>CM060359.1:27500-5624369 GCA_030545235.1 Helianthus tuberosus
AAATGGGATATACCGGGCCAGGATTCGAGTTACAGGAACAAGGGCCAAACCAACCACCCAAGAATGGAATCGTCGAGAGAAAACACTTGACAACCTCCTAGAAGCAGCTTTTCTTACCACCAGACATTTCTCCATCAATTAGGAATCTGATGCCGTCACTAAACACATTCCTTAAATTGTAGCCATTTGTTGAGTGTTTTTTTTGTGTCTAATCCGCATATATATCACCATTGCCCTTGATTTTCTTGACTGTATATCTCTTAAAATTCATCATCTACACGTGTGATTTAGTTTACGAAGATTTTTCAATGCCGAGAACCTAGATCAGAGAGTAAAAAAAGGCGTAAGGTTCACAATGGTGTAAAATTAAAATGGGATATACCGGGCTAGGATTCGAGTTACAGGAACAAGGGCCAAACCAAGCACCCAAGAATGGAATCGTCGAGCGAAAACACTTGACAACCTCCTAGAAGCAGCTTTTTTTGCCACCAGACCTTTCTCATCAATTAGGAATCTGATGCCGTCACTAAACACATTCCTTAAAATGTAGCCATTTGTTGAGTGTTTTTTTTGTGTCTAATTCGCATATATATCACCATTGCCCTTGATTTTCTTGACTGTGTATCTCTTAATTGTCAACATATACATGTGTGATTTAGTTTAGGAAGATTTTTCAATGCCGAGAACCTCGATCAGAGAGTAAAAAGGCGTAAGGTTCACAATGGTGTAAAATTAAAATGGGATATACCGGGATAGGATTCGAGTTACAGGAAAAAGGGCCAAACCAACCACCCAAGAATGGAATCGTCGAGCGAAAACACTTGACAACCTCCTAGAAGCAGCTTTTCTTACCACCAGACCTTTCTCCATCAATTAGGAATCTGATGCCGTCACTAAACACATTCCTTAAATTGTAGCAATTTCTTGAGTGATTTTTTTTTGGTGTCTAATTCGCATATATATCACCATTGCCCTTGATTTTCTTGACTGTATATCTCTTAAATGTCAACATATACACGTGTGATTTAGTTTACGAGGATTTTTCAATGCCGAGAACCTCGGTCAGAGAGTAAAAAAGGCGTAAGGTTCACAATGGTGTAAAATTAAAATGGGATATACCGGGCTAGGATTCGAGTTACATGAACAAGGGCCAAACCAACCACCCAAGAATGGAATCGTCGAGCGAAAACACTTGACAACCTCCTAAAAGCAGCTTTTCTTACCACCAGACATTTCTCCATCAATTAGGAATCTGATGCCGTCACTAAACACATTCCTGTACCCTAAACCCTAACCCCTAATCCCTAAACCGTAAACCCTAAACCGTAAACCCTAAACCCTAACCCCTAACCCCTAACCCCTAAACCCTAAACCCTAACCCCTAAACCCTAAACCCTAAAAACCCTAAACCCTAAAAACCCTAAACCCTAAAAACCCTAAAAACCCTAAACCCTAAAAACCCTAAAAACCCTAAACCCTAAACCCTAAACCCTAAACCCTAAAAACGCTAAACCCTAAACCCTAAAAACCCTAAACCCTAAACACCCTAAACCCTAAACGCTAAACGCTAAACCCTAAACCCTAAACCCTAAACTCTAAACCCGAAACCCTAAACCCGAAACACTAAACCCGAAACCCTAACCCCCTAAACCCTATCCCCCTAAACCCTAACCCCTAAACCCTAAACCCCTAAACCCCTAACCCCTAACCCCTAAACCCCTAACCCTAAACCCATAAACCCCTAACCCTAAACCCCTAACACTAAACCCCTAACCCTAAACCCCTAACCCTAAACCCCAAACCCTAAACCCCAAACCCTAAACCCCAAACCCTAAACCCCAAACCCTAAACCCCAACCCCTAACCCTAACCCCTAAACCCTAAACCCTAACCCCTAACCCTAACCCCTAAACCCTAAACCCTAAACCCTAAATGTCAACATATACACGTGTGATTTAGTTTACGAAGATTTTTCAATGAAGAGAACCTCGATCAGAGAGTAAAAAAAGGCGTAAGGTTCATAATGGTGTAAAATTAAAATGAGATATACCGGGTTAGGATTCGAGTTACAGTAACAAGGGCCAAACCAACCACCCAAGAATGGAATCGTCGAACGAAAACACTTGACAACCTCCTAGAAGCAGCTTTTCTTACCACAAACCTTTCCCCATCAATTAGGAATCTGATGCCGTCACTAAACGCATTCCTTAAATTGTAGCCATTTATTGAGTGTTTTTTTTTGTCTAATCCGCATATATATCACCATTGCCCTTGATTTTCTTGACTGTATATCTCTTAAATATCAACATATACACCTGTGATTTAGTTTACGAAGATTTTTCAATGCCGAGAACCTCGATCAGAGAGTAAAAAAGGCGTAAGGTTCACAATGGTGTAAAATTAAAATGGGATATACCGGGCTAGGATTCGAGTTACAGGAACAAGGGCCAAACCAACCACCCAAGAATGGAATCGTCGAGCGAAAACACTTGACAACATCCTAGAAGCAGCTTTTCTTACCACCAGACCTTTCTCCATCAATTAGGAATCTGATGCTGTCACTAAACACATTCCTTAAATTGTAGCCATTTGTTGAGTGTTTTTTTTGTGTCTAATCCGCATATATATCACCATTGCCCTTAATTTTCTTGACTGTATATCTCTTAAATATCAACGTATACACGTGTGATTTAGTTTACGAAGATTTTTCACTGCCGAGAACCTCGATCAGAGAGTAAAAAGGCGTAAGGTTCACAATGGTGTAAAATTAAAATGGGATATATCGGGCAAGGATTCGAGTTACAGGAACAAGGGCCAAACCAACCACCCAAGAATGGAATCTTCGAGCGAAAACACTTGACAACCTCCTAGAAACCGCTTTTCTTACCACCAGAACATTCTCCATCAATTAGGAATCTGATGCCGTCACTAAACACATTCCTTAAATTGTTGCCATTTGTTGAGTGTTTTTTTGGGTGTCTAATCCGCATATATATCACCATTGCTCTTTATTTTCTTGACTGTATATCTCTTAAATGTCAACATATACACGTGTGATTTAGTTTATGTAGATTTTTCAATGCCGAGAACCTCGATCAGAGAGTTAAAAAGGCGTAAGGTTCACAATGGTGTAAAATTAAAATGGGATATACCAGGCTAGGATTCGAGTTACAAGAACAAGGGCCAAACCAACCACCCAAGAATGGAATCGTCGAGCGAAAACACTTGACAACCTCCTAGAAGCAGCTTTTCTTGCCACCAGACCTTTCTCCATCAATTAGGAGTCTGATGCCGTCACTAAACACATTCCTTAAAATGCAGCAATTTGTTGAGTGTTTTTTTTGTGTCTAATCCGCATATATATCACCATTGCCCTTGATTTTCTTGACTGTATATCTCTTAAATGTCAACATATACACGTGTGATTTAGTTTACGAAGATTTTTCAATGCCGAGAACCTCGATCAGAGAGTAAAAAAGGCATAAGGTTCACAATGGTGTTAGATTAAAATGGGATATACCGGGCTAGGATTCGAGTTACAGGAACAAGGGCGAAACCAACCACCCAAGAATGGAATCGTCGAGCGAAAACACTTGACAACCTCTTAGAAACAGGTTTTCTTACCACCAGACCTTTCTCCATCAATTAGGAATCTGATGCCGTCACTAAACACATTCCTTAAATTGTAGCCATTTGTTGAGTGTGTTTTTTTTGTGTCTAATCCGTGTATATATCACCATTGCCCTTGATTTTCTTGACAGTATATCTCTTAAATGACAACATATACACGTGTGATTTAGTTTACGAAGATTTTTCAATGCCGAGAACTTCGATCAGAGAGTAAAAAAGGCATAAGGTTCACAATGGTGTAAGATTAAAATGGGATATACCGGGCTAGGATTCGAGTTACAGGAACAAGGGCCAAACCAACCACCCAAGAATGGAATCGTCGAGAGAAAACACTTGACAACCTCCTAAAAGCAGCTTTTCTTACCACCAGACCTTTCTCCATCAATTTGGAATCTCGTGCCGTCACTAAACACATTCCTTAAATTGTAGCCATTTGTTGAGTGTTTTTTTTGTTGTCTAATCCGCATATATATCACCATTGCTCTGTATTTTCTTGACTGTATATCTATTAAATGTCAACATATACACGTGTGATTTAGTTTATGAAGATTTTTCAATGCCGAGAACCTCGATCAGAGAGTTAAAAAGGCGTAAGGTTCACAATGGTGTAAGATTAAAATGGGATATACCGGGCCAGGATTCGAGTTACAGGAACAAGGGCCAAACCAACCACCCAAGAATGGAATCGTCGAGTGAAAACACTTGACAACCTCTTAGAAGCAGGTTTTCTTACCACCAGACCTTTCTCCATCAATTAGGAATCTGATGCCGTCACTAAACACATTCCTTAAATTGTAGCCATTTGTTGAGTGTTTTTTTTGTTGTCTAATCCGCATATATATCACCATTGCTCTGTATTTTCTTGACTGTATATCTATTAAATGTCAACATATACACGTGTGATTTAGTTTACGAAGATTTTTCAATGCCGAGAACCTCGATCAGTGAGTAAAAAAGGCGTAAGGTTCACAATGGTGTAAAATTAAAATGGGATATACCGGGCTAAGATTCGAATTACAGGAACAAGGGCCAAACCAACCACCCAAGAATGGAATCGTCGAGCGAAAACACTTGACAACTTCCTAGAAGCAGCTTTTCTTACCACCAGACATTTCTCCATCAATTAGGAATCTGATGCCGTCACTAAACACATTCCTTAAATTGTAGCAATTTCTTGAGTGATTTTTTTTTGGTGTCTAATTCGCATATATATCACCATTGCCCTTGATTTTCTTGACTGTATATCTCTTAAATGTCAACATATACACGTGTGATTTAGTTTACGAGGATTTTTCAATGCCGAGAACCTCGGTCAGAGAGTAAAAAAGGCGTAAGGTTCACAATGGTGTAAAATTAAAATGGGATATACCGGGCTAGGATTCGAGTTACCGGAACAAGGGCCAAACCAACCACCCAAGAATGGAATCTTCGAGCGAAAACACTTGACAACCTCCTAAAAGCAGCTTTTCTTACCACCAGAACTTTCTCCATCAATTAGGAATCTCATGCCGTCACTAAACACATTCCTTAAATTGTAGCCATTTGTTGAGGGTTTTTTTTGGTGTCTAATCCGCATATATATCACTATTGCTCTTTATTTTCCTGCCTGTATATCTCTTAAATGTCAACATATACACGTGTTATTTAGTTTATGATGATTTTTCAATGCCGAGAACCTCGATCAGAGAGTTAAAAAGGCGTAAGGTTCACAATGGTGTAAAATTAAAATGGGATATACCGGGCTAGGATTCGAGTTACAGGAAGAAGGGCCAAACCAACCACCCAAGAATGGAATCTTCGAGCGAAAACACTTGACAACCTCCTAAAAGCAGCTTTTCTTACCACCAGACATTTCTCCATCAATTTGGAATCTGATGCCGTCACTAAACACATTCCTTAAATTGTAGCCATTTGTTGAGTGTTTTTTTTTGTTGTCTAATCCGCATATATATCACCATTGCTCTGTATTTTCTTGACTGTATATCTATTAAATGTCAACATATACACGTGTGATTTAGTTTATGAAGATTTTTCAATGCCGAGAACCTCGATCAGAGAGTTAAAAAGGCGTAAGGTTCACAATGGAGTAAGATTAAAATGGGATATACCGGGCCAGGATTCGAGTTACAGGAACAAGGGCCAAACCAACCACCCAAGAATGGAATCGTCGAGTGAAAACACTTGACAACCTCTTAGAAGCAGGTTTTCTTACCACCAGACCTTTCTCCATCAATAAGGAATCTGATGCCGTCACTAAACACATTCCTTAAATTGTAGCCATTTGTTGAGTGTTTTTTTTTGTGTCTAATCCGTGAATATATCACCATTGACCTTGATTTTCTTGAATGTATATCTCTTAAATGTCAACATATACAGGTGTGATTTAGTTTACGAAGATTTTTCAATGCCGAGAACCTCGATCAGAGAGTAAAAAAGGCGTAAGGTTCACAATGGTGTAAAATTAAAATGGGATATACCGGGCTAGGATTCGAGTTACAGGAACAAGGGCCAAACCAACCACCCAAGAATGGAATCATCGAGCGAAAACACTTGACAACCTCCTAGAAGCAGCTTTTCTTACCACCAGACCTTTCTCCATTAATTAGGAATCTGATGCCGTCACTAAACACATTCCTTAAATTGTAGCAATTTCTTGAGTGATTTTTTTTGGTGTCTAATTCGCATATATATCACCATTGCCCTTGATTTTCTTGACTGTATATCTCTTAAATGTCAACATATACACGTGTGATTTAGTTTATGAGGATTTTTCAATGCCGAGAACCTCGGTCAGAGAGTAAAAAAGGCGTAAGGTTCACAATGGTGTAAAATTAAAATGGGATATACCGGGCTAGGATTCGAGTTACAGTAACAAGGGCCAAACCAACCACCCAAGAATGGAATCTTCGAGCGAAAACACTTGACAACCTCCTAAAAGCAGCTTTTCTTACCACCAGAACTTTCTCCATCAATTAGGAATCTGATGCCGTCACTAAACACATTCCTTAAATTGTAGCCATTTGTTGAGTGTTTTTTTTTGTGTCTAATCCGCATATATATCACCATTGCTCTTTATTTTCCCGACTGTATATCTCTTAAATGTCAACATATACACGTGTTATTTAGTTTATGAAGATTTTTCAATGCCGAGAACCTCGATCAGAGAGTTAAAAAGGCGTAAGGTTCACAATGGTGTAAAATCAAAATGGGATATACCGGGCTAGGATTCGAGTTACAGGAAGAAGGGCCAAACCAACCACCCAAGAATGGAATCTTCGAGCGAAAACACTTGACAACCTCCTAAAAGCAGCTTTTCTTACCACCAGACATTTCTCCATCAATTTGGAATCTGATGCCGTCACTAAACACATTCCTTAAATTGTAGCCATTTGTTGAGTGTTTTTTTTTGTTGTCTAATCCGCATATATATCACCATTGCTCTGTATTTTCTTGACTGTATATCTATTAAATGTCAACATATACACGTGTGATTTAGTTTATGAAGATTTTTCAATGCCGAGAACCTCGATCAGAGAGTTAAAAAGGCGTAAGGTTCACAATGGTGTAAGATTAAAATGGGATATACCGGGCCAGGATTCGAGTTACAGGAACAAGGGCCAAACCAACAACCCAAGAATGGAATCGTCGAGTGAAAACACTTGACAACCTCTTAGAAGCAGGTTTTCTTACCACCAGACATTTCTCCATCAATTAGGAATCTGATGCCGTCACTAAACACATTCCTTAAATTGTAGCCATTTGTTGAGTGTTTTTTTTGTGTCTAATCCGTGTATATATCACCATTGCCCTTGATTTTCTTAACTGTATATCTCTTAAATGTCAACATATACAGGTGTGATTTAGTTTACGAAGATTTTTCAATGCCGAGAACCTCGATCAAAGAGTAAAAAAGGCGTAAGGTTCACAATGGTGTAAAATTAAAATGGGATATACCGGGCTAGGATTCGAGTTACAGGAACAAGGGCCAAACCAACCACCCAAGAATGGAATCTTCGAACGAAAACACTTGACAACCTCCTAAAAGCAGCTTTTCTTACCACCAGACCTTTCTCCATCAATTAGGAATCTCATGCCGTCACTAAACACATTCCTTAAATTGTAGCCATTTGTTGAGTGTTTTTTTTTTGTTGTCTAATCCGCATATATATAACCATTGCTCTGTATTTTCTTGACTGTATATCTATTAAATGTCAACATATACACGTGTGATTTAGTTTATGAAGATTTTTCAATGCCGAGAACCTCGATCAGAGAGATAAAAAGGCGTAAGGTTCACAATGGTGTAAGATTAAAATGGGATATACCGGGCTAGGATTCGAGTTACAGGAACAAGGGCCAAACCAACCACTCAAGAATGGAATCGTCGAGCGAAAACACTTGACAACCTCCTAGAAGCAGCTTTTCTTGCCACCAGACCTTTCTCCATCAATTAGGAATCTGATGCCGTCACTAAACACATTCCTTAAATTGTAGCCATTTGTTGAGTGTTTTTTTTTTGTGTCTAATCCGCATATATATCACCATTGCCCTTGATTTTTTGACTGTATATCTCTTTAATATCACCATATACACGTGTGATTTAGTTTACGAAGATTTTTCAATGCCGAGAACCTCGATCAGAGAGTAAAAAAGGCGTAAGGTTCACAATGGTGTAAAATTAAAATGGGATATACCGGGCTAGGATTCTAGTTACAGGAACAAGGGCCAAACCAACCACCCAAGAATGGAATCGTCGAGAGAAAACACTTGACAACCTCCTAGAAGCAGCTTTTCTTACCACCAGACATTTCTCCATCAATTAGGAATCTGATGCCGTCACTAAACACATTCCTGTACCCTAAACCCTAAACCCTGAACCCTAAACCCTAACCCCTAACCCCTAATCCCTAAACCATAAACCGTATACCCTAAACCCTAAACCCTAACCCCTAACCCCTAACCCCTAACCCCTAAACCCTAAACACTAACCCCTAACCCCTAACCCCTAAACCCTAAACCCTAAAAACCCTAAAAACCCTAAAAACCGTAAAAACCTTAAAAACCCTAAACCCTAAAAACCCTAAACCCTAAAAACCCTAAACCCTAAAAACGCTCAACCCTAAACCCTAAACACCCTAAACCCTAAACGCTAAACCCTAAACCCTAAACTCTAAACCCGAAACCCTAAACCCGAAACACAAAACCCGAAACCCCTAAACCCTAACCACCTAAACCCTAACCCCCTAAACCCTAACCCCTAAACCCCTAAACCCCTAACCCTAAACCCCTAACCCTAAACCCCTAACCCTAAACCACAAACCCTAAACCCCAAACCCTAAACCCCAAACCCCAAACCCTAACCCCTAACCCCTAAACCCTAACCCCTAAACCCTAACCCCTAACCCTAACCCCTAAACCCTTAACCCTAAACCCCTAAACCCTAAACCCCTAAACCCCTAACCCTAAACCCTAAACCCCTAACCCTAATCCCCTAACCCTAAACCCCAAACCCTAAACCCCAAACCCCAAACCCTAACCCCTAACCCCTAACCCCTAACCCTAACCCCTAAACCCTAAACCCTAAACCCTAAATGTCAACATATACACGTGTGATTTAGTTTATGAAGATTTTTCAATGAAGAGAACCTCGATCAGAGAGTAAAAAAAGGCGTAAGGTTCACAATGGTGTAAAATTAAAATGAGATATACCGGGTTAGGATTCGAGTTACAGTAACAAGGGCCAAACCAACCACCCAAGAATGGAATCGTCGAACGAAAACACTTGACAACCTCCTAGAAGCAGCTTTTCTTACCACAAACCTTTCCCCATCAATTCGGAATCTGATGCCGTCACTAAACACATTCCTTAAATTGTAGCCATTTATTGAGTGTTTTTTTTGTCTAATCCGCATATATATATCACCATTGCCCGCATTTTCTTGACTATATATCTCTTAAATATCAACATATACACGTGTGATTTAGTTTACGAAGATTTTTCAATGCCGAGAACCTCGATCAGAGAGTAAAAAAGGCGTAAGGTTCACAATGGTGTAAAATTAAAATGGGATATACCGGGCTAGGATTCGAGTTACAGGAACAAGGGCCAAACCAACCACCCAAGAATGGAATCGTCGAGCGAAAACACTTGACAACATCCTAGAAGCAGCTTTTCTTACCACCAGACCTTTCTCCATCAATTAGGAATCTGATGCCGTCACTAAACACGTTCCTTAAATTGTAGCCATTTGTTGAGTGTTTTTTTTTGTGTCTAATCCGCATATATATCACCATTGCCCTTAATTTTCTTAACTGTATATCTCTTAAATATCAACGTATACACGTGTGATTTAGTTTACGAAGATTTTTCAATGCCGAGAACCTCGATCAGAGAGTAAAAAAGGCGTAAGGTTCACAATGGTGTAAAATTATAATGAGATATACCGGGCAAGGATTCGAGTTACAGGAACAAGGGCCAAACAAACCACCCAAGAATGGAATCTTCGAGCGAAAACACTTGACAACCTCCTAAAAGCAGCTTTTCTTACCACCAGAACTTTCTCCATCAATTAGGAATCTGATGCCGTCACTAAACACATTCCTTAAATTGTAGCCATTTGTTGAGTGTTTTTTTGGGTGTCTAATCCGCATATATATCACCATTGCTCTTTATTTTCTTGACTGTATATCTCTTTAATGTCAACATATACAGGTGTGATTTAGTTTATGTAGATTTTTCAATGCCGAGAACCTCGATCAGAGAGTTAAAAAGGCGTAAGGTTCACAATGGTGTAAAATTAAAATGGGATATACCGGGCTAGGATTCGAGTTACAAGAACAAGGGCCAAACCAACCACCCAAGAATGGAATCGTCGAGCGAAAACACTTGACAACCTCCTAAAAGCAGCATTTCTTGCCACCAGACCTTTCTCCATCAATTAGGAGTCTGATGCCGTCACTAAACACATTCCTTAAAATGTAGCAATTTGTTGAGTGTTTTTTTTTTGTGTCTAATCCGCGTATCTATCACCATTGCACTTGATTTTCTTGACTGTATATCTCTTAAATGTCAACATATACACGTGTGATTTAGTTTACGAAGATTTTTCAATGCCGAGAACCTCTATCAGAGAGTAAAAAAGGCATAAGGTTCACAATGGTGTTAGATTAAAATGGGATATTCCGGGCTAGGATTCGAGTTACAGGAACAAGGGCCAAACCAACCACCCAAGAATGGAATCGTCGAGCGAAAACACTTGACAACCTCTTAGAAGCAGGTTTTCTAACCACCAGACCTTTCTCCATCAATTAGGAATCTGTTGCCGTCACTAAACACATTCCTTAAATTGTAGCCATTTGTTGAGTGTGTTTTTTTTGTGTCTAATCCGTGTATATATCACCATTGCCCTTGATTTTCTTGACAGTATATCTCTTAAATGTCAACATATACACGTGTGATTTAGTTTACGAAGATTTTTCAATGCCGAGAACCTCGATCAGAGAGTAAAAAAGGCATAAGGTTCACAATGGTGTAAGATTAAAATGGGATAACGGGCTAGGATTCGAGTTACAGGAACAAGGGCCAAACCAACCACCCAAGAATGGAATCGTCGAGCGAAAACACTTGACAACCTCCTAGAAGCAGCTTTTCTTGCCACCAGACCTTTCTCCATCAATTAGGAATCTGATGCCGTCACTAAACACATTCCTTAAATTGTAGCCATTTGTTGAGTGTTTTTTTTTGGTGTCTAATCCGCATAAATATCAACATTGCCCTTGATTTTCTTGACTGTATATCTCTTAAATATCAACATATACACGTGTGATTTAGTTTACGAAGATTTTTCAATGCCGAGAACCTCGATCAGAGAGTAAAAAAGGCGTAAGGTTCACAATGGTGTAAAATTAAAATGGGATATACCGGGCTCGGATTCGAGTTACAGGAACAAGGGCCAAACCAACCACCCAAGAATGGAATCGTCGAGAGAAAACACTTGACAACCTCCTAGAAACAGCTTTTCTTACCACCAGACATTTCTCCATCAATTAGGAATCAGATGCCGTCACTAAACACATTCCTTAAATTGTAGCCGTTTGTTGAGTGTTTGTTTTTGTGTCTAATACGCATATATATCACCATTGCCCTTGATTTTCTTGACTGTATATCTCTTAAATATCATCATATACACGTGTGATTTAGTTTACGAAGATTTTTCAATGCCGAGAACCTAGATCAGAGAGTAAAAAAAGGCGTAAGGTTCACAATGGTGTAAAATTAAAATGGGATATACCGGGCTAGGATTCGAGTTACAGGAACAAGGGCCAAACCAACCACCCAAGAATGGAATCGTCGAGCGAAAACACTTGACAACCTCCTAGAAGCAGCTTTTCTTACCACCAGACCTTTCTCCATCAATTAGGAATCTGATGCCGTCACTAAACACATTCCTTAAATTGTAGCAATTTCTTGAGTGATTTTTTTTTTGGTGTCTAATTCGCATATATATCACCATTGCCCTTGATTTTCTTGACTGTATATCTCTTAAATGTCAACATATACACGTGTGATTTAGTTTACGAGGATTTTTCGATGCCGAGAACCTCGGTCAGAGAGTAAAAAAGGCGTAAGGTTCACAATGGTGTAAAATTAAAATGGGATATACCGGGCTAGGATTCGAGTTACAGGAACAAGGGCCAAACCAACCACCCAAGAATGGAATCTTCGAGCGAAAACACTTGACAACCTCCTAAAAGCAGCTTTTCTTACCACCAGACCTTTCTCCATCAATCAGGTATCTCATGCCGTCACTAAACACATTCCTTAAATTGTAGCCATTTGTTGAATGTTTTTTTTTGGTGTCTAATCCGCATATATATCACCATTGCTCTTTATTTTCTTGACTGTATATCTCTTAAATGTCAACATATACACGTGTTATTTAGTTTATGAAGATTTTTCAATGCCGAGAACCTCGATCAGAGAGTTAAAAAGGCGTAAGGTTCCCAATGGTGTAAAATTAAAATGGGATATACCGGGCTAGGATTCGAGTTACAGGAAGAAGGGCTAAACCAACCACCCAAGAATGGAATCTTCGAGCGAAAACACTTGACAACCTCCTAAAAGCAGCTTTTCTTACCACCAGACCTTTCTCCATCAATTTGGAATCTGATGCCGTCACTAAACACATTCCTTAAATTGTAGCCATTTGTTGAGTGTTTTTTTTTGTTGTCTAATCCGCATATATATCACCATTGCTCTGTATTTTCTTAACTGTATATCTATTAAATGTCAAAATATACACGTGTGATTTAGTTTATGAAGATTTTTCAATGCCGAGAACCTCGAACAGAGATTTAAAAAGGCGTAAGGTTCACAATGGTGTAAGATTAAAATGGGATATACCGGGCCAGGATTCGAGTTACAGGAACAAGGGCCAAACCAACCACCCAAGAATGGAATCGTCGAGCGAAAACACTTGACAACCTCTTAGAAGCAGGTTTTCTTACCACCAGACCTTTCTCCATCAATTAGGAATCTGATGCCGTCACTAAACACATTCCTTAAATTGTAGCAATTTCTTGAGTGATTTTTTTTTGGTGTCTAATTCGCATATATATCACCATTGCCCTTGATTTTCTTGACTGTATATCTCTTAAATGTCAACATATACACGTGTGATTTAGTTTACGAGGATTTTTCAATGCCGAGAACCTCGGCCAGGGAGTAAAAAAGGCGTAAGGTTCACAATGGTGTAAAATTAAAATGGGATATACCGGGCTAGGATTCGAGTTACAGGAACAAGGGCCAAACCAACCACCCAAGAATGGAATCGTAGAGCGAAAACACTTGACAACCTCCTAGAAGCAGCTTTTCTTACCACCAGACCTTTCTCCATCAATTAGGAATCTGATGCCGTCACTAAACACATTCCTTAAATTGTAGCAATTTCTTGAGTGATTTTTTTTTGGTGTCTAATTCGCATATATATCACCATTGCCCTTGATTTTCATGACTGTATATCTCTTAAATGTCAACATATACACGTGTGATTTAGTTTACGAGGAGTTTTCAATGCCGAGAACCTCGGCCAGAGAGTAAAAAAGGCGTAAGGTTCACAATGGTGTAAAATTAAAATGGGATATACCGGGTTAGGATTCGAGTTACAGGAACAAGGGCCAAACCAACCATCCAAGAATGGAATCTTCGAGCGAAAACACTTGACAAGCTCCTAAAAGCAGCTTTTCTTACCACCAGACCTTTCTCCATCAATTAGGAATCTCATGCCGTCACTAAACACATTCCTTAAATTGTAGCCATTTGTTGAGTGTTTTTTTTTGTGTCTAATCCGCATATATATCACCATTGCTCTTTATTTTCTTGACTGTATATCTCTTAAATGTCAACATATACACGTGTTATTTAGTTTATGAAGATTTTTCAATGCCGAGAACCTCGATCAGAGAGTTAAAAAGGCGTAAGGTCCACAATGGTGTAAAATTAAAATGGAATATACCGGGCTAGGATTCGAGTTACAGGAAGAAGGGCCAAACCAATCACCCAAGAATGGAATCTTCGAGCGAAAACACTTGACAACCTCCTAAAAGCAGCTTTTCTTACCACCAGACCTTTCTCCATCAATTTGGAATCTGATGCCGTCACTAAACACATTCCTTAAATTGTAGCCATTTGTTGAGTGTTTTTTTTTGTTGTCTAATCCGCATATATATCACCATTGCTCTGTATTTTCTTGACTGTATATCTATTAAATGTCAACATATACACGTGTGATTTAGTTTATGAAGATTTTTCAATGCCGAGAACCTCGTTCAGAGAATTAAAAAGGCGTAAGGTTCACAATGGTGTAAGATTAAAATGGGATATACCGGGCCAGGATTCGAGTTACAGGAACAAGGGCCAAACCAACCACCCAAGAATGGAATCGTCGAGTGAAAACACTTGACAACCTCTTAGAAGCAGGTTTTCTTACCACCAGACCTTTCTCCATCAATTAGGAATCTGATGCCGTCACTAAACACATTCCTTAAATTGTAGCCATTTGTTGAGTGTTTTTTTTTGTGTCTAATCCGTGTATATATCACCATTGCCCTTGATTTTCTTGACTGTATATCTCTTAAATGTCAACATATACAGGTGTGATTTAGTTTACGAAGATTTTTCAATGCCGAGAACCTCGATCAGAGAGTAAAAATGCGTAAGGTTCACAATGGTGTAAAATTAAAATGGGATATACCGGGCTAGGATTCGAGTTACAGGAACAAGGGCCAAACCAACCACCCAAGAATGGAATCGTCGAGCGAAAACACTTGACAACCTCCTAGAAGCAGCTTTTCTTACCACCGGACCTTTCTCCATCAATTAGGAATCTGATGCCGTCATTAAACACATTCCTTAAATTGTAGCAATTTCTTGAGTGATTTTTTTTTGGTGTCTAATTCGCATATATATCACCATTGCCCTTGATTTTCTTGACTGTATATCTCTTAAATGTCAACATATACACGTGTGATTTAGTTTATGAGGATTTTTCAATGCCGAGAACCTCGGTCAGAGAGTAAAAAAGGCGTAAGGTTCACAATGGTGTAAAATTAAAATGGGATATACCGGGCTAGGATTCGAGTTACAGGAATAAGGGCCAAACCAACCACCCAAGAATGGAATCTTCGAGCGAAAACACTTGACAACCTACTAAAAGCAGCTTTTCTTACCACCAGACCTTTCTCCATCAATTAGGAATCTCATGCCGTCACTAAACACATTCCTTAAATTGTAGCCATTTGTTGAGTGTTTTTTTTTGGTGTCAAATCCGCATATATATCACGATTGCTCTTTATTTTCTTGACTGTATATCTCTTAAATGTCAACATATACACGTGTTATTTAGTTTATGAAGATTTTTCAATGCCGAGAACCTCGATCAGAGAGTTAAAAAGGCGTAAGGTTCACAATGGTGTAAAATTAAAATGGAATATACCGGGCTAGGATTCGAGTTACAGGAAGAATGGCCAAACCAATCACCCAAGAATGGAATCTTCGAGCGAAAACACTTGACAACCTCCTAAAAGCAGCTTTTCTTACCACCAGACCTTTCTCCATCAATTTGGAATCTGATGCCGTCACTAAACACATTCCTTAAATTGTAGCCATTTGTTGAGTGTTTTTTTTTGTTGTCTAATCCGCATATATATCACCATTGCTCTGTATTTTCTTGACTGTATATCTATTAAATGTCAACATATACACGTGTGATTTAGTTTATGAAGATTTTTCAATGCCGAGAACCTCGATCAGAGAGTTAAAAAGGCGTAAGGTTCACAATGGTGTAAGATTAAAATGGGATATACCGGGCCAGGATTCGAGTTACAGGAACAAGGGCCAAACCAACCACCCAAGAATGGAATCGTCGAGTGAAAACAATTGACAACCTCTTAGAAGCAGGTTTTCTTACCACCAGACCTTTCTCCATCAATTAGGAATCTGATGCCGTCACTAAACACATTCCTTAAATTGTAGCCATTTGTTGAGTGTTTTTTTTTGTGTCTAATCCGTGTATATATCACCATTGCCCCTGATTTTCTTGACTGTATATCTCTTAAATGTCAACATATACAGGTGTGATTTAGTTTACGAAGATTTTTCAATGCCGAGAACCTCGATCAGAGAGTAAAAAAGGCGTAAGGTTCACAATGGTGTAAAATTAAAATGGGATATACCGGGCTAGGATTCGAGTTACAGGAACAAGGGCCAAACCAACCACCCAAGAATGGAATCGTCGAGCGAAAACACTTGACAACCTCCTAGAAGCAGCTTTTCTTACCACCAGACCTTTCTCCATCAATTAGGAATCTGATGCCGTCACTAAACACATTCCTTAAATTGTAGCAATTTCTTGAGTGATTTTTTTTTGGTGTCTAATTCGCATATATATCACCATTGCCCTTGATTTTCTTGACTGTATATCTCTTAAATGTCAACATATACACGTGTGATTTAGTTTATGAGGATTTTTCAATGCCGAGAACCTCGGTCAGAGAGTAAAAAAGGCGTAAGGTTCACAATGGTGTAAAATTAAAATGGGATATACCGGGCTAGGATTCGAGTTACAGGAACAAGGGCCAAACCAACCACCCAAGAATGGAATCTTCGAGCGAAAACACTTGACAACCTCCTAAAAGCAGCTTTTCTTACCACCAGACCTTTCTCCATCAATTAGGAATCTCATGCCGTCACTAAACACATTCCTTAAATTGTAGCCATTTGTTGAGTGTTTTTTTTTTGTGTCAAATCCGCATATATATCACGATTGCTCTTTATTTTCTTGACTGTATATCTCTTAAATGTCAACATATACACGTGTTATTTAGTTTATGAAGATTTTTCAATGCCGAGAACCTCGATCAGAGAGTTAAAAAGGCGTAAGGTTCACAATGGTGTAAAATTAAAATGGAATATACCGGGCTAGGATTCGAGTTACAGGAAGAAGGGCCAAACCAATCACCCTGTTGGTGCATGTTTGTGACAACAGCTTAGATTTGGTCTTTGGATATCTTGTAATTAGTTAAACGATAAACAGTTAGCGAGTTTAGCTTTGTAATAGTTAGTTGTAATGTTTGGGCTAACCAAACCCAACGAATTGGGTGTGTGGAGGCGAATTGGGCTTGTCCAATTCGCAGTCCATGATGTTTAACCTTGGCCCAAGTAGTAACCTTGTGTTATATAAACAAGGTTAGACTTTAGGGTTTAGGTTAATCAGCCAGAACATTGTGTGAGAGGAATTTCGTGAGAGCTTTAGGGTTTGGACGAAATTCTGTGTTGGTTAGGGATCTTGATTGATTGTAATCAGTTTGATAGATAATCAATAAAGATCCAGTTTGAAAGTGATTTGCTGTTTCTGTTTCCTACACGTTTTCTGCTAGATTCTGATCAAGAGGATTCCGCACTCTTGATTGGAAAGACAATTCTGTTGAAGATCCATACGAATAGGGGACCTACACACCCAAGAATGGAATCTTCGAGCGAAAACACTTGACAACCTCCTAAAAGCAGCTTTTCTTACCACCAGACCTTTCTCCATCAATTTGGAATCTGATGCCGTCACTAAACACATTCCTTAAATTGTAGCCATTTGTTGAGTGTTTTTTTTTGTTGTCTAATCCGCATATATATCACCATTGCTCTGTATTTTCTTGACTGTATATCTATTAAATGTCAACATATACACGTGTGATTTAGTTTATGAAGATTTTTCAATGCCGAGAACCTCGATCAGAGAGTTAAAAAGGCGTAAGGTTCACAATGGTGTAAGATTAAAATGGGATATACCGGGCCAGGATTCGAGTTACAGGAACAAGGGCCAAACCAACCATCCAAGAATGGAATCGTCGAGTGAAAACAATTGACAACCTCTTAGAAGCAGGTTTTCTTACCACCAGACCTTTCTCCATCAATTAGGAATCTGATGCCGTCACTAAACACATTCCTTAAATTGTAGCCATTTGTTGAGTGTTTTTTTTGTGTCTAATCCGTGTATATATCACCATTGCCCTTGATTTTCTTGACTGTATATCTCTTAAATGTCAACATATACAGGTGTGATTTAGTTTACGAAGATTTTTCAATGCCGAGAACCTCGATCAGAGAGTAAAAAAGGCGTAAGGTTCACAATGGTGTAAAATTAAAATGGGATATACCGGGCTAGGATTCGACTTACATGAACAAGGGCCAAACCAACCACCCAAGAATGGAATCGTCGAGCGAAAACACTTGACAACCTCCTAGAAGCAGCTTTTCTTACCACCAGACCTTTCTCCATCAATTAGGAATCTGATGCCGTCACTAAACACATTCCTTAAATTGTAGCAATTTCTTGAGTGATTTTTTTTTGGTGTCTAATTCGCATATATATCACCATTGCCCTTGATTTTCTTGACTGTATATCTCTTAAATGTCAACATATACACATGTGATTTAGTTTACGAGGATTTTTCAATGCCGAGAACCTCGGTCAGAGAGTAAAAAAGGCGTAAGGTTCACAATGGTGTAAAATTAAAATGGGATATACCGGGCTAGGATTCGAGTTACAGGAACAAGGGCCAAACCAACCACCCAAGAATGGAATCTTCGAGCGAAAACACTTGACAACCTCCTAAAAGCAGCTTTTCTTACCACCAGACCTTTCTCCATCAATTAGGAATCTCATGCCGTCACTAAACACATTCCTTAAATTGTAGCCATTTGTTGAGTGTTTTTTTTTGGTGTCAAATCCGCATATATATCACGATTGCTCTTTATTTTCTTGACTGTATATCTCTTAAATGTCAACATATACACGTGTTATTTAGTTTATGAAGATTTTTCAATGCCGAGAACCTCGATCAGAGAGTTAAAAAGGCGTAAGGTTCACAATGGTGTAAAATTAAAATGGGATATACCGGGCTAGGATTCGAGTTACAGGAAGAAGGGCCAAACCAACCACCCAAGAATGGAATCTTCGAGCGAAAACACTTGACAACCTCCTAAAAGCAGCTTTTCTTACCACCAGACCTTTCTCCATCAATTTGGAATCTGATGCCGTCACTAAACACATTCCTTAAATTGTAGCCATTTGTTGAGTGTTTTTTTTTGTTGTCTAATCCGCATATATATCACCATTGCTCTGTATTTTCTTGACTGTATATCTATTAAATGTCAACATATACACGTGTGATTTAGTTTATGAAGATTTTTCAATGCCGAGAACCTCGATCAGATAGTTAAAAATGCGTAAGGTTCACAATGGTGTAAGATTAAAATGGGATATACCGGGCCAGGATTCGAGTTACAGGAACAAGGGCCAAACCAACCACCCAAGAATGGAATCGTCGAGTGAAAACACTTGACAACCTCTTAGAAGCAGGTTTTCTTACCACCAGACCTTTCTCCATCAATTAGGAATCTGATGCCGTCACTAAACACATTCCTTAAATTGTAGCCATTTGTTGAGTGTTTTTTTTTTGTGTCTAATCCGTGTATATATCACCATTGCCCTTGATTTTCTTAACTGTATATCTCTTAAATGTCAACATATATACAGGTGTGATTTAGTTTACGAAGATTTTTCAATGCCGAGAACCTCGATCAGAGAGTAAAAAAGGCGTAAGGTTCACAATGGTGTAAAATTAAAATGGGATACACCGGGCTAGGATTCGAGTTACAGGAACAAGGTCCAAACCAACCACCCAAGAATGGAATCGTCGAGCGAAAACACTTGACAACCTCCTAGAAGCAGCTTTTCTTACCAACAGACATTTCTCCATCAATTAGGAATCTGATGCCGTCACTAAACACACTCCTTAAATTGTAGCAATTTCTTGAGTGATTTTTTTTTGGTGTCTAATTCGCATATATATCACCATTGCCCTTGATTTTCTTGACGGTATATCTCTTAAATGTCAACTTATACACGTGTGATTTAGTTTACGAGGATTTTTCAATGCCGAGAACCTCGGTCAGAGAGTAAAAAGGGCGTAAGGTTCACAATGGTGTAAAATTAAAATGGGATATACCAGGCTATGATTCGAGTTATAGGAACAAGGGCCAAACCAACCACCCAAGAATGGAATCTTCGAGAGAAAACACTTGACAACCTCCTAAAAGCAGCTTTTCTAACCACCAGACCTTTCTCCATCAATTAGGAATCTCATGCCGTCACTAAACACATTCATTAAATTGTAGCCATTTGTTGAGTGTTTTTTTTTTGTGTCTAATCCGCATATATATCACCATTGCTCTTTATTTTCTTGACTATATATCTCTTAAATGTCAACATATACACGTGTTATTTAGTTTATGAAGATTTTTCAATGCCGAGAACCTCGATCAGAGAGTTAAAAAGGCGTAAGGTTCACAATGGTGTAAAATTAAAATGGGATATACCGGGCTAGGATTCGAGTTACAGGAAGAAGGGCCAAACCAATCACCCAAGAATGGAATCTTCGAGCGAAAACACTTGACAACCTCCTAAAAGCAGCTTTTCTTACCACCAGACCTTTCTCCATCAATTTGGAATCTGATGCCGTCACTAAACACATTCCTTAAATTGTAGCCATTTGTTGAGTGTTTTTTTTTGTTGTCTAATCCGCATATATATCACAATTGCTCTGTATTTTCTTGACTGTATATCTATTAAATGTCAACATATACACGTGTGATTTAGTTTATGAAGATTTTTCAATGCCGAGAACCTCGATCAGAGAGTTAAAAAGGCGTAAGGTTCACAATGGTGTAAGATTAAAATGGGATATACCGGGCCAGGATTCGAGTTACTGGAACAAGGGCCAAACCAACCACCCAAGAATGGAATCGTCAAGTGAAAACACTTGACAACCTCTTAGAAGCAGGTTTTCTTACCACCAGACCTTTCTCCATCAATTAGGAATCTGATGCCGTCACTAAACACCTTCCTTAAATTCTAGCCATTTGTTGAGTGTTTTTTTTTTGTGTCTAATCCGTGTATATATCATCATTGCCCTTGATTTTTTTGACTGTATATCTCTTAAATGTCAACATATATAGGTGTGATTTAGTTTACGAAGATTTTTCAATGCCGAGAACCTCGATCAGAGAGTAAAAAAGGCGTAAGGTTCACAATGGTGTAAAATTAAAATGGGATATATCGGGCTTGGATTCGAGTTACAGGAACAAGGGCCAAACCAACCACCCAAGAATGGAATCGTCGAGCGAAAACACTTAACAACCTCCTAGAAGCAGCTTTTCTTACCACCAGGCCTTTCTCCATCAATTAGGAATCTGATGCCGTCACTAAACACAATCCTTAAATTGTAGCAATTTCTTGAGTGATTTTTTTTTGGTGTCTAATTCGCATATATATCACCATTGCCCTTGATTTTCTTGACTGTATATCTCTTAAATGTCAACATATACACGTGTGATTTAGTTTACGAGGATTTTTCAATGCCGAGAACCTCAGTCAGAGAGTAAAAAAGGCGTAAGGTTCACAATGGTGTAAAATTAAAATGGGATATACCGGGCTAGGATTCGAGTTACAGGAACAAGGGCCAAACCAACCACCCAAGAATGGAATCTTCGAGCGAAAACACTTGACAACCTCCTAAAAGCAGCTTTTCTTACCACCAGACCTTTCTCCATCAATTAGGAATCTCATGCCGTCACTAAACACATTCCTTAAATTGTAGCCATTTGTTGAGTGTTTTTTTTTGGTGTCTAATCCGCATATATATCACCATTGCTCTTTATTTTCTTGACTGTATATCTCTTAAATGTCAACATATACACGTGTTATTTAGTTTATGAAGATTTTTCAATGCCGAGAACCTCGATCAGAGAGTTAAAAAGGCGTAAGGTTCACAATGGTGTAAAATTAAAATGGGATATACCGGGCTAGGATTCGAGTTACAGGAAGAAGGGACAAACCAACCACCCAAGAATGGAATCTTCGAGCGAAAACACTTGACAACCTCCTAAAAGCAGCTTTTCTTACCACCAGACCTTTCTCCATCAATTTGGAATCTGATGCCGTCACTAAACACATTCCTTAAATTGTAGCCATTTGTTGAGTGTTTTTTTTTTTGTTGTCTAATCCGCATATATATCACCATTGCTCTGTATTTTCTTGACTGTATATCTATTAAATGTCAACATATACACGTGTGATTTAGTTTATGAAGATTTTTCAATGCCGAGAACCTCGATCAGAGAGTTAAAAAGGCGTAAGGTTCACAAAGGTGTAAGATTAAAATGGGATATACCGGGCCAGGATTCTAGTTACAGGAACAAGGGCCAAACCAACCACCCAAGAATGGAATCGTCAAGTGAAAACACTTGACAGCCTCTTAGAAGCAGGTTTTCTTACAACCAGACCTTTCTCCATCAATTAGGAATCTGATGCCGTCACTAAACACATTCCTTAAATTCTAGCCATTTGTTGAGTGTTTTTTTTTGTGTCTAATCCGTGTATATATCACCATTGCCCTTGATTTTCTTGACTGTATATCTCTTAAATGTCAACATATACAGGTGTGATTTAGTTTACGAAGATTTTTCAATGCCGAGAACCTCGATCAGAGAGTAAAAAAGGCGTAAGGTTCACAATGGTGTAAAATTAAAATGGGATATACCGAGCTAGGATTCGAGTTACAGGAACAAGGGCCAAACCAACCCCCCAAGAAAGGAATCTTCGAGCGAAAACAGTTGACAACCTCCTAAAAGCAGCTTTTCTTACCACCAGACCTTTCTCCATCAATTTGGAATCTGATGCCGTCACTAAACACATTCCTTAAATTGTAGCCATTTGTTGAGTGTTTTTTTTTGTTGTCTAATCCGCATATATATCACAATTGCTCTGTATTTTCTTAACTGTATATCTATTAAATGGTAACATATAAACGTGTGATTTAGTTTATGAAGATTTTTCAATGCCGAGAACCTCGATCAGAGAGTTAAAAAGGCGTAAGGTTCACAATGGTGTAAGATTAAAATGGGATATACCGGGCCAGGATGCGAGTTACAGGAACAAGGGCCAAACCAACCACCCAAGAATGGAATCGTCGAGTGAAAACACTTGACAACCTCTTAGAAGCAGGTTTTCTTACCACCAGACCTTTCTCCATCAATTAGGAATCTGATGCCGTCACTAAACACATTCCTTAAATTGTAGCCATTTGTTGAGTGTTTTTTTTGGTGTCTAATCCGTGTATATATCACCATTGCCCTTGATTTTCTTGACTGTATATCTCTTAAATGTTAACATATACAGGTGTGATTTAGTTTACGAAGATTTTTCAATGCCGAGAACCTCTATCAGAGAGTAAAAAAGGCGTAAGGTTCACAATGGTGTTAGATTAAAATGGGATATTCCGGGCTAGGATTCGAGTTACAGGAACAAGGGCCAAACCAACCACCCAAGAATGGAATCGTCGAGCGAAAACACTTGACAACCTCTTAGAAGCAGGTTTTCTAACCACCAGACCTTTCTCCATCAATTAGGAATCTGATGCCGTCACTAAACACATTCCTTAAATTGTAGCCATTTGTTGAGTGTTTTTTTGGGTGTCTAATCCGCATATATATCACCATTGCTCTTTATTTTCTTGACTGTATATCTCTTAAATGTCAACATATACACGTGTGATTTAGTTTATGAAGATTTTTCAATGCCTAGAACCTCGATCAGAGAGTTAAAAATGCGTAAGGTTCACAATGGTGTAAAATAAAAATGGGATATACCGGGCTAAGATTCGAGTTACAAGAACAAGGGCCAAACCAACCACCGAAGAATGGAATCGTCGAGCGAAAACACTTGACAACCTCCTAGAAGCTGCTTTTCTTGCCACCTGACCTTTCTCCGTCAATTAGGAATCTGATGCCGTCACTAAACACATTCCTTAAATTGTAGCCATTTGTTAAGTGTTTTTTTTTGTGTCTAATCCGCATATATATCACCATTGCCCTTGATTTTCTTGACTGTATATCTCCTAAATGTCAACATATACACGTGTGATTTAGTTTACAAAGATTTTTCAATGCCGAGAACCTCGATCAGAGAGTAAAAAAGGCGTAAGGTTCACAATGGTGTAAGATTAAAATGGGATATAACGGGCTAGGATTCGAGTTACAGGAACAAGGGCTAAACCAACCTCCCAAGAATGGAATCGTCGAGCGAAAACACTTGACAACCTCTTAGAAGCAGGTTTTCTTACCACCAGACCTTTCTCCATCAATTAGAAATCTGATGCCGTCACTAAACACATTCCTTAAATTGTAGCCATTTGTTGAGTGTGTTTTTTTTTGGTGCCTAATCCGTATATATATCACCATTGCCCTTGATTTTCTTGACTGTATATCTCTTAAATGTCAACATATACACGTGTGATTTAGTTTACGAAGATTTTTCAATGCTGAGAACCTCGATCAGAGAGTAAAAAAGGCGTAAGGTTCACAATGGTGTAAAATTAAAATGGGATATACCGGGCTAGGATTCGAGTTACAGGAACAAGGGCCAAACCAACCACCCAAGAATGGAATCGTCGAGCGAAAGCACTTGACAACCTCCTAGAAGCAGCTTTTCTTGCCACCACACCTTTCTCCATCAATTAGGAATCTGATGCCGTCACTAAACACATTCTTTAAATTGTAGCTTTTTGTTGAGTGTTTTTTTTTTTGTGTCTAATCCGCATATATATCACCATTGCCCTTCATTTTCTTGACTGTATATCTCTTAATTGTCAGCATATACACGTGTGATTTAGTTTACGAAGATTTTTCAATGCCGAGAACCTCGATCAGAGAGTAAAAAGGCGTAAGGTTCAGAATGGTGTAAAATTAAAATGGGATATACCGGGCTAGGATTCGAGTTACAGGAACAAGGGCCAAACCAACCACCAAAGAATGGAATCGTCGAGGGAAAACACTTGACAACCTCCTAGAAACAGCTTTTCTGACCACCAGACCTTTCTCCATCAATTAGGAATCTGATGCCGTCACTAAACACATTCCTTAAATTGTAGCCATTTCTTGAGTGATTTTTTTTGGTGTCTAATCCGCATATATATTACCATTGCCCTTGATTTTCTTGACTGTATATCTCTTAAATGTCAAGATATACACGTGTGATTTAGTTTACGAAGATTTTTCAATGCCGAGAAGCACGGTCAGAGAGTAAAAAAGGCGTAAGGTTCACAATGGTGTAAAATTAAAATGGGATATACCGGGCTAGGATTCGAGTTACAGAAACAAGGGCCAAACCAACCACCCAAGACTGGAATCTTCGAGCGAAAACACTTGACAACCTCCTAAAAGCAACTTTTCTTACCACCAAACCTTTCTCCATCAATTAGGAATCTGATGCCGTCACTAAACACATTCCTTAAATTGTAGCCATTTGTTGAGTGTTTTTTTTTTTGTGTCTACTCTGCATATATATCACCATTGCTCTTTATTTTCTTGACTATATATCTCTTAAATGTCAACATATACACGTGTGATTTAGTTTATGAAAATTTTTCAATGCAGAGAACCTCGATCAGAGAGTTAATAAGGCGTAAGGTTCACAATGGTGTAAAATTAAAATGGGATATACCGGGCTAAGATTCGACTTACAAGAACAAGGGCCAAACCAACCACCGAAGAATGGAATCGTCGATCGAAAACACTTGACAACCTCCTAGAAGCAGCTTTTCTTGCCACCGGACCTTTCTCCATCAATTAGGAAACTGATGCCGTCACAAAACACATTCCTTATATTGTAGCCATTTGTTAAGTGTTTTTTTTTGTGTCTAATCCGCATATATATCACCATTGCCCTTGATTTTCATGACTGTATATCTCTTAAATGTCAACATATACACGTGTGATGTAGTTTACGAAAATTTTTCAATGCCGAGAACCTCGGTCAGAGAGTAAAAAAGGCGTAATGGTCACAATGGTGTAAAATTAAAATGGGATATACCGGGCTAGGATTCGAGTTACAGGAACAAGGGCCAAACCAACCACCCAAGAATGGAATCTTCGAACGAAAACACTTGACAACCTCCTAAAAGCAGCTTTTCTTACCACCAGACCTTTCTCCATCAATTAGCAATCTGATGCCGTCACTAAACACATTCCTTAAATTGTAGCCATTTGTTGAGTGTTTTTTTTGGGTGTCTAATCCGCATATATATCACCATTGTTCTTTATTTTCTTGGCTGTATATCTCTTAAATGTCAACATATACACGTGTGATTTAGTTTATGAAGATTTTTCAATGCCGAGAACCTCGATCAGAGAGTTAAAAAGGCATAAGGTTCACAATGGTGTAAAATTAAAATGGGATATATCGGGCTAAGATTCGAGTTACAAGAACAAGGGCCAAACCAACCACCCAAGAATGGAATCGTCGAGCGAAAACACTTGACAACCTCTTAGAAGCAGGTTTTCTTACCACCAGAACTTTCTCCATTAATTAGGAATCTGATGCCGTCACTAAACACATTCCTTAAATTGTAGCCATTTGTTGAGTGTTTTTTTTTTGTGTCTAATCCGCATATATATCACCATTGCTCTTTATTTTCTTGACTGTATATCTCTTAAATGTCAACATATACACGTGTTATTTAGTTTATGAAGATTTTTCAATGCCGAGAACCTCGATCAGAGAGTTAAAAAGGCATAAGGTTCACAATGGTGTAAAATTAAAATGGGATATATCGGGCTAAGATTCGAGTTACAAGAACAAGGGCCAAACCAACCACCCAAGAATGGAATCGTCGAGCGAAAACACTTGACAACCTCTTAGAAGCAGGTTTTCTTACCACCAGACCTTTCTCCATCAATTAGGAATCTGATGCCGTCACTAAACACATTCCTTAAATTGTAGCCATTTGTTGAGTGTGTTTTTTTTTGTGTCTAATCCGTATATATATCACCATTGCCTTGGTTTCTTGACTGTATATCTCTTAAATGTCAACATATACACGTGTGATTTAGTTTACGAAGATTTTTCAATGCCGAGAACCTCGGTCAGAGAGTAAAAAAAGCGTAAGGTTCACAATGGTGTAAAATTAAAATGGGATATACCGGACTAGGATTCGAGTTACAGGAACAAGGGCCAAACCAACCACCCAAGAATAGAATCGTCGAGCGAAAACACTTGACAACCTCCTAGAAGCAGCTGTTCTTGCCACCAGACCTTTCTCCATCAATTAGGAATCTGATGCCGTCACTAAACACATTCCTTAAATTGTAGCCATTTGTTAAGTGTTTTTTTTTTGTGTCTAATCCGCATATATATCACCATTGCCCTTGATTTTCTTGACTGTATATCTCTTAAATGTCAACATATACACGTGTGATTTAGTTTACGAAGATTTTTCAATGCCGAGAACCTCGATCAGAGAGTAAAAAAGGCGTAAGGTTCACAATGGTGTAAGATTAAAATGGGATATACCGGGCTAGGATTCGAGTTACAGGAACAAGGGCCAAACCAACCACCCAAGAATGGAATCGTCGAGTGAAAACACTTGACAACCTCTTAGAAGCAGGTTTTCTTACCACCAGACCTTTCTCCATCAATTAGGAATCTGATGCCGTCACTAAACACATTCCTTAAATTGTAGCCATTTGTTGAGTGTTTTTTTTGGTGTCAAATCCGTGTATATATCACCATTGCCCTTGATTTTCTTGACTGTATATCTCTTAAATGTCAACATATACACGTGTGATTTAGTTTACGAAGATTTTTCAATGCCGAGAACCTCGGTCAGAGAGTAAAAAAGGCGTAAGGTTCACAATGGTTTAAAATTAAAATGGGATATACCGGACTAGGATTCGAGTTACAGGAACAAGGGCCAAACCAACCACCCAAGAATGGAATCGTCGAGCGAAAACACTTGACAACCTCCTAGAAGCAGCTTTTCATACCACCAGACCTTTCTCCATTAATTAGGAATCTGATTCCGTCATTAAACACATTCTTTAAATTGTAGCCAATTCTTGAGTGATTTTTTTTGGTGTCAAATCCGCATATATATCACCATTGCCCTTGATTTTCTTGACTGTATATCTCTTAAATGTCAACTTATACACGTGTGATTTAGTTTACGAAGATTTTTCAATGCCTAGAACCTCGGTTAGAGAGTAAAAAAGGCGTAAGGTTCTCAATGGTGTAAAATTAAAATGGGATATACCAGGCTAGAATTCGAGTTACAGAAACAAGGGCCAAACCAACCACCCAAGAATGGAATCTTCGAGCGAAAACACTTGACAACCTCCTAAAAGCTGCTTTTCTTACCACCAGACATTTCTCCATCAATTAGGAATCTGATGCCGTCACTAAACACATTCCTTAAATTGTAGCCATTTGTTGAGTGTTTTTTTTGGGTGTCTAATCCGCATATATATCACCATTGCTCTTTATTTTCTTGACTGTATATCTCTTAAATGTCAACATATACATGTGTGATTTAGTTTATGAAGATTTTTCAATGCCGAGAACCTCGATCAGAGAGTTAAAAAGGCGTAAGGTTCAGAATGGTGTAAAATTAAAATGGGATATACAGGGCTAAGATTCGAGTTACAATAACAAGGGCCAAACCAACCACCCAAGAATGGAATCGTCTAGCGAAAACACTTGACAACCTTCTAGAAGCAGCTTTTCTTGCCACCAGACCTTTCTCCATCAATTAGGAATCTGATGCCGTCACAAAACACATTCCTAAAATTGTAGCCATTTGTTAAGTGTTTTTTTTTGTGTCTAATCCGCATATATATCACCGTTGCCCTTGATTTTCTTGACTGTATATCTCTTAAATGTCAACATATACACGTGTGATTTAGTTTACGAAGATTTTTCAATGCCGAGAACCTCAGTCAGAGAGTAAAAAAGGCGTAAGGTTCACAATGGTGTAAAATTAAAATGGGATATACCGGGCTAGGATTCGAGTTACAGGAACATGGGCCAAACCAACCACCCAAAAATGGAATCTTCGTACGAAAACACTTGACAACCTCCTAAAAGCAGCTTTTCTTACCACCAGACCTTTCTCCATCAATTAGAAATCTGATGCCGTCACTAAACACATTCCTTAAATTGTAGCCATTTGTTGAGTGTTTTTTTTTTGTGTCTAATCCGTGTATATATCACCATTGCCCTTGATTTTCTTGACTGTATATCTCTTAAATGTCAACATATACACGTGTGATTTAGTTTACGAAGATTTTTCAATGCCGAGAACCTCGAACAGAGAGTAAAAAGGCGTAAGGTTCACAATGGTGTAAAATTAAAATGGGATATACTGGGCTAGGATTCGAGTTACAGGAACAAGGGCCAAACCAACCACCCAAGAATGGAATCGTCGAAGGAAAACACTTGACAACCTCCTAGAAGCAGCTTTTCATACCACCAGACCTTTCTCCATCAATTAGGAATCTGATTCCGTCATTAAACACATTTCTTAAATTGTAGGCATTTCTTGAATGATTTTTTTTGGTGTCTAATCCGCATATATATCACCATTGCCCTTGATTTTCTTGACTGTGTATCTCTTAAATGTCAACATATACACGTGTGATTTAATTTACGAAGATTTTTCAATGCCGAGAACCTCGGTCAGAGAGTAAAAAAGGCGTAAGGTTCACAATAGTGTAAAATTAAAATGAGATATACCGGGCTAGGATTCGAGTTACAGGAACATGGGCCAAACCAACCACCCAAGAATGGAATCTTCGAACGAAAACACTTGACAACCTCCTAAAAGCAGTTTTTCTTACCACCAGACCTTTCTCCATCAATTAGGAATCTGATGCCGTCACTAAACACATTCCTTAAATTGTAGCCATTTGTTGAGTGTTTTTTTTGGTGTCTAATCCGTGTAAATATCACCATTGCCCTTGATTTTCTTGACTGTATATCTCTTAAATGTCAACATATACACGTGTGATTTAGTTTACGAAGATTTTTCAATGCCGAGAACCTCGGTCAGAGGGTAAAAAAGGCGTAAGGTTCACAATGGTGTAAAATTAAAATGAGATATACCGGGCTAGGATTCGAGTTACAGGAACAAGGGCCAAACCAACCACCCAAGAAAGGAATCTTCGAGCGAAAACACTTGACAACCTCCTGAAAGCAGCTTTTCTTACCACCAGACCTTTCTCCATCAATTAGGAATCTGATGCCGTCACTAAACACATTCCTTAAATTGTACCCATTTGTTGAGTGTTTTTTTTTTGTGTCTAATCCGCATATATATCACCATTGCTCTTTATTTTCTTGACTGTATATCTCTTAAATGTCAACATATACATGTGTGATTTAGTTTATAAAAATTTTTTAATGCCGAGAACCTCGATCAGGGAGTTAAAAAGGCGTAAGGTTCACAATTGTGTAAAATTAAAATGGGATATACCGGGCTAAGATTCGAGTTACAATCACAAGGGCCAAACCAACCACCCAAGAATGGAATCGTCGAGTGAAAACACTTGACAACCTCCTAGAAGCAGCTTTTCTTACCACAAGACCTTTCTCCATTAATTAGGAATCTGATGCCGTCACTAAACACATTCCTTAAATTGTAGCCATTTGTTAAGTGTTTTTTTTTGTGTCTAATCCGCATATATATCCCCGTTGCCCTTGATTTTCTTGACTGTATATCTCTTAAATGTCAACATATACACGTGTGATTTAGTTTACGAAGATTTTTCAATGCCGAGAACCTCGGTCAGAGAGTAAAAAAGGCGTAAGGTTCACAATGGTGTAAAATTAAAATGGGATATAACGGCTTGGATTCGAGATACAGGAACATGGGCCAAACCAACCACCCAAGAATGGAATCGTCGAGCGAAAACACTTGACAATCTCTAAGAAGCAGCTTTTCTTGCCACCAGACCTTTCTCCATCAATTAGGAATCTGATGCCGTCACTAAATACATTCCTTAAATTGTAGCCATTTGTTGAGTGTTTTTTTTGTGTCTAATCCGCATATATATCACCATTGCCCTTGATTTTCTTGACTGTATATCTCTTAATTGTCAACATATACACGTGTGATTTAGTTTACGAAGATTTTTCAATGCCGAGAACCTCGATCAGAGAGGAAAAAGGCGTAAGGATCACAATGGTGTAAAATTAAAATGGGATATACCGGGCTAGGATTCGAGTTACAGGAAAAAGGGCCAAACCAACCACCCAAGAATGGAATCGTCAAGCGAAAACACTTGACAACCTCCTAGAAGCAGCTTTTCTTACCACCAGACCCTTCTCCATCAATTAGGAATCTGAAGCCGTCACTAAACACATTCCTTAAATTGTAGCCATTTCTTGAGTGATTTTTTTTTTGTGTCTAATCCGCATATATATCACCATTGCCCTTAATTTTCTTGACTGTATATCTCTTAAATGTCAACATATACACGTGCGATTTAGTTTACGAAAAATTTTCAATGCCGAGAACCACGGTTAGAGAGTATAAAAGGCGTAAAGTTCACAATGGTGTAAAATTAAAATGGGATATACCGGGCTAGGATTTGAGTTACAGGAACAAGGGCCAAACCAACCACCCAAGAATGGAATCCTCGAGCGAAAACACTTGACAACCTCCTAAAAGCAGCTTTTCTTACCACCAGAACTTTCTCCATCAATTAGGAATCTGATGCCGTCATTAAACACATTCCTTAAATTGTAGCCATTTGTTGAGTGTTTTTTTTGGGTGTCTAATCCGGATATATATCACTATTGCTCTTTATTTTCTTGACTGTATATCTCTTAAATGTCAACATATACACGTGTGATTTAGTTTATGAAGATTTTTCAATGCCGAGAACCTCGATAAGAGAGTTAAAAAGGCGTAAGGTTCACAATGGTGTAAAATTAAAATGGGATATACCGGGGGCTAAGATTCGAGTTACAAGAACAAGGGCCAAACCAACCACCCAAGAATGGATTCGTCGAGCGAAAACACTTGAAAACCTCCTAGAAGGAACTTTTCTTGCCACCAGACCTTTCTCCATCAATTAGGAATCTGATGCCGTCACTAAACACATTCCTTAAATTGTAGCCATTTGTTAAGTGTTTTTTTTTTGGTGTCTAATCCGCATATATATCACCATTGCCCTTGATTTTCTTGATTGTATATCTCTTAAATGTCAACATATACACGTGTGATTTAGTTTACGAAGATTTTTCAATGCCTAGAACCTCGATCAGAGAGTAAAAAAGGCGTAAGGTTCACAATGGTGTAAGATTAAAATGGGATATACCGGGCTAGGATTCGAGTTACAGGAACAAGGGCCAAACCAACCACCCAAGAATGGAATCGTCGAGCGAAAACACTTGAAAACCTCTTAGAAGCAGGTTTTCTTACCACCAGAACTTTCTCCATCAATTAGGAATCTGATGCCGTCACTAAACATATTCCTTAAATTGTAGCCATTTGTTGAGTGTGTTTTTTTTTGTGTCTAATCCGTGTATATATCGCCATTGCCCTTGATATTATTGACTGTATATCTCTTAAATGTCAACATATACACGTGTGATTTAGTTTACGAAGATTTTTCAATGCCGAGAACCTCGACCAGAGAGTAAAAAAGGTGTAAGGTTCACAATGGTGTAAGATTAAAATGAGATATACCGGGCTAGGATTCGAGTTACAGGAACAAGGGCCAAACCAACCACCCAAGAATGGAATCGTCGAGCGAAAACACTTGACAACCTCCTAGAAGGAACTTTTCTTGCCACCAGACTTTTCTCCATCATTTAGGAATCTGATGCCGTCACTAAACACGTTCCTTAAATTGTAGCCATTTGTTGAGTGTTTTTTTTTGTGTCTAATCAGCATATATATCACCATTGCCCTTGATTTTCTTGACTGTAAATCTCTTAAATATCAACATATACACGTGTGATTTAGTTTACGAAGAATTTTCAATGCCGAGAACCTCGATCAAAGAGTAAAAAAGGCGTAATGTTCACAATGGTGTAAAATTAAAATGGGATATACCGGGCTAGGATTCGAGTTACAGGAACAAGGGCCAAACCAACCACCCAAGAATGGAATCGTCGAGCGAAAACACTTGACAACCTCTTAGAAGCAGGTTTTCTACCACCAGACCTTTCTCCATCAATTAGGAATCTGATGCCGTCACTAAACACATTCCTTAAATTGTATCCATTTGTTGAGTGTGTTTTTTTTGGTGTCCAATCCGTGTATATATCACCATTGCCCTTGATTTTCTTGACTGTATATGTCTTAAATGTCAACATATACACGTGCGATTTAGTTTACGAAGATTTTTCAATGCCGAGAACCTCGATCAGAGAGTAAAAAAGGCGTAAGGTTCACAATGGTGTAAAATTAAAATGGGATATACCGGGCTAGGATTCGAGTTACAGGAACAAGGGCCAAACCAACCACCCAAGAAGGGAATCGTCGAGCGAAAACACTTGACAACCTCCAAGAAGCAGCTTTTCATACCACCAGACCTTTCTCCATCAATTAGGAATCTGATTCCGTCATTAAACACATTCCTTAAATTGTAGCCATTTCTTGAGTGATTTTGTTTTGGTGTCTAATCCGCATATATATCACCATTGCCCTTGATTTTCTTGACTGTATATCTCTTAAATGTCAACATATACACGTGTGATTTAGTTTACGAAGATTTTTCAATGCCGAGAACCTCGGTCAGAGAGTAAAAAAGGCGTAAGGTTCACAATGGTGTAAAATTAAAATGGGATATACCGGGCTAGGATTCGAGTTACAGGAACAAGGGCCAAACCAACCACCCAAGAATGGAATCGTGGAGAAAAAACACCTGACAACCTCTTAGAAGCAGGTTTTATTTCCACCAGACATTTCTCCATCAATTAGGAAACTGATGCCGTCACTAAACACATTCCTTAAATTATAGCCATTTGTTGAGTGTGTTTTTTTTTGTTGTCTAATCCGTGTATATATCATCATTGCCCTTGATTTTCTTGACTGTATATCTCTTAAATGTCAACATATACACGTGTGATTTAGTTTACGAAGATTTTTCAATGCCGAGAACCTCGATCAGAGAGTAAAAAAGGTGTAAGGTTCACAATGGTGTAAGATTAAAATGGGATATACCGGGCTAGGATTCGTGTTACAGGAACAAGGGTCAAACCAACCACCCAAGAATGGAATCGTCGAGCGAAAACACTTGACAACCTCCTAGAAGCAGTTTTTCTTGCCACCAGACCTTTCTCCATCAATTAGGAATCTGATGCCGTCACTAAACACATTCCTTAAATTGTAGCCATTTGTTAATTGTTTTTTTTGGTGTCTAATCCGCATATATATCAGCATTGCCCTTGATTTTATTGACTGTATATCTCTTAAATGTCAACATATACACGTGTGATTTAGTTTACGAAGATTTTTCAATGCCGAGAACCTCGATCAGAGAGTAAAAAAGGTGTAAGGTTCACAATGGTGTAAGATTAAAATGGGATATACTGGGCTAGGATTCGAGTTACAGGAACAAAGGCCAAACCAACCACCCAAGAATGGAATCGTCGAGCGAAAACACTTGACAACCTCCTAGAAGCAGATTTTCTTGCCACCAGACCTTTCTCCATCAATTAGGAATCTGATGCCGTCACTAAACACATTCCTTAAATTGTAGCCATTTGTTAATTGTTTTTTTTTGTGTCTATTCCGCATATATATCAGCATTGCCCTTGATTTTCTTGACTGTATATCTCTTAAATGTCAACATATACACGTGTGATTTAGTTTACGAAGATTTTTCAATGCCGAGAACCTCGATCAGAGAGTAAAAAAGGTGTAAGGTTCACAATGGTGTAAGATTAAAATGGGATATACTGGGCTAGGATTCGAGTTACAGGAACAAAGGCCAAACCAACCACCCAAGAATGGAATCGTCGAGCGAAAACACTTGACAACCTCCTAGAAGCAGATTTTCTTGCCACCAGACCTTTCTCCATCAATTAGGAATCTGATGCCGTCACTAAACACGTTCCTTAAATTGTAGCCATTTGTTGAGTGTTTTTTTTGTGTCTAATCCACATATATATCACCATTGCCCTTGATTTTCTTGACTGTATATCTCTTAAATATCAACATATACACGTGTGATTTAGTTTACGAAGATTTTTCAATGCCGAGAACCTCGATCAGAGAGTAAAAAAGGCGTAAGGTTCACAATGGAGTAAAATTAAAATGGGATATACCGAGCTAGGATTCGAGTTACAGTAACAAGGGCCAAACCAACCACCCAATAATGGTATCGTCGAGAGAAAACACTTGACAACCTCCTAGAAGCAGCTTTTCTTACCACCAGACCTTTCTCCATCAATTAGGAATCTGATGCCGTCACTAAACACATTCCTTAAATTGTAGCCATTTGTTGAGAGTTTATTTTTGGTGTCTAATCCGCATATATATCACCATTGCCCTTGATTTTCTTGACTGTATATCTCTTAAATATCAACATATACACGTGTGATTTGGTTTACGAAGATTTTTCAATGCCTAGAACCTAGATCAGAGAGTAAAAAAGGCGTAAGGTTCACAATGGTGTAAAATTAAAATGGGATATACCGGGCTAGGATTCGAGTTACAGGAACAAGGGCCTAACTAACCACCCAAGAATGGAATCGTCAAGCGAAAACACTGGACAACCTCCTTGAAGCAGCTTTTCTTGCCACCAGACCTTCCACCATCAATTAGGAATCCGATGCCGTTAGTAAACACATTCCTTAAATTGTAGCCATTTGTTAAGTGTTTTTTTTATGTCTAATCCGCATATATATCACCATTGCCCTTGATTTTCTTGACTGTATATCTCTTAAATGTCAACATATACACGTGTGATTTAGTTTACGAAGATTTTTCAATGCCGAGAACCTCGGTCAGAGAGTAAAAAAGGCGTAAGGTTCACAATGGTGTAAAATTAAAATGGGATATACCGGGCTAGGATTCAAGTTACAGGAACAAGGGCCAAACCAACCACCCAAGAATGGAATCGTGGAGCGAAAACACTTAACAACCTCCTTGAAGCAGCTTTTCTTGCCACCAGGCCTTTCTCCATCAATTAGGAATCCGATGCCGTCACTAAAGACATTCCTTAAATTGTAGCCATTTGTTAAGTGTTTTTTTTTGTGTCTAATCCGCATATATATCACCATTGCCCTTGATTTTCTTGACTGTATATCTCTTAAATGTCAACATATACACGTGTGATTTAGTTTACGAAGATTTTTCAATGCCGAGAACCTCGATCAGAGAGTAAAAAAGGCGTAAGGTTCACAATGGTGTAAGATTAAAATGGGGTATACCGGGCTAGGATTCGAGTTACAGAAACAAGGGCCAACCCAACCACCCAAGAATGGAATCGTCGAGCAAAAACACCTGACAACCTCTTAGAAGCAGGTTTTATTTCCACCAGACCTTTCTCCATCAATTAGGAAACTGATGCCGTCACTAAACACATTCCTTAAATTATAGCCATTTGTTGAGTGTGTTTTTTTTTTGTTGTCTAATCCGTGTATATATCACCATTGCCCTTGATTTTCTTGACTGTATATCTCTTAAATGTCAACATATACACGTGTGATTTAGTTTACGAAGATTTTTCAATGCCGAGAACCTCGATCAGAGAGTAAAAAAGGTGTAAGGTTCACAATGGTGTAAGATTAAAACGGGATATACCGGGCTAGGATTCGTGTTACAGGAACAAGGGCCAAACCAACCACCCAAGAATGGAATCGTCGAGCGAAAACACTTGACAACCTCCTAGAAGCAGCTTTTCTTGCCACCAGACCTTTCTCCATCAATTAGGAATCTGATGTCGTCACTAAACACATTCCTTAAATTGTAGCCATTTGTTAATTGTTTTTTTTGGTGTCTAATCCGCATATATATCAGCATTGCCCTTGATTTTCTTGACTGTATATCTCTTAAATGTCAACATATACACGTGTGATTTAGTTTACGAAGATTTTTCAATGCCGAGAACCTCGATCAGAGAGTAAAAAAGGTGTAAGGTTCAAAATGGTGTAAGATTAAAACGGGATATACTGGGCTAGGATTCGAGTTACAGGAACAAAGGCCAAACCAACCACCCAAGAATGGAATCGTCGAGCGAAAACACTTGACAACCTCCTAGAAGCAGATTTTCTTACCACCAGACCTTTCTCCATCAATTAGGAATCTGATGCCGTCACTAAACACGTTCCTTAAATTGTAGCCATTTGTTGAGTGTTTTTTTTTTTGTGTCTAATCCACATATATATCACCATTGCCCTTGATTTTCTTGACTGTATATCTCTTAAATATCAACATATACACGTGTGATTTAGTTTACGAATATTTTTCAATGCCGAGAACCTCGATCAGAGAGTAAAAAAGGCGTAAGGTTCACAATGGTGTAAAATTAAAATGGGATATACCGGGCTAGGATTCGAGTTACAGTAACAAGGGCCAAACCAACCACCCAATAATGGAATCGTCGAGAGAAAACACTTGACAACCTCCTAGAAGCAGCTTTTCTTACCACCAGACATTTCTACATCAATTAGGAATCTGATGCCGTCACTAAACACATTCCTTAAATTGTAGCCATTTGTTGAGAGTTTATTTTTGGTGTCTAATCCGCATATATATCACCAATGCCCTTGATTTTCTTGACTGTATATCTCTTAAATATCAACATATACACGTGTGATTTGGTTTACGAAGATTTTTCAATGCCGAGAACCTAGATTAGAGAGTAAAAAAGGCGTAAGGTTCACAATGGTGTAAAATTAAAATGGGATATACCGGGCTACGATTCGAGTTACAGGAACAAGGGCCTAACTAACCACCCAAGAATGGAATCGTCAAGCGAAAACACTTGACAACCTCCTTGAAGCAGCTTTTCTTGCCACCAGACCTTCCACCATCAATTAGGAATCCGATGCCGTTAGTAAACACATTCCTTAAATTGTAGCCATTTGTTGAGTGTTTTTTTTTTTATGTCTAATCCGCATATATATCACCATTGCCCTAGATTTTCTTGACTGTATATCTCTTAATTGTCAACATATACACGTGTGATTTAGTTTACAAAGATTTTTCAATGCCGAGAACCTCGATCAGAGAGTAAAAAAGGCGTAAGGTTCACAATGGTGTAAAATTAAAATGGGATATACCGGGCAAGGATTCGAGTTACAGGAACAAGGGCCAAACCAACCACCCAAGAATAGAATCGCCGAGCGAAAACACTTGACAACCTCCTAGAAGCAGCTTTTCTTACCACCAGACCTTTCTCCATCAATTAGAAATCTAATGTCCTTAAATTGTAGCAATTTGTTGAGTGATTTTTTTTTTGGTGTCTAATCCGCATATATATCACCATTGCCCTTGATTTTCTTGACTGTATATCTCTTAAATGTCAACATATATATCACCATTAACAACCTCCTTGAAGCAACTTTTCTTGCCACCAGGCCTTTCTCCATCAATTAGGAATCCGATGCCGTCACTAAAGACATTCCTTAAATTGTAGCCATTTGTTAAGTGTTTTTTTTGTGTCTAATCCGCATATATATCACCATTGCCCTTGATTTTCTTGACTGTATATCTCTTAAATGTCAACATATACATGTGTGATTTAGTTTACGAAGATTTTTCAATGCCGAGAACCTCGATCAGAGAGTAAAAAAGGCGTAAGGTTCACAATGGTGTAAGATTAAAATGGGGTATACCGGGCTAGGATTCGAGTTACAGAAACAAGGGCCAAACCAACCACCCAAGAATGGAATCGTCGAGAAAAAACACCTGACAACCTCTTAGAAGCAGGTTTTATTTCCACCAGACCTTTCTCCATCAATTAGGAAACTGATGCCGTCACTAAACACATTCCTTAAATTATAGCCATTTGTTGAGTGTGTTTTTTTTTGTTGTCTAATCCGTGTATATATCATCATTGCCCTTGATTTTCTTGACTGTATATCTCTTAAATGTCAACATATACACGTGTGATTTAGTTTACGAAGATTTTTCAATGCCGAGAACCTCGATCAGAGAGTAAAAAAGGTGTAAGGTTCACAATGGTGTAAGATTAAAATGGGATATACCGGGCTAGGATTCGTGTTACAGGAACAAGGGTCAAACCAACCACCCAAGAATGGAATCGTCGAGCGAAAACACTTGACAACCTCCTAGAAGCAGTTTTTCTTGCCACCAGACCTTTCTCCATCAATTAGGAATCTGATGCCGTCACCAAACACATTCCTTAAATTGTAGCCATTTGTTAATTGTTTTTTTTGGTGTCTAATCCGCATATATATCAGCATTGCCCTTGATTTTATTGACTGTATATCTCTTAAATGTCAACATATACACGTGTGATTTAGTTTACGAAGATTTTTCAATGCCGAGAACCTCGATCAGAGAGTAAAAAAGGTGTAAGGTTCACAATGGTGTAAGATTAAAATGGGATATACTGGGCTAGGATTCGAGTTACAGGAACAAAGGCCAAACCAACCACCCAAGAATGGAATCGTCGAGCGAAAACACTTGACAACCTCCTAGAAGCAGATTTTCTTGCCACCAGACCTTTCTCCATCAATTAGGAATCTGATGCCGTCACTAAACACATTCCTTAAATTGTAGCCATTTGTTAATTGTTTTTTTTTGTGTCTATTCCGCATATATATCAGCATTGCCCTTGATTTTCTTGACTGTATATCTCTTAAATGTCAACATATACACGTGTGATTTAGTTTACGAAGATTTTTCAATGCCGAGAACCTCGATCAGAGAGTAAAAAAGGTGTAAGGTTCACAATGGTGTAAGATTAAAATGGGATATACTGGGCTAGGATTCGAGTTACAGGAACAAAGGCCAAACCAACCACCCAAGAATGGAATCGTCGAGCGAAAACACTTGACAACCTCCTAGAAGCAGATTTTCTTGCCACCAGACCTTTCTCCATCAATTAGGAATCTGATGCCGTCACTAAACACGTTCCTTAAATTGTAGCCATTTGTTGAGTGTTTTTTTTGTGTCTAATCCACATATATATCACCATTGCCCTTGATTTTCTTGACTGTATATCTCTTAAATATCAACATATACACGTGTGATTTAGTTTACGAAGATTTTTCAATGCCGAGAACCTCGATCAGAGAGTAAAAAAGGCGTAAGGTTCACAATGGAGTAAAATTAAAATGGGATATACCGAGCTAGGATTCGAGTTACAGTAACAAGGGCCAAACCAACCACCCAATAATGGTATCGTCGAGAGAAAACACTTGACAACCTCCTAGAAGCAGCTTTTCTTACCACCAGACCTTTCTCCATCAATTAGGAATCTGATGCCGTCACTAAACACATTCCTTAAATTGTAGCCATTTGTTGAGAGTTTATTTTTGGTGTCTAATCCGCATATATATCACCATTGCCCTTGATTTTCTTGACTGTATATCTCTTAAATATCAACATATACACGTGTGATTTGGTTTACGAAGATTTTTCAATGCCTAGAACCTAGATCAGAGAGTAAAAAAGGCGTAAGGTTCACAATGGTGTAAAATTAAAATGGGATATACCGGGCTAGGATTCGAGTTACAGGAACAAGGGCCTAACTAACCACCCAAGAATGGAATCGTCAAGCGAAAACACTGGACAACCTCCTTGAAGCAGCTTTTCTTGCCACCAGACCTTCCACCATCAATTAGGAATCCGATGCCGTTAGTAAACACATTCCTTAAATTGTAGCCATTTGTTAAGTGTTTTTTTTATGTCTAATCCGCATATATATCACCATTGCCCTTGATTTTCTTGACTGTATATCTCTTAAATGTCAACATATACACGTGTGATTTAGTTTACGAAGATTTTTCAATGCCGAGAACCTCGGTCAGAGAGTAAAAAAGGCGTAAGGTTCACAATGGTGTAAAATTAAAATGGGATATACCGGGCTAGGATTCAAGTTACAGGAACAAGGGCCAAACCAACCACCCAAGAATGGAATCGTGGAGCGAAAACACTTAACAACCTCCTTGAAGCAGCTTTTCTTGCCACCAGGCCTTTCTCCATCAATTAGGAATCCGATGCCGTCACTAAAGACATTCCTTAAATTGTAGCCATTTGTTAAGTGTTTTTTTTTGTGTCTAATCCGCATATATATCACCATTGCCCTTGATTTTCTTGACTGTATATCTCTTAAATGTCAACATATACACGTGTGATTTAGTTTACGAAGATTTTTCAATGCCGAGAACCTCGATCAGAGAGTAAAAAAGGCGTAAGGTTCACAATGGTGTAAGATTAAAATGGGGTATACCGGGCTAGGATTCGAGTTACAGAAACAAGGGCCAACCCAACCACCCAAGAATGGAATCGTCGAGCAAAAACACCTGACAACCTCTTAGAAGCAGGTTTTATTTCCACCAGACCTTTCTCCATCAATTAGGAAACTGATGCCGTCACTAAACACATTCCTTAAATTATAGCCATTTGTTGAGTGTGTTTTTTTTTTGTTGTCTAATCCGTGTATATATCACCATTGCCCTTGATTTTCTTGACTGTATATCTCTTAAATGTCAACATATACACGTGTGATTTAGTTTACGAAGATTTTTCAATGCCGAGAACCTCGATCAGAGAGTAAAAAAGGTGTAAGGTTCACAATGGTGTAAGATTAAAACGGGATATACCGGGCTAGGATTCGTGTTACAGGAACAAGGGCCAAACCAACCACCCAAGAATGGAATCGTCGAGCGAAAACACTTGACAACCTCCTAGAAGCAGCTTTTCTTGCCACCAGACCTTTCTCCATCAATTAGGAATCTGATGTCGTCACTAAACACATTCCTTAAATTGTAGCCATTTGTTAATTGTTTTTTTTGGTGTCTAATCCGCATATATATCAGCATTGCCCTTGATTTTCTTGACTGTATATCTCTTAAATGTCAACATATACACGTGTGATTTAGTTTACGAAGATTTTTCAATGCCGAGAACCTCGATCAGAGAGTAAAAAAGGTGTAAGGTTCAAAATGGTGTAAGATTAAAACGGGATATACTGGGCTAGGATTCGAGTTACAGGAACAAAGGCCAAACCAACCACCCAAGAATGGAATCGTCGAGCGAAAACACTTGACAACCTCCTAGAAGCAGATTTTCTTACCACCAGACCTTTCTCCATCAATTAGGAATCTGATGCCGTCACTAAACACGTTCCTTAAATTGTAGCCATTTGTTGAGTGTTTTTTTTTTTGTGTCTAATCCACATATATATCACCATTGCCCTTGATTTTCTTGACTGTATATCTCTTAAATATCAACATATACACGTGTGATTTAGTTTACGAATATTTTTCAATGCCGAGAACCTCGATCAGAGAGTAAAAAAGGCGTAAGGTTCACAATGGTGTAAAATTAAAATGGGATATACCGGGCTAGGATTCGAGTTACAGTAACAAGGGCCAAACCAACCACCCAATAATGGAATCGTCGAGAGAAAACACTTGACAACCTCCTAGAAGCAGCTTTTCTTACCACCAGACATTTCTACATCAATTAGGAATCTGATGCCGTCACTAAACACATTCCTTAAATTGTAGCCATTTGTTGAGAGTTTATTTTTGGTGTCTAATCCGCATATATATCACCAATGCCCTTGATTTTCTTGACTGTATATCTCTTAAATATCAACATATACACGTGTGATTTGGTTTACGAAGATTTTTCAATGCCGAGAACCTAGATTAGAGAGTAAAAAAGGCGTAAGGTTCACAATGGTGTAAAATTAAAATGGGATATACCGGGCTACGATTCGAGTTACAGGAACAAGGGCCTAACTAACCACCCAAGAATGGAATCGTCAAGCGAAAACACTTGACAACCTCCTTGAAGCAGCTTTTCTTGCCACCAGACCTTCCACCATCAATTAGGAATCCGATGCCGTTAGTAAACACATTCCTTAAATTGTAGCCATTTGTTGAGTGTTTTTTTTTTTATGTCTAATCCGCATATATATCACCATTGCCCTAGATTTTCTTGACTGTATATCTCTTAATTGTCAACATATACACGTGTGATTTAGTTTACAAAGATTTTTCAATGCCGAGAACCTCGATCAGAGAGTAAAAAAGGCGTAAGGTTCACAATGGTGTAAAATTAAAATGGGATATACCGGGCAAGGATTCGAGTTACAGGAACAAGGGCCAAACCAACCACCCAAGAATAGAATCGCCGAGCGAAAACACTTGACAACCTCCTAGAAGCAGCTTTTCTTACCACCAGACCTTTCTCCATCAATTAGAAATCTAATGTCCTTAAATTGTAGCAATTTGTTGAGTGATTTTTTTTTTGGTGTCTAATCCGCATATATATCACCATTGCCCTTGATTTTCTTGACTGTATATCTCTTAAATGTCAACATATACACGTGTGATTTAGTTTACGAATATTTTTCAATGCCGAGAACCACGATCTGAGAGTAAAAAAGGCGTAAGGTTCACAATGGTGTAAGATTAAAATGGGATATACCGGGCTAGGATTCGAGTTACAGCAACAAGGGCCAAACTAACCACCCAAGAATGGAATCGTCGAGCGAAAACAATTGACAACCTCCTAGAAGCAGCTTTTCTTGCGACCAGACCTTTCTCCATCAATTAGGAATCTGATGCCGTCACAAAACACATTCCTTAAATTGTAGCCATTTGTTGAGTGTTTTTTTTTGGTGTCTAATCCTCATATATATCACTATTGCCCTTGATTTTCTTGATCGTATATCTCTTAATTATCAACATATACACGTGTGATTTAGTTTACGAAGATTTTTCAATGCCGAGAACCTAGATCAGAGAGTAAAACAGGCGTAAGGTTCACAATGGTGTAAAATTAAAATGGGATATACCGGGCTAGGATTCGAGTTACAGGAACAAGGGCCAAACCAACCACCCAAGAATGGAATCGTCGAGCGAAAACACTTGACAACCTCCTAGAAGCAGCTTTTCTTACCACCAGACCTTTCTCCTTCAATTAGGAATCTGATGCCGTCACTAAACACATTCCTTAAATTGTAGCCAGTTGTTGAGTGTTTTTTTTTGGTGTCTAATCCGCATATATATATATCACCATTGCCCTTGATTTTCTTGACTGTATATCTCTTAAATGTCAACATATACACGCGTGAAATATTTTACGAAGATTTTTCAATGCCGAGAACCTCGATCAGAGAGTAAAAAAGGCGTAAGGTTCACAATGGTGTAAGATTAAAATGGGATATACCGGGCTAGGATTAGAGTTGCAGGAACAAGGGCCAAACCAACCACCCAAGAATGGAATCGTCGAGCGAAAACACTTGACAACCTCCTAGAAGCAGCTTTTCTTGCCACCAGACCTTTCTCCATCAATTAGGAATCTGATGCCGTCACTAAACACATTCCTTAAATTGTAGCCATTTGTTGAGTGTTTTTTTTTTTGGTGTCTAATCCACACATATATCACCATTGCCCTTGATTTTCTTGACTCTATGTCTCTTAAATGTCAACATATACTCGTGTGATTTAGTTTACGAAGATTTTTCAATCCCGATAAACTCGATCAGAGAGTAAAAAAGGCGTAAGGTTCAATATGGTGTAAGATTGAAATGGGAAATACCGGGCTAGGATTCGAGTTACAGGAACAAGGGCCAAACCAACCACCCAAGAATGGAATCGTCGAGCGAAAAGACTTGAAAACCTCCTAGAAGCAGCTTTTCTTGCCACCAGACCTTTCTCCATCAATTAGGAATCTGATGCCGTCACTAAACGCATTCCTTAAATTGTAGCCATTTGTTGAGTGTTTTTTTTGGTGTCTAATCCGCATATATATCACCATTGCCCTTGATTTTCTTGACTGTATATCTCTTAAATGTCAACATATACACGTGTGATTTAGTTTACGAAGATTTTTCAATGCCGAGAACCTCGATCAGAGAGTAAAAAAAGCGTAAGGTTCACAATGGTGTAAGATTAAAATGGGATATACCAGGCTAGGATTCGAGTTACAGGAAGAAGGGCCAAACCAACCACCCTAGAATGGAATCGTCGAGCGAAAACACTTGACAACCTCCTAGAAGCAGCTTTTCTTGCCACCAGACCTTTCTCCATCAATTAGGAATCTGATGCCGTCACTAAACACATTCCTTAAATTGTAGCCATTTGTTCAGTGTTTTTTTTGTGTCTAATCCGCACATATATCACCACTGCCCTTGATATTCTTGACTGTATATCTCTTAAATGTCCGCATATACACGTGTGATTTAGTTTACGAAGATTTTTCAATGCCGAGAACCTCGACCCGAGAGTTAAAAAGGCATAAGGTTCACAATGGTGTAAGATTAAAATGGGATATACCGAGCTAAGATTCGAGTTACAGGAACAAGGACCAAACCAACCACCCAAGAATGGAATCGTCGAGCGAAAACAGTTGAAAACCTCCAAGAAGCAGCTTTTCTTACCACCAGACCTTTCTCCATCAATTAGGAATCTGATACCGTCACTAAACACATTCCTTAAATTGTAGCCATTTTTTGAGTGTTTTTTTTGGTGTCTAATCCGCATATATATCACCATTGCACTTGATTTTCTTGACTGTATATCTCTTAAATGTCAACATATACACGTGTGATTTAGTTTACGAATATTTTTCAATGCCGAGAACCTCGATCAGAGAGTAAAAAAGGCGTAAGGTTCACAATAGTGTAAAATTAAAATGGGAAATACCGGGCTAGGATTCGAGTTACAGGAACAAGGGCCAAACCAACCACCCAAGAATGGAATCGTCGAGCGAAAACACTTGACAACCTCCTAGAAGCAGCTTTTCTTGCCACCAGACCTTTCTCCATCAATTAGGAATCTGATGCCGTCACTAAACACATTCCTTAAATTGTAGCCATTTGTTGAGTGTTTTTTTTTGTGTCTAATCCGCATATATATCACCATTGCCCTTGATTTTCTTGACTGTATATCTCTTAAATGTCAGCATATACACGTGTGATTTAGTTTACGAAGATTTTTCAATGCCGAGAACCTCGATCAGAGATTAAAAAAGGCGTAAGGTTCACAATGGTGTAAGATTAAAATGGGATATACCGGGCTAGGATTCGAGTTACAGGAACAAGGCCTAAACCAACCACCCAAGAATGGAATGGTCAAGCGAAAAAACTTGACAACCTCCTAGAAGCAGCTTTTCTTGCCACCAGACCTTTCTCCATCAACTAGGAATCTGATGCCGTCACTAAACACATTCCTTAAATTGTATCCATTTGTTCAGTGTTTTTTTTTGTGTCTAATCCGCACATATATCACCATTGCCCTTGATTTTCTTGACTGTATATCTCTTAAATGTCAACATATACACGTGTGATTTAGTTTACGAATATTTTTCAATGCCGAGAACCTCGATCAGAGAGTAAAAAAGGCGTAAGGTTCACAATGGTGTAAAATTGAAATGGGATATACCGGGCTAGGATTCGAGTTATAGGAACAAGGGCCAAACCAACCACCCAAGAATGGAATCGTCGAGCGAAAACACTTGACAACCTCCTAGAAGTAGCTTTTCTTGCCACCAGACATTTCTCCATCAATTAGGAATCTGATGCCGTCACTAAACACATTCCTTAAATTGTAGCCATTTGTTGAGTGTTTTTTTTTGTGTCTAATCCGCATATATATCACCATTGCCCATGATTTTCTTGACTGTATGTCTCTTAAATGTCAACATATAAACGTGTGATTTAGTTTCCGAAGATTTTTCAATGCCGAGAACCTCGATCAAAGATTAAAAAAGGCGTAAGGTTCACAATGGTGTAAAATGAAAAATGGGATATACCGGGCTAGGATTCGAGTTTCAGGAACAAGGGTCAAACCAACCACCCAAGAATGGAATCGTCGAGCGAAAACACTTGACAACCACCTAGAAGCCCATTTTCTTACCACCAGACCTTTCTCCATCAATTAGGAATCTGATGCCGTCACTAAACACATTCCTTAAATTGTAGCCATTTGTTGAGTGTTTTTTTTTTGTTTCTAATCCGCATATATATCACCATTGCCCTTGATTTTCTTGACTGTATATCTCTTAAATATCAACATATACATGTGTGATTTAGTTTACGAAGATTTTTCAATGCCGAGAACCTCGATCAGAGAGTAAAAAAGGCGTAAGGTTCACAATGGTGTAAAATTAAAATGGGATATACCGGGCTAGAATTCGAGTTACAGGAACAAGGGCCAAACCAACAACCCAAGAATGGAATCGTTGAGCGAAAACACTTGACAACCTCCTAGAAGCAGCTTTTCTTACCACCAAACCTTTCTCCATCAATTAGGAATCTGATGCCGTCACTAAACACATTCCTTAAATTGTAGCCATTTGTTGAGTGATTTTTTTTGGTGTCTAATCCGCATATATATCACCATTGCCCTTGATTTTCTTGACTGTATATCTCTTAAATGTCAACATATACACGTGTGATTTAGTTTACGAAGATTTTTCAATGCCGAGAACCTCGATCAGAGAGTAAAAAAGGCGTAAGGTTCACAATGGTGTAAAATTAAAATGGGATATACCGTGCTAGGATTCGAGTTACAGGAACAAGGGCCAAACCAACCACCCAAGAATGGAATCTTCGAGCCGAATCACTTGACAACCTCCTAAAAGCAGCTTTTCTTACCACCAGACCTTTCTCCATCAATTAGGAATCTGATGCCGTCACTAAACACATTCCTTAAATTGTAGCCATTTGTTGAGTGTTTTTTTTTTGGGTGTCTAATCCACATATATATCACCATTGCTCTTAATTTTCTTGACTGCATATCTCTTAAATGTCAACATATACACGTGTGATTTAGTTTACGAAGATTTTTCAATGCCGAGAACCTCGATCAGAGAGTAAAAAAAGGCGTAAGGTTCACAATGGTGTAAAATTAAAATGGGATATACCGGGCTAGGATTCGAGTTACAGGAACAAGGGCCAAACAAACCACCCAAGAATGGAATCGTCGAGCGAAAACACTTGACAACCTTCTAGAAGCAGCTTTTCTTACCACCAGACCTTTCTCCATCAATTAGGAATCTGATGCCGTCACTAAACACATTCCTTAAATTGTAGCCATTTGTTGAGTGTTTTTTTTGTGTCTAATCCGCATATATATCACCATTGTCCTTGATTTTCTTGACTGTATATCTCTTAAATGTCAACATATACACGTGTGATTTAGTTTACGATGATTTTTCAATGCCGAGAACCTCGATTAGAGAGTAAAAAAGGCGTAAGGTTCACAATGGTGTAAAATTAAAATGGTATATACCGGGCTAGGATTCGAGTTACAGGAACAAGGGCCAAACCAACCACCCAAGAATGGAATCGTCGAGCGAAAACACTTGACAACCTCCTAGAAGCAGCTTTTCTTGCCATGAGACATTTCTCCATCATTTAGGAATCTGATGCCGTCACTAAACACATTCCTTAAATTATAGCCATTTGTTGAGTGTTTTTTTTTTGTGTCTAATCCGCATATATATCACCATTGCCCTTGATTATCTTGACTGTATATCTCTTAAATGTCAACATATACACGTGTGATTTAGTTTACGAAGATTTTTCAATGCCGAGAACCTCGATCACAGAGTAAAAAAGGCGTAAGGTTCACAATGGTGTAAAATTAAAAATGGGATATACCGGGCTAGGATTCGAGTTTCAGGAACAAGGGCCAAACCAACCACTCAAGAATGGAATCGTCGAGTTAAAACACTTGACAACCTCCTAGAAGCAGCTTTTCTTACAACCAGACCTTTCTCCATCAATTAGGAATCTGATGACGTCACTAAACACATTCCTTAAATTGTAGCCATTTGTTGAGTGTTTTTTTTTGGGTGTCTAATCCACATATATATCACCATTGCTCTTAATTTTCTTGACTGCATATCTCTTAAATGTCAACATATACACGTGTGATTTAGTTTACGAAGATTTTTCAATGCCGAGAACCTCGATCAGAGAGTAAAAAAGGCGTAAGGTTCACAATGGTGTAAAATTAAAATGGGATATACAGGGCTAGGATTCGAGTTACAGGAACAAGGGCCAAACCAACCATCCAAGAATGGAATCGTCGAGCGAAAACACTTGACAACCTTCTAGAAGCAGCTTTTCTTACCACCAGACCTTTCTCCATCAATTAGGAATCTGATGCCGTAACTAAACACATTTCTTAAATTGTAGCCATTTGTTGAGTGATTTTTTTGTGTCTAATCCGCATATATATCACCATTGCCCTTAATTTTCTTGACTGTATATCTCTTAAATGTCAACATATACATGTGTGATTTAGTTTACGAAGTTTTTTCAATGCCAAGAACCTCGATCAGAGAGTAAAAAAGGCGTAAGGTTCACAATGGTGTAAAATTAAAATGGGATATACCGGGCTAGGATTCGAGTTACAGGAACAAGGGCCAAACCAACCACCCAAGAATGGAATCTTCGAGCGAAAACACTTGACAACCTCCTAAAAGCAGCTTTTCTTACCACCAGACCTTTTTTCCATCAATTAGGAATCTGATGCCGTCACTAAACACATTCCTTAAATTGTAGCCATTTGTTGAGTGTTTTTTTTTGGTGTTCAATCCGCATATATATCACCATTGCTCTTGATTTTCTTGACTGTATATCTCTTAAATGTCAACATATACACGTGTGATTTAGTTTATGAAGATTTTTCAATATCGAGAACCTCGATCAGAGAGTAAAAAAAGGCGTAAGGTTCACAATGGTGTAAAATTAAAATGGGATATACCGGGCTAGGATTCGAGTTACAGGAACAAGGGCCAAACGAACCACCCAAGAATGGAATCATCGAGCGAAAACACTTGACAACCTCCTAGAAGCAGCTTTTCTTACCACCAGACCTTTCTCTATCAATTTGGAATCTGATGCCGTCACTAAACACATTTCTTAAATTGTAGCCATTTGTTGAGTGATTTTTTTTTGGTGTCTAATCCGCATATATATCACCATTGCCCTTGATTTTCTTGACTGTATATCTCTTAGAGCACACTGATTCAGAATTCGAAGATCCAAGCTTATCTGATTCTTCATTTTTTGAAATTTCCTTTGTTTCCGTCTTGAATGATCCTGCACAAAATATTTTAACGAAATCAAGAGGATTCGCATTCTCATCAATATAACAACCCCTCTTGTTATCGTATTTAAAAACATATTTTGCTCTAAGACATTCATCAACTCTTCTTTTTATTTCAAAAATCACATCCACATTTATTTTCACCAAATTCTTTTCTATTTCATTTATCAATTCTTTCTTTTTGTTTTTACTTTCATCCTCATACTTTTTAAGTTTGTTGATGAACTCTTTTAGATATAACTTTGAAAAACTAGAATCTTTCTTTAGATTTTTCAAAAATTCATCCCATTCGATAGGTAATGCATCAGCAAACTTTGATACTTTTTCAGTATCTGACAGTCTTATCTCATGTTCTTTCAAATGTTCAATTAAGACTGAATATCGGTTTGCTAGATCATCCAACTTTTCATTTTTTAAACACACAAAGTATTTAAACCTTTTCTCCCATCCAACCTTTTTCACACTTCTATAACTATCATCTATAAACCCTCGATGCCAATCGTTAAATCTTTCAAAATAATAATTTTCTGTTTCATCAAACATTTTTGCCATATTTCAAAAACAACCTGATGTGATGTTTACACAATCCGTGCGAACTAAGTGTTCAGACCTTCAAACGTACTTATCAGATTTCAAACAATCTAACAAACTTCGCTGATTGGGCCGATTGTTTTAATGAATATGTTTAACGATTGATTGGGCCAACAATCCTAAAACTTGATTTAATTGGATCAACAAACCCACTAAACCCGACAACTTGAATTAATGAATCTTATCACATGGCAACCTTGGGCCGATAAACACATACCCTTAATTGGGCTTCAACAACATAACTAAACCTTTTAGACAAGAGCCGACAAAAACAATTACCAACTAAAATCCTATTGGGTCTCAATTTTTAGTGGATCTGATGTTATTAATTCATTGGGCCGACAACTATCAATGAACATTAAATGCGATTGGGTCGATAATATTGAAAGCAGGTTATCTACTTTAACATGTAATCTGCTAATCTTTGAATAACTAAACCCACTGAACCGACAAAATTTATTACATTCAACTCTTGATTGGACCGATTACTTTTGATCACGTGAATTCTATAATTGCCGACAACATTGAATGTATATAAATTGTGATTGGACCGATATATTGTATAGTTATTCAGTCAACACATGGGTTCGGTGATATGTTTCACGTGAAATCATGACATATCCAAACACCCTCAAACGAAATATCCTCACACGAACTGAGGTTCAGACGAACTGGAAGTTCACTTCGTGTGAACTGTGGGTAATTCCAAACGAACTGAACTGATCTCTCACACGAACTAATGGTTCAAACGAACTAGTTCATACTTAAACGAACTGAACTATCCAAACGAACTGACAAACAAACTACATACGAACCGGGGTTCTAATGCGTTTAAACTCCGATTTTTTATGAAATTGAAACCGTAGGATTGTTCTACATCAAATTCCGATCACAATGAGGTGATTTCCGTTCAATTTCGTCCACTAAATCGCCGTAGATCTGAGTTCAAAGTTCCTGTTCATGTGAACTGGACACACCTTCAAACGAACAAGTCGTTTTATATCAAATTGATTGAGTTTTACTTTGAATTTAAGCCTGAAATTTTTATAGATTGATTAAAACATAATTTCGCTTGTTATGAGCAAAAATCAGTTCATTTTATCCAAAAAATCTCGTTAAATTTTGAAAAAATGTGACAGAATGGAGTAGAAACAGAAATCTTGATGAAATCGAGCTGAAATTGCAAGAGCTCTTCCTCCTGAGCTCTGATACCACTTGTAGGATCGAGAATCGATCTGAACGAGTCTTCATGAGAGCTCTAAACTGATTCAAAGGCGGAATTCAATGAATCAGATTTTGTTTCAGCTTGATATTCACTAATAACTGTCTCTTGTATTGATTAGAACGTGTTTACAGACTTGGAGACACTTCGGCAGAGCTTCGCTACCGGAATCCAAAAGTTACAAATGAAAATCACAAGTCACCTATTTATACTATTTCCAGTTCGTTTGAACAAGCATCTCCAGTTCATACGAACTGGTCCAGTTCGTTTGAACTGGCCACTTCGTTTGAACTGGCTTGTTCACCTCTGAATCCTGTTAAACTCGAACTGTGTGACTTGTTTCATCTATTCTATTACACGACTCGATACAAGACGAAGTCGACAGACGTATGCACTAACAGACTCCCCCTCGGATGTTGACGAGTCTGAAGTATCGAGTCTTCTCATTCTTCAGTCTTTATCGGTCTTCGGGCTCTTTCACAATCTGAGACTCGAACTAAGATGAAGTCGACAGACAACTGCACCAACAAACTCCCCCTTGAATGTTGACGGAATCTTTAGTGAGAGTCTTCAACATAACGACTCTTCAATCTTGATCGGTCTCCGTTCTTACTTAGCATGTAACATGATCTTCTCTTTGGTTCTAACCTCGTCAGACTCCCCCTTTCATCATGCTGGGATCGCTGTCTGGAATTAGCTATCACCTTGAGATTAATTCCTGGCTTTAACTCTTGTTCAGCACATCTTCTGCACACTTCTCACCAAAACATAAGTTTTTACTTAAATCAATAAGAAAAACTTACTAGAAATAGTTACACCAAGTTCAAATTAATGACCCTGATTAACTAATCTCAACTTCTTTCTTAATTCAAAATTTTTCAATTCAGCACTCAAACCCAACCCTGTTCATCATGTTCAGCACTTGAAATTTTGAATATCAGCTCTCCAACATCAATTGTCGAAAATCTTTTTGTATTTTTCAAAATTTATGCTAAAACACACTAAAATCTTTTTGGATTTTTGAATGTAAAGAAATGCATTAAAGAAATATTTACAAACACTATTTTTGTGAGCTTGTGTAAGAGGATCATATCAGTTTTTGAGACAAATCACCAACACCGTTAAGCTTTAAACATTTTCAGTTCTAAACGATTCACGTAGATTGACGATATTGTTGTCCACTTAAACTCAATCTAAAAACTTTCGAAATCCTTACCGATACATTAAGGTATATTAATATTGCACTAAGTTCTTATGGACCCCATGATCTCAGCATATCCCCTCATCATGCAATACACTGACTCAAGTAATGCCTTTAAACTTTTATCAACTGTGATTTGTGCGAAAACAAAGCAGAATGTTTAAACATTATAAATCGGGTCGATACTTCCGTATACGCGGAGAAAGTCCAATGTTTAAACAAAATAAGAAAATAAAAATAAGTTGAAGTTGTTTAGGCTTTAACCACCAGGTCGATACTTCCGTATGCGCAGAGGAGGTCCAAAGCTTAAACGAAACACCAAAGAAAATAAAGCAGAACGTTTAGGCATTAACAACCAGGTCGATACTCATGTATACGCAGAGGAAGTCCAATGCTTAAACAAAATAAAGAAATCAAACAAGTTTAAATCTTTGCAAAATGAAATGCACAATCACAGCGACTTTTCAGCAAAGTTGTGAAAGTTCACAAACTTAACCAGTTTTATGTCTTTCGACAATCAACGATTACTGAGTAGGCACACAATCAAGAAGGACAAAACTAAGTACTATGCTTTTGACCATGTTTCCCACTAGAACTAGGCTTTTTCATTTAGGTTTGTATCGTTATCGCAAATCTACTAGTCTAGCTAAGCCTACCGTCACATCTTTAGTGATACCGTTTATCACATTTTATCTTTCCATTTCTTTAGCATGTTGTGACAGTCTAACTGATCTACTATCATTTCCTCTTTTTCACAACAAAACTCATTTTTGCATTTTTCAATGTTTTTGGCATTTTCAAATTTTCTAATTTTTTTTAAAATTTTTACTCCCCCTAAAATCAAAATATATCTCAATTTTGATTTTCTGGGAAAATTTGAAAACAAGCTGTACAAGAAATGTGACAACATGATGAGAATCACCTCAATTCTCCATTCACTTGGCTTAAACAATCAGAACTCCCCCTTTAGTTTATGAAGATTTTTCAATGCCGAGAACCTCGATCAGAGAAGAAAAAAGGCGTAAGGTTCACAATGGTGTAAAATTAAAATGGGATATACCGGGCTAGGATTCGAGTTACAGGAACAAGGGCCAAACCAACCACCCAAGAATGGAATTGTCGAGCGAAAACACTTGACAACCTCCTAGAAGCAGCTTTTCTTACCACCAGACCTTTCTCCATCAATTAGGAATCTGATGCCGTACTAAACACATTCCTTAAATTGTAGCCATTTGTTGAGTGATTTTTTTTGGTGTCTAATCCGCATATATATCACCATTGCCCTTGATTTTCTTGACTGTATATCTCTTAAATGTCAACATATACACGTGTGATTTAGTTTACCAAGATTTTTCAATGCCGAGAACCTCGATCAGAGAGTTAAAAAGGCGTAAGGTTCAAAATGGTGTAAAATTAAAATGGGATATACCGGGCTAGGATTCGAGTTACAGGAACAAGGGCCAAACCAACCACCCAAGAATGGAATCGTCGAGCGAAAACACTTGACAACCTCCTAGAAGCAGCTTTTCTTGCCACCAGACCTTTCTCCATCAATTAGGAATCTCATGCCGTCACTAAACACATTCCTTAAATTGTAGCCATTTGTTGAGTGTTTTTTTTGGTGTCTAATCCGCATATATATCACCATTATCCTTGATTTTCTTGACAGTATATCTCTTAAATGTCAACATATACACGTGTGATTTAGTTTACGAAGATTTTTCAATGCCGAGAACCTCGATCAGAGAGTAAAAAAGGCGTAAGGTTCACAATGGTGTAAGATTAAAAGGGGATATACCGGGCTAGGATTCGAGTTACAGGAACAAGGGCCAAACCAACCACCCAAGAATGGAATCGTCGAGCGAAAACACTTGACAACCTCTTAGAAGCAGTTTTTCTTACCACCAGACCTTTCTCCATCAATTAGGAATCTATTGCCGTCACTAAACACATTCCTTAAATTGTAGCCATTTGTTGAGTGTGTTTTTTTTTTGGTGTCTAATTTGTGTATATATCACCATTGCCCTTGATTTTCTTGACTGTATATCTCTTAAATGTCAACATATACACGTGTAATTTAGTTTACGAAGATTTTTCAATGCCGAGAACCTCGATCAGAGAGTAAAAAAGGCGTAAGGTTCATAATAGTGTAAGATTAAAATGGGATATATCGGGCTAGGATTCGAGTTACAGGAACAAGGGCCAAACCAACCACCCAAGAATGGAATCGTCGAGCGAAAACACTTGACAACCTCCTAGAAGCAGCTTTTCTTGCCACCAGACCTTTCTCCATTAATTAGGAATCTGATGCCGTCACTAAACACATTCCGTAAATTGTAGCCATTTCTTGAGTGTTTTTTTTTTGTGTCTAATCTGCATATATATCACCATTGCCCTTGATTTTCTTGACTTTATATCTCTTAAATATCAACATATACACGTGTGATTTAGTTTACGAGGATTCTTCAAAGCCGAGAACCTCGATCAGAGAGTAAAAAAGGCGTAAGGTTCACAATGGTGTAAAATTAAAATGGGATATACCGGGCTAAGATTCGAGTTACAGGAACAAGGGCCAAACCAACCACCCAAGAATGGAATCGTCGAGCGAAAACACTTAACAACCTCCTAGAAGCAGCTTTTCTTACCACCAGACCTTTCTCCATCAATTAGGAATCTGATGCCGTACTAAACACATTCCTTAAATTGTAGCCATTTGTTGAGTGATTTTTTTTGGTGTCTAATCCGCATATATATCACCATTGCCCTTGATTTTCTTGACTGTATATCTCTTAAATGTCAACATATACACGTGTGATTTAGTTTACGAAGATTTTTCAATGCCGAGAACCTTGATCTGAGAGTTAAAAAGGCGTAAGGTTAAAAATGGTGTAAAATTAAAATGGGATATACCGGGCTAGGATTCGAGTTACAGGAACAAGGGCCAAACCAACCACCCAAGAATGGAATCGTCGAGCGAAAACACTTGACAACCTCCTAGAAGCAGCTTTTCTTGCCACCAGACATTTCTCCATCAATTAGGAATCTGATGCCGTACTAAACACATTCCTTAAATTATAGCCATTTGTTGATTGTTTTTTTTGGTGTCTAATCCGCATATATATCACCATTGTCCTTGATTTTCTTGACTGTATATCTCTTAAATGTCAACATATACACGTGTGATTTAGTTTACAATGATTTTTCAATGCCGAGAACCCCGATCAGAGAGTAAAATAGGCGTAAGGTTCACAATGTTGTAAAATTAAAATGCGATATACCGGGCGAGGATTCGAGTTACAGGAACAAGGGCCAAACCAACCACCCAAGAATGGAATCGTCGAGCGAAAACACTTGACAACCTCCTAGAAGCACCTTTTCTTGCCACCAGACCTTTCTCCATCAATTAGGAATCTGATGCCGTCTCTAAACACATTTCTTAAATTGTAGCCATTTGTTGAGTGTTTTTTTTGTGTCTAATCCGCATATATATCACCATTGCCCTTGATTTTCTTGACTGTATATCTCTTAAATATCAACATATACACGTATGATTTAGTTTACAAAGATTTTTCAATGCCAAGAACCTCGATCAGAGAGTAAAAAAGGCATAAGGTTCACAATGGTGTAAAATTAAAATGGGATATACTAGGCTAGGATTCGAGTTACAGGAACAAGGGCCAAACCAACCACCCAAGAATGGAATCGTCGAGCGAAAACACTTGACAACATCCTAGAAGCAGCACTAAACACATTCCTTAAATTGTAGCCGTTTGTTGAGTGATTTTTTTTTGGTGTCTAATCCGCATATATATCACCATTGCCCTTGATTTTCTTTACTGTATGTCTCTTAAATATCAACATATACACGTGTGATTTAGTTTACGAAGATTTTTCATTGCCGAGAACCTCGATCAAAAAGTAAAAAAGGTGTAAGGTACACAATGGTGTAAGATTAAAATGGGATATACCGGGCTAGGATTCGAGTTACAGGAACAAGGGCCAAACCAACCACCCAAGAATGGAATCATCGAGCGAAAACACTTGACAAACTCCTAGAAACAGCTTTTCTTACCAACAGACCTTTCTCCAGTAATTAGGAATTTGATGCCGTCACTAAACACATTCTTTAAATTGTAACCATTTGTTGAGTGTTTTTTTTGTGTCTAATCTGCATATATATCACCATTGCCCTTGATTTTCTTGACTGTATATCTCTTAAATGTCAACATATACACGTGTAATTTAGTTTACGAAGATTTTTCAATGCCGAGAACCTCGATCGGAGTGTAAAAAAGGCGTAAGGTTCACAATGGTGTAAGATTAAAATGAGATATACCGGGCTAAGATTCGAGTTACAGGAACAAGGGCCAAACCAACCACCCAAGAATGGAATCGTCGAGCGAAAACACTTAACAACCTCCTAGAAGCAGCTTTTCTTGCCACCAGACCTTTCTCCATCAATTAGGAATCTGATGCCGTCACTAAACACATTCCTTAAATTGTAGCCATTTGTTGATTGTTTTTTTGGTGTCTAATCCGCATATATATCACCATTGCCCTTGATTTTCTTCACTGTATATCTCTTAAATGTCAACATATACACGTTTGATTTAGTTTATAAAGATTTTTCAATGCCGAGAACCCCGATCAGAGAGTAAAAAAGGCGTAACGTTCACAATGGTGTAAAATTAAAATGGGATATACCGGGCTAGGATTCGACTTACAGGAACAAGGCCAAAACCAACCACCCAAGAATGGAATCGTCTAGCGAAAATACTTGACAACCTCCTAGAAGCAACTTTTCTTGCCACCAGACCTTTCTCCATCAATTAGGAATCTGATGCCGTCTCTAAACACATTCCTTATATTGTAGCAATTTGTTGAGTGTTTTTTTTTTTGTGTCTAATCCACATATATATCACCATTTCCCTTGATTTTCTTGACTGTATATCTCTTAAATATCAACATATACACGTGTGATTTAGTTTACGAAGATTTTTCATTGCCGAGAACCTCGATCAGAAAGTAAAAACGGTGTAAGGTTCACAATGGTGTAAAATTAAAATGGGATATACCAGGCTCGGATTCGAGTTACAGGAACCTGGGCCAAACCAACCACCCAAGAATGGAATCGTCGAGCGAAAACACTTGACAACCTCCTAGAAGCAGCTTTTCTTGCCACCAGACCTTTCTCCATCAATTAGGAATCTGATGCCGTCATTAAACACATTCCTTAAATTGTAGCCATTTGTTGAGTGTTTTTTTTTGGTGTCTAATCCGCATATATATCACCATTGACCTTGATTTTCTTGACTGTATATCTCTTAAATATCAACATATACACGAGTGATTTAGTTCATGAAGATTTTTCAATGCCGAGAACCTCGATCAGAGAGTAAAAAGGCGTAAGGTTCACAATGGTGTAAAACTAAAATGGGATATACCGGGCTAGGATTCGATTTACAGGAACAAGGGCCAAACCAACCACCCAAGAATGGAATCGTCGAGCGAAAACACTTGACAACCTCCTAGAAGCAGCTTTTCCTGCCACCAGACCTTTCTCCATCAATTAGGAATCTAATGCCGTCACAAAACACATTAATTAAATTGTAGCCATTTGTTGAGTGTTTTTTTTGTGTCTAATCCGCATATATATCACCATTGCCCTTGATTTTCTTGACTGTATATCTCTTAAATGTTAACATATACACGTGTGATTTAGTTTACGAAAATTTTTCAATGCCGAGAACCTAGATCAAAGAGTAAAAAAGGCGTAAGGTTCACAATGGTGTAAAATTAAAATGGGATATACCGGGCTAGGATTCGAGTTACAGGAACAAGGGCCAAACCAACCACCCAAGAATGGAATCGTCGAGCGAAAACACTTGACAACCTCCTAGAAGCAGCTTTTCTTGCCACCAGACCTTTCTCCATCAATTAGGAATCTGATGCCATCACTAAACACATTCCCTAAATTGTAGCCATTTGTTGAGTGTTTTTTTAGGTGTCTTATCCGCATATATATCACCATTGCCCTTGATTTTCTTGACTGTAAATCTCTTAAATATCAACATATACACGTGTGATTCAGTTTACGAAGATTTTTTAGTGCCGAGAACCTCGATCAGAGAGTAAAAAAGGCGTAAGGTTCACAATGGTGTAAAATTAAATTGGGATATACCGGGCTAGGATTTGAGTTACAGGAATAAGGGCCAAACCAACCACCCAAGAATGGAATCTTCAAGCGAAAACACTGGACAACCTCCTAAAAGCAGCTTTTCTTGCCACCAGACCTTTCTCCATCAATTAGGAATCTGATGCCGTCACTAAACACATTCCTTAAATTGTAGCCATTTGTTGAGTGTTTTTTTTGGTGTCTAATCCGCATATATATCACCATTGCCCTTGATTTTCTTGACTGTATATCTCTTAAATGTCAACATATACACGTGTGATTTAGTTTACGAAGATTTTTCATTGCCGAGAACCTCGATCAGAAAGTAAAAACGGTGTAAGGTTCACAATGGTGTAAAATTAAAATGGGATATACCAGGCTCGGATTCGAGTTACAGGAACATGGGCCAAACCAACCACCCAAGAATGGAATCGTCGAGCGAAAACACTTGACAACCTCCTAGAAGCAGCTTTTCTTGCCACCAGACCTTTCTCCATCAATTAGGAATCTGATGCCGTCATTAAACACATTCCTTAAATTGTAGCCATTTGTTGAGTGTTTTTTTTTTGGTGTCTAATCCGCATATATATCACCATTGACCTTGATTTTCTTGACTGTATATCTCTTAAATATCAACATATACACGAGTGATTTAGTTCATGAAGATTTTTCAATGCCGAGAACCTCGATCAGAGAGTAAAAAGGCGTAAGGTTCACAATGGTGTAAAACTAAAATGGGATATACCGGGCTAGGATTCGATTTACAGGAACAAGGGCCAAACCAACCACCCAAGAATGGAATCGTCGAGCGAAAACACTTGACAACCTCCTAGAAGCAGCTTTTCCTGCCACCAGACCTTTCTCCATCAATTAGGAATCTAATGCCGTCACAAAACACATTAATTAAATTGTAGCCATTTGTTGAGTGTTATTTTTGTGTCTAATCCGCATATATATCACCATTGCCCTTGATTTTCTTGACTGTATATCTCTTAAATGTTAACATATACACGTGTGATTTAGTTTACGAAAATTTTTCAATGCCGAGAACCTAGATCAAAGAGTAAAAAAGGCGCAAGGTTCACAATGGTGTAAAATTAAAATGGGATATACCGGGCTAGGATTCGAGTTACAGGAACAAGGGCCAAACCAACCACCCAAGAATGGAATCGTCGAGCGAAAACACTTGACAACCTCCTAGAAGCAGCTTTTCTTGCCACCAGACCTTTCTCCATCAATTAGGAATCTGATGCCATCACTAAACACATTCCCTAAATTGTAGCCATTTGTTGAGTGTTTTTTTAGGTGTCTTATCCGCATATATATCACCATTGCCCTTGATTTTCTTGACTGTAAATCTCTTAAATATCAACATATACACGTTTGATTCAGTTTACGAAGATTTTTTAGTGCCGAGAACCTCGATCAGAGAGTAAAAAAGGCGTAAGGTTCACAATGGTGTAAAATTAAATTGGGATATACCGGGCTAGGATTTGAGTTACAGGAATAAGGGCCAAACCAACCACCCAAGAATGGAATCTTCAAGCGAAAACACTGGACAACCTCCTAAAAGCAGCTTTTCTTGCCACCAGACCTTTCTCCATCAATTAGGAATCTGATGCCGTCACTAAACACATTCCTTAAATTGTAGCCATTTGTTGAGTGTTTTTTTTGGTGTCTAATCCGCATATATATCACCATTGCCCTTGATTTTCTTGACTGTATATCTCTTAAATGTCAACATATACACGTGTGATTTTGTTCACGAAGATTTTTCAATGCCGAGAACTTCGATCAGAGAGTAAAAAAGGCGTAAGGTTCACAATGGTGTAAAATTAAAATGGGATATACCGGGCTAGGATTCGAGTTACGGGAACAAGGGCCAAACCAACCACCCAAGAATGGAATCGTCGAGCGAAAACACTTGACAACCTCCTAGAAGCAGCTTTTTTTGCCACCAGTCCTTTCTCCATCAATTAGGAATCTGATGCCGTCACTAAACACATTCCTTAAATTGTAGCCATTTGTTGAGTGTTTTTTTTGGTGTCTAATCCGCATATATATCACCATTGCCCTTGATTTTCTTGACTGTATATCTCATAAATGTCAACATATACACGTGTGATTTTGTTCACGAAGATTTTTCAATGCCGAGAACCTCGATCAGAGAGTTAAAAAGGCGTAAGGTTCACAATGGTGTAAAATTAAAATGGGATATACCGGGCTAGGATTCGAGTTACAGGAACAAGGGCCAAACCAACCACCCAAGAATGGAATCGTCGAGCGAAAACACTTGACAACCTCCTAGAAGCAGCTTTTCTTGCCAACTGACCTTTCTCCATCAATTAGGAATCTGATGCCGTCACTAAACACATTCCTTAAATTGTAGCCATTTGTTGAGTGTTTTTTTTTTTTTGTGTCTAATCCGCATACATATCACCATTGCCCTTGATTTTCTTGACTGTATATCTCTTAAATATCAACATATACACGTGTGATTTAGTTTACGAAAATTTTTCAATGCCGAGAACCTCGATCAGAGAGTAAAAAAGGCGTAAGGTTCACAATGGTGTAAAATTAAAATGGGTTATACCGGGCTAGGATTCGAGTTACAGGAACAAGGGCCAAACCAACCACCCAAGAATGGAATCGTCGAGCGAAAACACTTGAGAACCTCCTAGAAGCAGCTTTTCTTGCCACCAGACCTTTCTCCATCAATTAGGAATCTGATGCCGTCACCAAACACATTCCTTAAATTGTAGCCATTTGTTGAGTGTTTTTTTTTGTGTCTAATCCGCATATATATCACCATTGCCCTTGATGTTCTTGACTGTATATCTCTTAAATGTCAACATATACACGTGTGATTTAGTTTACGAAGATTTTTCAATTCCGAGAACCTCGATCAGAGAGTAAAAAAGGCGTAAGGTTCACAATGGTGTAAGATTAAAATGGGATATACCGGGCTAGGATTCGAGTTACAGGAACAAGGCCCAAACCAACCACCCAAGAATGGAATCGTCGAGCGAAAAAACTTGACAACCTCCTAGAAGCAGCTTTTCGTGCCACCAGAGCTTTCTCCATCAATTAGGAATCTGATGCCGTCACTAAACACATTCCTTAAATTGTAGCCATTTGTTGAGTGTTTTTTTTGGTGTCTAATCCGCATATATATCACCATTGCGCTTGATTTTCTTGACTGTATATCTCTTGAATGTCAACATATACGCGTGTGATTTAGTTTACGAAGACTATTCAATGCTGAGAACCTCGATCAGAGAGTAAAAAAGGCGTAAGGTTCACAATGGTGTAAAATTAAAATGAGATATACCGGGCTAGGATTCGAGTTACAGGAACAAGGGTCAAACCAACCACCCAAGAATGGAATCGTCGATCGAAAACACATTACAACCTCCTAGAAGCAGCTTTTCTTGCCACCAGACCTTTCTCCATCAATTAGGAATCTGATGCCGTCACTAAACACATTCCTTAAATTGTAGCTATTTGTTAAGTGTTTTTTTTTTGTGTCTAATCCGCATATATATCACCATTGCCCTTAATTTTCTTGACTGTATATCTCTTAAATGTCAACATATACACATATGATTTAGTTTACGAAGATTTTTCAATGCCGAGAACCTCGATCAAAGAGTAAAAAAGGCGTAAGGTTCACAATGGTGTAAGATTAAAATGGGATATACCGGGCTAGGATTCGAGTTACAGGAACAAGGGCCAAACCAACAACCCAAGAATGGAATCGTCAAGCGAAAAGAATTGACAACCTCCTAGAAGCAGCTTTTCTTGCCACCAGACCTTTCTCCATCAATTAGGAATCTGATGTCGTCACTAAACACATTCCTTAAATTGTAGCCATTTGTTGAGTGTTTTTTTTTTGGTGTCTAATCCGCATATATATCACCATTGCCCTTGATTTTCTTGACTGTATATCTCTTAAATGTCAACATATACACGTGTGATTTTGTTTACGAAGATTTTTCAATGCCGAGAACCTCGATCAGAGAGTAAAAAAGGCGTAAGGTTCACAATGGTGTAAAATTAAAATGGGATATATTGGGCTTGGATTCGAGTTAAAGGAACAAGGGCCAAACTAACAACCCAAGAATGGAATCGTCGAGCGAAAACACTTGACAACCTCCTAGAAGCAGTTTTTCTTACCACCAGACCTTTCTCCATCAATTAGGAATCTGACGCCGTCCCTAAACACATTCCTTAAATTGTAGCGAATTGTTGAGTGATTTTTTTGGTGTCTAATCCGCAAATATATCACCATTGCCCTTGATTTTCTTGACTGTATATCTCTTAAATGTCAACATATACACGTGTGATTTAGTTTACGATGATTTTTCAATGCCGAGAACCTCGATCAGAGAGTAAAAAAGGCGTAAGGTTCACAATGGTGTAAAATTAAAATTGGATATACCGGGCTAGGATTCGAGTTACAGGAACAAGGGCCAAACCAACCACCCAAGAATGGAATCGTCGAGCGAAAACACTTGACAACCTCCTAGAAGCAGTTTTTCTTGCCACCAGACCTTTCTCCATCAATTAGGAATCTGATGCCGTCACTAAACACATTCCTTAAATTGTAGTCATTTGTTGAGTGTTTTTTTTTTGTGTCTAATCCGCATATATAACACCATTGCCCTTGATTTTCTTGACTGTATATCTCTTAAATATCAACATATACACGTGTGATTTAGTTTACGTAGATTTTTCAACACCGAGAACCTCGACCAGAGAGTAAAATGGGCGTAAGCTTCACAATGGTGTAAAATTAAAATGGGATATACTGGTCTAAGATTCGAGTTACAGGAACAAGGGCCAAACCAACCACCCAAGAATGGAATCGTCGAGCGAAAACACCTGACAACCTCCTAGAAGCAGCTTTTCTTGCCACCAGACCTCTCTCCATCAATTAGGAATCTGATGCCGTCACTAAACACATTCCTTAAATTGTAGCCATTTGTTGAGTATTTTTTTTTTGTGTCTAATCCGCATATATATATCACCATTGCCCTTGATTTTCTTGACTGTATATCTCTTAAATATCAACATATACACGTGTGATTTAGTTTACGAAGATTTTTCAATGCCGAGAACCTCGATCAGAGAGTAAAAAAGGCGTAAGGTTCACAATGGTGTAAAATTAAAATGGGATATACCGGGCTAGGATTCGAGTTACAGGGACAAGGGCCAAACCAACCACCCAAGAATGGAATCGTCGAGCGAAAATATTTAACAACCTCCTAGAAGCAGCTTTTCTTGCCACCAGACCTTTCTCCATCAATTAGGAATCTGATGCCGTCACTAAACACATTCCTTAAATTGTAGCCATTTATTGAGTGTTCTTTTTGGTGTCTAATCCGCATATATATATCACCATTTCCCTTGATTTTCTTGATTGTGTATCTCTTAAATATCAACATATACGCGTGTGATTTAGTTTACGAAGATTTTTCAATGCCGAGAACCTCGATCAGAGAGTAAAAAAGGCGTAAGGTTCACAATGGTGTAAGATTAAAATGGGATACACCGGGCTAGGATTCGAGTTACAGGAACAAGGGCTAAACCAACCACCCGAGAATGGAATCGTCCAGCGAAAACACTTGACAACCTCCTAGAAGGAGCTTTTCTTACCACTAGACCTTTCTCCATCAATTAGGAATCTGATGCCGTCACTAAACACATTCCTTAAATTGTAGCCATTTGTTGAGTGTTTTTTTTTTTGTGTCTAATCCGCATATATATCACCATTGCCCTTTATTTTCTTGACTGTATATCTCTTAAATGTCAACATATACACGTGTGATTTAGTTTACGAAGATTTTTCAATGCCGAGAACCTCGAACAGAGAGTAAAAAAGGCGTAAGGTTCACAATGGTGTAATATTAAAATGGGATATACCGGGCTAGGATTCGAGTTACAGGAACAAGGGCCAAACCAACCACCCAAGAATGGAATCGTCGAGCGAAAACACTTGACAACCTCCTAGAAGCAGTTTTTCTTGCCACCAGACCTTTCTCCATCAATTAGGAATCTGATGCCGTCACTAAACACATTCCTTAAATTGTAGTCATTTGTTGAGTGTTTTTTTTTTGTGTCTAATCCGCATATATAACACCATTGCCCTTGATTTTCTTGACTGTATATCTCTTAAATATCAACATATACACGTGTGATTTAGTTTACGTAGATTTTTCAACACCGAGAACCTCGACCAGAGAGTAAAATGGGCGTAAGCTTCACAATGGTGTAAAATTAAAATGGGATATACTGGTCTAAGATTCGAGTTACAGGAACAAGGGCCAAACCAACCACCCAAGAATGGAATCGTCGAGCGAAAACACCTGACAACCTCCTAGAAGCAGCTTTTCTTGCCACCAGACCTCTCTCCATCAATTAGGAATCTGATGCCGTCACTAAACACATTCCTTAAATTGTAGCCATTTGTTGAGTATTTTTTTTTTGTGTCTAATCCGCATATATATATCACCATTGCCCTTGATTTTCTTGACTGTATATCTCTTAAATATCAACATATACACGTGTGATTTAGTTTACGAAGATTTTTCAATGCCGAGAACCTCGATCAGAGAGTAAAAAAGGCGTAAGGTTCACAATGGTGTAAAATTAAAATGGGATATACCGGGCTAGGATTCGAGTTACAGGGACAAGGGCCAAACCAACCACCCAAGAATGGAATCGTCGAGCGAAAATATTTAACAACCTCCTAGAAGCAGCTTTTCTTGCCACCAGACCTTTCTCCATCAATTAGGAATCTGATGCCGTCACTAAACACATTCCTTAAATTGTAGCCATTTATTGAGTGTTCTTTTTGGTGTCTAATCCGCATATATATATCACCATTTCCCTTGATTTTCTTGATTGTGTATCTCTTAAATATCAACATATACGCGTGTGATTTAGTTTACGAAGATTTTTCAATGCCGAGAACCTCGATCAGAGAGTAAAAAAGGCGTAAGGTTCACAATGGTGTAAGATTAAAATGGGATACACCGGGCTAGGATTCGAGTTACAGGAACAAGGGCTAAACCAACCACCCGAGAATGGAATCGTCCAGCGAAAACACTTGACAACCTCCTAGAAGGAGCTTTTCTTACCACTAGACCTTTCTCCATCAATTAGGAATCTGATGCCGTCACTAAACACATTCCTTAAATTGTAGCCATTTGTTGAGTGTTTTTTTTTTTGTGTCTAATCCGCATATATATCACCATTGCCCTTTATTTTCTTGACTGTATATCTCTTAAATGTCAACATATACACGTGTGATTTAGTTTACGAAGATTTTTCAATGCCGAGAACCTCGAACAGAGAGTAAAAAAGGCGTAAGGTTCACAATGGTGTAAAATTAAAATGGGATATACCGGGCTAGGATTCGAGTTACAGGAACAAGGGCCAAACCAACCACCCAAGAATGGAATCGTCGAGCAATAACATTTGACAACCTCCTAGAAGCAGCTTTTCTTGCCACCAGACCTTTCTCCATCAATTAGGAATCTGATGCCGTCACTAAACATATTCTTTAAATTGTAGCCATTTGTTGAGTGTTTTTTTTTTGTGTCTAATCCGCATATATATATCACCATTGCCCTTGATTTTCTTGACTGTATATCTCTTAAATATCAACATAGACACATTTGATTTAGTTTACGAAGATTTTTCAATGCCGAGAACCTTGATCAGAGAGTAAAAAAGGCCTAAGGTTCACAATGGTGTAAAATTAAAATGGGATATACTGGGCTAGGATTCGAGTTACAGGAACAAGGGCCAAACCAACCACCCAAGAATGGAATCGTCGAGCGAAAACACTTGATAACCTCCTAGAAGCAGCTTTTCTTGCCACAAGACCTTTCTCCATCAATTCGGAATCTGATGCCGTCACTAAACACATTCCTTAAATTGTAGCCATTTGTTGAGTGTTTTTTTTTGTGTCTAATCCGCATATATATATCACCATTGCCCTTGATTTTCTTGACTGTCTATCTCTTAAATATCAACATATACACGTGTGATTTAGTTTACGAAGATTTTTCAATGCCGAGATCCTCAATCAGAGAGTAAAAAAGGCGTAAGGTTCACAATGGTGTAAAATTAAAATGTGATATACCGGGCTAGTATTCGAGTTGCAGGGACAAGGGCCAAACCAACCACCCAAGAATGGAATCGTCGAGCGAAAATATTTGACAACCTCCTTGAAGCAGCTTTTCTTACCACCAGACATTTCTCCATCAATTAGGAATCTGATGCCGTCACTAAACACATTCCTCAAATTGTAGCCATTTATTGAGTGTTTTTTTTTTGTGTCTAATCCGCATATATATCACCATTGCCCTTTATTTTCTTGACTGTATATCTCTTAAATGTCAACATATACACGTGTGATTTAGTTTACGAAGATTTTTCAATGCCGAGAACCTCGATCAGAGAGTAAAAAAGGGGTAAGGTTCACAATGGTGTAAAATTAAAATGGGATATACCGGGTAGGATTCGAGTTACAGGAACAAGGGCCAAACCAACCACCCAAGAATGGAATCGTCGAGCGAAAACATTTGTCAACCTCCTAGAAGCAGCTTTTCTTGCCACCAGACCTTTCTCCATCAATTCGAAATCTGATGTCGTCACTAAACACATTCCTTAAATTGTAGCCATTTGTTGAGTGTTTTTTTTTTGTGTCTAATCCGCATATATATATCACCATTGCCCTTGATTTTCTTGACTGTATATCTCTTCAATATCAACATATACACGTGTGATTTAGTTTTCGAAGATTTTTCAATGCCGAGAACCTCGATCAGAGAGTAAAAAAGGCGTAAGGTTCACAATGGTGTAAAATTAAAATGAGATATACCGGGCTAGGATTCGAGTTACAGGGACAAGGGCCAAACCAACCACCCAAGAATGGAATCGTCGAGCGAAAATATTTGACAACCTCCTTTGAAGCAGCTTTTCTTGCCACCAGACCTTTCTCTATCAATTAGGAATCTGATGCCGTCACTAAACACATTCCTTAAATTGTAGCCATTTGTTGAGTGTTTTTTTTGGTGTCTAATCCGCATATATATATCAGCATTTCCCTTGATTTTCTTGACTTTATATCTCTTAAATATCAACATATACACGTGTGATTTAGTTTACGAAGATTTTTCAATGCCGAGAACCTCGATCAGAGAGTAAAAAAGGCGTAAGGTTCACAATGGTGTAAGATTAAAATGGGATATACTGGGCTAGGATTCGAGTTACAGGAACAAGGGCCAAACCAACCACCCAAGAATGGAATCGTCGAGCGAAAATATTTGACAACCTCCTTGAAGCAGCTTTTCTTACCACCAGACCTTTCTCCATCAATTAGGAATCTGATGCCGTCACTAAACACATTCCTCAAATTGTAGCCATTTATTGAGTGTTTTTTTTTTGTGACTAATCCGCATATATATCACCATTGCCCTTTATTTTCTTGACTGTATATCTCTTAAATGTCAACATATACACGTGTGATTTAGTTTACGAAGAGTTTTCAATGCCGAGAACCTCGATCAGAGAGTAAAAAAGGCGTAAGGTTCACAATGGTGTAAAATTAAAATGGGATATACCGGGCTAGGATTCGAGTTACAGGAACAAGGGCCAAACCAACCACCCAAGAATGGAATCGACGAGCGAAAACATTTGACAACCTCCTTGAAGCAACTTTTCTTGCCACCAGACCTTTCTCCATCAATTAGGAATCTGATGCCGTCACTAAACACATTCTTTAAATTGTAGCCATTTGTTGAGTGTTTTTTTTTGTGTCTAATCCGCATATATATATCACCATTGCCCTTGATTATCTTGACTGTATATCTCTTAAATATCAACATATACACGTTTGATTTAGTTTACGCAGATTTTTCAATGCCGAGAACCTTGATCAGAGAGTAAAAAAGGCCTAAGGTTCACAATGGTGTAAAATTAAAATGGGATATACTGGGCTAGGATTCGAGTTACAGGAACAAGGGCCAAACCAACCACCCAAGAATGGAATCGTCGAGCGAAAACACTTGATAACCTCCTAGAAGCAGCTTTTCTTGCCACCAGACCTTTCTCCATCAATTAGGAATCTGATCCCGTCACTAAACACATTCCTTAAATTGTAGCCATTTGTTGAGTGATTTTTTTTGTTGTCTAATCCGCATATATATCCCCATTGCCCTTGATTTTCTTGACTGTATATCTCTTAAATATCAACACATACACGTGTGATTTAGTTTGCGAAGATTTTTCAATGCCGAGAACCTCGATCAGTGAGTAAAAAAGGCGTAAGGTTCACAATGGTGTAAAATTAAAATGAGATATTCCGGGCTAGGATTCGAGTTGCAGGAACAAGGGCCAAACCAACCACCCAAGAATGGAATCGTCGAGTGAAAACACTTGACAACCTCCTAGAAGCAGCTTTTCTTGCCACCAGACCTTTCTCCATCAATTAGGAATCTGATGCCGTCACTAAACACATTCCTTAAATTGTAGCCATTTGTTGTGTGTTTTTTTTGTGTCTAATCCGCATATATATCACCATTGCCCTTGATTTTCTTGACTGTATATCTCTTAAATACCAACATATACACGTGTGATTTAGTTTACGACGATTTTTCAATGCCAAGAAACTCGATCCTAGAGTAAAAAAGGCATAAGGTTCACAATGGTGTAAAATTAAAATGGGATATACCGGGCTAGGATTCGAGTTACAGGAACAAGGGCTAAACCAACCACCCAAGAATGGAATCGTCAAGCAAAAACACTTGACAACCTCCTAGAAACAACTTTTCTTACCACCAGACCTTTGCCCATCAGTTAGGAATCTGATGCCGTCACTAAACACATTCCTTAAATTGTAGCCATTTGTTGAGTGTTTTTTTGTGTGTCTAATCCGCATATATATCACCATTGCCCTTGATTTTCTTGACTGTATATCTCTTAAATATCAACATATACACGTATGATTTAGTTTACGAAGATTTTTCAATGCTGAGAACCTCGATTAGAGAGTAAAATAGGCGTAAGGTTCACAATGGTGTAAAATTAAAATGGGATATACTAGGCTAGGATTCGAGTTACAGGAACAAGGGCCAAACCAACCACCCAAGAATGGAATCGTCTAGCAAAAACATTTGACAACCTCCTAGAAGCAGCTTGTCTTACCACCAGACCTTTCTCCATCAATTAGGAATCTGATGCCGTCACTAAACACATTCCTTAAATTGTAGCCATTTGTTGAGTGTTTTTTTTTTGTGTCTAATCCGCATATATATCACCATTGCCCTTTATATTCTTGACTGTATATCTCTTAAATATCAACATATACACGTTTGATTTAGTTTACGAATATTTTTCAATGCCGAGAACCTCGTTCAGAGAGTAAAAAAGGCGTAAGGTTCACAATGGTGTAAAATTAAAATGAGATAAACCGGGCTAGGATTCGAGTTACAGGAACAAGGGCCAAACCAACCACCAAAGAATGGAATCGTCGAGCGAAAACACTTGACAACCTCTTAGAAGCAGCTTTTCTTGCCACCAGACCTTTCTCCATCAATTAGGAATTTAATCCCGTCACTAAACACATTCCTTAAATTGTAGCCATTTGTTGAGTGATTTTTTTTTGTTGTCTAATCCGCATATATATCACCATTGCCCTTTATATTCTTGACTGTATATCTCTTAAATATCAACATATACACGTTTGATTTAGTTTACGAATATTTTTCAATGCCGAGAACCTCGATCAGAGAGTCAAAAAGGCGTAAGGTTCACAATGGTGTAAAATTAAAATGAGATAAACCGGGCTAGGATTCGAGTTACCGGAACAAAGGCCAAACCAACCACCAAAGAATGGAATCGTCGAGCGAAAACACTTGACAACCTCCTAGAAGCAGCTTTTCTTGCCACCAGACCTTTCTCCATCAATTAGGAATCTGATCCCGTCACTAAACACATTCCTTAAATTGTAGCCATTTGTTGAGTGATTTTTTTTTGGTGTCTAATCCGCATATATATCACCATTGCCCTTGATTTTCTTGACTGTATATCTCTTAAATATCAACACATACACGTGTGATTTAGTTTACAAAGATTTTTCAATGCAGAGAACCTCGATCAGAGAGTAAAAAAAGCGTAAGGTTGACAATGGTGTAAATTTAAAATGGGATATACCGGGCTAGGATTCGAGTTGCAGGAACAAGGGCCAAACTAACCACCCAAGAATGGAATCGTCGAGCGAAAACACTTGACAACCTCCTAGAAGCAGCTTTTCTTGCCATCAGACCTTTCTCCATCAATTTGGAATCTGTTGCCGTCACTAAACACATTCCTTAAATTGTAGCCATTTGTTGAGTGTTTTTTTATTGTGTCTAATCCGCATATATATCACAATTGCCCTTGATTTTCTGGACTGTATATCTCTTAAATATCAACATATACACGTGTGATTTAGTTTCCGAAGATTTTTCAATGCCGAAACCTAGATCAGAGAGTAAAAAAGGCGTAAGGTTCACAATGGTGTAAAATTAAAATGGGATATATCGGGCTAGGATTCGAGTTACAGGAACAAGGGCTAAACCAACCACCCAAGAATGGAATCGTCAAGCGAAAACACTTGAAAACCTCCTAGAAGTAGTTTTTCTTACCACCAGACCTTTCTCCATCAATTTGGTATCTGATGCCGTCACTAAACACATTCCTTAAATTGTAGCCATTTGTTGAGTGATTTTTTTGGTGTCTAATCCGCTTATATATCACCATTTCCCTTGATTTTCGTGACCGTATATCTCTTACATATCAACATATACACGTGTGATTTAGTTTACGAAGATTTTTCAATGCCGAGAACCTCGATCAGAGAGTAAAAAATGCGTAAGATTCACAATGGTGTAAAATTAAAAGGGGATATACCGGGTTATGATTCGAGTTACAGGAACAAGGGCCAAACCAACCACCCAAGATGGAATCGTCGAGCGAAAACACTTAACAACCTCCTAGAAGCAGCTTTTCTTACCACCAGATCTTTCTCCATCAATTATGAATCTGATGCCATCACTAAACACATTCCTTAAATTGTAGCCATTTGTTGAGTGTTTTTTTTGGGTGTCTAATCCGCATATATATCTCCATTGCCTTTGATTTTCTTGACTGTATATCTCTTAAATGTCAACATATACACGTGTGATTTAGTTTACAAAGATTTTTCAATGCCGAGAACCTCGATCAGAGAGTAAAAAAGGCGTAAGGTTCACAATGGTGTAAGATTAAAATGGGATATACCGGGCTAGGATTCGAGTTACAGGAACAAGGGCCAAACCAACCACCCAAGAACGGAATCGTCGAGCGAAAACACTTGACAACCTCCTAGAAGCTGCTTTTCTTGCCACCAGACCTTTCTCTATCAATTAGGAATCTGATGTCGTCACTAAACACATTCCTTAAATTGTAGCCATTTGTTGAGTGTTTTTTTTTTTTGTGTCTAATCCGCATATATATCACCATTGCCCTTGATTTTCTTGACTGTATATCTCTTAAATGTCAACATATACACGTGTGATTTAGTTTACGTAGATTTTTCGACGCCGAGAACCTCGATTAGAGAGTAAAAAAGACGTAAGGTTCACAATGGTGTAAGATTAAAATGGGATATACCGGGCTAGGATTCGAGTTACAGGAACAAGGGCCAAACCAACCACCCAAGAATGGAATCGTCGAGCGAAAACACATGACAACCTCCTAGAAGCAGCTTTTCTTGCCACCAGACCTTTCTCCATCAGTTAGCAATTTGATGCCGTCACTAAACACATTCCTTAAATTGTAGCCATTTGTTGAGTGTTTTTTTTTTGTCTAATCCGCATATATATCACTATTGCCCTTGATTTTCTTGACTGTATATCTCTTAAATGTCAACATATACACGTGTGATTTAGTATACGTAGATTTTTCAACGCCGAGAACCTCGATCAGAGAGTAAAAAAGACGTAAGGTTCACAATGGTGTAAGATTAAAATGGGATATACCGGGCTAGGATTCGAGTTACAGGAACAAGGGCCAAACCAACCACCCAAGATGGAATCGTCGAGCGAAAAGACTTGACAACCTCCTAGAAGCTGCTTTTCTTGCCACCAGAGCTTTCTCCATCAATTAGGAATCTGATGTCGTCACTAAACACATTCCTTAAATTGTAGCCATTTGTTGAGTGTTTTTTTTTGTGTCTAATCCGCATATATATCACTATTGCCCTTGATTTTCTTGACTGTATATATCTTAAATGTCGACATATACACGTGTGATTTAGTTTACGTAGATTTTTCAACGCCGAGAACCTCGATCAGAGAGTAAAAAAGACGTAAGGTTCACAATGGTGTAAGATTAAAATGGGATATACCGGGCTAGGATTCGAGTTGCAGGAACAAGGGCCAAACCAACCACCCAAGAATGGAATCGTCGAGCGAAAACACTTGACAACCTCCTAGAAGCAGCTTTTCTTGCCATCAGACCTTTCTCCATCAATTAGGAATCTGTTGCCGTCACTAAACACATTCCTTAAATTGTAGCCATTTGTTGAGTGTTTTTTTTATTGTGTCTAATCCGCATATATATCACCATTGCCCTTGATTTTCTGGACTGTATATCTCTTAAATATCAACATATACACGTGTGATTTAGTTTCCGAATATTTTTCGATGCCGAGAACCAAGATCAGAGATTAAAAAAGGCGTAAGGTTCACAATGGTGTAAAATTAAAATGGGATATATCGGGCTAGGATTCGAGTTACAGGAACAAGGGCTAAACCAACCACCCAAGAATGGAATCGTCAAGCGAAAACACTTGACAACCTCCTAGAAGCAGTTTTTCTTACCACCAGACCTTTCTCCATCAATTTGGTATCTGATGCCGTCACTAAACACATTCCTTAAATTGTAGCCATTTGTTGAGTGATTTTTTTTGGTGTCTAATCCGCATATATATCACCATTTCCCTTGATTTTCATGACCGTATATCTCTTACATATCAACATATACACGTGTGATTTAGTTTACGAAGATTTTTCAAAGCCGAGAACATCGATCAGAGAGTAAAAAATGCGTAAGATTCACAATGGTGTAAAATTAAAAGGGGATATACCGGGCTATGATTCGAGTTACAGGAACAAGGGCCAAACCGACCACCCAAGATGGAATCGTCGAGCGAAAACACTTGACAACCTCCTAGAAGCAGCTTTTCTAAAGACCAGACCTTTCTCCATCAATTATGAATCTGATGCCGTCACTAAACACATTCCTTAAATTGTAGCCATTTGTTGAGTGTTTTTTTTTTGTGTCTAATCCGCATATATATCACCATTGCCTTTGATTTTCTTGACTGTATATCTCTTAAATGTCAACATATACACGTGTGATTTAGTTTACGAAGATTTTTCAATGCCGAGAACCTCGATCAGAGAGTAAAAAAGACGTAAGGTTCACAATGGTGTAACATTAAAATGAGATATACCGGGCTAGGATTCGAGTTACAGGAACAAGGGCCAAACCAACCACCCAAGAATGGAATCGTCGAGCGAAAACACTTGACAACCTCCTAGAAGCTACTTTTCTTGCCACCAGACCTTTCTCCATCAATTAGGAATCTGATGTCGTCACTAAACACATTCCTTAAATTGTAGCCATTTGTTAGGTGTTTTTTTTTGTGTCTAATCCGCATATATATCACCATTGCCCTTGATTTTCTTGACTGTATATATCTTAAATGTCAACATATACACGAGTGATTTAGTTTACGTAGATTTTTCAAAACCAAGAACCTCGATCAGAGAGTAAAAAAGACGTAAGGTTCACAATGGTGTAAGATTAAAATGGGATATACCGGGCTAGGATTCGAGTTACAGGAACAAGGGCCAAACCAACCACCCAATAATGGAATCGTCGATCGAAAACACATGACAACCTCCTAGAAGCAGCTTTTCTTGCCACCAGACATTTCTCCATCAATTAGCAATCTGATGCCGTCACTAAACACATTCCTTAAATTGTAGCCATTTGTTGAGTGTTTTTTTTTGTGTCTAATCCGCATATATATCACTATTGCCCTTGATTTTCTTAACTGTATATCTCTTAAATGTCAACATATACACGTGTGATTTAGTATACGTAGATTTTTCAACGCCGAGAACCTCGGTCAGAGAGTAAAAAGACGTAAGGTTCACAATGGTGTAAGATTAAAATGGGATATACCGGGCTAGGATTCGAGTTACAGGAATAAGGGCCAAACCAACCACCCAAGATGGAATCGTCGAGCGAAAAGACTTGACAACCTCCTAGAAGCTGCTTTTCTTGCCACCAGACCTTTCTCCATCAATTAGGAATCTGATGTCGTCACTAAACACATTCCTTAAATTGTAGCCATTTGTTGAGTGTTCTTTTTGGTGTCTAATCCGCATATATATCACCATTGCCCTTGATTTTCTTGACTGTATATCTCTTAAATGTCAACATATACACGTGTGATTTAGTTTACGTAGATTTTTCAACGCCGAGAACCTCGATCAGAGAGTAAAAAAGACGTAAGGTTCACAATGGTGTAAGATTAAAATGGGATATACCAGGCTAGGATTCGAGTTACAGGAACAAGGGCCAAACCAACCACCCAAGAATGGAATCGTCGAGCGAAAACACATGAAAACCACCTAGAAGCAGCTTTTCTTGCCACCAGACCTTTCTCCATCAATTAGCAATCTGATGCCGTCACTAAACACATTCCTTAAATTGTAGCCATTTGTTGAGTGTTTTTTTTTGTGTCTAATCCGCATATATATCACTATTGCTCTTGATTTTCTTGACTGTATATCTCTTAAATGACAACATATACACGTGTGATTTAGTTTAAGAAGATTTTTCGATGCCGAGAACCTCGATCAGAGAGTAAAAAAGACGTAAGGTTCACAATGGTGTAAAATTAAAATGGGATATACTGGGCTTGAATTCGAGTTATAGGAACAAGGACCAAACCAACCACCCAAGATTGGAATCGTCGAGCAAAAACACTTGACAACCTCCTAGAAGCAGCTTTTCTTGCCACCAGACCTTTTTCCTTCAATTAGGAATCTGATGCCGTCACTAAACACATTCCTTAAATTGTAGCCATTTGTTGAGTGTTTCTTTTGTGTCTAATCCGCATATATATCACCATTGCTCTTAATTTTCTTGACTGTATATCTCTTAAATATCAACATATACACTTGTGATTTAGTTTACGAAGATTTTTCAATGCCGAGAACTTCGATCAGAGAGTAAAAAATGCGTAAGGTTCACAATGGTGTAAAATTAAAATGGGATATACCGGGCTATGATTCGAGTTACAGGAACAAGGGCCAGACCAACCACCCAAGAATGGAATCGTCGAGCGAAAACACTTGACAACCTTCTAGAAGCAGCTTTTCTTGCCACCAGACCTTTCTCCATCAATTAGGAATCTGATGCCGTAACTAAACAGATTCCTTAAATTGTTGCCATTTGTTGAGTGTTTTTTTTGGTGTCTAATCCGCATATATATCACAATTGCCCTTGATTTTCTTGACTGTATATCTCTTAAATGTCAACATATACACGTGTGATTTAGTTTACGAAGATTTTTCAATGCCGAGAACCTCGATCCGAGAGTAAAAAAGGCGTAAGGTTCACAATGGTGTAAAATTAAAATGAGATATACCGGGCTAGGATTCGAGTTACAGGAACAAGGGCCAAACCAACCACCCAAGAATGGAATCGTCGAGCGAAAACACTTGACAACCTCCTAGAAGCATCACTAAAAACATTCCTTAAATTGTAGCCATTTGTTGAGTGATTTTTTTTGGTGTCTAATCCGCATATATATCACCATTGCCCTTGATTTTCTTGACTGTATATCTCTTAAATGTCAACATATACACGTGTGATTTAGTTTACGATGATTTTTCAAAGCCGAGAACCTCGATCAGAGAGTAAAAAAGGCGTAAGGTTCACATTGGTGTAAAATTAAAATGGGATAAACCGGGCTAGGATTCGAGTTACAGGAACTAGGGCCAAACCAACCACCCAAGAATGGAATCATCTAGCGAAAACACTTGATAACCTCCTAGAAGCAGCACTAACCCATTCCTTAAATTGTTACCATTTGTTGAGTGATTTTTTTTGGTGTCTAATCCGCATATATATCACCATTGCCCTTGATTTTCTTGACAGTATATCTCTTAAATGTCACCATATACACATATGATTTAGTTTACGAAGATTTTTCAATGCCGAGAACCTCGATCAGAGAGTAAAAAAGGCGTAAGTTTCACAATGGTGTAAAATTAAAATGGGATATACCGGGATAGGATTCGAGTTACAGGGACAAGGGCCAAACCAACCACCCAAGAATGGAAGCGTCGAGCGAAAACACTTGACAACCACCTAGAAGCAGCTTTTCTTGCCACCAGACCTTTCTCCATTAATTAGGAATCTGATGCCGTAACTAAACACATTCCTTAAATTGTTGCCATTTGTTGAGTGTTTTTTTTGGTGTCTAATGCGCATATATATCACCATTGCCCTTGATTTTCTTGACTGTATATCTCTTAAATGTCAACATATACATGTGTGATTTAGTTTACGAAGATTTTTCAACGCCGAGAACCTCGATCCGAGAGTAAAAAAGGCGTAAGGTTCACAATGGTGTAAAATTAAAATGAGATAAATCGGGCTAGGATTCGAGTTACAGAAACAAGGGCCAAACCAACCACCCAAGAAAGGAATCGTCGAGCGAAAACACTTGACAGCCTCCTAGTAGCAGCTTTTCTTACCACCAGACCTTTCTCCATCAATTAGGAATCTGATGCCGTCACTAAACACATTCCTTAAATTGTACGCATTTGTTGAGTGCTTTTTTTGGTGTCTAATCCGCATATATATCACCATTTCCCTTGATTTTCTTGACTGTATATCTCTAAAATGTCAACATATACACGTGTGATTTAGTTTACGAAGATTTTTCAATGCCGAGAACCTCAATCAGAGAGTAAAAAAGACGAAAGGTTCACAATGGTGTAAAATTAAAATGGGATATACCGGGCTAGGATTCGAGTTACAGGAACAAGGGCCAAACCAACCATCCAAGAATGGAATCATCGAGCGAAAACACTTGACAACCTCCTAGAAGCAGCTTTTCTTGCCACCAGACCTTTCTCCATCAATTAGAAATCTGATGCCGTCACTAAACACATTCCTTAAATTGTAGCAATTTGTTGAGTGTTTTTTTTTGGTGTCTAATCCGCATATATATCAACATTGCCCTTGATTTTCTTGACAGTATAGCTCTTAAATGTCAACATATACACGTGTGATTTAGTTTACAAAGATTTTTCAATGTCGAGAACCTCGATCAGAGAGTAAAAAAGGCGTAAGGTTCACAATGGTGTAAAATTAAAATGGGATATACCGGGCTAGGATTCGAGTTACAGGAACAAGGGCCAAACCAACCACCCAAGAATGGAATCATCGAGCGAAAACACTTGACAACCTCCTAGAAGCAGCTTTTCTTGCCACCAGACATTTCTCCATCAATTAGGAATCTGATGCCGTCACTAAACACATTCCTTAAATTGTAGCAATTTGTTGAGTGTTTTTTTTTTGTGTCTAATCCGCATATATATCACCATTGCCCTTGATTTTCTTGACTGTATATCTCTTAAATATCAACATATACACGTGTGATTTAGTTTACGATGATTTTTCAATGCCGAGAACCTCGATCAGAGAGTAAAGAAGGCGTAAGGTTCACAATGGTGTAAGATTAAAATGGGATATACCGGGCTAGGATTCGAGTTACAGGAACAAGGGCCAAACCAACCACCCAAGAATGGAATCGTCGAGCGAAAACAATTGATAACCTCCTAGAAGCAGCTTTTCTTACCACCAGACCTTTCTCCATCAATTAGGAATCTGATGCCGTCACTAAACACATTCCTTAAATTGTAGCCATTTGTTGAGTTTTTTTTTTTTGTGTCTAATCCGCATATATATCACCATTGCCCTTGATTTTCTTGACTGTATATCTCTTAAATGTCAACATTTACACGTGAGATTTAGTTTACGAAGATTTTTCAATGCCGAGAACCTCTATCAGAGAGTAAAAAAGGCGTAAGGTTCACAATGGTGTAAAATTAAAATGGGATATACCGGGCTAGGATTCGAGTTACAGGAACAAGGGCCAAACCAACCACCCAAGAATGGAATCGTCGAGCGAAAACACTTGACAACCTCCTATAAGCAGCTTTTCTTACAACCAGACCTTTCTCCTTCAATTAGGAACCTGATGCCGTCACTAAACACATTCCTTAAATTGTAGCCATTTGTTGAGTGATTTTTTTTGGTGTCTAATCCGCATATATATCACCATTGCCCTTGATTTTCTTGACTGTATATCTCTTAAATATCAACATATACACGTGTGATTTAGTTTACGAAGATTTTTCAATGCCGAGAACCTCGATCAGAGAGTAAAAAAGGCGTAAGGTTCACAATGGTGTAAAATTAAAATGGGATATAACGGGCTAGGATTCGATTTACAGGAACAAGGGCCAAACCAACCACCCAAGAATAGAATCGTCGAGCGAAAACACTTGACAACCACCTAGAAGCAGCTTTTCATGCCACCAGACATTTCTCCATCAATTAGGAATCTGATGCCGTCACTAAACACATTCCTTAAATTGTAGTCTTTTGTTGAGTGTTTTTTTTTTGTTGTGTCTAATACGCATATATATCACCATTGCCCTTGATTTTCTTGACTGTATATCTCTTAAATATCAACATATACACGTGTGATTTAGTTTACGATGATTTTTCAATGCCGAGAACCTCGATCAGAGAGTAAAAAAGGCGTAAGGTTCACAATGGTGTAAGATTAAAATGGGATATACCGGGCTAGGATTCGAGTTTCAGGAACAAGGGCCAAACCAACCACCCAAGAATGGAATCGTCGAGCGAAAACACTTGATAACCTCCTAGAAGCAGCTTTTCTTACCACCAGACCTTTCTCCATCAATTAGGAATCTGATGCCGTCACTAAACACATTCCTTAAATTGTAGCCATTTGTTGAGTGTTTTTTTTGTGTCTAATCCGCATATATATCACCATTGCCCTTGATTTTCTTGACTGTATATCTCTTAAATGTCAACATTTACATGTGAGATTTAGTTTACGAAGATTTTTCAATGCCGAGAACCTCTATCAGAGAGTAAAAAAGGCGTAAGGTTCACAATGGTGTAAAATTAAAATGGGATATACCGGGCTAGGATTCGAGTTACAGGAACAAGGGCTAAACCAACCACCCAAGAATGGAATCGTGGAGCGAAAACATTTGACAACCTCCTAGAAGCAGCACTAAACACATTCCTTAAATTGTAACCATTTGTTGAGTGTTTTTTTGGTGTCTAATCCGCATATATATCATCATTTCCCTTGATTTTCTTGACTGTATATCTCTTAAATGTCAACATATACACGTGTGATTTAGTTTACGAAGATTTTTCAATGACGAGAACCTCTATCAGAGTGAAAAAAAGGCGTAAGGTTCACAATGTTGTAAAATTAAAATGGGATATACCGGGCTAGGATTCGAGTTACAGGAACAAGGGCCAAACCAACCACTCAAGAATGGAATCGTCGAGCGAAAACACTTAACAACCTCCTAGAAGCAGCTTTTCTTGCCACCAGACCTTTCTCCATAAATTAGGAATCTGATGCCGTCACTAAACACATTCTTAAATTGTAGCCATTTGTTGAGTGTTTTTTTTGTCTAATCCACATATATATCACCATTGCCCTTGACTTTCTTGACTGTATATCTCTTAAATGTCAACATATACACGTGTGATTTAGTTTACGAAGATTTTTCAATGCCGAGAACCTCTATCAGAGAGTAAAAAAGGCGTAAGGTTCACAATGGTGTAAAATTAAAATGGGATATACCGGGCTAGGATTCGAGTTACAGGAACAAGGGCCAAACCAACCACCCAAGAATGGAATCGTTGAGCGAAAACACTTGACAACCTCCTAGAAGCAGCTTTTCTTGCCACCAGACCTTTCTCCATCAATTAGGAATCTGATGTCGTCACTTAACACATTCCTTAAATTGTAGCCATTTGTTGAGTGTTTTTTTTGGTGTCTAATCCGCATATATATCACTATTGCCCTTGATTTTCTTGACTGTGTATCTCTTAAATATCAACATACACACGTGGGATTTAATTTACGAAGATTTTTCAATGCCGAGAACCTCGATCAGAGAGTAAAAAAGGCGTAAGGTTCAGAATGGTGTAAAATTAAAATAGTATATACCGGGCTAGGATTCGAGTTACAAGAACAAGGGCCAAACCAACCACCCAAGAATGGAATCGTCGAGCGAAAACACTTGACAACCTCCTAGAAGCAGCACTAAACACATTCCTTAAATTGTAGCCATTTGTTGAGTGTTTTTTTTTTTTGTCTAATCCGCATATATATCACCATTGCCCTTGATTTTCTTGACTGTATATCTCTTAAATGTCAACATATACACGTGTGATTTAGTTTACGAAGCTTTTTCAATGCCGAGAACCTAAATCAGAGAGTAAAAAAGGCGTAAGGTTCACAATGGTGTAAGATTAAAATGGGATATACCAGGCTAGGATTCGAGTTACAGGAACAAGGGACAAACCAAACACCCAAGAATGGAATCGTCGAGCGAAAACACTTGACAACCTCCTAGAAGCAGCTTTTCTTGCCAACAGACCTTTCTCCATCAATTAGGAATCTGATGCCGTCACTAAACACATTCCTTAAATTGTAGTCATTTGTTGAGAGTTTTTTTTTTTTTTGTCTAATCCGCATATATATCACCATTGCCCTTTATTTTCTTGACTGTATATCTCTTAAATATCAACATATACACGTGTGATTTGGTTTACGAAGATTTTTCAATGCCGAGAACCTCGATCAGAGAGTAAAAAAGGCGTAAGGTTCACAATGGTGTAAAATTAAAATGGGATATACCGGGCTAGGATTCGAGTTACAGGAACAAGGGCCAAACCAACCACCCAAGAGTGGAATCGTCGAGCGAAAACACTTGACAACCTCCTAGAAGCAACTATTCTTACCACCAGACCTTTCTCCATCAATTAGGAATCTGATGCCGTCACTAAACACATTCATTAAATTGGGGCCATTTGTTGAGTGTTTTTTTTTTGGTCTAATCCGCATATATATCACCATTGCCCTTGATTTTCTTGACTGTATATCTCTTAAATGTCAACATATACACGTGTGATTTAGTTTACGAAGATTTTTCAATGCCGAGAACCTCTATCAGAGAGTAAAAAAGGCGTAAGGTTCACAATGGTGTAAAATTAAAATGGGATATACCGGGCTAGGATTCGAGTTACAGGAACAAGGGCCAAACCAACCACCCAAGAATTGAATCGTCGAGCGAAAACACTTGACAACCTCCTAGAAGCAGCTTTTCTTGTTACCAGACCTTTCTCCATCAATTAGTAATTTGATGCCGTCACTAAACACATTCCTTAAATTATAGCCATTTGTTGAGTGATTTTTTTTTTGGTGTCTAATCCGCAAATATATCACCATTGCCCTTGATTTTCTTGACTGTATATCTATTAAATATCAACATATACACGTGTGATTTAGTTTACCAAGATTTTTCAATGTCGAGAACCTCGATCAGAGATTAAAAAGGCGTAAGATTCACAATGGTGTAAAATTAAAATCGTATATACCGGGCTAGGATTCGAGTTACAGGAACAAGGGCCAAAGCAACCACCCAAGAATGGAATCATCAAGCGAAAACACTTGACAACCTCCTAGAAGCAGCTTTTCTTACCACCAGACCTTTCTCCATCAATTAGGAATCTGATACCGTCACTAAACACATTCCTTAAATTGTAGCCATTTGTTGAGTGTTTTTTTTGGTGTCTAATCCGCATATATATCACTATTGCCCATGATTTTCTTGACTGTGTATCTCTTAAATATCAACATATACACGCGTGATTTAGTTTACGAAGATTTTTCAATGCCGAGAACCTCGATCAGAGAGTAAAAAAGGCGTAAGGTTCACAATGGTGTAAGATTAAAATGGGATATACCGGGCTAAGATTCGAGTTACAGGAACAAGGGCCAAACCAACCACCCAAGAATGAAATCGTCGAGCGAAAACACTTGACAACCTCCTAGAAGCAGCTTTTCTTGCCACCAGACCTTTCTCCATCAATTAGGAATCTGATGCCGTCACTAAACACATTCCTTAAATTGTAGCCATTTGTTGAGAGTTTTTTTTTTTTGTCTAATCTGCATATATATCACCGTTGCCCCTTATTTTCTTGACTGTATATCTCTTAAATATCAACATATACACGTGTGATTTGGTTTACGAAGATTTTTCAATGCCGAGAACATCGATCAGAGAGTAAAAAAGGCATAAGGTTCACAATGGTGTAAAATTAAAATGGGATATACCGGGCTATGATTCGAGTTACAGGAACAAGGGCCAAACCAACCACCCAAGAATGGAATCGTCAAGCGAAAACACTTGACAACTTCCTAGAAGCAGCTATTCTTACCACCAGACCATTCTCCGTCAATTAGGAATCTGATGCCGTCACTAAACACATTCCTTAAATTGGGGCCATTTGTTGAGTGTTTTTTTTGTGTCTAATCCGCATATATATCACCATTGCCCTTGATTTTCTTGACTGTATATCTCTTAAATGTCAACATATACACGTGTGATTTAGTATACGAAGATTTTTCAATGCCGAGAACCTCTATCTGAGAATAAAAAAGGTGTAAGGTTCACAATGGTGTAAAATTAAAATGAGATATACCGGGCTAGGATTCGAGTTACAGGAACAAGGGCCAAACCAACCACCCAAGAAAGGAATCATCGAGCGAAAACACTTGACAACCTCCTAGAAGCAGCTTTTCTTGCTACCAGACCTTTCTCCATCAATTAAGAATCTGATGCCGTCACTAAACACATTCCTTAAATTGTAGCCATTTGTTGAGTGTTTTTTTTTTTTTGGTGTCTAATCCCCAAATATATCACCATTGCCCTTGATTTTCTTGACTGTATATCGCTTAAATATCAATATATACACGTGTGATTTAGTTTACGGAGATTTTTCAATGCCGAGAATCTCGATTAGATAGTAAAAAAGGCGTAAGTTTCACAATGGTGTAAAATTAAATTGGGAAATACCGGGCCAGGATTTGAGTTACTGGAACAAGGGCCAAACCAACCACCCAAGAATGGAATCGAAGAGCGAAAACACTTGACAACCTCCTTGTAGCAGCTTTTCTTACCACCAGACCTTTCTCCATCAATTAGGAATCTGATGCCGTCACTAACCACATTCCTTAAATTGGGGCCATTTGTTGAGTGTTTTTTTTGGTGTCTAATCCGCATATATATCACCATTGCCCTTGATTTTCTTGACTGTATATCTCTTAAATGTCAACATATACACGTGTGATTTAGTTTATGAAGATTTTTCAATGCCGAGAACCTCGATCAGAGAGTAAAAAAGGCATAAGGTTCACAATGGTGTAAAATTAAAATGGGATATATCGGGCTAGGATTCGAGTTACAGGAACAAGGGCAAAACCAACCACCCAAGAATGGAATCGTCGAGCGAAAACACTTGACAATCTCCTAGAAGCAGCTTTTCTTACCACCAGACATTTCTACATCAATTAGGAATCTGATGTCGTCACTAAACACATTCCTTAAATTGTAGCCATTTGTTGAGTGTTTTTTTTTGGTGTCTAATCCGCATATATATCACTATTGCCCTTGATTTTCTTGACTGTATATCTCTTAAATATCAACATATACACGTGTGATTTAATTTACAAAGATTTTTCAATGCCGAGAACCTCGATCAGAGAGTAAAAAAGGCGTAAGGTTCAGAATGGTGTAAGATTAAAATGGGATATACCGGGCTAGGATTCGAGTTACAGGAACAAGGGCCAAACCAACCACCCAAGAATGGAATCGTCGAGCGAAAACACTTGACAACCTCCTAGAAGCAACAATAAACACATTCCTTAAATTGTAGCCATTTGTTGAGTGTTTTTTTTTGGTGTCTAATCCGCATATATATCACCATTGCCCTTGATTTTCTTGACTATATAACTCTTAAATGTCAACATATATATGTGTGATTTAGTTTACGAAGATTTTTCAATGCCGAGAACTTCGATCAGAGAATAAAAAAGGCGTAAGGTTCACAATGGTGTAAGATTAAAATGGGATATACCGGGATAGGATTCGAGTTACAGGAACAAGGGCCAAACCAAACACCCAAGAATGGAATCGTCGAGCGAAAACACTTGACAACCTCCTAGAAGCAGCTTTTCTTGCCACCAGAGCTTTCTCCATCAATTAGGAATCTGATGCGGTCACTAAACACATTCCTTAAATTGTAGCCATTTGTTGAGAGTTTTTTTTTTTTTGGTGTCTAATCCGCATATATATCACCATTGCCCTTTATTTTCTTGACTGTATATCTCTTAAATATCAACATATACACGTGTGATTTGGTTTACGAAGATTTTTCAATGCTGAGAACCTTGATCAGATAGTAAAAAAGGCGTAAGGTTCACAATGGTGTAAAATTAAAATGGGATATACCGGGCTAGGGTTCGAGTTACAGGAACAAGGGCCAAACCAACCACCCAAGAATGGAATCGTCGAGCGAAAACACTTGACAACCTCCTAGAAGCAGCACTAAACACATTCCTTAAATTGTAGCCATTTGTTGAGTGTTTTTTTTTTGTGTCTAATCCGCATATATATCCCCATTGCCCTTGATTTTCTTAACTGTATATCTCTTAAATATCAACATATACACTTGTTATTTAGTTTACGAAGATTTTTCAATGCCGAGTACCTCGATCAGAGAGTAAAAAAGGAGTAAGGTTCACAATGGTGTAAAATTAAAATGGGATATACCGGGCTAGGATTCGAGTTACAGGAACAAGGGCCAAACCAACCACCCAAGAATGGAATCGTCGAGCGAAAACACTTGACAACCTCCTAGAAGCAACACTAAACACATTCCTTAAATTGTAGCCATTTGTTGAGTGTTTTTTTTTTTGTGTCTAATCCGCATATATATCACCATTGCCCTTGATTTTCTTGACTGTATATCTCTTAAATATCAACATATACAAGTGTTATTTAGTTTACGAAGATTTTTCAATGCCGAGAACCTAGATCAGAGAGTAAAAAAGGCGTAAGGTTCACAATGGTGTAAAATTAAAATGGGATATACCGGGCTAGGATTCGAGTTACAGGAACAAGGGCCAAACCAACCACCCAAGAATGGAATCATCGAGAGAAAACACTTGACAACCTCCTAGAAGCATCTTTTCTTGCCACCAGACCTTTCTCCATCAATTAGGAATCTGATGCCGTCACTAAACACATTCCTTAAATTGTAGCCATTTGTTGAGTGTTTTTTTGTGTGTCTAATCCGCATATATATCACCATTGCCCTTGATTTTCTTGACTGTATATCTCTTAAATGTCAACATATACACGTGTGATTTAGTTTACGAAGATTTTTCAATGCCGAGTACCTCGATCAGAGAGTAAAAAAGGCGTAAGGTTCACAATGGTGTAAAATTAAAATGGGATATACCGGGCTAGGATTCGAGTTACAGGAACAAGGGCCAAACCAACCACCCAAGAATGGAATCGTCGAGCGAAAACACTTGACAACCTCCAAGAAGCAACACTAAACACATTCCTTAAATTGTAGCCATTTGTTGAGTGTTTTTTTTTTTTGTGTCTAATCCGCATATATATCACCATTGCCCTTGATTTTCTTGACTGTATATCTCTTAAATATCAACATATACAAGTGTTATTTAGTTTACGAAGATTTTTCAATGCCGAGAACCTAGATCAGAGAGTAAAAAAGGCGTAAGGTTCACAATGGTGTAAAATTAAAATGGGATATACCGGGCTAGGATCCGAGTTACAGGAACAAGGGCCAAACCAACCACCCAAGAATGGAATCATCGAGAGAAAACACTTGACAACCTCCTAGAAGCATCTTTTCTTGCCACCAGACCTTTCTCCATCAATTAGGAATCTGATGCCGTCACTAAACACATTTCTTAAATTGTAGCCATTTGTTGAGTGTTTTTTTGTGTGTCTAATCCGCATATATATCACCATTGCCCTTGATTTTCTTGACTGTATATCTCTTAAATGTCAACATATACACGTGTGATTTAGTTTACGAAGAGTTTTCAATGCCGAGAACCTCGATCAGAGAATAAAAAAGGCGTAAGGTTCACAATGGTGTAAAATTAAAATGGGATATACCGGGCAAGGATTCGAGTTACAGGAACAAGGGCCAAACCAACCACCCAAGAATGGAATTGTCGAGCGGAAACACTTGACAACCTCCTAGAAGCAGCTTTTCTTGCCACCAGACCTTTCTCCATCAATTAGGAATCTGATGCCGTCACTAAACACATTCCTTAAATTGTAGCCATTTGTTGAGTGTTTTTTTGGTGTCTAATCCGTATATATATCACCATTTCCCTTGATTTTCTTGACTGTATATCTCTTAAATATCAACATATACACGTGTTATTTAGTTTACGAAGATTTTTCAATGCCGAGAACCTCGATCAGAGAGTAAAAAAGGCGTAAGGTTCACAATGGTGTAAAATTAAAATGGGATATACCGGGCTAGGATTCGAGTTACAGGAACAAGGGCCAAACCAACCACCCAAGAATGGAATCGTCGAGCGAAAACACTTGACAACCTCCTAGAAGCACCTTTTCTTGCCACCAGACCTTTCTCCATCAATTTGGAATCTGATGCCGTCACTAAACACATTCCTTAAATTGTAGCCATTTGTTGAGTGTTTTTTTTTTGTGCCTAATCCGCATATATATCACAATTGCCCTTGAATTTCTTGACTGTATATCTCTTAAATATCAACATATACACGTGTTATTTAGTTTACGAAGATTTTTCAATGCCGAGAACCTCGATCAGAGAGAAAAAAAGGCGTAAGTTTCACAATGGTGTAAAATTAAAATGGGATATACCGGGCTAGGATTCGAGTTACAGGAACAAAGGCCAAACCAACCACCCAAGAATGGAATCGTCGAGCGAAAACACGTGACAACCTCCTAGAAGCAACACTAAACACATTCCTTAAATTGTAGCCATTTGTTGAGTTTTTTTTTTTTTGTGTCTAATCCGCATATATATCACCATTGCCCTTGATTTTCTTGACTGTATATCTCTTAAATATCAACATATACAAGTGTTATTTAGTTTACGAAGATTTTTCAATGCCGAGAACCTAGATCAGAGAGTAAAAAAGGCGTAAGGTTCACAATGGTGTAAAATTAAAATGGGATATACCGGGCTAGGATCCGAGTTACAGGAACAAGGGCCAAACCAACCACCCAAGAATGGAATCATCGAGAGAAAACACTTGACAACCTCCTAGAAGCATCTTTTCTTGCCACCAGACCTTTCTCCATCAATTAGGAATCTGATGCCGTCACTAAACACATTTCTTAAATTGTAGCCATTTGTTGAGTGTTTTTTTGTGTGTCTAATCCGCATATATATCACCATTGCCCTTGATTTTCTTGACTGTATATCTCTTAAATGTCAACATATACACGTGTGATTTAGTTTACGAAGAGTTTTCAATGCCGAGAACCTCGATCAGAGAATAAAAAAGGCGTAAGGTTCACAATGGTGTAAAATTAAAATGGGATATACCGGGCAAGGATTCGAGTTACAGGAACAAGGGCCAAACCAACCACCCAAGAATGGAATTGTCGAGCGGAAACACTTGACAACCTCCTAGAAGCAGCTTTTCTTGCCACCAGACCTTTCTCCATCAATTAGGAATCTGATGCCGTCACTAAACACATTCCTTAAATTGTAGCCATTTGTTGAGTGTTTTTTTGGTGTCTAATCCGTATATATATCACCATTTCCCTTGATTTTCTTGACTGTATATCTCTTAAATATCAACATATACACGTGTTATTTAGTTTACGAAGATTTTTCAATGCCGAGAACCTCGATCAGAGAGTAAAAAAGGCGTAAGGTTCACAATGGTGTAAAATTAAAATGGGATATACCGGGCTAGGATTCGAGTTACAGGAACAAGGGCCAAACCAACCACCCAAGAATGGAATCGTCGAGTGAAAACACTTGACAACCTCCTAGAAGCACCTTTTCTTGCCACCAGACCTTTCTCCATCAATTTGGAATCTGATGCCGTCACTAAACACATTCCTTAAATTGTAGCCATTTGTTGAGTGTTTTTTTTTTGTGCCTAATCCGCATATATATCACAATTGCCCTTGAATTTCTTGACTGTATATCTCTTAAATATCAACATATACACGTGTTATTTAGTTTACGAAGATTTTTCAATGCCGAGAACCTCGATCAGAGAGAAAAAAAGGCGTAAGTTTCACAATGGTGTAAAATTAAAATGGGATATACCGGGCTAGGATTCGAGTTACAGGAACAAAGGCCAAACCAACCACCCAAGAATGGAATCGTCGAGCGAAAACACGTGACAACCTCCTAGAAGCAACACTAAACACATTCCTTAAATTGTAGCCATTTGTTGAGTTTTTTTTTTTTTTTGTGTCTAATCCGCATATATATCACCATTGCCCTTGATTTTCTTGACTGTATATCTCTTAAATATCAACATATACAAGTGTTATTTAGTTTACGAAGATTTTTCAATGCCGAGAACCTAGATCAGAGAGTAAAAAAGGCGTAAGGTTCACAATGGTGTAAAATTAAAATGGGATATACCGGGCTAGGATTCGAGTTACAGGAACAAGGAACAAAGCAACCACCCAAGAATGGAATCATCGAGCGAAAACACTTGACAACCTCCTAGAAGCAGCTTTTCTTACCACCAGACCTTTCCCCATCAATTAGGAATCTGATACCGTCACTAAACACATTCCTTAAATTGTAGCCATTTGTTGAGTGTTTTTTTTTGGTGTCTAATCCGCATATATATCACTATTGCCCATGATTTTCTTGACTGTATATCTCTTAAATATCAACATATACACGTGTGATTTAATTTACGAGAATTTTTCAATGCCGAGAACCTCGATCAGAGAGTAAAAAAGGCGTAAGGTTCAAAATTGTGTAAAATTAAAATGGGATATATCGGGCTAGGATTCGAGTTAAAGGAACAAGGGCCAAACCAACCACCCAAGAATGGAATCGTCGAGCGAAAACACTTGACAACCTCCTAGAAGCAGCACTAAACACATTACTTAAATTGTAGCCATTTGTTGAGTGTTTTTTTTTTGTGTCTAATCCGCATATATATCACCATTGCCCTTGATTTTCTTGACTGTATATCTCTTAAATATCAACATATACACGTGTGATTTAGTTTACGAAGATTTTTCAATGCCGAGAACCTCGATCAGAGAGTAAAAAAGGCGTAAGGTTCACAATGGTGTAAGATTAAAATGGGATATACCGGGCTAAGATTCGAGTTACAGGTACAAGGGCCAAACCAACCACCCAAGAATGAAATCGTCGAGCGAAAACACTTGACAACCTCCTAGAAGCAGCTTTTCTTGCCACCAGACCTTTCTCCATCAATTAGGAATCTGATGCCGTCACTAAACACATTCCTTAAATTGTAGCCATTTGTTGAGAGTTTTTTTTTGTGTCTAATCTGCATATATATCACCATTGCCCTTTATTTTCTTGACTGTATATCTCTTAAATATCAACATATACACGTGTGATTTGGTTTACGAAGATTTTTCAATGCCGAGAACATCGATCAGAGAGTAAAAAACGCATAACGTTCACAATGGTGTAAAATTAAAATGGGATATACCGGGCTAGGATTCGAGTTACAGGAACAAGGGCCAAACCAACCACCCAAGAATGGAATCGTCAAGCGAAAACACTTGACAACTTCCTAGAAGCAGCTATTCTTACCACCAGACCATTCTCCGTCAATTAGGAATCTGATGCCGTCACTAAACACATTCCTTAAATTGGGGCCATTTGTTGAGTGTTTTTTTTGTGTTTAATCCGCATATATATCACCATTGCCCTTGATTTTCTTGACTGTATATCTCTTAAATGTCAACATATACACGTGTTATTTAGTATACGAAGATTTTTCAATGCCGAGAACCTCTATCTGAGAATAAAAAAGGCGTAAGGTTCACAATGGTGTAAAATTAAAATGAGATATACCGGGCAAGGATTCGAGTTACAGGAACAAGGGCCAAACCAACCACCCAAGAAAGGAATCATTGAGCGAAAACACTTGACAACCTCCTAGAAGCAGCTTTTCTTGCTACCAGACCTTTCTCCATCAATTAAGAATCTGATGCCGTCACTAAACACATTCCTTAAATTGTAGCCATTTGTTGAGTGTTTTTTTTTGTGTCTAATCCCCAAATATATCACCATTGCCCTTGATTTTCTTGACTGTATATCGCTTAAATATCAATATATACACGTGTGATTTAGTTTACGGAGATTTTTCAATGCCGAGAACCTCAATTAGATAGTAAAAAAGGCGTAAGTTTCACAATGGTGTAAAATTAAATTGGGATATACCGGGCCAGGATTTGAGTTACTGGAACAAGGGCCAAACCAACCACCCAAGAATGGAATCGTCGAGCGAAAACACTTGACAACCTCCTAGTAGCAGCTTTTCTTACCACCAGACCTTTCTCCATCAATTAGGAATCTGATGCCGTCACTAAACACATTCCTTAAATTGGGGCCATTTGTTGAGTGTTTTTTTTGGTGTCTAATCCGCATATATATCACCATTGCCCTTGATTTTCTTGACTGTATATCTCTTAAATGTCAACATATACACGTGTGATTTAGTTTATGAAGATTTTTCAATGCCGAGAACCTCGATCAGAGAGTAAAAAAGGCATAAGGTTCACAATGGTGTAAAATTAAAATGGGATATATCGGGCTAGGATTCGAGTTACAGGAACAAGGGCCAAACCAACCACCCAAGAATGGAATCGTCGAGCGAAAACACTTGACAACCTCCTAGAAGCAGCTTTTCTTACCACCAGACATTTCTACATCAATTAGGAATCTGATGCCGTCACTAAACACATTCCTTAAATTGTAGCCATTTGTTGAGTGTTTTTTTTGGTGTCTAATCCGCATATATATCACTATTGCCCTTAATTTTCTTGACTGTATATCTCTTAAATATCAACATATACACGTGTGATTTAATTTACGAAGATTTTTCAATGCCGAGAACCTCGATCAGAGAGTAAAAAAGGCGTAAGGTTCAGAATGGTGTAAGATTAAAATGGGATATACCGGGCTAGGATTCGAGTTACAGGAACAAGGGCCAAACCAACCAACCAAGAATGGAATCGTCGAGCGAAAACACTTGACAACCTCCTAGAAGCAACACTAAACACATTCCTTAAATTGTAGCCATTTGTTGAGTGTTTTTTTTGGTGTCTAATCCGCATATATATCACCATTGCCCTTGATTTTCTTGACTATATATCTCTTAAATGTCAACATATACATGTGTGATTTAGTTTACGAAGATTTTTCAATGCCGAGAACCTCGATCAGAGAATAATAAAGGCGTAAGGTTCACAATGGTGTAAGATTAAAATGGGATATACCGGGCTAGGATTCGAGTTACAGGAACAAGGGCCAAACCAAACACCCAAGAATGGAATCGTCGAGCGAAAACACTTGACAACCTCCTATAAGCAGCTTTTCTTGCCACCAGAGCTTTCTCCATCAATTAGGAATCTGATGCGGTCACTAAACACATTCCTTAAATTGTAGCCATTTGTTGAGAGTTTTTTTTTTTGGTGTCTAATCCGCATATATATCACCATTGCCCTTTATTTTCTTGACTGTATATCTCTTAAATATCAACATATACACGTGTGATTTGGTTTACGAAGATTTTTCAATGCTGAGAACCTCGATCAGATAGTAAAAAAGGCGTAAGGTTCACACTGGTGTAAAATTAAAATGGGATATACCGGGCTAGGGTTCGAGTTACAGGAACAAGGGCCAAACCAACCACCCAAGAATGGAATCGTCGAGCGAAAACACTTGACAACCTCCTAGAAGCAGCACTAAACACATTCCTTAAATTGTAGCCATTTGTTGAGTGTTTTTTTTTTTGTGTCTAATCCGCATATATATCACCATTGCCCTTGATTTTCTTAACTGTATATCTCTTAAATATCAACATATACACGTGTTATTTAGTTTACGAAGATTTTTCAATGCCGAGAACCTCGATCAGAGAGTAAAAAAGGCGTAAGGTTCACAATGGTGTAAAATTAAAATGGGATATACCGGGCTAGGATTCGAGTTACAGGAACAAGGGCCAAACCAACCACCCAAGAATGGAATCATCGAGCGAAAACACTTGACAACCTCCTAGAAGCAACACTAAACACATTCCTTAAATTGTAGCCATTTGTTGAGTGTTTTTTTTTTGTGTCTAATCCGCATATATATCACCATTGCCCTTGATTTTCTTGACTGTATATCTCTTAAATATCAACATATACAAGTGTTATTTAGTTTACGAAGATTTTTCAATGCCGAGAACCTAGATCAGAGAGTAAAAAAGGCGTAAGGTTCACAATGGTGTAAAATTAAAATGGGATATACCGGGCTAGGATTCGAGTTACAGGAACAAGGGCCAAACCAACCACCCAAGAATGGAATCATCGAGCGAAAACACTTGACAACCTCCTAGAAAAGCATCTTTTCTTGCCACTAGACCTTTCTCCATCAATTAGGAATCTGATGCCGTCACTAAACACATTCCTTAAATTGTAGCCATTTGTTGAGTGTTTTTTTGTGTGTCTAATCCGCATATATATCACCATTGCCCTTGATTTTCTTGACTGTATATCTCTTAAATGTCAACATATACACGTGTGATTTAGTTTACGAAGAGTTTTCAATGCCGAGAACCTCGATCAGAGAATAAAAAAGGCGTAAGGTTCACAATGGTGTAAAATTAAAATGGGATATACCGGGCTAGGATTCGAGTTACAGGAACAAGGGCCAAACTAACCACCCAAGAATGGAATTGTCGAGCGGAAACACTTGACAACCTCCTAGAAGCAGCTTTTCTTGCCACCAGACCTTTCTCCATCAATTAGGAATCTGATGCCGTCACTAAACACATTCCTTAAATTGTAGCCATTTGTTGAGTGTTTTTTTGGTGTCTAATCTGCATATATATCACCATTGCCCTTGATTTTCTTGACTGTATATCTCTTAAATATCAACATATACACGTGTTATTTAGTTTACGAAGATTTTTCAATGCCGGGAACCTCGATCAGAGAGTAAAAAAGGCGTAAGGTTCAGAATGGTGTAAAATTAAAATGGGATATACCGGGCTAGGATTCGAGTTACAGGAACAAGGGCCAAACCAACCACCCAAGAATGGAATCGTCGAGCGAAAACACTTGACAACCTCCTAGAAGCACCTTTTCTTGCCACCAGACCTTTCTCCATCAATTTGGAATCTGATGCCGTCGCTAAACACATTCCTTAAATTGTAGCCATTTGTTGAGTGTTTTTTTTTTTGTGTCTAATCCGCATATATATCACCATTGCCCTTGATTTTCTTGACTGTATATCTCTTAAATATCAACATATACACGTGTTATTTAGTTTACGAAGATTTTTCAATGCCGAGAACCTCGATCAGAGAGAAAAAAAGGCGTAAGTTTCACAATGGTGTAAAATTAAAATGGGATATACCGGGCTAGGATTCGAGTTACAGGAACAAAGGCCAAACCAACCACCCAAGAATGGAATCGTCGAGCGAAAACACGTGACAACCTCCTAGAAGCAACACTAAACACATTCCTTAAATTGTAGCCATTTGTTGAGTGTTTTTTTTTTGTGTCTAATCGGCATATATATCACCATTGTCCTTGATTTTCTTGACTGTATATCTCTTAAATATCAACATATACAAGTGTTATTTAGTTTACGAAGATTTTTCAATGCCGAGAACCTAGATCAGAGAGTAAAAAAGGCGTAAGGTTCACAATGGTGTAAAATTAAAATGGGATATACCGGGCTAGGATTCGAGTTACAGGAACAAGGGCCAAACCAACCACCCAAGAATGGAATCGTCGAGCGAAAACACTTGACAACCTCCTAGAAGCAACACTAAACACATTCCTTAAATTGTAGCCATTTGTTGAGTGTTTTTTTTTTGTGTCTAATCCGCATATATATCACCATTGCCCTTGATTTTCTTGACTGTATATCTCTTAAATATCAACATATACACGTGTTATTAAGTTTACGAAGATTTTTCAATGCCGAGAACCTCGATCAGAGAGAAAAAAAGGCGTAAGTTTCACAATGGTGTAAAATTAAAATGGGATATACCGGGCTAGGATTCGAGTTACAGGAACAAAGGCCAAACCAACCACCCAAGAATGGAATCGTCGAGCGAAAACACGTGACAACCTCCTAGAAGCAACACTAATCACATTCCTTAAATTGTAGCCATTTGTTGAGTGTTTTTTTTTGTGTCTAATCCGCATATATATCACCATTGCCCTTGATTTTCTTGACTGTATATCTCTTAAATATCAACATATACAAGTGTTATTTAGTTTACAAAGATTTTTCAATGCCGAGAACCTAGATCAGAGAGTAAAAAAGGCGTAAGGTTCACAATGGTGTAAAATTAAAATGGGATATACCGGGCTAGGATTCGAGTTACAGGAACAAGGGCCAAACCAACCACCCAAGAATGGAATCATCGAGCGAAAACACTTGACAACCTCCTAGAAGCAGCTTTTCTTGCCACCAGACCTTTCTCCATCAATGAGGAATCTGATGCCGTCACTAAACACATTCCTTAAATTGTAGCCATTTGTTGAGTGTTTTTTTGTGTGTCTAATCCGCATATATATCACCATTGCCCTTGATTTTCTTGACTGTATATCTCTTAAATGTCAACATATACACGTGTGATTTAGTTTACGAAGAGTTTTCAATGCCGAGAACCTCGACCAGAGAATAAAAAAGGCGTAAGGTTCACAATGGTGTAAAATTAAAATGGGATATACCGGGCTAGGATTCGAGTTACAGGAACAAGGGCCAAACCAACCACCCAAGAATGGAATTGTCGAGCGGAAACACTTGACAACCTCCTAGAAGCAGCTTTTCTTGCCACCAGACCTTTCTCCATCAATTAGGAATCTAATGCCGTCACTAAACACATTCCTTAAATTGTAGCCATTTGTTGAGTGTTTTTTTGGTGTCTAATCCGCATATATATCACCATTGCCCTTGATTTTCTTGACTGTATATCTCTTAAATATCAACATATACACGTGTTATTTAGTTTACGAAGATTTTTCAATGCCGAGAACCTCGATCAGAGAGTAAAAAAGGCGTAAGGTTCACAATGGTGTAAAATTAAAGTGGGATATACCGGGCTAGGATTCGAGTTACAGGAACAAGGGCCAAACCAACCACCCAAGAATGGAATCGTCGAGCGAAAACACTTGACAACCTCCTAGAAGCAGCTTTTCTTGCCACCAGACCTTTCTCCATCAATTTGGAATCTGATGCCATCGCTAAACACATTCCTTAAATTGTAGCCATTTGTTGAGTGTTTTTTTTTTGTGTCTAATCCGCATATATATCACCATTGCCCTTGATTTTCTTGATTGTATATCTCTTAAATATCAACATATACACGTGTTATTTAGTTTACGAAGATTTTTCAATGCCGAGAACCTCGATCAGAGAGAAAAAAAGGCGTAAGGTTCACAATGGTGTAAAATTAAAATGGGATATACCGGGCTAGGATTCGAGTTACAGGAACAAAGGCCAAACCAGCCACCCAAGAATGGAATCGTCGAGCGAAAACACTTGACAACCTCCTAGAAGCAGCTTTTCTTACCACCAGACCTTTCTCCATCAATTAGGAATCTGATGCCGTCACTAAACACATTCCTTAAATTGTAGCCATTTGTTGAGTTTTTTTTTTTTTGTCTAATCCGCATATATATCACCATTGCCCTTGATTTTCTTGACTGTATATCTCTTAAATGTCAACATATACACGTGTGATTTAGTTTACGAAGATTTTTCAATGCCGAGAACCTCGATCAGAGAATAAAAAAGGCGTAAGGTTCACAATGGTGTAAAATTAAAATTGGATATACCGGGCTAGAATTAGAGTTACAGGAACAAGGGCCAAACCAACCTCCCAAGAATGGAATCGTCGAGCGAAAAAACTTGACAACCTCCTTGATGCAGCTTTTCTTGCCACCAGACCTTTCTCCATCAATTTGGAATCTGATGCCGTCACTAAACACATTACTTAAATTGTATCAATTAGGAATCTGTTGCCGTCACTAATCCGCATATATATCACCATTGCCCTTGATTTTCTTAACTGTATATCTCTTAAATATCAACATATACACGTGTTATTTAGTTTACGAAGATTTTTCAATGCCGAGAACCTCGATCAGAGTGTAAAAAAGGCGTATGGTTCACAATGGTGTAAAATTAAAATGGGATATACCCGGCTAGGATTCGAGTTACAGGAACAAGGGCCAAACCAACCACCCAAGATGGAATCGTCGAGCGAAAACACTTGACAACCTCCAAGAAGCAGCTTTTCTTGCCACCTGACATACTCCATCAATTTGGAATCTGATGCCGTCACTAAACACATTCCTTAAATTGTAGCCATTTGTTGAGTGTTTTTTTTTGTGTCTAATCCGCATATATATCTCCATTGCCCTTGATTTTCTTGACTGTATATCTCTTAAATATCAACATATACACGTGTTATTTAGTTTACGAAGATTTCTCAATGCCGAGAACCTCGATCAGAGAGAAAAAAAGGCGTAAGGTTCACAATGGTGTAAAATTAAAATGGGATATACCGGGCTAGGATTCGAGTTACAGGAACAAAGGCCAAACCAACCACCCAAGAATGGAATCGTCGAGCGAAAACACTTGACAACCTCCTAGAAGCAGCTTTTCTTGCCACCAGACCTTTCTCCATCAATTAGGAATCTGATGCCGTCACTAAACACATTCCTTAAATTTTAGCCATTTGTTAAGTGTTTTTTTTTTTGTGTCTAATCCACATATATATCACCATTGCCCTTGATTTTCTTGACTGTATATCTCTTAAATGTCAACATATACACGTGTGATTTAGTTTACGAAGATTTTTCAATGCCGAGAACCTCTATCAGAGAATAAAAAAGGCGTAAGGTTCACAATGGTGTAAAATTAAAATGGGATATACCGGGCTAGGATTCGAGTTACAGGAACAAGGGCCAAACCAACCACCCAAGAATGGAATCGTCGAGCGAAAACACTTAACAACCTCCTAGAAGCAGCTTTTCTTGCCACCAGACCTTTCTCCATCAATTAGGAATCTGATGCCGTCACTAAACACATTCCTTTAATTGTAGCCATTTGTTGAGTGTTTTTTTGGTGTCTAATCCGCATATATATCACCATTGCCCTTGATTTTCTTGACTGTATATCTCTTAAATATCAACATATACACGTGTTATTTAGTTTACGAAGATTTTTCAATGCCGAGAACCTCGATCAGAGAATAAAAAAGGCGTAAGGTTCACAATTGTGTAAAATTAAAATGGGATATACCGGGCTAGGATTCGAGTTATAGGAACAAGGGCCAAACCAACCACCCAAGAATGGAATCGTCGAGCGAAAACACTTGACAACCTCCTAGAAGCAGCTTTTCTTGCCACCAGACCTTTCTCCATCAATTAGGAATCTGATGCCGTCACTAAACACATTCCTTAAATTGTAGCCATTTGTTGAGTGTTTTTTTGGTGTCTAATCCGCATATATAACACCATTGCCCTTGATTTTCTTGACTATATATCTCTTAAATATCAACATATACACGTGTTATTTAGTTTACGAATATTTTTCAATGCCGAGAACCTCGATCAGAGAGTAAAAAAGGCGTAAGGTTCACAATGGTGTAAAATAAAAATGGGATATACCGGGCTAGGATTCAAGTTACAGGAACAAGGGCCAAACCAACCACCCAAGAATGGAATCGTCGAGTGAAAACACATGACAACCTCCTAAAAGCAGCTTTTCTTACCACCAGACCTTTCTCCATTAATTAGAAATCTGATGTCGTCACTAAACACATTCCTTAAATTGTAGCCATTTGTTGAGTGTTTTTTTTTGTGTCTAATCCGCATATATCTCCATTGCCCTTGATTTTCTTGACTGTATATCTCTTAAATATCAACATATACACGTGTGATTTAGTTTACGAATATTTTTCAATGCCGAGAACCTCGATCAGAGACTAAAAAAGGTGTAAGGTTCACAATGGTGTAAAATTAAAATGGGATATACCGGGCTAGGATTCGAGTTACTGGAACAAGGGCCAAACCAACCACCCAAGAATGGAATCGTCGAGCGAAAACACTTGACAACCTCCTAGAGGCAGCTTTTCTTGCCACCAGGCCTTTCTCCATCAATTAGGAATCTGATGCCGTCACTAAAGACATTCCTTAAATTTTAGCCATTTGTTGAATGATTTTTTTTTTTTTTGTGTCTAATCCGCATATATATCACCATTGCCTTGAAGTTCTTGACTGTATATCTTTTAAATGTCAACATATATTCGTGTGATTTAGTTTACGTAGATTTTTCAATGCCGAGAACCTCGATCAGAGAGTAAAAAAGGCGTAAGGTTCACAATGGTGTAAGATTAAAATGGGATATACCGGGCTAAGATTCGAGTTACAGGAACAAGGGCCAAACCAACCACCCAAGAATGGAATCGTCGAGCGAAAACACTTGATAACCTCCTAGAAGCAGCTTTTCTTACCACCAGACCTTTCTCCATCAATTAGGAATCTGATTCCGTCACTAAACACATTCCTTAAATTGTAGCCATTTGTTGAGTGTTTTTTTTTTGGGGCTAATCCGCATATATATCACCATTGCCCTTGATTTTCTTGACTGTATATCTCTAGAATGTCAACATATACACGTGTGATTTAGTTTACGAAGATTTTTTAATGCCGAGAACCTCGATCAGAGAATAAAAAAGGCATAAAGTTCTTGACTGTATATCTCTTAAATATCAACATATACACGTGTGATTTAGTTTACGAAGATTTTTCAATGCCGAGAACCTCGATCAGAGAGTAAAAAAGGCGTAAGGTTCACAATGGTGTAAAATTAAAATGGGATATACCGAGCTTGGATTCTAGTTACAGGAACAAGGGCCAAACCAACCACCCAAGAATGGAATCGTCGAGCGAAAACACTTAACAACCTCCTAGAAGCAGCTTTTCTTGCCACCAGACCTTTCTCCATCAATTAGGAATCTGATGCCGTCACTAAACACATTGCTTAAATAGTAGCCATTTGTTGAGTGTTTTTTTTTGTGTCTAATCCGCATATATATCACCATTGCCCTTGATTTTCTTGACTGTATGTCTCTAGAATGTCAACATATACACGTGTGAATTAGTTTACGAAGATTTTTTAATGCCGAGAACCTCGATCAGAGAATAAAAAAGGCATAAAGTTCACAATGTTGTAAAATTAAAATGAGATATACCGGGCTAGGATTCGAGTTACTGGAACAAGGGCCAAACCAACCACCCAAGAATGGAATCGTCGAGCGAAAACACTTGACAACCTCCTAGAAGCAGCTTTTCTTGCCACCAGACCTTTCTCCATCAATTAGTAATCTGATGCCGTCACTAAACACATTCCTTAAATTGTAGCCATTTGTTGAGTGTTTTTTTTTTGTCTAATCCGCATATATATCACCATTTCCCTTGATTTTCTTGACTGTATATTTCTTAAATGTCAACATATACACGTGCGATTTAGTTTACGAAGATTTTTCAATGCCGAGAACCTCGATCAGAGAGTAAAAAAGGCGTATGGTTCACAATGGTGTAAAATTAAAATGGGATATACCGAGCTAGGATTCGAGTTGCAAGAACAAGGGCCAAACCAACCACCCAAGAATGGAATCGTCGAGCGAAAACATTTGACAACCCCCTAGAAGCAGCTTTTCTTACCACCAGACCTTTCTCCATCAATTAGGAATCTGATGCCGTCACTAAACACACTCCTTAAATTGTAGCCATTTGTTAAGTTCTTGACTGTATATCTCTTAAATGTCAACATATATACGTGTGATTTAGTTTATGAAGATTTTTCAATGCCGAGAACCTCGATCAGAGAGTAAAAAACGCGTAAGGTTCACAATGGTGTAAGATTAAAATGGGATATACCGGGCTAGGATTCGAGTTACAGGAACAAGGGCCAAACCAACCACCCAAGAATGGAATCGTCGAGCGAAAACACTTGACAACCTCCTAGAAGCAGCTTTTCTTGCCACCAGACCTTTCTCCATCAAGTAGGAATCCGTCACAAAAAAAAATTCCTTAAATTTTAGCCATTTGTTGAGTGTTTTTTTTTTGTGTCTAATCCGCATATATATCACCATTGCCCTTGATTTTCTTGACAGTATATCTCGTAAATGTCAACATATACACGTGTGATTTAGTTTACGAAGATTTTTCAATGCCGAGAACCTCGATCAGAGAGTAAAAAAGGCGTAAGGTTCACAATGGTGTAAAATTAAAATGGGATATACCGGGCTAGGATTCGAGTTACAGGAACAAGGGCCAAACCAACCACCCAAGAATGGAATCGTCGAGCGAAAACACTTGACAACCTCCTAGAAGCAGCTCTTCTTGCCACCAGACCTTTCTCCATCAATTAGGAATCTGATGCCGTCACTAAACACATTCCTTAAATTGTAGCCATTTGTTGAGTGTTTTATTTTTGTGTCTAATCCGCATATATATCACCATTGCCCTTGATTTTCTTGACTGTATATCTCTTAAATATCAACATATACACGTGTGATTTAGTTTACGAAGATTTTTCAATGCCGAGAACCTCCATCAGAGAGTAAAAAAGGCGTAAGGTTCGTAATGGTGTAAAATTAAAAAGGGATATACCGGGCTAGGATTCGAGTTACAGGTACAAGGGCCAAACCAACCACCCAAGAATGGAATCGTCGAGCGAAAACACTTGACAACCTCCAAGAAGCAGCTTTTCTTGCCACCAGACCTTTTTCCATCAATTAGGAATCTGATGCCGTCACTAAACACATTCCTTCAATTGTAGCCATTTGTTGAGTGTTTTTTTTTGTCTAATCCGCAAATATATCACCATTGCCCTTGATTTTCTTGACTGTATCTCTTAAATATCAACATATACACGTGTGATTTAGTTTACGAAGATTTTTCAATGCCGAGAACCTCGATCAGATAGTAAAAAAGGCGTAAGGTTCACAATGGTGTAAAAATTAAAATGGCATATACCGGGCTAGGATTCGAGTTACAGAAACAAGGGCCAAACCAACCACCCAAGAATGGAATCGTCGAGCGAAAACACTTGACAACCTCCCAGAAGCAGCTTTTCTTACCACCAGACCTTACTCCATCAATTAGGAATCTGATGCCGTCACTAAACACATTCCATCAATTGTAGCCATTTGTTGAGTGTTTTTTTTTTGGTGTCTAATCCGCATATATATCACCATTGCCCTTGATTTTCTTGACTGTATATCTCTTAAATGTCAACATATACACGTGTGATTTAGTTTACGAAGATTTTTCAATGCCGAGAACCTCGATCAGAGAGTAAAAAAGGCGTATGGTTCACAATGGTGTAAAATTAAAATGGGATATACCGGGCTAGGATTCGAGTTGCAAGAACAAGGGCCAAACCAACCACCCAAGAATGGAATCGTCGAGCGAAAACACTTGACAACCTCCTAGAAGCAGCTTTTCTTACCACCAGACTGTCACACCCCGGATTTCCACGTGTCACCGGTGGGCCCGGTGGGGAGTATCGTGATGTGGTTGGCAACATAATAGTCAAACAACACAATATTTAATATGCACAGCGGAAGCAATTTAAAAGATATAATTCAACCGAATAAAATATTGTAATATCATGTATCACAACAGTCGATTGTTTATCCACAGACGGATCGAAAATAAAATGGAAACAGTAGTTCAACAGACGTTAAGCATCTTAAGCTTGCGAGACTTCTATTGATGCTAAGGAGAAATCCCAGCCTATTACGCTTAGTACCTGCATTTAATCTTTTTGGGAAAATACGTCAGTTTATACTGGTAAATACATTCAACTGACTCATTTTAAAAATGATTAAAATTGGTTTGGATGCACATGGCATAAACATTTTATAACTTGGGATAATTATTTAAATATATAATCTCGTAAAAGAATTACATGTTCCTTATGCGTTCAGTAGCCCGGATCGTGCCGGGTTAAAGATCAATAGACACACCACATTATTTATTTGGCAACTGACAGGTGTACGCCTACACCCCGTGCTTAGGTCGTGGCCATTTCGTAAAATGATGCCAAGGATATCCGGGACATGGTCATTAACCCCCCAAAGGCTTTAAGCAAACAAAACATATTTAAACGGGCCGATTAAATTATTTAATTAACCACCATATGATGGAAGATTTAACGCCCGACCAAGCGGTATTTTATATACCGTAACCCAAGCCCATATAGGGAAAATAAGTTAAAAGTATTTACCTGAGAAAAGTAATAATCACAATAAGCAAATGCAAGTAGCTTTTACTGGTCCTCCTAATCTGGAACGAAGGTTTATAATAACCTATTAGAATCCTAACGGGTCTTTAAATAAGCTTAAGCTTAGACCGATTAGTTTCAAGGATACAGTTCGTACGCACGATTAAGCGAATGACCGGATAGAATGTGATTTAGACCTGACAAGTTTGAAGACTTGCTTAATATGGGTATTTCATACACATTCTGGATTTTGAGATAAAACCGATAAGGTTTGACCCGTTTCGGCTAATTTATGCAAATTAGTTACATAAACCGAACCGAACGCGTAATAAGCGTAACGGTTATTCATGAGAGCCATATACAGGTTTCCTAAGTTAATATGCTTCAAATATGTTGTGACATCAGTAAGATGTCTTTTATTATGCCCGAAACGAATTTAAACACAAACTATGCCCCGTAAGGGTAGTTTGGTCATTTACAAGGTTATAAAAGAGTTTAAGTATTAACCTGAGTTACAGGTCTGATATAATCAGCAAAAATACTTAGTTTACTAAGTTATACCAGTAGGGTAAAGTATATATGTGAAATTTATCAATTATAACCAAACTATGCACCGTAGGGGCATTTTGGTAATTTCACATAAGCCGAAAAGCTCAAAACTGAAGTCTGAGTTTAATAACTTTTGATTACTGTTAAAATATTATAATTTGCCTAAAATATCAGTAAGTATCAACCCGTGTACGTTTAAAATAGTCTTAGTACATACTATGCGTTAAAAACGCTTAAAAAGGCGATTAGAAGCCATTTCCGGGTTCTATACATAAAGCTGATATTTTTATTATTCCAGAAGGCTTAAAATAATTTATTTATCATTTAAAATCAGTAACAAAAGGTTTGGAGTCAATTAGGTATGTAAAACTCATTTTATAGCCCGTAAGGGCAAAACCGACAATTACCGGATTAAGCCTACGACTATAAGTTATGCTCAACCTAAAATTAATTAAAAATCTTCAAAAATCCCAAAATAATATATTACATCAGTGGGTAATAAGTTTGATATCAAAAAGTAGGCTTAACTAGGCTATACGCTAATTACGCCGTTTAATTAACTTAAAGCTTTCAATTTACGCTAATGAGCATAACTCTCAAACTACACCTCAAACTGATGTCAAACTTTGGGTACAAGTTTATATATCAGTAACTAAGGTTTCTACACTTTTACATTTTCAAAAATCACGTTTTATGGTGAAAAGGGCATAATGGTCAACATATGGGCAGTTAACGGAATCATGCATATTAATTGGTTAACTAATGAACCAAGGTGTATAATCACAGATAGTTATACTAGCATGTAACCTAGTCCAATTAAAGCTCTAACGCATTTCTAAAACATGCTTAAACGGGTCAGAACTGAAAGTCAAAGCAAAAGTCAAACTATGCGACTTTCGGTTCCGAACCGGGTCTCTAATGAAAATTGTCGGGTTGAACATGTTTAGACATGTTCTTACATTCATTACCAAGTTATATTAATGATCAAACAGGTTATATGGGTTTTACATTGCTAATTATGCATAAATTGTAATTTAAGCATTCTGTTGACTTTTTAATAACAAGTTTGACCCGACATTTGACCTAGTTAGAGTGGGAATCAGAGGGTGCCCTTTTAAGGGTTTATTGCCCACATGATTACCAACTTATAACTACTTTCAATTCGACTAATCACTGGACCATTAGTGATTAATCGTTAAGTCAACCGTTAATTACGACGGATAGACTTTTAAGCTAAAACTAAGCAAAAACTTAACTAAGGAAGGTTAAGCAAACTTACAAGAGTCCTATGAACGACCAGAGATGATTTGGAATTGCACTTGAGCTCCAGAAATGATCAGGAATGCAAATGGGAATGAATGATCAATGTTGCCAACATGTGGGACTTTATATAGTGATTCAAACCCACTAGATTGTTGACATGCAAGTCTACAACTGACCACAACTCATCCACAAGTGTCCCTAGTGTCTAGGAGTCATTTATGGGTTGTCCAAATATGAGGAAAATCATTTAAAGATCAGTTCCATGCACATAACAGCAAACAGCCCCGTTTTCAGTTACTGAGCAACCCTTGCGCACCGTAAGGGTATGCTTGCGGTGCGCAAGCCTTCAGCTGAAGCCAAAAAAATCTTGATCTTTCATGCATTCGAAGGGGCAACCAGGTATTTCAAATTTGGGACATTATTTTACAGTAAGGGGCCTCTAAAATGTGCCTTTAACAGTGATATACCTTACCACTTTGAAGTGTTTACTTGGATTCTTTTTGAAAGTGCCTTAAACGAAGGTTTACCGTAGAAATTCCATAGGATCCTATCTTGCACTTTTGAATTCAATTACTGCCATCAATTTTCTGGATTGAAGGTATATTAGATGTTCATATTATATAATTGGGTCTTGGGATTTATAAATGAGGTCGTTCAGAGGTAAAAATTAACATAACGACACTTTTAAATCCTGCCATACATCTTTAATTATACCCGGGTTTATATCACTCTTGTCTTATGTGACACGTGTAGTTATTTCTTTGAACACGAATTTTTGAGGTGTTACATCCTCACCCCCTTAAAAGAAATCTCGACCTCGAGATTTACTGAAACAAGTGAGGGTACTTTTCTTTCATTGTGGACTCAACCTCCCACGTGTATTCGGGACCTCTACGAGCATCCCATTTTACCTTTACAATAGGCACATGCTTTCTTCGAAGCTTCTTAACTTGTCGATCTTCAATCGACAATGGTTTTTCTACAAATTTCAAGCTCTCATCTATATGCACATCTGTATGTGGTATGACCAGTGATTCATCAGCGAAACACTTTTTCAGATTGCAGATGTGGAATACATTGTGTATACCACTGAGCTCTTCAGGTAAATTTAACTTATAGGTAACTGACCCGACACGTTCGATGACCTCGAAAGGTCCAATATATCTCGGGCTTAGCTTGCCTTTCTTACCAAATCGCATCACTCCCTTCCAGGGTGATACTTTAAGCAACACCTTGTCACCTACTTCGAAGTGAAAGGATTTACGCTTTGGATCTGCGTAGCTCTTCTGCCTATCTCTGGCAGCTTTGAGATGGTCACGAATCTGGACAATCTTGTCCGTTGTTTCAAAGACTATCTCTGGTCCTGATAATTGGACATCTCCAACTTCCGCCCAACAAACGGGCGTTCTACACTTTCTACCGTATAATGCCTCGAAAGGCGTAGCCTTAATGCTGGTATGGTAGCTATTGTTGTAGGAGAATTCGATTAACGGTAGGTTCTTATCCCAACTACCACCTAAATCAATCACGCATGCTCGAAGCATGTCTTCCAAAGTTTGAATAGTACACTCACTCTGACCATCCGTCTGAGGATGGTACGCCGTACTAAAATTCAAACGCGTGCCCAAAGATTGGTGGAAACTTTTTCAAAAATGTGACGTGTATCTAGTATCCCTGTCGGAGATAATAGACACCGGTATGCCATGTAAAGCTACAATCTTATCAACGTACAACTGGGCTAACATGTCGGAGCTGTAAGTCTCCTTAATGGGCAGGAAATGTGCTGACTTAGTCAGTCTGTCTACGATCACCCAAATGGTATCGTTTCCTTTCCTTGTCTTAGGTAACTTGGTGATAAAATCCATAGTTACCATTTCCCATTTCCAAGTGGGAAGTTCAGGCTGTTGTAGCAACCCTGACGGTTTCTGATGCTCGGCTTTGACTTGCGCACATGTCAAGCATTTAGCTACATAGGTGGCTATAGACTTCTTCAAGCCTATCCACCAATAATTTGCCCTTAGATCCTGGTACATCTTATCAGCTCCAGGATGAACAGAGTATTTGGAACTGTGGGCTTCCTGGAGGATGACATCTCGAAGTCCTCCATAAATTGGAACCCGTATTCGTCCATTTAATCTCAGAATTCCGTCCTTGCTAAGAGATAACTGCTCCTCAGTTACCCCTAACTTTTCATTAGGATAGTTAGCTTCTAACACAGCTTCCTTCTGTGCAGCTAACAACCTTTCGTTCAAACTATTCTTTATTTCAATGCTCTTGGCATTGATTCGGATGGGTTTCACCCTTTCCTTTCGACTCAAGGCATTGGCGACTACATTCGCCTTGCCGGGATGGTATCTGATTTCACAATCATAATCATTTAAAGTCTCCATCCATCGGCGTTGCCTCATGTTTAAATCCTTCTGATTAAACAGATGTTGAAGGCTCTTGTGATCAGAATAGATCACACACTTGATACCATACAAATAATGCCTCCATAGTTTTAGTGCAAATACAACGGCACCCAACTCCAAGTCGTGGGTGGTGTAATTCTTTTCGTGCACCTTTAATTGACGTGATGCATAGGCAATAACCTTGCCTTTCTGCATAAGCACACACCCCATGCCAGTGTGTGATGCATCGCAGTAAACTACGAATTCTTCGGTACCTTCAGGCAATGTCAATACAGGAGCGTAGCTCAACTTTTGTTTAAGGATATCAAAGGATTCTTGCTGCTTAGGGCCCCAAATGAACTTTACTTTCTTCTTAGTCAAGGAAGTTAAGGGTGAAGCAATCCTTGAAAAATTTTCAATGAAACGCCTGTAATATCCTGCCAATCCCAGGAAGCTACGGATCTCTGTAGGCGTCTTTGGCTCTTGCCAATTCATAACTGCTTCCACTTTAGCGGGATCCACTTGGATACCACGCTCACTAACCACATGTCCAAGGAATTGGACTTCTCGAAGCTAGAATTCACACTTAGAGAATTTGGCATAGAGTTTCTCATGATGTAGGAGTTTAAGAATACAGCGAAGGTGTTTCTCATGGTCAGCTTGGTTCTTTGAGTAGATGAGAATGTCGTCGATGAAAACGATGACGAATTTATCTAAGTAAGGCTTGCAAACGCGATTCATGAGATCCATGAACGCGGCAGGTGCATTAGTGAGCCCAAAAGGCATCACTAGGAACTCGTAATGACCATAACGAGTCCTAAATGCAGTTTTGTGTACGTCTTCGTCTCTAACCTTCAGTTGGTGGTAGCCTGACCTTAAGTCAATCTTTGAGAAATAACTTGCCCCTTGCAATTGATCGAACAAATCGTCGATCCTGGGCAAAGGGTACCTATTCTTGATCGTGACCTTATTAAGCTCACGGTAATGGATGCACAGACGCATCGATCCATCCTTCTTTTTCACAAATAGGACTGGCGCTCCCCAAGGAGACGAACTAGGTTTAATGAAACCTTTAGCTAGCAATTCATCTAATTGTGTTCTCAATTCCTTCATCTCTGTGGGCGCCAACCTATAAGGTGCTCTAGCAACAGGTGCTGCTCCAGGGATGATGTCAATTCTGAATTCCATTTGCCTATCTGGTGGCAACCCAGGTAGTTCTTCAGGAAAAACTCCAGGGTATTCAGAAATGACGGGGATATCTTCTATCTTCGGTTTAGGCTCATCAATAATCACTTGTGCCATGTAGATGACACAACCCTTCTTTAAACACTTGGAAGCCTTGAGCATAGTCACTTGCTCAGGCAGTCCATACTGGGTATCTCCCCGAATGGTAAGTGATTCACCAGACGGAATCTTAATCACCACTTGCTTTTTGTTGCAGACAATTTGGGCCTGGTTATGAGATAACCAGTCCATACCCAAAACTATGTCAAAACCGGCTAACTTAAAGGGAAGTAGGGACAGAGGAAAAGAGTGATTCTTAATGGATATAACACATCCATCTAACACAGTAGAGACGGTTTCTAGGGTGCCATCTGCTAACTCCACCTCATAATTCATACTTAGGGTTTCGACAGGTAATTTCAGCAATTCACAAAACTTATTATCAACGAAAGACTTATCAGCGCCTGAATCAAAAAGTACTCTTGCATAGACATCATTTACAAGAAAAGTACCTATAATCACATTGTCGTCTAGAACCGCTTCCTTTGCATCCATCCTGAAGACTCTAGCATTTGTCTTCTTTCCTACGTCGTCTTTCTTTGCATATTTCGGGCAGTTGGTCTTAATGTGCCCCTTTTCATTGCAACGGTAGCACGTTGCATCTTTCAGCTTCTTGCAATCCAAGGTCTTGTGATCCTTGGACTTGCATATTCCACATGCAAAAGTTTTCGACTGGGTCTGAGAGTTCGATTCAAACCTGCACTTTCCAAAGTGCTGTTTCTTGCAAACCTTGCACTTGGGCTTATCACCAGACTGATGCCCATCTTTCCTTGACTCAGACCCCTTCTTGTTGTCACCGTTTCCTCGGTGCTTCTTGTTTGACCTCCGTGAGTTATCATCTTCACGTTTTCTCTTCTCAGCATCTTTGTTCCTCAATGATCTTTGTCTGACCGCATCCAGAGTGAGGGACAAAGATATGTCAGCTACAGATCTAAAAGTAGCTGGCCGAGAGGCCTTTACGCTTGCCTTTATCTCGGGGGCTAAACCACCGATAAAACGAGCTATTCTTTTTGGTTCCGGGGTCACCAGATACGGAACCAACCGGGACATTGTGTTGAAGCTCGTGAGGTAAGCTTGACAGTCAAGGTTTGTCATTACCAATGATAGAAAATCAGACTCTATCTTCTCCACCTCATGCTGAGGGCAATAATTTTCCCTGATAAGGGCAATAAATTGATCCCATGACATGTTGTACAATGGGATTTTCCCGGTGGCTTGAATCAGTGATCTCCACCAGGCTAAAGCCTCGCCTTTAAAAGATTGCGATACAAACTTGACTATATCCCTCTCAGCGCACCCGCTGATATCCACTACTGTATCCATCTCATCTAACCACGTCATGCAGTCAATGGCTCCCTTTTCCCTAGTGAAATCCCTGGGCTTGCATGAAACAAAGTATTTATAGGAGCAACCCTTAGTACGGGGTTCCTGATTTAGTACAATCTGCTGAGACGGAGCACTGTGGTGGTTTGAGGAGAGTCTATTATCATTTTTCTTGGGTTCTTCCTTCTTGGAAGGTGGCTTCGAATGCGGTGTAGATAGGGTCCTACTTCGAGTCCCACTATACTCTTCGTACTGCCGCTCCAAGGCCTTTGTAACTGCGTCGTCTACTAACGCTTTCAGTTCAGCACCCGTTAAATTAACTTGGGCGTTGTCATTATTCTCCATGGGGTGACTATTAATTTCGTCTGAGTCAGCCATTTAACTATGAGTTGTTACATAAAACAAGGACAATAGTTTATTTGGGAGTTTATTATGGAATTGCCCCTTAGGGTAATCCATTAACCATGGTAAACAGAGACCATATTTGGTTAATTTATAAATCACATTTATTTAGGATTTCTATTATAATTTATCCTAATTATAAATAATAACAGTATTATTAATAGCACAAAAGGCCTAGTCACAAGGACAATTTAAATTATAAGCCGTGATTTCAGATAATCAAGGCATGAAGGTTTGAACATAGTTCATTACCTTTTTCTTGACAGGGAGTCATAGCTACCACTGTCTTTTGGCTCATGTGGAAATGAGCAGGGCCCGTAGGCATTATATTGCCAATGTATGGTCAAAATATGATCATCTTAATTGATGATTTAAACCCATGATTCAGAGATCATTTAGTTGGGTTAGGAATCTTTTAAAAATCCTTATTTAAGAATGATGTGTGTGATTTTAACGAATCACTTCTGCCAGGAGTGTTAACATGTTTACAGATGTTAACTTGGATTTGAATCTTTTAAACAGGTCTTACCATCATGGCCAGGTCTTCACAATGACACTCAGGCTAGGTTTCACTCTTAAGATTCTTATTCAATATTTAAATAGGCAGATTATTATTAAAAGGAATGATTTTGATTTATTTATTTCATGTAATTATATTTATGCAGATAATAGCAAAATGAAATTTATAAACATAACATTCCATTAATTATTAAAAGATTACATACTGCCCTAAACGGGACTTTTTAACAAAGCAACATACCCACGCAGGGGTCAAATTGAAATACTAGTCCACGCAGGGAATTAAACAAACAACACACCCTCGTAGGGGTTAACAGAAAGATAGACCCACGCAGGGGTCAAAACAAACATACATACATACCCACACAGGGGCTAATACAGCAAGACAGGCCCACGCAGGGGCTCAAATGATACAAGGAAAATTACAACAACAGTGGAAGGATTCAATGGTCCTTCTTGCTCTTCCCTTTTATTAGGCTTGTTAATCCTTGGAAGAAACTTTGTCACTCCCTGCGGTCCCTGTGAAAGTCTCGCTCAACTTGGTCCAACCTTTGCAGAATTTCTTCACGCTCTGGTGGGGAGAACCTTGGCGGTTGCAATTGCGTCTGAATAATAGGTCTAGTAGGTATCTGGTACCCATGAGTTGGGTACCCTACTCCCCAAGGAGCTCCATATTGTCCTTCAGGATGAAGGGCGTTATAATTGGCCGCTACCATGTATGGGTCGGCTTCGGCGTAGTTGTAGTTGGTGTGCACCGGCTGCTCAAACGGGTTATACGCCATGGAACCCGTGTATGCCGGAATCGGGTTATCAAAACCCATAGGTGGTGGTTGCGATGCAACTGGGTGCGAAGGCCCACCCATCTGTGGGTCTTCCTGAAGTGGCGGGTAATGACTGCCACTTAATTGGCGTGGGGAGCTAAAATGGAAATCCCCCGCTCGCGCAGACATATGTGCGCCTGTCCTCCTACGCCTCGGCGGTTGTGGAGGTGCCTGATTAACTGGTGGAGGCGGTGGCGTGACTGCCACAAACCGTGAATCCACAGAGGGATCCTGCTGCTACTGCTGCTGCTGCTGCTGGTGAGGTGGCGAATGACGAGGAGGTGTGAAGTACCACTCGTGCTGAGTAAACCTCGCCTGAAAGCTGTCTGGACCACCGTAGGGTGATCCATGGAAAGAAGATCCATCCGAAATCTCGATGGGATGGTTCGGTGTACCGCTTGCTGGCTCGATGGGGTCTGTGTCCTCGTCCATATCTTCCGCATGATCGCCGGAGAAATGATCCTCCGGCTCCAATTCTGGTGTGTAGTTTTCCGGGTTAAACCAGCCCCGAAAAACTGGTGTAGGGTCACCAAAAGAATTATGCGATAAGGATCGCTGTAAAGGTATGTAGGAAGGTTGAGGGTTATTGGGCTCATATTCCGGCTGTGGCCCATAAGGGTTATGAACGGGAGGTGTCGAACTGTGCGAAACCGACCGTCTAGCCGGCTCGAAAAGGTTCCTCCGGTTCTGTCGAGGATCGTCACTCTTGGTGGTAGAAGGAGCTCGCATATGCGAGGGCCCGGCTTCATTATCATTGGGGGCGGTGATTGGCCCCTTGCCTCTTCCTCTTCGTCGAAAGAATCTTGGCGGCATGTTTAATCCTGTCAATATAACATAAAATAACCACAAGAATATATATAAAATAAAGGACAAAACAAGACAAACCAAAGTAGAATTTGTCCTATGTTATTTGTCTAGACTCGAAACTTTTTGAAATGTGCAATTGTGTAACTGAGATTAAACACAGAAGGCTAGTGTTTAATTCACTCAGTGTTGGCTCTGATACCAACCTGTCACACCCCGGATTTCCACGTGTCACCGGTGGGCCCGGTGGGGAGTATCGTGACGTGGTTGGCAACATAATAGTCAAACAACACAATATTTAATATGCACAGCGGAAGCAATTTAAAAGATATAATTCAACCGAATAAAATATTGTAATATCATGTATCACAACAGTCGATTGTTTATCCACAGACGGATCGAAAATAAAATGGAAATAGTAGTTCAACAGACGTTAATCATCTTAAGCTTGCGAGACTTCTATTGATGCTAAGGAGAAATCCCAGCCTATTACGCTTAGTACCTGCATTTAATCTTTTTGGGAAAATACGTCAGTTTACACTGGTAAATACATTCAACTGACTCATTTTAAAAATGATTAAAATTGGTTTGGATGCACATGGCATAAACATTTTATAACTTGGGATAATTATTTAAATATATAATCTCGTAAAAGAATTACATGTTCCTTATGCGTTCAGTAGCCCGGATCGTGCCGGGTTAAAGATCAATAGACACACCACATTATTTATTTGGCAACTGACAGGTGTACGCCTACACCCCGTGCTTAGGTCGTGGCCATTTCGTAAAATGATGCCAAGGATATCCGGGACATGGTCATTAACCCCCCAAAGGCTTTAAGCAAACAAAACATATTTAAACGGGCCGATTAAATTATTCAATTAACCACCATATGATGGAAGATTTAACGCCCGACCAAGCGGTATTTTATATACCGTAACCCAAGCCCATATAGGGAAAATAAGTTAAAAGTATTTACCTGAGCAAAGTAATAATCACAATAAGCAAATGCAAGTAGCTTTTACTGGTCCTCCTAATCTGGAACGAAGGTTTATAATAACCTATTAGAATCCTAACGGGTCTTTAATTAAGCATAAGCTTAGACCGGTTAGTTTCAAGGATACGGTTCGTACGCACGATTAAGCGAATGACCGGATAGAATGTGATTTAGACCCGACAAGTTTGAATACTTGCTTAATATGGGTATTTCATACACATTCTGGATTTTGAGATAAAACCGATAAGGTTTGACCCGTTTCGGCTAATTTATGCAAATTAGTTACATAAACCGAACCGAACGCGTAATAAGCGTAACGGTTATTCATGAGAGCCATATACAGGTTTCCTAAGTTAATATGCTTCAAATATGTTGTGACATCAGTAAGATGTCTTTTATTATGCCCGAAACGAATTTAAACACAAACTATGCCCCGTAAGGGTAGTTTGGTCATTTACAAGGTTATAAAAGAGTTTAAGTATTAACCTGAGTTACAGGTCTGATATAATCAGAAAAAATACTTAGTTTACTAAGTTATAACAGTAGGGTAAAGTATATATGTGAAATTTATCAATTATAACCAAACTATGCACCGTAGGGGCATTTTGGTAATTTCACATAAGCCGAAAAGCTCAAAACTGAAGTCTGAGTTTAATAACTTTTGCTTACTATTAAAATATTATAATTTGCCTAAAATATCAGTAAGTATCAACCCGTGTACGTTTAAAATAGTCTTAGTACATACTATGCGTTAAAAACGCTTAAAAGGCGATTATAAGCCATTTCCGGGTTCTATACATAAAGCTGATATTTTTATTATTCCAGAAGGCTTAAAATAATTTATTTATCATTTAAAATCAGTAGCAAAAGGTTTGGAGTCAATTAGGTATGTAAAACTCATTTTATAGCCCGTAAGGGCAAAACCGACAATTACCGGATTAAGCCTACGACTATAAGTTATGCTCAGCCTAAAATTAATTAAAAATATTCAAAAATCCCAAAATAATATATTACATCAGTGGGTAATAAGTTTGATATCAAAAATTAGGCTTAACTAGGCTATACGCTAATTACGCTGTTTAATTAACAAAAAGCTTTCAATTTACGCTAATGAGCATAACTCTCAAACTACACCTCACACTGATGTCAAACTTTGGGTACAAGTTTATATATCAGTAACTAAGGTTTCTATACTTTTACATTTTCAAAAATCTATTAGGAATTTGAAGCCGTCACTAAACACATTCCTTAAATTGAAGCCATTTCTTGAGTGTTTTTTTTTTGTGTCTAATCCGCATATATATCACCATTGCCCTTGAAGTTCTTGACTGTATATCTCTTAAATGTCAACATATATACGTGTGATTTAGTTTATGAAGATTTTTCAATGCCGAGAACCTCGATCAGAGAGTAAAAAGGCGTAAAGTTCACAATGGTGTAAAATTAAAATGGGATATACCGGGCTAGGATTCGAGTTACAGGAACAAGAGCCAAACCAACCACCCAAGAATGGAATCGTTGAGCGAAAACACTTGACAACCTCCTAGAAGCAGCTCTTCTTACCACCAGACCTTTCTCCATCAATTAGGAATCTGATGCCATCACTAAACACATTCCTTAAATTGTAGCCATTTGTTGAGTGTTTTTTTTTTTGGTGTCTAATCCGCATATATATCACCATTGCCCTTGATTTTCTTGACTGTATATCTCTTAAATATCAACATATACACGTGTGATTTAGTTTACGAAGATTTTTCAATGCCGAGAACCTCCATCAGAGAGTAAAAAAGGCGTAAGGTTCATAATGGTGTAAAATTAAAAAGGGATATACCGGGCTAGGATTCGAGTTACAGGAACAAGGGCCAAACCAACCACCCAAGAATGGAATCGTCGAGCGAAAACACTTGACAACCTCCTAGAAGCAGCTTTTTTTTCCACCAGACCTTTTTCCATCAATTAGGAATCTGATGCCGTCACTAAACACATTCCTTCAATTGTAGCCATTTGTTGAGTGTTTTTTTTTGTGTCTAATCCGCATATATATCACCATTGCCCTTGATTTTCTTAACTGTATATCTCTTAAATATCAACATATACACGTGTGATTTAGTTTACGAAGATTTTTCAATGCCGAGAACCTCGATCAGAGAGTAAAAAAGGCGTAAGGTTCACAATGGTGTAAAATTAAAATGGGATATACCGGGCTAGGATTCGAGTTAGAGGAACAAGGGCCAAACCAACCACCTAAGAATGGAATCGTCGAGCAAAAACACTTGACAACCTCCTAGAAGCAGCTTTTCTTGCCACCAGACCTTTCTCCATCAAATAGGAATCTGATGCCGTCACTATAGACATTCCTTAAATTTTAGCCATTTGTTGAGTGATTTTTTTTTGGTGTCTAATCCGCATATATATCACCATTACCTTGAAGTTCTTGACTGTATATCTCTTAAATGTTAACATATATTCGTGTGATTTAGTTTACGAAGATTTTTCAATGCCGAGAAGCTCGATCAGAGAGTAAAAAAGGCGTAAGGTTCACAATGGTGTAAAATTAAAATGAGATACACCTGGCTTGGATTCGATTTACAGGAACAAGGGCCAAACCAACCACCCAAGAATGGAATCATCGAGCGAAAACACTTGACAACCTCCTAGAAGCAGCTTTTCTTGACATCAGACCTTTCTCCATCAATTAGGAATCTGATGCCGTCACCAAACACATTCCTTAAATTGTAGCCATTTGTTGAGTGTTTTTTTGGTGTCTAATCCGCATATATATCACCGTTGCCGTTGATTTTCTTTACTGTATATCTCTTAAATGTCAACATATACACGTGTGATTTAGTTTACGAAGATTTTTCAATGCCGAGAACCTCGATCAGAGAGTAAAAAAGGCGTAAGATTCACAATGGTGTAAGATTAAAATGGGATATACCGGGCTTGGATTCGAGTTACAGGAACAAGGGCCAAACCAACCACCCAAGAATGGAAGCGTCGAGCGAAAACACATGACAACCTCCTAGAAGCAGCTTTTCTTACCACCAGACCTTTCTCCATCAATTAGGAATCTGATGCCATCACTAAACAATTCCTTAAATTGTAGCCATTTGTTGATTGTTTTTTTTTGTGTCTAATCCGCATATATATCACCATTGCCCTTGATTTTCTTGACTGCATATCTCTTGAATGTCAACATATACACGTGTGATTTAGTTTACGAAGATTTTTCAAGGCCGAGAACCTCGATCAGAGAGTAAAAAAGGCGTAAGGTTCACAATGGTGTAAAATTAAAATGGGATATACCGGGCTAAGATTCGAGTTACAGGAACAAGGGCCAAACCAACCACCCAATAATGGAATCGTCGAGCGAAAACACTTGACAACCTCCTAGAAGCAGCTTTTCTTACCACCAGACATTTCTCCATCAATTAGGAATCTGATGCCGTCACTAAACACATTCCTTAAATTGTAGCCATTTGTTGAGTGTTTTTTTTGGTGTCTAATCTGCATATATATCACCATTGCCCATGATTTTCTTAACTGTATATCTCTTAAATGTCAATGTATATACGTGTGATTTAGTTTACGAAGATTTTTCAATCTCGAGAACCTCGATCAGAGAGTTAAAAAGGCGTAAGGTTCCCAATGGTGTAAGAGTAAAATGGGATATACCGGGAAGGGTTCGAGTTACAGGAACAAGGGGCAAGCCAACCACCCAAGAATGGAATCGTCGAGCGAAAACACTTGACAACCTCCTAGAAGCAGCTTTTATTGCCACCAGACCTTTCTCCATCAATTAGGAATCTGATGCCGTCACTAAACACATTCCTTAAATTGTAGCCATTTGTTGAGTGTTTTTTTTGTGTCTAATCCGCATATATATCACCATTGCCCTTGATTTTCTTAACTGTATATCTCTTAAATGTCAATATATACACGTGTGATTTAGTTTACGAAGATTTTTCAATCCCGAGAACCTCGATCAGAGAGTAAAAAAGGTGTAAGGTTCACAATGGTGTATGAGTAAAATGGCATATACCTGGCTTGGATTCGAGTTACAGGAACAAGGGCCAAACCAACCACCCAAGAATGGAATCCTCTAGCGAAAACACTTGACAACCTCCTAGAAGCAGCTTTTCTTGCCACCAGACCTTTCTCCATCAATTAGGAATCTGATGCAGTCACTAAACACATTCCTTAAATTGTAGCCATTTGTTGAGTGTTTTTTTTTTGGTGTCTAATCCGCATATATATCACCATTGCCCTTAATTTTCTTAACTGTATATCTCTTAAATGTCAATATATACACGTGTGATTTAGTTTACGAAGATTTTTCAATCCCGAGAACCTCGATCAGAGAGTAAAAAGGCGTAAGGTTCGCAATGGTGTAAGAGTAAAATGGGATATACCGGGCTTGGATTCGAGTTACAGGAACAAGGGCCAAACCAACCACCCAAGAATGGAATCGTCAAGCGAAAGCACTTGACAACCTCCTAGAAGCAGCTTTTCTTTCCACCAGACCTATCTCCATTAATTAGGAATCTGATGCCGTCACTAAACAATTCCTTAAATTGTAGCCATTTGTTGAGTGTTTTTTTTGTGTCTGTTCCGCATATATATCACCATTGCCCTTGATTTTCTTGACTGTATGTCTCTTAAATATCAACATATACACGTGTGATTTAGTTTACGAAGATTTTTCAATGCCGAGAACCTCGATCAGAGAGTAAAAAAGGCGTAAGGTTCACAATGGTGTAAAATTAAAATGGGATATACCGGGCTAGGATTCGAGTTACAGGAACAAGGGACAAACCAACCACCCAAAAATGGAATTGTCGAGCGAAAACACTTGACAACCTCCTAGAAGCAGCTTTTCATACCACCAGACCTTTCTCCATCAATTAGGAATCTGATGCCATCACTAAACACATTCCTTAAATTGTAGCCATTTGTTGAGTGTTTTTTTTGGTGTCTAATCTGCATATATATCACCATTGCCCCTGATTTTCTTAACTGTATATCTCTTAAATGTCAATGTATATACGTGTGATTTAGTTTACGAAGATTTTTCAATCTCGAGAACCTCGATCAGAGAGTTAAAAAGGCGTAAGGTTCACAATGGTGTAAGAGTAAAATGGGATATACCGGGCAGGGTTCGAGTTACAGGAACAAGGGGCAAGCCAACCACCCAAGAATGGAATCGTCGAGCGAAAACACCTGACAACCTCCTAGAAGCAGCTTTTCTTGCCACCAGACCTTTCTCCATCAATTAGGAATCTGATGCCGTCACTAAACACATTCCTTAAATTGTAGCCATTTGTTGAGTGTTTTTTTTGTGTCTAATCCGCATATATATCACCATTGCCCTTGATTTTCTTAACTGAAAAAAAAAGGGTAATTGCACGGTACCCCCGACCGCGGGAGGGTTCTCCCTCCCCAGCCCGATAACCCCATACGGAACTGGCGGTGAATCCCCAGCAGGATTCCCCAGGTTGAGCGGAGCTCTATAGCGACCACAAGGATCGAACCCGGGTCCTCCCGTTTGGTATGGGGGGGATTGGCCACTGGGCTGTCACCCAGTGGTTTTGATTTTCTTAACTGTATATCTCTTAAATGTCAATATATACACGTGTGATTTAGTTTACGAAGATTTTTCAATCTCGAGAACCTCGATCAGAGAGTAAAAAAGGTGTAAGGTTCACAATGGTGTAAGAGTAAAATGGGATATATCGGGCTTGGATTCGAGTTACAGGAACAAGGGCCAAACCAACCACCCAAGAATGGAATTGTCGAGCGAAAGCACTTGACAACCTCCTAGAAGCAGCTTTTCTTACCACCAGACCTATCTCCATTAATTAGAAATCTGATGCCGTCACTAAACAATTCCTTAAATTGTAGCCATTTGTTGAGTGTTTTTTTTTGTGTCTGTTCCGCATATATATCACCATTGCCCTTGATTTTCTTGACTGTATGTCTCTTAAATATCAACATATACACGTGTGATTTAGTTTACGAAGATTTTTCAATGCCGAGAACCTCGATCAGGGAGTAAAAAAGGCGTAAGGTTCACAATGGTGTAAAATTAAAATGGGATATACCGGGCTAGGATTCGAGTTACAGGAACAAGGGACAAACCAACCACCCAAAAATGGAATTGTCGAGCGAAAACACTTGACAACCTCCTAGAAGCAGCTTTTCTTACCACCAGACCTTTCTCCATCAATTAAGAATCTGATGCAGTCACTAAACACATACCTTAAATTGTAGCTATCTTTTGAGTGTTTATTTTTTTGGTGTCTAATCCGCATATATATCACCATTGCCCTTGATTTTCTTGACTGTATATCTCTTAAATATCAACATATACACGTGTGATTTAGTTTACGAAGATTTTTCAATGCCGAGAACCTCGATCAGAGAGTAAAAAATGCGTAAGGTTCACAATGGTGTAAAATTAAAATGGGATATACCGGGCTAGGATTCGAGTTACAGGAACAAGGGCCAAACCAACCACCCAAGAATGGAATCGTCGAGCGAAAACACTTGACAACCTCCTAGAAGCAGCTTTTCTTACCACCAGACCTTTCTCCATCAATTAGGAATCAGATGTCGTCGCTAAACACATTCTTTAAATTGTAGCCATTTGTTGAGTGTTTTTTTTTGTGTCTGTTCCGCATATATATCACCATTGCCCTTGATTTTCTTGACTGTATATCTCTTAAATGTCAACATATACACGTGTGATTTAGTTTACGAAGATTTTTCAATGCCGAGAACCTCGATCAGAGAGTAAAAAAGGCGTAAGGTTCACAATGGTGTAAAATTAAAATGGGATATACCGGGCTAGGATTCGAGTTACAGGAACAAGGGCCAAACCAACCACCCAAGAATGGAATCGTCGAGCGAAAACACTTGACAACCTCCTAGAAGCATCTTTTCTTACCACCAGACCTTTCTCCATCAATTAGGAATCTGATGCCGTCACTAAACACATTCCTTAAATTGTAGCCATTCGTTGAGTGTTTTTTTTTGTGTCTAATCCGCATATATATCACCATTGCTTTTGATTTTCTTGACTGTATATCTCTTAAATATCAACATATACACATGTGATTTAGTTTACGAAGATTTTTCAATGCCGAGAACCTCAATCAGAGAGTAAAAAAGGCGTAAGGATCAAAATGTTGTAAAATTAAAATGGGATATACCGGGCTAGGATTCGAGTTACAGGAACAAGGGTCAAACCAACCACCCAAGAATGGAATCGTCGAGCGAAAACACTTGACAACCTCCTAGAAGCAGCTTTTCTTACCACCAGACCTTTCTCCATCAATTAGGAATCTAATGCCGTCACTAAACACATTCCTAAAATTGTATCCATTTGTTGAGTGTTTTTTTTGTGTGTAATCCGCATATATATCACCATTGCCCTTGATTTTCTTGACAGTATATCTCTTAAATATCAACATATACTCGTGTGATTTAGTCTACGAAGATTTTTCAATGCCGAGAACCTCGATCAGAGAGTAAAAAAGGCGTAAGGTTCACAATGGTGTAAAATTAAAATTGGATATACCGGGCTAGGATTCGAGTTACAGGAACAAGGGCCAAACCAACCACCCAAGAATGGAATCGTCGAGCGAAAACACTTGACAACCTCCTAGAAGCAGCTTTTCTTACCACCAGACCTTTCTCCATCAATTAGGAATCTGATGTCGTCGCTAAACACATTCTTTAAATTGTAGCCATTTGTTGAGTGTTTTTTTTTGTGTCTGTTCCGCATATATATCACCATTGCCCTTGATTTTCTTGACTGTATATCTCTTAAATGTCAACATATACACGTGTGATTTAGTTTACGAAGATTTTTCAATGCCGAGAACCTCGATCAGAGAGTAAAAAAGGCGTAAGGTTCACAATGGTGTAAAATTAAAATGGGATATACCGGGCTAGGATTCGAGTTACAGGAACAAGGGCTAAACCAACCACCCAAGAATGGAATCGTCGAGCGAAAACACTTGACAACCTCCTAGAAGCATCTTTTCTTACCACCAGACCTTTCTCCATCAATTAGGAATCTGATGCCGTCACTAAACACATTCCTTAAATTGTAGCCATTCGTTGAGTGTTTTTTTTTTGTGTCTAATCCGCATATATATCACCATTGCTTTTGATTTTCTTGACTGTATATCTCTTAAATATCAACATATACACATGTGATTTAGTTTACGAAGATTTTTCAATGCCGAGAACCTCAATCAGAGAGTAAAAAAGGCGTAAGGATCAAAATGTTGTAAAATTAAAATGGGATATACCGGGCTAGGATTCGAGTTACAGGAACAAGGGTCAAACTAACCACCCAAGAATGGAATCGTCGAGCGAAAACACTTGACAACCTCCTAGAAGCAGCTTTTCTTACCACCAGACCTTTCTCCATCAATTAGGAATCTAATGCCGTCACTAAACACATTCCTAAAATTGTATCCATTTGTTGAGTGTTTTTTTTGTGTGTAATCCGCATATATATCACCATTGCCCTTGATTTTCTTGACAGTATATCTCTTAAATATCAACATATACTCGTGTGATTTAGTCTACGAAGATTTTTCAATGCCGAGAACCTCGATCAGAGAGTAAAAAAGGCGTAAGGTTCACAATGGTGTAAAATTAAAATTGGATATACCGGGCTAGGATTCGAGTTACAGGAACAAGGGCCAAACCAACCACCCAAGAATGGAATCGACGAGCGAAAAAACTTGACAACCTCCTAGAAGCAGCTTTTCTTACCACCAGACCTTTCTCCATCAATTAGGAATCTGATGCCGTCACTAAACACCTTCCATAAATTGTAGCCTTTTATTGAGTGTTTTTTTTTTGTGTCTAATCCGCATATATATCACCATTGCCCTTGATTTTCTTGACTGTATATCTCTTAAATGTCAGCGTATACACGTGTGATTTAGTTTACAAAGATTTTTCAACGCCAATAAACTCGATCAGAGAGTAAAAATGGCGTAAGGTTCACAATGGTGTAAAATTAAAATGGGATATACCGGGCTAGGATTCGAGTTTCGGGAACAAGGGCCAAACCAACCACCCAAGAATGGAATCGTCGAGCGAAATCACTTAACAACCTCGTAGAAGCAGCTTTTCTTGCCACCAGACATTTCTCCATCAATTAGGAATCTGATGCCGTCACTAAACACATTCCTTAAATTGTAGCCGTTTGTTGAGTTTTTTTTTTTGTGTCTAATCCGCATTTATATCACCATTGCCCTTGATTTTCTTGACTGTATATCTCCTAAATGTCAACATATACACGTGTGATTTAGTTTACGAAGATTTTCAATGCTGAGAACCTCGATCAGAGAGTAAAAAAGGCGTAAGGTTCACAATGGTGTAAAATTAAAATGGGATATACCGGGCTAGGATTCGAGTTACAGGAACAAGGGCCAAACCAACCACCCAATAATGGAATCGACGAGCGAAAACACTTGACGACCTCCTAGAAGCAGCTTTTCTTGCCACCAGACCTTTCTCCATCAATTAGGAATCTGATACCGTCACTAAACACATTCCTTAAATTGTAGCCATTTGTTGAGTGTTTTTTTTGTGTCTAATCCGCATATATATCACCATTGCCTTTGATTTTCTTGAATGTATATCTCTTAAATATCAACATATACACGTGTGATTTAGTTTAGGAAGATTTTTCAATGCCAAGAACTCGATCAGAGAGTAAAAATGGCGTAAGGTTCACAATGGTGTAAAATTAAAATGGGATATACCGGGCTAGGATTCGGGTTACAGGAACAAGGGCCAAACCAACCACCCAAGAATGGAATCGTCGAGCGAAAACACTTGACAACCTCCTAGAAGCAGCTTTTCTTGCCACCAGACCTATATCCCATTTTAATTTTACACCATTGTGAACCTTACGCCTTTTTTACTCTCTGATCGAGGTTCTCGGCAATGAAAAATCTTCGTAAACTAAATCACACGTGTATATGTTGACATTTAAGAGATATACAGTCAAGAAATCAAGGGCAATGGTGATATATATGCGGATTAGACACCAAAAAAACCAATCAACAAATGGCTATAATTTAAGGAATCTGTTTAGTGACGGCATCAGATTCCTAATTGATGGAGAATGGTCTGGTGGTAAGAAAAGCTGTGTCTAGGAGGTTGTCAAGTGTTTTCACTTAACGATTCCATTCTTGGGTGGTTGGTTTGGCCCTTGTTCCTGTAACTCTAATCTTAGCCCGTTATATCCCATTTTAATTTTACACCATTGCGAACCTTACGCCTTTTTTACTCTCTGATCGAGGTTCTCGGCATTGAAAAATCTTCGTAAAACTAAATCACACGTGTATATGTTGATATTTAAGAGATATACAGTCAAGAAAATCAAGGGCAATGGTGATATATATGCAGATTAGACACCAAAAAAAAACACTCAACAAATGGCTAGAATTTAAGGAATGTGTTTAGTGACGGCATCAGAATCCTAATTGATGGAGAAAGGTCTGGTGGTAAGAAAAGCTGCATTTAGGAGGTTGTTAAGTGTTTTCGCTCGACGATTCCATTCTTGGGTGGTTGGTTTAGCCCTTGTTCCTGTAACTCGAATCCTAGCCCGGTATATCCCATTTTAATTTTACACCATTGTGAACCTTACGCCTTTTTTAATCTCTGGTAGAGGATCTCGGCATTGAAAAATCTTCGTAAACTAAATCACACGTGTATATGTTGACATTTAAGAGATATACAGTCAAGAAAATCAAGGGCAATGGTGATATATATGCGGATTAGACACCAATAAAAAATCACTCAACAAATGGCTACAATTTAAGGAATGTGTTTAGTGACGGCATCAGATTCCAAATTGATGGAGATAGGTCTGGTGGCAAGAAAAGTTGTTTCTAGGAGGTTGTCAAGTGTTTTTGCTCGACGATTCCAATCTTGGGTGGTTGGTTTGGCCCTAGTTCCTGTAACTCGAATCCTAGCCCGGTATATCCCATTTTAATTTTACACCATTGTGAACCTTACGCCTTTTTTACTCTCTGATCGAGGTTCTCGGCATTGAAAAATCTTCGTAAACTAAATCACAGGTATATATGTTGACATTTAAGAGATAGACAGTCAAGAAAATCAAGGGCAATGGTGATATATATGCGGATTAGACACCAAAAAAAACACTCAACAAATGGCTACAATTTAAGGAACGTGTTTAGTGACGGCATCAGATTCCTAATTGATGGAGAAAGGTGTGGTGGTAAGAAAAGCTGCTTCTATGAGGTTGTCAAGTGTTTTCGCTCGACGATTCCATTCTTGGGTGGTTGGTTTGGCCCTTGTTCCTGTAACTCGAATCCTAGCCCGGTATATCCCATTTTAATTTTACACCATTGTGAACCTTACGCCTTTTTTACTCTCTGATAGAGGTTCTCGGCATTGAAAAATCTTCGTAAACTAAATCACACGTGTATATGTTCATATTTAAGAGATATACAGTCAAGAAAATCAAGGGCAACGGTGATATATATGCGGATTAGACACAAAAAAAAACACTCAACAAATGGCTACAATTTAAGGAATGTGTTTAGTGACGGCATCAGATTCCTAATTGATAGAGAAAGGTCTGGTGGTAAGAAAAGCTGCTTCTAGGAGGTTGTCAAGTGTTTTTGCTCGACGATTCCATTCTTGGGTGGTTGGTTTGGCCCTTGTTCCTGTAACTCGAATCCTAGCCCAGTATATCCCATTTAATTTTACACCATTATGAACCTTACGCCTTTTTTACTCTCTGATCGAGGTTCTCGGCATTGAAAAATCTTCGAAAACTAAATCACACGTGTATATATTGATATTTAAGAGATATACAGTTAAGAAAATCATGGGCAATGGTGATATATATGCTGATTAGACACCCAAAAAAACACTCAACATATGGCTACAATTTATAGAATGTGTTTAGTGACGGCATCAGATTCCTAATTGATGGAGAAAGGTCTGGTGGCAAGAAAAGCTGCTTCTAGGAGGTTGTCAAGTGTTTTGGCTCGACGATTCCATTCTTGGGTGGTTGGTTTGGCCCTTGTTCCTGTAACTCGAATCCTAGCCCGGTATATCCCATTTTAATTTTACACCATTGTGAACCTTACGCCTTTTTTAGTCTCTGATCGAGGTTCTCGGCATTGAAAAATCTTCATAAACTAAATCACACGTGTATATGTTGATATTTAAGAGATATACAGTCAAGAAAATCAAGGGCAATGGTGATATATATGCGGATTAGACACCAAAAAAACACTCAACAAATGGCTACAATTTAAGTAATGTGTTTAGTGACGGCATCAGATTCCTAATTGATGAAGAAAGGTCTGGTGGCAAGAAAAGCTGCTTCTAGGAGGTTGTTAAGTGTTTTCGCTCGACGATTCCATTCTTGGGTGGTTGGTTTGGCCCTTGTTCCTGTAACTCGAATTCTAGCCCGGTATATCCCATTTTAATTTTACACCATTATGAACCTTACGCCTTTTTTACTCTCTGATCGAGGTTCTCGGCATTAAAAAATTTTCTTAAACTAAATCACACGTGTATATGTTGATATTTAAGAGATATACAGTCAAGAAAATCATGGGCAATGGTGATATATATGCTGATTAGACACCCAAAAAAACACTCAACATATGGCTACAATTTATAGAATGTGTTTAGTGACGGCATCAGATTCCTAATTGATGGAGAAAGGTCTGGTGGCAAGAAAAGCTGCTTCTAGGAGGTTGTCAAGTGTTTTGGCTCGACGATTCCATTCTTGGGTGGTTGGTTTGGCCCTTGTTCCTGTAACTCGAATCCTAGCCCGGTATATCCCATTTTAATTTTACACCATTGTGAACCTTACGCCTTTTTTAGTCTCTGATCGAGGTTCTCGGCATTGAAAAATCTTCATAAACTAAATCACACGTGTATATGTTGATATTTAAGAGATATACAGTCAAGAAAATCATGGGCAATGGTGATATATATGCGGATTAGACACCAAAAAAAACACTCAACAAATGGCTACAATTTAAGGAATGTGTTTAGTAACGGCATCAGATTCCTAATTGATGGAGAAAGGTCTGGTGGTGTCACACCCCGATATTTCCACGTATTACCGGTGGGCCCGGTGGGGAGTATCGTGACGTAGTCGATATCATCATAGTCAAACAACACAATTTAAAATGCACAGCGGAAGCAAAAGATAAATATATTACAAACCGATTCAAAAGTAACATCAATTATTACAAACGGATTGTAAGACGGATCCACAGGCTGATCTTAAAACATAAATATTGTTCAACAGACTTTAGACGCCTAGAACTTGCAAGGTTCCCTATTAACGCCCTGAGCTTCCAGCCAATTACGTTCAGTACCTGTCACTTAACCTTTTGGAAAATACGTCAGTTTACACTGGTAAATACAATTAACCGACTCATTTTAAAAAGAGTTTAAGAAAATTGATTTAGATGCACCCTGCACAAAAATCTCTTTTATAACTTGGGACAATTATATAAAAGTAATCTTGTATACAGATTTACATGTTCGTTATACGTTCAGGGCCCGATGTAGAAACCGACTCAAGATTAACAGACACGCCACAAGTATAGGCCCACAAGAGAGTGAGATACTGTTTCCCTTATGCAACTGTCAGGTGTATGCCTACACCCCGTGCTTAAGACATGGCCATTTTATTATAATGATGCCAAAGATATCCGGGACATGGTCATTAACCCCTAAAGGCTTTTATTTCAAACAATACAGATTAAAACGGGTTACCTCAATAATTTAATCACAATACGATTAAACATTCAATACCCGACCAAGTGGTATTATTATAATACCGTATCCCAAGCCCGTATAGGGAAAATAAGTTAAAAGTATTTACCTGAGCTGGCAATGCAATTTATACTCAGCCGTATATTCTAATCAGCAAGCACAAGTACTTCTACTGAGGCTCTTAATCTGGAACGAAGGTTTTATTAACCTATTAGATTCCTAACGGGTCTTATTTAAGTCGTAACTTAGACCGGTTAGTTTTAAGGAAAGGTTCACGGTTCATAACGCTTGATTAAGCGAAGACCGAAATAGAATGTGATTTAGACCCGACAAGTTTGGAGACTTGTATAATATGGGTAAGCTAAACACATTCTGGATTTTGAGGCAAAAATGATAAGGTTTGACCGTTTTGGTCAATTTATGCAAACTAGTTACATAAACCGATCTGAACGCGAAATATGCGTAACGGGTAACCATAAGAGTCATATACATGTTTCCTAAGTTAATATGCCTTAAATATGTTGTGACATCAGTAAGATATCTTCTATTATGCCCGAAACGGATTTAAACTCAAATTATGCCCCGTAAGGGCATTTTGGTCATTTAAAAGGTTATAAACGAGTTTAATTAGTAATCTGAGTTATAGGTCTGATATAATCAGTAAAATTACTTAGTTTAATAAGTTATAACAGTAGGGTATCATATATATGTGAAATTTATTAATTATAACCATTCTATGCACCGTATGGGCATTTTGGTAATTTCACATAAGCTTAAAAGGTCAAAACCGGAAACCTGAGTTTAAAACTTCTCCTTACTGTTAAAATATAAAAATTTACTGAATACATTAGTAGGCATCGACCCTTATACGTTTAAAATAGTTTTGATATATATTATGCGTGAAAAACGCTTAGAAAGGCGGTTTGGAGCCGTTTCCGGGTTTCCAAAGGAAAACTGCTATTTTTATTATTCCAGAAGGCTCAAAACATTTTATTTATCATATTAGATCAGTAGAAAAAGGTTTGATATCAAAAGGATTTGTAAAACTCATTTTATAGCCCGAAAGGGCAAAACCGGCAATACCGAAATAAGCTTAGAACTCCATGTTATGCTCAGCCTTAAAATAAATAAAAATCTTCAAAAATCCCAAAATATTATATTATATCTATGGGTAAAAATTTTGGTATCAAAGGTTGGGTTTAGATAGGCTATACGCTAATTACGCCGTTTAATTAATAAAAAGCGTTCTTATTACGCTATTGAGCATAACTCTTAATCTAGACCTCAAACTGATGTGCAATTTTAGGGACATGTTTATAATTCAGTAACAAAGTTTATTGTCCTTTCACATTTCCAAAATTCTCGTTTTAAGGTCAAATGGGCATATTGGTCAACATTAGGCATTTAACGGAAACATCGGACAATCAACGAGTCAAGTCGTATAATCGTAGAGGGTTATACTATCATACAAGCTGGTCCTAACGGAGCTCTAAGGCATTCCTAAACCATGCTTAAACGGGTCAGAACTGAAAGTCAAAGCAGGAGTCAAACTATGCGACTTTCGATCCCGAACCGAGCCAAAACTGAAAATTGTCAGGTTGAACATGTTTAGACATGTTCTTACATTAATTACCAAGTTATATTAATGACAAAACAGGTTGTATAGCTCCTACATTGTTAATTATGTGTTTATTTGCAAAATTGCTTCCTGTTGACTTTTTAAGATCAAGTTTGACCCAACAATTAACCTACTTAGAGTGAGAATCAGAGGGTGCCCTTTTAAGGGTTTATTGCCCACATAATTACCAACTCATAGGTACTTTCAATTTGTAATTTGACTGGACAAATTAAGATTAATGACGAAGTCAAACCTTAATTATGACAGTTTGACTTTAAACTAATAAACTAATCAAAACATGATTAAGGAAGGTTAATGCCTTCTTGGTTAATTCTCTAACCAGTTCTTCAATTTTACTCAGAGAACTCATGCTACAGAGATTAATGCCTTCTTAGCTTTAAGCTCAAGAATTTTTTGTTTAGTAAAAACAATGTTTCTTTTGAGAATTTTTATGTTACGAGATCTCATTTTGTGACTAATCATTATATCTTCATAAACTTGTTGTATTTGATATTTATAACTAAAAATATCATTTTCTTCATAAGCAATTTGCGTCTCAAGAAGATGTAGATAGTTTAGAATAGGTGTTATAGACATTAAGTTCCAATAACCTTTTCTAAAATTTCTCCATATCTGTCTATGTTTTTAGACATAGTTCGCATTAATTGCTCGGTGTCACTAGAGTCTCTTATTTGCAAAGAGGTTCCAGCAAAACTGTGTCTAGATTCGAATACTAGAATTTGTTTATTGCGTGCAATATCAATTGCCCAATTTTCTTTTAACTGTGAAGGTTCAGAAAACTTACACCCTTCAACAATTCCAATTTCAGAAAATATATCTTCAAGAGTTATATTTTCATTTTCCTTATACTCAATTGAATGAGTATTGTTGGTTAAAGCATACGAGATTAAATAATTAATCGTAAAAACTTTATTACCAGGTTTCATAAGGTCAGTTCTTTCGCACTGGTGTATGAAACTTAAAGTCTTATCAAAATCTTTAGAATTTCGATGTAAAGCAAATTTAGGATAGACAGTAAACATAAATTTACCATGAGCTAAATTTCCTTGAATTGCTCCCAGAAGAGCATCTTGCCTATTGATAATTCTATTATCAACGAGTGCCATTTTTATAGGAAAATTAATTCCATCTCTAAACTGAGCTTTAAGGAGGATTTTAACCGCTCCTATGTGTACCATATTGAGAGATATTCTCAACTCTGGCTTGATGTGTAAAAGCTTTTTTTTTTGCTATTTCTCCCTTTGTTAGGAGTGGCAAATAAACTTCACCTGCTGTATTTTTTATGTCAACTGAAAGTTCTTCAGTGTTAAAACAATAAAATACTTTATTTTTTCTTGTAAAAGCTTTAGAAACTAAGCTTTGTAAAGTTTTTGTTTGATTAAAAACTTGTTTTGTGTCAAGCTTGAATTTAAGCTTGTTAATTTTAGTTAATTGATCAGAATTAATCATGTAATCTGATACAAAACCTTTTTCGTTTTCACTGAAATTTAAAACTTCAGTTACTTCTTGTTCGTTTGATTCTTTCGAATCTTCAAACGAATTTTTAAAACTCATTTTAATTTTTTTCTTTTAAGAAAACGTTTAAAATTTATTTTAAAGTTGTTTACTTTTTAAGGGAACAGGAACTAATCCCCTCTTCTTAAAAAACGAGCACATGGCTCTGATACCACTTGCGGAGGTACTTCAGAATTTTTTGACAAATTCATCTAAAGGGTTCATTATGGTGCACTTGCGGAGGTACTTCAGAATTTTTTGACAAATTCATCTAAAGGGTTCATTAAGTCCTTTAGGAGTTTTGTGGTCTGGTTAAGACTCATTGGGTAGTTATTACCAAGGTTCTTGAACCGGTAATATACGATTGAATTAACAATCCTTGTAGTCATGTTTTGACTATAACAATCTTTATAGATTGTTTTCATATGTTGACTAAAACAATTAAAACAAACGAATGTTTTCATATGTTGACTAAGGCAACTAAACAAACGGTGATTTTGAGAAATCATCAATTGTTGAAATTGAATTAAAAATTCATTTTTAGTAGTCATTTTTTGACTAACAATTCTTATTGAAAAGATTATTTGATTTCGATAATGGTTAATCGATTTCTTTTTGTGCTTGTTTATAAACATCATTTTTTGATTTTATCAAAATCTTAGTTTTGTGTTAGAATAAAATTCTTTTAAGATTTTAAGGAGAGATATGAAATATCAATCTTGAAGTCTTTTAACAGTATGAAATAAAATTTATACCTTCTTCTTCTTGTATTTTCTTCTTGAAAAGTTTCTATTTCTTCTGCAAGGGACCAATCCAACCCTTATTTCCCTAACGGCCTCCTGCCTCAGCGGTACTTCAACGGGCTCCAGGACTCCAGGTTTTACAGAATAAAAACAACTTCATGATAGAAACTAAGATAGGGGGTTACGAAGGAGTTTTTATTTCATAACTGTTCTCCCGAAGGAGAACTTCTTGATATTTACATCAACTCCTTAAAGGAGTTTCTACTCCATACTAGTAGTACACATAACTAGACTTTCTAAAATGATCATACGAATGATCAAATTGAAAAGTGGAAGTGGGTGAGAGTAGTTGAGGTTTGATCGAGAGAATATGGGATGTCAGCCAAGGATGGGATATCTTTTCCTAATGAGGTATTGCTCCTTATATAGACGGAGATTTCCTCTTACAAGACCTACAAATAATTTCTTTGAATTATTAAAGATGTCTTTACAGCTGTAGCCGCTTGTCTTCTTTTGAATGACGTAAGTGCTTACGTTTTTCATAGAATTATTGTGAAGGACCCCTCACTGCTGGTAGTGGACAAAGCATCTGCTTTTGGTGTAGTGTCCCTATCAACTTTAGTGCTTTTACATAATGCGCACTGATGGTCTTTGTCGACCTTTTGGAGCCTTTCACAAAGCATCTTCTTTGTGGTAGGACCTGCTAAGATCTGATTTTTTAAGATCTTGTCTTCAAGCGCTTGGATTGCGCGTTGATCTTCTTGACAGAGCGTCTTCCCTGTAGTGCTGGTGATCATGCAATTTGGGTTGGCATAATTGACCTTGATTTTGCTTTTTGAATTAAGCTTTTGAGTCTTTTGGATTATAGAAATAATCTTTTCAACTCTGTAGGTATAGATTCCCATGCTGATGAAGTCGTCTTCTTCGTTTATGACTTTAGACGGTTGAACTTCTCTTTTAGTCGCTATGCCTAGTTCAATGTAATGATAGGCTGGAAGGACTTTTCCATCTATCCAGTCTGGAATGCTGGATGTGACTTGGATGTAAATATTAGCATCCTTAGCAATTTTTTGGATGAATTTTCCAACTGCTTTTCTTAATCCCTTAGGAAATGACCTTAACTCCTTAAGATCCTTGCTGGGATAAATGGTCTTGACTAACCCTGCACAAAAAGCTTGGTAAGTGAAGACTGAATCTGCATCATGACAGATTACGAAAAGACTTCTGGACTTTTTATCGTCTGAATAAATCTTTTCTGCTTCATAATCCTTTATGGAGAGAGCTCTTGCTTTGGACCATAGGATTCTGAAATCTGGGAAGCTTATTCCTTCTAAAATCTCTGATAGATCTTTGGATGGAGCTTCTTCTTTTTCTTTTGTGAAGAACACCTGTCTTCTTTGACGAGTGTGATTCTGGACTTTGGGCACTAATATTGGTGCTTTGAAGATTATCTTCTTGCCTCCGAAGTTAGCTTGGTACTTATCTGCCTCTTGTTGAGCTTGAAAAAGTGACCTGTACTTCTTGTGGACGAAAGATGTCTCTTTTATTAGATTGGATACAATATTCCAATCATCATAGATTTCTGCCTTTGGACCTTCAAATATCACGTAGAACTTTGAATCATCCTTTGCTGGCATTTTTGTCTTGTCCGCATAACTAGGCCGAAGACTAGTTTCTCCAACTTTTTCCAAGTTGTCAGGAGTCAACGGATTTGACTTCTTAGCTTCAGAGCCGTTTGCATCTGAGCTGCTGGAAGAAGATGAACCTTCTCTTTCCATTTTTCGTAAATGGACAACTTCCGACAATTTAGACCCAGGGGTCAATCGGATGTTAGCCTTCTTTGAATGAAGGTCTTGCCTGGCTTGTGAGGCCTCTGGCATGCTTTTTCCCAAAGCATCAGGGATCAACGGATTTGTTGAGTCTTTACCAGTCGCCGTTTGCACTGGACTAGATTCTGTTTTTAGCTTTTCAGCATCCTGGACAGAATTTCCAGTTAAGATCATAGTCGTGTAGACACTGATCTGATCTCTGATGGATCTTAATTCTATTTCTAGAATTTTTTCCTTGAGACGTAGAGCTTTAAGATCTTCTTCCATACTGGAAGTTTTTTATAAAGATAATTTCTTTACGCATAAAGTCCTTAAATCTTTCATCTCCCTTTCTTTTTTCAAAGGATTTTGTAACTTGAAAGTGATGAATTTTTTGAATGAAGAAATGCCTTCCATTTATAGTAGCAAGAATGATAGTGACATTTTTGCCTAAGATTTCTGAAAATCTCGTGTCAAGCTATCAGTTAACACATTTTTGGCCCCCTTACCGTGTCTGTCATTTGACAAGACGACCGTGTTTATTATTTCCAAAAATATCTTTGTTTTCATAAAATAAATAATTTTTGAATAAACAAATTTCAAAATTTCGTTTTTTTTTATTTTTATCCCCCCAACTAAAAGAGTGGTTGGACTTCATTCTGAGTCTTCTGTAGAAGAATCGGATAATATTTCTAATGCATATACTTGTGTATAGCCATCAAAAATATTTTCATAAGGAAAATATCCTTCAGTTTCCGCTGTCGAAATAATTTTTAATTTTTCCGGAAACTTTTGTCTGTTGGGACATTCGTTTGCATAGTGTCCTTCTTCAGAACATATCCAACAACGACATTTTTTCTTCCCTTGAGGACAAACCTTAGGTTTTTCTTTTGAAAAGTATTTTCCAGGAGAAAACTTTCTTTTCTTGGTTTTCCAAAAACGTTTTTTAGTTTTTGTTTTATATTTATTTTTATATTTCTTTTTGAAATAATTTTCATCTTTTACTGGTTCACAACCAAAAGTTAATTGTGGTAACTCAGTAAGTTTTTTGCAACAGCTTTTGTTAAAACTTTTTAGCTGTTTTTGTTTATGTGACAACCCGCATTCTCAAGGTTAGCGACGTTTAATTTCGTGATACTAAATTCCAATTTGTTTTGTTATATAACTCAATTGAACTTACATGTACGACAACTTGATAATTGTGTTATTGAGCCGCACATCTTTTGGGCCACACTCTTACACTTAAAAACCTGACAGTATATCGGCCCACGACACGGGTCACCCGAACCCATTACACTTTTGCTTGTCCTCTTTTCTGTTAATCTAGACCTCGGCCCACCTTGTGTCACTTGGCATAATAGCCCAACCATTGCGGGTATGTATTGGGCCGACCCACTTGCTAGAACTAGTTGTATAACTAAATGGACGTAACATTCCCATCATCATTCACCGCATCATACCAAACTAAACCCTACTACTCCTTATTCACGTCGGCAGCCTCACTCTCTTCGAAGCATCCCTCTAATCGAACCAATTCACCCTTTTCAATCTTCAGGTTAGTGCGATAATACTTGTGTGATTCTGATTGATCATAATCGATTGTTGTTTATGTGATCATTTGTTAAGATTGCGTGAATATGAGTAATGATGAGCAAATCAGGATGAGTTCTTCTAGATTATGTTATGTCAGCAAACTGATTAGTATGATTAGGAATGGTCATGATAATTGTGTAAATTGCTTTGCTATATGGCATGCGTAAAGATGAGGGATTGGTTTGGCAATTACTTGATTGAAATTAATGGTTGATGAGTAGTGTACTGGATTGTTATGTGAAAGTGATGATTAATATGATGTATGGTTTGAAGAACAAGTAGTAAAAATGGCGGCCCATGTGATTCAACTAAAGTAGCCGGTGATAGTTTCTAGGATTATGTGAATTACTTAATTGTGATGAACCAAGGTATTATAGACTGTTATTGGGCCGATGACAAAGGAATAGATCAGGGATTCCACATGTGCCTGACACATATAAATTGCATAAGTGATATCACGTGAGTTAATGATTGGCTTTAAATGATTTTGAAATCATATGTTACATCACATGTTTTAATTAATTGCCTAGTTAAAATGTGTAACCACTAGATGATTTAGGTTTGCAGATTGATTTTTGTAATGGATTGGGCCTTGCTCGTAACCATGAATCGAATTTACCTATTAGCCGAACACATGTTAAGTGATTACTTGCTAATATTGGATTGATGGGTTAACTGGTATGATTTATGGGTATATTACGTGCATCTGGGCTGTGTGATATGCGCAATGAACACATAAATAATTGCTACGTGATGTGAGGTACAGTTTACGACATGCAACCTACTAGGATGCGTGATATAATCATATGCAAACTGATCGTTACAAAGGAAGTTATGGTCTGTGAGTAGCACGATTCCTTGCTACGATTTGCTTGACGCTATGTGCACTACTTGTACGCTACTTGTGTAAATGTGGAATAGGTGACTTATGTGCATACAAACTGATTATCTTTGGTGATCACGGTAGGGTTTGGTTGACCAACTTGGAACGGGTAAAGTAACTTAACAAACCGAGCAATCTAAGGTGAGTTCACTACATTCGAGCATGCGTCCCAGTGGCTGGGGACAGTCAGTGGGTATCCCGTGAAGGGATAAGTCTTTTGGGTAAAAACGGGTATATTGGTTAATATTCTCACCTATCATTCTTGTAAGTCCCTTATTATGTTACCTGGAGGGTAACGGGTATTAGTTGGTAGCGCTACTTAGGTTTGGCACCCTCACACCGCTCCTAGAGAGGACGGATGTGAACTAATGACCCAGTCGGGCCCAGTACTGGATAGGAGTACGTGGGAAAGGGCAGTCATGTACACCAGGAGCCGTCTTGTTCGGAATTGAGATATTAACAATATTACTTGCATTTGTCAGTGAACTATTTTACATACAACTGGTAACAAACGTTTTCTAAAACTGTGAACTCGCCAGCTTTGTCTGATACACTTGTTACATGCTCGCAGGTCGTTAGGTACTTGGGAACAGGAACTTGCTGGCTGGAGGGTGTGAGTGGTCATGGTTGCATTGATGGGTTTATTTATCAAACATTTATTTACTATGGTTGTTTGGAAAGTATTTACATTATGTTACGTTAACGCTTCCGCTGAACTTGATGGTTTTTGAATTACTTATGTTTGGATTTTATTACTATTAAATGATGAAACTTTATTTTAAACTTATGGATTCAATGTAAATGGTGGCTCATTACTAGTGGTCACACGCCTAACAGGGACACTCCCTAGGTGGTAATCTGAGGGTGTGACAGTTTATCAGAAAAATCACAGTAAACCGCAATTTCTTCTTTGACAATTCTAGTTGCAAACCCAAGAGAATGCATCGTAAACTCATTCTTTTCTCTGTTCCATCGTTCTTTGGCTTTTTCTCCAACGATAGGAATCTTCATTAAGTAAGCCTCAATCCAAGAGTGGAATTCACCTGTACTTAACTTGTATAGATTTGTTTCATAAAGACAAGTAAAATCGTCTAACAAACAAATATCACAAATTTGTGCTTTTGCAAGATTTTGTCTTGCTTTTTCTAGCAATTTTTGATTTTCATGGTCTTTATTCGTTATAAGGTCAAGACCTAAAAACATCATGTATATTGCATTTATGATTTGATCAAAAAGATCTATACCATGCAATCTTTCATCCCAAGTTGTCCCTTTGATGAAATTTTGTATGATTCCTGCAGACTTATGTTCTAATAATAATAACAAAGCCTTAGCATTAGAGAAATCCTCTGAATTAGTCTGAATAATTAGACTGATTTCAGTGTTCCATTTATCAATTACCTCTTTTCTTTTGTCGAGGTTGAAGATACAATCAATCTTAATAGTATTAATAGTAGTTGCACTACCATTGTTATTACTATTATGATCAGGTATACCTTTATGATACGGCATGGAAAATTCCGTATTCTTTTTTCTATACCTGTTACCTTTGCTAGTAGAGGCATGGTAAGTTCTTTGTCTCGGAGACATTTCCGTATCTGAAGAACTTTCTTCAGTTTCGGGTTCTTCTTTCTTTACCGGAAAGCTTCTTGGTTCTTCATTTTTCAAATCAAAGACCTGTTCTTCTTTATTTAAGAAAAATATCTTTCTTTTAAGATTTTATTTTCAGAAAACTTTTGTTCACATTCTTTGTCATCTAAAGAAATGAGACTAACAATTTCTATTATTTGCTCAACTGGAAGGGTATCCAATTGTTCATCTAAAATTTGTTCCAATTTTTGAGTGATGGAACTCATTTTATCCACAAGATAAAATAATCTTTTTATCTTTTAGATTTTGAATTTCTTCTTTCATAGAAGAATTTTTTCTTTTTAAATCAGTTAATTCAAAAAGTTTGTCAGAAGGATGAATACTCCAATCTGAATGTAATTCTACAATTCTTTGATTATTTCTTTCTAAATAGAAATAATTCATAGAAATCTTTCGATTTATGTCTCTAAAAGAGTTTCTCAATTGTCCTTTATTGGTCATTTTGAAGTTGATCCAAAAGGCCATGTTAATGCATTAGGACATTTAGAACTTCCTAAAGATGGATTTCCAACGTTGAAGTTTGGAAATGAATACTTTTGAAAGCTTTTTTCATCATCAAATTTTTCTTTTTGCCTTTCGGGCATAAGAGTTTTTTAATCCATTTTTTCATCAATTTTGTCTGAAACATCTTTGATGATTTTTGCGGCAGTTGCCTCAAGATTTTCGTTGGTAGATAGACTTAGAATATCCAACTTTCTTATTAGATCTTTAACAAGTTCCTCTAATTTCAAAAGAGTAGTCATGTTACAGATATAATTGTTTTTTTTGCTTTAAGCTCAATAATTTTTTGCTTAGAAGCAAAAATGTTTTTCTTAATAATCTTTATATATTAAGAATTTTTGTTTTATGACTTAACATAATATTTACTTTAATTTGATTTATTCTCATAAACCCAAATTGTATATCAGCCTCTTCATAGGTGATTTGTTAATGCATTAGGGAAATAAGGGTTGGATTGGTCCCTTGCAGAAGAAATAGAAACTTTTCAAGAAGAAAATACAAGAAGAAGAAGGTATAAATTTTATTTCATACTGTTAAAAGACTTCAAGATTGATATTTCATATCTCTCCTTAAAATCTTAAAAGAATTTTATTCTAACACAAAACAAAGATTTTGATAAAATCAAAAAATGATGTTTATAAACAAACACAAAAAGAAATCGATTAACCATTATCGAAATCAAATAATCTTTTCAATAAGAATTGTTAGTCAAAAAATGACTACTAAAAATGAATTTTTAATTCAATTTCGACAATTGATGATTTCTCAAAATCACCGTTTGTTTAGTTGCCTTAGTCAACATATGAAAACATTCGTTTGTTTTAATTGTTTTAGTCAACATATGAAAACAATCTATAAAGATTGTTATAGTCAAAACATGACTACAAGGATTGTTAATTCAATCGTATATTACCGGTTCAAGAACCTTGGTAATAACTACCCAATGAGTCTTAACCAGACCACAAAACTCCTAAAGGACTTAATAAACCCTTTAGATGAATTTGTCAAAAAATTCTGAAGTACCTCCGCAAGTGGTATCAGAGCCATGTGCTTTTTTTTAGAAAAGGGGATTAGTTCCTGTATCCTTAAAAAATAAACATTTTTTAAATAAATTTTAAAAAGAAAAAATTTAAAATGAGTTTTAAAAATTCGTTTGAAGATTCGAAAGAATCAATCGAACAAGAAGTAATTGAAGTAATAAACTTTAGTGAAAATGAAAAAGGTTTTGTATCAAATTACATGATTAATTCTGATCAACTAACAAAAATTAGTAAGCTTAAATTCAAGCTTGACACTAAACAGGTTTTTAATCAACCAAAAACTTTACAAAGTTTAGTTTCTAGAGCCTTTTCTAGAAAAAATAAAATATTTTATTGTTTTAACACTGAAGAACTTTCAGTTGACATAAAAAATACAGCAGGTGAAGTTTATTTGCCACTCTTAACAAAGGGTGAAATAGCAAAAAAGCTTTTGCACATTAAACCAGAGTTGCGAAAGTCTCTCAATATGGTACACATAGGAGCGGTTAAAATCCTCCTTAAAGCTCAGTTCAGAGACGGAATTAATTTTCCTATAAAAATGGCACTCGTTGATAATAGAATTATCAATAGGCAAGATGCTCTTCTTGGAGCAATTCAAGGAAATTTAGCTTATGGTAAATTTATGTTTACTGTCTATCCTAAATTTGCTTTACATCGAGATTCAAAAGATTTCGACAAAACTTTAAGTTTCATACACCAGTGCGAAAGAACTGATCTTATGGAACCAGGTAATAAGGTATTTACGATTAATTATTTAATCTCTTATGCTTTAACCAATAGTAATCATTCAATCGAGTATAAGGAAAATGAAAATATAACTCTTGAAGATATATTTTCTGAAATTGGAATTGTTGAAGGCAGCAAATTCGCTGAGCCATCACAATTACAAGAAAATTGGGCAATTGATATTGCACGAAATAAACAGGTTTTAGTATCAAAACCCAGACACAGTTATGCTGGAAACTCTTTACAAATAAGAGATTCAAGTAATACTGAACAATTAATTCGTTCTATGTCAGAGCGAATAGATGGATATGGTAGAGTTTTAAAAGGAATTATTGGAGAGTAATGTCTTCAAATCCAATTTTAAATTATTTACAATATCTTGATCAACAAATCACCTATGAAGAGGCTGATATACAATTTGGGTTTATGAGAATAAATCAAATTAAAGTAAATATTATGTTAAGTCATAAAACAAAAATTCTTAATATAAAGATTATTAAGAAAAACATTTTTGCTTCTAAGCAAAAGATTATTGAGCTTAAAGCTAAAAAAGCAATTATATCTGTAACATGACTACTCTTTTGAAATTAGAGGAACTTGTTAAAGATTTAATAAGAAAGTTGGATAGTCTAAGTCTATCTACCAACGAAAATCTTGAGGCAACTGCCGCAAAAATCATCAAAGATGTTTCAGACAAAATTGATGAAAAAATGGATTCAAAAACTCTTATGCCCGAAAGGCAAAAAAAAAATTGATAATGAAAAAAAGCTTTCAAAATTATTCATTTCCAAACTTCAACGTTGGAAATCCATCTTTAGGAAGTTCTAAATGTCCTAATGCATTAACATGGCCTTTAGGATCAACTTCAAAATGACCAATAAAGGACAATTGAGAAACTCTTTTAGAGACATAAATCGAAAGATTTCTATGAATTATTTCTATTTAGAAAGAAATAATCAAAGAATCGTAGAATTACATTCGGATTGGAGTATTCATCCTTCTGACAAACTTTTTGAATTAACTGATTTAAAAAGAAAAAAATTCTTCTATGAAAGAAGAAATTCAAAATCTAAAAGATAAAAAGATTATTTTATCTTGTGGATAAAATGAGTTCCATCACTCAAAAATTGGAACAAATTTTAGATAACAATTGGATACCCTTCCAGTTGAGCAAATAATAGAAATTGTTAGTCTCATTTCTTTAGATAACAAAGAATGTGAACAAAAGTTTTCTGAAAATAAAATCTTAAAAGAAAGATATTTTTCTGAAAATAAAGAAGAACAGGTCTTTGTTTTGAAAAATGAAGAACCAAGAACCTTTCCGGTAAAGAAAGAAGAACCTGAAACTGAAGAAAGTTCTTCAGATACGGAAATGTCTCCGAGACAAAGAACTTACCATGCCTCTACTAGCAAAGGTAACAGGTATAGAAAAAAGAATACGGAATTTTCCATGCCGTATCATAAAGGTATACCTGATCATAATAGTAATGACAATGGTAGTGCAACTACTATTAATACTATTAAGATTGATTGTATCTTCAACCTCGACAAAAGAAAAGAGGTAATTGATAATTGGAACACTGAAATCAGTCTAATTATTCAGACTAATTCAGAGGATTTCTCTAATGCTAAGGCTTTGTTATTATTATTAGAACATAAGTCTGCAGGAATCATACAAAATTTCATCAAAGGGACAACTTGGGATGAAAGATTGCATGGTATAGATCTTTTTGATCAAATCATAAATGCAATATACATGATGTTTTTAGGTCTTGACCTTATAACAAATAAAGACCATGAAAATCAAAAATTGCTAGAAAAAGCAAGACAAAATCTTGCAAAAGCACAAATTTGTGATATTTGTTTGTTAGACGATTTTACTTGTCTTTATGAAACAAATCTATACAAGTTAAGTACAGGTGAATTCCACTCTTGGATTGAGGCTTACTTAATGAAGATTCCTATCGTTGGAGAAAAAGCCAAAGAACGATGGAACAAAGAAAAGAATGAGTTTACGATGCATTCTCTTGGGTTTGCAACTAGAATTGTCAAAGAAGAAATTGCGGTTTACTGTGATTTTTCTGATAAACAAAAACAGCTAAAAAGTTTTAACAAAAGCTGTTGCAAAAAACTTACTGAGTTACCACAATTAACTTTTGGTTGTGAACCAGTAAAAGATGAAAATTATTTCAAAAAGAAATATAAAAATAAATATAAAACAAAAACTAAAAAACGTTTTTGGAAAACCAAGAAAAGAAAGTTTTCTCCTGGAAAATACTTTTCAAAAGAAAAACCTAAGGTTTGTCCTCAAGGGAAGAAAAAATGTCGTTGTTGGATATGTTCTGAAGAAGGACACTATGCAAACGAATGTCCCAACAGACAAAAGTTTCCGGAAAAATTAAAAATTATTTCGACAGCGGAAACTGAAGGATATTTTCCTTATGAAAATATTTTTGATGGCTATACACAAGTATATGCATTAGAAATATTATCCGATTCTTCTACAGAAGACTCAGAATGAAGTCCAACCACTCTTTTAGTTGGGGGGATAAAAATAAACAAAACGAAATTTTGAAATTTGTTTATTCAAAAATTATTTATTTTCTGAAAACAAAGATATTTTTGGAAATAATAAACATGGTCGTCTTGTCAAATGACAGACACGGTAAGGGGGCCAAAAATGTGATAACTGATAGCTTGACACGAGATTTTCAGAAATCTTAAGCAAAAATGTCACTATCATTCTTGCTACTATAAATGGAAGGCATTTCTTCATTCAAAAATTCATCACTTTCAAGTTACAAAATCCTTTGAAAAAAGAAAGGGAGATGAAAGATTTAAGGGCTTTATGCCTAAAGAAATTATCTTTATAAAAAACTTCCAGTATGGAAGAAGATCTTAAAGCTCTACGTCTCAAGGAAAAAATTCTAGAAATAGAATTAAGATCCATCAGAGATCAGATCAGTGTCTACACGAATATGATCTTAACTGGAAATTCTGTCCAGGATGCTGAAAAGCTAAAAACAGAATCTAGTCCAGTGCAAACGGCGACTGGTAAAGACTCAACAAATCCGTTGATCCCTGATGCTTTGGGAAAAAGCATGCCAGAGGCCTCACAAGCCAGGCAAGACCTTCATTCAAAGAAGGCTAACATCCGATTGACCCCTGGGTCTACATTGTCGGAAGTTGTCCATTTACGAAAAATGGAAAGAGAAGGTTCATCTTCTTCCAGCAGCTCAGATGCAAACGGCTCTGAAGCTAAGAAGTCAAATCCGTTGACTCCTGGCAACTTGGAAAAAGTTGGAGAAACTAGTCTTCGGCCTAGTTATGCGGACAAGACAAAAATGCCAGCAAAGGATGATTCAAAGTTCTACGTGATATTTGAAGGTCCAAAGGCAGGAATCTATGATGATTGGAATATTGTATCCAATCTAATAAAAGAGACATCTTTCGTCCACAAGAAGTACAGGTCGCTTTTTCAAGCTCAACAAGAGGCAGATAAGTACCAAGCTAACTTCGGAGGCAAGAAGATAATCTTCAAAGCACCAATATTAGTGCCCAAAGTCCAGAATCACACTGGTCAAAGAAGACAGGTGTTCTTCACAAAAGAAAAAGAAGAAGCTCCATCCAAAGATCTATCAGAGATTTTAGAAGGAATAAGCTTCCCAGATTTCAGAATCCTATGGTCCAAAGCAAGAGCTCTCTCCATAAAGGATTATGAAGCAGAAAAGATTTATTCAGACGATAAAAAGTCCAGAAGTCTTTTCGTAATCTGTCCTGATGCAAATTCAGTCTTCACTTACCAAGCTTTTTGTGCAGGGTTAGTCAAGACCATTTATCCCAGCAAGGATCTTAAGGAGTTAAGGTCATTTCCTAAGGGATTAAGAAAAGCAGTTGGAAAATTCATCCAAAAAATTGCTAAGGATGCTAATATTTACATCCAAGTCACATCCAGCATTCCAGACTGGATAGATGGAAAAGTCCTCCAAGCCTATCATTACATTGAACTAGGCATAGCGGCTAAAAGAGAAGTTCAACCATCTAAAGTCATAAACGAAGAAGACGACTTCATCAGCATGGGAATCTATGCCTACAGAGTTGAAAAGATTATTTCTATAATCCAAAAGACTCAAAAGCTTAATTCAAAAAGCAAAATCAAGGTCAATTATGCCAACCCAAATTGCCTGATCACCAGCACTACAGGGAAGACGCTCTGTCAAGAAGATCAACGCGCAATCCAAGCGCTTGAAGACAAGATCTTAAAAAATCAGATCTTAGCAGGTCCTACCACAAAGAAGATGCTTTGTGAAAGGCTCCAAAAGGTCGACAAAGACCATCAGTGCGCATTATGTAAAAGCACTAAAGTTGATAGGGACACTACACCAAAAGCAGATGCTTTGTCCACTACCAGCAGTGAGGGGTCCTTCACAATAATTCTATGAATAACGTAAGCACTTACGTCATTCAAAAGAAGACAAGCGGCTACAGCTGTAAAGACATCTTTAATAATTCAAAGAAATTATTTGTAGGTCTTGTAAGAGGAAATCTCCGTCTATATAAGGAGGAATACCTCATTAGGAAAATATATCCCATCCCTGGCTGACATCCCATATTCTCTCGATCAAACCTCAACTACTCTCACCCACTTCCACTTTTCAATTTGATCATTCATATGATCATTTTAGAAAGTCTAGTTATGTGTACTACTAGTATGGAGTAGAAACTCCTTTAAGGAGTTGATGTAAATATCAAGAAGTTCTCCTTCAGGAGAACAGTTATGAAATAAAAACTCCTTCGTAACCCCCTATCTTATTTTCTATCATGAAGTTGTTTTTATTCTGTAAAACCTGGAGTCCTGGAGCCCGTTGAAGTACCGCTGAGGCAGGAGGCCGTTAGGGAAATAAGGGTTGGATTTGTCCCTTGCAGAAGAAATATACATGTTTCCTAAGTTAATATGCCTTAAATATATTGTGACATCAGTAAGATATCTTCTATTATGCCCGAAACGGATTTAAACTCAAATTATGCCCCGTAAGGGCATTTTGGTCATTTAAAAGGTTATAAACGAGTTTAATTAGTAATATGAGTTATAGGTCTGATATAATCAGTAAAAATACTTAGTTTAATAAGTTATAACAGTAGGGTATCATATATATGTGAAATTTATTAATTATACCCATTCTATGCACCGTAGGGGCATTTTGGTAATTTCACATAAGCTTAAAAGGTCAAAACCGGAAACCTGAGTTTAAAACTTCTCCTTACTGTTAAAATATAAAAATTTACTAAATACATTAGTCGGCATCGACCCTTATACGTTTAAAATAGTTTTGATATATACTATGCGTGAAAAACGCTTAGAAAGGCGATTTGGAGCCGATTCCGGGTTTCCAAAGGAAAACTGCTATTTTTATTATTCCAGAAGGCTCAAAACATTTTATTTATCATATTAGATCAGTAGAAAAAGGTTTGATATCAAAAGAATTTGTAAAACTCATTTTATAGCCCGAAAGGGCAAAACCGGCAATACCGAAATAAGCTTAGAACTCTATGTTATGCTCAGCCTTAAAATAAATAAAAATATTCAAAAATCCCAAAATATTATATTATATCTGTGGGTAAAAAGTTTGGTATCAAAGGTTGGGTTTAGATAGGCTATACGCTAATTACGCCGTTTAATTAATAAAAAGCATTCTTATTACGCTATTGAGCATAACTCTTAATCTAGACCTCAAACTGATGTGCAATTTTAGGGACATGTTTATAATTCAGTAACAAAGATTATTGTCCTTTCACATTTCTAAAATTCTCGTTTTAAGGTCAAATGGGCATATTGGTCAACATTAGGCATTTAACGGAAACATCGGACAATCAACGAGTCAAGTAGTATAATCGTAGAGGGTTATACTATCATACAAGCTGGTCCTAACGGAGCTCTAAGGAATTCCTAAACCATGCTTAAACGGGTCAGAACTGAAAGTCAAAGCAGGAGTCAAACTATGCGACTTTCGATCCCGAACCGAGCCAAAACTGAAAATTGTCGGGTTGAACATGTTTAGACATGTTCTTACATTAATTACCAAGTTATATTAATGACAAAATAGGTTGTATAGCTCCTACATTGTTAATTATGTGTTTATTTGCAAAATTGCTTCCTGTTGACTTTTTAAGATCAAGTTTGACCCGACAATTGACCTACTTAGAGTGAGAATCAGAGGGTGCCCTTTTAAGGGTTTATGGCCCACATAATTACCAACTCATAGGTACTTTCAATTTGTAATTTGACTGGACAAATTAAGATTAATGACGAAGTCAAACCTTAATTACGACGGTTTGACTTTAAACTAATAAACTAATCAAAACACGATTAAGGAAGGTTAAGAATACTTACCAAGGTCCTAAGCACGACTAATGATCACTAGGAAGAGTGCTTGAGCTCCAAGAACCTCCAGAAACCAAGTTGTGAAGTTTTCAAATGAATGTGATCAAATGTTGCAACAATGGTTTCTTATATAGGAGTTCTTGATGCCTTTAGATCATTACAAACAAGTCTACAAGTGTTATGGGATCATCCAAGTGTCCCTAGGTCCTTCTAAATCATTAAACATGTCCCTAGAATCAAGAAATGGCAAAATGAGGCGGTGTAACCGGCTGGAACAGGCAGCTGTGAATTTTCTGATGTTGGCACATGCTTACGGACCGTAAGGTCCAGGGTATACGGTCCGTAAGGACCTGGTCAGCACATGCATACTTTCCTTTGTTGACAGTTTTGGCCCCTGCATTTCCAAATGTCCTTTCTGACACATCTAAGGCCCGTTAAATCATTTTTAAGGCTCTACAATGATGCCTAAACATGGGGAACATGAAACATGCTCAAAAACATGTCGGATATCGGTTCGTTTGGTCATACGGTCACGTTGTTCGGTTAATTACGACGAAACACGGACGGACGCGAAAAACGATCCAAACGACGCGACGAATGGAATTTTATCAAGCCAAGCACTAAAATGAAATATTTTAGTGCTTACATAAATTTTTGGGTGTCCGGATATATTCAGATTGTGAGATATGCGCGAGAATGCAAACTTGTGCACTTTTGACACTTTTAGTCCCTGCATGACTTAAAAGTTTATTTTTGCGCACCAAACACCTCTAAGCCTATATCTAAGCTATATAAAGGATAATTAGGGCATTATTAACTCATGGTCATAATCCGGAAGGTCCGTTACCATACGAATCGGCATACTTTTGCAGTTTGACGCGATCAGTCCTTTAATCACACAAAGTCGCACGAAATGTCGTTTACTGACATCCAAGCCTTCCATGGCCCATAATGGGCATTCCCAATCATGAGTTTAATTATTTCTACGCTCTTGATCGCCTAAATGGTCACCAAAAGGCGTAGATTCAAAAGTTGACGCTTTAGGTCCCTCTAATGCACAAACTTGCGCATATCAACGTTTAATAGCATTGAAGCCCCATATAATTTATATTAGGTATTCTTGAGAGTATTATTAAACATCGCGATGCTTTGGGTTCGCTAAAAGGTCATTCAGAGGTATAATTAAACATATTGACACTTTTAACCCCTTATATTTGCAAAGTTGCGCGAAACTTACTTAAAGGCATAAAAGCCTCGGACGGCCAACGATTGGCATTCCCGAGAGTATAATCAATTATCATGAAGCTCTCGGATTGTTTAAAGGTCACTCAGAGGTAAGAATTTAACATGTTGACGCTTTTAACCCTTTATTGCGCAAACTTTCAATTAATTACGCAAACGTCTACACTTGATCAACAAGTGGCTCATTTGTGAATATAAAACCGTAAGAGGTTATTCAAAAACTTATTTTTGGTATGTTAACACCTTCAGTCCTTTCATAATCAAAGTTTTTGATTTTTCGAAAAATTAGTCCCTTAAATTCAATGTTTGACTTCATTAGGGTTTATTACACGTGTCAATACATCATTGGACGTGATTTTTTTTCAAGGTGTTACAGGTGGCAAGAAAAGCTGCTTCTAGGAGGTTGTCAAGTGTTTTCGCTCGATGATTCCATTCTTGGGTGGTTGGTTTGGCCCTTGTTCCTGTAACTCGAATCCTAGCCCGGTATATCCCATTTTAGTTCTACACCATTGTGAACCTTACACCTTTTTTACTCTCTGATCGAGGTTCTCGGAATTGAAAAATCTTCGTAAACTAAATCACAAGTTTATACGTTGACATCTAAGAGATATACAGTCAAGAAAATCAAGAGCAATGGTGATATATATGCGTATTAGATACCAAAAAATAAACAATCAAAAAATGGCTACAATTTAAGGAATGCGTTTAGTGACGGCATCAGATTTCTAATTCATGGAGAATGGTCTGGTGGCAAGAAAAGCTTCTTCCAGGAGGTTGTCAAGTGTTTTCGCTCGACGATTCCATTCTTGAGTGGTTGGTTTGGCCCTTGTTCCTGTAACTCGAATCCTATCCCGGTATATCCCATTTTAGTTTTACACCATTGTGAACCTTACGCCTTTTTTACTCTCTGATCGAGGTTCTCGGCATTTAAAAATCTTCGTAGACTAAATCAAACGTCTATATGTTGACATTTAAGAGATATACAGTCAAGAAAATCAAGAGCAATTGTGATATAAATGCGGATTAGACACCAAAAATAAGCACTCAAAAAATGGCTACAATTTAAGGAATGTGTTTAGTGACGGCATCGGATTCCTAATTGATGGAGAAAGGTCTGGTGACAAGAAAAACTGCTTCCAGGAGGTTGTCAAGTGTTTTCGCTCGACGATTCCATTCTTGGGTGGTTGGTTTGGCCCTTTTTCCTGTAACTCGAATCCTATCTCGGTATATCCCATTTTAGTTTTACACCATTGTGAACCTTACGTCTTTTTTACTCTCTGATCGTCGTTCTCGGTATTAAAAAATCTTCGTAAACCAAATCACACGTGTATATGTTGATATTTAAGAGATATACAGTCAAAATAATCAAGAGCAATAGTGATATATATGCAGATTAGACACGAAAAAATAAACACTCAAAAAATGGCTCTAATTTAAGGAATGTGTTTAGTGACGGCGTCGGATTCCTAATTGATGGAGAAAGGTCTGGTGACAAGAAAAACTGCTTCCAGGAGGTTGTCAGGTGTTTTTGCTCGACGATTCCATTCTTGGGTGGTTGGTTTGGCCCTTGTTCCTGTAACTTGAATCGTTTAGTTTTACACCTTTATGAACCTTACACCTTTTTTACTCTCTGATCGAGGTTCTCGGCATTGAAAAATCTTCGTAAACTAAATCACACGTGTATATGTTGACATTTAAGAGATATACAGTCAAGAAAATCAAGAGCAATGGTGATATATATGCGGATTAGACACCAAAAAATAAACACTCAAAAAATGCCTTCAATTTAAGGAATGTGTTTAGTGACGGCATCAGATTCTTAATTCATGGAGAAAGGTCTGGTGGCAAGAAAAGCTTCTTCCAGGAGGTTGTCAAGTGATTTCGCTCGACGATTCAATTCTTGGGTGGTTGTTTTGGCCCTTGTTCCTGTAACTCGAATCCTAGCCCGGTATATCCCATTTTAGTTTTACACCTTTATGAACCTTACGCCTTTTTACACTCTGATCGAGGTTCTCGGCATTGAAAAATCTTCGTAAACTAAATCACACGTGTATATGTTGAAATTTAAGAGATATACAGTCAAGAAAATCAAGAGCAATGGTTATATATATGCAGATTAGACACCAAAAAATAAACACTCAAAAAATGGCTACAATTTTAGGAATGTGTTTAGTGACGGCATCAGATTTCTTAATTCATGGAGAAAGGTCTGGTGGCAAGAAAAGCTTCTTCCAGGAGGTTGTCAAGTGTTTTCGCTCGACGATTCAATTCTTGGGTGGTTGTTTTGTCCCTTGTTCCTGTAATTCGAATCCTAGCCCAGTCTATCCCATTTTAGTTTTACACCATTATGAACCTTACACCTTTTTTACTCTCTGGTCGAGGTTCTCGGCATTGAAAAATCTTCGTAAACTAAATCACACATTTATATGTTGACATCTAAGAGATATACAGTCAAGAAAATCAAGAGCAATGGTGATATATATGCGGATTAGACACCAAAAAATAAACACTCAAAAAATGGCTACAATTTAAGGAATGTGTTTAGTGACGGCATCAGATTTCTAATTCATGGAGAAAGGTCTGGCGAAAAGAAAAGCTTCTTCCAGGAGGTTGTCAAGTGTTTTCGCTCGACGATTCCATTCTTGGGTGGTTGGTTTGGCCCTTGTTCCTGTAACTCGAATCCAAGCCCGGTATATCCCATTTTAGTTTTACACCATTGTGAACCTTATGCGTTTTTTACTCTCTGATCGAGGTTCTCGGCATTGAAAAATCTTCGTAGACTAAATCACACATGTATATGTTGACATCTAAGAGATATACAATCAAGAAAATCAAGAGCAATGGTGATATATATGCGGACTAGACACCAAAAAATAAATACTCAAAAAATGGCTACAATTTAAGGAATGTGTTTAGTGACGGCATTAGATTTCTAATTCATGGAGAAAGGTCTGGTGGCAAGAAAAGCTTCTTCCAGGAGGTTGTCAAGTGTTTTCGCTCGACGATTCAATTCTTGGGTGGTTGGTTTGGCCCTTTTTCCTGTAACTCGAATCCTATCTCGGTATATCCCATTTTAGTTTTACACCATTGTGAAACTTACGTCTTTTTTACACTCTGATCGTCGTTCTCGGTATTGAAAAATCTTCGTAAACTAAATCACACGTGTATATGTTGACATTTAAAAGATATACAGTCAAAATAATCAAGAGAAATAGTGATATATATGCGGATTAGACACGAAAAAATAAACACTCAAAAAATGGCAACAATTTAAGGAATGTGTTTAGTGACGGCATCAGATTCCTAATTGATGGCAAAAAGGTCTGGTGGCAAGAAAAGTTGTTTCCAGGAGGTTGTCAAGTCTTTTCGCTCGACGATTCCATTCTTGGGTGGTTAGTCTGGCCCTTGTTCCTGTAATTCGAATCCTAGCTCGGTATATCCCATTTTAGTTTTACACCATTGGGAACCTTACGCCTTTTTTAATCTCCGATCAAGGTTCTCCGCATTGAAAAATGTAACACCTCGTAAAATCACGTCCAATGATGTGTTGACACGTGTAATAAACCCTAATAAAGTCCAATGTTGAATTTAAGGGACTAATTTTTCGAAAAATCGAAAACTTTGATAATAAAAGGACTGGAAGTGTTAGCATACCTAAAATAAGTTTCCAAATAACCTCTCACGATGTTTATATTCACAAATGTGCCACTTGATGAATAAGTGTAGTCGTTTGCGTAATTAATTGAAAGTTTGCGCAATGAAGGGTTAAAAGCGTCAACATGTTAATTCTTACCTCTGAGTGACCTTCTAACAAACCGGGAGCTTAATAATATTTAATTATACTCTCGGGAATGCCAAATAATGGCCATCTAAGGTTTTTATGCCTATAAGTAAAGTTACGCGCAACTTTGCAAGTTAGAGGGGCTAAAAGTGTCAATATGTTTAATTATACCTCTGAATGACCTTTTAGCGAATCCGAAGCATCGTGATATTTAATAATACTTTCAAGAATGTCTAATATGGATTAGATGAGGCTTCAATACTATTAAATGATGAAATGCGCAAGTTTGCGCAATAGAGGGACCTAAAGCGTCAACTTTTGAATCTATGCCTTTCGGTGACCATCTAAGCGAACGAGAGCGTATTAATATTTAAGTATATGCTTGGGAAGGATAAATATGGGCCATGGAAGGCTTGTATAACATTAAACGGCATTTCGCGCTACTTTGCGCAATTTAAGGACTATTTGCGTCAAACTGCAAAAGTATGTCGATTCGTAGGGTAACGGACCTTCCCGAAGATGACCCTAAGTTAAACATGACCTAAATATCCTTTTTATAGCTTAGATATGGGCTTATAGGTGTTCGGTGCGCAAAAATAAACTTTTATGTCATGCAGGGACTAAAAGTGTCAAAAAGTGCACAAGTTTGCATTTTCGCGCATATCTCACATTCTGTATATCTTCGGACACCCAAAAATTTATGTAAGCACTAAAATATTTTATTTTAGTGATCGCCTTGATAAAATTTCATTCGTCGCGTAATTTGGACCGTTTTTCGCGTCCGTTCGTGTTTCGTCGTAATTAGACGAACAACGTGACCGTACGGCCAAACGGACCGACATCTGACATGTTTTTTAGCATGTTTCATGTCCCTCATGTTTAGGCATCATTGTAGAGGCTTAAAAATGGTTTAACGGGCCTCAAACGCATCAGAAAGGGGCTAGAAGCATGCAGGGACCAAAACTGCCATTTCTGAAACTTGATTTCCAGCTGTTACCAGCTGTTACAGCTGTTTTAATCAATTGAAAATGGTTTTCTTCAGTCCTTGGGCAGCCCATAGATTGCTAAAACCATGGGTAAAGGTGTACGGTCCAGATTCGATCACGTTTATCAAGAAACGATCCTAACGGTCCTTGTTTTCCTATATAAACCCACTTGATTTTTGGCTCATTTGCACCTCTCCTTCTAATCTGATCTATTCTCTGAAGTTGTGAGGATCTTGAACCGTTTTTGAGAACCTCCTTCGGTCCATTGGACCTTTGTAAGTCCCCTTTCATGTTTAGTTTAATTATTTAGCGGTTAAAGCCGAAAAGTCAAGCGTTTCGATAAACGCTTTGACTTTTAAACGGCTAAGCCATGGTTCGTAACGAACATGGCTACGTGACCGTAATTAGGTAGGTAATTAACCCTCAAAAGGGCGCCTCCTAATTACCACGGTTACTTAGTTAAATTGTCGGGTCAAATGAAAGTCAAACGGGTTAGTTTTAAATAAATACATAACTATTAATATAGAAGCCATAAAATCAGTTTTCTCATATTAATAACTTGGTAATTATTAATTGAACATGTCTAAGCATGTTCAACCCGACAATTCTAAGTATAGGCTCGGTTCGGAACCGGAAGTCGCAAAAGTTGACTTTTGCTTTGACTTTCAGTTCTGACCCGATTTAGCTTAGTTTAGATATGCCTTAGGATTCCATTAGGACCATATTATAAGTTAGTATAACCCTCCGAGGTTATACAACTTGGTTCCATAGAAATCCTAGTTCATGCATGTTTCCGTTAAATGCCTAAATGTTGACCGTTATGCCCTTTTGACCTTAAAACGTGATTTTTGAAAATGTGAAAGAGTAGAAACCTTAGTTACTGATTTATAAACTTGTCCCTAAAATTTGACATCAGTTTGAGGTCTAGATTAGGAGTTATGCTCAATAGCGTAATTAGAAAGCCTTTTATTAATTAAACGGCGTAATTAGCGTATATCCTATCTAAACCCAATTTTTGATACCAAACTTTTTACCTACTGATATAAAATAATATTTTGGGATTTTTAAAGATTTTTAATTAATTTTAGGCTGAGCATAACTTATAGTCGTAGTCTTAATCCGGTAATTGTCGGTTTTGCCCTTACGGGCTATAAAATGAGTTTTACATATCTAAACGACTCCAAACCTTTTGCTACTGATCACATATGATAAATAAATTATTTTAAGCCTTCTGGAAATATAAAATATCAGATTTATGTATCGAACCCGGAAATGGCCTTTAATCGCCTTTTTAAGCGTTTTTAACGTATAGTATGTGCTATAATCATATTAAACATACAAGGGTTGATACCTACTGATATTTGAGGCAAATTATAATATTTTAACAGTAAGCAAAGGTTGATTAACTCAGACTTCAGTTTTGAGCTTTTCGGCTTATGTGAAATTACCAAAATGCCCCTACGGTGCATAGTTTGGTTATAATTGAGAAATTTCACATATACACTTTACCTACTGATATAACTTAGCAAATTATGTATTTTGGCTGATTACATCAGACCTGTAACTCAGGTTAACACTTAAACTCTTTTATAAACTTTTAAATGACCAAATTACCCCTACGGGGCCTAGTTTGTGTTTAAATACGTTTCGGGCATAATGAAAGACATCTTACTGATGTCACAACATATTTGAGGCATAATTAACTCAGGAAACCTGTACATGGCTCTCATGAATACCCGTCACGCTTATTACGCGTACGGTTCGGTTTATGTAACTAGTTTGCATAAATTAGCCGAAACGGGTCAAACGTTATCGTTTTTATCTCAAAATCCAGAATGTGTTTAGTTTACCCATATTATACAAGTCTTCAAACTTGTCGGGTCTAAATCACATTCTATTCCGGTCTTCGCTTAATCATGCGTTTGAACCGTATATTTTCCTTAAAAACTAACCGGTCTAAGTTTAGGCTTAATTAAAGACCCGTTAGTATTCTAATTGGTTATTTATACCATCATTCCAGACTAGAGCCTTCCGGTAAATTGTACCTACGCTTACTTAAGTGAATACGACTGAGTTATTAAATTCTTGCTATTTAAGACAGGAGCTAGCTCAGGTAAATACTCTTAACTTATTTTCCCTATTACGGGCTTGGGATACGGTAATATAAATACCGCATGGTCAGGTATGGGATTCAAAGACCAATGAGTCGGGAAATCCAAATAACCTGTTTTAATTCGTATTGCTTGACTGAAACATTGGGGGTTAATGCGACCGTGTCCTGGATATCCTTGACTCATTAAATTGCAATGGCCACGACCTAAGCACGGGGTGTAGGCATACACCTGACAGATGCCATATGTTTATTAATTAATTATACCCAATAAGGGATTCCCAATAAGGGAATAGTGGTGTGTCGGTTAATCTTGAACCGGCATAGAACCGGGCCCCGTATGTAGAGCAAGTTATGTAAAACTGATAATATGAAATATAGTTTGTCCCAAGTATACAAGATTAATTTTGCCCTGTGCATTTTAATCAAAGTGTCAAAATATTTTATGCCTGGTGCATTTAAATCAATTTTCTTAAACTCTTTTTCAAATGAGTCAGTTGAGTGTATTTACCAGTGAAAACTGACGTATTTTCAAAAGTCTAAGTGACAGGTACAAGTACGTAATAGGCTGGAAGCTGCTCAGGACGTTAATAAGGAATCTTGCAAGTTCTAGGCGTCTAAAGTCTGTTGAACAATATTTATGTTTTAAGATCCGCCTGTGGATCCTTTACTTTCCGTTGTAATACCTTGATATTACGTTATATTCGGATTGTAATAATATTATCTTTTGCTTCCGCTGTGCATTTTATATTGTGTTGTTTGACTATGATGTTATCAACTACGTCACGATACTCCCCACCGGGCCCACCGGTGACACGTGGAAATTCGGGGTGTGACAGGTTGGTATCAGAGCCAACATTGAGTGAATTAAACACTAGCCCTCAGTGTTTAATCTCAATGACACAGTAGCACATTCCTTGAGTCTAGACTTAACTTAGGAATATTCTCAATCCTAATCTAGAATTTTTGCTTCCAAATTTTTATTGGATACGTCGCCAAGCGAAGAAGCCGTAATAGGAATTCTCCACGTCTGGAGCCTTGAAATGCTGAGCTTCGTACCGCGACCAAGATGAAACGTGGAACCAAGGAGAAAGCATTCAGGAATTGAATGAAGAAGAAACTCCTTTGCTGAAGATCGTTTCCTCAATAGTCCTTATAACGACATATTTATCTTTTTAGTCCCTTCGAGGACAACATTATTCCTTTCAAGTCCCGCTTAGGGCAACTTTATACCTTTATTTTTATAGTGGAATGATTAAGTTTAAACTTTCATTCTAAACATGAAATAAGAAATAAATGAAAAATAACATTCTTTTTATAAGATCTACCATTATAATAAAATGGCAAAATCTAAAAGGACAAGACCTAGCTTCGGGTCATATTAAGACCGGCCAAGATGGCAGTTCCTCAATTTAGATTCAGATCCCTATTAACAGTTCAATTTAGAAATTTTTCTGCGATAAATATTAAAAGAATCTTAAGAGTGAAACCTAGCCTGAGTGTCATTATAAAGACCTGGCCAATATGGTAAGACCTGTTTAAAAGATTCGTATCCCAGTTAACATCTGAAAACATGTTAACACTCCCGGCAGATGTGATTCGTTGGAAATCACACACGTTATTAAGGATTCTTCAAAAGATTCCTAACCCAGTTTAATGATATCTGAATCTTGGGTTTACATCATCAATTAAGATGATCATATTTTAACCATACGTGGTAATATAGTGCCTACGGGCCTTGCTCATTTCTACATGAGCCAAAATACAGTGGTAGCTATGACTCTCTGTCAGAAAAAGGTAATGAACTAGGTTCAAACCTCAAGGCTTTGTTTCTCTGAAATCCTAGCTTATAATTTATAAATGTCCTTGTGACTAGGCCTTTGTGCCACCTTAATATCCGTAATGTTTTATAACTAGGATAAATTATAATGCCTCGATTCTCAGAAATCATGACTTATAAAGTAAACTTGTCTACTCGACTAGGCCATTTGTGCTATTACTAACTTATAAATTAGGACTTATGATAAAAATCCTGAATAAAATAAATATTATTCCTTTTCTGTTAAGTATATGTATTAAAAGAGAATTTTAAAAGGTTTGACCTAGCTTGAATGTCATTGAAGACCTAGCTAAGATGGTAAAACCTGTTTAGAAAGGATTCAGATCCTGATTAACACTTGAAAACATGTTAACACTCCCGACAACAGTGATGCGATAAAATCACGCTTGTCATCTCTATATTAGGAACTTCCAAACCCCTTATTTAGCCTATATAATCAATAGGAATCATGGTTAATAAACGTCGAACATGATGTACACATCTAAACATCCACCTGGGATGTATACCTACGGGCAAAGATGCATACATGAAAACGATAGTTTTATTTCATAACTTCTTGTCAAGACAATGAATTATGGAATTTTCTGATCCAAAGGAATCATTGATTATGTTTTAAAATTTCCCTAGTGACAAGACCTCTGTGCCATCAAAAGTCCTTTGGACAAGCCCTTATACTATATAAAATGTCGGTACGACATTGACAGTCGTGACGTATGTCCCCTGTCTAATAAATATGAAGGATTATATTCCGTTTAAACGCTAAAGATGGTTTATCTAAAAACCTAGGCCAAGCATAATCAAATAAATTTAATACTATCTATTGGTCCATATGGTTGAGTTACACCATGGCTATTTAATCGTCAAGTTCGACAATTCGCTATATAATTAAACAAATTATTACTACTTGGTTAGTTAGCCTTCAAAGTTTCACCACGGCTGACTCCTCTGGGGCTCACAATCATCCAGTTAGTCAGAATGATGTACATTGACTAGCCTTTGTGGCAAAATAAATTATCTTCCAAAAAGATGACGGCTGTAGTCTTTGACTCTCTGTCCAAAGGTGAAGAACTATGTTCGAACCTTAAGATCTCTGATCCAATAAGATTGCGGCTTATATATTAATGCCTTAAGTGCCATATTTTGTATGTCCTTTGTGACAAGGCCTTCGGGCCTATGATTATTAATGTCCTTCATGACAAGCCTTCCAACTATCTAAAGATTGCCGTTATGACAAGGACAATTGTGACATTGTGATCCCCAGTCAAAAGGTAACGGACTCGGTCCAAACCATAAACACAATTGATGGTCCTTTTTTACCTAGGCTAAATATAATTGACATACTTTCTAGTAGCATACTATAAGGAAGTTATAAACCTAACAGCCATTATGGTTTAGTAATACCATGACTTTATAAATCATCCATTATGATGATTCCATAATAACTTGCATCTAAGCATATGTTATTTTTGGTGTTTAGTACCAAAGCTCCAGAATGGAGGTTTCCGACGAAGCACACAGCAATACGGCGGCTAAAAACAAGGATGCAAATTTAAATATAAATGTTAATGGCACTACTCTTCAGGCCTTGATTAGCGCAGCAATTAGTGAAGTTGTGGATAAGGTCCTTGAGAACAAAAAGGAACCGAGTGTCACTCACTCAAAGATCCATACGGAAACACATACATCAGCTTGTAAGGAGAGCTCCGTTCATTCTTCAGATGAAAAGAGCGAACCTCAGGAGTTAGTACTCTATGATAAGCCCCGTTCAACTGAAGGCGGGTGCACCTACAAATATTTCGTCTCATGCAAACCCAGAGATTTCAATGGCGAAAAAGGAGCAATTGATGCTATGGAATGGCTTGAGGAAATGGAAACTGTTGTGGACATCAGCGATTGTGCTGATAAGGACGTAGTAAAATTTGTTTCACAATCTTTCAAGGGAGAGGCTCTTGTATGGTGGAGGGCCATGATGCAGTCCACGGGGAAAATTTCCCTATACAGTATGGGATGGTCCAAGTTTGTGGATCTTATCAAAGAGAACTACTGTCCACAACACGAAGTGGAAAAGGTGGAGACAGATTTTCTGACTCTCACAATGAAAAACCTAAATTGTCAGCAATATGTTACCGACTTCAACTCCCTATCTAGACTGGTACCCTATTTAATTACCCCGGAACCAAAACGCATTGCGCGTTTCATCGGTGGTTTGGCACCAGAAATAAAAGGGAATGTTAAAGCTTCAAGGCCAATCAACTATAGATCAGCTGTAGATCTATCCTTGTCTCTCACTCTAGATATAGTGAGACAAAAGTCGATCGAGAATGAAACTAATGAGAAAAGACAAAGGGAGGAGGATGACTCTCAGAATCCTAAGAAGAGCAAATCCAAGCTCAACAATAACCAACAGGATTCCAACAAAAAGCCTACATGCAAAACCTGCAAAAGAAGACATTGGGGGCAGTGTCGATTAAACCAAAAGATAAAGCAATGTGGTATCTGTAAAAGAGCTGGCCATCAGTCCCACGAATGTAGGGACATGAAGGATGCAAACTGTTTCAGCTGTGGCGAAAAGGGGCACGTCAGTACTAATTGCCCTAAGGCTGCCAAGAAAGGAGCAGCTAAGTCTGGGAAGGATAAGAAAGGAACCGCCTGGACTACCGGTTGAATACCAGAGACAGTGCACATCGATAATAGCATTAGGTACGTCCCTTACCATTTAGCATTAATAGTGTCTGCTAAGTATTTTTACATTGATGCAAGGGATAATAAACCTTTAGCAAACCATAAGCTTAGCAAACTCTTGATTACATTCATAAGAACTCCATATATTAAATGTGAGGTATAACTTATCAATGGAATCCATAATGACCATCTCTCCCATCCTCGAAGATAATCCTTTCATAAGAATCTGGAATACTCTTCCTCAGAAAGAGTACGACAATATATATTATTTTATTTTATTATTTTCTCATTGTTTTCTATCGCCTGCGAATGCCAAACTATGTTTGATAAAAGTGCCATATGAGAATTGGATCCTAGTGTGTCCCATAGATTGCTTCCATGCCTGATCAGTATGGAGGTTTAATGCATGGAACCCCTGAGATATCCCAATGGTCATATTGTACTAGAGTCGACTAGTAGTATTCAAAGAAGATATCCAATATAAAAATGTCCTTATAAGTATCTCTACTTAGGGCATCTTTGCAATGGTAAAGGGAATGTGTCATTTATCTGACACCGACAGCGATAGATGAGCCAAAGCCTGAGAATGCGGAAATCTCTGACATCTCTATGTGTCATAATTAGCTTCTTTATAAGAATTACCCTGTTTACCTTCTGAGAGGCAAGAGGATGTTAGGACTAACATCCCGCTTAGGGCTGCAGTTATTGTAAGAATCTTATATCTGTTAGTACCAACGAAATAGGAAGAACTAAGAGCCAAATCAATAAGTTTTAGAGAAGGTTTCATAAAGCCAAAATTCAAAGTTCTAAGAACTCCGATTTTTAGTAAATAAGAAAGACGGTTCATCTTACTTATGCATTGATTACCGCAACCCTATTTAGGCAATAACTAGGAATCGCCAATTGCTGCCCAGGATCGTCGATTTATTCGACTAACTGTAAGGAATAACTATTCTATGAGATTAGTCAAGCAGTGGTTGGAATAACCATCTCACCTTAAGATAAGCTTTTCCATAATAGTTGCTATATAAGTATCAAGGTGGCTCCTTTGGATACCTTGTATAAATGAAATATTAAAACATCCGTTGGATGAACGAGACTTTGGGAAGTCCACTTATCAGGATCTGAAAGTTGCATTGGAAACAACGAATAAGATCATACGAATCCCTAATTTTCTATAAGTTGCCAGTATTCGGCAGAAAATCAAGAATTAATGAAAGTAGCAACCCTCCTACATTCTTGTTAACGAATAAGGTTCAACAAAAGGTATCACCCAGGAAGGGTGTACCAAATTTGTTAAAATTATCAGGCTAGTAAAGCTCTAAATATATAGAATCATTCGAAGGAAATCGAATGTATCAAAATCAAGTAGCTTATAAGCTAGAACCTATTTAAGGAGCTTGGCGGAGCATACAATGCATTGTACACTAATGAATTGAGGATGTGTTTCACCAGTAAGTCAAGAAGCATTATCACATATTGATATGCAGATTTATGATATGATGAGCAACCTATATCGATTAAGGATCGATAGGTTAAGAAGCTCCAAAAGGATACATGTACCAATTAAAAAGGTCACTTTGGGGGCTTGGGGAGACTCCAGATACGCTATAGAAGTTAAGTCCGTCATGTGACAAAAAGTACTTCCAGCATTTTAGCAAATCTCGAGGTCGAGATTTCTTTTAAGGGGGTGAGGATGTAACACCTCGTAAAATCACGTCCAATGATGTATTGACACGTGTAATAAACCCTAATAAAGTCCAATGTTGAATTTAAGGGACTAATTTTTCGAAAAATCGAAAACTTTGATAATAAAAGGACTGGAAGTGTTAGCATACCTAAAATAAGTTTCCAAATAACCTCTCACGATGTTTATATTCACAAATGTGCCACTTGATGAATAAGTGTAGTCGTTTGCGTAATTAATTGAAAGTTTGCGCAATGAAGGGTTAAAAGCGTCAACATGTTAATTCTTACCTCTGAGTGACCTTCTAACAAACCGGGAGCTTAATAATATTTAATTATACTCTCGGGAATGCCAAATAATGGCCATCTAAGGTTTTTATGCCTATAAGTAAAGTTACGCGCAACTTTGCAAGTTAGAGGGGCTAAAAGTGTCAATATGTTTAATTATACCTCTGAATGACCTTTTAGCGAATCCGAAGCATCGTGATATTTAATAATACTTTCAAGAATGTCTAATATGGATTAGATGAGGCTTCAATACTATTAAATGATGAAATGCGCAAGTTTGCGCAATAGAGGGACCTAAAGCGTCAACTTTTGAATCTATGCCTTTCGGTGACCATCTAAGCGAACGAGAGCGTATTAATATTTAAGTATATGCTTGGGAAGGATAAATATGGGCCATGGAAGGCTTGTATAACATTAAACGGCATTTCGCGCTACTTTGCGCAATTTAAGGACTATTTGCGTCAAACTGCAAAAGTATGTCGATTCGTAGGGTAACGGACCTTCCCGAAGATGACCCTAAGTTAAACATGACCTAAATATCCTTTTTATAGCTTAGATATGGGCTTATAGGTGTTCGGTGCGCAAAAATAAACTTTTATGTCATGCAGGGACTAAAAGTGTCAAAAAGTGCACAAGTTTGCATTTTCGCGCATATCTCACATTCTGTATATCTTCGGACACCCAAAAATTTATGTAAGCACTAAAATATTTTATTTTAGTGATCGCCTTGATAAAATTTCATTCGTCGCGTAATTTGGACCGTTTTTCGCGTCCGTTCGTGTTTCGTCGTAATTAGACGAACAACGTGACCGTACGGCCAAACGGACCGACATCTGACATGTTTTTTAGCATGTTTCATGTCCCTCATGTTTAGGCATCATTGTAGAGGCTTAAAAATGGTTTAACGGGCCTCAAACGCATCAGAAAGGGGCTAGAAGCATGCAGGGACCAAAACTGCCATTTCTGAAACTTGATTTCCAGCTGTTACCAGCTGTTACAGCTGTTTTAATCAATTGAAAATGGTTTTCTTCAGTCCTTGGGCAGCCCATAGATTGCTAAAACCATGGGTAAAGGTGTACGGTCCAGATTCGATCACGTTTATCAAGAAACGATCCTAACGGTCCTTGTTTTCCTATATAAACCCACTTGATTTTTGGCTCATTTGCACCTCTCCTTCTAATCTGATCTATTCTCTGAAGTTGTGAGGATCTTGAACCGTTTTTGAGAACCTCCTTCGGTCCATTGGACCTTTGTAAGTCCCCTTTCGTGTTTAGTTTAATTATTTAGCGGTTAAAGCCGAAAAGTCAAGCGTTTCGATAAACGCTTTGACTTTTAAACGGCTAAGCCATGGTTCGTAACGAACATGGCTACGTGACCGTAATTAGGTAGGTAATTAACCCTCAAAAGGGCGCCTCCTAATTACCACGGTTACTTAGTTAAATTGTCGGGTCAAATGAAAGTCAAACGGGTTAGTTTTAAATAAATACATAACTATTAATATAGAAGCCATAAAATCAGTTTTCTCATATTAATAACTTGGTAATTATTAATTGAACATGTCTAAGCATGTTCAACCCGACAATTCTAAGTATAGGCTCGGTTCGGAACCGGAAGTCGCAAAAGTTGACTTTTGCTTTGACTTTCAGTTCTGACCCGATTTAGCTTAGTTTAGATATGCCTTAGGATTCCATTAGGACCATATTATAAGTTAGTATAACCCTCCGAGGTTATACAACTTGGTTCCATAGAAATCCTAGTTCATGCATGTTTCCGTTAAATGCCTAAATGTTGACCGTTATGCCCTTTTGACCTTAAAACGTGATTTTTGAAAATGTGAAAGAGTAGAAACCTTAGTTACTGATTTATAAACTTGTCCCTAAAATTTGACATCAGTTTGAGGTCTAGATTAGGAGTTATGCTCAATAGCGTAATTAGAAAGCCTTTTATTAATTAAACGGCGTAATTAGCGTATATCCTATCTAAACCCAATTTTTGATACCAAACTTTTTACCTACTGATATAAAATAATATTTTGGGATTTTTAAAGATTTTTAATTAATTTTAGGCTGAGCATAACTTATAGTCGTAGTCTTAATCCGGTAATTGTCGGTTTTGCCCTTACGGGCTATAAAATGAGTTTTACATATCTAAACGACTCCAAACCTTTTGCTACTGATCACATATGATAAATAAATTATTTTAAGCCTTCTGGAAATATAAAATATCAGATTTATGTATCGAACCCGGAAATGGCCTTTAATCGCCTTTTTAAGCGTTTTTAACGTATAGTATGTGCTATAATCATATTAAACATACAAGGGTTGATACCTACTGATATTTGAGGCAAATTATAATATTTTAACAGTAAGCAAAGGTTGATTAACTCAGACTTCAGTTTTGAGCTTTTCGGCTTATGTGAAATTACCAAAATGCCCCTACGGTGCATAGTTTGGTTATAATTGAGAAATTTCACATATACACTTTACCTACTGATATAACTTAGCAAATTATGTATTTTGGCTGATTACATCAGACCTGTAACTCAGGTTAACACTTAAACTCTTTTATAAACTTTTAAATGACCAAATTACCCCTACGGGGCCTAGTTTGTGTTTAAATACGTTTCGGGCATAATGAAAGACATCTTACTGATGTCACAACATATTTGAGGCATAATTAACTCAGGAAACCTGTACATGGCTCTCATGAATACCCGTCACGCTTATTACGCGTACGGTTCGGTTTATGTAACTAGTTTGCATAAATTAGCCGAAACGGGTCAAACGTTATCGTTTTTATCTCAAAATCCAGAATGTGTTTAGTTTACCCATATTATACAAGTCTTCAAACTTGTCGGGTCTAAATCACATTCTATTCCGGTCTTCGCTTAATCATGCGTTTGAACCGTATATTTTCCTTAAAAACTAACCGGTCTAAGTTTAGGCTTAATTAAAGACCCGTTAGTATTCTAATTGGTTATTTATACCATCATTCCAGACTAGAGCCTTCCGGTAAATTGTACCTACGCTTACTTAAGTGAATACGACTGAGTTATTAAATTCTTGCTATTTAAGACAGGAGCTAGCTCAGGTAAATACTCTTAACTTATTTTCCCTATTACGGGCTTGGGATACGGTAATATAAATACCGCATGGTCAGGTATGGGATTCAAAGACCAATGAGTCGGGAAATCCAAATAACCTGTTTTAATTCGTATTGCTTGACTGAAACATTGGGGGTTAATGCGACCGTGTCCTGGATATCCTTGACTCATTAAATTGCAATGGCCACGACCTAAGCACGGGGTGTAGGCATACACCTGACAGATGCCATATGTTTATTAATTAATTATACCCAATAAGGGATTCCCAATAAGGGAATAGTGGTGTGTCGGTTAATCTTGAACCGGCATAGAACCGGGCCCCGTATGTAGAGCAAGTTATGTAAAACTGATAATATGAAATATAGTTTGTCCCAAGTATACAAGATTAATTTTGCCTTGTGCATTTTAATCAAAGTGTCAAAATATTTTGTGCCTGGTGCATTTAAATCAATTTTCTTAAACTCTTTTTCAAATGAGTCAGTTGAGTGTATTTACCAGTGAAAACTGACGTATTTTCAAAAGTCTAAGTGACAGGTACAAGTACGTAATAGGCTGGAAGCTGCTCAGGACGTTAATAAGGAATCTTGCAAGTTCTAGGCGTCTAAAGTCTGTTGAACAATATTTATGTTTTAAGATCCGCCTGTGGATCCTTTACTTTCCGTTGTAATACCTTGATATTACGTTATATTCGGATTGTAATAATATTATCTTTTGCTTCCGCTGTGCATTTTATATTGTGTTGTTTGACTATGATGTTATCAACTACGTCACGATACTCCCCACCGGGCCCACCGGTGACACGTGGAAATTCGGGGTGTGACAAAAAATCTTCGTAAATTAAATCACACGTGTATATGTTGACATTTAAGAGATATACAGTCAAAATAATTAAGAGCAATAGTGATATATATGTGGATTAGACACGAAAAAATAAACACTCAAAAAATGGCTACAATTTAAGGAATGTGTTTAGTGACGGCATCAGATTCCTAATTGATGGAGAAAGGTCTGGTGGCAAGAAAAGCTGCTTCCAGGAGGTTGTCAAGTGTTTTCGCTCGACAATTCCATTCTTGGGTGGTTGGTTTGGCCCTTGTTCCTATAACTCGAATCCTATCCAGGAATATCCCATTTTAGTTTTACACCATTGTGAACCATACGCCTTTTTTACTCTCTGCTCGAGGTTCTCGGCATTGGGAAATCTTCGTAAACTACATCACACGTGTATATGTTGACATTAAGAGATATGCAGTCAAGAAAATCAAGAGCAATGGTGATATATATGTGGATTAGACACCAAAAAATAAACACTCAAAAAATGGCTACAATTTAAAGAATGTGTTTAGTGACGGCATCAGATTCCTAATTGATGGAAAAAAGGTCTGGTGGCAAGAAAAGCTGTTTCCAGGAGGTTGTCAAGTGTTTTCACTCGACGATTCCACTCTTGGGTGGTTGGTCTGGCCCTTGTTCCTGTAACTCGAATCCTAGCCCGGTATATCCCATTTTAGTTTTACACCATTGGGACCTTACGCCTTTTTTACTCTCTGATCGAGGTTCTCCGCATTGAAAAATTTTTGTAAACTAAATCACACGTGTATATGTTGACATTTAAGAGATATACAGTCAAGAAAATCAAGAGCAATGGTGATATATATGCGGATTAGACTCCAAAAAATAAAAACTCAAAAAATGGCTACAATTTAAGGAATGTGTTTAGTGACGGCATCAGATTCCTAATTGCTGGAGAAAGGTCTGGTGGCAAGAAAAGCTGCTTCCAGGAGGTTGTCAAGTGTTTTCGCTCGACAATTCCATTCTTGGGTGGTTAGTTTGGCCCTTGTTCCTGTAACTCGAATCCTAGCCCGGTATATCCCATTTTAGTTTTACACCATTCTAAACCTTACGCCTTTTTTACTCTCTGAACGAGGTTCTCGGCATTGAAAAATCTTCGTAAACTACATCACACACATATATGTTTACATTAAGATATATACAGTCAAGAAAATCAAGAGCAATGGTGATATATATGCGGATTAGACACCAAAAAATAAACACTCAAAAAATGGCTACAATTTAAGGAATGTGTTTAGTGATGGCATTAGATTCCTAATTGATGGCAAAAAGGTCTGGTGGCAAGAAAAGCTGTTTCTAGGAGGTTATCAAGTGTTTTCGCTCGACGATTCCATTCTTGGGTGTTTGGTCTGGCCCTTGTTCCTGTAACTCGAATCCTAGCCTGGTATATCCCATTTTAGTTTTACACCATTGTGAACCTTACGCCTTTTTTACTCTCTGATCGAGGTTCTCGGCAATGAAAAATCTTCATAAACTAAATCACACGTGTATATGTTGACATTTAAGAGATATACAGTCAAGAAAATCAAGAGAAATGGTGATATATATGCGGATTAGACACCCAAAAATAAACACTCAAAAAATGACTGCAATTTAAGGAATGTGTTTAGTGATGGCATCAGATTCCTAATTAATGGAGAAGGGTCTGGTGTCAAGAAAAGCTTCTTCCTGGAGGTTGTCAAGTGTTTTCGCTCGACGATTCCATTCTTGGGTGGTTGGTGTCACGGCCCCGACCTGGTTTGACCCGTTTCAGGAGCCGCGAGACAGAAAATCCCGTGCTATTTATTTAACAGCGGAAGATTTCTTCAGGATCTTTTTAAAACTGCAATTTCCTGATTATTTTATTTCACAATTCTGGATAAAACCCCGGAAATTTACAATCATATGATTTCACGGAGAAACCTTTATTTTACAAAACATGTTTCTTTATTTTATATTGAGCCACTTCCTTAAGCTTGTAGTGCTTCACGGCACTTTTTCTGGATCACAACAGATCACCTGAAACATGTTTGAAAAAGGTTTTGTCAGCGGGAAATACTGGTGAATCATTATTTTTATGAAAACGACTCATTTGTTATAATTTACAGTATTAAGAGCGATAACAATGTTTCAATATATCAACCAACTACCCACAGTATTTGTCACTCGAACATCCATCGGTAACCTCAGAGTCCAATGGTGTCTGTGACTATGGTCATATCACCCCTTGTCTACCCCGTTGTCAAATGGTGACGGTTATCAAGTAATGTATACAAAACCCCACATACCGGCTGTAATTTGGTGACTACAAAGACTTAATCCCTGTAATTATAACTTTGAAAATAAACATGCTTTTGAAATTAAATTTGATAAAAAGAGAATGACTCACATTGCAGATTTAATATGAACAGAGCTTAGCCTACTGATTAGCCTTGATAACCTAGTTTAAATAATAATGCACACAAAATAGGTTAGTAACTAATACAGCATTTACGATAACTCACGAGATTAATCCTTCACAACGAATGATAAAGTGCGATACTTAAACATCCATTGAAATAACGACGAATGACAAAGCATAAACCCTAATGTGGGCAGCACTTAAACATCCATTGGATAGTTTAATCAATCGGACATTGAATCATAGCAGCGATTGAGTTATTACCCTGTTTTGCGGCAGCACTTCGTGTCTGTGTGTGTTTTTGTAGTAATTGGACAATATCTCAACGTACGTATTGAGTTTGAACGTCGAACTAACGCACAATTGCAAATAACAGACTCCATTATTTATACATGAAAAACGGTTCCCTCGCGTGGCGCGAGGGGCCTTCGCGTGGCGCGAGAGACACCGGTCTACCATAGGGTAGCTTCGTGTCCAGGTAGCTCAGGTGAGTTGGTCTCGCATGCATTTTCAATTTACACGTTAAACTGTTTAGATATTATCAACTAGGGTTTACCCCCCCCCCCCTGAGTTTTAGGGGCCCTTATCCTGATTCTGATTATTCTGAAAATTTTAGGGTTTATGCAGGATCACTTGGGTTTCTTAATTAGGGTTTCCTATTGGAAAAAATAATATAATAAATAGGACTTTTGATGAGAGTTGTTACATCCTCCCCACCTTAATAAAAATCTTATCCTTGAGATTTACTGGAATAATTGAGGATACTTTCGCTTCATCTCTGATTCCAGCTCCCAAGTGTATTCGGGTCCTCGTTTCGAATCCCACTTGACTTTGACCAGCACTAGTCGTTTGCGTTTGAGAAACTTGATCTTTCGGTCTTCTATTTGTAGTGGCTTCTCAACAAATTTTAGCTTTTCATTTACCTCTATGTCTTGAAGAGGTACTACCAGGGATTCGTCAGATAGACATTTCTTTAGATTGGATACATGAAATACATCATGTACTCCAACTAGTTCTTCTGGTAGTTGTAACCGATAAACAACTGGTCCTATACGTTGGATTGCTGGAAATGGTCCTACGTACCTTGGACTCAACTTTTCTTTCTTACCGAATCGAACTACTCCTTTCCAAGGAGAAACTTTCAATAGTACTTTGTCTCCTACTTGGAATTCCAATGGCTTCCGTCTATTATCTGCATAACTCTTCTGGCGATCTCGAGCCATCTTCAGTCTTTCCTTGATTTGAGTAATTTTGTCAGTGGTTTCTTGCACTATTTCTGGACCTGATAATTGACTTTCTCCTATTTCTGCCCAACAAACTGGAGTTCTGCATTTTCGTCCGTATAATGCTTCAAATGGGGCAGCTTCAATGCTTGAATGATAACTATTGTTATAGGAGAATTCAATTAAGGGTAAGTGGTCGTCCCAATTTCCACCAAAATCTATCACACATGCTCTGAGCATGTCTTCCAAAGTTTGGATTGTCCTTTCACTTTGTCCGTCTGTCTGAGGATGATATGCAGTACTCAGATTTAGTCGAGTTCCCATCGCTTCTTGGAAACTACTCCAAAAATGGGAAGTGAAACGACTATCCCTATCCGATACAATGGAGAGTGGAACTCCATGTAAGGATACTACTTCATCTACATACAACTTTGCCAATTTTTCCATGCTAAAGGTTTCTTTCATAGGTAGAAAATGAGTTGATTTGGTTAATCGATCCACAATTACCCAAATCGCATCATTACCTTTTCTGGTTTTGGGTAACTTAGTAACAAAATCCATTGTTATGAGTTCCCATTTCCATACAGGCATTTCTAATTGTTGTAGTAGACCTGAAGGTTTCTGGTGTTCTGCCTTAACTTGTGAACAAGTAAAACATTTAGAAACATATCGAGCTATGTCCTTTTTCATTCCTATCCACCAAAAGTTATTTCTTAAATCTTGATACATTTTATTGTTTCCAGGGTGCATGGTATACCTAGATTTATGGGCTTCTTCTAAAATCTTATTTCTTAATTCTCCCTGCTTAGGTACCCAAATTCTGCTTTTGTGGAATCTCCAAATTCCATCAGCTCCTTGCTCTAATTCTTTTATTCGTCCTTTCATTCCTTCAGCATCATCCTTGATTGCTGTAGTTTGAACATTCTTTAATTGTTCCATTAAATCTAATTGTAGATTTAATCTGAGAGCACGAACTCGCTTTTGCTTTTCATGATACTTACGACTTAAGGCATCTGCAACTACATTTACCTTTCCTTCGTGATACTGAATATCACAGTCGTAGTCACTTAGGATTTCCATCCATCTCCTTTGCCTCATGATTAATTCTTTTTGCCCAAATATATATCTTAAACTTTTGTGATCCGTATAGACAGTAAATTTATTCCGTACAGATAATGTCTCCAAATTTTAAGGGCAAAAATTATGGCTCCTAATTCTAAATCATGACTCGTATAGTTTTCTTCGTGCTTTTTCAATTATCTTGAAGCATACGCAATTACCTTCTTGCGTTGCATTAGCACACATCCAAATCCTAGTTTTGAAGCATCACAGTATACTTCAAAATCTTCAGTCCCTTCTGGTAAAGCTAGGATTGGAGCGTTTGTTAACTTTTGTTTTAGAATCCTAAAAGCTTCTTCTTGCTTAGGTCCTCATTCAAACTTAACTGCTTTACAGGTTAGCTTAGTTAATGGTACAGCTATCTTGGAAAAATCCTTAATAAACCGTCTATAGTATCCGGCTAAACCTATAAAACTTCTAATTTCCATTGCGGATTGCGGAACCTTCCATTTGGTAATTGCCTCTATCTTAGCAGGATCTACATGAATACCGTTGTGATTCACCATGTGACCTAGGAATTGCACTTCTTGTAGCCAAAATTCACACTTCGAGAATTTGGCGTAAAGCTTTTCTTTTCTTAACAAAGTTAAGAGTGCATGCAAGTGCTGACAATGTTCGTCCTGATTTTTGGAATAAATAAGTATATCGTCAATAAAAACAATTACAAATTTATCCAAGTACGGTTTACAGATCCTATTCATCATGTCCATGAATGCTGCAGGTGCATTCGTTAATCCGAAGGGCATGACTGTAAACTCGTAATGACCATACCTAGTTCTGAAAGCAGTTTTAGGTATGTCTTCTTCTTGTACCTTCAATTGATGATATCCGGAACGTAAATCTATCTTAGAAAAGTATCTAGCTCCTTGAAGTTGATCGAATAAATCATCAATCCTAGGTAATGGGTATCGATTCTTAATTGTAACCTTATTCAATTCTCTATAATCAATACACATTCTCATCGAACCATCCTTCTTCTTTACAAACAACACTGGTGCTCCCCAAGGGGATGAACTAGGTTGTATGAAACCTTTACTTAATAATTCATCTAATTGCTTTTTCAGTTCTAACATTTCTGTGGGGGCTAACCGATAAAGTGCCTTAGCTATCGGTGTAACTCCGGGAATTAGATGAATTCTAAATTCTACTTCCCTATCTGGTGATAATCCTGGTAACTCTTCTGGGAATACATCTGGGTATTCTGAGACTACAGGAATCTCCTTAAATTCTTTATCCTTAGTACTAATGATTACTGAAATCATATATACTATTCCTTGCTTTCGTTCATAACTAGTAACTTTCATTACCGAAATGAACTTCATGGGTTTTTGCGGTTTATCTCCTGTAATCATAATTACTTCTCCAGTAGGTGCACGAATTTCTATGGAGTTCCTATCACAAAGAATCCGAGCATGGTTGGCTATTAACCAATCCATTCCTAACACGACATCGAATCCGGCTAATTTCATAGGTAATAGGTTTGCAGAAAATTTATGACCTAAAAGTTCTATATTTTCTTTTTGCAAAACCTTATCTATGTTAACTGAATTCCCATCTGCCGTTTCGACTGTAAAAATTTGCCTAAGGTTGGTAAAAGGTAAATTAAGAGCTTGACAGAATGAAGTATTGATAAAACTTTGGTTTGCACCAGAGTCAAATAATACTTTTGCATACACGTTGTGAACTAAGAACGTACCAGCTATCACATCTGGAATGAGTTCTGCTTCTTAAGTGGTCAGCTGGAATGCTCTGACATTCTTTTTAGTAGCTCCGTCGGCCGTCTTGGCTTTGTTTTCTACTGGTTTGACCAATTTAGGACATTCTGTTTTGAAATGTCCTACTTCGCCACAGTTAAAGCAGATTCTTGTTTTCTTTCTGCAGTCTTCTTCACGATGTCCCACCATTTTGCAAAAGTTGCAGGTTATATTACATCTTCCATAATGTTTCTTTTTGCAATTCCTGCAGAACGGCGGAGTTGAAGATTGCTCTGTTCCTCTTCTCTTGAAGATGCTATTATTACCCGTACGAAATCCTTGGGTAATTTTCTGAGCCAGTTCCTTTTTCCTGTTTTCATCTCTTGTGCGGACCAGTTCGTCAGTTAGGGTGTTAGCTAATTCTACCGCATCGTCAATAGTACGAGGTCTCGCAGCTTTAACGATATTACGGATTTCGCTAATCAATCCCCAAATATAGCGAGAAATGAGTACCGGTTCTGGCGAAGCCAGTGTTGGTACCACTCTAGCATACTCGAAGAAAGTCGAAGTATACCCTCGACAGTCTACATTCACCATCCGGTGGTTCAGAAATTTATTCGCCATTTGTTCCTTTTCGTATTCGGGACAAAATTTTCTTTCTATCAGACTTTTAAATTCTTCCCAATTCATGGCATAAGCCACATTTCTTCCTTTGGCTTGAAGTACTGTATTCCACCATTCTAACGCCCCTTCTTTGAAAAGATTTGACGCGTACATGACCTTATCGTCCTTGGCACATTTACTTATTGTAATCACTGCCTCGGTTTTCTCTAACCAACGCAGTGCCGCAGTCGCTCCTTCATTGCCTGCAAATTCAGCAGGTTTACAAGCAAGAAATTCTTTGTGAGTGCAACCAGGCGTTGCAGCTTTCATTTTCTTAGGGAGCGGAGCCTGCCGTGGATCATTATCGTGATTAGTATGATTACCACCTCCGTTTACGCTATTACTGAAGTTATCTTCAGAAATACGTTTGCTAGAAATGATTTGTTGGGGTTCAATAGGTTTCTGGGCAACAGCAAGTATTGCTGGAATAGCATTAGCTATTCCTTGGGCAACAATATTTTCTATATCCTGCCTAGTCATAAATTGATCCTTCGGATGTTGCTCAGATTGATTAACCTCATTAACTGGTTCATTATTAGCATTTTCCATCTGATAATTAATATATATATAATTTATTAGTATCAAATAAATAACAATTATACACAAAACAATCATACAAATTTCAAATACACATATAGCCAAAACTATCGATTTCTCGATTCCCTATTTTTATATTTTATAATATGCGTCAATACATACCATTATCTTACAAAGTTTTATTTTAGGTTATTTCACAAGATTATATTTTTCTATTTATTATACAACCACAGTTTCACAAACCCACTATCCCTTGTCAGTTGGTATTTCAGTAACGACGTTCCCTCTCGTCGTATTTCCAGGAGATCTGTTCTCCTACTTCCCTGATCCTATTTCCTGCATCCACCAGCTCCTCGCCAAAGTGGCGGAGTTCAGCTAAATTTTCATTGCTCATTGGTGGGTTTGGTATAGGTTCTGGGTCGAACTGAGGGAGAAAGGAATAAGGACTATTAAGTAGGTTTTGAAACTGCCAATCATTAGTCCACCACTCGTCCATTCCTAAAGGTTGAGTATGGATTAAAGGTTCTAGAATTGCTGGTTCCAAGTTCATTGGAAGTTGATTTTCAGCAGGATAAGGGTAGAGATTATTATTGACAGGCCTGACGATATCACAGCTTGCCAATGCACGATCCAATTCTTCCTGAAATGGTAACTCCTCGATTTGTCTAGAGCTTTCCCCAATTTCCATCTTTGTCTGCCTAGAACCTTCTCCAATCTCCATTTCTATCTGTTTAGAACCTTCCCTGACTTCAATCCCCTTTCCTTTATCTAAGGGATTTTCTATTTTGGGAATCTTCCTAGTGGCTGGTTTCCTCCTGCGTACACGTCTCCAGCCTACAAATCTTCTCCTTTTCTTAGGCTTTAGTTTCTCTAGAGGTGGAGCACAAAATTCCATAGGTTGTTCCACATCTGCTATATAACCAGTAAAGTCATTGGAGACTTCTATTTTCACTGGATAAAGGTTGAGATTCTCTAGGGCTCCAGATAACTCATTCATGCTGTTTAGCATAAAAATACACACAAAATGCTAAGTTAAAATTTTATAACAAAATTTCATAGATAACCTTTAAATATTATTTCATACCGTGTGACTAATTTAATACAAAGACAACTAAAAATTAAAACATACTAGGATTTACTATAAACTTATTTATTTACTGGATAAGGTTTCTGGCTTGTAGGTGATAAGGTGCTAAAACTTGAGTCAGAGTATTTAAAGATTTGCATTTACTGCTACAGTGGCTAGCATATAGAGATCTGCCCATTTTTCATCTAACTTGTCTTCCCATGGTGGGTTACTGCCTAGTTCTTGGGTTTTCTGATTAACTCTCTTTTCTTTTGGTTGTGATTTCTTTAATTTCTCCTGACTTTTCCTAATAATCAAACTTCTTTTATTAGGAGAAAGTGGTTCCTCATATTGTGCCTTTCGGACAAATATTCCTTCTTCAGGATTTGCATAATGTTTTGAGGAATTTGTTTGGGATGAACTTCCCTTCTCGTTTGATGACCTATCTAATTTAAGATAGATGTTTGAAAGCTTTTGCTTACCCATACTGTACACAAATATTCAAATAATAAAACACATAATCACAAAATGACAATTAGAAAAAATTAAGTATTTTCTAAATACTTAATTGGCTTAAATCAGTGGCTCTGATACCACCTTTTTCTGTCACGGCCCCCGACCCGGTTTGACCCGGTTCAGGAGCCGCGGGACAGAAAATCCCGTGGTATTTATTTAACAGCGGAAGATTTCTTCAGGATCTTTTTAAAACTGCAATTTCCTGATTATTTTATTTCACAATTCTGGATAAAACCCCGAAAATTTACAATCATATGATTTCATGGAGAAACCTTTATTTTACAAAACATGTTTCTTTATTTTATATTGAGCCACTTCCTTAAGCTTGTAGTGCTTCACGGCACTTTTTCTGGATCACAACAGATCACCTGAAACATGTTTGAAAAAGGTTTTGTCAGCGGGAAATACTGGTGAATCATTATTTTTATGAAAATGACTCATTTGTTATAATTTACAGTATTAAGAGCGATTACAATGTTTCAATATATCAACCAACTACCCACAGTATTTGTCACTCGAACATCCATCGGTAACCTCAGAGTCCAATGGTGTCTGTGACTATGGTCATATCACCCCTTGGCTACCCCGTTGTCCAATGGTGATGGTTATCAAGTAATGTATACAAAACCCCACATACCGGCTGTAATTTGGTGACTACAAAGACTTAATCCCTGTAATTATAACTTTGAAAATAAACATGCTTTTGAAATTAAATTTGATAAAAAGAGAATGACTCACATTGCAGATTTAATATGAACAGAGCTTAGCCTACTTATTAGCCTTGATAACCTAGTTTAAATAATAATGCACACAAAATAGGTTAGTAACTAATACAGCATTTACGATAACTCACGAGATTAATCCTTCACAACGAATGACAAAGTACGATACTTAAACATCCATCGAATTAACGACGAATGACAAAGCATAAACCCTAATGTGGGCAGCACTTAAACATCCATTGGATAGTTTAATCGATCGGACATTGAATCGTAGCAGCGATCAAGTTATTACCCTGTTTTGCGGCAGCACTTCGTGTCTGTGTGTGTTTTTGTAGTAATTGGACAATATCTCAACGTACGTATTGAGTTTGAACGTCGAACTAACGCACAATTGCAAGTAACAGACTCCACTATTTATACATGAAAAACGGCTCCCTCGCGTGGCGCGAGGGGCCTTCGCGTGGCGCGAGAGACACCGGTCTACCATAGGGTAGCTTCGTGTCCAGGTAGCTCAGGTGAGTTGGTCTCGCATGCATTTTCAATTTACACGTTAAACTGTTTAGATATTATCAACTAGGGTTTACCCCCCCCCCCCCGAGTTTTAGGGGCCCTGATCCTGATTCTGATTATTCTGAAAATTTTAGGGTTTATGCAGGATCACTTGGGTTTCTTAATTAGGGTTTCCTATTGGACAAAATAATATAATAAATAGGACTTTTGATGAGAGTTGTTACAGTTGGCTTGGCCGTTGTTCCTGTAACTCGAATCCTAGCCCGGTATATCCCATTTTAGTTTTACACCAATGTGAACCTTACGCCTTTTTTACTCTCTGATCGAGGTTCTCGGTATTGAAAAATCTTCGTAAACTAAATCACACGTGTGTATGTTGACATTTAAGAGATATGCAGTCAAGAAAATCAAGAGCAGTGGTGATATATATATATATATATATATATATATATATATGCGGATTAGACAACAAAAAATAAACACTCAAATAATGGCTACAATTTAAGGAATGTGTTTAGTGACGGCATCAGATTCCTAATTGATGGAGAAAGGTCTGGTAGCAAGAAATGCTGCTTCCAGGAGGTTGTCAAGTGCTTTAAGGAATGTGTTTAGTGACGATATCAGATTCCTAATCCAGGAACCGGCAAGTTTGACAGAGCCTCGGTCCTGATATGATCGATTCGGTGACAAGAAATTAGTAGAAGAAAGAAATGACACCGAGCAATCACTTACAATCTGGTCTCTATTCATATCTTTACAAGTTACAGCACCATGAGACCAGTTGGACAGCATGTCCCCTTAGGGACCAAAAGCTTGTCCAAATGTGAACCCCACATCCCTATTTATAGGCAACAGCCTATCCGGTTTGAATGCGCCTATGTCCATTCGTCCGGATGGTCATCCGTTCGGATGGACTTTTACACTAAAACACCTATTCGACCGGATGGGGTTTGGACTATTCTATTGTCCATCCGTCCGGATGGACTTTTACAAAACTAAAACCTGTCCAATTTATCCTATTCAACACACGCTCTATCTAGCTATTTGCACATAGGGCTGTAAACGAGTCGAGCCAGGGTGGGGTCGAGCTCAAGCTCGAAATTAATCCAAGCGGCTAAACTTGGCTTGAGCTTTACGTCGGAGTTAAACGAGCCTAAGAACGAGCCAATGAGCTGAGCCATGGGCCGAGCCGAGCTTAGCTCGAGCTGGGCTTGGTTATAAAAATGAGCCAGCTTGGTTCACGTCATCTTAAATTGAGTTTTTTAGCTAGTTTTTCTCGAGCTTCTTTCGAGTGAGCTACGAGCCGAACTACGAGCCGAGCTACGAGTCGCGAGCTTTATGAACAGCCCTATTAGCACAGTGGCAGACGTACGAAATATGCACCAACATTTTTGTGGATTTTAGGGTTTTTAGCTTCCCGTTTCTCGCTTCCGCTTGAGCCCTTTTAAATTGTGTGAGATGTAGTAGGCGGCTTATTTGATGGTGATTATATTGATGGGATAATTACATCATGAGATCATCATGAGGCTATGGCACAGTTAAGCTACACATTTACCATCCAACCCTTGATTTTCTCCCTAACTTTTGGGGGATTTGAAATTAAAATCCCTTTATAACCTACAATCCACCACCAATAATCTCATATTCTTTTCACACACTTTCCGTTCAAAACCAATCGTTTTTTCTTCTTCCTCGCTGGCGATCCAAGGATCCTATTCTTCCTTATAAGGTAAACCTTCATGTTCAGTTTTCTAGGCTCTCAATTAGACTTTGAAAAAAATTTGTTACGGCTAAGATATTCCTCTTTCCTTTGAACCTGTTAGCGATGACAGTGTTTATATCGGAATATCAATAAAAAACTAAACAAGACTGTGCTTTAGTTTTTTATTAAATATTAAAGTTGCTATAATAAAAGATATTAATTCTTATGAAAAAGAAATTAAAATATTAACCATTCCTAGATTGACATGTGTCATGGCAACCTAGTGCAACCTTGGGTTGTTGAAGCGCCAAGGTTGTCCATTTCACCCCTTATTTAAATAAAACTGCTGACGTACGCATTTGTAGGACGTGGGCGTGGGTAGTCTTATATGCACAACTATTACCAATGGCCTCGACATGACCTCGCAAACTGTCTACTAATTCTAACGTTAACCTAGCACTAGTACAAAAACGGCAGCTAATAGGGCGGTTTTTTTAATCAAATAAGTCGCTTAAGAAACCGTCTTTAAAAATACCGTAGTTTTTGATAAATGGCCGTCTTTTATTAATTGATACCAAAAACTACACTTCCATATAACCGTCTTAAAATCACTTCATTTGGTTTCGTCTTTTATGCAAATATTGGGCAAATAAGATGGTTCAAATCAATCAAATAAGATGGTTCAAGAATTTAATATTTCACCGATTTACTTTATTTACCATCAATTTAATTCAACAATTTATTTTATTCTATTTTATCATTAAGTTAATTCACCAATTTATTTTATTTTACCATCAGTTTAATTCGCGAATAATTTATTAGATTCAATTTCATCTTAATTAGAATCCTATAAACACATAAAACAAATAAAAACAACATAACAAAATGAACCATATAAATTAATATAGTTAAAATAGCTGAATCATCCATTTTGACCCATTGTCTAAATTATTCATTTTAACATAGTAAAAAAAATATCCAAGCATATTCAGTTTAACACAAACAGAAACTAGCATCTAAAAACCTCCTTTGAGTTACTTCGACATCCTTTTATCATCCAAGATAACCACAAGCCCCCTCGACCACCAGCTAGCTAGAATTCCTTTGACACGGATCAAAACGTAGAAAACTGGCTATTAACAACCATTAAAGATTAAGATAAACCAGGATCCCTTCGTTGGAATCATGAGGACATAAAAATGCAAACCCGAAAATATATGATAAGTCATACCAACTAGGGTCAACATCAACACAAATCCCTTTAGTACTCCTAGGAACCCCTAATAATATAAGATATCTATTTTGTCAAATGCTTTTAGGCGCACCTAGGCCTTGTGGTCAAAACGAAGGAACGGGTCAAAGTATATTAACCATCTGTGTAATTGACTCTCCATATATAGAAAAAAAAAAAAAAAAAGACTGTTCCGTGGCTCACTCAAGTGTTCTAAACAAATATTTATAAAAAATGAAGAAAAAAGGTACTTAAAAAAGAGTAGCATACTAATATACTTACCTTCATTCATCCTTCTCGCCATGACGAAAAGATGATATGAACACCTTTAAAGTACGCTCTACAAATTCACTAATTTCACTTTGACACCATTCTACTTTTATTTACCAGCTAAAACATAAAGATAGATAAAAGTTAGATTACAGTTTGATATACATTGTAGTTAAACGTATATAAGTTTGAGTGTATAAATACACTTACCATGTGTTCTCTGTTGCAAATCACAAAATCATACATGGCCATCATGAAACAATAACTGCATTCCTATTCGTTAGGTTGTATACGACACTAAATAATTAATTGAATTAACAAGTAATTAATTAAAATATATTAATAAACATCTTGAATGAAAGATAACTTACATCAACCTTATCCAAGTTATTTTCTGTTTTATGGCCTTTTCAAATACATGTGTAATCTCGTAATCTAGAGGCTCGTTTAAACTTTTTTTTTTGAATCAAACCACACAAGTATTATATATAGGATGATGTTGAAGTACAACTGTAACACCCCGAAAATATTAGAATTTATATTTATTTACATATGGTATATACGTTGGTTTAACCGAAGAATAATGTAACTAGGATTTACTAACCTAGTTAATGATAATTTTCAAACAATAAAGAAACTTGAAGTAAATTGGCTCAACTATAAACCTTTAAAAGTTAAGGGACTAAAAATGGGCAATTGGAATAAAGTTTTAATTAAAACTAAAAATAAACAAAACATAGACACTAGTGTGTGTGGGGGGGGGGGTCGAATACAACATAGCCAAAAAGGAGCTCTAGCCAAAAACCCTAAACACTTAAAATTGAGCAAATTCTAGAGGAAGCAAGCATAAAGATTTGGGGTTTTAACTAAAATTGTGATCACCAAGCTTAGGGGATCACAAGGTATGTCAAATTTCATCATTTAGTGTTATCTTGAAATTTTGATAAACACTCATAATTGAAATTCATACTTGAATGTTGAATCTATAAGTGTTTTTATGTTGAAACCATGTCTAGCAGCAAACCCTTGTTAAAAGTTTGTTGATATAGTGATGAAAACTATGAAATTGATAATCACCCACATAGATGCTAAATGGGTTTTGTAAAGAAATGATGAACACTAGAATTATAGTCATGAATTGGTGTTACTTGATTATTATGAAGCAAGTCTAGGTGTTGTTTATGCATACTAGACATATGAGCTTGAAAATGATGTTTAAACATGGTTAAATAACTAATCATGAACATGATTATATTTGTAAAATAATCATGCCCACAAGGTGTTTGTTAAAAAGCCTAAACGAATTCTAATATGTTGACATTTCAAAAGAAACGCGTAATTGAATAACATGGCGAATTACTTATAATATGAAATGATATGAGTTCTAAACACGTTGTTGGTTGAACTCTATAGGCAAGGTGTTTGAATCTTCAAGCGGACAAGTCAGAGCGGACGCGCGCTTGAAGGATAAGCTTTGAAAGGTACGTAACTTGTAGTTTCGTTACATTATGAGTGTACATTAGTCCTAGTTATGTTAATGTTGTTACAACGAAAAGTATGAGTTTGGTATGTCATTAAAGTGAAGGAACTCACTCGACAACCAAACGGGTCAAAATAGATGATTATAACATGTTTGGTATGTCATTAAAGTGATGGATTTCACTCGACAACCAAATGGGTCAAATAGATGTTTAAAACGATAGTGATTTGAAGTGACCCTAAGGTCACACAATAAATCGGTAGAATGAATGCGTAAGCCGAGAAACGGACACGCCGAAGTTTGATTTAGTGAACCCTTGGAATTGGGTCAAAACATAGAAATATGATTTTGTTGAATATTGATTAAATGTGCTTGCTTGAGTTGTAAATAACAAGCATGATGTAAATGCGTACGCAAACCATGTAATGGGAGCGAAAACACAAATGTTTGACAAGCCCCGGAATGGGTAAAAATGACAAGAAATAATCATCGTTAATAAACATATAGTATGTTGTTAAAATGGAATGGGTCAAATAATGGCATAAAGGATTTATAAGCCATTTGCTTATAAATCAGCTTTTGATGCAAATCGAGATGATAAACGGATCGGTAATTGTATTACGGTCACATAGAAACAATCACGTAATTCGGATAAGTAGATTTAAAGTTATGAAACTTTTAAGTTGGAATTTTGGATGAAACATAGCTGGGCAAATATGAAGCTGAAAGAAGGAAACCTTCTGTCGAAAATGGGTTGTCGCGATACGCGACCATAACCTGGTCTCACAGTCGCACCACGCGACCATAGTCGCGGCCCACGAATGAATAATCCAAGCCTCTCGCGGCACGCGAGAGGCCTAAAAGTTGCCAAAAATTTTATATTTTGTTGTTTTGTTGATAGAACTTCTTTATAAGTGTTTTAAGACCTTCATAGCTAATGTTAATGTCGGTTTAAATTATACGTGAACATGGTAAGCCTCCGGATGAAGATCAAGCTATGAGCAAGAACCGAACACACGTCCAAATGAAGCTTCCGCGTTGATCTTATTTTGTTTTCGTTAAAAGTGAACTATGTAAACACTTAAAACATGGTTTCTGAATGTTTTAAACATGTTTGTTACTTATGATGTAAAAGTTTTTGATAAGTGGCATTTGATATAAAATTCCTACTTTAATGTTATGTTAATGCTAAATTAGAATGGGTCTTACAAGTTGGTAATCAGAGCTCAAGGTTGTTGATAAAGTGTGTTCGGTTCGAAGCTTGATTAAACGTCCAGTAAGAATTAATTATATGAGTAGATAGTAACAAAACATTAGGAAAAGAATATGAATTTAAGTGCGTGAAAGAGTGTGTTAATACACTCAACCCCGGAAAGTGCACTAAACACAAATGGTTTAAGCAAGTTATAAACTTGGCTAAACCAATTGAATGATGCAAATGATAATGAAATGAAATGTTTAACAATTGATATAAACATTTCAGATTCAAGATGTCTGGTGGAAATAATGAAGATACGGTGCCGAGAGTCACCGAACAAATGAAAGAAGTAATTGCGGAAGAGGTCGGAAAGGCAATAGAAAACAGTTTATCCGGATTCATAGACAAGATCCAAAATACGATACTCGCGGTAGTTAATGAATGGATGAAAAGGTTCGAGGAAAGCTTCAACCAAACGAAAGACAAGCAAGTAGAGAGAAAGGCTTGTTCTTACAACAAATTCATGGCTTGCAAACCTCCAATTTACAATGGGGAGGTTGACCCGATTATATGCCAACGTTGGTTGAGCGACATCGAAGGGGTGTTTGAAAGAACCCATTGAGACGTGAGCGACTTTGTAGATTACGGAACGGGTCAATTGAGGGGACAAGCGAAAGACTGGTGGGATAACTTAAAAAAGGAGCAAGGGGTTGAAGCGATGAGGAATATGACATGGGATGAGTTTAAGGCACCATTCCTTAAACATCATAGTCCCAAAGCTGTCATTAATAAGATGAAGGAAGAGTTCATCCAACTGAGGCAAAGGGGTGAAACGATAGACAAGATCACGGGTATCTTCCTTGATAAATTGAGGTTTTGTGACGAGCTGGTGACAACCGAAGAGCAGAAAATATACTACTACTATAACATGCTGAGTGCTGAATATCGGGAGTTCATGACTCCCTCAAAATACGAGACTCTCACCGAGATTATCAACACTGCTCGAGAACGAGAGATAGAGTTAAAGAAACAAGTTGAGCGGGGTGAAAGAAGGGCATCGGATGTGAATCCAAGCCCTACAAAGAAAGCAAGGATGACGGAATCCTCGAGAAAGTCGGATGTGAAAGGCGGGTCACCAAGTTGTAAGATTTTTGGCAAGGCTCACAAGGGTGAATGTCGTTTTAAAGATAAACCATGCCCTATATGTGGGAAGACAGGGCATACGGCTTCGATATGCCCGGGAAAAGTGTCAGTTTGCTACAAATGTTTCCAACCGGGCCATAAGAAATTAGAATGCCCGGAGTTGGTCAGAAAGAAAGATGTGAAAGATACGCAAACGGAGACTCAGAAATTGGAGGCCAGATCTTTTCATCTGACCGCGACAGAAGCAAAGATTGAACCCGATGTGGTTTCAGGTATATTTGCCATAAACTCGATTCCCTCCCGTATTTTGTTTGATACGGGTGCGAATAAATCCTTTGTTTCACATGGATTTATTCGACATCCTTCATTTGAATTAACGAAGTTACCTATGCCTTTAGAAGTAGAAATAGGTAATAACAAGAGTTTTATCATTTGTGATGTATGTCAAAACTGCAAATTGAGTATCGCTGATGAAGAATACTCAATAGACTTGATCCCGATGTCGATGGGAGAATTCCAAGTGGTCCTCAGAATGGATTGGTTGTCCCAACATCACGCAAAGGTCGTATGCTTCCGTAAGGAGATAAAACTAACGTCTCCGAGCGGAGAGCACGTTACTATTTATGGAGAAAAAGGAGGTAATCCCGTGGTGTGCTCGATGTTAGAAGCCCACAAACTCATGCAACATGGATGTACAGCATACTTGGTATACGCATGCGAATCGGAGAAAGAGTCACCGAAGATTGGAGACGTACCGGTGGTACGGGATTATGATGATGTATTTCCGGAGGACCTACCGGGAATACCATCAGAACAGGAAGTGGAATTCGGAAACGAATTGATTTCGGGTGCAAAACCGGTAGCTAAGGCGCCGTATCGGCTCGCGCCATCGGAGCTCCAAGAGTTAATGTCGCAGATACAAGACTTGCTAGATAAGAGATTCATAAGGCCGCGTGTGTCTCTGTGGGGCGCACTGGTGTTGTTCGTGAAAAAGAAAGACAGGAGCATGCGTATGTGCATCGATTACCGGGAGTTAAACAAACTCACGGAGAAGAATCGATACCCGCTCCCGAGGATTGACGACCTATTTCACCAACTACAAGGCGCGAGTTGGTTCTCTAAAATTGACCTAAGATTGGGGTATCATCAGTTCAAGGTCAAAGAGGAAGATGTACTGAAGACAGCTTTCCATACATGGTACGGGCATTATGAGTTCCTCGTGATGTCCTTCAGGTTGACAAATGCACCCGCGGCATTCATGGACCTCATGAACCGGGTTTACAAACCCATGTTAGATAAATCGGTGATAGTGTTTATCGACAACATTTTGGTGTATTCAAGGAGCGAATCAGATCACGCTTGTCACTTACAAGAAGTGTTAGAGGCACTTAGACGAGAAAAGATTTATGCAAAGTTCTCGAAATGTACCTTATGGTTACGAGAGGTGCAATTCCAAGGGCACATCATTAGTGTCGACGGAGTACTAGTTGATCCGTCCAAAATATAAGCCGTGTCAAATTGGAATGTTCCGATGAATCCTTCAGGAATCAGAAGTTTCTTAGGGCTTGCGGGATACTATCGGAGATTCATACAAGATTTCTCCAAGATCGCTTCCCCATTAACCAAGTTAACTCACAAGGATGAAAAGTTTGTATGGAGTGTTGAACAAGAAAGAGCCTTCCAAACGCTAAAGGAAAAGCTGACCCATGCTCCGATATTAATTTTGTCAGACGATGTCGACGATATGGTGGTCTATTCGGATGTGTCGCATTTGGGACTCGGGTGTGTCTTAATGCAACAAGGCAAGGTTATAGCTTAAGCCTCTAGATAATTAAAAGTTCATGAAAAGAAATACCCTATGCACGATCTCGAATTGGCGGCAATGGTATTCGCTTTAAAAATATGGAGGCACTATTTGTATGGGGTGAAGTGCACTATATTTACAGACCACAAGAGTCTGAAGTATTTCTTCGATCAGAAGGAATTAAACATGACACAGAGGCGCTGGTTGGAAACAGTGAAGGATTACGACTGTGAAATACATTACCATCCTGGGAAAGCCAATGTAGTGGCGGACGTGTTGAGTCGAAAGGAAGGTTATTCTCCTATTCGGGTGCACTCAATGCAATTGATAGTGACCTCGTGCTTACTCGAACGTATCTGGGTGTGACACTTGTGCTCCGTAAACACACACGATGTAGGACACTATCTTTTATCAAGAAACAATGTGTTTTGGTCTCAAAAATTTATTTATTTTGGTTTTTCAATTTCACATTTTGATTCTAGTTCATTTACAAGCTTTAAATCGCTTTCTGCAAAGTTAAACGCGAACTGATGCGTAAACGTAATCAGTTTAATGCGGCAAACACTCCGGCATAGTGAAAAAGGATTAACATACCTTAAATAACTTATATATAACTTAGAAAAAGGTTTTGAAAGCTTTGGTGTGTCAAAAACAAGTTTATTCACACTCAGGGACTATTTGCGTCAAACTGCGAAAGTCTGCTGATTCACACAGTATCAAACATTCCGGAACTTGATCATAAGTTAAATATGCCCTAAATATCCTTTGCATAGCTTAGAAATAATATTTGAGGTGTTTGGTGTGCAAAAATAAACTTATTTGATCAATAGGGACTAAAAGCGTCAAAAAGTGCATAAGTTTGCATTTTCGCGCATAACTTACGTTCTGAATATATCCGGACATCCAAAAATTTATGTAATCATTAAAATATTTTATTTTAGTGATTGGCATGATAAAATTTCATTCGTCGCTTAATTTGGATCATTTTTGCGTTCGTTACGACTTCCGTCGTAATTACCCGAATAACGCAACCGTACGGCCAAACGAACCGACATCCATGATGTCTTTGAGCATATTTTAAGTTCCCTATACTTTAACATCATTTTAGAGCCTTGAAATGAGGTTAACGGGGTTTAAAAGTGCCAAAAAATCAAGTTTTACAAGTGCAGGGACCATTTTTAAAATTTTTGGCAGATACATTGAACTTGGTCTATTTTTGAGGATTTGATGGTTTTAACCCAAGGTTTTGCACTCTATGGGCTGGAATTTGATGGTTTTAAGTATTCCCATGGTTTTGAAAACCATGTGCCCACATGTAAGGTCTAGATCAAGGCACGTTTTGCGAAGAACGATCCTAACGGTTCTCCAAAATCTATAAATACCCATGCTTTCATTCACTTAAACTCACACTTGATTCATTTTGCTCTAAGTTGAGGTTTAAACACTTCATACCTGAGCAAACTTGGATCAAACTTCCTAGCTTGGACCCTTTGTAAGCTTCTTTCATTCTTTTATGCGTTTTTAAGCGGGAAAGTCAAACAGTGTTTGACTTTCTGCTTTGACCAGTCTTTGGGCAACACGAAGTTCGTTTGAACTTCACAACGTGAGCGTAATCATGATGGTCATAGTCCCTTGTGACTATACCTATTGATTACCACGTTGATTAGGTATAGTGTCGAGTCATAGTTTCGGTCAAAATACGCGTCTATGCGTATTTTGCAACCAAACTATTCTTGGGTATCAAAACCGTTTGTTTTGATATCAAACTTGTTTTCTAAATTTGTTAAACATGTTTTAACATGTTTAACTCATCACTTTAGGTTTACTGCTTATATAGGGTCGTAAGATAAGCGGTCTAAACAACCGCTTAGACTTTCGAACCCGACCCGTTTGGTCGATCATTAGGATCCAACCAAACATATAATGTGACCATAGTTGTATAGGGAATAACCTTCCAAGGTTATACCTTATGGTCACTTCGTTTAGTTAGTTGTATGATAGGTAGTTTATATGCCTTAGGAAAATGACCAAAATGCCCTTTTGCGCATGATTTCATTTTAAGCATATGTAACCAATATTTTGACATCCAAACTGATTATATAACATAATTAGATATGTTAAGGCATATAATACTTGTCATAGGACTAGTTAGGCGTCTCGAACGCGCTTTTGCGCGAACGACGCGTTAAAGTGGCGTAAGCTACCTTAATGGGTCGTAAGCACTTAGGATAGGTTTCGATTTAGAATGTAGGCTTTGTTAAACCTTATCACATGAGTTCCAACACTCATTTGGTTTACAAGACCTCATTCTACCCGATCTTCCGATTTAGGTGTCGATTCCCTAACATAGTATTTGTTACCCTAGGAACCGCTTCAACACTTGAACTCTTGGTCTTTTGAGCTTTGTTATACCCTTTGAACCGGGACTATACGCAACCCCAGGTGAGTACATAGTTCCCCTCTTTTACTGTTTTCAAATGTTTTGGGGTGATTCATATGTGTAATCGATTTGTTTTCAAAATGTATGGCATATGTGTGTTCACTAAGTGCTTTTATGTGTGTTATTCCGATTATGCAAATGCAATGTTTTATCCTTAAGTGATCTACCTATCTTCATAGTTAGATTCATGTAGGATATTTGAAGTACAGTCTTAGATCTTCCTGACTTCATAGTGAGATTTTTAAGAAGTACTTTACAACTCGATGGTTGGTTTTTGTATAGTTTGTTGGTGATTTAGATAACGAAACTAGATAATACAATAAGCACATGGTGGATACGCCACTGGTACTTCCTATATATAAGTGTGCTTATTGTATTACCTTTCGAGGCATTATCCCGAATCACCATTAGGATTTAGGATTGTTTTGATTCAATAATTCAATATGACAAGAACCCAGGATCCCTGTAGTATCTATCTATCTTCATAGTTAGACTTATATGGGATGTTTAGAGTACTAATATTAAAGTCCATGTTTGGATTCATTGTGTACTTTAATGCATGTTAGATTGGACAATGTGACAGAACCCGAATCCTTATAGCATCTATCTATCTTCATAGGTTGATTCTTGTAGGATGTTTAAAGTACTGATATTGGAGTCCTTGATTGGATTCATTGTGTGCTTTAATGCGTGTTTACGAGTTGGTACAAGTTGACGATTTATGTGTTATGTGGTAGTTGTGATTTAGATAACGAAACGGGTATAATAAAATAAGAACATGGTGGATACGCCGCTGGTACTTCCTATATATAAGTGTTCTTATTTTATTATTCTTGTAGCGTTATCTGGATCACTTTAGGATTTTATGTACTATTGTTTCAGTATTCGATTATCGAAATCCTTGTAGAATCTCCCATATCTTTATATGTTAGATTCTTAGAAGGATATTTAAAGTATTATCATAGATCATTGATTTGATTTATATAATACATATATATAAGTTTTGATTTATTTCAAAACAGTTATTATTAATCCTTGATTGGATTCCAAATAACATATTAACAAGTTTTTACGATGGTTTAATCGAGATTTCAATATAAGGCACAAAATGACTTGGTAAATATCATATTGCCATATACAAACCTTTTGTCACGAGTTTTCACAATTAAGATTAATACCAAATGTTTTGCCATTTATTTGGCTAATAAAACCTATGTATTCGCCGGTATTTTTATGCTGACTGTTTTCGCATATGTTTCAGGTTTTCGACTGTTCAAGCATGCAACACATAGGAATACATACGGGCCTTAGACTTCTAAAAAGAACAATTACATGTATTCTTTGTTTGTAAAACGATATTAATGATATTGAAACAATTTAGTTCCAGTAGTTGTGAGCAATTTGTAACGCGGCTCTCTGATATTTCCGCCGCGTGTTGTTATGGGGTGTTACAGATTGGTATCAGAGCACTGGTTATAGGGAATTAGGTTATTAGCATGCCTTGAACCTAGTCTATAACCTTCCTAGGACCCAAACATGAGTAGACTTAGGACTTCTTTCCTAATCCTCATCCTTATTTGTGCCACAACTACTCCATGATTTACGAATCATCTAACCTTAGATGATTTATCCTGAACCTTAGGCTTTATGCCTTGGGGTATTCCTCAAAATGTTTTCTCAAAACGTTTTCATTAAAATATTTTTCAAAATGTTTTCTCAAAACGTTTTTGTCAAAATATTTCACAAACATGTTTTATCTCAAACGATTTGTATCAAAAGATTTCTTAAATGTTTTCTTCAAACGTTTTTCGTCGAAATCTTGGGTTTTAATAATGTGAACACATGCAATCTGGAAGGGTGGGTGTCTGTACCCCGAGTTTTCTGTCTAAGGCTAGAGTGTTCGTACAAATCCGCATTATCGGACCAGTCACTCTTACATGGGAATTCTTAGGGTGAGTGTCCACTTACAGGCTAAAGCATGTCTTCATGAAGCATTATAAACCTATCCATCTTGACCCTACCAAATGATTTTTGAACGACCTTTGTAACCCTACTCATTCATGTTACCCTCGGTAATGTGTTTGCTCTTCATGTCAATAGAAGCATCCTTCCTTTCCCAATACAATTTCATCATATTACCTTCGGTGATATGTTTGATTCGATAGAGTTGAAATGAATCTCATTTCATTTCACGACTCCACGAGATCCTATTTTATTTTCAAAATACTACCTTTGTCTTTTAAAAATTTCAAATTGTTACCATTTGGATGAGAATTTTCAAATTTTCAAACACAAAGTTTCTTTATTTTAAATTTTTTTTAAATTAAAAACATTTTTGTCTTAAAAGTAATAAATTTTTAACAGGTAAAGAATTTATGATACAAACCATTAACCCGGTTTGTATTCTCTCATCCAAAAATATTACAAAAGTTTATTTTCAAACAAATCTTGTTTCAAAACAAAAATCCACAACACCATATATTCTAAGTATAAGTATAAGAACAAGACCAATGAACAAAATTTTACTAGATCAAAGTTTTCCCAATACAATAAATGTTACAAACTCATAACAATTGGATAAATCTAACTTTTGGTTTTCTCTATAGCTGTATTTTCGAAATGCCTCCTCGACGAGATACACAACCTCAAACCAATGAAGAAGTTGCAGCCCTTGTCGCTCAGCAAATGGCTGCAGTGCTTCCAGGCGTAGTTGTCACAACCCCCGATCCCTGATCCCCGGGAACGGGCGGACGTGATCACAGAGTCTGGTGGTATCAGTTTGTTTAGTCTCGCAGCGGAATTTACATCAGGACCGTAGTTAGGAAATGTTTATTAGAGTAAAACCACCATATTTTATATTAATAACCACATAGGTAAAACCCAAGTTTCTTATTACAATACTTTTATAGGGATAAACCCTATTTTATTTAATTTAAAACATCGTTTCTTAGATAACTTTTATAGCCACTTATTTTCCAAGCCGTCAGTGCTCTCGAGCTGGCTTTTTCCCAGTTGGCTTTCACATTGTGTTACCTGAAACATGTTTTAAATATATTTTGTCAGCGGGAAATACTGGTGAGTGAATCCCAATTTAATTCAAACGAGTTTTATCAATTACCATAGTATTGAGAGCGATTACAATGTTTATATCTACACAATTACCCATTCAGTACTTGCCACTCGACCGTATCTATGGCTATGGTCATATCACACATTGGCTACTCGTCATCCAATTGTGAAGGTTATCAAGTAATGTATACAAAACCCCATAATACCGGAGATAATTGAAGAATTACACGACTCACATACTGGTAATATGATATAAACAATTGAGATTTTATAAAACAGTTGACACAAAAAGGAGATTACTCACATTGCTATCTTAGGCTTCTCGTAAGGGTTTCCTGGATATAATCTATAATTTATACAAATGTACATTGGTTAGTATCATAACCCTTTAAAGAATATAAATGATACCCTCCCCGAGACGGCATTCCAACAACTACGTCGGGCAGAACCACGACAGTTGTTACGGAACCCTAAATCAATCGGGCAGCGTATCTATTACGAAACTGGGGTTATAATACTTACAACGGAGCAGAACCTTGCTAATTAGGGGTATAATACCCGAGTATAAAAACTCTCCTACAGAATTTGAGATTGAGAATTGAAAGTTGAACGAATTGAAATGAGATCCGAAGCCTGCTATTTATAGTTGTGATATTGAGTCCTGTCGCGGCCCGCGTAAAGTAAGGCTAAGCCTTACGCGGCCCACGTCAACGCACGGTCAACCTAATAGCTTAGCTCAGTCATTCTCTAGACCGCCACGATGACAACACGTGTCGGCCTCTGGGTGTATCCGCGTTTCACGATCTCTCGCGGCCCGTGTTAACTAAGCATAACCCTTACACGGCCCGCTTCAACTAAAGAAGTCAGCGAAGTCAATTCCTGCATTGATACCGCCCGCGTAAGATGTTGGGGTGGGTCTACGCGGCCCGCCTCAGCCCTATATTTCAGATTTTAATTATTTTTAATGCTATACTATATTTCGGGCTTGGTTTTTAACATACGGGGTGTATTTTTAAGACACATTGGGGTATGTAAACTATATTAGGGTGTCGGAAAATATTCAAGGGTGTCGGTTTCTTGAGGGTTGTTACATTCTCCCCACCTTGTTTTAGAGCTCGTCCTCGAGATCTACTGGAACAAGTGTGGATATTTCTTTTTCATTTTAGATTCAAGCTCCCATGTGTACTCAGGTTCTCTTTTTAGAATCTTACTTTACTTTAACTAGATCTAATATCTTATGCTTGAGATTCTTGATTTGAATGATCTTGTCAATTATTCCCTGCACTATCTCAGGTCCAGATAGTTGCTTTTCCCAAATTTCTATCCAATAGACTTGGGTTTGGCACTTTTGTCCATAAAGTGCTTCGAATGGTGCAGCATTGATACTTGTGTGATAACTATTATAAGAAAATTCTTATGAAAGGTAAGTGATCGTTTGACCTTTTGGTGAATTTACTTGGATTGACTTTTGATCACATAAAGTACTGGCTTTATTGGCTATTAACCAATCTATTCTTTAAAACAATATCAAATCCTACCAGATTCATTGGGTAAAGATTCGTAATAAACTTATGGTTTAGAATTTCTATTCTTGCTCCCTGCAAGGTTTCAGAAATCTTAATGGTTTCTTCATTGACTGTCTCTACTAGACATACTTGTGGTAGTTTAGTTAATGACTGATTTAGAAATTTGCAATATGAAGTATTAATAAAATTTTAGTTTGCACCAGAGTCAAATAATACTGTAGCAAAAATATCATTAACTAAAACATACCAGTGATCACATCCGGGATCAGCTTTGCTTCTTCTGCCGTTAGAACAAATGCTCTAGCATTTTTAATATTCTTGTTGTCTGGAGCTGGAGCTAATTTTGGACAGTTTGGCTTGATGTGACCTTGTTCTCCGCAGTTGTAGCATATCCTGCTATTTTTCTTCCTGCATTCTTCTTCCTTGTGTCCCGATATTTTGCAGAAGTTACAGTATATAGAGCATCTTCCCGAGTGCTTTCTTTTGCAATATCTACAGTAGGGTGCAGAGGTAGAATCTATATTTTTCTCATGATTAGAATTTCCAGAACGAAATTCTTGTGTGAGCTTCTGGGTTAGATTTCTTCTCTGATCCTCTTCTCGGGTACGGACTAATTCATCAGTCAAGGTATTTGCTAGTTCTACAGCTTCTTCTATAGTTTGAGGTCTAGTTGCCTTGACTACATGTCTTATTTCTCCAATTAGTCCCCAGATATAACGTGAGATTAATACTGGTTCTGGTGAAGCAAGAGTTGGCACTATTCTAGCATAGTCGAAGAATATTTTAGTGTATCCCTTACTATCTACACCAGTCATCCTAAGGTTTAGGAATTTGTTTGCTATCTGTTCCTTTTCATTGGGTGGGCAGAATTTCCTTTCTACCTTATCCTTAAACTCTTCCCATTCCATATTGTAAGTTTTATCAATTCCCTTAGTTTGGAGGATAGTGTTCCATCATTCTAAGGCTGAGTTCTTAAACAGATTAGAAGCAAACAATATTTTATCTTCTTCTGCGCATTTGCTTATTCTTAAGACTGCCTCAGTCTTTTCTATCCAGCGTAGGGTTGCAATGGCCTCTTCGTTGCCCGAGAATTCCATTGGTTTACAGGACCAGAATTCTTTGTAAGAACAACCATAAGGCATGGTTCTTCTTCTTTTGGGAATGGGTGCTTGAAATACAGGTCCATTGTTCACGCTGGGTTCTGGTTCAATTGGTCGCTTACTGCTATGTTTACTCTTGTTATCAGCATCCTTAACAGTTTAAAGAATAAATGGCATAGCATCTATAATTCCTTGTGCTACTATGTGTTGGATAGCACTATTATCCACTTGGTTTCCGTTGTTATTGAGACTAGGATTTTCATTAACCAAGTTAATGTTACTCTGGTTATCATTATTCAGATTTCCTTGATTTACTTCATCGACCATCTGAATTTTTAAACATCTATCAAATATTAATATCATAGAATAATATTTAATATAGCAAATCACATGATACGCAATTTAGCCAAAAGTGTCGATCATTGCGATTTCACTCCATTTATCTATTATACACCAGTACTGAAATTAAAATTTACATTACCGACTGAAATAAATAATAAAAGGCATTCGTACATATATTTATTTTATTTTATTATTATTACTATTACCGTTTATGCCATCACCTCTACAGATATGGATTTATCCAGAAATTCATATTACGCTTATCGTATTTTCATACGAGTCGCTTTCACACCTGTCTCATTCTCTTACTATTTTCTAGAATTTCTTTTCCAAGAGTCCTAAGTTCTTGTACGTTTTCTGCACTCATTGGGGTACAGGTTCTAGGATTGGGTTCGGAATCTAAGGTGCAGGTTATTGATATGGGGTATAGGTACCTGGATTTGATAAGGATTTTCTAAAATTTTCCTTAAGGTATACATCATAGTAATAGGGATCTAAAGGATTCATACCTGGATAGGCTCCTAAGTTTTGCATTTATGAAGAAACACACAACATTCTAAGTTAAAATTTTGTAAATCATAAAATAACAAAATGGTAATTTAGAAATTTTCTAAAATTTATTTAAAACAACTATTTCTAGATTACAACTGAACTTTCGAATTTATACTAACGGTTTATTTAATAATTTAACGTTTCCGGCTTGTAAATGTTACAGGTGCTAAAACTGGTTTTATGATTTAACTTATAAGTTAGCATTTATTGCTACAGTAGCTAACATGTAGAGATTTGCCCATTTTTCATCTAATTTATCTTCCCAAGGTGGGTTACTGCTTAATTTCTGGTTTTCCTGAGACTTTTTCATATTCTCTTAACTTTTTCTAAGAATCCAACTTCTTTTACTAGGGGTAAGTGGATTTTCAAACTGTGCTTTACGGACAAATATTCCCTCCTCAGTATCTGCTGAGTATCTTGAGGAATTTGTTTGGGATGAACCTCCCTTTTCTTTCGGTGAACTATCTAGTTTATGATAGATGTCTGAAATTCTTTTCTTACTCATGCTGTAAACTAACAAATAGTCAAATAACACATAACAATAATTACAGTTATGCAATTATTTCCATAATTTATTTCCTAACAAAATATAACTTTAAGTGTCAGCAGAACACTTCTTTGGCTTAGACCAGTGGCTAGGCTCTGATACCACCTTCTGTCACAACCCCCGATCCCTGATCCCCGGGAACGGGCGGACGTGATCACAGAATCTGGTGGTATCAGTTTGTTTAGTCTCGCAGCGGAATTTACATCAGGACCGTAGTTAGGAAATGTTTATCAGAGTAAAACCACCATATTTTATATTAATAACCACATGGGTAAAACCCAAGTTTCTTATTACAATACTTTTATAGGGACAGACCCTATTTTATTTAATTTAAAACATCGTTTCTTAGATAACTTTTATAGCCACTTATTTTCCAAGCCGTCAGTGCTCTCGAGCTGGCTTTTTCCCAGTTGGCTTTCACATTGTGTTACCTGAAACATGTTTTAAAAATATTTTGTCAGCGGGAAATACTGGTGAGTGAATCCCAATTTAATTCAAACGAGTTTTATCAATTACCACAGTATTGAGAGCGATTACAATGTTTATATCTACACAATTACCCATTCAGTACTTGCCACTCGACCGTATCTATGGCTATGGTCATATCACACATTGGCTACTCGTCGTCCAATTGTGAAGGTTATCAAGTAATGTATACAAAACCCCATAATACCGGCGATAATTGAAGAATTACACGACTCACATACTGGTAATATGATATAAACAATTGAGATTTTATAAAACAGTTGACACAAAAAGGAGATTACTCACATTGCTATCTTAGGCTTCTCGTAAGGGTTTCCTGGATATAATCTATAATTTATACAAATGTACATTGGTTAGTATCATAACCCTTTAAAGAATATAAATGATACCCTCCCCGAGACGGCATTCCAACAACTACGTCGGGCAGAACCACGACAGTTGTTACGGAACCCTAAATCAATTGGGCAGCGTATCTATTACGAAACTGGGGTTATAATACTTACAACGGAGCAGAACCTTGCTAATTAGGGGTATAATACCCGAGTATAATAACTCTCCTACAGAATTTGAGATTGAGAATTGAAAGTTGAACGAATTGAAATGAGATCCGAAGCCTGCTATTTATAGTTGTGATATTGAGTCCTGTCGCGGCCCGCGTAAAGTAAGGCTAAGCCTTACGTTGCCCGCGTCAACGCACGGTCAACCTAATAGCTTAGCTCAGTCATTCTCTAGACCGCCACGATGACAACACGTGTCGGCCTCTGGGTGTATCCGCGTTTCACGATCTCTCGCGGCCCGCGTTAACTAAGCATAACCCTTACACGGCCCGCTTCAACTAAAGAAGTCAGCGAAGTCAATTCCTGCATTGATACCGCCCGCGTAAGATGTTGGGGTGGGTCTACGCGGCCCGCCTCAGCCCTATATTTCAGATTTTATTTATTTTTAATGCTATACTATATTTCGGGCTTGGTTTTTAACATACGGGGTGTATTTTTAAGACATATTGGGGTATGTAAAATATATTAGGGTGTCGGAAAATATTCAAGGGTGTCGGTTTCTTGAGGGTTGTTACAGTAGTAACCCAGATTCATCAGATATACAACAAAAATAACAACAACAACGCCCAGTGTAATTTCAAGACCTTCAATTCAGCCAAACCGCTAAAATTTTCTGGGTCTGAAGGAGCAACCGCGCTCCTACAATGGTTCGAGAGTATAGAAAGCACATTCCGCCATGTTTAGTGTCCTAATAAGCGCAAGGTAGATTTTGCTTCGAGTGTCTTTCAAAGGAGAGCACTCACTTGGTGGAATGGTATTATGAGAGACCGAGGTGCCGATGTAGCAATGGAACTGACGTGGGAGGAATTTAAGGATCTTATGAAGAAAGAATTCTGCCCACGAAGCGAAATTAGGGCACTTGAAAATGAGTTCTATTATTTAAAACAGGATAGTGGGGAAAACCGTGCCTACGCTGACCGATTTGAACAGTTAAGCCTACTTTGCCCCACTATGGTCACACCTTTGGATCGGGCCATTGAGAAATACGTCGATGGTTTACCTGACCCTGTCCAAGACATTGTCACTGGCAGCCAACCAGCAACGCTTAGGGAGGCTAAGGAATTAGCTGCTATCTTGACTGACTCTCAGGTTAGAAAAGGTAAGTTATTTCGACAAGGAGACAAGAAACAAGACACCGAATCTGTTAACGAGAATTCGAGAAGATCAAAGGCCGAATCTTCTAAAAGTTCTAGGAAGCACAAGGCTTCAAAGAATTTTGCAATTCCTACACATGCTCCACTGAACTCAGTACCCTTTAAGGGATTTTATCGTGGGAAGCAACCTCGGTGCAATCTTTGCAATTATCATCATGCGTCAAATTCCCCTTGTCGCCAGTGTACAATTTGTGGTTTATTTGGACATCTAGCTGTGACCTGTCGTATCCAGAACCGAGCAGCCCCTACTCAGACTGGCCCAAGAGCATGTTTCAATTGTGGTGACTTAAATCATTTCAAGCGAAACTGCCCCAAGCTTGCCAATGCTAATAGACGAGTATTCAACATCAACGAGGCTCAAGCTAATGATCAAGCGCTTATGATCATTTGAACCTCTAAATTTCCTGTTTATTTTCAAGATCAATGTACATATTTTAATTATGTTTGTAATGACGATATAAATTTCAAGAAGTTTATCTTTAACCTTGTTAATCAATTTTCAATTTCAAACTCTAAATGTGATTGCACTATGTGTGATTTCGAATTTCATGCTAATTTTAAGGATTCCGTTCTTTAGGAACTAAATCTTATAATTTAGTATAATGTGATTGCCCTCTAGTGCATTCGTACAAACTTGGTAACACGATCAATACAAGTTAATACTGTTTTATGATCATAGCATTATATATATGATTTGTTTATCTAATATGTATAGCACATGATTATAAATTCAATTTGCTTCGTATGTTGATTTAACGTACTTAGTTTGTTAACTTAGCGTACCTAGCACATGATTTGAGAACATTTTCTTGAAATGCTTACATTGTAGTGATAATGTATGATTAATATATGTTGCATTCTACATGTTTGGTTAATATGAAACATATATAAATATTCGTACTAGAATAAAATACCTACTACTGAATTTGTTGTATGCAAAATAAGTAGTGCTATCATTGCTAGTATGAAATACGATTCGATTTGACAGATGTTATGTTGTAACAATGTTTATTTGATTTAGACGATAGTTCGTCCTTATTATTGGTTTACCCTTGCTTAACAAGAAAAGCTATATGGACCATGTGACGAAACAAGTAATTATGGGTGCACACTTAATTATGAGTTTCGACGCATGAGAATCATAGTAAGCCTTGTTAAGTATGGTAGCATAAAATCTAGAATGATTAAGGTAACGGGAGGAGTATGATGCGATAAGAACACGGTGGAACGCCGATGGTACTTCCTATATATAAGTGTTCTTATCGTGTTATTCTTCAGAACGTTGCTGAGATCATTTAGTGATTTTATGTTATCTTGCACCATTATGTGATTATGTATATAGTGTTATTTGTGTGGTTATTTTCCATGGAAGACGACGAGTACATTCATCAACTCAAATCGAGCCGACCGGGAGTATATTATGGTGCTAAAGGTGACGATCTTGATGCCATAGGTATGATTGACCCGTATCCTATGCAAAAGATGCTCATGGTTCATTGGATGTACCTCGTGGGACGATAGAAACCGCGTACGTGTAGGGCTTGAATGTACACCCCTTTGTTTGCTAGGAATTACAATAGGAGCTTAGTATAACATAGTGCCATACTTAAATGATTTTTGAACACTAGTCGACTATCACAAGTTTCAAAGGGTTGGATACCTTGAGACACTTTGAATATCCCAAATCACATTTTAAATTCCCTTCCAAATGATGCTCCGCATCTTTGGGATCTAGCAATCTTCTTATCCATTAGTTGTTTCAATTCCACTCTACGGTCTCCTTCGAATAAATTTTAGGACGAAATTTCCTGAAGTAGGGGAGACTGTGACACTTGTGCTCCGTAAACACACACGATGTAGGACACTATCTTTTATCAAGAAACAATGTGTTTTGGTCTCAAAAATTTATTTATTTTGGTTTTACAATTTCACATTTTGATTCTAGTTCATTTACAAGCTTTAAATCGCTTTCTGGAAAGTTAAACGCGAACTGATGCGTAAACGTAATCAGTTTAATGCGGCAAACACTCTAGAACAGTGACAAAGGCTTAACATACCTTAAATAACTTTTATATAACTTAGAAAAAGGTTTTGAAAGCTTTGGTGTGTCAAAAACAAGTTTATTCACACTCAGGGACTATTTGCGTCAAACTGTGAAGGTCTGCTGATTCACATAGTATCGAACATTCCGGAACTTGATCATAAGTTAAATATGCCCTAAATATCCTTTACATAGCTTATAAATAAGCTTTGAGGTGTTTGGTGTGCAAAAATAAACTTATTTGATCAATAGGGACTAAAAGCGTCAAAAAGTGCATAAGTTTGCATTTTCGCGCATAACTTACGTTCTGAATATATCCGGACATCCAAAAATTTATGTAATCATTAAAATATTTTATTTTAGTTATTGGCATGATAAAATTTCATTCGTCGCTTAATTTGGATCGTTTTTGCGTTCGTTACGACTTTCGTCGTAATTACCCGAATAACGCAACCGTACGGCCAAATGAACCGACATCCATGATGTATTTGAGCATATTTTAAGTTCCGTATACTTTAAAATCATTTTAGAGCCTTGAAATGAGGTTAACGGGGTTTAAAAGTGCCAAAAAAATCAAGTTTTACAAGTGCAGGGACCATTTTTGAAATTTCTGGCAGATACATTGAACTTGGTCCATTTTTGAGGATTTGATGGTTTTAACCCAAGGTTTTGCACTCTATGGGCTGGAATTTGATGGTTTTAAGTATTCCCATGGTTTTGAAAACCATGTGCCCACATGTAAGGTCTAGATCAAGGCACGTTTTGCAAGGAACGATCCTAACGGTTCTCCAAAATCTATAAATACCCAAGCTTTCATTCACTTCAACTCACACTTGATTTATTTTGCTCTAAGTTGAGGTTTAAACACTTCATACCTGAGCAAACTTGGATCAAACTTCCTAGCTTGGACCCTTTGTAAGCTTCTTTCATTCTTTTATGCGTTTTTAAGCGGGAAAGTCAAACAGTGTTTGACTTTCTGCTTTGACCAGTCTTTGGGCAACACAAAGTTCGTTTGAACTTCGCAACGTGAGCGTAATCACGATGGTCATAGTCCCTTGTGACTATACCTACTGATTACCACGTTGATTAGGTGTAGTGACGAGTCATAGTTTCGGTCAAAATACGCACCAAACTATTCTTGGGTATCAAAACCGTTTGTTTTGATATCAAACTTGTATCTAACTTCGTTAAACATGTTTTAACATGTTTAACTCGTCACTTTAGGTTTAGTGCTTATATAGGGTCGTAAGATAAGCGGTCTAAACAACCGCTTAGACTTTCGAACCCGATCCGTTTGGTCGATCATTAGGATCCGACCAAACATATAATGTAAGAATAGTTGTATAGGGAATAACCTTCCGAGGTTATACCTTATGGTCACTTCGTTTAGTTAGTCGTATGATAGGTAGTTTATATGTATTAGGAAAATGACCAAAATGCCCTTTTGTGCATAATTTCATTTTAAGCATACGTAACCAATATTTAGACATCCAAACTGATTATATAACATAATTAGATATGTTAAGGCATATAATACTTGTCATAGGACTAGTTAGGCGTCTCAAACGCGCTTTTGCGCGAACGACGCGTTAAAGTGGCGTAAGCTACCTTAATGGGTCGTAATGGGTCGTAAGCACTTAGGATAGGTTTTGATTTAGAATGTAGGCTTTGTTAAACCTTATCACATGAGTTCCAACACTCATTTGGTTTACAAGACCTCATTCTACCCGATCTTCCGATTTAGGTGTCGATTCCCTAACATAGTATTTGTTACCCTAGGAACCGCTTCAACACTTGAACTCTTGGTCTTTTGAGCTTTGTTATACCCTTTGAATCGGGACTATACGCAACCCCAGGCGAGTACATAGTTCCCCTCTTTTACTGTTTTCAAATGTTTTGGGGTGATTCATATGTGTAATCGATTTGTTTTCAAAATGTATGGCATATGTGTGTTCACTAAGTGCTTTTATGTGTGTTATTTCGATTATGCAAATGCAATGTTTTATCCTTAAGTGATCTACCTATCTTCATAGTTAGATTCATGTAGGATTGTCACACCCCGATATTTCAACATATTACCAGTGGGACCGGTGGGGAGTATCGTGACGTAGTTGATATCATCATAGTCAAATAATCACAGTTCAATGCACAGCGGAAGTCTAAAGTAAATACATTACAAACCGATTCAAAAGTTACATCAATATTACAAACGGATTGTAAGATGGATCCACAGGCGGATCTTAAAACAGAAAGATAAACACTGTTCAACTTACTTTAGACGTCTAGAACTTGCAAGATTCCCTATTAACTCCCTGAGCTCCCAGCCAATTACGTACAGTACCTGTCACTTAATTTTTTTGGAAAATAAGTCAGTTTACACTGGTAAATACAATTAACTGACTCTTTTTAAAACATTTATGAAAATTGATTAAAATGCACAAGGCACAAATATCCTTTTTAACTTGGGATAATTATTTAAAAGTAAACTTGTAAAAGAATTATATGTTTGTTATACGTTCAGTAGCTCGGGCTGAATACCGGGTTAAAGATTAATAGACACACCACATAATATAATCCCGCAGCGAGTTATTCTCGAACAGGCGGTTATATCTTTTTATATACGCACCGGCAGGTGTATGCCTACACCCCGTGCTTAAGTCGTGGCCATTTCAATGAATGAGCCGAGGATATCCAGGACATGGTCATTAATCCCCCAAAGGCTTAGAACAAACAAAACAGATTAAACGGGTTATCTCAATAATTTAACCTTCATATGATTAAAAATTCAATACCCGACCAAGTGGTATTTTATATACCGTATCCCAAGCCCGTATAAGGGAAAATAAGTTAAAAGTATTTACCTGAGCTTAAAATGCAATTTATACTCAGCCGTATATTCTAATCAGTAAGCACAAGTACCTCTACTGGGGCACTCAATCTGGAATGAAGGTTTTATTAACCTATTAGATTCCTAACGGGTCTTATTTAAGTTGTAACTTAGACCGGTTAGTTTTAAGGAAAAGTTTACGGTTCAAAATGCAAGATTAAGCGAAGACCGGATTAGAGTGTGATTTAGACCCGACAAGTATGGAGACTTGTATGTAAACTAAACACATTCTGGATTTTGAAGTGAAAATGATAAGATTTGACCCGTTTCGGTTAATTTATGCAAACTAGTTACATAAACCGTACCGAACGTGAAATCAGTAGGTAACAAGCTTTAAGGGTCAAACTTGGAAATATGAGTTCAAAACTTTTACTTACTATTAAAGTATAAAAATTGATTCATAAAATCAGTAGGTAACAAGCTTTAGGTGCCTAATATGGTTTTAAACCATACTATGCGCCTAAATCGCATAAAAGTCGGTATTTGACGGTATTTGGGTTAAATAAGAAAATCTGAGATTTTGAACAGCCGTTACAGTTTAAAATAACTTATTTAATATATAACATCAGTAGCAAAAGGTTTGGTATGTAAAGGATGTGTAAAACTCATTTTATTAGTAAAAAGGGCATAACCGTCAATTACCGAGTCAATGCAAGAACCCTATGTTATGATTAGTTTAAAAATTCAACAAAAATCTTCAAAAATTCCTAAATATTATATTACATCAGTGGGTAAAAGGTTTGGTGTCAAAAATTGGGTTTAAATAGGTTTTATGCCGAAAGTTCCGTTTAATTAATAAAAAAGCTTTAATTTACGATATTGAGCATAACTCCTAATTTAGACCTCAAACTGATGTCAAATTTTTAGGACATGTTTATAAATCAGTAATAAAGGTTTTTGTCCTCTCACATTTTCAAAAATCTCGTTTTAATATCAAAAGGGCATAATGGTCAACTTTTAGGCATTTAACGGAAAACGTAATGAACTAGGATTTCTAAGGAAGCAAGTTGTATAACCTCAGGGAATTATACTAACATATAATATGGTCCTAAAGGAATCCTAAGGTATATCTAAACTATGCTAAATCGGGTCAGAACTGAAAGTCAAAGCAAAAGTCTACTTTTGCGACTTTTGGTTCCGAAACGAGCCTAAACTCAGAATTGTCGGGTTGAACATGCCTAGACATGTTCAATTAATATTTACCAAGTTATTAAAGTGACAAAACTGATTTATTGCCTTTACATCATTAGTTATGAATTTTCTTTAAAAACTGACTCGTTAGACTTTTATTTAATTACTTTGACCCGACAATTTACTTAAGCAACTGTGGTAATTAGGAGGTGCCCCTTTGAGGGTTTAATACCTACCTAATTACGATCACGTAACCATGTTCGTTGCGAACAATGGATCGACCGTTTAAAAGTCAAAGCATTTATCGCGAACGCTTGACTTTTCGGTTTTTAAGCCAAATAAAAACAACTAGCCATAAGAGGGGACTTACAAGGGGTCCATGCAAGGATGAACTTGATCTAGGATGCTCAGGTATGAAGCATAAAAGCTCCAACTTAGAACAATTCAGATCAAGTGTGAAATGAGAGCAAGAACAAGTGGGTTTATATAGGATTTCAAGAACTGTTAGGACCGTTCCTCGATAATTGAGCTTCGATCTGGACCGTACACGTAAGGCACATGGTTTTGGAATACTAGGGGTGCCCCAAAACCATCAAACGGTATTGAATAAGTTACATAAAGGACCCTGGACTTCAAGTTACATGCTGAAAATGGACCTACTGTTGCTGAACATGATATTCTACCCAGATGAGGCCGTGGCATCGCGCCACGGCAAAGCCTTATGGTGGTGGCGTAGCGCCACCATGTGCCAGCCCCAGAAACTTTGCCAAAATGGCAGAAATGGTCCCTGCAACACTTTTAAGCTATTTTTGATGCGTTTAAACCCCGTTAACCCCATTTCAAGCCTCTACAATGATGCCTAAACATAGAGAACATGAAACATGCTCAAAAATATGCCGGATGTCGGTTCGTTTGGTCATACGGTTACGTTGTTCGGGTAGTTATGACGAAACACGAACGGACGCGAAAAACGATCCAAATTACACGACGAATGGAATTTTATCATGCCAATCACTAAAATAAAATATTTTAATGTTAACATAAATTTTCGGATGTTGGATATATTCAGAACGTAAGATATGCGCGAAAATTCAAACTTATGCACTTTTTGACGCTTTTAGTCCCTGTTGATCAAATAAGTTTATTTTTGCGCACCAAACACCTCTAAGCCTATTTCTAAGCTATGTAAAGGATATTTAGGGCATTTTTAACTTATGATCATATTCCGGAAGGTTCGATGTCATATGAATCGATAGACTTTTGTAGTTTGACGCAAATAGTCCCTCTAATGCGCAAACTTGAGTATATCGTTGTTTAATAGCATCGAAGCCTTATCTAATCCATATTAAGCATTCTTGAGAGTATTAATAAACATCACGATGCTTTGGGTTTGTTAAAAGGTCACTCGGAGGTAAGAATTAACATGTAGACGCTCTTAACCCTTCATTGCGTAAACTTTCAATTAATTACGCAAACTACTACACTCGATCAACAAGTGGCTCATTTGTGAATATAAATACCGTAAGAGGTTATTTAGAGACTTATTTTAAGCATGATAACACTTCCAGTCCTTCCATAATCAAAGTTTTTTATTTTTCACAAAATTAGTCCTTCATAGTCAACGTTTGTCTTTATTAGGGTTTATTACACGTGTCAATACATCATTGGACGTGCTTTTACGAGGTGTTACATCCTCACCCCCTTAAAAGAAATCTCGACCTCGAGATTTGTTAAAATAATGGAAGTACTTTCTGACGTATTATGGACTTAACCTCCATAGCATATTTGGGGCCTCTCCAAGCACCCAAGGTGACCTTTATAATAGGTACATGTATCCTTTTGGAGCTTCTTAACCTGTCGATCCTTAATCAATACGTGTTTCTTATCATATCATAAATCTGCATATCATTATGTGATAACGCTTCTCGACTTATCGGCGAAACATATCCTTAAATCACTTGTGTGGGTCACATTGATTTTCATCAAGCTCCTCAGGTAAGTTTTAGCTTATAAGCTACTTGATCTTGATATATTCGATTTCCTCGAATGATTCTATATATCCAGAGCTTAACTTACCCTGATAAATTAAAATTCAGCACACCCTTCTTAGGGCGATACCTTCAATTGAGCCTTATTCCTTATTAAGGACTTAAGAGGGTTGCGACTTTCATCAATCCTTGATTTTTCCTCCGATTACCGGCAACTTACAGATGATTAAGAATTCGAATGATCTTATTCGTTGTTTCCAAGGTAATTTCAGGTCCCGCTAATTCGGACTTACCGAACTTCTGTCTAACAACAGATGTTTAACATCCCATCTATACAAGGTCTCCAAAGGAGCAGCCTTGGTACTTATATATCGACTATTAGTTATAGAATAGCTTATTTAAGGTGAGACGGTTATTCCAACCACTATTTAAAACCAATCTTAAGGAATAGCTAATCCTTACAGCTAGTCGAACAAATCGACGATCCTGGGCAGCTGATGGCGATTCTTAATTGATGCCTAAATAGGGTTGCGGTAATCAATGCATAAGTATAATGAACCGTCTTTCTTAGTTTATAATACCTAAATTCTCAAAATTTTGAATTAGGCTTTAAGAACCTTTATCTTAAATTCATCTAATTAGGGTTTTGATTTCCAATAATGATGGCACTAATCGTCATGGAGTTTTCACGATAATGCAGCCCTATGCGGGATGTAAATCTTAACTCTACTTGTCTTCGGAGGTAAACAGGGTAGTCTTTGGAGAAGATAATCAAGACACAAGTAAATTACAGAGATTTTCCAAATCTCAGGCCCCCGGTTCTACTATCATTGCTTGTGTCAGATAAATGACACATTTTCTTTATAAGTCCACGGATTCCTTAATCAGAGACACGTACTTAGACAATTCCTACATTGGATATCTTCTTTGAATACCACTAGCCGACTCTAGTACCATATGACCATCAGGATATCTCAGTGGTTCCATACATTAAACCCCCATACTGATCAGGCATGGAAGCAATCTATGGGACGCACGAGGATATGCCAATCCTCATATGGCTCCTTTATCGAGCATAGTCTAGCATTCGCAGTTGATAGAAATCAATGATATAACAAAATAAAATAACATATATCATCATACTCGATCTGGAGAAAGAGTACTTTAGATTTTAATGAATGAAGATTATAGGACGAAAATAGAAGTAAGGGTCTCTTATGATTCTTGTTGGTAAGTTTTACCTTACACTTAATGTCTGGAGTTCTTATGGGGGATTTCTAAGAGTTTGCTAAGCTTATGGTCTTATGAGAGACTCAGTAGCAACTGAATCCAAACGTAATTCTTAGCAATAAGATCACAATAAGGGGTTTATCTGGTTTCATCCTTGATATGAACTGCCTCTAACATTCTTCAGGAGGGTTTAGGCGCCTCCATTCTTAATTCTTCTATACTTAGCTATAAAATCTTTGACAGTTTTAGGGCAGTTAGCTCTGATGTGGCCCTTAATGCCACAGTCGAAACAGACTGCATTCCTTATGTTTCTATATTCAGGGAACTACAGATGCCATACTGCTTTGACCTTCAGTCTGTTAGACACTGTCCCAGTGCCTTTTGTTGCAGGTCATGCATACAGGCTCCTCAGATCTCTGGAAGTTATCATTCTCCCTTTTTCCTATCTTTGGTAGTCTCATATTTGACTGATTTACTTCCTAACCCATCTAATGTGAGTGGCAGAGATGGATCCATAATGGATTTATAAGAAGCAGACTTTGACGTCTTAACATGCCCTCTTATTTCTGATGCTAAACCACCAATATATATATAGTGCATTATGCTTAGACTCTGGGTTTACTGAATAGGGTACTATCCCAGACAATTAGCTAAAGTCTATAACGTTCTGTTTACAGTCTAGATCCATCATGGTGAGAATCAGAAAATTCTTATTCCACCTTTTCCATTCCGTGTTGCAGACAACTGGTTTTTCTGATTAGTCCATGAACCTGGATCATCCCAATTTGTGTAAGAGTATTCTTCCTGTAATCTTATTAAAGTCTTCCACCAATTAAGGGCACTGCCCTTGAATGAATGTGATACATATCTCACAATGTCTCTCTCAGCACAACCGCTAATGTCCATAATGGTTTCTATTTCATTAAACAATTTCATGCAATCAATGGCCCCTTTTTCGCCATTGAAGTCTCTTGATTTGCAAGAGACAAGGTACTTTTAAGTACATCCTTTAGAGGAATGGGGCCCCTCACTATATATCATCTTATTTAGTTCATTTTTTTTTTTTTTGCATTCGAAGTATGAACAAAGCTCTTTTTCATGATCAGAGGGAATATGATTTAGAGCGAGTAGCATTCTGCTCTTTGAACCTTTTAATGACCTTTCTCATAGCCTTTCTAACAGTTGCGTCAATCACATTAACCCCTTGAGGTTCACATTTGTTGCATCATTAGCATTTGTCGCATCATCAGTATCGCAATTGTTATTTGTCTCATTCAAGTTTGCCATACTTGAAGCTTGGCACTAAACGCCAAAATTAAACAATTGCTTAACTGCATTTCTATAGTGAGTCATCACCCTGACGACCTAACATACATTAACCATGGTATTATTAAACCATATAAGCTAATAGGGTATGAACATTCCTAATGAATGTTACTTGAATGTACATTAATTACATTCAGCCTAGGTCACAAAAGGACCATCAATGGCCTTTAGGGTTTGGACCGAGTCCATTACCCTTTTGACAGGGGATCAAAATGTCACAACCGTCTTTGTCATATTGATGATTTTAGATAGCTCGAAGGCTTGCCATAATGGCTTTATAAAATAGGAAACATGAGTCCGTCAGGAAGGACATAAATAATCATATGGCACGAAGGCCTTGTCGCATAGGACGTTATAAGATATGGCAACAAACGCCTGTCACGGAGGACATTAATATATAAGCCGCAATCTTATTAGATTAGGGGTTTTAAGATTTGAACCTAGTTCTTCACCGTTGGACAGGGAGTCATAGACTACCATTGTCATCTTCTTGAAAGACGATTTATTTTGGCACATAGGCAAATCATAAGACATCATTAATGGATGCTTACATATATGTATATATATATATAATTATCATCATTGAGTGTATTAGTCATGATCTTATCGATCTTATAGACCATAAGGCTTGGGCATTGCCCATTACCTTCGACGATGTACCATAACGGTCACATTTGACAATGTCTCTAATGGACAATATAGTATATAACCCGTAGGCGAGATAGATCCTATTGGTGATTCAGGATAACGCCACGAAGGGTAATACAATAAACACACTTATATATAGGAAGTACCAGCGGCGTATCCACCATGTGTTTATTGTATTACTCTAGTTTCGTTATCTAAATCACCGTCATGATACACATAAATCATAATCATCGAGTCGGAAAGTACTTCTTGAAATCTCACTATGAAGATAGGAATACCTAAGACTGTACTTCAAATATCTTATAAAATAATATGATCAGCGTATCAGATGATATTAGTCATGATTGCATTGATCATATAGACTGTTAGGGTTGGGTATAACCCACCACTTTGAACAGGGGATTATAAAGACCACCACTAACTTTGTCTTATCTCTAATAGAATAAAGTATAGCCCGTAGGCATTTCATCACTAGGGATGTTAATATTATGATCATCATATTGATGATACTAGTCAGGATCGCATTGATTATATAGACTATGGGATTTGAGCATAGCTCACCCCCCCCCCCTTGGGTAAGGAATTAAAAAATTACAATTGCCTTGTCACGATTGGACAATATAACATAGCCCGTAGGCAAAACATTATTAAGGATGTTAAATTTAATCATCAGATTGATGATTTTTAGTCATGATCTCATTGATCATATAGACTACTAGGCTTGAGCATAGCTCACTACCTTGAACAGGGGATCATAAGGATCACAATGTCAATGTCACTAATGGACAATATATTATAGCCCGTAGGCAAAACAGCACTAAGGGATGTTAAATAACATGATCATCATATTAGATGATATTAGTCATGATCGCATTGATCATATAGACTATTATGTTTGGACCTAGTCCAATATTTTTAGACAGGGAGTCGTAGACCACAACTGTCGTGTTGTCTTATTGGACAACAAGTTTAGCCCGTAGGCACTTCATCACAAATGGATGTTTATATTTTGATCATCACATTGATGATACTTGCCATGATCAAATTCGATCATATAGGTTTTAAGGCTTGGACGCAGTCCAATTACCTTGACGGCTGGTGTGGTTTCTCAAGTCACACTGCCAGGAGTGTTAACACGTTCTCAGATGTTAACAAGGATTAATTTGTCTTAATGGTTACACAATATTACCAAGATCGCATTGATCATATAGGTTTGGAGGCTTGAACATAGTTCACCACCTCTGGATAGAAGGGGTACCTCCCTTAACTATCATGGTAGAAGGAATAATTATCCTTAACTACCGAAGGTTTTGGCCAATTTATGTGGACTTGCCACTTGGCAAGGGTAAACCATTAAGAAGATTTTTTTTGAAATTATCTAGCAGATCGATGAGGTTCGAATCAATTCATACTAATGGTTGATAAAGGACGATATGAGTACCTATATAAAATCTTCAAAACTCACCATAAATCATTAGGAAATTTACCATAATGCCTTAAATAGGACTTTTAGTATCTTATTTATCCACAGAGGACTTAAAAAGAAATTATAAGTCCGTATAGGGACCATAAAAATATCATATGTCCGTATAGGGACTATAAAATTATCATAAGTCCGTATAGGGACTATATTAAAACAGTTTACCCATGTAGGGACTATAATAAACATACGTATATACCAAGTCTTATCAGGAGACGTAGGTCCACAAGGACTATGATGAAATACTATGTCCACAAAGGACTACAATAATCAAATGCCCAAACAGGGACTTTGATGAAAAGAAGTATAATAAAGGAGGATCTTCTAATGTCTTCCTCTCTTTATTCTAATTGTTTCTTCATCTCTATATATCGTACGCAGTAGCGACTCCGAAGATTTTAGTGAATAAAGAATTATTTCAATTTAGGATCCATTGCAGAAGTAGAATCCAAGGATTCAATGATTTAAGAAACGACATGGATCACGGATTAGGTTTTGACTGGTATAATCTAAGTCTGAAGTCTCAAAATTCGAAGGTAAGAAATAGGGATTTAATAACATCCATATGTATCATCCTCAATATGGGAGCCTCAGGGACCTTCTGGTATGGACTCCGTAGTCTGGATAAGGGTTTAAACAAGTTTGGTTTTGGGAATAGGTCCATAAATGTCTCTCCTTCAACCAGTCGCACGCTTATCCTAGTCGTGGTATGAAACTTAGCATTTCTTGGCTTCTGACAGGAAGAATCTCCATCCACGGCTTCTTTGATTGACGACATATTCCAAAAATACATAAAATCGAAAACAATATTTTACTTAATAGGGTTGAGAGCATTCCTATGTTAAGTCTAGACTCGGAAGGTCTAAGGAATGTGCTACTGTGTCATTTGAGATTAAACACTAAGGGCTAGTGTTTAATTCACTCAAACGTTGGCTCTGATACCAACCTGTCACACCCCGATATTTCCACATATTACCGGTGGGCCCGGTGGGGAGTATCGTGACGTAGTTGATATCATCATAGTCAAATAATCACAGTTCAATGCACAGCGGAAGTCTAAAGTAAATACATTACAAACCGATTCAAAAGTTACATCAATATTACAAACGTATTGTAAGATGGATCCACAGGCGGATCTTAAAACAGAAAGATAAACACTGTTCAACAGACTTTAGACGTCTAGAACTTGTAAGATTCCCTATTAACGCCCAGCCAATTACGTACAGTACCTGTCACTTAATCTTTTTGGAAAATACGTCAGTTTACACTGGTAAATACAATTAACTGACTCTTTTGAAAACATTTATGAAAATTGATTTAAATGCACAAGGCACAAATATCCTTTTTAACTTGGGATAATTATTTAAAAATAAACTTGTAAAAGAATTATATGTTTGTTATACGTTCAGTAGCTCGGGCTGAATACCGGGTTAAAGATTAATAGACACACCACATAATATAATCCCGCAGCGAGTTATTCTCGAACAGGCGGTTATATCTTTTAATATACGCACCGGCAGGTGTATGCCTACACCCCGTGCTTAAGTCGTGGCCATTTCAATGAATGAGCCGAGGATATCCAGGACATGGTCATTAATCCCCCAAAGGCTTAGAACAAACAAAACAGATTAAACGGGTTATCTCAATAATTTAACCTTCATATGATTAAAAATTCAATACCCGACCAAGTGGTATTTTATATACCGTATCCCAAGCCCGTATAAGGGAAAATAAGTTAAAAGTATTTACCTGAGCTTAAAATGCAATTTATACTCAGCCGTATATTCTAATCAGCAAGCACAAGTACCTCTACTGGGTCACTCAATCTGGAACGAAGGTTTTATTAACCTATTAGATTCCTAACGGGTCTTATTTAAGTTGTAACTTAGACCGGTTAGTTTTAAGGAAAAGTTTACGGTTCAAAATGCAAGATTAAGCGAAGACCGGATTAGAGTGTGATTTAGACCCGACAAGTATGGAGACTTGTATGTAAACTAAACACATTCTGGATTTTGAAGTGAAAATGATAAGATTTGACCCGTTTCGGTTAATTTATGCAAACTAGTTACATAAACCGTACCGAACGTGAAAAATGCATAACGGGTAACCAAATGAGTCATGAACATGTTTCCCAGGTTAATATGCCTTAAATATGTTATGATATCAGTAGGATACCTTCCATTATGCCCAAAACGAATTTAAAACCAATTTATGCCCCGTATGGGTATTTTGGTCATTTTAATGTTTATAAAAGAGGTTAAATAGCAATCTGAGGTTTTGGTCTAAAATAATCAGTAAAAGTATTTATTTTAATAAATTATATCGGTAGGACATCATATATATGTGAAATTTATAATTTATGGCCAAACTATGCACCGTAGGGGCATTTTGGTCAGTTCACATAAGCTTTAAGGGTCAAATTTGGAAATCTGAGTTCAAAACTTTTACTTACTGTTAAAGTATAAAATTTGATTCATAACATCAGTAGGTAACAAGCTTTAGGTGCCTAATATGGTTTTAAACCATACTATGCGCCTAAATCGCATAAAAGTCGGTATTTGACGGTATTTGGGTTAAATAAGAAAATCTGAGATTTTGAACAGCCTTTATAGTTTAAAATAACTTATTTAATATATAAAATCAGTAGCAAAAGGTTTGGTATGTAAAGGATGTGTAAAACTCATTTTATTAGTAAAAAGGGCATAACCGTCAATTACCGAGTCAACGCAAGAACCCTATGTTATGATTAGTTTAAAAATTCAAAAAAAAATTTCAAAAATTCCTAAATATTATATTACATTAGTGGGTAAAAGGTTTGGTGTCAAAAATTGGGTTTAAATAGGTTTTATGCCGAAAGTGCCGTTTAATTAATAAAAAAGCTTTAATTTACGATATTGAGCATAACTCCTAATTTAGACCTCAAACTGATGTCAAATTTTTAGGACATGTTTATAAATCAGTAATAAAGGTTTTTGTCCTCTCACATTTTCAAAAATCTCGTTTTAATCTCAAAAGGGCATAATGGTCAACTTTTAGGCATTTAACGGAACATGTAATGAACTAGGATTTCTAAGGAACCAAGTTGTATAACCTCAGGGGATTATACTAACATATAATATGGTCCTAAAGGAATCCTAAGGTATATCTAAACTATGCTAAATCGGGTCAGAACTGAAAGTCAAAGCAAAAGTCTACTTTTGCGACTTTCGGTTCCGAACCGAGCCTAAACTCAGAATTGTCGGGTTGAACATACCTATACATGTTTAATTAATATTTACCAAGTTATTAAAGTGACAAAACTGATTTTATTTCCTTTACATCATTAGTTATGAATTTTATTTAAAAACTGACTCGTTAGACTTTTATTTAATTACTTTGACCTGACAATTTACTTAAGCAACCGTGGTAATTAGGAGGTGCCCTTTTGATGGTTTAATACCTACCTAATTACGATCACGTAACCATGTTCGTTGTAAACAATGGCTCGACCGTTTAAAAGTCAAAGCATTTATCGTGAACGCTTGACTTTTCGGTTTTTAAGCCAAATAAAAACAACTAGCCATAAGAGGGGACTTACAAGGGGTCCAAGCAAGGATGAACTTGATCTAGGATGCTCAAGTATGAAGCATAAAAGCTCCAACTTAGAACAATTCAGATCAAGTGTGAAATGAGAGCAAGAACAAGTGGGTTTATATAGGATTTCAAGAACCGTTAGGATCGTTCCTCGATAATTGAGCTTCGATCTGGACCGTACACGTAAGGCACATGATTTTGGAATACTAGGGGTGCCCCAAAACCATCAAACGGTATTGAATAAGTTACATAAAGGACCCTGGACTTCAAGTTACATGCTGAAAATGGACCTACTGTTGCTGAACATGATATTCTGCCCAGATGAAGCCATGGCGTCGTGCCACGAGAAAGCCTTATGGTGGTGGCGCAGCGCCACTATGTGCCAGCCCCAAAAACTTTGCCAAAATGGCAGAAATGGTCCCTGCAACACATTTAAGCTATTTTTGATGCGTTTAAACCCCGTTAACCCCATTTCAAGGCTCTACAATGATGCCTAAACATAGGGAACATGCAACATGCTCAAAAATATGCCGGATGTCGTTTCGTTTGGTCGTACGGTTGCGTTGTTCGGCTAGTTACGACGAAACACGAACATACGCGAAAAACGATCTAAATTACACGACGAATGGAATTTTATCATCCCAATCACTAAAATAAAATATTTTAATGTTAACATAAATTTTTGGATGTCCGGATATATTCAGAACGTAAGATATGCGCGAAAATTCAAACTTATGCACTTTTTGATGCTTTTAGTCCCTGTTGATCAAATAAGTTTATTTTTGCGCACCAAACACCTCTAAGCCTATTTCTAAGCTATGTAAAGGATATTTAGGGTATGTTTAACTTATGATCATATTCCGGAAGGTTCGATGTCATACGAATCGATAGACTTTTGCAGTTTGACGCAAATAGTCCCTCTAATGCGCAAACTTGAGTATATCGTCGTTTAATAGCATCTAAGCCTTATCTAGTCCATATTAGGCATCCTTGAGAGTATTAATAAACATAACAATGCTTCGGGTTTGTTAAAAGGTCACTCAGAGGTAAGAATTAATATGTTGTTGCTTTTAATTCTTCATTGCGCAAACTTTCAATTAATTACGCAAACTGCTACACTCGATCAACAAGTGGCTCATTTGCGAATATAAATACCGTAAGAGGTTATTTAGAGACTTATTTTAAGCATGATAACACTTCCAGTCCTTCCATAATCAAAGTTCTTGATTTTTCACAAAATTAGTCCTTCATAGTCAACGTTTGTCTTTATTAGGGTTTATTACACGTGTCAATACATCATTGGACGTGCTTTTATGAGGTGTTACAAGGATATTTGAAGTACAGTCTTAGATCTTCCTAACTTCATAGTGAGATTTTTAAGAAGTACTTTACAACTCGATGGTTGGTTTTTGTATAGTTTGTTGGTGATTTAGATAACGAAACTAGATAATACAATAAGCACATGGTGGATACGCCGCTGGTACTTCCTATATATAAGTGTGCTTATTGTATTACCTTTCGTGGCGTTATCCCGAATCACCATTAGGATTTAGGATTGTTTTGATTCAATAATTCAATATGACAAGAACCCAGGATCCCTGTAGTATCTATCTATCTTCATAGTTAGACTTATATGGGATGTTTAGACTACTAATATTGAAGTCTATGTTTGGATTCATTGTGTACTTTAATGCATGTTAGATTATACAATGTGAAAGAACCTGAATCCTTATAGCATCTATCTATCTTCATAGGTTGATTCTTGTAGGATGTTTAAAGTACTGATATTTGAGTCCTTGATTGGATTCATTGTGTGCTTTAATGCGTGTTTATGAGTTGGTACAAGTTGACGATTTATGTGTTATGTGGTAGTTGTGATTTAAATAATGAAACGGGTATAATAAAATAAGAACATAATGGATACGCCGCTGGTACTTCCTATATATAAGTGTTCTTATTTTATTATTCTTGTAGCGTTATCTGGATCACTTTAGGATTTTGTGTACTGTTGTTTCGGTATTCGATTATCGAAATCCTTGTAGAATCTCCCATATCTTTATATGTTAGATTCTTAGAAGGATATTTAAAGTATTATCATGGATCATTGATTTGATTTATATAATACTTATATAAGTTTTGATTTATTTCAAAACAGTTATTATTAATCCTTGATTGTATTCCTAATAACATATTAACAAGTTTTTACGATGGTTTAATCGAGATTTCAATATAAGGCACAAAATGACTTGGTAAATATCATATTGCCATATACAAACCTATTTTGTCACGAGTTTTCACAATTAAGATTAATACCAAATGTTTTGCCATTTATTTGGCTAATAAAACCTATGTATTCGCCGGCATTTTTATGCTGACTGTTTTCGCATATGTTTCAGGTTTTCGACTGTTCAAGCATGCAACGCATAGGACTGCATACGGGCCTTAGACTTCTAAAAAGAACAATTACATGTATTCTTTGTTTGTAAAACGATGTTAATGATATTGAAACAATTTAGTACCAGTAGTTGTGAGCAATTTGTAACGTGACTCCCTGACATTTCCGCCGCGTGTTGTTATATTACGCGATTGGGGTGTTACACCGGGAGGCACAAGTCGTAGCAGTGAAAGAGGAGAACTGGAAGAAGGAACGGATAGTTGGTCAATTGAAAGATTTGGTAGATGGTAACAACAGGTTGAAAACCCGCCTTGGAAGGACGTGGGTTCCTAATACGCGTGGAGTTAAAAAGCTTCTACTTGACGAAGCTCATAAATCACGATATTCTATCCATCCGGGGCAACCAAGATGTATAATGATTTGAAACAAAACTATTGGTGGCCCGGAATGAAAAGAGATGTTACCAAATATGTGGAGAAGTGCTTGACGTGTTTGCAAGTGAAAGCGGAGCACCAAAAGCCTTACGGAAAACTTCAACCGTTAGACATTCCGGTGTGGAAATGGGAACATATCACAATGGATCTACTAACCAAACTACCAAGGACGACCTGTGGATTCGATGCCATTTGGGTAGTAGTAGATCAACTGACGAAAAGTGCTCACTTCATTCCGATACGTGAGACTTATACCTCTGAAAAGATATCGGAGGTGTTTACGAACGAGATTGTGGCACGCCACGGAGTGACGGTATCCATCGTGTCTGATAGGGATACTCGGTTCACTTCAAACTTTTGGCGTGATTTCCAAGAACAAATGGGGACGAAATTGTTTATTAGTACCGCGTATCATCCTCAAACGGATGGACAGAGCGAAAGAACGATTCAGACGTTGGAAGACATGCTACGGGCGAGTATCATCGACTTCAGAGGTAGTTGGGATGTTTATCTACCTTTGGGCGAATTTTCATACAATAACAGTTACCATGCTAGCATCGGTATGGCTCCATACGAGATGCTTTACGGTAGAAAATGTTGAACCCCGGTGTGTTGGGGTGAAGTAGGTCCACGCGAACTCGCCCATAAAGATATAGTTAGAACCTCTAATGAGAAAATTGATATGGTTCGAGCTCATTTGAAAGCGGCTAAAGATCGACAAAAGTTGTATGCGGATAAAAGACAAGGGCCGGTCTAGTTTCAGGTTGGTGATAAAGTCATCCTTAAGGTATCTCCATGGAAGGGAATTATCCGGTTCAGGAAAAGGGGAAAGTTAAGTCCAAAGTTCATTGGGCCGTTTAAAATCATCGAACGGGTGGGTAAAGTCGCATACCATTTGGAATTACCGAAGGAATTGAGCGGAATACACAGCACATTTCATGTGTCGCACCTCCGAAAATGTTTAGCCGATGAAACGACTTATGTCCACTATGATGATATTGAAGTGGATAAACAACTTAATTACGCGGTGAAACCGATTGCAATCCTGGATCGTAAGATCAAAAGCCTGCGGAACAAAGAAATTGACCAAGTGAAGGTCAAATGGGGTTCCCATAAGGGATCGGACACTACGTGGGAGTCCAAAGAAGAGATGAGATACCTCTAGCCTACGCTATTTGGTATGTATTCTTGTTTCAAGGATGAAACCCTTTTTTTATGGGGGGTGGATTTGTAACACCCCGAAATATTAGAATTTATATTTATTTACATTTGGTATATATGTTGGTTTAACCGAAGAATAATGTAACTAGGATTTACTAACCTAGTTAATGATAATTTTCAAACAATAAAGAAACTTAAAGTAAATTGGCTCAACTATAAACCTTTAAAAGTTGAGGGACTAAAAATGGGCAATTGGAATAAAGTTTTAATTAAAACTAAAAATAACAAAACACACACACTAGTGTGTGTGTGTGTGTGTGTGTGTGTGTGTGTGTGGTCGAATACAATAGAGCCAAGAAGGAGCTCTAGCAAAAAACCTTAAACACTTAAAATTGAGCAAATTCAAGAGGAATCAAGCATAAAGATTTGGGGTTTTAACTAAAATCGTGATCACCAAGCTTAGGGGATCACAAGGTATGTCCAATTTCATCATTTGGTGTTATCTTGAAATTTTGATAAACACTCGTAATTGAAATTCATGCTTGAATGTATGAGTGTTGTTATGTTGAAACCATGTCTAGGAGCAAACCCTAGTTAAACGTTTATTGATATAGTGATGAAAACTTTGAAATTGATAATCACCCACATAGATGCTAAATGGGTTTTGTAAAGAAATGATGAACACTAGAATTATAGTCATGAATTGGCGTTGCTTGATTGTTATGAAGCAAGTCTAGGTGTTGTTTATGCATTCTAGACATATGAGCTTGAAAATGATGTTAAAACATGGTTAAATAACTAATCATGAACTTGATTATATTTGTAAAATAATCATGCCCACAAGGTGTTTGTTAAAAAGCCGAAACGAATGCTAATATGTTGAAATTTTGAAAGAAACACGCAATTGAATAATATAGCGAATTACGTGTAATATGAAATGATATGAGTTCTAAACACATTGTTGGTTGAACTCTATAGGCAAGGTGGTTGAATCTTCAAGCGGACAAGTCAGAGCGGACGCACGCTTGAAGGATAAGCTTTGAAAGGTACGTAACTTGTAGTTTCGTTACATTATGAGTATACATTAGTCTTAATTATGTTAATGTTGTTACAACGAAAAGTATGAGTTTGGTATGTCATTAAAGTGAAGGAACTCACTCGATAACCAAACGGGTCAAAATAGATGATTATAACATGTTTGGTATGTCTTTGAAGTGATGGATTTCACTCGACAACCAAATGGGTCAAATAGATTTTTAAAATGATAGTGATTTGAAGTGACCCTAAGGTCACACAATAAATTGGTAGAATGAATGCGTAAGCCGAGAAACGGACACGCCGAAGTTTGATTTAGTGAACCCTTGGAATTGGGTCAAAACATAGAAACATGATTTTGTTGAATATTGATTAAATGTGCATGCTTGAGTTGTAAATAACAAGCATGATGTAAATGCATGCGCAAACCATGTAATGGGAGCGAAAACGCAAATGTTTGACAAGCCCCAGAATGGGTAAAAATGACAAGAAATAATCATCGTTAATAAACATGTAGTATGTTGTTAAAATGGAAAGGGTCAAATAATGGCATAAAGGATTTATAAGCCGTTTGCTTATAAATCAGCTTTTGATGTGAATCGAGATGATAAACGGATCCGTAATTGTATTACGGTCGCATAGAAACAAGAATCACGTAATTCGGATAAGTAGATTTAAAGTTATGAAACTTTTAAGTTGGAATTTGGGATGAAGCATAGTTGGGCAAATATGCAGCTGAAAGAAGGAAACCTTCTGTTGAAAATGGGTTGTCGCGCTACGCGACCATAACCTGGTCTCACAGTCGCACCACGCGACCATAGTCGTGGCCCACGAATGAATAATCCAAGCCTCTCACGGCACGCGAGAGGCCTAAAAGCTGCCAAAAATTTTATATTTTGTTGTTTTGTTGATAGAACTTGTTTATAAGTGTTTTAAGACCTTCATAACTAATGTCAATGTCGGTGTTAATTATAGGTGAACATGGTAAGCCTCCGGATGAAGATCAAGCGATGAACAAGAATCGAACACACGTCAAATGAAGCTTCCGCGTTGATCTTATTTTGTTTTCGTTAAAAGTGAACTATGTAAACACTTAAAACATGGTTTTTGAATGTTTTAAACATGTTGGTTACTTATGATGTAAAAGTTTCTGATAAGTGGCATTTTGATATAAAATGCCTAATTTAATGTTATGTTAATGCTAAATTAGAATGGGTCTTATGACAACCAATATCCAATGTTTGCTGCATGAGTACGAAAATGATCTGATTTAAACAACACTTAATAAATAAAAATCAAAACAATATTATAACATAACTAAAACTAATACCCGGCTATATGCGGTGCCATAAACTATTGTTTGTCCTTATGAAAAGAGATGACATTTTTGATGTGGTCGATCACAAATTCAACATCGTTTTAGACAAGATCACCCTCAATATAACAGGGATGAAAATATGCGGTATTATTTAAACCCTCTTGTCCCCCAGTTACATATAAATACCTAAAATATAAGTAGCAAAAAAAACATGATAAGGTTAGTAGCGTTCGGTTATAATGTAAAAACTAATAGCATAAAACATTTATACAAAAACTAGTCAAACATACATTGTAAACCAATGCACAAAGCAAGCATCTATCCAGTCGTTGACACATAACTGTATAACTGCCTCAAATTCAACTGTCTCTTGAATACGTTCCTCATACATTCCTGTCGGCGAAGTAAAAACTATGGACAAGGCTTTATCAGATTGAATCGCCAGTTGTTGCGCAAATTCATATATGCTTTGAGGCCTTGCCCTCGCCTTTTCTAAAAGATTTAATACTTTTGTTTTTCTATTGATACTTTTGTTTTTTTCTTTTAAAGTGTTAGACGTAACAACAGGCTCAATAGGTTTACAAGCACGAACGGGTTCATCAGGTTTAGAAAAAGAAACATGCTCTATTGTATTCTGAGAAAACTGCTTATCAGTGAACTGCATTAACTAATAACGATATTAGTACATAGATAAATATACACATATATAAATATTGTGATTACCAGCTGATTAAAAGCCTCCTCGTCTTGTAATGCATATGAGTAAATTTGATACTCGTTTCTTTCACTTGGGATTGTTTGTTGTTGGTGAGCAGATGTTGCATCAAACTAGATTGGCAAAACAGAAACTTTTATACATCAAGTAGTTATAAAAATAATTATATATCTTAAAAGCTACCTGTGGCCTATAAAGTGTACTCATTGTATGGTGGGACAGTTCTACAATTTGAGAAAAACCTTTGTTTAAAATTTGTATGTTGTAAAAGTATTAGTATATCAACAAATGAAATCCATATACATTTATTGTTTATATAAAATATACCTTTATTGATTTTGCGGGCCACTGAATAAAACTTCCTTTTGTGTCTTCCAAAATTCTACGGTGCCGGGAATACATGATTGAGGCAAAAGACGGATCCCTTTGCAACCTTCAACAGCTCTATCTATTTGAACTTTAACGAAACTGTCTATCATTGGGCCGCTATGAATAATCCTCTCAGGCGTCCAAAAGTTCAAAATAATATATACATACCAAAGTGTATAAAAGATCCACAGGCGGACCGGATAACAAATGATTACATAAAAGACCACTAGGCTTCTTGCATGGAGTTGCAAATTCCACTAAGCAATTACCGGGCAGCTTCCAGCCTATTTACGTACTTTGCAACCTGCGCTTAGTCTTTTGAAAATACGTCAGTTTTCACTGGTAAATACAAATAACCGACACATTTTGAAAATATTTCAAAATCATTTTATATACCATTTGGTATATTAATTCTCATAAATAACTTGGGACAACCTATATCTCTTGTTATCAATATTACATGCTTATCAATACATATGGGGCCCTAAACTAAACTCCAAGACACGACTAACCGACACACCACTTTAACCCCCTAAAAGGGGTAAACCCATATTGGGTAAGAAAATTATTTTATCATAGCATTAGCATCTGTCGAGTGTAGGCCTACACCCTGTGGGTTAGGTCGTGTCCATTTGCAATTAAATGAGCTGAGGATATCTAGGACACGGTCGTATTAACCCCCAATGTTTAAGTTATCAAGCAATACGAATTAAAACGAATTATTCGGATTTTGGACACATAGGTCATTGATCCTATACCCGACCAAGCAGTAATAATTTACCGTATCTGAAGCCCGTATAGGGAAAATAGGTTAAGAGTATTTGCCTGAGCTTAAATCTTTACAATCCAAAAATATTTATAAGCACAACCATTTAAACAAAACAACTAACAAGGTTGCAATTTACTGGACACCCTTAGTCTGGAATGAATGGAATAATGATCCATTAGAATGTTAACGGGTCTTATTTAAGTCATATGACTTGGACCGATTAACTATAATAAAAACGGTACGGTTCGCAAGATTAAGAAGAGACCGGATAGAATGTGGTTTGGACCCTCACAAGTACTATGACTTGTATAATATGGGTCAAACAATATTACATCCTGATTATAAATGAATTTGACGGAATTTGACCCAATTCGGTTAACTAATATAAACTAAGTTATATAAGTCAACTGTACGCGCATAGGCGGCATCGGGTGATCGGATGAGTCAATGTCAAGTTTATTATGCCAAAACATGTTTAACAGTTACCACATCAGTAGGTATTTCAATTGATATGTTCATCATGGTTTAAAACCATTTTATGCTCAAAAGGGCATTTTTGGTATTTTTAAGGCATAATATATGAACTTGTATAAAACCCGACAACAGATTATAATCAAATGGTACAACCTCAGAGGGTTATTCCATACATTAATATGACCATAATACAACTTCAAATCAGTAGCTAACTAATTTTAAACGGGTCAAAATCGAAAGTCCAAGCAGAAGTCAAACTACTTGACTTTCGGTTGCGAACCGGACTATAGGCAGGAAATGATGGGTTGAACATGATCTAACATGCTCTAATATGTTATACCAACTGATATAATGTCAAAAATTGGTGTTTAGATGTTTATAAATTCATTTTATACATTTAACGAAAATCTGCGTTTTGACTTTTATTTTAATATAACTTTGACCTGTCATTTGACCAACTTAACGTGATCTTCAGGTGGTGCCCTCATAGGGGATTATCACCTACCTTATTACGATCGCATAGCCATGTTCGATTCGAACATTGGCTTGACCATAATGGTCATAACCGAAAGTCAAAGCAAAGGTGAATTTGCTTGACTTTTGGCTAATAACTTAGCCTAAGAATGAAGAAGAACTACGAAAGAACACTTACAAGTTTTCTAGGAGAATTTTGGACTCAGTATGAGGCCTCTAAGCAGAAGAAAATTCCAGATAAGAGATTAGAGAGGAGAAATGGAAATGGGCAAGGAAAATGGTGCAACTATGGGGGCTATTTATACTAGAACAAGATCATCTAGATCATGCCAAGTGTTCTCAAGCTTCTCCTGGTGTTAATTAGTGTCCAAATACGTGTAAGAAGTTGGAGAATGGTTCACGTTCGCGAGATATGTGGCATGGAATGTAGGCTGCCATGGTAGACTGCCAAAACTGCCAGCTGCACCCCTTACGGACCGTAAAGGGTGGCAACTTACGGTCCGTAAGGACCTTACGTGCCCACAGATTTAAATCCCTTACGGTCCATAAGGACTTATCAGAATATAATATTATCAATGCCTTACGGTCCGTAAGGCATAAGCCTTGTGGTCCGTAAAGTCACTCAGAGGCCAAAAATTGGCATGTTGACATATTTGATCCCTCCACATCCAATCTTCCACAATTTACACATATAGTCCCTCTCGTCCAAACAATTTGGCATATTTGAGAGTTGATTGGACACGTGTTGCTATATGATTCGATATAATTTTCCGAGGTGTTACAATACCCTTTACTTTTGAAATTACAAAGATCATCCTTTACATTTAAAAAACATTGCATCATATGTCCTTTAGCATTAGCCCAGTTAAAATTTCAGGTAGGTTGGTAATTTTACTTATTTGTTTAAAAGACATATATAAATACACATGAAACTTTCTTTTTTTGTTAGCGCTCTCTCTCAAGCCGCCACCACCACCAAATCAGGCCATCGAGCCGCGCCACCACTTATTTTTAGGGGTGAGCAGAAAACCGAAATAACCGAACCGTGACCAAAATAACCGACAAAACCGAACAAAAAAAACGAACCGAACAAAAAAACTGACGGTTCGGTTTTCGGATTTTTAATAATTGAAAATTTCGGTTCGTTTTTCGAATAACTAGTTTCAATGACCGAAAAAACAGAACCAAACCGAAACGAAAAAAAAACATATATTTTATGTTCAGGTTTAAGTGTTTAAGCCATACTATTAGAAATTATTAACTTTATTCTTGAATATTAAGTATTTATTAAAAATCATTAACATGTTTATTTATAATTGAGATGATTTATTTATTTCTTATAACAAATAACAAAATTTAATATATAAATTACATAATCTTTAAAGTATTATAAAAGAAAATGTCTTAAAAAAACTTTGGAGAAACATACAAATAGATTATAAGGTTAGGTTTATGTGAACGTTATTAATTACAAAAAATTAAATATAATAACATAAATGTAAACATATAAACAGATTCTTAAATTTTAAATTATACTTTTTATTTTTGAATCTTACGTAATTTTGTTTCAGAAATCAAAAAACCGAAACTGAAAAAAACCGAAACCAAACGGTTTTAAAAAACCGAAAATTGACATTTCGGTTTTGGTTTTGGTTTTACCCATAAACCGAACCGAACCGTGCACACCCCTAGTTAATTTAGCCACCACAAACACACATCTCTAAACACACACAAACGCTAAGAAATGGGTATTGCTAGAAAACCGCTTAACAACAGTGGGGTTTCTTAGATGCGTCTTGTGTTCAGCGGGTGTAGCACGTGCTAGAGATGATGAATGGTGGTGGAAACAGGGGATCGTTGCTGTTGAATTTAAACTTGTTTGATTTTCTGTTGAAACAAGAGATCGTTGTTGTTGAATTTAAACTTGTTTGATTTTTTGTTTAAACAGAGGATCATATTAAAGCAAAAGACACCCAAACACAAACACAAACACAAGCATTTGTACTTTCCATTTGTTCCAGTTCCACACAACCCTCCTTCACTCTCCCCATTAGGGCGGACGATATCATAGGAGTGACCCCTTTGGGGATTTGGTTTCACCGCTCGGTGATTGATCGCCTGCAACATTTCGGTGAGTGGGGACTGGCTAATTCGGTGTATACTCAACGATGAAAACAACAACCATTTTTTTGACCATTGCCCATTTTTTGACCGTTGGCACTCCTTTTTGTCCGTTTGAATTTTTTTTATTTAACCCACATTTTTAACACACAACTCTTTCTAAACATCTCTCTTTCTACACCCACAAACACCATGGATAAACAAAACAAAGGTGAGCCCAAGAAAAAAGGTTCCGCTAGCTAAGGATCGGACCCAAGAAAAAAGGTTTCGCAAACGAGACAAGGTGATTCTAGAGGTCCGAGTGCACCGGTTCAAACCTCCTACGGATATTCACCAACCTCTCAACCTCAATTTTTTTACCCCCAACATTCACAACCGACTTTTTATAGCACCCAACCTAATTTTCCACCACAAATATTTTCACACCCAAGCTTCACAACCGATTTCGATCCATTTGCATTTAGGAGCCCGCCAACTCAATCACCAAAAGAGAATATCGAGCGCCCACTTCCTATCTACGTTGAAGACCAAGATGAAGAGGTTGTCCCTGAAACACAATATTTGGATGTAGATAGTGGCGAGGACGAAGAAGAATATGAGGATGAAGACGATGATATTGGTGAAGGAAGTGAGCCGAAACAAAAGGGAGTCAAGGCGGAGCGTCAAAGTTGGACGAAAAACAAGAAGAGGCCTTAGCCAAGGCATGGGTTCATTGTTCTTTAAACAAGAAAAAAGGCAACCAACAAAAATGGGACAGTTTTTGGAAAAAAAGTTCTCGACCATTACAACGAAACGGTCGGCGGAAGTACTTGAATAGTTCATCAACTACATTCAAAATGGATCCCTATGTTGACTAAGATAAACTACTTCAACGGCCTTTGACAACAAGCGGTAACACTTTTTTTGAATATTTAATAAATATTTTCCATAACATTGTTTTTGTTTATTTTTTGTTTACTTTATATTTGTTATATATGTAGGATCGTATTCGTGTTAGTGGGTGTGGCGACGTCGAGGTCATGAATAGGGCTTTAAAAGATTTCAAATCAAAATATCCGAGTGGTTTTCATCATATTGAGGCATGGGAGGTTGTTAGTAAACATGACAAATGGGCACCGGTACCATTGTTGGGTGAAGATAGTGGAGGTTCGGGCCAAAAAAGAAAGTTGTTCGGTTCGGATAACTACAATACGGGTACATTGGGAACTGAGTTCACTAGCGATATATCAGACATAAACGTAGACCTCTTACCAATCGATAGCAAAATGGCTTTGACCGAGAAGCTCGCGCAATACACTCTTATGAAAGAAGAAGAAAAAGCACGAGCGATAGAGTTGTCGAATATAAAAAAGAAACGCGAGGAAGACACCATAGCGTTAATGGCGGCACAAGGCGAGCCGGTGAAACAACTTTTGTATGATCGGGATTTGAAGACATTTACCAAGCCACACGACCATGCTTCACCCGAGATGTTACCGTTTATTCTAGCGCGAAAACGGGATATCGCAAGAAAATATAATTGGCCATACAATTTCTAAATTTTAGGTTTATTATGGTTTAATTTTCTAGTTTTAAGTATGTAATTTTTTTTTTTTGAACCCAAAAGTAAACTTCAATTCAATTTTCCACCAAAAAACTTGCCAAGTTACATCAAAATAGAAGGTAGACGGGCAATAAGCTGCGCCGCCACCCCTTTCTGAATTGCAAACGCTAACCTTCCAAAGACAAACCTCTGCCCGCCTGGGGTTGAACAATTGCTGTGGATAACCCGTTGGACCCTGGTCAAAAAGCGGATAGCTTCTGGCGCTAGGGAGCCAAATGTATCAAAGGCAAAAGGGACAAAGACATGTTGATTCTCTATGCAAGCTTTAGCGTGTTTATCCACTTTCTTTGATTCTGTCTTTCTTGCTGCTTGTCCAGCTACAAACCCGTTTTCCCTTAAACCAACCAAAGGGGAAACTCCCGTAAGGTCCACACAAGTATGTAATGTGTTTTTTTTTTAATTAAAAGTACTTTTATTTAGTTTAAAATATGTTTTATTTATTTATGCAAAATTTATAATTTCTAGAAATAAAAAATATATAACTTAAACACCCTAATAGTGTTTGAACCATTCTCAGTGAGTGCAAAATAAGGCTTGGAATGGGGACTTGATATAGCATGATATTATTGGTTAGACGGTAACTCAAACCCTAAAATGATTGAATGATACCCTCCACCCTTACGATATTATCCCCGCTCATAACTCCGATCAAGGTACCTTTTTATTTAATTAAATGAAAAAAAAAACAAAAGGCTTGCCACGTGGCAAGCTTTGAATGGTGAAGGAGAAGACAACCAATAAGGAAAGTTTACTATTCATTATGATGTGACAGCTACTATTCATTAGCTCTGCTTTTTAATATATATATAATTTTTATTTAATTAAATGAAAAAAAAACAAAAGGCTTGCCACGTGGCAAGCTTTGAATGGTGAAGGAGAAGACAACCAATAAGGAAAGTTTACTATTCATTATGATGTGACAGCTACTATTCATTAGCTTTGCTTTTTAATATATATATAATTGCTGATATTTGGTCGAATGTATGTACCTTTTTTTCAGTTACAGCGTTTGCTGTTTGTTTCCCAAAATAATAAGGGTTTCTTTTATTTACACAACATTTCTTTTCTAAATTTGCTCTACATGCATATGGATGGATGGATGGATGGATGGATGCTTTTCTTACAATTGATAGTGTGGTAGGATGTATCGAATTATGAACTTTATGTTCATAATACCTAATTTAGAGCAAGAAATTTTGTTCGATTAGTTAAATGAAACAGATGTAAGTCAAGATACACGGTTTACTTTATGTTTACCCACGTTTGTGAAGCATCGCTTGTTTCACTGGAATTTGTAAGCATTTTGTGCTTCAAGTTCAAGTATGGTTCTAGTAACAATTAATTAAGCTGTTGTTTTTGCAGATATACTTACAAAGGGCTTGGTTTACATACTGAAAGCTGACCGTTTTTTTTTTCATGCCAAGATGGTATACCAAGTCGTTAGTCGGAAACATTATCATCATCATCATCCAGTATCTTGTTTGATAATCAAAGTTTAGCTGTTTTAACTTTGCAGTTTGAAATAACCAATCTATCAGACAGTGAAGATGAGGTCAAACCAGAGCCTAGAAGCTTTACAAAAGTAGAGACCATAGATTGCAGTGGTTTTGCGTGTGAAGACATGTTCTTGAGTCATGTTAATAGGGTATGCCTGTTTTGTAGCAGCCTATGGTTACTGTTTTCTTGTAAAGCATCGTCTTTTTTATTTTTAACAAGTGACCTTAGTTCAAGTTGGGTTGTTGAAGGGTAGTTTTGTTTATTAATTATATCGTTTATAGTTAGTAGAATGGTAGTTGGTGGATGCTCGTGTTAATGTAATTACAAGTCCGCTTGATTAGGAGTGTTGTGTGTTATCTTTTCACAGAATGATGGTGCGGGTTCATCTAGAAGCAATGTAAGATCATCCCTCCTAGGAATGGGATTTACGTCGGATCTTGTTGACAAAGCAATCAGACAAAATGGTATGTTATGCACAAACTAGGGAAATATAGTGAAGCTTTGAGTCCATTTGATGGTATCTACTTCTGTTGTAAGGCTCTTTCTGGTTTCTAGTGTTTTCAGGGTCGTGTGCTTAGGGCTCCTACGTGTTCGATTTTTATCTGGCATTAAACATTTCACTTCTATAATGTAGGCGAAGAAAATATGGATTTGTTATTGGAGACTCTATTTGCATATTCTGTAAGTGGGTGTAAATAATCTACGATTGTTATATTGTTTTGGGTGTCTTTTGCTTTAGCCCAAATATGGCACAAACTATTGTTATCTTTTGTTTACTTCATGGTTTAAAAAAATGCTTCTTTCATATTTAAAAGTAAAAACAACCACTATTTTCATTTTAATGCATCCCATGAAAGGTGCATGTTTCATTTTCAGAAAATTTGCAAGTTCAAATTAAACATTTACCTACTCACAAATTGGTTTCTGTTAGGATCCTTCTATTTTCTATAACTGAACAAATGACTAATATGACTTTTTAAGTCAATTATAAACATTGCCATGGGTGGTAGGGAGCATGAAGTAGCATTTTGCGTACTGTGTGCTTTATCTATTTCTACACGCCATCTTGTATTGTCACCCTTGTGCTAGTCATATCATTTGAAATTTTGAATTAGCCTGCATAAATTATTTATACATATGAAGCGGAGTTATAAATTATAATTTTTTTAACAAAACAGACCCTTCAAACATCAAAGGTCAGGTCACTGCAATGGGTCTTTCTTGGACAAAGACTTAGCACAAAGTAGTGGAAAAAGGAAGGTAATTGCCACCACATGACCTTGCAATTTTGTTCTCCAGGATTGGTTTGTATAAGAGTGATCTGTAACAGCTATTTATTGTTCTATAATAATATGAAGCATTCTTGAATTATGTTTATGCCAACAATATATCTTCTTTGATTGTTAAAAGCTAGCCTCTATATTTTTTTGGTAGTTAAAGGATGTTTTTCTAGTATCATAGGAGGGAAGGTAATTAACATATGGAGTTTATACCATATCTTATAAAACATTGTTGTCCCCACACACTATCTTTTATCAACTTAGCCGTGCAGTTAGTTGATGGTGCAAGTTTGTATTATATATTTTTATCGAAGAAAAACATTTTACCTTGTGGAACAACAGGAAACTTTATTATTAGTTCAAAGGAAATAATGTCTGCTAACTATTAGGGAGACATGCTTTTATAGATCATGTTTCAGTTGCCATTTTTTAGCTTCAGATGACTGTAAGTGACTTTTTTTACGTGAATTCAACAGGCTGTTCTTATATCAAATTCAGAATCATCTGATTCTCTAGATGACTTATTCGAAGATGAGAAGGATGTAAGCAGCCAGGGCATTGGCTCTACAAGTATTCCTTTAAAAGAGGTTGTTAAGTCTCTGACATATAAGGGGGAGTAAATATCTTCGGTAAAACAATAATAAACAGATTAGTAGTCTAACAGAATAGTCACCTTTCTTTTGCGTGTAAACCTGTGATATCACACATGTGAAAAGTTGACTTTTGGCACCAATAGTGAGGTCTTTCAATTTCATTTCTTGTGCTCCTTGATATCACGTTTGTGATTTTCTTCAATCTATGCAGGACCCTGATGACAAAAAGGCGTCCTTACTAATGATGAACTTCACTATGGAGGAACTTGAGTTTGCAATAAACAAACTCGGTATAGTAACTTCTATATACCGGTTTATTATTTTCTCTCTATGTCTGAACAAGAACAAGCCTAGTAACTGCAGTTAGTAGGGGTAGTTTAAATATAAGAACTTTTGGCTGCTTTTTCGACGTATGTAGCAAAAAAATTCACTCGGCATACAACTTTGTAATTTAGAGACTTATCTTTTCTTGATTCTTAACAGGAGAAGATGCTCCTGTACACGAACTCGTAGATTTCATATTTGCTGCTCAGATAGCCACCACAGATGATTCAAACAAGAGCCATGCAACAAGGAATGAGGTTTATTAACTCCCATCTACCATTATAATTTCTCAATTTCTTCTTTTTTAGGCATAGTGCGATCCATTAATGCCCTGCTTCTTGTTATTTTCTGCTACTTTATTCATCTCTCGTTATAGACTATAAATTGTGATCTTACCAAAACACGTCACACTTGATTTTAGACAGTCAATACGATACTTCTCAAGCTACTTATTGATTTTCTTATACATTTTGTTGCCAATTACTTATTGGTTGTCGTTGTATACCAATGTCCATTGATATTAACTATAAGTTTGGTCTCATTCTCAAAATCAATCATGAAACCTATGATTTTTCCTCTCATCTTCTTGTGTTCAAAGGGAGCTTATTTTGCTAACTTGCCGGTGGTAAATCAGAACCAATCACTTCCCATTGTTTGAAAAATGATGTTACATATTAATTATAACAAAAAGACCTATTTTTGTGATGGTTAATACCGCCTGCAAAAAGTTGTGAAATTAAATTATTAAACATGTATTGTTCACACACCGATGTGGTAAAGTTGCAGAATACATCATATTTCAGTATTTCACTTGCTTATGGGACAAACGTTCTTGCATGTTTTTCTAAAATATTAATAAATATCCATTACAAGTCATATTATTTGCTGTAATACTAGTTCGGTTAATATTAACAGGATGCCAACACTGAGACCCTGTTTGGGACCATGGACAAGACTCTTAGGTTGCTTGAAATAGGCTTCTCGGAACAAGAAATTTCTGCAGCCATTGAGAGATATGGTGAGTAAATCTTCATATTTTTCTTCTATTAGACTAGTTATGTAATTATCGTAGTCTAGAAGTATCCAAGTGTAATATTATTTTCTGTATATAGAGCTTATGTAAGCCTATTATACATACAATCAATATACACTTTGTAAAATAATACTGCAATTTGATTAATCTTGTATCAGGTTCGGAAGTTTCCATATCAGAGCTTGCTGAGTCGATTGTTTGTGATAGGATGGTTGGCCCTGGTGTTAAAACCAAAGAGGTATTCTTTTTACCTTTTCTGTTTGGTTTATTGAGCATGGCTCTGACATAATATCTTGACTTCACAGGATTCATGGATGGTTGGAAATAAATTCAAGTCTACAGCTATGGGGGCGGAAAAAGTGTTAGATGCCAGTTTTTATACTAAATTAGCATTAAGAACTGAAGAAAGTATTCAGGCCGCAGCTTCTCAGAGGAAGGCCTTGGATGTCTTTAAAGGGAAATAACCAAAAGAAGATGAAACGGCTGATGAACCGGTTAGTTTACAAAGACCAAAACCAGAGTTTGACGATTTGAGCAGTTATCCTGGACCAGCACACCCTGTGCGAAAACCCCCTGTTAGTTCCAAGGTTTTACAGAGACAACAGAAGTATAGGGCTAAGCGTATGGCGGCAATGGCAGTGCCGAAACTCATCCAGCCTGCTTCATGTAGCAGTGTGGACCAAATGGTAGCCAAAGCTCCGTTATTCTTTTACGGGAATGTTATGAACTTATCTCATGATTCATGGATCAAAATCTCTAAGTTTTTGTATGCGATTGAGCCTGAGTTCGTCAACACTGAGCTTTTCTCAGCCTTGAGTAGGAAAGAAGGGTATCTACATAATCTGCCAACCGAAAACCGTTTTCACATCCTGCCAAAAGCACCTTTGACCATAGAAGACGCGATACCACTTAAGAAGAAGTCTTGGCCTTCATGGGATACAAGAAAACAGTTGACTTGTATTAGTTGTGAAACTCTTGGAATTTCCCAACTCTGTGACAGGCTCAGAAATCTATTGATAAACTCAAACGGGCAACTTTCTGTTGAACAGCAAAATAATCTTCTTCAGCAATGCAGGACCTTGAATCTTATGTGGGTGGGTCGCAACCGATTAGCACCACTTGGACCTGGGTCGGTGGAAAGGATTCTTGGGTACCCATTGCATCACACCGAGGCCGATGGGATGAGCTCGGGAGAAAGGCTGCAATCTCTGAAACACTCTTTTCAAACGGACACTTTAGGGTACCACTTATCTGTTTTAAAGTCTATGTATCCTGAAGGAATATCTGTGCTTTCAATCTACAGTGGAGTAGGAGGGGCGGAAATCACTTTGAACCGCCTTGGGATTCGGTTAAAGGTGGTCGTTTCAATTGAGCCGTCGGAAGTCAAGCGTGGGATCTTGAAGCGGTGGTGGGATAAGTCAGACCAGACAGGGGAGTTGGTTTAGATTGCAACCATTCAAAAGTTATCGAGTAGTAAGCTAGAGAGTCTGATGAACAAGTTGGGTGTTTTTTATTTCATCATATGTCAAAATCCATACACCTACTCTCCTAGAAGCGTTTCTATGGCTGCTGCAGAAACGGAGAGCGTTGCAGGTTTGGACTTCTCGATGTTTGTTGAGTTTGTTCGTGTTCTGCGAACAGTTCGGGGTGCGATAAAGACCAGGTGACCGGAACATGAATTGTTGGTGTAGTTTGGTACAACTTAAAACTTATATGCTTCGGCAATAATTAACTAGTATGTATTTTGGCTATTTACTAATCCTGTCCTTTTCCCACCACCCTAACACTGGTTGGTGGAAAATTACCTAGTGAAAGCTTAACAATAAAATGTTGCTTGTTAGAAATTGATGTTAATCTCTCTATATACTTTTTACTTATGTTAACTGTAATATTTATTTATAGTGGAAAGTGAATATGAGACTGTTGCGTATAGATGTAAAACCACCCAAAACTTACCTAGTTTTGTTAAAAATGTTTCAATTTTAATCCAAAGTAAGTTTCCTATATTATATCTCCATCTTCTTAGTTCAGCACCGCAACTCAAAAAAATAAAAAATCATTATACATGAATATACTTATAAACCTAATCAGACAGGTTTCAAACTCTAATCAAATAATTTTTTTTTCTTTCTGATCTTCTGCATAATTGCTCATCATTTTTTTTGTTTCTAAAGGGGCGTTTGGTTCACGAGATGTTTTGGAATTGGAATTTGTATAGGGAATTAGAATTTGAAGGAATTGCATTTGGAATTTAAACATTCCAAAATAGAATTGGAAATTGTTGGAATTAGAATCTCAATTTCATTTTTGATGTATTTGGTTGTCAAATGAATTGGAATCCATCACCCTGGCACCCACCACCTCCGGTTCGGGTCAAAAAGGTACAGGTCGAAACGATACGGGTCGAAACAGTTCGGGTGGAAATAGTACGGGTCCAAGTAGTTTGCGTCTAAACGGTTCAGGTCGAAATGAATCACATCGAAACGGCTCGCGTAGAAACGGTATGGGTCGAAACGGTTTGGGTCAAATGAAACGGTTCTAGTCGAAACGGTTCTGGTCGAAACGGTTCGAGTAGAAACGGTGCGGGTCGAAATCGTTCGGGTCGAAACGATCGAAGATTCCAATGAATTTACTTTAATTCCTTCACATATAGGAAGGATTTTGAATTCCTTTAGTTAAAGGAATTTGAAGAATTCATGTCAAATTCCAATTTCAATTCTATTGTTAACCAAACACATAAAGATGGAATTGAGGTTCCAATTCCATCAAATTCTGTGAACCAAACATCTTAAGAGATAGAATTCAAATTCCAATTCCCTTAAATTCCATTGAATTCCTATGAACCAAACGCACCCTAAGATTCTAGGAGGTGCCGACACAAAGTAAACCATTTTTATATCAAAGCCACAACAAACGTGAAAGCTTCTTTCATTCGATCTGGTAGGTAAGAAATAAGATCTTCGTATAGTTAATGAATTAAAGCGAAACTACTATGTTAGATCTCGTCTGTGATCCCTGGGATTGTTAACTGAGAGAGAAACCCCTACTATTGAACGTGGCCTCATTGACTGCATTTTTGGCTCTTTGACATAGTAAGGCGGGAATGCATGAGCAAGCCACTTACAAAGGCCTTTCACAGCTAGGGCTGTCCAAACTGCTCGATGATCGGGGATCGCTCAACGATCGCTCGAAAAGTGCTCGTTCGATTCCCGCTCAGTTTGTAAATGAGCCGCTCGGATCGGTTCGTTTCAAATTCAATCCAAGCATGAGCAAAGGTCCGCCCGCTCGTCGATCGCTCGGTTTTGCTCGAATTATTTTTATTAATAATTAATATATATATATATACATTATAGATTTTAAAGATTAAAAACCCAAAAAAATACTAGCCCAAAAAAATTAAAAGCCCAAAAAATATTCAGGCCAAGTTAATAGTTAATATGAAAATCTAACCTTAAATCCTATTCCTAAAACAATATTCAGTCATAATCGAAGATCTGCAACAGGTGAAAAGTAAGTTAAAATCACTTTTTGACAAGTATTGGGATCCTTAAATCTATTGCAATAATTTTAGATCCCCGTTTTAAGATGTTCTCAGTTGAGTGGACTTTTGAGAGATTGTATTTAGGGGATGAATGTACGATCATGGTTCAAGATGTGAAAAGTAAGTTAAATTCACTTTTTGACAAGTATTGTAATGCATATAAGACATCTAAGGCTGCCATGAATAGCTCAAAAACATCTTATAATGAATCAAGTTCACACACGAATTATTTTTTTGCTTGCCTCAATTCCAGAACCATTTCGATTGAAAGAAAATCTGAACTTCAGGAGTATTTGGATGAGCCGAACCTAAAATGTGTGGATCCAAAATTTCATGTGTTGAAGTGGTGGAGTCAACATTGTAGCAAGTTTCCGGTTTTGATTAACATGGCGAAAGACATTTTTGGCATCCCGATCACTACTGTGGCTTCCGAATCAGCCTTTAGTGCTGGGGGCGTGTATATTGGATGACTACCGGAGCTCTCTTTCAAAGGATATGGTGGAATTCTTGTTTGTGGAAGTGATTGGTTAAAGGCCAGCTCAAAAACAACCTTAAAAACATTGAAAGTAAGCTTTTATTACATTTATAATCTACTTATACTTTTGTAGTATTTTAACATTTGTATTTTGTTTTTTTTAATGTGTAGCAAGCTACAAGAGATTAAGAAAAATTGGAAATTGATGTGTTGACTCCAGACGAGTCTGATAATAAATGAAAGGTATTTTTATAATTAACTAACCATAAAAGTTGTTATGTAATGTGTAAAACTTAATGGTTTTGTTTAATGCTTGTGTTTATAGGTTATATGTTGATTTGAAGTTGAATTTTGTGGATGGAGATGATCAAGCTTAAAGAAGAATTTTATGGCTTTTGAACTAAATGACAATTTGTATTTCGCACTTTATTTTGTGCTTCTTGATATTGTTAAGAACATTTTTAGAATCATGATTTTAGTTATGTATTGCTTTTGTTAGTAAAGTGTTGGACATGTTTTAATTAAGTTAGGATTTGTTTTTGTTGAACGAAGCCTTATAATTCAAGCGAGCGAAAACGATCCGCTCGATTTTTTTTAGGATTTGATAAAAACCGAGCGAAAACGATCCGATCGATTCAAATTCAATCCGAGAATGAGCATCACTTTTGTGCTCGGTTTTGCAAATTCGATCCAATCGGATCGGATCAGTTGTAATTCAATCCGAGCATGAGCAGACCCTCGATCGGATCGGATCGGCTCATGAACACCCCTATTCACAGCTCAAATCCATACGTTAAGCCGCTAATCCTTTTTCTAGCAAAGTCCTAGAAGGCTACCTCATCAGAAAATTCAATTCTTTCATAAAAATAATCAAAGTACGATCACTAAAATCAAAAATATATATATATATATTACATTTGGGTTTTTTATTTTTAGTGAAGTACTTTATCTATAATTCGTTGATTTGATAATACGGTATAGACAAAAAAAAATTGAATGATTTTGTGTTAAGATAATTGTACAGTGGGCTCAATGGAAAAAAGATGATGAGGATAGCATATGAAGGCAAGATTATTGAAGATCAAATAGTGAAATAGAAATATTTAAACTAAACTGAAGTTAGATTTAAACAAAACTTCGTAGTTTTGGTGGTTTCGTATTAGATGTGTGAAAACCCCATATTCACTCTCTTTTGTTTAAAAACACACATTTAACTATTTATAAGCGTTTCTGAAAATTAATTTCAAGATGATAAAATTCATAAATCTTAATGGCTACTTGACAAATGATTGTTTTAATCATAACTAGTGTAAATTAAGCTCGCGATTCGCGACAAGCGGCATTTTTTCCACGCGAGGCGGTGGTGATTCGGTTAGTATTGTTCGTTAAGAAAAGAAAATTCGATTGGTGTCGTTTCTGTTCATTATAGTATCCTGATAACATCGGCACTCGGTATAACAGCATAATAATAATAATAATAATAATAATAATATAAAAAGGTAAAAAATAAATGTAAAAACAAGTAAAAGGAAACAAAATGTGTGAAAAAAGTAATAAAGATAAGAAAAAAAATAAGGTAAAAAATAGGGTCATAATATTCCCATACCCTAAAATCTTAATTTCACACCCTGTATACGGGACGTATAAGGTTATACGGCCCGTATATAATCATTTGACACGACAAGGTTGTGCCAGTGGAACGGTGGAACGGTCCGTATACGTTACGTATAACACTTGTACGCACCGAATACAAACCTCTAGAAGTCGTGCTACCAGCACTCTTGCTATCTTCAGTAAAGGCAACGTTTTTCGTCTTCCTCACAGCTGCAGCGTAAAGCCCAGCAAGCATATAAGAAACAATAATGTAGTCATGGGAAGAGTTGCGCTTGGCGCGAGATATACCTTTCCTTGACTCAGCATCAGGAGCAACCACCCAATGCTCCACTTTCTTCTTCTTTGAACCACCAGTAGCGCTAACAGATTTTTCCGCGTCGTCTTCTGCGTTTACTACCTTAAGGGCCAATGTCCAGCCGACGCAAATCACCTGCATATGAAACATCGCAGGGAGAAGTTAGCTCGTGCCTAGATGAGGTTACAGACTCCTCAGTGGAGAGTATCATCACTTCCTCACCAGAAGGAGTAATAGCTCTACGTGGCCTAGGGTTAAGGACTCGCACACCTTCACCTTCCGGGCCAGCCCCAATGAAAGATTCAGCAAGCAGCACCATAAAGTTGTTGACAATTTGCGCAGACCCCATGCGCCCTTCCGGATGCTCAAAGACAACATTTGTCACACCCCAACCGAAGGCGAAAACATCAGAGTGAGACGAACGAGATTGTTCAAAACATCATAACGGGACTAAAGTGACAATAAATTAAATAATCAAAATTTCATTTCATTGATAACTTCAAGGATACAATCGTCTTGGAGTTGGACTTCGGGAACCATCATCACCGATTTGGTAAACCGGCTGCTCAGCTTCGTGGGCTTCCGATGAAATGCCCTCTAGGTTCTCACACAATAGATGTGTGTCCGTATCAATTTCTTCAATCGTGCCTTGGAAATGAGAGCTTACACAAGTGTCGACAATGTCGACATAGTAAAGCATGTCATCGTGACTTTGCGGATGTTGCATTGATCTTTTAATATCAAAAGTCACGTGCTCGTCATTTACTCGGAGCGTGATTTGGCCAGCTGCCACATCAGCAATCATCCTCGCAGTATTGAGGAATGGGCGTCCAAGTATTAATGGCACTTTTGAGTTTCGTCCATGTCAAGAATAACAAAATCCACGGGGAAAACAAATTTATCGATTTTAACAAGCATGTTTTCAACGAATCCACGTGGATACTTGATTTAATGATCTGCAAGTCGAATGCTCATTCTAGTGGGTGAAGGTTCACCCAGATCTAATTTAGCAAAAACCTTATAAGGCGTAAGGTTTATGCTAGCTCCTAAATCAGCTAATGCGTGACTGACAGACATGCTGCCAATGAGACAGGGAAGAGTAAAACTGCCCGGATCTCCCATCTTTTCAGGCAAACGATTTTGGAGAAGGGCTGAACAGTTTTCATTCATCAACACACAAGAAAAAACTTTCAAGTTTCTGCTTGTTTTTTAGGATGTCTGTAAGAATTTTGCGTATTTAGGCATTTGAGCCAACGCCTCAACAAATGGTATGTTTATATGTAGAGGTGGCAAAATGAATGGGTTGGATTGGATTGGTTGTTGGGTCAGGATGGGTTTGGGTTAGAATGGGTTTGGGTCAAGATGGGTAAAAGAAAGAAGAAGGTCAGGATGGGTTTGGGTCAAGATGAGTTCGGGTCAGGATGGGTTTGGATCAGGATGGGTTGAGAATAAATCAATAATAATAATAATAAAAACTGAAAAAATTATAAAAATGAAAAAATAAAAAAAAATAAAAAAATAAAAAAACGAAAAATTAAAAAAAAATAAAAAAATAAAAAAATTTTAAAAAACTATCTGCACTTGATGATAGTGAATAATCAATCATATCTTAAGAAAGAAAAGTTCATTTTCTCCTTCGATTATCCTCAATATCTTCAACTGGATATTATTATTATTATTATTATTATTATTATTATTTTATTTTATTTTTATTACTTACTTGATGACAGTGACAACTCAATTTCTGTTATGGTTGCATCTGGCATCATCTTTGTTGCTGGAATTATTATTACTTAATTAAAAACCCCTTGTGCTGCTGTAATAACTTGTACTTGATGCATGGATACTTGTATTATAAAACAATAACAGATCACAAAGCATTCAAACACGATCTCAGATCACTCGCACTCGATTCAAAACTGCATCTCAAACCTCAAGTTCAAAACTCACTCGATTGAATAAAAGACCGTGAAATCAAGTACAAAGTTAATTATTACAAAATTGAAGTATGAAATTGCGTAAGTTGACTGTAGTTTTGAAACAGTAGCTGACGGAGAGTACCTGTGGCTGGAGTGCCGGCGGTGCAACGGCGGCGGTGGTGGAAGAGGAGGATGATGAGAGAGAGAATGAGAGAGAGTGAGTTTGTTAGAGTTGAATTTGTTTGGAAAAATGGCGTAGAAAATATAGATAGGTGCTAACAAAGATCGGTCTTGTACTTAATCTTTATGAGAAACCCTAACTGTGCTTGAAGTAGTCTTACCCATCCTGACCTGCTCGGTGAGAATGCCTTACCCATCCTGACTTGTCTTGTGATTATGTTTAATGTACTTTGGCCCATCTAGACCTACTAACAATTTACTTATGGCCCAAGATAACCCAAAGTGTTATTTTAAATGCCCATCTTGACCCAAAATTTAGTTAATGGGTTTATTTTGCCAGCCCTAGTTTATATGTAATTGTTTAAACATTTCTAAAAACTTACCATGTTGTTCATCGTTCTTCTGCTTCTTCAGTCTGCTCGGATATGGAACTGGAGGAATGTAATCTGCAACTGGCTCCTGGAGCTGTGCTGTACTTGCTGGGGCTCGCCTAGCGTGCACCTCGTCCGAAGCGTTAGTTTGGATCGTCTCAGTGATCGGTGGTGAGTCCGATTTGTCAGGTCCCGTGGTTTTACCACTCCTCGTCATTACTGCATTAATATGCCTTCTCGGGTTTGGTTTTGTGTTACTTGGAACCTAAATTATTGTAACGTGGTTGATAGGTTTGCCTTGATGGCTGAAAAGATTGTCCCTGGGGCTGAAAGGATTGCCCGTGAGGCTGCTGTGGTGCGGGAGCACGTTGAGCATATCCGAGTGGGTTTTGATTATTAGAATTAGATTTCCAACCAAAGTTTGGGTGATTTCTCCAGCCCGGATTGTACGTGTTACTGTAGGGGTTATTTTGGGGCCTAACTTGATTGTCCAAATAGTCCACCTCTTCGTGGCCTGTAAACATAACACCCTGCTCACAAGTACCTGGCTCGTGTGACACTCTACACTGCTCACATGATGATTGTACCTGCGAAACGTTCTGAGCTTGATCAAACCTTGCTGCCAAAGCTCCAATTTGTGCTGCAAGAGTCGTATATGTATCCACCTGATGAACTCCAGGAATAGATGATGCTTTATTCGCACTCCACTGTGACGAGAACTCGACTTCAAGGTAGCTTTCTCTTTAATTGCATAGGCTTCATTGGGTGTTTTTGTTCCAAGATCGCCTCATGCGTATACATCTAAACGTTCTTGTGAGTCGTAGTTGAGTCCTTGGTAGAAGTTCAACACAAGTTGCCTTTTGGACAACCCATGATGTGGAACACCGATCAGAAGATCTTTGAACCTCTCCCAAGCTGCGTGTAGAGATTCTCCTTCCTCCTGTTTGAATGTCATAATACGGTTCTTAAGCTTAGCTGTCTTTTTCAGGGAAAATATTTTTGCATAAAAAGATATGCCATCTCGTTCCAAGTCGTGATGGAACCTGCTGGAAGTGATAGAAGCCAAGATCGGGCTTTGTCTCGCAAAGAAAATGGAAAGAGTCGCAAACGAATTGCGTCTTCAGAAACGTCTCTAATTTTGAAAGTCGAGCACACCTCGAGAAATGAAACTATGTGTCGACCTGGATCTTCGTGATCCTTCCCATCAAACTGCACAGAATTTTGTAGCATATTAATTATACTAGATTTAATTTCAAAACTCGATGTTGCTATTGTAGGTCGGGCGATGCTTCGCAGCAAGCCCTCTCCTCCTGGACGGCCGGTCTCATTCAAAGGTCGGTCGTCCTCTGTGATGATGCTCCCTCTTTCGTCCTCTGAACTCTCGCTGTCAGAAAGTACCATTGGTTCGTCGATTGCGGCCGCAGTCCATTGTGCAACGACAAGTGATCTTTCGCGAAGCCGCCTACTTCTTCTTAGGTTATTTTCTGGTTCGTTGGCTAGCTCAGCATTAGCGGGTACAGGGGTCGTGGACATTAACCTGCAAGAAATAAGGAAGGCATTATACAGAAAAAGAATATAATAACAATATAATCAATAAAAATATAAGTGATAATACTATTATATACCATACATATATATACAATTTATTATACATATCCATTTATCTATTTACTTGTTTGTTTACTTATTTACATCCGAAAACTGTTTTTTTTTATAAATATCAGGAAATCTGACAAGATCTGATAAAAATCTGATAAAAATTTTCTTTCCATCAGAATTTCTGATAAATCCATCGGAATTCACCAGAAAATCTAGTAAATTCATCAGAAGTGAAAAGTGTTGTTTTAGAAAATCTAATGGGCTTATCAGAATCCATCAGAAAACCTATCAGAAAATCTGATGATTTTATCAGAAAGTTTTGTTTTATTTTCGTGGAGCAAATAAATAAACAATTTAAACAAGCTGCTCGATTCCAAACAAGTAAATAAACAATCGATTACAAAATAAACGAATAAATTGCAGTTAACTGAATAATTAAATGTACAAGAATGAATAAATGAGCGTAAATAAATAAATGGAAATAAATGCATAAATGAAATAAAATATATATAAGTGATTCGACGTACGAACACGATCATAAATATAAATATAAATATAAATATAAACAGAAATGAAATAACTGTACTAGAATGAAAAAAATAATTTGAATAAATAAATAAATGTACATGGTTCGATCCCGAACACATAACTGAATTAAATAAATAAATAATTGAAATGAAGAAAATGTTAGTAGAATAATAAATAAAAAGTTACTATGTTAGTGAGTTAGTAAAGTTAGTCAGTTAGTGGTTAGTAAAACAGAAAAAGAAAAGTTAGTCAAAAGTTAGTCCTACTGGGCGTGCCAGGTTAAATATTAACAAGTTAGTAAATAAAAGAAAACAATTAAATACAAGAATGTACGAATATTCACAAGCATTCACAGTATGTACACCGGTAGTGCGACCCGGGAGCAGATTGGCACCATCAGTTGCACTGGCAGTGCTTCTGAGATCGAGCGATCCGCAGGGTAGTGCCGTCAGGTCGCACGGTTGTGCGACACCTGGCAGTAACAGAATTTTGCCCGTTTCATCAAAATTTGTCCGTTTTCATCAGATTTTTCTTTTGTGCTTCGTTTAAGACCTGAAATATAAAAGTACCGGATTTGGTACCTAAACGTCGTGTTTTCGTCAAAAATGCTTAAAACGGAAGTGTTTTGGGGGATAAAAATATGTATAGTTAACGTGTATCAACGCTATACGCACACCACTACCTTCCAATAGGACGGAGACACGTGGATGGCTTTAACTGGAAGGCATCTAGAAGACGTCTGTAGACTATTGGGACCTGGGAGATGTCTGTAGACTCCTGGGAAACGTCTGGGAGACTTCTCAAGACAACAAACAACCACGTGTCATGTTTGTATTGGATGACACTACAACTTAATAATTATTCTTAAAATTACACTTCCTATGCACATGGATCAATGAAGCGTCTCTTCCAAAACTTGTGAGGTGACGATTTTGGAAAGAAGCCATTTTCAAGATTGTCCTAATATTTTATGGTATGAAAAAAAGAAATTTGAAAAACAAAAATATGGGAATGGGAGTTCCAAGCCATATGGAAGATTAAGAAGAAGTGCCTTTTTTCTTCTCTTTCATCCCTGTATTTTTAGAATTGGCTTGGTGTCCCTGTTTGTTCAAGTAGGTGGAAATAAATGGAAGTTAGGACTTCTAGACCCTCTTCCTCAATTGAGTCAATCCTACGTCATTATTATTATTATCATTTTTTTCTTAAAACGTGAAGTTTATTTCAGTTAGAACATTGATCAAAAAAGACATCGCCCGGATCCTAGGCTCCCCGTCAGCATGCAAATTAAGGGAGGGAGGGAGGGAGGAACAATATTAATTAATATAAAAAGGGAGAAACTGGCTGGCTGCTCATCAACATCTTTGGTTTTTTTTTTTTATAAAATAAAACAAAGGGAATTAAACATAAACATTTAACTAACAGTAACACCCACCACCATCTTCTTCTTAAGTTGACTGACTATGGCGATGGCGAATTTGTTCAGGAGAAAGGCGACGAGGTCTTCAGATGTGTTGAGGTACAGAGGATTCGCCTCGGAATCTGAGGTAAACGACGTCGTTGTAATCGGAGGAGGCCCCGGTGGATACGTTGCGGCGATCAAGGCTGCTCAGCTGGGCCTCAAAACCACCTGTATTGAGAAACGTGGTGCCCTTGGTGGTACTTGCCTCAACGTCGGCTGCATTCCTTCCAAGGCACTTCTTCATTCTTCTCACTTGTACCACGAAGCCAAAACTAAGTTTGCAAACCATGGCGTAAAGTGTAGTGATGTTCAAGTAGATCTCCCTGCCATGATGGCCCAGAAGGACAAAGCCGTATTCAACCTGACAAAAGGTGTCGAAGCCCTTTTCAAGAAGAACAAAGTTAACTATGTTAAAGGTGCCGCCACCTTCCTGTCACCTTCCCAGATCTCTGTTGAAGAAGAAGAAGAACAAGGTAAACCTTCTTTTTTATAACTTCTGTTACCAAGGATTTGTGCCTGGGTTTAGAATTCGTGTCTTAAAACTTGAATTTAGGATTATTGGAAAGAAAGGTAATTAGCGTTTTGCATAAGTTTATGGATTAATTTGAGTTTTGTTTAAGATAATAGTTTAAGTGACTGATTACAGTTTATAGAATTGCATACGAATCTAAGCGTCTGTGTATCGACTGTTCTGTACTAGATGTGAGAAATTAATCAGTGCTTCTGATTGATTCCCAACCCTGTGATCTATGAAAGTGAGCCATGGCCATATCATTAACATAAGCTTTGAAAATATACAACACTTGATAAACACAATTACAACCTTTGTATTTAGAAATGTCAAACTAAAGGAGATTGATTATACATAGTATCTGCAGGTAGGGGTGTAAACAAGCCTAGAGGCTCGAGAGCTACTCGTGATCGGCTCGATTAATAGCTCGAACGAGCCGAGCCTTAACGAGCCCGAGCCCGAGCTCGAGCCTGAAATAGAGCTCGTTTTGTTATCGAGCCCGAGCTCGAGCCTGAAATACAAAGCTTGTTTAGGCTCGCGAGCCTAAACGAGCCCATACAAAATTTTAATTTTTTTATATATAATATATTAATAATGATGATAACATTGATGAGCCGAGCTTTGGCTCATTTAAGTGATGTTGAAGTGAGCTCGAGCCGACCTTTTAGCTCATTTAAGGTTGTCCTCAAAATAGTTCGAGCCGAGTCGAGCCGAGCTCGAGCTTTGGGTTTTACTCGCGAGCCGAGCTCGAGCTCAAAGAAGTAGGCTCGAACCGAGCCGAGCTCGAGCCTGGTCGAGCTCGGGCTCGGCTCGGCTCGTTTACACCCCTATCTGCAGGTCAAAGAATCGTCTTCTAAAGCCTTTTTAAAAACAAGTAATGGATCGTTTTAGTTTCTCATTTTTTTTATTATGTAGGCCTGTCAATGGATTGGATATTGATCCGTATCCAATTCAATCCATTTAAATCACTTATTGGATTATAAAAAATATCCAACAATCCATTAGTTAATCCAATGGATCGATCCATTATTCGTCCGGATCGATCCATTAGTATACTATAAAAAGGCTATGTCGGTGGTGGGGCATTTTTTTTAATTTTTTTTTCTTTTTTTTTTGTCTTTTCCAACATTTGAATTTTTTTTTCTTTTTTTCTTAATTTACGTTTTCGGCCCTTATGATTTGTGTGTTGTTTCTTAAATACCAACTTCTTTTGCAATTTACAATTTTCATCAACTTTTTAACTTTACGTTTTTACCCCTTGCATTGATTTTTTTTGGTTCAATGTTGTTTTACGTATTTTTTCCCATATCTTGTAACGTACGTTTTCGGCCCTTATGCTTTGTTTGTTGTTTCTTAACTACCAAGTTCTTTTGTAATTTACAGTTTTCGTCAACGTTTAAAGTTTACGCTTTTACCCCTTGCACAATTTTTTTCTTTCTTTTTTGTGGTTTTGTTTTTTTACTTATAACCTTTAATTTTCAGCATTGACTCTTACAACCTCCTAACTTTCTAAATACTTTTAATCAACTTTTACGTCTTTATTTTTTTCGTGTGGCTATAAACTTAAGTTGATTAGCATTCACACTGACAACCTTTTTACTTTGTAAATACTCTTCTAATCGAGTTTCCCACTTGATGTAAGATATGTGCCGACATACTTTTGTATCGGATCAAAAATCGGGTTACCCCGTCGTGAAGCGCGGGTGTAACACCCTAGTTATACATATTATTTTAAACTGGTGATGAATAGTAAAATTTAAGTTTTAATATAATATTAATTTTAATTTAATTTTTTCTAATTTGTTTTTTTATTGAAAATGGATATTGTATTGCTGTCGTATCAAATCGAATCGAAACCGATAATGATATTTAAGATGGATACCATGACTCTATTGTACCAAATCAAACCAAAACCGATAATGATATTTAAAATGGATACCATGTGTTATCGTACCAAAGCGAACAGGAACCGACAATGATATTTAATTTGTTTTCTTTTCTATCGTAAACTATACAAGTGCCGATAAAAATATAAGAAACACATTTTTTTTGTATCGTAAACTGTACAAGTATTGATATGGGACTTACTGAACCAATTTCAACCGAATAACATCGGTACCAATATCGGTAGTATGGAAACCAAAATTCCTTTTTTATTGTTTTCAATTGATATTTTTCTATCGAAAACTGTAAACTATACGAGTGCCAATAAAAATATAGAAAACACAATTTTTTTATTGTACACTATACGAGTTTTTATACGGGACTAACTGAACCGATTTCAACCGAACAACATCGGTAAACTAATATCAGTAGTATCGGAACCGGTATTCCTTTCTATGATTTTTGATTGATATAAAGTATCTATTCTTTGGGCATAACCCGATTTATTTTATAGTTTTCTCGTTCAGCTACTATAGCGAGTGTCGGTACCAGAACGAACCGAACGGATACCAACTGAGTTCCCGCCGCATAGCGCGGGGGAAAACCACTGGTTACTAATTAAAAAAAGGAGAAATAAATGACGCTCTCTCGAAATCGCATCTAGGGTTTCACGGTAGATCCTCCAGTCCACTGCAGCAAATCGTCGATCTCCCACTTCATCTCTGTCCCGCCTCCGTCGACCTCCAGTCCACTACAACCGTCCCACCTCCGTCGACCTCCAGTCCACTACAACCGTCCCACCTCCGTCAACGCATTTACCCCTTGCATTGATTTTTTTTAACTTTACGTTTTTACCCCTTGCATTGATTTTTTTTGGTTCAATGTTGTTTTACGTATTTTTTCCCATCTCTTGTAATGTACGTTTTCGGCCCTTATGCTTTGTTTGTTGTTTTTTAACTACCAAGTTCTTTTGTAATTTACAGTTTTCGTCAACGTTTAAAGTTTACGCTTTTACCCCTTGCACAATTTTTTTCTTTCTTTTTTGTGGTTTTGTTTTTTTACTTATAACCTTTAATTTTCAGCATTGACTCTTATAACCTCCTAACTTTCTAAAAATACTTTTAATCAACTTTTACGTCTTTATTTTTTTTTTTGTGTGGCTATAAACTTAAGTTGATTAGCATTCACACTGACAACCTTTTTACTTTGTAAATACTCTTCTAATCGAGTTCCCACTTAATGTAAGATATGTGTGACATACTTTTGTATCGGATCAAAAATCGGGTTACCCGTCGCGAAGCGCGGGTGTAACACCCTAGTTAGAGCATTCACATCCTAACCATCAAATTATGTGAGGAGGGGTTTTTATATTATAAAGGGTATAAAAAGTGGTTGTGAGTAGAGGAGAGAGAAAATGTTACTGTTCATCTGTATATTTGGGGGGACACTGCTCACCCGTTATAATTTTTTAATATATTTTGAAAGTGGTTGTGAGTGGAAGTGAGAGAAAAATGTAATGATAATATTATTTAATTGAAAGGAGAGATAAAAAGTATTTGTTTTTAGTGGAAATATATTGATATAGGAGTTGTTTTTTAGTGGAATGTATGTATAATTTGATGGATTGGATGTGAATGCTCTTACTAATTAAAAAAAGGAGAAATAAATGACGCTCTCTCGAAATCGCATCTAGGGTTTCACGGTAGATCCTCCAGTCCACTGCAGCAAATCGTCGATCTCCCACTTCATCTCTGTCCCGCCTCCGTCGACCTCCAGTCCACTACAACCGTCCCACCTCCGTCGACCTCCATTCCACCGCAATCGTCGTTTCACTGGAGAGTCGGAGACCCCAATTGCAGCCACCACCGCCGTTCGCAACCACCACGACCGCTCGCAATAACCACCACCGTAAGTCCTCTCAATTCTCATACTGATTCAAAAAATTTCTTACTTATGTGTCGTATCCTACGTGACTTGCAGAAGAGCCGGTGCTCTGCGTGTGGGTATCCTGCTGCTTGTGTTAGAAAGTGTAAGTCTTTTTGCATATATCTGTTTGTGATTGTGTGTGATTTTATTTGTGATTTGATTAAATTGGCTATAGATGTTGATGTAATTTGATAGAGAGGGAACTTAGATTTGTATTTGATTATGTTGATGTTGATTGTGGTGATCTGTATGTTTGGATCAATCATATACTTCACATTTTTGAGCTATCTAATTAAAATCTAACAGGTTTTGTTTGTATTGGTGTTAGTTTTAAGTTGTTTACTTATTATACTATCATGTGATAAAATATGCCATATGCAACCCATGTTCTAGGGGGTTTCCAGCAAAAAATATTGGCTCAAAGATCTAAACCTATTAGGGTATACAGTAGAAACTTAAAATATACATGGGATCCCAATATACATGCCCTTAGTGGAAAAAAATGTTGCTTCGTTGCATCTTTAGAGGCAATTCGTCAACCATGTAAATAAAAAAGACGAATGGTGTGCAATTGCTTTTAACACATACAGTGCTCGTTTTGAAGTAACAAGTAGTAGCGTTTAGTGTAAGGGAAATGATGTTGATATACATATAACATACCTGATGATAACAAACTAAAGCGATGGGTTTACACTTGATAGAAGAGATGCACAAAATTGGTTATTGGCCCAAACCAGCTTTTACCCAAACTGGCTGGTTTTGAAACCAGTTTCAAATCGAAAAAGGATTGCTTCGGTTCGCTTTTAACCAGTTTCAGCAGGAGGGGGGGGGGGGGGGTCCCAAACCTATATCAAATCAGCGGTTCAGTTTAAAACCGGAACCGCTTTCACCAAACTGATTTCATTTTGAGTTCAAAACCAATTCCAGTTCATATATCAGCATCTAATTTACATTTGACAGGGTGAACATACTAAAATAAGGCTCAAGCTTAGCTACTTGACAAGTTTGAAGTGTGATTACTAGTCAGTATTATTAAGGGCTGCATTTTGAAAGGATGAGTGAGTTTTAAAGGATGAGTGAGTAGTACTGCAGTAGCATATTTTGATTAGTATTTTTTAGCACACTGATGGCTGGATAGAATAGAAAGGATGTGCTTTATTGTTTACATTACAAATAAGTAACAATGTGTTGATGTTTGTGGTGTCTTTGTTTATTGTTAATGTTTTAAAGGATGAGTGAGTAGTACTGCAGTAGCATATTTTGATTAGTATTTTTTAGCACACTGATGGCTGGATAGAATAGAAAGGATGTGCTTTATTGTTTACATTACAAATAAGTAACAATGTGTTGATGTTTGTGGTGTCTTTGTTTATTGTTAATGTTTGCACTATGCGTAACATTGTGTTGACTTCTTTAAATATTTCGTCTACTTTTTATTTTTGTTTAATTACATTTTTGTTATGGAGTTGATGGTTTGTAGTATGAATGTATGATATACAATTGCATATATAGGAACTTTACATATAGAATCTCATTCATGGCTATAGAATTTATAGATTTTCTTTTATTTTTTAGAATTTTATTTTGTTTTTTTTGATTTTTTAGAATTTTTTATTTCTTTTTTTTTATTTTTAGGATTTTTTTAATTCTTTTGGTTTTTTAGAATTTTTTTATTTTTTTAGAAATTTTTTGATTTTTTTAAATTTTTTAAATTTTTTTTTATTTTTGTAGATTTTTTTTGAATTTTTACATTTTTTTTTATTTTTAGAGGTTTTTTATTATATTTTTTTTATATGGGTCGATCCGGATAGTGATCCATCCATTTAAAATTACTTGGATATGGATCGGATCACGATCCATTATGTTGGATCATAGATCGGATCATGATCCATTTAAGTTGGATCATTAATGGATCGGATCATGATCCGATCCATATCCATCCATTGACATGCCTATTTCCATGTATATATATTAGTCTTAGTTGGTTTTGCTTTTTGTTGTAACTGAAGTAGGTATCATAATATATCTGTTCATTTGGTTCCTCGGTGACCGACTTGAAAGTTCTAGCATTTGGCTGTGAAAAGTCTCAACACCAAAAAAAGAAGACACCAGTGAAATAAATTCTGCAAGTTATAAATGAAAATGGGTAAGGTTATTTTTTTCATTTGTGTTGTTTATCATATATTGATTAGTATGGATAATACTTCTATTCTGTGACTTGCAGGTAACGATTCCGAAGATAAAACTCGCAGAGAGAGACGGAAAGAAACTCGATTGCAAAAAAAGAAGAAAAAGTTTGACTCGTGGGTTCAACATCATGTATGAAAATTTCTGCATGAACCTTAAGTTTTTCACTAATTCATTTTGATTAGGACGTGAAATATGACTTGTGTTTTGTTCCGACATGATTTTTGTTCTTGATTTATAACAATTTCAGAAATTAAAAAAGACAATGAGCAATCAGAAGGCAGAAAATATGCAGAAAAATACTCTAACCGCAGAAGAGAAGGAATCGATAAGTGGAGATTTAAATAAACCATCAAAACCTGAATTTGAAGAGTGTATGGAAACTCAGAATAATGGTATTTCTGCTGATACAGAAGGGGGAGAAGCTTCTAGAAACACTAGTTCTTCACATAAGAAACATAAGAGGACAGTATCATCAAGAAACGATGACCAACTAAATACGTCTTTGGAACCGACGAGGAAAAAGAAAGCAAAATTTGAAAAATATATGGAACTGGAAAACAATGGTGTCACTTCTGCAAAGGAGGATCTTGCATTGGAAAGAAAACTTGCAAAAAAACTCAAAGTGAAAAATAGGAAATTAGGGGGAGATGAAGATGGACTCAACATGTTATTTGAAGGATTTGATTCTTTGGAGACCGAAGACATGGAAGAAGCTTCTATAAGAAACATTTCAAGGAATAAGAAGAGTTCAAAGAAGGATGCTGAGATTAAAAGCGATGATTTGGTTGAAGAACTTGAAACTGAACTTGCAACTGAATATGAAAATAATGATGCCCAAGCTTCGGTTATGGAAAAACATGCAAAGTATGTGCCACCTCAGCTAAGATCTATGTCCAGAAATGAATCGGAAGAATATTCACAAATTCGAAAACGTGTACGCGGTATGCAAAACTAGGGATTTTTTTATTGATATTGGTCTCACATTGTATTCCTGATGATACATTGAAAAGTGACAATTTCGCTTATAAATCTTGATTGGTTCCAGGCCTTTTAAATAGGTTGGGTGAATCGAATGTGGAAGGAATTACAGGGGAGATGTCTTCAATTTTCCAGGTAAGTTTTCCAATTTCATATATTTCTTTTCTCCTGAACTCAGTTTTCAGAATTTTCCATGTTCAGTGAACCATATTATAATCTCTATTCATTATAGAAGGGTAAATACTAAAGAAGAGAATTTTATTGTCTTGAATTGTAATTATTATATCTTGAGGAGTAGGTTTTCTAATATGAAAGTAATGCTAATTTGCCTAATTGTATGTATTATGAAATGAGCGATGTCGTGTCATGATGCAATAAGTTAATAAGCTTTATATATCTGTACTGTTTTTCTATTATAACGTAAGGTTGTCAATTTCTTTCTTATTTACCATATAGTTAGTATGTTCCCATGTGAGATGTTGAGGTCTAAACCAGTAGTAAGTAGTTACATTTTTCTGGAACTCTTTTACATACAGTCTATTAGCCGCAGTGATGGTGCTCAAATTATCAGTGAAGAAATTCTGACATCATGCTCAAGCGGACCTCGTGGCAACGAACAGTTGAGTCCAGCTATTATACCTTATAAATGTTATTCATTCTTCTGTTTGGTATTCCTTTGACAAGATTACATTTGTACCCTTGCAGATATGCTGCTGTTTTTGCAGCTTTAGTTTCTGGGTTGGCTTGCTTGGTTGGGATTGACTTTGGTGCAAAGCTGCTTGCTTCACTTGCAAAGTGTTTTGAGGTTTGTTGAATGATTTCGTTGTTTAAAAAAATGAATTTTGAAGCTATCTTCATAAAGAATATGATTTTAATAGTTTTCCTATGTTTATATTAGGATGAGTATCAGAAGGAAGACAATCTTTCCTTGCGGAATTTGACTCTCCTTCTCTCTTATTTGTACATATTTGGAGTTTGCTCAAGGTTATTCACTTTCTTCTGAAATTTCACATTAGAGATAAATGCACTTTATATAATAGTTTGTTGTTTTCTCATTTTTTTTTTGTCTTTATAATACCATTTCAGTGATTTAATATATGATTTCATGATGATGCTGAGCTCACGGTTGACTGAGGTTGATGTTTCTACTATCTTGACAGTTCTAAATTGTAAGATTCTTAATACTTCATTGTTCTACATGTTTCTGTTGGAGATGGAAAATAGGCACATCATGTGTGTGGGTAATGAGCCAACTTACGGGTTGACATGAATAATATGTTTTTGAAGTTAGCATGCTTAAGAGATGAAACATAACCTTTGCTGACATTGAATGGGTTGAAATTTACGCATCTAGTTTTTCTTAATCATGAACGTACTATTAACTGAATTGTTGAAATTTACCAGTATGTTGATTTATAAGTAGTTGCTATATGCATTCATTAGGTTCTGGGATGAGATTGAGGAGTGACGACCCGGCCACCATGAAAAACTTTATTGTTAGCATCCAGAACAAGGTGACAGAACTCAAGACTATGTCTGGAGATAGCCAGGGAAACACTAGAAGTAAAAGAGTATGCATTTCATTGATAAATATATATGAGAAATAAAAGATATGCATGTCACTAAATCATCATTACCTTTTCCGATAGTTTTTGCTTCTCTTGTAACTTTGTTCGCTTCATGGGTGGCAGATGGAGTTCATGCTTGAAACCATATTTGACATCAAGAACAACAAAAAGAAAGCTAAAGAGGAATCCTTACAACATACTCGCATCAAGAAGTGGCTTCAAAAGGTCATAATATATGCAATTTTTTTATACATCGTTATAACATATAACACTTATAAAACAATAAAGAAATCTTTATATTACTTCTGTTTTTTTTTTTTTCTGACAGTTGAGGGTAGAAAGCATTTTAGTTCGGGGATTGAAATGGAGCAAGCTTCTTGACCCTGAGAAAAAAGGTCAATGGTGGTTATCTGGAGAGATGATGTCATCTACTACAAATGGTAGCACGATTGAAAATTATGCAAAAAAGATGGATAAAGAGAGCTCAGAAGCTCAAAAAATGCTTCAACTTGCTGCCGGACAGAGAATGAATACAGATGCAAGAAGGGCGATATTTTGTATAATTATGAGCGGGGAGGATTATATTGATGCGTTTGAGAAATTGTTGCGGTTGGATTTGCAAGGGAAGCAGGTATCTATTCTATTCTTATCTAATCGCAAAATGGTTAAACTTTTGCATTAGAAAAAAGGTGGGCATAAAATAATGAAATTACTCTTTTTGTTTAATGTAACAAAAATGGACGGGTTGGATGAGTAACAGTCAACAGACTATGGTCAAGATATATATCTAGTTTTCAGTGCGCAGCGAAGCAAGTGGTGGTTAGGCTGACCCGATGACTTCTGTCCAAAAACTTTTTAAACTTCCATATAAGTGTATATAGTGCATCGAATATTATTCTAACACTACATACTTTCATCACAAATCTGATTTTAAATAAAATGGTCTTACAAGGTTTCATGCTTAGGTTTCATTGAGGGCTGTTTTAAGACGGTTATCTGCCGGTCAAAATATGACAGTTAAAACTTGGAACATGAACTTCAAAAATTAAAAGTCAAATAATACGAGTAATTTCTTAAATTTGAACGTGAAAAATAAATAATATCTTTCTTATTGAGGTATATTATATATCATCAGTTTGTCATGATATTGCAGGATAGAGAGATCATGCGGGTCCTTGTGGAGTGCTGTCTGCAGGAAAAAGTATTCAACAAATATTATTGTGTTCTGGCTTCAAAGTTATGCAATCATGACAAGAATCACAAGTTCACATTACAGGTATTTCATTGGGCGGGTTGGATAATGGACTATTGTTACAAAAATATTTATACAGTTTTTAATAACACGATATATTTTTGTATTATTGTTCAGTATTGTATATGGGACCAGTACACTGAATTAGAATCGATGCAGCTAATGAGATCAATGCACCTGGCAAAGTTTAAAGCAGAAATGGTGTCCAGTTTTACACTTTCACTTGCAGTTTTGAAAAAAGCAGATCTACACGACACCACAAAACTCACTTCCAGAAAAATTATGCATTTTAAGATGTTTTTTGAGGCTGTTTTTGAGTATGCCGATAATGTTGTCTGGAATATATTCAAACGTATAGCGGGGAGTGGGTCCCGACAATATGAAGCCCTTAGAACCGGGATTAAGTTTTTCATCGAAAGGTATGTTTTGGGTAATGAAAAACAATTTGCAGGGAAATACAAAATTGCCAAGAAAGCCCTTAAGAGTGTTGAAGAAGAAGAAGACCCGTTTCTTTAAAATGATCCATCGTGGGTGTAAGGAAATTTTGTAGTTAGAATTAAACTTTTCTTTTTATATGTTTTGATTGCTTCTGTGGACATATTTTCTTATTGTTGAGATATTTTGAAGAAACTTGTTTAATTGAACATAACGTGGATGTCAGCTACGGCTTTGTTTAAAAAATCTTACATATTTATTGTTGAAGCAAATCAGCAATAGCTTACTTGAATCATCGTTTGACTTTTCATTATATATATTTATTGATTATTGCTATGGGTTATGATATGTAAGTTGAAAATGCATTATCATTGCTTGGGTTGTAACCAAGTGGTAAGAAGCAAAAACTTATTTGGAAAAGAAAGTATGTTTTAATCTTCCGCAAGGTGCAATTTAAGAGTTGTGTGGAGGGTGTGTTATCATCATAGCTTTACTCTTTAGGTGGTGGGCTATAACTAAGCTCTGCTTTTGAATTTTTTCTAATAAATGTTAATAATTGAATTTCAGTTACTGTGTTGTTTCTTCTACCTGTAAGTCTGCAACGCGTTTTATAACTAAGCTTTGGCGTTTTGTATTAATGGCGTTTTATTTCATTTTGAATGGTGTGTTATCATTTTAGTTTGGCTTTTTGAATTTGAACAGTAAAATACCTTTTTACCCTTAATGAAGCGCGTCCACTTAATAAAATTGATGTTATTTACAAAAACGTCACCGTGCCAATCTAGTCGATAGATTGTTTTGATCGGAAGATCCATAAGCGTTCTCACTGTTCTCACACTGTCCATAGATTGTTTTGATCGGGCGATCCATAAGCGTTCTCACCGTTCTCACACTTTTCAGCGTTTTCCATAAATGCTGACCGACTCAACATTCAAGAAGTTAGTTCATGGGATCGGGATGCATCGACTCAAGGAGCTTAAGTGATCATCATCAGGGGGAGATAATACGCGCTGCACTCTTTTTCCCTTAGTCAAGGTTTTGTCCCATTGGGTTTTCCTTGCAAGGTTTTTAATGAGGCAGCATCAAGTAGGGATGAACTCGATACCAACCGGTACCGAACCGGTAAATACCAGTACCGAATCGGTACCGTACCGGACCGATACCGAACCGGAACCGAAAATGTCAAAAGGCGGTACCGAAAAGGTACCCGGTTCGGTAAATTCGGTACCGGTACCGGGTCCATTTTGCTCACCCTAGCATCAAGCGTATGAAGTTGATAATCAGGGGGAGTATTATAAAGAATTATATTTAGATTATCAACTCCTAATATAAACCAACTTGTTCTCCAAATTTATTCCCTCTATAAATAGTTCATATATTCTATTGTATATGATGCACCAATAATAATAAACATCTCTTTCTCTCCCAATATCTCTTCTCATCTTCTTTCTATTAGGCATGTTCATAATAATTTGAGATTATTTAATTAACCATAATAGTATTTACTTCAATACGTGAATTTATCTATGTTTGGAGTAGTTCAATATGTGCCTTTATATGTGGTATATGTATATTCAATATGTGTCTTTATATGTGTTTGTATTTTAGTTATTATTTATACTAGTATTAAGCCCCTGCGTTGCAGCGGTTGTCATAAAACTACGTTAAGTAGTAGCAATACTATACCATTGTCAGCGACCACCAACACCGGAAAAGCTCGTAAAAACAAAATAAATAAAAACGGGGAAAAAATAACGCCGAGTGAAAAGCAGACGTAAAATCTTTGAATCACGCACGCTTGTTGCTAAGAAATTAAACCGAAACGTAAAACATAGAAAAAAATAACTAAGTCCATCCAGGACCCGCGTGTTGGACGAACTTATTAAACGCAGAAAAATAGATGTGACGCAACGTGTCAATCAAACGGGAAAAAATATACAAAAAAATGTTGAACCCCACACGCACGTTGCGATGCGTTAACTCACAAAATTTAGAACGAAACGAAAAACTTGAGAAAGATGAAGAGTATGGTGGACCAAAATTGAAAATAAAAAAGAGTTGGGATTAAATTGCAAAAGATGAAAAATTTGGGTTAAAAGTAAAAAAAACAAAGGGATTAAATTGCAAAATTGAAGTTATTTATTAATTTTAGATAAAGATAAGGATAAAAATAAGTGATATCCATATATTTGTTATTAATTTATATTAATATTAAAAGAAATTTATTAAACAAATATACATAAAATTTATGAGGTTGAAGGAGATAACGTCATGTGCCATTATTTGGAGTCTTTTATTATAAGTTAGATTTTAGTTACTTTTAGGAAACGAAATTAGAAAAAGTTATTGACTTAATAAATATTAATAACAAACTTATATCATGTAATATATTAATTTAAAATCCTACTTTTAATAAACGATTCTAAAACATTTCACGTATCAACACCATACATCTTTAAAAAAGCTTTTAATCAAAGTTAATTTTCGTTACTTTTTAAATCGGGTCGATGTCTTGTAACGATAACATTTCTTATTTTATAATTATTACATTAATATTCACTCTTATTTCAAATATGTCTTTAAGTTGACCATATCTTTAATTAGATTAAATAGATATATTAAACTTTTCCATAAAATCCGCTCATATTTCAAATATAAAAATATTTTTATAGCTTATAACTTATAGTTTATAATTTATAATGATATTTTTTATTTGAACCTTATCAAAACAATTTTTTGTGAAGTTTTTGTATATTAAATTTATAATGATATTTTTTTAATTAAAATACAAAAGTTGTGTTCATATTTACTACGTTGTTTAACATTTATTATTTTTTTAATGTTGTAAAGATTGACAATAAATGCGTTATCAATATTTGATATTAAAGTAGATTACCATAACCAATGGTGTGATGGTTCATTTGCAAAGACAAAGCATTTAAACAACTGTGTTTGAGAGGGAGAAGTTTTGGTTCAAGTCCCACAGACGACAGTGATTAAAAGACACATGTTCTTAAAAAATTAATTACCATAGGCTTCAACATACACAAGCAGTCTTCACTACCTTATTCGATTTGCAAAAAAGAAATGGTTCATACAATCGTAAATCGTTTTTATAGTATTTGCAAAACAAATGATTTTGAATAGTATATTTATGCACATATGATTTTTGTTTAGTTTTTCGTTATGCAAATATGCAACAAATTCTCTAACGTATTTAATGAAAATTATTCCATTACTTCATTGGCTAACAATGTAAAATTTATTAAGAAACTTCCTAGAGAACTGATGATTACGATGAGAATTGTTAAGCATTTTAGAACCAAGTTGGGTATGGATTACTATGAGTAAGAGATTGCAAACTTGTGGATAGGGGTGTTCATGAGCCGATCCGATCCGATCGAGGGTCTGCTCGTGCTCGGATTTAATTACAACCGATCCGATCCGATCGAATCGAATTTGCAAAACCGAGCACAAAACTGATGCTCATGCTCGAATTGAATTTGAATCGAGCGGATCGTTTTCGCTTGGGTTTTCTCAAATCCTAACTAAAATCGAGCGGATCGTTTTCTCGCTCGATTGAATTATAAGGCTGCGTTCAACAAAAACAAATCCTAACTTAATTGAAACATGTCCAGCACCTTACTAACAAAAGCAATACATAACTAAAATCATGATATGTGATATGTGATTGTGTGGCAGACTGACAGCGGCGATATGCAGATGAGATCGAGCAATCAGATTATGACATTGTTTTAGGAATTAGGAATTTAGTGTTAGATTTTGGTGTGTGGCAGCGGCGAAGTGCAGATGGAACATTCAAACAATCAATTTATGACTGTGATTGTTTTAGGAATTAGGGATTTAGAGTTAGATTTTGATATTAACTATTAAGTTGGGCTAATATATTTTTTGGGCTTTTAATTTTTCTTGGGCTAGTATATTGTTTGGGCTTTTAATCTTTAAAATCTATAATATATATATATATATATATATATATATATATATATATAAATTATTTAATAAAAATAATTCGAGCGAAACCGAGTGATCGTCGAGCGCAGTTTGGACAGCCCTACTTGTGGAATGATTATCAGGTACACTTATTTTTTATTGTGCTCTACAAATGAAGAGTTTTCATTATTTAACCCGTGTAACACATCAGACTATAACCTAGTAATATAATATAAAGTTAGTTTATCATAAATTTGAGCATTAATAACTTATGATACATTAATAACTTGTTAATGTATAATATAACTAGCAATAAGACCCGCGCACGTTGCGGCGCGAGAACATCGCAAATATCGAATAGATTAGTCCAAACGTTATGTGATGCGTTAACCATACGAAAACACGCGTTTTGACGTATTCGATTGAACTCGATATAACCTATATAAGAATTGCGATTTGATCAAAACGTAAAGTAAATAGAATTTATTTGTGATCCGACTCATACATAGAAAAGAAACTACAATTTGACTCCATACGGTTCAAAACAAATTTTGCGAAACATACATAAAATACAGACGAATACATATGATATTTGTCCTGACTCACTCCCAAATCGAAACGTAAACCAATTCAAATTTATAGTACATAAAAATATGCACGTAAAAATGTTTTTTTAATGAAACATGTTATATTTGATCTGACTCGTTTTCCAGAAAAAGTTTACGTTGAAATGTAGAGCAAATCATATTTATACCGACACGTAAATAAAAATATGCACGTAAAAATAGTTTTTTAAGTCAAGGAAGTATATAGGGGTAAACTCGAAACAAAATATTAGTAAAAAACTTAATAGGTTAAAAACGTTCGTAAAACCGTGCTAAGTGGCACCAATGCCACACCACTGTTAGCGACCCCAACATTGGAATAGTTCGTAAAAAAATAAATAAATAAGGAAAAAATAACACCAAACGAAAAGCAGAGGTAAAATCGTTGAACCACGCACGCCCGTTGTAGTGCGTTAATGCGAAGAATTAGACCGAAACGTAAAACGTAGAAAAGAATAACTAAGTTGAACGGGGAAAAATAAACGTATTACGACGGGCCTGTCAAATGGGAAAAAGATATACCAAAAAATGGTGAACCCCACACGCACGTTGCGGCATGTCTTGCAAAATTTAGAACGAAACGTAAAACGAATAACTTGTGAAAGGTGGAAATTATGAGGGGCCAAATATGAAAATAAAAAAGTTGTTAAGATTAAATTGCAAAAAGATGAAAAGAATTGGGTTAGAAATGAAAAATGTTTTTTTTTTTTTGAAAAACTCCCCATACATAGGATACAACTTCATAAAGCAACATATAGTTGCTAATTTATAGTTAATAATTTTAAGACCATGTTCGTATATATTTTACATGTTCTAATAGTTATTATTATATACTTATTGTGATGATACATTAAAGTTATTATTATTTCTTTTTTCTTTTCTATTGTTTCAATCACGGTGAATGTTTTACTTTTGTCGGTAAAAGATTTCAATCAAATTTATAACCTCTGTTCACGTACGGAATTTTATCTTTTCTTCAAGTTCTGGACCCCAACTTAATTTCATTCCCAAAGACAAACCCAATATCAACACATAAAAAGCAAAATTTGGAGTCGGACCTCCATGGTGTTTCACAGCCAAGGCGGACGACGCTGATGATGAAGCCATCGTTTGCAGGAGGCGGAGGTGCCAACTCTGGTGGGTCTCGTGTTTACAACTGTAACCTCCGGGGACCCAAAATATTAGCTAAACGGTTACTACGTAGGCTATTTCCGGCGTTTTAAGGTCACTGCATTCCCGATCTAGCGCTGCATGTGGTTTTCTCGAGCTGTAAACGAGTCGAGCCAAATCGAACCTGGGTGGTCTCAGACTCGGTTCGTGTAAAAATCGAATCGAGCCGAGCCATCTCATTTTTCTTAACAAGCTGAAAAGTTGGGCTCGTGGCTCGGCTCGTCAAAAGCTCGAGCCAGCTCGTGGCTCGTCGAGCCGGCTCGTTGAGCCGGCTCGTTTGTTTAAAAAAAGTTGATATTTTTGTATTTCTTTTTACGCATAATGATATACATAAAAACTGTTAGTTGTATTAATTAGTTAGTTTAGGCCCTAGTATGTTATTTTTATTTATTTGTTAGTCCCTCTCTCTTCCTATATATAGAGAGACCTATTACTTGTACAAAGATACATTCAATCAATACAATCTTTTTCCTTTCCATTCTCTTTACATGGTATCAGAGCTAAAGGTGTCTTAGCTCAAGAATATCCTCATTCGGGTGACCATTTCCGGCTCTCAGTTTAGAAAGTTCGTAGTATGCTCTGTGGTTGCAGCGTAGTCTGACCTTCCACATCAGAAACGGATTTTCTCTTTCATACCATTTCCGGTCACCACCAGTTCTGTCCTAAAAACCCGTTCCAGATATGTTCAAACACACCCATTACTTCAGCTCACATCAAATCTGCTCAAACACCCGAAACCACCACAACCCGTCACACCCTTTCTTAGATCCGGCACTTTTTCCGGCGAGTTAAGCTACACCGCCACTATCACTGTGCTCGGAATCTCCCGATCTACAAAACCCCTCAAACCGCGCCGCCATCCGCCGCCGCACGCGCCCAAACGCGCCACCCCCCCTTTCGCCACCGCTGCATACGCGCCGCGCGTGACGGCGCGTGACACCACCTCCGGTCATCGTCTTTCTTTCAGTCTCGTCGGAATTTATTTCCGGTCATTTCCGTGAAATCGGTTTTCCGATCTGAGCAACTTTCGTTTTCTGCCTCGGTTCGCGTGTTCGGGTTTCATCTCAGCTTTCCACTTTTCTGCTTGAACATCTTTTCAAATGGGTGACGAACGAAATCACACCATTACATGCACCAAGGAGGAGTATGATTTGCTTCAACGGTTCCTTGCTTTTTGGTCATCGAGTCCTCAAACCAACTCAGTACAATCAGGTACGTTTTCTGGCTTTGACTTATCCTGGATTATTGATTCTGGAGCTACTCATCACATGACTGCGAATCAAGGAATTCTCACTAGCCTTCATAATACCTCTTGCTCACCGGTTAAACTTGCAGATGGTTCCTCGTGCCCCGTACGCGGCATTGGATCAATTCAGAACCCAGATAGCCTAAACCTGTCTTCTGTTCTTCTTGTTCCTAACTTCCCTGCCAGTCTTTTATCTGTCAGTCGGATTACTAAACGAAATAATTGTTCCGTTACCTTTTATCCTACTCATTGTACCTTTAATGAACTAGGTACTAACCGAGTAATTGGTACCGGCCTCGAATCAGAAGGTCTCTATCGAATGTCTTCATTGTCGCATCCCAAAGCAAACATCTGTGAGTCTAGTATCTTTGAAACTCATTGTCGGTTAGGCCATCCCTCAGCAGCCGTCCTACGACAAATGAGACCTGGCATCTCTATTCCCGATAACTTCCATTGTGAGTCATGTCAGCTCGGTAAACATACTCGACGTCCTTATCCCCCAAAAGTGTCAAGCCGAACCATTTCCATATTTGAACTTGTCCATTCAGATGTATGGGGTCCATGTCCAGTTAAGACTACATTGGGCTTTCAATACTTTGTTACTTTCATTGATGATTATTCTCGTGCCACATGGGTTTACCTATTGAAATCCCGTAGTGAAATCAACTCGATCTTTCGTGAATTCCATGCATATGTCAAGACCCAGTTCAAAAATCCATCCAAACCTTACGCACCGATAATGCTAAAGAATATATGTCCACCGATTTCTCTACATATCTCAAATCACAAGGTATTATTCACGAGACTTCTTGCGCATATACATCTCAACAGAATGGTGTTGCTGAACGCAAGAACCGCCATCTGTTGGATGTTACTCGCACACTCATGATTCATTCTCATGTTCCTCGTCAATTTTGGGGTGATGCTGTTCTTACTGCGGCTTATCTGATTAATCGTATGCCATCGTCTGTTCTTCATGGTCCAACCCCGTTCTCTGTTTTATTTCCTAGAGGAACTCCGTTTCCTCTTGAGCCTCAAATTTTTGGATGTGTAGCTTATGTCCATGATCATCGTCCCGGAGTCCCTAAAATCGACCCTCGAGCCATTCGTTGTATCTTCGTGGGTTACTCACGTGTCCAAAAAGGTTATCGGTGTTATAGTCCTTCTCTTCGTCGATATTTTACCAGTGCTGACGTCACCTTTGATCAGTTGTGCCCTTTCTTTCCAGAATCTTCCATTCCAGTTTCTGATCTGTTTCCTGATCCTGATATACCTGAGTCTCACATCATTCCTACCTTTCCTGTGTCACCTATTCCCTCTACCCCTTCGGTCTCAGACACCACAGTTCCAGCTCCTATAGCTTCGGGCCTTCCAACAGATCCTCCACCATTACTCTTCACATATGCTAGGCGAGGTAAGGAATCAACAACAGAGACTCTTGATTCATAACCAACCTCTACATCTGGTACGTCCACAGTTCCACCACCTGACACTGAACCTGTTTCACCATTACCAGAAACCGTTACCTATGATCCTCCAGGTGCACCGTATCCTGATATACCTATTGCCTTTCGAAAAGAACCTAGACATGCCACCCGTTATCCCATCCAGGATTATGTTGCTTATACTCACCTATCCACGGAGTCTCATGCCTTCACCACTTCACTTGATTCCTATCCGATTCCCAAAAATGTGATGACAACTCTAGCTCATCCAGGATGACGTCAAGCCATGGAAGACGAGATTGGGGCCTTACGGGCAAATCAGACTTGGGATCTTGAACCACTTCCTCCTGGTAAGCGTGTTGTTGGTTGTCGTTGGGTTTTCACTGTAAAACTTAACCCTGATGGTTCGCTACATCGTCTGGTAGCTAAAGGTTATTCTCAAGCTTATGGTATTGATTATGACGAGACTTTCTCCCCGGTTGCCAAGATGCCCTCTGTGCGTATTTGTATTGCTCTTGCTGCCATTCATCATTGGCCGCTCCACCAGCTTGATGTTAAGAACGCCTTTCTCAATGGTGTTCTTGAGGAGGAGGTTTATATGGAGCAGCCACCTGGGTTCATTGTTGAGGAGGAGGCCTCAAAAGTATGCAGACTACGCCGTTCCCTATATGGTCTCAAACAGTCTCCAAGGGCATGGTTTGGTCGCTTCTCTAGTGTTATGGGAGAGTTTGGGATGGTTCGTAGTGCATATGATCACTCTGTATTCTTTAGACATCATCAGGGCCGAAGAATCATTCTAGTTGTTTATGTGGATGATATCATAATTACAGGGGATGATGAAGTTGGGATTACCAAGCTCAAACAGTTCCTTCAGTCTCAGTTTCAGATTAGCGACTTAGGTCGACTTCGGTACTTCCTTGGCATAGAAGTATCTCGTTCCCCACAAGGAATACTCCTTTCTCAGCGGAAGTATGTCCTTGATATGCTAACTGAGTGTGGCTTATTGGGTTGCAAACCAGTTGATAGTCCTATGCTTCCTACGAGGAAGCTCCTTCCAGAGGATGGGAGTCCATTGAAGGATCCCGAACGATACAGACGATTGGTTGGAAAGCTTAATTATTTGACAGTTACACGACCAGATATTTCCTTTGTCGTCAGTGTCCTAAGTCAGTTTATGGCCACTCCATACACCGGACACTGGGATGTTGCTCTTCGTGTCTTACGATATCTCAAGAACACACCAGGTCTAGGGATCTTATACTCTGATCAGGGTCATTGCCGCGTAGGTGCTTTCACAGAAGATGGAGATGGACGTATATCTGGATTCTCAGATGCAGACTAGGCAGGATGTCCTATTTCACGACGGTCCACTACCGGGTATTGTGTCTTTGTTGGAGGAAATCTTGTGTCTTGGAAGAGTAAGAAACAACATACCGTATCCAGATCGAGCGCCGAATCAGAATACAGAGCTATGGCAGATGTTACATCAGAAATGATATGGGTTCGTCGCCTTCTCAGGGAACTCGGGGTTACCTCTGATAACTTAATGCGATTATACTGTGATAATCAATCAGCTATACATATAGCCAAAAATCAAGTATTTCATGAGAGAACTAAACACATTGAGGTTGATTGTCACCTAATCAGAGATCGGATAGTGGGCACTCAAAAGGATCCTCCATCTATTCAGCCAATTCATGTTAAAACAGAATTCCAACTAGCGGATATCTTCACAAAACCACTCCGGAAGGTTCAAATAGATTTCATATGTAGCAAGTTGGGCATGCTTAACATCTATGCTCCAACTTGAGGAGGAGTGTTAGTTGTATTAATTAGTTAGTTTAGGCCCTAGTATGTTATTTTTATTTATTTGTTAGTCCCTCTCTCTTCCTATTTATTTGTTAGTCCCTCTCTCTTCCTATATATAGAATAACTAAGTTGAACGGGGAAAAATAAACGTGTTACGACGGGCCTGTCAAATGGGAAAAAGATATACCAAAAAATGGTGAACCCCACACGCACGTTGCGGCATGTCTTGCAAAATTTAGAACGAAACGTAAAACGAATAACTTGTGAAAGGTGGAAATTATGAGGGGCCAAAGATGAAAATAAAAAAGTTGTTAAGATTAAATTGCAAAAAGATGAAAAGAATTGGGTTAGAAATGAAAAATGTTTTTTTTTTAAAAACTCCCCATACATAGGGTACAACTTCATAAAGCAACATATAGTTGCTAATTTATAGTTAATAATTTTAAGACCATGTTCGTATATATTTTACATGTTCTAATAGTTATTATTATATACTTATTGTGATGAGACATTAAAGTTATTAATATTTCTTTTTTCTTTTCTATTGTTTCAATCACGGTGAATGTTTTACTTTTGTCAGTAAAAGATTTCAATCAAATTTATAACCTCTGTTCACGTACGGAATTTTATCTTTTCTTCAAGTTCTGGACCCCAACTTAATTTCATTCCCAAAGACAAACCCAATATCAACACATAAAAAGCAAAATTTGGAGTCGGACCTCCATGGTGTTTCACGGCCAAGGCGGACGACGCTGATGATGAAGCCATCGTTTGCAGGAGGCGGAGGTGCCAGCTCTGGTGGGTCTCGTGTTTACAACTGTAACCTCCGGGGACCCAAAATATTAGCTAAACGGTTACTACGTAGGCTATTTCCGGCGTTTTAAGGTCACTGCATTCCCGATCTAGCGTTGCATGTGGTTTTCTCGAGCTGTAAACGAGCCGAGCCAAATCGAACCTGGGTGGTCTCGGACTCGGTTCGTGTAAAAATCGAATCGAGCCGAGCCATCTCATTTTTCTTAACAAGCTGAAAAGTTGGGCTCGTGGCTTGGCTCGTCAAAAGCTCGAGCCAGCTCGTGGCTCGTCGAGCCGGCTCGTTTGTTTAAAAAAAGTTGATATTTTTGTATTTCTTTTTACGCATAATGATATACATAAAAACAATAAATAAAACATTATTTAGGCTAATAGAATAGTAATTTTTGGCAAACTATAAATAAAACGAACAAGAAAAAATTCTATGTTACTAGCCTTAATATGGTTTTCTTTTTAAATTCAATATTGCTAATTCAGACTATAGCTTAACAATCTATTTCTTTCGATAAAAAAATAACCATGTTACTAATTAACAGATCCAACACAATAATATAACATCCCTATGATATATTTGCTATTAAGAGTGTACAGAACGATCACTCAAATGTGATTTCCGGCTTCTTTAAATGAAAAGAAAAATTGTTCACATCAAGACATGCCCTAAACGCCTAGTTACTTGCACAAGCTTTCCACATTTTCAACAATATAAGTCAGTCTGCAAGTGCTCCATTAATGGGGTGTAAAAAACATGTACAAAAATAACAACTTTGGTTATAAATTGATGTAATCTGGAGAGAGGATATTGTTCAGCAGCTCTTTCAGATTAGCCAGCACGTGCCGTGGCCCTAAACTTTCAACACCAATAAAATTCAAGAGCTGCTCCAAATCCTAAGCCCATGTGAGATGGATTCATAAACACAAACACACAGAAAACTGTTTATCTGCTTATCGTATTTTGTACCACGATACTGGGAAAAGAATCTATAAATCTAATTTTTAATTCATAGAGCCTCCTAAAATGCTTTATTCAAAGATTTAGATGATTAATATAACAGCATTGGTTATCATTAATAAAGGAGGACACGTTTTAACCCAACCCATTTAGACGTGTTACCAAACCCGCACGACAGCCCATCTTGCCACCACTAGTAATAGTTGTTAATAGCGCTCATAATGAATAGCGTAGCCAAGCGCTCATTCATCCCTATCTGATTTTGGCGCCTCCATTGCAAGTAAATAGCGGGATTTCAGGGTTTTTTTTTGGTTTTAATACAAATAGCGATAAAATATACATATACAAGAGCTGGATTTTAGGTTTTTTTGTTAAATATACATATAAAAACACCGTATTTGGATATAATATACATATAAAATATTTCCAAATTTTTCATGTAGTGTATCGCTAAATATAAAATAGCACCGGCTATTTCATCGTTATTGCTATGTAGTGTATAGGTTGCTTGTCGCTATCGTCCACTATTCACTATTAACAACTATGGTAGTAAACCATATGTATCAGACCAGAACACACAAGCCTTTTGTTTTTCATTTTTGCCATATATTATTAGTTTGCAAGAAAAAAATCCAAATAGGATGTTCAAAAAAACACATAAAAAGTACTTTCTTTTGCATTTTTGTAACACATTGTGTTTTGCACCAAAATATGAAGATTTTCAAGGTCGGCAGTTGGCTTTAGACAGGTGGCTTATGATCATAATATATTTCAATGACAGTACAATTTATGAATAAAATGATTTATTAGGTTTTATGCCTTAAAATTGCAATTGTGCCTTTTAGCCTCTTTGACCCGTTTCCTTTTAGGCGATTTTATCTACTTTATGCCTGGCCCATTAGAGACAAATCATAATCTGAATCGACCCATTCATAAGTAAATGAATCAAAATTGTCACCTCTGTTAAGACGTAATGTTTAAGTTCGAGAAGTAGACAAACCTTATTTAGTAGAAAAACGGCATAAGCTGATCTTGTTGTGTCTTGTCCTTCCAAGAACAGGGGAAATTCCATGGGCTTTGAGCTTAAGGAAGGTAATGAGATTGATGTAAAATCAGATGATGTGGGCTCCACCGAGGGAGCGTAATCACATATATATGTACGAGAACCTCCTAATCGTAACGGGTAGCGCAAAGGAATTTCTAAATAAAAAGCAATTAATGAAACAGCCTACAAAACACATGAAATGAAGTCCATTTAGATTAAAAGGCATTCTCTGATTGCAATTCTTGCCCGTTCACTTGTAGTTAATGTTTGTGAGGCGTGCAAACATAATGCGCTAATTCTAATTATTTTGCCATTGTAAGTGAAAAAATATTTCTCTTCCGTTGTATGTAACATACTTTCATACTTAAACCATTGTATGTAAATACCAAATATGCTTTTATAGTAGGTAAAACTGGTGATCTATGCAATTAACATCGTTGATATGTCGGTTATCGGTCCCCATGTAAAATATCGGTGTCAATTATCGGTACCGATATTATCGGCGATATTGACCGATATATCATCGAGTTTCCCGATATCAGTACCTTGCTTCTTAGTTCTACCATTCGTCTTTCTTCTTATTGCTGCTATTAGTGTTATAAGTATTAATTGTTAGTGTTAAATATTAGTGTTTTAAGTCTAAATCAGTTCCTGCTTGCTACAATTGTTAGTGTTTTGCAAGTTGCAAAAGGTTAATTTGTTAATCGTAGGAGAGTATACCGAATTGTTAGTGTTAAATTGCAGTATATATATAAATTCTGCATGATATTAAAATTACCGATATCTCACCGTGATAACCTATATCTCAAATATCGGTCCTTGATCGATATCCGATATTTTACCGCATTAACTGCATAGGTTGGTTGTATGTATGTAACATACTTTCATACCTTTACCATTGTATGTAAACATGCTTTTATAGTAGGTAAAACTGGTACCCTTGTATAGCAGGTAAAAAACAGTGATAGGTACACCACCAATTTAACTACTATTAAAGATTACATACAATGGTAAAAGGTCGAAAGTAGATTACGTACAATGACAAAAACATGTTTTGATGTAAAATAGACAGCTAACAAGAAAAAAATGTTAAGTGGAGGTTAAGAAACGTACATGTGCAACGTAACCAAGAGCAGTTGCTGAGCTCTGGACTTCCTTCTTATCAGTGAAAAAACTCATTTTCTTAAAAGGGAGTACAGTCAGATGAAGACCTGATATAGTCAGAGATCCTGCATCAACCGGTTTCACTCCAAGAGGATTCCCTGCATAGCCAAAAAGGCATAAACATGTATAAATTTATTCAATTGTGAACATGTATGTATATGATGTACAAAGATCATGTAAATATATGCAAGTGTTCAGAAATTGAGATAGTAAACCATCAATTGTGAGAAGAAACTTAGAGCTTATTTTCACCATTTCCATACCCTTAGTTAGCAACATTTTTTATGCTTTATGGTGTTGTATCCCTTGCATAGGGGTTTTTTCAAAAAAAAAAATGATTTTTCACTTCTAACCCAAATGTTTTCGTCTTTTGCATTTTAACCCCTTTGATTTTTTTACTTTTAACCCCAAAGTTTTTATCTTCTGCAATTTTAACCACATAAAGTTTGTTTTTTTTTTTATTTTTAACCCAAAACTTTTCATTATTTGCAATTTTAATTCACAAATTTTTACTTCAACTTTGGTCCCCTATACTTTTCATCTTTCGCAAATTTTTGTTTTACGTTTCGTTCTATATTTTGCGAGTTAACACGGCAACTGGGGTAGCCCAGTTGGCCAGCCTCACCCGCCCTCAGCCCTGAGGTCCCGGGTTCGAATCTTGGATCAGCTGTAAATCGCCCCCAAGGTTCGGCTCGGGTGGGTATTAACCGCCAGGCAGCTATGGGGCTAAGCTAGCTTGTGGAGTGGGATCACTCCAGCGGCCGGGAGGTCCGTGCTCCAACCCCCCAACGTGCGTGCACAGTTCAAAGGTTTTACGTTTCGTTCTATATTTTGTGAGTTAACACGGCGCAACGTGCGTCTGTGGTTCAAAGTTTTTACGTTTCTTTCAAAATTTTGTGAGTTAACACGGCACAACGTGCATGTGTGGTTCAATGTTTTTACGACTATTTTTACCCGTTTGACAGGTTCATTTCAACGTACGGTCCTAGATCGACTTAGTTATTCTTTTCTATATTTTACGTTTTGGTGTCATTTTTTCCCATTAACACGCCACAACTCCAGTGTTGATGGTCACTGGCGGTGGTGTGGCATTAGTGCTATTTGGTAGGGGTGTTCAAAATAATCTGAATCTGAAACCGAATCCGAATTACAAAAATTTCGGATCTCGGATATCCGAAAATTCGGATTCTCGGATAATTCGGATTCGGATAGTGATTACAAAATTTTTCGGAATATAAAAATAGTTAAATTTTAAATATTTATTATAAGTAAATATATAAACCCTATTTTAGAAACCCTAAGCAGCATTCACCTATTTTGCCTTCAGTTTCACCCACGCATACGCACGACCCACCCTACTTCATCACTCTCGCTGCTGCCGGCGACCTTCGTCCGGCGACTCCAACCGATGGCTTGCAAGCTTTATACCTTCACTGAATCGTCGCGACTCACCGGTCAACAATCTCCTTCGATTGCAAATCATCGCCCTGCTTTGCGAACCTAGTCATTCTTCTTCTACTATGTTGAGATAATAAGTTGTTGATTTTTGGCTTTGATTGTGTGTTCATCTCCTTTTAATGTGCTGTGATGAATAATCCCTATTATTTGTGGCTACTGATTTGATTACAGTATCATAAATTTAGCAGCAAAGTTTGTTCGGCATTGATCTATTTATCAAATGCATGAATTGACCTGCAATATTTTGTTTGTTTTTATGTCAGAAGACTTCTTGTGTTCGTTACCCTTTGATATATGTTTACTCTATTATTTTATTGATTCAGTTTCTTGTAGATCTGGTAATTAATCTTGAGATGCTTTAAATATTTACTAATTTTGATTCAATTTCTTGTAGATCTGTTATTTTTATGGTCTTATATTTGTTGTTTTGGTCTTATACTTTCAAGTTTTTTGGATATCCGAATCCGTATCCGAAAATTCAGATATCCCAAATTGCGGATACAGATTCGGATAGTGAAATGAACTATTTGAAATTTTCGGATATCCGGTTTTGAACACCCCTAGGTACAAATTTGGTACAGTTTTACAGCACCGCCACAACGCGTTGGAGCTTAATTCTAGTTAAACACAAAATAGATTCATCTACCTACAAGTCGAAAGGGCTTCTTTCACAAACATTACCAAAGAAAACTCCAACTATAATAAAAAGGTGAATCACCCTTTAAAAATGAAATCAACTTGATTTCTCAATTGATCTCCATTGTCGTCTAAGAAAAATACGAATACCTTAGGCCTAACCTAACTAATGAAAAGTATTACCTGATTTACTGTTGTTGGAATATGAATCGAGTTCTTGCTCAAATGTATGTCCAATAGCAACTTTCACAGGATAGAGTAACGAAATTTGGAGCACCATGAATTGTTGTCTCATCCTCAGTAACTTCTGCACGTTCTTTAAATGACCGTACCCTCTTTCTCCAGCCAAAGAATTATTTTCTTCCTACAAAGTTGAGGGAAATCCAGCAAAAATATAATTTCTAAAGGACAAGCCATTTGATTTAATATTTGGTAAATTACACTTTTCGTCCTTTATGTTTGTATCAGATTGCAATGGATACCCTTTAACTTCAATAATTACAGTTACAATCCTTTATTTGGAAAACTCATTACACCTTTCGTCTTTTAACACTAACTAGCTTAAAATTTTAAGTTAAGTTCTATCACATAAGGGTAATTTAGTCTTTTTACCAATTTAATAAAAAACAAAAACCTAAAATATATATACACACACATCTATCTCTTTAACACACACATGATACCCCTCTCTCTCTCTCTCAACCCTTTCTTCCCCATCCAAATTCCCTTATTCTGCAATTTGATAACCACCAAATCCACATCCCCTCTCTTAAAACACACCCCCTCTCTCTCAAAACACACGAAATATTCACCACCACCGCCATTTTTCCGATGACATTTTTCCGGAGTAGTCACCACCACCACCAAATTGATAACAACCACCACCATTTCCGGCGACATCCAGTCACCAGCACCGCCAATTTTCCGGCTACCACTCCGACCACCTGAAACATATTTAAAAGCACCTGCAGCTATCGTCGAAACCCTTACCATCGTCCCCCAAAAAACAGGGCCGCCGCCATCCTTCTTGAACCCTAGATCTGAACAACGTACGCCGATCCGATCTGAACCGGATGCCGCTGGATCTGTCCTAGCCCATTGATTCTTCGTTCTCGCTATTGGTGTTCGTAAAGGTCTGAACTATGGGAGACCTTAGCATTTATAAATAAATTGATTCTAGTTGGTTAAAAGGTATGGCTATGCATCATGTAATTTGTTGGGAAGCCTTGGGATTTAAATCAAATACATCATCAAACTGGCTGTAGTGGATTTGAATGTATTGTGGATTGGATGAGAAAGAGCAATCATGAATTTGTCAACAGTCAACTGCTACATTACATACGAGTTACAGTTTTGTCCCTGTGTATTAAAATTAGTTTCATTGTTCTTTATGGGAGTATTAATGAAGAGTAACTATGGTCTGATGACAATAAAAAAAAAGCTTTGTTATTAACGCACGGTTGGAGAAGAAAGGGGTGGCGGCAGTGGTGGCTTAGTGGTGGTGGGGGTTGGTTGGGGAGAGACTGAGATTGGTTTATGTTTTGTTTAAATATATTGTTTTTTTTTAAATCAGTTTCGTTTATTTCTCTTATTATATTTTCAATATATTAGTAAAATTACTAATATACCCTCATGTGTAAGGCACATGCCATACTTAACTGAAAATTTTAACCAGGTTAGTGTTAAAGGACCTATGGTGTAACACTTTTAACAAAAAAATGATTGTGACTGTAATTATTGAAGTTAAAGTGCATCCATTGCAATCCAGTACAAACATAAAGGACGAAAAGTGTAATTTACCCTATAATATTTGTTGGGTTCGTAGGCCTTGTGGGCCCTGCTTGGGCTTAACTAGGAGAGCAAGTTTGCTAAACCCTAGAGGCCTAGACTAGTCTCTATAAATATTTTTTGATGTACTTGTAATTCTTTTAACACCTCAATAAAAATTATCCTAGTTGCCACCCGTGGACGTAGGTCAGTTTAGACCGAACCACGTAAATCCCTGTGTTCGTTTATTTGTGTTCGTGTTCATGTGTGTGCTTGATCCTAACAAGTGGTATCAGAGCTACGGCTCGTTATACACGGAAGAAACACAACGCAAGATATAGATCGGTTAGTTATTTTTTTTGTTTTGGCAGTCGACCATATAAAAAGAAATATATCGATCTAGATTTCGAGTTCACCGCAAACAAGAAAAAAAAAAGTTTCGTGAGCCGACTTAACCTTATTTCCCTTCAAACCGTCAACGTCACCGAAGGATAAATCAATAAAGAGATAAGAAACAAAGGTTTGTTTCTTTTATTTTATTGTTTTGTTGACCACCCAATCATAGAATCCCAGTCGTCACTTTCGTGTGTTCGGGTGTGCTTGCTATCCAAACCATTCAGCCACCCAGCCTCATAAACTACACAGCCGGTCCGTCCGGTGCATTTTTCTTGGATATCCACCGGATTTTCGCGGTTATCGGTGTTTCGATCCGACAACTGGGAAGGTTCACATATCCCGTCCCGTCATGTAACTTTTGATGAACATACCTTTTCATATACTATTCCCACCACACCTAATGCCTACACTTTTCTCGATGACACTACCCCCCCCCCCCCCCTCGGGGTTCTCTTTCACCCGTCCACCTCAACCATTGCCACTTCCCACACCCGCTGCTACTAACCCCACCACCTCTCCCCATTCGGTCACCCCATTTCCCATAACCTATTCTCGTCGCCCAAGACCACCACCTACAGCCCCTCCATCATCCGCCCAAGCCCAACATATCCCCACGGCCCCACCAGCCCACATACCTCCCTCGGCCCAACCTGCCCAAACCCCACCCTCGGCTACAGCCCAACCCACAACCAACACTAACCCCATGACCACCTGTTCAAAAGCCAAAATTCTACATACCTCCCCTACCATCTCTCCGGTTCCTAATACCTACGCAAAAGCCTTTGCCGACCCTCATTGGTTGCATGCCATGCAAACCGAATTTAGTGCGTTACAAGAAAACGAAACATGGGAACTCGTTCCCCGTCCTCATGATCGTCCAGTTATCAGGTGTATGTGTCTTTTCAGACATAAATTTAAATCGAACGGTTCTCTTGAACGTTACAAAGCACGGTTGGTCGTAAATGGTAAATCGCAGACTTTTGGTATAGATTGTGAAGATACTTTTAGCCCGGTTGTTAAACCGACAACTATCAGGACGGTACTTTCCATTGCTGTCTCTCGTTCTTGGCCCATTCATCAGTTGGATGTCAGGAACGCCTTTTTACACGGCCATTTGAATGAGACAGTCTTATGCATCAACCGCCCGGGTTTGTTGATAGGCGGTATCCTAACTATGTTTGCAGATTGAAGAAGTCCCTTTATGGACTTAAACAGGCACCGAGGGCATGGTATATGCGGTTCGCAAATTTTCTTCTAGCTCATGGGTTTCGTAGTAGTACATGCGATAATTCGCTTTTCATTTACAAAGACGGGGATAAAACATGTTACTTGCTTTTGTATGTGGACGCATTGTTCTTACGGCATCCTCTACCTCGTTGCTCAATCATATTAGTTCAACACTTTCCCGGGAATTTGCTATGACAGACCTGGGTCATCTCCATCATTTTTTGGGCATCAAGGTTACTCGGGATGATAAAGGTTTATTTTTAGATCAGGCTCAGTACGCCAAGGATATTATCTCGCGCGCTCTCATGACGGAGTGTAAACCATGCGCTACACCAGTTGATCTTTCGTCAAAACTAAGTGCGTCTGACGGTCCATTATTTCACGATCCTACGTTGTATCGTAGCCTTGCCGGTGCTCTTCAGTACCTTACTTTTACTCGCCCAGATATCTCTTATGTGGTTCAACAAGTCTGTCTTTTTATGCATGAACCACGGGATCCCCATTATGCTTTCTTGAAACGCATCCTCCGATACTTACAGGGGACAGTTACTTATGGGATTCGACTAACCAAGTCTACTTCGCATTCTTTGGTCGCCTATTCTGATGCAGACTGGGGCGGGTGTCCTGACTCACGATGATCTACAAGTGGGTACTGTGTGTTTCTTGGTGATAATTTAATTTCTTGGTCGTCTAAACGCCAGCCCACTATTTCCCGTTCTAGTGCTGAGGCTGAGTACCGTGGCGTCGCCAATGCTGTCGCAGAAGCTACTTGGATTCGTAATTTACTTCTGGAGTTGCATCTTCCACTACGGCATGCTTCGGTCGTTTACTGCGACAATGTGTCTGCTGTTTATCTTTCTGATAACCCCGTCCAACATCAACGAACGAAGCATATTGAGATCGACATTCATTTTGTACGAGAAAAAGTGCGGGTTGGCCACATACGGGTTCTTCATGTCCCGTCTTCATTGCAATACGCTGATATTTTTACTAAAGGGATTTCACGGCAGCTGTTTCAATCTTTTCATTCCAGTTTGAGCGTCTGTCCTACGCCCGCTCGAACTGCGGGGGAGTCTTAGCCGATAATATGAAAGATAATATTATGTATATTTATTTAAAATAGTTTTTGTAATTATCTTGTCATTAGGAATGTTTATCATCTCCTAAAATAGTGTTTAGGGCTTCTTTGTATTTGATCCCTATATAAAGGGCCCCTTGTATCATTGTTATTCATTCAATAAAAACAGCAGAGCCTTATTCGAGCTTTTATAAAGAACAATTAATTTGTTCTTGGGAAATTTAATTTGTTTTGTTCGACCAGTTGAGAAAACTAGAGGGATCGAGACACAGTAATCAGATTTGTTTCTAAATTGTGTTTACAATTTTGATTAGTTATTGATTAGAGTTTCGGGTTGGTTCAAGTAATACTTGTTGGTGTATTTACCGGGCACTTTAGTCAGGTGGTTTGATTAACGGAGTTATTTTTAATTTTTTTTGCTTGTTCGAGATATTTTTCTGTCTGTGTTACCGAGATCCAAAGTCCAGAATTACTCAAACTGCAGTTTGAGATAATGGCAGACGACGGTAAGATCACGATAGAGAAATTTGACGGGAAGAAGTTTGGTTGGTGGAAGATGCAGATTGAAGCACTACTTTATCAAAAAGACATAGATGTAGTGCTCAGAAAAGCCAAAAAAAACGCCACAAGCAGATTGGGGTAGGATGGATAAGAAAGTCAGAGCAGTGATAACGCTTTCTCTATTGGAGAATGTTGCATTTAATATCCAGAAGGAGACCTCAGCTAGAGGAATGATGGCAGCATTATCGAACATGTACGAGAAGCCTTCTGCCGCAAACAAGGTTTACCTTATCCGAGAGCTTGTGAATACTAGGATGAGGGAAGGTGATTCAGTTACAACGCGCATCAATAACCTAAACTCGATCTTATCTCGTTTGGTGTCTGTGAATATCAAGTTTGATGATGAGGTTCAAGCTCTATTGTTATTGTCCTCATTACCCGATAGTTGATCTGGAACCGTAACTGCTGTTTCGAGCTCTTCAGATACGAGTAAGTCCACGTTCGCGAAGATGCGAGATCTTATTCTGGGCGAAGACGTCAGAAGAAGAAATTCAGGTGGATCATCATCGGGTGAATTAATGCATGTTGGCAGAGGAAGAAAGAATAACAGAGGTAGTGGCAGTAAGAACAGAAAAAGGAATCAGTCTAGGGCTCAGAATGATGTAACCTGTTGGAACTGTAAAGAGGTTGGACATTTCAAGAATCAATGTCTAAATGAAAAGAAAGAAGTTAACGCTGCAGTAGACCACTCAGATGATGAAGCTTTGATTTGTAGTGTGGAGAGCAGTGTGGATTCCTGGATCATGGATTCTGGTGCTTCATTTCACGTTACCCACAGCAATGAAGCACTGCAGAATCTGAAAGTTGGGGATTTTGGTAAGGTACCGACTAGCAAATGATGAAGTCCTAGATGTTACAGGCATGGGTGATATTGACTTAGTTACGTCAGTCGGACCTACTTGACGTGAGAGTTATTCCATGCTTGAGAAAAATGCTTATTTCAGTCGGGCAACTGGATGATCAGGGTCACGAGGTTAAGTTCGGTAGTGGACAGTGAAAGGTAATTAAGGGAAATCTAGTGGTTGCACATGGCAAAAAAGGAGTTCATTGTACATGGTCAGTGTTCCGTCTGAAGGAGAGACCATCCCAGTTCAGAAGAAGACCAAAGTCAGGTTCACAGAATCTCGTTGGCAGAATAAGGTTTGTCTTTGCAAGTGAGGAACCCAGAGTCACAGGTCAGATTCAGGATGAACGAGCGAGGAAAAGTTCAGATAGACCAGTTAGAGGTTTTAGTGGCAGTGGGAGCACATGTTGTGCTTCAGTCAGAGTTCCCAGACGACATTGTATTAGGAGAACCGGTGTTCCAAGTGGATTACTTGTTGAATATGGAGAGTGTTTGTTCTCAGGGTATTCCAGGATCCGGCAGTTCGTGTCAGTGGGAGCCGGTAGGGATCGAGGACGTGTCAGGGGCAGTTTCAGCCATGACTGATGTGTTGGAGCTCGGTGGAGCTTCAACGGGCCTTCAAGTTAACTGATGAGAAGGCGGTGGTAACTAGGTGAACTTGAAGTTCAGAATACAGAAGTACATCCGGGAGTGCAAGTGGGAGCCGACAGGGATAGAGAACGAGTCACGTGTTGTGATTGATGAGTTGAGGCTCAGTGGGAGCTTCAACGTGCCTTCAGGTTAATTGTTGAGAAGGCTGCTGCAACTAGGTGGTAAAGGAAGATTACAAGATGTACAAATGTTGAAGACTATTGGGCGTTGTTCGAGCCTCAAAGTGGGAGATTGTTGGGCGAATTGGTGTGGAGGCCCAATCAAGGGAGGGCGGCCGGCCCTAGCCTTGGGTAGGCCCACACGTCTTTATTTGGCAGTTACATTAGGGATTTAATTTAGCCCGGCCCTAGTTATCTCTAGGTGGGCTTAGGCCTAACTTGGGGATCAAGTTTCCTAACCCTAGATTAGTCTCTATATATTGATATCATTGTACTTGTAATTCCTTGAGCACTTGAATAATAAAGAAACCCTAGTTGCAGCATAGTGGACGTAGGTCAGCTGACTGAACCACTTTAAATCTTCGTGTCGTTTATTGCTTTCGTGTGTGTTCAGTTTCGTGTGTGTTCAATCCAAACGATCCTAACAACATTTATACGGGAAGTTTGGGATTAACTTATGAGAGCTCGAGCTCGGCTTGTTGGTAGTTTCTCAAGCTCGAGCTCGGCTTGTTTATTATCTATTAATTAATTATTGAATAAAAATAATATGAATAATAGACTTGTTTAGGCCCACGAGTTCGATAAGTGAAACTCGGCATCGGCCTCGTTTACTAAACAAGCTTATTTTTAGGTACGGGCTCGGCTTGTAAACAAGTTTAAATAAGCTTGGCTCGGCTCATTTACTAGAAAACTTTAAGTAAGGGGTTTATGTTATTAAATATAAATAAAAACTAATATTACACTAAGACTCAATAAGGCTCGACGAGCCTGGCGAGCTTCACATGCCAGGCTCAAGCTCGGGCTCGATAAATAAACGAGCTTTATTTTAGGCTCAAGCTCTACTTGAGCTCGATAAGGCTCGGCTCGTTTCAAGCTTTTACTCAAGCCGAACTCGAGTAGCTCGCGAGCCGCTCGGCTCATTTGCACCCCTAGTTACGACTAATTTGCTGATTTTGACTATTTCAAAAAGCATAAGCAGTTTTCATTAGAAATAGTTGGAATATAAACTATCAGGGTTTAATTACCTGCAAGCTCCTACTAGCGACAGAAAGAGAAGTTCCAGCCATAAGCAGAGATCTAATCTCGGAGTTAAGTTGATCCTCCTGCTTTTTAGCCTTTTCTTGTACAACTTTTAAATTCATTGACGTGTTTCCCATTACCAACTTTCGAGCTTCCAGTTTTTCACGCATCTCATCTAGTTGATTTGACCAACTTAATGACTCTGCTTCTGACTGCCACATAAATCATTAAATTCTAAAGGACAGTAGATGTGATAATAAATACAATAAATAAATTAAACCAATAAATATACATCTTTAAGGAATGTCATGTTCACAAGCGGAACACAAACAACGAACGTATTATATATATGCATCAGGTGACCATAAAACGACTATCTAATCGACTAATCCATAACTAAAGCTATGAGCCATAAATTTCAACTTCAACAACATTATAAATTAGAACAATCTCATGTATACCAATACCACGAAACCCATAATCATCCCTAAAACTTGTTTTTCTTTTAAAAACCTCTCACGTCTCATTCTCATATATATCCCTATTCAATTAAATAGTACTTCTTTATTCTATTACCTCTTCTTTTTTTTCCACTCACAAAAAATATGGAGTATAGTGTATAGATATAGAGAATGAATAATATGTATATCTAGAGAATCACTGTAGCTTCCCTAAAACTGTTAGTTATTTCAGGGATCCTGATGGAATTATAATTTAGCTGATTTCCCTAAAACTGTTAGTTATTTAGCTTCCCTAAAACTGTTAGTTATGGTGTAAATGCAGAACCTGATGTGAATGCTCTAATTCATGGGGCATGTCAGATTAAGAGAAAAGAAACCAATGATCGTATATTGATTTAGGAATATAGAAAGAGCAGGATATAAAGACCTGACTATTACACTTAAGTACCCTCTAATTTATTAAATGTGAAATACATAGTCTAACAGATTATAAGTCTAGAAAGTCTACTTCATGGAGGGGACATTCAAACAAAGCTAGATCATCAATGGGTTAGCAAAACAGATCTTATCGTGTTTAACAGGTCATAGGCGTCGCGATTAACACAAGTATCAAACATGAACACAACTCGTTTAACTACTTTATACCTCATGTCTATAACACAATTGTATGTTTTATGTACCAAGAAGAAGAAATGACGGAGCCTAGCCTCCTAAATTTAATTTAATTATTTTTAAAAAGGATACAATTACACAGTGTACCTTTTCTTAAACAGATCATTTCATGGTAAATTCAACTATATCCCCAAAAATTAAGAACAGATCCTTCTCAAACACTTGTAGGTTTTAAAAACTTTAACAATCATCAATCAAATTACTTCTTAAACATTATTCAACATCCTAAGCAATCAATCACAATAACATCAATAAACAAAACACTACACTAATCACAACAAAATTAATTAGAACAACCTCATGTATACAACAGATACACAAAAATCTCTACCTCCTAATCCATAACTAATGCTATGAGCCTTTGATTTCAACTTCAACAGCATTAACTAGAACAACATCATGTTGTATTATACTAATTCATGAAGAGGAGTAATATATCAAGCATGGTAAATTCAACTATTTTCTCAAAAATTAAGAAGAGATCCTTGTACAACAATTCAAGGTTTTCAAAATCCTGATAATCAAATTACTTGTATTTCACATAACCTAACAGCCTCAAACAATCACAATACAATCAATGAACATAGCAATCTAAGCAGCACACAAATGAAATGGAATGGAATGGAATTAAACGTTAACCTAAACCACCTGCAAATGCTCATTAACTTTCTCCTGAAGCAAACACTTGTTATAATTCGCTTCATTAACGGCAGCCGACAAACTCGAAAGGCGAGCAACCTCATGCTGATAATCCTCCCAATTCACAATCTTCACGTTCTCCTCGTGACTCTTATTATTATTATTCTGTTCTTCTACAACCTTCTTCTTCTTCGATTCCATAACAAACTGAAGCAGTTAACAACAATGATGAGATCTGAAAAACGCGTGTGGAAGAATCGATCAAGTGTTGTTGGTGATCGTGAGTCCACCTCACCATCGTCGTCTTGAACAAGTATTGGGGGATAGGGTTTACATGACATTTGGTAGTGAATTTGTGTGATTGTTGATGTGTAGATGGTTGAATTTAGGGTTCGGTGTATTTGGATTTTGGATGTATGAATTGGAAGTGGTTAATGTGAATCAGTTTAGTTTGTTTGGGTTGAAGATTGGTTTAAAGCTAAACAAACAAATAGACCTTAAATAAATATTTATATTTGCGTCATATGACTTTGGTGCTTGATTGTATATACTCTAAAAGTTGAATCCCAAAATTAAATAACCCAACCCGTATTTGATGGACATTAATTAATATTGGTTTCTAACTGATTTTTTATATCTGATTTGTGTTTCTTAGTGATTAATTTTTACTACTTCAACGCCAAATTGATTTAAAGTTTCTATTTCTATTTTATTGTAGGATTTGAAAGTATTTTCCTATTTAGATTTGTTTTTATTAAAGGGTATGTACCCTAACAGTATTAAGGTGTGTAGTAAATGTGTCTTTCCCATATAGTGAGGGATCTAGTCCTATAGAGATATTGGTATCGATTTAGAAGTATGTTTACAGAGTTTATAAGTTATCATCTTCAAAATAATAACGATAAAAACTAAGATTTGTTTTAGGTTTAAGAAAGGGAAAAAGATAAACTCTAGTACCGTTATCTAATTTATGACATGGGGTCGTTGATCGTTGTCACCCACTTGGTTCGCTTATTCCACAATTGTTGCTAGTGATCCTTCGTACCATCATTGTCCATCTTTTTGCACCTTCATTTCATCCCACTCTCGTTTGTGATTTACATGTCATTGATGACAATGAAAATTCAACTTTCCCATCTTATTCTAGTTGTGGATCTTGTAGCTCTAAGGTCGGTTTTTTATGCCTCTATAAATAAAGTTAGATATTACATAAAGATACTCTCTAAACTATTATAACCATAAATAAAAACGTAACTAGTTTAATAGTTTTAATGAAAGAAATATGTGTTCAATCTAGTCAGTGTGATGGGCAAAGGTAAGGGGGCGTTTTTTTGCCGGTGTCTGTCACGTAGACAGAGAGGGCTTTCCCCATAAAACCCCAAAACCTTGAGATGGCGGGCAACGGGCGTTTTTTGTTTATTATTTTTTATATTTTATTGTAATTCCTTTTAAAAAAATTAACATCTCCAAATAAAACAATAAGAGAATACCAAACAAAATTAACATCTCCAAAATTTCAGTAAGTACAGGTAAATTTTGTAAGCTTAAACAATATAAGGTAACATCTCTGATTATATGTACAACGGCCCAAAAATTTTGCAGTTATCAAGAAAAATATTTTACTGCTTTGATGACAAGATAGCCAGCTGCAGGTGACCCGATTGGCATAACTTGAGTGGATTCCTATAAGTAGTGATTTGAGCCGATTTCCCTTCTGATAAAACAACACGCGCAATGCTAAAAGATTCGCCTTTCTCAACAGCAAACTGCCATTCTCTTATGGTTATAACAAACCAGTCCTTTCGTGCATTCGACGTTGCTTTAACTTCTATATATTCCGTCTTGTTATTCTCACCTTTGACAACAATATCATATGGTAGCCCCGATTCTTTAACCTTGTTCACCCACTTCACGCATTTCTCACCGATTTTTGACGAGAAGTATTTGAAAGCCACGAATTCTCCGGTCCGTCCCGTTATGACCTGTTGTGGGGTGACGGTGCCCAAACTTAGCTGATCTTTTTCAATTAGGTTAGTTGCACTCGTGCACGTTTTCGTGTAAGAGGAAACTGTATTCTTTGCATAATCTGGTTGACCTTTAAAGTCAACATTCATATCGCTTATGGAATCAGATTGTTCGATTAAAGCTTCGTGTTCTTCCAAGATCACCGAGGGTATCGTTGAGGCTGGATTTTCTTCGATGATCCAGTCATCGTCAGTTTCGTTAAACTCTTCCGTAACATCCCGTCTCATTTGACCGGAGTTAAAGGCCATCGTCTTTACCGCGTATTCAAACCCGGGTGCGGTTTTCCAGTTGACAGGTGGCCAACTCGAGTTACTTCCAAACTTCTTGGCAGAAGTAGATTTTGGAGGACATGAATCGTCCAATGAGAATCCGGAGCTTGTTGTTGGTGTATCCTTATCGTCTTCCGGTGCTGACGTGGATATTAACCACGGTGATTCTTCATCGGGGAGCTTTAGTAACTTTTGGCTATTCGTAATGAACAATTCCATCTGTTCCTCTGTGGAGCCTGATTCCGCCATTGTTGTAATCATGTGAAGAAAATTCGCCAAGGGCAATTCGGGTATTCCCGAAGCTAAAAAACGAGAAAGCTCCATATACAACGAGTGAGCATCGGATTCACGGGTTACGTACAGAATGTTGTCTTGTAGAAGAGAATTGCACTCGTATCTTTTGTTAGATTCGATGCCGAACTTTTTAATGATGTTTTTGTAGAACAATTTCTCAACCACGACAATTTTTAGAGAATTTAGGTTTTTGAATCCGGAATGTTTGAATTCTGAATAACCGTTTGGATGAATGTTGTAAATGTAGCGTTGTGCATACGGGAGAGCCCAGCTAACCAATAAAGTTTTGAAACTACTATCTGTGGGACCGTAGTATATTGCTTCACGCGTCACAACCTGCAGAAAAGCGTAATATACTAATATTAAACAATGTTTCCAGGATAAAAGTTTTTTATTAACAAATAGGATGATAATAATTTATGTGGTGGCCACCAAATTAATGGAACTATCATATAGGTCACCCAAGTATGCATCTGGTTTCATTTCATCATCATCATACTCAGTTAATCCCACCAATAGCAAAGCTGATTAGTGCATGTACCCCCTTGTCTTGGACATAAGGCTGCTTCCAGTGAGACCCCCGGCTCGATAGTAGTTTTGCATCAAGCCTTGGACATAAGGCACATAACACTCAGCAATTGGGACAAAAGCTGATTAGTGCATGTACCCCCTTGTCTTTCGGCTATCAACGCCACCACATGATGCATGATTAACCATCCCTCGCTTTTTAACGTTATTCTCACGAAATTAGTAAAATAACAATAAAATTAGTGCACTTTCACTTTTGCCCCCCGAGGGCCCACACATATATACATTATATGCGCATACCCAAGTGGGGTGTATCTTATTAAGATGAAGTGCTTGTGGCTTTTATGCCACCACACCCTCATCTTTCAAACTTTGCCACCACCACCCCTCTACTTTGAATTTCCACAACCACACCCTCATCTTTCAAACTTTGTCAGCACCACGCCTCTACTTTGCTTTTCCACCGTCACCCCAACTTTTACACATTTACGCCACCACCCCCTCATCTTTTACATTTCCGCCACCACCCCTCTACTTTTACCATTTGCGTTTTTACCCTTCCCCCTCAACGCTTTTCCGCCACCACCCCCTCAACTTTTACGCATTTCCACCACCACCCATCTACTATTATACTTTCCGGTTTTTTACCCTACTACTATTTTCCCTCAAGTTCGAAACTTTGCGTTTTTACCCCTTGAACTATTACTCCATTTTTACACTCGCTCAACTTTAAAAAATTGCAATTTTAAACCATAGACTACTACTCCTACTTTTCCAAATGCCAGTGCATTGTGTTTTACGAAATGTCTTAGGCATTGTGTTTTTACACTCCGTGTCTTCCTTTGTGTTTTACACTTTCTTGTAATTGTCTATCACGCATTGTGTTTTACACTTTTATGTAATTGTCTTTTATACATTGTGTATTCTCTTACTACACGTTTCCACCCACCACACGCCGCCGCAACGTGTGGCAGGCAGAATACTAGTTTAGCTACAAAAATATCATGGTGACAAATACCCTTAAAGAATCTTGCAAAGATAAAGAATATTTTTGATGAGGTATCAACCTCTTATAAATTAAAATTGTTAACTTTTCAACGATTTAAAGTCATTTGGTATGCTTTCAGTCTGAAACTAATATATATGGAACAAGTGTATAAGCTACGTATTAGGGTTGGACTCAAGAGTAGGTGATATATATGATAATTTTTTAGCTACCCAACCCACCGATTTTGCCACCTCAACGGGGTGTGTGTGTGTGTGTGTAAGAGAGAGAGAGAGAGAGAACAAGCACCTTGGAAAGAGATGGGATCCCTAATCTCTGAAATAACACAGAAATCTTATCCTCAAGCATCTGCTTTTCGTTAGTATCAAGCTCCCCCAAAAATAGAAAATCAACATTATTCAAATTCTTGAATTCCTTTTTTAGCTCCTCGTCATCACACCAACATATGAGACCAAATGATTGATGCAAAGAAACCCATTTATCTTGCACCGTAGGAAGAATCCTCATTTCCTTTTCCTCCATATTTTTCTTCAAATAGTTAATATCATCCAAACTCAGAAACCCCGAGGCTAATCCATCACTCCATTTTTCAAAAACTTGAAAAACCGTTTTTGCTGCTTGAGATGGTAAGCTTGTAGTTGATAACTGTAGCAAAGACTGAAGATAGCTTAACAGAGGAGGATTCTCAGCGACTCCAAACTCTTTAACAAAGAAATAATGAAGCCCAGGATAAACATCGCATAACATCTTGCTGGAAAAATGATGAGTCAAATGTTGGTCAAACGGAGGATAGGTTGATCTCGTTTGTTCCATTGAACCGGTGGAATCATGCCAATATACTTCGATGGGAGATAAGAATGAACCAGATGCGGCTTCATGTGTGGATTTACACGAGTAAGGAACAAAAATGAAATCTTGAGAATGCAAGTTCTCCATTATCTTCTGTTTTGAGAGGCTCATCTCGTTCCATATGAATGTGTAGAACTTGGACATTTGTGATATGCTGGTAACAGATCATAAATATTAACAAGCATAAGTTATTAACATATATATAGGGTTATGGTAAAATGAGAACCCCTATGAGTTGTGAGAACTTAGAGAACTCGGCCAAAACGAAGGGTTTTTTCCTTTTAAAAAATTACCAAAAAGTCTAAAAAAATCAACTTTCCCAAGAAATATGTGTATATATAGTTTTTGTTGATTTACACGACCGTAAAAAACCCTCACGGTGGGTGTAAATGCTGATGTCAGCAGCTTTTTACAGTGCTGAAAAAGGCTCAAAACACCGTTTGGAATTAATTTTTTTTGTGTTTGTAACATTTTCATCTACGTGTGTGCAAAAAATAGTGGCAAAGCTCACACGATTAGTCGGAGTTCTCTAAAATTCTCACAACTCGGGGGAGGGGGGTCTCTTGATTTGAGGTGTATATATATACACACACACCAGAAAAATAACACAGTAATACCTAGCCCTAAAAGGCTTCTCAGATCTTCTCCAAACTTCTAGAACCAACAAAGCATCATCAAGAGTGACAGTTTTCTTCAAGCCGATATCATTTAATAACTTCACATTGTTAACCTAATTTACATCTAACATTAGTACCGGATAATAGTTCAATAAAGTAATATTTTTGCCAAACGAAGTAAAACTACCAACCTTTGGAACAGCATACGGTGCACTGTCACCAAAAACTGCATGCACTGTTTCACAGTTATGAAACAAATCTTTAGGAAAATGAAGCTTATCGTCAAGACTAGAAGCCAACCATTGACAACTATGAAGGATTCTTATAACAGATGATTTGAAGGGCTTATTTTGGCCATTAAGGCTGCAGAAACCCGTAATCTTATCGCTAAAAACTTCATCCCATAGTGTATCAAGTACCTCTAAAAGGTACTTACCCTTTTCCCTATCACCGTTTGAGGAAACATGTGACAGCAAATCCATTAACTCTTGAGAATCATAATCTATAACGATAGTGGATCCCGAAGATATACAATCGTCAACTAACATCATGTTCTTGAGAACAGTATGAGGTATGTCGGAAATGAGCTTTTCGACTTTATTAATTTTCACAAAATCGGTCACGCCTAATTCCCGCAAGAACTTTCTCCATTTCGGTGTTTCTGATTTGTAAACCACGTGATTTAAATAACCGATATCGATCTCAAACCATTTCATATCAGTTTCATTTATCAATTTTCTCATATCAATTGGATTACCGAATCCTTTACCGAAATGAATGGACACATCAGCAAGCCGTTTGTACCCGTGATTTGTGGAAATAAAAGCATTGTTACGTAACTCTAACAGTATGTGCTCTTTCTCTAAAACACACTCGGGGCAAGATGATTCTAGGTGAAACATAATAAACGAAAGATACTCGATCACCAATTCCAAATTTTTAACTTTTTCATCAGAAATGGCTGGTAAAATGTGCACTTTTAATACTTCATGTGCAGATAGCCGTTGTACCCCAACTTTACGAAGCATATCGGTTATGTTTTCGACACACGAATCTTTGAAAAGTGCGGGATAAACAATTCGGAGTGTGGGGTATAAGTTACCGAACGCGTCAAGACCATGGTTATCAGCGTTTAACCAAATTGTACCGTCGTTAACTGCTGCATACGTACCATCTAAGAGGGGTATAAATGGTATTTCGCAAAGCGAACTTATGACGTCTGACTGAGTTCCGTTAACCGACATCAGATACATAACGTTTAGCCAAGAGGATAGCCAACTGAAACCCATCGACTTTAGAGAACCCGCTCGACATAAAGACGTCATAATCTGAATAAGAATTTCGGGCCCACACTCCTCTATCCCTAAAGCCCGCGACAACGAATCGGTTAAAACTATTTCTTTATTCAAGTACCCGACACCAAGATGCTCTTTTATCAAACTATCAGGCAACAAAGAACGGGTTTGTTCGGTCCAGTTTCTTAGTACTTTACATGGTGGGACCCACTCATTGTTGTCACCTTCTAGAAGCAGACAGTTGGATATACGCAACTTGGAAATAATCATACGTGGAAGACAAGAAAAGAACCCGTGCACTTCACCGACAAGAGGAACAAAACTCATAAAAGCCGACACGCCTTTCGCAGGATTCTCGTTAAAAAAAGGAAGGCTACAGAATGCCACCTCAGCACTAACAAACAAATTCGGAAATTCGGATAGCAACCACTGATTCCATGGACTATCTCCGTCAACTTCTTCACGTGATGAAGGAAGAATAAAATCGGCTTGAATTATGAACTTTAAACCGTAATTTCGTAACGGAAGAAAGGCGAAAACGGGTTGGTGTTCTGGCTTTGGGATGTAGCTTCCATCGTTTAAATCCTCTAACATAAGCGCCATCGATATTTCAGTTGTTTGAACATCATGACGGATATGATTAGCTTGTAATTTACAAGATTTAACGAACCAAGTCATTTTCTCGTTCCCGAGAGAAACATTTACGATATAGTCCCCGACAATTTCCTTCCGCATGATAATGAATGAGTCGTTTATAAGATTTCGGAATCTGATACATTCAAGACGATGAAGGAATAACAATAAGGATGGATGGAGATCAGAAAACATGGAGATGAGATTTTCAATTGTTAAAGATTCGCTTTTGTTTGATCTGAAAGGAAGGACTATGCATGTCTTCCAAACTTTCTCGTCCGTTGGATCGTTATCCGTAGAAACCAACTTGCTGAATAAGTTAACATCACAAGGTGGAACGACAGTTGGCAAAACGAAACCGATCTGACCGTCAGTTATGTCAAACTTGATATGGAATCCGTTAGAATGGATTTCGGGAGCATCAGTAACCTGAAAGTGAACAAATAAATAAATTGATGAACTCTTGTAATACAGTATGTAACCACTATGCAATAGCCCTAATTTGCTTTATGATTAAGCATCTTTGAAAAAAACTAGTGGGTTATCACCCGAGCTCCGGGCCAGTCTACGTAAAGATAAATAATATCATGTCGCGGCAATATTCAAAGTCACGAAAAAGTTATCGGTAACAAACCAGTTTGTTACGGTATCAACACTTGTTACAACCATAAAAGCGAATATCTGCGGCGGGTTTGAAATGTAATTGAAATAACCTACTTACGGCGGTAAATATAGAAAAATTTAGAAAAATATTACGTTGAGAAAAAAAGTTAAAAAAGAAACCACAGAATCTAAGTAAAAGGATAAAAACTAAAAGTTGAGGGTTTAAATAGTAACTATAATAAAGTGTAAGGGTAAATAATGAAAATTTAAAAAAAAACTAATCAAAGTTGAAGGGCTAAACATGTCATTATTAAAGTTGAGGGGCTAAGTAAGTCATTACTAAAGTTTAGGGACCAAAGTTGGTTGATCTTGACAAAAGTTGAGGGGGTGAACATGTCATTCATTATTAAAGTTGAGGGGCTAAATATGTCATTACCAAAGTTGAGGGGCCAAATATGTCATTAATTAAGTTGAGGGGCCAAACATATCATTAATAAAGTAGAGGGGCTAAATAAGTCATTACAAAAGTTAAGGGGCCAAAGTTGGTTGATGTTGACAAAATAGCCTTTTAAGTATATATAATAATATAATGGGTCATTCTTTGAGTTTTGTTTGTTTACATAAAATAATACAAACAATGAAATAAAAACATCAAGTAGTTAAAAAGGTTATACCCGAAATACCGATTTGAACCCAATGCCCTTTTTACCGATATATCCAGCACTAGGTTCCTTCTTTGTTGAATTGCCGACATCACAAAGTGCTTTAATGTTTTCTACAGAAAAACCTTGCTCGTTGTTCAGGACTACAACACCACCTTCTTGAAGAATAAAGGTCAGAGTGGGCTCCACGTCACATGGGTACACATTGTCATCAGCATTTTGAACCTAAAAACAGAAGAAAGAGAGTGTTGCATGTCACAAAATAAACATGAAAAGAAAATTAAATCAAGAACTTAAGAAAAGGGATAACGTAGAAATAATTGAAATTAATGAAAGTAAGGAGTGCAAACGAACTGAACGTTCAGCGAACATTTCGTGAACCGTTTGGCGGGAAGTTCGTTTGTGTTCGTTTGTTTAATAAGTGAACGAACACGAACAAGAAGTTTAGTTCGTTTAGTTAAATGAACGAAACGTTCGGTAATGGGTTTGTTTATGCTCGTTTGTGTTCGATAGTTCATCAGTGTTTTTAATTTTTATATTTTCTTTAAATGCTTCAAAATCCCAACAAATAATATATTTAATAAGTACCAGTGTATTATATATTTTCTTTATGAACGCTTGTGTGTATTCGTTTGTTTCCATTTGTGTTCATGAACATTAGTTTGTGTTAATTTGTGTTCATCAACGTTTGTTACCTAAAATTTACAAACGAACATGAACAAGTTCATTTCCTTAACGAACAAACGCGAACAAAAAATCTCGTTCGGTAAGTGATCATGAACACATATATTTCCTTAACAAACGAACACGGATAAGGTCTTGTTTGTGTTCGTTCGATTCGTTTGCAGCCCTAAATAAAAGCATGAAAAGGATGCACATACAAGTTCAAGTAAAAAATGTGAGTCCTGAGAATATAACTCTTGAGATAAACAATGTAGTGCTCTACCCAAACGAGCATGCTGTTTCTTCAAGATGCTATCCTCTTTAGCGGAAATATCCGAATCCAACCCAAATTCTTCTCGACGAATACGCTCGATAATCTTAGTTGATTCCTCTTCATTAACACTTGTCGATAAATACTGTTTGAAATCCACATTTCTGCCAGTGAAATTTACTACTTTGTGTTCCTCTTTTTCTATATCAGGGTTCTTGGTTGATAAAATCTCTTTCCGTTTTACATGTGAAATACTAGTTGAAGTAACCGTTTCTTGGTCAATTTCAGTTGACTTACGGGGTTCAGTAAACGAAAAGGTATTGTAATCGTTAATCCATTCCATTGTACCAAGAGAAAACCCTATTTCATGAAGCATTAAACGGTCTTCTGAGTGTCTGCATTGGCGTAAAATGGATAACGGAGCATCTTTAACAACGAAGCGAAATCCCGAAAGCAACAAATCAGCGACAAAGCTATGAAACTCTTTCGGTAGATAAGCCAAACATTCTAAAATAAACATTGAGGCGCTCGATATCCCATTATTGTTGACTATGACTTTAAAGGCTTTTTCCACATGGCATTTTAGAAGAGATACGGGAACATTCTGTTCACCGCCGTAGAATGCAAAGAGGGAAAGCAAATTCACTGCTGTTTGGAAAGAAGACCCGTGAATGGAAGCTTCTAGAAACGAATCTACTGTGGCGGTAGTATCGATACGTATCACGTTCCCACTTCTAGTCACCAAACAAAGCAGATCCTTTGTGTTTGTTTGATTTGATAACCATATGTGAAGAGGGCCGAGAAAAGGTGCAAATAAAACATCCCAATGTGACCATTTATTTAAATCGGTCAGCATCGGAGCACATCGTAAGACTTCAATCACATTTTTAGAAGAAATACACGTTTCTGAAGAGCTTTTTACATTTGGATGTGATAATAAAGCAGCCGAAAATAGTACACTTTTAGATACCGAATAACTTTTATTAGCCTTCACAATATCCTCAAGCGTTTTCAACGAACCTTCTTTTTCAATCGTGAACGGTAGTAAAGGGAATTGCCATGTCAGCAACTCCACAACATTCTGAACGGTTATATTTTCGTATTCTGATAAGTTATGTGAAGCTTGTGCTACTAGCAAGTGTAATAACTGGTGAGACATGCACGCATCTAATGAAGACTTATCATTGGCCGTATCAGTTACAAAGTACTTATGAAATGAAGAAGGTAAGGCGGATACGTTTCTTTCGATGAACGTAAGAAAGTCACCATATCCGAAAGACTCGAACTTTTCAACGTCGAACTGCTGAGTAAGCCATACCTCACATTTGTAAAGATTTCTAAGAAAGATCGCATTTTTACCAAGAGAGGTGTTGACATCACCCATGACATCATGATTATCTTTGAGAAAGTTGAAAACTTTCTTCAAGATGTCTTCAAGACTGACTTCTGCATGTCGCATACAAACAAACATAATACATAATCAATGGGACAATCACTAAAAAGTAAATTAGTCAAAAGATCAGAATAACACTCACCACAATGTTGTTTCGGAGCATGCTTAGTGACAAGCGGGCTATTAACTTGTTCAGTTTGTATGGTTACATTTTCAGCATGACCATCAGACTCTGCCACCGGATCTTCTTGTTGCTCAAATGTTTGAAAAGTATCATACATGCTATCCCACATTCCACGTTTAATAGATCTTATCTGAACACAGTAAAGTTTAATCATCGAACTTTTTTCTAAATATCTAAGAAAAGCAGAAGTGACAATTGTGATGACATAGTGATGATTGACTAACCGCAACATTTATCAATCCAATTAACGGGTAAGATTTGTACAACTGTTTAGGCAATTTGACCTTGTAGAACCTATGTATCACCTTCAGGGCCTAAGATGGGCATCAATAGAATATGATGTTAGATATGTAAATACTAGAACTAGAAAATAAAAATAAGAGTAAAATGCAATTTTCGTCCTTGAGGTTTAGCCAGTTTTGTAGCTTTCGTCTAAAGGTTTGTTTTTCCGCATCTGGATCCAAAAGGTTTAAAATCTTGCCATTTTCATCCGACTTGTTAACTCCATCCATTTTTCTACGTTAAGTCAGAGGTATTTTCGACTTTTCGTCTTTTTACCTATATTAATTTTGTTTTTTTTATTTAGTAAGGGTATTTTGAATACTTGTACGTTATGCTAAATGCTTGTGCATAAAGTGAGAAAGACCGAATTGCCCTTTAAGTTAACAAAAAAAGACGAAAATACCCTTGACTTAACAGAGAAAGATGGAATTAACGAGCCGGACTAAAATGGCAAGATCTCAAACCTTTTGAATCCAGATGCCGAATAACAAACATTTGGACGGAAGTCACAAAACTGGCCAAACCTCAGTGACGAAAATGGCATTTTACTCTAAAAAATAACCAACAATCTAACGTAAGATGCTTTACATGCAAAGCGATGCAGACAGATGTAAACAAACCTCATAAACATTTTTCCTTTTGCATACATCCTTCCACAATGTAATGAATGCCATCATTGAATCATGATCAAGTGACATAGCTGCATGTTTCAGTTTACATTTAACTCTTTTATTTATTTTAATACCCACAGAACCCTGCGCAGTACCGTCTCCTTTAGGGACTTTACAGCTAGCAGAAGACGTGCAGTCTATTGCGTCTGATTTTCTCTTTTTATTTGATTTATTTACGCCTTCATTGCAAGTTGTGTTTTCCTTTTCACTAACGATTCCAAGTCGTGTCTTCTCTTCGGTTGCAGAAGGATATGGACAACTGCTAACTCGATCGGAATTTTTCATATCTTGAGATGAGTTTTTGCTTTGACTAGTCAAACAAGTTTCATCCTCGTCATCACTGTCGATATCATCGGCATCATCTTCTGAACTTGATGACTTAAATCGTATGTGCTTGTTATGCTCTGAAGTAAACGACTTGATACGTTCGGATATGATGCTGAAATTTTCATCCATCTTCTTTTTCTGTAATGTAAGTAGAGGGCGACTGTTATTTTTCTTTACCGGAACCGAGAGATATTTCTTTATTGTAGCATTTTCCATTGCACTTGCTTTTCGGATAAGAGAAATATGCAACCTACACCGAAAAGAATATGTCTAATTAGTTTAGAGAAATATTCTATTAAGACGTCGAGTGCTTGCAATACTACAAAACTATGCAGTTAATGTGGTAAAGATATCGGTCAAGGACGGATATTTGAGATATAGGTTATCTCGGTGAGATATTGGAAATTTTAATATCATGCAGAATTTATATATATAACAATTTAACACTAACAATTCAGTATACTCTCCTACCATTAACAAATTAACCTTTTGCAACTTGCAAAACACTAACAACTGTAGCAAGTATGAACTGATTAAGACTTAAAACACTAACATTTAACAGTAACCATTAACAATTAAGACTTAAAACACTAACATTTAACACCAACCATTAACAATTAAGACTTAAAACACTAATGGCAGCAATAAGAAGAAAGACGAATGGTAGGACTAAAACGATAGGTACTCACATCGGGAAAATCGGTGATATATCGGTCAAATATCAGTGATATATCGGTTGCCTCAGTCAAATAACGGTCAATACTGTACTGATATTTGACACGGACATTTTACATGGGGACCTAACCGATACATCACCGATATTAACTGCATAGCTACAAAAAACTTATAAAACATACCCCAAACTTTGGATACGAACATGAAGTTTTTCCTTGCTATTAACTGATCGCTTTTTAGCGATAAAATCCAATAATTCATCTGCCTTAACTTCTTTGCCTTCATGGATGTCCATAAACTCTACAAGAAAAGTGAGTATCTCTCGGCTGGATATTTTAAATACTCCAGCTGAATTGGAACTAACAGAAAAGTAATGATTTACAAGAGGGTGTCGAATGAGAGGGCCCAGCTCAAGCTCTTCGAACTGCTGAACACCCTCATTCTTGCAGATTGCGGTCTCCAAGTCAGATAATGTAGTAATCTTCCATACCCCAACAAAACAGTTAATGAATGCGTTTATCTGAATAAGATAAAAAGAGAAAATCAGATATGACAGATCGATATTAACACGCGTACTCACAACCAGTTCAAAGCGCATCCAAGCAGAGGCAGACAAGACTAGTCACTGGAGTCACGTGATGCTGATGCATAATTTCTTTCTATATGTATATGTCAACTGATGCCACACGACCTTTTTATATGTAAACGACGTTTTAATCATACAGTGTAACAGTGGCTTAAGGTGCGTGAAAAGACTGGTGTCATGTCAGGCTCGCTTTTCAGGTGAAATCGTGGCTTAAAGCGTGTGCCTCATGTATATGGTGAATTTTGGTGCATCAGGATGTTGTACATTGTACAGCAAGCTTTTTAGGTTGTACATATAGATTATTTAGATATTAAACCATATATAGAGCATATCTGTGACTAAATATTGGGTAAATGATGCTAGAAACCAAAATTATAAATATCAAAATTTTATACATTAAATTGCACCTCAGGTATGAAAAGCGGTGCGCTTTGGGCCTCCTCGGTGCACTTCTTGCTTTTTCAAACCAAAACAGTATGTTTTCAAATGATAACCCAGTAGAAATTCAGAAGATAACCCGACATATTTTTTAACAGTAAAATAATATGTATTCAAACAAGGTAAGCCCAAAATGAAGGATTTTAAAATTAGTTAAGCATTTCGCATCAACTAAGTCCTTTGTTGTCATGTCAAGGCTCACTTAGGTGAGCGCCTAGGCCCATTTTTCAGGCCCAGCACAACCTTCTCGCTTCGCTTCAAAAGCCTCACTTGTAGGCCCTCGGACACATTTTTCAGACCAAGTTCTGACGAAATTCCGGCCAAAAATAGTACGAACAGCTTGAACATGTCTGAAACAGTTATACGAACTCTAAAAAGACTGGAATCAACCTAAACTAGCCCTAAAGAAGCATAAAACATATCTAAAACTCCTAAAAATTATATTTTTATACTATACGCCTCACCTAAAAAAGCTCTCTCTTTTTAATCTCATTAAAACACAATGTTAAAAGGAGTCCCCTTTCTTTGAAAAACTACAAAATAGTAATCAAATACACAAATAAACACTAAACAAACACAATATCAACAAAAATATATATGTGCATCATATTACCTTGCCTTCAAAGGCCATAAGCCTATACAATGAAGGCACCTGCTGCATCTGAACCCCTAACGAATCCCACGAATCAGCCTGAAGCACTACAAGAACCCCCTGCGACACCTTCAACGCCGACACATTCTCTCCGGCAGCAATAAGCTCACGGCGACCCTTCACAACCGCTTTATCGATCCTCTCAATAGTTCCATTAACATGTACCCCTCTGTTATTGGCTAATTGATTGTGAGGATCGAAGCTAGGGTTTTGAATGGGGATATTGGGGAAGGGGAATGGAAAGTTTGGTTGGAGGTAGTAATTGTTGTTGAGGAGGTGGTTTGGGTTGAACGGTGGTTGTTGTTGTGGTGGTGGTGGTTGGCCGCGGCCGCCGTTGGGACGGTGGAAGCGAGGTGGTTGGCCGTACATAGGGCTGCGTATGGGAAGAAGTAAAACCCTGTAGGGTTTATGTTATGCACGTTGTTATAAGGGTGGAGGGTGCGGAGCCGCCACCCCTGCCAGCATTCCGCACGCTGGTATCAGAGTCATGTGCTCGTTTTTTAAGAAGAGGGGATTAGTTCCTGTTCCCTTAAAATAAACAATTTTATACATTTTTTTTAGAAAAAATTTTAAAATGAGTTTTAAAAATTCGTTTGAAGATTCGAAAGAATCAAACGAACAAGAAGAACTGAAGTTTTAAATTTCAGTGAAAACGAAAAAGGTTTTGTATCAGATTACATGATTAATTCAAGCTTGACTCAAAACAAGTTTTTAATCAAACAAAAACTTTACAAAGCTTAGTTTCTAAAGCTTTTACAAGAAAAAATAAAGTATTTTATTGTTTTAATACTGAAGAACTTTCAGTCGACATAAAAAATACAGCTGGAGAAGTTTATTTGCCACTCCTAACAAATTGAGAAATAGCAAAAAAGCTTTTACACATCAAGTCAGAGTTGAGAAAATCTCTCAATATGGTACACATAGGAGCAGTCAAAATACTCCTTAAAGCTCAGTTTAGAGATGGAATTAATTTTCCTTTAAAAATGGCTCTTGTTGATAATAGAATTATTAATAAGCAAGACGCACTTCTTGGAGCAATTCAAGGAAATTTAGCTTATGGTAAATTTATGTTTACTGTCTATCCTAAATTTGCTTTACATCGAAATTCAAAAGATTTTGATAAAACTTTAAGTTTCATACATCAGTGCGAAAGAACTGACCTTATGGAACCAGGTAATAAAGTTTTTACGATTAATTATTTAATCTCGTATGCTTTAACCAACAGTACTCATTCAATCGAGTATAAGGAAAATAAAAATATAACTCTTGAAGATATATTTTCTGAAATTGGAATTGTTGAAGGGTGTAAGTTTTCTGAACCTTCACAGTTAAAAGAAAATTTGGCAATTGATATTGCACGCAATAAACAAATTCTAGGATTCAAACCTAGACACAGTTTTGTTGTAACCTCTTTGCAAATAAGAGACTCTAGTGACACCGAGCAATTAATGCGAACTATGTCGGAAAACATAGACAGGTATGGAGAAATTTTAGAAAAGGTTATTAAGACTTAATGTCTATAACACCTATTCTAAACTATCTACATCTTCTTGATATGCAAATTGCTTATGAAGAAAGTGATATTTTTAGCCATAAATATCAAATACAACAAGTTTATGAAGATATCATGATTAGTCACGAAATAAGATCTCGTAACAAAAAATTTCTCAAAAGAAACATTGTTTTTACTAAACAAAAAATTCTTGAGCTTAAAGCTAAGAAAGCATTAATCTCTGTTGCATGAGTTCTCTGAGTAAAATTGAAGAACTGGTTAGAGAATTAACCAAGAAGGTAGAAGATTTGTCTACCAATGAAAATCTTGAAGCAATTGCTGCCAAGATTATCAAGGATGTTTCTGACAAACTTGATGAAAAAATGAATTCAGAAAATCTTTTACTCAAAAAGAAAGAAAAGATTTTTAATGAAAAAAGCTTTCAAAAATATTCATTTCCAAATTTCAATGTTGGAAATCCATCTTTGGAAAAGTCTAAATGTCCTAATGCATTAACTTGGCCTTTTGAATCAACTTCAAATGACCGATAAAGGACAATTGAGAAACTCTTTTAGAGACATAAATCGAAAGATTTCTATGCATTATTTCTATTTAGAAAGAAATAATCAAAGAATTTTGGAATTACATTCAGATTGGAGTATTCATCCTTCTGATAAACTTTTTAAATTAAATACTTTAAAAAGAAAAAATTATTTTATGAAAAAAGATATTCAAAGACTTAGAGAGACAAAAATTATTTTATCTGGTGGATAAAATGATTCCAATTACTCAAAAGTTAGAAGGAATTTTTTTTTATCAAATGGAAACCCTTCCACTTGAACAAATGCATGAACTTGTTCATCTCATGTCATTAGATGACGATAAATGTGAACAAATGTTTTCTGAAAATAAAATCTTAAATGAAATATATTTTTCTGAAAATAAAGAACGGATTTTTCCTTTATCTGTAAAGGATGAAGAACCTGAAACTGAAGAAAGCTCTTCAGACATTGAAACGTCTTCATACCATAGAGTAAATAATGCTACTTCTAGCAGTAGACGATCTAATAAAAAGAATACGGAATTTTCCATGCCGTATCACAAAGGTATACCTAATTCTGATAGTAATAAAAATGGTAGTTCAACTACTATTGATACTATTAATATTGATTGTATCTTTGGCCTCGATAAAAGAAAAGAGGTAATTGACAAATTGTAACACCTCGAAAATTCGTGTTCAATAAAATAACGACACGTGTCATGTAAGACAAAAGTGTTAGAAACCCGGATCCAGTTAAGGATGTATGACAGGATTTAAAAGTGTCGTCATGTTAAATTTACACCTCTGAACGACCTCATTATGAATCCCAAGAATAATAAACATCTGGTATATATTCAAATCCGGTGATTACTAGCAATAACTGATTCATAATTGCAAGGGTGGACTCCTACGAAGAAATGCACGGTAAACCTACATTAACGGCACTTTCAAAAGGATTCAAGGAAACATGGCATAATGGTAGGGTACATAACTGTTCAAGACCCATAATAAGAGGCCCCATACTGTTAAATCATGTCCCAAATTCGAAACACACTAGTTGCCCCTTCAAAGCCCGAAAGAACAAAAGTTTTTGCTTCTGATCAAGGTCTTACGGACCGTAAGACAACCCCTTACGGTCCGTAAGGGTTGCCCAGCGACTAAAAATTTGGCTGTTGTCTGTTTTAAGCTTGTAACCGACTTATAATCGATTTTCCACATCTTTGGACGACCCCTACTTGCTTTTTAGACCCTAGGAACACTTGTACATGATCAGGGAACATGGATAGACTTATTTGTCAACAATCCATTGAGTTTTAATCACTATATAAAGCCACAAAGTTGCAACCATTTGATCACTCATTCCTTCTGCATTTCTGGAGCTTCCTGGAGCTTAAGAGCAGACCCTAAGCCTTCCTAATCGTGCATAGGACTTCAGTAAGTATGCTTAACCTTTCTTAGTTGAGTTTTTACTTAGTTTTAGCTTAAAAGTCAAACCGTCGTAATTAACGGTTGACTTCGCGATTAATCATTAATGGTCCAGTGATTAGTCGAATTGAAAGTAGTTATAAGTTGGTAATTATGTGGGCAATACACCCTTAAAAGGGCACCCTCTGATTCCCACTCTAACTAGGTCAAATGTCGGGTCAAACTTGTTATTAAAAAGTCAACAGAATGCTTATTTTCCAATTTATGCATAATTAGCAATGTAGAACCCATACAACCTGTTTGATCATTAATATAACTTGGTAATTAGTGTAAGAACATGTCTAAACATGTTCAACCCGACAATTTTCAGTAGAGACCCGGTTCGGAACCGAAAGTCGCATAATTTGACTTTTGCTTTGACTTTCAGTTCTGACCCGTTTAAGCATGTTTTAGAAATGCCTTAGAGCTTTATTTGGACTAAGTTACATGCTAGTATAACCCTCTGTGATTATACACCATGGTTCATTAGTTATCCATTTAATATGCATGTTTCCGTTAATTGCGTACATGTTGACTATTATGCCCTTTTAACCTTAAAACGTAATTTTTGAAAATGTAAAAGAGTAGAAACCTTAGTTACTGAATTATAAACTTGTAACCAAAATCTTCCATCGTATGGTGGTTAATTGATATTGATCGGCCCGTTTAAATTGTTTTGTTTGCTTAAAGCCTTTGGGAGGTTAATGACCATGTCCTGGATATCCTTGGCATCATTTTACGAAATGGCCACGACCTAAGCGCGGGGTGTAGGCGTACACCCGTCAGTGCCAAAATAAATAATGTGGTGTGTCTATTGATCTTTAACCCGGCACGATCCGGGCTACTGAACGCATAAGGAACATGTAATCCTTTTACGAGATTATATATTTAAATAATTATCCCAAGTTATAAAAAAGTTTGTGCCACGTGCATTCAAATCAATTTTTAAATCATTTTTAAAATGAGTCGGTTGAATGTATTTACCAGTGTAAACTGACGTATTTTCCCAAAAAGGTTAAGTGCAGGTACTAAGCGAACTAGGCTGGCTTTTCTCCTAGCGTCCACAATAAGTCTCGCAAGCTTGGACGTCAAACTGTTGAACAGTGTTTCCTATTTATTATTTTGATTCACCTGTGGATTACTTTCAACTGTTGTGATACTGGATATTACAATTCATTAAAGTTGAAATATATATCTACCCTTTTGCTTCCGCTATGCATTTAAATATTGTGTTGTTTGACTGTAATGTTGCCAACCACGTCACGATACTCCCCACCGGGCCCACCGGTCAAACGTGGAAAACTTCGGGTGTGACAAGTTGGTATCAGAGCCAACGCTGAGTGAATTAAACACCAGCCTTTTGTGTCTAATCTCAGTTACACAATTGCACATTCATAAATTTTCGAGTCTAGACAAAGAACATAGGAACAATCCAAATTTGTTTTAAATTTTTACTTTGTCTTTTATTTTATACATTCTTGTTGTTATCTTTGTTCTTATTAACAGAAATATGCCACCAAGAATGAGAAGATGAGGACGAGGAAAGGGGCCGATGAGCGCTCCTAACGATCACAAAGCCGGGCCTTCGCAATGACGAACTCCTTATACGACTGCAAGTGCCGATCCGCAAGGAAACAGGAGGAACCTGTTTGAGCCCGCCAGACGATCTGTATCACACAGTTCGATGCCTCCCTATCGTAACTCCTATGGGCTACAGTCAGAAAACGAGCCCGACAACCCGCAACCTTCATACATACCCCTTTAGCGATCCCTTTCGCACAATTCCTTTGGTAACCCCACACCTGTTTTTCAGGGCCGGTTCAACCCGACAAATTATATTCCAGAACCAGTGGGTTTTAACCCATTAGGACCGGATGACCACTTCTTGGAAGATAATGCGATGGACATGGACGAGGACACGGATCCCGTCGCACCTGCAAGCGATACCCCTAACCATCCCATCGAGATCTCGGATGGATCTTCTTTCCACGGATCACCCTACGGTGGTCCAGATAGCTATCAAGCGAGGTTCAACCAGCACGAATGGTACTTCACACCTTCACACCATTCGTCACCTCACCAGCAGCAGCAGGATCCCTCTGGGGATTCACGATTCGTGGCAGTCACGCCACCACCTCCGCCGCCGCCAGTTCATCTAGCACCTCCAGAACCACCAAGGCGTAGGAGAACGGGCGCACGTATGTCTGCGCGAGCAGGGGATTTCCATTTTAGCACCCCTCGACACTCCAGTGGCAGTCATTATCCGCCACTGCATGAGGACCCACAACTGGGTGGGCCCTCAAACCCAGTTCCAGAGAGGAACTCAGCACCGGTTGCACCACAGCCACCACCGATGGGTTTTGATAACCCGATTCCAGCATACACCGGGTCGATGGCGTATAACCCGTTTGAGCAGCCGGCTCACACCAACTATAATTACGCTGAAGCCGACCCATACTTGGTAGCGGCCAATTACAACGCCCTTCACCCGGAAGGACCGTATGGAGCTCCTTGGGGAGTAGGGTACCCAACTCATGGGTACCAAATACCTGCTAGACCTATAATTCGGCAACAATCGCAGCCGCCACGGTTTTCCCCGCCAGAACGGGAAGAAATTCTTCAAAGATTGGACCAAGTCGAGCGAGATTTTCACAGAGAGCGCAGGGAACGACAAGGCTTCCTCAAAGGCTTAGCAGGATTGCTAAAGGGGAAGAAAAAGAGGGATCATTAAATCCCTACATGTATTGTTGTACTTTCTATTTTCAATCAAGTCCCTGCGTGGACATTCATTTTAGTACTTAGTCCCTCCGTGGACTTGTCTTTTAGTCCCTGCGTGGACATTCATTTTAGTACTTAGTCCCTCCGTGGACTTGTCTTTTAGTCCCTGCGTGGACATTCATCTTAGTACCTAGTCCCTCTGTGGATTTGTTTTTAGTCCCTGCGTGGACATCCATTCTAGTATTTGGTCCCTGCGTGGACTTGTATTTTAGTTTGACCCCTGCGTGGGTAATTTGTCTATTAAAAGTCCTGTTTAGGGCGATATGTAATCTTTTAATATTAATGGAATGATAAGTTTATAAATTTCATTTTTGCCATTATATGCATAAAAATATTATACATGAAATAAATAAATTAAAAAGCATTCCTTTATAATTTATCTGCCTATTAAATATTAAATAAGAATCTTAAAGGTATAACCTAGCCTGCATGTCATTATAAGACTTGGCCAAGATGGTAAGACCTGTTTAAAAGATTCGGATCCCTGTTAACATCTGAAAATATGTTAACGCTCCTGACAGACGTGATTTGTTAAAAATCACACACGTCATTTTTATAAAAGGATTCTTCAAAGGATTCCTAACCCAATTTAATGATCTATAAATCATGGGTTTAAATCATCAATTAAGATGATCACTTATTAAACATCCATTAGTGATGTAGTGCCTACGGGCCATACTCATTGTCATATAAGACAAAAGACAGTGGTAGTCTACGACTCCCTGTCAGAGAAAGGTAATGAACTATGTTCAAACCTTACATGCCTTGATTCTCTGAAATCATGGCCTATAACTTAAAAATGTCCTCGTGACTAGGCCTTTTGTGCTACTAATGAAACTGTTATTGTTTTGTAATTAGGATAAATTATAATAGAAATCCTAAATAAGTATGATTAACAAATTAACCAAATATGGTCTATGTTTACCATGGTTAATGAATTGTCATAAAAGACAATTCCAGAATAAACTCCCAAATAAATTATTGTCAACCTTTTATGTAACAGTTCAAACTGCAATGGCTGACTCGGATGAAATTAATAGTCACCCAAAGGAGAATAATGATAACGCCCGAATTAATATAACGGGTGCTGAACTACAAGCGTTAATAGACAACGCCATTACAAAGGCCATAGAGCGGCAATATGATGAATATAGCGGGACTCGGAGTAGGACCCTATCTACGCCGCATTCAAAGCCTAAAACACACTCTGAGGCTCACAGCAAGCCACCCTCCAAAAAGGAAGAGCCAAAGAAAGATGACGATCGTCAGTCCTCAAACCGAAACAGTGCTCCATCTCAAAAGATTGTTTTGAATCAAGGACCCCGTGACAAGGGTTGCTCTTATAAATACTTTGTTTCCTACAAACCCCGGGATTTCACTGGGGAGAAAGGAGCCATTGACTGTATGACGTGGTTGGATGAGATGGACACGGTGGTTGATATCAGCGGATGCGCTGAAAGGGATATAGTAAAGTTTGTGTCTCAATCGTTCAAAGGCGAGGCCTTAGCCTGGTGGAGATCGTTGATACAGGCTACTGGAAAGATCCCATTGTACAACATGTCATGGGAGCAATTTGTTGCCCTCATCAGGGAGAACTACTGTCCTCAGCATGAGGTCGAAAAGATTGAGTCTGATTTCTTATCGTTGGTTATGAAGAACCTCGACTGTCAAGCTTACCTCACGAGCTTCAACACATTGTCAAGATTGGTTCCGTATCTGGTAACCCCGGAACCCAAACGTATAGCTCGTTTCATTGGGGGTTTAGCCCCAGAAATAAAGGCAAGCGTGAAGGCCTCTCGGCCAACTACTTTCAGATCTGTAACTGATATATCTTTGTCCCTCACACTGGACGCGGTCAGACAGAGATCGCTGAGGAACACTGATACCGAGAAAAGGAAACGTGAAGATGACAGTTCACGAAGGTCAAACAAGTAGCACCGAGGAAACAATGACCACATGAAAGGGTCTGAGTCTAAAAAGGATGGGCATCAGTCTGGTGATAAGCCCAAATGCAAAGTCTGCAAGAAACAGCACTTCGGGAGGTGCAGGTTTGAATCGAACTCGCAGACTCAGTCAAGAACTTTTGCATGTGGTATATGCAAGTCCAAGGAACACAAGACCTTGGATTGCAAGAAGCTGAAAGATGCAACATGCTACAGTTGCAACGAAAAGGGGCACATTAAGACAAATTGCTCGAAATATGCAAAGAAAGCCGATGAAGGAAAGAAGACCAATGCTAGGGTCTTCAAGATGGATGCAAAGGAAGCGGTTCAAGACGACAATGTGATTACAGGTACTTTCCTTGTAAATAATGTCTATGCAAGAGTACTTTTTGATTCAGGCGCTGATAAGTCTTTCGTAGATAATAAGTTTTGCAATCTGCTGAATTTAACTGTTAAAACCTTAAGTGTAAAATATGAGGTGGAATTGGCAGATGGCACCATAGACACCGTCTCAACTGTGTTAGATGGATGTGTTATATCCATTAAGAACCACTTATTTCCTTTGTCCCTACTTCCCTTTAAGTTAGCAGGTTTTGACATAGTATTGGGTATGGACTGGTTATCTCATAACCAGGCCCAGATTGTCTGCAACAAGAAACAAGTGGTGATCAAGACTTCGTCTGGTGAATCACTTACCGTTCAGGGAGATACCCAGTATGGACTGCCTGAGCAAGTGACTATGCTCAAGGCCTCTAAGTGTTTGAAGAAGGGTTGTGTCATCTACATGGCACAAGTGACTATTGACGAGTCGAAGCCCAAGATTGAAGAAATCCCAATCATTTCTGAATACCTAGAAGTTTTTCCTGAAGAACTACCTGGTTTACCACCAGATAGGCAAGTGGAATTCAGAATCGACATCATCCCTGGAGCAGCACCTGTTGCTAGAGCGCCTTATATGTTGGCACCAACAAAGATGAAGGAGTTGAGGGCACAACTAGATGAATTGCTAGCCAAGGGTTTCATTAGACCTAGTTCGTCTCCTTGGGGAGCGCCAATCCTGTTTGTCAAGAAGAAGGATGGATCAATGCGTCTATGCATCGATTATCGTGAGCTTAATAAAGTCACAGTCAAGAATAGGTATCCATTGCCCAGGATCGACGATTTGTTCGATCAACTTCAAGGGGCAAGTTACTTCTCCAAGATCGATTTGAGGTCAGGCTATCATCAATTGAAGGTTAAAGATGAAGATGTTCACAAGACTGCATTTAGGACTCGTTATGGTCATTACGAGTTCCTAGTGATGCCTTTTGGGCTCACTAATGCACCAGCCGCCTTCATGGATCTCATGAATCGTGTCTGCAAACCTTACCTAGATAAATTCGTCATCGTCTTCATCGATGACATTCTCATTTACTCCAAGAGTCAGGCTGACCATGAGAAGCATCTTCGATGTATTCTGGAATTACTTCAGCAGGAGAAGCTCTATGCCAAGTTTTCGAAGTGTGAATTCTGGCTCCGAGAAGTCCAATTCCTTGGACATGTTGTCAGTGAGCATGGTATCCAAGTAGATCCCGCTAAAGTTGAGGCTGTCATGAATTAGCAGGAACCGAAGACGCCTACTGAGATTCGCAGCTTTTTAGGATTGGCAGGATACTACAGGCGCTTTATTGAAAATTTTTCAAGGATTGCTGCACCCCTAACTTCATTGACTCATAAGAAAGTAAAGTTCGATTGGGGTCCTAAGCAGCAAGAATCCTTCGATATTCTTAAGCAGAAGTTGAGCAATGCTCCTGTGTTGACATTGCCTGATGGAATCGAAGAATTTGTAGTTTATTGTGATGCATCACACACCGGGATGGGATGTGTGCTTATGCAGAAAGGCAAAGTTATTGCCTATGCTTCACGACAGTTAAAGGTGCACGAAAAGAATTACACCACCCATGACTTGGAGTTGGGTGCCGTTGTATTTGCACTGAAGCTTTGGAGGCACTATCTATATGGTGTCAAGTGTGTGATATATTCTGATCACAAGAACCTCCAGCACTTGTTTAACCAAAAGGATTTAAACATGAGGCAGCGCCAATGGATGGAGATGTTGAATGATTATGATTGTGAAATCCGATACCATCCAGGCAAGGCAAATGTGGTTGCTGATGCCTTAAGTCGGAAAGAAAGAGTGAAACCAATTAGAATCAATGCCAAGAGCATTGAAATAAAGAACAGTTTGATCGAAAGGTTGTTAGCTGCACAGAAGGAAGCTGTGTTGGAAGATAACTATCCTAATGAAAAGCTCGGGGTAATTGAAGAACAGTTATCCCAGGACAAGGACGGAATTCTGAGATTGAATGGACGAATATGGGTTCCAGTTTATGGAGGACTTCGGGATGTTATCCTCTAAGAAGCCCATAGTTCCAAATATTCCGTTCATCCTAGAGCTGATAAGATGTACCAGGATCTAAAGGCAAACTATTGGTGGATAGGCTTGAAGAAGTCTGTAGCTGCCTATGTAGCAAAATGCTTGACGTGTGCACAAGTCAAAGCAGAACATCAAAAGCCGTCAGGTTTGCTACAACAGCCTGAACTTCCCACGTGGAAGTGGGAGATGGTGACGATGGATTTCATCACCAAGTTTCCAAAAACAAGGAAAGGAAATGATACGATATGGGTGATAGTTGATAGACTGACTAAGTCAGCACATTTCCTACCCATCAAGGAAATCCAAACGTTGGAAGACATGCTTCGTGCATGTGTAATCGACTTAGGTAGTAGTTGGGATAACCACCTACCATTGATCGAGTTCTAGTACAACAATAGCTACCATACCAGCATTAAGGCTGCGCCTTTCGAGGCCTTATACGGTAGAAAGCGCAGAACGCTCGTTTGTTGGGCGGAAGTTGGAGATGTCCAACTGACAGGCCCGAAAATAGTCTTCGAAACAACGGACAAGATTGTCCAGATTCGTGACTGCCTGAAAGCTGCCAGGGATAGGCAGAAAAGCTACGCAGATTTAAAGCGTAAAGCTTTTAACTTCGAGGTAGGTGACAAAGTGTTACTTAAAGTATCACCCTGGAAGGGAATGATACGATTTGGTAAGAAAGGCAAGTTAAGCCCGAGGTACATAGGACCGTTCGAGGTCATCGAACGTGTCGGATCAGTTGCCTATAAGTTAAACTTACCTGAAGAGCTCAGTGGTATTCATAATGTATTCCACATCTGCAATCTAAAGAAGTGTTTCGCTGATGAATCACTAGTCATACCACATACAGATGTGCGCATAGAAGAGAGCTTGAAGTTTGTCGAAAAACCTGTGTCGATCGAGGATCGACAGGTTAAGAAGCTTCGAAGGAAGCATGTGCCTATTGTAAAAGTAAAATGGGATGCCCGTAGAGGTCCCGAGTACACGTGGGAGGTAGAGTCCACAATGAAAGAAAAGTACCCTCATTTGTTTCAGTAAATCTCGAGGTCGAGATTTCTTTTAAGGGGGTGAGGATGTAACACCTCGAAAATTCGTGTTCAATAAAATAACGACACGTGTCATGTAAGACAAAAGTGTTAGAAACCCGGATCCAGTTAAGGATGTATGACAGGATTTAAAAGTGTCGTCATGTTAAATTTACACCTCTGAACGACCTTATTATGAATCCCAAGAATAATAAACATCTGGTATATATTCAAATCCGGTGATTACTAGCAATAACTGATTCATAATTGCAAGGGTGGACTCCTACGAAGAAATGCACGGTAAACCTACATTAACGGTACTTTCAAAAGGATTCAAGGAAACATGGCATAATGGTAGGGTACATAACTGTTCAAGACCCATAATAAGAGGCCCCGTACTATTAAATCATGTCCCAAATTCGAAACACACTAGTTGCCCCTTCAAAGCCCGAAAGAACAAAAGTTTTTGCTTTTGATCAAGGTCTTACGGACCGTAAGACAACCCCTTACGATCCGTAAGGGTTGCCCAGCGACTAAAAATTTGGCTGTTGTCTGTTTTAAGCTTGTAACCGACTTATAATTGATTTTCCACATCTTTGGACGACCCCTACTTGCTTTTTAGACCCTAGGAACACTTGTACATGATCAGGGAACATGGATAGACTTATTTGTCAACAATCCATTGAGTTTTAATCACTATATAAAGCCACAAAGTTGCAACCATTTGATCACTCATTCCTTCTGCATTTCTGGAGCTTCCTGGAGCTTAAGAGCAGACCCTAAGCCTTCCTAATCGTGCATAGGACTTCAGTAAGTATGCTTAACCTTTCTTAGTTGAGTTTTTACTTAGTTTTAGCTTAAAAGTCAAACCGTCGTAATTAACGGTTGACTTTGCGATTAATCATTAATGGTCCAGTGATTAGTCGAATTGAAAGTAGTTATAAGTTGGTAATTATGTGGGCAATACACCCTTAAAAGGGCACCCTCTGATTCCCACTCTAACTAGGTCAAATGTCGGGTCAAACTTGTTATTAAAAAGTCAACATAATGCTTATTTTCCAATTTATGCATAATTAGCAATGTAGAACCCATACAACCTGTTTGATCATTAATATAACTTGGTAATTAGTGTAAGAACATGTCTAAACATGTTCAACCCGATAATTTTCAGTAGAGACCCGGTTCGGAACCGAAAGTCGCATAATTTGACTTTTGCTTTGACTTTCAGTTCTGACCCGTTTAAGCATGTTTTAGAAATGCCTTAGAGCTTTATTTGGACTAAGTTACATGCTAGTATAACCCTCTGTGATTATACACCATGGTTCATTAGTTATCCATTTAATATGCATGTTTCCGTTAATTGCGTACATGTTGACTATTATGCCATTTTCACCTTAAAACGTAAATTTTGAAAATGTAAAAGAGTAGAAACCTTAGTTACTGAATTATAAACTTGTAACCAAAATTTGACATCAGATTGAGGTGTAGATTGAGAGTTATGCTCGTTAGCGTAATTAGAAAGCTTTTTAGCGATTTAACGGCATAATTAGCATATAGCCTATTTAAACCCAGTTATCAAACTTGTTACCCACTGATGTAATATATTATTTTGGGATTTTTGAAGATTTTTAATTAATTTTAGGCTGAGCATAACTTAGAGTTATAAGCTTGAGTCGGTAATTGTCGGTTTTGCCCTTTTGGGCTATAAAATGAGTTTTACATATCTTTTTGACCCCAAACCTTTTGCTACTGAATTTATATGATAAATAAATTATTTTAAACCTTCTGGATTAATAAAAATATCAGCTTTCTATATAGAACCCGGAAACGGCTTCTAATCGCCTTTTTAAGCGTTTTTAACGCATAGTATGTACTAAAACCATTTTAAGCATGCAAGGGTTGATACCTACTGATATTTTAGGTAAATAATAATATTTTAACAGTAAGCAAAAGTTATTTAACTCAGACGTCAGTTTTGAGCTTTTCGGCTTATGTGAAATTACCAAAATGCCCCTACGGTGCATAGTTTGGTTATAATTGATAAATTTCACATATATACAATACCCTACTGTTATAACTTATCAAATTGGGTATTTTTACTGATTACATCAGACCTGTAACTCAGGTTAATACTTAAACTCTTTTATAACCTTATAAATGACCAAATTACCCCTACGGGGCATAGTTTGTGTTTAAATTCGTCCCGGGCATAATAAAAGATATCTTACTGATGTCACAACATATTTGAGGCATATTAACTTAGGAAACCTGTATATGGCTCTTATGGTTACCCGTTACGCATTCTTCGCGTTCGGTCCGGTTTATGTAACTAGTTTACATAAATTGGCCGAAACGGGTCAAACCTCATCGTTTTTATCTCAAAATCCAGAATGTGTTTAGATTACCCATATAAGACAAGTCTTCAACCTTGTCGGGTCTAAATCACATTCTATTCCGGTCTTCGCTTAATCACGCGTTCGAACCGTATCATTCCTTAAAACTAACCGGTCTAAGCTTAAGCTTAACTAAAGACCGTTAGGATTCTAATAGGTTATTATAAACCTTTGTTCCAGAATAGGAGAACCGGTAAAAGCTACCCGCATTTGCTAATTGAGATTTATACTTGCAAAGGTAAATACTTTTAACTTATTTTCCCTTCGGGCTTGGGGTACGGTATATAAAATACCGCTTGGTCGGGCATTAAATCTTCCATCGTATGGTGGTTAATTGATATTGATAGGCCCGTTTAAATTGTTTTGTTTGCTTAAAGCCTTTGGGAGGTTAATGACCATGTCCCGGATATCCTTGGCATCATTTTACGAAATGGCCACGACCTAAGCGCGGGGTGTAGGCGTACACCCGTCAGTGCCAAAATAAATAATGTGGTGTGTCTATTGATCTTTAACCCGGCACGATCCGGGCTACTGAACGCATAAGGAACATGTAATCCTTTTAAGAGATTATATATTTAAATAATTATCCCAAGTTATAAAAAGTTTGTGCCACGTGCATTCAAATCAATTTTTAAATCATTTTTAAAATGAGTCGGTTGAATGTATTTACCAGTGTAAACTGACGTATTTTCCCAAAAAGGTTAAGTGCAGGTACTAAGCGAACTAGGCTGGCTTTTCTCCTAGCGTCCACAATAAGTCTCACAAGCTTGGACGTCAAACTGTTGAACAGTGTTTCCTATTTATTATTTTGATTCACCTGTGGATTACTTTCAACTGTTGTGATACTGGATATTACAATTCATTAAAGTTGAAATATATATATCTACCCTTTTGCTTCCGCTATGCATTTAAATATTGTGTTGTTTGACTGTAATGTTGCCAACCACGTCACGATACTCCCCACCGGGCCCACCGGTCAAACGTGAAATATCGGGGTGTGACACAAATGGAACACTGAAATCAGTCTAATTATTCAGACTAATTCAGATGAATTTTCTAATGCTAGAGCTTTGTTATTATTAATTGAACATAAGTCTGCAGGGATAATTCAAAATTTCATCAAAGGAACAACTTGGGATGAAAATATGAATGGTGAAGATCTTTTTGATCAAATCATAAATGCAATATATATGATGTTTTTGGGTCTCTACTTTATAACAAATAAAGACCATGAAAATAAAAAATTGCTAGAAAAAGCAAGACAAAATCTTGCAAAAGCACAAATTTGTGATATTTGTTTGTTAGACGATTTTACTTGTCTTTATGAAACAAATCTATACAAATTAAGTACAGGTGAATTCCACTCTTGGATTGAGGCTTACTTAATGAAGATTCCTATCATTGGAGAAAAAGCCAAAGAACGATGGAACCAAGAAAAGAATCAGTTTACGATGCATTCTCTTGGGTTTGCAACAAGAATTGTAAAAGAAGAAATTGCGGTTTACTGTGATTTTTCTGATAAACAAAAACAGCTAAAACGTTTTAACAAAAGTTGTTGCAAAAAACTTACTGAGTTACCACAATTAACTTTTGGTTGTGAACCAGTAAAAGATGAAAATTATTTCAAAAAGAAATATAAAAATAAATATAAAACAAAAACTAAAAAACATTTTTGGAAAACCAAGAAAAGAAAGTTTTCTCCTGGAAAATACTTTTCAAAAGAAAAACCTAAGGTTTGTCCTCAAGGGAAGAAAAAATGTCGTTGCTGGATATGTTCTGAAGAAGGACACTATGCCAACGAATGTCCCAACAGACAAAAGTTTCCGGAAAAATTAAAAATTATTTCGAAAGCGGAAACTGAAGGATATTTTCCTTCTGAAAATATTTTTGTTGGCTATATGAAAGTATATACATTAAAGATATTAGATCACTTGTCATCAGATTCTTCAACAGAAGACTCAGAATGAAATCCAACCACTCTTTTAGTTGGGGGGATAAAGATAAACAAAATGAATTTGTTTATTCAAAAAATTATTTATTTTCTGAAAACAATTTTTTTTTTTGAAATAATAATCAGGGTCGTCTTGTCAAATGGCAGACACGGTTTTCAAGATATTCATTTAACAATGAGCATCTTAAGGGGGCCAAAAACGTGTTAACTAATAGCTTGACACGAGATTTTCAGAAATCGTAAGCAATGATGTCATTATTATCCTTGCTCCTATAAATTGAAGGCTTTCCTTCATCCAAAATCATCACCTTCATTTACAAAAAAACTTTTGAAAAAAGAAAGGGAGATGAAAGATTTAAGGGCTTTACGCCTAAAGAAATTGTCTTTATAGAAAACTTCCAGTATGGAAGAAGATCTTAAAGCTCTACGTCTCAAGGAAAAAATTCTAGAAATAGAATTAAGATCCATCAGAGATCAGATCAGTGTCTACACGACCATGATCTTAACTGGAAATTCTGTCCACAATGCTGAAAAGCTAAAAACAGAATCTAGTCCAGCGCAAACGGCGACTGGAAAGACTCAACAAATCCGTTGATCCCTGATGCTTTGGGAAAAAGCATGCCAAAGGCTTCACAAGCCAGGCGAGATCTTCATTCAAAGAAGGCTAACATCCGATTGACCCCTGGGTCTACATTTTCGGAGGTTGTCCATTTACGAAAAATGGAAAGAGAAGGTTCATCTTCTCCCAGCAGCTCAGATGCAAACGACTCTGTAGCTAAGAAGTCAAATCCGTTGACTCCTGACAACTTGGAAAAAGTTGGAGAAACTAGTCTTCGGCCTAGTTATGCGGACAAGACAAGAATTCCAGCAAAGGATGATTCAAAGTTCTACGTGATATTTGAAGGTCCAAATGCAGGAATCTATGATGATTGGGACATTGTATCCAATCTAATAAAGGAGACATCGTTCGTCCACAAGAAGTACAGGACACTTTTTCAAGCTCAACAAGAAGTAGATAAGTACCAAGCTAACTTCGGAGGGAAGAAGATAATCTTCAAAGCACCAATCTTAGTGCCCAAAGTCCAGAACCATACTGGTCAAAGAAGACAGGTGGTCTTCATAAAAAAGAAAGAAGAAGCTCCATCCAAAGATCCATCTTCAGAGATTTTAGAAGGAATAAGCTTCCCAGATTTCAGAATCCTATGGTCCAAAGCAAGAGCTCTCTCCATAAAGGATTATGAAGCAGAAAAGATTTATTCAGACGATAAAAAGTCCAGAAGTCTTTTCGTAATCTGCCCTGATGCAGATACAGTCTTCACTTACCAAGCTTTTTGTGTAGAGTTAGTAGGGACCACTTTTCCCAGCAAGGATCTTAAGGAGTTAAGGTCATTTCCTAAGGGATTAAGAAAAGCAGTTGGAAAATTCATCCAAAAAATTGCTAAGGATGCTAATATTTACATCCAAGTCACATCCAGCATTCCAGACTGGGTTGATGGAAAAATCCTTCCAGCCTATCACTACATTGAGCTCGGCTTAGCGGCAAAAAGAGAAGTTCAACCGTCCAAAGTCATAAACGAAGAAAACGACTTCATCAGCATGGGAATCTATGCCTACCGAGTTGAAAAGATTATTTCCATAATCCAAAAGACTCAAAAGCTTAATACAAAAAGCAAAGCCAAGGTTAATTATGCCAACCCAAATTGCCTGATCACCAGTGCTACAGGGAAGACGCTCTGTCAAGAAGATCAACGCGCAATCCACGCGCTTGAAGATGGGATCTTAAAGAATCAGATCGCGGCAAGTCCTACCACAAAGAAAATGCTTTGTGAAAGGCTCCAAAAGGTCGACAAAGACCATCAGTGCGCATTATGTAAAAGCACCAAAGTTGATAGGGACACTACACCAAAAGCAGATGCTTTGTCTACTACCAGCAGTGAGGGGTCCTTCACAATAATTCAATGAAAAACGTAAGCACTTACGTCATTCAAAAGCGGCTACAGCTGTAAAGGCATCTTTAATAATTCAATGAAATTATTGGTAGGTCTTGTAAGAGGAAATCCCCGTCTATATAAGGAGCAATACCTCAGAAGGATAAGACATCCCCTGTTCAATCCCAAAATCCCTCGTTCACATTCTCAACCACCCTCACCTACTTTTCTTTTTCCTTGATCATTCTTTTGGTCATTTTTCTTTTCTAGTTTATGTGTGCTAGGATGGAGTAGAAACTCCTTTAAGGAGTTGATGTAAATATCAAGAAGTTCTCCTTCGGGAGAACAGTTATGAAATAAAACTCCTTTGTAAACCTCTATCTTTTATCTTCTATCATGAAAGTTTTTATTCTGTAAAACCTGGAGTCCTGGAGCCCGTTGAAGTACCGCTGAGGCAGGAGGCCGTTAGGGAAATTAAGGGTTGGATTGGTCCCTTGCAGAAAGAAATAGAAACTTTCAAGAAGAAAATACAAGAAGAAAAAAGGTATAGATTTTATTTCAAACTGTTAAATTACTTCAAGATTGATATTTCATATCTCTCCTTAAAATCTTAAAAAGAATTTAATTCAACACAAAAACTAAGATTTTGATTAAATCAAAAAATGATGTTTATAAACAAACACAAAAAGAAATCGATTAACAACTATCGAAACAAATGATTTTTCAATCTAAAAAAATTAGTCAAAATATGACTACAAAAAATAACGAATTTTGTAAATTCAAATGATTAATTCTACAATTAAACAATTTCAAAATTGTTTATGTCAGTCAACAATGGTCGACTAATAATTCATATTTAAATTATCTATTGATTATTTTAATCGATGAATAATTCATTTGAATTTTATATTCAAAATACTGTGCATCTTTTACTTTTAGTCATTCGACTAATTAAAAAAGATTACTTTAAAAAAGAATTTTATATTCTAATTTGTAAATTTCACTTACAAAAACCAGGTATACAATGAGTATGCACCAAGATTTCCTTAAAAAATAAATTCGTCGGGTTAATCAAGAATTAACCAAAAATCAAAGTCTAATTAACCAATTAGAACAGTCTCTTAAGAGATCACCTAGAAATAGGACAGCTGAACGTGTTCAGTTTAATGGTCTTAAAGCTAACCACTTTAGGCTAAAAGTAGAACTTAACCGTCTTATTGACCAAGTTTTCTAGCCAACGAGTCTTAACCTGACCACAAAACTTCTAAAGGACTTAATGAACACTTTAGTAGATTTTTTAGATATTATTTTTAATCCTAAAAATGATTCCGCAAAAATTTTTAAAATGAGTCTTAACCAGACCACAAAACTTCTAAAGGACTTAATGAACCCTTTAGTAGATTTTTTAGAGATTATTTTTAATCCTAAAAATGATTCCGCACGCTGGTATTAGAGCCATGTGCTCGTTTTTTAAGAAGAGGGAGAGATTATTTTTAATCCTAAAAATGATTCCGCACGCTGGTATCAGAGCCGTGTGCTCGTTTTTTAAGAAGAGGGGATTAGTTCCTGTTCCCTTAAAATAAACAATTTTAAAATAAATTTTAAACGTTTTTTTAATAAAAAAACAGATCTTCACAATGAAAAATGAACAGGAAAAACCCGAAACTGAAGAAAGCTCTTCAGACATCAAGTTGAAGCCTAATCACTCTTTTAGTTGGGGGGATGAGGATAAACAAATTCCTGTTCCCTTAAAATAAACAATTTTAAAATAAATTTTAAATGTTTTTTATAATAAAAAACAGATCTTCACAATGAAAAATGAACAGGAAAAAACCCGAAACTGAAGAAAGCTGCGTGCGGAATCATTTTTAGGATTGATTTTTAGGATTAAAATAATCTCTAAAAAATCTACTAAAGGGTTCATTAAGTCCTTTAGAAGTTTTGTGGTCTGGTTAAGACTCATTGGCTAGAAAACTTGGTCAATACGGTTGAGTTCTACTTTTAGCCTAAAGTGGTTAGCTTTAAGACCATTAAACTGAACACGTTCAGCTGTCATATTTCTAGGTGATCTCTTAAGAGACTGTTCTAATTGGTTAATTAGACTTTGATTTTTGGTTATTCTTGATTAACTCGACGGATTTCTCTTTTAAGGAAATCTTGGTGCATACTCATTGTATACCTGGTTTTTGTAAGTGAAATTTACAAATTAGAATATAAAATTCTTTTTTAAAGGAATCTTTTTTAATTAGTCGAATGACTAAAAGTAAAAGATGCACAATATTTTGAATATAAAATTCAAATGAATTATTCATCGATTAAAATAATCAATAGATAATTTGAATATGAATTATTAGTCGACAATTGTTGACTAACATAAACAATTTTGAAATTGTTTAATTGTGGAATTAATCCTTTGAATTTACAAAATTCATTATTTTTTGTAGTCATATTTTGACTAAATTTTTTAGATTGAAAAATCATTTGTTTCGATAGTTGTTAATCGATTTCTTTTTGTGTTTGTTTATAAACATCATTTTTTGATTTAATCAAAATCTTAGTTTTTGTGTTGAATTAAATTCTTTTTAAGATTTTAAGGAGAGATATGAAATATCAATCTTGAAGTAATTTAACAGTTTGAAATAAAATCTATACCTTTTTTCTTCTTGTATTTTCTTCTTGTAAGTTTCTATTTCTTTCTGCAAGGGACCAATCCAACCCTTAATTTCCCTAACGGCCTCCTGCCTCAGCGGTACTTCAACGGGCTCCAGGACTCCAGGTTTTACAGAATAAAAACTTTCATGATAGAAGATAAAAAATAGAGGTTTACAAAGGAGTTTTTATTTCATAATTGTTCTCTCGAAGGAGAACTTCTTGATATTTACATCAACTCCTTAAAGGAGTTTCTACTCCATCCTAGCACACTTAAACTAGAAAAGAAAAATGATCAAGGAAAAAGAAAAGTAGGTGAGGGTGGTTGAGAATGTGAACGAGGGATTTTGGGTTTGAGCAGGGGATGTCCTATCCTTATGAATTCAACTTCTTTATATAGGAGAAGTGAATTTTACAAAAGACCATTATAGCCCTTAATTAATCGTCATGGATGACGTTTTTTAGACGACAATCCCATGTGTTGGGTCCGACTTCTGCTTGTCTTCATCTGAAAAGTAGTTGTCTTTAATAGAAGGACCACTTTTGTCAGAATTTTCTTTGGTGTAGGATTCCTTACAGCTCATGAACTGATGGCTTTCCTGTGCACCTTGCATTATTTTGCAGAGTCTCTGTCTTGTGGTAGGACTCACATCAACTTTGTTGAAGATAATGCGTTGCTCCATTTTTTCTAAAACTTCTTTTGATAGTGGGGTTCCACTATGACTCGTGAAGATATAGAAATTGCTTTAGAGGAATTTCCTTTTTTCCACACTCGGCTGAGTATCGAGTGGCTTCTTGTTGGGCTTGTAATAACGACCCAAACTTCTTAAATGCTACCGATCTTCCAGAAACATGTTGAGACACTATGGACCAATCTTCATATATGCCTCTATGCTCTCCATCAAAAATGACATAAAATCTAGATTTAGATTTTACCATTTCTTGAGTATCTTGGGAGTAACTTGGTCTAGGAGAGACCTGTTCAATTTTTGGCAAACTATCAGCCATCAACGGATTTGATGTGCCTTTACCAGAGCCGTTTGCTACTGGGCTAGATGAAGATCGTAGTTCTTCATTAACTTTATATTTGCTTTTTTCCAAAGCAACAGGAATCAACGGACTTGATTTTTCTTTACCTTTAGCCGGTTGTAAAGGAATAGATTCAGATTGTATCCTTTCGGAATCCTGTTCTGAATTAACAGTTGTGTCTAAACTTTCGTCGTAGAGAGCTATTTTTTCTTGAATAGCTTTTAATTCTATCAAAATAAATTTTTCTTTTAGGCGTAAAGCCCTTAATTCTTCCATCCCCCTTTCTAAATTTTTTTTTTGAATATGAAGGTGATGATTTTTGAAGAAGAGATGCCTTCTATTTGTAGAAGAAGAATGACATCATTGCTTACGATTTCTGAAAATCTCGTGTTAAGCTATCAGCTAACACGTTTTTTGTCCCTTCTAGGTGTTCTGTATCAAAAGAATACCTGGAAAACCACATTTGCCATCTGACAAGACGACCTTGTTTATTATCTCCAGAAATTTTTGTTTTCAGAAAATAAGTAAATTTTTTATTGTCAGTTCTGACTAAGAATTTAACCAGGGTTAAATAAATAGAGAACTTCGAAATCGTGTTTTTTACCGCCAGTAATTCTTTTTCATTACTGTGATAATTTCGTTCAGCCTGCTTGAAGCTTCCCGAAGTGTACCTGCAAATTTCTTCTCTATCTGCAGTTTTAGCTTTTAAAACACCTCCCCAAAAATCATGAGAAGCATCTGTTTCTATGATTAAAAAATCATTTTCATTAGAAAGATAAAGTTTAGGAAAACTGATTAAGTTTTTTTTATCTTTTTAATGTAGTCAGTATCAGAATGTTTCCAATCCCATACGTATTCCTTTTTTAGCTTAGCCTGTAAAGGTTTTCTAAGCTCTGCAAGTTTAGGAATATAACTTTCTGCATAAGTTAATACACCTAAAAATCTTTGAAGATGTTTTTTATCTTCTAAAGTATCTGGAAATTTGTGTAAGTTTTCCAAGATATGTTTTTGTGGACAATGTGTCCCTTGATCTATTTCAAGACCCAAAAAGTTTATCTTTGTTTTAAAAAGATTAGCTTTCTTTTTTGATAAAATGATTCCATATTTTTCAATTGTTTTTAAAATTGATAAAACATGAGAATAGTGTTTATCTTCCGAGTTCGAGAAAACTATAATATCGTCAACATAGACGGTACAGTAATCTTCTAATCCTCTTAAAGCATTTTGTATATGTCTTTGAAATATGCTTGGTGCCTGTTTTAATCCAAAGGGAACTACCTTCCATTGATAGCGACCGTCTGGGCATGTGAACGCAGTTAATAACTGTGATTCTTTGTCTAGCAGAACCTGCCAGAAACCGCTTTTACAGTCAAAACTGGAAAATATAGTTTTTCCTCTTAGAAGAGTTAGTAATTCCTGCATACAAGGAAGATTATGGCTGTCTCCAACAGTGACATTATTAATTGCTTTGTAATTAACAACCATCCGTTTTTTACCTCTTCTTTTTTCCGCTTCATTTTCTACTAAAAAAGCTGGAGACATGTGAGGAGATTTACTAGGAATTATTAATCCCAAATCAAGAAGTTCCTTGATTTGTTTATTAAATTCTTCCCTATCATGTGGACTGTACTTCATAGGTTTAACCCTAATAACAGTTTTAGGATCTACTAACTTAATAGATGCCTTCATCCAATTTTTTGATTTTTCAGGATCAATTGGATTTTCTGAACAAACATTTTCAAGTAATTCCTCAATTTTTTGAAACTTATGTAGTTCAAGTAGAAAAATTCTTTCAGGTTTTATAACTTCTTGAACTATATTAGTTCCTGGAGTTTGATTTATCTTGGAATCTTTTTTCATAGATTCAAGAAAATTTGGTTTTCCAATTTGAAAAGCCTTTGTAACCTTTTTGATCAAAATCATTTCTTGATTAAGATGAAAAGATACTCTGTCTAACCATTGAGTAAAAGGTCCATAGAGTTGACAGAAATTATTTCCAAGAAGTAAATCCATACCTGAATCTTGTTGGTAGATAGTAGGAATGGTAAATGATTCTCCAGAAAAATAAATTATAAGATTTCTACAAACCTTATCTAGTTTAATGACTTCTTTGTTAGCAACAATTGCCTTAATATCTTTGGGAGTATTTTCCCATAGATCCTTAGGAATTACATGTTTGCTGGCTAAACAAAGACTTGCACCTGTGTCTACATAACAATGTAGAGCAATTGTTTTATATCCTTTGAAAAAGTTTTTTCCTTTGATATAAATTGAATTTGGATTAGTTATGTTTGAAAAGGCTAAATCCAAATTATGAATTTGTTTATCCTCATCCCCCCAACTAAAAGAGTGATTAGGCTTCAACTTGATGTCTGAAGAGCTTTCTTCAGTTTCGGGTTTTTCCTGTTCATTTTTCATTGTGAAGATCTGTTTTTTATTTTCAGAAAAATGTTCAGTTTCAGGTTCTTCATCCTTTAAAACAGGAATCTGTTTTTTATTTTCAGAAAGCTTCTGTTCATTTTTCATTGTAAAGATTTGTTCTTTGTTTGAAAAATATTTTTCTTTTAAGTTTTTATAAAACTTTTGTTTACGTTCTTTGTTTTCAAAGGACATGAGCTGAACAAGCTTATATATTTGTTTAGCTGATAAAGTTTTAAATTTTTCTTTAAAAATTTGTTCTAACTTTTGAGTAACGGGAATCATTTTATCCACAAGATAAAATAATTTTTGTCTCTCTAAGTTTTTGTATTTCGTTTTTCAAAAGAGAATTATTTCTTTTTAAATCAGCTAATTCAAAAAGTTTTTCAGAAGGATGAATACACCAATCCAAGTGTAACTCATAAATTCTTTGATTATTTCTTTGTAAATAGAAATAATGCATAAAAATCTTTAGATTAATTTTTCTAAAAGATTTTTTCATTTGTCCTTTATTGGTCATTTAAAGTTGAGGCAAAAGGCCACATTTCATTAGTTTCGTTAGAAACTTCCTTTAAATTTTTATCAATTTTGTCAAAAACTTCTTTGAGAATTTCGGCATAGATTGCTTCAAGACTTTCATCTCTATATATTATTGCCTTTTTAGCTTTAAACTCAAGAATTTTTTGTTTAGAAGCAAAAATATTTCTTTTAGCAATTTTTAAGTTACGAGATTTTCTTTTATGATTCATCATAATAGCAAAGACGTTTCTTTTAGCAATTTTTATGTTGCGAGAGTTTGTTTTTTGACTCATCAAAAACTTTTTCTTTAATTGTTTTATCCGAATTAAATAAATATGAATCTTTCCTTCTTCATAAGCAATTTGCATATCAAGAAGATGTAGGTAGTTTAGAATAGGTGTTTTAGACATTAAGTCCCAATAACCTTTTCTAAAATTTCTCCATATCTGTCTATGTTTTTCAACATAGTTCGCATTAATTGCTCGGTGTCACTAGAGTCTCTTATTTGCAAAGAGGTTCCAGCAAAACTGTGTCTAGGTTCGAATTCTAGAATTTGTTTATTGCGTGCAATATCAATTGCCCAATTTTCTTTTAACTGTGAAGGTTCAGAAAACTTACACCCTTCAACAATTCCAATTTCAGAAAATATATCTTCAAGAGTTATATTTTCATTTTCCTTATACTCGATTGAATGAGTACTGTTGGTTAAAGCATACGAGATTAAATAATTAATCGTAAAAACTTTATTACCTGGTTCCATAAGGTCAGTTCTTTCGCACTGATATATGAAACTTAAAGTTTTATCAAAATCTTTTGAATTTCGATGTAAAGCAAATTTAGGATAGACAGTAAACATAAATTTACCATAAGCTAAATTTCCTTGAATTGCTCCAAGAAGAGCGTCTTGCCTATTAATAATTCTATTATCAACAAGAGCCATTTTTAAAGGAAAATTAATTCCATCTCTAAACTGAGCTTTAAGGAGTATTTTGACTGCTCCTATGTGTACCATATTGAGAGATTTTCTCAACTCTGGCTTGATGTGTAAAAGCTTTTTTGCTATTTCTCCTTTTGTTAGGAGTGACAAATAAACTTCTCCAGCTGTATTTTTTATGTCGACTGAAAGTTCTTCAGTATTAAAACAATAAAATACTTTATTTTTTCTTGTAAAAGCTTTAGAAACTAAGCTTTGTAAAGTTTTTGTTTGATTAAAAACTTGTTTTGTGTCAAGCTTGAATTTAAGCTTGTTAATTTTTGTTAATTGATCAGAATTAATCATGTAATCTGATACAAAACCTCTTTCGTTTTCACTGAAATTTAAAACTTCAGTTACTTCTTGTTCGTTTGATTCTTTCGAATCTTCAAACGAATTTTTAAAACTCATTTTAAAAATTTTTTCTTTTAAAAAAAAACGTTTAAAATTTATTTTAAAATTGTTTATTTTAAGGGAACAGTAACTAATCCCCTCTTCTTAAAAAACGAGCACATGGCTCTGATACCAGCGTGCGGAATCATTTTTAGGATTAAAATAATCTCTAAAAAATCTACTAAAGGGTTCATTAAGTCCTTTAGAAGTTTTGTGGTCTGGTTAAGACTCATTGGCTAGAAAACTTGGTCAATAAGACGGTTGAGTTCTACTTTTAGCCTAAAGCGGTTAGCTTTAAGACCATTAAACTGAACACGTTCAGCTGTCCTATTTCTAGGTGATCTCTTAAGAGGCTGTTCTAATTGGTTAATTAGACTTTGATTTTTGGTTAATTCTTGATTAACCCGACGGATTTCTTTTTTAAGGAAATATTGGTGCATACTCGTTGTATACTTGGTTTTTGTAAGTGAAATTTACAAATTAGAATATAAAATTCTTTTTTAAAGTAATATTTTTTAATTAGTCGAATGACTAAAAGTAAAAGATGCACAGTATTTTAAATATAAAATTCAAATGAATTATTAATCGATTAAAATAATCAATAGATAATTTGAATATGAATTATTAGGCGACAATTGTTGACTAACATAAACAATTTTGAAATTGTTTAATTGTGAAATTAATCCTTTGAATTTACAAAATTCATTATTTTTTGTAGTCATATTTTGACTAAATTTTTTAGATTGAAAAATCATTTGTTTCGATAGTTGTTAATCGATTTCTTTTTGTGTTTGTTTATAAACATCATTTTTTGATTTAATCAAAATCTTCGTTTTTGTGTTGAATTAAATTCTTTTTAAGATTTTAAGGAGAGATATGAAATATCAATCTTGAAGTAATTTAACAGTTTGAAATAAAATCTATACCTTTTTTCTTCTTGTATTTTCTTCTTGAAAGTTTCTATTTCTTTCTGCAAGGGACCAATCCAACCCTTAATTTCCCTAACGGCCTCCTGCCTCAGCGGTACTTCAACGGGCTCCAGGACTCCAGGTTTTACAGAATAAAAACTTTCATGATAGAAGATAAAAAATAGAGGTTTACAAAGGAGTTTTTATTTCATAATTGTTCTCTCGAAGGAGAACTTCTTGATATTTACATCAACTCCTTAAAGGAGTTTCTACTCCATCCTAGCACACTTAAACTAGAAAAGAAAAATGATCATAAGAATGATCAAGGAAAAAGAAAAGTAGGTGAGGGTGGTTGAGAATGTGAACGAGGGATTTTGGGTTTGAGCAGGGGATGTCCTATCCTTCTGAGGTATTGCTCCTTATATAGACGGAGATTTCCTCTTACAAGACCTACCAATAATTTCATTGAATTATTAAAGATGCCTTTACAGCTGTAGCCGCTTTTGAATGACGTAAGTGCTTATGTTTTTCATTGAATTATTATGAAGGACCCCTCACTGCTGGTAGTAGACAAAGCATCTGCTTTTGGTGTAGTGTCCCTATCAACTTTGGTGCTTTTACATAATGCGCACTAATGGTCTTTGTCGACCTTTTGGAGCCTTTCACAAAGCATTTTCTTTGTGGTAGGACCAGCCGCGATCTGATTCTTTAAGATCTTATCTTCAAGCGCGTGGATTACGCGTTGATCTTCTTGACAGAGCGTCTTCCCTGTAGCACTGGTGATCAGGCAATTTGGGTTGGCATAATTAACCTTAGCTTTGCTTTGCTTTTCGTATTAAGCTTTTGAGTCTTTTGGATTATGGAAATAATCTTTTCAACTCGGTAGGCATAGATTCCCATGCTGATGAAGTCGTCTTCTTCGTTTATGACTTTGGACGGTTGAACTTCTCTTTTTGCCGCTAAGCCTAGCTCAATGTAGTGATAGGCTTGAAGGATTTTTCCATCAACCCAGTCTGGAATGCTGGATGTGACTTGGATGTAAATATTAACATCCTTAGCAATTTTTTGGATGAATTTTCCAACTGCTTTTCTTAATCCCTTAGGAAATGACCTTAACTCCTTAAGATCCTTTTTGGGAAAAGTGGTCCCTACTAACCCTGCACAAAAAGCTTGGTAAGTGAAGACTGTATCTGCATCAGGGCAGATTACGAAAAGACTTCTGGACTTTTTATCGTCTGAATAAATCTTTTCTGCTTCATAATCCTTTATGGAGAGAGCTCTTGCTTTGGACCATAGGATTCTGAAATCTGGGAAGCTTATTCCTTCTAAAATCTCTGAAGATGGATCTTTGGATGGAGCTTCTTCTTTCTTTTTTATGAAGACCACCTGTCTTCTTTGACCAGTATGGTTCTGGACTTTGGGCACTAAGATTGGTGCTTTGAAGATTATCTTCTTCCCTCCGAAGTTAGCTTGGTACTTATCTACTTCTTGTTGAGCTTGAAAAAGTGTCCTGTACTTCTTGTGGACGAACGATGTCTCCTTTATTAGATTGGATACAATGTCCCAATCATCATAGATTCCTGCATTTGGACCTTCAAATATCACGTAGAACTTTGAATCATCCTTTGCTGGCATTCTTGTCTTGTCCGCATAACTAGGCCGAAGACTAGTTTCTCCAACTTTTTCCAAGTTGTCAGGAGTCAACGGATTTGACTTCTTAGCTACAGAGTCGTTTGCATCTGAGCTGCTGGGAGAAGATGAACCTTCTCTTTCCATTTTTCGTAAATGGACAACCTCCGAAAATGTAGACCCAGGGGTCAATCGGATGTTAGCCTTCTTTGAATGAAGATCTCGCCTGGCTTGTGAAGCCTTTGGCATGCTTTTTCCCAAAGCATCAGGGATCAACGGATTTGTTGAGTCTTTACCAGTCGCCGTTTGCGCTGGACTAGATTCTGTTTTTAGCTTTTCAGCATTCTGGACAGAATTTCCAGTTAAGATCATGGTCGTGTAGACACTGATCTGATCTCTGATGGATCTTAATTCTATTTCTAGAATTTTTTCCTTGAGACGTAGAGCTTTAAGATCTTCTTCCATACTGGAAGTTTTCTATAAAGACAATTTCTTTAGGCGTAAAGCCCTTAAATCTTTCATCTCCCTTTCTTTTTTCAAAAGTTTTTTTGTAAATGAAGGTGATGATTTTGAATGAAGGAAAGCCTTCAATTTATAGGAGCAAGGATAATGATGACATCATTGCTTACGATTTCTGAAAATCTCGTGTCAAGCTATTAGTTAACACGTTTTTGGCCCCCTTAAGATGCTCATTGTTGAATGAATATCTTGAAAACCGTGTCTGCCATTTGACAAGACGACCCTGATTATTATTTCAAAAAAAAAAAATTTGTTTTCAGAAAATAAATAATTTTTTGAATAAACAAATTCATTTTGTTTATCTTTATCCCCCCAACTAAAAGAGTGGTTGGATTTCATTCTGAGTCTTCTGTTGAAGAATCTGATGACAAGTTATCTAATATCTTTAATGTATATACTTTCATATAGCCATCAAAAAAAATTTCAGAAGGAAAATATCCTTCAGTTTCCGCTTTCGAAATAATTTTTAATTTTTCTGGAATCTTTTGTCTGTTGGGACATTCGTTGGCATAGTATCCTTCTTTAGAACATATCCAGCAACGGCATTTTTTCTTCCCTTGAGGACAAACCTTAGGTTTTTCTTTTGAAAAGTATTTTCCAGGAGAAAACTTTCTTTTCTTGGTTTTCCAAAAACGTTTTTTAGTTTTAGTTTTAGTTTTTGTTTTATATTTCTTTTTGAAATAATTTTCATCTTTTACTGGTTCACAACCAAAAGTTAATTGTGGTAACTTAGTAGGTTTTTTTGCAACAGCTTTTGTTAAAACGTTTTAGCTGTTTTTGTTTATCAGAAAAATCACAGTAAACCGCAATTTCTTCTTTTACAATTCTTGTTGCAAACCCAAGAGAATGCATCGTAAACTGATTCTTTTCTTTGTTCCATCGTTCTTTGGCTTTTTCTCCAATGATAGGAATCTTCATTAAGTAAGCCTCAATCCAAGAGTGGAATTCACCTGTACTTAATTTGTATAGATTTGTTTCATAAAGACAAGTAAAATCGTCTAACAAACAAATATCACAAATTTGTGCTTTTGCAAGATTTTGTCTTGCTTTTTCCAGCAATTTTTTATTTTCATAGTCTTTATTTGTTATAAAGTCGAGACCCAAAAACATCATATATATTGCATTTATGATTTGATCAAAAAGATCTTCACCATTCATATTTTCATCCCAAGTTGTTCCTTTGATGAAATTTTGAATTATCCCTGCAGACTTATGTTTAATTAATAATAACAAAGCTTTAGCATTAGAAAATTCATCTGAATAATTAGACTGATTTCAGTGTTCCATTTGTCAATTACCTCTTTTCTTTTATCGAGACCAAAGATACAATCAATATTAATAGTATCTATAGTAGTTGAACTACCATTTTTATTACTATCAGAATTAGGTATACCTTTGTGATACGGCATGGAAAATTCCGTATTCTTTTTATTAGAACGTCTACTGCTAGAAGTAGCATTATTTACTCTATGGTATGAAGACGTTTCAATGTCTGAAGAGCTTTCTTCAGTTTCAGGTTCTTCATCCTTTACAGATAAAGGAAAAATCCGTTCTTTATTTTCAGAAAAATATCTTTCATTTAAGATTTTATTTTCAGAAAACATTTGTTCACATTTATCGTCATCTAATGACATGAGATGAACAAGTTCATGCATTTGTTCAAGTGGAAGGGTTTCCATTTGATAAAAAAAAATTCCTTCTAACTTTTGAGTAATTGGAATCATTCTATCCACCGGATAAAATAATTTTTGTCTCTCTAAGTCTTTGAATATCTTTTTTCATAAAAGATTTTTTTCTTTTTAAAGCATTTAATTTAAAAAGTTTATCAGAAGGATGAATACTCCAATCTGAATGTAATTCCAAAATTCTTTGATTATTTCTTTCTAAATAGAAATAATGCATAGAAATCTTTCGATTTATGTCTCTAAAAGAGTTTCTCAATTGTCCTTTATCGGTCATTTGAAGTTGATCCAAAAGGCCAAGTTAATGCATTATGACATTTAGACTTTCCCAAAGATGGATTTCCAACATTGAAATTTGGAAATGAATATTTTTGAAAACTTTTTTCATTAAAAATCTTTTCTTTCTTTTTGAGTAAAAGATTTTCTGAATTCATTTTTTCATCAAGTTTGTCAGAAACATCCTTGATAATCTTGGCAGCAATTGCTTCAAGATTTTCATTGGTAGACAAATCTTCTACATTCTTGGTTAATTCTCTAACCAGTTCTTCAATTTTACTCAGAGAACTCATGCAACAGAGATTAATGCTTTCTTAGCTTTAAGCTCAAGAATTTTTTGTTTAATAAAAACAATGTTTCTTTTGAGAAATTTTTTGTTACGAGATCTTATTTCGTGACTAATCATGATATCTTCATAAACTTGTTGTATTTGATATTTATGGCTAAAAATATCACTTTCTTCATAAGCAATTTGCATATCAAGAAGATGTAGATAGTTTAGAATAGGTGTTATAGACATTAAGTCTTAATAACCTTTTCTAAAATTTCTCCATACCTGTCTATGTTTTCTAACATAGTTCGCATTAATTGCTCGGTGTCACTAGAGTCTCTTATTTGCAAAGAGGTTCCAGCAAAACTGTGTCTAGGTTCGAATCCTAGAATTTGTTTATTGCGTGCAATATCAATTGCCCAATTTTCTTTTAACTGTGAAGGTTCAGAAAACTTACACCCTTCAACAATTCCAATTTCAGAAAATATATCTTCAAGAGGTATATTTTCATTTTCCTTATACTCGATTGAATGAGTACTGTTGGTTAAAGCATACGAGATTAAATAATTAATCGTAAAAACTTTATTACCTGGTTCCATAAGGTCAGTTCTTTCGCACTGATGTATGAAACTTAAAGTTTTATCAAAATCTTTTGAATTTCGATGTAAAGCAAATTTAGGATAGACAGTAAACATAAATTTACCATATGCTAAATTTCCTTGAATTGCTCCAAGAAGTGCGTCTTGCCTATTAATAATTCTATTATCAACAAGAGCCATTTTTAAAGGAAAATTAATTCCATCTCTAAACTGAGCTTTAAGGAGTATTTTGACTGCTCCTATGTGTACCATATTGAGAGATTTTCTCAACTCTGGCTTGATGTGTAAAAGCTTTTTTGCTATTTCTCCCTTTGTTAGGAGTGGCAAATAAACTTCTCCAGCTGTATTTTTTATGTCGACTGAAAGTTCTTAAGTATTAAAACAATAAAATACTTTATTTTTTCTTGTAAAAGCTTTAGAAAATAAGCTTTGTAAAGTTTTTGTTTGATTAAAAACTTGTTTTGTGTCAAGCTTGAATTTAAGCTTGTTAATTTTATTTAATTGATCAGAATTAATCATGTAATCTGATACAAAACCTTTTTCGTTTTCACTGAAATTTAAAACTTCAGTTACTTCTTGTTCGTTTGATTCTTTCGAATCTTCAAACGAATTTTTAAAACTCATTTTAAATTTTTTTCTAAAAAAAACGTATAAAATTTATTTTTAAAATTGTTTATTTTAAGGGAACAAGAACTAATCCCCTCTTCTTAAAAAAACGAGCACATGGCTCTGATACCAGCGTGCGGAATCATTTTTAGGATTGATTTTTAGGATTAAAATAATCTCTAAAAAATCTACTAAAGGGTTCATTAAGTCCTTTAGAAGTTTTGTGGTCTGGTTAAGACTCATTGGCTAGAAAACTTGGTCAATAAGACGGTTGAGTTCTACTTTTAGCTGTCCTATTTCTAGGTGATCTCTTAAGAGACTATTCTAATTGGTTAATTAGACTTTGATTTTTTGTTAATTCTTGATTAACCCGGCGGATTTCTTTTTTAAGGAAATCTTGGTGCATACTTGTAACAACCCTTGGTAAAACCAATACCCTCATAAATATTATGACACTTTAGTATATTGTAAAATATTCCAATATGTCTTATATTACACCCCGTATGTAAAAACCGAGTCCAAATTATGTTTTAACATATAAAATAAATCAAAAATAAGAAAAATGGAGTTGAGGCGGGCCGCGTAGACCCACCCCAACATCTCACGCGGGCGGTATCAATACTGGAATTGACTCCGTTGATTTCTTAAGTTGATACGGGCCGCGTAAGCTTAAGCTTACACTTACGCGGGCCGCTAGAGATCATGAAACGCGGAGACATCCGGTGCTGACACGTGTCGACATCGTGGCGGTCTAGAGGATGACCGGGACAAGCTATATGTTGACCAGGTGGTTGACGCGGGCTGCGTAAGGCTTAGCCTTATCTTACACGGGCCGCCTGGAAGTCAGAATCCAGCACTATATATAGAACTCATCAGTTTACGTTTTTCGTCGCTCACATTTCAATCTCAAATCACAATTTATGTAGAGAAGTTATAATACACGGGTATTATACCCCTAATTAGCGAGGTTCTGCTCCGTTGTAAGTATTATAACCCCAGTTTCATAATAGTTACGCTGCCCGATTGATTTAGGGTTCCGTAACAACTGTCGTGGTTCTGCCCGACGTAGTTGTTGGAATGCCGTCTCGGGGAGGGTATCATTAGTAATTTCAAAGGGTTATGATACTAACCAATGTACATTTGTATAAATTATAGATTATACCCAGGAAACCCTTACAAGAAGCCTAAGATAGCAAAGTGAGTTTATCCTCTTTTTGTTAATGTTTTTGGAATGTTTTACAAAACCTTAATTGTTTTACAATGCGATTAAGTGGTGATTGAGTCTTTGTAGTTCTTCAATTACTGCCGGTATGTTGGGGTTTTGTATACAAAATTTACTACACTGTGAGTAGTAAGTCAAGGTTGACAGTACGTTACCATTGGACAATGAGTTAGCCAATGTGTAATATAACCCACAAGTCAGTGGATTGATAGTACCAAATGGAGTAATTGTGTAGACATAAACATTGTAATCGTCCTCAATACTGTTTTAATCGATAAAATGTTTCTTGATTAAACTGGGATTCACTCACCAGTATTTCCGACTGACAAATGTTTTTAAAAAACGCGTTTCAGGTAACCCAATGTGACAGCCAATTAGTAGAAAGCCAGCTGGAGAGCACTAAAGGCTTGGGGATAATGTGGCTATAAAAGTTACCTAATAAACGATGTTTTAAATTCAATAAGATAGGGTTAATCCCTATAAATGTATTGTAATAAGAAACTTGGATTTTATCCATATGATTATTAATAAAAAAAATAAGGTGGTTTTACTCTGATAAACATTTCCTAACTACGGTCCTGATGAAAATTCCCCTGCGAGATTAAATAACCTGATACCACCGCAACTGAGATCGCGTCCGCCCGTTCCCGGGAATAAGGGATCGGGGGTTGCGACAGGAGGTGGTATCAGAGCCTAGCCACTGATCTGAGCCAAAGAAGTGTTCTGCTGACACTTAAATTTTAAATTTTTATTAGGAAATAAATTACGGTAATACGTGCATAACTGTAATTATTAGTTATGTGTTATTTGACTATTTGTTAGTTTTCAGTATGAGTGATCAAGGACCATCAGACGTGAATCGTCAGTTATCTGAATCACCTAGGAGTGAGAGTACATCATCACAGCCTGCCCTGTCGGGGTATTCTGCTGATCAGGAAGAAGGAATATTTGCCTTTAGAGCTCAATCTGAAGAACCATTTCCTAATAAGAAACGAGGATGGTTCAGTAAAGAAGCTTTTGCTCGTAGGAAGAGAATGCGAAAGTTGCAACAACAAAGAGCTTTAGCAGCTATTAAGCGAGAGACAGATGCCCATACTCAAGATATGCTAAATAGAAGCCTAGCTAATTTCCATATCTTAGCTACAACTGCTGCTGACCCAAGTCTGGAACAACTAGTAGCCCCACAACCACAAAACCCAGAACAACCTATGGAAATAGAAAATCAGGAAAACCAAGTGGAGATGCACGACTTTAATCCAGCAGAAATCCCTAGAGTGCCTGCACCAAACCCCCTAGATCCAAATTACGACCCCTGGTGGGACGACAATAGGGACTTTGTGCAACGTTACCCTATCCAGGATTATCCACCTATACAGAACATAGAAGCCTACCCAGGTATGGACCTTTTAGATCCCTATTACCAAGATGATTATATTAGGGAAATATTAGAGGATCCTTACCAATTTCATGAACTGTTACCCCCATATCAGGAAACCCCACCCCAGATTCCAAACCCAGTCCAAGAACCTGCACCCCCAATGAGTGCAGAAAACGTTCAAGAACTTAGGACTTTCGGGGAGGAAATTTTAGAAAGCAGTGAGAGAATGCGTCAGGTGGGAGAACGTCTCGTATGGAAATACGATGAACGTAATATGGATTTTTGGATAAATCCATATCCGTGAATGAGATGGTAAAACGATGGTAGTAATAGTAATAGTAATATAATAAAATAAAATAAAATAAAATATGTGGGTACGGATGCATAGTACTATTAGTGTAATTTTCTTTCTGTTGGTATTGTAATTTATTTCTGTACTAGTGTGTAATAGACGCATAGTATATGAAAAAGAGTATAGTCGCAATGATTGACGCTTTTGGCAAGAATGCATGTCATGTGATTAACTATATTAAGATATTATTTGTGATATTAATATGAGGTAATTGTTTAAAATTCAGATGGCCGACGAAGGAAACCAAGGAAATTTGAATAATGATAACCAGAGTAACATTAACGTGGTTAATGAGAATCCAAGCATCAATAACAATAACAATCAAGTGGATAATAGTGCTATCCAATACATAGTAGCACAGGGAATTATAGATGCAATGCCATTTATTCTACAAACTGTTAAAGATGCTGATAATAAAAGTAAGCATAGCAATAAGCGACCAAGTGAACCAGAACACAGCGTGAACAATGGACCTGTACTTCAATTGCCTATTCCCAAAAGAAGAAGAACCATGCCTTATGGTTGTTCTTATAAAGAATTATGGTCTTGTAAACCAATGGAATTCTCAGGCAACGAAGGGGCCATTGCAACCTTACGCTGGATAGAGAAAACTGAGGCAGTCTTAAGGATAAGCAAGTGTGCTGAAGAAGACAAAATACTGTTTGCTTCTAATCTGTTTAAGAATGCAGCACTAGAATGGTGGAACACTATCCTCCAGACAAGAGGAAGTGATCAAACCTACAATATGGAATGGGAAGAATTTAAGAACAAGGTAGAAAGGAAATTCTGCCCACCCAATGAGAAGGAACAAATAGCAAACAAATTCCTAAACCTTAGGATGACTGGTGTGGATAGTAAGGGATACACTAAAATATTCTTTGAATATGCCAGAATAGTGCCAACTCTTGCTTCACCAGAACCAGTGTTAATCTCCCGTTATATTTGGGGATTAATTGGAGAGATTAGACATATAGTCAAGGCAGCTAGACCTCAAAACATAGAAGAAGCTGTAGAACTAACAAATACCTTGACTGATGAATTAGTCCGTACTAGAGAAGAGGATCAAAGGAAAAATCTAACCCAAAGGCTTACTCAAGAATTTCGTTCTAGAAATTTCAATCGTAGGAATATGGGTTCTACCTCTGCACCATACTGCAAGGTCTGCAAGAAAAAGCACTCGGGAAAATGCTCCAATCTCTGCAATTACTGCAAGATGCCAGGACACAAGGAAGAAAATTGCAAGAGGAAATCCAGTAATGGATTTTGCTACAACTGTGGAGAAAAAGGTCATATCAGGCCAAACTGTCCAAAATTGGCCCCAGCTGCAAACAACAAGAATACTAAAAATGCTAGAGCATTTGTTCTGACTGCAGATGAAGCCAAGATGATCCCAGACGTTATAGCTGGTACGTTTTTAGTTAATGATATATTTGCTAAAGTATTATTTGACTCTGGTGCGAACCAAAGTTTTATTAATACTTCGTTTTGCAAAATTCTAACTCAGTCATTAACTAAACTACCACAAGAATGTCTAGTAGAGACAGCCAATGGAGAAACCGTTAGAATTTCTGAAATCTTGCAGGGAGCAAGTATAGAAATTTCAAATCAGAAATTTATTGCAAATCTTTATCCCATGAATCTGGCAGGATTCGATGTTGTTTTAGGAATGGATTGGTTAATAGCCAATAAAGCCAATATTTTATGTAATCAAAAGTCAATACAAGTGAATTCACCAAAAGGTAAAAAGATCACAATTAAAGGAGATAAGCCGTTTAGATCCACTAAATTAATCTCTGTGATGAAAATTGCAAGTTGTATAAGAAAAGGTTCTATAGTGTATTTGATTTCTATAATCACTAACACTAAAGGAAAAGAACTAAAAGACATTCCAGTAATGTCACAGTTTTTAGATGTCTTTCCAGAAGAATTACCAGGACTACCTCCAGACAGAGAAGTTGAATTCAGGATTCATCTACTACCCGGAACAGCACCAATTGCCAAAGCACCCTACCGTTTGGCACCCGCTGAAATGCAAGAATTGAAGAAACAATTAGACGAATTGTTAGAGAAAGGATTTATACAACCAAGTTCGTCGCCATGGGGAGTGCCGATATTGTTTGTTAAAAAGAAGGACGGATCAATGCGTATGTGCATTGACTACCGTGAATTAAACAAAGTCACGATTAAGAATCGGTACCCATTACCAAGAATCGATGATCTGTTTGATCAACTACAAGGAGCTCGATTTTTCTCTAAAATCGATTTAAGGTCAGGATATCATCAATTAAAAGTACAGGAAGAGGACATCCCTAAAACCGCTTTTAGAACAAGGTATGGTCATTATGAATTTACTGTCATGCCATTTGGTTTAACCAATGCCCCAGCTGCATTTATGGACATGATGAACCGAATATGTAAGCCATATTTGGATAAATTCATAATTGTCTTAATAGATGATATTCTAATTTACTCTAAGAGTAAAGAAGATTATGCAAGGCATTTGCACGCACTTTTAAGTTTATTAAGAAAGGAAAAGTGATGCGTGTGAAGTGTTATATATATTAGGTGTATATTTTAAGCCCCTTTAACACTTATTTTTAGCCAAGTTTTAAATTTATAAAACACGATATTTTACTAACACTAAACACACATATGGGCAAGTGCACCCATCGTGAGCGTAGTATAGTGTTGGCAAGATACCGAGGTCGTCCAAGGACACAAGAGATTTTAGTACCGGTTTATCCTCAACGTCTAATAAAAAATAAAAAGTTTAGAAAAATGTTTTAAACTAAGAAGAATAAAAACTAACTAAAATGCTGAAAATAAAAGAAAAACAGATAGACAAGATGAATCACTTGGTTCCGACTCGTATCTAGTGTAACCTTTGATTATTTCCGCACTTTTGCACATATTTAAGAGATTATCTTAGTTATTGTAGTAGGCCCCTCTTTTGAAGGTGACGTTACCCTCACCCCAGTAGTTTGAGTCAGCAAGGATACAATCCTAAAAGGGTGGATTATTGGAAGATAATTAATTAAGTTATTAATGCAAATTATGGTAGGCCCCTCTTTTGGAGGTGACGTTACCCTCGACTAAGTAGTCTGAGTCAGCAGGGATACAGTCCTAAATAGCCGGGTTATAGTATTAATAGTAGTTAACTTATGAGGGGATCAAAGAGTTTGGACCCCCGCCATCCAATACCGTTAAGTATTGAAGGAGGTCCTACTAAATTTGACCCAGGTCCATTGCAGGACCTCTAAACGCTGAACAATGGCAAGACCTTTACCAAACCGTTCCCTTAACCCCCGACCAGGTAGCCAACATACCTCCATATAGACCGTGGAGATATGAATGGTGAAAATCTTTTATTTTATATAGACAGTAAAATAATGCCAAGACACCACGGACAAACGATAAGGAAAGATCACCTTCAACATAAGCAACTAGTTATTAAAGTCATTAATACAAAACCAAATAAAAAGTGCAAAAGATTAGAAATAAAAAGTATTAAACTAGACACTTTGTCTTCACCAAGAGATGTAAGAGACTTAGGCAAACATGACCTTGATTGTCAAGAACTCTTACGATCAATCTTGGATCCCGAGACGACTCACACACTCTACGATGGACAATGGATGATGGTGGTGGATGATGGTGTTATGGTGGTGGTGGGTGGTGGGTGAAGTGTGAGAGAGGTGGTGTGCCAAGGGATGGTTTGAGCTCAATCCAAGCACTTCTATTTATAGGCTGAACAGAAGCTCGGGCACGGCCCCGTGTCCAGTGGGCACGGCCCCGTGTCCACATCCTTCTCTTTCTTCATTTAATGCAGTTTTGTCTTTTTAGTTGACCACGCCCCCGTGTCCGCTGAGCACGACCCCGTGGTGCAGAAGAATCTTTGTACTATGCAGATATGCTAGATTGTGCGAATCTTATAGTTGACCACGGCCCCGTGTCCGCTGAGCACGGCCCCGTGGTGGGCAATAGAAGCTTCTACCACTTTGTCTTTTCTGCTGACACTTGGGCACGCCCCCGTGCTGGCTGAGCACGGGGCGTGTTCAGGCTTCTGATCTCTTGTTTTGCTTGGGAAGATGCTGTCGTGGGGTCGGGCATGTCACGTCTTGTTCCTTTTCTTGTATTTATGTTAGATTTTGATGTCTTTTTGCTCCTTTTGTTAATTTGAGCTCATTTAATCCTGAAAATACAAAAGGAAGACAAAAGCACACTTTTTCCAACATTAGTACTAAAAAGGGTTAGTTTTATGCCTCGTTTGATGAAATTTATATGTTGCATTTTTAACACATCAAATACCCCCACACTTGAATCTTTGCTTGTCCTCAAGCAAAACTCTTTAATATGTGGCTATTACACTCCCAAATGGAATGGGTAGAGAAGAAGGTTTTTGGGCTTGTCGTAGAGTGTCGGGATTTCCAAGATTCTTTATTTAGTTTTATTTTTATTTATTTACAATCCTATTCGTCATGATTTATTTAAAACTTTTCATAAGATAAATTACTTATTAGGGCATAACATGCCTCTTTAAAATTCTATTTATATACAAGTTCACATACCTCACGGGGATCACTCAACACTCGGCCGAAAATGTATTTTTGTGGATCACTCGAGAGCGGCATGGAACTTACTCCTACCATAGGCTTGCCAAGCAATCAATCCTCCTCCTTTTTAACTTATATACCTTTGTAAATATCAAGAGGACTTTTTGGGTGAAGGGTTAGGCTTGGGTTAAAGGTAGGTGGTTGGGTTGGTGGTTAGTAGAAAAAGGCGAAAAGCGTAACAAGTTTCGGTTTTCGTAAGACTTTCTATTTTTGTAACTTTTATTTTGATGAAACTATTATTCAAACAAAGTTATTTTTTTGATGAACTTGTTTGTTTATTTTCTTTTGCTTCATCATCAACACAATTTTTTTTTCTTTTTTTTTGAAAAGTCATACAAAAAATCGAACTTGTTACTAAAACAAAGGGTAAAAAAAAATGAAAAAGGTCTTGGTGGGTAAAAAGGGTGTTTGGTTTGGGTTATGAAATGAAAAGGTTTAGGTTCAAAGGGGCTAACTAGGGGGATTTTTGGGTAGGTGGTAAAAAAAAAGAAAAATAATGGTGTAGAAATAAAAAAGGTTAGTCCTAATGCCTCCATCATTTACTTACTCGGGTTTAAGTTGGTAAGGACCGGGAATGTATCGTCATGGCAAGTTCTAGAGTCGTAAGAACCAAGCGGCTATTCACACAAGAAACGAAAAATGAGCATTTAGTTCTAATGATATGTAATTGTATGCTCAATAAAGGCTCAAAACTCACTTTTGTGGGAATGGGTTCTTATGTGATCTAGTATATATAATTAAATTTTAACTAAGCTTGTCATGCCTTTTCATAATTTTCTTATGTTGGTTCTTTTTATCACGACGCTATCGGTTGTAAATTTGTAAAAATATAACCTTTTTGAGAACTTGAATTTCCCGAGTTAAACCTAGACAAGTAAAAAAATGAAAAATTTTGAAAAAATTTGGGGTGATTAGCGGTTCCAATAGAGTTTTGTGTAAGGCTTGTATTTAGGACTTGCAAGATTCAAGGTTTTAGCATCCCCCCCACACTTAAATTACACATTGTCCTCAATGTGTCCCAAAAATAAGTTTTTAGGTTGATTGAATGTGTAAAAAGGTGTAAAAAGCAAAAATTTTGTGTTACTGGTTACCTGGGCACGACCCCGTGTTGAGTGAACACGACCCCGTGCTCATGTGCCAGTAACGAAAACTTACAGAAGGTGAACACGGGGGCGTGTTGGTTGGACACGACCCCGTGTCTGTCAAGGTCTGCAGAATTAAAACAATCAGCAGGTTCAGGGGAGTGGGCATGGGGGCGTGTCGGCTGGACATGGCCCCGTGTGGACAGTCTGCAAAGTTGAAAAACAGGTTTCTTTCATCGGTTTTCCTGTCCCGGCTTTAGTAGTACTAATGTTTAGCACTCTAAGCCTCGTGTGTACCTGCTTAATCAATAGACACCATACCATACCATAGCAAACATCCTACTTTTACCAATATTCAACATCCATGTCAAAGTAAAAAAAAAAAGAAAAAAATGCAGAAAATAAAAGAAGTTAAGGAAAGTAAATTGTTCAACACTTGGCACGCAGGCCATCAATTGTTCAAGAGTGGAAAAGGGTTAACCTGGGGAATCATCAAACAACCTCCTCTTCCTCCGCTCCTCCCGCCTATTCCATGGCATCATCATCGTCATCATCATCACCATCCCCTCCATGGCGTGCAATGTGGTCTCGTATATATCCAACATCATCTTGGATGTCGGATATGTTTCTTTCGATAGCTCCGACCCGGTGGTACGTGTTGCTCGCCATGTTATAAGTGTTCCTGGTGCACATAAGGTTTTCCTGCAACAAATCATGCAAACTTTGGAAATTAGGAAAACCGCCTCCTGTGGAGGATTGGCCCGGATCACCTTGGGGTTGGTATTGATACTGATGATGTTGCGGAGCTTGGAGGACCAGTGCTTCTTGCGGGTTCCATGCATGACCTTGCATCCTTTGAAAGCTCACTGTCCCGTCTTCCGCCTCATAAATAAATCAGGTTCATTGAGCGGCATATGTGTATATCCACCATACCCGACCATGGGCTCCTCTCAAATGACCTAGGTATGAGGGCGAAGTGCCTAAAGAGACGGTATACCCATCCCCCAAAGAAGATAGGAGTCGGTGCACTAGCAAGGCGGTTATGATGCATGTTTCGGAGCATGAGGAACGGAACATCGAGCGGCCTGCGGTTGTGGATGCAGTGGAGGACAACCAAATCTCTTAACCCAACGACGCCACTACTATCATGCCTTTGGCTAAGAGAGTAGCCGAGGAGCCTATGGATGTATCTGTAGAGCGGATCCCTCAGCTTTGTACTCTTAGTGCTGCTTGGATTGTAGTACCCTTCGCCAATCTGAGCCCAAATAGCTTGGCGTTCGTTTTCACCAATCTCTCTCATTCCTCCAGTATTTTCTTCGTTTCCCGCATCCTCTTCCGTATACAACCCGACAATCGACCCAAACTGTGCCATAGAGATCGAATACCTCGTTCCGCCACATCGAAATGACACCCCGTCATTGTCGAACGGGTCGCACCTTGAGTTGAATGTGAAGGTGCTATAGAACTCCAAAGTGCATTCATGGACGGAACGGAGTCGAGTTGTTAGGGCGACTCTGAGTGGTCCCGTGACAATGTTGTTGAAGCGGTCGATTTGATTCACCAAGGTTAGCAATTCCGTGCATGCTTGCCTCGGGTATCCCTCTGGCCTTGTTTGAAGTATCTCGTATCGAGCTCTAGCATCGAGCTCATTGGCGTTAAATCTTGTAAACTTCCTAGCCATCTGAAAGAATACACCAAAAGTTAGCACGAAACAGAAATATTTTCGGACAAAACTGCAAACAGTGGGCTGGACACGACCCCGTGTTCAGCGGACACGTCCCCGTGTCCAGGCGTCTGTTACTAAAAAATTCCATTTTTCGACCCGGTTTCGAAAACTTGAAAATTTTTGGTCCAATAGGTGCGGTTTCCCTCGAAAATGAAACCCTAAGTGCCGTTTTTCCCAAAATAACCCGTTTACCCTATCAATTTTATCTTTTTCGGTTCAAGAACAAGGGTTTGGGGTTTTTGTGAGAAATCGGGTGAATCTATGAACAATACAAGTGTATTTACTTCCCAAAACACTAATCTAACTAAATGCAAACGAATCTAAACAAAAATTTGAGGTTCAATCCGTAATAACTTCAAGAATCCTAGATTTTCCCCAAATTTTTGGTGTGTTAACTACATGCAAGTAACTAATCTAACTACTAAAAGTGATAGAATCATACCTTGATGTTGTTAGAGTGATAAGAGACGTCGAAAGTCTGCGAAAAATCGCCTGGAACCAGAGCTTTTTCGGGGAAACAGGGCGTGTGGAATGAAGTAACTGTTTTGAAAAAGGGGATATATCCCGACTGCAGCGCGGACACGGCCCCGTGTCCAGCGGACACGGCCTCGTGCCGAGCAGAGTTAATTTTTTTTTTTTAGTGCTCGTGTGAGTGCCCTTGTTTCCCATAAGCTTTGGTTAGAGAACTTACCGCTTTATTTTGTCGCCTCAATCGTTCGTAACTTACCAGGTATGATGTTGGTTTCATTCTTCCATCGTTTGGAACGAAATCTCTTCCTCTTCATCCTCAATGAATCCTTGATAAAGTTTCAGCCGTTGGCCATTGACTTTGAATGGAGGCCCATTTCGAGATTTAATTTCTACTGCACCGTGTGGGAAAATATGGGTGACGGAAAAAGGTCCTGACCACCTAGACTTTAATTTACCAGGAAACAATCGAAGTCATGAATTAAACAAAAGAACTAGATCCCCTACCCGAAATTCATTAGGTTTAATATGTTTGTCATGCAAATTTTTCATTCTCTCCTTATAAATTTCGGAGTTTGAGTATGCGTAATTCCTAAGTTCGTCTAATTCATTTAATTGACAAAATCGATTTTTACCAGCAAATTCTAAATCTAAGTTTACATTTTTGATTGCCCAGTAGGCTTTGTGCGCAATTTCTACTGGCAAGTGACAACTTTTTCCATAGACTAGCTTATATGGGGTTGTGCCTATTGTTGTTTTATAAGCAGTTCGAAAAGCCCATAAAGCATCATCTAATTTATCCGCCCATTCCTTTTTATTTAACCCTACGGTTTTTTCGAGTATTCGTTTTAAACCTCTATTAGTCACTTCGGCTTGTCCGTTTGTTTGAGGGTGATACGCTGTTGAGACCCGGTGATAGACCCCATATCTTGTTAAAATTTTTTCGAGTTGATGGTTGCAAAAATGGGTACCTCTATCACTTATTAATGCTTTAGGTGTGCCAAAACGAGAGAATAATTTTTTCAGAAATCTTACCACGACTCTTCCATCATTTGTTGGAAGTGCCTCGGCCTCGGCCCATTTAGACAAGTAGTCTCCTGCCACAAGTATATATTTGTTTCCTTTCGATGGTGGGAAAGGTCCCATGAAGTCGAGTCCCCACACATAAAATTAGACTCTTCTTGAATTTTAACGTTGTCGGACTCACCTTTTTCGTTGTTTAACTCATGTGTCGGTTTTTCACTTATTTGTTCTTCCATTTTTACATTTTCAGTTATCTCTTCCTTTTTTAATTCTTCTCTTGCGCGGGACTCCTCTTCCCTTGCGCGAGATTCTTTTATACAACGATCGATAACTCTAATGTGTTCTAATATCCTATCGGTTACTTCGGTTATAGAGAAAGAATCAGGATTTTCTAAGCTTGAATCCGGTTGTTCGACCCTTTGTTCCTCATAATACCCATATGAAGTCGATGGTTCACACCATTGTTCTTCATTGTAAGCATATGATGGATAAGGTTCGTAGTTTTGTTCTTCATAATACTCATATGAGGTGGGTTGTTCATGCCATGATTCCTCATAATAAGCATATGAAGGTGGTGGCTCATATCTTGGTTCCTCAAAGTATGAGTATGAAGGCTCATACCTTGGTTCATCAAAATATGAGTATGAGGGAGGAGGTTCATACCTTTGGTCTTCATAGGATGTGTATGAAGTTGATGGCTCGTACCTGGGCTCCTCATAGTAGGTGTATGAATTGGATGGTTGATATGAGTGATTATTTTGAACCGAGCGTGAGTTACGACAATTAGTGCAATAATTACCCCTATAATCATCCTCCTCATAGGTGTGGTTGTAACCTCCTGAGTATTGATCCATAAGAATCACTCAGCAGACCACAACCGAGTCTCGAGATCAGAAAACAAAAATAAAAACGGAAACAGAGGCTGGACACGGCCCCGTGTTCAGTGGACACGGCCCCGTGTACAGAATCTGTATCTGGGCGTTTTAATTAAATTTACTGATTTCGTTGAGCACGGGGCGTGTTCAGTGAGCACGGCCCGTGTTCAAGCTACTGTTACTGGGTATTAAAAAAATTCTGCAGCACGGCCCCGTGTTCAGTGAACACGGCCCCGTGTACAGACTACTGTAAATGCAAATCTAAACTAAAATGCAGAAAAATGTGCGCGCGTTTTAAAAAGGTTTTGAAAAACTGATTAGGCCGTCGATTTTAAGCTTTCTTAAAATCCTTGTGTCCCCGGCAACGGCGCCAAAAACTTGATGCGTGTGAAGTGTTATATATATTAGGTTTATATTTTAAGCCCCTTTAACACTTATTTTAAGCCAAGTTTTAAATTTATAAAACACGATATTTTACTAACACTAAACACACATATGGGCAAGTGCACCCATCGTGAGCGTAGTATAGTGTTGGCAAGATACCGAGGTCGTCCAAGGACACAAGAGCTTTTAGTACCGGTTTATCCTCAACGTCTAATCAAAAATAAAAAGTTTAGAAAAATGTTTTAAACTAAGAAGAATAAAAACTAACTAAAATGCTGAAAATAAAAGAAAAACAGATAGACAAGATGAATCACTTGGTTCCGACTCGTATCTAGTGTAACCTTTGATTATTTCCGCACTTTTGCACATATTTAAGAGATTATCTTAGTTATTGTAGTAGGCCCCTCTTTTGAAGGTGACGTTACCCTCACCCCAGTAGTTTGAGTCAGCAAGGATACAATCCTAAAAGGGTGGATTATTGGAAGATAATTAATTAAGTTATTAATGCAAATTATGGTAGGCCCCTCTTTTGGAGGTGACGTTACCCTCGACTAAGTAGTCTGAGTCAGCAGGGATACAGTCCTAAATAGCCGGGTTATAGTATTAATAGTAGTTAACTTATGAGGGGATCAAAGAGTTTGGACCCCCGCCATCTAATACCGTTAAGTATTGAAGGAGGTCCTACTAAATTTGACCCAGGTCCATTGCAGGACCTCTAAACGCTGAACAATGGCAAGACCTGTACCAAACCGTTCCCTTAACCCCCGACCAGGTAGCCAACATACCTCCATATAGACCGTGGAGATATGAATGGTGAAAATCTTTTATTTTATATAGACAGTAAAATAATGCCAAGACACCACGGACAAACGATAAGGAAAGATCACCTTCAACATAAGCAACTAGTTATTAAAGTCATTAATACAAAACCAAATAAAAAGTGCAAAAGATTAGAAATAAAAAGTATTAAACTAGACACTTTGTCTTCACCAAGTGATGTAAGAGACTTAGGCAAACATGGCCTTGATTGTCAAGAACTCTTACGATCAATCTTGGATCCCAAGACGACTCACACACTCTACGATGGACAATGGATGATGGTGGTGGATGATGGTGTTATGGTGGTGGTGGGTGGTGGGTGAAGTGTGAGAGAGGTGGTGTGCCAAGGGATGGTTTGAGCTCAATCCAAGCACTTCTATTTATAGGCTGAACAGAAGCTCGGGCACGGCCCCGTGTCCAGTGGGCATGGCCCCGTGTCCACATCCTTCTCTTTCTTCATTTAATGCAGTTTTGTCTTTTTAGTTGACCACGCCCCCGTGTCCGCTGAGCACGACCCCGTGGTGCAGAAGAATCTTTGTACTATGCAGATTTGCTAGATTGTGCGAATCTTATAGTTGACCACGGCCCCGTGTCCGCTGAGCATGGCCCTGTGGTGGGCAATAGAAGCTTCTACCACTTTGTCTTTTCTGCTGACACTTGGGCACGCCCCCGTGCTGGCTGAGCACGGGGCGTGTTCAGGCTTCTGATCTCTTGTTTTGCTTGGGAAGATGCTGTCGTGGGGTCGGGCATGCACGTCTTGTTCCTTTTCTTGTATTTATGTTAGATTTTGATGTCTTTTTGCTCCTTTTGTTAATTTGAGCTCATTTAATCCTGAAAATACAAAAGGAAGACAAAAGCACACTTTTTCCAACATTAGTACTAAAAAAGGGTTAGTTTTATGCCTCGTTTGATGAAATTTATATGTTGCATTTTTAACACATCAAAAGCTTTATGCTAAATTCAATAAGTGCGAATTTTGGTTAGAACAGGTACAATTCCTTGGACACCTAGTCAATCATGAAGGAATTCATGTAGATCCAACAAAAATCGAGGTAATTACTAAATGGAAAACCCCTGAGTCACCAACTGAGGTTAGAAGTTTCTTAGGATTGGCCGGTTATTATAGAAGGTTTATTCAACATTTTTCTAGAATAGCCATTCCCTTAACTAAGCTAACCTGTAAATCTGTTAAGTTTGAATGGGGAGTAAAACAAGAAGAAGCCTTTAGAATCCTTAAGCAAAGATTAACCCATACACCTATACTAGCATTACCAGAAGGAGCTGAAGACTTTGTAGTTTATTGTGATGCTTCTAAACTAGGTTATGGATGTATATTGATGCAACGACAAAAGGTTAGCTTACGCATCTAGACAACTTAGGAGTCATGAAGAGAATTATTCAACCCATGATTTAGAGTTAGGAGCTATAATTTTTGCTCTTAAGATTTGGAGACATTACCTTTATGGTAGTAAGTTTACCATATTCACTGATCATAAGAGTTTAAGGTATATCTTCAAGCAAAAGGAGTTGAATATGAGACAAAGACGCTGGATGGAGATGCTTAGTGATTATGATTGTGATATTCAGTATCATGAAGGAAAAGCAAATGTAGTGGCCGATGCTTTAAGCCGAAAGTATCATGAAAAGCCAAGAAGGGTACGTTCTCTTAAATTAAATCTGCAAGTAGATTTAAATGATCAAATAAGAGAAGCACAAGAGTCAGTAATCAAGGAAGATACTAAAAAGTTAAAAGGTATGTTAAAAGAATTAAAACAAGGAACAGATGGAATTTGGAGATTCCATGAAAAGAGAATGTGGATACATAAATTAGGAAATCTACGCCATCGTATATTAGAAGAAGCTCATAAGTCCAAGTATACGATGCATCCAGGAAGTGACAAAATGTACCAGGATTTAAGGAAAAATTTCTGGTGGATAGGAATGAAGAAAGACATATCATCCTATGTTTCTAAATGTTTAACTTGTTCACAAGTCAAAGCTGAACACCAGAAACCCTCAGGTTTGTTACAGCAATTAGAAATACCAGTATGGAAATGGGAATTAATAACCATGAATTTTGTTACTAAATTACCCAAAACTAAGAAAGGAAATGATACAATCTGGGTGATTGTAGATAGACTAACCAAGTCAGCTCATTTCTTACCAATGAAGGAAACAATTAGTATGGAACAATTATCTAAATTGTATGTAAATGAAATTGTTTCTTTACATGGCATTCCTTTATCAATTGTTTCTGATAGGGATAGTCGATTTACCTCTCATTTTTGGTCAAGTTTCCAAAAGGCAATGTGAACCAAGTTAAAATTGAGCACAGCTTATCATCCACAAACGGATGGACACAGTGAAAGAACAATTCAGACAATGGAGGACATGCTTAGAGCTTGTGTAATTGATTTTGGAGGTAATTGGGATGATCACTTACCTTTAATATAATTTTCTTATAATAATAGTTATCACACAAGTATCAATGCTGCACCATTTGAAGCACTTTATGGAAGAAAGTGTCGAACCCCAGTCTGTTGGGCAGGAAATTGGGGAAAAGCAACTATCTGGACCTGAGATAGTGCAAGAAACAACTGACAAGATTATTCAAGTCAAGGAACAATTGCAAGCCGCACGTGATCGACAAAAGAGTTATGCCAATAACCGACGCAAGCCATTGGAGTTTCAGGTAGGAGATAAAGTATTGTTGAAAGTCTCTCCTTGGAAAGGAGTAGTAAGATTCATCAAAAGAGGAAAGCTAAGTCCCAGGTATGTTGGACCTTTCAAGATTATTAGAAAAATAGGACCTGTAGCCTATCAGCTACAACTACCAGAGGAAATGGCAGGAATTCATGATGTGTTTCATGTATCTAATCTCAAAAAGTGTTTAGCTGATGAATCATTGATAGTACCTCTTAAGGATATAGAGGTAAATGAACAACTCAAGTTTGTAGAAAAACCTCTACAAATTGAAGACAGGAAAGTCAAGAATCTAAAACACAAGAGACTAGTTCTAGTCAAAGTGAAGTGGGACTCCAAAAGAGGACCTGAATACACATGGGAGCTTGAATCAGAAATGCAAAAGAAATACCCGCATTTATTTCGATAGATCTCGAGGACGAGTTCTAAAACAAGGTGGGGAGAATGTAACAACCCTTGGTAAAACCAATACCCTCATAAATTTTATGACACTTTAGTATATTGTAAAATATTCCAATATGTCTTATATTACACCCCGTATGTAAAAACCGAGCCCAAATTATGTTTTAACATATAAAATAAATCAAAAATAAGAAAAATGGAGTTGAGGCGGGCCGCGTAGACCCACCCCAACATCTCACGCGGGCGGTATCGAGACTGGAATTGACTCCGTTGATTTCTTAAGTTGATACGGGCCGCGTAAGCTTAAGTTTACACTTACGCGGGCCGCTAGAGATCATGAAACGCGGAGACATCCGGTGCTGACACGTGTCGACATCGTGGCGGTCTAGAGGATGACCGGGACAAGCTATATGTTGACCAGGTGGTTGACGCGGGCTGCGTAAGGCTTAGCCTTATCTTACGCGGGCCGCCTGGAAGTCAGAATCCAGCACTATATATAGAACTCATCAGTTTATGTTTTTCGTCGCTCACATTTCAATCTCAAATCACAATTTCTGTAGAGAAGTTATAATACACGGGTATTATACCCCTAATTAGCGAGGTTCTGCTCCGTTGTAAGTATTATAACCCCAGTTTCATAATAGTTACGCTGCCCGATTGATTTAGGGTTCCGTAACCACTGTCGTGGTTCTGCCCGACGTAGTTGTTGGAATGCCGTCTCGGGGAGGGTATCATTAGTAATTTCAAAGGGTTATGATACTAACCAATGTACATTTGTATAAATTATAGATTATACCCAGGAAACCCTTACAAGAAGCCTAAGATAGCAAAGTGAGTTTATCCTCTTTTTGTTAATGTTTTTGGAATGTTTTACAAAACCTTAATTGTTTTACAATGCGATTAAGCGGTGATTGAGTCTTTGTAGTTCTTCAATTACTGCCGGTATGTTGGGGTTTTGTATACAAAATTTACTACACTGTGAGTAGTAAGTCAAGGTTGACAGTACGTTACCATTGGACAATGAGTTAGCCAATGTGTAATATGACCCACAAGTCAGTGGATTGATAGTACCAAATGGAGTAATTGTGTAGACATAAACATTGTAATCGTCCTCAATACTGTTTTAATCGATAAAATGTTTCTTGATTAAACTGGGATTCACTCACCAGTATTTCCGACTGACAAATGTTTTTAAAAAACGCGTTTCAGGTAACCCAATGTGACAGCCAATTAGTAGAAAGCCAGCTGGAGAGCACTAAAGGCTTGGGGATAATGTGGCTATAAAAGTTACATAATAAACGATGTTTTAAATTCAATAAGATAGGGTTTATCCCTATAAATGTATTGTAATAAGAAACTTGGATTTTATCCATGTGATTATTAATAAAAAAAATAAGGTGGTTTTACTCTGATAAACATTTCCTAACTACGGTCCTGATGAAAATTCCGCTGCGAGATTAAATAACCTGATACCACCACAACTGAGATCGCGTCCGCCCGTTCCCGGGAATAAGGGATCGGGGGTTGCGACAATACTCATTGTATACTTGGTTTTTGTAAGTGAAATTTACAAATTAGAATATAAAATTCTTTTTTAAAGGAATCTTTTTTAATTAGTCAAATGACTAAAAGTAAAAGATGCACAGTATTTTGAATATAAAATTAAAATGAATTATTCATCAATTAAAATAATCAATAGATAATTTGAATATGAATTATTAGTCGACAATTGTTGACTAACATAAACAATTTTGAAATTGTTTAATTGTGGAATTAATCCTTTGAATTTACAAAATTCATTATTTTTTGTAGTTATATTTTGACTAAATTTTTTAGATTGAAAAATCATTTATTTCGATAGTTGTTAATCGATTTCTTTTTGTGTTTGTTTATAAACATTATTTTTTGATTTAATCAAAATCTTAGTTTTTGTGTTGAATTAAATTCTTTTTAAGATTTTAAGGAGAGATATGAAATATCAATCTTGAAGTAATTTAACAGTTTGAAATAAAATCTATACCTTTTTTCTTCTTGTATTTTCTTCTTGAAAGTTTCTATTTCTTTCTGCAAGGGACCAATCCAACCCTTAATTTCCCTAACGGCCTCCTGCCTCAGCGGTACTTCAACAGGCTCCAGGACTCCAGGTTTTACAGAATAAAAACTTTCATGATAGAAGATAAAAGATAGAGGTTTACAAAGGAGTTTTTATTTCATAACTGTTCTCTCGAAGGAGAACTTCTTGATATTTACATCAACTCCTTAAAGGAGTTTCTACTCCATCCTAGCACACATAAACTAGAAAAGAAAAATGATCATAAGAATGATCAAAGAAAAAGAAAAGTAGGTGAGGGTGGTTGAGAATGTGAACGAAGGATTTTGGGATTGAGCAGGGGATGTCTTATCCTTCTGAGGTATTGCTCCTTATATAGACGGAGATTTCCTCTTACAAGACCTACCAATAATTTCATTGAATTATTAAAGATGCCTTTACAGCTGTAGCCGCTTTTGAATGACGTAAGTGCTTACGTTTTTCATTGAATTATTGTGAAGGACCCCTCACTGCTGGTAGTAGACAAAGCATCTGCTTTTGGTGTAGTGTTCCTATCAACTTTGGTGCTTTTACATAATGCGCACTGATGGTCTTTGTCGACCTTTTGGAGCCTTTCACAAAGCATTTTCTTTGTGGTAGGACCTGCCGCGATCTGATTCTTTAAGATCTTATCTTCAAGCGCGTGGATTGCACGTTGATCTTCTTGACAGAGCGTCTTCCCTGTAGCACTGGTGATCAGGCAATTTGGGTTGGCATAATTAACCTTGGCTTTGCTTTTTGTATTAAGCTTTTGAGTCTTTTGGATTATGGAAATAAAATTTTCAACTCGGTAGGCATAGATTCCCATGCTGATGAAGTCGTCTTCTTCGTTTATGACTTTGGACGGTTGAACTTCTCTTTTGCCGCTAAGCCTAGCTCAATGTAGTGATAGGCTTGAAGGATTTTTCCATCAACCCAGTCTGGAATTGTTGGATCGTTCTGTGACCCTAATGAGTCAATCTGAAGAGTTCAACATCAAAATCAAGGACAGAATCAATGAAATTGACGTAATACAGCTTGATACTTTCTAATTATCTTCTTTTACTGATTTCCTGAGCTTTTACAAATCAGATAACAACCCGGCAGCACCTCGGCTCTCAAACACACACACATAATTTCGTTTCAAATGACACAGCATGATCCCTATATATAGACTTGGTGATTCCGCTTGAAAGTGACATGACCAGTTCAAGCGGAATTACATTTGTTAATTTCGCTTGAAAGTGTCATGGTCATTTCAAGCGGAATTACCCAAACACACATAAAACCTGATTTTAACCTGCTGTGCACTGATTAATCCTATCTAGACACAAGACTCTATAAAGACGAAGTTAACAGACATTAATGCACCAACAAACTCCCCCTTGGATGTTGACGAAGTCTTTAGCATCCAGTCTTCAGTCTTTAGTCTTGATCTATCGTTCTGTATTCCAAATTGTCTTGACATTGTAAAGCATCCTTCAGTCTCTTTGACTTTTAATTCTCTTGATCATCATCAACTGCAGCTTTTATTTTAAACGCAGTTTCAATACCAGAAACTGAACTTTTTAACAATTAAACTCCCCCTTTCAAGCAGACTTCCCCTTGAATGTTGATCCAGAATCTGTATCTGACTCTTAAGTCTTTAGACTCCCCCTTTTAACAAACTGGGATCTTAGTCTTGAGTAGAATTCTGGCTCAAACTTTGTTCATGCTTGATCATGAGAATCTTGCTTTGCTGCTTACACATGATCTGAAACATCTCCTGGCTTTTCGTAGCAACAGGATCAGAAACCTGTCTTTATCCTGCACAATCCTTAACTTCTTTGTAAGACAAACAATTTTGACATTGATAAGCTTCTTGAATTTGTAATTTTTCAAAATTTTGATTCAAATTAATGAACCATTTAAACATTCCAAAATTATTTCTTATCTCAAACACATTCTCCCAAACCTCTAGTTCATCAAGTTTAGCACTTGGAATTTTGAAAATCAGCTCTCCAATCATCAGTTGTCGAAAACAAGATGAAATAAAATCTTTTTGAATTTTCAAAATTTTATGCTAAAACACTCCGAAAATCTTTTTGGATTTTTGTATTTTTTTTTAATGAAATACAGTAAAGAAATATATACAATCTAGATGTATATTGTCTGTATATATTTTTGTGAGTTTGTGTAAGAGGATCATATCAGTATATGAGACAAATCACTAGCACCGTTAAGCTTTAAACATTTTAAGTCTAAACGATTCACATAGATTGACGATATAATTGTCCTCTTAAACTCAATCTAAAAACTTTCGAAATGCTTACCGATACGTTAAGGTGTATTAATTTTACACTAAATTCTTATGGACCCCACGATCTCAGCATATCCCCTCATCATGCAATACACTAACTCAAGTAATGCCTTTAAACTTTCATCAACTGTGATATGTGCGAAAATAAAGCAGAATGTTTAAACATTAACAATCATGTCGATCTTTCGATACGCAGAGAAAGTCCAATGTTTAAACAAAATAATAAAATAAAACAAGTTGAAATTGTTTAGGCTTTAACCACCAGGTCGATACTTCCGTATACGCAGAGGTGATCCAAAGCTTAAACGAAACACCAAAGAAAATAAAGCAGAACGTTTAGGCACTAACATCCAGTTCGATACTCACGTATACGCAGAGGATGTCCAATGCTTAAACAAAATAAAGAAATAAAACAAGTTTAAATCTTTGCAAAATGAAATGCACAATCACAGAGATTTTTTAGTAAAGTTGTGAAAGCTCACAAACTTAACCAGTTTTTATGCTCTTTTAGCATTCAGCGATTACTGAGTAGGTACACAATCACGAAGGACAAAACTAAGTATTATACTTTCAACCATGTTTCCCACTAGAACTAGGCTTTTTCATTTAAGTTTGTATCGTTATCGCAAATCTACTAGTCTAGCTGAGCCTATCGTCACATCCTTAGTGAAATCGTTTATCACATTTGACATTTCATTTCTTTAGCATGCTGTGATAGTCCACTGATTTACTATCATTTCCTCTTATTCACAACAAAACTCATTTTTGCTTTTTCAATGTTTTTGGCATTTTCAAATTTTCTAATTTTTAAAATTTATCTCCCCCTAAAATCAAAATATGTCTCAATTTTGATTTTCTGGGAAAATTTGAAAACAAACTGTACAAGGTAAAGTGACAACATGATGCGAATTACTTCAATTCGCCATCCACTGTGCATAAACAATCAGAACTCCCCCTGTCAACAAACTATTTTCCCATTAAGATTTCAAAACACTTAAGTTTGTTTTAATCGAAATGGTTTTTCCGGAAAATTAGTTTTGTTTGACTTTTCACAAACTCGGGGTTTCATCACATTGTTTTCTTAACTTCTTTGAAAAATTTAACAGTTTAAGATTCTATCAACAATATCACTTGTAAGTAAGTTAACTCAAGTACAACTTAATGTCCTTGATTAACCACTTGTAGGTCGAAATATCACAGTTACCAACCTGTGAATTTCTCAAGAAATATGCCGATACCTGCTCCACACTTACCAACCTGGAGGCTCCGGCAAGTCAGGTTTTTTATTTGAAGAGATCCACCCAAGCCTGACGATCCTTGGGTGCTTTTGAGTTTCCGTTTAACAATGGTGAACAATTTGCATCATCCATTGTTAGAACAGAGTTCTCACTTTTTACCTCAACAGATGGCTCGTCTGATTTTAATGAATCAGATTCATTGCCCGAACATGGCTCTTCTGACTTTAATGAGTCAGATTCATCGCCAAAACGTGGCTCTTTTGCTTCTAAAGAAACAAATTCATTGCCAGAAGATGGCTCTTTTGTTTCTGTAGAAACAAATTCATCACCATCTTTTATTGGAACCCAAAATTTACAAAATTTAAGCTTTCCAAACTTGTCAACCTGTGATATACAAATCTTTTCACAGTCCTTTTGATACTTAAAAACTTTTATAAGAGCTTCATTTGAAAAATTAACTTTATTTGATTTGTTACCAATTTGATCAGTTAATTTTTCTTTCTGTATCTTCTCTTTTGTCCTCAGATTTGTATCTGATGAATTCGTTTTACTTGACTTATCATGTTTTGTTGAGTAAGACAATTTATCAGAACTTTTATCTGATTTACCATTTGTACCCGAGGACAAAATCTTTTCAAGATACTCCCTTATTTTCTTCCTTTTCTTTCTCAATTTGTCTTTTTGCCCTTTTGAAAGTTTCACTTTTTGTTTTTTCTGTTTCTTTTCATTGGGCTTTTCTTCAACCTTGACTGATTTCTTCATTTGACCATAAGATTCAGCCCTTGATCTTCCCTTTGATCTCATTGGGCAATCTCTTGCAATGTGACCTTTGATTTGACAGTCATAGCATCTTCTTGTCTCAAAATTCTGATTATGGCAGTTAACAACAATGTGTCCTTGAAAACCGCATTTGTAGCACACCCTGTTTTCATACCACACACCATTTTCATACCACACACTTAAATTGTAACACTGATTGGCCTTGTGTGTCACACCCCGACCACGTAAAACAACAAACCGTGGCGGAAACGTCGGGGAGTGCTGAAACATAATTATTGTTTCAAACCATGGATACAAAGAGTTTCGTTTTATTAAATATTAAACATTGTCTTAGAGTTAAACAAGCAAGTCAAACATAGTCTATCATCGTTATTAAGTCACTAAGGCCTCGTCCGGTCCTAAGTGAGCATGCATCCTATTCGCAATCAACATTAAGCAACATCACCTGAAACATATGTAAAAACAAAGTCAGCAAAGAAATGCTGGCGAGCACATAGTTTTTGTGTGAGTGTCAGATTCATGGCTCGTTGAAATATCTCGTACAACTTCGTTAATCGATATTTTGAAACCTTGTTTTGCAAAATGTTTGTATTGTAAAATGAATAACCAAGTCAAACAGATTTGGTTATAATTTATAAACCTCGATGCCATGAATCTTAACCCAAAACATTTGTTTATGTAAACCAAGTCGTAAATCGTTCTCATATTAAAACTCGTATGGTTTATATAGTTTCGTAAACATCGTTGTGTGACATCGTTTAACTCATTCTCGTTATAGATCATCGTTCATTTGTTTAAATCATTCATAATCGTTCTCGTTCAACTCGTTCTCGTTTTAATTGTGAAAACTACTTTTGGTCGTCTCGCTAATAACATTCAAACCTTCGTGACTCGTTCATCGTTCCACTCGTTCAACTCGTATTAACAAATCACCAAAGGGTATGTTAACAATCATCAGGTTCAGTCGTTACCCACATAACCCACACATAACCATGGGTGCAGTCAGATAACGGGATTTGTCGGATCCTATGGTACCATAACCTAATACTGGTCGGTTCGGCCAAAATTAATGAATGTCATTCGTTATGTAACTACAACCAACAAGTTCGTTCACATTGTCGAAATTGTTATTAGTTTAGTATAAACCATCGAAATCATTTTTGAAACCACCGTTAAAATATCGAAATCGTTTTGATACATATGAATCACCCCAAAACAATCGAAAACAGTAAAAAGAGGGGATCTAGGTACTCACCTTTGGGTGCGTTTTTATATGTTAACACAATCCCTCAAATTGTTTATTCGCCCTAAATTAAATAAGAATGATTTTAATAATAAAAAACCCACAAAAATACCGAAGTTTCTCCGATACTTAGAATTTTCACATAACTTTGAGTTTTCTCGAAAAGTTATTATTTTTGATTATTTTGGTGTATTTGTATATATGTACTCAAGCGTAATACACGTAATCTTGTCAACACTAGCACATCATCATACATATATTGCAAAACACATAGCACATTGTGACACATTAAATTTACTTATGAACAACCCATTCTAGTTATGTCGAAAAACACTTATTTTAGCGATTCGGTAACATTTTTGGGTGTCGGAAGTCACGTATGACTAACCAAACACCAAGTAAACTTAATATAAGTTAAAATACTTGTTTTTATATCAAAAATATCAGTTTGGTTACTGATCTAAAACAGTTTAATAAAAATCCTCCGAAAAGGCGATTTTTGACCGTTTTACCGCATAGTTTTGCACCAAACGTTACCCGAACCATCCCAAATCCAAACGACTTGAAATTTTAACACAACCCATGTTATTTACTGAATAAAATAATGGTTATACTCATGATAACGCAGGTCTTAAGTAAAGCACATAAATCATACAAATTTCACATAATTTACCACTTTTTAAGCTATATGTACAACATGCAAAGCTATCAACCCTATGTCAAAGTTTCATGCCATTATAATACATCAAATAAGGTCATTTTTAGTGCTTATAATCTGTTCATATTCAGTTTTGTCATACAACCATTTTTTATCACTTCTTGAGCTCTAAATCAACATATATTCACATGTACAAGTGTCTAAAGCATACTATCATGACATCAACCTTTTATATGGGTTTAGATGCATCAAATATGTGTTATATTCAGGTGTATTTGCTGATGTACTTGGTCATCTAACATATCATACATAGATCACTAAACACTCGCATTTTAAATAGTATTCAAGAACAAGTAACAACATAAACAAGTATTTAACAACAACCAAACTCAAAACTCATACACACACACACACACACACATATATATATATATATATATATATATGTACGGTTATGTACATATATTTACACCACCATTTTTATTTTTGTTTCAAGACCCATTTCTTTTAGATTTCAAGTTTAGTGAAAATCCCAAGATTCAAGAGAAACTTCAAATCATCAAGAACAACCAAGAATCTAAAGTATGATTTAAACATAAGTGTTATACCTTCAAGATTCAAGTAGGTTGTAGGATGAGATTTTGATGATAGGAAGCTTGAAGTTACTTGAATGCACCTTGGAAACCTCTTTAGATCTTCACACCAACTTGAAGGTTGCTAGAAATGAGCTTGAATTCTCAAAAACAAGACTTGAAGGTGATGGATATGGAGAGAGGGAGAGGGGACGGTTGTAGGAGGGAGAGAGAGTGAGGGTTGAGTGTTGTGGTAAATATGAAGATCTAGGAAGGATTTATAAAGATATAAAGGTGGATATGGAAAGATTTATTAGGGATTTCAAGTACCAACAATATCAAAATGTATCAAGCAAGATCTAAGAAAAATATGGTGGGGTCCCCATGTATATATGACCGTAATTTTGAGTAGGGGGGGGGGTTAAGTGTAAGTTTTGATGGTATATTAGTTAAAAACAGGTGTTTAACTGGATACCGGGTATTTTATCTAGCGTTTAAATCCCGGTTTGTGGCGTTCTAAATTATTTTTATTATTCTATAAAAATAATCTCGCCAAAATATTACTGAAATAAATTTCAGTTGCCGAGACTGGCTACGTTGTCTGCGTTTTGCCGTAGAAGCACTGTGTCGCGCAGAACACGCGGTACGCGCTTAAACTTGAAAAATAATGTTTTTAAGCGTTTTAATTTATTTTTCAACACGGACCTGATTAAAAATAAATTTTTAATCATAACATAATATTTTCAGGATTTAGATATTATCCGGGCGGTCACTAACGTTCGTTTCGCAGTTTCGTCGTAAATAGTCCTTTAGTTCAAATAAACATGTTTTTGCCATACCGAGTCCTTCGAAACTTATTTCTAAGTTATGTAAAGGATATTTTGGGTATGTTTAGCTTATGTCACAGTTCCGGAGTGTACGTCGCGTTAAACAGATTGCGTTTATGCACCAGTTTGCGTATAACCTTCCAGAACGTGATTTAAAGCTTGAAATCGGAATCGAATCAAATTGTAAAATCATTAAACACAATTGTACATATAATAACACCAAAACACATTGCTTTATTGATAACTGACATTGTTTTACATTATACGATGATTACAGAACACAGTTGTCACATTGTGGTAAACAACATTTCTCTGTTTTCTATCATTGTAATGATTTGGCTTTGAAGAATCTTCATCCCATCTTCTCTTGTAAACTGGATTTGACTTTTGAGCACTGTGGTCAAACCTGCACCACTTATTACCAACTTTTTGTAAGTTTTGATTTTCAATTTTTTGTGATTTTTCATAATGATTGGATGATTGAACTGATGATCTTTTATTATCTTTTTGAAAATTTTTCGAATTTTTAACATTTTGTTTTTGTTCTATATTCTTTTTAACAGGTTTCTGCTTTGAGCATTCACCTACTTCAGTAGAATGTAAAACAGTTTCTTTAAATTTTTCTTTTAATTCCAAAAATATTTTCCTTTTCTCTTCTTTATCATCAGTTTTATCATCACAATCCTCAATTATGACTTTGTCATAATTTGTGACATTGTCACTTATTGGAACTGAATTGATCGGTTTTGGAGATATATAATCCGGTGTTGATGACGAAGTCTCAAAACCTTTTAATTTATTTTATAGCTCTTCAATTTTATTTTTAGCACATTCAACTTCTTTCTCAAGTCGAATGATATTCTCAAGATGAGAATTTATTGCTATTTGCTTTTCAAGATTATTTTTACCAAAAATAGATTTTTCATCTTCTAAAATTTTTATTTGATTTTGAAAATCTTTTTCACTTTTTAATTTTTCATTTTCAACAAATGTTATTTTATTCTGAAATTCTTTTTCATTTTCTTTTAAATTTTTGTTTTCTAATGTCAAACTCTCTACATCCTTCAAGAGTTTGACATTGTCTGCTTCAGATTTTTCACATTTTGAGCACACAAGTTCAGATCTTGCAGTTTCATCTTTCTTGGATTCTTCATTCTTTGAAATATCCTCTGTCTTTTTCTTGTATGTTCCTGCAAGAAAGATTTTAACAATATCAACAGGATTCAAATCTTCATCTAAAAAACAACCTCTCTTGAAATCATATTTCATAACAGATCTTGCTCTAAGACATATTCTGATTCTTTTGATTATTTCAAGAATCAAATCCAAACTTATAATTTCTGAGTTTCTTTCAATTTCTTCTATCAAATCTTTCTTTTTCTTTTCAATTTCATCATTGTGTTTTCTAAGATCTCTGATGAAATCATTTGGACTAAAATTTGAGAATCTAGAATCTTTTTTCAGTTTACTCAAAAATTCATCCCACTCCAATGGTAAAGCATCTGCAGGTTTAGATATCTTTTCAGCATCTGATATCTTTATCCCGTACCTATTCAATTTTTCAAGTAACTCATCATATCGCTTTTTCAAATCATTAAACTTTTCATATTTCTTACACAAAAAATATTCAGATCTTTTAATCCAAGCATACTTTTTCTCATCATCTTTCTTGTACTGCCAGTACATATCAAACCATTCATTTATTCTTTCAAGTTTAACATTTTCCTTTTCGTCAAACATTTTGAACAATTTTTGAATTTTAACAAAAATAGTTTCAAACAAAATTAGTTCAAGCGAAATTACTTTACAAGAAATAAGCCTTTCAAGCGAAATTAGCTTTTTCAAGCGAAATAAGACTTTTCACACAGAATTGGGTTTTCAAATGAAATCACCCAATTTGGAGCGAAATTAGTAATTCCGTATGAAATCACAGACAAGTTCAAATGGAATTAGTGATTTCGTGTGAAATGAAAGGCAGTTTCAAGCGAAATTAACCAAAAAGGTTAATTCCGTGTGAAATCACAAGTATTTTCAAACGAAATTAGTGATTTCGTTTGAAACAGCACTGACACTTTCGAGCGGAACTAGGTGAACTTTTCAAGCGAAATAGCTGATTCAAGCGGAATCAACTGCTGATATCATCAAAATCGATCTGATTTTCAAGCGGAATTACTCTTTTTATCTGTTTTACTTCGAATTAAAGTCCAATTCTTTCAAGGATTAGTTAAAACAGTGTTTTGCTTATAATATGTGAAAATCAGGCCATTTCGTCCGTTAAATTCTAATAAATTTTGAAAAGAAAGAGTAGAAGTAAGAGAATCCGATGAAATCAAGCTGAATTGGTATGAACTCCTCGTCCTGAGCTCTGATACCACTTGTTGGATCGTTCTGTGACCCTAACGAGTCAATCTGAAGAGTTCAACATCAAAATCAAGGGCGGAATCAACGAAATTGACGTAATACAACTTGATACTTTCTAATTATCTTCTTTTACTGATTTCCTGAGCTTTTACAAATCAGATAACAATCCGGCAGCACCTCGGCTCTCAAACACACACACATAATTTCGTTTCAAATGACACAGCATGATCCCTATATATGGACTTGGTGATTCCGCTTGAAAGTGACATGACCAGTTCAAGCGGAATTACGTTTATTAATTTCGCTTGAAAGTGTCATGGTCATTTCAAGCGGAATTACCCAAACACACATAAAACCTGATTTTAACCTGCTGTGCACTGATTAATCCTATCTAGACACAAGACTCTATAAAGACGAAGTTAACAGACATTAATGCACCAACAGGAATGCTGGATGTGACTTGTATGTAAATATTAGCATCCTTAGCAATTTTTTGGATGAATTTTCCAACTGCTTTTCTTAATCCCTTAGGAAATGACCTTAACTCCTTAAGATCCTTGCTGGGATAAATGGTCTTGACTAACCCTGCAAAAAAGCTTGGTAAGTGAAGACTGTATCTGCATCAGGGCAGATTACGAAAAGACTTCTGGACTTTTTATCGTCTGAATAAATCTTTTCTGCTTCATAATCCTTTATGGAGAGAGCTCTTGCTTTGGACCATAGGATTCTGAAATCTGGGAAGCTTATTCCTTCTAAAATCTCTGAAGATGGATCTTTGGATGGAGCTTCTTCTTTCTTTTTTATGAAGACCACCTGTCTTCTTTGACCAGTATGGTTCTGGACTTTGGGCACTAAGATTGGTGCTTTGAAGATTATCTTCTTCCCTCCGAAGTTAGCTTGGTACTTATCTACTTCTTGTTGAGCTTGAAAAAGTGTCCTGTACTTCTTGTGGACGAAAGATGTCTCCTTTATTAGATTGGATACAATGTCCCAATCATCATAGATTCCTGCATTTGGACCTTCAAATATCACGTAGAACTTTGAATCATCCTTTGCTGGCATTCTTGTCTTGTCCGCATAACTAGGCCGAAGACTAGTTTCTCCAACTTTTTCCAAGTTGTCAGGAGTCAACGGATTTGACTTCTTAGCTACAGAGCCGTTTGCATCTGAGCTGCTGGGAGAAGGTGAACCTTCTCTTTCCATTTTTCGTAAATGGGCAACCTCCGAAAATGTAGACCCAGGGGTCAATCGGATGTTGGCCTTCTTTGAATGAAGATCTCGCCTGGCTTGTGAAGCCTTTGGCATGCTTTTTCCCAAAGCATTAGGATCAACGGATTTGTTGAGTCTTTACCAATCGCCGTTTGCGCTGGACTAGATTCTGTTTTTAGCTTTTCAGCATTCTGGACAGAATTTCCAGTTAAGATCATGGTCGTGTAGACACTGGTCTGATCTCTGATGGATCTTAATTCTATTTCTAGAATTTTTTCCTTGAGACGTAGAGCTTTAAGATCTTCTTCCATACTGGAAGTTTTTTATAAAGACAATTTCTTTAGGCGTAAAGCCCTTAAATCTTTCATCTCCCTTTCTTTTTTCAAAAGTTTTTTGTAAATGAAGGTGATGATTTTGGATGAAGGAAAGCCTTCAATTTATAGGAGCAAGGATAATAATGACATCATTGCTTACGATTTCTGAAAATCTCGTGTCAAGCTATTAGTTAACACGCTTTAGGCTCCCCTAAAGATGCTCATTGTTGAATGAATATCTTGAAAACCGTGTCTGCCATTTGACAAGACGACCCTGATTATTATTTCCAAATTTTTTTTTTGTTTTCAGAAAATAAATAATTTTTTGAATAAACAAATTCATTTTGTTTATCTTTATCCCCCCAACTAAAAGAGTGGTTGGATTTCATTCTGAGTCTTCTGTTGAAGAATCTGATGACAAGTTATCTAATATCTTTAATGTATATACTTTCATATAGCCATCAAAAATATTTTCAGAAGGAAAATATCCTTCAGTTTCCGCTTTCGAAATAATTTTTAATTTTTCCGGAAACTTTTGTCTGTTGAGACATTCGTTGGCATAGTGTCTTTCTTCAGAACATATCCAGCAACGACATTTTTTCTTCCCTTGAGGACAAACCTTAGGTTTTTCTTTTGAAAAGTATTTTCCAGGAGAAAACTTTCTTTTCTTGGTTTTCCAAAAACGTTTTTTAGTTTTTGTTTTATATTTATTTTTATATTTCTTTTTGAAATAATTTTCATCATTTACTGGTTCACAACCAAAAGTTAATTGTGGTAACTCAGTAAGTTTTTTGCAACAACTTTTGTTAAAACGTTTTAGCTGTTTTTGTTTATCAAAAAAATCACAGTAAACCGCAATTTCTTCTTTTACAATTCTTGTTGCAAACCCAAGAGAATGCATCGTAAACTGATTCTTTTCTTTGTTCCATCGTTCTTTGGCTTTTTCTCCAATGATAGGAATCTTCATTAAGTAAGCCTCAATCCAAGAGTGGAATTCACCTGTACTTAATTTGTATAGATTTGTTTCATAAAGACAAGTAAAATCGTCTAACAAACAAATATCACAAACTTGTGCTTTTGCAAGATTTTGTCTTGCTTTTTCTAGCAATTTTTTATTTTCATGGTCTTTATTTGTTATAAAGTCGAGACCCAAAAACATCATATATATTGCATTTATGATTTGATCAAAAAGATCTTCACCATTCATATTTTCATCCCAAGTTGTTCCTTTGATGAAATTTTGAATTATCCCTGCAGACTTATGTTCAATTAATAATAACAAAGCTTTAGCATTAGAAAATTCATCTGAATTAGTCTGAATAATTAGACTGATTTCAGTGTTCCATTTGTCAATTACCTCTTTTCTTTTATCGAGGCCAAATATACAATCAATATTGATAGTATCAATAGTAGTTGAACTACCATTTTTATTACTATCAGAATTAGGTATACCTTTGTGATACGGCATGGAAAATTCCGTATTCTTTTTATTAGAACGTCTACTGCTAGAAGTAGCATTATTTACTCTATGGTATGAAGACGTTTCAATGTCTGAAGAGCTTTCTTCAGTTTCAGGTTCTTCATCCTTTACAGATAAAGGAAAAATCCGTTCTTTATTTTCAGAAAAATATCTTTCATTTAAGATTTTATTTTCAGAAAATATTTGTTCACATTTATCGTCATCTAATGACATGAGATGAACAAGTTCATGCATTTGTTCAAGTGGAAGGGTTTCCATTTGATAAAAAAAAATTCCTTCTAACTTTTGAGTAATTGGAATCATTCTATCCACCAGATAAAATAATTTTTGTCTCTCTAAGTCTTTGAATATCTTTTTTCATAAAAGAATTTTTTCTTTTTAAAGCATTTAATTTAAAAAGTTTATCTGAAGGATGAATACTCCAATCTGAATGTAATTCCAAAATTCTTTGATTATTTCTTTCTAAATAGAAATAATGCATAGAAATCTTTCGATTTATGTCTCTAAAAGAGTTTCTCAATTGTCCTTTATCGGTCATTTGAAGTTGATCCAAAAGGCCAAGTTAATGCATTAGGACATTTAGACTTTCCCAAAGATGGATTTCCAACATTGAAATTTGGAAATGAATATTTTTGAAAGCTTTTTTCATTAAAAATCTTTTCTTTCTTTTTTAGTAAAAGATTTTCTGAATTCATTTTTTCATTAAGTTTGTCAGAAACATCCTTGATAATCTTGGCAGCAATTGCTTCAAGATTTTCATTGGTAGACAAATCTTCTACCTTCTTGGTTAATTCTCTAACCAGTTCTTCAATTTTACTCAGAGAACTCATGCAACAGAGATTAATGCTTTCTTAGCTTTAAGCTCAAGAATTTTTTGTTTAGTAAAAACAATGTTTCTTTTGAGAAATTTTTTGTTACGAGATCTTATTTCGTGACTAATCATGATATCTTCATAAACTTGTTGTATTTGATATTTATGGCTAAAAATATCACTTTCTTCATAAGCAATTTGCATATTAAGAAGATGTAGATAGTTTAGAATAGGTGTTATAGACATTAAGTCTTAATAACCTTTTCTAAAATTTCTCCATACTTGTCTATGTTTTCCGACATAGTTCGCATTAATTGCTCGGTGTCACTAGAGTCTCTTATTTGCAAAGAGGTTCCAGCAAAACTGTGTCTAGGTTCGAATCCTAGAATTTGTTTATTGCGTGCAATATCAATTGCCCAATTTTCTTTTAACTGTGAAGGTTCAGAAAACTTACACCCTTCAACAATTCCAATTTCAGAAAATATATCTTCAAGAGGTATATTTTCATTTTCCTTATACTCGATTGAATGAGTACTGTTGGTTAAAGCATACGAGATTAAATAATTAATCGTAAAAACTTTATTACCTGGTTCCATAAGGTCAGTTCTTTCGCACTGATGTATGAAACTTAAAGTTTTATCAAAATCTTTTGAATTTCGATGTAAAGCAAATTTAGGATAGACAGTAAACATAAATTTACCATAAGCTAAATTTCCTTGAATTGCTCCAAGAAGAGCGTCTTGCCTATTAATAATTCTATTATCAACAAGAGCCATTTTTAAAGAAAAATTAATTCCATCTCTAAACTGAGCTTTAAGGAGTATTTTGACTGCTCCTATGTGTACCATATTGAGAGATTTTCTCAACTCCGGCTTGATGTGTAAAAGCTTTTTTGCTATTTCTCCCTTTGTTAGGAGTGGCAAATAAACTTCTCCAACTGTATTTTTTATGTCGACTGAAAGTTCTTCAGTATTAAAACAATAAAATACTTTATTTTTTCTTGTAAAAGCTTTAGAAACTAAGCTTTGTAAAGTTTTTGTTTGATTAAAAACTTGTTTTGTGTCAAGCTTGAATTTAAGCTTGTTAATTTTAGTTAATTGATCAGAATTAATCATGTAATCTGATACAAAACCTTTTTCGTTTTCACTGAAATTTAAAACTTCAGTTACTTCTTGTTCGTTTGATTATTTCGAATCTTCAAACGAAGTTTTAAAACTCATTTTAATTTTTTTTCTAAAAAAAACGTATAAAATTTATTTTTAAAATTGTTTATTTTAAGGGAACAGGAACTAATCCCCTCTTCTTAAAAAACGAGCACATGGCTCTGATACCAGCGTGCGGAATGCTGGCAGGGGTGGCGGCTCCGCACCCTCCACGCTTATAACAACGTGCATAACATAAACCCTTCAGGGTTTTACTTCTTCCCATACGCAGCCCTATGTACGGCCAACCACCTCGCTTCCACCGTCCCAACGGCGGCCGCGGCCAACCACCACCACCACAACAACAACCACCGTTTAACCCAAACCACCTCCTCAACAACAATTACTACCTCCAACCAAACTTTCCATTCCCCTTCCCCAATATCCCCATTCAAAACCCTAGCTTCGATCCTCACAATCAATTAGCCAATAACAGAGGGGTTCATGTTAATGGAACTATTGAGAGGATCGATAAAGCGGTTGTGAAGGGTCGCCGTGAGCTTATTGCTGCCGGAGAGAATGTGTCGGCGTTGAAGGTGTCGCAGGGGGTTCTTGTAGTGCTTCAGGCTGATTCGTGGGATTCGTTAGGGGTTCAGATGCAGTAGGTGCCTTCATTGTATAGGCTTATGGCCTTTGAAGGCAAGGTAATATGATGCACATATATATTTTTATTGATATTGTGTTTGTTTAGTGTTTATTTGTGTATTTGATTACTATTTTGTAGTTTTTCAAAGAAAGGGGACTCCTTTTAACATTGTGTTTTAATGAGATTAAAAAGAGAGAGCTTTTTTAGGTGAGCGTATAGTATAAAAATATAATTTTAGGAGTTTTAGATATGTTTTATGCTTCTTTAGGGCTAGTTTAGGTTGATTCCGGTCTTTTTAGAGTTCGTATAACTGCTTCAGACATGTTCAAGCTGTTCGTACTATTTTTGGCTGGAATTTCGTCAGAACTTGGTCTGAAAAATGTGTCCGAGGGCCTACAAGTGAGGCTTTTGAAGCGAAGCGAGAAGGTTGTGCTAGGCCTGAAAAATGGGCCTAGGCGCGCACCAAAGTGAGCCTTGACAACAAAGGACTTAGTTGATGCGAAATGCTTAACTAATTTTAAAATCCTTCATTTTGGGCTTACCTTGTTTGAATACATGGCCATGGTGGTGTCGCCAAGATGGTAACGGAAGAAAGGGGACTCCATCGAATTTGATTGGTTTTAAAGGAGGGGGGCTATAAAGTCCCTAGTCATACCCTCTGCACCCTTCAAGTTAAAGGAGAGGGCTTTAAAGTCCTTGTGTGACGTAGCGGTGATGTGACACTGAGGTGGCGGTGATAAAGCCCCTAGCCACACCGTTCAGCCTAAATTTGTTCTTGCCCTAATTATTTTTTTTTGAACGGCAAGGGGTCATCTATTTTCTGGGTGCGAGACACCCCACACTCCTCCCCCCTCGTTGGGGAGGCTCGTCGCCCTTCTTCGGCCAGACGTGGGTGTCTTAAAAGTGCCCCAGCTAGCATCAGAGAGTGACCGGCGTCCAGGGAAAAAACCCCACAGGTACCTTGCCCTAATTATTTGGTTTGGGGGGTTTGTTGTTTGTTGCAGGATATTTATGGGGATATGATAAATAGACCAAAAAAAAGGATTAATATACCAAATTAGTCAATTTGGTACTAATTAACTATTTTAATACATTATTTTATTCTAAAGTTAAAAGTAATAATTATATTTTTTTATATTATTTTATTTTATAATACTTTTTAATATTTAGTTATACTATTATTAGTATTAATATCAATATTAATAATAAATAATCAAAACACTTCATTATAAACACGAAAGTAAAAAAGTTTATTATAAATAAATAACGAGTCTCTAATAAAAAAAAGTATCATTATGTAGTCATATTCTTCCCCGTTTTTCCTCCCCTATCAAAAATATTATCATAAGTATAATTATAATACTCATCTAAATAAACCATGTAGATCCCAAAATCAATCCGGATCACAGTAGTTTGATTGTTTTGATCCAAACACCTATTGATTAGGTGCTTGAACTTGCAAAAGTTAAGAAAAATCAAAAGATGAAGATGAAGCTTTTGGTTTGACGATTTACAACAAGTGTTGTATTGATTCCAATCTGATATAAACACTAACAAGCACTTGGAAATTTGGATAAGCACAATCACAAGATCACAAGAAGCACAACACAAGTTTTCACCAAAGAAATAGCCAAAAAGCTTGGCTAGGGTTTGCAAATGTTCCATATATATAGAGACTGACCTGCCAGCGTATTTATAAATACACTGGCATCTTAAGTACGTCAGGTCAGAAATACAAGTTACAAAATATTACATTTTAGACCCCTCGACCTATTAAAAGCTACAAAACATAACCTAAATAATCCAAAACAAGTATCAACGTTCTCAAATGACCTAACAATATCCCCCTAGATATTTACATTCTTGACGAATCTTTCATTCTTCTGTTGTTGCTGCTAGATTGCTTGTAGCTTCCTTTCTTGTTGGTACATGCAATGGTTGTTGTGGGATCACTTCAGTTGTTATCGTTTCTTGAGGAGGTTGAATTGCATCAGTTGTTTATGCTTCTGAAGTTTCTTGAGTAACAATAGCTTGACTGGTTGTTGGAGGGTCCTCCCTAATGGCCTCATATGTGGATGAGGCCGAAGGTTGTTGTTCTGCTTAAAGTGGAGTGGAAGAGGAGTCTTTCGTCTTTGCAGGAGACTTGTCTTTCTTCTTGTCTGATTTCTTCTTTTTCCTCAGTTTTTCCTTTATCTTTGCTTCAGCTAACTCTTTCTTTTTCTCGATCTTGTTGACAATGTCTAACATTTCTCGCTTTCTTCTCCATGCTCGCTCGACTGCGCTTTGAAATAACATGGCTTCTTCAAGATTTACATTACCAGCCCCGACATGTATTCTGTTAGCATTCAACACATTCAAGTCAGACAACCCGAACATAAAAACGTCCATAGGATCAAGAATTCTTATGTCTTCATTCGAGTTAGATCTGATCACAGCTTCGCCAGTTTGGCTATCATAGAACCATTTCTTGAAATTGTTTAGAGAGATAGGGACTTCTGGTGGGAGCTTGATTCTGGTAACAACTTTTGCAGGGTCGATCACCCAAGTCACCTTCCCTTTACCCGTAACAGGATCTTTTGTGGTTTTAGAGACCCTCCGTCGTGGGCGCTGTGGTTTAAAGACTTCGAAGCCTCGATTGCACTCTTTTGCGATGAAACGTTCAAAATCTGCCCAAGTACTGCTTCGATCTGGATTTAGCATATCCAATCTCCCGAGCTCTCGAATATCCCACATGGGAAGTGCTTGCAAATCAAATCTATTCTTGAAGTATTGAATTACCCCGCCACGTCGTTTCACCACAAACATCCCTCTTAAGTTGTTGTACATCCAGCTTATAATTTTGTCAATAACTTCTGTCTTTTCGACAGCAATTACCTGATAGAAGTCAGGCAGCTTTTCACGTTCTTTCTTAAACCATTTAGGATGTTGTGGAGTGAATTCCTCTCCATTTTCAAAATCATACAACACTTCATCCTCTAAGCCCCATTCAATAAATCTTGAGGGCATTTCGTCCCGATCAACCTCTTCCTCATTGCTTTCGTCCCCTTCAGTAACCTTCTCTGTTGATTCGAGACGTCTTTTCTTTTTCTCTGCCTCTTCCGCTTTTCTTTTTGTTTCGTCTTCTTTGAATTTCTCATAGTTAAAGACTTCAGCAAAAGAGAACATCGGTTCCATTTCTATCTTTGAACTGTAACAACCCGACTTTCCCTGTCACGGTCAAAGGAAAGTCAAAGTACAAGTCAAAGTCAAAGTCAAGACATGTCATTATTCAGATCTGTCTTTTCTTGCTTAATTATTGCTTAATTAACTATATTACGCTTATTATCGCATACTAAACGCTATTTACAAATGCATACTATTTAAAACGCACTTTATCGCAATGTTACTACCGCTATCACAACGCAACGCAACGCAAACTCAAAATGCATTTATTGGTACTGTTCTATGTGTGTTATTATGTGCTTTACTTGTGTGTGCGCCATGTATATATGTTTTGGGATGTTATTCGCAAACGCAATCGCAACTCTGTCGCAACACGAAACGCATATTTGCTTTTATGCAGTTTATGTGTTATGTTATTTGTGTAACTATTTGTTAAATATCGTGTGGTTATCTTATCGCAACGATTACTCGTAAATCGCTTAAACACCACGCAACGCTCAACGCACGAAACAAAAGTCGAAAAACCAACTCGCACATGCCGTCTGATCGAATGACCCTTCGATCGAATGGCCATCCGATCGGATGGCCATCTGATCGACTGGCCATCCGACCCACTGTTGCACCGCCTTATCTCTCTCACCTATAAATACTCGCCTGTCACATCAACTGTTCACTGATGTGATAGCTCTATCCGACCAACACACTCTCAGCTCGTTCCAAGCATTTTTCTCTCGATTCCACGCGATTCCGTAAGTATTTCACCCTAAACCTTGTACTTCCATCATCAGCACACACTTTCTCATCATCTTCTCCACCGAAATCACCACTTTTCACCATGAAATCACCGGATTTGGACTGCTTTAGGGTGACGTCACCTCGGGTTCTTATGAACACTGAAGTGTGACATCATCTCATCAAGATTTGCCCAGATCTAAAGGATTTCTACACATTTTTACACTGATTTCAACAAGGTTTCAACAAATTATCAACTGTTTCAAACTTTTCTTCTACATTCTTTACTTTTTACTCAAAACCGTTAGAATCTGGACTCGTTCAGGCTCTCCACTCATTCTCTAGCGGAGTTAAGTCTAATTAAATGGGGTGATTCCCATCCGATTGACTGAGTTGGACTTGGTATGGTTTCCGTTGTTTGACACGTCATCACACCATCTCCGTTAAACTTCAAAACTTTTAAACTTAGAAATTTTACCTAGTTTTCAAAACGTCAGGTCACCGAACGAATCGCCATCCGATCGGATGACCATCCGATCGAATGATTATTCGACCAGGTGACTTGTAACTTCAACACTTAAACAATTTGACAAAACTTCAAAGAATATCAGCTTTCAATCGAATAGTCGTCCGATCGAATGGCCATCCGTCCGGATGACCATTCGGTCGAATGACTTGAATATACTACAACGAAAACTTTAAAAGTTCAAACATTTTACAAACACACTCCATCACTCGAATGATCAGCCGACCGAATGGTCATCCGTCCGGATGACCATCCGTCCGGATGATCATCCGAATGACTCATCATTCGGTCGCTCATCTCACCTAAGACATCGTTTACACGTTGTTCGACGCTTACAGTATCGTTCTGTAATCAGGCTAACTCCAACGCGCTCCCTTCAATCCAAGATTTGTGTTTATTTACTAAACACGCTCTATGAGTATACTCGAACCCTTTTTGCTTAACGCACTTTTGGGTGTTACATACGTTACCTATATCAAACCACACCGAACACACAACGCAAACACTTTTAACGCTAACCGCTCTCACATGATATACGTGTTTCAATGAATGCTTGTATGTTATGTTTACACAGTGATTGTTGCCTGACACCTTAGCAACGATAGTGCTATAGTTTGGACTCAGCACCTGTCGTGGACAGGGGTTGTTAAGGGTTTTACTTCACATGGTCACAATGGTAATAATGTGTTGCGCATTCTACAACTTGCAGTCATGTCGGTTGCATACTTCATTGTCCATAGCTTACTTGCTTCACATTTCTATGTGTTACATGTTGGTTATGCGTAAACACTTTTGCTATACTATATGCTATTAAACTTGTGTACTCACCTTTACACTATGTGTATTGACTTTATTTTAACGTATGTGACAGGTTGATTAGGATGCTCTGCTTGCTATGCTTGGTGAAACGAAGTAGGGAGTCTAGAAAACAAACTAAATAAATATGAGTTGTCGGAATAGTTTACTTGTCTTTGAGAACAATATATGTAATAACTGTTTTTATTTTATATGTTGATGGTATGGGACATGAACTTTAAATATATTATAATATAGAGTAAACTGCAATTTTACCCCCTGGGGTTTAGACCAATTGGCACCCTTACCCCCCTAACGAAATAATTGCAATTTTACCCCCCAACGTTCGCTGTTATGTCGCAACTTTACCCCCTGTTATGACCGGTCAACTAAACTATGGAAGGGTCAAAGGGTAATCTTGTAGTTTCACCAAAATTAGTACCTTATATATTATAATAACCCCTAAAAATAACCTTCTATATCAACCTTACCCCTAAGTTTCCACCCACTCCTTCTTCTTCACTCCCCCCACAGGCGACACTCCCCCCACCGGCGACGGAGACTACGTCTTCTTCATCACCCACATTTAGGCCAGCAGACATGAGCGAACCACTGGCTACAATCATGCATCCACCTCCACCGGCCGAGCCAGGGCCGGCGACCACACCACCGGCCACCGTCGATCCAGCTGTGGTCCGGCGATCCTCCCTGTTTTCGTAATTTTCAGGTAAAATCAAACCAGTATTTTGATTGTGGGTTAAAATCAGGTCAGAACTAGTAATGTCAGGTCAAAACTAGTAATGGATGTTTCTGTGTTTGCAGTGGACATGAGGATTCATGTTTCACTACGATCGATTGTGGTCTCCTTGGTTGTCAAGATGCGAGGCCGCCCTTTCCTGCATTTCCAGTTTCCCCCTCAGCAGGAAATGGTTGTGTAGTGTAGTTGATTGTAATTATATATTAGGATCTTTTGGTATGCTTGATCAGGTATAATTGATTGTACAGGTTATGTTTGATTAGGATCTTTTGGTATGCTTGCTGTTAAGTTATATGCTGCTGTTAAGTTATATACTGCTGTTAATGTGTCTGTTAAGTTGTTGCTGTTAAGTTGCATTACAGGTTACTGGAATTGTGTGTTTGTTCTTGAACATATGTGTTTAGTTACTCGAGTAAATGCAAACGAACTAGTGCTTCTGATACAGAGTAGTGCTTCTGATACAGAGTAGGCAAATTCTGGAATTGTGTGTAATATGAGATTAAAGTGACTAAACAGTTTTGAGTAACATGCCAAATACTGTAAAACGAACTAGTGCTTCTGATACAGAGTAGCCAAACACACAAGTTAATGTTGTCACCCAAATGCTTCTGATATAGATTCCAGTTTCTGATGCAGAGGTTCAGGGCTAATGCTTCTGATATAGATTCCAGTTTCTTTGCATTCCAAATGCTTTTGGAAAATTCTAATTCATTCAAATTCCAATTGCCTGGACAAAACCATTACAGAAGGCCTTTAGCAATGGTTTTAAGCTGTGGCTAAAGGTTCTTCATGGTTGAGGCCTTGAGGGTATATATACACAAAACTCCAATCAATTCATGTTTGGTTCAAAGTAAGAATTTTGTTACAACTTTTAAATGAATTTGAATTGAATTGAATCAATATGTGAGTTATCCCAAGTCAACAGATCAGTCAGCATATTTGATGCCAGGGGTTTATACGGGTGATGGAATCGAATATGGGTGGTGGCGGGAAAGGTTTTGGAAGTTGCAGGGGGTAATATTGCTTCGTAACACAAAGTATAGGGGGTAATAAGAAAGGGCATTTTAGTAATTCACCCCAAGTCAACAGACCAGTCAACATATTTGATGCCAGGGGGTAAACTTGCGACATAACAGCGAACATTGGGGGGTAAAATAAAAGGGTAAAATAGTCATTTCACCCCTAAGTCAACAGATCAGTCAACAAATTTGATGCCAGGGGGTAAAGTTGCGACATAACAGCGAACGTTGGGTGGTAAAATTGCAATAATTTCGTTAGGGGGGGGGGTAAGGGTGCCAATTGGCCTAAACCCCAGGGGTAAATTTGCAGTTTCGCTCAGTGCCGCGCCCTGATGATTCCACCGTCGGTTGGGGTGTGACGGATTGGTATCAGAGCCATAACTATAGGGAATTAGGTGAGACACGACCTAGTTCGGTTTTGATGTCTTAGAATTGGCCTAGTCTATAGTCTAAGTACCAACAGACTGCCTTGTGCGAACCCAGTAGGGGTTTTGCATGAGCTCACTCTTGCTACTCACGTACGAGCTCTCAAAGGAAAGGCTTGCTCTGTGCGAAGATTGTCAAGCTCTGCCCGAACATGCTATACCGTATCAACTTTTCCTAAAGCTGAGAACACATTTTTGAAAGCGTGTGTGTACTTTCGAAAACGTACGCACTACACCAACAAGTGATTTGGTCGAGATTAGGTGTGAAAACCCATAACTCTTGATAGAATTGCTCACTTTACGCGAATTTTTACTATTAACACGAGAATTTTCGTTGAGTCAGGAGTGAAATAAATATCTCGACGAAAATCTCCATCTTTATCTCGTGGTTTTGCCACAAAAACAGGAATAAAATTGTTAAGTTAGGGGTGAAACCCACAACTTAATGACTTATTATGCTCTCTATTTGGGTTTTACAAAACTCTCACCAAAGTCTCGATGGATTCCAACAACCCGAGTCGCGTGGAAGCCGAAAGGATGAGTGTCGTTCGCCATATTCGGCGAGAGCACAGCCTATTAGGCCAAAGCGTGTACTCGATCTCGTTGAGGATAGTCGAATCACTTTGGGTAGTCAATGTCTCATACCCAAGACACTCTGTTTCGATTATGAGCTCGCAGCCGCTGATTCTTCGATTCTATGTGTTTTTATATGTTTAAACGATTTTATGTTTCGATTTTGGAGGCTTACGCTTTTCGCTCATCGCTTTATTAAACGCGTACAACTCGCACAGAACTATTATCTTAAAACGCTAACAAATCGCAGACATACTATGAACTCTCGCAATACTATTCGCTCTCTGCGCTACTAGCTACCGCTACTTGCACTCGCAACTCTCGATCGCTTTACGCCGTTGTGAAAGATAGGTGAATACGTGCAAAATATGTAGGTGAATACGTGCAAAATAGGAAGGTGAATACGTGCAAAATGTGTGCTTACGTGGATTATGTGCTCCTACGTGCTTCTGTGCTTACGTGCCTACATGGACTATGTGGTTATGTGTCTACGTGATTTTGTGCCTATGTGTTTGATGTGTTCCTGCGCTTTATGGAGTAATAATAATAGTATGATGATTATACGCTAAACTAGTGTCTAGACCCGATATAATCGAATCCTCATCTAAATCATACGACGATTCTGCTGCAGACAATGTCTTCCCTTGGTTCTCACACTCGCCGAAACGCTCAGAGAAGCAGAGATGACAAGCGTATCGCTTCTCTTGTTGCCAAGGAAATGGAAAAGGTCATACCTCAGATCATTAGTGAGATCAATGAGGTTAGCAGCAAGTCATCTGTTGAATCAAAGAGCGACACGCCGAAAACACCCTTCAGCTTCAAGCAGTTTAAAGCTTGTGGTCCTAAAGACTTCACCTGTGAAGATGGACCGAGCGCAATGTTCCAATGGTTTGACTCGATTGAAGTCACTCTCCATCAAAGCGGATGCCCTGATGAACTCCGCACTGTGAATGCTACCGGGGTCTTCCAGTATAGGGCGCTGGATTGGTGGACTGCAGAGCGCAACAGGTGCGGAAATGATGCAACCTATGGATTGTTATGGGAGGAACTAAAGGAAGTCATGATGAAAGAATTATGTTCCCCACATGAACTCCAGAAGCTGCAAAACGAGTTCTGGGGTATCAAGCAAGAAGGAGGTGATAATGCTGGTCTCACCGCTCGCTTTAAACAGCTCAATATCATCTGCCCTGGTCAAGTGTCAACTCCAGACATTACAATCAAGAAGTACATCTACGCTCTACCAGATTGTGTTGCCGATTTTGTTCAAGCAGCTAAGCATGCTACCATTGAGGAGACCTACCATCTCGCTGCCGAGATCAATGATAAGCGAGTTTTGGCTGGTTACTTCTAGACCTCCACCAAGAGCTTGAATCAAGCAACTGCTACTCCCGCTACCGACACCACCTCATCTCAGGGTTCGAAATCATCACGTCAAAGTCGCAAACGCAAGGGTAACAACAACAACAACAAGAACTTTGCTGCAACTGCCGCTGCTCTCAATACTATACCCATCCAACCCCACCAGAACCAGAATCGTCAAGTCACAGCCCCCATGACCAACGCACCGCCTGCAAAGCGTGCGTACACTGATCCTCATCCTCTCTGCCCTACTTGTACTTACCATCACCCAGCTGTGATAGCTTGTCGTTTTTGTGTCCACTGCAACATCTACGGACACTTCACAGCGAACTGTCGCACTGGCCCACGTCAACAAGCTCAAGTTGTTCAAGTCCCAGCACAACCAACTCAACCTCTTGCTATCCAGGGTAACCCAGCGGCTCATGCCTGTCACACCCCAACCGATGGTGGAAACATCGGGGCGTGACACTAAGCGAAACATATTGTCCAAGAGAATCCATAACAGCTATACTTACCAAATATTTAACGTCATGTCCCATACCATAACATATTAAGTAAAACAGTTATTACATACATAGTGTTCTCAAAGACAAATATTGTTCCGACAACTCATAAAATTATTCGTGAGTTTCTAGACCACCTAACTTGATTCCATGACATCCAGCAAATATAGCATCCTAAACACCTGTCACATACGTTAAAATAAGGTCAATGCACATAGTGTAAAGGTGAGCATACAAGTTTAATAGCATAATAGTAGCGAAAGCGATTTACGCATAACCAGCATGTAACACGTAGAAATGTAAAGCAAGTAAGCTATCGACAATGAATTATGCACAGACGTGACTGCGAGTTGTAGAATACGCAACACATATCACCACTGTGATATGTGAAGAAAAGCCCTTAACAACCCCTGTCCACGACACGTGCTGAGTCCAAACTATAGTACTATTGTTGCTAAGGTCTCAGGCAACAATCACTGTGTAAACATAACATACTAGCAGTCATTGAATAACACATATAACATGCGAGAGCAGTTAGCGTATAAAAAGTGTTTGCGTTGTGTGTCGATTGTGGTTTGATATAAATAACGTATGTAACACCCAAAAGTGCGTTAAGCAAAAAGGGACCGAGTATACTCACAGAGCGTGTTTAGTAAATAAACACAGTCTTGGATTGAAGGGAGTGCTTGAAAGATTAGCCTGATCAGAGAACGATAGTGTAAGCGTTGAACAGTGCATCAGAGAGATATGTGACGAACAGTGATCCTGTCGGAAGAGCGTCCGGACGGATGATCATTCGGTCAGAGGGTCGTTCGTTTCGGAGGGATATGTTTGTGAAATGTTTGAACTTTGAAGTTTTCTTTATAGCATTTTAAAAAGTGAGAAACATTTCTACATATCAGGTCATCCGGTCGGACGGTCATCCGGACGGATGGCCTTTCGCTCGGATGGTGATCCGAGTGGACTCTGATATTCTTTGAAGTCTTGAAATTTGTTTAAGTATTGAAATTACCAATCACCTGGTCGAATAGTCGTTCGACCGGATGGTCGTCCGATCGGACGGCTATTCGTTTAGGCGACTGATTCGTTTGAAAACTTGTTGAAATCAGTTAAGTTGAAGATTTAATCAGTTTAACCGAGACGGTATGACAATGTGTCGAACAACGGAAATCCCATCAAGTCCAACTCATCCGATCGGACGGGAATCACCCCGTTCGACCAGCCTCAGTTGTCCTTGACGGAGCTTCATGTTCAACCCGTGAATCGGTCGTCTCTTTGATAGAAATCCATCCTCAGCTCGGTTCTCTACCAGAGAATGAGTAGGACTCCCGAACGATTCTGGATTCCATCGGTTTTCAAGTAAAAGTGAAGAATGTTTGAAGAAAAGTTTGAAACACTTTGATTATGCTTAGATTTCATTGAAATCAGTGTAAAACGTGTGGAAATCCTTTAGATCTGAACCGTTCTTGATGAGATGAGGTCACACTTCAATGTTCATAAGAACTCCATGATGACGTCACCTTAGAACAGCCCGAATCCGAAGATTTCGCGGTGAGAAGTTGTGATTTGTTGGAGAAGATGATGAGAAAGTGTGTAGTGATGATGAAAGTACAAGATTTAGAGTGAAAACTTACAAGAATCACGAGAAATCGAGAGAAAAGTGCTTGGGAGCATGCTGGTCGGAGGGAGCTATCATATCAATGAACAGTGATGTGTCAGGAGGGGTATTTATAGTGTGAGAGGAGAAAAGGCGGTGGAGAGTTAATGGGTCGGACGACCTTTAGATCGGATGGCCATCCGATCGGATGGTCATCCGGTCGGGCGTCCATTCGACCGAATGGTCATTCGATCGGAGGGCCTTCGCGAGTTGATTTCCGACTTTCATTTTGTGCGTTGAGCGTTGCGTTGCGTTTAAGCGAGTTGCGAGTAAGCGATGCGATAGTATTACACATTAGTTACCCAAATAACATAACCAACCTAACAATCATAAAAGTAACTTGTATTTCGGGTTGCGATGCGATGCGATAGAGTTGCGATTGCATTTGCGAATAACATCCCACAATATATATAAAGCACACACAAGTAAAGCACATAATAACATACACATGTAAAACAATATCCATAACTGCGATTCAAATTGTGATGCAGTAGCGATGTGTTAGTGTTTAGTAGATTAGCGTTTAGTTACGTTTATCACATTGTTACTTCTCATATTTACAAATCATAGTTTCAAATAGCATTAATTAACATACATCGATTATTGAGTCTGCGAGTACAAGCAATAGTTAAGCAAGAAATGTCAGATCTGAACGTAAACCTGACGTTGACCTTGACTTTGACTTCAGAAAGTCCGGTTGTTACAACCTCCCCTACTTTAGGAAATTTCGTCCCGAAATTTAAGGCATAGGCATAACAAAAAGTTGAGGATATTTAGCCTTCATATCACTCTCGAGTTCCCAGGTGAACTCGGCGCCGCGTTTGCCTTCCCAGCGAACCTTCACTATAGGAATGCGTGAGCGTCGAAGTTTCTTGGTATCTCGGTCCATGATCTCGACTGGCTTTTCCACGAAGTGTAATGTTTCGTCCACTTGTAAATCCTCAAGAAGGACATGTAAATTTTGGTCGGCTAGACACTTTTTGAGGTTCGAAACGTGGAAAGTCGGATGTACGTTGCTGAGTTCCTCCGGAAATTCGAGTCTGTAGGCCACTTTGCCAATTCTTTCCAGAATCTTAAAGGGTCCAACGTATCGAGGCGCTAGCTTTCCTTTCTTGCCAAATCAGACCACCCCCTTCCAAGGTGCAACCTTTAGGAGTACGTGATCACCGACATCAAATTCAAGGGGCTTGCGGCGTTTATCGGCGTAACTCTTTTGACGACTCCGAGATTTCAGGAGATTGTCTCATATCTAGAGGATCTTGTCAGTCATTTATTGCAATAACTCAGGACCGGTAATTTGCGCATCTCTGATCTTGTGCCATACAATAGGCGATCGACATTTTCTTCCATATAATGCCTCAGACGGTGCCATTTGAATGCTAGAGTGATAACTGTTGTTGTACAAGAATTCGACTAAAGGTAAATGTGAATCCCAATTACCACCGAAATCTATGACACACGAGCGAATCATGTCTTCAAGGGTGCGAATCGTGCGTTCAGTCTGACAGTCGGTCTGGGGATGGAAAGCAGTACTAAGATTGAGAGTAGTACCGAGATCAAATTGAAAAGTTTCCCAGAGGCGCGAAGTGAATCGACCATCGCGGTCAGAGATGATGTCACGAGGTGTCCCTTGTCGACAAATGACTTCATCGGTAGAGATTCGTGATAATCGTTCTACCTTATAGTCTTCCCGTATCGGCAGAAAGTGGGCAGATTTAGTGAGACGATCAACGATAACCCATATGTTATCGTGACCTGATGGCGTGCGCGAGAGTTTCGTAATGAAATCCATAGCTATACTCTCCCATTTCCACATAGGGATCTCGGGTTGCACGAGTAAGCCAGAGGGGCGTTGTTGTTTAGCCTTGACCTTCAAGCAGGTTAGGCATTTCGAAACATAGATAGCGATATCCTTCTTCATTCCTGGCCACCTATACCTGGCACACAGGTCCTGGTACATCTTGTTGACACCTGGATGAATGGAATATCGAGACTTGTGGGCTTCAGTCAACAATATCTCCCGAAGGTTATTGCGACTAGGGATCCAGATGCGATCGAGGTAGTAGTAGATAACGTTTGATTTGGTGACAAGTTGGGTTTCAACATCACATTCCTTCATTTCCTCTCTCAAGGTCTTCTCAATGAAGCATGCGTGCTGAGCATCACGAATTAGAGCTTCGAGGTCGTGTTAGGCTTGAATGTTACGAACACTATGCAAATAGCTTCGTCGACTGAGAGCGTCGGCAACGACATTTGCTTTGCCTAGATGGTAGCGAATCTCACAGTCTTAATCGTTGAGAAGTTTAACCTATCTGTGTTGACACATATTCAGTTCCTTTTGGTTCAAGATGTGTTGTAGGCTCTTATGGTCGGTGAAGACCGTACACTTGGTACCGTAAAGGTAGTGTCGCCAAATCTTTAACGCAAAAACAACTGCACCAAGCTCGATATCGTGGGTTGTATAGTTCTTCTTGTGGATCTTGAGCTGACGAGAGACGTACGCGATAACCTTGTCTCATTGCATAAGAACAAAACCGAGACCGTGGTTGGAGGCATCGCAGTAGAATACAAAGTCTTCGTTTCCGTCGGGTAATGCGAGCACAGGAGCGTTGCAGGGAATACGCTTCAGAGTTTGAAAGGATTTATGTTGTTCGGTTTCCCAAACAAAAGGTTTGTCCTTATGCGTCAGAGAGGTGAGAGGAACGTCGATTTTCGAGAAATCTGGGATGAATCGGCGATAATAACCCGTCAATCCGAGGAATGAACGAACTTCGGACGGGTTCTTTGGTGTAATCCAACTCTTAACTGCTTCAATCTTCGAGGGGTCGACGTGAATACCTTGACTATTGACAATGTGACCGAGAAATTGAACATCCTTAAGCCAAAATTCACACTTGGAGAACTTGGGGTAGAGGCGGTTTCCTTGGAGTGGTTCAAGAACCAAACGGAGATGTTGCGCGTGTTTGGCATTTGACTTGGAATAGATCAGGATATCATCGATAAACACGATGACGAAGCGGTCGAAAAAGAGTTTACACACGCGATTCATTAGATCCATAAAGACTGTGGGGGTGTTGGTAAGACCAAAGGGCATAACAACAAATTCATAATGGCCGTAGCGGGTTCGAAAAGTGGTTTTGGGTATATCTTCCTCATGGATTCGTAACTGATGATAGCCAGAGCGTAGATCGATTTTGGAAAAACACGTTGCACCTTGCAATTGATCAAACAAATCATCTATTCGAGGTAAGGGATAGCGATTCTTGATAGTCAGCTTATTGAGCTCCCTATAATCGATGTACATCCGGAACGATCCGTCCTTCTTTTTGACAAAAAGGACAGGTGCGCCCCAAGGAGATGTGCTAGGGCGGATGAAGCCTTTATCGAGCAATTCCTGGAGTTGACTGGAGAGTTCGCGCATTTCGGAGGGAGCGAGGCGATAAGGCACTTTAGCGATGGGGTTAGCTCCTGGAATGAGGTCAATACAAAAATCGATATCACGAGACGGCGGTAAACCAGGTAAATCATTAGGAAAGACGTTAGGAAAATCATGAACCACGAGCACCTTTTCCATTGTCTTCTCTTTCTTTTCCTTCTCCGCTACTACGATGTGTGCCAAGAAAGCTTTGTATTCCTTACGGAGATACTTGCTTGCCTGGACGCACGACATGGGTTTTAATTCCTTCGAAGCGACTTCACCGTAGACACAGAGTTGATCACTGTTTGAAAGAGAGAAACGGATCATCTTTTCAAAACAAACAATTTCATCATGATTTTCATGAAGAAAATCCATGCCTACTATGATGTCAAAACTACCAAGTTGCATCGGTATAAGGTCAATCGGGAAAACGTGATTGTTGAGCTCAAGAGTACAATCACGTAGAACAGAACTAATAGTGACGGTTCTTCCAGTGGCAATCTCTACGTCGAACGTCGTTGGGAGATTCGCGCGTTTACAGTTTAGGAGCCTTTCGAATTCGAATGATACAAAACAGTTATCGGCTCCAGTATCAAACAAACACGAAGCATAAATACCATTCACGAGAAACGTATCGTTGACAACGTTGTTGTCAGCTTGGGCCTGGTGAGTGTTGATGTTGAAAACTCGTCCACGGGCTGCTTGCTGAGCTGGCTGCTGCTGCTGAGGTTGCTGCTGTTGATGTTGTTGCTGCGCTGGTTGCTGCTGTGGTTCTTGCTTCACCACTCAGTTCGGGTAGACGTTTGCGAAGTGGTTAGGATCACCACAAGCATAGCAGGCTCTTGCGTGAGCAGCGGGGGTAGGAGCTGCTTGTTGTCCCTGAGGAGCGGGAAGTGGAGCTGGCAGAGCAGGAGGAGCTTGAACTTGAGCTTGACGGGGGCAAGTGCGGTAGCTTGCGGTAAAGTGTCCGTAGATGTTGCAATGGACACAAAAGCGGCAAGCGATCCCAACTGGATGATGGTAAGTACAAGTGGGGCATAGTGGGTGAGAACTAGTGTAAGCACATTTTGCAGGAGGTGCGTTGGTCATGGGTGCAGCTACTTGGCGGTTCTGGTTCTGGGGTTGAGCAGAGATAGCATTGAGAGGAGCGGCAGTGACAGCATAGTTCTTGTTGTTGTTGTTGCTCTTGCGCTTGCGGCGTGAAGACTTCGAAGCTTGAGGTGAGGTGGTTTCAGCGGTGGGAGTAGCAGAAGTAGCGGTGACTTGGTGGAGAGTGTTGGTGGAGTTCTTGAAGTAACCAGCCTAAACTCGCTTATCATTAATCTCGGCAGCGAGCTGGAAGGTCTCCTCAATGGTAGTAGTCTTGGTTGCTTGGACAAAATCGGCAACACAATCAGGTAAGGCGCGAACGTATTTCTTGATTGTGATGTCGGGGGTTGAGACTTGGCCAGGGCAGATGATGCTGAGCTGTTTAAAGCATGCAGTAAGACCAGCATTGTCTCCACCCTCTTGCTTGATATGCCAGAACTCGTCTTCCAGCTTCTGGAGTTCATGTGGGGGACATAATTCTTTCATCATGACTTCCTTCAATTCCTCCCAAGAAAGTCCATAAGCTGCGTCGTTCCCACGCCTGTTTCGCTGTGCTGTCCACCATTCCAGTGCCCTAGACTGGAAGACTCCAGTTGCGTTAACAGTGCGGAGGTTGTCTGGACATCCGCTTTGACGAAGAGTGACTTCAATCGAGTCGAACCATTAAAACATTGTGCTCAGCCCATCTTCCCCAGTGAAGTCTTTGGGTCCACAAGCTTCAAGCTGCTTGAAGCTAAAAGTCGCTTTCGGTGAGTCAGTCCTGGATTCCTTAGAGGACTTGCTAGCGATTTCATTAATTTCGCTGACGATTTGCGGAATGACCTTAGCCATTTCCTTGGCGACTAGAGAGGCGATGCGTTTGTCAGCGTAGTTGCGGTGGTTAGCACGAGAAGTATGAGATCCGAATGACGACATTGTCTGCAACAGACGTCGTCATAGGATTTAGACGATACACTCAATCTTGCCACACAATGTTTAACCAACATACTTATAAAGCTCAGGAACACATCAATCACTTAGGCACATAATCACATAGGCACATAAGCACATAGTCCTCTTAAGCACGTAAGCACAGAAACACGTAAGCACGTATTTTGCACGTATTCAACTTCCTATTTTGCATGTATTCACCTATATATCTGGAACGTGTTCCCCTATCTTTCAAAGTTGCGAAAAACGATCGTGAGTTGCGTGAGCGGGTAGCGATCGCGAGTAGCGTAAGCGAGCAATATGCGATTTGTTAACGTTTCGAGATGTAAATAAATGTGCGTGTTGTGCGCGTTTAATAAAGCGATGAGCGAAAAGTGAATAAGTCTCCAAAAATCAAAACAAATAGATATTTAAAACCACACAAAACATATAAAATTGATAATTCACAGAGTCAGTGGTTGCGATCTCAGAATCGAAACACATAAAACGATAGAGTCGTAAAATCGGCGATTGCAGCTTGAAAATAGAATGTCTCGGGTGTGCTAGACTTTGACTACCCAAAGTGATTCGACTATTCTCAAGGACTTCGAATACACGCATTGGCTTAATAGACTGTGCTCTCGCCTCAATCCGGGCGAATGACACGCATCCTTTCGGCCATTACGCGACTCAAGTCACTGGAACCCATCGAGACTTTGGTGAGAGTTTTGTAAAACCAAGATATAGAGTGGAATAAGTCATTAAGATGCGGGTTTCACCCCTAACTTAATAACTTCATTCCTGGTTGTGTGATGTAATCTCGAGATAAATAGGGAGAATTCCGTCGAGGTATGGATTTCACTCCCGACTCAACGCAAATTCTCGTGTTTTATTAATAAAAATTCATGTCAAGTGAGTGATTTTATCGAGAGTTTATGGTTTTCACGCCTAATCTCGACCAAATCACTCGAATGTTTTCGAAAATCGTGTGTGTCGTCAGCCTTAGGAAAGGCTGAGTGTCTGCACGAAGCTGTAGTATGCGATGTTCTTGCAAAGTTGTGAGTTTAGCAAGTACAGGCGAGAGTATAAAGGTTACGCTCGTGTAAAACCCCTACTGGGTTCGCACAAGGCGGTCTGTTGGTACTTAGACTATAGTCTAGGTCAATTCTAAGACATCGACCCGGACTAGGTCGAGTCTTGCCTAATTCTTTATAGTTATGGCTCTGATACTAATCTGTCACACCCCAACCAATGGAGGGAATATCGGGGCGTGACACTGAGCGAAACAGATTGTCCAAGAGAATCCATAACAGCTATATTTACCAAATATTTAACGTCATGTCCCATACCATAACATATTAAGTAAAACAGTTATTACAGACATAGTGTTCTCAAAGACAAATATTGTTCTGACAACTCATAAAATTATTCGTGGGTTTCTAGACCACCTAAACTTGATTCCATGACATCCAGCAAATAAAGCATCCTAAACACCTGTCACATACGTTAAAATAAGGTCAATACACATAGTGTAAAGGTGAGCATACAAGTTTAATAGCATAATTGTAGCGAAATCGATTTACGCATAACCAGTATGTAACACGTAGAAATGTGAAGCAAGTAAGCTATCAACAATGAAATATGCACAGACTTGACTACGAGTTGTAGAATGCGCAACACATATCACCACTGTGATACGTGAAGAGAAGCCCTTAACAACCCCTGTCCACGACAGGTGCTGAGTCCAAACTATAGTACTATCGTTGCTAAGGTGTTAGGCAACAATCACTGTGTAAACATAACATACTAGCATTCATCGAATAACACGTATAACATGCGAGAGCAGTTAGCGTATAAAAAGTGTTTGCGTTGTGTGTCAATTATGGTTTGATATAAGTAACGTATGTAACACCCAAAAGTGCGTTAAGCAAAAAGGGATCGAGTATACTCACAGAGCGTGTTTAGTAAATAAACACAGTCTTGGATTAAAGGGAGTGCTTGAAAGATTAGCCTGATCAGAGAAAGATAGTGTAAGCGTTGAAGAGTGCGTTAAACAGTGCGTCGGAGAGATGTGTGACGAACAGTGATCCGGTCGGAAGACCGTCTGGATGGATGGTCATCCGGACGGATGACCATTCGGTCAGAGGTTTGTTCGTTTAGGAGGGATGTGTTTGTGAAATGTTTGAACTTTGAAGTTTCCGTTGTAGCATTTTAAAAAGTGAGAAACATCTCTACATATCAGGTCATCCGGTCAGACGGTCATCCGAACGGATGGCCGTTAGCTCGGATGGTGATCCGAGTGGACTCTGATATTCTTTGAAGTCTTGAAATTTGTTTAAGTATTGAAATTACCAATCACCTGGTCGAATAGTCGTTCGACCGGATGGTCGTCCGATCGGACGGCTATTCGTTTGGGCGACTGATTCGTTTGAAAACTTGTTGAAATCTGTTAAGTTGAAGATTTAATCGGTTTAACCGAGATGGTATGACGATGTGTCGAACAACGGAAATCCCATCAAGTCCAACTCATCCGATCGGACGGAAATCTCCCCGTTCGACCAGCCTCAGTTGTCCTTGATGGAGCTTCATGTTCAACCCGTGAGTCGGTCGTCTCTTTGATAGAAATCCATCCTCAGCTCGGTTCTCTACCAGAGAATGAGTAGGACACCCGAACGATTCTGGATTCCATCGGTTTTCAAGTAAAAGTGAAGAATGTGTGAAGAAAAGTTTGAAACACTTTGATTATGCTTAGATCCAAACCGTTCTTGATGAGATGAGATCACACTTCAATGTTCATAATAACTCCATGATGACGTCACATTAGAACAGCCCAAATCCGAAGATTTCATGGTGAGAAGTTGTGATTTGTTGGAGAAGATGATGAGAAAGTGTGTAGTGATGAGGAAAGTATAAGATTTAGAGTGAAAACTTACAAGAATCTCGAGAAATCGAGAGAAAAGTGCTTGGGAGCGTGCTGGTCGGAGGGAGCTGTCACATCAATGAACAGTGATGTGACAGGAGGGGTATTTATAGTGTGAGAGGAGAAAAGGCGGTGGAGAGTTAATGGGTCGGACGGCCTTTCGATCGGATGGCCATCCGATCGGATGGTCATCCGGTCGGACGTCCATTCGACCGAATGGTCGTTCGATCGGAGGGCCTTCGCGAGTTGATTTTCGACTTTCGTTTTGTGCGTTGAGCATTGCGTTGCGTTTAAGCGAGTTGCGAGTAAGTGATGCGATAGTATTACACATTAGTCACACAAATAACAGAACCAACCTAACAATCATAAAAGTAACTTGTATTTCGGGTTGCGATACGATGCGATAGAGTTGCGATTGCGTTTGCGAATAACATTCCACAATATATATAAAGCACACACAAGTAAAGCACATAATAATATACACACGTAAAACAATATCCATAACTGCGATTCGAATTGCGTTGCGGTAGCGATGTGTTAGTGTTTAGTAGGTTAGCGTTTAGTTACGTTTATCGCATTGTTACTTCACATATTTACAAATCGTAGTTTCAAATAGCATTAATTAACATACATCGATTATCGAGTCTGCAAGTACAAGCAATAGTTAAGCAAGAAATGTCATATCTGAATGTAAACCTGACGTTGACCTTGACTTTGACTTCGGAAAGTCGGGTTGTTACAGCCTCCCCTACTTTAGGAAATTTCGTCCCGAAATTTAAGGCGCACGTGTAAAGAAACGTTGAGGATATTTAGCCTTCATATCACTCTCGAGTTCCCAGGTGAACTCGGCGCCGCGTTTGCCTTCCCAGCGAACCTTCACTATAGGAATGCGTGAGCGTCGGAGTTTCTTGGTCTCTCGGTCCATGATCTCGACTGGCTTTTCCACGAAGTGTAATGTTTCGTCCACTTGTAAATCCTCAATAGGGACATGTAAATTATGGTCGGCTAGACACTTTTTGAGGTTCGAAACGTGGAAAGTCGGATGTACTTTGCTGAGTTCCTCCGGTAATTCGAGTCTGTAGGCCACTTTGCCAATTCTTTCCAGAATTTTAAAGGGTCCAACGTGTCGAGGCGCTAGCTTTCCTTTCTTTCCAAATCGGACCACCCCCTTCCAAGGTGCAACCTTTAGGAGTACGTGATCACCGACGTTAAATTCAAGGGGCTTGCGGTCTTCACCGACCATCAGAGCCTACAACACATCTTGAATCAGAAAGAATTTAATATGCGCCAACGCAGATGGGTCGAACTTCTCAATGACTACGACTGTGAGATTCGCTACCACCCAGGCAAAACGAATGTCGTTGCTGATGCTCTTAGCTGACGAAGCTATTTACATAGTGTTCATAACATATAAGCCCAACACGACCTTGAAGCTCTTATTCGCGATGCTCAACACGCCTGTTTCACCGAACACACTTTGAAGGAAAAACGAATTCCTGGAACCGAAAACCAACCAGTGAATAAGCCTAATGGCATTTTTCACTATCTCAACCGAATTTGGATTCCCAATCGCAACAATCTCTGAGAGATTTTTCTCGATGAAGCCCACAGGTCTCGATATTCCATTCATCCCGGTGCCGACAAGATGTACCAGGACCTCCGTGTCCGGTATTGGTGGCCAGGAATGAAGAAGGATATCGCTCTCTACGTTTCAAAATGCCTAACCTGCTCGAAGGTCAAGGCTGAACATCAACGATCCTCTGGCTTACTCGAACAACCCGGGATCCCTATGTGGAAGTGGGAGAGTATAGCTATGGACCTCATTACGAAACTCCCCCGCACGCCATCAGGTCATGATAGCATTTGGGTTATCTGTTAGTGCACTAATGTCTATCGCCTCCGTCAATCAGTCCGTAACAGAAGTTAGAATAAAACATAGTCTTATATTGTAATATTTAGGGAAAAGGCAAGGTGGCATTTATGTAATTAATGAGAACTCTCATTAAATCCTTGGCCTATAAATAGAACCCTTAGGTGTTAGATTTAGAACTTTTGCCCTTTGCACATTTTGGAGCATAGGAGCTAGAGAGAGAAAGTAGAGAAAGAAATGCAAAAGGTGATTCACAGTTCTTTGTACGGTTTCATATCTTTTAATCGAATCACAGGTTGTAGTACGTTCTTGTGTTCGGTCCACGCACGTGTACGGATTCCGCACGTCACACGTGTCATACGCAATCGTTCGGGAGTAAAAAACCGATCCTACAAGTGGTATCAGAGCAGGAGCTCGATTGCACGGATCAAACACACAAAATTGCACGAGATTTCATCAAATTCAGAGTCAAAACACATCAGATTTGTCAAATCTCTCACTCTACTCATTTTCTTCACGTTTTTGTCAGAAAAAACGCAAAATTAACGAGGTTTTTACGGATAAAATTGGCTGAAATTTTAACATAGTGTGCGAAAATCATAGTTTTATAAGCCTACAAATTTTCAGATCAAAATTCCAAACGGTTTGTGAGAAATCGAGATTTTTCTGTCCGTATACGTTCTAGATGTTAGCTGTTGTTGTTATTGATGTTCACCAATTTGATGGTCATCCGATCGTAAAAACCTCGTTAATTTTGCGTTTTTCTGACAAAAACATGAAGAAAATGAGTAGAGTGAGAGATTTGACAAATCTGATGTGTTTTGACTCTGAATCTGATGAAATCTCATGCGGTTTTGTGTGTTTGATCCGTGCAATCGAGCTCCTGCTCTGATACCACTTGTAGGATCGGTTTTTGACTTCCGAATGATTGCGTATGACACGAGTGACGTGCGAAAATCATAGTTTTATAAGCCTACAAATTTTCAGATCAAAATTCCAAACGGTTTGTGAGAAATCAAGATTTTTCTGTCCGTATACGTTCTAGATGTTAGCTGTTGTTATTGATGTTCACCGATCGGATGGCCATCCGATCGGATGACCATCCGATCCAAAATCTGATTCGTTGCATTACACCAAAGTGATCCGATCGGAAATACTTTTGCTCACATGTTGTCTTAACTCATGTGATTGTCAGGCCCATTTAATTGTGTTGTTTGTCAACTTAATAATAATAACTGAACAAGATACCGGCCCAATTAAATTGAAGCTATAATCAATTTTGTCGGCCACTTATATAGGAATTCACGTGATAGTCTTTACATTTTCATTGTACTAGTTAAATTTCCGCCTGCGCGGTGCGGCGGGGACCCAATGACTGCAAAACGCGTGTCAGTAACGGCAAGCAGATACCGAATATCAAAACATAAATAAAAATGTCGTGAAAAGGATAGTCAATCCGTCCTAAAAAACGATTTTAAATAACCTAATATATAATAATAGGACCCACACGTCCTACACGTTGGAAATTCGGTTGTTTTCAGTTTAGTTATTACGGTGCTAACACGTTAAAATATGGATGAGATCGGTACCTGTAACGGCACCGAAAGTACCGATCCGGAAAATCATCGAAATTAGGTACCGGCACCGAAAATGTTCGGTACAATACGGTATGGTATTTGAAGGTAAAAATCAATAAATATAGGTATGGTGCTAGACCAGTGTCGAACCGAAAGTAACGATTCTGAAAACGCCAAAAGGTGGGTACCAAATTGGTACCGAAAATGATTTGGTATAGTAAACTTGGTACCGATACGATATCGGTTTGATTACAGGATTTGATACGATTTGCTCATCAGTAATCTAAATATCCAAGTTAATTTTACATGCTACAATTAATTCATTATGTAAAAAGACAAAAATTAAAGCAAAATAAGTTGTTGTGTATATAAAACCTCATTCAAACGAAATACAGTTTACTTACTGTGTGTATGAAAAGTAATCTAAACTGTGTAATTACTTGCATTGCTACATGATTTGATGAGCTCGGTACCAACCGGTACCGAAAATACAGTTACCGAAATCCCAAAAAATGGGTACCGGTACCGAATATACCTGGTACAGTACGGCTTGATACGGTCGGTACTGGTACGACACTGGTATTTGAGGGTAAAACCCGATGTATACCGGTGCCGAACGGATACCGAAAATACACTCAGTTTGATAAATTTGATACCGGTACCCGATACTATTCATTCATTTATATTTTTATTACTTTTCATTCAATACTTTTTTTAATATTTATTTATTATTACTGTTCATTGACTTCTCTTTTTAATATATAGGTAAATTTTTAATATATAATTTTGTTTTACTGTTCATTGAATTCTCTATACCGGTGCTGAACCGATACCGAAAATGTCAAAAGTCGATACCGATTCAGTACCGAAAATATACCCGATTTGGTAAATTTGATACCAGTACCGGTACCCGATACCATTTGCTCATCCCCTTGATGATGTTACTATTCATTGGATTGTGTATGACAAATAATCTAAACTCGTGCAATTACTTGCGTTGCTACGTTGCTACAGGATTTGATGAGCTCGGTACCAACCGGTATCGAAAATACCGTTACCGAAAATCCCCAAAAGTGGGTACCGGTACCGAATATACCTGGTACGGTACGGTTCGGTGCCGGTCGGTACGGGTACGGTACCGGTATTTGAGGGTAAAAACCGTTGAATACCGGTGCCGAACCGAAACCGAGAATGTCAAAAGTCGATACGGATTCGGTACCGAAAATATACCCGGTTTGATAAATTTAATACCTTATTGCCCTGATTTATTGTTTGATTTTTATTTTTAATTGAATATAAAGGTTACTGTTCAAAGCGTTTGTTTTTTAATATAAGGATAATGTGTGACGGGCCATGTGCATAAACTGATTTGTAGAGGCCCAAGATCCATTAAATGAATCATGTGAATGTTGTCGGTTATTACACTTCACTAAATATACATGAGATTGTAGATCAATAAATTGTTCAGTCCATTAATTCCAACGGTTGATTTGAGTTGTCGGCTCATGACTGCAGAGTGCATGTGACATTGATAAGTTTGACATACTGGTTCATTGAAAAGTATCGAACGACACTTCGAACGGAAGGAAATCCGATCCACGGCACCTTGATTTGAGGCTCAAGTCTCGGAAGGCAATTCGTTCGGATTGACATCCGATCCACGACACCTTGTTCATTTGATTTGAGGCTCAACTCTAGGAAGGCAATTCGTTCGGATTGACATCCGATCCACGACACCTTGTTCATTTGATTTGAGGCTCAACTCTCGAAAGGCAATTAGTTCCATTGACATCCGATCCATAGAAAATTAGTTATAAATCTCATCCGATCAAGTCAATAGTGTCAGTCCACTAACATTTGAAGCCCAATAGTATTGAAACACATTTTAATTCAATTAAACTGGTCATCACGTGATTAACAATTATAATCACATTTGTCGGTCCATTTTATGAAAAGTTGTTAGGTGCATGTGAAGGTTTGAGAGGATCAATACAAAGGCCATGTGAAAGACTCATTTAATATTGATTGACGGATCAGTGGTTTTTGTTTTTGGTCCAATTAAATTGAGTCCTGTGTGAGGCCCATGTGCTGAGGTTGAGTAGGTCCAATAAGAAGTTAATTCGACTGACATTGAATGAATATATATCCAAAGCTTGTCTCACAATTTGAAGGTTTCATAGTTTGCAAAGTAACGGATGGCAATCCGAACGGATTGACATCTGATCGGAGGTGAAATAATTAGTGAATATTGACTTTTGTTGACCTAGTCTGAACGAACAGCGATCCATTCGGATTTAAATCCGATCCATAGACATATTATAATTTGTCATTTGACTTTCATTGACCACGTTCGATCGAAAGGCGATCCGATCGAAGAGCAGGTGATCCGATCGAAGTGTGATTCGTACGGATTGCCATCCGATCCGTTGTCATCTGATCCATTGCTATCTGATCCAAAGTCATCCAATTGACTTTCGTTGACCCCGTCCGATCAGATACACATCTGATCCAACTGACTGTTTGGTTTGAACTGACCGTTTGTTTGTTCGTTTGCAGGTGATTCAAGGTGATTCGAGGTGATAAACGAGGCGAAAAATACAAGGAATGATAAATTCAAGACGTGATTCGAAGACTTTTATAACACATCTTATAACGCGTTTACATCTAAAGAAACTCCAGTGACACCAAAGAATGCTACAACTGTGATATCTGAGAGTTTGAATCATGATAACGTATACGGAAATCATCTGAGACCACCAAAGCTTATGAATATCGAAGATTATCATTGGTGGTGTGAAAGATTTGAAAACTGGGTGCAAGCCTATGCGTATGACAGTTGGATCATGTTAACAATGGGATATGAAAAACCAAGAAATGAAAAACATGAATTAATCAAACTTAAACAATTCACAGCTGATGATAAAAAGGAACATTCAAATGAATTAAGAATGATAACTCTACTTCAACAATCTGTCAGAGAGGATATTTTCTCACTACTCCAGCATGGTGAAACGTCTAAATCAATTTGGGAAGCGTTAAAGTTGAAAGCTGAAGGCGGGAAGGATATCAAGAAAAACAAGATATCGCTGTTGAAGAAGGAGTTTGACTTGTTTGGATGCATGAAGAATGAAACAGTTCGTCAAATGATAGAACGGTTTTGCCATCTGAAGATTGAAATGGAAAGATTTGGAATCCACAAAGACAGAGAAGAGATGGTGGATAAACTCGTTGAGGCATTACCACATGAGGAAGACCGAAAAACCTATGTGATCGTTTTGAAAAATGATGATAAATTCGATGAGATGACGTTAGAGAGTTTGATTTAGAAAATAGAGGGACACGATTTGTTGCTACAAAAACAAAACAAGATGTCTAGCTCTAGTTATCAACAGAATGTTAATCTGTACTATCGCAGAGGAATGCTACAAAACAACGAATCTCCAAAGATCAGAACTGCGTTTAGTGCAGATAAGACTGGTGACTCGTCAAACAACAAATCTTCGAGCTATGATCCTGGATATCATTCTTCATCTGCATCGGCATCGTCTAAATCTAATCCAAACCAGGAATCAGGATTGGAAAAAATCTTCACTTTTTCAGCAATGAGTTTGCTCAACAGCACATGAGTTTCTTAGCTTTTATTATGGTATCTTACGAAGGTTTAATTGCAGGTAAGATCGAGAATCCAAACATAACGAAGGAGGATTACGATCAAGTCGATCCAGAAGAGATGGAACTCATGGACATTCGCTGGTGCATGGCAAGCGTTATCCGAAGAGCACAAAGATTCATGGAGATAACTGGCAAAAAGTGCTTGAAAGGCCCATACATGAAGATAGGATTCAATAAGAACAAAGTCACTTGCTTCAAGTGTAAACAAAAGGGACACTTCAAGAGAGAATGCACGAACAACAAAGCTGATGATAGCGTGAATCCTTTTTATGAAGATTACTACAAAAAGGCTATTTATCATCAGAATAACGAGCAACCAACAAGAAAGCAGATTGATGAAGGACCTTCCAAAGAAAAGAGACAAGCTGTATTGACACTCCGTGATTGTTGTGAATCCAGTATACAAAATGAAAAATCTGTTTGGGATAATTTTAATTGGGTAATTACTTCGATGAGAATGAAGGAGTTAGAATTGTAATTCATGATGATGAAGGGTATGATTGGAGTCAACATGACAAAGAAGATGGAAAAGCCAAGGCAATGGTTGCTGAAATCAAACAAAGTCGTGAAGAAAGGCATGCTCGCATGAGGCTGGATGATGTGTATGATGCTTACAAGGAAGCAACACAAGCAGGCAGGTGGAGCAAAGAAAATGAATGCTTTGTCGATCCTCAAGGAAACCCGACGGTTGATCCTGATAAGTTTGATTTTAAAGCATTGGTTGCTGCAATACCTATTGTGAGTGTTTGGTGCAAAGGTCTTGAGGAGATTCCAAGATACAGAGAAAAGGTTGAAGAAGGCATTAGGAAGGTGATATATGCCAGTTTGGAGAAGGAGAAGAAGAAGAAGATGGTTGAGGAGATTGTGGATGAGAGTGAGAAGTTGGTGAATGAAGTAAAGAAGGTTGATGAAAAATCTGAGCAAGGTGTTGCAGAAAAACAGCAGGAGATTGACGAAGTTCAGAATCAACATGCAAACGAAACCACGGTGCCAATCACTGAGGTAACAACTCAAACTGATTCTTCTGATCAATCAGTTGATAATAAAGCTGAACAACAGTGCAAGAAATGCATGGAAACGTGCAGTGCTTGTACTGGAAAGGATGAAAAGCTTAAAATCAGAGACATTGAATTCACAAAAATAGAAAATATTTTCAAAAATAAATGTCACGAAATGATTGAAAATGAAAAGTTTTGGAAATAACAAAATGAAAAGCTGAAACAAAGATGTGATGATCTTGAAAAAGAAAATAAAGTGTTGAAAGAAAAGTGTTCAGCTGTTTGCAACGAATGTGTTCCAAAAGATAAAACAATTCAAGAGTTGCAAAAAGAATATGATGGAATGAAATTGTCATATCATACTGTAAAAGAAGCTTATGAAACTTTGAAAAGTAGAGTCAAAAGTTTAGATGATAGATTGTCTGCATGTCAGAAAAAAACTAAATTTCTTGAAGCTAGATATGAAGGAAAACAAATAGTTTTAAATCAATATATTGATGATGTTGCTAAACTTAAACAAGAACTGGCAGATAAAGAAAAGTTGGTCAATAAACTTCAAAGTTATCATGCATCTTCATACATTTTGGAACGTATTTTCAACATCACACCCGATGAGAAAGAGTCAGAAAAGAACAAAAAGGGAATTGGGTCTGATTACCATCAGGCTCCACCACCGTTGGAGAATAATTATACATTCTATGATGGCGAGAAGGTGGAAAAAACAATAAACATGGTTGACTAGTTACCCGAAAACATCGATGTGACTTACACCAAATCTGATGACATCAGTGATTCAGAGGTGGTTGGTAAGGTTGTTGAAAGTGTTCTAGCAGAGGAGTCTACCAAAACAGATAAGTTTGAATCACACGATGAAAATGAGGGAAGTTTTCATGATAGTTATCTTAAACACTCAAAATCTGAAAAAGTTGTGAATGATGATTCAAAAGGATTGGTTTATACCATGATTGGATCAGACAAACTATTTTCTGATAATGAATTCCCAATTCAAAATGTGATTTCAGATAAAATCAACAAAGTTTTCAAACTGGTAGAGATTGAAAAGTCCGAAATTTCAAAGTTTGCTGGAAAGGGCAAAAAAAAAATTTATAACAAACCTGGTTACAAAAAGAAAAACATGAAGGCTGGGTTGGGTTATAAAAAGAAACAAAATTGGAAAAGAAATGAAACTCCAAATTATCAAGAAAAAATGAACTTTTTTCACGGAACGAGTTATGAGGAAGAGAAAGAACTCAAATTTAGACGACAGTCTAATGAAGAGTTCTATGCTCAAAAGAAAAAGCAACAACAACAGGTTAAAGATGTGTCCAAGAGAACATGCTTTAAGTGTGATCAAATTGGACATCTCAGTCGAAATTGTCCAAATCTTAAACCTGTTGGTGTTGAAACGAAAAAGAAGTCTGATGTTGTAAATCAGAAATTAACCAAGTTTGAATCAAAGCAAACTTGGAAGCCGAAAATGTCAAAGGCTGACTCACAACAAACATGGAAATCGGTGACACCCAGATTTAGAACAACACAAAGTTTGAAAGCAACTGTTGATGCAACAAAACCAAACCAGTTTTGGAAAACAAAAGTTGTTGTTCAAAATCAAAATGTTCAAAAAGAATCCCATTTTTACAAGAGAAGTGCTTCAAAAGGACAAAGCTGGGTGGTTAAGACACAACCTAATTCTGAACAGAAAACAAATTCAATAAAAAAGGATGAAGTAAAAGATGAAAAGTTGTTTGTATTTGTAACACCCCGTGTTTCGAGAGTCAAAGTCAAAGTTGAGATTGAAGTCAAAGGAAGAAAAGATTGCTAATTGCGATCTGTCACTCCTTGCTTAACTACTGTTTTAACTTTTTGACTTGTAATCGAATCTATCTATTTTATCGCTTTAGTTGTATTATGTGGAGTATCTATTAATAATCGCTATTTAGTCCCATGTTTAATCGACTTATCGCTTATCGCTACCGCAATCGCAATTCGAGATATGTGTTATGGATATTATTTTACGTGTGTGTGCTATTTATGTGTTACTTGTGCATGTTATGTTTATGTTGAGGTGTTAATCGCAATCGCAATCTATCGCATCGCAATCGAATCGAGATCACTAAGCACAAGTTAATTATAGTGATTGTGTGTTAGATATGGTAGTTATGTTATTTGTGTGACTAATGGGTAATACTATCGCATCGCTCACTCGAATCGAATCGCGACGCTCAACACGCGAATCGAAACGACAAAACCCATCGCGCCGAACACTTGGATCGAGTGACCAACCGATCGAGTGGCCACCCGATCGGACTGCCACCCGATCGACCAGCCACTATCCCCACTTTCCTTTTTGGGAAACCCTATAAATACCCACCTGTCACATCATTGTGATGTGACAGCTCCCTTGTTCGACCAGCCGACCTTCAGTCCTCATTTCTCTCGATTTCTCTCGATTCTTGTAAGTTTTCAACCTAAATCTTGTACTTCTATAATCTACACACACTTCTTCATCATTTTCACCTTTGAATCTTAACTTTTAACTTTGAAATCACCGGATTTGAGGTGTTCTAGGATGATGTCATCATGGAGTTCTTATGAACTTCAATGTTTGGCCTCATTCCACCAAGAACAACTTAGATCTAAAGGATTTCCACAAGATTAATCGATGTTTTCGCATAGATCTACACAAATTCATGGTTAAAAGGATTGAGAGAAAGTTTTCCAACTTTCTTTCAACTCTTTTACACTCAATGCCTTCAAAACCGATAGAATCAGAGCTTGTTCTGATCTTCTACTCGTTCTTAGTGATGGATTAGTTCCAGATCTGAATTCTATCCAAGAGATAAGTGATTTCGGGTTTGAACATAAACAACCGACTCGAACCGTGAACTGGTCGGACTAGGGTGGTTCCTGTTCGATCGGGTCACTCGGGTCGAGATGGGGTTTCTGTTGTTTAAGCTGGTTATCATAACGTCTCGCTCAAAACTACAAAACTTCAAACAGAAACCAGTGTCAGGACGATCAGACCATCGGAACAGATTGTCGTCCGATCGGATTGCCATCCGATCGACCGGCCGTCTGATCGGGTTGTACTTGGTTCCATACTTAGACTTTTATTCAAACTTTTCAAGGATCTGAACGTTGAACGGATTACCGCCCGATCAGATTGCCATCCGATCGAGCGACCGTCCGATCGTGTGACATTTAGGACTTTGGTACTTAAACAATTTTCAACGTGTTCAGTACGTACGGATTGCCACCCGATCGGATAGCCATCCGATCGAGTGACCGTCCTGCTGTGAACTTGTTCTCACTAAGTGTCCTACCAATCGGATTGCTGACCGATCGAACCGCCGTTCGATCGACCGACCTGAAGGGTAGAGATACTTCTCTATTTTTAAAATGCTACAACAAAAACTTCAAAGTACAAACCATCATACACAAATACATCCTCACCAAACGAGGTGACAATCCAATCGAATGGCCAACCGATCGGATGACCATCCGAACGGGTTGCCACCCGATCGACTGGCCATCCGATTGGATTGCCATCCGATCCTTGGTACACTGCACCATTTTACGCGCTCCTCATCGTTTATGCTATCATTAACTATTCAGGCTAATCTCTCTCAAGTGCTCCCTTCAATCCAAGAGAGTGTTTACTTGTTAAACACAATCTGTGAGTATACTCGATCCCTTTTTGCTTTATGCACTTTTGGGTGTTACATACGTTACTTATTCTAAATCACATCGAACATACAACGCAAACACTATTTATACGCCGACCTCTAATGCATGTTATACGTGACTCGATGAATGCCTGTTTGTTATGTTAACATATTGATTGATGTCTACATGCCTTAGCAACGATAGTACTATAGTTTGGACTCAGCACCTGTTCATTCAGGGGTTATTAAGGACAATTACTTCACGTGTTCACAGTGGTGAACATGTGTTGCGCACTCGCTACTCGCAGTCAACTCGTAGTCATTGGTATTGATAGGATCTTTGTCGATAACTTACATGCTTCACATAATACGTTGTACATGCTGGTTATGCGTAAACGATTTCGAACTCTATATGCTATTATCAAACTTGTATGCTCACCTTTACACTATGTGTATTGACCTCTATTTTAACGTACGTGACAGGTGTTTAGGATGCTACTTGCTAGGATGCTTGCTTCATGGAATCGAGTTAGGAAGAGTCTAGAAACGAAAAAAAAATTTATTTTTATTTGAAAATCTGAGTTGTCGAAACAGTTATGTTTGTTTGGAGATGTTATGTCTGTAATAACTTGCTTGCTTAATAGGTTACGGTATGGGACGTAATGTTTAACTATTCGGTAAAGTAGTTGTTATGGAATTTCTCTCGAATAATCTGTTTCGCTCAGTGCCATGCCCCGATGTTTCCGTCATCGGTTGGGGTGTGACAGATTGGTATCAGAGCCATAATTATAGGGAATTAGGCAAGACTCGACCTAGTCCGGGTTGATGTCTTAGAACGACCTAGTCTATAGTCTAAGTACCAACAGGCCGACTTGTACATGCTCAGTAGGGGTTCTGTACGAGCTTACTTGCCAATCTCGCTATTTCTTGCTCGAACTCGCTGTACACTACACACTTGCACGAACGTCGCATACTACAGTTCTGCGAAAGATCAGCCTTTCCTAAGGCTAATTACTCACACAAACGAATGATCTGGTTAAGATTAGGTGTGAAAACCGCAAACTCTCAACCAGATTACTCGTTCGAATTGCTATTTTTACTATAAAAACAGGAGAAATTGCGTTGAATCAGGAGTGAAATCCATACTTCAACACAAATCCTCTTATCTATCTCGTGGTTATACCACACAAACAGGAACGTGGTCGCTAAGTCAGGGGTGAAACCCGAACCTTGACGACTCGTTCCCCTCTCTAATGTGGTTTTACAAAACTCTCACCAAAGTCTCGACGGACTCCAACAACTTGAAGTCACACCATAGCTAGAAGGATGCGTGCCGATCGCTCGAATCGAAGCGAGAGCACAGTCCAGAAGGCCAAAGTGTGCACTTAAAGTCCTTGTGAATAGTTGAATCACTTTGGGTAGTCGACATATATCTAGCCGAAGATAATCCATTCTCGATTTCTATGTTTTTTCGATTCTGAGCCCACGACTGCTGACTCTGAAATTTGTCTATTTTATATGGAATTTATGTGATTACATGTTTCGATTTTGGTGGTTTATTCATTTTCACTGTTTATTTCGATCAATACGTACGACTTGCACTGCACACTACACAATCGCTAACAAATCGTTGGTCATTATTCGCAATCGCTGCTCGATACTCGCAATCGCTGTAATAAATCGCTATACGTGCTGTGAAGGATAGGGAATACGTGCAACATATAGCAAGGTTTCTGTATTCTGACTGCCTCATGTGCTTCTGTGCCTTACGTGCTTATATGTTTCTATGCTATACGTGCTTATGTGCCTATGTGTTTATGTGCCTATGTGATTTTGTGTTTATGTAGATACGTGTTCTTGAGCTTTATGATAAATCGCTAGACTATACTAGGAATAATCGAAATTTGTGTTGAGTCCTGTGACGATGTCTGTTGCAGACAATGTCGTCATCTGGATCTCACGCTACTCAAGCTGCTCCCCGAAAGCAGGCAGATAAATGCCTCGCCTCTATGATTACCAAGAAAATGGCGAAGGTTATCCCTCAGATCGTGAGTGAACTACACGAGAATGCGAGCAAATCTTCTGAAGAGTCCAGGACCGATGCTCCCAAGACTGCTTTTAGCTTCAAACAGTTCAAAGCCCGCGGACCGAAAGAGTTTCCTGGTGAAGATGGTCCTACAGCCATGTTCCAATGGTTTGATTCTATGGAAGTCACCCTGCTCCAGAGTGGCTGTCCTGATGATCTCCGTACACTCAACGCAACTGGCGTTTTCTAGTCCCGCGCTTTAGACTGGTGGACAGCCGAGAGAAACAAACGCGGAAATGATGTAGCTTACGGGCTATCATGGGATGAGTTGAAGGACGTGATGATGGAAGAGTTATGCCCTCCCTATGAGCGCCAAAAGTTGGAGGACGAATTCTGGCATATTAAGCAGAAGGAGGGTGACAACGCTGGTTTGACTGCGCGCTTCAAGCAGTTGAGTATTATCTGTCCAGATCAAGTTAAGACACCCGAGATCGCCATAAAAAAGTATATCCGTGCTCTTCCGGATTGTGTGGCTGATTTCGTTCAAGCCGCAAAGACGTCAACGATTGAAGAAACATACTTGCTCGCTGCTATCAACGATAAGCGAGTCAAGTCTGGTGTCTGGGATAAAACTCCCAAGAATCTGCATCAAGCTACTACTGCTTCAACCACTGAAACCGCCGCCGCTCCTCAGTCATCCAAGCTTCCGAGACGCAAGAGAAAGAACAACAACAGTTCCAGCAATAAGAACTGTGCTGTGACCAATGTTGCTCCACTTCAAGTTGTTCCAGCTCCTCAGCAACACCAACACCGCCAAGTAGTGGCCCCGGTTACCAACGCATCGCCGGCAAAGTGTGCGTATACTGCTCCTCATCCGGCATGCCCTACTTGTACTTATCATCATCTAGTGGGAATCGCCTGCAGATACTGTGCTTATTGTAACATGTACGGCCATTTCACCGCCAACTGCCATACAGGTCCACGTCAAAACCCTGCTCCAACACAAGGTCAAGCTCCTGCTCATCAAGCTCTACTTGCTGCTCCACAAGGCCATCAATCGGCTCAGGCACCCGCGGTCAATGCTAGAGTTTGCTATGCGTGTGGTGATCCCAACCACTTCGCCAACATGTGCCCGAATTGAGTGGTCAAGCAAGAGCCCCAACAGCAGCAGCCTCAGCAGCAACAGCAACCACCAGCACCCCGTGGACGTACTTTCAACATCAATGTCCGTCAAGCTCAAGCCGATAACAACGTGGTGAATGGTACGTTTCTTGTGAATGGTATATATACTTCGTGTTTGTTTGATACTGGAGCAGATAACTGTTTTATATCTCTTGAATTCGAAAAGCTCCTCAATCGTAAGCACGCTTATCTCCCCTCGACGTTCGATGTTGAAGTTTCCACCGGAAGAATCGTCGCCATCAACTCTGTTCTTTGTGATTGTACTATGAAGCTCAACAATCACATCTTTCCCATTGATCTTATTCCGATGCAGCTCGGAAGTTTTGATGTCATAGTAGGCATGGACTTTCTTCGTGAAAACCATGCTGAAGTTGTTTGCTTCGATAAGATGATTCGATTCTCGCTCGCTAATGGTGATCAATTGTGTGTTTATGGTGAAGTCGCGTCGAAGAAACTCCAACTCATGTCATGTGTCCAGGCTGGCAAGTATCTCCGCAAGGAATACCAAGCTTTCTTAGCACACATTGTAGTAGTGGAGAAAAAAGAAGTTAAAGAGGTGAAAGACGTCCCCGTTGTTCGTGAGTTTCCTAATGTTTTTCCTGATGAATTACCGGGATTACCTCTCGCTCGTGATATCGATTTCCGAATCGACCTCATTCCTGGAGCCAACCCTGTTGCGAAAGCGCCTTATCGTCTCGCTCCTTCGGAAATGCGCGAACTCTCCAGTCAGCTCCAGGAACTTCTTGATAAAGGCTTTATTCCCCCTAGCACCTCTCCATGGGGCGCGCCTGTCCTTTTCGTAAAAAAGAAGGATGGTTCGTTTAGGATGTGTATCGACTATAGGGAATTGAATAAGTTGACAATCAAGAATCGCTATCCCTTGCCCCAAATCGATGACTTATTTGACCAGCTACAAGGTGCTACGCGTTTTTCGAAGATCGATCTACGTTCAGGCTATCATCAATTACACATTCAAGAGGAGGATATACCCAAAACCGCTTTTCGAACCCGCTATGGACACTATGAGTTCGTTGTCATGCCATTTGGTTTGACCAACGCTCCTATAGTTTTCATGGATTTGATGAATCGAGTGTGCAAACCCTTCCTTGATCGCTTCGTAATTGTATTCATCGATGATATCCTGATCTATTCCAAATCAAAAGCCAACGCTCCTCCAAGGAAACCGTCTCTATGCCAAGTTCTCCAAGTGTGAATTTTGGCTGGAGGAGGTCCAATTCTTGGGTCACATTGTCAATAGTCAAGGTATCCACGTTGACCCTGCGAAGATCGAAGCTGTTAAGAGTTGGGTTAAACCCAAGAATCCGTCTGAAGTCCGCTCTTTTCTCGGACTGGCAGGCTATTATCGTTGTTTTATCGAAGGTTTCTCCAAAATCGCCGTGCCGTTAACCTCTCTTACGCATAAAGACAAACCTTTTGTTTGGGGAACTAAACAGGAGGAAGCCTTTCAAGCTCTCAAAACGGTGCTTTGCAATGCTCCCATGCTCTCACTTCCTGACGGAAACGGCAACTTCGTAGTCTACTGCGATGCCTCTAACCTTGGTCTTGGTTGTGTTCTCATGCAACGAGATAAGGTTATCGTGTACGCCTCTCGACAGCTCAAGATCCACGAGAAGAACTACACCACACATGACCTCACGCTTGGCGCAGTTGTTTTTGCGTTAAAGATCTGGCGACACTACCTTTATGGTACCAAGTGTACGATCTTCACCGATCATAGGAGCCTACAGCATATCTTTGACCAGAAAGAACTGAACATGCGTCAACGCCGATGGGTAGAACTGCTAAATGATTACGACTGTGAGATCCGTTACCATCCAGGCAAAGCAAATGTTGTTGCCGATGCCCTCAGTCGATGAAGCTACTTGCTTAGCATTCATAATTCTCAAGCCCAATATCATCTCGAAACTCTTATCCGTGACGCTCAACATGCTTGTTTTACCGAGCGAACTTTGAAGAAGGGAATAATTCTAAACGATGGCGCCCAACTCGAGAATAAAGCAAATGGTATATTTCATTATTTGGACCGAATTTGGATTCCCAAGCGTACGGACCTATGAAAACTCCTGATGGATGAAACCCACAAATCTCGATATTCTATTCATCCCGGTGCTGACAAGATGTACCAGGACATGCGCTACAAGTACTGGTGGCCGGGCATGAAGAAGGATATCGCAATCTATGTTTTGAAATGCCTAACCTGTTCCAAGGTTAAGGCTGAGCATCAAAGACCCTCTGGCTTACTCGTTCAGCCCGAAATCCCGATGTGGAAATATGAGAGTATAGCTATGGATTTCATAACGAAGCTTCCGCGTACTCAATCTGGTCATGATAGCATTTGGGTTGTGGTTGACCGTTTGACTAAGTCAGCTCACTTCCTGCCGATACGAGAAGACTACAAGGTAGAAAAATTAGCTCGAATCTACACCAACGAGATCATTAGTCGACATGGGACGCCTCGCGACATAATCTCTAACCGTGATGGTCGGTTTACCTCGCGTTTCTGGGAAACATTTCAACCTGCTCTCGGTACTACTCTGAATCTAAGTACTGCTTTCCATCCCCAAACCGATGGTCAGACTGAAAGAACGATTTGTACCCTTGAAGACATGCTCCGTTCGTGTGTCATAGATTTCGGTGGTAGTTGGGACGCGTACTTACCTTTGGTCGAATTCTCGTACAATAACAATTATCATTCCAACATACAAATGGCACCGTTTGAGGCTCTATACGGAAGAAAATGCCAATCGCCTATTGTATGGCATGGGATCGGAGACGCGTAAATTACCGGTCCCGAGCTGTTGCAAGAAACGACATACAAAATCCTCCAAATTCGAGTCAATCTGTTGAAAGCTAGGAGCTGACAGAAAAGTTACGCTAATAGACGCCGCAAGCCCCTTGAATTTGACGTTGGCGATCACGTACTCCTAAAGGTTGCACCTTGGAAGGGGGTGGTCAGATTCGGCAAGAAAGGAAAGCTCGCGCCTCGATATATTGGACCCTTTAAGATCTTGGAGAGGATTGGAAAAGTGGCCTACAAACTCGAACTACTAGAGGAACTGAGTAACGTCCACCCGACTTTCCATGTTTCGAACCTCAGAAAGTGCCTGGCCGACCAAGAATTACATGTCCCTCTTGAGGACTTGCAAGTGGACGAAACATTACACTTCGTGGAAAAGCCTGTTGAGATCGTGGGACGAGAAACCAAGGTGCTCAGACGCTCACGCATTCCCATTGTGAAGGTTCGCTGGGAAGGCAAACGAGGCACCGAGTTCACATGGGACTCGAAAGCGACATGAAGGCAAAGTACCCGCAGTTGTTTGTTACGGCTGAAGCCTAATTTCAGGACGAAATTCCCTTAAGTAGGGGAGGCTGTAACACCTCGTGTTTCGAAAGTCAAAGTCAAGATTGAAGTCAAAGGAAGAAAAGATTGCTAATTGCGATCTGTCACTCCTTGCTCAACTACTGTTTTGACTTTTGGACTTGTAATCGAATCTATCTATTTTATCGCTTTAGTTGTATTATGTGGAGTATCTATTAATAATCGCTATTTAGTCGCATGTTTAATCGACTTATTTCTTATCGCTACCGCAATCGCAACTCGAGATATGTGTTCTGGATATTATTTTATGTGTGTGTGCTATTTATGTGTTACTTGTGCATGTTATGTTTATGTTGAGGTGTTAATCGCAATCGCAATCTGTCGCAACACAATCTATCGCATCGTAATCGAATCGAGAACGCTAAACGCAAGTTAATTATAGTGATTGTATGTTAGATATGGTAGTTATGTTATTTGTGTGACTAATGGGTAATACTATCGCATCGCTCACTCGAATTGAATCGCAACGCTCAACACGCGAATCGAATCGAATCGAAACGACACGAACACTTGGATCGAGTGACCAACCGATTGAGTGGCCATCCGATCGGATTGCCATCCGATTGGGTTGCCATCCGATCGAGTTGCCACCCGATCGGGTTGCCACCCGATCGGACTGCCACCCGATCGACCAGCCACTATCCCCACTTTCCTTTTTGGGAAACCCTATAAATACCCACCTGTCACATCATTGTGATGTGACAGCTCCCTTGTTCGACCAGCCGACCTTCAGCCCTCATTTCTCTCGATTTCTCTCGATTCTTGTAAGTTTTCAACCTAAATCTTGTACTTCTATAATCTACACACACTTCTTCATCATTTTCACCTTTGAATCTTAACTTTTAACTTTGAAATCACCGGATTTGAGGTGTTCTAGGATGATGTCATCATGGAGTTCTTATGAACTTCAATGTTTGGCCTCATTCCACCAAGAACAACTTAGATCTAAAGGATTTCCAAAAGATTAATCGATGTTTTCTCATAGATCTACACAAATTCATGGTTAAAAGGATTGAGATAAAGTTTTCCAACTTTTTTCAACTCTTTTACACTCAATGCCTTCAAAACCGATAGAATCGGAGCTTGTTCCGATCTTCTACTCGTTCTTAGTGATGGATTAGTTCCAGATCTGAATTCTATCCAAGAGATAAGTGATTTCGGGTTTGAACATGAACAACCGACTCGAACCGTGAACGGTCGGACTAGGGTGGTTCCTGTTCGATCGGGTCACTCGGGTCGAGATGGGGTTTCTGTTGTTTAAGCTAGTTATCATAACGTCTCGTTCAAAACTTCAAACAGAAACCAGTGTCAGGACGGTCAGACCGTTGGAACGAATTGTCGTCTGATCAGATTGCCATCCGATCGACCGGCCGTCCGATCGGGTTGCACTTGGTTCCATACTTAGACTTTTATTCAAACTTTTCAAGGATCTGAAAGTTGAACGGATTACCGCCCGATCGGATTGCCATCCGATCGAGCGGCCGTCCGATCGTGTGACATTTAGGACTTTGGTACTTAAACAATTTTCAACATGTTCAGTACGTACGGATTGCCACCTGACCGGATAGCCATCCGATCGAGTGACCGTCATGTTGTGAACTTGTTCTCACTAAGTGTACTACCAATCGGATTGTTGAACGATCGAACCGCCGTTCGATCGACCGACCTGAAGGGTAGAGATACTTCTCTATTTTTAAAATGCTACAACGAAAACTTCAAAGTACAAACCATCATACACAAACACATCCTCACCAAACGAGGTGACAATCCAATCGAATGGCCAACCGATCAGATTGCCATCCGATCGGATTACCATCTGATCCTTGGTACACTGCACCATTTTATGCGCCGCTCATCGTTTATGCTATCATTAACTATTCAGGCTAATCTCTCTCAAGCGCTCCCTTCAATCCAAGAGAGTGTTTACTTGTTAAACACAATCTATGAGTATACTCGATCCCTTTTTGCTTAATGCACTTTTGGGTGTTACATACGTTACTTATTCTAAATCACATCGAACACACAACGCAAACACTATTTATACGCCAACCTCTAATGCATGTTATACGTGACTCGATGAAAGCCTGTTTGTTATGTTATGTTAACACATTGATTGATGTCTACCTGCCTTAGCAACGATAGTACTACAGTTTGGACTCAGCACCTGTTCATTCAGGGGTTGTTAAGGACAATTACTTCATGTGTTCACAGTGGTGAACATGTGTTGCGCACTCGCTACTAGTAGTCAACTCGCAATCATTGGTATTGATAGGATCTTTGTCGATAACTTACATGCTTCACATTATACGTTGTACATGCTGGTTATGCGTAAACGATTTCGAACTCTATATGCTATTATCAAACTTGTATTCTCACCTTTACAGTATGTGTATTGACCTCTATTTTAACATATGTGACAGGTGTTTAGGATGCTACTTGCTAGGATGCTTGCTTCATGGAATCGAGTTAGGAAGAGTCTAGAAACGAACAAACAATTTATTTTTATTTGAAAATCTGAGTTGTCGAAACTGTTCTATTTGTTTGGAGATGTTATGTCTGTAATAACTTGCTTGCTTAATGGGTTACGGTATGGGACGTAATGTTTAACTATTCGGTAAAGTAGTTGTTATGGAATTTCTCTCGAACAATCTGTTTCGCTCAGTGCCATGCCCCGATGTTTCCGTCATCGATTGGGGTGTGACAGTATCAAATGACAAAAAATTTTTGAAATTAAATGAAGCATATTGTGTTGAAATGCCTAAGGTCAAACAGACATGGGCTCAATTGTTCAAGTAATTGAATTGAGTAATTGTGCAGGTGCTACCGAAATGAACCGAATGTCCAAGAGAGGAGTATTGGAGCAGCCTGGCACGAGAGGAGGAGGCTGTTGAACCCTGCAACTGAATCAGGGAGTTTGTTTCTGTACATAAATAAACCATATTTGAAAAACCCTAAAAATTGAAAATCTAAAAACCAAAAATATGTTTTAATTTTGTCAAAAATTGAAAAATCAAAAATATGTTTTGTTTTTAAATTTTGTCAAAAATTCAAAAATTTACAAAAATATGTTGAGTGAATACACCGAAACCCCCACGGCTGAACAAACATGATTCATTTCACAAGATTGAAAAACGGTTTTCAAAGTGTAAAATATCAAGGTGTTGTAAATCATGGTGGTATATTTTCTGCAAAATAGGGCTTGAGATGAAGAAAATGGATGGCGAGACAAAGCTATCTACATCGGTTATCAAATTTCCTTTAAATGTTTTGAATTTTAGGGGGAGTAAAAATTTCAGAAAAAACAAAAACATTTGAAAATTTGAAAAAGCCAAAAACATGATAAAATCGAAAATGAGTTTTGTGTAAAAAGAGGAAATGATAGTACATCAGTAGACAATCACAGTACGCTAAAGAATTGGAAAGTCAAAATGTGATAAACGGTCTCACTGATGATATGCTGGTAGGTTTTTACACGCTTAGTAGATTGTTTTCGAGATATAAACCTAAATATTAAATACTTACTTATCTCGTGGGGAACATCTCTCGGATATATGGGTAACCCCCGAAATCTTGTTTGAGAGATTGCCTGATTCTGAGATACTAGTTCTTTATGTTGTTTGATATCTGGGGTATTATACCTGGTCTTCTAATATTGTGGAAGCAATGGCCTAGACCTCGTATAATACTTTACGCGCTTTTAAAGCTTACCCTCTGCATAAAAATTGAAAAATATCGAAAGATTTAATTCAAGTGCAGTTGTAAAGAAGATTCCCAATGGGAACACACCTAAAGTCGAGCCTTCATCTCTTTGACTGAACGAAAGTTCATACCTGAGCTCTCAAGGTCTCGCACTAACCCAGATCACAGATATCAAATTGGTATATTCACATGTAAGACTGAATCTAGGGAATTTTGATACGGGAGTATATTCTGAGATGGGACACGCGAATAAGTTTAAGTCCTTAAAACATTAATCTCGTATCTCGAATCAGTTGAACTTTGTGTGAAAATTTAAGAGGATCAGTATACTGATGATCTAAGTGAATCGTTTAGAACTTAAAGTGTTTAAAGCTCAACGGTGCTAGTGATTTGTCATAAACTGATATGATACTCTGACACGAACTCAAACAAAAATATTGTCTGTAAATATGTTTATAAATATTTCCTTACTGCTTTATGTTTCAGAAAAATACAAAAAGATTTTGATTTCATTTTATTTTCGACAACCGATGTCTGAGAAACTGAGTTTCAAAATCTAAGTATGTTGAACGTGTTTCTGAAAATAAAACAAGTTCATTAATTTGAAACTTGAAGTTTTTAAACAAAAATCAAAAACAGTTTATGAAGTCTCCAAGGTCATTAATTTGGACTTGGATGATTAACTGTGAGGGATTTGGATTCTTAATACTGCCAAATCTATAAAGCATTTTGATAGGGGGAGTGAAGTCAAGTTAATCTTGTATATATTCATATTATTATATTTTAGAGCCAGGTTCTTGATTCAAAAAGTTTTTAAAGAGCCAGGAAATCATTCCTGGATGCTCAAAACGTTTTCACTTATAAATGTTTGAGAATTTACAGATGTTGTACCAGACTACGATCCCAATAGCCGAGTCTAAGGGGGAGTCTGAAGACGAGCTCGACGCAAGGGGGAGCTTGTAACCGGAAAGCTAGGTGTCGATCCCAAAAGCATGGAAGCTTGACGAAAGGGGGAGCCTGAAGAGAGAGTCTACCGAAAGGGGGAGCTGAAGCTGACGACAGATCCACGGGGATTCTGTTCAAGCAAGAGGGAGTCTATGTTGCTGAAGATGTGATAAAGCTTCAAGAAGACTCAGAGAGAGAAAGACAAGATGCTACGAGATTGAGTGCGGCAATATCCAAGGGGGAGTCTGTTAGTGCAGTAATGTCTATCGCCTCCGTCAATCAGTCCGTAGCAGAAGTTAGAATAAAACATAGTCTTATATTGTAATATTTAGGGAAAAGGCAAGGTGGCATTTATGTAATTAATGAGAACTCTCATTAAAGCCTTGGCCTATAAATAAAACCCTTAGGTGTTAGATTTAGAACTTTTGCCATTTTCACATTTTGGAGCATAGGAGCTAGAGATAGAAAGTAGAGAGAGAAAGGCAAAAGGTGATTCACGGTTCTTTGTACGGTTTCATATCTTTTAATCGAATCACAGGTTGTAGTACGTTCTTGTGTTCGGTCCACGCACGTGCATGGATTCCGCACGTCACATGTGTCATACGCAATCGTTCGGGAGTCAAAAACCGATCCTACATTATCGTTGACCGTCTTACGAAATCCGCCAATTTTCTGCCGATACGGGAAGACTACAAGGTTGAACAATTAGCACGAATCTATACCGACGAAGTTATTCGTCGACATGGGACACCTCATGACATCATCTCTGACCGCGATGGTCGATTCACTTCGCATCTCTGGGAAACTTTTCAATCTGCTCTCGGTACTACTCTTAATCTCAGTACCGCTTTCCATCCCTAGACCGACGGTCAGACTGAGCGCACGATTCGCACCCTTGAGGACATGCTTCTCTCGTGCGTTATAGATTTTGGTGGTAATTGGGATTCGCATTTACCCTTAGTCGAATTCTCGTACAACGACAGTTATCACTCTAGCATTCAAATGGCACCATTTGAGGCATTATATAGGAGAAAATGTCGATCGCCTATTGTATGGCACGAGATTGGAGACGCGCAAATTACCGGTCCTGAGTTATTGCAAGAAACGACTGACAAGATCCTCCGGGGATACAAGACAATCTCTTGAAAGCTCGGAGTCGTCAAAAGAGTTACGCCGATAAACGCCGCAAGCCCCTTGAATTTGACGTTGGTGATCACCTACTCCTAAAGGTTTCACCTTGGAAGGGGGTGATCCGGTTCGGCAAGAAAGGAAAGCTAGCGCCTCAATACGTTGGACCCTTTAAGATTCTAGAAAGAATTGGCAAAGTGGCTTACCGACTCGAATTACCGGAGGAACTCAGCAACGTACACCCGACTTTCCACGTTTCGAACCTCAAAAAGTGTCTAGCCAAAGAGAATTTACATGTTCCTCTTGAGGATCTACACGTGGACGAAACATTACACTTCATGGAAAGGCCATTAGAGATCATGGACCGAGAGACCAAGAAACTCCGACGCTCTCGCATCCCTATAGTGAAGGTTCGCTGGGAAGGTAAACGCGGCGCCGAGTTCACTTGGGAACTCGAGAGTGATATGAAAGCTAAATATCCACATCTCTTCGTTACTCCTGCGCCTTAATTTCTGGACGAAATTCTCTAAAGTAGGGGAGGCTGTAACAACCCGACTTTCCGGGTCACAGTCAAAGGAAAGTTAAAGTACAAGTCAAAGTCAAGACATGTCATTATTCAGATCTGTCTTTTCTTGCTTAATTATTGCTTAATTAACTATATTACGCTTATTATCGCATGCTAAACGCTATTTACAAATGCATACTATTTAAAACGCACTTTATCGCAATGTTACTACCGCTATCACAACGCAACGCAACGCAAACTCGAAACGCAGTTATTGGTATTGTTCTATGTGTGTTATTATGTGCTTTACTTGTGTGTGTGCCCTATATATATGTTTCGGGATGTTATTCGCAAACGGCATCGCAATACGAAACGCAGATTTGCTTTTATACATTTTATGTGTTATGTTATTTATGTAACTATTTGTTAGATATCGTGTGGTTATCTCATCGCAACACTTACTCGCAACTCGCTTAAACGCCACGCAACGCTCAACGCACGAATCGAAAGTCGGAAAACCAACTCGCACAAGCCGTCTGATCGAATGACCCTTCGATTGAATGGCCTTCCATCCGGATGACCATCCGATCGGATGGCCATCCGATTAACTAGCCATCCGACCCACTGCTGCACCGCCTTATCTCTCTCTCACCTATAAATACTCGCCTGTCACGTCAACTATTCACTGATGTGACAGCTCTATCCGACCAACACACTCCCAGCTCGTTCCAAGCACTTTTCTCTCGATTCCACGCGATTCCGTAAGTATTTCACCCTAAATCTTGTACTTCCATCACCAGCACACACTTTCTCATCATATTCTCAACTGAAATCACCACTTTTCACCATGAAATCACCGTATTTGTACTGCTTTAGGGTGACGTCACCTCGGGTTCTTATGAACACTGAAGTGTGACATCATCTCATCAAGATTTGCCCAGATATAAAGGATTTCTACACATTTTTACACTGATTTCAACAAGGTTTCAACAAATTATCAACTGTTTCAAACTTTTCTTCAACATTCTTTACTTTTTACTCAAAACCGTTAGAATCTGGACTCGTTCAGGCTCTCCACTCATTCTCTAGCGGAGAACCTGTGACAACCCGCACTAAACCAGGTATCCGTGCGACTTAATTAATGATTAATTACTGCTTAATTACTGTGCTTATTTGAACTAGCTGATGAACTGCTACTTGATATCGGATACATGTATTTACTTGCATCATACTTTACTTATCGTCACTACATTATTTACATGCTGAACCCTAGTGACAACCATGATGCACAAAAAGCACAGTAGCACAATGACGGATAACCTATTGAATATGCTGATAAGCCAGCATCAGGCAAACACTGCCTCCAAGGCCTATAAGAGCCTGAGATATTTTGCTACACTAGTAGTGAGTGTAGGGATACAAGGGTTGTGGAACTGCGTCTCTAGGAATAAGTTACAATGACTGGATGTGCCTAAAACGTACTCAAAGTACAAAATTCAGCACTTTACACAATAACTCAGCTTTTAGCTAACTAATAAAGTGCCAAAACATGAGAAAAATATTACTAGACACTTTCCAAAGTGTCAGGAATGAGTCGTGTCACTAAAAAGAGTATAACGACACTTTAAAGCTCTATTAAGCGCTTTAACGGATTACTATCCAACCGAACAACCGGGCGTTACCCGAAACATGAAAATATTGTTATTTTCATTACTTATCTTTTTCTGAGCCAGTTAGGGTCTCTGAATACCCTAACACCCGCTTTAAAGCATTAAACATCACTAACTAAGTTAAACCCTTAACTAACTTGGTTTATCTAACTAAATACTTGTGCCTAGTTGAAATCGAACCAAGGAACCCCCCCCCCCCCCTCTTGACCGAATTCGGTCCCCTAGGGGACATATCTTGTCCTTGCAAGATTTCTTAATCTAATCTTGTCTAATATCATTTAGACATAACATCCATTGGGTAATACACACATGTTTAGTCTATAAGATCATGAGTTTACACATAATCATCATCACTAAACACAACAACAACTCTCTCCTCTCTTGCTCTATAGAGCTCTCGGCCGAGACCCCCACCCCCATCCATCATATTTTCGGTTCTTGATCTTGCCATTCCAAGGTTATTCAAGCATCAAGGGTTGCGTATTAGGAAGTTTGGAGCAAACGGAACGCGAAGGACCTCTCTACTTTGCTTTTATCCACGCCATTTTCGCCAAGATCCTTCCCTAGCCTTGAGCTAGAGGTATAATGTTTAAAACTCGTTTTTGAACTATTCTGAAATGGTTAAAAGGATTTGTAATGGTTAAATCTCGTTAAAATGCTAAATGATGAACAAAAGTTTACATAAAACACTAAAAATGGTGGATAATAGCATATATGTTGTGTAAATGTTGTAGTATTTGAAATATATGGTTATCTAGACCCGATCTATGATGTGGTAGCTCGGATCATCATTTAACCCGGTTTGGTAAGATCATGGATCTTAACATAAGCTTGTTTTGAAATAATACAAGGGTTAAAGGGTGAAACTCTACCACACATGAAACATGAACTTGTGTAAAAGTGTTCTTACTTGTACAATGGTGTTTAAAACTAGTAGATCTACGTATCTACAACCGGTATTTTCAAAGAACCATGTACCAAGAAAATCATGTATTTTAAAAGATGGATCTTACATTAACAAGCATGATTTTTATAAACCACAAGTGTGTAAACACTTGTGAAATGAAAAGATCCGACAAAGAACTAGTTTTGTCAAAAGTTACTAGAAGTTGTAAAGATGGATTTTCTCTAAAAACGAGGTTTTTACAAGATCGGATTGTTTTGTATAAAGACCCATTAAAAGTAAAGAGATTTACTACATATTTTTAGACAAACCACAAGTTCGTATATTTTTGCGATTATGTCTATCTTTGACTAGTTAAAATGTTGAAAAGTTGTTTGATAATGTTGAGAACATTGGTTGATTTGATTTGATAAAGAAAATGATACGCTTAAAAGCGTGGCCACCTCCAGTTACAGAGGAGACTCTGGCGAAATTTTTCTAAAAACCTAACACTTAGAACTATTTACACTACAAGTGTTAGAATCATTTTGACATGTTTTCGAACATAAATTTCGCCATGACTTTATTTACTAAATATTCGGAGGTGGGATTTTCACAAAATTTAACGTGATAAATATATATATTTTTCACACACTGTTTATGATTATTTTGTGAAATACATAAATATTATTTTTAGAGTAAAAATAATATTTACGAACGTTAACGAATCCAAAATAATACGAACGCTTTCACCATAAATATATAAGTTACACCGGTAAGTATATTACCACGCAAATGTTAAAACGTAACTTACGCACTTACAGAAATATTTATGAACGCGTATTTTAACAACGTATTATTGGAGAAAGATTATGAGAAATGAAAATATAATATTTTTGAGAAAAATACTTATATTTTGTAATTGGAAAGGTATATATATATTAAGTGAGACTTAATGATATAATTTGAACGCACATGTATTGAATCCCCCATCCTTGGGAAGGAGATTAACTACCAAGTATATACAGAACGTAAACACGAAATAGTTGTCTAACTATTTCCCAAAGATTTAACTATAAAGCTAAGGCACGGCCGTCCGTCTAATAGAATTAGCACTTGTAGGTCGTCGCACAGCTTTCTGATTTGGAGTACTTGGTAGAGACGCACTGACTGTGAGTTCATGTCCCCCTTTTCTCTAACTGTTTTCAGTTTTCTTAACTGCGGGGGTGAAATACATGTTACTTTGTTTACAAGTACTTTATACACGGTATGTTAACGTAAGGAGGTTTACTACTTAGATCATGTGAATGGGTAGGCAGAAGTACCGAGGGACGTAAGCGGTAGATCTATCTGGGTGTAGCGAGCCCAACTCTAGGCCCAACAGAACGGACCTCTAAGAGGACCAACAGAACGGACCTTGAGTGACTTTGTACCCGACGCAAAAATCTGCTAGGTTGAGTCTTCCTACTTGCATTTCACACATGCTAATGGCCTTGCAAACCATTGGTGATCTCTTTTCCTTACACTGCTACATACCAGGGAACTTTTATACTTACAAGTGTTTTACATACTCACTTACACATGAACTCGCTCAACATTATTGTTGATTTTTCAACTTACATGTATTTCAGGAAATTAACTGGATCTGGCACGGTATGTTATGTTTTCCCGCTGCATAAGGGTTCCAAGGTCATCCCAGTTTAGGAAATGTGACTCTTTCCTGGACAAGTCACAAATCTTAAACTGCGTTTATCTCATGTTGATGTTTATGTTGTTCAAGACAATGTTTTATGTTATGATGTTGTAAGTCTTTAAGACAATGGTATGTTACTCTGGTTTTAGAACTTAATTCAAACGGATGATCTTGCACGATTTTATTTCATATAGCTTTGTTATGATTAAGCTATGGTATTAAGAAGTCACACCAAAAATTAACCACGCTTCCGCAAAGCCAGGGTGTGACAGCTTGGTATCAGAGCCCTGATCATAGCGAACTAGGATTCTTCCTCGAGTCTAGACTATGATCACTAGGGCTCTCACGAAAACATTTTTCTGCATACCACCTAAGTCCAGATCCAAAACTTTTTACAAACAAATGTTGAGCACATTTTATTATTTATAGGCTCAGCCTGGAAGGGCTGAGGCTCGGTCTGAGAGGCCGAGGCTCGGTCTGAGAGATCGAGGTAGTTGGCTAGTGGGACTAGGAAGAGTAGGCTCAGTTTGGAGACTGAGGCTCGGTGTTGGAGACCGAGGCTCGGTCTGAGAGATCGAGGTAGTTGGCTAGTGGGACTAGGAAAAGTAGGCTCAGTTTGGAGACTGAGGCTCGGTGTTGGAGACCGAGGCTCGATCTGAGAGGTCGAGGTAGTTGATAGAGCAGTCCAGGAGACTGGGAGGCTAGTGGGACTAGGAAAATTATGTGATATCTTACTTGGTGACTTATGTGATTATCTGATTGTGTGACTGATTATTTGAGCATATTTGTGTTTATGTTACAGACTCATGGATTCCGCCGGTACTGGCGATTCGGACACTACCGGACCCATACCTATCGTATCTGATGACCTCACATCCTCCGAGCATGATGTGTACACATCTGACTATACCAGTACTGACGAGGATGATTTCCAGCCCTTCGCACTACCCGATGGTGCTGATGAGCCTGCAGATGACCCTCCCGCTGAGTACTTACCTCTAGTAGAGATTCCGGCTCCTATACCCTTAGCCGTTTATCCAGCATATGATTTCCTTCTTGACGCCGAGGCTGATGGCGATATTGACCTGTTTGAGGATGAGATCCAGGGCGAGGCCCTTCTTCCTGCGGACGATCTTCTGATGATCGCTGACGTTCCCGCTGAGGATTCGCCAGCACATTCTCCTGTCCCAGACTCTTTCGAGTCTGTGGCATCCGCACCTTCTCACACATTGAGCGCACAGCACTTTGCGCACGATTCTGATCCTGACCAGGCATCCTCTGTTGCACCTATACCCAGTTTTGAGTTTGACCATGATGACATAGAGGATTCTGATCCTATCTTTTCCCCGGGATACGACCCTGATCATGAGATCGAGTTTATACCTATGGATCAGCCCATGGAGGATCCAGCTGACCCAGTAGACCCTATCGACCCAGAGTTTGACTTCGAGATGGCTTTTGATGACCCTGAGCCTGTCGTCGCTCCTGAGCAGGCAGCCGCTCTAGACCCCATACTTGAGCATGACCCCGTACATGCTGGCATCCCTATTGAGCCTGTTATAGCAGACCCACCTGTTGGTGATCTCCCCATGGATGTTCCTTTGATAGAGGGCGATCATGTTGCTGTTGATCCTATTGTTCCTCTACCTGTTGTTGATATACCTGTTGACCATCCTGTTGAGCACATTGCACCTGTTCACCCTTTTGTTGCACCTGATCCCATACCACTAGAGCCCGAGCATGCACTGTTCGCAGCACGCATGGATCCACCAGATGAGCATGCACAGCACGATTGGATACCTGCTGATGAGGATGTTCCACCTTTTCCCCCACAGATCCCTGATACACGACATGTTGATTTTTCTTTTAGGTTCCACAGTTTGTACCTCCAGCGAGGCCTGGAGAGGGTTCTTCAGCCCATCCTGTTGGGCACGTACCGATGTCTATCCCCTTCATGCCCCAGATACCATCTGTTCCACCCTCTGTTGCTCCATTTCGTATGGCACCTTTTGACCCCACCAGTGAGCCATTCCTTTGGGCTCCAGACTCTGGTATGCCACCTACTGACCCCTACCATTCTTTTCACAGGGGGTATACTATCGAGGACGTTTTGATGTCTTTTGTCGCTCAGCACGAGTCACACACGCAGCGCATCCAGGAGCTTGAGAGAGCTCAGCTGCCACCGTGTCCGTGCCATGGTCAGACACACTCTCCTCTGCAGCCATTTCGACCTTTACCACCAGATTATGCTGCCCGCCTCTTTACACTAGAGCAGCAGGTTGCTTCTATCATTCGTACTCAGCAGGCTATGGAGGCGGACTGGCTCCAGTTACGTCGTTTGTTTTACACCCGCTTTCCTCCTCCTCCACCACCATCTGTATAGAGCTCATCAGTGCTGTTTGGGTAGACGAGGATGAGAAGACGTCGATTGTTGGACTGCACAGCATTTTTGGAGACTACATTTGATCCTGACTTTTGTTGACATGTATTTGACGTATTTGACATTGACATGATATAGTTTTTGGACAGGGGTGATGTAGCCCCTAGTTGATTGATGATTGTATGATACAGGGATGTACTGATACACTTACTATGTGGTCTCGATATATGGCAATCGCAGTATTCTCATCATATTTGATTCGCTTGATTGCTTATTTGTATTTTATGACATGGGATGTTGTGTGATTGGTATTTGTGATGTATTGATAACATGAGATGTTATGTGATTATACTATTACTATCGTTATATACGTACACTACTTTATGACCTGACTTACGTATTATAACATCGGAGCTTTACTATGGCCTGACCAACTTAAACCATCTTTTAGAAGATGCCGCCAAGACGTGAGACACACATGCCTACTAATGAGGCAGAACTCCAGCAGATTATTGCTGCTGCCATAGCACAGTATGCAGCGTCTCAGCCAGGAACGAGCGGAAGTATTAACCAAGGCAATAACATTCCACCTCACGGTAATACCTAGTCATTAAGACATACCGTGGCCTAATTGGATATCTTTAGCAATGATGCTAATGCCATTCATATGTTATAACGTATGTGCAGGGTGCACCTACAAGCAGTTCTTAGACTGCAAGCCCGTAAACTTTGATGGCACAGGAGGTGCCGTCGCCTTCGTTCGTTGGGCTGAGAAAACCGAATCTGTTCTTCGCATGAGCAAGTGCGCACTGGATCAGCAAGTCACCTATATCTCAAGGCTATTCTTGGATGGAGCCCTCTCATGGTGGAATCTGCAAGTACAGACACTAGGCGAAGCTGCTGCCTACGCGCTGACCTGGACCGAATTAAAAGAACTTATGCGCAAAAAGTACTGTTCACGCGCAGAAATCCAGCGATTGGAGACCGAGTTCTGGCACTTGAAAATGGACGGTCCAAAGGTAGCAGAATACGTTCAAAGATTCCATGACTTATCTCAAGTGGTTCCTTACATGGTCACACCAGAATACAAGCGAATCGAGCGCTTCATTTGGGGATTAGCTCCTCAAATCATAAGCATGGTGACCTCATCCAAGCCTGCGACTATTACTGAGGCGATTGATTTGAGCATAGCCCTTACTGAGGAGGCGATTCGCCTGAACAAGTTTGATGAGATCAAGACGAAAAAGGCAGAGACTCACGTCGAGTCATCGGGAGGTAATAAACGGAAGTTCTCGAACTTCAAGCAGGGCGCCAGTGTGGCGGTTAAGAAAGGAGGATCAGACACGACAACTCAAGTTGCAATTGGTAGAGAGAAGAAAGGAAAAGGGTATATGGGCGCCCAGCCCAAATGCAACGCCTGCCAGCGCCACCATTCTGGTCAGTGCGGGCTAAAAGAATGCGAAGCATGTGGGAAACGTGGCCACTCGAAGGACACTTGTTGGGCTAGTGCTGGCCGGGGAGGCCAGGGAGGATTTGAGAACAGGAATAATAACCGTGGCGGTATTGGAAATCGCCCACAAGGAAACTATGGAGGTAACAAGAATCGAGGCATCAATGCTAACCAAGCGGGCGCCATGAATCGTAATCAGAGGAATGATCAAGCTGGTGGAAACGGGCAAAGACTTGGGTGTTTTAACTGCGGTGATATCGGACATTTTAAGAAGAACTGTCCAGACTTAAACCAAGCCCGTGGGAGAGTGTTCCAAATCGAAGCAAGGGAAGCGCGCCAGGACCCCAATGTTGTTACTGGTACGTTCCCTGTCAATCAACGCTATGCATCCGTTTTATTTGATACTGGTGCCGATTATAGCTTCGTGTCGTTAGAATTTAAGAATATGCTTGGTTTAGCCGCTAATAAGTTAGATATTCCGTACTCAATCGAATTGGCCAATGGGAAGTTAGTAGAAGCCAATGAAGTTATCAGAGGTTGTGTGATCGAATTAGGAGAACGTGAGTTTGCTCTGGATCTGCTACCAGTCCAGTTGGGAAGCTTTGACGTGGTAGTAGGAATGGATTGGTTATCAGGCAACAAGGCTGAGATAGTTTGTCACGAAAAGGTTGTTCGTATCCCAACCGATGATGGTGAGACCATTGTTGTTCATGGAGAAAAGCGTGAGACGCCGTTGAGGATTATCAGCTGCTTGAAAGCAAGGAAGTGTTTGCAGAAAGGATGTGTTGCCTTCCTGGCACACATTGTGGATAAGAAGGCTGCTGAGCCAAGAATCGAAGACATCCCTGTCGTAAGGGAGTACCCAGAAGTCTTCCCAGAAGACTTGCCTGGATTGCCACCTCAGAGGCAAGTAGAGTTTCGCATCGACTTAGTTCCGGGCACCGCGCCTGTGGCTAAAGCACCTTATAGACTTGCTCCGTCTGAGATGCAGGAACTGTCAACACAACTTCAAGAGTTGTTAGACAAGGGTTTTATCCGACCAAGCTTCTCGCCTTGGGGAGCTCCGGTCCTGTTTGTCAAGAAGAAGGACGGTAGTTTCCGTATGTGCATTGACTACCGGGAGTTAAACAAGCTGACGATCAAGAATAGGTATCCTCTGCCAAGAATTGATGATCTGTTTGACCAACTGCAAGGTTCAAGCTTTTATTCAAAGATCGATCTTCAATCTGGATACCATCAGTTAAGGATACAAGAGGAAAGCATTCCCAAGACAGCCCTCAGAACTCGTTATGGGCACTACGAGTTCCTCGTTATGCCATTCGGTTTGACAAACGCACCTGCAGTCTTTATGGACTTAATGAATAGAGTTTGCAAGCCGTACTTGGATAAGTTCGTGATTGTATTCATCGACGACATCTTGATTTATTCAAAAACGAAGGCTGAACACGAGCAGCATCTTAGAGCCATTCTAGAGCTGCTGAAGAAAGAACAGCTGTATGCCAAATTCTCTAAGTGCGAGTTTTGGCTACGAGAGGTGCAATTCCTTGGGCACGTGGTAAATGGAGATGGAATCCACGTGGATCCAACAAAGATCGAAGCGATCAAGGATTGGGAAACGCCAAAGACGCCAACCGAGATCCGGCAATTCTTGGGTTTGGCTGGCTATTATCGAAGATTCATTGAGAATTTTTCAAAGATCGCTCAACCATTGACGCTCCTCACACAGAAGGATAAGAAGTTTGATTGGGAAATCAAACAGGAGGAAGCCTTCCAGATATTGAAGGATAAGCTCTGCAACGCGCCTATCTTAGCTCTACCAGATGGTACTGATGATTTTGTGGTATACTGCGACGCATCGCGCCAAGGATTGGGTTGCGTGTTGATGCAACGCCAAAAGGTTATTGCTTACGCATCGCGTCAACTGAAAGTGCACGAAAAGAACTATACCACGCACGATTTGGAGCTCGGCGCAGTGGTTTTTGCTTTAAAGATCTGGAGACACTACCTTTATGGTACAAAGTGTACAATCTTTACAGATCACAAGAGCCTACATCACATATTCAACCAGAAGGAGCTGAATATGAGACCAAGACGATGGGTTGAATTGTTGAACGATTACGACTGCGAGATTAAGTATCATCCAGGGAAGGCGAATGTGGTCGCCGATGCCCTAAGTCGTAAAGAGAGAATCAAGCCCATAAGGGTTAGAGCTTTAGAAATGATTATACGAACCGATCTTTCCTTGCGCATTCGTGCCGCGCAGAAAGAAGCTCTCAAGGAAGGGAACCTTGAAGAGGAATATCTCCGTGGGATGGAGAAGCTTTTGGTACCAAACGAGGAAGGGACGTTATGTTTTGAGAAAAGGATTTGGGTTCCTCTGTTTGGTGATTTAAGGGAGGTTATTTTTTACGAAGCTCACAAGTCGCGGTACTCTATCCATCCAGGAGCGGATAAGATGTACCAGGATCTCAAAGATTATTATTGGTGGCCTAGGATGAAAGGCGATGTTGCTGTTTACGTGAGCAAATGTTTAACGTGCGCTAAGGTTAAAGCGGAATACCAGAAGCCTTCAGGACTTCTGCAACAACCCGAGATTCCCAAGTGGAAATGGGAACAAATCTCCATGGATTTTATTACGAAATTGCCAAGAACGCCAAGAGGCCATGACACTATCTGGGTGATAGTGGATCGTTTAACAAAGTCAGCACACTTCTTACCCATCAGGGAGAAGGATAATACGAGCAAATTGGCTGAAATTTACATGAGAGAGATCGTCGCGCGCCATGGAGTACCTCTCTCGATCATCTCTGATAGAGACGGAAGGTTTGTGTCAAGGATATGGCAATCCTTCCAAGAAGCCTTTGGCTCACAATTGAATCTGAGCACTGCGTTTCATCCGCAAACTGACGGCCAGAGCGAGCGAACGATACAGACTTTGGAAGACATGCTGAGAGCGTGTGTTATGGATTTGGGCGGTAGCTGGGACAAGCATTTGCCTTTGGTCGAATTTTCATACAACAACAGCTACCACACCAGTATTGGTGTCGCGCCATTTGAAGCCCTTTACGGACGCAAGTGCCGATCACCCCTATGCTGGGCTGACGCAGGTGACAGGCAGCTTGCTGGTCCCGAAATCGTCCAAGAGACGACTGATAAAATCGCGCAGATTATTAAACGCATCGAAGCAGCTCGCCACAGACAAAAGGCCTATGCGGATCCAAACCGGAAACATGTGGATTTCCAAGTTGGAGAAATGGTTTTATTGAAGGTATCACCCTGGAAGGGTGTGGCACGCTTTGGGAAGCGTGGGAAGTTAAATCCGCGCTACATTGGTCCCTTCAGAATTCTGGAAAGAATAGGACTAGTAGCATACAAGTTGGACCTACCTGCTGAACTGAATGGTGTTCACGATACATTTCATGTATCCAACCTGAAGAAAAGTCCAACTCAAGTTGACGTTGCCATTCCCATCGACGAGATTCATGTTGACGACACGCTCCACTTCGTTGAAGAACCTGTTGAGGTCACGGATTGGAAAGTTAACAAGACCCGCCGGAGCAGTGTCAAGCTCGTCAAAGTTCGTTGGAATGCCAGACATGGTCCTGAATACACCTGGGAACGGGAGGACCGAATGAAAGAAAAATACCCCCACCTTTTTCCTAAGAACCCTGCATCTAGTAGCAGAACTTAAATTTCGGGACGAAATTTATTTAACGGGGGGAGAATGTGACAACCCGCACTAAACCAGGTATCCGTGCGACTTAATTAATGATTAATTACTGCTTAATTACTGTGCTTATTTGAACTAGCTGATGAACTGCTACTTGATATCGGATACATGTATTTACTTGCATCATACTTTACTTATCGTCACTACATTATTTACATGCTGAACCCTAGTGACAACCATGATGCACAAAAAGCACAGTAGCACAATGACGGATAACCTATTGAACATGCTGATAAGCCAGCATCAGGCAAACACTGCCTCCAAGGCCTATAAGAGCCTGAGATATTTTGCTACACTAGTAGTGAGTGTAGGGATACAAGGGTTGTGGAACTGCGTCTCTAGGAATAAGTTACAATGACTGGATGTGCCTAAAACGTACTCAAAGTACAAAATTCAGCACTTTACACAATAACTCAGCTTTTAGCTAACTAATAAAGTGCCAAAACATGAGAAAAATATTACTAGACACTTTCCAAAGTGTCAGGAATGAGTCGTGTCACTAAAAAGAGTATAACGACACTTTAAAGCTCTATTAAGCGCTTTAACGGATTACTATCCAACCGAACAACCGGGCGTTACCCGAAACATGAAAATATTGTTATTTTCATTACTTATCTTTTTCTGAGCCAGTTAGGGTCTCTGAATACCCTAACACCCGCTTTAAAGCATTAAACATCACTAACTAAGTTAAACCCTTAACTAACTTGGTTTATCTAACTAAATACTTGTGCCTAGTTGAAATCGAACCAAGGAACCCCCCCCCCCTCTTGACCGAATTCGGTCCCCTAGGGGACATATCTTGTCCTTGCAAGATTTCCTAATCTAATCTTGTCTAATATCATTTAGACATAACATCCATTGGGTAATACACACATGTTTAGTCTATAAGATCATGAGTTTACACATAATCATCATCACTAAACACAACAACAACCCTCTCCTCTCTTGCTCTCTAGAGCTCTCGGCCGAGACCCCCACCCCCATCCATCATATTTTTGGTTCTTGATCTTGCCATTCCAAGGTTATTCAAGCATCAAGGGTTGCGTATTAGGAAGTTTGGAGCAAACGGAACGCGAAGGACCTCTCTACTTTGCTTTTATCCACGCCATTTTCGCCAAGATCCTTCCCTAGCCTTGAGCTAGAGGTATAATGTTTAAAACTCGTTTTTGAACTATTCTGAAATGGTTAAAAGGATTTGTAATGGTTAAATCTCGTTAAAATGCTAAATGATGAACAAAAGTTTACATAAAACACTAAAAATGGTGGATAATAGCATATATGTTGTGTAAATGTTGTAGTATTTGAAATATATGGTTATCTAGACCCGATCTATGATGTGGTAGCTCGGATCATCATTTAACCCGGTTTGGTAAGATCATGGATCTTAACATAAGCTTGTTTTGAAATAATACAAGGGTTAAAGGGTGAAACTCTACCACACATGAAACATGAACTTGTGTAAAAGTGTTCTTACTTGTACAATGGTGTTTAAAACTAGTAGATCTACGTATCTACAACCGGTATTTTCAAAGAACCATGTACCAAGAAAATCATGTATTTTAAAAGATGGATCTTACATTAACAAGCATGATTTTTATAAACCACAAGTGTGTAAACACTTGTGAAATGAAAAGATCCGAAAAAGAACTAGTTTTGTCAAAAGTTACTAGAAGTTGTAAAGATGGATTTTCTCTAAAAACGAGGTTTTTACAAGATCGGATTGTTTTGTATAAAGACCCATTAAAAGTAAAGAGATTTACTACATATTTTTAGACAAACCACAAGTTCGTATATTTTTGCGATTATGTCTATCTTTGACTAGTTAAAATGTTGAAAAGTTGTTTGATAATGTTGAGAACATTGGTTGATTTGATTTGATAAAGAAAATGATACGCTTAAAAGCGTGGCCACCTCCAGTTACAGAGGAGACTCTGGCGAAATTTTTCTAAAAACCTAACACTTAGAACTATTTACACTACAAGTGTTAGAATCATTTTGACATGTTTTCGAACATAAATTTCGCCATGACTTTATTTACTAAATATTCGGAGGTGGGATTTTCACAAAATTTAACGTGATAAATATATATATTTTTCACACACTGTTTATGATTATTTTGTGAAATACATAAATATTATTTTTAGAGTAAAAATAATATTTACGAACGTTAACGAATCCAAAATAATACGAACGCTTTCACCATAAATATATAAGTTACACCGGTAAGTATATTACCACGCAAATGTTAAAACGTAACTTACGCACTTACAGAAATATTTATGAACGCGTATTTTAACAACGTATTATTGGAGAAAGATTATGAGAAATGAAAATATAATATTTTTGAGAAAAATACTTATATTTTGTAATTGGAAAGGTATATATATATATTAAGTGAGACTTAATGATATAATTTGAACGCACATGTATTGAATCCCCCATCCTTGGGAAGGAGATTAACTACCAAGTATATACAGAACGTAAACACGAAATAGTTGTCTAACTATTTCCCAAAGATTTAACTATAAAGCTAAGGCACGGCCGTCCGTCTAATAGAATTAGCACTTGTAGGTCGTCGCACAGCTTTCTGATTTGGAGTACTTGGTAGAGACGCACTGACTGTGAGTTCATGTCCCCCTTTTCTCTAACTGTTTTCAGTTTTCTTAACTGCGGGGGTGAAATACATGTTACTTTGTTTACAAGTACTTTATACACGGTATGTTAACGTAAGGAGGTTTACTACTTAGATCATGTGAATGGGTAGGCAGAAGTACCGAGGGACGTAAGCGGTAGATCTATCTGGGTGTAGCGAGCCCAACTCTAGGCCCAACAGAACGGACCTCTAAGAGGACCAACAGAACGGACCTTGAGTGACTTTGTACCCGACGCAAAAATCTGCTAGGTTGAGTCTTCCTACTTGCATTTCACACATGCTAATGGCCTTGCAAACCATTGGTGATCTCTTTTCCTTACACTGCTACATACCAGGGAACTTTTATACTTACAAGTGTTTTACATACTCACTTACACATGAACTCGCTCAACACTATTGTTGATTTTTCAACTTACATGTATTTCAGGAAATTAACTGGATCTGGCACGGTATGTTATGTTTTCCCGCTGCATAAGGGTTCCAAGGTCATCCCAGTTTAGGAAATGTGACTCTTTCCTGGACAAGTCACAAATCTTAAACTGCGTTTATCTCATGTTGATGTTTATGTTGTTCAAGACAATGTTTTATGTTATGATGTTGTAAGTCTTTAAGACAATGGTATGTTACTCTGGTTTTAGAACTTAATTCAAACGGATGATCTTGCACGATTTTATTTCATATAGCTTTGTTATGATTAAGCTATGGTATTAAGAAGTCACACCAAAAATTAACCACGCTTCCGCAAAGCCAGGGTGTGACAGAACCGGTCTTAGAACAGATTTCTACCGAAGAGACGACCAATTCACGGGTTGAACACGAAACTCCGTCAAGAACAGTTAAGTCCGATCGAATGGGGTGATTCCCATCCGATTGACTGAGTTGGACTTGGTATGGTTTCCGTTGTTTGACACGTCATCACACCGTCTCCGTTAAACTTCAAAACTTTTAAACTTAGAAATTTTACCAAGTTTTCAAAACGTTAGTTCGCCGAACGAATAGCCATCCGATCGGATGACCATCCGATCGAATGACTATTCGACCAGGTGACTTGTAACTTCAACACTTAAACAATTTGATAAAACTTCAAAGAATATCAGCTTTCAATTGAATAGCCATCCCATCGAATGGCCATCCATCCAGATGACCATCCGGTCGAATGAATTGAATTATACTACAACGAAAACTTCAAAAGTTCAAACATTTTACAAACACACTCAGTCACTAGAATGATCAGCCGACCGAATGGTCATCCGTCCGGATCGGATGATCATCCGAACGACTCATCATTCAGTCGCTCATCTCACCTAACACACTGTTTACATGATGTTCTTCGCTTACACTATCGTTATGTAATCAGGCTAACTCCAACGCGCTCCCTTCAATGTAACATTCCCAATTTTTTTATAAAATAAAGTTATTATACAAGTAGATCATGGGTAAGTTGACCAATATAAATAATAGGTATTTTTAGCGAACGTAGGAACCGTTTAATAGTTATAGTAATAAAAATACATTATATTTGAACCTACTCCGTTTTTAATGAAACTTGGTTCAAAATGTAGATAAGATTATTCTCATTATAATGACATATTCATCGTTTTATAAAACGTCATATTTTAGAAGTTATAAGCGTTAAATGAATGAAGCAGCTGAATTAATTATAATAGTTATAATAATAATAATAATAATAATAATAATAATAAAATCTAGACATTGAATTGTGAAGTTGGATACGTGTCCCATGAATCTCTGGCAATTGTCTTGGTGTCCACGCTTTCAATAGTATAAATAGAGGATTAGATTGTTCATTTCAAAGTGCTCATACCTGTGTTCTCCATCTCGCTCTCACTATGTCTTTCTATAATCCCTTATTCCTTTTAGCAATTTACCTATAATACTCCAAAGCCCTGCCCCGTTTTAAGGACTTTAACCATTGTTCACTGATACCCTGTCCGATTGATCTGGAGCCCCATAACGCATGTCAAGGCTCTTCCTAAATTCGTTGGGGTTCTGTCTCGTGACGTAGGGATAAAGTTGAATTGGGTTACTATACTTAACGCGAGTGCATTATATTTTATTAAATAGTTCAGGAGTTTTACCCAAGAGATAACAACTCTCCTAGAATTATTAGAACACCCCTATAAGTCCTAAAATACATCCCATATACGAAAACCGGTCCCGAATACCCTTATTTTTGTAAAAATAAAATAAAAACAAATCTGCAAGCCGCTCGCGGGCCACGTAGCCCTTTTCCAATTTCGTCGCGGGCCGCGACAGCTCAAGATCAGGGCGCAGCCTGGAGCCGCCATGTGGCAGGACACGCGTCAACCTCACCCGATGACTCAGCAAACCAGTTGCCGCCTTTAGGGCCCTCGCGGGCCGCGTAAACCTTTGCCTCATTCTTCGCGGGGCGCGACAAAGTGCCTGATCAGCACTATAAATAGATGCGATCGGCCTCGGTTCACAAATCGTCCCATATTCGAAATTCTCTCTAAATTTCTGAATATTTGAAGTAGTATCGGGCATTATACCCCCCTAATTAGTGAAGCTCTACATCGTTGTAAGTATCATAACCCCCAGTTACGTATTAGATACGCTGCTCGATTGATCTAGTGCTCCGTAACGGTTGTTGAGGCTCTGGCCGACGTAGTCGTTGGAGTTTTGTCTCGGGGAAGGTATAACTAATGTTAAATTGGGTTATTATACTAACACGTGTGCATTGTTTAATTAATAGATTACAACCAGGAAGTCACAAAGGAAAGACCTAAAATAGCAATGTGAGTAATCCTTCTTTTTGTGTAAACCTTTTTTTGAGTAATCTCATTTTTGTAAACTGTTTTTACAAAACCTCTCTTAATTAATATTATATTAAACAGTGATTGAGTATTTGTATTCTACAATTATCGTCGGTATGTTGGGGTTTTGTATACAATATTTGTTACTACCTTGCGAGGAGTAACATGACCACAAGTCGGGTTGACAGTACCGTGGGTGGTAACTAAAGTAGATGGAAACAAATGTAATTACGCGATCCTCCTTAATGCTGTAGACTGATAAAACCTGTTTTGATTAAACTGGGATTCACTCACCAGTATTTCTTGCTGATAAAATATTTTAAATACGTGTTTCAGGTAACTTAGTGTGAAGCCAATAAAAGCCAGCTGGAGAGCACTGAAGGCTTAGAAAAGTGGCAATAAAAGTTACCTAACTTAAATAGGAGAATTGTTTTCAATAATTGGGTTTATTCCCTATAAATGTAGCAAAATGAAAAATCGGGTTTTGTCCCACTTATAAATGTATTATCAGAGAAACTTGGGTTTTAACCCATTTCTTTATTTTAAATATTTTTGGTGTTTAACTCTGATAAAATATTTCCTAACTACGGTCCTGATGAAAATTTCCGCTGCCAAATTGATAAACACCGATACCACTAAAACTGGCCGAGGCCGCCCGTTCCTGGGTTGTTAGGGGACGGGGGTTGTGACATTCAATCCAAGATTTGTGTTTATTTACTAAACACGCTCTGTGAGTATACTCGAACCCTTTTTGCTTAACGCACTTTTGGGTGTTACATACGTTACCTATATCAAACCACACCGAAAACACACAACGCAAACACTTTTAACGCTAACCGCTCTCGCATGATATACGTGTTTCGATGAATGCTTGTATGTTATGTTTACACAGTGATTGTTGCCTGACACCTTAGCAATGATAGTACTATAGTTTGGACTCAACACCTGTCGTGGACAGGGGTTGTTAAGGGTTTTACTTCACATGGTCACAGTGGTGATAATGTGTTGCACATTCTACATCTCGTAGTCATGTCGGTTGCATACTTAATTGTCGATAGCTTACTTGCTACACATTTCTACGTGTTACATGCTGGTTATGCGTAAACGCTTTCGCTATACTATATGCTATTAAACTTGTGTACTCACCTTTACACTATGTGTATTGACTTTATTTTAACGTATGTGATAGGTTGATTAGGATGCTCTGCTTGCTATGTTTGGTGAAAGGAAGTAGGGAGTCTAGAAAACAAACTAAATAAATCTGAGTTGTCGGAATAGTTTACTTATCTTCGAGAACAATATCTGTAATAACTGTTTTTATTTTATATGTTGACGGTATGGGACATGAAATTTAAATATATTATAATTAATAGTTGTTATGGATTCTCCTGGACAATTTGTTTCGCTCAGTGTCGCGCCCCGATGATTCCGCCATCGGTTGGGGTGTGACATGAACACACCTCTTTTAGAATTCTGTACAACATTTCCATTCCATGTTGTTGAAATCTCACAAACCTCGTCTGTTCTGACACATAGGCGAGCTACTCTTTGTTCTTCTTTCTTTTAATTTTTCTCTTAACACATTCATGTCATTAACTTGATGTTTGACAAATTTCAAGATGTAGAGGTAAATGAAAAGCTAAAATTTGTTGAGAAGCCACTGCAAATAGAAGACAGAAAGGTTAAGTTTCTCAAACACAAAAGACTCGTATTGGTCAAAGTCAAGTGGGATTCTAAGAGAGGACCGGAGTACACTTGGGAGCTGGAATCAGAGATGAAGCGAAAGTATCCTTACCTGTTCCAATGAATCTCGAGGACGAGATTTTTATTAAGGTAGGGAGGATGTAACACCTCTCATCAAAAGTCCTATTTTCTATTTTATTTTATCCAATAGGAAACCCTAATTGAGACCCCCAAGTAATCCTGCATAACCCCTAAAAATTTTCAGAACAATCGGAATCAGGATTAGGGCCCCTAAAGCTCGGGGGGGTATTCTACTATTCGGTATTATCTAAACAGTTTTACGTGTATAACGAAATTTGACGAACGACCAACTCAGCAAGGCTACTTAGACACGGGGCTACCCTATGATAGGGTAGTACCCCTCGCGCCACGAGACGACCCCTCGCGCCACGCGAGGGGGTCAGTTTTTCAGCTATAAGTAGTAGACTTTGGCACTTGCAATTTCGCATTGGTTCGACGTAGAAATTCAATTCGTACACTGAGATATCGTAGAAACAGTCCAAAAACACACACAAATCACGAAACCCTGCCGCGATAACAGGGTAATAACTCGATCGCTACTACGATTCAATGTCCGATCGATTGAAATCAATCCAATGGATGTTTAAGTGCTGCCCACATTGGGTTTATGCTTTGTCATTCGTCGTGAATTCGATGGATGTTTAAGTATCGCACTTTGTCATTCGTTGTGAAGATTTTAATCTCGTGAGTTGTCGTAAAAAGTTGGATTACAGTTACTAACCTAGTTTTTGTATGCATTGTTATTTGAATTAGGTTAACAAGCTTATCAGTAGGCTAAACTCTGCTCAATTAAACTTGCAATGTGAGTTATTCTCTTTTATCAAAAGTATTTTACAATACTCCATTTATTTCCAAAAAGTTATAATTACAGGGATTAAGTTGTGGTTATCTTAAATCACTGGCTAGTGGGGTATTGTGCACATTACTAATTTCTCACAGTTAGGCTAATAAATCCTAACAGTGATAATCATCACTACTAGGGGTGGGACCCAATAGTGGTATGACCATCGTCACACAGTGTGACACGGCGCCAGATAAAAATAAGATAGAAGCCATTGTAATCGCTCTTATGCTGTAATTAATAACAATGTGTCATTTTACAAAATTTGAGTAACTCACCAGTATTTCCCCGCTGACAAAATATTTTTAAAACATGTTTCAGGCGACCTGCTGTAAATCAAGGAAAACGTGCTACGGAGCACTAACCAGCTTAAAGAGGTGGCTCAGTTAAAATAAATAAACATGTTTTAATAAATCAGGGAATTTACTTGTGAAATTCCTCTATTGTAAATTACGAGGTTTTATCTCGAATTATGAAATAAAATAATCGGGCATTTTCAAGTTTTAAAAGATCCTGTTAAATCTTCCGCTGTCGCATCAATTAATAAATACCACGCGAGTTCCTGCCCCGCGGCTCCTGGACCGGGTCAAACCGGTGGCTGGGGCCGTGACAGGAAAAGGTGGTATCAGAGCCACTGATTTAAGCCTATTAAGTATTTAAAAATACTTAATTTTCCTGATTATTGTCTTGTGATTATGTGCTTTTAACTGACTACTTGTTAGTTACAGTATGGGTAAGCAAAGAATCTCGGATATCTATCTTAAATTAGATAGTTCACCGAAAAATAAGGGAACCTCATCCCAATCAAATTCCTCAAGATACTCAGCAGCTACTGAGGAGGGAATATTTGTTCGTAAAGCACAATATGAGAAACCACTTTCCCCTAATAAAAGAAGTTTGATTATTAGGAAAAGTCAAGAGAAAATAAAGAAGTCACAACAAAAAAGGAGTGATAGACACTAAACGACCATGGGAAGATGAGTTAGATGAAAAGTGGGCAGATCTCTACATGTTAGCCACTGTAGCAGTAAATGCTAACTTTTGATTAAATCACCAAACCAGTATGATCACCTATGCTACCTACAAGCCAGAAACTTTAAATAAATAACCACTAGTATATTTTAAATTTTAATTGTACTAAAAATAAAATGTTTTGTTTCAATAAAATAGTTTATTAGATATTCATAATTAATATTAAGTTTTCTGCTTTCCGTTCTGTGATTCTGTGAAAATTTAGTTTACAAAATTTTAACCTAAAATTTTGTGTAAATGCTAAACAGCATGAATGATTTATCTGAAGCTCTTCAGAATCTCAATCTCTATCCTGTGAAAATAGAAGTTTCCAGAGACTTTACTGGTTACATAGCCGATGTTGAGGAACCTATGGAATTCCAAGCTCCACCTCCGGAGAAACAAAAGCCAAAGAAAAGAAGAAGATTTGTGGGTTGGAGGCGTGTGCGTAGAAGGAAACCAGCGACTAGGAGAATTCCTAAAATAGAAAATCCTATGGATAAAGGAAAAGGGATCGAGATTGGGGAAAATTCTAGGCAAACAGGAATAGAAATTGGGGAAAGTTCAAGGCAAGTTGAGGAATTGCCATTGCAGGAGGAATTGGATCGTATCCTAGCAAGTTGTGATATTATTAGGCCTATTAATGAAAACCTATTCCCATATCCTGCTACAACCCAACTTCCAATAAACTTGGAACCAGCTATTCCAGATCCCCTTATCCACACTCAACCTCTAGGAGAAATGGACGAATGGTGGACCAACGACTGGTAGTTTCAAAACCTCCTAAATAATCCTTATACCTTTTTCCCTCAGTTCGACTCAGAACCTGCACCAAACCCACCAATGAGCAATGAAAACTTAGCTGAACTCCGCCATTTTGGCGAGGAGCTGATAGATGCAGGGAATAGAATCAGGGAGGTAGGAGAACAGATCTCCTGGAAGTACGACGAGAGGGAACGTCGCTTCTGAGGTACCAGCGGATGAGGGATAGTGTGATAGAGAAGCTGTGGTTGTATAATAATAATAATAAAAATATAAGTCTGTAAAATAACCTAAAAATAAAACTTGTGTAAGATAAACAATGTGTACGAATGCATAATATAATATAACAACAAAATGGAAGTCGAGAAATCGACAATTTTGGCTATACGTGTGTTGTGAAATTTGTGTGATTGTTTTGCATATAACTATTATTTATTTTGTGCTAATAAGTTATATATATTAATTACCAGATGGAAAATGCTGGTAATGAACCAGTTAATGAGGTTAACCAATCCGAGCAACACAACGAAGATCAATTTCTGAATAGGCAAGATATCGAAAATATCGTTGCTCAGGGAATAGCCAATGCTATTCCAGCAATCCTTGCTGCTGCTCGGAATCCAGTTGAACCTCAACAAATTATTCCGAGTAAACGTACTCATGAGGATAACTTCAGTAATAGCATAAACGGAGGCGGCAACAATAATAATAACAATAACGATGATATCCTACAAGCTCCACTCCTTAAGAAAGTGAAAGCTGCAACACCTGATTGCACTTACAAAGAATTTCTTGCCTGTAAACCAGCTGAATTTGCAGGCAATGAAGGGGCGACTGTGGCACTGCGTTGGTTGGAGAAAACCGAAGCAGTAATTATGATAAGTAAATGTGCCGAAGAAGACAAGGTCATGTATACGTCGCATCTCTTTAAAGAAGGGGCGCTAGAATGGTGGAATACGGTACTTCAAGCCAAAGGAAGAAATATGGCCTATGCCATGAGTTGGGAAGAATTTAAGAGTCTCGTAGAAAGAAAATTCTGTCCCGAATATGAAAAGGAACAAATGACGAACAAGTTCCTGAATCACCGGATGGTAGGTGTTGATTGTAGAGGGTATACTTCGACTTTCTTTGAGTATGCTAGAGTGGTACCAACCCTGGCTTCGCCAGAGCCGGTACTTATTTCTCGCTATATTTGGGGCTTAATTAGCGAGATCCGTAATATTGTCAAAGCGGCAAGACCCCGCACGATCGATGATGTGGTGGAATTAGCCAATACTCTGACTGACGAATTGGTGTGGACAAGAGAAGAAAACCGGAAAAAGGAAGTAGCCCAAAAGATTACCCAGGGATTCCGTATGGGTAACCGTAGCAATTTCAAGAAAAAGGGAACTGGGCAATCTTCCACTATTCCATTTTGCAATTCCTGCAAAAGAAAGCATTTTGGAAGATGCAAAGGATATTGCAATTTCTGCAAGATTCCAGGACACCAAGAAGAAGACTGCAGGAAGAAGAAAGCAACAGTCTGCTACAACTGTGGAGAAGCTGGACATATCAGGCCAGACTGTCCGAAATTGGCCAAACCAGTTGATAATAAAGCCAAACCTACAGAAGGAGCTGCCAAGAAAAACGCAAGAGCTTTCCAGTTGACTACTCAGGAAGCAGAGCTAATTCCTGATGTGATAGTTGGTACGTTTCTAGTTCACGACGTCTATGCAAAAGTATTATTTGACTCTCGTGTAAACCAAAGTTTTATAAATACTTCATTCTGCCAAGCTCTTAACCTACCCTTAACCAACCTTAGGCAGATTTTTACGGTAGAAACGGCAGATGGAAATTCTGTTAAAATAAATAAGGTTTTGCAAACAGAAAAGATAAAACTTTTAGGTCATAAATTCTCTGCAAACCTTTTACCTATGAATTTAGCAGGATTTGATGTGGTGTTAGGAATGGATTGGTTAGTAGCCAACCATGCTCGAATTCTTTGTGATAAGAATTCCATAGAAATTCATACAACCTTAGGAGAATTAGTAGTGATTACAGGAGACAAGCCACGAAAGCCAATGAAGTTCATTTCAGTAATGAAAGTTGCTAGTTATGAACGAAAGCAAGGAATAGTGTATATGATTTCGGTAATCATTAGCACTAAGGGTAAGGAACTTAAGGAAATTCCGGTAGTATCAGAATACCCGGATGTATTCCCAGAAGAACTACTTGGACTACCACCAGATAGGGAAGTAGAATTTAGAATTCATTTAATTCCTGGTACTACACCTGTAGCTAAGGCACCTTATCGGTTAGCACCCACCGAAATGTTAGAACTGAAAAAGCAATTAGATGAATTGCTCAGTAAAGGATTCATACAACCTAGCTCTTCCCCTTGGGGAGCTCCAGTGTTGTTTGTGAAAAAGAAGGATGGTTCAATGCGAATGTGTATCGATTATAGGGAACTGAATAAGTTTACAATTAAGAATCGATACCCATTACCTAGGATTGATGATCTTTTTGATCAATTGCAAGGAGATAGATACTTTTCTAAGATAGATTTACGCTCCGGATACCATCAGTTGAAGGTACAAGAAGAAGACATACCTAAAACTGCTTTTAGAACCAGGTATGGTCATTACGAGTTTACAGTCATGCCCTTTGGGTTAACAAATGCTCCGGCAGCATTTATGGACATGATGAATAGGATCTGTAAATCGTACTTGGATAAATTTGTAATTGTCTTCATTGACAATATACTTATTTATTCCAAAAGTCAGGACGAACATTGTGAGCACCTGCATGCACTCTTAACTTTGTTAAGAAAGGAACAACTTTATGCCAAATTCTCGAAGTGTGAATTCTGGCTACAAGAAGTGCAATTTTTAGGTCACATGGTGAATCATGAAGGTATTCACGTAGATCCCGCTAAGATAGAAGCAATCACCAAATGGAAGGTCCCGCAATCAGCAACGGAAGTTAGAAGCTTTCTAGGGTTAGCTGGATACTATAGGCGCTTTATTAAGGATTTTTCCAAAATAGTTGTGCCATTAACTAAACTAACCTGTAAAGCAGTTAAGTTTGAATGGGGACTTAGGTAAGAAGAAGCTTTTAAGATTTTAAAGCAAAGATTAACCAATGCCCCTATTCTAGCCTTACCAAAAGGAACAGAAGATTTTGAAGTATATTGTGATGCTTCAAAGCTAGGATTAGGATGTGTGCTAATGCAACGCAAGAAGGTAATTGCGTATGCCTCAAGGCAATTGAAAAAGCATGAAGAAAACTATACGACTCATGACTTAGAATTAGGAGCCATAATTTTTGCCCTTAAGATTTGGAGACACTATCTGTATGGAAGTAGGTTTACTGTCTATACAGATCATAAAAGCTTAAGATATATATTTGGGCAAAAAGAATTAAACATGAGGCAAAGAAGGTGGATGGAAATTCTAAGTGACTGCGACTGTGATATTCAATATCATGAAGGAAAAGCAAACATAGTTGCAGATGCCTTAAGTCGTAAGTATCATGAGAAGCAAAAGCGAGTTCGTGCTCTTAGATTAAATCTACAAATAGATTTAATGGAACAACTAAATAATATCCAGGAATCAGCAATCAAGGATGATGTTGAAGGAATGAAGGGAAGAATAAAGGAATTAGAGAAAGGAAGTGATGGAATTTGGAGATTCCATAAGAAAAGAATTTGGGTACCTAAGCAGGGAGAGTTAAGTAATAAGATTTTAGAAGAAGCCTATAAATCTAGGTATACCATGCATCCTGGTAATAATAAAATGTACCAAGATTTAAGAAATAATTTCTGGTGGATAGGAATGAAAAAGGACATAGCTAGATATATTTCTAAGTGTCTAACTTGTTCACAAGTTAAGGCAGAACACCAGAAACCTTCAGGTCTACTACAACAATTAGAAATGTCTGTATAGAAACGGGAACTCATAACATTGGATTTTGTTACTAAGTTGCCCAAAACTAGAAAAGGTAATGATGCGATTTGGGTAATTATGGATCGATTAACCAAATCAGCTCACTTTCTACCCATGAAAGAAACCTTTAGCATGGAAAGATTAGCCAAGTTGTATGTAGATGAAGTAGTATCCTTACATGGAGTCCCACTCTCCATTGTATCGGATAGAGATAGTCGTTTCACTTCACACTTCTGGACAAGTTTCCAGGAAGCCATGGGAACCCGACTAAATCTCAGCACTGCATATCATCCTCAGACAGACGAACAAAGTGAAAGGACGATCCAAACCCTGGAAGACATGCTTCGAGCATGTGTGATAGATTTTGGTGGAAATTGGGATGACCACCTACCTTTAATTGAATTCTCCTATAACAATAGTTATCATTCAAGCATCGAGGCTGCCCCATTCGAGGCACTGTATGGACGCAAGTGTAGAACTCCAGTTTGTTGGGCAGAAATAGGAGAAGGCCAATTATCAGGTCCTAAGATTGTGCAAGAAACTACCGACAAGATCACTCAAATCAAGGAAAGACTGAAAATGGCTCGTGATCGCCAGAAAAGTTATGCAGACAATAGACGCAAGCCGTTAGAATTTCAAGTAGGAGACATAGTACTATTGAAAGTTTCTCCTTGGAAAGGAGTAGTTCGATTCGGTAAGAAAGGAAAGATGAGTCCGAGGTACGTAGGACCATTTCCAGTAATCCAGCGTATTGGACCAGTTGCATATCGCTTACAACTACCAGAGGAGCTAGCCGGGGTACATGACGTGTTTCATGTATCCAACCTCAAGAAATGTTTATCTGATGAATCACTGGTAGTACCTCTTCAAGATGTAGAGGTAAATGAAAAGCTAAAATTTGTTGAGAAGCCACTGCAAATAGAAGACAGAAAGGTTAAGTTTCTCAAACACAAAAGACTCGTACTGGTCAAAGTCAAGTGGGATTCTAAGAGAGGACCGGAGTACACTTGGGAGCTGGAATCAGAGATGAAGCGAAAGTATCCTTACCTGTTCCAATGAATCTCGAGGACGAGATTTTTATTAAGGTAGGGAGGATGTAACACCTCTCATCAAAAGTCCTATTTTCTATTTTATTTTATCCAATAGGAAACCCTAATTGAGACCCCCAAGTAATCCTGCATAACCCCTAAAAATTTTCAGAACAATCGGAATCAGGATTAGGGCCCCTAAAGCTCAGGGGGGGGGGGGGGTATTTTACTATTCGGTATTATCTAAACAGTTTTACGTGTATAACGAAATTTGACGAATGACCAACTCAGCAAGGCTACTTAGACACGGGGCTACCCTATGATAGGGTAGTACCCCTCGCGCCACGCGACGACCACTCGCGCCACGCGAGGGGGTCGGTTTTTCAGCTATAAGTAGTAGACTTTGGAACTTGCAATTTCGCGTTGGTTCGACGTAGAAATTCAATTCGTACACTGAGATATCGTAGAAACAGACCAAAAACACACACAAATCACGAAACGCTGCCGCGATAACAGGGTAATAACTCGATCGCTACTACGATTCAATGTCCGATCGATTGAAATCAATCCAATGGATGTTTAAGTGCTGCCCACATTGGGTTTATGCTTTGTCATTCGTCATGAATTCGATGGATGTTTAAGTATCGTACTTTGTCATTCGTTGTGAAGATTTTAATCTCGTGAGTTGTCGTAAAAAGTTGGATTACAGTTACTAACCTAGTTTTCGTATGCATTGTTATTTGAATTAGGTTAACAAGCTTATCAGTAGGCTAAACTCTGCTCGATTAAACTTGCAATGTGAGTTATTCTCTTTTATCAAAAGTATTTTACAATACTCCATTTATTTCCAAAAAGTTATAATTACAGGGATTAAGTCGTGGTTATCTTAAATCACTGGCTAGTGGGGTATTGTGCACATTACTAATTTCTCACGGTTAGGCTAATAAATCCTAACAGTGATAATCATCACTACTTGGGGTGGGACCCAATAGTGGTATGACCATCGTCACACAGTGTGACACGGCGCCAGATAAAAATAAGATAGAAGCCATTGTAATCGCTCTTATGCTGTAATTAATAACAATGTGTCATTTTACAAAATTTGAGTAACTCACCAGTATTTCCCCGCTGACAAAATATTTTTAAAACATGTTTCAGGCGACCTGCTGTAAATCAAGGAAAACGTGCTACGGAGCACTAACCAGCTTGAAGAGGTGGCTCAGTTAAAATAAATAAACATGTTTTAATAAATCAGGGAATTTACTTGTGAAATTCCTCTATTGTAAATTACGGGGTTTTATCTCGAATTATGAAATAAAATAATCAGGCATTTTCAAGTTTTAAAAGATCCTGTTAAATCTTCCGTTGTCGCATCAATTAATAAATACCACGCGAGTTCCTGCCCCACGGCTCCTGGACCGGGTCAAACCGGTGGCTGGGGCTGTGACAGAAATCATCCAATCTTTCTTCTTCTTCGGTCACCACCACAAGAGTCTCGGATTCCGTCATCTCACGTCTAGCTCATTTCTTTTCTTTCTTTTCTTTCTTTTCTCTTTCCTCCATGGTGTGAATTGCGCGCAAGCTTTCAATGTGTTCCCTTTGAGCTTGGGAATCCGCTGCTCTAAAACTTGTGCCCATAAGCCTTTCAGGATTTAAGCAGTTTTCTTTTTCTTTGACGGCTCACCTTCTGCTGGTTGCTTTCCTTTCCTTTTCCTTACCAACTGTTCTTCTTCCTCATCTTGAGCTTCTTCTTCTGCTTGTACAACCTTCTGATTTTTAGCTTTGATTTCATCCCTATACTTTTTGTGAGCTGCTTTACGAGAGGTAATCTTTCAGCCTTATACATCCAATCATGCAGCATCACCCATTCATTTGTCTTGATTTCAGTAAGCTGACGACTGGTAGGGAGGTGGAACTGATAAGGATTACCTTCGTGTGGCAGCTTGGGATGTTGTTCGTTGATGAGCATCTATATAAACCGAGGATACATGGCCCATGTATTTCTATTTGCATTCTCAGCCATGTATATGAAAATCAATCCTGAAAAGTTAAACTTCTGATTTAAACACAAATTCAACATAGCAGCTGACCATTCTAGGTTTAAGCCGTCATATCCTCCTTTTCGATGCGCTATGCTCATAGCGATTACGTGCAGAATGAATCTCCAGTCTCTTGTGAGGCCATTTCTTTTAATTTCATTTTTTTACCTAAAATCACCCACATAACCCATGCCAATGAAACCATCCAAAATATCGTCTTTTCTGAGACTCATGGGATCATCGTGATTGTCTCCAAGTTTTAACACCCTTCGAATTCTACCTTCTGTAACAATAACTTGCTTGTTTCGAACCATCGCTGATATTCTTTTAACTTTGTCAACTATTTCAACCTTAGCTGTTTCCCATAATTCTTGAATGTGGATTCAATGTATGATGAGTTCTGTTTGCACTGCATAACTGATTTTGCTAGATCTAATCCAGTCAGCCACATCTTCAAAATCCATTGGTGCAAGATCAAGCTTGATCGGTTGATTATGCTTGAACGTCTTATCCCACTCACCAAGTTTCACCACTCTCCTAATAACAAGAAACATGCCAAGTTAGACATTTTGGATAATAAGAGTAAACGACACTTGGATATAATATTCACAAAAATATATGTATATATATATATATGTGTAAAATGCTTACTAATGAATATAATAGTATTTACATTTATAATAGATATTAAACAAAATATTTATAATATAAAAGACCGTTTGAACAGAAAACAGAATTTGAAAAGTCCTTATAAATCCGCTACTGTCTTCGCTGCCTAGTTCACGAGAATTTTAACAAATCAAAATATATTCGCCGGCAACGATGATCAGTCACATTAGAAAGACCAGACAATTTCGCGGACAACGATAATAGGATGACTCAGTATATGCTTAATTCCGCTGATTATGGTCGGCGAAGATGAGGTCCATTCACTTTACGGGCATGCAGTGTAGACGTTTGTCTATGCTGACTGACCGGCGAAATTGTCTATTTCACCGGTTGCTTGAACTCGCGTTCGAGACTTTTATGTGAAATCCCTTGGTCTACATAATCTCGCCATCTCCATCTTAATTCCGCCACATTCGACATTATCTACGTTGTGTTCATATTTTTCTTGATAAACCCCTTTCAAAAACCCTAACCAGATCTGTTTCAACATCTATGATGTTACTGATGTGTATAGAATATGAACAATGAACGAATCTGATCAAAACTCGTCTCTTATAACATCCTTTGATTTAACAGACATTAACAAGAGATATGTCAAGAGAATTGTCACACCCCGACCACGTGGAACAACCAAACGTGGCGGAAACGTCGGGGAGTGTTGTAACAGAATTAATTGTTTCAAATCCATGGCAATTGAAGTTTTGTTTTATTAATCAAACATGAGAGTTTACATTGTTTTAAACAAGAAACAAAGAGTACATAACAAAAATTAACTAGTTCTTGTCTCGTTTTAAGTCACTAAGGCACAGGTCCGCCTAAGTATGCCTTGATAAGTCCTATGCATCATCTCCTGAAAACACATGTGAAAATAGGTACGTCAGCATAAAAATGCCTGTGAGATACATAGGTTTTGTGAAAACAGAATTCATGACTTATGTTTGAGAAAATGTTTAGTCATAAACCTTGTAATTTGCTTTGTCTTGTAAATCATTTGAAAAACGATAAGATCAGATGATATGTATAAATAAATGTCAGGTTAAATGAATAACCATGTAAAAATGTGTTTGTATAAGATAAGTTGTTTGTAAATCAATGTCTTGTGAAAAGTATGATATTTGTATAAAATGTTATATGTCTCAAACTGAAATGATTCAAATAACACTACGATATGTAATACCATACAAACACTTATATATAGGAAGTACCAGCGGCGTATCCACCATGCTTGTATCATATTACACACGCATCGTTACTTAATCACTTAATCAAACCAAACCACCAAAGTAATGTTTAACAATTGTAGAAATGTTTATGTAATGTCAAATGTCTATTGTCAAATGTAAATCCTGTCAACAGATACAAATGGTTCACACGGTTCAATAGTTACGAATGGTTCATATAATCAAACGGTTACGACGGTTCACATAGTCAAAACGTTACAACGGTTCAAAATGCAGTATAATGTGTTCACATGCTGGATGAGCATATGCAACAGAAATGCAATGTAAAACAATGTACTAAGTATGAACTAAATGGACATACATAGCATAAAATGTAATGTAGAACGATGTACTAAGTACGCACACAATGGGCATACATAGCATGAACACAATGAAATCATGTACTATAATGTACTAACGAACATAGCAGGTATATGATGTGAAAACATGGAAAGCATGAAAGTAACAAGTAGGCACATGTGTTCCACCCCAAAACGTTTGGAAAACAGTAAAAGAGGGGTCTATGTACTCACTTGAGATTGCTCAGAAGTCCTAAGATAACCACCAAGCAATGCTAGAGATCACGGAATCAAACGACACCTAATATAGGTAACTACATTAATAAACCGGACCTAGATCGGAAGATCGGATAGAATGAGGGTTCGTAAACCAAACGAGTATGGGAACTCGTGTAATATGGTTTAACAAAGCCTACATACTAAATGAAACTTAACCTAAGAGTTTGTGACCCATTACGACCCGTTTAGGTAGCTTATGCTACTTTAACGCGTCGTTCGCGTAAAACGCGTTCGGAACGCCTAACTAGTCCTATGACAAGTAAAATATGCCTTAACATGTCTAATATGGTTGTCAAATCAGTTTAGATGTCAAAAGTTATGTTACATATGTTTAAAACGAATTTTGGCATCAAAGGGGTATTTTGGTAATTTACCTAAGGCATATAAACTACCTATCATACAACTACTTAAACGAAGCGACCATAAGGTATAACATCGGAGGGTTATTCCCTATATACAATGGTCACCTAATGTGTTTGGTCGAATCCTAATGATCGACCAAATGGGTCGGGTTCGAAGGTATAAGCGATTTATTAGATCGCTTACCCTTACGACCCTAGACAAGCACTAAACTAAAAGTGACGAGCTAAGCATGCTAAAACATGCTTAACTAAGTTTAGAAAACAGATTTGGTATCAAAACAAACGGTTTTGATACCCATAAGTAGTTTGGTTACAAAATACGCATGAATACGTATTCTGACCGAAACTACGGCTCGTCACTGAGCCTAGATAACGTGGTACTCAGTAGGTATAGTCACTAGGGACTATAACCATCGTGATCATGCTCACGTTATGAAGTTCGAACGAACTTCGCATCGACCATAAGCTGGTCAATGCAGAAAGTCAAACAAAGTTTGACTTTCGGACTCGAAAAGCAATAAAAGAACGAAGGAACACTTACGAAGGGTCCCCGAATGCTAATCTAGATCAACATAGCTCAGGTATGAAACAAAGGTTTCAACTTAGAGCACAAATGATCAGATTCTAGTGAGAAATGAAGTTGGGGTATGTGGGTATTTATAGTTTTCGGTTCACCGTTAGGATCGTTTCTTGGAAAAGAGTGAATGATCTAGCCCGTACACTTGTCAAAATGTTGTGGTAACTAATTTTGGCCACCATAGGAGATTAACATGTGGCACTTGACCTTTGGAGAGTGTTTAAAGGCTGTTATCAGCTGTTTACTTGACCTTTGCTGATCTGAAGGGCTGATGCGGCCCGCTTCAGGATCAGACAAAGCTCAGGCTGGCCGCCTGGAGCTTCTGATCAGAAAACAAGTTTCCATTTTGATAGTTTCAGTCCCTGTTGTGTTTTAAGGCCATTCCTGACACTTCTAAGGCCCGTAAAGCCCACTTTAAGGCCCTAAAATGATTCCTAAACATTGTGGACATGAAACATGCTCAAAAATATGTCGGATGTCAGTTCGTTTGGTCGTACGAACGCGATGTTCGCTTAATTACGACGGAATGCGCATAAGCGCGAAAAACGATCCAAAATGCGTGACGAATGGATTTTTCTTATTCCAAACACTAAAATAAAATTTTTTAGTGCTTACATAAATTTTTGGATGTCCGGATGTATTCAGAACGTAAGTTATGCGCGAAAGTGCAAACTTGTGCACTTTTTGACACTTTTAGTCCCTGAATGACCCAAGAGTTTATTTTAGCACACCGAACCCCTCAAAGCCTATTTCTAAGCTATGTGAAGGATATTTATGGTATGTTTAACTTATGGTCATGTTCCGGAATGTCTGTTACAGTTCAAATTGGCATACTTTCGCAGTTTGTCAAATTTAGTCCCTGTAGGCGAATTAACTTGTTTTTGCCATACCAAAGCCTTCAAAACTTATTTCTAAGTTATGTAAAGGTTATTTAAGGTATGTAAAGCCTATTTCACTATTCCGGAGTGTTTGTTGCATTAAACTGGTTATATCTACGCATCAGTGCGCGTATAACCTTCCAGAAAGCGAGTTAGAGCTTGAAATCGAACAAGAATTGATATGTGCAAAAGATACACATATTTATACAGATCCCAAGTATGAAATACAATATTTCATTGGCTCGGCATTTGTTTGATGGTCACAGTGACCCAGGTGTCACAAGAATATTCTAAGAAACCCTTAATAACTTTTTATAACCATCCCCAAATCTGAGAACCCTAGATGATTAGATGGTTTTAGTGAGATTGACGACATGAAACGGATGACAAATCAACATTACATTACCTTGAATCTTGATAAACCGACTTGATCAAATCAGAGAGTTAAGATGAGAAGATAAAGGGTTTACGGCGAAGACGAGAGAGAAAGTGAATTAGTTTTTGAAAATTTTGAAAAATGACAGTTTATGACCCTTTTATAGGCGAGAGGTGGTTACCGGCGTAAATGTAAATCCGCCGATACTTTAATTTCGCCGACCTTTGAAATTTTTGTCACCTTTTCAAAAACAAATCAAATACGCTCGAAAATTTCAAACTTTCTCAAAAAACGTGTCCATTTTGTCTTAAAATGCAAGAAAACTTAGAGAATATTTACAAAAGCTTAAAACTTTGGGCAATATGGACTCCGAGATTTATTTCAAAAACCAGGAGGTTCCTTTTTCACTGATTTCCTTTTTCTTTTAACGCTAGTCGACTTTCCTGCAAAAGATCACATTGTCAAAACTTGTCAGGTCCTTAATTAATCTTTTTAGCAAATCAAGGCACAAGAAAAACTGCCGGTATGTTTGTCCGCTTAAATCCATGCATCCTTCTTTCAACATGCTTTCGGTGAGCTTTTTATCATGTTTTGGTAATATTGACAAGAATTCTATGGCCCCCATACAAGCTATCGGGAATAGAAACATTAGGCTTGTGAGTCCCACATTAGGACATACCCCTGCGATCAAGGTATGCGCAAAGGTTCCTCATAACAGGTGAGTATATTGGTTTCATTTGTTTTGCTTTTCAACGATAGATAATTGGTGAGCAGGTCAGTACTTCCGTACAACAGAGATACCAAAATCTACCGAGGGCTGAGACAGATACTAGAAACGGTATGATTTGATGGTAGATAGTTTGGTGAATAGGTCAGTACTTTCGTACAACAGAGAGACCAAAATATCTCACTTTATGGTTTTGGCCGTTTTTGGCTCTTTTGAAAAGATATCATAGTCGTGTCTAGGTCAGTATATATCTGGATGCAGCAGAAGAGCGACTATGATATCCCCGAATGATTAACCAATATAAAGACCCGAAATCTCGGACTTTGGTAATCTGTCAACGCAGGATTCAAGACCATTAAGCCATATGCCGCAACGTGTTACCCACAATGATGCATAATGTTGTGGAAAGCCAAAATCCTTGTGTAGACATTATCTTTTGCCGCCTAATTGCAGTTTACTCGTCGGTATTGCTGAATCTACTGACACGTCGTTGCTTGGTACCCTGATTCCTTTTTGTGTTCTACTTTTCAAGAAATGACAAAGTGTTAGCAATTTTCTATCATTTCTTTTAACAGGTGTCTCACACAAGCATCCAACTTTTGATTTTCTGCAATTTCTTTCCCCCTAAAATTTTTATTTTCGTAAGTCCATTACCAGAAAATGAAATTTTTACAAGACAGAAAATCTTTTTGGCGGGCAACGTTTTAAGATACTTGTTTTTACTTTAAACGAATGTTTTTTTTTAAATTAAAATATGAACAAAAGATAGAGCATCTACAAACAGTGATATATGACAAGTTTCATTTCCATTCAAGGAAATTAACCATTTCCAACCAGGTTACCAGCTGGTTGAAGCGGGTTTTGTCAAAGGCTTTCGTGAAGATGTTGGGCCTTTGCTGTGTTCTATCCATTGGAACCACCTGAGTATATCCTTTCTCATAAGCATCCCGAATTGCGTGAATGCGAATTTCGATATGCTTTGTTCTGGAGTGGTGGATGGGATTCTTCACAATTCCTAGATACGCCTCATTGTCGATGAATATAGGAGTCTTCATGATGTTGATTCCATAATCCAGCAACTGATTTTGTATCCAAAGGACTTGCGAACAGCAACTGTAGGTCGCAGTGTACTCAGCTTGAGCAGTAGAGGTGGACACTGTCGTCTGCTTCTTGCTTTGCCACAAGATTAGACGATTTCCCAAGAATTGACATCCTCCTGAGACAGACCTGTGATCAACCTTACAACCTGCATGATCACTGTCAGAATAAGCAATAAGATCAAAATAGCTATCTTTAGGATACCAAAGACCAAGTTTTGGGGTTCCTTTAAGATAGTGGAAGATGCACTTTACAGCAGCTTCGTGAGACTCCTTGGGATTGGTCTGAAATCGAGCGCAAAGATAGACGACCCACATAATGTCAGGTCTGCTAGCTGTTAAGTACATCAAAGTGTCACACCCCAACCGATGGCGGAAACATCGGAGTGAGACGAAATAGATTGCTCGAGACATCATAACACAAATAATTGTGACAAGTATTCAAATAGTAAATTTCATTTCATTTATAAAGAATCACTTACAAGAATTTGAAGTAAATACACATCTATATACTATATATAAAGCATCTCCCATGTCTAAAAATATAATTTCCTTTATAATTCTAAGACAGCAGACAAAAGGTCATGGCTTCCTCCCTAAAAGCACGACCCTTTCTCTCAATTTTACCCCCAATTCAATGTTTTCAACCACAAAGAACCCAACCAGCCGAACATGGGAGATGCAAACGTCAGCGTAATTACTATATAATCAAGATTGATATCAATTCTTCCTTACGAAACTGAAATCAATTACTGATATCATCAATTAGGGTTGATGAATCAATTATAAATGAGATTTCAGGGCGGATGAAGCTCCTGGCCTACATCTGATGCTTCACTTTTCCTATTACAATCTAACTCTTCAGCTTCCTCTCACTGTAGGAAGGTAAAGGTTTGATAGGTAATGCGATGAAGAGATGTTATGAACCTGCAGTCGCTCTTAAGGCTTAAGGTGAAGATGGTGGACGATAGTTATTGGGGTTGGAGTATAACAGTCGGGGAGTCACAGAACGATTGAGAAGAAGAAACATTTGGATTGAACCAGCCCAGCCGAGTCGATCGATCATAAAGCAGGAAGAGGTGACAGAGTTTCTACTTCAATCCATCTATTAAGAAGTTGGCCTTGGAAATCAGGCACACGATGGATTCGTTATACTTGGTAATTGATTGCAACACGGATCCTTCAATCTTCCACTATGTTCATATCTCACGAGTGGGAAGACCAGTCGTATCTGATGGGTGCTTGCGTTTCCAGTCATCATAAAGCAAGGTACAAGTGTCGTTTGATTCTGCTAACAATAAACCTGATCATAAGCTGGTGGTTCACTATTTCTTCATCACTGCGATCATCATTAAGGTACGTTTTCCCTCTGTTTTAGGGTTTTAAGGCTTGGTCCTGCTATATTGGAGGATTAAACCTTATATTCCTAATAAAAACCACACCAGGCCAAGAAAAAAATAACCTGTTTTATCAAAAGAAATTCTTATTCAAGTTTTAGTATTGTTTCATTACTAAGATTTTAAGTGATCTTAATATTTTTTTTGTTGTTAATTGTTTGTAGACTTGGGTTGCACTTAAAGATGAGGTGATTGTATTAATGGATGAACAATATGATTTGAAAAGGTATGTTGAAGTGCATCTGTTTTGTATGTGCAAACTTTGTGTATTAAATTTTCACATTTAGCATTTATGTGGGACTTGGATGATATTTTTAATAGGAGTTGAATTATGAAAAAGGTTAATGGGTTAACCATAGTCGGCAAATGTCATTGAGGATGAGGCATTTGAAACTTTAGCTATATGTTATCAGGTTCGAATTTCTTTAATTCTGTGAATTTTTTTGCCGGATTTTTAGTTGATGCCGACTTTTGGTAATATTGGTTGTTTAGGTTTGGTAGTTTGAAACGTTAAACAAATCTTACATGATGTAAGGGGTGTTTTGATGTTTTCTAAATTAGTTTGAACAAGTTGCTTTACATGCATATAACATGTTCGATGAAATGCCTAATAGAGAGCTTGTGATGGCTTTCCCAACCTTGTTAAACCTGTTTAGAGCAACATGGAACTATGGAAGACCTTGGCTATTAAAATTTTGACAATGATCTAAAGAGATATAATCAGACTAACTGGCCATGATTTTTAAACAAAACTGAAAATAATTTGTATGCCATCGTTTGTCCACTCTTGAATTTCCAACTATTTTTGGTATTGATACTGATACAGAAGATTCCTCTATCTTATGCTTGAGTAATTCACATATGAGGCAACCTTTTGTTTTTCTAATGTAGTCAAAGGATGCCATAACTCTTTGGGTTACATTTTATTTTGTGTTGTGTTGTGTTGACATGTCTCTAATTTAGAGGTGGCAGTTTCAACCGGTTTGGGAATAAAGGGGTCGATGTGGGTTAAGTTTTTCTCAAATGGGTCAATGGGTCCATATTAGAAATGAGCCCAAAAAGGTCACACGACAAGTGGTTAAGTGTAAATTTTATGCGTACAACTTAATAAGTATTTTTTTAAATGAGGTCAGTGTAGGATTCTTAAGTGGGCCGTGTCCGCGAGGTCGAACCTGGCTTAAACCTGAATATGACCGGCTTAAACCTGAATATGACACAGACCTGAAAACTTTGCTTGAAACATTCAAGCTCTCTCATAGTCTTGATTACAAAAAAAAAAAAAAAAAAAAAAAAAAAAACAGACATTGTATCAGCTATTCTTCAGTTTTTAGAAACAACCATGATGGTGATATTGTTTGACAAATATTAACCATTAGTCAGGGTGATTACACATGTTATATGTAACCAGTTGTCGTTATGTTATGTTTCTTGAACTCTTGATCAGTTACCGTCTAGCTACTATCCTTGTCTTATTATTCATCTTTTTTATATTGTAATTAGATAGCAGAAAACTTAATGATAATGCATGAAGAATGTTTGGAAGGTAACTTTGCCTCCATTGGACGGCTAAGGCAATCCATTCCTACTTCTAATGCAGAGGCCTTTGAAAAGTATGATTTGTAAACATGCGTTTTTCTTTTATAATAAAAGTTTCCTATTCAAAGGACTCATAATAAACATGCTTATCTTATTGTGATACATGGCTCGAGCATGTAATGAGGGTCTACATAGCATCAACTGTAAGTTAAATAGAAACTCAGTTACGTTTAGACCTTTTCCTTTATAAATTTCTTTTATCAATAATTTATTATAGATAATCACATAATTGCCATTAAAAATGTGGTTTTGATTGATCTTTATGCCTAATCCATACATATCTTTTTAATGTTGTATGTCAATGAAATTACAGCTCACATATGAACAGATTATGTATGGGTAATTATCATAACGATATGAAGTTTTTTTAGCTTTTACGTTTTTAAGGAAAATTCTCGCTTATCATGGGACGGAGAGTATGTTTATTGACTGTGTTCTTTATATCTCAAGTATCAAATTATTTGTAACAAAGTATAACTTTCTTGTCCTATTACATCAAGCATCCATGAGTGAGAAGGATCTGCAGTTGCGTGCTGAGATCAAGAGACTGTTGAAAGAGGCAGCTGCTTTATCACGGTTAGTAATCTCAGTACTTTTACTCAAATAGTTTTCTTTAACAATATTATGAAGGATCACTTAGCTCTGTTAGTATTCCCTGCTATGTATTCCGTGATTTTCTATGTCAGTAACTCAAATTTTACATCATTAGAATCTTTGAACGTTTGTGGTGAAAATTACCTTATGGGAGAAAGCAGTTGATCGATAAGGAAGACGGGGATGTTGAGGTTATATCATCTATTTGTATAATAGCACTAATGGCTTATGTATAGAACAGATATGTCGTTAAATGGATGTTAGCTTGCTTAGTACACAGGGAATGCAAATAGCTAAATGCAGGCGCCTGACCTTTTCGCTTAGATTTTGAGGACAACTAACTGTCTAGGCCATAGATATCTGATTATATCTTTATGGTCACAAGGTGGGGATGTTGAAATTGCTATAAAACGTTACAAAGGTGTCGACTATGTTCTTAAGTTAAATATATAAATAACTAACCGCTACAGTTAACTTTTGCTCTTTTTTTTAGTTCTGGCGATACTGGACGGGTAGCAAAACGAACCGAAATGATAGACATCATAATAGACAACCGCCGCAACGCATACAAGACATGCACCTTTTAGTTCTGGCGATACTGGACGGGTAGTTCATAACCCCACCTTTTACGGTTTTACATTTTTATAAATGTTTTCAGGGTGGAAAGACATGCACTTTTTGCAAAGCATACAAGAATTACATATTTCTAAACCATTTTACAAGCAAGTTTAAATGACACAAATGGTTTACGAAACGCTTATGTTTTATACCGGTTTTTCAAACAAGCGTATTTTTCGAAATATGCATACACACGAGATTCTAGTTTTATAAACTACGGTTCACTGCTAATCACATTGTAAATTATGTGGGTCGTCTATCTTTTTTTTAGTTCTGGCGATACTGGATGGGTAGTTCATAACCCCACCTTTTACGGTTTTACATTTTTATAAATGTTTTCGGGGTGGAAAGACATGCACTTTTTGCAAAGCATACAAGAATTACATATTTCTAAACCATTTTACAAGCAAGTTTAAATGACACAAATGGTTTACGAAACGCTTATGTTTTATACCGGTTTTTCAAACAAGCGTATTTTTTGAAATATGCATACACACGAGATTCTAGTTTTATAAACTACGGGAAAATACAAATACAAGAGTTTACAAAATACAAATGTGAAAATGTATACAAATGGTATGATAAAAATACAAGAAGCACACTTGGTGAGGACGAGAACCAAGTGTGACGAGATATAAGAGTACGAGAAACGCACTTGGTGAGGACGAGAACCAAGTATGAGGCGTTATGAGAAATGATGCGAGAAATCGTGTCACGAATAGGGTACATAAGCACCATTAATCAACAATATACCTAGACCGCAGAACAAAAGGTTAGATCTAACGGGTGCCGGGCAGCCACACTCTCGGTGAGGGCGAGAATCGAGTAGTGCTTTTGTGTCTCAGAATATACCAATTAAATGCCTAAGGTTTGGTGACTTCCTATGTCGTGTCACATGTTAATGGCTTTGCAACCCATTAACAATCCTGATACTTACAGGAATACTTTATTTACATAAAATTCATACCATACAAAAACTTGATTTATAACTTGAAGTACGTGGGGTACTCAAGAAAAACTTGATTTATAACTTGAAGTACGTGGGGTACTCAAGAAAAAACTTGATTTATAACTTGAAGTACGTGGGGTACTCAAGAAAACGGGAATTATACTTGAGTACGTGGGGTACTCAAGAAAAACCAGAATTATACATAAGTACGTGGTGTACACATGAATACTTGATTTATATATGAAAACTTGATTTATACAAGATACATACCATGTTTTCATACAAAGTTTCTGTATAACATGACAAGAAAATGATTTTAATTCGTTTTCTCAACAATACTTCAAAAACCGGTTATTCAAAAAGATTTATTTCAAATCTTTTACAAACAAACTATGAACTCGCTCAACTTTATGTTGACTTTTTCGCATGTTTCTTTCTCAGGTTGCATTTCTAAGACAAGGCACGGTTGGAATAGGAGAACCATGAAGAGTCGAGTACTTAGTGGGCGTTCGATTTCTAAAATACCTAGATTATTTGCTTTCGCTGTGCAATGAAGATACCAGTCCAGTCACGCCAACGCTCTGATATTTCGGGGTGTGACATCAACTACGTCACGATACTCCCCACCGGGCCCACCGGTAATACGTGGAAATATCGGGGTGTGACAGTCTCTCGCTTAGCGGCTGCTAGGACTCTCTGCTGTTGCAACTTTTGCATTCTCTTCCTACGCTCGTGTGCTCCCTTACTGAACCATCCTCTATTTTTCTGAGGGAATGGCTCTTCAGACTAAGCCTTAAACACAAATATCCCTTCTTCCTGGTCAGCTGAATACCCAGAGAGGGCAGGCTGTGAAGAGGTACCTTCACTCCTAGGTGAATCGGACAACTGACGATAAACGTCTGAGGGTCCTTGATCACTCATACTGTAAACTAACAAATAGTCAAATAACACACAACAATAAAATACAGATATGCACGTATTTCCATAATTAATTTCCTAACAATTTGAATAATATCTTGGTGTCAGCAGAACACTTCTGTGGCTGAATCAGTGGCTTAGCTCTGATACCACCTTCTGTCGCAACCCCCGTCCCTTATCTGGCCCGGGAACGGGCGGCCGCGAGACCAGTTTTGGTGGTATCGGTGTTTATTATTTTGGCAGCGGAAATTTTATCAGGACCGTAGTTAGGAAATATTTATCAGAGTAAATACCACACTTTTATAATATTAAACATATTGGGATAAAACTCAAGTTTTCATTACAAACATTTTCATAGGGAAAATCCCTATTTTATTGAATAAAACATCTTCTTTTATTTAGGTAACTTTTATAGCCATTTTTTCCAAGCCTTCAGTGCTGTCCAGCTGGCTTCTAGTTGGCTTTCACATTTTGTTACCTGAAAACGCGTTTAAAAACATTTTGTCAGTGGGAATTACTGGTGAGTGAATCCCAGTTTAATCAAGAAGAGTTTTATCAATTTTCACAGTATTGAGAGCTATTACAATGTTTACATCTACACAATTACTCATTCAGTACTGTCAATCCATGACTGGTGGGTCATATTACACATTGGCTATCTCGTTGTCCAATGGTAACGTGTTCCACATTTTGTATACAAAACCCCAACATACCGGCAGTAATTGAAGAATTACAAAGACTCAATCACTGCTAATCACATTATAAATTATTTAAGGTTTTGTAAAAACAGTTTGTAAAAGGTTTACAAAAAGGAGATTACTCACATTGCTGTCTTAGACTTCTTTTAAGGGTTTCCTGGTGTTTATCTATTAATTACACAAATGTACATGTGTTAGTATAATAACCCAATATTTACATTAGTAATACCCTCCCCGAGACGGTATTCCAACGACTACGTCGGGCAGAACCTCGACAGCCGTTACGGAACCCTGGATCAATCGGGCAACGTATCTAATACGTAACCGGGGTTATAATACTTACAATGGGGCAGAACTTCGTGAATTAGGGGGGTATTATGCCCGAGAATTACTTCTACACTTAAGAAATTCGAGATAAAGAAAGGAAATGAGCGATCGAAACTGAAGGTCGATGCCCTCTTTATATAGGGCCTTATTTTGGTTCCTTCGTGCCCCGCGTAGAACACGGCCAGGGCCTTCGCGGCCCACAAGGCTCCCTAGGGTAGGCCCTAGCTGATCCGGGTCAGCATCCTAGCTCCGACGTGTGGCTGCCACGTGGCAGCCCAGGGTCTTGCCTCGTTGATGATCGCTCGCGGCCCGCGTAGGAGGTAGCCAAAGGCTACGCGCCCCGCGACAGCCTTAATTTTCTTGTTTTTATTTAATTTTAATAATATTAAAGATATTCGGGCCTCGTTTTCGCATACGGGGTGTATTTTGAGACATATAAAGGTATTTTAAAATATATTAGGGTGTCAGAAAAATTCAGGAAGGTATTTTAAAATATATTAGTAGTGTCCCATGACATTACTTTGTCTATGGCACAAAACAAATTTACCCAGAATATTAAATGTTGCACCCTATCCATAAATAATGCTTGAATAGTACCCATTAGTTTTAAATTAATAAATCACAATTTCGTCAGTTACAAATTTAAATAACATATATTTCCTGCCGAGGGTCTCTCTGAAAGCAGCCTCTCTATCCCTAGGGATGGAGGCAAGGTCTGTCTACATCCCACCCTCCCCAGACCCTATAAGTAGCTTTGCTATTTGTGGGATTTACTGGGTATGGTTGTTGTTGTTGTTGTTATATTTCCTGTCGAATTGAATGTTAATATAGTTTGGGCTTTAACATAGTGTCTAACCTATATTTAATTCAATTTAATAAGGATATATCTTTCAACTCACTAATAGGTCTTTAATTATGATATATATATATATATATATAGGTTAAATATCACTAATATGATATAATTTCACAATAAATAGAACTGAATGGTCTAGTTGCCTTATTTATCTTACAATATTTAAATATTACAGTTATATTTAAATAGTCATATTCTCAACTAGAGTGATTATTATAAACTTATATTTCAACTAGAGCACAATGCTATGAAAACTTATACTTACCCAAAAGAATTAATAAATATAAGTTTTTATAACACAAGTCATATTTTATCGGAAATATAAACTTATGTTTTAACTAGAGTTAATAATATAAGTTTTTATAGGGTAAATATAAGTTTATAAAAAAAGGGTTTTGCAAAGCATTTTAAATAAAATGGTTCACATGAATGTAAGAAAAAGAAGAAGGACTCACAAACTGTGAGAAAAAGAGAATGAACTCACTTTGTAACTTTAGGGTTCAACTAGAAAGCCTCCTGGTATAATCTTGGGTATAACTCCCGAGCTATTTAATAAAATATATAATGCATTCGTGTTAAGTATAGTAACCCAATTCAACTTTATCCCTACGTCACGAGACAGAACCCCAACGAACTTAGTCGGGCAGAGCCTTGACATGCGTTACGGGGCCTTAGATCAATCGGACAGGGTATCAGTGATCAGAGGTTAAAACACTTAAAACAGGGCAGGGCTTTATTATTATTATTATTATTATTATTAAAATAAAAATATATAAAATAGACAGAGAGATCGAGAGATGAAAGAAGGTTTGTGAACAAAATTGTAGGAAGACTTTATGTCCTTTGTATACTTGAATGAAGTTTGGTGGCCACTCAACTTTGTTCTCATCTAAAAGACAAGACACATACACCAATTCTTAATTCATAAGTTTAATTATTTTATTGTTTTATTCAAAATAGAGGACACGTACCATATGAATTAATTTCCTACGAATTCAAATACACAGCACATACGTGCACTTATTTGTTATGTTTTGATATTATTATTTTATTATTTTATTTTATATATTATAATTAATTCAACTGCTTCACTTATTTGGCGCGTATAACTTCTAAAATATGATGTTTTATAAAATAATGAATATGTAATTAGAACGAGAATATCTGTATCTACATTTTGAACCAAGTTTCATTAAAAACGGAGTAAGTCCAAATATAATTTATTTTTAGAATTTAATTATGAAACGGTTCATAGGCCCGTCTAGGTACTTTATATTTCTAACAGTCAACTTACCCGTAATCTACCCGTTTAATAATATATAAGTTTTATATACTTTATTTTAATATAGAAAATAGAAATGTCACACATATGCAAGCAATTTAATTAGTATAATATTCCAACCAATTATATATATAAAATAGTTTTTAAAACTATATGGGTCGAATAATTATATTAAAAATAAAACTAGTTACTATTGGTTAATCAATTTAAACAAACCTATAATTCTTATATGATAAAAATGGAAAGGTTACATCCTCCCCACCTTGTTTCAAATCTCGTCCTCGAGATTTGGCCTACGATGTTTTCTTGAAGTTATGTCACATCTTAGTCGATAAGAATGGTATTAAGGTAAATGACACAGAATCAAGACATGTTCAAATGAATACGTGTTTTACAATAAATATGGCTCAATGGTTCAACTGAATTATTTCTAGGAATCGATGTCAAACGAACGAGGTGAAATGATATAATTTCCAAGGTGACTAGGTTCAAGCCAAAAGAGATATATGATTAAATTGACTATTTACAAGTTGTAAATGACTTTTAGAAATAAAAGAATTCACTGTCAAAAGAAAACTTACTTTGATTGTCAACTGGGGAAGATTTAGAATAAACAACCTCAAAATGAAATAGAAGCACGAAAATGATTTGTCAACTATCAAACCATGATATGAGAAAAATTAATATGTTGACATTTTTTGAATTGCAAGGATACACCGAAATACAACAGAGTTTAGTGTATCATTGTCTTAATACATAATTGCATTAAGACTATTTTCAATGATGAGTCAAACGAAAGACATACGTAGTTTTTCATGATTTGTATGATTATGATTAGTCCAAGCTACAAGTTTATACTGACGCCACAAGGTGTCGTAATGATTGAAATAGTTCAATAATTACGGTGACCGAACAAATTCACTGTGTTTGTAATCAACTGAAAGTTTTAATGAAGTAAATTTGGATATTCATTTCAAATAAATCTTATAGGATTTTCAATTGATGATGAAAGACCAAATGAATATCATAATTTTTTTTATCAATGATGAAAGAATCTTTAGAGGTACACCAGAATATAATACGAATTTGTGTACTTTTATCTTAACACATAATTGTATTAAGACTGTTTTAAGATAATGAACCAACAAAAATTATCCGTACATCAGGTGTGAAAATGAGATTAGCTCAAGAAAACGCCACCACAAGGTGTCGTAACCAAGTAAATGATTTAATGAAAGTGAAGACCAAACAAGTCTATTATGGTTCTGAATAGATGAAGTACTTGATAGGATGAATTTATTTAATAACTTTGATTTATACTAGGGCCAAATAATAACTTAACTTAGATATTACATATTAGCGATTACGTCTGGAATCATTTATGCTTCTTGCGTAGTAAGTAAGAATGCTCGCGCGTTCCTTTTAGCCCCGTATGTTGTTCTGGCCTTGTTGTCGGGTGCTTTGGTCAGTTTCGGGCAATATGGTTTGATGTGTCATGTTTCTCCGCAATTGAAACAAATATTAGTTTTCTTTCTACATTCTTCCTCTATATGCCTAGTCATCTTGCAGAAGTTACAGTAGGGTGTTCTCCTAAAACGACATTTTCCTGAATGCTTTTTATTACAGTTTCTGCAGGTAGGTTGCTTCAATGACGGTTCAGTTCCTTTCTTCTTGAATTCTTGGGAAATTTTTTGGGCTAACTCTTTCTTCTTGTTTTCTTCTCTTGTGCGGATTAGTCCATCTGTCAGGATGTTAGCTAGTTCAACAGTTTCTTCAATAGTCTGTGGTCTAGCGGCCTTGACCATGTCTCGGATTTCACTAACTAATCCCCAAATATAACGAGAAATTAGTACGTGTAACACCCCGTGTTTCTGAAGTCAAGTCAAAGTCAAGGTCAAAGTCAACGACCGATTTCGCAACTTGACTTGTAGTGAATTTCTTTTATGTGTTTATTTTAGCTGTATTATGTGGAGTAAGTGTCAATAATTACAATAATCGACGTGTGTTATTCGCCATTTAATCGACGTACAACTGCGAACTATAGGAAGTAACAATGCGATAAAGTCAACTAAACACTAATCAAACCAATTTAATCAACATCGAATCACAATCGAGCTCGTAACTCGAATTGCGCTTTTTGATTATTGTTATACGTGTGTGTGTGCCTTACGTGTTACTTGTGCATGTTTAAATTATGTTATGTGTGGTATTCAATCGAATCGCAATCAAAACTCAAACGCAATCGAACTCAATCGCAATCGAAATGGTATGATAATTAGTGGAGAAGAGATAGTGTGAGATATGAGTAGTTGGGATTAAAAGTAATTTGACTAGGAAACTCGAATCACATCGCAGCGATCGCAATCGAAATCGAAACGGAAAAAACTCGTCAAGCCGAGCACTCGAACCATTTCTGGCATGTATTACAATAAAGCTGCAGCAGCATATAACATGTAAATACATCTGGATGCCAAACGCAAACAAAAAAAATATATAAGTCATATCTGTACTGTACCTGCTGCATTGTGTCTTCAGATAGACAATTGTTCTCCATCAACTTTTTAAAGATTGATTGGCAAACTTGTGTTTGTTGCGGGGTTGAAGTTCGTCCAAATTCATCAAAACTTATGTTAAACCATTTATAGACGTCTCTGTGAATTGCGTGATATCTACAATTAATTTTTTTTTGGATTGGATAAATGAAAACAAATGATTTGTGGTGATTTCATCACTCAGCAAATAAGATGAAAGTTAATTACTTATCGCATATCTCTTTGGGAGTGCAATTCTCTTCCAAAGCTTTGGTCTCGGTGGCCGTCCCATACTCGTCAGTTCCACACATGTATATCGCGTTGTACCCCCTCAATCGACAATAACGTGCAAACACATCCGCACTCAACACACCTACAGTAGTAACAAAGCTAGCTAGTTCATCCTTACCCAAAACAGGCCGCCAAAACAAAACAAAATTACATATTCACAAACGGATAAGAAATGAATGAGTTATGCTCACTTTAGTATGAAGGTATGAATCTACTCGAACTTCAGAAACCAACTGCGATTTGGAGTGAATTGAGAGAGTTGTGAGTGATTAGCAAAGTGAAAAATGCTTGGATAGCACTTGGGTTTTATAGGGGAAGGTTATTGTTGGGTTAGGTGAGGTTTAAATGCAATAAACACACCTAAAATGCAACAAAACCAACAAATCAGCCAATCCCGTGCGAGCTGGTGTGCTGGTCTCGGATTCGAGTCCGTGGCGGGGCGCGAAGGACCATACCAAATCCGTCGCGGGTAGCCAGGGACCATCAGGTGGGAATTTGTTTGATTTTATTACATTTCAGCCCCCTAACTTCCATAATTTGATGTTTTAAGTTGTTTTAAGGGTAAATTATGATATTTAGGCATATTATAAGGTTGTAACAAGTATGATTAACATACAAAAAAACATAATGAAGCATGATTAAGCGTATAAATGTCGAGATTAAGTATCGTATGCATGCAAAAGGCGTATTATTTGCATTTTTCACGAAATTGCAAGTTTAACACCAAAGTTTCCAAGTACTATGAATAGGTAACAATTGTTTCCCGAAATTATGATCATGTATGAGATATGTATAACACGACTTTTTAGGAAATACGATTTTTTATTTATGATTCAAGTCTCGAATTTTACATCGATTACAACGAAAGAACGATTACAAGAATACGAAGTTTTCAAAAATAGGATTACAAGCAAGGGTTTCCAAATATAGAAAGTATGGAAACGCTGGCGTTACATCGGGTCCCCTTGCCTCATCCCTTTACCACACTTAAATTCAAACGTTGGAGATCCGTTAACCAAAACCAAAGTACGAGCCGACGAGAGAATCCCTCGAATCCAGTTACACCACTTTGACCCGAAGCCCATTTGACGAAACACATCCACCACGAACCCCAATGAATGTTATCGTAGGCTTTTTTGAAGTCAATTTTGAACAGAAGCGCCTTTTTTGCATTTTTTCAGCCACAAACACACCTCATTAATTGTTAAAGCCCCGTCAAGAATAAGCCTACCACTCAAAAACGTCAATTGAGAGTCGGATATCACTGAACCAAGCACCTTCTTGAGTCTGTTGGCGAGAACTTTGGAAACAACCTTATTAACCACCCCGACCAGGCTGATGGGACGGTAATCATTAAGGCCCGTCGGGTCTCTTTTTTTTAGGGACGAGCGTGATGAAGGATGACCCGCACCCAATGTTTATCCTACCTGTATCAAAAAATAAGACATCGGTCTCACGAAATCCTCCTTGAAAACCTCCCAAAAAAGCTTGAAGAAGCGAAAATTGAACCCATTCGGACCGGGATTTTGATTTCCTCCCCCGAGAACTGAGACTCCAACTAAGAAGCATCTACTTCCGAGATCCTTTTTAAATCGGGACAGACAAGGCCCGGCCGAACCGCACAATCCTCCTCGAACTTGGTTTTAAAATATTGAAAACTTCCTTCTTGACTAAAAATGGTTTAGAGACCCGATCGCCTCCAACATTAAGACCGTGAATCACATTACTAGCTTTCCTACAGTTGATCTAAGAGTGAAAGAATTTAGAGTTTTCATCACCTTCTTTGGCCCATCTAATCCGAGATCTCTGTTTGAGATCCATAACTTTGGCAAGCTCTGCCTCAGCGATAATTTTTTTGTTTTCTGTTAAAACCCACTCCTCCTCTTTAGTCAAATCCCTTACATCCAGAGTCTCTTCTAAGACTTCCACTTCCTCTTTGGCAATACAAACCTTCTCCCCTTCCTTCTTCATCATAGCATCTCTCCAATCTCTTAATTTACTTCGGATAAACCCAAGCTTTCTAATCAAAAAAACATCCCGAGGATAATCTGAATCAACGAAATTATTACACGCATCCTCAACCACATCCTTAAAACCATCTTTGCCCAACCACAAATTAAAAATACGGAAGGGACGAGCTCCAAAGTTAACAGACTTAGAGGACACAATAATAGGGCAATGGTCCGACCATAACCTTGGCAGAGCCTGAAAACGAGCTTCCGGCCAAGAATTGAAAATCTCAGAATTAACAAGGAACCGATCGAGCTTACTAACCTTCTTCCCATTCTCGGATCACCACATGAAAGCCCTCCCTCTCATGTCAAACTCCATCAAGCCAGCGTCGAATATGAACGAATTGAAATTGTTTGCACAAGCTGGTCTGAAGGAACAGTTTCTCCTCTCTTCTCGAGACCGAACCAAATTAAAATAACCTCCAACTACCCATAGCCTATCGTTGTTGTTAATGAGCTGAACCAACACATCCCACAACTCCTTCTAGGCCTGGATTCTTTGAGGGGCATAGACATTCAGGACGTTCAATGTAATATTACTGCCACTCAACTTACCCCTGATATGAATGTAATTTCTGTTCTTAACAGACTCTGATAAATGAAACAAAATATCATCCCATAAGCATATCAAGCCCCCCGAAAGAAAGACCTGAGGAATTGACTACTTCCATCCCAAAAGTGCCATTACCCCAAAATTTACTGATCTCTGAGCGAGAAACGTTGCTCTGTTTTGACTCCTGAATAGCCACAAATTTATCCCATGCTCTCGCCTGAGGTCCTTAACCCAATTAGACTTGTGACTGCCCCCAACCCTCTGATGTTCATAGATAAAAAATTCATAACGGAACCTCATTAATAGCTGTGTTTGTAATAGAATTCCTGACCAAATCAGCGTAATTCTTTAGATCGACTCCGAGCTTGGTTCCAACCGCCATGGTACTTTCTACCTCCTTCTCTGTTTGACTGCACGGATCTGCCGAATTAAAAGCCAGAGCCATTCCATTCGTCCCAGAGAAAGAGAGATTCTCCGCCCTGCTACCGCCTGAACCCTCCGGAACTGTCCTAATGTTAAGATCAATGCCACCGTCTTCTCCATCATTTGGCGTATCCTTCCCCTCTTTCTCTTTTAGGATTCTTGAAGTAAACCCTACATAACCAAACCCTGGTTCAGCGTCTTCAACAAACCGCCTAGATCTTTTCTTAGGCCTTTATTCCATAGGCGAGTTACCTTTATTAATTTGGGCCTGGGCTTTCCTCGGTTTGGATCCAGCAGAGGATCTCCTGTGGGTTCGCTTATTAGAATTACCCGACAAAAAGTTGAAACCCATTTGGGGTAACAAACCCTCTTTACTCAGCATATCGGGCCCCACAAAAACATGATCCACCATGTTTCCCTCCAATTCCCTAGGAATCCCTTCACCTACCTCTTTCACCTCCCCGCTGTTATTTTCTCTCACCTCCTGTATGGGAACCCTATCTGCATGAGAACAACCAACCTCTTCCTCCGACGATTGAACACCCCCCGCTGCTTTGAATCCCTGTTGTGTCTCTTCGAATTCCTTGTTCCCGGAGTATGACATCCCGCCCACCAGCGAGGACACCAACGGCGAAAAACCCTCTGGAGACAAACAATTAGAGACACCCAAACAATCCGGAATCCAATCGTCTAGCTCCTCCTCCACCCGGATTCTGAAGGACCTATTTTTCCACTTTAACGACACCACCTCTTTGATTCTCTAAGCTTCCCCGGCTAACACTCCCACCCTAGTCACAGATAAGTCTTGATCCTCCTCCAGGCACTTCGGAACATGAAGGACTTTCCCGAATAACTCGCCAATCTGAAGAAGGATATCCAGATCAAGTAAGTGGATAGGGATACCACTCAATTTAAGCCATGCCACCCTTTCAAAATGCAGTGACTGGCCACTCCACACTCAAGTTTGGTGAACCAAAGACCCCAAAAGACCTTGGACTCCAAGAAGAATTTAGCCGCAACTTCATCGTGAAAAGAAATGAGAATAGTAAGACCACCCAAGTATTGGATCCTGGCGTAACCAATCTTAGCATTCCTGAGGAGCCTATCAAAGTATACCAACGTTTCCAGGTCCACCGTTCTCCCCACCACCGATACTCCATACAACTCCTTGAAAGCTCCTGTTATGTCCGGCACGACGATAGACTTGGCCAACTCCCTCTTCTCCCCCACAGTATTCCCCTCAGATTCTTTGAATAAACTTGCTACACCTTTGGACAACCCCACGACATCACTATAACTCCTAAAATCCCTGAGATTAAAACTTTTGTTGCCATCAACTGGTCCTGCGGCCCTAGGGTTCTGGGCTCTTATCTCAGGCTGTTCCGTTGACCCTGAATTCTCCACAGCAAACCTGGCAATATTGGCTTTCAGTTTATTATCCCCCATCTTAACCCCCTGAGCATCTTCTCCAGTTCTTGCTTGTCTTTGACGTCTTTAAAACTTGCAAACCCAAATCTGCTCCCAACTTTGTCTCTTTTCTTCGCCACATAAGTCCCTGCAATATCCCCGAGTCCCTCCAAACTCCTCCTAAGCTCCCACAGAGTGCAACCTTCGGGGAGGTTGGAAATAAAGAACTTGGTAATATTCTCCCTAATCACCATGAGGCCACACCCACGTAAATTTAAAAGGGTAATAGGATTCGTATCAGTCAAGCTGAACTACCACCGTAGCCGCGACTAATAACAGACCTACAAAGCAATCAAGATCCGGGATGAAACCTCACACAACGAAGACACCACCGAAAAGAAACGAAAGAGGAAGGATGACTAGAAGGCGAATGGATTAAGGAACAACCAGATTAGGATGAAAGGTCACGTCCAGATTGAAATAGGAATCGGAACAACCAACCTCGCACACTAATCGGAATTATTCCGTCATCGTCGAGCACTCCTGCCACACCCTTAGAGAGAGAAAACTTACAAATTATGACTTATATAAGTTAATAAGATGTTTTTTAATAAGGCTATTTATATTTGATCTTTTGCCAATTTTTAATAGATGTATAGGGTGGAGATACAATAGGAAGTTTATTTGGCTAGGAAGGCTAGGAAGTGATCTTGATCATCCATTTAGTTAATCAAGGGCTAAGATTAAATCAGGGAAATTGAAGGGAAGAAAAGAGGCGCGTGAGTTTGTTTAGGGGCATTCTAGTCAATCCAAGCCAATAGTTTCCCTCTCCTCCAATTCCCCCCATTTTTTAAACGTTAATAACTCTTTCATACGACATTATTTTTTTATAAAAATTGCACCAAAAAACGAGCGTTTTTTTATCTTTAAAACGAGTATACTATTGCTATATTTTCAAAAAAAAAATTAAAAACCCAGTTGCGTAAAACGCAATAGAAAAACCCCCAGTTACGTAAAACGCAATGAAAAAAAAAACCCTAAAAAATGACATTTTTATAAAACGCAATGCACCAAAAACACAAAGAAATGACTTATTTGTAAAACGCAATGGCCAGAAAACACAAAGAAATGTCTTATTTCTAAAACGCAATAGCCTAAAAACTCAAAAGAAAATGTACTTTCTAAAACGCAATGGACTAAAAACACATAAAAATGTGTTTTATCTAAAACGCAATGCACCAAAAACACAAACAAATGTCTGTTTTCTAAACCGCAATGGCCAGAAAACACTTAAAATGTCTGTTTTCTAAAACGCAATGGACTGAAAACACATAAAAAAGTGTTTTACCTAAAACGCAATTCACCAAAAACACAACGAAATGTATTATTTGTAAAACGCAATGGCCAGAAAACACTTAAAATGTCTGTTTTCTAAAACGCAATGGACTGAAAACACATAAAAAATGTTTTACCTAAAACGCAATGCACAAAAAACACAAAGAAATGTATTATTTGTAAAACGCAATGGCCAGAAAACACTTAAAAATGATTCATTCTAAAACGTAATTGCCTAAAAAAACAAAAGAAAGTGTTCTCTGTAAAACGCAATGGACTGAAAACACCTAAAAAAGTGTTTTACCTAAAACACAATGCACCAAAAACACTTCAAGAATGTGTTTTTCTAAAACGCAATGGCCAGAAAACACATAAAAATGTTTTAGTTCTAAAACGCAATTGCCTAAAAACACCAAAGAAAGTGTTCTCTCTAAAACGCATTGAACCATGTCAATAGTTTTGCCTGTGCTGTGAACTGTCTGAACCAATGCAGTTTCCAGAGGCAAATTATAGAAAATTAATTTTTCTGATGCGTTTTTATTACAGCAATTTAATCGAATTTTTTTTTCCCGAAACCCCAGCCAGGGGCTGCCGCCCCTGGGACCCCGCTACCAGGGGCGCTGCCCCCGGACCCCCGCCAAGATCGTAAAACGCAATGACTAAATCAAAAACCCAGATCGTAAAAATGAAATTAAAGAATTTCTTACATGGATCGAAGTGATTTCTTCAACAATTGACGAATTTTGAATGATTGAAACACTTATCAGCGCTCGAATCGAACGAATCGAGTGATTATCTTCAAAATCACTGAAAAAAACAAGATTTTGTATGAAATTAAACTGGGTTTTCTTCAAAAAAACTGAAGAACACGTTGATCGGGTGTTTGAATCATTGATTGGTGATGAAAATCGCACTATAATGTAGTGATTATTGAGATAGAAAGTGAAGAAATGGTTGAAGATGGTGGGTTTTGAAAATGGTGGGTTTGGAAGTTGCTGGGTTTTGAAAAGGAAGAAGAAAGAGTTGGATTGACTAAAATACCCTTTTTCTTTATTTTAAATGTTGCCACATGTCCTAATCTTATTGCTTCCTACACTTTCTAGTCAAAATAAAATTCCTATTTGATCTTTTCCCTAAATGTATAAGAGTGTAAAGGCAGAATTCTTGTCCATTAAGCAACCAAAAAGTAAGAATACCTCTCTCTCCATTAAGCAAACTTTGGAGGTGACATCCAAATAAATTGGTACCAAAAGTGAGACTTCAAAAAAAAAAAATATTAATAATATCCAGGTGGCATAGTCTGATTGCTTCCGTATACCTTTTCCACCCGAAGACCAAGAGACGACGACCTTTTACTTATATAGTTGCAGGCAGGCAGGCAGCATATATGAATCAACCAGACAGACAGACAGACAGACAGAAGAAAGTTGAAAAACAACGTGAGAAAATGTACCGGCGCGGCGGAAGCAGTCGGAATGCGGATACTCCGGCGATCTCGAAGAAGATTGCGATGATCGACTGTGCGGTAGTGAAAGCTCACTCCGATCTTCTGGCAGCCGGAGAAAGTGTATCTGCGTGGAGAGTCTCGGAATCGGCGTTGGTGACGCTGAACGCTGCTTCGTTCGAATCGATGGGGCTTCATATGCAGAATGTTCCCTCACTTAATCGTCTCATGCTCACTGAAGCAAAGGTAAAGTAAAGTAAAGTTTATCATCAAATCAAATCATTCATCAATTTTCTTTTTTTTTTTTTGTTTAGAATACAGGTTTTTATATTTGCAACTTGACAAAATGTGATTTATATTAAACTTATTTTAAGTTAGTAGTAACTAATGTTTTTAGAACAACCAACTGCTCGTCTAAAAGCCGGAAATAATATAATAAAACTTAAAACAATATACATGCTTTTGTTTATCCACGAGGTGGAGGGTTCAAATTTGCTAAATGTTTTCCAACTGGACTGACAACAAACCGGCAGTTTTACTGGTTCTGTGGTCGTTAGAATTATTAATATAAAACTATATACATGCCTCCTCTCTGTCCAAGAGGTGAAGGGATTGAGTTGCTGGTATAGGAGGTTAACATCAGTAGGTTTGTTTAGTGACCATTCTATAAAAAAAAACACATATATAAATAATATATGAAAATGCTTCAGTTTTTTGTGTGAATTTGCAATTTTAGTAAGTTATGATACATAACATTTGGTTCCCTAGCCCCAGAGTCCGTGGAAGGAATTCCTAAACAGGGTACAACGGGTTGTGAATTCAAAAGGGGGTTGCGGCGCAACTTGTTGCCCATTTACCTGTTGTAATTTGTACTTTGGCATTTTAATGGAGATGAAAAAGTTAATAACAAAATCAGGTTTTGATAGAGAATAATATAAAAAAACTACCGGCTGCTTCAAATGGGGACGGCTAAAGGGGCTTAACCGGACTGGTTCCATGCCTGGTTATTGGTCCAACCGGTTTTAATAACACTGGTTATAACTTATATTTGACCCATTATTAGTGTTTTGAAATTGGTTAAATAATCATGTTATCAATCCATGATGTCAGTTTTTATAAGTTATATGATTATGTTGAAATGATCAACTGACTTTGATTTTGCAGGTCAACTCTTTTATACATTGTTTTGTTGGAGTTCAAAAGATCACATCATTACATGACTTGGAGTTAGAAATCTGTGAAAGTGAAGGGGTCAAGAGCTTTGAAGAACTTAAACTGGGACCCATTTTAAAGCATCCACTGGTTGTGCATTATTTTTCTGTAGGACCCGAGGTCACAGAAATCTGCAAAATTACAAGTGAACAAATTGTTGCGTACCTCAGCCGACTCCCTCGCAAAAAAGAAAAAGGAAGGACCTCCGTTGATGAATTATTGGATTTTATAGCAAAGAAAAAGAAAATAACCAGAGGAAATTTATGCATACGAGTTCAAAGTCTGGGGTGCGTACTATTTAGTTTTGTTATTTACATGTTTACTGGTTTAGCTAAAAGTGATCAATATAAATAGTCAATGTGATTATATAAGACAAATTGTCAACCAACTGTAATACGACCAACATGTAATAAGTGGCGAATTGACAATTGTTAACATAGTCTGCGTTAACATAGTCTGCACTATCATACAAATGTTTATACAGGGCATACCCTGCAATAACAATATTTATATTATTTTTATTTTATATGATGTATATGATCATACTATAGTGACAGACATAAACTTTCACTTACCAATTTGCTACATCTTTGTCAGTGACTCTTAAGCATGCTTGGGTTTTTCAACTTATATAGAGTATTATAAAAACACATGTGCCTTCAAAGCTGTGCGTTTATTGATTGTTTTTCTGTGGATGTACATTTCAGTATGTATATTGGACATATCATACGTGGAAGGCGATCTGAAGGCACTCTTCGAAAGAAGTGCAATGATGGATTAGATTTAAAGTTGATTCTTGATGACAACGACGATGGTGATGATGATGATGATGATGGAAATGCTGAAAATAATAACAATAACGATGTACAGAATTCTAACCTTTGTGCATCTCTTAATACTTCAGCAGCTAGACAAACAGCACAAGCTGGGCTGGATACTGAAATGGATTGTAGTTTGACTTCTTCTAATGAAAGATGCAATGATTGTCTTGCTCCACTTGAAGAGAAACAAGGGTCTAAAATTAAATTTTGCACAAAATATGCAGTTCATAAAACACCCAAATTATGGACGATTGGGGTGCCAGAGTTTCAAAGTGTGGATGTGGAAACAGGATTTATAGATGATAATGCAATTGATGAGCATACATGGAGTTTCATTAAGACATGGAAAGCCTCATGTGATAAAGAAGAAAATGTAGTTGAGGTATGTCAAAGCTCTTTACTATATTACGTTGTATGCGAGTTCATCAAGATGTGGACAAAGACAAATTTATATGGACTTTTTATACTTTTTAAAAATATGTTCATTTCCCTTTTCTATGAGCTTAATAAAGAATGCCACATTTATGAAAAAAGAACGCTTTTGCCATACTTTTTTTTTGTCAACTAGATTACTTCATTTTTGGTTTACTACTTATGTGTCAATTTCTGATGCATGACGTGAATGTAAAAATTCATCAAGTTTAGTTTGTGTTACGCTACTATTGTGTCCTAACTGGTATCTTTTGCTTGTAGGTATTTGGGAAGATGCTTGAATCTTATCATCATAAAATGAACTCAAAGAGGAAAAGTAAAGCTATAAATGCAATGAGTAATTCATATCCACATGTTGGATTGCTAAATGTTGCTGTAAGTTAACTATGGTCATTTTCATACAATTGTTCGAAGTCATGTCAATGTTTTACATAAAATTTTAATGTATAACACTGTCTTTATCTGCATTTTGTGACTACAAGTATCTTTTTTTTAATCATAGATTGCGTCTATAAAGTTTGGTTTGTGGGACCGCATGAGTTGTTCTCAAGCAAACAGTAAAGAGGTAGATGCAAATACATGTGCTGCTGTTGTTAAGCCAGAAGTCGAGTCAGCTGAAAAGAATCCTTTAGTTTCCAATGAGCATGTTTTGGAGGGTACTGTTGGTACTTTACACACTCTCTTGTGCTATTTATTTCTCAATATTATCGTTATTATTATTCATTACTAATTTTAGCTCTCTATTTTGCTTTTTTCTGTTTCAAAGGGTGTGTTTGGATTTGAGTGTATTTAGGGGTGCAAACGAGCCGAGCCCGAGCTCGAGCTCGATTAACTTTTTGAAGCTCGAGCTCGATTAACTTATTGAAGCTCGAGCTCGGCTCGATTCGAGCTTTGTTTCTAAAGCTTGAGCTCGGCTCGTTTGTCATTTCTTAATAATTTATATTAATTATAATTATTATTTTATATACAATTTAAGTTTTTTTTTTTATAAATTTATAAATATTAATCATTCGTATTTAAATATATATTTAATATATTAATAAAAATATATATATAAACAGTAGGCTCGTTTGGGCTCGCGAGCCGGCTCGAGCTCGATAAGCGAAGCTCGGGCTCGTTTAGTAAACGAGCTTGTTTTTAAGGCTCGGGCTTGAGCTCGTTTAAGCTCGGCTCGTTCGAGCTGATCTCGAGTAGCTTGGCTCGTTTGAGTTTTTTTTCGAGTCGATCTCGAGTAGCTCGGCTCATTTGCACCACTACTTATAATCGGTTTTGAGTCTTTGGTACAACTGATTAGGATTTTGAGGTTTCATTTTTAGGTTTTGCTAACGATATTTCTTTAGGGCTATGGTTAACAACCGATTTTAAAATAAAATGTTTACAAAAATTTGGATGTTTAATCATAAACACTTAAACAGTCAATCACCATGAGCATCTCAAATCGGTTACAAAAACTCGGTTGCTTAACCATAGTCCTATTGCCAAGGGATTTAATCAGCATTTCCTTTTTATTTCTTAGGGTATCATCAAATTTGGAACATGTTAGATTGATATAAGCAAACTGATTAATAAGAGAAATGTAAAGTGACCTAACTAGCCCTGACTATAAGCACTTGATTATCTGATTTCTCAAGTCAAAAGTTATTACCTTTTAATAATCACGTGTCATTAGTTTTTTTTAAGTTACTAGAAAAGATCATATTAATAATCACGTGTCATTAGTTTTCTTAAGTTACTAGAAAAGATCATATGGTTCGTTTTTTGCTTTTCAGAATGTCCTATAATTATTTTTCTTCATTATTGAATTTTTTTAGAGTTTTTATTTGTTTTGTTCACTTCAGGAATTGCTCTTGAAGATGTTCTGAAATATGTCAAGACATATTTTGTGTCTCCTGACTATGTTCCAGACAATGTACCTTCTTACCCAAGAAACCAAATGAACTTTTTAAGGGAGATCTGCAAGCTAGAATGTGCTCTAACTCGATATTTTTCTGTTAATGACTTTGAAACCCTTGGTTTTGGAGATATTTTCACGCTCTTAACAGACCACCTTTCTCTACTACCTACCACATGGCAACAGTGCTTCATAGTTATTGAAAAACCCGAGAAGCCTGTGGTTAAAGTTTGCATGAGTCAACATTATCTTCTTGAACTATTATCACAAGCTGCTAACAGCTTAGGGGAAAATGAAACCTTAAGCAAGTCAATGGTGTCTGAGTTGTTAAGAATGCAATTTCCTTCTGCTGGTCTTACATTACTTGAAGATGATTTTACAGAAGATCTTTTGACTACTAAGTTCGAGAGTGGTGATAATGTCAACTCAAATATTGTTCTATTTTCTTCAACTTTAACTGATTTTAGGGCAGAAAAGGATTTCTCGGACAATAATGTTTGCACAAATGAACCAGTTGAACTGTTACTCAGGGCTCCAATGTTGGTAGATTTGAACTCATGGTCAAGTTGGGACTTTAAATTTGCACCTTCTTTAGGTCCTCTTGTAGGGTGGTTATTAAGTTATGTAACCACCAAGGAGTTGCTTTGTTTAGTAACAAAAGACGGAAAAGTTCTACGAATTGATCATTTAGCAACCGTTGATTCGTTTCTAGAAGCTATTCTTCATGGGTCTTCTTTTGAAACAGCTTTAAAGCTTGTTTCTTTAATTTCCTTGTATGGTGGTGAACGAAATGTACCATTATCGCTTTTAAAATGTCATGCAAAAAATGGTTTCGAAATCATGTTCAAGAATTCTTCAAGCATCGCTTCAAGATTTGTTCTTGATTGTCTTGGATATTTACCCAAAGAGTTCAGGAGTTTTGCAGGAGAATTATTAGTGTCTGCGTTTCGTTCTATTACTAAAGATGTTTATACGGTGATTCTGAGTGAATGCAAAAGTAAAAAGGATCATATGCTGATTCATGAACTAGGGTTATCACTAGGCATAGTGGAATGGTTTGATGATCATTGTTCAGTTTTGTCTGAATCCAAAGAATCAGTTGAAAATAAAAGGCCCTTTTCAGGAAATGAAGTCACTCGGTCTCATGAACTCAATCAACCCAGTGTGATGACTCATAGAGCGCATAGTTTTGATGATGGTTGCATTCAGCCAACCTTAGACTCTGAGAGAGAAAAAAATGCTGCCAATATTATTGAGTCTATTAGAGTTGAAGAATTCGGTTTGGACCCTAATATTTCAAGCACAAATAATAGCATTTTAGAGAAGCAACATGCTCGTTTAGGAAGAGCACTTTTCTGTCTTTCACAAGAGTTGTATTCTCAAGACTCACATTTTCTTCTCGAGCTTGTAAGCTTCCAGTTTTATTCGTTCATATGATCCTCTTTTTTTCTTTGCAATAATGACTTTATTTTTTTATTTTTACAATGTAGGTTCAGAATGCTGATGATAATGCGTATCCGACAAACGTGGAGCCCACTCTGACGTTCATTCTTCAGGAGAAAAGTATTGTTGTTTTGAATAATGAACACGGTTTTTCTGCTGACAACATAAGAGCGATTTGTGATGTTGGGAATTCTACCAAGAAAGCATCTAGTGCTGGGTACATTGGCAAGAAGGGTATTGGATTCAAATCAGTATTTCGGGTATTTCGTTAATTGCTATTTTATTTATTATTGATAGAAGCTTATGCTTTACTGATCTTCTTTTCTTGATATATTATTTCTGAGTCCCTGCATCATCTATGATCTGCTGAAAATCCACTTTGATTGTTATGCAGGTTACAGATGCTCCAGAAATTCATTCAAATGGATTTCACATCAAGTTTGACTTAACTCAGGGTCAAATCGGGTTTGTGCTGCCGACAATTGTGCCTCCTTGTGACATCAATTTCTTCACAAACCTGGTCACACCAAAAACCACTGATCAAATGAATACGCACCGTTACAATACATGCCTTGTGCTCCCCTTGAAGTCATTGTCAAAGTCAAAGCCAACAGACACTTCCACTGTAGACGATATCACCTCTATGTTTTCAGATCTTCATCCATCTTTACTACTTTTTCTTCATCGTCTTCGGTGTATCAAATTCAGAAATATGCTTACAGATTCCTTCATCGTTATGAGGAAAGAAACAATTGGAAATGGTTTAACCAGTGTTTCAATCGGGAATGAAACGTTGACTTGGTTTGTTGACTCTTGTAAATTGCAGGCTAATGGAATTCGAAAAGATGTAAACTTTACTGAAATTTCAATTGCTTTGGCTCTTGAAGTTTTAGAAAATGGTAGTTACATTCCAAAGTTGGATCAACAATATGTTTTTGCATTTCTTCCTCTTAGAGCATATGGGTTCAAGTTTATAATCCAAGGTGATTTTATTCTTCCTTCTTCAAGAGAAGAAGTTGACGGGGATAGTCCATGGAACCAATGGTTGTTATCTGAGTTTCCAAAATTGTTTGTTGGTGCTGAGCTGTCATTCTGTAGCCTTCCTGGTTTCAACAACTGTCTTGGAAAGGCCGTTTCCGTCTTTTTGAGTTATGTTCCTCTTGTAGGTGAAGTGCATGGTTTTTTTGCTCAACTTCCCAGAATGATCATATCAAAGCTAAGCGCGTCTAATTGTTTGCTTCTAGAAGGTGAAAACGACAAGTGGGTCCCACCGTGTCGGGTTTTAAGAAATTGGAATGAGCAGGCTCGAAGTCTTTTGCCAGATAATTTGATTCACAAGCATCTTGGTCTCGGATACTTGAATAAGGAAATAGTTCTATCTAATACACTCGCACGGGCTTTGGGTATCAAGAATTACGGGCCTAAAGTTTTGGTTGATATTATCTCTTCTTTATGTCATACAAAAGAAGGTTTAACATCAATGGGCCTTAACTGGCTATCAACTTGGCTTAACGAGTTATATCTAATGTCCCTTCAGAATCCTGTTGATTTTAAAGCTGGCTCTGATGTTATGAATACCCTGGCAAAGACACCCTTCATTCCCCTTCTAGACGATAGTTACGGTTCAATCAATGATGGTATGATTTGGATGAATGTAGATGGTTTATGGAACAGCCTAGAAGCATCCACAAGATTATTTGCCAATCTTCGAATTGTTAATCCTGCACTTTTTTATGGTTCAGTCACTGAAAATTTAACTCAAATGCTTTCTAAAGTTGGTGTTCAAAGGTTATCTGCACATCAAGTAGTAAAAGCACACATCTTGCCGGCTATTTGCGACACAAAGAATATAGTCAGTAAAGATCTCATGACAGAGTATTTATCGTTTATAATGGTCCACCTACAATGTGCTTGCTCAGATTGTTTTACAGAAAGGGAGCACATAATCTCAGAGGTTTACAATAAAGCTTTAATTTTGACAAATCATGGCTTTGTTATACCTTCTGAGGTTGCAATCCATTTCAATAATGATTTTGGGAATCCTATTGATATCAATAGGTTGATCAGTGGCACTGATGTAAAATGGTATGAGGTTGATAAAACTTATTTGAAGTATGGTTCTATGCACAACTGGAGGAAGTTTTTGAAGGCAATTGGAATCACTGACTTTGTGCAAACTGCTCGAGTGGAGAAAACTGTTCCTATTTCATCTCAGTTTTTTCTGACAAACATGATGTGGGAGAAAGTGATTATTCCACCTGGATCAACTGTTAGTGATTGGGAGTCGCAAGAGTTGGTTGATTTATTAGCAGCAGTATCACTAACCGGTGATCGCGAAAAATGCAAGTATCTGTTGGAGGTTATTGATGAAATATTTGATGATTATTATAGTAATAAAGTTGAAGCTTTTTGCAATATGGATGGAGAAACTAAGCCTTTTAAGTCTTCACTAGTAACTGCTCTTAATGATGTTAAGTGGGTGGTTTCTAGCTTGGATGATGGGCTTTTTTGTCCAAAAGGTCTGTTTTATAATTGTGAGGCGGTGGGCTTGATTTTTGGTGATGCTGCTCCTTATGCTGTCCCACAGGTCAATTTGTGTATCCCTTTTCACTTCTAAAACCTTTATTTTAGTTTCTAAAACTTCAATGTTATCAAATTGTGGCTTTTTTGTATGTGCAACAGATTCAAAGTATGAAATTGGTGACTAGCATCGGTTTCAAGAGTACTGTTACCCTTCATGATGCTTTATCCGTTCTTGATATCTGGAAAAGATCTGCGGCATCTTTCAAAGCTAGGTATTTGTTTATTGATTTCTGTATTTTCTATATGGTATAGGTGGCAAGTTTGATTTTTTTTTTCAGTCTTGGTTTGTGTTTTATCTCAAACGGGTCAAATCAAATTGCAGCTGAAAGGTGAACGTGTCATATGGGTCAATCAAAGTCTATTTTTAGTGCATACATCTTATCGTTATATTTAGATATTTAGATTATTGTTGTGAAGTTCTTACTTTTTTTAGTCATGATCAACGTATCAATTTTTTTAATATTTCTGTTTGAGTTAAAAGCCATTTTAGTCTCTATGGTTTGGGCCATTTTGCCAGTTTAGTCCAAAGGTTTCATTTTCGCCTGTGAGTCCAAAAAGGTTTCGCCGTTGCCATTTTAGTCCGCTGGGTTAACTTCATCCATTTTTTCTGTTAACGAGCATGACAATTCCGTCATTTTATATGGCCGAATTGCCCTTCTAGTTAACAGAATTATATATAAATGACCGAATTATCCTTCTCGTTAACAGATCAAATGGATGAAGTTAACCCAGTGGACTAAAATGGCAATGGTGAAACCTTTTTGGACCCACAGGCAAAAAATAAAACCTTTGGACTAAACTGGCTAAATGGCCCAAACCAAGGGACTAAAATGGCATTTAACTCTTCTATTTATTAACTTATTTGTGTTATATATATTATAAGTGGAACTGTTGATCCATTTATTTATGAAATGGTTGTTTTGGGTTATGTTTTTTTTTTCAAACAAGCTGAATGGCTTGAACAAGTTAAACGTTGCTCGATGTCTATTTTTCAAATCATACAAATAATTTTGTTCAAATCGAATGTTGCTCAATGGGTCAACCCGACCCTGACCTAAACTGGCCCTTACTAAAAAAAATTCTTTTTCAACTCGAACCGTTACCCGGTTCGCTCATTTTGCCATCTCTACTAACTCATAAGGTACTTTTAGTCCTCTATTATCAATCTTTCTGACAACATACGGCTTTTCACACCAGCATATCGCAGATGTCCAGATTCTACATGTTCATTTGGAAAGAATTGGTTTCTTCGGATCAGAAAAGCATGGCAAACTTAAGCAGTGGGTCGTTTATATTTGTTCCTTCATCTTCAGTTTGTTCAAGTGAAGTTGTATCTGGTGTACTTTTATCTCCACATGAAGTCTACTGGCATGATAATATGATCACTACAGAATGTGAAGAGAGAAAAATGTTAAGCAATTTGTATCCAAGTTTACGTGATTTTTTTGTTAATGAATGTGGAGTAAAGGAAAACCCACCACTTCTAGGTTACCTTGCATTTTTACGTCATTTATCAACTGTAAATACTCCACTGGAAGCTGCCAAAAAGGTAAGATTTGTTCACGTGATTGTTTGACATAGAGGTGGAAAATGGGAAGGTTGGGTAATTGGTCAAAATGGGTCCGGTGGGGTTGAGTTGACTTTAAATACTTTACATTGGCATTGTCTCAACTTCAAATTCGATTTTGACAGGTTTTTGATATTTTTGTAAAGTGGAGTGATGGACTCAAATCTGGGGTTATGAGTTTTGAGGATATTGAAACGTTGAAAAGAAATCTTGAAGAAAAGAAAACGAAGGTGCTTCCAACTGCCCAAGATAAATGGGTTTCATTACATTCATCATTTGGGCTCATTTGTTGGTGTGATGATGAAAAGCTTGCTGATGAATTTGAGGAGTTGAATAATATTAATTTTTTCTGTTTATGTCAACTTACTGAGGAAGAAAAAAAGATACTTGAAGTGAAGGTTTCTTTTCTTATGAAAAATCTTGGAATTCCTGCTCTTTCAGAGGTTGTTACTCTTTCTCGCGTCTTTCCTTATTAGTGTAGATGTTATCAGGTGGAAATAACTTATGATCTATTGCAGGTTGTTACACGTAAAGCAATATACTACGGGGCGGTAGACAATAGCTACGAAACTTCATTGGTGAACTGGGTTCTTCCTTATGCTCAACGCTACATCTCTAACACGCATCCTGCAAGATATCTTCAACTCAAGCTGTCTGGATTTGAAAAAGTGAATCAGCTGAAGATTGTTGTTGTTGAAGTACTGTTTTATCAGAATGTTATAAAAAGGTCAAAATTGATGTCAAAGAAGAGACATGATAGTATCTGCCTTCTTCAGGTATCATACTTTTTTACATATGAATGTCAATTGTTAACCGCTTGTAGTGTAATAGTAGTAATCCCTGTTTTTGGTGGTGAAACATAAAAATGTGAAATTTAAGTTTGAACTAAACTGTTTCTGTAATGATACTTACAGGATGAGATCTTGTATGCAACACCTGACTCAGATTCTCATTCGATATTCATGGAGCTTTCTCGTTTTCTGATGGACGGTGATCCTGAACTTCATTTGGCAAATTTTCTTCACATGATTACAGCTATGACTGAATCAGGTTCCACAGAGGAACAAATAGAAACTTTCATCTTGAATAGCCAAAAGATGCCAAAACTATTGGATGAAGAACCAGTATGGTCAATTCAATCTATGGGAGTCACGTCTTTGGATACAGTGCCATCAGCTACAACACTTATCTCTAAAAGAATCATTAAGTGCGGTTCACCATCTCAAAGTAACAGAAACTGGCCACCGGCCAGTTGGCAAACGGCTCCTAAAATCATTTCCTCATGTGTGAGTGATGTAAAGATGCAAGATGTCGTTACAGGAACTGATCTAAATGTACCAACTGCTGATGAGGTAGAAATTCTAGAAGCTTCTACAAATTTGAACCCTGAGGTTCAAAGTGGGACCAAAGCTGTTGACTTGGTTAATGTTGAACATGGATTGATTGACCAAGATGGTTCTTTGGGTTTTAGCCAGAAGGACCAGCTTTCGCATGGCTCAGTCGATGTGGGACAAGCGTATCTTACAGGGAGACGTGGTGAGGAGCTGGCGTTTAACTACTATAAAAACAAGGGTATAAATGTTGTGAAATGGGTTAATGAAGCTAGTGAAACCGGGCTACCATATGATATTGAAGTTTGTGACAATGAAAACCAAAAGGAATACATTGAAGTCAAAACAACGGATTCTGAAACAAAGGACTGGTTTGAGATATCAGTTAGAGAGTGGCAGTTTGCAGTTAAGAAAGGTGAATCTTTTAGCATAGCCCGTGTTGTTTTGTTGGGTGATAAAAGCGCTCAAGTCACTGTATTTAAGAATCCAGCTAGGCTTTGTCAGCTCGGACAACTGAAACTGGCTGTATTGATGCCAGAGCAGCAGACGGATGAGGTTGCTCTCTGTTAATATCTATATATATTAGCTCTATGCTCTTGCATATATATTTTGTGCATCAAATGCTTGGATGTCTTGTTTTTGTACACGCGGATGTTAAACTAGCAGGATTGGTTTTGAAACATTTTCTATGGCATGGTCTTTTGCTGTCCTTTTTGAACTATGTTTAGAAATTCTGCCAATGATTTTCTGTTTATATTAGTGTTGGGTGACTGAACCGGTTTAAATTGGTTTGGTTCGTTTACTTGTCAAATGACCGGTTACTCGATTACGACAGTATGCCAGTCTCCGTTGGTCGAGGTTAGTTCTCTTCAACATTTTAGGCTGTCAATGATTTTATTACCAGAATAGTAATCAAACCGGTGTCGTAATTGGTCCACGGACAATATTTTTTTATTTAGTTTGAGGACGCTTTAGTATATTTCTTTCAAAACTTTGGCCGTTCAAAAAAAAAGTATATTTCTTTCAAAACACATCTAATCTGATTACAGGTAGGCTAGGTTCTTTAGACCGGATATTTTTAGATAAATTAGCTAGATCTGTATTAAGTTTAGAGGATAATTAGTTTTTTATTTAAGTAATTTATTTACAAACTTCAATTTATTAAAAATGTTTTGGACTACGTAATTTATTTTAATTTAAAAGTGATTATTAGAGTATAATTAGTTTTTTATTTAAGTAATTGATTTACAAACTTAAATTTATTAAGAACTAGCTTTTTCTGACGTCGCACGTTGCAGCGAAACCGAGCAAATGATAATGTAGAACAGACGTGATTTGAAAATAAAGCATGTTGTTTAAAAAGCCAAATCATTAGAACGGTTTAGTATATCATTGTACCTTTTATAATACCAAATAAACAGTTTATTTTGAGAACTTCGTTTTTAACAAAACTTATAATGGAATATCGAGGGAAAAATCAAGCACAACTACGTACTCAAGTTTTTAGAAAAAAAAGTTATAAACGTAAATTATTAAAGAAGTATCAAATTATTTAATAAATTAATATTTGTTCTACAAAAAGAAAAAAAATTTATTAAAAAATGGTAAAGGAAATATATGGTTTGAAAAACAAGAAAAAAATTTAATTATGTTATTAAATGTAAATATAATAATAATAATAAACTATTATAATATATTAAATAAAAATAATAATAAACAACTACATATTATTTTAAAAATAAAGTTATTATTTATCGTCCCTCGTTAACTATATATAATGTTTTGGACAACGTAATTTATTTTAATTTAAAAGTGATTAAAAATGAAAAAAAATGTGAAAAGAGCATATACTAATTCTTTTCTAGTTGTGTAAATGATGAAAATATATACTAAATGATTGGTAAGACTAAACATACTCCCATGCATGCTTAACACATCAGAAAAAGTAGAGTGATTGTGTGACCGAATTAAGAGTAGGAGATGGTGCATTTAGTAAAAATCATATGTGAAAATGCACGTTTGGAAAAAACCCTTAGCTTGACGCATTGACTATAAAATACCATGTATTTTTTTTCTTTTTTTTTTTAAGTTGGAGGCCAAAATGCGATTAGTGTTTTAGTCTAGTTCAGCCAAAGAAGATCCGAGCTTTGTAGATCTTTACCTAGGACATCAAAACGGTAACGCTTTCATATGTTTAAACCTTTTAACACCTCACCATCTAACACCTAATCATTTCTAACATCCTTTTTTAGCTAATCACAACAAGCCATTACCTACTTTTTTTTTTAATTTGATTTGGTTTAGTTAAACCATTACACCCTTTTAGGATTTAGTTCGTTAAAGCCCCAATGCCCGCGTTGAAGTCACATGATAGAAACTTTTGTACTTTTAAGTTATTCCAGTACACATATAAAGAATCAGCTTTAGGATGTTTTTCAACTTTTTTGATTAATCCAACATGGATATCAAGTCGGTTGATGGTGATTTCTTGTACAGCTAGCATCAACCTTAGATTTAGCAACACTTTCCTTCTTTCAACTTTTATCTGCAACAGCATACGCGTAAGCTACATTCTAAAATAGGTCTAAATAAGTAACTTCAACACACATCGGTCTTATGAGAAAATCTTGTCTATAATCTGTTTAAACATCATTGGCTCATATATATTAACTACACTATAAAACAAACACGGTTGTATATTGGCTGACAATAACTCCTAATAGAGAAACTTCAACCTGAAACTTTCGAGTTCTTCAACTGTTGAGCAATTTTATTTGCTTTGGCTTCTGCCTTGACGGCTCGGTCTGCTTGACTACCAGCAAACTTTGCCCTAAAGAATTCCACCTCTTCATCTTTCTGCACATCACAAAAACAAGAACAGTAAGCCAAATGCATAATTCTCACAAAAATAGCACACGCATTTGTTTACATACCAGTTCTTTAAATAATGGCACAGGGGTCCCAATTCTGTGGCCAGCAGGTACCATCTCCCATGGTCTTTTAGCTTTCTCGACATCTCCTTTCTCTAGAGAAAGTTGAAGGGGCAACGAAAGCTGCTTGAGTACCTCAACGGAAAATGATGGCATAAAAGGCTCGAGGAGGCAAGCAAGAAGATAAACTACTCCCACTGAAGTTTTCATGACTATGGAACATGATGATTTATCTTCCTTGTAAAGCTTCCAAAATTGACTTTCCTACATGCAAGTAATTAATAACCCCATGCATTCTTAACTCTTAAGCAATGTTTTTTTTTTTCTTTTGGGTGGGTTGATGACAGTGTTGTAGAACGGTGAACTTACTTGTAAATATGCATTTCCTTCACCAGAGATAGTCATTGCAATCTTCAGTCCTTGCTTTAGTTTGACCTATAATGTCAATTGTAATACACTTAGTTATTCCAGTGGGCAATGTATAGGTCGATCGAGTAGAGCTTTTTATTAAGAATGTTCCGGTATCTTACCTTCTCCATGGCCTCCACATATTGCTCCACATTAGTACCAATTCTATCTCCAAAAGTCTTGGATAAAAGATGTGTTTCAGCACCAGCAGCATCAGGAATGATTGAATTGTAACCTGATCCTGAATATGTCAATGGAATTGTTGATAACTTCGATATCAGTTCCAAAGATGATAATAAGACCACCCGTAGTGGTGGAACAAAATAATGCCCCCACCATGGGGCATTATTCGACACGTGTCATCCCAGTCAGCATGAGGCATTATTGCAAAAATGGTGTAGTGGGGCATTATTCCAATAACGCCCATATTATTTTTAATGCAAAAAAAAAAAAAGTTTTAAATAAAGTTGTCAAAAGTGACCATGTGGGTAGCTCAAAAGTGATTGGCCAAAAGTGACCATGTGGGTACCATTTTCAAAAGTTGTCAGACACTAGCTCAAAAATGATTGGCCAGTCAACCATCATACAAACCAAATTAAGCGTTTTAAATAAAACGCCGGACAACAAATTTTTCCAAAAAAACGCCGGATAACGCCCGGTATAGTGGGGGGAGGGGCGTTTTGGGGCGTTTTTTTTCAATTTTTTTTAAAAACCACGCCCCACTACGGGTGGTCTAAGAACATGCTACTATTGGATGGCCAGAAGACAGTGAATGCGAAAAACAAGAAGACAATGATGTGCTTCAAATTAATTCACAGTACAAGTACCGACCAAAAAAGATGTTAACATGAATTTTACCCTTGAAGTTGAAGCCAATTACTAACCTGGATCCTTAGCTATAAAGCTCAAGACACGGTTGATGAAATTGCCTAGATTATTTAGCAATTCGCTATTTAGCTTTGCCTGCAAATCTGCCCATGTGAATAATGTGTCTGACACCTATATTTGCAAACCCAATGATCAGACAGACAGAGAAAATAAAAGGTAAGTCAGTAAGAGTGAACAATCAAAATTTTTAAGGATATATATGATACACAAGTGCTGTACCTCTGGCCTGTTAGTAAGCAAATAGTATCGCCATACTTCTACAGGAATATTTGTATCCTTTGCATCATTACCAAAAACTCCAACACCCTTGCTCTTTGAAAACTTACCTACTCCAAATATGAAAATAACAATAAGGTGATACGCGTGTCAACAAAAACCAAGTATAAAAAATACCTGTTTCATAGTTTAGGTACTCTGTAACACTGATATTCTTCATCAAAGTCCAGTTTTCACCAGTTCCAAGAAGCGTAGAGGGGAACATGACCTGGAAAATTTAATTTAATAGTAATACTTGAAAGAAAGAAAGAAAGAAAAAACATTGATTGTACAATACTACGTACCATAAAGACAAGGTATTTGAAGAAAATGCACTTACTGTGTGAAAGGGCACATTATCCTTGCCCATAAACTGATATAGATCCACATTTTCAGGATTCTTCCACCACTGCTCCCACTCATGTGTGTAACACGAAGTGATTGAGACGTATCCAATCGGTGCATCAAACCATACATAGAAAACCTAACAGTTACACGATAGGAGAACAGAAGTCAGAAATAACTTATTATTATGTGAACATAATAATAAATATAAGAGGACAATAACCTTGTCTTTAAATCTCTCATGAGGGACGGGAACACCCCACTTTAAATCTCTAGTAATACATCGTTGCTTGAGTCCTTCTTCAAGCCATGCGTTTGTAGCTTTAATAGCATTTTGACTCCAAGATCCAACCTCTGACATGCTGCTGATGTAATCCCTCAGTTTACCCTCCAATGACGGGAGGTCAAGAAACAGGTGATTTGTCGCACGGATATGAGGACTGTTTGCACAGACCTAATTTCACATCAAATTGGAATGAATAAAGAAGATATTAGCGTAAAATATAGTGAATATAAGTAGTTTTGGTTGATAAAACAACTCCAAACTCAACATATTCACTATTTGAAACTTAGCACTTGTTTTTTTGTTGATTTAAGAAAGCAAATTACCTTGCATCTAGGATTAACGAGTTCTGTTGGATTTAATAGTTTGCCACATTTTTCACATTGATCTCCTCGTGCAGAATCATAATAACAACCTGTTGTTGGGCAGGTACCTTCAACAAGTCGGTCAGCTAAAAATTTCTGGCATGTATCACAATAAAGCTGCAGCAGCAGCAGCATATAACATGTAAATACATCTGGATGCCAAAAAAATATGTAAGTCATATGTGTACGTACTGTACCTGCTGCATTGTGTCTTCAGATAGACAATTGTTCTCCATTAACTTTTTAAAGATTGATTGGCAAACTTGTGTTTGTTGCGGGGTTGAAGTTCGTCCAAATTCATCAAAACTTATGTTAAACCATTTATAGACGTCTCTGTGAATTGCGTGATATCTACAATGAACATTTTTTTGGATTGGATAAATGAAAACCAATGATTTGTGGTAATTTCATCAATCAGCAAATAACATGAAAGTTAATTAATTACTTATCGCATATCTCTTTGGGAGTGCAATTCTCTTCCAAAGCTTTGGTCTCGGTGGCCGTTCCATACTCGTCAGTTCCACACATGTATATGGCGTTGTACCCCCTCAATCGACAATAACGTGCAAACACATCCGCACTCAACACACCTACAGTACAGTAGTAACAAAGCTAGCTAGTTCATCCTTACCTCAAAAAGCTAGCTAGGTCTGAACCACGTAAATCTATTCTATATTTTGTTGGTTTATTCATTGCTTTCGTATTCGTGTAACAATTTACAATACTAAACACACCTAGCTAGCTAGCTAAAGGTAACATACAAACAAACAAAATTAGTTCATCATTAACGATCACAGTTGAACAATAGAAAGCTGATTGTGTGTAGTGTGTATATATAGTAAACTTACAGCCGATGATGTTTCCAAGGTGAGGAACGTTGTTGACGTAAGGCAGGGCACTGGTAATGAGTATGTTTCTTTTGCCTGGAATCGGAAGCTTCAGTGATCTATGAACGTCGCCGGCTGCCATCGTAAACCACCGGGGATTGACTTGACTGCTGTTAGCGTAGTAGGTAGTTTTTTTGTTTGTTGCAACTCAAATAATTTATAAAACTCGTTCGTATGTATATGAAGAATATGACCGCCCACCGAGTTACAGATTCTTCTGCTTTTCACAAAACTGAATAAATAAAAAAGATTCCTAATTGATTTTACAAATTTAAATTACATAACACTTGTCTTGTCTTGTGTTTTATTTGATAATAAAATCAAGTTTAAATACAAAGGGTTACTCGAATAGGACACACGAATTCTTAGGGATGGCTCTGGACGCCATCCAACTGATGTAGCTAGGGTGCTAACCCACACCTCTCAATCTAACACGTTTGATGATCATTCTTGTATTCCGTTGTAATCAACTTTATTAATGAATTATTTTGTGGAGGCAGGCATCCAAACTCCATATGGTGGAATATTAATTTGTCAGCCACTTTGGTTTTTATTCGGAGTATTTTTTATGCTCTTTAGGGGGTGGCGGCGCAGCTTGTTGCCCGTCTACCAACCCATGATTTGTAATTTGCTCTAACAATATATATAAAAGTCTCTTCAGAGATTGAAGCACAAAAAAAATAAATCACCATATATACACAAAGCAATAATAATATTATTGATTTTAAATCAATATTAATGAATTCTCTATGTATGTATACATATTTTTAGCTATATTTTACATAAAGTTAGAGATGAAACTAAACTAGATCTGGCTACTCTATAGAAGTATTACGGTCCGAATCTCTGAAGCTAATACAAGCCAATTCTAAAACAACATAGAGTTAATCAGTGACGGATCTAGATAATCTTTATAGGGGCAACATTTCAAAAAAAAAAAGGTAACGAAATCGAAAAAACGTCCAAAATTTATAGTCCCGCCGGAGCGTCAAAGGGTAGCGGGGACTACCCCTATTAACAAGCTAGGTCCACCACTAGAATTAATGGAGCATCGAATTTGATCTGAAGCTAATGCAAGCGAATTCTAAAACAAGATAGAATTAATGGAGCATCGAATATGATTTAAAATATGGTTGATAATCATATTCGCATATGGTGAATCATTAGGTTAGATAAAGCTTTTGTAATTAACTTTATTTAAAATTCTAAAGTAGCTTTAAGGAAGGAAGAATCCCAGGTTATGTGGAATCTTTGTCAACCGTTTTGGTTTTTAATTCGGAACAATTATTGTATAAGCTCTTACTTGTTAGAATGCTAAATCAACATGTATCTAAGATAATACACACATACACGCACCAGCAGGATTAGTTGTTAGATTTCTTATATGCTTTTTTGAGTTTCTGTCATAACATGTTTGTTTTATTAAATTTAAAAGTAAAAGTAGATTAGTTTATGGTTAAAAATATAATACTAGCTCCATTGAATTGTTTGTTTGACTTGACACAAAAATCAACGGAACACTAATAGAAGTCAACATGTCGTATTTGAGAGTTCGTACCTTTCTTTCTTTCTTTGATGATACCTCTAATGAATTAATTCCTCTTCTCTTCCAATAACGGTTTTCTCTATGTAGATTATTATTTTTGTAAATATTATAAGGAATGGATTGAAGACTTAAATATACACAAAGCCCAACTTGGTCCCCAAGTTAAATACTTGGACATCAAGTTTACTTGTCCCACACGCCATCCATTTTACATTTTTTTATTAACATCCGGTCATCCGTCTTACTACTTCCCAACATTTTTGTCACTTTATTTTGCGTAAAAAAGGGACCCATACGAAAATTTCTCATTTTAAGTGAACCTCATAGGTAAATGAGTCATTTTGAGTTTTTGTTATAGATTATTATTCATACATGTTTCTCTAAAATATTGTAGAATTTTTATGTTTATATAACACGTTAGTATCATATTGCTGGAGTGAAATATGTTCAAAGTTTAGACTTTTGGTAAATATTTCTTGAGTTAAGATTAATCTTGGCCACCAGATCAAAGTTATAACTTTTTAATTAAATATATTCATTAAATGTTTAAAAGCTAAAATAATTTAATTGCATTTAGAATATAAATAAAAGTGGATGATCAGGGATGAGTATAACATAAGTTGAAAGATGAACGTGAAGAAAGGGAATGGATAGTGATATGACACTGGGATGATAGTCATTGATAACAAATAACCTAATAGTCTTAAAGTACGTTTATATATGAATATTGTATTTTAATCAAAAATTAAAACAATGCAAAACACCAAAACATCCGACAACCAGGCTAATGCAACTTGACACTTCAAAATAAATGTGAGTTATGTATTTGATGTGATCATGACACAACACAAGTGGATATTCAATATTCAATAACATATATAAATGCGACTAGCTCCCTGTTAGATTGATATTTAAAATCAGAAAATGACATTATTCCTAATACCATTAGTTTAATCACCAACTACTAGAACCTCTTCAGTCGCCGGAAAGTGCTCGACGATGATGAGCAACTCAGTTTAGTGTGCGCGGTTTTCTCGGTTCATCCCCGTTCATGATCCTTGAGTTTACCCTTCACCCTAATCGGTTTTGTTTGTTTATCCATTCGCCTTTCCGGGTCTGTGGTTTTCTCCTTGTTGTCTGTTCGTCTCCTTTCTCACTCTCGATACTTCGGTCGCCGGAAGTGCTCGACGATAGCAACCTCTCTGTATAGTGTGCATGGTATTCTCGGTCGCTCACTGGTAGTCTTCCTTGAGTTTTCCTTTCATCCTATCCAGTTTGGTTGTTCATCCATTCGCCGTCTGGGTCGGTGGATCTCTTGATCTCCTGCCAGTATGGAGTTTGAAGATGATGGTGGGCCGTGGGTGGATCCAAATATCCGTAAAAGAAACAAAAGCAAAGGCAATGAGAGGGTGGTTAATGGCCAGATCACAAAGTTCTTCATCACCAACCTCCCGCAGGGCTGCACCCTTTATGAACTCTCTGAGTTTGTGGCTGTTTTCGGTGAAGTTGCAGGGGTTTACATTGCCCGCAAGAAGGACAAGTACGGGAATAGATTCGGTTTCATCAGTTTTAAGAATGTAAAAGACGTCCAGGAAATGCACAAGTCTCTTAATGGCACCAAGATGGGTGGCTCTAAACTTAGAGCTAATCTGGCCAAGTTTGCAATGGAGAACACAGGTCACTTGGATTCCTGTTCTCATGCCAAGGAGTTTTAGCAGGGTAGGGAGCCAACGGTCGGAAACCAGAAAGTTCACATCAACAAGCCGGCGTTCATCCACCAAGGGGGAGGAAAGTCATTCAGCGACCTTTTCAAAAACAACGGAGGATCGAGGGATGGGTCTGCTAATCTGGCAATCCCTTTGGGGCATGAGGTTGTGGTGCCAGACGACACGAGAGCTTTTCATGATCTCTTTGGTCTAGCTTTGGTCGGGAGATGCTTAGATTTCAATATTCTCTCCAATCTCAAAAATCTTCTGGCCGATGCTGGGTTAACGAACGTTGGCCTGAGTTACTTGGGGGGTCTCACGATGCTGATCCAGTTCAAGGAGGAAGCTAGCTGTTCGAACTTTATGGTAAGCCAGGGTCTTTGGAATCACTTGTTCTCATCACTTGACCCCTGGTTGGGTCAGTCATTCCCTTTCGACCGAATCGCGTGGGTAAAAATCATCGGAGTCCCGTTTCACCTGTCGGTTGATCACGTATTTAACTCCATTGCTGGTAAGTTCGGGAAGGTGATTAATGGGTCTCATCGGTCGGCGAACGATAAAGATCTCTCTGTTTGTTGTATCGGTATCCTTGTGGGTGAAGGCTAAAGGATTGCGTGTCATGTCTCTCTGAAATGGAACAATAGACAGTTCAGGGTTTGGGTAGAAGAAGAGATGTCTGATTATTGGATCCCTGACAGTGTAGACGACGACGAACCACCGGACGGGGGGTCCGACCGACCGGAAACTTCTGAGCCGGTAGTTGAACCGTCCGATTCTGATGACGTCTCGTTTAGTGTGCCGGAGGAAGTTGGAGGGAATGAAGAGTTTGAGTCAGTTAATGTTGTCCCCTCGATTACCAAATAGGTGCATGCTTTTCCAGCGCCGCCCTCGGTTGATGTGGGACCAGCCGCCATGTCCGAGAATATCTCTTTCCCTTTTGTCTCTGAGGGTTTTTCTAAAAGGCCCAAACGTAATAAGACTCTCATCAGGCCCAAGAAAAGTGGCCCACGTACCGCTAGAGGGAGCCCACTCTCAAATGACAGGCCTAAAAAAGAACCAGGACTGATTTAGAGGACTCGGATCCTTTTGATCTTAATAGGTTTTTGAACCTGAGGGCCACTAAAGAGCATGAGGTAGGTAAGTCTTCTGGTGTAGGATTTTTTTCTGACCAGGAAGGAACCTCTTTACCTGTAGATGCCGATCGGAATCTAGTGCTGGATCTCAATGTCAGTGCCTCTTCTCCGGTGCTCGAGGCTACCGATCACGTTGCTGGGGATCCAATCATTCTACCTGGAGTCCCCAATGATGTTTGTATTTCCTCTATTAACCATCTTGATGCTGAGGTGGTCGCTACTGTGAAGCTAGGAGCTACCATTGGAGTGCCGCTGGATCATCACGGTGATCTGGTAAAGGATGTCATCAGATCTGAAGGTAACAATGTGGTCAAATTATGAATGTCCTTTCTCTTAATATTCGGGGCATTGTGGGGGGTCATAAAGCCAATTGGGTTAGGGAAGTTAGACAAAGGAACCATATCAGTGCTATTGCGCTTCAAGAAACTAAGCAAGAGGCTGTGTCAGATTCTTTTTTGGAAAATTTTTGGGGAGATGGTCATCTACGTATGGATTATGTCGGTTCAGTTAGCCTTTCTGGTGGCCTGGTCTGGATGTGGGACCCCAAAGTTTTCAAAGTTGAGAGCGTCTACAAAGCTAGGTTCTTTTTAATCATTTCTGGCTCTTTAGTCGAGAGTGGTGATTTTGTTAATCTGGTTAACGTGTACGCTCCTCAAGGTATTGCTGATAAAAAGAGGTTGTGGGGTGAGTTATTTGCTAAACTGTCCTGCCTGAATGGCATGTGGGTGCTGGGCGGCGACTTTAACGCAGTGAGATCTCAAGACGAGACAAAGAGTTCCAAATTCAAACCTTCTTGTGCAAGGTACTTTAATGAGTTTATTTATAACCTGGGGTTGTTGGAATATCCGATGCAAGGAAGAAAATTTACCTGCAGCCGTGATAATGGGAAAAAGCTGAGCAAGATCGACCGGTTTCTCGTTAGCAGTGACTTTTTCTCAAAGTGACCGGACGCCTGTGTTCGTGTTTTACCGAGTCTTCACTCGGATCACTGCCCTATCCTTCTTTCTGTGGTCATTTCTAATTTCGGGGCTTGTCCCTTTCGAGTTTATAGTTCCTGGTTTGGTAGGCCAGGTTTCGAAGAGGCGGTGCATTCCGCGGTTGAGGGGGTTAATTTTTCTGGGCCCTCGGATTCTGTCCTCTCTAATAAATTTGCCCGGATCAGGTCTAGTCTAAAGAAGTGGTGAGATGAGTTCTTAGAAAAGGAAAACGATCAGGTCTCTGTTGCGGTTGCCGAGCTTGAGAGGATGGAATTAGATTTGGAATCTAAAGAGCTTAGTGAAGAAGAGGATTGGATCAGGTGCGAAAACCTAAAGATTATTAGAGAAGCGGAATTGAGGAAGAATTTAGACCTTAAACAACGATCTAGAGTAAAATGGGCTATCGATGGAGATGAAAATTCCAAGTTTTTTCACTCGGCTATCAACAAAAGAAAAGCGTCCAATAGAATTCATGGCCTCAACTTGGATGGCGATTGGGTTCACAAACCTTCGAAAGTCAAGAAACACGTTTTGTCCTTTTTTAGAGACAAATTCAAAGAGGCATTCCATGACCACCCCACAGCCTTGTGCAATAAGTTGAAACAGTTAAAAGAAGAGGAAAAAGCCTCTCTCATCCAGCCTTTCTCCAGAATAGAAGTTAAGGACGCTGTTTTTGAAAGTGGTAATGATCGTGCCCGGGGCCGGACGACCTAAATTTCAAGTTCATCAAGAATTTTTGGCATCTCTTTGAAGAAGATTTCATGAATTTTTCTAATCAGTTCTATGCTGACGGTTGCTTCAGTCGCGATAGTACCTCTTCCTTCATCACTCTTGTCCCTAAAATAAATGATCCGGTGTCGTTAAATAATTTCAGACCTATCAATCTGGTGGGAGTTATCAGCAAAGTGGTGTCGAAAGTGATTGCAAACAGAATGTATGGGGTTCTCGGTAGTGTCATCTCGGATCTGCAATCGGCGTTTCAAAGGGGGAAGTTCATTTTAGATGGGCCTTTAATTCTCAATGAGGTTATGACTTGGGTTAGAAAAAAGAAATCGAAAGCGGCTTTCTTCAAGATCAATTTCGAAAAGGCTTTTGACAATGTGAACTGGAAGTTTGTGGACTACATTCTTTCTTAAATGGGCTTCCCTCCTCGGTGGTGTATGTCGGTTCAAGGTATCATCCGCTCGGCGAAGTCCTCTGTCTTAGTCAACGGAGCCCCTACCTTCCAATTTCGTGGTGAGAAAGGGTTGCGCCAGGGGGATCCCCTCTCCCCATTTCTTTTCCTAACAGTTATGGAGGCGCTCTCGTGCATGATTTCCAAAGCTAAAGAGGCTGGGTCCTTAAAGGGTATTGCTACTCCTTGTGGTGGCCCGGTGATCTCACATTTACTGTATGCGGACGGTGCCATTATCATTGGCGAGTGGTCTTTAGAGGAGGTTAAAAGTATGCTTAGAGTTCTTCGATGTTTCCACATTAGTTCAGGTTTGAAAATCAATATCGATAAATCCAACCTTTATGGGATTGGAGTTGGTTGGAACGAGGTGAGTAATATGGCGAAGGAGGTTGTGTAACAACCCTCAAGAAAAACCGACACCCTCGAATAATTTTCGACACCCCAAAATATTTTAAAAATATCTCTATATGTCTAAAAATACACCCCATACGTAAAAACGGGCCCCAAATACATTAAATAGTATTAAAATAATTAAAAACTGAAATTTTAAGTTGAGGCGGGCCGCTTAAAGGACCCTTAAGCCTTACGCGGGCCGCGTGAACTTAAAAACATGGCGCAGCCCGGTGTGGCCACGTGGCCCAACACATGTCGAGTCTATATGATGACCCGGACCCCCTACGCAGTTGACCAGTTTTGACGCGGGCCGCGTAGCCCTTTGGCTACATTTACGCGGGCCGCGACAAAGTCAAGATCAGGCACTATATAAGAATGGCATCGGCCTTCAGTTCCGATCGCTCATTTCCTTTTCTTAAATCTCAAATTCTGAATTATAGGCATAATACGCGGGTATTATACCCCCCTAAATAGCGAAGTTCTGCTCCGTTGTAAGTATTATAACCCCAGGATACGTATTAGATACGCTGCCCGATTGATCTAGGGTTCCGTAACGGCTGTCGTGGTTCTGCCTGACGTAGTCGTTGGAATGTCGTCTCGGGGAGGGTATTACTAATGTTAAAATGGGTTATTATACTAATGCGTGTGCATTTGTGTAAATTTTAGATTATCATCAGGAAACCCTTACGGAAAATCTAAGACAGCAATGTGAGTAATCTCCTTTTTGTAAACTGTTTTTACAAAACCTTAACTATTTTACAATGCAATTTAGCAGTGGTTGAGTCTTTGTAATTCTACGATTACTGCCGGTATGTTGGGGTTTTGTATACAAAATGTGAGACACGTTACCATTGGACGAAGAGTTAGCCAATGTGTAATATGACCCACCAGTCAGGATTGACAATACTGAATGAGTAATTGGGTAGATATAAACATTGTAATCGCTCTCAATACTGTTTAAATTAAATTAATGTTCCTTGATTAAACTGGGATTCACTCACCAGTATTTCCCACTGACAAATGTTTTTAAAACGCATTTCAGGTAACACAATGTGAAAGTCAATTTGAAGCTAGCTGGATAGCACTGAAGGCTTGGAAAAGTGGCTATAAAAGTTACCTAAACAAAGAAGGCGTTTTAATTCAAATAAAATGGGATTTATCCCTATAAATCAGTTTGTAATAAAAACTTGGGTTTTATCCCAACATGTTTATTTATATAAAATGTGGTATTTTACTCTGATAAAATATTTCCTAACTACGGTCCTGATGTAAATTCCGCTGCCAAATTAGACAATACAAGATACCACTGAAACTGGCTCGCGGCCGCCCGTTCCCGGGGATTTGGGATCGGGGTTGCGACAGAAGGTGGTTTCAGAGCTAAGCCACTGATTCAGCCACAGAAGTGTTCTGCTAACATCAAAATTTAATCTGTTAGGAAATAAATTACGGGAATACGTGCATAACTGTATTTTATTGCTATGTGTTATTTGACTATCTATTAGTTTACAGTATGAGTGACCAAGGACCATCTGACGCGTATCGTCAATTGTCTGGTTCGCCTAGAAGTGAAGGCTCCTCCTCTTCTCAGCCTGCCCTCTCAGGGTACTCTGCTGATACGGAAGAAGGAATCTTTGTGTTTAAGGCTCAGTCAGAAGAGCCATTTCCTCAGAAAAAGAGGGGATGGTTCAGTCGAGGGGCGCACGAGTGTAGAAAACGTATGAAAAAGTTACAAGACCAGAGAGCACTAGCAGCAGCCAAGAGAGAAACAGATGCCTATGCCCAGGACATGATAAATAGGGGTATAGCCAATATTCACATCCTAGCCACCACTGCAGCTGACCCTAATCTGGAGCAAATAATAGCACCCCAACCACAGCCACCAATCCCTGACCAACCCATGGAGATAGAAAACCCTGAAAACCAAGTAGAAATGCATGACTTCAATCCAGAAGAAATACATAGGGTACCAGCACCAAACCCCCTAGACCCAAATTACGATCCCTGGTGGGATGAAGTTAGGGACTATGTGCAATGCTACCCGATACATGAAGATACACCCATGCAAAACATAGGAGCCTACCCAGGTATGGACCCTTTAGATCCCTATTACCACGATGAATACATTAGGGAGATCTTAGAAGATCCTTACCGATTCCAGGAACCTACACCCCCATACCAGGAACCCGCACCCTAGATTCTGAACCCAGTCCTAGAACCTGCACCCCCAATGAGTGCAGAAAATGTACAAGAACTTAGGACTTTTGGTGAGGAAATTCTAGAGACTAGTGAACGAATGAGACAAGTAGGAGAGCGACTCGTATGGAAGTACGACGAGCGCAATATGGATTTTTGGATAAATCCATATCCGTAAATGTGATGGTGGAGATGGTAATAGTAATAATAATAATAATAAAATAATAATATAGGTGTGTACGGATGCCTACTATTATTTATTTCAGTTGGTATTGTAATTTTTATTTCAGTACTGGTGTGTAATAGATAGTATATGAATAGAGTAAGTCACAATGATTGACGCTTTTGGCAAAAATGCGTGTCATGTGATTGACAATATTAATTATTATTTTGTGATATTAATACGGGGTAAATGTTTAAAATTCAGATGGCCGACGAAGGAAATCAAGGAAATCTGAATAACGATAACCAGAGTAACATTAACGTGGTTAATGAGAATCCAAGCATCAATAACAATGGAAACCAAATGGATAATAGTGCAGTTCAACACATAGTGGCACAAGGAATCATATATGCAATGCCATTTATTATTCAAACGATTCAAGAAGCGAATAATAAAAGTAAGCATAGCAGTAAGCGACCAATCGAACCAGAACACAACGTGAACAATGGACCCGTACTTCAGGTGCCCATTCCCAAAAGAAGAAGAACCATGCCTTATGGTTGTTCTTACAAAGAATTCTAGTCCTGTAAACCAATAGAATTCTCGGGCAATGAAGGACCCATTGCAGCTCTACGCTGGATAGAGAAGACTGAGGCTGTTTTAAAAATAAGCAAGTGTGCTGAAGAAGACATAATAATGTTTGCTTCAAATCTGTTTAAGAACTCAGTCTTAGAATGGTGGAACACTATCCCCCAGTCAAGAGGAAGTGATAGGATATACAACATGGAATGGGAGGAATTTAAAAATATGGTAGAAAAGAAATTTTGCCCTCCCAATGAAAAGGAACAGATAGCTAATAAGTTTCTGAACCTTAGGATGACCGGGGTAGATGGTAAGGGGTATACTACCACATTCTTTGAATATGCTAGAATAGTACCAACCCTTGCATCACCTGAACTAGTATTAATCTCCCGTTACATCTGGGGATTAATCGGAGAGATTAGACATGTAGTCAAGGCAGCTAGACCTCAAACTATAGAAGAAGCTGTAGAACTAGCGAATACCTTGACAGATGAATTAATCCGTACTAGAGAAGAAGACCAGAGGAAAAACCTAGCTCAAAGACTTACCCAGGAATTCCGATCTGGAAATTTCAACCGTGGGAAAAATGTAGGTTCCACATCTGCACCTTATTGCAAGTATTGCAAAAGGAAGCATTCTGGAAGATGCTCCATATATTGCAATTTCTGCAAAATATCGGGACACAAGGAAGAAGACTGCAGGGGGAAAGCCAACAACAGGATATGCTATAACTGCGGAGAACAAGGTCATATCAAGCCAAACTGCCCAAAATTGGCTCCAGCTGTGAACAACAGGAACACTAAAAATGCTAGAGCATTTGTTCTGACTGCAGATGAAGCCAAGATGATTCCAGAAATGATAGCTGGTACATTTTTAGTTAATGATGTTTCTGCTAAGGTATTATTTGACTCTGGTGCAAACCAAAGTTTCATTAATACTTCGTTTTGCAAACTTCTAAATCAGTCATTAACTAAACTACCACAAGAATGCCTAGTAGAGACAGCTAATGGAGAAACTGTTAGGATTTCTGAAATCTTGTAGGGAGCAAGAATAGAAATTTTAAATCAGAAGTTTATGGCAAACCTTTATCCCATGAATCTGGCAGGATTTGATGTCGTTTTAGGAATGGATTGGTTAATAGCCAATAAAGCTAGTATTTTATGTGATCAAAAGTTAATCCAAGTAAATTCACCAAAAGGTAAAACGATTACAATTAAAGGAGATAAACCATCTAGATCCACAAAATTCATCTCTGTGATGAAAACTGCAAGTTATATAAGAAAATGTTCTATAGTGTATTTGATTTCCATAATCACTAACACTAAAGGAAAATAACTAAAAGACATTCCAGTAGTGTCCCAGTTTTCAGATGTATTTCCGGAAGAATTACCAGGACTGCCGCCGGACAGAGAAGTTGAATTCAGAATCCATCTATTGCCAGGAATAGCACCAATTGCCAAAGCACCTTACCGTTTGGCACCCGCAGAAATGCAGGAACTGAAGAAACAATTAGATGAATTGTTAGAAAAAGGATTCATACAGCCAAGCTCATCACCATGGGGAGCATCGATTTTATTTGTTAAAAAGAAGGACGGATCAATGCGTATGTGCATTGACTACCATGAATTGAACAAGGTCACGATTAAGAACCAGTACCCATTACCGAGAATCGATGATCTGTTCGACCAACTGCAAGGAGCTCGATTTTTCTCTAAAATCGATTTAAGGTCAGGATATCATCAATTAAAGGTACAGGAAGAGGACATTCCTAAGACCGCGTTCAGAACAAGGTATGGCCATTATGAATTTACTGTCATGCAATTCGGTTTAACCAATGCCCCAGCTGCATTTATGGACATGATGAACCGAATATGTAAGCCATATTTGGACAAATTCATAATTTTTTTTCATAGATGATATTCTAATTTACTCTAAGAGTAAAGAGGAACATGCAAAGCATTTGCATGCACTTCTAAGTATATTAAGAAAGGAAAAGCTTTATGCTAAGTTTTCAAAGTGCGAGTTTTGGCTAGAACAGGTACAATTTCTTGGACACTTAGTCAATCATGAAGGAATTCATGTGGATCCAACAAAAGTCGAGGCGATTACCAAATGGAAAACCCCTGAATCACCAACTGTGGTTAGAAGTTTCTTAGGATTGGTCAGTTATTATAGAAGATTTATTCGAGACTTCTCTAGAATAGCCATTCCTTTAACTAAGTTAACCTGTAAATCCATTAAGTTTGAATGGGGACTAAAACAAGAAGAAGCTTTTAGAATTCTTAAGCAAAGATTAACTAATACACCCATACTAGCGTTACCAGAAAGAAACTGAAGACTTTGTAGTCTATTGTGACGCTTCTAAGTTAGGTTATGGATGTGTATTAATGCAACGCCAAAAGGTTATAGCATACGCGTCCCGACAACTTAAGAATCATGAAGAGAATTATTCAACCCATGATCTAGAACTAGGAGCTATAATTTTTGCCCTTAAGATTTGGAGACATTATCTTTATGGTAGTAAGTTTACCATATTCACTGATCATAAGAGTTTAAGGTATGTTTTCGGGCAGAAAAGGTTAAATATGAGACAAAGACGCTGGATGTAGATGCTTAGTGATTATGATTGTGATATCCAGTACCATGAAGGAAAAGCAAATGTAGTGGCAGATGCTTTAAGTCGAAAGTACCATGAAAAGCCGAAAAGGGTACGTTCTCTTAAATTAAATCTACAAGTAGATTTAAATGATCAAATCAGAAAAGCACAAGAATCAGTAATCAAGGATGATGCTGAAAAACTAAAAGGTATGATTAAGGAATTAGGACAAGGAACAGATGGAATTTGGAGATTCCATAAAAAGAGAATGTGGATACCTAAATTAGGAAACCTACGTCATCATATATTAGAAGAAGCCCATAAGTCTAAATATACAATGCATCCAGGAAGTGATAAAATGTACCAGGATTTAAGGAAAAATTTCTGGTGGGTAGGAATGAAGAAGGACATAGCAGCCTATGTTTCTAAATGTTTAACTTGTTCACAAGTTAAAGCTGAACACCAGAAACCCTCAGGTTTGTTACAGCAACTAGAAATGCCAGTGTGGAAATGGGAATTAATAACAATGGATTTTGTTACTAAATTACCCAAAACAAGGAAATTTAATGATACAATCTGGGTGATTGTAGATAGGCTAACCAAGTCAGCTCACTTCCTACCGATGAAGGAAACTTTCAGTATGGAACAGCTAGCTAAATTGTATGTAAATGAAATTGTTTCATTACATGGAATTCCTTTATCAATTTTTTCTGATAGGGATAGCCGACAAGATTATTCAAGTCAAGGGACGATTAAAAGCAGCACGTGATCGACAGAAGAGCTATGTCGATAACCGACGCAAGCCATTGGAATTTCAAGTAGGAGATAAAGTATTGTTAAAAGTCTCTCCTTGGAAAGGAGTGGTAAGATTCATCAAACGAGGAAAGCTAAGTCCCAGGTATGTTGGACCTTTTAAGATTATTAGAAGAATAGGACATGTAGCTTATCAGCTACAACTGCCAGAGGAAATGGCAGGAATACATAATGTGTTTCATGTATCTAATCTCAAGAAATGCTTAGCTGATGAATCGCTAATGGTACCTCTTAAGGATATAGAGGTAAATGAACAACTCAAATTTGTAGAGAGGCCTCTACAAATTGAAGACAGGAAAGTCAAGAATCTCAAACATAAGAGACTAGTTCTGGTCAAAGTGAAGTGGGACTCCAAAAGAGGACCTGAGTCTACATGGGAGCTTGAATCAGAAATGCAAAGGAAATATCCACACTTGTTCCAGTAGATCTCGAGGACGAGCTCTAAAACAAGGTGGGGAGGATGTAACAACCCTCAAGAAAAACCGACACCCTCGAATAATTTCCGACACCCCAAAATACTTTAAAAATATCTCTTTATGTCCAAAAATACACCCTATACGTAAAAACGGGCCCCAAATACATTAAATAGTATTAAAATAATTAAAAACTGAAATTTTAAGTTGAGGCGGGCCGCGTAAAGGACCCTTAAGCCTTACGCGGGCCGCGTGAACTTAAAAACATGGCGCAGCCCAGTGTGGCCACGTGGCCCAACACATGTCGAGTCTATGTGATGACCCGGACCCCCTACGCAGTTGACCAGGTTTGACACGGGTCGCGTAGCCCTTTGGCTACATTTACGCGAGCCGCGACAAAGTCAAGATCAGGCACTATATAAGAATGGCATCGGCCTTCAGTTCCGATCGCTCATTTCCTTTTCTTAAATCTCAAATTCTGAATTATTGGCATAATACACGGGTATTATACCCCCTAAATAGCGAAGTTCTGCTCCGTTGTAAGTATTATAACCCCTGGATACGTATTAGATAAGCTGCCCGATTGATCTAGGGTTCCGTAACGACTGTCGTGGTTCTGCCCGACGTAGTCGTTGGAATGCCGTCTCGGGGAGGGTATTACTAATGTTAAAATGGGTTATTATACTAACACGTGTGCATTTTTGTAAATTTTAGATTATCATCAGGAAACCCTCACGGAAAATCTAAGACACCAATGTGAGTAATCTCCTTTTTGTAAACTGTTTTTACAAAACCTTAACTATTTTACAATGCAATTTAGCAGTGGTTGAGTCTTTGTAATTCTACGATTACTGCCGGTATGTTGGGGGTTTGTATACAAAATGTGAGACACGTTACCATTGGACGAAGAGTTAGCCAATGTGTAATATGACCCACCAGTCAGGATTGACAATACTGAATGAGTAATTGGGTAGATATAAACATTGTAATCGCTCTCAATACTGTTTAAATTAAATTAATGTTCCTTGATTAAACTGGGATTCACTCACCAGTATTTCCCACTGACAAATGTTTTTAAAACGCGTTTCAGGTAACACAATGTGAAAGCCAATTAGAAGCCAGCTGGACAGCACTGAAGGCTTGGAAAAGTGGCTATAAAAGTTACCTAAACAAAGAAGGCGTTTTAATTCAAATAAAATGGGATTTATCCCTATAAATCAGTTTGTAATAAAAACTTGGGTTTTATCCCAACATGTTTATTTATATAAAATGTGGTATTTTACTCTGATAAAATATTTCCTAACTACTGTCCTGATGTAAATTCCGCTGCCAAATTAGACAATACAAGATACCACCGAAACTGGCTCGCGGTCGCCCGTTCCCGGGGATTTGGGATCGGGGGTTGCGACAGGTTGGGTGCAAGCTGGATGCCTCTCCCTTCAAATACCTTGGAGTTTTAGTTGGAGCTAACATGAACCGCATAAATAATTGGCTCCCGGTGTACGAAGTGTTCCAAAGTCGGTTAGCGGTATGGAAATCTCGCTTATTATCCATAGGTGGTCGTGTCACGTTGATCAAATCCGTTCTCGAAAGTCTTCCTTCATATTATTTCTCTATTTACAAAGCCCCGAAAAAAGTCACGGATGATTTGGAAAGGATGATAAAAAAGTTTCTTTGGGGCGGTTCGTCGGAGGAGAGGAAAATGCATTGGGTTTTGTGGGATCGAGTCACTCTTAGCAAGAAGATGGGGGCTCGGTTTGAGTAAATTAAGAGATATAAATGTGGCCCTCTTGGTGAAGTGGGGCTGGAGGTACAAAACAGAAGTGGGCTGTCTGTGGCGAAGAGTTATCGAGTCTCTCCACTCTAGCAGAGTGGGATGGGAATGCATTCAGTTCAAAAAAATGCCCAGTGGGACTTGGAGTAATATTGCTAAAGTCATCTCGAACACTACGGTGGAGGGTACCCCAATTCGGAACTGTTTCAAAGGTGTTGTTGGTAACGGAAATAATATTGCTTTCTGGTTGGATCCGTGGATTATAAACGAGCCGTTGAAATGCAAGTTTCCGGACCTTTTTAAGAATGAAGCCAATAAAAAATGTAAGGTTAGCGACTGGGTGTGCCGCCTCGGTCCGCTTTACGAGCTGAGATGGGAGTGGAAGAATCAAGCGTCGGTCAGTCACAATTCCGACCTCCAGCAGCTGACCGATCTCCTCTCGGACGTGGTCGTTTCTGACGTGGTGGACAAATGGCTTTGGATAGGGGGTTTGAAAGGGGATTTCTCGGTTAAGGCGGTGCGGAATTTCATTGTTTCCGGCTCTAATCATAACATCAGTTTCATCATGGACTGGTGCAGGTGGGTTCCCCTCAAATGCAACATTTTTGCTTGGCGTTGCGAGATGGACAAGATCCCGACAAGGGTCGCTCTCAGCCACAGAAACATTGGGTTAGACAATATCCTATCCTTTGTGCGATTTCGGGGACGAGACGGTCGATCACTTGTTCACCAACTGCTGGATTGCTTTGTCTGTTTGGCAGTACTTGGCTCTCTGGTGTAAAGTCCCTTCTTTTATTACCTTCTCATTTCGGGATCTCCTCGAGTTGCACCCCGATTATGGCGTCCCGGACAATAGGAGGGAGCTGGTGCAGGGTCTGATCTTGATTGGCTGTTGGTGTCTGTGGAAGGCGAGAAACGCGTTTGTTTTCGAGTCCACTCCGGTTAAGGTAGAGAACATAATCAATGAGATTAAGGTGGTAGGTTTTTTGTGGTTCTCGTCTAGATCGAAACATAATGATTGTACTTGGGATAGTTGGTGTAAAGCCATGTATATGTAGTTTTGTTGTTTGTCTTGTGCCGGCCCGGTTTGGGTCGGTTTTCTGTTAATGAAACATACAGTTCAAAAAAAATCAGAAAATGACATCATGAATACTTAAATATGTTGTCTTGTAAAAAACTAAAAAGATATTATTTTTTCTTACCTTAGTGTTTGATTTATTTTGTAACTAGGTTATAACCCCATGTATTACACGGGTTGAATAAATGAATTTTATATACTAAATGGTAAAACAATATATCTTTAAAAACCCCCTTTATTGCACGGGTTGAATAAATATCATTTTTAAATATTAAGTAATAAAAAAAATATATTTATAAGAACCATATTGTACGGGTTAAATAAATGTAATTTTATATACCAAATAATAAAAAAAAGTTATATCTTTAAAACCACGTGTATTGCACGGGTTGAATAAATAGAATATTGTTTACCAAATAATAAAAAAAAGTTACATCTTTAAAAACCCCTGTGTATTACACGGCTTGAATAAATATAATTTTATATACCAAATAAAGAAAATTATATTTTAAAAAACTAATGAATACACTCGGTACGCGACAGATATGCTGATTGCGGAGATTATTATTGAAAAGAAGAAACAGTGGTCAAACATGCTATTCAAGAACCAAATAATCAACCATTTGAGTGATAAAATATAAATTATATTTAAAAAAACCCGTAATAAATATAATTTTATATATAATGTAATATTGAAAGTCATATACAATTTATTAAAAATTATGTAATAAAATTGATATAATAATTTTTTAATAATGAAAATAAAAATAAATAATATATTAATAAAAAGTTTGGTTTTGGTGATAAATAATTTAGTTATTTAAAATATCTTAAATTAATAATAGAGTAAACTACTAAAATGGTCACTGATGTTTGGTCACTTTTGCAACTTTTGGGCCCCATGTGGTTTCAATTTTGTTGTCATTTTCGTTTAAAAGCAAAATCTAAAATATAACCATTTTGCCCTTCATTAAAAGGGAGGAAAAAGACAAAAAAGATGAATGTTAACTGAAAAATCTGGTCATATTGTGATTTTGGATGAAAATGGCAACAAAATTGAAACCACAGGTACCTAGATTCAAAAGGTTTGAGTTTTGGACTAAAATGACAAAAGGGACCAAACCTTAGGGACCATTTTGGCAGTTTACTCATTAATAATATTTAGTAGGAGAGTTATCTATAATTAATTAGAAGAGATTAAACTAAATAATAATTATCCATAAAATATTAAATTAAATAATATTTAGTATGAGAGTTATCTATAACTAATTAGAAGATATTAAATTAAAACAATAATTATCCATAAGACATAGCCTAATATGATGACAAGTGTCCCTAAAATGGTTTCTTTTATTATACTAGCGGTAAGACCCGTGTGCAAACACGGGTCGTTTCTTAGAAAACCATGCATAACCCATATTAACAGAGAGTAAAAAAATAATTAGTGCAGACTTATAAAATTGATATACACTAATGCTCAATAGGTTTATTCAACAGCAATTCCATTATGTTGATAGCAAACTACTGTTGTCTATTAACTGTTAAAAACTTCTGTTGCTTTCCAACAGACTTTCCTAAAAAATGTTATCCATTATCTCCAACAGAGCTTCCCAGATGGATAGATAGTAAACAGATATGCATATTAGTCAACCTATGTTAAAAAGGTCAGTCAACAGAAATTACAAAGGTTAGTAAACAGATGTTAAGAGAATATTGTTATTAACAAAGAATTTAGTACTCTCATTAAAAATGACAGCTGCAAACACGAGTCATTTCTTAGACAAGCATGCATAACACATATTAATAGAACATATAGATACGTGCATAGATATTGTACCAAAAAGTGTTATCTATTATATCTAAAAGACAACTATAAACATAGATTATCGGTTAATATATCAATTACATACAATTTAACTCTTTACCCAAAAAGACAATATAAACTGTTTATAGACATATGTACTTCATAGAATTTGAATACAACTTAAAGTTCAACAAACGTTAACTACAAAAACACAATCACCTGCCTCAACAACTTTCAGCAAAACTAAATCAAGGAATCAGCAGATTTTAGAAATCAGCAGATCTTTATTCTCTCATCAACATTTCCCGGATTTCCCCTTTGAATTGGAGCTCAAAATCCAAGGAATCAGTATCATCTTCATCCCTATCAAGTTGAAGGTTAAAAAGATCTTGGAGGTCAACTGGATTCAGACCAAGTGCATTCTCCCTTGATATCTTTTCAACACTACCATCAGACTTGATCAAAGTCAATTCATGGGTCTGTTTGTCAGACTTCCACTTTAGTATTTTTGGGTCTGATGGGTTTCTTGGGAGAAGTTTTATTTGAGAGGAGTTTGGCGATTGAGGCCTGCTTGCCAACTTCTGAAGTGTTTGAGCAACTTGAGCTTGTAATTTCAACGAAGCATCATCCAATCCATATCGTAACTGGTTTCTGATAGACTCTTTTATGTACTCAGCATACCTATTTTCATCTTCCTCATCCATCAGTTGTTGTCTTTTTCTTTGGTTCAAGGCAGCAATGGATACATCTGCTGATGAGAACAGCTTTTTAGATGTAACGGTTTGCCGACGTATAACAGTCATTTCATCTTTGTATACTGGCTTTTTAGGAAGGGACGGATCTGTCCTTCTTCGCTCTTCTAACCTACTGTAAGCTCGATCAATAGACTGCTTAGTCCATTTTCCAATTTGTCTAGCAGTCCCAACCTTAGCTGCTACAAGTTCTGCCTTCATTCTCTTATACTTCAACACTTCATCCACTTCAACCTTTTTGTATTGTTTCCAGTTGGGAGCAGATTTTGGCATTTGAGGATCTTTATTCATTTTTTCAATTCTATTAACTTCCTCATTAAGAGCCTTAAGGGGCCAGTCTTTGAAATCAGATTTGTAGGCTTCGTAGGGCTTGGTTTCCATGATAGTGTTCAAGAAATCATTACTTAATGTCTTTTCTAGCTCATCATTTGGTGACAGATTTGACATATTCTTACTCAGGTCTCTAGCAAAATCTTCCAACTTCTTGACTTCACCAAGCCAATGTTGCATGCGAGCTCATAAATTAATGTCTCCTAGCCCTTTACACTCTTCATTTGCCTTATCTTCTGCTTGCTTGCCCTTTAGCTTCAGATATTCATAAATATTCTTTGGAGTTTCAAATCCCTGAAGAGATGGGAAGGTTCTTTTCGATGGATTATCCTCTGTGTAAAATTGAGTCATTTCATCTTGAACTGCAAGCAGTTCCAGATGGAAAGTTACTGCCAATGGGTTGATCTTTGTTGATGGAGGTGGGACGAATGGTTTAGGTGAAGTTTGAATGAACGGAGTAGCTGATAACGGAATTGGTGCGGGTATATCTTTTTCTTCCTTCTCTTCTTCATGCACCATGAATTTTCTCTTTCTTGTGTAAACAGATTTTGGAGAAGGAGGAGTTAGGGAAGAAAAAGGTGTCATGACTGTAAGGGTTGATTGTGATGGAAATTGAAATTGGGTAGAATCAGTGGATTGACTAACAACTGTTGAAACAACTGGTGTCTCAACCGTTGTTGTCTTAACATATGCTGAAAAATTTGTTGCATCAACAATTGTTTCAGTCGAGGTTGGCAGTGGTGATGAGGATTTTGTATTCTGCTTTTTGACAGGTGGTTTTTCTGGTGAGAGTTTTGTTTTAGGTGTATCAGAATCTGACTTCTTAGGTTCAGCAGTGGTTTTGAGTTTCGCAGCAGTGGTTGGTTTTTCTGGTGGTGATTCGTTATCTTTCTGTGATTTTCTACTATTTGAAGTTCCAATGTTGAGCACTTCATCTTCCTCTTTTGTATGCTTCCTCTTCTGTTTTCGTTCAATCTCCTTATCTGTCTGTTTGTTAACGGAATCATCAATTCCCTTTTTCTTACCAGTATCAGATTTTCCAGGAGATTTTGCAGAAGTTTGCTTGGCATGCTTTGGATTTTGTTTTGGCTGATTCCTTGGTGTTGGTTTGCCAAAGTTTTTCATAGAATCTTTTTCCCTCTTTTCAGCATCATCTTCATCGTCTTTTTCAAACACAGGTGTAGGGGTAGTACCAGTTAACTTTGCAATGCATTCTTTTATGCCCTTGATGTCAGCCTGTGTGTCTTTGTATCTTGCTTCAACCATAACTCTAATTAGCTTCATGTGGGAATTAAGTTGAATCTCAGCCAGTTCCCTTTGAGCTGCAAGAATGGGTTGTACCGAATTCCAAAGCTCTTGGCATAACTGCTGATGAGAAGGTCGACTTTTGAAAGCATCCACCAACTGCTTCAATTGATCTTTCATATCAGCAACAGTTGTTTCCAAGTTAGATATCCTGTCTGTCAAATCCTGGTATTTTAATCCATCACCTAACTTAATAGGATCATCTGAATTCCCACCAGAGGTGGTTGTATCTGCTTTTGAAAGAGGAGGTATCTCCAAATTTTCATTAGCAAATGCCCTTTGTTCTTGGTTCTGGGGACTTCCCTCTGCATCAGTGGTTACCTTAGTGGTCTCACCCGTGGTTAACTTGAACTCACCAGTGGATACCTTGATAGACACAGCAGTGGTTGCCTTCAAGGGAGTCTGACTGATGAAACTACTGTCCAAATGTAAATCAGTGGATTTGACATTTGTAGTAGCTGCTCCACTTGAAATACCATCAAGAATTTTCTGAAATTCAAGAGGTGTAGCCTCCTCAACTATTTCTGGGTTAGGTAATTGAAAAGGTTCAGACATAGCTATTGTTGAAGTTAAACTCTCAGTAAAGTGTTCATGAGAGGGATTGCTATCACTCTGAATGTCAATAGCTTGAAGCAGTGTTACAAACTTTGGTGGAATGGAAGATGAAGGGATTGCTGTCGAAAGAGACATTGCCGTGGGAGAAGGGCTTTTAAGTATACTCTCATATGAGGGTATGACATCATATTGTGGCGTCTCTGTGAATACAACATGTTCCTTTTGTGAGGAATCATGAGGAGTTTGGTTTATGGGTTGAGATCTTTCCACATGTTGTGAGGAAGTAGCAACAGTGGTTTGTAGTGACATCTGTGTTCTCACGGGGTTAACCTCTGGGATCTCATCTTCCAGAGGACCCGTTTTGCTGGTTTCGGTGGGCTTTTTGGATTTTGTTTTGGTCTTTTTGAGTTTTGTTGGTGGGGGTTTCACAGCAGTGGTTGTAGTGCTGTGATCACCAAGAGCAGTGGTGTCACACCCCAAATTTCCACGTGTTACCGGTGGGCCCGGTAGGGGAGTATCGTGACGTGGTTGGCAACATCATAGTCAAACAACACAATATATAAATGCACAGCGGAAGCAAAAGGATAAATATATTACAATCCGAAATAATGTAACATCCAAGTATTACGACGGAAGTAAAGGATCCACAGGCGGATCGAAAATAAATAACACTGTTCAACAGACTTTAGGCATCTAAGCTTGCGAGACTCTTTATTGATGCTAGGAGTAGCCAGCCAATTCCGATTAGTACCTGCACGTAGCCTTTTTGGGAAAATACGTCAGTTTACACTGGTAAATACAATCAACCGACTCATTTTGAAAAGGTTTTAAAAATGATTGATTTGAATGCACATGGCACAAAATATCTTTATAATTTGATTAAAATGCACAGAGGCAAAATTATCTTTTATAACTTGGGTTACTTATTTAAATATATAAACTTGTACAGGATTTACATGTTTCTTATGCGTTCAGTAGCCCGGATCGAGCCGGGTTAAAGATTAATGGACACACCACTTTAATTATGAGACACTGACAGGTGTACGCCTACACCTGTGTGCTAAGGTCGTGGCCATTCCGTAGAATGATGCCATGGATATCCGGGACAACGGTCATTAACCCCCAAAGGCTTTAAGCAAACAAAACAAATTAAACGGAACATCTCAATACTTTAACCACCATACAATTAAAGATTCAATGCCCGACCAAGCGGTGTTTTATATACCGTACCCCAAGCCCGTATAGGGAAATAAGTTAAAAGTATTTACCTGAGCTAAATATAAATTCAATCCCAGCCGTATCAAATCAGCAAGTACAGATAGCTTTTACTGGGCTCCTAAATCTGGAACAAAGGTTTTTAATACCTATTAGAATCCTAACGGGTCTTTAATTAATCCTTGACTTAGACCGATTAGTTTTCAAGAGAAAGATACGGTTCAAACGCATGATAAAGCGAAGACCGGAATAGAATGTGATTTAGACCCGACAAGTTTTAAGACTTGTATAATATGGGTATTTCATACACATTCTGGATTTTGAGATAAAACCGATAAGGTTTGACCCGTTTCGGCTAATTTATGTAAACTAGTTACATAAACCGAACCGAACGCGTATGAAGCGTAACGGGTAACCATAAGAGTCCTAAACAGGTTTCCTAAGTTAACATGCCTTAAATATGTTGTGATATCAGTAGGATACCTTCCGTTATGCCCAAAACGAGTTTAACCTATAATTAAGCCCCGTAGGGGTATTTTGGTCATTTTAAAGATTATAAAAGGGATCAATTAAACTTCTGTGATCCAGGTCTGAATAAATCAGTAAAATAACTTATTTTAACAGGTTATAACATTTGGTTATAAGTCTTATATGCCAAAATAGTTTTAAACCCTAACTATGCGTTTAATACGCGTATAATGTCGTTTTAAGCGGTTTACGGGTTAATATAGGATTCTGAGTTTTCTGATCAGTTCAATAGGTTCAAAATACTCCATTTATTATTTGAAATCAGTAGCAATTGGATTGGTGTCAAAAGGATTTGTAAAACTCATTTTATGGCCGAAAAGGGCATATTCGGTATTTACCGAATTAAGGCGATAATCCTAGCTTATGATCAGTTTAAAAAATAATTAAAAATCTTCAAAAATCCCAAAATATTATATTACATCAGTGGGTAAAAGGTTTGGTGTCAAAAATGGGTTTTAGATAGGTGTTACGCTAATGACGTCATTTAATTACTAAGAATCGCTATAATTACGTCATTAAGCATAACTCCTAATCTGGACCTCCGCTTGATGTAAAAATTTACAGACATGTCTAATAATCAGTAACTAAGATTATTTTACTTTCATATCTCCAAACATCTCGTTTTATGATCATAAGGGCATTACGGTCATTATTTAGGCATTTAACGGAAACGTCGGATAGTTACGGATTCGGGTAGTATAAACATAGAGGATTATACTAACATGTAACAAGGTCCTAATGGAATTTTAAGGCATGTCTAAACCTATATAAATCGGGTCAGAATCGAAGTCAAAGCAGAAAGTCAAACTACGCGACTTTCGGCTCCGAATCGGTTCAAAACTGAAAGTTGTCGAACAAACAAGCTAAGACAAGTTTTTATACTTATTTGCAGGTTATATGTATGTTAAAACAGATTACACGCCTTCTGGATCGTTAATTTTAGGTTTAATGATTCTGTTGACTTTTTTCGGAATAAGTTTGACTCGACAAACGACATAGTTAGGATTAAAATCAGCGGGTGCCCCTTTTAAGGTTTAATTGCCCATAAAATTACCAACTTGTAACAACTTTCGTTTCGACAAAACTCTGGACCGTTTATGATTTATCGCCAAGTCAAACCGTAATTACGACGGTTTGACTTCTAGGCTATAAACTAAGCATAACCCAATCGAGAAGGGTTAGACATACTTACACGTGACTAATGAATGTTTAGGAAGGCTTGTGATCAGTTCTTGTGCTCCTCAAATGCTCAGAAGTGAATGCAAGTATGTAAGAACATTGAAGGCCTTATAACTAGTTTTTTAATCACCATAGGAAGTTGACAACAAGGTCTACAAGTGACCACAACTGATCAACATCTGCTCCTAGTGCTTAGGGATGCCTAGTGGTCGATTATAAGTGAGAAAAACCGGCTGGATGGGTCACAATTGCACGAAACAGGCTGCTGTCTGTTTTTTCCGTATCTGCAGGTCATACGCGGCCCGCCTTCGATATAAGCAAACCGTACGCGGGCCGCCTGGAGGCTGGAATCAGATTTCAACTTTCCTTTTTATTGCATTTTGGTCCCTGGTCCCCCGAAAGGTTGTTTTCACTTGTTTTTCTTGCATTTAGAGGCTTGAAGATTAACATATGGGGGCTTTAAAACTTATACCCACTTTGTGAAGTCCTCGGGTCACTTTGGTTTACCCGAAAAACCCTAAATTTCAACGTTGACGATTCTAACCCTCGCACAGGAATTTTATCATATCTTTCTCATATGGTAACGAAACTTGGTGAAATTTTTATGGTGCATTCTAGTGAGCATAATTAATCGTTACAAGGCTTCGGGTTTGCTAAAAGGTCACTCAGAGGTATATCTTAACATGTTGACACATTTAACCCCTGTAGTTTGAAATCTCTCACTTTCTTTCACAATTCGCTTCGTATGATCCATGATCCATTCGTTTAAGGTTATAAACATCATGTAGGGTTATTGTAAAGTATATTTATTCATTGTTGACACTTTGAACCCTTATATTTACACAGTTTCATTGTTTGTCAACTTTAGTCCTTCAAGAACATTCTTTCACACGTTCGAAGGTTATGACACGTGTCAAGACATTATAGGACGTAAATTTTCGGGGTGTTACATCCTCACCCTCTTAAAAGAAATCTCGACCTCGAGATTTGTTAAAATAGATAAGGGTACTTTTCTTTCATCGTGGACTCAACCTCCCACGTATACTCGGGACCTCTACGGGCATCCCATTTGAACTTTACAAATGGGTACTTGCTTCCTTCGAAGCTTCGTAACCTGTCAATCCTCAATCGATATAGGATGTTTATCACATCGTAAATCCGCATACCAATTTGTGATAGTGCTCCTTGACTTATTGGCGGAACACCTCCTTCAGTCACTAGTGTGCAATGTATTTCGAGCTCCGCCAAACTCCTTAAATAGGTTTTAGCTTACAAGCTACTTGATCTTGATACATTCGATTTCCTTCAAATGATTTCCATATATTCAGAGCTTAACTAGCCTGATAATTTTAAAAATTTTGGTACACCCTTCCTGGGTGATATCTTTTGTTAAACCATATTCCTTAACAAGAACTTAGGAAGTTTGCTATTTTCATAACTCCTTGATTTCTTGCCGTATACTGGCAACCTACAATCGATTATGGATTTGTATAATCTTATTTGTTGTCCCCCAGGCAACTTTCAGATCTTGATAATTGGACTTACCAATTCTCTATCTAACAATCGATGTTTAACATTCTATCTATCCCAGGTCTCCAAAGGAGTAGTCTTAATACTTACTTAATAATTATTATAGAAAAGCTTATCTTAATGTGAGATGGTTATTCCAATCACTATTCAATACCAATCTTAAGGATCAGCTAATCCTTACCGTTAGTCGAACAAATCGACGATCCGGGGCAGCTGATGGGGTTCTTAATCGTTGCCTAATCAGGGTTGCGGTAAATAATGCATAAGCAAAATGAACCATCTTTCATCATTAACTATACCGAATTCTCAGGATATTTGAGTTAGGCTATATGAACCCTCTATTTTTAACTTAGTTAATCAGGGTTTCGATTCTTTCAATGATGGTACTAGCCGTCTTGGAGATTCCATAATAAAGCAGCCCTAAATGGGATATATCCCTTAACTCTACCTGCCTCTCTGGGGTAAACAGGGTAATCTTAGAAGAAGATGATCAAGATATAAGGAGGTTACAGAGATTTTATAAATCTCAAGCTCCAATTCATCCATCTTTGCTTGTGTCAATTAAATGACACTTTTACGTTACGAGTCCATGAATTTCTTGATCTGGAACATTTACTTGGATAATTCCATCCTGGATATCTCCTCTGAATACCATTAGTTGAATTTAGTACCATATGACCTCTCGGAATACCTTTGTGGTCCCATGCATTAAACCTCCATACTGATCAGGCATGAAAGCAATCTATGGGACACACTAGGATACGCCACTCCTCATATGGCACTTTTATCAAACATAGTTTGGCATTCGCAGGCGATAGAAAACAATGAGAAAATAATAAAATAAAATAATATACATTGTCGTACTCTTTTTGAGGAAGAGTACTCCAGATTCTTATGAAAGGATTATCTCCGAGGATGGGAGAGAGGGTTATTAAAGATTCCATTGGTAAATCATATCTTATCTTTAATATCTGAAGTTCTTATGAAATCAAAAGTTTGTTAAGCTTATGGTCTTATGAGAGACTTAGCAGCACCTGAATCCTAACGTAACTCTTAGCAAATAAATCACAGTAAGGGATTTATCTAGTGTCATTATTACCGTGACTTGCCTCTAATCATTCATCAGGAGGGTTAAGCGCCTCCATTTTTAATCCTTTCACTTAGCTGCAAAGTCTATGACAATTTAGGCAGTCTCATCTATGACTGGTCGTTTCTTAATCTATATAACGTGAGTAGCTGAGGTAGATCCATAATGGATTTATAATAAGTAGGTTTTGAAACCTTAGTGCCCCCTCTGATTGCCGATGCTAACCGCTGATAATCATGTGCTTTAATAGGGTACTATCTCAGCCAATGAATTAAAATTTGCGACACATTGTCGACAGTCTAGAACTTTTATGGCAAGAGTCAGAACATTCTTATTCCATCTTTTCCCTTTTTCGCGAAACGGATATCAGGTTTTTCTAATAAGGTCCTTAAAACTTGGACCGTTCCACAATGTATAAGAGGATCCTACTTGAGGATTTCATTATTGTCCTTACTCATTAAGAGTATTGCCATCAAATGACTGTGATGTATACCTTACCATGTCCTTTCTAGCAACCACCGATATACTTAATGGTTTCCACTTCATCCTTTCTAGTGTTTAGTCAACATAAGCAAGCCAAGAGTAATTAAAACATAGAGATAAAATCTTGGATTCTAATACTTAGTTAACAGAAGAAGGATAAGTAGGTGACTTATAGTAAGAAGTAAGGAAGTTATTGTACATGTGCTTATAATTAATCAGATTGGAAATTTTCACAAACTAGGCACCTAGCTCAGTTGGCTAGGCGCGCGAAAGGGTGCGGCCTAGACCCAGGTTCGATTCCGGGGACGGCCGGTTCCACCATTTTTTTTTTGACGCGGGCCGCGTAAGGTATCACCCAGGGCTTACGCGGGCCGCATGGATCTTCTTATCCGAAGCAAACCTTCAAAAATGACAGTCTTGATAATTAACTGCTTCTTATCACCCACAATATGGGATTGGTCACAAGACGACAAATCCTTACCTATTACTATATAGAGTCCTCTTATTAACGGAACAAGGACAGCGGAGAAGGGTAATTCCTAATGGATATAAAACATCCATTTAATATTGCTGGAGCAGTCTCCGAGGTGTTATCGGTCAATTTTACTTTATACTTAACGCTTAGAGTTGTTAACAGGCAGATTTAATGATTTGCAATATCTATTGTCTATGAGAGACTTATCTGAACCTGAATTAAATAATACTCTAACATGAGCGTTATTGATATAGAAAGTACCTGTTGTGACCTTGTCATCTTGGATAGCCTCTTGAGTATCCATTTGGGAGTTTTCGGTTTTGGTCTTCTTAACTTCCTCAAGCTTTTTAGCATACTTAGGGCAGTTGGTCTTAATGTGCCCTCTTTCATTGCAACCATAGCAGGTTGCGTCCTCCATCTTCTTGCAGTCCAAGGTCTTATGCCCCTTGGACTTGCAGATCCCACATGCAAAAGTTCTCGACTGTGTATGCGAGTTCGATCCATACCTGCACTTCCCGAAGTGCTGTTTCTTGCAGATTTTGCATCTGGGTTTTTCACCCGACTGTTGGTTGTTTTTCAATTTCTTGCATTCATGGGTCTTGTGATTCATCTCTTTACAGATACCACATCCCCTGATCTGTTCATATATACATTTACTGAAGTGCCTCTTTTTCCCGCAATTCTTACATTCGGGTTTAGCCTCCTTTGGCTTGGACTGGTTATAGTTTGAACCGGTCTTACCCTTTTTACAACCTTGAGTTGGGGTATCATTGCCCTTTCGTTTGTGATCCCTCAGCACGCGATCCACAACGTTATTTATGGCCGTATTTAACATAGCCTGTAACTCGGTTCTTGTTAAGTTCAGTCTTACTTCATCATTCCGATTAACTGGATGATGGTGAGCTTCAGAGGAGTCAGCCATGGTGAAGCTTTGAAGGTTACTATCCAAGTAGAAACAATTTGTTTAATCATATAGTGAATTGTCGAATTTGATGAATAAATAGCCATGGCGCAATTAAACCATATAGGCCAATAGATAGAATTTAATTTATTTGATTATGTTTTGCCTAAGTTTAAATAAACCATCTTTGGCATTTAAGCGGAATATAATCCTTCTTATTTATTAGACAGGGACATAAGTCACGACTGCCAATGTCATACTGACATCTTTTATATATAGCACAAGGGCTTGTTCCAAAGGACTTATGATGGCCCAGAGGCCTTGTCACTAGGGAAATTTTAAAACATAATCGATGATTCCTTTGGGTCGGAAAATTTCATAGTTCATTGTCTTGACAAGAAGTTATGAAATAACACTATCTTTTTCATGTATTCATCTCTTCCCGTAGGTATACATCTCGAATGGATGTTTTGATGCATACATCATGTTCGACGTTTACTAGCCATGATTCCTATTGATCATTTACGCTAAATAAGGGATTTGGAAAAAATTTCCTAATATAAGGATGACAAGTGTGATTTTTATAGCATCACGTTTGTCAGGAGTGTTAACACATTTTCAGATGTTAACAAGGATCTGAATCTCTTTTTAAACAGGTTTTACCATCTTAGCTAGGTCTTCAATGACATTTAAGCTAGGTCAAACCTTTTAAGATTCTCTTTTAATATCTATATTGGCAGGAAAGGAATGATATTTATTTTATTGAGGATTTTTATCATGAATCCTAATTTATAAGTTAGTAATAGCACAAATGGCCTAGTCGCGTAGACAAGTTTAATTTATAAACCATGATTTCAGAGAATCAAAGCATGAAGGTATTGCTGGCACAACAGGCCTAGTCACAAGGACATTTATAAATTATGAGTTATGATTTCAGAGAATCAAAGCATGAAGGTTTGAACCTAGTTCATTACCTTTATCTGACAGGGAGTCATCACTACCACTGTCTTTTGGTTCATATGGAAATGAACAGGGTCTGTAGGCGCTATATTACCAAGTATGGTCAAAATGTGATCATCTCAAGTGATGATCTAAACCCATGATTCAGAGATCATTACATTGGGTTAGGAATCTTTTGAAGAATCCATTAATAAGAATGACGTGTGTGATTTTAATGAATCACGTCTGTCAGGAGTGTTAACATATTTACAGATGTTAACAGGGATTCGAATCTTTTAAACAGGTCTTACCATCATGGCCCGGCCTTAAAATGACCCGAAGGCTAGGTTTCACTCTTAAGATTCTTATTAATATTTAACGCAGAACAATCCTAAATTGAGGTGTTAAATATGGATCTGAATCTAATTATGGAACTACCATCTTTGCTCTGCCTCAAAATATTGCGTGGCTAGGTCTCATCCTTTTTAGATTTTGCCATTTTATATAAAGGTAGATCTTATAAAAGGAATGTCTGAATGAAAATTTAAAGTTAATCATTCCATTATAAAATTAAAAAATACAGATGTGCCCTAGACGGGACTTGAAAGGAATAGTGTTGTCCTCGAAGGAACTGAAAGGTAATTATGTCCTTATAAGGACTATTAAGGAAACGATTTTTAGCAAAAGGAGTTTCTTCTTCATTTTATTTCTGAATGCCTTCTCCTTGGTTGCATGTTTCGTCCTAGCCGCTGTACGAAGGTCAGCAAATCAAGGCTCCTGGTGTGGAGAATTATTATTAAGGCTTCTTCGCTTGGCGACGTATCCAAAATATAAAAATTTTTGGAAGCAGAAATTTCCAGATAAGGATTGAGAATATTCCTATGTTAAGTCTAGACTCAGAAGATTTAGGAATGTGCATTGGTGTCATTGAGATTAAACACAAAAGGCTAGTATTTAATTCACTCAATGTTGGCTCTGATACCAACCTGTCACACCCCAAATTTCCACGTGTTACCGGTGGGCCCGGTAGGGGAGTATCGTGACGTGGTTGGCAACATCATAGTCAAACAACACAATATATAAATGCACAGCGGAAGCAAAAGGATAAATATATTACAATCCGAAATAATGTAACATCCAAGTATTACGACGGAAGTAAAGGATCCACAGGCGGATCGAAAATAAATAACACTGTTCAACAGACTTTAGGCATCTAAGCTTGCGAGACTCTTTATTGATGCTAGGAGTAGCCAGCCAATTCCGATTAGTACCTGCACTTAGCCTTTTTGGGAAAATACGTCAGTTTACACTGGTAAATACAATCAACCGACTCATTTTGAAAAGGTTTTAAAAATGATTGATTTGAATGCACATGGCACAAAATATCTTTATAATTTGATTAAAATGCACAGAGGCAAAATTATCTTTTATAACTTGGGTTACTTATTTAAATATATAAACTTGTACAGGATTTACATGTTTCTTATGCGTTCAGTAGCCCGGATCGAGCCGGGTTAAAGATTAATGGACACACCACTTTAATTATGAGACACTGACAGGTGTACGCCTACACCTGTGTGCTAAGGTCGTGGCCATTCCGTAGAATGATGCCATGGATATCCGGGACAACGGTCATTAACCCCCAAAGGCTTTAAGCAAACAAAACAAATTAAACGGAACATCTCAATACTTTAACCACCATACAATTAAAGATTCAATGCCCGACCAAGCGGTGTTTTATATACCGTACCCCAAGCCCGTATAGGGAAATAAGTTAAAAGTATTTACCTGAGCTAAATATAAATTCAATCCCAGCCGTATCAAATCAGCAAGTACAGATAGCTTTTACTGGGCTCCTAAATATGGAACGAAGGTTTTTAATACCTATTAGAATCCTAACGGGTCTTTAATTAATCCTTGACTTAGACCGATTAGTTTTCAAGAGAAAGATACGGTTCAAACGCATGATAAAGCGAAGACCGGAATAGAATGTGATTTAGACCCGACAAGTTTGAAGACTTGTATAATATGGGTATTTCATACACATTCTGGATTTTGAGATAAAACCGATAAGGTTTGACCCGTTTCGGCTAATTTATGTAAACTAGTTACATAAACCAAACCGAACCGAACGCGTATGAAGCGTAACGGGTAACCATAATAGTCCTAAACAGGTTTCCTAAGTTAACATGCCTTAAATATGTTGTGATATCAGTAGGATACCTTCCGTTATGCCCAAAACGAGTTTAACCTATAATTAAGCCCCGTAGGGGTATTTTGGTCATTTTAAAGATTATAAAAGGGATCAATTAAACTTCTGTGATCCGGGTCTGAATAAATCAGTAAAATAACTTATTTTAACAGGTTATAACATTTGGTTATAAGTCTTATATGCCAAAATAGTTTTAAACCCTAACTATGCGTTTAATACGCGTATAATGTCGTTTTAAGCGGTTTACGGGTTAATATAGGATTCTGAGTTTTCTGATCAGTTCAACAGGTTCAAAATACTCCATTTATTATTTGAAATCAGTAGCAATTGGATTGGTGTCAAAAGGATTTGTAAAACTCATTTTATGGCCGAAAAGGGCATATTCGGTATTTACCGAATTAAGGCGATAATCCTAGCTTATGATCAGTTTAAAAAATAATTAAAAATCTTCAAAAATCCCAAAATATTATATTACATCAATGGGTAAAAGGTTTGGTGTCAAAAATGGGTTTTAGATAGGTGTTACGCTAATGACGTCATTTAATTACTAAGAATCGCTATAATTACGTCATTAAGCATAACTCCTAATCTGGACCTCCGCTTGATGTAAAAATTTACAGACATGTCTAATAATCAGTAACTAAGATTATTTTACTTTCATATCTCCAAACATCTCGTTTTATGATCATAAGGGCATTACGGTCATTATTTAGGCATTTAACGGAAACGTCGGATAGTTACGGATTCGGGTAGTATAAACGCAGAGGATTATACTAACATGTAACAAGGTCCTAATGGAACTTTAAGGCATGTCTAAACCTATATAAATCGGGTCAGAATCGAAGTCAAAGCAGAAAGTCAAACTACGGGACTTTCGGCTCCGAATCGGTTCAAAACTGAAAGTTGTCGAACCAAACAAGCTTAGACAAGTTTTTATACTTATTTGCAGGTTATATGTATGTTAAAATAGATTACACGCCTTCTGGATCGTTAATTTTAGGTTTAATGATTCTGTTGACTTTTTTTCGGAATAAGTTTGACTCGACAAACGACATAGTTAGGATTAAAATCAGCGGGTGCCCCTTTTAAGGTTTAATTGCCCATAAAATTACCAACTTGTAACAACTTTCGTTTCGACAAAACTCTGGACCGTTTATGATTTATCGCCAAGTCAAACCGTAATTACGACGGTTTGACTTCTAGGCTATAAACTAAGCATAACCCAATCGAGAAGGGTTAGACATACTTACACGTGACTAATGAATGTTTAGGAAGGCTTGTGATCAGTTCTTGTGCTCCTCAAATGCTCAGAAGTGAATGCAAGTATGTAAGAACATTGAAGGCCTTATAACTAGTTTTTTAATCACCATAGGAAGTTGACAACAAGGTCTACAAGTGACCACAACTGATCAACATCTGCTCCTAGTGCTTAGGGATGCCTAGTGGTCGATTATAAGTGAGAAAAACCGGTTGGATGGGTCACAATTGCACGAAACAGGCTGCTGTCTGTTTTTTCCGTATCTGCAGGTCGTACGCGGCCCGCCTTCGATATAAGCAAACCGTACGCGGGCCGCCTGGAGGCTGGAATCAGATTTCAACTTTCCTTTTTATTGCATTTTGGTCCCTGGTCCCCCGAAAGGTTGTTTTCACTTGTTTTTCTTGCATTTAGAGGCTTGAAGATTAACATATGGGGGCTTTAAAACTTATACCCACTTTGTGAAGTCCTCGGGTCACTTTGGTTTACCCGAAAAACCCTAAATTTCAACGTTGACGATTCTAACCCTCGCACAAGAATTTTATCATATCTTTCTCATATGGTAACGAAACTTGGTGAAATTTTTATGGTGCATTCTAGTGAGCATAATTAATCGTTACAAGGCTTCGGGTTTGCTAAAAGGTCACTCAGAGGTATATCTTAACATGTTGACACATTTAACCCCTGTATTTTGAAATCTCTCACTTTCTTTCACAATTCGCTTCGTATGATCCATGATCCATTCGTTTAAGGTTATAAACATCATGTAGGGTTATTGTAAAGTATATTTATTCATTGTTGACACTTTGAACCCTTATATTTACACAGTTTCATTGTTTGTCAACTTTAGTCCTTCAAGAACATTCTTTCACACGTTCAAAGGTTATGACACGTGTCAAGACATTATAGGACGTAAATTTTCGAGGTGTTACAAGGGGGTTCAGCAATAGACGTTTGAGGAGCAGTTGTAGACTCATCTAAAATTTCCTCATTCCCCTTTGCTTCAGTTTTGAAAACATCTGACTCTTTAGCCATAAAACGAGTAAAAGTTAGACTATTCATTTTAATAGCTTCACCTTTTTCAAAAGCTTTTTGAGAAACATGTTTTTGCAGGTAGTAGCTTAATAGTCTAAGAAACATAAGAAAACCAGCAGTTTTCCCCTTTTTAATAGCAGCAGCTTTCCCCTTTTTAATAGCAGCAGTTTTGCCCTTTTTAATAGCAGCAATTTTGCCCTTTTTAATGTTATTTAAAATTGCAACCAAATCAGCAAACAGTGCTTGGGAGTAGTTAAAATCAGTATTTGTCAAAATTGCATACCCCAATGACTGAATTTTCAAAGGTATTTCATTAAAAGAAGTAGTTTTATTTGAGAGACAGATTAAGAGAGTATGGAACAAGAATTTCATTGGCGGTGGAAAATTACCTTTAAACATAGTTGCCTAATTCAACTCTCCATCATATCCCCTCCCCATCAAGTATGTTTGAATCTCGTTTTTTCGGCAAAGAGGTCTTACCTGCCAAGACGTATACCTCAAATGTTGTTGATATGGTATTGGGGGTAATAGCAACCGATTCACCTCCGACTTTTGAAGTTATACTTACGGCCACATTGTTTTGTTTTTCAATATTCGCATTAGCTCAAAAATCGTGAAGCGTCTCTTGGAAAATGGGTGCGTCGGCGGTAAGAATGACCTTATATTTTGATGATGTAAGAACATCAATCATCGAATGATAGAGAGTATTGTTCTCGGTTTTCTCAAAATACCAACGTAGTTATGCGATTTTTTCATCACCAAAGTCATGATCGGAATTGAAAGTTGCGAGAGGTTGACGAAGAAGTGTTGAAGAAGAAGGTGGAAACCGCTCTGCTGAATTTTAAACTCCAGACGAAAGTAAAACCTCTGTTTGGAGATGAAACAGCGGTTTATAAAGTGAAAAGGTGAATGCTGACGTGTCAGAAGTTAGAAAGATCTGATGGCTAACATCTGTCCACGTCACAACCTCTGCTCTGATAATGGATGACAGTTGTTGCGGAAACCACTGTTGGCTAACAACAGATGTTACGCAACATTAGTAACTCAGCAGTCCTCAGATTAAACAGAACCTATGAGAACAGACAATACCCTTCAGCAATATTTGGAAACCACTAATGGGCAACAACAGATCTTATACAACAATAGTAAGTTAGCAGTCCTTTCAACAGACTTTTAATATAAACGAATAAATTGATATTAAATATCAGCAGTCATTTAATGCAAAACATTTAAAAAATAAATTTTCATGGGAAAACTATAAAATTAAATATCAAGAAACCGAAAGGACAAATTTTAAACCTCTGCCATAAAAAATATAAAAAAAAAACCCTCTTCATTTAAAGACCAACAATAATCTACACGGCAAACAAAGGCTACTACCACTTCATCGAACACAAATTTTGTAAACAGTGGTAAATCAACAGTTGAGCAATAACAGATGTTCAGAACTGTTGAGCAGTGGTAAATCAACAGCAGTAAAAAACCTCTTCATTTAAAGGCGTTGAGCAATAACAGATGTTCAGAACTTCTATTGTGTTAATCATTGACAATTCTTTGGAAACTGTTGTTGGGAATAACAGATGTTCGCACCAGTAGCAACTCAACAGTCGTTACAAAAAAACAGGAATTGTTGAGCAATAACAGTAGAACTGTTGAGCAGTGGTAAATCAACAGCGGTAGAAAACCTCTTCATTTAAAGACGTTGAGCAATAACAGATGTTCAGAACTTCTATTGTGATAATCATTGACAATTATTTGGAAACTGCTGTTGGGAAGAACAGATGTTCGCACCAGTAGCAACTCAACAGTCGTTACAAAAAACAGGAATTATGAGAAGAGACAATACCTTTAAACAGCGGATGGATCTTTTGCCAAACAAATGTTTTAAAAACAACTGTTTTCAACAGAATTTTAAAGATTTTTCAACAGACGTTGAGCAATAACAGATGTTCAGAACTTCTATTGTGATAATCATTGACAATTCTTTGGAAACTGCTGTTGGGAATAACAGATGTTCGCACCAGTAGCAACTCAACAGTCGTTACAAAAAACAAGAATTATGAGAAGAGACAATACCTTTAAGCAGTGGATGAATCTTTTGCCAAACAGATGTTTTAAAAACAGTTGTTTTCAACAGACTTTTAAAGATTTTTCAACAGACGTTGAGCAATAACAGATGTTCAGAACTTCTATTGTGATAATCATTAACAATTCTTTGGAAACTGCTGTTGGGAATAACAGATGTTCGCACCAGTAGCAACTCAACAGTCGTTACAAAAAACAGGAATTATGAGAAGAGACAATACCTTTAAGCAGTGGATGAGTCTTTTGCCAAACAGATGTTTTAAAAACAGTTGTTTTCAACAGACTTTTAAAGATTTTTTGTCAATTTTTTTCAAAATACCTATTTTTTAAGAATGTTCAGAACTTCTATTGGGTTGATGGTTGACAATCCTTTAGAAACCGCTGTTGGGAATAACAGATGTTGGCAACAGTAGCAACTCAACAGTCGTTACAAAAAACAGGAATTATGAGAACAGACAATACCTTTAAACAGTGGATAAATCTTTTGCCAAACAGATGCTGGCAACAATAGCAAATCAACATTTACAATAGCAGGTATCAACACTAACAACTGTTGATGCTCAAATCAGTAAAAATAAAATGCTGTACAAAGATTAATAGAATTAAAATTTACATATCACATATGACGATAGATCAACAATTACATTAAGAACTGAACAACGAAATTTAATAATCTTCAGATCTTGAATAGTAGCCCTATCCTCATACACTTGATCCTCAACTTTCTTGATAAAGCGATACTTTAAATCATAAGAACCTACAGAAGGATATGATGACATTTTTAACTTGTATATTTCTTCAACTCTGATGTAAAAGAAGGATATAATGGTAGTAAAACGTGATGAAAAGCTTATGCATTGTTTTTGAATTCCGAAGTGCAGAAAGACATCACCAAAACACCTCTTCAGCTCTTGAACAGTAGCCATATCCTCATATACTTGATACTCAACTTGCTTGATAAACCGATACTTTAAATCATAAGAACCTACAGAAGGGTATGATGTCATTTTTAACTCTTGAATGTGGAGCGAAATTCATATATGTTATTTAACTTGTATATTTCTTCAAGTCTAATGTAAAAGAAGGATATAATAATCGTAGTAAAAAGTTAAATATCAATAAACCGAAAGAACAAAAATAAAATTAGAAAAAAACAGATTCTCATAATTACCATTAACTTCTTCATTTATCATAAAGAAGTACTCCACTTTCTGCACTTCAGACTTCAAAAACAGTGCAGAAGAACTCCCCACTGCTCGCTCGAAAAAAAAAAAGCTGAAATATATCAACACCTTAAAAAAAATATTATCAACATATATCAACAGTTTAAAAGAATTCACAAACCTAAAATAACCGGTAAAGCCAAGGTCAAAGGTGAGTGTGTGAAACAGAGCTTCCATGAAACAACGATGTTGGAACAATGATATTGGAACAAATAACTGTATATGAAGATTAACCGGCTCAATCATGAGAGCTATGCATTTGAGTAAGAGAGATATGATCGCAAATATAAAGGAGAGAGATAAATTGAAATTTGAATGTGGAGCCAAATTCATATGTAGATATGAGCGAGAGAGATTTGAATGTGGAGCCAGATAATTATATCTTATTTATAGGATTAGAATATATATGGTTTGAATTTTAAATTTTGAATGTGGAGCCAGAATTTTGAATTTTGAACGTGAGAAGTGGTTTTTTGAATTTTCAATAAACATCAGTACTTTAAATTATGAATGAGGGCAGACCTTTGAGTATAAGACATTATACAAATGGGCAGACCTTTGAGTATAAGACATTATACAAATGGGACTAACTATGTAATTAACTCTAAGGCTCAATCTAAACGTATAATATCATACAGTTGGTATACATTTATATAAGTTAAAAGGTCTGTGTAATTTATGTAGACCATCAATTTAAGTAAATTTGTCAACACACCCTCCAGCCTTAGATTAAGAGCATTCTCATCCAAACCACCAAAATCTGTGTGGGGGGTTTTTAAAATATAAGAAGTATAAAAAGTGGTTGTGAGTGGAGGAGAGAGAAAATGTTACTGTTCATCTGTATATTTGGGGGACACTGTTCACCCCCTATACTTTTTTAATATATATTGAAAGTGGTTGTGAGTGGATGAGAGAGAAAATGTAATATATATTGAAAAGGAGAGAGAAAAAATATTTGTTTTTAGTGGAAATATATTGATATAGGAGTTGTTTTTTAGTAGAATGTATGTATATTTTTAGTGGATTGGATGTGAATGCTCTAAGAGATGATAGAAAAAAATATTTTGTTAGGCAAATAAATAAATGGTTGAGTGTTGAGTCAACAAGTGGTCTACTCTACTCTAAATAAAGAAAGAAAGAATTGAATTGTCAGCGGTGGCCGCCAGATCACCACCCTTCAATCTCTGATCTGCCGACCCATTAACAACAGGTGGGCTTCTTTCTTTCTGCTCATTCATCCAACCTGCTACTCACTCCTATCATATCATATCATATCATATCATATCATATCATATCATGGCAGTAAGTTCACTTCTTCTTCTTCTTTTCTATCTCTCTCATTCACCACCATCATCAACTTTAACTAACTTTCATTTTGGGGAAACTCAACACAACACCTGCTCTGCTATTCTATTCGATTCGGCTTTTTTGTTACAATTATCAATTGTGTGGTTGATTTAGGATTCGGTCTATTGAATATAGCTTTGAATCTACATTTAAGTGTTCATTCTCATAGTTTGCTTTTGGTTGCTTATCTATCTATAGGGTTTTAGTTTAGCATTGATTATTTAGTTTTTCTAGAGACTGTGTGTCTGGATTATGTATACATATGTTATTGGAAGCTTAAAGCATAGTTTGGTTTTGGTTGGTTATCTATAGGGTTTGAATTTAGCATTGATTATTTAGTTTTTCTAGAGACTGTGTGTCTGGATTATGTATACATATGTTATTGGAAGCTTAAAGATCTGAAACAGTCAACACAAGAAGAGGTCTTAGGTTTAATCAATGGTGGATCAGTCATCAGGTGATTCCCCTCTAGCATAGCTAGCAGAGGTCTTAGGTTCGAATCTTGCTTCCACCGAGCTCCTACCATAACCTCTTGCCCAGCACTAGTTGTCATTTACCCTAATCCCATCCCATTCCTTCCTTAGTAAGGTCTCATGACTTTTCTGGTAACAGACGAACGCTTTCTCATGGTTACAAAAAAAAAAAAAAAAAAGTGATCCAACATAATTTTAGGTTTAATGGTAGATTAGTGTGCTATTCTAGAAAGTATTTAGGTTTTAGATCTTCAGGGAATGTCCCAAAGGATTCACATGGGTCTCGTGCTTACGGTTTATGATTTGTGAGATTGGCAAAGGGAACCTTTTGAGTTTTGACCGCAACGAGCCCAACATTCGTGACCTTTCTAATGATAGATCTTCATTTCAGGCGCAAGAAGAAGAAGCTCAAGTAAAGAATGCCGAATCCAACAAGTCAGAATCTGAGACACCAAAGAACACAGATGCATCAAGACCAAAAAACGAAACTCATGCTAGCCGAGAAGGTGACTCAAGTAAATCATTTGATTCACCTAAAAGGGTCTCCTCCACATTGCACCAGGCAAAAGGCGGGCCCAGGAGTAACACAGCTTCTCCAATGTGGGAACGAAAGGTTTCATCAGAAGGTAGCAATGGTGCACCCTCTTCCACTCCTGGAAGATCACGGTTGAGACAGGTTACTCTTGGTGATGAAAGTGTAAGTTCCTAGACTAATTAATTTGTGTGGTTTTTTTTAATATACGATTCTAATTGCACAAATGTAATATGTGGCAGCCTGATGACAGCACAGCTGTCCCGGTATTTGGTGACTGGGATGACAATGATCCCGCTTCAGCTGAAGGCTACTCTACCATATTCGACAAAGTAAGAGAGGAGAAGCATGGTGGTGGTGGGAAGTCACCGAGGATAACGAGCGATAATTCTAATTTCTATGGTCATAGACCTGAGGCAAAAAAGGTAGTGTGTTAGAAGTTACATTTTTTACCCATTAGGCCATTAGTAGTGAACAAGTCGATTTTGGTTATGTTTTATATCTAGATGCATGTGATACAATTAATTAAGACAAATGGGCTGAACGGGTTCAAAGACGTCCAAAATGTGTTTTTTATGCATACAACATCCTAAATCTGTTTTTATTCAGAAAGTTGTATTATTATTGTGATGAAATAGCTTTTGTAATCATATTGAACACGTTGTCGTGTTACCTAATCTGTCCATTTTTTTTACATTTAGTGTACAGCACGCTTTAAAACAGACCAACGACGACTCAGGATTTACATATGTTTGTGCGTTCTTTCTCAGGGATGTGGCTGCTTTCCATGGGGCAGAAAGTGATTTCTGGGTGGCTGTTCTAGTGAAGCTGTATGGATTGTACTTCATGTATAAGTATGGTGTATGTAAGCTGCATTATTTCTTGTTAATTTATTTCATATCCGTTCCATTGTTTCCACAGATATTTGTTCTTTGTATTGCCTATCCCCAAAATGAATATTAGAGGGAAAAAAATAAAGAAAATTTTGAGTGAATAGCTTTTCCCCCCTATTTTTGAGGTAGACTAAAGTTTTTGTCTAGTTCTCCATCTTAGTGTATGCCATCATTGAGCGTCACTCACCGACCAGTCCCACGACCAACATGAGGGAGGTAAATCACAATAGATTCCAACCTCCTTTCCACTGAGACACTATAGATTGTCTGGTTGAATGGAAAGGTAAGGGTCTGGGTGGGCAATTCAGCTATTACTGGGATGATACAATTTATGTTTTATCTATGACGGGCTGAATGAGTGAAACGAAAGAGCATATATAAAACGGATGGAACTCCCACTATATCGTTAAGTTATAAAAATGCATCATATTGAAAATAATATATCTTTTGCAGTTGTATTTCACGCCAACCCAATTTTGTAAATATTGGTAGGATTTATAGAGAAATAACAAGAAAAAATAAAGAGGGAACATGTTTGACCAACAAAGATTTACTTTTAAAGCTTTATAGTTATTACGTATATGTACAATACCCAGTACATGATTAAAGGATACATGACCACAGTGGAAATTTTGGACCATAAAAGACTGCAACATGTCTTGCTTCTTGGTCTCATATTTCTGATAATCTGGTGTACCATGATGACGACAATGATGGTTTGCATCTCGCCTTAACAGCCAAGGTTTTTACAGTCCTGGGGCATGGGTCTCCAAATACAGAATTAGAGACTTCTATTTTGCACCTATTTCTTCCTTCACAGGCCTGTCAACAAAATCAACAAGAAGCTTTCATGCTGTTATACTGCTTCTCCTAACAAATGGAAAACAAAGTAAAACTTTGGTCGATTTCTGACCCATTTAACCCTTTTTTTTTTAGTTGTTTTATTCTAATAATACTCTAAATAGATCAAACATGACCTGAATCGACGGTTCATAAGTAAATGGGCCAAGATTGCCACCAATACCCCACATGTTACTTCATGACAAATAAGTGAAATAACAATGTGTCGGTGTCTATGTTACCTTGGATAAGATGGAAGATGAAGTTGGTGCATGGCAGTTGCCTGTGGAGAATGATTGGCAGCTGCCTTGAGGGGTTCCATAGCTAGCAAACTCTATGGATGCAATGGTATAACCATCTTCACACTGCAGTTCCATTACCGGCTTCCTCTGGTCTGTAAAAAGTTTCCCGTTGATGTAACTTGACTGGGACCACGTTTTAACCGGTGGATAATAATCCTCAGACACATGAGCACAGACAGCTTCAACAGAAACTGTCTTGACAGAAACTTCAAATGGGTTTCCTCCTGTTTCCTCAAATACAACAAGTAGATTGTCTGATGGTTGTAACCATGATCTTGGTACATGATACCTGTTTTTTATTTATTCAATATCACTATGTCAGATTTGCAACCACTTCTATTATGCATCTATAGTGACTTTCAGTTTCATCCAGCGTGGTAAAACGGGAAGATCAGGTAGGTTGGGTAGCAGGTCAAAGAAGGGTTCAGGTCGAACTGGTAGTTTTTCTATGTTCGCTAGGTCGGTTGGTTTGACCCAACATGCTTTTTGTCCAGAAATTTAGATTTTTAATAAACAACAGGTGTCAAATATGACTGCAAAACTTATATAGATCTTTTAATAAAATAATTTAGGAGGTATTATGCATAAAAATACACTTTTGATGGCTTTCAACCTGTTAGCTGTTAAGCTAATTTCATTTTTTTATACATACCTATTTGGACATCAAGAGATAAAAAAAAAAACCTGAATCCAACCCATTTACCTCTAGTATAATCATGGATGACAATAGATCTCTTTTAAAAGAAGAATTACCAAATCTGAGTAGGTTTGCCACAATTGGTTTGGCATTTGCCTGAATTATAAGCTCCACGATAATTACAATTTTCTTGACATCCATCTTTTGGGGCAACAAGAGTCCAGTATCTTCCTATATGGTGTCCATTGACCCAAGCTTGACCTTTACCCATACTGCTCATATCAACAACCACTGGATCTTTACCGCCCGGGGAATCAAAATGGGTCTGCCATCAACCAAAAATAAAAATAATATTGTATTCTTCGGAAATGATATAACATACTAAACGTCCTTGTTAGCAAAGGTGGCGGATAGAAAGCATCAACAGCAAAATGTGCAACACTAAGATATGCTTTACAAAACAAGTTGCATCTATAGATCGACGAAAAAGTGCAAGTTCCACAGTAGCATATACAAGCATCAACTTTTTCCAACCATGCCAAAGTAGAATAAAAGCGAACTTAATTGTAGAAAGGCACAGTGATGCGGATACTCTTTCGTGGTATGTGAAGTAAATTTATCATTGCTTGTAAAAATATGTGCAAAATAAGCTCTAACTGATTAACAAGCAAAATAAACTGATAGATAAAGATAGAAATAAATCTTCTGGGAATTAATTTTACCTTGTACCATGAGAGGATTGATGGGACTTCGTCATGTGTCAAATTAGTCCAACTCAAACTTTCATCATCGTCGTTAGCATACAATTTTTGGAATTCACCTTTAAGCCCAACCTGTGGTAAATAAAAATGATAGAAATTTGGTTTATGATACATAATCTTTGACCAGAATAGATGTAAAAGCAAAAAAAAATTTTAGTTTTTGATGCATTTTTTTCTATAACGTGACGTGCTGCGGAGAAATGTAGATATAAAACACTTATTAGTGAAAGTTGAAAATATGCACATTGTACTTAAATAGACAATTTTCATACTCTGACCAGAACAAATTACACCTTTAAACTGAATGTTTGGCAAATCATTTTGATCAGTTAAGCTTATTTGAGATCTTCAGATCCTCAACAATAAGTAACATATAAAAATAAAATGTTTGAGAAGCATTTCAACACGAAAGTACCTGATAGGTCCATGTTGAATGTGTGAGATCAACGTCCCCGTTTTTTAATCCAGTAAGAGTGATCTGACCCTTAAATCCTGCTCCATCTTTCTCAAGAAAGGCACCATAGTTCTGAGGAATTTATAGCATTACGACAAAGCACGTGAAATATGAATTACAGAGAGTTGAGTCAGAGATGGCAAAATGAGTGGGTCGGGTAATGGGTCAAAACATGTAATTCTTACTTACCTGCAAACCAACTGTCTGTGACAATAACATGACATCATTGTATCCTTGCTTAAGTTCAACATCCTGAACAACCTTGACCCAGTGGCCCCTTTCACTTCCTTTATGCTCAACACATTAGGGCTAGATTTCAATTTTCAATATGTAATGACATAATTTAGAAAATTTAACAACTACAACAAGCTACCTATAAGTTGTCCATTGATGAAGATACGAACAACATCACGCATGCTATCGATTTTAAGTGATGGAGTAACTGCATTCTCTTTCCGGTATGCAATGTCCTCATCAGAAACATATACACTGCATTACATTGAATAATATTTAGTAACGAAATCAAAATTTGCGTTGCAAAGAAGATTTTGCCATGGTGTACCTGGTTATATACCATAAATAATCCGACTGGTCTTTTGTCACGTTTAAATGCTCCAGGAGGCCTTGAACAGTGAAAGTATCATCACCCCAAGCGCCAATGGGCTCCTTAAGTGTCATCCATGATTCAGAAATAAGGGGTAATTCCGTGCGAATCATTAAGTGCTCGGGACCAGAACTTTTTGAAGATGACATGGGCTCAAAATCTACCAATTTAATGGAGGTTTGTGCCCCAACCTGCTCCATATTTAAAAAAAGTACACTTTTTTATAGAATGTGCTGCTGACATGGCAATGATGATGAATAATACTCGATACACGTCAGAAAATTAAATCAGGGGGTGTATGGTTTGCACTCGGGAATCACTATGGGTATGGGTTTGATGACATGATGGAATGAAAATGGGCATCTAAAGTCAACCCTTTAAGTGGGTATGGAGGATAACCAGTTTCATGGGTTACACTAACATACTCATATACTATCAGACCCATACCCTCAAATCCAAACACCCCACTATTAGCTACTGAAAGAAAATAGAAAGAAATCAAAGGAATGAAAGCTTGTGTATAAATGCATAATTACAATAGTCAAACCTTTGCAGTGTTGAATACAGTGTTCTTGCAGTCTGGTAGTATACTCACAGACCATGGTGGCAAAGTGTATGATCGACCAAGAAATTGTACAGTGCTTGTTTTGTGTTCATCAATGTTTGCAAGAAATGCTGAACAAATACTTGTGTTACCACCACGATACACATGCGCCTGAGCACAAAAGAAAATTTTATTAAAACTTTGGCATTAATAAAATTCACAAATAATTGTGTAAAATATGATTAAAAATGCTATACTATTTCACCAACATGTAATTTTTAATAAAATGATTTAGGAGGTTTTTTGCACTAAAAATAAACTTTTGGTGTCTTTCCATCCACTTGTTTTGTTATAAGCTTTTTTTTTTTGTGATTTTACACATATTGACCCATCCATAAGTGAATGGATCGAAATTGCTACTTGTAGTAGCGCCAATACATGATTAACAACTAAGGATTTGAACAAACCTCTTGCATAGATCCTAGTGTTATATACTGAGCTGACTCAGCAGAAACAAGTGCAGGCTCACACAGCTTTATAGCAGCATGCAGGTCCTTTAAATGCCCCCATTTTGGCTGACTTAGAAGACCTATATACATTGTCAATGTTCTCAACTTTTAGTCAAAAATACCTATCAACACTCGCATGGGTCAGTAGAAGTTAAATATATATATGTATACTTTGATCATACCATATTCATCAATTGGAGCATCATAATCATAACTAGTGACATAATTAGGGCCACCAGAAGTCCGTCCAAAATTAGTCCCCCCAAAAAACTGATCCATAAAGAAGACAATAGCTCTTAAACAACTTGTATGTTTCAAACAAATAAATAATCAAAAGACGATAAGATAAATCCTATTATTAAAAAAGTTAAATTCGCCTATCATAGAATGTAGAGATGGTAGTATTGAAATCAAGTTTGATGAACTTTTTAACAATTATGTTGTAGGAAGGAAAGTAAGTGTAGCTTAACATACCATATAATAATTCTGAAAGCTTCCTCCCCTTTGATAAAACCGTGCAACTGCAAATGCAAGATCCTCCACAGGCCTATGAGGCAGTCTTCCTCCCCAGGTTGTATACCTTGTGAATAAACATATAAAAGAAATGAAAGTTCTCATAATGTGTTTAATTTTGAGAAAGAAAAGAAAAACATGTTGGGCTTTGTATACCATCCATCCCAATTTTCGGTCCACATTACTGGTTTCTTGTTGGAGTTAGGTTTAAAACCATCACAATAGTATCCATTACAGGCATCTATCTGCAGGAAAGACGGGGAGACATTTAGACACCAACCCGAGATAAATGAGTTGATATTTCAATTGCAAAGTTTAATAATTAAAAATCTGTGTCAAAACAAAACCAAATTGTCAAATTAGGTCACTGTTTGAATAGAGGTGGCCGGTCCAAACAGGTTGGTTAATATCGAAATGGGTAACTTTGTACGGATCAACCCAGTTGACCCTGATACACTTTTTTTGTCCAAAACTGTGTTTAAAAAAGCGCGCTTCAAGCGCGCTTGAGGCGATGAAGCGATGGGAAAAACGCTTTTTTGGGTCTGAAGCGTTACATTACATGAAGCGATGTGAAGCGAGCTTTAAGCGGCGAAGCGATGAAGTTGTGAAGCGACGCTCCAGCCAATCAGATCACTATTTGGGCCATTTTTTAAGCCCAACAGTCTTTACAAGGTACATATCGATCTTATATCGACGATATAGCGACTTCCTATGTGAAATCCGGCGACAAATTCCGGCGACGGAGTTGCTTTCAGCCGGAAACCAGGAAGAAGAGGGAAGAAGAAGAGAGATGCTGAGAGCGGCTGCTGTCTTTTAGGCTAGGGTTTTTATAAGTTAAGGTTTTTAAACATTTAACCCCTCTATCTTTCATTAGTTTACATTCAGTCCCTGAAACTTCTAACTTTTTACTTAAAAAGTGTAAAGATAGTTTGTCTATTTAAACATTTAACCCCCTCTATCTTCAGTAGTTTACATTTGGTCCTTAAACTTTTTAATTTATGCATAAAAGTACAAAATTAACATTATAAAATACATATATATAATATGGATAGCTATTTTTTATACATATGTATAAAATTAACATTATATATAATTATATATAATATGGAGCGCTTCGTATACGTGAAGCTCTCGCTTCGCGCTTGAAGCTTCGCTTAAAGCTTTTGGAACCAAAACGCTTCGGAGCGCTTCGCGCTTTTTTAAACCAAGTCCAAAACTATTCCAGTAGTAATTTATTTTACTTGAATAAAACTATTTTGTGAGTTATGAATATACAATGCAACAAATATACACTTTTGGCGACTTCCAACATGGTTGACGCTTGTCATTTTATTTATTAAGCTGATTTTTTTTAATTACCCATTTGACCCGTTAGACATGAAAAATAACATGACCCATCAATCATAAGTAAATGGGTCAAATTTGCCATTGTGAATGTACTGTCAACAGAGTAGGCAGGTACAATGTTTTCTGGAGCATCAGTTTGCCTGCACATAACCCATGGTACACCAGCTCCAAGCCCAACAGCCATATTTGCAGCCCATTTTACATACTCCTTTCCTTTTTGGCCATAAGAGCTTTCAATGTTTCCATACTCATTTTCAATCTGATAGAACAAATTCAGTCAAGAGAATATATCTAAGTAACTACATAGAGAACAAAAGCATTTACAACTCTAAAACAATGTCATATAGCTGAAGTAATGATCGAAATAATCTTAAAAATACAACCTGCAGCATGATGATTGGGCCACCTTGCCAAGAGAAGAGAGATTCGTCTCGCATCACATCTACTATTTTTTTAACAAAACGCTTCATCTCTTCCTGCAATAAGGCGGTGTATGAGCATTTTCTCTAATACAAAGAAATAACAATAAATAATACTTGCAAAAGCAGTCCACTGTCTCTACGGTGTATGATTTTCCAATTCTGGTAGTTTTAAAATGTAACACGAGAAAGATTACATACAGAATACCGGTTGTGAGATATAGCTTTTAGATGCAGATTAAATTAAGGACAACAACTTAATAAAACAAATATATTGTTCAGAAGTAACACATTACATAGACATGACAAAACAAGTATTAAACTATAGATAATCTAGTCCGGTGGTACCTTGAATGGTTCGTTGTCTGTACGGAACACAATTCCAGGAATATCACGAAGCCATACTGGGAAGCCCCTGCAATATCATGAACTTTATGTTGGTGTTTAATTAACTTACATTACAAAGTAAATCAACAGTTTACAAGAGTATATTTTGTGGTGAAACTGAAAACAAATCTAAATATAAATAAATAAAAATATAGGGGGAAAGTAAGTTGAGACCCAAAGTTCCACTCTGCACAAACATATGGACCTATTCGGAGATGAAGATAAAGCCCACTCTCTCCCACCAACTTAACAAACTTCACAAGATCATATCTTCCTTGGAAATTATACTGAACAATAGCATAAAAATGAAATGAAATGAGATACTACATGAAAGCAAATAGCAAAGACAATGAATGATGTAACCTGTCCTCTAACTGGCTCATGCCCACTCCAGAATACATAAGTTTGAATCACATCAGCCCCACCTTCCTTGCTCTTAGCAATCAAATCAGGCCACATCTGACAATGACAAGAGATAAAACTCATCAGATTGGTGGACGCCACACGAAAACAATCAGGTTTTGGATTGTCGGGTCATGTTCTGGTTGACCTTTTAATTATATGGGCCTTGTTCGTACTTCGGGTTGACCTGTTTAACCCGTTTAGTTAAACATGTCAACCCACAACAAACCTGATTATCACGTTTACTATTTGATTACTAGCCGTCAACCCGTTCAGGTTAAGTGTGTGCTAGCTTTTTAAAACACGGGTCATATTTGGATTGAACATTTCAACCCGTCAAACAGACACTATTGGCACCCACCCATACATTAAAAATGTTGTCTTATGAAGGGGAAATAATAATAAAAGATATCTCCCCATCCATTAAATTAATTAAATGTTACATAAAATCAAATTAAATAATTCAGAATTTCTTATAAAAATTACCTAATACAAAGCTAGCTATGTGCAGAATAATAATTAAAAAAAAAAACCTCAGGTGTAGCTCGAGGATAGTGAATTCCAGCAGAAATCAACATTCTCCGTTGACCATCGATTATAAGTGCTCTGTGATCGTAGCTGACGTTGAAGGGCTTGAAATACTCGCCGGAGACCATACCAACGCTTACGATTAACACCATGGTTAGCCATTGGAGCCCAAACCCAAATAGGGTTTTGTTCTGCATGTTGGTATCAATCAATACACAGATGATGTTGTTGTTGTTTGCAGATTACTACTGTTTATTGCAATTGTTCGTTCGATCATCAGTTCCAACGTCACTACCAAAGTAAAGTGATCATGCCTTGGAAGTAAAGTATAGGGTGGTGACGTGTTTATTATCGGTGAAGAACGTCACTAATTTTTAATTGCACCCTTCATCTTTTGTTATATTGCTATGTTAGATTAGATATTTTACTTCTTAACTTTGTTGGACTATCGGGTCTGATTTCACTTCCACGCTCGTCACCTTAGTGTCATATCATTTTCCACGTGTATATGGTGTGTGGCTTCATTTTCCACATCCAAACTCCACACCCATTTAAATTAAAAAAAAAAAAAAAATCCACATTCCCTCACCTAAATGGTTGGCCTCCACGCCACACACCCATCTTGCACCCCAACCATGGCGGTTTTCACGCCTTAGTTGGGGTGTCACATCATTCCACGCCCCTTTGGCCTTTTCACTCCCCACACCCCTTAGTCTCATTGTTCACGTAAGGGCAAAATGAAACCATGTGGATGTTAATATCTAATCATTTATATCTCATACGTTTTGTCGGGTGATGAAAAAGGGACACTATACGTGAGGATTTCCCAAGTAGTACCCATATACTTAGTCATCTCTCCCAAGTTAATGATTGTGTCAAGAATATAGTAAGGTTAATGCTTAATTGAATAAGCCGATGTATGTTGAATTATGTATGGGTAGGAGTTCAATGCTGAATTGAAAAGGTCGAAACTTATGCATGGGTAGAAGTTTGATGAAAGAGGGCGGCAAATATGTTGTTGGGGGCATTGCTCGACACGTGGCGAGTGTGGGCTCCACCAGACCACCCCAAAAAAGTGGAGTGACATGTGGATTTTTTATAGTTAACATTTTTATATAATAAAACACAAATTTATATTAATTTTAAAAAAAGATACATAAAATCCTAAAAAATAAGAAAAAAACTACTTATTAAATCCTAAAAAATAAAAAAAAAGTAGTTACTAAATCCTAGAAAAAGAAAAAAAATTACAAAGTTCGGTAAATATTAAATGGGGAACCCACTTAAAATCCGAATTCCCACCGTGCCTATACTCGATCTTCGCGATCTCCACTCAATCGTCGTGGGTCAAGTCGTCCGCAAAGACCACGGTCGAAGCAAACTTTAAACCGATCCAACTTCGGTTTGAGCTCACGCCACTTGTGTTGGCACGCGTTTAAATTGTAACGCGCGTTCCCAACGTGTTGTTGGTATTGGTAAAATGCTCGTCCCCAATACGCGGTTTGACCGCATTGTAGGGTTCGTTGTGCGTCAACAATTGATGTCACTAGTGCTATTTCCTCCTCCTCTGTCCAATGCACCATTTTCGTTTTTTTTTTTTTGTGTGTGGGTTTGGTTGAAGATTTATTATTTGTGTTTGGTTTTGGTTGAAGAAGATAAATGTGGAAAAAATGAAGTTTCGGATGGGTACTTATAGGTAAAAAATTGTAATTTTTTTTTAAATTTGATTTTTACTTACCAAAACCGCCATCCCCAACAGCTAGACCAAACGGCTAGTCCAAACGGTCATCTCTCACCAGCCAATCCAAACCAGCCACCTCACATCCCCCCCGCCCCACGTCAGGCTTCAAACCCACTCTGGCGGGGAAACGCCGTGGCCAATGCTGGCCCGGTGTGGTTTACCCAGCGTTGCTTGGCAACCCCCCAGCCCAACCAACGCCCCACACCCCGTAGCCTTAGCTAGCTGATTCATTTGAGCAAAATTTAATTGGGTTAAACTTTAGCTAGGGGTTGTTTGGCAACTTCTGAATGGTTAAGTGCTGAACTAGTAAGAGGTCTGAACCATTAAGTGTTGAACCACTAAGAGGTCTGAACCATTAAGAGCTAGTATAATGCTTAACCGTTCAGAGGCAAATGTCTGACCAACTCAGATTAGAGGTCTTAACCATTCAGACTCAGTACAATGCTTAACCATTCAGAGGCAAATGTCTGAACCATTAAGACATCTGCTTGCGAAACAAACAGATTGAACCATTAAGCACTAAACCAATAAGATGTTTGAACCATTAAGAGCCCCATTAAGAGCTAAACAAACAACCCCTTAATGTTGAAGAAAAATATGTTCAAATTGAGAATCTTAGTAAACATTTTCTGAACATAGATGTCACACCCCGATATTTCCATATATTACCGGTGGGCCCGGCGGGGAGTATCGTGACGTAGTTGATATCATCATAGTCAATACACACAATATAATAGCACAGCGGAAGGCTTGGTGAATAAACTATTACAAACCATAATGTCTGAGTGTTCGAGTGAAAGAATATACAGACTGGAATGTAATAAGATCCACAGGCGGATCATAAAAGTACAAAGAAACAAAATAACAGACTTCAGGTATCTTAGGGATTTGCAAGATCCTCTTATACGACACCTAATAGCTCCAGCCTATTACGAGAGGTACCTGTCAATCAGTCTTTAAGAAAATACGTCAGTTTACACTGGTAAATACAATTAACTGACTCTTTTGAAAATATTTATGAAAATGGATTTAAGTGCACATGTCACAAATCATTTATAACTTGGGACAATTATTAAAAGATAATCTTGTATACAGATTTACATGTTTGTCATACAATTGGGGCCGGTTGGAAGCCGGTCATGATTAACCGACTCACCACTTATAGAACCCACAAAGGAGTTATCCCCAACATGTGGGTTTATATTTTAGCATTTGCATCTGTCAGGTGTATGCCTACACCCCGTGCATAGGTCGTGGCTATTTTCAAATGAAACGAGCCGAGGATATCCAGGACACGGTCGAATTAACCCCCAATGTTTATGTTATCAAACAAGACAGATTAAAACGGGTTATGTAAATTTATTAATCACAATCCGATTAAATGATTTCATACCCGACCAAGTGGTATTATTATAATACCATATCCCAAGCCCGTATAAGGGAAAATAAGTTAAAAGTATTTACCTGAGCTAATGTGAAAGGTAACTCAGCAGTAAAATCCTAAGCTGTATGATGGTACCTTCTACTGGATGCTATTTAATCTATATAGAAGGTTTAATAACCTATTAGGATGCTAACGGGTCTTTAGTTAAGTCAAGGACTTAGACCGGCTAGCTAGAAAGAGACTTTACGGTTCTAAACGCTAGATTAAGCGGAGACCGGAATAGAATGTGGTTTAGACCCGACAAGCTTGGATACTTGTATAATATGGATAAACTAATCACATTCTGGAAATTGAGGATTTAATGATAAGGTTAAACCCGTTTCGGCTATTTTACGTAAACTAGTCACATAAACCGATCCGAACGCATAAATGCGTAATGGGTAACCAAATGAATTATATACAGGTCCTAATTGTTATTATGCTTAAAATATGTTAATACATCAGTAGGATGTTAACATATATGCCCAAAAAGTAATTTAAACCAATTTAAGTCCCGAAAGGGCATTTTGGTAATTTTAATACTTATAAAAGAGATTTTATAACAAACTGAAGTTCTGGTCCTTTGAAATCAGTAAAAATATTTAATTTATCCCATTACATCAGTAAGATATCATACATATGTGAAATTTACTATTTACAACCAAACTATGTCCCGAAAGGGCATTTTGGTCATTTCACATAGGCTTTTAAGGGCATTTTTGGAAACCTGAGTTCATAACTTATACCTACTGTAATAATATTTAAATTTGGTTAAAAATTCAGTAGGTAACAAGTCTTAGATGTTAAATATGGTTTTAAACCATACTATGCACCTAATTAGTGTAAAATTCGCTAATTGACGATAATCAAGATGTTTATGTAAATCTGGGATTTTGATCAGTTTTAAATGCTCAAATTATTTATTTAATGTATAAAATCAGTAGGAAAAGGTTTGGCATTCAAATCATTTGTTAATCTCATTTTATGCTTAAAAGGGGTATTATCGTCATTAACCGAATTATACAAGAACTCTATGTTTTAAACAGATAAAAATTTGACCAAAAATCTTAAGATTCCTTAAAAATAATATCTTATCAGTAGGTAATGAGTTTTGGTTCAAAATCCAAGTTTAAACATGCATTATGCACGATATCGCAAATTAATTAATAAAAAGCTTCTAATTACGATATCGAGCATAACTCCTATTTGGGACCAAGAACTGATGTCAAATTTTTGGGACAAGTCTAAATATTAGTAGTAAAGGTTTTTGTCCTCTCACATTTCTAAAAATCTCATTTGTATGACAAAAGGGCATTTATGGCATTTTTAAGCATATTAACGATCAAGAGCATATAATTCAAACCACCAAGAATCATGCAATATAACTTCAGAGGGTTATACTACTGAGTAATGTGGTCCTAATGGAAGCTTAAAACATAGGAGAATTAAGCTTGAACGGTTCAGAACTGAAAGTCAAAGCAAAAGTCAAGCTTTTGTGACCTTCGGTTATAAACTGACCTTAGACCGATAATTGTACCTAGGCGTGTACGAGCGTTGCAACTCACTATTCAGTCTAGTCTTCCTTCACAGATACGAGAGGCTCAGGTAGAAGCATTGAAACCGGAAAACGTCAGGGCTGAAGCTCTACGCGGCTCTAGGCAAAGGTTAGAACAAAGGGCAGACGGCGCCTACTACGTAACAGGACGCATCTGGGTCCCACTCTATGGCAACCTACGCGAGCTTGTAATGGATGAAGCTCATAAGTCTCGCTACTCAGTACATCCAGGTTCGGATAAAATGTACCACGACCTCAGAACTACATATTGGTGGCCTAGCATGAAGGCCCACATAGCAACTTACGTTAGAAAGTGTTTGACTTGTGCGAGAGTCAAAGCAGAATATCAGAAACCATCAGGCCCACTCCAGCAACCTGAGATACCACAATGGAAATGGGAGCAAATTTCCATGGACTTTGTTACTGGTCTACCCAGATCTCAACGTGGGAATGATACTATTTGGGTGATCGTGGATCGACTCACAAAGTCTGCTCACTTCTTGGCTATCAAGGAAACGGATAAGTTCTCCACTCTAGCAGACATATACCTTAAGGAAGTTGTCTCGAGGCACGGGGTGCCCACATCTATTATTTCTGATCGTGATGCACGTTTTACTTCAGAACTGTGGCAAGCAATGCACAAATCTTTTGGCTCTCGTTTAGACATGAGCACAGCTTATCATCCTCAGACAGACGGGCAGTCTGAGCGAACTATTCAAACTCTAGAAGACATGCTTCGGGCGTGCGTAATTGACTTTGGCAAAGGCTGGGAAAAACATTTGCCACTTGTGGAATTTTCATACAACAACAGTTACCACACCAGCATTAAAGCTGCTCCATTCGAGGCATTATACGGGCGTAAATGCCGATCACCTCTTTGTTGGGCAGAGGTGGGTGACAGTCAGATCACAGGTCCAGAAATGGTAGTTGATACTACTGAAAAGATTGCTCAAATACGACAACGCATGGCGGCAGCACGTGACCGTCAGAAAGTATACGCCGATAAAGACAGGAAAATACTCGAATTCCAAGTTGGGGATCAAGCACTACTCAAAGTTTCACCCTGGAAGGGTGTTGTTCGTTTTGGCAAACGAGGCAAACTCAATCCACGATATGTTGGACCATTTGAAGTCATAGAGAAAATAGGCAAAGTGGCCTACAGACTGAACTTACCAGCTGAACTCAGTGCAGTTCACAACGTCTTTCACGTGTCGAATCTGAAGAAGTTTCAGTCAGATGAGACCCACATAGTTCCTCTGAAGGAGCTCACTATCGACCGGAAGTCAAACCTTAATTACGATATGTTTGACTTTTCGGTTTTAAAACTAATTAAAACAACTAAGCAGGGGTTAAGACTCTTACTTAGGGTCCTTGCTATCTTTTCTACACTTGGTATTCTTCTCCTACTGATTGCAAGCTCCAAAAGTGAGGTAATTGAAAATTGTTGCAAGAGTGAGTTCATGAACTATGAACTAAAGTCCTTTATATACTAAGTTGCAAGCTCTAGGATCATTCACAGCTGTTATGGGAGTCCCTAGGATCACCCCAGGTGTCCAAGTGGTTTATCAAGACCGACAACAGCCCCTAGATTCGTTAAAATTGAAGTTAAGGCGGTGCAACAGCTGAAACCTGCACCTGTCATCAAAATTCTGCGATGGGCACTTTTAGGCGGGCCGCGTAAGATCATAAAGGATCTTACGCGGCCCGCGTAGACCTGTTTTACAGGTTAAAACACTTTGCAACTTGGCAGCTTTAGTCCCTGGTCGTATAAAACCCTATTTAACCTCATTGTTGACATATAAGGCCCTTGTAGTTAGTTTGTTGAGGCTCAAGGATGTATAAACAAACTTCGTTAGGCTCGGTCTCGTTAAATATCACTATAAATGCAAGTTTCATCAAGTTGACACTTTTTACCCAAAGTCTTGAAAACTCGCTTAACGATCTCGAAACCACGTGAAATTTTTATCACTTATTCTTGAGAGTATATTTGAATATTTCGAAGCCTCGGGTTCGTAAAAAGGTCACTCAGAGGTAAGAATTAACAAGTTGACATGTTTAACCCTTATAGTTTTATAATCTTCCGATTATTTTCACAAACGGCTTCTTATATCCAATTAATCACTCGTTTAAGAATATATTCTTCACGTATGGTCATTCAGAGGCTTAAGTTTGGCATATTGACACTTTTAGTCCATTCGCATTCATATTTTCACTGTTTGTCAACTTTAGTCCTTCAAACTCAATCTTTCACATATTTAGAGTTTAGACATGTGTCTATACATAATTGGACACATTTTTACGTTGTGTTACAATAGAAAACCTAATCAACAAATAATATTCTCCACAAAAACAATCAACGAAACCCTAGGTCCGTAACCACAAATGGCACTGGAAGACGAAGAACAACAACCACATGAAATTGCAGCATCTCAGGGGGTGTTTGGGTAAAGCTTATTTAAGTTGAAAAGGACTTTTTTATCAAAAGGACTTGTTAACTTATGACTTTTTGAAAAAGAGTTTTTAAAAAAGTGTTTGGGTTAGCTTATGAGCCAATAAGTCAATAAGCAGTTTTTTAATAGGTGTTTGGTTCTCCAAACAAAAGACTTGTCTTTATGCGTGAGAGCGGTAAGCGGCACAGCGATCTTTGAGAATTCTTCGATAAATCGTCGATAATAGCCCGCTAATCCGAGAAAAGAATGGACTTCAGACGGGTTTTAGGTGTAATCCAACTCTTAACTGCTTCAATCTTCGCGGGATCGACGTGAATACCTTGACTATTTACGATGTGACCCAGAAACTGAACCTCCTCCAGCCAAAATTCACACTTGGAGAACTTAGCATAGAGTCGATTCCCCTGGAGTAGTTCGAGAACCAAACGTAGATGTTGCGCGTGTTCAGCCCTTGACTTGGAATAGATCAAGACATCGTCGATGAATACGATGACGAAACGGTCGAGATATGGTTTACACACGCGATTCATCAGATCCATGAAAACCAATGTGACAACTCGAGTTTCCGACTTTCTTTTTCGCATTTAGTGCACGTTGACTTTGACTGTGTAGTTGTTTGACTTGTTTAACTTGTAACTGTATACGTTATTTTATAATGAACGCATGGTGGTTGCATGATTTTGTGTTTGGCTGTATAACATGAAACACCTGTTAAAAACTTAAACTGTTTAAAACATGAAAGGACCCGACGAAACAGACTGTTTCGCCATATACATCCCGACGAAACTGATGTGTTTCGCCATCAAGCACCTCGACGAAACAGTGTGTTTCGCCATAGCACTTCACGACGAAACTGATGTGTTTCGTCGGCCCATTGATTCGCAAAGCCCATTAAGGGCCCAGAACGGTAATTCGTGGATATTAAGTAAAACCGACTTCCTGTTTCACACTTTTAACAAAAATAGAAACCCTAGAACTCTCCCTTTTGAAAAGGCGATAGCCATCTTCAACCATCATCTTTCTCTCTCGAATCCTCCCTTGTTCATCCCGAATATCTCGGTTAGTGCGTGCTCGTCTAAATCGGTTTCTTTGTCCCTTGATTTCTTTATACATATTGTGTTTATGCTTGATTTCTGGATTATAGGAGGGTATGTTGATGATACTCGGTTCTGAATGTTGTTTATATGGCCTGATTCTGAATACACATTAGTATCTTGATAGGAATCGATGATATGATGTTGTATGTTAATCTATATGTTGTACACATAACCTAGGGTTCGTGCTAGACGTTAAGAACTGTGATGCTTATGTTATGATGATGTTACGATGATTCTGCGTTGAATGATTACTGTATGATTGAGGAATTGCTGTTTTACGGCTGTTAGGGTTTATGTGTTTTTCGCATCTGCTGTAACTGATGTCTGCGAAACTGAACTGTTCGACGAAACAGAACTCTCGGCGAAACAGAATGTGTTTCGCCAAGAGTAGTCGACGAATCAGAAGTTCTGTTTCGCCAGGGGACACCTCGACGAAACAGAATGTGTTTCGCCAATATTGTGATTCGTCACTATATGTGTTTCGTCACTATCTGTGTTTCGCCAACATGCGTGTTTCGCCGAATAGCTGATCTGTGCAGTAACTTGAGTTAATTCTGTTAAATGCTAACTGGAATATTTAACTGCTGTTAAGTGTAGCCATCTTGTATATGATTGTGATTACGTGCTACATGTTTATACGTGCATAATTTGGACACAAACTGATTTCACATACGTGCATACTTTAGGACGTGATTGACTTACTTTGAGCACATACCTAGCATACCGAGCGAAACAAGGTGAGTTCACACACTTTCTAAGGCATGGGATTCCCGGTGGTTGGGAATGGGTTAAAGGAATTAAAAGGAACCTACATATCCTCCTTGGGTAGGATATGTACCGCCATCCTCCATGGGTAGGATGCCAATATAAATCCTGCGTATTCTCCTTGGGTAGAATACGTACGTTCGTCCTCCTTGGGTAGGACAACAACCTTAACTATACTAGAACGATCTTCGCAAACATGCCTGGAATGGCCGCGAACTATACTTAAATCTTCGCAAACATGCCTGGAGGGCCGCGATACAAACATAACCAGTCTAGAAAACATGGGAAACCCCCACTAATCTTCGCAAACATGCCTTGAGGGCCGCGATGCTATTACATACGATGCATGATTACTAATCAAACATATGATTTACGAAATGAACATTATGACTAAATAACCAACTGTGAACTCGCTCAACTAGTTGTTGACTCTCTGTTACATGCCTTGCAGGACCATAGGTACTTTTGGAGCTTGCACGGGAGGCACAGTCGTTGTGGACATGGATCGTGAATGTGTTGTTAAACATTATAACATTTTGTACTTAAACTTATGTTGGGTTTACATTAAATGCTTCCGCGACACACTTATTTATATTTGGTTTTGTAAACACCTATCGTATTGATGAATGACTTTTGATATACATACTTATGTTCAATATGATTGGTGGCTTGATCCTGGTCATGTCACGCCTCCAAGCGGTAGTATTCCGTGTGTGGATTTTGGGGGTGTGACAGATTGGTATCAGAGCCATTGGTTATAGAGAACTCGGTTTTAATAAGGGAAAAACGTTTTTATTAAAACCAGACTATAACCAGAACAGTGCTCAACGATCCACAACGACGCCTCGCTCCACGTGCAAGACTCATCACTCTAGGTAATATGGTACATGTCTTATTGCCTACTTGCTAGAATTGCATAGAACTTTGCTCCGGGTATGCTTAGGTTAACTTGACACTATCGCATGAGAACACTTGTGTGATTATTCCCTTTTGTTATCGCACTACTCGCGAACCTCTCTCACTTATGTCATATTTACTATGAAGATCATGTCTGGATGTATCAACATGACGCAAGCCCAACTGACGGCTCTTATTAACGAGCGAGTTGCTGAGGCACTTGCAGCCGCACAAGCAGGAGGTATACCCTGCAGTTGTAACTCACACTAGGATCTTTAGATCCTACACTCCTAAACCAACTCTTGTGTTTTAATCCTGTACTGGATTCTTATATACAACAGGTCAGCACGCTCAGCCACCTGTTTGTACCTTCAAAACTTTCATGGACTGTCGTCCTACTACTTTTAGTGGCACGGAAGGAGCGGTTGGACTCCTCCATTGGTTTGAAAAGCTCGAGTCCGTATTCGAAATGTGCGAATGCCCTGAGGCTCGCAGGGTGAAGTACGCCACTGGTACACTAGAAGGCATTGCGCTGACTTGGTGGAATGCGCAAGTGCAGATGTTAGGATTGGCTGTTGCTAACGCCACACCCTGGAACGATTTCAAGGATTTGATTAAAGAGGAATACTGTAGCCGTGATGATATTCATAAGCTGGAGGTAGAGTTTTATCACTTGAAAATGACTGGGTCAGAAATTGAAGCGTACACCAGAAGATCGAATGAGTTGGCTATTCTGTGTCCTACTATGGTGGACCCTCCCATTAAGCGTATTGAACTGTATCTCAATGGCCTGGTACCGGAGATTCAAAGCCACGTAACCTCAGCGAATCTTGGCACTATTCAACAGATCGTCAAGCTAGCTCATCGCCTCACCGATCAGGCGGTGGAACAGAACAGGCTGCCTAAACGTATCAGCGCTACTACCGTTACCACTCCAGTTACTCCTGCTATTCCCAGTGACAACAAGCGGAAATGGGAAGGGGATTCTAGCAGAGGTTCAGCTATTGTACAGTCTCAAGCACAACAGCAGCGCAAGACTAGTGATTACCAGAGTCCGAGTCAGCAATCGTCTGGTGGTCAGGGGCAGAGTGGATATCGGGGAAATCATCCACTATGTAACAGGTGCAACAAACACCACAGTGGTCAGTGTCGTAAGGGCCGCTGTCAGAGATGTCTAAGGGTAGGTCATGAAGCTAAAGATTGCAGGAGCTCAAGGCCTGCGAATCAGAACCAGCAACAACAGTCACCCGTTCCACGAAACCAGTCACAACAACAACAGCAAGGAAATAAGGTATGCTTTCAGTGTGGGGCTGAAGGTCACTTCAAGCGGAACTGCCCCCAGTTAAACCAGAATCAGAATAACAACAACAATAATCAGGGCAGTGGGAACAACAATGGGGGAAACAACAACAATAACAATGGTGCAAAGGGTCGTATGTTTGTGATTGGTCAGAGTGACGCAAGGAACGATCCTAATGTGGTTTCGGGTAAGTTTCTTCTCGACGACTTTTATGTTACTGCATTATTTGATTCAGGTGCGGATACCAGTTATATGTCTCTGAAAGTTAGTAAAATGCTTAAACGCGCACCAACACTTTTGAACACCAAACATGTAGTAGAGTTAGCTAACGGTAAAAGTCTAGAGGCCACACACATAGTTCAGGGTTGTAATCTTATCCTTGCTGATCAGACTTTCTCTATCGATCTCATCCCTATAACTCTGAGTAGTTTCGACATTGTCATCGGTATGGATTGGTTATCCCAACAGCAAGCAGAGATCCTATGCAAGGAGAAGATCATTCGTATTCCTCGTTCTGGCAAAGAACCTCTAGAAGTTCAAGGCGACAAGAGTGGTGTCGTGAGTGGCATCATCTCCTTCTTGAAGGCTCAGAAGTGTCTGCGAAAAGGTCACATAGCAATTTTAGCACTCGTTACTGATACATCGACGACAGAGAAAAAGATTGGGGATATTCCTGTAGTACGCGACTTTCCTCAGGTGTTTCCTGAAGAGTTACCTGGGTTACCGCCTCATCGCCAGGTCGAATTTCAGATCGAGCTAGCTCCAGGAGCAGCACCTATAGCTCGAGCGCCTTACCGCTTAGCTCCAACTGAACTGGAAGAACTGTCTAAGCAATTGCAAGAACTCTTGGAAAAGGGTTTCATACGTCCTAGCTCTTCGCCCTGGGGAGCTCCAGTATTATTTGTAAAGAAGAAAGACGGTACCTTTCGTATGTGCATAGATTACCGGGAACTGAACAAGGTGACGGTGAAGAACCGTTATCCACTTCCGCGTATCGACGACTTATTTGACCAGTTGCAAGGGTCGAGCTATTACTCAAAGATTGATCTAAGGTCAGGTTACCATCAACTGAGAGTCCGGGATGAGGACGTCTCCAAAACAGCATTCAGAACTCGCTACGGCCATTACGAGTTTTTAGTCATGCCTTTCGGGCTAACGAACGCGCCTGCGGTTTTCATGGATCTTATGAACAGGGTGTGCAAACCTTATCTTGACAAGTTTGTTATTGTTTTTATTGATGACATCCTGATTTACTCGAAGAATCGGGAGGAACACGAGCAGCATTTACGACTTATTCTGGAACTCCTTCGAACGGAACAGCTGTACGCTAAGTTTTCAAAATGCGACTTCTGGCTTCGTGAAGTCCACTTTCTAGGCCACGTGGTAAACAAGGATGGGATTCATGTCGATCCATCCAAGGTAGATTCGATCAAGAACTGGCCTGCACCTAGCACACCAACAGAAATACGCCAATTCTTGGGTTTGGCGGGTTATTACAGACGGTTTATCAAAGACTTCTCAAAGATTGCACAGCCGCTTACACTACTGACACAGAAAGGTATTGCTTACCGTTGGAGTGATACACAGGATACAGCGTTTCAGCACTTAAAGGATAGACTTTGTAGCGCACCTATCCTCTCATTGCCTGAAGGCACGGACGATTTTGTAGTCTACTGTGATGCATCTATCCAAGGTCTTGGATGTGTGTTGATGCAGCGGGATAAAGTTATTGCTTATGCTTCGCGCCAACTTAAGATTCACGAACGGAATTACACTACACACGATTTAGAGCTTGGAGCTGTTGTTTTTGCGCTCAAGATATGGCGACATTATCTGTATGGCACCAAGTGCACCATTTACACCGATCACAGGAGTCTTGAGTATATTTTCAAGCAGAAAGACCTGAACATGCGACAACGTCGATGGGTCGAGCTACTGAACGATTACGAATGTGCTATAAAGTACCATCCGGGCAAAGCCAATGTGGTGGCCGATGCCCTCAGTCGAAAGGATACTATACCTAGGCGTGTACGAGCGTTGCAACTCACTATTCAGTCTAGTCTTCCTTCACAGATACGAGAGGCTCAGGTAGAAGCATTGAAACCGGAAAACGTCAGGGCTGAAGCTCTACGCGGCTCTAGGCAAAGGTTAGAACAAAGGGCAGACGGCGCCTACTACGTAACAGGACGCATCTGGGTCCCACTCTATGGCAACCTACGCGAGCTTGTAATGGATGAAGCTCATAAGTCTCGCTACTCAGTACATCCAGGTTCGGATAAAATGTACCACGACCTCAGAACTACATATTGGTGGCCTAGCATGAAGGCCCACATAGCAACTTACGTTAGAAAGTGTTTGACTTGTGCGAGAGTCAAAGCAGAATATCAGAAACCATCAGGCCCACTCCAGCAACCTGAGATACCACAATGGAAATGGGAGCAAATTTCCATGGACTTTGTTACTGGTCTACCCAGATCTCAACGTGGGAATGATACTATTTGGGTGATCGTGGATCGACTCACAAAGTCTGCTCACTTCTTGGCTATCAAGGAAACGGATAAGTTCTCCACTCTAGCAGACATATACCTTAAGGAAGTTGTCTCGAGGCACGGGGTGCCCACATCTATTATTTCTGATCGTGATGCACGTTTTACTTCAGAACTGTGGCAAGCAATGCACAAATCTTTTGGCTCTCGTTTAGACATGAGCACAGCTTATCATCCTCAGACAGACGGGCAGTCTGAGCGAACTATTCAAACTCTAGAAGACATGCTTCGGGCGTGCGTAATTGACTTTGGCAAAGGCTGGGAAAAACATTTGCCACTTGTGGAATTTTCATACAACAACAGTTACCACACCAGCATTAAAGCTGCTCCATTCGAGGCATTATACGGGCGTAAATGCCGATCACCTCTTTGTTGGGCAGAGGTGGGTGACAGTCAGATCACAGGTCCAGAAATGGTAGTTGATACTACTGAAAAGATTGCTCAAATACGACAACGCATGGCGGCAGCACGTGACCGTCAGAAAGTATACGCCGATAAAGACAGGAAAATACTCGAATTCCAAGTTGGGGATCAAGCACTACTCAAAGTTTCACCCTGGAAGGGTGTTGTTCGTTTTGGCAAACGAGGCAAACTCAATCCACGATATGTTGGACCATTTGAAGTCATAGAGAAAATAGGCAAAGTGGCCTACAGACTGAACTTACCAGCTGAACTCAGTGCAGTTCACAACGTCTTTCACGTGTCGAATCTGAAGAAGTTTCAGTCAGATGAGACCCACATAGTTCCTCTGAAGGAGCTCACTATCGACCGGAAGTCAAACCTTAATTACGATATGTTTGACTTTTCGGTTTTAAAACTAATTAAAACAACTAAGCAGGGGTTAAGACTCTTACTTAGGGTCCTTGCTATCTTTTCTACACTTGGTATTCTTCTCCTACTGATTGCAAGCTCCAAAAGTGAGGTAATTGAAAATTGTTGCAAGAGTGAGTTCATGAACTATGAACTAAAGTCCTTTATATACTAAGTTGCAAGCTCTAGGATCATTCACAGCTGTTATGGGAGTCCCTAGGATCACCCCAGGTGTCCAAGTGGTTTATCAAGACCGACAACAGCCCCTAGATTCGTTAAAATTGAAGTTAAGGCGGTGCAACAGCTGAAACCTGCACCTGTCATCAAAATTCTGCGATGGGCACTTTTAGGCGGGCCGCGTAAGATCATAAAGGATCTTACGCGGCCCGCGTAGACCTGTTTTACAGGTTAAAACACTTTGCAACTTGGCAGCTTTAGTCCCTGGTCGTATAAAACCCTATTTAACCTCATTGTTGACATATAAGGCCCTTGTAGTTAGTTTGTTGAGGCTCAAGGATGTATAAACAAACTTCGTTAGGCTCGGTCTCGTTAAATATCACTATAAATGCAAGTTTCATCAAGTTGACACTTTTTACCCAAAGTCTTGAAAACTCGCTTAACGATCTCGAAACCACGTGAAATTTTTATCACTTATTCTTGAGAGTATATTTGAATATTTCGAAGCCTCGGGTTCGTAAAAAGGTCACTCAGAGGTAAGAATTAACAAGTTGACATGTTTAACCCTTATAGTTTTATAATCTTCCGATTATTTTCACAAACGGCTTCTTATATCCAATTAATCACTCGTTTAAGAATATATTCTTCACGTATGGTCATTCAGAGGCTTAAGTTTGGCATATTGACACTTTTAGTCCATTCGCATTCATATTTTCACTGTTTGTCAACTTTAGTCCTTCAAACTCAATCTTTCACATATTTAGAGTTTAGACATGTGTCTATACATAATTGGACACATTTTTACGTTGTGTTACAATAGAAAACCTAATCAACAAATAATATTCTCCACAAAAACAATCAACGAAACCCTAGGTCCGTAACCACAAATGGCACTGGAAGACGAAGAACAACAACCACATGAAATTGCAGCATCTCAGGGGGTGTTTGGGTAAAGCTTATTTAAGTTGAAAAGGACTTTTTTATCAAAAGGACTTGTTAACTTATGACTTTTTGAAAAAGAGTTTTTAAAAAAGTGTTTGGGTTAGCTTATGAGCCAATAAGTCAATAAGCAGTTTTTTAATAGGTGTTTGGTTCTCCAAACAAAAGACTTGTCTTTATGCGTGAGAGCGGTAAGCGGCACAGCGATCTTTGAGAATTCTTCGATAAATCGTCGATAATAGCCCGCTAATCCGAGAAAAGAATGGACTTCAGACGGGTTTTAGGTGTAATCCAACTCTTAACTGCTTCAATCTTCGCGGGATCGACGTGAATACCTTGACTATTTACGATGTGACCCAGAAACTGAACCTCCTCCAGCCAAAATTCACACTTGGAGAACTTAGCATAGAGTCGATTCCCCTGGAGTAGTTCGAGAACCAAACGTAGATGTTGCGCGTGTTCAGCCCTTGACTTGGAATAGATCAAGACATCGTCGATGAATACGATGACGAAACGGTCGAGATATGGTTTACACACGCGATTCATCAGATCCATGAAAACCAATGTGACAACTCGAGTTTCCGACTTTCTTTTTCGCATTTAGTGCACGTTGACTTTGACTGTGTAGTTGTTTGACTTGTTTAACTTGTAACTGTATACGTTATTTTATAATGAACGCATGGTGGTTGCATGATTTTGTGTTTGCCTGTATAACATGAAACACCTGTTAAAAACTTAAACTGTTTAAAACATGAAAGGACCCGACGAAACAGACTGTTTCGCCATATACATCCCGACGAAACTGATGTGTTTCGCCATCAAGCACCTCGACGAAACAGTGTGTTTCGCCATAGCACTTCACGACGAAACTGATGTGTTTCGTCGGCCCATTGATTCGCAAAGCCCATTAAGGGCCCAGAACGGTAATTCGTGGATATTAAGTAAAACCGACTTCCTGTTTCACACTTTTAACAAAAATAGAAACCCTAGAACTCTCCCTTTTGAAAAGGCGATAGCCATCTTCAACCATCATCTTTCTCTCTCGAATCCTCCCTTGTTCATCCCGAATATCTCGGTTAGTGCGTGCTCGTCTAAATCGGTTTCTTTGTCCCTTGATTTCTTTATACATATTGTGTTTATGCTTGATTTCTGGATTATAGGAGGGTATGTTGATGATACTCGGTTCTGAATGTTGTTTATATGGCCTGATTCTGAATACACATTAGTATCTTGATAGGAATCGATGATATGATGTTGTATGTTAATCTATATGTTGTACACATAACCTAGGGTTCGTGCTAGACGTTAAGAACTGTGATGCTTATGTTATGATGATGTTACGATGATTCTGCGTTGAATGATTACTGTATGATTGAGGAATTGCTGTTTTACGGCTGTTAGGGTTTATGTGTTTTTCGCATCTGCTGTAACTGATGTCTGCGAAACTGAACTGTTCGACGAAACAGAACTCTCGGCGAAACAGAATGTGTTTCGCCAAGAGTAGTCGACGAATCAGAAGTTCTGTTTCGCCAGGGGACACCTCGACGAAACAGAATGTGTTTCGCCAATATTGTGATTCGTCACTATATGTGTTTCGTCACTATCTGTGTTTCGCCAACATGCGTGTTTCGCCGAATAGCTGATCTGTGCAGTAACTTGAGTTAATTCTGTTAAATGCTAACTGGAATATTTAACTGCTGTTAAGTGTAGCCATCTTGTATATGATTGTGATTACGTGCTACATGTTTATACGTGCATAATTTGGACACAAACTGATTTCACATACGTGCATACTTTAGGACGTGATTGACTTACTTTGAGCACATACCTAGCATACCGAGCGAAACAAGGTGAGTTCACACACTTTCTAAGGCATGGGATTCCCGGTGGTTGGGAATGGGTTAAAGGAATTAAAAGGAACCTACATATCCTCCTTGGGTAGGATATGTACCGCCATCCTCCATGGGTAGGATGCCAATATAAATCCTGCGTATTCTCCTTGGGTAGAATACGTACGTTCGTCCTCCTTGGGTAGGACAACAACCTTAACTATACTAGAACGATCTTCGCAAACATGCCTGGAATGGCCGCGAACTATACTTAAATCTTCGCAAACATGCCTGGAGGGCCGCGATACAAACATAACCAGTCTAGAAAACATGGGAAACCCCCACTAATCTTCGCAAACATGCCTTGAGGGCCGCGATGCTATTACATACGATGCATGATTACTAATCAAACATATGATTTACGAAATGAACATTATGACTAAATAACCAACTGTGAACTCGCTCAACTAGTTGTTGACTCTCTGTTACATGCCTTGCAGGACCATAGGTACTTTTGGAGCTTGCACGGGAGGCACAGTCGTTGTGGACATGGATCGTGAATGTGTTGTTAAACATTATAACATTTTGTACTTAAACTTATGTTGGGTTTACATTAAATGCTTCCGCGACACACTTATTTATATTTGGTTTTGTAAACACCTATCGTATTGATGAATGACTTTTGATATACATACTTATGTTCAATATGATTGGTGGCTTGATCCTGGTCATGTCACGCCTCCAAGCGGTAGTATTCCGTGTGTGGATTTTGGGGGTGTGACAGATTGGTATCAGAGCCATTGGTTATAGAGAACTCGGTTTTAATAAGGGAAAAACGTTTTTATTAAAACCAGACTATAACCAGAACAGTGCTCAACGATCCACAACGACGCCTCGCTCCACGTGCAAGACTCATCACTCTAGGTAATATGGTACATGTCTTATTGCCTACTTGCTAGAATTGCATAGAACTTTGCTCCGGGTATGCTTAGGTTAACTTGACACTATCGCATGAGAACACTTGTGTGATTATTCCCTTTTGTTATCGCACTACTCGCGAACCTCTCTCACTTATGTCATATTTACTATGAAGATCATGTCTGGACGTATCAACATGACGCAAGCCCAACTGACGGCTCTTATTAACGAGCGAGTTGCTGAGGCACTTGCAGCCGCACAAGCAGGAGGTATACCCTGCAGTTGTAACTCACACTAGGATCTTTAGATCCTACACTCCTAAACCAACTCTTGTGTTTTAATCCTGTACTGGATTCTTATATACAACAGGTCAGCACGCTCAGCCACCTGTTTGTACCTTCAAAACTTTCATGGACTGTCGTCCTACTACTTTTAGTGGCACGGAAGGAGCGGTTGGACTCCTCCATTGGTTTGAAAAGCTCGAGTCCGTATTCGAAATGTGCGAATGCCCTGAGGCTCGCAGGGTGAAGTACGCCACTGGTACACTAGAAGGCATTGCGCTGACTTGGTGGAATGCGCAAGTGCAGATGTTAGGATTGGCTGTTGCTAACGCCACACCCTGGAACGATTTCAAGGATTTGATTAAAGAGGAATACTGTAGCCGTGATGATATTCATAAGCTGGAGGTAGAGTTTTATCACTTGAAAATGACTGGGTCAGAAATTGAAGCGTACACCAGAAGATCGAATGAGTTGGCTATTCTGTGTCCTACTATGGTGGACCCTCCCATTAAGCGTATTGAACTGTATCTCAATGGCCTGGTACCGGAGATTCAAAGCCACGTAACCTCAGCGAATCTTGGCACTATTCAACAGATCGTCAAGCTAGCTCATCGCCTCACCGATCAGGCGGTGGAACAGAACAGGCTGCCTAAACGTATCAGCGCTACTACCGTTACCACTCCAGTTACTCCTGCTATTCCCAGTGACAACAAGCGGAAATGGGAAGGGGATTCTAGCAGAGGTTCAGCTATTGTATAGTCTCAAGCACAACAGCAGCGCAAGACTAGTGATTACCAGAGTCCGAGTCAGCAATCGTCTGGTGGTCAGGGGCAGAGTGGATATCGGGGAAATCATCCACAATGTAACAGGTGCAACAAACACCACAGTGGTCAGTGTCGTAAGGGCCGCTGTCAGAGATGTCTAAGGGTAGGTCATGAAGCTAAAGATTGCAGGAGCTCAAGGCCTGCGAATCAGAACCAGCAACAACAGTCACCCGTTCCACGAAACCAGTCACAACAACAACAGCAAGGAAATAAGGTATGCTTTCAGTGTGGGGCTGAAGGTCACTTCAAGCGGAACTGCCCCCAGTTAAACCAGAATCAGAATAACAACAACAATAATCAGGGCAGTGGGAACAACAATGGGGGAAACAACAACAATAACAATGGTGCAAAGGGTCGTATGTTTGTGATTGGTCAGAGTGACGCAAGGAACGATCCTAATGTGGTTTCGGGTAAGTTTCTTCTCGACGACTTTTATGTTACTGCATTATTTGATTCAGGTGCGGATACCAGTTATATGTCTCTGAAAGTTAGTAAAATGCTTAAACGCGCACCAACACTTTTGAACACCAAACATGTAGTAGAGTTAGCTAACGGTAAAAGTCTAGAGGCCACACACATAGTTCAGGGTTGTAATCTTATCCTTGCTGATCAGACTTTCTCTATCGATCTCATCCCTATAACTCTGAGTAGTTTCGACATTGTCATCGGTATGGATTGGTTATCCCAACAGCAAGCAGAGATCCTATGCAAGGAGAAGATCATTCGTATTCCTCGTTCTGGCAAAGAACCTCTAGAAGTTCAAGGCGACAAGAGTGGTGTCGTGAGTGGCATCATCTCCTTCTTGAAGGCTCAGAAGTGTCTGCGAAAAGGTCACATAGCAATTTTAGCACTCGTTACTGATACATCGACGACAGAGAAAAAGATTGGGGATATTCCTGTAGTACGCGACTTTCCTCAGGTGTTTCCTGAAGAGTTACCTGGGTTACCGCCTCATCGCCAGGTCGAATTTCAGATCGAGCTAGCTCCAGGAGCAGCACCTATAGCTCGAGCGCCTTACCGCTTAGCTCCAACTGAACTGGAAGAACTGTCTAAGCAATTGCAAGAACTCTTGGAAAAGGGTTTCATACGTCCTAGCTCTTCGCCCTGGGGAGCTCCAGTATTATTTGTAAAGAAGAAAGACGGTACCTTTCGTATGTGCATAGATTACCGGGAACTGAACAAGGTGACGGTGAAGAACCGTTATCCACTTCCGCGTATCGACGACTTATTTGACCAGTTGCAAGGGTCGAGCTATTACTCAAAGATTGATCTAAGGTCAGGTTACCATCAACTGAGAGTCCGGGATGAGGACGTCTCCAAAACAGCATTCAGAACTCGCTACGGCCATTACGAGTTTTTAGTCATGCCTTTCGGGCTAACGAACGCGCCTGCGGTTTTCATGGATCTTATGAACAGGGTGTGCAAACCTTATCTTGACAAGTTTGTTATTGTTTTTATTGATGACATCCTGATTTACTCGAAGAATCGGGAGGAACACGAGCAGCATTTACGACTTATTCTGGAACTCCTTCGAACGGAACAGCTGTACGCTAAGTTTTCAAAATGCGACTTCTGGCTTCGTGAAGTCCACTTTCTAGGCCACGTGGTAAACAAGGATGGGATTCATGTCGATCCATCCAAGGTAGATTCGATCAAGAACTGGCCTGCACCTAGCACACCAACAGAAATACGCCAATTCTTGGGTTTGGCGGGTTATTACAGACGGTTTATCAAAGACTTCTCAAAGATTGCACAGCCGCTTACACTACTGACACAGAAAGGTATTGCTTACCGTTGGAGTGATACACAGGATACAGCGTTTCAGCACTTAAAGGATAGACTTTGTAGCGCACCTATCCTCTCATTGCCTGAAGGCACGGACGATTTTGTAGTCTACTGTGATGCATCTATCCAAGGTCTTGGATGTGTGTTGATGCAGCGGGATAAAGTTATTGCTTATGCTTCGCGCCAACTTAAGATTCACGAACGGAATTACACTACACACGATTTAGAGCTTGGAGCTGTTGTTTTTGCGCTCAAGATATGGCGACATTATCTGTATGGCACCAAGTGCACCATTTACACCGATCACAGGAGTCTTGAGTATATTTTCAAGCAGAAAGACCTGAACATGCGACAACGTCGATGGGTCGAGCTACTGAACGATTACGAATGTGCTATAAAGTACCATCCGGGCAAAGCCAATGTGGTGGCCGATGCCCTCAGTCGAAAGGATACTATACCTAGGCGTGTACGAGCGTTGCAACTCACTATTCAGTCTAGTCTTCCTTCACAGATACGAGAGGCTCAGGTAGAAGCATTGAAACCGGAAAACGTCAGGGCTGAAGCTCTACGCGGCTCTAGGCAAAGGTTAGAACAAAGGGCAGACGGCGCCTACTACGTAACAGGACGCATCTGGGTCCCACTCTATGGCAACCTACGCGAGCTTGTAATGGATGAAGCTCATAAGTCTCGCTACTCAGTACATCCAGGTTCGGATAAAATGTACCACGACCTCAGAACTACATATTGGTGGCCTAGCATGAAGGCCCACATAGCAACTTACGTTAGAAAGTGTTTGACTTGTGCGAGAGTCAAAGCAGAATATCAGAAACCATCAGGCCCACTCCAGCAACCTGAGATACCACAATGGAAATGGGAGCAAATTTCCATGGACTTTGTTACTGGTCTACCCAGATCTCAACGTGGGAATGATACTATTTGGGTGATCGTGGATCGACTCACAAAGTCTGCTCACTTCTTGGCTATCAAGGAAACGGATAAGTTCTCCACTCTAGCAGACATATACCTTAAGGAAGTTGTCTCGAGGCACGGGGTGCCCACATCTATTATTTCTGATCGTGATGCACGTTTTACTTCAGAACTGTGGCAAGCAATGCACAAATCTTTTGGCTCTCGTTTAGACATGAGCACAGCTTATCATCCTCAGACAGACGGGCAGTCTGAGCGAACTATTCAAACTCTAGAAGACATGCTTCGGGCGTGCGTAATTGACTTTGGCAAAGGCTGGGAAAAACATTTGCCACTTGTGGAATTTTCATACAACAACAGTTACCACACCAGCATTAAAGCTGCTCCATTCGAGGCATTATACGGGCGTAAATGCCGATCACCTCTTTGTTGGGCAGAGGTGGGTGACAGTCAGATCACAGGTCCAGAAATGGTAGTTGATACTACTGAAAAGATTGCTCAAATACGACAACGCATGGCGGCAGCACGTGACCGTCAGAAAGTATACGCCGATAAAGACAGGAAAATACTCGAATTCCAAGTTGGGGATCAAGCACTACTCAAAGTTTCACCCTGGAAGGGTGTTGTTCGTTTTGGCAAACGAGGCAAACTCAATCCACGATATGTTGGACCATTTGAAGTCATAGAGAAAATAGGCAAAGTGGCCTACAGACTGAACTTACCAGCTGAACTCAGTGCAGTTCACAACGTCTTTCACGTGTCGAATCTGAAGAAGTTTCAGTCAGATGAGACCCACATAGTTCCTCTGAAGGAGCTCACTATCGACCGGAAGTCAAACCTTAATTACGATATGTTTGACTTTTCGGTTTTAAAACTAATTAAAACAACTAAGCAGGGGTTAAGACTCTTACTTAGGGTCCTTGCTATCTTTTCTACACTTGGTATTCTTCTCCTACTGATTGCAAGCTCCAAAAGTGAGGTAATTGAAAATTGTTGCAAGAGTGAGTTCATGAACTATGAACTAAAGTCCTTTATATACTAAGTTGCAAGCTCTAGGATCATTCACAGCTGTTATGGGAGTCCCTAGGATCACCCCAGGTGTCCAAGTGGTTTATCAAGACCGACAACAGCCCCTAGATTCGTTAAAATTGAAGTTAAGGCGGTGCAACAGCTGAAACCTGCACCTGTCATCAAAATTCTGCGATGGGCACTTTTAGGCGGGCCGCGTAAGATCATAAAGGATCTTACGCGGCCCGCGTAGACCTGTTTTACAGGTTAAAACACTTTGCAACTTGGCAGCTTTAGTCCCTGGTCGTATAAAACCCTATTTAACCTCATTGTTGACATATAAGGCCCTTGTAGTTAGTTTGTTGAGGCTCAAGGATGTATAAACAAACTTCGTTAGGCTCGGTCTCGTTAAATATCACTATAAATGCAAGTTTCATCAAGTTGACACTTTTTACCCAAAGTCTTGAAAACTCGCTTAACGATCTCGAAACCACGTGAAATTTTTATCACTTATTCTTGAGAGTATATTTGAATATTTCGAAGCCTCGGGTTCGTAAAAAGGTCACTCAGAGGTAAGAATTAACAAGTTGACATGTTTAACCCTTATAGTTTTATAATCTTCCGATTATTTTCACAAACGGCTTCTTATATCCAATTAATCACTCGTTTAAGAATATATTCTTCACGTATGGTCATTCAGAGGCTTAAGTTTGGCATATTGACACTTTTAGTCCATTCGCATTCATATTTTCACTGTTTGTCAACTTTAGTCCTTCAAACTCAATCTTTCACATATTTAGAGTTTAGACATGTGTCTATACATAATTGGACACATTTTTACGTTGTGTTACAATAGAAAACCTAATCAACAAATAATATTCTCCACAAAAACAATCAACGAAACCCTAGGTCCGTAACCACAAATGGCACTGGAAGACGAAGAACAACAACCACATGAAATTGCAGCATCTCAGGGGGTGTTTGGGTAAAGCTTATTTAAGTTGAAAAGGACTTTTTTATCAAAAGGACTTGTTAACTTATGACTTTTTGAAAAAGAGTTTTTAAAAAAGTGTTTGGGTTAGCTTATGAGCCAATAAGTCAATAAGCAGTTTTTTAATAGGTGTTTGGTTCTCCAAACAAAAGACTTGTCTTTATGCGTGAGAGCGGTAAGCGGCACAGCGATCTTTGAGAATTCTTCGATAAATCGTCGATAATAGCCCGCTAATCCGAGAAAAGAATGGACTTCAGACGGGTTTTAGGTGTAATCCAACTCTTAACTGCTTCAATCTTCGCGGGATCGACGTGAATACCTTGACTATTTACGATGTGACCCAGAAACTGAACCTCCTCCAGCCAAAATTCACACTTGGAGAACTTAGCATAGAGTCGATTCCCCTGGAGTAGTTCGAGAACCAAACGTAGATGTTGCGCGTGTTCAGCCCTTGACTTGGAATAGATCAAGACATCGTCGATGAATACGATGACGAAACGGTCGAGATATGGTTTACACACGCGATTCATCAGATCCATGAAAACCAATGTGACAACTCGAGTTTCCGACTTTCTTTTTCGCATTTAGTGCACGTTGACTTTGACTGTGTAGTTGTTTGACTTGTTTAACTTGTAACTGTATACGTTATTTTATAATGAACGCATGGTGGTTGCATGATTTTGTGTTTGGCTGTATAACATGAAACACCTGTTAAAAACTTAAACTGTTTAAAACATGAAAGGACCCGACGAAACAGACTGTTTCGCCATATACATCCCGACGAAACTGATGTGTTTCGCCATCAAGCACCTCGACGAAACAGTGTGTTTCGCCATAGCACTTCACGACGAAACTGATGTGTTTCGTCGGCCCATTGATTCGCAAAGCCCATTAAGGGCCCAGAACGGTAATTCGTGGATATTAAGTAAAACCGACTTCCTGTTTCACACTTTTAACAAAAATAGAAACCCTAGAACTCTCCCTTTTGAAAAGGCGATAGCCATCTTCAACCATCATCTTTCTCTCTCGAATCCTCCCTTGTTCATCCCGAATATCTCGGTTAGTGCGTGCTCGTCTAAATCGGTTTCTTTGTCCCTTGATTTCTTTATACATATTGTGTTTATGCTTGATTTCTGGATTATAGGAGGGTATGTTGATGATACTCGGTTCTGAATGTTGTTTATATGGCCTGATTCTGAATACACATTAGTATCTTGATAGGAATCGATGATATGATGTTGTATGTTAATCTATATGTTGTACACATAACCTAGGGTTCGTGCTAGACGTTAAGAACTGTGATGCTTATGTTATGATGATGTTACGATGATTCTGCGTTGAATGATTACTGTATGATTGAGGAATTGCTGTTTTACGGCTGTTAGGGTTTATGTGTTTTTCGCATCTGCTGTAACTGATGTCTGCGAAACTGAACTGTTCGACGAAACAGAACTCTCGGCGAAACAGAATGTGTTTCGCCAAGAGTAGTCGACGAATCAGAAGTTCTGTTTCGCCAGGGGACACCTCGACGAAACAGAATGTGTTTCGCCAATATTGTGATTCGTCACTATATGTGTTTCGTCACTATCTGTGTTTCGCCAACATGCGTGTTTCGCCGAATAGCTGATCTGTGCAGTAACTTGAGTTAATTCTGTTAAATGCTAACTGGAATATTTAACTGCTGTTAAGTGTAGCCATCTTGTATATGATTGTGATTACGTGCTACATGTTTATACGTGCATAATTTGGACACAAACTGATTTCACATACGTGCATACTTTAGGACGTGATTGACTTACTTTGAGCACATACCTAGCATACCGAGCGAAACAAGGTGAGTTCACACACTTTCTAAGGCATGGGATTCCCGGTGGTTGGGAATGGGTTAAAGGAATTAAAAGGAACCTACATATCCTCCTTGGGTAGGATATGTACCGCCATCCTCCATGGGTAGGATGCCAATATAAATCCTGCGTATTCTCCTTGGGTAGAATACGTACGTTCGTCCTCCTTGGGTAGGACAACAACCTTAACTATACTAGAACGATCTTCGCAAACATGCCTGGAATGGCCGCGAACTATACTTAAATCTTCGCAAACATGCCTGGAGGGCCGCGATACAAACATAACCAGTCTAGAAAACATGGGAAACCCCCACTAATCTTCGCAAACATGCCTTGAGGGCCGCGATGCTATTACATACGATGCATGATTACTAATCAAACATATGATTTACGAAATGAACATTATGACTAAATAACCAACTGTGAACTCGCTCAACTAGTTGTTGACTCTCTGTTACATGCCTTGCAGGACCATAGGTACTTTTGGAGCTTGCACGGGAGGCACAGTCGTTGTGGACATGGATCGTGAATGTGTTGTTAAACATTATAACATTTTGTACTTAAACTTATGTTGGGTTTACATTAAATGCTTCCGCGACACACTTATTTATATTTGGTTTTGTAAACACCTATCGTATTGATGAATGACTTTTGATATACATACTTATGTTCAATATGATTGGTGGCTTGATCCTGGTCATGTCACGCCTCCAAGCGGTAGTATTCCGTGTGTGGATTTTGGGGGTGTGACAACCGCGGGTGCGTTGGTTAAACCAAAAGGCATAACAACTAACTCATAGTGGCCGTAACGAGTGCGGAAAACGGTTTTGGGTATATCTTCCTCTTGGATGCGTAGCTGGTGATAGCCTGAGCGTAGATCGATCTTCGAGAAACACGTAGCACCTTGTAGGTGATCAAATAAATCGTCAATGCGAGGCAGGGGATAGCGGTTCTTGATGGTTAGCTTATTCAATTCTCGGTAGTTGATGCACATCCTGAACGACCCATCCTTCTTTTTAACGAAAAGGACTGGCGCGCCCCAAGGAGAGGTGCTAGGGCAAATAAAGCCTTTCTCAAGTAATTCCTGAAGCTGACTCGAGAGTTCACGCATTTCGGACGGTGCGAGTCGATAAGGAGCTTTGGCAACAGGGTTGGCTCCAGGAATGAGGTCGATACGGAAGTCGATATCACGACTTGGCGGTAGTCCAGGAAGATCATCAGGGAACACATGAGGAAATTCACGGACCACGGGGACGTCTTTTACTTATGTCTTCCCTTTCTTTTCCTTCTCCGCTACTACAATGTTAGCCAAGAAAGCTCTGTATTCCTTGTGGAGATACTTGCTAGCTTGGACACATGACATGAGTTTGAGACCCTTCAAAGCAGTTTCGCCATAGACACACAATAAATCACCATTCGCGAGCGAGAATCGAATCATCTTATCGAAGCACACAACTTCAGCATGGTTTTCCTGAAGAAAGTCCATGCCTACTATGACGTCGAAACTTCCGAGTTGCATCAGAATAAGGTCGATTGGGAAGATGTGATGGTTGAGCTCAAGAGTACAATCACGAAGAACAGAATTAACGGCGACAGTTCTTCCGGAAGCGACTTCAACATCGAATGTCGAGGGGAGATGTGAGCGCTTACGACTAAGGAGCTTCTCGAATTCAAACGACACAAAGCAATTATCGGCTCCAGTATCAAACAAACACGATGCATAAATACCATTCACAAGGAACGTACCATTGACCACGTTGTTGTCAGCCTGGGCTTGGCGCGCATTGATGTTGAAGGTTCTGGCGCGCGCTGCTTGCTGATGCTGCTGTTGCTGCTGCTGTTGGTGAGGCTGCTGCTGCTGGGGCTCTTGTTTCACAACCCTGTTCGGGCACATGTTCGCAAAGTGGTTAGGATCACCACATGCGAAGCAGACCCGGGCGTTGACCGCGGGTGCCTGAGCCGCGTGTTGGCCTTGAGGGGCTGGGAGCAGTGCTTGATGAGCAGTGGCTTGAGCTGGGGCTTGACGAGGATCAGTACGGAAGTTAGCAGTGAAATGGCTGTACATGTTGCAGTGAGCGCAGAAACGACAGGCGAGACCCACCGGGTGATGATAAGAACATGTTGGGCAAGCCGGATGGGGGCCTGTGTATGCACGCTTTGCTGGCGGTGCATAGGTAACTGGTGCTGGACGGCGATGAGACTGCTGCTGAGCCGGTACGGCTTCGAGTGGAGCAGCAGTGGTGGTGACAGCACAGTTCTTGTTGCTGGAGCTGCTGTTGTTGTTCTTCTTCCTGCGGCGTGAGGACTTTGACGATTGAGCGGTGGCGGTTTTGGCGGTTGGTGCGGTGGTAGCTTGATGCAGAGACTTGGAAGCTTTATCCCAAAAACCAACTTTTACCCGCTTGTCGTTGATCTCAGCGAGTGACGAATGTAGCGATCTCGTTTAGCGTAGCGATTAGTATAGCATAAGCGTATAACATAGCATAAGGTCATCCATAATTTAACGATTTGTTAGCGTTTTGAGGTAGAAATGCAGTGCGAGTCGTGCGTGTCGATCGAAGTGCAAGCAAAAATCGAATAAGTCTCCAAAATTTAAACACGTAAACAGATAAATACATACAAACACATAAAATCAACGAGTTATCAGAGTCAGCAGTTGCGGGCTCAGAATCGAAACACATAAAATCGAGAAATAGATTGTCTGCGGCTATTAGACATTGACTACCCAAAGTGGTTCGACTATTCTCAAGGACTTGTCGTACACATTTTGACTTTCAGGACCGTGCTTCTGCCTTGATTCTTGGGCGTTTGGCACGCATTCCTTTAGTCATTTAGTGACTTCAGGTCGTTGGAGTCAGTCGAGACTTTGGTGAGAGTTTTGGAAAACAAGTAAAAGTCGGAACAAGTCATCAAGGTTAGGGTTTCACCCCTGGCTCAACAACTTATTTCCTATTTTTGTAAAATAGAGACGAAAAATCCACGCTAAAGTATGGATTTCACTCCTGGTTCAACGCGAATTCTGGTGTTTTATAGATAAATACAGATCAAAACAAGCAATTTAATCGAGAGTTTGTGATTTTCACACCTATTCTCGACTTAATCGCCTGTCCAAAATCGAAATTTCGAGTGCAGTGATAGTATAGCATAGGCGAGAATATCGAGAGATAGCAGTAAGCTCATACATAATCCCTACTGGACATGCACGAGTTGGTCTGTGGGGTCCTAACTATAGACTAGGTCTCTAAGACATCGACCCGGACTAGGTCAAGTCTTGCCTAACTCCCTATAGTTATGGCTCTGATACCAATCTCTCACACCCCAACCGATGGCGGAAACATCGGGGCGTGGCACTGAGCGAAACAAATTGTCCAAAAGTTTCCATAACAATTATATTTATCAATTACTTAAAACAACATGTCCCATACCATGTCATAAAAGATAGTATAATTATTACAGACAAAATATAGACAAATAGTTCTGTTCTGACAACTCAGATTTCATTTGTACAGACAACTATTTGTTGGCCTCTAGGACCTTATTATAGCCTCGCTTTCCTAGCAGTTAAGCATCCTAAACACCTGTCACATACGTTAAAATAGAGTCAATACACATAGTGTAAAGGCGAGCATACAAGTTTGATAATAGCATATAGAGTTCGAAATAGTTTACGCATAACTAGCACGTACACATAGGAAAACGAAGCATGTTAGTTATCGACATGAACCTATCGGTACCAATGACTACGGGTTGACTGCCCAAGGCAGTTCGTAATACATGATCACCACTGTAATCCATGCAAATAATTCTCCTTAACAACCCCCGGGTGAACGGGTGCTGAGTCCAAACTATAGTACTATCGTCGTTAAGGCAGGTAGACAGCATTCCATGTGTAAACATAACAAACAAGCATTCATTAAGTCACGTATAACATGCGGTAACGGTTAGCGTTTAAAGTATTGCGTAATGTGTTCGATTGTGATTTTGTATAAGTAACGTATGTAACACCCAAAAGTGCGTAAAGCAAAAAGGGATCGAGTATACTCACAGCGGTTGATGGATTGAAGGGAGCGCTTGTTAGCCTGAATAGTTCGATAGCATAACGATAAGTGACGCGTAAAATGAAGGCAAGTGTTGGTGGGTTGAATGGCAGTTCGATCAGATGGTAGTCCGATCGGACAGCCGGTCGCTCGGATGGCAATCCGTTTGGACAGCGGTCCGCTCGGACAGTAGTCCGGTCGGATGGCTGTTCGAGTGGATTGTTTCTTCCCTTGAGAAGAATGCGTTTGTGTATGATGGCTTGACTTTTGAAGTTTTTGTTGTAATATTTTGAAAACATAGAAGTATCTCTACCTTTCAGGTCGGTCGGACGGTCGTTCGATTGGCCGGCAACTCGATTGGTTGGACACTTTAGTGAGAACAAGTTCACCGCAGGATGTCACTCGATCGGACAACAGTTCGATTGGGTGACATTCCTAGTGCATTGAACATGTTGAAAATTGTTTAAGTGTTGAAGTTCAATAGTCACATGTTCGAGCGGTTAACCCGATCGGATGGTAGCCCGATCGGACAACAACTCGTTCAACAATCAGACTTCAAATGTTGGTGAATAGTTTAAGTGTGGGACCCAAGGTGCAGATCGATCGGGTGACAGCCCGTTCGGATGACATTCCGATCGGATGGTGGTCCGATCGGACCGTATTCCGTCCTGTCGTTCCGTTCATCTAACACTTGGTTGTTTGATTGTTTGTCGTTTTATTGAGATGTTTTTGATAACGTGTTAAGCAACAGAAATCTCGTCAATACTTGGTATTCCTGATCGGACTAGAATCACCCGAATCCGGTCAGTTAACTGTTTAAGACGGTGTTCCAAGTTTAACCCGTAATCGGTAACCCTCGTCGATAGGATCCAGATCTTGGACCAACACAACCACAAGAATGAGTAGGAAGTTGGTACAAGCTTCGATTCTATCGGTTTTAAGTCCATTGAGTGTAAAAGAGTTGAAAGAAAGTTGGAAAACATTCTGTCAATCCTTTTCACCGTGAATATGTTTAGATCTATGAAAGATCTTTGTTTTTTTATGTGGAAATCGGTTAGATCTAAGTTGCTCTTGGTGGATTGAGGCCAAAACGTGAAGTTCTTCAAGAACACATGATGACGTCATCCTAGAACACCATGAATCTTGGTGATTTCACGGTTAAAAGTTAGGATTCAAAAGATAGAAAGGTGTAGGAGTGCGTGTAGATCAAGAAAGTACAAGATTTAGGACGAGATCTTACCAGAATCGAGAGAAATCGAGGAAAAGGTGAGGAGCACGAGCTGTTCGGTCAGAGAGTTTCCAAAAGTGAAAAGAATGAAAGTGACATGGGGTATTTATAGGATTCCCATAGTGGAAAGGGCTGGCCGGTCGGATGGCATCCCAAAGTGATTTGATTGCGATTGAGTTCGATTGATCACCACACATAACATAAATAAACATGCACAAGTAACACATAAGGCACACACACGTATAACAATCACCAAAATGCGTAATTCGAGTTTCGAGCGCGATGTTGATTAGATTAGTTCGATTAGCGTTTAATTGACTTTATCGCATTGTTACTTCCTATTGTTCACATTCGTAAGGCGATTCATCGCGATAATTATACATCGATTACTGCGATTCTTAACAATTACTCCACATAATACAACTAAAACGAAAATAAAATATACTAATCCATAAGTCAAAGAAGTCAAAACAGGAATTGAGCAATGAGAGACAGATTGCAATTAGCAATCTTTTCTCCCTTTGACTTCAATCTTGACTTTTACTTTGACTTTCGAAACACGGGGTGTTACACTACTGACGATGATTACTTAAAGGATCTCGAACGATGATTACAAACCATGGGCTAGATCGAACAATATCACAAACCCCGTGCTAGATCGGAGGATTCTGTAATCGAACAAAGTGACAAACGATGATTATAACCTGTTGACGAACGATTCTATAAACATTTGATCTCAAGATCGAAGGAAAATGAGGAGATTTGAATCAATCTGTGCAGTGGGGGCGGGGGGTGGGAGAGATCTGGAAAAGGAATGGATAGAATTTAAGGAAACATCATTTTTTATATATATATTTAGTAATTTAAAAATAATATTAATTAATATTTTGGATATCGGATATCCGAAATATCCGAAAATTTTCAATATCACTATCCGAATCCGAATTTTCGGATATCCGAATTTTCGGATAATTCGGATTCGGTTTCGGATTCGGATTTTTTGCACACCCCTAATTTTATCACCCCTAACTATTGACTATTGGTCACTGCCCCACCAAACTATCACTTTGACACCCGCCACCCTCAACTTAACACTTAGTGTGTTCTGTTTCCACGCCGTTAACTAATCACTAACTTTTGATCTTGTTACTATACATTTGCGGTGTCCTAAGATCCCTAAAACCTTCCTAAGATCTCTATAACACCCACAAAAGTATAGTAAAGGGATCTAAAGTTAGTGATCAGTTAACGATGTGGTGACAAAACACACTAAGTGTTAGGTTAGGGGTGACAGACGTCAAAGTGATAGTTGGGGGTGGCAGCGGCCAATAGCCAATAATTTGGGGTGATAAAATCCAATAACCCTATTATTATAAGTTTGTTAGTATATTCATTTGATGTTTTACAACTTCTGTATTGAAGTTTAATAAATACATTTTCAACAGATATGAACATTCGGCAAAGTAAAATAGTAGTTCTCGCTTTTTATGATTAAATGTATTGACTACTTTTGATTATTTGTTTAGGCTAATCAGGGCCGGCCCAAGGGTAAGCCAAATGAGGCTTGGGCCTTGGGCCACCAAAACTATAGGGCCTCCACAATTTGATGAAACCACAGTCCATTTATAAAAGATTTAGGGTGTGAGTTATCAACAAATTGATGGTTGGTAGTGTAGTGGTTTTGTGTATGTATGGATGTTGGTGAGACCCGAGTTTGAATCCCTGGTTCACCATTTTTTTCTTGTTTTTAAATTTTAACACAATCTTTCAAATAATTACACTTAGGCCCTTCAAGTTTAACTTTCAATTACATACATCTTTTTGGGAAAAAGGCCACAAGATTTTACTTCGCCTTAGGCCACCAAAATGGTTGAGCCGGCCCTGAGGCTAATTATTTGTTTAGTTGTAAATCAGAGTTCAAATACATCAACATGCAAAATTTGTGAGAATAACTCATGACTAATTTAATATCAATTAATCAAAAGGAAAACTAAACTAAAAATTACAATATCTATACATCTATCTATACTTTCTATTAAAATGTGGTAAATATATGGTTTTCTAAAAACCATCCTTGTTTCCACACGGGTTTTACTATTATACATATTAATAAGAATTGGTCATGAACAGTAGTTAAATATTTTTATAATATTATAGTTTTTTAACTTTCCATTATTTTATTACTTTAATTTATTATTTTATTGTTTCCTTATTTTATTATTTTAAGTTTTCTCATATAACATTTAAGATAATATCTTAGCAACATTGATGCCCTGCCGATCTCGACTGTATAACATCGGTATCGGTATTATCAGAACCGTTACTGATATTCGTATTTATGGTTTTTGACCGATGTAAAATACATATTGATATTATTTTGGTCATATCGTGACTTTATTTTTTGGGTTTTATCGTTCGCTTGATATACCAAGTGGCGATACCGTATCGGTGTCGTAATGAATCGAACCCATACATATGAATTATAAGTGATGATGAACAGTGACATGATGAGGTTACTTGAAAATATGGGCCTTTGATTTGGATAAACATTGAAATTCATTTAGTTTTTTTTTTTTTAATGGCTAACGTTACTCTCCCAAACTACTATATTTACAAATAACTCACCCTTGCTTGGGATTGAACCCAAGACCTCCCACTAAGAAGCAAGAGCCTCTACCAAGTGTGCTAGTCCCACTTGGCTCGAAATTCATTTGGACACACTTAATTATTTTGGAAATTATGAGCATCTCATTTTAATATTCTAACCTGGGTGATGAACATCGATTACTTGGATTTTTAGAAACAAGCTTAATAATTAATTATTGTATCATATTCAGATATTAACATTGCAGTATAAATCTATTGAAAACGGATAATGTGCCACTATCATACTAAATCGAACCAAAACTGATTGTTTTTTGCAGTGTAATGTCGAGATAAAAAATAAGCACAACTACGTACTTAATTTTTTAGAAAAAATTACAAATGTAAATTATTAAATAAGTATCAAATTAATTGATAACAACTATGTTTATCTATCTTTTTTTTACCATTCCAAGTTATTTGATCGCGCGTTGTGATGGTACATTATCGCGGGCATTGGATCGATGTTGATTCGGTTCGTTACAGTACTGGTACGATATATGCATTCTTTATAGTAATTATCATGGGTTTTACATCGACCGGAAATTATGAAAACGAACATCGTATCGGCATCAATGTTGTTTTAACACCGGTTCAGATTATCGCGGACCGAACAACACCGGTACCGATATTCGTTTCTATGGTTTTCAACCGATTCAAAACACATGTCTATTGCTTTGTTGAGTGCCGGTATCATACTGGTACTGTAATGAACCGAACCGATAATGCCGCGAAGCGCGGGGTTCATCCCACTAGTTAGTTATTATAACTAGGATTGCGAGCTGCCGCAATGCGGCGGGGATTCTTTAGTTGTAACTAAGTCGATCTAGGACCCGCACGTTATGTTAAACCTGTCAAACGGGGGAAAATAGACGATGTAAAAACGTTCACCCACACACACACGCACGTTGCGTCGTGTTAACTCGCAAAATTTAGAATGAAACGTAAAAACGTTAAACCAAAGACGCACGTTGCGATGTGTTAAGTCACAAAATTTAGAACCAAGCATAAAGCGAAAAATTTGCGGAAAATGAAAACTATAAAGGACCAAAGTTGAAAGTAAAAAAAGTTACGAGGATAGATTGCAAAAGATAAAAAGTTTTGGGTTAAAAGTAAAAAAGACAAATAGTTTTGAGTTAAAAGTAATTTATGAAATACTTTTGGGTGAAAAGTAAAAAGAAAAATCATTTTTTTTGGAAAACCCCCAAAGTCAACGTTACGACAACCATATGCATAACCAATTTTTCTTTTAAAACCCCCCAAAGCACACCCCGCGTTGCGGCAGGGCGTAAAACGGTGTCAAATAGTACTAATGTCACACAACCGTCATCGACCACCAACACTGACTCGACCTAGGATATGCGTGTTGCGACGAACCTGTCAAACATGGAAAAATAGAGGTAAAAACGTTGAACTACACAAAGTAAAAAAAAAACAAATAGTTTTGAGTTAAAAGTAATTTATGAAATACTTTTGGGTGAAAAGTAAAAAAAAACATTTTTTTTTTGGAAAACCCCCAAAGCCAACGTTACGAAAACCATATGCATAACCATTTTTTCTTTTAAAAACCCCAAAGCACACCCCGCGTTGCGGCGGGGCGTAAAACGGTGTCAAATATTACTAATGTCACACAACCGTCATCGACCACCAACACTGACTCGACCTAGGATATGCGTGTTGCGACGAACCTGTCAAACATGGAAAAATAGAGGTAAAAACGTTGAACCACACATGCACGTTGCGTCGTATAAACTCGAAAAATTTAGAACTATACGTAAAACAAAAATTTGCGAAAGATGAAAAGTATAAGTTACAAAAGTTGTGAAGTTAAATTGCAAATAATGAAAAGTTTTGGGATAAAGTTCAAAAAACAAATTATGTAGGGTTAAAACTGTAAAAGATAAAAACCTTTGGGTTAAAAGTAAAAAATAAACTTTTTTTTTTGAAAAACACCTAAAGCACAATGTACAAGTGATGATGCACAAAAAAGTTATATATGGAATAATAACAAGTGATGAAGCGATAGGTATAGTAGAGAAATATCAGAGAGAAATTTGATATTAAATAATAATTTGGGCGTTTGTTTGTTTTCCGTCGTGAACTTATTATCCGTCAAAACCACCTTGAATTTGAATGGTATGGCTGGCTTGCAGCAGCAAATCTAAATCTCCTTGTCCTCCTCCTCCTTGTTGTTAAATCAATCGGGTTTAGTTGTTTTTAAACCCCCACCCCACCCCACCCATCTTCTTCACCTTGTTGCTATTATTGGTGATGGGGAAGAATCAAGCGTACAAGGCGATGCAGAGATCTAGGGTGGGCTCCACCTCAGGCGGCCCTGACGATGTCGAAGACGGCATGGTTTGTACCCTTCCATTCCATATCATTTCTTTCAACCAAATACAAAACATTATTATTATTATTTCTTGGGTTTTTATCATCTATTATCACTGCCTCCCTCTGTGTGCTGGCCTGGCCTGGCCTTTAGGTTTCTCTATTAGGTAGGCCTAATTAATTGTTTATAGCACCTGATTTACTAATACACTGTGATTTCTGCTTCTAATATGATTCCCTTCCCCATGGATTTACCCATTTATTTATATGCTCAAACCCTAGCCTATTCAAGGTTTTTTTTTTTTTTTTTTTTTTCATTTCATACTTCATTTTCTGGTTAAAATATTTTTTGAGTTGCAAACATTGATGTCAATTTGCTCTGTTAAAATGATGACTCCTTTTCGCTTTAATTTCGTTTTAAAATGTTGTTTCATCATCATGTACATTTTGTTTTTCTATTCACAACCGTATTTTCACTAATAATTTGTACCACACTTGGTTTTAAAAAGCCAAAAGGTGAGTGTTTTACATGAGGCGCATGTGAGATGCTCTTTTCTTGTGCAGTAGGATGTTGTACAACAGGTTTACACGTAGGTCATCTATAAGTTAAAACATATATAAAGCTTATTTGTAGGTGATGCTAAAACCCTATGAGATATATAGAAAAGGTTATATAATCACTTTGCGCCTCATGTACGAAAAGCTTGCTGCTTTTGTGCTTTGTGCCTCGGTTTTAGACCTTGTCGCCTCGGTGCGCTTTTCGCTTTTTAAAACCAACGTGCAACATGATGGACGGCTTTTTTTCTTCTAATTCTGCACTGTACCATATTAGTCTTTTTTTTTTTCCTGTATCCTTTTTGATTAAGAGAGTCGCAGGTGGATGGTTCATTTCATTCACCAGAGTGGCATGCAGCTCGTTTGGCCAGCCTCAAAACTTCGCATACAGTTACCTGGGAAGAGTACAAAAAGAAGCAAAAGGTAACTTATTGCCCCTTGAAACATTTTCAAATGTGATGCATTCATCAAAGATGTCTTGTTTTACCTCTTAAACTTGTGAGCTTTGCATAGTTTTACCTGATAAGTGCATCATATTGCTCGCTTGTTATTGAGATGCTAGCCTCAGTAATCTTTTTTTCCAATCACTGGTGTCCCCTATTTTGTATTATATTAATATTGAATGACAGCATTACCTTTTATAATGATCAAATTTTGTATTCTTAAATGGTCCTGGTTATTACTCCTATTGGCTTACTGTTTACCTCTCTGTTATATCTTAAAGGATATATTACAAAAAACTACCTGTTTGCATTTACGGTTGCTTCGGTTCTGCCAACTTATGTCAGAACTTTGTTTCTGAATACCATAATTTTGATTTTCTTCTACTCTTGTTTTTTATATGTGCATTGCTTAGTTATCGATTATATATGGAAACAAACTATCTAATTCTTATGTTTAGGAAGAAGAAATGAAAAAGGGGGAGTTAGAAGCTGACAAAGATAGAATGATGAGAGAATATCGGGCTCAACTAGATGCAGAACGGGCCAGCAAGCTCGCCCATGGAAGAAACCATTCAAAAAGTAAATCTTCTCATAGGAAGGGTATGTGTAGGCGTAATACAACTTAAATACCTTCTTTTGTACTTTTTTTTTTTTCTGATGCGTTACCGGCCTGTGCAGATAAGAAGGATAAAGATCTAAAGAAGCGATCCAACAAGAAGAGAAGGGTAACATTTTTTGGAATTCTCTCATTTTACTTTTTTTCTTTTTCAAACTTGTACCTGTGAAGGCAGTTGAATAGGTTGTTATCTGTTGTTGCATATATAGCATACGAGGAAATCTTCAGAGTCTAGCTCTTCAAGTTCATCGTCTGAATCTTCAAGTAGTGACGATGATTCTCGAGAGTCAAAAAGGTCACGGTCAAGGTCTAAAAAGAGGAAAGACAAAAGACACAGGTCAAAGTCCAAGCATTTGAGCGGTGATGAAGAGGTAGGTGGCCCGTTGCCCCTTTCCAGGTTTTTTGGGAGCGCAAAAGGGTGACGGCATCATCAGTGTGTTTGTGCTTGTTCTCGAAGGATGTAATGTCTGACAATCCGTTTCTCACCTCTTACTTAAAACAGGAGGATACAATTATGTGTTTTGTTGGTGTAGCATTCTGTAACTGTGACCTATCCCAAGTGTGTTACTTTTGCTGTTTGTAGACTCATAATTCAAATAGCACTTGAGAGAGCTTTAATTTGTTTCTAATGTCATCGTAGGTTTTTAATATTTCAGCATTTGCATGAAAACCAGGTGTCTCTGCTGTCATGAGAAAACAAATATAGCTGCAATCGGCTGCGCATGACGTTAGTAACCAGGTGTCTCTGCTGTTATGATTCAATTTTGACCACTTAATTTTCTATATTCAACCCCTTTCAGTATAAATGAAGTCTACTTCAGATTAGAGATGGACAATATCCAAACCAGTTTGTAACCCAACGCGACTTGCATTACCAAACAGGTATGAACCCGACCCAACAGCCCATTTGTACACCGGTTCCCCCTCTCGTCACCCAAACCGGTTTCAACCCGACCCAAAAAAATAAGTTTTTTTTTTTTTTTTTTTGTTCTTTTAATGAGGACCGGTTTATGACCCAAACTGAGTTGAATAGGGTTCTTTGATTTTTACCCAAACCGGTTAGTGACATGAAACTTGTTTTGACCAAAGTTGACCAGATTGATTTGGTTTATGAACCGAACTGATTTGGCAAAAAAACCTGGTTTGTACACCTCTACTTGAGACTATCAGCCATGTTACCTTTGTACAAACACTAGGAAGGATGGATGGACAATTTAATATAATATGGTACACGCACAATTACATTCAGAAACACCCGTATATAGCTTGTGATTCTTAAATCACATTGCACCCTTGTCTTAGCCATTGGACAGAAAAGGAGAGAGCACTTGTTGCGACACTAGGGTTCTAAAGTAGCCGACGTATTTAATGTTGTAGTGACAACAGTTGACGGGTGAGTGTAAAATTTTTGCTACTTAATAATCTGTTGAGTCTTACTTTCAAAATGAACGTGGCAAAACAAGAGTGGCTCATATTACAAAACAATAGATCATGAAGTAGAAGTCAAGCAAGGTGAATGGATTCGTTACAACAACATTAAAGTAACATATAGTTGGTTACTCTGGCGCTGGTGATGGCTCATTGATGGCCTTCCCTTTTTCTCTCAGCTTGGCAATGCTCTCTTTCATCGCCTCCTTCCTCTTCTTGCTAGCTAACACCTTTGCCAGTACACCACTTACATTCGGGTCTTTTTTCTCTTTCTCTGTTGGGGGAGGCGCTGGCGGCCGCCTTGCTGCCGCTTCAGCATTCTTATCACTGACGACATTAATGGTCAGCCCAAATACTGTACCAACCAAGACATCCCTGCACCACCAATCAAACAGTCAGCAAGCCGACATGTAAAAATTCGTTACACTGTCGGTATACATCACCTGCGAAGAGGAACCGATACATTCCGGTGGGTGGCCAGAATCTTATGAGATGGAGGAGGAGTGATGGTTGCAACAGCAGCAGCTGCTGCAGGAGTTAATGATCGGGTCATAATCACTTGGTTAGAAAGGAAGGTTGGTTGGCTGGTACCAACTTGTAAATGAATTAATTGACCGTGTGTTGATTATGGATAAGATAGTATTACACGTGGCCTGACCTCATTGCTTTATTTATTATCCAAATGGAAGCTGACATTCACTTTTTCCTTGATGCCAGAATGAATACTAACAGTGAGTTCATCCAGCAACTAACAAATAAAATGCATTTTGTGCCGCCTTCCTGCTTTAGTAGTTGGTACTTGGTACCTTATACACTAGTAGTTTGGTGATGAAGAAACCAATATAATATGAAACATTAGAAAAAATCAATATTAAAAAAAAGAGTGAAACACTGTTCATCAGCTCTTTCTGTTAATATATATAATTTCGCATAAACATAGAAAGAAGATATCAATAACTGCCAACATTATGGGGTGGGGGTGGTCATCACTCATCACTCACAACACCCAATCAAGTTCCGCCATGTCATCAACCATTTTTCCATCACTCACAACCTTTTTTAGTGGCAATGGTCATCACTCACAACACCCAACAATAACCCTCACACCCCCTCACATGTTCCATCACTCACAATCCATAACACGTGAATTCTTTCACGGAATCTTCCATCACTCGTGATCATTGAATGGTGGCGGTGGAAAAATGCCAACTTCCACGCGTTGAACATTCTCCATCACGGACACTTTTTGTCCCACCCCCAGTCCCCTTAGTGAAAAGATAAAGTGGTTAAAACTACCAACATTAGTGAGACATCACTACCAAGCTTAGTAAGACGGGAAAATGTGATTACTACTTTATTAATGAGACGTTATAATGATGTTCTCTACCAACTTAACTTAGAGATACGATTTTAGTGAAGACAGATCGAGGAATGGAAAAAAATGGATTATTAACATCCACTTGAACCACTATACATCAAATGTTATCTCGTTGCCATCAAATCGATCAAAATTCGGGTTGTTCTCTCTTTTGCGAAATGGTAACAATTGGATGTTCATAATGTTTTTTCTTCATACAACATATATATAAAACACCTTTTATGACCTTAAACACGCACCAAGGGCCTTTCAAAGTCTCTTCATACACATGATTTCATTTCACTTTTTATCTATTCATCTACATGCACCCTCTTGTTCTTGTACATTTTGGTTTATGTCATTAGGTGGACAAAATCACCGAGACCACAAACAACACCAATGCTATCAACAAGGTCAACTTGGCACGGCATCTATTCTTGAGCTGGATAAATAAAGCTCGTTTACTAAACAAAAATATTTTTAGGTTCAGGCTCGGATCGTAAACAAGTATATATAAGCTCGATAAGGCTCGACGAGCCTGACGAGCTTCACATGCCAGGATCGAGCCAAGGCTCAATAAATAAACAAGCTTAAATTTAGGCTCAAGCTTGTTAAGGCTCCACTCGGCTCGAGCTTTTTCTCAAACCGATCTCAATGTTCGGCTCGTTTGCACCCCTTGGATGCTTTAGGTGATTTAAAAAAAAAAAAAATGCTGGGGTGCCGTCCCTTTTAACCAAAAACAAAAACGATTATTTAGAATTTATCTTTTAGTTTATTGGTCGATTAGAATAATAGAAAAAACAAGCAAAGATATTGAATAATCCAGATACTCACTGACTACCTCTCATTGCTTTGACACGTCATTTTATTCGGATAATTCCCAAAAACCATTTTATCAAACTCCATGTGCAGCAGCAAATGCTCCGAGTAAAGTTTTTCACAATTCCGGTCAGCATGCTGCCCGTTTCCTCCACAATTGCTAACCAGGTAATCTATTCATCTTCGATCACCATACTCTTCTTATTCAAATCCTTAATTTCATTCATTAAAAAAAAAAAAAACCATTTATTTGTGTTAAATTGTTTGTTTAGTTAGTGAAAGTATGAAACTTTGTTTGCAGGTTTGTCTGTATGGAGGGTGTAGACACTCTTATATGCACCACAAGGTTAAATGCGTAATAGAAAATGATGTTCTTTCATTCAAGACACAAACTTTACCAACCCCTTTTAATCTGCAAAACACATTTCTTGCTACCAATATTCCAGATGCTTATTCCCTGAAACCAGATGATGTTTTTGGTGGAATTAATGATACCCTTAGTGCTCTAGTGTGTAACACAGACACTGCTATCACCAACACACTTAACTCAATCAACACATCACTAAAACTTGCATCAAAGGGTGTTAATGATGCACTTGATGTTTCTCTTGATAAGTTGAAGGTCTCATTTAGCAGTGCATTGTCAGGGTTGGGTAATAACTCTAAAGGGGTATCGAGTAAAGTAGGGGTTGTAGCTGTTGATGGGTTGAGACACGCGATCATTGCGGTTGAGGGGGTTTTGGCACAAGGGGTTACGCTTGTGGCCTATGGTTATGGGTATGTTAAAGATACGCTCCCTCCGGAGGTCCAGAATGTGTTGAATTCTTCAGAAGAGAATGTGTTTAGGCCGGTTGGGACGGCTTTTCAACAGGTATCACAAACGTATTTTCCATCTTTGCCTACTAGTGATAGTAACAGTAATAGTAATAGTAGTAGTGAACCCGTGTGTGTCATAAACAGATTTACGTTGTCTTAGAGGGATTTGAGGCGAGTATTGGAATTGATCCAAGCGACCCGATTGTTCCTGTTGTGCTTTTGCTTGCAGCGTCAACCACGTTATGGTATAGTGCTCTTTCGTTTTTCTTTGTCGACGTCATTAGGTGAGGAAGCTTTTACGTATATTCATATCTGTGCAGGGTTTCTTATTGGGTATTGACCTATGCTGGATATGCTGGAGACTTGTCCCCACAGCTAACTTTGGAGCTGCTGAACGGGAAAGAAAATGTTGCACTAATTGATGTCCGGCCTGAGGCAAGAGACTGTAATTTTTTCTAGCCTTTCTATTCTGAATGTTTTTCTATTAGATGTTGCATCATGTCTACAAGTTTGGCTCAAATATCACATCGGGGTATATGAAGGATTTCAGAGAAAGAGATGGAATTCCAGATCTCCGAAGGAGAGCGCGGTTTCGATATGCTAGCGTGTCATTTCCTGAGGTTGGTAGTTTCTGTTGTTTGCATATAACATGAATGTTGCAACAACCAGAAAAAAAGGGTTGTTGGAACACTTTGAGATGCATTATCAATTTGCCGAACTCTGATAGACATTTCGTTATTGTGGAATTTCAGGTTGATGCCAATGTAAAAAAGTTACTCAGGGGTGGGAAAGATCTTGATGATGCCTTGGTTTCTACTGTCATTCGGAACATGAAAGTTGTTCAAGTATGTAACATTGCCCTTTTACTTCATTAAGTGCTTTGCGATCTTTGTGTTTCTTTCTCCCTTTCAAGTCAAACCTTTTAGTTTGATGCTGACATGGACTTTGTATTGGTTTAGATAAACAATGATCTTTTTTGTGGCTGAATATATGCGCAACACTAATGTTCTTATACCATTCAATTTTGACATTCTTATTGAAAGACGGTGTCCAAGAATTGCAGCATCAATTTTGAATAACATAAGAATAACTCATTTGCCCTATCTATAGGGAGGGTCCAAGGTAATAGTAATGGATGCTGATGGTTCACGCTCTAAGGGAATCGCAAGAGCGCTAAGGAAATTTGGGATTAAGGCAAGTATCTGTTTATACAATCAATTTTGCAGCTTTACACACACTACTTGGCTACTTGCATGGCTTTCTTTTCGGTGATTCAAATATTTATGATACTACCTTTTGAAATTACAGAGACCATACTTAGTCCAAGGTGGCTTCCGCTCTTGGGTCCAAGAAGGTTTGCGTATAAAGGAGCCGAAACCTGAGACAACACTTACCATACTCAATGAGGTATGTTCTCTTTTGAAGTTTAGATCTTCCATTAAATATGCAAGCCTTATGTTTCACCTTTATATACAGTTGATAAATCTTTAGGTCTCTAATTGAACTATCAGTAATTCAACAGATATTTTCTGTTCTTATGAGTTACCTTCAAACCAGATCTGTTATTTTCAGTATCATCATGCTTTACATGTGTAATACCTGTTAATCCAAATTTGCTTCTTGTGACAGGAAGCTGAGGCTATTTTAGAGGGTGTCACTCCCCTGCAAGTTATTGGGTATGGCGTGGTAAGGCTATCTATTTTAAAAAGATGAATGTCGTTTATGTTTCTACAGAGTACAGGATCAACTGGCTTTTAGAGTACAAAATATGCTTGACCTCTGTATGTCCTACTGTTGGATTGAAAACCCATCATGTGTGGTGATTGTTAAATGTTAAAACATGTTTCAAGTTCAAACATTTATCATTAGAAACTAAACTTTTTATGTCAAATGAGTCAAGAGTCATCCAAAATGTATTCAAATGATTACAACCTCCTTAATTGCGTTATTAAGAAATGAGATTACCATTTAATCGTTAACCAACACACCAACTTTCCCCGGTGCCACCTCTATGATACCATTATGGCGTTACCACTTTTGGTCTAATTTGTGTGATTTTTTATCCACAGGGTTTCCTGGCAGCTGCTTATGCATTGTTAGGTTTGTATCTTTTCCAAATTTTGCTTTCTAGAAAGAACACCTTGCCACGATGGGAATTAACAAAAATACTTTTAAATATCTGTGAAGTCATTTATCAGAATACATATAACTTACTGAAGTGTCATCATTAGTTCTTATTTCGTATATCTTCGTTTTTTTACTAGAGTGGGAAACAACACTGCAACTCATTGCTATTTTTGGCGTTGGGCAGGTACTTTTAATTATCATCCTTTAATGTGGCTTTTTTTGAAAAAAATTATGTAGATTTGACTTATCTGCTTTTGAAATTCTATTCTGACATTCCCTAATTATCTTTTGACCAACACCAGACTATATATAAGCGGGTAGCTTCTTACGAGGACTCTAAAGATTTCAACAGAGATGTGAGGTAAGTTTACATAGCTTTGGAAATTAAAATTTTCTAACATCTGAAGTTTGATTATTTGACATGCCTGTTTATACTATACTACCACTTGATAACTAACAATAACTGTTGATTGGCTTGAAGGCAACTTCTTGCCCCTGCTAAGCTGGGAGGGCAGGCAATTTCATGGGCTGCTGGAAAGTTGGAAACTAATCGCAACGGTTTACCGACTTCACCTTCCTCTGTAAATGTCCAGAACAGGGTGTTGCAAGCTGCTGCAAAACACGAATCTCAGCCGGATAGTGAAGAACCAACAAGTTCTGTCAATCAGAGCCCACCGGATCTCTCTGAAGCATAGAAGCACATCTAACTTTATCATGGTTGGTCTCTAAAGTTGGTTGTGATTGTAATCAAGTGTAATTCTACTACATATGTCCTGCACACCATTGATAATTGGGTTTTATTTGTTCCCTTATACCAACTCCTCCTAGAACCCTTGTAAACATTTTTCCTTTGCCCAAACTATAAAAGTGTGTAAAGCTTAATGGTTCTCCTTTCACATTTTAAACCCAAGTTCTAAACCAATACAAGAGGGGAAATATATTATTATGTGTGGTCTGCCAGATGGGTTTGGTCCAAAGATCGAAGAAACCGATGGTGGTATGAACAGAAGGTATGGCTAGTGAAGAAACACTGACCTTAACGGTAGTATCCAACGAGGACTTCAACTCTTAGCAACCCGAACTGCTAGCTGCAAAACAGAACACCGTTAGGACTCATTACAGAAATGGGGTTATTCCTGTAACCACCCTCCGGCGTGAGAATAAGTCTCGGTTTGGGGAGAAAGTATAAGTATATGGAGAGAGAGAGAGTTAACGAGAGCAAGATGATCCATACCTTAGATGTTTACCTCTATTTATAGTTTACCATTAGGGTTTCCCTTAACTTAGGATGGGCTCCGATAAGTTAGGGATGTGCATGATCTTCCCAAAAAAGTTGGGGATTTGGTTACGTAATTTATCCATGCAGAATAGAACATTCTAGAATAAACATATATAATTAATTATTTATAATAAAATAATAGGTAATTACCAGGCCGGGTTAGCCGATCCGGGTCATACCTCGTCATGTCCCCCCAGTCCGAAGTTATGTAATGAAATTCATGAATTCGGACTAAAAAAGGAACGGTCAAAATTTCCCCCTTTGAGTGTAAGTTTTTTGAGTGGGGTACCGTTATGCAATTTGAAAAAATGGCGGCGATGGGAAAGGATGTGACAGTTAAGTCATCATTAGGATGACAACTGTCCCTACCCTGTACTGACGCGTGTTCCCATCTATTTGCCTTTTTGAATTCGAAAAGTTGTCTCTCCGTATAAATAGGGTTCCTATTGTGGGTTTTGAAATTTCATTTCTCCCCTTTGTTTACAACTGCGTGCTTCAACTTCTTGAATCGAAAATGGCTTCCAAAACCGGCGAATCATCTTCTTCTGCCCAAGCAAATACCGATGTCCTTTATTGCAAGTGGGGACTTGTATCGTACAACAATCTTGTTCAAGATTACGGTATTAGGGCATAATGGAATCCGGTATTGCCGTCAAAGACATATACGGCATTTCCGTTTTAGAAAGGTAAAATCACATTGTTTCGTGATTTTTTCAAGTTTTGTAACTTTCGATTGCCAATCACCAACTTCTGTAAGTTGGTTCTTGACCATTAACCCATCCATATTTCTCAATTGCACCTGTTGGGGTTGGTCAAACTCCGACAGTTCGAGTTTGCCTGTATCGCCTTGGGGCACATCCCTGAACTCGTCGTTTTTAGGGCTTTTTTCGTCCTTGTATGGAAATCCCCTTTTTTTACTTTTGACAGAGGGACCCCGATGTGTCTTGCTTGAGAGACATCCCTACCAGCTCTAAGGACAAAGATTGGAAGAAAAAATTCTTCTATATTGACGCTGGTGTTATCCCCGGAGAAATGCACTGGAGGGAGATGGGACCAAAAGACAGTTAAAGACGAAGGTCCCTCAGAAGATGCTTTTGTGGCAAACGCTCTGTACACAAAACTGTGTGGGCGCCCTTTTGAGTGCACGGTAATCCCTGAGGGGGCCTTAGTGATGGCGGGGATGAGCCTGCTATGGAGTGACGTCAAGTTATATCCTTCGTTCCGGAGGGATGATGAAGGTATGTATCCCTTTTTGCCTTGCATATGCTTTCTTAATTATGTGTGAGATAACATGTGTTTATGTTGCAGAAGAATGGAGTTTGTTTGATTTTGTCGACCCCCCACGACATACTGCGTTGAAAGCCGCAGACCGCGTGCTTGGGTAACAGGAACCAGATGTCCTGAAGATTCATTTGGAGCAGTTTTTACTGCTAGCTGTACCGACGGATCCGGCTGCTTATATTTCTCAGCCTCCCCCAGTGGAGGAAGTAATGTTGCTGCCATAGAGAAGAAACCGGTCAGGATAAGGGTCACCGGGAGGAAATACATGGCTGCGGGAGCTGCTGCTTCATCAGTTAGCATGACTACACCCGCTGGGGGTACTGCCTTGGAATTGACAAGTCCGACCCATGTGTCGAAAAAACGCAAGACTTTTTCTGTACCTGCCCTGACTGCTTTTGAGGCTATGCAAACTGCTTACGCCCTGCCCCTTGGTAAGTAATTTTGCTTGTGTGTTCGAATGTGGGCTTTGTGTTATATGTTACTAAACATTTGATTTAATACAGGTTCTACTGCTGGGGTCCAGGTTGAGGGGGTGCCTTCTGCTCCATTGACGTCTGTTGGGATTATACATTCCACTATTGGCGATACCAGCCTATCAGAGCTTATATTTTAGGTGAGTATTACCGCCGCGGTTAGTTGTACGATGCCGCCGCCCATGCCTACAACTGTTGTGACCGTGACAACTAGTCAAGTATCCACACCACTACCATCAAGTGTCAAGCCCTCTTCCCTGTTTGAATCTCCATTAAGCGTATTTTCTGCCACTGAGAAGGAGATGCCGACCGTGCCTGCCGCCTATGAGGCGACTAGTGCCGAAGGTACCGCTGTTAGCGATGCTGGGAGTTCCATTAGTGGAATTGCTGATGATGGGGCCCGCTTGGGTGATGATCTTTATTTGCCTACCATCAACTGGGATTAGGGGTGTAAACGAGCCAAGCCGAGCCGAGCCAGTGTGGGTTCGGGCTCGGGCTCGAAGCTAAACGAGCCGGCTCGGGCTCGGTTCGATAATTATAGCGAGCCGGAAATAAGGGCTCGAGTTCGGCTCGCAAAAAGTTCGAGCCAGCTCGGGGCTCGACGAGCCAGCTCGGTTTTAAAAAAAATGTTCAAAAGGATCGATGATGAAATCAGCCCTTCTTGTTCACATCTTCTTCATCAGCCGGGTGGTCTGGCCGGTAAGATTCCGACGAACAAGTTGAGAAGAAATCAAAAGATGAACAGAACATAGATCACACTAAATCATTGAGCATTACAGAAGGATCGATCCATATGTACAACCATGAAGATGAAGACAGGGAGATTAGGGTATGAAGTGCTTTGTTGAGACAATGGAGGAACCAGCAAAGAAAATTAGGGTATGAAGTGCTCTGTCAATAAGCTGTACACCACAAATATTCTCCCCCAAATTTAGATGATGAATTAACATTTTAGCCCTCCAAGCTTTCAAATAAGCCAAAGAAACCCATGCACTACAATATTATATATTTATATTAAAGATAGGAGAACTAGACTTTGAATTGTTAGGAACATATTTTAAAGGAACACATTTTAAATAAGACTATCTCCTCATCTTTTTTTTTTAAGGTAAAATTTGATGGTAAAATAGTTGGATTCTATATATGTATATATATATTATAAAATGGTGACACACGGTTCTTAAATCCGGTCCGACCGATCCGACCGGTCCGACCAATGAACTGGTAAGAGGACCGGTTCAATGTCCGGTCCGGTTATGAAAACATTGCATATAAGAGATCTGGGGACTGTTGATTTTATTTATTGTTCTAATGTTCTTTGATAACTAAAAAGGCAGCAACATGACAGCCTTTTATTATTACGATTCCAAAAAAAAAAAAATAGCCCTATATTATATTATTATTGAACATATGTTTAAGAATTAATATAGACTTTATAATATATATATATATATATATAATAATGATAACGAGCCAACTAGCGAGTGAGCCACGAACCGAACCTACCTTGGCTCGGGCTCGGCTCGTTTAGATCGAGCCAATTTCGAGCCGAGCCAATTTCGAGCCGAGCTTTTTTCGAACTTTTTTCGAGCGAACTGCGAGCCTCGAGTTTTTTGAACAGCCCTAACTGGGATCCCAATGCACAAGACAAACGCTATCAGCCCCGATGGAAGATCGCTGAGTCTTCTAAACTGATTTTCCCCCCAGTGATTCAACACTGGGTTGAGCGGGCGTATCCCTCGGCTGAGTCTGCATATGTAGAGTGGTTAAACAACGAGAATTTGATGAACTCTACGATGGTGGACTCTGTTAGCCAACCCCGGAGGCTTGCCGAGATCCGGTGCATGTGGATGCATGACAACAATGAGCTCCATCAAGCGCGGGCTACTATCCAGGAGTTAAGGGATGAGAAGTATCGCTTGGAGAGTCAAATTTAAGCCGCTGGGTTAAGGGAGAGTAGGTTTGTATCTGAGAAGAACAAGGCGGAAGATGACCTGAAGCGGGTGACTACCAACCTTGTTGAGGAGAGGATCTTATGGGCTCGCGATATAGCGGAGAAGGATCGGGTCCTAGCTCATGCCAAAACTGTTCAAGAAGAATTGGAGCGTAAAGCGATTGCTGAAGCCCAAAAGGTGAGAACTAAAATGTCTGCTCAGGTGGAAAAATTCCGGATTGACACTAACTTTGTGTCTCAGGTGCAGGAAAGGTACCAGGCTTTGACTGTTGAGATAGAAACGTCTAACGCCAAGGTCCGAGCCAAACAGGCCGAGTTGGAGGAGCGGGAAGATCAACTTAGGAAACTTCAGCAACAGTGTGATTCCCTTGTTTCTGAAAAGAATGAGCTTGCTCAGTCTTCCGCTGTTTATCAAGCATGCCTTAAGGAGGCCGAAGGTGCCCTGGAGCAGTCAAACGCCGAGGTGGACAGCCTAACTGACCAGCTGGCTGCCTTGCGCGGTGATAGGAATTGTCTAATAACCAACGGCCTGGTTGGGGCGTTTGAGTATCTCCGTCAATCGGAGTCATTCACCGCTTTGCTGGACCGTCTTTCTGCCGCCGCCTATCAGTCTGGCCATCAAGATGGTGTGTATAAGGGCTACTTTGAATGTCAACAATCAGAGAAGATTACTCCCGCCTTCCACACAACCAGAGGCAAACTCCAGGGAGAGATGGCAGATGCTCTTAAAGCAGCGTGCAACGATCCGCTACCTGCGTATGAGGACTTAACGAAGAAAGTTGCTGAAGATGGCGTGGATGCCTTACGCTTGATGCTGGAACCAGTGGAGGAGTCGGAGCAGGAATAAGTTTTTCCGTTTTGTTTAATATGCATACTATTTCTCAGATATTTTGTAAGAACACTGTTTTAATTGGTTTTTGTGCAAATGGTTGATTTGCTTGTCAGACATTTAATGCTAACGTAATGATTGATGACGCCGCCGTTCGTCTGAAATGTGGCGATTTGACATGTCATGATGGTTTTGTATTAATTATGCTGTCGTCATTACTGCCAAAACGTTGAGACTTCTATAAATTAAGTTGCTTTTTCCAAATTTGGTAATTTGAAAAGATGAGTCGGAGGTGCTATAAACAGAGGCTTTCCGACATCTTCCGACGATTGGATGCGGTCGACGATCTAGTTAATCTCCAAATTCCGGTGACGGAGGAGATGATCAGAGGGAGAGGTGCGCCTTCTGATGATGCTTTACCCCGAGTTAGCCGATCGTGTAAAAGCGTCATTTATGAGAAACCTGCAAAAACTGATGCAGGTGCGGCTTTACTAGCGGCCGATATTCTGATCGGAGCTTTTCCACCAGATCATATTCAACGCTGTGAGTTGGTATATGAACGGCGCCGTGGTGGCCGTTCTGGTAAAAACCAGGTTGGTGATCGGGAGGTGGTGGCTATTTCGGTGGATGAGGAGAATACTGACGACTTGATCATTGATCCTCATCCATTGGAATATTATGGTGTGGCGTTGCACACCCCTGTAGGGGTGAAAGCAACGCTTTCCCAGAAGTAGATGTTTAGAACATGTTCATTTTTGGTTCCCTTATGTTGGTACTTAGCAACAGGGACAAGTACTTGGTTTTTTGTAAGATAGTTGTATGTCTTTATTACCAAAATACCTATCTTTTTTGTAGTGGTTAATGTATCTATTACCAAGATACCCACTCTTAGCGCTGTATATTTTATGATCCTTTAACTTATAAGTGAAAAATATTTCGTGTCAAGGATGCTTTTGTACCGTTATTTGCAGTTTAAATGCGATGGTAATTGTTCATACCGTAAAGTGCACTATGGGTGCGATGGTAAAAGTTATCGTGCACGTGAGTAATCAGAAATAGCTATAAAAAAGAAAAGAACTTTTATTAACTCAATACTTAAAAAGAGACATCGTTGGAGATGAATTACACTTGTTTGCAAAAAAGGAAAATAATCACACCCGCCCGTAGAGGCCAGGTATTACATATAACATTTTTCCAGTTGGGCCGCATTCCAGCTACGTGGAACCGCGGTACCATCTAGCCTTGAGAGGCGATAGGCCCCCTTCCCTAGGTCTTCTTGGATGACATAGGGGCCTTCCCAGTTGGGTCCCAATTTGCCTGTGGGTTCCGCTCTACTGGCCTCATTTTCGCGCATAACGTACTCGCCCTCCTTGAAAGTGTGATGAGCCACGCGCTGATTATAGTATTTTTCCAGAGTCTTTTTGTATTTTGCCTCGCTGATGGCAGCTGCCTCCCGCCTTTCTTCGAGCATATCCAGGCCTTCTCTTAGGAGCCTTTCATTATCATCGTTAGTGGTAAGACGCCGTAGGGCAAACCAACTTCCGCCGGTATCATTGCTTCTGCGCCATAGGTGAGGCTGAAGGGGGTTTCATTGTTACTTGTCTTAGGCATTGTTTGATGTGCCCAGAGGACATTCGGTAGTTATTCCACCCAGGAGCTACCTTCATAACCTAGCCTTCTTTTTATTCCATCCAGCAGACTCCGATTGGCCCGCTCCACTTGGCCGTTACCTAGGGGATGTGCTACAGATGTAAAGATTTGTTGAATCTGAAGTTCTGCACACCAATCTTGCAAGACCCTATCTGTGAACTGCGTTCCGTTGTCGCTTACCAAGTATAGTGGCAATCCAAACCGACACACAATGTGTTCCCAGAGAAACTTTTTGGCATTTTCAGCGGTTATTTTAGCCAAAGGTTTAGCTTCAACCCACTTGGTGGAATATTCGATCGCCACGATAAGGTATTTAAGCTTTCCCGGGGCCAGCGGGAACGGTCCCACAACTTTGCCATTGACTCGTACTTAGCCTCGTAGGTTTCGTTTACTTGATTATTAAGCATGAAGGAGTCAACATACGCGTCAACTCTTGTGGCTCCCATAGACTGGGCCATCCTCAGACCTGCGAGTGACGCCTCATACTCTACTTCGTTGTTAGAACATTTAAAATCGAAACGTAGGGCGTACATCAGCCGTATTTCGTCTGGGCTTATCAGCATGAGACCTGCCCCAGAACCTTTCCCGCTGAACGATCCGTCTGTGTAGAGCTTCCAGGTTTGTCTGGTTGTACTGGACTCTGGGATGTCCTGAATTGCGGGGTCCTGTATAATTTCTCCCTCAGGAATTTCAGCCAAGAAGTCGGTGATCATCTGCCCCTTGATTGCTGTTCGCTTTCGATACTCGATATCCAGGGCTCCCAATTCAATCGCCCATTTGGCCAATCTTCCAGAGATCTCTGGCTTGTGCAAAATTTGCTATAGCGGGTAATTCGTTATGACCTGCACGCGATGCCCCTGAAAGTATCTTCTGAGTCGCCGAGTAGCGTGAACTAGCGCCAGGACCAACTTTTCGAGTGTTGGATACCGCGTTTTCGGTCCCGCCAGAACTCGACTGATGTAATATATAGGTGTTTGTTTCCCGTCTCTTTCCACCATAAGTACCGCGCTTACCGCGTTGTGGGCTGCTGCCAAATACATTTTAAGTAATTCCTCTGGATATGGCTCTGTTAGCATAGGTAGTTTCTCGATGAAACGTTTCATGTCTTGTAGGGCTTCTTCCGCTTCGCTACTCCATTTGAAAATTTTCTTATTAAGGCAATCTTTTAACGTCTTTATAAATGGCAAAGACCTCTCGGCGTGTCTTGCCAAGAATCTGTTTATAGCCACTAAACGCTCATTTAATGCTTGCGCTTCTTTCAAAGTCCTGGGAGAGGGCATCCGCGTTATGGCGGCTACCTTTTCCGGGTTAGCTTTAAAGACGTTCTGGGTGACTACTACCCCCAAGAACTTCCCTTCCTCTACCCCAAATGAACATTTCTTAGGGTTGAGTTTGATACTGTATTCTCTGAGCTTTTGGAAAGTTTCTTCAATGTCTTCAAGCATTTGTTTTTCTTCCCTGCTCTTGATTACCAAATCGTCAACATATACTTCTATGTTTCTGCCCAGTGGCCACCGCACCCTGCATACACCGTGGGGACTCGGGTTCGACTCCGGTCGTCTGCATCCAATAAATGCACTTGAAGTCCACTCGGTGGGGGGACTCACCGCCAGGCGGCGTTGCGGGTCGCTAGCCTGGGAAAGCTGGAATGCTTTCCGCGGTCAGGGGTACCGTGCAAATACCCTTTTTTTTATGTTTCTGCCGATTTGTTTTTCGAAAGCCTTTTCCATGAGCCGCTGATAAGTGGCTCCGGCGTTTCGCAGGCCGAAAGGCTTTTTGGAATAGCAAAAAATGCCCACATCGGTATGAAACGCCGTTTTTTCTTCATCTTCTCTGGACATTTTGATATGGTGATAACCCTTATAGGCGTCTAAGAAACACTTATACCTATAAGGGACCAGAGAATCAACCTGTCACACCCCGATATTTCCACGTACTACCGGTGGGCCCGGTGGGGAGTATCGTGACGTAGTTGATATCATTATAGTTAAACAACACAATTTTAAATGCACAGCGGAAGCAAAAGATAAAATATTACAAACCGATATAAAGTAATATCAAAGTATTACAAAAGGAAAGTAGAGGATCCACAGGCGGATCGAAAATAAAATGAAACATTGTTCAACAGACTTTAGGCATCTAAGCTTGCGAGACTCTTTATTGATGCTAGGAGTAGCCAGCCTATTCCGATTAGTACCTGCACTTAGCCTTTTTGAAAAATACGTCAGTTTACACTGGTAAATACAATTTAACTTACTCATTTTGAAAATGTTTAAGAAAATTAATTTGAGTGCGCATGGCACAAAACTTTTTATAACTTGGGATAATTATTTGAATATAATCTTGTAAAAGAATTACATGTTTCTTATACGTTCAGTAGCCCGGGCTGAATACCGGGTTAAAGATCAATAGACACACCACATGATATAAACCCACGGCGGGTTATTCCCGAAACCGGTGGTTATACCCTATTATTTATTTAGGCACTGACGGGTGTACGCCTACACCCCGTGCTTAGGTCGTGGCCATTTCGTAAAATGATGCCAAGGATATCCGGGACATGGTCATTAAACCCCCAAAGGCTTTAAGCAAACAAAACATTTTCAAACGGGACATTTCAATGATTTAACCTTCATACAATTAAAGATTCAATGCCCGACCAAACGGTATTCTATATACCGTACCCCAAGCCCGTATAGGGAAAATAAGTTAAAAGTATTTACCTGAGCAAATTTATACAATTTATCCCAGCCGTATACCACCAAGCAAGTACAGATAGCTTTTACTGGTCTCCTAAATCTGGAACGAAGGTTTTATTAACCTATTAGATTCCTAACGGGTCTTATTTAAGTTGAAACTTAGACCGGTTAGTTTTAAAGAAAGGTTTACGGTTCAAAACGCATGATTAAGCGAAGACCTGAATAGAATGTGATTTTGACCCGACAAGTTTGGAGACTTGTATAATATGGGTACACTAAACACATTCTGGATTTTGAGGTAAAAATGATAAGGGTTGACCCGTTTCGGTTAATTTATGCAAACTAGTTACATAAGCCGTACCGAACGCGAAACATGCGTAACGGGTAACCATAAGAGTCATATACATGTTTCCTAAGTTAATATGCCTTAAACATGTTGTGATATCAGTAAGATACCTTCCGTTATGCCCAAAACGAATTTAAAACCAATTTATGCCTCGTAGGGGTATTTTGGTCATTTAAAAAGGTTATAAAAGAGGTTTAATATAAATCTGAGTTTCAAGTCTGATTTAATCAGTGAAAATACTTAATTTAATAATTTATATCAGTAGGGTATTACACATATGTGAATTTTATCATTTATAACCAAACTATGCACCTAAGGGGCATTTTGGTAATTTCACATAAGGTTTAAAGGTCAAATTTGGAAATCTGAGTTTAAAGCTTTTGCTTACTGTTAAAATATAAAAATTTACTGAGATTATCAGTAGGCATTAAACCTTATATGTTTGAAATAGTTTTAATACATACTATGCGTTAAAACCGCTTAAAAATGCGATTTTGAGCTATTTCCGGGTTTTTAAAGAAAAGCTGATATTTTTATTATTCCAGAAGGCTCAAAATATTTTATTTATCATATTAGATCAGTAGAAAAAGGTTTGGTATTAAAAGGATTTGTAAAACTCATCTTATAGCCCAAAAGGGCAAAACCGGCAATTACCGAATCAAGCTTAGAACTCTAAGTTATCCTCAGCCTAAAAATAAATAAAAATCTCCAAAAATCCCAAAATATTATTTTATATCAGTAGGTAAAAATTTTGGTATCAAAAATTGGGTTTAGATAGGCTATACGCTAATTATGCCGTTTAATTAATAAAAAGCTTTTCATTTACGCTAATGAGCATAACTCCTAATCTAGACCACAAACTGATGTCAAATTTTAGGGACAAGTTTATAATTCAGTAATAAAGGTTTCTATTCTTTCATATTTTCAAAAATATCGTTTTAAGGTCAAAAGGGCATAATGGTCAATATTTAAGCATATAACGGGAACATGTAAATGAATAGGATAACTAAGGATCCAAGTTGTATAACCTCAGAGGGTTATACTAACCTATAACATGATCCTAATGGAATCCTAAGGCATATCTAAACTAAGCTAAATCGGGTCAGAACTGAAAGTCAAAGCAAAAGTCTACTTTTGCGACTTTTGGTTCCGAACCGATCCTAAACTTGAAATTGTCAGGTTGAACATGCTTAGACACGTTCTTATACTAATTACCAAGTTATACAAGTGTTAAAACAGGTCTCATAGTTTCTACATTGCTAATTATGAATTTATTTTCAAAAAGGCTTTCTGTTGACTTTTTATTATTAGGTTTGACCCGACATTTGACCAAGCTAGGGTGATAATCAGTAGGTGCCCTCTCAGGGGTTTACTACTTACACAATTACCAACTTATAACTACTCTTAATTTGACTAATGACTGGATCATTAGTGTTTAATCACTAAGTCAAACCTTAACTATGATAAGTTTGACTTTTGACCATTAAACTAATCAAAGCTGAAATTAGAAGGTTAAGGACACTTACAAATGGTCCTTAGGATTAAATTGAAGGTTAGGAAACAATGCTTGATGTCCAGGGAGCTCCAGATTGAGAGAGGAGAAGATAGCAAGGGAAAAGAACAAATGGGAAAGATGAAGAACACTTCTATTTATAGGTTTTGGTGGGTTTTTGGATGATCAACAGGTGCTATGGGGCTTCTAGGATCAGTACATGTGTCTCAACAGCTGTCCAAAACAAGAAACAAGCCCATAGATTCGAATATGAGAGTATGGAAGCAAAACCAAAGCTGGTTTTCTATTTTCTGGAGCTGGGCAAGGCATACGGACCGTAAGGGTCAATGCATACGGTCCGTAAGGACCAGTACAGCACACATCAACTTTCATTTGTTGGCAATTTTGGCCCCTGCACTTCCAAATGCCATTTTCGAAACATCTAAGGCCCGTTAAACCATTTTTAAGGCTCTACAATGATGTCTAAACATGGGGAACATGAAACATGCTCAAAAACATGCCGGATGTCGGTTCGTTTGGTCGTACGGTCACGTTGTTCGGCTAATTACGACGAAACACAGATGGACACGAAAAACGAACCAAATTACGCGACGAATGGAATTTTATCAAGCCAAACACTAAAATAAAATATTTTAGTGCTTACATAAATTTTTGGGTGTTCGGAGATATTCAGAATGTGAGATATGCGCGTAAATGCAAACTTGTGCACTTTTTGACACTTTTAGTTCCTGCATGACTTAAAAGTTTATTTTTGCGCACCAAACACCTCTATGCCTATATATAAGCTATATAAAGGATAATTAGGGTATGATTAACTCATGGTTATATTCCGGAAGGTCCGATACCCTACGAATCGACATACTTTTGCAGTTTGACGCAACTAGTCCTTTAATTGCACAAAATAGCGCGAAACGTTGTTTAACGATACCCAAGCCTTCCATGGCCCATAATGGGCATTCCCAAGCATATAATTAAGTATTACTACACTCTCGTTTGCTTAATTGGTCACCGAAAGGCGTAGATTCAAAAGTTGACGCTTTAAGTCCCTCTATTGCGCAAACTTGCGCATCTCATCATTTAATATCATTGAAGCCTCATCAAATCCATATTAGACATTCTTGAAAGTATTATTAAACATCACGATGCTTCGTGTTTGCTAAAAGGTCATTCGGATGTATAATTAAACATATTGACACTTTTAGCCCCTCTAACTTGCAAAGTTGCGCGTAACTTTACTTATAGGCATAAAAACTTTAGACGGCCAATGTTTGGCTTTCCCGAGAGTATCATAAAATATCATGAAGCTCCCGGTTTGTTAAAAGGTCACTCAGAGGTAAGAATTAACATGTTGACGCTTTTAACCCTTCATTGCGCAAACTTTCAATTAATTACGCAAACGGCTACACTCGATCAACAAGTGGCTCATTTGGGAATATGAATACCATACGAGGTTATTCAGAAACTTATTTTAGGTATACAAACACTTCCAGTCCTTTCATAATCAAGATTTTCGATTTTTCAAAAATTTAGTCCCTTAAATTCAATGTTTGACTTCATTAGGGTTTATTACTCCTGTCAATACACCGTTGGACGTGATTTTACGAGGTGTTACACAACCTATAACACCTCGTAAAATCACGTCCAATGATGTATTGACACGTGTAATAAACACTAATAAAGTCAAACATTGAATTTGAGGGACTAATTTTGCGAAAAATAAAAAACTTTGATTATAGAAGGACTGGAAATGTTAACATGCTTATTGTAAGCCTCTGAATAACATTACATGGTAATCATATTCACAAATGGGCCACTTGTTGATCATGAGTAGCCGTTTGCGTAATTAATTGAAAGTTTGCGCAATGAAGGGTTAAAAGTGTCAACATGTTAATTCTTACCTCTGAGAGACCTTTTAACAAACCGAGAGCTTCATGATAATTGATTATACTCTCAGGAATGCCAATTATTGGCTGTTTAAGGCTTTTATGCCTTTAAGTGACGTTATGCGCAACTTAACAAGTTCAAGGGGTTAAAAGCGGTCAATATGTTTAATTATACCTATGAATTACCTTTCTACGAACTCGAAGCATTTTGATGTTTTATAATACTCTCAATAATGCCTAATATGGATTAGATAAGGCTTCGATGCTATTAAACGATGATATACGCAAGTTTGCGCATTAGAGGGACCAAAAGCGTCAACTTTTGAATCTACGCCTTTTTGGTGACCATTTAAGCGAACGAGAACGTAGTAAAATTTAAACACATGCTTGAGAATACCCAATATGGGCTATGGAAGAGTTGGATATCATTAAACGACATTTCGCGCTACTTTGTGCGATTAAAGGACTATTTACGTCAAAATGTAAAAGTATACCTACTCGTAGGGTATCGAACCTTCCATAATATGATCATAAGTTAAACATGCCATAAATATTCTTTACATAGCTTAGATATAGGCTTAGAGGTGTTTGGTGCGCAAAAATAAACTTATTTGATCGACAGGGACTAAAAGCGTCAAAAAGTGCATAAGTTTGCATTTTCGCGCATATCTTACGTTCTGAATATATCCGGACATCCAAAATTTATGCAACCACTAAAATATTTTATTTTAGTGATTGGCATGATAAAATTCCATTCGTCGCGTAAATTGGATCGTTTTTCGCGACCGTTCGTGTTTCGTCATAATTAGCCGAACAACGCAACCGTACGACCAAACGAACTGACATCTGAGATGTTTTTGAGCATGTTTTATGTTCCTTATGTTTAGACATCATTGTAGAGCCTTTAAAATGGCTTAACGACCCTTAACCGTGTCAAAAAGGGCCTTACAAGCCTACTGGGACTAAAACTATAATTTATGAAAGTTGTTGTGCTGAACATGTAACACCCCAAAAACGGGTTTGATAATCAAACCACGTTAATATCAATGACTTGGTAAAATACCATTAGTGGTGAAAATTTACCCGGTAAATAATAGGGTTTAAATAAATAAATCTAATATTTAAGAAAAGGAAGATAAATACTTTGAGAAAGTAAAGTAAATAAAAGGCCCGAGTTAACGGGACTTAAATAAATAAATAAACTGAGTCATAAATTTCCCCGAACCCACTAAGTTAACTAGGAATGTTTAACCTAGTTAATAAGTGGGAATATTGTTATTAGAAATAAGTAGGCTGTGACCTACTTAAAAACGAACCAAACACGAGGGGTTAAAGTGGGATAACTAGAAAAGTTATTTAATTAAAACAAACACAAACACACACACACACACACACAGTGTGTGTTCTGGATCGAGCTCAGGGGCTCCCATGGAGCCAAAAACCCTAATCCACATATAATCATCAATTTGAAGGATCAAATGAAGCCCAAATTCACAACCGAACGTGAATTAATGATCACCCGAAAAAGAGGATCATAAGGTATGTAAAATCTTGATGTTTGGTGAAGTTGTAAGAATTTGATAATCATCCTAATCGCGAATTAGGCATGGATTAGTGAAGCTATGGCTGGATTAGTTATGTATGCTTGCTTAGGAACGAAACCCTAAGTGAAAATCATACATAACATGCTATGGATTGATGAAATTGGTGAATTAACACACTTAGATAAGTGGGTTTTGATGTTATGATGAAATAGATGATATAGATATGCTTAGAATCAACATGCATGATAACGAATAGAAGGTGTTTGATTAAACCATGAAATTGGGTAAATAATCATACTTTCATGAAAGGGGTTTAGTATATTATGATGAAATTAGTGATTTGGGTTCATATAAATAGGTGTTTGGAATCATGATGTCTACTAATTAATATGTAGAACTTGATTATATTGATGTTCGGATGAATGTCTAATGCTATGATGAAACGGGTTTTACATGTAGATGGAAACCTTTAGTTCTTCCATAACAAAGGAATAATTAGCTTTGATAATAGAGAGCTAAGTTAAATTGGTGTTAATAATAGCATGAACTTAGACTTGGAAAGTAGTTAAAACGGTGGCATAAGAATAATGCCTATCGGATACTTGACAAAGTGCTTAAAAGAATTGTCGAGGTTTATAATATAATTACTTATGTTAATAGGCAGTTTGACCTTTAAAAGTCAAACTGACCAAAAAGGAAATCAAATGGTGAATTTTGATGCAAAACCCGTAAGATGGAATAGTCATAGTTAATGATGACTAATCTAACCGTCTTACGAATTATGATGATAGTTTGACGCTTGACAAGCTAGGTGGAGGCTTGGAAAGGAAGCGGGTCAAACGGAGCAAGTATGAAGGAAAAGCGTAATTCGGATGCAAGGTAAGTATAGCTTACACTAGTCATATATTTCTGAATGTTCTTTTGTTGTAATAATTATGAAGAAGATAAATGCCTAATTGTGATATGATGTTCCGGCATGTAGTCGTACGGAACAAGATAACCAAATAGGATAAGAAACGATTAATAAGTGAAATGGCCGCACGGTGTAAACCGGAGCGAGTCATGTAGATGAGATGGTAATAAATATCATCTCGCAAACAAAATCGGTCACTTAGACCAAATGGGTCAAAAGGTGAAGATATCACCTTTTGATAATAACGACTAATGATTATTGTCGAGTTATATTGTTTCAGGAGTAAATTTCAAATGGGTATTAGCAACGCTAAGAATTAGCGGTTATAAAAGCAAGGTATTAAAAACGGGTCAATATATTGATCCGCGCCAGGTATGTGAAAAAGGGTAACACTCATTTAGAACATGTGGTTCAATGAGTGTTAAAAGTAGTCAAAATAAACATTTGGTTACTTGATAAGTAAACCGAATGTTTTAAATAATGAATATTTCGTTTGGAAAGCTTAATGACTTTTCAAACAAAATGATGACTAAAACGCCCTTATAAGCTAAATTGGACAAATGACCTTTAAAGGTAGTTTTGAAACGAGTTTTATGATCAAATAAATAATTGGAATAAGTGTAAGAAGCGAAAGATGTAAACCTTCGGTCAAATGACTCTATATGAGTCCTTGTCGTAAATTAGCAATCCAACGAGAAAAAATCGGATTATATAGATCACCTCTTTAAGTCCACCACAAATATAGTTGTGGTGGAAGATTTCTTAATAAGAAAGTTCGTATTATAATGCTAGAATCAAATGAAGGCGTTTCATGCTCAAAATATATCTAAATACCCTTAACGGGTCAAAATACGCATAGGAGCGTAAACGGGTTTAAGATACGTAAGGAACCCGTGACTTGAACCTAATATGATAGGAATTATGGAAATTATTATTATCATGAGAACAGGGATCAAACCAACATGTTTGTTTGATAAAATCGCGAACGGGTCAAAATTTGGTAAAAATGGTAATAAGCCGAAGACTTAAAAGTCTTAAAATTTGTTAATCCGGATGTTGGATTTTGACTCCATATGATGAAGGGTCAAATTACAATCATGTAGGAAGAAACGGTGGGTCAAACGGATAAGCGGGTTGAAAGATACGAAAGTTTTCGTGTCAATAAACGGTAAAATGGAAAACTGGAATGCAGGGGCCACCGTAACTTACGGTGCCACCGTAAGTTACGGTGGAGCTGAAGGCTTTACGGCAGCCCCCTACTGATTTACGGTAGGGGCATGTCACACCAGGGGCCACCGTAACTTACGGTGCCACCGTAAGTTACGGTGGAGGCCAGTTGGAAATCCATGTTTTGAGATCAAGAGTTTAACGTTGGGATTCTTTTTCCTTCCATTATCATTACCGGATTTGTTTAGACATATTTTAATCCCCGTATGACTAAAGCATTTCATGTTTATGAAATGTAGGAACACTTAGAATGCCAGAAGACGACCAAGCTCCTCGAAGAACCGAACACGATATAGATTCATGCTTCCGCACTTGGTCACGTTGTAAATTTTTAAACGGCGAATTCGTTCACGTTATGTTGAATGACATATGATTGTAAAAGTTTTTAATAAACCCGTATTTCCAATGTTTATGTAACCTTAATTACCTGATTGTTTTTCGTAAAATATACGTCAAACCTTGAATTATAAGAACGGGTGTTACAAGTTGGTATCAGAGCCCTGGTTTAAGAGATTCAAGTATGGTGGGGAAAACCATGCTTGGACTTAAACCTTACGCTCTTGATAAAGAATAGTGTTCGGTTTGAGGCTTGATCGTAAATCCGGTAAGTGCATGTATGCTAATGGTCTAGCGTATTAAAGTGTTGTAGACAACACATAGGGTTACCGTGTAATACATGTTACCCCAATTAAATGATTGATATAGTTGACAAAAATACGCGCGTTGACCCGTATAGTAGAAAAAAAAAGCCTTGTATTATAATACAGGCGATTATTGAAGTTGACATTACTAACTTTAGTGAATGTCTTGATTGAAGGACACTTGCATTTAAAGATGACAAGAGTTGAACAAATTAAGGATATGACTGAGGAACGGTCCGAAGTATGACAATAGGAGCATGCTCACTAAGGACTAAATCGCGTAACGACCGCGAACAAGGTAAATGGCAAGAAACGCCCGTCGGGGCAAGCATTACCAGGTGCGTGCTTTTAAATATAATCGCACAATTAGCAATATGCAACAACCAGGTAAAGAATAATTGTTGCATATGTAAATTAGAAACTTGGGAAGACTGAATAGAATACCTATCCAGGATATTATTTCCAAGAAAACTAAATAGAGGTGTTACTTACATGGGGTGTGATGTGAAAACTATAAAAAGGTCGTGTATGTCATGTGTTAATCGCTTACTCTGGCCAAGTAAGTAGTGGCATATGATACCATGAGTTTCTTATAGCGGACATATTTACATCCGATGTAGTAAGGGCGGAGTGAATGGGACTAACTTAAAGTACCCAAATGAATCAAATGAGCAAAATATTTGATAATAATGTAAACGCACAGCCGGGTGACGGAAGCGTATTACATTAGGATAATGAGCCCGGTAATGGGACGAGATTGAATACAAATATGGGCGCAAACCAAATAAAGGAAAGCGCGAGATATTAATGAACCCATGTAATGGGTCGGGAATTAAATATGAAATGATTGCAGACACGAATCACAGTCGGAGTGAACGAAATTTTGATGCGAAAACAAATGATTTTCGAACATAAAAAGGGACGACCTACGGGATCATTATAACCTTCGGGTTATAAACAGTGTAATGGTCTACGGGACTAAACTGGCCCACGGGTCCTGAATAAAAAGGAAAAGGATCATAAAGGCAAACGCCCTAAAGAGGTGAAAGCCTAAAGAAATAGCCTACGAGGCTAAGTGAAGGAACCTACGGGTTACTTAGACAAGTGAGGGAACCAGTAGAGAATCCCCGCATAAAACTAAGACTGTAAAAGAATAAATTATGTACTATCGATATCCTGGTAGAGATAATTGACAAAAGATAAAGAGAAGATCCTAAATTAAAACTTTGGTTTAGTAAGAAATAACGTTTTTACAAATGTGAATTCTGATAGGAAATTGAATATTAAGCATGAAAGGTTCAAGTCTTGACACTGATAGGTGCAAGACGTTATATTCGAAAAGTGGTATTTTCAAAAATGAAATTTTGATATAAATTAAACATGACGTGACGCGATCACGGTCAGGAAGTTATGTGGAATAAAATCACATAGTAGCCTGAGAGATGGGTATAAAGTAACTGGGCTAATAAGTCTAGTCAGTGAGACTGGCTAAGGTCAATATTTAAATTAAGAAAATGTTCAACACGCTATTATATTAAGATTAGCGTGAAATAAACATAGTTGATAAGAGTGTATGACCAAGTGGCCAATTGGCTACTCAGTCAAGCCAAACAATAAAGGTAAGTGAGTACAAAACGGTAGTGATGGTCCATGAGGTCATAATAACAAAAAGTATTGATCGCCTATACTGAGCGATCACAAGACAACACAAGCAAAGTGTTGGGAAGTTAGTTCGAGTAAAAGCACGATAAAAGGATAAGCCGAAAGGTATGTGGTAATATGACTTGTAGAATTTCGTTAATAGCACATCTAGATAGTGCTAAATACATAAGATAAAATCAGGAAATTCATTTTTGCGGCGAGTTCTGTATGAATGAACCAAATGAATAGGTACGTAAAGGAAAGGGTCTGTTTGTAAAAGTGAAAGATCTCACTAGAAACATCCAAATGGGTGAAAATAATGGATTCACAAAGAATCCGAAAGTATAAGGCGATGGATTTCGCTAAGTTAACCAAACAAGTCGAAATAACAAGAAGGCGTTATCCTGAATTGCGTTAATTCGCATAAAAGACACATATGTTGTGTAATTAAAAGATGTTACCATATTTGTCTGGTGACACTAACAAATGGTCAATGTGTGAGTAATGCTTAGAAGGTTACTCAGTTTATGTACATTGGGTTGAAACTCAATAAATTATGTAAGAAAAAGGTTTCGAGGACGAAACCTCTTTAAGGGGGGTAGACTTGTAACACCCCAAAAACGGGTTTGATAATCAAACCACGTTAATATCAATGACTTGGTAAAATACCATTAGTGGTGAAAATTTACCCGGTAAATAATAGGGTTTAAATAAATAAATCTAATATTTAATAAAAGGAAGATAAATACTTTGAGAAAGTAAAGTAAATAAAAGGCCCGAGTTAACGGGACTTAAATAAATAAATAAACTGAGTCATAAATTTCCTCGAACCCACTAAGTTAACTAGGAATGTTTAACCTAGTTAATAAGATGGAATATTGTTATTAGAAATAAGTAGGCTGTGACCTACTTAAAAACGAACCAAACACGAGGGGTTAAAGTGGGATAACTAGAAAAGTTAATTAATTAAAACAAACACAAACACACACACACAGTGTGTGTTCTGGATCGAGCTCAGGGGCTCCCATGGAGCCAAAAACCCTAATCCACATATAATCATCAATTTGAAGGATCAAATGAAGCCCAAATTCACAACCGAACGTGAATTAATGATCACCCGAACAAGAGGATCATAAGGTATGTAAAATCTTGATGTTTGGTGAAGTTGTAAGAATTTGATAATCATCCTAATCGCGAATTAGGCATGGATTAGTGATGCTATGGCTGGATTAGTTATGTATGCTTGCTTAGGAACGAAACCCTAAGTGAAAATCATACATAACATGCTATGGATTGATGAAATTGGTGAATTAACACACTTAGATAAGTGGGTTTTGATGTTATGATGAAATAGATGATATAGATATGCTTAGAATCAACATGCATGATAACGAATAGAAGGTGTTTGATTAAACCATGAAATTGGGTAAATAATCATACTTTCATGAAAGGGGTTTAGTATATTATGATGAAATTAGTGATTTGGGTTCATATAAATAGGTGTTTGGAATCATGATGTCTACTAATTAATATGTAGAACTTGATTATATTGATGTTCGGATGAATGTCTAATGCTATGATGAAACGGGTTTTACATGTAGATGGAAACCTTTAGTTCTTGCATAACAAATGAATAATTAGCTTTGATAATAGAGAGCTAAGTCAAATTGGTGTTAATAATAGCATGAACTTAGACTTGGAAAGTAGTTAAAACGGTGGCATAAGAATAATGCCTATCGGATACTTGACAAAGTGCTTAAAAGAATTGTCGAGGTTTATAATATAATTACTTATGTTAATAGGCAGCTTGACCTTTAAAAGTCAAACTGACCAAAAAGGAAATCAAATGGTGAATTTTGATGCAAAACCCGTAAGATGGAATAGTCATAATTAATGATGACTAATCTAACCGTCTTACGAATTATGATGATAGTTTGACGCTTGACAAGCTAGGTGGAGGCTTGTAAAGGAAGCGGGTCAAACGAAGCAAGTATGAAGGAAAAGCGTAATTCAGATGCAAGGTAAGTATAGCTTACACTAGTCATATATTTCGGAATGTTCTTTTGTTGTAATAATTACGAAGAAGATAAATGCCTAATTGTGATATGATGTTCCGGCATGTAGTCGTACGGAACAAGATAACCAAATAGGATAAGAAACGATTAATAAGTGAAATGAACGCACAGTGTAAACCAGAGCGAGTCATGTAGATGAGATGGTAATAAATATCATCTCGCAAACAAAATCGGTCACTTAGACCAAATGGGTCAAAAGGTGAAGATATCACCTTTTGATAATAACGACTAATGATTATTGTCGAGTTATATTGTTTCAGGAGTAAATGTCAAATGGGTATTAGCAACGCTAAGAATTAGCGGTTATAAAAGCAAGGTATTAAAAACGGGTCAATATATTGATCCGCGCCAGGTATGTGAAAAAGGGTAACACTCATTTAGAACATGTGGTTCAATGAGTGTTAAAAGTAGTCAAAATAAACATTTGGTTACTTGATAAGTAAACCGAATGTTTTAAATAATGAATATTTCGTTTGGAAAGCTTAATGACTTTTCAAACAAAATCATGGGTTAAAAGATGGTTTATAGGTCAAGTATACTTTCAAAAGTCCTTCATCGTAAATGATTGGCTAAATGGACTAAAACACCCTTATAAGCTAAATTGGACAAACGACCTTTAAAGGTAGTTTTGAAATGATTTTTATGATCAAATAAATAATTGGAATAAGTGTATGAAGCGAAAGATGTAAACCTTTGGTCAAATGACTCTATATGAGTCCTTGTCGTAAATTAGCAATCCGACGAGAAAAACTCGGATTATATAGATCACCTCTTTAAGTCCACCACAAATATAGTTGTGGTGGAAGATTTCTTAATAAGAAAGGTCGTATTATAATGCTAGAATCAAATGAAGGCGTTTCATGCTCAAAATATATCTAAATACCCTTAACGGGTCAAAATACACATAGGAGCGTAAACGGGTTTAAGATACGTAAGGAACCCGTGACTTGAACCTAATATGATAGGAATTATGGAAATTATTATTATCATGAGAACAGGGATCAAACCAACATGGTTGTTTGATAAAATCGTGAACGGGTCAAAATTTGGTAAAAATGGTAATAAGCCGAAGACTTAAAAGTCTTAAAATTTGTTAATCCGGATGTTGGATTTTGACTCCATATGATGAAGGGTCAAATTACAATCATGTAGGAAGAAACGGTGGGTCAAACGGATAAGCGGGTTGAAAGATACGAAAGTTTTCGTGTCAATAAACGGTAAAATGGAAAACTGGAATGCAGGGGCCACCGTAACTTACGGTGCCACCGTAAGTTACGGTGGAGCTGAAGGCTTTATGGCAGCCCCCTACTGATTTACGGTAGGGGCATGTCACACCAGGGGCCACCGTAACTTACGGTGCCACCGTAAGTTACGGTGGAGGCCAGTTGGAAATCCATGTTTTGAGATCAAGAGTTTAATGTTGGGATTCTTTTTCCTTCCATTATCATTACCGGATTTGTTTAGACATATTTTAATCCCCGTATGACTAAAGCATTTCATGTTTATGAAATGTAGGAACACTTAGAATGCCGGAAGACGACCAAGCTCCTCGAAGAACCGAACACGAAATAGATTCATGCTTCCGCACTTGGTCACGTTGTAAATTTTTAAACGACGAATTCGTTCACGTTATGTTGAATGACATATGATTGTAAAAGTTTTTAATAAACCCGTATTTCCAATGTTTATGTAATCTTAATTGCCTGATTATTTTTCGTAAAATATACGTCAAACCTTGAATTATAAGAACGGGTGTTACAGAACCCAACCCCATATGGACCGTATGGGTGGACTCTTGCGGTCCGTAAGCTGATTACCAGCTTCAGAAACTTGTGTGCAGCCCTGGTTTACAGCCATATCTCACATATTTCGAATCTATGGGCTTGTTGATGGTATTAGACACCTGTTAGGGCACTTGGCATGATCTTAAAAGCTTCCATAACACTTGTCATCATCTAATCATCCTCCAAACACTATAAATAGTGGTGGGTTTTGGCTCATAAGTTGCACATTCATTCTCCTTCCTTGCTTTCTTCTTAAATCTGAGGATCCTGACCTTAGGGAACCTCCTTTTGAGTTATCTTCTGTCCCTTGAACCTTTTGTAAGTGTCCTTCCTTGGCTAGTTCAATTTATTTGGCTCTTAAAGCCGAAAAGTCAAACGTTTCGATAAATGCTTTGACTTTTAGTTAGACCTTGTATGGTCAAGCCATGGTTCGCAACAAACATGGCTACGTGATCGTAATTAGGTAGGTATTAAACCCTCAAAAGGGCACCTCCTAATTACCACGTTTACTTAATTAATTGTCGGGTCAAAGTAATTAAAATTAAAGTCAAACGGGTCAGGTTTTAAATAAAATTCATAGCTGATAATATAGAAGCTATAAAATCAGTTTTGTCATTTTAATAACTTGGTAAATATTAATTGAACATGTCTAGGCATGTTCAACCCGACAATTCTAAGTTTAGAGTCGGTTCGCAACCGAAAGTCGCAAAAGGTGACTTTTGCTTTGACTTTCAGTTCTGACCCGATTTAATTTAGTTTAGTTATGCCTTAGGATTCCATTAGGCAGTGGCGGAGCCACATACTCGGCAACGGTGTCGGCCGACACCATTCAAATTTGCGCTTTATATATATCGTATAATAGAAAAAATACGAGCGACACCATTGTTTTTTTACGAGCGACACCATTGCTTTTTTTACGAGTAACACCGTTGCTTTTTTTAGAGACACTTTTATTTTTTTCAAAACGTTTTACATAATAAACATATTTATAATTTAAAATTTATGCCCAATTAGATTTTTTTTTATACAGTAAGCTTTAAGTTATCAAAAGGCCCATATTTATCTAACTTTTATAACCCAATAACTATTATAGGCCATATTGTTAAACCTAACTTGAAAAAAAAATGCTGCGTGATACTGATTGATCTCCCACCCACCCTCCTGTTGAATCGTATCATATTGCCAGAATAATAGAAAAGTCTCGTTGCCTTGCCTCTTGAGTCACAATTTTGACTTTTGATCATTATTAATCAAATAATATGAGTAAAGGTTAGTTTTTTCATTTGTTTTTTATCATTCAATATTTGATGTATATGTATATTTAATATTGGTTGTTTTTGGCTTTTTTTAGAGTTTCTTGATCGATTCCTAAAGAGAAAGTCAACAAACTTTGATTCTTCAACTTCGAATAGTAAACCGGGTAAGATTGATTTAGATGATCTTCCATGGGATCCTTCTGAAAGGAAACCGATTTCATCTTATCATCATGATAAAAAAGATGAAGTTAGACGAGCATATTTGGCTAAAGGTCCATGCCAACCAAAAAGCCATGATTTTCCGGTACGAAATTTGAGTGGTGAAGATAGACGATTTAGTGTGAAATGGTTTGAATCATATCCAACTTGGTTGGAATATAGTGAAAAAACGGATCAATTCTATTGCTTGTTTTGTTACTTATTCAAGGAACCTGGTCAAAAAGAAACATTTGTTAGTGAGGGCTATTATTATTGGAACAAAAAAGACAGACTTAAAACACATGTTGGTGATAACAATAGTTTCCACAACAAGGCCGTTAAAAAGTGTGAAGATTTACTTAGACAAGATCGATCAATACAATTTTCATATGAAAAGTACACTGATAAGCAAAAAAGTGAGTATAGGATCCGATTACATTCTACCATCATTGTTTCCAAAGCTTTACTTAATGGTGCATTACCTTTTCGTGGCCACGACGAGTCCGAAAAATCCTTGTATAAAGGACATTTCCTAGAGTTGCTAAAATTATTGGGGAAGGTGAATGAATCGATTCGTAAAGTTATATTAGAAAACGCTCCGAAGAATAGCCAAATAACGTCTCCATAAATCCAAAAAGAAGTAATTAATTGTTTTTCCCAAGAAGTTCTAAAACAGATATTTGAAGAACTTGGTGATGATGTATTCTCTATATTAGTTGACGAGTCGAGGGATTGTTCTAAAAAGGAACAAATGGCAGTGGTGTTGAGGTATGTGGATAAATTGGGAGTTGTTAAAGAGCGATTTGTTGGCCTTGTTCATGTCAAAGAAACAACTTCATTATCTCTTAAATATGCTATTGATGAGTTATTTGCTAAATATAATTTGAGTTTAACGAAGGTAAGAGGTCAAGGATATGATGGTGCAAGCAACATGGCAGGTGAGTTTAATGGATTGGAAGCTTTAATTTTGAAAGAAAATTCTTCGGCTTATTTCGTACATTGTTTTGCCCACCAACTTCAACTAGTTGTTGTGGCCCTTGCAAACAAGCATGATGATATTTGGAAATTTTTTGAAGAGGTGTCGAATTTGACAAATGTGGTTTGTGCATCTTGCAAACGAATAGATATGATTCGAGAAAGTCAAAAAGATAAACTAAAAGAAGCAATAGGTCGTGAAGAAGTTGAAACTGGAAGTGGTTTAAATCAAGAACTTTCCCTTGCAAGAGCTGGAGATACACGATGGAGTTCGCATTATATAACACTGGTGCGTTTGGTTCAACTATACCCAACAATTATTGAAGTGCTTGAATATATTCAAAGTTCTTGTCAAATTAATGTTCAACAAAGACATGCTAATGGAATTTGGAAATACATGAAGTCATATGATTTTCCTTATTATCTACATTTGATGAAGCACTTCCTAGGGATGACTAATACATTGTCTCAAGCTCTTCAAAGAAAGGATCAAGATATAGTGAATGCAGTTGGGATGGTTAATGCAACAAAACAACAATTACAAATGCTTAGACTCGAAGGATTTGATTCACTTGTGAAAGATGTGGCATCTTTCTGTGATAAAAATGAAACTGAAATGGTCGACATGGATGCCGAATACATTGACCCAAAATATAGAAGGAGAAAGACTAACATCACTAATCGTCATTTTTATGAGGTTGAAAATTTCAACACGGTGTTAGATATGCAAATTCAAGAGATTGGCAACCGTTTTAATGAGGTAACCACTGAATTGCTAATGTGTATGAGTGCTTTGAGCCCAAATGATAATTTTAGTGCATTTGATGTTTCAAAGATATTAAGGTTGGCCGAGATGTATCCGCATGATTTTAATTATGAAGAAAGAGATTATCTTATAAATGAGCTCGATATCTACATTAATAACATAAGAGGCGATAAAATGTTTGCCAACGTGAAAGATATATCTAACCTTGCAACAATGATGGTGGAAACAAATAAACATGTTGGATATCCATTGGTCTATCGTTTATTGAAATTATCATTAGCTCTACCGGTTGCAACGGCAAGTGTTGAAAGATGTTTTTCTGCTATGAAGCATGTGAAGACGGATTTACGAAATCGGATGGGTGATGAGTATTTGACTGATGCTTGCATTTGTTATATTGAAAAAGAGTTCTTTGCGAAAGTTGCGATTGAAGACGTTATGAATCGTTTTCAAAACATGAAAACACGTAGGGAGCAACTATGAAATGTATTTTATTATATATATTATAAATGACTTTGTATTTTTATTTTGGGTTATTTCAATGACATGGCACTTTTATTATGATAGTGATTTTTATTATGTATTTCGACCCGACCCGATCCGAAAATTTTTACAAATCCGAATATCGAAAAAAAATGACACCATAGGAAAAAATTCCTGGCTCCGCCACTGCCATTAGGACCATATTATAGGTTAGTACAACCCTCCAAGGTTATATAACTTGGTTCCTTAGAAATCCTAGTTCATTGCATGTTTCCGTTAATTGCTTAAAGGTTGACCATTATGCCCTTTTGATGTAAAAACGAGATTTTTGAAAATGTGAGAGGACAAAAACCTTTATTACTAATTCATAAACATGTCCTAAAAATTTGACATCAGTTTGAGGTCTAAATTAGGAGTTATGCAGAGAAATCAAACCTTTTTCATAGCAATCCCTCACAAAGTGATGTCTGATATCAATGTACTTAGTGGTTGAATGTGAGACTGGATTTTTGATGATATTTTCTGCTGCCTGACTGTCCAACATGAGAGGTGTCTTTAAGGCAGTGATACTAAAATCCAGCAATTGATTTTGAAGCCATAACAGTTGGGCTGTACAGCTTGTAGCAGCTATATACTCTGCCTCAGCAGTGGATGTGGAAACAGTTGCTTGCTTTTTTGCTTTGCCAAGACACTAAGCAACTGCCTAGGAATTGGCACCCTCCTGAAGTGGACTTCCTTGTTTTTGTCACATCCAGCAAAGTCACTATCTGAGAAACCTGAAAGCATGATATTTCCATCAGCTGGATACCAAATACCAAGTGTGGGAGCACCTTTTAGGTATCTGAATATCCTTTTTACAGCAATAAGGTTTGACTTTCTAGGGGCTGATTGGGATCTTGCACAAACACATGTTGCAAACATGATGTCTGGCCTAGATGCAGTTAGGTACAATAAAGACCCAATCATGCTTCTATAAAGAGTTTGATCCACCAAATCATCCTTTTCATCAGACATGACTATTTTTGTGGTTGCAATGGGTATACTAAATGGCTTACAATCATCCATCTCAAATTTCTTTAAAAGTTCTTTGGCATATTTGCCTTGATGGATGAAAGTACCATTTTGCAGTTGCCTTACTTGGAGACCAAGAAAGCACTGGAGTTCACCCATTGCACTCATCTCAAACTCAGCTGTCATGAGTTGTCTGAACTCTTCACACATTTTAGTACATGTGATTCCAAAAATGATGTCATCCACATAAATCTGGACAATCATCAAGTCCTTCCCTCTCCATTTTAAAAACAGTGTTTTGTCTATTTTACCTCTTGTGAAACCAATGGAAAGTAGAAAGGTGGAAAGAGTTTCATACCAGGCTCTTGGTGCTTGTTTCAAGCCATACAAAGCTTTATTTAGCTTGTAGACATGATTTGGATTAAATGGATCCTCAAAGCCTGGAGGTTGACTGTAACACCTCGTAATTTCATGTCCAATATGATATCGACACGTGTCATGAGCTTTAAACGTGTAAAAGATTACTTATGAGGGACTAAAGTTGACAAACAAAGAATCTACGTGTATAAAAGGATTCAAAGTGTCAACAATGGATAAATATACCTTTCAATAACCCTACACGATGTTTATACCCTTAAACGAATGAATTATGGATCATACAAAGCCAATTGTGAAAGAAAGTGAGAGCTTACAAACTACAAGGGTTAAACGTGTCAACATGTTTTATTTATACCTCTGAGTGACCTTTTAGCAAACCCGAAGCTTTGTAACGATTAATTATGATCACTAGAATAAGTGTTAAAAATTTCACAAGGTTTCGATAAAGTATGAGAAAGTTATGATAGCATTCGTATATGAGGGGTTAAAAGCATCAACGTTGAAATTTAAGGTTTTTCGGGTGATCATAAAACTAACCAAGGACTTAACAAAGTTTGGTTATGTCTTAAGGTCCTTAAAAATCAATTTAGAGGGTTGAAAATGCAAGAAATGAAGTTGAAACCACGTTTATAAGGATCAGGGGCCAAAATGCAAAACTTGAAACTTTTTTAACTTGTTCCGGGGCCTCATACCGGCCACGTAAGACATAAGGGAGTCTTACGCGGGCCGCCTGGGACTGCCAGCGACAGAAAACACCTACAGGTGTCTGTTTCAGCTGTGTAACCGACTTAGATGGCTTGTTTTACATATCAGGGGCTGCCCCATTGGTTTCTCATGCAATAGGGGCACTTGTAATGATCTGGAATCATGCATAGACTTATTTGGAATGATCCTATGCAATTTAAATCCCTATATAAGAACTCCAAAGTTGCAAACATTGAACACTTGCATTTCAAAACTTTCACAACTCACTTTCTGGAGATCCCTGGAGCTCAAGACCACTTCCTAGGAGTCATTAGTCGTGCATAGGACTTCAGTAAGTGTCCTTAACCTTTTTTAATTCAGTTTTACTTAGTTTAATAGCCTAAAGTCAAACCGTCGTAATTAAGATTTGACTTCATGATTAATCACAACTTGTCTAGTCAAATCTCGAATTGAAAGTACCTTTGAGTTGGTAATTATGTGGGTAATAAACCCTTAAAAGGGCACCCTCTGATTCCCACTCTAACTAGGTCAATTGTCGGGTCAAAGTTAAATTTAAAAAGTCAACATAAAGCTAATTTTTGCATAAACACATAATTAACAATGTAGAAGCCATGCAACCTGTTTTATCACTCATATAACTTGGTAATTAATGTAAGAACATGTCTAAGCATGTTCAACCCGACAATTTTCAGTTTAAGCTCGGTTCGGAACCGAAAGTCGCAAAAGTAGACTTTTGCTTTGACTTTCAGTTCTGACCCAATGTAGCATGTTTTAGAATTGCCTTAGAGCTCTATTAGGACCAGGTTATAGATTAGTGTAACCCTCTGAGGTTATGCAACCTGGTTCATTAGTTATTTGATTCATATGCATGTTTCCGTTATATGCCTAAATATTGACCATAATGCCCTTTTGACCTTAAAACAAGATTTTCGAAAATGTGAGAGGACAAAAACCTTTATTAATGATTTATAAACTTGTCCTAAAAATTTGACATCAGTTTGAGGTCTAGATTAGGAGTTATGCTCAATAGCGTAATTAAGAAGCTTTTTATTAATTAAACGGCGTAATTAGCATAAAGCCTATCTAAACCCAATTTTTGACACCAAACTTTTTACCCACTGATGTAAAATAATATTTTGGGATTTTTGAAGATTTTTATTTATTTTTAAGCTGAGCATAACATAGGGTTCATGCCTTGATTCGGTTATTGTCGGTTTTGCCCTTTTGGCCTATAAAGTGAGTTTTACAAATCATTTTGATACCAAACCTTTTTCTACTGATCTTATATGATAAATAAAATATTTTAAGCCTTCTGGAATAATAAAAATATAAGTTTTTCTTATAAAACCCTGAAATCGCTTAAAAATCGCATTTTTACACGTTCTAAACGCATAGTATGTATCAAAACTATTTTTACCATATAAGGCTTGATACCAACTGATATTTTAAGTAAATTTTTATAATTAAACAGTAAGCAAAAGTTTTGAACTCAGAATTCTAATTTTGACCTTTAAAGCTTATGTGAAATTACCAAAATGCCCCAACGGTGCATAGTTTGGTTATAATAGATAAATTTCACATATATTCAATACCCTACTGTTATGACTTATAAAAATAAATATTTTTGCTGATTATATCAGACCTGAAACTCAGATTAATAATTAAACCCTTTTATAACCTTTAAAATGACCAAAATACCCCTACGGGGCATAATTTGAGTTTAAATCCATTTTGGGCATTATGGAAGGTATCTCCTGAAGTGGACTTCCTTGTTTTTGTCACATCCAGCAAAGTCACTATCTGAGAAACCTGAAAGCATGATATTTCCATCAGCTGGATACCAAATACCAAGTGTGGGAGCACCTTTTAGGTATCTGAATATCCTTTTTACAGCAATAAGGTTTGACTTTCTAGGGGCTGATTGGGATCTTGCACAAACACATGTTGCAAACATGATGTCTGGCCTAGATGAAGTTAGGTACAATAAAGACCCAATCATGCTTCTATAAAGAGTTTGATCCACCAAATCATCCTTTTCATCAGACATGACTATTTTTGTGGTTGCAATGGGTATACTAAATGGCTTACAATCATCCATCTCAAATTTCTTTAAAAGTTCTTTGGCATATTTGCCTTGATGGATGAAAGTACCATTTTGCAGTTGCCTTACTTGGAGACCAAGAAAGCACTGGAGTTCACCCATTGCACTCATCTCAAACTCAGCTGTCATGAGTTGTCTGAACTCTTCACACATTTTAGTACATGTGATTCCAAAAATGATGTCATCCACATAAATCTGGACAATCATCAAGTCCTTCCCTCTCCATTTTAAAAACAGTGTTTTGTCTATTTTACCTCTTGTGAAACCAATGGAAAGTAGAAAGGTGGAAAGAGTTTCATACCAGGCTCTTGGTGCTTGTTTCAAGCCATACAAAGCTTTATTTAGCTTGTAGACATGATTTGGATTAAATGGATCCTCAAAGCCTGGAGGTTGACTGTAACACCTCGTAATTTCATGTCCAATATGATATCGACACGTGTCATGAGCTTTAAACGTGTAAAAGATTACTTATGAGGGACTAAAGTTGACAAACAAAGAATCTACGTGTATAAAAGGATTCAAAGTGTCAACAATGGATAAATATACCTTTCAATAACCCTACACGATGTTTATACCCTTAAACGAATGAATTATGGATCATACAAAGCCAATTGTGAAAGAAAGTGAGAGCTTACAAACTACAAGGGTTAAACGTGTCAACATGTTTTATTTATACCTCTGAGTGACCTTTTAGCAAACCCGAAGCTTTGTAACGATTAATTATGATCACTAGAATAAGTGTTAAAAATTTCACAAGGTTTCGATAAAGTATGAGAAAGTTATGATAGCATTCGTATATGAGGGGTTAAAAGCATCAACGTTGAAATTTAAGGTTTTTCGGGTGATCATAAAACTAACCAAGGACTTAACAAAGTTTGGTTATGTCTTAAGGTCCTTAAAAATCAATTTAGAGGGTTGAAAATGCAAGAAATGAAGTTGAAACCACGTTTATAAGGATCAGGGGCCAAAATGCAAAACTTGAAACTTTTTTAACTTGTTCCGGGGCCTCATACCGGCCACGTAAGACATAAGGGAGTCTTACGCGGGCCGCCTGGGACTGCCAGCGACAGAAAACACCTACAGGTGTCTGTTTCAGCTGTGTAACCGACTTAGATGGCTTGTTTTACATATCAGGGGCTGCCCCATTGGTTTCTCATGCAATAGGGGCACTTGTAATGATCTGGAATCATGCATAGACTTATTTGGAATGATCCTATGCAATTTAAATCCCTATATAAGAACTCCAAAGTTGCAAACATTGAACACTTGCATTTCAAAACTTTCACAACTCACTTTCTGGAGATCCCTGGAGCTCAAGACCACTTCCTAGGAGTCATTAGTCGTGCATAGGACTTCAGTAAGTGTCCTTAACCTTTTTTAATTCAGTTTTACTTAGTTTAATAGCCTAAAGTCAAACCGTCGTAATTAAGATTTGACTTCATGATTAATCACAACTTGTCTAGTCAAATCTCGAATTGAAAGTACCTTTGAGTTGGTAATTATGTGGGTAATAAACCCTTAAAAGGGCACCCTCTGATTCCCACTCTAACTAGGTCAATTGTCGGGTCAAAGTTAAATTTAAAAAGTCAACATAAAGCTAATTTTTGCATAAACACATAATTAACAATGTAGAAGCCATGCAACCTGTTTTATCACTCATATAACTTGGTAATTAATGTAAGAACATGTCTAAGCATGTTCAACCCGACAATTTTCAGTTTAAGCTCGGTTCGGAACCGAAAGTCGCAAAAGTAGACTTTTGCTTTGACTTTCAGTTCTGACCCAATGTAGCATGTTTTAGAATTTCCTTAGAGCTCTATTAGGACCAGGTTATAGATTAGTGTAACCCTCTGAGGTTATGCAACCTGGTTCATTAGTTATTTGATTCATATGCATGTTTCCGTTATATGCCTAAATATTGACCATAATGCCCTTTTGACCTTAAAACAAGATTTTCGAAAATGTGAGAGGACAAAAACCTTTATTAATGATTTATAAACTTGTCCTAAAAATTTGACATCAGTTTGAGGTCTAGATTAGGAGTTATGCTCAATAGCGTAATTAAGAAGCTTTTTATTAATTAAACGGCGTAATTAGCATAAAGCCTATCTAAACCCAATTTTTGACACCAAACTTTTTACCCACTGATGTAAAATAATATTTTGGGATTTTTGAAGATTTTTATTTATTTTTAAGCTGAGCATAACATAGGGTTCATGCCTTGATTCGGTTATTGTCGGTTTTGCCCTTTTGGCCTATAAAGTGAGTTTTACAAATCATTTTGATACCAAACCTTTTTCTACTGATCTTATATGATAAATAAAATATTTTAAGCCTTCTGGAATAATAAAAATATAAGTTTTTCTTATAAAACCCTGAAATCGCTTAAAAATCGCATTTTTACACGTTCTAAACGCATAGTATGTATCAAAACTATTTTTACCATATAAGGCTTGATACCAACTGATATTTTAAGTAAATTTTTATAATTAAACAGTAAGCAAAAGTTTTGAACTCAGAATTCTAATTTTGACCTTTAAAGCTTATGTGAAATTACCAAAATGCCCCAACGGTGCATAGTTTGGTTATAATAGATAAATTTCACATATATTCAATACCCTACTGTTATGACTTATAAAAATAAATATTTTTGCTGATTATATCAGACCTGAAACTCAGATTAATAATTAAACCCTTTTATAACCTTTAAAATGACCAAAATACCCCTACGGGGCATAATTTGAGTTTAAATCCATTTTGGGCATTATGGAAGGTATCTCCTGAAGTGGACTTCCTTGTTTTTGTCACATCCAGCAAAGTCACTATCTGAGAAACCTGAAAGCATGATATTTCCATCAGCTGGATACCAAATACCAAGTGTGGGAGCACCTTTTAGGTATCTGAATATCCTTTTTACAGCAATAAGGTTTGACTTTCTAGGGGCTGATTGGGATCTTGCACAAACACATGTTGCAAACATGATGTCTGGCCTAGATGAAGTTAGGTACAATAAAGACCCAATCATGCTTCTATAAAGAGTTTGATCCACCAAATCATCCTTTTCATCAGACATGACTATTTTTGTGGTTGCAATGGGTATACTAAATGGCTTACAATCATCCATCTCAAATTTCTTTAAAAGTTCTTTGGCATATTTGCCTTGATGGATGAAAGTACCATTTTGCAGTTGCCTTACTTGGAGACCAAGAAAGCACTGGAGTTCACCCATTGCACTCATCTCAAACTCAGCTGTCATGAGTTGTCTGAACTCTTCACACATTTTAGTACATGTGATTCCAAAAATGATGTCATCCACATAAATCTGGACAATCATCAAGTCCTTCCCTCTCCATTTTAAAAACAGTGTTTTGTCTATTTTACCTCTTGTGAAACCAATGGAAAGTAGAAAGGTGGAAAGAGTTTCATACCAGGCTCTTGGTGCTTGTTTCAAGCCATACAAAGCTTTATTTAGCTTGTAGACATGATTTGGATTAAATGGATCCTCAAAGCCTGGAGGTTGACTGTAACACCTCGTAATTTCATGTCCAATATGATATCGACACGTGTCATGAGCTTTAAACGTGTAAAAGATTACTTATGAGGGACTAAAGTTGACAAACAAAGAATCTACGTGTATAAAAGGATTCAAAGTGTCAACAATGGATAAATATACCTTTCAATAACCCTACACGATGTTTATACCCTTAAACGAATGAATTATGGATCATACGAAGCCAATTGTGAAAGAAAGTGAGAGCTTACAAACTACAGGGGTTAAACGTGTCAACATGTTTTATTTATACCTCTGAGTGACCTTTTAGCAAACCCGAAGCTTTGTAACGATTAATTATGATCACTAGAATAAGTGTTAAAAATTTCATAAGGTTTCGATAAAGTATGAGAAAGTTATGATAGCATTCGTATATGAGGGGTTAAAAGCATCAACGTTGAAATTTAAGGTTTTTCGGGTGATCATAAAACTAACCAAGGACTTAACAAAGTTTGGTTATGTCTTAAGGTCCTTAAAAATCAATTTAGAGGGTTGAAAATGCAAGAAATGAAGTTGAAACCACGTTTATAAGGATCAGGGGCCAAAATGCAAAACTTGAAACTTTTTTAACTTGTTCCGGGGCCTCATACCGGCCACGTAAGACATAAGGGAGTCTTACGCGGGCCGCCTGGGACTGCCAGCGACAGAAAACACCTACAGGTGTCTGTTTCAGCTGTGTAACCGACTTAGATGGCTTGTTTTACATATCAGGGGCTGCCCCATTGGTTTCTCATGCAATAGGGGCACTTGTAATGATCTGGAATCATGCATAGACTTATTTGGAATGATCCTATGCAATTTAAATCCCTATATAAGAACTCCAAAGTTGCAAACATTGAACACTTGCATTTCAAAACTTTCACAACTCACTTTCTGGAGATCCCTGGAGCTCAAGACCACTTCCTAGGAGTCATTAGTCGTGCATAGGACTTCAGTAAGTGTCCTTAACCTTTTTTAATTCAGTTTTACTTAGTTTAATAGCCTAAAGTCAAACCGTCGTAATTAAGATTTGACTTCATGATTAATCACAACTTGTCTAGTCAAATCTCGAATTGAAAGTACCTTTGAGTTGGTAATTATGTGGGTAATAAACCCTTAAAAGGGCACCCTCTGATTCCCACTCTAACTAGGTCAATTGTCGGGTCAAAGTTAAATTTAAAAAGTCAACATAAAGCTAATTTTTGCATAAACACATAATTAACAATGTAGAAGCCATGCAACCTGTTTTATCACTCATATAACTTGGTAATTAATGTAAGAACATGTCTAAGCATGTTCAACCCGACAATTTTCAGTTTAAGCTCGGTTCGGAACCGAAAGTCGCAAAAGTAGACTTTTGCTTTGACTTTCAGTTCTGACCCAATGTAGCATGTTTTAGAATTTCCTTAGAGCTCTATTAGGACCAGGTTATAGATTAGTGTAACCCTCTGAGGTTATGCAACCTGGTTCATTAGTTATTTGATTCATATGCATGTTTCCGTTATATGCCTAAATATTGACCATAATGCCCTTTTGACCTTAAAACAAGATTTTCGAAAATGTGAGAGGACAAAAACCTTTATTAATGATTTATAAACTTGTCCTAAAAATTTGACATCAGTTTGAGGTCTAGATTAGGAGTTATGCTCAATAGCGTAATTAAGAAGCTTTTTATTAATTAAACGGCGTAATTAGCATAAAGCCTATCTAAACCCAATTTTTGACACCAAACTTTTTACCCACTGATGTAAAATAATATTTTGGGATTTTTGAAGATTTTTATTTATTTTTAAGCTGAGCATAACATAGGGTTCATGCCTTGATTCGGTTATTGTCGGTTTTGCCCTTTTGGCCTATAAAGTGAGTTTTACAAATCATTTTGATACCAAACCTTTTTCTACTGATCTTATATGATAAATAAAATATTTTAAGCCTTCTGGAATAATAAAAATATAAGTTTTTCTTATAAAACCCTGAAATCGCTTAAAAATCGCATTTTTACACGTTCTAAACGCATAGTATGTATCAAAACTATTTTTACCATATAAGGCTTGATACCAACTGATATTTTAAGTAAATTTTTATAATTAAACAGTAAGCAAAAGTTTTGAACTCAGAATTCTAATTTTGACCTTTAAAGCTTATGTGAAATTACCAAAATGCCCCAACGGTGCATAGTTTGGTTATAATAGATAAATTTCACATATATTCAATACCCTACTGTTATGACTTATAAAAATAAATATTTTTGCTGATTATATCAGACCTGAAACTCAGATTAATAATTAAACCCTTTTATAACCTTTAAAATGACCAAAATACCCCGACGGGGCATAATTTGAGTTTAAATCCATTTTGGGCATTATGGAAGGTATCTCCTGAAGTGGACTTCCTTGTTTTTGTCACATCCAGCAAAGTCACTATCTGAGAAACCTGAAAGCATGATATTTCCATCAGCTGGATACCAAATACCAAGTGTGGGAGCACCTTTTAGGTATCTGAATATCCTTTTTACAGCAATAAGGTTTGACTTTCTAGGGGCTGATTGGGATCTTGCACAAACACATGTTGCAAACATGATGTCTGGCCTAGATGCAGTTAGGTACAATAAAGACCCAATCATGCTTCTATAAAGAGTTTGATCCACCAAATCATCCTTTTCATCAGACATGACTATTTTTGTGGTTGCAATGGGTATACTAAATGGCTTACAATCATCCATCTCAAATTTCTTTAAAAGTTCTTTGGCATATTTGCCTTGATGGATGAAAGTACCATTTTGCAGTTGCCTTACTTGGAGACCAAGAAAGCACTGGAGTTCACCCATTGCACTCATCTCAAACTCAGCTGTCATGAGTTGTCTGAACTCTTCACACATTTTAGTACATGTGATTCCAAAAATGATGTCATCCACATAAATCTGGACAATCATCAAGTCCTTCCCTCTCCATTTTAAAAACAGTGTTTTGTCTATTTTACCTCTTGTGAAACCAATGGAAAGTAGAAAGGTGGAAAGAGTTTCATACCAGGCTCTTGGTGCTTGTTTCAAGCCATACAAAGCTTTATTTAGCTTGTAGACATGATTTGGATTAAATGGATCCTCAAAGCCTGGAGGTTGACTGTAACACCTCGTAATTTCATGTCCAATATGATATCGACACGTGTCATGAGCTTTAAACGTGTAAAAGATTACTTATGAGGGACTAAAGTTGACAAACAAAGAATCTACGTGTATAAAAGGATTCAAAGTGTCAACAATGGATAAATATACCTTTCAATAACCCTACACGATGTTTATACCCTTAAATGAATGAATTATGGATCATACGAAGCCAATTGTGAAAGAAAGTGAGAGCTTACAAACTACAGGGGTTAAACGTGTCAACATGTTTTATTTATACCTCTGAGTGACCTTTTAGCAAACCCGAAGCTTTGTAACGATTAATTATGATCACTAGAATAAGTGTTAAAAATTTCACAAGGTTTCGATAAAGTATGAGAAAGTTATGATAGCATTCGTATATGAGGGGTTAAAAGCATCAACGTTGAAATTTAAGGTTTTTCGGGTGATCATAAAACTAACCAAGGACTTAACAAAGTTTGGTTATGTCTTAAGGTCCTTAAAAATCAATTTAGAGGGTTGAAAATGCAAGAAATGAAGTTGAAACCACGTTTATAAGGATCAGGGGCCAAAATGCAAAACTTGAAACTTTTTTAACTTGTTCCGGGGCCTCATACCGGCCACGTAAGACATAAGGGAGTCTTACGCGGGCCGCCTGGGACTGCCAGCGACAGAAAACACCTACAGGTGTCTGTTTCAGCTGTGTAACCGACTTAGATGGCTTGTTTTACATATCAGGGGCTGCCCCATTGGTTTCTCATGCAATAGGGGCACTTGTAATGATCTGGAATCATGCATAGACTTATTTGGAATGATCCTATGCAATTTAAATCCCTATATAAGAACTCCAAAGTTGCAAACATTGAACACTTGCATTTCAAAACTTTCACAACTCACTTTCTGGAGATCCCTGGAGCTCAAGACCACTTCCTAGGAGTCATTAGTCGTGCATAGGACTTCAGTAAGTGTCCTTAACCTTTTTTAATTCAGTTTTACTTAGTTTAATAGCCTAAAGTCAAACCGTCGTAATTAAGATTTGACTTCATGATTAATCACAACTTGTCTAGTCAAATATCGAATTGAAAGTACCTTTGAGTTGGTAATTATGTGGGTAATAAACCCTTAAAAGGGCACCCTCTGATTCCCACTCTAACTAGGTCAATTGTCGGGTCAAAGTTAAATTTAAAAAGTCAACATAAAGCTAATTTTTGCATAAACACATAATTAACAATGTAGAAGCCATGCAACCTGTTTTATCACTCATATAACTTGGTAATTAATGTAAGAACATGTCTAAGCATGTTCAACCCGACAATTTTCAGTTTAAGCTCGGTTCGGAACCGAAAGTCGCAAAAGTAGACTTTTGCTTTGACTTTCAGTTCTGACCCAATGTAGCATGTTTTAGAATTGCCTTAGAGCTCTATTAGGACCAGGTTATAGATTAGTGTAACCCTCTGAGGTTATGCAACCTGGTTCATTAGTTATTTGATTCATATGCATGTTTCCGTTATATGCCTAAATATTGACCATAATGCCCTTTTGACCTTAAAACAAGATTTTCGAAAATGTGAGAGGACAAAAACCTTTATTAATGATTTATAAACTTGTCCTAAAAATTTGACATCAGTTTGAGGTCTAGATTAGGAGTTATGCTCAATAGCGTAATTAAGAAGCTTTTTATTAATTAAACGGCGTAATTAGCATAAAGCCTATCTAAACCCAATTTTTGACACCAAACTTTTTACCCACTGATGTAAAATAATATTTTGGGATTTTTGAAGATTTTTATTTATTTTTAAGCTGAGCATAACATAGGGTTCATGCCTTGATTCGGTTATTGTCGGTTTTGCCCTTTTGGCCTATAAAGTGAGTTTTACAAATCATTTTGATACCAAACCTTTTTCTACTGATCTTATATGATAAATAAAATATTTTAAGCCTTCTGGAATAATAAAAATATAAGTTTTTCTTATAAAACCCTGAAATCGCTTAAAAATCGCATTTTTACACGTTCTAAACGCATAGTATGTATCAAAACTATTTTTACCATATAAGGCTTGATACCAACTGATATTTTAAGTAAATTTTTATAATTAAACAGTAAGCAAAAGTTTTGAACTCAGAATTCTAATTTTGACCTTTAAAGCTTATGTGAAATTACCAAAATGCCCCAACGGTGCATAGTTTGGTTATAATAGATAAATTTCACATATATTCAATACCCTACTGTTATGACTTATAAAAATAAATATTTTTGCTGATTATATCAGACCTGAAACTCAGATTAATAATTAAACCCTTTTATAACCTTTAAAATGACCAAAATACCCCGACGGGGCATAATTTGAGTTTAAATCCATTTTGGGCATTATGGAAGGTATCTCCTGAAGTGGACTTCCTTGTTTTTGTCACATCCAGCAAAGTCACTATCTGAGAAACCTGAAAGCATGATATTTCCATCAGCTGGATACCAAATACCAAGTGTGGGAGCACCTTTTAGGTATCTGAATATCCTTTTTACAGCAATAAGGTTTGACTTTCTAGGGGCTGATTGGGATCTTGCACAAACACATGTTGCAAACATGATGTCTGGCCTAGATGCAGTTAGGTACAATAAAGACCCAATCATGCTTCTATAAAGAGTTTGATCCACCAAATCATCCTTTTCATCAGACATGACTATTTTTGTGGTTGCAATGGGTATACTAAATGGCTTACAATCATCCATCTCAAATTTCTTTAAAAGTTCTTTGGCATATTTGCCTTGATGGATGAAAGTACCATTTTGCAGTTGCCTTACTTGGAGACCAAGAAAGCACTGGAGTTCACCCATTGCACTCATCTCAAACTCAGCTGTCATGAGTTGTCTGAACTCTTCACACATTTTAGTACATGTGATTCCAAAAATGATGTCATCCACATAAATCTGGACAATCATCAAGTCCTTCCCTCTCCATTTTAAAAACAGTGTTTTGTCTATTTTACCTCTTGTGAAACCAATGGAAAGTAGAAAGGTGGAAAGAGTTTCATACCAGGCTCTTGGTGCTTGTTTCAAGCCATACAAAGCTTTATTTAGCTTGTAGACATGATTTGGATTAAATGGATCCTCAAAGCCTGGAGGTTGACTGTAACACCTCGTAATTTCATGTCCAATATAATATCGACACGTGTCATGAGCTTTAAACGTGTAAAAGATATTTTGTGCTTGTGCATTCAAATCAATTTTCTTAAATATTTTCAAAATGAGTCGGTTAATTGTATTTACCAGTGTAAACTGACGTATTTTCCAAAAAGGCGAAGTGCAGGTACTAGACGAAATAGGCTGGCTACTCCTGGCATCATTAACCAAGTCTTGCAAGCTTTAGATGTTAAAGTCTGTTGAACAATAATCTTTTCATCTTTTGATCCGTCCGTGGATCCATTACAGTCCGTTTGTGATACTTTGATATTACTATTTTATTCGGTTTGTAATGTGATTCATCTTTTGCTTCCGCTGTGTATTTAAATTGTGTTGTTTGACTATGATGATATCAACTACGTCACGATACTCCCCACCGGTAATACGTGGAAATATCGGGGTGTGACAGGTTGGTATCAGAGCCAACGTTGAGTGAATTAAACACTAGCCTTTTGTGTTTAATTTCAATGGCACAGTTTCCTCGACTTCTGAGTCTAGACAAAGAACTTATGATTAATCCAAATTTGTTTTATTTCTAACTTTGTCCTTTATTTTTCTTTGTTGTGTCCTCTGTTTGTTTTGACAGGTTCAAAAAGATGCCACCAAGAATACGAGGAAGAGGTAGAGGCAAGGGCCACTCGTCGCCCCTAAGGATCACGAGGTCGGGCCTTCACACCGGCGAACACCATCTGATTCTTTAAGCAAAAGTCCTCAGGAAAACTGGAGGACTTCATTAGAACCCGTGAGGCGTTCAGTCTCGTTGAGCTCCTCACCTTCTTACCTAAATTCTTTCTGGCCTCAGTCGGAGAACGAGCCCCACAACTCCCACCATTCTTATATACCCCTCCAAGGCCACAACTCACCCTTCAACGACCCAACACCGTACTTCCAAAGCCGGTTCAACCCAGAAATTTAATTAATGAACCAATGGGTTATAACCCGTTGGGACCGGAGGATCATTTCTCCATGGATATGGACGAGGATCCGGAACCTGCCCAACCATCGTCCGGAACGCCTACTCACCCCATCGAGATTTCGGATGGGTCACCCTTTCGTGGATCACCTTATAGTGGTCCCGACAACTACAAGGCGAGGTTTAACCAAATCGACTGGGTGTTTACTCCCAGTTACCACAACTCACCGCAGCAGCAGCAGGATCCCTCAGAGGATTCGCGCTTTGTAGCGGTTACTCCGCCACCACCACCAGCGCAACAACAGTCTCCGGAGCCACCGAGGCATAGGAGATCAACCGCACGGATGTCCGTGCGAGGGGGAGTCTGTATCAGCACCCCTCAACCTTCTACTGGCAGTCATTATCCGACACTGTACGAAGACCCACAAATGGGTGGGCCTTCTAACCCTGTTTCTGAGGTGCAGTCTGCGCCGATCGCACCGCCACCAGTGGGTTATAACAACCCAATTCCTACATACGCCGTTCAGCGGCGTACAACCCATTTGAACAGCCGGCCCATACCAACTACAACTACGCTAATGTTGACCCGTACCAGGCAGCATGGGATTACAATGCTCTCCATCCCGAAGGGCCCTTTGGAGTCCCATATCAAGCTGGATATCCACCCTTTGGGTACCCACCCTATGGGTATCAACAACCGCCACCTCCTCAACCTCCGCAGTATCAGCAGCCCCCGCAGCCCCCGCAGCCGCCAGTGATATCGCCACCGCAACAACAGGAGATTCTTCAAAGGTTGAGTCAGGTGGAGGAGGAGGTTCGGGAAGAGCGTAGGCAAAACCGAGGAATTCTCAAGGGTCTGGCGAGCTTAATCAAGGGGAAGAGAAAAAAGGGTCATTAAATCCTTTATTTGTTTATTTGTATTTCTTTAATGTTTAATCAGTCCCTGCGTGGATATCTGTTTCTGTAATCAGTCCCTGCGAGGACTTGTATTTTCTGTTAGCCCCTGCGTGGGCAAGTTATTTCAGTTAAAGACCCGTTTAGGGCAAAATGCACTCCTTTTAAATTTAATGGCATGTTGTAATTTAAATTTCATTTTATCATTATATGCATAAATGTAAAATGTATGAGATAAATAAATAAATAAAAAAAATTCAAAATATGTCATTCCTTTTTAAGGTCTGCCTTTAAATATGAAATAAGAATTTTAAAGGGTATAACCTAGCCTGCATGTCATTATAAGACCTGGCCATGATGGTAAAACCTGTTTAAAAAGATATTCAAATCCTTGTTAACATCTGAAAACATGTTAACATTCCTGGCTAACGTGATTCGTAAAATCACACGTGTCATTTTATCATTATATGCATAAATGTAAAATGTATGAGATAAATAAATAAATAAAAAAAATTCAAAATATGTCATTCCCTTTTAAGGTCTGCCTTTAAATATGAAATAAGAATTTTAAAGGGTATAACCTAGCCTGCATGTCATTATAAGACCTGGCCATGATGGTAAAACCTGTTTAAAAAGATATTCAAATCCTTGTTAACATCTGAAAACATGTTAACATTCCTGGCTAACGTGATTCGTAAAATCACACGTGTCATCCTTATATTGGATTATTCCGATTCCTTCTTTATTATTTAAACATTCATTTGTGATGTAGGGCCTACGAGCCATAATCATTGTCTTATAAGACAAAAGACAGTCGTAGCCTACAACTCCCTGACAAGAAGGTAATGAACTATGATTCAAGCCTTAATACCTCGACCCCATAAGATCTTGGCCTATAAATTAAAAATGTCCATGTGTCTTGGCCTTTTGTGCCATTATTATATTCAATTATAACTAAGGATTATTAATGAAAAATCCTAAATAAAATACTTAACGAATTAGCCAATATGGTTCTTTAATACCATGGTTAATAAATTGACAAAATGACAAATCTATTATATACCTCTAAGAGATTACTGTCATCATTTTCTGTAGCAATCAAGCTACATGGCTGAGTCTGAAGAAGTCAACAGTCATCCAAGGGAGAATCATGATACCACCAGGATCAACATAACCGGTGCGGAACTTCAAGCATTGATTGATAATGCTGTTATCAAGGCTTTGGATAGGCAGTTTAATGAATCTAGTGGTACTCGAAGCAGGACCCTATCTGTACCCCACTCTAAACCTAAGACTCACTCTGAAGCTCATAGTAAGCCACCTCCTAAACCTAAGGGGTCAAAGAAAGATGATGACGACCATCACTCCTCAAATCAGCATAATGTTCCATCGAAGAAGATTGAGCTCAAACAGGAACCACGTGGTAAGTCCTGTATATATAAGTATTTCGTCTCCTGCAAGCCTAGAGACTTCACAGGGGAGAAAGGAGCCGTCGATTGTATGACTTGGCTCGACGAAATGGACACTGTCGTTGATATCAGTGGTTGAGCTGATAGGGACGTTGTGAAGTATGTATCTCAGTCGTTTAAAGGAGAAGCATTACCCTGGTGGAGGTCTCTAATCCAGGCTACTGGGAAGATCCCATTGTACAATTTGTCTTGGGATCAGTTTGTTGCTCTCATCAAGGAGAATTACTGTCCTCAGCATGAGGTTGAAAAGATCGAGGCTGACTTTTTATCTCTAGTAATGAAAAACCTAGACTGTCAGGCTTACCTTACTAGCTTCAATACCATGTCACGTTTGGTTCCATACCTGGTTACCCTAGAGCTAAAACGCATAGCCCGTTTCATTGGGGGTTTAGCCCCAGAAATCAAAGCTAGTGTGAAGGCATCCCGACCTGCTACTTTTAGGTCAACAGCTGACCTATCTTTATCCCTTACCTTGGATGCGGTCAGGCTAAGATCGCATAAGAACTCGGAGGAAGGTAAGAGAAAACGTGAGGACGATAACTCATGACGGTCTGAGAAGAAGTTTAAGGGAATCACAAACCACAAGAAGAAGCTTGGGTCTGGCAAGGGTAGTCAGCAAGCAGATGAAAAGCCAAAGTGCAAAACCTGCCAGAAACGTCACTTCGGAAAATGCAGGTTTGAATCCAAGTCTCAGTCAAAACCATCTGCATGTGGGTTATGCAAATCCAAGGAGCACAAGACGATAGATGTAACAACCCTCATTAAAAGCCCTATTTATTTTATTATTTTATTCAATAGGAAAACCTAATTGAAACACCCAAGTGATTCTGCACAAACCCTACAAATTTCAGAATCATCAGAATCAGGATCAGGGCCCCTAAAACTCAGGGGGGGCATTCCCTACTCAACAATTATCCTTATAAATTATTATAAAAATCGAATTTAATCAAAACATCGACTCAACTGGCCTACTCCCACGCGTGGCTACCCTATAGTGATTTGGTGTCCCTTACGGACCGTAACATTGAGAGTCTTACGGACCGTAAGCACCCTTACGGACCGTAACATTGGGAGTCTTACGGTCCGTAAGCATGTCAAATTTCGTGTATAAATAGCAGGCCTTGGCACTTGATTCTGGGCGATTGAACGACGATAAAACTCACTTCGTACCCTGAGATATCGTCCAATTACTTCAGAAACACACACGAAATCACTAATTAGTATAGCGGGGTGCTGCTGCACAGGGTAATAACTCGATCGCTCTTACGATTCATTTTCCGATCGATCAATGTACTCAATGGATGTTTAAGTGCTGCCCACATTAGGGTGATGCTTTGTCATTAATCGTTAATTCGATGGATGTTTAAGCATAGCACTTTGTCATTCGTTGTGAGGGTTGATCTCGTGAGTTATCGTAAATGCTGTATTAAGTTACTTACCTAGTTCGTGTGCACTAGGTTACAAGGCTAATTAATAGGCGAAGCTCTGCCTGTATAAATCTGCAATCTATCAAGGCTTATCTGTAGACTAAACTTTGCCCGTAGAAATCTGCAATGTGAGTCCATTCTCTTTTGTCACCTTTTTGTGATACAATTATATTTACAAAGGCTTTCCAGAATCCTAAATGTTTACCAGTTATACTTACAGTGATTAAGTTTTTATATTAACTGCCGGTATGAAAGGTTTTATACATTATTTGATCCTCGTTACTATTAGCCAGAAAGTTAGCCAATAATATCATGACCACAATCACAGTGGGAATTATGCCCTAGTAGCCATAGCTTATAACTAATATTATTTTAACATTAAATCATTAATAAATTTAATGTATGTTTAAAATAAATCTAAATGGTGTATACCATAATAAAATAGTCAAGCATAAATGTATTCTACTCTATGAAGATTATATTTTTAGTCAAGTTAATAGATTAAATAATGATATTACAATTATTTAACATATTTGATAAATTATAGTAGTTTGACATAAAATGATATATGTCATTTTCTGGATTAAATGGTTTTGTGCCATAAGTAATATATTTGACAAAGTAATGTCACGGGACACAATTAAGTCCAGAGTCACTAGTTGAGAGAATGATCAACAGTGACATGTCCAAAGGCACTAGTTGAGAGAATGATCAACAGTGTTATGACTAGAATCATTAGTTGAAAGAATGATCAACAGTGATATGACCAGAATCATTAGTTGAAAGAATGATCAACAATGATATGATTACAGTCACAGAAATCGCCTAATGACAAATAAATTGAATAATAGTAAAATAGAATTACTTGATAAATTCACTATTGGACGAAAGTAAGCCAATGAGTGATATGACTACTGTCATATTGGAACTGCCACCATGTGACAAATACTTATTGAGTTAGGGTAAATATAAACAAATATAAAAATCTTAATACTGTAAGGTATAACAATATATTTTATAAAAATGGAATGAACTCACTCAGTATTTCCGCTGACAAAACCTTTTTCAAACATGTTTCAGGTAATTACCGTAAATTGGAGTAAGAGTTGGATATGGCACTGAAAGGCTTCAAGAAGTGGCTTATTTTATTAATTAAATCAAATTAAGAAATATTGTTTTATGTAATCAAATTTTATCTTTATTAAAGCTACCTTTGTAAAACATGGGTTTGTCCCATTTATTTAATAAATAAAATCCGGTGTTTCTAAACTCTGATATTTTTCCTAACTCACGGTCCTGATGAAATTTCCGCTGCAATATTTTATAAAATTAATCACCGGTACCACTGGGCTGTTCACGGCTTCCGATTCCGTCCAGGGTGGGTAGGGGGTCGTGACAGAAGGTGGTATCAGAGCCACTTGCTTAAAGCTATTTAGGTGTTCTTTTAATACCTAAACTTAAAAGTTAGGAAACTGATTCAAATTAACATATGTGTTATATATGAATATATATATGTCGAGATGCACATATAGTATCCTGGAAGTATTGTTTTGTTCTAATTATTCTGTGATATTAATAAGTGAAAATGTTTGCAATTCAGATGTCGAATGAAGTACCACATAATTCAGAAGTTCATGCTAATAATGAAAATCCTTTGGATAAAAATGCTATAGAAAATCTAATAGCTCAAGGAATAGCTAATGCTTTACCTTTAATAATTAAAGCTGTTAAAAATCCCGTAGAACCCACCAAAGTTGTGAGTAGCAAGCATACTCATGACGATGGTTTCAGCCATAGTGTCAATGGAGGTAATGATGATATTATCAAAACCCCATTTCCCAAGAAAAAGAAGGCGATGACTCTCGGGTGTACCTACAAAGAATTTCTAGCCTGTAAACCAACTGAGTTCGCAGGTAGTGAAGGAGCCACTGCTGCTCTGCGATGGTTGGAAAAGACACAAGTTGTTCTTATAATCAGCAAATGTGCCGAAGAAGATAAGGTGATGTATGCATCTAACCTCTTTAAGGAAGAAGCCTTAGAATGGTGGAATACAATTCTTCAGGCAAAAGGAAGCGACATGGCTTATGCCATGAACTGGGAAAAATTCAAGGAAATGGTAGAAAGGAAATTTTGTCCTCTTTATGAAAAGGAACGAATAGCTAACAAGTTCCTAAACCATAAAATGATAAATGTGAATTGTCGTGAATATACGACAACGTTCTTCGAATATGCAAGAATGGTACCAACTCTGGCTTCGCCAGAATCCGTACTAATTTCTCGTTATATTTGGGGATTAGTTAGCGAAATCCGAGACATAGTTAAGGCCATTAGACCACAGACTATTGAAGAAGCAGTTGAAATAGCTAACATGTTGACAGATGGATTAATCCGCACAAAAGAAGAAAACAAGAAGAAAGAGTTAGCCCAGAAAATTTTCCAAGAATTCAAGAAGGAAGGAACTGAACCATCATTGGAGCAACCTATCTGCAGAAGCTGTAACAAAAAGCATTCAGGAAGATGTCGTTTAAGAAGAACACTCTACTGTGACTTCTGTAAGATAACCGGGCATATAGAGGAAGAGTGTAGAAGGAAAACTAATGTTTGTTTCAATTGCGGAGAAACAGGACACATCAAACCATATTGCCCGAAACTGACCAAAGCACCTGACAACAAGGCCAGAACAACAGACGGAGCTAAGAAGAACGCACGAGCATTCGTACTTACTACGCAAGAAGCAGAAATGATTCCAGACGTAATCGCTGATATGTAATATCTAAGTTAAGTTATTATTTGACCCTAGTACAATTAAAAGTTTATAAATAAATGCATTCTGTCAAATACTTCATCTATTCAGAACCATAACAGACTTGTTTTGGTCTTCACTTTCACTAAATCATTTATTTGATCACGATCACCTTGTGGTGACGTTTTCACACATTTGAAGCTTGTGCTAATCTCGTTACACACCTTATATACGGGTTTAATTATTTATTTATATTGAATCCGCTTTGTTGGTTTATTCTATAAAATCAATCTTAACACAATCATGTGCTAAGATAATGATACACAAATTCATTTCATATTTCAGTGTATCTCTTAATGATTTTTATATCAGCAATCGAGCGTTTCGTAATCTTTGATCGAAAAACATTATTCAATTATTTCAATTTCAATTAAAAATCCTACTAGATTTATTTGAAACATTCGGACTTACTTCATTTGCTTTAAAGCATGGTGAAACTCATTTCATTCACCGCTACTATTTTCAATTACTACTTTGTGGCGTCACAATAAATTTGTAGCTTGAGTTAATCTCAATTTCACACTTGATATACGGATTTATTTATCTATTTCCTTTTGTTGGTTCATTATCTTAAACAGTCTTAATACAATTATGTGTTAAGATACGAGTACACAAATTCATATCATATTCCGGTGTACCTCTTAATGATTCTTTCATCATTGATCGAAAATTTTATAATATTCATTTGGTCTTTTCATTTGAAAACCTATTTGAAAGGAATATCCAAATTTACTTCAACTTTCAATTGATTACACGGTGAAATTGTTCGGTCACCGTAATTATTGAATTATTTCAATCATTACGACACCTTGCGGCGTCGTTATAAACTTGTAGCTTGGGCTAATCATAATCATACGAATCATTCAAAACCACATATATCTTTCGTTTGACTTATCATTGAAAAGTAGTCTTGATACAATTATGTATTAAGACAATGATACACTAACTCTATTGTCTTTCTGGTGTATCTTTGCAATTCACTTATCTCAACACTTCGATTTTCTTATATCTTTGACAAATCATTTTTCATGCCTTTATTTCATTTAGAATCTGTCAATTCTAAATCTTCCTCAGTTACCAATCAAAGTAAGCTTTCTCTTGACAAAAGAATTTTTATTGATTCTAAAAATCCTTCACATTCATTCTAAATATCTATTTGCTCATATATCTTTTGGCTTGACCCTAGTCACATTGGAAATTATATCATTTCATCTCATCCATTTGACATCGATTTCTTGAACTAATTCAGTTGAACCGTTGAATCCTACCTATTGTACAACTTGTATTTGCAAAATTCGATAATTAAATTCTGTATCATCTACCTTATTATTGTTTTTATTAACTAAAATATGACACAAAGTCTAAAAGAAATATCATAACCTAAATACACTTGGGAGCTGGAATCTGAGATAAAAGAAAAAGTATTCCTACTTATTCCAGTAAATCTCGAGGACGAGATTTTTATTAAGGTGGGGAGAATGTAACAACCCTCATTAAAAGCCCTATTTATTTTATTATTTTATTCAATAGGAAAACCTAATTGAAACACCCAAGTGATTCTGCACAAACCCTACAAATTTCAGAATCATCAGAATCAGGATCAGGGCCCCTAAAACTCAGGGGGGGGCATTCCCTACTCAACAATTATCCTTATAAATTATTATAAAAATCGAATTTAATCAAAACATCGACTCAGCTGGCCTACTCCCACGCGTGGCTACCCTATAGTGATTTGGTGTCCCTTACGGACCGTAACATTGAGAGTCTTACGGACCGTAAGCACCCTTACGGACCGTAAGCACCCTTACGGACCGTAACATTGGGAGTCTTACGGTCCGTAAGCATGTAAAATTTCGTGTATAAATAGCAGGCCTTGGCACTTGATTCTGGGCGATTGAATGACGATAAAACTCACTTCGTACGCTGAGATATCGTCCAATTACTTCAGAAACACACACGAAATCACTAATTAGTATAGCGGGGTGCTGCTGCACAGGGTAATAACTCGATCGCTCTTACGATTCATTTTCCGATCGATCAATGTACTCAATGGATGTTTAAGTGCTGCCCACATTAGGGTGATGCTTTGTCATTAATCGTTAATTCGATGGATGTTTAAGCATAGCACTTTGTCATTCGTTGTGAGGGTTGATCTCGTGAGTTATCGTAAATGCTGTATTAAGTTACTTACCTAGTTCGTGTGCACTAGGTTACACGGCTAATTAATAGGCGAAGCTCTGCCTGTATAAATCTGCAATCTATCAAGGCTTATCTGTAGACTAAACTTTGCCCGTAGAAATCTGCAATGTGAGTCCATTCTCTTTTGTCACCTTTTTGTGATACAATTATATTTACAAAGGCTTTCCAGAATCCTAAATGTTTACCAGTTATACTTACAGTGATTAAGTTTTTATATTAACTGCCGGTATGAAAGGTTTTATACATTATTTGATCCTCGTTACTATTAGCCAGAAAGTTAGCCAATAATATCATGACCACAATCACAGTGGGAATTATGCCCCAGTAGCCATAGCTTATAACTAATATTATTTTAACATTAAATCATTAATAAATTTAATGTATGTTTAAAATAAATCTAAATGGTGTATACCATAATAAAATAGTCAAGCATAAATGTATTCTACTCTATGAAGATTATATTTTTAGTCAGGTTAATAGATTAAATAATGATATTACAATTATTTAACATATTTGATAAATTATAGTAGTTTGACATAAAATGATATATGTCATTTTCTGGATTAAATGGTTTTGTGCCATAAGTAATATATTTGACAAAGTAATGTCATGGGACACAATTAAGTCCAGAGTCACTAGTTGAGAGAATGATCAACAGTGACATGTCCAAAGGCACTAGTTGAGAGAATGATCAACAGTGTTATGACTAGAATCATTAGTTGAAAGAATGATCAACAGTGATATGACCAGAATCATTAGTTGAAAGAATGATCAACAATGATATGATTACAGTCACAGGAATCGCCTAATGACAAATAAATTGAATAATAGTAAAATAGAATTACTTGATAAATTCACTATTGGACGAAAGTAAGCCAATGAGTGATATGACTACTGTCATATTGGAACTGCCACCATGTGACAAATACTTATTGAGTTAGGGTAAATATGAACAAATATAAAAATCTTAATACTGTAAGGTATAACAATATATTTTATAAAAATGGAATGAACTCACTCAGCATTTCCGCTGACAAAACCTTTTTCAAACATGTTTCAGGTAATTACCGTAAATTGGAGTAAGAGTTGGATATGGCACTGAAAGGCTTCAAGAAGTGGCTTATTTTATTAATTAAATCAAATTAAGAAATATTGTTTTATGTAATCAAATTTTATCTTTATTAAAGCTACCTTTGTAAAACATGGGTTTGTCCCATTTATTTAATAAATAAAATCCGGTGTTTCTAAACTCTGATATTTTTCCTAACTCACGGTCCTGATGAAATTTCCGCTGCAATATTTTATAAAATTAATCACCGGTACCACTGGGCTGTTCACGGCTTCCGATTCCGTCCAGGGTGGGTAGGGGTCGTGACAATAGAGTGCAAGAAGATAAAGGAAGCAACGTGCTATAACTCTAACGAGAAGGGGCACATCAAAACCAACTGCCCTAAATATGCCAAAAAGCCTGAAGAAGTCAAAAAGACCAATGCAAGGGTCTTTCGAATGGATGCACGAGAAGCTGTTCAGGATGATAATGTGATAACAGGTACCTTCCTTATAAATGATGTTTATGCAAGGGTGTTATTTGATTCAGGTGCGGATAAGTTATTTGTAGATGATAAGTTTTGTAAGTTGTTAAATCTGCCTGTTAGAACCCTAAGCGTAAAGTATGAGGTTGAATTAGCCAATGGTACCATAGAAACCGCATCAACCGTGTTAGATGGATGTTTCATATCCATTAGGAACCATTCTTTTCCACTATCCTTACTTCCTTTAAAGTTAGCTGGTTTCGACATAGTTATAGGCATGGACTGGTTATCTCATAACCAAGCCCAGATATTGTGTAACAAGAAACAAGTGATGATCAAGACTCCTTATGGTGAGCCACTTACCATACAGGGAGATACTCAGTATGGATTGCCTAAGCAAGTGTCTATGCTTAAGGCATCAAGGTGCATGAAGAAGGGTTGTATCATCTACGTGGCACAAGTATCTATTGATGAGCCGAAACCTAAGATTGAAGACCTCCCCGTCATTTCTGAATATCCCGAAGTATTTCTTGAAGAACTACCTGGTTTACCACCAGATAGGCAAGTAGAATTCAGAATTGACATCATTCCTGGAGCAGTACCTGTTACTAGGGCACCTTACAGATTAGCACCAACAGAGATGAAAGAGTTGAGGACTCAATTAGATGATTTGTTGACAAAAGGTTTTATACGTCCTAGCTCGTCTCCATGGAGAGCACCAATACTGTTTGTAAAGAAGAAGGATGGATCGATGCGTCTATGCATCGATTATCGCGAGCTCAACAAGGTTACTATCAAGAATAGATATCCATTGCCCAGGATCGACGATCTGTTCGATCAATTGCAAGGGGCGAGTTATTTCTCCAAAATCGATTTAAGGTCAGGCTACCATCAACTGAAGGTTTGAGATGAAGATGTGCACAAGACTGCATTTAGGACTCGCAATGGTCACTACGAGTTCCTAGTGATGCCTTTTGGGCTCACCAATGCACCGGCGACATTCATGGACCTCATGAACCGCGTATGCAAGCCCTACTTGGATAAATTTGTCATCATCGTCATTGACGACATTCTTATTTACTCGAAGAACCAAGCTGACCATGAGAAACATCTTCGTTGTATTCTTAAACTTCTACATCGTGAGAAACTCTACGCCAAGTTCTCAAAGTGTGAATTTTGGCTTCGCGAAGTCCAGTTTCTTGGACATGTAGTTAGTGAGCGTGGTATCCAAGTGGATCCCGCTAAAGTTGAAGCTGTCATGAATTGGCAAGAGCCAAAGACGCCCACAGAAATTCGTAGCTTTTTGGGTTTGGCAGGATACGATAGGCGATTTAATGAAAACTTCTCAAGGATTGTTGCACCCCTAACCTCACTAACCCGCAAGAATATCAAGATTGATTGGGGTCCTAAGCAACAAGAGTCTTTTGACATTCTTAAGCAGAGGTTGAGTAATGCACCTGTGTTGACATTGCCTGATGGAATAGAAGAATATGTGGTTTACTACGATGCATCACACACTGGTATGGGATGTGTGCTCATGCAGAAAGGCAAAGTTATTGCCTACGCTTCTCGGCAGTTGAAGGTGCACGAGAAGAATTACACCACCCATGATTTGGAATTGGGTGTCGTTGTATTTGCACTGAAACTGTTGAGACATTACTTGTATGGCACCAAGTGTGTGATCTATTCTGATCATAAGAGCCTTCAGCATCTGTTCAATCAGAAGGATCTGAACATGAGGCAGCGTCGGTGGATGGAGACTTTAAATGATTATGATTATGAAATCCGATACCATCCAGGCAAGGCGAATGTAGTCGCCGAAGTTTTGAGCAGAAAGGAAAGGGTTAAACCCATTAGAATCAATGCCAAGAGCATTGAATTAAAGAACAGTTTGAATGAAAGATTGTTAGCCGCTCAGAAGGAAGCCGTATTGGAAGCCAACTATCCTAATGAAAAGTTAGGAGTAACTGCTGAACAGTTATCATATGGAAAGGATGGAATCCTAAGATTGAATGGATGAATATGGGTTCCAATCTATGGAGGACTACGGGATGTTATCCTCCAAGAAGCCCACAGTTCTAAGTATTCCGTTCATCCTGGAAGTGACAAAATGTACCAGGATTTGAAGGTGAATTATTGGTGGATAGGCTTGAAGAAGTCTATAGCTACTTATGTAGCCAAATGTTTGACGTGCGCGCAAGTTAAAGCTGAACTCCAGAAGCCGCCAGGTCTGCTACAACAGCCTGAACTTCCCACCTGGAAGTGGGAAATGGTGACTATGGATTTTATCACCAAGTTACCAAAGACAAAGCGGGGAAATGATACTATTTGGGTTATAGTGGATAGATTGACTAAGTCAGCCCACTTCCTACCTATTAGGGAAACACACAGCTCAGATTAGTTAGCTCAGCTGTACGTGGATGAGATTGTATCTCTCCGCGGATTGCCTGTGTCTATCACCTCTGATAGGGATACGAGATATACATCGCATTTCTGGAAAAGCTTTCAGCAATCCCTAGTGTAACGACTCTCATTAAAAGTCATAATTATTAAATTAATTTGACCAATAGGAAACTCTAATTAAGACACCCAAGTAATTCTGTACAAACCCTAGAATTTTCATAATTTTCAGAATCAGGATCAGGGCCCCTAAAACTCAGGGGGGGCATTCCCTACTTGATGATTATCTATATTTGCGTGTTCAGAAAGTTGAAATTAATAATATCGTCGACTCAGCAGGCCTACTCCCACGCGTGGCTACCCTATAGTGATTTGCTGTCTCATACGGACCGTAACATTGATAACCTTACGGACCGTAAGCTATCATACGGACCGTAACATTGGCAGCCTTACGGTCCGTAAGCTTGTCCAATTTCGTGTATAAATAGCAGCGTTTGGCACTTGCTTTCTGGTGTTCAAACGACGAGAGAATTCATAAAATTCTTCGAGTTGTTGTCTGTTTACTTCAATTAACACACACGAATCTTCAATTAAGTATAGCGGGGTGCTGCAGAACAGGGTATTAACTTAATCGCTATTACGATTCATTGTCCGATCGATCCATATATCCAATGGATGTTTAAGTGCCGCCCACATTAGGGTTATACTTTATCGTTCGTCATTAATTTGACGGATTGTCGTTAATTCGATAGGTAAAGTATTATACTTTGTCATTCGTTGTTAATTCAACGGATCATCGTTAATTCGATGGATGAAGTATTGCACTTTGTCATTTGTTGTGAGAATATGATCTCGTGAGTTATCGTAAAATGCTATATTAAGTTACTTACCTAGTTCGTGTGCATTAGGTTAAAAAGGCTAATCAATAGGCTAGGCTCTGCTCAAATTAAATCTGCAATATATCAAGGATTATCTGTAGACTAAGCTTTGGCCGCAGAAATCTGCAAAGTGAGTTCATTTCTCTTTTCTCACAGTTTGTGAGTCCACTCTATTTTCTCACAGTTTTATCACCTTTTTGTGAAACAATTATATTTACAAAGATTTTACAGAATCTTAAATAATTACCAGTTATACTTACAGTAAATTAAGTTTTTATATTAACTGCTGGTATGAAAGATTTTATATATTATTTGATTCTTATTATTATTTGCCAGAAAGTTAGTTAATATTATCATGATTACAATAACATTGGAAATTATGTATTTTCCTAAGATTATATTTTAGTCTTAGTCACGTTAAAATATTAAATAATGATATTACAATTATTTAATTAACATATTTGATAAGTATAGTAATTTGACATAAATTGAGATATGTCATTTTCTGGATTAAATGGTTTTATGCCAAAAGTAATATATTTGATAAAGAAATGTCACGGGACATCATTATGTCTGAAGACACGAGTTGAGAGAATGATCAACAGTGTTATGAATAGAAATTACTAGTTGAAAGAATGATCAACAGTAATATAATCTGAGTTACTAGTTGAAAGAATGATCAGCAGTGACATGACCGAAAGCACTAGTTGAAAGAATGATCAACAGTGTTATAGAATCACTAGTTGAAAGAATGATCAACAGTGATATGACCAGAATCATTAATTGAAAGAATAATCAATATTGATATGATTATAGTCACAGGAATCTCCTAGTGACAGATAAATTGAATAATAGTCAAATACATTTATTTGATGAATTCACTATCGGACTAAAGTGAAGTCAATAATTGATATGATTACTGTCACATTGGAACTGTCATTATTTGACAAATACTGAGTGAATTGGGTAAATATAAAAACCTTAATACTGTAAGGTATAGCAATATATTTATAAAATGGAATGAATTCACTCAGTGTTATCGCTGACAAAACCTTTTTAAAACATTTTTCAGGTAAGTGGGATAAGAGCTGGATATGACACTAAAAGGCTTCAAGAAGTGGCTTATTTTATTTAAATCAAATTAAGAAATATTGTAAACAAAATTCACTTTATAAAATATGGGTTTATCCCATCTCTTTTAAATAAAAAATCCGGTGTTTTCTAAACTCTGATATTTTTCCTAACTCACGGTCCTGATGAAATTTCCGCTGCAACGTTTTATAAAAAAATTAATCACCGGTACCACGGGCTGTTCACGGCACCCGATTCCGTCCAGGGTGGGTCGGGGGTCGTGACAAAAGGTGGTATCAGAGCCAAACTCAAAGAGCCACTTGTTTAAGCTGATTAGGTGTTCTTTTTAATACCTAAACTTAAACAATAAAGTTAGGAAACTGATACAAATTAACATATGTGTTCTATATGAATATATATATATATATATATATATATATGTTAATATATACAGATAATATCCTGGAAGTATTGTTTTGTTTTCTGTGATGTTAATATGTGAAAATATTTGCAATTCAGATGTCGAATGAAGTACCACATAATCCAGAAGTTCATGTTAATAATGAAAATCCTTTGGATAAAAATGCTATAGAAAATCTAATAGCCCAAGGAATAGCTAATGCTTTACCTTCAATAATTAAAGCCGTTAAAAATACCGTAGAACCTACCAAAGTTGTGAGTAGCAAGCATACTCGTGACGATGGTTTTAGCCATAGTGTCAATGGAGGTAATGATGATATTATCAAAACCCCATTTCCCAAGAAAAAGAAGGCGATGACTCTAGGATGTACCTACAAAGAATTTTTAGCCTGTAAACCAACTGAGTTCGCCGGCAGTGAAGGAGCCACGGCTGCTTTGCGATGGTTGGAAAAGACGGAAGCTGTTCTTACAATCAGTAAATGTGCCGAAGAAGATAAGGTGATGTATGCATCTAATCTCTTTAAGGAAGAAGCCTTAGAATGGTGGAATACAATTCTTCAGGCAAAAGGAAGTGACATGGCTTATGCCATGAATTGGGAAAAATTCAAGGAAATGACAGAAAGGAAATTTTGTCCTCCTTATGAAAAGGAACGAATAACTAACAAGTTCCTAAATCATAAAATGATAGATGTCAATTGTCGTGAATATACGACGACGTTCTTCGAATATGCAAGAATGGTACCAACTCTGGCTTCGCCAGAACCTGTACTTATTTCTCGTTATATTTGGGGATTAGTTAGTGAAATCCGAGACATAGTTAAGGCCACTAGACCACAGACTATTGAAGAAGCAGTCGAACTAGCTAACATGCTGACAGATGGACTAATCCGCACAAGAGAAGAAAACAAGAAGAAAGAGTTAGCCCAGAAAATTTCCCAAGAATTCTACAAGAAAACAGGAACTGAATCGTCATTGGAGCAACCTATCTGCAGAAGCTGTAACAAAAAGCACTTAGGAAAATGCCGTTTTAGGAAAACATCCTACTGTAACTTCTGCAAAATGACCGGACATACAGAGGAAGAGTGTAGAAGGAAAACTACTGTTTGTTTCAATTGCGGAGAAACAGGACACATCAAACCATATTGCCCTAAACTAACCAAAGCAACCGACAACAAGGCCAGAACAACAGACGAAGCTAAGAAGAACACGCGAGCATTCGTACTTACTACGCAAGAAGCAGAAATGATTCCAGACGTAGTCGCTGATATATAATATCTAAGTTAAGTTATTATTTGACCTGAGTACAAGTAAAAGTTTATAAATAAATACATTCTGTCAAGAATTTCATCTATTCAAAACCATAACAGAATTGTTTGGTCTTCACTTTCACTGAATCATTTATTTGGTCACGATCACCTTGTGGTGATGTTTTCACAAAATTTGAAGCTTGTGCTAATCTCCTTGCATACGAGTTTAATTATTCATTTCTATTGAATCCGTTTTGTTGGTTTATTCTATAAAATCAATCTTAACACAATCATGTGCTAAGATAATGATACACAATTTCGTTTCATATTTCAGTGTATCTCTTAAAGATTTTTATATCAACAATCGAGCGTTTCGTAATCCTTATTGTTTTATCATCTTTGATCGAAAAACATTATTCAAGTATTTCGATTTCAATCCTACTCGATTTATTTGAAACATTCGGATTTACTTCATTTGATTTAAAGCATGGTGAAACTCGTTTCATTCACCGCTACTATTTTCAATTACTATGACACCTTGTGGTGGCATTTTCTTTAAATTTGAATCTTGAGACAATCTCATTTTTACTCCTGATGAACGAATTTTAATTTTGTTGGTTCATCATCTTAAACAGTCTTAATACAATTATGTGTTAAGATAAGTGTACACAAATTCATATCATATTCCGGTGTACCTCTTAACGTTTCTTTCATCATTTATCGAAAATTCTATACTATTCATTTGTTCTTTTCATTTGAAAATCCTATTCGAACTGAATATCCAAAATTTCTTCATTAAAACTTTCAGTTGATTATACGGTGAAATTGTTCAGTCACCGTAATTATTAAATTATTTCAAATCCTTACGACACCTTGTGGAGTCGTTATAAACTTGTAGCTTGAGCTAATCATAAGCATACGAATCTTTCAAAATCACGTATGTATTTCGTTTAACTCATCATTTGAAAATAGTCTTGATGCAATTATGTATTAAGACAATGATACACTAAACTCTATTGTATTCCAGTGTATCCTTGCAAATTCAATAATGTCAACACACTGATTTTTCTCTTGTTAGGATTCAATCGTTGACAATTATTTTCATGTTTTTATTTCATTTTGAGATTGTTGATTCTGAGTCTTCTTCAGTTGCCAATCAAAGTAAGCTTTCTTTTGACAAAAGAATTTTTATTTGATTCTAAAAGTTCTTCACATTCATTCTAAATATCTATTTGATCATATATCTTTTGGCTTGAAAATAGTCACATTGGAAATTATATCATTTCATCTCTTTCGTTTGACATTGATTTCTTGAAATTATTCAGTTGAACCTTTGAAATCCTACCTATTGTACAACTCATATTCACAAAATTCGATTCTGTGTCATCTACCTTAATATTGTTTTTATTGACTAGAATATGACATAAGTCTAAAAGAAATATCATAACCCAAATACACTTGGAAGCTGGAACCTGAGATGAAGAAAATATATTCCTACTTATTCCAGCAAATCTCGAGGACGAGATTTTTATTAAGGTGGGGAGAATGTAACGACTCTCATTAAAAGTCATAATTATTAAATTAATTTGACCAATAGGAAACTCTAATTAAGACACCCAAGTAATTCTGTACAAACCCTAGAATTTTCATAATTTTCAGAATCAGGATCAGGGCCCCTAAAACTCAGGGGGGGCATTCCCTACTTGATGATTATCTATATTTGCGTGTTCAGAAAGTTGAAATTAATAATATCGTCGACTCAGCGGGCCTACTCCCACGCGTGGCTACCCTATAGTGATTTGCTGTCTCATACGGACCGTAACATTGATAACCTTACGGACCGTAAGCTATCATACGGACCGTAACATTGGCAGCCTTACGGTCCGTAAGCTTGTCCAATTTCGTGTATAAATAGCAGCGTTTGGCACTTGCTTTCTGGTGTTCAAACGACGAGAGAATTCATAAAATTCTTCGAGTTGTTGTCTGTTTACTTCAATTAACACACACGAATCTTCAATTAAGTATAGCGGGGTGCTGCAGAACAGGGTATTAACTTAATCGCTATTACGATTCATTGTCCGATCGATCCATATATCCAATGGATGTTTAAGTGCCGCCCACATTAGGGTTATACTTTATCGTTCGTCATTAATTTGACGGATTGTCGTTAATTCGATAGGTAAAGTATTATACTTTGTCATTCGTTGTTAATTCAACGGATCATCGTTAATTCGATGGATGAAGTATTGCACTTTGTCATTTGTTGTGAGAATATGATCTCGTGAGTTATCGTAAAATGCTATATTAAGTTACTTACCTAGTTCGTGTGCATTAGGTTAAAAAGGCTAATCAATAGGCTAGGCTCTGCTCAAATTAAATCTGCAATATATCAAGGATTATCTGTAGACTAAGCTTTGGCCGCAGAAATCTGCAAAGTGAGTTCATTTCTCTTTTCTCACAGTTTGTGAGTCCACTCTATTTTCTCACAGTTTTATCACCTTTTTGTGAAACAATTATATTTACAAAGATTTTACAGAATCTTAAATAATTACCAGTTATACTTACAGTAAATTAAGTTTTTATATTAACTGCTGGTATGAAAGATTTTATATATTATTTGATTCTTATTATTATTTGCCAGAAAGTTAGTTAATATTATCATGATTACAATAACATTGGAAATTATGTATTTTCCTAAGATTATATTTTAGTCTTAGTCACGTTAAAATATTAAATAATGATATTACAATTATTTAATTAACATATTTGATAAGTATAGTAATTTGACATAAATTGAGATATGTCATTTTCTGGATTAAATGGTTTTATGCCAAAAGTAATATATTTGATAAAGAAATGTCACGGGACATCATTATGTCTGAAGACACGAGTTGAGAGAATGATCAACAGTGTTATGAATAGAAATTACTAGTTGAAAGAATGATCAACAGTAATATAATCTGAGTTACTAGTTGAAAGAATGATCAGCAGTGACATGACCGAAAGCACTAGTTGAAAGAATGATCAACAGTGTTATAGAATCACTAGTTGAAAGAATGATCAACAGTGATATGACCAGAATCATTAATTGAAAGAATAATCAATATTGATATGATTATAGTCACAGGAATCTCCTAGTGACAGATAAATTGAATAATAGTCAAATACATTTATTTGATGAATTCACTATCGGACTAAAGTGAAGTCAATAATTGATATGATTACTGTCACATTGGAACTGTCATTATTTGACAAATACTGAGTGAATTGGGTAAATATAAAAACCTTAATACTGTAAGGTATAGCAATATATTTATAAAATGGAATGAATTCACTCAGTGTTATCGCTGACAAAACCTTTTTAAAACATTTTTCAGGTAAGTGGGATAAGAGCTGGATATGACACTAAAAGGCTTCAAGAAGTGGCTTATTTTATTTAAATCAAATTAAGAAATATTGTAAACAAAATTCACTTTATAAAATATGGGTTTATCCCATCTCTTTTAAATAAAAAATCCGGTGTTTTCTAAACTCTGATATTTTTCCTAACTCACGGTCCTGATGAAATTTCCGCTGCAACGTTTTATAAAAAAATTAATCACCGGTACCACGGGCTGTTCACGGCACCCGATTCCGTCCAGGGTGGGTCGGGGGTCGTGACACCTAGGCACTCGATTAAATTTCAGCACTGCATATCATCCTCAGACGGATGGTCAAAGTGAACGTACTATACAGACACTCGATGATATGCTACGAGCTTGTGTTATTAATCTAGGTGGAAGTTGGGATGATCATCTTCCATTGATTGAATTTTCATACAATAATAGTTATCATTCCAGTATTCAAGTTGCACCTTTTGAAGCTTTATATGGAAGAAAGTGCAGAACGCCCGTTTGTTAGGCAGAAGTTGGAGATGTCCAACTAACAGGACCTGATATAGTCCTGGTGTAGGATCGAGAAACGACCAAAACGAGTCGATCAGAAGAGTTCTTGATCTAATCAAAGGAGGAATTCAGAGATTAGATCTTCGTTCAGCTTGATATTCACTATTAATTGTCTCTTGTATTGATTAGAACACGTTTACAGACTTGGAGACACTTCGGCAGAGCTTCGCTACCGGAATCCAAAGGTTACAAATGATTGACTAAGAGCTAGTATTTATAGGCAAGCCAGTCCACATGAAGTGGCTTTCACCAGTTCATATGAACTGGACACTCCACTGCACATGAACTGGACACTTGATTTGTACTATTTTGTATACTGAGCTCTGATCTTTCTAAACTAAATACATGACTCGATACAAGACGAAGTCAACAGACATATACACCAACTGACTCCCCCTTGGATGTTGACGAGTCTTCAGTACGTCAAAACTTCAGTCTTGAATAGTCTTCACACTTTTTTCAAAGTATTTGACGCTGAAGCATCCTTCAACCTCTCTCTTTTTCTTCAATCACCATTATCAGCTATTCTCCAGAATCTGAGTCTGGTTCTTTCAAACTTCAAACTCCCCTTTGCTAACAGACTCCCCCTTAAGTTGTTCCGGGATCGCAGTCTGGAATTTGTAGCTTAGGATCGAAAACCAGGCATTAATCCTAAGGAATCGAAACCTAGCTTTTTCAACGTTTCCTGCACATTCTCTACCCAAAATATAAGTTTTTATTTATATCACTTTGAAAAACTTACTGATAGAGAGCATTCATTCACCAAACATTAATAGTTACATCAAGTTCAAATTAATAACCTTGATTAACTAATCATACAATCATTCTCAAAAACATTTCTCATTTAAACAAACTCCCCAACCCAATGTGGTTCATCATGTTTAGCACTCGGAATTTTGAAAATCAACTCTTCAACATTAGTTGTCGAAAATAAGATGAAGTAAAATCTTTTTGATTTTTTAAAATTTTATGCTAAAACACACATAAAATCTTTTCGGATTTTTGTTTAATGAAAAGCAGTAAAGAAATATTTACAGACATATTTTTGTGAGCTTGTGTAAGAGGATCATATCAGTTTATGAAAAATCACTAGCACCATTGAGCTTTAACACTTTAAGTTCTAAACGATTCACATAGATTGGCGATATTGTTGTCCTCTTAAACTCAATTTAAAAACTTTCAAAATGCTTACCGATACGTTAAGATATATTAATTTTGCACTAAATTATTATGGACCCCACGATCTCAGCATATCCCCTCATCATGCAATACACTGACTCAAGTAATGCCTTTAAACTTTCATCAACTGTGATTTGTAAAAAAAACAATGCAGAATGTTTAAACATTAACAATCAGGTCGATACTTCCGTATACGCAGAGAAAGTCCAATGTTTAAACAAAATAAGAAATAAAAAACAAGTTGAAGTTGTTTAGGCTTTAACCACCAGGTCGATACTCCCGTATACGCAGAGGTGATCCAAAGCTTAAATGAAACACCAAAGAAAATAAAGCAGAACGTTTAGGCACTAACATCCAGGTCGATACTCTCGTATACGCAGAGGATGTCCAATGCTTAAACAAAATAAAGAAATAAAACAAGTTTAAATCTTTGTAAAATGAAAACACAGAATCACAGTGACTTTTCAGCAAAGTTGTGAAAGCTCACAAACTTAACCGGTTTTATGTTCTAATACAATCAGCGATTACCGAGCAGGCACACAGTCAAGAAGGACAAAACTAAGTACTACGCATTCGACCGTGTTTCCCACCAGACTTAGGCTTTTTGCTTTATGTTTGTATCATTATCGCAAGACTACTAGTCTTAGCTGAGCCTATCGACACATCCCTAGTGAGACTGTTTAAAACTTTATAAAACTTTTCATTTCTCTAGCGTGCACTGATAGTCCACTGATGTACTATCATTTCCTCTTTTTACACAAAACTCTTTTTGATTTTTCGATGTTTTTTGACCTTTTAGATTTTATCATGTTTTTGTATTTTTCAAATTTTCAAAATTTCTAAATTTTCTACTCCCCCTAAAATCACAATATGCTTAAAATTTGATTTTCTGGGAAAATTTGAAAACAAACTGTACAGAATAAACTGACACACTGATGAGAATCACTTCAATTCTCCATCCACTTGGCATAAACAATCAGACCTCCCCCTGACAACAAACTATTTTCCCATTATGATTTCAAAACACTTAAGTTTGTTTTAATCAAAATGGTTTTTTCCGGAAAATTAGTTTATCTGTCATTTCACAAACATGGGGTTCATCACATTGTTTTCAACCACTTGTAGGTTTATCACAAAAACAATTTCCAATAATCATACCACTTGTAAGATAGTTAAATCAAGTACAACTTAATGTCCTTGATTAACCACTTGTAAGTCGAAATATCACAGATGTGAATTTCTCAAGAAAGATGCCGATTCCTACTCCCCAATTACCAACCTGGGAGTTCCGGCAAGTCAGGATTTTCAAGCAAAGAATGCAGGCACCCAAGCCTGACCAGCCTTGGGTGTGACCTTTTCAATTTCACTCGGGGTTTGATCATTCCTTTTTGCTTCATAAAATTCTTTTACCCCTTTTACCTTTCCCTAAGACCATTTTTCCAAGAATATTTTTCACTTTTCCATTGAACGCCTTTTCGACATCAAATTCTTCCTTTTCAGAATAGAATTAATCCGAAATTCCTACTTTCCCAACTTTTTGTTTAAAATTTTCAGTCCGCAATGGTGGAAAGTTGACATCATCCATTGGCGGAACTGAATTTTCTCCTTTTTGCTAAACTGGTGGCTCTTCTGACTTTGACGGATCAGATTCATTGCCCGAACGTGGCCCTTCTGACTTTGAGGAGTCAGATTCATCACCAACACGTGGCTCATTTGTTTCTGAAGAAACAAATTCATCGCCAGAAAGTGAAAATTTAACTTTCTTTGATTTTTTCTCTTTTGTCCTCAAATTTGTATCTGATGAATTCGTTTTACTTGACTGATCATTCTTTGGAGAGCAAGACGATTCACCAGAACTGTTATCTGGTTTATCAGTTGTATCCGAGGACAAAATCTTTTCAAGGTAAACGAGTCGTGCAGAAGAGTTCTTTTCAATACGAGTGGCGGAAACAAACGTATCGAAGTCATTTCAGCTGAATTGCACAGAAAATTACTTTAAACTGTCTCTGTATTGATATCAAGTCGATTTACACTGCTGGAGACACTTCGGCAGGGCTTCGCTACCGGAATTGAATCCTCACAAATGAAATGGCATGACATGTATTTATAGGCACCTGATTCCGCACGAAATGGCTCAAACGAAATCAGTTTCACACGAAATAGTCATTTCGTGCGAAATGCCCATAAACATACATTTCTCGTTTTCTCATTCTACGTGCCCTGATCTATCTAAACAAATACAAGACTCGATACAAGATGAAGTCGATAGACGTATGAACCAACAGGCTCCCCCTCGGATGTTGACGAAGTCTTCGGTGTCGAGTCTTCGGTTGTCAAACCTTCAGTCTTTATCAGTCTTCTCTATCTCTCCAAAGATTCACCATTGTATGCATCCTCAATCAATCTCTATCTTCTTTTCTTCTCTTCACAGGATCAGATTCGCAATCTGACTCTTGAGCTTTCTAATTCTCTTGATCAGATCTCTTGATTCCTTAATTCATCAGCATCAGCAGCTTGTGTCTTCTGACTCCCCCTTTCGATAAGTTGGGATCGCATTCTGGAATAGTTATTTCATGAGTCGAAACTTTGCTGCTACTGCCTACACAATCTCTACCTAAAATATAAGATTCACATATTTTAAGTTTTAACAATTTAAAATCCTGCTTATCACTTTCAAACTCAAACAATCTCATGCAAATATCATCCAAAATGATTTATCATTTGTATTCTCAGATGATCACTTGTAAACATATCTTTTTCTCAAACACACTCTCCCAAACCTGTTGTTCATCATGCTTAGCACTCGGAATTTTGAAAATTAGCTCTACAACATCAGTTGTCGAAAATCTTTGTGTATTTTTCAAAATTTTATGCTAAAACACACTAAAATCTTTTTGGATTTTTGTATTTAATGGAAAGCAGTAAAGAAATATTTACACGCCATATTTTTGTGAGTTTGTGTAAGAGGATCATATCAGTTTCTGAGACAAATCACCAACACCGTTAAGCTTTAAACATTTTAAGTTCTAAACGATTCAGTTAGATTGTAAGTATACTGATCCACTTAAATTTTCACACAAATTTCAACTGTTTTGAGATACGAGATTAATGTTTTAAGCACTTAAACTTATTCGCATGTCCCACCTCAGAATATACTCTCGTATCCAGATCCCAATATTCAGTCTTACAGGTGAGTATACCTAGATGATATCTGTAAAGGGTTAAATGCGAGGGCCATAAGAGCTCAGGCTATTGCTTCCGCAAAATCAGAGAGATGATGGCTTCGACTTTAGGTGTGTTCCCTTTTAGAGAATCTTTTCTTCAACAGCTAATGATTAGCATTTTTCAATGTTTCATCATTTTTTATGCTAAGGGTGGTGCTATATTTCAAGCAAGCGAAAAGTATTATACGGGGACTAGGTCATTGCTTCCGCAAAATCAGAAGTCCCAGGATAATACCCCAGATATCACTAAGCATAAAGACCTAGTATCTCAGAAAGAGGGGTGGGGTCTTTCAAACAAGATTTCGGGGGGTTACCCATATATCCGAGAGATGTTCCCCACAAAATAAGTAAGTTTGAAATTTAGGTTTATATCTCGAACACAATCTACTAAGCGTGCGAAAACCTACTGACACATCATCAGTGAGACCGTTTATCACTTTTGAACTTTCCAATTCTTTAGCATGCTGTGATTGTCCACTGATGTACTATCATTTCCTCTTTTTGCCAACAAAACTCATTTTTTCTTTTATCATGTTTTTGATTTTTTTTTTCAAATTTTATAATGTTTTTTTTAGGATTTTCTGAAATATCTTACTCCACCTAAAATTCAAAAACTATTTAAAAAAAAATTTGAAAACAAACTGTACAAATAAAGTGACAACTGATATCGAATCACTTCAATTCGCCATCCACTTGGCATAAACAATCAGAACTCCCCCTTACAACAAACTATGTTCCCATTATGATTTCAAAACACTTAAGTTTGTTTTAATCAAAATGGTTTTTCTGGAAAATTAGTTTTGTTGAAATTCACAAACCATTTGTAGGTTAGGGGATAAACTCATCACTTTGTTTATTTTTAACCATTTGTAGGACAGATAAATCAAGTACAACTTAATGTCCTTGATTCACCACTTGTAGGTTTTCCACAAACACACATAATTCAAGAATGATGCTGATTCCTGCTCCACGATTACCAACTTGGGAGCTCCGGCAAGTCCAGAGTTTAGTCTTGATAGGTTCTATCCCAGTTACTAATCCGAGATGAACCATCTCCATCTGGTTTCTTCGTTTTCTTTTCATAAAATTCCTTAACCCCTTTCACCTTTCCATCAATCATTTTTCTAAAAGTATTTTGGACTGTGGGATTAAAGACTTTTTCAACATCAAATTCTTTCTTTTCAGTAAAGAATTGATTTGAAATCTCAACTTTTCCAACTTTTTGCTTAAAATTCTCAGCCCGCAATGGTGGAAAATTTGCATCATCCATTGGCGGAACTGACTTATCAACTTTTGATTCAACTTGTGGCTCATCTGACTTTGTGGAATCAGATTCATTGCCAAAACTATCATCTGATTTCTTAACAATCCACTTGCGATTGTCAAGATTAACTTTTCTGTTGTAAACTCTTTTTGAACATTCTCCAACCTCAAATGTTGAGTTTTCAAAAACTTTAAATCTTTTGGTTGGTGGTTTACTTTTCTCAATAACTTTTTCTTTCAGTTTAAGAGACACTCCCTGTTGTGTGTTGATTGCCTTTGAACAGTTTCTGGCAATATGACCTACTTTATGACAGCTAAAACATGTTCTTGTCTCCTTCTTCTTCTGAGCAATTACATTCTTCATTTCTTCTTACTTCTCTGCAAGGAATTCTTTGTTTGATTGCTTCCAGAACGATTTCTTTTCTTCTTCTACCGAGCTTGCTCCTGAAACAAATACAGTTTTTGGTTTATAAGTTTTCTCATTTTTATGATTTTTCGGTGGAATAAAACCAAGACCTTTCCTTTTGAAATTACCGTTATGGTTTGGTTTCTTTTGATAACCTGAACCAGAACTGCAACCCTTTTTCTTGTTTAACCTTTGTTGAACTCTTGAGGTGTAAGATTTCGGTTTTTCAGAAAGATTTGCATCTTTTATTTCAGAAATATTAATTTCTGTTAGTTTGAAAACCTTTTTAATCATATCAGTTTTAACACCTCTTATTGAAAATTCCTTATCAGAATATAATTTGTCTGAATCATTCAAAGTATATGCCACTTTGATCAGTTCGTCATTCAAATTAGATTTTGATAATAGAAATTCTTTATTGTAAACTCTTTTGCCCTGTTTCTCTTTTGAACTTGACGTGTCAGACTCAGACTTTGACTCTGATTTTGACTCCAACTTTGACTCCTCAGTTTCGTCTTTATCCAACACCTGATCGACCACTTTCTTTATTAACTCGGACTCATGATCAGTGTCAGACGATGTGAAAATGACATCAATGTTTTCTGGCAAGTTATCTGAAGACTCAGATTCCCACTATAAATTGGTTGCCTTTTTTACTCTTTCTGAATTTGGATTTCGTGGAGAATATCCATTTTCAAGTGGGGGTGGACATTTGTTATAACTAACACCTTGTTTCTTACCAGAATTCTTCTCTTCTGAATCCTCTTTTGTTTTTGAAAACTTTTCTTCAGATGTTTCTTCTTCAAATGTCTTCAAACCTGCCACTATAGGATAAACCTTATCAATTACATAAGAAGAACATGAGTAACTTTTTAACAATTTGTTTACTCTCTCAGTTTTGATTTTCTGAGTTTCCAATTTCTGTTTAAGCTCAACAATCAACCCAATGTAATAATTGATCATTTCTTGCTTAATCATGTATGCTCCATTGAGTGTCTTCATGGCTGTAGCTTGTTCACTGCTAGACTGGTTGTATTGATTCATTGTTTTGTTTAATACATCATATGATTCTTTCATCCTATTCATGTTGTGAATCAATTCATTGTTTTGCTTCTTCATGGTCTCACAGTTTTCACAATTCTTAGACACTTTTTCTGCAACAGCTTCCTTTTTTATCTCAAACACTGGAATCTCTTTATCTTGCTTCTTTATCACACGAACCTCTTCTTCAACTTTATCCTCTTTCTTTGCTCCAGAGTTTAAACGCTTTCTTATTCTTTCTGCCCAATAATCATCAGTAGTGTATTTTTCACCATTATTTTTAACAATTTGAGCAACAAAAGCTTTATGACCAGAAGTTTTGTTAGGATCATAATCATCCCAACTGAAATCTTTCCAACTGAAACCCTCTGGAAGCCTTTCATCATCTTGATCTATCATTTTGTTCATCACACATGCTTTACTCTCTGCTGAAATATATTTATCCCAACTGTCTTCTTTTGATGAACTTCCATTATCTTGATTAACAAGATAAGCTTTCTTTGAATCTTCAATCGCTTTCTGAGCATGTGCAGTTTGTGGTTGTTGTTGATATGGTTGTTGAGCAACTTGATGATAAATCACTTTTCGATAGTAGTCATTGTTTCCGAAAGGATTTTGAGCTCCACTTGCTTCGCGGTTTGTTCATTCTCTCTTGAAATGCCCTTTTTCCCTGCAACGAAAACAAGTAACTTTAGATTTATCAAATCCTAGAGTAGAAACATTTGCATCACGGAAATCATCTATTCCCGTAATTTGTTTAAACTTTTCAGCTCTTCTCAACACGCTTGCCAAACACCACTTTATATCCATCAATTTCATCTCCTCAGCATCGACCTGATCGTAATCCTCTTAGTCAGCATTGGATTTCCGATCCTTCCTGCAACCAAACTTCCATACGACTCTAATACAGTTAACAACAGAGACATATGACTTTTAGCAACTTCTTCCGAGTAATTTTGATCATTTTCAATATTTAAAGCAATGTTGCACTGAAGAACTCTCCCACTCTTGGTTGCCGAAAAATTTGGATCAAACGATGGATATGAAGAGAATCCCATTTTGCTACTTGATCCTTGAGATGAATTTTCAGAAGAACTTTTTGCATTGAAAGTAGTTTCAACCTTTGGTGAAAAATTGGTTTTATCACTAACTCCACCTTTGTAATACAAACCAATGTCTTGTTCTCCATCACAGTTCTTCATTCTTGCTATCTTTCGTTGTTCCATCTCTTGAGCTTCAAGCTGTTTAATAAATTCACTCAGCGTTAGCTTGTTAAAATCCGGTTTATTTTTCAACATCATAAGATACGTGCCCCAAACATCATGTGGCAACGCATCAGCCAACTTTTCAATCAATTCTTCTGTATCCTTTTGGATGTTTAATCTTTTCATATTCTTCAATAAATTACAATATCTTTCAATAATATGCTTGGTGTTTTCAGTTCTGAATCCTCGGAATAGATCAGATTCTTTCTTCATAAGTGACTTTTTATTCTCGATCATCTCATCACTTCCAAGAAACTTTGATTCTAATTCTTCCCATATCGAATGTGCACTTCCATTGTGTTGAAGTAAAATCAAGATGTCTTCTTTAATAGCTTGCTGCAAAAGACTCACCATCATTTTTTCATCTTTGTATTTATTTTTCTCCTCAACACTGAAATTTCTAATTTCAATTTTCACTCCATTGTCCCCGACTGGTCTACTATATTGAAATTCAGTATGTTCCCAAGCATCTAAGTGATATGCTTGAACCCAGTTTGCAAAACGTTCGACCCATCCACTGTATTCTTCGATACTCATGAGCTTAGGCGGTTTTTGTGTTGTCCCCGTTTCATTTTCTAGCAACGTACTCTGAGTAATAGTCATCGGACTAGCAAAGGCATTATAAAACTCGTTTTCCATGATTCGGTTTTCAACAAATCACCTTTCAAACGAAATCAATTTTCAAACAAAATGATCCTCCAAACGATATAAGCTTTCACACGAAATGAACCTTCACGCGAAATGACCTAGACTGTAGACGTAGGCTATAGACATTATGCACCAACAAACTCCCCCTTGGATATTGCCGGAGTCTTCAGTCAGGTCTTCAGCGCTTTCTTCACAGTGACTTGAATTTGTCTTCCCTTAGCTTAGGCTTCCTCAGCAACAGCTTCCTAAGCTTTTCATTCTCTTCAACCTTTTTCTTTTCCTCTGCAGCCATTCTTTGTACAACAGTATGCCTTAGCATGTTATCTCTTTCTTCACGAGCTTTCCTTTCTTTCTCAGCCTTTCGAGCCTCTTCTTTCTCAATCTTTCACCACTTAGACTACCATTTATTCTCAGCATTGATTCATTTCTAGAAGCATATAGATACAACCTTCTGAAACTGCATTGCTTGGTCTCTATCTTCAGCTTTATAACAGATCTTGTTAACGAACAAACATTCAATGTCTTTTGCTGAACAGTTGATAATCCACATCGGATCATACAAGTGAATATGTCTAACTTCATTTTCCACCTTGTATGTGATCACAGCTTCAGTCGACAAGCAGCTGTACACCCAATACACAAACCCTTCACCATCCTTTCAGGAAACTTTGTCGGAGAATCTTCATCATCTTGAAAGTCTAACACCTCACGTACTAGCTGTTCTATAATGATGATCGGTTTATCTTGGCCATTCAAGCTCACAATCGAATTTATCGTTTTGCTTTCTTCGTCATACGTTGCATTCTCCCAGAAACGCTCAATGTGTGACTCAAAAACAAGATGTTGATTAGTTAAAGCCTTCTGAATAGGTAATCTCTTCATGAACTCCAGAATACTCTTGAATGCAGCCATCTTTGGAAGTTTCTCATCATAAACACAACAGATGTTGTGTAATGGATCAAACTGCACACTTGAAGCCTTTCCCATGATCTAAGTTGAGTAAACCAACTTAAATCTGGATTTCGAACAACAAACAGGCAAGAATTCGGCTGAAAATTGAAGGAACAGGTGTATCGTTTGAAATCGCCTATGAGAGTGACTTTGACGCGAAATAAAACAGATGACAGTTTCAAGCGAAATACGGCCACTATTTATAGACGAGTTCATTTCGTACGAAATGAGCTATGAGGCAGTTTCAAGCGAAATCAAAGTTTCAAGCGGAATAGCTATTTCGTACGAAATAGTCATTTCGTTTGAAAACTCAATTTTTCAAAATTTTTCAACTTTTTAACTTTTTGAATTTTTACCATCACACCCAGTTAACCAAGTCCAAGTTAATGACCCTGGTCAACTGTTTAGCCAGCCAAGTCCAAGTTAATGACCTTGGCTGACCAAATTATGAAGTTTGCTGACTTTTGAAACAATTTTAAGTTCAAATTAATGAACTTTTAAACTTTCAAGCAATTACCAACACCTTTTTCACCATTATCTGCTTATCCAACCCTCATGATCCAGACTTATTCAGCACATAAGACTTTGATCATCAGATCCCCAACGTCCGTTGTCGAAAATAAGATGAAAAACAAATTTTTTTGGTTTTAAGAAAGCAGAAAACTGAATAAATGTATTTACACACATCTTTTTGTGAGTTTGTGTTTATGGGATCATATCAGCTGCTGACAAGCTACAAATACCGTTAAGCTATGATTTTATACTAAGCATTAAACAATTCGCAGTGATTGCCGGTATACTGATCCAATGTAAATTTTCACACAAATTTCAATCTGTTTAGGATACGAATTAGTGTTTTAAGGCTTAACTTCTACGCGTGTACCACCTCAGAATATACTCCCGTATCCAGATCCCAATATTCAGTCTTACAGGTGAGTATACCTAGATGATATCTGTAACGGGTTAAATGCAAGACCGTGAGAGCTCAGGCAATTGCTTCCGCAAAATCAGAGAGATGACGATTCGACTTTAGGTGGGTTCCCTTTAGAGAATCTTTTCTTCAACAGCATATGATTAGCATTTTTCAATGTTTCATCATTTTTTTATGCTGAGGGGGGTGCTTTTATTTCAAGCAAGCGAAAAGTATTATACGGGGACTAGGCCATTGCTTCCGCAAAATCAGAAGTCCTGGGATAATACCCCAGATATCACTAAGCATAAAGACCTAGTATCTCAGAAAGAGGGGTCTTTCAAACAAGATTTCAGGGGTTACCTATATATCTGAGAGATGTTCCCCACGTATAAGCAAGTTGTGATTTTATGTTTATATCCCAAACAAACTTACTAAATGTGTAAAAACCTATCGGCACATCATCAGCGAGACTGTTTAACACTTTTTAAACTATACATTTTTTTAGCGTACTGCATCTGTCTAACTGATGTACTATCATTTCCCCTATTTTACAACAAAACTCATTTTGACTTTTTTCAATGTTTTTGAATTTTGAAATTTTATCATGTTTTTGTATTTTCTGTAAATTTTCTCCCCCTAAAAGCAAAAATATATTTTTGTGTTTTTGGTTTTATCAAAAGCAGAAAATAAACTATACAGAACCTTGACAACAAGACGTGGATCACGTTAGATCGCCGTCCTCCTCGGCTTCACACTCAACAACCCTCCCATAAAACAAATTTTTCAACCCATTTAATTTCAAAAGATAGTTAAATCTCTTTTTATCAAAAGGTTTTGTGTAAAAATCAGCTTTCTGATCATCGGTGTGTATATGTTCAATTTGAATCAATTTCTTCTCGTAGCAATCACGGATGAAATGATGTCGAATTTCAATATGTTTCGTTTTAGAGTGATTTACCGGATTTTTGGTTATATTTATAGCTGCCTCATTGTCCACATAGATTGGCGTGTTCAAGAACTGCAAACCAAAGTCCCTCATCTGCTGTTGGATCCAAAGGATCTAAGAGCAACAGCTGGAGGCTGAGACGTATTCAGCCTCGCATGTAGAGAGAGCGACTGAGGTCTGTTTCTTGCACTGCCAGGTGACTAGTCGAGTTCCAAATAACTGACAGCCTGCAGTTGTGGATTTTGCATTTTGCTTGCAGCTTCCAAAATCAGAATCAGCAAATCCAGAAAGAGAAAAGTCACCAGACTTAGGATACCACAAGCCGGTGCTTGGGCAGCCTTTAAGATACCGTAATATACGCTTCACAATCGTCAGGTGTGACTGTCTCGGGCTGGACTGATATCTGGCGCATAGGCAAGTTGGATACATGATATCCGGTCTGGATGCAGTCAGATACATTAAGGATCCGTTGATTGACCGGTAATACGTCTCATCCACTTTCTCTCCGCCGTCGTCCGGACAAATTCCATGATTCTGAGCCAGGGGAGTTGATGTTGGAGTAGACTCAGACATGTTGAACTTTTCCAGCACATCATTCACGTATTTTGTTTGATGAATGAAGATTCCTTCGGGCATTTGCTCGACCTGTAGCCCTAGGAAGAACTTCATCTCCCCCATCGAACTCATCTCAAACTTCTTCTTCATAACCTTCTCAAAATCTTTACACAAATCATCATTTTTCGAACCAAAAATGATGTCATCAACGTAGATCTGCACGATTAATAGATGTCCTGCAACCTCTTTTGTAAACAAAGTGCTATCAACCGTCCCTCTGGTGAACCCGTTGGCCAGCAGATGTTGGGAAAGCATCTCATACCAGGCTCTCGGGGCCTGGTGTAATCCGTAAAGCGCTTTATCGAGAAGATAGACTTTGTTTTTGTGTACTGGATCTGTGAACCCCGGCGGTTGTCCAACATACACTTCTTCTTTAATTTTGCCATAAAGGAATGCAGATTTCACATCTAATTGGTAGACTTTGAATCCTTTCCAGGACACGAATGTCAGGAAGATTCTAATCGCCTCGAGTCTAGCAACAGGCACATATACTTCGGTAAAATCGATGCCTTCTTGTTGACTGAAACCCTGTACTACCAAACGTGCTTTGTTTCGAACAATGACTCCTCTATCATCCCTCTTACACTTGAATACCCACTTTCTTTTTATCAGCTTTTGATTTTCAGGAAGATCCACCAATCTCCATACTCCCAGCTTCTCAAACTGCTGCAGCTCTTCTTGCATAGCGTTCACCCAGCTTTCTTCAGTTAAAGCTTCCTTATACGTTCGTGGTTCAACCTGCGAGATGAAACACTTTAGTGAGAAATCAACTTGCAAAGGAGCGACAGTTGTATAAAAACATGTAAGAGCTCTGTTGATCTGATCCCGCGTTTTTACTCCACTCTGAAGATCACCAATTATTTGCTCTGAAGGATGATAAGACAAAGTTCTTGGCATGACTGAGTCTGGCACGCTCACTTTCGATTGCAAGTTTGTGATATCTTGATCACCAGTGTGATCCACAGCTTCAGAAGATGCAACATTTGGTTCCTCGTCAAAAATCGGATCGGGTTTCGATTCTGAGTCGTCAGACTGGTCAAATGTTGGAGCTGGTTCTTCTGGGGGTTCGTGTGTCGTTCCACTTGGACCGGCCTCGTGATCGTTTGTTCCCACGGTAGGTTGAGAAACTACCAACGGTCTTGGCACCTGATCTTGTGACATAGATTGTTAATGTTGGTATAAAAGTACGAGTTCCTCTATACTTGGCTCGGTTGGAAGTTGGAAAGACTCCCAGAGTTTGTCATAATCGAACAACAATTTTTTTCTGGGAAGTTGAAGTGGAGCAGTATGCTTATGACAATCAACATGCTAAACTTGAATTATCTTCCCCAGGCATGGAACGAATACCCTCTTCAGTGGACTCACATAACCTACAAAGAAACCTTCATTACTTTTCGCACCAAACTTACCATCTGGATCAATAAAAGTACAAGGCGATCCAAACGGTTCTAAAAATTTTAAATTTGGCTTATAACGATGAAGAAGTTCAAAATAGGTTTTCTTGTATTTCTTCACTGTGAGAACACGATTCAGTGTATAACACGCTGCTGCAACTGCTTCACTCCAGAAGAATATCGGTAGTTTGGAATCGGCTAGCATTGTTCGAGCTGTTTCAATTAGTGTGCGATTCTTTCTTTCAACTACACCATTTTGTTGTGGAGTGTATGGTGCACTAAATTCATGAAGAATTCCTTTCTCATTGCAATACTCGAGCATACGATTGTTTTTAAACTCCGTTCCGTTATCACTCCGAATTCTTCTGATCAGCACTTTGTACAGCGTCTCCATCTTCTTGAATAGAACCATTAACGAATCAAATGTTTGATCTTTACTTTCAATACACATCACCCATGAAAACCTTGTGAAGTCGTCAGTGACCACAAGACAGTACAGATCTCCGCTTACGCTTTTTACATTAACTGGTCCAAAAAGGTCCATGTGAAGCCTTTCGAGCGGCACCCTGATTGAGTTCAACAGCTTCTGTGGGTGTGTCTTCTTCGTTTGCTTTCCCTTCTTGCACTCTACACAATCATCATTCAAATGAAAATTTTTAATATTTACACCTTCCACAAGATCATTGTGCACAAGAAAATTCATTTTTCTCACATGAATGTGGCCCATCTTACGATGCCACATTTTTTACTCTTTTTCAGTTGCTTTCGTTTTTGTCACAAAACATTGTTTCTTTTGATCTGTTGTTGTTGCGACGCTCATATCCAGGACATACAAATCGTTTTCCCGGGGAGCTCGCATCAACACCATGTCTTCAGGAATTTTAAAACCAGGTTTTATGATTAAGCACTCATTTTTTGTAAAGTGTACTGTAAAAGACTTGTCACAAATCTGTGATATGCTCAACAGATTGTTTTCAAGTTCGATGATATAGTTCACTTTGTCAAACGTTACAACTCCATTTGTTAGAGTTCCTTCACCAACTATTCTGCCACCCTGATTTCCTGCAAATCCAACATATCCTCCGTTGATTGACTTAACATCGTAGAGTAGAGCCAGCATTCCAGTCATATGCCTTGAAGCTCCGCTATCCGTGACCCACTTCGAGATTATTGACCTCGGAAGCCCCTGCATACATCAAAGAAATCCATTCAAACAATGACGCCCATGATTTCTTTACCTTTGGAACACTACCAAACACAAGATCACATGACACATCAACTTTCGGAATGTTAAAAATGACGTTTGGAACAGCAGGTTTAGATTTTGGTTTTAGATCTTCCTCCCTGATTGGTGGGAATTCCTCAAGTAACTTGTCTAGTTCAAATTCAAGTTTTTCAACATCATTTGCAAAAACTTTTGGTTCAGATTTTAGCTCATTTTCCATCTTCTTTTCTCTAACTGATTGTTTTGGTTTTGCCACCCATGATTGGTTTTGCAAAATTTTTGTCTTTGGATAAATCTTTGAAGTTTTTTGAGTTTTCGAGGATTCACCAATCTCAAATGTTGATTTCGGCTTGTCCTCGGACTTCAAAGATTCACCTCTTTTCAAAATACGAACGGGGGAAATCATCGGTGTTTTGCCCTTAACATCAGTTGAAATTTTAGGTTTGGGTTGTTGTAAAACTAGTTTCTCAAGCTTTTTCACGCACTGCTTGGCCATGTGACCAATTTCATTGCAGCGGTAACAGATTCTTTTGTCATACTCGACAAAAGTTGATCTGTTAGTCTCTTCTTTCAACTTTTTCGCTGCATTGAAATTGTCAACAGCTTTCTGACTAAAGATATAATCTTTTTCAGCTTCAGTACTAGGACCAGCAACAAAAACATCACTCATCTTTTCTTTTGGCTTGACATTCTTCTTAGCCATTTTCTTTTCAAAACCAACACCTTTGTTTTAGAAATTGTTTCCATTTCTCTTGTTATAACCACCATTGCCCACCCACTCTTTCTTTCCCGAGTTGTTTGGTTGTGATTTCACAAAAGACCTTTTTGGTTTTGATAAAAACACATTGTTGTTAACTTCTGAAATATCAATCTCAACAAGTTTAAACACCTTCTCAACATTTTCCAATCTGGCATTTTGAATAGGATACTCAAAATCAGAATATAGTTTGTCAGTTCCGGTCATTTTATAAACCACAATGATCGAATCATCATTCACAACTTTATCTGATTTTGGTATGAATTTGTCTAAAAAGTTACCATCATCTTCGAAATCAGAATTGGAATTTTCCAAATGAGTTTTCACAGTACCAAAATCCGAGTTATCACTTTCTTCATCTAACACTTGGTCAACAACGGTTTTGATCACCTGTGACTCGTTATCAGTGTCGGATGGAGAAAATGTAACATCAATATTCTCAGGCAACTCATTCTCAACGGTTCTTAACTTGAGATTCAAGGCAGCTTCCACCCCTTCTGGATATTTTTGTGTATAATGATTCCACATTGGGGGTGGAACACTGTTAAAGGCAGGTGTAGCATCAAGTTGTTGCGGTACAATCTGATCAATCACATATGATGATGCAACGTAACTGATCAATTTCTTGTCAATTCTTTCATTTTCAATTCTCATTAATTCAAGTTCTTTTTTCAAAGAAGCAATTGTGTCCAAATGAATGTTAATTTCCATTTGTTTATCCATGACAGTAGCTTTTAACAAATTTGTGGCTTTATCATTTTCAAAACTTTCCTTTTGAATCATTTTGATTGATCGTGCCAAAGTGTCATAAGCTTCTTTCATCTCACTTAGATCATATTTTACTTCATCAGTATATTTCTTCAATTCTTGAAATTGTTTATCTTTTTCAAGACACTCCATGCATGGTTTTGAACAGTTTTTGCATGGAATTTCATGAATTGAATCAACCTTTTGAGAAACCTTTTCTTCTTGGTCAATTTTAATATCTGTTTTACCAAACCCATCAAACTCTGACTCTGACTTTTCTGCTGATTTGATCTCCTCATTTTCTGATTTCTCATCAGACTCCTTTTTGACTGACTCTGTTTCGACATACATTCTTTCAACTGACTCAGTTTCACAGACTTTGTTTCTACAGATTCTGTTTCTACCTCTTTTAGCTTGCCCATCAATGCTTTGTTAGCAATCTCTTTTAGATTCTCTTCATTCATTTCTTTGGAAACGTCTATTATCTCTTCAACAGGAGCTTTCTCAACGTCGTACTGTGGACAGAAACCTGTGGTTGGCTCACTGAAGAAACCTGCAAAAGAATCAAACATGTTAGGAGGCATTATTGATTTGAAAGAACTAGCAATAATCTCCTGTTCAGATTGATAGTAATAGATTCCTGCAGCAGCTTCTTCAAGATCAGCCAACCTTTCTTCAGACATGACTTCACTGACTTCTTCTGTTTCAACAACGCATTCCGGTTCTTCCACAATCTCTGCCATCATGGCCATACCCTCACTACCAGGGATATACTTATCCCAACTAAAACCTTCAGCAACCTTCTCATCATCTTGATTGACTAAAAAAGCTTTTTCAGGCTTGTTTTCGATCTGAGGTCTTTGGGTGAATGGTTGTTGACTTGTCTTGTGATAGATTGCTTGTCTGTAGTAGTCGTTTGTGAACGGATTTTGGTGATTGTTGACTTCTCGGTTTGGACATTCACGTTTGAAATGTCCCTTCTCTTTGCATTTGAAACATGTGACTTTTGTTTTATCAAACCCAAGCTTGCTATCCGGTCCTGAAAGACTGTTCCGACTAGTTATTTCCATAAATCTTTGAGCTCTCCTCACCAAGCTTGCCATTCCCCATTTGATATCGATCAACTCCAGCTCCTCTGGATCAATCTGATCATAATCTTCCTTTGTCATATCGGGTTCCCAATTCTACATGTAACCAAACTTTCATAAGATTCAAGCACTGAAGCAAGTAGTGCTATGTGCTGTTTCGCTGATGATTCAGTAAAGTCTTGAGCATTCTTTATGTTCACCGCTTTGTTGCATAGAATTCCTTGACCTTGACTTTGACTGTTTGATCCTGATGAACTTTGGGTATAAGATTGATCAGGTGAGTTTTGAACTTTTGGATTTGGTTCAAAATTTGCAAATGGTGAATTATTGTTGCTTGATGTGCCAGATGAAACTCCGGATGTCGAATCAGCACTAAAAGCTATCTGGATCTTTGGACTTAGATTCGATGTTGCTGACGAGCTTCCTTTGTAGTATAATGAAACATCTTGTTGTACACTTGAAGATTTCATTTTTCTGATCCTTTTCAGCTCAAGTTCATGTGCTTCAATCTTCTCAATAAATGTGCTAAGGTTGAATCCGACATACTCCAAATTATTTTTCAACACCAACAGATAAGTGCCCCATTCATCGTATGGTAACGCATCCGCTAGCTTATCAACCCATTCTTCATCTGTTTTGTTTATGCTCAACCTCTTCATCTCAACAACCAGATGGCAGTATCTCTCGAACAATTCCTTAGTTGTCTCACCCTTAATACCTGTGAAGATATCAAACTCTTTCTTCAGCAAAGCAGTCTTTCTTTTCATCATAGGCACGCTTCCAAGAAACTTTACTTTCAAAGCATTCCAGACGGACTGTGAGTTCCCCTGATGTTGCAGCAGTACTAAGATATCCTCTTTGATGGCTTGCTGTAGGATACTCATCATTTTCTTTTCTGCTTTGAAACCTTCTTGTTCAAGTGGAGTTAAACTTCCGATAGTTTTCTCTATTCCCGAACCATTCGTTGGAGGAACATACTTACACTCGATTTTCATCCAACATTGGAAATGGTTGGCTTACACCCAAGTCTTAAACCTTTCTGACCACCCAGCATACTCATCAATGTTCATCAACTTCGGCGGTTTCTGCATTGTACCGAGTTCATTTTCCATGTTCACATATTGCACGATACTAGCTGGTGTTTGAACTGCCGTTATTCCCCCACCGGCAAACAAGTTGTAAAACTCTTGGTTATCCATTTCACAAAAACAGTTTCGAAAAAATTTTCAAGTTTTTGAAAAACAGTCACTTTCAAACGAAATACCTTCTACACACGAAATGAATTTTCGAACGAAATGCCACAAACGAAATGAACTTTCACACGAAAACAGGTTTCGTGCGAAATCAGTTTCTCAAACGAAATCAACTTTTTCAAACGAAATCAACTTTTCATGCGAAATAACACTTTCACGCGAAATGAAGTGCCATTTTGTACGAAAACAATACAAAGCTTCTTTTCGTGCAAAATACTCAACCAGATTGATGTTTCAAATGAAATGAGTCATTTCGTACGAAATGAACTCAAATTTTCAAACGAAATACTGTTCGTTCACACGAAATCAAGTTTTTGGCCCATTTTTGTCACTTTTAGTCTGAATTTAAGTCTGATTCTTTCAAGGATTTGTTAAAACTGTATTTTACACGTTATATCAAAAGATCAGTCCATTTTGTCCGTGAATTTGTCCAGAAATCCAAGAATGAGTAGAAAAACATAATTCTAAGCACTGATTCAACCGAATTGACTCATCCTGAGCTCTGATACCACTTGTAGGATCATTTTGCGACCTATATGAGTCGTTCAGAGTCAAAACTAAGATGTTTGAAAGGCGGAAACAGTCAAACAACTGAGAATTAGTGATAGAAAGGTGTAGAAACAGAGAATTATACTTAAAACAGGTTTTTCATTGATTTTCAACTTGATTACACGGTGAGAATTGGGCAGCACTTCGTTACACGTTCTCTGATTTCGTACCAAATGAAAAACCAACACCCCTATTTATAGGGGAACTGATTTCGCACGAAATGGCAACATGCCATTTCGTACGAAATGACCAAACTTGATTTCATACGAAATGACATAAAACCATTTCGTGCGAAATCGCTTTCAAACATATATAAAATTACATTTTTGACACTTCTAACCCTTCTACAAACTACCGACATGACCTAGACTGTTGACGTAGGCTATAGACATTATGCACCAACACCTGGAGACGACAGATAAGATTGTACAGATACGAGATTGTCTCAAAGCTGCCAGGGATAGGCAGAAAAGCTACGCAGATAAAAGGCGTAAACCTCTAAAGTTCGAGGTTGGTGACAAAGTGTTACTAAAAGTATCACCCTGGAAAGGGGTAATGTGATTTGGTAAGAAAGGCAAGTTAAGCCCAAGATATATAGGACCATTCGAGATCATCAAATGTGTCGGAACAGTGGCTTATAAGTTAAATCTGCCTGAAGAGCTCAGTGGTATTCATAATGTATTCCACATCTGCAATCTGAAGAGATGTCTAGCTGATGAATCACTAGTCATGTCACATAAGGATATACACATAGATGAGAGCTTAAAGTTTGTTGAAAAACCTTTATCAATCGAGGATCGACAGGTTAAGAAGCTTCGAAGGAAGCAGGTGCCAATTGTAAAGGTTAAATGGGATGCCCGTAGAGGTCCCGAGTACACGTGGGAGGTAGAGTCCACAATGAAAGAAAAGTACCCTCATTTATTTCAGTAAATCTTGAGGTCGAGACTTCTTTTAAGGGAGTGAGGATGTAACACCTCATAATTTCATGTCCAATATGATATCGACACGTGTCATGAGCTTTAAACGTATAAAAGATTACTTATGAGGGACTAAAGTTGACAAACGAAGAATCTACGTGTATAAAAGGATTCAGAGTGTCAACAATGGATAAATATACCTTTCAATAACCCTACAGGATGTTTATACCCTTAAACGAATGAATTATGGATCATACGAAGCCAATTGTGAAAGAAAGTGAGAGATTACAATCTACAGGGGTTAAACGTGTCAACATGTTTTATTTATACCTCTGAGTGACCTTTTAGAAAACCCGAAGCTTTGTAACTATTAATTATGCTCACTAGAATAAGTGATAAAAATTTCACAAGGTTTCGATAAAGTATGAGAAAGTTATGATAACATTCGTATATGAGGGGTTAAAAGCATCAACATTGAAATTTAAGGTTTTTCGGGTGATCATAAAACTAATCAAGGACTTAACAAAGTTTGGTTATGTCTTAAGGTCCTTAAAAATCAATTTAGAGGGTTGAAAATGCAAGAAATGAAGTTGAAACCACGTTTATAAGGATCAGGGGCCAAAATGCAAAACTTGAAACTTGTTTTAACTTGTTCCGGGGCCTCATACCAGCCGCGTAAGACATAAGGGAGTCTTACGCGGGCCGCCTGGGACTGCCAGCGACAGAAAACACTTGCAGGTGTCTGTTTCAGCTGTGTAACCAACTTAGATGGCTTGTTTTACATACCAGGGGCTGCCCCAATGGTTTCTCGTGCAATATGGGCACTTGTAATGATCTGGAATCATGCATAGACTTATTTGGAATGATCCTATGCAATTTAAATCCCTATATAAGAACTCCAAAGTTGCAAACATTGGACACTTGGATTTCAAAACTTTCACAACTCACTTTCTGGAGATCCCTGGAGCTCAAGACCACTTCCTAGGAGTCATTAGTCGTGCATAGGACTTCAGTAAGTGTCCTTAACCTTTCTTAATTCAGTTTTACTTAGTTTAATAGCCTAAAGTCAAACCGTCGTAATTAAGGTTTGACTTCGTGATTAATCACAACTTGTCCAGTCAAATATCGAATTGAAAGTACCTTTGAGTTGGTAATTATGTGGGTAATAAACCCTTAAAAGGGCACCCTCTGATTCCCACTCTAACTAGGTCAATTGTCGGGTCAAAGTTAAATTTAAAAAGTCAACAGAAAGCTAATTTTCGCATAAACACATAATTAACAATGTAGAAGCCATGCAACCTGTTTTATCACTCATATAACTTGGTAATTAATGTAAGAACATGTCTAAGCATGTTCAACCCGACAATTTTCAGTTTAAGCTCTGTTCGGAACCGAAAGTCGCAAAAGTAGACTTTTGCTTTGACTTTCAGTTCTGACCCAATGTAGCATGTTTTAGAATTGCCTTAGAGCTCTATTAGGACCAGGTTATAGATTAGTGTAACCCTCTGAGGTTATGCAACCTGGTTCATTAGTTATTTGATTCATATGCATGTTTCCGTTATATGCCTAAATATTGACCATAATGCCCTTTTGACCTTAAAACGAGATTTTTGAAAATGTGAGAGGACAAAAACCTTTATTACTAATTTATAAACTTGTCCTAAAAATTTGACATCAGTTTGAGGTTTAGATTAGGAGTTATGCTCAATAGCGTAATTAAGAAGCTTTTTATTAATTAAACGGCGTAATTAGCATAAAGCCTATCTAAACCCAATTTTTGACACCAAACTTTTTACCCACTGATGTAAAATAATATTTTGGGATTTTTGAAGATTTTTATTTATTTTTAAGCTGAGCATAACAAAGGGTTCATGCCTTGATTCGGTTATTGTCGGTTTTGCCCTTTTAGCCTATAAAGTGAGTTTTACAAATCATTTTGATGCCAAACCTTTTTCTACTGATCTTATATGATAAATAAAATATTTTAAGCCTTCTGGAATAATAAAAATATTAGCTTTTCTTATAAAACCTGGAAATCGCTTAAAAATCGCCTTTTTACACGTTCTAAACGCATAGTATGTACCAAAACTATTTTTACCATATAAGGCTTGATACCTACTCATATTTTAAGTAAATTTTTATAATTAAACAGTAAGCAAAAGTTTTGAACTCAGAATTCTAATTTTGACCTTTAAAGCTTATGTGAAATTACCAAAATGCCCATACGGTGCATAGTTTGGTTATAATAGATAAATTTCACATATATTCAATACCCTACTGTTATGACTTATAAAAATAAATATTTTTGCTGATTATATCAGACCTGAAACTCAGATTAATAATTAAACCCTTTTATAACCTTTAAAATGACCAAAATACCCCTACGGGGCATAATTTGAGTTTAAATCCATTTTGGGCATTATGGAAGGTATCTTACTGATATCACAACATATTTAAGGCATATTAACTTAGGAAACCTGTTCATGACTCATTTGGTTACCCGTTACGCATCTTTCGCGTTAGGTGCGGTTTATGTAACTAGTTTGCATAAATTAGCCGAAACGGGTCAAACCTTATCGTTTTTATCTCAAAATCCAGAATGTGTTTAGTTTACCCATATTATACAAGTATACAAACTTGTAGGGTCTAAACCATACTCTAATCCGGTCATCGCTTAATCGTGCGTTTTGAACCGTATATCTTCCTTTGAAACTAACCGGTCTAAGCTTAGACTTATTTAAGACCCGTTAGGAATCTAACAGGTTATTAAAACCTCGTTCCAGATTAGGAGCCCAGTAAAACCTACTTGCACTCGCTGTTTGTGAATTATACTTGCTCAGGTAAATACTTTTAACTTATTTTCCCTTATACGGGCTTGGGATACGGTATTATAATAATACCGCTTGGTCGGGTATGTGAAATTAAATCAGATTGTGCCTAATAAAGTTACCTAACCTGTTTTAATCTGTTTTGTTTGGTATATGGCTTTTGGGGGGTTAATGACCATGTCCCGGACATCCTTGGCATCATTCATTGAAATGGCCACGACCTAAGCACGGGGTGTAGGCATACACCTGACAGTTGCATATGTAAAAACTGGTAATCCACTTAAAGGAATCAACCTTGTGGGCATTATACCTATGGTGTGTCAGTTAATCTTGTCCGGCTCTTCTAACCGGCCCTGACGGACGGCAAACATATAAATCTGTTTACAAGATTATTTTTAAATAATTGTCCCAAGTTATAAAAGATATTTTGTGCTTGTGCACTCAAATCAATTTTCTTAAATATTTTCAAAATGAGTCGGTTAATTGTATTTACCAGTGTAAACTGACGTATTTTCCAAAAAGGCTAAGTGCAGGTACTAGACGAAATAGGCTGGCTACTCCTGGCATCATTAACCAAGTCTTGCAAGCTTTAGATGTTAAAGTCTGTTGAACAATAATCTTTTCATCTTTTGATCCGCCTGTGGATCCATTACAGTCCGTTTGTGATACTTTGATATTACTATTTTATTCGGTTTGTAATGTGATTCATCTTTTGCTTCCGCTGTGCATTTAAATTGTGTTGTTTGACTATGGTGATATCAACTACGTCACGACACTCCCCACCGGGCCCACCGGTAATACGTGGAAATATCGGGGTGTGACATTGACAAACATATACCTCTTCTTGAATTTTACCATAGAGGAATGCACATTTGATATCCATTTGAAACACCTTTATGTTGTGGTTGACAGCAAAGGTCAGGAATAATCTGATAGCTTCTAGTCTTGCTACAGGGGCAAATGTTTTATCATAGTCAATGCCCTCTTCCTGTCTGAACCCTTAAACCACAAGCCTGGCTTTATTCTTGACAATAATACCCCTTTCATCAGTTTTATTTTTGAAGACCTACTTTGTGCCAATAGGACTTACACCCTCTGGCAGTGGAACAAGCTCCCAAACTTGTTGTCTTCTAAACTATTGGAGCTCCTCTTGCATGGCTTCTACCCAGCTGTTGTCTTTCAGTGCCTCTTGGTACTTGACTGGCCGATGGAGAGATAGGAAACCAGCAAAAAGACAGATGTTTTGGGATTGGCTTCTTGTTAGCACCCCTTCACTGATGTTGCCAATGATTTGGTCAGGTGGATGAGACTTTAATAAGATTAGATCTCCTTTGTATGGAACAATGGCATTTAATGGTGAAGGGTGCAGATGTGAATCATCTGAACTAACCACTGCTGGTGACTTTGATAATCCAACAGTGGCTTTAAATGGAGGTGGAGGAATAGGAGGAACTGGTGTGAAAACATGTTGACTTTTATCCACTGTTTGATGGCTTTTGTCAACAGTGGTTGATGATGTGGAAGAAGGGGTTAATGGGCTACTTTTGTCAACAACTATTGAGGTAGCAGTGGTTGAGCTTTGACATCTGTTTTGAACATCTGCTGCTCTTCCAATTGAAACGGACTTTTGTTGTGGAATGATGACTCATATCCATAGTCTGATGGGGAATTTTCTGATGGACCTGCACTGTTAGTCTTGACAGAAACATTTTCAAAGGTGAATTTATCAACATCAAACAATTCTGCAGGGTTTGCAGGGATTTTCATTGATGAAAGTTCATTGAACTTCACATTCAAAGTCTCTTCCACTGTTTTAGTCCTTGTGTTAAACACTTTGTAGGCCTTAGCAGTGGTTGAGTATCCCAAATGATAACCACAATCAATTTTGGCTGAAAACTTTGAGATATAATATTTTAAGTTTAAAATGAAACATGGACAGCCAAAAACTTTGAAATATGAGATCAGTGGTTTTATTTTATACAACAGTTCATAGGCAGTCTTTTGATGCATGGGGTTGATTAAAACTCTATTCTGGACATAGCAAGCAGTGTTTACTGCCGCTGCCCAGAAAGTTAATGGCAAACCTGAACCAACAAGCATGGTTCTGGCAGCCTCAATCAATGTCCTGTTCTTTCTTTCAACAACCCCATTTTGCTCTGGTGTTCTTGGAATGTTGTACTGCCTTACAATTCATTTTGACACACAGAACTCATCCAACTCCTTATTTCTGAACTCTGTGCATTTGTCACTCCTGAAGATTTTTACTGGCAAGTCAAACTGCTTTTCAACCTGTGTAACAAAGTCTTGCAGAATGCCTGCAGTCTCATCTTTGGAATGTAAGAAATAAGTCCATGTAAACCTAGAAAAGTCATCTACAATAACCAAACAATATCTTTTCTTTCTAAGACTCATGACTTTTACTGGGCCAAACAGATCCATATGAAGCATTTGCAAGCACTTGGTTGTTTTGGACTTTTCAATGGATTTATAGGAGCTTTTATGTTGTTTTCCTTTTAGGCAGGAAACACAATGCTCAGGATAGGTGAACAGTTTTTGAGGTAAACCTCTTACTAACCCCTGTTTTGACAAGGCAGTGATTGTCTTGAGATTTGTGTGCCCCAATCTTCTGTGCCAAAGTTCTGTCTCTTTGTTAGAGGCAGCTGAGAACAGACAGGCATCAGTCCTGGGGCTCTCTTTTGACATATCAACTACATAAACATTGCCACTTCTTTGAGAAACAAGTTAGGTTTTTCCATTTTTTATTATTTCTTCAATCTTTTCAACCATTTCTGGTCCAACAATCCTACAACACTCCTTGGTAAAGAATGAGCCATAGCCCTTATCACTCATTTGTGAGACAGTTAGGAGGTTGAATTTTAGATTGTCTATCAGATTGACATTTTCAAACTTAACATTACCAGACTGAACTGTACCAGACCCCATAACCTTCCCTTTACTATTATTACCAAAGGATATAACACCCCCTCCATGAGTTTTAAAATCTTTGAGTAGGGCTCTGCATCCTGTCATGTGCCTGGAGCCTCCACTATCTACATACCAAAGACTATCTAAGCATGCAGAAGCTCCCTGCACATCAAGTAAAAGGTTAGTTCATTAGGGTATCCAAAGCCAATAAGGCTTTGGATGGGGTCTCAACAGTGTCTAGGTTAAGTTCAGGTGGATGGACAGTGGTTAGCTCAGGGGTTTGGATAGTTTTGGAACTGTTTTTTTCTAACCACTATTGGGGGTCTTGCCCTATCAGCTGTTGATACCCAAAGGGATGCCTGTTCACTCTTGGTTTAGAAGGCCTTTTGTAGGCTTCATAAACATGTAGGACCCTTGGGTATGGTGGTTGACTTTTACCTCTTCGGTATTGGTTAGCAGGGGGTGCATCAGTCACCTGAACATCTCTTTTAACAGAGGTTTGGTAACAGCTGTTTGAACTGGCACAAATAGTGGTTGATTCTTTTGAAACTTGATTGGTGGTGTTGATGAACCCATGGATGTTTTTGAAGTGCTCTCATTCTTTTTTTACATCAAAGGGTTTGAGATACACATATTCCTGAGTGAGATGGTTTGATTTACCACAGATGGTGTAGCTCTTAGCAGGCTTAATGACGCTTGTTTTGTTGATATCATATGCTTTTAGATGAAAACAATTTTTTGTTAGATGATTCTTCTTTTCACAGAAATCACAAAATAAGTTTTTAACCTTTTCTTTTCTTTTTTTTTTCTTCTCAGACTCCTTTGCAACAGAGTTTTGAACTACTGTTGGAATGTCCTTAAGAGGAATGACTTTTGCCTTGGGAGTTTTTACACCATCAGTGGTTGTGAAGTCCATTGGTTTGAAATTTTCAAGAATGTCACACTCATCAGACCATGTGGATTTTAATTGGTATTTCTCAATCTCCTCAAAAGTTGAGGACCCCACAGATCTTTCCAGAGTGATTTTGTTACCAAGTTTGTCAGTTATTTTAACTTCTTGGCCATTCTTGTTGGTTGGTATGATTTCCACAGAACCAGCTTGATTTGCAGCAGTGTTTTCAACTTGATCATTTTTTCTAAACCCAATGCCAAATTTTACATTACTTTCAAGCTGTTTTTCAAGCATGATCTCATAACCTTTACAGGATTCCACCCATTTTTCACAAGTGATTTGGGTGGCTTCCAACTCCTTTTTGCAAACTTGATATTTTTCCATCATTGTTTGGAGTTGGTCCTTGGTTATACTATGCTCTTGTTTGATGCTGCAAATCTCACTTTCTTTTTCATTCAATTTGTTTTTAAGTTCTTTTAATGACTTTTCAAATTGAACTTCAGAAGTTAACAACCTATCCCTAAGGTTTTCATTCACCTCTTTAATATTAGCAAATGCTATGATGCATTTGTCTGAACACAGATTTTTAAGAACCTGAGGTGATACCTTGGTTGCAGCCATCATGGCACAATCACAGGTATGATCACTTTCTCCTTCAGCTTTCTCTTCTTTTTCACCTTCTTTCTTCTCTTCTTCTTCTTCTTTGGACCAGGGGTCGGACAGTGATTCCAACAGGGGTTTTGAACTTTCTCCCAACAGTAATTCATCAGCAACAGCAGTAACCACTGCTTCAGCTATTTTGTCCACTGTTTCAGCACTTGACTGTTCTTCTTCAGCTTCCAGCCCCCCTTGTATGGTCTCTAATGCTACAAAACAAATATCATTACCAGAAGCAGCGCTTTGTGCATAGAGTGCAAAACTTTCATCTCCTAACTCCTCAGGTAAACTGCTCCAGTCAACCAGCCCTTGTGTGAAAAAGCTTTGTTGGTCTGGTTGAACCACTGTTGGTGCAGTTTGTTGGGGTGCAACTTGTTGCACCTGAACCTGAGGAGCAGGGGCTTGGACATACTGAATTTGGGGAACAGTGGTTTGAACATAATGCACAAGAACAGGGGTTGCAGGATGTGCATAGTGAGCAGTGTTAACATGGGCAGCAGGGGTATATTGGGCATAGTGCACAGTGCTTTGGTTATTTTGTGGTCTAGGGTTTGAGCTGGAATGTGTAATAATTGGACCAGTGGTTTGACTCCTGCATTCCCTAACAAAATGACCTTGCCTATTACACTTATAGCACTTGATCTTAGACTTATCCAACCCCACTTTTAGATTCCCACGAAACCCTGGGAATTTTCTCCCTGTCATTTTGTAAAACTTGCTAGTTCTTACACTTAGCAATGCTAGTTGATGCAAAATGTCCATTTCTTCAAGGTCAGTTGGATCAAAATGCTGTAAATCATTGAGTTCAAAGCACAGATTGTCAGAGTTCTGGCTTTCTCCATTTGATGTGAAAGCAAAATTGGATGAGTGAGGATTAGAATTGAAATTTCCACCAGCAGTTATGTCAATAAAATGATCATAACTCTGATCCTTACTACTGCCAGACTCTTCTTGACCCAGAAGAGCTGTGTTGCCAAATGAGTAGTCATCTGCAACTTTGCTAGACTCTTGCAACTTCTTTTTCTGGTTTAACTCCCTTTCATAGGTCAGGAATCTACCATGAAGTTGGGTCAGGGTCAGATCTTTGAACTCAACAGAGTTTCGGGTCACAAAAGCAATGGTGTCCCATTTTTCAGGAAGTGATCTTAAAAACCTGCTGTTAACGGTTGATTTTGGAAATTCAGTATTAATAAGTTTAAGTTCACTTATGAGACAACTAAATCGCTCAAACTGCTGTGTTAATGTTTCACCCTTCATGTGACAAAAGGTTTCATACTGTTGGTTCAAAATTTCCCTGTTGTTTTCAATAACTTCTTCAGTCCCCCCAAACTGTTCCTTCAATGCATCCCACAATTCCTTGGCACTGTTACAATGTAACAGTCCAGCATAAATTTCATTGGGTAATGCAGATGCAACAATGCTAAATGCCTTGGCATCCAGTTCAAATTTCTGAAAATCCAGTTCAGTATAGTTCTCAACTTTCTTAGGTTCATATTTCTTTGGATCCTCAGCACTCGGCACCATTGGAACATGTGGTCCAAAGATAACCAACTTCCAACATCCGGTATTCTGTTGAGCAAGGATGTGACCCATCCTTCTCTGCCAGATGTTGTACTCATTTCGCTTCAACATGGGTGGTTTGAAGAGAGAACCGATGTTATTGTTCATATCTTGTGATTGTGACATCATCCTGGTTGTTTTACAGGCACTAGTTAATCAACTTTGATCATAATTAACCCTTACTCTGTTTTTCAACGAAACGAACAATTTAACAGTATCAACGATTGTGAGCTGGACTATTTATGTCAAAATGACTGTTAGATCAAATTTGACTGTCCAAGCTCTGATACCAATTGTTAGGATATGAGTTTCTTATGATTGTGTTTTTGTTTGAGAATTAAGAAGATGAATAAGTAATTACAACGGAAACTAAATGGAAACAAACTTTCACACACAATCAAACAGGAGAATTGCTTTCAACACACATGTTTAACATTGAACCGAATGATTACATTTATTTCAATCTTTAATTACAAATTGCATGCATGTATCACAAACTCCCCCTCAGCCTGAGCTCACAATAGTTTGTTCGTACAGGAAGACAAGTGATGAAAGAGCTAATAGAACAGTACAGGGTACTGTTCTATTTATAGGCACGAGCAAACCACTGAAGCATCTTGGCTGACATCACCATGAAAGTGACATCTAACTTCCTAACAACCTACAACTATTGTTCTATACAAGCATTGTTATCTTAACTACTGATTACATTACAATACAAAGGAATAGACTAAACTACTTCTTCTCATTCCACTGTTGTGACTTGTGACTCCAGCAGTACTTTATATCTTCAGCAGTGCTTGACCCATATCAGTAGATTGAGCATCAGGGCTTTAGTCTTCATCAGTCTTTAGACTTGATCAGTTGTTGTAGGACAGCAGTTGTTGTAAGCGAACAGTGAATGGAGGTCATCAGTTGTTAGAACCACTTTCAAGGGGAGAGAATTGAATACAAACATCTACTTATTCTGGATCCACTGCTCTGATCCAGTTTTGGCTTTAATTAACTGTTCCTTTGGTAGGGTTCAATCCCAACATAACTTTTCCTCGTTTGTATTTTTACATAAACTAAAAGCGTGATATATCTTTTTTAAACGGTCCGACCCCGCTACCCATTTTTTACAAAAAAAAAACACATTTCCATTTTTTTAAGTCAGGTCGCCCCCACTACTATGGTAAATTATATTAAAACACAACTTATTGGTTAGCGAACCTTGCCGGCCCCAACCACAAGTGATGTCTGTTGTGGGTTGGTGTCTTGGTGATATCTGGCGTGTTGGGTTGCAACACCCATCATAGGTACAACATCACATTTTTTCTTCATTTGTTAGATTTTATTTTATTTTAGCTGTTTTACTACTTTATATTTTGTAGGGCCTTTATCGTTTAATTTATATCTAGACTCTCTGCCGCAACACATGCTTGGAAAGTCCAAGTTTGAGATAAACAAAGGACAATCCTAAAATTTACTCAAAATTCAAATATAATAAGCATGCATTTGTCCCCCTGGCATTTTGTGGCATCCACTTTATTTAACGATCAAACATACAAATTTTTTTTAACAAAAATTGGGCATGACCCATTTGTAACATTGAGTTTCCCTGTGTTTACAATAAAATTCAAAATCAACCCAAAGGATTCAAACGTTCTTAAAATACATACTACTATTCTAGACATACGGTTAACATTTACATTAACAAAATGATTTTCGACCCATTAGTAAAAGATAACATAGTCCGGAAGCGCAAAAGGGCTATTTAGTGTGTTCGTCCGAGCTCGCCAACTTCAAACATGAGATTTACCTATCATGCACAACATCAAACATTAGTTAATTCACAATGCTCAAACAAAATCCATAACATACCTTACAAACTTTTAATCAACCCATTAACAATTTACCAAATCATTGACAAATCTTGTTTGCAACATTCTTTTCATTAAACATCCCTTCCATTAGCTTTCTTTCATTCCAACATCTCGATACATTCATACATCCATATCATTCGACCCATTCATAATGAGCCCATATTCAAACGTCCACAATAATCATCGTGCTTGTCCTAATTTACCCATTTACAACGGGTAACCCTTATCATACATACCTAGCATAACATATCATCATGACCCGTCTACAACAAGTCGTTACTTAACCATCTCATAATCCTAATTTCCATACAATTTTATCCCACTTGAGTGGTCATTATACATCCGACACTATTGTGTTGCTTATCCGTTTTCTAACATATAACATATCGTCCTTTGAACCCATAATAACACACAACTCAACATTTAGGATTAATAACTAAATCTTCATCCGTAGAACAACATAAAAGGAGAATTAAGTTCATATGAACTTACCGTGATCCTGAGCTCCTTGTGCTTTGGAGTGACTTGCTCCTTCTTCCTTCTGATTTCCTGGACATCATAACTTTATTCACTTAGCTTCCATTACTTTCACATTCCTTATTATCCAATATGATATTTATAATTCACATACATTCCCACCATGATTACATCTCATCAATTTAGCGAATTTTCACACAAAATCATATCTAAATTCATTTAGACATTTCATCAAACACATGGTGTGCATACTATCTACAAGGCATGTTGTACAAGTAGTTATAACATGTCCATCCTATTTCATCAATGGTTAATCATAATCTTTCATAATAATAATCATTACCCTAATCCATAACTTACTATTTTGACCATGAACATATGGTTCCAAATCAATTATTTATAACAATTTCATCAACAACAATCAAATTAACATATAGAACTTCACAATTTCTAACCATTACTTGACATGCAAGTGGGTTTTGCCCTAATCATGCTTATATTCGAAATTTAGCATCTATTGATGTCTAGACATTCATAGCAACCATTAATCATACTAAATTTTGCATTACATTCACGAATTACACTAAACCCACATAATCAAACATCATCAAATCAAGAAATTTCACTTACTTGAGATCAAGAATACTTAGACAATCAGAATTCTTATCTCATGCATTCGGTTCTTCACTAATTTGGCTTTCAATTGATGGAATTTTAGTGATTTAGGGTTAAGCCGAAGTACATTACTAGGAACTCGTAATGTCCATACCGCATTCGAAATGCAGTTTTCGGCACATCCTCTTCTCGTACCCGCAGTTGGTGATACCCTGATCGCAAATCAATCTTTGAAAACCAGCTCGCCCCTTGAAGTTGGTCGAATAAATCGTCAATTCTAGGTAAGGGGTAACGATTCTTCACCGTTAACTTGTTCAACTCTCGATAGTCGATGCACATTCGCATCGAACCATCTTTCTTCCTTACGAATAATACGGGTGCTCCCCATGGCGAAACACTTGGTCGAATAAAATCCTTGTCGAGCAGTTCTTGAAGTTGGGTCATCAATTCTTTCATTTTGGTCGGGGCCAACCGATAAGGAGCTTTAGCTACCGGTGCGGCTCCCGGGGTAAGCTCTATCTTAAACTCCACTTCACGTTCGGGCGGAAGCCCCGGTAAATCCTCCGGGAATACATCCGGATATTCATTCACTACTCTTACATTTTCCATCTTCGGTACAACTTGATTGGTATCGATCACGTAAGATAGATACGTCTTTCCCCGTTCTTTACATACTTGACAGCTTCAATAATAGAACAAAATTTCGACTCGTCGACCATATCCCCTTGAATACTTACCCGCTTTCCCTCCGAGGTTACTACTTGAATAACTTTCTTTTCACATTGTATTTCAGCATGATTTTGGGCCAGCCAATCCATTCCCACAACTACTTTAAATTCCCCCATACACATTGGAACAAGGTCTATGCTAAATTCCTAATCTTCAATCAAGATCTTACAGTTTCTACATACATCATGCAATAGGTAACTTTTGCTATCCGCTACTTCCACTTCTAAAGGTGCTAACATCTTTTCAAGCATAAAGGAAGGATGACATAAAAGTTCATTCGAAACAAATGACCTACTAGCTCCGGAATCAAATAAAATATTTACAGGTATTGAATTTACTAAGAATATACCTGAAACTACTTCCGGGTGAGACTTTGCTTCTTCAGACGTTATCTGGAACATCCTTCCACGAGCCCTAGACGGCTCCTCTTTCCTTCCTTCTTTCCTAGGCGTTTGTTGGAGCTTTGGACATTCATATTTCATGTGCCCCGCTTGATGACAATTGTAACACGTTTTCTGATTGTCTGGACATCTGTAGTACGGATGTCCCTCTTGTCCACACTTGTAGCACCCTTTCTTTCCAAGCAAACATTCACCCGAGTGGTGTTTCCCGCACGTCTTGCAAGTCAGAATCCCACTACTTGTCTTCCCTTTCTTGTTTTGATCTTGATATTTTGCCTTTTTCGAGGGGTTTGTGTTGGTAGGCTTCTCCGCCACCCTTTTCTCTCCCCGTTCAACCTGCCTTCTTAACTCGATCTCCCTATCTCTTGCCCAGTCGATTAATTCATTCAATGTTGCACACTTAGAGGGATTTACGAACTCCCGATATTCAGCCTTTAACATAGCATGATAACGTATGATTTTCAACCTCTCAGTCCCCGCTATCTCCCCACAAAATTTCACCTTCTCGAGGAACTTATTAGTTATTTCATCAATCGTTTCATCCTTTTGTCGAAGACGTAAGAAGTCTTCTTGAATCTTATCAATTGCAGATTGTGGGCTATGATATTTCTGAAATGGCTCCTTGAACTCTTGCCATGTCAACGTTTGTACTTTGTAATCCCCCAATTCCTTCGAATGTGCATCCCACCAATCATTTGCTTGGAGTTGTAGGATGTGACAACCCTCGTAATTCCATGTATCCGTACAATTTATTTAATGATAATTAAAGTGCTTGGTGATTGTGTTGAATCATTTAACTGCTCTTTGATTACGGTGTTATACTTACATGTGTGTGTTAACATACTAGAAGTATACAGAAAATTTACTAAATAGTCTGGTATGCTTTCCTGAGTGTTAGGAATTAATTGTGTTACAAATATATATATATATATATATATATATATAAGACGCCTTACGGAACAATTAAACAATTTAACGGAACAGTATCTGACCGAACAACCGGACATTACCCGAGACACCAAGTAATTGTCAAACACGTTGTGTTATTATTTTTGACTAGCCATGATCCCTGCATACCATAACACCCCCTATATATCAACATACCAATATATGGAATATTATACTTGGAAGTAACTAGTAATTACCATTTAGTTGAAATGTTACTACAAGCCCCCCCCCCCCCCCCCCAACCAACAAAATTGGTCCCCATGGACCCCACCAAGATCACCATGATTCCCCATATATTTTGTTTAGATCCCCTTTGATATGTTGCTTGCACATATGAACAAGATATGTAGTAAGGGATTATAAGATTGGTGCTTACAAGATTACAATCATTCCATCTCTTACACTCTCTCTCCTAACTACTCTCTCTCTCTCCCTATTTCGGCCCCCCCAAGACCGAATCCACCACCATCACTTTCACATCTTCATCTTCTCTACTAACAAGTTCCATTCAAAGCTTCAAGGTTGATCCATGGAGGTTACAAGTTGAAGGACTTTCAAAGGAGCTTTGTTCTAGTCTTTTTCATCACCTTCTCTCTACATTTTCATCACTAGAATCATCCCTAGGTTTAAGCTAGTAGTAAATCCCTTATGTCACCTTTGTTCATCTTGTTTCATGATTAAAAGATGTAACATGTTAAACCTACAAGAACACTAAAAAGGGTTTAAACAAGAAGATGAAACATGATGTAAAAATGTTAGTATGAAATTGTTTGGATATATTGCTGATTACGTGCTGATTTACTTGTTAATATCTACTAGAAATGTTGTTGATCATTATGCATGTTAACGGAACCAATATAACTCGCATTAGAATGTAAAAGCTGAAAAACAGAAAGTTGTTTGGTGATTACAGCCAACTTCAGTTGGCTGTAACCGAACCTGAATAAAGCGAAAAATGTGTTTTCTAAAATCTAGATTTATGTATTATGAAATACGGTTCTAATGGCACTGGAATCATAATTTTTGGACTTCGTTTACTATTTTTAAAGGGTCATTTTGTAACAGCAGCTCAAGCTGCATTTTTGCTGCTGAAAATAGGTGTTATATTTTTTGTCATAACTGGAAATCTATGATGAATCAGCTCATGAAATTTGTACAGTAGATGACAACTGATGTATTTGTAATTACCCCACTAGAATTTCTTAAATTGGACGCCCGATGAATTTTAAATAAATTATTCCGTGGACTGCAGTCAGAAAAAGATAAATCTGAGTTCAGTCCGGAAAATGAATTTTTATAAAATGTTGGTGATGAATTGGATACCGAGATTTTTACACAATAATATTTGGATCGTTTAAGACCTTCTGTAAAAAGTTGGGAATTTTTGAAACAAGTTAACTATTTTATTAAAATCCCCGGAAACAGCCCAGTTTTGAATATAAAAGCTGAAACGACATAAGTTGTAATTTGCATGTCTAAATGTCGGGTAGGTTATCTGTGAATGATATAACATGTTATATGTGTTATGTGCATCATCGTATGTTTGTTTATGAGTGGGAAATGGATGGGAAACTTATATGGGCATAAACCGTTAAAGTGATGCATGTTATGTGATAGATACGTGTAGGAACTTTGTGCTCTATTTAAAAATCACTAAATGACTAACTGGTAATCATATTAGGACGTGATTGACCGACCTTGACTGTTAGCTATATTTGAGAATCTAACCGAGCAAACCGAGGTGAGTTCACACTTTCTACAAGGCATGGGATTCCCGGTGGTTTGGGAATGGGTTAATAAACTAAAACGGAACCTACATATCCTCCTTGGGTAGGATATGTAGGGCCATCCTCCTTGGGTAGGATGCCACCATAAATCCTACGAATTCTCCTGGTGCAGAATACGTACGTTCGTCCTCCTGGTGTAGGACAACAACCTTAAAAACTAGCTAGACAAAACTCTATCAATAAGTCCATCTTCATTATATCGACTTAATCGCCGAGGCCAATGGCGAGCGGGTCATTAGTTAATAGCGCTATTAGGTTTAACAAACCTCACACCGTGCCGGTCGGACGGGCGTGTACTAATGGACTATGGCAGACTATCAGTGATGATAGACGCTGATATAGGGCACAACTTATTTGCGTAGTAGTCGATATCATACCGTCTAGTAGTTCAAACGGGGAAAGCCCCCACTGATTATGGTTATGGTTTGGGTAATGACAAAGGAACTGGTTAAACATACTTTCAACTACGGGGTAACCCCCACGGCAATTAAGCCAACGAAAGTCAAACCACGTTTTTTAGAAACAACTTAAAACTAAACAACCAAACGTGAACTCACTCAACTTTGTTGTTGACTCGTTGTTACATGCCTTACAGGTCGCTAAACGCTTGGAGCTTGCACGAGGAAGGAGTCGTTGTGGTGTACGGACTGTTATGTTCCGTGCTTATTATTTAAATCCTTATGAACTTATTAAACTTGCGTTTTGAACTTTAACTTATAAACTATGGACTTATGCTTTTGGATTTACTTTTATGCTTCCGCTGTTTAAACTAAACATGGTTAACTAGCTTTGGTCACCAATCGTATTGTGGTTGGTCTTATTTACTTAATTACGATGTTCAATATGATTGGTGGCTCGATCCTGGTCACGTCACGCCTCCAAGCGGTGATACTCCGCATGGTGGATTTTGGGGGTGTGACAGATTGGTATCAGAGCCATTGGTTATAGTGAACTTGGTTTTAAAAAGGGGAAAAGTTTTTTGATAAAACCAGACTATAACCTGTACAGTGCTCAAAGATCCACAACGACGCTTCGCTCCACGTGCAAGACTCGACACAATAGGTGGTATGATTTATGTTATACTGTCGGGTAGATAATTCCCACTGTACATTAATTAACGTGATAATTGCTATTTGAACCCTGTGTGCTTACTCTCTACTGTCGTCCCACACTTACACACTTTCGTGACACTTTTCTCACTTATGTTACTTCATTGTGAAGATCATGAGCAGACGCGGAGGACGTATCAACCTCACCCAAGCCCAGTTGACGGCTTCGATCAATGAACGAGTTGCTGAGGCACTCGCAGCAAATCCAGCAGGAGGTATAACCTGCTATATCAACCCATCTTAGGACGTTTAGATCCTACCTTCACAAACCAACCCTCGTGCTTAACCTTGTCTTCTATTCTCGCGTCACAAGTCAACATGCTCAGCCTCCTGTGTGCACATTCAAAACGTTCATGGACTGCCGACCTACTACTTTCAGTGGCACAGAAGGAGCAGTAGGCCTTCTTCACTGGTTTGAAAAGCTTGAGTCTGTTTTCGAGATGTGCGAATGCCCTGAAGACCGTAGGGTGAAATATGCTACTGGAACGCTTGAAGGTGCTGCGTTAACCTGGTGGAAGGCACAGGTTCAACTACTAGGACTGGCAGTTGCTAATGCCCCCCCTAGAATGGTTTCAAAGAGCTGATCAAAGAGGAGTATTGTAGTCGGGATGACATCCACAAGCTAGAAGTGGAATTTTTTAATCTGAAGATGACAGGGTCTGAGATTGAGGTGTATACTAAGAGGTCAAACGAGCTAGCCATCTTGTGTCCAACTATGGTGGACCCTCCCATCAAACGTATTGAGCTGTACCTCAAGGGCCTTGTACCAGAGATTCAAAGTCACGTGACTTCAGCTAACTTGGGTACCATTCAGCAAATCATCAAGTTGGCTCACCGTCTCACCGACCAGGCAGTGGAACAAAACAGGCTACCCAAACGTATCAGTGCCACAGCTACTCCCGATGCTCCTAGCGACAACAAGCGAAAATGGGATGGGAACTCCGGAAAGGGGTCTACTTTAGTTCAGTCTCAGCAGCGAAAGATTGAAGACTACCAGAGTCCTGGTCAGCAATCTTACGGTAATCAAGGACAGGGTGGATACCGAGGGAATCACCCCAAGTGCAACCGGTGCAACAAGCATCACAGCGGGCAGTGCAACAAGGGTCGATGTCAGAGATGTCACAAGCTGGGCCATGAAGCTAGGGATTGCAGGAGCCCGCGTCCTGCAAATCAGAATCGCCAACAACAACAACAAGCTCCACAGAACCACCATCAGCAGCAACAGCAGGGCAATAAAGGATGCTTTCAGTGTGGCGCTGAAGGTCACTTTAAGAGGAACTGCCCCCAACTGAACCAGAATCAGAACAACGATCAAGGAAACGGGAACAACAATGGAGGCAACAACGGGGGTAACAACAATGGTAATGGGGCAAGGGGTCGTGTTTTCGTGCTAGGTCAGGGTGACGCAAGGAACGATCCCAACGTTGTGATGGGTAAGTTTCTTCTGGATGATTTCTTTGTTACTGTTTTATTCGATTCGGGTGCCGATACTAGTTATGTGTCCTTAAAAGTTAGCCAAATGCTTAAGCGCACTCCAACACTCTTGAACACCAAACACATGGTAGAACTAGCTAACGGTAAAAGTCTTGAAGCCACGCACGTAGTTAAGGGTTGTAACCTCGTCTTAGTTGGTCAGACTTTCCCTATCGATCTTATTCCTATCACACTGGGTAGTTTCGACATCGTTATTGGGATGGATTGGCTATCTCATCATCAAGCGGAGATTGTTTGCAAGGATAAAATCGTCCGCATTCCTCTTTCTGGTGAGGAACCCCTCGTGATTCAAGGCGACAAGAGTGGTGCAGTCGTAGGCATCATCTATTTCCTAAAGGCTCATAAGTGTTTGCGAAAGGGCCACACTGCCATTTTAGCACTCGTTATTGACACGTCAACGGAAGAGAAGAGAATTGAAGACATTCCTATTGTACGTGACTTTCCCGAGGTATTTCCTGAGGAATTACCTGGTCTTCCGCCTCATCGTCAAGTTGAATTTCAAATCGAGCTAGCTCCTGGAGCAGCGCCCATAGCTCGAGCACCTTATCGTCTAGCTCCATCGGAACTTGAAGAATTGTCCACGCAATTACAAGAACTCTTGGAAAAGGGTTTCATACGTCCTAGCTCTTCGCCCTGGGGAGCTCCAGTCTTGTTTGTAAAGAAGAAAGACGGTACTTTCAGAATGTGTATCGACTACCGCAAACTCAACAAGGTGACTGTGAAGAATTGTTATCCTCTTCCACGTATTGACGACTTATTCGACCAGTTGCAAGGGTCGAGCTATTACTCTAAGATTGATTTGAGATCGGGATACCATCAGCTGAGAGTCCGAGAGGATGACATCTCCAAAACAGCATTCAGAACTCGTTACGGCCATTACGAGTTTCTAGTTATGCCTTTCGAATTGACGAATTCACCTGCGGTTTTCATGGATCTCATGAACCGAGTGTGCAAGCCTTATCTGGATAAATTTGTCATAGTCTTCATCGACGACATCCTGATCTATTCTAAGAGTCAGGAGGAACACGAGCAGCATCTACGACTTATGCTGGAACTTCTTCGAAAAGAGCAGTTGTATGCCAAGTTTTCGAAATGTGACTTCTGGCTTCGCAAAGTCCACTTTCTAGGCCATGTGGTAAACAAGGATGGGATTCATGTTGATCCATCCAAGGTTGACTCGATCAAGAACTGGCCTGCACCCCGTACACCAACAGAAATCCGCCAATTCTTGGGTTTGGAAGGATACTACAGAAGGTTTATCAAAGATTTCTCCAAGATTGCGCAACCTCTCACTTCACTGACTCAGAAGGGTGTCACCTATCATTGGGGTGATGCACAGGATTCCGCATTTCAGCACTTGAAAGATAGACTTTGTAGCGCGCCTATCCTCTCATTGCCTGAAGGCACGGATGATTTTGTGGTTTATTGCGACGCTTCCATCCAAGGACTTGGTTGCGTGTTGATGCAACGTGACAAGGTCATTGCCTACGCATCACGCCAACTCAAAGTTCACGAAAGAAATTACACTACGCACGACTTGGAATTGGGAGCAGTTGTTTTCGCGCTTAAGATATGGAGACATTACCTGTACGGTACCAAGTGCACCATTTACACCGATCACAGGAGTCTCGAGCATATCTTCAAGCAAAAGGAGTTAAACATGCGACAACATCGATGGGTCGAGCTTTTGAACGATTACGAATGTGCGATCAAGTACCATCCGGGCAAAGCCAATGTTGTGGCTGACGCCCTCAGTCGAAAGGATACTATACCTAAGCGTGTACGTGCGTTACAGCTTACCATCCAACCCAACCTTCCCGCTCAGATTCGAGATGCTCAGGTTGAAGCATCGAAAGCAGAAAACATCAGGGCTGAATCCTTACGAGGATCGAGGCAGCGCCTAGAACGAAAGGAAGACGGCGCCTACTATGTTAACGGACGCATCTGGGTTCCACTGTATGGAGACCTATGCGAGCTTGTGATGGATGAAGCACACAAGTCTCGTTATTCGGTGCATCCTGGTTCGGATAAAATGTACCACGACCTCAACACTACGTATTGGTGGCCTGGCATGAAAGCCCACATAGCAACCTACGTCAATAAGTGCTTGACTTGTGCGAGAGTCAAGACCGAATATTAGAAACCATCAGGCCTACTTCAACAACCAGAGATCCCGAAATGGAAATGGGAGCAAATTTCCATGGATTTCGTTACCCGGCCTGCCCAGATCTCAACGCGGAAACGATACCATTTGGGTGATCGTAGATCGACTGACCAAGTCTGCACATTTTCTGGCTATCAAAGAAACGGATAAGTTTTCTACTCTTGCAGACATTTACCTAAAGGAAGTGGTATCAAGGCATGGAGTGCCAACCTCCATCATTTCTGATCGTGACGCGCGTTTTACTTCTGAACTGTGGCAAGCAATGCACAAGTCTTTTGGCTCACGTTTAGATATGAGCACCACTTATCACCCACAGACGGATGGGCAATCTGAACGCACCATCCAAACCCTTGAAGACATGCTTAGGGCATGCGTAATCGACTTTGGAAATGGCTGGGAAAAGCATCTCCCGTTAGTGGAGTTTTCATATAACAACAGCTACCACACCAGCATCCAAGCCGCTCCATTTGAGGCATTGTACGGGCGTAAATGCCGATCACCTCTTTGTTGGGCAGAGGTGGGTGACAGTCAAATCACTGGCCCAGAACTTGTGGTAGATACCACCGAGAAAATTGCTCAGATACGACAACGAATGGCGGCAGCTCGTGACCATCAGAAAAGCTATGCTGATAAGGGGAGAAAACCACTCGAGTTCCAGGTTGGGGATCGAGTGCTACTCAAAGTCTCACCTTGGAAAGGTGTAGTTCAATTTGGAAAACGAGGCAAACTCAACCCGCGATACGTTGGACCCTTTGAAATCGTTGAGAAAATTGGCAAAGTCGCCTACAGGTTGAATCTACCCGAAGAACTCAGCAGAGTTCACGACGTATTCCATGTGTCAAATCTGAAGAAGTGTCTGTCAGATGAGACCCTCATAGTTCCTTTAAAGGAGCTCACTATCGACGACCAGCTGCGATTCGTCGAAGAACCAGTAGAGATTACGGATCGAGATGTTAAGATTCTCAAGCGCACCAGGATACCTCTTGTTCGAGTTCGTTGGGATTCCCGTCGTGGCCCGGAGTATACCTGGGAACGAGAAGACCAAATGAAACTCAAGTACCCCCAGCTGTTTAAGAAAAATGCAACCACTACTGAGGCTGAAGCTACTGCAGAATTTCGGGACGAAATTCCAAATCAACGGGGGGATGATGTGACACCCCAGGAAAACCAGTAAACACCGCAACTTAACTAGCTTCCTCAGTAACTACGTACTAAATTTCGGGACAAAATTTTCTTAACAGGGGGAGAATGTGACAACCCTCGTAATTCCATGTATCCGTACAATTTATTTAACGATAATTAAAGTGCTTGGTGATTGTGTTGAATCATTTAACTGCTCTTTGATTACGGTGTTATACTTACATGTGCGTGTTAACATACTAGAAGTATACAGAAAATTTACTAAATAGTCTGGTATGCTTTCTTGAGTGTTAGGAATTAATTGTGTTACAAATATATATATATATATATATATAAGACGCCTTACGGAACAATTAAACAATTTAACGGAACAGTATCCGGCCGAACAACCGGACATTACCCGAGACACCAAGTAATTGTCAAACACGTTGTGTTATTATTTTTGACTAGCCATGATCCCTGCATACCATAACACCCCCTATATATCAACATACTAATATATGGAATATTATACTTGGAAGTAACTAGTAATTACCATTTAGTTGAAATGTTACTACAACCCCCCCCCCCCCAACCAACAAAATCGGTCCCCATGGACCCCACCAAGATCACCATGATTCCCCATATATTTTGTTTAGATCCCCTTTGATATGTTGCTTGCACATATGAACAAGATATGTAGTAAGGGATTATAAGATTGGTGCTTACAAGATTACAATCATTCAATCTCTTACACTCTCTCTCCTAACTACTCTCTCTCCCTATTTCGGCTCCCCCAAGACCGAATCCACCACCATCACTTTCACATCTTCATCTTCTCCACTAACAAGTTCCATTCAAAGCTTCAAGGTTGATCCATGGAGGTTGCAAGTTGAAGGACTTTCAAAGGAGCTTTGTTCTAGTCTTTTTCATCACCTTCTCTCTACATTTTCATCACTAGAATCATCCCTAGCTTTAAGCTAGTAGTAAGTCCCTTATGTCACCTTTGTTCATCTTGCTTCATGATTAAAAGATGTAATATGTTAAACCTACAAGAACACTAAAAAGGGTTTAAACAAGAAGATGAAACATGATGTAAAAATGTTAGTATGACGTTGTTTGGATATATTGCTGATTACGTGCTGATTTACTTGTTAATATGGAGTACTAGAAATGTTGTTAATCATTATGCATGTTAACGGAACCAATATAACTCGCATTAGAATGTAAAAGCTGAAAAACAGAAAGCTGTTTGGTGATTATAGCCAACTTCAGTTGGCTGTAACCGAACCTTAATAAAGCGAAAAATGTGTTTTCTAAACTCTAGATTTATGTATTATGAAATACGGTTCTAATGGCACTGGAATCATAATTTTTGGACTTCGTTTACTATTTTTAAAGGGTCATTTTGTAACAGCAGCTCAAGCTGCATTTTTGCTGCTGAAAATAGGTGTTATATTTTTTGTCATAACTGGAAATCTATGATGAATCAGCTCATGAAATTTGTACAGTAGATGACAACTGATATATTTGTAATCACCCCACTGGAATTTCATAAATCGGACGCTTGATGAATTTTAAATAAATTATTCCGTGGACTACAGTCAGAAAAAGATAAATCTGAGTTCAGTCCGGAAAATGAATTTTTATAAAATGTTGGTGATGAATTGGATACCGAGATTTTTACACAATAATATTTGGATCGTTTAAGACATTCTGTAAAAAGTTGGGAATTTTTGAAACAAGTTAACTATTTTATTAAAATCCCCGGAAACAGCCCAGTTTTGAATATAAAAGCTGAAACGACATAAGTTGTAATTTGCATGTCTAAATGTCGGGTACGTTATCTGTGAATGATATAACATGTTATATGTGTTATGTGCATCATCGTATGTTTGTTTATGAGTGGGGAATGGATGGGAAACTTATATGGGCATAAACCGTTAAAGTGATGCATGTTATGTGATAGATACGTGTAGGAACTTTGTGCTCTATTTAAAAATTACTAAATGACTAACTGGTAATCATATTAGGACGTGATTGACCGACCTTGACTGTTAGCTATATTTGAGAATCTAACCGAGCAAACCGAGGTGAGTTCACACTTTCTACAAGGCATGGGATTCCCGGTGGTTTGGGAATGGGTTAATAAACTAAAACGGAACCTACATATCCTCCTAGGGTAGGATATGTACGGCCATCCTCCTTGGGTAGGATGCCACCATAAATCTTACGAATTCTCCTGGTGCAGAATACGTACGTTCGTCCTCCTGGTGTAGGACAACAACCTTAAAAACTAGCAAGACAAAACTCTATCAATAAGTCCCTCTTCATTATATCGACTTAATCGCCGAGGCCAATGGCGAGCGGGTCATTAGTTAATAGCGCTATTAGGTTTAACAAACCTCACACCGTGCCGGTCGGACGGGCGTGTACTAATGGACTATGGCAGACTATCAGTGATGATAGACGCTGATATAGGGCACAACTTATTTGCGTAGTAGTCGATATCATACCGTCTAGTAGTTCAAATGTGGAAAGCCCCCACTGATTATGGTTATGGTTTGGGTAATGACAAAGGAACTGGTTAAAAATACTTTCAACTACGGGGTAACCCCCACGGCAATTAAGCCAACGAAAGTCAAACCACGTTTTTCAGAAACAACTTAAAACTAAACAACCAAACGTGAACTCACTCAACTTTGTTGTTGACTCGTTGTTACATGCCTTACAGGTCGCTAAACGCTTGGAGCTTGCACGAGGAAGGAGTCGTTGTGGTGTACGGACTGTTATGTTCCGTGCTTATTATTTAAATCCTTATGAACTTATTAAACTTGCGTTTTGAACTTTAACTTATAAACTATGGACTTATGCTTTTGGATTTACTTTTATGCTTCCGCTGTTTAAACTAAACCTGGTTAACTAGCTTTGGTCACCAATCGTATTGTGGTTGGTCTTATTTACTTAATTACGATGTTCAATATGATTGGTGGCTCGATCCTGGTCACGTCACGCCTCCAAGCGGTGATACTCCGCATGGTGGATTTTTGGGGTGTGACAGGAGGCCCGTAGCAAACATCACTTGATCCTCCACTTCACATCTACTTCTAACAAACACTGCCTTGGTGCTTGAAATCCATCTTTGACAAGCTATCGGGTCAATTTCCCCTTTGTACGGCAAAGGGTTACATGCCATGAATTCCTTGTACGTGCACCTTCGAGTACTTTTCTTTGTTTGTAGTTCACTAATCATCTCCTTTAGTTCTTCCACCTTGGACGTTACTAGATTATCGACTACTCCCAATACTTGACCTTCCACCTCTTGAGCTAGTCGGGAAATACTAGCTTCAATCACTTTCTCTACTTCTTCCACAATCATTGTTCTCATTTCATTTCGGCGTGCTTCATCGTCATCATTTACATTCACCACATCAGCCATCTACATAAAACACTCATTATATTCATTAGATTTCATTTCATACTTCCCATCATCATGTTTTAACATCATTTTATCATGACACATTCCATTCATCATTCATACTTCATGCTTTATCGTCATTGACGATCGTATCGTATCATTTCGACCGAATTCTTTAATCATAACAAATTTCCTTCTCATCATTCACATGTACCTTTCTTTCATCCTTTGATTATCAAATTTGCCTTAAACATTGTTTATAAGGCCTTTAAAATCAATTGGAACGAGTCCCGTATTCAAAATCATCAAAAAAAAATTTGGGAGCATATGGGGTGCTCGCGTGGCACGAGGGCCTACCCGCCCTTCCGTTGCGCGACGCCAGCAACGTCGCGCTGCGCGACGAACATGGATCGTGGGCGTGGTGCGACGCGAGCAACAGATTTCGACAGAAGGTTGTTGTTTTGCTGCTGTTGATGCCCAGCTCCAAAAATTCTTAAACTTAACTCCTAAAAACATCATATCTCAAGTTCTACAAGTCCGTTTTGCCCGATTCTTTTTCCTACGCGTCCGTAAATTAATTGCGGACCCGTTTAGCATATTCGTTAGCCATAAGACTCGGTTTAAGAGCAAATAACCTATAAATCCCATTCTATTTCTAACTACAACACAATAAATTTTACAATTTACTTACTTGTGTAGCGCTTCGGAACGAACACACCTTATACGAGCTTTTAGTTTGAGTTCAAGCATTTGACTCAAATACTTGAATCCCTCAAACTTCGGCTCTGATACCAACTTGTGGCATCCACTTTATTTAACGATCAAATATACAATTTTTTTTTTAACAAAAATTTGGCATGACCCATTCGTAACATTGACGTTTCCCTGTTTTTACAATAAAATTCAAAATCAACCCAAAGGATTCAAACGTTCTTAAAACACTTACTACTATTCTAGACATACGGTTAACATTTACATTAACAAAATGATTTTCGACCCATTAGTAAAAGATAACATAGTCCGGAAGCGCAAAAAGGGCTATTTAGTGTGTTCGTCCGAGCTCGCCAACTTCAAACATGATATTTACCCATCATGCACAACATCAAACATTAGTTAATTCACAATGCTCAAACAAAATCCATAACATACCTTACATACTTTTAATCAACCCATTAACAATTTACCAAATCATTGACAAATCTTGTTTACAACATTCTTTTCATTAAACATCTCTTCCATTAACTTTCTTTCATTCCAACATCTCGATACATTCATACATCCATATCATTCGACCCATTCATAATGAGCCCATATTCAAACGTCCACAATAATCGTCGTTCTTGTTCTAATTTACCCATTTACAACGGGTAACCCTTATCATACATACCTAGCATAACATATCATCATGACCCGTCTACAACAAGTCGTTACTTAACCATCTCATAATCCTACTTTCCATACAATTTTATCCCACTTGAGTGGTCATTATACATCCGACACTATTGTGTTGCTTATCCGTTTTCTAACATATAACATATCGTCATTTGAACCCATAACAGCACACAACTCAACATTTAGGATTAATAACTAAATCTTCATCCGTAGAACAACATAAAAGGAGAATTAAGTTCATATGAACTTACCGTGATCCTGAGCTCCTTGTGCTTTGGAGTGACTTGCTCCTTCTTCCTTCTTATTTCCTAGACATCATAACTTTATTCACTTAGCTTCCATTACTTTCACATTCCTTATTATCCAATATGATTTTTATAATTCACATACATTCCCACCATGATTACATCTCATCAATTTAGCGAATTTTCACACAAAATCATATCTAAATTCATTTAGACATTTCATCAAACACATGGTGTGCATACTATCTACAAGGCATGATGTACAAGTAGTTATAACATGTCCATCCTATCTCATCAATGGTTAATCATAATCTTTCATAATAATAATCATTACCCTAATCCATAACTTACTATTTTGACCATGAACATATGGTTCCAAATCAATTATTTATAACAATTTCATCAACAACAATCAAATTCGAAATTTAGCATCTATTGATGTCTAGACATTCATAGCAACCATTAATCATACTAAATTTTGCATTACATTCACGAATTACACTAAACCCACATAATCAAACATCATCAAATCAAGAAATTTCACTTACTTGAGATCAAGAATACTTAGACAATCAGAATTCTTAGCTCATGCATTCGATTCTTCACTAATTTGGCTTTCAATTGATGGAATTTTAGTGATTTAGGGTTTTGAGAGGGAAGGAGTCCCCCCTGGCTTCTCACGATCGCACACACCAGACTCAAGTCTGGTTTCTTTTTTTTATCATGTTTTATAACAATATTTACACATCTAGTCCCTCGTCATTTAATCCCTATTCACTTTAGTAATTTACCTTCTAACTTAATCATCTTTCTTTTACTAACTTTTATTTTTATTATTTTTTTTTGACATAATTCTATATATTTTCCATTTTAACCTATTAAAACATCACTACACATTATACTTTTAGGTCATACGAGAATTTGGGGTGTTACACGTTTGACACGTTCGGTTCCTTGGCGCCGGAGACAGTTCGGTTCTTGTCTAGAGTTCAGCGTGTGGTCCACAGCAACTTTTCGACCCCACAGGGGCGAGACTTTGTTTTTAGTAGATTAGGGTTTTCTATTCAGAAAGTGATGACGATGCAGTTTTTTGTTCGTCTACCCGCTATCCTTATGTAATTTGCCCTGATGATTGGAATGGAATTTAAAACCAAAGAAAAAAAAATATAATAACAATCGGATTTGAGATAAACAAGTTTGTGATTGTTTAACCAACTAGTTGGATTCCCGCGCTTCACAGCGGGCTTTTGGTCGGCATCGACTCGATTCATTAAAGACAGGTATGATACATGCACTCGATATAACTTCCAATAGAGATACGCCCAAAAGGATATCGACATGTGTTTTACATTAATCGAAAACTATAGAAACAAATGCGAGTATCAATGTTATTCGGGCGGGCATTGGTCCGGTCAGTGTCACTCACTATGACATATGGTAGTACGGTACTAAAAGACTCTATTACCAACACAACTTTATTTTCAATCACTTTTATATCGCAACGTCAAGAAAACCATAAAAACGAATACATATCAGTACCGATATAGTTCGAACAACTGGGTCGGTTCATCACCGTAAAGAACAAAAGAAATCAACTATATTTACCCATTCGATCAAAAGTTTTATCGAATCGTAGCTAAAAATACGCATGTTGCAACAGTGTATTCAAAATTGTGGATTATGCTACCCGGATAACAAAAAAGGTAAAAGATGTAAGTGTATATAAAAAAACTCAATGAATTTTGCATCACCATATTGAGAAAACCATAAAACTTAATACAACACCGGTATTGATATTCGTTCAAATAAAATTTTATCGTAGATAAAAATTTTTATTGTATAACTATGTTTTAAATAAAATTTATATATACACAAAAATAAATTTAAGCACATTACAATAAAATGCTCGAAATTTTATAAATATTGTATTATTTATAAGTTATAAACGTAAAACATAATTTAATCAAAATGAATTATGATATTAAGATATTATATTAAAAAAATTTAAAAAAAAAACAAAAAATATGTTTGATGGACTCCATTATAACTCTTTAAAAAAACAAAAAATATGTTTGATGGACTTCATTATAACTCTTTTTTAAAAACTAATCAAAAAACAAAAAGAATGCTAAAAATGTGATTGGTCTAATTAATTGAGTTACTCTACAAGTCCTTTGAATTTGTAAGATATAAGAATAGGACAAAAGAAAAATCATAGTACAATAAATAAATAAAAGTATATGTTGTTATTGTACAAAAAAAAATATGTTTTTGGATTTTTTTCTTGTTCCTACGCAATACGCAATATTCTTTGACTTGTCCATTTCATTTTCATTAAATCCACCTATTATAATAGAGCTATTTGTATGGATTAAACCATGGTAACCATGGTCATCTTTTCCATTTTTTAAGAAATCAATTTTTTTTCTTTAGACAAATATAAATTAAAATAAATAGAGTAAATTGCCATTTTAGTCCCTGAGTTTTGTCCAAATTTGCCACTTTGATCCAAATAGTTTTTTTTTCCCCTCTGGGTCCCTGACTTTTACATTTTGTTGCCATTTTGATCATTTTGTCTAACTCCATCCAAAAACCCAGTTTGTAACAGGGGTATTTTGGGGATTTCCTTAAAAAATGTTTTCAGTTGCCATTTTGATCCAATTCCAAAAAATCAAAAAAATTGCAAAAAATCAAGAAAATTCCAAAAAAATCTAAAAATAAAAAAAATTCTAAAAAATCATAAAAATTCTAAAAAATTCAAAAAAATCTAAAAATCAAAAAAATTCTAAAAAATCATAAAAATTCTAAAAAATCCAAAAATCATTAAATGTTTCGGCACGAACCGTTTCGACCCGTACCGTTTCGAACCGTACCGTTTCGACGCGAACCGTTTCGAACCGAACCGTTTCGACGCGAACCGTTTCGACGCGAACCGTTTCGAACCGAACCGTTTCGACCCGTACCGTATCGAACCGTACCATTTCGACGCGAACCGTTTCGAGCCGAACCGTTTCGACACGAACCGTTTTGACCCGTACCGTTTCGAACCCGAACCGTTTCGAGCCGAACCGTTTCGACGCGAAGCGTTTCGACCCGTACCGTTTCGACGCGAACCGTTTCGAGCCGAACCGTTTCGACACGAACCGTTTCGACCCGTACCGTTTCGAACCTGAACCGTTTCGAGCCGAACCGTTTCGAGCCGAACCGTTTCGAACCCGAACCGTTTCGAGCCAAACCGTTTCGACGCGAAGCGTTTCGATCCGTACCATTTCGAACCGTACCGTTTCGACGCGAACCGTTTCGAACCGAACCGTATCGAACCGTACCATTTCAACCCGTACCGTATCGAACCGAACCGTTTCGACCCGTACCGTATCGAACCGAACCGAACCGTTTCGACGCGAACCGTTTCGAACCGAACCGTTTCGACCCGTACCGTTTCGACGCGAACCGTTTCGAACCGAACCGTATCGAACCGTACCGTTTCGACCCACCCGAACCGTTTCGACGCGAACCGTTTCGACCCGAACCGTTTCGAACCGTACCGTTTCGACGCGAACCGTTTCGAACCGAACCGTTTCGACCCGTACCGTTTCGACCCGTACCGTTTCGACCCGAACCGTTTCGAACCGAACCGTATCGAACCGTACCGTTTCGACCCACCCGAACCGTTTCGACCCGAACCGTTTCGAACCGTACCGTTTCGACGCGAACCGTTTTGAACCGTACCGTATCAAAACGGTTCGGCTCGAAACGGTTCGGCTTCGAAACGGTACGGGTCAAAACGGTACGGTTCGATACGGTACGGGTTCGAAACGGTTCGCGTCGAAACGGTTCGGTTCGATACGGTACGGGTCGAAACGGTTCGGTTCGAAACGGTACGGGTCGAAACGCTTCGTGCCGAAACATTTAATGATTTTTGGATTTTTTAGAATTTTTATGATTTTTTAGAATTTTTTTTATTTTTAGATTTTTTTGAATTTTTTGGAATTTTTTTGATTGTTTGGAATTTGATCAAAATGGCAACTGAAAACATTAATGATTAAGTACAAACTGGGTTTTTGGATGGAGTTAGACATAATGATCAAAATGGCAACAAAATGTAAAAGTCAGGGACCCAGAGGGGAAAAAAATACTATTTGGATCAAAGTGGCAAATTTGGACAAAACTCAGGGACTAAAATGGCAATTTACTCAAATAAATATGAGGATAATGGTTTGAGTCATGACACTAACGTAGAGAATCATGGTGGTCATAAGGGTTATGACCACACTCTATAGCCTTACAATATCACATATAAATGGACAACATACTGAACCACAATCTTTGTTTAAACAACAAATCCAATTCTATAAAAAAAAAAAAACAAAACTATGAGTCAAGAAATTTCACATACGGGGTTTTACTGTGAAACCTACGATTGACCAGAATCTAGGGGTGAGCAGAAAACCGAAATAACCTACAAAACCAAATCGAAAAAACCGAACCGAAACAAAACAAAAACCAATGGTTCGGTTTTTGGATTTTTAATAACCGAAAATTTCGGTTCGGTTTTTTGATAACCATTTTCAATAACCGAAAAAAACCCGAACCGAAACGAAAATAATATATTTTTATGTTTAAGTTAAGTGTTTAACCCATGCTATTAGAAATTATTAATTTTATTCTTAAATATGAACTACTTATAATAAAAACATTAAGATGTTTATTTATTATTGAGATGATTTATTTATTGCCTATAACAAATAACAAAATTTAATATAAAAATTAAACAATCTTCAAAGTATTATAAAAGAAAAAAGTCCTAATAAAAACTTTGAAGAAACATAAAAATAGGTTAAGTTTATGTAAACATTTTTAGTTAAAAAGATTAAGTATAATAACTTAAATGTAACCATATACGAAAGATTCTTAAATTTTGAATTATATTTTTTTTTTTATTTTTGAATCTTACTTACTTTTGTTTCAAAAACCGAAAAACCGAACCGGTGTAAAAACCGAAAAACCAAAACCGAAAACAACCGAAACGAATGGTTTTGAAAAACCGAAAACCGACATTTTGATTTCGATTTTGATTTTGTCCAAAAATCAAATCAAACCGAACCATGCACACCCCTACCGTAATCTAGCCACTAATCATGTTAACATCGCCCGAAAACTAAGAAAGCAAAGGGGGGATTAGATTAGAAATAGAATATAAAAGGAGAGGATAAAATAAAATGGGTGCTTGACTTGTTCATTTGTGGCGTGCGTGCGTGCAGTGAGCTTATCGGATCCATCATCAACAACAACAATGGCTTCCTTAGTCAACACCAACAACCTGCTACCTCTTCACAAATCAAGCTCCAACCTTTACACACACCATGTTCGTGTTCTTCCCTTTTCTCTCCATTTCAAGAAACCCTCTTTTTCTTCAGCCGCTATCGTCTGTAAGGCCGTTTCTGTGAAGCCAGAACTCGAAGAAGCCCTTAACATCGCCGATGATGTTACTCAGGTTTTCTTTTTTAAATCAAACACTCAGATCTAGTAATTGTAATTATTGTGCTGCTGTGCTGTCTCCTTTTATTATACAAATCTTGGATTGGAATTGGATGATAAAAACATATATAAGAAACAAACAATGTAGGGATTTGTGACGGGACACTGAATATTAACTTTCATTTATGGATAGGGCCCCAATTTTCTTGATTATATACTAAAATCGTACATCGTTTGTCAACTATGGTTGTGCAAGTTTTGGTATTATCAACCTCCATATTTATAAGTGTTTTTTTGTTTAATTTGTAGTTTTGACAAGGGTAGCAACAAAAATCAATATACTTGACTTGGAAAAGTTTTCTTTTTAATTAAAAACTTGCTCCAACTCCACTATGTGTGGTCTTGTGCAATTTAGGATTCGTATACAAAACATGTGTGTTATCATGTGTTAGATCGTAAGCAAAAAAAGGTTGAGCTGGCGGCTGGCCCTGCTGCTTTATTTTAAGCAATACATACATACATAGTTATGGGATTTACTGGGTATGGTTGTTGTTGTTGTTATACATACATAGTTAGTAGAGTGACCTGGTTATTATGGTAATGCAGCTCATAGGGAACACTCCAATGGTGTACTTGAATAACATTGCCAAGGAATCCGTTGCCAATATTGCCGCCAAGCTTGAAATTATGGAGCCGTGTTGCAGTGTCAAAGACAGGTGAAACTGCCATCTCTTTAGCCATTTATATCAAATTGTCTACAATATGATTTAGTCTAGGTTTTTTTTGTTCTCAACATTAGCTATTAAAAAATATTCTCATCTTCCTGTGAAGGGATCAGATCACGGGCCCTCTTTGAAATGGACTTTTGCTGTCAACAAGTTTTTTGTTTAAATTTCCTTTCGACTAGTTTTCTCTTTTCTCCAAGCATTCACTTATATTCTCGTATTGTATGTTTAGTAATCACTTTTATTTTTGAATTCAGGATTGGAAACAGTATGATAACTGATGCTGAAGAGAAAGGACTTATAACACCGGGGAAGGTAACAGTTGATCTTCTTTACCATTATGAGAATTTGAGATGTCATATACATATTTGTGTAGTGGTAAACACATGTTAAATTAAGTAATGCATTGCTAATCATGGTAATTCATATTACAGAGAACATATAGTCATCGTTTGTATATGAACTTGAGAGGCCATATGGAAAAATGCACTCTGTGCCATGTACATACACTTGTTATATATATGGAAAACACCAATACCTCTTATATGTGACGCCATTCATTTAATATTCTTATTGGCTATTCTCATGCTTCTTAATATCTGAGTATTTTAAATCTGTTTGGATTTCTTTTCGAGGTTAATTCCTATCAATGTCATAAGGAGTTAACAATGACAAAATAATTATGCTGCCAATTGACTTTTCATATTTTAGTTGCAAAATGATAAGGCTCTTATTGTAACTTTGGTTGTTTGCAGAGTATATTGGTTGAGCCTACAAGTGGGAACACTGGTATTGGTCTCGCATTTATCGCTGCTTCAAAAGGGTACAAGCTGATATTGACGATGCCAGCGTCAATGAGTCTCGAGAGAAGGGTTCTTCTAAAAGCATTTGGAGCCGATCTTGTTCTAACAGACTCTTCAAAGGGCATGAAAGGAGCGGTTCAGAAAGCTGAAGAAATTGTCAACAGCACTCCCAATGCTTACATGCTTCAACAGTTCGATAATCCCGCTAACCCAAAGGTGCTGTTGAATATTATATTACTTTCTATACATAGAAATAGGACTTACATTCAAGTTTTCCACAGATACATTTTGAGACAACTGGCCCGGAGATCTGGGAAGACACAAATGGAAAAGTTGATATATTTGTTGCGGGAATTGGAACCGGTGGAACTATTTCAGGGGCTGGTCGATTTCTCAAAACTCAAAATCCTGATATTAAGGTAACTTCAAACTCCTATCAAAATCCAGATAAGTTTTTTGATTGTTTTTATTTATTGGATGACGTTCAACTTAATTCTCAGGTGATTGGCGTGGAACCTACGGAGAGCAATATTCTGTCTGGTGGAAAGCCTGGTGAGATTTCTAGAGACGATTACTCGGTTTGTGAATTGAAGTAGTCAATTTTTCTAGTTTTTATTATGTGAAAGTGCAGGCCCTCACAAAATTCAAGGGATTGGAGCAGGTTTTATACCCGGGAACTTGCATCAAGACGTGCTCGATGAAGTGATAGAGGTCTTACACTCTTACTCTTTCCAAATCCATCTAGCTTATCTATTTGCATTGTTTTTATTAATTATAGTCTCAGTAATAGAGCCTTAATTGACTCTTTATCTTATTTATCTGTTCCCGAATGACATATATTATTAGAGTAAAGTACACGGATGGTCCCTGTGGTTTACCAAATTTTGGATTTGGTCCCTAGCTTTACAAAAGTACACAGATGGTTTAGGCTTTTTTGGGGGGATGGGGGGTTTAGGTTTTTGGTGGTTTTTTTTTTTTTTTTTTTGGGGGGGGGGGGGGGGGGGGGGGGTGTTTAGGTTTTTGGGTGGTGGTGGGGTGGGTTTATTTTGGTTGTGTTCACATTGGTTTTCGCGATAAGGGTGGTTGTGAACCCTACCCTATATATACATATTTATATGACATGTTTTTTTACTTAAACTTGTACTTGCAGATTTCAAGTGATGAAGCTGTTGAGACTGCGAAACAATTGGCACTGCAAGAAGGGCTGTTGGTATGGAGTGACTTCTTTTAACTATGTTGTAGACTGATGTTGCGGACGTGATTGACATGTTTTATTAAATCTTTTTAGGTGGGCATCTCTTCTGGAGCGGCGGCTGCTGCTGCTATCAAGGTTGGAAAGAGACCTGAGAATGCTGGAAAACTTATTGCGGTATGCATCACTGCTGTAGCGCAAAATATATAAAAAAGCATAAAATTGTTAAATAAATGTTAATGGTGGTTTGTTTGCAGGTTGTGTTTCCAAGCTTTGGCGAGCGATACCTGTCCACCATTCTTTTCCAGTCAATCCGGGAAGAGTGCGAGGCAATGCAAGCTTCAGCCTAAGTATTAGTCCTGGACTAGTGTCTCTTTATTTTTGTCTTTTTAACTTGATTGTGAGTTACGAAGTATGTTTTGGTAGGATTTGCAATAAAGCATAGTATGTGTGTGCTACACATTTTATTTATCACCCAATAATTTATAAATTTTAATTATTTGCATCTATGATTGTAGACTTTCCTGAGTTCCTTTATCTAAAAATAGACTACAATTTCGTTTTTTTCTCTTGTTTTTTTTTTTTTTTAATATAAGATGTTAACCGACTAAATTTATTTCAAATTTCGTTTTAGCTGCTTTGATAAAGTAGAAACTTTTAGGAATTTCATATTTTTTTCAAATAAAAATCAATATGAAATACTATACAATAAAAAGAAGTGACGAAGAATGAATAGTAATGGTAATATTAAACATATAACATAATATATTTTTCTAAATTTCGCTTCACCATTTATATTTTAAATATAACATACATCTTTAATCCGTCTAGTTTTCATTTAATTTGATTTTCACTTGGATAATTCGCATTGGTTAACTTGTTTTTTTTTAAATTCTGTTGACAATAGAGTTGCACTTAAAATATAGTGTTTTTTGTCATCGTAAGTTGTACCAAGGTTGCAGAAGTCGCTAGACGCTCCCAGATCGGTCGACGGGGGTTGCCATTCCACCATCATCCCAGTCTCTGACTCAGGGGCTCTACTCCGTTGCCATTTACCCCACGATCCCATCTTGAGCCGATGTTAATCTCTCTGCCACTTTACACGTCTTCTCTACCTATAAACCGAAAAGCTTGGGCCATCCATCCTTTGACACTCGATTTCCATCCATATATCGATCTAGAAGCGAATATCACTTTCGTCCCCACCTTACCTCAAATGGAACTTTGTAAACATTTTCTGTTTATTTTCATTTTCATTTCCATCTTTGCAATATTTGTTCCAACCCTGTTATTGAAATATTAAGGGGCAAAAAGCTCCAACTTCTTTTATTATAATGACCCGTCTCCACAACCTTCCTCAACATACTTTGGTTTTCCACCCTAAACCTCCACAACCATTTCGCCAATAATGCTTCGTTCACGTCTTTTAGATTACTGGTCCCCAACCCCCTTTCTTTTTAGGAAGCGTTATGGTAGTTTGGGTATGTATGTCTACCGAAGTTTATAACAACTTTGATCTTTTGGGCTTTTGGCATGGTGGAAAGAAAAGGATAAAGCATATTCGGTTCTATCCGCCATGGCCCGTGATTTACCAAGTGTCCAAGCTTCTACGGTAGCTTCGGAATCCACGTTTTTCTCTTAGGGGCAGGGTATTGTCGATACGAAGAACAAGGCTCACTCCCGAATTGAGAGAGATGTGCATTTGCCGAAAAGATCATTTGGATGAAGTGGATTGTGTACAAGACAAGACAAACCTCGATGATGAAATAATACTTGAAGCAAGAGTACTTGAGGAAGAAGAAGTATCTTCGAGTGTATTCAGCAACTTGTAATAAATAAAGATGTAATAAAATCAATCTTTTTTATGTTTATTCTCATGTATTTTCTACAATATGAATCAATAAATAAATAGTTTTTTTTAACTTTCATTAATGTTATGTTTGTTTATATATATATATATATAGCGGTTAACATACAAAAAGCCTTATCATAATTCACGTACGCGACAATACTGACCATTAGATCCATGCGTGATTATTTTCCATGCGTGATTATTTTCAGTGTTTGATACTTGCGTGATTAGTTTACTACATGCGTAATTACCCATATGCTTATTATACACATGCGTTATTATGTTTCCCATGCGTGATAATCACAAAACATTGATCCATGCGTGATAATCTACTCCATGCGTGATAATGACACAAAATCAGACGGTTAGATTTGTCGCGTACGTGAAGTATGATAAGGCTTTTTGTACATTATACTTTCTCTCTCTCTCTCTCTCTCTATATATATATATATAACATATAAACTTAAATAATTTGGGTTAAAACGCTTAGAAACACATTTTTAAGCAAAAACCGGTTATACCTAGTTTTTGGGTATAAACCGATCCCAACCCTACCCTAACCGGGTATAGTAGAGATGAGTATAAAATACCAAACCTGGTTCTTAAAAGAACCCGGGTCGACTAATACCGGATTGGGCCTTACCCGATTCCTACCCAGTTCAGGTAGGGCTCAATAAGACTGGAGGGTATGGAGAGCCCCATCCTCATGAGGATGGACCGCCACGTAGACGTCACATTACCATCCCATGGAGGATGGGCCTCCTTGCATTTTGGGGGGGGGGGGGGGGGTTGGAGGATGGGCCTACCCCACATAATTATTTTATAATTTTCTAACTTTTTTTTGTTAACTTGATAAAAACTTCATAAAAATTAAATAAAATTAAAACATAAAACAACATAATTAAATTCATTTCATAACATAAAAAAATTACATTTCCTAAAAATTAAAATTACTAATCCTAGAAACGGAAAACATAAAAGCGAAAAAAAATAACGATACGATTAAAAAAGTAACTAACCTACGACGTCCATTTTTTCTTAACCTCCTCTTTCATCCTCCGGTAAACCTCGCATTCATCCTCCGGAACCGAGTCGAGATCCAACCTCATAATCCTAAAATCCTCCGCTCGAGCATAGTCGACCGACAAGGTTTTCTTGTAACTATAATTTTCCGCCGTGAGCTCTTTGAACGAACGGAATTCGGATATCAACTCGTCCATTTTCGAACCCGCCCCGGAAGACGTTTGGCTCGAGCCGCCCCCTTTCCGCTTTCCGGCCGCCTCTTTTTTTGCTTTGTCCCTTCCGGGGGGACGTTCCGACTCGTGAACGGGCAACACCTCCTCGTCAAATTCCGGGTCGTCGTTTATGTCGATTTGACAACGAGCAGTGGAGCCTCCCGCACTATAACTTCCGGACTCGAAAGTTTTACTCCGTTTGACGGTTGCAACCTCATTTGGAACCGGCCTCCATTTGTTTTCTTTCTTTAAAACGTTCCATGCTCGGAGGTGTTGGAAAGGCATTGAATTTTTAGAGTCCCATTTAGCCAAAGCAAGGTTGAGAATGTCCTCCTCGTTACTCCCACTAGGAGGATTAGTGTAAATTTGGTTATAATACCCACTAAAGGTGTTGATGGCCTTGCTCATTTTACGCCACTTGACCGAGACGGAATCGAGATCACGCATCCGGCCTTGCTCCATAATCCCGTTAAATCTTTCCGTTATCGCCTTCCAAAAACTACTACCCGTTTGGTTGTTCCCTAAATTTTAAAAAAAAATGCATTAGAAAAAATAAAAAATATATCTTTTTAAATTTAAATTAAAAAAATAAACTTTGGTTCATACCGACAATCAGGCAAGTTGAGGACTTAACAAACGCCATTGCTAGCGCCTCCTCCTCTAGTTTTGTCCAAGGTCTCGGCTTTGGTTTCGAACCGCCTTTGGTTTCGGCTACGGTTTCAACCGCCTTCCCCTTCCCCTTGTTTTTTTTTGAGCTTGAGATCTTGAGGTGGCGATTTGGGTACGACTTCTTCATCATCGTCAAGTGGAACCGGGGGTTGCGATTGGGAAGTTGGCGGTTGCAATTGGAATTGCGCTAGAGATTCAAACGAGTTGCGTTGCATCATTTGTTGGAGTGCTTGGTAATGTTGCATTTGTTGAAGTTGAGACATTTGTTTGAAGGCGTTGGGTGATTGTTGAAAACCCGAAAAAGTAAATTGCGGAGACACCCATGAAGGATCGATAGTCGAAGTGTAAGTGGGAGTCGAAAAAAGTTAGGTTGGTTCGGGTTGGGATTGTTCGGGTTGGGGTTGTTTGGGTTGAACGGATTCATGATTTTATAAAAAAGATGGAGTTTTTTTTTATAAAAATAGATGAGAGAATGGAGAAGAAGTGAGATTATGGATATAAAATGGATGAGATAAGGGGTATTTATTTAAAGTGAAAAGGGTTTTTTTTTTTTTTTAATTAATATAGCCGTTTAAAAACGGCTAGTTTTTTTAATTGTGGACCGTCGAGCACGTCATGGGGAAGACGGAGGGGACGAGCCGGGCCTATGGGGGGCGGTGTGGGGGTGCGGCGCCGGGCCACACTGGGCCTAAACCGGCCCCCATACCTTCCAGTCTAACTATTTTGTGCACCTCTAGCGTTACTCACCCCTAAGCCGTCCTCACTTTTTAGCTTTAAAATATCAATCAATAGTTTAGCCGACGACCTGAAGACTTTGGAGTGTTTATTTAACATGTGAAAAGTTCCTAGTTTATTATTATTATTATTATTATTATTATTATTATTATTATTATTATTATTATTATTATTATTATTATTATATGTTTACAAAACAAACACAACGCCTTAACGCAACGCAACGCATCGCAACAATCAACAGGAAGGAATGGAGTCCGAGTCGAACTGCAAAAACCTACCCTCCCTCCTATCTTCCTTCGTCGACACTTTCGTCGACTTCTGCGTCACCGGCGGCCTCTTCCTCCCACCGGAACCCTCTCCTCCACCTCTCCAAACCACCTTCCCCACACCCCACCGCCTCATCGCCATCGGCGACCTCCACGGCGACCTCAACAAATCCAAACAATCCCTCCGCCTCGCCGGCTTAATCGACTCCACCGACCGCTGGTCCGGCGGCTCCACCACCCTCGTCCAGGTCGGTGACGTCCTCGACCGAGGCGGCCAGGAGTTAAAAATATTATACTTCTTAGAGAAGCTCAAATGCCAGGCTGCCATGGCCGGTGGTAATATCATTACCATGAATGGGAATCATGAGATCATGAATGTGGATGGAGATTTTAGATATGTTACCCCATCTGGCCTTCATGAGTTTAAGAATTGGGCTTATTGGTTTTCTGTTGGGAATCGGATGAAAAGTTTGTGTGATGGCTTGGAACTGGACAAAGATTTGTATGACGGGGTGCCATTGAGTTTTCCAGGTGTGAAACACGAGTATGTTGATGGGTTTAGAGCCAGGATCGCTGCGTTGAGGCCGAACGGGCCGATAGCGAGGAGGTTTTTGTCGAAGAATTTGACTGTGGTTGTGGTGGGGGAGAATGTGTTTGTTCATGGTGGGATGTTGCCGCGGCATGTGGTTTACGGGTTGGAGCGGATTAATGAAGAGGTGCGGGATTGGATTAGTGGGGTGAAGGAGAGGGTGGCTTCCAGTTTGGTTAGGGGGAGGAATTCGCTTGTTTGGTTGAGGATATTTTCGAATGAGGTGGTGAAAGATTGTGATTGTGGTACGCTTGAACATGTGCTTTCGACGATCCCAGGTGCTAGGAGGATGATCATGGGGCATACTATTCAAGAGCAAGGCATAAACGGTGTGTGTGAAAATCGGGCTCTTAGAATCGACGTGGGTATGTCTAAAGGGTGCATAAATGGGTTGCCTGAGGTTCTAGAGATTAGTGACAGATCAGGGGTGAGAATCCTAACGTCGAACCCTATGAATATGTATAACAATGTTGATTTGTTGACGGCCCCAGTCCCGGTCCCTATCCCTGTACCTGAACAAGTGCAAGTGGAGGCTTAGATTGTAGTAATCATTATTTATGCTCAGACATTGAGGGGATGGAGATTATTGTTCTGCATTGGATTCAACTTTTCAATCACTTTGTTTTGAGTCAATATCTGTCTGTTTGGGATGATGATTTTGTCACCAAAAAACAAAATTTCTTAGCTAAGGTAACTGGCTTTTATAGACAACATTAAAGCTTGTCATTATTAGACTCTAGTTATGTTGTTTAAAGCTTCAAACAACATTATGCATCAACTTTGATCTTTGCCTTTTATTTTGATTTTGTGCATCCGTTCATACACTAGTATTTAGTACTCTCTCATCAATCCATCATAAACATACATTAAGCAATTTATTGGCTGTGAATTTTGACCCACCAAGGCACAAAAAATACTCTCTTTTTATTAACACACACACACACATACATTAGTACACTCACATCAATTCATCCATCATACATAGTAATAGCACTACACACCCCTGTTAAAACAACACAATCAATAAAATAAGAAAACTGAAACCAGAACAAAATCACACAAATCTGTTAAAAGGTTTCCTCCCCACTGAAGAATTTATGCTCATATCCCCAATAGACCTGTTGGACCTTGGTGTAAAAGGAGATGAAAACCTCCTTTTAGATGATTCACTACAAGGAGTGGTGGGGGTGGCACACCTCTCCTTCGGATTGCTGGTTGGTCTTGCTTTAGCTCTTGCTGATGCAGTCGGGCTCATGTAGTTGGGGACCGAAAATGGTGGGCAGCTCCTCAAGCTATCATCATCCTTCATTGAATAAAGAGAAGCTGCTTTTCTTGCTTTGATCCATCGGTTTGTGACCTTGATGACGTTGGTGTATTAGGCGTCGTGTCAAGCTGCTTGTGGGTTGATCTCGAAGGCGTGGTTGCAAACTGATGGTTCTTTTGAGTAGGGGTGGTGGTATGATAAGGCAGTTGTTGTTCCACCCACTTCCACCACAAGGGGTATCCACTCGTTTTATGAGCTGATGATGGCGTGTCTTTCCGTAACTGAAGGAACGTATATATTAGAAATTTAGCATAAGAATTTGTGTTGGACTTTCAAAGTAGGTTAGGTGTAGGTGTGTAGTACCTGGTGAGAATGTGCATATGCCATGGCTCTTTCTCTCTTAATAGCCGCATCAGCTTTTCTCTGCAACCTTGCGTCTCTTTCCTCTTTTGTAATCACGCTATCATCCCAGTGCTCGTCTTCGTCTGACTACATCATATCCAACCAACAAACGTATAACTAACTGAACAAAGATACATCTAATCATCATTTTGATATACATTAGTCATCGTTAAACAAGCTATATTATTGACACTCAAATGGCCGTTTTTGTTTGGGATAATTTGACTGTACAAAGGCCAAGTAATTTTATCTTACTTGTTTATGAGGACTGTTTTTGTTAGGTTGTGGTTTGAATGCTTGATTCTCTAACATTTGGATTCTTCGTGACCGAATTTGTGTTTGGACTCTGACCAACAGCTGCATCTGCTTCATGGCGTTCACTGTCTGTCGTTTCACATTTTTACTTGTTATAACACTCTGAAGCCTCACAAGGCCTGTCAAACTTCGTGTGTTCCTCCTTACCTGTACATACATCCATCATTGTAATACTGCAACTATATATTAAACCGGTAGGTATAATTTACCACTGATGTATCCGCCATCAAGCAAAACGTTTATAAGTTATAACTGTCAACTTCAAACTTATGTGAAAGTTGGTGTATGTAACAATGTTGACATCAAGTTTCACATTTCAAAGCAACTCTGATGTCAATTGCAAGGAAAATGGTGATTTGTAAATTTAATCAAGCTTTAGCAGAAGTATAAATGCTTACCATATAACCTCGATAGACAGCCTGGATCCTGGTAGCTGAAAGGTGACGTTGTTGTAGAGATGATTCAGGTATGTGGCTGATTTTAGGCTGTTGGTGAACAGTTGTTGGAGGTGAAGTAAGCCTCTGTGGAGGAGGAGATAGAGGCCTTCCTGAAGAAGGTTGTGGTTTTCGTTGTTGTGATTGTGATTGTGCTTGTGGTTGTCGCTTTGATTGTGATTGTGGCTGTGGCTGTGATTGTGGCTGTTTTTGTCGTTGTGGCTGTGGTGGTGGCTGTTGTTGTGGCTGGTGCTGTGGTTGTGGTTGTGGCTGTTGTGGTGGTTGTGGCTGTTGTTGCGGTTGTTGTGGCTGTTGCGGTTGTTGTTGTTGTGGCTGTTGTTGAGGTTGTGGATGTGGTTGTGCAGGAGGCACAAATAAATTATGTTGGTCAATTTCACCCAAGATTTGCTCGATACTGCTTGGCTCTCTGCAAAGGGGAAAGAATGATCCATGTTTAAACCTTCCTCTGCCCTTGTCCTTACTTTTCTTGTGAGCTTCCTGCAACACCTTGTAAACATAAATCAATAAAGCTGCAATATCCTATTATTAACAAATGATTTGGATACTTGCATTCAATGGGTCAGATTTGGACGTAAAAAGCCTCTTAATTGAAGAAATCCAACTGCCTTTCTTTCCCATGCTCCTAGCATTACTTTCTAGGCCTACAAAGCCACCAGCATCATAAATTCATAATCAAGATCATTAAAGAAGATATAACAACAAAATCCTGGGCTGGGCTATACATAGTTGTTAAAAGCAAGCGCAAAGGAGCTCTTTTTTAAGCTTAGCGTATAGTATAAAAATACAAATTTTAGGGGTTTTAGACGCTTGTTTAAAGCTAGTTTAGGTTGATTCTAGGTTGGTAATAATTGTTTGAGACCTGTTCAGATGATTGTTTGCTGGAATACCGTCGGAACTTGGCTTGAAAGTGGGGCTTTTGAAGCGAACTTGGTCGGAACTTGGCCTGAAAAACTATTCTTGGCTGTATTTCGTCGGAACTTGACCTGAATGAGCGCCTGAACCTTGGTGAAGATAGGATAATATTATTATTTATTATAAACCAAAAAGAGGTGAAAACAAAGCTCAGAATTTCAAGAAACAAGAAAAAGGGTAAAAGTGTTGTTACCTTAATTATTATGTATAGCTGAAATCTACACCCAAACAATCACAGAAGAAAACTTTGAAGATCAAGAATGTTTCAGAAGGTGGACGGACTAATTCTTCATTTGTGGGTTGGTGGTCTACCAACTTTACTTGGGATCCATCCAGACCCAGACCCTGACCGGCTGACCTGACCCTGTTGTTTGTTTTAAAAGTATTTATATTATTATTAAGAATGTGCAATTAGTGTTTTATTTTTGTCGTCATCATCTTTGTTGCTTGCTGCGGCGTGTAAACGTGGGTCCACAACACAAAACAAAACGTCTTTGGGCTTCTCTTCTGTTTGAAAATTCTTCCCTCTTTCTTTCTTTCTTTCTTTCTTGAGTCTTGTCTTATGATTTCCTTCCGTCAACATATAAAAATCAAAGTTGATGGACGGACACCACCACCGAGCCCCATGACTTTTTTCATGGACCGTCTTGTTTAGGACAAATTTTGTTTCGGGTTGAGTCACGAGGTTTTCTTAGTTGTGAGTTTCTTCCTAGGTGGATGGACCGGATCACCACATTTTGTACTTCGGGTGATCCGGATGTCTCCGCCTTTTGATTAAAAAAAAAAAGAAAGAAAGATTAAAGTAGATGGTCAGCTGCCTGTAAAGGTGCTGCTTTTTCTCGTTTGCTGGTGGATGTGGTCCAAGGAGACGAGGTAGATGGGACACACGTTACAATAATCTATGGCATCCATCCATCCATCCATGTGTTTTCATTTTATTTTATTTTATTTTATTATAACCATTAACCTACCTAAATACTTTGCATTTTCACACGCCATCTTTCTTTGTCTTTTTATAACGTAACATATTTCTTTCTTTAATATTTGGATAAAACGTTTTCGTTTCAAATTAAATAAATGTTTCCTCTTACAACTATTTCCATTTTCAACAGTTTTAATCCATTTTATAGGCATACAGTTATTTCGTTATTTTTGCTATATTTTTAACATATTATTTTACACTTGAATACAACATAACCTTTTATTTATTTGAGCTTACAACATTTTTAGAAAGAAAGGGACACCATTGGATATCCCTATCTGGGTCACACTCATCGCGTGATAACGACGCCGTCGATGACTACTCCTTGTTTAATTATTTCATTGTTAGTGTTGAAGATTATGGAGGATATGGGATTTTCACTTTGGTGCTTGCAGGTTTTTTGATTGTTGAAGACAAGATTTTTTAATAATAATAAATAAAAAAAGAAAATGGATCAACCAATAATAAAGACAAGAAAATGGATCAACCGATTAAGTGTGAATTTAAAATGGAATATTTCATTTAAATGGAATATTTCACCTGTCTTAAATGTTGGAAATTAATTTATGTTTTTATTTTTTAAATATCCTTTATACATTTTTAATATTTCATGTTTTTATTATATGTATCTAAATGCATAATTTATTTTTAATTTAAAATAAAAATGCATTTTTTATTCATGAATTAGTTAAAAATTTAATTATTTGGTTGTTTAAATGTTAATTATGTATGATAAATAATTAATTATATATATGAACTAGCCGAGTTACATCAATATCGCAGGTAAGCGAGCAGCAAGCTGCGCCGCTACCCCTTTCTGAATAGCAAACCCTAGCCTATTAAAGACAAACCCCTGCCCCCTGTTGATGAGCAACTGCTGTGGACAACCTTTTGGACCCTAGTCAACAAACGGATAGCTTCTGGAGCTAGGGAGCCAAAGGTGTCGAAGGCGAAGGGGATAAATGCATGTTGGTTATCAGCACATGCTTTAGCGTGTTTATCCACTTTTTTTTATTCAACTTTCCTTATAGCTTGTCCTGCTACAAACCCGCTTTGGAGGAGACTCCTGTGAGATCCACACAAGCATGTTTCCCTCCCGCCCAGCCAAAGACGAGCAGATCTGCTGGTCTCAGTGTGGATCTCCCTTCCATGGGATCTGTAAGGAAATTCACAGGGGCCTCCTTCTTGGCAGAAATCTCCGCTCTCCTCAAAATGTCCCCCAAAACATCCATCACCCAGTCATGCCGATATTTGAACCCAGGGAGCTCCTTACAATGAAAAGCATGCTCCCCGTATTTATCCATGCAGAGGCTTTATGGCAGATTGGGCAGGTTTCGTCTTCTGGATACATAGGGATCATCAGTGTCACACCCCCAAAATCCACTTGCGGAGTATCATCGCTTGGAGGCGTGACTGACCAGGATCCAGCCACCAATCATATTGAACAAGCATATAAGTAAATACAAAATCCAACCAATACAATTGGTGTCCAAACAAAACATAGTTTAAGTCGCAAGCGGAAGCATAATGATTAAATCCAACACAAAATATAGGTCCAAATGTTTCAAGTTTAACATGGCACACAGTTGTCCATGTCCCACAACGACTCTTCCCCATGCAAGCTCCAGCTAAGTACCTATTGACCTGCAAAGCATGTAGTAACGAGTCAACAATAATGTTGAGCGAGTTCACAGTTGGGTGTTCGTTTTAAGTTGTTTCGAAAACAGTTTCCTTTAACTGGCATCCTGCCGTGGGGGTTACCCCATTGTTGAAAACGTGATTTGTTTAACCCATTTACTCTGGCCATCCAGCCGTGGGGGCTACCCCATGTATACTACTAGACTCGTTACCATATCGACTGCTGACTGTAGTCATGTTTATGTGCCCTGAACTGTCAATGTCTATCATCATTGACGTGCCCAGATCCATTAGTTCACGCCCGTCCTCTGCGGCACGGTGTGAGGCTTGTCAGACATAAATAACGCTATCTAACTAATGACCCGCTCGCCATTGGCCCGGCGATTAAGTCGATATAAAAAGGAGGGACTTCATGATAGAGTTTTGGTCTAGTGAAAACTGTCCAAGAGGACGAGGAATTATATTCCTGAACCCGTACTGTCCTACCCAATAAAGGACGAGGATTCCATATTCCTTAACCCATTCCCAACCCCGGGGAATCCCATGCTTTGTAGAAAGTGTGAACTCACCTTAGGTTAGCTCGGCAGGTAAACGAAAGGTCAATCGAGCTGCTAGAGGTCAACCACGTCCTAACATGGTTACCATACAAGTCAGGTCTAGGTGCACGTAGGATTACACATAGTTAACAGGTTATGAACACGTATTGATCATGGTAAACACATAATTCATGTTAACACCTTAACAGTAACAGTCAAGTACTCATCATGTCTAACTTGTACGATCCAGAAGATAAAGCCCAAAAACAGGCGGCCCAACATGTTGTGCGTTCAGCACAGTCTTGGGCGATCCACAACATGTTGTGCGTTTCAGTTAAACACCCGGCCCAAATAACAAGCTGATCCCACATACATACGGCCCAAACAAGTAAACGAATAAACAACTTGTGCGATCCAATACGTCTTGTGCGACTGAAGACCTCTTGTGCGAATGGACTTCTTGTGCGACCGAGATTTGGGCCATTCGGTCCAATAATATGTTGAGTCCAAATATAGTGTAAGGCCCAAGATCTTGTGCGATCAGCACCATCTTATGCGATCCACCAGATCTTGTGCGATCATGCATAAATAAACAGTACTATGTGCTTGTAACACCCCGAAAAGGGGTTTGGTAATCAAACCACGTTAACACTAAAAGACGGGTAAAATACCGATAGTGGTAAAACTTACCCGGTTAATATTAGGATTTAAATAATTAAACCTAATATTAAATAAAGGTTGTACAAAGACTTCTTGAGGAAATAAATTTAGGAAAGGCCCGAGTTAACGGGACTTAAAAATAAAACGGGTTATGACTTCCCGAACCCATTAAATTTAACTAGGAATAATTGACCTAGTTAGTAATACGTGACTAAGTTATAAATAGTGAACTATAGATTCAAATGATCAAAATAGAAACATGAGGGACTAAAGTTGTCAAGTGGGAAACTAATATTTATTAAAACAAGTAATAACACACAACACACACACTGAGAGTGTGTGTGTGTGCGTGTAATCGCCCAGGAGCAAGAAAAGAAAGGGTGCAACCCTAGTTCATCAAGATTCAACAAATTGAAGGGCAATTTAGAGCCAAATCGTATGGATTAACACAAATTCGTGATCACCAAGCTTAGGGGATCACAAGGTATGTTAAATTTTTATGTTTAGTGAAGTTGAAATTCTTTATGAATTTATGATAAACGAAATTATTGCTTGCATGTTTGATGTGAGAGTGAAATAAGGATAAATCCATGTCTAGGAACAAACCCTAGTAAGGATTTGACGAATTAATGATGAAAAATTGTGAAATAGATTAATACCCATTTATATGCTAAGTGGGTTTTTATGTCATTGTGATGAACACTTGAATTAGGATGTTAAATTCAGGAATATTGATTGTTATGATATAAGTTCTTGATGTAGTTCATGAACACTAGACATAGAGGTTTGATTTTGATGTAAATCTTGGTGAAAATAACTAGTTATGAACTAGTTAGTAAATATGTAAAATTATGCACATTAGGTGTTTGTTAAAATGTCTAAATGAGAACTAAAGTGTTGAAATTTAGAGTGAAAACGCGTATTCGAATGATATGGCAATTACGCGTGATATGAAGTGATAAGAGTTCTAAATACTATGTTTATTTAGACTTAATTCGTAAACCATGCGATTGAAAGTAGTTAACTTTAGATAAGTTAAGCTAACTAATCATGAAGTCAAATAGTAGCTTCGGCATAGGAAATAAGTGAGGTGGAATAGTCGTGATTTTTATGACTAATTTAACCGCCTTGTAAATGATTGACAATATTTTGACGCGTAACAAGCTAGATGAAAGCTTGGAGGAGGGAGCGGGTCAAACGGAGCAAGTACGGAAAGAAAAGCGTGGCGTGGATGCGAGGTAAGTGTAAGTTACACACTTATGTAGAATACCCGTTTATTCGATACGTTGTAAACGTGATAACGATAATATTGGAAATATGGAAATTTGTCAAGTGTCGACTAATGTAAATCAAGGTTAAAAGGATACCCATGGCGTAAGCCGAAATGGGTTGAATTTGTAAGAAAAGAGTGTAAAAGAAAAAGGGTAATGGTTATAAAATCCGGGATGGGATGGATGTACGAATTGGAAATCAAAAACGATGTTTTTGATTAAATAGATAATGTTGGGCATATAGTCCAAACGGGTCGAATGGTGATGATAACACCATTTGACAATATCGACTAATGTGGTTGTCAAGTCTTATGTTAACAGGACCGATTAGCCAATCGGATAATTGCGTCACCATTGATGGTGTGATAATGAAAACGAGGTATAAATCGGGTCTACTTGTTGATCCGGGCCAGGTACGCATAATTATGTTGTAGTTAAAAGTGTTATTTTGGTCGAATAATTTGAGAGAGAGTCCTTCGTCATAAAAGGACTAAAATCGACCAAAACGCCCTTGTAGGCTAAATGGAACAAACGACCCTTAAAGGTTGTTTGGAAACGAGTTTTATGACTAGGTAAATACTTAGAATAAGTATAGAAGCTGAAAGAGGTATTGTATTAGCTAAATGGCAGTATTTGAGTTTTTGCCGTAAAATAATGATTCGAGAGGTAAAATTTGGTTTATATTGATCACCACATTAAACCTACCTTAAATACAGTTGGGGTGGGAGATTATAGGATAAGAAATGTGGTAATGGAATGCTAGAAGCAATCGAAAGCTATTTTAGGCTCGAAAGTGCTTAAATACCTTAACGGGTCAAAATAAGCATACGAGCGAAAATGGGTTTAAATTGTGTAATAAACCTGTGATTAGAACCTAATATGGTATATAACATTTATTTGAAGAAGTGTAGGTGATGTAGGAATCAAACAAATATGTTTGTTTGATAAAATGCATAAACGGGTAAAATTTGATAAAAAGGTAACGAGTCGAAGGCTTGAAAGTCTCAAAATTTATTTATGTTGGATGTTAGATTTTAACTTCATAAGATGGAGAATTAAATTACGGACGCGTAGGAAAAAGAATCGGGTAAAACGGATCAATAACGAAGAAGTTATGGCCGTTTCCGTGAAATCGGGTTGAGCTGGGAATGTACAACAACAGCTGAAGGCAACAGTCTGTGAAAACAAGGGCTAGGCGTGACGCCTAGGCCCTTGGCGTCACGTGACGCCCCTAACTCCGGAAAATTTTTAAATTTTGTCATTTTAACCCCTGTACTTGTTTGAACTTAATATTTGACTATCAAAACTAACTTTTAAGTTGGTTTTGATCATAGGTGATCGCCAAGAGTGCCCAGATGAAGATCAAGCTCGATGAGGAACCGAACACGATAAAATACAAGCTTCCGCGTGGCTTTTCGTCGTATCTTTAAAACGACGAATCCAATTACATTAAGTTGTATTTTTGAAATGTTGTTAACATGTGGAAATGTTAGTATGAAAAGTTTTTGTAAAGTCACATTTTAGCATTTAAATGTGTATTTTATTAATAAAATCTTGATTTATTAAGTCGGGTGTTACAAGTTGGTATCAGAGCCTTGGTTTAAGAGATTCAAGTATGACGGGAAAGCTATGCTTGGACTTAAACCTTACGCTCTTGATAAAGATTGGTGTTCGGTTCGAGGCTTGATCGCAAATCCAGTAAGTACATGTATATCAATGGTTTAATATGATTAAAGTGTTGAGAACAACACATATGGTTATCGTGTAATACACGTTACACCAATAAAATCGATATAGAATAGATATAGTCAACGAAATTACACGCGTTGATGCGTATAGTAGAAAAGCCTTGTATTATAATACGGGCATCCTTTAATGTTGAAATTATTAACTGTTGTATATGTTTTAGTTGAAGGACACTCGCATATGAGGATAGCGAGAGCTTAACAAATTACGGATATGATAGAAGAACGGTCCGAAGTATGACAAGAGGAGCATGCTCACCAAGGACTAAATCGCGTAACGACCGCGAACAAAGTTAAAGGCAAGAAACGCCCGTCGGGGCAAGCATTACCAGGTGCGTGCTTTTAAATATAATCGCACAAATAACAATATGCAACAAACATGTAGAGACTGATTGTTGCATATGTAAGTTAGAAACTTGGAAAACCTGAATAGAATACCTATCCAGGATATTATTTCTAAGAAAACTAAATAGAGGCGTTACTTACATAGGGCGTGATGTGAAAACTATAAAAAGGTCATGCGTGTCATGTGTTAATCGCTTACTCTGGCCAAGTAAGTAGTGGCATATGATACCATGAACTTCTTATAGCGGACACGTTTACATCCGATGTACTAAGGACGGGGTTAAAGGGACAAATTAAAAAGTACCCAAATGAATCAGATAAGCAGAATATTTGATCATAATGTAAACGCACAGCCGGGTGACGGAAGCGTATTACATTAGGATGATGAGCCCGAGTGAAGGGACAAAGATTAATGTAAAATGATTAAAGTATGCAATTGGGAGGGGTGTGCTTACACTCGAACCCGGAGAATGCAAATATGACTCTTAACGGGCCGATTTTGTAAAACGCCAAATTTGAGAACAAAGTAGGAATATAAAAACGAAACGAAGTCATAATGCATACCGTAAGGGTTGCAATAATAACGATTTCGGTAAAACACCCGGTTGATGGGTAAGGAATTAAACGCATGCGTAGACTGAGAAACAGGAACGCGAAATAGAAAGTCAAAAGACTCGGAATACGAGTCATGACTAAAAGATGACAAGAATTTTCGCAAACATAAATTTTGGTAATTACGTTCAACCATTTTAAAATTGGACGGGTCAAATAAAGAATGAAGTTTGACATTCATAAGTGATGAAAATTCACCCAAAATGAGTCAAACGAGTCAATTAAGGAATAACGCGTAATATAATAGGAAAACGCAGGCCGGTGAAACCGGAAAGCTAAAAACAATAAGATAGAAGGACCCGTGTCACCAGCCATCAAGCGCCAAGTGGACCTGCAACAGGTCAGGGAGCAGCCCGACGACATCAGTACGATGTTTCCAAATTAGACAAATGCAGGCGCGCCACGTGTACCACTACACTGACCGCAGCAGAGGGGACCAAGGGGATATTCCCCTTGGTCGGACAGCTGGCGCGCGTCTACAGCTGGCATCGCTGCTCCTCCCTCTCTCACCATCCGGCTATAAATAGAACCCTCCATCATTCAGGTAAAGGGATCTGGCTCTCTCTATTCTCACACTTAACACACACTGATATTTCCTCCTCGGAACAGTACTTATTCTCACGCCGGAGCCTGGTTAAGAGGGAAACCCCCATATTCCCCTCTTAACGAGACTAACAGTGTTGCTGTTTTGCAGAAACCAGGCCACACCCGTGAGTAGAAAGAGAGATTGACCCCACAGAAGAAATAACCCCACTGATTAACCATAGTGTTAACCAGTGTTTCATCATTGGCGCCATCCGCTTTTAGCAAAACCACTCTCATCTCTTTCTTTCCAAAAAACACTCGTCAAAATGGCTGAACAAAACCACCCGGCAGATGGAGACGTTTCTTCTTTTGAACTCATTTCGGACAACATACACGTCCAAAGAGATCAAAGGAACGAAAGTATCCAAGAAAGGCCGTCGAACAACGAGTTTCCTAGTATCTTCGGAAGTACATCCAGGATCGTGGCTCAAAACACACCTGGTGCTACTTTCCAAACTCCACCCAGAATCATCACTCAGACCACAAACGGAGCTACGTTCCAGCCTCCGTCAGAGGTAGTCCAACAGACACCACCAGTGCAACCTCAGAGCCATGGAGCTGGCCCATCAGCTCCATCGGACCAAGCACGGCTAAACTTCTCTGCACTACTTGGGCTACCCGAAGGAAAAACTTTGGCTTCCTGGTATGCCGAACAAGTGGCGTCTATAAACCTTGTTTACACACAACTCAGCGCGCAGCAAGCCCTGCTACAGGCACAAGCAAACCAGTTCGCATTCGTCACTCCATTGCCGAGGCCTTTGAGCGCTCCCATGCCTCAACAGACCAACGCTTTCAATCTACGTCCTGAGTCAGTACCTCCACCACATGTCAGAAGACCAAGCGCGCACGACACGTGCGACACGTACGGAGAAACAGAGAGCAACTATGTGCAGTATTCTAACCAACCGAAGAAGCCAATACAAAGTCGTTTAGGTCCGCGCAACATAAACGACGAATTTGAAAACGATGAAGAGACGCGCACAGTGTTCAGCAGACTCCCACCAGAGCACGAAGCATACAAACCTCGCAAGCGCGCAGGTTATGACCCAAAAGCAGAGCATGATTACACCTTGAGCTATCGTCCAGACGACATGGCTGAGAATTCAAAATTCATCAGAGAGATCGCCACGGCTGCCATAGACAAAACAAAATTGCCACACAACGTAGGCAAATACAACGGGTTGACAGACCCAGACGATCATCTCCAAGTTTTTAACGGTGCAGGAGCAACAGGCGGATGAAACTTACCAACCTGGTGTCATCTATTCGCCCAAACCTTCATAGGCGCGGCGCGCATTTGGTTCGACAGCCTACCAGCAGGAAAAATCAAATCAAGGGTTGATTTCCGAGAGAAGTTCCTAGCACACTTCTCACAACAATGACGACACACCAGAGACCCAGCCGATTGTCTGAACATATGGCGCAGAGACCACGAAAGCGTGGAAGATTTCATTAAAAGATACAACAAAGAATGTTTGGAGATAGGCGATGTAGGCGAAAAGATGATGCGCGCACATTTCATGAGGGCTGTCAAGTGTGATGATCTCATCAAGCGTGTCAAAGGAAGAGATGGAGGACCCAAAGACTGGGAGACCTTCATCGAAGCCGCCAAAACCATCGCACAGTCGGATAGACAGTTGACTGGTGACGACCACCGTCAGCGTAGTTACAACCACACCGACCGGCACAACAAGAAAGGTAGAAACCAACCTTGGAAAGCATCCGGTCACAGAGAAAGAAGCCCGGTAAGAGAAGATGCGCGCCACACGATCAACCAAATAGCACACCGAAAAGAGGTGAAAAGAGAGAACAGAGAAAAGCAGTGGACTGCTGTTAGGGGAGGATTTTCTAACAATTAGTGATCCTTATTCGTTATCCTAATTAGTGATCCTTACTTCTGTGACAGGTGGTGATCCTCAGAAGGGCTTTAGGATCAGGATCATGGATCACTTTAAGGATCCTCGTACTGACGATTGTTTACTTATGTTTTGTAGCATCTCGCAGGTATAACAAGCTTGACCAAGTCTTGGCGACATTCCTGGAGAATATTCCCAAACTATTCTGCACGTGCTTGACCAAAAATAGACGTTGTGGAGAACGTGGAGGCATGGCACGAAAGTCGGATAGTTATTTTAGTAGATTATTTCTAATTTAAAAAGGAGTAACGAGCTAGTAGAAAACATTTAGCCATTTTTGCAGCTACACACACTCGTATACTCGCACACTTGAAGCTCTCGACGAATACACTTTCATTTTTATTCACTTGTACACATTTCACGATAGTGATCCTTGTACCTAGCTCGTTACTATCCGAAGTTGTAAACATTTAATCATTTATTTGAGCTTGGTGATCGGTAGTTTCCATCACCCGGGGTTTTTTGTGCCGGAGATCAACTCTTGATCAAGGGCTTTTTCCCCGTATAAATCCTTGTGTTGTTTGTGCAAATCTAAATTGAAGTGATCCTCATCGCTATTACATAATCAGCATCATACCCCCATAACGTAGAGTTTGGTTGCAATATCCTCAACAGATTTTTTGACCAAAACAGTTTGGCGCCCACCGTGGGGCAATTGGTGCTTTGTCCTTAGAAGAATTCGCATTTCTGTGCTCATTCCGGTTCACTACAACCAAGCAAATGGCTTCCTCAGCGAAGAGTGCTTCAAACTTGATGCCATCATCCACTTCTTCACAAGGCGTCCCTCCTTTGCCTCCACCACCTTCTGGATCCCAGAAGAATACTGAGAATGCCGCGAAGAAACCAACTCCCATTTTCTCAAAACCACCTACTTCTTCTGTTTCAACTAATCCTACTACTAATGATCTCTATGCCTTGATTTTGCAGATGAGGAATCATGCACAAGAGCAGGATAAGACCAACGAAAGGATCCTCCGGGAGATTGACGAAATTAAGAAACAGAAGAAAACGGCAGAGGATCGTTCCCCCCTGATGCCCAGATCTTTGAATTTTGATACTCCGGTGATTACTTCTCAGCCATCAGTGGTTCCAGACATTCAATATGTGGGTGGACCGAAAGGAGTGCACTATGGAACAACAACAATGACCCAGGCATCAGGTTCATATTTCCAGCCAGCGGGATCCTATCCTCAGCATATGGGATCCCTCACGAGTTCAGGAGGATATTCAGGAATGCAGCACTTTCATGGATCCTCCTTCATTCCAGGATCATCCCAGGTTCAAGGATCCTCCTTCGTTCCAGGATCATCCCAGGTTCAAGGATCCTCCTTCGTTCCAGGATCATCCCAGGTTCAAGGATCCTCCTTCGTTCCAGGATCATCCCAGTTTCAAGGATCCTCCTTCGTTCCAGGATCATCCCAGATTCAAGGATCCTCCTTCGTTCCAGGATCATCCCAGGTTCAAGGATCCTCCTTCGTTCCAGGATCATCCCAGGTTCAAGGATCTTCCTTCGTTCCAGGATCGTCTCAGTTTCAGGGATCCTTCCAGATGCCAGGATCCTTGAGGAGTTTGCAAACAGGAAGTTCAGATGTCCATCAGGGAGATTTTATTCCAATGCAGACCAATGCCTCTACTGGTCCCTCGATCATTCCAGAGCCTCAACAATACGGATTAACATCTATTCTTCCTAATTTGAATCCAATGGGAGGTAACACTTTTAATAATTCTCATACTACTAACCATGGTCTTATGCAGGATCCAGGTATCAATCATGCCATGGCTAGAGAATTGCAAAAGCTAAAGGATATGATATCAAGTGTTCCGGGAGTAGTTAAACCTATCCCAGAGATTGCAGATGGAAGCCACAAGATATCTCGTTTTGCACCACCAATCTGTGATGCTGAGATACCCAAGAGATTCCATGTGCCAACAATGAAGTTGTATGATGGTTCAACGGATCCTGAAGAACACATAGCACAATACAGGGAGAGGATGGAAATCAATCCAATTCCAGAAAGGTTAAAAGAAGCATGCCTGTGCAAGGGATTCGGATCCACTCTTACTGGATCAGCTCTCAAATGGCTGCTAAGTCTTCCTCCCTATTCCATTACCTCATTTGCTAACCTAGTTAACTTGTTTAATAATCAGTTTTCTTGTAGTAGAAAATTTGAACGATTAACTAGTGATTTATATAGGATAACCCAGGGTCATAATGAATCATTAAGGGATTACATTACCAAATTCAGTAAAGAATCCTTAGACATTCCCAACTTAGATATAGCCACGGCTGTTGAGGCCTTCAAAATGGGATTGCTTAGGGATTCGTTATTTTATGATGATCTTGTTATGACACCATGCAGGAACCTAGATGAGGTAAGAACCCGGGCCCTCAGGTTCATCCGGCTAGAGGATGACAAGAGGATCCAGGAGAGGTTAACAGGATCCTCAAAGCAGGATAAGCAAGGATCCTCATTCAGGAGCAACAAATTCAGATCCTACAACAGATCTGATAATCAGAACGTGCATTCTATTGATCAAGAAGAGGATGAGGAGGATTATCCTCCAATTTCTGAATATTGTTTTAGTGTTGATAACAATGAACTAATCCTTGCGATGCAGAGTCTAGGTGATAAAGCTAGATGGCCCAGAAAAAATGATAGGCCAGCTGCAACTAAGGATAAATCGAAATGGTGTGCATATCATGAAGATTTTGGGCACCTCACAGAAGAATGCATTGCATTAAGAAAGGAAATTGGATACTTGTTGAGCAAAGGGCATCTAAAAGAGTTGTTGGGAAGAAAAAAGTCAAGGACTCAGGATCCTGAAAGGATCCCTAAGAAGGCTCCAGCTCCTCCAGCAGATGCACAAGTGATAAACTTTATTTCTGGAGGATCCGACATTTGTGGCACATCCTTCTCAGCAGCTAAAAGGCATGCAAAGGAAACTAAAATGGATAATGGAGAAAGACCAGTTCGAACATCAAGTGTCTCCGAAGGAAAAGTCATAACCTTTGATGAAGAGGATCGTGTTGATATCCAGGATCCTCATCACGATGGTTTAGTTATTACTCTTTTTATATTTAACCATTTTGTCCGCAGGATCCTTATAGACGGAGGAAGTTCAGTGAACATTATCCAGGTTGATGTTCTAAAAAAGATGGGTATCCCTGAATCAGAGATCATACCAAGATCCTCCGTGCTCGTGGGATTTAGTGGCGAAACTAAGAACACCCTGGGGGACATTAAACTCCCAATATATATTGAAGGCTTACACTCTTATCAAAAATTTTGTGTTATTGACTGTTTATCTTGTTGTAATGTTATCCTTGGCAGGCCCTGGATACACGATATGAAAGCAGTCCCATCTACTTACCATCAATGTGTGAAGCTCCCTAGTCCTTGGGGAATAGTAAAGATTGATAGTGATCAGCAGGAGGCTAAGAATTGCTACACTTCATCGATGAAACCAGCCTCGAAGTCAAGGGAGCAATAGCAATCAAGGTATCCTCCAAGGAATGTCTTGGAGGCCAGAGAGCATGATGTGGTAGAAATCCTCATGGATCCCGATGATCCTGAATCCAAAATCTATATCGGATCAGGGATCCTTGGCGAAATGAAAGAAGACCTCGTATCCTTCCTCAAAAGGAGAAAGACTACCTTTGCATGGAAACATGAAGACATGACTGGTATATCCAAAGATGTTATCACCCATAAACTCGGCATTGACAGATCCTTCAAACCAATTCATCAAAGGAGAAGAAAGTTTGCACCGGAAAGGAATGCCATTATCCAAGAAGAGGTAGAGAAATTGCTCCGGGCAGGTATGATTAGAGAGGTCAAGTATCCAAGATGGTTGGCCAATGTGGTTGTAGTTCAAAAGAAAAACGGAAAGTGGAGGGTATGTGTCGACTTTACCGATTTAAATAAGGCATGTCCCAAGGATCCTTTCCCTTTACCCCACATTGACTCCATGGTGGATGCAACTGCGGGTCATGAACTGTTAACTTTTATGGATGCTTCATCTGGATTCCAACAAATCCAAATGGAACCATCCGACCAAGAGGATACAGCCTTCATGACTCCAACTGGTATATACTGCTATATTGCTATGCCGTTCGGATTAAGAAATGCAGGTGCAACATATCAAAGGCTGGTGAATATGATGTTCAAGGATCAGATTGGACAAACTATGGAGGTTTACATAGATGATATGGTGGTAAAATCCTTAAAAGCTGAGGATCACCTAAGAGACTTGGAGGAAGCATTCGATATCCTTGACAAATATAACATGAAACTTAATCCTTCAAAATGTCACTTTGGTGTTAAAGCAGGTAAATTCTTAGGATATATGGTGACAAAGAGAGGCATTGAAGCTAGCCCGGAACAAATCAAAGCAATAGTGAACATCAAATCTCCGGCCAATGCTAAGGATGTTCAAAGGCTAACAGGAAGGATAGCAGCCTTGAACAGATTTATATCCAAGTCCTCCGAGAAGTGTAAAGAATTCTATGATATCCTAAGGAAGAACAAGAAGTTTGAGTGGACGGAAAAGCATGAAAATGCTTTAAAAGCCCTCAAAGATTACATATCCTCGGCCCCGGCTTTGATGAAACCAGAAAAAGGTGATGTGTTATCCTTGTATCTTGCAGTATCCTCAAAAGCAGTAAGTGCGGTCCTTGTTAAGGATCATCAAGGTACACAACATCCTGTCTATTATGTAAGTAAAAGTTTACTTGATGCCGAATCCAGGTACTCACACCTTGAAAAGCTTATTCTTGCATTAATTATGGCATCTACCAAGTTAAGACATTATTTTGAAACTCATGTTATCATTGTTAAAACTAATTTTCCAATTAAGAATGTCCTCAGGAAACCAGAGATGTCAGGAAGGATGGCTAAGTGGGCAGTGAAATTGAGTGCATATGATATAAGATATGAGCCTAGGACAGCCATCAAATCCCAAGCATTAGCTGACTTTGTGGCTGATTTCAGTAGTGATTTACAAGAAGAAGCTGAGCTAGAAGTCCAGCAGCTAGAAGAGACCAAGGATCCTTGGATACTTTATACTGATGGATCCTCAAACATCAAAGGCACAGGGCTTGGAATACTACTAAAATCGCCACAGGGGGACATAATACCCCATTCTATAGCTTGTGAATTCCAAACCACTAACAATGAGGCTGAATATGAAGCCCTAATTGCTGGTTTACAAATCGCAAAGCATATGGGGATCAGGTATCTTGAGGTACACGTAGATTCTTTGTTGATTACAAACCACTTTAATGGATCATATTCTGTTAAAGGTGAAAAGCTAACCAAGTATTTGGAGATAGTCAAAAGTTTGGCACTCTCTTTTGTTTCCTTTAGTTTGTCACAGGTACCAAGGGAAGAAAATACAGAAGCTGATGCATTGGCTAACTTAGGATCATCCTTGAAGATCCCGGAAGATATCAAGATTCCTATTATCCATATCCTAACCCCGGCTATCGAGGATCACGAGGCTATGGAGATAGGAAATGATTCTGCAATTATCCCTTGTGAGGGTACTCAATCCCATTCAGGATCAGGATCATGGATCTCACCAATTATGAGATACTTACAACATGGAGAGATTCCTACAGGAGAAAACCCTAGGGCTTTCAAATCTAAGGTATCTCAATTCACAATTATGAATAATATGTTGTATAAACGATCTCTTGCAGGACCATACTTGAGATGCATTGAGGATCCTGAAGTTCAAGAAGTTTTAAAAGACTTCCATGAAGGAGATTGTGGAAACCACACTGGGGGCAGGGCATTATTCTCAAGGATCCTGAGGACAGGATACTACTGGCCAACCATGAAGAAAGATGCTGTGGAGTATGCCAGAAGATGTGATCCTTGCCAGAGACACAGCAATATCCTTCATCAACCAGCTGAATTATTGCATCCTATATCCTCCTCTTGGCCATTTATGAGATGGGGTATGGATATAGTTGGTAAGCTCCCTAAGGCACCTGGTGGAAAAGTATTCATGCTTGCTATGACTGATTACTTCTCCAAGTGGATAGAGGCTGAAGCTTTTGCCCAAGTCAGAGAAAAGGAAGTTATATCCTTCATTAAAAGAAATATTATAACTAGATTTGGTATTCCTTCTGAGATTATATGTGATAATGGTTCCCAATTTATTGGGGGCAGAACCACTAACTTTTGTGACAGCTGGGGGATTAGGATGATAACATCAACACCAGTCCACCCACAAGCTAATGGTCAGGCAGAATCATCTAACAAGATCATCATCAACAATTTGAAGAAGAAGCTTGGATCCAAAAAAGGAAAATGGGCAGAAGAACTACCCTATGTGCTCTGGGCTGATAGGACAACCCCTAAGAATGCTACTGGTCAAACGCCATTCTCTTTGGTATTTGGGGCAGAATCAGTGATCCCAACAGAAATGGTGGTTCCAACTGCTAGAACAAGTACCCGTGATCCTGAGGAGAATGATGAGAACTTGGCTCAAGACCTGGATACTATTGAAGAAATCAGGGATATGGCTAGGATAAGGATGGCCAGTTATCAGCAAAGGATGGCTGGTGCTTACAACAAGAATGTCAGGATCAGGAGGTTTCAAGTTGGAGATATGGTATTAAGGAAAGCATTCCAAAATACCACCGATCCTGCTGATGGGAAGTTGGCTCCAAAATGGGAAGGTCCTTATTTGATTGAAGCTGAAGCAGGAAAGGGGACATATAGATTGTTAACCATGGAAGGTGATTTGCTACCAAGAGCCTGGAATGCTGTCCACTTGAAGAAATATTTCATGTGAGCAGGATCCTAGTGGCACAGATGATCCTTACAATAGGAATATCCTTAAAGGATCCTCAAAGCATCGGTGATCCTTACTTAGGTAATATCCTAAACTTGAACTAATTCATTTCTTTATTTTCTCATATAAGGATAAGGATCATGTATCCTTTATCCATATCTCACGTGAATTTGAGTTTTGAAAGTTCAGGTATCCTTAGCATAACATTGGATATCTGCTGAAACAATCCGTTCCTTGGGTTTAACCCCAGTTATTTGGGCTTGACCCCAGTTTCGCCAGTAGCGCACGATGATCCTGGTATAGTTCAAGGCATTGGGACCAGTACTCATTTTAGGGGCTGATAATTCCATTGTTCTGGCTATGCTTAGGATCCTACGTATAATGGTAGACGTACCATACATCCGTTCATAAGGTTCTAACGTTTTCACGTTAGCTAAGGTTTTGGCATTTTCATGTCACTAAGTTTGGATAGTCGCCAGTTAGGGCCATACTCCAGTTTACATACGATCCTTGGGCTTGTCCCCAGTTATCCTTGGGCTTGTCCCCAGTTATCCTTGGGCTTGTCCCCAGTTATTCTTGGGCTTGTCCCCAGTTGCTAATTCTTATCTTATATTGGCTTAGTCCCAAGTGATGCTCTATTTCAGGTTCTTGAAGATAGGCAACTAGGGATCCTTGATCCTTACTTTATTCTAAGGTTTATCTTGTAGTTATCCTTATTATGGTTAGGATCCTAACTTGGATCCTCAGGTATGATCCTTAACTATTTTTAATTCTATTCATTATTTATTTGAATAACCCTTGAAGTTTGACAACTAGACTTATGATCCTTAAAACATATTGCTTTCTGAGATTCTTTAATTAAAGGATATCTGATTGTGGATCATATCCTAAGTATTTTCAATTCAAAATTATTCGTTCAATAAATATGCATCAAAATAAAGGGAAATCAAAGAAACACAAGGATAACAACACAAGATAAGCGACAAAAGATTAAGATTTTATTTATTAACAAAAGACTAACCCTTGAAAGGTTGTCAAAATTACCTACCCGAGCATCTACCAGCAAAACGTGGCCCGTCCGCTGGGGTAGGTAAAGGGTGTCCATGATGATAAGTTCAAAGTTAGTGCAGGAATATAAAGGCGGCAGGATCACAATGGCTTCATCCCCCAAACAGAGGATCCCTCCACCATATGCAATCCTGCCTATTGTCCAGAGGATCATACATGATCCTTAATCCTAAAACCTATTGTTCAAGTACAAGCCACCATTGTTCAGCAAAAAACATCATAACCAAAACAAGCTATTAAACTTAAAAAATGGGCTCCGGCTACGTCTAGAAATGTCCTTCATCGCCCATCCGTGCAGCCTATGCCTTCGCTGCATCCTCTTCCCCTCCAGCTGCAGTATCCTTCACCAGATCCTTTCCACTGCCACTTGCCTCAATTGCCAAGACCTCAGTTGCCTCCTCCTCATCATCCTCAAGATCAGCCAGCCTTGCCTTCCAGCCCTCAACATCCCAGCTGCTTTTGTCAAACTAGGATCCTGAGCTTCCTGGGCCATCTTCAATTTTGTCTGATACATCGTGATGGCGGCAGAGACCTTAGCATTTTCTATGAGATCAGGCTTCTCGTAGTCAAGGTCAATCAGAAGTTTGGCCGTCTTGGTCTTCTCATCTTGGAGTTCCTTCCGAAGATCAGCAAGTGCAAGGTCTTTGAGCACGGCAACCTGTTGGAGATCAGCAATTTTCTTGTCCTGCTCCTCAACATTCCCCACGTAATCCTCGATCTCGGAAAATTTCTGCAAAGAAGAGGATAAAGCAGTTCAAGATCAAGTGATCCTCATACGAGTAGGATACCTAGGCAGAATTAAGGATCCTTACATCATTGAAGTATTCAAGGAACTGGTGGCGGATCAGTGGTAGGCCTTGAAGATCCTCAGCATCAGAAGTTTTCCTCTTCTTCACACCCTTTCCTTTAGTGGGTGCCTTTGGAATGGAGATGCTAGGACTGGTAGTGGCTCTTTTCTTCCTGGATCGTACGACATCAAGGTCAGCCGTGTTGAACTGGGATACAGGCTTGGCAGATTTTCCAGCGCCTACACATCCAAAACAAGATGAGTATCCTTATCCTATTTCAATTTATTTATTTATTCTAATATTCAAACTATGTAAAAGGCAGGATACTTACTTGACATGGTAATGGAACCTGAGGATACTTCTTGTGAGTCTTGGGTGTCTATCTTGAATGTCCTTGTTTCAGGATCAAGCTTCCAGAAAGCAGCGAGCCTATCCTTGGTTTCAGGTGATGTGATGATGTGTGAGACAGAAATAGCTGCATGATACAAGACAAAAGGGGTTAGTGATCCTATTACGAAAACAAGTCTACCTGGTGATCCTTCTCAGGATCCTCTATCCTACCATTGGTGGACCACTCCCTTGGTAAATGCTTTCCATCTGGGATGGTATCCCTTCTTACAAAGAAGAAGCAACGTTTCCAGTCTTTGTCATTCTTGGTGACTTTAAGAAGGGGATGTTCTGCACTGGGTTTTCGTTTGAACAGATAACGGTGGGATCCAAAGGTGGTAACATCATACAATTGTGTCAGCTCTGACATGCCTAAATCAATACCCTCCTGCTCGATGATCCTCTCCAGGGTATACAAAACCCTCCAAATCATCGGCATGGCTTGGATGTAAGAGATGCCGGTAAGAGATGCCGGTAAGAGAAAAGAAGGATTGTGTAAATTCTGGGAAGGGATAGGTATATCCTATGGCAAATGGAGTAACTGGAAAGGCAACCCATGTTTCTGAAACATAGTCGCTTAGGGCAGTTGGATCGAAAGGTCTGAAAAAGGCATTCGCCGGAAAACGATGACGGATGTTATCTACTTGAGCATCGTTAAAGCAACACCTCTCGTTCACTGAGTCTTTGATGATCTTTTGACTCTTCAAAGGGCTATCCTTTTTGTGATCCTTGGCCGGAGAACTTCGGAGCAACATTTTCGAAGTGATGGAGATAAAGAAAGAAAAACAGAGTAAGAGAGGAAGAAAGAGGAGAAAGAAATACCTGATCGATCGTCGACTGAGAATTTAAAGGGAGTTTCTTTCGAATTTGAATGCATAATGATCCTATCTATATCTCTATTTATAATTATGATTCTGCAGGATTGTCACTTCCGTGACATCATCATCGCAACGGCTAGTTCTATTTTAACGGCTATATATCCGTTAGTTAGTTGCGGATAAGATCAAGAAAATATAACTCGCCAATTTTACAAATTACTCCTTATATTTTGGGGGCAATTGTTAGGGGAGGATTTTCTAACAATTAGTGATCCTTATTCGTTATCCTAATTAGTGATCCTTACTTCTGTGACAGGTGGTGATCCTCAGAAGGGCTTTAGGATCAGGATCATGGATCACTTTAAGGATCCTCGTACTGACGATTGTTTACTTATGTTTTGTAGCATCTCGCAGGTATAACAAGCTTGACCAAGTCTTGGCGACATTCCTGGAGAATATTCCCAAACTATTCTGCACGTGCTTGACCAAAAATAGACGTTGTGGAGAACGTGGAGGCATGGCACGAAAGTCGGATAGTTAGTTTAGTAGATTATTTCTAATTTAAAAAGGAGTAACGAGCTAGTAGAAAACATTTAGCCATTTTTGCAGCTACACACACTCGTATACTCGCACACTTGAAGCTCTCGACGAATACACTTTCATTTTTATTCACTTGTACACATTTCACGATAGTGATCCTTGTACCTAGCTCGTTACTATCCGAAGTTGTAAACATTTAATCATTTATTTGAGCTTGGTGATCGTTAGTTTCCATCACCCGGGGTTTTTTGTGCCGGAGATCAACTCTTGATCAAGGGCTTTTTCCCCGTATAAATCCTTGTGTTGTTTGTGCAAATCTAAATTGAAGTGATCCTCATCGCTATTACATAATCAGCATCATACCCCCATAACGTAGAGTTTGGTTGCAATATCCTCAACAGATTTTTTGACCAAAACAACTGCCCTAACAAAAACCCCTTCAGAAGTCTTGGCAACCGAGAACCACCAGTTCAAGCCACCACTACAGATGCGCAACAAAAGGGGCCAAGACCCAAATCTTTTTTGTGAATTCCACAAGGACACCGGCCACTTAACCGATGATTGTTTCAGCCTCAAACAAGAGATCGAAAGGGCCTTAAGAGACGGAAAGTTAACTCACCTGGTCAAAGGTGGAAGACGTGAATACCGTCAGATTCAGAGAAGAGAAGAAGGGCCGGATAACAAAAAACTCCGGAAATTAGAAACCCACATGATCCAAGGGGGTCCACGAAGACCAAGAAGGAGTTACAACAAGCGCGCGCAAGACGACTCATGGCGCGAGAAACAAGTTGTTTTCCCCGTTGTAAGAGGAGGCCCTCGAGAAAGAAGACCAATAGTCATCTCAGGCGTCATAGGGCATTATCAAACAGATTACATCTTCATTGATCCGGGGAGCACTGCAGATATCATATATGAACAGTGTTTTAATCAGTTCGATCAGGAGGACAAGGCGCGCTTAGAACCAGTTGATTACCCGCTCACTGGTTTCTACAACGAAGCCGTTTTTCCTCTAGGACAAATATCGTTCCCAGTGCTGCTCTCAGACGGAAGAAACTCAAGAACAGAGGAAGTCACATTCATGGTGCTGCCAGCACATTCAAGACATGATATTCTGCTGGGAAGAGAATCCCAAGGTGATTTTAGCATGATTTGCTCTGGCCCACACTCAGCAGTGGGATTCCCAACAGAAACAGGAGTAGCCATCATCTATGCAAGCAAAGAAGTATTAGCAACAGATGAGCTAAGACCTGCAAAGACAAGGAAACCAGAAGCACGCCAAGAGGCAGAAAAATGGGTGCTAAACAGCGCATATCCGGAACAGACAGTAACCTTGGGACCTGCAATGTCCGATCTGACGCGCGCGGCGCTAAAAAAACTGCTGTTCCAAAATATGGATGTCTTTGCTTGGACGCCAGCAGACATGGTGGGCGTTCCACGGCACATAGCTGAACACCGCCTAAACGTCTCGGAAGAAGCCAAACCGGTGGTACATGCTAAGCGCCATTTGGGAGACATCAAGCATGACGCCATGAAAGAGCAAGTGATAGAGCTGTTAAACGCAGGAATCATCAGGGAGGTCAGGTACCAAACATGGGTAGCAAGTCCAGTGATGGTCCAGAAGAACAACGGTAGCTGGAGAATGTGCGTGGATTACAAAGATCTGAATAAGGCATGTCCGCGCGACTGTTACGCCTTACCAGATATCGATGAAAAGATCGATTCACTTGCCACTTTCCGGTGGAAATGTTTCCTTGATTGCTACAAAGGGTACCACCAGGTACAGATGGCCGTGCAGGATGAAGACAAGCCCGCGTTCCGCACACCAACAGGGTTATACTGCTATACCAAAATGCCTTTTGGTTTAAAAAATGCGGGCGCGACTTATCAGAGGCTCATGAACGAAACCTTCCACGACGCCATCGGCAAGTACATAGAAGTGTATATGGATGATCTGGTTATCATGAGCAAGGAGGAAAGTACAATGTTGCTGAACATCCAAAAGACATTTGACACTCTGCGCGGAGTCAGCATCAAGTTAAACCCAGCTAAGTGCTCCTTCGGCATGGAGGAGGGGAAATTCCTGGGTTTCATTGTCACGAAAGATGGTTTCAAGGTGAACCCTGACAAGATACAAGCAATAGAACGCATGCCGTCACCGTCAACGATCAAGGAGATGCAAAAATTGGCAGGACGGTTGGCAGCACTCAACCGCTTCCTAGCCAATCACGCGGCTAAATCATTTCCGTTTATAAAAACTCTCCGAAACTGCATGAAGAAGAGTCAATTTCAGTGGACTCCGGAAGCTGAAACCGCTTTCCGCGAGATGAAAGACTGCCTCATCAAGCTGCCAACCTTAACTGCACCAGTCAAGGGCGAACCTCTGGTACTATACTTATCAGCCTCTGACAGGGCAGTGGGAGCAGTGTTGCTTGTCGATCGACAAGGTGTCCAGACGCCGGTCTATTATGTGTCACGAACTCTAACCGATCCAGAAACCCGGTACGCAATCATGGAGAAACTAGTGCTCGCACTAATTCATGCATCAAGAAGGCTGCGCAGGTACTTCGCCAATCACGTCATTCACGTGCTAACAAACTACAACATTGGCAACATACTCGCAAGGCCGGAGATTTCAGGGAGGCTAGCAAAATGGGCGATAGAGCTCGGGGGTCATAACGTAGTGTTCAGACCAAGACCGGCGATCAAGGGCCAAGCGCTCGCAGATTTCATGACAGAGGTACCAGATGACAAAGATCGCGAATGCAAGGCAATGGAAAAGGCCGAGAAACAACAAATGGAAGAACCATGGCTACTATACACAGATGGCGCGTCTAATGAAGACGGCGCAGGTGCTGGTCTCCGGCTGGTGAGTCCTGACAAACACGAGTTCACCTATGCCATACGCCTGGAGTTTAAAAGCACAAACAACGAGGCAGAATACGAAGCCTTCCTTGCTGGACTAAGGCTGGCAATCAAAATGGGAGTGCGACACATCGAAGCGCATGTGGACTCCATGTTGGTGGCAGGCCAAATCAACGGGCAGTACGAAGCCAAGGGAGATACAATGGCACTTTACTTGAGCCAAGCAAAGACACTGCTGCAAACCTTCTATTCCTACAAAGTGCATCACATCAATAGAAGCAAGAATAAGCCAGCCGACGCGTTAAGTAAACTCGCCTCTACAAGCTTCCAGCACCTAGCAAAAGATGTACGCATAGAGGTTTTAAGCAACCCGTCAGTACCTTTACGAGAAGTAAGCGTCGTTCAAACAGGGACAACGTCGTGGATGACCCCGATAATCACATACCTCCAATCCGGAGTACTCCCGGAGAACAAGGTAGAAGCAAGGAAAATCCAGTACAAATACGAACATTACCAGATGGCTGATGGGATCTTGTACAGAAAATCATATCTCGGGCCTTTGTTAAGATGTGTTGATCCCGAAGACGCACGCTACCTGACAAGAGAGGTGCACGAGGGAATCTGTGGTATACATGCCGGCCCAAGAATGGTGGTAGCAAAAGTCATGAATGCGGGATACTATTGGCCCGGAATGCATTTGGACGCAGTCAAAGAGTTGAGGAAATGCGGTGGATGTCAAAGACATGCGCCCAAAACGATGCGCCCCAAGAATGAGTTGGTACCGGTCACCACCGCGTGGCCCTTTCAACAATGGGGAATAGACATGGTGGGACCATTTCCCGAAGCCCCAGGAGCTGTCAAGTTTATAATAGTCGCAGTTGACTATTTCACCAAATGGGTAGAGGCAAAGGCCCTCGCGTCGACCACAGCCGACGTTGTCAAAAAATTCATTTGGGAACAAATCATATGTCGTTTTGGTTTACCTCTCAAGATAATCACCGATAATGGGACCAACTTTTCCGAAGACAACCTTCAACAGTGGTTCAAGGACTTACACATCGAACACACTTTCTCCTCGGTCGCGCACCCGCAGGGGAACGGTCAAGTTGAAGTCGTCAACAAGAGTATAGTCGACGGAATTAAGGCAAGGCTGGGAGAAAAGAGAAGAGGCTGGGTAGACGAACTGCCAAGCATCTTGTGGGCCCACAGGACGATGCCCAAGACAAGCAACGGAGAAACACCGTTTAGCCTGGTTTATGGGTCGGAGGCTGTAATACCAACAGAGATAGGATTGCCGTCACCCAGAATGCTCTCCATGAACGTGATCAACAATGAAGAAGAAAGGAGGATCGACCTCGACCTCCTAGAAGAACAGAGAGAAATGGCGGCAATCAACGAAGCAAAGTACAAAACAAAGCTGGAAAAATATTACAACTCTAAAGTCCGCATATGCACCTTCAACCCGGGAGAATACGTCCTCAGAGACAATGAGGCTTCCAATGCAGAAAAACCCGGGAAGTTAGCTCCCAAATGGGAGGGCCCTTATGTCATCGACACCGTGCTCGGAAAAGGAGCCTATAAGCTGCGTACCATCGACAACAGGGAGGTTCCTCGCACATGGAACGCCCAACAGTTGAGGAAATGTTACCTATGAAGGAAATTCTTGTAATCGCAATGGCCAAGTCGCCAATACATTTATAATTATACAAGAAGTGTTTGGCTATCTCTCTATCATGCAAATTTCTTTGTCACAACTGCATATATTACTTTGGGCATACACGAAAACATCAATGGCTCGACCATTAGGAAACGTTGTAGACCTCCAAGGCCTGTCACAAACAAGTGCACAGCCGGGTCAGACACACAACCAAAGCCTAACAAACGCCAAACAAATACTTCGTGCCCACATAAACACGAAAACATCGTACACAGGACTAACTAACATTGTAAACACCCCCAAGGTTGAGAACAGCCGGGTACACACAATAACCTGTAAACTCGATCACTTCGTACTCACGATCCAACCTGCGCACAAATACGACAGAATGCAACGTTGTAATAAACGCAATACAACCTGTCAGCGCCATCATTCATTCGTGATACCTGAATCAAAGTAATTACACATGCACATATTATGACGATAACAAAATTCGCATAAAAACAGACAACTGTTAGCATAACATACGTCAAAACATAGCCAAATATCCACAAGCATAACAAAGAAGTTAACATTGTTTATCAAATTGTCAAGTACAAGACCACACAAGGTCATACGCGGCGCGCAGGCCGGAATTCTTCATTCGGGATGACTGGGTCCAGCACCTCCAGTCGCACCACCTTCATCACCTAGCGCTCTTTTTAACATAACAACACCATCTGGCCTTCGAGCCAGCTTTCTCGCAGCGTTAACCACCGCAAACTCCAAAGACGAAAACTCTTGTCTCTTTGCAGCATAAGCAGCGGTGCAATCTTCTTTCCACAGCTCAAAATGGTGTTCTTTCTCCTTATTAGCCGCCGCAGCCCTGCCTTCGATATAACCATCCTTACGCCCGCTGTTATAGCCAGCCTGCCCCAACTCAAACATATAGTTGGCCAGCTCATGCGAGTTAACGATGCGTCCAGCAATCTACAACAAACACACAAGTAAGAGACAATTCATGAAAGTCACAAAAAGCACAACACAAGAAATTACCAGAGGCACCGCGCGCGAGAGCAACCATTTGCAGTCAGCGGACGTCTCCTCAGCAAGGAGTTCAGAGGCTTGGCATTCAGCAGTCTTCTCCAGAAGCAGACGTTCAGAAGTCTCATATTGCCTCGCAAGAACCTCCAGCTTAGCGATGCGTTCAACGTACTCGTTCTCCTTCTTCTCAAACGCCATGCGCGCTTGATTAGCCTCCTCAGCAATATCTTTCTTTTCACCAGACAAACGTATAACGGCGTCACGTTGAAGTTTAAGCTCAGCATTCGTGCGTTCACACGCAGCTTCCCAATTTTTTTGCTTATCAGCATTGACCTTCCTCTCCTCGGCAAGTTTCCCCTCCGCATCAGCAAGCCTCCACTCCAACCCTTTCTTCTCAGCGTTGAATCTCTCCTTCTCTTCCGCAAACAGTCTCTTATCATTCTCAAACTCCAATATGTCCTCCCCCATCTGCTTCCACTCACGGACAATCTCCTGAGTAGTAGAGAAAAAATTAACCCCGGCTTGAACATGATCATCTAACAGTTCAAACCGACGGCGCTTTTTCTGAAACATCCTTTCAGCTGGGGGGAGCGACAAGGAGTAGAAGTCATGACAATTTTCAAGATTATCCATCCTAGAACCTTGGGTCAAGTTCCAACGGGGGACGTGCGGGAGATCGTCACAAGCAGGGTTCGTCGTATCAAAAGAATCAGCATGAACCTTTCTAAACTCAGGGCTGCGGACAGCACCTGAGGTTGCACCACCACCATCACCCGGAGGGCGTTTGGTATATATTGTCTGATGCGGAGTGGTCTCACTTGTCTGCACCTCGGTCTCAATACCCTTACCACGATCAGCACCACCAACACCCCCCGCAGCATCATCACCACCTGTCTTACCACCACCTTCCCCAACCTGCTCCACATTCACATCATCCTTCTTCTTCCCACCAGAAATCTCATGAGGAGGAGACAACCCGAATGTCCTCGACGGCGGAGATTGCGGAGGAGTAATTTTTGAAATATCAACCTTGTGCCCCGTTTTGGCTGTTTTAGCACCTGCTCCAAAACGAGCAGTACATTCAAAATAAAAGAACAAACATACAAAATATGTACAACAGACTCAAAGAAGCTTAAACGAATACCGGAAGCTTCAAAAATTTTCTGTAGCAAGTCCGAGGGTTTCTCCGCAAAGATACCCATATCAATGTCTGACTCAGAAGGGGCGGGAGGATTCTCTTTCTGAAGTCTGATCTTCTTCGAAGCAAGCAAAGCAGCAGCCTGCTCGTCAAGCTTTCGCTTCCTATCCTCAAAGGCTTTCTTTTGCATTATCTCCGTCAACGTCGCGCGGTCCTCAGGGTCCGACGCAGGACGTTTCTCTCCAATCCCTAAACCGGGCAACGTGTCAGAAACGAAAACATAATCAAGGACACGAGGAGTGTAAGGACGCTTACGAGGGGTACCAGATGCAGTTCCCTCAGCTTTCTTCCCTTTCCCTTCCGGCTTATCAGCTTTTGTTTTCCTCCTCGTCTCCAACGGGTTAACAGTCTCGACCAGAATCTCCACATCTTCCTCAACACGCTCGTTCACCGGTTCGTGCACAACCCCCTGCGCCGGACCTGCACGCGCGGAAGGAGAGGTTAGGTCTCCCAACGATCTGCCAGAACCATCACTCGAGAGAACGATAACTTCCTCTCGAAGGGAATCAAATGAACCATCCTCATTTTCAATCTCCTCACCTAAGGTAGTGTTCACGTAAACAGCGAAACTCTCATCACTCGGATGCAGAAACCGATGGCGAATCTGATCCAACCAGGGTCGTTTTTCAGTTTTCTGTATCGCCTCAACCATTGTACCCGGGGCATCGGGATCCAAAACATTCATCAATGTGTACCCTACTGCAAAAAAGGAGGAAATAAAGCACAATACAAAAATAACACAACCAAAGGAAAAGCAAAAGGGGGATATGGAACAAACGTACACTTGCCACCATAACCGTAAACCGGAACACCCAGCGGATTTTTAGGAACCCACTTCATACTCATCCCGGCACCAACCAACGCCATCTCCTCAAGCTGAACTATCGGAGTAGCCTTCCGGGTCAACTTCTTATACCAGTCCTGATTAGCAAAGTCTGCAGCCACATCAACCTTTGGGATACCCTCATCCACAGACCTGTAATGCATATCCACAGGAACAACCCCCCGGCGAATAAAGAAAAACTTCTGTTTCCAGTCATGTATACCCTTTAACGGCACAGAACAAACTGGCGACACGCCGGTACGAGCACTAAAGGAATAAAAACCATTTGTATACGTAACAGTGTAGAAGACGTTGAACATCTCAAACGTCGGATCTAACCGGTTAGCCATACAAACGAACTCAAAGTGGGTGATACGGGGGAGCCCGATGGCATTGATCTGAGATATATGGAGATCGTAACCCCTCAACACGTCAGCAGTGAATCGAGTCATCGGAAGCCTAAAATTACCCTCCCGAAAAAAAGCAGCGTACAAAGTCATGTACCCGGGAGGAGCTTCCATGGCGGTGGAACCCGCAATAGGATATTGAGCACCCCAATCAGGGAGAAAACCCATCTCCCTTACTAGATTCTGAAATTCCTCTTCTTTCCAACCAATAACCGCCTGATCTGGGCCGGGAGGAGTTCTACCCTTGTTCCTCTTTTTCTTCGAAGAAGGATTTGATGTAGACATCGTGAAAAACGGAAGGAGAAAGCAGATGAACTCAAAAGTAGAAAGAGGAAGATAAGGGAAGAAGAGAGAAACCTGGAATGCAAAATTCGAATTTTGGGAAAGTGTTGAAGAAAGAGAAACCACCATATATTTATACCCATCGCATTTAATGCGATGGGTAGTGGAGGAGTCAGGTTTTGAAAAAGCAACCAACAGGAGAGAGACACGTCAGAAGAGAGAGAAGGCGGCACCTCTTTTTCCGGAAGCAGGTGAACAGACACCTGACATGTCGCCGAAAAAGCAACTGATGTGACTGAAAAGGCGCCTGTTCGCCTGACATCAGACAGTCACGTCAGTCACTCCTCCCCAAGACAACAAAGCTTCTTCCTGAAGACAACACTCATAGAGCGCCAAAACCCATGCGCCATGCGTCATGCGTCCATTTGACTCACTTCCGCAAGGAGTCAAAACCCATGCGCCATGCGTCCATTTGACTCACTTCCGCAAGGAATCAAAACCCATGCGCCATGCGTCCGTTTGGCTCAGTTCCGCAAGGAGTCAAAAACCCATGCACAGGACTCCATATGCCGTGTGCTAATCAGGGGCAAATCTGTGAGAAAAACCATAAAAAAACCCCACATCACAACAAACACTACCTTCATAAGTCCAGAATCCCTCCTAGACGATCAACTCACCTAGAAGGCACACTGGACTGGGGGGACTTGAAGAGGTATGGTCCCAATTCCTTGCCAACATGGCAAGGACCATACCACTTTCTCCATCCTACATGGCGTTGACATCAACCGTATCATCCAGAAGCTTCTAGAAGCTTCTGGAAAATATCCAGGTGACACCAAAGATGCTCCATCCGACATAAAAGACAACACGTGTCACCAGCCATCAAGCGCCAACTGGACCTGCAACAGGTCAGGGAGCAGCCCGACGACATCAGTACGATGTTTCCAAATTAGACAAATGCAGGCGCGCCACGTGTACCACTACACTGACCGCAGCAGAGGGGACCAAGGGGATATTCCCCTTGGTCGGACAGTTGGCGCGCGTCTACAGCTGGCATCGCTGCTCCTCCCTCTCTCACCATCCGGCTATAAATAGAACCCTCCATCATTCAGGTAAAGGGATCTGGCTCTCTCTATTCTCACACTTAACACACACTGATATTTCCTCCTCGGAACAGTACTTATTCTCATGCCGGAGCCTGGTTAAGAGGGAAACCCCCATATTCCCCTCTTAATGAGACTAACGGTGTTGCTGTTTTGCAGAAACCAGGTCACACCCGCGAGTAGAAAGAGAGATTGACCCCACAGAAGAAATAACCCCACTGATTAACCATAGTGTTAACCAGTGTTTCATCAGATGGTAAAGGAGTATAAGTGTGAACCGGGTAACGGTAAGCGTAGGACAAACCGACGTGTAAATGACGTTAGAAGTCGTAAAGTCGGAAAGATAGTCCGAAAGTAAACAAATGAAACCTTAGACTACGGTCAAGGTCAACTAAAGCTCAAAAGCAAAATTAAATGATTCCAAACATAACAAAGTATGCTTTAAAGCTATATATGTATAAATAGACAATTGAATAAAGACTAGAATAAAAGATGATCTACGGGATTATCATAACCTACGGGATATTAATTAGTGTAAGGGTCTACAGGGCCAAAATGACCCACGGGTCATAAATTGAAGCAAATGGATAAAAAGGGCCTCGCCTTAAAGAGGTGAAAGCTTAAGGAAATAGTATACGAGGTTAAGTGAAGGAACCTACGGGTCGATAGTGTGAGGTAAGGGAACTTGTTACGATTCCCCGTATAAAACTAAGATTGTAAAAGAATAAATTATGGACTGTCAATATCATGGTATGGATAATTGACAAAAGTTAAAGAAAAGATCCTAAAACTAAAACTTTGATTTTAGTAAGAAATGACGTTTTTACAAATATAAATTCTGATAGGAATTTGAATAGTAAGCATGAAAGGTTCAAGTCTTGACACTGATAGGTGCAAGACGATATATTCGAAAAGTGATATTTTCGAAAATGAAAGGTTGATACAAACTAAACATGATGTGACACGATCACGGTTAGGAAATGTAATGTGAAGTAAAATCACATTATAACCAAGCGAGTGGTAAAAAGTAACGGGACTAATAAGTCTAGTTAGTGAGACCGGTTAAGGCCAGTAATTCAAATCAATAAAATTTGGTTTGCTTGTAAGCGGTGGATTTGGTATAACTGAACCGAATAAATAAATCTGAAAACAAAAGAAATTATTGCTAAAAGTGAAATATTTCACTAAAGACCTTTAAACGGGTCAAAGTAATGGATTCATAAAGAATTCGATATTATATGAAAGCAATGGATATCGCTAAGTTAACTAAACTAGTGGAAATAACGAGATTACGTTATTTCAAGTTGCACTATGTCGTATGAGTTATGTAGACAATTAGTAACCAAAAAGATGTTACCATACTTTTCTGGTAATACTAACTATTGGATAAAAGTATAAGTAATGTTTAAAAGATTTCTCGGATCGAATACATTGAGTTAAACTCAATAAATTATGTAAAAAGGGTTTCGAGGACGAAACCTCTTTAAGAGGGGTAGACTTGTAACACCCCGAAAATTGGTTTGGTAATCAAACCACGTTAACACTAAAAGACGGGTAAAATACCGATAGTGATAAAACTTACCCGGTTAATATTAGGATTTAAATAATTAAACCTAATATTAAATAAAGGTTGTACGAAGACTTTTTGAGGAAATAAATTTAGGAAAGGCCCGAGTTAACGGGACTTAAAAATAAAACGGGTTATGACTTCCCGAACCCATTAAATTTAACTAGGAATAATTGACCTAGTTAGTAATACGTGACTAAGTTATAAATAGTGAACTATAGATTCAAATGATCAAAATAGAAACATGAGGGACTAAAGTTGTCAAGTGGGAAACTAATATTTATTAAAACAAGTAATAACACACAACACACACACTGAGAGTGTGTGTGTGTGCGTGTAATCGCCCAGGAGCAAGAAAAGAAAGGGTGCAACCCTAGTTCATCAAGATTCAACAAATTGAAGGGCAATTTAGAGCCAAATCGTATGGATTAACACAAATTCGTGATCACCAAGCTTAGGGGATCACAAGGTATGTTAAATTTTTATGTTTAGTGAAGTTGAAATTCTTTATGAATTTATGATAAACGAAATTATTGCTTGCATGTTTGATGTGAGAGTGAAATAAGGATAAATCCATGTCTAGGAACAAACCCTAGTAAGGATTTGACGAATTAATGATGAAAAATTGTGAAATAGATTAATACCCATTTATATGCTAAGTGGGTTTTTATGTCATTGTGATGAACACTTGAATTAGGATGTTAAATTCAGGAATATTGATTGTTATGATATAAGTTCTTGATGTAGTTCATGAACACTAGACATAGAGGTTTGATTTTGATGTAAATCTTGGTGAAAATAACTAGTTATGAACTAGTTAGTAAATATGTAAAATTATGCACATTAGGTGTTTGTTAAAATGTCTAAATGAGAACTAAAGTGTTGAAATTTAGAGTGAAAACGCGTATTCGAATGATATGGCAATTACGCGTGATATGAAGTGATAAGAGTTCTAAATACTATGTTTATTTAGACTTAATTCGTAAACCATGCGATTGAAAGTAGTTAACTTTAGATAAGTTAAGTTAACTAATCATGAAGTCAAATAGTAGCTTCGGCATAGGAAATAAGTGAGGTGGAATAGTCGTGATTTTTATGACTAATTTAACCGCCTTGTAAATGATTGACAATATTTTGACGCGTAACAAGCTAGATGAAAGCTTGGAGGAGGGAGCGGGTCAAACGGAGCAAGTACGGAAAGAAAAGCGTGGCGTGGATGCGAGGTAAGTGTAAGTTACACACTTATGTAGAATACCCGTTTATTCGATACGTTGTAAACGTGATAACGATAATATTGGAAATATGGAAATTTGTCAAGTGTCGACTAATGTAAATCAAGGTTAAAAGGATACCCATGGCGTAAGCCGAAATGGGTTGAATTTGTAAGAAAAGAGTGTAAAAGAAAAAGGGGTATGGTTATAAAATCCGGGATGGGATGGATGTATGAATTGGAAATCAAAAACGATGTTTTTGATTAAATAGATAATGTTGGGCATATAGTCCAAACGGGTCGAATGGTGATGATAACACCATTTGACAATATCGACTAATGTGGTTGTCAAGTCTTATGTTAACAGGACCGATTAGCCAATCGGATAATTGCGTCACCATTGATGGTGTGATAATGAAAACGAGGTATAAATCGGGTCTACTTGTTGATCCGGGCCAGGTACGCATAATTATGTTGTAGTTAAAAGTGTTATTTTGGTCGAATAATTTGAGAGAGAGTCCTTCGTCATAAAAGGACTAAAATCGACCAAAACGCCCTTGTAGGCTAAATGGAACAAACGACCCTTAAAGGTTGTTTGGAAACGAGTTTTATGACTAGGTAAATACTTAGAATAAGTATAGAAGCTGAAAGAGGTATTGTATTAGCTAAATGGCACTATTTGAGTTTTTGCTGTAAAATAATGATTCGAGAGGTAAAATTTGGTTTATATTGATCACCACATTAAACCTACCTTAAATACAGTTGGGGTGGGAGATTATAGGATAAGAAATGTGGTAATGGAATGCTAGAAGCAATCGAAAGCTATTTTAGGCTCGAAAGTGCTTAAATACCCTTAACGGGTCAAAATAAGCATACGAGCGAAAATGGGTTTAAATTGTGTAATAAACCTGTGATTAGAACCTAATATGGTATATAACATTTATTTGAAGAAGTGTAGGTGATGTAGGAATCAAACAAATATGTTTGTTTGATAAAATGCATAAACGGGTAAAATTTGATAAAAAGGTAACGAGTCGAAGGCTTGAAAGTCTCAAAATTTATTTATGTTGGATGTTGGATTTTAACTTCATAAGATGGAGAATTAAATTACGGACGCGTAGGAAAAAGAATCGGGTAAAACGGATCAATAACGAAGAAGTTATGGTCGTTTCCGTGAAACGGGTTGAGCTGGGAATGTACAACAACAGCTGAAGGCAACAGTCTGTGAAAACAAGGGCTAGGCGTGACGCCTAGGCCCTTGGCGTCACGCGACGCCCCTAACTCCGGAAAATTTTTAAATTTTGTCATTTTAACCCCTGTACTTGTTTGAACTTAATATTTGACTATCAAAACTAACTTTTAAGTTGGTTTTGATCATAGTTGATCGCCAAGAGTGCCCGGATGAAGATCAAGCTCGATGAGGAACCGAACACGATAAAATACAAGCTTCCGCGCGGCTTTTCGTCGTATCTTTAAAACGACGAATCCAATTACATTAAGTTGTATTTTTGAAATGTTGTTAACATGTGGAAATGTTAGTATGAAAAGTTTTTGTAAAGTCACATTTTAGCATTTAAATGTGTATTTTATTAATAAAATCTTGATTTATTAAGTCGGGTGTTACAGTGCCTTATGTGTTTGTACCCCGTCTTGTGCGATGCACTTGTGCGATCAGATCTGGTCTTGTGTGACCTGATCTTGTGCGACCGAGAGAGACTTGTGCGATTCGTTTTATTATCCGGATATTATGCTATTCGGTTACAATCATTCAACAGTTTCCAAATTTCCATTCAATCAATTAATACTAACAGTTTCTAAACCCAACCAAAATCGATCAAACAAAGGTTTTTAGTATCAAATCTCTATGAACCCTAATCATGTTTCAAGCATAACAATAACTTATCACATCATATCATTTGATCCGATTACATGAACATACAACCGATTATAAACATTTGATCCTAAGTCATCATGCAACCTAATCCGAAAACAAGACATGGTAGTCGATTAACATCATCACACACATCCGATTACTAATACACATCTCGATCTAATCATACACATGTGAGCCGATTTTAAAGACATCAATACTAACAGTTTACATCATCATCAATCATATATCATTTACAAATCATCACATGAGACATGTATAATCACATAACATAAAATCAACTAATAACAAAACACTAACCGGTTAAGAGAGTATAACGAGAATGATCTGAACAAGAGAATGATCCGAACACTATGATGATCTTCGATTGAGAGAGAGTGTGTTGCCGTCGAGTTTGAGAGGATAGAAAGAGAGTGTAGGGTTTGTAAACTTGTGTGATTAGGTAAAGTGTGGAATTTATACCAACACCCTAGGTGTTGTGCGATTAATGGAGTGGGCCGAACCCTCCTAGTGGGCTGCCCTTAAATCCGAATACAAGAGTGTAGCCCGAGTGGGCTTGTGCAATCGGTTCGTGTTGTGTGTTTGGGCTGTTTATATACATACATACATTACACAAAGCACATATCAAACATAACATTCATTTAATCAACCAAGTTCATATAATCACATAACGTTCTCATACGTTACATCAAAGTACAAAGGTAGGTTCCGAGATACGAGTTGTCACATTATCCCCAAGTTGAAAGAAATTTCATCCCGAAATTTGGTACGTACTCACTGAGGAAGCTAGTTAAGTTGCATGTTTTTCCTGGTTTTCCTGGGGTGTCACATCCTCCCCCCGTTGATCTGGAATTTCGTCCCGAAATTCCGTAGCTTCAGCCTCAGTAGTGGTTGTACTGTTTGCGAATAGTTGGGGATACTTTTGTTTCATCTGATCTTCGCGTTCCCACGTGAATTCTGGGCCGCGACGGGAGTTCCAACGAACTCGAACGAGAGGTATTCTAGTGCGTTTGAGGACCTTAACATCCCGGTCCGTGATTTCAACTGGTTCCTCAACGAATTGTAACTACTCGTCGATAGTGAGCTCCTTCAAAGGAACTATGAGGGTCTCATCGGACAGACACTTCTTCAGATTCGACACGTGGAAAACGTTGTGAACTGCACTGAGTTCTGCTGGTAAGTTCAGTTTGTAGGCCACTTTGCCTATTTTCTCTATGATTTCGAACGGTCCAACGTATCGTGGGTTAAGTTTGCCTCGTTTACCAAAACGAACCACACCCTTCCAGGGTGAAACTTTTAGTAGCACTCGCTCCCCAACCTGGAGCTCGAGTGGTTTCCTGCACTTATCGGCGTAGCTTTTCTGACGGTTTCTGCCGCCATTCGTTTTCGTATTTGAGAAATTCTTTCTGTTGTGTCTACCACAAGTTCTGGGCCAGTGATCTGACTATCCCCCACCTCTGCCCAACAAAGAGGTGACCAGCATTTACGCCCGTACAATGCCTCAAACGGAGCAGCTTTAATGCTGGTGTGGTAGCTGTTATTGTACGAAAATTCCACAAGTGGCAGATGCTTTTCCCAGCCGTTGCCAAATTCAATTACACATGCCCTAAGCATGTCTTCAAGGGTCTGGATGGTGCGTTCAGACTGCCCATCCGTTTGCGGGTGATAAGCTGTGCTCATATCTAAACGTGAGCCAAAGGATTTGTGCATCGCTTACCAAAGTTCTGAAGTGAAACGTGCGTCACGATCAGAGATAATAGAGGTGGGCACCCCGTGCCTCGAGACAACTTCCTTTAGATATACGTCTGCTAAAGTGGAGAACTTATCCGTTTCCTTGATAGCCAAGAAGTGTGCAGACTTTGTGAGTCGATCCTGTTACGTAGTAAGCACCGTCTTCCTTTTGTTCTAATCGTTGCCTTGAGCCACGTAGGGCTTCAGCCCTGATGTTTTCTGGTTTCAATGCTTCTACCTGAGCATCTCGTATCTGGGAAGGAAGACTAGACTGTAAAGTGAGTTGTAAAGCTCGTACGCGCTTAGGCGTAGTGTCCTTTCGACTGAGGGCGTCAGCCACAACATTGGCTTTGCCTGGGTGGTATCTGATCGAGCATTCGTAGTCATTCAGTAGTTCGACCCATCATCGTTGTCGCATATTCAGTTCCTTCTGTTTGAAGATATGCTCGAGACTCCTGTGATCGGTATAGATGGCGCACTTGGTACCGTACAGGTAGTGTCTCCATATCTTAAGTGCAAAAACAACAGCTCCCAACTCTAGGTCGTGCGTAGTGTAGTTCCTTTCATGAACTTTGAGTTGGCGTGAGGCGTAGGCTATAACTTTATCTCGTTGCATCAATACACAACGAAGACCCTGAATTGATGCGTCGCAGTAAACCACAAAGTCGTCTGTGCCCTCTGGCAATGAAAGGATAGGTGCACTGCAAAGTCTATCCTTTAAGTGCTGAAATGCTAATTCCTGTGCATTTCCCCATCGATAAACAATGCCTTTCTGCGTTAGTGAGGTGAGAGGCTGTGCAATCTTGGAAAAATCCTTAATGAATCTCCTGTAGTAACCTGCCAAGCCCAAGAATTGGCGAATTTCCGTTGGTGTATGAGGTGCAGGCCAGTTCTTAATCGAGTCTAACTTGGATGGATCAATGTGAATCCCATCCTTGTTTACCACATGGCCTAAGAAATGGACTTCACGAAGCCAGAAGTCGCATTTTGAAAACTTGGATGGATCAATGTGAATCCCATCCTTGTTTACCCGTTTTAATGCAATGACGTATCAATGTTTCGTGCGATGATGTCGAATCTTATTCCATACTAAATACTAATTCGACATCATCGCACGAAACATTGATACGTCATTGCATTAAAACGGGTAAGAAATTTAATTTACATAAAACTATATAGCTAGTAGATTTTATTTTAAAAATCTATTTAAAAAAAATATTGGTGTAACTAGTAGATTTTATGTTAAATAAGAAATTTAATAAAAATATGAAAATAAAAAAAAATAAATAGATTTTATGTTAATTAAGAGATATAATAAAAAGATGAAAATAAAAAAAATTGATTTTGGAAAATTTATTTAAACTTAAATAAAATTAGGTGTTAGTACCCAAATGTGTTACATTGACAAACTTAAAAAAAATGCTGGGGTATTTTAGTCATTTTGTGGTGTTAATACCCAAAGGTGTTACAAAATTGAAACCATAGAACCTAAACCTGTTACAAAAAAAAGTTAGTACCTAAAGGCGAAACTAGCTATAAACCACATGACTCATTTGTGTAATTAACTCATATTAATATATATATAATTACCGTGATTAAAATAAAAATCTAAATTAATTCAAACTAGATGCTTTACGTATATATAATTTAATAACCATTTTAGCTTCATGGATAATTTTAACAGATTTCATCAATTTTTATTAAAATTCTTATTATTAATAATATTAATTTAATCAAATCTAAAATCTAATCTAATACAATTTTTTATTATCAATAATATTTAATCTAATCTAATAAGAATTCATATGAATTCCAAAGTTGATATTAACTTTCAAATAATTAAAAAAAATCCGCCTAACATCACAAATGTTTCTGTTAAATTCGATTAATTAATTTGTTCAATAATCACTGTTATCTTTATCATTCAGTACGGTTAACCGATTTATCATAATACAACCTCCCACCTATTCAATTATATGATTTTTCTATCTTATATTAACTAAATAAATAAATATTAATATTCAATCTTATCCTACTTTAAATATAAAAAAAATCTGTGGTTCAGATTAATATTCATTCTTATCCTACTTTAAATATAAAAAAAATCCTTTAGTTTTTTTAAATATATTTTTTAATTGTTTGGTATATAAAATCACCATGTAATACACGGGGGTTTTTAAAATATAACTTTTTTTTTATTATTTGATAAACAATGTTACATTTATTCAACCCGTGTAATACAATGGTTTTAAAGATATAATTTTTTTATTATCTGGTATATAATATTACATTTATTCAACCCGTACAATACATATGGTTCTTATAGATATAACTTATTTTATTATTTAATATATAAAATTACATTTCTTTAACCCGTGCAATAAAGGAGACCTTTAAAATGATAACGTTTTATTATTTGGTATATAAAATTCATTTATTCAACCCGTGTAATACACGGGGTTATAACCTAGTATATTTGATATACTCAATTGATAATAACGATGAGGGGACATGTTTTTCAAATATTATTTTGTATTAGTTATACCTAGAATTTATCCATTATAAAAATAAGGATTTTTTTAAACTCAAATAGAGATAAATGTTTAAACTCAAATAGAGATAAATGTTTTGTATATTAGTTATCTTTAGTTTAAAATATAAGTATCTATAATTAATTAAGAAAATGGTAGAAAAATAAAAAATTAGATGACTCATATGAATGACACGTGTCCCTACACGGGTTTATTTTATTATATAGTATAGATTTCTTTTTTTTTTTAATATTTTCATTTATCTGGATTAAATGTTTTACTTTTCAAAATAAATGTTTCCTCTTCCACTTTGCAATTATTTCTATTTGCGTCATGTGTTTCATTTTTATTAATTTTTGTAGGCGTACAATAATTTTTCTTTTTTTGCTTTTTCTCATATCAAAATTTACCCCTAAATACTATTTAACCTATACTGTTTTTGTTATATGCAATCATTATACCAGTAGATCATGACTTTCGTTATTATATTTGAAAGACAACTACTTCCTTTTGTTTTTATTCAATAAATGTATCAATATTTTCCACACTTTTAGTAATGTATTGTCGCTCAAAATTTATAGCGAGTGTAAGGTGATACAAGAATTAGGTAAGAATATGATTTCCTCAATGTAATTTAAGTAGGGCATAAGATGCAGTTTAATGTGATTTGAATTTTGAATTGTGTACGTAAGTCAAAGTGAATATGGTGTTATATCATTTAAACCCATGACCTAATGGTTTAGTGATATAATTTTTGCTCTCCACAAAACTTATGTGAATTAAATCCTTAAAGTGCAAAGTTAGGTGATATTAAGGTGTAAAAAATTATTAAAAAAATACTAGTTTAATCTCTTTAACATTTAGCTTTTACCCAAAAGCATTATATAAATTGAGATGGAAGGAGCTAAAGTTTAATATGAAAATGAAATAAATCCATGCAAATTAAGAAAATCGTTAAATGCTTGGTTGGTCTTTGTGCTTTGCAGATCTTGCACCGTTTGTCCTCATCATTTAATAATTACATAATTGATTCCAATGGTTCTATTTTCATAACATGTGTGATCCTTAACAGCTAACATCGTTAAACTTTCCAGTTAAGTTATGTAAACTAGCCAAACTACCATCAGTATTATATATATATATATATATATATATAATGGTTCTATTTTCATAACATGTGTGATCCTTAACAGCTAACATCGTTAAACTTTCCAGTTAAGTTATGTAAACTAGCCAAACTACCATCAGTATTATATATATATATATATATATATATATATATATATATATATATATAGGGTAAGGTTATTGTAAAAAAGGTTAAAAGTGTGAGAAATGTGAGAAATATTGTGGAGATGACATGTGTCCTAAATCTAAATTAATTCAAAAGGGTAAACAAGTAATTTTATCATTAATTCAATTAATTAAAAATTTCCCATAACCGCCACCTTAATTATAGAAACATGATTTTTTTAAAGATCTCTATAAACACCATTCAGCAAGTATATAACACCATTCAGCAAGTATATAACAGATTAACACCATTCAGTACGTATATAACACCATTCAACAAGTATATAACACAATTCAGTAAGTATATAACACCATTCAGTAAGTATATAACACCATTCAGCAAGTATATAACACCATTCAGCAAGTATATATATAACACCATTCAGCAAGTATATAACACCATTCAGTAAGTATATAACACCATTCAGCAAGTATATAACACCATTCAGTAAGTATATAACACCATTCATGGACTAAACATCTGATCGAAACATATTTTTTTCTCTATAGAAGTATAGCAATATGGTACTCATATTAAAGATAAAAAAACGCTCGTTATTATGGTGTAATTTTTTTTTAAAAAGTTACGTATAAAAAGTTATTGACGTTTAAAAAAGAAGGGGGGGAGTTACATGTGCATTAATATTAGTTTCTTAATTTAAAAATGTTAAATTTACCTATATACCCTTAATCTAGAAAATTAATATGTTTAATAGTAAACATTATTTACAATTTTGCCATTATGATCTTAACCAAAGATCTAATGGTGTAGATTCTTTCTTACCTTTCTCACAAAAAAACCTTTTTTTTACAGGAACCTCTACCTATATATATATATATATATATATGGTAGGGATCAAGAGTGAACAATGTTAATTTTGTGAACAAAAACGAACAGATCCTGGCCATTGGATGAGGATATCTTGATTTTAGGATTTTAATGATTTTTTAATTAATAAAAACAAAAAAACTGATTTACAATAACTGCATAAGGGCACAATCGTCATTAAGGGCACAATCGTCATTAATCCATTGACACCCGCGCAAGTTCTAATAACCAGTTTACAATCGTAGAATTTTGAAACCCATAATAATAGCCTATCAGTTATAGCTTCCTAGCTTCATCAAATCATCTACATATCAATATTCTCTCTCTTCATTACCCAGAAGAAGACGAATACACTGCATCTTCTTCAATCTCCCTCTTTCAACGACAATTTCTGCAAGTATTATATCAAGGTATCGTTGAATAGTGTGTTATTTCCTGAAATCATTGTGTATACTAGGGTGATTCAAACTTCTGGCGACTAATCGAAGGTATTAAGCTTAGTGTTGGTCATTTTTTCCTTTTGTTTTCTATCTGCATGTGTAGATTATAGTGTTCTTACCCATTTGTGCTTGTAAAAGCTAGTGTTTTAGTTGATTGTTCATTAAAAGATGCTTTTGGGTCAATAAAGTTCTTTTTAGATGCTGAAATTTTGTTTAATTTGTGGGTTTGTGGTTAATTTGTTCTGATTTTGTGAAAGGGATGTGTATAGTAGTTGATTTGTTCAGATTATTAGGAGAGGATGAGTTTATGCTAGGGCTTATACACATATGTATACTCTGTTTGTGGGTTTAATTGATTATACACTTTACTATGTTTTTTGGGTTTATTCGATTATACACATATGTATACTCTGTTTTTTGGATTTATTCGATTATACACATATGTATACTCGGTATTATGGGTATAATCGATTATACACATATGTATACTCTGTTTTTAGGTTTATTTGATTATACACATATGTATTATGTTTTGTTGTTCTTATGTGTATAAACACCATAACTGTTATGCTAATACACATGTGTATGTGATGGAAATACACATGTGTTTAATTATTGAGCAGACTTAATAGTACATATATCTTGGTATATGTCATCGTTGACGCTGTCAAAGTGTGCAAAAACCACTAGAAACGGTGTGACAAACAATCGTGGTTCCGAGGACCCTTAACCTTCCTAGTGGTACGTATTACTAAAACCTTTTATTTCCATAGTTATTAGTTATAATAGTAGCCATGAGTTATATCCATTGATGTAATGCAGACAGAAACTTTGATTTTGTACAGTTAATCAATAACGAGGCTTAGCGGTAACATTGCAATGCAAACAAGGCATGCACCTACAACAAATACACATGTGTATTTCTCCGTAATACATATGTGTATCTAATATAACCATATACCCATACATGCTTCTTTATTGTTGTTGCATAGGCACCACTTATTACCATTGCTGACATATACCACTTTATTACTGTTTTGCAGTTGCTATATATAGACGGAACAAGTTGCAATGGTTTGGATGTTGAAAGAGCCGAGCCACCAATTTGTTACTGGAACACAGAAAGGATGAGTCTGAGACAACAAATGGAGATTAAGAATGGAGGATTAGGGTCTGTTGTTGTCAAAGATCTGTTTTACGAACAAAATGAATATGATACTGAAAGTGAGGATGCGGTGAAATTGATAACATCGGTGGCGAACAAACATCGTAAACGTATTTTAGAAGAAGCCTACCAATTTGCCGGCATCAACAGAAAGAAATAGACAAAAGAATGCTACTGGATTGTATGTCGTGTAGTTTAATTATGTTGGTGTTCAAACAATAACTTTACTTTTGTTTCCCTCGTTTTGCTTAACAGACTCGTTACTATGCTTAGTTTCGCTTGGTAATAATCATGTTATGTGGACCTATCATGTATGGGATAACGTTTACCGTCAGCGTAATGTTCGTTTTCTGTATATATAGTTGTTGGTTGTACGGTCGCGCGGATGTGCATTATTGAAATTGCAAGACAATACAGCTCGTTCAAAGTCTGATTAATTAGAATCTTATTTCGTACACGTGTGCAACCCAAAAAATTGTAAGTACTGATAGTAATACAAAAACCAAATACACATGAGTTACGGTAGAAATAATAACCTACTGAACTAATAATCAACGAAAATATATATGGTTTGTCAATTGTCATGGAGTATCGAATTGCACATTTGTATTCATATAATTTCAATTGGATCTCAGTTTTTTTTTTAAAGTTTGTTGTAGTGATGAACGTTTTATCAATAGCCCATCCCATCCCGACCCGGTAACGAATCGAACCGACCCGATAACCAGACATCTTGTAGATTATTACCCGAAATAATACCCAACATAAAAGGGTCGGTTCCGACCCATTTTACACTCGGCTTTGGTTACGTATTAGGTCACTACCCGAACCTAAATCTAATTGAAATCTTCAACTCTAGTAAAGGGTGTTTTGACCTCCAGCATTTGTTCAATACCATCCAGCATCATTTTTTTTGGAACAAATAAATTAAAGTATTGCATCTGTTAATTGGAAAAGTGCAATGTTTGATGATCAAACTGTCAACTATGCTTGTAAATCTCATATACAAAAGCTATACATTGTTGTTTAAGACTTTAGGTTATCGTATGATGTTGGGATTCGACCCAATATAGTTAGTAAACTATGTGTTTTTCGGTCCAGGCTGTGTAATTCGGTTCTTCATAATTCCCGATACCGAACCGACCCAATACCAAAATGACTACAGTAATAAGAACCAAACAAATACCTGAATTACTGTATTAGGGTCGGGTTCGGGTACTATTCGCTTCGATTATCAGGTATTTTCAGGTCGGGTCTCCTATTGGTCACCCCCGGCTTCTGGACTGCTGCTGGTTGGTTCTTTCTAGGCTGTTTTGACATTTTCGTTGGGTACGTTAGGCGCCAAGTTGGAGCATAAACTTATCAGGCGTATTCCGCCATAAATCGGTGAAACTGGCTTTAGTTTCATCCAAAACCTGGCTAGACCAACACATGCTAAATTTTTTTAAAACTTAAAACTGGGATGACAAAAAAGTATACCCTGCTGATTTCTTAGCTAATGCGTAGCGTTTATAAGAATCATTTACACAAGGCATCTGCAAAATGTACCTTTTGCTAGCAACACAAACAACACATACACATGTACACCTCTAAAAAATGTTGTCCTACTGGGCTCCAAATACACATCTGCAGGTGTACCATTATAACCTACTGGACTACATGTTAATGTAACTTATAGCATATATCACAAGTCAATATAGTCCACGTGAATGTCGTCTATAAAAAAGGCATGGATAAAGGATAAAACTTAAAAAAAGTCAAATACTTCACTTGTATGTGTTAAACACATATGCAAACAAACTACAAAAACATGTAATATAAAACATCAACCAACAGAATGTCTAGAAAAAAAAACCGAATGTTGATAAGCTTTACGTAAACTATTCTTCACTTACAAAATCATCGGACCCAGACTCTTCGGTTTCATCATCATCGTAATCTAAAAAAGCGAATGTTGATTATCTCTTGCTCGTTCAGAGCTCTGAGCAATTAACATCTTGGCTGCAACCTCTGGCTGATCGTTCGTATCTATCAAAAGGGTACCCTTTGTCGTAAGTTACAAATCTTAAATGTTTTCAAAACAAAACAAACCATAATACAGCTATCTATTAAACTTACGACACTGGACACTGAATTGTATAAACAGTTGTTTCAAAATTATACCTTAAAGATGACCTGGTGCTCGTTCAGTGCTTCGAGGAATTAACAAATTGGTTGCAACATCAGGCTGACGATTCGTATATGTCATAAATTATACATCTTAATAATCATAAAAGCTAAACAAAACATAACACAGGTATGTATTCGAAATCCTGTTAATCAAAACTTATGGCTTAGATTGCTGGGACAAATAAACAGACTTACGAGTGACACTAGATACAAACTTGTATACACAATTGTTTTAAGATTATACCTTGCTGTTGTTGTCCTGTTCGTTCAGAGTTCTGATGCATTAACAAATTCGCAGAAGCAACATGCTGATCGTTCGTATGTGTCATAATTAGTAAATCTTCAGTGGAACAAATTCGCTGCTCAATTGCTTGTTGATGATCTGAAGAACCAAGTGAATGATGGTTGATGATCTGCAGAACGAACTCGAAGATATGGAGTATGGACGCAATTTTTTTTGTTGATGGATTGAATTTGAATTTGATCGACATATTGAAGCATGGGTGGTTATGATCTGATAACTGCCAGAAAGTAATTAAAAAGAAAATTATATATAAAAATATAAATGTTAAAATACGATCCTACCCTTGTGTATTAGTTAAGAAGATCTATGGCCAGGATTTGTTCGTTTTGTTCATCAATTGGGAAGTGTTCACAAATGAACCTAACCCTATATATATATATATATATATATATATATATATATATATCATCTTCAACCTTACCCTAATTGGCCACCACCACCATCTGATTTTCCGTCCACCACCGTCGCCATCATATTTGTACGCATAGCTCACCAACACTCAATTAGTTATCAGTTATTCATTATCATTCTCTTTATTCCGGTCTGTTTCAAGATCCTTAACACAAATTGTGTGTCTATTTTATCTGGCGCCAAATAATTGAGACATCACCGTCCGATACGATTGTACTAAAGGCTGGTTTGATCATTTTACATAAAATTAACTAGAAAATTTAGCAATGTTAGCAAGTAAGGTCCATCCATTTTATGAAAATGCAACCATCGAGTCCATTCGTGAACATTTTTTCAACCATTAGGATCATTTGTGTAATTATTAATCAATGAGAACCAATGATGCAAGATCTGCAAAGCACATGTACCATCAAACCATTTAACTAGTAAGAAAAACAAGGGTGCAATTATCGATTTGAATGAATCATGAAAGTCACCCATGGTCTAGTGGTTTAGAAGTATTGTAATTGTCTTTTACAAAATGGCGTGGGTACAAAAACAAATTAATGTATCCAAAGGCGTTAAAAATTATACCCTTCCACTCTCACAAGTCAGATTATTAATTTAACTTTTTGTAAGTTTTTAATTAATTTAGCACCAATTTATTTTTTTATGGTTTATGTAAAATGTACCCTAACTTAGTTTTTATTCAATGTATCATTTCCCCTTGTTACATGAGTAATTCATCTTTTTCATAAACCCTTGTACGGTGGTATAGTATTTTGACTTGCTCTTCGTAGTATTTTGACTTGCTCTTCATAAACCCTTTTACGTTACCCCTCAGATTATTTTCGGCTACCATTAAAAATTGGGCTTTTATTGAAAGCTCAACCACAAATATATGATTAGAAGCCCATTAATATATAGTTAAAAGGCCACTAAGTTAAAACTCAATAGTCCAAGTAATCAAAACACAAAAGCCCACATGGTTAGTTAAAATCCCAAATAATTTGGGTTTGATTTTGAACGGAACAAACAACAGTAGCACACAACGCGTAACATCATCAAGTTAGCACACAATGCAATTGGTTTTAGGGTTTATATGCAATTGATTTAGATTTTCTAAGGTTTGTGTCATTATATGCAAATTATTAGGGACTTAGGGTTTATGACTTTAAGCGCAATTGATTATAGTTTACATTTTGTTTCTATTATGTGATTGAACCATCCTACACGAGACGATCTACTATGATAGTCCAGTATTATCCAGTGTTTCATCAACTTTTAATTTACATTAAATATATAATCATCAAATGATATTCCATCTTATCGATCACACTCAGATATCACTAAGATAGAATCTAAAATGATTCATAAGATGTTGTGTTTGGTAATTTACATAAGAAAATAACTTGCTCCATCTTTTGTTACTCATTCTTACAATTAGGAATAAATAAATAAATGTAGATTTTTATCATCACATGAAAATTGATAAATAATGATGCATCATGTACAAGACAATTTTTTTTGCCAATCATACGTGAGAAGGAGGGAGTGACAAGTGTCATTGGCTGGAAGAGTAATTTAGTCTTTTCTCAAGTGAACTAGCTACCCCTTGTTTTTCAAATGACTATAACTTTTTCATACGTTAATATTTAATATATATATATATATATATATATATGTCGTATTAACGAGCATTTATAACTACGCGATTTTGAATACCTATTCCACATTCAACCCAAATTATTACGTGATTACACATTCAATATAAATCCATTTCGTGATTACACATTCAATATGATTTGGTATAACTAATGTTATTACAGTTACACTTTTACGTGATTACACATTCAATAATAAGAACTTAATTGTTTTATGCTTTATTACGTGATTAATTTATAATATACGACATTATGTGGTTATTATAGGTTGATTTGACTATTGTTTTGTATATAATTTATCCTTAATACGTGATTAGACCTGGAATATTAGGTATTCTATATGAAATATTATGTATTACATGTTTTGTGTTTACGTAATCACCCAATAGGGTTTCACATAAATACTTGGGGAAATGGATTGTATCACCCTAAACTATGCAAAATTGGCCAATATCATTCCCAACTTTCAAATTGGCTCCCACCACCCTCTACTCGACAATCGTTAAAAAACACTAACTAAGTTGTTTTTTAAGCCTACGTGGCATGCAGATGATGAGTTGGAAGCATACGTGGACAGGAGCCTTGTTTTATCATCTCTGAAACAACCTTCAAACCCTAATCCAACACAAACACAATTCTCCCAAATTGTAGAGATCGATCAATCGCACACCACTAATCCCCATAGCCGTTCTTGACCTAATTCATTCCCGTAGCCGTTCTTGCCCTAATTGCCCCTGGAAACATTGATTCAAAATGTCCTCGCCTTCTACCTCTGGTCTAATTCAAAAACCTAAACTCTTCAAGGTCGATTTGGATGGAAATGTGTACTGCCATCATGACATTGTTGCAGTTCTTCGAGTAGCTGGACTTGAAAGTGAAAGACATGGTGAAGAATTTTACGGCTGCTCTCATTGGCCTGTAAGTTCAATTTGCAGTTCAATTTGGTGTTTTGTAGATATCCGATTGCAGTTTATTTACTGTTGTTGTGTTTTGTAGAGAGGCGATTGCAAATTCTTCTTGTGCAAAGAAGATGTTGATAACATGTTCGGTCAACGTTCAAACGGCACCTCAACTCCAGTCACGTTTAAAGACCTGAAGATAAGGAACCTTGAATTATACAACATGTTATTAATAGAAGAGAACAAGAACTTGAAAGCAATGGGATTTGATACAGAGACGAAGTCGAAGAAACCATATGTGCTAACCTTGTTAATTGCAATTGCAATATTGTTGTATTTGTCAAATTAGTATTTAGTGACTGTTGTCGTATTTATTGTTTGTATCCATTTGTACCCACTTGTTTTGTTTTGGAATTTGCAAGTGGTCATCTATCTTAGTTTGACTCAACTGGACATGTAAGTTATGTACATATTGACCATACTTGCAACTGACTCAAACTGCATTTGAAGCCAAATTGGCCAAAGTTTGAACCAAAATTGAATGAAACAGCATATTCACAAATTGGCCAAAGTTTGAACAAGTTTGACCAATTTGAAGTCAAACTGCAAGTTGGTGCAAAATTGGCCAAAGTTTGAACCAAAATTGACTGAAACAACATATTCACAAAATCAAACTGGACATCTAAGTTATGTACATATTGACCATACGTGCAAGTTGTAACTGACTCAAACTGTATTTGAAGCCAAGTTGGCCAAAGTTTGAACCAGTTTGACCAATTTAAAGTCAAACTGCAAGTTGGGGCAAAATTGGCCAAACTTTGAAGCACTTGCACCAAACCAAACTACTGTCAAACTGTTACTTGGTGCAAAATTAGCCAAAATTTGAACCCAAACTGCAGCTGTACATGCAGAAACAACAGAATCAGCAAACCAAACTGCTGTTAAACTGTAAGTTGGTGCAAAATTGGCCAAATTTTGAACCAAACTGCAACTGCACTTGCGGAAACAACAGAATCACCAAACCAAACTGCAGAATCACCAGAAGATATCAAACTGAAGCATGGTCACCAACGTTTGAGTCAACCTGTTAAAGTGTACACAATGACCATACTGGAATATGTACACCAATGTGTGACTTAGAAAAGTCAAACAACATAGAAAAAGTCAAACAACACTGAAAAGTCATACATTGACTAACTAACTTGTCCCACAATACTAGAAGGTATTTTTAGACAAAATATTAGAGTAAATAAGTCTTAGCATAACATTAACTTGTGCCACAAACACAAAAGATCACATATATTCTACATAACTTCAGCCTTCCTTGTTGCCCCCTCTTTGGTCTTTCTCTTTCCTTTTTGACTTGACTTGTTAGTGCCCTTTTGAGTAGATTTCTGAGTTGCCTCTTGAGTGGACTGTTGGGTTGTCTCTTGAGTAGACTGCTGGGTTCCCTTTTGAGTTGATTTCTTGCTACTTTTCTTCTATCTCTTTGGAGCAGAACCACCTGGACATACAAACTATAAGCCACATAATTAAATAACCAATATCATTAAACTTAATAAAATTTACCTTCGGTTGTTTTCCCCTTCTCGATGCACTTTTTTTTTTGTGTCCTCTAGCCCCACAAATACTACATTTCATTATAAACCCATGCTTTGTGAGTTTCCCTAGCCTTTTTGGATCTTCATGAGGATCCCTCTTCCTATTCTTCTTGGGCCTACCAGGAGCAGATTTGATTGGTGGTGGAAACACCCATCTAAGCACAACACCTTCCTGCATCCAGCTAGAAACCCTTTTCTAAGACCATCAAAACATACAAACAGTCTGAAGAATGCTTCACATGTGGCCTCTGGATCTAGATTAATGAAACCTGGTGGAGCAGTTTCTAACTTGAAAGTTGATGTTGGATTTGCTTTCCTTAATACATGCAGATATGAAGCAATCTTACGGTAATGATCTCTCATTGATCCATGAAGCTTCTTATGTGCACATGTCTTAGCCTTATAGGCCAACCACTTAGTTATAATCACCTTATACTTTTGTTTGATAGCATATATGATTTCCTTAGCAGACCAGTGTGGTTCGGCCTTAAATAAAGGTAGGAACTCATCACCTATAAACTTAGCAGTTAGTTGCCTATTCTTTATCATGTTTCTTTGGCAAGTTTGATTGTTTTTCACACTTTTAATCATGTAACACTCTTTCCCTGTGTGCATTGAACACAACAGATAGAAAGGACACCCTGCTACACACTTGACTACTACACGACCTTCTTGTTTGCTATCACTCTTTGCTATGAATAGATTCCTGCCATTAGACACAGCATATCTTCTAACTGCCTCCTTAAAGGAATCCCTTGAAGCAAACCTTGTCTCAACTTTCCAAACAAACTTCTTCCAGTTAGTGTGTGCATTTACACTAGGAGCAGTTTCTTTAAACTTTTTACTTCGGACATCATCTTCTTCACTATCACCTGGTGTGGCAATATCACAATCTGATTCTTCATAACTACTGTATCCCTTTACATGTGCACAACCTGCATCATTAGATTCATGCAAATTACCTTTTTTTCATTAGGTTTTAAAAACTCTTCAAGTATCTTCTTTGTCGCTGCTTTTTCATCCTTGGTAGCTTGTTTAATTGCATCTTATGACTGTTTCCATTCAACATCTTCTCTGTCTGAATCTAAGCCAATCAATTCTTCCTGAACCACATCCTCGTCAGAATAACCATCCTCATCATCAGAACTGGACTCTTCAAGATTGTAATCACCGTCTTCAATGTCTTCACTATACTGTCTATCTAAATCAGCTTCTTTATCACCAGTATCACTATCTAAGCCAATCAATTATTCCTGAACCACATCCTCAACCCCCTCTTTAAGATTTGTTTACTTATCTATATCAAATGCCCATGCAGCCTCGTGTACTGGTTCTTTCACAGCCTGTTTAACACTTGGTTCTACACCTTATGTACATCCAGATCTAGGGACTTCAGGAGTTGTAAAACTTTTACCAGATGCCCTACCCAGTTTCACATGTACTACTTTTTTCTGGGCTTGGGTACTAGTTTTTTGGGTTGGGCTTGTCGTTTAATGGGCTGGGAACTAGACTTGGCTTTTGTTTTAATGGGTTAGGAACTGGACTGGGCCTGTGGTTTACTAGGTTAGGAACAGTAGTGGGTCTTATGTTCAGACATAATTGGGCTATGTTGAACGAACACTTTCAAGGAGTGGTTCAGTCCAATTTTTAGCCTTCATTGCAAGTTCCAACACATCTTTATCATCACAAATCAGTTTAAAATCACCATTATCCGCATCCATCCTGTACATATAAAAATCCCTACTTTCATACTGGTTGGTTTCCAGTGCATAATCTACTAGCTCAAAGTATGCGAGATGGTCAAAATCCATTACAAACAACTTAGAATCACCTCCAATATACTGAGGTTGATCAAAAGAAAAGTCTAAAGAACCACCATACCAAAGCATAACATCTATACGATCCATCAGTTAAATCAGTGAGTAAAATCACAATGCAATCAACCCTAACATAAACCTTACCTCTTGGTTGTCTGAATTTTGGCTGCAATCGTCGACTAACAGGGTATTAGGGTTCGATCGCCAATCATCACAGTGAACTGGGTGTGGGTGATGAAATGCAACTTATTTAAGGATTATATCTATATAATACAGGACATGGGTTATTTAATGGGTCTCTGTCCACTTATGCTTCCAATTCATCATCTCCATGCCACGTAGGCTTAAAAAACTAACTCAGTTAATGTTTTTTTTAACAAAGGGGTGACAGTGACACCAAGTTGTCGAGTAGAGGGTGGTGGGAGCAAATTTGAAAGTTGGGAGTGCTATTGGCCAATTTTTCATAGTTTAGGGTGATACAATCCATTTCCCCTAAAATATTTAATAAGTGTTAAGTGTATTGTTTGTGTTCGTTTTTTCCGTTTGTTTCATTCGTTTTTGTCACACCCCAACCGGTGGCGGAAACATCGGGGCGTGGCACTGAGCGAAACAGATTGTCCAGAAGTTTCCATAACAACTATATTTACCAAATATTTAAAGCAACACGTCCCATACCATGTCATAGATGATATTACAATTATTACAGAAAAGATCTAGTCAAATTGTTCTGTTCCGACAACTCAGATTTTCATTACAGACACTTGTTTATTGTTGACCTACGTCTTTCCTAGCCTCGATTTCACAGCAAAGTAAGCAAATAAGCATCTTAAGCACCTGTCACATACGTTAAAGTAAAATTCAATACACACAGTGTAAAGGTGAGCATACAAGTTTGGTAATAGCATATAGAGTTCGAAAGCGTTACGCATAACCAGCACGTACACAGTGTAAAATGAGGCATGTTACTTATCGACATGAACCTATCGATACCAATGACTGCGGGTTGACTGCCAGGGGCAGTTCGCGATACACACTCACCACTGTGAGCCATGTAGGTAATTGTCCTTAACAACCCCTGAGTGAACAGGTGCTGAGTCCAAACTAATAGTACTATTGTTGCTAAGGCAGGTAGACAACATTCCATGTGTAAACATAACAAACAAGCATTCATTAAGTCACTTATACATGCGATAACGGTTAGCGTTTAAATATTGCGTAGTGTGTTCGATGTGATTTGTATAAGTAACGTATGTAACACCCAAAAGTGCGTAAAGCAAAAAGGGATCGAGTATACTGACAGCGATTGATGGATTGAAGGGAGCGCTAGAGAGTAGGGTTAGCCTGAACAGATTGATAGCATCACGATAAGCGACGTGTAAAACGATACAGAGTGCAAGTGGGTAGGACAGCAGTTCGATCGGATGGTAGTCCGATCGGACAGCAGGTCGTTCGAGTGACAGTCCGTTCGGACGGTCGTCCGGTCGGATGACCTTTCGAGTGGATTGTTACTTCCTTTGGGAAGGATGTGTTTGTGTATGATGGCTTGACTTTTGAAGTTTTCGTTGTAGCATTTTGAAAACATTGAAGTATCTCTACCTTTCAGGTTGATCGATCGAACGACCGTTCGATCGGGCGACAGTCCGATAGGTTGGGCACTTCAGCGAGAACAAGTTCACAGCAGGCTGTCACTCGATCGGACGGTTGTTCGATCGGGTGGCATCCCTCGTGTATTGAACATGTTGAAAATTGTTTAAGTGTTGAAGTTTCGAAACATCACATAGTCGGAGGGTCGATCGATCGAGTGGTAGTTCGATCGGACGACAATCCGTTCGGTGTTCCAAAACCTTTGAAGTTTGAATGATAGTTAAATGTGGGGACCAGGATGCAAGTCGATCGGGTGACTGGTCGTTCGGATGACTGTCCGTTCGGACAGCAGTCCGATCGGACGGCACTCCGTCCTGGTCAACCTGTTCGTCTTACACTTGGTTGTTTTGATCGTTTGTCGTTTTATCGAGATGCTTTGATAACGTATTAAGCAACAGAAACCTTGTCAATACTTGGTATCCCTGATCGGACATGAATCACCCAAATCCGGCCAGTTAACTGTTCGATACGGTGTTCCATGTTTAACCCGAAATCGGTAATTTCGTGGATAGAATCCAGATCTTGAACCAACACAACCACAAGAATGGGTAGTAAGTCGGCACAAGCTCCGATTCTATCGGTTTGAATGCATTGAGTGTAAAAGAGTTGAAAGAAAGTTGGAAAACCATCTTTCAATCATTTTCATTGTGAATATGTTTAGATCTATGAAAGATCTTTGTTTGTTTATGTGGAAATCGGCTAGATCTAAGTTGTTCCTGGTGGGTTGAGGCCAAAACATGAAGTTCTCAAGAACACATGATGACGTCATCCTAGAACACCTTGAATCTTGATGATTTCACGGTTAAAAGTTAAGATTCAAATGATAGAAAGGTGTAGGAGTGCGTGTAGATTAAGGAAGTACAAGATTTAGGATGAGATGTTACCGGAATCGCGAGAAATCTGAAGAAAAGTGGGGAAGATGAGCTGGTCAGAGGAGAGTTGGCAAAAGTGGAAAGTATGATGGTGACAAGGGGTATTTATAGGGTTTCCCAAAAAGGAAAGGGGAGGGAGTGGCTGGTCGATCGGTTGGCAGCCTGATCGATCGGTCGCTTGGTTCAAGTGTTCGGTGCGACGAGTTTTGTCGTTTCGATTGCGATGCGATAGAATTTCCTAGTCAAATTACTTTTAATCCCAACTACTATATCAACATACAAGCATCCTTTTTTCATATTCGTTTAGCGTTTGCGATTCGATTGCGATTGAGTTTCGATTGCGTTTCGATTGATTACCACACATATCATAAATAAACATGCACAAGTAACACATAAGGCGCACACACACGTATAACAATAACCAAAATGCGTAATTCGAGTTGCGAGTGCGATTGCGATAGCGATAAAGCGATTAATCAAGCGATAAATAGCGACTACTATGCGTTTATTAATAGATACTCCACATCAATCAATCAATCAATCATACCCAGTAAAATCCCACAAAGAGCAAAGCTATTTGTAGGGTCTGGGGAGGGTGGGATGTAGGCACACCTTACCTCTACCCCTAGGGATAGAAAGGCTGCTTCCAGAGAGACCCTCGGCTCCAAAACACCCAGGAAAGAAATAAATAGAGCATGGGGTGTGTGTGTGTATGTGTATGAAGCTACCAATGTAGTATGAGTTGCAGAATAGTGCATGGTAGAACAGAACAAATATGACAACACAAACAGTCTATACACATAGTTACATATTTACGACCATACACTACACCTAGAAACACAACTGTACAAAACATCCTATACACATAGTTACTTATGTACGACCATACACTCCACTACACCTAAAAACACAATTGTACCCTTTCCTAGAAATCCTTAACCTTAATCCTACGTCTCCACGAGCTCCTATCATGGACCATGTTCTCAGAGAGGTGCAATTTTTGCAAATCCTGCCTAATCCGCTCATCCCAAGTAATTTTGGGTCTGCCTCTACTCCTCCTCCCCTCCACCTCGAGGGTTTCAACCACTCTAACTGGTTCTATCATCTGCCTCCTCTTCACATGCCCAAACCATCTCAATCTTCCCTCCTTTATCTTATCTGATATACTAGCTACTTCTAACCTTTCCCTAAAAACATCATTTCTTATCCGGTCTAACCTTGTGTGGCCACACATCCATCTTAGCATTCTCATCTCTGCTACCTCCATCTTGCGTGCCTGTACTTCCTTAATGGCCCAACATTCGGTTCCATATAACATAGCAGGTCTAATTGCAACCCTATAAAATTTCCCTTTCAATTTTGTTGGGAACCTCCTATCGCACAATACCCCAGTGGCAGCTCTCCACCTACACCATCCGACCTGGATGCGGTGGGCAACGTCACTATCTATCTCCCCATCCCTCTGGACAAACGATCCTAGATACTTGAACTTAGTCACCTGCGGGACCGCTTGACTGTCAATGGTGATCTGAATGTCCTCATCGTTGTCTACTCCACTAAAGTCGCAATACAAGTACTCAGTCTTAGATCGACTAATCTTTAAACCTCTTCCCTCTAAAGCTGCTCGCCACTCTTCTAACCTCGCATTCAGGCTTTGTTTACTATCAGCAACTAACACAATATCATCTGCAAAAAGCAGGCACCACGGAAGAGCCCCCTGAATTAACTTTGTCAACTCATCTAGGATAACTGCAAATAGAAAAGGAGAGACAGATCGCAATTAGCAATCTTTTCTTCCTTTGACTTCAATCTTGACTTTGACTTTGACTTTCGAAACACGGGGTGTTACAATTTTCGTCCGTTGCCTAAAATTAACAGACAAACACAAACGAACACGAACAAGTTTATTTCCTTAACAAATGAACACGAACATAAAATCTCGTTCGGTGAGTGTTCATGAGCAGTTCGTTTATATTTCTTAACAAACGAACACTAACAAGGTCTTGTTCGTGTTCGTTCGGCTCGTTTGAAGCCCTATGTATTGTGATCATGTAAATTGATCAAGGAATTATTAAGTTTCAGATATTCAAGCTCAAACTTGATAAGAGCGTGTGTTGCGTTTCAGCTCATATAACTCGAGAAAAGCTGGATCCATTTGCAGCTCTGGATATCCATTTAAAAAAATGTTACGACCCCAAGTAGCAATGCGTGTCTGGATTAACCGATATCAATAAATAACAAACTTCTGCTTATGGAGTTATGGTTTAGGGGCCAAATAATCAACTTATTAATACCAGTGGCGAAGCTTGCCGGAGAAAACGGAGGGGGCTAAAACATATATACCCAAAAATTTCTATAGAATCGGGGGGGGGGGGGGGGGGGGGGGGTAAAAACGTATATATCCAAAAATTTATATACGAAAACTACATATATAACACTACTGAGCAAAAAATCCCGGGGGTCGGGCGACCCCCCCGCCCCCAAGAAGCTTCGCCCCTGATTAATACCGCAAGGTAGATGAATATTACCAAATATACCCTTATTTTATCTATTACTTTATTAAATAACTTAGTCAAAGTGTCAAACAACGGGCAAATTAGAAGTGTATATTAAGCAACAAAGACGTCCCACAACATGTTTCATGGGTTAGGATATAATCGGAAGTTTATTTGGGTAGGAAGCCTAGAAAGTAATTTTGACCATCTATTTATTTAATCAAGGGCTAGATTAAATGAATGAAATTGAAGGAAAAAAAAGGATGCGCGTAGGTTTGTTAGGGGTATTCTAGTCAATCCAGCACAATAGTTTCTCTTTCCTTCAATTCCTCCCCATTTTTTAAATGTTAATAACTTTTTCATACGACATTATTTTTTTATAAAAATTGCACCAAAAAACGAGCGTTTTTTTATCTTTAAAACGAGTATACTATTGCTATATTTTCGAAAAAAAAATTGAAAACCCAGTTGCGTAAAACGCAATAGAGAAAACCCAGTTGCGTAAAACGCAATGAAAAAAAAAAACGTAAAAAAATGGCTTTTTCTAAAACGCAATGCACCAAAAAACACAAAGAAATGTCTTATTTCTAAAACACAATGACCAGAAAACATAAAGAAATATCTTATTTCTAAAACGCAATAGCCTAAAAACACAAAAGAAAGTATACTTTCTAAAACGCAATGGACTGGATGTTTTTACCTAAAACGCAATGCACAAAAAACACAAAGAAATGTCTTATTTCTAAAACGCAATGGCCAGAAAACACTTAAAAATGATTTTTTTTTCTAAAACGCAATAGCCTAAAAACACAAAAGAAAGTGTACTTTCTAAAACGCAATGGACTCAAAACAAATAAAAATGTGTTTTACCTAAAACGCAATGGCACAAAAAACACAAAGAAATGTCTTATTTTTAAAACGCAATGTCCAGAAAACACTTAAAATGTCTTTTTTTTTCTTTTCTAAAATGCAATGGGTAGAAAACACATAAAAATGTCTTATTTCTAAAACGCAATGGCCTAAAAACACAAAAGAAACTGTTCTCTCTAAAACGCAATGAACTGAATACACATAAAAATGTGTTTACCTAAAATGCAATTACTAAAAACACTTCAAAAATGTTTTATTTCTAAAACGCAATGACCAGAAACTATTGTTCACAGAACCAGAAACTGTCTAAAACGCAATAACCAGAAACTGTTGTTCACAGAACCAGAACCTGTCTGAAACGCAATGACCAGAAATTGTTGTTCACAGAACCAGAAAAATGAGGCAATTTCTGGACCCCCGCCAAGATCGTAAAACGCAATGACTAAATCAAAAACCCAGATCGTAAAAATGAAATTAAAGAATTTCTTACTTGGATCGAAGCCGATTTCTTCAACGATGACGAAATTTGAATGATAGAAACACTTATCAGCGATCGAATCGAACGGATCGAGTGATTATCTTCAAAATCACGGGAAAAAACGATATTTTGAATGAAATTAAACTGGATTTTCTTCCAAAAAAAAAAAAAGCTGAAGAACACGTTGATCGGGTGTTTGAATCATTGATTGATGACGAAAATCGCACTATAATGTAGTGATTATTGAGATAGTAAGTGAAGAAAAGGTTGAAGATGGCGGGTTTTGAAAATGGTGGGTTTTGAAGTTATCGGGGAGAAGAAGGAAGAAGAAAGGATAGGATTGACTAAAATACCCTCTCTTTATTTTAAATTTTGCCACATGTCATAATCTTATTGCTTCATATCCTTCCAAGCCAAAATAAACTTCCTATTTGATCCTCACCCCCATGTTTTATTACCTCAAAACTTTTTAGCAATGGCTACTATCCAGGCTCTGTCTTTGTTACTATATGCGTAATTAATGCTAGATGCGAACAACACAAACCCCGCACTCTTCTCCTTAGAGTTTCTATCTTCGTCTCGGTTTTTAGTCACAGACTCACAGGCAAAACCAAAACCAAAACTGAACGTGTACCCTCGGGAAGCATCTCCCAGAGCACAGAATCTGAAACATTGACCAAATTTAACTATTTTATATAAATCGAACACTAAACAGTAGCTATTCACTGAACATGGTTCTAAAACGCATGTGGCACTCTGATGCATTTTGATCCCAAAATCCAATGCGCGCACATCTAGGGATGTGAATTTATGACACAACCCGAAAACATGACATGAACAAAACACGAAATTTACGGGTTTGGGTTTACTCTAAACAAGTTCGGGTCGGTTTCAGGTTAAACCCGCGGACCCATTTAGCTAAACGGGTCGGATTGGCAGGTTGACCCGTTTAACCCATTTATTACAATATGTTTGATGTCATAAATGAAATTGAGTGTATTTTATACCATAATTATAACTTAAAAAAAGAAATTAACAATGTGGGCTTTAGGTATGTTAAAACCTCTTTTCTGCATAACTAGCTTTCAATAAGTTTCTTTGTACACTAGAATTATAGAAATAAAATAAATGGCTCCATGTTTTATATTATATATACGTTGTGTTTGGTATAGTTGTTTTTTATTTCTTAGATGTGAGGTGGCAATTCTAAACGTGTTGATTTGGGCTATACTTTAAGTTATATGCTTATGGTAAAATGGAGACTGGCCAAAAGTCCACCTTCAAAGTGCATAAGAGCTCTTATGTATTTTTTTTTCTAGAAAGTTTCTATATCATTTGTATAATATGAAAAAAAAGTTAATAAAAGGTCAATTCGAACCTGACCTGGCCCGTTTGGCCAGTTACCAAAATACCCAACACACCAAACCACAACAGCCCATTGACAACTCTGCTCAAAAGCTTTTTAGTTCGGATTGGAATTGTGTTCCATCTTGTTGTTTTCTATCATAACTTTGTTGTTAAGTCTTGTGTTCAGATTAGCATGTAAATGAGACACAACTAAGAAAGATAACATATCACTATTGCTAATTTTATAGAAAGGACCTTTTCATCAAGTCGTAAAAGTTCATACTTTAATCATTCATTCATATGTAAGCGGGCCATTTACCGAATCGGATACATTTTCAGTACCGATTCGATATCGACTTTTGACGTTTTCGGTACCGGTGTTTACCAGTTTTTACCCTCAAATACCAGTACCGGTACCGAATGATGTGAATTTGTGAAATGTAGATTAGTCTTAGAACAGTGCAAATTAGGGGATTTGCTTGAGAAAGTAGAGATTTAATGATTCAATCTCAGTTATTGAGTTCAAATAGTGAGTTTTTGTTTGAGACTGATGCTAGGTTATTAAACTATCTAGAACACTTAATATGCCTATTAAACTATCTAGAACACTTAATATGCCTGTCAGAACTGCCATTATTTGGAATTTGGATTGAATTTTTTAACAGTTTTTATGCATGGTTTCCAGTAACTAAGACTTAGTACTGCAGGTGAATCACAACATAAACGATAACTATTGGACAATTCCATGATACCCTTCAATATTAATTATATACATGTCTAACAAAAAGTTATAATATCAAATATACTCATTTTCAAATTTTTGACATTTATGATACTTGTGGTTGTGCTTAGTGATGGGTGGATGGACATCATCATGATACTGGTTCTAAAATTTGCAAGATCGGAAACAACAGAAATAAATCAAGAGGAACCCTCATATTTATTGCTTTGGTATCATCATTTACCATAAATGTATGTGATCATTTTTTTTTTTTTTACTTTACGAACATTCACTTGGTTCATTTTGTTGTGTGTAAAACGATCCACGTCAGAAGTATTCTTTATCGGATATATCGATTAAATAAAAAAATTGGGATGAATTTTACATCCTAAAGCATGGATACAGTTTGATTCAATTTTTAGTCCCGCCGCAACGCGCGGGTTACCTACTATCAAAAACCATCCACTAGAGAAAGGGTATATTTTTAGTACCAAATCGGTATCGGCTTTTGACTTTTTCGGTATCGGTTCGACACCGATATTCAGCGGTTTTTACCCTCAAATACCGGTATCGAACCGTACCGAACCAGGTATATTCGGTACCGGTACCCACTTTTGGGGATTTTCGGTAACGGTATTTTCGGTACCGGTTGGTACCGAGCTCATCAAATCCTGTAACAACGCAAGTAATTGCACCGGTTTAGATTATTTGTCATACACAATCCAATGAATAGTAACATCATCAAGGGGATGAGCGAATGGTACCGGGTACCGGTACTGGTATCAAATTTACCAAATCGGGCATATTTTCGGTACTGAATCGGTACCGACTTTTGACATTTTCGGTATCGGTCCGGCACCGGTATTCACCGGTTTTTACCCTCAAATACCGGTACCGTACCAATACCGACCGGTACCGAACCGTACCGTACCAGGTATAATCGGTATCGGTACCCACTTTTGGGGATTTTCGTTAACGGTATTTTCGGTACCGGTTGGTACCGAGCTCATCAAATCCTGTAGCAACACAAGTAATTGCACCGTGTAGATTACTTTTCATACAAACTGTAAGTAAATTGTATTTCGTTTAATTGAGGTTTTATATACACAACAACTTTTTTTGTTTTCTTTTTTGTCTTTTTCTATAATAAATGAATTGTAGCATGTAAAATTAACTTGGATATTTAGATTATTGATAAACAAATCGTATCAAATCATGTAATCAAACCGGTATCGTATCGGTACCAAATTTACTATACCAATCATTTTCGGTACCAATTTGGTACCCACCTTTTGGCGTTTTCAGAATCATTACTTTCGGTTCGACACCGGTCTAGCACCATACCTGTATTTACTGATTTTTACCTTCAAATACCATACCGTATCATACCGAGCATTTTCGGTGCAGGTACCTAATTTCGATGATTTTCCGGATCGGTACTCTCGGTGCCGTTACCGGTACCAAGCTCATCCATATTTTAACGTGTTAGCACCGTAATAACTAAACTGAAAACAACTGAATTTCCAACGTGTAGGACGTGTGGGGTCCTATTATTATATATTAGTTTATTTAAAATCGTTTTTTAGGACGGAGTGACTATCGTTACCACATCATTGTTATTTATGTTTTGATTTTCGTTATATGCTTGTCGTTGCCGACACGCGTTTTGCAGACATTAGGTCCCCGCCGCAACGCGCGAGCGGAAAATCAACTAGTTTATTTTATTTCTTTATGTAAAAAGTAACGAGACAAATGGTCCTCGGAATTACAAATAGAGTAATGACACAATTGTTCATTCTAAAATAGAAGGGTACTAGTTTAGAACCCCGTGTATTACACGGGCTGAATAAATGTAATTTTATATATTAAATAATAAAAAGTTATATATTTATGAACCCTGTATATTGTACGGGTTAAATAAATGTAATTTTATATACCAAATAATAAAAAAGTTATATCTTTAAAAACCATGTGTATTACACATATTAAATAAATGTAATTTTGTATACTAAATACTAAAAACGCCGTAACTTTAAAAACCCGTGTATAATCGGGTTGAATAAATCTACCAAATAATAAAAAATTACATCCTTAAAAACCCCGTATATTACACGTGTTGAATAAATCTAAAAAAGAGTTATATCTTTAAAATTCATGTTTATTACACAGATTAAATAAATGTAATTTTGTATATTAAATACTAAAAACGTCGTATCTTTAAAAAACATGTGTATAGTCGGGTTGAAAAATCTACCAAATAATAAAAAAATATATACTAAATAAATGGGTAGGGATATGGTAAAAAGTGTCTAAAATGTGAGAAGGGTAAGAAGTGTTTTAAACCATTGGATATTTGATCTAATGGTTGAGATCAATAGGGTATAAAATGTAAATTGTGTTTTAATTAGAAGGACCTTATGTAAAATTAAAGGGCAATAGTGTCTTTTCCAATGTTTCAAATATGGTAACCGCCATCAATCTCCTAAAAACTAGCTATTCAAAATTAATTGCTAAATTATCTCGATCCTAAATTCTAAAAATAGAAAAATATGTAACTGCTGCAAAGAAACGTATAACACTATACATCCATCATATAACACTATACATCTATCATATAACACTATATAACAATATATAACTGTAACACCTCGAAAATTCACGTCCTATAATGTGTAGACACGTGTCAAATGTTTAAACGTGTGAAAGAAATATTATAGAAGGACTAAAGTTGACACACATGAAAAGTATGTGAATATACGTATTCTAAGTGTCAACTGTGAATAAATATAATGTACATTAACCCTACACGATGCTCATACCTTCAAACGAATAAATCATGGATCATACGAAGCTAAAAGTGAGAGATTACAAACTACAAGGGTTAAATGTGTCAACATGTTTAAAGATATACCTCTGAGTGACCTTTTGACAAACCCGAAGCTTTGTAAATGTTAATTATGCTCACTAGAATGCACGATATAAATTTCATAAAGTTTCGTTACCGTATGAGAAAGTTATGATCAAATTCGTGTGCGAGGGGTTAAAGTGCAAACGTTGAAAGTTAAGACTTTTCGGGTTAACCGGAAGTGTTCAGGGATTTGGCAAAGTGGGTATAAGTCCTAAAGCCCTTGTGGGTAAATATAAGGGGGTCAAAATGCAAGAATTAATCTTAGTTGCCCCTTCGTGAAGCCAAAGGTCAAGATACAAAACAAAGAAAATAGAAAATCCTGAAATTAAGGGCCAGGCGGCCCGCGTGGGATTCTGCCAAATGGGAGGCGGGCCGCGTGGGACGCCCAGAACCAGAAAACGGGGACAAACCCCTGGAAACGCGGAAAATCGACTTCTAACCGATTTTTAGACATGGTGGGCGACCCCTAGACATCCCTAAACACTAGGCAACAAATGTTGATCAGTTGTGGTGGGGTGTAGACCTTGTTGTCAACATGTTATGGTGGATTAAACCACTATATAAGGCCTTAGTTGCAACAATTGTTCTTCACATCATTCAAGTGCCTTCTGATCGATTCTGGAGCTCTCAAGCAGGTCCAACTGATCATAAGTCGTGCATAGGACTCTTGTAAGTCTGCTAGTCCTTCTCTAATTGAGTTTAGCTTAGTATTTAGGCTAAAAGTCAAACCGTCGTAATTACGGTTTGACTTCAAGGTTAGTGAATAATGGCTCAGTCAATTCTCGAATCAAAAGTAGATATAAGATGGTATTTATGTGGGTAATAAAACCTCAAAAGGGTTTCCCCTGATCATCACTCTAACCAGGTCAAAAGTCGGGTCAAACCTTTACTTAAAAAGTCAACAAGAAGTCTAAAATGCCATTTATGCATAATTAACATTGTAGATCATATACAACCTGTTGGATCATTGTTATAACTTAGTAATAAGTGTAAGAACATGTCTAAACATGTTCAACCCGACAATTTCCTGTTTAGACCCGGTTCGGAACCGAAAGTCACGTAGTTTGACTTTCACTTTGACTTTCAGTTCTGACCCGTTTAGGCATGTTTTAGAAATGCCTCAGAGCTTTAATTGGATTAGGTTACGTGTTAGAACAACCCTCTGTGATTATACACCTTGGTTCATTAGTTATCCAATTAATATGCATGTTTCCGTTAATTGCTCATATGTTAACCGTTATGCCCTTATTACCTTAAAACGTGCTTTTTGGAAATGTAAAAAGTAGAAACTTAAATTACTGATATATAAACTTGTATGCAAATTTTGACATCAGTTTGAATTGTAGATTAAGAGTTATGCTCATTATCGCTAAATGAATGCTTTATGTTAATAAAATGGCGCAATTAGCGTATAGCCTACTTAAACATACTTTTTGATATCAAATCTTTTACCCACTGATGTAATATATAATTTTGGGATTTTTAAAGATTTTTAATTAATTTTAGGCTGAGCATAACTCATAGTCGTAGGCTTAATTCGGTAAATGTCGGTTTTGCCCTTACGGGCCATAAAATGAGTTTTACATATCTAAACGACTCCAAACCATTTGCTACTGATCACATATCATAAATAAATTATTTTAAGCCTTCTGGAAATATAAAAATATCAGATTTAAGTGTCGGACCCGGAAATGGCCTTTAATCGCCTTATTTAGCGTTTTTAACGCATAGTATGTATTAAAATCATATTGAACATACCCGGGTTGATACCTACTGATATAAGAGGCAAATTATAATATTTTAACAGTAAGCAAAGGTTGATAAATTCAGACTTCAGTTTTGAGCTTTTCGGCTTATGTGAAATTACCAAAATACCCCTACGGGGCATAGTTTGGTTAAAAATGATAAATTTCACATATATGCTTTATCTTACTATTATAACCCATTAACTTGAGTATGTTTACTGATTACATCAGACCTGCAACTCAGTTAAACACTTAAACTCTTTTATAAACTATTAAATGACCAAACTACCCCTACGGGGCCTAGTTTGTGTTTAAACACGTTTCGGGCATAATGAAAGACATCTTACTGATGTCGCAACATATTTGAGGCATAATTAACTTAGGAAACCTGTATATAGCTCTCATGAATACCCGTCACGCTTATTACGCGTACGGTGCGGTTTATGTAACAAGTTTACATAAATTAGCCGAAACGGGTCAAACCTTAACGTTTTATCTCAAAATCTAGAATGTGAATAATAAACCCATATTAAACAATCCTTCAAACTTGTCGGGTCTAAATCACATTCTATCCGGTCTTCGCTTAATCGTGCGTACGTACCATATCTTGAAACTAGCCGGTCTAAGCTTAAGCTTAATTAAAGACCCGTTAGGATTCTGATAGGTTATTATAAAACCTTCGTTCCAGATTAGGAGGACCAGTAAAAGCTACGTGCATTTTGCTAATTGTGAATTATACTTTGCTCAGGTAAATACTTTTAACTTATTTTCCCTATACGGGCTTGGGTTACGGTATATAACATACCGCTTGATCGGGCATCAAATCTCCACCGTTAAAGTGGGTAGTTGAATAATTTGATCGGCTCGTTTAAACAGTCTTGTTTACTTTACAGCCTTTGGGGGGTTAATGACCATGTCCCGGATATCCTTGGCATCATCTTACGAGATGGCCACGACCTGAGCACGGGGTGTAGGCGTACACCTATCAGTGTATAACTCAATGATGTGGTGTGTCTATTGATCTTTAACCCGGACAAGATCCGGGCTACTGAACGCATAAGTAACATGTAATTCGTTCACAAGATTATAATATTAAATAAATCTCCCAAGTTAAAAAGATTAATCTTGCCTCTGTGCATTTTAATCAAATTATAAAACATTTATGCCATGTGCATCCAAACCAAATTTTAAATCATTTTCCAAAATGAGTCAGTTGATTGTATTTACCAGTGTAAACTGACGTATTTTCCCCAAAAGACTAAATGCAGGTACTAGACGTAATTGGCTGGATTGTCTCCTTAGCATCAATAAAGAGTCTCGCAAGCTTAAGATGCCTGAAGTCTGTTGAACTACTGTTTCCATTTTATGTTCGATCCTTCTGTGGATAGACTTCCGAATATTGTGATAATTGATATTACAATAATAAATTCGGTTGTATTATATTTTCAATTGCTTCCGCTGTGCATATTAAATATTGTGTTGTTTGACTATTACGTTGCCAACCATGACGTCACGATACTCCCCCACCGGGCCCACCGGTGACACGTGGAAATCGGGGTGTGACAGGTTGGTATCAGAGCCAACACTGAGTGAATTAAACACTAGCCTTTTGTGTTTAATCTCAGTTACACAATTGCACAATTCTAAACTTCTGAGTCTAGACTTAACATAGGAATAATCTTAATCCTGATATGGAAATTTTTGTTTCCAATTTTTATTATTATTGGATACGTCGCCAAGCGAGGAAGCTGAACTAGGGACTCTTCACACCCGGAGCCTTGAAATGCTGAGCTTCGTACAACGACCAAGATGAGACGTGCAACCAAGGAGAGAGCATTCAGGAATTGAATGAAGAAGAAACTCCTTTGCTGAAAATCGTTTCCTCAATAGTCCTTATAAGGACATATTTATCTTTTTAGTCCCTTCGAGGACAACATTATTTCTTTCAAGTCCCGCTTAGGGCAACACTATACTTTTATTTTTATATAATGGAATGATTAAGTTTAAACTTTCATTCTAAACAAGAAATATTAAATAAATGGAAAATATCATTTCCTTTTTACAAGGTCTACCATTATAATAAAATGGCAAAATCTAAAAAGGACAAGACCTAGCTTCGGTTCATTTTAAGACCGGGCCAAGATGGTAGTTCCATAATTAGATTCAGATCCATATTAACACCTCAATTTAAAATTTTTCTGCGTTAATTAAATTAAGAATCTTAAGTGTGAAACCTAGCCTTCGTGTCAATTATAAGACCGGGCCAAGATGGTAAGACCTGTTAAAAAGATTCAAACCCTTAATTAAGAGTCTTAAGTGTGAAACCTAGCCTTCGGGTCAATTATAAGACCAGGCCGAGATGGTAAGACCTGTTAAAAAGATTCAAATTATTAAGAATCTTAAGAGTGAAACCTAGCCTTCGGGTCAATTATAAGACCGGGCCAAGATGGTAAGACCTGATTAAAAGATTCAAATCCCCGTTAACATCTGAAAACATGTTAACACTCCCGACAGATGTGATTCGTTGGAAATCACACACGTTATTAAGGATTCTTCAAAAGATTCCTAACCCAGTTTAATGATCCCTGAATCCTGGGTTTACATCATCAATTAAGATGATCATATTTTTAACCATACGTGGTAATATAGTGCCTACGGGCCTTGCTCATTTCTACATGAGCCAAAATACAGTGGTAGCTATGACTCCCTGTCAGATAAAGGTAATGAACTAGGTTCAAACCTCAAATGCTTTGATTCTCTGAAATCATAGCTTAAAATTTATAAATGTCCCTTGTGACCAGGCCATTTGTGCCAGTATACCTTCATGCTTTGATTCTCTGAAATCATAGCTTACAATTTATAATTGTCCTTGCGACTAGGCCTATTGTGCCAATATACTTTCATGCTTTGATTCTCTGAAATCATAAGCTTAAAATTTGTAATTGTCCATGTGACCAGGCCATTGGGTGCCACTAATAAAACTGTTAATGTTTTATAATTAGGATAAATTATATTAGAAATCCTAAATCTATATGATTAATAAATTAACCAAATATGGTCTCTGCTTACCATGGTTAATGAATTTCCCTAAGGGGCAATTCCGTAATAAACGTCCCTTAGAAAGGAAGTGCCTACGGGCTATAGTTGATGTCCTCTGAGACTAAAGACAGTGGTAGCCTACAGCTCCCTGTCAGGAAAAGGTAATGAACTTTGATTCAAACCTTAATACCACGATTCTCTGAAATCATGGCTTATAAATTTAACTTGTCTACGCGACTAGGCCATTTGTGCTATTATTAACTTATGAATTAGGATTTATAATAAAAATCCTGAATGAAATAAATATCCTTCCTTCCCTATCAGTATGCATTTTAAAAAGAATCTTAAAGGTGAAACCTAGCCTACGCGGCCAAGATGGTGAAACCTACTCAAGGGATTCAGATCCTTGTTAACACTTAAGAACGTGTTAGCACTCTTGAGAAATGTGATCCGAGAAAATCACAACAATCATCCTTATATTGGATTCTTCCAATTCCCTTATCTAGCCTGGTGATTTAGAAATCACCGCTTATATCATCGCATAACACGATCATGTTATAAACATCCGTTAATGATAAAGTGCCTACGGGCTAAACTTGTTGTCCGATAAGACAACGACAGTGATGGTCTTTGACCTCCTGTCTAAAATATTGGACTATGTCCAAACATAATAGTCTATATGATCAATGCGATCATGACTAATATCATCTGATGCGATGATAGTATTATTAAACATCCTTTAGTGATGTTTTGCCTACGGGCTATAATATATTGTCCATTTGAGACATTGACATTGTTATCTTTATGATTCCTTGTCTGAGGTTGTGAGCTATGCTCAAGCCAAAATAGTCAATATGATTAATGCAATCATGACTTATATCATCTAATAGGATGAACCTATTGTAAACATCCATTAGAGATGTTTCTCCTATGGGCCATATTATATCGTCCATGTATGACAAAAACAGTGTGATCTTTACGATTCCCTGTCCCAGGTAGTGAGCTATGCTCAAGCCTAATAGTCTAAATGATCAATGCAATCATGACAAAGATCGTCAATATGATGATTAAAGATTTTAACATCCTTAATGATGTTTTACCTGAGGGCTATATTATATTATTCAATTGAGACAAGGCAATTGTAATCTTTTGTGATTCTTTGCCCAAGGGGGTGAGCTATACTCAAATCCCATAGTCTATACTATCATTGCGATCCTGACTAGTATCATCGGTATGATGATCATAATATTAACATCCCTCGTGATGAAATGCCTACGGGCTATACCTTATTCTATTGTCGGTAAGACAAGGATAGTAGTGATCTTTATGATCCCCTGTTCAAAATGGTGTGATTATACCCAAACCTAATAGTCAATATGATCGATGAGATCATGACTAATATCATTAGATACGATGGTTATATATAAACATCCGTTAGTGATGTTGATTGGCGTATTTTTCTGCCAAATGAATCGTCTGTCAAGACGATGACAGTAGTAGTCTATGACTCCCTGTCCAAAGGTGAAGAACCACGTTCAAACCTTGAAGCCCTAATATAATAAGATTACGGCTAATAAATTAAGGACCTTGGTGGTAGACCATCGAGTTATGTTTTAAAGTCATCCATGACAAGCCTATGTGCTATAATTTGTCATTCGTGACAAACCAACATATTAAATGTTAACATTCTTGGTGACGTGCCTTTGTGCCAAATTTGATAAATGTCCTTATGATAAGGCCGTTTGTGCCATATCTAAATGACCTTTTCGACAAGGCCTTCGCGCCATATGATTACTTATGTCCTTCATGACTGAGCTTTATGCCATATCCTTCTACGTCCATCGAGATAGGCTTCTATGCCATATATGAATATATATAATAAAAGTCTTGTAAGACTTGCCTTTGAACTATTTATAATCGTCCTTGTGACAAAGACAGTTGTGACATTATGATCCCCTGTCAAGCAAATATTGGACTCGTTCCAAACTTTGAATGCCATTGATGGTCCTTTCGTGACCTAGGCTAAATATAATGGAAATACGTTTAAATAACATTCACTATGAATGTTCGGAATAGAATAGCCCATGCGGTTTAGGAATGCCGTGGCTAATCTAAGTCAGGTCATCAGGATGGTGACTAATAATTGTTAAATCTTGGTGATTGGTACCAAGTTTCGAGTATGGAAAAACTCGGATGAGGTCGACGACAGTCGCAATACTATTAATGCGACGAAAGTTAATAAAACTACAAACGTAAACCTCAATATTGATGGAATTAATCTCCAGGCTGTGGTTGACATAGCAGTTGGAAGGACCATAGAAAGATCATGAAACGATCCGAAGAGCCGAATGCTCCTCGCTCTAAATTTCATTCAAAACCATGTTCAATTGCTCATGAGAAGAGTTTTGTTCACACTTCGTACACGAAGGATGAACCAAAGGAGGAAGATAACTCCCAGAAATCTAAGAAAAAAAAAAGAGCAAGAACAAGCTAAATAAAAAGCAATGAAAAAAAAATGGTGGAGTTGGCCGTCCCCGGAATCGAACCTGGGTCTAGGCCGCACCCTTTCGCGCGCCTAGCCAACCGAGCTAGGTGCCTAGTTTGTGAAATTTCCATGTTTGGTTAAATATAAGCACATGTACAATAAATCTTTATAAACCATAAGCTTAGCAAACTTCTATATTATCCACAAGGTATAAATTACCAAGGAAACCATAGTAACCGATTCTTCTAGTATCGGCAAGGAATCCTTCCGAAAAATCTAAGAGTACTCTTTCTTTGCATAGAGTACGACAACATATGTTATTTTAATTATTTTCTCATTGATTTCTGTCGCCTGCGAATGCCAAACTATGTTTGATAAAAGTGCCATATGAGGAATTGGCATATCATAGGGTGTCCCATAGATTATTTCCATGCCTGATCAGTATGGAGGTTTAATACATGGAACCCCTAAGATATCCCAATGATCATATCGTACTAAAGTCGACTAGTAGTATTCAAAGAAGATATCCATAATAGAATTATCCAAATAAATATTCCCTGGTAACGAATATGAGGACTCATAACACGGATGTGTCACTTATTAGACACAAGCGTTGATGAGTGAACTGGAGCCTGAGATATGGAAATCTCTATAACCTCCTTGTACCTTGATTATCTTCTCCTAAGATTACCCCGTTTACCCCTGGGGGGGGGGGGGGGGGGGCAGGTAGAGTTAAATTTCATATCCCATTTAAGGCTGTATTACTATGAAATCTCCAAGACGGCTAGTACCATCATTGGAAGAATCGAAACCCTGATTTACTAAGTTTTAAAATAAAGGGTTCATATAGCCTAACTCGATATTCCGAAAGTGTGATATCGTTAAATCAGAAAGACGGTTCATTTTGCTTATGCATTAGTTACCGCAACCCTAATTAGGCAACAATTAAGAAATTTCCATCAGCTGTTCTGAAGCGTTGATTTGTTCGACTACTACAAGGATCAATTAATCCTTAAAATTTGTTAAGTAGTGGTTGGAATAACCATCGCACCTTAAGATAAGCTTGTCTATGATAGTTGGTATGTAAGCATCAAGGCTGCTCCCTTGGAAACCCTGTAAAGATAGACTGATAAACATCTACTGTAAGGGCAATAGATTGGTAAGTTCAATTACCAGGATCTAAGGAAAAATTATTGGTGGATAGACTTGAAGAAGTCTGTAGCCACCTATGTAGCTAAATGCTTGACTTGTGCGCAAGTCAAAGTTGAGCATCAGAAACCGTCAGGTTTGCTACAACAGCTTGAACTTCCTACGTGGAAGTTGGAAATGGTAACTATGGATTTTATTACCAAGTTACCCAAGACCAGGAAAGGAAATGGTACAATATGGGTTATAGTGATAGACTGACTAAGTCAGCACATTTCTTACCCATCAAGGAGACTTATAGCTCCGACATGTTAGCCCAGTTATACGTTAATAAGATTGTAGCCTTACATGGCATACCTGTGGCTATTATCTTTGATAGAGATACTAGATACACGTCATATTTTTGGAAGAGTTCCAACAATCTTTGGGCACACGTTTGAATTTTAGTACGGCTTACCATCCTTAAACTGACGGTCAGAGTGAGCGTACTATTCAAACGTTGGAAGACATGCTGCGTGCATGTGCGATCGATTTGGGAGGTAGTTGGGATAAGAACCTACCATTAATCGAATTCTCCTACAACAATAGCTACCATACCAGCATTAAGGTTGCGCCTTTCGAGGCATTATACGGTAGAAAGTGTAGATCGCCCGTTTGTTGGGCGGAAGTTGGAGATGTCCAGTTATCAGGACCAGAGATCATGTTCGAAGCGACGGACAAGATTGTACAGATTCGTGACCGTCTCAAAGCTGCCCGGGATAGGCAGAAGAGCTACGCAGATCCGAAGCGTAAAGCTTTTCACTTCGAAGTAGGTGATAAAGTATTGCTTAAAGTATCACCCTGGAAGGGAGTGATGCGGTTTGGTAAGAAAGGCAAGCTAAGCCCGAGATACATAGGACCTTTTGAGGTTATCAAACGTGTCGGGTCAGTTGCCTATAAGTTAAACTTACCGGAAGAGCTCAGTGGAATTCACAATGTGTTCCACATCTGCAATCTGAAAAAGTGCTTCGCTGATGAATCACTGGTATTACCGCATACAGATGTGCATATAGATGAGAGCTTAAGATTTGTTGAAAAACCTTTGTCGATTGAAGATCGACAGGTAAAGAAGCTTCGAAGGAAGCATGTACCTATTGGGAAGGTCAAATGGGATGCCCGTAGAGGTCCCGAATACACGTGGGAGGTTGAATCCACGATGAAAGAAAAGTACCCTTACTTATTTCAGTAAATCTCGGGTCGAGATTTATTTTAAGGGGGTGAGGATGTAACACCTCGAAAATTCACGTCCTATAATGTGTAGACACGTGTCAAATGTTTAAACGTGTGAAAGAAATATTATAGAAGGACTAAAGTTGACACACATGAAAAGTATGTGAATATACGTATTCTAAGTGTCAACTGTGAATAAATATAATGTACATTAACCCTACACGATGCTCATACCTTCAAACGAATAAATCATGGATCATACGAAGCTAAAAGTGAGAGATTACAAACTACAAGGGTTAAATGTGTCAACATGTTTAAAGATATACCTCTGAGTGACCTTTTGACAAACCCGAAGCTTTGTAAATGTTAATTATGCTCGCTAGAATGCACGATATAAATTTCATAAAGTTTCGTTACCGTATGAGAAAGTTATGATCAAATTCGTGTGCGAGGGGTTAAAGTGCAAACGTTGAAAGTTAAGACTTTTCGGGTTAACCGGAAGGGTTCAGGGATTTGGCAAAGTGGGTATAAGTCCTAAAGCCCTTGTGGGTAAATATAAGGGGGTCAAAATGCAAGAATTAATCTTAGTTGCCCCTTCGTGAAGCCAAAGGTCAAGATACAAAACAAAGAAAATAGAAAATCCTGAAATTAAGGGCCAGGCGGCCCGCGTGGGATTCTGCCAAATGGGAGGCGGGCCGCGTGGGACGCCCAGAACCAGAAAACGGGGACAGACCCCTGGAAACGCGGAAAATCGACTTCTAACCGATTTTTAGACATGGTGGGCGACCCCTAGACATCCCTAAACACTAGGCAACAAATGTTGATCAGTTGTGGTGGGGTGTAGACCTTGTTGTCAACATGTTATGGTGGATTAAACCACTATATAAGGCCTTAGTTGCAACAATTGTTCTTCACATCATTCAAGTGCCTTCTGATCGATTCTGGAGCTCTCAAGCAGGTCCAACTGATCATAAGTCGTGCATAGGACTCTTGTAAGTCTGCTAGTCCTTCTCTAATTAAGTTTAGCTTAGTATTTAGGCTAAAAGTCAAACCGTCGTAATTACGGTTTGACTTCAAGGTTAGTCAATAATGGCTCAGTCAATTCTCGAATCAAAAGTAGATATAAGATGGTATTTATGTGGGTAATAAAACCTCAAAAGGGTTTCCCCTGATCATCACTCTAACCAGGTCAAAAGTCGGGTCAAACCTTTACTTAAAAAGTCAACAAGAAGTCTAAAATGCCATTTATGCATAATTAACATTGTAGATCATATACAACCTGTTGGATCATTGTTATAACTTAGTAATAAGTGTAAGAACATGTCTAAACATGTTCAACCCGACAATTTCCTGTTTAGACCCGGTTCGGAACCGAAAGTCACGTAGTTTGACTTTCACTTTGACTTTCAGTTCTGACCCGTTTAGGCATGTTTTAGAAATGCCTCAGAGCTTTAATTGGATTAGGTTACGTGTTAGAACAACCCTCTGTGATTATACACCTTGGTTCATTAGTTATCCAATTAATATGCATGTTTCCGTTAATTGCTCATATGTTAACCGTTATGCCCTTATTACCTTAAAACGTGCTTTTTGGAAATGTAAAAAGTAGAAACTTAAATTACTGATATATAAACTTGTATGCAAATTTTGACATCAGTTTGAATTGTAGATTAAGAGTTATGCTCATTATCGCTAAATGAATGCTTTATGTTAATAAAATGGCGCAATTAGCGTAGGCTTAATTTTAGGATTTTTAAAGATTTTTAATTAATTTTAGGCTGAGCATAACTCATAGTCGTAGGCTTAATTCGGTAAATGTCGGTTTTGCCCTTACGGGCCATAAAATGAGTTTTACATATCTAAATGACTCCAAACCTTTTGCTACTGATCACATATCATAAATAAATTATTTTAAGCCTTCTGGAAATATAAAAATATCAGATTTAAGTGTCGGACCCGGAAATGGCCTTTAATCGCCTTATTTAGCGTTTTTAACGCATAGTATGTATTAAAATCATATTGAACATACCCGGGTTGATACCTACTGATATAAGAGGCAAATTATAATATTTTAACAGTAAGCAAAGGTTGATAAACTCATACTTCAGTTTTGAGCTTTTCGGCTTATGTGAAATTACCAAAATACCCCTACGGGGCATAGTTTGGTTAAAAATGATAAATTTCACATATATGCTTTATCTTACTGTTATAACCCATTAACTTGAGTATGTTTACTGATTACATCAGACCTTCAACTCAGTTAAACACTTAAACTCTTTTATAAACTATTAAATGACCAAACTACCCATACGGGGCCTAGTTTGTGTTTAAACACGTTTCGGGCATAATGAAAGACATCTTACTGATGTCGCAACATATTTGAGGCATAATTAACTTAGGAAACCTGTATATAGCTCTCATGAATACCCGTCACGCTTATTACGCGTACGGTGCGGTTTATGTAACAAGTTTACATAAATTAGCCGAAATGGGTCAAACCTTAACGGTTTTATCTCAAAATCCAGAATGTGAATAATAAACCCATATTAAACAAGCCTTCAAACTTGTCGGGTCTAAATCACATTCTATCCGGTCTTCGCTTAATCGTGCGTACGTACCATATCTTGAAACTAGCCGGTCTAAGCTTAAGCTTAATTAAAGACCCGTTAGGATTCTGATAGGTTATTATAAAACCTTCGTTCCAGATTAGGAGGACCAGTAAAAGCTACGTGCATTTTGCTAATTGTGAATTATACTTTGCTCAGGTAAATACTTTTAACTTATTTTCCCTATACGGGCTTGGGTTACGGTATATAGCATACCGCTTGATCGGGCATCAAATCTCCACCGTTAAAGTGGGTAGTTGAATAATTTGATCGGCTCGTTTAAACAGTCTTGTTTACTTTACAGCCTTTGGGGGGTTAATGACCATGTCCCGGATATCCTTGGCATCATCTTACGAGATGGCCACGACCTGAGCACGGGGTGTAGGCGTACACCTATCAGTGTATAACTCAATGATGTGGTGTGTCTATTGATCTTTAACCCGGACAAGATCCGGGCTACTGAACGCATAAGTAACATGTAATTCGTTCACAAGATTATAATATTAAATAATTCTCCCAAGTTAAAAAGATTAATCTTGCATCTGTGCATTTTAATCAAATTATAAAACATTTATGCCATGTGCATCCAAACCAAATTTTAAATCATTTTCCAAAATGAGTCAGTTGATTGTATTTACCAGTGTAAACTGACGTATTTTCCCAAAAAGACTAAATGCAGGTACTAGACGTAATTGGCTGGATTGTCTCTTTAGCATCAATAAAGAGTCTCGCAAGCTTAAGATGCCTGAAGTCTGTTGAACTACTGTTTCCATTTTATGTTCGATCCTTCTGTGGATAGACTTCCGAATATTGTGATAATTGATATTACAATAATAAATTCGGTTGTATTATATTTTCAATTGCTTCCGCTGTGCATATTAAATATTGTGTTGTTTGACTATTACGTTGCCAACCATGACGTCACGATACTCCCCCACCGGGCCCACCGGTGACACGTGGAAATCGGGGTGTGACAATAACACTATATATCCATCATAGGCATGCTACCAGAAAAATATAACACTATATAACACTATGCATCCATCATATAACACTATATAACCAAAGAACACTATATAACACCATGTAACACTATATAATACTATATAAAAAATATATAACACTATACAGTTCTAAATAGTGGTTGCACTACAGAATTAATAATTGATGGTGTTATATAGTGTTTTTTGATGGTTGCGCTACAGAGTTATATAACACTACAGAATTATATAACACCAAAAAACCATATTATAACACCATATAACACCAAGTAACACTATATAAAAAATATATAACACTATGCAGTTCTGAATGGTTGTTGCACTACAGAATTATATAACACTACACACATTCGTAGATTAATTCCTAAAATCGAATTCCTATAATAAAGGGTGGAAGTTATTTTGGGTAGTTATCTTTAAATCAATTAATTGAAAGAAAATAGAAATTTACTAATTCACCCTTTTGAATTAATTTAGATATAGGACACTTGTCATCACCACATTATTTCTTACCCTTCTCACACTTTGGGCACTTTTTACAGGATTCTTTACCCTAAATAAATATAATTTTGTATATTAAATACTAAAAACGCCTTAAAAAAACCCATGTATAGTCGGGTTGAAAAATCTACCAGATAATAAAAAAATTATATCCTTAAAAACCCCACGTTTTACACGAGTTGAATAAATATAATTTTGTATACCAAATAATAACAAAAGTTATATTTTTAATAAATTAGGATAACATTTAATATTAATTTTTTTTATATATATTTAATACAAGATAAGTAGATATGAGAGGTATTTGTTTTAAAAATATATTAAATTAATAATTTAGATTTAAGAATAATATTTTATTAAAGTATGATAAGATTTAATATTAATTTATTATTTATTTAGTTAATATAAGATAAATATAGATTTGAAGATACCTTCAATGAATGACACGTGTCCAAAAATTGGTTTCTTTTATTATAGTAGTTAGATTTTAGTCATTTTAATGAAATTTAAAATAAAAATTAACTAAGTTTGATATTAGTATCTAAAGGTGTAATGAAATTAAAACCATGAAAACTGAACCTGTTAAAAAAAAAAAGCAAATATCTAAAGGCAAAGCTAGCTATAAACCACAGGGTCCATATGTGTAATTAACTCTATAACAATTTATTATTAACTTAACAACTTTCTTTTATCCACGCAGCATATGTTATATGTTACAATGCGTATATATCTATACTTTCTATAAAAGGAGAAATCCTAGTGACTAGACTTGGCAAACGGGTTGGGTTGGGTCGGGTCATGGGTCGAAATAGGTTCGGGTCAAAACGGGTCAATTAAAAAAAGGGTTGTTTTGTTTCGGGTCGTGAGGGGTTCGGGTCGAAACAGGTTCGGGTCAGAACGAGTTTCGGGTCGGGTTGATTATTTACTCTGTTTTTGAGATTTTTTGTTGTATGATTAACCGTTAACAAATAAAATTCATACATATGTTTTATAGTTACACTCACCATCGCGTGTATTAAATACGTACATGAAATTAGGTAAACCGGATTTCATGTTTTGCAGAGTTGACTATCATGTGTGGCTATAATATATCCAAATTCAATCTCTGATTGTTTATTTTCATTGCAAATTTTGGATCTGTGTTTGAATAATGCTTCGTTTATTACTGTATTTTATTTATTTTTTGTTGTTAAAAGTTTCAACAATTTGTATTTGCTTTTTTATTTTGCAATACCGATTGTCGTATGTGAAGAATAATCGAGACAAACGAGTTTGATTTTGTGCTTAGGTAATGTCATGATCAAGTTTATTTTGCAATTGATCGGTGTTGGTTCGAATGTTAATGATGATGGGATCAGTTCTTGTGACAACCCTCACTAAACCAGGTATCCGTACGACTTAATTAATAATTAATTACTGCTTAATTACTGTGCTTGTTTGAAATTGCTGATGAACTGCTACTTGATTTCTGATACATGTACTTACCTGCATCATACTTTACTTACCGTCACTACATTATTTACATGCTGAACCTTAATGACAAACATGATGCACAAAAAGCACAGTAGCACTATAAACGGATAACCTATTGAACATGCTGATAAAGCCAGCATCAGGCAGACACTGCCTCTAAGGCCTGTATGAGCCAGAAATATTTTACTACACTAGTGGTGAGTGTAGGGATACAAGGGTTGTAGAACTGCGTCTCTAGGAATAAGTTACGATGACTGGATGTGCCTAAAACGTACTCTAAGTACAAAACTCAGCACTTTAAATAAACAATCCAGCTTTTAGCTATCTAATAAAGTGCCAAAACATGAGAAAATATTCCTGACACTTTGGGAAATAGGTTGTGTCACTAAAAATGGTAATAACGACACTTTAAAGCTTTGTTAAGCACTTTAACGGATTACTATCCAACCGAACAACCGGACTATACCCGGAACATGAAAATATTGTCATTTTCATTGTTTATCTTTTTCTGAGCCAGTTAGGGTCCCTGAATACCCTAACACCCGTCATAACACACTACACACTAGTAACCGGGTTAATCACTTAACTTAACTAGTTTAACCTAACTAATATACTTAACCTTTGGTTAAGATTGAACTAGTACCCCCCCCCCCCTTAACCAAACCGTCCCCTAGAGGGGGACATACCTTGTCCTTTATTTGATTATATTAATCTTGTGCTTAATATCTAAGTAACACAAGATCCATTGGTTATTAGAGCATGATGGATTTATAAATTAACCCTAAGATCATGAAGTTCTTTTCCACAAAACAACTCACAACTTAACTCCCTCTCTCTCCCTCTAAGAGCTACGGCCGAACACCCCTTGAGCATCCATCAACTTTCAATTTTTGATCTTCACATTCCAAGTATCTACAAGTGATAAGGATCGCATATAAGGAAGCTTGGTGCAATCGGAAGGCGAAGGACCTCGTTACATTGCTTTTATCCACTCTTTTTGCGACTAGAATCTTCCCTAGCCTCGAGCTAGTAGTAAGTTGCTTAAATCACCTTCCCGAACTATTTTAAAGTGGTTAATATGATTTGTAACGGTTAAAACTCGTTAACATACAAGATGACACACAAAAGTCTACTAAAAATGCTAGTAATGGTGGTTAAAAGCTTGAATGTTGTGTAAATCTTGTAGTATTTGATTTGTGTGGTTATTTAGGCCCGATCTATGTTGTGGTAGCTCGGATCGTCATTTAACCCGGGTTGGTCATGATCATGGATCGTGACATAAGGTTGTTTTGGAAGTAACAAGGGTTAAAGGATGAACTCTACCACACATAAATCATGAACTTGTGTAAAAGCGATTTTGTTTGTGAAATAGTGTTTAATACTAGTAGATCTACGTATCTACAAGCGGTATTTTCAAAGGACCACGTGTCAAGAGAAAACATACTTTTAAAGACGGATCTTACACTAACACGAATGGTTTTTAGAACACACAAGTGTGTAAATACTTGTGTAACACTAAGTTTCGACAAAGAACTAGTTTTGTCAAATTTTACAAGAAGTTGTAAAGATGGAATTTCTTTAAAAACGAGGTTTTTACAAAATCGGATTGTTTTATATAAAGATCCACTAAAAGTAATGGGATTTACTTCATAGTTTGGATAAATCACAAGTTCATGAAATTTATGCGATTTATATATATTTTGACTAGTTTGTGGTTTGAACATTGTTTTGATTGAATGATAAAAATGGTTGGTTTGATTTATAAAAGGAAATGATACGCTTGAAAGCGTGGCCACCTCCAGTTACAGAGGAAACTCTGGCGAAATTTTTCTAAAAGCCTAACACTTAGAAATATTTTCACTATGAGTGTTAGAAATACTTTTCGACTTGTTTTCAAATTATAGATTTCGCCACGACTTTATTTACAAAACATCGGAGGTGGGATTTCACAAAATAAAACTTGGTAAATATATATTTAGCATATATTTTTCATAAAGTCACTTGATATGTGTTTATGACTATTTTGTGAAAATACTAGTATTATTTTTAGGGTAAAAATAATACTATCGAATGTTAATGGATCCAAAATAATACGAACGCCTCTACGATAAATATATAAGTTACACTGGTAATTATTATTACCACTCGATCGTTAAAACGTAACTTATGCATTTTGAGAAAATATGACTTAACGCGTATTTTTTTTGTCAGGGTATTATTTTGGGAAAATTATGTAATAGAAAATATAATATTTTTGAGAAGAATATTTATATTTTGGAATTAGAAATAAAATATATTAAGTGAGACTTAATAGTGTAATTCGAATGTTACGAACGCACATGTATTAAATCCCCCATCCTTGTGAAGGAAAAATAACTACCAAGTATATACAGAATATAAACACGAAATAGTTGTCTAACTATTTCCCAAAAGCTTAAACTTAAAGCTAAGGCACGGCCGTCCGTCTAATAGAATTAGTACGTGTAGGTCGTCATACAGCTGCTTGATCAGGAGACATACTGGGTAGAGACGCACCACGGTGAGTTCATGTCCCCCTTTTCTCTTAACTGTTTTCAGTTTTCTAAACTACGGGGGTGAAATACATGTTACATACTGCTACGGACAATTACGAATGGTATGGTCAGCTAAGGAAGGAACTGTTAGGTTATGTGATTGGGTAGGTGAAATCTTAAGAACATTAGTCCTCGTAGTACGATCGAGGGATACAAGTGATAGGTCTATTTGAGCATAACAAACCCCACCCATGCGCCCTAAGGTTGGACCATGTGGTGACCTTGTCTTAACACCACCCATGCGCCCTAAGGTTGGACCATGTGGTGACCTTGTCCTATCCCCTCCCATGCGCCCGCAGGTTGGACCATGTGGTTACACATTAACTGATATGTTTCCTTATTTGCTTTCATACCAGAGTTTACAAAACCTTCATACTTACAATGATTATAAAGGTTTATTCGCGCGCACATACTAAACACATGAACTCGCTCAACATTATTGTTGATTTTTCAACTTACATGTATTTCAGGGAATTAAAGGATCTGGCGTGGTATGACACGTTTTCCGCTGCACTAGTTACGAGGTCATCCGGGTTTGGGGAATGTGACTCTTTCCTAGACAAGTCACAGTCCTTAAACTGTGTTTATGTCATGTTGATGTTTGTTTTTGTTAAAACAATGTTGTTGTATTTGGTTTTTAAAAATTAATTAAATGGATGATCTTGCATGATTTATTTCATATAGCTTTGTTATGGTTAAGCTATGGTATTAAGAAGTCACACCAAATTAACCACGCTTCCGCAAAGCCAGGGTGTGACAGTTCTGGTCGAAACGGTTCGATTCGAAACGGTACTGGTCGAAATGGTACGGGTCGAAACGGTACTGGTCGAAACTGTTCGATTTGAAACGGTACTGATCAAAAACGGTACGGGTCGAAACGGTACGGGTCAAAACGGTTCGCGTCGTAACGGTACGCGTCGAAATGGTACGTAACTCGTCCCGACCCGAAACTCGTCTCGTGCGGAAATTCGTGTTGGCCCAAAACCCGTTGCGATCCGAAACACGTCCCATGCAGAAACCCGTGCCGGCCCGAAACCCGACCCGAACCGACCCCGTTTCTTTAAGACACTAACCCACATCGACCCATTTCTTTAATGTTGTCGACCCGCTTTGACCTAAAAATAACAAGATGGAATTTCAAGTGACTCATTGTGACCCAATTAGTTAAAATATCTTACCCAAACCAACCCATATAATTTTAAAAGCAACTCAAACTGACCCACTTGGAAGGCTTTGGGTCAAGATTGCCCCCTCTACCAGTGACATAAGAAAAGCTAATGTGGCAGCCATAGAGGCTGTCCAACAATGCTTTTCTTATGTTATTATTGCACCATAAAGCTTAATATAAAATCACATTCAAATTTCCAAGTTCTGGCCCACTTACAAATGGGCAAAGCTCTGTCCACTTACAAAAGGGCAAAGCTCTGTCCACTTACAAAAGGGCAAAACTCTGCCCACATTCAAATTTCAAAGCTCTGCCACATACAAAAGGGCAAAGCTTTGTCTATCATTCAAAATTCAAAAGCTCTGCCCACATTCAAAATTATGGCTCCAGATTCAAAATTCAAACAATATAGATATATAATGACGAAAAGCTCTCAACTTTCTCTCTCTCTCAAATCCAGATCCTTCCATCTGCATTCTGCAGAGAGAACCAGAGAAAAAAGAAGGCATGGGCAATTAGCAGAGAACATGGAGCTTCAATGGCTTATTCGAAGAAAGATATACTTCTATAATGACGAAAATGACGAAAATCACCAACTTACAGTTTGCAACAGTTTGGTTTGCTGATTCTGCTGTTTCTGCAAGTGCAGTTGCAATCAATGTTTTAAAAACCGGTTTAAATCATACCAGGTTGGGCTCAAAAAAGGTTCAACCAGGTTCCACCGAACGGTTCAACCGAATTGCCTAGTTAACTCTATAAATCTATAAAATATATTTTCAACTCAAAACATAATCCAAAAGTACATTATTTCATAACAAAAACTAAACCAAAAGTTAATTCGCAATAAAAAAATAATCCTAAAATTCACTATCAACGTCATCCTTATCAAGTTAATCCATTGGAGTGTTGAATGCATCAAGTTCACGATCGCTTAAAAGATGAAATTCACTATCAACGACATCCTCGTCAACAAGAGCGTAACTATTTTCGTTTCCTACAATATTAAATAAGAAATTTTAGTTACCAATAATCGTAATATACCAAAAGTACGTTAGATAAATAACATATATAACAAGTAACCTTGTATTTGAGAAATCAGTACATTTTCTTCCTCACCAAACATGTTATCTATATCATCATTATGAAGTTCTCCTTCTGGCTCTTCTTCAACCACCCAAATTCTGAATGATTAATACTTCCATAATCAACCGGATCATAGGATCTCTTAGCATATTTGAGCCTAGAAAAACATTTACCCAAATGTTAACACTTTAAAACTAAATTACGATGTAATAAAAAAAATCAAGACATTGTACCTATTGATGTAACAACCCGCACTTTCGTGCGTTGTTACTACTCGATGTACTCGTTACACTTAGCACCGGAGATTCGGATCATAATGTAACTATATCGCATACATCGTTATTCGAAGGATAATCGCATATTTTCGAAATACACTATTATCACAAACACTAACACTCACGGAGGCATTGGGTGAGGACCAATTTTACCCTCCTCAGTGGCCGTGATGTGTCAAACGTAAACGACTAACGCTAACAAGGACTCTCGGGAGAGTGCTATAGCTCCAGTCGTCGTGACGATGATGACAATACGAGTGAATGGTACCCCGTCAGTCTTTGTGGCACAACACGCAATAATGTTCACGATGACATCAAGAAAGGACCTATACTACCCTCCTTAATGGCTGTGAAACGTCACTAATAATCGCATACTCGAAACGAAAACCAATTGTTATATCGAAACCTTGGAATATGGATACGTAAATACAACTCCTAGTGATATATATATATATATATATAATAACAATATAAGTTAATTATAGGAAGCACGTACTTCGAAAACTATCGAAACGATCAAAAACGGAGAAACTCACTGCGCTGGAGTGGCCATCCGGACGGATGAGCCATCCGAACGGATGGGCTATCCGAACGGATAGCCATTGTTCGAATGGCCATCCGACCCAGTAACTCCCTTCTTCCTTTTTCCCTATAAATAGCCTGCCACACCACTGTTCAAGTGATGTGACAGCTCCCACTCGACCAAGAACGCTCCAGGAACCTTTTCTCTCGATTCCTCGCGATTCTGGTAAGATTTCAACCTAAAACTTGTACTTCCATGATCTACACTCAATTCTACATCATCCTATCTTTCAAAACTCAAATTCTAACCATGAAATCTACTGGTTTGAGGTGTCTTAAGGTGATGTCACCAAGAGTTCATATGAACTTCAAGTTGTGACCTCATCCCACCATAAACAACTCAGATCTGGGTGATTTCCACATGTTTTTTTGATAACAAATCTCACCTAAATCTATGTATTTAACCATGGAACTGTGCGATTTCGAGTTAATCATGAGAAACTGTCAAGAACGGCCAGATCTGATGGAACGGGGTGATTCCCGGCCGTTAGAATGAGTCAGAACTGATGGAGTTTCCTTTGCTAATACGAAATCACACCGTCCCAACAAGACCGCATTGTATTTCCTCCGAAAACACTCAAAAACAGTAGACCAGAACGTTAAACAGACGTGTCATCTGAACATATAACATGTCATCCGATCGGATGGCAATTCGAACCAGTCAACATCTATTCGATCGGATAGCAATTCGAACCAGTCTTATTCGATCGGATAGCAATTTGAACCAGTCAAGACTTATCCGACCGGATAGCCTGTCATCCGACCGGATGACAGCCATTCGACCCAATCAACATATCATCCGACCGGATAACCAACATTTGACGCTCTTTTCCGCTTAATCGTGCATCATTTACAATATCCTTCAATGATTAACGCAGATGTACTCACAACCGACCCGATCAAGCTGTATTCTCGCTAAACACGCATTGTGAGTATACTTGACCCCTTTTAATCGCATTTTGGGTGTAACATACGTTTCCAACAAATCGAACTTATCAAACGAATTATTCAATCAATCGAATTATCACTTGCGAATAACTGTTATGCATAGATATACGTGATGGTAGTTGCATATGTGCTAGGGCTTATACTCGCGACGTCCCACCATGACTAGTATAGTACTATTGCGCCCGACGGGGTCTAGTTTGCCATCGTATATTCGAGCATCGAGGACTTAGTTGGTAGTATCAGCTTTGTGAGTATATATGTCGTGTGTTACGTTTATGCATGTGGAAATTCGCTACACTTTTTATCTATTACGCTATACATATCAAACCTGTATACTCGCCAATACTTTTGTATTGACAAATATTTTAACGTATGTTGCAGGTTAGATCGCAGGCTATATCAAATCAAGCTAGGAAGTCTAGAAACGCAACTAAAATCTAGGTTGTCGGATTTGTATTGTTCGAGAGGGCAAGAAATCTGTGATAACTTATGTGATTGTATTATTTGTTAGTATGGGATAACGAATGTATTAAATATTATCGCAATATAGTCGTTATGGATTCTCTTGAGCAATCTGATCCGCCTAGTGCCGCGCCCCGATGATTCCGCCATCGGTTGGGGTGTGACAGATTGGTATCAGAGCCATAACTATAGGGAATTAGGCAAGCCTCGACCTAGTCCGGGTCGACGTCTTAGAAATTGGCCTAGTCTATAGTCTAAGTACCAACAGGCTGACTCGTACGAATCCAGTAGGGTTTGTATCGGGCCTACTTGTTACTTTCATTCAAAGTCGTTAAAACTAATACTTCGCGTGAACACCGCGTACTACAATTTCATGCGAAGCAGCCTTTCCTAAGGCCTGAATATTACTTAGCCTTTCCTAAGGCCAACACAATACACGTGTTTTCGAAAATACTCGCATAACGAAACCGAGTGATCCAGTCGAGACCAGGTGTGAAAACCCAGAACTCTCGATGAAATCGCTCACTCAGCGCATTTTCTAGCACGAGAACCTTTCATTGAGTTAGGAGTGACATCCACATCTCGACGAAAGTCTCCATTTCGAAATCTTAGTGGAACTCACGAATTTATTCGAAGAGCATAACCACGACTGGGAACGAAGTTGTTAAGTCAGGGGTGAAACCCGTACCTTAATAAGCCGTTCCACTCTCTATAAAACTGGTCTTCAAAAAGCTCTCACCAAGGACTCGACTATCACGATAACTCGCGCCACGCGATGACTATGGGGACGAATGCCATGAGCTGCATCCCAGTGGAAGCATGAGCCCTCTAGGACAACGCACGTGCACGAACTTGTCAGATGTAGTTGGTTCACCTTGGGCAGTCGACGCCTAAACACCCAAGGCACTCTATCATACGACCCGCCGATCTTACAAATGGTTGGAACTTATTTACGTTTTGAAACTTTACGCTTTATCAATTTCTCGATTTAATGATTTTCACTCCCTGCTTTATAAACGCACAAATTCGCACAGCCATCGCAAACTAAAACGAAACCCGAATGTCGCAACAAAACTAATGCATAATCTATCGCCTTCGCTGTCGTTTTCTCACCTCAACGCATCCTCGCATGTTCTAAATCGCCTTGTATATGTATGATTACAAATTACAATTATATAAATATATATCTATGTATAAACAAACAAGTCGTTGTGTGAGAACTTAGGAAATTCGTGTCTCCTATGTGGCTCCTATGTGATTCGCATTACTAATATACTATCGCTTCAAGTTTTGAACGCGCTCAATCGCATCGCAAAACTCAAAAATCATTATGATCGAATCTCATTCCAAGCCTCTTCCTGTCTAGATGCCTTCCAACAACTCTACCTCGAGACGAGTAGCTAGGAGAAGAGCCAAACGAAGCGCCGATAAGAGGATTTCATCACTTGTGACTAAGGAAGTGGTTAAGCTTATTCCTCAAATTGCCGCTCGAGTGCACTCTCTCAGCAACTCTCGATCCTCGGAAGACTCCAAGACGGAAGCGCCGCAAACCGCTTTTCTTTACAAATACTTCAAAGCCTGTGACCCGATGGAATTCACGGGTGAAGGAGGTGTGACTCAACTACTCCAGTGGTTCGATTCTATCGAAGTTACCCTTCGTCAAAGTGGGTGTCCCGATAGTTTCCGTACTACTTGCGCTACCGGAGTATTTCAATCACGAGCACTCGACTGGTGGACCGCCGAACGTAACAAACGTGGAATCTCCGCAACTTACGCTCTCTCTTGGGATGAGCTGAAGGAACTCATGAAGAAGGAGTACTGTCCCCCTCACGAAATCCAGAAACTAGAAAACGAATTTTGGGAAATCAAGCAAGTCGGAGGTGACAACGCTGACTACACCGCAAGGTTCAAACAGCTTAGCATAATCTGCCCAAGTCAAGTCAACACTTCAGAAAAAGCCATTTCGAAGTACATTCGCGGCTTGCCTGAGTGTGTGGGTGATTTTGTCGAAGCTGCAAGACCTGCTACCATCGAAGAAACCTACCGCTTAGCCGCAAAAATCAACAACAAATGACTCGTAGAGGGGTTTTACTCCAAGAATCCTGTCAAGCAAGCTTATCAAGCGATCGCCGCTAATTCTTCAGGCGATTATGTCAACGATTCTCCTGACGAATCTGCTGACGATACTCCTGACGAATCTGCTGACGATTCTCCAGACGAATCTGCTGACGATCCTTCTGACGAATATGTTAACGATTCTTCTGACAAATCTGCTGCCGACTCTTCTGACAAATCTGCCGACGGATCTTCTGACAACTCGGCCAAAGATTCTACAAGTGAGTCCTCAGACGAATCCTCCAACGACGACACCCCTTCGCAAGACACCGACAAACCCAACCGCAAACGAAAGACTTCAAGCCCGAACTCATCAACCACCGAACTGCCGCAGCCGAAGCCTCTTCAAACAGTCCCGGTGTTTCCAAAACGAGCGTACACTGGAGCTCATCCTCAGTGTTACTCGTGTACCTACCATCATCCAGTTGGGGCTGACTGTCGCTATTGCAATAACTGCAATCGTTACGGTCACTTCACCCGCAACTGCCGCATCGAACCACGAACCTGAGTACAACAACAACAGCCCCATCAAAAGTCTTCAGCATCAAACATCTAGCAAGCATAGGATAAAGTTGTAATGATATGATTTTCGACGTTAATTTCTAAGTTTTGAACCTACTCTATTACTCAATGTTGCCACCTTGCGTAACATTAACTCTCGTTTCCGTTTTCCCTTTCGCACTCTAGTCGTCACACTTAGACTAGATTCACACACATACTATATACTATATCACGAAATAACGTGTTTTACCCTCACTACACTCTTGGAAAGAGGTACGATAAACGTGCAAGGAACAACTAATCACGGGTGCACACGGGATTATTTGGGTCAGTGCACGGAGATCGTAGTGAATTCTAAGGTGCCATAAGCGTTTCAACAAAGTATGACACCAAAACACGAGATTTAAGTAATAGGGGTAAAGCAAGGTGTGCTTTGCCATACTAGCGAAGTTTTGTGCAGAAAGTGCCAGGTGGAGTTGAACGTTATTAGACCTATTATACTATTGTGATTATTTTCAACACACTACACCCAATCGCAAGGCGTAACAACTGAATCACATCATCGCAAGACTTGTAGTAAGTCTGCGAACGCAATGCAATCGCCTCATCGATGGACTCTGGAGAGTCTACCTCGCAGGACAATTGCATCAACGCAAGACTGGTCGTAAGTCTATAGCAACCAATCTCATCAAGCACATTAACGCTCACGATGTTGTCTGAGTGAGGACCTATTCTACCCTCCTCGATAACCGTGATGCGTCGCCACGTAACGTTAAGCTTATTCGAAACAAAACTCGGCTATTCGCAATCGCTTATCACGTGTATCTCGCAATCTCTATCGCATATTGTATGAATCTATATCGCTTGCTGTGTGTCAGTCTATCGCTATCGCCTACCGCTATCGGTGATATTTGTGTTAAGTTAGCACACATGACCTCGCTTCACGAGAGAAAACTCATATGGTTAAAGCAAGGTGTTTTAGTCATATCAGTGGGCTTTCGTGGAAAAAAAGGCCATGTGGGGTCTGAGGTTAGTTAAACTCTGTGGTGTAATCAATTAAATCGAACCGCATAAATCGCGCATACCTCCATCGCTTGCAACGCAACAACTACCGCTTATCGTAGTCGTTTATCACCGCCGTCATTACTGGCGTTGCATTATTCGTTTAATCCTGTAATCGCTTATCGCTTATCGTGTATAGTATACCGCTTATTCGCGTACCGCTTATCGCTCGCTTGGTGTTCATTGCAGTCTGTGTGGCATTAGCACACATGACACCGCTTCACGAGGCAAAACTCACCTGGTTAAACGTGGTGTTTCACCATGTTAGCAATCTCTCGTGGAAACGTGCCATGTGGGTTTAATGTGGAATCTAATCAATATCGCGCTATTCACTTACCGCTTATCGCTCGTCGCCTAACCGACACGATTACTTCGATGTTTCGTGTCACCAACCTACTCGCATGCGCCAACATCACTATATTCGCAATCAATTCTGCCACCTAAACTATTCGTTTTTATCTTCAACTTGGTCCGACCTCCTAATAAACGGATCGAGGAAACGCAATTCTATCTATGTCGTATCAGCGCACATAACACCGTCTCACGAAACGGAGGTAATATGGGAGAAACATGATGGATACGCCGCTGGTACTTCCTATATATAAGTGTTTTAATCATATTAACGAATTTCCGTGGGAAGGTGCCAAGTGGGGCTCGATACTAAATAGTCTATTTCAAACGGTTAAAACTGATTTTATAAAACTTTTATTAAAAACCATGGGACAAGTGAAATTCCTCACAGAGTGGAGGTAACATCGAATCAGCTTAACTCCATGCCCAAGAGGAGCTTTCATGAGTCCAAATTTTTCCTTAAAACATTTTTGCAGAATCAAAAGACAGAAACCTTCTTAAGACGATGGTTCAATATCGAGTTCAGCTGAACCCATGTCGTAGGAGAGTTTCATAACCCCCGTTTTCATCTTCGAATTCCTTAAGATGTGTAAAAACCTAAACCTCCTTGCAACATTGGTTAACATCGACTCGGTTGACCAAACGTTAAAAGGAAATTTTTCAAGATTTCCATCCAAAATTCCTTTTGTTTATCCAAAAACGAACGCTTCTTGTAACGCTGGTTAACAATCGACTCCGTTAATTCTACGTCATGAGAAACCATTAAAGTTCTTTAAAAATTTCAAATCGCGTCGAACTAACGAATTCCCGTGACACAAAGTACTTTGGAACGCCAACTCGTGGGATATTATTTTCGTCTTTACGTCGACTTCTCGCTATCGCAATCGATCTCTCTTATTCGAAACGCTCTCGATTGTCAACTCACTGCCAAATCGCTCGCTGTATCGCTACTCATACAAGATCAACTCTCAGAAGTCTACCTATTGGATTAATTTCGGGACGAAATTTCCTAAAGTAGGGGAGACTGTAACAACCCGCACTTTCGTGCGTTGTTACAACTCGATGTACTCGTTACGCCTAGCACCGGAGATTCGGATCATAATGTAACTATATCGCATACATCGCTATTCGAAGGATAATCGCATATTTTCGAAATACACTATTATCACAAACACTAACACTCACGGAGGCATTGGGTGAGGGCCTATTCTACCCTCCTCAGTGGCCGTGATGTGTCGAACGTAAACGACTAACGCTAACAAGGACTCTCGGGAGAGTGCTATAGCTCCAGTCGTCGTGACGATGATGACAATACGAGTGAATGGTACCCCGTCAGTCTTTGTGGCACAACACGCAATAATGTTCACGATGACATCAAGAAAGGACCTATACTACCCTCCTTGATGGCCGTGAAACGTCACTAATAATCGCATACTCAAAACGAAAACCAATTGTTATATCGAAACCTTGGAATATGGATACGTAAATAAGACCCCTGGTGATATATATATATATAATAACAATATAAGTTAATTATAGGAAGCACGTACTTCGAAAACTATCGAAACGATCAAAAACGGAGAAACTCACTGCGCTGGAGTGGCCATCCGGACGGATGAGCCATCCGAACGGATGGGCTATCCGAACGGATAGCCATTCGAACGAATGACCATCCGACCCAGTAACTCCCTTCTTCCTTTTTGCCTATAAATAGCCTGCCACACCACTGTTCAAGTGATGTGACAGCTCCCACTCAACCAAGAACGCTCCAGGAACCTTTTCTCTCAATTCCTCGCGATTCCGGTAAGATTTCAACCTAAAACTTGTACTTCCATGATCTACACTCAATACTACATCATCCTATCTTTCAAAACTCAAATTCTAACCGTGAAATCTACTGATTTGAGGTGTCTTAAGGTGATGTCACCAAGAGTTCATATGAACTTCAAGTTTGACCTCATCCCACCATAAACAACTCAGATCTGGGTGATTTCCACATGTTTTTTTTATAACAAATCTCACCTAAATCTATGTATTTAACCATGGAACTGTGCGATTTCGAGTTAATCATGAGAAACTGTCAAGAACGGCCAGATCTGATGGAATGGGGTGATTCCCGGCTGTTAGAACTAGTCGGAACTGATGGAGTTTCCTTTGCTAATACGAAATCACACCGTCCCAACAAGACCGCATTGTATTTCCTCCGAAAACACTCAAAAACAGTTGACCAGAACGCTAAACAGACGTGTCATCCGAACGTATAACTTGTCATCCGAACGGATAACATGTCATCCGATCGGATGGCAATTCGAACCACTCAACATCTATTCGATCGAATAGCAATTCGAACCAGTCAAGACCTATTCGATCGGATAGCAATTCGAACCAGTCTTATTCGATCGGATAGCAATTCGAACCAGTCAAGACTTATCCGACCGGATAGCCTGTCATCCGACCGGATGACAGCCATTCGACCCAATCAACATATCATCCGACCGGATAACCAACATTTGACGCTCTTTTCCGCTTAATCGTGCATCATTTACAATATCCTTCAATGATTAACGCAGATGTACTCACAACCGACCCGATCAAGCTGTATTCTCGCTAAACACGCATTGTGAGTATACTTGACCCCTTTTAATCGCATTTTGGGTGTAAGATACGTTTCCAACAAATCGAACTTATCAAACGAATTATTCAATCAATCGAATTATCACTTGCGAATAACTGTTATGCATAGATATACGTGATGCTAGTTGCATATGTGCTAGGGCTTATACTCGCGACGTCCCACCATGACTAGTATAGTACTATTGCGCCCAACGGGGTCTAGTTTGCCATCGTATATTCGAGCATCGAGGACTTAGTTGGTAGTATCAGCTTTGTGAGTATATATGTCGTGTGTTACGTTTATGCATGTGGAAATTCGCTACACTTTTTATCTATTACGCTATACATATCAAACCTGTATACTCGCCAATACTTTTGTATTGACAAATATTTTAACGTATGTTGCAGGTTAGATCACAGGCTATATCAAATCAAGCTAGGAAGTCTAGAAACTCAACTAAAATCTAGGTTATCGGATTTGTATTGTTCGAGAGGGCAAGAAATCTGTGATAACTTATGTGATTGTATTATTTGTTAGTATGGGATAACGAATGTATTAAATATTATCGCAATATAGTCGTTATGGATTCTCTTGAGCAATCTGATCCGCCTAGTGCCGCACCCCGATGATTCCGCCATCGGTTGGGGTGTGACAATTGATGTAATAAAAAAGTAAGACATTTTACCTATTTTGTAAACGCAAGTTGTAATGAACAAACATAAGGTCATTTAGTCTTTCATGTTCCAACCTATTTCTTTTTTTTCGTGTGAATCCTTTCAAAGACACTCCAATTACGTTCACAACCCGAGGAAGATGCGGTTTGACTTAATATTCGAACGACAAATTTTTGCATTAACGGATAATCTCCACCAAATAACCTCCACCATTCAGCTACAAAAAATGGCTATGAAAATGATAAAAAATAATAAACAAATAAAACTAAAATAATAACGTTAAAAATATATCTTACCGGGTTGAGTAGCATTACGAGAAGCAACTGCACTACTTCTACGAAAACATTCTAATCCATCACGAAACTTGCCTAAAGCCATTGTAACATCTATAACATCATCACCCGAAAAATTCTTCTCAACCATGTCAAGAACATCCTTAAAAACTTCTTTATCTTTACAAAGATTTTCTTTATCAAACAGAAAAGTTGGATTTAACCAATATGCCACACAATGAATACTAGAACGCAACATATTTTTTCCATCGAGCATCGATTATATCCACATATGGCTTATAAAAAGTTACCTTTTTCCTGAAATAATGCCTTAATTCCCTTATCTGCCCGATTCATCCCCTAAAAAACATACGGCAAAGAAGGTTTTTCATCCGTATCACACAAACGTAAAACTCTCAACAAAGGAGTCATGACTGTCACAATAATCAAACAATTTTTCCAAAAAGTTTCATTCATCACAATTTCTTTGCATTCAATTGCATTCCCTAACTTCAACATCTTTTTAAATTCGTTAGATATGACAAGTGCAAGTCATTTTTATGATCGACCAAATTTTTTAATGCAATGAAAGTCGTTCCAAAACGGGTAGGACCTGGACAAATGATTTCTGTCCAACCCTTTTTCTTTCTTAACCAATTCAAGGGCATCTTGTGATTATAAATAAAAACAGTAACCCTAGATGCTAGTTTTACCAACTTTGCTACATTCTCTAACTCTGAAATGTCTTTTAACACTAGATTAAGGCAATGAGCCGCACAAGGTGTCCAAGTAATTGAAGAATGTCTAGCACATAACAATTTACCAACTTTCTTGTAATTAGCAGCATTGTCGGTAACTATCTGAACCACATTCTTAACCCCCACCATTTCAACAACCTTAGCAAACAAGTTACACAAATTCTCATAATTGCTCTCAATATCTGATGCGTCTACGGATTTAATAAATGAAATCCCTTTCTCACAATAGACTAAGAAATTAATCAACTGGCATTGCCTAACATCCCTCCAACCATCACTCATAATCGTGCAACCATTTTCTATCCAGTCACTTCTATATGAATTTATTAATAACCCAACTGAAGTTTTTGCATCTTTCAACAAATTGACCCTTAAAGCATGATAGTTTGGTGCTTTGTAACCATAACCTATAGATGCTATTTTATCTACCGCAAGTTGAAAATAAGGAGAATTACAATCGTTCATAGGTATACATGCATCATAGAACCACATAGAAATAGCCAAGTCAACATCATGTACCTTTTCTTTACATTGCATAGCTTTTTTAATAGTAGGTTGAGAAGGATCATTTATAGCTTTTGTAAAGAAAGGATGCAAATTCGATTTTGCTTTCCTCTTTCACTTTTGCGTTTGGTCATTTATTTCATCAACTTCTTCGTCGTCATCTATGACGTCAACACTAGATCCAACGGTAGTAGACTTACCTCTCGATTTAACTTCACCTTCTTTTAAAATTCCTTGCAAAGTAAAACGAACATCCGCTGGTACTTTTTTACAAGGTTCTATATCACCTTTAATGCCCGCAAGGTGTTTCTTCATTCTAGTTATTCCACCACCACGCACCGTTTTTTGACAAAAATCACAAATGTATACAGTTTTACCTTTCTCATCGCTTTGAGAAGTGACATACTCCCACGCTTTATCTAAGTTTGTTCTATACCTTGATTGAACAAGCTCAGTTTGGCTATCTTCCAGATTCTACAAAACAAGTAAGGGGCTGTTTGTTTACCTCTTAATGAGGCTCTTAATGGTTCAGACCTCTTACTGGTTCAGCACTTAATGGTTCAGACTATTTGTTTCACGAGCAGATGTCTGAATGGTTCAGACATTTGCCTCTGAATGGTTAAGATTTATACAAAGTCTGAATGGTTAAGACCTCTAATCTGAATTGGTCAGACATTTGCCACTGAACGGTTAGCATTATATAGGCTCTTAATGGTTCAGACCTCATATTGGTTCAACACTTAATGGTTCAGATCTCTTACTGGTTCAGCACTTAACCATTCAGATGTTGTCAAACGGCCCCTAACTTTTTTAAGATATATAATCGTACATGTGCATAAACAAATCCATAGATCATCATCAAATCCATACGTTCATCATCAACATATGGTTTTAAAAGTTGTTGTGCAAAAAAAAAAAAAAAAAAAAAAAAAAAAAAAAAAAACTCAAACTATGCTTTTATATAAAAAAAACTTAAACAATTAAACAAGTATAAATCATTAAAGTATTAGCTATTAAGCAAAATGAAGTTAATGTTAATGTGGTGAATCAAAGAAATCCAGGATACAATCACGTTAATAAATTAATTAGTTATGCCATGAAATTCTTGGTTACTTGTCGTTCCCACTTCCCAGAACGAAAACAAAAAAGTTCACAACTCTATACGCAGTGCCCGAATGACTAGTTCGTTGAACTTCGATGAATGGAGAGTGCAAAATTGTTGTTTTTTGTTAGTTTTGAGGATGAACTTTGAGTCTTTGATCGAAGTGGGCAGCGGGCACTAGGTTAAATTACGAATTAAGAAGGTCAATTGTAAGTTATTTTGGACTACTAATAGTCCGTATTTCATGCTTGGCCTGGTACCGGCATCCGGTTTAACCAAAAAATACCGCCGGTATAATATATTTGTCACTGCCTCAAAATACCGGCATGATTCGTGCCGCTCTTTCATCCGGCATCCGGTTCAACCGGCCGGTATGAACCGGTTTTTAAAACTTGGTTGCAGTTTGGTTCAAAGTTTGACCAATTTTGCACCAAGTAACAGTTTGACAATAGTTTGGTTTGATGAAACTGGTTCAAAGTTTGGCCAATTTTTCCCCAACTTGCAGTTTGACTTCAAATTGGTCAAACTGGTTCAAACTTTGGCTAACTTGGCTTCAAATGTAGTTTGAGTCAGTTGTAGGATCGTTGTATGACCCGAACTAGTCAATCAGAAGAGTTTTAGATCCGAATCAAAGGCGGAATCAGTGAAACGGATGTGGAAACAGCTTGATTCACTTTAATATGTCTCTATTATTGATGTAATAGTGTTACAGCACCTCGAGACAATTTGGCAGCACTTCGGTACCAAATCAGACAAACGTTACAAATGATCTCGTTTGAAGGCTATATATAGATGCCTAATTCCGCTTGAACAGGACATAAACGAAATTAGATTCACACGGAATCTAATTCCGTGCGGAATTACCTTAGGCAACTTTCAAGCGTAATTATCCACTTCAGACGGAATTACCTCTAAATCCTATTTCTCGAACTACGAGCCCTGATCTATTAATTCTATTACATGACATGATACAAGACGAAGTCAACAGACATAGTGCACTAACAGACTCCCCCTTGGATGTTGACGAAGTCTTCAGCGTCTAATCTTTTGCATGACACATCTTCAGTCTTGATCATTCTTTTTGCTCTGTCCAAATTGTCTAACACTGTAAGCATCCATCAATCTTTATCTTCTTTGATCAGCTTCTATCTTTGAATGTTGTACCAGAATCTGTCTCTGGCTCTAACATTAACAGCTTCTTCAGGCTCCCCCTTTCGTCAAGCTTCCGTGCTTTAGGGATCGACACCTTGCTTTCCGGTTACAAGCTCCCCCTTGCTTTGAGCTCGTCTTCAGACTCCCCCTTAGACTCTGCTGTCAGGATCATAGTCTGGTACAGTATCTGCAACACTCATACATTTATAAGTAACAACATTTTGAACTTCCAGGATTGAAAACCTGGCTCTACCAACCTTTCTAAACTAACACTTTTAACAAATTACATTGATTTGGCAGTTTCAGCGAACAAAATCTGAAACTGGCTCTTTAACAATATAAGCATCCTAATCCCTCACAGTTAATCATCCAAGTCCAAACTAATGACCTTGGAGATATCACAAACTGTTTTTTATTTTTGTTAAAAATTCAAGTCTCAAATTAATGAACTTGTTTTATTTTCAGAATCACGATAAGCTTACCTAGATTTTGAAACTCAGCATTTCAGACATCGGTTGTCGAAAATAAAGCAGAATCAAAATCTTTTTGTATTTTCTGAAATATAAAGCAGTAAAGAAATATTTACAAACATATTTACATACAATATTTTTGTTTGAGTTTGCGTCAGAGGATCATATCAGTTTCTGACAAGTCACAAGTACCGTTGAGCTTAGTTACACATTAAGAATTAAACAATTCACTTAGATTGTCGATATACTGATCCACTTAAATTTTCACACAAATTTCAACTGATTCAGGATACGAATTAGATATTTTAAAGGCTTAAACTTATTCATGTGTCCCACCTCTTGAATATACTTCCGTATCCAGATCCTAATATTCAGTCTTACAGGTGAGTATACCTAGATGATATCTGTAATGGGTTAAATTGCGAGGCCATGAGAGCTCAGGTCAGAACTTCCATTCAGCAGAGAGATGATGGCTCGACTTTTGGTGGGTCCCCTTTAGAGGATCTTTTTTACAACATCACATGATTTGCATTTTTCAATGTTTCATCATTTTTTATGCTGAGGGTAGGCTATATTTCAAGCAAGCGTAAAGTATTCTACGGGGACTAGGCCATTGCTTCCGCAAAATCAGAAGTCCCGGGATAATACCCCAGATATCACTAAGCATAAAGACCTAGTATCTCAGAAAGAGGGGTCCTTCAAACAAGATTTCATGGGTTACCTATATATCCAAGTAGTGTTCCCCACGAAATAAGCAAGTCTGAATTTAAGTTTATATCCCGAAAAAGTTTGTTAAATGTATAAAAACCTATCAGCATATCATCAGTGAGACCGTTTAACGCTATATAAACATTACATTTCTTTAGCATACTGTAACTGTCTACTGATGTACTATCATTTCCTCTTTTTACACAAAAACTCAATTTTGAATTTTATCATGTTTTTTACTTTTTCAAATTTTCAAATGTTTTTGGATTTTCTGACAATATTACTCCCCCCTAAAATGCAAAATCATTTAAAGAAAATTTGACAAACCGACACTGATAGCTTTGTCTCGCCATCCATTTTCTGCTAATGTGTACTGATTTGCAGAAAATCTAACATACCCCCATGATTTACAACACATTGATTTTTACAGTTTGAAAACCGTTTTTCAATCTTGTGAAATTAATCATGTTTGTTCAGCCGTGAGGGTTTCAGCGTATTCAATCATCAAATTTTTTATTTTTCAAAATTTTGACAAAATAAAAACATATTTTTGTTTTTTTTTAATTTTTAATTTTTAGGGTTTTTGAAATATGGTTTATTTATGTACAGAAAGCAAACAAACTCCCTGTTCAACCAAACCAGGGTTTAGCAGCCTCCTCTTCTCGTTGTGCCAGGCTGCTCCAACTTCCATTCTCACAATCTTTGGTTTTGATGAGCACCTGCACATTCAAAGTATTTAATTACTTGAACAATTTAGCCCAGGTCTGTTTGACTTTAGGCATTTCAACACAATATGCTTCATTCAACTTCGGAAAATCTTTGTCATTTTGAACAAAGACTTTTTCAACTTTAACTTCAACTTTCTCATCTTTTACCGAAGTCACTTGTTTCTTAACACTCCATGTTTGATCTTTCGGAGTACCTCTTTTGTAAAAATGTGACTCTTTTTGAACATTTTGATTCTGAACAACAGTTGGTTTCCAACACTGTTGTGGTTTTGTCGCATCGACAGTTGTTTTCCAACTTTGTGTTGTTCTGAATCTGGGTGTGTGAGAATTCCAGGTCTGTCTTGAATCGAACCTATTCGGGTTTGATTTCCAAGTTTGGTTCGAAAAAAACTTGTTTGTGTTGTACCTCCAAGTTTGTTTTGAATCAAATCTGGTCGACCTTTGTTTCACATTCTCAGATTTTTGTTTCTCAATATCATCAGACTTTTTGTCAACATCAACAGGTTTCAGATTTGGACACTTGCGTGCAAGATGTCCTATTTGATCACATTTGAAACATGTTCTCTTGGACACATCTTTGACCTGTGGTTGTTGCTTTTTCCTTTGAGCATAGAACTCTTCATTAGACTGACGCCTAAATTTGAGTTCTTTCTCTTCTTCAGAACTTGTTCCATGAACAAAATTCATCTTTGTCTGATAATTTGACGGTTCATTTTTATTTCGATTTTGTTTCCTTTTATAACCCAACCCAGCCTTCATGTTTTTCTTCTTGTAACCAGGTTTGTTATAAAAAGTTTTGTGACCTTTTCCAGCAAACTTTGGAATTTCAGATTTCTCAATCTCAACCATTTTGAAAACTTTATCAACCTTTTCTGAAATCACATTCTGAATCGGGAATACAACATCTAAGAATAATTTGTCTGGTCCAATCATGGTATAAACTAATCCTTTTGAATCATCATCCAGATTTTTCTCAGATTTTGAGTTTTTCAGATATCCATCATGAAAACTACCTTCATTTTCATCCTGTGATTCAGATTTACCTGTCTCAACTGACTCTTCTTTCAACACACTTTCAACGACCTTACCTACCACCTCTGAATCACTAGAATCATCAGATTTGGAATAGGTTATGTCAATATTATCTGGCAATTGATCTACCATGTTGAAAGCTTTTTTGACCTTTTCATCATCATAAAATGCAAACTTTTCCGGTGGTGGAACTTGATGAAACTCTGAGCCAATACCCTTCTTGTTTTGCTCAGAATCTTTTCCATCCGGTTTTATGTTGAAAATTCTTTCAAGCACATATGATGACGCGTGATAACTTTTTAATTTGTTATTATCCTGTTCTAAATCAGCAATCTGACACTTAAGTTTAGCAACATCCTCAATGTAAGAATTAACAACTTGTTGCTTTATTTCATAATTTCGCTTATATTCCTTAGTTGTTTCAGAACAGTAATTCAATCTTGATTTAACAAATTTCATTTCACCTTTCACCTTTTCATATGACTCTTTTGTAATGTGATATGCCAATTTCATTGAATCATATTCTTTCTTCATTTCTTGGCAAACAATTTCTTTTTGATCACATTCTTCTGTCTTTTTCAAAACATTTTCTTTCAAAACTTCATTTTCTTTTTCTAACTTTTTACATTTTTCCAAAAGTTTTTCATCATTATCTTTCAAAATCTTTTCATTTTCTAACATTTCTTTGTATTTATTTTTGAAAACTTCTTCAATTTTTGTGAATTCAAGATTTCTTGTTCTGAACTTTTCATCTTTTTCAGTACAAGCACTGCATGGTTCCATGCATTTCTTGCAATGTTCAACATTTTTTAAGATTTCAGAATCAGAAATTACCTCAATGATTGGCACTTTGGTGTTTGCTGCCACTTCTGTCTGATCAGCATCTTTCTGTTTTCCTTCAACACCAACCTCATCACCAGCATCACTAACAACCTCCAAAATCTCATTCTTTACTTCAGCCAAACTTTCAATTTTCTTCTCATCTTCTACAACTTGTTGTTCTTCAGTAACAGCTTTCTCAACCTCTTCATTCACCTCAACTTTTTCTTCAATCTTTTCTTTCTCAGCAACCTTCAAATCTTCCTCTTTAACAACTTCGACTTTCTTCACAACCTCAACTTCAACAGCTTTAGCTTTAACCTCTTCAGCAGCTTTCTTCAGATTGTTTACCATTTCTTCAACATTCTTCGTCATTCTCTCTTCATCCCTCTTTCTCAAACACGATGTCATGACATATCTTATTTCCTTTTCATGCCTTTTTGCATATGTGTCATCTTTTAATACATTTCTATAGTATTCGGCAGATCGAGGAATTATGAGAAGAACATCTTCAAAAATTATGTCTTTCTTCGGAACAACAGGTTCACCTTCTATGTTGAAATAGCACTCTCTCTTCTTATCCCATCTCTTATTGATGACAACACTCTCATATTCTTCTTGCATTTCATCCATTCTGTTCAAAACAATGTTTCTTTCTCGGTATGTTTTTTCGCTCAGAATTTCTTCTCTGGTTTTCTCTTTGATTTCAGTTGTGCCTTTTCTTCTTTGTTTTCCTCTTGAATTTCAGCGACAAAAACATAATGTTGACTTTTTGATGTTTTTCTGCCATGAGCTGTAACTATATTTTCCAAACGATCTTCTTCTGGAAGAATCTGACTCCAATCATATCCTTCATCATCATGGAATACAACAAGTGCTCTTGATTTTTCTCTGGGATTATTTTCAATCATCTTTGGCTCTTCTCTGCTACGGTGGTAAATCGCCTTTCGATAATAATCATCATTGAAAGGTTTCTCCATTTCAGCAACTTCAGAATTTCTACATTCTCTTTTAAATTGACCTTTTAGTTTACATCTGAAGCAAGTCACTTTGGATTTGTCGAATCCAAGCTTTGTTGACGGACCCCCTAATGATTGCTTCCCGGTAATCTCCATGTATCTCTGAGCTCTGCGAATGCAACTTGCTAAACACCAACGAATATCTATGAGCTCCATTTCTTCTGGATCAATCTGGTCATAGTCTTCTTTGGTTAACTCTGAGTTTCCAATTTTGCCAGCTACAAGACCTTCATATGATTCCAAAACAGATGCAAGGAAGCTCATTTGTTGTTTAGCTGCATTGATGCTCATAACCGGAGAATTTTTTAACTTAAGAGCAATGTTGCACAGTATCTCATCTGCTTCTTCAGAACTAGCTTTTGAAGCAGATGAATGATAACCCGGATTGTAGCTTGATGAGCTTGTCGGAGGTTCTTTTGTTCTTTCACCACTAAATGCTGTCTTTGGTGAACTATCAACTTTCACCGAAGGTAAATTACCTTTATAATACAAACCAACATTCTATTGATGTGAAGAACTGCTCATCTTGCTTTGTTTCTGCAATTCAAGCTCATGAGTTTCAATCTTTTCAATTAACGCATCAAGAGAAATTGTTTCATACAAAACATCATTTTTCAAAATGAACACAAACGTTTGCCACTGATCAGCTCGTGGTAACGCTTCTATGATTTTGTCTATTATTTCTTCTCTTGTTTTTTCAATTTTAAATCTTTCAAGTTCGATTTTTAGATGACAAAAACGTTCAATCATTTGTCGAACTGATTCACCATTAAGACTATCAAACAAATCAAATTCCTTTTTTAATAGAGCAATTTTGTTTTTCCTGATTTGTTTACCCCCCTCTGCCTTAACCCGTAAAGCTTCCCAAATAGATTTTGAAGATCCATCATGTTGTAACAAAGTAAACATGTCATTTCTGATGGATGATTGAATTAAGGCAATCATTCTTTGTTCAGCTGCAAATTCAGATTTGTCTTCTTTGGATAATTTCTTGAGTGGAAGATCTTCTCCTTTATCATCTTTTGGTCTTTCATATCCAAACTCCATACAGAACCAGCTCTCGTGTGCATAGGCTTTTGCCCAGTTGATGAAACGCTCTTTCCACCATGTATAGTCTTCAATACTTTCAAGAGTTGGTGGCTTCGAGTGTGTTCCGTAGAAGTTATCATGTTTAATATTTTCATTGATCGCTTTTGTAATTGTTTTAGGTGTAACAATTGAGTTTTCGGAAGATTCTGATGTAAACACGTTGTAGAACGTATTGTAGAACTCTTGAGCCATGATGTTTTGAATAATCTGAAGACTGCAAACAAACAAACAATTAGTTTAATCAATATCAAACAACTTGAAATAAACTGACACTCGGTTGACGTGAAATGATCTTGATACGAAATATCAACTTTCAAACGAAATCACTCTTGGTGCGGAATTACTTTTTCACGCGAAATAACTATTCAAACGAGAATGCTAATTCCGCGTGGAGTGTTCAAACGAAATCAAATTTCATGTGGAATTAACTTTCACTTCAAACGAAATTAGACCTTTTGAAACGAAATTATGATTTCGTATGAAGTAGTTCAAACGAAATTAAATTCCGTATGAAATTAACTTCAAGTTCAAACGGAATTATGATGACAACAGCATGTTCGATCAGTTTTCCAAGCGGAATTACAAGTGTTAACAATTTTAGAACGAATTTTAGATCCGAATTTTAGTCCAATTCTTTCAAGGATTAGTTAAAACACTGTTTCGCATGATATATGTGAAATTCAATCCATTTTGACCGTTAAAACTTGTTCAATTTAGAAAAGAAGGTGTAGAAGTAAGAAAATCTGATGAAATCAAGTTGAATTTGGTAGAACTCATCCTCCTGTGCTCTGATACCACTTGTAGGATCGTTGTATGACCCGAACTAGTCAATCATAAGAGTTTTAGATCCGAATCAAAGGCGGAATCAGTGAAACGGGCGTGGAAACAGCTTGATTCACTTTAATATGTCTCTATTATTGATGTAATAGTGTTACAGCACCTCGAGACAATTTGGCAGCACTTCGGTACCAAATCAGACAAACGTTACAAATGATCTCGTTTGAAGGCTATATATAGATGCCTAATTCCGCTTGAACAAAACAAAAACGAAATTAGATTCACACGGAATCTAATTCCGTGCGGAATTACCTTAGGCAACTTTCAAGCGGAATTATCCACTTCAAACAGAATTACCTCTAAATCCTATTCTCGAACTACGAGCCCTGATCTATTAATTCTATTACATGACATGATACAAGACGAAGTCAACAGACATAGTGCACTAACATCAGTTACAAGTATGGTCAATATGTACGTAACTTAGATGTCCAGTTTGATTTTGTGAATATGTTGTTTCAATCAATTTTGGTTCAAACTTTGGCTAATTTTGCACCAACTTGCAGTTTAACTTCAAATTGGTCAAACTTGTTCAAACTTTGTCCAATTTGTGAATATGCTGTTTCATTCAATTTTGGTTCAAACTTTGGCCAATTTGGCTTCAAATGCAGTTTGAGTCAGTTGCAAGTATGGTCAATATATACATAACTTACATGTCCAGTTGAGTCAAACTAACATAGATGACCACTTGCAAATTCCATTTCAAAACAAGTGTGTAAAATGGATACAAACAATAAATACGACAACAGTCACTAAATACTAATTCGACAAATACAACAATATTGCAATTGCAATTAACAAGGTTAGCACATATGGTTTCTTTGACTTCGTCTCTGTATCAAATCTCATTGCTTTCAAGTTCCTGTTCTCTTCTATTAATAACATGTTGGGTAATTCAAGGTTCTTTATCTTCAGGTCTTTAAACGTGACTGGAGTTGAGGTGTCGTTTGCACGTTGACCAAACATGTTATCAATATCTTCTTTCCACAAGAAGAATTTGCAATCGCCTCTCTACAAAACACAACAACATTAAATAAATTGCAATCAACTATCTACAAAACACCAAATTGAACTGCAAATTGAACTTACAGACCAATGAGAGAAGTCGTAAAATTCTTCATCATGTCTTTCACTTTTAAGTCCAGCTACTCAAAGAATTGTAACAATGTCGTCATGGCAGTACACATTTCCATCCAATCGACCTTGAAGAGTTTAGGTTTTCGAATTAGACCAGAGGTAGAAGACGAGGACATTTTGAATCAATGTTTCCAGGGGCAATTAGGGCAAGAACGGCTATGGGGATGAATTAGGGCAAGAACGACTATGGGGATTAGTGGTGTGCGATTGATCAATCTCTACAATTTGGGAGAATTGTGTTTGTGTTGAATTAGGGTTCGAAGGTTGTTTCAGAGATGATAAAACAAGGCTCCTGTCCACGTATGCTTCCAACTCATCATCTCCATGCCACATAGACTTAAAAAACTAACTCAGTTATTGTTTTTCTAATGAAGGGGTGATAGTGACACTAAGTCGTCGAGTAGAGGGTGGCGGAAGACAATTTGAAAGTTGGGAGTGGTATTGACCAATTTTGCATAGTTTAGGGTGATACAATCCATTTCCCCTAAATACTTTAATCAAATCACATAATCACGAAATAAATATTCAAAATTACGTAGTCAAAGTAATAATACATAGTCAACTATTGTTACGTAAGTTTCTCATCCACATCGTACACAATTTTTGTGTACAATCCCGTCTCTTGATTAATACTAGTATATGTTTTTTTGTTGAACGGTTGATGGGTATATGTGATTTTTCAAAACTAGACCGTAAAAGAAAAAAGTCTTGAAAGTTGAACGGTTAATCGAAATAAAAACATGATTTTTTTGTTTGTTTAATATTTCTTTGTTTGCATTCAACGCTCCGGTCTTCGTCGTCTTCTTCCTCATCATCATCTCCCCTCTTCGACCGACTTTGACTTTCTATTTCAGCCCCCTGAAAGCAAGTACCATGCTCCTTCCTTCCTTCCTTATACATCAATAATAACACTTTCTCAAAATAAAATAAAATAAAATATGATTCCAATCGATTGTTTACTGCCTTCGTGGTGGGAACTGCAAGTAACCGTCGCCGCTGCATTCTTCGTCATTGCCGCTTACTTCTTTTTCACCCACACCGATCATCGCTCTTCTTCGCTTCATGACGTCACTCCCCCTGATGACTTCAAGGTCTTTTCTCTTCTTTCTTTCTTGATTTGATTTGATATGAAAAGAACATGTATGTATGTATTATACGAAAATGTTCAATTTGATTCACAGCGTTGACCTTATTTATGTGTTGGAGGGGAAGACAAATACACACACACAAAAAATACTAAAATTTCTCTCTAGTGTAGTTTTTACAATCAGTGTCACACACACACACACTCTAATTCTCCATTTCATAGAGCAATTGCCACTTACACTTGTGCACCTTTTTGTAGATGGGTCAACCAAAGGGAGATCCTAATGCCAACTCTGCTTATATGATCAAGGTAGGTATACATACTAACTACTAGTTTCTGTAATTGTCAAAGCATTTGTGTTTGAGATGGACCAACAATGTCAAGCTTGGAAGGAATATATGATGCCAGAGACTTTAAATTAAAAAAAGAAAAAACTTTTGGCAATGATGGTCCTTGTCAATCATGTTTTTCTCCTTATTATACGAATATGGTAAAGGGCGTTGGATCATGATTTGATCCGGTTGGACCACGCCTTTTCTTTTGTTGCTTAATAATGTTTCGTGTGCTGATTAGGAACATGATATAATGTTTCTGTAGGTTGAATTGTTGGCAGCTAAGAATCTTATTGGTGCCAACCTTAATGGCACGTCAGATCCCTATGCAATCATCACTTGTGGTTCCGAAAAGCGGTTTAGGTAGGTAATCTACAAGATTGTTTTTTTTTTTTTGTTTTTTTATGTTTGAAGATATAAATATTACTCTTGAGCAGTGGCAAAGCTTGAAAATTTCCACCGGGGGGTCGGAAGTCTCCGAACCTAAAAATTCTATATAAGTAAATGTTTTTTTATAAATTTTTTTACACAAAACGTACATACGTAACACTACTGAGCGAAAAGTTCGGGGGGTCGGGCGCCCCTCCCGGCCCCTTAAAAGCTACGCCCTTGCTCTTGAGTTTATTTTGTGACCGATGCTACCATTTCTAATACAAAATAACTTGAAGGGTTTTGAGTGAGTTAGTTCTTGTTATATGAGATTTTTTTATTATATTTTTAGCTGGTTATGCCTAACAGTTGTGGAAATAGCTAATTATGTTTATTTTGCAGTTCAATGGTTCCTGGTTCAAGAAATCCAATGTGGGGAGAAGAATTCAATTTTTCAGTTGATGAACTTCCTGTAGAGGTATATTTTAGATATATCATATATGTATATATGTGTGTGTGTGTATATATATATATATTATGGAGCATGTCCAATTCAGAAATGATTTTAAGTAGAGAACTACAAAAACCGCGAAAGCATCGTGTAGTGCTAAGCTAACAAGATAAAGTCGGAGAGAGAAAGAGAGGCAGATATGTAGTTACGTAATTGCCTTATGTATCATCTAGGTGGCAGCAAGCAACCACAATGAGTAATTGTATATTGATCGTATGTAGGGCTGCAAACGAACCGAACAAACACGAACAAGTCCTTGTTCGTGTTCGTTTGTTAAGAAATATATGTGTTCACGAACTGTTCATGAACGCTTACCGAACAAGATTTTATGTTCGTGTTTGTTTGTTAAGGAAATCAACTTGTTCATGTTCGTTTGTGTTTGTTTGTTAATTTTAGGCAATGAATGAAAATGAACGATAATGAACACAAATGAGCACAAACTAATGTTCATGAACACAAATACTAACAAACGAACACAAACAAACGTTCATGAACAAAATATATAATACATTGACACTTATTAAATATTTTATTTGTTTGAATTTTGAAGTATTTAAATAAAATATAAAAGCTAAAAAATTAATGAACTATCGAACACGTTACCGAACGTTCACGAACATAAATAAACGAACGCGTCCTCTGTTCATGTTTGTTCATTTAACTAAACGAACGAAATTTCTTGTTTGTGTTTGTTTGTTTAATAAACAAACGAACACAAACGAACTTCCCGCCGAACAGTTCACGAACTGTTCGCCAAACGTTTGGTTCGTTTGCAGCCCTAATCGTATGTATGATGTGTTACATATGAGCTATGTATAGAGAGACCATTGTAAACTCTAGACATGATGATATAACTAGTCTAATATAATATGTAATCTTTGATGTCTTGGAAACATAACTTGATGCAAGTAAGTTTTGTATTTAAAGTGACTTATTCTCCATGGTTTGACAGCTTAACGTGACAATTTATGACTGGGATATAATTTGGAAAAGCGCAGTTCTTGGTTCAGTGACCATTCCCATTGAAAGTGAAGGCCAAACTGGTGCAGTATGGTATACTTTGAGTAGCCCATCAGGGCAGGTTGACTAATTTAGTTTATCTTTCTCTTGTTTGGTGGACATATTATTTATTTGATTGGCCATTTAAAACTGATGTCTTAAGTTGTCAAATTGTTTTTGTTCATCAGGTTTGTCTCCATATCAGAACACAGAAACTTCCTGTTAGCTCTTCCAGGTAGCATTTTTTTAAGTTCAACTAGTGGCATGAATGTATTTAAGTTCATATACATACTACATCCACACATAAGTTCTGATTGCTGTCTTGGGGGGTATGATAGTCTCATTTGCTGTTTGTGTGTGTGTGTGTTTGGATCCTTTCTTTGTTGGGAAACATAGTCACTTTTTGATGGCACAATTTCTATTTGCATAGAGTTTACATAACCTGGTGCCGTTTGACTCTGAATCGTGTGACATTGGGTGAACATGAAAACTACTTATCAGGAGTTTGAATGGCTATGCTGGTGCGAACCCTCGAAGACGGATGTCGGGTGACAATCAAGGACCGACCGTGGTACATCAGAAACCTGGGCCTTTGCAGACTATATTTGGTCTTCTTCCAGATGAGGCAAATCTCTTCAACTATTGACGCTTTCCATTTAAAATGCACACACGTATAGATGTATATATTTAATGCTGTCATGCTGATGTATTGAAATATATTTCAGGTTGTTGAAAACAGCTTTTCGTGTGCACTGGAGAGATCATTTCTGTATCATGGTCGTATGTATCTTTCCGCATGGCATATATGTTTCCATTCTAATGTTTTCTCGAAACAAATCAAGGTTAGCTTATGATTCTCTTCACACGAGGCTTGTATTCCCATGTAATTTTTTGCTTTGGGTAATGATTTCTGTATGTACCAACTAATTGTCACATGTCATTTTTCAATAACAGGTGATTATTCCATTGGGAGATATAGATGAGGTTTGTATCCTCTACGGGGTTTGATTCAATAAGTATTATATAATCTTATTACTAGTATAACAAATAATTCTGCAGATACGGAGGAGCCAACATGCGGTCATAAATCCCGCAATAACAATAGTTCTTCGCATGGGTGCTGGTGGACATGGTGTTCCTCCTTTGGGAAGTCCAGACGGTCAGTTTTAATCTGTATAATGCTTTCTGTCATATCTCCGTTTCCTTCCATGCGATTTGTTTATATTTTACACAAGTCAATATGTAGCTTCTAATGAATCTTATGCTTGTAATCAAAATAATTATGAGCTTATGGTCCTTGAGTTGTATGTGTTTTGTCTTCTATTAAATGGGTTGGTTTTTACAGGTAGAGTTAGATATATGTTTGCATCATTTTGGAACAGAAATCATGCGATACGAACTTTGGAACGTGCAGCAAAGAACTACCATACAATGCTAGAAGTTGAGAAGAAGGTATATATTCATTACTTTTATAAACAAATTAGCAAAGCTAAATAAAATAATTCAGAGCAGTGAAATTCAATATGATTTGGTTGATTTGCACCTGCAGGAGAAACAACAGTCAGAGTTGCGTGCAAGCAGTAGTTCACTAAGTAAAAAGCATGTTAATATTCCAGAAGAAAGCGTGCCAAAAAAGTACCAGCCTTTCATTCAAGAGGACGTTCTCACTGGCATATATAACGTGAGAAAAAGCTCTCATTTCAACTTTGGTATCCATAATCGATTGATATTCATTCCTATTGAATTTCAGGATATCTTTCCAACAACTGCCGAACAATTCTATGATTTGTTATTGAAAGATGGTTCCAACTTCATAACTGAGTATCGTTCATCCCGCAAGGACACTAACCTTAATGTAAGCCGGCACAATCTATGCACTGATAGTTAACTAACTTCTCCCTCGCCCATGAGTTAAGTGTTGTCCTTTTAATTTTATACAGATAGGCCAGTGGCATTCTGCTGATGAATATGACGGCCAAGTGAGAGAAATTACTTTTAGATCCCTGTGTAATAGTCCTATGTGCCCGCCAGACACTGCCATGACAGAGTGGCAGCATCTTCTACTGTCTGACGACAAAAAGAATCTTGTGAGTACCTAGCTTGATTCAGATTTTATTTTATTGTGTTTTCGATTGCTAATGTTGTTTTGACACATGATTTGTAGGTGTTTGAAACTGTACAACAGGCACATGATGTTCCATTTGGATCTTATTTTGAGGTACAGTTTGCATTTAGGAACGAGTGAATATAATAAAAAAAAGGGTTATTAGATTTTATCACCCCCAACTATTGGTTATTGGCCGCTGTCACCCCCAACTATCACTTTAACGTACGTCACCCCCAACTTAACACATAGTGTGTTCTGTCACCACGTCGTTAACTGATCACTAACTTTTGATATTGTTACCACGCTTTTTGGGGTGTCATAGGGATTTTGGGAAGGTTTTAGGGATTTTAGGACACCCCCAAAAGTATAGTAACATGATCAAATGTTAGTGATCTGGTGACAGAACACACTAAGTGTTAAGTTGGGGGTGACGAGAGTCAAAGTGATAGTTGAGGGTAGCAGCGGCCAATGGCCAATAGTTAAGGGTGATAAAATCCAATAACCCTAAAAAAAAAGTATCTTTGAAACTGGTGTTGCATAAATCAGGTGCATTGTAGATGGTCTATCGAGACTAGCGGTGAATCATCATGCAGTATTGATATTAAAGTGGGTAAGTTATTATTATTATTTTTGACCGGCAAACTCACACGTCCTCTAATCTTCCTACACCTTTTGTCGACCTTGGTACCGGTAGGTTACAAGCCCTTTGGTTACTAAAGATAGTTGTTTTATGTATGTATGTATGTATGTATGTATGTATGTATGTGTGGATCATTAGGTGTACATTTCAAGAAATGGTGTGTGATGCAATCTAAAATAAAGTCTGGTGCTATCAATGAGGTACGATCTCCTATCTCCCTCCTATGAATTGTCGAGTGTAAATGGTGTTGTTAATTGTTATTATGCATGCAGTATAAGAAAGAGGTCGAGCTAATGCTACAAGTCGCTCGTGCATGTATAAACTCAACTACTCCACCCAACACAAATACAGATACATAACCATCTATAGAGGAAGGCACTCTCTTTACTTGAGAGAGAATTGTTAATATGCTTGCTTTTGTAATATCAATTCATTTCCTTGTGTAAGTAAGCAGCCAGATGTGTGTGCTGATTTATAAAATAAAACTATATATTACACGTGATATCATTTATAAAATATACCAACTGATGGAACTTTGTTAATTGTCAATCCTTTGTCAATATGTTATCTTCTGCAACTTAGAATATTCGTGTTTATATAACAATATATGCAAAGTGGAGAAAAAGATGACAGAAAAAGACCATCCTAACCTACATTCATCGCTAGCTGGTTTAAGACGAAAATCAGAACACTAAACCAGAAGATGCAGTGGACAAGGACCGGTATTCCATTCTTATTGGAAGAAAAAACATGGGATGTACACAGTTACAGGAAGTTAATCGACAGAAAAATTGAACCGTAAAATAAAGTTTAGGTATTTCCACAACTATTAGGCACAACCATACAAAACGTCGAACGACAACTATCACTCAAACTCATCAACTTATTTGTTACAAGATATGGTAGTAAAACAAAAGTTACTTTTCATCAAACAAAACAATCTGTTCATTAGTAGCAACAGAACAGGACTAATTGTAAGTTCATGGGCTCCGGTACCTTTGATCTTCATATTGCAGGCCAACAGCATCTGAAAATGCGTTTCATCTTCACCAGATGAAACTTAAAAAAAAGCGTCATCAATTTGCTAAAAGCATAGGCGAAATCTAAAAGATGGTGAAACCTCAAACTTCCATGCTCTCAAATTGTCCATGCTTCCAACTATTAAAAAAAAAACCATCCATCCTTGGCAATCCATGGGCACCAACAAGAAACATGATCACTAGAAGCAGCAAAATGGGCAGGCCGGGTGGGTTTGGTAACGGGTCAAAACAAGTTGGATCAGGCTAAACAACAAACAATTTTCACCCCTTTAGAGCCAAAGTACAACCCAAATCAATCTGTTAACCCATAAACGTCATCTGTAAACTGGTCAGGTACGGGTCAAGAAGGATAGTTATACAGATGCCCATCTATATCAGGAACATATCCCCGCTCCATCATTTTCTCTCTAACAATATCATACGTCATATGATTCGGTACCAAGCCCTTTTCCAGCATCTTATTAACAAACTCATTAGCTTCATCCAGCTTACCCTTCTCACAAAAAGCCTTAATCAACACATTATACGTCGCAACATTAGGTCGTCTCCCTTCTTTTTCCATTCGCGTCATCACATTTAAGGCAGCCCTTATGTTTCCTTCATCACAATAACCAGATATCAACGTATTATACGTTAACTGAATAGGAACCAAACCTTCACGAGACATCTCGTTTAGAAGCTTAACCGCCTCTCGTGACTCCCCCTTTTTGCAAAGCACACCAATTCGTATATTATACGTTACAATATCAGGTTTCATACCTCTGTTTTTCATGTCATCCAAGAGTCTATTAACTGCCTCTATATCTCCCGCTCTACTATATCCAGCTATTAAGCAATTATAGGTTGAAACATTGGGACTAACCGTACCCTCTAACATCGTTTTGTATAGTTTACCGGCCTCTTCCAAAAGTCCACCTTGTAAATAAGCATTAAGCAAAGTATTATACGTATACGCGTTGGGGGCTAACCCTTGCTTAAAAATATCATCAAACACCTCTTTACATTTCTTTACCATCTTCTTCTTCGAAAATCCATTCATCACAACATTATACGTAACAACACTCGGCTTCACACCCGACTCAACCATCTGATCCCACAACGCAAGAGCCTCGTCGTGTTTCCCCAAACAAGAAAGCCCATTGATCAAACAATTATACGTCACCACATTCGGTTTCAGCCCGTTAACCTGCATTTTCTTAAACAAACTCATAGCAGCAGAAGCATTTTCCGCCTTGCAGAACCCATCAATGAGAGCATTATACGTTACATTATCCGGACCTATGTTCCTTTTAACCATTTCCTTCATAAAGGCATCCGCTTTATACATCTTGGCCGCTCCACCCTTCTTACAATACCCACCGATAATTGTATTAAACGTAACCACCGAAGGCATAACCCCCCTAACCTGCATATCCTCAAACACATCCTCCGCCTTTTGCAGCCTCCCAGCCTTACATAACCCGTTGATGACCGCATTAAACGTATTCAAATTAACCTCAATCCTCCTCTTAACCATCTCCCTGTACACAAACTCCACACACCCAAACTTGTCCTCTCTCACCAACAAATTAATCAACTGATTACACGAATTAACCGACAACTTGAGTCCGTAATCACCCGCCCTATCAAACATTTCAAAAGCCAAATCTGTCTTAAACTTTTTCACATAACTTAACACTAACAAATCAACAATAATCGAATTGGCGCATACGTTATCGCAGACTCTATCGAGCATAATAAGAATCGAACAACAGGAGTAGTTACTAACAGCATTGTTAATAACCGGGTTATCTAACAAAGATCTAATTTTGTTGTATTTGTTAGCATTGGCTAAAATGTAAAATAGCTTGCAGTAGTGTTCTAGGGAGTGGGATATGTTGAAGTGTTGTTGGGACCATTTGAAGTAGGGGAGAAGGACGTCGTAGGGGGTGTTGGAGTTGTAGAGTAGTTGGAGAAAGGTGTTAGGGGTTGTTGAGTTGGTTAGGGTTTTGAGAGCGTGCCAGTGTTGGTTTGTGATGAGAATGGAGGCGTGTGAGAGGTCAAAAGGAAGAGGATGATGGTTACCAGATTGTGAAGAGTAATTGAGGCGTAAAACTCTAACGCAGCAGCAGCAGCAGGGAAATCGGAAACGTTGAAGAGGAGGAGGAATCATATCTCTCTCTCTCTCTCACAGATGCCCCCCTGAAATTGTGTTAGGGTTCATTCCTCTGTAAGAATTTTAAGAATGGTAGAAACATAAATTTTAATTTGTAAGACATGATTAGACTTGTTTGATTGAAAAATACACCCTTTGACTTTTTTTAATTTTTAAAATAATTAAAATTACAAAGTTAGGATCTATCATTTATTCATCTTTGTACATAAAACATAAAACTGTTTTATAAACATGAGGTAGAAAGTAGTTAAACGAGTCGTAATCATGTTTGAAACTTATGTTGTGCGCGCCGTTAGAAACCTGTTAAGACACGATTTGCCAGCCTTAATTTTTACATTCATTTTTAATTTTAATAATGATATTCTTTTATATAATAAAAATAATTATTTATATTTGAATGTATTATCAAAATAAAAATAATTTATATTTTTTTAGAGTTAATTGCCATTTTCGCCCTTGAGGTTTGGGCACATTTGCCATTTTCGTCCAAAATGAAGGTTTGGTACCATTTTGCCCCCAACGTTTGGCCATTTTTGCCATTTTCATCCAAATCGCTAACTGAGTTTGTTTTTCTGTTAACTTTTAAATAAAACCAGTGTTTTTATAACATTCCTTCTTCATAGAACCAGTGGTTATCTTTCTATAAAACCCAGCAACCATCATCATCAAATTTACAAAAAAAAAGAGGCTCAGATGCAGATTTATAATCATCATCATCTCGCAAAATAAAGAGGCTCAGATGCAGCCACGGCTGCAACCGGAGTTACCATGCCAAGTGGCCAGCCACCATCATCGCTACAAATTTATATATACGCAGAAACAACATCGAAACCCGATCATCATCCAATCGACTCAGATTTATAATCATCATCATCGTCTCGCAAAACCCTCGATTCCCACCTAAATCACCTCTCTCCGGCGAAGCAGCATCATCAGCAGACGAAGAACAGGGCAACACCCCCAAATTCGTCTGCCACTGCATCAGCTCCGCCACCTTACAACAACCATCACCCCAACAACCACCATATCTACCATCACCCCAACAGCCACCACCGCTGCAACAACAACTATCGGCACCACCATTTGCCCACCTCCACCATCACCCCAACAACTACCATCTCTACCATCGCTCCAACAGCCACCACCGCTGCCACAACAACTATCGGCACCACCATCACCCCACCACCACCATCACCTCCACCATTACCCAAACAACCACCACTGCTGCCACAACAACCATTGGCACCACCATCAACCCAGATTAGAGAGAGAGAGATACAGATCTAGAGACCACCAGTTGAAGAATCACGTTACCCAAGATTCAGATCTGTTGCAAGTTATCAAGTGAGCAACGATTTGATGGTGATGGAGGCGACGGAATCGTCGCCGGAGAGAGAGAGATAGAGAGAGAGGGGGAGTCTGATGAATGTTTAGAGAGAGAATGGGGTGGGGGTGGGTGGGGTTGATTTATAATAAGTTTTTTTATTTTTTTTATTTAAAAGTTAACAGAAAAAACAAACTCAGTTAGCGATTTGGATGAAAATGGCAAAAATGGCCAAACGTTGGGGGCAAAATGGTACCAAACCTTCATTTTGGACGAAAATGGCAAATGTGCCCAAACCTCAGGGGCGAAAATGGCAATTAACTCTATTTTTTTATATAATAAATCAAATAATTTATAAAAAACATATACTATATAGTGTATATAGATTGAAGTAATTTATAGAAAAATTAAACAAACGTGACGTAAAAGTAGGGTTGTCCAAAAAGCTCGAAGCTCACTCGGATTTAGCTCGGAAAAAGCTCGCTCGATATAGTTCGGCTCGTAAATAGCCCTATGTAAAAGTCACTAAGGCTTATATCGTGTAAGTTATCAACGCATTTTAAATTAAATTGAAAGAAGGAAAGGGAAAAGAGATATATTAATATTACCTTTGGCCTACAGCCTAACAAAAATGTCGCAGGAATGGAAGGACGGACGTGTGTTTTCTCCATGTGTGGAAGGAACTCTCCAATGGGGAAAAAGTGCAAAGCCATCTAAACCAAATCTTACGGGATGATGCATTAGCAGCGATGACGTAAACTAGTAAAATTTACAAGGTTTCTTTTATGGTTATATCTTTTGGTAAAAAAATATTGTGGTTGTTGATTAACCAAATTACAGTATGTCTAGGGAAGTTAATAATAATATTATTAGAGGGATTCTAGTATTACAACCCCTTTACAAAGCCTACGTTGCGGCCCATCCTCATGGGGATGAGCCTCCCTATATCCACTAGTCTTCTTTACAAGTACAGAAAGATTTCCATCATCATTTGGACTTCTTCTTCAGCATTGTGTGTGTTTATCAACAAAGAAGGGCTTCTTAGTAAGTATTTATGAACGCTAATTACAAGATTTCATTGTATAATGATGGAATCTTCTGTCCAAAAATGGTTACATTTAAAAAGCGCTTTGGGGTTCCACATGTGTTTAAAAGAGGACTAACGGACATTTAAGGATCCACCTTCATAAGAGTATAAGAGTATACTTACTGATGCTATATAACCTAGTAGTATTACCCACCAATGGCTGTTCCAGCCTAGGTTTGAAACTAAACATCTAGGGTGGGTGGCGCTATGATGTCTTTAATTTACATTTTGCTGTGATCCACCCACAATAGCAAGTTTGGTAAATTTCTCAAAACGATCACTTGATCGATACCAAGCAACAAAGTACATGAATGAATATGATTACAACAAACCCTCATCTTTTTCGCTATTCAAACTGATACCGTCTTGGCCAACTTAAACTTTACAGAGTCAGACGCAGGAGCGGTGATCAAGTTTCCAGTGTCGGACATGTAAAAGTTGTTGTAATTAATTCTCGTTACTAAATCCGCCAAATGTGGAAATTGACCCACGTTAAGCTTGAAAGACAGAACCTGCAAATCAATTCAAAAAACACTTAATGTCGAGCCAGCAGTACCCAGAAGCAAAAGACGGGATGCATGGATGGATCAATACCCTGAGGAGGAACGCCATGCAGTCATCAAATTGTTTGTCGATGCGATCAACTTCCTTGTGACATCTAGCTTTGATTGCAGCAACTGTTCCGCCACTACTTAACGTCTGCTGCACTGAATACAAGTCCAAAGCAAGTCCAAGTATGCTGTTGATCCGGCTCGCTATCAATGCCCACTATCAAAATAGAAACAAAACCGATAACTCGTTATATTTTAACACGGATAATTGTAACTTGCAAAAGAAAGAAAGATGTTACTGACGAGTTTGTCCGGAACTACAAAGCATTGACGCTGAATTGAGAGTAAGTAGGCCTCATGCACTTGAATCACTTCATCAAGAGATCCAGCTGCTGCCATACCTTCACATAACTCGCTCCATGCACTGTGGTACACCTACATATACAGTACACCAACTGTAAAGAACATCCCTAAGGAAAGATAATAACATTTTCTTTTGCAAACGTGAGGCGGTTATTACTCTGTCCATAACGTATTGATGAAACGCGTCAACAAAATGAAGAAGTTTTTGCTCCACCAACCACCTATGCTTTCGGTTAACTGTCGTCGTGCCTCGTTCCTGGAACATAACCGTCTTTCACTTACAAAATACAAATACAATTGAAAAACATAACATATTCCGTTACTACCCCACCTTCCACATCCATCTTCGAGCTTTATCAAGGACAAATTTGGCACGCTTGACCCTTAATAAGAAATTCATCACCTACCAACCATGAAACGGACAGAAATTAGTTCCAATACGCACACACGTCAAAAAAGTAAAAATATACGAAAAGCTACAGCTACCTGGTTGTACTTGTTTAAAGCTTCAGCATTTGCAATGAGTTCAAGTGGCCAAGACACCTACGAAGATAAATTATGCGTGATGAACTGATGATGTGTATGAAGGTCTGTAGAAAGCTAATTACTATATGCATTAGCAGCATGATATTACCTTGTATGTGAATTTAAGTGAGTCAAGGTCATTAATTCCAGACGTCTGCGCACGCGCTTTACGGGGACTCGAGGCAACAAATGATGATGATGTACTCGTCTGTTGAACATCCATTTTCGTTAACGACACAACCAACGAATCCGGCGAGCTTAGTAGTGTGCCATCAGCAGAGTTTCTGATTGATTCCTGAAGTCATTAGTGATGCATACTTGAATAAGTAAGAAGGCTCAATATACAGGTATCAACTATTGAGCAGCATATATGTACCTGTAACACCGTATTTAGTTCAAAGTCGTCATCCCATGATTCTCCTTTATCAAGCTTTTTAAACACTACCACCAAAAAATGCTGCAGTAGATCACCTGATTCCATTAACATTGTAAACCATTCAGAATTTCTCAAAGCAATAACATAATTTATACAGTACAGCTATTAGATACGAAATACCATACCAGAGCCTAACAAATATACATCACGCAATACTCCTAGCTCATCCATCAACTTCCAGTCACGTAGCAACTTTGACAGTATCTGACTTCCAATATTATCTACCTGAACGATTACATCATACAAATATACAATTATAATGTGTGTCATGTATCAAAGTGGCTTTCAGTTGAATCGAATATTTACATACCTGCTTCTTGATGTAGAAAGTAAGGCATTCGCGCAGAATAACAACAGGAAGTGGAGTAGATTTTGGTTCAACGGTTTGAATCCAGCTAAGGACTTTCGATACAAGAGTGCTATTCTTTTGAAACGGTAAAAGCTCCGATATAAGAAGGTCCTCCTGTTGCAGATCGCATATGAGTACCACAACCATCACATTTCTACATATATGCCTATAAATGAACCGAACAACGGAACACGAACAGAGGCATTTTCATGTTCGTTCATTTAACTTTAACTGAACACGAACATATTTTTTTTGTTCATGTTCGTTTATGTTTGTTCGTTTAAAGCCTAAACGAACAATTCACGAATGTAAGCGAAAATAAACAAACAAACTTAACAAACAACACAAATGAATATTAATTGAATAAACATGAATGAACACAAATGAACATTATTGACTAAACATAAACGAACATAAAGTAATCTTTTATATAAATTAGTGATTGATTACAATAAATTCCATTGTTATATAAGTAGTTAAAAAGTTCATTTTATGTTTAATATTCATGTAAATATAACCACTTATGTATTATAATTGAAACAGACATAAACGAACGAACATAAACAAATGTAAATAAACGGACATAAATGAACGAACCAACTGTGTGTTCATGTTCATTCGTTTAATTAGATGAACAAAAAATTGTGTTCGTGTTTGTTCGTTTATTAAATAAATGACCATAAACGAATTTCCCGCTGAACAAGTTCACGAACAGTTCATGAAGGTTCAGTTCGTTTACAGGCCTATCTACATATAAACACACTGGTGCAGTTGTGTGTACCTTAAAGGATGGAAGAACGGTCGGAAATGGAAATAATGCTTCCACCACCTTTATACCATGTCGCGAGTGAACTATTTCAGAATCACCAAATGGAAAACCACTAGCATAATTTGTTCCGTTAGGTGTGGTCCAGTCAAATATAGCTTTTCTCAATTCTTCATCGTTTAAAGGAGGAAGAATATAGTTGTTAGACAAGTTTAATGTATTCCATTCACCAGTATTTGCTTGCAGAAGCTTTTGGCAGACAGTGATAGTGGGATTTTCAGGACAGAAAGAACTAACACGGGCTCAAGCGAAATTTCATTCTCTCCGTTAATATTAACACACTCTCTTTTTGCAGGTAATCCATCAACCAAAAACTTATACCAAATCTTCTCAGAGCATGATGTTCCCACACAAGATTCACTTGCGGAAACAATTTTATCATTTTGCCAAAAGAACTGAGACATGTGATCACCGTGCCCGATAAGAGCTGTTAATGACAAACAAAATATCTCTGACAAGCTTAGCTGAGTCATGCACCGTTTGGTGTCATCATGTCTACTAACTAATGCTGATGATGATGTTATCGGAACATGTTGGATCAGCTGCAATGACTTTCCAGCTGATATTATCTCTTTCGCGATGTCCTTAAGGAACAAAGGACAGACCATAAGATCCCTTTCGTTTTGCCCCTTCGTTTTTGATGATACCGGTATCTTTTTTAGGGTCACGTGAGCCATGTTTAGCTTCTTATGCTGTGTGGATCGTAAGAGGTAACTTTTCTCCCAAAATTCAGCCTCGTCTATTGCAATCGCTTTGTTAGCATAAAAGAACATCTGCAAAAAATGATAGCGGTAAAATATGAAATTGCATATTATTCCCTGTGGAAGAGATTAAAAAAAAACAAAATTACCTCCTCAAAGGGATCATCTAATATTCCCTCAAAAATCCAGGAATCAAGAACCTCAATATATGGCAATAAGCAACCAACAAATATATAGAGTAGCATTCGGTACGAGTCTTCCTGAAAACAGCAGCATAGTAACCTAAATCAGATGAAATAAGACAACAGAAACTGAGCAACAATAAAAATGACCGAGAATTCTGACAACCTCGCCACCTTGCACGAGGCAGGCATCATTAAGCTTCTCATAAAGACGGTTAAGAATGTGAACGGCCATTTCAGCTGATGAGACACGAGTGCCACCTTCAATGTAGTCTTTGGGGATGGCACCATGCACTATCTGCAATAAGTATTCTGCTCCGGAACAAAGACTAAATATAAAAACGTCATCAGACTTGTAATGAGCAAAATCAATACTACACCACAAGTGTTCTCAATTATGTTTGCGTACCTCGTTAAAGAACTCGCCAATCCCAAAATGGTTGGAGTAGTGCCAGTCATCTTTACTTCCTCTTTCGAAGCAATATCACGTAACTTCTGCTTCGACAACAAATAAATAAATCAACTTTACAAGGGATAAGTTCAAAAATTGGACTCAATTGTGCCATTACTTACTGCAAGCCAAGCAGAAACTGACTGCGCAAACGCTCTTAAAGTAGGCGGAGGCGATCTCTCTTGCATCTTACCGACCGTAATCTCCACCAGTTTCAAGCATGTGGCTGAATATACAAACTGGTCTAGAACCATACAAAGACTGGTCTGAGAGAGGTGAGTTACATATAACCCGTCTTTCGGGCGATACCGCTGTCGGATCCGGTCCCAATAAAACAAAGAGCTTGAAAACCCTTGAAGAATCTGCAACACACCTCTAACCTAAAACCCCAAAAGTGTGTAATCCATAATAATAAGTTAATAATAACAATAATAATGGCAGCAGAATGATGAAAGATTGAACATACCAAATGGAATTCGGTTGTACGCGAAGAGGGTAAGGGAGATGCGAAATGTAAAGATGTAGTGAATTCAGCGTTGATCTTGTCGATTAAACTTTTAGGAGCTTCCATTATTACGGCTTATAAGATGCAGAGAATGAAATATATAAACCAATTAGGGTTCATATGGTATGGTAGGAGATTGAGGGTGGTTTATGTCTGCTATAGCGATAAGTAGGGTTCATAATCGGTGAAATCAAAGCAACCACATTGATGATTCACTGAACAATTAAGGATACAAGAACAATACCTGAATCATCAATCTCTGTTACCGTCATCAAGTAGAAAATTCGAGTCGATTGCCGCTATTTGTTTAAACTATTTTTTTTTCAGTCGCGCATTGTGGCGAAATCGAGCAAATCTATAATGTATATTAAAACAAAACATTTTGGTGCCACTTGGCATAAATTTAATCCACTAATTGCCACTTGTCAACTTAATACTCCTCTCAATATTGTTTTGAGCGGGATAGTACCACGCCTTTCGTCCGCTATTTTTGCTCACACGCAATTGATCAGAGAGAGAGATTGATATGTTTCATCATCAATCAATTCACCAGACTTTCCATCGCTGGAAACAAACCCTAGAACTCTTCCAGCCGCATCGCAAGCAAGATCTGTTTATTGCTTCAAAGACAATCGTTCTTCAAATATTGAAGATCTGTGGCATATCGTGGTGTTGCAAAGGACTATTGATCAATCAATCAACTGATCAAACATCACCAAAAGTTCTCAGTGTTATCAGCTTACAATCGATTGTTCGTAAGTTGTAATCAGGTTCGTAATCAGTTTTTAAATTTAGGTTTTTTTGTTCTTAGATTCTTTTTTTGATTATAAAGAACATGATGATTAATAATTTTATTTTTTAATCATATTTGATGTGTAATTAGTCTTTGTTTTTTCTGTTTGAATGCAGATCTTTGATTTTAATGAATCTCATTCGGTTAGATTGTTTTTAGGTTTAGATTTTGATATATGGTTTTGAATTTGGGCGGAATTCATGAGGAATTGTGAAAATTGAATGTTTGAAAATGCTAATTTGATTTTGATTTTGCATTAATTTGGTTGTTATAGAAGTAGAAGTGTGGTTTACTCACTTTATTTGGGTGATTACATTCGGTTGATTGTTTACCGAAAGTGCGAATATTAGGTTCATTTGTTGTTATTGTGTTATGTGTAAATATTGTTTTTTTGTAGATAGATTGTTTTTGTTTTGCCTAAAGTGACCAAAAGTTTATGATATCAGAGCTGCATTTTTTGGTTTGTTTACCATAATTATCACTGAACAGATTTTATGTTATTTTAGTTGAAGTAACTGCTAGCATTGGACATTGATGGGTGGTTTTGATGACCACGGTGATTTAACATCTTGAAAACGGCTCCAGGATGGGTTTTTTTTTTTTTTTTTTGTAGACGGAGCTGGTGTTGGTAAAGGCCGTACAATTACAGTGCTGATTTGGGAGAATTGGCATCAAGGGAGGAGAAAAGCATTGTAAGTTGTGTATTGGTGGATGTGTATGCTTGATGGTGTATGATTGAGATATTAAGTATTCAGTTGTTTTTATTTTATAGGGTGTTCAAAAATATATTTTATTTCATTTGTGGTTTGAAATTTGATTAATCCCTATGTGGGTTTTAAAGTTCATTTATTTATTGAGTTTCATCAATGATGATCACTAGGTTTAGAGTTGAAGTTATAGGGCAATATAAGGTAGAGTGTTTTATTTTCATTAAGTTCATCTACATCTTAATTATGTCTGGTTTATTTAGCAGCTCTTAAACATTGAAGATGTCTAGATGTAAGTTTGTATCGCTTTTTACTCCAAAAGACTATAACTAGACAATCTAGACCTCACATACAATTTTTTAGGCACACACTCTTCTACCAAATTCAAAATTGTGTGATTATAAGCACTCCAGTCACTTTCTACAGTCATAATTGGTGCACTTGAAGAAGTTAGGAAGAGAATATAGTGTGAAATAAGTAGTAGTTCGGTTATGTTTATCGGGCGTTGAGGGGGCTATGATGACTAAACATGATTTGCCAGCTCATATTTTGTGACTTTGGAAGGGCAAAGGTTCTGGTAATTTTTTTTTAATATATAGATTTCAATACACAAATACCATTCATCATTTGGTGAGCATTGATTATTTTTATTATTTCAGTTTTGACTTGATTCTTACTTTATCTAGATCTTGGTGGGTCTTTATGAATGGACTAAAGATGGTTTTCAAGATCCCATAAGCAAGAACTGACTCATTTTATTTCAATTGCTTTTTATTGCATATTGTTGCTATGCAAAGTTAGATATCTAGCTATTACATTGCGAATGAAGTTTATCGGGTGTTAAGGGGGCTATGATGACTAAACGTGATTTGCCAGCTCATATTCTGTGACTTTGGAAGTGCAAAGGTTCTGGTAATTTTTTAAAAAAATATATAGATTTCAATACAAAAATATCATTCATCATTTGGTGAGCATTGATTTTTTTTTATTATTTCAGTTTTGAGTTGATCATAGTTAATTGTATCTTATTGCATTTCAAACGAGACATGGAATGGCGGGAGGCAAAGCAAACGAAGTGTAAGTCACTATTAATTAAAATTTCTCTAGATGTGAAATTGTTTCTTTTGGATTTCAACTTCCCTTTTTTTGCAGGGCTTTGAATCAGCTTCAACTTTTGGTGGAAGCAGATTGAAAAGGAGGACAAATAGGGCTACTTCCTAGCAACCCTTTAAGCTCAGAATAGAGGTTAGCATTTACAGTTGCTTATGAGACAGTGTTGGTTCTGGCTTGCAGTTTGTTTGGGACTGGAGGGTGTTCTTTTTGAAGACTAGCATTGTTCGTATTTCATTTACATGGTAAGATTTCAATATATATGTTTCTAATGTTGCACACCAAGTATTCAATATGAATAGACTTTAGTTAATGATATGTGTAGCAGTGTATTGATCTTTAATATAGAGTACAATATAATATAATTTTTGGAATCAAAAGGTCTTTTTATATAACTTTATTGTAATAATTTATGTTAAATTTTGAAATGTTAAACTAATATATTTTTTTAAACACTTTTGGATTTTGGGACATGTTTGATCCGGAGGGATGTTCTCTTTGGCTTTACAATTAAAAGTACGATGCCGAGAACAGTCTCTTTTGTAACATTGAACAAGGTTAGTGGATTTCTACAATCTATGGATCTTGCACACTTTATCCAGAATATCAAGATGCAACGTGTGTGATCAAGGAAAGAATGACGATGTCGGTTTGGAAAGGTCTAAAACAAAAATGATGATCTACATGGGCTTCAATGCCGGTAGATATTATATGCTTGTGTTAAGCAACCCGCGAAACTCGCGGGATCTTAGGCTAGTGATAACGTAAAACAAACGAGATTTGAAAACAAAGCATATTGTTTAGAAAGCCAAACCATTAGAACAGTTTAGTTTATCATTGTACCGTTTTATGATACCAAATAAATACTTTATTTTGAGTACAACTTCGTTTCTAAAAAAAATTATAACGGAATGTCAAGGGAAAAAATCAAACACAACTACGTACTTAAGTTTTAGAAAAAAGTTATAAACGTAAATTATTAAATAAGTATCAAATAATTTATAAATTAATGTATGTTCTAAGAAAAGAAAAAAGAAATATTAAAAAACGGGTAAAGAAAATATATGATTTTAAAAAAGGAAAAAAAGTAAAAATATGTTATTAAAAGTAAATATAATAATAAACTATTATATTATAATATAATATATTAAATAAAAAAATAATAAAAAGCTAAATATTATTTTAAAAATAAAATTACTATTCATCGTTCTTCGTTAACTATATATATATATATATATAGGGAGCCGCTAGAATGAGAACCACCACGAGTTATGAGAACCGCGAGAACCGCGACCCGCGGGTGGCCGTTGACCACGAAATTTTTTTTACGACTAGATGTGTATATTTTAACACCATACGTAAAGTTTGGGTTCAAACGGCGCGCCCGAGAGGGTAGTTTTTTACGCCCAAAGTTTGGTTAAAAAAAAAGAAAAATTAAAAAAAATAAAAAAAACCCAAACTTTGGGCGTAAAAAACTACCCCCTCGGGCGCGCCGTTTGAACCCAAACTTTACGTATGGTGTTAAAATATACACATCTAGTCGTAAAAAAAAATTCGTGGTCAACGGCCACCCGCGGGTCGCGGTTCTCGCGGTTCTCATAACTCGTGGTGGTTCTCATTCTAGCGGCCCCCTATATATATATATATATATATATATATATATATATATAGGGTAGGGTTCATGCGAGAACCACCCTTATTGCGAGAACCGCGAGAACCAATGTGAACATGGGGCAATTTTGTAAATACATACAACTTGTGAATTAGTCGCTCCTCTCCCTGCATCCTATACTACTGGACTTCAAACAAAAAAAAAATCACAATCTATCAAGTATTCATGTCCGACAATCCCCCAAGCATCATCAATCTGCGATTCATCATAGCAATTCATAAAAAAATCAAGTTCGTCACTCCACAATATCAGCAATTCGTCATCAAAATTCGTCGTATGTTCGATATTAGTGCAATATGAACATAATCATCGATCGCACATTCGTCTTCGATTCGAAATTAGGGCAAAACGATCATAATCATCAAGGTTTGTTGTACAAATAAGGATAATTTGAAGAACATATGTCGTCTAACGGAATCACGATTCTCTGTTGCACCGTTCTGTGAATTTGTAAGTTCATACATTTTGTTTTGTAGTCGTATATGACAATAAAACTCTTAATCATCGATTCAGATATGTTATTATGTGATTATGACACTTAAGCAGTCGTTTCATATCTGCATTATTGAAAATTGTGTTATATATATGATTTTTTGAGTGAACAGGGACGAATGTTGTGATAGAACTATATGTAATGAGGTAGTTATGTGTCTGTTCATATAGTTTTTCTTGCTGAATAATGTTATGTGAATAATGCTAGATATGATGGGCAACACGAAATTTGATTTGGTAAGTGTTAGGATTTTTTTTACTGAATTATAACTGTTGATAAGTTATGTCATGTTAATGCACATGTGCATAGCTATAGTTATGCACATGTGCATATTTTGATAGAATATGCTTACACGGAACAGGATAATAAGGTAACGTTGTGATCTATATAGATATGCTGTGATCTATATAGATATGCACATGATCATATTTTCTGACAGTACTGGCTTACACAGAACATGTTGATTAGGTATAATTGCGTGATACATAGTTATGCACATGTGCATAGCTTGACAAAATATGATTACACATAACAGGATAATAAACTAAATTTGTGATCTATATAGTTATGCACATGTGCATAAATTGTTATAATGGGTTAATATGCACGTGTGCATAGTTTGCAATAATAGTTTAACAAGGTAGATAATGTTGATGCATATGACTTTGAATAGGAGTCTCACCTATACATCAATGATCTGTAATCAGTATTTAGTTTTATTTAGGTGTTTTTTGGTGTGTTATACAGTTATGAGAACGTGTATTTCATCTTGGAATATGTTAATAAGATATAATTGTGTGATATATAGTTATGCACATGTGCATAGATTGACAGAATATGTTAATATGCACATCTGCATAGTTTGTCAACATAGGTTATTAAGGTATTTAATGTTTATTCACATGTATATAACGATGCATGTGTGCATATCTTATATGTTGATCATAAATTAATGTTGATACACATGCTCATTGTAGATCATCGATGGAAAAAAATACATGGATTAACAGATGAAAGAGTTAAGCAGATGTTAGACGAAGAGACGTTGAAGCAATAGGAATGATGGGGTATGCTCAACAACTGGAAAAAGGAACAGACAATATGATGTTATGGATGTTATATGTGGATGATTCAAGGACATGAAACACGTAGTGTTTTTTTTTTTTTTTGGCAGTAGTAAGTGGTTAACTGATGTGGTGTGGGCATATTTGGTTGACAGTAGTTGTATAGGATAAATTACGTATGGATGCACATGTGCATTATTCAAAATTAGTAATCATATATCGATGTATTATGTATATCAAAGGATGCATTATGTATATTAAAGCAATTTATATACGCATCAAAGCGTGCTGGTATGTTGTTAAAAAATATGTATGGGTGCACATGAGCATTATTAGAACACGTATATTACGCATGTGCATATTTTTATTCCGTATCAAATAACCATGTTAATTTAAACAGAAAAACATGTATGCACATGTGCATCTTTCTGTCAATACATTAAGTTTGGTAATGCACATGAAAACAACTAAAAAACATAATCAAAATGTAAATTTGATAATTCACATCATGACAACTAAAAAGTACAGAATCAAAGTGAATACTGATGGGAATTTGTTTATCGTCATAAATAGTTAATTCAAGAATCATAAATTTGGGTTTGGTCAATTTACGACGTCTGGTTGAACATCTAAGAACGATTGTAGCTCGTTATCAACTATAACGTAATCAAAATAAAAGTCTTTGAGGTTGGCAAATCGGGGTTTCATTGTATGTAGTATAATGTATGAATCACGTTAACCGATAAATAGACGTACGTCTCTCGTATGTCTCTGGAACAGTTTTTGAAATCTTCTCTCGTCTGCATCACCCTTATCATCCTATATTTTTTCAAATGTATACATAATGATAATACTTCAGGTATCCAATATAGGGTGCCATTGGGTGTAGAATGTATAATAGTCGTAACCGTTCCTGTGAATTTAATAAGAAAATTTAACAAGTTGCATGTGCAATGTAATTTAATATACAATATAACAAATTAATTATCGTCATCATGCACATGTGCATATATTTATAATGTATCATAATTTATAATATGGTTCAGTTAACACTGTGCACATGTGCATATATTGTTGATTATTAATTAGTGACAACATAATATGAATGTTAACATATTTTAAACATGTATAACATTGAATAATATACAAATTACACAAAATGGACATGGGATACCTTTATTCTCAAACCGAATTAACTGCAATTGAGGTTGTTCTGTATTTGTGGGTGTTGTACCAGTCGAAGAAGTGTCAATCGACAACGATTGGTCAGATATATTGACATTCCCAGATGATACCGTAACATTAGCTGGTACTGACATGGAATCAAGAGTAGGTATTTCAAATCCATGAAGGGAATGTCGACTATCAACTGTTGTGTACACAATTTTGCAACTTTCAATTGGATTGACAGCATATACGGGTTTGGCAGGAGATGGACCACCAAGATAGGTAGTATCAGATGTATGAGGATGATATTCAGAGATTGGTGGGTTAGTATCATCGGATGCGGTAGGTTCAACACCAGATATTTCAACACGGGATGAATCAGAGGACGCCATATGTAGCAATAATCCCGAATGCCCCAGCAATGAAATTTGTGGGATACACTGTTGTCTAATGTCGCGAGAACCACCGTAAACTCATGTGTGCCGCCGGTAAGCCGCCGTGAACAGCCGTGAACCTCAATCAAAGTGTAGATGATGATGATGATGATGCAGATTGTGGATTGGGAACAAATGTGATGAAGAAACCCTAAAACAGGGGACACGTGTGTTTATGTTACAGATCCATATATTTACAATTATGACACCGTGTGTTTTTTTGTTAGAATTCAATATATTTACAATTTTGCCATGTGTTCACACTGATTCTCGCAATAAAGGGTGGTTCCTAACGGATCCTTATCCTATATATATATATATATATATAATGATATTGGGTTTTTAAACTTTTTTTTGTATAATTTTTATAGTTTTTTTTTGTTTTTTTTTTGGGTCATAGGAATTCTCACCGAGAAGAAGACACCATCACTTGTCACCCACGTCATTTGCCTGACCACGACCACTGGTTGGAACCAGGGTGGAATCCATTCTGGTACCACTCACTCACAACTAATCTTACTCCTCTACAATAAATATACATAATCTTACTCGCTGATTCAGTAAAAAAATGTTGAAATATATATTTAGAAAATATTGTTTCCTTGTTTTCAATTCAATATGTTCCTTTTTTTATGTGGGTTTAATTTTAGTCATTTCCTTTTTTTTTTCATGTATCCGTTGCTGAGAGTTGGGCTTGCTTGGGCTGCTGTCTCGTTTGGGCCTCTCCTGTTCGTGTAGGGCAAAAGGCCTCATCTTCTTATATATTTCAGGGGCGCTGGCTTTGGTCGACACACAACAACAATAACAGCCATTTCTCTGCAGGCGATCTCTCTCACCAGAACCTTCTACGGCTCTTTTCAAGTTGTATGTTCAACTGTCTCGAGATCTCGTTTTGATCTCTGTTTTTGTAACAGATCAGTCCCTGATCTGAGTAGTCTGTTTAACCAGTAATATTGCTGGTTTCGTTCTGTATTTGTTTGAAAACAATCGTGCCGACTGGTGTCGTAATAAAGGTGTTCGTGTTCTAGATATCTTGTTTTTTTGACATGGTATCAGAGCACTAGCTTGTGCTCTTGGGATTGATATCTTCCGCTGCGATTCAAGGGCGTCGTTTCTGACCAATTATTGGAAGTCTATTGAAGCTCTGCTGGTTATTGGAATCTTGGTGGTTCCAATAGGATCTGCCGATTTCAAGTCTGCTGGTGGTCATCTTCTTGGAAGTCTGGGCGATTGAAACCCTAATTTCTGGGTTGTTGGTGTGGTTTGAAGGGGTTCTTGTTGGTCTCTTTTAAAAAAGGGCAAACCAACAGAACTTTAGTATTTTTTTCTTCTAATCAGTTGCTTGTAACCCTAAGTGAAGGTTACAAGCCTGATATTTGCTGGAGTAAAACGCACCCACTGTGAGAGTATTCTGACCCTTTCTTGTTGATTATCTGCTTTCTGTTTTTTTTTTCTTGTCATTGTTGCTGCGTTTTTTTTTCTTGATTGCCTGTTATCATGACTAATAAGGATAGTGGTACTCTTGTTAGTAAAACAGATGCTGGTGACCCGCTATACCTTCATCCTAGTGACTCGGCTAATTTGACCATTGTTAATATAAAACTTAAAGGCACTGATAATTACAATGTCTGGGCTAATTCTATGAACCTGGCCTTACAAGTTAAAAATAAATTAGGGTTTATTGATGGTTCTTGTGTTAGGTCCACTACTGATGAAGTATTAGGGAAACAGTGGGATCGTTGTAATTCTATTGTTCTTACATGGATTTTGAATTCAGTGTCTGAGGAATTATATTTGGGTCATGTTTATTCTAAGCTTGCTTCTGTTGTGTGGAAAGAATTGAAAGAAACGTATGATAAGGTTGATGGGTCGGTGGTTTTTAATTTATATCAAAAGATTAATTCTTTTTCTCAAAATGGCATGCCTGTCTCTGAGTATTATCATAAACTTAATTGCATGTGGAAACAATTAGATCAAATTCTATCTCTTCCTACGTGTACTTGTGAGGCATCCAAACAATTTAATGATTTCAATCACTTGATTAAACTAATGCAGTTCTTAATGGGTCTTGACAGTACTTACCAGTCTGTAAGAACTTCCTTGTTAACTAGGGAAGTTCTTCCCTCTGTGAAGGAAGCCTTCTCTGTTGTTTCTAGAGAAGAATCTCACAGAAATTCAAACAATTTTTCAGAAAAAATATCTAGTAATCCTGTCGGCTTTGCTGCTAAAACCAGTCAATCGTTTGATTCAAAAAGGAAAAATGTTAGACCCCCTAACCCAAATCTTATATGCTCACATTGTAACAAGACTGGACATACTGTTGAGAGATGTTATGAACTGGTTGGTTACCCTTCTTGGATGAAATAAAAAACTAGTGGTAATAAGGGAGGCAGGGTTAGTAATAATGTTGTTGTTGATACTTCTGAAACTGCTTCTTCGTCTACTGTGAATGGTTTAACTAATGAACAGATTGCTCAATTACTTAGCCTGTTAAATGATAAGTCCAGAAGTGAAACTCAAGGCAGTAAATTTGCTGGTACGTCTAATTATGCTTGCTTTAACAGTTATGCTGATGAGTTCAAACCTACGTGTGACTTTAAACCTGCTTATTGTTTTTCCAACTTTGGAAATAATGGGAAAAAGGCTGGGTGGATAATTGATTCAGGGGCAAATCAACACATGATTATAGATGACACTAATCTTATAAATCAAATGGATGTTACAGAATATAACATCAAAGTTAAACATCCTAATGGGACTAGTGCGTTAGTAACTAAGATTGGTGATGTTAAACTAAGTGATAAGGTCATCTTATATGATGTGTTTGTTATTCCTGATTATTGTGTCAATCTTGTTTCTGTCCATAAACTTGCCAAAGATTGCAATCTTACTGTTTCCTTTGATGAACATAATTGTTATATTCAGGACTCTCAAACAAAGAAAGTCCTGGTGACTGGTAGTCAACTTGATGGTCTATACTTCTGTGGTAGTTCTACTTTGTCTGATAAGGTGTGTAATGCTAGTCTTGATGTTAATCTTTGGCATGCTAGATTAGGGCACCCTGCTGAACCTGTGTTGCATGTTTTAAAAGAGAAACTAGATATTAAAAAGGATGTTAAACTTGAACCTTGTGAAACATGTCATAGGGCAAAACAACATAGAGAACCGTTTCCTTTAAGTGAACATAAGACTAAGTCTTTAGGAGATCTTGTTCATCTTGATGTATGGGGTCCCTATAGGGTTCAAAGTAGGGATGGCTTTAAATATTTCCTCACAGTGGTTGATGATTACACACGAGCTGTTTGGGTTTATCTTATGAAAAATAAAGATGAAGTGTTTTATAACATTAAAGGGTTCTTTAACATGCTTAAAACCCAATTCAGTAAACACATTAAAATGATCAGGAGTGATAATGGTACTGAGTTTATAAACAAACAAATGAAAGATTTTTGTTACAATAATGGTATTATTCACCAAACCTCGTGTGTTCATACTCCACAACAAAATGGGATAGTTGAAAGGAAACATAGGCACCTTTTAAATGTTGCTAGAGCCTTGTTATTCCAAGCTGGGTTTCCTCTTAAATTCTGGTCAGAATGTATTCTAACTGCTACCTATTTGATTAACAGGACCCCGTCTTCTATCCTAAATGGTAGGTCTCCTTATGAACTTGTGTTTGGTTTTGCCCCTATGTTGAGTCAACTTAGGATTGTTGGGTGTCTTTGTTTTAGCACTGTTTTAAACAATTCTGATAAGTTTAATAGTCATGCTGAAAAATGTATTCTGGTTGGATATTCTAATGAAAAAAAAGGGTATAAACTATGGAGTCTAGATCAAAGAGTTATGTTTTATTCTAGGGATGTCAGATTTTATGAATCTGTTTTCCCTTTTAAAGAAAAGAAAATCTCTCTTGTTCCAGATTCTGAAATCAATACCTTAAACTTTTTTGACTTATTTGATCAAAATGACACCCAAAATTCTAATTCTGACTCTACTCCCAATGATGATAACTCAAGCATGAATCCTGCAGTCTTTAATCATTCTCAGCAACCTGTTAATAACTCTGACAATGCTTTAGGAAGGGCTGATATACAGCAACCAAGTAGTGTTGAGTTAGAAACTGGTAGGGTTGAGCCTGATTTAGACGTTGAGGAAAACATTAGCAATTCTGAGGGAGATAATACAGGACAGCCTAGCAGTGTTTTAAGGAAATCTTCTAGGAATATAAAATTTCCTTCTAAACTTGATGACTTTGTTATTGATGGTAAAGTTAAATATGGTCTTGAAAAAGTGTTAAATTATGCTAATCTTGATTCTGAAAGTATGTGCTTTGCTTCTATGCTTAATAAGAGTTGTGAACCTAAAAACTATTTTGAAGCTAAATCGGATAACAATTGGGTTGTTGCCATGAATGATGAGTTAGAAGCCTTACATAGAAATGATACTTGGGAAATAGTTGATTTGCCTCCCAATAGGAAAGCTATAGGTTGTAAATGGATTTACAAAATCAAATATAAAGCTTCAGGCGAAATAGAAAGGTACAAGGCTAGACTTGTAGCTAAGGGTTTTAGTCAAAAGGAGGGTATAGACTTCTTTGAGACCTTTTCTCCTGTTGTGAAAATGGTTACTGTTAGGTGTGTTCTAACCATTGCTATTAATAATGGCTGGGATGTTCATCAACTTGATGTAAATAACGCCTTTTTATATGGCAATTTAAATGAAGAAGTTTATATGACCCTTCCTGATGGTTATAATCCCAACCATGTTAATAAAGTTTGTAAACTAAAAAAATCCCTTTATGGTCTTAAACAAGCTCCTCGGATGTGGAATGAGAAGCTTGTTGATGTTTTGCTTGAACTTGGTTTTGAACAAAGTAAGTGTGACCACTCCATGTTTGTCAAAACAAGTAAATCTGTGTTTATTGTTTTACTTGTTTATGTGGATGATATAGTCATAACTGGTAGTTGCTCTACTGAGATTACTAAAATTAAATCTCTTCTTAAATCTAAGTTTTTGATTAAGGATTTGGGAATGTTAAAATATTTCCTTGGAATTGAGGTTTTAAAAACCAAAGATGGCTTATGTTTATCTCAAAGGAAATATTGTCTTGACTTACTTGCTGAATTTGGTTTAACTGGGTGTAAACCAGTTAACAGTCCGATTGAAGCAAATCATATTTTAACCCATTTATGTGAAAAAGATAATCAAACTTTACCTGATATATCTGTTTATCAAAAATTAGTGGGAAAACTAATATATCTTTCGCACACAAGACCTGATATTGCCTATGCGGTCCAATATCTAAGTCAATATATGCATAGTCCCACTAATGCTCATTTCAAAATCGCTTTAAGACTTTTAAGATATCTTAAGGGTTCTCCTGGGAAAGGTATATTGTTTAAAAAAGGGGATTCCTTAGAGCTTCAAGCCTTTGCTGACTCTGACTGGGGCAAATGTGTTAACTCTAGGAAATCTATCACCGGTTTTTGTGTTTTCCTAGGAAACTCTCTTATTTCATGGAAAAGCAAAAAACAGTCTACCATTTCTAGATCTTCTGCTGAGGCAGAATATCGTGCTATGTGTGCTGCAACATGTGAAATCATTTGGCTTGTTAACATTTTAAATGAACTTAAAATTGATGTCAAACTTCCTGTTTCTCTTTCCTGTGACAACACAGCTGCTATTTCTATAGCCGCTAATCCTGTTTTTCATGATCGTACAAAGCATTTTGAAATTGATCTCTTTTTTTTAAGAGAAAAAATTTCGAAAGGTGTTATTAAGACTGTAGGTGTCTCGTCTGAAGATCAAACTGCAGATGTTTTTACAAAAGGATTGCTCGTTCAAGCTCATGACAAGGTTTGTGAAAAACTTGGTTTATATAACTGCTTTGCATATTGAATTGAGGGGGGGTGTTGAAATATATATTTAGAAAATATTGTTTCCTTGTTTTCAATTCAATATGTTCCTTTTTTTATGTGGGTTTAATTTTAGTCATTTCCTTTTTTTTTCATGTATCCGTTGCTGAGAGTTGGGCTTGCTTGGGCTGCTGTCTCGTTTGGGCCTCTCCTGTTCGTGTAGGGCAAAAGGCCTCATCTTCTTATATATTTCAGGGGCGCTGGCTTTGGTCGACACACAACAACAATAACAGCCATTTCTCTGCAGGCGATCTCTCTCACCAGAACCTTCTACGGCTCTTTTCAAGTTGTATGTTCAACTGTCTCGAGATCTCGTTTTGATCTCTGTTTTTGTAACAGATCAGTCCCTGATCTGAGTAGTCTGTTTAACCAGTAATATTGCTGGTTTCGTTCTGTATTTGTTTGAAAACAATCGTGCCGACTGGTGTCGTAATAAAGGTGTTCGTGTTCTAGATATCTTGTTTTTTTGACAAAAAAAAACACCTGAAATCACCACCCGATTACCCCTACCTGATGCCTGACGGTGGTGTTACCAATCGGGTAGGGGTACGATCACCTCACCCGATGAATTTATATAAACATACTTTTGTAATAGTATTTCAATAAATATACGAAAGATGGATTTATATAAATATGTAGAGTTCTTAAATACGCAAAAGCAAGGCAACACTAATGCCTTACTATAATGCAATGTCTTTCTTCATTTTTGAGAAAGTTTTATCACCAAATGATTATGTTTTAAAATTTTCAAAAAGTAGAAGATATCCTCCAACAATTTCTTTATTGAACATTTCATAAATCTTGTATGATAAACTAATATTGAATGTTTACGGGGCACCCATACTTGATCTCAGTCGAAATTTGACAAATTCGTTTCCATCAGAGGGAGCATGGTCGTGCACCATTGTCGAACCATGAATATCATCCTCAACCTCATCACTTTTCGTTAGTCTTGGAATTTTATTATAAGCATGGATTTTATAGAGAAGTATTATTTTCTTACTAATAGAGAGATATAAAAAGGGTAGAAAAAATTGGTGATTTCCTCTCTTAAACTAAAGTTAAAAAAGAACTGACACAACTTAATATATAAGATAAATGATTATTGTGAAAAGGTGTTGGACAATTTACTTTGAAAAAGCTGTAATTTATATTTTAAAAGCTACTTTAAGAAGCTTGTTTTTATTTTATAGGTTCAACTAATTGTTTAGGTTAAGAAACTAACATTATTATTTGATCATGTAAGCATTTTTATAAAACATCTAAATAGACTACATCTTGTTTGATTTTGTACATAAACTTGAGCAGCAATGTGTGAAGGGTAACAAAGAGCATGTTTTAAGTTAAACAAACTCAGTTTGCCATTTGGGACTTTTGCATTGCATTGTGTAGCAATATCATCATCCTTGGGGATTTTGTATAAAAAACTTGAGTAGCAACGAATCTTGATTGAGTCAACACAGTAGCTTCTTAATGACATGAGGCTGCTAATGAAACCATCTTTAAGCTAAAAGTTTTGTGAAATAAAACCAATTGCACAAACAACAAATTAGAAAACCTAAACTTTATTTTACGAAATACCTGACCTGACCAAACTATAGCTAACATCTTCAGCTAAATTTTTTGAACAGCTAAGATTTTTCTCAACTAAATTACACCTCTTGACCAAATCCTAAGTGGCGAGAAACCTTCTAATACAGAAGGATCACTCAGGGATGCGAGCAAAGCAAGCATCAATAACAATACATAAATATTTGTGCGATATGATAACGATTGGTAGATATCAACGAAAAATAAACTCTGCACACGAAAAGAAAATACAGTTCACATCTGAACGTCTGATAGGAGTTCAAGAGTACATCGATTTTATGTACTCCAAAAAGAAAATACTACCGACACGCAAGATATCTAGTCAAACGAAACAGCAGAAAGTGATAGAAGTTTGTTTTCCAGCGAAGTAAAGGGAAGCTTGTTTTCCAGTGAAGTGAATGGGAGCTTGTTCTCCATTGAAGTCAATGCGAGCTTGTTTTCCAATGAAGTGAACGGGAGCTTGTTTCCTCCTGATAGATCCTACAATCCATACATGCATACATATAGTAACACGTCAATGATAAAGTCGAAAATAAAAATAAAATTAGTAGCTGTGTATGATAACTGATAAACATACCGCCACTTCCACCACATCATTACTGTTTCTCAAGGGGCTGCAGTTTTCCTTCGAATCGCACACAACTTGGTTCATCGTCTTCTGCTTCGTTTCCTTTGAATCACTGCAGTTTTCAGTACTCTTGTTTGTGGCGGTTAACGGAGTGTGTTGTTGAGAAAGCTCCCGGTAGTTTCCACAAAGAGTAAATATATTTTGGATACGTAACTGCCTAGACGAGGCGGTATCCGGGTCAACGCACTCCGACTCAGATCCCGCTGCGGTTGATAACGAGTCAATACCCAAGTTAAAAGCAGAGACGGGTGGAGGATTCGTGACACACACCATCTTCTCCTCGATAACATCTTTCTGCACTTCTTCTACTTCTTCCTCATCCTCCTCAAACACAGTGCTCAAATACGATTTACCCGTTGAACCAGGGACGTAAACATCCTCGTCATTCTCTATATACGGATACCCGAGAATCGCCTGTATGCTGTTATTAGCAGCTTTTTGGTACTCTCGTTTACTACCGATCTCCATATCGAGTGACTTGTCCAGATCCATCGACTTCTCCATCCCCGGATCCTCGTCAGCATACATGTCGATCAGTTTCTTAGCGAAACCGTTTCCTTCCAAAGAAAACGACGACGAAAGATTTCTGCTTTCGTTTTCGTTTTGTTTTCCCTCTCGGGAACGAGTCAGTTCAGATTCGATCTCTTCTAAACGTCGCCTGAGTGTTTCGAGTTCTTCCTGCTGTTGAATGATTTTCTGTTCCATCTTCTTCCGCTCCATTTCGACGACGCGGTCAGCCATTTTCTGACACTCTTCTATCTTCTTCTCTAATTCCCGCTTCAACATGTCGTTAACCTTGACGTTAATCTCCTCCTCGCTCTTTTTCCCTTCTGCCTCTGCAAGTTTCGCCCTCAGACTTGCGATTTCTTCTTCTTTTTTCTGCAGCTGTTTATGCGCTTCATTCTTCTCCTTCTCGCGTATCTTATTCTCCATTTGCAGCTTGCTAATGAACTGATCCATAGCCGCGATTCTCGAACCCAACATCACATCTGACGAAGACGAATCGTCTCCCTTGATTGGCGTATGAGGCCCACGCACGATGCATTTGGCTTTTGCACCGTATTCCAATGTCGATATTGTCTTATGCATTTCCTTTGGATCCGGGCTTGCACATAATATCATAAGAATCTTTGACTTGTCGTCTTCGAACGAATCCTGTTGAAAAATAGCATTTAGTCACCCCATCTAGCATAATCATACATAGTATAGAAAGATGGATGATCCAATGATCTAATCTACCTGCAAAAGCATGGTTAACTTGCTATCTCTGAACGGCACGTGAGAATCACCGTTGGCGATCGACTCCACCACTCTCTTCAATGCCGTATTGCCCTGATTAATCTTTGCTGTCTGCAAATTCAAAATAATTAATACAACACGGGTCTTTCATAGAAGATTGAAGTTATGGAAATTTTGTAGCTAACTACCTGCATTTTGGCTTCGAATCCAGTTTGACCAGCCTGTTCGATATTTTCAGACCCAGCCATATCAACAAGCATTAGCCGTCCTCCGACAGTTGGGACGTCAAGAATTATCTGCACACAAATTTCATTCAAGCCATTTTTCATAATTAAAACTTGAAAAGCAAGCAACAAGAGATTCAAACAAACAAACAAACAAACAAACCATGCAGTGACTCCTGGAGCTTCTTTCATTGCAAGATGTGCTCTTGATAATTCTACGCTTCTCGACCTTTTGAATCTCTTTTGATATCTTTCCTGCCTCGGTTCCTGAGATGAAAGTGGCATTCTTAGCCTTCTTCCCCATAACTTCCAACTTAACCTACAATTTACAAAGGTAAAGAATTGGTAAACCAGAATCACAGAACAACAAACTCCGCATACAATGACCGACCCATAACTTATAGGACCACTCTAATTATTATTCCTACTATGACTCACTTCAAAATTCAAATATCAAAGACTCATAACCAACTTGTTTGAATCTTTATCCTAATCCATCCGACGTGTGGCCATAGATACCACTGTAAAAATAAGGTAATTGATAAAGAGTAACTAAGAGAACTAACTATTCTATGTCAAAAGGAAAAATGAGTGAGCATGAATTCTAAAAATCAAATTTCTGTACTGTATTCCAAGATTATGCGAAAGAATCTAAGCTCAGACTTGAACAAAAATGTTTTGCAGGGTACCTTTTCTGTCTACCACCTCATAAAATTCTAATAACAACAGGCTGAATTAAAAAAACACAATAAAATCAAAGCAACCTAGACAAATATGGATACAATGTACGCATCAACAGGTTGAAACATCCAATTCATTTTCAGTAATAAAAAAAAGAAGAAACTTTTTATACCTTGGAAGCATTGGCTTTAGACCAACCAATACTGAATCCACCATTACCACTATTAGTAGACAAAAGATCATAAATCTCCTCATTATATATCTCCAAAACAGTCACTTGAACAAAACCCGCCTTTCGTTCACCAACCTCCTCCTCTTCCTCATCTCCATTTCTCAAAATATCCCTCAAAGACTTATACACAATACCCTGCTGTTTCGCCGACCCAAACATCGTATAACTCTTCCCCGACCCCGTCGGCCCATACATCATAACAGTACACTTATCCCCCATTTTCACCCCATTAATTCTCGACTGCACAAAATTCTTGTAAAACTCATCAAGATCCTGATCTTCAGAACTGGCAACCCCGTCGAGGGTAAAATCGCGATACCCGATATCTGTTCTGACCCGAACTGACCGGCCGTCGGGGTTTACCTGAAGAGCGGACACGGGTTTGTCTTTGCGGTCCGGGTAGTCACGAATACGGCCCACGACTTCCACCGGGTGGTCTGCGGGTACAGAATTGGGGTTGGGGTTGGGGTTAGAGTTAGGGTTTGGTGAGGGTTTTGTGGAGGTGAAATTGAGACGGTGTTTGGATTGGGGTGTTGTTGTTCTGATGTGGGTTTGATTTGATTTTGGTGTGAAACCAAATTGGTTTGGTTTAGCAGAAGAAGATGGTGTAGGAGCCATTGAAATTGAGATCAAGAAGTTGTTGTGTTCACAGAGTTTTGGAAATGAAATTGAAACGGAAAGAGAAAAGAATGGGGGGAGATTGAAAAGTGAAAAAGGAAAGGGTTTTGGGGTGATTGAAATTGAAAATTGAAAATTGAAATGTAGCCGTTACGATCTCCAACGGCCATTTATGAGTGATCATATCAAAAGCCAAAAAAGCGCTATGGGCCACAAGACACTCGTGAATTTCAATTGGGCTGTCTTAGCATCGTCATAGCCCAGACTTCAATTAGCCCGCTGCCCGTTTTATAACTGACTAAACATAATCTCTAAATATAATAAAGGAAAAGTTATGAATCCTAGCTGGCAACATTCTAGCCCCTCCACGTTAGTATAATCTTATGTGTAATTTTGTAAGGTTTTTTTATTTTTTATGTTTAATTAAAGCACAGTCCCCAACTCTCTCTGTCACATCTCTTTCACCCTGTACACACAAAACGTCAAAAACCCAGCTCATACCCATCTTTTTCTTTCTTCTTCAAAATTCAAATTCATTGTTTCCTAAACCAGATCTACCAAACAAATTCCAAAATCCATTGAGAGAGAGAGAGACCAGAGTTGAAAGGGGATTCATGTTGAACCCTAATGGCGATACATCCAAATCTGATCCAGCCCCTCCATCTTATGTAAATCCATCTTCTTTTAGTTTGATCATCTATCAAATGTGAGTTCCTATGTCATTATCCAGTATGTTTCGCAGATCAGAGTTTTTAATTTGTCCAGTCTTACTTTGTTTTTAGGGTTTGAGTTTTCAAGATACCTATGGTAGTGAGGATGATGAAGTGGATGCCATGGTTAACTTTTTGGTGCTGGAACCGATTTGGTGGGGTTTGGGCTGGGTGTATTAATAGCTGGGAAGTTGCACTCGAGGTGTTCGATGTAAGTCCTGAACTAACTTTCTGGTGTTTATTTTGTTTTTATTTTATTTTTTTGGTTGATTAATGGTTAGAAAACCATTAAACTAAGAACCAAATCAACTTTGGAAGACGATGAGTTTCAGCCTCTTCAATTGGATTCCGATAGTTTTTCTTTTTGGTTGTTAAGTTGTGTTTACACCTATTTTTTTGGGTTATAGTATGAGGCTATAGTTTTAATACACCATTGCTGGATAGAAAATGAAATTTTACTTACAACTTACTTGTAGGATTTCAGTAACTGTAGGTCGTAGTCGGTGACTAATTTGACGCAAAAACTTTTGGTTATGCTGCATAGAAAATGAAATTTTACTTGCAACTTACTGAAATTTGCTATAATATAAATCTTCAAATTGAAAAGTTCCTCCCTTAGATTAGTGAAGAGGAAGACAAGTTAAATAAAGAAAATTGCATTGTTATTGCATTTTATATTTTTGTTTTTTACTACATTTGGAGGCCTGTATCCACCCATTCTTCAATGAACTTCGTGAGCCAAACACTTTCCTTCCAAGCTAATGGAAGCAACATTGTCATGTATTTAGTGTTGTATCCACCCATTCTTCATATATTTTTGTTTTTTACTAAAAGGTGCATCAGCTGAACTTCTTGCTAAACTCATACCAGAACAAGCTTGGAAGCAACATTGTCATGTATTTAGTGTTGTATTTGTAAGACAACATTTTTTGTCAAATATTGGTATTTTTGTGATAAAGTTATGATAACTCATGTCTTATTCTTAAACAAGAAAGAAATATGGAGAAAGAGTCATGTTGGTGTATAACAGACTCCATTATGATGCTTTGATTGCATGTCACTATTATTTTTAGGATTATGATTAAGAATATGGTAATAAAATTTAAATATAATGATATAACGATGTAGAGGATGTAAGCATTTTGGTACATGCTAGACTACTCTTTGACCCTTTGATGCGTGCGAAGTGTCGTATATTTTAGGTGTATATTTTAAGCCCTTTTTAACACTTATTTTAGCCAAGTTTTAAATTTATAAAACACGATATTTCACTAACACTAAACACACATATGGGCAAGTGCACCCATCGTTGAGTGTAGTATAGCGTTGGTAAGATACCGAGGTCGTCCAAGGACACAAGAGCTTTTAATACCGGTTTATCCTCAACGTCTAACCAAAATAAAAGTTTAGAAAAATGTTTTAAACTAAGAAAAATAAAAACTAACTAAAATGCTGAAAATAAAAATAAAAGAAAAACAGATAGACAAGATGAATCACTTGGTTCCGACTCGTATCTAGTATAACCTTTGATTATTTCCGCACTTTTGCACATAATTAAGAGATTATCTTAGTTATTGTAGTAGGCCCCTCTTTTGAAGGTGACGTTACCCTCACCCCAGTAGTTTGAGTCAGCAAGGATACAATCCTAAAAGGGTGGATTATTGGAAGATAATGAATTAAGTTATTAATGCAGTATTGTGGTAGGCCCCGCTTTTGGCGGTGACGTTACCCTCGGCTAAGTAGTCTGAGTCAGCAGGGATACAGTCCTAAATAACCGGGTTATAGTATTAATAGTAGTTAACTTATGAGGGGGTCAAAGAGTTTGGACCCCCGCCATCCAATACCGTGAAGCATTGAAGGAGGTCCTACTAAATTTGACCCAGGTCCATTGCAGGACCTCTAAACGCTGAACAATGGCAAGACCTTTACCAAACCGTTCCCTTAACCCCCGACCAGGTAGCCAACATACCTCCATATAGACCGTGGAGATATGAATGGTGAAAATCCTTTATTTTATATAGACAATAAAATAATGCCAAGACACCACGGACAAACGATAAGGAAAGATTACCTTCAACATAAGTAACTAGTTATTAAAGTCATTAATACAAAACCAAATAAAAAGTGCAAAAGATTAGAAATAAAAAGTATTATACTAGACACTTTGTCTTCACCAAGTGATGTAAGAGACTTAGGCAAACATGGCCTTGATTGTCAAGAACTCTTACGATCAATCTTGGATCCCGAGACGACTCACACACTCTACGATGGACAATGGATGATGGTGGTGGATGATGGTGTTGTGATGGTGGTGGGTGGTGGATGAAGTGTGAGAGAGGTGGTGTGCCAAGGGATGAGATGAAATGAATCCAAGCACTCCTATTTATAGGCTGAACAGAGAGCTGGACACGGCCCCGTGTCCGCTGGGCACGGCCCCGTGTCCGCTGGGCACGGCCCCGTGTCCGCTGGGCACGGCCCCGTGTCCGCTGGGCACGGCCCCGTGTCTGTCTGACATTCTCTCTCCTCATTAATTGTAATTCGCAATTACAATAAATGCGCCTGCTGTACTTTCGACACGCCCCCGTGTCCGCTGAGCACGGCCCCGTGGTGGGCAATAGAAGCTTCTATGGATTTGTCTTTTCTGCTGCTTCTTGGGCACGGCCCCGTGCTGGCTGAGCACGGGGCGTGTTCAGACTTCTGCCTTTTCCATTTTGCTTTGGAAGGAGCCGTTGAGGGTTCGGGCAGTCCACTAATGTTCCTTTCCTTGTATTTATGTTGGATTTAGCTGTCTTTTTGCTTCTTTTGCGTTTTTGAGCTCATTTAATCCTGAAAATACAAAAGGAAGACAAAAACACTCTTTTTCCAATATTAGTACTTAAAAAGGGTTAGTTTTATGCCTCATTTGATGTAATTTATATGTTGCATTTTACACACATCACCCTTCTAACCCATTGGACACGGTTCTATTTTAGTTGCGTATCATATATTTCCAACTACTAGACTGGCCCGTCAAGACATATGTTCTCAGTTTCTGTGTCAGGTTGTAGAAAGCAAGTATTGAACTCACTAAATTTTGGTCCATGATTATTTTGACTTATCTAGGCAATAATTGTTTACAAATCCTTAATAATCATTTACAAATCCGCTGAAATGTTTTGTATATTATATGTTGTAAAGAAAGTGAATTAATATGGATATGGTTTATCCAGATTTGCTTTTTGTTGTTCTTTTCTTATTTTAGATTTAAGTAGTTGAAAAAGTATTTTAAATGAACTCAAATGCTAATAATTATGTGTGGTGGATGTTCATATAACTTTTACCTCTTTTTTCACTTTTATAGCATGGCGAGACTCGAAATATCGATGATGGTGGTCATATTAAAAGCTCTAGAGTTGCAGACCCAAATATTCTTGACAAAAATGTAGAGATATCGTTGTTATCTACTAAAGATGGAAAGTTATATGTGTTTGATTGTAGTATTTGTATGATCAACTTTAAAGCAATGCAACTACTGTATTCGTGCATATTTTAGGCAAGTATGACTACTCTATTATTTTGTATTATGCTATAAACAGTAGAGTTAAAGATTTTTATCAAGTGGGTTGAAAGTCTCTTATATTCTGTTTTTATGTACGTCTTATACAACTTAAATTGTTGAACCCGTGTATCACACGGGTAGATAACCTAGTAGAAGAGTAAAGTACTTTTTGAGTCCATGTGGTTTGTACATTTTAATTATTTGAATCCAAAAACCAAACTTGTCTTTATTTGAGTCCTTGTGGTTTGAATTTTTAACCATCTGAATCCAAAATGAAACCTCATCCAACCCTTTGAGTCCCTGTAGTTTGTATTTTTAACACTTTGAATCCAACCCTTTTAGTCTATGATTTGGATGAGGTTTGCGTTTTGGATTCAAAGGGTTAAAAATACAAACCACAAGGACTCAAATCAAGACATGTTTGGTTTTTGGATTCAAATAGTTAAAATGCACAAATCACAGGGACTCAAAAAGGACTTTACTCAATATAAAAACTAAATAGCCGAAAACAGTCTATACAACCTAATAAAAGCCATACCTAGGGGACACATGACATCCATCTAGGGCCTCTATTTTCTGTTTTCCCGCCTAAAAACACAAAAATTACCTTTGGTGCACGGGTTAGGAGGACCCGTTTTCCTAATGGGTCATAAAAATGTTTACATATAAATACATATAACCTGTCTCAAATCCTCACTTCCCTCACATTTTCGTTTAGATATTAGGGTTTTCTAAACTTCCCTTCTTCTTCAGATCTTTAGAGATCCTATCATCATCGCTCCAAATCAAGGTTAGATCATGATTATTTTCGATTAAACATGTTGATTTCATCATTCTAGGTCAATCTTCGTTTAGATTATTCATTAATTTGGTTTTTGAGCCTAGTAACTATGATTTGGTTTTGAGATCCCGAAGTAGAAGACAATCGATAAATACACTGTTGAAATAATAGTTTTTTGGGCTTGTCATTAATTTGGGTTTAATAGTTGTCGACTGGGCTTATTGTATTGGGCTTATTGTTACTAATTGATCTGGTTGTTATAGTTGTTGTAATAGAGTGGTACAGGCTGGAAATGTTGAGGGATGTAAAGTGTATTATTTCGAGGACTGCGATCATCTCGAGCAATAGTTGTGGACTAAAGTGCAACATTTTATTGGCTGTCATATAAAAAGGAGAGTCTCGGTCATTGTTCATTATTCACTCCCAAAAGTTTGTTCATCTTCTCTGTATAGTTCTAGGGTTTGCTGCGTTGTTGCAGCTGTTTGTTGTTCAAGCTGTTTCTCTCATTTGTGGCTGAGATATTGTGATTGCAGTTTGGTAGATGATCATCTGTTGATGATCATCAGACTGGTTTTGTATTTCTGTACTTGTTAGATCTTACTTTTGTAAGATCGTTTGGGATATTGGGGGGTAATCGTTTTGGTTTGGGTTAATAAAAGTTTTGTCACATGTTTTGTCGTTATATCTTGGTTTGCAGTTCTTATTTCTTGTATTATGTGTTTCGATTGATCATCCTACCATATATTTCAACATGGTATCAGAGCCACTGTGCTCATTTTGATGATCAATTGTTCTTCCGCTGTTTGTTAGAGGTTGTTGACTGATTGTTCTTATTGTTCTTTGTTCTAGGGTTTCTGTGCTCGGAAATCCTTGGTGGCCACAGATCTGCTTAGATCTGTTCTTGTTGGTGGTGTTTCTTGCTTCATGGATTGAAACCCTAACTTAGGGTTTCTGTGTATCTTCTTCTTCGCACTCTGTGTTAGTCTCTGAAACCTTTGGCAGTTCAGGGCAAACTAACCAGTGGTGCTATTTGAGGTTATTTTCTTCTGCATCAGATTTAGTAGTTCCCGAAAACTACTGATCTGATTTTATTTGGAGCTTGTGCACCTACTGTAAGATTTGTCCTATCTCATGTTCTTTATTTTTTTTTTGTTTCTGCATCATACTATATTTGTGTCTAGGCATCCCTGTTTACCGGACTAGTCGGGCCAGCACTTGATCGAGTCTTCTTGTTACCTGTTGCATTGTCCTATCTTGTTGTTTTTGTTTGGTTCTTGGTTTGATTGTTTCTGTTCTGTTCTGAGTATTGTTATCTGTCCTGTTGGTTTGTTTCTCTTTAGTTGGTTTTATAGGCTTAGGAGTGACTCCTGAGTAAAGTCTTGTCCAGGCACCATTGAGTGACGAACCTGGAATCTGGTCCCTGACTCAGCTTCGCCCTAGTTTGTTTTTTCCTATATTTTGTGTTTTATGTTATATTCTTGTGATATGTTATCTGTTGTTTGTGGTTTCTTTGTGTGTTTGTCATCATGGGTGATGGAGAAGGAACCTCCGTTACTCTTATTAGCAAGTTGGATATAGGGAACCCTCTTTATCTTCATCCTAGTGACTCAAGTGCTCTGACCATAGTTAGTATAAAACTTATAAAGGTACTGAGAATTATTCTGTTTAGTCTAGTGCAATGAAGCTTGCACTAGAAGCTAAAAATAATTTGGTTTTATAAATGGTAAGTGTGAAAAACCTAATGATGATGATGTTCTAGCAGCCCAATGGGATAGGTGCAACTCTGTGGTCTTAACTTGGTTACTAAATTCTGTTTCAGAAGTTTGGACAAACTTGAAAGAAACATATGATAAGGTAGATGGTTCTGTTGTCTATGACTTGTATAAACGTATTAACTGTATTTCACAAAATGGTAGTTCAGTGGCTGAATATTATAATAAATTGACAACAATGTGGAAGCAGTTTGATGCAATGGTGCATCTGCCTTCATGTTCTTGTCAAGCAGCCAAAGACTACAATGATTTTTCAACTTTAATCAAGCTAATGCAATTCCTCATGGGTTTAGATGACGTGTATCAACCTGTGAGGACAAATCTGTTGACAAGAGAACCATTTCCTTCGGTCAAGGCTGCTTATGCTTTGATCTCTAGAGAAGAGTCACATAGACTCTCTAGTAGTGGGTCAAAGGGTCAATCTATGTCGTTTGTTGCTAAGTCAAATCAGACTAATCAAAACTTTGACTCTAGGAGACGAAACTTTAGGGGACCTAATTCAAATCTAAAGTGCACTAATTGTAATATGTTGGGTCATACTATTGATCGTTGTTTTGAGATAATTGGTTATCCACCTGGTATGAAGAAAAGAACCAGTGGTTCTTTTGTTAGGAATAATAGTAATAATAATAAGTCTGGTACTTCTAGTTCTGCTGTGTCTACTCTCCCTTTTACTCCTGAACATATTTCAAAGTTAATAAGCTTAATGGGTGATAAATCTGAGGGAGATAAGGTGAAGTCTAATATGGGAGGTATGTCTTCATGTGTGACTGGATTTGTTAGTTCTTGTAGTGTGAGTTTTAGTCATGACTATAGCTGGGTTGTTGATTCAGGTGCTAACCAACACATGAGTAAAAGTGATAAAAATATGTTTAACTGTGTGGATGTTTCTGAATGTGGATTAAAAGTTAGTCACCATAATAGAACTAGTGTTAGTGTGTTAAAAATTGGAGAGTTAAGATTAATAAACAATGTTGTGTTAAAAGATGTGTTTTATGTTCCTGAATATAGTGTGAACCTGTTGTCTGTGCATAAGTTAGCCAAAGATAATGCTATAACTGTCTTGTTTAATGAAAATAATTGCATGTTACAGGATATGCAATCAAAGAAAATTCTGATGATTGGTAGGCAAGATAATGGGCTTTAATACTGTTGTTAAGTCAAATTTATGGCACAATAGGTTAGGCCATCGTTCGGATCAAGTTCTGGCTATTTTAAAAGACAGTCTAAGGGTTAGTTTAGTTGAACATGGTCTGTGTGAAGTTTGTCATAGGTCTAAACCGGTTCGTGTTCCTTTTCCTCTAAGTGAAAATAAATCTAAAGAAATAGGAGATCTAATTCATTTAGATTTATGGGGTCCTTATAAGGTGTCTAGCTATGAAGGTTACAAATATTTTTTAACTGTTTTTGATGATTTCTCTAGGTCTGTTTGGTGTTATCTTCTTAGAAATAAAATGGATGTGTTTGAAAATCTTAAGGTTTTTTATGAAATAATCCTAACTCAGTTTAAAAGGAAAGTAAAAGTGTTTAGAAGTGACAACGAAACTGAATTTGTTAATAATCAAATGAATTTATTTTGTAAAACAAAAGGTATTATTCATCAAACAACCTGTTCATATACCCCACAACAAAATGGGGTTGTTGAACGGAAACATAGACATCTTTTAAACATAGCCAGAGCGTTGATGTTTCAAGGTGGTCTACCACTTAGGTTTTGAAGTGATTGTGTGCTGACTACTGTTTATATTATTAACAGGCTGCCATCTTCTGTTTTAGTTGGAAAGAGTCCGTATGAACTTGTCTTTGGTTTTAAGCCCTCGTTGTCTTATTTAAGAAATTTTGGGTGTCTTTGTTTTAGTACCATTTTAAATGATCATGACAAGTTTACTTATCTTGCTGATAAGTGTGTTTTGTTAGGATATTCAAATGTAAAAAAAGGGTATAAACTTTGGAGTTTAGATGAAAAGAAGGTTTTCTTATTCTTTTCAAGAGATGTAAAATTTTATGAACATGTATACCCTTTTAAATCTGATCAAATTAAAGATAATGTGGTTTTTGATAAAAAAAACTTAAATTTGCTATTTTTTTTAATCAATATGAGACAAATACACCTGAAATTTCTTCAACTGCCGATGATGAAGAGGGTATAACTGGATCTCATGACACTGTCAGTGATGATCAGCAGCCAGTTCCCTCTACGTCTGCCACTCCTGGACCAAGTAATTCCGAGTCTAGTGTAGAAAGTAGTGTTAGGGAGGAGTCTGGCAGGGCCGAGGACACTGTTGTGTCAGATGCTGAGATCAGCCCATCTGAGGGAAACCTTGTTGATCTTAGAAGATCTTCAAGGAATGTTTCTATTCCAAAGCGGTTTCAAGATTATGTTTTGTCTAGTAGTGTAAAATATGATATAAACAAAGTTGTTAGTTATGCTTGTCTGAATGCTGATGCTATGTATTTATAAGTAGTTTAAATAAAACTCTTGAGCCAAGTAGTTATAGTGAAGCATCAAAAGATCCTAAGTGGGCCGAAGCAATGAATGTTGAAATGGAAGCTTTGCTTCGAAATAAAACCTGGGAACTTGTTGATTTGCCTGTTAATAGAAAACCCATAGGATGTAAATGGATTTGTAAGGTTAAATATAAAGCAAATGGTGAAATAGAAAGGTATCAAGCAAGGCTGGTTGCTAAAGGGAACAACCAGCGGGAATAGTTAGATTTTGGTGAAACATTTTCACCGGTGGTGAAAATGGTATCTGTTATGTAACACTCGTCTTATAATTTCATTTTATAACCATAAAATACGGACTTTTTAAATTTGAAATACATGACCAACAAAAACTTAGTTAATAACTAAGATGTACGTCATTATAGTATTTAAACATAGTCTACTAACTAGATTAAAATGTTCAACATTCAAAAGAGTTTACAAAACAACATGTTTTAAACTAGATTAGATTAGCGCGGAAGCATTCAAAACTTGTGTTCGGTTCTTGATTCCCTTGCTTGATCAACATCCACAACAAACGAGCATCACCTATGGTCAAAACCACATTAATCGTTAGTTTTGACATCTTAATATTAAGTAAAAACGAGTTCTATTGCTTAAATAATGAAAAACAAACAAATTAACTGCCAAACTGTGAGCCACGGTTCAGGACCGTGGCCTACGGTTCGCCCAGCTCAAAACAGAACTGCCAGACTGTGAGCCACGGTTCAGGACTGTGGCCCACGATTCGCCCAACTCAAAACAGAATTGCCAGACCGTGAGCCACGGTTCAGGACCGTGGCCCACAGTTCGCCCAGCTCAGCCTTCTTATATATTTTTTCGCTTAATTCCTCATAACTTTTTATTTACATATCCGTTTTAGCCGATTCTTTTTCCTATATGTCCGTATTAAAATTACGGATCTAACCATATAAATTTCACTTAACGAAACCCGGATTATGAACGAATGGCCCACAAAATCCTTGTTTCGATTATTCGACCCAATAACTATGTGTGCAAATTGTTCGCCAATTTATTCTTTGGCATTCTAATCTTATTTACCCATTCTCCGGGCTTGAAATTCTTGGCGTATCCGTACCATTACATGGCTTTACGCTCGTATTCGAATTTCATGCTTGTTTTCTATAAATTCAAGCATTGCCACTTTATGCAATTCTTGCAACTAGTTTCTACCATTCGACCCGATAAAACGGATTCATAACCTTAACTTAGTATAACCATTCATTGCTAAAATTGCTATCTAGCACCAGCGCAATATGAGACTTTCAAATCTTTACGCGCAAGAATCGATATAAGGACATAGTTTTGACCCGTTTGGTTGACGAGTGAAAATCCTCACTCTAATGTCAAGCCAAACTATTTCTAACCAATATTTTGACCCGTTTGAATGTCGAGTGGGCTTCGCCACTTAAATGATACGTCAAACGCATATACTACATCATGACATTATTAACAAGCCAAAACCAAACGTTTATACGTAATGTAACGGGACCAAAGTCACGTACCTTTCAAAGCACCCCGTTCAATCGCGCGTCACCACCGGCTTGTCCACTTGACGCTCCGATTTCCTTTCCTATAGAGTTCAATCACAACCCGTTTAGAACTCTTTTGTTTACATAATATGCATAGTTTGCCATAACTCTACAAACACGCGTTTTAACTCAAATTTCCAGTTTTTAATCTTCTTTTAGGCATTTTCACAAACACCTTAAGGGCATAATTTCTCATAACTTATCATTAAGTTCATAACTTTTTGTTTAGCTAAGATTAACATCAATTAGGCAATTTACACATGTTTTTAACATCAATATTTCAGAAATTACTTCCTAAAACTCGGATTACACTAGATAAGAATCATAATCCTAGTGTTTATCAAGTTTCTACAAAACCCATTAATCACCTACAATGGTGATTATGAACCCCACTAGTATCAAGCAAAATTTTAACAAGAAATCATCTAGGGTTTATCCCTAGACATCATATTACTCTAATTTCATCTATACAACACTCATGCAACATCTAATTTGAATTCCCCATGTTAATTCAGAAATTTAAATGAGAATTTTTCCATAAAATTTACATACCTTATGATCCCTTTCACTGAGGTGATCACTAATCTATGTTCGGATTTTGATTTGGGACAGAATTTGGTCTTCAATTTGATCAAATACCATGAACTACGGTTTGGAGAAGCTCTGGTCGCCCCCTCTGTGTTTGATCGATCCCAGCACACTCAAAATGTGTGTTTTGTGATTAAAAATGGTTTTTATTATAATTAGTTTCATTTTTGACACCTTTGGTCCCTCTAATTTCCTTTAGTTCATATTTTGAGTATTTTAACCCACTTATGAGTTACTACAAGACTTATAACTAACTGAGTTATTTAGTCCTAGTTAGTTTGTTCTTGTTTATTATTTTTTTAATTCTAATATGTAATTTTATATTTTTGGGGTGTTACATGTTAGGTGTGTGTTAAGTCTAGCCATTAAAAGTGGATGGACTTTGTTTCAACTTGATGTTAATAATGCGTTCTTATATGGTTCCATTTCTGAGGATGTGTACATGTCTCTTCCCGAATGTTATTATTCTAAAAATGAAACAAAGGTTTGCAAACTTGTTAAGTCATTATATGGGTTAAAACAAGCGCCTAGAAAATAGAATGAAAAACTAATTGAAGTTCTTGTTAGTGTTGGTTTTGTACAAAGTTGTTGTGATCATTCTTTGTATATTTTATCGAAAAAATCTGTGTTTATTGTCCTACTTGTATATGTTGACGATATAGTTATAACTAGAAATAATGATAGTGAAATAAGTAGGATTAAACAACTCCTACGTGATAACTTTCAGATCAAAGATTTAGGTATTCTTAGGTATTTTCTTGGGTTGGAAGTGGTTTATAACGATGAAGGTATTTTCTTAAATCAAAGGAAGTATTGTTTGGAGTTGTTATCTGAATTTGGTTACCTGGGATGTAAACCGGTAAACACTCCGATTGAATTAAGTCATGTTATAAATAAGAAGGTTAGTGAGGAAACTGATTGCTTAGATGATATTACCAGTTTTCAAAAACTAATTGGTAAACTTATTTATTTGTCATTGACCCGTCCTGATATCAGCTATACCGTCCAGTATTTGAGTCAATTCATGTATAAACCATTGGTTATTCATCTTAAAATTGCCTTGAGACTCTTGAGGTATTTAAAGTTAAGTCCTGGAAAAGGTGTCATGTTTAAGAAAAGTAGCAGTTTAGAATTGACCTGTTATACTGATTCGGACTGGGCAAAGTGTCTAGATTCTAGAAAGTCAGTTACCTGGTTTTTCATTTTTATTAGGAGATTGTCTTGTTTCTTGGAAAAGCAAGAAACAAAGCACAGTTTCCCGATCAACAGGAGAGGCTGAGTATAGAGCAATGTGCTCAGCCACCCGTGAGTTAGTTTGGATTGTGAATGTGCTTAATGAGTTACGTGTGTCTTGTAAATTTCCCATTAGATTGTTTTGTGACAGTTCTGCTGCTATATCAATAGCAGCAAATCCGGTCTTTCATGAGAGGACCAAACATTTTGAAATTGACTTATTTTTTTGAGAGAGAAAGTTGCTGCTGGTTTCATAAAAACAGAAAAGGTTGATTTCGAGAATCAACTGGCAGATTTGTTCACTAAAGGGTTGAGTGTTACTCAACTTGATTTTTTCGGTAACAAACTTGGGTTGGTTAATTTGTTTAAACCCATTGAATGAAGGGGGCTGTTGAAATAATAGTTTTTTGGGCTTGTCATTCATCTGGGTTTAATAGTTGTCGATTGGGCCTATTGTATTTGGCTTATTGTTACTAATTGATCTGGTTGTTATAGTTGTTGTAACAGAGTGGTACAGGCTGGAAATGTTGAGGGATGTAAAGTGTATTATTTCGAGGATTGCGCAGTCAATAGCAATAGTTGTGGACTAAAGTGCAACATTTTATTGGCTGTTATATAAAAAGGAGAGTCTCGGTCATTGTTCATTATTCACTCCCAAAAGTTTGCTCATCTTCTCTGTATATTTCTAGGGTTTGCTACGATTGTTGCAGCTGTTTGTTGTTCAAGTTGTTTCTCTCATTTGTGGCTGAGAGATTGTGATTGCAGTTTGGTAGATGATCAGCATACTGGTTTTGTATTTCTGTACTTGTTAGATCTTACTTTTGTAAGATCATTTGGGATATTGGGGGGTAATCATTTTGGTTTGGGTTAATAAGAGTTTTGTCACCTGTTTTGTCGCTATATCTTGGGTTGCAGTTCTTATTTCTTGTATTGTGTGTTTCGATTGATCATCATACCATATATTTCAACATACACACATTGTAATAGTGTACACATATAATGATAAAATGAATATACGTGTACATATCACTCTCTAAAACAATTATGTATAACCAATTAAAAAAAAATTGAGCTCCAATATTGGATAAAAATGAACTCATGTATATAAACTTTTAATGCACGACAGTACTATGGCAGTAGCTAGTCCAATTTATAAAAATGGAAGATGGGTTTTATTCATTCATTCATTCACGAAAGAGATTCAATGTCTGATAAATTATACATACAGTAGAGCGGTTAAAAAACTTATTTGGTTTGCTTTCATCATATCCTCCACAGCCTTGCGGCTCACATCCTCAATCGATAAAATGGATTTTGATATTTGATTCAAGCTGTCCCAACCAATGAACCATCTATCCTATACATGGCACCCACCGGCCTGTAGGTACACTTGTTTTGGCTTACGGTAAAAGGACATAAGTTATTCTTTGATTCACCCATCAGAATCAGTCTCACGAAACGGTAAAGGAACAGTTTTCACTGCTCTAAACTTGCCAACGTTGTTTAAATGCTCATTTTCCAGCCTGCAACAACAAAATGTACATAAATAAAAGAAAACAAAACATACACAATGCTCTTTATATATATATATATATTATGTGTGTGTGTGTTTATTCACCTGTAGTAGTTCCAATGGCCACGTCGTATCACTTCTAACGAAGCAAGGGAGAATTCAAGCAATCGAGATTCAAACAATCCAACTTTAAATTGTAGAACAGTCTCCAACCAAGCCACCCTTAAAACAAAATTCAAAGCCTGCATAGCAAGATTTTGGCATTTATATATAGTTAGCGCGACTTGGATGATGATGAAACATGATGATGGGTGATAATTAACCAACTTACAATAGCCATGTAGTAGAAGCCTTTTTTCTTTAACACAAGTTCATCTCTAAGCCATAAGTTTTTGGATTCAGAATCAAAAAGTCCCCAATCCTTAACGAAGTCCCAATATAGTTGGTATATGGTGGCAACCAATGAAGTTACCAAAACAATGATTAACCACAGTTGTGTTTCTTGTTGTGCATACGTTAACCTCGCCCCAGCTGCAATCATGGCTGACACATACTTCCCCAAATTAGCCAAGTGGTTCACATCACCCTCGTCGAACCATCTCCTTGCACACTACATATATATGTGTATTGATTAACTAATTATTCATCACATCCTTGTATGAGGTATTGGAAGTAAAACACAAGTAGCTAGTTACCTGCATAGCACGCCAATAATATGGTGCAAAGGAGATTACATAAGCAAGCTCCCGATATAACTTCCCTGACTTACAAGTCTGATATTCATGTGTTTTGAAACTCCCTGCCAGGAAGTAGCATGCCGTCGATTCCATGTGCCTCAATAGAGGGATCTAAAATACCAACAAAAATAGTTACCCCTCCGTCCCATTAAATGTGTCTTATTTTGAATTTTCAAAGTCTTTATTTATAAACTTTGACTTTAATTATATATTTTTTTTGTTATATAAAACTTGATGAAAATTAACCCGATAAAAACACTTGTAAAACACACTAAAATCATATAACTTTCATCAAGTATTATCTAACACAAACAACATTATTTAAGGTCAAAGTTTATAAATAAAGACTTTGAAAATTCAAAATAGGACACTTTTAATGGGACAGAGGTAGTAATAAACAAGGTTAAGTCCGAAAAACGAAATTGGTGATCTTGCAACAATTTGTGAACCATATAAGATAAATACCTGACTAGTAAGTTGATCAGCCATGAAGAAATCTACCATCAGAACCTGTGAGTTGATGACATACACAATTTTTAATTAACTATGCTTCTTTATGAAGATATGAATACTTTAACAAATACACTATATATAGTTTGGAGCTAGTACCTTGTACAAAGGAGAACAGATTATATTGCGAATGACTCTAAGAAAGCAATAACGAGTTGGGCGATAGAAGATGTTCAATGGACATACAAGCAACCCAATGAATATCTGAAAATTAAATTAAATTAAATTAAATTCTACCAACACAACACAACACAAGTGAATGCCAAAGAGAGTAATTAGTAAACTTAATTACCAGAAGAAGAATCCCTGGAATGGTGTCAACTTGGGATGGAGAAAATCCTTTGGAAACTAAGAGTAGATGTAATACCATGGCAGAGACCACAGCTGTCATCATGCACGTTCCTATAAGAAATGCATCTCTATACTTGAGTGCCGTAGTAGCTTGGAACTCAAATATGAAATTGTAGTTAATCCTTGTAGCCTTCCACAAGAAGAGATTGCACCCATACATGAATAAGTGCAAGCTAAGCAATGCAAACATGCTGCAGCACATAATAAAAATAATGAATTAAATTATGAGGTGTGTGAAATATATGTTTGTGTGTGTGAGAGCAATTAACAAAGCTATAAATAAATACAAACCTGAAGACAGGGTAGACAGTTTCAACATAATCAGCTTCTGTACCAGGGGAGAACATGCCACTGATATGTGCCAATATGGCATATACAGCAAACAAGGTTACAAAACTACCTGTAAACAATCCTGTTGCAACGCTACAAGTTAATTATGGTTTTTAATTAATTCATGAGACCCCCTTGAATTCAGTGCTTAGACGCCTCGTATAGCCCTATACGAGGCGTCTAGGGCACAAAAAGTGTGAAAATAGGCGCAGAGGGTGTCCAAATAGATTGAGCCATTATATTATATGAGGTAGTATAGTAATTTGATTATATATACCAACAAAAAAAGTGACCATGTGAGAGTCTTTTTGTTGCCGGGGTCTTAGAAACTTCATGGCTTTTTTCCTGTCATCCTTGGCAAAGTGCTTAGTGAAAGACGATTCCACTTCGTCCATTAACTTCACCACCTATATATTTCACACACGCAATAACAACGGTTGATCAGGTGGGAGCACGCTTGTTTTTTTTCTTCTTTTGTTTTTGTGTTAATTTTATGTGGGTTGTGTTTACGGTTTGTATCATCTGCAATTCTGCATTAATTAATGCCTTGTAAATCATATTTACTTTTAGCTTAACATCATTTCAAATGTAGTATTTAGGTAGAATAATAAAAATATGTCATGTTTTACTTTAGAAAAAAAAATATAAGTTTTTATAACATTTTTTCTCTTATTAAGATAATTTAATTTTGAGTAAAATGCAATTTGCGTCGCTTATAGGGTTGTGTCAGATTGCGTCCCTCAAACGAAATATAAAAAAAATTAAATGATTTAGGTACTTTTTTATTTTCACAATAATTTAATGTTTTAGAATGAAAAAAAGAAGAAAAGCATTAGCTAGCTAGTGGTACCTTAATAGGAAAAGCAAAATAGTGCATAAATAGTTAATTAGACCCACTAGGCATGTAAGTGCTCCCTAATTACTTGTAAGAATCAACTTCTTCTGTCTTGACATTATAAAGTTTATCCCTTTATTTTCATTTAAAGTTAGATAGATATCTGATGTCTTAATTTAATTAGCGCAAGCCACATATATGTATCACTCGTATAAGATACATATACGTAACTTAGCGCAAGCCACATATATGTGGTTTCGTGATATGGTATCGCTAGTTAGCTACACGCTTACCTTATCAGAACTAATGAAATGAGATCTTTTGACAGCTTTGAGGTAATTTGTTGATGACTGGTTAGACACCTATCAATAATATTGGAATTGTATCAATTAATATGGCTCAAAACACGCACAAACACACATAATACGCACAAAGCTTAGCGATATATATAATTACCTTGTCGAATTTCTTCAATATTTTAACAAAAGCCACCATATTTAGTGAGCTGCAAGCCAATAATAACACCAATATATTCAATAAGAACTAGGTAGCTAGCTTTTGTAGTGATAAAAAAACATAAGTAATATAGATAATTATGTACCTATAAGTCTTTAGTAGACCAAGACCTCTATAGAGTTCGACAAAAGCTCCTCTAATCATTTTTTCGGCACACTGAAGTTTCTTGCGATTGATGTACTCCCCGTGTTTCTTCGGGTTGTTGACTAGATCTTCCCAAAGCATAGACGTAACTGCTGTTATGGTTCGTGTAGGCGTGGTTGCTGGAATATTGATCCTCATCGACATTTTAGGCTTTCCGTCTTTAGTCTTTCCCTTTGTGGCTGCACCAACCACGTTGATACCGTTCTTTTCTAGAGCCGATATCACGTCATCCGTCTGTGTTTCTCCATCCCTTTCACCAAACTCAGATCCAGTTTCTGCACATACAGTTTTTACTTGATTCTTTCTTATTCACTATATTTATACAAGTAATTTGAAATATACCCCTTGCCAGCACTTTTAAAATTTGAAAAGTGAGAAGACAATACCATTAATTTGGCACCTTATCATAAGAAAACTTAAAAAATACTTGAATCTTTTAAGAAATCCATATAAACAAGGTTTTTTTTTTTGGTTTCTTTGTTCCCATCTTTTTATATGTTATTAATCATTGTTGAAAAGAAAACTTATATCTAGTTCGCAAGAGACATATACGTAGCTCGTAAACTACATATATATACACACACGTAACTTAGCGCAAGCTAAATATATGTGGTTTTGTGAACTAAATATATATTTTTTTGTTTAGTTTAATACCAACTTTATACTTATAAGAAATGAACAAAAAATAAGTTATATTTTTTTGTTTAGTTTAATACCAACTTTATACTTATAAGAAATGAACAAAAAATAAAAATAAAACTTTTAGTAATTTTCTGGTGAACCTAAGTATATATATTATATATATTGAACAAATCTTTTTGTTCTCATAATTCTATACCATTGTTTATCACTAGACTCGAACCCTCGACCACATGGGGAGGGCCAGACATTTAACACACCTTGGTACCGCTAGGCCAAAGGCTTTTTGGGGTGTGTGTATATTTTTCTCCATGTGTACAAGAAAATAAAAGGGAAAAGGTTTTTACCGGAGTCAGAGGTCCGACCAGATGAGTAAGAGCGTAGAAACCCGGACGAGGCGGTGGAGTTAAAGCTGTTTGATCTTCTCCGGCAATCAACAAGTTGCTGGAGATCCAACAGAATCTGGAGCTGTTTCATCAACATATCTCCTCTCTCAAGGAACTCCTTTTCCTTATTTATGTAAAACTGGTTCACCTTATCTAGTTCCTCATCCAATTTTTCAAAGAACTCCTTCACCTAGTTAATTTTTAATAGCTAAAATCTTTTAAACAACAAGCATGCATGCATGCATTAATTAATTAATAACACAAATTTGTTACATTAATTACCTCATCTTCCTCCGAGTACAAATGATCAACAAGTTCAGCCTCATCATCTTCTTCTTCTTCTTCTTCGTCTTCTTCTTCTTCTTCTTCTTCTTCTTCTTCTTCTTCTTCTTCTTCTTCTTCTTCTTCTTCTTCTTCTTCTTCTTCTTCTTCTTCTTCTCCTAACTCGCATTCGTCATCTTGTTCCGAATCTGTATTTCTCACCTTCAACATGACACGTGTAATTTTTTTATCAATAGTAATTAAAAACACATGTATTTTTTTTTTCATGCATGTAATTTTGTCTATAGTGTTATTATCAATAGTAATTAAAAACACATGTATTTTTTTTTTCATGCACGTAATTTTGCCTATAGTGTTATTTTGGGTTAATTTGTTCTTTATGGCAACAAATTATATCATCTATTTGTGATACGGTGGCATGCCATGTGTTGTTATCTTTTGAGTCATGTTTTTTTTAGTCATGTTTGTATCGTGAGAAAACGGTTTTTATTGGCTTTTAGGTTCTCAAAATAGACAACTTAATCACAGTTATGGCTATGCAAAAGCCACCTCAGCCGTTTATATTAATTACTAGCTACACCAGCTTCAACTCCATATATGCATATTTCATTTCAAAAACATATATAGACTAATGGATAAAATCTAGTATAATTATATTTTGAAAGAAATATAACATGATACATAATATAATGGAAGCTGAATATGATTAAACTGAAAGAGTGGTTTCATGCGTAACGTAACAAAACCAACAGTATATAAGCAATAAACATCTGGTTTCATGGAACAAAAGAAAAAAAGAATCATGACATGAATGATGACACGAAAACCATGACGAGGACATGCACCAAAGTAAAATCTTTTTAAACTTTAATAGTAGCTAGTTGCGATACGCACATGTTTATTCAACTTTACCCGTATATTCATTCATTCAATAAAAAAGTAAACTAATTTAACCAGTAAAAGTTGATGAAAAAGTAGATATATACCTGAAGAATCTGATCAGGTGGGTTGTCATTGGTGCCATTACAGGAGAAGCGACGAATAAAAGAGCGAACCGGATCGAATATGGAAACACCATAATCATGATTAGAGTTAATGGTTCGGGAAAGCTGAGATATTCGGGACAGTTTCACTTTCTTAACATGTTTCTTGAGCAGCCAGTAATTCACAAATGCATCTTTCCATTCAGGAATCAGTTGGGCTTCTAGCTCCTTTGAGAACTTCACCATTCTTTATCGATCCGATATCAATAGATCAATCAATCAATCTCCCTCTTGGTAGCTTCAAGGGGAGATATATAGGGAGAGAGAGAGATTGATGTTTTTGGGATGAGAAGGGGGTGCTTAAAGATATATAGTCAGAGAGAGAGAGAGAGAGAGACAAATGTGTATAGTAGTGGGAAAAAATAGTTTAACAAGCAAAATCTTTTTCTAAGACCAAAGAGAGAATTGAGTAGAAGAAAATAAGAAAAAAAGGAAAGGAAAGAAGATGGATGATGATGTGGAATATGACTGCTCCCATGGGTCCCTTTTCCTCTTCAATTCACTTTGCTTTGCTTTGCTTTTAGATCTGTTCCCATTAATTAATAGGCAAATTGGCCTGTAATAATCCCACCTACACCTTTTTGGCCAATAATAATCCCACATCAGAATATTCCCCACACCAGTCCTATTTTTCAGAAATTTTGCCCACACTGGTCCTCCGTTAAAAATCCCTAACTCAGTTAGTAAAATGGCTGATGTGGCAGCTGACTTATGGATGATGTGTCAAAAAAGAGTATGTGGCAGCTGATTAGGATTCCCTTGGTCTTTTACAACTTAAATCATTTATAACCCCCTTCAACTTGTCTTCTTACAAGAATCACAACTTTCACACTTTCACCAAATTCACCACCACCGTAAACCACCGCTCCAATCCACCACAACCCCACCTCTCATCACCACCCACATTCCCAATTTTCCTTTAAATCAAACAGTCCCACCATGGCGCTTTGTGGGTTTGCATTTCCAATCAACCACCGGTCGATCAGTTCCCACACAATTCAACATTGTTTCTTTGGTAAAGATCTGCAACAGGGTCAATCTTGTTCGCACAAACCCTTTAATCAGGTTTGATGGGTTTCAGTTTCTTGATTTTGTAGCTTTTGTTTGAGGTTTTTATGAGTTAAAGGTTTGATTTTTGTTGGGTTTGAATGTTTGGTTGTTTGTGAATAGTTGAGTAAAAGATCAGGTGTTGTTCAAGCTACACTGTCTGAAAGAGGTGAGTATCACTCACAGAGACCTCCTACTCCACTTTTGGACACCATAAATTACCCAATTCATATGAAGAATCTGTCCATTAAGGTAAATTGTTTGCATATATGTTTTGTTTTACTAATTTACTAGATTGTATGCTGGATTTGAATGAAGAGAAATGTAAACTTTTGAGTTGTTATGCTAATTTTGGGTTTGGAACTATGGTTGGTTTGACTTTGACTGAAAAGTCAAATCATATGTACATGTGTTTTGAGTCATGTAAGAAGACAAGTTGAAGACTGGAAAATCGCTGAAAAAGAGATTCGAACTCGCGTGCAAGTGTTTTGAGTCATGTAAGAAGACAAGTTGAAGACAGGGGAATCCTAATCAGCTGGCACATACTTTTTTTTGACACATCATCCATAAGTCAGCTGCCACATCAGCCATTTTACTAACTGAGTTAGGGATTTTTAACGGAGGACCAGTGTGGGCAAAATTTTTGAAAAATGGGACTGGTGTGAGGAATATTCTGAGGTGGGATTATTATTGGCCAAAAAGGTGTAGGTGGGATTATTACAGGCCAATTTGCCTAATTAATATGACTGCTAATTTGGAGCAGCCTTCAGTTTTACAACGTGATTCTTAATTCCTACATTCTTAACCGCTAAGCACAAATGTTCTTTATTTATAGCTATAATTGCAATCCTATAAAGAAACAAAACACGTGAGAGATGAAATAATTAGACAAACCAAGTTTTCATATGCTAAGCATTGCATTAACAATCAAAGTTTTATTATTGTTCCTTTTAGGTCCAAAAAATATCGTTTATAAAACTTTAACCATCCCCTTTAGTCATGGTTTATTGTTGTGCAACATTATATAGTATCTATAGGTTACTGCATTTGAAAGCTAATGTGATTTTTATGATGCCACATAATGCAAAAATTGATGTAGAGTACAATGTATATATAAGACCATCACTAATGTAAAAAACTAAAAAAACAGTCATTTTCCCTCCAACCCTATAAACACACTTAAAAATACTTGCATTTCCACACCATCACTACTTTTTACATTTATTTAATTCTCAAACTCTTTTTTTATAATTAGTACATTTCTTTTGTTTTTGCATTATTAAGATATGCTTAAAATATTAATTATAAAAAATGAACCCGGAGTGTTTTCATTATCACTAGAGCTCATGGTGATTTACAGTAGTTTGAAATTGCGTGGTTGTATTTATAGTAGTTTGAAAAATATTATTATTATAAAATAAGGGTGGAGATACAATAGGAAGTTAATTTGGCTAGGAAGTGATCTTGACCATTCATTTAGTTAATCAAGGGCTAAGATTAAATCAGGGAAATTGAAAAGAAGAAAAGAGGCGCGTGAGTTTGTTCAAGGGCATTCTAGTCAATTCAAACCAATAGTTTCTCTCTCCTCCAATTCCCCCCCCCCCATTTTTTAAACGTTAATAACTCTTTCATACGACATTATTTTTTTATAAAAATTGCACAAAAAAAACGAGCGTTTTTTATCTTTAAAACGAGTATACTATTGCTATATTTAAAAAAAAAAATTAAACCCAGTTGTGTAAAACGCAATAGAAAAACCACCAGTTACGTAAAACGCAATGAAAAAAAAAACCTAAAAAATGACATTTTTCTAAAACGCAATGCACCAAAAACACAAAGAAATGACTTATTTGTAAAATGCAATGGCCAGAAAACACAAAGAAATGTCTTATTTCTAAAACGCAATAGACTGAAAACACATAAAAAAGTGTTTTACCTAAAACGCAATGCACAAAAAAACACAAAGAAATGTCTTATTTGTAAAACGCAATGGTCAGAAAACACAAAGAAATGTTTTATTTGTAAAACGCAATGGCCAGAAAACACTTAAAAATGTCTTATTTCTAAAACGCAATGACCTAAAAAAATAAAAGAAAGTGTTCTCTGTAAAACGCAATGGACTGAAAACACCTAAAAATGTGTTTTACCTAAAACGCAATGACTAAAAACACTTCAAAAATGTGTTTTACCTAAAACGCAATGACTAAAGATACTTAAAAATGTGTTTTTTCTAAAACGCAATAGCCAGAAAACACATAAAACTCTCTTATTTCTAAAACGCAATGGACACATAAAACTGTTTGTGAACTGTTTGTGAATTGTCTGTGAACTGTCTGAATTGTCTACGAATTACTGTCTTCGAAATGAGCCAATTTCTGGAAAATTAATTTTTCTGATGCGTTTTTAGTACAGCAATTTAATCGGAAAAAAAATTTCCGAGCTGGGACCCCAGCTCAACCCCAGCCAGAGGCTCTGCCCCTTGGACCCCGCTAGGGGCTGCCGCCCCCGGACCCCCGCCAAGATCGTAAAACGCAATGATTAAATAAAAACCCAGATCGTGAAAATGAAATTAAAGAATTTCTTACATGGATCGAAGCCGGTTTCTTCATCAATTGACGAAATTTGAAATGATAGAAACACTTATCAGCGATTGAATCGAACAAATCGAGTGATTGTCTTCAAAATCACCGAAAAAAACGAGATTTTGTATGAAATTAAACTGGGTTTTCTTCAAAAAAAAGCTGAAGAACACGTTGATCGGGGGTTTGATCATTGATTGGTGATGAAAATCGCAGTATAATGTAGTGATTATTGAGATAGAAAGTGAAGAAATGGTTGAAGATGGTGGGTTTTGAAAATGGTGGGTTTTGAAGTTACTGGGTTTTGAAAAAGGAAGAAGAAAGGGTTGGATTGACTAAAATACCCTTTTTCTTTATTTTAAATGTTGCCACATTTCATCCTCTTATTGCTTCCTATCCTTCCTAGCGAAATTAATCTTCCTATTTGATCTTTTCCCTATAAAATAATATTACTATTAGTTTTAGTGAATTCGATTTTTTATCTTGTTACCATTAATTTAAGGATAAGGATAAAGAAAAAAAATAGAATGTTGCATTTACGTTATTAATATTAAAATTATTTGAAGTTGAATATAATTATAATTTAAGTTGTGCTATAAAAGGAACAATTAAATTTGCACGGGTTTAACAAAATAATAAGTAAAACAATACTAAACCAAAACAAAAAGTAACTCTTTTAATTTAATGAAGGTCCCGTCAAATTTGGTTTTTTCCCGCACGTCACTACCAGCGACCTCCACAAAATTATTCCTCTCCATTGCAGATTCTAATACTTACCTTGCCAACTCAGCCCAAATGCGAGACAAATGCCTTGCATTGAGTTTGATCTAAGTATCCAAACACAACCTCTCATATATAAGTTAAAGCCCATCATCACGTACTCTTGACCCCATAAAACTATGTGGAATCGGTGTGACCCTTTTTTGCCGAGTTAGATTCATACCTCAGACATACATCTAGTGTAAAAGTTTATCTCTCTTGAATTAACTCATCTTAGCTCTTTTCCACTTGTGTTTTTCCTCCGTTCCAGACATGATCAACTATTGAATACAAATCAATGCATAAAGATAAACATATTTCGTATTTGGTCATATACTGTTAAATTAAATCAGTGCAATATGGTTAATTCATGTTGCAACATTACATTTTATCAGTTGATATTTTGTTATTTTTTGTTATAACTGCTTTTGGGTAAGATCTGTACAGGTCATATCATTCAAGGATTAAAGTGTAACATCTAAGGTTCATATATTAAACAATGGAAACATGAAAGGGCATCTTGAAAGTGTTCATTATCATCAGAATATAAAGAGGTTCTACAGTTGAGTTTGGGAAAAACCTTCTCGAAGTATCAGTTCTCTCTCTTCAAGGCGATTAGGGTTTGGTGAACTAGATCATTTGTAATCAGTTTGATCTCGTGTGAGATCTGATCTCGTGTGAGATCTGTTTGTATCAGTTTGTATAGATTAACTGATTGTATCAGTTAATCTTCTTCTTTTTCTTCTTTGTATTGTTACAGATCTCACCAATAGTGAGATCTAGGGTTTTAGGGGGTATTTTTTGGTTTGGGTAAAGAATAAAGATTTGTCACAAGTTTTGTCGCTTATTTTTGTGTTGTTTGTACTGATTTTGATTTCACATACCATTTTTACATGGTATCAGAGCTATCTTTGGCTCTTGATTTTGATTGTTGATCTGTTTTTCTTCCGCTGTTTCTTGTTTGTTTTTTCTCTGATTGTTGTTTGATTCTGGGATATTTGAAGGTTCTGGTCTCAGGAACGTTTGGTGTGAATCGAAGATATTTTGTGAAGGTTTTGAAACCCTAATCTAGGGTTTGGTGTGAATCGAAGATATCCGGTATCGTTAAAGACCCGTGTTGGTCTCTGTAACCCTAGAAGGCTACAGAGCAAACTGACCGGTTTTATTGTTCTCTTGTCTTCTGATCTGTAACTATAGCCCTAAGTGAAGGCTATAGTTCTGATCCGCTTTGGAGTACATCGCACCCACTGTAAGATCGTTTCATTCTGTCCTTTGTTTTTTTTGGTTGTTGTTGACTAGTTGAAGTCGGGGTAGTGAGGACCGGCACCATTAATTGTTGTTATTGTATGTGATACTTGTTGTTGGTTGTTGTTGTAGTTTATTTGTTTTCTTTCTGTTCATTTGAGTATTGTGATCAAGGTTGTGTAAGGCTCCTGAGTTAAGACATGTCCAGGCACCTGTGAGTGATGAACCTGGAGTCTTGACACTGACTCAGTTTCGCCAGTTATTTCTTATTTGTTATCTGTTTGATAACTGTGTTGTTCTTTCCTCTTGTTTGCTGTGTGATTTGTTTGTTTGTTGCTTAAATGGGTGATACTAGTAGTTCTACACCAACCTTAATTGGTAAGTTAGATATAGGAGATCCCTTATATCTGCACCCAAGTGATTCTAGTGCTTTGACTATTGTGAGCATTAAACTGAAAGGTACAGAAAATTATTCTGTATGGTCTAGTGCAATGAAATTAGCCTTAGAGGCTAAAAATAAATATGGGTTTATTGATGGAAAATGTGTTAAATCTGAGAGTGATCATGTGTTAGCTAGTCAGTGGGACAGATGCAATTCTGTGGTTCTTACTTGGTTATTAAATTCTATATCTGAAGAACTTTTCCTAGGACAAGTTTTTTCTAAGTTAGCTTCAGAGGTATGGACAGACCTCAAAGAGTCTTTTTATAGGGTTGATGGTTCTATTGTTTATGATTTGTATAAGAAAATCAATTGTGTTTCTTAAAATGGTACATCAGTTGCAGAATACTATAATAAACTTACAATAATGTGGAAACAATTTGATGCTATGTTGCATTTACCTACATGTTCTTGTCAAGCTGCAAAAGATTTTAATGATTTTTCAACATTAATAAAGTTAATGCAATTTCTTATGGGACTAGATGATGTATATCAGTCAGTAAGAACAAATCTATTAACAAGAGAACCATTACCCTCTGTCAAAGTGGCTTTCTCTGTGATTTCTAGAGAAGAGTCACATAGAATGTCTAGTACTGGGTCAAAAATTCAGAATGTATCTTTTGTGTCTAAATCTAATCAAGCTTTTGATCAAAGAAAGAAAGGTAATAGAGGTTCTAATTCAACTTTAAAGTGCACACACTGCAACATGTTAGGACATACTGTGGATAGATGTTTTGAGATTATTGGTTATCCACCTGGATTTAAAAGGAGAACTAATAATAACAATCAATCTAATAAAGTTAACATGGCTAATAGTAATAAAACTAATCCTGGAAATGGTACATCTTCATCTGTTGGAAGTTCTGGTTTACCTTTTACATCTGAGCAGATTGCTAAGTTGTTGAGTCTAGTTGGAGAAAAAAGTGGATCTGAATCTCAGAATCAGAATGTAGGAGGTGAGGTTTTTAATGTGTCCTACTTTGCTAGTTGTTCTAGTTCTGTCAGTTATAATATGAATGGGTGGATTGTTGACTCTAGAGCTAGTCAACATATGGTTAAAACTGATAGAGATTTAATAAATGTTGTTGATGTTTCTGAATTCAATATTACTGTTGGTCATCCTAATGGAACAAGTGTCAAGGTTCTAAAGATTGGTGATTTAAAATTAACTAATGAAATAGTGTTAAAAGATGTTTTTTATGTTCCTGGTTATAGTGTGAATTTACTTTCAGTATATAGATTGTCTAAGGATAATCATGTGAACGTTGTGTTTAATGACACTAGTTGTTTGTTACAGGATTCCAGTTCAAAGAGAATCCTGATGAGTGGTAGTCAGGATTGTGGTCTGTATTTTGTAGGCAATTCTGGTAATTTGATTAATACTTGTTTCAACAGTGCTGTTAAGTCTTTTACATGGCATAGTAGGTTAGGACACCCTTCAGATCAAGTTTTAGCAGTATTAAAACAAAGACTTAATATTCAATCAAGTGAACATGGTCCTTGTGACATATGTCATAGGGCTAAACAAGTCAGAGTTCCTTTTCCTTTGAGTGAACACAAGTCTAAATCTGTTGGTGATCTCATACACTTAGATGTATGGGGTCCTTATAGAGTAACAAGTTATGATGGGTATAAATATTTTTTAACAGTTGTTGATGACTATTCTAGAGCTGTATGGTGTTATTTTCTATCTAGTAAAACTGAAGTGTTTGAAAATATAAAGATATTTTATGAACTTGTGTTGACTCAGTTTAAAAAGAAGATAAAAATAATCCGAAGTGATAATGGGACAGAATTTGTTAATAGTCAAATGCATAATTTTTGTATAACTAAAGGAATTTTACATCAGACGTCGTGTGCCTATACACCACAACAAAATGGTGTGGTAGAAAGGAAACACAGACACTTGTTAAATACTGCTAGAGCTTTGATGTTTCAGGGTGGTCTACCACTAAGATTTTGGTCTGATTGTGTGTTGACTGCTGTTTATCTTATTAACAGGTTGCCATCTTATGTGTTAAATGGTAGGAGTCCTTTTGAAATGATGTTTGAATTTAGACCCTCATTGTCTCATCTTAGGAACTTTGGATGTTTGTGTTTTAGTACTGTATTACATAATTCAGATAAGTTTTCTTATAATGCTGAAAAGTGTGTGTTACTTGGTTACTCTAGTTTTAAAAAAGGATATAAATTGTGGAGTTTAGATAGTAAGAAAATATTTTTTTCAAGAGATGTTAAGTTTTATGAAAGTGTATACCCTTTCAAAGTTAAAAATTTTGACAACCAAGAACCAATTTTTGATAACCAGCTGAATCATGCAAATTTTTTTGATAACATTGTGTCCGAAGTTTCTAACATACCCAATGATGAAGAGGGTACAAGTGGTGCACATGATCCTGTTAGCGGTGATCAGCAACCATTGTCTCCCTCTACATCAGCCCCTGTTTCAGGTGTTGAGGTGATTCAACAAACTGAACAGGAGGGCAGTAGTGGACATGATACAAATGAGATGGCAGATAACACTATAGGGTCAAATGTTGAAGCCAACCAGTCTGAGGGTAATACAAATGTTAGAAAGTCTTCTAGAAATACATCTATGCCTAAAAAATTTGGTGATTTTGTTGTTGAGGGTAAAGTTAAGTATGGTATAGAAAAAGTCATTAGTTATGCACATTTGTCTTATGAAAATAAGTGTTTTGTTGCTTCATTAAATAAAATATGTGAACCTACTTGTTATAATGAAGCTGCTAAAGATGATAAATGGATTGATGCTATGAATAGTGAAATGGAGGCCTTGTATAGAAATAATACATGGGTGTTAGTTGATCTTCCTAAAGGAAGAAAACCAATAGGGTGCAAGTGGGTTTATAAGGTTAAATACAAAGCAAATGGGGAAGTTGAAAGATATAAGGCTAGGTTGGTAGCCAAAGGGTTTAATCAAAGAGAAGGGCTTGACTTTGGTGAAACTTTTTCACCAGTTGTTAAAATGACTACAGTTAGAATTGTTTTAAAGCTTCCTATTAATAATAATTGGCCACTTTATCAAATGGATGTTAATAATGCCTTTTTATATGGTACGTTGTATGAGGATGTTTATATGACACAACCTCAAGGTTATAGTTCAAAAGACAATAATAAAGTTTGTAAGTTGGTAAAATTTTTGTATGGTCTTAAGCAAGCACCAAGACAATGGAATGAAAAGTTAACTTCTGTGTTAACTTCTATGGGTTTTGTTCAAAGTATTTGTGACTATTCTTTGTTTGTGCTGTCTAAACAAGATGTATTTGTTGTATTACTTGTATACGTTGATGATATAGTTGTTACAGGAAATGATAAATCTGCAATAGAGAATGTTAAAAGAAGTTTAAGAGAAAATTTTCATATTAAAGATCTTGGTTTTCTTAGATACTTTCTAGGAATTGAAGTCTTATACTCTGATGGTTGTATCTGTTTGTCTCAAAGAAAATATTGTCTTGAGTTGTTAAATGAATTTGGCTATTTGGGTTGTAAACCTGTTACAACACCAATTGAGCAAAGTTCTTTGGTAACAAATAAGTGTAAAAGTGATCAAAAGATTTTAGAAAGTATTAATGGCTTTCAGAGATTGATAGGAAAACAAATATATTTGTCGTTGACTAGACCTGATATTAGTTATGTTGTTCAGTTTTTGAGTCAATACATGCATAGTCCTTGTCAATCTCATCTTGATATTGCTCTAAGATTATTGAGATACTTAAAACTATCTCCTGGAAAAGGGGTCGGTTTTAAGAAGTCCAGTGATATGGTTATGACTGGATTTGTAGATAGTGACTGGGCTAAATGTCTCAAGACCAGAAGGTCTGTTACTGGATATGGTATATTTTTAGGAGGAACTCTTGTTTCTTGGAAGAGTAAAAAACAAAATGTGGTTTCTAGATCTACTGCGGAAGCTGAGTACAGAGCTATGTGCTCAGCTACCTGTGAAATTATGTGGATTATAAATGTTTTAACTGAACTAAAGGTTGCCTGTAGTCTACCTGTCAAACTGTACTGTGATAGTAAATCAGCTATTTCAATTTCTCAAAATCCTGTGTTTCATGAGAGAACTAAACATTTTGAATTGGATTTACATTTTTTAAGAGAAAAAATAGCTGCAGGTATTGTGGAACCTGAAAAGGATAGTACAGATATGCAGGTAGCAGATATCTTTACAAAGGGTTTGAATGCAGCTCAACATCAAACTCTTTGTGAAGATCTGGGTCTCTATAACATGTTTGCCACATGAATTATGGGGGCATGTTAAATTAAATCAGTGCAATATGGTTAATTCATGTTGCAACATTACATTTTATCAGTTGATATTTTGTTATTTTTTGTTATAACTGCTTTTGGGTAAGATCTGTACAGGTCATATCATTCAAGGATTAAAGTGTAACATCTAAGGTTCATATATTAAACAATGGAAACATGAAGGGGCATCTTGAAAGTGTTCATTATCATCAGAATATAAAGAGGTTCTACAGTTGAGTTTGGGAAAAACCTTCTCGAAGTATCAGTTCTCTCTCTTCAAGGCGATTAGGGTTTGGTGAACTAGATCATTTGTAATCAGTTTGATCTCGTGTGAGATCTGTTTGTATAGATTAACTGATTGTATCAGTTAATCTTCTTCTTTTTCTTCTTTGTATTGTTACAGATCTCACCAATAGTGAGATCTAGGGTTTCAGGGGGTATTTTTTGGTTTGGGTAAAGAATAAAGATTTGTCACAAGTTTTGTCGCTTATTTTTGTGTTGTTTGTACTGGTTTTTATTTCACATACCATTTTTACATATACAGAATGGAAAGAGAGTGTAACATAGACGAATTAAACCATCTTGAAGTTTCTCTCACACAAAATGACAGTCTAACTCTATGTGCTGAGTTCGTTCAAGAATGATTGGTCTTTTAGCAATATGAATAGCAACTTGCTATGACATTCGAGGGAACGGGAGTAAGACCATTATTGGGATTGAACCCTACAAAGGAACAATTGATAAAGGAAAAATTGATTCAGAATAGTGGATCCTTCATAAGCAGCATATGTACAAGTCTTCTCCCTTGACAGTGACCCTAACATCTGATAGACTCAAAGTAGTGCTTATTACAACTGCTGCTGCTAAAGACTGATGAAGATTTAAGTGTTGAAGCTCAATCTACTGATCAGGATTTAAGTGTCCAAAACAACCAAGTGTTTGCAAATGCTGCTAAAGAGTGTTGAGGATCTAAAAGTTCTTGTACCTAAGAAAATTGAAAACTATTCTGATCAGGATTTTCAAAAAATTGAACTGGATGCCAAGGCATTTAGCATCGTTGCATCTGCACTACCAAATGAAATTTATGCTGGGCTGTTACACTATAATAGTGTCAAGGAATTGTGGGATGCACTTAAGGAACAGTTTGGTGGTACTGAAGAAGTAACTGAAAATAATAGAGAGATTTTGAATCAACAATATGAAACCTTTTGTCATGTCAAGGGTGAATCATTAACACAACAGTTTGAACGTTTTAGTTGTCTCATAAGTGAACTAAAACTTGTTAACACTGAATTTACTAAATCAACTCTAAACAGCAGGTTTTTAAGGTAACTTCCTGAAAAATGGGACACAATTGCTTTTGTAACCAGAAATTCAGTTGGGTTCAAAGAGTTAACACTGACTCAACTTCATGGTAGACTCCTTATTTATGAAAGGGAGTTGAACCAGAAAAAAGAAGTTACAAGAGTCAGGGAAGGTTACTGATGACTACAGGGTGGTAGCACAGCACTTCTGGGTCAAGAGGAATCTAGTAGTAGTAAGGATCAGAGTTATGATCATTACATTGACATAACTGCTGGTGGAGCTTTTAACAACCCTGATTCTTACTCAAACAATTATGCTTTCATAGCTAGTAATGAAAACCAGATTTCTGATAATCTCTCTTTTGAACTCAATGATCTTCAACATTTTGATCCAACTGATTTAAAGGAAATGGGCATACTACACCAACTTGCACTGCTGAGTGTTAGAACTAGCAAGTTTTACAAAAGAACAGGGAGAAAATTTCCAGGGTTACATGGGAATCTGAAAGTAGGGTTGGATAAATCAAAGATAAAATGCTACAAGTGTAATAGGTAAGGTCATTTTGCTAGAGAATGCAAGAGTCAAACTAATGGACCAATCACCACACATCATAGCCCTAGACCACAAAATAACCAAACCACTGTGCATCATTCCCAATATACCCCTGCTGCTCATGTAAACACTGCTCACTATGCACACCCTGCAACCCCTGTTCCTGTACACTATGTCCAAACCACTGTTCCTCAAATACAATATGTCCAGGCCCCAACTCCTAAGGTCCAGGTGCAACAAGTTGCACCACAACAAGCTACACAAACAGCTGTTCAACCAGATTAGCAAAGCTTTTTCACCCAAGGCTTTGTTGATTGGAGTAGTTTGCCTGAGGATCTAGGTGATGAAAACTTTGCTCTATATGCTGAAAATGTTGTTTTTAGTGATGAATTCTGTTTTGCAGCATTAGAGTCAATTCCTGAAGGGCTGGAAACTGAAGAAGGAACATCCAGTGCAGAAATAGTGGATACAATTGCTGAAGTAGTGGTTACTGCTGTTGTTGGTGAACAACTGTTGGAACAAAATTCAGAACCCCTGTTGGAACCATTGTCTGACCCCTGGTCTGCTGAAGAAGAGGAGAAGAAACAAGAAGAAAAAGAAGAGAAGAAGTCAGAGTAAAGTGATCATGTCTGTGATTGTGCCATGATGGCTGCAACTAAGATATCACCCCAGGTTCTTAAAAACCTTTGTTCAGACAAATGCATCATAGCATTTGCAAACATCAAGGAGGTGAATGAAAACCTTAGAGACAAAGTGTTAAATGATGAAATACAATTTGAAAAATCTTTAAAAGAATTTAAAATCAAATTGTCAGAAAAAGAAAATGAGTTTTGCAGCCTCAAACATGAGCATAGCATAACTAAGGACCAACTTCAGGCAATGATAGAAAAATATCAGTCCTGTAAAAAGAAGTTGGAATCCACCCAAACCACGTGTGAAAAATGGGTGAAATCCTACAAAGGTTATGAGGTAATGCTTGAGAAACAGATCAAAAGTAATGTAAAATTTGGTGTTGGGTTCAGAAAACATGACCAAGTTGAAAACACTGCTGCAAATGAATCTGTTCAAACCACTGTTGAAATCATACCCACCAACAAGGATGGTCAAGAAGTTAAAATAACTGACAAAAGGGGCAACAAAATCACTCTGGAAAGATCAGTGGGGTCCTCAACTTTTGAGGAGATTGAGAAATACCAATTCAAATCCACATGGTCTGATGAGTGTGACATCCTTGAAAATTTTAAACCCATGGATTTCACCACTGTGGATGGTGTCAAAGCTCCAAAGGCCAAGGTAATTCCTTTGAAGAACATCCCAACAGTGGTTCAAAACTCTGTTGCAAAGGAGTCTGAAAAGAAGAAAAGGAAAGAAAAGATTAAAAACTTGTTTTGTGACTTTTGTGAAAAGAAAAATCATTTGACCAAAGATTGTTTTCATTTAAAAGCTTATGACATTAACAAAACAAGTATCATTGTGCCTTCAAAGAGCTGCACCATCTGTGGTAAAACAAACCATATCACTCAGGAGTGTGTGTATCTTAAAACCTTTTATGTAAAAAAGAATGAGTACACTTCTAAAACACTCATGAGTTCATCAATTTCACAGGTCAAGAAACAACCATCTTTTGTCCCTGTCCAAACAGCTGTTACAAAACAGCTAAACCAAAACTCTGTTAAAAGAGAGGTTCAAGTGACAGATGCACCTCCTGCTAACCAATACCAAAGAGGTAAAGGTCAACCTCCATACCAAAGGGTCCCACATGTTTATGAGGTTTACAAAAGACCTTCTAAACCAAAAGTGAATAGGCATCCCTTTGGATATCAACAGCTGATAGGAAATGTTCCCCAACAGTGGTTAGAGAAAAATGTTCCACAAACTGTCCAAACCCCTGAGCTAACCACTGTCCATCTTCTTGAACTTAACATAGACACTACTGAAACCCCATCCAAAGCCTTATTGGCTTTAGAGACCCTCCTGAACTAATTATTTACTTGATGTGCAGGGAGCTTCTGCATGCTTAGATAGTCTTTGGTATGTAGATAGTGGAGGCTCCAGGCACATGACTTGATGTAGAGCCCTACTCAAAGAATTCAAAACTCATGGAAGGAGTGATATATCTTTTGGTAATAATAGTAAAGGGAAGGTGATGGGTTCTGGTACAATACAGTCTGGAAATGTTAAGTTTGAAAATGTCAATCTGATAAAGGTTATGGGTCATTCTTTACTAAGGAGTGTTGTAAGATTGTTGGACCAGAAATGGTTAAAAAGATTGAAGAAATAATAAAAAATGGAAAAACCCAACTTGTTGCTCAAAGGTGTGGCAATGTTTATGTAGTTAATTTGTCAAAAGAGAGCCCCAGGACTGATGCCTGTCTATTCGCAGTTGCCTCTAACAAAGAGACATAACTATGGCACAGAAGATTGGGCATACAAATCTCAAGACAATCACTGCTTTGTCAAAACAGGGCATTGTAAGAGGTATTCCACAAAAATTGTTCACTTGTCCTGAGCATTGTGTTTCCTGCTTAAAAGGAAAACAACATAAAAGCTCATTTAAGTCCATTGAAGAGTCCAAAACAACCAAGTGTTTGCAAATGCTGCACATGGATCTGTTTGGCCCAGTAAAAGTCATGAGTCTTAAAAAGAAAAGATATTGTTTGGTAATTGTAGATGACTTTTCTAGGTTTACATGGACTTATTTCTTACATTCTAAAGATGAGACTGCAGGCATTCTGCAAGACTTTGTCAAACAGGTTGAAAAGCAGTTTGACTTGCCAGTAAAACTCTTTAGGAGTGACAATGGCACATGTAACACCTCGAAAATTCACGTCCTATAATGTATTGACACGTGTCATAAGTTTGAACGTGTGAAAGAATGTTCTGAAAGGACTAAAGTTGACAATCATGGAAAGTATGTGAATATACGAGTTCTAAATGTCAACTGTGAATAAATATATTGTACATTAACCCTACATGATGCTCATACCTTCAAACGAATAAATCAATGATCATACGAAGCTAAATATGAAAGAAAGTGTGAGATTACAAACTACAAGGGTTAAATGTGTCAACATGTTTAAGTTATACCTCTGAGTGACCTTTTGACAAACCCGAAGCTTTGTAACGATTAATTATGCTCACTAGAATACACGATATAAATTTCATAAAGTTTCGTTATCATATGAGCAAGTTGTGATCAAATTCGTATGCGAGGGGTTAAAAGCGTCAACGTTGAAAGTTAGGACTTTTCGGGTAACAATAAAGTTAACCGAGGACTTAATAAAGTGGGTATAAGTCCTAAAGCCCTTGTAGGTAAATAAGAAGGGGTCAAATTGCAAGAAATAAACTTAGTTGACCTTTCGAAGAGCCAAGGGACAATATGCGAAAACTTGAAAATGTTTAAACCTGAAATCAAGGCCCAAGCGGGCCGCGTAAGAGATGTTAACATCTAACGCGGGCCGCGTCAGATGCACAGATGCAGAATCTTTAGACAGAAGCCTGATTTCGCGCATAAACCGACTTTAACAGATATTTTCACTTTGTGGGCGACCCCTAAGTGACTCCTAGAACCTTAGGGACATCTGTTGATGATCCATTATCAGTTGTAGCTCCTGTTGGCAAAGATCTAAGTGCTTTTGAGCACTATAAAAGGCCATGATGTTGCAACAAGTTCTTCACACCTTTCTCTTGCACTTCTGATCATTCTTGGAGCTCCAAATCAGACTCAAGTGATCATAATTCGTGCATAGGACTTCAGTAAGTTTGCTTAACCTTTCTTAGTTAAGTTTTTGCTTAGTTTTAGCCTAAAAGTCAAACCGTCGTAATTAACGGTTGACTTAACGATTAATCACTAATGATCCAGTGATTAGTCGAATTGAAAGTAGTTATAAGTTGGTAATTATGTGGGTAATAAACCCTTAAAAGGGTTCCCCCTGATTCCCACTCTAACTTGGTCAAATGTCGGGTCAAACTTGTTATTAAAAAGTCAACAGGATACTTAATTTCTAATTTATGCATAATTAGCAATGTAGAACACATACAACCTGTTTGATCATTATTATAACTTGGTAATTAGTGTAAGAACATGTCTAAACATGTTCAACCCGACAATTTCCTGTTTAGACCCGGTTCGGAACCGAAAGTCGCAAAGCTTTGACTTCAGTTCTGACCCGTTTTGGTATGTTTTAGAAATACCTTAGAGCTTCATTTGGACCAGGTTACATGCTAGTATAACCCTCTGTGATTATACACCATGGTTCATTGGTTAACCAATTAATACGCATGATTCCGTTAATTGCCTATATGTTGACCATTATGCCCTTTTCACCTTAAAACGTGATTTTTGAAAATGTAAAAGAGTAGAAACCTAAATTACTGATATATAAACTTGTAACCAAAATTTGACTTCAGTTTGAGCTCTAGATTAAGAGTTATGCTCATTAGTGTAAATTGAAAGCTTTATGTTAATTAAACGACGTAATTAGCGTATAGCCTATTTAAACCTACTTCTTGATATCAAAATTCTTACCCACTGATGTAATATATTATTTTGGGATTTTTGAATATTTTTAATTAATTTTAGGCTGAGCATAACTTATAGTCGTAGGCTTAATCCGGTAATTGTCGGTTTTGCCCTTACGGGCTATAAAATGAGTTTTACATATCTAATCGACTCCAAACCATTTGCTACTGATTAGATATGATAAATAAATTATTTTAAGCCTTCTGGAATAATAAAAATATCAGCTTTATGTATAGAACCCGGAAATGGCTTCTAATCGCCTTTTTAAGCGTTTTTAACGCATAGTATATACTAAAACTATTTTAAACATACAAGGGTTGATACCTACTGATATTTAGGTAAATTACAATATTTTAATAGTAAGCAAAATTTGTTAAACTCAGACTTCAGCTTTGAGCTTTTCGGCTTATGTGAAATTACCAAAATGCCCCTACGGTGCATAGTTTGGTTATAATTGTTAAATTTCACATATATACTTTACCCTACTGTTATAACTTAGTAAAATAAGTATTTTTGCTGATTATAGCAGACCTGTAACTCAGGTTAATACTTAAACTCTTTTATAACCTTATAAATGACCAAATTACCCCTACGGTGCATAGTTTGTGTTTAAATTCGTTTTGGGCATAATGGAAGGTATCCTACTGATATCACAACATATTTGAGGCATATTAACTTAGGAAAACCTGGTTAGGACTCTTATGATTTCCCGTTACGCCTCTTTCGCGTTCGGTTCGGCTTATGTAACTAGTTTACATAAATTAGCCGAAACGGGTCAAACCTTATCGGTTTTACCCCAAAATTCAGAATGTGCCTAGATTACCCATATAAGACAAGTCTTCAATCTTTTCGGGTCTAAATCGCATTCTATTTCCGTCTTCGCCCAATCGTGCGTTTGAACCGTATAATTAACCGGTCTAAGCTTAAGCTTAATTAAAGACCCGTTAGCATTCTAATTGGTTATTTATACCATCATTCCAGACTAGAGCCTTCCGGTAAATTGTACCTACGCTTACTTAAGTGAATACGGCTGAGTTATTATAATTCTTGCTATTTAAGACAGGAGCTAGCTCAGGTAAATACTCTTAACTTATTTTCCCTATTACGGGCTTGGGATACGGTAATATAAATACCGCATGGTCAGGTATGGGATTCAAAGACCAATAAGTCGGGAAATCCAAATAACCTGTTTTTAATTCGTATTGCTTGACTGAAACATTGGGGATTAATGCGACCGTGTCCTGGATATCCTTGACTCATTAAATGCAATGGCCACGACCTAAGCACGGGGTGTAGGCATACACCTGACAGAGGCCATATGTTTATTAATTAATTATACCCAATAAGGGATTTCCCAATAAGGGAATAAGTGGTGTGTCGGTTAATCATGAACCGGCATAGTACCGGACCCCGTATGTAGAGTAAGTTATGTAAAACTGATAACATGAAATATAGTTTGTCCCAAGTATAAAAGATTAATTTTTCCTTGTGCATTTTAATCAAAGTGTCAAAACATCTTCGTGCCTTGAGCACCTAAACCAATTTTCATAGACATTTTCAAATGAGTCGGTTGAGTGTATTTACCAGTGAAAACTGACGTATTTTCAAAAGTCTAAGTGACAGGTACAAGTACGTAATAGGCTGGAAGCTGCTCAGGACATTAATAAGGAAGCTTGCAAGTTCTAGGCGTCTAAAGTCTGTTGAACAATGTTTATATTTTAAGATCCGCCTGTGGATCCTTTACTTTCCGTTGTAATACTTTGATATTACTTTATATTCAGATTGTAATATATTTACCTTTTGCTTCCGCTGTGCATTTATATATTGTGTTGTTTGACTATGATGAGATCAACTACGTCACGATACTCCCTACCGGGCCCACCGGTGACATGTGAAATTAGGGGTGTGACAGCACATAATTCAGAAATAGGGAGTGGGATGAGTTTTGTGTATCAAAAGGAATTGTAAGGCAGTACAACATTCCAAGGACACCAGAACAAAATGGGGTTGTTGAGAGAAAGAACAGGACGCTGATTGAGGCTGCCAGAACCATGCTTGCTGATTCAGGTTTGCTATTAACTTTCTGGGCAGAGGCAGTAAACACTGCTTGCTATGTCCAGAACAGAGTTTTGATAAACCCTAGGCATCAAAAGACTGCCTATGAAATTCTGTATAAAATCAAACCACTGATCTCATACTTTAAAGTATTTGGTTGCCCATGCTTCATTTTAAACTTAAAAGATTCAATTTCAAAGTTTGCAGCCAAAATAGATTGTGGTTATCATTTGGGATACTCAACCACTGCTAAGGCCTACAAAGTGTTTAACACTAGGACTAAGACAACGGAAGAGACTTTGAATGTAAAGTTCAATGAACTTTCTTCAATGAAAATCCCTACAAACCCTACAGAGTTATTCAAACACTGTCGATAAAAATCTTTAAACAGTGGATAAAAATCAACTTGTTTCCACACCACTTCCTCCTATTCCTCCACCTCCATTTCAAGACACTGTTGGATCATCAAAGTCACCAATAGTTGTTAGCTCAGATGATTCACATCAGCAACCCTCACCCTTAAATGCCATTGTTCCATACAAAGGAGATTTGATCTTCTTGAAGTCTCATCCACCTGACCAAATCATTGGCAACATCAGTGAAGGGGTGCTCACCAGAAGTCAATCCCAAAACATCTGTCTTTTTGCTGGTTTTCTATCACTTCATCAACCTGTCAAGTACCAAAAGGCACTGAAAGACAACAGTTGGGTGGAAGCCATGCAAGAAGAGCTCCAACAGTTTAAAAGACAACAAGTATGGGAGCTTGTACCACTGCCAGAGGGTGTAAGTCCTATTGGCACAAAGTGGGTCTTCAAAAATAAAACTGATGAAAGGGGCATTGTTGTCAAGAATAAAGCAAGGCTAGTGGTTCAAGGTTTTAGACAGGAAAAGGGCATTGACTATGATGAAACTTTTGCCCCTGTAGCAAGATTGGAAGCTATCAGACTGTTCCTGGCCTTTGCTGTCAACTACAACATAAAGGTGTTTCAAATGGATATGAAATGTGCATTCCTCAATGGTAAGATTCAAGAAGAGGTATATGTTTGTCAACCTCCTGATTTTGAGGATCCATTTAATCCAAATCATGTCTACAAGCTAAATAAAGCTTTGTATGGCCTGAAACAAGCACCTAGAGCCTCGTATGAAACTCTTTCCACCTTTCTTCTCTCTATTGGTTTCACAAGAGGCAAAATTGACAAAACACTGTTTTTAAAATGGAGAGGGAAAGACTTGATGATTGTCCAGATTTATGTGGATGACATCATTTTTGGAAGCACATGTTCAAAAATGTGGGAAGAGTTCAGAAAACTCATGACAGCTGAGTTTGAGATGAGTGCAATGGGTGAATTACAATGCTTTCTTGGTCTCCAAGTAAAACAACTGTAAAATGGTACTTTCATTCATCAAGGCAAATATGCCAAAGAACTTTTAAACAAATTTGATATGAATGATTGCAAACCATGTAGTACACCCATAGCAACCACCAAGATAGTCATGTCTGATGAGAATGATGATTTGGTTTATCAAACTCTTTATAGAAGCATGATTGGGTCTTTATTGTACCTAACTGCATCTAGGCCAGACATCATGTTTGCAACATGTGTTTGTGCAAGATCCTAATCAGCCCCTAGAAAGTCAAACCTTATTGCTGTAAAAAGGATATTCAGATACTTAAAAGGTGCTCCCACACTTGGTATCTGGTATCCAGCTGATGGAAATATCAATCTTTCAGGTTTCTGAGACAGTGACTTTGCTGGATGCAACACAACAAGAAAGTACACTTCAGGAGGGCACCAATTCCTAGGCAATTGCTTAGTGTCTTGGAAAAGCAAAAAGCAAGCAGCTGTTTTAACATCCACTGCTGAGGCAGAGTATATAGTTGCTGCAAGCTGTACAGCCCAACTGTTATGGCTTCAAAATCAACTACTGGATTTTGGTATCACTGCCTTAAAGACACCTCTCATGTTGGACAGTCAGGCAGCAGAAAATATCATCAAAAATCCAGTTTCACATTCAACCACCAAGCACATTGACATCAGACATCATTTCGTGAGGGATTGCTATGAAAAAGGTTTGATTTCTCTGCACCATGTTCCAACTAAAGATCAACTGGCAGATGTGTTAACAAAGGCTTTAGACACATCCACCTTTGAAAGCTTGATCTCTAGGATTGGCATGCTGAACATGGAATAACAGGCAAAATCCTGCTTTTCTATGAATAAAAAGCATTAAAATGTTTTTAGAAAATCAAAAATCCATCCTTAAAAATAGTTAAAAATGAAAGTTTTCATTAATCCTTAAAAGTCTGTCATAACCACTATTTTGGTTCAAACATCTGATCTGTTGAATTCTATTCACTGCTGAAAGTCAACCTCTGTTCTCTCATTTTCATTGATAATCACTGTTGTCAAACATCAGTGTTTTGCATCACTGATAGCTATCTACTGATAGTAAAAAAATCAACCACTGTTTTCATTTTCACCACTTTAAACCACTGATATTGATCATCAGTAATTTCCTAAACAACTGTCATCCATTATTCATCAGAGGTTGTCACGTGAACAATATTTAGCTGTCAGATCTTTGTAACCGCTGCCACGTCAGCATTCACCTTTTCACTTTATAAAACCCTAATTAAAACCCTAATCAGAGGTTTCACTGCCTTATCGACTTCAAAAGTTCTTTCAAAAGCAGTTTCCATAAAAAAATCCATCAAATCATTCATCTTTTTCCTTCTCTCGCAACTACCTTCAAATCACCATGACTCTCAATCTCAAAAATCCTCATAACTATGTTTGTACTCTTGAGAAAACAAGTCAAAACACAGATTTTCACTCCGTTATTGATGCCCTTTCTTCTTCAAAGTACAAAACTTTGTTGACTTGCAATGCACCAATCTATCAAGAAACCCTACGCGAATTCTGGAAAAAATGCACAAGTTCAAGTTCAGGACAAAAAGCCATGGGCTATTACATCTGAAGTAGGCAAAATTCTTGTTTCCATCACACCACAAACAATCTCTGAGGTTTTTGAGATGAACGACCACACAGGTAGTAATTCTTTCCCTAAACATGAGTACCAGACTGATCTGGCCGAAAGGGGGTATGAGGGACAAATGGATAAAGCAACTTTACAAAAAGGGAATTTCCCACCTCCCATGAAATTTTTATTTCATACCCTGCTCATGTGTGTTTCAAATAGAACTACAACTTTCAATGAAATCCCAGTAAACATCCAATACTTGGGATATGCCATTATGGCAGAAGCTGATTTTAATTATTCTAAAAAAAAATTCAATGACATGGTTAAAAATGTCAATAATATAAAAGACAAAAAGAAACCATTTTTACTGTTTCCTATATTTTTGAGTTATTATTTACAAAAGAAGATACCTGAGGATAGTGCACAAGTGCTCATCCAAGGTGCTCCATGTCAAATAAACAGTCTGTCTTCTGAAACCTTTACAAGGATGTCAGAGTCAAAAGATTTGAAAACACAAACAGAGGAACCTGAGCAAACTTTAGATGAGTCCACATCTGCTCCTCAGGTTTCTGCTGTTGAGCCCACTGTTCCTGGTGATCACAGCAGCACAACCACTGCTGTGAAACCCTCACCAAAACCCACCAAAAAGCCCAAAAAGAAAATTACCAAAAAGCCCACCAACCCATCCAAAAAGGATCTTCTGGAAGATGAGATCCCAGAAGTAACTCCTATGACAACACAAAAGTCACCTATAACCACTGCTGCTACTTCCTCACAGCAGATGGTAGAAAGATCTCAACCTGAACCTACAACTCCTCCTGCATCCTCACAAAAGGATCAGGTTGTATACACAGGGATACCACATTATGAAGCTCTGTATCCACTTGAATCCATCTTCCACAGCCCTACTCCCGGGGCAAATTCTCTTTCAACTCCCATCATCACTTCACAAATTCCACCATCTTTTCTACCCCTGTTGAATGCATTGGATATGGATCAGACACAAATCAGTTCTTCTCAACCACCTATCACTGAGAATATACTTCAACAAGTGTCTGAGTTTGATTCCTCTATCCTTGCTAACCCATCAACAGCTGAGGAGGTTACACTGCCGGAGTTACAAGTAATTCCTGTCAGTAGTTCAAGTGGAGTAGCTACTACAGGTATTGAATCCACTGATTTATACCTGGACAGTAGTTTCATCAATAAGTCTCCCTTGAAGGCAGCCACTACTGATGTTGTTAAATTGACCACTGGTGTGTTTCATTTACCCACTGGTGTGTTAAATAAGATAGTTGATGTCGAGGGAAGTCCCCAGTACCAAGAAAAAGGGGCATCAGTGGATGAACCAGTAGAAACATCTTCTGGTCCAACTGCTGATACAACCACTGCTAGTGGGAAATCAGATGATCCCGTTCACTTGGGTGATGGTATAAAATACAGAGAATTGACGGAGAGAGTAGACAAAATTGAAACATTTGTTGCAGATATCAAAAATATGCTGCAACAGTTGTTACAATCTCAAAAAGCTCCATCCAATGCTGCAACATCTGCTCCATCCCCCACTGAGCTATGGCACTTGTTTCAACCTATGCTTCATCAACAATGGCAATATGCTGATCAACAACATGAAATTCAGCTTCAGATGTTCAGAAATATGATGGAAGCTAGGTATAAAGATACTCAAGCTGATATAAAGGCCATCAAAGCTCATCTGCTCCAAACCACTGGCACTTCTCCTCCTACATTTGTTTATGTGGAAAACTCTGATGATGCCAAAAAGGGGGAGAAAGGAAATAAAGGAAAAGAAGGTTTGTATCTACCACCAGATCCAATGGCTAAACCAGTTGTGGAGATTCCTAAGCCAGATGGTTCGAAAAAGGTTGATGTGACTCTTAATGCTTTTGCTGAAGAGAAAGCAAAGAGAAAAGAGAAAATGGAAACAAAGGGTGATAAAAGATTTGAAGAGGAGAAGAAAGTTTTTATGGCAAAGGAAGTGCATGGTAGTTCAAACAGAAGAAAGTCTACTAGAAAAGTTAGCCAACCCAAAACCATACCTTCCAAAACCATTAAACAAACCTCTGAAATCCCCAAAAGTTCCTCACCTCAAACCTCCAAGCCAACAGATGTTAAGACACCTGTTGTATCAACAGTTGTTGATACTTCAGTGGCTTCAACAAATGTTGTTTCAACCACTATCCTCATCATTCCACCAACCATCACTCAAACCACTGATACACCAAAAACAAAACCACCATCACAAAAACCACCTGCCAAAAAGAAAAAGACAACAGTTGATACATCAATAGTTGTAATGACAACAGTGGTTGAGACACCAGTTGTTTCAACGGCTGTTAGTTAGTCACCCATTACTTCAAACACCCCTTCTCAAGCCATAATCCTTTTTGTTCCTAAAATTCAAACAAAAACAACTTATCCCAAAAAGGTGTATACAAGAAAAGAAAGTTTCAGGTGCATGATGATGATATACCAGCACCTGTTCCCATTTCATCCACACCTTACAATGTCATCAAACCTCAACCATTCATTCCTCCAACCTTAGTCAGCCCAATCAAGGATCCAAAAATTCTTGAAGGATATGATCCTGCTGATGTTGTACCAGTAGCAGCCAGTTATCCACTAGAATTGCATGCTATAAAGAATGAAATGAAACAGTTCTACACAGTGGATGACCCTTCAAAAAGAAAATTCCCCTATCTTTTGGGTTTTAGAGATCCAAACAACATGGATGAATATTTAAAACTCAAAGCCAGGCAAGCTGAATTAAGAGCTAAATATGAGTGCAAAGGGAAGGGTGATAATGCCTTCTCAAATCGAATGCAGTTCTTGCTCACCAAAGTTAAACAATTGGAAGATTATGCAAGAGATTTGAGCAAAGAAATGTCCAACCTGCCACCAGAAGCTAACCTGCAAAATGAGATGAGAAAAGACTTTCTTGAATTGATCATGAGGGAAAAGTTTACCCAACCAAGGTTGAGCAGTTCGAAGACTGGCCAGTCATTGCTCTGAAACATGAAGCAAACAGAATTGAAAGAATTAAAAATGATCCAGGTATGAAAAGATCAGCACCAAACTGGAGTAAATACAAAAAGGCAATTGCTGATCTTACCTTAGAGTACAAAAGAAAGAAGCAAGAGTTGGTTGCAGCAAAGGTTGGTACAGCCAAAGCTATAGCAAAATGGTCAAGGTAATATACTGATATGGCATATGAGAAGCTGGAACGAGGAGGATAAACTGATCCTACTCTTCCAAAGAAACCAGCATACATGACCAAGAAGATTGATGAAACTCAACAACAGGCCCTTTCCTTGAAAACATTATTCACATCATCTGACACTTCCACCATTGTTTTGAATCAAAGGAAGAAGCAGAAACAGACTGATGTTGAAGATGTAGCAAGTGAAGCTGTTTATATGAAAGAAGCAATCAAAAGAATGATAGTAGAGGATCCTAACTCAGATAAGCTACAGGAAATTGCCAAAAGAGTTCTGAGCAGGCCACCATCACCAAACTCATCAAAAATAAAAACTCTCCCAAGAAACCCACTGAACTCAAAAATACTAAAGTGGAAATCTGTTCAAAAGACCCACGTATTGACTTTGCTCAAGTCCAGTGGTGAAGTTAAGCACATATCATGAGAAAATGCACTTGGCCTGAGTGTAGAAGATTTACAAGATCTCCTTGAGCTTCAACTGTGTAGGGACGAGGATGATGAAGATTCCCTGAACTTTGAATTACAATTCAAAGGGCAAATCAGGGAAATGCTGATGAGACAATAAAGATCTGAAATAATGAAGTGTTTTGGCATCATCTGTTCCAGGGGGAGATTGTTGGGATTGAACCCTACAAAGGAACAGTTGATAAAGCCAAAATTGGTTTAGAACAGTGGATCCTTCATAAGCAGCATCTGTACAAGTCTTCTCCCTTGACAGTGGCCCTAACATCTGATAGACTCAAAGTACTGCTTATTACAACTGCTGCTGCTAAAGACTGATGAAGATTTAAGTGCTGAAGCTCAATCTACTAATGTATCTCAAGTACTGTTGAAGACCAAAGCACTACTGAAGCTACAACAGTGGAATGAAGAATCAGTGGTTTAGCTTTGCATTGTATTGTTATATGTAAATCAGTAGTTTAGTATCAGTGGTTGTGTAGATCAGTAGTTGTAGTTTGTTAGGAGGTTAGATGTCACTTTCATGGTGACGTCAGCCGAAGATGCTCAGTGGTTGTCCTGTACTATAAATAGAACAGTACCCTGTACTGTTCTGGTAGCTCTTCTTCACCAAGTCAATTATGTACGAACAATCAAGTGAGCTCAGGCTGAGGGGGAGATTTGTGCATGCATGCATTGTAATTAATCTTTGTAATAAATACAATCATTCGGTTCAATGATAAACATGTTTGCTTAAACTTATTCTTCCATTGTTTGTGTGTTCAAAGTTTATTTCATATTTCTGCTGCAATACATCTCTGTTTCATCTTCATTTTACTTAAACAAAACACAATCTAAGAAACTCAGATTCTAACAATCTAAGTCCTATGTCACATGGCGATATGAATAACACCTAACTTCCGTAGAGTTAAGGGAAATGGTGGCTTGTTTCTTGGATTTCCAAGATATGATCCACCAATAGAAATGAGCCACTAACAAACTGTTGTGTGTTAGGAGATGAATCCACGTTAGAGTAACAATAAGCTTCAAGGTTGAAATTAGGGTTACTGTTGAAAAATAAACTATGTGAACAAGTGCACTTGACATAGCGGAAATTATGCCAAGTAGCATCCTAACGAAGAACCCTTGAATGTTAGAAAGCTTTCAAAGTATAGACATTTCCTTTTCAACATTACCGCCTAGAAGAACGTCATCCACATGTATGGCTACATGAACAACCAAATCACCCATTAACTTTGAAAACATATAATAGCCATTGATAAATTGTAATTAAAGCCAACCATTTGAGTATCCCCTTGAATGACTTATCTAGCTTTAAAACGCTCAACTATCCCATCAACGGTGTCTTTGACTTTTTTTAACCTACATGTACACTTGATAGGCTTTGTGCCCATAGGGAAAGTCGTAACCTCCTAGGTGGTGTGATTACTTTTTGAGGCTACAAATTCTTTATATTTGTTTTTTTTCAAGCAAGGTGTGCAACAACCTCATGATATATGTTTCACTACTACAAAAAGAGGCATTTGCTATGAAATTTTGCTACGGAAAAAAACGGTGGCAAATTTTGCTACAAGTTAGCTATGGATTAGCTACGAACACATTTTGTTACGGATAAGCTATGAACTTCCGTCACAAATGAATTTCGTAGCAAAATTCAAAGCAAACCCGTAGCAAAATTGACGAAATTAATATAAAACATATAATGTAGCAAAACCGGTAGCAAAATCCGTAGCAAAACCACGAAAATAAGTATTTAGAAATAAACTAAAAAGGTAAAATTCGTGGCTAAAATACCGACGCCATTTTTTGTAGCTAAATTCGTCGCAAACATAATTTCCATAGCTAACGTTCGTAGCAAATAAATTCGCGACGGGACTTGTAGCTACGAACCAAATCCGTAGCAAATTCGTAGCAGAAAGGGTGCTTGATACGGATTTGGCGGTAGCAAATGCCTATTTTTGTAGTAGTGTTTAATGACATGCTGAAAGTCCATAGACAAATTAACAAGATTGATAAAAACAAAAGCATGATATATGTTTGTAAGAGTACAATAATAAGAAAAGAATGATGAATCAAAAGATGAAGTAGAAGCATAATTACAAACATAATCATGCAGAGGAGCAAAAGATCGTGTGAATCATCTAGTCTCAAGATGAGGTGATGAATGAGAAAAGGAAATATCAAAAGGAATTTGTGAAGCGGAATCATCATTAGGAAGTGAAAGTGATTAAGAATCTAGAAAAAGGAACAACAATAGGATCATAATAATTAAACATTTGAAAAATGTCATTATGATATGGAAAAATGAAGGAATGATCAGAATATTGTAATGACTATAAAATATGTTCATGAAAAATGAAATATCCAGAAAGGGATTTTATGAGTATCAAGATTATATAGGTTCCATCCTTTCTTCCCCAAAAGGATAACCAACAATTACACAAGCTAGTGCTCCTGGTTTAAATTTGCCTCTACCTTGTGCAGAGGTTAGAGTATAGCATAACTCAAATATAGTTTACAAGATACAAGATTGGTTAATTTTTTTGATTTTGATTCCTTAACTTCGGTAAATTCTACAAGTATCATATATATAGTTTAGAAAACACACTAACAAACATGCGGAAAAAAAACTATCAAACCATCATATTCGTAAGTAAAATGGATAAACATGATCTTTTGGATGACGATGGAATTAGGGATGATAGATCTAGATGACATATACAAAACATGTTTGTCATTCTTAGATGGCATGAATATCCTATAGATGACCATACATGCCTTTTTGAAGTTCTTATTTTGTAATGCGGAACCTACATAATAGGATATTGATGTTGCTCTAAAAACAATGTGTTACGGCAATTATATTGGGAACAACCTATGATAAAAACAAAACATAATGATAGACACATTAGAGGGGTGCCCGCCGCACAATTTGTAGGGAACAAAGTCATTGATAACCATGTAACATGTTAAGTTTTTTAAATTAAAAAAAAAAACTACAACAATACCATACTAAAATTATAGAGAATAAAATGATCGTTTTTATGTTTTTTTTTTAAATCTTAACTTATAAAAGGTTATGACAATTTAAAACTCGTGGGAGGAAATTTTTTTAAAAGTCAACAATATATTTTAAAAGTTGTAATTTCTTAAACTCTTAAATTACATAAAAAATCCTTTTTGTTTCTCTTTACTTGTATTATAATATATATATATATATATATATATATATATAATCAAGATTAACAAAATTAAATACAATATAGAATTATTAACCATGAAAATTAGTATTATATTATATTTTGTATAATAACAATTTAAATTTAAAATTGGATTAATAGTACTTTAACCCCATTCGTGGACATGACGCATTTCCATTTGCTGATGTGGATAACACTAACTTCTTTATTTTTTATTTCCTTTCATATTTGTTGTTTATATATATTCACTAGCTGAGAATGTTTAACAAAAATTCACTTTGGTTTTGTGGTGGCGTTATCTAGAATCATTAATTACTTGGCGTTTTACTGTTTTTCTCAGATTTCTACTCGTTGAATTAATTATTTTTGTGTCACATAGTTCATTTTTTTGGCGTTATGACTTTTTCCCTGTCATTTTTTTGCGTTTTGGGTCTTTTTGTTAATAATTGATTACCATAGATAAATATTTTATAAAATTACAATAATACGAAATCAAAATAAACTAATAGTCTTCCGTGGGTGGGATTACATCAGAGATGTACCCGTCGCTTTGTTCATCACTTTCTTCAGATTCATCATCATTAAATTTTAGATTTGCGTATAACGCCATTAGCTCGTCTCTTTTTTGTTGCAGCCTATTCTTGAATATCACTGCATCCTTGGATTTTGGATCGTTTGAAGGTGCTAAATCACAAAGTTGTTCAATGATAGATAGCAACCCTCTCTTCAACATTTCTTCCATTGCCAATGAATATTGCACCCCGTTTTTATAAGTCACTTTAAGTGTTCCTTATTTCTCATGCATCACCCAACTGCTAAGTTTTGGTAGAGGAGTATCGTCTATATCATCATCATCTTCATCTTCTTTTGCCGGAAAATTTCTCTTCGGTCTTTTTATTACAGTTTGGGTTCTTTCACAATCGTTGGCCATTGGAACCCCAAGGGCCAGGATATCCCTCTGAACCCCTTCATTCATTCCAAGCGTGTCTTTGATTATCCTTACCTTTACCCTTCTCCTATCAGAGAACTTTATGATAAATCGTTTCTCTTTCCTTTCAAACCTCCATGCAATAACCTTAGTCATTTTTAAAGTTTTTGGCGTTTTGGACAATATGTGGCGTTTTAGACAATGTTTTTGGCATGTTTGGGCTTGTGTTCTCATGTTCTTCTTTTATATTGACTTTTTTCCCCGCGCATTACAGGTAATAATGACGTTTTGAAAAGGATTAATAAATTTAATTCCCCATGTATTTTGGTTTCCATATAATAAATGTTAGTAATTATGTTTTCCGTCGTTTCATTTTACTGTTTTTGCAGTTACCGTGTTTTGTTTTCAGACTCAACTGTTTTTATGGTGTAACACGTCTAATCTTGACGGCTGTAATTATGGCGTTTTGTTTTCCAATGGTGTTTAGATAACTATTGGATTTTTTTGTTTTATATTCTTTGCACATTGTTTCACGCTTTTTTTTATAATAGTAGTTGTTCAAAGTAATTTTATTATAGTTTGATAGTTTTTTGGGGGCGTTTTTATGGCATCATGGCGTTTTACAAGCATTTGCTCATTTTGGCGTTTTATTATATTTTTCATTATAGTATTAATATACTTTTGTTGTTTATTAACTAAAATTACAAAACAAACAACAGATAAAGAAAATTAAAAAAAACCAAAATAGAAGCAATTTATGATCTAAATCTTCAGTGTCATCAGTCTCTTTTTTCTTTTGAAACTACAAGAACTGTCACAAATAAATGGCGTTTTTGGGTTTGGCGTAGTTTATTTTCTTTGTTCATGTGTTGAAGTGTCTTTGTGGATGTTGGAGATATAGATCAACCCTTTGTGGGTGGATGCTATTTGCCCGTCGTCTTCATTATAATCATCGAGGCCAAAGTAGCATTTACACTGGTATAGGTCTCTTCTAATCATCAAACCTTCTTCAAGAACAAAGATGACAGAATGACATATGGGTGTCATCAGTCCCTTTTTTTTTGAATTTTGTCCATCTCATGCAGCAAAATCTTAATACACTTACGTAACAAATCATTAAGCGAAACTTCAAGCAGAACATTATTTAGTATCAAAGAAAAAATGTTTGACATCGTTGTAAATTTTGGCGTTTACATTGAGTTGTATTTTTTTAGGAACCACTGTGTTTTTGGTGTGTTTTTTTGGTGTGATAAACGGAAGGTGGTGAGACGTTTCTATTTATAGAATTTTTTTGGCGCGTAGTTTAGGCGGGATATTATTTTTATAACAAAAAATGTAATTAACATTTATCCGGATGTAAGGTTTGGCGTTATATATTATGGCGTTTCATATTTTGTTGCGTTTTTGTAGCAGAGAGCTTAAATAAAAACACAGAAAAAAGTACGCAGTGATAAAATTGGCGTTTTTTTATTTATTTGGCGTTTTATTTTTCAATGGCGTTTCATGTGAGAAATGATGTTTTACCTTTTTTACCCTTAATGAAGCGCGTCCACGTAATAAAATTGATGTTATTTACGAAAACGCTACCGCGCCAATCTAGTCCATAGATTGTTTTGATCGGACGATCCATAAGCGTCTCACCGTTCTCACACTTTCTACCGTTTTCTCTAAATCCTGACCCTATATATATATAGGATAAGGATCATTACAGAACACTAGTTATTGCGAGAACAAAAGGAACAACTCTAAATCACTAAATTTTGAGATTTAAGGTTCATATTTCTTAAATTTTATGTTTCTTACATTTATATGTGTATTATATATACATAAAAAATGATATATTTTTTCCTACATATAGTCTACATACATGTAGGTAATTTAGCCTACGCGTGTAGATTATTTAAAAACTGAAGATTTTTCATATTTTGCTTTATTCTAGTATGAGAAACAATAAATCTTATATTTATAACATTTTCATTTACTTTTTAGGTTTTTATGTATGAAAAAATGAGTGATTCATTTTGTTCTGCGTGTTCTCGCAATATTTAGTGTTCTGCATAGAACATTCCCCTATATATATATATATATATAGGGTAGGAGTTGGCTACAAAGCCTACTTTTCCTACAAAGTGTAGGAAGTGATCATGGCCATTAGATGGGTTTGTTTAATGGTTAAGATTATCTTGATGGCATTTTCGTAATATATGTGAGTTTAAAATAGGTTGACTTAATTGATTGGGGGTAAATGTGTCATTTAACTAGTTTTAAATATAGAAATAACAATCAATCATGTAACCTCCCCTTATTACTCCGGATTTTCCTTTTCTCTGCCCTCTCTCATTTGATACACCACATCTAACCAAATCAAGTGCAAATTATGGAGCTTTGTTTAGGGGTTTTTATGTAGGAACAAGAAAGTAGAAACAATACAACCACAAAAACACGACTGAGAGCCAAATAGGAGGATCAAAATGAAAAATCGAAGAGTAAGGTATGTTTTTTTTGCCGTATTTCAACTATAGGGTTTACGTAATTGTTTTTTTAGCAAATATAGTTGATTTCGGATGTATGGCGTGTCTTATGAGTTGTATTTTATTACCAAAGTGATGTTTTTGTTCATCTTATGGATCTAGAGTTTAATGTGTTGTAGCTTGCTTTTGGTTAAATCATGTGTTTGAAGTATTCAGTGGGTTGCATTAAAGACGAAGACACTGGGTTATGCTGAAGAGGAAGACATTGATTAGTGTGGTTGTTATTATTATACTTTTTCTTCAGGACGTTATGTTCAAAGTAGTGTGTTTTATAGTTGTAAGGGCAAACTAAGTATGTGTTTTAATATAATGGATCTAAATTGCTTGTTTGAAATGAATACAAATATGTTTGATAGTAGATGTATTATGAATGTGTTCAAAGGTGACCAGTTTTGATGTGTTTTACATCTGGTGTGTTATATACACTATAACACATAGTGAAGAACCCATTACTTATAAAACACAATTTCAAGAAAAAAAAAACATGTCATTTGTGAATCATAAACTGGTATAACACATCGTGATAAAACCAACAACTGGTAAAACACAACATCATGAATTACAAAGACATGTCCTTCATAAAACATTGTTTTATCTATTATAACACATTGTGAATAAACTGTGACTAATAAAACACAACGTGAAGAAAATTATTCATAAATGATCAACAATAAAACACAACGTGAAGAAATTGTTCATGAACCGATCTTCGTAATTTAAAGTAACTGTCGATTTTGAATTGATATTAGATATCTTGTTTCCTTAAAAATCTCATTTTCCATAAATAAGATAATTATTCAATTCCATTTATGCCCTTTAGTAAAAAAACACTATATGCCACATGTCACAATGAGATCGCTTCCTACACTTTGTAGGAAAAACACACTTTGTAGAGGAACCCCACCATATATATATATATATATATATATATATATATAGGGTGCGAGTTGGCTACAAAGTCTATTTTTCCTACAAAGTGTAAAATGTCATAAAACACCATAATCTCAACCATAAAACACACTCAAAACCCATAAATATCGAGGTGAAGATTACTAAAACGCCATATTAGTGGGTTTGGTGTCATGTTTTGGATGATAAGGCTTTGATTATCGAATGACTAACATTAGTGTGTTTTATGTTGGTTATCATGTTGTGTTTTATATTCATAGTTCTACGATGGTGTGTTTGAAGTTTTTATGGACTATTAGGGTTTAGATATTGTGTTTTAGTGTTCTTCACTCTGTTATTTGTGGGTTTTGAGTGTGTTCTATGGCTAAAATTGTGGTGTTTTATAACTTTGTACACTTTGTAGGAAAAATGGACTTTGTAGCCGAACCTCACCCTTTTTATATATATATAGGGGAATGTTCATTTGAGAAGAAAATTTTATTGAGAAGAAAATTTTTATTGAGAAGAAAAAGAATAAAAGGGTACAATTGTAAAACATTAAATAGTTTTTTTCTTATCTCATTTATTATTATGTTTGACTAATTAATTAGTCATTAAGACTATAATCCTCCACACTAAATATTTTTGCCTACGCACATCAAAAGTTATCCTACACATTTTGAAATTTATCCTACACATATTGAAATTTATCCTACACAACTCGTAATTTATCCTACACGCCTCGTATTTATCCTACACTATAAATGAATTTTTATTTTTATTTTTTGTGAAAAATATATATCTTAAAAATAAGTTACAAATTTAATATAGTTAGTTATTAAAGATGAAACTACCAATTAATGATGTATGTAAATTTACTAATATACCCTTATAGTTACATTAAGTACAAATATTAAATGAAGTCTAATGAAGCATTCCTATTGGTTGAAATTTCTTCTTTTTTCTTCTTACAAAGAATTTCTTCTCATTTGAACCCTCCACTATATATATATATATATATAGGTTAATGCTAGACAAAAAACCCTAATAATTTTAAAAAACCCTAGAAAACGCAACCTCCCGACATTTATTTTTGAAAAAAATAACACATGTAATATACATGTTTTTAAGAGTTTTGGGCAAAAAAAAAAAAACAAAAAAGCGCCGAAGGATTTTTTTTAAAAAAATAAACAAATTTCAGCAACTTTTGTGACTAACATGTGTTAGACAAAAAATGCTGAAACTTGTTTATTTTTTTTAAAAACATTCCTTCGGCGCTTTTTTGTTTTTTTGGCCCAAAACTCTTAAAAACATGTACGTTTTCAGTTGGTATAAATTAAAGTTGATTTACGTTTTAACGTAAAATTGTCAGAAATGAGTCGTGTCAAATATTAATACCTTTGCGTTCTTAAATTTATGTACGTTTTCAGTTGGCTTACGTTTAACGTAAATTTTGATATTGTTTTGGTTGTACTACTACTTTATATTTTTAGTTTTCTCTTTCGGTTGCTAACGGTACCATATTTAAGTTCCTTCTTCTGGTTACTATGCCGAGTTTCGGTACCATACAAATCGAATGATACTGATCAACTTCCCCCTCTAGCCCCGCTGCGAAGCGCGAGCATTAACCCCTAGTTTGTGTAATTATACACTTGGGCTAAGCATCCTGGCTTCTTTTAATCTTTGATAAACTAAAATTACCTAAATCTACAAAAGGGCGATAGTTGTTGAATGAGAGTGGTGAAAAAAGGCGGTTGGCCTTTTCCTTTTTTTTTTTTTTTCTCCTTTTGCTTTTTTAAATTACTGGCTTACATGGGTGGCAAAGGATATAGTGTCAATCATCTGTTTGGCACTCCCATATTAGCCCAATAAACTTACGATTTTATCCCGTTTTAAAATTACGATTTTTCCATCAGTTCAAAATTATGTTTTTACCCCTACTTAAAAATAAATTTACGCTTTTGCTTCAAGCTAAAAACTCCAATTTCGCCCTTGGTTGAAAATTACGATTTTTCCCCGTTTAAATTTACATTTTTGCCATTAGTTTTTTTCTCCCATCCAAGTTACGATTTTGCCCTCAACTTAAATTTATATTTTCTCTATCGTTTTTGTTTGTTTTCCTGGTTAAATTACAATTTTGCCCCCAGTATAAAATTACAATCATGTCATCTCATTGTTTTAGTTTTTTTTAAACTGTGGTAGTGTTTTTTTTAATTGGTTGACTCGGTGTAATTTTTATTCGTGTCAGGCGGCTGCCTGACGCATGCTCATTTGTCTTGAAAAATTATAATTTTCCCCCAATTTAAAATTTAGTTTTTCCATATTTTTTTAATAATTTGATAATGGTTCTCAATGTAATTTTGTGCAAGTAACAAAAACACATACGTATATGTTATGAGAGAAAAAAAAATCAGCTTAGTGCCGCGCAACGCGGGCGCGGGGCAAACACTACTTATATATATTGTTGATGAGGGATGATGAATAGTAACTTTATTTTTATAATAATATATAGTTTTTTATTATTTTATTATTTAATATATTATAATAGTTTATTATTATATTTACGTTTAATAACATATTTTTCTTTTTTTTAAACATATATTTCCTTTACTTTTTTTTAATAATTTTTTTTTCCTTTTTTTTAACATATATTAATTTATCGATTAATTTGATACTTCTTTAATAGTTTACGTTTATAACTTTTTTCTAAAATTTAAGCAAGTAGTTGTGCTTGATTTCTTTCCCTGACATTCCGCTATAAGTTTTGTTAAAAACGAAGTTGTATTCAAAATAAAGTATTTATTTGGTATCATAAACCGGTACAGTGATAAACTAAATCGTTCTAATGGTTTGACTTTCTAAACAACATGCTTTATTTTCAAATCACTTTTGTTTTACATTATTATTTGCTCGGTTTCGCCGTAACACGTGATATAACAAAACTAGTTTAAAACATTTTCAAACTTATACCAAAGTTGTATAAGCAAAAGGTACTTTATTGGATGCTTAAAAACATGTGTTTCAATGTGCAAATAAATTTAAGTGTGGTTTATACAAAGAGAAATGCTAATTTTTATCATTAAAAAAAAAGAAAAAAAAAAAAAAGAAAGAGAAACATACATCTAAGAGACTGAAAATGGACACCTAGACAAGGACGATTGACCAAATAGCGACCGCTGCCCCCTTGTCCGCATTGGTCCTTAATTTCTATATTTTCATAAGTCCCACACTCAACCACTTATGATTCTAAGTTCTAACCTCTTACAAACCAAATTGCAGTAACACACATACCCTAAACTGATCTTTTAGTTCTTAACTTTCTTCCATGTTTCATTATCAATAAGAAAGATTCAAGATATAAAGAGAAGAAATGAATTAGTTAGCTTGATTATAATTTTGTTAACGCTCATTTGTATTAGTGATCACTATGACATATATTAGCGAGATGAAATGGAGCTCACTACTGTTGGAAGTTATAGTGTGAATGGAAAGTCACAAGTGGTAAAACCACTTTGTCCCACATCGGAGTGGGAACAAAAAGATAGGCTATTTATAAGGTGAAACCTTAATGAAGCCTTTGAAGTCTTATGACATGTTTTACCACAAGTCCTACCAGTGTGCGTGCAGGGGGGTGCAAAAAATGGAACCGGATTTAGTTGAACTCGTGTACGCCCGCACGTCCTGCGGACACGAATGCAGTTCCGAAAACCCGGGTCCGCGTGGACCAGTTTTTGCACTCTTGACTTTCTGTTTTTTAAAACCGAAATGAATGAATGATCATTATTTCAATTAACTGATTTATGCTTTGAAACTGAAATGAATGAGAATCATTATTTCATTTTTCAAACTGACTATCAGTTTCGTAACTGATATTCTAATAACCATTATTTGGTCTTTAATTTGCTGATTTCGGTTATGGTTCTGGCACTATAAATCGAAGGCAAAGCTGATCAGTTGAGACACACAGAAAAACAACTTCTCTTCTCTCTATCTCAGTCTCTGCAACACAGCTTCTTGTTCTTTTCAGGCAAGTGCTCAAGTCCGGCAGTGCGCGGTGCTGCTTCGAACCGGCGTACTCTGGGAACAGACGATGAATCTGTTTAAGGGAATCGTGTTAAACACAAGCCCGGTTCACTCATTAACTGTTTCTTTTCTACTTCTAATTGCAACTTTTTCTAACCACTGTTCTGATCAGTGGTTCTGTTCAAACTTGCCACTGTTTCAAACCGACAGTGGTTGATCAGCGGTTTATGATCAGTGGTTACACTGGTCAGTGGTTTATCCAGATCAGTGGTTTGGTTTAAACTGATCAGTGGTTTGGTTTAAACTGATCAGTGGTTAATTTTTTTCTAACAAACTTAAACATAATATATTACTGATTTGTTCCTGCATTTTGTTCTTTTCAGAATGGAATCCCAGCCGATGACTACTGCTGTTTCTGCTGTCATGACCAGTGCTGTTTCTGCGGTCATGACTTCCGCTGTTACCGTCACTACCGGTCTGGTGACACACTGCCTAATGCAGTGTCGCATGCTGAGAAACCAGAGAAATTCAGTGGTGTGAATTTCAAACAGTGGCAGCAAAAGATGTTCTTTTATCTGACCATGTTGAATCTGGTAAGGTTCCTGACTGAACCTAAACCCCATGTTGATGAAGGGGATTTGGATACTCAAAATGTGAGTGCAATGCATGCTTGGAATCATTCGGATTTCCTGTGCCGCAATTTTATTTTTAATGGTTTGGTGGACACATTGTATAATGTGTATTGCAAAGCCAAGACTGCCAAAGAATTATGGGAGTCGTTGGATCGCAAATACAAAACAGAAGATGCGGGCACTAAGAAATTCGTGGTGGCTAAGTTCTTGGACTTTAAAATGATAGATGCTAAAACTGTCATGAGTCAAGTTCAAGAATTGCAAGTTATTCTTCATGATATTCATGCGGAAGGAATGGTCCTCAGCGAGACATTCCAAGTTACGGCAATGATTGAAAAACTGCCACCAAGTTGGGTTGATTTCAAGAACTATCTCAAGCATAAGCGAAAGGAGATGACCATTGAAGATCTTGTTGTTCGTCTTCGGATTGAAGAAGATAACAAAGTGGCCCTAAAAAAGGTTGATGGTCCTGAAACTGTGAAGGCCAATCTTGTTGAACATGGGCAATCTTCGAATGGAAAAAACAGTGGAAAGGGCGGAAAGAAAAGTCATGGGAAACGCTCCAACCTTGGTCCTAAGGGGAGAGTTGGGAAAAAGAAGTTCCTTGGAACTTGTTATAATTGTCAAAAGCAAGGCCACAAGGCTTGCGATTGCAAGCTTCCCAAGAAGAAAGAAAATGCTCAACAAGTAAACATGGTAGATGAAGTCGATAAGCTTGTTGCCATGGTCACGGACCTCTCAATTTTGGTCACGGAAGTGAATATAGTTGGGCAAAATAACAAGGATTGGTGGGTCGATACGGGGGCTACCCGACATGTGTGCTTTGACAAAAGCCTTTTCAACACCTTCAAGGAGGTGACTAATGGAGAAAAGGTTTTCATGGGAAATTCTGCCACGGCAGAAATAAAAGGCGAGGGTAACGTGGTTTTGAAGATGACTTCGGGAAAGGAACTCACCTTGTCCAATGTGTTGTATGTTCCCGAAATTCGTAAGAACCTTGTGTCGGGATGGCATTTGAACAAGTTTGGGTTCAAAATGGTGATTGAGTCGGATAAGGTCGTGTTGACCAAAAATGGTGTGTATGTTGGTAAGGGCTATGCCCTCAATGGAATGTTTAAACTGAATGTAATTGTCATGAATGCAATGAAAGAAAACGCTACTAGTTCTACTTATTTGATTGAGTCTTCTAATCTTTGGCATGGTAGACTAGGTCACGTAAATTATAATTCCATTCGTCGTTTAATCAAACTTGAGTGCATACCAACATTCGATATCGACTCAATTAATAAATGTGAAACTTGCGTAGAAGTAAAACAAACAAAATCGTCATTCAAAAAGGTTGAACGAATCACCGAACCCCTCGAGATGATCCACACTGATGTGTGTGATCTTAAAGCAATTCCTACTCGTGGTGGGAACAAGTACTTCATCACGTTCATTGATGATAGTACAAGGTATTGCTATGTGTACTTACTTAAGAGTAAGGACGAGGCTGTTGACAAGTTCATCTTGTTCAAAGCCGAAGTTGAGAATCAACTAAATCGGAAAATCAAAATCGTAAGGAGCGACCAAGGAGGTGAATATGTTTCACCTTTTATTGACGTATGTGCAAAAAGTGGAATCATCCACGAACTCACGGCTCCTTACTCCCCTCAATCAAATGGCATAGCGGAACGGAAAAATCGCACCTTGAAAGAAATGATGAATGTCGTGTGTGATCTTAAAGCAATTCCTACTCGTGGTGGGAACAAGTACTTCATCACGTTCATTGATGATAGTACAAGGTATTGCTATGTGTACTTACTTAAGAGTAAGGACGAGGCTGTTTACAAGTTCATTTTGTTCAAAGCCGAAGTTGAGAATCAACTAAATCGGAAAATCAAAATCGTAAGGAGCGACCGAGGAGGTGAATATGTTTCACCTTTTATTGACGTATGTGCAAAAAGTGGAATCATCCACGAACTCACGGCTCCTTACTCCCCTCAATCAAATGGCATAGCGGAACGGAAAAATCGCACCTTGAAAGAAATGATGAATGCCATGATGATAAGTTCTGGTGTAAACCAAAACATGTGGGGGGAAGCAATCTTATCGGCGAATTATGTGTTGAACATGATACCCAATAAGAAAACGAATGTAACGCCTTACGAATTATGGATGGGAAAGAAAGCACCATATAAATCCTTGAAAGTGTGGGGGTGTCTAGCTAAGGTGGTGGTCACACCACCTAAGCGGCTACTAATAGGTCCCAAAACGGTGGATTGTGTATTTATAGGATACACCCGTCCTTATGGTCCTTATAGTTTTATTGTGCATGATTCCAAGAACCCTGGAATATGCAAAGGCACCATAATCGAATCTAAGGATGCATCATGGTTTGAACATGTGTTCCCATGCTTAGATAAAAGTGAGCCGAGTTCTTCTAGACCGGTTGAGGAAATTGTTCCCGAGGGTGAAGTTGAAAACGATGAACCTCGAGAACAATCTAAGACTGAGGAAGTTGAAATCAGGAAAAGTAAACGACAAAGGACTGAAAAATCCTTTGGACCTGAGTTTCTTACCTATATGGTAGAAGATGAACCTCAAACGTACCAACAAGCGGTACATTCCTCAGAAGGACCTCAGTGGAGGGAGGCAATCAAAAGTGAGATAGACTCTATCTTACAGAACCATACCTGGGAACTAGTGGATCTTCCTCAAGGATGTAAAACACTAGGATATCGATGGATCTTCAAGAAGAAGATGAAACCAGATGGAACCATCGATAAGTACAAAGCAAGGTTGGTGATCAAAGGATATAAACAGCGAGAAGGTTTAGACTACTTTGATACATATTCGCCAGTTACGCGAATAACATCCATCAGGTTGGTGCTTGCCATTGCCGCCATTAGAAATTTGGAAGTTCACCAAATGGATGTGAAAACAGCTTTCTTGAATGGAATTCTAGAGGAAGAAATCTACATGGAGCAACCCGAAGGCTTCACATCTATTGGGCAAGAAAAGAAAGTGTGTAAACTTGTGAAATCCCTGTATGGATTGAAACAAGCTCCAAAACAATGGCATCAAAAGTTTGATCATGTCATGCTTGATGCTGGGTTCAAAATCAATGAATGTGACAAGTGTGTGTATGTGAAGGACACATCTGATGGATATGTCATTCTGTGTCTATATGTAGATGATATGATCATTGCTGGAAGTGATGACAAAATCATAAAATCTACAAAGAACATGCTAAAAGTAAGATTTGACATGAAAGACATGGGTCTTGCGGATGTGATTTTGGGGGTCAAAATCACACGAACCCAAAGTGGACTCGTTTTAAGTCAATCCCACTATGTGGACAAAATTCTTGAGAAGTTCAATGCAAATGACTCTAATGAAGCTAGAACTCCACTTGACACAAGTCAACATCTAGCCAAGAATAGAGGTGAACCCGTAAACCAGTTGGAATACTCAAGAATTATTGGTAGCTTGATGTATCTTATGAGTTGTACTAGACCAGACATTGCATTTGCTGTAAGCAAGCTAAGTAGATACACAAGCAACCCGAGTTCAATGCATTGGAACTGTATAACTCGGTTGCTTCGTTACTTACGATACACTCGAGAATTCGGGTTGCATTATAACAGATATCCAGCAGTTATAGAAGGACACTGCGATGCAAATTGGATATCTGACACGAATGATTCCAGAGCAACAAGTGGGTATGTATTCACACTTGGAGGTGCAGCGATATCGTGGAAATCATCAAAACAAACGGTTATTGCTAGATCCACGATGGAATCTGAGTTCATCGCTTTAGATAAAGCAGGTGAAGAGGCAGAATGGCTACGCCAATTTGTTGAGGATATACCAAGATGGCCTAAGCCGGCAACGGCCATTTGTATACATTGTGATAGCTAATCGGCACTTGGCAGAGCTCGTAGCACAATGTATAATGGTAGGAACAGACATATCAGACGTAGACATAATACGATACGACAACTAATCTCTACAGGAATTATCACTGTTGACTACGTGAGGTCAAAGGATAATATTGCGGATCCGCTGACAAAAGGCCTAAGTAGAGAGTTAGTACAGAAGTCGTCCATGGGAATGGGACTGAAGCCCTTAAAAAATGAAGTTCATATGATGGAAACCTAACTCAATAGTCTGGAGATCCCAAGAATTGAGTTCAATAGGAAAACCTAATTGTATGAATAAGCGAGGTCACTGTGGGGGGATAACCCTACGCATTTAATAAGGAAGTCTATTATAAAGATTAATAAACTTCCTAGTCCATTCCTAAAAGTGACAAGTGTGAGGCTAAGCCTATGGCTTTTAATGATTCTACTAAGGTAACCATACATAGTGAATCACCTATGTGAGAGAGAAGTGGGGTCGCTTCGAAGGGTATTGTTGGAGCACAATACCTAATAGCTCTCGCAGAACCAGGCATCATGTTCATGACCATATCGAACATAACTATGAGGACTTGACTTTGTCAGGGAGAGTCTTGTGTGAAGTGCATTGTCGTCTACACAAACGGCAGACGAGTTCAAAGACATCGAGTTCTACTCAGAGCTAGTGGGCTAAGTGCATTTCATGAGCGAAGGTTCAAAGGGTAACACCTACCTATCGTATGCAAAACTCAACTGCTGAAATGTAATAAGGAATTATGTTGTTTCTGAGATAGACCTCCATTCATGTGGGGGATTGTTGGAAGTTATAGTGTGAATGGAAAGTCACAAGTGGTAAAACCACTTTGTCCCACATCGGAGTGGGAACAAAAAGATAGGCTATTTATAAGGTGAAACCTTAATGAAGCCTTTGAAGTCTTATGACATGTTTTACCACAAGTCCTACCAGCGCGCGTGTAGGGGGGGTGCAAAAAATGGAACCGGATTTAGTTGAACTCATGTACGCCCGCACGTCCTGCGGACACGAATGCAGTTCCGAAAACCCGGGTCCGCGTGGACCAGTTTTTGCACTCTTGACTTTCTATTTTTTAAAACCGAAATGAATGAATGATCATTATTTCAATTAACCGATTTATGCTTTGAAACTGAAATGAATGAGAATCATTATTTCATTTGAAATGGCACGCATATTGAGGAACGGCTCTTTCTTTTGAACGGTCATAAAACAAAAAAAAAATTCACTTTTTATACAAATATAAATAACCTCACCCACAACTAATTATTTACACTCTCATCAAACCACACCCACTTTTATATTTTATACTCTCAAACCATACCCACTTCCCAATTTTTTTATACTCTCAAACCACACCCACTTCAAACCGAGCAATGGAGAACCAACCCCGCGAAGCCAAGAAAAAAACTAAGGGACGGGGCAAGCAACCGTCTCGTGGTGGTTCGAGCGGTGCAAGTGCACAATCACAACCCCCTTTCGGATATACTTCACAACCCCCGTTTTTTTTCCAACAACCTTCACAACCCTCCTTTTACAACACCCAAGCAACCAACCTTCCACCCAATTTCGGCTATTTTCAAAATTTGTTATCAATGGATCCACCTCAATCCCCCGCCTTCGACCCATATGCTTTTCGTTCCCCACAAGTTCCATCTACACGAGGAAATGTTGAACGTCCTCTACCTATTCACGACGACGAGGACGAAGAGGTAGTGCCCGAAACTCAAAATTTGGGCGACGAGTACGAGGACGAGGACGACGAATATAATGTGGATGAAGACGCCGGCAACAAAGAAGATGACGCTCGGGATAAAAAGGGAAAAATGGCGAGCGAAAAATGGACAAAGGTCCAAGAAAAGGCGTTGGCGAAGGCGTGGGTACATTGCTCTACCAACAAAAAGAAGGGCAATCAACAAAACCGCGATAGTTTTTGGCGTCAGATTTTAAATCATTTTAACGCCACCCTCGGTGGAAGTAACCGGACCGTGCATCAAGTACGGTCTAAATGGGGCCCGATGCACACGAAAATAAACTTTTTCAACGGCCTATACCAACAAGCGGTAAAAATTATATTTTTTAACATTGTATATTTTTTAATTTCTTTACTAAGTTCATATTTTTTTAACACTTATTATTTTATAACATGTAGGATCGCACACGAGGAAGCGGAGTCAAGGATCTCGACGTGATGAAAGTCGTTTTAACAGAATTTAAAGAGAGATTTCCGAACGGTTTTCAACATGTCGAGGCATGGGAGGTCCTTCGAAAACACGACAAATGGGCCCAAGTCCCATTGTTGGGTGAGGAAGGGGAAGGTTCGGGACATAAAAGAAAGCCCGTTGAGGTGGACCCTTCCATACCCGATATGAACGAAGACCCCTCGCCACAAAGAGCACAACGGCGAGACAAGCGTCAAGCGACATCGTCCGAGGGAAGCTCGGCCAAGTTGGCGGAACAATTCAAAGAGTACACCGCCATGAAAGAAAAGAAGCACGCGATTGAATTGGAGGCGATTGAATTGAGGAAGAAAAGAGAGGCGCAGGCTCTCGAGCTCATATCGGAACAACGCGAGACGATGAAAAACTACAATTACGATCGAGATATGGAAACATTCATCAAGCCGTACGACGATGCTCCGCCAAATATGTTGCCGTTCATCCTCGCCCGAAAACGCGACATCGCTAACAAGTACGGGTGGCCGTGCGATTTCTAAAATTATTATTTTCTAGTTTTAATGTAATTTTTATTTTCTAGGTTGTTTTTTTTAATTTAATGAAATGTCTTTTATTTAATTTTTATTTTTATTAATATTTTTTTAATTTATAAACATGCATAATTTTACAACAAATAAAAAAAAACCCTAAGTCCCCTAAAGAGGGGAGTGCCGCCATCAAAATGGGGTGTTAGGGGAGTTTAAGAGGGGAGTTGACGTGGCACTATCTGATTGGTGGTGCGTAAGAGAGGGGACTCCCCTTTTAGGGGAGTGCCCCTCTCACCCTTATGAGAAGGGATAAATTTTCCACCCATCCAATCATCTACTGACATGTCAACTTTTCTCTCTAAGTCCCCTCTTGCTCAAAAACATAAAGAATTGTTACAACTCTTGGGTAGAGGTAAACTATTTTTTTTAATTTAAATTATGTATTTAATAAAAATAAATAAAACATAATCAATTGAATAAAGTCATTACATTAAACTAAATTGAAAAAAGAGAATACATAAAATTAAAACTAGTAAAATAAATTAAAACCATAAAAATTTAGAAATTGTATGGCCTTATATTTTTTTGCGATCTCGCGTTTTCGGGCATGTGTGATTTCCAACATCTCCGGTAGAACATTGTCGTGTGGCCTGTTAAACGTCTCCAAATCCTTATCAAACCTAAATGATCTCAACGTCTCTCGATGTTCATCCGCCAACGCCATAAATTTTTCCTCTCGTTTCTTTTTAATGTCCACCCAATCTTGTTTCATAAATTTGTATTCTTCGATCTTGTCGGACATAGCAATTGACCTTTCGGTCGACGTTGCGGGGCCTTTAACTTTTTTCTCTTTCTTTTTTTGCCTTCTTGGAGAGGGGTCTAAAGTTTATGTCGGGTATACAACTAGTGAATTCTGTAATTCAGTGTACCCGCTTTGTAGTTACCCGAATCCGATTACTTTCTTTTTTGCCCCGAACTACCACTCTCTTCACCCAACAATGGTACCAGGGCCCATTTTTCATGTTTTCTAACCACCTCCCACGCCTCAATATGAAGAAAGCCACCCGGATGTTTTTTTTTTGTAATCTTTTAGCGTTTGTTTCATAACATAAGCATCATCACTCCCGCTAGAACGTAAACGATCCTATAACAAAAATATAAACTATATTAAGGTAAAAAATAATAATATATAAAGGTAAAAAATAAAAAAAAGTATGTAAACGTAAAAAATTATACCGCTTGATGCCAAAATCCGTTGAATAAGTTCAACTTTCCTTGCATAGCTTTCCATTTTGGACGGACTTGATGAGCGGTTCAAGAACTTCCTCAAACCGTTGCATTGTAATGTGCGAGAACTTTTTCCCAAAAACTTTCCGATTTTTGTTGATTGCCTTTTGTCTTGTTTGCACTACAATGCACATACGCCATCACTAACGCCTCTTCTTGTTTCTTCGTCTAACTTTGACGATCTGCCTTACCCCCTTTCCTTTCGGTTCATCTTCAGCTTCTTCTTCGACTTCAAGTTCTTCCTCTTGTTCGACATAATCTTCATTTTCGTCTTCATCTAAGTTTTGAGTCTCGGGCACAAATTCTTCTTCTTCGTTATCGTCGTATATTTGAAGCATGTGTTCAACATTATCTCTTGGAGATTGAGTCGGTGGACTCTGATAAGCAAATGGGTCAAAATCGTTTTGGGCATCTGTAGGATATTCATACACACCGGGTGCAACCATCGTGGGACCTTGTGGTAGTGAAAAAAATTGTGGTGGATAATTGGGTTGGGTGTTTTAAAAACTCGGTTGTGTAGTTTGGGCGTAAGTATATGGAGGTTGAGAGTGTGGGGAATAACCGAGTTGTGATTCAAATGGCACAATTGAACCACTCGATCCACCTTGTCTACTTTGCGAGCTACGCCCCCTCGCCTTTGAACCGGAACCCGGAACTTTTTTCTTACCATAACCCTTGTTTTGTCTATCCATAGTATGAGAATTTTGAGATTAAAAGTGAGAGTATGTAAATTAGGTGAAAAATGAGATGCAAAATGATATTATTTATAAATATATTTATTTGTTTTTTAATTAAAACGGCTATATAACCATTAACCTTTCCAACGGTCCAAAAAATAACATCAACGTTCAAATGTTTCACGCGGTGACAAGTCCTCGATTTCCAACATGCCGCGCAGTGAGGGAAGGGTCGGCGGCGGAGTTGTCGCGCGGTGAAAGGGCACACCGCACCCACCCTGTTCACCCTAACGGTGGGGGGGGGGGGGGGGCGGTGTAGGGGCATTGAGGGGCTTTGTCCTCCCCTCTCTACACCATGACACAAAATCGTCTAACTTATGTATCCTTCTTTTGTACGGCAAATTTCTTTTTATCCTTCTCGTCTGTGGGACTTGAACTCAAAACCTCTCATTCCCAAACTCAGGTGTTGGCTTTACCTTTACCAATGGACCACCAATCCGTCGGTGTCTAACTTGTGTATCCACAACTTACAAGAATGAGGTTTTAAAAAATAAAAAACCGGTTCTAATCTTTAATAAAAAAACCCGAATCGATTTGAGAAAAAGAAACGGCGGTGGGATTCTCATGGTTATAAAAACATCTAAACATATTGGATTACCATTCTAACCTAAAGACCGTAAATTGCACATTTACTATTTTTTTTAACGGCAAATTAGGATCACTGACGGACCACTGGAGTATCATCGTGCCACCAGCAGAGCCACCCGATCATATCCATCTCCACTAGGCTATAATGCCTATACACCAATTCAGGAGGAAACCCAATAAATCTGGGAAAACCCCCCTTTGTGAGAATCGAACCCAGGACCTAATAGTCCCAAAGCCTTATCTCACCCCAAAGATGCCACTAGGCTATAATGCCATGGGCAGCACATTTACTATTTAACAAGCTTAAAGTCACTAAGGTTTTTTCCCGACAAAACCTTTTGATAAAAACATAACATTGAACTTGATTTTGAGAAATACATGGAGTTGCTTCTGATCTTTTATAAATTAAATGACATCTTAAATATAAAAAAATTATGAATATTACGTTTAAACATTTATTAATTAGAACTAATTAGATGACATCTTAGTTATGAAAAGTTTATTAAATAAAGTTTATTAGACCATGTGTAGTGGTTAAACAAAATAATGCCCCCACCATGGGGCATTATTCGACACGTGTCAGTTTAGTCAGCATGGGGCGTTATTGCAAAAGTGGCATAGTGGGAATAATGCCCAAATAATGCCCATTCCAATCATTAAAAAGGAAAAAAAAAAGCTAACTATTTATCATTGGCCAGTCAAACATTGGACCACTCCCATTGGTCACATGCAAGTTGTTTTGGGCGTTGTTAATAAAACGCTGGTTACCTTTTAAAAAAAAAAAACGCCATATAACGCCCTATGTAATGGGGGTCCGGCGTTTTTTTTCATTTTTTTTAAAATACCGCCCCACTACGGATGGTCTTATTAGACTGATGTCAAATTTCATTTCTATCCCTCTAATATGTATTATATAGTAGTACAAATATAGATATAGATAATGCTAAAGCGATTTGACCAAGACCGGTTCTAATCTTTCAACACTCTGTCAACACATGTTTTATTCAAAGGTACACCAACGTGTGTTTTATTGCTCCTAAAATTTCCTTGGACATGTGGTGTCTTTTTACACCTTTTAAGTATTCAATATTTTTTTGGGCATAACACCACTACGGATGGTGATAAGACGGGTGTTCGTAATCCTAGTCTTATACCCGGTTGTAAAGTGTGTCACCTACCCTACCGAATACCCGTTGGTATATGCTAAGAAATCATCCATCGAATGTCACACAGATCTATTAGTTTGTTAAAATATACGTGTTGAGATTTTCAAATACAATTTTTTCTTATCATTCTAACTTTTCGATAATTTTATGCTTTTAACATTATATAATAAATTAAATAATGATATATTACATAGTTTTATCATCAGTGTAACAAGTAGGGGTGTGCGTGGTTCGGTTTGGGTCGGTTTTGACCAAAAACCATAACCATAACCACGATGTAGGTTAATGGATAACCATAACCATAACCGATTGGTTATGGTGGTTATGGTTATTCGGTTTTGATAGTTATAGCGGGTCGGTTATGGGTGGTTAACCGTGTATTTTGCTTAGCTAAAATAGCTTAAGTTTTTTAACATGGAATAAATTGTTATTGCATATTTGTATATATTAGTATATTACATAGTATTAAAAAATACATATAATCTATCATATTAATACCATTTATTATCGAATATTCAAATAAAGTGATATGATACATTCTATAAATTCAAATAAACATTCAACCAAAACCACAAAATGTTATGAAAAACCAATAAGTACTAAAAATCTCCAGTAAAAAACATCAAATATTAAAAATACGGTGAAAAGTCCTAAATCCTACAAAGATTTATTGTATGTCGGTTCGGTTCGGTTATGGTGGGTATGGAAAAAATGATAACCGTAACTGACCCGCTACATTCGGTTTTCAAAAAAAAAACCATTAACCGACCCACCGGTTTTTTATTTGGTTCGGTTTTTTCAGTTCGGTTTTGTCAGTTAATTCGGTTATGGTTCGGTTAATTCAGGTTTTTACACACCCCCTAGTAACAAGTTTGAAATATTTAAAATATGTAAAACAATGCGTATTGGTAGAGAAGTAATCAATTGGAAACCATTCCCCTCGTATAAAAATTAACAAACTTAACCTTTACCGCAATTTTATTTTCCTTCAATTCGGTTTTGATAGTTATAGCGGGTCGGTTATGGGTGGAGATACAATAGGAAGTTTATTTGGCTAGGAAGGCTAGGAAGTGATCTTGACCATCCATTTAGTTAATCAAGGGCTAAGATTAAATCAGAGAAATTGAAGGGAAGAAAAGAGGCGCGTGAGTTTGTTTAGGGGCATTCTAGTCAATCTAAGCCAATAGTTTCTCTCTCCTCCAATTCCTCTCATATTTAAACGTTAATAACTCTTTCATACGAGATTATTTTTTTATAAAAATTGCACCAAAAAAAACGAGCGTTTTTTTATCTTTAAAACGAGTATACTATTGCTATATTTAAAAAAAATTTAAAACCCAGTTGCGTAAAACGCAATAGAAAAACCCCCAGTTACGTAAAACGCAATGAAAAAAAAACATAAAAATGACATTTTTCTAAAACGCAATGCACAAAAAACACAAATAAATGACTTATTTGTAAAATGCAATGGCCAGAAAACACAAAGAAATGTCTTATTTCTAAAACGCAATAGCCTAAAAACTCAAAAGAAAATGTACTTTCTAAAACGCAATAGACTAAAAACACATAAAAATGTGTTTTACCTAAAAAGCAATGCACAAAAAACACAAACAAATGTCTTATTTCTAAAACGCAATGGCCAGAAAACACTTAAAATGTCTCATTCTAAAACGCAATTGCCTAAAAAACAAAAGAAAGTGTTATCTGTAAAACGCAATGGACTGAAAACACCTAAAAAGGTGTTTTACCTAAAACGCAATGCACCAAAAACACTTCAAGAATGTGTTTTTCTAAAACGCAATGGCCAGAAAACACATAAAAATGTTTTAGTTCTAAAACGCAATTGCCTAAAAACACCAAAGAAAGTGTTTTTTCTAAAACGCATTGAACCATGACAATAGTTTTGTATGTGCTGTGAATTGTCTGTGCTGTGAACTGTCTGGACCAATGCAGTTTCCAGAGGCAATTTACAGAAAAATAATTTTTCTGATGCATTTTTATTACAGCCAGGGGCTGCCGCCCCTAGGACCCCGCTACCAGGGGCGCTGCCCCCGGACCCCCGCCAAGATCGTAAAACGCAATGACTAAATCAAAAACCCATATCGTAAAAATGAAATTAAAGAATTTCTTACATGGATCGAAGTGATTTCTTCAACAATTGACGATTTTTGAATGATTGAAACACTTATCAGCACTCGAATCAAACAGATCGAGTGATTATCTTCAAAGTCACCGGAAAAAACGAGATTTTTTATGAAATTAAACTGAGTTTTCTTCAAAAAAGCTGAAGAACACGTTGATCGGGTGTTTGAATCATTGATTGGTGATGAAAATAACACTATAATGTAGTGATTATTGAGATAGAAAGTGAAGAAATGGTTGAAGATGGTGGGTTTTGAAAATTGTGGGTTTTGAAGTTACTGGGATTTGAAAAGGAAGAAGAAAGAGTTGGATTGACTAAAATACCCTTTTTTCTTTATTTTAAATGTTGCCACATGTCCTAATCCTATTACTTCCTACACTTCCTAGCCAAAATAAACTTTCTATTTTATCTTTTCCCTTTCCTTCAATATGTGAAATGTGAAATACATATAAGAAAACCTCGACACACATAATGAAAAGGCAGTGCTCGTGTTTTGCCTGCAGTCAGTTACCCTTTCGGTGTCTTGACAGACATTTTTCAAACCAATCATAAATGTTTTTATTGATTCAAGATAAGAAATGAAAAAGAAAACATGGATGAGATGAAGTTTGTGGGAAATAATATTTTATAAGAATTAAATGTAGTGGGATTTGGGTTGGGTTGCTACCTTTTATTTATCATTAAGGGTAAAGAGGGGAGTCACCTCTCTTACGCATAACCAACCAGCATATGCCACGTCAATTACCCTCTTAAACTCCCCTAACACCCAAATTTGATGGCGGCACTCCCCTCTTATTGGACTTGTTTTTTTTTTTTTTATTTGTTGTAAAATTATGCATGTTTATAAATTAAAAAAATATTAATAAAAATTAAATAAAATTTAATAAAAGACATTTCATTAAATTAAAAATAAAAATTACATTTAAACTAGAAAAATAAAAATTACATTCAAACTAGAAAAATATAAAAACAAACTACTCGTCGTCGGATCTCACTTCAAGGTGAGGTAGATCTAAACGTCCGAGATGCTCAACGAGATCGTGTTTTAGTCTCCAATGCGTTTCTTCGTCAATGAGCTCGCTATAAGCTGTATCAGCGAAGACGGGTTCGACTGGAGGATCTTGAATGTGTACCGGTGCTATCGCCCTTCCGTCGTCTTTTATAATCATGTTATGTAAAATAATGCACGTATACACGAGTAACCTTATCTTTTTCACCGTTTTGGAACGCATTGGACGCTTTAGTATTCCCCACTTCGCCTTTAACACACCAAACGCCCGTTCCACATCTTTTCTTGCGGCCTCGTGTTGCCTCTTGAACTTTTTTTCATTCGGGATGTGAGGAAATGGAAAAGACTTCACAAACACGGATCAGCTAGGGTAGATCCAATCAGTAAGATAATACCCGCGTTTGTATAAGTGGTCATTCACCTGAAATGGACAATATGGCGCCGTTCCGTTTCGTTGAGTAAGAAATAACGGAGATTGTTGGAGCACGTTGATGTCGTTTTGTGAACCTGCCGGGCCACAAAAAGCATGCCAAATCCACAAATCTTGAGACGCCACCGCCTCTAACATAACCGTCGGGTATTGATGATCGCCTCTCATATATTGTCCACGCAATTCTGTGGGGCACATTCTCCAGACGAAGTGTGTACAATCCAGACTACCCAACATACCAGGTAGGTGATGTCTCTCCTCATGAGCCTGATACAATAGCGCAACGTCGTGGCTCGTTGGTCTACGTAAGAATTCACCGGCATACATTGCACAGACCGTCTGGCATAAATACTCAAGGCACTCACGAGAGGTCCTTTCAGACATCTTTAAATACTCGTCGTTTTCGTCTGGTGGGTTACCGGTTGCAAGTTGTTTAATCGTAGAAGTAACCTTTTGCAACGGCGTGAAACTTTTCTTCATTCTCCCGTCCAAGCCCTCTTGAAACCACTCGTCGTTCGCTTCGACGTCACTAACAATTTTTAGGAACAAAGACTTGGACATACGAAACATCTGACGAAAAATATCGGCATTAAATTTTGGATTTTCTACAAAATAATCGGCCATTAGTGTTTCGTGGCCACCCTCACGATCTCGAGGGACAATTTTTTTTTACTAGACGATGCCGTGTCTGGTATCTCCGCTTGTTGGATGAGATTTTGGAAGAAAATTAAGCTACCATCGCTTGACGATGAACCTTCATCGTCGGGAAAGTCGGGTAACGGAGGAAAAAACGGGAACTTGGAATCCATTTTGTGTTGTATTTGATAGATTTTTTTAGAGTGAGTTTGAGAGTGGTGGGTGTGGTAAAAAAATTATTTGAGAGTGAGTTTAAGTTGGTTATTTATATTAAAAAAAATGATTTTTTTTTAAGAAGTGACCGTTGCCAACGTCTCTTTCCTCGATCCATGTGTCATTTCATCGCGGTGAACAACCACCGAAACCACTCCCTGAATCGGGTCCCCGCGGTGATGGCGGCGGTGTTCCCGATCGGGGAATGTGGTCACCGAACACCCTCCCAGAGAGTGCCCCGGATACCCTAACTAATAACTAACGATTTCTGCTTTGAGTGACTAACGTCTCAACAATTAAATCCATCCTTCATCCTTGTAATTTTACATAGGTGATTGTTTGCACAGCCATGTCAATGGTGTCACTATTTTCTTTTTATTGAATTAATTACTTGAATAAATATATATATGTTGTTACGAAATGTAGATTTTATTTCTAAAAATATTGAACCTCAAATGTATATGCCTAATTAACAGATACTTGATGAACTTATTCTGTGTTTCAAAGCCTTCTTATTTGGTTCTCTATGGCCATTCTTATCGATATTAGGGAAAATACATAAAAAAATATATTCTTTTTTCACTCCACATTGGGATCCCCATCTCTAAAATTTGAGGAAAAGCCATAGGGGTTCTGTAGATATAACAACAATCACAATGGATTCTTCATCTCCATTCAAATAATTTAACTAAACTATACATTTAGCCATAAAATTTGTTCAGTTTTGTCGATGCATTTTGTGTATGTAGCTAGTGATTGGTTATGACGTATACCTTTTAGTCGTCGTGTAACGTTTAAGTTTATATTCGTTTGATTTTTGTGTAAGTTGACCAAAGTCAAATGACATCCTCTTGTCATTTGACCTGGTTTGATTGTTCCAAATGATATGTCCATGACCAAACAACCTTGGTTGCTGTTTGGTGAAGGCAAACGACATGGATGTTTACATGATCGTTGCCGTTTGTGTTCTTCAAAAACATTAGGGTGTCTTTTGTAATGGGTTGTTATTTGTAAGTAACTAAAAGACATGAGTGTCCTTTAGATGAGGACCCATATTGTTAATTTGAAGACAAACCAAATGACATTGGTGTCGTTTGGTTCTCTGACCTTATCGTTTGAACATTAGTCCAAACGACATGCTTATTGTTTGGACATGGACACAATGTTCTTTAGACCTGTTGTATAAATACAATAGGTTGTAGCTTGAAATGTTAGCTGAAAACAGAGAGTGTGAAACATATATATGTTTGTGAGAGCTTATCAGTTGTATTTTGTATCGAACCTTTGCTGAAATCATTATACGGAAGCTTATTGATTGTATCTTGTGTTATGGGTTATCATATTGTTTGGTTTGTGGAGTAACTTGGATTCCAGACTTGTTATATCATTAAGAACAACAAATCTTCATTGTTCAAGATCGAAATCTGGACCTACAACTTTTAAGAACCTCTCACATCCGATTCCCCATATATATTAATAATCATCTAAATGATACATTCTTCTACTCACACCAGAAAATATAGGAAAGGGAATGAATGTGAACCACCAAATATGAGGATTTACTTTAGTTTTCCGTGTAACTTGGGGAATGGGGTATACACGGAGAAGGAGATGGCTTCAATATTTTTTTTTGAACGGCCAACAAATTTTATTCATTAATCAAAAGGGCCAACCAAATGTTAGCCCACACCACATTACAGCCAGTTTAAAATTACTACATTACAACCATTTTCCAGAATTTTCAAAATTACACCAATCTAACCAACTTATCTCTTTAAGACTCGAACGGCTTCCGATCCATAAGAACCCCAATTGCTTTATCTCGTTCATTATTTGATCGATCTTAACTTCTTTCCCATTAAAAACCAAATCATTCCTGTTTCTCCATACCACCCATAGTGCTATCTGCATAATACCATAAACAAGTTTCCTCCATTTTTTACATCCTCTAACCTGTTTGTGCCAAACCAAAATATCCTTAATTCCAAAGCCATAGATACCCAATATCTTGCACCATTTTGACACCAGATCCCAGACCTTCTGCGCTAGCTTGCAGCCCACAAATAAATGATCCACGTCCTCATCGAACATTCCACAGATTTTACATCGTATATCACCGACGGCGACATTCCTTCGAGCTAAAGCTACAAGCGTTGGAATCCGATCTAAAGATAGTCTCCATGCTAGAAAGTTAACCTTAGTCGGTGTCCAGTTGTTCCACACGAAAATAAGCAAAATCCCATATATTTAAATTTCAAAGATAAATATATCTCTAATTGAATTGTAGGGATTAGGATCTAAAATCTAATGTGAATGCTCTCACTTCCCGTTGTTAATGGAATCTTTTATACCCTTCCCACTTCAAAAACCCTTAATTTTTCCAATAAACACAAAGATTACAAATAACACAAAGAACATGGTGAACTCAAAAATTACCTCTTTATCCAAACCGTAAAATGAAATGACGCAAATCCTGAAATTTGACTTGATCTTTTCACTTGGGATTTTATCCAAACTATTGTGACTCTTTATCCAAACCATCATGACTTAAGTTACTCTTTGTACGTATGTATAATATAATTTCATATGTATAACTTTGTTTGTTACATGTATATGTAACTCAATGGCTACGTATGTATAACTATGTTGTCACATGTACGTAACTTTGTTATTACACATATGTTATTTATTAATGGTTTACAAATAAAGTTTATCCATGTCTTCTCGTTTATATACATATGTTTAGTTTCACAAATATAGTTAAGTATATATAAATCCACATGTGTATACTAGTTATGTCCGAAACCTTTAGTTCTGGTGTTTATTCATTATTGTTACATGTACATGTAAACAAGAACTGCTTACAAATATGCAACACTAACTTTACATACACATAAGAATTTGGTACAAAGAATCTGTGTGCATGTTACGGTTTTACAAAAACTATTATATATGTAAATAAGAACCCGTTTCATATGTGTAATTTTGTGTTTACACCATAACCGAATGCATTTTTCCTCTACGCATCACCTGTAACAATCACAAAAGATTGTTGTTTTTCTTTGTAAATTGGGAGAGATGAAAGAGAATGAGAGATTTTAGAAGCTCTCTTTTATTATCATAAGTGGTGGTTTACAATACTGGATTTTGGGACTTTCCCAATTTACCCTTGCATAAACTAACATGCCACTTTTATGGTCCCAATTCCTTGCCCACAGGGCAAGGACCACGCCACTTTTCCATCCTATGTGGCGTTGACATCAACGATATCATCCAGAAGCTTCTAGAAGCTTCTGGAAAATACCAAGGTGACACCAAAGATGCTCCATCCGACATATAGGACAACACGTGTCACCAGTCATCAGGCGCCAAGTAAGCCTGCAACGAATCAAGGAGCAGTCCGACAACACCAGTACGACGTCTCCAAAATAGGCAAATGTGCGCGCGCCACGTGTACCACTACACTGACCACAGCAGAGGAGACCAAGAGGATATTCCCCCTTGGTCGGACAGCTGGCGCGCAACCACAGCTGGCACAGCTGCTCCTCCCTCCTTCACCCTCCGGCTATAAATAGGACTCTTCATCATCCAGGTTGAATCACCTTACTCTCTATATCCTCACACATAACACACACTGTTTATTCATCCTCAGAACAGTACTTATTCTCACGCCGGAGCCTGGTTAAGAGGGAAACCCCCATATTCCCCTCTTAACGAGACTAACGGTGTTGCTGTTTTGCAGGATCCAAGTCATTCCACGAGTGAGAAAGGAGATTGAACCCACAGAAGAAATACCCCCACAGATTAACCTTGGTGTTAGCCTGTGTTTCATCATTGGCGCCATCCGTGGGGCTCGAACCCACGACCACGTGGTTAAGAGCCTTGTTAATTTTATTGAAAAAGATAGTTTTATCATGAACCTTCCTTACATATATATATATATATATATATATATATATATATATATATATATATCTATTATATATAATAAATGAAAGTTATTTGGGCCACGTGTCAACACCAGAGAGCCCCTAAATGCCCCTTTTCCTGCCCAACAGTGCCATCCCCTTTTCCTTATATAACCTCTCTTCTCACTTCTGATCTTTCTTTACAAACGCCTAGGGTTCTTTCTCTCTCTATATTCAGGCGATTCAAATTCAAATTTCACAAACCTTAATCTTCTTCCAGACGCCACCATAAAATCATCTTTTGTTCATCGATTACTTCATCAAAAGGTTTGTTCTTCTTTTTTTTAGTTGAAATAGTTTCATGATTTCCTGTTATTTATACTAATCCTTTGTCTTTTGTGTCTTTTCATGTAACCATTGTTAGGGTTTCGTTCGAGAGTTAGATCAAGAGATGTGTCGCCGGCTAATGGTTCTCCATAATCATGGTATGTGTTTTTGTTTTTGATTTTTACTTAAGTTTTGTTATCTGAGTTGTTACTAAATGATTATTTTCAATGATCTGTTGCAGATGATAATGATGATGATTGTTCTACTGTCCTTTCCAGTATCATTGTTCCAACATCGTTTAAGGTATGTGTTTTTTGCTACTCCGATTTCCAAATTTTGAGTTTTTAATTATCAAGTGATATACTCTAATTGTCGCTTTATATTTCAGTCTAATCACATTTGTTTGAAATTCATACAATATGTTGGGTGTTATTATAGGTTTGTAATCAAAGAAGTTTAAAGTTTAATTAAACACAAAGAAATATTATTAAATTTACAGTTAAAATAATTTTTTCTTATGAGTAAATGATGATTATAATTGACTTGTGCAGCAGATGATGATGACTTGTCCAAGAAAGGATCTGCTACTGTTGTAGTATACTAGAGCAATGGTCTTTCCTGCCTTTTTTGTATTAAAAGAAGCATAAAGTTTGGTTTAAACCACAGTTCTTTATAAACAAAGTTAAGGATTAAGTATATGAGGACAGGGCTCTTCTTCACCCGCTGAAGAAGTGTTTTCATGTACTGCATCTTGGTCTGTTCACTAGAGATCAGCTTTCTATAAATCCTGATGTTAATGCATTGAGCCCTTCCATGGAGTTCATGTCGATTGTTGGAGATATACAATGATTGACTTTATGTACCTAGAGTTTGATTAACCAAAGGAAAACGACTGTTTAGTATCAGCAGTGGTTCAGCATCTACAACGGATTTAAATTTAGTATTTAATTATCAGTGGTTCTTATGTAACTTTAGTATTTAATTATCAGTGTTTCTTATGAGGTGTTTATATGTAACAGTATTTATCACAACTCGTTATTTGTTTGATCTGTATTATAAATACAACAGTTGTTTGATTTTTATACTATTAAATAAAAATGTAGTACACTTGGATGTTAAATAAGTTCCTCATTATGATTATTTGGATATAATGTTTTTGAAATTCGTCTTTTTTTTTTTACAAAGAGATGTTTATGGGCAAACCTCTATTTATCGTCAAACATTTGTTTAACAGGAAATATGTTTTTATGTTCAAACATCTGTTTAAGGTCAAATATCTGTTTATCTCCAAACAACTGATATTGAAGGTGAAATATTTGTTTAAGGTCAAAGATATTTAAAATAGTAAAAAATGATAGTTTTCATTAATCCTTAAAAGTCTGTTAGAACCACTGTTTTGGTTGTCTCTCAGATTGTTAAAGTCTGTTGGAACCACTGTTTTGGTTCAAACTTCTGATTGTTAAATGTTATCCACTGCTGAGAGACAACCTCCGTTTCTTTATGCTGAGAGACAACCTCCGTTTCCACTGATCGGAAGTTATAGCCACTGGTCACTTTTACATTTTTTACATCCACTGATTTGGACCATCAGCGGTTTCCCTAAAAAATAGTAACTGCTCACATTTTTATTATTGATGTTGTTAATTAGTAATAGATTGAAATTATTAAATGAAAACTAGAATTGCAATCAAATTACCATTTTACCTGATCTTTACATTCCAATGACATAAGAGTTCCACCAAAATTATTTTCATGATAAAATTTAAAGTTAAATTAAAAAATAAAAAATAATCTTGATGACTATTTGTTCCAAATCAAATCAGTAATTAATGCTGATTTCTTGAGCTTTGGACATTTGATTAAGCAAATTTTGAATTTCAAATTAACGGTTATTATATCTTGATTAAAGTTTAAATAAAATTTAAAAAAGTCATGATGACATTTGTTTTCAAATCAAGTCAGTAGTTATTGATAATATCAGTAATTTTGAAATTCAAAATATTCAAAATGGTAATTTAAAATTTCCGTTCTCTCTTTTTTTTTTTTTTTTCCTATTTTGCATATCATTTCTAATATTTAATTACTTTAATAAAGCAGCATATAAGAATATACACTACTTACGTTTGAAATTAAATCTGAAATTTATGACGTACAACAGTGGATAACTACAACAGTGGTTCAGCATCAACTTTAGTTTTTCTATTGTTTATTTGTTTATGTTAGCAATGTTTATATGTAACAGTGTTTTCCGCATCAATGTTGTAAAGACTGATAGGTTGTTAGATGTCATCACCTCAGTGTTTTATATGTGACCATTTTTATGGCATCAGTGTTTATATTTAATATATATTTAACAGTGTTTAGGACTGTTGTTTATACGTAACTCTATTTATCACATCAATTCAGTGGTTTGATCTGTACTATTAATTGAACAGTTGTTTCATCTTTATACTAATAAAATTCATATACACTTTGATTAATAGTAAGCTCCTCATCTTGATTGTTTGGGTATAGTATTACAATCAAATTATGAAATGAAAACTAGAATTACAATCAACTTACCATTGTACCTAATCTTTACATTCCAATTACCTACAAGAGTTCCACCAACATTATTTTCATGATAAAATTTAAATTTAAAATAAAAAATAAAAAATATTCTTGATGACTATTTGTTTCAAATCAAATCAGTAATTAATGCTGATTTTTTGAGCTTTGGACATTTGATTAAGCAAATTTTGAATTTCAAATTGACGGTTATTATATCTTGATTAAAGTTAAAATAGAACTTAAAAAACTCATTATGGCATTTGCTTTCAAATCAAGTCAGTAGTTACTGATAATGTCAGTAATTTTGAAATTTAAAATTTGCAAAATGGTAATTTAAAATTTTGGTTCTCTCTCTCTTTTTTTTTCTACTTTGCATGTCCTTTCTAATATTTAAGAGTTAATTACTTTGCATACCTTTGAAATTAAATCTGAAATTTATGACGTCCAACAACAGTGTCAAACTACAATAGTGGTTCAGCATCAACGTTTGTTTATTTGTTTATGTTAACAGTGTTTATATGCTACAGGAGTTCCGCATCAATTTTTTATAGACTGTTAGGTTGTTAGATGTCATCACCTTAGTATTTTATATGTAACCATTTTTATGGCATCAGTGTTTATATGTAACAGTGTTTCGGAACAGTTGTTTTTACTATGTAACAGTGTTTCGGAACAGTCCTCACTCCAGTGGTTTGATCTGTACTATTAATTGAACAGTTGTTTCATGTTTATACTAATAACATTCCTATACACTTTGATGTAACAGTATTTATCACATCATTTCAAATTGATGGTTATTATTTCTTAATTAAATTTAAAATAAAATATAGAAAAGTCATTATGACAATTGCTTTGAAATCAAGTCAGTAATTTTGAAATTTTGAAATGATAAATATACAAAATGGTAATTTAAAATTGACGTTCTTTCTGTTTTTTTTTTCTATTTTGCATATCATTTCTAATATTTTATTATTTTAATAAAGCAGCATATAGGGATATACACTCCCTACCTTTGAAATTACATTTGCCACTGCATTCAGTTAAAAATTTTATTGGATAATCGGTAACCTTGAATTCCAACCTTGATATTTTTTTTAAGAACATCCATGCTTATTGTATTATTAGCATATTACGTTTAGCAATACTTATTATTTACAAGATTCTTTTTTTATGTACAGTCTTCAAATGGAGGTTGCAAAGGTTACTATGCTTAACAATCTTAATACATTCTCAAACAACTATTCGATTAGAGTTAAGATTGTTAGCATTTCGAAGAAGATGATGAATGATAACAAAAATGAAATATATCGTCTTGATATGATCTTCATGGATGAGATGGTACCGTATATAGTTGTCTTATCATTTTTTTGGACATATGAATATCCAAATTAGTATAACACCTTTTTTATTTAATCGGATGTTTCATATTCTTAGGGAACTATGATACAAGCCAGCTGTTTGCATAAAATGCTTGAAAAATTCAAAGACTTCCTTCAGTTGGATGAATGTCTTCTTATCACCAAACCTTCTCTTGCTACTAATAAGTCCTCTGCTAAGTATACCAAGAGAAATGACAAAATATCACTTTATTTCTATACTTCTGTTGAGAAATGCTTTAACTGGTCTGGACCGAAATACCGTTTTAATTTCGTTAACCTCAAGGATGTTGTTAAAAATAAAATTGAAGTAAATACAGTTATTGGTATGTAAATCACTACATGATATATATCTATTGTTTTGTCTTATTGTTTTTTTTTTTTATTGTTATCACTTCTTAATGCTGTTTTCTTTTAACAATATATTTTTGTTTATAGATTGGATTGGTTATGTGGATGTATGTTTCAATCTAGAGGATACGTCAAAGAAGGATGGGAGCAAGGGCAAGAGACTTAATCTTAGACTTGAAGATCTTGAGTGCGTTCTTTTTATTAAGTTGTTGCATTTTGACGTTTAAACCATTATAAGGTTGCTTGATGTTATTATGTTTTATGTTAATATTTTTAGAGGCCAAAAGTGTCCGGTTACTTTGTGGGATGGTTTTGCTATTGACATGTTTGCTTACATGAATGATAAGAAAAGAGAGAAATATGTTGTTATCCTTTGTCATTTTGGTATGGTCAACCTTTACAAAGGTACAATTTAAACTTAATTAGTTTAATTTTTTTTTATCTTTAGTAATTTAAACGTTGTATTTATTTATACATTTTAAATTTGACAGTATTTATATTGATCTACTCAAGTTTTTATTTTTAAATTCAGGCAAGCGTGGAGTTGCAAATGGGTTTGAGCTGAGCAGACTTTTTATTGACACTGACATTGAAGAGATTTCCTCTTTTAGGAAGAGGTATAGTTAGTAATATGCATATAAACATTGAATATTATTATTTTATAGTTACATTTAATTTTTACGTTTTAATTTGATCGCATGAATCTGTTTAGGTATGTAGAGAAAATTTCAACTTCATCTTCATCAAATGAGCATGTTGGTTCAAATGTTATCTCAAGTGTTGAAGATGAGTTTCTTAGTAACCCTGATTTCATGCTTATTGGTTTCCTTGGAACGATATCAACGGTGTGTATTTTCTTATAAGTACTCTACATGCTGAGTTTTTTTATACTCTTTTCTAAGTGTTATTATTTTTGTTTGATATTGATAGACAAAGAAGGTTTTGATTCTTGCCACAATCACAGCTATATGCACTGATAAACTTTGGTATTACAATGGTTGTAACCACTGTAAGTCAGGTGTGGAGGAAAGATTTGTAACGAAAGAAAATGCGGATGGTTCATTTGATGTTGATCATGCAAAATCGTTGGTTTGTACAAATGATAAATGTGGGAGTCGACATCTATTCTATTCCGCGGTTTGAGATTACAGTTTTTTATTTCCTTATACTAAATACTAATATGAACGGTTCATATTAGTAATACTAATGTTTTCATTTGTTTTTAACTTTGATAGGTTCAAGATACCTATTAGGGTGCAAGACTCTTCCGGTACTGTGTCTTTGACACTGTTTGATTTCGAAGCTTACAAGATTCTTAACAAATCTGCAAAAGAGTTACTTACAATCCAAGATCAGGTAACAAATACATGCATTCAGTTGTTTGGCCATGTAGTTAATATAACTTAAAATTAATTTTTATAAAATTCTATGTTCTCAATTATGGAATCATTCTTCTTATTGTAATTTATATTAATTTTGATAAAATCATAGGTTGTTAATTCTGGAGACATACCGAACCCATATACTGAGATCTTTGACACATTGATTGGAAAGATGTATGCTTTCATCATAAGTGTTAAAGACTATAACATTGAGCATCAGGTTGAAAACTATGGTATTTCAATGGCCACTAACGATGATGAGATCCTTGCTGCGCTTTCCGCCAAATTCACTCTTAACCAGGTTTAAATCTTCATTATGTGAATCTTTTAATTTTATAGTTATATCTTTTTGAAATAGATTTATACCATTGTGTCTATTTTATGTTATTGTGTATTATGTACTTAAAGCATGAGCAATCCGAATCGTTGGATGTTCCAGATTCCTGCAGTTTGTCTACTCCTGTTGACCTTATGAAGGTAATATGAGAATTTGTTTATTTGTACTAAATTTTTTGAAACGTTAGTACTTACTGTCTTTTTATATCAGGATGAGATGTCATGCTGTGGTGACAATGTTACCCCTTTATCCCAACCACTGGTAGGCACTAAGAATCCCTCTTCAGATGAAACAAAACGTAAAATTCTTGAAGTGTTCGATGTGGATGATGCATTTGGTTGCTCCTCGACAAAGCGCCGCATCGGTGATGAACTGTGTCAGGATGAAGATGCTGGTGTTTCGACGCTTTTGATTCCAAAGATTGAAAAATAGTTTTTTCAGTATTTTCAGATACATTTACGTGTTGATTTCATATGCTGTTGCCATGTTGAACTTATGGTTTTCGTTTTGTTGCTTTTGGGTGTTTGGTGGGTTATGTTTTGGACTCATTGTGTGGTTTTGAATTCCTGAAAACTTATCTGCTTATTATACTGTTATGTTCTAATATTATAATGACTATGATCTTTCTTTGCATATTATTATCTATATTGTTAAATAAATATTGAGATTTCAAAGAATTCACGTTCATCTTCTACGGCAGCTAATTCAGTGCATCGAAATTTACATAGTAAGTGAAATTATTTCTTAACTCATGTTTCAGTTGTTAAGTAGCATCACTTAATCCTTACCTCATGTATTAGTTGTTAAGTAGCATCACTTAATCCTTAATCACGATTCTCTATCCACTGACTACTACATCAGCAGTTGTTAACGATTAGTAGTTCACTATCAGTTGTTAAGTACTCTTAGTGTTTTAATCACTAGCAGTGCTTACAAGTTTTTCATCAGCTGTTTCACTTAACAGAAGTTTCACATAACAGTAGTTTCGCTTAACAGTAGTTTCACTTAACAGTATTTTGCTTTATTCATTTTAAATTCATGTTAAATTCATTATTACAATTAAAGCCAACATAAATGCACACTTGCATTATGTTAAACATACATAACGGACACAAAACGTCATACCTAGAAACATAGAAGGATATCCAACTTGGTAGACTTGACAGAACTTACAGACTCGAAAACAAAAGATTGTAACATACAACGAGTTTTCAAATTTCTTTATAATGAAAACTCAAGGAGTGAATGGTGCACTTCGGAATGTAGCTGATAACCCCCTTTTTGGTGTAGCTCTTCGATTTTCCTTGAAATTCCCAAGCTTGGTATTTTCATATCTGCCACTGGGGTTATATTCATTCATATGCACCAAACAGCTTATGTTTTAGCAATTGATCGTTCTGTTCAATCACTTCCTTATGTGCATCGCACTAACTTCTAGGAGGTTGTCAAGTATTCTCGCCAATGTTTTCGTAGTTGGTGTTTTGTGTATCTTTACATCCGCAGCCATTCTGTACAATAAAAATATCCATAGTAAGACGGCTGATACAGTACTTTCATAATGCATATAAGTATACATATATGATGAACCCAAGATGAGGAACCCAAAACTCAGTTGATCTGAAATGAAGAAAACACATTCAAATGACCAATACGATGAACCCAAAACATATAGTCTTTAACCAACTTTATATGAGAATCAAAACAACAACCATACCCAAATTTCAACATGAACAGCAGAGACTTAAGAAACTCAGATTTCAACATTAACAGCAGATACTTAAGAAACCTGTCCCTGTTTTAATCGATTGTATATTTTAAACATTTCAAACAAACTATAACACAAAAACAATCTTAGATTAACGCCAAAAACCAAAAAAGCAGTATTAATAAACAGATAAAACCAAAAACATCACAAACAAACCTTTATAATAACCAAAACCCAAACCTCTGTTTTGATACCCGAGCCAAAAACCCACAATAATCAAACAATATTTTCCACAATAATCAAACAATATTTTCACACAAAAGCTGTTACTTTCATACAGTGGTGAAAATGAGATATCATCAAACATCAACTTACATAGGGTTACACAAGCATCTAACAAGAACAGAGGGTAAACCATAGTGTCGATCATGTTTTAGGTATGTGATTTTACCTTGGATTGTTATAACAACAAATGGTTGGTGAGGAGATTCAATGAAGATGAAGATGATGATTGGTGTTCGGAGTAGAGATTTTCAGATATTTTTTAGAAGTGTGATCGGTCTTTAGGGTAATCAAAGGATATTTCACAATTGTCAAACAGTCAACATAGGGAAGTGTGAGGGAGGGACTCAAACTGTTATGAATTTATAAGATCAAGGGCTGAAAAAACCAAAAAATGAATTTAGGGGATCAAGTTGATGTTTCACACATATCACAGGGACGCAAATTGCATTTTTCATTAAAAATAAATATTACTTTTTTTCAACATATTTTATAAGTTTTGGGGTGATATCAGCAGATGTTAACCACTGCGCTTCCTTAACACTTAATCCTTAATCCCTGCTTCTGTATCTACTGTTTACTGCAGCAGCAGTTGTTAAAAATCTGTAGTTCACTATTATTGGTTAAGTACCATCAGTGTTTTAATCACTAGCAGTGCTTAAAAGTTTTCCATCAGCTGTTTGACTTAACTGTAGTTTGCATTATTAATTCTAAATTCATGGCTTCAAATTACTTTTCTTGGTAAACGAGTTATAGAAGCTCAAGTTATATCTGGTAGGAACTTTGGCACGAGAGTTTTTATTCTAAGGATTAATATGATCCCGTTTGACAAAAAAATACCTTTTCAATTTCAACAAAGACAATTTCCTTTATCAGTTTGTTTTGCTATGACAATTAACAAGTGTCAAGGACAAACGTTATCAAAGGTTGGTCTTTATTTGAAAGATCCTGTCTTCACTCATGGTCAGTTGTATGTTGCATTATCAAGGGTCAAGACCAGAGAAGGTGTTAAAATACTAATATTCGACGCTGTTGGAAAACCAACAAATAAGTAATGTTGTTTACAAAGAAGTTTTTACTAGGTTGTAATCATTGTGAGCAATGTTAAAACCCTGTTTCACCGAAGTCAAGCTACTTATATTAAAAGCTAATTATAATAGATAAAACACTGTTTGAGGAATGTTAAAACGCTATTTGACCAAAGTCTGTTTGACCAAAGTCAAACTACTTTTGTTAAAAGCACAACCGTCAGTATTTCTTCATCATCATTACACATCAAACATCTATCATATCTTTTTTCAAAAATCACTTCTCCCCAGTCATTTTCTAGTGTTTCAATTTTCTTTTCCTCCATCTTCTACACTTCAATCACCTGAGGTTTTATTATTTTTTCTTCAGCAACTGGTATGTACATTCCTATTGATGAACTTTATATTGTTTAATCTATGTTAATTTAAATCCTATCTTGCTACTAATACGATTTTAAATGTTTATTGCTACACATTCAATAAGGGTTTACTTATGTGTTTGAATTATCTGTTGAGAACATGTTAAAATAATTATTATTTGCAGAAAATTTTTAACTCATACTCTGTTTCTATTAGAAAACCCATCACGACAATTGCTTTCAAATCAGATCAGCAAACTACTGCCCATAGCCAAGAAAGTATAACTTAGCAGATATTTCCTTTGGCAAACATATACCATAGCAGTGGTTTTGAAATTGCCGGTAATTTCAAATTCAAAATGCCTTGGGATATATACTTTGCAATTAATGCACGTTAAGCAATCACTTCTCTCTTATGCTAAAGGCGTCTTATAGGTAAATGAATAGGTTAATTGTAATTATAATAACGTGTTTAATTTTATATTTTTCCCGTGTAAATGCATTAAAAGCCTAATAAGTGTCGCATGATATTCTTTCGTCTGACGATGTATTTAGTCATAGCCTTCTTCATTGGGTATATAAAATAGATTTGCCAGAGGTTTTGATCATTACCATTTTCATCTATCTACTCAATCATCTTCAAAAATTTTGTTGACGAGATTTTCACAAGGCTCTTTGCAGGATGGAAAAATTTGGGTTTCAAGTGATTGTTGACGAGATTTTCACAAGGCTTTCTGCAGAAGATATTTGCCGTTTCAAGTGTCTTTCCAAGAATTTTTATAGGGAATTGTCAAGTCATGCATTTCAGATGATGCATGCTCTCCGAAGTGGAGATTCAGTACAAAAGAAACTATTATCCTTTAAAGACACGTCAATTGTCATTGACAACGTAGTTGGTGGTAAGTTGGATGTTGTTAGTAGTAAAACCTTAAGTTTTCCTAACAATGTCCACTCTAGCTTCTTACGTATTCTATCTTCATTTAATGGGTTGTTGTTAGTTTCGAATGAAGGGATTTGCTGTCAGTTGATTCTTTGGAATCCAACTATCAGGCAGTATAAGGTTTTGTGTGATGACTACTTTAATTATAATCATCATCGAAACTCTGATACCGGTGGAATTTATTTTGATCAGTTCAATGATCTCAAAGTGCTGAACATCAAATGTTACCGTAATGTAACTGCTGCTCGTGTTTACTCACGACGTCGTGAGTCATGGACAACAATAAATTTCAGTATCGTAAACAATTATAGTTCAAGTCGTTATTCATGGTCTACAGGAGTTTATGCTGATAAAACCATATATTTTATGGTTTCAAATTATTGGTATCCACTAGGTGAGATGAACATCGTTTGTTTTGATGTTGTTAGTGAGACTTTCATAATGCTTCACTTTCCTGAGAGTATTGTAGTCAATCCTTGCCAAGGGCATTTTTTGACCATTGCAAAGAGATTGCATTTGATTGTCATTGGAAAGTCTGCTGAGCTAACTGCTGATTTGCTCAGATATGAAGAAGAAGGCTGGAAGAAGATGTTTGTTTTCAATAATCCTCGTGTAGTTGGTTACGTAGATGCACGCCAAAGTACTAATATAATTGAAGACAACAAGTGGTTGATAACAAGCATCTGGGGGGATATGATTGAAGTTGATCTCACCAACGAACTTCTGAAATACCTCCAACATGTTGACAACTACAATGGTCCGAAAGGAGCTTTACTTATTGAAACTACTGTTTCACCAATAGATTAGGAATTAGAATCCTGTATTTTATTCAATGCTATTATCTGTTTTGACAATTGTATCTTTTATATAATTAGTTGTGTTAAAATTATTAATAATGTTTGTTATTAAAATTAAGTAAATGAATATCGATGTTTGAGAGTGTAAATTCTTGTAATATTGGCAAAGGTCAGTTTAAATGATCAAAGCTTTGTTATTGAGAACATGTGTTTCAAAATTAAACAGTTGTTGATACATCTGTTGAATTGGGTCAACAGATGGATGAACTTTGTATGCTGTTTAACACTTGTACTTTTTATAAATATTTAGGTTTGAGAGTGTAAAAGCTTGTAATATTGGCAAATGTATGTTTAAATGATCAAAGCTCTGTTATTGGGAACAGATGTTTGAAAATAAAACAGTGGTTGATAAATCTGTTGACTTTGGTCAAAAGATTGATGTCCACAGATGTTTGGAACTACTGTTCAGAAAACTGTGGTCGAAACCGCTGTTTGGTTAAAATAGTGGTTTAAAACCACTGTTGGGTTAAAACTGTTTGGTCTTTTAAGGCTTAAACTGTTTTGCCTTAAACAGATGTTAACAAGTTAAACATCTGTTAAGGCTTAAACATATGTTTGGCCTTTTGTATCAGATGTTTCGACTTAAACAGTTGTTTGATCTTAAACACATGTTTGACCTTAAACAGATGTTTTGCCTTAAACAGATGTTCTTATTCTATATCAGATATTTGGACTTAAACAGATGTTTGACCTTCAACAGATGTTTGGCCATAAACAGATGTTTGGCCTTAAACCAAACATCTGTTTAAGCTCAACATCTGTTTGACTATTTGTCAATATCTTATTGACTTTTGGTTAACATCTGTTTCAAATTTGGTCAACATCTTATTTTGTAAAAGAGGTACAAAAACAAAGATTTTTTTGAAAATCCCAAATCACCCTATCATGTAAGTGCATTGATGTAAAAGTGGAAATTTAATTATTCATATGGTCCTGTTGTGGTTTTGTTTGTCCTCTAATATGAGTTCATGATCTAATCCGGTGATTTGAAGTCGTTGTTGAATCGAATGAGATGGTTGATGTAATGCGGTCGTATTAATAACAAATAGTAATTAATTAATCTAAATAACTTTCCCGAGCCCGGGAAGCAATCCCGGGTAAAAACCTAATATATATATAAACATAAACATAAGGGGAAGGATCCACTAAAAAGTGGATTTTGCCTAAGTAGCCTAAGAAGGAATCTTAACCATTCATTTTTCAAATCAATGGTTAAGATGAAAGGGTAGGAGAAAGGAGGAGTGCAAGGGTATCTTGGGAAAATCCTATTTATGGACTTTCTCTCTCCACATGCAAGTCACATGCATATTCCACCCTCATTTTTTAAACATTCATAACTTTTTTATACGACATTATTTTTTCATAAAAAATTCACCGTAAAATCAAGCGTCTTTTTATCTTTAATTTGAGTACCATATTGCTATATAAAATATGAAGACTAAAAAAACCCACTTAAATGTGTTGTATTTCTATGTTATATAACATTTTTTTGTGCTGAATTTTTGTACTATATTTTTGTGCTGAATTTTTTTGTCTTAAATTTTTTTTTCTCAATTTTTTTGTGCTAGATTTTTTTGTACTACATTTTTTGCTAAATTTTTTCGTGCTATATTTCTTTGTACTAGATTTTTTTGTGCTATATTTTTTTTGTACTACATTTTTTGTGCTATATTTTTTGTGCTAGATTTTTTTGTACTAGATTTTTTTTGTTTATATTTTTTAAAAACAAAAGGGGTGCCACATGTCATTTTCACTCATATTTATAAGGACCATAATGCCCTCATTCCTACTTATTAGGAGTGCCACTAGTCATCATCACAATCCTTCTTAGGCTACTTAAGCAAAATCCACTTTTTAGTGGATCCTTCCCCTAAACATAAACACTGATTCTCATGATTAACATTCTTAGTATTAATTTTAATATATGTGTATATTGACTCTGGCTAGGTAATTATATTATATATAATTCTTAGTTTACACGTCTAAAAAACACAAGACAAGATATGTATGCGGTGTACGTACGTGTTAAAGCTAGGCATGCAGTATTAAAGATGATGAGTTAATAGATCGACAAAATTGTATTTGTAACAAGCACATAAATGGATTCAAAAACAAGATAATCAAACGTGCACAGATTCGCATATTAAATGATATGACTAGTACCTCTTCAAATTAATTACGCACGTACGTGGAGTGGATATATATCTGTAAAACAATTCAGGTACCGTCGATACTCAATATATGTTGACTATGTATAGATATATTCATCCTCCAATCGATATGACTAGAACCACGTATGATTAATTAGTTATGTCTACACGTGGCACAGAGATTAAAGGTTAAATCAGGGATTTCCATTGAAATGATATATACATATTATATTATACAACGAAACAATATATATCGCTGATGAGGTCATGAGGTGGTGCAACCATTACCTTTAAACATCCACTTCTTCCACACCCAACCAATAGCATCCAGAATATATGAGGCAAAAGAAACTTGTAGTGGGAACATCTTTGGCCACAATTGAGTCATTATAATATATATTTATATTATAATATATATACACTGTACTATACACACATATTGCTAGTGACAACAATTATCATCAACAATTTTTTTATAGCTTGCCTTGGTGCACTAACTGTAGTTCCTTAAATCCCTAACAAAAACTGACTCTTTGCAAAATGGCAACTTTTAGAGTTTTCAATTTGTTGTTTCCCATCAACTTGTTTTATGATCAACAGCATACACTCAAGACTAAGAAGATATGCATAATGGTCCCATTTTATAAGATTCTTTAGATCATTAACAGGCAAATGCATCACTTTATGTTATCTTGTTAATCATTTGAGCACAAATTAGTGATATGAGATCCAGATTCAAAATGGCATATTCTTCTAGTGATACTTTGATACCTGCTTCTTTTTCCAGACTATATTTAAGTTTATACTATGTATTTGGCAAACGCTCATCCTAATCCTTTGCTAACTAAGTATTCAAACTAATTATAGTACCATACGGCATATAACAATATGGTTAAACAAATATGAACAAAATGAGTTTTCAATTGAAGAGAAGCTAATTAATTGGCTTGAGATAATTAGCTGCAATTCTAATATCCATGCACTGTAACATTCTGTCCATGAGATCAACACGCACCCACCCTTCTTCGATCCTCCGTCAACGAAGGAAACCAAAATCATCTTATCATGATAAGGAACAACAACTTGTAAAGTAAAAATATTCTCTTATTATAAGCTAGCCAGGAATCATGTCACTGCTTAAGTGCTACTTGATGCAACATTGCTTTTCCCTGAAAATAACTCCCCGCGTGTACAGTACAGGACTATATATATGTTATTCATTCATGGATAATGACTTGTGCATTGAATTTTCCAAGATTGATGGTTAGTTTCTTCTCCAACCACTATGGATTAATAGTATCTCTAGCTTCATGACCGAACCAACCCACTTGGTAATGCTTGTGTTCATAGTTAAACCAGAAAAAGGTAGGCCAAGGGTATAGCTAGGTGGTTCAAGTTAGTTATTAAATACAGAAAATATGTTTAAAGTCCTAGCCAGCTGAAACTTTTATCCATGGTATCCAGACATATATGTTGGGTGTGTATACCTTAATTTGAGCCATTACAGTTAGTGTTAACCCAAAAATGTAGTACCTACATTGCAAAATATGGAGCAAAATCCCAATTTTCGGGGCAAATGTAAATGTATGCATCATTAAACTAAAGAGGAGGAGAATAAAATGAGTGTTACTTTTTAAGTGGGGAACAGTGGTGTGGTAAGACTAATAAGGAAAGTTGAAGGCCACTCACTCTAGTGGACGCCTTCCTAAAAACGTCGAGGACTTAACAACCATAGAAGCGAAAGAAAGATCGATGTAAATAAAAAAAAAAATTAAGTTTCCCATTAATTGTGGATCTTTTATCTAGTTAACCTCAGAGAGGAATCCTTGGGATATTGGACTAGTGCATGTCTTTGACTTATGTCCAGCATCATGTATACTGTGCATGAAATAATGTCCAAGGTTCAATGATCAAATTCTTTTGGTACGAAAACGACCAGCGCATGTGTTAATACTTAATAATAGCTATGTATGTAATATCAAATGATGATCAGTAGTCAAGGGTGGATATTTCATCATCATTTTCCCATTACAAAAATGCTACAGTGTGTAACACAATATATTCACATTATTACAATCTTACGTCAAACACCACTCACTAGATTATATGTGAATAATACTAACTCAGAGCCGATACACATAAACCCTTTATAATTTCCAGATATCTAATTTCGCAATTAATAGTTAGTGCACAGGACAGGAGTATTCTTTTATATCATAGTGGCAAAACTGTGGATTAATTGGATGCCAGCAAAAGGTGGCCATATATCATAATGAACCTGTCGAATACCCAAATCCCGACTGACGTTAAATGGATCTTCGCTGAAGTCAAGATATCCCGCTCCTTGAAGCTACAAAAGAATAAACCGTTAGCCTCGTCACGGGGGACCCCGGAAGGGGGATCCGTGACCAAGCTCCGGCGTGAGAGTAAGTAAACTTGCCGGAAAATGAGAGGAGCTTCTCCCGATGAGCAGAATCACTGGAAGGTTTCCTCTTTGGTGTGAATCCAATAAATACGTGTGTGGGTATTAAATGTAAGGGAATATTGGTCGGAATTAATGAGAGGAGAGTAAATGAGAGTGTAGTAAATGAGATAGTTCCGGAGATGATACCTGCCTTTGTTCTTTCTTGCTTGCTCTTATATAACAGCCGGTCCTTATCTCACTAGATATCTCCCACATGTGATCTAACGGTTTTTGGGGGATCTCGGGGGGTGCAGACACGTGTCTGACCCCCAACGGTGAGATGTTCACCCTAATTAATACTCCAACCGGAGAAGTACATTGTTTCAGACGAGATCCCATTCTTATCGAACATTAAATGAAGCCTGTTATCTGTGCTAGCTGTTTTCCCGCCCGTTACAAAAGGAGAGAAACCTTAATGGACAAGATAACTCTATTTTGTGGGCATTCGTACAATTGGGACCTCGTGAGGATAGTCCAAAGCGGGTAAAGTGGGCTTTCCCACTGGCCCGTTGTCAAGTCATCTTTAGTCCCTGGTTCTGAGACCCGAGGCTCATGATCCAGGGCTGAATCATAATTGTTTAAAAAGAAGGCTCACTTTTTTGGGCTTCGGATATGGGCCCACCCCTGATTTGTCATCATTGGCTATCTTCTCGGGCCATTACTTCACTGTATACTGACGGCGGGAATTAACACCCTAGAGACACGTGCGTCTCTTTTTAAATTTTGAAGGGACAAGTGATGGGACGGTTACTGTGCGTCAGTTACCTTCTTTAAATACCCAGTTTTCTTCCCGAGTTCCCTATCTAATTCCTCTGGTTCTTCTCCATAGCAATTTCTTTCAATCATCGTTCTTCAATCATGAGCCGCTCTGGCCGTTCGATGATAAAATCGGTTCTGACAGCAAAGGATTTGAGGTCCTTTGTTGAAACGTACAACATTTCTGAACAGTTTTCTCCGTCTTTGCCAGGTCCGAATGATCCGGCGGTGTTCACGCCGGATGTGATCCCTCTTTATACCCTGGCTTTTTCTTCTTGTGGGGTTCGATATCCTCTTTCTTATTTTAAGATCGATCTGCTTCGTCATTTTGGGGTGCACTTTTCCCAGTTGCACCCCTTGGGATGGATGAGGGTGGTACATTTCGAGCTGTCTTGTGCCGCCATTTCCGGTGAACCTTCCGTTCCCTTATTCTGTATGTTTTACAAGCTGATCTCCGACGGGGATTGGTACACCTTCGCTAAGAGACAGAACAATGTGTCAAAACCCTGCTATTCTTTCATGCCGACCTCCACTTACCCGAAGGACTGGAAAAGCAGGTTCATCTTTGTTTCTACCGCTATGATGTCAGAATCCCCTTTGCCTAGGGATGTTAATACCCCTATCGAAGATGCTATCCCTACCTTGTCGGCGAACGAGACTGTTCAGTGGAAACGTATGCACGAGCACCCTACCAGGGCTTTTACTTTCTCCGAAGGGATCTTGGCCATGGGGGGGTTGAGCCCCTCCTATCCCGTTCGTCCCAAGGCTTTCTTCGGTAAAAAAGGTATTTTTTTCGTCTAGGGTTTGTATTTGTTTGCCTTTGTCTTTTTGCATCTTCGTAGTCATCTTTAGTGCCTTTCTTCTGCAGAGTTGACCTTGTGGGGACTGCTCCAGGGAGATTCCAAGGATGTGCGGTTTGTGGTTGATGGTGAAGTTGTTCCGGGTTTGAGCAGGAGTGGAGTGGTGTCGGCTACCGGGGGGCCTGCCCAGGCTGGGGGTTCCACTGTTGTGGGTGGTGATAAGGGGAACCCTTCTGATGAGGAGGAAAGTTCTCCTGACCTTCCCCTTGTTCGACATTCTGATCAACATGATGATGAAGATGTGGAAATTTGTCTGGTTCGTAAGAGAAAATCTGTGAGTCCTCAGCCAGCCCCCTGCTCCCCGTGACATTCGACAAAGACTTCGGAGTGCCAGTGGTCAGAAGCCTCCCCCTTCGTCGAAAGCTGTCTCTGACCTTCCTCCTGCTGTGGTTAAAGGCTCTTTGTCTAAACACTTGAGGTCTTCAAGCCTTATGAGTGCCCCTCTGCTGGTGAACCCTTTCTTTCTTTTTGTCTACTCTGTCTTATCTCTGTTTGATTTCTAATGCTTCTCTTGTTGCAGAGGAGTTCTGGTGACCCCATAGAGATTACTACTGGTCCCTCATCTTCCCGCGTACAGGACAAGACTCCGGAATTAGGTTTGGCCTACTTTACCTCAGCCTTTGAACGTTCTCCTCTTCATGCCACGGGGACCAGTAAGCCTTCTGAACCTGAGGGTTTTGTCCCTCGATCTCCCTTGGCCCCTCTGTTTGCTGATGCTGTCCCCTTTACCTACGTCCCTAAATGGAAGGTAACTCAGTCCTCGGTGATAGGGACTCCCGAGGCTGCCAGGGACTTCCTGAGTCATGCCGTCCCTCTTTCCCATAAATTCGTAAATTCCGCTTTGAGGGACGATCTTTTCGAAGATCAATATAGTATGTCTCTTCGTGAGAGCTTTTTTAGGGGGGCTGGTATGCTGCAGAGGGTTGATGACCTGAGGAGGACGAATGAAGGACTCAAAGCTGAGCTTAAGGCTTCCCAATCTGTTGCTGCTGGTCTTAGGTGCCAGGTAGTTGAAGTTGAGAGGAAGCTGCAGGATGAGAAGGTATATAGTCCTTCCTTCCCCCTCCCCCCCTTTTTTTATAAACCGGCCTTTTGTTCAGAGGGCTGGAGCTGTGCTGGGGAAGAAGGAACGGGCCTGGGAGCAGGAGATGGCGGTGCTGATGGAGGAGAAAGAAGAGTTGGCTGCTGAGCTGAAGCATTTAAAGGAAGTTGGCTCCGTTTCCCAGGAGCAACTCAACACCATGTATGCAGACTATGGGATAACTTCTGACGACAATCAGCGGTTGGCAAGGGAAAAGCATTGGCTAATTACTGAAGGTTTTGGAGCCTTCCTTGCTGCTGTTGCTCAGTCGGAGGATTTCAAGAATGGCCTGGAGGAGGTTTACAGGGCATATAGGGATGTTGGCTATCAGTCAGGATTGAAGGATGGCTATGCCTATTCCGCTTAGGGCCTGGGAAGAAAGGAGACTCCTCTTTACAATTCCAAGGCAAAGAAGAGGTTGTCCAAGTTGAATGAGGAATTTGGGCGTAAAACCCCGGCCATCCTTGAGAAAATCCTGGAGCATCCCCTGATATCTATTGACGAATTAAAAGCCTTGTTCTCCTCTGCTGGCCCTTCGTCTCCACCGTCTTTATCCGGGGGTGATCCCCAGTGAACTTCGGACATTTAACATCTTTCAATATGGTTGTAATATGGATAACTTGCCTGCCCTAGGACACTTTTGAACTTTATTTTGTTGCTTGGGAGAGGGTCCTTCGTGTCGGGGGCCTCCTTGGTTTCTAATCATGTAGCTTATGACTGTGTATTGCTTTCTTGTCTTTTGCCTGTTTCTTGTTGTGGCTATTTGTTTTGCAGGGGCTTTTACCGAGGGTCAGTTCGGTGCTTCCCTGGGGACTTTTAGACTGCTTAGCGAGGAGCTATATCTTCGTCTCGCTTTGCTATATTTGTTATTCCGTGTGTCGTTTACTCTTGCCAAAGTTACTGAGGCCTTTCTTTTTGTATGTACTTTATATGAATAAAGAAAACTTCCTTTTGTGGTTTTGTTTACAAAAGTATGTTGTATTTTTTGTTTGTTTGTTAAACTATGATTGTCTGTTCGAGGCCAATCGATGGGCAAGTTTATAATGTGGCATTATGTTTTTGACTTGTTTCGCCCGTTTTTGGGTTAGCTAGACCCTTATTTGCCCCACGGCCGAGCTTTTGGCATGTCTGAGATGCCTTATACACGTGTGTTTACCTGTTAATTAGGTTTAATGGTTTTCCTGGGCACGTCTGCCCAGGTGTAATACCCATTGTTTTGTCAAAAGAGGACATGTTGACTGTCCGTTTTCCATTTACTTCCTAGGGATTTATACTTCCCGTCATAAATTGTTACAAAAGATCTGTCTTTGGGGGAACCCCAGATTAATAGTTAACTACTACAAAAGTGGCTCTTGGCCGTTTTCCTTGGGGGTGGACCCCTTACACATAATATTTCCTAAGCTGCATGAGATTCCAGGTCCTGGGGATCTCCTTACCTTCGAGTGTTTCCAATTTGCAAGTTCCTTTGCCGTTCGCCCATATGACCCGGTAGGCCCCCTCCCAGTTGGGGCCTAGCTTTCCGGTGCTTTCCTGCAGGCTGGCTTCATTTGCTCTTAGGACTAGGTCTCCGGGGACGAGGTTGAGCTTTTTCATCCTGGCGTTGTAATAACTTTCCAGTTGTCTCTTGTATTTGGCCTCCCTGACTGCTGCTATTTCTCTTCTTTCTTCCAAGAGATTCAAGTTCGTCCTGAGGTCTTGCTCATTTTCCTCCTCCCGGAGCCTCATTCGGGCAGTTGGGAATCCTATCTCAGCTGAGCCTCATTCGGGCAGTTGTCCCGTAGGTTAGGCTGAAAGGAGTCTCCTCATTACAACCTTTAGGAGTTGTTCTGTATGCCCATAACACGAATGGTAATTCTTCCAGCCATCTCTTTTGCTTCCGCCCGAGTCTTCCCTTCATCCCTTTGATGACGCTTTGGTTAGCTCTCTCTACCAATCCATTACTTTGGGCGTGGTTGATGGAAGTGAACACCTGTTGAATGTGCATCTGTTGGCACCATGGCTTAAAAGGTCTTCCAGCAAATTGGACGCCATTATCGCTTACCAGCTCCATTGGGACCCCATACCTGCAGATGATGTTGTCTAATACGAATCGCTGCATCTGTTCTCCAGTGATTTTGGCCAGGGGCTTCGCTTCGATCCATTTGGTGAAATAGTCAATAGCCACCACTATATATTTGACTCCTCCCGGGCCCTCCGGGAATGGCCCAATTATGTCGATAGCCCATTTTTGGAATGGCCAAGATGTCGAGACCGGTATCATGGGGTGTTTGTGTCGGTGGGTCATTGGTGCATGCACCTGGCAGTTATCACATTTCTTGATTTCCTCGGATCCTGTTTCGTACATTCGTGGCCAGTAAAACCCTGCATTCATTGCATTCGTCACTATCGTCCTTGGGCCCGAATGCATTCCGCAAATCCCCTCATGCATTTCCCTAATCACATATTCAGCTTCTTCCATATCGACACACTTCAGGGATGGACCCAGATATGATCTTCGATATAACTCCCCATCAATCAGTTTGTATTGCAGGGCTTTGGCCCTTATCTTTCTGGCTGCCCATTCCCCGTAGGGTAAAATCCCATCCCCGAGGAACTTGATAATCGGTGTCATCCATGTTTCCTGAGTACTCTCAACTGTAGCTACCTCCTTCGTGTTAAGGGAAGGAGATGTCAGGACCTCCACCTTAACTTCTTTCGCGAGGTGGTCAAATGCCACCGAGGCCAGCTTACTGAGGGCATCAGATTTTCTGTTTCTTCCTCGGGGGATGTACTCCAGTCTGAAAGTTTTAAATGCCTTGGCCATTTCTTTTACTTTCGCCACATACTGAGCCATGATGCTGTCTTTGGCTTCATACTCTCCTTGGTACTATTTTACTACCAGTTGTGAATCAGTGCTAGCTTCCACGTGCCTTGCTTTCATTTTTTGTGCCAGTCTCATTCCTGCCAAGAGGGTCTCATACTCGGCAGTGTTGTTGGTTTTTTCGAAGTCCAGCTTCACTAGAGGCCCCGTCGGTGAGTAGTTTCCACACAGCCTCGTCCTCCTTTTCTTTTTCTTCTTTCTCCAAGGCTTCCCATTTTAAAAGCTCCTTCTCTTCATCCTCGGGTACCTCTGCTAAAAAGTCGGCCAGTATCTGCCCCTTCATGGCCGTCCTGGGCTTAAACTCCAGAGAGTGTTACCCTAGCTCCATAGCCCACTTAGCCAACCGTCCCGACAGCTCCGGTCTCCTGAGTACCTTTTGAAGGGGTTGGTCAGTCATCAGGGTAATCTTGTGCCCTTGGAAGTACTTCCTGAGTCTTCGAGATGCGAAGACTAGAGCCAATGCCAGTTTCTCTAGAGGCATGTAGCGTTCTTCGGGACCTTTAAGTATTCTGCTGATGAAATATATAGGGATCTGCTTCCCTTCCCGTTCTACCATCATGACCGCACTTATGGTCGTTTTCGAGGCGGACGGGTATAGGAGCAACGGCTCCCCGGGTACTGGGGTGGCCAACGTTGGGAGCTTGCAGATGTAAGCTTTCATTTCTTGTAAGGCAGCCTCAGCCTCTGTGGTCCATTTAAATTTGTTTGTCTGGAGGCAGTCTTTCAACACTTTTATGAAGGGAAGGGTCCTGTCGGCTACCTTTGATAAGAAACGGTTCAACGCTATTAGTCTCCCGTTTAGCTGCTGAATGTCCTTCAGGGACCTGGGAGATCGCATCTCAGCCACCGCTTGGGTTTTCTCCGGATTTGCTTTGATCCCTCCCTCAGTGACCACTACTCCCAGGAAACTCCCCTCTTCTACTCCAAAACAGCACTTCCCAGGGTTTAACTTCATGTTCACATCTTGCATAGTGTTGAGAGTCTCGGCTATATCGTCTATCATGGCCATCTCCGTCAGGCTTTTGATAACAATGTCGTCGACGTATACTTCTAGTTTCCTTCCCCGTTGTTCCCTGAACAAAGCGTTCATGAACCTCTGATATGTGGCCCCAACATTTTTAAGACCAAAGGGCATCTTGGTGTAGCAGAATGTCCCTCCGTCTGTGATGAAGGCAGTCTTTTCTTCGTCTTCCATTGACATCTGGATTTGGTGGTACCCCTTGTAGGCGTCCAGGAAGCACTTCAGGGGGTACTGAGACAAAGAGTCTACCTGAACGTCTATCTCCGGGAGGGGATAACAGTCCTTAGGACATGCCTTGTTCAGATCTTGAAAGTCAATGCACATCCTCCACCCCCCCGTCTTTCTTTTGAACCATAACCGGATTGGCGATCCAGGACGGATACTTCACCTCCCTAACTATCCCTGCCCTGAGCAGTTTTCTGGTTTCCTCACAAGCAGCCCGTCTTTTGTTGGGTCCCATGCTTCGCTTTTTCTGTTTCACCGGTTTTGCCCATGTGTAAGTGTTTAGCCGGTGCTCGGTCAGGCTCCTAGGGACTCCTGTCATGTCCCCATGTTGAAATGCAAACGCATCTATGTTGTGGAGAAGCAACTCCTTCAGGGCACTCTTGCATTTGTCACTTAGGTGGCTTCCCACTTTGACCGTTTGTTCCGGGAACCTGTCGCTAAGGACCCATTCTTCTACTCCCTTTTTCTGGGGTTTCTCAGGTGCTTCCTCTTTGGATACGGAGGAGATTACCTCATAAGCAGATTTAACCCATGCTAGACCCTTCGGTGTCTGAAATACTTAAGCTCCATGGGGGGGTGGATGCCTGTGCCTGTAAGTCTCCAATTCCAGGTCTTCTTAAAATCGCGTTGTACTTTGAGGGTGCCCGGACCACTGTGAAGGTCAGATTTATCGTTCGGACCCGATCCCCTACCCCAACTGTGAATGGGAGCCTGATCTTTCCCAAGGGGTGTGACATGCTGTTGTTGAATCCCACCAAGGGGATGGAATATTCTTCCAACCGATCTCTTACATCTCTGTCGAATCTAAGGAAACAATGCTCGTATATTACCTCGACACCGGACCCTCCGTCCACATGTATTCGAGACACCTTATGGCCAGCTATTATAGCTGAGATGTTTAGGGGAAGTCGTTGCACTTCGCTTTCTTCCAGGTATGGCATAAGGATGGGAGCTTTCATGCAGTTCGGGGAGCCCAGGATCCTGGCTTTTACACTCCGGGTGGTATCGAATTCATTCCTCCTTCTAATCATATCAACATCTGCCCTCCCAGGCTCCCTTACATCTCTTCCCTTGCGGTCCCCCCTCCCTCTTTGATTTCTTTAACCAGATGGGCTAGCCTTCCCGTCTTCACCGCGGTTTCTATTTCCCTTTTTAGATACATGCAGAGTCATCGGTTTTGTGGCCAAAGCCTTTGTGAAAATCGCAGTACTCATTCGATTGTGCCTTCGGGCCTGGCATTATGGGTGGTGGCCTTGGGAAGGAGTTCTTTACCCTTTCCGTGGCCAGTATCTCGCTCGGTGTCTTGGTGAGGGGGGGTGAAATTATCGGAGTACAAAGAGGGACCCCTCCCTCGGGGTCTGTACGGGGAGTATGAGGGTCTCACTCTGTCATGCATCATCCTATCAAAAGCAGGTTTTCGGGAGTAAGGTGTACCTTTGTCAGGGAGCTTTGTGGTTGGGGTGACCCTCCGAGGTGTGACATCCGTCTCTTTAGCTTTGCTGACCGTGTCTTTCCCTCTGACAAAGGCCCTGACCCTATCCATGAGGTTGTCAAATGAGTGGGGAAACTCCTCCCCCAGTTTTTCACACAGCTGTGCATGCTTCAGCCCGTTTATGAAGCTACTGATCTTCATGACCTCCGGGACGTCTTTGATGTTCATGCTTTCCTTGACGAATCTCTCCATATACTGGTCTATTCGCTCATTGTCCCTCTGCCTTATGTGGAGGATCTCATTTGGATTCTTGACCACCTTTCTCTGTTGGCCAAAGTTCCTGAGGAACTTCTCGCTTAACTCTTCATAACTATTGATTCCCCCCGGAGGGAGGCTGTCAAACCAGAGCCGGGGCCCCTCCGTTAAGGTTTGTACAAACATATGGCACCAGACCGGCATGGGCCACCGTCCCAGTTGCCCTGCCCCCCTGAAAGCATGGAGATGATCCTCAGGGTCTCTTGTCCCATCATATCGGTCAAAGTTTGGGGGTAGCTTTGTCTTAGGGGGCATTGGTACCTCTCCTATCCTCCGGGTAAATTTTGAGACTTCAGCTAAGTCCCGTGGGAGGTAGGGTTGATTCAGGCCGTCGTTGTTTGGTTTTTCCTTTTCCTTCTCTTTTCCTTTTGGTTTCTTTCCCGTAATGAGATCCTCCCTTTCTTCCGAGGACATTTGCCTAAGGGCTGTCATGAATGTTTCCAGTGGGTCATCTCCATTGCCCTTGTTTTGGGGGTCTGCCTTATCTTGATTAGAGGGTGTATCAAATGACAACTTAGCCCTGATACTGTCAAGCTTCTCTTGTCTTTCTATGTCCTTGAGGCACTTCCTCAGTTTCTCTCGGTGCATGGCTACAAAATCCGGGGTGATGGTCTCCTCTTTTTCCAACAATTCTGCCTGATTCTCATTCTCTTCCTCATTGGTTATATCTTCCATCGTAACTTTGTCATGATCATTTTGCACCGTCTGAATGACCTGTGAACCGGGTGTAACGTCCATGCTGCCTTTCCTAAAACGGGTTGTCAATGACGTCGGAGTTCAGTGTGGAAACACCGGCCGAGCTGATGTCCCACGGATGGCGCCAATGTCGAATACCCAAATCCCGGCTGACGTTAAATGGATCTTCGCTGACGTCAAGATATCCCGCTCCTTAAAGCTACAAAAGAATAAACCGTTAGCCTCGTCACGGGGGACCCCGGAAGGGGGATCCGTGACCAAGCTCCGGCGTGAGAGTAAGTAAACTTGCCGGAAAATGAGAGGAGCTTCTCCCGATGAGCAGAATCACCGGAAGGTTTCCTCTTTGGTGTGAATCCAATAAATACGTGTGTGGGTATTAAATGTAAGGGAATATTGGTCGGAATTAATGAGAGGAGAGTAAATGAGAGTGTTGTAAATGAGATAGTTCCGGAGATGATACCTGCCTTTGTTCTTTCTTGCTTGCTCTTATATAACAACCGGTCCTTATCTCACTAGATATCTCCCACATGTGATCTAACGGTTTTTGGGGGCTCTCGGGGGGTGCAAACACGTGTCTGACCCTCAACGGTGAGATGTTCACCCTAATTAATGCTCCAGCCGGAGAAGTACATTGTTTCAGACGAGATCCCATTCTTATCGAGCATTAAATGAAGCCTGTTATCTGTGCTAGCTGTTTTCCCACCCGTTACAAAAGGAGAGAAACCTTAATGGACAAGATAACTCTATTTTGTGGGCTTTCGTACAATTGGGCCCTCGTGAGGATAGTCCAAAGCGGGTAAAGTGGGCTTTCCCACTTGCCCGTTGTCAGAACCTTTTATGCATACATATATACCAGGAAAATGGAAGTCTACTTTTTCTTGTTTTGGGTTCCTGGGCTAATAAAAGGGAGCTGGCCCATTTTGATTTACAGCCAGCTAGCATCTGGAAAGGCAAGTAGCCCATTCTAAAACTAGTTATCACAATTCTATGGTAGCAAAGTTATCACAACCACTCAGCTCCAAAAATCACATGGCTTCTCATAATAAGATTTACTGAATTCATGAATCACTAAAATAAATGGCACCAGCATACCAGAGAAATGCTAGAATATAAGCTAAATAATAAACCATATTTTAATTTAATAAGTTAGTAAAACAAATATTCACAAACATATCATTTTGCAATATCAAAGTGTTTGTGATATCATAGTAGTATCAGAGCCTATACAATATGCCATCAAACATATGTTGCACAGTGGCTTTCCATGGATCAAAAGGAAATACCTCTTCATGATCAATACGCACAACAAACAGAAGCGAATTGAATAGAAACGAGAACTGGATTAAAGAACAAACTAGTTTGCTGTTAAGTGATTTTAGAATTACTAAACCAACCGATGGATTTGTTCTTTAATAGATACCTACGGTATATATACAATCTGAAGCGACCCAATGGAAGGGAGAAAATCCAGATAATCATATCGGCCTTTAGACGTACTTTTAAATATAAGGCTTGTTAACTAACAAGCCCAACAACTAGAGGTTTGACCATAAACATAAAAAAAATACCAAATTGTCTTGATGCATAGCAAATAAACTAGAAATAAAGCCCACAACGTAAATGGATTAGATTTTCAAGCATATGAACAGAACAATAACAACAATCTCTATTGGTTTACATTTTACAATCCCTTTTAAACATTTGGCATTTGTAAAACAATTGTGTTTATTTTATCTGTGTCTAAGACATTTGTTATGAAACTAGTGTTTTCGCTCAACCGAATATTTCTTAGTTTAATAACATGTACGCCTTTATTTCGGTCACTTATACATGCTACTTATAACACAATCTCAAAAAAAAAAAAAAAGATACATCGAGTGAACCAATTAAACCAAAACACTACGATAGTTTTGCCAAAAAAATAACTAAAACGATGGCAAACATGTAATTTAGAGCTGGGGGCAAAACAATAATTTGTTAGGACCAATTCGCGAGTTCTAGGCAGCAATTTGGCACGAATAAAAACTAAACTTAGTCAACCAAGTAAAATAAAACACTACCATAGTTTTGTCCCAAAAAAACGATGGCAAGATTGCAATTTTTAACTGGGGTAAAATCGTAATTTTGAAATGGAGGCAAAATAATAGTTTGAACTGAGGGAAAATCATAATTTTATTTTGAACTGGGCGCAAAATCGTAATTTTTAACTGAGGGCAAAATCGTAATTTTAAGCTGTGGGCAAAACCAAAATTTTATTTTGAACTGGGGCGAAATCGTAATTTTAAATTAGGGATAAAATTGTAATTTGGCAGGACCATAGCTGGAGCAAAACCATAATTTTATTTTGAACTGGGGGCAATATCGTAATTTTTACTTGAGGGCAAAATCGTAATTTTAAGCTAAGGACAAAACCAAAATTTTATTTTAAACTGGGGACAAATTCGTAATTTTAACTATTATATGCTAATTTAAAAGAAAACAAAAACCCTTCTTATTTGCCGCCAGTTGTGGCCAATAACAAAATAAAACTATTCCCCGTCTGGGCATGGTTGTAAAACAAGATTTCCAAGGCCGAGTACTCCCCGAGTAGTCACTACAAGGTAGGCTGCCGAGGCGACTTTCTCTAACTCTGCCTAATTACTCTGAATCGATCAAACGCGGTCAAACTCGGCAAAAATCGGATCTAGTAGGTCAATTCCGGCCGAGTTTGACTTAAAAAATAATAAACCATAATTTATATGACTATCATATTAAATAATGAATATCATTTTCACGTATTTTGTTATAAATATTAGTAAATTTATGTTTTAGACATATATTTAATTTTCAAAAACTAATTTCTTTATAATTTAACATGTCCGAGTACTCCCCGAGTACTCTCCGTCTATGCCGAGTACTCTTAACTCCCCGGTCTACCGACTAGGGAGCGCCTAGCGACTTTTGCAACCATGCGTCTGGGGAATGTATATGTAGTAAACTAGGTGATGCCCCGCCCGCGTTGCGGGGTGATGACCGAATAATTCTCAACCAATAAAAAAAAGTACTATAGTTTTGTTAGAAAGAAAAAGTAAAAAGATGACAAGATCACAATTTTGAGCTCAGGGCAAAACAGTAATTTGTAAGGACAAATGAGTGAGTGTTAGACGGCTCATTGACACGATTTTTAGCTGGGGGCCAAGTCATATTTTTTATTTATTAAAATCGTAATTTTTAGCTAGGGAAAACAATATTTTTATTTTGCATTGGGGGCAAAAACGTTGTTTTGAATTGAGGGTGATATCCTAATTCTGAACAGAGGAGAAAATCATAAATTTTAGCTGGGGGTAAAAGCATATTTATATTTTGAACTAGGGGCAAAGACGTAATTTTAAACTGGGGTTAGCAATAATTTTAAAGTGGGTATAAAATAATAAACTGGTAAAAAATCGTAATTTTGAGCCAGGGGGAAAACAAAATTTTATTTTGTACTGGGGCGAAAACGTAATTTTGGCTGAGGGTAAAAGCGTATTTTTTTACCGAGGGCGAAAGCGTATTTTTTAGCTCGGGGCAAAAGGGTAAATGTATTTTGAAGTTGGGGCAAAACCGCATTTTTTAGCGGGCGCCGAAATCGTAAATTTAAAGTGGGTAAAAAATAATAAACTTGGTGGTCCAATGGGTATTGCTCGCCGCCTATTTGAACCATTGGCAGGGAAAAACTATTCCGGGGCAAGAACGTAATTTTAAAACATTTATAAAATAATAAACTGGTTGGTCCAATAAGAGAGGGCCGGCCGCCCATTTCAGCCAATGGCTATGAACTACTATTCCAGCAAAGTGAAAATGTATATGTTGAAAATGAAAATTGGGTCTTAGAAAAATATTATAGTTTAGTATGACCAAATGGTATCTACAAAAGCCTAAAGGTTTAAAAGGGATTATAATCCAGTAGAAGATTTTGTTTATGTTGCTGAAAATATAATCCATTTACGTTGTGGGCTTTACTTCTAGTTTATTTGTTATGGGCCAAGACAATTTGTTATTTATGTTTATGGGTCAAAAATCTAGTTGTTGATCTTGTTATTTAACTAGCCTCATATTTAAAGATGGGTGCGTCCAAACTCTGAAAAAAGGGTTGTGATCAACAAGAAAAACAAACATAAATATACTATGTTTTTGTTGTCTAGACTTCGGTCACTAGGCATCTCCATCTCCAAGTAAGTTGTTTAAGAACCCTCTTTTTCTCAGATTCTAAAAATTATGTAGAATTTCCGGCTCTGGGCCCGGCAAACCCGTGCCGACGCCCGAAGCCCAAAATTTCAAAGGGCCCGAAAAGTCTTAATTAGTTTGTATATATTTATTAAGAGTGAATTGCAAGTTTTGTCCTTTATGTTTGTATCAAATTGCAGGCGGTGTCCTTTGCCTTTAAATTTGACGAGTTTTATCCTTAATGTTTCAAAATGTTGCACGTTATGTCCTTTAGCCCTAACTCAGTCAGATTTTTTTGTTAAATATGGTCATGTGCCTTGCACATGAGGGTATACTTGTCATTTTACTTCTTCAGGGATTATTGAGTAAATAACTTATATCAAGGGACTAAATGTGAAAAATAATTAAAGAATAAAATATAAATAAAAAAACCTAATTAACAAAATTCTCTCTCTCTATATATCACACGCATCTCCACTCTCTCTGTCTAAAAACCCTGCAACAATAACCACCAATAACCTTCCAGCCACCACCAATAACCACCTTCAGCCACCACCCTCCAGTGCTTTCAACATCGCCACCAGCCACCTACACCCTCTTTCTCTAACCCACAGAGCACCACCACCACCTCCTTTTTACAACCATCACCATCTAAACGAGACAATCCCAAAACTCATTTCATAACAAATCAAATTAAACACCACCACCAATCCACATCACCTGCCACCGTGGTTGGCCCTTTATCATCTACAACCCCACAACCAATAATCAACAAACAAAATCCCCAAATCAACTCAAGAACCCAGAAATCCCCAAATCAACAAACAAAATCCCCAACCCAACAACCAAACATCCCCAAATCAACTCAACAAACAAAATCACCTGCCACCGTCGAGATTCCTTTTGTCCTCTCCACTGCCACCACCATCCTCCACTACTCTCTCGCCACCGTCACTGCAAAGTGATTCGGATCTCCTCTGATTTCTCTCACCACCACCGTCACTGAAGGGTAGTTTAGATCAAGGGTCGCATTTCCACAATCAACCTCTGATTTCTTCGAAATGAATGTCGTTGCCAAGCCTTCAATGTTCAATCACTGTAGTGGTGGTGGCGGTGGTTATGGAGAGATGCAGATGGCGATGGTTATGGGGGTCGCATGCAGCAGTTATGATTGCGGGGGGGGGGGGGGGGGGGGCAGAGGTGGTGGTGGTGAAAGAGATGCAGAGATGAGAAAGAGGGATAGAATGAGGAAGGGTTGGGTTTTTTGTGTATATATGGCGATGGTCTGAATTTTTGTGGGGTTCCAGAGAGGGGCGAATTGGTGGTGGGGTGGTGGTGTTCACAGTGGTGGCAAGTGGGTAGACGATGCTGTCCTTGCTCAGGAGGTGGTAGACGGTGGTGGAGATGGTGGTGTGCCGCCGTGAGCCGCCACAAAGAGTGGTGGCCAGCCTGTTGTTAGAGAGAGAGGGAGAGAGTTTCAGATTAAGAGAGAAAGAGAGTGAGAGTTTATATATTTTTATTTTTAAGTTTAGTACAAAATTGCCCCTGTAATTTTTTTTTACAAAGTAGTACTTGGAAAGCTGAAATGACAATAATGCCCTCATGTGCAAGGCACATGACCAGATTTAACCAAAAAATCTAACTGGGTTTGGCATAAAGGACATAACGTGCAAGATTTTGAAACATTAAGTATATAACTTGTCAATTTTAAAGATAAAGGACATCGCCTGCAATTGGGTATAAAGATAAAGGACAAAACTTGCAATTCACTCTATTTATTAAACTATATATTTAGTATATTAATCCGTTTATTATGCAAAAAAAGTATTGGTGGTGTAGTGGCAAAAACCATCTCAAAATAATGTAAAGATCTCAAGTTCAAGTCTTAGCTCCATCATTAAGTTTTTATTTTTGTGATTCATTTACCCTTAACCATAATTTTGAGCCTAATTCTTTTCGTCGCCCGAGGCCTAAATTTTTTCAAGAGTTTTCAGGATGGCTCTGGTATAATACTTGGCTAAGACTGGACGATGTAGGAGGCGGGGAAGTGGCGTGGAGACTTCAACCCAGGGGCGGACCCACCACCATCCCAAGGTGGGCGGGCACACCCCCGGGGGGAAAAATAGTGTTATTTTCCGACCAAAATCCCGTCTGCACCCCTTGGATTTTTTCGTCCGCACCCCTTGGATTTATTCGTCCACACCCCTTGGAATTTTTCGTCCGCACACCTTAGTTAAAAAATATTATGGATTATATTAAAAAAAAATTAGTAATGTCTGATTTATTTAAAAAAAACAATCTTATCTATTATATATAATAAATGAAAGTGATTTGGGCCACGTGTCACTTGATTAGGGCATCCTCAATCCCATTTTCCCGCCCAACAGTGTTCCGTCCCTTTATCTCACTCCTAAAAACCCTAATCTTCTAATTCTTCTTCCGTACTCTTTTCTTCTCCTTTCTCTGGCGATTCAAGAAGACCAGATGCGATTCCTCGTTAAATATGCGATCCCTCTTCCGATTCTTCCATCATCGATTCTTCTTTCTCACATTTATTCTCCATAAACCCTAAACTCACCAGAATTCTTTTTGCTCTTCATCTTGAAAGAAGGAGAGAAGATTCGAGAGATAGATCGAGAGATGGGGCGCCGGCTAAGGGTTCTGCGGTGTTTCTCTTACAAGATTCTTTCATCTTCTTCGTCGGCAAGGTTCTTCCATTTGAGGTTTGATTTGTATGTTTATAGATCTGTGTTGATTTCTTCTTGTTTTCATACAAAGTTTCTAATTAAACCCTAATTTCTACTCCTAATCTCATCATATGGTTCCAAGGTTGTTTTCATCGATGGTCATCAAAGTTCAGATCCGCTTACCTGCGGCTAGATTTCCGCCATGAACTGGTATGTTTGAATATGTTCAGAAACTAAGGGTTTTTTCTTAACGGTGATGATATGAGTACAACATCTGTTGATTATTGATCTGTGAATATGTTCACAGATTATTCTTTTTGAAATTAGGGTTTCATTTGTTTGAGATTTGAATCTTCCGATTGTTGAAGCCTTTGAAGCCGATCCTTTTAAATTTCCAGTTCCCGAGGTATGATCTGTTTGTAACAGCAGTGGTTCAGCATCTACAGTGGATTCAACATCTACAGTGGATTCAACATCAGGTGTTTGGTTAATTTTTGGTCAGGTTTCCTGTTCAGTTTTGTTGTTCACTGATGCGTGTGAAGTGTTATATATTTTAGGTGTATATTTTAAGCCCCTTTAACACTTATTTTTAGCCAAGTTTTAAATTTATAAAACACGATATTTTACTAACACTAAACACACATATGGGCAAGTGCACCCATCGTGAGCGTAGTATAGTGTTGGCAAGATACCGAGGTCGTCCAAGGACACAAGAGCTTTTAGTACCGGTTTATCCTCAACGTCTAATCAAAATAAAAAGTTTAGAAAAATGTTTTAAACTAAGAAAAATAAAAACTAACTAAAATGCTGAAAATAAAAATAAAAATAAAAACAGATAGACAAGATGAATCACTTGGTTCCGACTCGTATCTAGTGTAACCTTTGATTAATTCCGCACTTTTGCACATGATTAAGAGATTATCTTAGTTATTGTAGTAGGCCCCTCTTTTGAAGGTGACGTTACCCTCACCCCAGTAGTTTGAGTCAGCAAGGATACAATCCTAAAAGGGTGGATTATTGGAAGATAATGAATTAAGTTATTAATGCAATATTATGGTAGGCCCCTCTTTTGGAGGTGACGTTACCCTCGACTAAGTAGTCTGAGTCAGCAGGGATACAGTCCTAAATAGCCGGGTTATAGTATTAATAGTAGTTAACTTATGAGGGGATCAAAGAGTTTGGACCCCCGCCATCCAATACCGTGAAGTATTGAAGGAGATCCTACTAAATTTGACCCAGGTCCATTGCAGGACCTCTAAACGCTGAATAATGGCAAGACCTTTACCAAACCGTTCCCTTAACCCCCGACCAGGTAGCCAACATACCTCCATATAGACCGTGGAGATATGAATGGTGAAAATCTTTTATTTTATATAGACAGTAAAATAATTTCAAGACACCACGGACAAACGATAAAGAAAGATCACCTTCAACATAAGCAACTAGTTATTAAAGTCATTAATACGAAACCAAATAAAAAGTGCAAAAGATTAGAAATAAAAAGTATTACACTAGACACTTTGTCTTCACCAAGTGATGTAAGAGACTTAGGCAAACATGGCCTTGATTGTCAAGAACTCTTACGATCAATCTTGGATCCCGAGACGACTCACACACTCTACGATGGACAATGGATGATGGTGGTGGATGATGGTGTTATGGTGGTGGTGGGTGGTGGGTGAAGTGTGAGAGAGGTGGTGTGCCAAGGGATGGTTTGAGCTTGAGCCAAGCACATCTATTTATAGGCTGAACAGAAGCTCAGGCACGGCCCCGTGTCCAGTGGGCACGGCCCCGTGTCCACATCCTTCTCTTTCTTCATTAAATGCAGCTTTGTCTTATTAGTTGACCACGCCCCCGTGTCCGCTGAGCACGACCCCGTGGTGCAGAAGAATCTTTGTACTATGCAGATTTGCTGGATTGTGCGAATCTTATAGTTGACCACGGCCCCGTGTCCGTTGAGCACGGCCCCGTGGTGGGCAATAGAAGCTTCTACTACTTTGTCTTTTCTGCTGATACTTGGGCACGCCCCCGTGCTGGCTGAGCACGGGGCGTGTTCAGTCTTCTGTCTTCTTGTTTTGCTTGGGAAGATGCTGTCGTGGGGTCGGGCATGTCACGTCTTGTTCCTTTTCTTGTATTTATGTTAGATTTTGATGTCTTTTTGCTTCTTTTGTTAAATTGAGCTCATTTAATCCTGAAAATACAAAAGGAAGACAAAAGCACACTTTTTCCAACATTAGTACTAAAAAGGGGTTAGTTTTATGCCTCATTTGATGAAATTTATATGTTAATATTTGAACACATCAAATACCCCCACACTTGAATCTTTGCTTGTCCTCAAGCAAAACTCTTTAATATGTGGCTATTTACATTCCCAAATGGAATGGGTAGAGAAGAAGGTTTTTGGGCTTGTCGTAGAGTGTCGGGATTTCCAAGATTCTTTATTTAATTTTTATTTATTTACAATCCTATTCGTCATGATTTATTTAAAACTTTTCATAAGATAAATTACTTATTAGGGCATAACATGCCTTTGTAAAATTCTATTTATATACAAGTTCACATACCTCATGGGGATCACTCAACACTCGGCCGAAAATGTATTTTTGTGGATCACTCGAGAGCGGCATGAAACTTACTCCTACCATAGGCTTGCCAAGCAATCAATCCTCCTCCTTTTTAACTTATATACCTTTGTAAATATCAAGAGGACTTTGTGGGTTAAGGGTTAGGCTTGGGTTAAAGGTAGGTGGTTGGGTTGGTGGTTAGTGGTTAGTAAAAAGGGCGAAAAGCGTAACAAGTGTCGGTTTTCGTATGACTTTCTATTTTTGTAACTTTTATTTTGATGAAGCTATTTATTCAAACAAAGTTATTTTTGGTGAACTTGTTTGTTTATTTGCTTCATCATCAACAAATTTTTTTTTTTTTTTTGAAAAGTCATATAAAGAACCGAACTTGTTACTAAAACAAAGGGGTAAAAATGAAAAAGGTTTTGGTGGGTAAAAAGGGTGTTTGGTTTGGGTTATGAAATGAAAAGGTTTAGGCTCAAAGGGGCTAACTAGGGGGATTTTGGGTAGGTGGTAAAAAAAAAGAAAATAATGGTGTAGAAATAAAAAGGGTTAGTCCTAATGTCTCCATCATTTACTTACTCGGGTTTAAGTTGGTAAGGACCGGGAATGTATCGTCATGGCAAGTTCTAGAGTCGTAAGAACCAAGCGGCTATTCACACAAGAAACGAAAATGAGCATTTTAGTCAAATGATATGTAAGTGTTTGCTCAATAAAGGCTCAAAACTCACTTTTGTGGGAATGGGTTTTTATGTGATCAAGTATATATAATTAAATTTTAACTAAGCTTGTCATGCCTTTTCATAATTTTCTTATGTTGGTTCTTTTTATCACGACGCTATCGGTTGTAAATTCATAAAAATATAACCTTTTTAAGAACTTGAATTTCCCGAATTAAACCTAGACAAGTAAAAATGAAAATTTTTTGAAAAAAATTTGGGGTGATTAGCGGTTCCAATAGAGTTTTGTGTAAGGCTTGTATTTAGGACTTGCAAGTTTCAAGGTTTTAGCATCCCCCCCACACTTAAATTACACATTGTCCTCAATGTGTCCCAAAAAATAAGTTTTTAGGTTGATTGAATGTGTAAAAATGTGTGAAAAGCAAAAATTTTGTGTTACTGGGCGCTGAACACGGCCCCGTGTGATCCGGGCACGGCCCCGTGTTCAAGTGCCAGTAACAAAATTAAACAAGAGAAACAGAAGTCTGGACACGGGGGCGTGTTGGGTGAACACGGCCCGTGTCCAGTTACCTGAACTGGGTCTTTTTCTGCAGACTGTGCAGCACGGGGCCGTGTTGGGTGGACACGGCCCGTGCCGAGCTTACTGCAAACGAAGAAATTTGTCGGACGGTTCTGTTTTCCTGTATGGAGTGTTGGTTCAAGTTTCCCTTGCATCCTTTGCCATCTCAAGTGTGTTTTATTCCTGAAAATTAAAACTAACTAGAAAACAAGAAAATTAATCTAAACTAAACTAAGGATAGTTCCGTGGAATGCCTCCATGGTGCGCCACGTTTATAAGGGTCCTTGGCTAGACCCAAAGCCTGGTCACATGTTACCCAAGTGGGATGTATTGCATCCCAAGTTACACCGTCGGAGAGCGTCATCCAAGCTTGAGTCTATGACCTTCATGTAGTTGACCGGGTCTTCTTCCTCTATCTTCTTTCCACATTCAAACTTCACTTTCTCGTCCCCAAACTTCAATGTTAACGTTCCGTCATTCATATCTACCACTGCTTGGGCGGTGGCTAGAAATGGCCTCCCGAGGATGAGAGGGACTTCGGTGTCTTCTTCCATGTCTAGGATGACAAAGTCAGTTGGAAAAACGAAGTTGTCGACCTTGACCAGTAGATTTTCAGCGACACCTTGTGGAAATTTGACGGACCTGTCGGCGAGTTGTATGCTCATCTTTGTAGGGCTAGTTACTCCTAGGCCGAGTCGTTTGAACATTGACGTGGGCATGAGGTTAATGCTAGCCCCAAGATCGGCTAATGCATTACGAACGGGGGACTCCCCAATCGAGCAAGGAATTGGGAAGCTCCCGGGATCGATTTTCTTTTGTGGAAGTTTGTTGAGTACTAAAGCGGAGCATTCTTCGCCTAATTTAACTAATTGCAATGATTCAATTTTCCTTTTGTGAGTGAGGAAGTCCCTCATGAATTTTGCATATTTAGGCATTTGGGTTAGGACCTCAATAAAAGGAATATTGACATGCAATTGTTTTAGTAAACTTTCGAATTTTGCGAATTGCTCATCGGTCTTTTGACGATTTAACCTACCGGGGTACGGAATTGGAGGAGTCTTGGTGGGCTCTTGATTTGGTGAAGAAGCCTTTTCTAGTTGAGGTGTAGGTGAAGTCGTACTTTGATGTTGACCCCCTTCAACTGGTGGTAATGGAGTATCCTCGGGACCCACGGTTCGGTTTCTCAATGTGATAGGGTGTACTTGTGCCTTTGGGTTGGTTTCAGTATTACTTGGTAATGCACCTTGTGGTCTCTCGGAGAAATTTTGAGCTAGTTGATTTAATTGTTTTTCAACGTTTTGAATGCTAGCTTGTTGATTTCTAAAATTCGATTCCAATTGTTGGAATCGATCCGAGTTTTTCTTTTCGGTGTCGGAGATGAGGCGAGATACGGTATCTTCAAGCCTTTCTCTTCCACCTTGTTGTTGAGAGAAATTTTGTGGTTGTTGAAAATTAGTTCGTTGGTTTTGTTGGTTACTACTATTGCCGGGATCTCTCCAACCAAGATTTGGGTAGTTACGCCATCCTTGGTTGTAGGTACCCGTTGGAGGACCCGACGGCCTAGGTCTATTATCAATGTAGTTTACCGTTTCTGTTTGTTCATCTAATTCTTTCATACAACTCCAATTTTCATGTGACCCACCACACCCTTCACAAGCCATAACCGAGGCCGTTTTTGTCATTTCTAGCTTTTTGATTTTCGAAGAGAGGGCCTCGATTTGGGCTTGTATAGAGGTGCTTTCATCAACCTTATGGGCGCCCGGGGCAATAGATTTATTACCTCGGGAGTGTGCCATTGAAAATTGGTTTGAGCAATTTCCTCAATTTGATTATATATTTCATTTGGGCGACGATTACCTAAAAGTCCCCCGGAGCTTGAATCAAGTGGTTGTCTTGTGTGTGGCAACAACCCATTGTAGAAAGTGGATACTTGTTGCCACACCGCTAGACCGTGATGAGGACACTTTCTTAGAAGCTCCTTGAACCTTTCCCAAGTTTCATATAAGGATTCCTCATCCTCTTGTGAGTATGTATTAATTTCAGTCATTAATTTAGCCGTTTTAACAGGAGGGAAATACTTATATAAAAACTTTTGGGCAAGTTCATCCCAGGTGTTTACCGAGCCAACTGGGAGGGTGTTAAGCCAAGCCTTAGCTCGGTCTTTTAGTGAAAATGGAAACATTCGAAGGCGGATGGCGTCATTTGATGCTCCATTGATCCGAAAGGTATCACATATTTCTAAGAAATTAGTAATATGCAGATGGGGATCCTCGTCCGCAAGCCCATGGAAGGTTGCGGAGTTTTGGAGCATTTGTATCAAATGCGGCCGAAGTTCCGAAGTTATTGGCTTCGACATTTGGTGCATTGATAGCGGCGCCGAGATTGCCTACGGTGGGCCGTAGGTAATCCATGAGGGTACGTTGATCCGCCATTGGAAGTGGGTCCCCCGAAACTTTCTCTTGATTTTTAGCTTTAAGTCTTTTTCTGAGAAAGCGTTCGGGTTCTTCTAGAGGTTCTTTTATGTCTCTACTAGAACTGGAGCTCATGCACTACGTAGGAGGTTCAAATGTGGCGCCTAGGTTCCAAGTCCTGCAATAAAAACAGAAAAGAACGTTGGTCAGAATGTTCACCACGACCCCGTGCTCAGCGAACACGGCCCGTGGTCAGAGGTACAGTGATTGTCTTTTGGATCCCTGTTACTGGGAGTTGGACACGACCCCGTGTTGCACCGACACGGCCCCGTGTTCAGCTCTCTGTAACTCAGAAAATAAAAACTGCCAGTGATGATGCTGGGCACGACCCGTGTCCGACCAGGCACGGCCCGTGCTGAGCTCTGCAGAACTGAAAAAATCTAAAAAGAATCCTAAAAAAATGAAAAATAAGAAAAACGATTAGGCCGTTGATTCCTAACTTTCTTAAAATCCTTGTGTCCCCGGTAGCGGCGCCAAAAACTTGATGCGTGTGAAGTGTTATATATTTTAGGTGTATATTTTAAGCCCCTTTAACACTTATTTTTAGCCAAGTTTTAAATTTATAAAACACGATATTTTACTAACACTAAACACACATATGGGCAAGTGCACCCATCGTGAGCGTAGTATAGTGTTGGCAAGATACCGAGGTCGTCCAAGGACACAAGAGCTTTTAGTACCGGTTTATCCTCAACGTCTAATCAAAATAAAAAGTTTAGAAAAATGTTTTAAACTAAGAAAAATAAAAACTAACTAAAATGCTGAAAATAAAAATAAAAATAAAAACAGATAGACAAGATGAATCACTTGGTTCCGACTCGTATCTAGTGTAACCTTTGATTAATTCCGCACTTTTGCACATGATTAAGAGATTATCTTAGTTATTGTAGTAGGCCCCTCTTTTGAAGGTGACGTTACCCTCACCCCAGTAGTTTGAGTCAGCAAGGATACAATCCTAAAAGGGTGGATTATTGGAAGATAATGAATTAAGTTATTAATGCAATATTATGGTAGGCCCCTCTTTTGGAGGTGACGTTACCCTCGACTAAGTAGTCTGAGTCAGCAGGGATACAGTCCTAAATAGCCGGGTTATAGTATTAATAGTAGTTAACTTATGAGGGGATCAAAGAGTTTGGACCCCCGCCATCCAATACCGTGAAGTATTGAAGGAGATCCTACTAAATTTGACCCAGGTCCATTGCAGGACCTCTAAACGCTGAACAATGGCAAGACCTTTACCAAACCGTTCCCTTAACCCCCGACCAGGTAGCCAACATACCTCCATATAGACCGTGGAGATATGAATGGTGAAAATCTTTTATTTTATATAGACAGTAAAATAATTTCAAGACACCACGGACAAACGATAAAGAAAGATCACCTTCAACATAAGCAACTAGTTATTAAAGTCATTAATACGAAACCAAATAAAAAGTGCAAAAGATTAGAAATAAAAAGTATTACACTAGACACTTTGTCTTCACCAAGTGATGTAAGAGACTTAGGCAAACATGGCCTTGATTGTCAAGAACTCTTACGATCAATCTTGGATCCCGAGACGACTCACACACTCTACGATGGACAATGGATGATGGTGTTATGGTGGTGGTGGGTGAAGTGTGAGAGATGTGGTGTGCCAAGGGATGGTTTGAGCTTGAGCCAAGCACATCTATTTATAGGCTGAACAGAAGCTCGGGCACGGCCCCGTGTCCAGTGGGCACGGCCCCGTGTCCACATCCTTCTCTTTCTTCATTAAATGCAGCTTTGTCTTATTAGTTGACCACGCCCTCGTGTCCGCTGAGCACGACCCCGTGGTGCAGAAGAATCTTTGTACTATGCAGATTTGCTGGATTGTGCGAATCTTATAGTTGACCACGGCCCCGTGTCCGCTGAGCACGGCCCCGTGGTGGGCAATAGAAGCTTCTACCACTTTGTCTTTTCTGCTGACACTTGGGCACGCCCCCGTTCTGGCTGAGCACGGGGCGTGTTCAGTCTTCTGTCTTCTTGTTTTGCTTGGGAAGATGCTGTCGTGGGGTCGGGCATGTCACGTCTTGTTCCTTTTCTTGTATTTATGTTAGATTTTGATGTCTTTTTGCTTCTTTTGTTAATTTGAGCTCATTTAATCCTGAAAATACAAAAGGAAGACAAAAGCACACTTTTTCCAACATTAGTACTAAAAAGGGGTTAGTTTTATGCCTCATTTGATGAAATTTATATGTTAATATTTGAACACATCATTCACTTATCTAATTTTCATTTTATTTTTAGGCTTCTATATGAATATGAGGTTGATTGATTGGTCACTTGCTATTGTTGTTTGATGTTGTTTGCTATTGTTGTCAAGTAAGGTAAAAATGGCCATTCTAATTACACATTCTACGGAATGTAGTTAAGAGCCGCACATAAATCAGATAATTGTTATTCTTTTGCTAACTTCGTTATTTCATATAATATAATGATTTGTTATACAACTGTCATGACCCCCGACCCACCCTGGACAGAATCGGGAGCCGCGAACAGCCAGTGGTACCGGTGATTATTTTTGAAAAATATTGCAGCGGAATTTCATCAGGACCGTGAGTTAGGAAAAATATCAGAGTTTAGAAAACACCGGATTTTATTTATTAAATAGATGGGATAACCCATGTTTTACAAAGGTAGCTTTAATAAAGATAAATTTGATTACATAAGACAATATTTCTTAATTTTATTTAATTAAAATAAGCCACTTCTTGAAGCCTTTCAGTGCCGTATCCATCTCTTACTCCAATTTACTGTAATTACCTGAAACGCGTTTTAAAAAGGTTTTGTCAGCGGGAAATACTGAGTGAATCATTCTATTTACATAAAATGATGTATAGTTATTAATTACAGCATAAGAGCGATTACAATGGCTTCTATCTTATTTTTATCTGGCGCTCTGTCACAATGGTGACAAGTCATAATGGTGACGATGGTCATACCACTATTAGGTCAATGAACCTAAATAGTGATGATTATCCCTAGTAGGTCAATGAACCTAACTGGGAGAAAATTAGTAATGTGCACAATACCCCACTAGCCAGTGATTCAAGATATCCACGACTTAGTCCCTGTAATTATAACTTTTGAAAATAATTTGAGGTATTGTAAAGTAGTTGATAAAAAGAGAATGACTCACTTTATAAGCATGCAGATTCATACAGGCAAAGTTTAGTCTACAGATAATCCTTGATATATTGCAGATTTATACAGGCAGAGCTTAGCCTTGTAGGTCCCCTATTCGTATGGATCTTCTACAGAATTGTCTTTCCAACCAAGAGTGCGGAATCCTCTTGATCAGAATATCACAGAAACAAGTAGAAAACAGGAACAGCAAGACACTTTCAAACTGGGTTTCTATTGATTATCGATTACAAGAATTACAATCAATCAAACCCTAACCAATCACAATTTCGTCCAAGTCTCTCAACTCTCACGAAATTACTCTCACACAATGTTCTGGCTGATTAACCTAAACCCTAAAGCCTAACCTTGTTTATATAACACAAGGTTACTACTTGGGCCAAGGTTAAACATCATGGACTGCGAATTGGACAGGCCCAATTCGCCCCACATCCCCATAAGTATGGGTTTGGTTAGCCCAAACATTACAACTAACTATTACAAAGCTAAACCCGCTAACTGTTTATCGTTTAACTAATTACAAGATATCCAAAGACCAAATCTAAGCTGTTGTCACAAACATGCACCAACAAACTCCCCCTTGACAATAGCTTCATAAAATAACTTTGTCTTCAGTCTTCTTGCAATCTTCATGTAGTCTTGCACTGTCTTTGGTCTTTGGATAGCTTCAGCTTCAATAGCTTCTGTCAGCAACAGACTCCCCCTAAGCTGATGCATCCAATCACCAAATCTTCAAAAACTTTAGCGTTTGAGTAAACTCCAGTTCAGCATATGTATAGCAATCTTCAAACTCTTCAACTTTGTCTGCAATATAGAAAGGAGGTTCTACCATGCATCCAATCAAACTCTCATCTCTTCACAGCAACTTCTCAGCAACATACTGCTTCAATCTGTATACTATAAAACAAACATCTCGAGAACCCATAAGAATTTTTCAACATAAGTTAAACAAATTATTACTATTCAAGAGATAGGTAAACTGTATCACAGATTAAGCATTTTCAACTTCATCACCAACACGCAAAACTTTTTAATCACACACTCTATAACCCGCATGATTCAAAATTTTGAACTCACTTTCCAACACCGTCTCCCCCTATCAGTAACAATTCCTCCAAGAATAACAGTCTTCCGTACGTTAAGAATTTTAAACAGAAAAAGACACTATCTTTGGATTTTTATATTTTCTGAAAGCAAGTAAATAACAAAAACAATAAACACTCTATTTTTGTGAGAATCACTGGTAAGAAGATCATATCAGCACAATCAAACTGTTTCACACTATTAGATAATTCTTTATTTAATTTTTCGTGAAAAGCAGTCCAAGACGATTACCAGTATGTTTGTCCTCTTAAACAAAATGCATGAACATTTCAAGTACCATTACCATATGATACGTTAAGGTAATTTTATTACTGATATACTAGTGTGTCCCACTTCAGGATATACCCCCGCGATCAAGGTATGCACAAAGATTCATCGTAGTAGGTGAGTATACTGATTTCATCCTTTAAGATATCCTGACAATGTCTGGTCTGCATATAATATGTTTTATCATGTTTTAATTGCTTAACAATGAACACCCAAATAAATACTAATCAAATCCTGGAAATATAAACAACACACTCTATCATGCAAGTATCTTCCCTACCACATATTTCACAAGTCCAATCCAGATATCTGAAATCTTAACTGGGAATAGGTTAAGAAGAGAACAGAATAGATCTTTAGGAGAGATGGTATAATATACAGATCAAATGAGTTTTTCTCAGTTTGATATAGGTTTCTTGGGTTTCTTTTGGGCACTTGAGGGCCTCTTTCGGGTGTATTAGATCTATAGCGCGACAACGTACAGCTAGGTCAGCATGTATCTGGATGCAGCAGAAGCTGTCGTTGCCTAGCACCTCCAGGTCAGCATATATCTGGATGCAGCAGAGGAGGTACACGACTTTTTTCAGAGAAGATTTCAGAATCAGATCAAAATTGTGTGTATCGGGACAACATACATACATTCAAATAGAAATGAGCTAATTCCAAGTGACTTTCTTTCCTGGGGTCATGTACAATTTTAGTTCTGAACAGAAAGACAGTCAAGATATCCCCAGACGAAATAACAGTATAAAGACCCAAAACTTCAGATTTTGGCAATCTATCAACACAAGATTTAAGGTCATTAAACCATACACCACTGATGTGTTCCCCACTCATACACAGATCAGTTAAGTTTATATCACATTGGTAAGTTGATTATTTCATGCTTTTTGCCTACTGGTACATCATATGATGAAGCTGCTATCACACTTATGCAATTTAATTTCAGTTTCAGTGTGACAGTCTAACTTGCTGATGTACTATCATTTCTTCTTTTTCACACAGTGAACTCATTTTTGATTTTCTAATTTTTTTTAAATTTTTTTATGTTTTTGATTTTTCAAAAAAAAAATTTATTTTTGATTTTTTAAGAAAAGCAATAAACTATTTACAAAAATTCTTATGAAAAACCAGTTATTCAGGATTCCTCATCCCGTTGAGTTCAACTAAGTGTTCAAAGCGAGCCCTGTCAAAAGCTTTAGTATAAAGATCTGCCAGGTTATCTTCGGTGTCGACTCGATGTAATTCAATTAATCTCTTTTCAGCACAATCCCGTATAAAATGATGACGTATGTCAATATGTTTTGTGCGACTGTGTTTCACGGGATTATTAGTTATAGAAATTGTGGCATTATTGTCTATCATAATAGGAGTACGAGTGAAATCCAAACCGTAATCGCGCATCTGCTGTTGTATCCAGAGAACCTGTGAGCAGCAGCTACCCGCAGCAATATATTCAGCTTCACACGTAGATGTAGACACACAGGATTGCTTCTTGCATTGCCAAGACACGATCCTGCCTCCTAAGAACTGATAACCACCTGTTGTAGACTTTCTGTTCGACTTGCATCCTCCAAAGTCTGAGTCAGTGTAAGCGACAAAATTCAAATCACTATCAGCTGGATACCACAACCCAAGTTTAGGTTTCCCCTTCAAGTAACGAAGAATACGCTTCACTGCTTTCATGTGTGACTCTTTTGGATTAGCCTGATATCTGGCACACAAGCATACTGCAAACATAATGTCAGGTCTTGAAGCAGTCAAGTACATTAGAGAACCAATCATCGCCCTGTATTGAGTTGGATCAACGTCTTCAGTACTTTCGTGATCTGGGCCAAGATTGTGATTTTCACATATGGGTGTGTTGAAAGTAGAGCAATCATTCATTTTGAACCGACTCAAAATGTCATACACATACTTTGTTTGATGAATAAACATCCCATCCTCCTTCTGTTCAACTTGTAATCCCAGAAAGTAAGACAGCTCACCCATAGCGCTCATTTCAAACTTGCTCTTCATCACCTGCTCGAACTCTTTACACATGCTCTCATCTGATGACCCAAATATGATGTCATCCACGTACACCTGTACTAGCAGAAAATCTTCCTTCTTCCTCTTGATGAACAGTGTACTGTCAATCTGACCTCTTTCAAAACCATTCTTGATCAGATGTGTAGACAGTGTCTCGTACCACGCTCTGGGAGCTTGATGTAACCCATACAAAGCCTTATCAAGTTTGTACACTCGATCTGGATAATCTGGATCAACGAACCCATCTGGTTGTGAGACATACACCACTTCTTGGACTTTCCCGTAAAGAAATGCACTCTTCACGTCTAGTTGGTAAACTTTGAAGCCCTTGAATGTTGCGAAAGCTAGAAACAAACGAATTGCCTCCAACCTTGCCACTGGTGCAAACACTTCATTGTAATCAATCCCTTCTTGCTGATTGAAACCTTTTACCACCAATCGAGCCTTGTTTCGCGTCACTATCCCTCTGTCATCCTTCTTGCACTTAAACACCCATTTAGTGCCTATCTCTCTCTCACCTTTAGGAAGGTCAACCAACTCCCAAACCTTCAACTTCGCAAACTGTGCCAATTCCTCTTGCATAGCTTCAACCCATGAATTGTCTTTAAGAGCCATGTGTATGTTTTTAGGCTCCTCTTGGGAAATAAAGCAACTATACAAGCACTCGTTCACAATCCCAGTCTTCTCAATCGACACAAATAAACTAGAATTCGCTGCTATGCTTCTTCTCGTCTGAACACCTGCATTAGGATCCCCAAGTATCATGTCAACTGGATGATCCCTATTTGCTCGTGTAGTAGCAACGGTATCAACTTCAAGATTATCACCCAGGTTTGATCCAACCTCCCCCTGAATGTTCTGATCTGCAAATGGATTAATGAAATCCTCCCCCTCAATGGGTTCAGAGTCACTATCACTTGAATCAGGATCAGCCGCACTTTGGGAAGTTTCTGGAGCATCTGTCAAATCAACATTCGATCTAGGCATGAACTTGCCTTCATCGTCTCCACCAATCATTGTCTGAATCAACTGAGAATCATCTGCATTTGGAAACTCAGGAATATTAAATGATTTAAAAGTGCTTTCATAATCATATAATATAGCAGGACCACTCGTTGATTGTTGAGGTTTGTATGAAGTAATTTCAACATTAAAGACAACCTCAATTTCACCAGTTTTTAGATTAAAAACCCTTTTATTCGGTGCGCCAGGTACGTAACCTAGAAAGTAGCCTTCGTCAGCCACCTCACCAAATTTTTGTTTATCTTTATTTCGCACAATGGTGCAGGGTAATCCAAATGGTTCAAAGCCTTCTAAGTTTGGTTTCTTGTTAAACATTAATTCATGACAAGTTTTATTAAAACGTTTAACAGTCAAAACTTTGTTTAGGACGTAGCAAGCTGTATTCACAGCTTCTCCCCAGAAAAGAACTGGTAGCTTTGAATCTGAAAGCATCGTCCTAGCGGCTTCAATCAACGTCCTGTTTTTCCTCTCAGCAACTCCATTTTGTTGAGGTGTATAAGGAGCAGAATATTGATGTTCAATTCCTTTTCGAAGACAGTAGAGATCCAGAACTCGATTCTTGAACTCCGTGCCATTATCACTCCTTATCCTCTTAATCCTTGCATCATGGACGTTTTCCAATTTCGTAAAAAGATGTATCAGCATCTCCGCCGTCTCATCTTTTGTACCTAAAAAGAAAACCCATGAATAACGTGAGTAATCATCTGTGACAACTAAACAATAGTACTTTCCACCTATGCTCCTCACGTTCACTGGGCCGAATAAATCCATGTGAAGTAATTCATAAGGGGCATCTATGGAATTTACTGTTTTAGACTTATGAGGTTTCTTATGTTGTTTTCCCTTTTGACATGGAAGACATTTATCTTCCACGTGAAACCTCTGCATTGGAACCCCTTTCACTAGCTCATTTTTAACAAGGTAATTCATTTTTCGATAGTGAATATGGGCCATGCGTCTATGCCACAACATCGATTCAGCTTCAGATGCTTTTGATAGTAAACACGCCACTACAGCAGTTGGATCCTTAGCACCCATGTCCATGACATAAGTGTCATTTCTCCTTGGCGCTCGCATCACTATCCAATCGTCCGGAATCTTCAAACCTGGTTTCAACACTAATGCTTCATTTTTGGTAAAATGGACCGAGTGACCCTTGTCGCAGACTTGTGACACGCTCATCAGATTGTGTTTAAGCTGCTCCACATAGTTCACTTTGTCCAGTGTGATCTTCCCATTGGTCACTTTTCCTCGTCCTGTAATTCTACCACCTTTAGCACCCGCAAAATTCACATTTCCACCATCATAATCCTCAAATTCAGTCAACAATCTCGCATCCCCCGTCATGTGCCTGGAGCAGCCACTATCAACATACCAGAAGTTGATAATCCTCCTTAGCAGCTCCTGCACACACCAACCAAAAAATTAGTTAGATTGGGGGACCCAAGCCTTAATGCATGTGTTGGGTCTATGTACCCTTCTTCAATGCATATCCACATGCGAGTATCCTGATATTCAATGAACGATTGAAAACGATCCTTCCATGTCAAATAGTTCTCCACCTTCATCATCTTAGGTGGTTTGTTGGTAGTGCTAACCTCATGCTCCATTCTCAAAAGCTCATTCAAACTAGACATGTTCGACATTTTGAACTTAACAGACTGATAAAACCGTACAAAATTTTCCGAAAACAGTGGTTACCAAATTACACCTTTAGAATCGTCTCGAAAAGACGAATCCAATGATATCTAATGTCGAAAACCGATTTCGGGATTTTCCAGATTCGCTGGTTTAGTTCGCTTAAAGGTCAATTTCGCTACCAACTTCACTGATAATTTCGCCTCCAAAATCGCTGCTTAAATTCGCTATTACGACGACTGTTAACGTCGCCGAAACCGTGATAATTTCGCTGTGGACAATCACACGGTTACCAAAGTCGCCTTTGGATTTAACGTCGCCGGTAAGTTTGCTGGTTAAATTCGCAGAGCAGCCAAATTCGCCAGTACAGTTAATTTCGCCACCCAGTATCTTTGGAAACTTAATCTTCTCAGAATTCTGCAGATTTCTTATCAATTTCCTGCAAAATCGAACAAGCAAATCAGCAAAATTTTGACAAATTTCTGATGAACTTAATGAAGAACACGAAAACAGTTTTCGAATCTTCAAGAAATTCAGCCAAAAACTCTTCCAGAAACTCTTCCAGAATCAACCAAAACTTTCCAGAAATCCTGCAAAACACCAAACAAACAAACAGAAGATCAAAACAGCCAACAAATTCGAAAAATTTTATCAAAAATTTCGAAAATTTCAAAACCCTAATTTTTCAGGTTTTCAAAATTTCGAAAATTTCTTCCTGTTTCTCCAAGCACAATTCTGAACCGAGCCTTCAAGAGCCTAATGCTCTAATACCAATTGTAGGTCCCCTATTCGTATGGATCTTCAACAGAATTGTCTTTCCAACCAAGAGTGCGGAATCCTCTTGATCAGAATATCACAGAAACAAGTAGAAAGCAGGAACAGGAAGACACTTTCAAACTGGGTTTCTATTGATTATCGATTACAAGAATTACAATCAATCAAACCCTAACCAATCACAATTTCGTCCAAGTCTCTCAACTCTCACGAAATTACTCTCACACAATGTTCTGGCTGATTAACCTAAACCCTAAAGCCTAACCTTGTTTATATAACACAAGGTTACTACTTGGGCCAAGGTTAAACATCATGGACTGCGAATTGGACAGGCCCAATTCGCCCCACATCCCCATAAGTATGGGTTTGGTTAGCCCAAACATTACAACTAACTATTACAAAGCTAAACCCGCTAACTGTTTATCGTTTAACTAATTACAAGATATCCAAAGACCAAATCTAAGCTGTTGTCACAAACATGCACCAACAAGCCTATTGATTTAGCCTTGTGACCTAGTGCACACGAACTAGGTAATTAACTAATACAGCATTTACGATAACTCACGAGATAAAAACCCTCACAACGGATGACAAAGTGCAATCACTTAAACATCCCTTGGAATCACAACGAATGACAAAGTATAATTACTTAAACATCCATCGGATTCACAACGAATGACAAAGGATAGTACTAAAACATCCATCGGATAGTTTCAATTGATCGGACATTGAATCGTAGCAGCGATCGAGTTATTACCCTGATTGCGGCGTCGATTAGTGATCCGTGTGTGTTAATTGTGGTAAACAGAGCATAACTCAGTGCCTAAAACGAATTTCTTCGTCGAACGAACAACAGAATGCAAGTGCCAGGCCCTTCTATTTATACCCAAAATTTGCACCTCCCGCTAGTCGCGGAAGAATCCGTGGCATGTGCCGCGTGTCGCCTGGGATGTCATTTCTAGAGTAGAGTAGGCACGTGTCCCAGTAGCTTGGCTGAGTTGGTGAAATTGGAAAATTCGAATTTGACAGCACATAATTTAGATAATCGTGACTAGGGTTTACCCCCCCTGAGTTTTAGGGGCCCTGATCCTGATTCTGATTGTTCTAAAAATTTTAGGGTTTGTTAAGAATCACTTGGGTTTCTCAATTATGGTTTTCTATTGAATAAAATAATATAATAAATAAGACTTTTGATACGAGTTGTTACAACAACTACCTGATTTCATATTTCATTATGATTTATATGCTTTTAGGGTTTGATTTTATATTGGTCATCACATTAATGGTGAGTACTCAAGAATATTGGATGGTTTAATTAGTTTTATTTTGGGTATTTTTGGATGTTTTCATCCATTTCTTTAGATAGTTCATGATTGAAGATGCAGTTGAAGCTATCATTTAAGTGAAATGAATGTTGATTTATCAGAAGATGCAGTTGAAGGTATCTTAAATAAGGTAATAATTGCATTACATCCCTGTTGAAAAATAGAATTGTTAAATTTGGGAAAAGTGAGGTTGAAAGATGATAACCCAACAGTGGAGATCTCATTCTACAGCTTCGATAAATTGAGCGGTATTCTCATGTAATTCTTCCAAGATGCTTCCAATGAAGCATCACTTTGGACATCTGTTGTCTTCAAACATCTATTATCTATTATCTATTCTATCTATTATATATAATAAATGAAAGTTATTTGAGCCACGTGGACCAAATAACTTTCATTTATTATATATAATAGATAGAATAGATAATAGATGTTTGAAGAACAACAGATGTCCAAAGTGCTGCTTCTTTGGAATGTAATGCAATTATTCCTCTCAATTAAATAGAACGACCCTTGCTTCCTCTCAAAGTGTTATGGAATGGTTATAACAGCTGATCATGCTAAGGACTGTTATAACTAACCACTGCTCCTTATAAAGACTGATGGACTTAAAGACTGATGAGGCCTATCCACTGTTGAAGACAAATCCCTGTTAAAGACAAGCACTTATATATCTCATCTCTGATTATTTGTTTCTTTGTTCTTTGATTATTTGTTAGAAGTACAGATTCTACAGAATGTGGTTAAGAGCCGCACATAAATCTGACCAGTTATGGTTTCGGTAAGTATCTGTAAATTGTCTTTGATTTATTATTATTTATTCAGATGCTTGCATTGGTGTACCATGTGATTACCAGTAGATTGATTTTGATATGTTTGTAGTTTTTGTTTTTCACAATCTGTTTTGTTGGTTTATTCATCCTTCTCCTTCTTCACATTTTCATCTCTTCAACAACGTCCTGCAAAGGTTACTTCTATTGGATACATCTGCGTTTGAAACCCTAAATCATGTACCGTCGAGTAGTTGAAGAACAGAATATTCATGTAAGATCTATTTTTTCATTCAGAAATTTTATTTCGTTTTATCTATTTTCTCATACTGAACACGATGAACCCTTTTGTACCCTCAGAAGAAGAAGCAGATCTTCTAGGGTTTCTTATCGTACTCGATGAACCCTTTTGTACAAGCTCCTGTTAATCGGTGACACTGGTATGTTGTAATAATGTTTTTATTATTGTATATATATGAAATATATGAATAACTCTGTTTATGTAGTTAACTAATTTGAGTAGCTTAACTACTTAATTACAGAGAAGTTTTTGAGATTCTTTTTACACTTTATTATTTTTGCAGCAAGTTATACTTCTTTTGTTCATGTGGCAATTTTATATTTGCAGGCTTTTGAATTAAGGTTGGTTGTTACTTAATTTGTGTTTGCTTTAATGATTTTCAGTTTCATGAAGTCATTGTTTAGAAACGGATTTTGTTTTCAGGTCTGTTGATAGGTGATACCAGCTCAAAAGTTTAGGCTTCATCCCTTTTTATTATTCGGTATGGTACTCATTTACAGTCCCACTTTCAATGAGGTTGTGTAAGTCATGTATTTGATTTTTGCCCTTTTCTTTACAATTGAAGTTGTGGAGAGACGAATTAAGATGGTGGAGCGGAAGACAATCTCAGATGAGTATAGGAATTTTAGTGCATGATTAAGATCAGTTGGACTCATGTACTGTAAGTCATTGAATGTTTTAATCTTACAATCAATTTTACTTTGTTGAAGACCAAACCACTGATGAAGACCAAAGTCCTGTTGAAGACAAGCACTGATGAACCAAAGGCCTGATCAACCAAAGGTGAACCACTGTCCAACAACAACAGTGGTTCAGGATCAACATTAGTTATTCTACCTTTGTTCATGTTAACAGTGTTTATATGTAACAGTGTTTTTCACATCAGTGTTTTATAGTCTGTTAGGTTGTTAGATGTCATCACCTCAGTGTTTTATATGTAACAATTTTTATGACATCAGTGTTTATATGTAACAGTGTTTATCACAACAATGTTTATATGTAACAGTATTTATCATATCACTTCAGTGGTTTGATCTGTACTATAAATTGAACAGTTGTTTCATCTTTATACTAATAAATAAAAATCAAGTACACTTGGATGATTATTAAGCTCCTCATTTTGATTGTTTGGGTATAGTATTCTTGAAATTGGTCTTTTTTTGCAAACAGATGTTTATGGGCAAACATTTGTTTAAGCTCAAACATTTTTTAAGGCCAAACATCTGTTTATGGTTAAACTTCTATTTACGGGCAAACATATGTTTAAGGTCAAACTTCTGTTTAAGTCTAGACAACTGATATATAAGGCGAAACATCTGTTTAAGCCCCAACATCTGTTTAAAAGCCTATTACAACCACTGTGTTGGTTCAAACATTTGATTATTAAAAGTTATCCACAGCTGAAATACAACATCTGTTTCTTCAATCTTCGTGTTGGCCACTGACTGACCAAACATCAGTGTTTCAAAAATTGTTGGGTATCCACTGATAGGAAAAAATAGCCACTGCTCACCTTTTTATTGTTGACATCCACTGATATTGACCATCAGCGGTTTCCCTAAAAAACAGCCACTGCTCACATTTTTATTATTGATGGTGTTAATTTAAAATCACTTTAAAATCTAAACCACTGCTCTAAATTAAAATTTCAAAGGTCTGGCCCACTTTAAAATCCAAACTACTGCCATCAAAACCACTGCCCGTATCTATAATACATAAGTTTTGGCTCCATTTTCAAAATTCAAACCCCCCTTCTCTCTCTCAAAGGTCTGGCCCACTTTAAAATCCAAACCAGGTCTGTCGAGATTCAAATATCATTTAAAATTTGTTTAAACATCTGCCCTCAACATTTTATAATCAAACATCAGTTCCCAATAAACATCTGTCGAGATTCAAAATTCTGGCTCCACATTCAAAATTCAAACCATATATTCTAATCCTATGAAAGGCTGAGAAAAAGGAGAGAAACGGATCCTAAACTTCCAAAGAAGCCTGATTACAAAACCACTGCTAAACCAAAGCAACAGGCTCACACTTCTGAACCACTGTTCACATCATCAGATACCTCTACCATTGTGGTAAATCAAAGAAAGAGGCAAAAACTGACTGATGAAGAAGAGAAAGAACAAGAAGCTGTATATTTCAAAAAAGCTATCAAAACAATGGCACTAGAGGATGACAACTCAGCAAAGCTTCAAAACATAGCCAAACAAGTTCTGAACAGGCCACCATCTCCAAACTCATCAGCAAATAAACCTCTCCCAAGAAACCCATTAGGTTCAAAAATACTAAAGTGGATGTCTGATCAAAAGACCCATGAATTGACTCTGATCAGATCTAATGGTGTAGTGAAGCAAATATCAAGGGAAGCAACACTTGGCCTGGGTTTTGAAGATTTACAGGATCTCCTTGAGCTTACACTTTGCAGGGATGAGGATGATACAAGTTCCTTAGATTTTGAATTGCAATTTAAAGGGCAACTTAGGGAACTTATGATGAGACAATAAAAATCCAGAATAACGAAGAGTTTTGGCATCATCTGTTCCAGGGGGAACATTAATCCTTAAAAGTCAGTTACAACCATTGTTTTCGTTAAAAAATTGATTGTTAAATGTTTCCCACTGCTGAAAGACAACTTCTGTTTCTTCATTCTTCATGTTGACCATTGACTGACCAAACATCAGTTTTTCAATCACTGTTGGGTATCCACTGATTGTTAAAAAACACCCACTGCTCACATTTTTATTCTTGACATCCACTGATATTGACCATCAGTGGTTTCCCTAAAAAACAGCCACTCACTTTTTTATTGTTGATGTGGTTAATTAATTATAGAATTAAATTATCAAATGAAAACTAAAATTATAATGAAAAACACCCACTGCTCACATTTTTATTGTAATGATGTTGTATTAATAACAAATAATAATTAATATGTAACATCCCAAAAACGGGTTTGGTAATCAAACCACGTTAATAGTAAAGACGGGTAAAATACCGTTAGTGGTAAAAATTAACCTGATAAATATTAGGACTCAAATAAATAAACCTAATATTAATTGAAAAGGGGAATAAATACTTTGAGAAAACAAAGTATATAAAAAGGCCAAATTAACGGGACTTAAAACATAACGGGTTATAATTTCCCGAACCCGTTAAAGTAACTAGGAGTAATTAACCTAGTTAGCAACATGTGATTAAGTGACTAATGGTGAGATATAGCTTCATTTGATCAAAAGAAACTAGAGGGACCAAAAGTGTTTAACTTGAAACTAATATCAATAAAATAAAATAAAAAACTCAAACACTCACAATTGTGAGTGTCTGAACTCGACCAGAAGCCAGGGGCGACCAGGATTCCTCACCAAGCCCTAGTTCATCACATAATTCACAAAATTGAGGGCTCAAATCAAGTAAGAATCGAAAATCGAGCATAGATTACTGATCCTCGTCACAAGAGGCTTACAAGGTATGTAAAATTTGATGAAAACTCTCAACTCGAAATTCTCATGAAATTGGGAAAATCTGAAATTTATGGTTGCATGTTTGTTTTATGATGAATTAGGAACAATATAGTGTCTAGGGACAAACCCTATACAAATACAAGTTTAAATCATGTGAGATTTTAGTAAAATCCATGAACACCATTGTAGGTGATTAGTGGGTTATGTAGAACTTGATAAACACTAGGAAATTGGGTGTTGTTCTAGTGTAATTTGACAATTGTGAAGTGACTTCAGAATTTTAGAAGCTAACAATTGTGTAAAATGGGTTGATTGATGTGAAATTTGGGCTAGATGATAAGCTAGGGGATTTGCTATATAATCATGTAAAATTCTGCCTTTAAAGTGTTTGTTGAAAAGCCTCAAAGAAGGCTCGAAACTGGAATTTTGAAGTTAAAACACCTAATTGTGATGTTTTGACTATTATGCGATATGTGATTAAAAGGATTTCTAAACACATCGTTGATTGAACTCTATAGACAAAGGAGTCGAGTTTTCAAGCGGACAAACTGGAGTGGACATGCGCTTGAAGGGAACGCTTTAAAGGTACGCGACTTGTCGTCTCGTTACATTTATACAGACAAGCTTAGTTAAAATATGTTTAAAGTTGATATAGCGAAAATGGTTGAGTTGGTATGTCAATGAGGTGATGGAATTCACTCGACAACCAAATGGGTCAAATTAATAGTTAAAATAATAGTGATAACAAAAAAATAAAGACACCATTTGGTAAAAGTTATAACGGGTCGGACACATTAAGAAAATGTCTTTTATGTAGTAAAACTCACGGCGCGAACCGGAATTGGTTCAAGGAGCATGATGAAACTAATATACCATCATACGTTGATAAATGGTCATGTCGACTAAACGGGTCAAATGGTGTGTTAATACCATTTGACATTAATAATTGACGATTACTTGTTGAGTTTTGTGATTACAGGAAATAACATGTGTTGCGTTGCTTTAATTAGAAAATTTAAAGCGAGAGGTATGTAAACGGGTCAATGCTATGACCCGAGCCAGGTACGCATATGTGGACTTATAGTTAAAATTGCAAAGAAGGTCAAATATCTAGTCGAAATCCTTCATTGCAAAAATGAAGGATTAAATGTGACCAAAGAGCCCTTAATAGGTAAACAGTGTAAACGACCCTTAGAGGTTGTTTAGAAACTTATATTATGAGTTTGTAACCCTTAGATGTGTATAAAAGTTCTAGGCAAAAACATTTGTGGGTCGAACGCCTAGAAATAGTCAATTGCGAAAAATGACCAACCGATGGGTAAAATTGGGAAAAAGGGGTTCATATGTTAAATCCACCACAAAATAGTTGTGGTGGAATAGTTGTAGTTAATTAGACATGGAATTTTTGTAGCGTCAACAGAAAAGCACAAGTTCTAGACAAAAATGCGTAAATACCCTTAACGGGTCAAAATAAGCATTTAAGCGTAAACGGGATTTATTTATGTAAGAAAACCGTGAATTGAGATTAATATGATAGGAGATATTGAAATAATGAATTTCATGAGTTTAAAGATCAAACAAACATGTTGGTGTGATAAAATAATGAACGGGTTAAAATTCGGCAAAAAGGTAATGAGTCGAGGGCTTAGAACTCTCAAAAATTTCTTATGTTGGGTGTAGGATTTTAACTCCATATGATGGAGAATTAAATTACGGACGCGGAGGAAAAAGAATCGGGTAAAACGGATTAAAAACGAGAGAGTTATGCTCGTTTCCGTGAAATCGAGTCATGCTGGGTATATACAGCAACATAATAACAACAATCTGCCAAAAAGGGGGCTAGGTGGGGCGTCTAGCCCCTAGGCGTGATGCCTAGCCCCCCCTGAACTTGAAAAATGTTTAATTTTGTTTGTTCGACCCATATAACTTGTTTAAACTTGTTATTTAACTATCAAAACTAACTTTTAAGTTGGTTTTGATCATAGGTGATTGCCAAGAGTGCCCGGATGAAGATCAAGCTCGAAGAAGAGCCGAACACGATAAAGTTAAAAGCTTCCGTGGGGCGTTTCGTCGTATCTTTTAAATGACGAATTCAATTACATTAAGTTGTTCTAAACTTTTAAATTGTAAAAGTTTTAGTAAACTCGTATTGACATACTTACGTGTAGTCATATAAACATGCATTTTTACGAATCTTATATAAAATATTGTATTAAACAAGCAAGGGTGTTACAAGTTGGTAATCAGAGCCCAAGGTTGAAGGGTAAAGTGTTCGGTTCGAGGCTTGATCGCAAATCCGGTAAGTACATGTATGTTAATGGTTTAGCGTGTTAAGGTGTTGTAAACAACACATAGGGTTATCGTGTAATACACGTTACCCCAATCAAACGATTGGTGCAGTTGACGAAATTTCGCGCGTTGACGCGTATAGTAGAAAAAGCCTTGTATTATAATACGGGCGATTATTGAAGGTGACACTACTAACTTTTGTTAATGTGTTAATTTAAGGACACTCGCGCCTGAAGATGACGAGAGTTGAACGAATTGCGGATATGACAGAGGAACGGTCCGAAGTATGACAAGAGAAGCATGCTCACCAAGGACTAAATCGCGTAACGACCGCGAACAAGGTTAATGGCAAGGAACGCCCGTCGGGGCAAGCATTACCAGGTGCACATTTTAAATATAATTGCACAAATAGTAATATGCAACAAATATGTAGAAATTGAAAGTTGCATATGTAGATTAAAAACTTGGAAAAACCCGAATAGAAAATGTATTCGGGATATTGTTTCCAAGAGAAACAAATAGAGGCATTACTTACATGGGGCGTGATGTGAAAACTATAAAAAGGTCATGCGTGTCATGTGTTAATCGCTTACTCTGGCCAAGTAAGTAATGGCATATGATACCATGAACTTCTTATAGCGGACACATTTACATCCGATGTAGTAAGGACGGGGTGAATGGGACAAATTAAAAAGTACCCAAATGAAACAAATGAACAAAATAGTTGAAAATAATGTAAACGCACAGCCGGGTGACGGAAGCGTATTACATTAGAATAATGAGCCCGATAAAAGGGACAAGGATTAATGTAAATGATGATATAAATGAATGATCAAAAGAAAATTCACGAAAATAAGTCATCTTGGACGAAAGGGCCATGGTGAACAAAACGGGCAAGTAAAACCAAAGTATAGATGACCGCCGGGTCATAAAAAACAAAGGTGTTGCCCACACAAAAAAAAAAAAAAGACAATCAAGGTTGTTAACTCTAGTCGTAGTAAAGCAAGGATAACGATGATAATCGTCACTCATAATTAATAAGGCCGCCATTGGTGGTCACGTAAAGAATAAAAGACATGGTCGAATAAAAGCGACGGATTTCGCTAAGATGACCAAGTAAATCGAAATGAAGTCTTAATGCATACCGGAAGGGGTGCAATGATAACGATTTCGGTAAAACACCCGGTTGATGGGTAAGGAATTAAACGCATGCGTAGACTGAGAAACAGGAACGCGTATGGAAAGTCAAAAGACTCGGGTTTTGGGTCATGACTAAAGGACGATAAGATACTGCAAATAGAAATTTTGATAAATTACATTCAACTATTTCAAAGCTGAACGGTTCGAACAAAGACTGAAGTTTGACATTAATAAGTGATGAATTTTCACACGAACAAGTCAAACAAATTTAATAAAGAATGACACTTGCTAAAGTAAGTAAGCGCGAATCGAATAAATAAAAGTGTGAAATATTAATAAACCTATGTAAAGGAGTTATAGGCGTTAAAAACATTAAAATAAAAGAACCCGGGTAATGGGACGTAAAGAAGTATAGGTAAGAACCGGGTAACGGTAAGTGTAGGGCAAACTGACGTGTAATTGACGTTAGAAGTCAAGAAGTTGGAAAGATGATTCGAAAGAAAACAATGTAGCCTTAGACTACAGTCAAGGTCAAATGAAATCTAAAAAAGTAAAGGTGAATAATTCTAAACATAAAAAGGGGTGCCTTAACGCCATATGCGTATATAAACGTATATACATTTGAATAAAGACTCGAATAAAAGATGATCTACGGGATCATCATAACCTACGGGATATTAATTAGTGTAATGGTCTACGGGGCCAAAATGACCCACGGGTCATGAACTGAAGCAAGGGGATCATAAGGGCCTCGCCTTAAAGAGGTGAAAGCTTAAGGAAATAGCCTACGAGGTTAAGTGAAGGAACCTACGGGTCAATAGTGTAAGGCAAGGAACTTGTTACGAATCCCCGCGTAAAACGAGAATGGAAAACAATAAATTATGGGTTGTCAATTTCCTTTATATGAGTAATTGACATAGTTAAAGAGAAAAACGTTAAACTAAAAACTCAATTTTAGTAAGAAATAACGTTTTAACAAATATGAATACTATAAGGCAAATTCGGAAATAATAAATATCAAAGAGTATGGGTTTTAACATCGATAAGTGCGAGACGATACATTCGAAAAGAAGAAGTATGAAAAAGAAACGTTGAATTAAACTTAAACGTGACGTGACACGCTCACGGACAAGAAAAGAAATATAGAAAATGATCACGTTGTAACGTGAGTTACGGGGTATGAAGTGACGACGACTAATTAGTCTAGCCGGTAAAACTATTCAAAGTTAAGAAAACGTCATAACAAATACAAGCGCTTGTTAATATATCACAAGCGCGAGATAGACCTATTAAAAGACTAACGAGACTAAGTGGTCAAATGACAACTCAGTCAATAAATATAAAGGGTTATAAGTTGTAAGTAACGGTCCGCGAGGCCTTACACATGAAAGACGTACGCGTCAGTATACATGAAAACTATTGACCAAAGGAAACGGGAGCCTTGAAAACGAAACTAGGTTCGTTTGATTAAACCAATGAACTACGTAAATAAGGTTTCGGGGACGAAACCTCTTTAAGGGGGGGTAGACTTGTAACATCCCAAAAACGGGTTTGGTAATCAAACCACGTTAATAGTAAAGACGGGTAAAATACCGTTAGTGGTAAAAATTAACCCGATAAATATTAGGACTCAAATAAATAAACCTAATATTAATTGAAAAGGGGAATAAATACTTTGAGAAAACAAAGTATATAAAAAGGCCAAATTAACGGGACTTAAAACATAACGGGTTATAATTTCCCGAACCCGTTAAAGTAACTAGGAGTAATTAACCTAGTTAGTAGCATGTGATTAAGTGACTAATGGTGAGATATAGCTTCATTTGATCAAAAGAAACTAGAGGGACCAAAAGTGTTTAACTTGAAACTAATATCAATAAAATAAAATAAAAAACTCAAACACTCACAATTGTGAGTGTCTGAACTCGACCAGAATCCAGGGGCGACAAGGATTCCTCACCAAGCCCTAGTTCATCACATAATTCACAAAATTGAGGGCTCAAATCAAGTTAGAATCGAAAATCGAGCATAGATTACCGATCCTCATCACAAGAGGATTACAAGGTATGTAAAATTTAATGAAAACTCTCAACTCGAAATTCTCATGAAATTGGGAAAATCTGAAATTTATGGTTGCATGTTTGTTTTATGATGAATTAGGAACAATATAGTGTCTAGGGACAAACCCTAGACAAATACAAGTTTAAATCATGTGAGATTTTAGTAAAATCCATGCACACCATTGTAGGTGATTAGTGGGTTATGTAGAACTTGATAAACACTAGGAAATTGGGTGTTGTTCTAGTGTAATTTGACAATTGTGAAGTGACTTTAGAATTTTAGAAGCTAACAATTGTGTAAAATGGGTTGATTGATGTGAAATTTGGGCTAGATGATAAGCTAGGGATTTGCTATAAAATCATGTAAAATTCTGCCTTTAAAGTGTTTGTTGAAATGCCTCAAAGAAGGCTCGAAACTGGAATTTTGAAGTTAAAACACCTAATTGTGATGTTTTGACTATTATGTGATATGTGATTAAAAGGAGTTCTAAACACATCGTTGATTGAACTCTATAGACAAATGAATCGAGTTTTCAAGCGGACAAACCGGAGTGGACATGCGCTTGAAGGGAACGCTTTAAAGGTACGTGACTTGTCGTCTCGTTACATGACGTGTGCGTATATATACATAATTTTGCAATGAATTTACACACGATTTGGTTTTAAATTTATAAAAGTGATTATTACTTTTACATCAAAACACACACGAAAGAGGCAAGTGTACCCCGTCATATAAGTAATAAAGTATTGGTAAGAACCAAGTATCGATCCAAGGAAATGGGCGGAGAATTAATACTAGACCTTTGTCACTAAACTACCGGTAAAAACATAAGTTTGTTTGATTTTAATTAAACTAAAGTAAGCGTAAACAAATACATAATAAAAACATAATAGATAATAGATAAAAAGCCTTGTCTAATACACAACCACAGCATGTCAACTAAGTCGGTTTTGGCACTAGAAGCATTCGGTCAATATTCCAATTTAAGACAATTAGTATCCCTTTCGGGAATCCTAACATGACAATCATTCGGAAAGTTAAAACGATAAACACACTTTAACCACCTAAAATTGTTCTTTAACGTGCAATTGACAAATGTCTATGAAAATCTCTTAAAAATAAGTTAGTCATCCGTTAGGAGTTTTCTAACCGCACTTAATCAAGGAAAGAGACACCGATAAACACAATGCAACCACCGAGACAAGCATAAACTAGATTAAATCACAACCGAGTTCATTTTACAAATCTTACACAATAATTCACCAAGATAGCAATTTTGGCCTAAACTACTAACTAAGCTAACAAATCATGGCAAGAATTTATAACGACACCATCTAACCCGTTAAGGTCCTTACGTGACGGCAAGCTCTCTTGATTAACAATAATTACATTTTATTAAATCACTAACCATTTCTAGTATCATGATGCATACATTTAAACCAAGCTAAACTAGTTAACCAAGTTCAAATTTTACTAATACAAGATTAATTAAGCTTCATTTTTCAACTATCTTAACTAACCAAGCATCAATCATCCAACATAATTACTTATAATCAAGAATTCAATATCAATAACAAGGTTGCAAACTAATCATCAAAGATTAACATAGAAAATACTTCAAAGTGTCATTACAAACAAAGTTTAACATACTAATGGCTATAATCTAGCAAGGGATTGTTGTGTTTTTGCCCAAAAGCTACAATAATACATAAACAATAATCTAAGTACTTGAAAGATTAACAAAATCATGGAAAGATTAGAAAACCAAACCATAAACAAGTACTAGACTAAGGATCCGGGTAGTAATGGAGCTAAACGGCACAATGTGGCTTGAATCCGGGTCAAAAGCAAAGCCTCCGGAGCCTGTAAATTCGCCTGTGAGGCTCCCAAAATTCCAGAATGTCGAACAGAATGTTTCTGTTCTGTTTTTATATCTTTTCGCTGTGGCACGGTCGTTCTTCCTATGGCACGACCGTGCACTTTAAGCAATTATTGGGCATGGCACACCATACTGCATGACGTCAGCAGATCGTTGACCAGATTCGATATCGCACGACCGTTCTTCAGATGGAACGGTCGTTCATCTCCGGGACTCTGTTGCACGAGCTGTTGCACTGGTGGTGCAGTTCCGAGGTTTTTGCTGATGTTCGGAGCCGCACGGTCGTTCTTCGGATGGCACGTCCGTTCTTCTCCGGGATGACCTTGTATGCCTTGCACTCCTAGTCGCACCCTCGTTCATTGCCGGGTTAATCAACAACTGTCGGAGATGCACGGTCGTGCATCAGGTCGCACGACCGTTCCACAGGCCCAGGTCAGTTTCCTTAACAGAATGTCCGCAGCTTCGTCGTTTTGTCCGGAAAGTCCTCGTTTTCGCTATCATCTTGTCTGGTATGCTGTTTTAGGCCTGTAAACAAAAGTGTAGATATTTAAGTATCCGAATGACGGTTTTACGGCCAAAAACGCATAAAATAGGGGTAAAACGGGGGACTAAAATATGTGTAAATTAGCGAATATCATTACATTTATACAAACAAGCTTAGTTAAAATATGTTTAAAGTTGATATAGCGAAAATGGTTGAGTTGGTATGTCAATGAGGTGATGGAATTCACTCGACAACCAAATGGGTCAAATTAATAGTTAAAATAATAGTGATAACAAAAAAAATAAAGACACCATTTGGTAAAAGTTATAACGGGTCGGACACATTAAGAAAATGTCTTTTATGTAGTAAAACTCACGGCGCGAACCGGAATTGGTTCAAGGAGCATGATGAAACTAATATACCATCATACGTTGATAAATGGTCATGTCGACTAAACGGGTCAAATGGTGTGTTAATACCATTTGACATTAATAATTGACGATGACTTGTTGAGTTTTGTGATTACAGGAAATAACATATGTTGCGTTGCTTTAATTAGAAAATTTAAAGCAAGAGGTATGTAAACGGGTTAATGCTATGACCCGAGCCAGGTACGCATATGTGGACTTATAGTTAAAAGTGCAAAGAAGGTCAAATATCTAGCCGAAATCCTTCATTGCAAAAATGAAGGATTAAATGTGACCAAAGAGCCCTTAATAGGTAAACAGTGTAAACGACCCTTAGAGGTTGTTTAGAAACTTATATTATGAGTTTGTAACCCTTAGATGTGTATAAAAGTTCTAGGCAAAAACATTTGTGGGTCGAACGCCTAGAAATAGTCAATTGCGAAAAATGACCAACCGATGGATAAAATTGGGAAAAAGGGGTTCATATGTTAAATCCACCACAAAATAGTTGTGGTGGAATAGTTGTAGTTAATTAGACATGGAATTTTTGTAGCGTCAACAGAAAAGCACAAGTTCTAGACTAAAATGCTTAAATACCCTTAACGGGTCAAAATAAGCATTTAAGCGTAAGCGGGATTTATTTATGTAAGAAATCCGTGAATTGAGATTAATATGATAGGAGATATTGAAATAATGAATTTCATGAGTTTAAAGATCAAACAAACATGTTGGTGTGATAAAATAATGAACGGGTTAGAATTCGGCAAAAAGTAATGAGTCGAGGGCTTAGAACTCTCAAAAATTTCTTATGTTGGGTGTAGGATTTTAACTCCATATGATGGAGAATTAAATTACGGACGCGTAGGAAAAAGAATCGGGTAAAACGGATTAAAAACGAGAGAGTTATGCTCGTTTCCGTGAAATCGAGTCATGCTGGGTATGTACAACAACATAATAACAACAATCTGCCAAAAAAGGGGCTAGGTGGGGCGTCTAGCCCCTAGGCATAATGCCTAGCCCCCCCCCTGAACTTGAAAAATATTTAATTTTGTTTGTTCGACCCATATAACTTGTTTAAACTTGTTATTTAACTATCAAAACTAACTTTTAAGTTGGTTTTGATCATAGGTGATTGCCAAGAGTGCCCGGATGAAGATCAAGCTCGAAGAAGAGCCGAACACGATAAAGTTAAAAGCTTCCGTGGGGCGTTTCGTCGTATCTTTTAAACGACGAATTCAATTACATTAAGTTGTTCTAAACTTTTAAATTGTAAAAGTTTTAGTAAACTCGTATTGACATACTTACGTGTAGTCATATAAACATGCATTTTTACGAATCTTATATAAAATATTGTATTAAACAAGCAAGGGTGTTACAAGTTGGTAATCAGAGCCCAAGGTTGAAGGGTAAAGTGTTCGGTTCGAGGCTTGATCGCAAATCCGGTAAGTACATGTATGTTAATGGTTTAGCGTGTTAAGGTGTTGTAAACAACACATAGGGTTATCGTGTAATACACGTTACCCCAATCAAACGATTGGTGCAGTTGACGAAATTTCACGCGTTGACGCGTATAGTAGAAAAAGCCTTGTATTATAATACGGGCGATTATTGAAGGTGACACTACTAACTTTTGTTAATGTGTTAATTTAAGGACACTCGCGCCTGAAGATGACGAGAGTTGAACGAATTGCGGATATGACAGAGGAACGGTCCGAAGTATGACAAGAGAAGCATGCTCACCAAGGACTAAATCGCGTAACGACCGCGAACAAGGTTAATGGCAAGGAACGCCCGTCGGGGCAAGCATTACCAGGTGCACATTTTAAATATAATTGCACAAATAGTAATATGCAACAAATATGTAGAAATTGAAAGTTGCATATGTAGATTAAAAACTTGGAAAAACCCGAATAGAAAATGTATTCGGGATATTGTTTCCAAGAGAAACAAATAGAGGCATTACTTACATGGGGCGTGATGTGAAAACTATAAAAAGGTCATGCGTGTCATGTGTTAATCGCTTACTCTGGCCAAGTAAGTAGTGGCATATGATACCATGAACTTCTTATAGCGGACACATTTACATCCGATGAAGTAAGGATGGGGTGAATGGGACAAATTAAAAAGTACCCAAATGAAACAAATGAACAAAATAGTTGAAAATAATGTAAACGCACAGCCGGGTGACGGAAGCGTATTACATTAGGATAATGAGCCCGATAAAAGGGACAAGGATTAATATAAATGATGATATAAATGAATGATCAAAAGAAAATTCACGAAAATAAGTCATCTTGGACGAAAGGGCCATGGTGAACAAAACGGTCAAGTAAAACCAAAGTATAGATGACCGCCGGGTCATAAAAAACAAAGGTGTTGCCAACACAAAAAAAAAAAAGATAATCAAGGTTGTTAACTCTAGTCGTAGTAAAGCAAGGATAACGATGATAATCGTCACTCATAATTAATAAGGCCGCCATTGGTGGTCACGTAAAGAATAAAAGACATGGTCAAATAAAAGCGACGGATTTCGCTAAGATAACCAAGTAAATCGAAATGAAGTCTTAATGCATACCGGAAGGGGTGCAATGATAACGATTTCGGTAAAACACCCGGTTGATGGGTAAGGAATTAAACGCATGCGTAGACTGAGAAACAGGAACGCGTATGGAAAGTCAAAAGACTCGGGTTTTGGGTCATGACTAAAGGACGATAAGATACTGCAAATAGAAATTTTGATAAATTACGTTCAACTATTTCAAAGCTGAACGGTTCGAACAAAGACTGAAGTTTGACATTCATAAGTGATGAATTTTCACACGAACAAGTCAAACAAATTTAATAAAGAATGACACTTGCTAAAGTAAGTAAGAGCGAATCGAATAAATACAAGTGTGAAATATTAATAAACCTATGTAAAGGAGTTATAGGCGTTAAAAACATTAAAATAAAAGAACCCGGGTAATGGGACGTAAAGAAGTATAGGTAAGAACCGGGTAACGGTAAGTGTAGGGCAAACTGACGTGTAATTGACGTTAGAAGTCAAGAAGTTGGAAAGATAATTCGAAAGAAAACAATGTAGCCTTAGACTACAGTCAAGGTCAAATGAAATCTAAAAAGTAAAGGTGAATAATTCTAAACATAAAAAGGGGTGCCTTAACGCCATATGCGTATATAAACGTATATACATTTGAATAAAGACTCGAATAAAAGATGATCTACGGGATCATCATAACCTACGGGATATTAATTAGTGTAATGGTCTACGGGGCCAAAATGACCCACGGGTCATGAATTGAAGCAAGGGGATCATAAGGGCCTCGCCTTAAAGAGGTGAAAGCTTAAGGAAATAGCCTACGAGGTTAAGTGAAGGAACCTACGGGTCAATAGTGTAAGGCAAGGGAACTTGTTACGAATCCCCGCGTAAAACGAGAATGGAAAACAATAAATTATGGATTGTCAATTTCCTTTATATGAGTAATTGACATAGTTAAAGAGAAAAACGTTAAACTAAAAACTCAGTTTTAGTAAGAAATAACGTTTTAACAAATATGAATACTATAAGGCAAATTCGGAAATAACAAATATCAAAGAGTATGGGTTTTAACATCGATAAGTGCGAGACGATACATTCGAAAAGAAGAAGTATGAAAAAGAAACGTTGAATTAAACTTAAACGTGACGTGACACGCTCACGGAAAATAAAAGAAATATAGAAAATGATCACGTTGTAACGTGAGTTACGGGGTATGAAGTGACGACGACTAATTAGTCTAGCCGGTAAAACTATTCAAAGTTAAGAAAACGTCATAACAAATAAAAGCGCTTGTTAATATAACACAAGCGCGAGATAGACCTATTAAAAGACTAACGAGACTAAGTGGTCAAGTGACAACTCAGTCAATAAATATAAAGAGTTATAAGTTGTAAGTAACGGTTCGCGAGGCCTTACACATGAAAGACGTACGCGTCAGTATACATGAAAACTATTGACCAAAGGAAACGGGAGCCTTGAAAACGAAACTAGGTTCGTTTGATTAAACCAATGAACTACGTAAATAAGGTTTCGGGGACGAAACCTCTTTAAGGGGGGTAGACTTGTAACATCCCAAAAACGGGTTTGGTAATCAAACCACGTTAATTGTAAAGACGGGTAAAATACCGTTAGTGGTAAAAATTAACCCGATAAATATTAGGACTCAAATAAATAAACCTAATATTAATTGAAAAGGGGAATAAATACTTTGAGAAAACAAAGTATATAAAAAGGCCAAATTAACGGGACTTAAAGCATAACGGGTTATAATTTCCCAAACCCGTTAAAGTAACTAGGAGTAATTAACCTAGTTAGTAGCATGTGATTAAGTGACTAATGGTGAGATATAGCTTCATTTGATCAAAAGAAACTAGAGGGACCAAAAGTGTTTAACTTGAAACTAATATCAATAAAATAAAATAAAAAACTCAAACACTCACAATTGTGAGTGTCTGAACTCGACCAGAATCTAGGGGCGACAAGGATTCCTCACCAAGCCCTAGTTCATCACATAATTCACAAAATTGAGGGCTCAAATCAAGTTAGAATCGAAAATCGAGCATAGATTACCGATCCTCATCACAAGAGGATTACAAGGTATGTAAAATTTGATGAAAACTCTCAACTCGAAATTCTCATGAAATTGGGAAAATCTGAAATTTATGGTTGCATGTTTGTTTTATGATGAATTAGGAACAATATAGTGTCTAGGGACAAACCCTAGACAAATACAAGTTTAAATCATGTGAGATTTTAGTAAAATCCATGCACACCATTGTAGGTGATTAGTGGGTTATGTAGAACTTGATAAACACTAGGAAATTGGGTGTTGTTCTAGTGTAATTTGACAATTGTGAAGTGACTTTAGAATTTTAGAAGCTAACAATTGTGTAAAATGGGTTGATTGATGTGAAATTTGGGCTAGATGATAAGCTAGGGATTTGCTATAAAATCATGTAAAATTCTGCCTTTAAAGTGTTTGTTGAAATGCCTCAAAGAAGGCTCGAAACTGGAATTTTGAAGTTAAAACACCTAATTGTGATGTTTTGACTATTATGTGATATGTGATTAAAAGGAGTTCTAAACACATCGTTGATTGAACTCTATAGACAAAGGAGTCGAGTTTTCAAGCGGACAAACTGGAGTGGACATGCGCTTGAAGGGAACGCTTTAAAGGTACGTGACTTGTCGTCTCGTTACATTTATACAGACAAGCTTAGTTAAAATATGTTTAAAGTTGATATAGCGAAAATGGTTGAGTTGGTATGTCAATGAGGTGATGGAATTCACTCGACAGCCAAATGGGTCAAATTAATAGTTAAAATAATAGTGATAACAAAAAAAATAAAGACACCATTTGGTAAAAGTTATAACGGGTCGGACACATTAAGAAATTGTCTTTTATGTAGTAAAACTCACGGCGCGAACCGGAATTGGTTCAAGGAGCATGATGAAACTAATATACCGTCATACGTTGATAAATGGTCATGTCGACTAAACGGGTCAAATGGTGTGTTAATACCATTTGACATTAATAATTGACGATTACTTGTTAAGTTTTGTGATTACAGGAAATAACATGTGTTGCGTTGCTTTAATTAGAAAATTTAAAGCAAGAGGTATGTAAACGGGTCAATGCTATGACCCGAGCCAGGTACGCATATGTGGACTTATAGTTAAAAGTGCAAAGAAGGTCAAATATCTAGCCGAAATCCTTCATTGCAAAAATGAAGGATTAAATGTGACCAAAGAGCCCTTAATAGGTAAACAGTGTAAACGACCCTTAGAGGTTGTTTAGAAACTTATATTATGAGTTTATAACCCTTAGATGTGTATAAAAGTTCTAGGCAAAAACATTTGTGGGTCGAACGCCTAGAAATAGTCAATTGCGAAAAATGACCAACCGATGGGTAAAATTGGGAAAAAGGGGTTCATATGTTAAATCCACCACAAAATAGTTGTGGTGGAATAGTTGTAGTTAATTAGACATGGAATTTTTGTAGCGTCAAAAGAAAAGCACAAGTTCTAGACTAAAATGCGTAAATACCCTTAACGGGTCAAAATAAGCATTTAAGCGTAAACAGGATTTATTTATGTAAGAAAACCGTGAATTGAGATTAATATGATAGGAGATATTGAAATAATGAATTTCATGAGTTTAAAGATCAAACAAACATGTTGGTGTGATAAAATAATGAACGGGTTTAAATTCGGCAAAAAGGTAATGAGTCGAGGGCTTAGAACTCTCAAAAAATTCTTATGTTGGGTGTAGGATTTTAACTCTATATGATGGAGAATTAAATTACGGACGCGTAGAAAAAAGAATCGGGTAAAACGGATTAAAAACGAGAGAGTTATGCTCGTTTCCGTGAAATCGAGTCATGCTGGGTATGTACAGCAACATAATAACAACAATCTGCCAAAAAGGGGGCTAGGTGGGGCGTCTAGCCCCTAGGCGTGACGCCTAGCCCCCCCTGAACTTGAAAAATGTTTAATTTTGTTTGTTTGACCCATATAACTTGTTTAAACTTGTTATTTAACTGTCAAAACTAACTTTTAAGTTGGTTTTGATCATAGGTGATTGCCAAGAGTGCCCGGATGAAGATCAAGCTCGAAGAAGAACTGAACACGATAAAGTTAAAAGCTTCCGCCCGGCGTTTCGTCGTATCTTTTAAACGACGAATTCAATTACATTAAGTTGTTCTAAACTTTTAAATTGTAAAAGTTTTAGTAAACTCGTATTGACATACTTACGTGTAATCATATAAACATGCATTTTTACGAATCTTATATAAAATATTGTATTAAACAAGCAAGGGTGTTACATAATATAACTAAGTTTCCTGAGCCCGGGAAGCAATCCCGGGTAATAACCTAGTATTATATAAACTTATACTACCTAAACCCAATCCAAACCCATTATATAAACTTATCAATAGCCCAATAATTATCTAGCCCATTAGCCCACCTAAATTAAAACTAAAACAATAAAATAAGCCCAAAACCCTTCAATTACTTCCCGCCCTCCCCTCTGTGCGTGCGACTGCCAACGTCCCCAACGATCTTCATCAGCGTCCATCACAGCAACAACACCAGGAGCCGATATCAGCCGGAATCCGACATCAATGTGACCGGAATCCGCTCCAAACCAACCGGACACCGACAAACGGTAAGTTTTTATGTTTTTTATATGATTTTTCTTGATATTATATGAGAAAAGGGGTAATAAACAACTTAAATAGGTATGAAAAATCGTTTGTTTTAACGTTGCGTATGGTTGTTCAGATGATTTTTAGGATGATTATGTTATTTAGATGATTTTTAGGGGTGATTACACAATTCTAGGGCTTGATTATGTTATAGGAAAGGAAACCACGAGTAGCTGAGTAGGGGCTGCAGCCTGCAGGCAGACCAATGAGCAATGACTCATTCAACTTTTGAAACTTTGAAACTTTGATCTCCTGTGCATATACTAATTACTAAATGCTAGTGGTTGACTAGTTGCATACTAACTGAAAAAAACATATGTAACTGGAATTTGAATAGTTCATATAATGATCGAAATGCTTGGAATTTGATTATTGTGATTTGGAGTCAAAATAGTTAGTTTTTTTAAGTGCATGTGTATAGCGGTTAGTTTTTAAGTGTTTTGTGATTTGGAATTTGCTTGAATAGTTGAAAATTAAAATTGAAACATTATGTTATAGGATACCATGAGTAGGGACGTTATAGCACAATTTCTTAAGAGGAAGGTGGATACATCTTCCGACTTAGTTGATGTGGCTACTCTTCCTTCGGATCCGTATGATCGCAAGCCGATAGAATCATATAACGTGAATCAACCAGATGAGATTAGAAGGGCATATTTACTAAGAGGACCGTATCAACCAAGAGGTATCGAATTCCCATAAACAACGTTTCAAGGTGACGAGTTAAGAAAGTTTAAGGAAGAATGGTATGACAAACATGAGTATAAGGGATGGTTAGAGTATAGCTCAAAATCGGATCGCATGTTTTTCTTATGTTGCTATTTGTTTAGGAGCCAATTCGGAGATCGTAGAGACACATTTATGTGCGGTGGGTATAACAATTGGAAAAAGGTACATGCGTCACTTAAAAAACATGTTGGTTTAGTTAATAGCCTCCACAACAAATGTTTCCAAATGAGTGCCGATTTAGTTAACAAAAATCAAGCGGTACACACACAATGGGACAATTGGACCACTAAGGAAAAACGTGAATACCGACTTAGACTTAGTGCTTCTACTTTGCTTGGGAAAAGGTTGTTGAATGGCGGATTGGCGTTTCGTGGACATGATGAATCAAAAGATTCATTAAATAAAGGGAATTTCTTAGAGCTTTTAGAACTCATGGGTGAAATGAATGAAGAGCTTGCTAACGTTATCTTAGAGAATGCACCCGCGAATAACCAAATGACAAGTCCTAAAATTCAAGCAGACATCAAACATTGTTTTGCTCAAGAGGTAGTTAAACAAATTGTGCATCTTCTAAACGACAAGATATGCTTCGTGAAAGCCAAAGAAGACAATTGGAAAAAATGGAAGACATACTTTGTACCGGAAGTGGGTTGAACCAAGAAATGACACTTTCAAGACCCGGGGATACACGTTGGAATTCCCATTACAAGACACTTTCCCGTTTAATTTCTTTATATCCAAACATTATGGAAGTTCTTGGATAGTTAGTAGAAACGGGTCAAACTCTTCCTTGTAGTAGACAAGCGGACGGACTTCTAGAGGATATGAAAAAATACGAATTTGTATTTTACATACACTTGATGGAGCATATTCTAAACTTCACACATACGTTGTCCCAATGTCTTCAAAGAAAGGAGCAAGATTTGATGAATGCGGTTAAATTGGTTTCTTCCACCAAAAACCAACTTGAAAAGTTTAGGTTGAAAGGTTTTAATGAGTTCTTGGAGAATGTTAACTCCTTTTGTGACATGTATGAACTTGAGGTGCAAAAATTGGATGATGAATATGTTAACCCAAGGTGGCCAAGAAGAAAGACGAACATCACAAATCGGCATTATTACGAGTATGATTGCTTCAATGCGGTTCTTGATTTGCAAATTCAAGAATTTGGGAACCGTTTTAATGAGGTAACATCGAAACTACTTGTTTGTATGAGTTGTTTGAGTCCGTGTGATAATTTTAGTGCATTTGACATTCCAAATATACTAAAGCTAGCCGAGAAGTATCCGTATGATTTCAATGAAGAGGAAAAAAAAAACATGGGGAGTGGATGGAATGATTTTGAGGGAATGGAATGCCTAATGGAATGGGTGATTTCATTCCATTGACCAACCAAACACCCATTTCTTCATTCCCTCGTAATGATCCATTCCATTCCGTCTCTCATTCCTACACACCAAACACTACCTTATTCCTTATTCCTTATTAACCTCTTTCGGCAGCCAACGACCTAAATTATCAAGTGTGTTAATCGTCTTAATATCGTCTATACAAAATGGGTCATAAAAGTTTACCTTGTCGCGTGCATAGAATGTTGTTGGGTCCTCCACAACAATGTAGAAGTATGTGGTATGGTCATTGGCAGAACTAGCCCAAAAAGTTAGGGTATCCTGTTTTTTTTAAGATTAGGGGTATCCTTTATATAACAAAAACGGAGTTGAGAGGTATTTTTACATTACAGAAATGAAGTTAAGGGATATTTTTACACTACGGAGACGGGGTTGAGGGGTAGCCCGTGCTACCCCTAATAACACTCTAAGTCTGGCCGGTATGCGGTGTTGATATTGCAATGAATCGATTCAAACATTATCCGGTTCTTTACATCCGTATATGACACTATGAAATGACTCTTCCCTTTTGTGAAGCCTCGTAACCCCAAAGTAAACAGTTACATAGTTACAAGGTTAATGTACGCACACAACCCTAGTACTAATTTCTAATTACATACAAACAATACTATTTATTACTAAGATAATAGACCCGTTAACTATGAATGATTGGGATTAGTGCTTCATGCGGTAGGCGACAAGGTAAGTGGTGCAGTCGACCGACGTGACTGGTGTCCAACCAGAGACGTGTTGGATGGCAGCCAACCGGGTCGGTTTCAAGAATACTATTGAGTATGCAGGTTTAATATAAGAATGCAACCGATTATATGTTATCAATATGAGGTTTACTACCTTGTAACTGAAAAAGTAAATTGGTATACCGTCTAATTTCACTGTAGTTTTATAACATGTTAATTTATATAAAATTAAATGTATATTATGAGAGGTATATGATAATTAAAGCAAGCAGTAATAATGAGTTAATTAATAAATTATACCCCGAACTGCAAAGCGCGTAAGAAATAAATCTTATAGACATCATTTAAATTAAAAGTGGAAAAATAATAATAGTTATAAATGTAGGCATTAAATATTGTGGCCAACTTTCACATGGTATGAAGACTTATAGCACCCTTTTACTTTTCATTTGAACAATTGCGACACCAGACACCACTGGCACTCACTCATCTTACGACGAGGCCATGTGCATGGGCCATCTACCTCTACTCTACCTACATGCAACATACCGTTTCAACTTTAACTTTCATCCGCCTTCAGAAAAAAAAAATACTACAACAAATATGTGATATATTATACATATATATACCTACTTCATAAGTTGAATATTTTTTTATGTTGTGTTTAAAATAGTCGAAATATAATTTAATATTGAGGTTGTAATATTTTGTAATATCAAACACATAATATATATATATTGATGCATAAGGTTCTGGGTTCATTTCTGTGATATTTGCTGCAAATAACACCCTTTAAAAAAAAACATTTTTACTGATTCAAATGTGTGTGATTATTAAATCGAACACTTGTATACTTGATTGACTATTAAGGGATAAACAAAACTTAGATGACTATGGTTACAAATACTTCATCCGTCCCATTAAATGTGTCTTATTTTGAATTTTCAAAGTCTTTATTTATAAACTTTGACTTTAATTGTATATTTTTTGTGTTATATAAAACTTGATGAAAATTAACCCGATAAAAACACTTGTAAAACACACTCAAATCATATAACTTTTATCAAGTATTATCTAACACAAACAAAATTATTTAAGATCAAAATTTATAAATAAACACTTTGAAAATTCAAAATATGACACTTTTAATGGGACGGATGGAGTAGAAAATAAAGTACAATGGATCCGAGTTGATCTGTAAAATACAAATAATATGACTTCGCATTTTGCAATTTGTAGGATAAAGATCAAATAAAAATAAAATTAACGTACTAAACGTACGAATTGAAAGAAAAGTAAAAAAAAGGCGGTGGCATTTTTGTAATTACCAGTAACTATCAAAGTTAGTCTACAAATGTACCTATAGAGTAATTTTGATCTTTTGTAGAGTAATTTTTTAAAATGGTCTTGTAAAGTAATTTTGTTCTTGTAGGGTAATTATCAAAATTACCCTACAAGTGTATCAAAATTACTCTGCATCAAAATTACTTTTACAAGTGAATCAAAATTACACTGTAAGTTTATCAAACAACATACAATTCTAAATTACTCTACAAATGATCTTGTAGAGTAATTTTGATCTTGTAAAGTAATTTTGTAAAATGATCCTGTAGAGTAATTTTGTTCTTGTAGGGTAATTATCAAAATTTCTCTACAAATGATAATGTAGAGTAATTTTGATCTTGTAGAGTAATTTTGTTAGCATTTAGTTATGGGGTTTAGCTTTATGGTTTAGTTTTGGGGGGGGGGGGGGGGGGGGTTTAGTGAAATTTTGATAATTACCCTAGAAGACCCAAATTACTCTACATGAACATTTTACAAAATTACTCTACAAAAGATCAAAATTACTCTACAGTATCATTTGTAGAGTAATTTTGATAATTAACCTACAAGAACAAAATTACTCTACTAAACCATTTTACAAAATTACTCTACAAAACATCAAAATTACTCTACAGGTACATTTGTACATAATTACAAAAATGTCACCGCCTCCTTTTTTCTTTTCATGCAATTCGTACGTTTAGTACGTTTATTGTATTTGTACAGGAACTTAACTCGCAATTTGTAATGCCATCCCTTTCGCTTCTTGATTTCTGATGTATATATACATCATACTTCTTCTGTATCTTTCTAACGACGTATATCATATATTACTTCTTACAGGAGATAAACATAAACATTTACAGTCATGATTGATTGACATCATATAAAGAGTACGTACGTTCACCCTAGCCAATTGTAATAATGAAGAATCACCATTTTGACATATGAACATGAAAGGGTTAGTTGGTTGTTGACAACATTTAATGCACTCTAAATGGATATTTGATCTCAACTGTACGTGTTTGTGAAACTAATTAAGACAAGAAGATAAAGTAGAATAGTACGTGAGGCAGGATCTTAGTTATTATATAAACCGTAGCCGGGTTCAAGTGAATGAACGCAAACAACACTAATAATACATTTATAAAGTGAAATACAATAATAGTGCAAGAAAAGGCCACTGGTTTCTTTCAATATGAAACAAGGGTCAATAAGAATTGGTGCCTTGTTTTTGCTTTGTTTTCATTTCCTTCTTGTGAGTCTCGTATTTGCAAAAAATGTGGTTGATGCGAGTCATGATGATGATGAGAAGCTCTTAATCGGAGGTGGAAAAGGAGGCGGAATAGGTGGAGGCTTTGGTGGTGGTTTTGGCGGGGGTGGCGGGGGTGGCGGAGTTGGTGGTGGAGCTGGGTTTGGTGGTGGTGGTGGCGGCGGCGGCGGTGGTGGTGGCGGTCTTGGGGGTGGGCATGGCATAGGTGGAGGGATTGGAAAAGGTGGGGGATTTGGTGGTGGGATTGGCAAGGGTGGAGGAGCAGGTGGTGGGATTGGTAAAGGTGGGGGATTTGGTGGTGGGATTGGTAAGGGTGGTGGAGTAGGTGGTGGGATTGGAAAGGGTGGTAGATTGGGTGGAGGGATTGGTAAAGGTGGGGGATTTGGTGGTGGGATTGGCAAGGGTGGTGGAGCAGGGGGTGGGATCGGAAAAGGTGGTGGAGTAGGTGGAGGGATCGGTAAGGGTGGGGGATTTGGTGGTGGGATTGGTAAGGGCGGAGGAGCAGGCGGCGGGATTGGTAAAGGTGGAGGATTTGGTGGTGGAATTGGCAAGGGTGGTGGAGTGGGTGGAGGTGCGGGTGGAGAAACAGGAAAAGGTGGTGGACTAGGAGGAGGGATTGGTAAAGGTGGGGGATTTGGTGGTGGGATTGGCAAGGGTGGTGGAGTAGGGGGAGGAGCCGGTGGAGGGATTGGAAAGGGTGGGGGTTCCGGTGGTGGAGTAGGTGGAGGGATTGGTAAAGGTGGAGGATTAGGTGGGGGGATCGGCAAGGGTGGTGGATTAGGTGGGGGGATTGGCAAAGGTGGAGTTGGTAAAGGTGGAGGATTAGGTGGGGGGATCGGCAAGGGTGGTGGATTAGGTGGGGGGATTGGCAAAGGTGGAGGATTTGGTGGTGGGATTGGTAAGGGCGGAGGAGCAGGTGGAGGGATTGGAAAAGGTGGTGGACTTGGCGGAGGGATAGGTAAGGGTGGTGGAGTAGGTGGAGGGATTGTCAAGGGTGGTGGACAAGGTGGGGGGATTGGCAAGGGTGGAGGTTTTGGAGGGGGAATCGGTAAGGGTGGTGGATTCGGTGGGGGCATTGGCAAGGGTGGTGGATTTGGTGGTGGAATCGGCAAGGGTGGTGGGTTTGGAGGAGGTGGTGGTGGTGGAGGAGGAGGTGGTGGTGGTGGTGGATTCGGGGGAGGCTTCGGTGGCGGAGCTGGGGGAGGCTTTGGCAAAGGTGGTGGCACTGGGGGCGGATTTGGTGGAGGGGGCGGATTTGGTGGTGGTGGTGGTGGTGGTGGTGGAAAAATTTAATTTAAATAGTGCATCAAATGCATATCCCATACTATTATGTTTATTATTATCGAAGCTTAGGATTATCAAATGGGAATAGGATATGGTTTTGGGTCTAATTATATATGTACTTTCTTGATGAGATGATAGTCTCAATTCCACGATTATATATCTTGTTCTTTATACCTATTCACAAACCATAACCTAATAAAGCTCATTAAACAAAGAGTTGTTTGTTTGCATGGCATAATTGATATTAGCTCTGTTAACTCTTCACTTGGTGGCTGGTGCTTGCATTATGATTCAGTCTTCCATATATATTGTTACTTTGCATGGAAATGAATCTCAACTTTTTTACGTGAACACTACAGTTAAATCATGAAAACGAGAGTAATTAGTGCTAAGTCATGTAAACAAATAATTAGAACTAAATAGGCTTTACAAAGAGGTGCAAGAAACCATACACTAACATAACTAATTTTTTTTTGAACGGTGACTTTCTTATGAGTGACCCATTGTCACTGAATCCCGTCAAAGACGGTATTCCCCAGCCAAGATCTGCCGACGATGTTCTATCGGGCCCCGTACGGTATCAGACTTGGATGACGTTCCCCCGGAAAACCGTGCTGCCTCCACACGAGTAACTTCGCTGGAGTAACAGGCGGGTGAAAACCGGGGTGACGCTCAGGATCAAACCCCCCTCGGTGGGTTAGTCACCATCATTGCGCACGGGTGTCTTACCCCCTTTCGCCACAAGCGGGAATCGAACCGGTGACCTCTAGGAGACCAAACCGGCCCTCAACCAACTGAGCTATGAAGGCAGTACACTAACATAACTAATTAATATGGAAATATGATAGGTAAATATTAAAGGGTTTAAATTTATTCGATTTAGTAATTATACTTAAGAAATCTATTATATATAATAAATGTGTTAAATTTTGCTGATGTGTCAAGCAATGAGGGCACTTAATTTTGCTTTTTGGCTCCAAAAAATCGGATCCTTTTTTTCTTGATAATTTCAGACACGGGATCCATATTATGACCCGAGTATTTAAATTCTAAAACCCTAAATCTAAAGCTGCATCTCATTCATCGCCGCTTCTCTTCTCTTTTCTTTGTGACCTAAATTCTTCAGCCATTTCTTCTCATCTTTCCCTTGAAATTAATCTGCATCAGTTAGATTAAACCCGTTGAACCCTTCTTCTCAATTAGATTAGGTATTTGGTCTATAGATCTACATATAACATAAAAGTTCTTTGGTCAGACCAGTGGTGATGGTGTTGTGCTTAAAATCTGCTCTCTTCTTCACTGAGTCATCATTTATAATCGAAGGTATGTTGTAAAGTTCTTTGATTTTATTGTTAATGTAATCAATCTGTTTTAACTTTTATTTCTTTCCCACATCATCGTTGAAGGGTGTGCGAACATAGATATATGGTTAGATCTGGTGAAAATCTCTAGAGGATTCTGGATGTGGTTCTTGATTTCCTTGATTTTGGTTATGGTATAAGGTCTATTCTTTTATTTGTATGATTATGTTATAAACTTTATGAATTAGGATCTGGGAGGAGTTTACCAATCTGGTAGTTGGTTTTCTTGACTAACTATAGTGACACCTCTGATATGCTAATCTCACTATGTTTCTTCTTTAATTCGAATTGGATTTTGTAACCAGGTTGTTAAGTTTGATTTATGAGTTATTATCAAAGCCCTAATCAAGGGTTTGCATAATATCCTCTTTTTTCTAAATTTTATGTTTTCTTTCTCTGAATCTAACGATATGTTATCACAATATTTGTATGTTATTTGAAGCCAACAACTTAAATTTTTGTCATTGATGCTTCGATTGTGGTTATTAACCATTGGGCTGGACCAGGTGCGTTTCTCATCGATTTGATCTTATTTTAGTTCCATTTTATTGATTTATTGTGATTTTAACTTTGGGTGTGATGGTTTCGCTTGATTTGATTTCAACAGGGATTGTTCTCTCCATTGATCACTGCTTTATTCTTACCATAAATTTAAACGACCTTTGATCAACTTTAGATATATTGACGATGGTAGCAGCGAACTTTATTTAGTTTTTGTTGTAATTAACTTTAGATATATTGACGATGGGGTGGTTTGTGCAAAAGCTCACGAGGGTGATAAACGAACTGTACTGGTTAAAGAAGATAATCCCAGTGGTTGCCATGTGGTTATCGTTTCTGATCTGGTGCAATCTGGAGGTACTTTAATTGAATGTCAGGTACTTTTTCAACATGATGTATGCTTACTTATTTGTTTTACTAGGTGTCTGGTGCAAGCTGTGTTTTACCTTATCCCTTTGGTTAGCAGGGTATTTGTGGATTCGAGTGAGTTTACATGTACGGGTCCAAAAAACGAAAAATAGTAATAATAACAATAATAATTCTTTTGTTGCAGAAAGCTTTGGCAGCTCATGGTGCAACCAAGGTCAATGCATATGTCACTCATGCAGTGTTTCCGAAGAACTCTTGGAAGAAATTTGTTCACAAAAACGGTGGTAAGCCTCTCTCTTTAACGCTCTTTATGGCTTTCTATTTTACATTACACATACATTTGCAAAAAAAAAAATCTGATGTAAAATAAGAGGTGTTAGTTCACAGTCCCCAACCTCGCGAGAAGGTAACTATTTCTCCATTGTTTTTAAATTCTTTGTTTTTTTAAAGTTAAATTCAGCCCTAACTTAAAAAAGGAACCAATTGATTCTTGTGCTTAGATTGTTATGTTTGTTTCACATCATCGCCAATGTTGATGTTGTGTGTAACGATGCTCCTGTCTTTTTGAGGGGTAGGATTGTCGTATATTTTGTATGATAGAACTGAATGTGATCTATATGTCAAATGTTTAGTGTAACTAAAAAATAAAAACTTGCTATAAGTGCTCATCATGAACAAGTGCAAAGATTATTTATGATCATAAATAATATTAGAAAGTTGCATTTCATGGTATGTAGGAAGCAGGGATCGATGTACGCCTATGCGATATAGGTGCTGCAATTCAAGAGGTCATGGAATCATACGAGGTAGAAATTAATGGGAAGGTTTTCCAAGGTATGATCTTCACTATAGCGTCATGATACTTTCAGCAACTTTTTTGGTATATAACTTGCATGCTACAACACTTGCAGTGAAAACGTGCATTGGATATTGTTGTAGTTGTTGTTCAGTAGAAAGTGTTTTGCAAGTGAAGTGTAGGGTTGTTGAATGCTGATATTGTATGAATTGGTTGCCTGCTGGTTCAGTTATTTGAATTTTAGGGTTTGTTCATAGTGATCCTTGAAAATACGAGTGACTTTATGTCACAATTAGTAATTCAAATGCCGAGAATCGTTTAATATAGTTCAATTGCTACACATAGTACATACAAGAAGTAGGATGGTCGATTCACTTGGTGATGTTAGAATCTGATTTATTTATCTATAAGGAGCTTTACGGGATTAAACAAAATGTGAATAATAAATAGCAAGATTGCAGTCGTAAAAAATGCCAAACTTCGATCTTTGTTATGTAGTTACGGCCAGTGACTTAAAATAAATAAAGGTTATCAGTACCTCAATAACTATAGATGTAGTTATTTCGTCCACAACAGCATTATATGTCTAAATTTACATCTGATTTTAATAAGAGACATCGTCACATTGTTTTTTTTTGGGTATGTGGCGAGTTTTACCATGGTGATTAGTATATTTGTATATCCTGCCATGGCCTTTAATTTCTCCGAAGCCTTTATCTTTCAATATGCCAATCTTAAGATGTAAATTTAAAATAACACATTTTTTTTTCACTTACCAGTATTTAAAAAAACCTTTTATGGTTATAAATTCGATGTTGAAAATGGCTCTAACCCTCTCAGGAAGTGATCTTTTTAGTTTGTCAACAGTCAAGTCAACTGAATGTTTGGCTCAAATCTTACAGCAAGAAGATATCAGAAGCTATATGGATGACTCTATAAAAAAACGTTGTCCCTCTTTCAGCATTTCGTAAAGAACGTGCAGGTGCCGATTCTCATGGAGTTTATTTCTGGTAGTATGCCAATCTTTGGGATCAATTTGTTTCATCATTATTGTAATCACCCAAAGGTATGTTGTTTGGTTTCTTAATTCTTAACATCTGTAATGTGACAAATTGATTGAATATTAAAACAGAACGAAAAGTTAAATGGAATGAAAGTCACCTAATGTGTTATTCAGATGGTTGATTTGTTCAAAGTTCAAACACTGTTAATTTATTATAATATAAACGAGTTGGTTCATGGTTCTTACGAGCCGAGTCATGGTAACATTTCTACTCGGTAAAATATGTGAGCTAATCAATCCCCCGAGCCCACCCTTGCTAGCCTCATGTTGTTTAAGGTGCTAACTAAAAGTGCTCTACATGTGACTCCAACCGGACCAAAATTTCCATAATTCAGTGATAATATCTGAACACTAGATATTAGTTACCCGTCTTCGTCTGGAAAAAGTTTTTTGATCCGTCACTTGCTACACATGTGTTGGTCACTCACTAATCATTTTATGCTTTTGTTCATACGTTTTAGATAGCAGTTAAGCAACTGAAATCCATGAATTCAAAAGCTTAGATGGAATTTGCTGTTGAAGTGGAAATTCTTGGAAGGGTTCGAAAAGAATTTGTTAGGACTCAGGGGTTATTGTGCTTCGGCTGAACGACGACTTATAGTCTATGATTACATGCCTAATCTTAGTTTGTTATCTCGTCTCCATGGCCAATTTGCTGCTGAAGTTCAACTTGATTGGAAAAAGAGGATGAAAATTGCCATTGGATCGGCAGAAGGACTACTGTAAGTTTCCATAAGCACTCTTTTTCAAATACTTATTATTAGCTTTTAAACTAAAATGCTCAAAATTAATATAATTAAAGGTATCTGGATTACCCACCCATAGTTATTTCTTAACTACTGGCCAATCAAGGATACCTCAAGTCGTCAACCATTAAGCGATTAATGTTCCTCGGTTGCTTCGATAACTTCTCCCCTGGAGCCGAACACGAACTTGCCTAAGCTCGATCTTGGCTGGTTTAACTTAAGCAAGCTCGAGCATGACAGGTTTAAGCAAAGAATTTATAATTGTTTATATTTATTTTATATATTCTCTTAATTGCTTTCTTTAAGGTCAATGTTGTTGTTGATGACTGATAATGGAGGATCTTGGTGGCTCGGTTACATCCGACGGAAGAGTTAGCACACATGTAATAACGAAAAAAGTCAGAACCGTATTTTACCATCATAAATTATCAAGAAACACTTATATGGATAACGCAATCAACTGGAGCTTGGGATATATCTTCTATGGCTAAAAGAAAGCTTAAGAGAAGGTCGATTTTGTGGGTGAGTCATGTGGCTTTTTGGCATTTTTTAAGCACATATTATTTAAATAGTTTACAACATCTTTTAGTCTCTTAATATACAGATGAAATGCATTGCATTTTAAAAGACGATAAATATGAGGCAAAGTACAAGACTGACTTAAAAGGTACAGTACCTAGGCAATACTACTTAGGCAATCTTAGTATCGACACCAAAGTTTATATTATATAGTATCGACACTAAAGTTTATATTATATACTTAAACACTTATAATTTGTTTCTTTTTTTTTTTTGTAGAGGGAACTCAATTTACTAAGGGAACGGTTTTGGTAACTCGAAGGATATACATCTTCAAAGGAACTCGACTATCTTTAAATTGTGTATCCACTGTATCACTAATTTATGTAACATGAGACTTTGTATTTTATTTCTACCTTTTGATCAATGAAATTGTTTTTTATAGAAAATGTTTTAATGTCCGGTATGGACTATATTGAAGTTCCTCAAATTGGTTCATGTTCCAGTTCTAGAGGATGGGTAATTAGTGTTGGAAATTTGTGAAAATATCATTTTTCACAAATAAAGGAAAATGATTTTTCCTATTTTGGACTAGAAATAAATATAATAAAATGAGCGGGTTTTCCATATTTATTTGTGGGTTTGTGTTCTATGGCGGAAGACCTCCGCAATGAACTAAACCACATCCAAAACGGAGCTAAGATGAATGAGATATCGATGCTCAAAGGTTGGTGTTTGAAACTTGAATGCTGAAAAAAAGTGGGAAAGTGGCACCTTGTCCCACATAGGAGGAGAGATGAAACTTAAAGGGGTATTTAAGTGAGAACTCTCCATGCTTATTGTTTCATGGAAGCACTCACTAAGTGTGCTCGCAAAGGGTGCGGTCCGCACCCTAACTCGCACTCGCACTCGCACACGCGCGCGCGTGTGGCATGGGCGATGAGGCTCAATGTGGCGCTTTGATGGCGCACTTTGCACTTCGCATCGCCGCGAACCGCCTTTGTATTTTTGACCACATGCGTGTGGTGCAACACAGGGGCTGCAAGGATCAAGTGGTTGGTAACGTGACATGCAGGCGCGTGACCCTGGTGGGTCCGCGCGCAGGGGCGCATGACATGGCAATCATGCGCGTACGTGCTCGAGTACACGTGGTATGGTGGGGCGCACTTGCGCAAGGAGCATGGGCACTGAGGTGACGTGCGCGGCGCACCAAAGTGAGCCAAAACGGCGCGACTGTGTGGCGTGCTCGTAGAGGCTTACAGGTGACGTGGCGCACGCGCACAAGTGCGCATGGGACTGAGCCAGTATGACGCATACGTGCAGACAAGGGCGCGCACAGAAGCTTCCAGCAGTTATGAAAGTGCAGTTACACTGGGTAGTTTCACTTCAGCATTCGAAACTGACGAAGTCAATGCTTTTGACTATGAATTAAATAACGAATTAAAGTGCATTGAAGACGTTCAATGCAACTTAATTCGCCCGTTTAATTTATTTTTCAGTTTCGTCAAGACCTGCAACTATAAATAGGGTGCTACCCTACTGCAGAAGATACACCGAATATACACTGCTCATACAATCTTCTTCTCTGAATTCTTCTTCGTCTACAAGCAGCAAGGTACACCTTCGGGTTGGAGTCAAGAACGACAGTGCAACTGTTTGGGGCAGTTGTATCCTAGAAACAAACGTGTTCTCCTGGGAGACACGAAATTTGTTTTAAGAGACACGTGTCTAACACGATCCTCAGCCAAGAACAGTGTTTCTGTTCTTGTTTTCTGTTCTTTTCAGTTGTAATTGTAATTGTATTGTATTTTAATTCTATTCTGTTTCAGTTCTGGATTTACAAGTTAATAAAGTTTTTATTTATTTTTACACGAACGGATTCCTACAATTAGTCTTTCTTTTAGCCTTATATTTTTTCTATAATTGTTTTTTTTTTTTAATATATTTCCTTCTTATAAACCTCTACTACAAATCACACGGTTTGAAAGCTACCACTGAATTACAGACCTTCAGCAAAAGCTAGATGTGAAACATCCCAGGTTTGTTTTTTCTTATAGTTTGGATTCTCTTTTTTTGTGTATACCATATCAAAATCATTTAAGATAGTTGTATTTCTGTGTAGTGAATTTTGACATAATGTGATTAAGTAGAAAGGCTAGTGATAATAGATATGTTTTTCTTATTTGTGTTAGTGGATATATTTAGTTATGAAAGTCAACTCTTATTCAGGTATTAAGGTTGGTCAACACCCATTACACTTATACTTATATATCTGATCGGTGATGTAAAGGCAGTTAAATTTTTGGTTTCACAACCTAATCTTGACCCAGAACTACACGAGGCACGCCTTTTTTCCTCTGAATCTCTGATTCGTCCCTCTCGCATCGGGCGTGCCTTTTTGAATTTCGACGGTAACTTTTTGTTATGGAAGATCATGTACTGTATGAATTTCTAGGGCTTGCACGAGATGAAAATGAAGAACGTGGGAGGCTATTTTTAGAGCGATTTAATATTTTTTTTCACTAAACAATGTATTAATTTTTTTAAATCGTCTTATTTTAAGTAATTTGATGTAACTGAAACTTACAGTCTCTTTTATTGCCGAAAGCACTTTTATATAAGATAACTTGTTTTATCTTTCAAATATGTGAACACATGGTTCAAACAAAGTATAGCTTGCAGTCATTCAAAAATTGTAACAAGTTAACAATATGGGTTTGCAAAAGCCTAAGTACAATTTGGGTCATTCAAATATGTGATACATTGATTAAAAGGCTTTTGCAAACCCAAAATTGTAACAAGTTAACAATTTGTTGACCACAAATAACAATTGCCAAGTGACAGCCTATACGACAACATACGTTATTACGTTGGACAAACACTTAGAGGTAGCTGATTATGTTACTGTTATTTTTTGCTTATCATTACCAAAACTAAAAAAACAAAATTTCTCATTGTTTTTCTTGGTTGTACACGAATCCAAGGTATCTTTATTTTGCTTAGAAAAATATCGTGTATTAAGAACCTTAGAATAATTTTTATATGCACACGAATCAGTTGAGAAATTCATGATTGCGAGCTACATTTTTCAGTTTAATGTAATTTAATATCTACATAAGTAACGGAACGTTTCTTTTATTTCAAGGTTCATGTTTAAATGTATTTTTTTTCAAAAAATAAAAAAACATATCATTTCTCAACACACATATTCATAAAAAGATTTAAGGGTGTGTTGATAACTATTGAACCCGTATACTATTTTTGCTTTTGATTGTAATTTAAATTTTCCTACCTGGGGAATAACCTAGTTAGTATATATACGTTGTCTCTCGTCATTCCACATGTTATAGTTAACATGAAACATATGATTTCGTGTTTCAACATTAACAATTTTATTTTTTTGTTTAATCAAGTTCGAAAATACATGTATATAAGCATATATCAATTAACCATTTTATTTTTTAATTTAATCAAGTTTGAAAATAAAGTATATAAGCATATATATCAATTATTATATAAAGCTGGCATATACAAGGTCAAGTTGTCTGAGGACCACATAGGTCCAAAATGGTATGGGTGAAGCCCAAAGTAATCAATTAATTAATTTTGTAGACTTTCGAAGAAATCTTTGTATCAGTTATTACTCATTACTCATTAGTAAGTTATTATATTTTATGTTGGTTTTCATTATTTCTAAATTCGTTTCTTTTAATAAACATGCCAATTTAGCTCATGTAGATAATAACGGAAAAAATACAAATATATTAAGAAATTCATGATAAAACTAATAATACTAAAAAAACAATATCAATTGGATGAAACTAATTATGTCGATCATGTGGAATGATCGTACATATAGTGGAATATTACTAAAACGATTCGAAAATTTTGTTGAGTCTTAACTATTCCACCACATTAACCTAACAGAATCATTTTTATTATAAATTTGTTTATTTTATGGCTAACTCCTAGTCTCATAAACGTTTGTAAGACTGGTCAGACTGGTAAGTTTACCTTAGAATAAAACCTAGTGAAATCTTCAAACCAAATGATGTTAACCTCCTAGAATCAAAACAAAAGTTTGTTATTTGTGAAATCACTTACAAAAGTTATTTAAATTATCATAGCTGACCTAAATAATATCTGAGAAGTTCAATCCTTAATGACCATGCGCCGGAGAGAGGAAAAGTCAAATATCCATTTAACACCCTTGTGCGGGCCCGCGCAAGGATACAGTTAAGCTTGAAGATTTAACAATTAAAGACAAGTCTCAAACATGTCCGCGCACATGAAGGAATAAGGACTTGAACAAAAGGAATCTTTTCTGTCATAACAAACTGGACACGTGGCAGCTGATCAAGGGTTCACAGGTGTAGATCTTCTAGAAGCATTAAATGGCCAATCGTGCATGGCCTCATTCGGTTGTAACTGAATATGACGTGGCAACATCTAGAGTATTCATCTAAATTCACGATGATGGCACAATTTACATGCAGATCTAGATCAAGTCACTTTCCACGTGGCACCTCCACAGCCGTTGATCAACTCACGATCCGTGTGCATGGATGGAGAGATAACCGCAAACAGAAAAGAAGATTCCGTTAACTTCTCCGTTATTTTTTGAGCGCCAAACCTTCAGCTATAAATAAGAGAATTCAGGTACAAGTTTTCCATTCACTCTCACTTACTTTCACTCTTACTACTTCATCTTCTTCAGATCAGTGTACTTATTCTCACGCTGGATGGTGGTCACGGAGAGAACCCCCATTCTCCCCGTGGTGAGGCTAACGGCGTTTTCTGTTTTGCAGTGATTCCGGTGAAGTAGCATTCAACAGTCATCAACGAGGGGATTAACCATTTTATGCAGAAACCTTACCCTCAGATTTAGATTGATTCCGGTCATTTAGATCTGGTGTTTCTTCACCTGGGAAGTGTAGGAAAGTGGGTCAAACGAACGAACTCTAATTGAGCTCATTCCAGCAACGTTGGAACTTGCTCGTCGAACACTAATCAGAAACCTTAACCCATTAACCCTAAACCATAATTCTAAACCCTAAAGCTAAACCCTAAAAACTAAATCCTAACGGCTAAAACCTAAGTAAAATCCTAACGGCTAAAGCTAAATCCTAACGGGTTATACTGTAACAACCCGCACGTTCGTACGGTGTTACTACTCGTTACACTCGTTATGCCTAGCACCAGAGATTCGGATCATAATGTAACTATATCACTTATAATGCTATTTCGTACAATTTTCGCATATTACGCATACTTTATCGCTATAACACATCACATCGCACATGCTAACGCTCACGATGACATTGAGTGAGGACCTATTCTACCCTCCTCGATAGCCGTGATACGTCATAACACAATACATACTCGAAACGCAGACTTTGAAATGTGGATATTTATATACGACCCTTTGTGACTAATTATAATAAATATATATATATATATATATGTGTGTGTGTGTGGTTATGTGTGAACAAACTATCGCAACGCTTAACGAACGAGACAAAACATCGAAACCCAACTCGCCGGAGCCCTACGATCTAATGACCATTCGATCGAATGGTCATCCGTCCAGATGACCATCCGATCGGACTGCCCTCCGATCCGTCACACTACACCGCCTTCTCCTCTCTTGCCTATAAATACCCCTCCTGTCACTTCAAGCACACTTGATGTGACAGCCCCTCATCCGACCAGAGCACTTCGGACCTTTTACCCTCGATTCCTCGCGATTCTCGTAAGTTCTCGCTCTAAATCTTGTACTTTCATCATCTACACACACTCCTACATCGTTTCCACCATCAAATCTCACTTTTTCACCATAAAATCCTCTGATTTGGACCGCTCTAAGGTGATGTCATCATGGAGTTTTGTGACAACCTCATAATTACAGGTACCCGTACGATTAATTAATATTAAATTATGCTTAATGATTGTGCAGAAAATTGACTAAATGGTCCTGAATGTTTTCCTAAGTGTTAGGAATTAAAAGTGTTATAAATAGATACATAAAAGACACTATACGGAATAACTTAGCACTTTATCGGAACGATATCTAACCGAACAACCGGACATTACCCGGGACACCAAAATTTTGTCAGAAACATTGTTTTATTATTATTGGACTAGTTATGGTCCCCGAATACCCCAACACATTATATAATGAATGATACACATAATACACTAGATATTACATTTAACTTCCAACCATTTACCTACTTATCATAAAAATTTACACATTACCCCCCACCCCCCCCCCCCCCATTGTGATTTACGGTCACAAGATAGTGGCCCCGCCAAAAATCTTGTTAAATCCCACAATATCCATCATAATCTACCTTGGATTCATTTAGATTGCAAAAGATCTTGGAAGATTGGATTTGATTGATGAACTAACTATATGGTAAAAAAATTACACATGGACCCCCTCCCCCTCTTGATATTTACAACCCATGTGATGGCCCCCACTCAAAGATTACATAATCTTTCATAAATCTTCTAGTGATCTTCCATTGGATTTGATGAGATATTGCTAGTACTTTGAGAAAGATATTAGAAATTTTGGATATAAGGGGACTTGAATCACCTACACTTCACAACACCAACCAAACTCCTTCTTCTCCCCCATACTCTCGGCCTCCATCCTCCACCACACCACCATTATTTTCATCCATTATTCAATCATTCCAAGTTAGTCTCATGGTGTAAGAAGCTCACTAACGAAGCTCGGTGCTCACGGATCTTGAAGGACCTCCATCACAAGCTTTTATCAACTTGATCTTCATCTTGTTTCTTCCCTAGCTTAAAGCTAGTTGTAAGCTTCTTGTTAACTCTTGGTTACTTCCTATTTTTAGTAGTTAAAGGATGTATTATGATGAAATAACTAGAACACTAAAAGACTTGAATCTTGAATCTTGAATCATGAGATGAAATATGATGATACATGATGAAATCTTGTTAAAATAATGTTGTTAAATACATGCATGGCACTTGATTGTTGATTTATTGATAGTATGATGATTGATCATCATATGGAACTTTATTAGAAAGTATGGTGATCGTATGTGTGCATTTTAGTGGCATTTAAGCTATAAACAGCATGCTGAGTAACATTTACAGCCAACTTCAGTTGGCTGTAAACGGACCGTTATAAATCGAAAAATTGATTTTCTAAAGTCTAAATTATGTATTTTCGAAAAGAGAATCAAATAGCACTGGAATCATATTTTTTCGAGGTCTTTTACTATTTTTAAAGGTCCGTTTTGTACAGCAGCAAAAGCTGCGTTTTTACTGCAGAAAATGTGTGTGATGTTTTTCATCATAACTTGAAATCTGTATAGAATTAGCTCATGAAATTTATATTGTAGATGACCACTGATGTCGTTGTAATCCTCCAACTGGAATTTCATCAATCGGACTTACGACAAATTTTAAATGAATTATTCCGTGGACTGCAGTCAGAAAGTGACGAATCTGATTGTAGTCCGGTAAATGATTTTTTATAAAATATTGGTAATGAATTGGATCCTGATATTTTTACACAGTAATATATGAATTGTTTAGAACATTCTGTAAAATTTTGGGAATTTTTGGAATAAGTTAACTATTTTATTAAAATACCCGAAAACAGTCCAGTTTTGGATGTTAGACAATATAACTAGTGATTTGCATGTCTAAATGTCGGTTATGTTATCCGATAATGATCGAACGTGTTTTATGTCAATGAAATTGTTATGTGCAATATCGTGTGCTTGCTCTTGAGTAGCTATAGGCGGAATGATTATATGGGCGTGAACTGGTATAGTGTGTACAAGTTATGTGGTAGATACGTGTAGGAACTTTGTGCTCCATTTGAAACCACAAAATGACTAACTGGTAATCATATTAGGACGTGATTGACCGACCTTGACTGCTAGCTATTTTTAAGAGTCAAACCGAGCAACCCAAGGTGAGTTCACACTCTTTCTAAGGCATGGGATTCCCGGTGGTTGGAAATGGGTTAAAGAACTAAAACGGAACCTACATATCCTCCTTGGGTAGGATATGTACCGCCATCCTCCATGGGTAGGATGCCAATATAAATTCTGCGTATTCTCCTTGGGTAGAATACGTACGTTCGTCCTCCTTGGGTAGGACAACAACCTTAACTTACTAGACAAAACTCTATCATTAAGTCCCTCATTTTATATCGACTTAATCGTCGAAGCCAATGGCGAGCGGGTCATTAGTTAATAGCGCTATTAGGTTTGCCAAACCTCACACCGTGCCGGTCGGACGGGCGTGTACTAATGGATCTTGGAAAACAGTCAATGATGATAGACATTGACTTAGGGCACAACTTACTTTCGTCAGTAGTCGATATGGTAACGGTCTAGTGGTTCACATGGGGAAGCCCCCACGGATTATGGATATGGTTTGGGGAAAAACAAAGATACTGGTTAACTCGTGGTTTTCGAAACAAACTTTTAAAACCAAACAACCAACTGTGAACTCGCTCAACTTTGTTGTTGACTCCTTGTTACATGCCTTGCAGGTCGTTAGGTATTTATGGAGCTTGCACGAGGAGGTGTGGTCGTTGTGGGACATGGACTGTAGAGTTCCATGTTAAACATGTAAACTTTATGAACCTATTTGAACTTATGTTTTGGTTTTACGTTTTATGCTTCCGCTGTTTAATTTGAATTTGGTTAACTCGCGTTCGAACACCAATTATATTGCGTGGTTGGATTTTATCTATCTTAAATACATTGTTCAATATGATTGGTGGCTGGATCCTGGTCATGTCACGCCTCCAAGCGGTGATACTCCGCATGGTGGATTTTGGGGGTGTGACAGATTGGTATCAGAGCCATTGGATATAGTGAACTTGGTTTTAAAAAGGGAAAAGCTTTTTGACAAAACCAGACTATAACATGTACAGTGCTCAACGATCCACAACGACGCTTCGCTCCACGTGCAAGACTCGACACAATAGGTGGTATGATTTATGTTTATATTGTCTGTTTGATAGTTCACATAGTGCATTAGTTAACGTGATAACTGCTATTTGAGCCATGTGTGCTTACTCTCTTATGTCGTCCCACGCTTACGCACTTTCGCGACACTTTTATCACTTACGTTGCTTCGTTGTGAAGATCATGAGTGGACGTTTGAACTTGACTCAAGCCCACCTGATGGCTCTAATCAACGAACGAGTGGCTGAGGCACTCGCAGCTGTCCCTGCAGGAGGTATAACCTGCCATATCAACCCATCTTAGGACGTTTAGATCCTACCTTCGCGAACCAACTCTTGTGCTTAACCTTGTCTTTTATTCTCGCGCCACAGGCCAACATGCTCAGCCTCCCGTATGTACATTCAAAACATTCATGGATTGCCGACCTAGTACTTTCAGCGGCACAGAAGGAGCTGTAGGTCTTCTTCACTGGTTCGAGAAGATTGAGTCCGTTTTTGAGATGTGTGAATGCCCTGAAGCTCGTAGGGTGAAATTTGCTACTGGAACACTCGAAGGTGCTGCTTTAACCTGGTGGAAAGCACAGGCTCAACTGCTAGGGCTGGCGATTGCTAATTCCACCCCATGGAACGACTTCAAAGATTTGATCAAAGAAGAGTACTGTAGTCGTGACGACATCCACAAGCTAGAGGTGGAATTTTTCAATTTGAAGATGACGGGGTCTGAAATCGAGGCATACACAAAGAGATCGAACGAATTAGCTATCTTGTGTCCTACTATGGTGGATCCTCCTATCAAGCGTATTGAGATGTACCTTAAGGGTTTAGTGCCAGAAATTCAGAGCCACGTGACCTCAGCTAATCTTGGCACCATTCAACAAATCATCCGGTTGGCTCATCGTCTCACTGATCAGGCAGTTGAGCAGAATAAGCTGCCCAAGCGTATTAGCGCTACTACTACTTCGGATGCTCCCAGTGATAACAAGCGCAAGTGGGATGGAAATTCGGGCAAGGGTTCTACTTCAGTTCAGTCTCAGTCCCAGCAGCGAAAGACAGATGAGTACAGGAGCCCCAATCAGCAGTCTTCTGGGAATCAAGGTCAGGGTGGATACAGGGGAAATCACCCTAAGTGCAATCGATGTAATTTGCACCACAGCGGGCCGTGCAACAAGGGTCGCTGTCAGAGATGTAACAAGCTGGGTCATGAAGACAAGGATTGTAGGAGTTCACGTCCTGCGAATCAGAATCGTCAACAGCAGCCACAAGCTCCACAGAATCAGCAGCAGCAACAGCAGGGTAACAGGGGATGCTATCAGTGTGGTGTTGAAGGTCACTTCAAGAGAAACTGCCCCCAGTTGAACCAGAAACAGAACAACAACAACAATCAGGGGAACGGAAACAATAACGGGGGTAACAATGATGGCAATGGAGCCAGGGGACGTGTTTTCGTGCTGGGTCAGGGTGATGCGAGGAACGATCCCAACGTTGTGATGGGTAAGTTTCTTCTGGATGATTTCTTTGTTACTGTTTTGTTCGATTCGGGTGCCGATACTAGTTATGTGTCCTTAAAAGTTAGTCAAATGCTTAAGCGTACTCCAACACTTTTGAACACCAAACACACGGTAGAGCTAGCAAATGGTAAAAGTCTCGAGGCCACACACATAGTTAAGGGTTGTAACCTCGTCTTAGCTGGTCAGACCTTCTCTATCGATCTCATTCCTATCGTTCTGGGTAGTTTCGACATTGTCATTGGGATGGATTGGTTATCTCATCAGCAAGCAGAAATTCTTTGCAACGAGAAGATTGCCCGCATCCCTCGTTCTGGTGAAGAACCCCTCGTGATTCGTGGCGACAAGAGTGGTGCTGTTGTGGGCATCATCTCTTTCCTTAAGGCCCAGAAGTGGTTGCGAAAGGGCCACACTGCCATTCTAGCTCTCGTTACTGATGCATCAATGGAAGAGAAGAGAATTGAAGACATTCCTATTGTACACGATTTTCCTGAGGTATTCCCCGAGGAATTACCTGGTCTTCCGCCTCATCATCAAGTCGAATTTCAAATCGAGCTAACTCCTGGAGCAGCACACATAGCTCGTGCGCTTTATCGCTTAGCCCCATCAGAACTAGAAGAACTGTCCACGCAATTACAAGAACTCTTGGAAAAGGGTTTCATACGTCTTAGCTCTTCGCCATGGGGAGCTCCAGTGTTATTCGTGAAGAAGAAAGACGGTACCTTCAGAATGTGTATTGACTACCGCGAACTCAACAAGGTGACTGTGAAGAATCGTTATCCCCTCCCACGTATTGATGACCTATTCGACCAGCTGTAAGGGTCGAGCTTCTACTCTAAGATTGACTTAAGATCAGGTTACCATCAACTGAGAGTCCAAGACGAGGATATCTCAAAAACAGCATTCAGGACTCGTTATGGGCATTACGAGTTTCTGGTTATGCCTTTCGGATTAACAAACGCACCTGCGGTCTTCATGGATCTCATGAACCGAGTGTGCAAACCTTACCTGGATAAGTTTGTCATAGTTTTCATCGATGACATCCTGATCTATTCGAAGAGTCAGGAAGAACACGAGCAACACCTGAGGCTTATTTTGGAACTTCTTCGAACAGAGCAGTTGTATGCAAAAATTTTGAAATATGACTTCTGGCTTCGCGAAGTCCACTTTCTAGGCCACGTGGTAAACAAGGATGGGATTCATGTTGATCCATCCAAGGTAGACTCGATCAAGAACTGGCATGCACCCCGTACACCAACAGAAATTCGCCAATTCTTAGGTTTGGCGGGCTACTACAGAAGATTCATCAAGGATTTCTCGAAGATTGCGCAACCTCTCACCTCGCTAACTCAGAAGGGTGTCACCTATCATTAGGGTGATGCACAGGAATCTTCCTTTCAGCACTTAAAAGATAGACTTTGTAGCGCGCCTATCCTCTCATTGCCTGAGGGCACAAATGATTTTGTGGTTTATTGCGACGCTTCCATCCAAGGACTTGGTTGCGTGTTGATGCAACGTGACAAGGTCATTGCCTACGCATCGCACCAACTTAAAGTTCACGAAAGGAACTACACTATGCACGACTTGGAATTGGGAGCAGTTGTTTTCGCACTTAAGATATGGAGACATTACCTGTACGGTACCAAGTGCACCATTTACACCGATCACAGGAGTCTCGAGCATATCTTCAAGCAAAAGGAGTTAAACATGAGACAACGTCGATGGGTCGAGCTCTTGAATGATTTCGAATGCGCGATCAAGTACCATCCGGGCAAAGCCAATGTTGTGGTCGACGCTCTCAGTCGAAAGGATACTACACCTAAGCGCGTGCGAGCGTTACGACTTACCATCCAATCTAGTCTTCCTACCCAGATACGAGAAGCTCAGGTCGAAGTGTTGAAAGCAGAGAACATCAGGGCTGAGTCCTTACGAGGATCGAGGAAGCGGTTAGAACAAAAGGAAGACGACGCCTACTATGTAACAGGGCGCATCTGGGTCCCACTTTACGGAAACTTACGCGAGCTTATGATGGATGAAGCGCACAAGTCTTGTTACTCAGTACATCCTGGTTCGGATAAGATGTACCACGACTTAAAGACTACATATTGGTGGCCTAGCATGAAAGCCAACATAGCAACCTACGTCAGTAAATGCTTGACTTGTGCTAGGGTCAAGGTCGAATACCAGAAACCATCAGGCCTATTTCAACAACCAGAGATACCGAAATGGAAATGGGAGCAAATTTCCATGGATTTTGTTACTGGCCTGCCTAGATCTCAACGCGGAAATGACACTATTTGGGTGATAGTGGATCGATTGACTAAGTCTGCACACTTCTTGGCTATCAAGGAAACCGACAAGTTTTCTACTCTAGCAGACGTCTACCTAAAGGAAGTAGTATCAAGGCACGGAGTGCCAACCTCCATCATTTCTGATCGTGACTCAGGTTTTACATCTGAATTGTGGTAAGCTATGCACAAGTCCTTTGGCTCTCGATTAGACATGAGCACGGCATATCATCCACAGATGGATGGGAAATCTGAACGCACCATCCAAACCCTTGAAGACATGCTTAGGGCATGTGTAATCGACTTTGGTAATGGCTGGGAAAAACACCTCCCGTTAGTAGAGTTTTCGTATAACAACAGTTACCACACCAGTATCCAGGCCGCTCCGTTCGAGGGATTGTACGGACGGAAGTGTCGATCACCTCTTTGTTGGGCAGAGGTTGGCGACAGTCAAATCACTGGCCCAGAACTTGTAGTAGATACAACAGAGAAGATTGCTCAGATACGACAACGAATGGCGGCAGCTCGTGACCGTCAGAAAAGCTACACGCTGATAAGCGCAGGAAACCACTCGAGTTCCAGGTTAGGGATCGAGTGCTACTCAAAATCTCACCTTGGAAGGGTGTAGTTCGTTTTGGCAAACGAGGCAAACTCAACCCGCGATATGTTGGACCCTTCGAAATCATTGAGAAAATTGGCAAGGTGGCCTACAAGCTGAATCTACCGGCAGAACTCAGCGGAGTTCACAATGTTTTCCATGTGTCGAATCTGAAGAAGTGTCTGTCAGATGAGACCCTCATAGTTCCTCTCAAGGAGCTCACTATCGACGATCAGCTGTGATTCGTCAAGGAACCAGTAGAGATTACTGATCGAGATGTTAAGGTTCTCAAGCATACCAGAATACCTCTTGTTCGACTTCGTTGGAACTCCCGTCGTCGTGGCCCAGAGTATACCTGGCAACGAGAAGACCACATGAAACTCAAGTATCCCCAGTTGTTTAGGAAAACTGCAACCACTACAGAGGCTGAAGCTACTGCAGAATTTCGAGACGAAATTCCAAACCAACGGGGGGATGATGTGACACCCCAGGAAAACCACGCAACTTAACTAGCTTCCTCAGTAACCACGTGCTAAATTTCGGGATGAAATTTTCTTAACAGGGGGAGAATGTGACAACCTCATAATTACAGGTATCCGTACGATTAATTAATATTAAATTGTGCTTAATGATTGTGCAGAAAATTGACTAAATGGTCCTGAATGTTTTCCTAAGTGTTAGGAATTAAAAGTGTTACAAATAGATACATAAAGGACACTATACGGAATAACTTAGCACTTTATCGGAATGATATCTAACCGAACAACCGGACATTACCCGGGACACCAAAATTTTTTCAGAAACATTGTTTTATTATTATTGGACTAGTTATGGTCCCCGAATACCCCAACACATTATATAATGCATCATACACATAATACACTAGATATTACATTTAACTTCCAACCATTTACCTACTTATCATAAAAATTTACACATTACCCCCCCCCCATTGTGATTTACGGTCACAAGATAGTGGCCCCACCAAAAATCTTGTTAAATCCCACAATATCCATCATAATCTACCTTGGATTCATTTAGATTGCAAAAGATCTTGGAAGATTGGATTTGATTGATGAACTAACTATATGGTAAAAAAATTACACATGGACCCCCTCCCCCTCTTGATATTTACGACCCATGTGATGGCCCCCACTCAAAGATTACATAATCTTTCATAAATCTTCTAGTGATCTTCCATTGGATTTGATGAGATATTGCTAGTACTTTGAGAAAGATATTAGAAATTTTGGATATAAGGGGACTTGAATCACCTACACTTCACAACACCAACCAAACTCCTTCTTCTCCCCCATACTCTCGGCCTCCATCCTCCACCACACCACCATTATTTTCATCCATTATTCAATCATTCCAAGTTAGTCTCATGGTGTAAGAAGGTCACTAACGAAGCTCGGTGCTCACGGATCTTGAAGGACCTCCATCACAAGCTTTTATCCACTTGATCTTCATCTTGTTTCTTCCCTAGCTTAAAGCTAGTTGTAAGCTTCTTGTTAACTCTTGGTTACTTCCTATTTTTAGTAGTTAAAGGATGTATTATGATGAAATAACTAGAACACTAAAAGACTTGAATCTTGAATCTTGAATCATGAGATGAAATATGATGATACATGATGAAATCTTGTTAAAATAATGTTGTTAAATACATGCATGGCACTTGATTGTTGATTTATTGATAGTATGATGATTGATCATCATATGGAACTTTATTAGAAAGTATGGTGATCGTATGTGTGCATTTTAGTGGCATTTAAGCTATAAGCAGCATGCTGAGTAACATTTACAGCCAACTTCGGTTGGCTGTAAACAGATCGTTATAAATCGAAAAATTGATTTTCTAAAGTCTAAATTATGTATTTTCGAAAAACGAATCAAATGGCACTGGAATCATATTTTTTCGAGTCGTTTACTATTTTTAAGGGTCATGCTATTCACACACGGAGAAAATTATTGTCACACCCCGTTTTCCACGTGTCACCGGTGGGCCCGGTGGGGGAGTATCGTGACGTGGTTGGCAACGTAATAGTCAAACAACACAATATAATAGTGCACAGCGGAAGCAAATTTAAAACAAGATACAACCGAATTTATTTATTGTAAACAAAGTCACAATCATTCGGTGTTTATCCACAGTAGGATCGAAACAAAATAACATTTAATGGTTCAACAGACTTCGGCATCTAAAGCTTGCGAGACTTCTACTGATGCTTAAGAGAATCCCAGCCTATTTCGCCTAGTACCTGCATTTAATCTTTTTGGGAAAATACGTCAGTTTACACTGGTAAATACATTCAACTGACTCATTTTATAAAATGATTGAAAATTTGTTTGGATGCACATGGCATAAACATTTTTATTAACTTGGGAGAATTATTTAATATTATAATCTTGTGAACGATTTACATGTTACTTATGCGTTCAGTAGCCCGGACGTATCCGGGTTAAAGATCAATAGACACACCACTGTAAGTGAGTTATACACGGGAGTACGCCTACACCCCGTGCTCAGGTCGTGGCAATCTCGTAAGATAATGCCGAGGATATCCGGGACATGGTCATTAACCTCCCAAAGGCTGTAAAGTAAACACATCTGTTTAAAACGAGCCGATCAAATTATTCAATTAACCACTAAGCGTGGAAGATTTGATGCCCGATCAAGCGGTACGCTATGTACCGTAACCCAAGCCCGTATAGGGAAAATAAGTTAAAAGTATTTACCTTTGCAAGTATAAATCCTTAATTGAATAAACTGCAGATAGCTTTTACTGGTTCTCCTAATCTGGAACGAAGGTTAAATATAACCTATTAGAATACTAACGGGTCTTTAGTTAAGCTTAAGCTTAGACCGGTCAGTTTTACGATACGGTTCGTACGCACGATTAAGCGAAGACCGGATACAATGTGATTTAGACCCGACAAGTTGAGGACTTGTTTAATATGGGTTTACTATTCACATTCTGGATTTTGAGATAAAAATGATATCGTTTGACCCGTTTCGGCTAGTTTATGCAAACTAGTTACATAAACCGAACCGAACGCGTATAAAGCATAACGGGTAACCGAAAGGGTCGCGAACAGGTTTCCTAAGTTAATACGCTTTAAATATGTTGTGATATCATTATGATATCTTCCATAATGCCCATAACGAGTTTAATCCCTAAATACGCCCCGTAGGGGTATTTCGGTCATTTTAAGGGTTATAAAGGAGATTAATAATACTTCTGAGATACGGGTCTGATTTAATCAGAGAAATTATTAATTTTAACAGACCACAACAGTTGGTGAAGAGTCTTATTTCCCAAAATGGTTTTAAACCCAAATTATGCGTTTAATACGCGTATGAAGCCGTTTTAAGCGACGTACGGTTTAAAATACCATTCTGAGTTTTCTGATCAGCAAAACAGGCTCAAAACACTCTATTTATTATTTTAAATCAGTGGCAATTGGATTGGTATCAAACGGATTCGTAAAACTCGTTTTATGGCTTAAAAGGGCATATTCGGTATTAACCGAATCAATGCGATAAGCCTAGCTTAAGACCAGCTTAAAAATAATTAAAAATCTTTAAAAATCCCAAAATATTATTTATCATCAGTGGGTAAAAGTTTTGGTACCGAAAATCGGGTTTAGATAGGCTATGCGCTAATCGCGCCGTTTAATTAATAAAAAGCTTATTATTTACGCTAATGCGCATATCTCCTAATCTAGACCTCCGATTGACGTGAAAATTTACGTACATGTTTAATAATCAGTAATTAAGATTATTGTACTTCCACATTTTCAAAATTCTCGTTGTAAGGTCATAAGGGCGTTATGGTCCAATTTAAGCGATTAACGGAAACGTGTGCATGCATCGGATAATCAACGAAACATGTACAGAGGCTTATACTAGCATGTAACCCAACCCTAATGAGACTTTAAGGCATGTCTAATTCAAACTAAAACGGGTCAGAACCGAAGTCAACGCAAAAGTCAAGGTTTTGCGCCTTTCGGTTCCGAACCGGGTTTAAACAGAAATTTGTCTAGTCGGGTAAGCGTAGACAAGTTTTTATACTTATTACCAAGTTATATTAAGGTTACAACAGGTTACACGCCTCGCGGATCAATAATCGTGCATTAAATCATAATTTGCAATTCTGTTGACTTTTTCGGTCAACGTTTGACCCGACAAACGACCTAGTTAGGTCTGGAATCAGGGGGAACCCTTTTAGGGTCTTATTACCCATATAATTACCAACCTAACGGTACTTTTATTTCGGGTTACGACTGAGTCTACTTTAATTAAACTGGAAGTCAAACGTTAAGTACGATAAGTTGACTTTTAAGCTAAAAACTAATCTAAACATAATTAAGAAAGGACTAGTGGACTTACAAGAGTATAATGATGATTAGGGATGCTTTGTATCAGCTTTGAAAGCTCCAGAGGTGATTAAATGAATGTGCAAGAATGTTTGTGAATGAATGGGTCTTTATATAATGGGTTTACACACCACAATGTATTGACACAAGGGTCTATGATCAGCCACAAATGACAAACACATGTCTCTAGTGTCTAGGGGAGTCTAAGGGTCCTTCACATGCAAGAAAAACCGGATTAGAGGGTCACATTCGCGCACAACAGGCAACAGCCTGTTTCTGGTCGCTGGGCACCGCTAGCGCACCGTTACGCTACACATGTAGCGGTGCGCTAGCCCGCTATAAAGGGCCGGTTGACTTGACATGGTAGCGCACCGTTACGCTACACATGTAGCGGTGCGCTACCTCTTCTCAGAGGCAGATTTCGTTGCTGTTTGTTGGTGTTTTGAACCAATAATCCACTTGCACGATTTTTAGCCATTCTTTTACATGGAGGGGCCTCTAATAAGTGTCTACTCCTGTATATTACCCTACCATGAACCTTTGTTGCAATTGAATGAACTTACAAGACCCGAAAACAACGGTTTATCATTCTTTTTCTTCTTGGGATCAAATCATGCTTTTCCAGATCAATTATTGTATACCCAATTTCTGAATTGAGGGTATAAAAGATGTGTACAACATTTAATCGGGTCTTGGGATTTATAATTAAGGTCGTTCAGAGGTAACAGTTTAACATGACGTCACTTTAAATCCTGCCGAATCATCTTTATTAAATCCGGGTTTACAACGCGTTTTGTCTGACATGACACGTGTCGTCTTATTATTGAACCCGAAATTTTCGAGGTGTTACATCCTCACCCCCTTAAATAAATCTCGACCCGAGATTTACTGAAACAAGTAAGGGTAGTTTTCTTTCATCGTGGATTCAACCTCCCACGTGAAATCTGGACCTCTACGGGCATCCCATTTGACCTTTACAAAAGGTATATGCTTCCTTCGAAGCTTCCTTACCTGTCGATCTTCAATCGACAAAGGTTTTTCAACAAACTTTAAGCTCGCGTCAATTTGCACATCTGTATGTGGCATGACATGTGTTTCGTCAGCGGAACACTTCTTTAGATTGCAAATGTGGAACACGTTGTGAATTCCACTGAGCTCTTCTGGTAAGTTCAACTTATAGGCAACTGACCCGACACGTTCGATAACCTCGAAAGGTCCTATGTATCTCGGGCTTAGCTTGCCTTTCTTACCAAATCGCATCACTCCTTTCCAGGGTGACACTTTTAGTAGGACTTTTTCACCTACTTCGAAGTGAAAATCCTTACGATTTGGATCAGCGTAACTCTTCTGCCTATTCCGGGCAGCTTGGAGATTGTTACGAATCTGGACAATCTTGTCCGTCGTTTCAAACACAATCTCTGGTCCTGATAACTGGACTTCTCCAACTTCCGCCCAACAAACTGGCGATCTACACTTTCTACCGTATAATGCCTCAAAAGGCGCAACCTTTATGCTGGTATGGTAGCTATTGTTGTAGGAGAATTCGATCAATGGTAGGTTCTTATCCCAGCTACCTCCCAAATCGATCGCACATGCACGTAGCATGTCTTCCAACGTTTGAATAGTACGCTCACTCTGACCGTCTGTCTGAGGATGGTAAGCCGTGCTAAAGTTCAAACGTGTGCCCAAAGATTGCTGGAAGCTCTTCCAAAAATGTGACGTGTACCTAGTATCTCTATCAGAGATAATAGCTACAGGTATGCCGTGTAGGGCTACAATCTTATCCACGTATAACTGGGCTAACATATCGGAGCTATAAGTCTCCTTGATGGGCAAGAAATGAGCTGACTTAGTCAGTCGGTCAACTATAACCCATATCGTATCATTTCCTTTCCTTGTCTTGGGTAACTTGGTAATAAAATCCATCGTTACCATCTCCCACTTCCACGTAGGAAGTTCCGGCTGTTGTAGCAAACCTGACGGTTTCTGATGCTCGGCTTTGACTTGCGCACATGTCAAGCATTTTGCTACATGGGCGGCTACAGACTTTTTCAAGCCTATCCACCAATAATTTGCCTTTAAATCCTGGTACATCTTATCAGCTCCAGGATGAACGGAGTATTTGGAACTATGGGCTTCCTGGAGGATAACATCACGAAGTCCTCCGTAAATCGGAACCCATATTCGCCCATTCAATCTTAGAATTCCGTCTTTGCTAAGAGTTAACTGCTCCTCAGTTACTCCTAACTTTTCATTTGGGTAGTTAGCTTCCAACACAGCTTCCTTCTGTGCAGCTAACACCCTTTCTATCAAACTGTTCTTTATCTCCATACGCTTGGCGTTAATTCGAATGGGTTTAACCTTTTGCTTTCTGCTCAAGGCATCAGCGACTACATTTGCCTTGCCGGGATGGTATTTGATTTCACAATCATAATCATTTAAAGTTTCCATCCAACGGCGTTGCCTCATGTTTAGTTCTTTCTGGTTAAACAGATGCTGGAGGCTCTTGTGATCAGAAAAGATCACAAACTTGATTCCATAAAGATAATGCCTCCACAGTTTTAGTGCGAATACAACGGCACCCAACTCCAAGTCATGGGTGGTGTAATTCTTCTCATGCACCTTTAACTGTCGCGATGCATAGGCAATAACCTTGCCTTTCTGCATAAGCACACACCCCATGCCAGTGTGTGATGCATCACAATAAACTACAAATTCTTCAGCGCCTTCAGGTAAGGTAAGCACAGGAGCGTTGCTCAACTTTTGTTTCAAAACATCGAAGGACTCTTGCTGCTTAGGGCCCCAAACGAATTTTACTTTCTTCTTGGTCAAGGAAGTTAGGGGTGCAGCAATCCTTGAAAAATTTTCAATGAAGCGCCTGTAATAACCTGCCAATCCCAGGAAGCTACGAATCTCCGTAGGCGTCTTTGGCTCTTGCCAATTCATAACAGCTTCTACTTTAGCGGGATCCACTTGGATACCACTCTCACTGACCACATGTCCAAGAAATTGGACTTCTCGTAGCCAAAATTCACACTTAGAAAATTTGGCATAGAGTTTCTCGTGATGTAAAAGTTTTAGAATGCACCGAAGGTGTTTCTCATGGTCAGCTTGATTCTTAGAATAAATAAGGATGTCATCGATGAAGACGATAACAAATTTATCTAAGTAAGGCTTGCAGACACGATTCATGAGATCCATGAACGCGGCTGGTGCATTAGTGAGCCCAAAAGGCATCACTAGGAACTCGTAATGACCGTAGCGAGTCCTGAATGCAGTCTTGTGAACGTCTTCATCCATAACCTTCAACTGATGGTATCCTGACCTCAGATCAATCTTTGAGAAGTAACTTGCCCCTTGAAGCTGATCGAACAAATCGTCGATTCTGGGCAACGGATACCTATTCTTGATCGTGACTTTATTAAGCTCGCGATAGTCGATGCACAGACGCATCGACCCATCCTTCTTCTTGACAAACAGGATTGGCGCTCCCCAAGGAGATGAACTAGGTCTAATGAAACCTTTAGCCAGCAGTTCATCTAGCTGCGTCCGCAACTCCTTCATTTCGGTGGGTGCCAATCTGTACGGTGCTCTAGCAACTGGTGCAGCTCCGGGAATGATATCGATCCTGAATTCGACTTGTCTATCTGGTGGTAGACCAGGTAGATCTTCAGGAAACACTTCTGGGTATTCAGAAATGACAGGGATGTCTTCTAACTTTGGTTTAGGCTCGTCAATGATCACTTGCGCCATGTAAATGACACATCCCTTTTTCAAACACTTGGAAGCCTTGAGCATAGTCACCTGCTCAGGCAGCCCATACTGGGTATCTCCCCGAATGGTAAGTGATTCACCAGACGGAGTCTTTATTACCACCTGTTTCTGGTTACAGACGATTTGGGCCTGGTTATGAGATAACCAGTCCATACCCAGAACTATGTCAAAACCAGCTAATTTAAACGGAAGTAGGGACAGAGGAAAAGAATGGTTCTTAATGGATATAACACATCCATCTAACATATTAGAGACGGTTTCTATGGTACCATCTGCTAACTCTACCTCATAGTTCACTTTTAGGGTTTTGACAGGTAAATTTAACAATTTACAAAATTTATGATCTACGAAGGACTTATCTGCGCCTGAATCAAAAAGTACCCTTGCAAAAACATCATTTACAAGGAAAGTACCTGTTATGACGTTATCATCCTGCACAGCTTCCTTCGCATCCATCCTGAAGACTCTGGCGTTAGTCTTCTTAGCCTCCTCAGGCTTCTTGTTGTACTTAGGGCAGTTAGTCTTTATGTGGCCCTTTTCATCGCAACGGTAGCACGTTGCATCTTTCATCTTCTTGCAATCCAAGGTTTTGTGTTCCTTGGATTTGCACAAACCACAAGCAAAAGACCTTGACTCGTTATTCGAGTTTGATTCGAGTCTGCACTTTCCAAAGTGCTGTTTCTTGCAAGTTTTGCATGTGGGCTTCTCTCCAGAACGACGCCCATCTTTCTTCGAATCAGATCCCTTCTTGTGATCACCGCTCCCTCGGTGTTTCTTGTTCGACCTACGCGAACCATCATCTTCTCGCTTTCTCTTCTCAGCATCCTTATTCCTCAGCGATCTCTGTCGGACCGCATCCAGTGTGAGGGATAAAGAAAGGTCAGTTACAGACCTGAAGGTAACTGGCCGAGAAGCCTTTACACTGGCCTTGATCTCGGGTTCTAACCCACCAATAAAACGGGCGATCCTCTTTGGCTCAGGGGTTACCAGGTAGGGAACCAACCTGGACAGTGTATTGAAGCTTGTCAGGTAAGCTTGGCAGTCGAGGTTCTTCATCACCAATGACAGAAAGTCATATTCTATCTTTTCCACCTCATGTTGAGGGCAGTAATTATCTTTGATCAGGGCAATGAATTGATCCCACGTCATGCTATACAACGGAATCTTTCCGGAGGCCTCCATCAGAGATCTCCACCAAGCCAATGCTTCACCTTTGAAGGACTGCGACACAAACTTAACAATATCCCGCTCAGCGCACCCGCTGATGTCCACCACTGTGTCCATTTCATCCAGCCAAGTCATGCAATCAACGGCCCCCTTTTCCCCTGTAAAATCCCGGGGCTTGCAAGACACGAAGTATTTGTAAGTGCAACCCTTGTTACGGGGTCCTTGATGCAGTACCAAATGCTGGGATGGGTCACTTTGATTGTTGGTGGACTGACGGTCATCACCGTCTTTCTTGGGTCCGTTCTTCTTGGGAGGAGGCTTGTTATGAGCCTCAGAATGTGTCCTTGGCTTTGTGTGTGACACAGAGTGGGTCCTACTCCGGGTACCACTGTATTCATCATATTGCCTATCCAAGGCTTGAGTGACAGCGCCATCAATGATTGCTTTTAGTTCGGCACCTGTCAATGTAATTTGGGCGTTCTCATTTGGCGCCACAGGATGGCTATTGACTTCATTAGAGTTAGCCATTTGTATTGAACTGTTACAGAAAACAAGAACAATATTTTATTTGAAAGTTTATTATGGAATTACCCCTTAGGGTAACTCGTTAACCATGGTAACAGAGACCCTATTTGGTTAACTTACTGATCGTATTAATTTAGGATTTCAATTAAAATTTATCCTAATCATAAAATTATAATAATATATATTAGCACATAAGGCTTGGTCACATGGACATTTTAATAAACTATGATTTCAGAGAATCAAGACTTTTAAGGTTTGAACCTAGTTCATTACCTTTATTAGACAGGGAGTCATAGCTACCTCTGTCTTTCAGCTTATATAGAAATGAGCATGGCCCGTAGGCGCTATATTACCACGTATGGTTAAGTATGATCACCTTAATTGATGATGTAATTCCAGGATTCAGAGATCATTATACTGGATTAGGAATCTTCTAAAGAATCCTTATTCATTTAAGAATGACGTGTGATTTCTAATGAATCACTTCTGCCAGGAGTGTTAACATGTTTTAAGATGTTAACAAGGATTTGAATCTTTTAAACCGGTCTTACCATTTTGGCCCGGTCTTATTTCTGACACTAGGCTAGGTTTCACACTTAAAGATTCTTAATTAAATAATTACTTAGGCAGATTAAAAGGAATGATTTTAATTTATTTATTTCATTTATAATTTATTTATGCTCAAATGGCAAACATGAAATTTATAAAAACAACACTCCAATAATTTATAACAATATTACATATTGCCCTAAACAGGTCTTTCACACATGAAATTTGCCCACGTAGGAGCTACAACATACCATCATGCCCACGCAGGGGTCTTACAGAAGACATAAGTCCTCGTAGGGACTAACACACTAACAACTGTCCACGTAGGGACTTAAACAAACATAAGTCCACGTAGGGACTAAACATACAACATAAATGTCCACGCAGGGACTTAATTTTTAAAGTAGACATATACACATAAAGGATTTACTGATCCTTCTTGCTCTTTCCCTTGATTAAGTTCGTCAAGGTCTTAAACATTCCCTGGTTGCGCCGTCGATCTTCCCGTGCCTCATGTCGCACCTCTCTAATACTTTGCAGGATCTCCTGATGCAGTGGTGGCGACATTTGTAGAGACGGCGGGGGTTGTTGGTAAAACGGGGGTTGTGTAGGCATCTGGTACCCCTGGACTGGGTACCCTACTCCCCAAGGACCCCCATACGGTCCATCAGGGTTAAGAGCGTTGTAATTAGCAGCTACCAGGTATGGGTCGGCTTCAGCGTAACCGGGGTTAGTGTGAGTCGGTGGCTCAAACGGGTTATACATCGAAGGACCCGTGCATGCTGGTATCTGATTATCGAAACCCATTGGTGGCGGTTGCTGCGCGAAGAGGTTTGATGGTCCACCCATTTGTGGCTCTTCTGGAAGCGGCTGATAATTTCTGCCACTTGATTGTAGAGGAGAGCTGAAATGAAACTCTTCTCTTCGTGTGGACATCCGGGCTCCTGTTCTCATACGTCTTTGCGGTTGCGGAGGCGCCGGTTGAACTGGTGGTGGTGGAGGCGGTGGCGTAACTGCCACAAACTGGTGATTCCCAGAGGAATCTTGATGATGCTGCTGCTGCTGCTCATGAGGCGAAGAATAGTGAGGCTGCTGCTGTACATGCGGCGACGAATGGTGAGAAGGTGTATAGTACCATTCGTGCTGAGTAAAAACAGCCTGGAAGCTATCTGGACCACTGTAGGGTGGTCCGTGATAAATGGAACTATCCGAGACCTCGATTGGGTGGTTGGGAGTTCCTGATGCGGGCTCGATGGGGTCGTCTTCCTCGTCCATTTCATTTCCTCCAGAGAAATGATCCTCTAGTCCCAATGGGTTGAAACCCACTGGTTCTTGTATGTAATTCGCCGGGTTAAACTGGCCTTGAAAGAATGGAGTGGGGTCTCCAAAAGGGCGGTGCGACATTGATCGCTGTAACGGTATGTACGAATGGTGTGAGTCTCCAGGCTCATTTTCTGATTGTGGCCCGTAGGAGTCTTGAGCGGGAGTCGTCGAGCTATTCGAAACCGACCGTCTTGCCGGTTGAAAGAGACCTCTCTGGTTCCGTCGAGTACCATCACTCTCGGCGGGGATAGGACCTCGTGTATTAGATGGCCCTGCTTCATGGTCGTTGGGGGCGGCTACCGGCCCCTTTCCTCGTCCTCGCGTACGCAAGAATCTCGGAGGCATCTTTGTTATTCCTGTCAATAAGGCATAAGATAACAATAACAAAATATAAAATTTAAAGGACAAAACAAAAACCGAATAAGGTGGAATTTGTCCTAGGTTATAAGTCTAGACTCGAAGGTTTAGATATGTGCAATTGTGTAACTGAGATTAAACACAAAAGGCTAGTGTTTAATTCACTCAGAGTTGGCTCTGATACCAACCTGTCACACCCCGTTTTCCACGTGTCACCGGTGGGCCCGGTGGGGGAGTATCGTGACGTGGTTGGCAACGTAATAGTCAAACAACACAATATAATAGTGCACAGCGGAAGCAAATTTAAAACAAGATACAACCGAATTTATTTATTGTAAACAAAGTCACAATCATTCGGTGTTTATCCACAGTAGGATCGAAACAAAATAACATTTAATTGTTCAACAGACTTCGGCATCTAAAGCTTGCGAGACTTCTACTGATGCTTAAGAGAATCCCAGCCTATTTCGCCTAGTACCTGCATTTAATCCTTTTGGGAAAATACGTCAGTTTACACTGGTAAATACATTCAACTGACTCATTTTATAAAATGATTGAAAATTTGTTTGGATGCACATGGCATAAACATTTTTATTAACTTGGGAGAATTATTTAATATTATAATCTTGTGAACGATTTACATGTTACTTATGCGTTCAGTAGCCCGGACGTATCCGGGTTAAAGATCAATAGACACACCACTGTAAGTGAGTTATACACGGGAGTACGCCTACACCCCGTGCTCAGGTCGTGGCAATCTCGTAAGATAATGCCGAGGATATCCGGGACATGGTCATTAACCTCCCAAAGGCTGTAAAGTAAACACATCTGTTTAAAACGAGCCGATCAAATTATTCAATTAACCACTAAGCGTGGAAGATTTGATGCCCGATCAAGCGGTACGCTATGTACCGTAACCCAAGCCCGTATAGGGAAAATAAGTTAAAAGTATTTACCTTTGCAAGTATAAATCCTTAATTGAATAAACTGCAGATAGCTTTTACTGGTTCTCCTAATCTGGAACGAAGGTTAAATATAACCTATTAGAATACTAACGGGTCTTTAGTTAAGCTTAAGCTTAGACCGGTCAGTTTTACGATACGGTTCGTACGCACGATTAAGCGAAGACCGGATACAATGTGATTTAGACCCGACAAGTTGAGGACTTGTTTAATATGGGTTTACTATTCACATTCTGGATTTTGAGATAAAAATGATATCGTTTGACCCGTTTCGGCTAGTTTATGCAAACTAGTTACATAAACCGAACCGAACGCGTATAAAGCATAACGGGTAACCGAAAGGGTCGCGAACAGGTTTCCTAAGTTAATATGCTTTAAATATGTTGTGATATCATTATGATATCTTCCATAATGCCCATAACGAGTTTAATCCCTAAATACGCCCCGTAGGGGTATTTCGGTCATTTTAAGGGTTATAAAGGAGATTAATAATACTTCTGAGATACGGGTCTGATTTAATCAGAGAAATTATTAATTTTAACAGACCACAACAGTTGGTGAAGAGTCTTATTTCCCAAAATGGTTTTAAACCCAAATTATGCGTTTAATACGCGTATGAAGCCGTTTTAAGCGACGTACGGTTTAAAATACCATTCTGAGTTTTCTGATCAGCAAAACAGGCTCAAAACACTCTATTTATTATTTTAAATCAGTGGCAATTGGATTGGTATCAAACGGATTCGTAAAACTCGTTTTATGGCTTAAAAGGGCATATTCGGTATTAACCGAATCAATGCGATAAGCCTAGCTTAAGACCAGCTTAAAAATAATTAAAAATCTTCAAAAATCCCAAAATATTATTTATCATCAGTAGGTAAAAGTTTTGGTACCGAAAATCGGGTTTAGATAGGCTATGCGCTAATCGCGCCGTTTAATTAATAAAAAGCTTATTATTTACGCTAATGCGCATATCTCCTAATCTAGACCTCCGATTGACGTGAAAATTTACGTACATGTTTAATAATCAGTAATTAAGATTATTGTACTTCCACATTTTCAAAATTCTCGTTGTAAGGTCATAAGGGCGTTATGGTCCAATTTAAGCGATTAACGGAAACGTGTGCATGCATCGGATAATCAACGAAACATGTACAGAGGCTTATACTAGCATGTAACCCAACCCTAATGAGACTTTAAGGCATGTCTAATTCAAACTAAAACGGGTCAGAACCGAAGTCAACGCAAAAGTCAAGGTTTTGCGCCTTTCGGTTCCGAACCGGGTTTAAACAGAAATTTGTCTAGTCGGGTAAGCGTAGACAAGTTTTTATACTTATTACCAAGTTATATTAAGGTTACAACAGGTTACACGCCTCGCGGATCAATAATCGTGCATTAAATCATAATTTGCAATTCTGTTGACTTTTTCGGTCAACGTTTGACCCGACAAACGACCTAGTTAGGTCTGGAATCAGGGGGAACCCTTTTAGGGTCTTATTACCCATATAATTACCAACCTAACGGTACTTTTATTTCGGGTTACGACTGAGTCTACTTTAATTAAACTGGAAGTCAAACGTTAAGTACGATAAGTTGACTTTTAAGCTAAAAACTAATCTAAACATAATTAAGAAAGGACTAGTGGACTTACAAGAGTATAATGATGATTAGGGATGCTTTGTATCAGCTTTGAAAGCTCCAGAGGTGATTAAATGAATGTGCAAGAATGTTTGTGAATGAATGGGTCTTTATATAATGGGTTTACACACCACAATGTATTGACACAAGGGTCTATGATCAGCCACAAATGACAAACACATGTCTCTAGTGTCTAGGGGAGTCTAAGGGTCCTTCACATGCAAGAAAAACCGGATTAGAGGGTCACATTCGCGCACAACAGGCAACAGCCTGTTTCTGGTCGCTGGGCACCGCTAGCGCACCGTTACGCTACACATGTAGCGGTGCGCTAGCCCGCTATAAAGGGCCGGTTGACTTGACATGGTAGCGCACCGTTACGCTACACATGTAGCGGTGCGCTACCTCTTCTCAGAGGCAGATTTCGTTGCTGTTTGTTGGTGTTTTGAACCAATAATCCACTTGCACGATTTTTAGCCATTCTTTTACATGGAGGGGCCTCTAATAAGTGTCTACTCCTGTATATTACCCTACCATGAACCTTTGTTGCAATTGAATGAACTTACAAGACCCGAAAACAACGGTTTATCATTCTTTTTCTTCTTGGGATCAAATCATGCTTTTCCAGATCAATTATTGTATACCCAATTTCTGAATTGAGGGTATAAAAGATGTGTACAACATTTAATCGGGTCTTGGGATTTATAATTAAGGTCGTTCAGAGGTAACAGTTTAACATGGCGTCACTTTAAATCCTGCCGAATCATCTTTATTAAATCCGGGTTTACAACGCGTTTTGTCTGACATGACACGTGTCGTCTTATTATTGAACCCGAAATTTTCGAGGTGTTACAATTATTTTCACACCCCAAAGCGCCGCGCTATGGCCAAAGCGGGGCGCTTTGGTGTAAAGTCAACCGACAAGAACTGAGCCTGTCAGCCTTTGTCTGTTGACTTTACATCAAAGCGCCGCGCTTTGGCCATAGAGCGGCGCTTTGGTTTTTTTTTTTTTTTTTTTTTTTGGGGGGGGGGGGCAAAACGCCCCTCTTAGGTCAAAGCGCAGCGCTTAGGGTCTTTTTTAAATTTTTTAAAATTGTTTTTAATTCACAAACGCGTCGATAATAGTCTAAATTTTACGTTTTTTTCCATTATACATCATTTTTTAATATATATGGACTATACTGCAAGTTCCGGATCAAATCGGTTACGTGTGATGTCGTATTCCTTTATATCGTATCATTTTGGTTTGAAGAGCACAAGTACTCCTATGAGTAGTTTTATGTGTATCAGCCGCCTACCGTACATGTACATGACTTATTTTTTCATCAATTGTAGTATTATGATGTATATTGTCATTTTGGGTCGTACAAGTGCGTATTGAATCATATTTTTTAACCATTTAAACAAGCAACATCCTATGAGTAGTGTTATGTGTATCAGCCGCCTACCGTACATGTACAAGGCACATACTTGACCGGCCACCAATCACTGGTGAGTTAATGGTATTTGAATGTTAGGTATAATCTATTAGGTTTTCTTTTATAAATATGTAGACATGCATTACTTGTAATAGTGTTATCATGTACCCTATATTTGTTGTGTAAGCTATTATTGACTTTCTCATATGATGTCATCATCTTTATCATCACCACCAGCTGACAGGGATGTGAAAGGTGAATTAATTAGTCAAGTTCTTCTACAATACAACAGTGATGTGTTGTGTAATGATGTGTTGAAGCAGTGTTATACACATTTGTAGGTAATGACCTGGCCTAAACAATATTAAAAGCTATTAAAAGTACCAAACCTGCCAAGTAGGTAATGAGTGCTAGAGTTTTTAGGCGGTGGCTGTAGTGGGTCACCTCACCAGGCCTTGACATGACGCTCATCAAACTTCAAGTTGTAAACAAAACGTTTGATTTTTCTTGTAAGATAATTGTTAACAAATTATTGCTGCTAGCTCAAAGATCAGTTACCAGCATAAAAACGAGTATGTTATAGTTTATTAACATTTTTGGAGAACCCTATAAAATTGTCGCTTATTTAAAATGGGTCATGCTATTTGCACAAACAAATTAAATATTGTAAAATTTGGACCAAAAATGTAAAATTTGAACTTAAACGTAGACCAGTCACCAGTCAAAAATACACCCAAAATGTAAAAAAAAAAAAAAAAAAAAAAAAAAAAAAAAAAACCTCAAAGCGCCGAGCTTAGGCCAAAGCGGGGCGCTTTGATGTAAAAAAAAAAAAAAAAAAAACCAAAGCGCCCCGCTATGGCCAAAGCGGGGCGCTTTGGTGTAAAGTTAACAGACAAGGACTGAACCTGTCAGACCTTGTCTGTTGACTTTACACCAAAGCGCCCCGCTTTGGCCATAGCGGGGCGCTTTGGAGTGTTTAAATAGACTATGGGCGTGTGCGAATAGACCCACCCATTTTTAAAGGTCCGTTTTGTACAGCAGCAAAAGCTGCGTTTTTACTGCAGAAAATGTGTGTGATGTTTTTCATCATAACTTGAAATCTGTGTAGAATTAGCTCATGAAATTTATATTGTAGATGACCACTGATGTCATTGTAATCCTCCAACTGGAATTTCATCAATCGGACTTACAACAAATTTTAAATGAATTATTCCGTGGACTGCAGTCAGAAAGTGACGAATCTGATTGTAGTCCGGTAAATGATTTTTTATAAAATATTGGTAATGAATTGGATCCCGATATTTTTACACAGTAATATATGGATTGTTTAGAACATTTTTTAAAATTTTGGGAATTTTTGGAATAAGTTAACTATTTTATTAAAATACCCGAAAACAGTCCAGTTTTGGATGTTTGAGCTGAGACAATATAACTAGTGATTTGCATGTCTAAATGTCGGTTATGTTATCCGATAATGATCGAACGTGTTTTATGTCAATGAAAGTGTTATGTGCAATATCGTGTGCTTGCTCTTGAGTAGCTATAGGCGGAATGTTTATATGGGCGTGAACTGTTATAGTGTGTACAAGTTATGTGGTAGATACGTGTAGGAACTTTGTGCTCCATTTGAAACCACAAAATGACTAACTGGTAATCATATTAGGACGTGATTGACCGACCTTGACTACTAGCTATTTTTAAGAGTCAAACCGAGCAACCCAAGGTGAGTTCACACTCTTTCTAAGACATGGGATTCCCGGTGGTTGGAAATGGGTTAAAGAACTCAAACGGAACCTACATATCCTCCTTGGGTAGGATATGTACCGCCATCCTCCATGGGTAGGATGCCAATATAAATTCTGTGTATTCTCCTTGGGTAGAATACGTACGTTCGTCCTCCTTGGGTAGGACAACAACCTTAACTTACTAGACAAAACTCTATCATTAAGACCCTCATTTTATATCGACTTAATCGCCGAGGCCAATGGCGAGCGGGTCATTAGTTAATAGCGCTATTAGGTTTGACAAACCTCACACCATGCCGGTCGGACGTGCGTGTACTAATGGATCATGACAAACAGTCAATGATGATAGACATTGACTTAGGGCACAACTTACTTTCGTCAGTAGTCGATATGGTAACGGTCTAGTGGTTCACATGGGGAAGCCCCCACTGATTATGGATATGGTTCGGGGAAAAACAAAGATACTGGTTAACTCGTGGTTTTCGAAACAAACTTTTAAAACTAAACAACCAACTGTGAACTCGCTCAACTTTGTTGTTGACTCCTTGTTACATGCCTTGCAGGTCGTTAGGTATCTATGGAGCTTGCACGAGGAGGTGTGGTCGTTGTGGGACATGGACTGTAGAGTTCCATGTTAAACATTTAAACTTTATGAACCTATTTGAACTTATGTTTTGGTTTTACGTTTTATGCTTCTGCTGTTTAATTTGAATTTGGTTAACTCGCGTTCGAACACAAATTAAATTGCGTGGTTGGATTTTATCTATCTTAAATACATTGTTCAATATGATTAGTGGCTGGATCCTGGTCATGTCATGCCTCCAAGCGGTGATACTCCGCATGGTGGATTTTGGGGGTGTGACAAGTTTTTAGGAACAATGAAGTGTGACCTCCTCTCATCAAGAACAGTTCGGATCTAATGGATTCTACAGTGTATAAACACTGGTTTCACCTAAATCTAAGCCAAATTTAAGCTTTTCTTCAATATTTTTAAACTTGTTACTCAAAACCGATAGAATCTGAGCTCGTCCAGGCCTTCTACTCATTCTCTAGTGAAGTGCCGGTTTGAGAACTGATTTCTATCGAATAGATGACCGACTTAACGGGTTGAACATGAAATGCCGTAAAAAAACAGTTAACGGGTCGAACGGGGTGATTCCCATCCGATCAGATGACTTGGACTTGAAGGGGTTTCCATTGTTCAAAACCTTGTCGTACCGACTCGGTTCAAATGCAAAACTTTCTAAACTTAACAAAATTTTCAAAGTTTCAAACGATCAGGTCGTCAAACGGATTGCCATCCGATCGAATGATAATCCGACCGGACGACATTTGGTCTTCCACACTTAAACTTTTCAAATTTTCCATACATATTAATATCCAGCGAATGGTCATCTGATCGGACGACCATCCGATCGAATGACCATCCTGCTGTGAACTTGTTCTTGTAAGTTGTCTCACTGGACGAATCGCCATCCGATCGAACGACCATTCGTCCGGATGACCGTTCGATCGAACGGCTTGAAAGGTAGAGATACTTCTCTGTTTTCAAAATACTACAACGAAAACTTCAAAGTCACATTATACACAAACACAACCATCCCAAACGAAGAACAATCCGACCGAATGGGCATCCGACCGGATGACCATCTGTCCGGATTGTCATCCGATCGAATGACCATTCGTCGCTTAGTTCACTCGACACCGTTTTACGCACCGTTCAACGCTTACGCTATCATTCTGTAATCAGGCTAACCTCAGGCACGCTCCCTTCAATCCAATCAAGTTGTGTTTACTTGTTAAACACCGATTGTGAGTATACTCGAACCCTTTTTATCGAATTTTGGGTGTAACATACGTCTTATCAAATCAAACTAATCAAATGCTTAAACTACTTATCACTTGCGAATAACTGATATGCATATTTACACGTGATGCTAGTTACATATGTGCTAGGACTTTTACTCGAGAGGTCCCGCCTTAACTAGTATAGTACTATAGCACCCGACGGGGTCTAGTTAGGATGAATAGCAATCGTAATCGCAACTCGAGTGACTTAGCTGGTAGTATCTGTCTGATATATATGTTGTTGTATCTCGTTTATATATGTGGTAATTCGCAGCAGTTTTTATCTACTACGCTATACTATCAAAACTTGTATACTCGCCAATACTTTTGTATTGACGTTATTTTAACGAATGTTGCTGGTTATATCGCAGTCTACATCAAATCAAGCTAGGAAGTCTAGAAACTCACCTAAAATCTAGGTTGTCGGATTTGTATTGTTTGAGAGAACATGAAATATGTGACAGCTTATGTGATTGTATTTGTTTATTTGTATGGGATAATGAACGCATTAAATATTGTCGCAATTTAGTTGTTATGGATTCTCTTGAGCAATCTGATTCACCTAGTGCCGCGCCCCGATGATTCTGCCATCGGTTGGGGTGTGACAGATTGGTCTCAGAGCCATAACTATAGGGAATTAGGTAAAATCTTGTAACTCGACTTAGTCCGGGTCGACGTCTTAGAACTGACCTAGTCTATAATCTAAGTACCAACAGGCCGACGCGTGCGAACCCAGTGAGGTTTGTACGGGCCTACCCTGATACCCTCGTAAAAGAAAAAGGCCTCTTCGTATGAAAGACAAAATGCATATAGCCTTTCCTAAGGCTGTAACACTACTTAGCCTTTCCTAAGGTTGACACAATGCACACATTTTCGAAAATACTCGCATACCACAACCGAGTGATCCAATCGAGATTAGGTGTGAAAACCAAGAACTCTCGATAAGATCGCTCACTCAGCGCATTATTCTAGAACGAGAACTTTTCGTTGAGTTAGGAGTGACATCCATATCTCGACGAGAATCTCCATTTCGAAATCTAGTGGAACTCCCGAATTCATTCGATGAGCACAACCACAGCTTGGAGCGAAGCTGTTAAGTCAGGGGTGAAACCCGTATCTTAATAACCCGTTCCACTCTCTAAAATGGTTTTCAAAAGCTCTCACCAAGGACTCGACTATACCAATGACTCGAGCCGCGTGATGACTAGGAGGATGAATGCCATGAGCTGCATCCCAGTGGAAGCATAGTCTACTAGGGCAACGCGCGTGCACGAACTCGTTGAGGATAGTTGAGTTACTTTGGGTAGTCACCGCCTAAACACCCAAGGCACTCTGTCTATTTTACTGAGCCTACGATTCACCGATTTTACGCTTTATCGAGCTTATTTACGCTTATGTGTTACGAATTCAGATTTTACGCTTTATCGATTTCTCGATTTCTCGATTTTCGCTCCCTGCTTTATAAACGCACAACTCGCACAGCTATCGCAATCTAAAACGAAAGCCGAATGTTCGCAACAAAACTAATGTCTAAATTATTCACCCTCGCTCTCTCCAACTAGCCCACGCGTATTCTGCACTGACATGTATGTGTATAAGTATGAACTACGCCTATTTATATATGAACAAACAAATCACTTGTGTGAAAACTTAGGAATATCGTGTCTCCTATGTGAATATGTAATACTATACTACCTGCAACAAGTTTTGAACACGCTCAATCGCATCACAAAATTCAAAAATCATTATGATCGAATCTCACTCCAAATCTCTCTGTCTAGATGTCTTCAAAAGACTCCACTTCGAGACAAACAGCTAGGAGAAGAGCTAAACGAAGCGCCGACAAGAGGATTGCCTCGTTTGTGGCCAGGGAAGTGGCCAAGGTCATTACTCAAATTGTCGCTCAAGTGCACTCTCTCAGCAACTCTCGAACCTCGGAAGACTCTAAGACTGAAGCGCCGTAATCTGCTTTCCTCTACAAACACTTCAAAGCTCGTGGCCCGATGGAATTCACAGGTGAAGGAGGTGTATCCCAGCTACTCAAGTTGTTCGATTCTATCGAGGTTACCCTTCGTCAGAGTGGGTGTCCCGAGAGTTTCCGTACTACTTGCGCTACTGGTGTTTTTCAATCGCGAGCAGTTAACTGGTGGACAGCCGAACGTAACAAATGTGGAATCCACGCAGCTTATTCCCTCTCTTGGGATGAGCTGAAGGAGCTCATGAATAAAGAGTACTGCCCTCCCCACGAACTTCAGAAGCTAGAAAACGAGTTTTGGGAAATCAACCTAAACGAAGGTGACAATGCTGGGTACACAGCAAGGTTCAAACAGCTTAGCATTATTTGCCCTATTCAAGTTGACACTTCAGAAAAAGCCATCAAGAAGTACATTCGTGGCTTGCCTGAGTGTGTGGGCGATTTTGTCAAAGCAGCAAGACCTGCTACTATCGAAGAAACCTACCGCTTGGCCGTAGAGATCAACGACAAACGAGTCATGGAAGGATTTTTCTCCAATAATCCTGTCAAACAGGCTCATCAAGCAATCGTCATCGATTCCTCTGACGATTCCACTGAAGATTCTTCTTAAGATTCCTCTGACGACACCTCCAGCGATTCCTCAGACGAATCCTCCGATGACACCATACTGCCTCCAGAAGTCCAGCCCAGCCGCAAGCGAAAGACCTCGAATCCAGACTCTTCAACCACTGAGTTGTTGCAACCAGAACCTCTCCAATCAGTTCCAGTTTACTCGAAGCGCGCCTACACCGGAACTCATCCCCTGTGTCACGCATGCACGTATCATCACCCGGCAGAAGCTAACTTCCGCTATTGCGCAAATTGCAACTGCCTGGGTCATATTACTCAGCATTGCCGCTCAGGGCCACGGACTTGAGGAACGCTAGCACTCCCCGCAGCCGCAGCTTCAGCAACAACCGCAATCCAGCAGAAGTCTATCCCGTCAACATCAACTATGCTCCTAACAGTGTTGTAATAATACGATTTTCTTCGTTAATTTCTTTCAATGTGTTGAACTTACTCATTACAACGTTGACTCTATTTCTCTCTCTTTCTCTGCACTCGCGCACAGTCTATATACTAGCGCTACATACTATATAATGTGTTTTACGCCCGCTATGCGTTCTTGAAATAAGGTACGATAAACGTGCTAGGATCAAATTAATCACGGGTGCACACGGGATTACTGTGGTCGGTGCACGGAGATCGTAATGAGTTTCAATGATGCCATAACGTTAAAAGCATGGTTAAGCGTGGTGGATACGCCGCTGGTGCTTCCTATATATAAGCGTCTTGACCATGTCGACACAGTATGACATCTATTCACGGGACAGAGGCGTGTGGTTGAAGCATGGTGGGTACGCCGCTGGTACTTCCTATATATAAGTGCTTCACCATGCCAACCAATTTCTTGTGAAGAAAGTGTCATGCGACGTTGAACGATATTAGACCAAGTATACTATTGAAACCATTTTCGACACACTAAACTACATCGCAAGGCATGACCATCTCATCGCAACACAAGCGTGTAATCGCTAGACTTTTCGTAAGTCAACACGCTCGAAATCGCACCATCGCTGGAATCTATCTCGCACTCGCTATCGCTTTACGCTTAACGCTTCAACGCTTTTGACGCTTACCAATCTATCGCTTATCGCGTATCGCTTGACGTTTGTCGCTTATCACTCATCGCTTTTCGCTTTAACGCTCATCGCCGCCGTCTTCTCTCATTGCTTTTGTTTTGTTTATTGCTTACATATTATCGCCTATCGCACTCGCTCGTGTCGATAAAACTGAGTTCGTAAACGACTTCATCGCCCAGTTTACCCAATTCTCTTTCTTCTAAACTTGGTCCAACCATTCCTCGCTTGGACCAAGTTATCGAAAATCTATCAGTACTACGTCGACACACATGACACTGCCTTACGGGACGGAAGCCATATGGCTAAAACATGGTGGATACGCTGCTGGTACTTCCTATATATAAGTGTTTTAGCCATATTGTCGAACTTTCGTGGGAAGGTGCCATATGAGGCCGACTTTAAATTTAAATTTTTGGTCTTACTACAACCTTTGTGCAAACAAAGTTTTTCTTACAAAACTTTTACAAAACGAAGGAAGAAATTCCTAAAACTTTAATCAAAATCTTTGTACAAAACAAGATTTTCTTGCAACGATGGTGTGACAATCGAATCAAGTCAACGCCGCGTGATGAGAAAAATTCGTAAAACGAGTTTTATTACCTTAAAATCTTTTAGTAACTTAACAAAACTCCTCTCATAGAGCTGGTGTGAACATCGACACGGTTTAACACCGCACCGTGGGAAGATTTTCATAAACAAGTTCTCTTTAAACCTTTTCGAATTAATCGACCTTTCGAAAATTCAAAACGCCTTTGAATCGCTTTCCGTAAGTTGCCATCTTTTGTTATACGAATCGCCTTACTCGTCGTTTTCGCCTAGTCTTCGCAACTCCCTCCGTCGTCAACTTTCGATCGATCGCTTGCTCATCTTGGCGCTCTTGTCGCTCTCTCACTCGCATAAATCTTCGCGACCCTCCTTCTGGATTAATTTCGGGACGAAATTTCCTAAAGCAGGGGAGACTGTAACAACCCGCACGTTCATGCATTGTTACTACTCGTTACGCCTAGCACCAGAGATTCGGATCATAATGTAACTATATCGCTTACAATGCTATTTCGCACTATTTTCGCATATTACGCATACTTTATCGCTATAACACATCACATCGCACATGCTAACGCTCACGATGACATTGAGTGAGGACCTATTCTACCCTCCTCGATAGCCGTGATACGTCATAACACAATACATACTCGAAACGTAGACTTTGAAATGTGGATATTTATATACGACCCTTTGTGACTAATTATAATACATATATATATATATATATATATATATGTGGTTATGTGTGAACAAACTATCGCAACACTTAATGAACAAAACGAAACATTGAAACCCAACTCGCCGGAGCCCTTCGATCGAATGACCATTCGATCGGACTGCCCTCCGATCTGTCACACTACACCGCCTTTTCCTCTCTTGCCTATAAATACCCCTCCTGTCACTTCAAGCACACTTGATGTGACAGCCCCTCCTCCGACCAGCGCACTTCGGACCTTTTACCCTCGATTTCTCGCGATTCTCATAAGTTCCCGCTCTAAATCTTGTACTTTCATCATCTACACACACTCCTACATCGTTTCCACCATCAAATCTCACTTTTTCACCGTAAAATCCTCTGATTTGGACCATTCTAAGGTGATGTCATCATGGAGTTCTTAGGAACAATGAAGTGTGACCTCCTCTCATCAAGAACAGTTCGGATCTAATGGATTCTGCAGTGTATAAACACTGGTTTCACATAAATCTATGTCACACCCTGAATATTGCGGAAGCATGATTATGGTGTGACTTTCTTAATACCATTGCATTCAATTATAACAACAACTATATGATTAAAACTATAGACGTTCATCCATAAATTAAGTTTAAAATCATGACAACATTGTCTTAAAACATAGAAATTCAAATACAAGTACAAACCATGCAACTTGTTTAAACGTTCACAAAGACTCGACAAAAGACATTAAATAAACCAGGATTTGGAAGACGTGTCTCGTCCAGGAATAAGACACCCTGCCCAAACCCTAAGACCATGGATGACATCTTTTATTCTTAAACCACACTTGGAAGTTCCGAACGCCCGCCAGATCCACACTTAATTCCATGAAATACATGTAGTTGAAAACATCAACAAAAGTTGAGCGAGTTCATGTGTTTGTTTGTGTGTATGAGTAAACCTTTGAAAGTATGTCTGTATGTATGTAAATCCGGGTATGAAAGCAACAAGGAAAACAGATCACCAATGGTTTGCAAGGCCATTGATATGTGTGAAGTGATGCAGAAAAACTCAAACCTAGCAGATTTGTCTCCGGGAATAAGACATAGTCACCTCATGTGCCACCCTGGTCCACATGGGTGTGGGCTCGCTACACCCAAATAGATCTATCACTCATGTCCCTCGGTCCTACAACGAGGATTAATGGCCTTAAGTGTTATACCCACCACTCACATGATCAAGCAGTACCCTTCCTTAGCTAACCATACCATGTATAAAACGTTTGTAAACGGTTGTAACGTGTACTTCACCCCCGAAGTTATAAAACCAAAAACAGTTAAAGAAAGGGGGGGGGGGTCATGAACTCATAGTCTTGCGTCTTCGGGTCACAGTAACTCAAAGCTCCTTCGGTGAACACGACTACCTACAACGTACTAATGTCTATTAGACGAACGGGCCGTGCCTTGATTTAGTATTAATGTCTTTGAGTTACGTTTCTTTTATGCCTTTGATATTATTCCAAGTTATATATTATTGTCAAAATAATTAATATTTTAACTTAAATTATATTTATTAAATTTTGGAATAATCGTTAAAATAACATATTTTAACTTAATACTTCCCAAGTATTTATACTTGTATTTCCTTCCCAAGGGTGGGGGTATTTGTATTCGTATTCTTATATTTGTATATTTTGTCATGTATTGGTGTCGTATTCCGGTGTGTATTTATACGCATGAGAATACGTATTTTTATTGTATTCATTAAGTATTCATATACTTAAATTTATATTAAGTTTTCCGGAATATTATTTCTAATAAAAGTCCACCAATATATATTTCCAAAATATATATTCAAGAAATATTACTTAGAAAAATTATTTATAATGTTTCACTTGGCAAAAATATTTGTATTTTCATATAAGTTCCAAAAATAATATATTTATATTTTCAAGTCTCACTTAGAAAATATATATAACCTTATTTTTCTTCCTGTAACACCCCAAAACTCGAATTATTAAATTCGTTAGTAGGTTACCTTGTGTAATTAGATGAAGTACAATAACTAAGTTATTAAGCCTAGTTAAATGTCTAATAAATAAGTAAAAGAATGAAGTTTGTGGCAATTGTGATGGTATGTTAAACTTGAGGGTCATAGGGTGCCAAAATGGAAACTTAAATTATTAAAACAAAATATCACACACACATACAAGGTGTGTGTGTGCGTGACTTCGACCAGGAGAAGGAAAGAGGGGTGAAAACCCTAACCCTCAAGAAACCATCAAATTGAAAGGAGTTTTCAGCTCAAATCTACTGCATGAACAAGGATTCTCGATCACTCAGCTCTATAAACCACTTGGTAAGTTGTAAATTCTGATTTGGTGATTTTGTAAGAAGTGGGGTTTCGATCAATCCACGAATTAGTATGAAATTAAGCGTTATTATGTGCTAGAATCGTCATACGGAATATGTGTTATGCATGATTTTGTTCAATTAGGTGTTTGGAGGTGAAACCCACCACGGATGATGGAAATGGCGACATGGGTATGTCACCCATGTCCAACCTTTGTTTGATTCTTGATATGCTATGTTGTATGTGACCAACTTGTTAGTTATATTGAACATGGTATGAAATTGAATTGTTATTTGTATTTTGGACGATTGAAAGCAAGAACTAGGAAGAAAAGTATGAAGCTTATTTGTACATTATGTTTAAAAATTAGTACACGCGCCAAGTGTTCGATGAAATGACTAGGTGAATTTAGAAGGTTAAATTGTATGCATGAATTTGGTAATTAGATATGGAATGTGATAAAGAGGCGTTTGATAGTAAATTAACATGAGAATTGAGTTTAGATATAGTTCGTTACTAAGTATGGATCATGGTGCAAGTGTAGGATTATGGAGGTTTCTAGTATGGTGTGTACATGTAAACAAGTGATCATGTGATTAAATAAGTATCTCACCATGAATGTATCATATGCTTGTTGAAATAATTAATGGAAGCCAAGTGTGAAATATGAATTAATATGGTTGTTCTTACGTATAATTTCATATGCTAACAAGAACGTAAGTGTAATGAAACGAAAGTATGTGTGAGTGAATGTGTATGTGTGTATGATTATGTGATCATGTGGTTGTAAGTACATTTGCATCATAAGTATGAAATGTATATAGTGTCATATGTATAGCCTAATATGATGTCGCGGATATATGAGGTTAAGTCGAGAGTTTATACATTAAACCGTTGACTTTTGAAAGTCAACTGCACATACGGGGCATAGCTAAAATTTTGTCACAATTATAAGATCTTAGAACGTCATATGGTATGTGTTAAATTAATATGCGTCTTATGCGTTAACATGATGGATTGTATGAGTTTGAAAAGATGTGATTTTGGGTGTATGCCTTATGTTTGTTAGACTTGACTATGAAAGTCAAATGCGAGTTATGCATTCGACATGATCATTTATATGCAAAATCATGTATACTAACAAGGATGTGATTGCGGTGACACGAAAACATTAGGGATCGTGTAGAAATGGACTCGAGCAAGAAAGACTAACGAGTCAAGAGGAGACAAGGAAGCGAATGCGAAAACGGACGCTCAAGGTAAGTAAATTCTGACTCACTTATTAGTATGTATAGGGAGTTATTTAATTCTTATAAATGTGAGAAGGTCATGTATGATTAATTAATAAATGGAAATACTAAGGTAGGAATGATTGTCGGGGCCGAAAGTAGCTAGTTACGTCGGAAATAAAATGGTGGAATCGAACGGGTCGAATAATGGCATGAAGGATCTTTAAGCCTTTTTCTTATAATTCAGCTTTTAATGTGAGTTAGGATGGTAAACGAATCCGTAATTAAATTACGGACGCGCAGAAATAAGAATTACACAAAACGGACCCTTAGCTCAAAAGTTATGTAAGTTTCAAGTTGAGTTTTGGTTGAAAACATAGCTGGGCACTTTATGCAGCATTTAAGGGAAGTATTATGTCAAAATAGGAATGAGAAAATACGAGAGGATAGTTGAATGAATCAAAGTTTATATTGTTGAATGATATTTGATATTAAATTACCTGAGAATAATGTTGTATGATGTTGTTAACGACTAATGGTTAAGTTGTATGTGATGTCCACAGGTACTACACGGATTTCTTCTACCACAAACGAAGAGAAGCGGACATAGATCGGGTCGAGAGCAAGGATGGTACGGAAAAGAACGGTCACATAGCTTTAATTATGTAACGCTTTAAGGTGTTAATTGAAAGTGAATGTTGTATATTTCTTTTAGTTAACGTTTTTCATTCCGTATTTGAGCCTTCATGTAAGGAATGTGTCTAATAGAGAGAGAAATTTTTAAGGCTCTTTTTCCGTTGCGTCGTTTTTAAGTTATTAAGTGTGAGGGCGTTTCACTTCCAAAAATAATGTATTTCAAGTTTACTTAAGAAAATATATATATTTTTCCCAAAAATAATATATCTTCTAAAAATTCCAAGTAAATATATATATTTTTATTCACCAAAAATAATATATTTCCTTCTTGTCAAAATATGATATAACTTTGTAATAATTGTAGAAATCATATTTTTGTTCCTTTGATGTCCAAAATATTATTTACCAAAATATACTTGTGAATATATTTTCCGGAATATTTTGTAAGTTACATTTCTTGTTCGGTTTCGTCAATCTTTTGTGTGTAACTTGTATATTTATTCCTTGAGATTTTGGTAATATTTTGGATTGTAATCATTGGTATTTTGATGTGTTATATTATTTCAAGCCCTACAATAATGTAACTAATACACAAAGTACACAAATAGTCACACATGTGTGTCTTCTAAATATATATTTTCTAAATACATATTTAGTCACTTTTATTTATGAAAACCAACCTCCAATATTTGTATTTTTGTAACCAAAAATTATGGCAAAGTTTATGTAACCATTTATTGTTGAAAATACACTTGTAAGTGTATGTTTATAAATATTTTACTAAGTGTTTATATTTTTAGAAAATTTTGCCATAGTTTCCCCTAAAAATGGAGGTTTCCATGCTTTCAAGCATATCATTTTCTTTTGTAAAAATCATCACAATCAATTCACAATCAACTCTAAACAACTTACACTTACCAATTTTGCCAAAATCATGCTTAATCTACCACTTCATGAACTTGAAAGTTTATGAAAATTTGTAGTAACTTGGTAGTGTGTTTAGTAAGTTTAGTTACCCTTTAAGGTGTGGTTGTTTATTTAAAAACATCATCCTTGAAGAATTTAGATGTTTACAACTTGTAATCATGTTTTACAAAAATGTTTCTTTATGAAATTTTCTTGTTACACAACTGTTTCTACACTTGTTTATCCACCAAAAATGAGATTAGTTTATGTAAGAACCAAGTTTTAACAAAACTTATATTTCTAGCTTGGTTTCTTTAGAATGATCCATGAAATATTTAGATCTACATGATTAACAAGTTACTTGATCTTCATTTTCCAAGAAAATCATTTATTCATTCAAGTTCATGATTCATGTGTGGATGATCCATCATCCTACAACAATTTCTTTTCTCACATCTTGCTAGATTATGTTTTTAATCATGATCTAGCTAGATCTTATGATGATCAACATCATTTCTACAATCAATCAATGATCAACAAGCATAACAACTCATATTCATCAAGATTACTTCACATTTTAAGCTTATGTTCATATTTACTTCTCATGATCTTTAGTGTTCTTCAAGATTAGTTACTTGTAACATCTTTTAACCTACCAAAATAGAAGTAAAATGGAGTGTACAAGGATCTTACCACTAGCTCAAGGCTAGGGATGATTCAAGTGTAGAAATGAAGAGGATAAAAGCTAACAAGAGGGGTTCTTCAAGATCCAAAGCCACCAAGCTCCTTTGTATGAACTTTAACACCCTTGTATGTGCTTAGAATGGATGAGATTGGATGAATGATGGTGGTGGTGTAAGTGTCGGTGTTCGGCCAAGAGCTCCTAAGGGGAGAAGAAGAAGATCAAGTGGGTGTTAGTGGGTGTGAGATAATGAATGTTATGAACAAAGGTTCATACTTATAACCAAGTTTAGGGGTTAACCTTTGTGTAATATGCTCCATGGACTAGCAACAAGATCAATTAAAATAATCAAATGAAATCTCCATATGGGGGCCATGTTGGGCCGTAAGATAGGTAGGGGGTCTAGCTTAGGTTTTAACCATTTAGTTACATACTAGTTTAAATTCAAGTATCGGTTACGTGTTTCCGTTATTAGATATTTTTAGGAGGTGTTATGATGTTCGGGGACCATAACTAGCTTGGTAATGTTAAAACAGTGCTTCTAGTTTACATTTGATGTTTCGGGTAGTGTCCGGTTGTTTGGTTGGATACTGGTTCGTTTAGGTGCTAAACTATGCAGTTTAGTGTTCTTTATGTACCCTTTTGTGACACTTTTGATTCCCGACACTTAGGAAAGTATTCAGGACCATTTAAGCATATTTCTGCATGATAAAAGTATGTTAAAATACTGATTTGTGCTGAATTTTGCTGAATTCAGCACTTTGGGTGAGTTTTAGGCACTTTCCGGCACTTAAACTATCACTAGAAAGGCAGTTTTGTGATCCTTACTTCCCTACACTCTATACTAGTGTAGTACTTAGTTTCTGGCTCATACTGGGTCTCAAAACACTGTTTTTCTATGTGCTAAGTTTTGTCAGTATTTTCTGATTTATCCGTTTACTGTGCTAACTGTGCTTTGTGCATCATTTATGTCAATATGTTTGCATGCAGTAATGATATGACATTATGCAATATGTGATGCACATGTGAATATAATGCAGTAATCAGAAAGCAGTTAATTTGTAATTCAGCACAGTCATTAAGCACTAATCATGGTTAATTAATTGTACGGATACCTGGATTTTTGACGGTTGTCACATTCTCCCCCTGCTAAGAAAATTTCGTCCCGAAATTTTAAGTTCTACTACTAGCTGCAGGGGTGTTAGGGAATAAATGCGGGTACTTAGCTTTCATGCGGTCTTCACGCTCCCAAGTAAACTCTGGGCCTTGGCGCGCGTTCCATCAAACCTTGACAAGTTTGACACTACTCCTTCGGGTCTTTTTAACTTTCCAATCAGTAACCTCAACTAGTTCTTCTGTAAAATGGAGTGTGTTGTCAATGTGAACTTCGTCAGCAGGTATAACCATTGTTTCTTGTGTTGGACTCTTCTTCAGATTAGATACATTAAATGTATCATGAACACCATTAAGTTCTGCGGGTAGTTCCAACTTGTACGCTACAGTGCCAATCCTTTCCAGGATTCTGAACGGTCCAATATAACGTGGGCTTAACTTACCACGCTTCCCAAAGCGTGCCACACCTTTCCAAGGTGAAACTTTTAATAAAACCATATCTCCCACTTCAAATTCCAAAGGTTTCCTCCTTTGGTCCACATAGCTCTTTTGTCGATCACGAGCCGCTTTAATGCGCTCTCGGATCTGTATGATCTTATCTGTCGTTTCTTGAACCAATTCGGGACCAACTAGCTGTCTATCACCTGCATCTGCCCAGCACAACGGCGATCGACACTTTCGTCCGTAGAGAGCTTCAAACGGTGCAGCTTGAATGCTTGTCTGGTAGCTGTTATTATAGGAGAACTCAACCAAAGGCATGTGAGTGTCCCAACTGCCACCCAAGTCCATTACGCAAGCTCGTAACATATCTTCAAGTGTTTGAATTGTTCTCTCACTTTGACCGTCTGTCTATGGGTGAAATGCCGTGCTCAAATTTAACCGTGAACCAAAAGCTTCCTGGAAAGATTGCCAAATCCTTGACACAAATCTCCCATCTCTATCAGATATAATCGAGATAGGCACTCCATGACGTGCAACTATCTCCCTTAGGTACAGCTCAGCTAGCTTACCAGTGTTATCCTTTTCTCCGATTGGCAAAAAGTGTGCAGATTTCGTCAGACGGTCTACGATTACCTAAATCGTATCATGACCTCTGTGTGTCTTGGGCAACTTGGTTATAAAATCCATTGAGATCTGCTCCCATTTCCACATCGGTATCTCAGGTTGCTGTAAAAGACCTGAAGGCTTCTGATACTCAGCCTTCACTTTGGCACAAGTTAAACATTTTCCAACATAGGTTGCAATATCACCTTTCATTCTTGGCCACCAGTAGAAATCCTTTAAATCATGGTACATCTTGTCCGATCCGGGATGGATCGAGTACCTTGATTTATGAGCTTCATCAAAAATCACGTCTCTAAGACCACCAAAGAGGGGAACCCAAATTCGTCCCATAAAACGCAATGTTCCTTCCTCATTGGGCACCAACTGGTTCTCTATCCCACGGAGATATTCATCCTTTAAGTTCTCTCTCTTAAGAGCTTCCCTTTGTGCAGCACGAACACGCAAAGAGAGGTCTGTTTGAATGATCATTTCCAACGCCCTAACCCTTATGGGTTTAATCCTCTCTTTTCGACTCAAGGCGTCTGCCACCACATTCGCCTTTCCTGGGTGATATTTGATTTCGCAGTCATAATCGTTTAACAGCTCCACCCATCGTCGTTGTCTCATGTTAAGCTCTTTCTGATCGAATATGTGTTGTAAGCTCTTGTAATCTGTAAAGATCGTACAGCGCGTACCATACAGATAATGTCGCCAAATCTTCAATGCAAACACCACTGCACCTAATTCCAAATCGTGTGTGGTGTAGTTTTTCTCGTGAACTTTCAACTGGCATGAAGCATAAGCGATAACATTCTGTCGCTGCATCAATACACAGCCTAATCCCTGACGCGAGGCGTCACAATATACCACGAAGTCGTCGGTGGGTAGGGATAAAATAGGTGCATCGCAAAGCTTGTTCTTTAGCAACTGAAAAGCTTCTTCTTGTTTATCTCCACATTCGTACTTCTTATCCTTCTGAGTAAGGGAGGTCAGTGGTTGAGCGATTTTGGAAAAATCCTCAATGAATCTGCGATAGTATCCTGCCAAACCCAAAAATTGTCGGATTTCGGTTGGCGTCTTTGGAGTTTCCCAATTCTTAATCGCCTCGATCTTGGTGGGATCCACATGGATTCCATCTTCATTTACTACATGACCGAGGAATTGTACCTCATGCAACCAGAATTCGCACTTCGAGAATTTAGCATACGGTTTCTCCTTCTTGAGCACCTCTAAAATGGCTCTAAGGTGTTGCTCATGCTCTTCCTTCGTCCTTGAATAGATCAAAATATCGTCGATAAACACAATCACGAATTTATCGAGATATGGCTTGCAGACTCTGTCCATCAAATCCATAAATACTGCTGGCGCATTTGTCAAACCAAATGGCATCACTAGAAACTCGTAGTGTCCATAACGAGTTCTGAAGGCAGTCTTTGGAATACTCTCTTCTTGAATTCGCAGCTGGTGATAGCCTGATCGAAGATCGATCTTGGTGTAGTAACTCGAACCTTGTAGTTGATCGAAGAGATCATCAATCCTCGGTAAAGGATACCGATTCTTGATGGTTAACTTGTTTAGCTCTCGGTAGTCGATACATATGCGAAAACTACCGTCCTTCTTCTTGACGAACAAAACTGGAGCTCCCCAAGGCGAGAAGCTTGGTCTTATAAATCCCTTGTCTAACAACTACTGAAGCTGCGTCGACAGCTCTTGCATTTCCGAGGGTGCAAGTCGATAAGGTGCCTTGGCTACAGGCGCGGCGCCTGGAACCAAGTCAATATGGAATTCGACTTGTTGTTGCAGCGGTAATCCTGGCAAGTCTTCGGGGAAGACCTCAGGATATTCCCTTACCACCGGGATATCTTCCAGCTTCGGCTTATCGGCTTCCTTATCAACAATGTGAGCCAGGAAGGCAACACATCCTTTCTGCAAACATTTTCGGGCCTTCAAACAATTGATAATCCTTAGTGGTGTATCATGCTTTTCTCTGTGCACTACAATCGTTTCTCCATTCGCCAATGGGATGCGGATTATCTTCTCATGACATACGATCTCCGCTCGGTTACTCGATAACCAATCCATTCCAACTACCACATCAAAGCTTCCCAACTCGACTGGCAGAAGATCAAGCGTAAAATCACGCTCCCCAAGTTCTATCACACAACCTCTAATGACTTCGTTTGCTTCTACTAGCTTTCCATTAGCTAGTTCTATTGAATACGGAATATCTAACTTGCTGGCAACTAACCCCAGTATATTCATAAATTCTAGGGATACGAAGCTATAATCGGCACCAGTATCAAATAGCACAGATGCAAAATGTTGGTTGATAGGGAATGTACCAGTGACTACGTTCGGATCCTGGCGAGCTTCCCTAGCTCTAATGTTGAAGACTCTTCCTTGGGCTTGGTTGTTCTTTGGGCAATCTCTCTTGAAATGCCCTACATCACCACAATTAAAGCAACCTTGTCGATTTCCAGTACCACTCTGATTGTTGTTTTGGTTCCGGTTTCCATTACCAGCTTGGTTTCCAGAACCACCACGATTTCCATTTCCTCCCTGGTTGTTTCTATCACCATTACTGTTTCCACCACTGTTTCCATTGCCATTTCCTCTCTGGCCATAATTCCCACGACCAGTACCAACCCAACACGTTTCCTTCGAATGACCATTCTTTCCACAAGTTTCACACTTCCTAACTCAACATTGGCCGGCATGATGATACTGACATGCATTACAATTGGGCAAAGTGCCCATGTAACCCTTCCCCTTGTTCTCAACACCAGTAGCAGCAACTTGTGCTTCAACTGGTGGGTTAGCGTCCTTACGCTTGTTGGCATTGCTGCTCGCACGAGTACCCTTCTTGAAGTTGGAGAACTTCCTTTTGTTCTCTCCTGATGACTCGACATGAGTCTCCTTCATCTTTCCTTCAGAGATTGAGAACTTGTTCAGCCTAATTGCTTCTTCAGTCAATGCCACACTCAGATCAATGGCCTCAGTGATCGTTGGAGGCTTTGATGTCGTCACCATGCTCATGATTTGGGGTGCCAATCCCCAAATAAAATGCTCAATTCGCTTCAACTCCGGTTCAACCATGTAGGGAACTACGCGAGATAAGTCATGGAATCTTTGCACGTATTCAGTAATCTTAGGTCCATCCATCTTAAGATTCCAAAACTCGGTTTCCAATTTCTAAATCTCAGCCCTTGAATAGTACTTCTTGCGCATAAGTTCTTTCATCTCATCCCACGTCAAAGCGTATGCTGCAGCCTCACCTAGAGTTTGAACCTCAAGGTTCCACCATGATAGAGCTCCGTCTAGGAATAATCCAGAAATGTAAGTGACCTGGTGCTCTGGCGCACACTTGCTCATTCGCAGCACAGAATCGGTTTTCTCCACCCATCTTACGAAAGCTACAGCACCTCCAGTGCCGTCGAAGTTCAGAGGCTTGCAGTCAAGGAACTGCTTGTAAGTACAACCTGTACAAGCACCATCATTCACAGAAAGCATTAGCAAACGCACATGGAATGTCCAAATGTATTGTAATGTGTCTTAAGTGACTTAAACATTACCGTGAGGTGGGTTATTTCCTGAGGTACCTCCGCTGTGTTCAGAGCACAAGGCCTCATGTTGTGCGATTGCTTGTGAAATTCGTTCTTGCAGTTCTGCCTCTGTTGTGGGCAACTGATTGCTTCTTCGAGGAGGCATCTTCTATAAAGAAGATTTTATAGGTCAGGTCTTATGTATATAGTAGGTAGTATGTGTATAATAGTGTTTTCCATAACAAGTAAACATGAAATCATAGCATAAGTAAGTAAATTAACAATGTATTTAATGAGAACATTACGATTGAGCTTTCATTAATCATCGACCACGAACACAGTTACATGTTTACAAAGTATCACATCAAAAGGGACTACAGGGTCACACTACCCTTGTCCAAAATGTCTATCAGTCTACAACAGTCATACAATCAAAAAGTGGTCTCCAAAAGGCTTCACTAGCTAAGCTCAGTAGCGGTGCTCTCATCAAAATCAAGCTACCTACATAAAACCAAAAACCGGCTATGCTGATGGTGGTGGAGGAGGAGGTGGAGGAACAAAAGCAAGTTGCGCACATGCGCTAGCTCCTCCTCAAGATCATAAACATGATGCAATAGGTAACTGATCTGCTGCTCCTTGGTGAGAAATCGGACAACAAAATCTGGATAAGGCAAAAGAGGAGCAGGTGGAGTCGCAAAAGGTGACGGACATGAACAAGGTGGGGGACGTGGAATCCTCTCAAGCTCTATGACTCTACGACTCATGATCTCATACTGAAGCTGCAATGATAGGAGTATCTCATCCCGTGTATAACCACTAAAGTGTGAGGGATGATCAGAAATCGGCATGGTATAGGGTGGGAACCATATGTGTGGCTCGCCTGGTGGTGAAGAAGTAAAATAAGCAGTAGGTGTATACTGAGGCATGTGAGGAAATGCTGCTGATACATATGGGTCATGGTTAGGCTGCTGGCTAGAAGGGCCTTCCCCTGGACGGGGTGCGGGTATGTCCTGCAAGAAAGTGATAGGCAGGTCAGTGCGGTGAACATCGGACACAGTCGGGTGAAAAGGAGCATTATCAACAGGTGCAGGTGCTAGTGGGGGAGTGACTGGCTCAATAATAAGAGGGTTTACGGGTGCAAGAACTGGATCTTGTATAAGTGGTGCGATGTCAGGTATGCCAAATGGGATAGGATCAAGATCAGGCAAAGGCTCAGGTGTTGGCATCGGCTTAGGAGCAAGTATCGGCTCAGGATCAGCAGGTGCATCAGCAGGCTGATCGTCGGGAACAAAGTCTAGCTCAAGTCCAGGCTCAACGTCATGTGGAGGTATCGGTGCAGCTGACATAGCTGTATCGTCATCAGTATCAGTGGCGTAACGTCGCAGTCCCACTGCATGCAAAGCGGAGGATGACACAGACTCAAAGGAATCTGGAACAGAGTGCAAACTGGAATCAGAGGAAACCTCAATAACAGGAATCTCAATGAGTGGAACAACAATGACATTCTCAGCTAAAACTCCATCACCCTGGGCATCATCAGGGGGACCATCAACAAACAGATCGACATCATCATCAAACAAGTCATCAAAAGGCAAATCCTCGAAAGGAAAGGTCGCAAGAGGCAAAGGGGGAGGATCGGTGCCACGACATGCTCACCATCGGGATGTCCGAGGATGAGATGGCCCTGGACAGGAATAGGAATAAGAAAGGGATCCTCGTCGGGGATACCATCAGCATGCGGTAAATCATCGCCAAAGTCGGGTAGGGCAAATGGCTGAAAATTGTCATCGTCATCTGACATCATCTCCGGGTCACTCTCAGTATCGGAGGTAAAAATCTCTGGCTCAGGGACGATCTCATCGTCAGAAACAATAGCCATGGGGTCGACAGTATCAGACAGTCCACTCTCAGATGAAGACATAGTGTCTGTAACAAAACAATCACAACATATGCATATATATCAACAACCATCATTAAGCATGTAAGTAATAACAATGTAATTATGTATCCTTCCTAGTCTCCCAGACTAACCACTTAGTCTCCCAGACTGAACTACCCAGACTGAACTACCTAGTCTCTCAGACTAAATCAACCAGTCTCTCAAACTGAACTACCCAGCCCCTCAGACTGAACCACCCAGTGTCTCAGACTGAACCATAAGCATAAACCTTGAAATGTGTTTCGTGTCTTTTGTTTGTAAAAATGTTTGTTTTTCCTGGATCTGGCGTTTCGTGTATGCAATGATAATATGTTGTGAAAATATTTTCGTGAGAGCCCTAATGATTGTAGTCTAGACTCAAGAAGGAATCCTAGTTCGCTACAAACGAAGCTCTGATACCAAGCTGTCACACCCTGAATATTGCGGAAGCGTGATTATGGTGTGACTTTCTTAATACCATTGCATTCAATCATAACAACAACTATATGATTAAAACCATAGACGTTCATCCATAAATTAAGTTTAAAATCATGACAACATTGTCTTCAAACATAGAAATTCAAATACGAGTACAAACCATGCAACTTGTTTAAAAGTTCACAAAGACTCGACAAAAGACATTAAATAAACCAGGATTTGGAAGACGTGTCTCGTCTAGGAATAAGACACCCTGCCCAAACCCTAAGACCATGGATGACATCTTTTATTCTTAAACCACACTTGGAAGTTCCGAACGCCCGCCAGATCCACACTTAATTCCCTGAAATACATGTAGTTGAAAACATCAACAAACGTTGAGCAAGTTCATGTGTTTGTTTATGTGTATGAGTAAACCTTTGAAAGTATGTCTGTATGTATGTAAATCCTGGTATGAAAGCAACAAGGAAAATAGATCATCAATGGTTTGCAAGGCCATTGATATGTGTGAAGTAATGCAGGAAAACTCAAACCTATCAGATTTGTCTCCGGGAATAAAACAAAGTCACCTCATAGGCCACCCTGGTCCACATGGGTGTGGGCTCGCTACACCCAAATAGATCTATCACTCATGTCCCTCGGTCCTACAACGAGGATTAATGGCCTTAAGTGTTATTCCCACCACTCACATGATCAAGCAGTACCCTTCCTTAGCTAACCATACCATGTATAAAACGTTTGTAAACATTTGTAACATGTACTTCACCCCCGAAGTTATAAAACCAAAAACAGTTAAAGAAAATGGGGGGGGGGTCATGAACTCACAGTCTTGCGTCTTCGGGTCACAGTAACTCAAAGCTCCTTCGGTGAACACGACTACCTACAACGTACTAATGTCTATTAGACGAACGGGTCGTGCCTTGATTTAGTATTAATGTATTTGAGTTACGTTTCTTTTATGCCTTTGATATTATTCCAAGTTATATAATTATTGTCAAAATAATTAATATTTTAACTTAAATTATATTTATTAAATTTTGGAATAATTGTTAAAATAACATATTTTAACTTAATATTTCCCAAGTATTTATACTTGTATTTCCTTCCCAAGGGTGGGGGTATTTGTATTCGTATTCTTATATTTGTATATTTTTGCCATGTATTGGTGTCGTATTCCGGTGTGTATTTATACGTATGAGAATACGTATTTTTATTGTATTCATTAAGTATTCATATACTTAAATTTATATTAAGTTTTCCGGAATATTATTTCTAATAAAAGTCCACCAATATATATTTCCAAAATATATATTCAAGAAATATTAATTAGAAAAATTATTTATAATTTTTCACTTGGCAAAAATATTTGTATTTTCATATAAGTTCCAAAAATAATATATTTTCAAGTCTCACTTATAAAATATATATAACCTTATTTTTCTTCCAAAAATAATGTATTTCAAGTTTACTTAAGAAAATATATATATTTTTCCCAAAAATAATATATCTTCTAAAAATTCCAAGTAAATATATATATTTTTATTCACCAAAAATAATATATTTCCTTCTTGTCAAAATATGATATAACTTTGTAATAATTGTAGAAATCATATTTTTGTTCCTTTGATGTCCAAAATATTATTTACCAAAATATACTTGAGAATATATTTTCCGGAATATTTTGTAAGTTACATTTCTTGTTCGGTTTCGCCAATCTTTTGTGTGTAACTAGTATATTTATTCCTTGAGATTTTGGTAATATTTTGGATTGTAATCCTTGGTATTTTGACATGTTATATTATTTCAAACCCTACAATAATGTAACTAATACACAAAGTACACAAATAATCACACATGTGTGTCTTCTAAATATATATTTTCTAAATACATATTTAGTCACTTTTATTTATGAAAACCAACCTCTAATATTTGTATTTTTGTAACCAAAAATTATGGCAAAGTTTATGTAACCATTTATTGTTGAAAATACACTTGTAAGTGTATGTTTATAAATATTTTACTAGGTGTTTATATTTTTAGAAAATTTTGCCATAGTTTCCCCTAAAAATGGAGGTTTCCATGCTTTCAAGCATATCATTTTCTTTTGTAAAAATCATCACAATCAATTCACAATCAACTCTAAACAACTTACACTTACCAATTTTGCCAAAATCATGCTTAATCTACCACTTCATGAACTTGAAAGTTTATGAAAATTTGTAGTAACTTGGTAGTGTGTTTAGTAAGTTTAGTTACCCTTTAAGGTGTGGTTGTTTATTTAAAAACATCATCCTTGAAGAATTTAGATGTTTACAACTTGTAATCATGTTTTACAAAAATGTTTCTTTATGAAATTTTCTTGTTACACAACTGTTTCTACACTTGTTTATCCACCAAAAATGAGATTAGTTTATGTAAGAACCAAGTTTTAACAAAACTTATATTTCTAGCTTGGTTTCTTTAGAATGATCCATGAAATATTTAGATCTACATGATTAACAAGTTACTTGATCTTCATTTTCCAAGAAAATCATTTATTCATTCAAGTTCATGATTCATGTGTGGATGATCCATCATCCTACAACAATTTCTTTTCTCACATCTTGCTAGATTATGTTTTTAATCATGATCTAGCTAGATCTTATGATGATCAACATCATTTCTACAATCAATCAATGATCAACAAGCATAACAACTCATATTCATCAAGATTACTTCACATTTTAAGCTTATGTTCATATTTACTTCTCATGATCTTTAGTGTTCTTCAAGATTAGTTACTTGTAACATCTTTTAACCTACCAAAATAGAAGTAAAATGGAGTGTACAAGGATCTTACCACTAGCTCAAGGCTAGGGATGATTCAAGTGTAGAAATGAAGAGGATAAAAGCTAACAAGAGGGGTTCTTCAAGATCCAAAGCCACCAAGCTCCTTTGTATGAACTTTAACACCCTTGTATGTGCTTAGAATGGATGAGATTGGATGAATGATGGTGGTGGTGTAAGTGTCGGTGTTCGGCCAAGAGCTCCTAAGGGGAGAAGAAGAAGATCAAGTGGGTGTTAGTGGGTGTGAGATAATGAATGTTATGAACAAAGGTTCATACTTATAACCAAGTTTAGGGGTTAACCTTTGTGTAATATGCTCCATGGACTAGAAACAAGATCAATTAAAATAATCAAATGAAATATCCATGTGGGGGCCATGTTGGGCCGTAAGATAGGTGGGGGGGGGGGTCTAGCTTAGGTTTTAACCATTTAGTTACATACTAGTTTAAATTCAAGTATCGGTTACGTGTTTCAGTTATTAGATATTTTTAGGAGGTGTTATGATGTTCGGGGACAATAACTAGCTTGGTAATGTTAAAACAGTGCTTCTAGTGTAAATTTGATGTTTCGGGTAGTGTCCGGTTGTTTGGTTGGATACTGGTTCGTTTAGGTGCTAAACTATGCAGTTTATTGTTCTTTATGTACCCTTTTGTGACACTTTTGATTCCCGACACTTAGGAAAGTATTCAGGACCATTTAAGCATATTTCTGCATGATAAAAGTATGTTAAAATGCTGATTTGTGCTGAATTTTGCGGAATTTAGCACTTTGGGTGACTTTTAGGCACTTTCCGGCACTTAAACTATCACTAGAAAGGCAGTTTTGTGATCCTTACTTCCATACACTCTATACTAGTGTAGTACTTAGTTTCTGGCTCATACTGGGTCTCAAAACACTGTCTGTCTATGTGCTGAGTTTTGTCAGCATTTTCTGATTTATCCGTTTACTGTGCTAATTGTGCTTTGTGCATCATTTATGTCAATATGTTTGCATGCAGTAATGATGTGACATTATGCAATATGTGATGCACATGTGAATATAATGCAGTAATCAGAAAGCATTTAATTTGTAATTCAGCACAGTCATTAAGCACTAATTATGGTTAATTAATTGTACGGATACCTGGATTTTTGATGGTTGTCACAATCTAAGCCAAATTTAAGCTTTTCTTCAATATTTTTAAACTTGTTGCTCAAAACCGATAGAATCTGAGCTCGTCCAGGCCTTCTACTCATTCTCTAATGAAGTGCCGGTTTAAGAACTGATTTCTATCGAAGAGATGACCGACTTAACGGGTTGAACATGAAATGTCGTCAAAAATAGTTAACGGTCGAACGGGGTGATTCCCATCCGATCAGATGACTTAGACTTAAAGGGGTTTCCATTGTTCAAAATGTTGTCGTACCGACTCTGTTCAAACGCAAAACTTTCTAAACTTAACAAAATTTTCGAAGTTTCAAACTATCAGGTCATCAAACAGATTGCCATCCGATCGAATGACAATCCGACCGTACGACATTTGTTCTTCAACACTTAAACTTTTCAAATTTTCCATACATATTAATATCCAGCGAATGGTTCTCCGATCGGACGACCATCCGATCGAATGACCATCCTGCTGTGAACTTGTTCTTGTAAGTTGTCTCGCTGGACGAATCGTCATCCGATCGAACGACCATCCGTCCAGATGACCGTTCGATCGAACGGCTTGAAAGGTAGAAATACTTCTCTGTTTTCAAAATACTACAATGAAAACTTTAAAGTCACATTATACACAAACACAACCATCCCAAACGAAGGACAATCCGACCGAATGGCCATCCGACCGGATGACCATCCGTCCGGATTATCATCCGATCGAATGACCATTCGTCGCTTAGTTCACTCGACACTGTTTTACGCACCGTTTAACGCTTACGCTATCATTCTGTAATCAGGCTAACCTCAGGCACGCTCCCTTCAATCCAATCAAGTTGTGTTTACTTGTTAAACACCGACTGTGAGTATACTCGAACCCTTTTTATCGCATTTTGGGTGAAACATACGTCTTATCAAATCAAACTAATCAAATGCTTAAACTACTTATCACTTGCGAATAACTGATATGCATATTTACACGTGATGCTAGTTACATATGTGCTAGGACTTTTACTCGCGAGGTCCCGCCTTAACTAGTATAGTACTATAGCACCCGACGGGGTCTAGTTAGGATGAATAGCAATCGCAATCGCAGCTCGAGTGACTTAGCTGGTAGTATCTGTCTGATATATATGTTGTTGTATCTCGTTTATGTATGTGGTAATTCGCAGCACTTTTTATCTACTACGCTATACTATCAAAACTTGTATACTCGCCAATACTTTTGTATTGACGTTATTTTAACGTATGTTGCAGGTTATATCGCAGTCTACATCAAATCAAGCTAGGAAGTCTAGAAACTCACCTAAAATCTAGGTTGTCGGATTTGTATTGTTTGAGAGAACATGAAATCTGTGACAGCTTATGTTATTGTATTTGTTTATTTGTATGGGATAATGAACTCATTAAATATTGTCGCAATTTAGTTGTTATGGATTCTCTTGAGCAATCTGATTCGCCTTGTGCCTCGCCCCGATGATTCTGCCATCGGTTGGGGTGTGACATATACCACGTTGTATTAAGTGATATTATATTGTAACGAACAACTACAAGTCATACATGCCCTAATAGACTGTGTTAAGCCTCGATATATCTTAATGGCTCGTTCAGGCCTTTATTTTGAAACATTCGATGTTGAAGGGTTACAACACGTTGTATTGAGTGCTATTATATCGTAACGAAGATTTACAAGTCATACATGCCCTAATAAACCATGTTGGGCCTTGATATCCCTTAAAAGCCCATTAAGACCTTCATTATCTAACATTCGATGTTGAAGGATTACATCAAGTTGTATTGAGTGCTATTATATCGTAACAAAATATTACAAGTCATATATGCCCTAATAGAGGGTGTTGGGCCCTTATATATCTTAATGGTCCATTAAGGTCTTTATTATGTAACATTCGATGTTGGAGGGTTATATCATGTCATGTTGAGTGATCTTGTATCGTAATGGACACTAACAAGTCATACAATCCCTAATAGACCGTATGGGCCTTGATATATCTTAATGGCCCAATTAAGGCCTTTATAATGTAACATTCGATGTTGAAGGGTTATACCACGTTGTATTGAGTGATATTATATCGTAACGAACAATTACAGTCATACATGCCCTAATAGACTATGTTAAGCCTCAATATATCTTAATGGATCGTTCAGACCTTTATTATGAAACATTCGATGTTAAAGGGTTACAACACGTTGTATTGAGTGCTATTATATCGTAACGAAGATTTACGAGTCATACATGCTCTAATAGACCATATTAAGGCCTGCATGGATTCCTACGATTTTTCTACGAAACTATTACATTCATTATTTTCCTACGGATTTATGACGAATTGTTAAAAGGAAACGTATTTCGTAGGAATTGCGTCAGTATTTTCCTACACATTTCCTTCAGATATATATAAATTTGTTTTAAAAATAAGATATATGTGTATTACAAAAAAAATTATCCTTTCCGTGAGTAATCTGTCGGAATTTCCAACACACTTCCTACGGAATTAATTTAGAAATAACATATATTTTTATTAAATAATAGAACTTTATATTTTAATATCGTTAATTTTATTTATTATAAATATTTTTTATGATAAAGTGGATTCCTACGCATTTCCTACTAATGATTAAAATGAAAACGAATTTCGTAGGAATTGCGTCAGTATTTTCCTACACATTTCCTATGGATATATATAAATGTGTTTTAAAAATAACGTATATGTGTATTACAAAAAAAATTATCCATTCCGTGAGTAATCTGTCGGAATTTCCAACACACAGGAATCAATTTAGAAATAACATATATTTTTATTAAATAATAAAATTTATATTTTAATATCAATAATTTTGTTTATTATGAATATTTTTTTTTACGATAAATTGGATTCCTACGCATTTCCTACTAATCGTTAAAATAAAAACGAATTCCGTCGGAATTCCGTCGAAAATTTCCGACACATTTCTTACGCATACCGATTCCTACGAATTTCCGACTAATAGTTAAAATGAAAATGAATTCCGTGGGAAATTTCTGACACTTTTCCTACGCATAATAATTTGTGGCTTTTTTGTCGCTTTTTTTTGTCACAAAACTAAGATCCTTTCTTGTTCGTCGGAATTTCGTGAGAAAAGAGTCGGCATTTTCGTTTGTAGGACATGTGTAGGAAATTTTAGTAGGAATAGTAGCAGTTTTCTAGTAGTGAACCCTTTTAACTCTAATCTTAAACCTCTACATTTATCCACTATTGGACTTCAACCCTCAATATCATGAGGAGACATTTTTCTTTCACACCTTGATCCCATTAGACTAGAAACCCTTTATAAGAAAATCAAATAATAATAAAGTAGCCGGTAACAAGAGCAGTGGCGTAGCTTTCAAGGGGCCGGGAGGAGCGCCCGACCCCCTGAACTTTTCGCTCAGTAGTGTTATGTATGTACGTTTCGTATAGAATTTTTTAGGTATATACATTTTCGACCCCTCAGTTTTATAAAAAAATTACTTATGTAGAATTTTTAGGTGCGGTGACTTTCGACCCCCGGTGAAAATTTGCAAGCTTCGCCACTAAACAAAAGGGGACACTATTCTGAATTAGTCATACCATTAAATGTTTGTTCCTTCTTTTTGTTCTAATAGTGTCTACCACCCCATCTCCATCGTTGCCTACTCATACAATTAAAGCATAACTAATGAGGGCTTACGAGCCCCATCTCCCCTCCATGTCGATGTTATCCGAAAGTGCCTCACGAAGCCCCTCCCTCTCTCACCCCCCCCCCCCCCCAAACAAATATTGTCTCCCCCACTCACGGGCCATGCGTCCTGTCATACTTGGCACACCCTCTCTTTTCGTTACGTCTACAAGTACATGTCCCCTCTCCTCCACGTCTATATATCCACCTGAGCGTCCATGGCTTGTCTATCCACCTAAGCGTCCAAACCCCATGATCTCCGCTTTGCGGATGGTCTTATAAATTGATCGTGGTTGCGTACGTTCACACATCCGCACAAGCAGATCTATATAAAACAAATAATTGCTACACCACGCGTCACGATTCTATGAGCACAAGATTCATTTTCTCGTTTCTCTTATTACATATATTCGTATACTATTTTTAATTAAAAAAAGTTAATTAAAAAAATTCACTCATACTTATCTCAAAATATCGTTTTATAATTCCTAAATATTCATTATTAACTATTGTATATTTCATTTATTAAAGGCGTGGAACACAAGGGTTTCTAATATAGTGTGTGTGTGTTAGAATATGAGAACCTCTAGGGTAATTGAATACATTTTTAGGACTGAAATTCAGTCACGAAATAGATTCCCTGCAAAACCTTACATTACCCATGTCTATTTGTGACTGAAACTTAGTCTCAAATATGATCGAAAAATATTAGCGACTGATTATTAGTCACTAAAATAAGTATTCTACGAATCAATAACTAATAAATCGGTACAAAATATTATGTATTTGTGAATGGTATATCATTCTTGACAGGTCCTCATTGTATTACACTCTTTGATAACTGATATATCAAATCACTTCCTCTCTAACTATTCTCATATTACTTTGTTACCAGGCAGGTTTTATAATATATAAGACTATATACTTGAATACATTTTTAGAGACTTAAGATCAGACACTAACATAGGTTGCAAAGATAAAAGTCCTCATTGTTGCCCGTCTACCTTCTGTTTTGGTGTAACTTGGCAAGTATGAATGAGATAAGCTTATTTTATTTTAGAAAAAAAAATTATAGATAAAATTATTCGCAGGGGCTATATATTCAAAAGGGTTAATGGATTTAAACACCTCCAACTATTGCCATTTGGCCGCTGGCACTCTCAACTTTGACTTTGGCTCACACCACTCCCAACTTAACACTTGGGTTGCTGTGTCACCCCGTCGTTAAATAAACACTAACTGGGTTAGTTCTTTTTGCTGATGTGGCCATTTTGTCCAACGTGGCATGCTGACATGGCAAGTTAGTATGTGAGATAAAAAGTTCAAGCTATATTGAAACAACCACTAAACTATAGGGGCCTGTTTTGCAAATTCCTTTACTTCACCACAAATACCTAAACCTAATGGTGATCGGTCGGCTGCCATCCTTTACTTCACCATAAAACTTGCCAGTAATAATTCTATTGAGTTCGTGAAGATTGCATTTAGGCCTCTACACATTGCTGCCACCCCCATCATTTTGTCAAATGTGCCTTGAAACACCGGCCACAACCACAATGTTTTTTCCGGCTAAATTTGAAGCACCGCAACCCCCGGCACTGCAACTGGTTGTCAATCGAAGACGGTGATGGATGATGGGTAGTTGAAGTTTGCCTTCGCCTCCACTGATGGTCAATCGCTAGTGGTGGACAACTACTTTTTTTTTCAGATCTGGATTTTTAGGCGATAGAGAGATGGCAATAGTTGGTTGTGGCGGTGGCGATAGAGAGATGGCAATATTTTGATGACAAGCCTGACCGTAAAACACTCGTTGGAACTATATCACTGCTGCTACTGCCTTCGTCGCCGTCGTCGGCCGACATCTCCGTCGGTCACCACCACCACCACCGCCGCGGCTCCACCTCCACCACCGCCATACGTCGCTTGTGTCTTCACCGTACGCCACCACCAACCGGTGGTGGCCGTTTAAATGTTCTGCAACAAGAGGGTGTCGGAAGGGGGGTATGGCCGGCTGGTTAGTCGGAGTAGAGAGGGAGAACGAGGGGTGTTGTGTGGGGGTTACATCGGAGGATGGCAGCCGGCCGGTAATCGGCTCCGGTCGCCGACTACCAGACACGAGAGAGGGGTGCTTGTTTTAAGTGTTTTGCCTGATTGTGAGATTGTGAAGATTATGCAAATAGTTGTAGGTTATGATTGTTGTAGATCTTGATAAGGTTCTCCAAGAAACTCAAATTTGTGTCTTGTTTGTCTGTGTGTATGACTTTATAATCAGGAAATAGAAAGTGAAGGTAAATGGCGGCTGGTGTAAATGATGATGGTGGCAGGGGGTTCGGTGGTGGGCGGTGATGGTTTTTGGTGGAAGTTGGTGGAGAGAGGGAGGTGGGGGAGAGATGTAGAGAGATAGGAGCCACGTCAGCATGACACCTAATCTGAAACAAGCCACTTCATCAAAAAGTGGCCACGTCATACATGCCACATCATATTAAAATGACACGTAGGCTAATTTTCTTAACCAGGTTAGTGTTTATTTAACGAGGGGGTGCCATGACAAACAATGTGTTAAGTTGGGAGTGGTGTGAGCCAAAGTCAAAGTTGAGAGTTCCAGCGGCCAAATGGCAATAGTTGGGGGTGTTTAAATCCATTAACCCTATTCAAAACTAATACACGAGTCACAAAGAAATCCTTAATCGTTTCCAATACAAAAGAAACTCAAGACTAGCTATCAGTCCCTAATTAATAAGATATCTTACAAGAATTGTTAGAACTAATTATTCATCGAAATGGTAAAATATACTCCGATCGAGTATTGGAGACTGAATTTCAACCCCTAATTATTTCAACTAGAAAACTCTTAGGAGACAGAATTTTGAGACTAGTACTTAGTCTCTGGTACTTTCCTTAAAATGATAGAAGTACTTGAGCCAAATAACTAGATACTAAAAGTTAGTCCTTAATCCTTTCAAATATAAAAGATGTTCAAGACTAAAAATCGGTCTCTAATTCTGTATGTTTTTTCGAATATGAAGAACTAATTTTCAGTTTCTAATATGTTCCTTCCATATTGAAGACTGAAAATCAGTCACCGATACATTTATGTCAATTTTCATTAGAGAGTAGGAACATATTTAGGATTGAATTTGGTCACACAAAAGATTCCCTTCAAAACCTTATATTACCTATGTATATTTGTGCTACTGAGGTTTTGGTCAAGCGATAGAGGGAAAATTCTCTAGACGTTTGAATATGAGAGGTCATAGGTTCAATACCCTGAGAATGAAAACATTTAGCCGTTAAAAAAATCCTATATATATGTGTTATTGAAATTTAGTTTCAAATAACGAGTGATTATTAGTCACTAAAAGATGTAGTATACATAAATTCTTACCAAATATTATGCATTCGCAAATGATATATCAAAGTCTGATAGTTTACTTTCAGTTGGTCCTCACTGTAAGACCACCCATAGTGGGGCGTGATTTTTAAAAAGAATTGAAAAAAAACGCCCCAAAACGCCCCTCCCCCCACTACACCCGGCGTTTTTTTTTTTTGAAAAGTTTGTTGTTGCCGTTATAATTAAAACGCTGAATTGCTTTTGTGGAAATGTGACCCACCAATCAGTTACCCACATGCTCTGACAACCTTGTATTTCGTGTGCTTTTTTTTCATTAAAAATAATATGGGGGTTATTGGAATAATGCCCTACTACACCACTTTATGCTATAATGCTCCATGCTGACTGGGATGACACGTGTCGGATAATGCCCCATGATGGGGGCATTATATTTCTTCACCACTACACATGGTCTAATACACACTTTGATAATTGAAATATCAAATCACTTTTTCCATGTAATTATTCTCATATTATTGTTGCAGGTTTTATAAATATACTTGAATATATTTTTTTCGTATTATATTATATTATATTACTATATAATAAAAGAAACCTGATTTGGGACACATGTCATTCAATGAGGACATCAATAATTTATTAATAAATTTTAAATTAAAAAGATTTAAATATTATATTAGAATTTTATTTTGATTGTAAATCTAAAGTCTAAAATGTGTTTTAAATCAATCTATAATTTATGGATTTAATTTTGATTTGAATTATTAAACAAAAACCCATAAAATTAGTAACCATTTAATCAATTTCGTAAGTTTTACTTTCCCTTCTAGAATCAAATTAGATTTTTGTGATAATTAAAGTTTTGTCAAGAATATAAAAAATCATTATTTAATATTCAATATATTACATCAAATATTTAGAATTAAACTCCACTTCATTCTAAATACTAGGTATGTTTTTTAACTCTTCATAAGCTATGCATATTATCTATGTCACATAGAAAACATCATGTATTTTTAGATAAGTTAGATATATGTGTTTTAAAACAAGGTAAACTCTTAACATACATATTTTTTCCTATTGTAACTAAGATGTAGAGGTCTGTGAAAGGTATCTTCACATTCGGAATGTCATAACTTTTTTTTTAAATTTGGATTTACTTAGTTGTCGTATGGTGTCTCATGTCTTTATTTTTATTTTTTCACTTATATATATGTTTCATTGGTTCAATTGTACATGTAAAGTATTACACTGTACATAGTATTTTCTCAACTATAGTAATAAAATCAGACACGTTACCTTTGAACAAGAAAATGTCACAATAAATATTAGTAGTGGGTACAAAATTTTAAGTTCCTATAACAAATCCTAAAACAAATAACAGATCATATTATTATGAATGGCTATACAAACTTCAATATTTATTTCTTATTTGGTCCACATATTACTCTATATTATATACACTTAGATCATATTATGAACATATTATTTTTATTTCACATTATAATTATGATTCACCCCGTGTATTACACGGGGCAATAACCTAGTATTATATTATTATATCTATACATTAAAATGCAACCTTAGCTTCAGTAATTTTAACATTTTTTTGTTTTACTTTTACCAAACTCTAAAGTGTTTATGCATAACTTACAAGTGTGTAATGCATTGTTCTCTTTTTTTAAGTCTTTTTTATATTTATATATTAAAATGCAACCTTAGCTTTAGTAATTTTAATATTTTTTTTTTGTTTTACTTTACCAAACTCCAAAGTGTTTATGCACAACTTACAAGTGTATAATGCATTTTTCTTTGTCTTTTGTAATTCTTTTTTTTTTTTTTTTACATTTACACCCTGGCAATTTAATAAACTTATTATTTATATTTTTATTTAACCAATTTACACTTACACTCCCAATAATTTAACCAACTTATTTCCATTTTTAGACAATTTATATTTCTATCACTAAATTTTAATAAAGTTATCACATAACGAATCTTAGTATAATACCTCATAAAATGACGTTTTTAAAGTTAGTTTTTATACAACGTTTCAATGTTTAAAACTAGTTTTTGCCCCACCCGCCTTGCGGGACACTAAAACGAATATTTCTCTTTCATAACGTGTACATCTGTGTTTCGGTTACTTGCATATACTACTCATAACACGATCTAAAAAAAATTACATTGAGTCAACTAATTAAAATAAATTAGTACCATACTTTTGCTAAAGAAACTAAAATGATGGAAAGACTACAATTTTAAACTATGGGCAAAATTATAATTTTTTAGGACAAATGAGTGTGTTCCATGCAGGCACCTAGCACAAATAAAAATTACACCTAGTCAACCAATTAAAACAAAACATTACTATAGTTGGTAAAAAAAAAAAACGATGGCATGACTGCAATTTATACTGGGGCAAAATTGTAATTTCACGAAAAAAGCGATGGCAAAATTGTAAATTTGAACTGAGGGCAAATTCGTAATTTAGCTAGAAGAAAAAAAAAATCAAAACTAATGGCAAAAATTTATCCATTCTAATTTAGCAACATGTTTCAGCTTAGGATAGTAGTACTCTTGGCTTTGGGTGCTTTTAAAAAAAAAAATTGGATAATGTGGTCTGCTTGTCTACACATTATCTTCCTCAACACAAAAACCCTTCATAAAAAATCTCCTACGTGTCCCCTGTCTCCGAGCATTCTCTCCAAGTCAGGTCACCACCGCTGCTAATCGTTTCTGTCGTTCCTCGCCCACCGACATCCGCCATCGCCGACGCCACGTATAGTGGTCGTTCGTCATCACTGCTATTGTTGAATGATGGTTAAGATGGGTTATGTTGGTGACCACCAGTCACAAAGAAATCGCCAAAACCGAAGTGGTTGAGGTCAAGATAGACGGTGATGATTGGGTTTACAATAAAAAGATGAGAGGGTTTTCGATCTGTTACTACTAATAGTCCACCGCTTATCCCGGTGATGAGGTATTTTCTGTAACATTCCATGTGTCCGACCAAAACCTAAAAATTATTGCAGTATGGAGGTTTATATGATAAATTAAATGAATGAATGAATGATGAATGGATGATATTATTCTGTAAATTAACATGTGGTTTGATTTGATTCAGGGGCGAAGGTACTTTATATGTTATCCGAAAAACTGAAAAGAGTGAATTTAGTGACAATAAGGAACCACCTTTTGCTTTCTTGAATTCTCTGCTCCTTGGAGAGGTAGTGTTTGAAAGCTTACTACTATATGGTTGTCGATATCGCTTAAAGCTAAAATTGTTCCCTATTGTTATGTTTAAAGTGGGAGGATCGCCTGAAGGGAGTGCAATTTCACTCGCTATGATGTTACTGCCTACGAAAGTAAGGTATATATATCAATTTAATGTCTTTGTTTAAAAAAACACGCCACGCGACGATATGGAAAACACCTCAGGGTCTTGAGGTAGTGTCTCATGCGTACCTGTGTCAAAATAGTCATATAGTAAAACCTTAATTGCGTTTTTGACATATGTTAGTGTCAATATAGGAGACTATTGTTTAATGAACAGTAATCGGGTATGTCAGTGTCAATATAGGAGACTATTGTTTAACACAAAGGCCATGGGGGAAATGGGCATCCGAGATACGCGTTCCTAGCAAAGGTGTCGGTGTTTGGTCGTGTACATTTGAAACAACCGAGGCTGCAGCTGCAGTTTGTGATCAAGCTGCACTTGACTTCAAAAAGGCAAAGACGAATCTCAACTTCCCAAAGCGTGTTCAAGAGTGCTTCGAGCTTCGTGACATAACGACCAACATCACCACCACCGCTAGGGGTGTTCGCGGTCCAATTTTGACGGTTTTTAATTCAAACCGTGAGCCAAACCGTTAGTAACGTTTGTGGTCATCGAAAACCAAAACCAAACAGTTGAAAATTAAAACTGAACAAAACCGAACCATTACGAACGGTTTAGTTTCACGGTTTGGGATTTTGTAACACACCGACTTTTAAATAAGAACTAAAATCTAACTATGCCTCTAATTGCTTCTGATGTTTCTAATTACCCAAATTTAATGTTGATTTGCTAATGGTTTTATTGCAGAAGGATAAAACTTTGGTTTTTGTTTAGGGAATAAGATATAGCTTAAAGAACACCATAATTATGCATTTATAATCCGAAGCTAACAACCAAGACAAAAAAAGATTTACCCGTGCACTGTTTTGTGGTGTAGGAATCATAGGATTGCAAAAATAAAGAGATATAACTTGCCTATATATTGAGCCTAACATGACAGACTAGAAATGGAAGTCCTGTATTCAATTAAGTTATGTAACACCTCGAAAATTTCGGGTTCAATAATAAGACGACACGTGTCATGTCAGACAAAACGCGTTGTAAACCCGGATTTAATAAAGATGATTCGGCAGGATTTAAAGTGACGTCATGTTAAACTATTACCTCTGAACGACCTTAATTATAAATCCCAAGACCCGATTAAATGTTGTACACATCTTTTATACCCTCAATTCAGAAATTGGGTATACAATAATTGATCTGGAAAAGCATGATTTGATCCCAAGAAGAAAAAGAATGATAAACCGTTGTTTTCGGGTCTTGTAAGTTCATTCAATTGCAACAAAGGTTCATGGTAGGGTAATATACAGGAGTAGACACTTATTAGAGGCCCCTCCATGTAAAAGAATGGCTAAAAATCGTGCAAGTGGATTATTGGTTCAAAACACCAACAAACAGCAACGAAATCTGCCTCTGAGAAGAGGTAGCGCACCGCTACATGTGTAGCGTAACGGTGCGCTACCATGTCAAGTCAACCGGCCCTTTATAGCGGGCTAGCGCACCGCTACATGTGTAGCGTAACGGTGCGCTAGCGGTGCCCAGCGACCAGAAACAGGCTGTTGCCTGTTGTGCGCGAATGTGACCCTCTAATCCGGTTTTTCTTGCATGTGAAGGACCCTTAGACTCCCCTAGACACTAGAGACATGTGTTTGTCATTTGTGGCTGATCATAGACCCTTGTGTCAATACATTGTGGTGTGTAAACCCATTATATAAAGACCCATTCATTCACAAACATTCTTGCACATTTGTAACATCCGTCAAAAATGGATTCCCTAGATCCGACCCGTTTGAAACCTCGGGTTTTATTTTAATTTTTCGCGAAATAAATATTCGTAAAAGGATTTATTCTTTAATCTAATTAATTAGGTTATTTAAAATTTTTATCTTTTTTATTTTAACTTAGTTAACTATGTTAAGTTTTAAAGTTAATTTTATTAAAAGAAACTATGTTAAGTTGTATATAAGTAAACACCTAAAGTTTAAGGACCATTCATGTATATTACTTGAATATATAAAATACCTAAACCTAATCTTTATAAAACGCCGCACATTATATCTACCCTTCTTTCCTTTTTGTCTGCAACTCACAAACAATACCCACACAAATACAAATGCTCAGGCCAAGCAAACACATAACATCATCATCTTCATCTCTTCTACACACACTCTCCTCTCGATCTAGAAACGCACAACCACTCCACCCTACCTCCTCCTTACACACTCACACCCGTAACTCATACCCCCCGATCCGAACTCCGATGCGGCGCACGACAACCGGCAGTGCCAGCAAAGAAGACGACGGCCAGAAGAGCCGGTGATGGCGATGGTGGCGATTCAGGTCCCAGGTTCAGACCCGGTTCGGGTCCTCGTTCACTTGAGCCTCGGGTCAACTGGTTCAGGTCCAGTCCAGCCCAGTTTCGGTCCCAGCTTCGATTCAGGTGCGAGCCTTGACTCTTCGGTTTCGTTTCAGTTCATTCGTGGGTGGTCAGACCAACCCGGTTCGGTTTGGGTTTGGGTTTGGGTCTCGTGTCTAATTTGGGTTCAACTCGAGTTCAGTCGACACCAGGTCATCATCGACAAACTTCATTCCGGTAAGGATTTCAAGCTTGATTTGTTTAAATGTCAGTTTCTATTTCAAAATAAATTTCTGTTGTTGATTTGTTTCGATCGGTTCGAGTTCACAGCCGGTTTCGGTTCATTTCGATTTGTTAGGTTCTTATTCGGTTCATTTAGTTCGGGTTTCGTTTCAGATTTGGTTCGAGTTTGTTCCGGTTCAGTTCAAGACTCGGGTTACGGTTTAGGTCGACCCAGTCAACTCAGCAGGTTGACTGGTCAAACGTGAGCAAACAGTCAAAGCTGGCTAACCGCGATCAACTGGTCAAATCGGTCAACTAGCGGGTCAACGACTCATTCGGGATTCGGTACAATTTAAACAACGCCAATTTATTATTGTTTTGTGTTATATATTGCTTTAAACACCGAACCGCTACATTAGTGATTATTTACTTTTTGTATCTAACGAGAATTCTATTATATATTGTTTGTTTACATTACGATTAATATTTGAGTTTTGACAAAAATATCGACACTTTGTGTTGTCGGGATCGTCCAAAAACAGCGGAAACTCTGCCCGATTTTCGTTAAAATACAAAATATATATTATTCAAATATTAATAAAAACATATCGAAAATTGATTGAAACTTATAAAATAAATTTAAACGGATAATTATTTCGATAATCCACAATGTAAGGAAACATTCCAATCACTCATACACCTCCGTTTACCCCATATAGGGTGACCTCGGGGTTCTATCCTCTAAATCTTTTACGCTCGTCAACGCTTGGATAATCGGAAAGTATATGCAATACTGTGAGTATACTCGAACCCATTTTACTTTTTAAACACTTTTGGGTGCAACATGTATTCTATGTAAAAACACTAAACACTTGAAACTATTTGAATTATATTCTATCCACATGTAAACATGTTCACCTCCCGCTAGTCTATTGGGAGCTATTCTATGAACGATTTGATGCTTGTTAATCTCATATGCTATGTAAACGATTAGTGTCTATATGCTCAATGACTTGGCTCGCCCACCTTAACAATTATAGTACTATGCATATGCTATAGGTTGTAACGCCCCGCCCCTTTTGTACTCGAGGGTATTGTTAAGTTATTCTATTTTACCTCCCGCTAAACTATTGGGATAGGCTATGTTAATTGCGTTGTATTCTAGGGTTTGAACATATAGTGACACTAGCTAAGCGTATTAGTAACTTGCATCATGTCATTTACGTTGGATATGAACTCATTTAAACTTTTTATTCTATTATGCTATGTATTCAAACTTGTATACTCGCCAACTTTTGTTGATTTTATTTTAATACATGTTGCAGGTTGTTAGACAAGACGATGAAGAAATCAAGTTAGGATGGACTTAGATACTCATTCAATAATAAACAATGTTGTTGCAATTTGTCTTTATTTGAAACAATGTATTCAAGTTTTAGTCATTAATGAAATTGGATTTAAATTATATTGTCACATAGTGTTATGATGCTTTTGAGCGATTTGTTCGTCTCATCCCGATGTTTCCGCCATCGGTTGGGGTGTGACAGATTGGTATCAGAGCCATAACTATAGGGAATTAGGAAAAGTAGGAATGCTTTAACCTAGTCTATAGTTTTAGAGCCTTATTCGTATGTTTTGCTTGAACAACTACATGATACTTTATTTGTTTCTTAATTATGCTCTTTTAAACATGTATGCCACTCATGTGTAATATTTGACATGTTATTCTTATGCATTAATGCTTGTTTTATGATGTGTTAATACTTGTTTTATCATTTCATTATTTATGTACCATTCCTCTTTATGTGTTCATACTTGTTTGTGTATTCATTTGACATACACTTCCCCCATGCATTTTACCCGATATTTCTAAATCCGAAAACACTCATAATACACAAACGAGACGACTTCACCAAAATAGGCGTGAAACCCACAATTTGGAGAATGACTCTCAATCCTTCTACTTTTCTTTTCTTACACGAAATTTACCACCAAGTTAGGAGTGAAATCCTCACCTTGATGGAGAATTTCAAAATTTCAAATTCTCGTGGACCCTTGTCAACAAGTCGAAATTAAATTTTGACCCGACGAGTACCAACCACATTTAGGGTACGAAATCGTCAAGTTAGGGGTGAAACCCGCACCTTGTCGACTAGTTCCGCTCCTTGATTTTCAAAAGTCCCGCCAAGTTTCGAATTTTCGATGGATTTGGGAACATGTAGTAACTGGAAGGGTGAGTACCGTTAGCCGAAGTGTCGGCGAGAGTATTCCACCTATTAGGCCAAAGCATGTTTCTCAATTTCGAAAGATCTTTCGACTACTTTGGTTAGTCAATGTTCCATTTGGAACCATCTAAGTTTTACACGAGTTAAGCTTTATTATTTTCGATCTTTTTGTCAATTTAGAACAATTTTCTTTTCGAGATTTCATTTTTGCGCACACATCATATTCTTACTTTTCATATGATTATACATTATTAGCATGCATGACTTCACGTAATTTTACTTACACTTTTTTTTTTACAACGAGTGGAGGCATACCATCAAGATAGGAGTGATTTCCTTACCTTGACGATTAACTCCGCTTCTTTTCTCATCTTACAATGACCTCACCAACGGATTTGGGGTGATTCCCTTACCTAGGTGATCGTTACCAACACTTTCTTTTAATAGACTATATTATGTAAACACGATCATGTTTATACCTAAACCATTTATCACGTATTTCAAAATACTTCATTTATTTAAACGTACCTCTTATTCTATAATCTATTTTCACATCACTCGCATACACAAAAAAATTTTAATGTTACCATAAACGCGTGTTCCTCGATTTTCAAAATGTCACGAAATACTTGTCAGCCTAGTCGGTTTAATAAATCCATCGCCCACAAATTCACCAATCAACGTAAACATTGAAACACGCTCCTCTCACACCATTAAACTAGAGATTGTTATTCTCAATTGAGAACTAAATCAACTTTTTCGCACACACCTATAAAATATTACCAATATTATTCAATTATTTACTAAAATTCCTTTTCAAAACCAATAAAACATTTTTCAACAATCACTAAGTTCATGTACCAAATTCTTTTTCTAAGGATCAACTTTTTCGCAAGAAGCTGTAAGTTCCAAAATTTTCTAACACAAAGTTACTTTAAATGATGCAAACTTATTAATCTCTAGAACTTTTTCAAAACCTCACTCGATACGTCAATTAAATTCAAAACACGTGGGCAAGGAAACTTCATAAGAACCGACAAATTTTCAACTTATGTAAACTCCTTTAAAGCCGCAGTAGCATTTCCATTTCCTTTACAAGTACCTTCCACATAACCAATAAACGTTTTATACTCTCTTACATTCACAAACTAGAGTCTATATTCCGTGACAACTCAATCTATTTTAACTTCACGTTTAGCGCAAACAACTATATATGCATATCATATTACATGTTTTAGTCAATGTTTCACAACAATCTCACGCGTGTCACTCATCCCCTTTTCTTTCATACTCAAAACTTTTAAACGTTTACGCGCATAAACTCGTGTAGTTTGATTTTTACTATAAACAAAATCATTATTTTCTACATCCATGCCTATACATTTTATGCCTTCACTTATGTTCACACTTACACATTTATGTTATACTCATGATTCAAAATTCGTACGTTTTACGTTAACACATACACTCACAATTATACACTTACGTTGTCCTTACAATCATGTCTATACTACATTCGTATTCATATTCACATTCATACGCTTTATGTTTTCATTTGCACTTACACAACTTTGTTACACTTATATTCATACACATATATTTTATTCATAATTAACCTTCATGTTTTACACCTATATTCACATTCATATTCATATCTATGCTCATACATCTTATGTTCACACTGATACTTGTATTTATACTCACACGCTTTGTGTTTATGCTTATACTCATGTTTGTACTCACATTTATACTCCTTTTTCATACACATTATTCTTATACTTTTACTCATACTCCTGACGTGCATTTTGTGTTTATGCTCACGTGCGTGTTCATATTTAAACTTATACTATGCTCATGCTTTATTCATACTCAAAACTCATACATTCGCACGGTACGCGAGCGAAACCCTAGGGATTCGCTTACGTTGGCCTTATACTAATTGGAACACAAACATGCTTATACGCTACATCCCTATTTATACGCAATCTTATTTTCAGAAATTATGAATACCTTAATTCATACGCAATTAGTACAAGCTATGCGGACCATGCGACGATCAGTATAATCGCGGGTGCACACGGGATTATAGTGATAGGCGTATGAGAACCATAGAGTGTACTACTGTGTATGGTAAGACACGGAACGAAACTTGATACCGAATACGAAACGGACGTTATATGGTCAAAACATGGTAGATACGCCGCTGGTACTTCCTATATATAAGGGTTTCCACCATATTACCAAACTTTCGTAAAACGTGCCATGAGAAATTCGGTGTTTTGCAGACCTTTTTGGACCTAATTCAAACTTTAAACAACTCACAAACGCATTATATCCGATTATCCCCGACGAGACTTCATTCTAAACACACTGCGTCCATCTATCCAACACTTATGCTATTCTTATATTTACACTCTTTAAGAGTCATTTGTTTAAAGTCTTCTTCTTAAATTTCGGGACGAAATTTCCTAAAGTAGGGGAGACTGTAACATCCGTCAAAAATGGATTCCCTAGATCCGACCCGTTTGAAACCTCGGGTTTTATTTTAATTTTTCGCGAAATAAATATTCGTAAAAGGATTTATTCTTTAATCTAATTAATTAGGTTATTTAAAATTTTTATCTTTTTTATTTTAACTTAGTTAACTATGTTAAGTTTTAAAGTTAATTTTATTAAAAGAAACTATGTTAAGTTGTATATAAGTAAACACCTAAAGTTTAAGGACCATTCATGTATATTACTTGAATATATAAAATACCTAAACCTAATCTTTATAAAACGCCGCACATTATATCTACCCTTCTTTCCTTTTTGTCTGCAACTCACAAACAATACCCACACAAATACAAATGCTCAGGCCAAGCAAACACATAACATCATCATCTTCATCTCTTCTACACACACTCTCCTCTCGATCTAGAAACGCACAACCACTCCACCCTACCTCCTCCTTACACACTCACACCCGTAACTCATACCCCCCGATCCGAACTCCGATGCGGCGCACGACAACCGGCAGTGCCAGCAAAGAAGACGACGGCCAGAAGAGCCGGTGATGGCGATGGTGGCGATTCAGGTCCCAGGTTCAGACCCGGTTCGGGTCCTCGTTCACTTGAGCCTCGGGTCAACTGGTTCAGGTCCAGTCCAGCCCAGTTTCGGTCCCAGCTTCGATTCAGGTGCGAGCCTTGACTCTTCGGTTTCGTTTCAGTTCATTCGTGGGTGGTCAGACCAACCCGGTTCGGTTTCGGTTTGGGTTTGGGTCTCGTGTCTAATTTGGGTTCAACTCGAGTTCAGTCGACACCAGGTCATCATCGACAAACTTCATTCCGGTAAGGATTTCAAGCTTGATTTGTTTAAATGTCAGTTTCTATTTCAAAATAAATTTCTGTTGTTGATTTGTTTCGATCGGTTCGAGTTCACAGCCGGTTTCGGTTCATTTCGATTTGTTAGGTTCTTATTCGGTTCATTTAGTTCGGGTTTCGTTTCAGATTTGGTTCGAGTTTGTTCCGGTTCAGTTCAAGACTCGGGTTACGGTTTAGGTCGACCCAGTCAACTCAGCAGGTTGACTGGTCAAACGTGAGCAAACAGTCAAAGCTGGCTAACCGCGATCAACTGGTCAAATCGGTCAACTAGCGGGTCAACGACTCATTCGGGATTCGGTACAATTTAAACAACGCCAATTTATTATTGTTTTGTGTTATATATTGCTTTAAACACCGAACCGCTACATTAGTGATTATTTACTTTTTGTATCTAACGAGAATTCTATTATATATTGTTTGTTTACATTACGATTAATATTTGAGTTTTGACAAAAATATCGACACTTTGTGTTGTCGGGATCGTCCAAAAACAGCGGAAACTCTGCCCGATTTTCGTTAAAATACAAAATATATATTATTCAAATATTAATAAAAACATATCGAAAATTGATTGAAACTTATAAAATAAATTTAAACGGATAATTATTTCGATAATCCACAATGTAAGGAAACATTCCAATCACTCATACACCTCCGTTTACCCCATATAGGGTGACCTCGGGGTTCTATCCTCTAAATCTTTTACGCTCGTCAACGCTTGGATAATCGGAAAGTATATGCAATACTGTGAGTATACTCGAACCCATTTTACTTTTTAAACACTTTTGGGTGCAACATGTATTCTATGTAAAAACACTAAACACTTGAAACTATTTGAATTATATTCTATCCACATGTAAACATGTTCACCTCCCGCTAGTCTATTGGGAGCTATTCTATGAACGATTTGATGCTTGTTAATCTCATATGCTATGTAAACGATTAGTGTCTATATGCTCAATGACTTGGCTCGCCCACCTTAACAATTATAGTACTATGCATATGCTATAGGTTGTAACGCCCCGCCCCTTTTGTACTCGAGGGTATTGTTAAGTTATTCTATTTTACCTCCCGCTAAACTATTGGGATAGGCTATGTTAATTGCGTTGTATTCTAGGGTTTGAACATATAGTGACACTAGCTAAGCGTATTAGTAACTTGCATCATGTCATTTACGTTGGATATGAACTCATTTAAACTTTTTATTCTATTATGCTATGTATTCAAACTTGTATACTCGCCAACTTTTGTTGATTTTATTTTAATACATGTTGCAGGTTGTTAGACAAGACGATGAAGAAATCAAGTTAGGATGGACTTAGATACTCATTCAATAATAAACAATGTTGTTGCAATTTGTCTTTATTTGAAACAATGTATTCAAGTTTTAGTCATTAATGAAATTGGATTTAAATTATATTGTCACATAGTGTTATGATGCTTTTGAGCGATTTGTTCGTCTCATCCCGATGTTTCCGCCATCGGTTGGGGTGTGACAACATTCATTTAATCACCTCTGGAGCTTTCAAAGCTGATACAAAGCATCCCTAATCATCATTATACTCTTGTAAGTCCACTAGTCCTTTCTTAATTATGTTTAGATTAGTTTTTAGCTTAAAAGTCAACTTATCGTACTTAACGTTTGACTTCCAGTTTAATTAAAGTAGACTCAGTCGTAACCCGAAATAAAAGTACCGTTAGGTTGGTAATTATATGGGTAATAAGACCCTAAAAGGGTTCCCCCTGATTCCAGACCTAACTAGGTCGTTTGTCGGGTCAAACGTTGACCGAAAAAGTCAACAGAATTGCAAATTATGATTTAATGCACGATTATTGATCCGCGAGGCGTGTAACCTGTTGTAACCTTAATATAACTTGGTAATAAGTATAAAAACTTGTCTACGCTTACCCGACTAGACAAATTTCTGTTTAAACCCGGTTCGGAACCGAAAGGCGCAAAACCTTGACTTTTGCGTTGACTTCGGTTCTGACCCGTTTTAGTTTGAATTAGACATGCCTTAAAGTCTCATTAGGGTTGGGTTACATGCTAGTATAAGCCTCTGTACATGTTTCGTTGATTATCCGATGCATGCACACGTTTCCGTTAATCGCTTAAATTGGACCATAACGCCCTTATGACCTTACAACGAGAATTTTGAAAATGTAGAAGTACAATAATCTTAATTACTGATTATTAAACATGTACGTAAATTTTCACGTCAATCGGAGGTCTAGATTAGGAGATATGCGCATTAGCGTAAATAATAAGCTTTTTATTAATTAAACGGCGCGATTAGCGCATAGCCTATCTAAACCCGATTTTCGGTACCAAAACTTTTACCCACTGATGATAAATAATATTTTGGGATTTTTGAAGATTTTTAATTATTTTTAAGCTGGTCTTAAGCTAGGCTTATCGCATTGATTCGGTTAATACCGAATATGCCCTTTTAAGCCATAAAACGAGTTTTACGAATCCGTTTGATACCAATCCAATTGCCACTGATTTAAAATAATAAATAGAGTGTTTTGAGCCTGTTTTTCTGATCAGAAAACTCAGAATGGTATTTTAAACCGTACGTCGCTTAAAACGGCTTCATACGCGTATTAAACGCATAATTTGGGTTTAAAACCATTTTGGGAAATAAGACTCTTCACCAACTGTTGTGGTCTGTTAAAATTAATAATTTCGCTGATTAAATCAGACCCGTATCTCAGAAGTATTATTAATCTCCTTTATAACCCTTAAAATGACTGAAATACCCCTACGGGGCGTATTTAGGGATTAAACTCGTTATGGGCATTATGGAAGATATCATAATGATATCACAACATATTTAAAGCGTATTAACTTAGGAAACCTGTTCGCGACCCTTTCGGTTACCCGTTATGCTTTATACGCGTTCGGTTCGGTTTATGTAACTAGTTTGCATAAACTAGCCGAAACGGGTCAAACGATATCATTTTTATCTCAAAATCCAGAATGTGAATAGTAAACTCATATTAAACAAGTCCTCAACTTGTCGGGTCTAAATCACATTCTATCCGGTCTTCGCTTAATCGTGCGTACGAACCGTATCGTAAAACTGACCGGTCTAAGCTTAAGCTTAACTAAAGACCCGTTAGTATTCTAATAGGTTATATTTAACCTTCGTTCCAGATTAGGAGAACCAGTAAAAGCTATCTGCAGTTTATTCAATTAAGGATTTATACTTGCAAAGGTAAATACTTTTAACTTATTTTCCCTATACGGGCTTGGGTTACGGTACATAGCGTACCGCTTGATCGGGCATCAAATCTTCCATGCTTAGTGGTTAATTGAATAATTTGATCGGCTCGTTTTAAACAGATGTGTTTACTTTACAGCCTTTGGGAGGTTAATGACCATGTCCCGGATATCCTCGGCATTATCTTACGAGATTGCCACGACCTGAGCACGGGGTGTAGGCGTACTCCCGTGTATAACTCACTTACAGTGGTGTGTCTATTGATCTTTAACCCGGATACGTCCGGGCTACTGAACGCATAAGTAACATGTAAATCGTTCACAAGATTATAATATTAAATAATTCTCCCAAGTTAATAAAAATGTTTATGCCATGTGCATCCAAACAAATTTTCAATCATTTTATAAAATGAGTCAGTTGAATGTATTTACCAGTGTAAACTGACGTATTTTCCCAAAAAGATTAAATGCAGGTACTAGGCGAAATAGGCTGGGATTCTCTTAAGCATCAGTAGAAGTCTCGCAAGCTTTAGATGCCGAAGTCTGTTGAACAATTAAATGTTATTTTGTTTCGATCCTACTGTGGATAAACACCGAATGATTGTGACTTTGTTTACAATAAATAAATTCGGTTGTATCTTGTTTTAAATTTGCTTCCGCTGTGCACTATTATATTGTGTTGTTTGACTATTACGTTGCCAACCACGTCACGATACTCCCCCACCGGGCCCACCGGTGACACGTGGAAAACGGGGTGTGACAGGTTGGTATCAGAGCCAACTCTGAGTGAATTAAACACTAGCCTTTTGTGTTTAATCTCAGTTACACAATTGGACATATCTAAACCTTCGAGTCTAGACTTATAACCTAGGACAAATTCCACCTTATTCGGTTTTTGTTTTGTCCTTTAAATTTTATATTTTGTTATTGTTATCTTATGCCTTATTGACAGGAATAACAAAGATGCCTCCGAGATTCTTGCGTACGCGAGGACGAGGAAAGGGGCCGGTAGCCGCCCCCAACGACCATGAAGCAGGGCCATCTAATACACGAGGTCCTATCCCCGCCGAGAGTGATGGTACTCGACGGAACCAGAGAGGTCTCTTTCAACCGGCAAGACGGTCGGTTTCGAATAGCTCGACGACTCCCGCTCAAGACTCCTACGGGCCACAATCAGAAAATGAGCCTGGAGACTCACACCATTCGTACATACCGTTACAGCGATCAATGTCGCACCGCCCTTTTGGAGACCCCACTCCATTCTTTCAAGGCCAGTTTAACCCGGCGAATTACATACAAGAACCAGTGGGTTTCAACCCATTGGGACCAGAGGATCATTTCTCTGGAGGAAATGAAATGGACGAGGAAGACAACCCCATCGAGCCCGCATCAGGAACTCCCAACCACCCAATCGAGGTCTCGGATAGTTCCATTTATCACGGACCACCCTACAGTGGTCCAGATAGCTTCCAGGCTATTTTTACTCAGCACGAATGGTACTATACACCTTCTCACCATTCGTCGCCGCATGTACAGCAGCAGCCTCACTATTCTTCGCCTCATGAGCAGCAGCAGCAGCATCATCAAGATTCCTCTGGGAATCACCAGTTTGTGGCAGTTACGCCACCGCCTCCACCACCACCAGTTCAACCGGCGCCTCCGCAACCGCAAAGACGTATGAGAACAGGAGCCCGGATGTCCACACGAAGAGAAGAGTTTCATTTCAGCTCTCCTCTACAATCAAGTGGCAGAAATTATCAGCCGCTTCCAGAAGAGCCACAAATGGGTGGACCATCAAACCTCTTCGCGCAGCAACCGCCACCAATGGGTTTCGATAATCAGATACCAGCATACACGGGTCCTTCGATGTATAACCCGTTTGAGCCACCGACTCACACTAACCCCGGTTACGCTGAAGCCGACCCATACCTGGTAGCTGCTAATTACAACGCTCTTAACCCTGATGGACCGTATGGGGGTCCTTGGGGAGTAGGGTACCCAGTCCAGGGGTACCAGATGCCTACACAACCCCCGTTTTACCAACAACCCCCGCCGTCTCTACAAATGTCGCCACCACTGCATCAGGAGATCCTGCAAAGTATTAGAGAGGTGCGACATGAGGCACGGGAAGATCGACGGCGCAACCAGGGAATGTTTAAGACCTTGACGAACTTAATCAAGGGAAAGAGCAAGAAGGATCAGTAAATCCTTTATGTGTATATGTCTACTTTAAAAATTAAGTCCCTGCGTGGACATTTATGTTGTATGTTTAGTCCCTACGTGGACTTATGTTTGTTTAAGTCCCTACGTGGACAATTGTTAGTGTGTTAGTCCCTACGAGGACTTATGTCTTCTGTAAGACCCCTGCGTGGGCATGATGGTATGTTGTAGCTCCTACGTGGGCAAATTTCATGTGTGAAAGACCTGTTTAGGGCAATATGTAATATTGTTATAAATTATTGGAGTGTTGTTTTTATAAATTTCATGTTTGCCATTTGAGCATAAATAAATTATAAATGAAATAAATAAATTAAAATCATTCCTTTTAATCTGCCTAAGTAATTATTTAATTAAGAATCTTTAAGTGTGAAACCTAGCCTAGTGTCAGAAATAAGACCGGGCCAAAATGGTAAGACCGGTTTAAAAGATTCAAATCCTTGTTAACATCTTAAAACATGTTAACACTCCTGGCAGAAGTGATTCATTAGAAATCACACGTCATTCTTAAATGAATAAGGATTCTTTAGAAGATTCCTAATCCAGTATAATGATCTCTGAATCCTGGAATTACATCATCAATTAAGGTGATCATACTTAACCATACGTGGTAATATAGCGCCTACGGGCCATGCTCATTTCTATATAAGCCGAAAGACAGAGGTAGCTATGACTCCCTGTCTAATAAAGGTAATGAACTAGGTTCAAACCTTAAAAGTCTTGATTCTCTGAAATCATAGTTTATTAAAATGTCCATGTGACCAAGCCTTATGTGCTAATATATATTATTATAATTTTATGATTAGGATAAATTTTAATTGAAATCCTAAATTAATACGATCAGTAAGTTAACCAAATAGGGTCTCTGTTACCATGGTTAACGAGTTACCCTAAGGGGTAATTCCATAATAAACTTTCAAATAAAATATTGTTCTTGTTTTCTGTAACAGTTCAATACAAATGGCTAACTCTAATGAAGTCAATAGCCATCCTGTGGCGCCAAATGAGAACGCCCAAATTACATTGACAGGTGCCGAACTAAAAGCAATCATTGATGGCGCTGTCACTCAAGCCTTGGATAGGCAATATGATGAATACAGTGGTACCCGGAGTAGGACCCACTCTGTGTCACACACAAAGCCAAGGACACATTCTGAGGCTCATAACAAGCCTCCTCCCAAGAAGAACGGACCCAAGAAAGACGGTGATGACCGTCAGTCCACCAACAATCAAAGTGACCCATCCCAGCATTTGGTACTGCATCAAGGACCCCGTAACAAGGGTTGCACTTACAAATACTTCGTGTCTTGCAAGCCCCGGGATTTTACAGGGGAAAAGGGGGCCGTTGATTGCATGACTTGGCTGGATGAAATGGACACAGTGGTGGACATCAGCGGGTGCGCTGAGCGGGATATTGTTAAGTTTGTGTCGCAGTCCTTCAAAGGTGAAGCATTGGCTTGGTGGAGATCTCTGATGGAGGCCTCCGGAAAGATTCCGTTGTATAGCATGACGTGGGATCAATTCATTGCCCTGATCAAAGATAATTACTGCCCTCAACATGAGGTGGAAAAGATAGAATATGACTTTCTGTCATTGGTGATGAAGAACCTCGACTGCCAAGCTTACCTGACAAGCTTCAATACACTGTCCAGGTTGGTTCCCTACCTGGTACCCCCTGAGCCAAAGAGGATCGCCCGTTTTATTGGTGGGTTAGAACCCGAGATCAAGGCCAGTGTAAAGGCTTCTCGGCCAGTTACCTTCAGGTCTGTAACTGACCTTTCTTTATCCCTCACACTGGATGCGGTCCGACAGAGATCGCTGAGGAATAAGGATGCTGAGAAGAGAAAGCGAGAAGATGATGGTTCGCGTAGGTCGAACAAGAAACACCGAGGGAGCGGTGATCACAAGAAGGGATCTGATTCGAAGAAAGATGGGCGTCGTTCTGGAGAGAAGCCCACATGCAAAACTTGCAAGAAACAGCACTTTGGAAAGTGCAGACTCGAATCAAACTCGAATAACGAGTCAAGGTCTTTTGCTTGTGGTTTGTGCAAATCCAAGGAACACAAAACCTTGGATTGCAAGAAGATGAAAGATGCAACGTGCTACCGTTGCGATGAAAAGGGCCACATAAAGACTAACTGCCCTAAGTACAACAAGAAGCCTGAGGAGGCTAAGAAGACTAACGCCAGAGTCTTCAGGATGGATGCGAAGGAAGCTGTGCAGGATGATAACGTCATAACAGGTACTTTCCTTGTAAATGATGTTTTTGCAAGGGTACTTTTTGATTCAGGCGCAGATAAGTCCTTCGTAGATCATAAATTTTGTAAATTGTTAAATTTACCTGTCAAAACCCTAAAAGTGAACTATGAGGTAGAGTTAGCAGATGGTACCATAGAAACCGTCTCTAATGTGTTAGATGGATGTGTTATATCCATTAAGAACCATTCTTTTCCTCTGTCCCTACTTCCGTTTAAATTAGCTGGTTTTGACATAGTTCTGGGTATGGACTGGTTATCTCATAACCAGGCCCAAATCGTCTGTAACCAGAAACAGGTGGTAATAAAGACTCCGTCTGGTGAATCACTTACCATTCGGGGAGATACCCAGTATGGGCTGCCTGAGCAGGTGACTATGCTCAAGGCTTCCAAGTGTTTGAAAAAGGGATGTGTCATTTACATGGCGCAAGTGATCATTGACGAGCCTAAACCAAAGTTAGAAGACATCCCTGTCATTTCTGAATACCCAGAAGTGTTTCCTGAAGATCTACCTGGTCTACCACCAGATAGACAAGTCGAATTCAGGATCGATATCATTCCCGGAGCTGCACCAGTTGCTAGAGCACCGTACAGATTGGCACCCACCGAAATGAAGGAGTTGCGGACGCAGCTAGATGAACTGCTGGCTAAAGGTTTCATTAGACCTAGTTCATCTCCTTGGGGAGCGCCAATCCTGTTTGTCAAGAAGAAGGATGGGTCGATGCGTCTGTGCATCGACTATCGCGAGCTTAATAAAGTCACGATCAAGAATAGGTATCCGTTGCCCAGAATCGACGATTTGTTCGATCAGCTTCAAGGGGCAAGTTACTTCTCAAAGATTGATCTGAGGTCAGGATACCATCAGTTGAAGGTTATGGATGAAGACGTTCACAAGACTGCATTCAGGACTCGCTACGGTCATTACGAGTTCCTAGTGATGCCCTTTGGGCTCACTAATGCACCAGCCGCGTTCATGGATCTCATGAATCGTGTCTGCAAGCCTTACTTAGATAAATTTGTTATCGTCTTCATCGATGACATCCTTATTTATTCTAAGAATCAAGCTGACCATGAGAAACACCTTCGGTGCATTCTAAAACTTTTACATCACGAGAAACTCTATGCCAAATTTTCTAAGTGTGAATTTTGGCTACGAGAAGTCCAATTTCTTGGACATGTGGTCAGTGAGAGTGGTATCCAAGTGGATCCCGCTAAAGTAGAAGCTGTTATGAATTGGCAAGAGCCAAAGACGCCTACGGAGATTCGTAGCTTCCTGGGATTGGCAGGTTATTACAGGCGCTTCATTGAAAATTTTTCAAGGATTGCTGCACCCCTAACTTCCTTGACCAAGAAGAAAGTAAAATTCGTTTGGGGCCCTAAGCAGCAAGAGTCCTTCGATGTTTTGAAACAAAAGTTGAGCAACGCTCTTGTGCTTACCTTACCTGAAGGCGCTGAAGAATTTGTAGTTTATTGTGATGCATCACACACTGGCATGGGGTGTGTGCTTATGCAGAAAGGCAAGGTTATTGCCTATGCATCGCGACAGTTAAAGGTGCATGAGAAGAATTACACCACCCATGACTTGGAGTTGGGTGCCGTTGTATTCGCACTAAAACTGTGGAGGCATTATCTTTATGGAATCAAGTTTGTGATCTTTTCTGATCACAAGAGCCTCCAGCATCTGTTTAACCAGAAAGAACTAAACATGAGGCAACGCCGTTGGATGGAAACTTTAAATGATTATGATTGTGAAATCAAATACCATCCCGGCAAGGCAAATGTAGTCGCTGATGCCTTGAGCAGAAAGCAAAAGGTTAAACCCATTCGAATTAACGCCAAGCGTATGGAGATAAAGAACAGTTTGATAGAAAGGGTGTTAGCTGCACAGAAGGAAGCTGTGTTGGAAGCTAACTACCCAAATGAAAAGTTAGGAGTAACTGAGGAGCAGTTAACTCTTAGCAAAGACGGAATTCTAAGATTGAATGGGCGAATATGGGTTCCGATTTACGGAGGACTTCGTGATGTTATCCTCCAGGAAGCCCATAGTTCCAAATACTCCGTTCATCCTGGAGCTGATAAGATGTACCAGGATTTAAAGGCAAATTATTGGTGGATAGGCTTGAAAAAGTCTATAGCCGCCCATGTAGCAAAATGCTTGACGTGTGCGCAAGTCAAAGCCGAGCATCAGAAACCGTCAGGTTTGCTACAACAGCCTGAACTTCCTACGTGGAAGTGGGAAATGGTAACTATGGATTTTATTACCAAGTTACCCAAGACAAGAAAAGGCAATGATACGATATGGGTTATAGTTGACCGACTGACTAAGTCAGCTCATTTCTTACCCATCAAGGAGACTTATAGCTCCGATATGTTAGCCCAGTTATACGTTGATAAGATTGTAGCCCTACACGGCATACCTGTAGCTATTATCTCTGATAGAGATACTAGGTACACGTCACATTTTTGGAAGAGCTTCCAGCAATCTTTGGGCACACGTTTGAACTTTAGTACGGCTTACCATCCTCAGACAGACAGTCAGAGTGAGCGTACTATTCAAACGTTGGAAGACATGCTACGTGCATGTGCGATCGATTTGGGAGGTAGCTGGGATAAGAACCTACCATTGATCGAATTCTCCTACAACAATAGCTACCATACCAGCATAAAGGCTGCGCCTTTTGAGGCATTATACGGTAGAAAGTGTAGATCGCCAGTTTGTTGGGCGGAAGTTGGAGAAGTCCAGTTATCAGGACCAGAGATTGTGTTTGAAACGACGGACAAGATTGTCCAGATTCGTAACAATCTCCAAGCTGCCCGGAATAGGCAGAAGAGTTACGCTGATCCAAATCGTAAGGATTTTCACTTCGAAGTAGGTGAAAAAGTCTTACTAAAAGTGTCACCCTGGAAAGGAGTGATGCGATTTGGTAAGAAAGGCAAGCTAAGCCCGAGATACATAGGACCTTTCGAGGTTATCGAACGTGTCGGGTCAGTTGCCTATAAGTTGAACTTACCAGAAGAGCTCAGTGGAATTCACAACGTGTTCCACATTTGCAATCTAAAGAAGTGTTCCGCTGACGAAACACATGTCATGCCACATACAGATGTGCAAATTGACGCGAGCTTAAAGTTTGTTGAAAAACCTTTGTCGATTGAAGATCGACAGGTAAGGAAGCTTCGAAGGAAGCATATACCTTTTGTAAAGGTCAAATGGGATGCCCGTAGAGGTCCAAATTTCACATGGGAGGTTGAATCCACGATGAAAGAAAAGTACCCTTACTTGTTTCAGTAAATCTCGGGTCGAGATTTATTTAAGGGGGTGAGGATGTAACACCTCGAAAATTTCGGGTTCAATAATAAGACGACACGTGTCATGTCAGACAAAACGCGTTGTAAACCCGGATTTAATAAAGATGATTCGGCAGGATTTAAAGTGACGTCATGTTAAACTGTTACCTCTGAACGACCTTAATTATAAATCCCAAGACCCGATTAAATGTTGTACACATCTTTTATACCCTCAATTCAGAAATTGGGTATACAATAATTGATCTGGAAAAGCATGATTTGATCCCAAGAAGAAAAAGAATGATAAACCGTTGTTTTCGGGTCTTGTAAGTTCATTCAATTGCAACAAAGGTTCATGGTAGGGTAATATACAGGAGTAGACACTTATTAGAGGCCCCTCCATGTAAAAGAATGGCTAAAAATCGTGCAAGTGGATTATTGGTTCAAAACACCAACAAACAGCAACGAAATCTGCCTCTGAGAAGAGGTAGCGCACCGCTACATGTGTAGCGTAACGGTGCGCTACCATGTCAAGTCAACCGGCCCTTTATAGCGGGCTAGCGCACCGCTACATGTGTAGCGTAACGGTGCGCTAGCGGTGCCCAGCGACCAGAAACAGGCTGTTGCCTGTTGTGCGCGAATGTGACCCTCTAATCCGGTTTTTCTTGCATGTGAAGGACCCTTAGACTCCCCTAGACACTAGAGACATGTGTTTGTCATTTGTGGCTGATCATAGACCCTTGTGTCAATACATTGTGGTGTGTAAACCCATTATATAAAGACCCATTCATTCACAAACATTCTTGCACATTCATTTAATCACCTCTGGAGCTTTCAAAGCTGATACAAAGCATTTCTAATCATCATTATACTCTTGTAAGTCCACTAGTCCTTTCTTAATTATGTTTAGATTAGTTTTTAGCTTAAAAGTCAACTTATCGTACTTAACGTTTGACTTCCAGTTTAATTAAAGTAGACTCAGTCGTAACCCGAAATAAAAGTACCGTTAGGTTGGTAATTATATGGGTAATAAGACCCTAAAAGGGTTCCCCCTGATTCCAGACCTAACTAGGTCGTTTGTCGGGTCAAACGTTGACCGAAAAAGTCAACAGAATTGCAAATTATGATTTAATGCACGATTATTGATCCGCGAGGCGTGTAACCTGTTGTAACCTTAATATAACTTGGTAATAAGTATACAAACTTGTCTACGCTTACCCGACTAGACAAATTTCTGTTTAAACCCGGTTCGGAACCGAAAGGCGCAAAACCTTGACTTTTGCGTTGACTTTGGTTCTGACCCGTTTTAGTTTGAATTAGACATGCCTTAAAGTCTCATTAGGGTTGGGTTACATGCTAGTATAAGCCTATGTACATGTTTCGTTGATTATCCGATGCATGCACACGTTTCCGTTAATCGCTTAAATTGGACCATAACGCCCTTATGACCTTACAACGAGAATTTTGAAAATGTGGAAGTACAATAATCTTAATTACTGATTATTAAACATGTACGTAAATTTTCACGTCAATCGGAGGTCTAGATTAGGAGATATGCGCATTAGCGTAAATAATAAGCTTTTTATTAATTAAACGGCGCGATTAGCGCATAGCCTATCTAAACCCGATTTTCGGTACCAAAACTTTTACCCACTGATGATAAATAATATTTTGGGATTTTTGAAGATTTTTAATTATTTTTAAGCTGGTCTTAAGCTAGGCTTATCGCATTGATTCGGTTAATACCGAATATGCCCTTTTAAGCCATAAAACGAGTTTTACGAATCCGTTTGATACCAATCCAATTGCCACTGATTTAAAATAATAAATAGAGTGTTTTGAGCCTGTTTTGCTGATCAGAAAACTCAGGATGGTATTTTAAACCGTACGTCGCTTAAAACGGCTTCATACGCGTATTAAACGCATAATTTGGGTTTAAAACCATTTTGGGAAATAAGACTCTTCACCAACTGTTGTGGTCTGTTAAAATTAATAATTTCGCTGATTAAATCAGACCCGTATCTCAGAAGTATTATTAATCTCCTTTATAACCCTTAAAATGACCGAAATACCCCTACGGGGCGTATTTAGGGATTAAACTCGTTATGGGCATTATGGAAGATATCATAATGATATCACAACATATTTAAAGCGTATTAACTTAGGAAACCTGTTCGCGACCCTTTCGGTTACCCGTTATGCTTTATACGCGTTCGGTTCGGTTTATGTAACTAGTTTGCATAAACTAGCCGAAACGGGTCAAACGATATCATTTTTATCTCAAAATCCAGAATGTGAATAGTAAACCCATATTAAACAAGTCCTCAACTTGTCGGGTCTAAATCACATTGTATCCGGTCTTCGCTTAATCGTGCGTACGAACCGTATCGTAAAACTGACCGGTCTAAGCTTAAGCTTAACTAAAGACCCGTTAGTATTCTAATAGGTTATATTTAACCTTCGTTCCAGATTAGGAGAACCAGTAAAAGCTATCTGCAGTTTATTCAATTAAGGATTTATACTTGCAAAGGTAAATACTTTTAACTTATTTTCCCTATACGGGCTTGGGTTACGGTACATAGCGTACCGCTTGATCGGGCATCAAATCTTCCACGCTTAGTGGTTAATTGAATAATTTGATCGGCTCATTTTAAACAGATCTGTTTACTTTACAGCCTTTGGGAGGTTAATGACCATGTCCCGGATATCCTCGGCATTATCTTACGAGATTGCCACGACCTGAGCACGGGGTGTAGGCGTACTCCCGTGTATAACTCACTTACAGTGGTGTGTCTATTGATCTTTAACCCGGATACGTCCGGGCTACTGAACGCATAAGTAACATGTAAATCGTTCACAAGATTATAATATTAAATAATTCTCCCAAGTTAATAAAAATGTTTATGCCATGTGCATCCAAACAAATTTTCAATCATTTTATAAAATGAGTCAGTTGAATGTATTTACCAGTGTAAACTGACGTATTTTCCCAAAAAGATTAAATGCAGGTACTAGGCGAAATAGGCTGGGATTCTCTTAAGCATCAGTAGAAGTCTCGCAAGCTTTAGATGCCGAAGTCTGTTGAACAATTAAATGTTATTTTGTTTCGATCCTACTGTGGATAAACACCGAATGATTGTGACTTTGTTTACAATAAATAAATTCGGTTGTATCTTGTTTTAAATTTGCTTCCGCTGTGCACTATTATATTGTGTTGTTTGACTATTACGTTGCCAACCACGTCACGATACTCCCCCACCGGGCCCACCGGTGACACGTGGAAAACGGGGTGTGACAAGTTAGAAAAGTTAATCATTAACATATTTTAGTTACAGCTATTAGAAATTGGTTAACTAAGCCTAGGTTCACTAAAAATGTTTCTCTATACTTGTATAAAATAAAATAATTGAAAAATCTTAATACCACAATCTTGTGGTACGGTCCGGTTTTATGCGGCCGGTTTCCCATGTAAACCGCAAATCAAACCGTTCACTACGGTTTGAGAATTTTCAAACCGACCGACCAAAAAACAAAAATAAAAACCGATTGTGAAACCGAACCGATAACCGGTTAGGATGGTTTCACAGTTTCAAACCAAATCATGAACACCGCGACACAACCACCCACCGCCACCTCATCACAGCCTCCAAATCCTAGAGTATAAAGAGCATTCTCATCCACTCCATCATCTTTAACCCTATACTTTAACTAAAAACCACAACTTTTTAAAATTTATCTCATATTTTAAAAAACCTTCTACGTCCAACTCCTTATACCTATCTCTATATTCTTTTTTTTATTATTATTTATTCTCTTTCTTCCGCTTACAATTTTAACTACTATCTATTTTGTCTTATTCTAATAACTTCGTTTATAGAAATTATACTACTAATTATTATTTTTGGGTTGGACGGGTCGGGCTACTTTAGATGGTAATTAGATCATCATAAACCAACAAGAAAAAAATGCTGACACATAGACACCATATTTGCCGATATACATACAAGGTCTTGTTATTTTCCAAAACCATAGTTAGCGGTTCAGGAATTCAGCCGGGAATTTTTGTCAAAATTAGCCAAACTGGACTCTTACCACTCTTTAGAATATGGGTTGAAGAGTAGTATTTAGGTGAATGAAAACCAACCTGCTGTGGAACATACCTGGATATAATCACTATAGACCTTTGACTTGATAAGTGCATCTGCTTTCTTGCAGAATATGCCGGACTGCAAAACCAAAACATATGATAAACCATGTTACATTTCAGATTAAAAATTAGATCTATTCAGACAGAAAAACTATCGTGCCCGTATATTAAATGAAAGTTCACTATTTTGCAGTAAATAGGGACATAGCGGGAAACAGAGTAAGCCGGCTAAACAAAAAACACCAAGCATGTACACTCGAACCCAACACCTGAACTTTAGAAGGCGAGTCAGCAACCTATGGAGCTATTGTTGGTGCCGACATAGCCTTTTTTTTAGTTAGATACAGTGACGGATTGATAAATCAATCGCCTAATCCAACAACATAACATAATATTTATTTAATTAATTAATTTCATTAGTAACAATTAATTCGTAACATGATATGCAAAAGTGTAGGGTTGTTTAAAACTCCAACTAATCTTAAAGTTTTAATTTGTAAGCTTATGTTAACTTAAGTGGTTAGAATTAAAACTGACATATAATGTTTTGAGACTTCCCACACTAACCTGCACTTCGCAAGTTCAATAAATATATATAGGAAGTTCAATGAACTTCCATAAACAAACTGGACAGAAATTTGCGAAGGGGCTATAAAATTCCATTAAACCTGCACTTCACAATTTCATTAAATATATACAGGAAATTCAATGAACTTCCATAAATAAACTGGACAAAAATTTGCGAAGGGGCCTATAAAATTCCATTAAATACAAACAAAGAGTACATTAAACTTCCATGAACAAACTAGACATGACATGGAACAGACTCGAACCGAGTACCTGCAGGAGTAAACTAGAGAGGTTTCCGCTGAACTGTGACTATTTCTTGTGTATGCTCACACCTCTTATTGTATTTATGTGTTCACTCCAAATTTGTTATATATAAAATTAAAAAAAAAAAAACTTACGGGCCCTCTTACGTTTTGGGCCCTGAGCCGGCGCCCACCCTGCACATGTTCAGGGCCGGCCTTGAGTAAACCTAACACACAGATCTGCACTAAGAACAACATAATACTCCTACTACACTCTACAAACTAAAATCTCCTACATAATGCTTAACTAATTTGTCAACAACATCTTCGTAATCACGATCATTTACATAACTAACCTAATTCACTCTTCATATTCACCAGAAATAGGAGATTCAAACAGTCAGATCCAACACTAAAACCCTAACTACATTCAGCAACTAATTCAAATCACTACAAGTCCAGATTTACAAATCAAACTTAGTTATTACACAAAATTAGACCCAAACAATATACACAATTACACACACTAAAACACCGATAACTTTATCAACAAGTAACAGATTACCTTAATGCAGTTAGAAGAGTGAGTTTTGGAGTTTTAACAGCGGCGTTATCACCGGCGATGGAGATAAGACGGCGTACGGTGGTTGATATGGTTTGGATTGATTGATCGCGGTGAGGCTTTTGGAACGATTGTTTGAATAGGAGTTAATATGAGATGAAATTGACGATACCTGGTGGAAAGGAAAAGAATGAGGGCGGGAGAAGATGATATGGGCGGGAGTAGATGAGGTGGGCTGATATATGGTTGAAGATAAGGGGTACAGTAGCTTTTCATTAATGAAAAGTTACTGTATAGTCTTTTTAGAATTTAAGGTTAGAGAGGTGAGATAGGGGATAGGATGAAGTGAATATTTAGAAGATTTTTTTAAATTTTAGAGGTAGGGGCTAAGATGGTGGATTGGATGTGAATGCTCTAAGTGAATATCTTCAAAATTTGGCTGTAGAATGTGTTCAAGATAAAATACATATCAACTTCCAAATGTGATACCCTTGCTTTTATTTGTATGCATATTAGTGATATGTTGTTTTGCCAACATGTTGCATTTGCTAATTGATAAATGCTATAAAAATTTGTTATTTATCGTCCTTGAAATTAGTGATTTCGCATTGAATTCAGGTAAGGAGAGGTGCAGATATAGCAGATATCTACAACCCTGCTTGCTCTACGATGGCTAAAAGTTTGGTTGTTTTAAGTGACAGGGAAACCGTTCATGTTTTCAACTTAAAGGTGTCCCATTGCAAACTACACCACACCCAAATAGTGGATACCAAAGGTATATATATTCTGAATTAATATGTTGCTGATGGGGCACATTTGAAATAGCCAACTCTTGCTGGAAATGCTTTAGTATACGTATTCTGAATTTAATATGTTGCTGATGGTGCACTTTTGATTAGTTAGTATTGTTTGGTTAATGGTTATTGATACATTTATTTTGGGGTCAAGCAATTTGGTTTTGGAGCGTGAAAGAAATTGGATTCATGAGTTTTATAAATAAAGGATTCATGAGTTTTATAAATAAAGCATGTGAAAACAATGTCTCACTCATACACAGTAAAATCCACTAGCTCGCGGGGCAACGCCCACGGGTCTAAATTCTAGTGTTAATTTAAATTGGATAAAATCGTAATTTAGCTGGACCAATGGAGAAGTGACAGGCAGCCGGGCCCCTTCATGTAGTTTAAATACGCATATAAACAAAGTTAACAAACAATAGAAATTTTTTTCCTAAAAAACTGAGGGGCTAAACACCTATATTAGCGAATTTGAAGGTTTAAAAGAAAAATTCAAAAAGCAAGAATCATCAATTGCTAAAAAAAAGTAAAGTTTCAGTCCTTGAGGTTAACACCCGCTCGCAGGTTCAGTCCCTATTTCAAAAAAATCAACACTTCAATACCTGACGTTGTCAATTTGATTCAATTAAACCCTTCCATCAAACAGCCGTCAGTCAACCGTTAGTTGCTAGGGTATTATAGTCTTTTTACTTTCATAATGAAGGGCAATATGGTCATTTCGTATTTTCTAACCCAATATAACACATACCATCCCTCTGAAAGCCCCAAATTAAACAATTCAGTCCTCACGTCTTCTCCATTTCCGGCAACCAGTTGATTTTTTCGGCTAACCAATATAAGGGACTAACCCGAATAACAAAAAAAACTCCAAACCTACTTATCCATATCAAGTAGTAATTGAAACCCTGGAGGGAAGGCAACCAAATTTGTTAACTCTTATATCCAGATGCAAAACAACTATAGAAATCGCACAATTCATCTTCTATAAATATGATTAGATAAAAAAGAAGAAGAAAATGAAGGAGACTAAAGATCGTTTAGGAGACAACAGAAGCAACAGAATGAGCCCAAAATCTAAGTAGACCCTTCATCTCCACATCATTTATACAATTCATTATCGTAAACCCGATGAGTTCATCGTCTCTCAGTTTCTTCCTTGTGGAGCCGTTGTGATACAACGCATGATGCGTGTCGGATATCGAGACTGTTCTCAAAATTTTGTATTTGTTCTTCACTTTTAGTAACATGTTTCTCATTTGTTCTTCACTTTTAGTAACATGTTTCTAATTTTGGAGTAATTATTTCCAAAAGGACTAAAATACCCTTTATTGTTGACTAAAATTGATGCGTGAATATTCATGATACATAAATTTTTGTCAACAATCGATGGAGAGAGAGAAAGGGAGAGAGAGAAAGGGAGAGAGCTGGGCGGCAACCAGGGTTTTTACAATGACAATCGGAGCTTTCAAGACCACCGGAGATACGAAGACCATCAGCAGGGCGGCAACCAGCGGGTTTACGAAGACAACCGGAGATTTCAAGACAACCGGAGATACGAAGACCGTCAGAGGGAAGAGGATTGGCAGATTGCTAGATACAAGGGCAAACGACTCATCAAGGGGGATGGCAGAAACCAAGGCCCTGTGCAGTGGAGACCGAAAATTGAGACTACGTTCTTCATTGGTAGCTTACCAGATAGTTGCTCTAGTTATCTCCTCTGGGAGGTCTTTGCAGGGTTCGGCACAATGACGGATGCCTATGTACCAAGGAAGAAAGACCGACTTGGTAACACTTTCGGCTTCATTCGTTTCACGGGGGTGCGGGATACTGCTTCTCTTCGGGAGAACCTAGGAAAGGTAAGAATTGACAACAGGAGGGTATTTGCCAGGTTGGCAAAATTTGTAAAGGAACCTGAGTCACACGGGTATGAGCACACCAAGAGAAAGCCACCGTCGGTTTGGAAGACGGCCAAGAACAATGGGAGTGAGGAAAAAACTGGTGCTGCAGCCGGTACAACGGTGACTAATCATCTGCCTACTGCTCCAGTAAATAACAAGGGCTGGGATACGATTGGGAAGATATTTGATTCTGTGGTACCGGAGGATTCACTCGAAATTCACTGTCAAGAAGGTCTGGCTTCTAGAAGTTGGAGGGATAGATCACTAATCGGGGACATTAGGAATCCCTTCGATCTTAAACATATTGGGGAGTTACTGCACTCAGTTGATCTAACCGGCTTCTCGTTGCATTACTTGGGCGGCTTGAGGGTCCTACTCATCTTCCCAAATCCTGTTTTGGCTCTGGAAATGAGGGACGACATGGAAGGCTTATGGTCAATCTGGTTCACGGCTTTGAACCCCTGGATAGGTCAACATCTCCCTTTCGAACGCCTGGCAAGGATCTCAATAAAAGGCGTCCCTTTACAGCTTTGGGACCCTTATACTTTTAATCAGATAGGGGGTCTGATCGGAAGAGTAGTTTCACTTTCTAAAGCTTCTTCGGAGGATTTCGATCTCTCCGCGGATCATCTTTGTATTCTTACGACGAAGGTGGGCAGGATAAACAGTAAACTCAATATCCTGTGGGATGGGGTTGAGCACTCTGTTTGGATATCGGAAAATGAACCTTACTCGGTGCCGGATTTTAGGTTCAAACCTACTGAAGTTCGACCGGTTTTCTCTCAGCCCAAGGTAGCGGAACGGTCGAATACGAAAGGGTCACCAGCTGCAGAGTCGACCTCGAAAGTGCAAAAGCGTGTGGAAAACATAGTTATTATGGTGTCTTCTGACATTTCAGCAGGTTCAAAATCTTTGGGGGATTCTCTCTCCAACATATGCAGTTCCAGCATGGGAGCCCCACCTTCAACCAATGACGACTGCTCTGTGGGCCTTTTTGACACCCCACCACCCCCACCCCGCATCAGGCCCACCGATATGTGGGCTGAAAGCTCTGCGTTGGGCCTACATGAACTGTTTACTGAGGATGTCTGTATCAAGGAAACCCCACCCTCCAAGCCCAATTCACACCTATCCTGTCCCAAGCCCTTCTCAAACGCTGTTTTGGATCCTGTGTCCCCTGACCCGTTTAACATCATAGAGCTCCTAAATCACGAGGCGAACACTGTCCACCACATAGATCTCAACATACCTCCTCCTTTTCCACCGTCTAACTCCGTTCCAATCCAGATATCACCGTCGGCCAACCAGATAGGCACTACACGCAAAGGGAAATTCCGGTTCCCCTCTATGAAAATGAAGGATGCCCTCTGGGTACCCAGGACCTGCGATGGTTCCAAGAACAAAAGTAAGTCCGCAGGGGCTTCCGGTAACGATTTTAACTCCCAATCAGAGGAAATTGACACGGGCGAGCAAGGAGCAGTAAAAGAGATTGACCTAACAAAAGAAGTTGGTGAATGCCTTGGTTTCAAAATGTCTGGTAACGAGGACAAACTAAGGCAACAATTAAACAAAGAGCAGGCGTCAATCGGTCCTCAATGAATTACTTGGCCTCAAACATAAGGGGAGCGGGTGACTCCTTGAAGGCGGAGCACATCAGGGAGGTAAAAAGAAACAACAACATTAGCTTCATTGCTATACAGGAGACACAATTTTCCGACTCGACCAACTTACAGGTAAGTTCCTTCTGGGGCAACACTCCTTTTGATTATGAGTCGGTAGATGCCGCTGGTAGATCGGGTGGCCTCTTGAACATATGGGATCCGGGAGTTTTTACTCGGAAAGGATCTGTGTCGAACAGATTCTTTCTTGCAACCATGGGTGAACTAAACAGTGGCGAAGGGGACATTAATATCGTGAATGTTTATGCCCCGCAAGATCAAAACCTGAAAAGGAGACTTTGGTCGACTCTACTTGATCTTATCAGCTCCTCTAATGGACTCTGGATCCTTTTAGGTGATTTCAACTGTGTAAGAGAACCGCGTGAACGAAAAAACTCGAAGTTCAATCCTCAAGCTGCTGTGGATTTCAATCAATTCATCAGATCAGCTGGCCTCTCTGAATACAACATGTTGGGGGGTACGTACACCCACAGATCAGACGATGGTAAGCGTTTTAGTAAAATCGACAGGGTACTTATATGTCACCAGTTTCTTTCTAAATGGCCCTCGGCGAAGCTAACGGCCCTACCTAGATATCGTTCGGATCATCGGCCACTGCTCTTGTCTTGTTCCGATGTGAAATTTTACGGCCAACCGTTCCGATTTTTCAACTCATGGCTTAAAGAGGAAGGTCTTTCGGATATAGTGTTGAGATCGTATGCTGGGATCGACCCGTTTGGTACCCCGGATAGACTGCTGGCTGCCCGTTTAAAGGCTGTAAAAACTGCAATCAAACCTTGGTGTGTGGAAATAAAAAACAATAACCGGTTGACTATCTTAGATCTATCTGAAAGGGTGGAATGTCTTGACACTAAAGCTGAAAACTCATCCCTGTCGGAGGAGGAAATACGCAACAGGGAGCTTTGGGTTAAAACTCTTTGTGAAATGGAAGACAATAATCTGGAAGATCTGAAACAAAGAGCGAAAGTCAAATGGATTGTAGATGGCGATGAAAACTCATCATTCTTCCATGGCGTCATTAAAGGACATAAAAAATACAACAGTATAAACGGGCTTTTATTAGATGGTGTATGGGTCTCGCAACCGGATGAACTAAAAGCGGGGGTAAAAGAGTACTTCCAAAACCTCTTTACTGAAGAGGATCAAAACAGGCCGAAGTTTATTAACAGCGGTTTCAAGACAATCTCTCCGGCCCAAGCGTCGACACTGGTGAAACGTTTCTCGAAAAGCGAAATAAAAGAAGCCGTATGGGAGTGTGGCACGGATAAGGCACCGGGACCTGATGGTTTCACTTTTGGTTTCTTAAAACACTTTTGGGACGTAGTTGAAACCGATTTTTATAACCTACTTGAATACTTCTACGTGCACGGTAAATTAAACCGAGGGTGTAACTCTACTTTCATCACGCTAGTACCGAAGTCCTCCAATCCCCAACTGACTAAGGACTTTCGTCCCATTAGTCTTATCGGTTGCATTTCGAAAGTAGTATCAAAAATACTAGCAAATAGGCTCAAAAAAGTGATCGGTGATGTGATAAGCGACACCCAATCGGCATACATAGAAGGGAGAAGCATTTTAGAAGGCCCACTCATTGTGAACGAACTCGTGTCTTGGGGTAAGAAATGTAAGAAAAAAATGCTACTCTTCAAAGTCGACTTTGAAAAAGCCTTCGACTCACTAAGTTGGGGTTTCCTTGACTCGACTCTAGCACAAATGGGTTTCCCCGCGCTTTGGAGAAAATGGATTACGGGTATTCTTTCTTCAACTCGTTCTTCCATCCTTGTGAACGGATCACCAACACTTGAATTCAGCGTTCAAAGAGGTGTTCGCCAAGGCGACCCACTATCCCCACTTCTATTCATCCTAGCCATGGAGGCTTTGCATGTGGCCTCGGTTAGCGCAAATGAGCAAGGAATCTTCAGTGGGGTAAAAACGTCGAACAATGGGCCGATAATCTCACATTTATTATACGCGGACGACGTCTTGTTTGTGGGTGATTGGTCTGCCTCAAACTTCAACAACCTTGCAAGACTGTTGAGATGTTTCCACCTATCGTCCGGTCTTAAAGTCAACTTCAACAAAAGTCAGCTCTTCGGTGTTGGGGTCTCTAGCAGCGACATCACAAGTATGGCTTCTATCCTACAATGCAACACAGGGTCGTTTCCTTTCACTTACCTTGGCCTACCAGTTGGGGCGAATATGGGATTGGTCCGTAATTGGAGACCCGTAATCGAAAGATTCGAAAATAAACTCACTCTTTGGAAGGCAAGGACGTTATCCTTTGGAGGTAGGGCGACTCTCATTGAAGCGGTCCTAGGTAATCTCCCGACATATTTCTTTTCATTATTTAGTGCACCTGTGCAAGTCATTAAACAACTAGAACGTATTCGTCGGAAATTCTTGTGGGGAGGTTGCTTGGAAAAAAACAAAATTAGCTGGGTACCATGGTATAAAGTGGTGGCACCGAAAGAGGAGGGGGGTTTGGGCATTGGAAGTCTTGAAGCTACAAATAAAGCTCTTATGGTCAAATGGAACATTAGATACAAAAATGAAAGTTCGTTGCTCTGGTCAAAACTAATATCGGCATTACACGGAGGTGTAAGATCTCATTCTTCTATTCCTTGTAAGAGAACCATGGGTGGGGTGTGGAAATCAATTGTGAATCTGGGTCGAGCCGTGCAAAACCCAGCTGTAAACGTCAAAGAAAGGATGGTGCCGAAATTGGGGGTGGGCGATAAAACTCTGTTCTGGGTAGACACTTGGATAGGGAATTTATCGCTCCGAGACATTTTTCCAAGGTTGTTCGCAGTAGAAACTGATAAAAGATGCTTGGTACAACAGCGATACAGAACTCTAAACGGTGTGGTAAACTGGTTCTGGGGCGGCTTGACTCCATTGTCTCAACCAGCACTGCTAGCGGATTGGGCTCTCTGCATGGGTCTACTAAATACAGCCGGGCTCGGGTCGGGCTCTGATCTTTGGATGTGGAAATCGGGTTCAAAAATAGAAGCCTTCTCTGTTCGTGATCTGAGGCTAGAACTTGACCACATCAACTCCATTCCAGAAGCAAAACTGCTGAATTGGTTGCATTGGATCCCCAAGAAAGTCAACTGTTTTTTATGGCGAGTTGTACTAGATCGTATCCCGTCAAGAGAAGCATTAGCTTCGAGGTGTATTGCCCTCCCCTCCTCTACATGCGTCCTGTGCAATGAAGCTCTGGAGTCGACGAACCATTTACTATTCACTTGTGACTTTGCTCATCAGGTTTGGGTTCTGATCTTCCAGTGGATGAAATTACCACTTCCTCGTTTTACACTGAGCATCGTACAACTCCTTGAATTCATTGCGTCCCACAAACTACAAAAAATTCAGAAAAGGGCAGTCGGTGTGGTCGTGGCTGCAACCTGCTGGTACATTTGGCGTATGAGAAACGATCGTATTTTCAATCTCAAGACACCGCAGTTAACAAAGCTGATTGGAGACATAAAGGCATCGTCGTTTCTCTGGGTAAATTCTAGAGCCGGTCTCTTAGATCTAACCTGGGAGAAATGGAGGAGTTTCGTGTGCTGAAACAGTAGACTGTAACTTGGTTGCATTTCTGTATTCTGTAATTTGCATTTATTTTCCTGTACTGTATGCCTTGAGCTCCTTGCTTAAGTTTTATAAATCCCAGCCTTTCTTCAAAAAACATAAATTTTTGTGAAATACCCTTTATTGTTGACTAAAATTGATGTGATGCTCATATCAATTTTGTGGATAAACATCATACCATTAAATCGCTACGTCATATATTAGTAAAATACCACATAACCTTATATTTATAAAGATTTAAACTCACACCACTTTTGTATAATACAAAACCATATAACTAGACAAGTATGTCGGTAAACTGATTCATTATCTCAATAGCTCATATTCACCAACTAGCATAAAAATTTATGTATCTTGAATATTCACGCATCATTGAAGAGCAAGCTTATATATATATATATATATAGGATCATTTCAGAACCATAAATATTTACAGAACTCGCAAAACTCCTAATAAACAATTTTTTTATTTATATATTTTTACGTTTAGGATAATTTTATCATTTATTATGTGTATTTTTACGATTACATACATGTTAAGAGTAATTTTATCATTTTTTATATATATGTAATTAGTTATGACACATATATATAATTTTGGCAATTAAACATATGTAAACTACTTTTAGCATGTATGTAATCAAAGAAATACATATAATAGATGATAAAAAGATCCTAAATACAAAAATTTATATATAAAATGATTGTTTATTAGGAGTTCTGAAAGTTCTGAAATGAACTCAACCCTATATATATGTATATATATATAGGGGACCGCTAAAATGAGAACCACCTCGAGTTGTAAGAACCGTGAGAACTACACCTTACGGGTAGTTTTGAGCACCACAAGTTTGTGTTTACGGGTACCGTAAATCCTACCGGAAAATTTACGGTACCCGTAAACACAAACTTGTGGTGCTCAAAAACTTTTTTTTTGAATTATTTTTTACAAATGTGTTTATAATACACGCATCAACATTTGTGAAAAAAAATTTGGTCCACCTCGCCCCGTACGGTGTAGTTCTCACGGTTCTTACAACTCGAGATGTTTCTCATTTTAGCGTGATTATATATATATATATATGGTAAGGTTCATACGAGAACCACCTTTATTCCGAGAACTGCGAGAACCAATGTGAACACAACCTAAAATAGCTAAAAAAAATCTAAAAAAAACTAACCCCCACCCCAAAAAAAAACCTAACCCCCCCCCCCCCCCCCAAGCTAAAATGCTAAAAACTAAACCCCAAAAAAATCTAAAAAAATAAAAACAAATCTAAAAAAAAAAATTATAATATTTTTTATGTTAAAATCGCTACTTTTAGTAGCAATTAAATTTTTTTTTGGCTATTAAAAGTAGCGATTTTAACATAAAAAATATTAAAAAAACATTTGTGTGTTTTTTAGCTATTTTTAAGCATTTTTGGTTGTGTTCACATTGGTTCTCGCGGTTCTCGCAATAAGGGATGGTTCCTAACGGATCTTTTTCCTATATATATATAGGGTGGAGATACAATAGGAAGTTTATTTGGCTAGGAAGGCTAGGAAGTGATCTTGACCATCCATTAAGTTAATCAAGGGCTAAGATTAAATCAGGGAAATTGAAAGGAAGAAAAGAGGCGCGTGAGTTTGTTCAAGGGCATTCTAGTCAATCCAAGCCAATAGTTTCTCTCTCCTCCAATTCCCGCTCATTTTTTAAACGTTAATTACTCTTTCATACGACATTATTTTTTTATAAAAATTGCACCAAAAAAACGAGCGTTTTTTATCTTTAAAACGAGTATACTATTGCTATATTTTAAAAAAAAAATTTAACCCAGTTGTGTAAAACGCAATAGAAAAACCACCAGTTACGTAAAACGCAATGAAAAAAAAAATCTAAAAAATGACATTTTTCTAAAACGCAATGCACCAAAAACACAAAGAAATGACTTATTTGTAAAATGCAATGGCCAGAAAACACAAAGAAATGTCTTATTTCTAAAACGCAATGGACTGAAAACACATAAAAAAGTGTTTTACCTAAAACGCAATGCACAAAAAACACAAAGAAATGTCTTATTTGTAAAACGCAATGGCCAGAAAACACAAAGAAATGTTTTATTTGTAAAACGCAATGGCCAGAAAACACTTAAAAATGTCTCATTTCTAAAACTCAATGACCTAAAAAAAACTAAAGAAAGTGTTCTCTGTAAAACGCAATGGACTGAAAACACCTAAAAATGTGTTTTACCTAAAACGCAATGACTAAAAACACTTCAAAAATGTGTTTTACCTAAAACGCAATGACTAAAGATACTTAAAAATGTGTTTTTTCTAAAACGCAATAGCCAGAAAACACATAAAACTCTCTTATTTCTAAAACGCAATGGACACATAAAACTGTTTCTGAACTGTTTGTGAATTGTCTGTGAATTGTCTGAATTGTCTACGAATTACTGTCTTCGAAATGAGCCAATTTCTGGAAAATTAATTTTTCTGATGCGTTTTTAGTATAGCAATTTAATCGAAAAAAAAAAATTCCGATGCGTTTCTGGAAAACTGCAGCTCAACCCCAGCCAGGGGCTCTGCCCCTTGGACCCCGCCAGGGGCTGCCGCCCCCGGACTCCCGCCAGGGGCTGCCGCCCCCGGACTCCCGCCAAGATCGTAAAACGCAATGACTAAATAAAAACCCAGATCGTGAAAATGAAATTAAAGAATTTCTTACATGGATCGAAGCCGGTTTCTTCATCAATTGACGAAATTTGAAATGATAGAAACAATTATCAGCGATTGAATCGAACAAATCGAGTGATTATCTTCAAAATCACCAGAAAAAACGAGATTTTGAATGAAATTAAACTGAGTTTTCTTCGAAAAAAGCTGAAGAACACGTTGATCGGGTGGTTGAATCATTGATTGATGACGAAAATCACACTATAATGTAGTGATTATTGAGATAGTAAGTGAAGAAAAGGTTAGAGATGGTGGGTTTTGAAAATAGTGGGTTTTGAAGTAACTGGGGAGAAGAAGGAAGAAGAAATGATGAGATTGACTAAAATACCCTTTCTCTTTATTTTAAAATTTGCCACATGTCATAATCCTATGACTTCCTATCATTCCTAGCCAAAATTAACTTCCTATTTGATCTTTTCCCTGGATATATATATATTGAATGTTGCTTTCATTACAATGTTTGATAGCGCATTAACAATATATTCTACGCATATAACTAGAAACAACAATAAAATAAAACAATATTCGTGAGCAAGCTTGATTAAGATGGATAGTCAATGGTCCACGAAGAGAAAAAATCACCTATACCTTTTAATATACAGTTTTTAGTAGACCCGCTTCATTTAAATTTTTCTCAAAAAACGGTCAAAGGCAAAATGTCCTATCATGATTGGTTCACAAGTTTTATTTCTATCTATTCTTAATCATGTAAACCAAAGATATATTTTTTTTAAGTTTACAAGCCTACTTCTAAAATACATCTATATCTACTCTTACTGTATTTAAATTGTTCATCTGACGGAAAACACCAGGCACATCAAATCCCTTGCAGGCAGCGGCGGACCTATCTTAGGGGAAGGGGTAGCCTCCGCTATCGTTTGGCGCTCCGACGGTAGTGTAAATTTCAGAAAAATTTGACGTTTTTTCGCTTTCGTTACCGTTTTTTTATAAAACGTTACCGCTACGAAGATTTTCTAGATCCGCCACTGCTTGTGGGACAAAAGCAAAGTTAATTGATAATTAATTTAACTCATGCGTTGCATGTGGGTTAACAAACAATTCATGACGTAAACACTTAATTAAAACAACCCACTCGATGGATTCATGCTAATTCAATGTTTGTTGTCTTAACATTTTTCTAAAATAACCTATAAATAAACTGCTTATTCACTAAAAGAATATTTTAATTAGTGATTGAATTTTCTTAAAGCTGCTTATTTCCTAATTAGCTTTCTAGTTTTTCAATATCAGGGTTGGGTGTACACACTGGTTGTGAGGAAGCGAAATAAAAGTTTTATGTTAGTAACTTAGTATTATATTATATTAATCTTTAATTAGTCAACTGAGTTGAACATTTTGATTATTAGTTGATGAGGATGGAAAATGAATCTTTGGGTATATATGCAATGATGTGACATCCATGATTAGGAAATTACGTACTCACTTTCCAATCTAATTTTCAAAACGGATAAAACTAAAGAAAGAAAACGAAATCCAAGGGTATGAATGATTATTGGTTTTTAGGAAGACTGGTTGGAATGTGATCACAAACACTTGTCCAAAGTCAGTTATGCATTTTGAAAAACTAGCACCACTAACCAGTCCTTGTCATCCAGAAGGAGTAAAGTCCGAATATTACTCTAAAAGTCTTCTTATAAGTCATAATCATGATCGCTCATTTCAATATCTTAATTACATTTTCAGTCCGTGTTCGTGGTATAGTAACTTTTCTCTCCATCTCCTTCATTTGACCCGTTTGATACCTTGATAAAAACATGCATATTTCCTTTGCATTATATCCAAACGCGCTATGAATACATTAAAGTATTGAAGTAAGTGCTATTTTAAAACCATCATCTCCCTTCTTTCTCTCCCTTACATTCATTTATTTCTCTGGTTCACCATACGCTTTTTCTCTCATACTTTGGCATATACCAATTAATACACATAGTTTAAATACTTTTAAACATTTGCCACTTGGTTTTATAATTAATCTAACATGAAACAGAGTTTTTTGCTTATATAATGCTGTTTTGGAAAAGGTTTTCACAAGTAATGTCATGTACTCATGTTCAAAAATATTTCACAAATAATGCTATCTCCATTCATAATGACGACTTTTATGGGGAAGTAGGGTGTGGCAGGGAAAGTTCAGGGAATGTGTAAGCTTTTAATCATTGAATATGTACAAAAGCCATTATAAATGACGAATTCTGCTAAAGCTGGTACAAAAGCCATTGATAATGGCGAATTTGTTCAAAAAAGTTATAAAGGTGGTAATCTGTTAACATGATGCACTTAAACAAATTCATTTTAGTCATTATACTCATATATGAGTAAGAAAAGAATATTCTTATCTTTAGAATCCCATGCATAAGAAGCTAATATTTTAATGTGTCTCTCCACATATGTTACATCTCATAGATCTTTAATACTCTTTAGTTTAGAACCTAAGTATTTTCATTTTCTAATTAATTGTTGGATTTCACTCATTTCTCTCTTTTCAATATGCTCCTCGTGGAGGTATGTGTTTTCTATTTGGTTCTTTGAGCCCTAGACACTGTCGGTATGTTTTGTTAAAGTTTCCCTTTTCTAATTGAGAATGAGATACCGCTTTCGGATTCACATATTTCGGTTGTTTTGCCTTTTGGGCAGAGGATGATAATAATAGTGATTATGGTTAACGTAATATGTTATGTCCCTTCATTCATTGATAACAACCCTATTTAAAGGGAGAAGATACAAGATAAAAGGAAATCATACAAAATACAAAGATATATCCTAAAATACTGGTTCTATTATTTACATAATATTTATATCCTCTAATAGTCCCCCGCAGTTTGAAGGGAATGCGTATGAACTCTCAAACTGGAATGAAAATCTTCAAAGACTGTTCGAGGAAGACCTTTGGTGAAGATATTTGCATATTGTGAAGCGGAGGGCACGTGAAGAACCTTTATATGACCGATTTGCACCTTTTCCCGAACAAAATGAATGTCCATTTCAACATGTTTAGTACGCTGATGCTGAACCAGGTTTTCAGAGAGGTACACGGCAGACACATTATCACAGTAAACGATAGTAGCTTTTAAAACTGGTACCTGTAATTCAAGTAGAAGGTTGCGGAGCCAGCTGGTCTCGGCAACGACGTTAGCTACTCCCCTGTATTCTGCCTCAGCACTAGATCGTGAGATGGTTAGTTGGCGTTTCGAAGACCAAGAGATTAGATTATCACCCATAAAAATACAGTACCGGGACGTGGATCTGCGCGAATCTGGACATCCGCCCCAATCTGCATAGGAGTAGGCAATGAGTCCGTGGACGAAGAAGCCGAAATATGGATGCCAAAATCAATAATACCCTGAAGATACCATAAGATCCGTTTGAGAAATGCGAAGTGTGGCTCACGGGGGGCATGCATGAACAAACAGACCTGCTGGACCGCGTAAGTGATGTCCGGTCGCATAAACGTTAAGTATTGGAGCGCACCAGCAAGACTACGATAGAGCGAACCATCCGCAATTGGATCCCCATCAGCCACACTCAATTTGGAAGTCGTATCGCATGGCGTAGCACATGGTTTATAGCCTGTCATATTTGCTCGATGAAGAATATCATGAGTGTATTGGGACAAAGATAAAAACAAGCCGTGCGAGTGTCTAGTAACTTTAATACCCAAAAAATGATGTAGAGGACCCAAATCACTCATGTCAAACTCTCGAGGTAACATAGTAATGATCGAAGTCAAGAGAGTGGCATCTGAGGCTGTGAGGATAAGTGACGAATCATAAATACTACTCCGAAAACCGTGCGATTGTATGTGGGTGGAAAACCGTGTATACCAGGCGCGCGAAGCCTGTTTCAGGCCATATAACGACTTTCTAAGCCAGCAAACATAACCCTGAAGATTACCATCAACAAATCCGAGGGGGTTGGTGCATGAACACTATTTCTTCCAAGTTCCCGTGTAGGAAGGCGTTTTTGACATCTAATTGATGAATGGGCCACTGTCTAGAAACTGCTAAGCTTAAAACAGTGCGGATGGATGCTGGTTTGATTACCGGTCTGAACGTATCATGACAGTCGATACCGATAGTCTGTGATTTTCCGTTTACCACTAACCTCGCTTTGTAACGTTCCAAAGTCCCATCAGCTTTGAACTTGTGGCGGTACAACCACATGCAGCGAATAATCGGCACCCCCGTAGGTCTAGGAACAAGTTCCCATGTCTTATTGTCCTGCAAAGCACTATACTCATTTAGCATGGCTTGTTGCCAATTAGGATCCAGAAAGGCTTTTTGGTATGACGTAGGAAGAGGGGAAATAGTGGGAGAAGGAGTGGATAGGTTGAACTTAGGGTTGGGCTTCGTGATGCCAGCCTTGGATCGGGTGAGCATGGGGTGATTGTTTGGCTGGCCGAGGGAAGAATGAGAAGCCGGAGGTGTGGAAGGCGGGGAGTGCAGTTGAGGTGACGGGTGAGGGGTGAGGGGGAAGAGAGACGGGCTGAGATGGGCCATGAGGGTGCTGATGTTGGGCTAAGGGAGTGGAGGGCGAAACGGCGATTGGTGGTGAGTGAGGGGCTGTAGACGGTGAGGCGGGTATCGGGTTGAGAGGGAATTGGTAGTGGTCGTCGTCCAAGAATTGATAACCGGTTGGTGGGGTGGTGTCGGGAAAAGGAAAATCGTTCTCGTAAAAAATGACATGACAGGAAATGTGGACACGGCCGATTGCGGGATCGAGGCACCGGTACCCACGAAAATTAGGCGGGTAGCCGAGGAAGATACAGCGGGAAGATCGGGGAAAACGTTTGTGTGGTTGGGTAGCGGAAGCATTTGGGTAGCATGCGCATCCGAAAACACGCAAGTGGTCATAGGTTGGATGTCGTTGGTAAAGGGCAAAGGCCGGGGTGCTGTGGTGTAGCTTAGGTGTAGGAAGTATGTTATGAAGGTAGGCGGCGGTGTGAAGAGCTTCAACCCAAAAAGCGGGAGGGAGGCGGGCGTGAATTAGGAGAGTCCGGATAATGTTATTGAGACGCCGTAGCATCCGTTCGGCTTTACCGTTTTGGGGTGAAGTTTGCGGACATGAATAGCGAAGCACCATGCCATTTTGGGAAGCAAAGTTTTTAAAATTATGGTTGTCGAATTTGCCTCCCAAATCATAGTGGAATGCTTTAATAAGGTAACTAAATTGGGTGTGGATGTGTTTGTGAAATTTGACAAAGATGGTAAACGTTTCGGACTTGAATTTAAGTGGGTAAATCCAAACATATTGCGTGTAATTATCAAGTACCATGTAATATTTATAACCAGTTTTGCTTAAAACGGGAGACGTCCATAGATCACAATGGATGATATCAAAGGGGGCAAAAGTAATCGAATCTGAATCATTAACAGGCAAAGGTTGACTATTAGCTAGTTGACAAGAAGAACAAATATAATGACTAGTAGTCTTATTACACTGAATAAAATTATGACTAGATAAAAAATTTAAGATAGTTGCGCCAGGATGACCAAGCCGGTTGTGCCACGGGGTAGGTGTAGCAGCAGAAACAAATGCATAGGTGGGTGGTGTGAGTGGGTAGAGGTCCCCCGTGCTGTCATGGCGCGAAAGGAGGGTGCCCGTCTTGAGTTCCTTCAAAGAAAAACCAAAAGGATCAAATTCAACACTAACTTGGTTATCACGGGTAAATTTACGAACGGAAATTAAATCTTTAATAACAGTGGGTGAGTGAAGAACATTATTGAGGTGGTAGGTTTTATTGGATATGGTGTGGGTCGATATTCCGGATCCTGTAATTGGCAAGTGTTGGCCATTGCCAACAAGTATAATACTAGAAGACAAAGACAAAGGAGTGGAAATTTTACCTTTATGAGAAGTGATGTGTGATGAAGCGCCGGTGTCCATATTCCACGAATTGTCAGTTGAATTCATGTGCAGCATAGAAAGAGCCGTGCCAATATCCGTGGGGCTAAGGGCGTTGAGGACAGTCGGGTCATGAAACTGGGCTGGGGTAGAGGGGGTTTGTTGCATGGGTGGTGCTTGGGCTTGTTGATAAGAGATATGGGCTTGGTTAAACTGGGCTTGTGGCTAAGGTGGGGGTTGTTGGTTGGGAACCCAAGCCTGGGACGGGTAAGGAGTGGGGAGTGGGGGCTGCCAAGTTTGGTATGGGGCGGGTGGAGGTTGATGGCCGTAGGTAGGTTGATAGTTGGGTGAAGGTTGCTGGCCCCGTTAAGAGTGTGCAGGTTGACCGCGTCCCCGGTAACCACGTCCGCGTCCACCACGGTAGCCTCTACCGCGTCTACCACGGTAGCCACGGTTAGGGTCATAGGAATTTTGCGGGTATGTGGGGTATCGGTTTGGGTCAGTGGGTGCAGGGGGGTTGGGAGGAGGGGTATGAGGTGAGTTACTGGATTCGGTAGTCGGAACAGGGTTAGTGACGACGGCCGACTGATTTTGGTTTTGACGAGCGGCTTGCCTTTGTTGCTCCTTTTGAAGGCTAGTATGAGCATCATCCAAAGATGGAGTGGTTTGGTTGATAATGGCTGCAGTGACATCGTATTCGGATGGGAGGCCACGAACAAGTTGCATGACCAAGCGTGGCTCACTGACCGGGAAACCCACGTCCCCGAGTTGTTCGGCAATTTCTTTAAGCTTTTGACAATAATTATCCAGGGAAGAGCATGCTGCAAGTGTGAGGTTTGTGAAGTCGTGCTCGAGTGTCGTAGCACGTGATCCCTTGTTGTTGAGAAAGATGCCTTCAAGTTTGAGCCATGCAGAATATGCCGTAGCATCGGTTTCGAGGATTCGAACCAAGTATTCATCAGATAGCGTGGCGTAGATCCATTGAAGAATCAGGGCATCAATCTCATGCCAGGTTTCATAGTTGTCGGCCTCTTCTGCCGGCAGTTTAGTGCCGTCGATGTGATCCAAAACTTTGTACGCTTTCGCGTGAAGTTTAAATAATTTCACCCACGACGAATACGTTACCTTGGTGCCATCAAGAGTTCGAACCTTATTCTGGATGTTTGTTACCGTATACGCCGGATGTAGGTGGGTCTTGGAGTCGGCGTTGTTGATCGAAGAAGTTGAAGTGTCTTTGTCGCCGTCCACGGTTGCTGTCGAAACAGGAAGGAGGCTGGAAGAAAAAAAAAACGATGTGGCGGCTAGGGTTGGGTGAGCAAAGGCTCTGATACCATAATAGTGATTATGGTTATCGTAATATGTTCTGTCCCTTCATTCATTGATAACAACCCAATTTAAAGGGAGAAGATACAAGATAAAAGGAAATCATACAAAATACAAAGATATCTCCTAAAATATTGGTTATATTATTTACATAATATTTATATCCTCTAATAGATAAAAGCTTAGATACCAATTCTGATGGAATTTCATCGCCATATCTATGATCCTGATTATTGGCATTTTGAATGTGAGCACTGGATCAGCTATTGCCTGCTTTGCTTACATCTCTAATTTTTTGGATCATCAGTGATTTACTTGCTGATTCTAGTTGTTTCTTTATTTATAAAGGTGGTACACAGGATTACAAGGTTACATCTGATATGCAGATTTCGCCATTTTCATTGACTACTTGTATGTAAGACTTTTCAGCTTTTTATGCAGATTTCGCCATTATGAATGGCATTATTGCAGAAATCGCCTTTTTCATTGGCTACTTGTAAGACTTTTCAACTTTTTTTGCAGAATTCGCCATTTTGAATGGCTTTTTTGAACAAATTCGCCATTATCAATGGCTTTTGTACCAACTTTAGCAAAATTCGCCATTTATAATGGCATTTGTATAATATTCAATGATTAAAAGCTTATGCATTCCCTGAACTTCCCTGCCACACCCTACTTCCCCATAAAAGTCGCCATTATGAATGGAGATAACATTATTTGTGAAATATTTTTGAACATGGCATTACTTGTGAAAACCTTTTTCCAAAACAACATTATATCAGCAAAAAAACTCAATGACACATGTTTTAACCATTCTGACTTGCTCCTTATCTAGTGACTACGACTTAAACCTTTTCTTTTTGGGATCAAATATAAATGGAAGTGCACAACATATATCTTCTTATGATCATTGTTCTCAAAACCTGACCATCTGCACAGCCAGTTTAGTTGGATACTCTTGAACACCCATAATTTGGCCGTCAGTTGAACCTAGAAAACCAGATCTGTCAGATTGTCGGAGATCGGTAGGTAAAGTAAGGTCCACCTCTATCTAATCTTTCGATGATACTCTAACGTAAAACATTGTGTGGATAATGAATTTACCACTATAATGTACCGAGGTATCGATCAACGACAACTATGTTTAACATCAGACATGAGATGTTATTCCAACATATATATTAGGCTATGGGGTGTGGTTCACTAGTGAACACCCTTCACCACCCACCATCTCAGCTCCATGTTAGCATCCCTTTCGACCATCTCTTTCCTCCACTATCCAAGGGTGTGGTTCACTAACCCTCCACTATCCCTTCTATTTTTTATTATTTTCTCTAAATTTAATCACATGTTATGTTAGTGGACTCGTGGGCTTGGTGAAGATTTTCATGATCTTCACCATTCACTAGTAGCCATAAAGCCACCTCAGCTCCACGAACCTTCTCCATGAACTACACCTTGCAGTCTTACGAATGGCAATTCACCGCTAAGTTATCAATTGTGGTTTACCAATCGATAACCGATGCCTACATTGGTCATTCATCAATGGGTATTCCACCGAAAATACGTCCCTATTTTTCCTTTTTATTGGAAAAGAATAATATTAAGTATATCTAAATTTATGGAAATAGCAAAAAATAGAGTACACAACACTTTTCATTCCTAACGTTTTTGTCCTTATTGTTTGAAAAAAATTCAGTTATCTCCCAAACACCCCCACGTTTTCATGTTCAGTAGTGGTGTTTCACTTACTTCGAATAGTCGGACTCCGACCAGCAAGAACCACACAACAGTCGTACCACCACCGATGAACGTGTCCACTCAGCTCTTCCCTCTCATCATCATCATCCCTAATTCCTGTTGGGTTATGAAGACCTTATTTAGGTCCGTTCCTTGGCTGCTTTAAGGCTGGTGAACAAGAGCAAAGGGGACGAGAGGCTTCATGCCCTAATAGCCATTGTTTTTTTTTTTCTTATTAGTTAAGTAATTAACCATAATCTAGTCTTATATATAATATGATGTAATTATTAGTGTTATAAACTTAATATACTATGTTATGTATGTATTTATATTCAAATTATATGTTTATGTAAGTAACAATATGTAATGTTTGAACGGTTATGTGGGTATGGTTGGCACCGTTTCAAAAACGGTTGGATTTCCCTCCAAGATCAACCGCCATCAACCACCACTATATATAGTATTGCCGGCAGTTATGTCTGGCACCAAGAGACATTATCATTCGATCTTGTCCTCCAAAATATTCCTGCACATTTCTTTGATCACCATGAATTCTAAATCATCAATTGATTCCGCTGCAAATGTATATATCAACCAACAAAGTGGTATCAGAGCCACTTCTGGGAGAGAAGAGAATCCTGCAACGACATCAACAACTCTGCCATGTATGCACTGCTCGAACGAGAAGAGAGAAAGACGATGGTTACAAAGGAAGTGCTATTATTGCAGTCAAACGGGACACCAGATTGCATGTTGCAAGATTAAAGAAGAAGATGAAGCCTCCCAACTTATTCGTTTAGCGATTAACACGGGAACACAATCACAGAAGGAAGTCGATGAAGATAGTTAGAATGATCGGAGAATGGAATACATGGTGACCGGAACAGACGGAGGTTTCTGGTCAGAAATATGGTATGTTAGCAAATCGTTTAAACAACACTATTCTGGAAACTTAGACATGTTTAAGCGAATCAAAAAACTGTATGATGTTGAAACAAAAACCGGCGAATGTAATTTTTATTTTATCAAAGGAATAGGTGTCGTTGAAATGATTTCAGGATCTGAAAAACTTCGAATTCAAAGTGTATTTTATACACCAGATATAGATCGAAATGTTCTGAGTTTCGATCAATTGATCACACAAGGCTATACCGTGAAATTTACGGGTGATCAATGCAAAATATATCCAACGTTCAGTATTCCTGCAATCAATAAAAGGAATGATACTTCTTGTTACACTAGAGAAGATGAAATCGGTAACCAAGAAAAAGAAGTGATGTTGAGATCTGAAACCGAGTATGAAAAATTCAAGAATGATTACTTGAATTCATACTTCGAGAATTTAAACATATCAACATAAGAGCCAGATTGGAATATAATGATATTGCAGGCAATGTCATTTAACGAATTCCAAGACCCTTCTAGATATGTTGAAAGATGATGGATATGTCGGAAAATACAAATACTTTATAGAGAAAAAGTTCAAAGAGATGGTCGATTGGTTTCTAAAGGTTAAATTAGAAATCAATACTAGACCATTGCCTGCCTATGCCGAAAACAACAGGAAAGTTAGTCTGTTAGATTTATACTTAGCGGTCGAAAGAGAGGGTGGTCACCGACAAGTGACAGATAATCATATGTGGGCTGTGATATCAAAGGATATGGGTCTTGATTACATCGATGCAGAATTAATGAGGCTTATGTACGCCATATATCTGGACGTACTAGTTTATTACTACAAGATCAAGTCCACTCAACATACAGCAGCCGAAAAGGAAATAAAGGAAGATGTCGGTGAAAAGAGAAGGACCAGAAGTATCGAACTGGATGAAGGCACAAGCGTGCAGACAAGTGCAGAACGGGGAGGAACAGCAGACGAACATTATGCATTCTGCGCTGGGAATGATTGATATGGATTAAAGCGGCTAAAGCAAAGAAAGAAGTTCGATTTCAAAAGAGCTGAAAAGGCGGTGAACGAGGCAAACGGCAGCGTGCTAAAACACTCTCGAAAAGGGAATTAAGTTTATGGGGAGTGATTATTAGTGTTATAAACTTAATATACTATGTTATGTATGTATTTATATTCGAATTATATGTTTATGTAAGTGACAATATGTAATGTTTGAACGGTTATGTGGGTATGGTTGGCACCGTTTCAAAAACGGTTGGATTTCCCTCCAAGATCAACCGCCACTATATATAGTATTGCCGGCAGTTATGTCTGGCACCAAGAGACATTATCATTCGATCTTGTCCTCCAAAATATTCCTGCACATTTCTTTGATCACCATGAATTCTAAATCATCAATTGATTCCGCTGCAAATGTATATATCAACCAACAGTAATTGTATTCTTTAAGCATCTAATAAAAGATAAAATTCGTTGCAACCAATGGACATAGGTTACCTTGACCGAATCACATTATATTTTCATGGTCTTTATTTCTTCTATTATGTGTGTGTTTGTTTGCTTTCGTGAGAAATACTTTGGTTCGATACTTAAAAACTGGTATACGTAGGTCATCTTGACAGAATCATGTTATATTCTCGTAGGTCACCCAAAAGTCACCCACCAATTTCATCATTTTGAATTCTTTTTTAAGAATAAAAAATATATAAACAACGTATGACACAAAAGAATACATGTGGACACACGCGTTAAGTTCCAAATTCCATGTTAACATTCTTTATTTTCTTGCACCACCTATAAATTATTTTGTTAGAACATCTTAAGAATTCATATAAAATTTGAATACGAAATTGACTCATTTCAACCTTTGTAAATCAAACAGAACAATATATCTAACTATATGGTTTTTACGATAATCAATATTTCTGAATTTAAAGTTTAAGTTCAATCTATTATATATAATAAATGAAAGTTATTTGGGCCACGTGTCACTTGATTAGGGCATCCTCAGTTCTCTTTTCCCGCCCAACAGTGCCATCCTCTTTTCCTTATATAACCTCTCTTCTCACTTCTGATCTTTCTTTACAAACGCCTAGGGTTCTTTCTCTCTCTATATTCAGGCGATTCAAATTCAAATTTCACAAACCTTAATCTTCTTCCAGACGCCACCATAAAATAATCTTTTGTTCATCGATTACTTAATCAAAAGGTTTGTTCTTCTTTTTTTTAGTTGAAATACTTTCATGATTTCCTGTTATTTATACTAATCCTTTGTTTTTTTGTGTCTTTTCATGTAACCATTGTTAGGGTTGTTGTCATCAAAGTTGAAATCCGCTTAGCTGCGGATAGATTTCTGTCATAAGCTGGTATGTTTGAATATGTTTTGAAATTAGCGTTTTTTTCTAGATGGTGATGATATGAGTATAACATCTGTTGATTATTGATGTTTGAGTATGTTCAGCCATTATTCTTTCTGAAATTAGAGTTTCATTGGTATTATCTGTTTGTAACAGCAGTGGTTCAGCATCTACAGTGGATTCAACATCAGGTGTTTGCTATTATTGTTTGATGTTGTTTGCTATTATTGTCTGATGTTGTTTGCTATTGTTGTTTGATGTTGTTTGCTATTGTTGTTTGATGTTGTTTGCTATTGTTGTTTGCAGTTGAAGATATCTTAATTAAGGTAATAATTGTACTACATCCTGTTGAAAATTAGATTTGATGAATTTAGGGAAAGTGAGGTTGAAAGTTAATAACCCAACAGTGGAGCATTTCATTCTACAGGTTCCATAAATTAAGGGTATTCTCATACAATGATGATGATTGTTCCACGGTAGTTTTCCAGTATTATTGTTCCAACATCGTTTAAAGTATGTGTTTTTTGCTACTCTGATTTTCAATTTTGAGTTTTTTATTTTGAAGTGATATACTCTAATTCTCGGTTTATATTTCAGTCTAATCACAGTTGTTTGAAATTCATACAATCTGCTGCGGGTTATTATAGGTTTGTATTCAAAGAAGCATAAAGTTTAATTAAACACAAAGAAAGATTATTAAATTTATAGTTAAAATAGATTTTTGCTTATGTCTAAATGATGATGATGATTATAATTGACTTGTGCAGAAGAAGATGATGTAGAACCCACAGTAGTTCCTACTAAACGCAATAAAGGATCTGCTATTGTTATAATTGACTTGTGCAGAAGATTTCATGTTGTAAGAATCAGTGAATTCTCAGATAATAGATTGCTTTGCCGGATTAGATTATGTGTTAAGTTATAGTTCTTTAAGTGATTGTTTCGTTTTCTTGAATTCTATGTAATTTTGTAAAGAAGTACAATAACAAACAGTGTTTTTAACATCTGTTTGCAATTTGGTCAATAGTTAATGCAAACCCCTATTAGGTTGAACAGTAGATGTTATTAACTAAAACATCTGTTCAGGAAAACGACTGTTTGCACTTTATGTACCTAGAGTTTGATTAATCAAAGGAAAAACGACTGTTTAGTATCAGCAGTGGTTCAGCATCTACAACGGATTCAAATTTAGTATTTAATTATCAGTGGTTCTTATGTAACTTTAGTATTTCATTATGAGTTTGTTTCATGTTGTAAGAATCAGTGAATTCTCAGATAATAGATTGCTTTGCCGGATTAGATTATGTGTTAAATTATAGTTCTTTAAGTGATTGTTTCGTTTTCTTGAATTCTATGTAATTTTGTAAAGAAGTACAATAACGAACAGTGGTTTTAACATCTGTTTGCAATTTGGTCAATAGTTAATGGAAACCCCTGTTAGGTTGAACAGTAGATGTTATTAACTTAAACATCTGTTCAGGGTTAAACAGATGTTTGGGGTTTAACAGATGTTTGGCTCTAAACCAAACATCTGTTTAAGGTCAACATCTATTTGAGTATTGGTCCTGTTGTGAAATTTGTTTGACCCAACAGTGGTTTTAAACCACCAGATAAACATCTCTTTATGTGCAAACACCTGTTTATGGTCAAACTTCTGTTTATGGTCAAACTTCTGTTTATGATCAAACTACTGATAGGAAAAAATAGCCACAGGTGACTTTTTTATTCTTGACATCCATTGATATTTACCATCCATGGTGTTAATTAGTGATATATTGAAATTATCAAATAAAAACTACAATTAAAATGAAATTACAATTTTACCTAATCGTTACATTGCAATGAGATAAGAGTTCCTCCAATATTGTTTTCCTGATGAAATTTAATCTTAAATAAAAAAATAAAAAAATACTCGATGGGTATTTCCTAATGCAAAACTAGAATTTCAAACTGACGGTTATCTCCGATTACACTTCTTTGTTTAAAAAACTGCCACTGCTAGGAAAAATAGCCACTTCTCACCTTCAAATCAGATCACTGATAATATCAGTAATTTTGAAATTTTGAAATTAAATTTATGCAAGATGGTAATTTAGAATTGACTAAAAATACTTTTTTTTCCCTACTTTGCATATCATTACTAATATTTATTTACTTTATTAAGGAGGGATATAAAGATATACACTACTTACCTAACAGTTCCCAATAAACATCCGTTCCCAATAAACATCATCACAATTGCGGTCAAATCAAATCAGTAATTACTAATAATATCAGTAATTTTGAAATTCAAAATTCAAACCATATATATTTTTATCCTTAATGTTAAATAAAAAAATACTTTTTGACTATTTGTTGCAAATCTAATCAATAATAATTAATTGTAATTTCTTGAGCTTTGGACTTTTAAAATATGCAAAACTAGAATTTCAAACTGACGGTTATCTCCGATTACACTTCTTTGTTTAAAAAACTGCCACTGCTAGGAAAAATAGCCACTGCTCACTTTTTGTTTACCATTGACTGACCAAACATCAGTGTTTAAAAAACTGTGGGGTATCCACTGATAGGAAAAATAGCCACTGCTCACTTTTTTTTATTGTTGAGATCTATTGATGTTGACCATCAGTGGTTTTCTTAAAAAACGGCCATTGCTCACTTTTTTGTTATTGATTGTTTTAGTTTAGTGATAGATTGAAATTATCAAATAAAAGTAGAATTACAATAAAATTACCATTTTACCTCATCTTTACATACCAATGAGGTAAGATTTCAAACAACATTGTTTTGATCATAAAATTTAAAATTAAATTAAAAAATCAAAAAATTTCTTTATAACTATTTGTTGCAAATCAAATCAGTAATTAATGTTAATTTCTTGAGCTTTGGACATTTCAAACTCACGGTTATTATGTTTTTAAAAATTAGAAAAGTCATCATGACAATGACAGTTGCTTTCAAATCATCATCAGTAACTACAGAAAAGTCATCATGAAAATTGACCTTCTCTCTCTTTTTTTTTTCCTACTTTGCATAACAATTCAAATATTTAATATTTTAATAAAGAGAGGATAAGGATATATACTACTGTGGATTACGTATAAACATCAGTTCCCAATAAATAAGATAATTTAATAATTATCAGTTCCCACATTCAAAATTGAAAATTCAAACCGTATATTCTAATCCTATAAATAAGATATAATTATCTACTATCAGATTCAAATCTCGCTCGCTCATATATGTGTGCGTATATCTCTCTCTCAAATGCATCTTTCTCGTGATTTAGGCGCTAATCTCCGATTACACTTCTTTGTTCGAATGTTTGTTGAACATGTTATCGTTCCAGTATCATTGTTCCAACATCGTCGTTTCAATGAAGATTCCCATCACAAGTCAACCTTTCAATATGGATGTTGCAGTATCATTGTTGCAACATCGTGAAAAGTTGCGTTGTGAGATTTTCGTTAAATCGAAAGTCAGGTTTTCTTGTGTTAGGTTTGTCATTGGGATTTCTTCTTTTATAGAAAGTATGGATAGATTCTTGCAATATCTTGAAAACTTAGATGTGCTACAACAGTTGAGAAGAGACCTTTGCATTTTAGGTTTGTTTCTTGTTTGTGTTGTCAGTAATATAGAGTGCGGTGATAGAGACTTGCAGTTCTTTGCGATGCTGAAGTACATACATCTAGAGGTTCAGCAATGGATGGAGTTGAAACTAAAGTTTCTTAATTCTTGCTGTTATTCTTAGATTTGAACTTTAATACTGTTTAGTATGTCATGTAATTATTGGACTTTTAGTTTTAAGGTCATGAATAAATTAATAAATTTTATTTTATGAATCTATGTTGTATTTTTTTTTTATTATTTACTGTTTTAGTAAGATTTAAATTATGTTGATGTTGAATTGTGTCTGAACATCTGTTTGGTAAGACAACAGAGGTTTAATAGTGTCAATGCTTCTTCTCAAAGGGTTATGTTGCGGTTATAACAGCTGATCATGCTAAGGATTGTTATAGTTAACAACTGCTCTTTATAAAGACTGATGTTCTTAATGGTTGATGAGGCCAATCCACTGTTGAAGACAAAGCCATGTTAAAGACAATGTAGCTAAAGCCTGATCAACCAAAGGAAAACCACTGCTCAGTAGCAGCAGTGCTTCAGCATCTATAGTGGATTCAACTTTAGTATTGATGTACCAGTGTTTCTATGTTGTGTTATATTTTTATTTATTATTTAGTGTTTGAGTATGATTTAAATTATGTTGATGTTGAATTGTGTCTGAACATCTGTTTCATAAGACAATAGAGATTTAATAGTTTCAATGCTTCCTCTCAAAGGGTTATGTTGTGGTTATAACGGCTGATCATGCTAAGGACTGTTATAATTAACCACTGCTCCTTATAAATACTGATGTTCTTAAAGGCTCATGAGGCCTATCCACTGTTGAAGACAAAGCCATGTTAAAGACAACCACTTATGTACCTAAAGCCTGATCAACGAAAGGAAAACCACTGCTCAGTAACAGCAGTGCTTCAACATCTATAGTGGATTCAACTTTAGTATTTTTGTACCAGTGTTTCTATGTTGTATTCTATTTTTATTTATTATTTAGTGTTTGAGTACGATTTAAATTATGTTGATGTTGAATTGTGTCTGAACATCTGTTTGATAAGACAACAGAGGTTTAATACTTTCAATGCTTCCTCTCAAAGAGGTTTTTGAGTCGTTATAACAGCTGATCATGCTAAGGACTGTTATAATTAACCACTGCTCCTTATAAATACTGATGTTCTTAAAGATTGATGAGGCCTATCCACTGTTGAAGACAAAGCCATGTTAAAGACAAGCACTTATGTTCCTAAAGCCTGATCAACGAAAGGAAAAACATTGCTCAGTAGCAGCAGTGCTTCAGCATCTATAGTGGATTCAACATCAGTATTTTATACTCTGTTAGATTGTTAAATTTCATATCATGATCAGCTGTTTATATGTAACGGTATTTATCACATCACCCCAGCATGCTAACTGATTATATGTAATACTTTATTTAAAAAATCTCAAAATTCATCTTAAAAATAGTTAAAATGATTTTTGTTTTATGAATTATAAGCATTAAAATGTTTTAAGGCTATCCACTGATAACTTAAAGTCTCCCACTGTTTTTCAGTGTAATCATTGCAACCACTGTTATTATTCCATCAGTGTTTTCATAAAACAACTGTGTTCCATTACTCATCAGGGGTTGGCTCGTGGACAGTTCATAGCCGTCAGATCTTTTGTAACCGCTGCCACGTCAGCATTCACTTTTCGTGCTATAAAACCCTGATCAAAACCCCCAATCAGGGTTTTAACTGTCGAATCGAATTCATTTTTCCTTTTTCAAAGCAGTTATCCTCCATTTCTCTCAAAATTCCTCATCGTCCTTCTTCCTCAAATGGCAAAATCACGGTCTTCATCAGGTAAAAGGAAATCCAGTCAAAAGGTCATACAAATTCGATACAAAGCTCCCCATAACTACTTGGGTCTCTTGACAAAACCAAGTAACACTGAAACGTTCAATTCCGTCATAGATGCCCTTTCGTCTTCAAAATACAAAACTTTGTTGACTTCTGATGCTCCGATTTACTTGGCAACCCAGAGGGAATTTTGGAAAAATGCAAAACTTGAATATCAAGATAAAACACCCATAGCTATCAATTCCTCGATAAAGGGTGTTGATGTTAAAATCACACCACAAACCATTTCTGAGGTGTTTGAACTCAATGATCTTGAAGGTAAGACTTTTTTCCCTAAAATAGAGTATCAAACAGATTTTTTAGAAAGAGGGTATGCAAAGCAAATGAAAAAAAAACACTTTGCAAAAAGGCAGTTTTCCCCCTGCCCCAAGGTTTTTGTTTCATACCCTCTTAATGTGTGTTTCTAATAAGACCACTGCTTTCAATGAAATTCCATTAAAGATCCAATACCTGGCATATGCTATCTTGCATGGGGAAAACTTTAACTATTCACAGGAGATCTTTAATGACTTGGTAAAAAATGTTGATAGCAAATCATTTTTACTATTTCCAAGGTTCCTAAGCTTTTATTTTCAAAAGAAATTTGGAAAGGATGATGCTCATGTACTCATCCAGGGTGAACCTTTTCAAATAAATGGCCTTACACCGTTAACATTTACAAGGCTATCAAAAGTGTCCAAAACACAAGCACAGGCTCCTGAGCAGACTTTAGCAGCTACCACTGCTCCTCAGGCACCTGCTGCTGAGCCCACTGCTCAAGGTGATCACAGCAGCAAAACAACTGCTGTGAAACCGACACCTAAATCCACCAAAAGACCAAGACAGAAGAAAACACAAAAGCCCCTCAAACCTAAAACAAAGGCAACTCTGGAAGATGAGATCCCAGAGCCACTGCCGGTGAAAACACAAAAGTCACCAGAAACCACTGCTGCTACTTCCTCACAGCAGATGGTAGAAATATCTCAACCTGAGCCTCAAACTCCTCCTGTTTCTTTTCAAAAAGAACAGGTTGTAAGAATAGGGACATCAAATTATGTTGCTTTGGACTCACTTGAATCCATCATCCCCAGCCCACTGCCCGGGGCAAATCCTCTTTCCACTCCCGTACTCACTGTTACAATTCCACCACAAACAAAACTTTTGTTGGATGCAGTTGATATAAATCAGATAGCAATCAGTTCCTCTCAACCCCCTATCACTGAGAGCATGCCACAGAAAGTGACTGTGTCTGAGCTCCCTATCATTGCTAACCCACCAACAACACCTGAGGAGGTTACACTGCAGGATGTACAAGTACTTCCTGTCAGTAGTTCAAGTGAAGCAGCTACTACAAGTGTTGAACCCACTGGTTTACACTTGGACAGTAGTTTCATTAATCAGACTTCCTTGAAGGCAATTTCTTCTATGGGAACCTTTCTAAATACTGGTGTGTATCCTGTATACACTGGTGAGCTTAGATTGGTAACCTCTGCTGAGGAAAGAAGTCCCCAGTTCCAAGAAAAAGGGGCAACAGGGGATGACTTTTGGGAAAGTCTCCCTCAGTCAACCACTGTTACAACCACCTCTGGTGGGAAATCAGATGATCCCATTAAATTGGATGATGGTTTAATGTACCGAGAATTGAGGGAGAGGCTTAACAAACTGGATACATCTGTTGCAGAAATCAAAACCATACTGCAACAGTTGTTACAAAAACAGCAGGCACCACCTGCTCCCACTGACCTTTGGGCATTATTTCAACCTCTGCTTCACCAACAAAGAGCAAATGCTGATCAGAAACATGAAATTCAGCTTCAAAATATCAGAAATATAATGGAAGCTAGGTTCAAAGACACTCAGGCAGATATAAAAACCCTGAAGGCTCAATTTATGAACACCACTGGCACTGCTCCTCCCTCTATCATCTTTGTGGACAGCCCACCACCGAATAATGCCAAAAAGGCGGAGAAAATGAGGCAGTTGAAGAAAAAGGGATATGAAGATGGTCTGTACATTGCACCAGATAATTCAACAATGCTTGCACACATCCCTTTGCCAGATGGTTCCAAAAAGGTTGATGTAACCTTAAATGCCATTGCTGATGCAAAAGAAAGGGTGAAAAAGGATATGGAGGCAAAGGATAAAGGAAGGTTTGAACAGGAGAAGAGAGTTTTTATGGAGATGAATGAACAGGGTACTTCTGAGGCAAAGGATCAAGAAAATTCTCAGCCCATAAGAAAGTCTACTAGAAAAGTCATACAACCTGTTGTATCAACAGTTGTTGCTTCTTCAGTAATTTCAACATCTGTTATCCAAACTTTCACCGCTACGACTTCAACACACACTACATCCACTGTCTTATCTCCATTACGAAAAATCCCTTCACCACCACCAATACCACCTGCTAAAAGGCAGAAGACAACAGTTGACACATCATCCGTGGTAATGGCAACAGTGGTTGAAACACCAGTTGTTTCAACAGCTGTTAGTCAAACACACACCATCACTACTCAAACACCCCAAACAAAACCATCATCACAAAACTCACCACCTGCCTTAAAGCAAAAGACAACTGTTGATACATCAACAGTGGTTGAGACACCAGTTGTTTCGACAACTGTTAGTCAATTACCTACCACTTTTAACAATCCTTCCCAAGCCATAATTCTGTTTGCTCCAAAACCTCAAATAGAAACACCTCCTCCTGAAAATGTGTATACTAGAAGAAAAAATATTCAAGTGCATGATGATGATATACCAGCACCTGATCCTGTTTCATCTGTACCTTACAAAATCACCAAACCTGAATCTTTCATTCCTCCAAAATTGGTCAATCCAATCAAAGATCCAATATCTCTTCAAGGATATGAGTCTGCAGATGGTACCCCAGCAGCTGCCAGTTATCCACTGGAACTCCATGCAGTAAAGAATGAAATGAGGCAGTTCTACACAGTTGATGATCCTTCAAAAAGGAAATTCCCTTCTCTGGTTGGTTTTAGAAATCCAAAAAACATGGATGAATATCTAAAACTAAAAGCTAGACAAGCTCAAATAATAGTTAGGGTTGAATACGAAGGAGAAAATGACAATGTGTATTCAAGTCATTATCAGTTTTTACTCACCAAATTCAAGCTCATGGAAGACTATGCTAGAGATTTGAGTAAAGAAATGTCAAATTTACCACCAGAACCTGGCCTGCAAAAAGATGTGAGAAAAGACATTCTGGCATTGATCATGAGTGAGAAGTTCTACCCTGCCAAGGAAGAGCAATTCCAAGATTGGCCACTTGTTGGTCTCAAAGCAGAACTCAATAGAATTGAAAGAGTAAAAAGAGATCCAAGCATGAAAAGGTCAGCTCCAAATTGGCGTAAATACAAAAAGGCTATTGATGATCTTACCTTGGAGTATAAAAGAAAGAAACAAGAGTTGGTTGATGCAAAGGTTGCAACTGCCAAGGCCATAGCAAAATGGACAAGGCAGTACACTGATGAAGCTTATGAAATGCTTAGAAAAAAGAGAGAAACAGATCCTAGCCTTCCAAAGAAGCCTGATTACAAAACTATTAACATGTCAAAGAAGCAGCTCCACAATTCTGAACCACTGTTCACATCATCAGATACCTCTGTCATTATGTTAAACCAAAGAAAGAGGCAAAAGTTGACTGATGCAGAAGAGAAAGAGCAAGAAGCTGTATATTTTAAACAGGCTATCAAGACAATGGCATTTGAAGATGACAGCTCAGCAAAGCTTCTACATACATTGGAATCCAACCACTGATGAAGCATAAAAATTGAACCTCAAACATCAGTGCTTAGATTACAACAGTGGAATGAAGAATCAATGTTTATGTATCAGTAGTTTGAATATAATCAGTGTCTGTAGTGTCTGTTGTTATAGATTCAGTGTTTATGTTGAACATCTGATTTACTTTTGGTCAACATTTGTTTGAATTTTGGTCAACATCTTATTTTGTTAAGAAGTACAAGAACAAACATTTTTACAAAATCCCAAATCACCCGATCATTTAAGTGCATTGAAGTAAAATTGGAAATGAGGATGGTTTGCGCATGTGAAGCGGAGGCAAACGACGGCACCAGTTAGAATAGTGGAAACTCTTACTGTGGAGGGGAGGAGAGGAAGAGGCAGACCCAAACTGACATGGGATGAGCAGATTAGGCATGATTTACTAGAGTTGCATCTTTCTGAGGACATGGTCCAAGATAAGACTTCGTGGAGGCGTAGGATTAGGGTTAAGGACTTCTAGAGGATTTTACAGTAAGGTCTTGGGTGTGTTTTAGGGACGTAGGTTTTCCTATCCTTTAAGTGACTTTACCGGTGATTGCGTTCTTGTGTTCATACCCAAATGATGTTACATGCTATTATACATGATCTACATTATATTGTGTCACACTGTTCATTTTCTTGGGTTTGGTGATTTCTTTTTTCTATTCTTCGACGTGGTGTATTGGTATGCTGTTCGTTTTGGAGCCGAGGGTCTCTCTGGAAGCAGCCTCTCTATCCCTAGGGATAGAGGAAAGGTCTGTCTACATCCCACCCTCCCCAGACCCTATAAGTAGCTTTGCTATTTGGGGGATTTACTGGGTATCTTTGTTGTTGTTGTTGTTGAAGTAAAATTGGAAATAATGTTATTCATGTGGTCCTGTTGTTGAATAGATCTAATTCCGTGATTTTAAGACAATGTCGTTGAATAGAATAAGATGGTTGATGTAATGTGGTCGTATTAATAACAAATTGTAATTAATTAATCTAAATAACTTTCCCGAGCCCGGGAAGCAATCCCGGGTAAAAACCTAGTATTATATATATGTATCATCTCTTTTTATCATTTACACCTTATTCAACTATGAGTTAAAAAGTTGAATAGTGTAAATAAAAGTTTACGTCATTGATGTGTAATATTTGGTGCAAAGATAGATTTTTTTTTCCCTAAATCATAAATCAACTAATCATAGAAATCGTAGATCATAAGTTCACTGTGAATCCTAAATCATAAGTTAACGGTGAATTCGACCAAAAAACATAACATAACAACTGAATTCGAAAATTTGATGATTACGTGAACACGTGAACTGATCCGTGATCGAACTGTGGACCGATGAAATCGAACAAAAAGTGTCTGATGAAAAAGTGCCTGATGATTTTTTTTTTTCAAATGTAGAATATCATTCTACACGAAAAATGCCAATTACAAAGCAATGGCAGGTAGTCGGGCAACAAGTTGAGCCGCCACCCCCTTTTGAATAGAAAAACCAATTCTACTAAATACAAAGTTTGAAACCTTTAGTGACGAAGAATTACTATTATCGAAGAAAAACTTCATTCCAGATTATTTGAAAAAAATCACAATTCCGTTTCAAATTGACATGTGAAGTGACTTTTATGTGCAAAAAATTTTAAGTAACTTTTGCCAAAAATAAACATAAAGTGTAGTGTTTTTATGTGCAAAAATTATGCATTGATTTTTACGAGGAAAAAAAAACATAAAGTATAGAGGTTTTTTTTTATGATATTTTCCCTTGCAACAACAATGTATAGTGATTTTTATTTGCAAAAATTAGGCAGTGATTTTTATGAGAAGAAACAAAAAGTATAGAGTTTTTTTATATTATTTGCCCTTATAAAAAGGAATAATAATAATAATAATAAATTCTATATATATTCAATGTGATTGGATAATTTGAATAGTAAAATGACGTTGAAAAAATTAGGTGGAACTAAAAAATCTAACTGTAATCGTTACCTTTTATATGTATTCATACTAGTTGATGTCCTGTCCGCGTTGCAAGCCGATTGCCGAATAATTCTCAATCAATTAAAAAAACACTACTATAATTTTGCTAGGAAAAAAACTACAACAATGATAAGACCGTAATTTTTGGCTCAGGTCAAAACTGTAATTTTTCAGGACTAATGATCGAGTGTTAGGCGGCTCCTTGACACGAAAAAAAAATTTAAATGGAGTCAACCAATTAAAACAAAAACTTTTATAGTTTTGCAAAAAAAAAAAAGCTAAGACGATGAGAAAAACGTAATTTTGAACTGAGGGCGAGATCATAATTTTAATTCAGGGATGAAATCGTAAATTAAAAGAACCAACGGGGGAGTGCCAGACAACTGCCGGCATGACTGCAATTTTACACTGGGGGCAAATTTGTAATTTAACCAGGAAAAAAAAACAAAAACGATGGAGAAAATGTAAATTTAAGTTGAAGGGAAAATCGTAAATTGGCCGTGAGGAAAAAAAACTAATGACAAAACTGTAAATTTAAACTGGACAAAATCGTAATTTGTAACCGAGGGCAAAATTGAAATTTTTAGCTGAAAGCAAAAGCGTACATTTATTTTTAAGTGAGGGGTAAAATATAATTTTTAACTGATGGAAAAATTGTAATTTAAGGAAAAAAACCTAATGGCAAAAGTGTAAATTTAAACCGAGCAAAATCATAATTTTGAATCGAGGACAAAATTGAAATTTTAGCTAGGAGCAAAAGCGTAAATTTATTTTTAAATGGGGGCAAAAACTTAGTTTTATATTAATGGCAAAATCGTAATTTTAAGGCAGGATAAAATCGTAAATTTATTGGGCCAATAGGGGAGTAACAGACAGCTGTCTGACACTATTAAGACTGCCGCTCATTTCAACCAATCAGGGGCATGTACTATTACCCCTCATGGGGCTTGTATGTATTGAATTATATATATTTATAATTGTAATTTAAATTAACTTGATTGAGTTAAACTGATATTTAAAAGAGTAGGTATACTTTGTAATTTTCTACTCACACAAGGCCTCCAAGGGCTCCCGAATTCAGGTACAGCCTCGGCGATCGACAACACGATACTGGTTCTCTGATGACCATAACTTCTACCATCAGAACAATATCAGCATAAATACCGATACTTGGTTTTCTCTTTTAGTTGCTATATTAAACAACAGGATTGTACCTATATTGCAATAAACAAAACCGAACCAAACGAATACTGAAAGAAGTTTTAAAAGGATATACTTCAACTTCACATTGAGATATATATATTTGGTAAGCAGTCGCGAGCTGCTATGTATTTAATAATGTTTAGATTTATTATACGAGTATTGTGAAGCGTGAGTTGACTAATTAGAAGATAGGTTTGGGTCCACAGCGATAGAGTACTTTGTATGTATATAAACAGGTGAGACCAAACCAAAGGAGAGCAGAGTAGAAGAAAGTAGCTAACTTATATAACAATAATAATAATGTTAAGAAAAAGGGTAGGTGAGGGTGAGGGTGAGGTTGAAGAAAACGGCAACGGTGGCGGAGGATACACAGAAGATGGCACAGTGGATCTCAGAGGGAACCCCATCCTTCGATCAAAACGTGGTGGCTGGAAGGCTTGTTCCTTTGTCGTTGGTATGATAATTGATATCTTTTCTCTTTTTGAATGTCTTCCAACCTTTTTGGATCACTAGCTAGCTTTAATTTAAATATTTAAAAACCTCTGATTTCATAACTTTTAATCATGATATCATGGCTTATCTTCTTTTGATTGGATGTATGATACATGCTTTACTCAGACTAGTGGGTATGGGGAGGCTCATCCCCATGAGGATGGGCCGCCACGTCAGCACCACGTAGAAGGGGCTTGGAGAGGATGGACCTAAGGGGTGGGGGATTAACCCCTTTATATATATATATATATATATGTATGTATGTATGTATGTATGTATAGATGTGTGTGTGTGAGGAGAGAGGAAGGAGGCCCGTCATCATCGGCTGGGGAAGGACGAAGTTCACGGGAGTAGAGGCGGCGATGGGCATGAGGGGTGGGAAGATGGGGCGGCGACATGGGGACGGGCAGGAGGACGAGCCCCATTCCCTCCGGTCTCACCACATCTTTGTGTATATGGATTTTGTCCCATGCTTACGTGTCTGGGTTTCATTGATAGAAGTAGCTTGGAAAGTGTGTATTAATTTAACATATGATTTTTTGTACGTATACTAGTTGCTAGCCGACAAGTTTATTGGTTTTATTAAATAAAATATCTTAGGAGACTTATAGACACACTCACCCAAGTCCAAACTAAACTAAAGAGAAAAATGTCCGGATAGTCCCTGTGGTTTCGCATTTTTTCACCTATAGTCCCCAACTTTCTAAAACTACCTGAATAGTCCCCAAGTTTTCATTTTTTGTTTTCGGATAGTCCCTGAGTCTAACTTCAGTTACTTTTCTCTGTTAAAATGATGTGAAATGACAAAAATACCCCTTCCTTAAAAGGCCAAACCATAGGGACTATCCGGGCATCTTCTTCATTTTTATTTATAAAACCCCACCACCACACTTCATCTTCAACCTCCACCCACCATCACTCTCCTCCACCTTCCACCATCACCGCCACAGTCACTCTGCAACTCAAAGCAACACTCATACACACAAAAGCCACAAACCAAATAAAACACATACAAGCATCATCATCTTCACTCTCTATTTCCCCCCAAAGACTGACCGGCGAGTAGGGATTCCGGCCGGCTCTCCGGCGACTGATCATTCGACAGACACCACGACCCCCTTACCCTTCTCTTCTTCTTAAACCACCACCCATACACCTCTGTTTGAACGAACGGCTGGCCACCACCATTTCGGTGGTGGCGTGCGGCGGCACATACACAGACGCGGAGAGAGAGAGAGAGAGAGAGAGAGAGAGTTAGAGAGAAAATGATGTCGACGGCGGCAGTAGACACCGACAGCAGCAGCACCGCCCACGGCGGCGGTGGTCCGTTCAGTTGTGATTCTCGAGTCCTTTGTCCTCAGATCAGTTCCAGACGCAAACACGGTCGAGCCACCATGTTTTCTGGCTCCGATTCGGGACTCGCGTCGCCGCCGATTCAGGTTAGAATTTGGTTTGGGTCACGTTTCGAATTTTGGCTTTGGTTCGAGTCTTATTCAGTTTTGGTTCGAGTTTCGGTTTGTTTCGACTCACGCGGCTCGGTTCAGATTCGGATCGATTGGTTCAGATCCGGGTCAGTCGAGTTCAATCGGTAATCCCTCACTTCTGTTCTTTTAGATTTGAGCAGAGTGATTGTGGCGGTGATGGTGGAGGGTGGAAGAGGGTGATGGTGGGTGGAGGTTGAAGATGAAGTGTGGTGGTGGGGTTTTATAAATAAAAATGAAGAAGATGCCCGGATAGTCCCTATGGTTTGGCCTTTTAAGGAAATGGTATTTTTGTCATTTCACATCATTTTAACAGAGAAAAGTAACTGAAGTTAGACCCAGGGACTATCCGGGAACAAAAAATGAAAACTTGGGGACTATTCAGGTAGTTTTATAAAGTTGGGGACTATAGGTGAAAAAAGACGAAACCACAGGGACTATCCGGGCATTTTTCTCTAAACTAAACTATATCATGGTGTAACTTTCAAAGCTCCCAATTGTGATATTCTTTTGAAACAAATTATAATTTTTTATTGATTTTATATAGTACCTAAACAAAATGAACAATTCCACATGCATGTATATTCTTTTAAAAATTTTTGTTTGAAACTATGTGTATATAGATTTTTGTTTTTACGACGAATTTCTTTTAATCATTTCGTCAGATTTGAATTCATGATCTTCTCTTCTCAAACCTAAAATTCTACAAGTCCCAACTTACTTTTCCTGTTTATCTTATATCAAAACTTCAAATTCTATTTCTTAATTATATTTTAAAAAGTTAGTTATACGAAATAACAATAGTAATAAAATATAATATATTAAAACGTAATTACAATTATATCTTATCTCAAATATCGTTTTATAATTTTTAAATTTTCACTCGTGTAATACAGAGTTTTCTAACCTAGTGTAATATCCAAAAAAACATATTAAGAATAAAAAGAGTGATTTGCAGTGTATGAAGTGTTTGAGAGGATGGCATATTATGGTATATCATCCAACTTGATCATATACCTAACGACAAAGCTCCGGCAGGGAACGGTAAAGTCGTCAAACAACGTAACGAATTGGGTCGGAACCATTTGGATGACTCCCATTCTTGGTGCTTACTTGGCGGATGCCGTCCTTGGCCGTTATTGGACTTTCCTCATCTCTGCAGCCATCTACCTCACGGTATTTCTCATTTTCTTTATTACCAAACTGTAGTTTTTCTAACATTTCGACATAAAATTTATGAAAACCCAAGTTAGTATCCAACCATGTGTATTTAATAGCCTTGTAATATCTGAAAACTATGTTATGTTGGATACAATTTATTTTTCAACAGATTAAAGATAAAAATAATATGTAAGACTTTTTTTTTATTAGATGGAAAATGGTTTAAAGAAAAATAAAATTATATTTCGAAAGCAGAATGGTTATAAAAAGAAAAAAGAAAAAAAAAATTCCATGTGTGCATGTTCATCGTATAAAGTTTAACCTCAAAACGTACCATCTTCATAACTGCTATTTAATTGATGTTTACATATTTATATATCAGTGTGTGAAAGAGTTGACTACTGCGGGGTATGGGGCGGGGGTTTGGGCGTGGGTTGGCTGAAAACGCTCAAGCCACCACCCCGGGTGGGCATGGGTTTGGGCGTGGCCCCTTTGGCGTGGGATTCAGCCCGGGCGTTGGGCGGGCTAGTAAGTGACATGGCATGCTCTAAATGGTCAAACCAAATTCATGCCCCCCAACCCAAGCCCCACCATACCCCATGGGCGTGGGTTTTGGTGGTGGGTTTTTTCCCATTCCACGTGTCAACATATGCCCCAACCCAAGCCCCCCATACCCCGCAGTCTAAAAATGGGCCTGTCGACCCAACTTGCAAATAGATATTTAATATGGTCATTTTCTCAAGACTATTTAATACATAATAATATGACATCTTTGAATATCGTTTCTTTGACAAAGAAAAAGCTAATATAAAAATAAAATTAAGATCAAATAATTGACTAGCTGTTCAACTTGTGAGCTGTAGGAAATCTTGAAACATTAAAAAATCTTTATATGCTTCAACTTTGTATATATTTTGGAAAGTAAAATTCGGATCCTTAATTAATTTGTCTAATCTTAGAATATAGTGATTATATAATTTTAGATGTAAAACTTTTCGACACATTTTATATAGATTGGTTTTCACAATATAAGGATGAAAGAGGATAGGTTGTATGTTTATAACAAGATGTTACGAAATTAATTTTGTTGACAAGATGAATATTGTGTGACAAATCAAAAACAGGGAATGAGCTTACTCACACTAGCAGTTTCACTACCAGGGCTAAAGCCTCCCAGTTGTGATTCTGGGACCAACTGCAAGAAAGCTTCCACCTTGCAACTAGCCGTTTTCTTTGGCGCCCTTTATACACTTGCCGTTGGAACTGGTGGTACCAAGCCTAACATCTCTACCATCGGCGCTGACCAATTTGACGACTTTGAACCGAAAGAGAAAGCCCAAAAACTATCCTTTTTCAACTGGTGGATGTTCAGTATCTTCTTTGGCACCCTCTTTGCCAACACGGTTCTTGTGTACATACAAGACAATGTCGGATGGACCCTCGGTTATGGCCTCCCCACACTCGGCCTCCTTATTTCCATCTTGATCTTCTTGGCTGGAACACCTTACTACAGGCACAAAGTTCCTACTGGTAGCCCCTTCACTAAGATGGGTCGTGTCATTCTTGCTGCCCTAAAGAAATGGAACACACCCATTCCTACTGACCCGAAAGAGCTCTATGAACTTGACTTGACCGAATATGCTAAGAAAGGGAAATATAGGATTGATTCCACTCCCACCCTCAGGTTATATATCTATAACAAAATGAGCCTAATGCAACATTTTTGTTGCGTTTGGATAAAAAGTTACATCACGTAACAAAAAGGTTGCATTAAGTCTAATGCAACTTTAACCTAATGCAATATAATCTCTGTGACAAAAATTAGAAGTTTGCATTAGGCTCATTTTTTGTATATGTTTACGTTAATTAAACACATATAGATCGATCTCTAAACATTAGTTAAAATTGGTTTATATAGGTTCTTAAACAAAGCTTGTGTTAGAACAGAAGGAGCTCCTTCATGGATGTTATGTACAGTAACTGAAGTTGAAGAAACCAAACAGATACTGCGAATGTTACCCATCTTGATAGCAACATTTGTCCCAAGCACAATGATTGCGCAGATTAGTACTCTTTTCGTGAAGCAAGGAACAACTTTGGAGAGGAAAATTGGCAACTTTGAAATCCCACCAGCCAGCTTAGCCGGATTCGTGACCATATCCATGCTTGTATCAGTTGTGCTTTATGACCGCTTCTTTGTCCGCATAATGGCAAAGTGGACCAAGAACCCAAGAGGAGTGACCCTCCTCCAAAGAATGGGGACAGGCATGGTTATCCATATTATTATAATGGTGGTAGCATCCTTAACCGATAGGTATAGGCTAAGCGTGGCAAAAGATCATGGTGTGGTTGAGAGTGGGAAACAAGTGCCTTTGTCAATCTTCGTTATCCTTCCTCAGTTTGTATTAATGGGAGTGGCAGATGCATTTCTAGAGGTAGCGAAGATTGAGTTTTTCTACGATCAAGCACCCGAAAGCATGAAGAGTCTTGGGACTTCTTATTCCATGACAAGTTTAGGGGTTGGGAGTTTCCTCAGTAGCTTTCTTTTGTCCACAGTTTCTCATCTCACCGAGAGGAATGGTCACAGAGGCTGGATTCTCAACAACCTCAATGCCTCTCATCTCGACTACTATTATGCTTTTTTCGCCGTGCTCAACTTGTTGAACTTCGTTTTCTTTCTAATAATGACTAAGTTTTACGTATACAAGGCTGAGGTCTCAGATTCTATGATCATTCTTGAAGAAGAGCTCAAGTCAACTACCGGTCATGTGGTGGCTAAACAAGAAGCTGCATCAAGATTCAACTTAGCTTAAAGATCCAGTTGTAGTAAGATGCATGTATGAAAGGACAATCTAGCTTGTTGTAAAATAGTATTGTTTAAGGCATTCCACTACAAATTAAGCTTTCAGTCGTGGACATACTCATGTCAAGATTCTACTTAACTTAAAGATCCAATTGTAGCCAGATACACCAAACCGAATCCAAAGCATTTAGTTTCTACTAGTGGTGATCAGGTAGCATTGAATTTCTACATCCTACCATTGTGGGATCATGCATTTGAGAGTGTTGCACGTACCCATGGATGGTGAATTGCAAGGACATTGTGGTTTAGTGACTTGTTTAGTTTTGAATCACAATAAATGTTATGTGAAATTAGTGAAATTTTCCCGTGCTATGCGGCGCGAATTCGTTATTGTAGCGACACTTGGTATAGCAACCGAAACCGAAAGACTAAATCCAAAAATATAAAGTCGTGAAATTCTAAAAACGATAGCCTACGTGTTTTACATTGATCGGGGAACCATAAAAACGAATACATGTATCGGCTCCAATTATAGCTATACCACTACCGATGTTGTTTGGTCGAAATCAGTTTGTTTTGTCAGGGTACCGGACTACCGGCACACGTATAGCCTACGATACAAAAACAAAACACTATATTTTAAATACCACTTCATTGTCAGCAAAATTTATAGCAGAACGAGGAGAACAAAAAAACTTAACGAATGATCTTAATCAGGCTGCCTTGCATTCTTGTAGTACACCAATGATCTTCTCTTAATCGAATCTTGCGGAACTTGCTCTTGCCAGTGTCATACCCGATAAATTTCAGGTTGGATTGGTTGTATGTTAAATAAAAAAGTAAACTTTACAAATGATGAACTCAAGATTCATACTTTTTTAGGTAAATGGGTTTCTAAGGGCCATGAAAAAACAGATAAGTTCAGCCGGAGCCGGAAAACGTGAGAAGTTCACATTTGAAGATATGTTATCTTTCCAGAAGGTAATCACTTTACCTTTTTAAGCTTATTGGCATTATGAGCCGTTATCTATTATGGTTTACCTTTTTTCTAAAAAAAATAATCAACGTGACACAGGATCCTATTCCAACATTGCTACTGAAAATAAACCTTGTGAGCCAGGCTGTAAAGCTATTCCAAACCATTTTGAAATAGATGGGAATCGATTTATCTGAGAAAGAGAATCAAATTTAGCCTGAAAGAAAGAATTAAACTTGTTGGTGAGTTTTATAAACTAGCTTTTGAACATTCTGAGTTCCGAGATGAAATTTTTGCACAAATTTTTAAGCAAACCAGGAATTGTCCTCATAGGCATGCACCAGGAATTGTTCTCATAGGCATGCACCATGTATATTCAATAATTTTATCACATATCTCAATGATTATGTGTTAAATGATTTCTATTGTGGGCGTTTGTTGTTTTTGTACAGGCCATGTTTAGACCATGGGGTATGGGGCTTGGGTTGGGGCGTGGGTTGGCTGAAAACGCCCAAGTCACCACCCCGGGGGCTTGGGTTGGGGCGTGGGTTTTGGGCGTGGCCCTTGGGGCTTGGCTTTTAAGCCGGGCGTGGGGTGAATTTGCTTTCCACATGTCAGACTCTCAATGGCCAAACCAAACTCATGCCCCCAACCCAAGCCCCACCATACCCCATGGGCGTGGGTTTAAATTTGCTTTCCACATGTCAACCAATGCCCCAACCCAAGCCCTGAACCCAAGCCCCACCATACCCCATCGGCGTGGGTTTAAATTTGCTTTCCACATGTCAACCAATGCCCCAACCCAAGCCCCACCATACCCCACGGCCTTAGTATGAGCATGGGAACTCATGTATATGTGTGCATTATTCATGTCACCTAGTAAGGATATTGGTAAATTTTTATCAAAGTACATCTGTGATGTTGTGGCGATGTGCAACTTTTTGCAACAAACACTGTAAATGCACTGGAATGTTTGGTGAAGGCAGGACCACACCATAAGATTTCGTGTCGCAAAGAGATTGAAGCTCTTTTGATTGTTAAAAAGCTTACCACCATCGTGTTTTTCTTAGATAAAACTTCCCAAGAAATATCATATGACATGACGGCAACCATTTCTGATATTGTTTGGTGAAGGCAGGACCACGCCATAAGATTTCGTGTCGCAAAGAGATTGAAGCTCTTTTGATTGTTAAAAAGCTTACCACCATTGTGTTTTTCTTAGATAAAACTTCCCAAGAAATATCATATGACATGACGGAAACCATTTCTAATATTGTTGAGGTATTACTATTTCCAACTTTTTTTTTCTGTTACTATGTGTCACACCTCGATATTTCAACCACAAACCGGTGGGCCTGGTGGGGAGTATCGTGACGTAAGATTGGTATCGTCATAGTCAAATATACACAGAATAGCACAGCGGAAGTCTTTGGGATATAAAATATTATTACAAACTCAATTGTCTGAAAAAATCAAAGTAATAAGTACAGAGGAGCTTGTAACAATAATCCACAGGCGGATCATTATATACAAAAGAAGTTTATCAGACTAATGGCTTATGCGAAGGAGTTGCAAATTCCTCGTCTAACAAATCCAAGCAGCTTCCAGCCTATTTACGTATTTGTACCTGTCACTTAATCTTTTGAAAATACGTCAGTTTTCACTGGTAAATACAATCAACCGACACATTTGAAAATGTTTAAGAAAATTGGTTTAAGTGCACAAGGCACGAAAAATTCGTTTATACTTGGGACAACGAATGAGTTATGATTTAGGGTTAAGAGATCCTAGTTAGGGTTCGACAAGCCGGTTCCAACGCCCTGGAATGAGTCAAATCGGAGTTCGTTTGAGTCGGTTCCTCACTTTTTTAGTGTCCCCAATGAACCTCACACTATATATATATATATATATAGGTAGGTAGAGGATCCTGTAAAAAGTGCTCAAAGTGTATTATAACACTATATATAATACTATATAACACCATATAAACACCGTATAACAATATGTAACACCATATAATACCATATAATACTTTGTAACACTATATATCATTATATAACAAATATAACACTATAGGTTGTCTGATAGCATGTCTATGATAGATGTATAGTGTTATATTTGTTATATAATGATATATAGTGTTATATGGTATTATATGGTGTTACATATTGCTATACGGTGTTTATATGGTGTTATATAGTATTATATATAGTGTTATAATACACTTCTCACACTTTAGGCCTTTTTTACACTATCCTTACCCTATATATATATATATATATATATATATATAGGGTAAGGTTCATGCGAGAACCACCTTTATTGCGAGAACCGCGAGAACCAATGTGAACACAACCTAAAATAGCTAAAAAAACCTAACCCCCACCCCCCTCCCCAAAAAAAAAAAAACCTAACCCCCCCCCCCCCCCAAGCTAAAATGCTAAAAACTAAATCCCCAAAAAACCTAAAAAAAAATCTTAAAAAATAAAAAAAAAAATCTAAATTTTTTTTAATATTTTTATGTTAAAATCGCTACTTTTAGTAGCCAATTTTTTTTTAAAATTTAAAAATTGTTTTTTTTTTGCTACTAAAAGTAGCGATTTTTTTATAAAAAATATTAAAAACAAAATTTGTGTGTTTTTAGCTATTTTTAGGCATTTTTGGTTGTGTTCACATCGGTTCTCGCTGTTCATGCAATAAAGGGTGGTTCCTAACGGATCTTTGTCCTATATATATATATATATATACATATATATATATAAAGGTTCCTTTAAAAAAGACCAAAACTGTGAGAAGGGTAAGAAAGAATCTACACCATTAGATCTTTGATCTAATGGTTGAGATTAATAGGGACCAAATTGTAAAATTTGTTTTATTTTTTTGGACTTAATTGAAAATTATAGGGGTAATAAAGTCTTTATATCTATTCTAAATAGAAAACTGTAAATCAAAATCCCTACAATTTCGATCTCTCTCTACATCGCACGACCAGATGATCTCTCTCTCTACAATTTCGATCTCTCTCTCTACATCGCAGTGGAGCGGCGGCGACGGAGCGACAGCGGCAGTGGTGGTGCCGGAGCGGCAGGGGTGGTGCCGGAGCGGCAGTGGTGGTGCCGGAAGTTGCAGTGGTGATGGTCGTGCGATCTCTCTCTACATCGCACGACCATATGATCTCTCTCTCTACACGACAGCGGCGGCGGAGTGGCAGTGGTGGTGCCGGAAGTGGAGAAGATGATGCAGAGATGTAATGATTATTGAATGGTGTTATATATGTGCTGAATGGTGTTATATACTTTATTTAATGGTGTTATATATGTGCTGAATGGTGTTATATACTTTATTGTATGGTGTTATATACTTTATTGAATGGTGTTATATATGTGCTGAATGGAGTTATATACTTACCGAATGGTGTTATATACTTGCTGAAAGGTGTTATATACTTACTGAATTGTGTTATATACTTGCTGAATGGTGTTATATACTTGCTGAATGGTGTTATATCCTTGCTGAATGTTGTTATATCCTTACTGAATGGTGTTATATACTTGTTGAATGGTGTTTATAGAGATCTTTTAAAAAAATCAAGTTCCTATAATTAAGTGACGGTTATGGGAAGTTTTTAATTAATTGAATTAATGATAAATTACTTGTTTACCGTTTTGAATTAATTTAGATTTAGGACACATGTCATCTCCACAATATTTCTCACATTTCTCACACTTTTAACCTCTTTTACAATAACCTTACCACATATATATATATATATATAGGGGAAGGCTATAGAGAAAACTCACTTGAGTTGTGTAAACTCAAGAAACCTTTGTAAAAAACTTATGTAAACTCAAGAAACCTTTCTAAAAAAAATAAATATGTAATATACATATATTGAGCATTTTTAAAAAAGAAACACAAAAAAACACCGAGTAGTTTTTTTTTTTAAAAAAACGTTACAAATTTCAGGTTACATAATATATATGTCCAAAAAAATGTAACATACAAATTTTCAACATTAAAAAAAAACTAGTAAGCGTTTTTTTTTTCATTTTTTTCATAAATAGGTTCGTGTACATTTATATTACATTCCCTGTTTTTTTAGAAAAAATAAAAATATTACATAGGGTTTATTTGGGTTTTCTCAACTCACATGAGTTTTCGATTTAGCTTTCCCCTATATATATATATATATAGGGTAGGGATCCTAAGTGAAGTCCACCCTATTTGAGAAACTTGAAAAGCAATCTGGACAACACATTTTTCCTAAGCAAAAACTGCAAAAAAAAAAAGGTGAAAAAAATGCAATTTTTTTTTTTTGAAAAATCGCAGCTTTTTCTTTAAGGATTAAATTTTTTATTTATTTATTTTTTTTAAAATATTTTTTTGGACTTATACACATGTGTATATTGTTAATCTTTTAACTATACATATATGTATATTGTCAGTTATACATATATGTATATACATGTTTAAAATTAAAAAAAATATGTGTTATAAATCCTAAACCTTAAACCATAAACACTAAAGCTAAACCTTAATGCTAAACCCTAAAGCTAAACCCTAATGCTAAACCCTAATTCTAAACCCTAAAGCTAAACCCTAATGCTAAACCCTAAAGCTAAAACTAAACCCTAAAGCTAAACCCTTAATGCTAAACCCTAATGCAAACCCTAAAGGTGAAAAATCTGGACCACACATTTTCCTTATTTGAGAAACTTGAGAAGCAATCTGGACCACACATTTTCCCTAAGCAAAAAATGCAAAAAAAAAAAAAGGTGAAAAAAATGCAAATTTTTTTTTTTTGAAAAATCGCAGCTTTTTCTTTAAGGATTAAATTTTTTATTTATTTATTTTTTTGGACTTATACACATGTGTATATTGTTAATCTTTTAACTATACATATATGTATATTGTCAGTTATACATATATGTATATACATGTTTAAAATTGAAAAAATATGTGTTATAAATCCTAAACCTTAAACCTTAAACCATAAACACTAAAGCTAAACCTTAATGCTAAACCCTAAACCCTGAAGCTAAACACTAAACCCTAAAGCTAAACCCTAATGCTAAACCCTAATTCTAAACCCTAATGCTAAACCCTAAAGCTAAAACTAAACCCTAAAGCTAAACCCTTAATGCTAAACCCTAATGCAAACCCTAAAGATAAAGCTAAACCCAAAAGTTAAAGCTAAACCCTAATGCTAAACCTAAAAGCTAAACCCAAATGCTAAACCCTAAATACTATTGCTAAACCATAATGCTAAACCCTAAAGCTAAACCCTAAACCCTAAACCCTAATGCTAAACCCTAAATACTAATGCTAAACCCTAAATAACACTTATTTTTCAATTTAAAACATGTATATACATATATGTATAATTGACAATATACATATATGTATAGTTAAAAGATTAGCAATATACATATGTGTATAAATCTCAAAAAAAAAATTAAAAAAATAAAAAATTAAATTCTTAAAGAAAAAGCTGCGATTTTTCCAAAAAAAAATGCATTTTTTTTACCTTTTTTTTGCATTTTTTTGTTTAGGGAAAATGTGTAGTCCAGAATGCTTCTCAAGTTTCTCAATTAGCCTACTACTTCTCACATGATCCTTATCCTATATATATATATATATATATATATATATATATATATCTGGTAGGGATCCTAAGAGAAGTCCACCCTATTTGAGAAGCATCTTGGATCACATATTTCCCTAAGCTTTTCGTAATATATACATGTGTATAGTTTAAAATTGACTATATACATATATGTATATTGTCAAATCTTGAATTATACACATATGTATATACTCAATTTTAAACTATACATATGTGTATATTACAAAAAATCTTAGGGAAAATGTGTGGTACAGAATGTTTCTCAACTTTCTCAATTATCTTAGTTCTTTTCACAAGATCGTAACCCTATATATATATATATATATATATAAAGAGAGAGAATCATATAACTAAAACAACTATAACACATATATGTATCTTATCAACAGATAATATAATAGGTATGTACATAATCCTCAATACATTATTTAAAGGGTGAGGGTATTGACACACCCCTACTTTTTGAGTGCACAACCCCCCCTAGAGGTGGGATATAGGGCAATAAGGGGAGTATATAGTGTGAAAGCAATTAATGTGTCAGAAAAAGGGTTTTGATAAGCCTCTCATTGCCCTATGAGAGGCATATAAGGTTGTGGTAGTTGGAGCATTAAACCCTATACGCCTCTCATTGAGCAATGAGAGGCTTATCGGCACGACTTTTGATGAATTTAAGGTATAATTACTGACATGAAATGAGTTCAGTCTGAAAAGGCGTGAAAGTGACCCATATGACCCTTATCGACCTATACGACCCTTATCGACCTATACGACCCTTATCGAGCAAAAATGTTTGTTTACCCAAGCGTACGGGATTTATGGCTTCCAAATTTTTTCAAACTCGCAAAATTCCAACTGAACTCCTGAAGATTCTTAACTAAAAAATTTGGTTGAGACCGTGAAGCATAAAGATGTCGTTTTGGGGCATCGGTAATATTTTTGGCGAAGATTCGAACCAGTCATACGTCTCCGAAAGCGTTTGGTTATCCGGCGTTGATCGAGGTGAGGAGGAGGTTGTGTCCGTGTCTCGTTGTGATGACGGGGGTGTGCGACCCACGTTACCTGACTTGAACCAGGTGTTTATAGATGAGGGGGAACCATCTTACATTGCCCAAAGTTATCCGCGACACGAATACAGGACTTACCATTCGTATACGGAAAACAAACACAATTAGAGTATGAGGAAGGTGCTAAGGAGTATGAGAAAAATGATAACGAAGTCGAAGAAGGTGCTAACGACTTTGAGGAAAATGATAACGAAGTCGAGGAATGTGCTAAGGACTTTGAGGAAAATGATAACGAAATCGAGGAAGGTGTAATGCACTTTGAGGAGGGTGTTGACGACGACGAACCTGCTAACGAGGAAGGTGTTCACGACGACGAGCGTGCTAACGAGGAACCTGCTAACGAGGAAGGTGCTAATGACGAGAAAAAAACAAAAAAGGTATGACATAACCGTCAATTACGTGTTATTCGTGTTACATAATGTTGATATAATTTTAGAGTGGATAAAATGATTTTGTATACGTGTTATTCGTATGTATATAATTTTTATTAGGTAGGAGAAATCTAGAAAATGTTTGACCCGTCCCGACCTTAACCCGAACCCGACCCGAAATCGTGTCATACATATTAACCCGATTTCGTTATCATTTTGGTGAAAGATTATATATGTTCTGGTGAAATATTTTGTTAAAAATAGATTACTTAGGCTTGTAAATGAACCGAACGAACACGAATGAGGCATGTATACTGATTAAAAATAGAAAATGTATGACACGAAATTTCATACAAACCCTAAAATGTGTCATACATATTAACCCGAACCCGATGTTGAACCCGAGTTTTTTTATTGTTTTTTCGACAAATTAATATATTAATTTCATTTATGTGGATTTCTAATGAACCTTTTTTTTAGGTATTTGGGTCACTTGAAGAATTGAAGAATTGGGTATACAAAAGAGAAGTTGCGAAAGGTTACGTCATTGTCACCCAACGAACGAGGAAAAAAGGCGAAGGTGCGTCAGCAAGGACAGTGAAGATATGGTTGCAATGCGATCGTGGCGGCGAACACAAAAGTAAAGCATCCGTTTGACGTTCCGGTAGCAAAAGGGTTGGCTGTCCTTTTAGTCTGATAGGGAAACTAGACTCAAGTAGTTGTAGTTGGAGCCTTGTGGAGAAGAAAAACATTCACAACCATGAGCCTGCTGAATTTCTCGAGGGCCACGCGTTTGCTAGAAGGCTGACCCCGGACGAAGAATCACAGGTGGAGAGACTTTATCTGCAAAACATGGAGCCTACAAATATACATTTAACCATAAGAAATCAGTACCCACATAGCGTGTGCATTCTACAAGACGTACAAAACATGATTAAAAAGATTAAACGAAAAATGTACGGCGATCGAACTCCAATGCAGATATTGGAGAGCATGTTGCAAGAAGAAAGGTATGTTTATTTCACCAGAGTGAATCCCTCCACAAACTCGGTCGAGGAGGTTTTTTTCGTTCATCCGGACTCGTACAGCATGTGGTGTGCATTCCCACATGTGTTGATGATTGATGCTACCTACAAGACGAATGAGTATAAACTTCCGTTTATTCAAGTTGTGGGTGTGACATCGAGACACAAGTCTTTTTGTGTGGCTCATGCGTTTGTCTCTAAAGAAAAAAAAGATAACTTCTTATGGGTCCTGGAGAAACTCAAAGAATTTTTGGTAGATTGCATGGAGCCACGTGTAATTGTAACAGATAGGGATCAAGCTTTGATGAATGCTTGCGATAAAGTATTCCCAAAAGCTTCCAAATTGCTATGTAGGTGGCGCATCTCACAGAATATTCTAAAACACTGTCGGGCAAAATTTACGGATGAAGATTGGAAAATATTCAAGCTTTCTTGGTCTCGACTATGTAATTCTCCCATTCCGACGATATACAATTATAACTTTCAGCGGATTTTAACGCGACTGGTTAACGACGGACGATCAGGTACATATTATATTAGTTTACATACATTCATCCATACATATATACATACAAACATTACAAATCATTGTATTCAGTTTTTTTTCAGATGTTCTGGATTATTTGTATGATGTGTGGCTGAAAGATTATAAAGAAAAGTTCGTTTCAGCTTGGACTAACACAGTCCCCAATTTTGGTCAACATTCAACCAACAGAGTTGAAAGCCAGAATTCTAAGTTTAAGAGATACATTAAAGGGCCAAACAACTCGCTCCATAGACTTGTGTGTCTTGTTGGCAAAGTTGTAGAGTCACAAAAGATACAAATAAAACTTAGTTTTAAGGAGAGCAGGTCCGTGCAAATGGGGGACCACAGATTTCCATTTTTTGACAACCTACGCGGTAATGTTTACCAAAAATCCTTAGAGTTATTGGTTGTCGAGAGGAAGAAGCTAAATGCGTTGAGGGCAGGAGGGGGGACTTGTGGCCACCAGCTTTCTACGGGTTGTGGGTTTCCAAGTGCTTGTCAGATGGAGTGGTGGGAAAATACAGGTAACATAACAACTATAACATATGCTTCGATCCATAGAATATAATCATCATTATACTTCATGTTTTAACAATGATTCTTGAAAAACAGGTTGCAAAATTCCACTTGCCGCTATACAAAAATTCTGGACAAAACTTGATTTTTCGACAGAAGAACTTAATCAAGACGAGTGTAATATTCAGGCGGAAATGGATAAACTCACACAGCAACTACATACGCAGCCACCTCTAGTGTTAAAAAGTATGTTGTCGAAGATGAAAGCGGTGTTGAATCCAAGTATGACTGACCATCAACCGCCTGAGGTACAACAAGATACGCGGGGCCGCCCAACTACGAAAGCAAAACAACAAAAGAATGAAGACCTTGCGAGACGTAAAGATAAACAACCCGAATCACAGAGGAACGACTACACTCAAAAGCCAAATGTGCGACGTAGTCGTTCAAAGAAAAGCAAAGAAGAAAAAAAATACACTTCCGATTATAGATAAAGACTTTCCACTGTTGGCCGAGCACAGGTACATACGTATATACATACATATATTTAGAATTCTTTTTCAATTTTTTATTTTTTAATATTTTTTAGTTTTTTATTTTTTTTGCCAATTATAGGTACAAAAACGTGATCGAGCGTTTTAAGGATTGGCTTCCATCTAGCTATCGGAGATACATAACACATATCGAAGATGCCCAGCCGGACGGTAACTGTGGGTTTCGATCCATAGCTATGGGTTTGGGGTATGACCAGAAACAGTGGAAGTGGGTCCGCCAAGAGCTACTCGACGAGATGTTCATTAACAAAAAGCGTTGGGGGCATATACTCGAATCATTGGACAAGGGATGTTACGAAAATGTGTATCGATCGATAAATTGGTTAAATGTTGAACCTGCACCTATGCTATGCTGGATGTGGTTGCCCTACACAGGGTTGTTGGTGGCTCAAAAATTTGGGGTGATTGTTCAACATTTAAGCAACGGTGTTTGTCAAACTTACTTCCCGATGTTCGATGGACCGCAGGTGTACCCGAACCATTCCATTTTAACGATTGCTTATGTCGAAGATAGACATTTCATCATGGTTAAGTTAGCGGATGATAGCCCGATGCCAGTACCAAATGGACTTTGGAATATATACCGAAGTATGGAAGCTATGGAATGGGAGACAATGTACATGTCTCGTATTGCACAGGGTAGGGCGTTACTACGTATTAATAGAACTCGACAAAAAGAAGTTATTGACTTGTGTTAGGTGTAGCATCCGTGAAACATAGTGTACGCAACGAACTTATTAATGTTTCTCTTTATTATAATTTAAATATATTGTAACATCCGTCAAATATAGTGTACGCAACAATTTTTTTATAATTTTTTTAATTAAAGTGCTTCATATAAAAGAAAAGAGTACAAAATAAAAGAAAACTATTGTTTTAAAGGGATTTAAAATTGTTGACTCAAACTAAAAATGAAATCTGTGTTTTTTTTAATAAAAGGAATTAATTTTAATATAAAGAAATGAATAATAAAAAAATTAGAATTACTCAAATAAAAAAGGGAGGGGTCCTTCTGTATCGGACCGGCCTCCCCCAGGTTTCGAACTCGCACCCTTCGCATAGAACACACAAGCATTAACCAGTTTATCCTCCTGTACAGGAGCTGATAAATTGGTTATAGTATATCCTTTATACACTTCATACGCTTTAAACCCAACAACTCCTATAAGGTGCTCATTGAACCATACGGCTCTCATTGAACACAAACACTTTCCCAACTTCAATAAAGGGGTAAACTAGATCTAAAATTTGAAAACTCTCATACTAAAACACCAAGAACACACACACAAACGCTCTGGACCACACGATTTTCACAAGACAAACTCTGGACCACACGATGAAGGTTAGTTTGTATTCCAAATTTTATTGCTTAATCTTCAACCTTTTTTTATTTTTTGGTTTTATTTCCGCCGTTTGTGGTGGTGTTGGGTTTGACGGTGGTGTTGGGTTTGATGGTGGTGGGGGATTGACTATGGTGGGGAATGACGGCGGTGGGGGATTGACGGCGGTGGGGGATTGACTGTGGTGGGGAATGACGGCGGTGGTGATTGATGGCAGTGGTGGTGGTAGTGGTGGTGGTGGCGGTGGTGGTGGTTGTGGTGGTGGTGGCTGTGGTGGTGGTGGTTGTGGTGGTGGTGGTGGTGCTGGTTGTGGTGGTGCTGGTTGTGGTGGTGGTGGGGATTGACGGCTGTGGTGGTGGTGATTGTTGTGGTGGTGGTTCGGCGGGTGTGGTGGTGGCTGTGGTGGTGGTGGTGGTTGTTGTGGTGGTGGTTAGGCGGGTGTGGTGGCTGTGGTGGTGGTGGTTAGGCAGGTGTGGTGGTGGCTGTGGTGGTAGTGGTGGTAGTGGTTAGGCGGGTGTGGTGGCGGCTGTGGTGGTGGTGGTGGTTAGGCGGGTGTGGTGGTGTTGGTGGTTAGGCGGGTGTGGTGGTGTTGGTGGTAGCGTAACCCTACCCGACCCCCGGCCCGACACGTTTGCCGGGTCTAGACTTATATCATCGTTTTTTTTAAATGTGCATATGTTATTTTTATTATTATATTTATTATTTTTAACAATATATTTTCGGATGTCGGGTCTAATGCTATAATTGTATGTTTTATTAACAGGATATCGAAAGTCGGTGTTTTGACGGCGGTGGTAGCGTAATCCTTCTGGAGAAGTACACTGTGTTCATATTTCAGATTCAAACGCTTAACTGTGTTCGTATTCCAGATTCATGCACCGGAACGTCCACCAACGACAATGTTTCTGCACCCACAGTCTATGACGGTGGAAGTAGATATTTACCGGTGACTGTGAGGGTGAACTGGAATGTTCTTCCACCTCCACCAACGACAATGCTTCTGCGTCAGATGGATTGGTTCTTCATGCTGTGGAACCGGTTACTGAGAATTCTTCTGCGACAACGAGGGAGCGCCAGATCAGATCGGAGGTTCTTCATGTGGTAATGGGGAAGCGGAAAGCACGTTTACCGTGGAACGCGTCCTTAAAGTTGATAGCAACAATATGGTGACCGAATAGAGATCTGAATAACCGATACAGTTTGCAAGAATTTAAGAATATGTAACAGTTAGCGATTTAGGGTTTAGGGTTTAGGATTTAGTCGTTACATTTTGTATTAAAATGACATGTTTTGTGTATTAATATAAAACGATGTTTCGTGTATTTATTGCGTTATGGTTAATAAATGACAAGTGAAAAATAATTAAAGACATAATAATAATTGATAAATAAAAAATTTGACATTTTATAATACACAAAATTCATTTCATAAAATATCGTCATGGGTCAAAGACCGTACCCGACCCCCGGCCCGACCCGTTTGCCGGGACTAGATATAACATCGTTTTTTTTAAATGTGCATATGTTTTATTATTATTATTATTATTATTATTATTATTTGTTATAATAATAATAATTATTATTATTATTATTATTTATTACTATTATTATTATTACTATTATTATTATTATTACTATTATTATTATTATTATTATTATTGCTAAGTTAACGGGATGATTGTCCGATGTCGGTACGAAATGGACTTTGAAATACCTCACCGACGTATAGAAGCTATGAATGGGTGACAATGTACATGTATCGTATTACACAGGGTAGAGCGTTAGTAGATAGTAATAGAACTTCACGAAAAAGAATTTGTTAACTTGGCAAAGGTGTAACATCCGTGAAATATAGTGTATGCAACAATTAAAAAAAATATTAATTAGGGTGTTTTATAACATAAAAAATCATTAATTACCACATAAAATTGTTAAAAAATTTAATTTCATATGAGTCGTATAGGGCAATGAGACCCATATACAACTCCTATAAGGTGCTCATTGATCAACAAGCCTCCCCTGGTTGACACCTTATGAGTGTCTCATTGACCAAAAAGCCTCCCCTGGTGGTTTCCACTTTTAAAGTGTTGGTGGTGGTGGGGGTGGGTCGGCTGGGGTGGTGGTGGTGGGTCAGCTGGGGTGGTGGTGGTGGTGGGTAGGCTGTGGTGGTGGGTCGGTTGGGGTGGTGGTGGTGGTGGGTCCGCTGTGTTGGTGGTGGTGGTGGCGGTGGGTCGTAGTGTCTCATTGACCAAAAAGCCTCCCCTGGTGGTTTCCACTTTTAAAGTGTTGGTGGTGGTGGGGGTGGGTCGGCTGGGGTGGTGGTGGTGGTGGTGGGTCAGCTGGGGTGGTGGTGGTGGTGGGTAGGCTGTGGTGGTGGGTCGGTTGGGGTGGTGGTGGTGGTGGTGGGTCCGCTGTGTTGGTGGTGGTGGTGGCGGTGGGTCGTCTGGGGTGGTGGTGGTGGTGGGTCGGCTGTGTTGGTGGTGGTGGTGGGGGTGGGTCGGCTGGGGTGGTGGTGGTGGTGGGTCGGTTGTGGTGGTGGCGGTGGTGGGTCGGCTGTGGTGGTGTTTTGTTTTGTTTTTTTTTTTTAATTTTTACAATATATTTTCGAATGCCGAGTCTAATGCTAAATTGTATTTTTTATTAACAGGATATCGAAAGTCGGTGTTTTGACGGTGGTGGTAGCGTAATCCTTATGGAGAAACTACGTTCGTATTTCAGATTCATGCACTAGAACGCTGATCTAGGATTACGTGTTATCGGAGTAGCCTGTTGACTCGTCAGCTCCAAGTGACGCTAGCGAACGCGGTCTGCCCCGTGACATGTCCTTCCAAGAGAGGAGTTCATTAGTGTTCTCATGAGCCTTCCACCAACGGGAATGCCACTTCGCTCACCATCCTGACAAGAGGCGGAAGACTGGACGGTGGTTGATAAACGAAATGCCGACTCCACCGCTCCAACCTCCTGATCCCTTGTGCCATTTCAGTGTGGTAGATGTGAAGCAGAATCCCGTTGGAAGGTAGGGTTCGGTACGCAATTTCAAGACAGCCGGGGCTGTCTTTATATTGTGTATGCTGCACCCATTGTTTTCCTGTACAGGAATTCAAAAATATGTAACAATTAGCAATCTAGGGTTTAGGGTTTAGTCGTTACATTCTGTATCAAAGTTACATGTTTTGTGTATTAATATAAAACGTTGTTTAATTACATTTTGAATTACGTTTCTTGTTGCGTTATGGTTAATAAACGACAATTGAAAAACAATTAAAGACTTTCAGAAGTTGACATTTTTTTACATACACATTGCGTTATGGAAACAATTAAACACATAATAATAACTGAAAAATAAAAAAGTTGACATTTAATAAAACGTTATAATATACCCATTTAATAAAATTAAACACATAATAATAATAGATAAATAAAAAAGTTGACATTTAATAAAACGTTTAATAATACTTATAAAAAATTCCCATTTTATAATATATACAATTCGTTTTATAAAAAAAAATTGACATTTAATAATACTTATAAAAAATTGGCATTTTATAATGTACACAGTTCATTTCATAAAAATATGAAGTTTTTATAATACTAACACAATTTTTTATAACAACATTTTATAAAAAAAAAAAATTTCTTAATATTTCACAACTTCCCCATATAAATACCCTGTCAAAATAAAGTTCCACACACCCCAATCATTGGTAATCATTGGCTGACACCCAATGATTGGCATTAATTAGATGGTAAGGACCATTTTCAAACGTATTGGGCAATGAGGGGCGTATAGGTGGGGCCAGTTTGAGGCGTATTGGGCAATGAGGGTCATTTAGGGTTAGGGGGTGTGTAAATACTTTTGGGGGTGTGTGGATACCTCCACCGTATTTAAAATCCCATGCTAACTATTATATTTGAAAGAAATTACAAACTATGTGATTGGTTAGAATTGGTTCTAATAATTCTGAAGTAATAATAGAGGTTTAGGTTGGGGTATGGAATGAAGCTTCTATGGGTGTTATTGTGTGAGTTTAGCACCACTTCATAAATAGTGCCCCTTTTAATGTTGAGGATATGGGAGAAAACCCCAACTCATCAATAGTGACACCCCCTTCTTCACACACATACATCTCGCTATTGTTCGCCATTGTAACCACAACCCTTCAATAGCGCCCCCTGGCGCCCGCAGAATGTTTAGAGGGGGCATTATTTATCTTTTTTGGCTGAGGTGGCATGGGGATAGCGACTCATACCATGTAGCCTTAACATTATCCTTTTTCACATGGTGATTAAGGGGCATGATGCTGCGGAAAACACACGCGCTTCTAATTACCTAAACTTTAATTATTTTAGATTATAAAAATACTATAGCAATATTATCAATGTATTATTTTTTAGATATTAATATATGAAAAGGTTATAGTGGTTAAAAAATCGAGAGCGGAGAAGTTGGTTTAAAGTCAACAATATATTTTAAAAGATTATATCACATGTTTTAAAAGGGCTCAACATATCTACACACTTGGTGTGTAGATAGCCACCTTAAAAAGTGTTTTTTTGTCTTATATGCACGCCCTGTAGTGTTGAGCTGAGGCCATAGCGCGGCGTTTTGGTCCGGTCAACCAGACAAAGACTGACGGGTCTGTTGACCGGACCAAAACGCCGAGCTTTGGCCGCGTTTTGGTCCTGTCAACCAGACAAAAGACTGACAGTTGAGCTGTGGCCATAGCGCGGCGTTTTGGTCCGGTCAACCAGACAAAGACTGACGGGCGTCTGAAGGGTCTGTTGACCGGACCAAAACGCTCGGCTTACCCCCTTTTCTCCAGCTTTTACCCACCTTACCCCCTTTTCTCCAGCTTTCTTCACAATCTCAAACACACACACCACCACCACAATCACCGATCAATGACCACCACCCTCCACCTCCAGTCACCGACGTCTCCAACAAACACCCTATCGAACCACCAGAAAACCCGATTCTAAACAATCAACAACCAACCACCACTGGGAAACCTGGTCCTAAACATTCAACCAACCACCTCCACCATGTTGAACCACCAACCATTTCCGATCGACTAGAATCACACGCTAAATGGCCAACCCCCACATCGTCGTCTTTCTGTCGCCATTCTCACACTTCATCGTCTGGATTTTCATTTCAGATCTGATTTTGGGTGACGGATTTTCGTTTCAGGTCTGATTTTGGGTGACGGATACTAGTCGGGAAAACGAGTGGTGGTCACCGTGGCAAAATGGTTTGGGTCACGGCTGCGTTGGTTGCTGGCTCTTGTCTGGGTTTAGAGAGATACAAATCCACGTCAATCCTTCTTCTAGATCCTCGTCATGAGCTGCAAATGGTGGTGGGTTGTTAACATCACAGAGAGATCGAGAAGACGTGTGAGTTCTATGGCGGCTAAGGCATTTTGGTTTACTTTCCCAAATCCCAGTTTATGAATAAAGTCTACTTTTAAATTGAATGTGTTTTTAAAATGGAGATGATAAATAAGGTTGCTCAGATGAATAAGGAATTGGTGTGCTTTTAAATCTTGAAGCAATTTTTTGAAGATGTTGGTGGTGATTGGAAACGCAAGTTCAGTTTATGGAATAAAAAAGAATTGATAGTGAAACCATTTAACTTTTAATAAGGGTAATTTAGTAATTTCACACACACTTAACTGAGAAAACTAACCTCCATCCGTACCAGGGACTATCCGAGTAACAAACGATTAAACCACAGGGAGCATACATGCTATTTTGAAAAGTTGGGGACTAAACGTGAAAAAACGTAAAACCACAGGGACTATCCGGGCAATTAACTCTAAAAAGATTTAAAAGTTGTAATTTATTAAAGTCTATAAAAATATATAAAAGTTAACTTTTTTGTCTTGTTTGTACATTATAATATAAGCATAGATATATGTGAACGGAAGCTTTTGTTGATAGACTTCAATCGGTATAAATAGGCTTATAAGATAAAAGGCATAAATGAAAAGGTAATCAACTACTATCTTTATTAAAAGCAATTTAAAATCAAATTCAAAAACTAAAAAGTCTCTTGAAAAATATCTTCAGCATAGACTTGTTTATTAGGACTGCAAATGAATCAAACATTCAACGGATATTTTGTGAATTGTTTGACAGAAAATTCGTTTGTGATCGTTTGTTTAATAAATGAACGTACGTGAACAATAAATTTTGTTCGTTTAGAAAAATGGACGAACATAAACAGAGGTCGTGTTCATGAACGTTCGATAACATGTTCGATTATGTTCATTTGTGTTCTTGCCCATTAAGGTTCACAACCTTCTTAGGCTTTATCTTCTCAACCTTTGTGTACATTTCTATTCGTGAATGCTTGTTTGTGTTCGTTTGTGTACATATTTTTTGTGTTATTTACTAAAACTTAACAAACAAGCATAAACATGTTCATTTCCTAAATGAATGAAAACGAACTAGAAAATATTGTTCGCTAAGTGTTAACGAACATTTCGTGAACACATATATTTTTGTAATAAACATACATAAACTAGGCTTTTTTTTTTTCAAACTCGTTCAGTTCAGTCGCATCCCTATGTTGATCATCCAACATTCGGGGATATATTTTGGCGACCTCCTGTGCTTTTGATACAAGAATTAGGGTGTTACCGGTACCGTGTTATAATCGATCCGAACCTGGGATTACTGTGTTGAGTGGTGCACAATTTATTTTTCCTTTTTTAAGGTTTGACACAAAACTATACCTACCCCAAAGGCAGCGGTGCATTTATATTAATTGTGTTTTCCTTCTCTTATTATTTTGTTGAGCCATCGCTTTCATTTATAATTATGGTGCATCTTCTTTTCTGTTAAAGTCTTGGTCGTTGCAACCTTTTTTCTAGTCTTCCTCGTTTGTCGCTAGCTATTCTTGATCATGAGAAGTGAAAATTACATCAGCAACGATAATTATGTTTTGATGAGGAACCAGTTGTAAGATTAAATATTTATTTATTTATATTTAATCTAGTAGCCATCATTATCATTTATATAATATAGATCAAAATATATTAATAACCTATTAATAATTAGTTGGTAATTGTTGATGGACCATATTACCCTTATTAACTAATTAGGTTTCCTCTTGGGTGTATATATAAGGAGATTACTAGAGAGGTAAAAGGTTAGACACATAACTTAACAACATAACATCAAATTCGTCCCTCTCTCTCCCTAAACCGAAACCACCCTAATTTCGGTTTCTTCACCATCATCACTTTACACCCTAAGGAGGAACCAGATCACACTGACAACTATGTCGAACTCCGTTGCTGCGTCTCTGACTGGATTCTCTACTGATGCAATCAAAGGTACGTTTTTCATGTTTTCCATTATGTTTAAACAGAACTGATCAACATGTGGTATCAGAGCATATGTTGATAAATCCGTTCTGTTTTTTGTATCCATTATTCTGGGATCAAAAATCTGGAAAACGAATTTTAAAGCCTTAAAAAAAATCTCGGCTGTTTTCGGTTTTTTATTTGAGCCGAAATCATTGTTTGAATAAATGGTGGTTTATCATGTCACTCGAAATCACAGCCTGTTCTCGAGTTTTAATGTCACCGAAATCCCTGTTTTCGGAATAATATGTTAAATAATTTGACTCGAAACCATAAAGGGGATAATTATATCCGAAATATGTTAACTAAAATCATAAAACTTAAGTTTTCGGATCCCAGATTATGATTTATTATTTTAGGGTTCATCATTTATGTTCTAAGAAACTCGAAAATTCCATAAGATTTGGAATATGATTTGGATCAGTGGGTGTTTTTTCTAATTTTGATCTTAATTAGAAATTTCGAAAACTGTTAAAAATAATAATCAGTTATTATTTCGAAATCTTTTGATAAGTATAGATCAGAAATAAAATAGAAACACTATCCCACAATCCCTTAAAAATCGAGTTTCTGTTATTATCACAAAACAGCTATTAACTCGAGATCAGGAGGTTGCGACTCGCAACCATAACATTACAACTCGAGACCATTAGATTGCGACTCGCAACCATAACATTACAACTCGAGATCAGGAGGTTGCGACTCGCAACCATAACATTACAACTCGAGACTAAGGTTGCGACTCGAAACCATAATCATCACGACTCGAGACTGAGATTGCGACTCGAAACCATAATCATCACGACTCGAGACTGAGATTGCGACTCGAAACCATAATCATCACAACTCGAGACTGAGATTGCGACTCGCAACCATAATCATCACGACTCGAGACTAAGATTGCGACTCGAGACCATAATCATCACAACTCGAGACTAAGGTTGCGACTCGAGACTAAGATTGCGACTCGAGATTAAGATTGCGACTCGAGACTAAGATTGCGACTCGAGATTAAGATTGCGACTCGAGACCATAATCATCATAACTCGAGACCTGACTCGAGACCTCATTATTTTTTATGCTGTTTAATGTGACCTAAAATTTTTTGTTTGCTATGTTTTACATCGCGCTAACTGGTGGTTTGCTATTAAATACTTGGTTTTGTTTATACTTAATTAATTAATAAGGATCAAATAATGTTTTACAAAACCAAACTAGCTTAACTTGAATGAGCTTCTGATGTATTAATTCTGGCCAAAGCTGATTTAATCCATCTATTTATTGTTCAAGTATTATAAAAGTTATGTTAAGTATGCATTACAAACCTGAAATGTCTTAATTCTGGCCAAAGCTGATTTAATTCATTTATGTTTAGCATGCTTGACAAGTGCATAACTAAAGTGATTGTCTCATTTCTGACCAAAGCTGATTTGTCACGATTACTTTGCACACATACTTAAATGATTACACTTCTGGCCAAAGCTGATTTGTCTTTGTTTAAGTAGAATTTTACTAAGTCTATTATTTTGATGTTAGTAATAGACATATCACAATTTCTTCACATAATGATCCTTATATCAATGATCCTTAATTAATTTTATGATCATTTCGTCTGTCTTATTCTTAGTACCCATAATTTTACTCACTATAATTTTCTTCTACATATATCTCATCCACTCTAATTCCTAAACCTAAAATGTTTGCTTTATTTAAAGTTTCTATTAGAATTAGCTCTTAAATTAAATCCTTGATTATTTCTTAAGACACGATAATCCTATTGCTCTCTTCTGATAAAGATTATAAAGAAGAAAATTAGAGCATGATGATTAGGACAAATCGAACATGATGTCTCTTATGATAATCAAGAACTCTCTAACATAATGCTATCACTAAAGTTTTTTCAGATTAAGTCTTTCCTAAGGCTAATCTCTTATATATGGAATAATCACTAGAACTCCTAAGATGCATGCATTCTTTTAAAATTCTAAGCTATAAAGTTAAGTGGTATATGTGAATACATAATAATGTACAATACCATGACCCATAAAGTTAAGGGCTTACGCATGGAAATAAGTACATTTTCCAGTACATTACATATTAAGATTTTCACTTGTACAATTTGATGCCTTATAAATCAACTATAACACTCAAACATACCAAAGTATAATGAGTGTGTTGATAAGCAACATATGTACAAAGAAATAAATGTTTGAAGCTGGAAAATAAGTTGTTACTTACCTTACAACCACTTAAACCTTAAAAGAGGATTGTTCTAAGGTTCATAGTCAAAATACAAGTACAAAATCCCAACTCTAAGGTTCTTCAAGGGAAAATCTCACTACATGATTATGCCATTAGACTAGGCATAAGCACCGAGACTATCCATTATTCAAAGGAACAGTTGGATAAGTTAATTAGGTAGTCATTTCCTAATGATATCTAAGTCTGATAATTTTAAATATTCCAATTAACACATGATTAGTTGACTCTAGTTCCATACGTTTCCTTACCAGAACTTGACAAATAATTAACATGAGAGTTAGTGACAAAATTAATTGTTAACGCTATAAGAATCATAATAAGCAGTCTTCTAACAAAGCTTTTCGATACATTACATATTCTGATTATTAATCAGAGTACAGTATCATTACTTAGGCTATGTCATGAAGGTTGTGAGGTTTGCATAGTCAACATAAAGTCACACTTATCTTAAACTCTCATCTTATTTGTTCTAAATATCTGGATAGAAACATTACTAAAATGAAACTAGATAATACCTTACATTTTCACAACTTTTGTTATCAATCAAATGAGATTTTGACAAAAGGAAAATGAGATTTACAAATTTCATCCATTATAACCAAAATTCGTGAGAAATCATGACATGGTTAATGAGGATGATTTCTTATTTAATCTCATTTTAAGTGATTTTAAATCATGACGTTATGGCCCTAAATATTACTTGGCTTAAGGAATAAGTATGGATCCATCATAAGTCATTCATTGACATTCATGGAACTTATTTCAAATGGAATATTCAGACACAATTTATTTATCATTTAAAAGACTATCAACTTGTATCTAAATTTTGTTGCATATGGCCCATGGTCTTATAAGAAATCTATTCATATATGTACTTAATAAGATTTCTATTAAAAATGTCTCTAAGTTTCTTATGATATCTGGACATTAAAGAAATCAAATAAAGTCTAACATATATGTGATAGGTTCCCACGTCACATACCTAATTGAAACTTCTCTTGTAGCATTCTAGAGATATTAAAGATCAGTGGGAGCATTAAGTGTCTTAATCATAACTTGCAATAGTTGCAAGAGGTGGGGGAGTGAAATTTTACATTACCTAAATTTACACCTCTTGTACATGACACTGTTCTATCATAACTTGTCTCCTTAAAATCTAAAGCTACTTTTACAAAAGTTTCATTGTTGCTTAATTGTGGGCACACTTAGATTTCTTATCTAAACCTTAGATTTCTTATCTAAACTAACATAATCCTCAACAAGAGAAACTACAACGACTAATGTCATTAATATGTTTTCTCTATTAGAATTTGTTGGTCGTTAAATATTAACACTAAGCATGCTGAGTTCCTAAAGTTTTCTAAGGTCAGTGGGAGCAGTCAAAGTCATTATCATGACTTGCAAGGAATACAAGAGGCGGGGGGAAGAGTGTCATTAAATTTCACTCCAAATTTAACTCCGATTACACCTCTTGTACACCATACTGCACCAACTCTTACAAACTTAGAATCCTGAAAATGATAGCAACCTAATCAAGAGCTAATCCATAAAACTGAAACTTCTAACAAACTCAATAATCAACTCAGGAGGTCATCTAGGTTTAAAAGCCTACTAATTTTGATGATTACATAACCTCCCTAACTGAAGTTGAAATGGATTTTGGAAAAGTTTACTGATCCTATCTCTTCTAATTAAGCCATTAGTGTCAATCAATCTTCTGAACTGAATAAAACAGTTTTCTAGTAAAACTGATTTTATGTGTTCGCATAACGTTTGGGATTTGATTGAATTACTTAAGAGTGTTCATAACTAAACCAAATCCTAATATATAAACGTTAAGACACAAAGAAGCATGATTGATTGTCAAAGGTTGTACTCAGGAAGAGATAAATTATTAAAGAATCTTTATTACATATCTAACAAAAGATTTCTTTCAGGATCATCACTGTTCTAGTAGCTTATAATGGTTTTGAGCTACATTAGATGAACATTAAAACAATTTTCCCTAACAACTGGCTGACATATTTACATGTTCATAAAACAACCTGAAAGTTCCAAACTTAAGGTTAAAGAACAGTTTGTCTATAAGCCAATAAAATCCATGTATGGGTTAATGCAAACATCATAATGTGATGAAATCTTAACATAATTATTTTCATCAACAACCAAGTGGAATAATGTACCTACCTCAAGATGAGTGGGAGCAACTAAGATAAACTTGTCTATATAGATGATATTCTTTTGACAAGTATATGTTACATAAGTCAAAGCATTGTTAACACAAACTTTGATATAATAGATCTCAAAGATATCTCTTACATAATAGATATCATAACATGTTGAGATAGACCAAATGGGACACTACTTCCGTTCCATAAGTTTAACATTAAATTGGTCCTTACATATGTAACAAACAATACTGCTCTCCTTTAGAGGATAATAGGATAAATGAGATTATTTCTTACGCTTCATTAATTAGAAGCCTTATGTAAGTTTAAGTCTATACTCGTTTGGATATTACTCACATTGCAACACACTAGATATGTCTAGATTAATGTGAAGCATCTAATAGAGTATTACAATATCTTTAAAAGAAACGAGAGGCTATAATTTAAAGAAGAAGTGAGAACTCAAACCGGTTTATTACTCTAACTTTGTGATATTCAAAATGACAGAATGTAATTTCGGGTATATCTTTATGTCAACAGACAAAACCTATCTCATGGAGGAGTCATAATAGACTGATATCAACAACCTAAGTTATAACGACATAATATAGTCACTAAATGTTGTTGGAAATTTATCAGTGGACTCATGAGTTTATTAACTCCATATAATTAATATTTTGAAGACTTGTTGTGATAAAGTCAGCTACCATGTCTCCTTGAACAGTAACAGTTTGAGAGGTGCTGCATTAAATTTCGATACACAATTAATTATTCGTTTATGAACGAATTGAGGAAACTAAATCTTTGTATCGAATGCATTCGTGATATGCTTAAGGATCCTATAACTAAAGGTCTATTACCCATAAGTCTTATTAAGAGTGCACATAAAAGAGACGGGTTTTAATTGATGACCATGTACAACTGCATATCGTACTATGAATGACTAACTATTAATTAATCTTCCTCATCAGTTTGATTTTGTATGTCTCTTACATATGTTCTGCCGGTGTAATGACATATAGACAATTATAAATACAAATCAAACGTTAAAGGGCTTACATATTTTGATCATAACTGTTAGGTTTTAAATTAAGGCTATAGTATGACTAATGGGGGTCCTGAGTCGCATAATGATTCAACGGCTGTATTTCTCTGCTATAGTACTTGTTTAAGGCTAAAATGAGTATTAACTTCTGATCAGACTTATCTAATACTCATGATAAATGATTATTCGGCTAAGTGGGAGAATGTAAGATTAAATATTTATTTATTTATATTTAATCTAGTAGCCATCATTATCATTTATATAATATAGATCAAAATATATTAATAACCTATTAATAATTAGTTGGTAATTGTTGATGGACCATATTACCCTTATTAACTAATTAGGTTTCCTCTTGGGTGTATATATAAGGAGATTACTAGAGAGGTAAAAGGTTAGACACATAACTTAACAACATAACATCAAATTCGTCCCTCTCTCTCCCTAAACCGAAACCACCCTAATTTCGGTTTCTTCACCATCATCACTTTACACCCTAAGGAGGAACCAGATCACACTGACAACTATGTCGAACTCCGTTGCTGCGTCTCTGACTGGATTCTCTACTGATGCAATCAAATGTACGTTTTTCATGTTTTCCATTATGTTTAAACAGATCTGATCAACACCAGTAACTTTACTTACCAAGATATATATATATATATAGGGGGCCGCTAGAATGAGAACCACCACGAGTTATGAGAACCACGAGAACCAAGTGCCACGGAGGGGCGTTGACCACGAAATTTTTTTTACACCTAGATCCGTATATTTTAAGACCGGGTGTAAAAAAAAATTTTCAAACGGCGCGCCCGAGGGGGTAGTTTTTTACACCCAAAGTTTGGTGTTTTTAATTTTTTTTTCTTTTTTCTTTTTTTTTTTACAAACTTTGGGTGTAAAAAACTACCCCCTCGGGCGCACCGTTTGAAAATTTTTTTTTACACCCGGTCTTAAAATATACGGATCTAGGTGTAAAAAAAAATTCGTGGTCAACGCCCCTCCGTGGCACTTGGTTCTCGTGGTTCTCATAACTCGTGGTAGTTCTCATTCTAGCGGCTCCCTGTATATATATACAGGGGAGGGTTCATTGGGGAACACTAAAAAAGTGGGGAACAGGGGAACACTTTTAAAAATTATACTTAACATGTTAAAAAAAATAATTTTCTATTTTTTTTTCAGCGCTTTTTCTTATAAATACAAGTAGAAACATTTTTGATAAAAAAAATCAAAAACTAAAAATATAAAAAAAAAACAGTTATATCTTATAGAATTAACTTAACATGTTAAAAATAATTTTTTTTTTAAATTTGTTTCAGCGCTTTTCTTTATAAAAAGGAGGAGAATCTAGTCGAGTAAAAAAATATTTTTTCTAAAAAAAAAATTTTTTAGCCGTTTTTTAAATTTTTTTTTAATATTTTTAGTTTTTGATTTTTTTTATGTTTTGATGAGGAACCAGTAACTTTACTTACCAAGATATATATATATATAGGGGAGGGTTCATTGGGAAACACTAAAAAAGTGGGGAAAAGGGGAACACTTTTAAAAATTATACTTAACATGTTAAAAAAAATAATTTTCTAATTTTTTTTCAGCGCTTTTTCTTATAAATACAAGTAGAAACATTTTTGATAAAAAAAATCAAAAACTAAAAATATAAAAAAAAAACAGTTATATCTTATAGAATTAACTTAACATGTTAAAAATAATTTTTTTTTTAAATTTGTTTCAGCGCTTTTCTTTATAAAAAGGAGGAGAATCTAGTCGAGTAAAAAAATATTTTTTCTAAAAAAAAAAATTTTAGCCGTTTTTTTAATTTTTTTTTAATATTTTTAGTTTTTGATTTTTTTTTATTAAAAATGCTTCTACAAGTATATATAAGGAGAAGCGCCGAAAAAGATGTTTAAAAAATTAATTTTTAACATGTTAAGTTAAATTTTTAAGAGTGTTCCCCGGTTCCCCACTTTTTTAGTGTTCCCCAATGAACCTCACACTATATATATATATATATATATATAGTGTGAGTTTCATTGGGGAACACTAAAAAAGTGGGGAACAGTGGGGAACCGACTCAAACGAACTCCGATTGGACTCATTCCAGCGGCGTTGGAACCGGCTCGTCGAACCCTAACTAGGATCTCTTAACCCCAAACCCTAAATCATAACCCCTAAACCCTAAATATATTAGGGTTTAGCTTCAGGGTTTAGCCTTAGGGTTTAGCTTTAGGGTTTAGGGTTTAGCTTTAGGGTTTAGGGTTTAGCTATAGGGTTTAGCTTTAGGTTTAGCCTTTAGGGTTTAGCTTTTAGGGTTTATAGTTTAGATTTTACGGTTTAGCTTAGGTTTTAGCCTTATTTTTTAGCTTTTGGGTTTAGAGTTTAGGAGTTAGGATTTAGGGTTTAGGGTTAAGAGATCATAGTTAGGGTTCGACGAGCCGGTTCCAACGCCGCCGAAATGAGTCCAATCGGAGTTCGTTTGAGTCGGTTCCCCACTGTTCCCCACTTTTTTAGTGTTCCCCAATGAAACTCACACTATATAATGAGTCCAATCGGAGTTTGTTTGAGTCGGTTCCCCGCTGTTCCCCACTTTTTTAGTGTTCCCCAATGAACCTTCCCCTATATATATATATATATATATATATATATATATATATATATATATATATAGTGTGAGTTTCATTGGGGAACACTAAAAAAGTGGGGAACAGTGGGGAACCGACTCAAACGAACTCCGATTGGACTCATTCCGGCGGCGTTGGAACTGGCTCGTCGAACCCTAACTATGATCTCTTAACCCTAAACCCTAAATCATAACCCCTAAACCCTAAATATATTAGGGTTTGGCTTTAGGGTTTAGCCTTATGGTTTAGCCTTAGGGTTTAGCTTTAGGGTTTAGGGTTTAGTTTTAGGGTTTAGCTTTAGGTTTAGCCTTTAGGGTTTAGCTTTTAGGGTTTATAGTTTAGACTTTACGGTTTAGCTTAGGTTTTAGCCTTATTTTTTAGTTTTAGGGTTTAGAGTTTAGGAGTTAGAATTTAGGGTTCAGGGTTAAGAGATCTTAGTTAGGGTTCGACGAGTCGGTTCCAACACCGCTGAAATGTGTCCAATCGGAGTTCGTTTGAGTCGTTTCCCCGCTGTTCCTCACTTTTTTAGTGTTCCCCAATGAACCTTCCCCTATATATATATATATATATATATATATATATGGCCAGGATCATTTCAGAACCATAAATATTTACAGAACTCGCAGAACTCCTAATAAACAATCTTTTTATTTATATATTTTTATGTTTAGGATAATTTTATCATTTATTATGTGTATTTTTACGATTACATACATGTTACGAGTAATTTTATCATTTTTTATATGTAGTTTAATAATTACACATATGTAAACTAGTTTTTTTACATATATGTAATTAGTTACGACACATATATATAATTTTGGCAATTAAACATATGTAAACTACTTTTAACATGTATGTAATCAAAGAAATACATATAATAGATGATAAAAAGATCCTAAATACAAAAACTTATATATAAAATGATTGTTTATTAGGAGTTCTGAAAGTTCTGTAGTTATTTAGAGTTCTGAAATGAACTCAACCCTATATATATATATATATAGCTACTTTCTAGCCATTCCTTTTTGCAAGATAAAGATCGAGATATCTATTGCATTAAACAATGATCATGCTTTATGATTGGTTTTTGAAAATTGGAAAACATTGATCATGTTTTATGATTGGTTTTTGAAAATTGGAAAATATTATCGCACATGCGCATGCCCAATTATCAAAAAAAAAAAAGGAAGAATGGATTTAATAATCCTCACTATTGACCATTGGCATTCAAAAGTCTTAACTTCAAAAATTCCCATTGGTGGTCTCATTTTTTCACATATCGGTCTTCCATGGACCCGGACTAACAGAACGCTAACGTCGTTAGTCTCCGGTCGCCGGAAAAAAGGTTCCTAAAGCGATCTATGGTTACAAACAGGTTTGGGATGAAAACTTTGAGTTTTCCGGCTAAAAAGTTGAGTTTTCTGGCCAAAAGAAGTTTTCCGGCGAAAAAGAAGTTTTTCCGGCAACCTTAATAATTGGGGTTTTTTACTAGAAAACGTTCTTAAAGGTGCGTAATAAGGTTACAAAGAGGTTTAAAATGAAAAGATTGATTTTTCCAGTCAAAATGGAGTTTTCTGGCCAAAAAACATTGAAGGTCGATATGTGAAAAGATGGGACCGCCAGTGGGAATTTTTGAAGTTGAAACTGTTACCAGCCAATGGGTAATGGTTGACATTATTAAAATCCATTATTTAAATAATAATAATAATGCACCAACATGTATTATATTTGACATGACTCGTGAAACGTAAAGTAACTTGCATTTATACCGTCTGATGAAAACGTATTATATTTGACCTGGCTCGTTTTCGAACAAAATTTACGTCAAAACATACACCAACTGAATACGTTCATAAAAATAAGTACGACAACATATTATATTTGACATGACATAAAAATATGCACGACGACATAAATTAAGTCAAAACGTAAACTAACTAGAATTTATACCGACAGGTACATAAAAATAAGCACGTAAAACTCGAGTAGTCAAAATGACATTTAAAAATACAATCTAGAAAATTAAAGGGGTGTCAATGATGAAAGTTGAGAAGGTGGTGTTAAAAAAAATCAAAAGTAGTCTCAAAGTGGTGTGGAGATACAAAGATAATACAAAACAAATGTAGGCAGAGGTGGTGAGTGCCATTCATTCGAATAAACAAGATAACAAATTGATCTCTTTAAAGAAAACGATCACCGGTATTTAGAAAGACATTGACAGTGTAGATTCGATTCTGTTGAACTATGGAATCAACATCAAGGAGGAGTTGTGTGTAAAAGTAGGGAACAGGATGCTCACTAGTTTCTGGAAGGACGTCTAGGCCGTGTCTCAGTCCCAGTGTAGCTGATCATCCTCTCGGACCAGCTACTGATTATCGTTTTGGTAAGCTATTACCTCACCAACTAGCTAATCAGACGCGAGCCTCTCCTCGGGCGGATTCCTCCTTTTGCTCCTCAGCCTACGGGGTATTAGCAACCGTTTCCAGCTGTTGTTCCCCTCCCAAGGGCAGGTTCTTACGCGTTACTCACCTGTCCGCCACTTGAAACACCACTTCCCGTCCGACTTGCATGTGTTAAGCATGCCACCAGCGTTCATCCTGAGCCAGGATCGAACTCTCCATTAGATTCAGTAGATGGCTGGATCAGATCCCGCTTCTGGAACTATACCCGGCAATTTACAGTATTGTCAAAGATAAAAACGCAACCGTCGCCGACTATTGGTTGGGGTATGGGGGGAATTTCCATTGGGGTTGGGCCTGGAAAAAACCTCCAGCAGATGCAGAGGAGTGGAACCAACTTATTATTTTAATGGGCCGATTTCAAGAGAAAAAGTTAACAAATGAAAAAGATTTTTGGTCTTGGGCCAATGAAGGTGGGGAGAGTTTCTTCTTTGGTAGGCCTTAATGGGGAAAGTGGCGTCCAAAACGGGCATAGTCTCTAGAGGAGTAGCCTCCTCGATACAATCTGCCCAAGATGCGGGATATCAGATAAAGATCCGGACCATATTTTCGCATCGTGCATTTGGGCTAGGAGCCTTTGGTGGAACGTTTTTGTGTGGCTTCGGTTAAGGCCTCCTACCCAATATGTTAGTCTGAATAATATTTTGGAGGAGCTAAAGATCAACCCGGGTAGTAAAATATGGAAGATACTTGTGTACACGGTGGCAATGGCAACAACGTGGCGGATTTGGCACGCTTGGAATATCAAAGTGTTCGAGAGTGTTTTTGTTCCAGTTAAAAATTCGCTGGAACGTATAAAAGAAGACGTTTTTTATGGATTTGTAATAGGGCGAAAGTCAGCTCTCCTATATGGGAGAAATGGGTTAGTTTCGATGTACAGACATGGTATAAGTCCCCGGTGTCTCTTTTTTTTTGTTTCCGCTTTGTACCTTTTCTAGTTCCTTGATGGCCCTATATATCTACATATATAGAGTTGTTGTCGTTAAAAAAAGTGTAGCTAAGGAGTCTTCCTAGGCTCCTATTATCATATTATCACTTGATCATTAAGAGGTCAACTGACTCATTAAGATGAGTTATTTTTGTGAACCAAACACTTTGCCCTTTTACAAATTCAAAGGTAGCGCCTTAATAAAATCATTAATTTGTGAACCAAACACTCTTACCTTTTATTGATTCATAGATAACTTCTTAATAAAATACCAAAGAGTCCTAAGCATATTATAAAAGTTAAAGTTACAAGTTATCATACCTTTCAGGAAGACACGAACAAATAAAGGTACCATGTTTCTTTTTTAAAGGGGAAATGGATTTTATCACCCTAAACTAATCAAAATTGGCCGTTGTCACTCCCAACTTTCATTTTGGCTCCCACCACCATGTACTTAACATTTAGGTTGTTGTGTCACCCCTTTGTTAAATAATCACTAACTCGGTTTGTTTTTTAATCATACGTGTCAAGGGGGTTGTATATGACGGGGTACACTTGCCTCTTTCATTTTGGCTCCCACCACCCTGTACTTAAAAAGGCGACTATTTAGCAATAAATTGTTCTTTACTACATATATGACGGGGTACACTTGCCTCTTTCGTGTGTGTTTTGATGTTAAAGTAATAATCACTTTTATAAATTTAAAACCGAATCGTGTGTAATTTCATTGCAAAATTATGTATATATACGCACACGTCAAGTTTTTGGCGCCGTTGCCGGGGAAATGGCGAGTTTTAGGAACGACCCGAGTCATTGTGTTATCAGCGTATATACTTGTTGATATTTGTGTATACTTTCTTGATTATTTATTTGTTTATTTATTTGTGAATATTTCTTGTTTTAATTTGATTTATTCGTTTTCGTGTATATTTTTGTTCCATTTATTTATTTGATCCGGATTTATTTATTCATTTATTCTTTGAATTTTCGGCTTTGAAAAACCAATTTTTTTATTAGCCGATTCATTTATTTATTGTGTTGATTTTTATAAAAATTCCGGGCCCATTTTCGGATTTTTATAAAATTTTCAGCCCATTTATAATAATATTCTGCTTCTATTCAGCTGAAAAAAAAATACAGCATTATTATATTAATAAAATATTCATTGTGTCAATTTTTCGTTTGCAGGTTGATGTTCTCGACCCCCGCTCCAGAAGTTGTTGAACCGTCAGACGAACCCGAACGTGATCTCAGGAGACGTCTTCGCGCGAGAGGGCGTGCGGTTGGGCTACTGCTCGCATCTGGTGAGCCGGAGCCGGTGGTACCCGTTGAAGCCGAGGGCTCAGGGGCAGCAGGGGACGCAATCATGGCAGACGACGAACGACCTTTGAATGAGTCAAATCAGCCTGGAGCGACAGGCCTGGAGCCGAGTATCCTTAGACCTACTATTGATGCACCTGTTTTTGAAATTAAATCTAGTATTATAAATATGGTGCAGAATTCGGTGCAGTTCGACGGGCGTGAACATGAGGATCCCGGGCGACATATAGCGGCTTTTCTCCAAGTCTGTTCCACGTTTAAGATTAGAGATGTTTTGGAGGATGCCGTTCGGTTGAGGTTGTTTCCTTTCTCACTGCGTGACAAAGCCAGAGCGTGGCTTATGTCACTGCCAGCTGGGTCCATAAGGACCTGAAATGGGTTGGCGGAGCTGTTTATGAAAAAGTACTTTCCACCCGAGAAGACAACCAAGTTAAGAAACCGAGTGGTGACCTTTCGTCAGGATGAGGGAGAGTCGTTGCATGCAGCTTGGGAGAGATTCAAGGATCTGTTACTTGATGTTCCACATCATGGCTTCTCCAAGAGACAGCTAGTCTTGACTTTCAATCAGGGGCTTAGCTACAATACGCAGGAGCGATTAGATTGAATTCAGGAGGCGATTTGGGAACGAAAACGCCCAATGAGGCTTATGATATCATTGAAAAGGTTGCATTGAAGTCTAGCTCCCGTCGCGAAGGAGATAGAAGTCGGGCTACATCATCATCATCAGGATCCCGCGCAGGAGTTCATGCTGTAGACGACTATACAGCCATCACTGCACAGATCTCGGCTCTTGCATCGAAGTTTGATAGATCCCAGATAGTTGCACAGGCTGGCTAGGGATGTGACCAGTGTGGAGTGTCACACGAGCCTGGTGCATGCTTTCAGGGAGTCATGTATGAGGGTCATGAGGAGGTAGACTTCATAAGTAATCAAACTAGGCCTTAGAATAACCCTTACAGCAACACATATAATCCCGGTTGGAGAAATCACCCAAATTTTGGGTGGCGTGCGAACACAGGCAATCAAAATCCTTTGGGATTTACTCCGCGCGCTCCAGCGCAACCGCAAGGTCAGGGTCAGCAGTTCCAGCAATATAACCAACCTTACCAGCAGCGTCCATATTCGTATCAGAATCAGGGCACTGGGAGTAGTTCCTAGCAGCAGGCCCCTCAGTCTAGTTCTAAGCTGGAGGATATGATGGCTCAGCTTCTTACTAGCTCCTCGAGCGCGAATCAGTTAGCTGAAAAACGCTATCAGCAGAGCAAGGATCGTTTTCTCTCTCATGAGGGGGAAATGAGTAGTCACAAAGCCTCGATTCAGAACATCGAGAATCAGGTTGGTCAGCTGGCACAGATGATGTCGAAGAGACCCCAGGGTGGTCTCTCGGGCAATACAGAGACAAACCCGAGCGGGCACAGGGATGTGAATGCGATCGTGACCAGGAGTGGAAAAACTACCGGACCCGTCATATCGGACTCATCACCGATCACTGAAGCGGTCCCGACTGACACACCGGACGAGGTGCAAGCTAGGCTACGCCCAGCAAGTACAGCACAAGTCCAGGAGCCGGTCAAAGATTACACTCCTCCGGTACCTTATCCAGGCAGGCTGAAGAAGCAGAAGACTGAAGAACAAAACGATAAGTTTCTTGAGATGTTTAAGCAATTGCATATAAACATACCGTTTGTTGAAGCCTTAGCTCAGATGTCGAAATATGCTAAGTTTCTGAAAGACATCCTCTCAAACAAACAAAAACTCGAGGACATGTCTTGTGTGGTTATGAATGAAAGCTGCTCTGCTATTCTACAGAATCGCCTGCCTACAAAAATGGGAGATCCAGGCAGTTTCACGCTTCCTTGCCTCATTGGCAATATGTTCGTCAGTCATGCGTTAGCAGATCTAGGAGCGAGTATAAACCTTATGCCCTATAAGGTTTTTACAAAGTTGGATCTAGGTGAGCCGTCACCTACACGAATGAGTATTCGACTTGCGGATCGTTCTATCAAGTATCCACGCGGGTTTGTAGAGAATATGCTTGTTAAGATTGACAAGTTTGTATTTCCCGTGGATTTTGTTATCCTGGACATGGATGAGGACTCGAGAGTGCCTCTGATACTTGGACGCCCGTTTCTGAATACCGCGCGGATGATTGTGGACGTGGCGGCGGGCCAAATCACACTCCGAGTGAATGATGAACATGTGACGTTTGACATTAAACGATCTATGCAGTATCCTCAGAGTCAAGACGACGCGCTCTATTATGTCGACATCGTCGACACTTATGTGAGCACGCATTTCCAGGGTACGATCGAGGAAATAGATTCGGACGCACATCTGTTGTGTGGGGACCTAAATGGCATTACGCAGGAGGGCCACGATTTAGAGCAGTCAGTCTATCAGATTGGTGACGATGGTCCCCAGAGTCCGGATCGATTCGCAGAAATTGATCGCGAAAGTGAAGTGAAGTCGAAGCCTTCAGTGGAAGATCCTCCAACCTTGGAGCTTAAAGAGCTCCCACCGCACCTGGAGTACGCATTTCTGGATGAGGAGCGTCATTTGCCGGTCATTATTTCATCTGGTTTGGCAGAAGAAGAGAAGAGCAGACTGATGAGTGTTTTGAAACTTCATAAGAAAGCAATCGCTTGGAAAATCATGGACATTAAAGGAATTAATCCCTCCTTCTGTACACATAAAATTCTAATGGAGGATCAGTTCAAGCCGTGTGCGCAGCACCAGAGGCGACTGAATCCAAACATGCAGGACGTCGTTAAAAAGGAAGTGATTAAGTTGTTAGATGCTGGTTTGATCTATCCCATTTCCGACTCTGTTTGGGTCAGTCCTGTGCAGGTAGTGCCCAAAAAGGGGGGCATGACTGTGGTAGCGAACGATAGGAATGAGCTCATTCCAACCAGGACGGTCACCGGATGGCGGGTTTGGATCGATTATCGCAAACTCAATGACGCCACTCGCAAGGACCACTTCCCGCTTCCATTCATTGATCAAATGTTGGAGCGTCTGTCAGGGAAGTCATATTATTGTTTTCTGGATGGGTTCTCTGGTTACTTTCAAATCCCTATCGCTCCTGAGGACCAGGAGAAGACCACATTTACCTGTCTCTTCGGTACATTCGCCTACCGGCGTATGCCATTTGGGCTGTGTAATGCACCGGTCACTTTCCAGTGATGTATGGTCGCCATTTTCCACGACATGATTGAGGATTCCATGGAGGTGTTCATGGACGACTTTTCGGTTTTTGGGGACTCCTTTGATCAATGTCTGGAAAATTTAAAAAGGATGCTTAAGAGGTGTGAGGAGACGAATCTAGTCCTGAACTGGGAGAAATGCCACTTCATGGTGAAGGAAGGCATAGTTTTGGGACACAAGATTTCTCATGCGGGCATGGAAGTCGATCCAGCTAAAGTCGACGTTATTTCACGACTTCCACCTCCCACCTCTGTTAGAGCTATACGGAGCTTTCTCGGTCATGCCGGGTTCTATCGGCGATTCATCAAAGATTTTTCAAAAATCGCCAGACCCATGACCCGTCTGTTAGAGAAGGACGCTCCGTTTGTGTTTGGAGATGATTGCTTGAGGGTTTTTTACCTTCTCAAGCAAAAGTTGATAGAGGTCCCTATTTTAGTCGCGCCTGACTGGAGTCTGCCATTTGAAATTATGTGCGACGCCAGCGACTACGCTATAGGGGCCGTTCTGGGTCAAAAGAAGGAAAAGCACTTTCACCCGATCTATTATGCGAGCAAAACTCTTCACGGTGCTCAGGAGCATTACACCACGACTGAAAAAGAGCTCTTGGCGGTCGTTTTCGCATTTGATAAATTTAGATCGTATCTAGTGCTTTCGAAAACCGTTGTATACACTGATCATGCAGCCATTAGATATCTCTTCAGCAAACAGGACGCTAAACCGCGTCTAATCAGATGGATCATGTTGCTGCAAGAGTTTGATATAGAAATCCAAGATAAAAAGGGTGCTTTGAATGTAGCGGCTGACCATCTATCTCGGTTAGAGCACGGAGACATCGAGGACTCGCGTTGGGATTCAATCAATGAGAATTTCCCACACGAGTCTTTGATGGGTGTAGAGATATGCGATGAGTCGCCTTGGTTCGCCGACTTTGCGAACTACCTTGCTTGTAGAATTCTGATTAAAGGGTTGACTCACCAGCAAAAGAGGAAATTCTTTTCAGATATCAGGCATTACATTTGGGACGACCCTTTTCTATTCAAGGTGGGTGCTGATCAAGTGATCAGAAGATGTGTATCAGGGACTGAGGCGACCGATATTCTGCGCCAGTGTTATGAGGGACCTATCGGAGGCCACCACGGAGCCAACTTCAACGCGAAGAAGGTGTTGGATTCCGGGTTTTACTGGCCGACCATTTTCCGTGACGCGCAGAGTTGGGTGAAAGCGTGCGATGCTTGTCAGAGGGCGACAAATATATCGGCACGCGACGAAATGCCCTAGAACTGGATACAAGTTTGTGAAGTCTTTGACGTTTGGGGGATAGACTTCATGGGACCATTCCCCCCCTCACGTGGAAACAAGTACATACTCGTGGCTGTTGACTATGTATCAAAGTGGGCTGAGGCGCAAGCCTTACCCACTAACGACGCCAGAGTAGTTGTAAGGTTTCTTAAAAGTTTGTTCGCCCGATTTGGCGCTCCGAAAGCGCTTATTAGTGACAGAGGGACTCATTTCTGTAATACACAGCTTGAAAAGGCTTTGTCCCGATACGGTGTGCATCACCGTTTGTCCACGCCCTATCATCCGCAGACGAGTGGGCAGGTGGAAGTCACGAACCGTGGGCTTAAGCGCATCCTTGAGCGGTCTGTTGGTGCTAACCGCAAGGAGTGGTCGGACAAGCTTGATGAGGCATTATGGGCATTCCGTACAGCTTATAAGACCCCTATAGGGACCACCCCCTTTAGGTTGGTATACGGAAAGGCATGCCATTTACCGGTCGAGTTGGAGCACAAGGCTATGTGGGCTTTGAAAACCGCAAATTTGGACCTTAAAACCGGAGGTGAAGCCCGGTTTCTCCAAATTCATGAATTGGAAGAATTGCGACAACAAGCCTATGAAAGCTCCGTACTCTACAAAGAGCGCACGAAGAAACTTCACGACAAACGCTTGAAGGACCACAAAGAATTCCAAGCGGGTGATCTGGTTCTTCTATACAATTCAGGGCTGCGCTTATTTCCTGGGAAGCTTCATTCACGCTGGACAGGACCATACACGGTTAAGGAAGTGTTTCCGTATGGTACTGTTGCAGTAGAGAACGCGGATGGCGTTACATTCATGGTAAATGGTCACCGGTTGAAGTTGTACGTTGCCGGGCCGATAGAGTCGGCGGTGGAGGTAATTGAGCTCCAAACCCCGCACTCATCATAAGTGTGGGGAGGAGAGAGTCTACGCTACTGACTCGCGGATCAAAAATGTAGCAAGAGCGTATTTTGCGCTTTAGGGGTAGTATCGTCTTTTTAGGAGTTTTTCTAGTTTTAGCATGGAGTCTTGCTATCGACTCGCCGAAAAAAATTTAGCATGAGTCTACGCTACTGACTCGCCGACAAAAATGTAGCAGGAGCGTCTTTGGCGCTATAAGGGTAAAATAGTCCATTTTTGTATTTTTGTAGTTTTAGCGTAATTTAGTTTAGTTAGGTAGTTTCCGTTAGTTTGTTTAGTTTTCATACGTACCGGGCGAGGGTTCTGTGTTGAAATATTGTTTAAACAGTTTGTGTGTCGAAAAAATGGCGAAAAACGGCCGAAACAGTTGCTGGAAATAGCTTCTGCGGAAAATTCTGATCTGCAGCTGTTGCACGACCGTGCCAGGATTCGCACGACCGTGCGTTTCCGAGAGCCGGCACGGTGGATCGCACCCCCGGTGCATTTCCGAGAACAGTTGCTAGGGTTTGGGCGATGTCGGTGACGCACGACCGTGCAATACGGAGAACGACCGTGCGTCAGGCTGAGGGCAGTTTTGTCATTTGGCACTATAAATACCCTCATCTGCAGCCCCCATTCACAATTCGTGAAACCCTACCAGCACCAGGCCGTTCCAGAGCGATACTTCTTCAAATCGCACGGTTTTTCGCACGATCTCACACCCTACTTCGCACGGTACGTTCCTAGTTATAGATTTCTTGTTTCCTTGCTTTCTAGGTTAGATTTCCTCCGATTCTTCAAGGGATTTATTAGGGTTCTCTTCATAAACAAATCGAAACCCTAACCCTTGTTTGAATCTTTCTTTTCGTGAACACCCGGTTAAGTTTCCGACCCCTGTTTGTATAAAAAAGTTGTTGATTTTGAGAAAATCAGGCTATTCGAAGTTCAGGGGTTCGAAATCTGCAGAACAGGTGTCGCACGGACGTTCCTTGGATGGAACGGTCGTGCCATTCCGGGTGATTCACGATGTCAGCTTGTTGTTCGGTATTGCACGGTGGTGCCGTTGATCGCACGCCGTGCAGTTCCGACATCTCTGGGCAACTGGTACTTGTCATCGGCGACGCACGACCGTGCATCTCGTCGCACGACCGTGCCATATGCCCAGATCAGAATTCACAGTTTCTTCATAATTGGCTGCTCGGCTGTTTTCGATTAAAATTTTTCCTGTTTCCATCTTTCTAACGTTATCTCTAATACAGATGGACCATCCTTTCCTTCAATTTGACCCTAATGATGAGCGAGAAGCACTTTGCATTCCGAAATGCGATGCCTTATGGGCGAGACGGGGGCAATTCGGAGTCCCCCGATGGTTGGATTGGGAAGTCATGCGGGAACTCAATCAGTACGACAAACTCAACGACATGATGAGTATCCAGCTTGCAAATCTGGTCGGTGTCAACCGACCCGTTTACCTTCAGCTGACAATTGAGTTCTTCGCATCTTATGCCTATGAAAAGCCGGTTGCTCATCGAAAACCTACATTCCGCCACAAGGAGCGGGTAGCTTTTAGGTTATGTGGAAGATGGCATTCGTGGTCGGTTGGTCGTTTGGGTAGAAGACTCGGGATTTATACTAGGGATGACATGGATGATACCGATGTCTTCACAGATCAGTTTACCTTCCCTTCTGATGCAGCACGGGATGCATTTTGGGCTGAAAACGCTATTGGGGGCCCCTACAACCCGAGGATGTCAAAGGCTTCACGACTGCGAGACCCTTTGGTGCGAGTGATGCACCATGTATGTAACAACTCTCATCAGAAGTCCTAATTATTATTTTAATTTGGCCAATAGGAAACCCTAATTGAGAAACCCAAGTAATTCTGAACTAACCCTAAAATTTTCATAATAGTTGGAATTAGAATAAGGGCCCCTAAAACTAAGGGGGGGTAAACCCTAATTGATAATTATCTTCGAAAAACGCTGTCAAAATTTAGTTACGTTCAAACCACAACTCACCAGGCCTATACTAGTGACAAGGCTACCCTAGGGTAGATGTGTACCCCAGGCGAGTCGCGACAGCATCCATGTCATCTTCCGCGACACGCGGGGGATGCCAATTTCACGTATAAATACAGGGCCTTGGGACTTGAATTCTGTCTTTGGAACGACGTAAATTCGCTTTACGTAGGTTGAGTTATAACAGAAACAGTCCACTAAACACACACTGATCACGAAGTGCTGCCACAATCAGGGTAATAACTCGATCACTATTACGATTCAACGTCCGATCGATTATAACTATCCAACGATTATTCAAGTGCCGCTCAAATTGAGTTTATAATTTGTTAATTCATCGTGATTTCGACTTGAATGTTTGAGTGCTGTTCGAACTCGGACTATACTCTGTCATTCGTTGTGAATCCGCTGAATTGTTAAGAATTGCACTAGTAAATCGTTGTGAGGGTTTAATCTCGTGAATTGTCGTAACTGCTGTATTAGTTACTAACCGGTTTGTGTATGCATTGTTATTTAAATTAGGTTAATCAAGGCTAATCAGTAGGCTTATACTCTGCTCGTTAAAACTACAATGTGAGTCATTCTCTTTTTATCAAATCTGTTTACAAAAAGTATGTTTATTTTCAAAGGTTATAATTACAGTGATTAAGTATATGTAGTCACCAAATTACAGCCGGTATGTGGGGTATTGTGCACATTACTACTGTTGTTGTCACTTTAGGTGGGCGAACCTAATTAGTGATATTTGTCATTCATTGGGGCAGCCAATGGTGATATGACCACAGTCACCGAAATGAGTCGAGTGACAAATACTGTGGGTAGTTGGTTTGATATCAGAAACATTGTAATCTCTCTTAATACTGTGAATTATAACAAAAGAGTCGTTTTAACAAAATGAATGATTCACTCAGTATTTCCCCGCTGATAAAACCTTTTTCAAACATGTTTCAGGTGATCTGTTGTGAGCAAAGGAAAAGTGCCGTGGAGCACTACAAGCTTAGAAAAGTGGCTCAATGTAAATAAATAAAGAAACATGTTTTGAGAAATAAAGATTTCCAGTAAAATCACTTTATTGTAAATTATGGGATTTATCCCTATATTATATATATAAACGAGCAGTTTTAATATTTAACGATCCTGCTTAAAAAAAAAAACTTCCGCTGTCATTTAATTAGATACCACGAGATTTCCTGCCTCGCGGCTCTGGACCGGGTCAACCCGGGGCCGAGGGCCGTAACAGGAAATGGTGGTATCAGAGCCACTGATTTAAGCTTACTATTGATTTTAGCCTATTGAAAGATACTTAGGAAATTTAATTGCCATTCTGTGAAAACATGTTTTATTAACTGATTAATTGTTGAGTTACAGTATGGGTAAACAAAAAGCTTTCTGCTATCTACCACCAATTAGATACTGCACCCACAGAAAAAGGAACCTCTTCCTTCAAACACCCCGCAGATCTGGAAGAAGGGATTTTTGTCCGTAAAGCAAATTATGAAAATCCTCTCACCCAAGATAAAAGAAATTTGATTCTTAGGAAGGGACAGGAGAAAATAAAGAAAACCCAAGTCAAGAAAGTGAGGTTTAATTCAGAAATCCTGGAATTTGGCAATAGGTCACCTTGGGAAGATAAATTAGATGAAAAATGGGCAAATCTTTATATGCTAGCTACCGTAGCAGAGAATGCAAACCTCTAAATTTTCAATAAGCCTGGTCTAGTAGAAAATTAATACCCAGTAAATAAATAAATTATAGTGTGTTCTCTTTCTTGTGGTCTTTTGTACAAATCAGTATGCAATAAAACTTTAATGTTTATTTGTAAAACTTTGTTCCAAAGTTTTAACTTCGCATTTTTGTGCATTTTGCATATATGCTATCCAGCATGAGTGAGATATCGGAAGCATTTCAGAATCTCAACCTCTACCCAGTACCAATTGAAGTCTCCCATGACTTTACTGGTTATATTGCTGACATAGAGGAACCTCTGGAATTCCAAGCTCCACCGCTGGAAAAAGAAAAACCTAAAAAGAAAAGAAGATATGTAGGATGGAGAAAAGTGCGCAGGAGAAAGCCAGCCACTAGGAAACTCCCCAAAATAGAAAACCCTATAGACAAAGGAAAAGGAATTGAAATCGGAGAAAGTTCTAAACCAGCAGAGATAGAAATCAGGAAAGATTCTAAACAAAAAGGAATAGAAATTGGAGAGAGTTCTAGACAAACTGAAGAAATCACATTTCAAGACGAAATAGACCGTCTACTGGCAAATTGTGATGTCATTAGCCCTATCCATAATAATCTATATCCTTACCTAGCCGAAACCCAACTTCCTGTAAATCTGGAACCAGCTATTCCAGAACCACTAATCCACACTCGACCTTTAGGTCAAATGGAAGAATGGTGGACAAATGACTGGCAATTCGAAAATATCATCAACAGTCCTTATTCTTTCCTTCCACAGTTTGATCCAGAACCTATCCCCAATCCTCCAATGAGCAACGAAAACTTAGCCGAACTCCGTCAGTTCGGTGAAGAGCTGATAGGTACAGGGAATAGGATCCGGGAAATGGGGGAACAAATTTCCTGGAAGTATGACGAAAGGGAGCGTCGCTACTAAACTGCTAGTTGACCAAAGAACAGTGGGGTTGGGAAGAATGTCTGTATAATAATAATAATAATAGTCAAATATAACTCTGTAAAATGGGAAATAAAACATTGTAAGATAAACAGTGTGTATGGATGCCTATATAATATATAAATCAAAATAGAAGTCGAAACATCGACGATTTTGGATATATATCTGTGTTATAAGATCTTATGTGCTTTTGTGTAATTGTTTTTTTACAATCATTTGATACTAATAGTTATATTTATAATAATTATCAGATGGAAAATGCTAGTAATGAACCAGTTAATGAAGGGAATCAATCTGAACAAAATCAGGAAAACCAGTATATGACTAGACAAGATATTGAAAACATTATCACTCAAGGGATAGCTAATGCTATTCCAGCAATCAGGGCTGCTGCTCAGAAACCTGTTGAACCACAACAAATCATTCCTAGTAAACGTACTCAGGAAGACAATTTTAGTCATAGTATAAATGGAGGCGGCAATCATGACGATAATAATCCACGACAGGCTCCACCTCCTAAGAAAATGAAAGCCGCAACGCTTGGTTGCACTTTCAAAGAATTTCTTGCTTGCAAACCTTCTGAATTTGCAGGCAACGAAGGAGCAACTGCAGTACTGCGTTGGTTAGAGAAAACCGAAGCAGTAATTGCAATAAGTAAGTGTTCCGAAGAAGATCAGGTTATGTATGCGTCCAACTTGTTCAAAGAAGGGGCACTAGAATGGTGGAACACCGTATTACAAGCAAAAGGAAGAAGGATAGCTTATGCTATAGACTGGGAAGAATTTAAAATTCTTGTAGAAAGAAAATATTGTCCTGAATATGAAAAGGAACAAATGGCAAATAAGTTCCTAAATCATCGTATGGTAGGCGTAGAGTGTCGCGGTTATACTTCGACATTCTTTGAATATGCTAGAGTGGTACCAACACTGGCTTCGCCAGAACCGGTACTCATTTCCCGTTACATCTGGGGATTAATTAGTGAAATTCGTAACATCGTTAAAGCTGCGAGACCTCGCACTATTGACGATGCTGTGGAACTAGCTAATACCCTAACTGATGAACTAGTGCGCACAAGAGAAGAAGATCGAAAGAAGGAATTGGCTCAAAAGATTACCCAAGGATTTCGTGTGGGTAATGATAATAATAGGTTCAAGAAAAGAGGAAGGAGACAATCTGCACAACCGCCTTTTTGCAGAAATTGCAAAAAGAATCATTTTGGAAAATGCAATGTAATTTGCAACTTCTGCAAAATGGCAGGACATCGTGAAGAAAATTGCAAAAAGAAAACCATAGTCTGCTATAACTGTGGAGAAACAGGACATTACAAAACAGAATGTCCTAAATTGATTAAAACTGCAGACAATAAAGGCAAATCAGCTGATGGAACAACAAAGAAGAATGCCCGAGCATTCCAGCTAACCACTCAAGAAGCTGAACTAATCCCTGACGTTATAGCTGGTACGTTCTTGGTCCACGACGTTTATGCAAAAGTATTATTTGACTCTGGTGCAAACCAAAGTTTTATCAATACTTCGTTTTGCCAAGCCCTTAAATTACCCTTAACCACCCTTAGGCAAATTTTTACAGTCGAGACGGCAGACGGGAATTCTGTTAACATAAATAAGGTTTTGCAAGAAGGAAAGATAGAACTGTTAGGCCATAAGTTTTCTGCAAACCTGTTACCTATGAAGTTAGCCGGGTTCGATGTAGTATTAGGAATGGATTGGTTAACAGCCAACCATGCTCGAATCCTTTGTGATAAAAATTCCGTAGAAATCCGTACTCTCACAGGAGAGGTAATTTTAATTACAAGAGATAAACCACGAAAGCCACTGAAATTCATTTCAGTAATAAAATTGGCCAGTTATTCAAGAAAACAAGAAATGGTGTATATAATTTCGGTAATCATTAACACTAAAAATAAGGAACTCCTAGACATCCCTATAGTTTCAGAATACCCAGACATCTTTCCAGAAGAATTATCTGGGTTACCACCTGATAGAGAAGTAGAGTTTAGAATTCATTTAATTCCGGGTACTACACCAATAGCCAAGGCACCTTATCGATTAGCACCCACCGAAATGTTAGAATTGAAAAAGCAGTTAGATGAATTATTAAGCAAAGGATTTATACAACCTAGTTCATCCCCTTGGGGAGCACCAGTGTTGTTTGTGAAAAAAAAAGATGGATCGATGAGAATGTGTATCGATTATAGAGAACTAAATAAAGTTACAATTAAGAATCGATACCCATTACCTAGGATTGATGATCTTTTTGATCAACTTCAAGGCGCTAGGTATTTTTCTAAGATAGACTTAAGATCCGGATATCACCAGTTAAAAGTACAAGAAGAAGACATACCTAAAACTGCTTTCAGAACTAGGTATGGCCATTATGAGTTCACAGTCATGCCCTTTGGACTAACAAATGCCCCAGCAGCATTTATGGACATGATGAATTGGATCTGTAAGCCATACTTGGATAAATTTGTAATCGTATTCATTGACGATATACTCATTTATTCCAAAAGTCAGGAAGAACATTGCGAACACTTGCATACACTCTTAACTTTGTTAAGAAAGGAAAAACTTTATGCCAAATTCTCGAAGTGTGAATTCTGGCTGCAAGAAGTACAATTTTTAGGTCACATGGTGAATCACGAAGGAATTCACGTAGATCCTGCTAAAATAGAAGCAATCACCAAATGGAAGGTCCCACAAACAGCTATGGAAATTAGAAGTTTTCTAGGCTTAGCTGGATACTACAGACGATTTATTAAGGATTTCTCTAAGATAGCTGTACCTTTGACTAAGTTAACCTGTAAAGCCACTAAGTTTGAATGGGGACATAGACAAGAAGAAGCTTTTAAGATTTTAAAGCACCGATTAACGAATGCTCCAATTTTAGCATTACCCGAAGGAACAGAAGATTTTGAAGTATATTGTGATGCTTCAAAATTAGGATTCGGATGTGTGTTGATGCAACGCAAGAAGGTAATTGCGTATGCCTCCCGGCAGTTGAAAAAGCACGAGGAGAATTACACAACTCATGACTTAGAATTAGGAGCCATAATTTTTGCCTTGAAAATTTGGAGACATTATCTGTATGGAAGTAAGTTTACTGTTTATACAGATCATAAGAGTTTAAGGTATATATTTGGGCAGAAAGAGTTAAATATGAGGCAAAGAAGATGGATGGAAATTCTAAGCGATTACGACTGTGATATTCAATATCACGAAGGAAAGGCAAACGTAGTTGCAGATGCCTTAAGTCGTAAGTATCATGAAAAGCAACGACGGGTTCGTGCTCTCAGATTAAATCTACAGATAGATTTAATGGAACAATTAAAGAAAGTTCAGGAAACAGCAATCAAGGACGATGCTGAAGGAATGAAAGGTTATCTAAAGGAACTAGAGCAAGGAAATGATGGAATTTGGAAATTCCACAGGAAACGAATTTGGGTACCTAAGCAGGGAGAATTAAGAAATAAGATTTTAGAGGAAGCCCATAAATCTAGGTATACTATGCATCCAGGAAACAATAAGATGTACCAAGATCTAAGAAAGAACTTCTGGTGGATAGGAATGAAGAAGGATATAGCAAGATATGTTTCTAAGTGTCTTACTTGTTCACAAGTAAAGGCTGAACATCAGAAACCTTCAGGACTACTACAACAATTGGAAATGCCTGTATGGAAATGGGAACTTATAACAATGGATTTTGTTACTAAGTTGCCTAAAACAAGAAAAGGTAATGATGCGATTTGGGTAATTGTGGATCGATTAACCAAATTAGCTCATTTTCTACCAATGAAGGAAACCTTTAGCATGGAAAGGCTAGCCAAGTTGTACGTAGACGAAGTGGTATCTTTACATGGAGTCCCATTCTCCATTGTATCAGATAGGGATAGTCGTTTCACTTCTCATTTTTGGAAAAGTTTCCAGCAAGCTATGGGAACTCGACTAAATCTGAGTACTGCATATCATCCTCAAACAGACGGACAAAGTGAAAGGACGATTCAAACTCTAGAAGACATGCTTAGAGCATGTGTAATAGATTTTGGCGGAAATTGGGACGATCATTTACCATTAATTGAATTCTCCTATAATAATAGTTACCATTCAAGCATTGAAACTGCTCCATTTGAAGCACTATATGGACGTAAGTGCAGAACTCCAGTTTGTTGGGCAAAAATAGGAGAAAGTCAATTATCAGGTCCAGAAATTGTGCAAGAAACTACTGACAAAATAACTCAGATCAAGGAAAGACTGAAAACAGCTCGAGATCGTCAGAAGAGTTATGCAGATAATCGCCGAAAGCCGTTAGAATTTCAAGTCAGAGATAAAGTACTCTTGAAAGTTTCTCCTTGGAAAGGAGTTGTTCGGTTCGGTAAGAAAGGAAAGCTAAGTCCAAGGTACGTAGGACCATTTTCTGTGATCCAACGTATAGGACCAGTTGCTTATCGTTTACAACTACCAGAAGAATTAGCTGGAGTACATGATGTATTTCATGTATCCAATCTCAAGAAATGCTTATCAGATGAATCACTGGTAATACCTCTTCGAGATATAGAGGTAAACGAAAGGTTGAAATTTGTTGAGAAACCTCTTCAAATTGAGGATCGAAAGATCAAGTTTCTCAAACACAAGCGACTAGTTTTAGTCAAAGTCAGATGGAATTCAAAGAGAGGAGCTGAATACACTTGGGAGTTGGAATCAGAAATGAAGAGAAAGTATCCACATTTATTTCAGTAAATCTCGAGGACGAGATTTTTATTAAGGTGGGGAGAATGTAACAACTCTCATCAGAAGTCCTAATTATTATTTTAATTTGGCCAATAGGAAACCCTAATTGAGAAACCCAAGTAATTCTGAACTAACCCTAAAATTTTCATAATAGTTGGAATTAGAATCAGGGCACCTAAAACTCAGAGGGGGTAAACCCTAATTGATAATTATCTTCGAAAAACGCTGTCAAAATTTAGTTACGTTCAAACCACAACTCACCAGGCCTATACTAGTGACAAGGCTACCCTAGGGTAGATGTGTACCCCAGGCGAGTCGCGACAGCATCCATGTCATCTTCCGCGACACGCGGGGGATGCCAATTTCACGTATAAATACAGGGCCTTGGGACTTGAATTCTGTCTTTGGAACGACGTAAATTCGCTTTACGTAGGTTGAGTTATAACAGAAACAGTCCACTAAACACACACTGATCACGAAGTGCTGCCACAATCAAGGTAATAACTCGATCACTATTACGATTCAACGTCCGATCGATTATAACTATCCAACGATTATTCAAGTGCCGCTCAAATTGAGTTTATACTTTGTTAATTCATCGTGATTTCGACTTGAATGTTTGAGTGCTGTTCGAACTCGGACTATACTCTGTCATTCGTTGTGAATCCGCTGAATTGTTAAGAATTGCACTAGTAAATCGTTGTGAGGGTTTAATCTCGTGAATTGTCGTAACTGCTGTATTAGTTACTAACCGGTTTGTGTATGCATTGTTATTTAAATTAGGTTAATCAAGGCTAATCAGTAGGCTTATACTCTGCTCGTTAAAACTACAATGTGAGTCATTCTCTTTTTATCAAATCTGTTTACAAAAAGTATGTTTATTTTCAAAGGTTATAATTACAGTGATTAAGTATATGTAGTCACCAAATTACAGCCGGTATGTGGGGTATTGTGCACATTACTACTGTTGTTGTCACTTTAGGTGGGCGAACCTAATTAGTGATATTCGTCATTCATTGGGGCAGCCAATGGTGATATGACCACAGTCACCGAAATGAGTCGAGTGACAAATACTATGGGTAGTTGGTTTGATATCAGAAACATTGTAATCTCTCTTAATACTGTGAATTATAACAAAAGAGTCGTTTTAACAAAATGAATGATTCACTCAGTATTTCCCCGCTGACAAAACCTTTTTCAAACATGTTTCAGGTGATCTGTTGTGAGCAAAGGAAAAGTGCCGTGGAGCACTACAAGCTTAGAAAAGTGGCTCAATGTAAATAAATAAAGAAACATGTTTTGAGAAATAAAGATTTCCAGTAAAATCACTTTATTGTAAATTATGGGATTTATCCCTATATTATATATATAAACGAGCAGTTTTAATATTTAACGATCCTGCTTAAAAAAAAAAAAAAACTTCCGCTGTCATTTAATTAGATACCACGAGATTTCCTGCCTCGCGGCTCTGGACCGGGTCAACCCGGGGCCGAGGGCCGTGACAATGTATTTAGCCATACGATATGCGGTCGCATGGACAGTCTTGGTAACTGTCCAACTCCTGATTTGATTTTTCTATATGCGTTGGTTGATAAAGCACCTATCAACCTAGCCGCGCGCATGGCTGAGTACTTTGTGAAGTGCTCGGGGCGTACTCCCAACAGTGAGATACATGGTGGTCAGTATGTGACCGAAATAGCGTACAACGAACGCTATATGACTGAGGAGGTGCTTCAGGGTCTCACTTTGATTACTGAGGGGGTTCATGTTGATATCAGGTCGCTGAAGGCCATGGGGTTGATTGTAGAGCTAGATAGGGGGGATAGGTTGAAGGGGTTGGACAACGAGGTCTGGGACCCGTTGCCTCCAGCTGAGGAGGAAGATGAGGATGTTGAGATGGGAGAGCAGCACGAGGAGCAGCACCAGCACCAGCCACAGACACCACCACATTCGCCGCAGCACCATGCATTCCATGAGCATCAGGACTGGCCCGAGTTCTACCAGCAGTTCCAGGACATGCGAGTGACGCAGGAGCAGCATGGTACTTACATTTATCAGATTAGGACGAGCCAGGACGAGATTCGGGCCAGTCAGGATCAGCTGAGGGCCACTCAGGACCAGCTTCGGCAGAGCCAGGATGCTTTATACCAGGGGGTGAGTGCGGGGTTTTCATATCTTTTCGGGGAGATGCATCACGCATATCCCGACTATTTTCAGCATCCCCCGCAGTTCCCACCGTGGAACCCCCCTGGTTATGGCGATGCAGGCCCGTCCTTTACACGAGACGATGATGATGGTGACGAGTAGGAGGCAGTGGTGATAGCAGTGGTGGTTGTTTTTTGTTTCAGTACTTTATTTATTATGGGTGTTTATTTTGACTGTTATTTCAAACACCCCGGTTATGTATTTCAGACAATTTACTTTATGTTTTGTTTGGATTTTAGTATTTATATTTATGTATATTATGGTTGATTTGTGATTTTTCTGTTTCTGTTATGTTTTGGGTGCACATGTGACATACTTGCAGGTTTTAGCTATCGGATCTTGGACCGGAGCACGTACCAGATACAGCTTCGGAAGTCTCGTGGCATCAACATCATCTTGAGGGGAGTATTTTTATCCCTTTCTCTATATTTCGGGTCTCGCATTGGGGACAATGCGAAGTTCAAGTGTGGGGAGGGGGTTAACTTTGTTTGTCCTCGTAAAAAAAAAAATAATTTCAGAAAATCAGAATAATCTTTTAAAAATACCTGTATCTTGTATATATTTTAGTAAATAAACCGGTTGGTTGTGTTTTAGAAAGCGTCGGACTTGATGAAAACCCGACAAGCAAAATATTTTTGAAAAAAGGAAACCGGAAAGCGTGACAAACAAAGAAAGACTTACATGATAGTTTTCACACTTTTACCCATTCCTTCCGTTACGTGAGCATATTTGAGCCTATTGTTATATATTTGTTCATTTCGGATATAGGAGTGAGCCGGATGTTATGTGTAATTTAGAACTTGTCACTAGTATGCTTGTTAAGACCATGAACTTGCGGATTTGTGTAAAAGTGATAGAGGCACTTAGATTACCCCTTTGTTGTGTACTTGTTCTTTGTGTTGTGCTTCCCATTCACCTTATATTACCCTTTTAGGATTAACCATGTTGAGCCTTCCCGTTTACCTTTGTTTACCCACATTATCGCCCACTTAGCCAAATTTAGCCTTTTTATGTTTTAAACCTTTTTAGTGTTGAAACTCGGTCAAAATAATCGTTTAACTAGCGCTTGTTATTGTTTATTTTCATTGTATAAATTAGTATGTTTGCAAAAAAAAAAAAAAAAAAAAAAAAACAGAAAATAAAACACCCTAAAATAGGGTGAAGTTGATAGAAATCGAGCAATTTTGAATGCTTAAATGTTAAAATTTCGTTGATAAGCTAGATTGCGAAATAGTCGCCTTTTTAAGGCATATGTTTGTATGTATAGTTGTATTATTTATTGCTAGTTAAACGCTACTACCGAGTTTTAACCATTTTCGCCACTTTAAATGTCCACTTCCATACCCTTCGCCCAAGCCTAACGTTACAACCCGTAAAGACCTCTTGATTTACACTTGTTTGCATGTTAGTTGGTGGAGACGAGATCTTATGACAAGCTTATGATATTGCACATTTCATTGACGAGGCATTGAGTGTTTGCACATACACATTTTATGTATGTTTCATAAATAAAACCGAGTGTGTGTGAACATTGTGAGTCGTGTGAAGATTAACATGTTGAGTCAATTAAATGTGAAGTCACGGCTTTTTGGTTGTCGCTTTATAATTGCATATGCTTGTTGGGTTTGAGTCTTTTGATGTTGTCTTTCGACAAACCGGCTAACCGTTTATAGTAGTTTTCAATAAAATAGTGTGTAAATTATCGTTCTTGTTTGTTTCTTTCTTTTATGGCTTTTTAGTTTAGCTTGCTTGAGGACAAGCAAGGTTCAAGTGTGGGGGATTTGATATTCGTTAATTTACACATATTTTAGTCCCCCGTTTTACCCCTATTTTATGCTTTTTCGGCCGTAAAACCTTCATTCGGATGCTTAATCATCTACACTTTTGTTTACAGGCCTAAAACTGCATACCAGACAAGATGATAGCAAAAACGAAGACTTTCCGGACAAAACGACGAAGCTGCGAACCTTCTGTTAAGAAAACTGACCTGGGCGTGTGGAACGGTCGTGCCACCTATTGCACGACCGTGCGTATCCGACAAATGTAAGTAAGCCCGGCAATGAACGAGGGTGCAAGGCATTGAAGGCCAACCCGGGAATGCACGGTCGTTCCATATCTTGCACCCCGTGCGGATCCGATGATCAAGGCAAACCTCGGAACTGAACGACCGGTGCGACCAAGTGTGCAACAAGAACCCGGTGATGAACGACCGTTCCATATGAAGAACGGTCGTGCGATATCGAATCTGGTCAACGATCTGATGACGTCATGCAGTGTGGTGCACCATACCCAATAATTGCTTAAAGTGCACGGTCGTGCCACAGGAAGAACGACCGTGCCACATCGGAAAAATATAAAAACAGAACAGAAACATTCTGCTCGATATTCTGGAATTTTGGGAGCTTCACAGGCGATTTTACAGGCTCCGGAGGCTTTGCTTTTGACCCGGATTCAAGCCACATTGTGCCGTTTAGCTCCATTACTATCCGGATTCTTAGTCTAGTGCTTGTTTATGGTTTGGTTTTCTAATCTTTCCATGATTTTGTTAATCTTTCAAGTACTTAGATTAATGTTTATGTATTATTGTAGCCTTTGGGCAAAAACACAACAATCCCTTGCTTGATTATAACCATTAGTGTGTTAATCTTTGTTTGTAATGACATTTTGAAGTATTTTCTATGTTAATCTTTGATGATTAGTTTGCAACCTTGTTATTGATATTGATTTCTTGATTATAAGTAATTATGTTGGATGATTGATGCTTGGTTAGTTAAGATAGTTGAAAAATGAAGCTTAATTAATCTTGTATTAGTAAACTTTGAACTTGGTTAACTAGATTAGCTTGGTTTAAATGTGTGCATCATGATACTAGAAATGGTTAGTGATTTAATAAAATGTAATTATTGTTAATCAAGAGAGCTTGCCGTCACGTAAGGACCCTAACGGGTTAGATGGTGTCGTTATAAATTCTTGCCATGATTTGTTAGCTTAGTTAGTTGTTTAGGCCAAAATTGCTATCTTGGTGAATTATTGTGCAAGATTTGTAAAATGAACTCGGTTGTGATTTAATCTAGTTTATGCTTGACAGTTGGTGGTTGCATTGTGTTTATCGGTGTCGCTTTCCTTGTTTAAGTGAGGTTAGAAAACTCCTAACGGATGACTAACTTATTTTTAAGAGATTTTCATAGACATTTATCAATTGCACGTTAAAGAACAATTTTAGGTGGTTAAAGTGTGTTTATCGTTTTAACTTTCCGAATGATTGTCATGTTAGGATTCCCGAAAGGGATACTAATTGTCTTAAAATGGAAAATTGACCGAATGCTTCTAGTGCCAAAATCGACTTAGTTGACATGCTTTGGTTGTGTATTAAGCAAGGCTATTTATCTATTTTCTACTATGTTTTATAAGTATTTGTTTATGCTTACTTTAGTTTATTAAAAATCACAAAACTTATGTTTTTACCGGTAGTTTAGTGACAAAGGTCTAGTATTATTTCTCCGCCCATTTCCTTGGATCGATACTTGGTTCTTACCGATACTTTACTACATATATGACGGGGTACACTTGCCTCTTTCGTGTGTGTTTTGATGTTAAAGTAATAATCACTTTTATAAATTTAAAACCGAATCGTGTGTAATTTCATTGCAAAATTATGTATATATACGCACACGTCATATACAGGTGGAGGTTCCCATGATTTCTTATTTTAAGACAGATGAGTTAATATAAAGTGGAACTTCAGTACACAAAGTTTGTGTCTTTAGTGAAATCTGATCCTGTGATTCATACTTTACTTCCGTTGTCCCCCAAAGGGGACATTTGTGACATCAATGGAGTATGTGTTGATGCTGCTGAAGACGAGTTCTTTAGGTTGACTACTAAAGAGGGGAAGTTGACCGTGGAACAAGATGTGGTTAGGGCCGATACGATGGACTTTTCACCGATCTTGCATTTCGAACAAGACCCGGTTCAGATTCTTGATGCAATGGGAAATGCGACAGATAACACTTAAGAGTTGAAGAAGAACTTGTTTCGGGTTTACAATCGACAGCGCCAGGCCAAGATTACAAGAGAGAATTTGGAAATTGTCGCTGGTGTTGAGCCAAGCTGGCGGTGGTGAGATTAATGGCCAAGGGTTGGAGTTTGTGGTGAGATTATCCGGCGGTGGTGAGATTAACGGTCAAGGGCGGAGCAGAACCAGCGGTGGTGAGATTATCGGGCGGAGCAGAGCCGACAATGGCTACAAGTGGGTAGTTCCGGTGGTGTTTGCTGGTTGTGGAGTATGGTGGTGGAGAGAGATGGTCGTGTGTTTGTATTTATACAGATGTGTTTATTGTGTATGTATGTAATATTGTTTTGATGATTTTTAAACCTAATTTTTTTTTACACATAACAATGCCATGTCAGCAAAAATTGGCCAGGTCATCAAAAAAAAAAAACCTAACCTCGTTAGTGTCTGGTTAACGACGGACAGCAACCCAAGTGTCCAGTTAGGGGTGGTGGGAGACAAAGTGAAAGTTGGGAGTGGCAACGACAAATTTTGATTAGTTGGAGGTGATAAAATCCATTTCCCCTTGTTATTGTTATTGTTATTATTATTTGACGTTTTCAATTGGTCTATATTTTGATGTTTATGTACATGTACATGGTGGTGGTGGTAGCTGATGGTGGTGGTGGTGACGGCTAATGGTGGTAATGAAAGTTAGGATTATTAAAATCTAATAAACATGTTTGTGTCATGTAAGCAGCCATATCAGTCAATAACTAGGTTTGTGTCATGTCAGCAAAAAACTAACTGAGTATATAACTCAGTTAGAAAAGCATCGATGAGAGCCAAAATTCTTACAAGTTAGAATTGTCAAAGAGAAATTTTTAAGTTGGAATTATGTCGATCAGTGGGTGAAAATTATGATTATTAAAATTTAATAACCTATAAAAAATCAATATGCACATGACATAAACCTGTATATCATCCATTTTCATGACTGAATGTGAGAAATGACAACCTAGTACTTTGGGATATCAAACATATTTATTTGATACTTGAACACAAGCTATGTATCACAAAAGTATATTAGTTTTAAAAAACCCTAACTTTCATCAATTGACTTATAGCACTTTCAACTTTCAATTTATACCATAGTACTCCAACTTTTAAGTTATTTTCCTCTGGCACTCATAAACTAACTGAACGCTAACGCTGTTAGTTTTTTACTTTTTTTGTTGATATGACACTTTGTGTGTGAGGTGGCATCTGAGGTGGATTTTTTTTGCTGACGTAGCATCTGATATGACACTTATTTGGTGGCGTGGGAGCTGATGTGGTAGCCAATGTGGCATTTTTAATGGCATGTCAACTTACAAGGCATTTTATGATTACGTGACATATGATGTGGCACTTGTTAGTGATGTGGCATCTGAAATCAACTAACTGGGTTAGGGTTCAGTTAGTTTGAGAGTATCAGAGGTAAATAAGATGAAAGTTGAGAGTGGTGTGATTAAAATCGAAAGTTAGAACCGCTATCGATCAATTGTTGAAAGTCGAAGTTATTTAAATCTAATATTCCTATCACAAAAACATATATTTGCTATTTAAAGGCATTTATCAATATCGGATACGAAACCCATTTAAACAAATCCCAAGAAACACATATAGAGAGTGATAGATCATGATACTTGGGAGGTATGTTAGGTAGGATAGTGATTGAAACATGGAAGCCCTATACTTCTTTTAAATAACATGGTCAACTCGTCCTTGTGGTTGATTGGAACTTCATTATATAAGCCATTACTTTATCAAGAGACGAATTCTACGTGTTAATGTTCATCAATTTAAGAATAAGGGGATGTTTGGTAGCCTCTTAATGACAATTCAGATGCTACCTCTTAATGGTTTAAAACATCGGAATGAATAAGAGGTAACCTCAAGTCTGAATGGTTAAGAGGTAACATCTGAATGGTAAATCATCACATGTCACATTCTTCTACCTTATCATTGGTAAAATTCTTAATAGTTCCATTAAGAGGTAGACTCTTAATGACCATTCAGAGGCTACCAAACAGCCCCTAAATGTAATGTTGTATGACATACAATGGAAACACTCGGTATATGAGATACAATGAAAGAGATGCATATGTATTTAATATTGTTAAAAGTGTAATACAAATACTTGAGGTAATTGATTTATAAAAAGATGATAGGGCTGAATATCCCAAAATGAGATGGGTCCACACATTTCATTTCGTTGTCACATGACAACAGTCAATCTATAAAAATTATGTAATCAAATTTTGTACGCAAACAAAGTCTAAATACCACTAGGCAAAACCAATAACAATAGCAAGCAAGAATTTTGGACGAAACATAAAGGCAAACACATTTAATTACTAATCAACTTGAAGAAGCCGGTTCAATCTTCTTCATCGGAATACCATCTTCATCATGGTAAACATACGCAAAACCACCATGTCTCGTCATATCCATACCCGCGGTTTCATCTTCAGGCGAGATCCGTAACAACTTAAGCTTGTGTAGAATGAAAAATAATGGACCCATGGTAGCACTCACGAACCCAAAGATCACCAAAATCTGGACCACATGTGCACCCAACAGTTTCCCCCCTCCTCCCATAAATAGCCCGTAAGGCCGACCCGGTTTCCCCGGGTAAACCTCGTTAACATACTTCTCCTTAGCGAATAAGGCCGTGAATATAATCCCCCACGCCCCGCAACCCCCATGAAGCTGAGCGGCTTCCAATGGGTCGTCGTACTTGTACTTTTCAGCCAGTTTGTTACACCCTGTCAACACACACGCGGCAACGAATCCACATATGATCGCAGCCCATGGTTCCACCACCGAGCACCCTGCGGTTATGGCCGCAAATCCACCTAACAGCCCGTTGCACACGTCTGTCACATTCCAGTGCCCTGAACAAAAAAAAAGATATTAGATTGTTGTGATGTAATTAGGCCATCCGTAGTCATAAAGCCCCTTGTGGGGCGTTATGCGACACGTGTCGTGCCACGTCACACGGGGGCTTTATGGGGCGTTATATCACTAGAGTCCGTAGTCATAAAGCCCCTACCCATCATTACCTATTTAATAATTTTTAATTTTATTAATTAATATAAAAAACACTGCCTAATTTTTGATTGGTCAAACCAAAAAAGAGCCCCTCCATCGCGCCGCGATATTTATCGCGCCATCCCCCCAATTTTGAAGCATAGCGCCGGTCGTTTTCGTGTTCCGGCGTTTTAACGGCGCTATCACCGGGCAAAGCGCCCCACTACGCAAGGACTTAGGGTTACTATCATTAAACATCTTGGTATAATACCTGAAATAATTCTTTTCCCAAACAAGGTAGTTAAAGCCGCGGTACACCCCGCTAGGGTCGTTGTCACCGCGGTCCTCCCAACCGCGCTCCACTGCCCATAATAACTACCCGACTCATACGGGCTCAATATCTTCGTAAACGAACCCGGGTTAAACCCGTACCAACCAAACCACAACAAAAAAGTCCCCAACACCACCAACGACGCGCTATGCCCTCTAAGCGCAACGGATCGACCCGTGTGATCAAACCGCCCGATCCGCGGGCCTTCGATTAACGCACCGTACAAGCCAGCAACGCCTCCAACCATATGAACCACACCCGACCCTGCAAAGTCGATCACACCAGATCCGAGAAACAAGTTATCCAAGTTAGAAGCACTCGCCCATCCGTCAACAGACCAGAACCAATGGGACACAACCGGGTAAACAAACCCGGTTAAGAAAGCCGAATAAATCAAATACGCAACAAACTGCGTTCGTTCAGCAATAGATCCGGATGTAATACCCGCAGCAGCTATAGCAAAAGCCCACTGGTATAAAAAATAACTATAATCAAAGACAGATGAAGGTATATCTTTCAACGCAAAGTTATGTTTTCCGATGAATCCATTTGATGGGGTACCGAAAGCGAAAGCAAACCCGAATAAGTAATAAAAGAGGCCGCCTGCAGCAGCGTCGAGGACGTTAGTGAGCATGATGTTCATGGTGTTTTTGGCGCGAACGGAGCCAGCACAGAGCATGGCGAAACCAAGTTGCATGGAGAATACGAGGTAAGCGGAGAAGAGGAGGTAGGTGGAGTCGACGGCGTATGCGGTGTCGGTGAACTTGGTGGAGATGGTGTTGAACTGGTCGCAGATGAGGGTGGCGGCGGCGGTGGTGTTTGGGCCCAACATGGCGGCCAGTGTGTCGGCCGAACATGTTTGGGAAGCCATTCCGGCGATGTCGTAACTATTAATATTATTATTGTTAGAATAAGGAGAGGGTGTGGTAAATATATGGATGCGGAAAGAGAGGGGAGATATCGGGAGTGTAACGTATTTGACTGTTGACCTTTTCTTGTGAGATTTGAGATTCTTTTCTTAACGTATTTTTGTTTCACTCCCTTCACTTTCATATTATAGTGCAGTTTGGTCCTCTGCTTTTCCTTTTTTAAGGTTTTTTTTTTAACACGTGATTGAAACGTTTTTTTTTTTTTTTAGAGGTTGTGATAAAAGTTTTTTATTTATATATAAAATACTGGCCGAGTTACATCAATATCGCAGGTATGCCAGAACTAAACTTAATAATGAAATGTTTAAAATAGAATTAAATTTAATGTTTGATTGTGAACAACTTCAGAAAGAAATCAAGATCATTGTGTTTTTTTTTCTTTTTTCTTTTTTGTTCGTTGATATGTTATGGAACTATTTTTATAGATAAACTAAGGATTATTTGAAAGTGTTGGAGTGATTTTAATATTCACAACATTATTTTGTAATTTGTTGTTGCAAGGTGTTATAGTTTCTTGCTATTCAGTTTTTATATTTATGTAAAAATTGTGCCGTTAAAAAGAACTATTAAATCAATTCGTTTGGTTCTTCTCAATAATATTTAACAGAAGGAAGTAACGGTCTTGTTCGAGGAAAAAATATATTTAAAGTTTAAATCCTAGCATCACGTGGACATTAATGCTGGCTTTTAAATAATATCTAAAAACGTCAATGTGTATTATAAGAGAAAATTAATGCTGGCATTTATTTCTTAGAATATTTTTTTGTAAACTGATACTTGAATATTTGATTCCCCGTATAAATTTTATATCCTGTAATTTATTCAAATATATACGAGAATCAAATTTGATTCCCTGTATCTCTAAAAAAGGTTTTTTATTTGTCTAACTTCTGTTTTCTTCATTTGATTTGGTTATTTTAACGGTTTTAACCCAATCATTTAAAAATGACCATTTTTCTCTTTGATATTTCGATCTTGTCACCGGTTTGCTCCCCGGCTCTAACTCCATCCATATTGTATGTTAACTGGAAGAGTATTTTGGTAATTTCAAGTATAACATAAGGGTACTTGGATCTTGTATGTTAACTTGAAATTACAAAAATACCCTTTCAATTAGCATATAATATAGATGGAGTTAGAATTGGGGAGCAAACTGGTGACAAGATCGAAACATTAAGAAGAAAATGATTGTTTTTAAATGATTAGGGCAAAACCGTTAAAGTAACCAAACCAAATGGAGTAAAACCTAAGTTCTCTTATTTGTATGTGTATTCTAGAAAATGATTTTTATTTGTCGCGATTAAAGTCAAATATATATATATATATTTTTTTGAACGGTAACTTTCTTAAGATATTTACATCCCCAAGACGGGGACCCTAACCAAGTCTGTCCCAGACTTACGTTGTCTTAACCGTGTCCGCGCTGGGAGTGGTCAGACTTGGCTACGGCGTTCGCCCGAAAACCGTACCTCCTCCACACGAGACACCTCGCTGGAGTAACGGCCGGATTAAAACCGGGGCGGCTCAGGCTCGAACTTGTTCAACATTGGCTAACAAGCACTTACCATCATTGCCTGGTCCCTGCACCTTTGCTACACCCAGGATTCGAACCGGAGTCTCCATGGAAACAAACCGGCCCAACTCCCAACTGAGCTGGGGTGGGGGATATTTAAAGTCATATATATGCACAAGATTCGATTATCTACTTTCTATGTCAACGTAACTTACTATTTGACCTAACAATAGATCTATGATATATTAATTATTTACTATTTTTGTATAAATATAACCTGCTAGGATGCTAAAACTGTTACAATTGTTAAGCTAAAATTAAATGGTTCATTAATTATTCCCTCTTTTTATTTTGCTATTCAAAGAATAAAAAAAAAAATCCCTTTCTTACCAAGACAATACGACCATCTTTCAATTAATTTTTTTAATGAACAATCACACATGCGTCATCATTGTGCAACATGTTGTGTCACGATTTTCTTTATTGTATAAAAGATAATAGTGTAGGAAAATCATCACGCGAGCTAATCTTTCATATACTTTTCAATGAGTTAGGCCGGTGATATTAAAAGTTAAGACAATTCAACATGGAAGAGATTCTTATTACTAACGTAATATATATATATATTCTTTTTTATTTTTAATACATCAAAGAAACCCATTACATGAAAGTTGAAACCTCTATATGTATAAGCTATGGTTCTAGTTACTCCAAAATAACAAACTGATCCAGATAATGATATCTCTAGCATTCCCTCGTAAGATGAATGCCGATATTGATGTCTAGCTTGGACTTGAGACAAGCCAAATGAATAGAAAACGACACCTTGGTGAGAATGTCTTTAAACCGATGAGTGTAGTAACATAGCGGACCTCAAGAGAGTGGGCCGAAATAGGAGTAGAAAGCGTGGAGAACAATAAATTAATAAATAATGAAGCTTTAGAAATAGAGAGTCAAGCCAAAGTGTCAAAATAGGAGTAGAAAGCGTGGAGAACCAAGCTTGTGAAACTTACTTAAGGCCATAGAAAGCCTTTTTAGCAAGTGTACATGTTAAAATGTGTTGTCATCATCCACTTGCCTAACTTCCCACCCCTTCGAAAAACCAAAACATACGACCAACCTATAGTACGGTTGGTTTAACTACCAGGTTGTAGGTCTTAACATAATGACCCTACTAGTCGGGCTTTGTACCTACTATTAATCCGATATGTCCCCTTCCATCCAACTATGTTCACTCGAGTTGTAATTAGTGTAAAATGTTAAGTTCAGTACGCATAGCGTCCCACTACACCGGCCATTTCTAGGCCTAGGTGAAAGTGGAGGGCTCGTAATAGAATATTTTCCATTCCGTTAGCATACTATTAGCATACAATAATTATTTTTTTATAAATCGATATACAAAGAGCTTAACAAAGGTTGGTTGTTTTTTCTATCCAAATATTTTTATAACAATACATCTCTAAATCATTTAAAAAAACTATGCGGTAGTTATATATTTAAATAAACAAAAAAAATACTTAAATAAAAAAAATATTGAAATAAAGTAATAAAATAATAAAGACATACAGTATGTATTCTAATAGAATCAAATTAAGTAACGGTGTAATTTAGAAAAATACTGGCATAGTTTTTGTTAGATGTTAAAATAAACACAAAAACTAAAACATAAATTAAAAATTAAAGTTATCGTATGTTATGGGTAAGTCCAGTACACCAATACTTAAAAGTTACCATACCATTTAGCAGGCTTTTTAAGAAGAAAAAAAAAAAAGATAATTATCTATATCTATATCTATACTATTATAAAAAGGAGAAGTGATGGATATGAATGTAATTTTACATCAGATACAACTTTAAAAGCATCATGTACAAGGATGTGTAAGCCCATTTTAGAGGGGTTCATCTAAAGGTTTAAGACACTATAGGGGTAATTTGGGGATTTTAGATGATTGTTAAATGCTTCAGTTTCGTTCAATGGCTCCGCCTCCTCAATCGACACCAGAGAGACTCGCTTCATCTTTCCCTAGCCCACTGTTTCCTTCCCTTCCCCTCACCCCTCCAACCCTACCAAAAATCAATTCACGATCTCTCAGTCTCACTTTTCTCTGTCGCTCTAGAACCCTAGCTTCCTCCATCGCTCTTCAATTGAACGACGAAGAACCAGAGATGAAGAACAAATGACGATCAAATCTGTAACGCCCCAAAAATCCAAATGTTATATATTCGCAATATGTCCTTATGTGATTTATTATGGGATAAATAACTAGGCTATTTAACATAGTTAAGGGTATGGTCAAAAGTATTAAAAGATGAAAGTAGTGCACGTTCTGTTTTAAAGGCAAACCCGAGGGGCTAAAGTGGAACAGATGAAAGTTGATAACTAATTAAAAAGGTCTATACACACACACAAACACACATACGTGCGTGTTCTTGAAGCTTCAGGAGCTCTCAAGAACTCCAAACCCTAATTCAACTAAATCACCAAATTGAAGGGTGAATCGAAGCCTAAATTCAAGAAGGAACACGGATTAATGATCACCTTCACGAGGGGATCATAAGGTATGTCTTAAATCTAAGATTTGTGATCATGTGTGAAGTGGGTTATGTTCAAATCCGTGAGTTAATATGAAATTAATCATGTACAAGGGTTAGGATCATCGTATAGAACATGTGATACGTATGGTTTGTGTTAATTTGATGGTTAGAGATGAAACCCGTTAGTTAGGGTGAAGATAATGACTAGAATCACCACCTATGTAAAAGTCTTGTTGAAAGATTTATGTATTATGTGGGTATGATGAATTCTTGTTAGATAAATTAGGAGAAATATGATGATAATATGGTTGATGTTTATTTGGGAATGATACATGATGATTAGTAGTAGGTTTTGATGGGTTATGTATGAGTTTAGAAGAATTATGCATGAATTAGTTGTACGTTATGCTTAAAAGGTAGTACACACACTAAGTGTATGATAAAATGTATATAGTGTTGTCCGTATAGTCGACTATGATGTTACGAGTATATGATGATAAGTCGATAGTTAAATATGGTTAATAGTTGACTCTTGAGAGTCAACTAAGTATAAGAAACATGATTTGACTCGTTGTCGTAAAGGTGGGATTATAGGAAGTCGTTTGGTACATGTTATGTTAATATGCGTTAATTGTGATTACCTGATGAATTACATGAGTTGAAAGGATATGAAGTTGATTATATGTTTTATGTTTGTTAGAAATAACTAATGAAAGTTAAGTGTGAAATATGCGAGTGATGTGATTGTTAACATGTACAAATGAGTATGCTAATAAGAGCGTGATTTCGATGAAATGAAAGCATAGGAATCACGTCAAGATGGGCTCAAGCATGAGGTGTTAACGGGTCAAGAAGAGGCAAGGAATCGGATACGAGCACGGACGCATAAGGTAAGTGATTTCCGTAATCACTTCTTAGTTCAATTAAGTAATAAAGTGTTTTAATTAATTAAACATGATGTTTGAGGTCAAATATGTGTTGAAGTCTTTCGTCATAAATGATGGGATTAAAGTTTACCAAAATGCCCTTGATGGGTATTTTGGGCAAACGATCTTAAAAGTAGTTTAGAACCAAGTTATTTGATTAGTGTAATGTTTTGGACAAGTATGGAAGTGGGGAGTATGGTTTTGTTAGTCATGGACCAATTAATGCGCAAATACCCTTAACGGGTCAAAATAAGCATATGAACGATAATGTGTTAAGAGGATGCAAGTCATCCAAGAATTTAGTAATTTATGATAGACGGCACTGATATTATTAGGTTTATAAGAGGTTATGGTAAAACAAACAAGTTATGTTGATGAATGCATGAACGGGTCGAAATTTGGTAAGAGGGTAATAAGCCGAAGAGTTAAAAGTCGGAAATTTTATTATGTCGGATGTTGGATTTTAACTCCATTAGATAGAGAATTAAATTACGGACGTATAGGAAAAAGAATCGGGTAAAACGGATCAAAAACGAGAGAGTTATGCTCGTTTCCGTGAAACCGGATCGTGCTGGGAATATGCAGCATTCAGCTGCAACTTTTCTGTGAAAACAGGGGCTTGGCGTGACGCCAAGGCCCTAGGCATCACGCGAAGCCCCCCCTGTTTGGCGAAAATTGTTCGTTTGCTCCGTTTTGTCTTGGGAACTCGTTCAAACGTGTTTTAAGTTGCGTATGACTAATTTAACTGACGTTTTTATGAGCATACGTGTATGCACATATGTAGATATGCATGTATTATCGTAGATGTGTATATATGTGGGTACGTACGCAATTGATTATGTGTGAACATATGATAATGATTAAAGGGGATCGTAAATATATTTATAGGTATGTATGTAGGTATATAAGTATGTATGTTTTATAAATGTAAGTAAGTAGATGCGAATGTATGTATGTAGGTATGAATATAAGTGGTGTGGGCGAATGAATGCATGTGTGTAGGCATGCAAGTAGGCAGATATGAGCCTATGCACGCATGTAGGGTTGCGTGAAGACATGTAAGTAGGTAGGTATGAATGTACATGATAATGTATGTATGTATGTACGTAGGTAGATATCTAGGTATGTAAGTATGCATGTACGAATGTATGTACGCAAGGCTTCAATGTGGTCGAATATTGATATTATTAATAAAGTACCTTGGGAATGAAGAGTAATGCAGGTACAATATTGTAGCCTCACCAAGGGTATTGATGCACGGATAAAATGCTTAAATGTACAAGGATAACGGAATAAAAAGAATACGAGGATGAATCTTTGTTTATATTTTTAATGTGAGCTAATGTTATGAATGTTTATGGTGAGTGCAGGTTGTACGAGACTCGAAGGGTCACCAAGGAGTAAAGATCGAAGACCGAGTCACAAGTTAGATTGTACGGGAGTGTTAGAGTACGTAATTGAGAGAAGCTAAGTTATGTTTTCTTATTGTAAATAAGTTCACTAAATGTATTTATTGAGAAAGAGTTAACCTTAAAAATGAATTTAAGCACGTCAAGATGTTTATAATGAAAGAAAATTTTACGCTACGTATTTCCGCTGCGACTTATGGTCAAACGTGAATTAGGGTGTTACAAAATCGAAGGAGAACACCGATTCTGAAGGAACCCGAATCGATTGCAGGTTTGTTCCTATTCTTGTTCCCGATCTTGTTTTAGTTCTTGTTCTTGTTCTTGTTCAGATATTGTTCCGGAACTTGTTAATATATTAATCTTATTTTCTACATTACTTGTGAGGTATAAATGATGCTTTAGTTGTTTTTATATAAAAATAGTTTGAGTTGTATATGAGGTTTTCCAAATTACAACTTGTAGAAATTTATAGTTTGTTGACTTTGGCAATCAGTCAAACTTACATACCAGTTACATACCTGATCAAGCCTTCTTCAGCTCGAGTCTGTCAAGCATAAACCCAATTCTCATATCTGGTATGCATTAGTTTGTTGTTACTTTCAACATATTATTTGAAATTAGTGTTTCTCAAGAAATTGCTACATTTGCTTTGTTGAAAAGATTCTAAAGTTAAAATCATATATCTGTTTGTCATCATTACAGGTACATAGATGGCTGAGTATAGCTAAAGGCTTGAACTACATGGGAAATCAAAGGTTACTGTCTTTCTTAAACGATTTTTTTGTTGATGTCGTTGTTCATTCTTTTTGTTTTTTTACAAATGTAAATAGTGAAATTTGATTGTAGCTGCGTTGTTTTTGAGATAATTTTGTTCGGTACGAAACGATACTGGTCGAAATGTTTTTTTTTTTTGTAATGGTTGAAATCATAGTTGTCGAAAGGGCTAGGCACACTTAAGGCGCAAAGGGTGAGTTTGTTTCAAACCCGTTCAAATCGTTCTTTTTTCAGAATTTGACTGGAATTTGTGTTTTTGAGCCTTGATGGACGCATGGCGTTATTGCTGCTCTGGGTTGGGTCTAGGCGAGCGTTTTTTTTTACGCCTTTCACATAATCACTTTTAAATTGTACATTTATTCAGATGAAATTGACCAAAACGTTGGGTTGTATTTTGATCTTCAGGTTAGGGATGATTAACAGATCCTCAACTGGTCAACTTTTTGATGATGGCTGTGGAAACTATGATCGGCTTTGCTCTCTTCGTTCTTCCTTTCATGGGCATGTTCGTGTAGGGTATTCAATTGCAAATGTAAAGTGCTATTTCCTTTAGCTAAATTGTGTATCAGCTATTTCTTGATATAGCTGCATGTAAATGATCATATTTGTGAGTGAAAATCGAACATTACATTTTTAGTCAACACATATTAATGTACCAATTTTAGTCAACAAGATTGATACTTGTATTGTGTGATTATTATACAGCCATTTTATGTATTTGACTAATGAGTAGTCCAACTTTTACTAGATTCTGAAGAATGGAGTTGAAGTGAAGCTGCAAAGGAATGCTTTGAGTATTCTTGAACCACCAACTGGTCATGAAGAAGATGATGAATACGAATTTGATATTTCAAGCAGTGGCTCGGATGATAACGAGTTTTGTAAGCTTACACAAACTCAAAACTTTGTAAATTCTTGCAAATATCAGTAAAATGTTTAGTTTGGTTATTGATTTTAAGTTGGTTTGCTCCTCATTGACAGCCACCCCTAATGAGTTCAGCAAACTAAACAAGCCAAAAGTTCGATATGTAAGACCGTGGGGCCTATCTCCATCGATGATGAAGTTTGGTAGCCGTAATGCTTGCAGAGAAACTCAATCCAACATCCATATGTGTTATCCTGTAAGTTGACTTTTGTGGTCAAATATACGTATTTGTAAATTCAAATATAATATATTCTTCAAATCTAGCAATATAATCTAGCAATATGAAATAAATAAGTAACATTTCAGAACCTAAAACATTAGTTAGTTTGACCTAAATATTTGACATGCATATCCAAATATGATCTAACAGTTGTTATTTGATGCTTCCATGTGGATGAACAGAATATTTCGCTCCGTCACTCTCCTCTACCTCTCGCTTCCTCACTCTCAGATGCTCTGCTCAATCTCCAACCGCATCAGGTCAAAATTTATAAAACATAGATAGTTTTGGTATATTTGCTCAGTTCGTTCGTTGATTTGATGCTTTTGTTGATTATTTCGAAAACATACATAGTTTTGGTTAATTTGATCAGTTCGTTTGTTAGGTCAGTATGATTAGGGTGATGATTTTTTTAATTAGTTCGGTGTAGTTCACTTTCAATTAATTTGATTTTTTTAGTTACACTGGTGTTAAGTTGGTTAATCACTTGTTGTTTAGGAAACATGAGTCTACGGTTAAGTTATGTGTTCGGATCGGGTGGGGATTGTTGTGATTTGTTTACTGTGGGTTTGTTTTGGTTAGTTTGTTAGTTTCGGCTTTTCTGTTTGGTGGCATGACGTTGAGATGGATAGTGGAGGAACAGTTACAGGTAACGGAGAAGTTGATTTTTTATTATACGAAAGATACGCCTACGCTTTTGTGGCGATAAGTTCTTGTCCAGAGTCGTCTGTTATAGTGCACAACGAAAAGAGCGTGATTGGGAGTTTTGTTGAATCACGGGTTATACCGTTTGATCATGAAGTGCAGGCGACTGTTTTTTTAACTCTGTCGGAATCTGATTACCATATAAATCTTGGGATTTTCAGGTGAGGGTGGATTTTCTGTCGAGTGATGGTAACGTTTTTGCGAGTACGAGGTAGCTATGTATGTTGCGGTTTAAAAGTCAGCCGATTCGGCTTGTGTCAACTTTCTTGAAGCTGGCTTCCTGAAATATACTCCACGTCTTTGAAGATAGAGTCTCGACTTCCTTTTGTAAAAAGGATGTTGTGGTATTCAAAGTGGTTGATATCCATGTGGATTAGCGTTACGATGTATATAATGGAGTTGTTATTCACACTTCTATGTTGCCGGTCCATCATATTTCCATGGGAACAATCTTTGGGTCGTGCTTTAGGTTCTTCAAATGACGGTGTAACTCACAACAAGCCGAACGCTTCAAGCTAGCTGCACTTGGAGATTCCGATACGATTGATCATCTTTTGTTCATGGTATGCAATCAAACTCTTGCTCTACCACCTATAATCTTGATGATTAAAAATGAAAAAAAAAGTGTACTTCATGTGGTTTTTGTATTTTAAGATTCATTTGTGATGTATATATGGGATAATCAAGATTTGAAATTTTTAGCTGCACTTGAATAGTCACATATGATCATCCATGTATCATATGCATCTTGTATCATTTCCAATATGTATGATTACACAAAACCATCGATAATAATAAAGTTTGAAACAGGAAAACAAGTACTTTAATTTAACATTTAACCGACTTAATAATAAAGTTTTGGTTAATTTGATCAGTTCGTTTGTTAGGTCAGTATGATTAGGGAACGATGGATAATAAGTTCGGTGTAGTTCATTTTCAATTTTTCTGATTTTTTTTTTGAATTTTTTTGAATTTTTCTGATTTTTCTGATTTTTTTTAATGTTTTCTGATTTTTTTTTAATTTTTGTTTTTTTTTTATTTATTTATTTTTAATTTTTAGCCTATCATGACTGAAACCCATGACATGCAAATTTGCTGTGTTGATGTTCGTTTAGCGACTGATTTTATGTCCGATTATGTATGTTCGGATTTTTAAGTGGTTTTGGTAATTGGCATGAATCATTTCGTCAGAAAAAAAAATTAATTCCAGTGAGAACTTGTTAACTTGCTTTGATCGGACAAAGAGGTCAATCAATTTAGTTAAAACAGATGCATCCAGTTCTCCTTGTACTTGGCTTACGATCGAACCCACACCCAAAACAAGGCCGACTTTGACCTTGTTTCTATTGAAGTCGACAGCGCACAGGAGAGGGGAAGGGGTGGCCATTACAGTTGGGTTGGTGGGTTGAAGGATTTCGAGTTAGCGGATTGAGTAGGTTAACCATAACTCGACCCATGTATTTATTCTTGTCGTGCCGGACATACTTACAACTGTGTCATGTTCGTTACAACCATGTCGTGTTCGTTACAACCGTGTCGTGTTCGTGTCAAGTTTTGGGTCGACAGGTTTAATGTTTAGTCTCAAGAATGATTAATACCCAATGACTTAGTAAACAATTTAAGCAGCCAATAACCTAAGCTCAGATGAACATTTTTGCAATAAGGATCTTCTTAATTGTTTTGTTTCTTTTTCTTCTATTCCTAATCAACAAACTTGATTGTTATTATAAGTTCTAGATAAGAGGAGCCGAACAAAGATGATCGGATAATCAGCAGTGAGAGCTGATAAAATAAAATTGTTAGAAGTGAAGAGCTGATTATAATTTCAAAATGGAAAATCAATTTCACTTTTAGAAACTAATACTTAGAGAAGATTAAAATATTAAACTTTGTTTTTTCTACATATTTCTTTGATATGTACTTTTTAAAACTTTTAAACGTGTTAATATGTTAACTCAACTAAAATTTAGCCCGCCGCGCGTTGCACCGACGAGACAAAGCATTCATTAGTAAAGATTTCTGAAATGCTATACTACACCACCAACGGAAACATACATGCCACGGTTTTACATACATTTAAACAAAATTCAAACCAGCCAGAAATAATACAACCAAATCATCAATCTATTATCAACCGCGGCTAACAACATTCATACACAAATCCTTAGAAATAGAACTCGTAAACATAAAACTGACAAACCAACTTCAAAAGCTCCTACGCCGAAAGCATTAAGCAACCCATCCGCCACACATAATACCTCAGTCCTACCAAAACGCACATCCAAACACCCCATTAATACCATCTTGATCATATAATTCGGACCTACAAATTAAATTGAGAAAATTACCTATTTAGCCAAAAATAAAGTCAATTTACCAAATTAGCCAAGTCATGCGTCTTTGGAAGGCCCTTAAGGTTTGGGATGCGTTTTTGGAAGGCCCCTTAAGATTTGTATATTTTAATCCAAATTATTTGTTTACAAAAAAAAAATCGTACTTTTACTATAGCGACGCATTAGATAGGTTCCAAACTCATCAAAACATGTGCCAAACTCATCCCAAGATGAGTCTATATTCCCTAAAAAATTGTGCCAAACTCATTAGATAGGTTCCAAACTCATCAAAACATGTGCCAAACTCATTAGATAGAAGAGAAGTCCACGTGTCAATTTGTAGTTGGTAGACGCATGAGGAGGAATGGGAGGCCTGACAAGGACGCATGACAAGGCTACACGTGTCGATTGGTGAGTGGCAGACGCAAAAAAGGAACAAGAAGAGGCATAGGATTAGGGACGGTCCTTCCAAAGACGCATGACTTGGCTAAATTGGTAAATTGACTTTATTCTTGGCTAAATTGGTAATTTTCTCAATTAAATTTTGTAGATTGATATAAAATTTAGAGTGTAATCACTATACAAAGATACCTATGCATACAAATCAATAACAATAATTCAAATATATCAATTTTGCCCCATGATCCTTCATGTTAACAGGTGGATCTCACATCAGTTGATTAACGACTCATTTTTGCCCCAAGGAAATTACATTTGCAAATGGCTTTTACGACTCATTTTTGAGTGGCCATGAGGAAATATTCCATTTCCATATTTCTGATGAATAATACAATAATCAAGTGGCCATGAAGGATCCATAATTTTTATTAGTGAGGAAAAATAACAGATGTTAAAAATATTAACATTAAATCATAGCTAAAAGACATCATTAAATATGTATTATTTATTGAATATGATTCATAAGTGAATTTCCATGGGCAAACCGGACGTGGGTAAAAACTTTACCTATTGAGCTTACATGTGGATACCAACAACACATTCAGAGCACTGATGGTTATTGCTAGCGGCTCAATGATGACCATATCACCAACGGAGCAGAGATAAAGTTTTCACTTAATATTAAACCCACTCGTATTGGTTGTTTTTAATGAAACGGATGAATAAGATATATTTGTCGTTTTGTGTAAATCGATATAAGCACATTCTAAATAAACAGAATCATCTTGTAAATAACTTTTTTTACAAAATCTATAATAATTACATTTTAAAAACAAACTATGTAATGCATTTTATTAATCAGGTCACACTATGTTAAGGTGATGAGTTATGGTTGATGAAACATCCACAAATTTACCATTATTACCTTAATGAGCTTTATTATGTCACTGAGCTATATTAGGTACACTAAGTCATTTAGGTTATAACAAGTTATGTTATGTGTTAGTGACTTATGTATGAAGATAGTTTCATTAATATACTGATATGGGCATTAATAGGCTTTTGTATGTGTTATTGGAACACTAAAAATTTTATGACACAAAAAATCATGTAAGGTGTTAATGAGTTATGGTTGATGATATATCCGATAATTGACTGTTATGAAACTTAATGGGTATGGTCTATTGGATTACATTGAGCCATTTTAGGTTAATTACTGCAAGTTATATGTTCGTGTTAGTGACTTCATCTGATCATATATATATATTTTTTTGAACGGCGAATTTCTTGTGTTAAGCCACCGTACTCCCCAAATTGGAGAGCTCTGTTGTCCCACTCCAGCCAAACTGTGTTGTCTTAAACGGGCCCACGCTGTCTTTAGAGTTTGCCTTGGGCGTTCCCCTGGAATAGAGGAAGTTGCAGAACTTCAACCAATTCCAGATGCTCACATTCAAGTCATGAAGTTTAAATTTGATGTGATATCTACTTATCGTCTTTATGCCAATGTTTCACTTTTGGTTGTGCTAGATGCAAGTTTTTGTGGTTTTTGCGATTAATATTACAATTTTGACTAAACATTACTCTCTCAAATATTTTTCTTTGAATGAAATAAAATGTTAGAAACTCGGAATAGGTGTGGTTCGTAATAGACATCATAACTGAATATGATATCACTCGGGACACCCGCCGCAACGCGCGGGCATTCCCACTAGTCATTTTAAAATAGACATGGGTGCGGGTCATCCTCTACCTTCTTCCTTCACTTATTAAAGCTCAACGACTATAACTCAGCTTGTCGCCGCCCTGTTCCCGAAAAGGGGGCCGACCAAGCTGTTTTCATCTTTCTTTCTTTACTATAACTAGTTAGCTGCTCTGACCGAAACAATTCAAGGGGTCAAAGTATATAAAACCCAACTTCGGTTGATACTTGCGTTAATGGAAGTTTCCATCATCGGACCCTCCTGACCCCCCTTTAGTTCCGCCCCTAGTGTATGTCACAGCCTCTTTGTCGTCCAAAAGTATCTTTTTAATATATATCACAACTAGGTTAGAACCCCGTGTATTACACGGGTTGAATAAATATAATTTTATATACAAAGTAATAAAATAGTTACATCTTTTAAAAACTCGTGTATTGCACGATTTGAATAAACACATGTCTTACACGAATAATGTAATCCGTTAAAACATTTAGTCATCCAGATGTGTTTTCTAACAAAAGTAACTTTGAGGTACTATTTACTTATTGTAACATCTCATTTTATTTTTTATTAGGTTAGAGAGTTGTGTATTACATGGTTTATAACATTTTACCTTGTTTTTTATTTATTATTAGGTTAGAAACTTACGCATTACATGATGTTGGATAATCAGCAGAAAAAAAGAAAAAGAAATATTTTAGTAAAAAATATTAAATATACAAGAGATAAGCTGGATATTATGATTTAATATTATTATTTTATTGGAGTGTAAAACGGGATTATGAGATCCTTTATTAGAAATAGGATTCTAAATATACCATGTATAAAAAATATATATGTTCTACATGTATTGAATAAATCCTTTTAATGAAACAACTTATTAAAATAAATATTTTTATTTTAATATGTGATTATCAGTTATCCTTGTCCTTATCATCAAAATATAAAAACAATTAAAACTACCAATTAAATAAAATCTTTATCTTTATAAATATTTAAAACGCTAATATATTTTTCTAGATTTTAATAATTAATATATGATTATAATAATTAATATATTATTATCAACTATCTTTATCTTTATCATTAAAATCTCTTCTACAAATTTTAAATTTAATATTATCAATTGATTTTCCATAATAAATATTTAGAAAAATAACTAAGACTGACTCATAGAGCGCCATGTGTCCCTAACATGGTTTCTTTTATTATATGTATAGATTGGATTACAATTCTTATTTCACGACTTTGGGCTTCTTGCGATACACAAATGGTGAAGTGGGCTGGCTCACATGCGAATCTCTAAAGGTGTGTTGGCTGGGCTCAATGCGTTTCACCATTCGGCCCCAAAAATAAAATTCGTACAGCCACCTACAAGATTATGTTAATACTGCCTTCTAACTAATTCTTGTGGTCCCAATATAATAATCCTCCTCCAAATTAATTGCACCTTCTTTTTTTATTAATTACCTTACTTATGTTATCCTTTTAATTTCCTTCTTTTGTTCTTTATAGAGTAAGGGGCTGTTTGGTAGCCTCTTAATGACCATTCAGATGCTACCTCTTAATGGTTTAAAACCTCTGAATGAATAAGAGGTAACCTCAAGTCTGAATGGTTAAGAGGTAACATCTGAATGGTAAATCATCACACGTCACATTCTTCTACCTTCTTATTGATAAAATTCTTAATGGTTCCATTAAGAGGTAGCCTCTTAATGACCATTCAGATGCTACCAAACAGCCCCTAAGAATTTGTTTGCTCCTCCAGAGCTTTTTCCTATAGTGGTGTTAGTGGTAAATTGCCCTCTTTCGTGGATCCCAAAGTTAGTTGGTTCGATGTATAGGAGATTAGCATATGGTAGTTTCAATGGATTTTTTATTACGAGAATGTTTCGTTAACAAATTCAACCGTGAAAACATTGGAACTTTAACCCCGTTACGTTGAATTGGTTTGGATGTGTAAAACAGTCCTTAGCATTGTGATGGTTCTTGGATGATTGTCTTAGCATCCATCATACTCGGGTAGCAGATTTGCTACAAAGTTCTTCTGATGGATCTTCGTTGCTTGTGTTTGGCGCAAGTAGTCCTTGTTATGAGAAGATTATGTTAGTTTCATTCTCATAGTCACGGTTAGGAGAACTTTAGATGCATGGTTGTAGCTTGATGTAACCCTATCGCAAATTCATGGCATGTTGTTTGGTTTCTTGAGTGTTCGACTTTTGTGTTGGCCAACCTAGAGACTCGAAGTGCAGGTTGATTTCATTCGTTTGTTCACACTATCACACTAAACCTGTTTATAGATTGTGTGTTATGATTCATTTGAGTTTGCAAGCTAATGGGGGTCCTGAGTTGACTAATGACTGGACGACTCTATTTCTCTGCTATGGTTATTGGTTTAAAGCTAAAATGAGTATTAACCTTACTAATAAGATCTTGAGTTCAACTTATCAACTTTACTTTTTTTTTTTATCAAACATTACAGGAGAAAGTGTCATCATTGGCAGTGACTTTAGGTAATTAAAATGAATTTTTTCTTAGTAACAGAACTAAAGAATCTCAACTTTATGCAAAGAAATTATTATATCAAGCTAATCTGTAACACCATACGGTGTAGAAGGGCTTGAAAAGTGGGCGTTATTCGACACGTCAGCACGCGTCAGAAACGGGGCGTTATGCCAAAACGCGGGGTGTGGGAAGGGGAGTTGAAGAGTGGTGTTATTCGACACGTGGCGCCTAATTTTTATAATTATTTTTATATAAAATGTGTATTTAATTTTTTTAAAATACCTATATAATAATTAACAATAATAAAAAGGATCAGAAATAAATAAAAAAACATAAATAAAAAAAGGTTACATAATTAAAATAAAAAACTACATAAATGAAAAAAATAACAAAAGGAAAGCTTAAAAAACCGAACTAAATACGATATTTTGCCTTTATTTCTTCTTTAGTTTCTTGTACATTTCCCTCTCTTCGCCGTCTAGGTGATCGATCTTCATAGCGAGAAATTTCATATCTGATTTCCTTTCCTTTTGCTTGAACATAAAAGGTGAGCGGTTGAGACATAAAAGGTGGGGGGACCCTTGAGCTTGCATTTGATATGGAAACATAAAAGGTAGGTTCGCAAGAAGTTGGCCATACGCTATTATGCTCGGATCGAAGTTCTAGACCGGTTGAAACCCTTGAGGGTAAGTGGTGTTCGGTACTTTACCCACGCCATAAGGGTTGCTCGGATCGAAGTTGGGGTTATGTGGATGCATTATTTTTTATAAAAGGTTGAGAGATTTTATAAAAATTAAGATTGGGAAGAAGAGAATAAGGTGAAATTGGTGAAAAGTGTTGAGTTTATATATATATATGTGGTAAAATATTTTTTTGAATCAATTTTTTTTTGTTAAATAATGTCGTTGAACGGCTATATGCCACCCTATTCATAATGTGCCACATTGACACACATTTATTCACAACGCCGGTGGAGAATTGCACCCCCATCCATAAACTCCACTCACAACGCCGTTGATGATGTGGTGAGTGCGGCATGGAAAGGCATGAACGTCGTTGATCCACGCATACACCGTATGGTCTAAGTTGCAATCACAAATGCCATTTCTATATTCAAAGATTCATAACGTCGTTGATCCACGCATACACCGTATGGTCTAAGTTGCAATCACAAATGCCATTCTATATTCAAAGATTCGTCACCTAGAAGAAAAGAAGGAAGCAAAAAGAATCTTTAAAACTTTCAAAGATCATCAACAACTGTAAAACCCATGTTATGTTTCATAGACTGATTTACATACGTGTAACTAATAGCCCTAAAGAACAATACTTCGATTAACGAACAAATGGAGCAAAGTCTGCGGTTTCAGCCAGCAAAGTTTGCAACCACCGCTGGTAAAACACCATCTTTTCCTCATGTCCACCTGCAAATTGTTATTTGTCCCCAAATCGAAACCCTAACTTACAGTCGGCCTCTCTTTCACCAAATCTAGTTCACATTGCAAGAGACGGTGATAATGGTGAAGAGTTTTTACCCGAAAAAAAGATGTTGGCGATTTGCACCACTTGGATTATGACTTTTACCTATGGTGCGATGACAAGACGTCTCATTAGGCCACCTCTATGGCCGGCGCTACTATTATAGGATTAGGGTGGCGAACCGAAGGCCATGGTCGGCTCACATCCTTCCCTTTCTATCTCTAATCCCGATGGCCATGTAAAGTGGAAGACAAAAGGGGGACACATATATAGGGAAACAGAATGTCAAAAGAAGAGCAACAATACCACATTACCACCACTGATATGCACCGAATGCAACATATAAATTATATCTACTAAGGTGTAAAATCAACCTTTTTAGTAATAATGTTGGAAAAAGTGCGTTTCTTTGTATACTTTTGATTTTCAAGATTAAAAGAGCTTAAATGTACAAAATGAACAAATTAACGGCAAAAACAAGCATAAATACAAAAGAAGGAAAGTTGATACATCATACCGATCCTCCGAGCTTCACCCCAAGACTAAAAACAACAAATCAGAAGACAAGCACGGGGCCATGCCCCACTTAAGATTCCAGAAAGAAGAAGATAAACAGAAGCAGACTAGAGACACGGGGCCGTGTTGCATGGATACGGGTCGTGGTCAACTTCCAGATATACAAAATTTTGGATAGTACAGCAAGTACAATGGCCACGGGGCCCTGCCGTTGACACACGGGGCCGTGCAAGCATCCAGGCTGACAAAGCTCATTAAATAAATGAAGACATAAAAGAAGGAGGGCACGAGGTCGTGCTCACCAGGCACGAGACCGTGTAAAGCTTCTGTTTCTAGCTATAAATAGGGGTGCTTGGTTCAATTGCAATCCACACATTTGCAAACCACTTCTCTCACACCTTCCACAACTCCATCACCACAATACCACCAACATCCACCACATTCATCCACCATCCATCTTTAGTGTGTGTAGTAGTCTCAGGATCCAAGATTGATTGTAAGAGTTTTTGTCAAACAAAGGTCATGTTTGGCTAATCTCTTACATCACTTGGTGAAGACAAGTCATTTATGTATTACTTTTGATTTCCTAGCTTTGGTTAACTTTTTAATTAGGTTTGTATTAATGACTTTGATATCTAGTTTTTTATATTGAAAGTGAACTTTATTCTATCATCTCTTCATGTTTTTCAATTCACTCATTCGTATCTTTACGGTCTATATAAAGCGCATTAACTGCCTGGAAGGGGGTTAGAAGGATGGTTTGGGTAAAGTTCTTGCCTCGTGCAGTGTATAGATCCTGCGAGGACTTGATTCAAGCTTATTAGGACTTCCTTTGAGGCAGATAACATCAAATCGGGGGAAGTAAGAACGACTCGAATCCCTTATAAATAAACTACTATTAAAACCTTAAAACGGCCTTGCGGGACTGTATCCCTGCTGACTCAGACCAATATGGTCGAGGGTAGCGTTGTCTCCAAAAGAGGGACATGCCACATTTTGCAATAATAACTTACTTAATTATCTTTCAATATTCCGGCCTTGCGGGATTGTATCCCTGCTGACTTAGACCAATATGGCTGAGGGTAGCGTTGCCTCCAAAAGAGGGACATGCCACTTTAACTAAGATAATCTCTTACAAAACCCAAAGTGCGGAAATCATCAAAGGATATATAGATGACGAGTCGGAACTAAGCGATCAATTCTTATCTATTTGTTTCTTTTATTACTTTCTTTTATTTCTTTATTTTACTTATTAAAAATCTTTTCTCAAAAATTTGATTAGATTAGACATCGACGATATTCATATATTAAAAGCTCTTGTGTCATTGGACGACCTTGGTAATTTTACTATCACTATACTACATAGGCCTATAAACGAACCGAACGAACACGAACATGTAATCGAACACATTTTTTTGTTCGTGTTTGTTCATTAAGAAAGGCATGTTTGTGTTCGTTTATGTCCGTTTGTTTAAAGCCTAAACGAACATTTCACGAACACAAACGAACATAAACAAACATAAATTAACATGATTGAACAAACATAAACGAACATAAATGAACGTGATTGAACAAATATAAACAAACACAATTTAACATTACTGAACACAAACAAACAAGTCTAATATATTACAGTTTATCCGAAAACACATCTAAAGGGTTCATAGATGTTAAAATTAAGTAGGTTTTTATATAAATATTAAGTAAGTGATCAGTTACGATCTAAGAAAAAGTTTAAGATTCATTTTTTACTAGGAACTTAATTACTAATTAGTTATATTTATATAAGTAGTTAGAAAAGCTAATATTCATTTAAATATAACTATTGATGCTTTTACTAAAATTTAAACGAACATAAACGAACGTTCACGAACATTAATGAACGCACACGATGTGTGTTCATGTTCGTTCATTTAATCAAATGAACAAAATTTCTTGTTCGTGTTCGTTCGTTTATTAAATAAACGAACATAAACGAACTTCCCGCCGAACAAGTTCATGAACGTCCAGTTCATTTACAGGCCTAAATTACTACGCAAACGATGGGTGCACTTGCCCTAGCATGTTGTATAGAGTGATAGTGTCATATCGTGTTTTATAAATATAAAGCTTGAATAACGAGTGAAAAATACTAAAAAATATAATAAAGATATACACACCCTCGCTCATGTCAACCACATATGCAAAAGGTACAGTAAACAAAAGCAACAAACACTAAAGTAGCACAAAGTACAACATCAACATGCCTAAACATGTTGCAAATTTATAATGTATAGTTTGCTTTAGTGGCTAAATATACCATTTTAGCTTGTTATCTCTTAAAATTATCAAACTTTATATATGAACTAGTTATAAATATAATTTTATAAAAATAATTCTAAAGCTACTCAAAAGTGTAGGAATATTTATATAAAAATACGTAGAGTGAATTGCAGATTTTGTCCTTTATCTATAAACCAATTTTCAGGCAATGTCCTTTATTTTTAAAATTAACGAGTTTTGTACTTATTGTTTCAAAATCTTGCATGGTACGTCCTTTAACCGTAACCCAGTTAAAATTTTATGTTAAATCAGATCAAATAAGGGCAGTATAGTCGTTTTAGTTAATTATTTTAAATTGTTTTAATAAATAAGAAAAAGGTAAGTAAAAATTTTAAAACTTCTATTAAAAAATCAGTTTTTTTCACCTCTCTCTCCCTCTATATCTCTCACTTACAACCACCACCCACACCACCAGGGGCGAAGCATTATGGTTACCCGGGGGTGCACCCGCCCACCCCAATGTTTCGGCTAGAAGTGTGTATATGGTCCGATTTTTTGTCTGAAAATTTAAAATTTATATAGGATCGCCCACCCGATTATTTTTCCTAAATGGTGGGTAATTTGGTAAATATATTTTAACTCTTATTTTATTTGTTTAACCATAGATTACCCACCACACAACAAACTTAATACCAAATTATTAATTATCAAATATTATTTATCTTTTTCCCAGCCGCCGTAGCTTTTTGTTTCTGCATCCTGCCGCAACACTTTTGGTTCTGACTTCTGTTTCTTCAGTTCTCCGGTAAGACTTTTGGGCCAATTTCACAATTTGGGAAGTGGAGCCATCCTTATCCATTTGCAATTCAGTGATTCACGGTTCCACCAACATTTGGGTAACAATTCTTTTCTTTATTCTTTTATAGTTATTGTTAATTGGATTATAGGAATGCATTATTTATTTTTATACTTGAATGAGAATTATAATTATCTAGTATCATTATATATATATAAGTCTTTTGTTTGTTATACAATATTTAGTTTTTCTATGTGCAAGAACGGGTCATTTGAATGAATGAATTTTTTGTTAGTTTTATTTGGAACTATTATTATTTGACACGACTTGAATCGAATAGCCGACCTGACCCGACCCGAAACATAACGATAGGAAAAAAAATTCGGTCCCATCACTTTACGCCCCCTCGAAACTTTTGGTCAAGCTCCGCCACTGCACACCACACCACCATCATCCACCCCGGTCAAGAACCGTCGGCCACCACCCACCACTGCCATCCACCCCTGTTCAAGAACCGCTGGCCACCACCAGATCTGGCATCATAAATCTCCAACAACCATCAACCGACCCTAAGCTCTCATCTTCAATCTCTAGAACAAACAAACAACTTATAGATTCACTGCATTAATGCTTCACAATCATAGAAACTAAACGGATTCAACTCACATTCACCATCAAATCATACCAAAATTACAGAAGCTTCGGTGAACAGATCTTGCTCTGCTTATACCAGATCTATGAAGATCGGCCTTTAATTATTGTTTGCAGATCATCCTTTTACAAAGGATTTGACATTTTTGAGATGGATTTGATGCGATTAGTATCGATCCAGGTGGGTTTCAATTTAGTTATTAAATTAGGACTCTCTTTCTTGTCATTGGTGATTAAGTATAGAGAGAGAAAAAGGTTGATAAAGTGTGTTGTGAATTACTGGTATGAATTGTCTTGTTCATATTTGGATTACTTTCATAATTTGAAAGATGCAGGTTATGAACCTCCAGTTATAAATTGGAGATGAGAGTGAGAGATGAGAAAGGAGGTTTTTATATTAAATCTTTTTTTGTTTTTAATTTTTGTATTAAAAAAGGTAAAAAGACTACTTTGCCCTTATGTGGGGTCCATGTGACATGATTTAATAGAAAAATTAAACTAGGTTAGTGCCAAAGGACATTGCGTGTAACATTTTTAAACATTAAGTACATAACTCATCAATTTTAAAGGTAAAGGGCAGCGTCTGAAATTTGATATAAAGATAAAGGACAAAATTTGCAATTCACTCAAATACATATAATTTAGAACATATCAAATACAAAATGAGACAATAGATTCTTCCGAATACCCGGGACATACAACACACAATCTAACACTAATTGTTTGCCAGAAGTAAACAGAAGTATAACCTTTCCAACTCCTTTGATAGGCCCAGTTGCTACATTTCCCATCCTTAATACAGATCCATTGTCAACTGGTTCAAATTCCTCAAACCATTTGAGATCCTTGCACACATGACTCGTAGCACCTGACTCTACCCACCACACAAGCATATCATCTTGTACATAAAAAGGTGAGTTAAATGCCTGCTTGGTCCCTGTGGTTTGCAAATATTGCAGACTTGGTCCCAGTGGTTTACTAATTATAGAGTTGGTCCCAGTGGTTGCAAATTTTGCACTCGGGTGGTCCTTATCACTAACCTATGTTAATTTTCTCAGTTAAATGTATGCAAAATGACTAGATTACCCCTGAACAATAAACAAAAAAAAAATAAAGAGGACCTGCCCTCATCTTCTTCCTCCCCTCTCTATCTAAAACCCACCACCATAGGCCCACCCTTATCTTCTCCAATCACCAATCACCACTCACCACTGTCATCTCCCCACCCCAGCCCCCAATTTTTGACAAGCCACCACATAAAACCACCCCTGCCACTACCATCTAGAACCAGCCACCACTAACCTCCAGTTCGACATCTAATTAAGCATTACCTCTTTGCCACTTCTCCAATCACCAATCACCACCACCACCAAGTTGATATTGTTGGCGAGTCGTCACAAAACCTCAAAATTTATCCCCCTTAAAACCCAAAATCAGTTTTGGTCGTTCGTCACTCTTTTACTCTCTTCGACTTTAAATTCAAATTGTACTGAATCCGATTAAGAATTAGTAGGACAGTAGCAGCTGCAGAGAAAGGTTCATCAATAACCAAAACCCCATCCGATTTTCTGAAATCCATTCGAGGCAGACCTGTTGTTGTCAAATTGAATTCTGCCGTCGATTACAGAGGTTCGTTAACTTATTATTTTTCACTCTGTTCGCCTGTAATTTGGATTATTAAGCTCTATTCGGAATCAATCGTGTTGGAACGTTGTGTATGAAGTTGAATATTTGTATATTAACATTCATTATCGTGTTAATTGGTTGCAATTTGAAGCATGCTCGACAGTTGCTTGTTTTAAACTTGTTTAAGGTTTAATTCACAATCACTATCTCTGCCTTCATTTTGATACTTTTAAACAGGTGCTAGTTGATTTTTTAGGCATTGGCAGAGAGGTAATGCTTAATTAGATGTCGAATTGGAGGTTGGTGGTGGCTAGTTCTGGATGGTAGTGGTAGAGGTGGTTTTATGTGGTAGTGTGAGTGATGATTTGTCAAAAATTGAGGGATGGGGTGGGGAGATAACGGTGGTGATTGGTGATTGGAGAAGATAAGGGTGGGCCTATGGTGGTGGGTTTTAGAGAGAGAGAGAGAGAGAGAGAGGGGATGAAGAAGTTGAGGGTGGTTCATCTTTTTTTTATTATTGTTCAGGGACAATCTATTCATTTTGAATACATTTAACTAAGAAAATTAACATGGATTAATGATAAGGATCACCCGAGTGTAAAATTTGCAACCACTGGGACCAAATCTACAATATTTGTAACCACAGGGACCAACCAGGCATTTAACTCTAAAAAGATTCAGAAATTAATGATACATAATTCTCAACCAAATTAGGTTTAGAAACCATTGGACCTTTTGAGTCCAACAACAAACCCAAAGACCGGGTTTCATTTATTTCACACCCAGAGGGATTTTTTCTGACTTGTACACTTCTAGTAACTTGGCCCAATTACTCTATGTGTGTACGACCATATCCAGCGGGCTGCACCTTTATACTAATTTTTTTATTCAAAATCATTACCTTTTATTTGTTCATTAAATCACAAAATAAATTATGTTTCTTTGAATCAAATCTAGTTTTTGTGTATTGTAAATAATTAACATGTCTCGAATGGCTAATTGAATCAACTACATAACTCAAGGTTTTGTCAAACTTAAAGTGGAATTAGTAAACCGACCTTGTGGAGAATTTGGATCTTTTGTCCCACTTGGACCCGCTATGTTAGCTTTGTTTCCACCCGCAAGCTTCATGCAACAATCTTTCTTGAAGTGCCCCGGTTTTTCACATCTCCAACAACCCCTGTTTGGTTTCTTATTGGAATTATTATTTTCCAGGTCAAACTTCCTTTTATTATCCTTACACTTGTTAAACTTCCTAGTTTTCTCATCATTGATAAGTGATTGTTTGTAATTGAGAAGTTCAGGGTTAGTTTTGTAATTGTTCTATTCTTTAGGAGGTTAGTTGTAACTAGTTGGTTGGTTGTTGTAACAGTCTATATAGTTCGTTAATGAAGGGTAACAGCCATTGTTGAGTTGTATAATTTATTTCCTAATTTCTCTCTTAGCATTGGTATCAGAGCAGTTGATTCCCGGCTGTTCTTACCATTCCCCTTGCCTAATTCACTCAATTCAACGATGACGACCAGAAATAGTGCTGATTGGAGAATGAGAACGCAATTAAGAAGACGAGTGAAGAACATGAAGAATGATCAGAATTTTGCCAATATCAACTCGATTTTGACAATACTAACTGAAGAAATTACGAAATTGAACGGAGGAACAGCTGTAGTAAACAAGAACTATGATAATGGTGGTTTAGATTCTTCAATACATTAAGCCCGAAACAATTATTAATAAATAAACTAAAAAATAAAAATGTTAAGATCGGAGGCTCTCATGATTGTGTTTGTTTGTATGTTTTGAACAATTTGTGAATATGAAAAACATGTAAAGTGCAGCGGAAATGAAAACAAACTTTGTAAGCACAATCAAAGGAGAAAATAGTTTGATAAACAATTGCTTCTCATAGATTCAAAGGATTTACATATCAAAGCAAAAGATTACAGATATGCTTACAAACAAAAATCCCCCTCAGCCTGATACTCCAGAGTTGGTTGCACAAGATGAAAGGATTAGACATGAGGAGAAGAACTCGCTCAGTCAATCAAATGTAACAGTACAGGATACTGTTACATTTATAGGCAAACCAAACCACTGAGGTATCTCAGCTGACGTCACCATGAAAGCGACGTCTAACAGCCTAACAACCTGTATCTATTGTCCTTACACAAACACTGCTAACCTAACCACTGACTATACATAAAACAAACAATTCACTAAACAGCTGCTCTCCCTTTATGTCAGTGCTTTACTCAAGGTTGATCAGTCCTTGACTGGGCAGTGCTTTATCATCAGTATATAGGACCAGCAGTGTTGGATACTTCAGGGTTTTGATCAGCAGTTGAAGGACCAGCAGTAGTTGTATTTGAACAGCAGATAAAGACCATCAGTTGTTATAAATCACTTTCAAGGGGAAAGCTTAATGTAAACTGCTGCTTATTATGAATCCACTGTTGTGACCTGGTTTTGGCTTTACATTATCTGTTCCTCTGGTAGGGTTCAATCCCAACAATCTCCCCCTGGAACAGATAATGCCAAAACCTGTCATTATTCTGGATCTTTATTCCTCATCAAAAGTTCCTTTGCTTCTCTTTTAAAATCTGCTTCAAAGTCTCTGGAACTTATATCATCTTCATCCCTGCACAGTGTAAGTTCAAGGAGATCCTGCAAATCTTGAACACTAAGGCCTAGTGCTTCTTTCCTTGATATGTACTTCACTTCGCCATTGGCTCTGACCAGGGTCAATACGTGAGTCTTTTGATCAGACATCCACTTTAGTATTTTTAAGCCAAGTGGGTTTCTTGGGAGAGACTTATTTGCTGATGAGTTGAGGGATGATGGCCTTGAAAACACCTGCAGACTTTCAGACATTCTTTTGAAAGCTTCTTCAATGACTTTGTCTGCTGCAGCTATATCTTCTGCAGTTTCTTGTTCAATAAGTTCTTGTCTTTCATCTTCTGTCTTGTCTTTTGTAGTGTTTGGAGATGCAGGTTTGTTTAATACCTTCTTAAAAAGGTTTTGAAGCTTTGATGAGCTGTCTTCATTCAGACCCATTTTTAAAATGGCGCCCTTGAGATACTCTGCTTCTTTTTCTATTACCTCTTCTTCAGTCAGCTGTTTGCCTTCAACTTGGTTTGACACAAGAGTAGAACTGTCTGCTGATTTTAACATTGTCATGAGGTTTTCAATTTTCTGTTCAAGCTTCATCATATGTTCTCGCTTCTTTGAGGTGCTTGAAACAGTTATCTTTCTTTTCTTTAGCCTTTCATATGCTTCATCGGTCTACTGTTTTGACCATTTTGATATGGCTTCAGCAGTATCCATTTTCGCATCCACCAGCTCCTTTTTCTTTCTTTTATACTCAGCAGTTAGGTCAGCAATGAGCTTTTTGTATTTTCTCCAGTTTGGAGCATTCTTCTTCTTTGTAGGATCATTCTTGATTTTCTCAATCCGTTCTGCTTCATGCTTTAGAGCGACTATTGGCCATTCTTTGAACTGTTGTTCTTCAGCAGGATAGAATTTCTCTTTCATGATGTAGGCTAGATATTGTTTTCTTAACTTTTTCTTTTGTTCAGCCTTTTCTTTGTTTAGGTCTTGTGCAAATTCTTCTATCTGCTTTACTTTTGTGAAGTAGAACTCCAGTCTTTTAGCAATGCCATCTTCGCTTAAACGGTCACGTTCACTTTCAAATTTAGCTCTTAGTTTAGCTGGCCTTGCCTTGATTTTGAGGTAGTCATCCATATCATCTGGTGGCATGTAGCCTATGAGTGAGGAGAATCTTCTTTTTGAAGGATCTTCTTCTGTATAGAATTGCCTCATCTCATTTTTGATAGCTTCAAGTTCCAGTGGATGTTGTGCAGCATTAGGATCATGTATACCCTCATCGGCAGGGATTGGATTTCTTTTTCTGTTGAAGAGCTTTGGTTGAGATGCAGGAAAGTTGAGAGCAGTGGTGGATGACTGACTAACAGCTGTTGAAACAACTGGTGTCTCAACATCTGTTGTCATTACAACTGCTGATATGTCAGTAGTTGTCTTCTGCTTTTGAGCAGGGGATGGAAGTGGTGAGGTAGTTTTTGATGGTGATGATGGTGGTGGTGTATCATCATCTGATATGAGATTCCTTCTCCTTTTTAATGAAGAAGGGGCAGATGATGTTTTGGGAGGATCAGTGGTTTGAGATTGGATAGCAGTGGTTTGTGACAGTGATTGACTGACAGTGGTTGAAACAACTGGTGTTTCAACTGCTACTGTCATTACAACAGATGTTGTAACATCTGTTGTCTTATGTTTTATGACAGGAGGCAGTGGGGATGGTGTGATTGTAGATGATGGTGGTAGAGCAGTAGTTGTGGTGGTGTGTGTTAGAGTGGTGTGTGTTGATGACATGGCAGCTGTTTGGCTACTGACAGCAGTTTTTGTAACTACTGCTGTATCAGCTGTTTGACTGACAGGTTTTGAGACCTGCTTTTCTTTTTCTTTTTCTTTTTCAGGCTCAATATGAAGGCCATGTTCTATTCCCTTCTTCTTCATTTGCTTCATTATCTCCCCCTTTTTGGCATTATCTGCAAGGGGGTCATCAAAGAATAGTAAAGTTGAAGGAGCCTTGCCAGTGGTAGTTTGGATACTGGCCTTAATAGCCTTGATATCTGCTTGAGCATCCTTGAACCTTGATTCCACCATGTTGGTCAGCATTTGTACTTGAACAGCATGCTTTTGATCAGCCATTTGTTGCTGTTTTTCAAGCATGGGTTGGAAAATATTCCAAAGCTCATTTGCAGCAAGTGCTTGTTGTGGAGCAGGTGCTTGAGCAGGAACAGCATTGGATTGTGCTTTCTGAGCTTTTAAAATCGCTTGCACCATCTCCTTTATTTCAGAAACTGATTCTTCAAGTTTTTCTACTTTGCCCGTCAATTCCTGATATCTTGAATCATCACCCATTTTACTGGGATCATCTGAATCCCCACCAGCAGTGGTTATATCAATGTGTGATTTAGGAACAGAGTCCCAAAAATCACCCATTGATGCCCCTTGTTCTTGGTGCTGGGGACTTCTTTCTTCAGCATTCGATAAACCTTTGATGGTACCAGTGGTTAGATCCAACTCACTGGTGGTTACCGAAGTTGCCATGGAAGAAATTGCCTTTAAGGGAGTCTTACTTATGAAACAACTGTCCAACTGAGGATCTGTTGATCCACCAGTTGTAGTTGCTGCTCCACTTGAACTACCACCGAGAGTTACTTGTAACTCAGGGGGTGTAACCTCCTCAATTGTTGCTGGGATAGCAGAAGTAGTAGCATCAGACCCAGTCACCTGTGGGGGTATACTCTCAGTGACAGGTGATAGAGAGGAACTGGTTTGTATCTGAGCTATAGCAGCTGCATGCAACAAAGGTAGCATGGATTGTGGCATTATTATGGGTGAGGGGATGGGGGTTGAAAGAGACATTTCCTTGGGATCAGGACTGAGGAAGATGGATCCGAGTGGATTCAGAGCTTCATATTGTGGAGTCCCTGTGCTTACAACCTGATCCTTTTGTGAGGATGCAGGAGGAGTTTTAGGCATGGGTTGAGATCTTTCTTCCAACTGCTGTGAGGAAGTAGCAGCAGTGGTTTGTGGTGACTTTTGTGTTGTCACTGGCAGTTGCTCTGGGATCTCATCTTCCAGAGTTGCCTTTGTTTTGGGTTTGATGGGTTTTCTGGATGTTTTTCTTTTGGTCTTTTTGGTGATATCAGGTGTGGGTTTCAAAGCAGTGGTTGTGTTGCTTTGATCACCTGGAGCAGTGGGCTCAGCAGCTGATACCTGAGGAGCAGTTGTAACTGCTAAAATCTGCTCAGGTACCCCGGCTTTTGTTTTTATTGGTGCCAACATTCTAGAGAATGTTTCAGGTGTCAAGCTTTTTATTTGAAAATAGACACCTTGTTTAAGCAAATTTTCATTTTTCTTATCAAATTTTTGTAAAAAATAATAACTCAAAAATCTTGGAAACAATAAAAATGCTTTACTTTCAACGTTTTTCACCATGTCATTGAAAATCTCCTGGGAGTAGTTGTAGTCCTTATTATTCAAAATAGCGTAACCTAGGCATTGAATTTTTAATGGTATTTCGTTAAAAGATGTTGTTTTATTCGAAGCACACATCAGAAGTGTGTGAAATAAAAATCTGGGTGCAGATGGAAAATAACCCTTTTGTAGGGTATCTACCTTTGACTGTTCTGCATAGCCCCTTTTCAGAAAATCAGCTTTTAACTCGTTTTTGTCATAGGAAGCTTTACCTTTTTGATCATCGAGTTTGAAGATTTCTGATAGTGATTGCGGAGTGATTTGAATCGCCGTACCCTGTATCGAGGAGTTAATGGCTACTACTTTATCATCTTGTTTTTCAAGCGTAGCATTTTTCCAGAACTCTCTCTGGGTTTGCAGATATATGGGGGCGTCTACTGTCAACAAAGTTTTGTACTTTGATGAAGATATGGTGTCGAGAATGGAATCGAAGGTATGGTTGTTTGTGGGTTTTGTGAGTAAACCCAAATAGTTGTGAGATTGTTTGTATGGTATCTCGATGGGTTCTTCGGCCGTTTGAGCGACCTCTTTGGAAGGTGATGGTGATTTAGGTTTTGATTTTGATTTTGACTTTGATTTTGTCATTTTTGTGGAGAAGAACGAAGAAGGATTTTGGAGATTTTGAGAAGAAGGGTTGGAAACTGCTATGAGAAGAGAATTTTGGAATTCAATTCGACAGTGTAAAACCCTGTTTGGGGTTTAGGGCAGGGTTTTATTTAGGGAGAGAAAAAATGATCGCTGATGTGGCAGCGGTTATTACGATCTGAGGGTTAAAAACTTTATTGTTAGGATCCGAGGCTTAAAAACTGACCACGTGTCAAACACTGATGAAATGGATGAAGTATGGAGAACAGTTGTTTTAAGGGCCACTGACGTATTAAGTATCAGTGGTTACAACGGTAAAAATTGTGGGCAGTGGATGATTTTTACTATCAGTGGATAGCATATCAGTGGATAAGACACTGATTTTGAACATCAGTGCTTTTCAAGAAAATGAGGGATCAGTGGTTAACTTTCAGCAGTGGACAGTGTTTAGAGATCAGACGTTGGAACAAAACAGTGGTTAGGGTAAATGGTACAGATCTGAAGGACAAGCATTCCAGCAACAGTTCTGAGAATTTTCATTCAAGGTTTTGCCACATGTCAATTTTGAAGGACAGTGGTTTAGTACCCCAGATGATGAAAACTTTTTGCTAAGGCAACTCATTTTCGTTTAATATTCAATTAAAACATGAGTACCCTAGTAATTCAAGCACAGTTATCAATAAACCTTTGATAAAAATTTAGGAACAAACCTGAGAATGACATAATTTTGACATATTTACCATTTCCTTTTGACCCATTTATGAGGACAATAATACCACAAAAATAAGGTATTACATCCTGAAAGGAGCTGAAACTAATGCCAACAAAAACAAGCAAAAGTTCCAAATATATAATAAAAAATGAATAATATATCCTGTTTATTCGAGAAAATCCTTTGAAAGCAACAAAAAATGGTTAAAGGATTTTCTGAGAATAGAATCAACAAGGATCTGGTAAAATTTCAATAGAGTATATAATCACATCATTCACAAGTTTTTGAAAATGGTCAGTGGTTTGACAACAGTGGTAGGAAACTTTTGGATACATTTTGACCACTGTTTGGTACCATTTTCTTTGTCAGTTGATTGCAAACATGAGGACACATGGATAAATTCTTGAACATTTGTCTAGTCCTCTTTGGAGTTCATTCACTGGGATCAAAACCTTTTCCTGAACAGATGAATGCACATAGTTGCTTAATGACCATTATTACCCTAAACTTTGACTCATAAGTGTTTTATGTTTATACTCTTTTCTTTTGTCTTCAAAAGTTTTGAGATAGACACACTTCTGAGTTTTTGTGAATTTACTTAGTGTATTTTAACATAGTTGTTTTTGTCCTTTTGAGGAACTCAACCTGTTTTCAACACATAAGATATGAATGACTAAAGTGATAATTCCCCTCCTTTTAAGTTAACAAAAACACTAATGTTTTATGAACATAGGTTTTTGTTAATCTGAGGTTCATACTTTAGCATTTCAATAAAAACATCACAAATATCAAAACAACAGTTGAAATCAATTTTAAGAATATGAAATGATCTCACAGTTTAACATATATGTTTTCAGATCTAGAAACCATGAGTGTTTTTGTGCATGAAATCACTTGTTGTGTTAATTTTGTGTGTCATATGACATCTTGGTTGATTTACAGAGTTTTTGAATAACCATTTTGAACATGATTTACTCGATACTCTGTTTTTCAACTAACCAACCTTAGTATCAATAAATTTTGAGCTGAACTGTTATGTCAAATTGATTGTTAGATCGAATTTGACTGTCCTGCTCTGATACCAATTGTTAAGATCGGAGGCTCTCATGATTGTGTTTGTTTGTATGTTTTGAACAATTTGTGAATATGAAAAATATGTAAAGTGCAGCGGAAATGAAAACAAACTTTGTAAGCACAATCAAAGGAGAAAATAGTTTGATAAACAATTGCTTCTCATAGATTCAAAGGATTTACAAATCAAAGCAAAAGATTACAGATATGCTTACAAACAAAACTCCCCCTCAGCCTGATACTCCAGAGTTGGTTGCACAAGATGAAAGGATTAGACATGAGGAGAAGAACTCGCTCAGTCAATCAAATGTAACAGTACAGGGTACTGTTACATTTATAGGCAAACCAAACCACTGAGGTATCTCAGCTGACGTCACCATGAAAGCGACGTCTAACAGCCTAACAACCTGTATCTACTGTCCTTACACAAACACTGCTAACCTAACCACTAACTATACATAAAACAAACAATTCACTAAACAGCTGCTCTCCCTTTATGTCAGTGCTTTACTCAAGGTTGATCAGTCCTTGACTGGGCAGTGCTTTATCATCAGTAGATAGGACCAGCAGTGTTGGATACTTCAGGGTTTTGATCAGCAGTTGAAGGACCAGCAGTAGTTGTATCTGAACAGCGGATAAAGACCATCAGTTGTTATAAATCACTTTCAAGGGGAAAGCTTAATGTAAACTGCTGCTTATTATGAATCCACTGTTGTGACCTGGTTTTGGCTTTACATTATCTGTTCCTCTGGTAGGGTTCAATCCCAACAAAAAACAAAGTCCAAATGACATTCGTGTTAAATGAGCCCGTACTCCCACGTCACCCAACTTGATTAAACATCTACGTTATTATTTCGATCTACAAGTTAATCCAATACCCGAAAATAGGATAACACTAAACTTATCAATATGAGTATGAGTGAAGAAACATTCCTTGCACATGTCGCAGTTACATGAAATTGCTCACACTCACACAGTCACACTTACCCATATTACGCAGAGCTAATTGATTACAACCATCTTTAGCATCAATTGCTTTCATTCACGCTTTTTCTTATGAATATAATATTATAAATTATAGTGGTGAACTTTTAATATTTAATAATTGGGTTAGAACATATGTAAAGCAACTACTAAAATGATTAAGCAAAGGAAGAGTACATCTAGAAGCCTATTATTATATTGTATAAATAACAACATTAAATGAATGGGTTCGAAAATGCTTTTCATAAAGCAAAATTATTTAATTTCAATAGTATTTGTGGGTCAAGTTTCGATATGTAAATTCATCTATAACTTAATAAAACATAAATTGTGTCGTACAAAGAAATCTACCTCTTGAAACGCAAACCATACGATAGAGTGTGGCAATTATTTACCACTTTAGGGAGCGTTTTCATTGCCACCTATTTTACAACCCAACTTTGATGGCCCAGATTGATTAGAACATAAACACCAAAACACGAGACTGAAGGAATTTACTCGACTCTTTTTTTTATTATAAGTCAAAGCACACGAATTACAATTACCTAACTATCAATCTATACGAACTAACCAGACATCTTGGAAAACAAGAAACATAAACTACTCAAATAGGAAGCTAAACAAAGACTCAATATCTTAACCTAAAATAAGACTCCAAAAATAAAAACTCATTAAATAACTTAACCTAAAATAAGACTCAATAAATAAAAACTCTTTATATAAATAAACCCAACTAAAAAGACACTTATACTATTGATTGATTCGGTTATGTAAACAACCCCAATTGAGTCCAACAAGCTTTGCATGTTAAAATAAGGTTTACTTGGGAGATTTAGCCAGCCACTTTAAAACAACAGGAGTTTGTTTAGGATAGGTGAAACACTTCACATGATATAAACATGACATGAGGAAGAGTGTGATGTGTTAAGAACCATTAAATTATTGAACCAGATGAGTGTTCATACACTAATTTTGCCTTAGCCTAGATACAAACACACCAAACCAGACCCAACCCAACCTAGCCTTCTTTGTTATCAAACACAATTGATATGTTCCTTAATTACTAATCGTCGCGTTGGAACATCATTATGCATCATCGTCGTAATAATTTGTATTGTACTACATATGTTGTCTAGTTTGTTGGCTGCTTCATAATGGTTATTATTTATTATCAAAACAGATTTGGGAAATACAATCACTAAACATCTGAGCAAGGAAGCCTCTCACATATTACTAATAGTAGGCTCTTGGGAACACCCAAAAATAAAAACTAACTAATACATGTTTTTAATAGGACAAGATGTTTAAAGTAGTAGTAATTAACTAATACATGTTTTCAATAGGACAAGATTTTTAAAGTAGTAGTAATTATAGGTTTAAGAGGATTAGGAAACATAAATATTATTTTTTTTTTTCATCAAAACAAGATGCTATGTATTCAATGGTAACAAATTTTTGCCATAGAACAAGTAAATGAAAACTTTATTGTAAATATTTTAGATCTTTAGATATCATAATAATCATTTAAAAAAATATATGCCTCTAAACAATATCTTACTTTGTATCTTTGTATGTCGACTAAAATCTCTCTAATGTTTCCTTTAATTTACTTTTGGGGGGTAAAATAGAAGATAGACGTATTAAGTGATAAGATTAAGGTGGAATGAACACAACCTTAAATAATTAAGTAACAATGATATTGTCAATCTACGTCACAAATTTCAACATTAATATATATTATCCCCCTTTGTGCTTCATGAATCCTTGTTATTAAGTTTAAATAAGTTGCATGTAAAAAATACCATTTATGAAAATATCCTAACTAAATGTTGTTTGACGATGACGTGTGTAAACGCATGCATACACACTCGTAGGGTGTTTGCGTGATACGACGAGAAATATAGACACTATAAATCTTGTAATATGACAATTTCTTTTTAATTAAAAAAACTATAACAATACCATACTCAAATTCAAAAGAATAAAATAATCGTTTTCATGGTGTATTTTTTTCTAAAAATACTAACGTATGAAAAAGTTATGACAATTTAAATATTGTGATGTTATGTTTTAAAGGATTATACCACATGTTATAAAAGTCGTAACTACTTAAACTTTTAAAATTATGTAAAATTATCTTTTTGTTCTTGTTACATGTATTATAATATAGCATAGATATAATATTATGAATTATTTGGTTATTTTATTTTCAGAGCTATGTGAAATATGTTACTTGTTAATCAATGGTATATATAGTTTAAAAAGGTAATTACACACATGGTTTAGCCAAAGTAACATCTTTACGGTCTAAGGGCTTAAAGTTGCATGTTCAGATTTTGTGGTATCCTTCTTGTAAAACCATTGGATATTGTCACAGCCCTCCGACCACATCTTGGTCGGGAACCGTGAACAGTCAAGTGGTATTGGTGGTTATTTTGAAAACATTGCAGCTGAAATGTTCATCATTTAACTACAGGTCTAGAACAACAAAAAATACATCAAAAACCATAAAAAGATCAAACCCTATCATCACATAAAACAAAAAAAAATCAATAAAGAAACCATACTAGTTCTATATCGGAATTCTGGCGTAATATGGGTTGGTCTTGCCAGAATTTTGGTTTTTCCGGCAAAAGAAGTCGTCCGGTCGTGAGCAGTGGCGTCAAGTCGCTGGAAGTTTTTTTTGGGCGGGATTTGGAATTTGAATGGGTGGATGGGTTTGAGTTATTTTATTTAGTTCAAATTTCTTTAGGTTGGGTTTGGACTTGGGTTAATAAAAATAGATTGTAGATTAAGGTTTGATTGGGTTAAGTAATAAAGTAAACAAGTGGTTAAATAATAATCATATAAATTGTGTTATATACTTATATATTAAATAATAATTATTTGTTTATTTTTTTTTATAAATTCATAATATTTTTTTCTGAGTGGGGCGGTTGAAAATTTTCAAGGGGTGCGGGTGAAAATTTCCAAGGTGTGCGGTCGGAATTTCCGGCGAAAAATAACACTAAAATTTATTTTTTTCAAAGGGTGCGTCCGTTCACCCACGGCTTGGGATGGGTACACCCCTGGTTATATGTATGTTTGGTAATATAAAATTGCAATTATTGATAACTAGCGAGATTCCTCCGCACTTTGCTGCGGAAATTTGATTGGTATCTGTTCGGTTCGTTACGATGCCAACACTCGCTATAGTTTACATCAATCGAAACAATAAAATGAATATCAATACTGGTATCAATGTTGTTCAGTTGATATTGGTTTAGTTGGTTTGCGTTCTATGTTTATTTTTTTAGCATTACGATATAAATTTTATTGAAAACGGATATTGTGTCGTTTCATAATAAATTGAATCGAAACTGGTTTAACAACATATGCGTCGGTACCGGTATTTATTTTTATTGTTTTTTCATTATATCGCTACTATACTGTAACGAACCGAACAATATCGGTACCGGTATGTATTCATTTTTATAGTTTTAATAACGGATTTTGTGCTGCTAGCGTTGCGAACCAAAACAAACCAAATAAACAACATCAATTGCGATACCGTATTTATTTTTATTGTTTTTTCTTTAGATAAACCTACAACGTATTGCTACCGTATCGTACCGATCAACATGGGTACCAGTACTCATATTCATTTTTAGGGTTTCCGGTTTCGAAACTTTTTCATTTATACAACTTTGTCTGCGACAATAAATGGATATCGGTACAAGTACCGTAACAATCTGAACCGACCGGTATTGTTCGAACAACATCGATGTCGGTACCGGTGTCCATTTTGTCGATGTAAAACATGTGTTGATTTCTATAGAGTGCATGTATCGTATGAGCATTGTAACAAACCAAATGTCTACGGTAACATACATTCACAACACACCAGCAAATAACTTGGAATGTTAATATAAGAAATAAACATAGATGCGACTTTAGATTTTTTTAATAAAGTTAACGAACACAAATTATTACTAAAAAATCAAATTGTCGATCCATGTCGGCGGTAACGTACCGTCACAACGCACTCGCAAATAACTTGAAATGATATTTTAATAATTCATAGATAGTGATTTTGATTTTTTAAATAATTATTTCAAATTTTTAATAATATTTTATTTATCGTATATTTTAATTATTTTTCTAGTAACTTGTATCTATTTTTATTTTTTCAACATTGCGATATCAGTTTATTAAAAGCGTATAATATGCTACTATCGTACTAAACCGAACTGAAACCGATTGTTTTTTTTTCAACATTGCAGTATAAATTTTATTGAAAACGAATATCGTCCCACCATCGTACCAAAAAGAACTGAAACTGACCGAATATTATATGTATCGATACTGGTATTTATTTATATTGTTTTTGTTTTTGATAAACCGGTATTTATTTATATTGTTTTTGTTTTCAATAAACTGACATCGTATCACTACTAAGAAATAGTCTACGGTAACATACATTCACAACACACCAGCAAATAACTTGGAATGTTAATATAAGAAATAAGCATAGATGCGAGATTTTTTTTTTAAAAAGTTAACGAACACAAATTATTACTAAAAAATCAAATTGTCGATCCAATGTTTGCAGTAACGCACCGTTACAACGCACTCACAAATAACTTGAAATGTTAAAATAAGAAATAAATATAATTGTGAATTTAGATTTTTCTATAAAGTTAATGAACCCAAATTATTACTAAAAACAAATTGAATAACAACAAAATATTGTTAATAACAAAAAGAAAAAAACAAATACTTAAAAAACCATCAGTTGCCTATTTATTACTAAAAATAATTACAAAAAGAATAATAATTAATATATACCTAAAAATTAAAATAAAAACAAAAACCTAAAAATTTGCATTCACTGTTCATCATCAAATTAAATTCATATAGATAATAATAATAGTTATACGTACATTAGGGAGGAGGTAGCATACAACCAATTTCAAACCTATTTCAATGAAAGAGTAAATGCTATGTTTATTAAAGTAGGTAAGTTTATGTCGTATAGAGAGATCTTTATTTTACGAGGGTTTTTTTTTTTGTATTTATGTTTGAAATTTCTTCTCTGTCTCAAGCGGCCTGCAGATGATGGGGTTGGCCTTGTCTTATACATGTATTGTTGCTTTCCTAAAAAGCTTCTCTTCAAAATTACTAAAAAAGGTTCTCTTAAAAATTACTAATATTACTATTCTATTTTAAGACTTTTATTCTTTACTTATCTACAATCAGACTGTAACGATTAGGGGTGTTCATAGGGGTTTTTTTCTTCGGGTATAAAGAAAACAGAGAGTACTATACATGAAAAATGTAGAACGAATCGTAAAATGAAAACAATTGTTAAAGATGTAAAGTACAGGGAAACAAAGTTGAAAGTGGAAAACTATTGGGATTATAAATAGAAAATGTTAGTCACAAAAATGTAATAGATGAAAACTACGAGGGTTACGTAAAAGATGAAAACTATTAGGTTAAAACCGTAAAAGATAAAAGGTAAAAGGGTTAAAAATAAAAGAAAATTGAATAGTATTTTTGTAAGGAAATAAATTTTTGTAAATTAATATAGGGTAAATGGTTTTTAAATTGATAGTTTATAATTGGTTCTTATTTACATTTTTTATAAACTTTGTTCAAAATCGACCCGCAACTACATATTTATTTTTATTAACATTTTGACATGAGATTTTTTTTTTTGTTTTTTGAAATTGTAATATTGATGTAAAAGTTATCAACCATGTGGTTACGAATTTTGGATTAAAAACAGATCCGTGTTAAAAAATTTGACATGGAAGAACTGGTGTAATTTCTTAGTGTAATAAGTCTTTGTTGTTTTTTAGCTCAAGTGTCTTGCTAGGGTCGGTTTTAATAAAAGTAGCCGTTCTAAAAACTATTAAAATAAAAAAAAAAGTGGTTACTGTTTTGGTCAAAAATTACCTAAGCAATTTAGTGATCAAATTAGTTAAGTGAGGTAGTGTGCTAGAAATATGTGTGAAAAATATGCTTGTTAAGTTATTTAGAAAATCAGTATTTAGGATACGGCTCAGGATATAGAGCTGTATCTATGATCAAATTATGAGCAAAAGGAAAGTAAACGATACGAGATGTACGAGGAAAGCCCTTGATCAATCTAGATCGCCGGCATAAAACCTCGGGAGCTGACAATCGCAGCTGCCTTGTTCTTCTTATTACTTCAAACGTCAGGATACAGTGCAGGATGTGGTGCGGATCGACTATGTGTTACAATGAAATTTGAATACAAGTGTGGTGTTTGCAATGAGCTAGAGAGTGAAAGTGTTCGAGAGTGTTAGTGAAAAAATTGTGTGCCTTAAACTGATCCGCCCCCATCTATTTATAGTAAAGATAATGTAACAAACTATCCTAAACTTCCGGGATCCACCGAATATTCCTTAATCGAACGTTGTAGACCTGGTCTTTCGGGTTCAACGTCTCTCCTTCAACAAACACGTCCGAGTCTTGAGGAGAAGAAGTCCACTTGACCGTTAGCAAGTCTCAGCCTTTAACCTGCACGTGGTTAATTCAATAAACCTCAGGATATCGCCCAAGATATTAGCAATATCCTCTTCCAGCATCCTGGTCACAAATAAACAAATAAAGGCAGGATATTGGTCAGGATATGTATGCTCAGAAAATGACCCATAACAATTGTCCCCAAATATATCGGTTGGGATACCAATCCAACGGATATATTTCAAAAGTTTCACCTCATAACTTAAGGCAATTAATACGACTAGACCCTTGAAATGACAGCGGTGCAACTTCCAAAGCATTATTTACTCTTTACCCCCCTATATTCATCCTATATTAACCGAGGGACTCCTTATTACGGTTATCCTTATCTTCAAGTGGACATCAGGTATTTTCCTTTCTATCCTTCTTTCTTGAATCTCTTTTAGTTTGCTCAATACTTTTCATGGCACCACGAACGAAATCCCGATCGGACCGACCAGCCTCAAGCCTCGTAAGTCAGAATTTCATTGTTGATCCAGCAAAGGAGATCTGCTGCTTCAACAATGCCGACATCGCTGCTCTTAAAGATTCCGGCGCCTTCCCCACCGGAACAGTCTTTCGCCCTTTTGATCGGGAAGCCCGATCAGACGCGATATCCGATGAGTGGGTTTGTTTCTTCGCCTACCCCTTCTCTCTTGGACTCCGGTACCCGTTTCCACCCTTTATCTCTAGCTTTTTCGACCTCACCGGCCTCAGTTACGCCCAGGTTATGCCAATGGTCTGGCGAGTCTTGATAGTGCTGGATCAAATCAAGTCTCGTCATTTTCCCAACCTGTTTATTGAAGACCTCCCTATAGCATACCGGTTGAGATCCCACGGCAATCACCGTTTTCTTCTGTTTTCTACCTCCAAGAACCCTCTGGTTCTTAAAGCCACCAAGAACGAGGATCGATGGCGACGAAAATTCTTTTTCGTAAAAAGAGACTCTATTGACAAGGGTTTCGATCTACCGGTTAAATGGTTAACCAAGGGTAGGACTTAGGGTTTTAGGAATATCCCCAATTATATCTTCAAACTGTATCCCGGACTTATATCCTGATGTTTTTATGCAGCGAATTTCAGAGATTTAGTGCCTCCCAGTGCAGAATCCGAATCCAAGATCAAGGAAATCTACCGTCTTCCTGCCAGTGAAAGAACTTTCTCCCTGTCTCTTACAGATTCAAGCCAGAAATCAAGCTCAGAAATGTCTGGTAAGCACATTCTAAGCATATATTAATTATTTTTCAAAAGTATGATGAGTTTAAGAATATCTTCCCTTGTGTAGTACCAGTCGTCAACCTTGAAGGTTTCGAACTTGACGAGTTGGATTGCTACTCCAGCCTCGAACCCATCAAACAAGAATCCAAGCCAAAGTCGTCTGCTACACTAAAGGCTACCTCCTCAAAGACTATTTCTGCTCCCAAAGGCCCTCCGGCATCCAGGACCCGGGCATCTAGCTCTCGGAAGAGAAAGGAGACGGACTCCCTAGCTGTTTCTGAAACATTCTCTCTCGAGAATCATGGGTTTAACGAAGCCACCTCATTCCTCAAACAGGTAAAATTTCCCTTACAATATCCTGCACAAGTATGTTAGTCTTTATCCTGCCTATTTTTACATCGATACCTGTGTCTTTATCGATAGGGTTTGGACCGCCTTATGCACTTGTATGAAGACGCCTGAGGGCTTAACAAGATGTTGGAGATCAAGCTGGAGAAAGCTGAAGCCACCATAGCTGATCAAGGAACCATTGCGGCTGCCAAATCCCAGCATTATGAAGACAAATACAAGGCAATGACTCAGGAACATCAAGCTGCCCTCCTCAAAGCCAATGAGGATGCTCAAGCCAAGCTAGATGTCGCCCTTCTCCAATATCAGCAGAATATGAGTTCATATCGGGATAGCCTCAAAGCATCCGTGGTCGTCTCTCTTCTTCAAGCCAGGATAAGGATGGCTTATGAGGCCATGGATTTGGGTTTTGAATGTCCCTCCTGGAATGTAAAGGCTTGGGAGGAGAAACTACAGGGCCTCGGAGGTCATCCCGTTGCTCATCCTGCAAAACATACTGGGGAAGAGCCTTCTAAGGCGGCAGAGGAAGCGGCCAATGCTGGTGACGATGCCGAGAAGAATCCTGAGGCTGATGCTGGTGCGAACGCTGGGAAGGAGGTTGCTGTTCAAGAGGGTGCTGCCCCTTAGGCAGCAGAGTGGGCGATGATGGATATACGTGCCAAGGCCGGAGCCCACTTTTAAATTTCATAGTTGTGGTTGCATAAACAATTTACTTTTCCTGTCTTCGAACAATTTACATTTCCTGCACTAGAACAATGTGATGACCAAAGGTGGATGGGTCCTAGGTTTTAGGATGAAGCCCTTGGTCATCAATTAGTATAACTCGTTTTGAATGCGATAACGGTTGCAGGTGGACAGGTCCTGTTTTGAGATATATCCTGCAACCGTTACACAAGTATGGTAAAAACTAATTGTGCTTTTGGCGGATGGGCCTCGGTTTGAGGTGAAACCAAAAGCACAACTTTTGACTTGTTAATAATATAACTATCTTTTGACTTATTTGCTGTTGTCTTGCATTACTTAGTGTAGCTCTTAGCTTTGTAAAAATTTTATATTACCATCTTATGAAAATATCCTGATCAGTATGCTCAGCGATATATTGTAAAGACTTTTTATTAGATAGAACTTCCAAATGCTCGTTCAACTTTGCAAAAAGCTTTTGAAAAACAATCTATTTTTCCAAAACCAGTTTTCAATAATAATTAAATGATCAAAGTTCCAAACTAATACTAGTTTCAAACACCTTAACCAAATATCCTTAAAAGGATTTTGAGAATATATATCAGGATACTTAACATAATGTTACTAAAAATCTAGACGATGTTTACAAAGGAAAGATCATACCCGGAGTAGTATATAACCCTATTGCCAAGCTTCAATCTTTTTGCAACTTCTTCCAATGAAGATGTCCCCTGTCTGAGACACTTAGTGCATTAGTTCCGAGCCTTATCCTTTTAGCTTTACACCATTGCCTCGATAGGAATGTCCCCTGTGTACAATGTCTTCAAATACTTAGAAATCTTCTGAATGTCAGTTTCCATTGTATAGGCAATTTTTCATGTCACAGGGGTAAAACCCAAGAATGTATTGGAGATAAATTCCTTGTATCCTGGGGAAAATCCCAAATTTTCATGCGCTACAGGCGGGAGTGTATAAACTCCAAGACTTAGAAAGGTGAAAACCTTTAAACCTTAGAGAGTATGAAAATACCCTTTCGTGAGAGAGGGTGATCAATCCTCATATACCTTTAGGATTCAGGATATAGCCAACAGTAACGAAATTGTCAGCCACTTTTACATGGACTGGTCCCGCCACCTTGAACTATCCCTGAATAACTTGCGCTCCAGGCGGGGTGTTTAAACCCAATTCGGAAGAAAGGTGAATACCTTTAAACCTGTGAAGGGATCAGGATCCCTTGTACGTGAGAGAGGGGGCCAATCCTCTAATCTTTCGAGTTATCCTGAGTATATATCCTGGAGCTATATCCTGAAACATATTCTGCAAAACAATTGTAAACTAAGGTGGGTGTTAGCTTGGCTAACACCCCTCCGATGCTTAAGTTAGTATTGGGTTTCAAAGAATAAATTAAACCAAAACATATTTAAAAAAGATAGAATTCATACCATCCTGAGTTAGAAATTGAATTCTAAACTCACTTGAAATAGAGCTTAAGGTGTATAGCATTCCATGACCTCGGTAGCATATCCCCTTCCATATTCTTGAGTTTGTATGCTCCTTTCCCTGCTTCTGATTCAACTTCATATGGTCCTTCCCATTTTGGAGCTAACTTGCCATCGGCAGGATTAGTAGTATTATGAAAAGCCTTTCTTAGCACCCAATCTCCAACCTTAAATCTTCTGGTCCTAATATTCTTGTTATATGCCCTGGATATTCTCTGTTGGTATGCTGCCATCCTTAGCCTTGCCGCATCTCTCTTCTCATCTATAGTGTCTAAATCCTGACTCAAGGCTTCAGGATTCTGCTCAGGATCACTTAGGGTAGATCTTGCAGTAGGTATTGTCATTTCCGTTGGAATCATTGCTTCTGCTCCAAATACCAAGGAAAATGGAGTTTGGCCTGTTGCACTCTTTACCGTTGTCCTATCAGCCCATTAAACAAAGGGTAATTCTTCTGCCCATCTTCCTTTTTTGGCTCCAAGTCTCTTTTTTAAGTTATTGACAATTATCTTGTTTGAGGATTCTGCTTGTCCATTTGCTTGAGGATGTACCGGAGTAGATGTAATCATTTTGATTCCCCAACTTTTGCAAAAGTCAGTAGTTCTCTTGCTTATAAACTGAGAACCATTGTCACAGATTATCTCGGCTGGTACTCCGAATCTGGTTAGGATATTCCTCTTTATGAAGGATACTACTTCTTGATCTCTAACTTGAACAAATGCTTCAGCTTCAACCCACTTAGAGAAATAATCCGTCATTGCTAGCATAAAGACTTTTCCTCCCGGAGCTTTTGGTAGCTTTCCCACTATATCCATACCCCCACTTCATAAACGGCCAAGGGGAAATAATAGGATATAATGGTTCAGCAGGTTGATGCAGCATGTTACTATGTCTTTGACATGCGTCACATCTTCGAGCATATTCTGCTGCATCATTTCTCATTGTTGGCCAATAATATCCTGTCCTTAACACTTTCGAGAATAACGACCTGCCCCCAGTATGGTTACCACAATCCCCTTCATGTATATCCTGAAGTACTTCTTTGGCTTCAGGATCCTCCAAGCACCTCAAATACGGTCCTGCAAGAGATTTCTTGTATAAAATATTATTTATAATAGTGAATCGTGATACCTTCATCCTAAATGCCTTAGGATTTTCATTTCCAGGGATGTGTCCTTCTTTGAGATATCTCATGATTGGAGCCGTCCAGGATTTAGGATCCTCTTCAGGATGCTCTGCTCCAGGATCCTGAATACCCACTACTTCTTTATCCTGAGGATTCGTTGCAGGATATAAGACATGTAATATTGGTATTTGGGTCCCTTCAGGTATCCTGATCGATGATCCCAAATTTGCTAAGGCATCCGCTTCAGCATTATCCTCCCTTGGTATCTGTTCAAGTATAAAAACATCGAAATATCCTGCTAATTTTTTGAGAATATCGAGATATTCGATTAATTTCTCACCCTTAACTGCATAAGATCCATTAAAATGGTTAGTAATTAACAAAGAGTCAACATATACTTGCAATTTTTTGATACTCATGCTCTTAGCCAACTCTAATCCTGCAATTAAAGCCTCATACTCTGCTTCATTATTAGTAGCAGGAAATTCACACCTAATAGCCTGGGGTAATATGTCCCCCTGTGGCGATTTTAGTAGTATTCCTAATCCTACTCCTCTTACATTAGATGCTCCATCAGTATATAATGTCCAGGATCCTGAGGATTCTCCTAACTGTTGAACTTCTAGGTCTACCTCATCCTGAATATCACTACTGAAATCAGCCACAAAGTCAGCTAAGGCTTGAGACTTTATGGCATTTCTAGGTTCATATACTAAATCATAAGCACTTAACTTTACTGACCACTTGGCCATCCTGCCTGACATCTCTGGTTTCCTGAGCACATTTTTGACAGGATAATTTGTTTTAACATGTATCCTATGTGTCTCGAAATAATGCCTAAGTTTTGTCGATGCCATAACTAGAGCTAATATCAATTTTTCTAAATGAGAATACCTAGTTTCAGCATCTAGCAAACTTTTACTAACATAGTAAACAGGATATTGCTGACCTTCATGGTCTTTTACAAGAACGGCACTTACAGCATTCCCTGATACAGCAAGGTATAGGGATAGTGGTTCACCATTTTCAGGCTTCATCAATAAAGGTGCGGTTGAGAGATATCGTTTCAAATCCTGCAAGGCTGCTTCATGCTTCTCCCCCCATTCGAATCTTTTGTTCTTCTTTAGGATATCATAAAAATCTTTGCACTTCTCTGAGGATCTCGAGATAAACCTGTTTAAAGCTGCTACTCGGCCTGTCAATATTTGTACGTCCTTCATATTTAAGGGTGATTTTATATCCAGGATAGCTTTGATCTGCTCTGGGCTTGCTTCTATCCCCCATTTTGTCACCATATATCCAAGAAACTTTCCTGCCCCCACTCCGAAATGACATTTAGCAGGATTCAGCTTCATGTTGTATCGATCCAGGATATCAAATGCTCCCTTGATATCCTGGAGGTGATCCTCAGCCTTTTTAGATTTCACCACCATATCATCGATATATACCTCCATGGTGTCCCCCAGTTTGTCTTTGAACATCATGTTTACCAATCTTTGGTATGTTGCACCTGCATTTTTCAAACCAAAAGGCATAGCTGTATAACAATAAATACCTGTTGGTGTCATGAAGGCAGTATCCTCCTGGTCAGAAGGCTCCATTTGGATCTGTTGAAATCCTGAGGATGCGTCCATGAAGGTCAGCATTTCATGCCCGGCAGTGGCATCTACCATTGCATCAATGTGGGGAAGAGGAAATGGGTCTTTAGGACAAGCTTTGTTCAAGTCTGTGTAGTCCACACAAACTCTCCATTTCCCATTTTTCTTCTGTACTACAACCACGTTTGCTAGCCACCTTGGGAACTTAACCTCTCTGATCATCCTGGACTTCAATAATCTCTCAACTTCCTCCTGGATAATCGTGTTCCGCTCAGGAGCAAACTTCCTTCTTTTTTGCTGCACAGGCTTGAATGATTTATCAATTCCAAGCTTGTGAGTGATAATATCTTTGGATATGCCTGTCATATCCTCATGCTTCCATGCAAACGTTGACATCTTGCATTTCAAAAAGTTAATTAATTGTTCTTCAATATCCTGAGGGATATTGGTCCCTACGAGCACCGAAATATCGGGATTATCCTGGTCCAGGATAATTTTCTTCACATCCTGCTCCGGATCCTCCACGATATCCTGGGCCCGCGTCTTTAATTGCTATGCTGCACTAGGTTTGGTTGAGGATTTCATCGAGGATGAGTAGCATTCTTTCGCCTCCTGCTGATCACTGTCGACTTTGACAACTCCCCAAGGTGTAGGTATCTTGATGCATTGGTGATATGTTGATGGCACAGCCTTCATATCGTGAATCCACGGTCTTCCCAGTATGATGTTGTAGCAGGAGAGAGAATCCATCACACAGAAACGTTGTATCGAGTTGACTCCTTCAACGTATACTGGCAACTTTATCTCTCCCACTGTGTTTCTAGCCTCTCCACTGAACCCAACAAGCACGGTAGACTTTGAAGTGATATCCATTGGAGATACATTCATTCTCTTCAGAGTTTCTAGTTGGATTATGTTGACGGAGCTGCCATTATCAACTAATATCCTGCGTACAAAATGGTTAGCCACATATAACGTTATTACCAGAGCATTATGGTGAGGATCCTGGACAGTATCCCTGTCATCAGCATCAAAAGTGATCACTTTGTCAGTTGTAAGGGTAGTCATCCTGACAGGTTTGTCTCCCCTTTCGGCCTTAGCTTCTTTTGCATGTCTCTTTGCTGCCGAATACGAAGTTCCACAAATGTCGGATCCTCCCGAAATGAAGTTGATTATCTTGGCATCCGCAGGAGGTGATGCTGCTCGTTCAGGATCCTTCTCAGTATCCTGACCCTTATTCTTCTTTCTTCCTAAGAGATCTTTCAGATATCCCTTGCTTAGAAGATAGATTATTTCTTTCCTTAGAGCAATGCAATCCTCAGTTACATGTCCGAAATCTTCGTGGAAAGCACACCATTTTGACTTATCTTTCCAGTCAGCCTTTTGTTGATTCTTCCGAGGCCACCTAGCCTTGTCTCCTAGACCCTGCATGGCATACATCAATTCAGGAATGTTAACAGAAAATCAATATTCAGACAACTCAGGATACTCTTCAGGATCCTCATCTTCGACAGCATTCACTCTCCTGTTTTCATTTCTACCATATGGCTTAGGCCGATATGACTTGAATGAGGATTCTGACTTCCTGTTAGTTGACTCATAAGTGTTAGATGAGTTCATCCTTTCTTGCATCTTCATGTCATCTTCCAGACGGATATATCTCAAAGCCCTGTTACGAGCTTCGTCGAGATTCCTGCAGGGATTCATTACAAGATCCTGATAAAACTGAGAATCCTTTTGTAATCCCATCTTAAAAGCTTGCACAGCTGTTGCAACATCAAGATGTGGGATATCCAAGGATTCTCGACTGAATTTGTTCACATAATCCCTCAAGGATTCCTGAGGCCCTTGAGTTATCTTGTAAAGATCACTGGTTAGTTTCTCAAAACTCCGACTACAAGAAAATTGACTGTTAAATAAATTAACCAAATGAGCAAACGAAGTAATTGAGTGAGGAGGAACGTTTAACAGCCATTTTAAGGCTGATCCTGTTAGAGTAGAACCAAATCCCTTGCACAAGCATGCTTCCTTGAGCTCCGGAGGGATAGGGTTAATCTCCATTCTTTCCCTATACTGAGCAATATGCTCTTCAGGATCCGTAGTCCCATCATAAAGCTTCATGTTGGGGGTTTGGAATCTCTTTGGGATCTCAGCATCACAGATAGGATATGCAAAACGAGATATCTTGTGGCTGTCTTGGGACACTTCCGGGATCGGCTGGACCACCCCAGGTACACTAGATATCATGTCCTTCAACTTCTGAAGTTCCCTAGTAAGTGCTGATGTTACACCTGTATCCTGCAAAGATCCACTATTGTTAGTAGCATGAGTATTATTATTATTTGACACGTTACACGTTGGAGGATTTTGCCCATATACTGAAGCATATCCTGAGCTCCTCATGGTTGACATCCTGACCGAGGAGGGTATTTCAGGAGTATGATTCTGAGGAAGGCTGGGCACAATATTCCCCCTGTTATCCTCAGTATACACAGCTGAACTAAAGTTCAACGTTTTGGGATGTAATGGAGTGACATTATCCTCAGCAGATCTGCTCGAGCCAGACTTCAGAAGTTGTATTTCCCTTAAAAGCATTTGGTTTGTTTCCTGTTGCTGCCTCATTTGTTCCTGCACACTTCCAAATAAAGTGAGAATTTCATCATTAGAAGCTAGAACAGGAGCAGATTCCTGAACACTGCGAGTAGGGATAATATCCTGAGGTCGTGAAGAGGCTGGCATCCTTGGAGGAGGTGGTGGAAGCACCGAACCAGTAGTAGCAGAAGTCATAGCAGACACAGTAGAGGAACTCATGTTTGATCTTGAGGCCATTATGGACAATGTGGCAAAAAGTTTTGAAAATAAAAAGCCGATTAGCGATTTCACAAAAATTTTTAGTAAAGAGAGCACCACTTGCCCCACGGTGGGCGCCAAATTGTTTTGGTCAAAAACTACCTAAGCAATTTAGTGATCAAATTAGTTAAGTGAGGTAGTGTGCTAGAAATATGTGTGAAAAATATGCTTGTTAAGTTATTTAGAAAATCAGTATTTAGGATACGGCTCAGGATATAGAGCTGTATCTATGATCAAACTATGAGCAAAAGGAAAGTAAACGACACGAGATGTACGAGGAAAGCCCTTGATCAATCTAGATCGCCGGCATAAAACCTCGGGAGCTGACAATCGCAGCTGCCTTGTTCTTCTTATTACTTCAAACGTCAGGATACAGTGCAGGATGTGGTGCGGATCGACTATGTGTTACAATGAAATTTGAATACAAGTGTGGTGTTTGCAATGAGCTAGAGAGTGAAAGTGTTCGAGAGTGTTAGTGAAAAAATTGTGTGCCTTAAACTGATCCGCCCCCATCTATTTATAGTAAAGATAATGTAACAAACTATCCTAAACTTCCGGGATCCACCGAATATTCCTTAATCGAACGTTGTAGACCTGGTCTTTCGAGTTCAACGTCTCTCCTTCAACAAACACGTCCGAGTCTTGAGGAGAAGAAGTCCACTTGACCGTTAGCAAGTCTCAGCCTTTAACCTGCACGTGGTTAATTCAATAAACCTCAGGATATCGCCCAAGATATTAGCAATATCCTCTTCCAGCATCCTGGTCACAAATAAACAAATAAAGGCAGGATATTGGTCAGGATATGTATGCTCAGAAAATGACCCATAACAGTTACGAATTTCAACACCCAACGTATCTACTTTACAAACCCGTCGCGGAAGTGCAAGCAAATTACCCGCTATTTTAGAGTGTGTGTTATGGGGCGGCATGTGAGGGCGGTATGCCTCATAGCGCCGGAAAACGCCGGGTAACACCGCCACAAGGGGCGGTATGCAGATGATTTTGAGGTGTGGCGCGACCTCCATAGCGGCGTGATGGATTGAAGTTTGATATATTTTTTTTTTTGTATTTTCTGGTTTTCCCCACTCAAACATATATACATACATCCAAAATTAGAAAATAAGGGGAAGGAAGAAGGAAGAAAGAAGGGGTGAGGCCGTTTTGTTGCAGGTTTCTAAAAGAAGGGGAAGGAAGAAGGAAGAAGGAAGAAAGAAGAAAGAAAAAGGGTTTTTAATTTATTTTCTGTTTTTATTTTTTTAAATTTTAGACTAACATTATATATTTTTTTGTTTATGTTACTGTAATGTTTTTTTTTAATTGTAATGTTTTTATTTTTATTTTAGTGTAATGTTTTTTTAATTTAATGAAATGAATTTTAATTTTATAAAGTTAGAAAATAATTATAAAAAATTAAAAATTAATAATTTAGTAATGATTAGGCGGGGGCTTTATGACTACGGGCTTAAATGCATAACGCCCCATAACGCCCACCCGCACACGTGGCACGCCACGTGTCGCATAACGCCCATAAAGGGGCGTTATGACTACACATGGCCTTATAACATTAACTCACTAATATCTGACTATGTTGTTCTAATTACAATAATCACTTTTTTAATTAAAAGGCGCATCATCTAAGTAAAAGAGGTTGGACTAGGTGACTTGGAATGTTACATGGTCAACATTCAACAAGCGTGTGGCTTCCACTCAGTCCTATGTCGACCATCAACTTTTAAATAATATATCAAGAGATACACATGTTTTGTAATTTAGATGGTTAGTATCTACATGTTATAAATAAATAATATTATATTTCATATTTTGTTAAATGGCGTATCTATGGTCTAGATCAAGCATACACGCTTGAACACTTATCCTTAACACTTCTAAAGCTGGGGTCATGAATATACATATAAATTTTGCTCCGTAAAGAAGAAACTATGATGTGTTGGTTAGTACCTCTAATACAAAAATGGATTCAACTACCTTTGTCTATACAGTTATACTTTATACAATAAACAAATTTTTCTCCATGGTAAGGGATCAATTGTAATTATCATTGAATGATTCCACCTTTCCCTTTTCCACTATGTTATTGTTAAAATACTTGTATATTTCCAGTATAAATGTGCTTGTTAATTACATATTTTATTTATCATAAGTTTTTATATTTTCTCTTGTCTCATCCATTTCCTTGTTTCTTTGTTTTGTGAGGTTTGGCTATTTGGTCTGCTTCGTTTGGGCTCTTCTCATGCCGTGCAGCTGGGCTCCTTCCTTGGGCTTGTAGCCGTTAAAGACAGCTGGGTGTTAGCTGGTGCGTAGGGTTTCTAGCCCATATAATGGGCAGAAGGTTCCATGTCCTCATCATACGAGCTCCTCATTTTCTTTGGTCTTCGCTTTTGTTCGCTGCTCTTGTTCCCTATCCTCACAAGTACATTCATGAGTCTAGGGTTTATCTACACTTGTACAGATCATCCGATTGGAGATCTTTTTTGTTACTTTGTTTGGTTGCAAATATGTGATGACAGATTTGCTTTGTTCTTGTATTTGATTCAAAGTTTCATAATAAAGTTGTTTGATCCTTGAGTTCTGACATGGTATCAGAGTCCCAAGGTTGATTCGGGCTCTGGTTCCTCTTCCGCTGCGGTACAAGGTTCCGACTGACCTTCTCTCTTCCGATCTAAGGTTCCTTCCTTTGACGGCACTCTGTGGTTTTGGTCCCTGTTTCCGGAGTAATCTCTTGCTCAGTGGAGACGGTGTAGATCTAAAGGTGTGAAACCCTAAGTTCTAGGGTTTGGGGTTTTTGTTTGGTTTCTGATTTCCGGTGACGACGCTGCTGTGGAAACCCTAATTTGGGGTTTTTTTTTGCCTTTGTTGGAGAAGAAGATTCTTGTTGGTCCCTTTAGGGCAAACCAACATGAATTTTTCGGTTTTCTGACCTGTGTCTTGTAACCCTAAGTGAAGGTTGCAGACCCGGTCCCCTTCTGCTGGCACCCACTGTGAGATCGTTCCTTCATTCTCTCTATATTTTTAGTTTTTGCATCACTTTGTCTTGAGTCTAGGCATCCTTGATACCGGGTTTTAGGTAAGACCGGTTTGATTATTGGGACACAGAGAGGGTTCACTCTGTTGCATTTGTGTCTGGTTTGGTCTGTTGTGTTGTGGCTCCCTGGTCATTGTCTGCGGAGGCACGTTGAGTGACGAACCTCTGATCGGACCTCTGTCCAGGCTTCGCCGGTGACTGTTTGGTATTTCTGTTTTTGTCTGGTTGTTTGGTACTTTGTTTGCTTATCTGTTTGTTTGAGTGTTCTGTTCTGTGTTTCCTTTCTTGGTATTATGACTGATAAAACTGAGTCTGTTGTGACTTTGGTTAGCAAATTAGATGCTAGTTACCCATTATATCTCCATGCTAGTGACTCTAGTGGGCTCACAATAGTTAGCATAAAACTAAAAGGGACTGAGAATTATGTAGTCTGGTCCAATGCTATGAAACTTGCTCTAATGGCTAAAAATAAATTAGGCTTTATTGATGGAACTTGTAATAGATCTAAAGACAATGATGTGCTTGCTAGTCAGTGGGATCGTTGTAATTCTATTGTGCTAACCTGGATTCTGAACTCTGTTTCTGATGAATTATATGTTGGTCAAGTTTATTCTAAACTTGCCTCAGAAGTGTGGGATGATTTAAAAGATACATATGATAAAGTTGATGGGTCTATTGTGTTTAGCTTATATAAAAAAATCAACTCTGTTAGTCAAAATGGCTCTAGTGTGTCTGAGTATTATCATAAAATCAACACTATGTGGAAACAGTTTGATGCCATGTTACAACTGCCTTCTTGCACCTGCAATGCTTCTACTAAATTCAATGAGTTCAGTCAATTAATCAAACTTATGCAATTCTTAATGGGATTAGATAACATTTATCAACCTGTTAGGACCAATCTGTTAACAAGGGACCTTTTACCAACCATCAAAACTGTTTTTTCTATCATTTCTAGAGAAGAATCTCATAGAGGTTCAAACCATACCTCTAAAATCCCTGATGTTGGTTTTGCTACTAAATCTAACAATTTCAATGATAACAAGAAAAAATTCAATAAAGGTCCCAACCCAAATCTAAAATGCTCTCATTGTAACAAGATTGGACATACGGTTGATAAATGTTTTGAATTGCACGGTTATCCCTCAAACTATAGACCAAAACCTACTCAACGCAGTTCTCAGTGGGCTAGGTCTAACAATGCTGCTAGTAGTGGTACTGGTTCTTCTATGAACAATACTGTAAATGATAAAAATACTAGCTCTTTGAACTCTTTAACTGCTGGTCAATTTTCTAAGTTGCTAGGTATGCTTAATGAGAATAAGACAGAGGACACTAATAAGTCCAATGTAGGATGTAAATGTTTCAATTCATTCTTTGAATACAAAAATATCTTATGTTTCAACTCAAAATTGTTTTCTTCATAGCATCAAAACTAGATTATTGATTCTGGTGCAAACCAGCATATAGTTATGTCTAGTAAAAATATGTTCAATCTTGTTGATGTCTCTGAATACAATATAACTATTAAGCATCCAAATGGTACTGATGCTAAAGTCACTCAAATTGGATGTTTTAAACTTTCGGACTTTGTGATTCTAAAAGATGTGTTTGTTGTTCCTGAATACTGTGTGAATCTTATTTCTGTGTATAAACTAGCTAAAGACAATAAGCTTAAGGTTATGTTTGATGAAAACTCTTGCTATATTTAGGATTCATGCTTAAAGAAAACCCTGGTGACTGGTAGACAAACTGAGGGTTTATATTTCTGTGGTAACTCTCTGAGTTCTAGTTTTTCTTGTCTAAGTATGGCTGAAAAAGCAAAGCTCTGGCATTCCAGGCTGGGTCATCCAGCTGAACAAGTGTTAAATGTTCTTCAGCTTAAATCTGAGTCTTCTTCTAACCCATGTGATATATGTCATAAGGCTAAACAGCATAGGTCTCCCTTCCCTCTTAGTGACCATCAATCAACTAAGGTTGGAGACCTCATTCACTTAGATGTTTGGGGTCCCTACAAGGTCACTAGTGTGGAATGATACAAATACTTTCTTACTATTGTGGATGATTTCACCAGATCCGTTTGGGTTTATCTGATGAAATCTAAGTCAGAAGTTTTTGAAAATATAGAAAGTTTTTACAATCTTCTTAAAACTCAATTTGAAGTCAACATCAAAGTATTTAGGAGTGATAATGGATCTGAGTTCACCAATTCTCAAATGACTGCTTTTGTTAAACGAAAAGGTATTATTCATCAAATGACTGCTTTTGTTAAACTAAAAGGTATTATTCATCAAACTTCGTGCACCTATACTCCACAACAAAATGGTATTGTGGAGAGGAAACATAGACACCTGTTGAATATTGCTAGAGCTTTGCTATTTCAATCCAATGTTCCTCTTAGGTCCTGGTCTGAATGTGTCCTTACATCATTTTTCTTAATTAACAGGATTCCTTCTTCTGTGTTACATGGCTGTTCTCCTTATGAAAAATTGTTTGGTTTCAAACATTCTCTTGATCACTTGAAAATTTTTGGTTGTCTCTGCTACTTTACTATTTTAAATAATCCTGATAAACTTGAAGAAAGAGATGGAAAATGTGTTTTTATGGGATACTCTAATCTTAAAAAGGGATATAAGGTTTGGAATCTAGAACAGAAAAAATTCATCTTCTCCAGGGATGTTAGTTTCCATGAAACCACATTTCCTTTTAAAAATGAATCACATTCTGTTCTAGAAAGTCCAAATAACTTAAACCAATTAAACTTTTTTGATAACTTTGAATTTTCAAGTGACTTAAATCCCAATGATGAAGAGAAGGTCTCCACTGACTCAACTACCTTGACACAGCAACACGGTGATGAGGTTGAATCACCCGAGGATAGTAATACTCAGCAGTCATCAGGGACTGATGATTCATCTGAGAGTAATGAGTCCTTAGGGAATGAAACTGGTCCTGTGAGGGCTGAGTCTAGTAGTGTTAATGACGAGTCAAACCTTCCTGAGGGTACCATTCCTACTAGAAGATCCTCTAGACCCTCAACTGCCCTTAAAAGATTTGATGACTTTGTTGTTGGCAATGCCAGATATAGCTATGATAAGCATGTCAATTATTCTAACCTGCCTAGTGATAATATTTGTCTTGCTGCTAATATTAATAAAATAATTGAGCCTTCCACCTGTAAAGATGCTATTAAAGATAAAAGGTGGATTGATGCTATGAATGATGAACTGTCTGCCCTTTATAAAAACAACACTTGGGATATTGTTGATCTTCCTAAAAATAAAAAACCCATTGGATGCAAGTGGGTTTTCAAAGTTAAATACAAATCTACGGGTGAAGTTGATAGGTTTAAGGCTAGGCTTGTAGCAAAAGGATTCAAACAACGTGAGGGAATTGACTTTGAAGAGACCTTCTCTCCTGTTGTTAAGATGGTAACTGTTAGGTGTGTCATTAGTCTCTCGGTTCAAAATAATTGGCCTCTATATCAACTTGACGTTAACAATGCTTTCCTCTATGGTAATCATAAGGAAGAAGTCTACATGACTTTACCTGATGGTTTGAATATTGACAGTAAAAATCAAGTTTGCAAATTGAATAAGTCCCTATATGGTCTAAAGCAAGCTCCACGCATGTGGAATGAAAAACTTGTTCAAGTCTTAGTAAAAATTGGTTTTGTTCAGTCCAAATGTGATCACTCAATGTTCATCAAAGCTGAAAACTCAACCTTAATTGTTCTCTTGGTTTATGTCGATGACATCGTGCTAACCGGGAACAATGAAGGTGAGATAAAAAGAATCAAGCATCTTTTGAAAAATGAATTTTTAATTAAGGATCTTGGGTTACTTAAATTCTTTCTTGGTATTGAAGTGATTAAGGTAAATGAAGGCGTGTGTCTATCCCAAAGAAAGTACTGTATGGACCTTTTAAATGAATATGGGATGAGTGGAAGCAAACCTTCTAGTTGTCCCATAGAACAAAATCATGTCTTGACAAACCTAACTATAAAAGAGTCACAGGCTGTTGACGTAACTCAATACCAAAAATTGATAGGAAAACTCATTTACCTGTCACACACCAGACCTGACATTGTTTATTCAGTTCATTATCTATCTCAGTTCATGCATAAGCCAACTGAGGCTCATACTCAAATTGCTTTCAAGGTGTTACGATATCTTAAGGGTGCTCCTGGCACTGGGATTCTATTTAAAAAGAGCGATACCTTTCAGTTAACTGCCTTTGCAGACTCGGACTGGGCTAAATGTGTTGACAGCCGTAGGTCTGTTACTGGTTTTTGTATATTTCTTGGTGGATCCTTGATATCATGGAAAAACAAAAAAATAAAGCGTTGTTTCAAGGTCTTCTGCCGAGGCAGAATACAGGTCCATGTGCAGTGCTATATGCGAAGTGTTGTGGCTGCTAAATATTTTAAGGGAACTACAGGTTGATGTGAATATTCCAGTTGTGTTGAAATGTGATAACACTGCAGCCCTATCTATTGCTGCCAACCCTGTTTTTCACGACAGAACCAAGCATTTCGAAGTTGACTTGTTCTTTCTAACGGAGAAAATTGCATCAGGGTTGATCAAAACACATGGGGTTAAAACCGAACATCAGCTAGCTGATATATTCACCAAAGGCCCATATTGAGATGTGTAAGTCCTTAGGCCTCTCTAATTTGTTTGCACATTTAAACTGAGGGGGGATGTTAAAATACTTGTATATTTCCAGTATAAATGTGCTTGTTAATTACATATTTTATTTATCATAAGTTTTTATATTTTCTCTTGTCTCATCCATTTCCTTGTTTCTTTGTTTTGTGAGGTTGGGCTATTTGGTCTGCTTCGTTTGGGCTCTCCTCATGCCGTGCAGCTAGACTCCTTCCTTGGGCTTGTAGCCGTTAAAGACAGCTGGGTGTTAGCTGGTGCGTAGGGTTTCTAGCCCATATAATGGGCAGAAGGTTCCATGTCCTCATCATACGAGCTCCTCATTTTCTTTGGTCTTCACTTTTGTTCGCTGCTCTTGTTCCCTATCCTCACAAGTACGTTCGTGAGTCTAGGGTTTATCTACACTTGTACAGATCATCCGATTGGAGATCTTTTTTGTTACTTTGTTTGGTTGCAAATCTGTGATGACAGGTTTGCTTTGTTCTTGTATTTGATTCAAAGTTTCATAATAAAGTTGTTTGATCCTTGAGTTCTGACAGTTATGGATAAGACAAAAACTACTCATGCAATACTTACACACACATAACAAGCTCTACAATCAATACATTAGTACTCACCCCAAAGTTAGGTCACATGGAAACCCTTTGCAAAGCTAGCGGTGTTGTGTTTTCTGATGTCTGGAAAATGAAATCGCTTCTCCTAGAGCATTATAATATCTGGCGTCATTCTTAAGAAAGGTGGATAAAAAATATATTATACAAACCTCATTTTATATATTATCTATGTAAACAAGTTTATAAGTAAGAATTACTAAAACTCCCCCTCTTTATTAAAGGCATAAAACAACAAAATACCAAACTGATGTTCCATATTCGTTATGTCTCTTCGCTCAGATAGTGGTGGAGAATACTTAGCCACTAATTTTGACATGTATCTTAGAGAGAACAAGACCGGGAGGAAGCTTACTTGCTCGAACATTCTTCCTCCCTGTCTTGTTTGTCATTTCACTACTTCTTTAAACAACTTAAATTTTGCGAGTACTTTAGACATTAATCTTCATGAAGTCAACCCACAAGTATCTTGAGAAAATGTCGATAAATGTTGCCATGAATCTCATTCCAGAGTTTAACACGTGCTTCAAAGGTCCAAAGACATCAGAGTGAATTAGTTATAGCGGGTTTTTACTTAAGTGTTGGGAGCTCTCATAGGGAAGTTGGTGTGCTTTGTCTGGCGGCCGACATAACAAGCTTATTCTTCATTATTAGTTCCAACAGATTGTATCCACTATGACTTAGATGTGCACGCCACAAATCTGCATATTGATTGTGTTTTGCCTTGTCTACATATGTTGACTCATCGGACAAAACATACACAATATCTTTACATTTTCCTTGAAGTATTGGAATTGAAGAGCCTTAAGTCTTTCATAAATTCGTATATCATTAGGACCAAAAAGAACATAACCATCGATTGATCTCACTTGAGGTACTGAGATCACATCCTTTGTATCCCATCCCGATCTTGCAAACCTAACACACAAAATTTGCTCTACACAAGCGAGTTTTTTTCTTTTATTGACTTGAAAGAAATCCAGATACAATGAATAACCTAATGCCACTGTTTATACTAACTCTTCCTTGGTACACAATCATTCTGTTTTAGTTCAATTAGGACAACTCAAAATTTAAATAAACATTTAATAAAAGTAGGATCAAGCACAATCCTATCCTAAAAAAACTAGATAATAATAATTAGAGTTATACTATTATACTCCCGAACTTTTTGAGATCTCCTCCTTCCTCCCCTCGAGATCCATATGTACTATTGCTAACGTTTAATAAAATAGGAGCAATCATAATCCTATCCTAAAGAAGAATGGGTTGGAATGAATTAGTGCTAATTTAACTATTGGTCGATTTATAACTAACAATCTAACATATATATGAATCCTGTTATTAGTGTAAAGATATTTTGTTTACAAGTGTGATTTCGGTTTTTATTCATCAAACACACTTTAATTTCTTTGAAGAATACTTAGGGAAATTGCAGACAAGGCTATAAGGTGTGGTCATGAGTCATGACCACCATGACCCTCCACGTCAGTAACATGTCACTCATCTCTAATCCACAATCCACAATCCAAAACCACTACCCTAAGACTATCCACATCCACAACCACAACCCAACCCAACCTAACTTTCAAATAAAAAACTCTTTTTTCACTCTTCCACCTACACAACCCAACCCAACCCAAGTAAAATTTCACACCCATTAATAACCTAACCTAAACCATTTTTCTATTAAATAAAGAGTTAATTACATAGTTAGTCCCTGTGGTTTGCACAAAATAACAAGCTTAGGTACTAATAGTTTCTGATAACATTCTAGGGTATTAACTTTTCATTTTGTAACGTTTGAGGGTATTAAGCTTATTTGTAGGCTTAAAATCACATTTTGTTAGTACCTAAGTATGTTATTTTGTGCAAACCACAGGGACTACCTATGTTATTACCTTAGAAGTTAATACCTCCAAACGTTACAAAATGAAAAGTTAATACCCTAGAAGGTGATTTTAAACTATTAGTACCTAAGTTTGTTATTTTGTGCAAACCACATGGACTAACTATGTAATTAACTCATAAATAAATTTGATTTGTAGTTTTAGTTTATTCAATAAAAATCTAGTGAACCAATAAAATATGGGCACGTACCAAATATATTTTTTTTCTTAATTTTAAAACAAAGAAAAGTTATTTATTTTAATAAAAATAAAAGATAAAACGTCAATATTTATTTTATACTAAAAAATATATATTTTAGAACGAATTCTGTTTTTTTAAATATTTATACCGAGATGTTCACAAAATTTTTTTACGAAATACAATGTATTTTGTTATTTTTTTAAGTTTAAGTATTATAAATTATTTAAGTAATTAAATTTTTGGGGGAATTAGTGATTAAGAAAAATAATAAAAAAAGAAAACTAAAATACTACACCAATCAAATGTGGGCAAGTATTGTGTTGACCGGTTGCAACCTTGGGTTACCATGGAGACCAGGTTGTGAGCCAAAGATAATAAAATTGATTATTATATTATTGTTTGTTGCCACCTGGTGACAAATCAAGTGGAAAGTCACCAGAGTGGATGGTCTAAGGGTGTGGTCATGACCCAAATCACCATCCTCTTATTTATTTTAATTTATCTTTGTATAAAAAAGGAAATGATTGCTTGAAAAATGGAAACGAGTACCATGGTTGCCATGGTTTAATCTATGCAAACCATGGTGGATTAGGGGAGGGGTGGGGTGGTATAGTCTTCCATTCATACGTGTCAAATCATGTCTCAACCATAACCCTCACACCCTTTAGCCTAGCCTAATTGAATAGATGGTGTTCATGTGGAAGACCATTTGTTGAGGTAGTGATACTTGAACTACTAAACCCATTACCAAATATAGCATTAATATATTGTAGTTTATTAGATGCGATTGTGATTTATGGCCATAACAAGTAAGTTTGTAAACATCTGCACTAATCTCATTAGCCACGATGAATTTAAAATTACCCTAATTAATAAAATAACCTTATGCTTTTTTAGTGACGCATTTGGCTCCATGCTATACGTGGCCCAAATGTCGTAATCAACTATTATACTCTTAGGATATGCTCAAGATTGAACATGTCACCTTAATCAATAACAACTTGTAAATTCCCATAACACCCTTCAATAATTTTCAAAGCCAAAACATGAAGGGTAATTTGGTAAATCTAATGGTGTGGAGATACTGTTGGTGAGATCTTTTATGCTTGCTTTATGTAGAAAGGGAGGTGTTTTGGATAGGGACATTAGGATGGAGGGTTTTATGGTGGTATAAATACATGGCTAATCAAGTTGATTAGAGACATAGATAGATAATTAAAATAGATAGCTTAATTAGTACGGTAAGGTACGATGTATTGGGGTGGAACATACGAAGAAAAGTGGAGAAAAGGGCCATGGACTACCGAAGAAGATCGTTTGCTCGTTCATCATGTCAACTTGCATGGTGAAGGCCGATGGAATTCTGTCGCTACGCTTTCTGGTACGTGCCGTACTAGCTTATATTGATGTCTTCATTTCTTTTTGTAAAAGGTGCGAATGATCACTTATATAAATATCTAATCCATTGTAGGTCTGAAAAGAAATGGGAAAAGTTGTAGACTAAGATGGGTGAACTACTTGAGACCAGACCTAAAGAGAGGTAGGATTACCCCTTATGAAGAAGCCATCATTCTTGATCTACATGCTCGATGGGGAAATAGGTACTTTTTATACTATACCATTTCCGAAACAAAAACAAAATGCTAGCTAGCTCTTTTAGAAACTCCATTTATGTGTGGTCATGTGATTAATACTTCATCCATATACATGTATGGTTGGTTAAACTAGATGGTCAACAATTGCAAGAAGCTTGCCCGGAAGGACAGATAACGAGATCAAGAACTATTGGCGAACCCATTTTAAGAAAAAGAGTAAAGTGATGGACGAATCAACCAAGCTTAAAACACGCCTATTAAAAAGACAAAAGTTTCAACAAGAACAACGACAACTGCAGTTGCAACAACTTCATATGCAACAAAATGAAGTTGATGTAGAAAAGATAATATCTTTGCTCCAAGAAAGTGAGAACAAAGTCGGATACATGCCTACAACAATGATTGCGAGGCAGCAAGACAAAGTTTACGATGAACAACAAACTAGCCTATTGTTCAATGGTGGCGGTTGTTATGTACCGCAGACCCCTATGAACGACGACATTGGTCTATGGGATGGCTTGTGGAACATGGATGATATTCATGCTCCTGACTTGTGTGCTGCCAAAGCTAGCTAGCTAGCTACCAAGTCAAGCATGTTGTCACTCTTTCTTAATTTTGTATGTTGTGACTTGTGGCTAAGTAGCCACGTTTCTGTATCGATCACTTTGATCATAATGCTAAGCTTAAAAATAAATATTAAAAAAGATTATAACCATCTGAAAGTTGAAACATTAATCACCTATCAATATCATCCATCAAAATAAAACGCAATGACATCACATATTCACATATGTTTTCAAAAGTTGCTGATTCATTCCGTAAGCATAATATCTAACTTTATACAGTAACTGGAAGGTTCAGATAACAATATTTGTTATTTAATCGGCAAACTTTACTAATCCATAAACCACTAAACAAATTATATTATCATTTATTATCAATGATATGATATTATATGATATTATTATTACGTGTGCTTATAGATCTGAAAACAAGTTTAAAATTTAAAGCATTCATAATTGATTCTCTACTTTATCTCTATAGTACACTAAAAATCACTATTTTTTTTTCTCTTCTTCTTAATTATCTCTACTCCGTCTCTATAATTACACTAAAAATCACTAATTTTTTTCTCTCATTTCTAATCATATAATAATTCTTTATACTTTTATCATTACATTTTCTCTCTCCTCTATTCACAGCCACTTTCAAAAAATATTAAAAATTTATAGAGAGTGGAGAGTGTTCCTCCGAATTTACCACTGATGAGTAGTAACCTTTTTCTTCCTCCTACACTCATAGCCACTCTATAAAATATAAATAATGCAATCATATAAGTGCATCCACAATAAGGGATTTTTTCTTATTTTTAGAAGTCATGTAGGGAGAGAGAGTGGTGAGGTGGAGGAAAGAAGATGTTGATTACTTTGTGGTGAAATATGAGAAAAAATAAGTTTGTAAATAGAGGAATGAATAGAGATGAGAGAGAGAAAATTGTGAGAGGGTCAAGATTCATGAGAGAGAAACTTTGTAATTGGTTGGGCAATGCAAACATGACAACCGAAAAATATCAAAAAAATGGATGCTTATTTTGGATGGTCTAAATACGGAGGATAGATATTTTTTTTCTTGAACTGCGTTTCGGCCAGGGTTATACATGGCCAAAGCTCGATTGAAGAGGGATTCAAACCTGAGCACTCCAGAGACTACCAGATAGTATACATTCCCAACTCTTATATGAAATAATTACGTGAATCAATCATCATCCTTTATCAGAGTTTGCAACAACTAATAATAAACTATAATTTTATTAGTTTGTGGAGTTAAAAAGTTGTAAAGTTGTTTTCACTTGCATGTTTTTGTGTATATACATACATAAGTCTAAGGGATTTGTTTCTCCCTTTCTCTAAGTCCATTTAGGTGTTACGTCACCTTCCCTTCCACCTCACTATTTTCCCTCAAGAGTCTGGTGTAGTTCATCTTCTTCCCCCTTCCATTTTTTTAAATCTTTTTTATGTAAATATATTTTTAAATGCATTTTTATTTGTTTAATGTATTTTATTTATAATAAACACGAATATTTTTAAAAGATATAGATGTAGGAGAGAAGAATATATAAAAGATGGTGAGTGTGATGAGTTTTTTAAAAGATATAGATGAAGGAGAAGAATATTATTGAAAATTAAAAAAATTTGAAGGGTCTTTTTAAAATTAAAACCAAATTCTAAGGATATCATTTAAAAGTAAAACAAATTTGAGTGATTTTTAAGTTAAAACAAAATTTAAGGGTATTATTTAAAACTTAAGCCCTTCTTCCTCTTCAACCTGAAAATAGAAAAAAAAAACACAAAAACAGAACAATCCAAAAAACAATAAACAAAAAACAGAGTTACTGAGCAATAAAAAAAACAATAAAATACACACACAAATTCACATTTTTCATCGGGGAGATCTGGAAGTTTTCTCCGTGGGCACCGGAGGTTCATCGGGAGCGGTGGTGTTCCCCGTCGGGGATGAGGGCCACCTCAGCACCCTGCACCCCTTCCCCGACCCATACCACATTGTCTAACTCTTTCTTTATTACTAATCTGGGTTTTATTTATTAGGTTATAGACCCGTTTATTAAATAGGATTGTACAATAAAACAACATAATTATATAATATATAAAAAAATTACATAATTGACATATTTTTTTTGTTACCGCACACCATTCACACAACTAACTTGATTACAAAAACTGACTTATGTTAACTAATAACACTGAAATATCATAATAGCATAATTATTACACATGTTGAATACTTATAATGATTGAAATTAGGTATTACATTACATTACATAGCATATATATATATATATATATAGAGAGAGAGAGAGAGGATTAGGTTCAAACGTGAACAAAATCCCAAGAGTGAACTGCGTGAACTGATCTGGGCCCTTGATTTTTATGATCTTGAGATTAAAGTGAGTGGCATGACGGTAATTATTTGGTTAATTTTTTCCATTTAATTAAATACAAAAAGGGTATATGTGTAATTTCAATCTTAAATTGATTGCATAAATCTCTCACAAATCAAGTAATCAATTATCCTCTTAAATTGATTGCATAAATCTCTCACAAATCAAATCAAGGATTAGGAAAGATGTAACTTAATTCAATTATTAAAATAATTATTTGTTTAAATGCGATGTACACATGTGTATTCTGATTTTGCCCTCTTTTTAATGCAATGTACACATGTGTATATGGTCTGTTTTTGTGATATCTCATAATTGTTTTTGTATTGAATGTTGATGTACACCTGTGAATTATTGTACACATATGTACGATGCTGAGTACACATGTGTACTGTTCTATTTATATCCAAGTACACATGTGTATACCGTTGAAATATGAAGGTTACGGGGATCTTAAAAATCAAAATTTGAATTCTGGTGATGAAATCTGAAATAAAAATTAAAATTGAAATCTGGTGATTTGTTGTTTGTTTTGATAATTATCTTATTAATAAATAAATATAATGTGGATAATGAATTTAAATTAGGAAAGATGTAACTTAATTCAATTATTAAAATAATGATTTAAATCTAATTTTTTATATAATTACAATTATACCCTTAACAACTAAAAAGGAAATCAAGGGTCCATATCTGTTCACGCAGTTCACTCTTGGGAGGTTGTTCACGCTGGAACCCTGCCCTATATATATATAGGGTTCCAGCGTGAACAACCTCCCAAGAGTGAACTGCGTGAACAGATATGGACCCTTGATTTCCTTTTTAGTTGTTAAGGGTATAATTGTAATTTTGGGGATCATTACAGAACACTAACTATTTCGAGAACAAAAAGAACAACTCTAAAACACTAAATTTTGGGATTTAAGTTTCTTGTTTTTTAAATTTTATGTTTCTTACATTCATATGTGTATTATATATACATAAAAAAACATATTTTTTTAACCTACACGTAGCTTACATACATGTTGGTAATTTAACCTACACATAACCTACATAAGTGTGTAGGTTATACAAAAAGTGAAAATTTCCATATTTTGTTTTTAATTCTAGTGTAAGAAACAAGAAATCTTAAATTTGCAACATTTTCATTTACTTTTTATGTTTTTAGGATTGAAAAAATAGGTGATTCATTGTGTTCTGCGTGTTCTCACAATATTTTGTGTTCTGCATAGAACCTTCCCATATATATATATATACATTACATAGCATATATATAATAGCAGAGTAGGGATCCTGTGTGACAACTCGAGTTTCCAAGATTCCATTTTCGCATTTATTGCACGCTAGTTGTTTAAGTTGTTTGTTTACACGATTTGTTTGTTTCACAGCTGTACACGTTTGTAATATGTTAAATCGTATTGTAACCGATATGTGATATATGGTGTGTATTAAGTGTGCTTTATATAATTGGTGTGTGTTATAAGTGAGTGTAAGTTAATAATAATCTATTTTGTATTAATGTTGAACTGTTTATCATGGATCTTGGCCAAACACCCTCTCACAAAAACACCCCACCCACGAAAACACCTCATGTGTTTTCGTCCAACAAGAGGCCAACGAAATCAGACTGGGCTTTGGCCCAGTAGCGTTTAGATATAGGGTTTTATTCATAACCTTCACACGAAGTCTGTAACTGGCAAACCCTAATCATCTCTCTCTCTCTCGTTTTTCTTTGAACCCGACAGCTGCCCTCATTCGAAGTTTGATTCCCTGGTTAGATCGTTCTTGTTTCAGTTAGTGTTTTCCACCTTTGAGGTAACTTTAGTTCCAATTAGATGTTCATGATGTTATGAGTTCGATTATACATGATTTGATCAGTTATATAATTATATGCGAAACATGCTATGATTGAATGATGTATCTTGTAAGATATGAATGTGATCTACTGAATATTATTAATTGACCAACATGTGACCTACTGACAAATTGTAGGAATATGTGAAAATTATCATGCACAACAATCTTTGTCGGCCATTATAAAAGAACGATATATAAATATTATCGACAAACTGCCATGTATATTGGATGATATGATCATGTTAGTTTAATGCTTGAGGATTATTATGAATTGATTTGGTTGTATGTTTATGCTGATGATTGATTCGCAACTGTTAGATAGATGGTCATTAGGGATAGTGTTATTACGTGACAGGTGGAATGTGGTTGATGAATCATGATGGTTTCGTCGACTTGTTTGCTGTGGACTGATATGGTTGTGTTAGTAACTATGCATGATAATGAAATTATATTATTCATTATAATGGTCAACTAAGACGGAAGGAATTGTCAAATTCAACAAAGAGGATTAGAATCAAATGCATGCAATTGTCTGACAACTAGTTTAATTGCTATTGGACCTTTTAACAATGATGGTTATCTTATTGAGTTAGTGGGCCGAAATGGCACATGCAAATATCAAATCTCATTAATTGCTTTATCACATGTGTTAATGATTGTCACATGAAATTGAATTGTATGTTAGTGGCAGATTTCGGTGTGTGTATGTGCATGGAGTCAAAGTATGATTTATAATCAATGTTGAAAATGAATATGGCGGCCATGTGATCAAATCAAATCATATAGTCATTTAGAGATGTTGTCAGTAGGGATATCATGTGCATTGAATGATGAGTTGCATGATTCGATTACTCCTTAGATTTCATGATTTAATTGATGTTCGGATCACTGATTTAAACATTGAACACATGATTTGGATTTATGCTTGAACCAAATACCTTAACAGTTTATATATATATATACTTTGTTTGGGCCGAAGTTTGTTACTTATTCGATACTGTATGATCATGAATGATACGTGAACTATGTGGATATAAACTGATTGTGAATACGTGCATAATTATAGGCCTTGACTGATTAATTGGAACCAAGTAATTAATCAAACCGAGCAAACCAAGGTGAGTTCACACTCTTACCAAGGCATGGGATTCCCGGGGTTGGGAATGGGGTTAAATGATTACTTGTACTTTCATCGTTACTGGAATACGTACCACTGACCTCGTTAGGGGAAGGTCACTTATAGATACAGCTAGACTAGTAACACATGGGAAGCCCCCACTAATCTTCGCATACATGCCTGGAATGGCCGCGATACGAATACTAATCTTCGCACACATGCCTGGAATGGCCGCGATACGAATACTAATCTTCGCACACATGCCTGGAATGGCCGCGATACGAATACTAAACTTCGCAAACATGCCTGGAGGGCCGCGATACAAATACAACTAGTCTAGAATACATGGGAAACCCCCACAAATCTTCGCAAACATGCCTGGAAGGCCGCGATACAAATAAATACGATACATAGTTTACTAAACAAACATACGGTTTACGAAACGAATACTATAACTAAACAACTGAAGAAACTCTAGATAAATGGTCGGAACCGAAATATCTAGGGGGTTTGAATCCGCATGAAAAGGTTAGTTCCCTCTCGATAGACTCAGTTGTAACTGATCTTCTTCTCCGAGAACTCTGCAAAAAAGAGCAGCGTCAGCCTCGCCAAGGGGAGAAGAGGGTTCTCTCCTTGACCCGACTCCGGTGTGAGAATAAGTATGGGTAACGAAGAAGAAGGAGTATTTGAGAAGTGTGTGTAACTTGAATTCATACCTGGGTTGCTTCTCATATTTATAGCCGGGAGTCGTTTAGGCGGGAAAACCCGTTAGTGAAAAGTTGACGGAAGATGCTAACCCCGTAAGCGGTTACATTTCCTTCCGTTTAAGTTCTTTGATCCGACGTGAGAGCACACGGATCGTGGTTTAGATCAAAGGCTGGGGATTTGCCACGTGTAATGTGATCAAGTGGAGATTACTCTTCAATTGCATGCCTTCGTTGTGATTTCAGGGGTGCCTGTGGTAATGACACGTGTCCAGACGGTTATAACCGTCTGGGTGGTGCACGATTGTATTTCTTCTAGAAGATTACTGCTGTAATCTAGTGTGGTACTTTATCGTGTGGAGACCACTGAATGAATAAATCCCAAGTCTGGGTTAGATAATATCCAAGTCTGGATATTTAGGCGGAAGTATTTATCTCAGGATTTTTATCCTTTGCTAATGGGAGAAGGCGCAAGGATTTATGATTTCCTTTGGGCGCGCGACTATAGATTGATGATTACTTTCTTCCTTTTGTAAGACCAGTGCGCGGCCGCGCAAGGTTAGAGGGTTAAAAGGCAAGGTTGTGGTATGGTCCCAAATACTTATTATGAGGTTTTTGGGACCTTACCCCTTCAAGTCCCCCCAGTCTACTGTTGTACTTATGCAAGTAAGTGGAGCACTGGACTTAGAAGAGGGAAATGCTTTTGGGCGCAAAAAACAAAGAATCTTCTATGAGAAGTTTTAATTTTGGGAGAAAAATGTGGCTTTTGTAATCATGCTTTGACGTGTGATGACGTCTGTTGGCAGTGAAAGTTGGTATTTTTCGAGAGTTTTGTCTTCTTATATTGGGATGTGTAATGGCGCTTTTTGTCAGACTTCATTAATGGGGATAAGACTCCTGTTCCTGTAGCGCCGTTTGGACGTGATGTTTCCTGACATTTAATCATGATGGTTGAATTTCTCTTTTCTCGAAGTTGAGTTCTTCTATATATAGGTACGTTCAAGATGTCTAATTGTCTTGTTGATTTTTTTGATGAGGAAGATGAAACGCTCTTACCATACTCGTCTTCTGTTGGATGTTCTTAGGGTTTATGAATCTGCTGAAGGCCTCATGTTGCTTTCTAGGCTACCACCCTGTGTTGCTGTTCCGGTAAAGGGTCTGATCCAACCGGTCTCTCCGGTAGCTGTCGATTCTGTTTGCAAAGTTCCTCAACATACGGATTGTAACACCTCGAAAAATTTCGTCCAATAATGTCTTGACACGTGTCATAAGGTTCCGGTATGTGAAAACATACTTTAGGAGGACTAAAAGTGACAAACAGTGAAAACTATGGAACGTAAGGGTCCAAAGTGTCAACAATGGATAAATAGGCTCTATGATAACCCTACATAATGTTTATAACCTTAAACGGATGGTTCATGGATCATACGACGCGGAAATTGCACAAAAGTGAAGTATTGCAAACTATAGGGGCCAAAAGTGTCAACATGTTTAATTTATACCTCTGAGTGAACTTTTGGCAGACCCGAAGCTTTGTAAAGCTAAAATATACTCACTAGAATATGTGGTAAAAATTTCATGAAGTTTCGTTATCGTATGAGAAAGTTATGGCCAAAACCGTAACTATAGGGGCTAAAAGTGTCAACATGTTGAATTTATACCTCTGAGTGATCTTTTGGCAGACCCGAAGCTTTGTAAAGCTAAAATATACCCACTAGAATATGTGGTAAAAATTTCATGAAGTTTCGTTATCACATGAGAAAGTTATGGCCAAAACCGTACTTGAGGGGTTAAAAGCGTCAACGTCGAATTTTATGGCTTTTCGGGCGAGCGCAAAGTTAAACGAGGACATTACCATGTTGGTAAATGTCCAAGGGTTCTTAAAAACCAGATTCGGGGGTTTACGAGTCAAGATTCATGGCCAAATCATCGCAACCAAAGTACAGGGACCAAAACTGCAACAAATGGGCAAACTTTGGAGCTGCCAATAAACCCAGGTGCAGAATCCGCGAACAGCAGCGATTTGGGTCCGAAATTAAGTGGGTAACAGCTGTTTTCACCTCCCAAAAGATCCAATAACATTGCATGCATGCCTAGGCCACAGTAACCCCTTGCAAACACCAACAATTCAGCTTTAAATCTGATCCAAAGCTCATTTTACTAAACACTTGTGTTGTGAACAAGAACTTCCAAACTTGCAAAAGCTCTCAAGCATCTCTGAAGCATTTCTGGACATCAAGGCCGATTTCTAGTGTTAGCTTAACATCAATAGGACCTTGGTAAGCTTCTAATTCGATCTCCAATCCGTTCTTGCTTTGATTATTGCTAAAAGTCAAACTGTTTGTTCATAAGCTTTGACTTTCTGATTAAACAAGTTTCAATCAGTCATTTCTCGAATTGAAACCTGATATATGTTGGTATTTAGGTGGGAAACAAACCCTCTAAAGGGTGTTATCTGAATCCCACTACATGCATGCTAATTGTCGAGTCAAACGTGATTCTAAAAAGTCAACAGAAGTGATTTTTGAGAAAAATAGCTTAAATGGTAAAATAAATGACATGCAATCTGTTTGATCTTCATAGATAGCTTTATTATGAATATAAGAATGTATTTTATCATCATCAACTCGACAATCTTTACTATAGATACGAATCGGAACCGAAAGTCCTATAAAACGACTATTTCGTAGACTATCGATTCGGATTCGTACATGCATGTTCGAGATCTGTATTGGAAAGTATTTTTGACCATTTTTATTTTGGTTAAACTTTCTGGAATTTTTGTTGATTGAGTCTATGCTTAGCCGATTAAATTGCATGTTTCCGATTATGCTTAAAAGTTGACTATTTTGCCCTTTTTGATATAAAACGTGATTTTTGGAAAAGTGAAAGGATAGAAATCTTTATTTCTAATATATAAACTTGCACCGAAAATTTCGGATCAGTTGGTGGTCCAGATTGTGAGTTATGGCCATTAGCGTAAAACTATGTTCTTAATTTACATAAACGGCCCTTTTCGCATATGACCTATTTCTGGCCACGTTTTGGTATAAAACTTTTTACCAACTGATGTATTATAATATTCTGGGAATTTTGATGATTTTTAATAAATTTTTGGCTGAACGGATCCTAGATCGCCTAGTTATTTCGGGTTATGTCGGTTTTGACCGTTTAAGCCATAAAATGAGTTTTACACATCCTTTTGACCCGAAACCTTTTTCTACTGATTTTAAATGTTAAATAAATTATTTTGAGCCTTCTGGAAATATAAAAATCTCAGCTTTCATATATAAACCCGGAAACGGCTCTAAATCGCATATTTAGCGTTTTAAGCGCATAGTAAGCGTTATACTTGTTTTAAACATGTAAGACTTATACCTACTGATGTAATTAGCATATTTTCATATAATAACAGTAAGTATAAGTATATGATCTCAGATTTCCAGTTTTGGCATTTTTAGCCCTTGTGAATTTACTAAAATACCCCTACGGTGCATAGTTTGATTTTAAATGATAAATTTGATATATGGGTCATACCCTACTGATATGATATGTTAAATGAGGTATATTTACTGTATGAACCTGACCCGAAACTCAGATTTCTAATTTGACTCTTTTATAATCTTTTAAAAAGACCAAAATGCCCTTCTAAGGCATAAATTGAGTTTAAAATTATTCCGGGCAATATAGAACATAACTTACTGATATTATATCATATTTAAAGCATATTATATCAGGGAACTTGCATTTGAATCATTTGTCTACCCGTATCGCCCTTTTTGCGTTCGGTTCGGTTTACGTAACTAGTTTGCGTAAATTGACCGAAACGGGTCAAACGATATCATTTTTATTTCAAAATCCAGAATGTATTTAATATACCCATATTATACAAGTATTCAAACTTGCCGGGTCTAAATCACATTCTATCCGGTCTTTCGCTTAATCGTGCGTAAACCGTATCATTCTTAAAACTAACCGGTCAAAGCTTAGGCTTAAATAAAAGACCCGTTAGGAATCTAATAGGTTAATTATAAACCTTTGTTCCAGATTAGGAGGCCCAGTAAAAGCTACCACACTTACCGTTTGTGTTACATACTTGCTCAAGTAAATACATTTTGACTTATTTTCCCTATACGGGCTTGGGGTACGGTATTTAAAATACCGCTTGATCGGGCGCACAAGTCCTGCTCCTTATGGGTGTACAGTCTTGAATAGCTTGTGCGACTTCGTTTAAACAGTCTTGTCTTACTTTAGGCTTTGGGGGGTTATTGACCGTGTCCCGGATATCCTTGGCATTATCTTACGAGATGGCCACGACCAGAGCACGGGGTGTAGGCGTACACTCGGCGTGTATAACTCTTTAATGTGGTGTGTCATTTAATTCTTAGCCCGGACAGCAGATCCCGGGCCACCAAAGATACGAGTGCATGTAAATCGTTCACAAGTTTATATTATATAATTATCCCAAGTTAATAAAAATATTTATGCCTTGTGCATTTAAATCAATTTTCAATCATTTTCAAAATGAGTCAGTCGATTTGTATTTACCAGTGTAAACTGACGTATTTTTCCCAAAAGGTTAAGTGCAGGTACTATACGAAAATAGGCTGGCTGTTTCCTAAGAGCGTCCACTATAGTCTCGCAAGCTCGGACGACAAATATCTGTTGAACAATGTTTTATCTTATTTGTATTTGATCCGCCTGTGGATCCGTTTCAACTACTGTGATATTTATTATTGCAATTTATTTAAGAGTTGAAATGTATCTATTCTGCTTCCGCTGTGCATTATTATATTGTGTTGATTGTCTATGACGATGCCAACTACGTCACTGTACCCCACACCGGGCCCACCGGTGACACGTGGAAATAGGGGTGTGACAGGTTGGTATCAGAGCCAACGCTGAGTGAATTAAACACTATCCTAATGTGTTTAATCTCAGTTACACAATTGCACATTCCTCGATTTTCGAGTCTAGACAAAGAACTTAGGAAATGTTCAACATTTCGTTTATTTTATTTTAATCTCATTATTTGCTTTGTCTTATATATTTGTTGTGCAACTTGCTTAATTTTTGACAGGATCATTATGCCGCCACGAATGAGAGGTCGAGGAGGATTCGCTACATCGCACGACCATGAGGCAGGACCCTCACACAGACGAGCTCCGTCAGCTACGCACCACACTGCAGCCAATGATCTTTGGGGATCATTCGCCGAGCCGGCTAGACACTCGGTGTCTATGAGCACTTCACCATCACTACCCCAATCATTTAGGCCCCACTCGGAGAATGGGCCCCATGGTTCTCATGGATCTTACATACCGCTCCATCAGTCACCTCACCAGTACCCAGCACCAGTTTACCAGGGTCTGTATAACCCTGATGCTTTTGTGGATGAGCCAGTGGGTCATAACCCACTAGGACCGGAGGACCACTTTCCTGGTGATCACGAGATGGAAGTTGATGAAGACACGGACCCTTCACTGCCACCGTCAGGTACACCCAACCATCCCATCGAGATATCGGATGGGTCGCCATTTAGGGGATCACCCTACAATGGTGTGGACAGCTTTCAGGAGAGATTTAAGCAGTACGATTGGTATTACACCCCCAGCCGCCACAACTCTCCGATGCTCCAGTCTCGCCATGGTTCGCCGGTGCACTCGCAGCACCACTCTCAGCAGCAGCAGCTTCAGCAGCAGCCGCCTCTACAGCAGGACCTATCTGAGGCCCTATGGCGTGACGTGATCACTCCGTCACCACCGCCGCCACCAGTTTTGCCTCCTCCGCCTCAGAGGCCAAGGAGGAATGCGCGCATGTCTACGCGCGGAGGGATTCGCATAGGCACCCCTCCACATGTTGGTAGCAGCCGCTACACGCCTCTTCCCGAGGAGTCCGAGACGGGGGAGTCTCAGCATCCCGTATCGGAGGTCACTTCAGTACCGATCCCGCCTCTGCCGCCGCAGAACTATGGAGAGCCGATTCCGGCTTATGCCAGCGCAGCTCAGTTTAACCCGTTCGAGCAGGTTTTCCCTCAGGGTTACGATTACACAGGAGACCCTTATTGGCAAGCTGCAAACTACAGCTCGCTTCCACCTAGTGGTCCATTTGGAGACACTTGGGCTGCTGGGCAATCTACTTTTGGTTACCCTCCGGGTTACCAGCAGCCACAGCCGCCGCAGCCGCAGCAGTACCAGCCACCGCCACCGGCGCCTATGATGTCGCCGCCGCAGGTTCAAGAAATCCTGCATGGGATTAACAGCATGCGACGCGAGTTGCAACACGAGATGCGAGCTGATCGCCGACGCAACAGTGGCATGTTCAAGAAGGTGTTTGACTTACTCAAGGGTAAGAGTAAGAAGGATCATTGAATCCTTTGATTGTTATCTCATTACTCATGTCCCTGCGTGGACATCTTTTCCCGTACTCTACCCCTGCGTGGGTATATTTCCCTTATTCTACCCCTGCGAGGGTATGTTGTTCTGTTAACCCCTGCGTGGGTTTGTTTTACTTTATTTGTTGTTGTTGTTAGTTGTTTAGCCCCTGCGCGGGCATGTTATTCATGTTATTTGAATTAAAGTCCCGTTTAGGGCAAAGATGTACTAGTACTTTATTTGAAATTTGAAATGGTTAATTTGAATTTCTCATTTTATTTATGTGCATGAATATAATATTTAAATAATGGAAAATATCAATTTTTATTTGATTTGCCATTTTATAAGAATCTTAGTAAGGTATAACCTAGCTTGAATGCCTTATTAACAGGCCTGGCCGTGACGGTAAAACCTGGTTGAAAGGATTCAACTCCCTGTTAACATCTGAAAACATGTTAACATTCCGGGCTAAGCGTGATCTGTAGAATCACACAAGCCACCCTTTTTAATAAATTATCTACAGATTTTATCTGTATACAAGTCTATTAATGACTTGATACCTACGGGTTATGACTATGTCATATAGTGACAGTTGTGGTTTATGACTCTCTGTCTAGTAAAGGATTATTTGTTTCATTATACAATTTATAATCCTGTAAAAATCTAAATTTATAATTTAGTAATTGTCCATGTGACTAGGCCTATGGTGCCAATGTATATATTTTCATTCCTTGATTGCTAAATTAACTGCTAAGGTTCTTGATACCATGGTTAATAAATCGTTTAGAACGATGATACTGTTAGGTTCTAAATAGACCTTGTCCTTTATTGTAGCTTAAAGCTACAATGGCCAAATCGGAGGAGACCAACAGTCATTCTGGGGAACACTCAGATAATGCAAAGATTCACGTCACCGGTGCAGAGTTGCAAGCACTGATAGATAACGCTGTTGCCAAAGCTATGGATAGGCAATTCAGGGAATCTAGTGGTACTCGGAGTAGGACCCGAACAGAACCGCACGCAAAGCCCAAGACTCATTCTGAGGCTCATAGTAAGCCACCTTCTAAAAAGAGTGAGCCGAAGAAAGCCGAGGATGATAATCACTCCTCCAACCACAGCAGCATCCCAAAGCAAGAAGTTAAGATGAACCATAATACGCACAGCAGGTCCTGTACGTACAAATACTTCGTATCTTGCAAGCCCAGAGATTTCACTGGGGAAAAGGGAGCCGTCGATTGTATGACGTGGATTGATGAGATGGATACTGTGGTCGATATCAGCGGGTGTGCTGATAGGGATGTTGTGAAGTACGCGTCCCAGTCGTTCAAGGGAGACGCGTTAGCATGGGGGAAGTCGCTTCTACAAGCTACTGGAAAGACCGCTCTGTATAGCATGACTTGGGATCAGTTTGTAGCACTGATCAAGGAGAATTTCTGTCCGCAGCATGAGGTCGAGAGAATTGAATCGGATTTTGTGTCTCTAGTTATGAAGAATCTCGATTGTCAAGCGTATCTTACTACGTTCAACACCTTATCCCGGTTAGTGCCTTATCTGGTGACCCCGGAGCCGCGTAGGATTGCTCGATTTATTGGGGGTCTGGCACCGGAGATAAAGGCAAGCGTCAAGGCTTCAAGGCCTACTACATTTAGATCAGTAGCTGATCTATCCCTCTCCCTCACTCAAGATGTCGTCAGACTAAGAGCTATGAAGAGCTCGGAGGAAAACAAAAGGAAACGTGAGGATGACACCTCACGAAGATCTGAGAAACGACACAAGGGAAACAACGACCATAGGAAAGGGTCGAGGTTCAAGAAAGGGGATCAGTCGGGTGAGAAACCCAAATGCAAGGTTTGTAAGAGGCATCATTTTGGGAGATGCAGGCAGGAGTCTAAGTCCCAGTCTTTCGAGAAACGTTGTGGGATCTGCAAGTCCACAGATCATAAAGCTGTGGATTGCAAGAAAATGAAGGATGCAACTTGTTTCGGTTGCAACGAGAAAGGGCATATTCGGCCCAACTGCCCAAAGAATGCGAAGAAAGCAGATGATGGGAAGAAGACTAATGCGAGAGTCTTCAGAATGGACGCTAAGGAAGCAGTCCTTGACGACAACGTCATTACCGGTACGTTTCTTGTAAATGATGTTTTTGCTAGAGTCTTGTTTGATTCAGGAGCCGATAAGTCGTTTGTAGATGATAAGTTTTGTAAACTGTTGAACCTTCCTGTTAAAACCTTAAGTGTGAAATATGAGGTGGAATTAGCCGATGGAACCATAGAAACCGCCTCGACTGTTCTAGATGGATGTGTTATATCCATTAGGAATCAATCTTTCCCGTTATCCTTGCTTCCCTTTAAGCTAGCTGGATTCGACATAGTGATAGGCATGGATTGGTTGTCGAGTAACCAAGCCCAGATTCTGTGCAATAGAAAGCAGGTGATAGTGAAGACTCCGTCTGGTGAGTCACTTACTATTCAAGGAGATACCCAGCATGGATTGCCTGAGCAAGTGTCCATGCTCAAGGCATCCAAGTGCATGCAGAAAGGATGTGTCATTTATATGGCACAAGTTACCATTGGTGAGCCGAAGCCGAAGATTGAAGATATTCCTGTTATTTCGGAATATCCTGAGGTTTTCCCTGAAGAACTACCTGGTTTACCACCAGATAGGCAAGTGGAATTTCGAATCGACATTATTCCGGGTGCTGCACCAGTGGCAAGAGCACCATATAGATTGGCTCCAACGGAGATGAAGGAGTTAAGAACGCAATTAGATGATCTGTTAGCGAAAGGTTTTATTAGGCCTAGTTCGTCTCCCTGGGGAGCGCCTATCTTATTTGTCAAAAAGAAGGATGGATCGATGCGCCTGTGCATCGATTACCGCGAGCTAAATAAAGTCACTATCAAGAATAGATATCCTTTGCCCAGGATCGACGATCTGTTCGATCAGTTACAAGGGGCAAGTTACTTCTCAAAGATCGACTTAAGGTCAGGCTATCACCAGTTGAAAGTCAAAGATGATGATGTACACAAAACAGCGTTTAGGACTCGTTATGGACATTACGAGTTCCTAGTGATGCCTTTTGGGCTCACCAACGCACCAGCCGCGTTTATGGATCTCATGAACCGCGTCTGCAAGCCTTATCTAGATAAGTTCGTCATTGTCTTTATTGATGACATCCTTATCTACTCGATGAGCCAAGCTGACCATGAGAAACACCTTCGTTGTATTCTCAAACTTCTGAATCAGGAGAAGCTTTATGCCAAATTTTCGAAGTGTGAATTTTGGCTTCGAGAAGTCCAATTCCTTGGACATGTTGTAAGCGAGCGTGGTATCCAAGTAGATCCCGCTAAAGTAGAAGCAGTCATGAACTGGCAGGAGCCGAAGACTCCCACCGAAATTCGTAGCTTCCTGGGATTAGCAGGATACTATAGGCGATTCATTGAAAACTTTTCAAGGATTGCTGCGCCCCTTACTGCATTGACACGCAAGAAGGTTAAATTTGATTGGGGCTCTAAGCAGCAGGAATCCTTCGACGTTCTGAAGAAAAAGTTAAGTAATGCTCCAGTGCTAACACTGCCCGATGGTATGGAAGAATTTGTGGTGTACTGTGATGCATCACACACTGGTATGGGCTGTGTACTCATGCAAAGAGGCAAGGTCATTGCCTACGCTTCACGACAACTAAAGATACACGAGAAGAACTACACCACCCATGACTTGGAATTGGGTGCTGTTGTATTTGCATTGAAGCTATGGAGGCATTACCTGTATGGAACCAAGTGTGTGATCTATTCAGATCACAAGAGCCTTCAGCATTTGTTTAATCAGAAGGACTTAAACATGCGACAAAGGCGATGGATGGAAACTCTGAATGATTATGATTGTGAAATAAAGTACCATCCAGGCAAGGCAAATGTAGTTGCTGACGCCTTGAGCAGAAAAGAAAGGATTAAGCCTATAAGAATCAATGCTAAGCGCATTGAAATCAAGAATGATTTGAACAAAAGGATATTAGCTGCACAGAAGGAAGCTGTGCTGGAAGCGAATTATCCTGAAGAAAAACTGGGAGTAACTGAAGAACAGTTATCCCATGACAAGGACGGAATGCTTAGACTAAATGGAAGAATATGGGTTCCAATTTTTGGAGGACTTCGGGATGTTATCCTCCAGGAAGCCCACAGTTCCAAATATTCTGTTCATCCTGGAGCAGACAAGATGTACCAGGATTTGAAAGCAAACTACTGGTGGATTGGGTTGAAAAAGTCCGTAGCTGCGTATGTGTCTAAATGTTTGACTTGTGCGCAAGTCAAAGCTGAGCACCAGAAGCCGTCAGGTTTGTTACAACAACCTGAAATTCCCACATGGAAATGGGAAATGGTGACGATGGATTTCATCACCAAGTTACCAAAGACGAGAAAAGGAAATGATACAATATGGGTCATAGTTGATAGACTGACGAAGTCAGCACACTTCCTACCCATCAAGGAGACTTATAGCTCCGATATGTTAGCCCAATTATACGTTGATAAGATTGTAGCTTTGCACGGTATACCTGTGTCTATTATCTCGGATAGAGATACTAGATACACGTCACATTTTTGGAAGAGCTTCCAACAAGCTTTGGGTACACGTTTGAATTTTAGTACGGCCTATCATCCACAGACTGACGGTCAGAGCGAGCGTACTATTCAAACGCTGGAAGACATGCTACGCGCATGTGCAATAGACTTAGGTGGTAGTTGGGACAAGAACCTACCACTAATTGAATTCTCCTACAACAATAGCTACCACACCAGCATAAAAGCTGCGCCTTTTGAGGCCTTATACGGTAGAAAGTGTAGATCACCCATTTGTTGGGCGGAAGTTGGAGAGGTCCAACTGTCAGGACCAGAAATTGTTTTTGAGACAACGGATAAGATCGTCCAGATTCGCGATCGTTTGAAAGCTGCCAGAGATAGGCAGAAAAGTTATGCGGATCCAAGTCGTAAGGATTTTCACTTCGAAGTGGGTGAAAAAGTCCTACTTAAAGTGTCGCCCTGGAAAGGAGTGATGCGATTTGGGAAGAAAGGCAAACTAAGCCCGAGATACATAGGACCTTTCGAGGTTATCGAACGTGTCGGGTCAGTTGCCTATAAGTTGAACTTACCAGAAGAGCTCAGTGGAATTCACAATGTGTTCCACATCTGCAATCTAAAGAAGTGTTCCGCTGACGAACCACATGTCATGCCACATACAGATGTGCAAATAGACGCAAGCTTAAAATTTGTGGAAAAGCCATTATCAATTGAAGATCGACAGGTAAAGAAGCTTCGAAGGAAGCACGTGCCTATTGTTAAGGTCAAGTGGGATGCCCGTAGAGGTCCCGAATACACGTGGGAAGTGGAATCCACGATGAAAGAAAAATATCCCCATTTGTTTGAATAAATCTCGGGGTCGAGATTTCTTTTAAGGGGGTGAGGATGTAACACCTCGAAAAATTTCGTCCAATAATGTCTTGACACGTGTCATAAGGTTCCGGTATGTGAAAACATACTTTAGGAGGACTAAAAGTGACAAACAGTGAAAACTATGGAACGTAAGGGTCCAAAGTGTCAACAATGGATAAATAGGCTCTATGATAACCCTACATAATGTTTATAACCTTAAACGGATGGTTCATGGATCATACGACGCGGAAATTGCACAAAAGTGAAGTATTGCAAACTATAGGGGCCAAAAGTGTCAACATGTTTAATTTATACCTCTGAGTGAACTTTTGGCAGACCCGAAGCTTTGTAAAGCTAAAATATACTCACTAGAATATGTGGTAAAAATTTCATGAAGTTTCGTTATCGTATGAGAAAGTTATGGCCAAAACCGTAACTATAGGGGCTAAAAGTGTCAACATGTTGAATTTATACCTCTGAGTGATCTTTTGGCAGACCCGAAGCTTTGTAAAGCTAAAATATACCCACTAGAATATGTGGTAAAAATTTCATGAAGTTTCGTTATCACATGAGAAAGTTATGGCCAAAACCGTACTTGAGGGGTTAAAAGCGTCAACGTCGAATTTTATGGCTTTTCGGGCGAGCGCAAAGTTAAACGAGGACATTACCATGTTGGTAAATGTCCAAGGGTTCTTAAAAACCAGATTCGGGGGTTTACGAGTCAAGATTCATGGCCAAATCATCGCAACCAAAGTACAGGGACCAAAACTGCAACAAATGGGCAAACTTTGGAGCTGCCAATAAACCCAGGTGCAGAATCCGCGAACAGCAGCGATTTGGGTCCGAAATTAAGTGGGTAACAGCTGTTTTCACCTCCCAAAAGATCCAATAACATTGCATGCATGCCTAGGCCACAGTAACCCCTTGCAAACACCAACAATTCAGCTTTAAATCTGATCCAAAGCTCATTTTACTAAACACTTGTGTTGTGAACAAGAACTTCCAAACTTGCAAAAGCTCTCAAGCATCTCTGAAGCATTTCTGGACATCAAGGCCGATTTCTAGTGTTAGCTTAACATCAATAGGACCTTGGTAAGCTTCTAATTCGATCTCCAATCCGTTCTTGCTTTGATTATTGCTAAAAGTCAAACTGTTTGTTCATAAGCTTTGACTTTCTGATTAAACAAGTTTCAATCAGTCATTTCTCGAATTGAAACCTGATATATGTTGGTATTTAGGTGGGAAACAAACCCTCTAAAGGGTGTTATCTGAATCCCACTACATGCATGCTAATTGTCGAGTCAAACGTGATTCTAAAAAGTCAACAGAAGTGATTTTTGAGAAAAATAGCTTAAATGGTAAAATAAATGACATGCAATCTGTTTGATCTTCATAGATAGCTTTATTATGAATATAAGAATGTATTTTATCATCATCAACTCGACAATCTTTACTATAGATACGAATCGGAACCGAAAGTCCTATAAAACGACTATTTCGTAGACTATCGATTCGGATTCGTACATGCATGTTCGAGATCTGTATTGGAAAGTATTTTTGACCATTTTTATTTTGGTTAAACTTTCTGGAATTTTTGTTGATTGAGTCTATGCTTAGCCGATTAAATTGCATGTTTCCGATTATGCTTAAAAGTTGACTATTTTGCCCTTTTTGATATAAAACGTGATTTTTGGAAAAGTGAAAGGATAGAAATCTTTATTTCTAATATATAAACTTGCACCGAAAATTTCGGATCAGTTGGTGGTCCAGATTGTGAGTTATGGCCATTAGCGTAAAACTATGTTCTTAATTTACATAAACGGCCCTTTTCGCATATGACCTATTTCTGGCCACGTTTTGGTATAAAACTTTTTACCAACTGATGTATTATAATATTCTGGGAATTTTGATGATTTTTAATAAATTTTTGGCTGAACGGATCCTAGATCGCCTAGTTATTTCGGGTTATGTCGGTTTTGACCGTTTAAGCCATAAAATGAGTTTTACACATCCTTTTGACCCGAAACCTTTTTCTACTGATTTTAAATGTTAAATAAATTATTTTGAGCCTTCTGGAAATATAAAAATCTCAGCTTTCATATATAAACCCGGAAACGGCTCTAAATCGCATATTTAGCGTTTTAAGCGCATAGTAAGCGTTATACTTGTTTTAAACATGTAAGACTTATACCTACTGATGTAATTAGCATATTTTCATATAATAACAGTAAGTATAAGTATATGATCTCAGATTTCCAGTTTTGGCATTTTTAGCCCTTGTGAATTTACTAAAATACCCCTACGGTGCATAGTTTGATTTTAAATGATAAATTTGATATATGGGTCATACCCTACTGATATGATATGTTAAATGAGGTATATTTACTGTATGAACCTGACCCGAAACTCAGATTTCTAATTTGACTCTTTTATAATCTTTTAAAAAGACCAAAATGCCCTTCTAAGGCATAAATTGAGTTTAAAATTATTCCGGGCAATATAGAACATAACTTACTGATATTATATCATATTTAAAGCATATTATATCAGGGAACTTGCATTTGAATCATTTGTCTACCCGTATCGCCCTTTTTGCGTTCGGTTCGGTTTACGTAACTAGTTTGCGTAAATTGACCGAAACGGGTCAAACGATATCATTTTTATTTCAAAATCCAGAATGTATTTAATATACCCATATTATACAAGTATTCAAACTTGCCGGGTCTAAATCACATTCTATCCGGTCTTTCGCTTAATCGTGCGTAAACCGTATCATTCTTAAAACTAACCGGTCAAAGCTTAGGCTTAAATAAAAGACCCGTTAGGAATCTAATAGGTTAATTATAAACCTTTGTTCCAGATTAGGAGGCCCAGTAAAAGCTACCACACTTACCGTTTGTGTTACATACTTGCTCAAGTAAATACATTTTGACTTATTTTCCCTATACGGGCTTGGGGTACGGTATTTAAAATACCGCTTGATCGGGCGCACAAGTCCTGCTCCTTATGGGTGTACAGTCTTGAATAGCTTGTGCGACTTCGTTTAAACAGTCTTGTCTTACTTTAGGCTTTGGGGGGTTATTGACCGTGTCCCGGATATCCTTGGCATTATCTTACGAGATGGCCACGACCAGAGCACGGGGTGTAGGCGTACACTCGGCGTGTATAACTCTTTAATGTGGTGTGTCATTTAATTCTTAGCCCGGACAGCAGATCCCGGGCCACCAAAGATACGAGTGCATGTAAATCGTTCACAAGTTTATATTATATAATTATCCCAAGTTAATAAAAATATTTATGCCTTGTGCATTTAAATCAATTTTCAATCATTTTCAAAATGAGTCAGTCGATTTGTATTTACCAGTGTAAACTGACGTATTTTTCCCAAAAGGTTAAGTGCAGGTACTATACGAAAATAGGCTGGCTGTTTCCTAAGAGCGTCCACTATAGTCTCGCAAGCTCGGACGACAAATATCTGTTGAACAATGTTTTATCTTATTTGTATTTGATCCGCCTGTGGATCCGTTTCAACTACTGTGATATTTATTATTGCAATTTATTTAAGAGTTGAAATGTATCTATTCTGCTTCCGCTGTGCATTATTATATTGTGTTGATTGTCTATGACGATGCCAACTACGTCACTGTACCCCACACCGGGCCCACCGGTGACACGTGGAAATAGGGGTGTGACACGGATGTTTCTGATGATGTTAGCATTGTGCTATATGCTGATAGTTTGATAGCTCGGTTTCCGATGCTTCGGAAGAAAGAATGCCGGTTGGTATATCGACGCCGGAAAATTCGCCGGTGTGAGCAGGTGTCTGCCGTTGATGATGATTCCGATGCTGGTTAGGTGTTTATCCTTAGGGCTAGTTTTAATGTTTTTTGTTGTAAATCTGAACAATTTCTTTTTTGAAGATCATTGCCATGATCTTGCTAAGTGTTTATGTTACACTTTTGATGATATGTATATTGTGACATATGCTACTACTCCCGTAGGGTTTGTTTCTTGCATGTTTGAATTACAATATGTTGCATATGTTTAATTGCTTTTGGATAGGTAGGGCGAATGAGAAATGGTATTGTGCTCATGTGTGAACGTTTGTCCAAAAGGCGTGACAGCTTGCCTGGTTTAGACTGTTCATGAGGTGTACAATGTTTGACCATATTGTTTTCGCGCGAACCAAAGGAATTATATGCAATTTGTAATAAACATTGATACGAGTAAAGATGATGTTTGTATTGATAAGAGCGCAAGGCTCGTAATACAAGGGATAATAAAGAAATACATTGCCTGTATGTTCTTCCGCTTTTGTAGACTGGTTTATATGTAACACCTGTGCAACTGTTGCGCGTTCCAGGTGCGCGGGACTAGTGTCCCATCAAGTCTTTTTAAAGTGTACGCTCCTTTACCTAAGACTTCGTTGATAATGTATGGTCCTTCCCATTTGGGCGCTAATTTGCCCGGTTTTTCAGCGTTTGAAGCTTCATTGTCGCGCAAGACGAAGTCACTGGGGACAAAGGTACATATGCGTACGCGCGCATTGTAATATTTTTCGAGTCTGGACTTGTATCTGGCCTCTGTGATGGCGGCATTCTTGCGCCGTTCTTCGAGGAGGTCCAGATCCAGTCTTCGTTCTTGCTCGTTGTTCTGTTTTTCCATAGCTATCATGCGCGGTGATGGTAGGCCAATCTCAGCTGGAATGACGGCTTCAGACCCGTAGACTAGACTGAACGGAGTTTCGCCTGTGCTAGTCTTTGGCATTGTTCGATGTGCCCACAGGATGCTAGGGAGTTCGTCAACCCACCCCGTGCGTGGTGTTCCAAGTCGCGCTTTTATGCCGTCGACGATTTGTTTGTTTATACTTTCTACCTGACCGTTCGCTTGTGGATGCGCGACGGAGGCAAAGTTATGTTCGATCTTCATCTCTTTGAACCATTTTTGAAGGTCTTCGGAGGCGAAGTTTGTGCCATTATCTGAGATAATGCGCAATGGTAATCCAAACCTGCAAATGATATGTTCCCATATAAATTTGCGGATTACCATTGCTGTGGTTGAGGCCAAGGCTTTAGCTTCCACCCATTTGGTGAAGTAATCGACCGCTACAATGATGAATTTTACTGCACCTGGCGCGTCAGGAAATGGGCCAACGAGGTCGATGCCCCATTGTTGGAATGGCCAGGCGGACGTGACGGGCACTAGCGGATTTTTTGGTCGGAGTGTCTTTGGTGCATGGCGTTGACAGGCTGCGCATCTTCTTAATAAGTCAACTGCGTCCACATGCATTCCCGGCCAGTAGTATCCGGCGTTCATGATCTTTACCACGACCATGCGTGGTCCTGCGTGTATTCCACATAATCCCTCGTGGATTTCTCTGATCAGATATTGGGCATCTGTTTTATCAACACAGCGTAATAATGGTCCCATAAATGACTTCCGATATAAGACGCCATCCGCCATTTCATAATTTACTGCTTTGTGTTGGATTTTTTGGGCTTCTGCCTTTCCTTCCGGAAGTTTTCTGTGTTGGAGGTACAAGATAATTGGAGACATCCAGGATGGATTTCCCATTTCTATGACGTTCACTTGTTTGAGCTGAATGGAAGGATTGGATAGTACCTCTATGCGTACTTCCTTTGCTAGGTGCTTGAAGCTGGTAGCGGCTAACTTGCTTAGCGCGTCTGCGTGCTTGTTCTCGCTTCTGTTTATATGGTTAACTTTGAATGTTTGGAATTGGCTGATTAGTATCCACGCTTGTTCAAGGTATAATGCCATAGCTTCTCCTCTCGCATCATAGTGGCCATTGACTTGCTCGGCCACCAGTTTTGAATCGACGTTAGCTTCAAGATTTCTTGCCCCCATTTTTAGTGCTAAACGGAGACCTGCCAAGAATGCTTCATATTCAGCTTCGTTGTTTGTGCTTTGGAAATCTAAGCGTATGGCATATGTGAGTTCGTGATTGTCTGGGCTAACTAGTCGGAGACCTGCCCCTGCTCCGTCGTCATTGGAAGCGCCATCTGTGTGTAAGGTCCAGACTCTATCGTCGAAAACGGGTATACGGTTCTGGATTGCTTCGCACTCTTGAACTTTGTCAATGGGAACTTCGGTGGCAAAATCTGCTAGAACTTGCCCTTTGATTGCTGGTCTTGGCCTATAGAAGATATTGTATCCTCCCAGCTCAATGGTCCATTTAGCCAACCTTCCCGCTACGTCGGGTTTGGATAAGATTTGGCCCAAATAATAATTGGTGAGAACTGAGATGACGTGGCCCGAAAAATATCTGCGCAGGCGTCGTGATGCGTGTACTAGTGCGAGGACTAGCTTTTCTATCATCGAATAGCGAGTTTCTGGGCCGGTGAGCATTTTGCTTATATAGTAGATTGGAGTCTGAATGTTTTCACGTTCTACCATCAATACAGCACCAACCGCTACTTCCGCAGCAGATAGATATAAAATCAGTGGTTCTTTTTCTTTTGGCGCGGTTAGCGTTGGTATCTGGATTAAACATTCTTTCATTTGTTTGAATGTTGCTTCTGCTTCAGATGTCCATTGAAAGTCAGTTTTCTTTGCGCAGTTTCGCAGCGTGCTAATGAATGGATAAGACTTTGCTGCGTGATTAGCCAAGAATCTGTTCAAGGCTGCTAAATGCCCGGCGAGCCTTTGCATTTCTTTAACTGTTGCAGGTGACGGCATTAGCTGGATGGCCTGTACTTTTTCTGGATTAACTTTAAAACCGTCTCTTGTGACTATAAAACCCAAAAATTTTCCTTCTTCCATGCCGAAGGAGCATTTTGTCGGGTTAAGTTATAAGTTCACGTTGCGCAAATAGTCGAACGTGCGTTGAATATTGTTGAGCATTGTGTCTTCCTCATGTCTCATGATGACAAGGTCATCCATGTATACTTCGACAGTCTTGCCAATATCCCCGCTGAAGACTGTGTCCATTAAGCGTTGATAAGTTGCGCCTGCGTTGCGCAGGCCGAAAGGCATTTTGGTGTAGCAGAAGATGCCTTTATCTGTGCGGAATGCGGTTTTGTCTTCGTCTTCTTCCTTCATCTGGACCTGATGATAACCCTTATAACAGTCGAGAAAGCACTTCCATCTGAATGATGCTAGGGAGTCGACTTTCTTATCTATCTCCGGAAGCGCGTAACAATCTTTCGGGCATGCTTTGTTCAGGTCTTTGAAGTCGACGCACATTCTCCATCCGCCACTATGTTTTTGTACCATTACTGGATTAGCAACCCATGTATGGTATTTTACTTCGCGCAAGATTCCCGCATTGAGTAGCTCTGTTACTTGCTCGTCCATAGCTTTTGCTTTTTCTTCGCTAAAACTGCGCCTTCCCTAAGCAACAGGTTCTGCTGTTGGCTTGATATTTAAGCAATGTTGCGCTATGTCGCGTGGAACCCCAGTCATGTCTGCTGGGCACCATGCAAATATATCTTTGTTGTTGGTCAACAATTCTTTTAGTTGTATTCGTGTTGCTGATGAAATGGCATGTCCTAGTAGGATGGTTTGCTCTGGATATTCGTTGTTCAGGACCCATTTCTCCGGTTCGTTTGATGCCGAAGGTTTGACTACTTTTGCCGGTGGCTCGTCATCTACGTACATGACTTCTTTGCTCGAGTATAGAATTGCAACTCCGGTTTCCGTTGGAAATCCGCATGCGGCATGTGGAATAGAAGTGATCATGCTAAATTCTCTTTGCGACCTTCTTCCGAGCAGGACATCATGGCGTGATGTTGCCGGCATGACCATGAAATTGACTGTGACTGTTCGTGAATGCTCGCCATCCGATAAAGTCACAGGAAAAGCTATTTGCCCCAATGGAAATACGGCTTCATTGCAGAATCCGGTGAGGGGAAAATCGACCGGTTCTAGACGTGTTTTGTCTTCTGGGTCCAGCTGTTTGAAACATTGCTCGTATATGATGTCCATCGAGCTTCCTGGATCTATAAACATATAGTCCGTCCGGTAATGTCCGAATATGCCAGTAATAATTACTGGTCGTTCTTCCTGAGGGCCCCCAGGAACAACAGGAAACACAACTTGCTGTTCCCTCCAATGTTGATCATAATTTCTCTTATTTGGCCTTCGTGACGGACCTCCTTGAACCATGTTTATTTGTTTAGGTTTCTGATAGCTGCTATTTCTGGATTGTATTTTAATGGTACGACTAGATTGGATGTCCCCCCGACATGGTGTTGGTGGGTCCAATACTGTAGTGTTGATTTCTTCTCCAGATCTGATGTTTGGGAACTCAGATCTGGCGATTTGCATAACGATTGTGTTTAAAGCAACGTGGCATCTGTTGAACCAATGTTCTGGGGATCTTTCTATGGTTAGATCTGAGAAATTCTCTCTATCTGAATGACCGTTGTTTCTGTTTTCTCCCATGATTTCATTGATCTGAGTGTTTTGGGTTGTAGAACCTTTGAATTCAGATCGAGGATCTGATAGGTGGGATACTGAATTCTCTGCCATGTGCAGAACAGAGGATGAAAATGACTGAATCGAAACGAGATAAAAACTAGAAAACAGAGGAATCGGTGGGCGCCAATGAAGAAACTCTAGATAAATGGTCGGAACCGAAATATCTAGGGGGTTTGAATCCGCATGAAAAGGTTAGTTCCCTCTCGATAGACTCAGTTGTAACTGATCTTCTTCTCCGAGAACTCTGCAAAAAAGAGCAGCGTCAGCCTCGCCAAGGGGAGAAGAGGGTTCTCTCCTTGACCCGACTCCGGTGTGAGAATAAGTATGGGTAACGAAGAAGAAGGAGTATTTGAGAAGTGTGTGTAACTTGAATTCATACCTGGGTTGCTTCTCATATTTATAGCCGGGAGTCGTTTAGGCGGGAAAACCCGTTAGTGAAAAGTTGACGGAAGATGCTAACCCCGTAAGCGGTTACATTTCCTTCCGTTTAAGTTCTTTGATCCGACGTGAGAGCACACGGATCGTGGTTTAGATCAAAGGCTGGGGATTTGCCACGTGTAATGTGATCAAGTGGAGATTACTCTTCAATTGCATGCCTTCGTTGTGATTTCAGGGGTGCCTGTGGTAATGACACGTGTCCAGACGGTTATAACCGTCTGGGTGGTGCACGATTGTATTTCTTCTAGAAGATTACTGCTGTAATCTAGTGTGGTACTTTATCGTGTGGAGACCACTGAATGAATAAATCCCAAGTCTGGGTTAGATAATATCCAAGTCTGGATATTTAGGCGGAAGTATTTATCTCAGGATTTTTATCCTTTGCTAATGGGAGAAGGCGCAAGGATTTATGATTTCCTTTGGGCGCGCGACTATAGATTGCTGATTACTTTCTTCCTTTTGTAAGACCAGTGCGCGGCCGCGCAAGGTTAGAGGGTTAAAAGGCAAGGTTGTGGTATGGTCCCAAATACTTATTATGAGGTTTTTGGGACCTTACCCCTTCAACAACCAACTGTGAACTCGCTCAACTTTGTTGTTGACTCGTTGTTACATGCCTTGCAGGTCGTTAGGTACTCATGGAGCTTGCACGGGGAGGCACAGTCGTTGTGGGACATGGATCGAGGATGCCATGTTGAACGTTTATGACATTTCAAATTTATTGCTTATGTTGGGTTTTACATTTATGCTTCCGCTAAACACTTAACTATGCTTTGGTTTTGAACACCTTTCATATTGTTTGGTTGAATTATTTTTACTACTTACATGGTTCAATATGATTGGTGGCTTGATCCTGGTCATGTCACGCCTCCAAGCGGTGATACTTCGCGTGTGGATTTTGGGGGTGTGACAGATTGGTATCAGAGCCATTGGTTATAGTGAACTTGGTTTTAATAAGGGAAAAAGTTTTTGTAAAAACCAGACTATAACCTGAACAGTGCTCACGATCCACAACGACGCTTCGCTCCACGTGCAAGACTCGACATTCTAGGTGATATGATTTATGTTTACATTGCCTACTTGCTAGATTACATAGAACTTTGCTCATGGTATGCTTAGATAAACGTAACAACTATTGATTGAAAACACATGTGTGCTTACTCTCTTCCGTCATCGCACTTTCGTGAACCTTTCTCACTCATATTTCCTTCGAAGTGAAGATCATGAGTGTACGTGTGGACCTAACTCAAGCCCAGCTGACGGCTCTTATCAACGAACAAGTTATGGCAGCACTCGCAGCCGCTCAGGCAAGAGGTATAACTTGCTATTCTGAACCTATCCTAGGATGTTAGATCCTACTCTCATGACCCAACTCTCGCGCTTAACCCAGTCTTTTCTTCCTCGCGCAACAAGGTCGGGACGCTCAACCACCTGTATGCATATTTAAGACGTTCAGGGACTGTCGTCCTCATACTTTCAGTGGCACTGAAGGAGCCGTTGGACTCCTCCATTGGTTTGAAAAGCTCGAGTCTGTCTTCGAGATGTGTGAATGCCCTGAGGCTCGTAGGGTGAAGTACGCCACTGGTACTCTCGAAGGCACTACGCTAACTTGGTGGAACGCGCAAGTTCAGATGCTGGGGCTGGCGGCTGCTAATGCCACCCCATGGAATGATTCTAAGGAACTGATCAAACGTGAATACTGTAGTCGTGATGACATCCACAAGCTGGAAGTGGAGTTCTTTAACCTGAAGATGACGGGGTCAGAGATAGAAGCGTACACGAAATGATCCAACGAACTGGCAGTGTTGTATCCAACTATGGTGGATCCTCCCATCAAGCGCATCGAGTTGTTCCTCAAAGGCTTAGTACCAGAGATTCAAAGCCATGTGACTGCCTCTAACCTTGCTACTATCCAGGATGATACTCGCCTTGCTCATCGTCTCACAGACCAGGCATTGGAACAGAACAAGCTGCCTAAGCGTATTGGTGCTGCTACTATTGTTACTACTTCTGCTATTCCAAGTGACAATAAACGAAAGTGGGATGGAACCTCCAGCAAGGGTTCGACTTCAGTTCAGCCCCAGGCACAGCAGCGAAAGATTGACGACTATCAGAGCCCTGGTCAGCAGTCTTCTGGTAGTCAAGGACAGGGTGGATATCGAGGAAACCACCCAAAGTGCAACAGATGCAACAGGCACCACAGTGGTCAGTGCAACAGGGGTCGTTGCCAGAGGTGTCTCAAGATGGGTCATGAAGCTAAGGATTTCAGGAGCTCACGACCTGCGAATCAGAACCAACAACAACAATAATCAAGGCAACGGGAATAACAACGGGGGTAATAACGACGGCAATGGTGCCAGGGGTCAAGTGTTCGTGATTGGTCAGGGTGATGCTAGGAATGACCCCAACGTTGTGATGGTTTCGACATCGTTATTGGTATGGATTGGCTACCTCAACATCGAGCAGAGATTCTTTACAAGGAAAAGATCGTCCGCATTCCTCGTGCTGGTGAAGAACCTTTGGTAATTCAGGGCGACAAGAGTTGTGCTGTAGTGGGCATCATCTCCTTCCTTAAGGCCCAGAAGTGTTTGCGAAAGGGTCACACCGCTATCTTAGCACTCGTTACTGACGCATCAACAAAAGAGAAGAAGATAGAGGATATTCCAGTTGTACGCGACTTTCCTCAAGTGTTTCCTGAGGAATTACCTGGTCTACCGCCTCATCGCCAGGTCGAATTTCAGATCGAGCTAGCTCCTGGAGCAGCACCCATAGCTCGAGCACCTTACCGCTTAGCACCAACCGAACTGGGAGAACTGTCTAAGCAATTGGAAGAACTCTTGGATAAGGGTTTTATTCATCCTAGCTCTTCGCCCTAGGGAGCTCCAGTATTATTTGTGAAGAAGAAAGACGGTACCTTCCGCATGCGCATAGATTACCGCGAACTGAACAAGGTGACCGTGAAGAATCGCTATCCTCTCCCACGCATTGACGACTTGTTCGACCAGCTGCAAGGGTCGAGCTACTATTCAAAGATTGATCTGAGGTCAGGCTACCATCAGCTGAGAGTCCGAGACGAGGACGTCTCCAAAACAGCATTCAGAACACGCTACGGCCATTACGAGTTTCTGGTCATGCCATTCGGGCTAACAAACGCGCCTGCAGTCTTTATGGATCTTATGAGCAGAGTGTGCAAGCCTTACTTGGATAGGTTTGTGATTGTATTCATCGAAGACATTCTGATCTGCTCTAAGAGTCGGGAGGAACATGAGCAGCATTTACGACTCATTTTGGAACTCCTACGAACAGAGCAGTTGTACGCTAAGTTTTCGAAATGCGACTTTTGGCTTTGTGAAGTCCACTTTCTAGGCCACGTGGTAAACAAGGATGGGATTCATGTTGGTCCATCCAAGGTTGATTCGATCAAGAACTGGCCTGTACCCCGTACATCAACAGAAATCCGTCAATTCTTGGGTTTGGCGGGCTACTACAGAAGGTTTATCAAAGACTTTTCTAAGATTGCACAACCCCTCACCTCACTAACTCAGAAAGGCGTTATCTACCGTTGGGGTAATACACAGGAATCAACATTCCAGCACTTAAAGGATAGACTTTGTAGCGCACCTATTCTTTCATTGCCAGAGGGCACAGACGATTTCGTGGTTTACTGCGACGCATCTATTCAGGGTCTTGGATGTGTGTTGATGCAAAGGGATAAAGTCATTGCTTATGCTTCGGGCCAACTTAAGATTCACGAACGGAATTACACTACACACAATTTAGAGCTGGGAGCTGTTGTTTTTGCGCTCAAGATATGGCGACATTACCTGTACGGTACCAAGTGTACCATCTACACCGATCACAGGAGTCTCGAGCATATCTTCAAGCAGAAAGAGTTGAACATGCGTCAGCGTCGATGGGTCGAGCTTTTAAACGATTACGAATGTGCTATAAAGTACCATCCGGGCAAAGCCAATGTGGTGGCCGACGCCCTCAGTCGAAAGGATACTACACCTAGGCGTGTACGGGCGTTGCAACTCACTATTCAGTCTAGCCTTCCTGCACAGATACGAGATGCTCAGGTAGAAGCATTGAAACCAGAAAACGTCAGGGCTGAAGCCCTACGCGGCTCAAGGCAACGGTTAGAACAAAAGGCAGACGGCGCCTATTATGTAACAGGATGCATTTGGGTCCCACATTTTGGAAACTTACGCGAGCTTGTGATGGATGAAGCGCACAAGTCTCGTTACTCAGTACATCCTGGTTCGGATAAGATGTACCATGACCTCAGAACTACGTATTGGTGGCCTAGCATGAAAGCACACATAGCAACTTACGTTAGCAAATGTTTGACTTGTGCGAGAGTCAAGACCGAATACCAGAAACCATCAGGCCTACCTAGATCTCAACGTGGAAATGATACTATTTGGGTGATCGTGGATCGACTCACAAAGTCTGCTGCACACTTCTTGGCAATCAAGGAAACGGATAAGTTCTCCACTTTAGCAGACGTTTACTTGAAGGAAGTGGTTTCGAGGCACGGGGTGCCGACCTCTATTATCTCTGATTGTGATGCACAATTTACTTCAGAACTGTGGCAGGCAATGCACAAATCTTTTGGCTCTCGATTAGACATGAGCACCGCTTACCATCCGCAAACGGATGGGCAGTCTGAACGCACCATCCAAACTCTAGAAGACATGCTTCGGGCATGCGTAATCAATTTCGGCAATGTCTGGGAAAAACACCTCCCATTGGTGGAGTTTTCGTACAATAACAGTTACCACACCAGCATCCAAGCCGCTCCGTTTGAGGCATTATACGGGCGTAAATGCCGATCACCTCTTTGTTGGGCAGAGGTGGGTGATAGTCAGATCACGGGTCCAGAACTCGTAGTTGATACTACAGAAAGGATTGCTCAGATACGACAACGCATGGCGGCAGCTCGCGACCGTCAGAAAGCCTACGCAAACAAGCACAGGAAACCACTCGAGTTCCAAGTTGGGGATCGAGTGCTACTCAAAGTTTCACCCTGGAAGGGTGTGGTTCGTTTTGGCAAACGGGGCAAGCTCAATCCGCGATATGTCGGACCGTTCGAAATCATTGAGAAAATAGGCAGGGTGGCCTACAAACTAAATATGCCCGCAAAACTCAGTGCAGTTCACAACGTTTTTCACGTGTCAAATCTGAAGAAGTGTCTGTCAGATGAGACCCTCGTAGTTCCTCTCAAGGAACTCACTATCGATGAACAACTGCGATTTGTCGAGGAACCAGTTGAAATCACGGACCGTGACGTAAAGGTCCTCAAGCACACAAGAATACCTCTTGTGCGAGTTCGTTGGAACTCCCGTCGTGGCCCAGAGTTCACCTGGGAACGAGAAGATCAAATGAAACTCAAGTATCCCCAGTTATTCGAAAACAGTGCAACCACTACTGAGGCTGAAGCTACTACAGAATTTCGGGACGAAATTCCAAATCAACGGGGGGATGATGTGACACCCCAGGAAAACTAGTAAACTACAAAACACCACTAGCTTCCTCAGTAACCACGTGCTAAATTTCGGGACGAAATTTCTTTCAAGTTGGGGATAATGTGACAACTCGAGTTTCCAAGATTCCATTTTCGCATTTATTGCACGTTAGTTGTTTAAGTTGTTTGTTTACACGATTTGTTTGTTTCACAACTGTACACGTTTGTAATATGTTAAATCGTATTGTAACCGATATGTGATATATGGTGTGTATTAAGTGTGCTTTATATAATTGGTGTGTGTTATAAGTGAGTGTAAGTTAATAATAATCTATTTTGTATTAATGTTGAACTGTTTATCATGGATCTTGGCCAAACACCCTCTCACGAAAACACCCAACCCACGAAAACACCTCATGTGTTTTTGTCCAACAAGAGGCCAACGAAATCAGACTGGGCTTTGGCCCAGTAGCGTTTAGATATAGGGTTTTATTCATAACCTTCACACGAAGTCTGTAACTGGCAAACCCTAATCATCTCTCTCTCGTTTTTCTTTGAACCCGACGGCTGCCCTCATTCGAAGTTTGATTCCCTGGTTTGATCGTTCTTGTTTCAGTTAGTGTTTTCCACCTTTGAGGTAACTTTAGTTCCAATTAGATGTTCATGATGTTATGAGTTCGATTATACATGATTTGATCAGTTATATAATTATATGCGAAACATGCTATGATTGAATGATGTATCTTGTAAGATATGAATGTGATCTACTGAATATTATTAATTGACCAATATGTGAAAATTATCATGCACAACAATCTTTGTCGGCCATTATAAAAGAACGATATATAAATATTATCGACAAACTGCCATGTATATTGGATGATATGATCATGTTAGTTTAATGCTTGAGGATTATTATGAATTGATTTGGTTGTATGTTTATGCTGATGATTGATTCGCAACTGTTAGATAGATGGTCATTAGGGATAGTGTTATTACGTGACAGGTGGAATGTGGTTGATGAATCATGATGGTTTCGTCGACTTGTTTGCTGTGGACTGATATGGTTGTGTTAGTAACTATGCATGATAATGAAATTATATTATTCATTATAATGGTCAACTAAGACCGAAGGAATTGTCAAATTCAACAAAGAGGATTAGAATCAAATGCATGCAATTGTCTGACAACTAGTTTAATTTCTATTGGACCTTTTAACAATGATGGTTATCTTATTGAGTTAGTGGGCCGAAATGGCACATGCAAATATCAAAGCTCATTAATTGCTTTATCACATGTGTTAATGATTGTCACATGAAATTGAATTGTATGTTAGTGGCAGATTTCGGTGTGTGTATGTGCATGGAGTTAAAGTATGATTTATAATCAATGTTGAAAATGAATATGGCGGCCATGTGATCAAATCAAATCATATAGTCATTTAGAGATGTTGTCAGTAGGGATATCATGTGCATTGAATGATGAGTTGCATGATTCGATTACTCCTTAGATTTCATGATTTAATTGATGTTCGGATCACTGATTTAAACATTGAACACATGATTTGGATTTATGCTTGAACCAAATACCTTAACAGTTTATATATATATATACTTTGTTTGGGCCGAAGTTTGTTACTTATTCGATACTGTATGATCATGAATGATACGTGAACTATGTGGATATAAACTGATTGTGAATACGTGCATAATTATAGGCCTTGACTGATTAATTGGAACCAAGTAATTAATCAAACCGATCAAACCAAGGTGAGTTCACACTCTTACCAAGGCATGGGATTCCCGGGGTTGGGAATGGGGTTAAATGATTACTTGTACTTTCATCGTTACTGGAATACGTACCACTGACCTCGTTAGGGGAAGGTCACTTATAGATACAGCTAGACTAGTAACACATGGGAAGCCCCCACTAATCTTCGCACACATGCCTTGAATGGCCGCGATACGAATACTAATCTTCGCACACATGCCTGGAATGGCCGCGATATGAACACTAATCTTCGCACACATGCCTGGAATGGCCGCGATACGAATACTAATCTTCGCACACATGCCTGGAATGGCCGCGATACGAATACTAAACTTCGCAAACATGCCTGGAGGGCCGCGATACAAATACAACTAGTCTAGAATACATGGGAAACCCCCACAAATCTTCGCAAACATGCCTGGAAGGCCGCGATACAAATAAATACGATACATAGTTTACTAAACAAACATACGGTTTACGAAACGAATACTATAACTAAACAACCAACTGTGAACTCGCTCAACTTTGTTGTTGACTCGTTGTTACATGCCTTGCAGGTCGTTAGGTACTCATGGAGCTTGCACGGGGAGGCACAGTCGTTGTGGGACATGGATCGAGGATGCCATGTTGAACGTTTATGACATTTCAAATTTATTGCTTATGTTGGATTTTATATTTATGATTCCGCTAAACACTTAACTATGCTTTGGTTTTGAACACCTTTCATATTGTTTGGTTGAATTATTTTTACTACTTACATGGTTCAATATGATTGGTGGCTTGATCCTGGTCATGTCACACCTCCAAGCGGTGATTCTCCGCGTGTGGATTTTGGGGGTGTGACATCCTGCGGAAAGTGTGTTTTTCCTAGAAAGTGTAGGAAGCGATCTGGGCCATTAGATGGGTGTGTTTAATGGCTTAGATCAAATGGATGGCAATATCTGAGTTATATAATTAGAGACTTTTAATATAGTGAGGGTATTTTGGTAATTGGAAGTGTTTTAAATCAGTTAAGAAACTGCCATATCAATAACCAATCCCTAAATTCATGCGATTTCCCCTCTTTCTCTCTCTCTCTCTCTCTCTCTCTCTATCTCCCTCTCTAAACCCACCTCCAAAAACCTCAAAACGGTGATGGCCGCAACACACAGTGGAGGAGGGATTTTGTGGGGTTAGGTGGCGGCGCAGGATGGCGCTGTGGTGGTGGTGCTCAGCGACCAGAAGGGGGTAGGCAGAGAGGAGCGGCTGGGGTGACGCCGCCGCCGACGATCAGTCAAGGTTTCCGGCGAGCCCTTTTCGAATCCAGGTCAGTCTCATTTAACTCTAGGTTACCCGATTCACTTTCGTATCCTCGTTGTATGATTTAAGGTTGATGTGTTTTACCACTTTAAGGTTGATGTGTTTTACCACTTTAAGGTTGTTGTGTTTTACCATTTTAAGGTTGATGATGACAGTGTGTTTTAAAATGACATATGAATATGTTGATGATGACAGTGTGTTTTAAGGTTTATGTGTTTTACCATTTTAATGTTGATGATGACAGTGTGTTGAAGACAAAGACACTGGGTTGTGTTGAAGACGAAGACACTGACAGTGTGTCCAGCAATCTGCTTGCTGTTAAAACACAATGTCAAGAAATCTGCTTGCTGTTAAAACACAGCGTCAAGAAATCTGCTTGCTGTTAAAACACAATGTCCAGCAATCTGCTTGTTGTTAAAACACAGCGTCAAGGAAATATGCTTGCTGTTAAAACAACAAAGTCAAGAAATCTGCTTGTTGTTAAAACACAATGTTAAGAATCCTCCAGCAATTTGCTTGCTGTTAAACACACAGCGTCAAGAAATCTGCTTGCTGTTAAAACACAATGGCCAGCAATCTGCTTGATGTTAAAACACAATGTCAAGAAATCTGCTTGCTGTTAAAACACAATATCAAGAATCCTCCAGCAAATCTGCTTGCTGTTAAAACACAGCGTCAAGAAATATGCTTGCTGTTAAAACACAATGTCAAGAATCCTCCAGCAATGTTGTAAAATCCTTTTTTACGAATTCCTGTGAATATGTTGTATGGATTGTATGATTTAAATTGAAACTGTCAATTTGAATTAAATGGAATATTTAGTTTCCATAATTTTCTGGTTAGTTAATTATCCTAATAAAATAATCCATAATTAAAATAATATTCAAATTACACAATTGCCCTTTTAGTTAAAATCCTTCAATGTCACATGTCGCGTTCTTATTACTTCCTAGACTTTCTAGGAAAAACACATTTTCTACCCAACTCCTACTCTATAATAGCATATATATATATATATATATATATATATGTATATATATATATATATGTATGTATATATATAATGATTGAAATTAGGTATTACATTACATAGTGTATATAAATATTATTATTATTATTATTATTATTGTAAACATTTTAAATATAACTTTTATTTAAACTAAATAAAAACAAAATTTATTGGTTGTCATAACTTGTATTAGTTATTCTTATTAATAACTAGATGGAACCCCCACCGTGTTGCGGCTGGGGCATACAAATTAAGACGTGACGTATAATGTTAGATAGTATTAAACATTAACCATTTAAAACCTATGACATTTCAAAATATAAAAAAACATTAAATATTAACCATGTAAAACCTATAACGTTTCAAAACTTAAAAAAATCAATCAAGTTGATTAACCATGTAAAACTTATGACATTTCAAAACTTAAAAAAACATCAATCAAGTTGAATTACAAAAAAAAACATATAGACATGTTTCATAAGGAACAACATTATAGTAGAAAATGTTGATGATTGTTGGTGATAAACAATCTTCTTTAGCTCCACCGCTCTAGTTAGTTTCCAAAAGCTTCTGAACTATGTTCTCATATTGGATTAGATTAGCATCATCCTGAGAAGGATAAGGCTTCAGAAAACAGTACTTCAAGCTTCATGAAAATATTATCTCATTAACTGAAAAGTCAGGTAGTTCATTCAGCATATCCTAATAAACTATACAAACCTTGGCTATAACATTTAGAAGAAAGTTTTTGGTTTGGTCTAAGGATGAGCTCGGTACCGAAAATCCCCAAAAGTGGGTACCGGTACCGAATATACCCGGTACGGTACGGTTCGGTATTGATATTTGAGGGTAAAACCCGATAAATACCGGTACCGAAAATGTCAAAAGTCGGTACCGAAAATGTACCCGGTTCGGTAAATTCAGTACCGATACCATTTGCTCATCCCTAGTTTGGTCTCTATTGCACTGAAGTTTGCCTATACGGCTGCTATTGCATTATGAGAAAAAGTACAAATTTACTAATAACACCATTTAAGCTAATGGTACAACACCATGTTGCCAAAACATGTTACAAATTGATAATTATATAAAAAGTACAAATTTACTAATAACACCATTTAAGCTAATGGTACAACACTTTGTTGCCAAAACATGTTACAAATTGATAACTATATAATAAGTACAAATTTACTAATAACACCATTTAAGCTAATGGTACAACAACATGTTGCCAAAACATGTTACAAATTGATAATTATATAATGCTATGTTGATTTAATTAACAATTAGTTATTATATAATGATGTTCTAAATTAATGGTTTATATTTGACGAATAGAATTTTTTCAAAATTAATGGTTAATTTACCATGTCGTAAACGAGTGAACAAAGGAAATTAAGAATATTGATATACGATTATATTACTCTTTCCTACTTTATAACACATATTTTATCTTAAGGTAATGGAAGGATTTAAGAAAAAAAAAAAAAAAAAAAAAACGGTGAGGTGAAATATGATGGTGGTGTGTGCCCAACTTTGTATTTATTTATTAAGTAGTAGATTTGATGTTATTTATTTTATAACTAGTATTAAGGCCCCTCGCGTTGCGGCGGGGGCGTAAATCATGCCAAGTAGCACCAATGCCATATCCGACCAGCAACACCGAAAAAATGGGTAAAAACAAAATAACAAAAAAGAAAAAATAACACCGAACGAAATAGGTGACAAAGCACCGACCACTCAATAAAAGAAAAGATGTTTCCAAATTGAGAGAAAATTATATTGCACATGGTACAAGTTACTATGCAACATTTTGTTGCAAATTTATATTATATAAATATATTCGCAATCTATTTTATTTTAACAAATATTTTTAATTAATAAAATAGTTAATCCATTGGGTAAATAATAGTTTTCGTCCTTTATATATACAAAGTTCAAGTGGATGCCCTTTATCTTTTGAAATTACAATTTACATCCTTTACGTATTTAAAACCTTGCACTATCTGTCCTTTGGCACTAACCTGGTTAACATTGTTAATCATGGGAGCAACTTTGTAGGGGCCGGGGGGCGACCCTCCGAACTTTTTGCTCAGTAGTGTCCGGTATGTAGTTTTCATATAGATTTTTTAGGTATATACGTTTTCGACCCCCCCCCCTCCGTTTTTATAATTTTATTAGGTATATACGTTTTCGACCCCTTAGTCGAAAATCTCAAGCTTCGCCACTGTTGTTAATTAAGTCTGGTCATGTGTCTTGCACATAAATGTATGTTAGTAATATACTCATTTATTTAAAATACACTTGACAAATAAAACAAAAATAGTTGAAAACAATTAAAAACATATATATATATACATTTATATATATAAATACATAATCATCTCACTTTTTTTGTAACTCTGAACTTCATGTATAAGCTAACCAGACTCTCCAAATCGGAGAGCCCCGTATTGCCCCACCCTAGGCAGAATATGTTGACTTAACCCGGCCCACGCTGGCTTCAAAGTTTAGCTTTTTTGGGCTCTCCCCCAGGAAACCAGACCGCCAGCTGCCACTTGACAGTCATTCGGCCACCACAAGAGTAGAACTCTCTGACGTAACACACGGTGGGACGAAGACCCGGTCGGGCTCGGGAATCGAACTAACAACCTCACACAAAACCTGGTCCAAATGTAACAACCCTCGAAAGATCCAAAAACAAAATCCGAAATGTGCGCAATAAAACTTGAAAACCTGATGGTTGATAAACCAACCCGCACAAAAGTACCTTTATTAGACTCACAATTATAAACCGAATCATTTAGGGTCAAGACCCAAACATACGCAATAAGTATCGGCACGAAAATCGAGGGAAACGCACGATTGGATGAGAAGGGCGGCCAAGGATACGCGTCACGACACTGCGACACGTGTCAAACCTACGTGGGACACGTGGCGACCAAATCCAGGTCGACCCTCCCCGCGACACGTGCCAAGGGAGGCCGACCCGTGCGTGACACGTGGGGGAGACCCAAATGTGGGTATATAAGCAGCGGTGTGGGACTGAAGTTTTTACACCAGTTCGATCAATTTTGACGAACTATCTCTCCCGTTCTCCGTTTTCTTTGCACAACACCCCTAAACCCTAAAAACTCTGCTCATTATCAGGGTAATAACTCTAATCACAGACACGGTACTATATCCAATTGATTGGAACTGATCCAACGGATGTTTAAGTGCTGCCTGTATACGGCTATACTTTGTCATTCGTTGTAAGTTTTGATCTCGTGATTATCGTTAAAGTTGAATTGGGTTAATACGCTAATACGAGTTCCATTGTATCTATAAATTAGAACTCATAACTAAGGGGCTTGTAAACTAAAATAGTTAGCAATTAAGTAAACATAGTAGTTAAAACAACTTAACAGTTAAGTAAACTTACTAGTTAAGAAACCTTAATGATTAAGAAAACTTAATGGCTAAGTAAACTTAGTAATTAAGAAAAACTTAATGGCTAAGTAAACTTAGTAATTAAGAAAACTTAATGGTTAAAAAAACTTAGCAGTTAAGAAAACTTAATAGCTAAGAAAACTTAATAGCTAAGGAAACTTAACAGTTTAGCAAGCTAAGTAAGTTAAATAATCAGCTAATTAAGTTAATTAATTAATCGGCTAAGTAAATTACTTAATTAAACAGTTAAGGAAAAGTAATCAATTAAACAGCTAAGTGAGATAATCCGTTAAAAAGCCAAGTAAACTTGATAGCTAAAACAATTAAGTAAACTTAATAGGTAGGTAAACTTAAGCAGTAAGAAAAACTAAATAAATAAAAGGAAACTTAATAATTAAGAAAACTTCCTAGCTAAGAAAGGAATCTGCCTTACCTATAAATAGGAGCCTAGGATTTCATTCTTCCTTGCTCATTTCTTTTCTTCTTCTCTCTATGCGTTGGTTTTCTAACCAATAACCACCGATGCGATAATCTGTCCGATTGATTCGGGAACCAACTAACGAATGCCAAAGTGCTGTCTAAATAAGACTATACTTTATGAATTTCGTTAGGGTTCTAATCTCGTGACCATCGTTAGGTTTGATGTGGTTTTACACTAATACGTATTCCACTCTGTTAAACTAAATGTTTAACTATCAGAAAACTCTGGTCCATAAACCTACTATCAAACAAGATGTATAATCATCAGAAGACTTAGAATCAACATGCTTGTTTAATCAAGACTATATGCTAACAAGGTGAGTCATTCTCTTTTTATCAAATTGTTGCAAAACCCTAAATGTTTTCCAGTTATGCTTTGCAGTGATTAAGTCTTTGCTAATCTTTAATTACTGGCAGTAAGTGCGGGTTTTGTGCACATTACTGTTAATGATTTATCACTTTAGGTGGGCGAGCCTAATTAGTGATATGTCCACAGTCATAGATCCGGTCGAGTGATAACTGAACCAGCTAATTATAATATAGGGGCAAATGTGAAAACTCTTAATGCTGTAAATTGTAACAATGTGTCATTTTGTGCAAATTGAATGACTCGCCAGTATTTCCCCGCTGATAAAATCTTTTTAAAACATGTTTCAGGTGATTACGGTAGATTGGAATAAGAGTGATTATAAGGCACCGAAAAGCTTAAAGAAGTGGCTTATTTTATCAATTAAATTAAATTACTAAAACATTGTTTCATATATTCGGGTTTATCCCATATTAAAACTACCTTTGTAAAACATGGATTTATTCCCATCTGTCTAATAAATAAAATCCGGTGTTTCTAAACTCTGGTATTTTCCTAACTCACGGTCCTGATGAAATTTTCCGCTGCAATATTTTCAAAATAACCACCGGTACCACTTGACTGCTCGCGGCTCCCGTCCAGGGAGTGGTCGGGGGTCGTGACAGAAGTGGTATCAGAGCCACTGGTTTAAGCAATTAGGTGTTGTAATAATACCTAAGCTAAAACGAAAGAGTTAGGGAATTGTTATTTGGTAGCAACAAGGATAGTATTTAGACTTGAACTTAAGAAAGATACTTTAGTATTAGCTTCGAGATAAGCTTGCATAAATAAAGTATGATGGGTATTGGTATGCCGTGAGGATGATGACTAGAACATTGCAAGTATGGTAAATAAGCAATAACACTTGGCCACTGTTATTTCTTATTTATTGGTACAACTTGGTTCTGGAATATGATCCGTCATGTGAATACTAATTTCCTTGTTCTTTGATGAAAGCCCTAATAAAAGATTCATTTTTAAATCATGAATTGAGAAAATTCTACTTATGGGAAATACAAATTACCTCTCCGGCGAGAACCGGGTAAGATGGGGTATATGATATGTCAAACAAGTGACAAAATTCCCTAAATAATATTATGACCTGATATCCGACTTGTTTTTGGAAATATGAATCTGTTAAATACCTTGACCTTATGAATGGTATGTATATAACAGTATGTGAAATATATGATTATATAGATATGTATATCTATAAGGAAATCCAAAAAAAACCATAAAGATTGACAATTTAGAATAAATCACGAGCATGTGTGTCAATAATAATTCCATATTTCTTTATCAGGAATCTCTTGTATACATCTATAATTCCGATATCAAAAACTGTTTCATTTGATCATCCGTCTCGTAACTCGTGCGACAAGATAAACGATGTAAACCCTTTATGTTGGGACGCCATCAAAAGTATAAGAATTCCCTTTGCGTTACCTAAGATTATTAACGCAGTAGGAAACCTGTAACTAAAAGTTGTGCTAGGCACAAACGTCTAAAACTTACGCCAATAAGAGTAATTCTACTTTCTTTAAGAACTCTTGCGAAGATAAAGTAACCACGATTAGATGCACTTACAAAGACTCTTCACCTATAATCCTACTAAGATTACCAGTAATAAAGAAGCTGTTACGGAATACATGGGCTGCAAAGGACTAAAGTTGTCCAAACCATTAGTATATATGTTAAGAAGAATGAAGTAATGTATGCTTCAAAATGTAGACATTAAAATAGTGAGACCCGATCTTCAAAACACATGATCACGGCGTATGCCATAAAATGGGAAGAACTGACAGAAAGGAAATCATGTCTGCTTCATAAAAAGGAACAAATGGCAACGATGATTCCTGAGGTGATTGCTGAATTAGGTTGAGATTTGCAAGCCCACCCGGAGAAGTAACCACAAGGAGACAAGACAGACCAGCCGACAAAGTTCGTCTCTTTGTTGAAAGCTGCGAGTTATGCACAGAAGTAAGACATAGCGTATATGGTCTCAGAGTACATTAACACTAGAGGCATGAAACTGAAAGAAATTCCGACCGACGTTTTCCCAGAGGATCTACTTGGACTATCACCCGATCGTAAGGAGAACCTCAGAATTCATCTGAGACAAGGAACAACACCGATTGTTATATCACAAAGTTAAGACTAATGTAGTAGTTGATGCTTTAAGTCATAAGTTTCATAAGAAGCCGAAACAAGTACGTACTCTTAGATTAAATTTGCAGATAGATTTAATGGAACAATTTAAAAGTACCCAAGAAACAGCAATTAAGGATGATGTTGAAAAATTAAAAAAAAAGGATAATGAAGGAATCAGGAAAAGGAACTAATGGAAATTGGAGATTCCATAACGAATTCGGGTACCTATTCAAGGAAACCTACAAGAAAGGATTCTCGAAGAAGCTCATAGAACTAAGTATTTGATGCATCGTGTAAGTAATATGAGGTATCGAGGTTTAAATAAGAATTACTGATAGATAGGAATGAAAAAGGATGTAGCAAGTTATGCCTCTAAGTATTTCATCGATTAGCAAGTTAAAACTGAACATTAGAACCCTTTAGGTTTACCTCAAATGCCAGTATGGAAATGGGATTGATAATAAATGAATGTTATTTCCAAAATCCCCAAAACAATAAGTTGTAACAACACAATCTGGGTGATTGTGGATCAAGTCAGCTCAATTACTACCAATGAAGGAAACCCTTTAGTATAAAACGCTTAGTTAAGTTGTATGTGGATGAAATAGTCTTGTTACATAGAATCATGTTATCTATTGTATGGGATCGAGATAGTCATTTCACTCATCTTTTATGGGAAAATTTTCAAAAAGCCATCGAAACCCGACTTATTTTGAGCAGGGTGAAGGAACACTACAAAACGCAGGAAGACATGCTAAGTACATGTATGATAAATATTGGCAAAAATAGGTCTATCACTTATCACTCATAAGAATTCTTCAAACAAATAGTTATCATACCAGTATTAATGTTGCCCCATTTAAAGCACTTTATGGGTAATGGTACCATCCAGTATGGGGACATACACATGAGAAAAGCAATTAGCAGGCCATTAGATCGGCAACCCGTCAGAATTTAAAATCAGAAAAAGAATGATACAATAAGTCTCTCCATGAAAAAGGAATAGTCTGATTTAGTAAGAAAGGAAGTCCAAGGTATGTCGGACCATTCAAGGTTACTAAGCAAATGGGACCAGTAGCCTATCAACTAAAATTTCTAGAAGAAATGGCAGGTATACATGATATATTTCATATATGTAATTTAAGGAAATGCTTTGCTGATAAATCTTTAGTAGTACCTCTACAAGATATAGAGATAAATGAAAATCTATGTTCATTGAAAGACCTTGCAAATCAAATATGAGAAATCCAAAGCATATGAGATTAGTTCTGGTCAAGAGGAAGTAGAATTTAAAACGTGAACAAGAATATAGTTGGGAATCGAAGATAAGACGGAAGTAACCACCCTTGTTCCAGCAAATCTCGAGGACGAGATTTAAAACAAGGTGGGGAGGATGTAACAACCCTCGGAAAGATCCATAAAGAAAATCCGAAATGTGCGTGATAAAACTTGAAAACCTGATGGTTGATAAACCAACCCACACAAAAGTACCTTTATTAGACTCGCAATTATAAACCGAATCATTTAGGGTCAAGACCCAAACATACGCAATAAGTATCGGCACGAAAATCGAGGGTAAACGCACGATTGGACGAGAAGGGCGGCCAAGGACACGGGTCACGACACTGCGACATGTGTCAAACCTACGTGGGACACGTGGCGACCAAAGCCAGGTCGACCCTCCCCGCGACGCGTGCCAGGGGAGGCCGACCCGTGCGCGACACTCGAGGGAGACCCAAATGTGGGTATATAAGCAGCGGTGTGGGACTAAAGTTTTTGCACCAGTTCGATCAATTTTGACGAACTATCTCTCCCGTTCTCCGTTTTCTTTGCACAACACCCCTAAACCCTAAAAACTCTGCTCGTTATCAGGGTAATAACTCTAATCACAGACACGGTACTATATTCGATTGATTGAAACTGATCCAACGGGTGCTTAAGTGTTGCCTGTATACAGCTATACTTTGTCATTCGTTGTACATTTTGATCTCGTGATTATCGTTAACGTTGAATTGGGTTAATACGCTAATACGAGTTCCATTGTATCTAGGTGGGACACGTGGCGACCAAAGCCAGGTCGACCCTCCCTGCGACACGTGCCAAGGGAGGCCGACCCGTGCGTGACACGCGGGGGAGACCCAAATGTGGGTATATAAGCAGCGGTGTGGGACTGAAGTTTTTACACCAGTTCGATCAATTTTGACGAACTATCTCTCTCGTTCTCCGTTTTCTTTGCACAACACCCCTAAACCCTAAAAACTCTGCTCGTTATCAGGGTAATAACTCTAATCACAGACACGGTACTATATCCGATTGATTGGAACTGATCCAACGGATGTTTAAGTGCTGCCTGTATACGGCTATACTTTGTCATTCGTTGTAAGTTTTGATCTCGTGATTATCGTTAAAGTTGAATTGGGTTAATACGCTAATACGAGTTCCATTGTATCTAGAAATTAGAACACATAACTAGGGGGCCTTGTAAACTAAAATACTTAGCAATTAAGTAAACATAGTAGTTAAAACAACTTAACAGTTTAGTAAACTTACTAGTTAAGAAACCTTAATGATTAAGAAAACTTAATGGCTAAGTAAACTTAGTAATTAAGAAAAACTTAATGGCTAAGTAAACTTAGTAATTAAGAAAACTTAATGGTTAAGAAAACTTAGCAGTTAAGAAAACTTAATAGCTAAGAAAACTTAATAGCTAAGGAAACTTAACAGTTAAGCAAGCTAAGTAAGTTAATTAATCAGCTAATTAAGTTAATTAATTAATCAGCTAAGTAAATTACTTAATTAAACAGTTAAGGAAAAGTAATCAATTAAACAGCTAAGTGAGATAATCCGTTAAAAAGCCAAGTAAACTTGATAGCTAAGACAATTAAGTAAACTTAATATATAAGTAAACTTAATAGGTAGGTAAACTTAAGCAGTAAGAAAAACTAAATAAATAAAAGGAAACTTAATAATTAAGAAAACTTCCTAGCTAAGAAAGGAATCTGCCTTACCTATAAATAGGAGCCTAGAATTTCATTCTTCCTTGCTCATTTCTTTTCTTCTTCTCTCTATGCGTTGGTTTTCTAACCAATAACCACCGATGCGATAATCTGTCCGATTGATTCGGGAACCAACTAACGAATGCCAAAGTGCTGTCTAAATAAGACTATACTTTATGAATTTCGTTAGGGTTCTAATCTCGTGACCATCGTTAGGTTTGATGTGGTTTTACACTAATACGTATTCCACTCTGTTAAACTAAATGTTTAACTATCAGAAAACTCTGGTCCATAAACCTACTATCAAACAAGATGTATAATCATCAGAAGACTTAGAATCAACATGCTTGTTTGATCAAGACTATATGCTAACAAGGTGAGTCATTCTCTTTTTATCAAATTGTTGCAAAACCCTAAATGTTTTCCAGTTATGCTTTGCAGTGATTAAGTCTTTGCTAATCTTTAATTACTGGCAGTAAGTGCGGGTTTTGTGCACATTACTGTTAATGATATATCACTTTAGGTGGGCAAGCCTAATTAGTGATATGTCCACAGTCATAGATCCGGTCGAGTGATAACTGAACCAACTAATTATAATATAGGGGCAAATGTGAAAACTCTTAATGCTGTAAATTGTAACAATGTGTCATTTTGTGCAAATTGAATGACTCGCCAGTATTTCCCCGCTGATAAAATCTTTTTAAAACATGTTTCAGGTGATTACGGTAGATTGGAATAAGAGTGATGATACGGCACCGAAAAGCTTAAAGAAGTGGCTTATTTTATCAATTAAATTAAATTACTAAAACATTGTTTCATATATTCGGGTTTATCCCATATTAAAACTACCTTTGTAAAACATGGATTTATTCCCATCTGTCTAATAAATAAAATCCGGTGTTTCTAAACTCTGGTATTTTCCTAACTCACGGTCCTGATGAAATTTTCCGCTGCAATATTTTCAAAATAACCACCGGTACCACTTGACTGCTCGCGGCTCCCGTCCAGGGTGTGGTCGGGGGTGGTGACACCAAATCCTTTATTTCCTATATCCACCCCAATATGACACAAGTGAGAATTGAACTTGAGTCTCCATAAGAAAACCCAAGCCTCCTACCACTAGGTCACAAGTGGGGGGACAATCATCTCACTTCTCTCTCAACTTTCTCTCTAACAATTCAGAACATCAATTGCCGAAAAGTGGTTTCGCCGGAGCCACCGACCACCACCACTAACAACCTACACAACCCCAACCCCAACCCCAACCCTAACCACCAACCAAAACACTTGTCATCACCACCACTATAAAGCCCTTGGTCATTAGGGATTGCATCGAACCCAAACCTGATCGGTAAACCCGAAACTCAACATATTTGGGACGGGTTTGGGGTCAGTTAATCGGTTTGGGGAATAGCTTTTATTTTTTTCGCGTGTTTGGGATGGTGAAACACCTGTTTACCCAACCCGATTACCGGTAAAGTGTACCTGTTTACCAGACCTGATACCCGATATGATCTCTTTCATATTATTAAATATGTATATATATGATACATCCATTTTTCACACACACACACATATATATATATATATATATTTGCATTTATTTCGTATACACTGTAGTTATTTGACATATTTTTATAGTAATAATACTAAATTTAACCGATTAGTAGTTACACGATATATACTCATTGGGTTTTGGGTTGGGTATACCCAAAAGGTAGGCTTTTTAAATTAATGGATTTACCCGATAGCCGCAGCTATACCCGATGGGTATACCCGCTAGAATGCCGACGAGTTTTGGGACGGGTTTGGGACAAGCTTATCTAATCGGGTTTGGGGTTGGGATTAGCTAAACCCGTCCCAAACCCCACCCATCGCCATCCCTATAGGTCATCAATCTTACCATCTCCTAACCTTAGATTCCCCAAACCTAAGCACCACCATCAGCTTATTCTTCAATAACAGACCTAATGACAAAACATTCACAAATCTAGAAAGTTTTAACTCACATACCAAAAAACTCACAAAAGCCTAAACATCATTAGCCATTGATATGACGGATAATTGTGTAGGCCGGTGTTTTCCTTCGTTGTTGATGAAATGACGACCGAATCAATGACGTGAGACCTCATTTTACCATATCTCAGGCTTCAACGGCCAAGAACGAGATATACGTCCTATTCAGAACATCCTATTTCTTCACCGTCTGATTATGATTTCTTAGTAATGAAGATATAGAAGTGCTCGACGAAACCGGGTTAAGGGGGGATAGTGCACGGTCCTCCCAACCGCCGGAGTGATCCCACTTCAGGAGCCGCTACCCGACCAAGCTAGCTCCGCGGTGAATTCCCCATGCCGAATTCTTACCCTGGGCGACATATGCCACTCCCAAGACTCGAACCCGGTACCTCTGGGAAGAGGTGCTTGTCGGTGGCCAACTGGGCTACCCCAGTTGGTTAGAAAAACCGGGTTAAAGGGGGTGAACTAAGGTTTCTGATCTAAGGGTTTCAAGGGTTGAAGAGGTGAGATGAGGGAACGACGGTAACGTTGGTGGTCGACGTGGTTGTTCTTCGCACATTGTGTTACCGATCTTGAAGAGAAATGGGGAAAAGTCGTTGTGAGGTCTTATTACTGGTCTATCGATAGTGGTCATTGGTTAGGGGTGGTGGTTGCCGGTTAGGCGGTAATGGCAAGTGGTGGTGGTTGGTAATGATGGCTCACAATAATTTAAAGAGAGATGATGGGGAGAGTAAAGGAGAGAGTGAGTTTTGTGAGAGAGAGAGAGAGAAAGAAAGAGAGAAAGCATTATGGGAAATACATTTTAAAATTCTTTTTGTTTTCTATATTAAAATATAATTGGTAAAAGATAAATTTGCTCTCATGTGGGGTCCACATGACTAGATTTAACTATGAAAATTAACTAGGTTATGGGCAAATGATAGACTGTGCAAGGTTTTTAAGATGTAAAGGATGATTCATGATATTTTTAAAGGTGCAAGGTTTTTAAGATGTAAAGGATGATTCATGACACTTTTAAAGGTAAAGGAAATCCACTGAAATTAGGTATTAACATAAAGGACAAAAAATGTAATTTACCCTAATCCATTTAATAATTTTGAGTAACGACATATTTTTCCTTAACTCGTCACTTTATAATGTTCACGTGTTTCACTTATTCCTATTTCGCTAATCTATCCATGACTCCTATTTTAATGATCTCTCTATGACCCATGACATGTCAAACACATCATGTTGCATCCCTCGGATACTCTAAGCTTAACGAAAACAAAGAAATGCATAACATTTCTATGCATGATGGATAAAAAGTTAGGGAAAATCACAAAATAGTCATGTTAACATTTTTTGTTTACAAATTAGACAATGACTTTTAGACATTTTAAAAATAGACAACCAAAACCAACCAATCAGGTCAAATCAAAAGGCACCGTCGAATAACGTTTGGCCTTCGCTTTTATTTCTCATCGAAAAAATAAAATGATGAAAATTATCAAGGGTACATGAAAAACCAATGAAACCAATACACATGTAAAAGACTAGTTAAATTTTAGCCGTCGGCTAAGGTTTAGCCTTCGCTTTTATTCCTCGGCTAAGGCTTAGCCCCCGTTTTTACATGTGTTATCTTTTATTGGTTTGCTTTTAGTACTCAATGTACTTTACTAAAGTTTTCATGCGAGATTAATTCCAAGCCATCTTAGCCGGTGATATTTTTTGCTTGGCTCATTTGAATGTCTATTCTATTAATTTTGAAAGTCGAACATGTTTAGTTTGGTATTTTTTTTAACTACAGAAATAATATTTGGACTAAACTACAAGTTTTGTCCTTTATGTTAACATCAATTTGCAGGCGCTGTCCTTTGGCGCAAAACTTGATAAGTTATGTACTTATTGTTTCAAAATCTTGCACGTTCTATCATTTAGGCCAAACTCGGTTAAATTTTTCTGTTAAGTTATGTCATGTGCAAGACACATGAGGGTACTATTGTAATTTTACCTATTTAATTAAAAAAATTGCATATATAAACCTAAAAACTTTCTCTCTCCCTAACACTCTTTCTCTCTCTAAATTCTCTCTCTCTCTTTCTCCTTCAAGAATCAAAAAAATCTGCATCTTCATTCTCATCTTTTCAATCTCCCAATCCAATTGTCCACCTTCATAAACCCTTCTCCCAACAACCCAATCGACGACACAACCACCTGCATCTCCCGAATTCTTCTTAGTGGTGGTGTGTAAGTAGGAGTGATGGCGATGTGTGCAGTTGTGGTGACGGTAAACAAAGGGACGGTAGTGTTCGGCTGTGAAGTATGGGAGGGGTGTTCGAAGATGGTGTGTGACAGGGGTGTTCGACGGTGGTGTGCGACGTTGGTGTGAATGGAGGGAATGAGGGATGGTGGTTTGGGGGTAAACGGTGGGGCTATGGCGGTGGTGTGTCGGTGCAGTGGTTGTTAGTGATTTGGGGGTGGTGACGGTGAACGGAGGGATGGTGGGTTTTAGTTGGTGCAGTGGTGATTGGTGATTTGAGGGTGGTGATTTGGCGGTTTTGTGTATGAACGATGGTGGTGGTTGTAGATGGATGCTTATGGTGGCGGTGATGGTGTTGGTGTTGACGGTGGTGTAGAGTGGTGACAGGTTGGGGGTGGTGGTTGTGGGTTCGTAGTGGCGATAAGGGAGTTGAGAACTTATCATCTTTTGTTTTTGTTAGTTTATTAAATATGAATTTGTTTTTGTTAAAATATATTTAATCTATGAATAAAAAGACTAAACTACCCTTTTGTAATCAGATTTTACCAAAAAATTTAACTGGGTTTGGCCTAAAGGATAGAACGTGCAAGATTTTGAAACATTAAGTACAAAGCTTATTAAGTTTTATGTCCAAGGACAGCGTCTGTAAATTGATATTAACATAATGAACAAAACTTGTAATCACTCTAATATTTAACTTTTATTCCATTCAATAAAACTTGGCATTTGCCTCACTTGTGCTCCAAATGGCGTAAAAATCCATACTTGTGCAACAAGTGGTCAATAAATCTATTAAAACCTATATAAAGAAGCAAGTTTTTGGTGCACCAGCACTTGTACATTTGGTTTTGGGTGGTTTTAAAAAAAAATTGACTCAGCTACACCGTGCACCCCCTCTCTCTCACCATTCTCTCCATCTCCCCATCTGAGCACTCTCCCCATCAGGTAATGTTTCACTTCTTCATATTTATGGTTGTCGTGTCTTTGTGTTTAAGTGGCCAGCCCACCTCCTGCGGTGGCGGAGCGGTAGTGGAGTGACGGCGGAGATGTGGTGGAGTTATGGCGGAGCTGTTGCGGTGACCCCTCATTCGATTACAGTCGATTACTGGTGAAGCTCAGGAGACTTCTCCAGTCACCGATCTGGGTCTGTATGTAAATACATCTTACTGTCGATTACTGTATGATTGTTAGTGCTTGACTTCTCTATTTTTTTTTCTATGGCAACCCTTTTGCTCGGTTAGGGTTCACGAAATGGTTGTGATGAGTTTGAGGGTCTGAGAAAATATTACTGAAGATCCCACCTTGGCGTGGCAGGGTTGCAGGATGGTAGGTGAACACCTGCAACCTCCCCTGCAGCCATGGTGGTTTCCCTATTTCGCAAACTCTGAGCCTAACTATACGAGAATAGGATGAATCAAAGCTGTTATTTCTTATGCAGACTCTGTTCTCGATGATTACGCCGTTGTTGTTTTAAACCCTAATTTTAGGGGTTGCGAGAACCGATTGTTGCTAGAAACCGTTTTACAGCGTTTTTTAGTTGATTTGAGGCCTGGGAATTGTGCCAATGAATGCCATGAGGTATTCGGGATTCAAAGGCTATGATGAGAAATCTGAGCCACTTTATTGTGAAAATTTAAGACTTGGCACATACTGTGTTAATTTTGAAATTGTTTGGTGCTGACATATTTCTATGAGGTAGCCGTTGCTGGAGATTTAGGCCTGTGATGGTTACCTGAGGTCAAATGTTTAGTCATTCTATACGAGGTTTGTGAGGTCGCGAAGCACGTTTAGTTGCTAATGAGGTTTGTGAAATGATAGACGATGAAGGGCAACCTTCATTTCTTTCGTTGTGTCTACATTTGTTCTTGGTTTTTTTTCTTTTTTTAGAAATGGACACATAGAACGGTATATACGCAGAGAATAAGCAACAAACTCTTTTTTGCCACAATCCTTCATCTGTTGTTTTAGTATCCCACTAATCCATGACTTCTCTTTATGGGTTCACTTAATTGAAATTTATAACACAACCGACTGAATGTGGACTGAAAAGTTAAACTTGACGATAAACAAAAACTGAAATAAAATAAACGGGGAGCGGTGGCTGGTGCTGCAAACGGGTCATGGCGTGTCACACCCCGATTTTCCACGTGTCACCGGTGGGCCCGGTGGGGGAGTATCGTGACGTGGTTGGCAACATAATAGTCAAACAACACAATATAATAATGCACAGCGGAAGCAAAAGATAATTATTATTATTACATTCCGAATATAAGTAATGTCAAAGTATTACAACGGAAGGTAAAGGATCCACAGGCGGATCAAACAAAAGATACCAAAACTGTTCAACAGACTTCAGGCATCTAGAACTTGCAAGATTCCCTAATGACACCCTGAGCTCCCAGCCAATTATGCGTAGTACCTGTCACTTAACCTTTTGGAAAATACGTCAGTTTACACTGGTAAATACAATTAACTGACTCATTTTGGAAAAAGAGTTTGAAAAGTGATTTGAGTGCAAACGGCACAAAATGTCTTGACACATTGATTAAAATGCACAGAGGCAAAATTAATCTTTTATACTTGGGACAATTTTATTAATAAAAATCTTGTATCCGATTTACATGGTTGTCCAACATTTAGGGCCGGTGATTATACAATACAAGCCGGACAAGATTAATCGACACACCACAAATATAATCTCACAAGAAGATACCCTTACGAGTGAGTATACGTTATACATATGCAACAGGAGGTGTTATGTCTACACCTTGTGCTTACGTCGTGGCCATTCACTTTTTAAAATGAGCCAAGGATATCCAGGACACGGTCATTAACCCCCAATGTTATTTGTTATCAATCAATACAGATTAAAACGGGATTATGCAATTTAATCATCTCCGATTAAAAGGTTTCTACACCCGACCAAGCGGTATTTTTATAATACCGTATCCCAAGCCCGTATAAGGGAAAATAAGTTAAAAGTATTTACCTGAGCTAGCAATGCAATTTACACTCAGCCGTATATCTTAATCAGCAAGCACAAGTACTTCTACTGGGGCTCTTAATCTGGAACGAAGGTTTTATTAACCTATTAGATTCCTAACGGGTCTTATTTAAGTCGTAATTTAGACCGGTTAGTTTTAAGAAAGGTTTACGGTTCAAACGCATGATTAAGCGAAGACCGGAATAGAATGTGATTTAGACCCGACAAGTTCGAAGACTTGTATAATATGGGTAAACTAAACACATTCTGGATTTTGAGATAAAAAGGATAAGGTTTGACCTGTTTCGGCTAATTTATGCAAACTAGTTACATAAACCGAACCGAACGCGCCGGAGGCGTAACGGGTAACCATAAGAGTCGCGAACAGGTTTCCTAAGTTAATATGCTTTAAATATGTTGTGATATCATTATGATATCTTCCATAATGCCCAAAACGAGTTTAATCATTAATTATGCCCCGTAGGGTATTTTGGTCATTTTAGAGATTATAAAAGGGATTTAACGTAACCCCGATGTTCGGGACTGAAGTAATCAGTAAACAACTTATTTTTAACAGATTATATTAGTTGGTAATAATCCTTATGTGTCAAAATGGTTTTAAGCCTAAACTACGCGTATAATACGCGTATAAACCCGTTTTAAGCGACGTACGATAAAAAAAATACGATTCTGGGTTTTCTGATTAGTTAAACAGGCTCAAAACATTACATTTATTATTTAAAATCAGTAGCAATTGGATTCGCGTCAAAATTCCTTGTAGAAATCATTTTATGACCGAAAAGGGTAAATTCGGTATTAACCGAATTAAGGCGATAAGCATAGCTTAAGACCAGTTTAAAAATAATTAAAAACCTTCAAAAGTCCCAAAATATTATTTAACATCAGTGGGGAAAAGGTTTGGTGCCGAAAATCGGGTTTAGATAGGCTATGCGCTAATCGCGCCGTTTAATTAATAAAAAGTCTACCGTTTACGCTAATGCGCATATCTCCTAATCTAGACCTCCGATTGACGTGAAAATTTACGTACATGTTTAATAATCAGTAACTAAGATTATTGTACTTCCACATTTTCAAAATTCTCGTTGTATGGTCATAAGGGCATTATGGTCATTATTTAAGCACTTAACGGAAATGCGCGAACGAATCGGATAATCAACGGAACAGGTTCAGAGACCTATACTATCATGTAACCCAACCCTAATGAAACACTAAGGCAATACCGAATCAATTTAAAACGGGTCAGAACCGAAGTTAAAGCAAAAGTCAAGGTTTTGCGCCTTTCGGTTCCGAACCGGGTTTAAACGGAAATTTGTCGAGTCGGACAAGCGTAGACAAGTTTTTATACTTATTACCATGTTATATTAAAGTTAAAACAGGTTACACGCCTCTCGGATTGCTAATAGTGCATTAAATCATATTTGACGTTTCTGTTGACTTTTTCGGTCAACATTTGACTCGACAAACGACCTAGATAGGTCTGGAATCAGAACTTGCCATTATAAGGTTTTAATACCCACATAATTACCTATCTAACGGTACTATTAATTCGAGATACGACGGAGCTATCGTTACTTAATCACGAAGTCAATCGTTAAGTACGATATATTGACTTTTAAACTAATTATAAAGCAAAACTGAATTTAGAAGGGTTAGGCAACTTACAAGGTGATTAATGGTCGACTAGAGATGATTAGAAAGACTTGGGATCAGCTCTTGTGCTTCACAAATGCTCAGAAGATGAATGGTGAATGTTTGCAAGTTAGTGGGTCTTATATAGTGCCTTCAATCACCATAACTTGTTGACAAGTATGTCTATGATCCACCACAAATGATAAACACATGTCCCTAGTGTTCTAGAGAAGTTTAGGGGTCACCCACAAGTGAGGAAAACCGGCAAGATTGGTTAAAATCGCGCATGACAGGCTGCTGTCAGTTTTCTGGTGCTGGGGGACTGCTTGCGCATCGTAGGGCCTTCTTGGCTACGATGCGCAGGGCTTCTGATCAGCCATTATCTTTTCCATTTGTTGCATAAGTGACTCTTGGCCCTTCCGAAAGGTCAAGTAAGCTTATATTTTGCAATTTGACCCCTTATTATTTACCCATAAGGGCTTTAGGACTTATACCCACTTTGCCAAGTCCCTGGGCACTTTCGGTTAACCCGAAAAGTCATAACTTTCAACGTTAACGCTTTTAACCCTTTTAAACGAATTTGATCACAACTTGCTCATACGATAACGAAACTTTATGAAATTTATATCGTGCATTCTAGTGAGCATACTTAACCGCTACAAAGCTTCGGGTTTGCTAAAAGGTCACCCAGAGGTATAACTTTAACATGTTGACACATTTAACCCTTGTGGTTTGAAATCTCTCACTTTTAGCTTCGTATGATCCATAATTTATCCGTCTAAGGGTATAAACATCATGTAGGGTTATTATAAAGTATATTTATCCATTGTTGACATTTTGAACCCTTATTTTCACGTACTTTCTATGTTTGTCAACTTTAGTCCCTCTAAAGTATACTTTCTCACGTTCAAGATTATGACACGTGTCAACACCTTATAAGACGTGAATTTTCGAGGTGTTACATCCTCACCCCCTTAAAAGAAATCTCGACCCGAGATTTACGAAATAAAAGGAAGTATCCTCTGCCTAATAATGGTAGCTTACAAATGATTAGGAATTTGTATGATCTTATTTGTTGTTTCCAGTGCAACTTTCAGATCCTCAATATTGGGCTTACCAATCTATCGTCCTAACAACAGATGTTTAACATTTCGTCTATACAAGATCTCCAAAGGAGTAGCCTTAATACTTACATATCAATTATTAAAGAAAAGCTCATCTTAAGGTGGTTATTCCAACCATTTCTTAACTAATATTAAGGAATAGCCAATCCTTGTCGTTAGTCGAACAATTCGACGATCCTGGGTAGCTGATAGCAAATTCTTAATCGTTGCCTATTTAGGGTTGCGGCATGCATGCATAAGCAAAATGAACCGTCTTTCTTATCTAACAACTATCTTGTTCTGAAATATCGAGTTAGGCTATATGTATCTCCTATTTTAAAATTTACTTAACCAGGTTTTCGGTTATTCCATAATCAACATGGAGTTCTTACAACATTCTAACCCAAAGCGGGATGTTAGTCTTAACTCTACCTGCCTCTAGAGAGGTAAACATGGTAAACTTAGAAGAAGATAAGCAAGATACAACGAGGTTACAGAGATCTTCCATATCTCAAGCTCCAGTTCACTCATCAACGCTTGTGTCTAATAAGTGACACGTTCATGTTATGATTCCACATATTCCTTCACCGAGGAATATTTACTTGGATAGCTCTATTCCGGATATCTCCTTTGAATACTACTAGTCGACATTAGTACAATATGACCATTGGGATATCTCAGGGGTTCCATGCATTAAACTTCCATGTTGATCAGACATGGAGATAATCTATGGGACACACTAGGATATGCCAATCCTCATATGACACTTTTATCAAACATAGTTTGGCATTCGCAGGCGATAGAAAACAATGAGAAAAATAATTAAAATAATATACGTTGCCGTACTCTATGCAAAGAAAGAGTGCTTTTAGATTTTCGGAAGGATTCCTTGCCAATTTATACGAATCGGTTACTATGGTCTCCTTGGTAGTTATACCTTGTGGATGATAATAAAAATTTGCTAAGTTTATGGTTCATGAAGATTTACTATTGCCTGTATTAAAACAGGACACTTAGCAGAAATTATCATTGATAAATGATAAGGAAGTTTATTGCATTTGGGTCTGTTATCAGACTGACTCGAGTTCTTCCTAAACTCGGAATCCTTCCCGCGCTCCGAGCTTCCCTTCTTCTTCTTGTTAGTTTGATGAGAGTTTTCCTCCTCTCTTTCACTTCTTCTCTCGCCAGAAGCCATAACAGACTTAATTCTGATTGCGTCTAAGGTGAGAGATAAGGATAAGTCCACCGCGGACCTATATGTGGTCGGCCTAGATGCTTTAACATTCCCTTTTATCTCTGGTGCTAGGCCTCCAATGAAACGCGCTATGCGTTTAGGTTCAGGGGTGACTAGATAAGGAACCAGGCGGGACATAGTGTTGAAACTTGTCACATATGCCTGACAATCCAAATTCTCCATGACCAGAGTCAAGAAATCTAATTCTATCTTTTCTACTTCATGCTGGGGGCAATAGTTTTCCTTGACTAATGCAACAAATTGCTCCCAAGATAAGTTGTAGAGTAGAACCTTTCCCGTGGCTTGGAGCAATGATCTCCACCATGCCAACGCTTCTCCTTTGAATGATTGTGAAACAAATTTCACAACATCTTGCTCCGCACAACCGCTGACGTCAACAACAGCGTCCATCTCATCGAGCCATGTCATGCAATCAATGGCTCCTTTTTCTCCTGTAAAGTCTCTGGGCTTGCAGGAGACAAAATATTTATATGAACAGGTCTTAACTGGTGCCTCTTGATGAAACACAACTTGTCTAGATGGAATACTCCTTTGATTTGACAAGTCATGAACATCGTCCTCCTTTGACTCATGTGTTTTAAGAGGGGGCTTACAACTAGCCGCAGATAGAGTCTTAGAGTGGGTATCTTTTGACTCATCATACTGTCGATCAAGTGCTCGAGCAACTGCATAATCTATTATTGCCTGTAGTTCTGCTCCAGTTACATTAATTCTGGTAGTATCATTGCCCTCTTTCAAGTGACTGTTAACTTCATCAAATCCAGCCATGTAGCTTGATTGCTACATAAATATTAACAATGATTTATTCAGAGATTAATATGGGATCATCATCTTTGACGATTCATCAACCATGGTAATATAAACCATATTGGTTAACTTGTTAGTTATATTAAATTAGTATTTTCCATTATAATTTATCCTAGTTATAAAACATTAAGGATATTAAAGTGGCGCATAAGGCCTAGTCACAAGGACAGTTCTAAATTTATAAGCCATGATTTCAGAGAATCTAGGCATTAAGGTTTGAATCACGTTCATTACCTTCTTTTGACAGGGAGTTGTAGGCTTCAACTGTCTTTTTGTCTTTTAGGACAATAGATATAGCCCGTGGGCATTTCCCTTCTGAGGGATTGTTATTATATGATCATTTTCTTAGATGCCATTATTCGAGATCGTATGGATCCTACCGACTATTACGCTTGGACTTGGTCCAACGTTTTTAGATAGGAGGTCAAAGACCACCACTATCGTTGTCTTATCAGACAACAAGTTTAGCCCATAGGCACTTCATCACTATCGGATGTTTATAAAATGATCATCTTATAGGATGACACAAGCCATGATTTCTAATTCACTAGGCTAGATAAGAAAATTGGAAGAATCCAATATAAGGATGACTGTTGTGATTTTATCGAATCACATTTGTCAGGAGTGCTAACACGTTTTTAGGTGTTAACAAGGATTTGAATCTCTTGAGTAGGTTTCACCATCCTGGCCGCGTAGGCTAGGTTTCACCTTTAAGATTCTCTTTAAAATGCCTACTGGCAGGGAAGGAAGGATATTTATTTTATTCAGGATTTTTATCATAAATCCTAATTTATAAGTTAATAATAGCACAATGGCCTAGTCGCGTAGACAAGTTTAATTTATAAGCCGTGATCGTCTGGGATCGAGGCATTTAGTAATAGCACAAAAGGCTTAGTCACGTGGACAAGTTTAATTTATAAGCCATGATCGTCTGGGATCGAGGCATTTAGTATTAGCACAAAAGGCTTAGTCACGTGGACAAGTTTAATTAATCCATTATATGAAAACAAAAGTACAGAGTTGCCCTAAGCGGGTCTTTGAAGGGATAATGTGTCCTCGAAGGGACTGAAAGATAAATATGTCCTTATAAGGACTAATAAGGAAACGATCTTCAGTAAAAGGAGTTTATTCTTCATTTTATTTCTGAATGCATTCTCCTTGGATGCTCGTTTCATTCTAGCCGCGGTACGAAGCTCAGCATCTCAGGGCTCCGGGTGTGGAGAACTCCTATTATGGCTTCTTCGCTTGGCGACGTATCCAATAAAAATTTGGAAGTAAAATTTCCAGATTAGGATTGAGAATATTCCTATGTTAAGTCTAGACTCAGGAGTTTAGATATGTGCAATTGTGTAACTGAGATTAAACACAAAAGGCTAGTGTTTAATTCACTCAGTGTTGGCTCTGATACCAACCTGTCACACCCCGATTTTCCACGTGTCACCGGTGGGCCCGGTGGGGGAGTATCGTGACGTGGTTGGCAACATAATAGTCAAACAACACAATATAATAATGCACAGCGGAAGCAAAAGATAATTATTATTATTACATTCCGAATATAAGTAATGTCAAAGTATTACAACGGAAGGTAAAGGATCCACAGGCGGATCAAACAAAAGATACCAAAACTGTTCAACAGACTTCAGGCATCTAGAACTTGCAAGATTCCCTAATGACACCCTGAGCTCCCAGCCAATTATGCGTAGTACCTGTCACTTAACCTTTTGGAAAATACGTCAGTTTACACTGGTAAATACAATTAACTGACTCATTTTGGAAAAAGAGTTTGAAAAGTGATTTGAGTGCAAACGGCACAAAATGTCTTGACACATTGATTAAAATGCACAGAGGCAAAATTAATCTTTTATACTTGGGACAATTTTATTAATAAAAATCTTGTATCCGATTTACATGGTTGTCCAACATTTAGGGCCGGTGATTATACAATACAAGCCGGACAAGATTAATCGACACACCACAAATATAATCTCACAAGAAGATACCCTTACGAGTGAGTATACGTTATACATATGCAACAGGAGGTGTTATGTCTACACCTTGTGCTTACGTCGTGGCCATTCACTTTTTAAAATGAGCCAAGGATATCCAGGACACGGTCATTAACCCCCAATGTTATTTGTTATCAATCAATACAGATTAAAACGGGATTATGCAATTTAATCATCTCCGATTAAAAGGTTTCTACACCCGACCAAGCGGTATTTTTATAATACCGTATCCCAAGCCCGTATAAGGGAAAATAAGTTAAAAGTATTTACCTGAGCTAGCAATGCAATTTACACTCAGCCGTATATCTTAATCAGCAAGCACAAGTACTTCTACTGGGGCTCTTAATCTGGAACGAAGGTTTTATTAACCTATTAGATTCCTAACGGGTCTTATTTAAGTCGTAATTTAGACCGGTTAGTTTTAAGAAAGGTTTACGGTTCAAACGCATGATTAAGCGAAGACCGGAATAGAATGTGATTTAGACCCGACAAGTTCGAAGACTTGTATAATATGGGTAAACTAAACACATTCTGGATTTTGAGATAAAAAGGATAAGGTTTGACCTGTTTCGGCTAATTTATGCAAACTAGTTACATAAACCGAACCGAACGCGCCGGAGGCGTAACGGGTAACCATAAGAGTCGCGAACAGGTTTCCTAAGTTAATATGCTTTAAATATGTTGTGATATCATTATGATATCTTCCATAATGCCCAAAACGAGTTTAATCATTAATTATGCCCCGTAGGGTATTTTGGTCATTTTAGAGATTATAAAAGGGATTTAACGTAACCCCGATGTTCGGGACTGAAGTAATCAGTAAACAACTTATTTTTAACAGATTATATTAGTTGGTAATAATCCTTATGTGTCAAAATGGTTTTAAGCCTAAACTACGCGTATAATACGCGTATAAACCCGTTTTAAGCGACGTACGATAAAAAAAATACGATTCTGGGTTTTCTGATTAGTTAAACAGGCTCAAAACATTACATTTATTATTTAAAATCAGTAGCAATTGGATTCGCGTCAAAATTCCTTGTAGAAATCATTTTATGACCGAAAAGGGTAAATTCGGTATTAACCGAATTAAGGCGATAAGCATAGCTTAAGACCAGTTTAAAAATAATTAAAAACCTTCAAAAGTCCCAAAATATTATTTAACATCAGTGGGGAAAAGGTTTGGTGCCGAAAATCGGGTTTAGATAGGCTATGCGCTAATCGCGCCGTTTAATTAATAAAAAGTCTACCGTTTACGCTAATGCGCATATCTCCTAATCTAGACCTCCGATTGACGTGAAAATTTACGTACATGTTTAATAATCAGTAACTAAGATTATTGTACTTCCACATTTTCAAAATTCTCGTTGTATGGTCATAAGGGCATTATGGTCATTATTTAAGCACTTAACGGAAATGCGCGAACGAATCGGATAATCAACGGAACAGGTTCAGAGACCTATACTATCATGTAACCCAACCCTAATGAAACACTAAGGCAATACCGAATCAATTTAAAACGGGTCAGAACCGAAGTTAAAGCAAAAGTCAAGGTTTTGCGCCTTTCGGTTCCGAACCGGGTTTAAACGGAAATTTGTCGAGTCGGACAAGCGTAGACAAGTTTTTATACTTATTACCATGTTATATTAAAGTTAAAACAGGTTACACGCCTCTCGGATTGCTAATAGTGCATTAAATCATATTTGACGTTTCTGTTGACTTTTTCGGTCAACATTTGACTCGACAAACGACCTAGATAGGTCTGGAATCAGAACTTGCCATTATAAGGTTTTAATACCCACATAATTACCTATCTAACGGTACTATTAATTCGAGATACGACGGAGCTATCGTTACTTAATCACGAAGTCAATCGTTAAGTACGATATATTGACTTTTAAACTAATTATAAAGCAAAACTGAATTTAGAAGGGTTAGGCAACTTACAAGGTGATTAATGGTCGACTAGAGATGATTAGAAAGACTTGGGATCAGCTCTTGTGCTTCACAAATGCTCAGAAGATGAATGGTGAATGTTTGCAAGTTAGTGGGTCTTATATAGTGCCTTCAATCACCATAACTTGTTGACAAGTATGTCTATGATCCACCACAAATGATAAACACATGTCCCTAGTGTTCTAGAGAAGTTTAGGGGTCACCCACAAGTGAGGAAAACCGGCAAGATTGGTTAAAATCGCGCATGACAGGCTGCTGTCAGTTTTCTGGTGCTGGGGGACTGCTTGCGCATCGTAGGGCCTTCTTGGCTACGATGCGCAGGGCTTCTGATCAGCCATTATCTTTTCCATTTGTTGCATAAGTGACTCTTGGCCCTTCCGAAAGGTCAAGTAAGCTTATATTTTGCAATTTGACCCCTTATTATTTACCCATAAGGGCTTTAGGACTTATACCCACTTTGCCAAGTCCCTGGGCACTTTCGGTTAACCCGAAAAGTCATAACTTTCAACGTTAACGCTTTTAACCCTTTTAAACGAATTTGATCACAACTTGCTCATACGATAACGAAACTTTATGAAATTTATATCGTGCATTCTAGTGAGCATACTTAACCGCTACAAAGCTTCGGGTTTGCTAAAAGGTCACCCAGAGGTATAACTTTAACATGTTGACACATTTAACCCTTGTGGTTTGAAATCTCTCACTTTTAGCTTCGTATGATCCATAATTTATCCGTCTAAGGGTATAAACATCATGTAGGGTTATTATAAAGTATATTTATCCATTGTTGACATTTTGAACCCTTATTTTCACGTACTTTCTATGTTTGTCAACTTTAGTCCCTCTAAAGTATACTTTCTCACGTTCAAGATTATGACACGTGTCAACACCTTATAAGACGTGAATTTTCGAGGTGTTACATGGCGGGTCTTGGGGAATTGGATAATATAATCCGCTGAATTGACTGTCAGCTGCTGGTTTCTTCTTGGTGCTAACATCCAAGGAAATGAATTGACCCGTTTATGTAACAAAAAAAACATCAAAACATGTTTGCATGTTGGGTTGATATTGAACGTAGTTGTCATCATTTCTTTGAGTGATTTTTTAGAAAGTGGAATCCTACGGTGAAGAAAAAGAAACGGAAAAAGAAAAAGAAAGCTCACCCGATACTGGATCCACCTGAAGTTTGAAGCTTTTCAGGAAGACGGTCGTGGTAATAAGTTCATTGGATACTGTTATTTATCCTTTTTCTAAAATTTGAGTCCCGAATATCTTTTTACCAGTCATATCTGCTTGATATTCGCCCGTTGTATTGTTGATCCACCTGAAGTTTGCCTGGCTTCTTTCTCTTCTATTTAACTAATGTGTAGGTGTTCAGAGCTGATATAAATCCAGGTGCTGTGATGAGTTAAGTCGCGTTCTGTTGTAAGAAGCAATGCTTTTATTCAGAAATTAATCCATATTCGTGGACAAAAAACATCAAAATTCCGTTTGTTTTCAGGCATGTTTTGACCATTGTAGTTAACTCTAGATGCTTTGTTATTTGACTAATGTATTTTTAATAATATGGTAGTCCAGATAGTTAAAAAGTAGATGCTTAATAAACTATTATTAGATATGGTAGTCCCGAATTGCTTCTGTAACGCAAAGAAACTACCCATGACGAAGTTAGAATGTTCGTTTGATATCATACGTTGGTGATGTTTCTGCTTTTGTAGCCCGCGCTGCAACGCGCGCGGGTCTAATATCTAGTTATTATTACGCACCAAGTGGCACATAGAATGAATTGGTATGGGCACCGTATCTTTTTAGACATAACCCTACATGTTGAAGTCTCTAAGACCAAGCGGTATGGGGGCCGGCTTAGGCCCGGCGCCGGTTCCCCACCCCGCCCTCCTCGCCCCGTCTTGTGATAACCGGCTCCCAGACGACGATGATGACGGGCCTGATCTCTCTATCTCTCTCTTCTTTCTCTCTCCTGTCTCTCTCTTTCTCTCTCTAAAAAATCAAATAAATTATATTTTTTAATTGTTTTTATAAATAGTGTGGGGCCCCATCCTCCACCCTCTCAAAATGCAAGGAGGCCCATCCTTCATGGGATGGTGATATGACGCCTACGTGGCGGCCCATCCTCATGGGAATGAGCCTCCTCATACCCTCTAGTATAATGTTTTTGGGGGACTTACGAATTTAGCCGCTAAACTCAAATTTTAAGGATAGTCAGACAAATCTATGTAACTATTTTTATTTCTACATCTCATGCTTTGTTATAACTTTATCACATAATTTGTTATTAGCGCATAATATTTAAAAAAATTATCTCAATAATCCAAACATTAATCATAATATAAAATAACACTTTTAAAAATATTTATTTTAGAGTAAATTACGTTTTTGGCCCATGTGGTTATATCACTTTTACTATATTAGCCAAAAATAAGAATTTTTAACATATATGCCCTCATGGTCTCTATAACTAACCATTTTAGCCCCTAAATCTAGAGATCATGGGGGCCAAAATGGTTAGTTATAGAGACCATGAGGGCCAAAATGGTTAGACTTAGGGACCAAAATGGTTAGTTATAGAGACCATGAGGGCAGATATGTTAAAAAATATTATTTTGGGCTAATATAGTAAAAGTAATATAACCACAGGGGCCAAAAACGTAATTTACTCTTTATTTTATCTAAACAGTATTAAATTTTTAGTAAAACCATTCATATTTTATTTAGCACAACAGGTTTGGGATTTCATAGCTCACTGGTGTAAGATAAACTCGTTTTTATCTTAGAACTGAGAGATTTGGTGAGAATTTCATAACCGAGCCTGAGGGTCAGCGAAGTGGAAGAAAGAGGCGATCACAGTAATACAAACATCAATATGGGTGCTAGTGAGAAGCTAAAACAAACTGATTTTCAAGCAAAAACAAACAATGATTCGGAAGATAAAGGAGGAGATAAAATCATTTGGTTATCTATAGTTAAAAAACCGGTCAAAACACATGGGTTTGTTTGGTATTGGGTAATGGAATGGACGAATGAATGGAATGTACAAGGTAATGGAATGGACGAGGGAATGCAATGGATCATTACCATTCCATGTCTTTTTTGGTTACCATGTGTGAATGGAATAATTTATTATTGTATATTGTTCGGTAGCCAAGAAAAACGAAGTAATAAAATCAGCGGTGAGTGGTGGTGGTGGTCGGTGGTAGTGATTGTGGGTGGTTATAGGTGGCGGTGGTGGGTGTCGGCGGCGGCGATGGGTGGTGGTGGCGGTGCGTCGGTGACGATGAGTGGTGGTGGTGGCAAGGTGGGCATTGGTGGTGGGTGGCAGCAGAGGTAGCGGTGGGCGGCGGCGGCGGTGGTGGCGTCGACGATGGTGGTGGGCGGCGGCGGCGAGTGGCTTTGGCGGTTAGTCACAGCTGTGGTTGATAACGGTGGCGAGTGGGTGGCGACGGCAACGGTGGCTGTCGTGGTGAGGTGGTGGCGGGTGGCGGTTATGGCGTCGGTGGTGGGTGGTGGTAGGTTGTGGTGAAGGTGGTGGGTTATGGTGTTGATGAATGGTGCAAGAGGGGATGGAATGGAAAAAAAAAACATCGGGGGTGGAGGAATGATTTTGAGGGAATAGAATGCCTTTTGGAATGGGTGATTCCATTCCATTGAACAACCAAACACCTTTTTCTTCATTCCCTCGTAATCATCCATTCCATTCCACCTCTCATTCCCTCGTACCAAACACTACCCAAGCTTTTTTGTGGGAAATGTGGTATAATTTTGATTTATCTTAGAATGTGGGGTATGGGGCGAGGGTTGGGGCGTGGGTTGGCTGAAAACGTCCAAGCCACCACCCCGGGTGGGCTTGGGTTTGAGCGTGGCCCAAGGGGCGGGAGTTTAAAGCCGGGCGTGGGGCGGGCTAGCGATCCTATGTGGCCGGCTTCTATTCGCTTGTTGGCTAGGTCATAGCGGGACATTTAAATTTCAAAATCTAACCGTTTGGCCAAGCCAAACGGTTCACCCAACCCAACAGTCAACCACCCGGCTATATATATAACCCCAACCCCACCGGCTACCCCAACCCAAACAAACTTGTTGGCTGTCCACCGCTACCCCAACCCACTTGATCGAACCCGCTACCCAAACACACTTGATCGATGGCCTCTTGGACACACGAAGAAGAGCTAGCTCTCGTCACGAGCGTCGTTGACGCAATGAAGGGCCGACAACCTGTTGAAACACGTTATTGGCCGGAAGCTTTTGCTAGCTACCGACATAATGTCGGAAACGACCGACACAACTTAAACGCGTGCCAACATAAATGGCGCGAGCTACGGCCGAAGCTTGATCGTTTCAAAGCCTACTACGAAACCATTCCGAGCGGTGAGTTAAGCCACGAGGACCGGGTGGCGGTGGCAAACATTGAGTTTCGGGGCAAGGAGCGAAAGTCGTTCGACAAGCTCGCTCTTTTTGAAATTTACCTAACGCTCTAGGTTTTTTTTTTTAATCCTTTTTAGGTTTTTTTGTAATTTTTATGAATTTGGTAATTTTTAAGAATTTAATAAAATTTTAGGCTTTTTTTTAATGTTGTGTGTATTTTTTGAATTTTTTGTATTTTTTTTAATAAACTGCCAAGCCACGCGGTTCACCCACGCCCCGCCATACCCCACGGACACGTCACTCACCGGTGGGGGGGCTCGAACTCCACGTGTCAACTCATGCCCCCAACCCCCGCCCCACCATACCCCATGGTCTTCTATGGTGTATGGGAGGTTCATTTGAGAAGAAAATTTAATTGAGAAAAAAAAAAAACAAAGGGTACAATTGTAAAATGTCAAGTAGTTATTCTTTTATCTCATTTACTACAATCTTTTAGTAATTAATTACTCATAAAGACTATTATTATCTACACTAATTTTCATTACCTACACACATAAAAAGTTATCCTACAAATTTCGGAAATTATTCTACACAAACGTAAATTTATCTTACACAACTCGTAATTTATCCTACACACCTAGTAACTTGTCCTACACTCTAAACTATTTTTTTCTTAATTTTTTGAAAAAATATATATTTTGAAAATAAGTTACAAATTTAATATAGTTAGCTATTAAAAAGGAAGACTAGAAATTAATGATCTATGTAAGTTTACAAATATACCCTTACATTAAAATTAAATGCAAATATTAAATGACGTAAAATGAAACATTCTTATTGGTTGAAACTTATTTTTTTTTTCTTCTTACAAAAAAATTATTCTCATTTGAACATTCCACAAATGGTGGTAATTAGGGGTGTAAACGAGCCGAGCCGAACCCGAGCTCGACCACAAATGATTTTTTTAATAGAAATTTGTTGGCTTTCAAAAAAAATCATATTTTATTTAATATTTTAATTATCGTTTGTATTTTCTCTTAATTTTGTCCAACTTTTACACATTTTTCCTTTTTGTTAAAATTTATCACATTTTTTAATGAAAGTGTTAAATACAATATTTCTTAACGTATGATATGAAATTACGCACTTTATAAAACTCAAAACGCTAATTACATATGTTGAAAAACTATAATCACGTATGTTGAAAAACAATAATCATGCGTGATTTACGGTTTTTCAACATACGTGATTAAGATTTTGAGTTTTATAATGTGCGTATTTGACTAATATCATATCGTATGTATCATACATTAAGAAAAATTATACATTAACCTCCTCCTTTTGTTTTGATTACCAATTTTAATAGTACTATCATCAATCGTAAACTTTAACAGATTGGCATTGCCATCATCAACGCTAAGACCGTGGGGTATGGTGGAGAGGGGGTTTGGGGCGTGGCCCGACACGTGGCTTGGGTGGGCTTCGCTGGGCTAACCCACATTGAAGACGGTTTGGTGGGGTGGGGGTTTGGGGCGTGGCCAGCCCAAACGGCTATTTTAATATTTTTTAAAACAACAAAATTTAAATTTTTTTAATGATTTTTAAAAAAGAAAATTACATAAAAAAAATTCCTAGTGCTTATATTTTTTCTTTATCTCTTCTCTCGTCTCAAACATTAGTTCCAACTCTTCACCCGATAGGTGATCGATGGGCTGGGCTAGAAATTTCATATCATCTCGTCTTTGTTTCAGAGCATCCCTAGCTTCTTTGCTCTTCCGAATTTCTGCCCTTTGTTGTTGGAATACGTTGAATGTATCTAACTTGCTTGCAATGCCATCCAACTGATCGATGTATAGTCCCCTACGCGAGCCCGAACTCCCAACTGAAGGCGATGCCGTACCCGATCTTGGTTTTAGAGCGCGCCTTTTTGCGGCATCTCTTCCGAATTCAGGCCGGTTTGGAGAATCACTGGGGATATTCGCCCATTTGGGATGGAACTTACAAATCTCCCAACAATGCATGAAACGGAAGTCGCTCCCCACATTTGTTTTGAATGTGACCAATGCATTTGTCACAAAGTCGGCTTCGGTTTCACCACTTTTTGGGTTTTGCTTTGCTTTATTTAAAAAAGCACTAAATTTTGTAAGTTGGCCGCTTATCTCGGTCCACTTCGAGGATAAGCTATCGTTTTCACGATAAGTCTCCCTTTCCATTTCTTCATGGAATGCTTTACTAATCGCTTCCCACAAATAGCTTCGATGTTAAGAATTTCCTATTTTAATAAAAACAAAATTTAATATGTTACAAAGTTATATAAAAAATAACTATAAATATTAAAATAAGGGCTACAAAATATTTAAAAATACCTAAAGTTGGATGTTGAGATTGTTGAAGCCAAGCCCTCACCAATGCGAGTTCTTCATTAACGACCCATCTTTGTTGTTTTCGTTTGGCGGTTTCAAGTGCTTTCTCGGCCTCGGTTTTTTCTGGTGACTTCTTTTTTTGATGGGTTTGGATGCGGAAGGACCATCCATTGGGGGTTGAGTTTCGGGGACGGTTTCGGTTTGGGAAAGGTTGATGGAGGTTGGTGAAAGGTTGATGGGCGTTTGTGAAAACGGACTAGGTATAGAATCGTCGATGTGAGGGAAGTTAGTATACAAACGATTCGAGAGATACGATGAGTAACTCACCACATCGGGCATAGAGGAGTGTATTAAAAATGGACGAGGCATTGGACGGATGGGTGGTAGGCTAGGATTTTCTTGGAATCCAAATGGGTTGTTCGGGTCATAAGCACAATTGTGAGGATTCATTTTCCGTATTGTAGAATGAGAATGATTATAGAAGAGGTGGAGTGTATTGTAGTTGGATGTGGTAAAAAAAGAATAGAAGTGTGGGTTTTATAGTGAAAAAATATTTTTTTTACCACATAGCCGTTGGCCAACGACTAGCCCAACGGCTAGTTTGGTTTGGCCATTGAGAGCTCGTCATGTCATGTTGATAGACCCGCCCCATGCCCGGTCTTAAACTCCCGCCCCTTGGGCCACGCTCAAACCCAAACCTACCCGGGGTGGTGGCTTGAACGTTTTCAGCCAACCCACGCCCCATACCCCACAATCTAAACATTTTAAACATGACAACAGACCAGACCAGTTTGTCCTCAGTTTTAATATTGTTTTATATAGTTTTTATGAAGTAATGTAAAATTTAAGTAAATGTAGTACAAGTGAAAAGTGAAGTGATGTATGGATTAGTTGAGAAAATCTTAATGTCATGAATGAAATGTCATATGACTAACATGAGATATGAATTGGAGACTCCTCAACATTCTACACTTGTTCATAGTGTACTCTTTCTTCGTTCTTCCTCTCCTTTCTTGAGAGGAACAAAACAAAACAATGGGTTCCTTAATTGACCTCAATCTCCACCCGGATCCACCCAACCCCACCGCCGGCTGCTCCACTTCCGCCGCAACCCTAATCACCCCCAAAATCGAACCCAAATTGGAACCCCTCGACCACCTACCTCCTTCTAACCCTAACCCTAATCTGGGTCTCCCCACAACTCAACCAATTTCACACCCAGAACCTGTTCCAGACGAAACCAATGTCTATTCAGAGTTCGACAGGATATCCGAGATGTTTCTCACCGCATTTGCCAACAAGATTGACAAAAATGACGACTTTATGCTTACAGACCCTGACGCACAAGCAATTGTCCCAGTTCCAGAACAAACCCATGAAGAAAACCAGCTTGCTAATGCTACGTATCGCCGGAAAGATCCACCAAGATCCTCGGAACTGGTTAGGGTTTCAAATCTTGGAACCGAAGACGAGAGGTATTTTCGAGAGGTTATGAGGAAGACCCGGATGATTTATGATTCACTTAGGGTGTTAGTTGTGGCTGAGGATGAAAAACGTAGGTCTTTTGATTTTGTAAGGAGTCCGAGGTCGTCTCGGGGGGATTTGAAAGCAGCTTCTGTTATGAAAGAACGCGGTCTGTGGTTGAATCGCGATAAACGGATTGTTGGGGCGATACCCGGGGTTAATGTGGGTGATGTTTTCTTTTTCAGGATGGAGTTATGTGTTGTGGGATTGCACGGGCAGGCGCAGGCGGGGATTGATTATTTGACGTCCGGGCAGAGCTCCAACGGGGAGCCCATTGCAACTAGTGTCATTGTTTCCGGTGGGTATGAAGATGACGAGGATGCGGGTGATGTGATTATATATACGGGGCATGGTGGGCAGGATAAGCATTCCAGGCAGGTGCTTCATCAGAAGCTGGAAGGTGGGAATCTTGGTATGGAAAGAAGTATGCATTACGGGATTGAGGTACGCGTCATTCGTGGGTTTAGGTATGAAGGGAGTGCTAGTGGGAAAGTTTATGTTTATGATGGGTTGTATAAGATAGTTGAAGCTTGGTTTGATGTGGGTAAGTCGGGTTTCGGAGTGTTTAAGTTTAAGCTCGTTAGAATGGAAAATCAGGTTGAAATGGGTAGCGCGGTTCTTAAGTTTGCGGAGAATTTACGAACCAAACCTTTAGAGGTTCGGCCTACGGGGTACGTAAGTTTCGATATATCAATGAAGAAGGAGAGTATCCCTGTGTTCTTATTCAACGACATTGATAACAATCACGAGCCAATGTACTACGATTATGCAGCCACAACCGTTTTCCCCCCTTTTGTGTATCACATAGGAGCGAAGGGCGGTGGTTGTAATTGTGTCGCCGGATGTTCACAAGATTGTTTTTGTGCTAAGAAAAACGGGGGCGACTTTGCTTATGATTCAAACGGCCTTCTAGTGAGAGGAAAACCGCTGATATTCGAATGTGGACCCCACTGTCGTTGTCCCGCCACTTGTCAAAACCGTGTGAGCCAAAAGGGTTTGAGGAACCGATTTGAAGTGTTTAGATCACAGGAAACGGGTTGGGGAGTTAGATCATTGGACTTGATACAAGCGGGTTCGTTTATTTGTGAATATACCGGAGTTGTACTCACAAGAGAGCAAGCGCAACTGTTTACGATGAACGGGGATAGTTTAGTTTATCCAAATCGCTTCGGTGAAAGATGGGCGGAATGGGGTGATTTGTCTCAAATATTTACCGATTACGTACGCCCAACGTACCCGTCGGTTCCGCCTTTGGATTTTGGTATGGATGTTTCTAGAATGAGGAATCTTGCGTGTTATATGAGCCACAGTTCGTGTCCGAATGTGTTAGTGCAGTTGGTGCTTTATGATCACTCGAATATTGCGTTTCCTCACCTTATGCTTTTTGCAATGGAGAATATTCCTCCGATGCGAGAGCTTAGTCTTGATTATGGAGTAGCAGATGAGTGGCTGGGGAAGTTACCCATCTGTAACTGAATCGGTTTCTGACTTTTGGTTTGTTTTTTGTCTGTCAATGCAGATTCTAGGATGCATGATGCACCGAGGTAACTAGATTGTCTTATCTTGCATGTTTTGTTGAGTGTTTTTTGGTTTTCTTGTGGCCTGAGATTGCTGTTATCTTCTGTGGTATTTCAGTTAACTTTGGATTATGTTTGTTTCTTATATAAAAACATTTGTTAAGAGGTAATCAACTGATAGCCTTTTTGTGAGAACAGTGCATTGATCCAAGCCTACATTTCATGATTAGTTGGCCATGTCCCATTAATATATATCTATATTTATTTATCTACATATATTTATTTACATATATGTGTGTGTGTGTGTATCTGTGTGTATAATTTTGTGTTACTATACCTAATTGATTGCTTGAATACCATGAGGCTTAATCATACTAGTGAGGCTATATCTTGATTCTCGAACAGAGATACTGCACATCTTGTGGCGATAAGAAAATTTGCCTCCAAATGGAACCTATTAATTAAGAAAAATTTTGAATCGCGATTTGGAAATATTAGTTGATCATTGTAAGGCTTATCAACAATAAATCTTGTTATAGATGTTAATTGTGTATATTGTATTAGTTATTTATATGTGTTTATTAGCATATGGCTTGTGGGCTCAACATAGGCTTTCCTACGGTTTCTTCTGTATCTATTGAAGGTTTCCATCCATTGGAGTGTATCAAACATGACTTCTTTAGTAGTTGTCGCTCGATCGAAAGGATATAATACATACAAAACCTTAACTTTGCGGATATTTAGACAATTCCTTTTATTTTACATGGTATGGTATTATAGCTAAGCCCCTCAATGCGACACAATCCTTCGTGAGTCGCCCACCCTGATCCTGTTTCAGAAGTCAATGGTTCACTTTTCTGATAAGGGTCAACCAGTTTTTGTTCGCTGTTCACAGTTCTTTCGGGAAACTGTTGTATCACATGGTCGTCTCCGCCATCACATTTAGACACCGTTGTTTAGGTTTCTCAACCAATGCACCATCGAACCACCTCTAGACACGCCGCCTTCACTCCGCTACTATTACCCATGTGCTGACACGTGAGGGTGCGTGGACCGTCAGTTTCCGGTCTTCAGCCCGACTTCCTTCGTGCGTTAATCCGATTGTTGTCGCCACTTCAGTTTGATTGGCGCTGCCGCAACCTTTAAAAAGCAACGCTGCTTCTCAGCCCGCCACCCATAACTGTACGAACTCTAGTCGGCAGCCGCCGCTCAGATTTGAACTGCTGTTGTCACTATTTTTCTTGTTCTGGAACACTTTCTAACTTTCTTTATTATGTCTGTTACATGGGAGGCAAAAGTGTAAGACTGCTCACGTATAGTCAACTTTGCTTCAGCCTTGTGCATCTCCGTTAAACCAGACTCTAGTAATTAGAATTTGTGGAGTCTATTTGTTCAGAATGGCCTTGCAAGCTTGGAGGTGGAACTATAGAAGATCATTTGACTACATAACCCCATGATTTGATTACCCCGGAATGGCGTATTAATGTCCACGGAATCCAAATGGATCTGTAGAATTATATCGAGCCACAAATACTCACTATTGCCAATACTTTTCTATTGTGAAAAGAATGTGGGACCATCTTTCTTGATCCTTCTCGGTGTAGGAGTTTTTGTCTCATGCATATTTAGTGGTCCATGTATACACCATAGCCGAGCAAGGTGACTCTACATCCACATGTTACTTCACTTGGTTCTGTTTCCATTGACTGCTGGTTTGAAGATCGAGGAGGAGTGCAACGCCATAACGGACGTAATGATCATTGATGGTATTCTTGTGCTCGACCTCTATGGTTGAGTAACTCCATCGCTATCTTCTCTGTCGCATCGACATATCTTCTTCTACGAGAGATATACGATTGTGACACAACTTATGCATACATCTACTAGTAAGGGCACATGTTGAGGTTCTCATGTGTCACAAAGGAAGGGTGTTGGGCGGAGCACTGTATCAGATGTTTTTATTGCAAGGAGGTTAGGCATGATATACCATGTTTTTATATGGCTTTAAGCAAATTCCAAGCATAGTTGTCAATAGCGGTCGCTATGATCGCTATAGCAAATAGCGTAGCGTATAGGTCTAAGGTCGCTATAGGGTATGAAGCCATAAATAGCAGGATTTCAGTTATTTTTTTAGATTTTTTAAATATAAATAGCGATTAAATATAGCTATAAAATAGCTGGATTTTAGGTTTTTGTTAAATATACATGTAAAATAGCATATATACCAGGGTATTTTGATATAATATACATACAAAAAATTTAAAAAATTTTTCTAGTGTATCGTTATTTATAAAATAGCCGCCCGCTATTTATCGCTATTCGTTATGTAACATATAGGTACCTTATCGCTATTTGTCGCTATTCGCCATTAACAACTATGATTCCAAGGGTGTATTTTACCGTTTTGTAAGTGTTATAAGAGAGTTTCTGATGGTTCATAATATCACTATGTATTCTTCAGACACCGTTATAATGATTGTCACCGTTATAATGATTGTCGTGGTTGTTTATGGATGACATCATAATCACTAAAAATGACAAGGTCGAGATTACCGAGCCCCAACGATTCCTTCAATCTTAGTTCCCATTAGCGACTTAGGTAAACTTCGATATTTTCTTGACGAAGTATTTCATCCTCCACAAGGAATACCGAATACCTGGCTCTGATACCAGATATGGGGGGATTGTATGGCTGACCTGTAAAAGACCAGTAAGACTTACTAGGTTAGAGGCCCAATGCTTTCAAGTTTCAACAAGGAAGCTTTTTCTAGAGGACGAAAACATAATGAAGGATTCAAAACGATACAGACGGTTGGTTGGGAAACTTAACAACTTGACAGTTAGTTGACCAGATATTTCATGCAGTTATATTGTGCTAGCCGATTAGCTATACATATAGCCAAGAATCAAGTATTTCATTGCATATTTTCTCACTAAACCTCTCTAGAAAGCACATATAGATTTTATTTACAATATATCACCGTAATAATACTTGGTTTTTGTTTGGTTTGACACTTTCTTTTTTGTTGGTTTGAAACTTTCTTTTTAGCCATCTACGTTGTAGAGTACAAACATGCCCTTCATTTAAACTAATTATCACTTAATTTTTGTTGCTTTTTGCAGACAGGTAGACAGTGATTGGTTGGCAACTCGAAAGTAGACAAGGTTTTCCATTTTCTGGTTGTCAATCTGCTACTTAACATCTGATGGCGACGGTAAATTCAGGCATTTTAGAGCAAAAGTCGGTTGTTATTTTGCTGCAGCAGATGCTGTTTTTAGGATTAGAATGCTGGTGAATTTTGTTGTAGACTTTTATGTGCTAGGATCAGCAATTAATAGTACTCATTAGCATGTATGTATATATAAAAGTTCAAATTTACTTCAATGTTTGATTGTAAACCAAATGTTTAAATAATTTGATTCTGGTGTTCTTTTCATTTATTAGATTTTTTTCTTTTTATTCGGATGAATCAAATGTTGGAACCCTGTATCGACAAAGAAAAGGAACCTCCAGAAATGTCGATGCATGCGGAAGGGAACCCTGTGAGCTGTTTCTTGTAATCTTTCCCTTTTCCTTATTCAGGTTTCTTTAAAATCAACTGCATAAATGCTTCTTGGAAGACCACACAATCTTCAGTTGAAAGCCTCTATGCAATCCTGACAATAGTTTGAGCAAACTACATATTTATAGCATGGTTGTAAAAATCCCGACTAGCCTCTGATTAGTCGCTGATTAATCGCTAGTCAAAGGTTCACCAAGTAATTTTTATCTATTCGGCGAATTAATCAGGTGGCGGTCAAGAATGGTCAAATCCAGTCCGAGTTGGCCAAAAATCGGTGGTAGTCTACGGATTCCGGCTAGCGATTATCGGATTGATGATATATCTACCTAATATACATTTTACATAGTCTAGCACAAACCTAATCGGATTAATCAGGAACGAATAATCTATAATTGTACATATGTATCATCAGTCATACTTGATAATAATCTATTTCCACGAGCGTCTTCTCTGCTGGAGCTCGTAAGACTTGGTGCACTTGACATGTGTGTTCTGATTCTTCAAACCTGACTCTGGCGCGGTCTTGGTTTTGTTTTTGGTTTTGGTTTTGGTTCCGGCTCCATGCATTACATCATTCTCTGTTTACACAACACCCAAAGGTCAAAACTTAATGTATCCGTTCCGGTTTAGGTAATGCAAGATTTGATTATGCTTCCATACCTGGACTTGATAAAACAGCTCTTGGCGGCAACACAGAACCCGCCTTGCTATTTGACTCTCTGTTGACCTTTACTGATTTCTTGACATCTAATTCATCAATCAACATACAATAGATAGATAGATTATTTAGCAAAGGCTAAGGTTGGATTATAAAAATCAAATCTTTATACGAAACGAAAGATACGTTAACCATGCCTGAATATATAGGAACCCGCACATATGGTGCTGTGTAACCATCTTCATGTTCTGCAACCGAATTAGATGGATGATCATATAAAGAAAGCGACTCGAAATTCTTCAAATAAATCTTTGGTGGATCTTCTTCTTCATCTTCTTCTTGTATTACCTTCACCTTTGGATACACTTTTAAGATACAAAAACCAAACTCAATTAATATATTAAAGAGCACACAGCCTGAAAATAGATGAACACAAGCAAGAATGAATAAATATCAATCATACTTGATTTTCTTTAGATGCTTGAATATAGAATCTTCCAAACTTGGAGGTCTACAAGAACAAGAGGAGCTTCAACATCTTGTTTCTTGCTAGAATTGTCCTCCTTTTATTTAATATAGAGTTAAATGCCATTTTAGTCCATGTGGTTTGGGCCATTTTGTCAGTTTAGTCCAAAGGTTTCATTTTTAACCTGTGGGTCCAAAAAGGTTTCACAGTTGCCATTTTAGTCAACTGGGTTAACTTCATCCATTTTTTCTGTTAACGAGAAGGCCAATTCGGTCATTTTATATGGCTGAATTGCCCTTTTAGTTAACAGAATTACATACAAAATGACCAAATTGGCCTTCTCGTTAACCGAAAAAATGGATGAAGTTAACCAAGTGGACTAAAATAGCAACTGTGAAACTTTTTTGGACCCACATGTTAAAAATGAAACCTTTGGACTAAACTGGCAAAATGGTCCAAACCACAGGGACTAAAATGACATTTAACTCTATATTTTTTTTCAAAAAAGAAAAAAAAAAAAAAAAAAAAAACAAGAGGAATGGCATTAAACAATAAGAAAATCGTGTGAAAATGGTTGTGGTCAATGCAAAGATTTGTGTATGTGCCTCTTATGAAAAGTGGTCGGCCAATTTGAATGAACCCACTCAAATTGAAAGTCAAAACTTTCGTTCCAATTTATTATGTGAAGGTGAATTAAAAATTAATACGTGACAACGAAATAAATCTGGGACCCTTCATTAAATTTTGATCTACCATTATAATACAACCGGTCGAACCAAATGATTACATACATATACTCGAAATAAAAAATGGTACAAGCTAACTAAAATAGAGGGAAAAGGAAAATCTAAGATTATATATGTGGGTAAAAATCAAATACAAATAAAGTTAACGTACAAAACGTACGAACTGAAGGAAAAGACAAAAAAGTGCGGTCGCATTTTTGTAATTATCAGTAACTATCAAAATTACTCTACAAATAATCCTGTAGAGTAATTTTGATCTTTTGTAGAGTAATTTTGTAAAATGTTCTTATAGAGTAATTTTGTTCTTGTAGGATAATTATCAAAATTACTCTACAAGTGTAGCATAATTACTCTCATCAAAATTACTTTACAAGTGAATCAAAATTACCCTGCAAGTTTATCAAACAACATACAATTCAAAATTACTCTACAAATGATCCTGTAGAGTAATTTTGATCTTGTTGAGTAATTTTGTAAAATGTTCCTATAGAGTAATTTTGATATTGTAAAGTAATTTAACATTGAGGATTAAATGTTGGAAAAAGTGTGTTTTGTCTTCCTTTTGTATTTTCAGGATTAAATGAGCTCAAATTAACAAAAGAAGCAAAAAGGCAGCTAAATCTAACATAAATACAAGAAAAGGAACAAACGTGGCATGCCCGACCTCCCCGACAGCATCCTCCCAAGCAAAACAAGAGAACAGAAGGCTGAACACGCCCCTTGCTCAGTGAACACGGGGGCGTGCCCAAGTGCCAGCATAAAAGACAAAGCTATAGAAGCTTCTATCGCCCACCACGGGGCCGTGCTCAGCGGACACGAGGCCGTGGTCAACTATAAGATTCGCAGAATCCAGGCAAATCTTGATAGTACAGATACGCTTCTGCACACGGGGGCGTGCCCAGCGGACACGGGGGCGTGGTCAACTAATGCAGACAAACTGCAATTAATGAAGACAGAGAAGAGGATGGACACGGGGCCGTGCCCACTGGACACGGGGCCGTGCCCGAGCTACTGTTCAGGCTATAAATATGGGTGCTTGGCTCATTTGCAAACCATCCCTTGGCACACCACCTCTCTCACACTTCACCCACCACCCATCACCACCATAACACCATCATCCACCACCATCATCCATCATAGAGTGTGTGAGTCGTCTCGGGATCCAAGATTGATCGTAAGAGTTCTTGACAATCAAAGACCATGTTTTCCTAAGTCTCTTACATCACTTGATGAAGACAAGTGTCTAGTGTAATACTTTTTATTTTTAATCTTTTCACACTTTTTACTTGGTTATGTATTAATGACTTTAATAACTAGTTTTTTATGTTGAAGGTGATTCTTCCTTATCGTTTGTCCGTGGTGTCTTGGCATTATTTTACTGTCTATATAAAATAAAAGATTTTCACCATTCATATCTCCACGGTCTATATAGAGGTATGTTGGCTACCTGGTCGGGGGTTAAGGGAACGGTTTGGTAAGAGTCTTGCCTTGTTCAGTGTATAGATCCTGCAAGGACCTGGGTCAAATTTAGTAGGACCTCCTTCAATACCCACCGGTATTGGATGGCGGGGGTCCAAACTCTTTGATCCCCTCATATGTAAGCTACTATTAATACTTTAACCCGGCTATTTAGGACTGTATCCCTGCTGACTCAGACTACTTAGCCGAGGGTAACGTCACCTTCAAAAGAGGGGCCTACCATAATATGCATTAATAACTTAATTAATTATCTTTCAATAATCCGACCCTTTAGGATTGTATCCTTGCTGACTCAAACTACTAGGTTGAGGGTAACGTCACCTTCAAAAGAGGGGCCTACTACAATAACTGAGATAATCTCTTAAAAAGTGCAAAAGTGCGGAAATAATCAAAGGTTACACTAAACACGAGTCGGAGCCAAGTGATTCATCTTGTCTATCTGTTTTTATTTTTATTTTTATTTTTCAGCATTTTAGTTAGTTTTTATTTTTTCTAGTTTTAAAATTTTTTTCTAAATTTTTGATTTGATTAGACGTTGAGGATAAACCGGTACTAAAAGCTCTTGTGTCCTTGGACGACCTCGGTATCTTACCAACACTATACTACGCTCACGATGGGTGCACTTGCCCATATGTGTATTTAGTGTTAGTAAATATCGTGTTTTATAAATTTAAAACTTGACTAAAAAGTGTAAAAGGGCTTAAAATATATATTAAAAACCATACACACTTCACACGCATCAATTACCCTACAAGCAGAAAATTAAAAAAATGTCACCGTGTGCTTTTTCCTTTTTCATGCTATTTGTAGGTTTAGTACGTTAACTTTATTTGTACAATAACTTTCCCCTATGTATTTGTGTGTTGAAATCATTAAATTTCAAATATCAACACTAACATGTAACTCGGCTACCGGTTCAACCATACCGACCCAAAACAGTTTAGAAGTACAAGACAAGCTGATTGTTTGGCTCCCGTCGCGGTTGTAAAAACACTTCTAAAAACATAAATAAGGGGTTGTTTGGTAGCCTCTGAATGGTCATTAAGAGGCTACCTTTTAATGGAACCATTAAGAATTTTATCAATGAGAAGATAGAAGAATGTGACATGTGATGATTTACCATTCAGAGGTTACCTCTTAACCATTCAGACTTGAGGTTACCTCTTATTCATTCAGAGGTTTTAAACCATTAAGAGGTATCATCTGAATGGTCATTAAGAGGCTACCAAACAGCCCCTAAGTCTTATCATAATCCCCGATATACTATTATAAATTATGACACTTTAAAAGAATTCGTCTAAATAGTATTCCAATTTTGAGTCTAGAAAACACAAATACATCAATGTGAGGTATTTTATGCCAGCCTTTCAAACTAGGCAGGTTGAGTGACTTTAGGTGAGGGGTCAAAACAAGTTTGAATCAGAATGAGTACGGATTAAAACGGGTGCTGAGCAAAATGAGTTGGAATTAAAATGCTCATTTCAATATAACAGTTTAGTTCGTGTCAAAAGGGCTTCTAGCCTAAATGAAGTTGATGGGTGGTGGATGCGGTAGGGATGTCGTTTGACATCGTCATTGACAACAAGCAAGTGGCGGAGACAAAGAATGAGCATGAGTGGTGTGGTGCTAACCCATTTCGACATTTTATTGGCCCGTTAAAAGGACCTGACTAAACCTTTATAAAATTTAGAGTAAACTGCCATTTTGGTTGTAACACCCTGAAAACAGGTTTGGTAATTAAACCCCGTTAATACTAAAGAGCAGGTAGAATACCGTTAGCAAAAAAAAAAAAATTAACCCCGAAATTTATTAGGATTCAAATAAATAAGCCTAATAATAAATAAAAGAGAGCAAACGACTTGAGAAGACAAAAGTTCATAAGGAGCTCGAGTTAACGAGACTTAAAATAAAACGGGTTGTGAACAAGATAAAATAACTAGGAAATAAATAACCTAGTTAGTTACAAGTTTTGTAGTTATGTGAAACTTTGGTCAAAACATGTTATATGCAACAAGGGTAAGGTATAGGGGCCAAAAGTGAAAAGATGGAAAAATAGTTTTATTAAATAAAACAATTAAAAACCAAACACACACACACTTGGTGTGTGTCTGGTCGCAGGAAAACACAGGGGGCCACCTAAGCTCATCTTCAAAACCATAAACTCTCACAAATCTCTAAAATTGAAGGTCAAGATCAATTCCAAAATGAAATCCGAGCCTAGATTAGTGATCTCCATTGCAAGGGGATCATAAGGTATGTGAAACTTGATAGAAAATCTCTACTTGAAATTCTGATGAACTTAGAGAATTCGGAAATTGTTGATGCATGATTGTTATATGGATGAAATAGGAACATTGTAGTGTCTAGGAGTAAACCCTAGACAAGTATATGTTGAAATCATGCCTAATTCTAGTAAAATCCACGAACACCATTGAAGGTGATTGTTGTTAGGGTTTTTATTGCTAAAAATAGTGTTATAATGTCATAAACATATTTTAATTGAAAGCTGAATTCAAACAGTTTTTTATCAGAATTTACAGCCGATTTGTATTGGCTGTAACGTGGATAAAACGTGACAAAAACATGTGTTTCTTGAGTCTAAAATGTAACTCCATGAAATATCTTTAAAACCCCACTGGAATGGCATTTTTTTGACGAAAATTGAATGTTTTATGAATTTTTTGGTATCGAAGGTTCATGTTGCGTTTTCTGGCAGAATTTGCAGCCCATTACGAATGTCATAACTCAATTTAAGAATTGAATTATAATCTCAAATTTTTACTGTAGGAAGCTTCAGGTAATTCCAAAAATCTCCAATTGAAATTTCGTCAATCGGATAAACGAGGAATTTTAAATGAATTTTTTCGTAAGCTGCAGTCAGAAGTGACGAATCTGATTGCAGCTTAGTAAATGAATTTTTATGAATTTTTGGTAAAGAGTTAGATCTTGAAAATTTAACACAAGGCCTAACCCTCCGATAGGTACGTCACATAAAAAAATCATAATTTTTGAAGACTTGTAAACAGGTTAAACAAGTCACCAAAAACAGCCTATTTTCAGTGATATGAAATGCCTAAATGAAATTGCGGTCTACTTGGTTGTGTGTAAAACGTGATTATATTAGGTGTTCGGATGAATGCTAATGATAAGAAATGTGTAAGGTGAAAAATCGTATTAAATTATGGTTAATCTAACCACCTTGTGAACATTGGATAATAGTTTGGCGCTTAACAAGCTAGGTGGAAGCTTGTGGATGAAGCGGGTCAAACGGAGCGAGTATGGAAAGAAAAGCGTGGCATGGATGCAAGGTAAGTAAATCTTACACCCTTTTATTTTAGAATGCGTAATGATTATAAAGGTTATGAAAATGATAAGCTAATATTTGAAATGTGATGTTTCGACGTAAATTGAAACGGGTCAGAATAAGTGAAAGTGATGAAAACCATAATGAATGGTAAAAAGGGGTTAAACGGTAATTTAAGTCAAGAGATGACGAACAAACAACAAGTTTTTTTTTGAAATGTTACCTCATGGGGTAACTTATAATGAGAAAAAGGGATAAAAATGGGAATTGGTCAAATGTTGACTAGTGTAAATCGAAGTTAAAAGGATACCCATGGCGTAAGCCGAATGGGTTAAGATCGTAAGAAAAGAATTTAAGGGAAGAAGGATTTGGTAATAAAATCCGGGACGAGATGGATGTATGAATTGGAAATCAAAAACCATGTTTTTGATTAAATGGGTAATATTGGGCATATAGGCCAAACGGGTCGAATGGTGGTGACAACGCCATTTGGCAATAGCGACTAATGTGGTTGTCAAGTCTTATATTGACAGGAGCGATTAGCAAATCGGATAATTGCGTCGCCATAGATTGTGTGATAATTAAAGCGAGGTATAAATCGGGTCTATTTGTTGACCCGGGCCAGGTACGCATATATAGACTTATAGTTAAAAGTGCAATGTTTGGGTTAAATGCCTAGAAACGTGTCTTTTCCGTAAAACAACCAACCGAAGTGTAGAATCCGAAAAATTGTTCAAATATACTAAATCCACCACAAGAATAGTTGTGGTGGAATGTAAGTAGATAATACAAATGTGGGAAAAGGATGGGTGAAAAGAATGAGTGAAATTTAAACTTAAAAATTCAAATTCTCTAAACGGGTTGAATAATCATAAAAAGGGATTTATAAGCATTAAGCTTATAAATCTGAATTTGATGTGAACAAGAAGATAAACGGGTCTGTAATTAAATTACGGACGCGTAGGAAAAAGAATCACGCAAAACGGGTAAGTAGAATGAAAGTTATGCCCTTTTAAAGTTCGTTTTTCGTCTAAAACCATAGCTGGGCAGATATGCAGCTCCCAGACCTGGAATCGCTGGAAAAGGGTCTCTCCCGCGCCACGCGACGGGTAACGTTGTTTCGGGCGCGACACGCGACGAACGTCACGACACGCGACACGTTGAGATGAGTCTCGCGCGACACGCGAGAGACATCAAAGTTGGAAATAATTATTTTGTTGATTATTTGATGCGTAGAACTTGTTTAAACTTATATTTAAGTTATCAAAACTAACTTTTATGTTGGTTTTGATCATAGGTGATATCAAGTGTACCCGGATGGAGATCAAGCGATGACAAAGGACCGAACACACGAAAATGAAGCTTCCGCAAGTTGTTTCGTCGTTATTCTTAAATGATGAATTAAATCACATTATGTTGTATTACTTTAAATTGTAAAAGTTTTTAATAAACCCGTATTTTTCATTGTAATTGTAACCGTAATTACATGATTATGGTCTTAAACTATACGAAAATCGTAAAATAATAGTAAGGGTCTTACATTGGTCCATGAGGTTTGTGCACTTTTGCCACTTTAGTCCAAATCTCAAACCTTTTACATCTGGGTCCCCGTGGTTTCAGTTTTGTTGTCATTTTAGTCCAAAAGTGAAATCAGCTTAAATCCCTCAAATTAAATCATGATATTTTGTCCTTTTCCTTAGGGGTAATGTTAGATATTTTAGTGTAATCGGGGATTGACTTAGTGATCAAAGCGAATAATAATACACATCAAGCAAGTTAGGAGGTGCGGGAGTGCACGCTTGTTTGAGTTATTATAATTCGAAGTGTACGGGCAGAGCCCGTACTCTACGGGGGTTCCAAGGGGGCAGCGCCCTTGGGAGCAGGGTCCAAGGGGCAGAGCCCCTGACTGGGGTCTAGCTTGGAAAAAAATTATTTTCATTAAATTGCCTTAATGAAACTGCATCAGAAAATTTTATTTTCTGGAATTTGTCACATTTTCGAAATGACAAAAATTTGCGGTTTTTTGGCAATTTTGTCTGAAAATCGAGATAACTGCCACTAGGCAGTTACACCCCAAAAATTCCAATTTCGTAGACAGTTTCTTGGGTCACAATCCTCTGGTTCGAAAATTCACACACACTAACATACCCTGGTTCAATTTCTCATAAAATCAGAGTTGTATCTGATTGAATTTTTCGGGTGAACCACCGAAATAATTTGATCTGAGAGTGATTACACGCCTCTCTGATCATCCGGCAAATCGAAATTCCCCAACAAAGATCAAATTAATTTCTGTGAAGATGGCAAGCGGATCGATGAAGGATATGACAAGCAAGGTTGAAAAACTGGAGAAGTTCGAAGGGCAGGACTTCCGAAGATGGCAGAAGAAGATGCACTTTCTTCTGACTTCGTTGAAGGTTGTGTACGTGTTGACTACTCCAATCCCGGAGATACAGGAGGAGGGCAATCTCGAGCAAATCAGGAAGAGGTCAAAGTGGGAGAACAACAATTATATATGTCTTGGCCACATTCTGAATGGTATGTCTGATCCCTTATTTGATGTTTATCAAAATGTTGAAACTGCAAAGTTACTGTGGGACACGTTGGAAGCTAAATACATGGCAGAAGATTCTTCTAGTAAGAAGTTTCTTGTCAGTAATTTCAATAATTACAGAATGGTTGATGAAAGGTCTGTGATGGAACAATATCATGAATTGTTACGAATTCTGGGGCAGTTTGCCCAACATGATATGAAGATGGATGAATCCATCTCTGTTTTGAGTATCATTGACAAGTTACCTCCTTCCTGGAGAGATGTTAAACATAATCTGAAACATCAGAAAGGAGAGTTAACTTTGGTTGAACTTGGAAGCCACTTCAGAATTGAAGAAGGCTTGAGAGCATAGGAAAATGTGTTGGTCAATTATGATAAGAAACGGGCTGGATCAAGTTCTGTGAACATGGTTGAAACGGGTGAATCATCCAAAGGAAACAGTAAGTTCAAAGGGAAACGCAAGTTTCAAGGAAACAACAATTCGGGTTCAAACAAAAAGCCGAATTACCCTTGCTGGAAATGTGGTAAGGTTGGTCACTTTAAGAGGGACTGTAAGATGATGAAGAATAACAATAAGTCCGGTTCAAAGAACAAGAATGAGGCTGGTTCTAGCGGGTCCAAGGACCCGGGCAAGCAAGGTCAGAATTTAGTACAATTTAATAATTCGGTTCAGAATTATGTGTCACTAATTTCTGAGGCATTTTATGTGCAGGATGATGACATTGCTTGGTGGGTTGATTCGGGTGCAACAAGTCATGTATGCAAGGATCTTCGTTGGTTTAAAGACTTTCAACCAATCGAAGACGGATCTATCATCAAGATGGGGAACGTTGCAACTGAACCAATCAAGGGAATAGGAACTGTGAATCTTGTTTTTACTTCTGGAAAATGTTTACTTTTGAACAATGTTTTGTATGTGCCCGGAATTCGAAAGAATCTGTTAAGTGGTATTGTGTTGAATAATTGTGGGTACAAACAAGTATTGGAAAGTGACAAGTATATCTTGTCAAGACATGGTACCTTTGTTGGTTTCGGTTATCTATGTAATGGTATGTTTATGTTGAATGTTGATGTCTCGTTTATGAATGAATCTGTTTGTGTGGCTTCAACTAGTAATGTTAATGATGTACCTTCAACTAGTAGTAGAAACAACTTGACTAAATCGGAATTATGGCATGCTAGACTAGGACATGTACATTATAAAAGAGTTAAAGAAATGTCTAAAATGAGCTTAATTCCGCCTATTAACATAAACAATGATAAATGTCATATTTGCAAGTTGAATAAGATAACCAAAAAGCCTTTCATGCAACATGTTCATAGGGAAACTAAAGTGTTAGATTTGATACATAGTGATCTATGTAATTTTCATGCTACACCATCTCTAGGTAATAAAAAATATGTAGTAACATTTATAGATGATGCTACTAGATTTTGTTGTGTTTATTTGTTGCATGCTAAGGATGAAGCTCTTGAAAAGTTTAAGATTTATAAACAAGAAGTAGAGCTTCATCGGAGTGGGTTGATCAAAACCCTACATACGGATATAGGTGGTGAGTATTTTGATCCGGTGTATTTCCAATCTACTGGAATAATACACCATACCACAGCTCCTTACACACCGGAACAAAATGGTGTGGCGGAAAGGAAAAATAGGACTTTAAAGGAAATGGTCAATACCATGTTGTCCTATTCGGGCCTAAGTGAGGGCTTTTGGGGTGAGGCTATGTTGACAGCCTGCTATTTTCTAAATAGGGTTCCAAATAAAAGGAACAAGACCACCCCTTTTGAGCTTTGGTATAAAAAACCACCTGAGCTGCATAAGCTGAGAGTTTGGGGTTGTAGAGCCGTGGTGAGGCTCACTGATCCTAAGATAAGGAACATAGGGGAAAGAGGTATAGACTGCATTTTCATTGGGTATGCGGAGCATTCATTTGCTCACAGGTTCTATGTTATAGAACCAAATGACTACGTGTCAGTGCATACGGTTATTGAGGCAAGAACTGCAGAGTATGATGAGAATAGATTCTCTTCAATACCTAGGCCTAGAGACATGGTTCCAAGCTCTAGTAACTCTCACGTGGCTGATCAAGTGATGGATACTCCTCCGGAACCTAGGAGGAGTGGTAGAGAAAGAAAAGCTAAATCATTTGGTGATGATTTTCAGCTATATTTGGTTGAAGGATCTAGAGATGAAATTAAAATTCAATATCAATATTGCTTCAATATTGAGGAAGACCCTAAAACCTATAGTGAAGCCATGGCATCTCGGGATGTAGCTTTTTGGAAAGAAGCTATAAATGATGAAATGGACTTTATTAGGCAGAATAACACTTGGAAACTGTCTGATCTACCCCCTGGGTGTAAACCACTTGGTTGTAAATGGATCTTTGTAACACTCTAAATTCAAAATGACCAAAATTTATATTTTAATTGCGGAAAAAGTAGGTCCCAAAATTTCTTCTGTCTAATGACATTATATAAACTTGTCTTCATCATTTAGATATGAACAACACTGCTCTTTTTTTTTAAAATATGATCTAATAAGTTTATATTCGTAACCCATTACTAAACAAAATGACCACTAAAAACATTATAGGATATAAACTCAACTATGTGATGTTCGTAATTCATCCTGCGCACTTGATCCTCAACTTTAGAATCCATCCATGAGTTTTACCTACGGCATTACAAAACGACATGTTAGTATTAATTAGAATGAGATCATATGATAATCAAACTTGTAAGTTTGATCTCAAACACCAAAATCTTGAACTTGGAACAATCCCCGATGTAAACTACATCGGAATCGACGAAGCCTTAGCCGACCTAGCGTAGACATCCCATTGTAACACGTAACATAGACCAGAAACCCATCATGGTAACAACTAGAATCGGTGTGACCTATGTTGAATATAGTGTAGGGTACGCCACCTACAACGCTTGTACACGATTTTCGGTTTTTAAAACGAGTCAATCTCGTACTTCTCAAACCTGCTTCTAGTCAACATGATCATCAGCACTGGAGTTAAAACTCATAGTTCTAATAATAATTTTAGCCTTGTTAATATTCCAAGCTCTTACCACCAACCACATTATTAACAATCATTTGCACAAAAAAAGGGTCGAATCATAATTCCTTAACATGCCATTAAGACTCGACATTTTTTTTCTAGTTACTGCCAATCTTCATATTTGCAGGAAGGCATAAGTTCACAACATTGTAGAAATACTTCCCATTTCATACCTCGTACCTTACATTATACAACAAAGTTGAATCTAAACAATATATAATATAAGTCTCATTAACAACAAGATAGATAGCATACCATTTTAAAATCCCAAAGGCAACATATGTAGCCATCTATCATCACTTGTTACTTTAATCATTCTAAAGGTTAAGTATCTGTAAGACCCTAATACGTATTTTGACAAAAAGTCGCAGCGGAAATTCATGCCATAAAATTTCTTTCATTACAAACGTCTTGACTTACTTGAAAGTTCGTTTGAATATGTATCTTTTACAAAAATAAGGTATAAGTCCTGTTTACTAAAGTACATACTCAATTATTCCCGTACAATTTATCTTATGACTCGATCTTCGATCTCTATTCCTCGTGATAACCGCCCGTGATTCGTACAACCTGCACTCACCACATACATTCATAACATTAGTACATAATACATAAACACGATTCAATCTCGTACACTTTCCATTTCATTATCTTTCTAGCTTTAAGCATTTCATCTGCGTATCCATATCCTGGTGAGGCTTCAATAATGTACCTGCATTACTTTTCTTTCTCAAGGCACACTATTAATAACGTATTACACAACGTATCTAAATCACACATACATACATTCTTACATGCATACATACACATCTACAAACATACATGCCTTCCTATATCCCTACATACATGCATACACTCATATGTATCTCCATATGTACCAAATACACATTTACATATACACATACATTACTACGTCTCTACATACATACATATACACATACGTATCTTCACATATACATAAATACACATCTACATGCGTACATACATTACTAGGCCTTCACATATATACATACTATCATACGCATCTTCATATATACAATAATACACTTCTACATATGTACCTACATTCATACGTCCCTACATGCATGCCTACACTCATACATATCCTCCATATATACATAAACACACCTCTATATACACGTACCAGATCTTGCATACCTCTTACATACTCATACGTTAATTACATGGGACTTATACTTTGATTTATAGCCCATAAACATCTAAGGATTGATGCGTGGTTAAAAACCGGTGCTCGTAATCATATAACTTTATGTTTTTATATGAGTTTTAATCTTGAATGGCCTACTCTTAATTAGATTTGCGTTTATGCAGGTTTGATGGAGTTTAAGGGCTTTTCGGGAGCTTTACGAAGAATCGGGTCGAAAAACGATGTACCGGGATGCGTTACGGATCATTCGGAAGTGCAAAACAAAGAAATCGGAGAAGAGGGCTAGACAACCCGTCGCCGACGGGTCCATGACCGTCGGCGACGCCCTTTTAAAATGCCCGTAAGCTGAAATTCCCCGTATCCAGTTAATTAGGCCGTCGGCCGGTTTTGTGGTTTTGGGAGCCCGTCGGCGACGGGGTGGGACCCGTCGGCGACGCCCTCTAGAAAAGGCACTTTTCTGCAGTTCCGTTTCGTCGTCCGTACGCACTAAAACGCGCATAACTTTTGAACCGTTTACCCGTTTAACCTCCCGTTTCTTCCTACATGCTTGTAAATTCACATTCTATCATATGAATTTAAAATCCCACATCCGGATTAAGGAAATTCTTAACTTACACGCTATCGTCTTATTATTCATTTACGATTTATTCGACCCGTTCATGCATTCATTCACATAACTCGTTCGATTGACCATAACTTCTTATGAACCTAATAATATCAATGACGACTATCATAAAAGATTAAATTCTCGGATGCCTTGCATCCTCTTAACCCATTTTCGCTCAAAAGCTTATTTTGACCCGTTATGGGTATTTGCGCATTAAATGGTCTATGACATACAAAACCCTATACTTTGCTTTCATACTTGACCAAGACATTACTCTAACCGAATAGCTCGTTTCCAAATGACTTTTAAGGTCGTTTGCCCGAAATACCTATCAAGGGCATTTTTGTCAATTTCGCTCTATCCTTAACAACAAAGGAATTCCTTACATAAGTAACCAATCCTACTACTTAGCTACAATTCTTAATCACACATTCCTTGCTCGGATCAAAACTAAGATCCGTTTAATACTTCATCGACATCGTACAATTCATTCCTATTTGACCTCAATTATCATATTTAATTAAGTTGCATATAACTTTACATAAACAACTAAGAAGTGATTACGGAATCACTTACCTCATGCATCCGTGTTCACATTCGTTCCTCGCCACTTCTTGATCCGTTAACCTTCCGTGCTTGATTCCGTCTCGACATGATTCCTATATTTCCATGTCATCGAAATCACATTCTCATTAGCATACACAGTTGTACATGTTAACGATCATATCGATCGCATAATTCACATTTGACGTTATGGCCACTTCTAACAAACATAATACATATAACCAAATTCATACCATTTCCAACTCGTGAAATCCGTCATGTCATCGCATTAAACACACATACGTCTAACATGCACCGTATAACTTACTTTAATCTTACAATTATGACAACATGTCTAACCATTCTTCTTATACACAGTTGACTTGTTAGAAGTCAACGGTCCATTTACCTTAACTTTCGACTTATCATTATATACCCGTAACATCATAACCGACTATACGGACGACAATACATACATTTTATCATACGATTGGTGTGCGTACCACCTTTTAAGCATAACGTACAACTAATTCATGCACAATCTTCTAAATTCATACATAGTTCATCAAATCCTTCTACTAATCAACATGTGGTATTTAAAATTAAACATCAAACATATTATCATCACATTTTATTCACTTCATCTAACAACAATTCATCATTTCTTATCCAATTTCTTTAAACATTCACATACATGTATGATTCCAAACATTATTAACATAAGTAAATCATCAATTTACATTACATCATCTAAAACCCACTTCATAACTACTTGTTAATCACTTACAAGTGATCTAATCTTAAGTTCTTCATAATTTCATCATACTTTTGATATGTGTACTACCTTGTAAGCATAGTGTAAAACTAGTTCATGCATATCATTCTAATCTCATACACAATTCATCAATTTCTTCCTTCTAATCAACATAAATCATACATGCATAAACATCAATCATACTAGTATCACATTTCTTTCAATTCCTCTCACAAGAATCCATCATACAAATCAAAATACATCAATATTAAGTAAGAATTTAGACATAGATGATTTACCCATGTCATCATCTTCACCATAACAAACGGGTTTCACCCTTAAACATCAAATTAGCCTAAACCATGCATAATCCATGTTCCAAATGATGAATCTAACACATACTCATGCTCAATTTCATACAACTTCGCGATTTACAACAAAACCCACTTCGTGCATAATCACCAAACTAGCTTTTAAGACATACCTTGCGATCCCCTTGTGAAGGTGATCGTTAATCTATGCTCGGTTATGAGTTTGAGCTTCATCTTGCCCTTCAATTTGAAGATTTTGAAGAAACTAGGGTTTGAACCCTCTTTTTCCTTCCTGATCATCGATACACACACACACACTATGTGTGTGTGTGGTGTTTTAATTTTGTTTTATAAAATCATGTTTCCCACTGAACGGTTTTGGTCCCTCTAGTTTCATTTTAGTTAAATAAGAGATTAAAACTCGTTTCTTTATATCAACCGGGTTTTAATTTACCAAACCCGTTTTTGGGGTGTTACAGTATCATCTAGCGATTCTTTTGCATTATCAATAGTAGAGAAATTAATGTTTAATCCAATATGATCACTACGCCATAATCCTACATTTTTACGTAAATATCGGTGATATTACCAACACCGTAACAAGTCAAATACAATATCACAATACATGTGTAAGATAACTTACCTTTGCCCGTATGATTAGCTATACTTCGAATCCCCTTTCTGACCCGTTGACTTCTTGTTAGATGCTACCGAGCATAATTCCCTTTTTCTTCAATTCCGTTGCTGGAATTTCACAACGAATCAAGCCTTTCGTATAAACGGTTTCATATGAGAAAACAAACTCTTCATGTAATGTGAACCGAAACTACATTTAGAGTTGTGTTTTCCTCTGGAACAATTCTTTAGCCTCGTAACATCCTTGTAAGGCCGTTTGGACAGCCATGCAACCATTCATGTTTCCTGTTTTTGACCCCTGTTTTCTGTTACAACTGATCGCAACAAAATTACACATTTCTAGACCTCAGATCAGAAATTCCTCTGGTGAGAATACTCATCTATAAGCTTGAAAACTACAGTTCAAATTTCATTACGATCCGACTGTTGATTATGATCATCTATTTGTGTGGATCATACTGTAAAAATTTTAAGATGATCCAACGGCTAGAACTTTCGGATCAGCCAGTTCTTTGAGGCTGTGCAGTTAAAAAAACAACCACCCAAATTCGAACAGAACCATTTCCAAAATTTTGATGGTTAAAAATGGGATCTAGAATTTATATTGAACTGAAATGGAGCTTACCATGGAGTTTGGGATGTCGAGAAATGGTTCCAGACAAAAATTAAAGGTAGCAAGATCACCATCACTCGCCACACCCGGACCACCGTCGGTCACCGACCGCCGCACCTCCCTTCTCTCTCTGGCTCCAGCCTTCTCTCTCTCTAAATCCAGAAAATAAACTTTTTTTTTGCAACTAATGAGCCATGAATGACTTTTATACATTCAAAAATGTGTGAACTACAATACATCCCCCCTTAAGTTTGATTTGTTACAACAATGACCCCTCAAGTTTGGGTGAGTCACAAGATGATGTAACGGTATGCCGGTATATATTACTCTGAACCGAACTCGTCATGTTTCCCAACATTATATTAAAAATGTAATGTGATAAATTTTTTTACTTATCAGATTCTTTACTCTTGAAATAAGTCTTTACTGATAGTAAAATATCATATTACAATTTCACCCGAGAATAGGATGTTACAAATCTACCCAGCTTATAAAGGTTTCGTCCCCGAAACCTTATTAGCGAAAGATTAGATTAATTTTACTTATAGTTTCCACCCCTTCTCTTTATCCTTTACACTTAAGGGTTTAACCACATATATGAATCCATATCCTACATAGAGACTTGTAACCACAACATATAACCTGTAACCATACCTTGTGTTTATCTACAAATTAATCCATGGTCATGAACATTTGTCATATACATGTTTAGAGAAAGAAACACATATCTTGATACAAAATGAGAATACACATTTCATGTCTCAACTATGTAACTTTTCCTCTTGTAACCCAATTTTGTTAGTTCGATGCTTTCATGCTAACATCTTAAAAGTCAATATCTAGAGCAATATAATGAAGTCCTTAAACATCAATCATAGTTTGACAGACTCTTTCATGGATTAAGACATTCCTTTATATGCATTAAAGGAGTAACTTCAACTCATATTTGCCATTTCTAGTTCAGTAAATTTCTGATTATATCTATCACATGTTTGTAAAATGACTTAAAATCTAACAAACTTATATGTCCATTCATCAGCATCAGCAGTGATGTTTAAAAGTGATATAGTTAATACATCTATCTACGCTTTAAATTTAAGGAATCTTTACACATCATAAATTTGAATTCACTTGTATGACCAAGATAAACACATTATATTACGACCACTCTAACCGGTTACATACAACATCATGACTTCTAAGTTGATTCTCCTAGTAGTTATGTAACATAAACAAAATCGTTTATTAACTTCTTGACTCATGATTCAACATTGGAACATAACTCCACTACATGATTCTAAAATAGTCATTCAACCCCATTTTTCTACATATCTTCTGTATATAATTTAAAACCTTATCACATATCTTTTAAGAATCGTAATATTTCGCTTTATCAAGAAAACAAAAAAAAGTCAAAGAGCATTTACCTCATCAGTGGAAGAGATTTATAAGCATCTACAAGTCTTGTACTCATCATTTCTCAAATGCCCCAAATTTCCACCCTTCTCTCCTTGATAGCATATTAAGGACTTCATAAGTCAATCTAAGCATAAATATGGCACACAACATCTTTGTATACATCAACACTTAATGTTAATTTTCATAATAAATTCAATTTGTCATCTTTACAATATTTTAATCCATTTCGCTCATTCATAATCTGTGGTTTTAATCAAATCCTCATTAACAAACATCTCAAGTAGACAATTGGCTTGTTCGTTTTGTTATATATATATACACACACATTTATCTCATCGTATTAAGATCATTAATTAGATCTTTAACAATTCCCACATTTTTATCAAGATAATAAGATCTTCAAACATTCATTCATTTTTTTATCATTGAGATTATATAATCTCCAAATACCCTCTCCAAGGTCTTTAACAAAACTAACTTATTAGCATAAGAAAGTAGCCACTATAAACCTTTCTTAGGTAATTGATTGTAAATACAAAAATTTACCTTCTTTTGAAAAGGGAACACGTAAATATTTCAATCAACGTAATCACTTGCATACTTATGATCTTCCTTATCTTTGTTTATTAACAATTCATCGGGCCCCTTATTTTTTTTTGTTCAATCATATTCTATGAAGTCTTATCATAATTTATTAGCATATATTTAAACCAAAAAGCATTTAGAATACAATATAATTAATTCACTACTCAATTTAACTCATTATGTCTCCACAATTTTTTACCTTTATGCTTCCATCCACATAAATTATGGCTTCTACAAGATCACACTAGTACTTATGTTCATAATTTCACTCGAAAATGAACTGTTCAAGATGTCATACATTACATTTCCTTGTAGTTACCATAACATTTATTTTAATGGCTAAACTTTCACACCTTTTGTTTTTACACCTTTCCACCAGGTTCGAACCTGGCTTCTTTCCCCCCAAACACCTTTGGTGTTACCACTCGGCTATAGCCCAAGTGGCAGTTACTATAATTTGCTTCAAGATCCGATGAGAAATCTCTCATGCGTAGTTCTCGTGATTTATTAGAACAATTCTTCCTTTATTTTTTTTAATAAATTCTATTCCTTAAAAAAATCATTTTGCCATTTTTAAGGCCATATTAGCGTTAACTAACAACCTTTGTTATCAAGTCATCAGAATAACACTTAGTTTAGACTCCTTTACTATGGTATTAGCATCAAAATGATAATCACCAGAATCACCGTCATGAGATCATGGGACCTCATACTCTCTTTTACTCCTTGGTGAGATTATAAAATCTCTGTAATTCTTTATAAGGGATCGAGAATGTCTAAACTTTTTAATGTAATTCAATAATCCATTAATTATTTGCCAACTTATCCACTTATTAGTTATTGTATGTACATATTGAAGTATGGGTTTGTACTTGCTTTCAGTTCGAACATACTTACAAAAACATTGTTTCATTATTTTAGTGTCTCTTGCAAAAACTTCCCCTCCCATCCATACTTAAGCCATTCGTCCGGGTCTTAGCCAGTCATTCATCCCAACTCTCATGAGTTGATTTTTAATATGCCCATCGCGTAACTTTATTCGATACTTATTTCTTTCAATAAAACTTTCGTTTAGGTGCTAATTTCCATCACCCTTCTTGTTATCTTATTGAAATTTGTCTTATACTTACTCATGTAATCCGTTTGACTCTAACAAGGTCAAACTGTCAATACATCCCTAACTAGGTTTCAAGAACTCATCCCACACATGTTCATATATGCGTGACATGTATATATATGCACTCCTTTAGTGGAGCAACATACTTAACCTGGCAAGGCTACCGGTACCACTTGTTTACAATGTTTATACTTACCGTAGTTGGGGAGAGAAACGCATTCCCTCCTTCATTCTCATCCGATCCTTATTTATTTATGGATCCAACCTTTCATTCTTACTTATTTCATTCATACTTACTTATGGATTCAAGCCCTTTCCATCCTTACTTTTCATTTCTATATGTTTGATCTGTATTCTCCTACGTATTTAAATTTTTCATTCATATATTTTTTTTACCTGCACTTACTTACGGATCCTAATTTTTCATTCATGCTTTTCATTCATACAAGTTTGATCCTTACTCAGTTACGGATTCAAACTTTTCATTCATGCTTTTCATTCTTACAAGTTTGATTCGTACTCAACTACAGATTCAAACTTTTCATCCATGCTTTTCATTCTTACAAGTTTGATCCTTACTCAGTTACGGATTCAAACTTTTCATTCATGCTTTTCATTCTTACAAGTTTGATCCGTGCTCAACTACGGATTCAAACTTTTCATTCATGCTTTTCATTCTTACAAGTTTGATCCGTACTCAACTACGGGTTCAAACTTTTTAATTCTTATAGAATACCCCCATTTTCTTGAGAGTCTTACAACTCCTTCACCCACACGTCAACCTTCTTCCCGATTCTACCGGACATACCTGTGATGATTATCATGGTCTCACGAATGTCATATGCTTCTTGCGTACTGGCATGTGCGCAATTCACATACTAGTTTCGTGCCTTCATGTAATCATCACCTCATTCCCGGAGAAGCGGTTTTTCAGTTTATGGTCTTTAAAACTTACCAAGACAATATCATTGTATTTCGTTTAACATTTACCCTCCCTTAGGAGATTTTCCCAACACCGGTACTCATATATATTAATATTGTGTACCTGGGGTCCATCTGTCTAATTACATGCTTTGGTATTCATCCTAGACCGCGTCCTCAGATCATCCTCCTCAATCTCTTAAGCTTACCTTGCATATACAAAACAATTAGTTTCTTTATATAAACACATATATACATGCTTACATTCAATTCTACCTTCGGATCTTGAACGAGTCTCGGATTGTACGGTTTCCTAGTCACAAGAGCACACAGGTTTGAGTTCAAGTACTTACCTCTTTGGTACTTCGTTTCACTCAAACTAGAGCTCTGATACCAACTTGTAACACTCTAAATTCAAAATGACCAAAATTTATATTTTAATTGCGGAAAAAGTAGGTCCCAAAATTTCTTCTGTCTAATGACATTATATAAACTTGTCTTCATCATTTAGATATGAACAACACTGCTCTTTTTTTTAAATATGATCTAATAAGTTTAGATTCGTAACCCATTACTAAACAAAATGACCACTAAAACATTATATTATATAAACTCAACTATGTGATGTTCGTAATTCATCCTGCGCACTTGATCCTCAACTTTAGAATCCATCCATGAGTTTTACCTACGACATTACAAAACGACATGTTAGTATTAATTAGAATGAGATCATATGATAATCAAACTTGTAAGTTTGATCTCAAACACCAAAATCTTGAACTTGGAACAATCCCCGATGTAAACTACATCGGAATCGACGAAGCCTTAGCCGACCTAGCGTAGACATCCCATTGTAACACGTAACATAGACCAGAAACCCATCATGGTAACAACTAGCATTGGTGTGACCTATGTTGAATATAATGTAGGGTACGCCACCTACAACACTTGTACACGATTTTCGGTTTTTAAAACGAGTCAATCTCGTACTTCTCAAACCTGCTTCTAGTCAACATGATCATCAGCAATGGAGTTAAAACTCATAGTTCTAATAATAATTTTAGCCTTGTTAATATTCCAAACTCTTACCACCAACCACATTATTAACAATCGTTTGCACAAAAAAAAGGGTCGAATCATAATTCCTTAACATGCCATTAAGACTCGACATTTTTTTCTAGTTACTGCCAATCTTCATATTTGCAGGATGGCATGAGTTCACAACATTGTAGAAATACTTCCCATTTCATACCTCGTACCTTACATTATACAACAAAGTTGAATCTAAACAATATATAATATGTCTCATTAACAACAAGATAGATAGCATACCATTTTAAAATCCCAAAGGCAACATATGTAGCCACCTATCATCACTTGTTACTTTAATCATTCTAAAGGTTAAGTATCATCTAGCGATTCTTTTGCATTATCAATAGTAGAGAAATTAATGTTTAATCCAATATGATCACTACGCCATAATCCTACATTTTTACGTAAATATCGGTGATATTACCAACACCGTAACAAGTCAAATACAATATCACAATACATGTGTAAGATAACTTACCTTTGCCCATACGATTAGCTATACTTCGAATCCCCTTTCTGACCCGTTGACTTCCTGTTAGATGCTACCGAGCATAATTCCCTTTTTCTTCAATTCCGTTGCTGGAATTTCACAACGAATCAAGCCTTTCGTATAAATGGTTTCATATGAGAAAACAAACTCTTCATGTAATGTGAACCGAAACTACATTTAGAGTTGTGTTTTCCTCTGGAACAATTCTTTAGCCTCGTAACATCCTTGTAAGGTCGTTTGGCAGCCATGCAACCATTCATGTTTCCTGTTTTTTACCCCTGTTTTCTGTTACAACTGATCGCAACAAAATTACATATTTCTAGACCTCAGATCAGAAATTCCTCTGGTGAGAATACTCATCTATAAGTTTGGAAACTACAGTTCAAATTTCATTACGATCCGACCGTTGATTATGATCGTCTATTTGTGTGGATCATACTGTAAAAATTTTAAGATGATCCAATGGCTAGAACTCTCGGATCAGCCAGTTCTTTGAGGCTGTGCAGTTAAAAAAACAACCACCCAAATTCGAACAGAACCATTACCAAAATTTTGATGGTTAAAATTGGGATCTAGATTTTATATTGAACTGAAATGGAGCTTACCATGGAGTTTGGGATGTCGAGAAATGGTTCCAGACAAAAATTAAGGGTAGCAAGATCACCATCACTCGCCACACCCGGACCACCGTCGGTCACCGACCGCCGCACCTCCCTTCTCTCTCTGGCTCCAGCCTTCTCTCTCTCTAAATCCAGAAAATAAACTTTTTTTTTGCAACTAATGAGCCATGAATGACTTTTATACATTCAAAAATGTGTGAACTACAATACACCCCCCCTTAAGTTTGATTTGTTATAACAATGACCCCTCAAGTTTGGGTGAGTCACAAGATGATGTAACGGTATGCCGGTATATATTACTCTGAACCGAACTCGTCATGTTTCCCAACATTATATTAAAAATGTAATGTGCTAAATTTTTTTACTCATCAGATTCTTTACTCTTAAAATAAGTCTTTACCGATAGTAAAATATCATATTACAATTTCACCCGAGAATAGGATGTTACAATCTTCAAGAAGAAGATGAAAGTAGATGGTTCAATTGAAAAGTTTAAAGCTCGATTGGTTATCCAAGGCTTTAAACAAAAGGAAGGAATTGACTACTTTGATACATATACTCCTGTAGCAATAATATCCACTATTAGATTGTTGGTTGCTTAGCTGTAATACACAATCTTGTAATTCGCCAAATGGATGTGAAAACCGCTTTCCTGAATGGTGATTTGGATGAGGAGATATATATGAAACAACCAGAGGGTTTTGTTATGCCTGGCAATGAGCATAAGGTGTGTAAGCTAGTTAAGTCATTATATGGCTTAAAGCAAGTACCAAAACAGTGGCATCAAAAGTTTGATGAAGTGGTTTTGTCTAATGGTTTTGTATTAAACCAAGCAGACAAGTGTGTATATAGCAAATTTGATGATTCTAGGAAAGGAGTCATAATTTGTCTATATGTAGATGACGTGTTGATCTTAGGTACTGACCAGGATCAAGTTGATAAACAAAGAAATTTTTGTCTTCTTGTTTTGATATGAAAGACTTGGGGGAGGCGGAAGTGATCCTTGGTATAAGGATCAAACGGGAGAACAATGGCATATCTATCTCTCAATCTCATTATATTGAGAAGATATTGAAAAAGTTTAATTTTCATGATAGTTCTCCGGTTAGCACTCCAATGGATCCTGCTTTTAAGCTCTCATCTAATGAAGGTGTAGCTGTAAGCCAACTTGAATATTCAAGGGCCATTGGATCCCTCATGTATGCCATGATTAGCACTAGACCGGATATAGCTTATGTTGTTGGAAAGCTTAGTAGGTATACTAGCAATCCAGGTGCAAGTCATTGGCAAGCAATGAATCGAGTATTTAGGTACTTGAAAGGAACCATGAAATATGGTTTGACCTATACTGGATTTCCTTCGGTTTTAGAAGGTTATTCAGATGCAAGTTGGATTAAAAACAAGGAAGATCATTCTTCCACGAGTGGATGGACTTTTCTGCTTGGAGGAGGTGCCATATATTGGGCATCTAAGAAACAGACTTGCATTACTAATTCGACAATGGAGTCTGAGATTGTAGCATTAGCAACAGCTGGCAAAGAAGCTAAGTGGCTAAGAAACTTGATTTATGAGATTCCATTGTGGCCTAAACCTATATCACCAATATCTATTAGATGTGATAGTGCTGCTACCTTGGCTAAGGCCTATAGCCAAGTGTATAATGGGAAGTCTAGACACTTAGGTGTTAGACACAGCATGATTCGTGAGCTCATCACGCAAGGGGTGATATCGGTGGAGTTTGTGAGAACTCAACATAATTTAGCCGACCACTTAACCAAAGAGTTATGTAGAGATCTTGTGCACAAGGCGGCTGTAGGGATGGGATTAAAGCCCACCTGAGATTTCTCGTGTTAAGATACCCAATTCCCACCTAATATGACGTTAGGTGCAGAATTCAATGTGGAAAGCTTAACATCTAGAAATTGGAACACATTAGTAGCATCATCCCAAGGTATGTGTTCAGACCTGCAAGTTAAAGGAGGTTGAAGGTTTTCTTCTTAATAGTTCTTTGAAAAATTGCATATGCAGGTGCAAGAATAAAGAGCTACCTATATGAGCATGAAGTTTAGCCGCTTCAAGAAGCTAGGACTTGGCTTTGATATGTTCATTGAAGAATGGGACATAGGCTAGTAAAAATAGTGTCAAGAAATAACATTAGAGTATGTAAACTTGTGTGTATATTATCGTCATGTATTCACCGAATGGAAAGGGTTCAATCCTTAGTGACACCCCTATATTCGAATATTTGGAATGTGTAATATACTAATGTGAAATTCAATCGTCGCGATATTTCATTTATGCATAAGTTTGATTGTTGTGAATTTGTTTAAGTTAATCAAGGATTACGCTAAAATGGGGGAGGAATGTTAGATATTTTAGTGTAATCGGGGATTGACTTGGTGATCAAAGCGAATAATAATACACATCAAGCAAGTTAGGAGGTGCGGCAGTGCACGCTTGTTTGAGTTATTATAATTCGAAGTGTACGGGCGGAGCCCGTACTCTACGGGGGTTCCAAGGGGGCAGCGCCCCCTTGGCGGGGGTCCGGGGGCAGCGCCCCTGGGAGCAGGGTCCAGGGGCAGAGCCCCCAGCTGGGGTCGAACTTGGAAAAATTTTATTTTCATTAAATTGCCTTAATGAAACTGCATCAGAAAATTTTATTTTCTAGAATTTGTCACATTTTCGAAATGACAAATATTGGCGGTTTTTTGGCAATTTTGTCTGAAAATCGAGATAACTGCCACTAGGCAGTTACACCCCCAAAAATTCCAATTTCGTAGACAGTTTCTTGGGTCACAATCCTCTGGTTCGAAAATTCACACACACTAACATACACTAGTTCAATTTCTCATAAAATCATAGTTGTATCCGATTGAGTTTTTCGGGTGAACCACCGAAATAATTTGATCTGAGAGTGATTACACGCCTCTCTGATCATCCGGCAAATCGAAATTCCCCAACAGGTAATTTGGTCATTACAAGTATTATTTTAAGGGTTATTGGATTTTATCACCCTTAACTATTCGTCATTGGCCGCGACCACCTCCAACTATCACTTTGACGCTCGCCACCGACAACTTAACAGTTAGTGTGTTCTGTCACCAAACCACTGACTTTTGATCCTGTTACTATACTTTTGGAGTGTCCTAAAATCCCTAAAACCTGACACCCCAAAAAGTGTAGTAACATGAGCAAAAGTTAGTGATAAGTTAACAAAATGGTGACAGAACACACTAAGTGTTAAGTTGGGGGTGACGGGCGTCAAAATGATAGTTGAGGGTGGTAGCGACCAATAGCCAATAGTTATGCGTGATAAAATCTAATAACCCTTATTTTAAAGAATCTCTTTATTCTTCTCCCCTTTTTCTCTAGGGTTTCATCATCTAAAATCCAAATCCATTTCAATGGCGGACGAACCAGTGGCGCCTTCAACACCTCATCACCAACAATCTCCACCTTCCGCTGCTAGATTTACCACTGCTCTGGCAACCTACAACCGCAACCTGAGGGAGCTCCATTGGATTGAAATTGGTTCCGATTTGAGCGAATATGTCTTGCAGTTTGTTCACGATCGGAATCACGTTGTGGCCGAGAGAAGCGGCGGAAGGTGGAGATTGTTGGTGATGAGGTGTTGAAGGAGCCACTGGTTCGTCCGCCATTGAAATGGATTTGGATTTTAGATGATGAAACCCTAGAGAAAAGGGGTAGAAGAATAAAGATATTCTTTAAAATAATACTTGTAATGACCAAATTACCCGAAGGACAAAACATCATTATTTAATTTGAGAAATTTAAGCTGATTTTACTTTTGGGCTAAAATGGCAACAAAACTCAAACCACAGGGACCAAGATGTAAAAAGGTTTGAGATTTGGACTAAAGTGGCAAAAATGCACAAACCTTAGGGACCAAAATGGCAGTTTACTCTAAATTTATATTTGTCCAAACATAAAATTATATGTAACAATAACAATAAAAAGTCGTGACAAGCTGGTCTAGTGGTTAGTCAGTTGGTTTCTCTCCTTGAGGTCCCAAGTTCAACTACCACTAAGAACATTGGTGGTGGCAATGAAGTTTAGAACTAGGTCACTCTGGAGGTCGCCTGTTCGAAACCAAGCCGAACCGGGTTTTACCGCAATGAGCCTTCGGGCAGCGAGTTTTCCCCGGAACTGGTGGCTTGGTGGCTCGGGTATGCATCCAACTCTGACCGTTATGGAGGACGGGATATATTTGCTCGATTGAGGGCTATGCTTATCCGGTGATTTAGTTGGTCGGTCAGAAAAAAAAACAATAAAAAAAAGAGTTAAATGTCATTTTAGTCCCTGTGGTTTAGGTTATTTTGCCGGTTTGGTCCAAATGTTTGAAACGTTGTCATTTTAGTCCAAATAGTTTCAAACGTTGTCATTTTAGTCCACTGGGTTAACTTCATCAATTTTTTCTGTTAACTAGAAGGGCAATTCAGTCATTTTTATGTAATTCTGCTAACTAGAAGAGCAATTCGGCCGTATAAAATGACTGAATTGCCATTCTCGTTAATAGAAAAATGGAATGAAGTAAAACAAGTGAACTAAAATGGCAACGTTTCAAACTCTTTGGACTATAATGGTAACATTTCAAATCTTTAAACTAAATTGATAAAATAATCCAAACCACATGGAGTAAAATGAAATTGTATACTATTAATAAACCAATGAACAGTAAAACTATATGAACATTAACTATTTGTTTTAAAGGCTTTTTTATGTGTTGTTTAGTGGTTTTTTAGTTGTATTATTTGGTTTTGAGTAAAATGCCCGGATAGTCCTTGTGGTTTGGCAAAATTTCACCCTTAGTCCTCAACATTTCAAAATTACACTCATAGTCCCTGTGGTTTACAAATATGTTACGCGGATGCTCCCAGGCATGGATGTGTGTTAGTTTTTGAGGTTAAGTAGGCGTAAAAAGACTAATATACCCTTACTCTTAAAAAAAACACATAAATTGTGGATTAAAAGAAAAATATTAAAAATTATTGGGCTCACCAATATATAAAAAACAAATTAAAACCCCACTCTCTCAATCCTTTTTGCGGCCATCTTCCCAATCACGCCGGCGACAAGATTCCGACCACTAATAAAATATTATCCAAAAAAAAAAAAACAAACCCGTTGTCCATCTTGTTCGCTTCAGTCTTGTTCAAGATGAGATAAAATTAAATTAGATAGTTAGGGGCTGTTTGGCTAAGCTTATTTTTTTTGACTTATTTACTTATTTGCTTATTTGAAAAGCAAATAAGTCATAATGGAATGACTTATTTACTTATTCCTCTCACATAATAAGCTAACCTAAACACCTTTTAACTTTTCAAAAAGTAAATAAGTAAATAAGTCACTAAAATAAGCTTAGCCAAACAGCCCCTTAGAAGGGTATTAAGGTTCATCAACCTTATATGAGTATTTTTAGACCCATGATTTTTATTACGAATCTGTGCAATCAAAATTTGAAAGTTTATAGTTTATACTTATCAAAGCACCTACACCAGATCATTTTTCGACTAAAACTAGAGTTGCTGGCGACTTGACTTCCACAACCAAAACCCAATTCGCTTAAACAAAACAGTACCACCGAAGATCGTTTTCCCGACCCAAGTCGTACCACCGAAGAGTCAACAAAAGACTGATGTCGATGATTGCCCACTTGTCACCACCGGCGCCGATGAATTCAAGAACCTGTCACCATTGTTCACTTTCCCTTTAACCCCCAGCTCAGCCGCTACCACTGTCGCACCACAATCTGATTCCACCACCTATCACCAACATCGCCTGCAACCCTATTCCACCACCACACCTCCACCTCCGTCGCAGCACCTCCATATCCTGTTACAACCCACCACCATAAACCTCCACTGAAACCCCTAACCACTGTTTATTACACCTTCCCACCACCATTGTCCTTCCACAACCCTGATCCTCTATCACCCCCATTGTCAATTTCCAGCTAGAGAGAAGAAAGATATCAGCGAGAGGGATCTAGGAATAGGATTGGTAGTTTTGTAATTTCATAGCCACTTAACCTTAAAAACTAACACACATCCATGCGTGGGAGCATCCGCGTAACATATTTGTAAACCACAGGGACTATGAGTGTAATTTTGAAATGTTGGGGACTAAAGGTGAAATTTTGCCAAACACAGGGACTATCCGGGCATTTTACTCTTTGGTTTTTTATATATCTTATATAACTTACGTTTGTTTTTTATCCATGTAAATCACGTTTCGGTATTTTTTGGTCATATCAAGATTTTTTTCTTTATGGGTTGTTGTAACGAGTGTAAGTAACGTAACAAAACAAACTAATACCGATCAAATTCCCGCTGTGTTGGTATATTTTTGATCATATCTTGATTTTTTTTAGTTTTTTTCTCTATTGGTTGCTATAAAAAGTGTCAGTACCGAAGTTAAACGAACTAGTACCCATCCGCGGCGCAACGCGATGATTTCCGGCGCAACACGCGGATTTAGTAGCACTAGTTTAACTAAAAAAACAATATATTTATATCTAAAGTTTTGACATGAAAAAGAAAAAAAAAAAAAAGGAAAAAAAGCAGGTTTTGAAAATCTTTTCTAGCTTTGAAAACCGTACATAGACAAATTGATTGAAGAAATCAAAAGGGCAATATTCGAGGCCCATAAAGAGACAAACAACCACATGGCCTTGAACCTGTAATTTATAATCATCAAAAATATAAATAAATATACCACCATTAACAAACATTCAATTCATTCATTCTTACAATTACAATTACAATGTTCTAGACATTCATATCATCTAAATCTACCAAAAACAAATAGCTTCCACCTCCACCTCCATCTTCACCTCCAAAATTGTATTTTTTATTGGTTCTTCAATCAGAAATCTGTTCAAAAATCAATCAATATCAAAAAGATATAAAATTTCCAAAATCTTGAATCTCTTTTTTTTTTTTTTTTGCAAAATCTTGAATCTACTTTTAACTTACCATCATCTTTCTTCATTGCTTTTCTAGCAATCAACAAGATCACAATTATAAACCCAACACCTGCAGCCCCTCCCAATATTATTGCAACTGTTCTCCCCGGATTAGATCCTGCACACACTCACCAAATCAACACATCTTTGACTTTTCACATTTGACTTTTGACTTTTAAAAAAACAAACACATATCACACACCTGATGAAGTAGAAGATGAAGGTGAAGATGAATCTGATGAGTATGAAGAAGATGAATCTGGTCTATTTTTTGTTGAGGCCCCATTAGGATAATAATTATAGCTAATGAAACATCTATGAAGATAAATTTGACCAGAAACAGAGGTTCCACATTCAACTTGAGCCCTTTGCACAGCACTTTTCACACAGTTTCCACAATCAGAAGCCCCTAAATCACCTTGACATTGTCCCAACACATACACAGACTCATAACTTGTGGTATAGAACCCACCATTCCCACTTCCCACAACACTTTCCAAAGAAGAAAAAGCAGAATCCCTTATTTGTTGAAAATTCCCACCTGCATTGCTTTTTTTCCCACATGTTTTGTACAACAACTCCATTCCAGATATTTGAGCAAACCCAGAAACCTCATAGAGCATGTAACAACCCAAAAGCTGGATTCTTGCAGCAACAGTTTTCCCACAAAGTTTATCCATTAATATAGGCAGCCTGCTAACACAAGTGTAACACTCAACATTGGCGAGATCTCCTCTACACTGAAACAGACCAGAAACACTGCCACTAGTGGTTTTAAAGAACTTTGCTTTTGAAGATTGTTGAATGAGTGTGCCAAAAATGGCAGAAAGGGAAGATGAGTAGACCCCATTGGGATCTGGAAGAGGTTGGTTTGCACATCCTTTGTAAACCAACTTGGTGTTATCTGGTGCTGCAGATATAGATACAAGGAGGAAGATGAGAGTGAAGAAAGAGGATTTCATGGATAAAGGTGTGAGCTTTATGCATCAAATCATGGTATTTTTTGATTTTGAGATAGATTTGATGAGGTTTGAGAGAAGGTAAAGTGTGATGATGGTGAAAAAGATTAGGGTTTGGGTTGTGGGTAGTATGAGTGTGGCCTACCTTAATAACTTTACTGTGGATTTTGGTAGATTTGGAGAGGAAGAGGGGTCTTATCCCAAAAAAGAAAGAGAAAATAGGTATACACTAAAGTCATATTTATGAATGTTGGAAGTATAAATATGTCACATTTAGTTTTGAGGGTAATTTTAGGGTTTGGCTAAGCTTTTTGAAACAAGTTATTGACTTATTGGTTTTTTGAAAAGTTATAAGCTTTAAAATAATGTTTGGCAACAAGGTTGTATGTGAGGGGAAAAATAACTTTTCCAAAAAGTCACTCCATGCTCACTTTTCCAAAAAGTCAATAAAGTTGTTTTCAAAAAGCTTAGCCAAACATGCCCTTAGACTGAGGGGAGTGGGGCGACTCCCACCCCAAGTCGCCCCCAAGTCGCCTCCAACACCGCCCCCCATGGCGTCCCCAAGGGCGTCCCCCTCCTGCCCATCCTCTGCTCGTCGCCCGGCTCTCCTCACACAACCCAATTTGGCACAAAATTTCAGGAGACTCCCCCCTCCAAGTCGCCCAAGGCCGCCCCACACACCATTCCCCCTTTTTTGCTCAAAATCCTCTAGGCTGACGTGGCACCACGTGTCGCAAGACGCCCCATCCTAAGGTCGCCCCACTCCCTTCAGTCTTAGTAAAATATTGTGTGGACTATACCTATAATTTTAGGTTAAAATATAGTATTAGTTTGAAATTGTCAATATTTTATCAATTAAAACATGTCATAAAGCCCCTTTGAGTGCGTTAAAGTGACGAAATGCATAAGAGATGGGTTTTATGGGCTTTATATTACAAGAGGGTCTAGTGGTAAGGGGGTTATATAACCCCTTCAATTATACATGCATATGTATGTATATATATATATGTGTGTGTGAGTGGGGGGAAACATTGTGCAGAGGATGACGTCGCAAAGAGGATAACGGGAGATGAAAAACCCATCCTATAGCGCCCGCCGTAGTGGTGTTGGCAGCGCTATGGAAATGCCATATTCAAATTTAGCGTTATATCAGGTGCCACTATAGGTGGGCTTAGGACACAAATATTCATTTTTGTTTTTTTTGTTTTAGGAATATAATATGATAAGCATTTATAGAATCCCAACGGTTCAAAAATCAAAAGTGTTATTTTTTTAAAACATAATTGAATTAGTTTCAAACATTCAAGTACGATTCCCCCATAAATTTTCACATGCATTGTCAAACAATGGGACAATGGGTCATATCACCTCTTTTGATAACAAAGTGGAGATGACCATGTGGCTTTCGGTTTCATTTCATAAAGGCTAAAGCAGCCACACATGGACCCTAAAAGCTCCAACTACAAAGTTCAAACAAGAAAATTAGATAAGGTTTAAAATGGGCCAGACTTACAAATTGGGCCTCTTGCAAATTACTTGTACTAAAAGAACATTTACGCTTTTTATTGGAGACCAATATCCAATATTACTAAAGTTTACAAATTTTTGATGAGTGATACCTTGGGCTTCTTGTTGTGGTATCACAACCTTATAATCAATCATAAGAGGTTATGCTATTGAGTACAGCTAATTACCTTCTTTCTTCTAAATTCTCTAAATACTTTCACAGTGTTCAACATCTAAAACAACAAAATGATCGTGATTAAGGGGATGAGCGTGAAATGTAATCCCGATCATTACCTTAGTTTATAATCGTTTAAGGGTCAATATTGTAATTAGTATTAAGTATGTTTAGTGTTAGTATGTAATTATGTATAGTCAATGGTCTAGCATACACTTCTTGAAAGATAGTAACCAGTATGGATCGGCACATTGATGCATAGGGCCGCATTGTTTCACAAATTACAGTGTGTGTGTGTGTGCATATATATTCTAAGTTCACGAGTCTCTAACATATACATACATACGTTCAGTACATTCAAGTACTAGTTTGATTATTTTTCGTTTAAAGTATTATGCGGTAGAAAAAAAAGGTTTGAGCTTGATCAGATTAGCATATGATAAAGTGAGAGAGAACACTTTTTAAGTTATTATTTTTATGTTTATATTTACAAGAGCTAAAGGGTGTTTTGGCATGATGATGCACTCCTTAAACATAATTTTTACAAGAGTATTACAAATAATAAAAACTCTATGGAACCCTATACCCAGTGGCGGACCCATGATTTTTTTCTCATGGGGTGCGGAAATTTCTAGGGTCGGTTCGTATAATTAAAAATTTTGGTTCGGTTCGGGTCGGTTTTGTTCGGGTCGATTTCGGTCCAGTTTAGTTATTTTTTTCTCATGGGAGGTTAAATATTAAAAAATTTCGGTCGAGTTGTGTCGGGTCGGGTCGGGTTAGTTCATATAATAAAAACTATCAACCAACTTATTTAATTTAAAATATACATTTGCCTCTAAATGATTAAGCATTATATTGAGTCTGAATGGTTAAGACCTTTTTATCTGAATTGGTCAGACATTTATCTCTGAACGATTAAGCATTATACTGGCTCTTAATGGTTCAGACATCTTACTGGTTCAGCACTTAATGGTTTAGACATCTTACTCTTAGCACTTACCCATTTAGAAATTATCAAACAACCCCTTAGAATGTTATTTAGTTATTTATTCTAAAAAATAACATAAATTTTATGAAATTGGTTTTTTAAAATAGTAACTCCAAATTAGAATAAATTAATGAATGAATAAAGTTATAACACATCCATTAAATAGCGTCCAAAGTAAATCAAAATAAAATGCAAAGATATATTGTAGTATTCACGGTTGCAAGCAATAGAAGTGATTAGGCAATAGGTTATGTAGGTAGGTTTGGAGGCTTGCAGCAAGTCAACAACCTTTTTTCAACTTTCAATATAAAAATACATACCAATAAAAAAAATGAGTTATCTTTTTCAAACCTTTCTTCTTCATTTTTTTTTCTTTGGTTGCAGAGCAACTATGGTTGCCTGAATAATCTCTTGCATCGTCTTTTCTTCCTTTTCTCTTTAGTTCCAGAACGTTTCATGGGGTGCGGAATCAAAATTTCATGGGGGGCGCTCGAGATTAAATCATATATTTACTAAAGAAAAATAAAAATTCATGGGGTGCGCCCGCCCACCCACGCTAACACCTAGGTCCGCCCCTGCCTATACCCTAATCAAATCAGGTCACAACCATTCCTTCTGAATTAGAACAACTATTGAAGATCATAATCAAGATCATCCGAAGATTTACCTACTGCATTTCTTTATGTTTTTGTTTTATTATGTTACGGGTCAAAACATTAATTAGTGTCTAGTTTGTTTAGTTTCGAACTTGGGCCGAAGGCCACAAACTGTGTCAAGTTAGTCCGTGTCTAGTAGTCCAGCCCAGCATGACAACAATATGGATCAGTCCAATTGTAGAAGCCCAGCAGCAAGAAACGGTGTGTATAACAAACAATCCGATACAGCGGTTATGAAGAAAAGGATGCGACGATTCACAAGGAAGTTATACAACTCGTACCTGTTCGATCAAAGAGACACAACGCTTCATCAAGTATAAATAGGGCTGTTAGTTATTAGTTTATGTAACACGCTGAAATCTGTTATCATATTTACATATTCAGAAGTTTATTCGGTTAGTTTTTATTATCATTCAGTATAGTTTCTATTCGTTTGATTCGTGATGAAGTATTGTCAAGTTTGTTGTTCGTTTGAGTGTGATTGTGAATGCGGTCATAACTCGATCCGTTCCGACTGGTCCTGGGTTTCCGATGACGATGATACCAACATTGGTATCAGAGCCAAAGGTTTGACAGGAACAGGAAAGGGTTGTGACAATGATGGAAACCGTTCTAGGGGAGACAAGGGAAAATCGGTTGAGACCGACTACGGTGTAAATGTCGTTCGTAGTGGAAAGTGCGGCCGGGCAGCGGAAGGGATGAATGAGTACGCGCAGGGGAAGCCAACCATACGAACCGGGAAGTCACCGGTAAATGGTTCCAAAGGGGTTCGTGAAGAAATCCGGAATGAAGGGAAGTGCACCGGTTGGAAGACCAAGGAAACCGGGAATTCGTTGCTTCAAGTGCAAGCAATTTGGTCATATCGCCTCGATTTGTCCAAGTAAGTATGTTAATTTATCGCCATTACCGGTTGAAAGTGATTATATGGTTAAGGATACGTGTGGCGGTAAATGGGATTCGATTTGGGTTGTTGATCCTACATACAAAACACACATGACGGGAAACCGGAATGTGTTCAAGTATTTCAAAAGGCATTTTGGGTTAGTGACAAACGAGAATAGGAAGGATTTCTCGTTTGTGCATGGTATTGGAGAAGTTAGAGTCCCGGTGGATGGTAGAGACAAAACAATCCCATGTGTGAGTTACGCTCCTAGTCTAGACAAGAACGTGTTAAGTCTAGAACAACTCCTGTTTCAAGGAATTGAAACGGTTACAATGGGGGATACATGTTTACTAAAGAAGATGTTCGGAAGTCGTTCGAAGGGGTTTGATATTTATGAAGATAAGTCGGAAGTGGACTTAGAACAAGATTATCTCAACACGTTTTATGATAATCTTGGTGTTGACAACGGGTACAAGAAAGAAAAGGAAGAATTTCAAGAGTGTTTGGAAGATTACTACGAGAAGGAATTCGAAAAGGAAAGGAACAAGAAAAAGGCGTATGGTGAAAGTTCGAGGGCAAGAAAGAAAGAAATTGTTTATTCCAAGAAAGCGCTCTTAATATACCTCGAGGGTGAAAAAGATAATCCGTATGAATAAAAAGAAACGCTTCGGGAACGAGCGTTAATCCTTTCACAACTCGAGGAAGATGTTATCGAAAATAACGTGATCATTGAAAGTTGTCTAGAAGCGAAAGATCTCATCACATTGCATGAGGAACTAGAGAATCATCAAAGGTTCTACGATGCTACATTCGAAGATGTTTTAATTTGGTTTATTCCAGATTTTCTTGGAATCGTATGTAAAAAGGCAATGCCACCCGAATTAATCGATGGTCGTGAAGTTAGTTTAATTCTGTTACATCGAATCGTGAGGCATAACGGTGGATTCAAGGAAGTTATGGAAAAGAATTTATGGGACGTGATTGCGGCTAAGTATGGTTATGAGCCGGACGATGCACACGAAGTCAAGGTTGCCTACGTTTACTACTTGGAACTAGTCGAATGGTATTTCGACTTCATGAAGGACAAGCGTGGGAAGAATACAAACGTCATGGCTGGAAAATCAAACAACAACGGTTGGCTCGAAGAAACAAGTGATGACGAAGTGGTGGTCAAGATAGAGGTCACCAACAATTGCAAGGAGTGATCAAGATGCGGGCTTCGGATGTTCTCGCTTAGGGAGGTGAATGAAGATCATAATCAAGATCATCCGAAGATTTACCTACTGCATTTCTTTATGTTTTTGTTTTATTATGTTACGGGTCAAAACATTAATTAGTGTCTAGTTTGTTTAGTTTCGAACTTGGGCCGTAGGCCACAAACTGTGTCAAGTTAGTCCGTGTCTAGTAGTCCAGCCCAGCATGACAACAATATGGATCAGTCCAATTGTAGAAGCCCAGCAGCAAGAAACGGTGTGTATAACAAACAATCCGATACAGCGGTTATGAAGAAAAGGATGCGACGATTCACAAGGAAGTTATACAACTCGTACCTGTTCGATCAAAGAGACACAACGCTTCATCAAGTATAAATAGGGCTGTTAGTTATTAGTTTATGTAACACGCTGAATTCTGTTATCATATTTACATATTCAGAAGTTTATTCGGTTAGTTTTTATTATCATTCAGTATAGTTTCTGTTCGTTTGATTCGTGATGAAGTATTGTCAAGTTTGTTGTTCGTTTGAGTGTGATTGTGAATGCGGTCATAACTCGATCCGTTCCGACTGGTCCTGGGTTTCCGATGACGATGATACCAACAAATCAGGTCACAAATAATAAAAACTCTATGGAACCCTATACCCTAATCAAATCAGGTCACAACCATTCCTTCTGAATTAGAACAACTATCACGTGGAGACGGGACACTTATTTTTCCGCTTGGAGAAAGCTATGAGCTAGGTAGATACTAACTTTGCAACATACATTGTTTCTAACACTAACAACAAAAGAACATCAAGAGGGTTTTGATTATTTAAGCATGTTATTTTGTATGTGTTGCATATAGATAAGCACTAAATGCACCTAGCTATATATGGTTGCAATGCGATGTTCGTAGAGCTGAAAAGACTTCCACGGATCTTGAGCTGGCGGTGCGTGTAAATATATATGACTAACACGATTTAAGAGTTGGTCAAGCTGAAAAGACTTCACCTGGAAAATCAATGTTTTGTTGTTTGCAGTTTGGGCTGAAATACAATATTAGAATCTTGAGAGCCATGTGAAAGAGTGTAGAATCTTAAAAAGTCTAGGGCCTTTGGTGTAGGGGAAAGAATATTGCCCAAAAAGGTTAAATGGAAGTTGTATCAAGGGATGATTGTTGTGGTGTTTGGGGAAACAAGTGAAAGCACTTAAGCAACACAGCACAAACAGTGGCTCAAATCAGTACCCATCTTTGAAAGAACAAGAACCTCATGGGTTGCTGATTCTTTTATGTCACTCTTATGATTGCAGTTACTTAGACGACGAGAAGCGCGCTTGGTTAAAGTCAAAACCTAGATAGGTGTGGGAAGATAGAGAGGCACCTAATGTCCTGTTTGGATCGAATCAAAGATGATAAGATTTAATTGTTCTGTTTATAAGTTGTACATGCACTTTATTCCCCAACTATATTCGATCTTCTTCGATCAACCAATCAACTTCAAATGCTAGACCTTTATTTATCAACAGATATTTTGTTACTTACTTTCTCTTGAATTACAATGTGACAATGATGTGGATTTGAAGGTGTGTTTGCAGTTTGCTAGTTACCATGAGATCTAACAAATCCTGCTTTTGTGGAAATCCAATGAGAATAAAACAACAACTAGCTTTATATTATACCTAGTGATTGCATGCAAAGCACTATTTAGAAAACAAGCTAGCTTTACGTGAACTAGAATCACAAGTACATTGCTTTACAGGATTTTGGGGTCTGTTCAAAGATCTTTGTATTGTTCCTTACAATGCTCATTACAGCCACCTTGGATCGAGTTACACCTTTTTATACTTAAACACACACACATGTACTATATGTTGGTGAAATTTTGGTGTCTTTTGGCTTTCCTACATACACATATACACATTCATCAATCTGTTTAAGTTCAAAAGTAAAGCATGGATCACAAAGTATATCTTGCTATATGAATCCTATTAAATGATTCCATGTTAAAATCTAATTTTGTTACAAGATAACATCATACAGTTTTAGAAATTAAAACATCATACATGGCGTAAAAAAGAAAGATGAGCACAATTTACACTTGGGTTGAAGTCCACCGGCAAGAGGTAAAGCTTCTTTGGTGAAAGACCAAGGTTTAAACCTGGACGTGTACATTAGATGTTAAAAAAACCTACGTGGTTCAGTTGATCATGTTTAAGTTTACGGACTGAAAATACCATTAACAACGGCTATAAGTGGGTTCAGGTCTGATTCTAAATCCAAGAAAAATCTGAAACACTTCTTTTTTGTTAAACAAACTTGATACAACATATATAAACACCTGAAAATAAATTTTACTTTAATGTAAGGAAAATATATATATAATAATAATTTATTGTACACCATAGGTAAAAAATGAATTATTATTTTTTCCAACAATATTCTCATTAAAACGTGACGTTAGTGGATTCTTTTCAAAGACCATGAATCCTCCATCATGTCCCTTCAGTGATTATTTTCTGAAAAAAATATTATCCCAAACATGCTTTGACTGACATAATGAACAATTGTACAAGTTCATATTCTCATGGTGAAAGTTTTTAGAGCATCTTATACTTAAAAGTATAAATATATCTAGTACGGTAAATTACAGTTTTTGTCATTTATTTATGCGGAACTTACAACCAATGTTTTAAAAACCGGTTTTTAAGTCATACCGGGTTGGGTTCTAAAATGGTTCAACCGGTTGAACCGGGTTATATCGGGCGGTTGAACCGGGTTACTAGTTAACCCTATAAATTCCATAAAATACAAATTCATCTAAAAAAACAATCCAATCTCAACTATGATTTATGTAACTTATCATAGTTTTATCTAAAAACAACTATTTTTATTGTAAACTATTAAGCATTTTAATAATATTTTTATTAGTTATAAACAATATTGCATTGTACGAGACGAGTAACAATTTCAACAACGATGAAATTTTGGAATAGAAGGCACTAGGTTAATTATCGGAAATATGGAATATCAATATTACCTTAATATTGTATTTTATTAAAATTAAGAAATCAAATCTTAAGATAATGCAAACCGGTACAACGGTTTGAACTGGTAGAACCGGATTTACCGCCGGTACATAAGACATACCGTATTTGAGTTTTACCGGCTTTTATCATACCGGACTCGTATCCGATATCCGGTTTAACCGGTATAACCGGCCGGTTCATACCGGTATTTAAAACATTGCTTACAACTTTAGTTCTTTTACTTGAAATTCAAGTACAAATAATTATTTCTCTAAGTTAATGTATTGTCACACTTTTCATTAACTAATGTTAGAAAAACTATAGTTTTTGTCATTTATTTATACGTAACTTACACTTTTCGTAAAAAAAAAAAATCTTTCCCGTTCTAACTAATGTTAGAAAAACTATTATCTTTTTCTAAAATGACTATTTTTCCCTTAAAACTAAAGGACAAAATATATAATCTTCACAATTCTTTTCATTTTTTTCTGTTGTCTTTCATTCTTTTCATCACTTTTATTTTATAATTTCCGTTAATTAGTTTATTATTAATATAATCAAGTTGATTATTATTCTTTATAAATAAATTTTTTATAATTTTTTTTCATTTGCTTGATCAATTTATTTGGTTTTTTCATTATTTATTATTATTATTATTATTATTATTATTATTATTATATTAAACAAACTAATTTAAAAACTTTAGGGTTGTAAACGAGCTTAGCATGAGCTCATATAAGCTCAGTCTCGACTTATTTTAGTTAACAAAGTAAACAAAGAAGGTAAAAGAAGAGAAAACTAAAAAAGAAAAGAATTTGTGAAATAAACATTATGTCAATTTGGTTGTAAGGGCAAGGTTATTTTGTAAAAATCACATAATTTTTTAATTCAGTAAGTTGTAAGGACGAAAAAGGTGACAACAAATGAGCTTCGATAACCTTTTTTAAATCTATCGAAGTTAAATAACAAAGTTTGCAAGTCACCTCATAGAGGGACGAAGATTGTAATTTATCCAAGTTAGTATGAAAATATCTAGTGTCCTATTTACACTAAAGAGTGGGTGTGTGTGAGGGGTAGAGTCAGTAGAGTAGAGAGTGTCGTAGGGGTGTTCAAAACCGGATATCTGAAAATTTGGATATCCGAAATTTTCGGATACCAGATTTCTCTATCCGAATCCGTATCCGAGGATTCGGATAGTGAATCGGATATTCGAAAATCCAATTTTTTATTTAATTTTTAATTTTTATTATTTTTTCATATTTGGAAACAGATATTTTGGATAGTTTCGGATATCCGAATATAAGTTTTCGGATATTTAGGATATTTTCGGATATCCGAAAAAAATGAAAATTAAATTTTCAATATCCGAAAATTTTGAAAATCACTATCTGAATCCGAATCCTCCGAATTTCGGATATCCGATTTTTCGAATATTTCAGATTCGGATATCGGATATTTCGAATCGGATTTTCGGATACGGAGAGTCTTGAACACCCCTAGAGAGTGGGATGGAGGTAGGGTGGATTGTCCGTGTATCTATATAATGTATGTTAGACCAAAGGAAGATATGTGTGACACTGACAACACATTAACATAATGGACGATGTTTGTAATTTTTTAACTTTTAGGAGAGAAATTATAATATGACTAGGTTAGAACCCCGTGTATTACATGTGTTAAATAAATATAATTTTATATATTAAATAATAAAACAATATACATCTTTAAAAACTCTATTTATTACACTGGTTGAATAAATGTTATTTTATATACTACATAATAAAAAATATATCTTTAAAAACCTCGTGCATTGTATGGGTCGAATTTTATATATTAAATAAAAAAAAGTTATATTTTTAAGAACCACGCAAATTGCATGGGTTTAATAAATGTAATTTTACACATTAAGTAATAAAAAAAGTTATATCTTTAAAAACCTCGTGTATTGTATGAGTTGAATAAATGTTATTTTGTATGGTAAATAATAATAAAAAATTATATCATTAGAAAACCCGTGAATTAACCGGTTGAATAAATCTAATTTTATATACGAAATAGTAAAGAAAAGTTATATGATTGAAAAAAAACTAACGGTTATACTGGATACGCGATGAGTAGAGTTAGTGCAAAGATGATTTTTTAAAAGAAAATACATTATTGAAGAAGCAAATTAGCAACCATTTGAGTGATAAAATGCGGGTACCAATTCTAACAATTTGATTTATGAATTATGTAATAAAATTGATATAATAATTTTTTTAGTAACGAAAATAAAATTATATTAATACAAAGTTTGATTTTTGTGATAAATAATTTGATTTACTTAACAATTTTTTTACTCATATTTAGCTTATCTTTTAACCAAGTTGGTGTTTGTGTAACATCCATATAACATATCAAAATTTCGACTAATCAAACCTTCTAGTTATTTACTTCATTTTTAATTGCTGCCAACCTTCTAGTTATTTACTTATTGTTGCCAAAATAGATGACGGCAGAGCAAAAAGAATAGTTTTAATACAATGGATAGGGGTAATATTGTTATTAAATCTATAATATAATAATTATATTTATTTAAAAACAATCCATAATATAATAATTATCTTTATTTGAAACAAATTATATCCATAATTGTATCGTTGTGAAATATATATAATTTTAATAATTTAAATTAAATAATAATTATCTAAAATTAAGTAATAGTAGATGGTCTAAAAAAATGACAAGTGTTCTTTTATTGGTTTCTTTTATTATATGTATAGATTTAAAGGACGAAAGAGAAATTATAATATGATTTATAGGACGAAAAGTTATAATTCACTCAAAAATCTTTTTTTATGAAAGGGATGCATTTTTCTTTATAATGTGACTAAGCTTTTCTAGTAGATATAAAATCAATGATAAATTAAGTCAACTGAATTATTATAATTATGACTATATAAACAATATGTGTCAATATTATTAATTACAGTTGATTTAATTATGTTGTTATGCTAATGAAAAGAAGTTACTATATTTATATACAATCATTATATGCTATAGTAAAACATATTAATAACATAGGGTGATTCGAATTTATTATACATATATCTAAAGAACTTATAAATGTTTGTCGGAATTAGTTTTAGGCAAAATAGGAACTTAGAGTTGTGGTTTTTTACATTTGTGTATGATTATTCGGAGACAATTCTAGCGTTTAGTGTTGTTCTACCAACTTATACAGACCAAAAACATTTTCATTTCATATGTAGTACTAGTCGAAAAAGACATGAGGACCTCAAAGATAAATTCCCACTATTTTGTGATGTTCGTAGAGGAGATGATCATGACACATGTTGATAAGATCGTGCAAAAGCCTAGAGGCAGTGGCGTCTCTGAGAATTCACGTACCCTGTTCGAGCTCGAAAAAATGTGCCCATATGCTTTAACGAAAATTGTTTTTTATTTTTATTTTTTAAAATCATATTAGTATTGGGTTGAGCTCAATAAACCTAATGTTAAGTAGGGTAAATTATAGAGTATAAAAAAGTATTTGATAATGGGCCTCTATATTGGATTTGTATGTGTTTACAAATTTTTTTTTAAAATAAGATATATATATATCGAATTTTTTTTAAATCCCGTACCCTTCAAAATCACAGGCCTTGTGCTGAAGTCCTCCCCGCACACCATAAGAGCTGCCCCTGCTTAGAGGAAATTACTCTTTTGGTATATAAGTAGGCCAATCTCCTTCCATATAAGGTGCTAAAGGTTCACAACTTATAAGATGATGTGTAGTAGGAGGGGAAGATAAAGTCCCTATTTTTGAGCATTTTGCATCATGTGGCGGTCTAGTCAATATATAGGCATTATGGGACATTATCGTAAAACGAGTGTAGTGGTCTAATGCATCACAATGCCCCAACCAATGATTACCCAATTATTATTATTATTATTATTATTATTATTTTCAAATTAAAACTAATAATATTTCATTAAATAAAAACAATTACATCGCTAAAATAAAAATAAAAAAAAACCGAGAAATGCAAGAAAAAAATCTAAAGTCTGTATTTGTCACGGATTTGTTGCCGACGCATTTTCGCTAGGATCAACGCGTCTCCTACGAGGTGATCAACGGGTCTAGATGGAACACCGAAAGGGGGTCGGAAGGGATTCATGATGTAATTTTTTTTTATAAAATTTGAAGTAATATAGAAGAGAGTAGGATAAATGTCACACCCCCAAAATATCACATGCGGAAATCCCGCTAGGCGTGTGACGTACCAGGATCCAGCCACTAATCACATTGAACTAACAACAAGATATCATATAAAAGTTCCCATTTATTACGTTAAAATATTCTCAAAACATTTCTCAAAATTTAACATGTTCAGCGGAAGCAATAAGTAAATCATTGTTCAATGTTCAATAGAAAATGTATGTAAACTAATGGTCTTGTCACATGACTGCAAGCTTCTCGATCCATGATCACTCCAGCAATTCCAGACAGCAAATTCCACATCCAAGAATCTAACGACATGCGAGCATGCAATAAGTGTATCAGACAACGCTGGTGAGTTCGTAGTTTTATGAAAACGTTAATTGCCAAGTGTTTAGTTCAGTTAAATAGTAATGTTGATAATAACTCGAGTACCGCAAGATGGCGTCAGATTGTTTGCCCGTCCCCAATGCCCCTATCAAAACATTGGTCGTGATTTAAGGTCATTAGTTCACTCCCGTCCTCTCAGGTACGGTGTGAGGTTGCCAAGCCTAATAGCGCTATCAACTAATACCCCGTTACCTCTCAGGTAACTAATTCGGTATAAAATGCATAAGAGAGGGGTTTTATGGGCTTTATATTACAAGAGGGTCTAGTGGTAAGGGGGTTATATAACCCCTTCAATTATACATGCATATGTATGTATATATATATATATGTGTGTGTGTGAGTGGGGGGAAACATTGTGTAGAGGATGACGCCGCAAAAAGGATAACGGGAGATGAAAAACCCATCCTATAACGCCCGCCGTAGTGGTGTTGACGGCGCTATGGGGATGCCATATTCAAATTTAGCGTTATATCAGGTGCCACTATAGGTGGGCTTAGGACACAAATATTCATTTTTGTTTTTTTTGTTTTAGGAATATAATATGATAAGCATTCATAGAATCCCAACGGTTCAAAAATCAAAAAGTGTTATTTTTTTAAACATAAATGAATTAGTTTCAAACATTCAAGTACGATTCCCTCATAAATTTTCACATGCATTGTCAAACAACTAGTTGATGCCCCGCCCGCGTTGCGGGGCGATGACCGAATAATGAGCGAGTGTTAGGTAGCTCATTGACACGAAAAACAATTAAATCGAGTCAACCAATTAAAACAAAACACTTTTATAGTTTTGATAAAAAAAAACTAAAACAATGGCAATATTGTAATTTTTAACTGAGGGAAAGTTGTATTTTTTGACTGGGGTAAAATCGTAATTTGCCAAAAGCTAAAGTGATTGCAGTACTGTAATTTGAACCAGGGGCAAAATTGTAAACTTTCACATGGGCAAATTTGTAATTTTGACCTTGGGGTAACAGCGTAATATAAATTTGAACTAAGAGCACAATCGTAATTTTAAGCTGGAGGTAAAACCACAATTTTATTTTGAACCGATGGCAAAATCGTAATTTTGAGTTGGGGGCAAAAGCATAATTTTATTTTGAACTGGGAAAAACGTAATTTTGAACTAAGGGCGAAATCATAATTTTTTAAACGGGGAAAAATCACATTTTTTTCCAGAGGGCAAAATCGTAATTTTTAGCTAGGGGCAAAAACAAAATTTTATTTTGAACTGGGGGCGAAAATGTAATTCTGAGCTGAGGGTAAAACCACAATTTTATTTTGAGCTGGGGGCAAAACCGTAATTTTAAAAAGGGGCAAAAACGTAATTTTAAAATGGAAATAAAATAATAAACTGGTTGTTCCAATGGGGGAGTGCCAGGAAAAATCGTAATTTTGAGTTGAGGGCAAAAGCGTAATTTTGAGATGAGGACAAAAGCGTAATTTTATTTTGAGCTGGGGGCAAAGCGGTAATTTTAAACATGAGTAAAAACGTAATTTTAAAATGGCTATAAAATAAGAAACTGTTTGGTCCAATGGGGGAGTGCCAGGCGAAATCGTATTTTTGAGTTGAGGGCAAAACGGTAATTTTAAACATGAGTAAAAACATAATTTTAAAATGGATATAAAACAATAAATAGTTTGATCCAATGGAGGAGTGCCAGGCAGCTGCCTGGCACTATTCCCCGATTTGGTGATTCTATGTAGTGGTGCACAAAAAACCCGAACCCGGACCCGAAAAAAAAACCCGGAACCGGGTATTATAAAACCCGGGTTTTTTATACCCGAACCCGACCCTACCCGTAGGGTAGGGACCGGGTATGCATATTTGATCTAAACCCCGAACCCGGAACCGGTTTTTTATACCCGGTTTATACCCGAAACCCGGTTTTATAAATACCCGAACCCGGAACCGGGTTTTATAAATACCCGGAACCGGTTTTAAAAAAACCCGATTTTGATGTAATCTTGTTTAATTATGTATGCATTAAGACTTCTAGTTCTTATGATTTAACAAAATTATGTATGCACTTTGATGTAATCTTGTTTAATTATTAGGTTTCTAATGATATTTGCCACAACTACTTAATTATTTAGTATATTTCATTACAAGTGGAAACAAATATGCCAATATATGTTGGCTCTTCTATTTTCTTTGTTTGTTTAATATCATTATTAGTTTTTGTATTTAATAAATTGTGCATCTGTTTATAAAGTTCAAGAATAACCATATGAAGAACTATAAATTGTGCCTCTGTTTATAAATTGTGCCTCTGTTTATCAATAGATTTGATGTCTATGTGTGAGAGTTATGTTTGATACATTTTATAAGCATAGTTCCGGTCGGGTTTTTTTAATACCCGGTGCGGGTTTTTTCCCAACCCGATGCATACCCGAACCCTACCCGATGAATACCCGAACCCGGAAATAGGGTATTATAATACCCGGGTTTTATAAAACCTGACCCGAACCCTACCCGAACCCGGGTTATATAGGGTATACATTTTTGGTAGAGAACCCGGACCCGGACGCGACCCGGTTTTAAAAAAAAACCCGATTTTGTAAAACCCGATCCTACCCGAAACCCGGTTTTAAAAAAAACCCGATTTGTGCACCACTAATTCTATGTATAGTAAATAAATGGGTCATATCACCTCTTTTGATAACAAAGTGGAGATGACCATGTGGCTTTCGGTTTCATTTCATAAAGGCTAAAGCAGCCACACATGGACCCTAAAAGCTCCAACTACAAAATTCAAACAAGAAAAATAGATAAGGTTTGAAATGGGCCAGACTTACAAATTGGGCCTCTTGCAAATTACTTATACTATAAGAACATTTACGCTTTTTATTGGAGACCAATATCCAATTTACTTAAGCCTTTTACAAATTTTTGATGAGTCATGAGTGATACCTTGGGCTTCTTGTTGTGGGATCACATCATCACACAACCTTATAATCATAAGAGGTGATGATTATGCTATTGACTACTATAGAAAAGTGATTACAGCTACTTACCTTCTTTCTTCTAAATTCTTTAAATATTTTCATTGTGTTCAACATCTACAACAACAAAATGATCGTGACTAAGGGGACGAGTGTGAATGTAATCCCGATCATTACCTTAGTTTATAATCGTTAAAGGGTCAATATTTTAATTAGTATTAAGTATATATGTTTAGTGTTAGTATGTAATTACGTATACTCAATGGTCTAGCATACACTTCTTGAAAGATAGTAACTAGCATGGATCGGCACATTGATGCATAGGGCCGCGTTGTTTCACAAATTACGGTGTGTGTGTGTGTGCATATATATTCTAAGTTCACGAGTCTCTAACATATACATACATACGTTCAGTACATTCAAGTTCTAGTTTGATTATTTTTCGTTTAAAGTATTATGCGGTAGAAAAAAAGGTTTGAGCTTGATCAGATTAGCATATGATAAAGTGAGAGAAAGAACACTTTTTAAGTCATTATTTTTATGTTTATATTTACAAGAGCTAAAGGGTGTTTTGGCATGATGATGCGCTCCTTAAACATAATTTTTACAAGAGTATTACAAATAATAAAAACTCTATGGAACCCTATACCCTAATCAAATCAGGTCACAACCATTCCTTCTGAATTAGAACAACTATCACGTGGAGACGGGACACTTATTTTTCCTTCTGAGGTTAGTTTAATTCTGTTACATCGAATCGTGAGGCATAACGGTGGATTCAAGGAAGTTATGGAAAAGAATTTATGGGACGTGATTGCGGCTAAGTATGGTTATGAGCCGGACGATGCACACGAAGTCAAGGTTGCCTACGTTTACTACTTGGAACTAGTCGAATGGTATTTCGACTTCATGAAGGACAAGCGTGGGAAGAATACAAACGTCATGGCTGGAAAATCAAACAACAACGGTTGGCTCGAAGAAACAAGTGATGACGAAGTGGTGGTCAAGATAGAGGTCACCAACAATTGCAAGGAGTGATCAAGATGCGGGCTTCGGATGTTCTCGCTTAGGGAGGTGAATGAAGATCATAATCAAGATCATCCGAAGATTTACCTACTGCATTTCTTTATGTTTTTGTTTTATTATGTTACGGGTCAAAACATTAATTAGTGTCTAGTTTGTTTAGTTTCGAACTTGGGCCGTAGGCCACAAACTGTGTCAAGTTAGTCCGTGTCTAGTAGTCCAGCCCAGCATGACAACAATATGGATCAGTCCAATTGTAGAAGCCCAGCAGCAAGAAACGGTGTGTATAACAAACAATCCGATACAGCGGTTATGAAGAAAAGGATGCGACGATTCACAAGGAAGTTATACAACTCGTACCTGTTCGATCAAAGAGACACAACGCTTCATCAAGTATAAATAGGGCTGTTAGTTATTAGTTTATGTAACACGCTGAATTCTGTTATCATATTTACATATTCAGAAGTTTATTCGGTTAGTTTTTATTATCATTCAGTATAGTTTCTGTTCGTTTGATTCGTGATGAAGTATTGTCAAGTTTGTTGTTCGTTTGAGTGTGATTGTGAATGCGGTCATAACTCGATCCGTTCCGACTGGTCCTGGGTTTCCGATGACGATGATACCAACAAATCAGGTCACAAATAATAAAAACTCTATGGAACCCTATACCCTAATCAAATCAGGTCACAACCATTCCTTCTGAATTAGAACAACTATCACGTGGAGACGGGACACTTATTTTTCCGCTTGGAGAAAGCTATGAGCTAGGTAGATACTAACTTTGCAACATACATTGTTTCTAACACTAACAACAAAAGAACATCAAGAGGGTTTTGATTATTTAAGCATGTTATTTTGTATGTGTTGCATATAGATAAGCACTAAATGCACCTAGCTATATATGGTTGCAATGCGATGTTCGTAGAGCTGAAAAGACTTCCACGGATCTTGAGCTGGCGGTGCGTGTAAATATATATGACTAACACGATTTAAGAGTTGGTCAAGCTGAAAAGACTTCACCTGGAAAATCAATGTTTTGTTGTTTGCAGTTTGGGCTGAAATACAATATTAGAATCTTGAGAGCCATGTGAAAGAGTGTAGAATCTTAAAAAGTCTAGGGCCTTTGGTGTAGGGGAAAGAATATTGCCCAAAAAGGTTAAATGGAAGTTGTATCAAGGGATGATTGTTGTGGTGTTTGGGGAAACAAGTGAAAGCACTTAAGCAACACAGCACAAACAGTGGCTCAAATCAGTACCCATCTTTGAAAGAACAAGAACCTCATGGGTTGCTGATTCTTTTATGTCACTCTTATGATTGCAGTTACTTAGACGACGAGAAGCGCGCTTGGTTAAAGTCAAAACCTAGATAGGTGTGGGAAGATAGAGAGGCACCTAATGTCCTGTTTGGATCGAATCAAAGATGATAAGATTTAATTGTTCTGTTTATAAGTTGTACATGCACTTTATTCCCCAACTATATTCGATCTTCTTCGATCAACCAATCAACTTCAAATGCTAGACCTTTATTTATCAACAGATATTTTGTTACTTACTTTCTCTTGAATTACAATGTGACAATGATGTGGATTTGAAGGTGTGTTTGCAGTTTGCTAGTTACCATGAGATCTAACAAATCCTGCTTTTGTGGAAATCCAATGAGAATAAAACAACAACTAGCTTTATATTATACCTAGTGATTGCATGCAAAGCACTATTTAGAAAACAAGCTAGCTTTACGTGAACTAGAATCACAAGTACATTGCTTTACAGGATTTTGGGGTCTGTTCAAAGATCTTTGTATTGTTCCTTACAATGCTCATTACAGCCACCTTGGATCGAGTTACACCTTTTTATACTTAAACACACACACATGTACTATATGTTGGTGAAATTTTGGTGTCTTTTGGCTTTCCTACATACACATATACACATTCATCAATCTGTTTAAGTTCAAAAATAAAGCATGGATCACAAAGTATATCTTGCTATATGAATCCTATTAAATAATAATATTTCATTAAATAAAAACAATTACATCGCTAAAATAAAAATAAAAAAAAACCGAGAAATGCAAGAAAAAAATCTAAAGTCTGTATTTGTCACGGATTTGTTGCCAACGCATTTTCGCTAGGATCAACGCGTCTCCTACGAGGTGATCAACGGGTCTAGATGGAACACCGAAAGGGGGTCGGAAGGGATTCATGATGTAATTTTTTTTTTATATAAAATTTGAAGTAATATAGAAGAGAGTAGGATAAATGTCACACCCCCAAAATATCACATGCGGAAATCCCGCTAGGCGTGTGACGTACTAGGATCCAGCCACTAATCACATTGAACTAACAACAAGATATCATATAAAAGTTCCCATTTATTACGTTAAAATATTCTCAAAACATTTCTCAAAATTTAACATGTTCAGCGGAAGCAATAAGTAAATCATTGTTCAATGTTCAATAGAAAATGTATGTAAACTAATGGTCTTGTCACATGACTGCAAGCTTCTCGACCCATGATCACTCCAGCAATTCCAGACAGCAAATTCCACATCCAAGAATCTAACGACATGCGAGCATGCAACAAGTGTATCAGACAACGCTGGTGAGTTCGTAGTTTTATGAAAACGTTAATTGCCAAGTGTTTAGTTCAGTTTAATAGTAATGTTGATAATAACTCAAGTATCGCAAGATGGCGTCAGATTGTTTGCCCGTCCCCAATGCCCCTATCAAAACATTGGTCGTGATTTAAGGTCATTAGTTCACTCCCGTCCTCTCAGGTACGGTGTGAGGTTGCCAAGCTTAATAGCGCTATCAACTAATACCCCGTTACCTCTCAGGTAACTAATTCGGTATAAGATGAGACTTAAAGTGATAGGAATGAGTGTATTATCTAACATCCCAGTTTAACCCAAAAAGATGCATACCTCTCAGGAATACCCATTGAATGTCCCACCCACCGGGACGCATGCTCAAGAGAAATGAACTCACCTTAGTTTTGCTCGGTATGTTAAGTTACCTGTTCCAAGTTGGTCAACCAAACCCTACCGTGGTTATCAATATAATCAGTTTCATAATCAATTAAATCATGTATTTTCACAGATTGCATTTGCTGCTAAGATCACCGTATAACACATAGCAAATACTCAAATCTCATACAAGTCCACATCTCACCTGCATGTCACATAACAACACTAAACAGGTGAGTTTGCTACTCACACGAGCCAAATCAGGTTTCTTATTCTTAATTAATATTATTAACATGCTTCAAATAGAACTTTATAAACATGAACATTCATCATCATACACATCATAAACTATTTGAAACCTTATGTTAATGCATGTTATGTGGACACGTTTACTGTTTAAACTGTTCTGTTTGTTTGCTCTCTTGCAGCATCTTCACGAAGAACCATACTTTGTCTAGAAGTGGTTGTGACGAAGAACCCTGGTCGTTCGTCAAAAGATAGTCAACGAAAAATCAGGTTCTTCATCGACTTGGGTTCTTCGTGGGGGAAGTCTTTCGTCGCTGCACCTCAACAGATGATCATAACTTTCTTCATTGATTTCCATTAATCTCGTAACAACAGTTAACAAATTTTGGCATGATTATTGGATCAAACAACAGTTATATTACAAGTTCAAACAAACCCTAATTGTTGTTCATTATCAAAACTAATAACACCACAATATTAACACCGAAATACATACCCTTAATCATATAATAACCATATATAACCAGAATTATTAATATATATAATCATTAATCAAATCAGACCAACACAGAATACGGCTAATTGGATTGTTTTGTGAGCATTCATTATCGATCGTTCTTTTAGATTAGATTCAAGTGGTTTCATCGATAATTCTTATGAGCATACAACCCTAAGTACGATTCATCATGTAAGGATACGATTTAACGCAATGACATGTAACAATACAATCACATATAACCAGGGGACCGAGTAAAACAATGGTAACGATAAACTAACCGAGATAGACAAGATGAAGACCACGAAAAGCTTCGAGAAAGGAATATGCCAGCCGTCGCGTATGCAAGGGGAGAAGAGGAAAGCTTAGGGTTTGATTATGTTTCTAAAACCCCAAAATACTATGCTTACTTCTACAAATATGCGCACAGGAAGGGTTTCTGGGCCTGGGACGGCTTGGGCTCAAGAAGTTGTTTGGGCCGAGAGCCCTCTTGGCGAAGAACCCTCTTGACGAAGAACCCTCTTCGTCAAGAAGTGATTGTGACAAAGAACCTTCTTCGTCAATGAGTGATTATGACGAAGAACCTTCTTCGTCAAATGTAACACCTCGCAAAATCATGTCCAATATAATAAAGAAACGTGTCATGAACTTTAAACGTGTTATGAATTGAATTCGAGGGACTAAAGTTGTCACACAATGTAAAGATGTATGTAGAAGGACTAAAAGTGTCAACATGCCAAACTTGTGCCTCTGAATGACCTTATACGACGTTCGTATTCTTTCAAGAATAAATTATCGCATGTGGAAAGCCGTTTGTGCTTAAGGATCAAAAGTTTACAAAGCATAAGGGTTAAACGTGTCAACATGTTAATTCTTACCTCTGAGTGACCATTTAACAATCCCGAGGCTTTGTAATACTTCATTATGCTCCCATGTATAACGGATATTGATTTCGTGAAGTTTCGATGCACTTAAAGTACATTTCGGATGGTCTAGTAACTAACCGGGAGCTTAACGGAGTTAATTTATGACCCAAGGCACTAAAAAGTTAACTATGGGGTCATTAGTGCAATAAATGAAAGTTAATTAAACTTAAAATGGACCAGGGACTGAAAATGCAAAGTTTGTAAACTTTTTACCGGAGTTTAGGGTTGTCGCGGGCCGCGAAGACCACCCCATGATGTCTTCGGGGGCCGCGAAAGGACTGCCAGCTACGTTTTTCTAGACAGCTGCATGTTGAAGCTCTTACACCGCCATTGCATGAGTTCTGAGCGATACCAGGGGCTTGTAAATGGTTTTTGCTGACCTAGGGACACTTGTAAACATCTGGATTACCTCTAGGAACAGATGGATTGATCTTGAAGTCCATCAAACTCTTATAAATACCCCTATTGTTTGCACTTAGAACTTGCACATTTGAAAATTTCACTCTCACATCTTCTCTGGAGCATCCTGACTTGGAAGGAAGCTCTCTTAGTGAAAATATCCGTGCTAAGGACCATTGTAAGTGTTCTTAGCTTCCTTAGTTAAGTTTTCATTAGCTTAATGACCGAAAGTCAAAGATAGCTTAATTACGCTTTGACTTTGTGATTAATCACTAACGGTCCAGCCATTATTCGAATTGAAAGTGGCTATGAGTTGGTAATTATGTAGATAATAAACCCTTAAAAGGGCACCTACTGATTATCACTTTTACTTGGTCAATTGTCGGGTCAAACTACTTAACAAAAAGTCAAACGGATTAATTTTTATAAAATAATTCATAACTGATAATGTAGAAGTTATGGAACATGTCTTAACACTTAAATAACTTGGTAAATAATATAAGAACATGTTTAGGCATGTTCAACCCGACAATTCTGAGTTTAGGCTCGGTTCGCAACCGAAAGTCGCAAAAGTAGACTTTTGCTTTGACTTTCAGTTCTGACCCGATTTAGCTTAGTTTAGTTATGCCTTAGGGTTCCTTTAGGACCATACTATAGGTTAGTATAACCCTCTGAGGTTATACAATATGGTTCCATAGAAATCCTAGTGCATTGCATGTTTCCGTTAAATGCTTAAAAGTTGACTATTATGCCCTTTTGATATAAAAACGAATTTTTTTGGAAATATGAGTGGACAAAAGTCTTCATTATTGATTTATAAGCATGTCCTAAAAATTTGACATCCGGTTCTGGTCTAGAATGAAAGTTATGCACGATATCGTAAAACTAAAGCTTTTTATTAAGAGTGAATTACAAGTTTTGTCCTTTATGTTTGTACCAAATTGCAGGCGATGTCCTTTACCTTTAAATTTGACGGGTTTTATCCTTTATGTTACAAAATCATGCACGTTTCGTCCTTTAGCCCTAACCTAGTTAATTTTTTCTGTTAAATTAGATCATGTGAAAGGCACATGAGGGTATAATTGTCTTTTACCCTATTATTTAAAAATTAAACAAAAATATTATATATTATTTATATATTAACTCAATATATATCTTTTTCTCTCTACCCCTCTCTAAACTCTTCAAAACATCACTGCTCGTCTATGACCACCCCCCTCAATTGAATACCAGAGATCCTAAATCATTCAATCACCCAAATCGAACCTGTACCACCTGTGTTTTTATTTTTGTTTCTGATCTTGACCTGTATATCTTCTTGATTTTAGAAAGGAGAGGGTGGTGCGCCGACGATTGGTGGTGGTATCCGGCTGTGGTAGCAGGGGGTGGTTGCCGGTAGTTGTGGTTGTAGAGCGGTGGACGACTAAAAGAGATGGGGAAAGGGCAGCTACACACAACCATCTTATCCAACTTCCAACATCGACGTATCAAAATTAAAAATCACAAGCGTATCAAATCAGATCTCTGGCGATTCCACCGGCGACATTGCTTTCTCCGCTTCCACCACCGCCGCGTGTAGTTACCGGCGATTCCACCGGCGACATTGCTTTCTCCGCCGCCACCGCCGCCGCAAAGGTTAGAGGTTGTGGATGAGAATGGGGTGATGGGGGTGAGTTTGAGGTGGGGGAGTATGACCCAGATGCGATGGAGAATCGGAATATAATGAGATGAAAGTGGTGGGTAGTGAAACAGGGGTTAGGTCTAAAATTCCTAAATTTGAGAGGAAAGTGTTGGATACTACTGATAGTGATAAAGTGGTGGGTTTATAATTCATTATGTTTTAAATATCAAAATCATTATAATGGTTTTTTAATTATAAATAAATAAAAAGTCCAATTTGCCCTTTAGTTAACAGGAAAAATTAACTGGGTTAGGGCTAAAGGATATTGCATGTAGCATTTGAAAACATAAAGGATAAAACCCGTCAAATTTAAAGGTAAAGGACACCGCCTGCAAATTGGTACAAACATAAAGGACAAAACTTGTAATTCACTCTTTTATTAATTAAATGACATTTTTGGCATAAATCATATTTAAACCCAATCTGGTGCCCTTTCTTATTACAAATTCCACAAGGCTTAGCTTGTGAATCTAAAGTGCATTTCCCTTTAGTCGCCTTCTTTGGGCAGCGGATCTTTATATGCCCCTTCTCGCCACAACCATAGCATGTGGCGTCCTTCAGGTCCTCTTATTCATGGGGTCTTGTGATCCATCTCTTTACAGATGACACTTCCCCTGGTCTGTTCATAGAAACATTTTCCGAAGTGCTTCTTCCCGCAGTTTTACATTCGGGTTTTGCCTCCTTTAGCTTGGACTGGTTATAGCTAGAACCGGTCTTACCCTTTTTGTAACCCTTAATTGGGGTATTACCGCACTTTCTCTTAGGATCCTTTAATACACGGTCCATGGCGTTGTTTACGGCTGTATCTATCATAGCCTGTAGCTCGGTGCCTGTTAAGTTCAGTCTTGCATCATCATTCTGATCAACTGGATGATTGTGAGCTTCAGAGGAGTCAGCCATGGTGAAGCTTTGAAGGCTACTAACCAAGTAGTAATAATTTGCTTAATTATAGTGAATTGTCGAATTTGATGATTAAATAGCCATGGTGCAAATAAACCATATAGGCCAATAGACAGTATTTAATCTATTTGATTATGTTTTGCCTAGGTTTTTAAATAAACCATCTTTGGCGTTTAAACGGAATATAATCCTTCATATTTATTAGATATGGGACATAAGTCACGACTGTCAATGTCGTACTGACATTTTATATATAGCACAAGGGCTTGTTCCAAAGGACTTTTTGATGGCATAGATGCCTTGTCACTAGGAAATTTTAAAACATAATCGATGATTCCTTTGGATCAGAAAATTTCATAGTTCATTGTCTTGACAAGAAGTTATGAAATAAAACTATCTTTTTCATGTATACATCTTTGCCCAAAGGTATACATCCCAATGGATGTTTTGATGTGTTCATCATGTCCGACGTTTATTAGCCCTGATCCCTCTTGATCATTTACGCTAAATAAAGGGTTTGGAAATTCCTAATATGAAGATGACAAGTGTGATTTTATCGCATCACTGTTGCCAGGAGTGTTAACACGTTTTTAGATGTTAACAAGGATCTGAATCTCTTTTAAACAGGTTTTACCATCATAGCTAGGTCTTTAATGACATTCAAGCTAGGTTATAGCTTTTAAGATTCTTTTTAATATATATACTGGCAGAAAAGGAATGATATTTATTTTATTCAGGACTTTCATTATAATCCTAAATTATAAGTTAGTAATAACACAAAAGGCCTAGTCACGTGGACAAGTTTAGTTTATAACCCAGATTTTATGGAATCGAGGCATTAAGGTTTGAATCAAAGTTAATTACCTTTTCTCGACAGGGAGTTGTAGGCTACCACTGTCTTTAGTCTCAGAGGACGTTAATTATAGCCCGTAGGCACTTCATCCTTAAGGGATGATTATATAAATAAGGGAATTCAGAATAACCCAATTTAAGAATGACTTATGTGATTTTATCGAATCACATTTTGTCAAGCATATTAATATGCTTTCAGATGTTAACAAGGGTTTGAATCGTTAGGTTTTACTATCTTGGCCATGTCTGCAATGACATTTAAGCTAGGTTTTACCTTTAAGATTTTTTTTATATTTAACACAGAACAATCCTAAATTGAGATGTTAACAAGGATCTGAATCTAATTGAGGAACTACCATCTTGGCCCTGTTCTTAAAATGACACGTGGGCTAGGTCTTGTCCTTTTTAGATTTTGCCATTTTATTATAATGGTAGATCTTTTAAAAGGAATGATACTTTTCATTTATTTCATATATTATATTTATATATATTGATAAAAATGAAATTTTGATAAAGCATTCCAATGATTTTAAAGGAGGTTTAGAATTGCCCTTAAACGGGACTTGAAAGGAATAATGTTGTCCTCGAAGGAACTAAAAGATAAATATGTCCTTATAAGGACTACTAAGGAAGCGATCTTCAGCAAAAGGAGTATCTTCTTCATTTTATTTCTGAATGCTTTCTCCTTGGTTGCACGTTAATCCTAGTCGCAGTACGAAGCTCGGCCTTCCCTAGGCTTCAAATGGGGAGAATTTCCATTATGGCTTCTTTGCTTGGCGACATATTAAAATATATAGAATTGAAAGCAATAATTCTCCGAATAGAGCTGAGAGTATTCCTATGTTAAGTCTAGACTCAGAAGGTCAAGGAATGTGCTACTGTGTCATTGAGATTAAACACAAAAGGCTAGTGTTTAATTCACTTAATGTTGGCTCTGATACCAACCTGTCACACCCCGATATTTCCACGTATTACCGGTGGGCCCGGTGGGGAGTATCGTGACGTAGTTGATATCATCATAGTCAAACAACACAAATTTAAATGCACAGCGGAAGCAAAGATAAAATATATTACAAACCGATTCAAAAGTAATATCAAATATTACAACGTAATGTAAAATGGATCCACAGGCGGATCTTACAACAGAAAGATAACATTGTTCAATAGACTTTAACATCTAGAGCTTGCGAGACTTGATTATTGATGCCTGGAGTAGCCAGCCTATTACGTATAGTACCTGCACTTAGCCTTTTTGGAAAATACGCCAGTTTACACTGGTAAATACAACTTAACTGACTCATTTTGAAAAGAGTTTGAAAATTAATTTGAATGCACATGGCACAAAACTTTTTATAACTTGGGAAAATTATTTATATATAATCTTGTATACAGTTTTACTCATTTGTCGTCCGTCAGGGCCGGTTTGTAGGGCCGGTCTAGATTAACTGACACGCCACAGGTATAATGCCCACAAGGATTACTTCCTCTAAGTGGATTACCAGTTTTTACATAATGCATCTGTCAGGTGTACGCCTACACCCCGTGCTTAGGTCGTGGCCATTTCTCTGAATGATGCCAAGGATATCCGGGACATGGTCATTTAACCCCCAAAGGCCATACACCAAATAATACATATTAAACGGGTCATGCAAATACATTAATCACAATCCGATTTAAATGACTACACACCCGACCAAGCGGTACTTTTATAGTACCGTATCCCAAGCCCGTATAGGGAAAATAAGTTAAGAGTATTTACCTGAGCAAATTTATACAATTTATCCCAGCCGTATACCACCAAGCAAGTACAGATAGCTTTTACTGGGCTCCTAAATCTGGAACGAAGGTTTTTAATAACCTATTAGATTCCTAACGGGTCTTAATTTAAGCCTATGCTTATACCGGTTAGTTTTAAAGGAGGATACGGTTCAAAACGCATGATTAAGCGAGAACCGGATTAGAATGTGGTTTAGACCCGACAAGCTTGTATACTTGTGTAATAAGGGTAAACTAAACACATTCTGGATTTTGAGATGAAGACGATATGGTTTGACCCGTTTCGGCTAAATTATGCAAACTAGTTACATAAGCCGATCCGAACGCGAAAAGTGCGTAACGGGTAACCATATGAGTCATATACAAGTTTCCTAAGTTAATATGCCTTAAATATGTTGTGATATCAGTAGAATACCTTCCATTATGCCCAAAACGAATTTAAAACCAATTTATGCCCCGCAGGGGTATTTTGGTCATTTAAAAGGTTATAAAAGAGTTTAAATATTAATCTGAGTTACAGGTCTGATGTAATCAGTAAAAATACTTAATTTATAACAGTAGGGTAAAACACATACGTGAAATTTATCATTTAGAACCAAACTATGCACCTTAGGGGCATTTTGGTAATTTCACTTAAAAAGGTTAAAACTGGAAATATGAGTTTAAAACTTTTACTTACTGTTAATATATAAGGATTTACTGAAAATATCAGTAGGTATCAAACCTTATATGTTTAAAATAGTTTTAGTACATACTATGCGTTAAAAACGCTTAAAAAGGCGATTTGGAGCCATTTCCGGGTTTTCAAAGGAAAGCTGATAATTTTATTATTCCAGAAGGCTCAAAATATTATATTTATCATATGAGATCAGTAGAAAAAGGTTTGGGGTCAAAAGGATTTGTAAAACTCATTTTATAGCCCAAAAGGGCAAAATCGGCAATTACCGAATCAAGCCTAGAACTCTAAGTTATGCTCAGCCTAAAAATAAATAAAAATCTTCAAAAATCCCAAAATATTATTTTATATCAGTAGGTAAAAAGTTTGATATTAAAAATTGGGTTTAGATAGGCTATAAGCCAATTACGCCGTTTAATTAATTAAAGCTTTCTAATTACGCTATTGAGCATAACTCCTAATCTAGACCTCAAATTGATGTCAAATTCTAGGTGCAAGTTTATAAATTAGTAATGAAGGTCTCCATTCTTTCATATTTCCAAAAATATCGTTTTAAGGTTAAAAGGGCATAATAGTCAACATTTAAGCATTTAACGGAAGTATGCATATGAATCGGATAACTAATGAACCAAGTTGTATAATCACAGAGGGTTATACTAACATGTAACCTGGTCCAAATAAGGATCTAAGGCATTTCTAAACTATGCTCAAACGGGTTAGAACTTAAAGTCAAAGCAGAAGTCAAAGTATGCGACTTTCGGTTCCAATCCGAGCTTAAACTGAAAATTGTCCGGTTGAACATGTTTAGACATGTTCTCACATTAATTACCAAGTTATATTAATGATAAAACAGGTTGCATAGCTTCTACATAGCTAATTATGCATTAATTTGAAAATAAGCTTTCTGTTGACTTTTTAATATCAAGTTTGACCCGACAATTGACCTACTTAGAGTGGGAATCAGAGAGTACCCTTTTGAGGGTTTATTACCCACATAATTACCTACTTATATCTGCTTCTAATTAAACTAACTACTGGACCATTAGTGATTAATCACTAAGTCAAACCTTAATTACGATAAGGTTGACTTTTGGTCATTAAACTAATCAAAACTGAAATTAGAAGGTTAAGGACATTCACAATGGTCCTTAGTATTAAATTGAAGCTTAGGAAACAATGCTTGATGCCCAGGGAGCTCCAGATTGAGAGAGGAGATGAAAGCAAGGGAAAAGAGCAATGGGAATGAAGAAGAACAATTCTATTTATAGGTTTTGGTGGGTTTTTGGATGATCAACAGGTGCTATGGGGCTTCCAGGATCAGTACATGTGTCTCAACAGCTGTCCAAAACAAGAAACAAGCCCATAGATTCGAATATGAGAGTATGGAAGCAAAACCAAAGCTGGTTTTTGATTTTCTGTTACTAGGCATGGCTTACGGACCGTAAGGGTCCTAGCCATACGGTCCGTAAGGACCAGGCCAGCTCACCAGAACTTTCAAAAGTTGACATATTTGGCCCCTGCACTTCCAAATGTCATTTCCGACACATCTAAGGCCCGTTAAACAATTTTTAAGGCTCTACAATGATGCCTAAGCATAGGGAACATGAAACATGCTCAAAAATATGCCGGATGTCGGTTCGTTTGGTCGTACGGCCTCGATGTTCGGCTATTTACGACGAAACACGGACGGACGCGAAAAACGAACCAAATTACGCGACGAATGGAATTTTATCAAGCCAAACACTAAAATAGAAATATTTTAGTGCTTACATAAATTTTGGGTGTCCGGAGACATTCAGAATGTAAGATATGCGCGTAAACGCAAACTTGTGCACTTTTTGACACTTTTAGTCCCAGCATGACTTAAAAGTTTATTTTTGCGCACCAAACACCTCTATGCCTATATCTAAGCTATATAAAGGATAATTAGGGTATGTTTAACTCATGGTCATATTCCGGAAGGTCCGATACCCTACGAATCGACATACTTTTGCAGTTTGACGCAATTAGTCCTTTAATTGCGCAAAGTAGCGCGAAATGTCGTTTACTGACATCCAAGCCTTCCATGGCCCATGATGGGCATTCCCAAGCATATAATTAAATATTACTACTCTCCTGTTTGCTTAAATGGTCACCGAAAGGCGTAGATTCAAAAGTTGACGCTTTAGGTCCCTCTATTGCGCAAACTTGCGCATCTCATCATTTAATAGCAATGAAGCCTCATCTAATCCATATTAGGCATTCTTGAAAGTATTATTAAACATCACGATGCTTCGGGTTCGCTAAAAGGTCATTCAGAGGTATAATTAAACATATTGACACTTTTAGCCCCTCTAACTTGCAAAGTTGCACGTAACTTTACTTATTGGTATAAAAACCTTAGATGGCCAATAATTGGCATTCCCGAGAGTATAATCAAATATCATGAAGCTCCCGATTTGTTAAAAGGTCATTCAGAGGTAAGAATTAACATGTTGACGCTTTTAACCCTTCATTGTGCAAACTTTCAATTAATTATACAAACGGCTACACTCGATCGACAAGTGGCTCATTTGTGAATATAATCATCGTGAGAGGTTATTCAGAAACTTATTTTTGGTATGATAACACTTCCAGTCCTTTTATAATCAAGGTTTCTGATTTTTCAAGAAGTTAGTCCCTTAAATTCAACCTTTGACTTCATTAGGGTTTATTACACGTGTCAATACATCATTGGACGTGATTTTACGAGGTGTTACATTAGCCGAAAAAGGTCAAACCTTATCATTTTTACTTCAAAGTCCATAATGTATTTAGTTTACCCAATTTATACAAGTCTTCATACTTGTTGGGTCTAAATCACATTCCAATCCGGTCATCGCTTAATCTTGCGTTTTGTACCATAAACTTTCCTTTAAAACTAACCGGTCAAAGTTACAACTTAAATAAGACCTGTTAGGAATCTAATAGGTTATTAAAACCTTCATTCCAGATTAGGAGCCCAGTAAAAGCTCCCTGTACTTGCTGATTAGAAATTACGACTAAGATAAATTACTTTTAGCTCAGGTAAATACTTTTAACTTATTTTCCCTTATATGGGCTTGGGATACGGTATTATAATAATACCGCTTGGTCGGGTATGAAATCATTTAATCGGATTGTGATTAATAAATTGGATAACCCGTTTTATTCTGTCTTATTTGATGCAATGCCTTTGGGGGGTTAATGACCGTGTCCTGGATATCCTCGGCTCATTCATTAGAAATGACCACGACTTAAGCACGGGGTGTAGGCATACACCAGACAGTTGCGTATGTATAAGGTATAACCACACGTGAGGATAACTCCTTGTGGGACTATATTAGTGGTGTGTCTATTAATCTTGTCTCGGCTCTTCTAACCGGGTCCTGAACGGAAGACAAACATATAAATCTGTATACAAGATTATTTTTAAATAATTGTCCCAAGTTATAAAAGATTTTATGCCTTGTGCATCCAAACCAATTTTATAAACACTTTTCAAAAGAGTCGGTTAATTGTATTTACCAGTGTAAACTGATGTATTTTTTCAAAAAGATTAAGTGCAGGTACTACACGAAACGGGCTGGAAAACTCCTGAGTATTGATAAAGAGTCTTGCAAGCTTTTAATACTTAAACTCTGTTGAACAATATTTACTTTCTGTTTTAGATCCGCCTGTGGATCCACTTACAACCGTTGTGTGATATTTTATTATACTTTCAATTCGGTTTGTAATATTATTTTTAGTCTTCCGCTGTGCATTAAATTGTGATCAATTATCTATGATGATAACAACTACGTCACGATACTCCCCACCGGGCCCACCGGTAATACGTGTAAATATCGGGGTGTGACAGGTTGGTATCAGAGCCAACATTGAGTGAATTAAACACCAGCCTTTTGTGTTTAATCTCAATGACACAGCTGCACATTCCTTGACTTCCGAGTCTAGGCAAATGACTTAGGATTAATCCTAATCTTACTTGTTTTTCTTTGGTTTGTTGCTTTTGTTTGTTTTGACAGGATAAAAAACAAGATGCCGCCAAGAGTTAGGGGCCAAGGAGGGAGAGGAAAAGCCCCAATGTCTGCTAGAAACGATCATGAAGCTGGACCATCACACCGGCGTACTCCCTCAGCAACTTTTAGCTCTAGTCCTCAAGAAGACTGGAGAACATACTTGGAGCCCGCGAGACGCTTAGTCTCACTTAGTTCCTCACCGTCCTACCACAATTCGTTCGGGCCACATCAAGATGAGGAGCCCCATGATTCACATCATTCTTTTATCCCGTTGCAGCGTTCGAGCTCTCACAGTTCTTTCCAGAACCCAACTCCCTATTTCCAAAGCCGGTTCAACCCAATGAACCATATACAAGAACCAGAGGGTCCAAACCATTTGGGACCGGCTGACCACTATCCTGATGTAACACCCAAAAAATGCCTAATATGAAAATTAAGTGAAAATAAATAAAAACTTAACCTAGCTAATGGAAAAAAAATGTTATAACTACAAGTATAAGATGTGTAGTGTGCAAACTAAAAAGGTGAACAAAGTGTAGGGACCAAAGTTGTTAAGGTGTCATAACTTACATAATTAAAAGATTAAAAATCAAAACACACACACTAGATTGTACGTGCAGGAGACAAGGGTGAAACCCTAGTTTCACTAAACCCATCCAATTGACAAGGAAATTCAAGGAAAAATCGAATGCATGAACCCCTAATTCGAACATCAAACCTTGTTCATTAACATGCTAAGTTTAATTTCGTGATTTGATGAATTTCAAGAAATGGGTTTCATCTTAATCATGAGTTTTGATATGATATGTGAAAATTGGATGTTAGAACTACCTTCTAGAACAAAAATCATGTTTGAATTTAGCTTAATTGAAAAATTTTAATATAGTTTCACCTTATGAGAATGTGTTATGAATAAGGTGAACAAGGTGGGTATAATTATGTGAAAAATTAACTATGATGTCGTTGTGATACTAGGATTCTTAGATAATTTGGTGTTGATGAAATTGATTGAATGTTGATGAAATTCTAGAAGGACTAGTTAGAATCATGTTCTAGGATAATGGTGTTTAGTGTCCTACGAATGCGAAACCCGCCAAGTGTTCGATGAAATACTTAAGAGAATATATATGTGAAATTCGGAAAATTATGATAACGTTGCTTTATGATTATACATGTAAATAATGAAATGATGTTCGGATGGACTGAATGGTAGAACGAATATGTTAATAGTAGGCGTGAAGGAAGAGAGTTCAAGTGCTAGGAAAACGGAAAACACACAAGATCGAGGTATGTTGTACTCCGACATAAATTCTATTTAGTTGTTAAATGTTTTTGTTTAAAAAGTTTAGGCTTTGCTATATTATTGTATATATGAGGTGACTAGCCTAACCCGTGTGAATGGGTTATTGGTAATGAATGTTTATGAATGAAAAAAAAATAGTATAGTCGGCTTGTTTAAAACAAACCGAGAAAATGTATGTTATTACAAAAAGGAAAGTAATGATGTAAATCCGTTGTAAACGGATTGTAATGAATGAATGTAATAGTGATGAAAAGAATGTATTCGAGTCGTTATAAACGAACCGAATGGATGTTTATGTATGTTTGCAAATGTCCGTTACAACTGATTAAGGAATGGCATGTTTTATCTCAATTGTGAGATAGTATGTTTTGACCCGTTTCATCGGGTAAGAAAGTGAAAGTATGATATGAAAGCATAAACCGGATTAGTTGGATTATTAGTCATGAATCAATACAACTGACGAAGTTCATTTATATGTTGTTGTAGGTAAATCCTCGACTTAGGCGGCTCGGCGACATGGAGCGAACACACATATGAATCCTGTCTTTAAGCGCTTCCGCTACTTTTAGTAACTATGTCTATGGACAAAAAATGTTTTGTTGTAACTAGTCTTGGTTTATTAACTAAACTTTTGAAGTAAACTTGTTGGGTCTTTTAAGTGTTTCTAGATGTTGGTAGTATTTAAAAGTTATGCAATGGTTTTTGTTTAGTGTTTTGCAAGTAGTAATAATTTACTTGTTATTGAGTTGGTCAAAACAGGGTTACGCTTATCTTACGAACGGGTCATGTCGAATTTTTCTAAAATAATTGCTTATAATTATTTAAGTCTAATATGTAAAGATATGGGCGTTACAAGTTGGTATCAGAGCCTAGGTTTGAGGGATTCGAACACGATAGAGTGCTCGAACTCAAACCGAAAGCTCAAATGAAGGTGTGTTCGTTCCGAAGCGCCGTGCATGTAAGTAAATTGTAAATTTCGATTACATGTGTAGTTGAGGTAAAAAGGATAATTTTTGGCAAATTGCTTATAAACTGAATTTTTAAAGCATGTGATGATGTTAAACGAGTCCGTATTTAAATTACGGACACGTAGGAAGAAGAATCGAGTAAAACGGACTAGTAGAACTATAGATATGGGGTTTTAAAGATAGTATTTTGAGAAAAGTTTAGAGCTGGGCATATGCAGCAACTCAGATCGAACCTTCTGTGAAAAAGAGGGCATCGCGTTGCGCGACACCCAACCTGAATCACCTTTGCGTCGCGCGACATCGGTCGCGACCCGCGATAGCCGGAGTGCCACCCTTCGCGGCCCGCGAGGACCGCTAATGCTGACAATTTTTTTTTTATTTTGTTTGTTTTGAATGCGAGGCTTGTTTTAAACGGTTTTTAAAGCCTCGTAATCAACGTTTAAGGGAAATTTTGATGTTAAGTAAGATGAGGGAAAGTATACATATTATGAAAGGATGAAAAAATAAATCATTGCGATCAAAGATTTTGATCTACACAATACGGCATGGTCATCAAAGGCGATAATGCATAAAGTATGCATCGTAAATTGAATATAATATGCTAGCATAAGTTCAATTATGATGAAGTAAAAGTATAAAAAGAACTCTGAATTAATAGGATGAATGTTTTATGTAGATGACGGACACAGGAAATGTGAATGATGCGGAAGTAGCGCAACAAGAAGCATTTGACAATAAGGTTATGGAAGCGGCAGAAAAGGTTATACATGCTAACCTTCCCCAGTTAGCTCAAGAAGTCGAAAGCCGTGTCTTAGGGGTGGTAGATGCTATGATGACTAGTAAAATTGAAGAGTTAAAAAAGATGATCGAGGGGTCTAGAAGTAAGGGCAAGGAACGAAGGTGCACGTACAAGGATTTCATGTCTTGCAGCCCCACAACTTATGATGGCAAGATTGATCCAATAGCATGCCAAAGATGGATCTCAAACATAGAGGCAATGTTTATACGAAGTCGATGTGATAAGGAGGATCAAGTGATGTTCACTACTGGGCAACTCACTTTGCAAGCGAAAGATTGGTGGGACGCGTTTTGCAAGGAAATAGGTGAGGATAAGCTTCAAGTGATGACTTGGCAGGAGTTCAAGGAGCCTTTTATGAGATATCATTGTCCACAGTCAGCCATTGATAAGATATAGGAGGATTTCTTACGCCTCCGACAGAAAAACGAAACAATCAACGAGATTACAAACACCTTCCTGGATAAGATGAAATTCTGTGGAGATTTTGTGAAGACAGAAAGAATGAAAATCAATCGCTATCATGGCATATTAAAGGCGGAATATAGGGAGTTTATCACTCCCTCAAAATGTGAAACTCTCGATGAGCTTATCAATTTGGCTCGGGACAGAGAACTCAAGCTCAAAAGACAAGAGGAGCGTGGTGAAAAGAGGTCGGCGGAAAAAGGGACAAATTCAAGTCCGTCTAAGAAGGCGAAGTTTCAAGATTATGGTAGGAAGGATAAGTCAAAGGGCGGAATCACCCCTTGCAAGACATGTGGGGAGCGTCATACTGGGGAATGCCTTTTAGGCAAGAAGGGTGCTATAAATGTGGTGATGAGGGACACCCGTCCTACAAATGCCCTAACAACCCGAAGATTTGTTTCAACTGTTTTCAAAAGGGGCATATCAAATCGGAGTGCCCTAAACTTCAGCAAGGATCAAAGAAAAAGGAAAAGAAGGAAGAGGGTTCTAGGGCGAAAGGGAGGATGTTCCAAATCACATCCGAAGAAGCTAAGGTTCATCCGAATGTGGTTTTAGGTATCTTTTATTTAAACTCTATGCCAATTTATGTTTTGTTCGATACCAAAGCTACCATGTCGTTTATTTCAAGTGAAATGGTAAATCATCCCTCGTTTAAGGTTGAACGAATGTCGGTTCCCTTAGAGGTAGAAATAGCCGATAGTAAGAACTATTTGTTACACGAGATTTGTAGAAATTGCAAGTTCACTATAGAGGATGAAGAATTTGATATCGACCTCATACTGATGGTTTTGGGGGAATTTAAAATGATAGTAGGTATGGATTGGATGGCCCGACACCATGCGGAGATTAATTGTGAAACTAAAACAGTACTCGTTCAATCTCCAAATGGAAAGCGATTAAGTATACAAGGCGAGAGAAATGTGGAAGCGAAACTCTGTACCCTCGTTCAAGCCGTTAAGTATACATTTAACGGGAGTAGGACATACCTAGCTTACGTGGTAGATGCTCAACAAGGTCCCCCGAAGCTTAAAGATGTTGAGATTGTGAATGAATTTCCAGACGTATTTCCGGAGGAATTACCGGGACTCCCTCCCGAACGTGAAGTAAAGTTCCGCATCGAATTAAATCCGGGTGCAAAACCGGTAGCGAAAGCTCCTTATAGATTGGCTCCCACTGAGATGCGGGAATTAATGACGTAGTTACAAGATCTTCTTGATAAGGGCTTTATACACCCGAGTGTGTCACCATGGGGAGCACCTGTCTTATTTGTAAAAAAGAAGGACGGGTCGATGCGCATGTGTGTCGACTATAGGGAGCTGAACAAAATTACCATAAAGAACCGCTACCCCTTGCCCAGAATTGACGATCTTTTTGATCAGTTACAAGGGGCGAATTGGTTCTTAAAGATAGACTTGCGTTTGGGATATCATCAAGTCAGGGTACGAGATGAAGACATTGCAAAGACTGCATTTAGAACCCGATATGGACATTACGAGTTCCTAGTTATGTCCTTTGGGTTGACGAACGCACCAGCAACGTTTATGGATCTTATGAACCAGGTATGTCGACCCATGCTAGATATACGGTGATTGTGTTCATAGATGATATTCTAGTCTATTCGCGAAGTAAGGCTGAACATGCGAAACACTTGCGTGAAGTACTTGAAATTCTCCGTAAGGAAAAACTTTATGCAAATTTCTCAAAGTGTGCCTTTTGGCTCAGAGAGGTGCAGTTTCTGGGCCACGTGATAAATTCGGCAGGTGTTTTAGTAGATCCGTAAAAAATTGAGGCCGTAGTGAAGTGGGTTTCCCCGAGGAATCCAACAGAAATAGGAAGTTTTCTAGGCCTCGCTGGGTATTATAGAAGGTTCATACAGGATTTTTCGAAGATAGCGTTACCTTTAACAAAACTGACGAGGAAGAAAGAGAAGTTTGTGTGGGGTAAAGAACAGGAAGAAGCCTTTCGAATGTTAAAGGAGAAACTGTCGAGTCCCCCGGTATTGACATTACCGGATGGGACAAAAGACCTGGTTGTTTATTCAGATGCCTCACAGCAGGGTTTAGGGTGTGTTTTGATGCAAAGAGGAAAGGTTATCGCATATGCTTCACGACAATTAAAACCACATGAAATAAACTACCCAACACACGATTTAGAATTGGCAGCGGTAGTGTTCGCCTTGAAGATTTGGAGGCACTATCTATGTGGTACGAGATGTACAATCTACTCGGATCACAAAAGCCTCAAATACTTATTTGAACAGAAAGATTTAAATATGAGGCAACGGAGATGGTTAGAACTTATCAAAGATTACGATTGCGATATCCTTTATCACCCAGGAAAAGCGAATGTCGTGGCAGATGCGTTAAGCCGAAAGGAGTATCCACCTCCGATTCAGGTGAAATCTATGAAGATGATAGTTACACCACGCTTACTTGAAATGATACGAGATTCCCAAGTAAAGTCGCTTGAAGCGGGAGAACCAAAGAAAGAAAGAATGAAAGGCATAGCCGAAAAATTGGAAGAAAACTCGATCGGGCTCAAAACGAGATTCGGTCGAATCTGGATACCGCGGTTTTGTGAAGTCAAGACCGCGTTACTCGAGGAAGCTCATAAGTCACGGTATTCAATTCATCCAGGGGCAACAAAAATGTATCGAGACTTGAAGACAAATTATTGGTGGTCGGGTATGAAATGCTTAACATGCTCCCAAGTGAAGGCAGAACATCAAAAACCATATGGAGAGTTACAACCGTTGGAAATTCCGGTATGGAAATGGGAGGAGATAACTATGGATCTGGTAACCAAGCTTCCTAGAACGAAAAAGGGACACGATACAATATGGGTGATCGTAGACCGACTCACAAAAAGTGCCCACTTTTTGCCTATTCGAGAGGCTTATTCCTCGGAAAGAATGGCGGAAGTTTATATGAACGAGATAATTTCTCGACACGGGGTACCCGTGTCAATTGTTTCAGATCGGGATACGAGATTCACCTCTCGTTATTGGCAAAAGTTTCATGAAAGTATGGGCACGAAGCTACATATAAGCACTGCCTATCACCCTCAGACTGACGGACAATCAGAAAGGACCATCCAAACACTTGTCGATATGTTAAGGGCATGTGCCTTAGATTTTGGCGGGAATTGGGATGACCATTTACCACTAGCGGAATTTTCTTATAATAATAGCTATCATAGAAGTATTCAAATGGCTCCCTATGAATTATTATACGGGAGGAAATGTAGGACTCCCGTATGTTGGGGCGAAGTTGGACAAAGAGAACTTGCGCCTAATGATCTGATAGCGATGACTAACGAAAAGATTGATCTTATTAGCGCTCGACTGAAAGCGGCTCAAGATCGGCAAAAGGCCTATGCGGATAAGAGAAGACGTCCTATTGAGTTTCAAGTTGGAGATTATGTTCTATTGAAAGTATCTCCATGGAAGGGCATAATCCGTTTCCGTAAACGGGGTAAATTGGGTCCCCATTACATAGGACCATTTAAAATTTTGGCTCGAGTCGGGAAGGTTGCATATCGTTTAGAGTTGTCGTCTACACTAGACGAGATTCACAATACCTTCCACGTGTCGCAATTAAGAAAGTGTCTGGCAGATGAAACGGCGTTTGTGCCTCTTGACGACATTGAATTGGATGAGGGGTTGAATTATGTTGAAAGACCGATAGCTATTAAAGACGTTAAGATAAAGAATCTCCGCAACAAAGCCATTAGACAAGTGTTGGTTCAATGGCAACACCGAAAGGGATCGGAACTTACATGGGAAACGAAAGATGAAATGCGGAGGCCCTACCCTTTTCTCTTTGGTATGTAAATATTTAATTTTTGTATGTGACCAGGTTTTGGGGACGAAACTTCTTTTAAGGGGGGTAGACTTGTAACACCCCAAAAATGCCTAATATGAAAATTAAGTGAAAATAAATAAAAACTTAACCTAGCTAATGGAAAAAAATGTTATAACTACAAGTATAAGATGTGTAGTGTCCAAATTAAAAAGGTGAACAAAGTGTAGGGACCAAAGTTGTTAAGGTGTCACAACTTACATAATTAAAAGATTAAAAATCAAAACACACACACTAGGGTGTGTGTCTGGGCGATTGTACGAGCAGGAGACAAGGGTGAAACCCTAGTTTCACCAAATCCATCTAATTGAGAAGGAAATTCAAGGAAAAATCGAATGCATGAACCGCTAATTCGAACATCAAACCTTGTTCATTAACATGGTAAGTTCAATTTCGTGATTTGATGAATTTCAAGAAATGGGTTTCATCTCAATCATGAGTTTTGATATGATATGTGAAAATTGGATGTTAGAACTACCTTCTAGAACAGAAATCATGTTTGAATTTAGGTTAATTGAAAGATTTTAATGTAGTTTCACCTTATGAGAATGTGTTATGAATAAGGTGAACAAGGTGGGTATAATTATGTGAAAAATTAACTATGATGTCCTTGTGATACTAGGATTCTTAAACAATTTGGTGTAGGAGGAAAGTTAGTCATGAATTTGATTGAATGTTGATGAAATTCTAGAAGGACTAGTTAGAATCATGTCCTAGGATAATGGTGTTTAGTGTCCTACGAATGCGAAACCCGCCAAGTGTTCGATGAAATGCTTAAGAGAATATATATGTGAAATTCGGAAAATTATGATAATGTTGCTTTATGATTATACATGTAAATAATGAAATGATGTTCAGATGGACTAAATGGTAGAACGAATATGTTAATTGTAGGCGTGAAGGAAGAAAGTTCAAGTGCTAGGAAACCAGAAAACACACAAGATCGAGGTATGTTGTACTCCGACATAAATTCTATTTAGTTGTTAAATGTTTTTGTTTAAAAAGTTTAGGCTTTGCTATATTATTGTATACATGAAGTGAATAGCCTAACCCGTGTGAACGGGTTATTGGTAATGAATGTTTATGAATGAAAAAAATAGTATAGTCGGCTTGTTTAAAACAAACCGAGAAAATGTATGTTATTACAAAAAGGAAAGTAATGATGTAAATCCGTTGTAAACGGATTGTAATAAATGAATGTAATAGTTATGAAAAGAATGTATTCGAGTCGTTATAAACAAACCGAATGGATGTTTATGTATGTTTGCAAATGTCCGTTACAACGGATTAAGGAATGGCATGTTTTATCTCAATTGTGAGATAGTATGTTTTGACCCGTTTCATCGGGTAAGAAAGTGAAAGTATGATATGAAAGCATAAACCGGATTAGTTGGATTATTAGTCATGAATCAATACAACTGACGAAGTTCATTTATATGTTGTTGTAGGTAAATCCTCGACTTAGGCGGCTCGACAACATGGAGCGAACACACATATTAATCCTGCCTTTAAGCGCTTCCGCTACTTTTAGTAACTATGTCTATGGACAAAAAGTGTTTTGTTGTAACTAGTCTTGGTTTATTAACTAAACTTTTGAAGTAAACTTGTTGGGTCTTTTAAGTGTTTCTAGATGTTGGTAGTATTTAAAAGTTATGCAATGGTTTTTGTTTAGTGTTTTGCAAGTAGTAATAATTTACTTGTTATTGAGTTGGTCAAAACAGGGTTACGCTTATCTTACGAACGGGTCATGTCGATTTTTTCTAAAATAATTTCTTATAATTATTTAAGTCTAATATGTAAAGATATGGGCGTTACACCTGAGATGCAGGATATGGATGTGGACGAAGATCCAGATCCAGAAATGCCACCATCTGGGACGCCGACGCATCCCATTGAGATATCTAGCGGATCATCCTTTCAACGTTCGCCTTACCAGGGTCCAGACATTTTTGCTGAAAGATGGGCTACATACAGGTGGGAGTATACTCCCCCTCACCGCTACTCACCACCACACCAACAGGTCCCCTCCGAGGACCCACATTTTGAGGCGGTCACGCCGTCGCCACCGCCAACGCTAGAGCAGCAATTGCCTCCAGAACCACCGAGGCGAAGAAGAGGTGCATGGATGTCCGTGCGTGGGGATTTCCGTTTTAGCACCCCCCAACACTCCAGCAACAGCACCTACCCGCCGTTGTATGAAGACCCACAAATGGGTGGGCCTTCAAATCCAGTTTCTGAGGTCGACTCTGCACCAGTCGCACCAACACCACACATGGGTTATGATAACCCAATTCCTTCATACCCAGGTGCAGCTGGTTATAAACCTTTTGAGCAGCCAGCCTATTCTGGCTACAATTACAACAATGCCCCTACAGTTGACCCGTACCTTGAAGCGGCAAACTACAATGCTCTCTACCCTGGACCCTATCCAGCTACGTACCCAACTGGGTACCCTACTTATGGGTATTAATACCCACCACCTCCTCAACCTCTGCAGCAGCAGCCGCCACCGCAGCTGCCACAGATTCAACCACCGCAACAACAAGAAATCCTTCAGAGGTTGAACCAGGTGGAACGACAGGTAGACGAGGAGCGTAGGAGCCGCCGCGGTCTACTGAAGGGTTTGGCAAATCTTATAAAAGGGAAGAAGAAGAGGGATTATTAAAAATCCTATTTATTGTTTTGAAATTTTTAAATTTCATTTAAGTCCCTGCGTGGACATCTTATTTATGTATTCGGTCCCTGCGTGGACTTGTATTTTCTTTATTATAGCCCCTGCGTGGGCAAGTTATTTATTTAAAAGTCCTGTTTAGGGCAGTTATGTACTCCTTTCAATTTATGGAATATTTTATTTTAAATTCTTAATTGTCATCATGTATAATCATGTACTATATAAAACAAATCAAAATATCATTTTATAATTGATCTGCCATTAAATCTCAAAATAAACTCTTAAAGGTAAAAACCTAGCCTATATGTCATTTTAAGACATGGCCATGATGGTAAATCCTTTTTAAGCAAAATAAATCCTTGTTAACACCTAAGAACGTGTTAGCACTCTTGACGAAAGTGGTTCGAGAAAATCACACTAGTCATCCTATTATTGGATTCTTCCAAATTCCTTATTCAGTCAATGATCTAGAAATCATGACTTATATCATCCAAAAAGATGATCATATTATAAACATCCATTAGTGATAAAGTGCCTACGGGCTATACCTATTGTCCTAGAAGACAAATGACAGTCGTAGTCTATGACTCCCTGTCAAGAAAAAGGCGATGAACTATGTTCGAGCCTTAATGCCTCAATCTTATAAGATCCTGGCTTATAAATTAAAACTGTCCTCATGACAAGGCCTGTTGTGCCACTTTAAAATTCCTAAATAGTTTATAACTGGGAATAACTATAACAAAAGATTAAAATAAATCCGATTAACAAATTTACCAATATGGTCTATGTTTACCATGGTTAATGAATCATCGAAAATGATGATTCCATAATAAACCTCTGAATAAAGTATTGTCAACTATTTTATAGCAATCAAGCTTCATGGCTGAATCTCAAGAAGTTAATAGTCATCCAAGGGAAAGGAATGACAACACAAGAATGAATGTAACGGGTGCAGACTTACAAGCAATGATAGATAATGCTGTCACTCGAGCCATTGACCGGAAATTTAAAGAACCAAGTAATACTCGCTCAAAGACTTTATATGTGACTCATAGTAAGCCTCCTTCAAAAACACATGAATCAAATAAGGACAAGTCCCATCACTCATCGAATCAGAAGAGTATCCCATCTAAACAGATTGTGTTCAATCAAGAGCCACGTGTTAAGACCTGCTCTTACAAATACTTCGTCTCTTGCAAGGCAAGGGACTTTACAAGAGAAAAGGGAGCCATTGACTGTATGACATGGCTCGATGAGATGGATACGGTAGTTGATATCAGTGGTTGTGCGGAACAGGACATTGTGAAATTCGTTTCACAGTCATTCAAGGGAGAAGCATTAGCATGGTGGAGATCATTGATCCAAGCCACAGGGAAGATCCCGTTGTATAATTTGTCTTGGGATCAGTTTGTTGCACTGATCAAGGAAAATTTATGTCCTCAGCATGAGGTAGAGAAAATCGAGACCGACTTCTTGACTCTGGTCATGAAGAACTTGGATTGTTAGGCGTATGTTACAAGCTTCAACACCATGTCCCGATTGGTTCCTTATTTGGTGACACCGGAACCAAAACGCATAGCATGTTTTATTGGAGGTCTAGCTCCCGAAATTAAGGGGAATGTGAAAGCATCCAGACCCACCACATTCAGGTCAGTGGTGGATCTGTCTCTATCTCTCACACTCGATGCAGTCAGAAACAAGTTTGCCAAAGCTTCTGACGATGGAAAGCGGAAACGGGAGGATGAGAATTCTCATCGCTCCGATAAGAAACGAAAGGGAAACTCTGATCACAGAAAGAGTTCTGGGTTTAAGAAGGATACCCAACAGATAGGTGAGAAGCCCAAGTGCAAGGTCTGCAAGAAAAATCATTTTGCGAAGTGCAGATTTGAATCACAATCACAATCACAGTCCCAATCAAAGCCTATAGTCTGTGGAATCTGCAAGTCTAAGGAGCATAGAACCTTGGATTGCAAGAAAATGAAGGATGCGACCTGTTATGGTTGCAGCAAAAAGGGGCACATAAAGACTAATTGCCCTAAGAACCCAAGGAAGCCTGAAGAGGCTAAGAAGACTAATGCCCGGGTCTTCTGTAACACCTCGAAAATTCACGTCCTATAATGTGTTGACACGTGTCATAGGTTTGAACGTGTGAAAGAATGTTCTAGAAGGACTAAAGTTGACAAACATTGAAAGTATGTGAATATATGAGTTCAAAATGTCAACAGTGAATAAATATAATTAAAAATAACCTTACATGATGTTTATATCATCAAACGAATAAATCATGGATCATACGAAGCTAAATATGAAAGAAAGTGAGAGGTTACAAACTACAGGGGTTAAATGTGTCAACATGTTTAAGTTATACCTCTGAGTGACCTTTTAGCAAACCCAAAGCTTTGTAACGGTTAATTATGCTCACTAGAATGCACGATATAAATTTCATAAAGTTTCGTTATCATATGAGAAAGTTATGATCAAATTCGTATACAAGGGGTTAAAGCGTCAACGTTGAAAATTATGACCTTTCGGGTAAACATGAAGTGACCAAGGACTTAACAAAATGGGGATAAGTCTTGAAGCCCTTATAGGTAAATTTGGAGGGCTCAAATTGCAAAATATAAGGGTTAGTTGACCTTTCGAAAGGCCAAGAGACAAGATGCAACAACTTGAAAATGTGAAATCTGACAACATGACTCAAGCGGGCCGCGTAAAGTGGGGAAGACCTTTACGCGGGCCGCGTCAGACGCCCAGATGCAGAAACTCTAGACAGCAGCCTGTTTTCACGCAATAACCGACCCAAAACAGATATTTTCACTACATGGGCGACCCCTAAACAGTCCTAGGCACTTAGGGACATCTGTTGATGATCCATGGCCATTGCTAGCATGATTTGTCAATGATCTAAGGTGATTAAAGCACTATAAAAGGGCCTTGTGTTGCAACTTTGTAACCACACCTTCCATCTGCATTTCTGATCATTTCTGGAGCTCCAAAGCAAACTCAAGTGATCACTAATCGTGCATAGGACTTCAGTAAGTATGCTTAACCTTTCTTAGTTGAGTTTTTACTTAGTTTTAGCTTAAAAGTTAAACCGTCGTAATTAACGGTTGACTTAGCGATTAATCATTATTGGTCCAGTGATTACTCGAATTGAAAGTAGTTATAAGTTGGTAATTATGTGGGCAATAAACCCTTAAAAGGGCACCCTCTGATTCCCACTCTAACTAGGTCAAATGTCGAGTCAAACTTGTTGTTAAAAAGTCAACAGAATGCTTAATTTTCAATTTATTCATAATTAGCAATGTAGAACCCATACAACCTGTTTGATCATTAATATAACTTGGTAATGAATGTAAGAACATGTCTAAACATGTTTAACCCGACAATTTTCAGTAAAGACCCTGTTCGGAACCGAAAGTCGCATAATTTGACTTTTGCTTTGACTTTCAGTTCTGACCTGTTTAAGCATGTTTTAGAAATTCATTAGAGCTCTAATTGGACCAGGTTACATGCTAGTATAACCCTCTGTGATTATACACCATGGTTCATTAGTTATCCAATTAATATGCATGATTCCGTTAATTGCCTATATGTTGACCATTATGCCCTTTTCACCATAAAACGTGATTTTTGAAAATATAAAAGAGTAGAAACCTTAGTTATTGATATATAAACTTGCACCCAAAATTTGACATCAGTTTGAGGTGTAGATTGAGAGTTTTGCTCATTAGCGTAATTAGAAAGCTTTTTAGCGATTAAACGGCATAATTAGCATATAGCCTATTTAAACCTACTTTTTGATATCAAAATTCTTACCCACTGATGTAATATATTATTTTTGGATTTTTGAAGATTTTTAATTAATTTTAGGCTGAGCATAACTTAGAGTTATAAGCTTGAGTCGGTAATTGTCGGTTTTGCCCTTTTGGGCTATAAAATGAGTTTTACATATCTTTTTGACCCCAAACCTCTTGCTACTGAATTTATATGATAAATAAATTATTTTAAGCCTTCTAGAATAATAAAAATATCAGCTTTCTATATAGAACCCGGAAACGGCTTCTAATCGCCTTTTTAAGCGTTTTTAACGCATAGTATGTACTAAAACTATTTTAAACATACACGGGTTGATACCTACTGATATTTTAGGTAAATTATAATATTTTAACAGTAAGCAAAAGTTGTTTAACTCAGACTTCAGTTTTGAGCTTTTCGGCTTATGTGAAATTACCAAAATGCCCCTACGGTGCATAGTTTGGTGATAATTGATAAATTTCACATATATACAATACCCTACTGTTATAACTTATCAAATTGAGTATTTTTTCTGATTATATCAGACCTGTAACTCAGGTTAATACATAAACTCTTTTATAACCATATAAATGACCAAACTACCCCTTCGGGGCATAGTTTGAGTTTAAACTCGTTACGGGCATAATAAAAGATATCTTACTGATGTCACAACATATTAGAGGCATATTAACTTAGGAAACCTGTATATAGCTCTCATGGTTACCCGTTACGCCTCTTGCGCGTTCGGTTCGGTTTATGTAACTAGTTTGCATAAATTAGCCGAAACGGGTCAAACCTTATCGTTTTTATCTCAAAATCCAGAATGTGTTTAGATTTCCCATATAAGACAAGTCTTCAAACTTGTCGGGTCTAAATCACATTCTATTCCGGTCTTCGCTTAATCACGCGTTCGAACCGTATCATTCCTTAAAAACTAATCGGTCTAAGCTTAAGCTTAACTAAAGACCGTTAGGATTCTAATAGGTTATTATAAACCTTTGTTCCAGAATAGGAGAACCGGTAAAAGCTACCCGCATTTGCTAATTGAGATTTATACTTGCAAAGGTAAATACTTTTAACTTATTTTCCCTATACGGGCTTGGGGTACGGTAAATAAAATACCGCTTGGTCGGGCATTAAAAATCTTCCATCATATGGTGGTTAATTGATATTGATCGGCCCGTTTAAATTGTTTTGATTACTTAAAGCCTTTGGGAGGTTAATGACCATGTCCCGGATATCCTTGGCATCATTTTACGAAATGGCCACGACCTAAGCGCGGGGTGTAGGCGTACACCCATCAGTGCCAAAATAAATAATGTGGTGTGTCTATTGATCTTTAACCCGGCACGATCCGGGCTACTGAACGCATAAGGAACATATAATTCTTTTACGAGATTATATATTTAAATAATTATCCCAAGTTATAAAGAGTTTGTGCCATGTGCATTCAAATCAATTTTATTAAACTTTTCAAAATGAGTCAGTTGAATGTATTTACCAGTGTAAACTAACGTATTTTCCCAAAAAGGTTAAGTACAGGTACTACTCGTAATAGGCTGGATTTCTCCTTAGCATCAAAAGAGTCTCGCAAGCCTAAGATGCCTAAAGTCTGTTGAACTACTGTTTCCTATTTTGTTTTTGATCCGTCTGTGGATTAATTTCAACTGTTGTGATACTTGATATTACATTTATATTCGGTTGAAATATATCTTTCATTTGCTTCCGCTGTGCATATTAAATATTGTGTTGTTTGACTGTAATGTTGCCAACCACGTCACGATACTCCCCCACCTGGCCCACCGGTCAAACGTGGAAATATCGGGGTGTGACATCTTCCAAATGAATGCTCAGGAGGCTGTGCAAAACGATAATGTGATAACAGGTACCTTCCTTATCAATGATGTATATGCTAGGGTTTTGTTTGATTCTGGCGCAGATAAGTCTTTTGTAGACAATAAATTTTGTAAATTAATAAATCTGCCTGTTAAGACTCTAAGCATAAAGTACGAAGTAGAATTGGCCGATGGTACCATAGAGACTGCTTCAACAATATTAGATGGATGTTTCATATCCATTAGGAATCACTCTTTTCCACTGTCGTTGCTTCCATTGAAATTGTGTCACACCCCGATTTTCGGTGGGCCCGGATGGGTACAATCGTGACGGTTGGATAACAGTTATCACAATATAATAATATGCAGCGGAAGTATTGGATTGAAATTTATTAAAATAAAGCTTAAATGTATAAAAGTATTACAAGCGTTCGATACAAGCCCACGGGCAGGATCTAAATAAACAGAACTTTAGACATCATAGGCCTTAAGAATCAGGAGTGCAAATTCCTTAGACTTCATTCTAGCCGACCCGTATTCCCAGCCTGTTATAAGGTTCGGTACCTGCTGTTCAATCTTTTGAAAATACGTCAGCCAAAGCTGGTAAATACAATTAACTGACTCTTTGGAAAATAGTTTTTCGAAAAGAGTTTTATACATATAGAAAACCCGTAGGTAATCCTTTATATATATCTTGGGATTTTTCTTGTTACAAGATTATATGCTTGATTAACCCATTGGGTTGTCCGGACATGGTATCAATAACCCCCAATAACAGTAATTATCAAGTAAACGGAATAAAACCGTATTCATACACTTTTGCGCAATCATAGGCGACTTACTTGTGTAATAACCGTCCCAAGAGGCATATTTGCCATCCCAAGTTTACACTAAAATAAGTCAAGAGTATTTACCTTTTTGCAAGCTTCCAATCAATAAGACTATATTTGGCAAAAAGCCGTAAGTCTAAGTATATTGACCCAAGTCCAATTATCTGGGGGGTACTATAGTCTAGAATGAACATATTTATTATCTGTTAGAATGTATACGGGCCAAAGGTAGTTCCTTTAGACATGACCCGATACTTAAGAAATGGTTTGCTAGATTAAGTGTATACCGAATAGAATGTGGTTTAAACCCAACAAGTACTAGGACTTGTATAATACGGGTAAACAAGGTACATTCTGGATTTTGAGATCAAAACGATAAGGTTAAACCCCTTTTCGGTAAACTTATGTAAACTAGTTACGTAAGTCTAACCGTACGCGTATAAGCGATAACGGGTAACCGGATGATTCATGAGCAAGATCCATATGCCAATACACTTTAACCAAGTTATAATATCAGTAGGATATCAACTTTTATGCCCGTTAAGGTTTTAAAATCAAATTATGCCTTATAAGGGCATTTTGGTAAATTTACAACTTATAAAAGGAGCTTGCAAGTAAACTGATGTCATGGTCATAAACATTCTGTAAAAATGTTTAAATTATGATATCATATCAGTAGGATATCAAATACATGTGTGGTTTATGCTTTATGACCGAACAATGCACCGTATGGGCATTTTGGTCATTTCACACATAGTTTTGAGACATTATTTGGGATTCTGAGTTCATAACTTATACCTACTGTAAAAACATTTAAAATGGTTTATAAAATCAGTAGGCAACAAGTCTTGGTTCACACATATGGTTTAAAACCATACTACGCGCCTAAACAGCGTTAAAGTCGTTAAATGACGATTTATGCGAAGTTTTATGAAATCTGATGTTATGACCGGCTTTGAATAATTAAAATATTTTATTTTTCATAACATATCAGTAAGTAAAAGGTTTGGTTTGAATATTATGCTTAAAACACATTTTAAGTACCATAAGGGCGTTATCGTCATTTATCGGCATTGTATACGAAACTGAAGTTAAACTCAGTTTACAATCTGACTTAGCATCCCAAATAATCCTAATTATAATATCATATCAGTAGGTAATGAGTTTTATACTAAAATTATGTTTAAAACTCATTTTATACTTAAAAGGGTATTTTAGTCCTTTTAAAAGCATAGTTTACGACCATATGCGTAAACTCAGTTTATGACCAGTTTATAAGCACCAAAATATTCTAAAAATGTTTACTTATCAGTACATAACTCACTTGCATGCTCATTTATGTCTTAAACCTTATTTTTAATCAAAAGGGCATTTTAGTCAAAGTATGGCATAATAACGGAACATGCGCATAAACTCAGATTCCTAGTCTGATCGTGTAATATAACCTTATGGGATTATACTACATTATATTAAGATCATAACGGAACCTAAAATCAGTAGCATACTAGTCTAATTCGGTTTATAACAAAAATGTCAACGTAGAAGTCAAACTACGCTACTTTCAGTTACGAACCGACCCTAAAACGGGAATTGACGAGCCGAACATGTTTACACATGTTCTAATAATTATTACCAAGTTGTTTAAGTGATAAAACATACTTTAGAACACTCTTAAACTCAGATCGCAATTATTTTAAAATCTGACCCGTTGACTTTTTAAATTAATATTACTTTGACTCGTCAATCGACCTAGCAAACGTGATTCTTAGGAGGTGCCCTTTTGAGGGATTAACACCTACCTAATTACGATCACGTAGCCATATTCGTTGCGAACAATGGCTTGACCGTTTAAGGTCTAGCTAAAAGTCTAAGCGTTATTATGATAATGCTTGACATTTGGCTTAAAAGCCTATAAAACATAAACTAGTGGCTAGGAACACTTACAAAGGGTCCTAGCAATCTTTTCAACTAGAATAGGCTTCCTTATGATCAGGAGTCCCCATAAGAGAAGGATAGAAAGAAATGGTGCAAGTGTTGAATGAATTCTTAAGGCCTTTATATAGTTTTCAAGAATTGCTAGGATTGTGCCATGTGTTATGTGTGTTCTCCAAGTGTTAATAGGATTGTAACATGTGTAAACTAGGTTTTAAAACCATCTAATGGCCCATAGAATTGATTTATGTGAGTATGGAAGTTGTGTGGTGGCCAAGGAACACAATACAGCAGCTGAAAGTAGTTTTCTGTACTGGGAACTCTCTCGCGCCCCGCGAGAGAGAGAGAGAGATATCTATCGCGGCCCGCGAGACCTCTCAAAGTCAGCAAACATAGTTTCAAGGTTGACATATTCAGTCCCTGCACCTTATAACTTGAAATAACTTTCGTTTTTAGCACTTTCGGCCCTTCAAGTTAGGTTGTAGGTATTCATGGAAGTATAATCGAACACCGTTAAGTTCCGGATTTGCTAAAAGGTCACTCGAAGGGGTAGATTTACACGTTGACGCTTTTAGTCCTTTTAACGCACAAAAGTGTGCGTAATATCGTTAAACGGCATAAAAGATTTATACAATCCATACTAGGCATTCTCGAGAGTATAACCGAACATCACGACGCTCCGGGTCCGTTAAAAGGTCATTCAGAGGTAAGAGTTTAACATATTGACACTTTTAACCCTTCGTCGCGCAAACTTTTGAGTTTAACGCAAACGGTTTTGATTATCCAACAAGTGGCTTAATATGAGAACACGAATATTGTATAATGTCACTTAGAGGCTTAGTTTAAGCATGTTGACACTTTCAGTCCTTTCGCATTCAAAGTTTTAACTGTTTGGCGATAACAGTCCCCCATAGTCAACGTTTGACTTAATTAGGATTAGGGACACGTGTCAACATATAATTGGACACGATTTTACGAGGTGTTACATCCTCGCCCCCTTAAAAGAAATCTCGACCTCGAGATTTGCTTAGAATAATATGGTCAATTCCGTATCATGGTAGGTTTCAACCTTTCAAGAGTATCCTGGGCCAAAATGGGAATCCCATTCGCGTTTACGAGGTAAACTTGGAACTTTTAATTTCCATGGTCCATAATGGACAAGGTTTTTCAATAAACCATAAGCTTACGTTTAAATGTCATGACAAAACATGACAAGTGCTTATAAGCTGAGCATCATGCTAGAACTTTCCAGAGACAAGAATGTACACAGTATCTTAATCTGATACTATAGACAACGATGCTCTGATACCAACCTGTCACACCCCGATTTCCGGTGGGCCCGGATGGGTATAATCGTGACGGTTAGATAACAGTTATCACAATATAATAATATGCAGCGGAAGTATTGGATTGAAATTTATTAAAATAAAGCTTAAATGTATAAAAGTACTACAAGCGTTCGTTACAAGCCCACAGGCAGGATCTAAATAAACAGAACTTTAGACATCATAGGCCTTAAGCATCAGGAGTGCAAATTCCTTAGACTTCATTCTAGCCGACCCGTATTCCCAGCCTGTTATAAGGTTCGGTACCTGCTGTTCAATCTTTTGAAAATACGTCAGCCAAAGCTGGTAAATACAATTAACCGACTCTTTGGAAAAATAGTTTTTCGAATAGAGTTTTATACATATAGAAAACCCGTAGGTAATCTTTTAAATATATCTTGGGATTTTTCTTGTTACAAGATTATATGCTTGATTAACCCATTGGGTTGTCCGGACATGGTATCAATAACCCCCAATAACAGTAATTATCAAGTAAACGGAATAAAACCGTATTCATACACTTTTGCGCAATCATAGGCGACTTACTTGTGTAATAACCGTCCCAAGAGGCATATTTGCCATCCCAAGTTTACACTAAAATAAGTCAAGAGTATATACCTTTTTGCTAGCTTCCAATCAATAAGTCTATATTTGGCAAAAAGCCGCAAGTCTAAGTATATTGACCCAAGTCCAATTATCTGGGGGGTACTATAGTCTAGAATGAACAGATTTATTATCTGTTAGAATGTATACAGGCCAAAGGTAGTTCCTTTAGACATGACCCGATACTTAAGATGTTGTCTTTATATAGCTTAACTTGTCGGAATTTTAAATTTTCTTTTATTGACAAGAAGCGTCGACTTAGTAAGTTCGTCGGCCGTAATTTCACATCGCGTTGTAGCCGTGATTTATTTTAGGTAACTGGGAGATTAGGTCCGTTGTTACCAATTCCCAATTCTATGTGGGATTTTTCCAGTTCCGTATGCAGACCACAATGGTATACGATGTTCGACTCACTTGCGAACATTCTAAGCATTATGCTTCCTGGGTGGCTACGGACTTTTCATGTCCATCCACACAAAGGTCTTCAGCTTTTGACTTCAATTCTTCAGGATTTACTTGTGTTATGTAGATAACGCATCCTTCTTTCGATTCACTTGGATGCCTCAAGCATAAAAGCTTCCTCGAGCAATCAGTAGTGTTGATCTTCCACGGATGGTGAATATATCACCAGATGGGGATTCAATTTCGATAAGTTTCTTTTTGCAGACAATGTGGATTTGGTTTTAACTAACTAATCCATGTCTAGAACCATATCGAATCCCACAAGATTTATAGATAAAAATATCATCGAAGACAATTTGATTTGTGAAGGATATATCATATGTGAAACCATCTAGATTGGCCACTTTGATTTTATAAATATTTATTAAGTTTTGAAAGGGCAGGATTAAAATTCTATTAAATTTACAATCGATGAAGCTTTAACTGGCTCCAGAGTTTCAAATAAGTTTCTAGTAAATAAAACATTTACGAGAAACAGATACGTAAAGACATGTCTTGAACTTCTTTTGATGTAGCAGATTGGAAGGCTCAATCATTGCCTTTCTTGCAATCAATGGCCTTGTTCTTCCCATCAGTCCCCTTCTTTGGGCAGTGGGTCTTTATATGCCCTATCTTGCCACATCCATAGCAGGTGGTGTTTTTCAAGTCTTAATAGGAATGTAACATGTGTAAACTAGGTTTTAAAACCATCTAATGGCCCATAGAATTGATTTATGTGAGTATGGAAGTTGTGTGGTGGCCAAGGAACACAATACAGCAGCTGAAAGTAGTTTTCTGTACTGAGGACTCTCTCGCGCCCCGCGAGAGAGAGAGAGAGAGAGAGAGATATCTATCGCGGCCCGCGACACCTCTCAAAGTCAGCAAACATAGTTTCAAGGTTGACATATTCAGTCCCTGCACCTTATAACTTGAAATAACTTTCGTTTTTAGCACTTTTGGCCCTTCAAGTTAGGTTGTAGGTATTCATGGAAGTATAACCGAACACCGTTAAGTTCCGGATTTGCTAAAAGGTCACTCGAAGGTGTAGATTTACACGTTGACGCTTTTAGTCCTTTTAACTCACAAAAGTGTGTGTAATATCGTTTAACGGCATAAAAGCTTTATACAATCCATACTAGGCATTCTCGAGAGTATAACCGAGCATCACGATGCTCCGGTCCGTTAAAAGGTCATTCAGAGGTAAGAGTTTAACATATTGACACTTTTAACCCTTCGTAGCGCAAACTTTTGAGTTTAACGCAAACGGTTTTGATTATCCAACAAGTGGCTTAATATGAGAACACGAATATCGTATAATGTCACTTAGAGGCTTAGTTTAAGCATGTTGACACTTTCAGTCCTTTCGCATTCAAAGTTTTAACTGTTTGGCGATAACAGTCCCCCATAGTCAACGTTTGACTTAATTAGGATTAGGGACACGTGTCAACATATAATTGGACACGATTTTACGAGGTGTTACAAATTGGCAGGGTTTGATATAGTGATAGGTATGGATTAGTTATCTCATAACCAAGCCCAAATTGTATGTGATAAGAAGCAAGTGGTTATCAAGACCCCTTATGGTGAGCCACTTACTATTCAAAGAGATATGCAGTACAGATTGCCTAAGCAAGTGTCTATGCTTAAGGCATCAAAGTGTTTGAAGAAAGGTTGTGTCATTTACATGGCACAGGTGACCATTGATGAGCCAAAGCCCAAGATTGAGGACATTCCTGTTATTTCTGAGTATTCGGATGTTTTTCCTGAAGAATTACCTGGTTTACCTCCAGACAGACAAGTGGAATTCAGGATCGATATTATTCCAGGAGCAGCACCTGTAGCTCGAGCTCCTTATCGGTTGGAACCGACAGAGATGAAAGAGTTAAAAACGCAGTTGGATGATTTGTTGGAGAAATGTTTTATTCAACGTAGCTCGTCTCCTTGGGGAGCACCTATACTATTTGTGAAGAAAAAGGATGGCTCGATGCGTCTATGCATCGATTATCGCGAGCTGAACGAAGTTACAATAAAGAATATGTATCCATTGCCCAGGATCGACGATCTATTCGATCAGCTTCAAGGGGCAAGTTACTTTTCAAAGATCGACTTAAGGTCAGGTTATCATCAGTTGAAGGTCAGAACCGAAGATGTGCACAAGACCTCATTCAGGACTCGATATGGCCACTATGAGTTCTTAGTGACGCCTTTCGGGCTCACTAATGCACCTGCAGCATTCATGGATCTTATGAATCGTGTTTGCAAGCTATATCTAGACAAGTTTGTCATTGTTTTTATTTATGACATACTTATTTATTCGAATAATCAAGCCGAGCATGAAAAGCATCTCCGGTGTATTCTTAAACTTTTGCAACAAGAGAAGCTCTACGAAGTTCTCTAAATGTGAATTCTGGCTCCGTGAAGTCCAATTTCTTGGACATGTAGTGAGTGAGCGTGGTATCCAGGTGGATCCCGCTAAAATTGAAGCAATTATGAATTGGCAAGCACCAAAAACACCTACAGAAATTCACAGCTTCTTGGGTCTAGCAGGATACTACAGACGTTTCATTGAAAACTTTTCTAGGATTGTTGCACCTTTGACTTCGTTGACCCGCAAGAATGTCAAGTTTGACTGGGGTCCCAAACAACGAGAATCTTTTGAGATTCTCAAGCAGAAATTAAGCAATGCTCCTGTGTTGACATTGCAAGAAGGGATTGAAGAATTTGTTGTGTATTACGATGCATCACACACAGGTATGGGTTGTGTGCTTATACAGAAAGGCAAGGTCATTGCCTATGCTTCACGTCAATTAAAAGTGCACGAAAAGAACTACACCACCCATGAATTGGAATTGGGTGCCGTTGTATTTGCACTAAAACTTTGGAGGCATTGTCTTTATGGAACCAAGTGTGTGATTTATTTAGACCATAAGAGCCTTCAACACTTGTTTAACCAAAAGGATCTTAACCTGAGACAGCGTCGTTGGATGGAGACATTGAATGATTATGATTGCGAAATTCGCTACCATCCAGGTAAAGCGAATGTCGTAGCTGACGCTCTAAGCAGGAAAGAAAGGGTTAAGCCTATTAGGATCAATGCCAAAAGCATTGAACTAAAGAACAGCTTGAATGAGAAGTTGTTAGCCGCTCAGAAGGAAGCTCTTTTAGAAACTAACTTTCCAAATGAGAAGTTAGGTATTACTGCCGATCAATTGTCTTATGGCAAGGATGGAATCCTTAGATTAAATGGTAGAATCTGGGTTCCAATCCATGGAGAACTTAGAGATGTGATTCTCCAAGAAGCTCATAGTTCTAAATATTCGGTACATCCGGGCAGTGATAAGATGTACCAAGATCTGAAAGCAAATTATTGGTGGATAGGTTTGAAGAAATCTATAGCCACTTATGTGGTTAAATGTCTGACGTGCGCGTAAGTTAAAGCCGAGCATCAAAAGCCGTCAGGTTTACTACAACAGCCTGAACTTCCCACATGGAAGTGGGAAATGGTAACTATGGATTTCATTACCAAGTTACCAAAGACAAAACGCGAGAATGATACAATATGGGTTATAGTCGACAGGCTGACCAAGTCAGCTCATTTCTTGCCTATTAAAGAAACGCACAGCTCCGATAAGCTAGCTCAACTATATGTGGATGAGATTGCATCTCTCCATGGAGTGCCCGTATCTATTATCTCTGATAGGGATACTAGATACACATCATATTTTTGGAAAAGCTTTCAGCAATCATTAGGCACTCGATTAAATTTCAGCATTGCTTATCATCCTCAGACGGATGGGTAAAGCGAGCGTACGATTCAAACACTTGAGGATATGTTACGAGCTTGTGTTATTGACTTGGGTGGAAGTTGGGATGACCATCTTCCTTTAATTGAATTTTCATATAATAATAGTTATCATTCAAGTATCCAAGCCGCGCCTTTTGAGGCCTTGTATGGAAGAAAGTGTAGAACGCAAGTTTGTTGGGTGGAAGTTGGAGAAACCCAACTGTCAGGACCAGATATAGTCCTCGAGACGACGGATAAGATTGTTCAAATCCGTGATCGTCTCAGAGCTGCCAGGGATAGGCAGAAAAGTTATGCTGATAAGAGGCGCAAACCTCTAAAGTTTGAAGTTGGTGATAAAGTGTTACTCAAGGTATCACCCTGCAAAGGGGTGATGCGTTTTGGCAAAAAGGGAAAGCTGAGCCCAAGGTACATAGGACCATTCGTGATCATCGAATGTTTCGGAACGGTAGCTTACAAGCTAAATCTACCCGAAGAACTCAGTGGGATACATAATGTGTTCCACATCTGCAATTTAAAGAAATGTCTAGCCGATGAATCGCTAGCAATGTCGCATGAGGATGTGCAGATTGACGAAAGCTTAAAATTCGTTGAAAAACATTTGTCAATCGAGGATCGACAGGTTAAGAAGCTTCGAAGGATGCACGTACCAAACGTAAAGGTAAAATGGGATGCCCGCAGAGGCCCAGAATACACGTGGGAGGTTGAGTCCACAATGAAGCAGAAATACCGTCCAATATAATAAAGACACATGTCTTGAACTTTAAACGTGTTATGAATTGAATTCGAGAGACTAAAGTTGTCAAACAATGTAAAGATGTATGTAGAAGGACTAAAAGTGTCAACATGCCAAACTTGTGCCTCTGAATGACCTTATACGACGTTCGTATTCTTTCAAGAATAAATTATCGCACGTGGAAAGTCGTTTGTGCTTAAGGATCAAAAGTTTACAAAGCATAAGGGTTAAACGTGTCAACATGTTAATTATTACCTCTGAGTGACCTTTTTACAATCCTGAGGCTTTGTAATACTTCATTATGCTCCCATGTATAACGGATATTGATTTCGTGAAGTTTCGATGCACTTAAAGTACATTTCGGGTGGTCTAGTAACTAACCGGGAGCTTAACGGAGTTAATTTATGACTCAAGGCATTAGAAAGTTAACTATGGGGGTCATTAGTGCAATAAATGAAAGTTAATTAAACTTAAAATGGACCAGGGACTGAAAATGCAAAGTTTGCAAACTTTTTACCGGAGTTTAGGGTTGTCGCGGGCCGCGAAGACCACCCCATGATGTCTTCGCGGGCCCCGAGAGGACTGCCAGCTACGTTTTTCTGGACAGCTGCATGTTGCAGCTCTTACACCGCCATTGCATGAGTTATGAGCGATACCAGGGGCTTGTAAATGGTTTTTACTGACCTAGGGACACTTGTAAACATCTGGATTACCTTTAGGAACAGGTGGATTGATCTTGAAGTCCATCATAAATACCCCCATTGTTTGCACTTAGAACTTGCACATTTGAAAATTTCACTCTCACATCTTCTCTGGAGCATCCTGACTTGGAAGGAAGCTCTCTTAGTGAAAATATTCATGCTAAGGACCATTGTAAGTGTTCTTAGCTTCCTTAGTTAAGTTTTCATTAGCTTAATGACAGAAAGTCAAAGATAGCGTAATCACGCTTTGACTTTGTGCTTAATGACCGAAAGTCAAAGATAGCGTAATTACGCTTTGACTTTGTGATTAATCACTAATGGTCCAGCCATTATTCGAATTGAAAGTGGCTATGAGTTGGTAATTATGTAGGTAATAAACCCTTAAAAGGGCACCTACTGATTATCACTTTTACTTGGTCAATTGTCGGGTCAAACTACTTAACAAAAAGTCAAACGGGTTAATTTTTACAAAATAATTCATAACTGATAATGTAGAAGTTATGGAACATGTTTTAACACATAAATAACTTGGTAAATAATATAAGAACATGTTTAGGCATGTTCAACCCGACAATTCTGAGTTTAGGCTCGGTTCGCAACCGAAAGTCGCAAAAGTAGACTTTTGCTTTGACTTTCAGTTCTGACCCGATTTAGCTTAGTTTAGTTATGCCTTAGGGTTTCTTTAGGACCATACTATAGGTTAGTATAACCCTCTGAGGTTATACAATATGGTTCCATAGAAATCCTAGTGCATTGCATGTTTCCGTTAAATGCTTAAAAGTTGACTATTATGCCCTTTTGATATAAAAACGAAAATTTTGGAAATGTGAGTGGAAAAAAGTCTTCATTACTGATTTATAACCATGTTCTAAAAATTTGACATCCGTTTCTGGTCTAGAATGAAAGTTATGCACGATATCGTAAAACTAAAGCTTTTTATTAATTAAATGGCATTTTTGGCATAAATCATATTTAAACCCATTTTTTGGCATCCAACTTGCTACCTACTGTTAGATATAATATTTAGGGATTTTCGGGAGTTTTTGTTAATTTTTATACTGATCATAACATAGAGTTCTAGCTTTTTTTCGGTAATTGACGATAATGCACTTTTTGTTAATAAAATGAGTTTTACATATCATTTTGATACCAAACCTTTTCCTACTGATTTTATATATTAAATAAAATATTTTAAGCAGTTAAGATTGATCAAATTCTCAGATTTCCTTAAACATATCAAATATCGTCAAATACCGGCTTTTACGCTAATTAGGCGCATAGTATGACTTAAAACCATATTTAACGCCTAAGACTTGTTACCTACTGATTTTATAAATAAAATTTTATACTTTAACAGTAAGTATAAGTCTTGAACTCAGATTTCCAAATTTGACCTTAAAGCTTATGTGAAATGACCAAAATGCCCCTACGATGCATAGTTTGGCCATAAAAGATAAATTTCACATATGTGGGATATCTTACTGATATGACTGGATGAAATAAATATTTTTACTGATTATTTTAGACCAGAACCTCAGTTTATTATTTAACCCTTTTATAAACTATAAAATGACCGAAATACCCTTACGGGGCTTAATTTGGTTTTAAATTCGTTTTGGGCATAATGGAAGATATCCTACTGATATCACAACATATTTTAAGCATAATAACTCATGGGACTTGTACATGACTCATTTGGTTACCCGTTATGCATTTACGCGTTCGGTGCGGTTTATGTAACTAGTTTGCATAAATTAGCCGAAACAAGCCAAACCTTATCATTTTAACTTCAAAATCCAGAATGTATTTAGTTTACCTAATTTATACAAGTCTTCATACTTGTTGGGTCTAAATCACATTCCAATCCGGTCATCGCTTAATCTTGCGTTTTGTGCCGTAAACTTTCCTTTAAACTAACCGGTCAAAGTTACAACTTAAATAAGACCCGTTAGGAATCTAATAGGTTATTACGTTCCAGATTAGGAGCCCAGTAAAAGCTCCCTGTACTTGCTGATTAGAAATTACGACTGAGATAAATTACTTTTAGCTCAGGTAAATACTTTTAACTTATTTTCCCTTATACGGGCTTGGGATACGGTATTATAATAATACCGCTTGGTCGGGTATGAAATCATTTAATCGGATTGTGATTAATAAATTGCATAACCCGTTTTAATCTGTCTTGTTTGATGCAATGCCTTTGGGGGGTTAATGACCGTGTCCTGGATATCCTCGGCTCATTCATTAGAAATGGCCACGACTTAAGCACGGGGTGTAGGCATACACCTGACAGTTGCGTATATATAAGGTATAACCACACGTGAGGATAACTCCTTGTGGGACTATATTAGTGGTGTGTCTATTAATCTTGTCTCAGCTCTTCTAACCGGGTCCTGAACGGACGACAAACATATAAATCGGTATACAAGTTTATTTTTAAATAATTGTCCCAAGTTATAAAAGATTTTATGCCTTGTGTATCCAAACCAATTTTATAAACACTTTTCAAAAGAGTCAGTTAATTGTATTTAGCAGTGTAAACTGACGTATTTTTTCAAAAAAGATTAAGTGCATGTACTACACGAAATGAGCTGGAAAACTCCTGAGTATTAATAAAGAGTCTTGCAAGTTTTTAATACTTAAAGTCTGTTAAACAATATTTACTTTCTGTTTTAGATCCGCCTGTGGATCCACTTACAACCGTTGTGTGATATTTTATTATATTTTCAATTCGGTTTGTAATATTATTTTTAGTCTTCCGCTGTGCATTAAACTGTGATCAATTGTCTATGATGATATCAACTACATCACGATACTCCCCACCGGGCCCACCGGTAATACGTGTAAATATCGGGATGTGACATCAAAAGACAGTCAACGTTGAGTGTGGTGTGCGGCCCAAGGTTATGAAGCGTGAACGTGCTATGTCTAAACATTAAACAACTCCTAAGTTTTCATTTAGCAACCAAACATAACAATACTCTAATCATTCATATATTGTGCACACGTTACAACGTAAAGCGAATTGCGAAAACATGATTGTGAAACAAGTGATGCGTAGAGGAAGGACCTTGAGATCTCGGGTTGTCACATCATCCCCAACTTGAAAGAAATTTCGTCCTGAAATTTGATAAGTAACCCAAAGCAGCAAGGTGTTAGATCAGGATGACTGTGGATTTTACTCGGGTGCTACAATAAAGTTTATAAAAATGAGTTAAAAGGGAGGTGTTTTATATGTTAAAAAGTGGAATTAAAAAAAATAAAATAAAATTTTCGTTTGTTACCGTTGAAAGCAACGGTATTATTTTGAAAGTGGTGCAAATTTTGGCGTTTTAAACAAAACGGTCTAGGCCTATTTTTTTTGAAGAAAAAAACGCCCGGGGGCGATCAGGGGGCATAATTAGGCTTTTTTTGGGAAAAACGCCAAAAAAAAAACCCATTACGGGTGATCTAAAGCATAATGACTATTTTTGATATAAACTTTTACATCTTTAAAAGTTTAATTTTGATATAAACTTTTACATCTTTAAAAGATTAAACTAAAGATTAATAACAACATATAAAACACTTTAGTGAATTACAAAGTAAATTGTACTATATCATTTTATGAATAAAACAGATTAGAAATATAGTTGTAAAAACAATACTAGAGAAATCAATTAGAAATATAATTGTTATAATTGTTATCATGGTTGCAAAAGTCGTTAGGCGCTCCCTAGTCGGTCGAGCGGGGAGTTGAGAGTACTCGGCCTAAGCAAAGAGTACTCGGGGAGTACTCGGATATGCTAAATTATAAAGAAATTAGTTTTCAGAAATTAAATATATAGCGAATAACATAAATTTAAGAGTAATTATAACAAAATATGTGAAAATGATATTCATTCTTTAATATGATATGAATAAAAAATAATTTTAATGATTTTTTAAATCAAACTTGGCCTGAGTTGACCTACTAGATCCGATTATGGCCGAGGTTGACTGCGTTTGATTGATTCCTAGTAATTAGGCGGAGTTGAAGAAAGTCGCATCGGCAGCCTACCTTGGAGCGATTACTCGGAGAGTAGTCGGACTTGGAAACCTTGTTTTACAACCATGATTGTTATACAACTTCTAGTTACCTAACAAAGGATTTAAAGGATTTGTTGACTGATAAAAAAATGTAAGCGTTAGATAAGTCGGCCTTCCTCCTAGTATACATTACACGCTTTTAATCATTTAACTTTATACTAATTTTGTTTGTCTCGTGTTCCTTGGTTTTTTTTTAATACATAGTGTAACCAATAAAATACTTTATTCAAAATACAACTTTATTTAAAAAAAACGCTGGAATGTTAAGAATACAATAAAATATAGTAAGGTATATGAGTGCCAGTACCCTACCGCCGTCGTGACGAACCGAAGCAATTCCAACCGAATGACATCAATACCAGTATTTGATATTATCAAAACTGATACATGTATTTGTTATACACGCCTTTAACTCACTTAATTTGATTTTTCTCTAATAACTTGTGTTCGTTAACTTAAAAAAAAACTGAATACGTAGATGTGATTAACCTTTTTCCCTTGACAACGTGGTATATATTTATATTCAAAATATGGTATTTTTTTTGTATTGTAAGTTATACGAGTGCTAGTACCGTAACGAACCTAATTAATATGGACCGAACAACGTTATCGGTATCGATATCGTAATTATCGGAACGGTAATGGTATCCTTTTGGCATATCACGCTTTTATTTTTTTAATTTCTCATTATGTTACTATAGCGAGTATCGGTATTGTAACGAATCAAAACGACATCGATCAAATTCATGCCGCGTTGCGTAGGGGAAATGTAACTAGTTTATATCTTGAAAGCATTCGTCAAACATTTATTTATGTGATTTTCCTTAGTTAGAATCCAGTAGTTTCAGGTGGCCTATGTGGCACGACAGCAAGAAGATGCCAAGTAAGAGAAAGACCAATACGCGTTGTCCAACGTAACACATGCATGGTCAATGGGTGAGCAAGTTAGTCGGACATATATCGTACGGTCACCCTACATTTGTACCTTATATAACAACGTTAATTTCCTTCACCAACATCAAATGCACCCTTACTTGTCTCTCTCTCCTCCATCCCAACACTCTACTTTCTCTCTCTACAATTCATCATATTTGTTTTACATTGTTACGTACGTACTAGATGGACGTTCATGATCTTCCTCTAATGTTTTCCCACATTCACAATCAAGAATCATTTCTAAAGCTCCAGGTTCCCATTCGTTCCCCAAATTTATTATAAACGCATAGGTACGTCGACGTTGTTTTTGCTTCGGACGAGAAAAAGAATGTTGGGCGACACCGCTGATCATCCACCCCAAAAACCTTCCATGGTATATATTCTTCTCGATCATCCGCTTGTATTTTTTGATTTTTTTGTAAAGTTAAAAAACAAATTGAACTCTTGAAAAGTAAAGATATATATTGCTAGCTTATGGATAATGTTTTCTTATATCAAGAACTTAATGGAATATTCCTTTGGAGATCATGTTCCTAATGAGTTCCAATTATTATTTTTTGTTGTTATGCATGTATCAAATTGAATGAATTTGATCTTCTTGGATAGATAGCGAATGGGTTAATTGTGCTTGCATTCAAAAGTTTATGCACTTTTTATAATATAATATCATGTGAGATGGTGATGGTGGTGAGGTTGATGTTTATCTAGCAAGTTGTATAAAGGAGGTATGTTGCATCTATAATTGGGATCAAAATTCCATTTTTGTTCTTTTTATCCTAGCTTATCATCTCTCTGGATTCTCGCCGTTTGAAACAAAAACACCTTCGCATCCTCGCATTTGATGGTCTTGTTACCAAACTTGCGCGGTTTGTTGTAATAATGGACTGGCACCTAATCAACAACCCCATCTCCTTTTTTTTCAATGATTTGAAGAGAATATAAATATGTCACTTTCCTGACCGCGTTATGTTTAAGTAGTCTTGCTTATTTGATTCTTTGATGCAATCTAGATGTCGACTCAAGGGAGCCTATGCGTATATATAGATGTTACCATTACTAGTAGTTTTTATGGCTATTTTGAGTGCTTCCAATTTTTTGTTTAAACCGGGTTTTTCTATAAAGGTTTGTTATTAATGTGTTATTACGTGTGGCTAGTCGATATATACATGATATTATGTATTGATGTCTGTTTTTGGAATAGCAGGAACAGGCTTCGAGCCCGTTAAGTGCTCAAATATTGGAGTTTTGTGAATCGGAGTTGTTTCCAGATCAAACCATACAAAACTCTGAAGTTGCTTCAAGCTCAAACTGTTGCTATGACGACCACTCCTCCTACACGACTAACCTCTCCTTCCCTCCGGATATAATCAAATACCCCACACCCGCAGCCACCACAGACAACTTCTCCATAATCTTTGATGAAGAAATAACCGAAAACGACATTAATTCTGTCAATCTAGATTTCACAACCTCTCCCCATCTCAACCTCCCTCCATACCAATTCAACAACCAAGACCAGTTTGATCTTACCCTACTCCAAAACCAAATCCCACTAGCAAATGACCCAATTCTACCATATCCAAGTGACCCTATGGCATTGCCCACAGTTTGTGAAGATGATGGTTTATCTTCCATGCCCCCTTTAAAGTTGATGCGCTTGAATAACCCCCCTTCTTCCCTTAACTGCTCCTTCATGGATCCCTCCATAAGCTCATACCTTTCGGGAAACACCAACCCTCCTTTACCCATTGAAACTTCTGGGATTTTCGGTGGGGATTTGTTCTTGGGTGAACTAGACTTCAAAGGGGACAGTAATGGTATCTTCTGCCCGGATCCTTTGCCACGACCTTACAACTCTAGTGAACTTCAGGTAAATTATATATATATATATAATATGATTAATTTTGTCCCACTTTTTTTGTATTCCTTTCTTTTTTACAATAGTAGGTAACACCACATGTGACTAATTAATATATGGATGTTGTGAGATGTGTTTTCAGGCCCTTAGTAACGAAAGCCAACATCTTGTGAATGGAGGTGGGAGTTCTACTACACCTTTGGCATCAGAAATCACAAGCTTGGATGCGGAAACGTTTAGAGTTACTACTAGCAAATTGACCACCGAAGAACGAAAAGAAAAGATCCACAGATACTTGAAGAAAAAGAATGAGAGGAACTTCAGCAAGAAAATCAAGGTACATGTTTTAAAAAAATAATTCCATCATTTAAGTTAGTTTATATATAATTCCAAGATATGAAATGTGTTGTTTGGTTGTTACAGTATGCATGTCGAAAAACTCTGGCAGACAGCAGGCCTCGAGTGAGAGGAAGGTTTGCGAAGAACGATGAATTTGGAGAGAACAATAGAAGCAACGGTCATGAAGAAGACACCGCCGAAGATGTCAAATCTTTCCATGTACCGCCCTTCAGTTCAATTCGTTATATGTTAATTAACTGCTTCTTCATTTTAGAGACTTCACTAATTAATAATATTGTCGGTTTTGAGCAGGTGGTTGTAAAGGAAGAGGATGAAAATTTTGAATCATCAGACATATTTGCACATATCAGTGGGGTGAATTCATTCAAGTGCAACTACCCCATTCAGTCTTGGATATGAATCTACAACTCTGATTTGCGACGCTAGAAGCAATATTATTCCCGGAACTAGCTACTGCACAATATTTAATATTGTGTCCGGCCATCATCTATATATGATCTGATCTATGTAGTGAGAGTTGTGTAATTAGGTATATGGTACCTAATAAAACAGTGCCATTTTGTGTGTGTGTATATATATAAGCTAGAAAATTAAGCCTTCATATTTATATAGGGAGATACTGTTACTTTCTATTTCTTTTCTTTTTTTAATTTCAAGATTTGGAGATTGAAAGAAAGATTCTTGTTTATGTGCAACCCTTGGAATCTGTCTTTTTCTTTTCAAATTTTTAAATCTTTTTGGTGATGGCATTTATGTACTTGAACACATGATTTTATACCAATGGACACATCCGCCTTTTCTTGGAAAAAATTACAAGATGCTAGCTAATGTGCATTAGAAATGTTATTTTATGGTGCAGTTTGTTTTACTATAAAGAAACATCACATGAGCTTTAGCCTTTAAATTTGTTGAATCCAATTCTGTAGGCCCAAACATAAATACTTTGGGCTGCCGAGTCCATTCGCTTGTCCAAGAATTTATTGAGATTGAGATTCAGATTAGAGTTGAAAAACACAAGAGATAATGATGTTCTTGAATAGAATTTGTAAAACGTAATGTTAATACAGAAAATACATATATACTCGACGATTGGATGAGTAACCGTCGCTACCTATGATATCTAAAATAATTACACTAACGTTACATAATAAACATATTATACTAATTATCATATCTAGCTTATATTCCTTCTAATACCCTCCCGTAAGCTAGATTGGAGTAACATGCAGAAGTTCTTTGATGCGATTGAAGTCCTTCGGTTGCAGTGCTTTTGTTAGGATATCCGCTACTTGATCTTTTGTTCAGCAGAAACTGATTTCAACTTCATCATTCTTAATGAGATCTCGAATAAAATGATATTTGACCCTAATATGCTTGCTTTTCCCATGATAAACAAGATCTTTAGCCAAACAGATCGTTGATTTATTATCACAGAAAATCGTCGGAGGACAGTCCATGTTCATTTGAAGTTCATTCAGAATTCCCTTTATCCAAAGTGTCTGACAACCAGTCATTGACAGTGCTATGTATTCAGCTTCGGTTGACGATAAGGCGACTACCTTTTGTTTTTTAGATTGCCATGCAATTGCACCGGGCCCTAAGTGAAATACATACCCAGAGGTACTTTTGCTATCATCAATATTTCCAGCATAATCACTATCGCTGAAACCTACCAGTTTTCCCTTACTTCCTTTAGAATAAACGATTCCATGGTTCATCGTTCCTCTTATATATCTTAAAATTCTTTTCCCGGCTTCCTAGTGACTTTTCTTCGGCCTTTCCATAAAGCGGCTTATTTTACTAACAACAAACATGACGTCAGGTCGTGTATTCGTTAGATACATAAAGCATCCCACTAGGCTCCTATACAGATTTTGATCTACTTCGTCTTCACGATCATCTTTGGATAATCGTTGTCCATATTCCATAGGAGTTGAGATTGCATTACAACTCTCCATTTTGAATTTTTCGAGCAGACTCTTCGCATATTTTTGTTGTGATAAAGAGATGTTTCCATTCTCATATCTGACCTCCATACCTAGAAATTTTTCGAGCCTTCTTGAGATGACATACCTTTCGTTCTTCTCCTATCTTAATGTATCCCTCTGGTTGTTCAGTATATACTTGTTCATTTAGATTGCCATTTAAGAATGCCGTTTTTACTCTGTGTTCCCCTCTATATGCCTTATGAAGAATATCCCATGCTTCCTTGGACGTCTTGCTTGTTGCAATTCGTTCAAAAACGGTTTCGTTGACTGCCTGAAATATAATATGCAGTGCCTTCTTATCCTTCTTAACTTTTTCTTTGTGGGTATTCTGATCGTTTTCAGATGCTCCGGCGGCAAGTTCATTATATCCTTCTTCTACGTTCGTCCACAGATCTTGTGATTCTAACAATACTTTCATCTTATGTGCCAGTGATAATAATTTTGTCCTAGTAATTTTGGAATTTGAGTTTGAATTCCTCCGTTTGTTGTTGTCATTGTGATGCTTGTTGAATTTTAGAATTGAGCGAAAATGATAATTTTCCAAAGGGTTTGAAGATCTGTAAGCGTGGATCGTTGTGGCTCTGATACCACTTTATTGAGATTGAGATTCAGATTAGAGTTGAAAAACGCAAGAGATAATGATGTTCTTGAATAGAATTGGTAAAATGTAATGTTAATACAAAAAATACATATATACTCGACGATTTGATGAGTAACCGTCGCTACCTATGATATCTAAAATAATTACACTAACGTTACATAATAAACATATTATACTAATTATCATATCTAGCTTATATTCCTTCTAATAGAATTTATGAATCTCGTGCTTGTGCAAGTGCAACACCCACCAGCTGCAAGCCTAATACTTTTATAATTCTATGAGCAAATGATTAAAATGGTGCATGATTGATGCTAATTATATTCAAGGAAAAATAAAAAGACATTGGATTTAAATAATCCCAACTTTCATTATTTGGTCAATAGCGCTCTTAACTTACAAATTGTACCACGTCGCTTCCAATTTTTAACTTATTTTCCTCTAACATTCTCAAACTAAATGAACCATAGGGATACGGATGAGAAAAAATTATCTGGACTAAAGTGACAAATATGCCAAAACCATAGGGACTAAAATGACAATTTATTCAATAAGTTAATTCCATATTTTACTTGTTAGACCACCCGTAGGTGACAAAAATTTGGGCGTTTTTCTTCAAAATAACGCCCCTATGACCGCCCCCTGGGCGTTGTTGAGGCAAAATTGGTGGGCAGCGTTCTTTAATCCATGCCTCTCCTTGTTTTCTTTGGCTAATAGGTTGTTGCCAACATCAACAACCCTAAAAATGGTTGGATAGATTTTTTTATTACACTTTTAAATATATACTTACCTTACACCCGATTTACTACTACACCCATTTTAAGATAATGCCCCATAAAGCCACCTTGTTGACTGGACCGCGCCACATGGCGCAAAACGCCCAAGGGTCTTCCCCCTCCCACTACACATGGTCTTATATAGAATAGAAATTAAAGTAAATCTAATTCATCCGGTATTATAATGGAGCATTAAATGGCATCTTAAATTACGTATTAGAAAGGGTAAATGGCACAAAAGAACCTTTATGTTTCATTTAAACTGCAAACTATACCTTTCATTTTAAAATCGGCAAAAAATAACCTTTATGGTCATGTTTTGATACAAGGTTCAACCTTTTACACTAACTTCGTTTGTTTTTCGGGTTAACACCCCTTAGATGTGAGGGTTTTATTATTATTATTTTTGTCAATTTACTTCTTCTTTTAAAAAATAGTTTTCTTTTAAAATAAACTACAAATAACCATCCCCCTCTCTCTCTCTCTCTCTCTCACCTTCAACCGATAACCTACATATAAAAACTACCTCAACCACTTGTAGTGGGAATTTATCCTTGAAGTTGATTTCATTAAATCGTATATAATCTACACACAACCTCTCTGTTCCATTTTTTAGTACTAACAAAAGTGGAGAAGCAAAGGGTTGTTGTTGTTGTACCAAAGCCTTCTTTCACCATCTCACAGTTAAAAATATACACTGGCAAGCTTCACCTGCGTGACGGGCGGTTATAAGCGATGTGAACATGAAGTTCTAATCCCTCACATCCTAAGTTAAAGGGTCGTTATGTAAATAGTTTATAGATAGTTTATATTAGAATTAGGGTAGTTATGAAGTACAAGGGCCAAAGGTGGAAAGATGGAAGATTGTAACCAACTCAAATTAAAGGATACGACTCCTCCTGGAGTCGCACCTGTTGATTGACGGCAGCAAGGGAGAAACAAGGAGACACACCTCTTCATCTTTAATCGCATCCACAAGTTCAAGAGTCACAACCGTTCGTGAAAGAGACACGTCTCTACAATCGCATCTGTTCGTTTAGTATAAATAGGGTTTATATGTTTCAATTGTAATCATCAGAATCGCTTATACTTTCACATTCAATATAGTTATTCGTTCGATTGTTCGTAGTTTATCATTGTGTTCATGTTCATAAGGGTTTTGACCAACAGTGGTATCAGAGCACATGTTTCAAATCTGGGAATAAGAAGAAGTCGATTGGAACATCATAACCAGGTTCTCATGATTTTTTTAAGGTTTTTATATTTGTTTCGAAATTGAATTGCAGTTTTGATTGATTGATTGATTGCAATCAAAGATCTTGTTTGTTCGATTTTTTTGAAATTCAAATCTCAAATCAAATCAGGGAGAATCGAATTTTTCTATTAAATCAAATAAGTAAGAATCGATTCTGCCGTTTTTTTTTTTTTTGAAATTCAAAAACAAATATGTTTTTCAAAAGAACATAAAGTATGTTTTAAGGAAAAAAAAAACGCAACTCAAAAACGAATAGTAAGTTAGAAATTCGAGAAATCCTGTGTGGTGCAAACTCATTCGTGGTACATAACCTTCGTGGTGCAAGACCTTCGTGGTGGAAATCCTTCATGGTGCAAGAACCTTGGTGGTGACAAGACCTGTGTGGCCAAGAAGACCTATGTGGCCAAGAAGACCTATGTGGCAATCAAAAACCTGTGTGGTACGAACAAGTTGAAAAACCTGTGTGGTGCAAGCAAGAAGAAAGATTGAAGTAAAGCAAGGAAGAAAGGAAAGAAAAAGTCTAAGAAAGCAAATCAGAAAGGAAGTATGTCAAGAAGAGACGAAAAACAAAGCACGTCAACATCAATCAGTGAGCAAGGAAATATATCCCTTCAATGCCCAAAGTTGACTGAATCGAATTACACTCAGTGGGAAATCCTGATGGAAACGATCTTAAAGACATTTAGTCTTTGGGATACGGTTGTTTCAAAAGAAAGGGTAGATGAGAAAAAGACGCATACAACGAAAGCAATGATCTTCCAAACGTTATCGAGAAATATTCTAATGCAAGTTGCGCAATACGCGAGTGCAAAGAAAGTTTGGGATGCAATCAAAGTTCGATATCTTGGAGCCGATATGGTTCAGAAAGCGCGTCTGCAAACTTTGAGAAGTGCATTAGAAGCCTTAAAGATGGGAGAAAACGAAACAATAAGTAGTTTTGCAAGCAAGTTGGGTGGTATAATGATGTGGGGTAAAATACACATATTTATCCCGTGTAAATTGTATAATTATTGTATAAGTTTTATTTGTTTTCATTTAGTTTTTAGTGTTATATTATATTATATTGTGTTTTGTCAGGTCCTGATGCAAATGGAGCTAAAAAGAGTAATAATTAAATGACCAGCCAGTTGGGCAGAGTAGAATGCCGGTGACCAAATTAAAGTTGCCGCTGTTTTCTGTGAGTGGGTTGATGCTACTATAGAGAAGGGTGTCATATATTATTACAAGCATCAAATCCATTGGATGAATTAAAAAAGACGGCTGCACCTAGATTACTATTATTATTGATTGGGACACAAGGAAAAAAAGATATATTATTTAAAAGGAGGTGGCGGCTAGGATTGCTTGGAAAGGAATACTTAATGAGGAAAAAGATATATATAACTTGCTTGGAGAAATACAAATCAGGCGAAATTTGAAGGCTGCATGTGATTATTATTTGTAGTAGATATACACAAGGAAACATGGGCCGCCATAAGCAATGCCAGCCCAACCTACTTCGTGAAAAGGGATGTTGGCCATTATTAATTTATGTTGGGCTGAAGCCCATTTAATTGGGAATTGACATACGTGGACGTAAAGCAAGAATTGAGGGTTGGACTCAAATATATACATCAGCCGCACAATTTAATAGAGACATCTACGAACGCAACATTAGACATCAGACGAAGAAAAAGAAAGCTTTAGCGGACGATTTTAGAGGCTTATTTTATACGGATCAAGGCTACGGAATCAAAAGGATCGAGAGCGGGAAGCTTGGAGAACAAGGAACTATCGGGTTTTACTATTCGGTTTCTTTTATTTTCTAGTCTTCTTGTTTTATTCTAATGAATTCTCATTCTAAACCTTGTTTATTTATTTTTAAGACCATGATGCTTGGCTAAACTTTTAAGCCACCTAGACTTGATGAATGGATTGATATGAAGTATTTACCGTTTTCGTTATTTGCATGAATGTTATGGATTAATTGTGTTTAGTAAAGAGTTTGTTTTATTGATTTGATGCACATGCGTACTTTAACTTGGTTTATTATTGTCATTTGCTTCGTATGATTCTTAGTGACGGTCTATATCACAACATAGAGTCATACTAGGGTTTTAGATTTTGGTGAGTGTCTATATCACGTAAGAAATCTTAACTCTTTAGGGAGAATCGGCCGATAACCTCTAGAAGTAATTGTTAGTAATTTGCTAGGTTTTAGTGTTCTGCTAGTCCTAATACCTGGAAAGTGAGGGGCTATTGATAGGTCTTACCCGACGAATTGCTTTAGACAGTCTTGGAAAAGGTCGTGAATTTAGTTGCCCCGTCGGTTTATTAGTCTATTAAGTCAAGTTTAATAACTCAAATTACCCTAGATCTATGATTGGAAAAGAGTAGGTCAATATTAGGGTACTTACACAATAATTAGACAACTGGAAAGACGTCTAATAACCGGTAGGATTAACGGCCTAGGTAGTTCCACAGGTTTCTCCTTGAGAAGGGTCGAGGGGCTTAGTTGGTTCTTAATAGGTTTAGTACTCTAAGATCCCGGTTCCATAATTCATGCACTTAACTTAATTGGTAATTCTTTAAAATCAATCCAGAATTCTAGTCTAGGTGGTCCTTGTTATCATATAAGAATCGTCTTCGTCTTCTTTCGTATTTAGTCTAGTTCTTAGTTAATTAATTAGTTTAAATAGATTTCCTTAGATTTTCCGTAACCCCCCCCCCCCAATCAACAGTTAGAGTCCGTGTCAGTCTAGGTCTAGATAGAGTCTAATTAGCGTAATTAGAGAGTCTCGTGGGTTCGATACTCGGACTTACTGTAGCTATACTGCATTGATCGGTACACTTGCCGGTTGCGTGGTTTAGTTTTAGATCGAGTCTAAGTTTATAAATTTAAATCTTAGAGTGTCTAATTTAGGGTTAATTTAGTTAATTTTTATTTAACCACTTTTAGCACATCAAGTTTTTGGCGCCGTTGCCGGGGACTCTTTGGCAATTGCGTTGATTACTTTATCTGGACTTAATTGACATCATACGTGCTACTTGCTTTTGTATATTGAGTCGTAGGAGTCTAATTGTCCGTGTCTTTTAGTTTTGTTTTATTTTTATTTTTATTTTTATTTTATTTTATTTTATTTATATTGAGTCTAGAAAATATGTGTGAAATTTGTGGAGGACCTCATTTTATAGTTAAATGCCCACAATATGAGGGGTCCTCTGCACATTATTATCTAACCCCTATGTGCAGCCGCAGTCATATTTTTCACAGGGCTATTCCTCGTACCAGTATGAGGAACCGTATCACCAGCCCCAACAGCAAAATTCTGAAGTCTATGAGCAAGACCAGCTGGATAGGATAATGGGGTTGTTAGTTCAACTGGTAGCTACGGATGAGACTACTCAGAAAATGATTCAAGAACATGAAGTCCCGTTTCAAAATCACCAGTCTATACTCTCAGACATTCGATGTTCAGTAGAAGAAATGTCTAGGAGATTAGAAGAAGTAATAGAAACTGAGAATAAGGGCATCATTGATTTTGGCTGTGAAGAAGAGGAGATTACGATGCAGGTGGCTAATTGCGGGATAGTGAGAGAGAGTGATTCAGATGATGAGGAAGAACAAGAAGAGTGGCGAATCTACCAAGAATCATTAGTTAAGGAAGTAGATGTTGAAGAGGAATTAGATTTAGGAGATTCATTGGAGAGTATGTTTGATGATGAGATAAAAGTTGAACTAGAGAAAAAAGTGTTAAGTTGGGAAGATGAGTTTTTAGGGGAGTTCGAAGGTTTATCAGAATCTGAACAAGTAGGGGAATTTGATCCATTAGGTGATTTAGCAAATTTAGAAGCCCTACTAGAAGGTAAACCTGAGAAAATAAGTGAACCCACACCGCACGTAGAAATTATGTAACACCCCAAAAAAATGGGTCTGGTAATTTAAAACCGGTTAATATAAAGGAACGGGTAAAAATACCGTTAGGGGTAAAAGTGAACCCGTAAATGAATATTAACTAGGAATAATTAACCTAGTTGAATATTAGTATCGTTGGTATTAAACGAAGGGTTGTAGCCTTATTTAATTAAAACGAAACATGAGGGACCAAAGTGAACAACTTGAAAGTTGTTTTATTAAAAGTAAACAACACACACACATAGACACACATCGTGTGTGTGTGTGTTCATCAACGAGCAGGAGGCTCCCAAGGAGCCTCAAACCCTAATTCCATCATTATGCTCAAATTGAAAGGCAAGATGACGCTTAAAATCATAACCGAGCATGGATAAATGATCACCATCACGAGGGGATCATAAGGTATGTCTTAAATCTAAGATTTGTGATCATGGGTGAAGTGGGTTATGTTCTAATCCGTGAGTTAATATGAAATTAACCATGTACAAGGGTTAGAATCCTCGTATAGAACATGGGTTACGTATGGTTTGTGTTAATTTGATGATTAGAGGTAAAACCCGTTAGTTATGGTGAAGATGATAACTAGAATCACCCCCTATGTCTAAGTCTTGTGGAAAGATTGATGTATTATCTGGGTATGATGAATTCTTGTTAGATGAATTAGGAGAAATATGATGATGCTATGTTTGATGTTTATGTGTTAATGATACTTGTTGATTAGTAAGAAGATTTGATGAAATATGAATGAACTAGGAAGATTATGCATAAACTAGTTGTACATGGTGCCTAGGAAGTAGTACGCACACCACGTGTTTGATGAAATGTCTAAATGACAATAATAGGTGAAGGTTGTGTTATGATGATGTTGAGTATGCTATATGCTTGTTTGAATCGGCAAATGAAATACATATGTGAGATATGAACTTGGTATGATCGTTCATACGAATAATCATGTATGCTAATAAGGATGTAAATGTAATGACATGAAAGTATAGGAATCATGTCAAGATGGATGGGAGCGTGGAAGGCTAACGGGACAAGAAGACTCAAGTAAGCAAATGCAAATACGGACGCGTAAGGTAAGTAAACCCCGGACTTACACTTTAGATGTAAAATGTATTGTAGTATGATGATTATTGTGATTCATGTGAGAAAGTAATAAACAATGGGAGTAATAAGGTAAATTTACGAAAAAGGAGACGAAAGTGGGTAGGAAAGTAATTTCTATTAAGTATGGGTAAGGAAGGGAATATACACGTTAATATTATGCATAAAGATGAAATAAGTAATTATACATGTGGGTAAGATGTAAGTTGTAAATGAAGGGGGTATGATTGGTAAGGTATTTATACATGAAACGGAAATTAGTTAAATTACACATATGAGATAAGTCTAATGATGCTAATTGTTTTCTGTTAAGAATGGAATGGAAGTGCAGGTATACTAATAATGGAGAATGAAGGTTAAGTATGGAAGTCAGACGAGAGTGTCCGAATGGATGGATGAATGGATTTATATGAATGAGATTAAGAGACGTTAATGCTTGATTATGCACGTTTTAAAGTATATGTATTATGTCACCGGTTGCTAATGAAGTAATTGGTTGTGGTGATTGCAGATTGTACAGATTCATGGATGTTTCGTTTGGAAGTGTACGCGGTTGAAGATCGAGTCAAGACATGGATTGTACGTGGGTGTTTATGTGTTCACTTAATTTGATATAAGTTTTGTCAGTTTTTGCTTAATTTACAAATGGGATTAATGTATTTAAGTGAAAGAAAGAATATCATTAAAGAACTTTTAGATATGTATTTTCCGCTGCGTCAAAATTTGGTTAAAACGTGTTAGGGCGTTACAAATTAAGTGTGGGGATCTTCCCAAGGAAGTAGAGGGAATGGTGGAAGATGAAGAACATCATAGCTGGCCCGTGGTAGGGGTAACTGAAAAATCGAAACCACGGGAGAAGGCAAAGAAAAGAAAAATAAAAGATGGAAAACGGAAGATGATTAAAGGCTGGTACAAGAAGGAGCCGTTGGCGCACGATCAATATTCGCATTACATGTCATGCATCAGGTTCATTCCAGGTAAATTTAAATTCTGTTGGTATGACCCGTTTCTAATTTTCAAAATATTTTATTATTCCACCAGTAAATTTTTAACTATTTTTGAGGATAGGGTGGAATTAAATGGGTTAGACAGTGTCCAGGTCAAAGAGGAGCCTCCTGATTAAATTCAAGTGTGGGGAGGTTTTGTAGAGTTTGTATAGAGTCATAGTTTTTGTATATTGAGTCTTATTTAGTAGTGTTTGAGTCGTATTTTGTTTAGAGTCGGTACTGCTTTGGTTTTTGCTTATTTTTGTTTATGCAGGTTTGATAGGTACCACCCGTACTCAATCTCCATCCGGGTGATTTTGGGGCTGCTTATCAGATATCAGTCATTTTCCGAGTGTACCAGTTAGTGTCAAAGCCGATCGCGACCGAAATGCTATACGATCGAGCTGGATTGGACGAGAGATTTGAAGCGTACGCGTTGTTATTAACCAGCTAAGTCCTTTCCAATTTGCCCATTTTTTATTTCTTATTTATTTTTAGTCTTTTGAGTAAGTTTCCGTCTCTGCATTAGGGACAACGCAAATCTCAAGTGTGGGGATGGGAATCTGTCGTTTAGGTCTTAGCTAGTGAGTCTTGAGTCATAAAAATTTAAAAAAAAATTAAATTAAAAAATTGAAAAAATCCAAAAAAATTGAAAAATCAGAAAATGTCTTTTGAAATAAGAAGTTTGCATATTTACACGGAAAATGATAGAAAAGATGGGTTTTTGTTCGGGTTCAAATAATGATAATATGAGACTAAATAAATCGAGATTGTGTCTAGTTAGGGATATGTGAATAGGCCCGGGTTTGGTTTTAGGTCCATTTGAGTTAATATACCTTAATTGTCGGTCTGCTAGTGGGTTTTCGCCTGGGAGATATGGGAAATCAAAACTGCCAATAAGAGTATAAGGGACACCGTTATAAGTTAAAACCGTTAGAGTTTGTGGTCATGCAAAAATAGAAAGAAAAAAAAAAGAAAAAAAATCATGAGCTAGAAACTGAATGAAAGTAATGCATTCCTATGTAGTCTGGGTTGGGGATAGTGACTTTACAACCGGATTACCGCTAGGGTGTGTGAAATCGACCTTGCAAAGAAAAGAAAAAAAGTACCGAAGCCTAAGTAATTCGAGTTGGGGATAGCGACTCTACAGCCGGAATGCCTCTTGGTTAGAGAAAGCAACGTCTATGCTCATTAAAAGAAAAAAAATGGAAAAAGAAAAAAAATTGATTTTAAATTCTCTTGGTTTTGATATAAGACGGTTGGGAATTGGTCTAGTGATCGTTCCTTTTGTTCTATAAGCTTGAGGCGGGATTAGGTGGACCGTAGCTTCTAGCGTGAGACCCTAGGTAGATTGACTGCACTTAAACTAAATTCGCATGATAAGGGCTTAGGACCGGATTTGGGTTTAACGGGACAATCATATTTGCAATCGCGGCTAACACAAGTCTTGATGTTAATAAGTATAAATAAGTTTTGACCCGAGTATTTATCCATCTCTGATTCCGTATGCATAGATTCTTTTTCGGGGACGAAAAAATGTTAAGTGTGGGGATATTTGATGTGGGGTAAAATACACATATTTGTCCCGTGTAAATTGTATAATTATTGTATAAGTTTTATTTGTTTTCATTTAGTTTTTAGTGTAATATTATATCATATTGTGTTTTGTCAGGTCCTGATGCAAATGGAGCAAAAAAGAGTAATAATTAAATGACCAGCCAGTTGGGCAGAGTAGAATGTCGGTGACCAAATTAAAGTTGCCGCTGTTTTCTGTGTGTGGGTTGATGCTACTATAGAGAAGGGTGTCTTATATTATTACAAGCATCAAATCCATTGGATGAATTAAAAAAGACGGCTGCACCTAGATTACTATTATTATTGATTGGGACACAAGGAAAAAAAGATATATTATTTAAAAGGAGGTGGCGGCTAGGATTGCTTGGAAAGGAATACTTAATGAGGAAAAAAGATATATATAACTTGCTTGGAGAAATACAAATCAGGCGAAATTTGAAGGCTGCATGTGATTATTATTTGTAGTAGATATACACAAGGAAACATGGGCCGCCATAAGCAATGCCAGCCCAACCTACTTCGTGAAAAGGGATGTTGGCCATTATTAATTTATGTTGGGTTGAAGCCCATTTAATTGGGAATTGACATACGTGGACGTAAAGCAAGAATTGAGGGTTGGACTCAAATATATACATCAGCCGCACAATTTAATAGAGACATCTACGAACGCAACATTAGACATCGGACGAAGAAAAGGAAAGCTTTAGCGGACGATTTTAGAGGCTTATTTTATAAGGATCAAGGCTACGGAATCAAAAGGATCGAGAGCGGGAAGCTTGGAGAACAAGGAACTATCGGGTTTTACTATTCGGTTTCTTTTATTTTCTAGTCTTCTTGTTTTATTCTAATGAATTCTCATTCTAAACCTTGTTTATTTATTTTTAAGACCATGATGCTTGGCTAAACTTTTAAGCCACCTAGACTTGATGAATGGATTGATATGAAGTATTTACCGTTTTCGTTATTTGCATGAATGTTATGGATTAATTGTGTTTAGTAAAGAGTTTGTTTTATTGATTTGATGCACATGCGTACTTTAACTTGGTTTATTATTGTCATTTGCTTCGTATGATTCTTAGTGACGGTCTATATCACAACATAGAGTCATACTAGGGTTTTAGATTTTGGTGAGTGTCTATATCACGTAAGAAATCTTAACTCTTTAGGGAGAATCGGCCGATAACCTCTAGAAGTAATTGTTAGTAATTTGCTAGGTTTTAGTGTTCTGCTAGTCCTAATACCTGGAAAGTGAGGGGCTATTGATAGGTCTTACCCGACGAATTGCTTTAGACAGTCTTGGAAAAGGTCGTGAATTTAGTTGCCCCGTCGGTTTATTAGTCTATTAAGTCAAGTTTAATAACTCAAATTACCCTAGATCTATGATTGGAAAAGAGTAGGTCAATATTAGGGTACTTACACAATAATTAGACAACTGGAAAGACGTCTAATAACCGGTAGGATTAACGGCCTAGGTAGTTCCACAGGTTTCTCCTTGAGAAGGGTCGAGGGGCTTAGTTGGTTCTTAATAGGTTTAGTACTCTAAGATCCCGGTTCCATAATTCATGCACTTAACTTAATTGGTAATTCTTTAAAATCAATCCAGAATTCTAGTCTAGGTGGTCCTTGTTATCATATAAGAATCGTCTTCGTCTTCTTTCGTATTTAGTCTAGTTCTTAGTTAATTAATTAGTTTAAATAGATTTCCTTAGATTTTCCGTACCCCCCCCCCATCAACAGTTAGAGTCCGAGTCAGTCTAGGTCTAGATAGAGTCTAATTATCGTAATTAGAGAGTCTCGTGGGTTCGATACTCGGACTTACTGTAGCTATACTGCATTGATCGGTACACTTACCAGTTGCGTGGTTTAGTTTTAGATCAAGTCTAAGTCTAAGTTTATAAATTTAAAGCTTAGAGTGTCTAGATTAGGTTAATTTTAGTAGTTTTTATTTAACCACTTTTAGCACATCATATAAAATCCAAGTTTAAACGCCTCGGTACCACCATTAAAGATAAGAAGGTTGTAAGGAAATTACTTATTTCTGTTCCGAAGAAGTTTCTACCAATTGTGGCATCCATCGAGCAGTATTCAGAAATACATAAAATGACGTTTGAAGAAGCAGTGGGTAGGATTACAACATTTGAAGAAAGCCTCAAGAGCCAAAACGAACCAGAGAAAAATAATCTCTTAATGGCAAGTTCAGACAATCATACTGGAAATTGGCATCATGGAAAAGGACGTAGCGATCAAAATTATGGTAGAGGACGTGGAGGAAGTTCGTTTAGAAAAGGAAGATGATGTGGACGAAATATGGATCGAGGAAGTAGAGACAAGTGCGAGTTCAAGTGTTATGAATGTGGTGAATTCGGTCATTTTGCATACCAATATAGCAAGCAAAAAGACAAGGAAAAAGAGAAGGACGAAGAGGCTCATCTTGCGTTGGAAGAAGAACCAATGCTATTGCAAGTCAAGCAAGTTGAAGACCTACAACAACTAAAGGAGGTTCGTGATTAGGGGGTGAATGAATTTCTAATCCCTCACATCCTAAGTTAAAGGGTCATTATATAAATAGTTTATAGATAGTTTATATTAGAATTAGGGTAGTTATGAAATACAAGGGCCAAAGGTGGAAAGATGGAAGGTTGTAACCAACTCAAATTAAAGGATACGAATCCTCCTGGAGTCGCACTTGTTGATCGACGACAGCAAGGGAGAAACAAGGAGACACACCTCTTCATCTTTAATCACATCCAGAAGTTCAAGAGTCATAACCGTTCGTGAAGAGACGCGTCTCTACAATCACACCTGTTCGTTTAGTATAAATAGGGTTTGTATGTTTCAATTGTAATCATCAGAATCACTTGTACTTTCACATTCAATATAGTTATTCGTTCGATTGTTCGTAAATTATCATTGTGTTTGTGTTCATAAGGGTTCAGACCAACAGAACAGTCTCACTCCCATTGACAGGCGGCTCGGACTTCCCAACGGAATGGCCATCAGCCTTATGTCGAATTCAAAAAGCAACAGCAATGGCTCGAATAATCAGAGTTTTGGAGAGAGAAAATCAAAACTGTCAAAAATGGTATGAATGATTGATACAAATAACGAATAACAACACAAGACACAAGAGAAGCGACAAAACGTGACGTAAAACTTTATTATTTAACCCAAACCCAACCCCCCCCCCCCCCGACCCTAGATCTTACTTATGTAAGATCTAAATCATCAAATACAAAATACAAGTGATGATCATCCACTGATGATCATTAAACTCAGAAATACGATCTCTCAAAACAAATGAGAGATGATACAAGAAGCTTGACAAAATAACAACTAGATGAACGTCCACTGATGAACATCAACAACAGAAGATTGACATCTCTCAACAAATACAACTGAGAGACTTCTTGCAATCTTCAACAACAACAAATAAATAACCCTAAAATTCTCACAAGATGTAGAAAGAATCAGAGTGAAAGAACCAGAGTGATAATCGTGACAATGAGAATCGGGGGCACCACCATCTGATCAACACTTGAACAAGATTCATAACGAATCTTCATCATACCATCACTGCAATAGACCTTGTCTTGAACGAACAGAGAGGAGGGTGAATATAGTTGGGGAATGATGCGTAACATAGAAGAAGGGTGAATAATTGTGAGAATGATCCAGACATCCTTCTTTTATACCAGCTCTTCAAAACATTACACTTTAGTCCACAAGATATCCTGAAGATGATCGCGGCCCCTTAGAAGTTACACAAAGGCCCTTAGACTTTCCAATTTCCTCAATCTGTTATAACATCTAATAACAACCGAAACAAACTTATGAATATACTTGAGCCCATACTTCTTACAAACCCAAAACAATACCAGGCTAACAGAGCCCAAAAACAAGTCCAGCAATGCTGACTAATAAGCCCACTTGACATGTTTGTGTTTTGAACATTATTATTTTTAACAAAAACGGTTAAGATTTCTCTCTAGATCATGTGAGAATTTCAGGACTGAAGAAACGAGCAACTGTTCGCCGGATGCAAAATAATTTGTAGCTATGTTATCTTTTCATCCTTTAGTTTCTCAATACTCCATGCTACTAGTATTAAATCACAACACATGTCACATATGATTTCATACTTAATATGTGAGTTCATGAAAGACGTTTTACTGTATGATTTAATATAGACAGAGCATAGCCGAGTTTTAAAACAATTATGTATCTCTAAGTTGTTGGTTTGAAAGTATAACTTTAAAATTATTGTAAAGATACGAGTTTAATAAAGAAAAAACTTATGGAGAAGGACTTGAAAGAAACCTAACAAATATGGAGTTTATAAAATCTCATAGACATGTGGAGCTCCCCTCGTCCTTCTCTCTTATATATTTTCAATTAATAATTAATTATTTGAATATCATATCAACGTTTTAAATTAAACATTTCGTAGACAATTGCATCAACAAAAGAGCAAAAATGTCTTTCCTGATTGCACCGTTTTCTCGAGGGTTGTTGCATGGGCCATCTCAAACATTTGAATTCAAGCCAACCATCTATCTTCTTCTTTTTTTTTTTTTTTTATTATAGATTATTATATCTTCGTACACACCAACATTTTCCATCAATTACACACCAATTATTGAAATTTTGATAAACAAAATCATTTCAAATGTTGAAGAGTCAATTAACCGTAAGTTTTTTTATTCATTTAAGTGGTTATGTAGTAATAATATTGTTTTTTGCGTGATCGTAAATGAATCTACTATAATAAAAGAAACCAACTATTGGACACATGTCATTCATTGAAGATATCCTCAAATTTATAGTTATCTTATATTAACTAAATAAATAATAAATTAATATTAAATCTTATTATACTTTAATAAAATATTTTCCTCAAATCTAAATTGTTAATTTAATATATTTTTAAAACAAATACCTTTCTTTCCTACTTATCTTATGGTAAATATATAAATAATAAATTAATATTAAATGTTATCCTAATTTATTTAAAATATAATTTTTTTATTATTTGGTATACAAAATTATATTTATTCAACTCGTGTAAAACACGAGTTTTTAAAAATATAATTTTTTTATTATTTACTATACAAAGTTACATTTATATAACCCGTGTAATACACGAAGTTTTTAAAAATATAATTTTTTTATCATTTGCTATGTAAAATTAGAATTATTCAACACGTGTAATGCACGGGGTTTTTAATGAGATAATTTTTATATTATTTGGTAGATTTTTCAACCCGACTATACACAGGTTTTTTTAAAGATACGACGTTTTTAGTATTTAATATACAAAATTACATTTATTTAATCTGTGTAATACAAATGGTTTTTAAATATATAACTCTTTTTTAGGTCTATTCAACACGTGTAATATACGGGATTTTTAAGGATGTAATTTTTTATTATTTGGTAGATTTATTCAACCCGATTATACACGAGTATTTTAAAGATATGACGTTTTTAGTATTTAGTATACAAAATTTTATTTATTTAATCTGTGTAATACACAAGTTTTTAAAGATATAACTTTTTCCATTATTTGATATATAAAATTACATTTATTTACCCATATAATATACGGGGTTCATAAAGATATAACTTTTTATTACTTAATATATAAAATTATATTTATTTAACCCGTACAATACACGGGGTTCTAACCTAGTTATGTTATATACTACAACAAACATGCCATCCCTTCATGCATTTTTTTTTCTATAGCTCTAAAAGCCATGGAATATTTTGAGATTACTTTCATTTATAAATGTCCGCAACATGGTACACAGGGGCTGGCGGCTCGAGCTGTATGGCTACCGTATCACTTGACATCGAAGAATATTATTATAATATGCTAACTATTAATACTAGTGTAAACTTATTGTTTAGAGCTGTTTGATTCATTATACAAGCAAACCACTATGTTTTAGACATAGTTGTGTTAGATTTTTGCTTGCTTCCAGACATGTATTGTTATTCGTTTATAATAATCAAAGAAGGAAAAAAGGTCTCAGAATTTCTTTTCGCCTTGGGACTCCAAAAAGGTTGGAACGGCCCTGATATTATATATGTATGTGTGTGTACCATCTATACAACAGAGACCACAATTACATCCTAGGTAGTGTGTGTGTGTGTTTATATATTTGGGTGTGTATGCATATCAAGTTGGTAGATGTCGGAATACCGAATAGACATTCTTAAAAAAGTTATGGTACGCTATTTAATGAGAAGAAAAATACAAAAATCATAATAATTTTCACACTTATTGACTTAAAACAGCAAAAGATAAATTTGTTACAATCAATTTCTATATATGTATCATCTTTTGTTTGAGATGATAAGATGTAACATGTTTAGGTATTATTTAAATAAGTTACAACCGATGTGGACCACATTGTTAAAACACGTTTTATGGAGCCTTTAGATTGAAAAGAGCGTTGTACCAAATTTGACATTGTGAAAAATAGAACAAAGCTGTAGGCATGGACAACATGAACGTCTCTTAAAAGACTTTCCGGTTTTGACTTTCAATTAATTTACCCATTCTCATTTGTCACATTTTGATTGAAAGGACATGGAATTGAATTGAATCATGATTTTAATAAATTATTTTATACGTTTTAGTATACAAACTCAATTTGACAAACTATACAAGAGTAAGATTATACAACTAATTGCTAATAGTGTCTTGATCTAGTGGCAACATGACTTTAACTGAACTAAAGTGGTACATGTTAAAGTCTTCTAAAATAAGTAATAGGTGAAGTTTATTAGTAGATTTTATGGTGTTTATCATTTTAAAAGGAAATAAAGTTAAATAATTAGTTATATATTTTGGATAGCTCCATTCATTTTGTGACATAGACAATTTTTAGGTTTCGGGTTTTACCTTGTATACTTTAAATAATATATGCAAAAACCAGATTAATATTCAATTTATTTATTTACTTTTTTCTCTAATAACTTGTATTCGTTAACTTTTTTAAAAAACTAGATACGCATGTTTGCTTAACTTATTTCCACAACGTTCCGGTATGATTTTTGTTGAAAATGGAGTTTTATTTAAAGGAGAGTAATTTTTTTGTGTCATACGCAAAAGCGTGCAAGCGTCGGTGCTGTACCGAAACCGTGATAAACCAAACCGATACTAACATTGATACCAGCTGTTTTGACTTGAATTTGTTTTGCAGATTCATGCTAATGTAAAAGTCTTTGAAACCAAGATTTTTCTTCAATAAGTTAATATTAATGTACAAATCATCGAAATTTAAATTTACAAATTAATGACACCTCCGACGAATTGAAACACACGGGTTGGTTCACTAGTTTTGTATAAAATTATTATGAGATTGAATATAAATTTAAATCACACAAAAAAAAAGCCATTAGTTTGAAATCTGACAAGCACCACCTTTAACAGACCATACAAGTAACTTTCCACGTCTCCAACCGAACATTCAATGAAGCCATACCTGCCTTATAATACCTTCATGATCGCATTTACTCCCACCATCAAACCTCTCAATAATATTATTTTTAGACAAATACAAATACAATTGTTTTTAGTAGATTAGGGTTTTCTATTCAGAAAGGGATGGCGGCGCAGTTTGTTGCTCGTCTACCTGCTATCCTTATGTAATTTGCCCTGATGATTGGAATGAAATAAAAATCTGCAGTTAAAAAAAATGACAAGTTAATAATTATTATAAGAAATTGTGAATTATATAGAATTAATGATAGAGCAAAACACAATCAATATTAAGATAGATTTAATATTAAAAAAAATACAAGACAAATCTTATAGACACACATTTAACATACAAGACAAGAACCAGCAAAAGTAGATTATCACATTCTAATAATTAATTTGCATGAGAATGAGAATTAGATGGTTTTTATATACCATGTTTTGTAATCTATAGTTATCTTTTTTTAACAATAGTCCACAAATAATTAAAATAATAAACCCTTTATAGCTCAACTGTTTAACCGTTATTTTTCCATTATTATTATTATTATTATTATTATTACTATTACTATTACTATTACTATTACTATTACTATTACTAGGGGCGGAACCATAGTCTTAGGAGCCGTAGCACGGGCTACAGCTCAACCCCGTATTCGTAGGGTTTTTTCTTTCCGGTTTTATACAAAGGATACCCCTAAAAAATACGAGGATAAAAAAGAGGATACTTGATATTACTAAAATCTTATTTTTTTATAAACCCAAACATTTTACAACCCGAAAACTTGTACAATATCAAGCCCGAATGATAAAATAAGCAAAAATTAACAATAATAGAATTGAAATGAGACTCAAAATATAATTGATAAAGTTAGCTCAAGACACAAAATAATATTATAATTGAATAAGTGATGTTGCTCGTGTTATGGTGGAAACCGGAACAAATAGTTCTTGTCCTTTGATTTATTGGGTAGTAAAACTAGCTTTGGTTTTACTGGTTGCAACCTCAACCGTTGAAAGATGTTTGAACAAGACAGATTTACACAATCGAATGAGCTCAGAATATTTGAACAATTCTATGGTTTGTGAGGTCGAAAAAGAAACTTTTGATAAAGTAAAAAACGATGATGTGATGGAACGATTTCAAACTATGAAAAAAAGAAGAGGACAAATATATTAGGTATTTTTTTTTATTTTTTTATTATCGTTTTTAATTAGTGTATAATTGCACGGTAACTTTTTTAGGATACCCTTAAATTAATGAGTTAGTTCCGCCATTGACTATTACTATTACTATTATCAACACAACTTTAAAAGAAAGCAGGCTAATGCTAATTAATATAGCCTCACTGTACCACTAAATGATTTATGTTACTCGACTTTAAAGGCAACATGTTACTTTAATAATATCAAGAAATATTATTAAGAAGAGGGGACTAAACTTTAACGGCAATTCATTTTCAAGTTTTTAATATTTAAATTTTGAACAAAGGACCTTTTTATTTAATAATTGAGGTTACATCTCAAATATTATTTTAAAAACTCTGTCCTTAGTTTTTAAAGTTTCAAAATGAAATAGTTGCTGGAAAGATGAAGCCTTTTCTGTTCGAAAATGCAAATATTTTGACTTATGGAAAAGTAGGTTGTGAAGCAGCAGTATGGTATACTGTTGGAGAAACATAAAATTAAACATTTATGTGGACCTAGAAACTTATAATATCAATTTAATAACAAAGAAAAACACATACATCTCGCCTAAAATCTTGTTAATATGTTAGAATCTTGACAAGTTCAACCAACTAAATTGTCCTATAGACCCATCACGTTCTAATTAAATAACTTTTAACAACTTTTAAAACATCTTTAAATATTTATAAAGGTGGCACCCCTTTCTTTATCTCAAATATTAGATTTGTTTAATTGATATGTGGGTTTGAGGGCATGTGAACTCATCAATCAAACATAAATACCAACATTTAATATTATAAAATAATATATATTATATTAAAAAAGTGAAGGTGAAAATAAAGAAACAATAAATAGTATAATGTAAAACCAACTCTAGAAGGTCAAATACTCGTAGAGTAATCGCTATAGGTGCTAAGGCGATTTTCTTCAAGTTTGTATAATTACTCGGAATCCATCAAAGATGGTAAATCTCGGTTAATATCAGATTTAATCAATCAACTCGGGACGAATTTGACTTAAAAAAAATAAACATAATCTCTATGTCTACAATATTAATGAATAAATATCAATTTTTGAAATACTTTAATACTTGAACATGTATCTTTTTTTTTTTTTTTTTTTGATACTCACGTATTTTTTATAATATAAAATTATGATATTTGACATATATATAACTTTCCAAAAATTAATTCATTTACAATTTAATATGTCTGATTACAACCTGGCTGTAAGACCCTAACACGCTTTAACTGAAAAGACGCAGCGGAATTACGTACCATAAAATTTCTTTCATCATAAACCATACGTCATACTTCAAAGTTCATTCTTTTTAAAACAACTCTTTTAAATTGAACACATCAAACTAACTCTATTATTGAATAGAACATAACTTATATATAACAGGTTACATTCTCTGACAACCCCGTACAATCCTTCATGTGACTCGGTCCTTGATCTCTATCCCTTAATGATCCTCGTGTTTCGTACTACCTGCGCTCACCACATAAAGTCTTAACATTAGTACGCATCATAAACACACAAGATTTATTCACGTTTACTTTTTGTTCCATTAACTCTTTACGTTCCGGCTTTCCATTTGATCATACGATCCACGGTGAGATTCTTTGCTATTCCTGCGTTACACTTCATTCACCAGGCATGCTATTAATATCGTTAGTACTAATTTCATTGGGTACATGCGTAGCTATTTCTTACATACTTGTACATAATTATATAATCACACATAACCAATTACATACATACATTCGTACCCTTATATAACACATCTACGTCACTTCATGCGTATCTACATACACCCATACCTACATCATTAAGTACACTCATGACATTATACATATATACAAACATACATCCCTGCTAGCTACATAACTAACTCATACATGCCTACTCACATACGTACATTCATATACATAAACTTACATATGCCACTATACTTATCTCGCTCCATTTTATGCTTGCGCACACGCTCATCGCAGCTCATGAACACTTTACAATGAGTTAGATTACATTTTGGGACACCCTATGGGCTACGGGACTGATTGGGACGAATTCTGCACATTTTATTGAACTTGTAGCTGACGCATGGCCGTGCGTCCCAACCGCACGACCGTGCGGATCCGACGACGCCGGGGGCACTGGTAGTGCACAAGCCAGTGCACTGGTTTACTCGGATACGCACGACCGTGCGGCCCAAGCGCACGACCGTGCACCACCAACTTCTTACGGTGACAACCTACTGAGTTACGGTGGAAAAAGACTTCAGAGCCTACCGTAACTTACGGTAGCTACCGTAAGTTACGGTAGCGCCTAGATCAGCTATCAATCTTAAATGCTAAAACTTGCATAAGTTGCTCATTTTGCATCTGTTTCACTCGATTCTTTTTCCTACGCGGCCGTAATTAAATCCCCCATCTCATGGAGTAAAAATCCAATATTTGGACTACCAAAAATTATGACTTTTAAGCCTTCGGCTTATTACCCTTTTTTCCATATTTTGACCCGTTCATGCATTTATCCACATAACTCGTTTGTTTGACCAAAATTTCTTACGAACCTAATACTATCAATGAAGTCTATCATAAAAATTAGATTCTCGGATGTCTTGCATCCTCTTAAACCCATTTTCGCTCAAGAGCCTATTTTGACCCGTTAAGGGCATTTGCGCATTTTAAGGTCCTTAGCTTACGAAAATCATACTTCTCGCTTTCCTACTTTTCCAAAACATTCACTTAATCAAATAGCTTGTTTCTAATCAACTTTTTAAGACCGTTTGCCCGATTTACCCATCAAGGGCGTTTTTGTCAACTTTGACTCATCCTTTACTACAAAAGACTTCATTGCATAATTAACCAATCATGCGACTTATCTACAATTGTAAATGCACATACCTGGCTCGGATCAAAGCTATGACTCATTTTAATACTTCATCCGCTAATTTGCTAGATAATAGCAACGCAAATCCTTTTTCTATACATTCTGAAATTTCATAATACTTAACAAAGAAATTCATTAGTCGATAACGCCAAATGGTGACATCTTCACCATTTGACCCGTTAAGTCTAAATGTCCATTTTATCCTTATGGGATGTTAGTTATTCATTATCCCATCCATGTAACTTATTACTTCGTTAACTTGCAACCAAAATTACCATAATGCCCCTTTTACCCTTTTTAACCATCAACTTAGTTTCTTGACATAACCACATGTTCCGACCCATACCAAGACTTGTCGGAACATCATAATTCACATATTTACTTACCATGTTTGTGATCTAAACATTGAATAGATATTCTACAAAAAGGGGTGTAAGTTTTACTTACCTAGCATCCGAATATGTTTCCCGTGCGCATTAGTCCCGTTTGACCCGCTTCTTTGCCAAGCTTCCATGCTGCTTATCAAGCATCAACTATCATATATCATTCTCAAGATAGTTAGCTTATTCATTATTCATCACAACCTTTTCATTACACGGATCTTACATGGAATTTATCATTCAACCTTATAACATGCTAATCTATCATTTCTTATCCGATTTCTTTAAACATACTTACACATATATGATTTTCAACATTATTAACATAAGCATATTATTACTTCCATCATATCATCAAAAACCCACTTCATAGCTACTTTGTTAATCACTTACAAGTAATCTAATATTAAGTTCTTCATAATTTCATCATACTTTTATGCGTGTACTACCTCCTAAGCATAGGGTACAACTAGTTCAGGCACATCCTTCTAATCTCATACATAATTCATCGAATTCCTCCTTCTAATCAACATGAATCATTCATGCATAAACATCAAACATACTAGTATCATATTTCTTTCAATTCTTCTAACAAGAATCTATCATATCCATCATAATACATGAACAACCATGATTAATTAAACATAGATGATCATTCAAGTCATCATTCTTACCAAAACAAATGGGTTTCACCTCTAATCATCAAATTAGCCCAAACCATGTATAATCTTGGTTCTATATCATGACATTAACACCTACTCATACTCAATTTCATACCAATTCACGATTTTCAACATGACCCATCACATTCAAAGTCATCAAACACCAAAATTCTACTTACCTTGTGTTCAAGAATGCATAGATGATCCAAAATCGAGACATGCATGGACTCAAGATCACATCTAGGGCTTGAATTTGCTAAATTTATGATGATTAGGGGTTTCCCCATTTTCTCCTTCCTGATCCACGCGACACACACACCAGAATGTGTGTGTGTTTGTGTTTTAACCCTAATTAACCATTCAAGTTCCATGTTTAACATGTTTGCCCCCTAAGGGTTCATTCCTTTATTGTTTTTTAGCTACCCCTTTTTAACTAGGTTAAATAGCCTAGTTATTTATTTCATGATATGTCCTATAGGAACATACGACAATATAAACATTCGGGTTTTGGGGTGTTACACTGGCGAGATGTTTCGCCCGTTGACAATATTCCGACATGGAGGAGAACCCATCGAGACAGAGGTGAGCGAATTCCTGACCGAGAAAGACGGCCCAGGTGGTTTTGTTGTCGTTGAACTGGTTCTTCAAGACTGTCCAGGCTTCGTAAGCCGTTTGTCCAGGGGAGAGGATGATGTGGAGAAGGTCGGGTGAGATAGTCGCATAAATCCATTGAAGTACTACAGCATCGATGCGCTGCCAAAGGGCTGCGTCTGCTGATTCTGCGACCTTTTTCGCTGAATTCGTGGATGAGGAAGTCGTGGATTCCGGGCGAGGGCTGAGATGATCAAGAACATCGAATACCTGACATTGAACCTTGAATAGTGCAGACCAGGTTGTGTAGTGAGCCGAATCGTTCTCGAGTGTGATCGGAACGTGAGTCTTGATATTCGAGACCGCAAGTGCCGGGTGGGATTTAGTATCCATGAGTGAAGGAGAAGCAGAGGGGCGAGACAAGAGAGAAGCAGAGGGTTGAGGAGGGTCCGACGGCAGCGATCAGAAGGGTAAGAAGGGCCGGCGGCAGTGATCAGAAAGAAAAAAAGGTTGCAGGATCGTATGGCATGTGATACCATGAAAGAATTGATTTTGTCGATGTTTTTCTCATTGATACAATATCAATATATAAGTTACAAAACAAATCTCCTATTGAGAAGGAGATATTCTAAAATAAATATTTACAATAAATTCCTAATTTATAAACATTCTATTATAAGTACTCTCCACCAAGACTAAGTACTCGCAGCTCCCCACTTAATTGACCTGGAAACGCCTAACAACTTCCCCAACCATGAATTACTATATATATCTTAAAAGCCTGATTGTAGTATGTTAGTAGTGAAATTAGTTTTTTAATACATTTTTATTTTTAAGTTAACTCTTATACTTCAAATGATTTACTCTTAATTCATCTAAGTTTTATTTAGTTTGATTTTTCTTTGATTAGTCGCGTTCATTAACTTTTTTTCTAAAAAATTAGTTACGCTACTGTGTGTAACTTTTTTTCTTGGTATTCTGGTATAATTTTTTTTCGACGGAATCGCATTACGTATATTATATATTATTTATATAAATAATAGGGAATTTATGTCTAAAAAAATAATAATATACACTATACATATAATATATATTGTTGTGAGATGAGGTGGTAAATATACTTTTTGACTAGACATATATTTGACCAACGGGTAGAGAAAGAGAAGGAAGAAAAGAGTTAATGGGAACCAGAAGCAGAAGTCACATGTCTGAGGAAGTGTTCGGCATAGTGGGCCCACCCCTCCCCCTTGCAGTGAGTGAGTGCTACAAACAAGAAAAGAAAAGAAAAGAAAGTAAACAATGGCAACCAGCTCATAACATTACATTACATTGCTTTCTCCATCATCTCATCTCTTTCCTCCATCCACAAATCCAATCCAATTAGGGTTCCTAAAATCTTCATTTCGTGTTATCACCAACATACATACGGTCCCACCCACTTTCCTTCATACGTGGCTTACGTTATACGCGCAATCCCTTTCTATTGTTTATCCTTTTCCATCCTTTGCACTTGCAGCAGCAGATTGCAATTTGCATGCTCCCAGCTTCAGTTTTCACTTTCATTACATGTATGTACATATTATTATTTATTATTATTATTATATTGTTTCTTCTTCTTCTTCTTCTTCTTATACATAATATTTATCCTAAATTTTGTCTCTTTGTCCTGTGTGCAGAGGGTCTAGACAACACCATAATTTATTTACCCATCAGACACAGCAAGCTTTCATCTGGGCTTTCAAGAAAGTTCCAATCTTTGGTATGTATGTTGTCTTGATTTTTGATTTTTTTTCAAGAAAGTTCCAAGCTTTCATTTGGGCTTTCAAGAAAGTTCCAATCTTTGGTATGTATGTATGCTGTCTTGATTTTTGATTTTTTTTCAAGAAAGTTCCAAGCTTTCATCTGGGCTTTCAAGAAAGTTCCAATCTTTGGTATGTATGTTGTCTTGATTTTTGATTTTTTTCAAGAAAGTTCCAAGCTTTCATCTGGGCTTTCAAGAAAGTTCCAATCTTTGGTATGTATGTTGTCTTGATTTTTGATTTTTTTCAAGAAAGTTCCAAGCTTTCATCTGGGCTTTCAAGAAAGTTCCAATCTTTGGTATGTATGTATGCTGTCTTGATTTTTGATTTTTTTTCAAGAAAGTTCCAAGCTTTCATCTGGGCTTTCAAGAAAGTTCCAATCTTTGGTATGTATGTATGCTGTCTTGATTTTTTATTTTTATTTTTTTTTTGTGTGTGTGTGTAGCTTTCTTGCATCTTTCTTTGTATCCTGGAATTCAGTTTGAATTAGTTCAAATTTCAATTTAACTTATTGATTTTTTTTTTTTTTTTTTTTTTTTGTGGTAGCTTTCTTGCAGCATTCTTTATATGCTGGAGTTAATTTTGAGTTAGTTCATATTTCAATTTAACCTATTGTTGAGTTAATAGAGTTGTGTCCTTGATTTAAGGGATTGGAGTTTTGATGATCAAGTTAGTTATCACTTTTGGGATTTTCTTGTAATTGCAGCATAATGTTCTTTAGGCAAACTGTTACATACCTGCATACCCTTTAAAGAATATGATGTGTTTGCACTCTTATAAATTCTTACATTTTTGGTATCAGTTGGTATTGAGGATTTATTACTTTACATTGCTTCTTGGATAATCTTTTATATATTGGTATTAGTATGTGAAGTCTTGTGTGTAACATGACCAATTCATGGCTTCTTAACTCACTTTTTCTTTTACTTGATCCACTATTGTTGTTGTATATTGTTTTGGTATTTCGTTTAATTATTCGCAGTTTTTATGTTAATACTTACGCCTGTGATTTGCTTGTCAGCTTACTCGTTACAATTCAAGGCATACCGGTTCATAATAATTGAACATATGTAACTACTTTGTGATATCTCTCATCTAATGTTACACTCAGAGATGACGGATAATGCAATTGTGCATAAGAAGATTGTTGTCAAAGATGAATATCGACAACATGTCTCAAACGACGATTTTGAGTCATCGAAAGACGATTGCGTGTCTACAGTATTGGCAAGGGAGCCTTCAAGTGTCAACAGTTTACATATTAGTGATTTTTGCGCACACAAGTTGTTTCTTCAACAAATATCCGTCACTCCAAAGCAGATTATGACTCTTGAAGAAAAATACATTCGTCATTGCCTTGAGTTAATTCATATGAGCACTATGAGAGAAAATTCATGTTCGGTTTCATCAAAAGTCAACTTTTTTCCTGATAGATTTAGTTCAAGAGTAGTTGGTGGTGATGGTTTGTTATTATTTTCATCTGGAGATGAAAATGTAGCCATAAGCTCCTCTGTAAAACCGATTGTCGGTTCGATTACAGGATGCAGAAGCATGATAAATCTTATGAACAGTCCGTTACTACGCCGGTTAACCGCCTCTGAAAATAATAATATCAGTTATGAAAACCCGAGTGTGACGGAAGCTAGTGAATCTTTATGTGGTGGTTCATCGCAGGACGTAGAAAAGAAACGGATAGTATCCGGAGATCACGTTTTTCGAAGTGATCCCATGCATAAGCGGCTTGTTTCGTTCTCAAGCACAAACTCCACTTCATCATCATCATCGTCATCAACATCTTCATCTTCAAGTGCATACAGTCATGGAATGCTCCATTGCTCATGGAACAACGGATTCCCTCGTTACGTTCTCTCCGTTGAAGACCAGAGAGAAGTTTACACAACGAAACTTATAAAAACCGATTCGGGTTACGTTTACATGTTTTATTCTAGATCTGGAAAAAGGGAAAATGAAATAATCGATGACGAGGCAGATCTCGTCGGTAAATTGAGAGTTTCTACGTCTTTCACACTGTGTCCACTTGGAACGGAAATTATGGAGTCTCGATTTATATTATGCGCTACCGGTCATGGTCATCACACGGAGCATACGCCAAATCCAATGACGGTAAAAAAGACCACCGGGCTGTCAAAGAAAGTCGCAAGTATTTTACGAGGAAATCACTCTTATAGACAGAGGACTTTGTCTAAGTTCGATGGGTCGGTTGCACAACAAGACGGTTTGTTACCATCAAATGAAGACGGAAATCTCTTTCCCACAAACCTTGAGTTAGCCGCTATCATTGTGAAAGATCATATTCCATGTAAAAAGGTAGAACAAGTTGGAGGGTGGGGATTAAAGTTTCTCAAAGAGCAAAAGACTGCAGCTCCGGTGACGCAATCCGCACCTTGCGAAGCTTGTAAACACGATTCCGATCGTCATTCGATAAGCATGGATGTTGTTGTCCCAGCAGGGTTTCATGGTGGACCCCGAACGAAAAACGGAGGCCCGTCTGGGCTTGTTGAAAGATGGAGAAGCGGCGGCGCTTGCGACTGTGGTGGCTGGGATATGGGTTGTCCGTTAACAGTACTTAGTTCCGGGCCGAATAACAAAGATGGGTTGTACCAAGATGGCGTTTTCGGGAAGAGTAATAGATTTGAATTATTTACACAGGTATCATATATATCATATCATCTGCTGTTTCTTTCTTTCTCTCTTTGTGGCGTTAATTACGATATCAAGATTTGAATTTGTTTGTTTCAGGGAAGCGTGGCGGTTATAGAAGTGACGAATGTGCATGATGGTTTGTATTATATCCATTACCACTCGACACTGTCCGCTCTGCAGTCTCTTTCGATTGCTGTGGCGATAATTCACAGTCACAGTCCCACCTTGAAACCTAAATTATTATATAGAAACACATGATTAGGATTAAGTTATACTTGGATTGGTTTGAGATTATGTTGTTGGAAAGCAAAGGTGATTTGTAAATTGGGATCTCTTGTTTGTAGTATCGAAAATATGAGTTATCGTGTAAGCATAAACATAGACACTTATTTTTGCCCTTTCTTCAGCCTGGAAGATGATGTTTTAGTATAAAGGTAAAATGGTATGATCATGCCTTTTGTTGCATGTTTGTGATTATTGATATGGTCATGATTTTACTATTAAACATGTAATTGTGTATTGGTCAAGGTTTTTCTGTTGAAATGTGGAACACCTTGGATTTTTCAAATCAGGAACAGTCTACCAGATTTTATTTGAATTTAGACAAATTTTAAGTTGACTTTGGTTAAGGTTGATCTTATTTTATTTTTGCAGATCTTCTGCAAGTGGGTTTGGTTTTGAAACTTGTATGAGGTAGTATATACAACTTTGTTTATTATTGGGTAGTTAATATTGTTTATAGTTGGTTCATAAGTATTGATGTAGCTCTCACATTGTATGGTATATTTGTGCCTCTTAGGTTCTACATAATGCTTTTTTGGTAGTACATACAACTTTGTTTATTATTTTATTGCTTCACTATTCAGAGGTAGTTAATGTTGTTTATAACTAGTAGATGCCCCGCCCGCGTTGCGGGGCGATGACCGAATAATTCTCAACCAATTAAAAAAAGACTACTATAATTTTGCTAGGAAAAAAAAAACAAAAACGATGATAAGACCGTAATTTTGGGCTCAGGGCAAAATTGTAATTTCTCAGGACTAATGAGCTAGTGTTAGGCGACTCCTTGACACGAAAAAAAATTAAATCGAGTAAACCAATTAAAATAAAAAACCTTTATAGTTTTCGTAAAAAAACTAAAACGATGGGAAAAACGTAATTTTTAACTGAGGGCCAAATCATAACTTTAATTCGGGGATAAACTGTAAACTAAATGGACCAACGGGGGAGTGCCAGGAAGTTGCCGGCACGACTGTAATTTTACACTGGGGGCAAACTTGTAATGTCAGCAGGAAAACAAAGAAAAACGATGGGGAAAATGTAAATTTAAGTTGAGGGTAAAATCGTAACTTGGCTGTGAGGAAAAAAAAAACTAATGGCAAAACTATAAATTTATACGGGGCAAAATCGTAATTTTGAACCGAGGGCAAAATTCGAATTTTTAGCTGAGAGCGAAAGCGTAACTTTATTTTTAAGTGGGGGTAAAAACATAGCTTTGAACTGATGGGAAAATCGTATTTTTAAGGGAAAAAATCTAATGGCAAAACTGTAAATTGAAACGGGGCAAAATCGTAATTTTTAACCGGGGGCAAAATTGAAATATTTAGCTGGGAGCATAAGCGTAAATTTATTTTTAAGCGAGGGCGAAAACATAATTTTTAACTGATGGCAAAATCGTAATTTTAAAGAAGGGTAAAATCGTAAATTTGTTGGGCCAATAGGGGAGTGCCAGGCAGCTGCCTGACACTATTATCCCTGCCGCCACGTTTAGCCCAATGATAGCTCACAACTATTACCGTGTCGGCGGCCGACACTTGAGTTTGTAGTAGTTGAGAATTAGTTTATAAGTGTTGTATATTTTAGTGTAATCGGGATTGACTTAGTGACTAAAGCGAATTATGATACACATCAAACAAGTTATAAGGTGCGGAGTGTACGCTTGTTTGAGTTGCTATAATTCTAAGTGTTCGGACAGAGCCTCTAACGAGGGTTCCAAGGGGGCAACGCCCTCTTGGCGGGGGTCCGAGGACAGCACCCCTGGGAGTAGTGTCCGAGGGGCGGCAACGCCTTGCTGGGGTCGAGCTAAAATTTATGTATTTTCTGGAAAACACCCTATTTTCAATATGCAAAATCAGGGCAATTTTTGTGGCAATTTTATTATTTAAAATTATAACTGCCAAGAGTACCAGTGAATCATCCCCAAATTCCAAATCTCTCCTTGGTCTCAATCTTCCCGTTCATAAGAATTTCCAACACACATACTAGGTTTTTGTTCTCGAATTATGAATTGTGTCCGATTGAATTATTTGGAAGAACTACCGAAATGATTTGATTTGAAAGTTGAAGAGATAATTTTGAATTGTTGGATTAATCCTTATCGGAGTTGAATGGGGTTCAAGATAATTAAAAGGGTTGAAGATAATTATTAGTTTATTAGATATATTTATCTAGTTAGGGTTTAATAATTATTTAATTGTGTTTGAGTCATAGTAGGTTTGGGTTTAGTTTAGTATAAATAGATGGTTAGGGTTATTGTAATAGGTGTGCTTTAATTGATAAATAATAATAAAAAGAGTCGAACAAGTTCGTTCAAACCGTGTTTGTGTGTTCGATCAAGGGTCTGATTTCCAACAAAAGTGAAATCTCGTCTCTCAAAGCATCCGTTGTATTCCTATTTTCCCCAACAATAAGTATTGACGTAGCTCACACATCGGCTTTCAACACCTAAGCTTCTTGGAACGCCTCGTGCCTCTTAAAACCAAGCTTTAACGAAGATGTGGTTAAATCTTACTTGGCTTTTTTCAATAAGAGTAGAGCATGACAAAAAGTTTTATGTAACAAGAATAACGTGAAGGTATTAGACAACTGTCGCTCATGTTAAATATGCATGAGTCATGCAACCCATACTACAAAGTACATTTTCATGAGCACAGTTATTTTATTTTTTAAACCAAGATGTTTAGTGATAGTCTAGGGGTTAGAATAGTAACATTGTGCTCTATATAAGCACACCTAAGTGATTAACAAACAATTCAATACAAAACATATTTCCTTGTTTATTGTGATATTAGGAACCTCAAAGTTTTAACCCTGGACAGGGCGGTCAGGGCAGTCGACCGCCGCCGCCCTATCTAACCCTCGTCGGAAACAACCCCACTTTCAAGTCATTCACAACTCAAACCTTGTCACTTTTTTGCGGGGAGTAGTTTATTTTGTTTGTAGAAGTCAAAAAATAGTGCTGGTTCTTTAAATTTGGGGCTCAAGGTGGTAACTGGGAGCAGTCTTTTCTTTTGGAGATTGGGTGGCGTATCATGAGGCCCAAATGAATTCCTTATTAAGCTAGTTATTCAATGTTTATTGGGCCAATCGCTTTTGCTCGAAAAAGGCCCACCTAACCACATTAAAGGCCTGCTCATGGGGGTTAATTAGGAGCGGAGGTGCACGAAAAACTCGTACCTGAACTAGACCAGAGAAAAAAAATCCAGAATCGGTTTTATTTATACCCGGATATTTTATACTCGTAACTAAACCCGGCCCTAATCGTAGAGTATGAATAGGGTATACATTTTGAAATCAATACATGTACCTGAAACCGTACCTGATTTATACCCAAAAATACCGGGAATACCCGAATTTTTAAAGTATACTTTAGTATTTACTTTACAACTTTTATATTTAAGTTTTAAAAAAAATGCATATTATGAAACAAATAATTTGCACTTAGATGAGTTTATGTTATTGTTGTTTATTTAATTATTTTTTACAAATTACAAACCAGAATTAATTTTAAACGAATTTATTTTTGTGTAAAATAATAATAAAAAAAGTTTAATGGGTATCAATACCCGAACATATACCCGTACTGGATACATAGGGTATACTTTTTCTCCTCAATACTTATACTCGAACCCTACCCGATTTTTCAATACCCAGTCATACTCGGAATCAGTTCCATACCCGAAACTAGGGGTGTGCAAAAAACCGAATTAACCGAACCATAACCGAATTAACCGACAAAATCGAACCGAAAAACCGAACCAAATAAAAACCGGTGGGTCGGTTAATGGTTTTTTTGAAAACCGAATGTAGCGGGTTGGTTATGGTTATCTTTTTTTCCATACCCACCATAACCGAACTGAACCGGCATGTAATAAATCTTTGTAGGATTTAGGACTTTTCACCATATTTTTAATATTTGATGTTTTTGACTGAAGATTTTTAGTACTTATTGGTTTTCATATCATTTTATGGTTTTGCTTGAATGTTTATTTGAATTTATGGAATGTATCATATCAGTTATTTGAATATTCGATAATAATTGGTATTAATATTATAGATAATATGTATTTTTTAATACTTGGTAATATACTAATATATACAAATATGCAATAACAATTTATTCCATGCAAAAAAAATAAGCTATTTTAAGCTAAGCTAAATACACGGTTAACCACCCATTAAACTAGAGCTGGGCATTCACACCTGTTCGATCGAATTCTCTGATCAAATGCTCTCTTTTTATGTCATTATAATTCCCGAGCCCCTAAACTGTGAATCTCTGCTACATAAAAGTGTACGAAACCCTGATCACTGGTACGATACCATGTCCGATCGATCTGAAACCCATCAACGGATGTCAAAGTGCTGCCTGAATAAAGTTATACTTTGTTAATTACGTTGAGGTTTTGATCTCATGATTATCGTTAAAGTTTGAATTGGGTTAATACACTAATACGTGTTGCATTGTGTTTATTAGGAACCCAAGCTTCAAAAATAATAAAGATTTTCAAACTCATTAAAACAAAAATAACCAATAATAAACACCAATAACAAACCCAAAACACCAAAAACCAAACATAACACACCGAAAAAATAAACTTCAAAAATTTCGTGGCTTTAATATATATAAAAACGTTTAGCCGCGACGATGCTAATCGTTTACTGTCGCGTGGCGCGACAGCCATGATTCGACAGAATGTTATTTGGCTGCTGTTGTATATGCCCAGCTCCAATTTTTTTCCAACTTAATATATATAAAAACATGCATAACTTTTGTTCTACTTATCCGATTCGCGTGATTCTTTTTTCTACGCGTTCGTAATTTAGTTCTCCATCATATGGAGTTAAAATTTAACATTCAAACTAATAAAATTCCAAATTTTTAAGCAATCGACTTATTATTCAAATCAACATTTTGACCCGTTTGTATTTAAAACTACCAACCTGAATCTTAAACAACCAAAATACATACGGTAATGTATTTAACACACAATCTTTAGCTCGGGTTCGTAATTGCTATAAATTGCGCGACTAGTACGCAAGCTATGTGCATAAACCGTTTTGACTGACCCGTTTAGGGAATTTAAGCAATTTAGTCTAAAATTTACTCTTTTCTTTTTGACACTACAATATTTCCATATCTAAATAACTATATATAATCCACCACAACTATTTTGTGGTGGATTTAACATAACGAACCCCTTTTTCCCAATTGTACCCTTCAACTACTCATTTTACGCAAATGACCATTTTTAGGCATTTGAACTACGAAGTTTATGCCTACAACTCTTACATGTATCTAAGGGTTACATAATTACAATACAAGTTTCTAAACGGCCTCTAGGGGTCGTTTGCCCGTTTTACCCATTAAGGACTTTTTGGTCAATTCTAGTCTCTTATTTAACGACGAAGGACTCTCACAAATCATTTGACCAAAATAGCACTTTTAACTACAACATAATAATGTGTACCTGGCTCGATCAACATATAGACCCGTTTCATTTTTATACCTTGATTTTATTAGCCGCTAATCCAAAGCGACGCAATAATTCAACTTCTGTTCAATCCTAAGAACATATAACTTGACAACCAAATGTTAGTCGATATTGCCAAATGGTGATTTCATCACCATTTGGCCCGTTTGGCCCATATGACCAAACGTTTACATACATAACAAAACATGGTTTTAACTACCAATTCGCCCATCCGACCCATTTCGGATTTTACAATTAGATCCTTTTTTTTACTAACCAAGGTTTTTCATCATTTTACATATCCCGTATTATTTCGTGTCGGAAACATATTTCGGATATAGCTTTTTATCGTATTTACAATCTATGAATAAATACGTGTCTTATAAAAAGGGGTGTAAGCTTTTTACTTACATCGCATTCCAAGCCTTGCTCTTTTCCCGCGTACTCGATTCGTTTGACCCGTTTCTTTCTCAAGCCTCCACCTAGCTTGTCAAGTGTTAATCTATCATTATAATTCGTAAAATTGTTAGATTAGTCCTTATCACATACGACTATTACATCTTACGAATTTTATGTCGAAACTACTATTCAACTTCATCATTGGATAATTTGGCTTTTAAAAGTCAATTTCCCTTAATCGTATGAAATGCATATTTGCGTTCAATAACTCATTTAGGCGATCTCATCAATTATCAAAGACACTTCATTCATTAGACGACATTTACGGGTTTTCTTCTATAAATGAAACCTCTTTTTATCATGTTATTAGGCATTCCTACAGATGCCTAATCAAATCATGTTCTACCTACAACCGAGTAGACGCGCGATTTCACTTAGGCATTTTAACAAACACCTAGTAGGCATAACTTTTACACATTTATAAACTAGTTCATAACTAGTTATTTCTACCAATTTTCACACTTTTTTCCAAATTTTTTTGTGTCTAATCAACATTTAAATCCCAAATCTACTTCAGGGAGTTCTATTAACACAATTTAACCATTATGATTCTAGGGTTCATCATGTTTCTACAAAACCCATTTAGCACATAATCGGGTGATCATGAATTCACAATTATGAACATCAATTCAACAAGTAAATGACTAGGGTTTACTCCTAGACATAAAATCATTCCTAATTTCATCCAAACTTTGATCATGCAAGCTAAAATTTCGATTTCATGTTTTCACCTAGAACTTAAGGTGAAACTAAATAGCAAAATTGGGCATACCTTATGATCATTTCACGAAGGTGATCACTATTCTGAGTTTGGATTTCGATTTGGAGCCGATTTACCCTTTCAATTTGATCTAACTTTAAGAACTAGGGTTCAATTGATGGAGCTTGGTCACCCCCTGTGTTTTCCTGCGACCATACACATACCAAGTGTGTGTGTTTGGTTTTTAATTGTTTTATTTAATAAAACTATTTTTCCATCTTTTCACTTTTGGCCCCTATACCTTATCCTTGTTGCATATAACATGTTTTGACCAAAGTTTCACATAACTACAAAACTTGTAATTAACTAGGTTATTTATTTCCTAGTTATTTTATCTTGTTCACAACCCGTTTTATTTTAAGTCCCGTTAACTCGGGCCTTTTATATACTTTGTTTTCTCACAGTATTTATCATCCCTTTAATGAATATTGGATTTATTTATTTAAATCCTAATACTCACCGGGTTTACTTTTACCATTGACGGTACTTTACCCGTCTTTTAGTATTAACGTGGTTTGATTACCAAACCCGTTTTCGGGGTGTTATAAAGAAGCTCTTAGTAGAAAAGATATATTGGATAAAGTAGATAAGTGGATGTCAGCTTGTGAAGAAGAGAGTTGGCTTGAGGATTACAACAGGGTTAGCCTCTCAACTCATGTATGGTGTGACAACTGGCACTTTTCCATACATTCCGTACAATAATTGAACAGTAATCTATGCTTTAATGACTGTGCATAATTTAAGTTTACAAGACGAATGAAATTCTGATTACTATTATATACATACAATGACATTCCATGTTGCAAGACTTTTATCACTACTACATGCAACACAATATAGTTCTATTAATGCACAAAGCAGAGTTGGCACAGTTTTCAGACAAACTAGAAGTACTGACGGGAGTTCAGTACTTAGACAGACGTGATATTAAGACACCAAATAAGCCCCAGGACCAAGGGTTACACTAGTATAGTGTGTAGGAAAGTAGAGATTACAAAACTGCCTTCCTAGTGATGACATAGGTACCGGAAAGTGCAAGAAACACACTAAAACTGCAAAATTCTGCAGAAAATAAACAAATTCAACAATTTTTAGCAATTTAACATCTAAATATAATGCAGAAAAGTGGTTTAATGGTCCAAAATACTTTCCTAAGTGTCGGGAACAGAAACTTTCATAAAATACAACATAAAGCACACTAAACTGCGCAATTTAGCACTTTAACGAACAGTAACGAAACGAATAACCGGACACTACCCGAAACATCAAATTCTTACTAGAAGCATTGTTTTAGTGTTACAAAGCTAGTTATGGTCACCAAACATCATAACACATCTCATAAACATTAAATACATAAAATACCACTTTTATGGTACACTTTACTTTCCAACTAGCACCATTACTTTCCAACTAAATCAAGTAACAAATGGTACACTTTACCCCCCCCCCCCCCCCACATATGATTTTCTTTGATTATTTTATGTGATTATGTTGGAGAATATACCAACAAATATGCCTTATACCATTTGATGTTGGAAACTTTTAGCTTATAAACCATAAGACTAACTACACATTCCATTCATCATCTTCAACACCTCTTTCTTCCTTCCTTCCTTTCCCCATACTTACGGCTCCAACACACACACACCACACTTCCATTTTCAACTCAAACTCAACCATTCCAAGGTGGTCTAGAGGTGTAAGAAGCTAAGTTAGGAAGCTTGGAGGCCTTGGAGATTGAAGGACCTTCACCATTTGTTTTTAACTACTTAGTTTATCATCTTCATCATCTTGAGTTCTTCCCTAGCCATAGTGATAGTAGTAAGCTTCTTTGATCCTATTTTTACTTCTTATTTTGATGGTTAAAAGATTATGTAAGTGGTTAAACATAAAGATCATGAAGAAACAGAAGCATAAACATGAACATAAAGCTCTAAATCATGAAGAACAAGTAGTTTTAAGTGTATGTAGTATACTTGATTGTTGATTTCTTGTGTTTATGATGTTGATCATCATAAGAACCTTGCTAGATGATGATTAAACACATGATCTAGCAAGTATAAGGATAGATCTTGAGAAAATCATAATGATCATCCTTTATGTAAACATGAACTTGAAAAATGAAGTTGTTTTTATGTATGATGAAGTATGAAACATGCTATAAGACTTGTAGAATGATGATTTCAAAGATAGATTTCTCAGGAAACTAAGTTAAAATACAAGATTTACATAAACTTGGTTCTTAAAGAAATTAACCACATTTTTAGTGGTTAATCAAGTATAGAAATATATATTTAACAAGAAAAATTCAAGAAGAAATAATTTTAGAAAATCACTTTACAAGTTGTGAAGATCTAAATCCTTCAAGAATTATATATTTAAATAAATAACCACACTTTAAAGGGTAACTAAGCTTACTAAATACACTAGTAAGTTACTACAAATTTTTACAAAGTTTCAAGTTCATGTCATAGTGTAAATCTCATATTTTTTGCACATGGTAAGTCTTGAATGATTTGTTGATGAATGATGATGATTTTAAAAGAAAATGATATGCTTTGAAAGCATGGAAACCTCCATTTTTAAGGGAAACTATGGCAAAAATTTTCTAAAAATATAACACTTGGAAAAAAAAATTTAAACAAATAATTACAAGTATATTTAAAACCATGAAATTTTATACAAAGTTTGCCATAATTTTGTTACAAGATTACAAATATTGGAGGTTGGTTTTCGTAAATAAAAGTGACTAAATATGTATTTAGGAAATATATATTTGGATGTCACCATGTGTGTGATTACTTGTATATTATGTGTATTAGTTATATTATTTTAGGACTTGAAATAATATACCCATCAAAACACCAAAAAAATTACAATCGAAAATATTACCAAAATTCCAAGAATGTGAATATACAAAGAATACACAAAATATTGGTGAAACCGAACAAAGGAATATAACTCACAAAAATATTCCAGAAAATTTATTCACAAGTATATTTTTGGTAAATAATATTTTGGACACCAAGAGAACAAAAATATGATTTCTACAATTATTACAATATATATCATATTTTTGACAAAGAGAAAAAAAATTATTTTTGGGAAAATAAAAATATATATGTATTTTCTTGGAATTATTAGAAGATATATTATTTTTGGAAGGAATATATATTTTCTCAAAGAAACATGAAATACATTATTTTTGGGAGAAAATGTATTTCCTTAAATAAACTTGAAATATATTATTTTTGAAAGGAAAATGAATTTATATATATTTTCTAAGTTAGACTTGGAAATATATTACTTTTGAGACTTGTATGAAATTATAAATATTTTTGCCAAGGGAAAAATTACAAATAATTTTTCTAAGTAATATTCCTCAAAATATATATTTTGGAAATATATATTGATGTATTTTTACTAGAAATATTATTCCGGAAAAATTAATACAAAATTAAGTATAAGAATACTTAACAATTACAAGAAAATACGTATTCTCGTACGTATAAATACACTTCGGAATACGACACCAATACATGGCAAAAATATACAAGTGTAAGAATACAAATACAAATACACCCATCCTTGGGAAGGAAATACATGTATAAATACTTGAAAGGTATCAAGTTAAATTATATTGTTTTAACAATTATTCCAAAATTTAATAAATATAATTTAAGTTAAAATATTTATTATTTTAACAAATAATTATATAACTTGGAATAATGTTACGGACACAAAGAAACGTAACTCAAAGACACTAAGTAATACTAAGTCAAGGCACGACTCGCTCGTCTAATAGACCGTAGTACGTTGTAGGTAGTTGTGCACACTAGTAGCAGCGTGAGTTACGAACATCATCCACTGCCATCTGGAAACCTATTAAGAAGACAACAAGTATAAATAACTAATCTACCAAAAAAAAATGTACAGAAAGTCACTTTTACCAAAAGCCAAACTACATTGTTCAAGCTAGCAATATATAAAGAATCTGATAATAAGTTCCATGAATCAAAATTCACTAAGTTGCAGATAAAGTATAAATGTACCAAAAGTTAACTATTTTGTTCAAACTAGCATTAAATTTAGAATCTGAAAATGATTTTCATGAGTCAAAATTCATAACTATTTGCATATCAGTATAGAATAACCAAACAATATATAGGTAAACATTAAGCAGCAATTATACTATATTCAGAAGTCAAATATCATCAAGAACATACAGAGTATACTCTGACAGTACACAATCATCTCATAATCACTTACAGCAATACAAAACTTTATTAGCACCAATTTCAAGCAGAAACAAGAACATAGTATAGTCAAAAGTACACAATCATATCAAAATCGCACAAAAACTAGCACATTTGTACACAAAACGAATCAAACAAGTTACACAAACACTTAATTAGGGTTTTATCGAACTTCTGACGTAATAAATCACAAAACGAGCACCAATTTCAAGCAGAAACAAGAACAGAGTATAGTCAAAAGTGCACAATCATATCAAGAAACCTAGCACATTTGTACACAACACGAATCAAACAAGTTACACAAACACTTAATTAGGGTTTTGTCGAACTTCAGACGTAATAAATCACAAAACGAGCACCAATTTCAAGCACAAACAAGAACAGAGTGTGATGAAAGTACACAATCATATGAAAAGTGCACAATAAACTAGTAGATTTTGAGAGATAATGAAGAAAAATAGGTATACTTACAGCTATACAACAATGGAAGAAGAAATTTCACAAAGTTAGTTAGGACTAGGGATGAGCAAAATGGACCCGGTTCCGGTACCGAATTTACCAAACCGGGTACCTTTTCGGTACCGATTCGGTACCGACTTTTGACATTTTCGGTACCGGTTCGGTACCGGTCCGGTACGGAACTGGTTCGGTACCTGTTTTTACCCTCAAATACCGGTACCGGTACCGAACCGTACCGAGTATATTAGGTACCGGTACCGGTACCCACTTTTAAGGATTTTCGGTGCCGGTACTTTTGGTTCCGGTACCGGTCGGTACCGAGCTCATCCCTAGTTAGGACATAGAAGTGACAAAATATATGGGTTGGGTGGGTTGTGTATAGGATCAAAACTTCTAAATTTTAGTTTCGGGCAGACCCATAAACACCTTTTCTTTTCTTGGGATGTATAAATAAGTAACATACTAAACATGACTACACATCTATATGATTACAATGATAAAACCGAATTAACCTGTTCAACCCGTTTTCAGTTTAGCTAATTAATAAAATCTGCTCGTTTGACCGTCCAAATGGATCTCAGAAGTGAAAGTTTAGGACTTTCGAAAGAAGTGAAGTAATGTGAAAGTGTATACCTTGCGTAATCTTTGCTTCTTAACTTCTTCTAAAGATACAACAGACTTCGCAAGCCTCGCTAATGTGTCATTGCTAATGCTTTTAGATTGCGCACCTGTGGCATCAATCAAGCTAGGATGGACATCTTTAAGTGTACTATAAAAATCAATCCCAAGTACACCACAAATATCATGTAATTTGTTCACAAATTCAAGAACTCTGTCCAATCTCTGGCTCTGCAAAACAGAATTCAGTATTTATCACCACATATACAAAAGTACCTGTATATGTTAGTTGCTCAATAGACGGCAGACAAGGTAAAATTATATCTTTTATATAAAATGGGAATAGACGAGTCAAAAGTCACTAAAAGTGTATTTAAACAAATAAAACATTCTCAATCATTTCATACAAAATGTTATATCATTATTCAAACAATATACTTAACATTTTCATTACCTTTTCTTTTTGAAGTTCTTGAAGATGATCATGAAATTTTTTCAACTTCTTCAAGGATAGATCAGATTCATCAACTTTAAAGCTTTGTGTAAGCTTATCACTGACAAATTTTAGATGAGCAGAAATTTATATGTATTTGTAACTATGCGACCTTCACATTAGCATTTGTCACTATTAGAATGTATTTCATAAATATACCACACCAAGCAGGGATAGGAATATATTCTTGTCTATATCAATACAAGACTAAAGTATTTGTTTAACTCTAAAACTACCGACATTTATACAAGCTTAAGCAAAGAGGTAAGTATAACTCAAACGATGTAGTGGTCATGTTACTTACCTGAAGGATCATACGCATATGCTCATTTTGCTACAGTTACCTGACGTGTTACTGGAACTGTCACCCACTTTTAATCATCACTATCCACCATCACCACTACTCATCAGCGACATGTCCTGCCACCAAACACAGAACATAAGAAATGTCCATCAACTTTTGTAAATAAGTATGCAATCCGACCCTTTGAATGGTCAAACAGCTAAAATAAATAGTAAGTCAAGCGGGTCAGAACCCAGACGTCACCAAAAACACTTTTTAAGTTACAAAAACTTCCTAATTATCTTACTCTAAAAATATTTTTTTAACCTGAACAACATGGCTTCTTTGATCATTTTGAATTACTTATTATTTATAAAAAGAAATTAAAATTTGGGAATTAAAATGTTTCCGGTCAGTCAACCCGGCCATACAAGAGTTGAGAGGCTAACCCTGTTGTAATCCTCAAGCCAACTCTCTTCTTCACAAGCTGACATCCACTTATCTACTTTATCCAATATATCTTTTCTACTAAGAGCATCTTCTTTTGCTTTAGCGATCTGCGCATCCATGTCAGCTAACAGCTCAGTAGGTTCAACATTCCCAGATTCAATCATTGCCATAGTTTTCTCCCTAGCAGTCTTCATGTCGATCTCGATGTGCACATTCGCAAATATCTCTTCAAGGTCCCCCTTGCTTCTTAAGAGCAATCTCTTTCATTCTGCTACCATCCCTCCAAAAATAATCTCTAGGTGTTCACACCTTCATCTAGTAGAACGATACCTAGACCGTTGCCTTAGCACTTTACAAAGTAGGAAACCTGTCTTTGCCTACTTCGTGTCTGACACTTCTACCCGTATACGAGACGTCAGGTAACTGTTGCAGAATGAGCATATGCGTATGATCCTTCAGGTAAGTAACATGACCACTACATCGTTTGAGTTATACTTACCTCTTTGCTTAAGCTTGTATAAATGTCAGTAGTTTTAGAGTTAAACAAATACTTTAGTCTTGTATTGAAAGGAAATATTATAATGATTTAATTTCTTTTCTTATATAGACAAGAATATATTCCTATCCCTGGTTGGTGTGGTATATTTATGAAATACATTCTAATAGTGACAAATGCTAATGTGAAGGTCGCATAGTTACAAATACATATAAATTTCTGCTCATCTAAAGTTTGTGAGTGATAAGCTTACACAAAGCTTTAAAGTTGATGAATCTGATCTATCCTTGAAGAAGTTGAAAAAAATTCATGATCATCTTCAACAACTTCAAAAAGAAAAGGTAATGAAAATGTTAAGTATATTGTTTGAATAATGATATAACATTTTGTATGAAATGACTGAGAAGGTTTTATTTGTTTGAATACACGTTTAGTGACTTTTGACTCGTCTATTCCCATTTTATATAAAATATACAATTTTACCTTGTCTGCCGTCTATTGAGCAAATAATATATACAGGTACTTTTGTGTATGTGGTGATAAATATTGAATTCTGTTTTGCATAGCCAGAGATTGGACAAAGTTCTTGAATTTGTGAACAAATTACATGATATTTGTGGTGTACTTTGGATTGATTTCTATAGTACACTTAAAGATGTCAATCCTAGCTTGATTGATGCCACAGGTGCGCAACCTAAAAGCATTACCAGTGACACATTAGCGAGGCTTGCGAAGTCTGTTGTATCTTTAGAAGAAGTTAAGAAGCAAAGATTACGCAAGGTATACACTTTCACATTACTTCACTTCTTTCGAAAGTCCTAAACTTTGACTTCTGAGATCCTTTTGGTCGGTCAAACGGGCAGATTTTATTAATTAGCTAAACTGAAAATGGGTTGAACGGGTTAATTCGGTTTTATCATTGTAATCATATAGTTGTGTAGTCATGTTTAGCATGTTACTTATTTATACATCCCAAGAAAAGAAAAGGTGTGTATGGGTCTGTTCGAAACTAAAATTTAGAGGTTTTGATCCTATACACAACCCACCCAACCCATAGATTTTGTCACTTCTGTGCCCTAACTAACTTTGTGAAATTTCTTCTTCCATTGTTTGTGGCCTAAACATTCTATCTGTAAAAAACTTAACATGTGAAGTCTGACAAGTTTCTTGCCATCTTCAGCATCAAGATCTTGCATCTAGGGGTGTTCAAAACTATCAGTATCCGAAAATCCGATCTGAAATATCTGATATCCGAAATATCCGAAAAATTGAATATCCGAAATTTCGGATATCCGAATTTTTTGGATTCGGATTCGGATGGTGATTTTCAAAATTTTCGGATATCCGAAATATTCGAAAATTCAATTTTCATTTTTTTTCGGATATCCGAAGTATCCGAAATATCCGAAGAATATCCCAAATATCCGAAAATTATCCGAAATATCCGAAAACTTATATTCGGATATCCGAAACTATCTAAAATATCCGTTTCCGAATATGAAAAAAATAATAAAAAAAAAATTAAGTAAAAAGTTGGATTTTCGGATATCCGATTCACTATCCGATCCGTTTCCGAATATTTCTCTTGTACTCTGTATTATTTATTTTTGTTTATTTCGATATTATGCTTGGGTATCCTTTTTGAGTTTGTACAGGTGAATTTTACAAAACATGGATGGAGCTTCTCAGATGCCGGTCATGATTCAGTCAAAACTGTCCATACTCAATCTCCATTTGGACGGGGATGATCTGAACATCATTTATAGAGAGCAACCCGAGTTTTTGCTGAACGCGGCCGCGAAAGAAATGTTATACGGTCGCATTGGAATATTCACGAGGATCCTGCTTCTTTAACCACGGGAGTCTGCTCCAATCTTTTGTACATATATTTTTTCTTTTATCTTTGAGTCGTAGTTTCCTTCCACATTGAGTACAATGCAGGAATTAAGTGTGGGGAGGGGAGACTAGTGTCTAGTGTGTCTTAGTCGTGTCAGTCGTGTCGTAAAAATTAAAAAAATTGAAAAAAAAAATCAAAAATCCAAAAAAATTAAAAAATTAGAAAATGTTTCGAGAAAGTTTTTGCAATAAATGGAAAATGATAGATATAATTGGATTGTTGGCATTTAATTATTATATATAAGAGATAATGAACGGACCGTCACGCGTCTAACTTATGATATGTGGGTTGGCCCAGCCAGTTGAAAGGTTTCTTAGGATCGTTAAAATATACCTTAAATTAGGAATCTTGTGGGTTCTCGCCTTAGAAGCTGTGATAAAACTGAAACTGTGGAAAGTATATGAGGTACGTCATAAATAAAAAGCTTATAAGTTTTTCCGATTAAATTGGCACACCCGTTTCTTTTTGTGAAAACAAATCCGAAACAGTGTGGCGCCACAAAAAAAACATTTCATCCATTCACTTGAGCACATGTGAAAAAAAGAGAAAAACAAAGCCTATGGTATTGCCGCGGGGATAGCGACTTATGCGGTACATACCCTCTAGGTGGAGTTATAAAAAATGTGAAGTTTATGGCATTAACCATGGGGATGGTGACTCTTGTGGCGTATGTCCGCTAAACTGATCATAAGCAAAAGCATGTAAAGCTAGCAATATCATACATCTATCCATCATAAATTTAATCGGAATAGCATAAGAGTTTTTTATATAAGACGGTAGATTAAAATCTTTTAATCTTATAAGCTTGAAACGGGATTAGGTGGCGTTGTAGTCTTTTAAGTGTGAGATCCATAGATAACTATAAATTACTTGAACTTATATGAATCGTGAATAAAGGCTCGGAAGCTGGCGGTTGGGTTTAAGTGGATTTTATACCTGCAATCTTAGTTAACGTGTGTTTTGATTTGTTTATAAGATAACTAAATAAATTGAAAGCCGATTTTCTGATTGTGATTCCATTGCATATAATTTTTTCGGGACGAAAAAAAGATAAGTGTGGGGATTTGATCGTTGAATTTTTGGTACACTTCATTTTATATTAATTATTTAGTAAAATGCGATGATTTTTGGATAAAATATATTGCTTTGAGGTGTTTATACATTTTTTTTAGTTTAAGAAGGTTAGTAGCTTAAATTGAGATGAAAGTGTTTAAATATGAGAATTCGTTAAATTGAATGTTACAATAAATAATCATTTTAATTGTTGTTAATCCAACTACAAAATTGTGCAGGTAATTCTAGAGAATGATGGTGATTGCATTTAAAGTGTCAATTGGATTTATGTGGGCAAAATGAATAAATGGATGGTGAGCTTGAGCCGTTAATTAGAAGATACAATACTGGCCCACTAAAGCACTTAAAAGAAATATGGGTTGATCTCTTGGGCCATGACTGACGCGTGAAAGAACAAAAAGGTACAAGGGGTCGCAACTTTGAGAAAAAGGGGAGGCAGACGGCTGAAGGCAAGGCAGGAGGGACGCACGGAAGGCAGCCGCCTTTTGACGGCAGTGCACAGTTCAAGGCATGATCAACTAGGTGAATTTCTCTAAGCGTACAGTTCGTAGGGTTTGACACTTTTCTTAGTTTTATTCATTATTGGATTTGTTTTTGACATTGACAACATCGTATGAACAATTTGATGAGTTGGTTTATTTATACTATTTGCATGTGTTTGAGTTCTTGCTTTACAACTTGCAAGGTTGATGACAAGACCTTGTAGCTTGTTGGGTAACATAGAGTAGGTTGACTCACATTAGTAAATATGGTAATTAAATTGTAAAAGATCTGAAGACAAAGACCTATTTTTGATTACCACTTAAATTAACTGACTTTTCAGCACCATGTCTATGTGATGTCCAATTAATGATTAAACTGAGTTTGGTGTGAACCTAGAATCTGAAACTTGGAGGACTTTACCTTTATCTTATGTGACTTTCCCCGGATGATTGATTTCTAGATTTTCACATTAAACTTTGTTTTTCTGATTCTTATTAACTGGTAAATCTTGACCACTTGTGTTGATTTTGTGAAACGTTTATTATATTTGAATTGTTTGTCGTTTATCAAGTGTATTGGCAACATTCTTGCGTTGTTAGCGGGTTGGTAAATTGGTGGGTAATTGGTATAATTAAACGGGTTATTAGGTTGTATGGTGAATCTTAAAAACTATCCCTAATAATTAATCAAAGTCATTAATTCCAAGGCCATGTCTATGTGGTGTTATGAATCTGTTAATGGGTTTTTTGTGTTAAACTTGCAATCGGGATTCTGGGTGGGAGTTGCTTTTCTTTAATATATAATAATTCTCTAGTTACACACTAACCACAAATTCCTCGTGGATACGATACCCTACTTACACTATCTACGTAGCTTAATTAGGTTTTTGATTGACTCTGACGACAGTCATCAAAACTGTGGCAATGATTGAATCTGGGAATGTTGAACCTTCTGAGCTGTTAGCTGACATGGATGCGCAGATCGCTAAAGCAAAAGAAGAAGCTCTTAGTAGAAAAGATATATTGGATAAAGTAGATAAGTGGATGTCAGCTTGTGAAGAAGAGAGTTGGCTTGAGGATTACAACAGGGTTAGCCTCTCAACTCTTGTATGGGCTGGGTTGACTGACCGGAAACATTTTAATTCCCAAATTTTAATTTCTTTTTATAAATAATAAGTAATTCAAAATGATCAAAGAAGCCATGTTGTTCAGGTTAAAAAAATATTTTTAGAGTAAGATAATTAGGAAGTTTTTGTAACTTAAAAAGTGTTTTTGGTGACGTCTGGGTTCTGACCCGCTTGACTAACTATTTATTTTAGCTGTTTGACCATTCAAAGGGCCAGAGTGCATACTTATTTACAAAAGCTGATGGACATTTCTTATGTTCTGTGTTTGGTGGCAGGACATGTCGCTGATGAGTAGTGGTGATGGTGGATAGTGATGATTAAAAGTGGGTGACGGTTCCAGTAACACGTCAGGTGACTGTTGCAGAATGAGCATATGCGTATGATCCTTCTGGTAAGTAACATGACCACTACATTGTTTGAGTTATACTTACCTCTTTGCTTAAGCTTGTATAAATGTCAGTAGTTCTAGAGTTAAACAAATACTTTAGTCTTGTATTGAAAGGAAATATTATAATTATTTATTTTCTTTTCTTATATAGACAAGATGATATTCCAATCCCTGCTTGGTGTGGTATATTTATAAAATACATTCTAATAGTGACAAATGCTAATGTGAAGGTCGCATAGTTACAAATACATATAAATTTCTGCTCATCTAAAGTTTGTCAGTGATAAGCTTACACAAAGCTTTAAAGTTGATGAATCTGATCTATCCTTGAAGAAGTTGAAAAAATTTCATGATCATCTGTAACACCCCGAAAATATAAAACTTTATATTAGAATTATAAAGTATAAATAAACAAGAATTTACTAACTAGGAATTTTAACCTAGTTAGCTACAAGTCTAGAAGTAACTTATACTAGGGTTAAAAACAACTAAACTAAGAGAAACTAGAGGGACCAAAAGTGTTTAACTTGAAACTAGTTTTAATAAAAATATTTTATTAAAACATAAACACTCCATTTGGAGTCTGCTGGAGATCGACCCAAGCTCCATCAAAACCCTAGTTCATCACAAAACTCACAAATTGAGGGCTCAAATCAAGTTAAAATCGAAAATCGAGCATAGATTATTAATCCCCATTGCAAGGGGGTTGTAAGGTATGTAAAATTTAGTGTTAATTCTCTGTTTGAAATTCTCATGAGTTTGGGAAATTCGAGATTTGATGTTGCATGTTTGCTATTTGGATAGAATAGGGATGATATAATGTCTAGGAGTAAAACCTAGACAATAACATGTGAAATCATGGCTAATTCCTGAAAATCTCATGAACACAATGAAGGTGATTCATGGGTTTTGTGGGAAACTAGTAAACACTAGGGTTTAGAATGATTATTCTAGTGTAATATGGGTCATAGAAAGTGATTTCTGAAATTATGATGTTTAATGTTATATGAAAGCTTAATTGATGTTAAGTTTAGCTAAATAGCAAGTTATGAACTTGAATATGAATGATATAAAATTCTGCCCGTTAAGTGTTTGTAAAAATGCCCCAAAGAAGGCTCGAAATTGAAATTTAAAGTTAAACGCATGATTGTGATGATTTGACAAATTATGCGATATATGATTGAAATGGAGTTCTAAACAAATCATGATTGAACTCTATGGGAAAAGATACCGGAGCGTCGAGCGGACAAGCCGGTGGCGATTTGCGTTTGAAGGGCGTGCACTAAAGGTATGTAACTTGACCCGTTACATTAAGTGAATTGCTATTTAATTATGTATGGTTACATTGTAGAATAAAAGTTGTGTTGATTGTAGCGACCATGTTCGTTACTTAAATCCGTAGGTTAAGAATTGGTTTGTAGTCGTTTGGTAGTCATCAAAATGGAGGATTCCGTAGATGAGCCAAACGGGTTGAATAATGGTGTACATTGTAGTGTTAATATCTTAAGTAGATAGCGATGGCGATAATGATCACAAGAGCATGAAGCCATAGGTTTGGTAATGATGGCGATAATGATCACAAGAGCATGAAGCCATAGGTTTGGTAATGATGGCGATAATGATCACAAGAGCATGAAGCCATAGGTTTGGTAATGAAGTGCCGGTGATAATAAGCCCCGAATGTTGGGTAATAAGCGCCTTAGGTTTACTAATTAAAAAGGGTAAGTAAAATATGTGTAACTTGAAAGGGGCGAATAATGCATAAGTGACTTTCATTCGTTCGGCCCGTAAATCCAATTTTCGGTATAACAGATATGATAGACACGTTGGTAATGAATTTACAGACGTATAGGAAAAAGAATCAGTTAAAACGGATAACCGAGCGGAAAGTTATGGTCATTAAAGTCAAAAATCTGAATTTTCCGGAACTGGCAGCAAATGCAGGACACAGAACTGAACCTGCTGGAAAACGTACTTCCAGGCGCCACGCGAGGGAGACACGGTAAACCTTCGCGACACGCGGGAGCTCCCGCGCCACGCGACAAAATGAACGGCTCCTGTCGCGACACGCGACAGGATCAAAAATAAAATTTTATTTTATTTTTCACATTTCGATGTCGGAACTTCTTTTATGTACTATATTAATGTCAAAACTAATGTTTTTAGTGGTTTTGACCCTAGGTGAAGATGGGGATCTTACGGATGGCGGTCAAGCAAGTTTTGAAGAACCGAACACACTTTAGAAGCTTCCGCGATATCTAAATTTAATAGACAATGTTTTGAAATGTAATTAATTTGCTAAACGACTTATGAATGTTTGAAATAGTTGTTAGTTGACTAATGTTTTGCTACTTATGAACTATATCTATGGAACTTATGTTATAATTGGACATAATTTATATATAATTGCATGAATTATTATTAAATTCAAGTAGTAATTAGACGGGTGTTACAAGTTGGTAATCAGAGCTTAAGGTTGTCAACAAAGTGTTCGGTTCAAGCTTGATCGATCGTCCGGTAAGAATTAACTTATGATTTTAGTAGATTATATCTTATGTAAGAAATGAGAAGTGAATTGATGTGCATGGGAAGAGTGTGTTAATACACTCAAACCCGGAAAGTACATTAAACATGAACGGTTAAAGCAAGTTAGGAACTTGGCTAAACCGAAACAAACGAAGCAATGTTATAAATGAAATGTTTAACGTTTAATGTAAACATTTCAGTTTCAAGATGTCTGATGGAAACGATAATGATCCTGTGCAAACAAGCACCGAACAAATGAAAGAGATAGTCGCCGAAGAAGTAGGGAAGGCAATTGAAGGCAGTCTATCCGGGTTTATAGACAAAATTCAAAGCACGGTGTTATCACTTGTCGAAGAGAGAGTTAAAAGGTTGGAGGATAGTGTCAACCTTATGAAGGAGAAATCGGGAGAACATAAAGGGTGTTCATACAAAGAATTTATGGCGTGTAAACCGCCAATCTATAACGGGGAAGTTGACCCGATAATTTGCCAAAGATGGTTGGGCGACATTGAAGGGGTGTTTGAAAGGACCCATTGTGATGAAAGTGACTTTGTTGCTTACGGAACGGGTCAGTTGAGAGGTCAAGCCAAAGATTGGCGGGACAACAAAAAGAATGAAATAGGAGCCGAAGCGGCGAGAACCATGACATGGGAGGAGTTTAAGACGCCGTTTCTTAAACATCATAGTCCCAAGGCGGTCATTAATAAAATCAAGGAAGAGTTCATGCAACTTAGGCATAAGGGTGAGACCATAGACAAGATTACGGCGATGTTTATGGATAAGATGAAGTTTAGTAGTGAATTGGTGACGAATGAAGAACAGAAGATATGTTACTACTATAACATGTTGAGCGCTGAATATAGGGAGTTTATGACTCCTTTAAAATACGAAACCCTTACCGAAATCATAAACGTTGCTCGGGAACGGGAAATCGAGTTGAAGAAACAAGTTGAAAGGGGTGAGCGAAGGGCACATGATGTGAATCTAAGCCCTACAAAGAAAGCTCGAACTGGAGAATCGGGAAAGAAGGTGGATGCTAAAGGTGGGTCACCAAGTTGTAAAGTGTGCGGGAAGGGACACAAGGGGGAATGTCGGTTCAAAGACAAACCATGTCCCATATGTAGTAAGACGGGGCACATAGCGTCGCTATGCCCGGGTAAAGTCTCGGTTTGCTACAAATGTTATCAACCCGGCCACAAAAAGTCCGAATGCCCGGACTTAGTTGGAAAGAGAGACGTTAAAGAATATCCAGCAGAAGCTCCTAAGGCGAAGGTTAGGTCCTTCCAACTTACCGCGGCTGGAGCAAAAACAGAACCCGATGTGGTCTCAGGTATATTCATAATTAACTCAATTCCAGCACGTGTATTGTTTGATACGAGTGCGAATAAATCCTTCATTTCGCATGGATTTATTCGACATCCCTCATTTTTATTGACGAAATGATCTGTGCCCTTAGAAGTTGAAATAGGGGACAACAAAAGTTTTTTAGTTTGTGATATTTGTCGAGGCTGCAAATTAAGCATCGATGATGAAGAATACCTGATAGATTTAATCCCGATGTCAATGGGGGAATTTCAAGTAGTCGTTGGGATGGATTGGCTATCTCAGCACCACGCGAAGGTCGTGTGTTTTCGTAAGGAGATAAAGCTAATATCTCCGAGCGGGAAACACGTCACTATCTATGGAGAAAAAGGAGGTAACCCCATAATATGCTCAATGTTGAAAGCTCACAAGCTTATGAAGCAAGGATGCAAGGCATTCATGATATACGCAAATGAGCCTGAGAAAGAATCACTGAAGATTGAAGATGTACCGGTAGTACGGGACTAAGAAGATGTGTTTCCGGAGGATTTACCTGGGATACCGCCTGAACGGGAAGTAGAGTTCGGGATCGAATTGATTTCGGGCGCAAAACCTGTAGCTAAAGCACCGTACCCACTCGCACCGTCGGAATTACAAGAGTTGATGTCCCAGATTCAAGACCTGCTTGACAAAGGATTCATAAGGCCGAGTGTGTCTCCTTGGGGCGTACCGGTACTGTTCGTGAAAAAGAAAAACGAAAGCATGCGCATGTGTATCGATTACCGGGAGTTAAACAAACTCACGGTAAAGAATCGATACCCGCTTCCGAGGATAGATGATTTATTCGACCAATTACAAGGTGCGAACTGGTTTTCAAAAATTGACCTTAGATCGGGGTATCACCAACTAAAGGTCAAGGAGGAAGATGTGCCGAAGACGGCTTTCCGCACGCGATACGGACATTACGAATTCCTCGTGATGTCATTTGGGCTAACAAATGAACCCGCGGCTTTCATGGACCTCAGGAACCGGGTTTGCAAGCCAATGTTGGATAAGTCAGTCATCGTGTTTATCGATGATATTTTGGTGTATTCAAAAGTTGAAGCTGAACATGCACACCACTTACAAGAGGTGTTAGAGACACTTAGACGAGAGAGGTTATATGCGAAATTCTCTAAGTGTGCCTTTTGGTTACGAGAGGTGCAATTTCTCGGCCACATCATAAGTGCCGATGGAGTATTGGTAGATCTGTCAAAGATCGAGGCCGTGTGACGGGTTGTCCGTAGGACAACCCTTAAAAGGTCTAAATATATGCACATTCCATGCTTTATTCGGTTAATTGCTTGAACTTGGTAACCACTCTATGTTTGATGATGCAGGTGCTAAAGTGCTCAAAATGCGGGTTTTGAGAAGGCATGATTGGTTGCTAGAAGTTGGTGGAGTCAAAGAGTGAAAGAAGTGAAGATTTGGTGAAGAAATAGAAAAGAAACAAAGCTCAGCGCCGTAACCTACGACATCTGGTCGTAGGTTACGGTCCCATCTCTTTCAAGAAACCCCCGCCGTAGATCAGAAGAGAGCTACCGTTAAGAAATGCTGGCCGCCGTAAGCTACGGCCTTCTAGCGTAGCTTGCGGCACTGATCTGACCTGTTGACCCACTGCTTGCCGTAAGCTACGGCCATCTGGCGTAGCTTACGGCGCCGACTGATCCAAAATCGTAACTTATGCATTTAATTTTCATTTTCATGGGGTTTAAGTGTGTCTCATCATATGTTTCGGTTACACAATCATTGTTACAGGAATTGGGAGCAATTTTGGAGACATTGAGCTTGAAGAACACTAGTTAATCTCTTGTTTTATGTTGGTGATTTCTTGGAACATTAAAACTAGTATTATGATGTTGATTCAAGCCATGAGTGGCTAAACACTTGATGATTATCCTGGATTGAAGGTTTGATTGAGACATTTCATGTTTAATTTTCTTAATTTCTAGAATAACAATCTTTATCTTTATGATTTGTTTGTTATGGTGTGTGATTGTTTGTTAGTAACTTGTTAATTCTTACGTTGAACTAATTAGAAACCATACGTTCTTGGTGCCGTTGGCAATCGAGATATCATGGGTATAGTTAGGCTTGGGTAAGGGTTGATTGATCATCGGGTAACAACCTCACATTCTAGGAATCTGAGTACTTAGTTCCCTTTCATCACTGCAAGTAATCACATATGAGCTATGTCTATGAAGTTCTTTCTAGTGAAATGATAATATGAATGTCGAAGCAAACCGGAAATCTAGGATGGTCATTTATCTCTAATTTGCTTACAACCAAAAAACTTCTCTTTTGCAATTTATTTAGTTAATTTCAGTTTTAAAACCAAATCCAATCAAATCAACTCTTGAATTTTATTTTATTTGCAATTAGATTAATTTAGTCAAAGTTAGATACTCTACCAAATAACACATTTTCCACAAACTCCCTGCGTTCGATACCCACTTACCGCTAGCTAATTAGTTGTATTTGGATTAAATTTGATTGTGACCACGGCATCACCTCAAATTTTGGCGCTGTTGCCGGGGAGTAGTGCGCAACGTGTGTTATTTTTGATCCTTTTTAGTTTGTTATTTTTCTGGTTTACGCTGGGTGTGTTAGTGTGCAGGTACTTACAGGTGCATGCGTACTAGGAGCTCTCACAAGCTTTCACCATTGGCATTTGATCCGGAAATTGAGCGAACATTAAGAGGAAACAGAATCTTGCTAAGAGAGAACAGAATCAGTGGTTCACCAACAACACCAACTAAACCAATCACACCAATTCGATACATGGATCCACCACAACCACCACCCACTACGGGTGAACTTATACCACCTTTCATACCATCATCCACTCAACCTTCACCAAACACTACCATACCCAACACCACCACCAATCCTATTTCACTTCATGATGCAATACCAACTTACACCACCCAACCTATTACCACTCAAGGAGAGCCTACACTTTCCTTTAACCCTTCTACCACAATTCCACCATTTTCCTATTTCTTCCCAGTTTCAGGTCAATCATCCTCAACCTATACATTACCACAAGGTTCAACTGTCGTTCATGCTACGTCTACATTTAGACCATCGAATCAGTCGGGTTTTCAATATTCGACTCTTCCGTTTGGGCAATCTTCGGGTATAGGGGGAGATGGATACGAAGAAGGATATGAGGATTTTGAGGGTTACGAAGAAGAAGGATATGCATATATGGGTGATAGGGACCAAGGAGACTTTGGTTATGTGCAAGGCCAACCTCAAGGGATGGCAAGTGTTGGTGGAATGCCACAACAACAACAACTCATACCACAACATATCCGGCCAAGGCCACAAGGGCCGCCATTGCAACGCCCTACACCATTGCAACAAGTTCGACCACAAAATGTACAACCACAATTCCAAAGGCCAATTCAACACCAACCGATGCCACAACAACAATTTCAACAACCATTCGCACCACAAGGGCATATACCAAGACCAATGGGTCCTGTTCGTCCGAGGGGTCGGTTGGGTGTACCAAGAAGGCACCTTAGGGAACATGCGAGGGGAATTGAAGCACATTTTAGGCCGGTAATTACTCACAACCCTTCACCGGTGGTTATTCCTCATAATAATCAAGGAAGAACTTTTGAAGTGAGAACCAATTCTTTGCAAAGTTTGCCGAAATATAAGGGTCTAGCAACGGAGGAGCCTTATTTCCATTTGGAGGCCTGTGACTCAATTTGCAATACTCTTGGGAGTCAAGGTTTTTCGGCCGATGATGTCAAGTTAGTCTTGTTTCAATTTTCATTGGAGGATAAGGCAAATAAGTGGTTATATACTTTGCCTTCGGCATCTATTTATATTGGGCGGAAATGCAACAAATTTTCCTAGACGAATTTTACACCGCTCAAAAGACCAACGATGCTAGGAAGGGGTTGAGGAGTTTTCAACAACAACAAGGCGAAATGTTTCATGAAGCCTTTGAGCGTTTCAATATGATGATCAAGAATTTCCCTCACCATGGAATTGAACTTTGGGAATTAATGAATGCTTTCCACGAGGGGTTGAGTGCCGAAGATGCTCGAGACTTAATGTCTATTACTGGTGGCACGTTTGGTACAAATTATGAGCATGACGATTGGGAGTCTTTGGAGCAAATGGCAATTACATCAAAGAGGAAAGCTCAAGCATCAAGGAGAGCACGACCGGCCGTTACCCGAACACAAGTGCATGCGGTTGACGATGGTAATGTTCAAACCTCTAATCAAATTTATGATGTTTGTGCTATTTGCAAAGGTCATGCGGCTGAAAATTGCCAAGGAATGGTGGAAGGGCAATATCAAGAAGTTCATGCAGTACAAGGTCAAGGAGGGGGTGGTAGAAATTACAACAATATGAATTCTAATACTTACCACCCCGGTTTAAGAAACCACCCAAACTTTCGGTATGGGAACCCTTCAAATCAAGCTAACCCGAATTTCCAAGGAAACCAAGGATTTCAAAGGAAATATCAAACGGGTCAAAGCTCTTCGGGTGGAAACGAAGTAATGGAGATGTTTGTCACACCCCCAAAATCCACCATGCGGGGTATCACCGCTTAGAGGCGTGACGTGACCAGGATCGAGCCACCAACCATATTGAACAACGTAATCTTAGTAAGTAAAACCAACCACAATACGATTGGTGACCATAAGACAGTAACCAGTTTTAAGTTAACAGCGGAAGCGTAAAACGGAAGTTCAAAACATAAATTTATAGTGCATAAGTTCAATGTCCAAAACATAGTTTATAAAATTCCATTATTAAGTATGGAACATAACAGTCCGTACACCACAACGACTCCTTCCTCGTGCAAGCTCCAAGTGTTTAGCGACCTGTAAGGCATGTAACAACAAGTCAACAACAAAGTTGAGTGAATTCACAGTTGGTTGTTTAGTTATAGCATTCGTTTCGTAAATCATCTGTTCGTTTTGAAAACCATGTATCGTATAAATTCGTATCGCGGTCTTTCTGACATGTTTGCGAAGATTAGTGGGGGTTTCCCTTGTGTTACTAGACCACGCGTATCGACTGCTACGAAAATGTAAGAGGTGCCCTAAGTCAATGTCTATCAGCATTGACCCTTTGCCCATAGTCCATTAGTACACGCCCGTCCGACTGGCACGGTGTGAGGTTTGTTAAACCTAATAGCGCTATCAACTAATGACCCGCTCGCCATAGGCCTCGGCGATTAAGTCGATAAATGAGGGACTTAAAGTGATAGAGTTGATGGTCTTATGATCGTGTACGTAGGTTTTACGTACGTGCCCTTCAATCCGAGGACAGTAGTAAGTATGAGTGTACGTAGGTTTTACGTACGTGCCCTTCAATCCGAGGACAGTAAAAAGTAGTTTAATAGTAATGATAGTACAAGTAGTTATTCAATCCCATTCCCAACCCCTGGGAATCCCATGCCTTAGAAAGAGTGTGAACTCACCTTGGTTGCTCGGTTTGACTCTCAAATATAGCTAATAGTCGAGGTCGGTCAATCACGTCCTAGTATGATTACCACTTAGTTTATTAATGATTTCAAATAGGACACAAAGTTCCTACACGTATCTATCACATAACATGCATCACTTTAACGGTTCATGCCCATATAACCTTCCCATCTATTCCCCACTCATAGACAAACATACAACATTGCACATAACACTTTTATTGACATATAACATGTTCTATCATTCTCGGATAACCTACTCGACATTTAGACACGCAAATCACTCCTTATGTCGTTTCAGCTTTATTAATCAAAACTAGACTGTTTTCGAGCATTTTAATAAAATAGTTAACCTTTTCCAAAAATTCTCATATTTTTACAAGATGTCATATATAATCCAAAATTTATTGTGTAAAAATTTCGGATCTCAGTTCATTATCAATTTTATATAAAAATTCTTTTACTCGACTGCAATCAGATTTGGTACTTTCTGATTGCAGTTTTACGGAAAAATTCACTAAAAATCAATCGTAAGTCGGATCGTCGAAATTCCAGTTGGAGGGTCACGGAAACAACCGTGAGCATCTGCAGTAAAAATCCCACGAGCCGATTCTGTTCAGGTTTTAAGTTTTGACTCTGACTACGACACACTTTTTCAGCAGGAAAATTTCAGCTTAAGCTGCTGTCTTAAAATAATTCCATAAAAATAGTAAACGACCTCGAAAAATTACGATTCCAGTTTCATTTGTTCGGTTATTCAAAATTACACAATTTAGACTCCAGAAATTAAATTTTTCGATTAGAAATGAACCAGTTACAGCCCGTTGAAGTGGGCTGGAAATTTCAATCAGCAAGCTGTTTACATGTAGAAGTGACTAAAAGTGCATAAACAAAGACCCTAACCATGGTTTATCGATGAAAAAATGTTAAAACTTCAATCATGCTTTAACCAACCCTAAACCATCCAGATTTCAACTTCATACAACCTTTTTATATATGGTTTTTATGCAGCATTTTAAGTTCAAAATTTTAGTGTTTTAGCTTTAGTGTGCCATGAACATTTAAACAAATCATAACAAGAACAAGATGGAACAAAGGTGTGAAGGGACTCACTACTAGCACAAGGCTAGGGTAACAATCTTAGGGCAAAGATGATGGAGAAATGTTAGTGACCAAGGCTTGAATCAAGCTTCCTTGAGAACCCTTCAATCTTGCACTTTTATGGAGGAACCTCAAACTTGAATGAGAGCTTTTAGTGAAGAAAATGGAGGTGGTGAAGGATGGTGGTGATGAATTCGGTTATGGAGAGGGGGGGGGGGGGGTGAGCCGAAAATAAGAGGAGGAGGGTGAGGTTGAGTGTGGTTGAAATGATTCCCTTGCACTCCATTGGCCCTTTTGTGATCATGATTATATCTTGGCAATTACAACAAGTAAAGGAGGCCCAATCATGTTTAAAGGAAATATTTAGTGGAGATCTAGTGATGATGATGGTGGGTCCCATATGTGGGCCGAAATTTGTGAGGGGGGGGGGGTTAAGTGTAAAATTTGATAGCTAGTAGGTAAATAATTAGGAGGTTAAGGGTATTTTCTAGAATAGTGGGTGTATGTCATGTTCACATGGCGTATGGGAATTTTTGTGACCGTAACTAATTAAGAAAGATAAAATAATACTTTCTGACAATATTTTCGTGTCTCGGGTATTGTCTGGTTGTTCGGTTTCGTATCGTTCCGTTAAAGCGTTTAATTGTTCCGTAAGGCGTCTTATACATATATTTTTGTAACGAAATTTATTCCTAACACACAGGAAAATATACCGGACTATTTAGTAACTTTTCTGTATACTACTAGTATGCTAACACGCACATGTAAGTATAACACAGTAATCAGAGAGCAGTTAAATGGTTCAGCACAGTCATCAAGTACTTTTATTATCATTAATAAACTGTATGGTTACATGCAAATTTGAGGGTTGTCACATTCTCCCCCTGTTAAGAGAATTTCGTCCCGAAATTTAGTGCGTAGTTACTGAGGAAGCTAGTTAAGTTGCGGTGTTTACTCATTTTCCTGGGGTGTCACATCATCCCCCCGTTGATTTGGAATTTCGTCCCGAAATTCTGCAGTAGCTTCAGCCTCAGTAGTGGTTGCACTGTTTCCGAACAACTGGGGATATCTGAGTTTCATTTGGTCTTCTCGTTCCCAGGTATACTCTGGGCCACGACGAGCATTCCAACGAACTCGGACCAGAGGTATCCTGGTATGCTTGAGGATCTTAACATCTCGATCCGTAATCTCTACTGGTTCCTCAACGAATCGCAGCTGGTCGTCAATTGTGAGTTCCTTGAGAGGAACTATGAGGGTCTCATCTGACAGGCACTTCTTCAGATTTGACACGTGGAATACGTTGTGAACTCCGCTGAGTTCATCCGGTAGATTCAACCTGTAGGCGACTTTGCCAATTTTCTCAATGACTTCGAATGGTCCGACATAACGCGGATTGAGTTTGCCTCGTTTGCCAAAGCGGACTACACCTTTCCAAGGTGAGACTTTGAGTAGCACTCGATCCCCAACCTGGAGCTCGAGTGGTTTTCTTCCCTTATCAGCATAACTTTTCTGACGGTCACGAGCTGCCGCCATTCGCTGTCGTATCTGAGCAATTTTCTCGGTGGTGTCTACCACATGTTCTGGGCCAGTGATTTGGCTGTCACCAACTTCAGCCCAATAGAGAGGTGATCGGCATTTGCGTCCGTATAATGCCTCAAACGGAGCGGCTTGGATGCTGGTGTGGTAGCTGTTGTTGTACGAAAACTCCACTAGCGGGAGGTGCTTTTCCCAGCCATTACCAAAATCGATTACACATGCCCTAAGCATGTCTTCAAGGGTTTGGATGGTGCGTTCAGATTGCCCATCCGTCTGTGGGTGATAAGCGGTGCTCATATCTAAACGTGAGCCAAAGGACTTGTGCATTGCTTGCCACAGTTCAGAAGTAAAACGTGCGTCAGGATCAGATATAATAGAGGTTGGCACTCTGTGCCTTGATACCACTTCCTTTAGGTAAATGTCTGCAAGAGTAGAAAACTTATCCGTTTCTTTGATAGCCAGAAAATGTGCAGACTTGGTCAGTCGATCTACGATCACCCAAATAGTATCGTTTCCGCATTGAGATCTGGGCAGACCAGTAACGAAATCCATGGAAATTTGCTCCCATTTCCATTTCGGGATCTCCGGTTGTTGAAGTAAGCCTGATGGTTTCTGATATTCAGACTTGACTCTCGCACAAGTCAAGCACTTGCTGACGTAGGTTGCTATGTGGGCTTTCATGCCAGGCCACCAGTATGTGGTCTTGAGATCGTGGTACATCTTGTCCGAACCAGGGTGTACCGAATAACGAGACTTGTGCGCTTCGTCCATCACAAGCTCGCGTAAGTTGCCATAAAGTGGAACCCAAATTCGCCCTGTTACATAGTAGGCGCCGTCTTCCTTTTGTTCTAGCCGCTGTCTCGATCCTCGTAGGGACTCAGCCCTGATGTTCTCTGCTTTCAATGCTTCAACCTGAGCATCGCGAATCTGAGCGGGAAGGTTAGATTGGATGGTAAGCTGTAGAGCACGTACACGCCTAGGTATGGTATCCTTTCGACTGAGGGCGTCGGCCACAACATTAGCTTTGCCCGGATGATACTTGATTGCGCATTCATAATCGTTCAAGAGCTCAACCCATCGGTGTTGACGCATGTTTAACTCCTTTTGCTTGAAGATATGCTCGAGACTCCTGTGATCGGTGTAAATGGTGCACTTGGTACCGTTCAGGTAATGTCTCCATATCTTAAGCGCGAAAACAACTGCTCCCAGCTCCAGATCGTGAGTAGTGTAGTTTCTTTCGTGAACTTTAAGTTGGCGCGATGCGTAGGCAATGACCTTGTCACGTTGCATCAACATGCAACCAAGTCCTTGGATGGAAGCGTCGCAATAAACCACGAAATCATCGGTGCCTTCGGGCAATGAGAGGATAGGCGCGCTACAAAGTCTATCCTTTAGGTGTTGAAATGCGGACTCTTGTGCATCACCCCAACGATAGATGACACCCTTCTGAGTCAGTGAAGTGAGAGGTTGCGCAATCTTGGAGAAGTCTTTGATAAACCTTCTGTAATATCCTGCCAAACCCAAGAATTGGCGGATTTCTTTTGGTGTGCGGGGTGCAGGCCAGTTCTTGATTGAGTCAACCTTGGATGGATCAACATGAATCCCATCCTTGTTTACCACATGGCCTAGGAAGTGGGCTTCGCGAAGCCAGAAGTCACATTTTGAAAACTTGGCATACAATTGCTCTTTTCGAAGAAGTTCCAACATAAGTCGTAGATGCTGCTCGTGTTCCTCCTGACTCTTAGAATAGATCAGGATATCGTCGATGAACACAATAACGAACTTATCCAGGTAAGGTTTGCATACTCAGTTCATGAGATCCATGAAGACCGCTGGTGCGTTCGTCAGCCCGAATGGCATTACCAAAAACTCGTAATGGCCGTAACGAGTTCGGAATGCTGTTTTGGAGACGTCCTCATCTCGGACTCTCAGCTGATGGTACCCTGATCTCAAATCAATCTTAGAGTAATAGCTCGACCCTTGCAACTGGTCGAACAAGTCGTCAATACGTGGAAGAGGATAACTATTCTTCACAGTCACCTTGTTGAGCTCGCGATAGTCAATACACATTCTGAAGGTACCATCTTTCTTCTTTACGAACAAGACTGGAGCTCCCCAGGGCGAAGAGCTAGGACGAATAAAACCTTTTTCCAAGAGTTCTTGTAATTGCGTGGATAGTTCTTCAAGTTCTGATGGAGCTAGACGATAAGGTGCTCAAGCTATGGGCGCTGCTCCAGGAGCTAGCTCGATTTGAAATTCAACTTGACGATGAGGCGGAAGACCAGGCAATTCCTCAGGAAATACCTCAGGAAAATCGCGCACAATAGGAATGTCTTCAATTCTTTTCTCTTCCGTTGACGTGTCAGTAACGAGTGATAAAATGGCGGTGTGGCCCTTTCGCAAACACTTCTGGGCCTTAAGGAAAGAGATGATGCCTTCGACAGCACCACTCTTGTCGCCACGAATCATGAGGGGTTCTTCACTAGAACGAGGAATGCGGACGATTTTCTCCTTGCAAACAATCTCCGCTTGATGATGGGATAGCCAATCCATCCCAATAACGACGTCGAAACTACCAAGTGTGATAGGAACAAGATCGATAGGGAAAGTCTGACCAGCTAAGACGAGGTTACAACCTTTAACTACGCGTGTGGCTTCAAGACTTTTACCATTTGCTAGCTCTACCGCGTGTTTGGTGTTCAAAAGTGTTGGAGTGCGCTTAAGCATTTGGCTAACTTTTAAGGACACATAACTAGTATCGGCACCCGAATCGAATAAAACAGTAACAAAGAAGTCATCCAGAAGAAACTTACCCATCACAACGTTGAGATCGTTCCTTGCATCACCCTGACCAATCACGAAAGCACGACCTCATGCTCCATTACCATTGTTGTTACCCCCGTTGTTACCTCCATTGTTGTTCCCGTTTCCCTGGTTGTTGTTGTTGTTCTGATTCTGGTTAAGCTGGGGACAGTTCTTCTTAAAGTGGCCTTCAGCGCCACACTGAAAGCATCCCCTGTTGCCTTGTTGCTGTTGCTGATTCTGCGGTGCTTGCTGTTGCTGCTGGCGATTCTGATTTGCAGGCCGTGAGCTCCTGCAATCCTTGGCTTCATGACCCATCTTGAGACACCTCTGACAACGTCCTTTGTTGCATTGACCACTATGGTGTCTGTTACATTTGTTGCACTTCGGGTGGTTTCCTCGATACCCACCCTGTCCTTGATTACCGAAGGATTGCTGACCAGGACTCTGGTAGCCATCAGTCTTTCTCTGCTGAGACTGAACCGAAGCAGAACCCTTACTGGAGTTTCCATCCCATTTTCTCTTGTTGTCGGTAGGTGCATCAGAAGTAGCTGTGGCACTGATACGTTTGGGTAGCCTGTATTGCTCCACCGCCTGGTCGGTGAGACGATGAGCCAACTTGATAATTTGCTGAATGGTACCCAGGTTGGCTGAAGTTACGTGACTTTGAATCTCTGGTACTAGGCCCTTGAGATACAGCTCAATTCGTTTGATGGGAGGGTCCACCATAGTTGGACACAGGATGGCCAGCTCGTTTGACCTCCTAGTATACGCCTCAATCTCAAACCCCGTCATTTTCAGATTGTAAAATTCCACTTCTAGCTTGTGGATGTCATCCCGACTACAGTACTCCTCCTTGATCAGCTCTTTAAAACCATTCCAGGGTGTGGCATTAGCAACTGCCAGTCCTAGTAGTTGAACCTGCGCCTTCCACCAGGTTAACGCAGCCCCTTCAAGTGTTCCGGTAGCATATTTCACCCTACGGTCTTCGGGGCATTCGCACATCTCGAAAACTGACTCAAGCTTTTCAAACCAGTGAAGAAGGCCCACTGCTCCTTCGGTGCCACTGAAAGTAGTAGGTCGGCAGTCCATAAACGTTTTGAACGTGCACACAGGAGTTTGAGCATGTTGACCTGTTGCGCGAGAATACAAGACAAGATTAAGCACAAGGGTTGGTTTGCGAAGGTAGGATCTAAACATCCTAAGGTGGGTTGATATGGCAGGTTATACCTCCTGCAGGGACAGCTGCGAGTGCCTCAGCAACTCGTTCGTTGATCAAAGCCGTCAGCTGGGCTTGGGTTAGGTTCAAACGTCCACTCATGATCTTCACAACGAAATAACGTAGGTGAGAAAAGTGTCGCGAAAGTGCGTAAGTGTGGGACGATAGTAGAGAGTAAGCACGCAAGGTTCAAATAACTATTACCACATTATCTAATGCACAGTGAGAACTATCTAACCGACAATATAACATAAATCATACCACTTATGGTGTCGAGTCTTGCACGTGGAGCGAAGCGTCGTTGTGGATCGTTGAGCACTGTACAGGTTATAGTCTGGTTTTATCAAAAAGCTTTTCCCTTTTTAAAACCAAGTTCACTATAACCAATGGCTCTGATACCAATCTGTCACACCCCCAAAATCCACCACGCGGGGTATCACCGCTTGGAGGCGTGACGTGACCAGGATCGAGCCACCAACCATATTGAACAACGTAATCTTAGTAAGTAAAACCAACCACAATACGATTGGTGACCATAAGACAGTAACCAGTTTTAAGTTAACAGCGGAAGCGTAAAACGGAAGTTCAAATCATAAATTTATAGTGCATAAGTTCAATGTCCAAAACATAGTTTATAAAATTCAATTATTAAGTACGGGACATAACAGTCCGTACACCACAACGACTCCTTCCTCGTGCAAGCTCCAAGTGTTTAGCGACCTGTAAGGCATGTAACAACAAGTCAACAACAAAGTTGAGTGAATTCACAGTTGGTTGTTTAGTTATAGCATTCGTTTCGTAAATCATCTGTTCGTTTTGAAAACCATGTATCGTATAAATTCGTATTGCGGTCTTTCTGACATGTTTGCGAAGATTAGTGGGGGTTTCCCTTGTGTTACTAGACCACGCGTATCGACTGCTACGAAAATGTAAGAGGTGCCCTAAGTCAATGTCTATCAGCATTGACCCTTTGCCCATAGTCCATTAGTACACGCCCGTCCGACTGGCACGGTGTGAGGTTTGTTAAACCTAATAGCGCTATCAACTAATGACCCGCTCGCCATAGGCCTCGGCGATTAAGTCGATAAATGAGGGACTTAAAGTGATAGAGTTGATGGTCTTATGATCGTGTACGTAGGTTTTACGTACGTGCCCTTCAATCCGAGGACAGTGGTAAGTATGAGTGTACGTAGGTTTTACGTACGTGCCCTTCAATCCGAGGACAGTAAAAAGTAGTTTAATAGTAATGATAGTACAAGTAGTTATTCAATCCCATTCCCAACCCCTGGGAATCCCATGCCTTAGAAAGAGTGTGAACTCACCTTGGTTGCTCGGTTTGACTCTCAAATATAGCTAATAGTCGAGGTCGGTCAATCACGTCCTAGTATGATTACCACTTAGTTTATTAGTGATTTCAAATAGGACACAAAGTTCCTACACGTATCTATCACATAACATGCATCACTTTAACGGTTCATGCCCATATAACCTTCCCATCTATTCCCCACTCATAGACAAACATACAACATTGCACATAACACTTTTATTGACATATAACATGTTCTATCATTCTCGGATAACATACTCGACATTTAGACACGCAAATCACTCCTTATGTCGTTTCAACTTTATTAATCAAAACTGGACTGTTTTCGAGCATTTTAATAAAATAGTTAACCTTTTCCAAAAATTCTCAAATTTTTATAGGATGTCATATATAATCGAAAATTTATTGTGTAAAAATTTCGGATCTCAGTTCATTACCAATTTTATATAAAAATTCTTTTACTCGACTGCAATCAGATTTGGTACTTTCTGATTGCAGTTTTACGGAAAAATTTACTAAAAATCAATCGTAAGTCGGATCGTCAAAATTCCAGTTGGAGGGTCACGGAAACAACCGTTACCATCTACAGTAAAAATCCCACGAGCTGATTCTGTTCAGGTTTTAAGTTTTGACTCCGACTACGACACACTTTTTCAGCAGGAAAATTTCAGCTTAAGCTGCTGTCTTAAAATAATTCCTTAAAAATAGTAAACGACCTCGAAAAATTACGATTCCAGTTTCATTTGTTCGGTTATTCAAAATTACACAATTTAGACTCCAGAAATTAAATTTTTCGATTAGAAATGAACCAGTTACAGCCCGTTGAAGTGGGCTGGAAATTTCAATCAGCAAGCTGTTTACATGTAGAAGTGACTAAAAGTGCATAAACAAAGACCCTAACCATGGTTTATCGATGAACAAATGTTAAAACTTCAATCATGCTTTAACCAACCCTAAACCATCCAGATTTCAACTTCATACAACCTTTTTATATATGGTTTTTATGCAGCATTTTAAGTTCAATATTTTAGTGTTTTAGCTTTAGTGTGCCATGAACATTTAAACAAATCATAACAAGAACAAGATGGAACAAAGGTGTGAAGGGACTCACTACTAGCACAAGGCTAGGGTAACAATCTTAGGGCAAAGATGATGGAGAAATGTTAGTGACCAAGGCTTGAATCAAGCTTCCTTGAGAACCCTTCAATCTTGCACTTTTATGGAGGAACCTCAAACTTGAATGAGAGCTTTTAGTGAAGAAAATGGAGGTGGTGAAGGATGGTGGTGATGAATTCGGTTATGGAGAGAGGGGGGGGGGGGGTGAGCCGAAAATAAGAGGAGGAGGGTGAGGTTGAGTGTGGTTGAAATGATTCCCTTGCACTCCATTGGCCCTTTTGTGATCATGATTATATCTTGGCAATTACAACAAGTAAAGGAGGCCCAATCATGTTTAAAGGAAATATTTAGTGGAGATCTAGTGATGATGATGGTGGGTCCCATATGTGGGCCGAAATTTGTGAGGGGGGGGGGGGGGGGTTAAGTGTAAAATTTGATAGCTAGTAGGTAAATAATTAGGAGGTTAAGGGTATTTTCTAGAATAGTGGGTGTATGTCATGTTCACATGGCGTATGGGAATTTTTGTGACCGTAACTAATTAAGAAAGATAAAATAATACTTTCTGACAATATTTTCGTGTCTCGGGTATTGTCTGGTTGTTCGGTTTCGTATCGTTCCGTTAAAGCGTTTAATTGTTCCGTAAGGCGTCTTATACATATATTTTTGTAACGAAATTTATTCCTAACACACAGGAAAATATACTGGACTATTTAGTAACTTTTCTGTATACTACTAGTATGCTAACACGCACATGTAAGTATAACACAGTAATCAGAGAACAGTTAAATGGTTCAGCACAGTCATCAAGTACTTTTATTATCATTAATAAACTGTATGGTTACATGCAAATTTGAGGGTTGTCACAATGTTGAAGGCGATGCAAGTTGAAATGCAACGAATGAATCAACGTGATGAGGTTCGGATGCAAAAGGACGAGGCCCGTGATAAAGCGATTCAAACTTTGACCACCCAAATGGGTCAACTTGCAAGTGAAGTGGCGATATTGAAGAAAGCAAAAGGCCAGCTACCAAGTGACACGGTGATAAATCCCAAAAACATTAAAAGTGTTAATATCAATGTGGTAAGCACCGTTCCTAATAGTGAATTCAATGAAACATTTTTAACATCTTCTTGTCAAATGAGTGCAGGTATAGGAAGGGATGCCAAGTTTGAAACGGACAAAGAGCATGGAGCACCACTTGTGCCGATCCTAGTGGGAAAATTAAAAATTCCCCATGCATTATTGGATTATGGGGCGAGTATGAGTGTGCTACCAGGTGATCTATACGATATGTATGACTTTGGTCCGCTTGAAGATATAGACACCATGGTGAGCTTGGCGGATGAAAGTTGGAGGCATCCACGGGGAATGGTTAGGAATGTTAAGATTCAGTTGGGAGAGTTTGAATACCTGGTGGATTTTCTAGTTCTAGACTATGCTTTTACCAAAATGGCAGCACAACAAAGGGTAATTTTAGGTAGACCGTTTCTATACACAGCAAATGCTCAAATTAATTGTAGAGACGGGATTATTACCATGACCGAAAAAAAGCGTAAGTTGTCCTTTGATGTTCAAACTAGAGTGATTAGTTATGAGTCCATTGAGGGGAAGGGTGGTGAGTCTAGTGATTGTATGAAAAATGTGTTTCAAAGAATGATAAGATATCACCCACCGGACCGTGAAGAAAAGCATATGGGTTCAAGCAAGAGTGTATTTGATTACCCACCGAGTCGAAACGAGACAGATGCATTCTACGCAATGGCACGGTGTAGTGATGGAAGTGACAGGAACCGATTCTTTGAGCCACCATAAATGGGGGTGGCTTGGTCTGGCTGAAGACTTGAAACTTAGCGCTGCTCGGGAGGAAACCCGGGGTTTTATATTGATCTTGTTGTTTTTATCTTTCTATGTTTCAGGGCCATGGCGACATTCAAGTGTGGGGAAGATGTACGGATATTTGGGTGAAGGTGGTGATAGGAAGTCGGATTATCTACAACATCTGTTGTGGCAAACTTCACCAGGTCAATGTACTCTTTCCTTAGTCTTGTTGTGTTCTTTAGCTTTGAAATATTGGTAGTTAGTTGTTTGCTTTTGTTTATGGTTGGGAGGTTTGGGGGTGTATTAGTTTGATGTTTTGTGTTGGGTTGTGCTAGTTGGTGGTGTTGATGTTTTTAAGAATATAAGAAAAATATAAAAAAAATGGGATTTGAGAGTATTAGCGAAAGCTAATGTTTTTTTATTAGAAGCGATCTTTCCCTCAAAACCATACATTGGGACAATGTATTCCAAGTGTGGGGATGGTGTGAAAGTTTGAAAGCTCGATTTTGTCCCGCTTGACACACCGACACCTATTCCTAGTCTTTTCTTGGTGAGAATTTGAGCCACATATGATTGTTATCGATATTTCTTTGTTTGAGTGGCGGTGTGTGTATTGTGTTAATAGAACTTGTGTACGAATTCTTGTTGAAGCCTAGAATTAGCTTGCTTTTGAAAATGATAAGGGACTTTTAGGAAGCCGCGTCTAGATGTGTGAGAGTGTGGGATTGGTGGGTTGGACCTCATACTTTGCATATATGAGCTTGGTATTGTAAGGGTTTGGGGTTTGGTCCTTAGAAAGCCACGTTTGAGCCTTAGACCATTCGGTTGCGACCCAAGCCTACTTCCTATAAATTTTACCCTTTGAGATGACCCGGTTTAGGAATTTAGTTTGTGATGGTTGATGTTCTTGTATATTTTGTTGAGTTTTATATGTTATGAAAAAAAAATGAAAAAAAAAATGAGAAAAATACAAAAAGATATGATTAGTTTGTATAGAAGTTGAGAAGTTTATGATGTTTTGTAGATATTTGGTGTTTGCTTTGTTTAGTAGTAGAAATAAAAACCGGGTCAAATCAATTAGCTCTTATATATATATATATATATATATCTCCCACTATGTTCCTACCTTTGCACCTAGCCCCATTACAACCCGTAAGTTCCTTTGATTCAAAAGCATGCTAGATATTTGTTAGGAGGAAACTTGATTTTTATACAAGCTTATTGTCGCACACACACACACACATACGCATTGAGTGGTATTCACATCATATGCTAATAATTCTTGTCACTGAGAGTTTTTGTGAGGGGTGTGTCTTGTGGTATGATTGAAAGTTAGTAGAAGGACGACACATTTTAGTTTGGTTTACATGATTGATCGCTTAAGGTTTTGAATAGTTGTTGAATGGGTTGCTTGGGACAAGCAACGGGTAAGTGTGGGGATGTGACGGGTGGTCCATAGGACAACCCTTAAAAGGTCTAAATATATGCACATTCCATGCTTTATTCGGTTAATTGCTTGAACTTGGTAACCACTCTATGTTTGATGATGCAGGCGCTAAAGTCCTCAAAATGCGGGTTTTGAGAAGGCATGATTGGTTGCTAGAAGTTGGCGGAGTCAAAGAGTGAAAGAAGTGAAGATTTGGTGAAGAAATAGAAAAGTAACAAAGCTCAGTGCCGTAACCTACGGCATCTGGCCGTAGGTTACGGTCCCATCTCTTTCAAGACACCCCCGCCGTAGATCAGAAGAGAGCTACCGTAAAGAAATGCTAGCCGCCGTAAGCTACGGCCCTCTGGCGTAGCTTACGGCACTGATCTGACCTGTTGACCCACTGCTTGCCGTAAGCTACGACCATCTGGCGTAGCTTACGGCGCCGACTGATCCAAAATCGTAACTTATGCATTTAATTGTCATTTTCATGGGGTTTAAGTGTGTCTTATCATATGTTTCGGTTACACAATCATTGTTACAGGAATTGGGAGCAATTTTGGAGACATTGAGCTTGAAGAACAGTAGTTAATCTCTTGTTTTATGTTGGTGATTTCTTGGAACATTAAAACTAGTATTATGATGTTGATTCAAGCCATGAGTGGCTAAACACTTGATGATTATCCTGGATTGAAGGTTTGATTGAGACATTTCATGTTTGATTTTCTTAATTTCTAGAATAACAATCTTTATCTTTATGATTTGTTTGTTATGGTGTGTGATTGTTTGTTAGTAACTTGTTAATTCTTACGTTGAACTAATTAGAAACCATACGTTCTTGGTGCCGTTGGCAATCGAGATATCATGGGTATAGTTAGGCTTGGGTAAGGGTTGATTGATCATCGGGTAACAACCTCACGTTCTAGGAATCTGAGTACTTAGTTCCCTTTCATCACTGCAAGTAATCACATATGAGCTATGTCTATGTAGTTCTTTCTAGTGAAATGATAATATGAATGTCGAAGCAAACCGGAAATCTAGGATGGTCATTTGTCTCTAATTTGCTTACAACCAAAAAACTTCTCTTTTGCAATTTATTTAGTTAATTTCAGTTTTAAAACCAAATCCAATCAAATCAACTCTTGAATTTTATTTTATTTGCAATTAGATTAATTTAGTCAACGTTAGATACTCTAGCAAATAACACATTTTCCACAAACTCCTTGTGTTCGATACCCACTTACCGCTAGCTAATTAGTTGTATTTGGATTAAATTTGATTGTGACCACGACATCACGTCACCGTGTCGAAATGGAATCCCGCGAAGAACCCTTCGGAAATTAGAAGCTTTTTGGGGCTTGCGGGATACTATAGGAGATTCATTCAAGATTTCTCCAAGATTGCGTCGCCGCTAACAAAACTAACCCGGAAGGAAGAAAGGTTCATTTGGGGTGTCGATCAAGAAAGAGCGTTTCAAACGCTAAAAGAGAAGTTAACTCAAGCTCCGGTACTAACATTGCCGGACGGGGTCGAAGACTTGGTGGTTTATTCGGATGCCTCACTATCGGGGCTCGGATGCGTTTTGATGCAACGGGGCAAAGTTATAGCTTATGCCTCGAGGCAATTGAAGATACACGAGAAGAAATATTCCACGCACGATCTCGAGTTGGCTGCTGTGGTATTTGCGTTAAAAATATGGAGGCACTATTTATATGGGGTAAAGTGCACCATATTCACGGATCACAAGAGCTTAAAATACTTCTTCGATCAGAAGGAGTTAAATATGCGCCAGAGACGATGGTTAGAAACGGTGAAGGACTTCGACTGTGAAATACACTACCACCCCGGAAAGGCAAATGTAGTGGCGGATGCTCTGAGCAGAAAAGCGAACTATATCCCGATACGAGTAAGATCGATGTAGCTTATGGTGACCTCAGGTATACTTGAACGTATCCGAGAGGCGCAAGTAGAAGCAGTGAAAGAAGAGAACTGGAAGAAAGAAAGAATAATCGGCCAGTTGAAAGATTTGTCGGATGGAAATAACGGGCTGAAGACTCGATCCGGAAGGATATGGGTTCCAAATACTTGTGGGGTGAAGACGCTTCTACTTGATGAAGCTCATAAATCCCGATATTCAATTCATCCGGGTGCGACCAAGATGTACAATGATCTGAAACAAAACTATTGGTGGCCTGGAATGAAGAGAGATGTGGTAAAATACGTAGAGAAGTGCTTGACTTGCTTACAAGTCAAGGCAGAGCATCAGAAACCATATGGGAAACTGCAACCTTTGGAGATCCCAGTTTGGAAATGGGAACATATCACTATGGACCTATTGACCAAGCTACATAAAACGATTCGGGGATTTGATGCTATATGGGTGATTGTAGATAGACTGACGAAGAGTGCTCATTTTATTCCCATACGCGAGACATATACTTCGGAAAAGATGTCCGAGGTATATACAAACAAAATAGTGGCACGCCACGGAGTACCAGTATCTATTGTGTCAGACAGAGATACCCGGTTTACTTCAAACTTTTGGCGAGATTTTCAAGAACAAATGGGAACGAAACCCTTTATTAGCACCGCCTACCATCCCCAGACGGATGGGCAGAGTGAAAGAACAATACAGACGCTAGAAGATATGTTACGGGCATGTATCATCGACTTCGGTGGAAGTTGGGATGTTTATCTACCTTTGGTCGAATTTTCGTATAACAATAGTTACCATTCGAGTATTAGGATGGCACCGTACGAAATGCTCTATGGTAGAAAATGCCGAACCCCGGTATGTTGGGGTGAAGTGGGCCCACGCGAACTCGCCCACCAAGATATAGTACGGGCCACTAATGAAAAGATTGATGTGGTTCGGGCACACTTGAAAGCGGCTCAAGATAGACAAAAGTCGTATGCTGACAAAAGGAGGAGACCAATTGAGTTCCAATTAGGTGACAAAGTCATGCTCAAAGTATCCCCATGGAAGGGGGTTATCCGATTTAGAAAGATAGGAAAATTGAGCCCGAGATTTATTGGGTCGTTTGCAATTGTAGAATGGGTAGGAAAGGTAGCTTACCGCCTTGAACTACCGGAGGAACTGAGCGGAATTCATAGCACATTTCATGTGTCACATCTTCGGAAATGTCTAGCGGATGAGACAACTTATGTCCACTACGACGACATCGAGGTAGATGACAGACTAAACTATGTGGTAAAACCCATTGCGATTTTGGATCGTAAGGTAAAAACCTTAAGGAATAAAGAGATCAATCAAGTAAAGGTTAAATGGGAACACAGAAAGGGTGCAGATACCACATGGGAATCTGAAGAGGAGATGCAACGGCTCTACCCTACTTTATTTGGTACGTAATTCGGTTTCGGGGACGAAACCCTTTTAAGGGGGGTGGACTTGTAACACCCCGAAAATATAAAACTTTATATTAGAATTATAAAGTATAAATAAACAAGAATTTACTAACTAGGAATTTTAACCTAGTTAACTACAAGTCTAGAAGTAACTTATAATAGGGTTAAAAACAACTAAACTAAGAGAAACTAGAGGGACCAAAAATGTTTAACTTGAAACTAGTTTTAATAAAAATATTTTATTAAAACATAAACACTCCATTTGGAGTCTGCTGGAGATCGACCAGAGCAGGGGGTGCGACCCAAGCTCCATCAAAACCCTAGTTCATCACAAAACTCACAAATTGAGGGCTCAAATCAAGTTAAAATCGAGCATAGATTATTAATCCCCATTGCAAGGGGGTTGTAAGGTATGTAAAATTTAGTGTTAATTCTCTGTTTGAAATTCTCATGAGTTTGGGAAATTCGAGATTTGATATTGCACGTTTGCTATTTGGATAGAATAGGGATGATATAATGTCTAGGAGTAAAACCTAGACAATAACATGTGAAATCATGGCTAATTCCTGAAAATCTCATGAACACAATGAAGGTGATTCATGGGTTTTGTGGGAAACTAGTAAACACTAGGGTTTAGAATGATTATTCTAGTGTAATATGGGTCATAGAAAGTGATTTCTGAAATTATGATGTTTAATGTTATATGAAAGCTTAATTGATGTTAAGTTTAGCTAAATAGCAAGTTATGAACTTGAATATGAATGATATAAAATTCTGCCCGTTAAGTGTTTGTAAAAATGCCCCAAAGAAGGCTCGAAATTGAAATTTAAAGTTAAACGCATGATTGTGATGATTTGACAAATTATGCGATATATGATTGAAATGGAGTTCTAAACAAATCGTGATTGAACTCTATAGGAAAAGATACCGGAGCGTCGAGCGGACAAGCCGGTGGCGATTTGCGTTTGAAGGGCGTTCACTAAAGGTATGTAACTTGACCCGTTACATTAAGTGAATTGCTATTTAATTATGTATGGTTACATTGTAGAATAAAAGTTGTGTTGATTGTAGCGACCATGTTCGTTACTTAAATCCGTAGGTTAAGAATTGGTTTGTAGTCGTTTGGTAGTCATCAAAATGGAGGATTCCGTAGATGAGCCAAACGGGTCGAATAATGGTGTACATTGTAGTGTTAATATCTTAAGTAGATAGCGATGGCGATAATGATCACAAGAGCATGAAGCCATAGGTTTGGTAATGATGGCGATAATGATCACAAGAGCATGAAGCCATAGGTTTGGTAATGAAGTGCCGGTGATAATAAGCCCCGGAAGTTGGGTAATAAGCGCCTTAGGTTTACTAATTAAAAAGGGTAAGTAAAATATGTGTAACTTGAAAGGGGCGAATAATGCATAAGTGACTTTCATTCGTTCGGCCCGTAAATCCAATTTTCGGTATAACAGATATGATAGACACGTTGGTAATGAATTTACAGACGTATAGGAAAAAAAATCACTTAAAACGGATAACCGAGCGAAAAGTTATGGTCATTAAAGTCAAAAATCTGAATTTTCCGAAACTGGCAGCAAATGCAGGACACAGAACTGAACCTGCTGGAAAACGTACTTCCCCACGCCACGCGGGAGCTCCCGCGCCACGCGACAAAATGAACGGCTCCTGTCGCGACACGCGACAGGATCAAAAATAAAATTTTATTTTATTTTTCACATTTCGATGTCGGAACTTGTTTTTATGTACTATATTAATGTCAAACTAATGTTTTTAGTGGTTTTGACCCTAGGTGAAGATGGGGATCTTACGGATGGCGGTCAAGCAAGTTTTGAAGAACCGAACACACTTTAGAAGCTTCCGCGATAGCTAAATTTAATAGACAATGTTTTGAAATGTAATTAATTTGCTAAACGACTTATGAATGTTTGAAATAGTTGTTAGTTGACTAATGTTTTGCTACTTATGAACTATATCTATGGAACTTATGTTATAATTGGACATAATTTATATATAATTGCATGAATTATTATTAAATTCAAGTAGTATTTAGACGGGTGTTACATCATCTTCAAGAACTTCAAAAAGAAAAGGTAATGAAAATGTTAAGTATATTGTTTGAATAATGATATAACATTTGGTATGAAATGACTGAGAAGGTTTTATTTGTTTGAATACACTTTTAGTGACTTTTGACTCGTCTATTCCCATTTTATATAAAATATATAATTTTACCTTGTCTGCCGTCTATTGAGCAAATAATATATACAAGTACTTTTGTATATGTGGTGATAAATACTAAATTCTGTTTTGCAGAGCCAGAGATTGGACAAAGTTCTTGAATTTGTGAACAAATTACATGATATTTGTGGTGTACTTGGGATTGATTTTTTATAGTACACTTAAAGATGTCCATCCTAGCTTGATTGATGCCACAGGTGCACAATCTAAAAGCATTAGCAATGACACATTAGCGAGGCTTGCGAAGTCTGTTGTATCTTTAGAAGAAGTTGAGAAGCAAAGATTACACAAGGTATACACTTTCACATTACTTCACTTCTTTCGAAAGTGCTAAACTTTCACTTCTGAGATCCTTTTGGTCGGTCAAACGAGCAGATTTTATTAATTAGCCAAACTGAAAACGGGTTGAACGGGTTAATTCGGTTTTATCATTTTAATCATATAGCTATGTAGTCATGTTTAGGATGTTACTTATTTATACATCCCAAGAAAAGAAAAAGTGTTTATGGGTCTGCCCGAAACTAAAATTTAGAAGTTTTGATCCTATACACAACCCACCCAACCCATAGATTTTGTCATTTGTATGTCCTAAATAGGGATGAGCTCGGTACCGACCGGTACCGTAACCGAAAGTACCGGTACCGAAAATCCTCAAAAGTGGGTACCGGTACCGAATATACCCGGTACGGTTCGGTACCGGTACGATACTAGTATTTGAGGGTAAAAAACGGTAAATACCGGTACCGAACCGATACCGTTCCGGACCCTTACCGAAAATGTCAAAAGTCGTTACCGAATCGGTACCCGGTTCGGTAAATTCAGTACCGGTTCGGTACCGGGTCCATTTTGCTCATCCCTAATCCTAACTAACTTTGTGAAATTTTTTCTTCCATTGTTTGTGGCCTAAACATTCTATCTGTAAAAAAAACTTGACCCGAGCATACGCGATAAGTATCGGCACGAAAATCGAGAAAGCCGCGCGACTGGATGAAAAAGGCGGCCGAGGACACATGTCACGACGTCGTGCCACGTGTCAGACCTATGCTGGACACGTGGCAACCTAGGCCAGGCTGACCATCCAGGCGACCCGCGGAAGAGTCCCTGTCTCCTTCCGCGACGCTCCTGGGAATCCCAGGTGGGCTATATAAAGGCCAGTCTGGGACAGAAACTTTCACACCTGTTCGATCGAAATCTCTGATCAAATGCTCTCTTTTTATGTCGTTATAATTCCCGAGCCCCTAAACTGTGAATCTCTGCTACATAAAAGTGTACGAAACCCTGATCACTGGTACGATACCATGTCCGATCGATCTGAAACCCATCAACGGATGTCAAAGTGCTTCCTGAATAAGGCTATACTTTGTTAACTACATTGAGGTTTTGATCCGGTGATTATCGTTAAAGTTTGAATTGGGTTAATACACTAATACGTGTTGAATTGTGTTTATTAGGAACCGAAGCTTCAAACATAATAAAGATTTTAAAACTCATTAAAACAAGATAATCAATAATAAACACCAATAACAAACCCAAAACACCAAAAATCAAACATAACACACCAAAAAATAAACTTCAAAAATTCTGGGGCTTTAATACGCAATTACGCATCGTATACTCGTATAGGCCTATACGATGCGTATTATGCCAGCCGCCAGACAACCCCTGCACCTGCCAGTCTGCCATGTCTTTTACTTTATTCAATACAGATCGTATGCCTATACGATCCGTATTGAATTGGCAAAGTGTGCCAATAGAAAACCCCATTTCTAAACACTAGTAAAAATGTAAAATGCTTGTTTGTATCATTCATATTTACAAAATATATGGTTTATGATATGATTTAAGGTCTGCCAACACCAAACCGATTGGGAATGAGACCGCTGATCTGTGGCCAAGAATTGCTAGTCATGAATCAATCCTCTCAACCATTTGGACATTTTGTTTATTGTTTTAGTCATCTTTTACTTGGATTTTTAGCCAACATATATGTATCAACTTGACAAGTTTTACTTACAAGGAAATGACTATATTTAAAAAAAGGTCTTTGTTGCATTTATATGCTATTTGGTGAGCTGGGGGAACATTACATTATTTGGTTAAATGTTTAATGGAGTGCACGATTTTTGAACACAGATAATTATATTATGAATGCTAGACTATTGATAGTTGATAATGTCATAATAACGTGCCTCCAGCTTGTCACAATTGAACATTCTTTATATCCACTTCTTGTGCATCCATCCAAACTCATTAGAGAAATCTCCAACACTGAAAATGGCTAAAATCTTTTTGTTAGCCACAATGTTTCTTGCTAGCAGTGTGTTAACAATAACTGCTGCAGATTGGAACATTATGAATCAAAGAACCAGAACCAAGTCTGGTCTGCAGATCACCTTAAAGAACTACTGTGAGAGTTGGAGAATAAATGTTGAGTTGAGCAACATTCGTGATTTCACCGTAGTTCCATCAGAATGTACGAGTTACATCGGAAAGTACATGACTGGGACCCAATTCAAGGTTGATTCAGAAGCCACCATAGATGAATGCACATTATATCTCAACACCCTTTGTGATCTAAAGAAAGATGGCAAAGACGCTTGGATCTTTGACATCGATGACACGCTATTATCAACCGTGCCTTACTACAAGAAGCATGATTATGGGTAAGTACTAAGTACATTGATGATCTCATCATTATTATCTTAGAAAGTTACTAACAATCATGAAGGTTTCATCATTTAGTGGGGAGACGTTGAATGTGACCGGTATTGAAGAATGGATGGGCAAAGGGAAGGCGACAGCGATGGATTATAGTCTAAACTTGTACAATGATATTAAGAAAAGAGGAATACAAATCATTTTGATTTCTTCTAGAAGAGAACATCTTAGATCAGCTACTATTGACAATCTTGTTGATGCTGGTTTCTATGGTTGGAAGAGTCTTTATCTAAGGTATGCAACATCTTAATTTTACACACACTTGCATGATGATTTGATTACCTAAGAAATATGTGTTTGGTTTATAGGAGCGAGGAAAACGAATGTAAAACGGTTCAGGAATACAAGGCTGGTGTAAGGAAAGAGTTGATCAACAACGGTTACCGTATTTGGGGAATATTGGGAGACCAATGGAGTAGTATCAGAGGACAACCAACTGCTAGAAGAACATTTAAGCTCCCAAATTCTCTTTACTATGTTGCTTGAACATATCTCCCTTCATTTTTCTGCATATGCCTTCCAAAGCTGGTGGCTTTTTCTTTTATTTGTTTCCAAATATGTATTGTGTACTTATTGTTATGTGATCTTATGTTTGGATGAATTTAATAATATGAGAAAATGGACATTTGATATTTTTAATAAACATGGAGAAGAATAATTGTTTAGAGTGTGAAAAGAATGTGGGATTTTTTTAAAGTTGGTTTAAATAGGTTTAAAAAATTGTTGTTTTTAAAGGGTTGGGTGTGGGGTTTCCATATGGTTATCAGGTACGGTGTCGGTATAATCCGTACTCCTTTTATGGTTTTCGCTCACTGTAAAGCACGTGTTAGTATCCTTCTAGGCATACCACGACTTTATTATTTGGGTTATATCTTTTGGTTACACATGAGCGTTATATGTATAATTAAATGAGCATACACTTTTCTTGCTTCATCAAAGGAATGAAACTTATTAGTTAGGCCACAATTTAGACTATGAGTACCAACTATGACATTTTTGTATTTGTAATTATACAAACCTACCCTTGAAACCATGTGGCTTGAAACAGTCAGTATATAGTATATACCTTTCTTTTTTGGGAAAATTACGAAAATGTCTTTTGACCAACGCACTTTACGAAAATGTCACGTTCATGCGTCCGTGGACGGACTCCTCCACATGGGAGGAGTCTGTGTGTCACCTTGAAGAGTCCATGAACTAGGAGCTGACACGTGTCCTTTCAAATGTTGAAGAGTCCATACCCGACGCATCCCATGCCTCCCCCGACGCATCCCATGCCTCCCCGACGCATCCCATGCCCTCCCAGATGCATCCCATGCCTCCCCGACGCATCCCATGCCCTCCCAGACGCATCCCATGCCTCCCCGACGCATCCCATGCCTCCCCGACGCATCCCTTGCATCCGGACGCATCCCATGTGGAGGAGTCCGTCCACGGACGCATGAACGTGATATTTTCGTAAAGTGCGTTGGTCAAAAGACATTTTCGTAAATTTCCCTTCTTTTTTATGTGTGTATATAAATAAAACCTTATGACCCTTTGTAGTAATTTTGCAGACATAGCCAATGTTCAATTCAAAGCTATAATATCATATCTTTCAGCTGATGTTTACAAGTAAATTCTGACATCTCCCTTTGCTTTGTACTTGTGGACTAGCTAAGAATCTAGAGATAATTAAGTTGAGAGAAAATAATCTTAATACAAGAACTAGACTCAATGAACATGCGTATCGTATCGTGTTAAGCTAAGAATCCAAGTCGCTCTCCATTCTTTTTCGCCAGACGAATGAGCCCCTGCTTTTGCTTCGTATCCGCCCCTATGGTTTTACAAAACTCATTGATTACCTGAAAAACATATGGAACAAAAGTTTCAATATTATGATACATCATGTGTTGTTTTTATTTTTTGTTAACAAGTGTGTACCTGTGAATGTAAAGCAATTGCTTTTCCTCTAATCTGGTTGAAACGTTTTTTGCCAACAATGTTACGCGTGACAACAACTAATGGAGCGAAAACGCCTTTGCCTTCATTCACATTTCCCATCATTGGTCCATGTCTTAACGGTTTAACCCGTCTAGGTGCAACCGCAGTCTTAGCCAGCATGGTGTGATAATCTTCACCGGCTACGGTGGTTCCCCAGGTTCCATGGAAGGACGAAGAAAACGCGGTTGTGGTTGCAGTGATTGCCATTGAAGAGTCTTGATTCAACTAGGAGATGTTTGCTGAATATTATTTTGGTTTAGGTGTATATAGTGGAAACTTGTGGTTTTGGAATTGTTATGAGCCACATGAACTCTGGTGGCTTATAATTTATGCCGATTTTTATCTACGCGTTTAGTTTACTACTTTTCAAGTTCAATGGTATATTCTCTTCCCTCTTGGTGGTCCCATTCCTCTTTTGTTTGACGAAAATATGTATGGTTTCTCCACATGTTTTATTTTGTCGTGGTGATACTAATATTTGATACTTGGTTCATATTCGTTTGTATGTTTTAATAATAAAAACCTCGTATTATGGATGGGAAAAGTTAATTCAGATGTGAGAAATTCACCGAGAATGGTCATGTATCTACTTTAACTTGCGTACCCTAAAACGTGTTTAATAATGGGCCAAACTATCCACACACCAATTTTGCCTATCTACACACCTAAAAGGTGATTTTTGTCTTTACATGCACACCCTGCAGTGTCGAACTGTGGCCAAAACGGGGCGTTTTGGTCCGATTAACCAGACAAAGACTGACGCGTCTGTTGTCCGGACCAAAACGCCGAGCTTTGGCCGCGTTTTGGTCCTGTCAACCAGACCGGGTATCAGTCTTTTGTCTGGTTGACAGGACCAAATCGCGGCCAAAGCTCAGCGTTTTGGTCCGGTCAACAGACCCGTCAGACACCCGTCGGTCTTTGTCTGGTTAATCGGACCAAAACGCCTCGTTTTGGCCACAGTTCGACACTGCAGGGGGTGTGCATGTAAAGACAAAAATCACCTTTTTGAGTGTGTAGATAATGAGATTAGTGTGTGGATAGGTACACTCTTAATAATAAATGATATTGAACGCTCATAACACGAAACCACATTGTATCAACTTTGGACTTATTTTGGTGATAGAAAAAAAAAAGAGAAAACTTTACTTAGTTTATTAGGGCCAATAGATGTGTTGCATTATATGACTACACTAATTATTTGTTATATACAACAAAAAAGTATCATCTACCTTACAAATCAAACCAAACTAGATTCTTGTAACATACATACAAGAGAAGATATGACACCAAAATCAAACTAGATTCTTGTAACATACATACAAGAGAAGATATAACACCAACCAACCAAACTCTTTATGCGTTTTAAAGTTCGCAATGCGAGGTTATTATATATAGGGAGAGGATCTTGTACAAAGTATTGTAATCGTATAAAGTGTAAAAGACAATAGAGGGAGTTGATCTAAGAATTTAGTGGTTGAAATTTAGGTGATCCCCAAATAAGCAGTAAAAAGCAAATGGAGAATGGACAAAATAGGAAAAATTACTATTGTTGACTTTTAAACCCACTTCCGCACAATTCTTAAACAGAAAACTTTTTCATATGTAAATTTTATAAAATTACATCATAAAAACGAGCATTTTATTCTCTTTAATTTGAGTAGACTATTGCTATAGTTTTTTTTATTTTTTTATTTTACAAGCTACGTAATTACGTATTTTTGTATAATGTTATGTAATTTTATGTTCAATGTTACAGAATTATGTACTAGTACGGAATTACGTAATATGCATTTTACTCTAACACAAGTATAACGTTATGTGATTATGTAGCAGTATGTAATTACGTAACACTACTTGACTATGTACCATTACGTAATTACTTAATTTCCTCCGTGTATTATATTATGTGTCTGCCTACACAATTCTTTATATCAAGACATAAATGTTTATGTTTGAGCGTTTATCAGGAAACAACTTACATCAATTTATATCAAGACATAAATGTTTATGTTTGAGCGTTTATCAGGAAACAACTTACATCAAAATTCATCCGAGGACAATATATACTTGCTTTATTGTTCTTTCTTATGTTCACAATAAATTCTTTATGTAGTAAACAATCTTTGATAAGAAAGTGTGATGTAGGGATTGTAATAGGACATGAATTGGTAATCCTAATCCTATACCTGAGTGTAAACTTGTCTATATCCGATACATACATGTCAGGCAATTACCCTTCGTTTTTAGTTATACTCGTTAGTTTGTTAAAATTTACCGTTAGGAATTCCAAAATACATACTTTTATATAATTTTATTACCTAAGTAAATTAGAAATTTAAATATAACAAAGTTATTTAATTAGTAGAATTTTTTATCACCAAGAACAAAAGAAAATGTTTAAGGGGTATGATTTAGGTAAACACATGTATGTTTTGGGTAATGTAGTCGGATATCACCCAATACTATACCTATAAAATTTCATAAAGCTAAGATCATACCCAATTCTATGCCCAAATATCCATCCATCGTATGTCCCGAATGTTTTGGTTTGTTTTTTACCGTCTGTAATGTGATTATATTTAAAAGGAAAAATTACAAAAATAGATATTGTTGATAAAAAAACTTTCCAATATATACATCACTTTTTAGCCATTTCTAAAATAGTCTTAGCCCCCTCGCAAAAATCTGGAGGCTTAACTGTCTTAGCCACCTCGAAATGAGTGCAAGCTTAACCGTCTCAATTATCCATGAAGACGTTAATCTTGAATTCAAGAGATAATTTTAAAACGGGTTATAGATAATTTTTGGTGAATTATTTATTGAGTCTTTTATATTTTATTTAGAGATAATTATTAGTTTAAACTAATAAGGTTTATCTATAAATCTATTTATTTATTTATCAGAGTTTGATTCGGGTTAGGACTAGAATGAATTTTAGTATAAATAAAGGGTTAGAGCTATTGCATTAATGTGCTTTCATTGTTTATAAATAAAAGAGTCGATCAGGTTGTTCAATCTCATGTTTGTGTGTTTGATCAAGGGTCTGATTTTCCAACAATTCAATCATCTCAGCAGTTTCGCAAAAAGTGTAAGTTTTACTGTCTCAGTCATTCAACCATTTAGCCGCCTCACAAAAAGTGTTAGACTAGATCATAACCGTCTCGCTAAAAGTGTAGGATAAATGATATTCACTAATTTACACATATTTTAGTCCCCCATTTTATCCCCTTTTTATGCATTTTCGGCCGTAAAACCGTGAATCGAGTACTTAATCAAGTATACTTTTTATGCCAAACAAGATGATAGTGAAAACGAGGACTTTCCGGACGAAACGACAAAGCTGCGAACATTCTGTTAAGAATTCTGATCTGGGCGTTTGGCACAGTCATGCAGTGAGTGGAACGACCGTGCGTATCCGACGACATAGTCAGCCCGGCAATGAACGACGGTGCGATCCGGCGTGCAAGCCTTTCTCGAAATGGAACGAGCGTGCGACTTGTGGCACTCCCGTGCAAACCCGATGTCCAAGCCAAGCCCGGAACTGCACCACCAGTGCAGTTGGTCGTGCAACCATTACCCGGAGACGCACGCTCGTGCGGCCAATGGAACGGTCGTGCGTGATCAAAGACCGGTCAAGATCTGATGATGTCATGCGGTATGGTGAACAGTAACCCCAATAATTCAAAAAGTGAACGGTCGTGCCAATAAAGTGCACGACCGTGCGATCGCAAAAAGATATAAAAAACATGCAGAAACATTCTGCTCGGTTGTTCATAAAGCAAGGCTACTATCTTATTTTTGCTATTTGGAGTCTATTATGTTTTACTAGTTTTATGTTCATTTCTATTCTTAGTTTAAACAAATCACAACTTATCTTTCTTCCGGTAATTTAATGACATAGGTCTAGTATTATTTCTCCGCCCACTTCCTTGGATCGATACTTGGTTCTTACCAATACTATATTACATATATGACGGGGTACACTTGCCCTTTCGTGTGTGTTTTATTGTTGAAGTATAAAGCATTTTTATAAATTTAAAACCGAATCGTGTGTAAAATTCATTACAAAACATGTATATACACGCACACGTCAATAAATCATAGCCTAACCTTCTTATTGATGAAAATAAGACTTATTACTTAGATCAAAGCTGGAAAGCAATCTCTATTTTGAAAAAAAAAATTGTCAATAATATCTATTTGAGTAAAGTACAATTTCAGCCTCTAGGGTTTACAACCAATCACACATCCATATCTCATTTGAAAAAAAATGAACAATCAGTCCATGTGGTTGTCGATTGCTCGCAATCAAGTCCCTACCACTAACGGCTGTTGGTTGAACGTTGGCATTTGTGTTAAAAGACCAAAATCCTATTAGGGTTTAAAATTGCAAGTCGAATTTGTGTTGTCTTCTTTATAAAGTCTGCAACACACACACACACACACAACCACTCATCATCACCACCAACAACCACCTTGTGCTACCGTCGCACCACCCGGCTCTCCACATCCGAAGCCCACAACCCTACACCACATGGATATATCGTTATCTTTGTAGCAGGTTAATTGAACTTGTTAAAATTAGAATTCAGTCATTTCAGGTGGTTTAGCGGGCCGGAAACGATGTACAAAGGCGTTAGGGTTGATCGTAGAATTAGCTGTTGAGAGGTGATTGAGCAGTGGCGATAGGCGTAGGAGAGTGAGGAGTAAGAGAACAGTGGTGGCGACTGAGTTTTGATCCGAGATGGGATTCAAGAAAATCTTTATTTATGTCAAACAAATGATGACACAATCATAGTTCAAGAAAATGAGAGAAGTGAAACACGTGGTGGAAATGAACAATTGAGTTTTGATATGAGATAGAATTTTGGAGAAGACGGAGAAGATGGGAGGAGTGAATGGTTCAATTTGGGCTTTTGAAGGGGATTTAATCTACCATATTGTGTTATAGACTACGAAATGACAGAAATTGCCCTTGGATTTCTAAGTAAAAAGACAACCATACCCCGGTCAATTAACAATTGACTAACAGAAAATGTTAGGAGGGTATTGATTGATTTCAATTGACAATCACATGGATTTGATTTGTCGTTTTTTTCCAAATAAGGGCTGAAAGTGTGATTATGTGTAAATCCCAAAGACTGAAATTGTAGAGGGGGGGGGGGGGGGGGGGGGGGGTAGAGTGAAAATGTAAAAAAGTTATCATGTGTCATGTGAGGTGGGTTGTAAAAAAGTATTCGGACGTGAAAAAATCTTAGAGCAAGGTTTAAATCTGAAAGGGGGAGATGAAATCTGATCCGTTGGTTAAGAATACCGCCCACCCCCAATCACTTGTTATTCGTTGACCCCCATCCCATCCATCATCATCGCCTCCATACCCAACCCAACACAAACCCTCGTTCTCTTCTCTTCTCTTCATTCCCCTATCTATCATCTCATGGATTCAGATCAGGGGAAGCTCTTCATCGGCGGAATCTCATGGGAAACCTCTGAGGATAAGCTCAAGGAGTATTTCTCCGTCTACGGCGACATCCTTCAGGCCGTTGTTATGCGCGACAAGATCACCGGCAGACCTCGCGGTTTCGGCTTCGTTGTTTTCTCAGATCCTTCTGTTCTCGACTCTGTTCTTCAGGAAAAACACACCATTGATGGCCGCACGGTAGATCTCTTTTTATTGTTTACTTTCTTATTTAGGTTTTGTCCTTTTTTAACCTAGTTTTGTAAAATTAGGTCTTGTTTTAGCCTAGGGCTAATTGATTGATTATACTAGGTCACATGTGTTTGGGTTTATCAGTGAAAAAGATAACGTATTGAACCAATAAAGTATATCCAAGGAGAGTGTTAATTTGTGTTTGGAATAGTTCTTTTTAGGGGAATGTTAATTCATAGAGTCATAGGACTATTGACTGACTTTACTTAACCTCATTAAGTGGTTGGTGATTGGGTGTTAAGAAGCTAATCTTATATTCTTATGTGAACACTAGTTAACAATGCAACTTCCGGGGCGTGTTGATTACGGGACACTTGCACATAGTAGTACCCCAAATATAATGGGAGGATTGACATAACCGTTCTGTGTATTACATTTATTTTCTAACTTAACTTATGTAGTTAACTTATTATATCTAGTCAGTTATACGAAAGAGCCGAATGCCACACGTACTGCTTTTGTGGCTTTCTTACTTTGAAGAGTTTGAATAAGGCACTGTGTGTAGGTAAAAAAAGAAGGGGGGTTGCGATTGAGCGATAGACTATGTGGATATATTTATTCCTCTTTTTTCATTCACTACATCATGCTTTACATGTTACTCACTGCATTTAATAAAACAATATATAACTATTTGAACTGTGCTATTTATGTGGCTATATTTGGCACACATTTTGGAGCCACAAGGAGAAATTATGGAATCTTGAGTCAACTTATTCCCTGATTTAAGTTGACAAACAATGATCCAACTTATCAGGTCCTCTAAATTGAATTGTACATCAAAGTTTTTTTTGTCTTGCTCGATGTAACTTGTAAATGATGAAAGTCTGTACTGTTTTTACCTGCTGCCTGTATCTTTTATTCTTTCGTTTTGTAATTGTTATTGTCATTCTTGTCCATGTTTTAACTATTCGTCTTGTTTTTCAGGTTGAGGCTAAAAGAGCCCTATCAAGAGAGGAACAACAGGTATCAAAAGCCGGAAACCCTAGCGGCGGTAGAAATTCCGGTGGTAGCGATAGCGGTAATATGAGGACAAAGAAGATATTTGTAGGCGGTTTGCCAGCCACCTTAAGCGAAGAAGGATTCCGTCAGTATTTTGAAGCATATGGAAACGTAACTGATGTAGTAGTAATGTATGACCAGCAGACTAACAGACCTCGTGGATTCGGATTCATTTCATTCGATTCTGAAGAAGCTGTTGATAGGGTTTTGCACAAGACTTTTCATGATTTGAATGGTAAGCAAGTAGAAGTAAAACGGGCTCTTCCGAAAGACGCCAACCCTGGCGGCGGCGGTGGACGTTCCATGGGCGGTGGTGGTGGTGGCGGTTATCAAGGTTACGGTTCATCAGGGGGTAATAGTTCTTATGAAGGTAGAATGGATTCTAATAGGTACATGCAATCTCAAACCGCTGGTGGTGGATTTCCGCCGTACGGGAACACTGGTTACGGCACGCCTGGATACGGGTACGGTCCGGGAAATAACGGAATGGGTTACAACAGTTATGGTGGGTACGGTGGTGGAAATCCAGGCTATGGTGGCCCAGCCGGTGCACCGTATGGTAATCCGAATGTACCAAGTGCGGGTTACGGAAGCGGTCCTTCCGGTCCCGCACGCGGTTCGTGGAATTCCCAGCCGTCTTCCGGATACGGTGGTGCCGGAGCTTACGGAAACGCTCCATGGGGTGCATCTGTTGCTGGCGGCGGCGGTGGTGGTGGTCCGCAAGCAGCAGCACCTACAGGTCAATCTCCGAGTGGAGCTGCTGGGTACGGGAATCAAGGTTACGGTTATGGCGGTGGATATGGTGGCAGTGACGGGTCTTATGGTAATCCTGCTGGGTATGGCGCTGTTGGCGGCCGTGTCGGGAGCGGTCCAAATAGCAATTCTACTGCTGGCGGAGATATGCAGTCCGGTGGTGGTTACATGGGAAGTGGTTACGGTGATGCAAACGGAAATTCAGGTTACGGGAATTCTGGGTGGAGAGGTGATCCGTCACAAGCTTCCGGGAACTATGGTGGACAGGGAAATGGCGGGCAAGGCGGCGGCTACGGTGGTTATGGTGGTGCTCCAGCCCGGCAGGGTTAGCGGCAGTGATTTTGATCATGGAAGATGCAAAGCAGTTAATTCTGTTGCGGATAATCATGCCCACAACAGGACTGGTTGGCTTGCTTGATTCTCAGTAGTTTGCAGTTTGTCTACTTTGCTGGTTTTTTATTTTATTTTATAATAAGCGGTATTTTTGAGTAGTAGAGTTGATTTATGATTTGGTTTTTATGTGTTGGCTTGCTTATTATAGTGTGTACTAGATTTTGTTATCTATAATGGTTATTATAAGATAATTTCGTTAACTGCTGTGCTGGATATGGATATCTAATGTGATGTGGCAATTTTTGAGGCTTTTAACAGGTGACAATTAGGAGTAAGAAGGTGTAAACAAGTTGCTTGTAGGAGTAAAGCTAGTTGTAGCGGATAGTGATAGCTATAATGGTAGTGGTAGTGGTAGTTGAACTTTGATAATGGCATAATCGTTTGTACCCTGTGGCCTTGTGTTGTACAGGAGAGGAGAGAGCGGGGAATTGGAGCTCGAAAGTAATTATGCTGATGTGGATGAAGACATGTTGCATTATTCTTCATTCGTATGGAGTTTCCATTTCCGGATGGATGGTATGTTGATTTAGGAAAGGAGTAAAGAGTTCCGATTTTATTAATCAGTTAGGGTTATGGATACCTTCAAGTAGTATACTCATCAATTAGTTAGTGTGTAGTTAACTAAGAATTTGGTTCTTTGCTACCTTGTTAAACTGGATGCAGGCTCATTAATCCTTTTAGATTAGTTATGAAATGATGAGCTAAGGTATGAAAGTTGACATGTTTGTCATTGAATTGTATCACAGCTGCTATGTATTGTTTAAGAGCATCTGTTTTTTGTTGAATGCTATATTTGATGCATCAAACTTTGCTGATCAAGCAACTGCTTTTGAAAAGCCTTTGATACAGAACAATTCTGCTGTGTTTATAAGCATGATAATGCCTTTTGGATACTTTACATATGGTTTGAAGCAGTTATTATAGTTGTTATTGGTGTATGATACAAGGTTTATTCTTGAAGCATTTTTGGAATGAATAAGGCTTAATATTAATTGTTGTAGAAATTTACTAAGAAATAACCATTATATTAATTGTATGCCTCTATGGAATGAATAAGGCTTATATTAATTGTTGTAGAAGTTCAACTTGCCAACACCTTCGCTAGTTGCTTCATCGCCAAAATTAGTAATCAAGTCTCGAATGTTGTTAAACAGAATTCAATTGTTTAATTTTCGGCTTCCTTTGTGTAATATGGGAACGAGAGGGATTGTCGAGCGGAACAAGAGGGGCATACATAGATTGTGACACAGCAGGAATTGGTAGTCATCAAAATTATTATCTGTTTAATATTCAAGACAAAAGGGAAAGAAAAAGAAAAATACAGTTGAAGATGATGATGAATGAAGATGTATTACATTTCGAATTTAAAAAGAATAAGCGGATGGAATGCCCTTGCGCAGCGCAACCATGTTTCCCGGCCTTGAGAACACCATCTTCAATCAACAAACAACAATACATACATGTTTATCAGTTACTTGTTGGCTACAATGTGAGGTGAAACTTGAAGTAAAAATAAAGATTATTTACCTGATATACCCCAAGTGTATGCGTCTTAAAACCCGCAGCACAGTAATCAAAATAGTACTCCCACGTACGAATAAATTTTTGGTTGAACCCCAAACCAAGGATTTTGCTGCATAAAGTAAACAACTCATGTTATGCTATGTTACGTTATGGAAACGCCTTATAATCATTCAATTTACCTTTGCTTTTCGATGAAGTTTGTCCTCCAATATCTAAGTGTCTGATAATAATGTATCCCTATGTTTTCCACATGCTCCACACTACCATTTCTTCATATTAGATTACCACTCAAATAAACCAACCAACAAAATTAACCAAAGAAAATACCAGAGTCTAGATGAAGCAGCCATGGCTGACGTCACTCTGCTAAACGAAGGCAAGCACCCTCCAGGAAATATGTATTCCTTTATAAAGTCCGAGCTTCTCCTATACTCGTCATATCTCGTGTCTGGGATCGATATGAACTAAGCATTCCCAAATCATTATTCATTAATATCATTCCTTTTTAAAAAACACAATCATACATGTTAAGTCCACAATATACCTACCTGCAACACAAATAGCCCGTTATCTGCCAACGCTGATTCACAACACCCGAAAAACTCTTCCATGTATTCATGCCCTACAGCTTCTAGCATTTCACTGCACACATCCGTCTCTCTACATTATACAACTCGCACGGACAAAATAATTTTGATGCACAACATTCTCAATTTCTCACTCACCAAGATATTATTCTATCGAATTTGCATGTTTCTGGTAACTGTCTATAATCACATAGCAGAAATCTGATCTTGTCCTGATAACCGAAACAACCCAAAGTTAATCGCAAGACTATAGATATAATGACTAACCTCGTATCATTAAATACCTACCTGTAGACCAGCTTCCTTCACCTTGGTTTCGGCATATCTTAGTTGCTCTTCGGATAAGGTGATTCCGGTGTATTTACACCCTGTGCGTTTCACTAATTCAATTGCTAAAGTTCCCCAACCACATCCGATCTCAAGAACCTCATGATGCTTTTCGACTTTTGACTATATACGAGGATATATTAAGCACACTACTCCATTAGGAGCAAAAGAAATAATAGACACTATAAGTAACTTACTTTTTCAATCAATGAAGTGATTTTTCTCATCTGTGCATCTTTTAAGTCTTCATTTTCACTCTGTTACATGAAGATAGAGTTCTAGTAAATCACAAATTAACGAGAAGATGTAACAATGATTTGAAATTTGAAATTCGTACCTTGAATATTGCACATGAATATGTCATGGTCTCGTCCAAGAAGAGGGCGAAGAGATCGTTACTCTAAAAACCACAGATGAAATATAGTAAACTTCTTGCTGACCAAAGTGCTTAAAATTTAAAAAAAAATAATGTGAAATACCAGATCATAGTGGCGAGATATGTTCCTACGTGCTTGAGTAAGAGAATTTTGCCGCGAAATATGATGATAAAAATACTTAGCAGATGCAACTCCAGCTGTTAAAAACATTGGCGTCCACCAGCCTCCTCTAATAAAATTACATATAAATATATGACTGACTATTCGTTAAACGATTTATATAACGCAAATGAAAGCTATTGACTACTACCTCTTAGAGGCAGAACTTTGTAAATCTCTGTTAAAAATGAAGATCTATGTAACACGATGACAAGTTCAGTAACAAAGCGTAAAATAAATTAATAACTAATATTTTAGATGTCAACATTAATATTACCATAAACATAGTCAAAAGGCCTTCCTTTTCATCGACAAACGAGAAGTCTCCGTTTATGTACGCGTCAGCAAGACCCAAATCAGCTTCTGTAACAATCTGAAAAACACCGAAAGAATTACATTTTAATATGTTTCTCTAACAAGAGGTATAATGTCCTAACAACTGCTGCCTTAACCTACCTTCCAATAAAACTGTGGATTATGAACTTTTAAGTAAACTCTCAACGGGCTCTTCTTTCGCGTTCCCTCAAAGGTGAACATCGTACCACCTTCTTCCAATAAACTGTACAAAAATTAACAGTACATTAAGTTGGCTTATGTTTTGAGTTTAAAAGTGATATTATGTGTTGTGATAGTGTTACTCACATTAAACTGCCCATAGCAATATAATCTTGAAGGAATTTGGCAACAAAAAACCGCGCACCAGTTTCCATTAACGAGGGTACCATATGTTTAGGATTGTTGAGAACTTCACAACTTGTATTAAGCACGCTGTTTGCCGCAACCATACCAGCCTAGAACGAAGTAAAAACATTGAGATACAAGTGATATATACATATCCATAAATGAGATTTTCATGTCATGTATACTAAAGTAATCATTTACCTTTAGTCCATCCTCATGGAACCCGTAACCTATAAATAATAATTATAATCCATAAGTATTAACAACATTTGCTACTTTGCTTAACGAAACATAAATTACATTTTAACTTTCAACCTTGGTATGCACCACAGAACCAGATTCCTCTCTTTCCTTGAATGTCGTTAAGCGAGAGTGAAGCCTTGTATGCTGCAACTGATGGGACCGGATGTCCGGTTGTCCATGTCAGCATCGTATCTTTTGGTTTTCGCGGTGGATTTAACGTTACTAAGTAAGGTAGCCCATTACTATCATCAATGTTCTGCATTTTAGCGTCGATTATTGAAAACATAAAACATAGTTTAGTTAAATTCAAGGATGTAAGCAATTGATATAAACCTGAAGCACGTTTAACCAATATGTTAAGCAAACTCTGTTGTCCACTGTTCCGAGAAAGTTCCATGCACTCCATGCTGATGGGTTTCGGGGCATTAAACTTATGTCACGGTGAAGAAAAATATCACTGCAAAATGAGAAAAAAAAGTTGTGTCTTGATAAGAAAATTCTAAACAAGTGCAATATGTTAAAGCATAACATTGTATGAATATGTATTGATGCTTGCAGGAGAAAGTTTATATGATACCCCCAAAAATATTAAGACCAAAAGATAACATATAAAGCCCTTATCGAAAAAGGAAGGGCCAAGATTGAATCTATTCACATGTGAAATAAAAAGTTCGTTCACATGCGAATTAACATGTTGAGTAAAGTACATGGATGGTCCCTGTGGTTTACCAAAATTTTCGATTTGGTCCCTAGCTTTTCAAAAAGTGTACACGAATGGTCCCTATGGTTTGCACTTTGGAACGTATTCAGTTCCTAGCCAACAAATCTAAAGGTTTTAGCATGTCCAGGTTAGGGACTAATGCGTTACTAAGTGCAAACCACAGGGACCATGCGTGTACTTTTGGAAAAAGTTGGGGACTAAATGCGTTACAAAGTGCAAACCACAGGGACCATCTTTATACGTTTGGAAAGCTAGGGCCCAAATCCAAAATTCTGGTAAACCACAAGGACCATTCGTGTACTTTACTCAACATGTTTATTGACATGTGAGGGGTTTTTTATTTTTATTTTTTATCTTAGGGTCCAAATGTGTTGTTTGGTTCTCATACGGACCTGCCGTTGCATACCTATAGACATAATTAAAAGCGCCAAGTATTCTTTTTTCGTCATATGTAGCTTCTTCTCCTAATATCCTGAGAGTGTCGGGTGCATGTGTGGCTATTATACAACCGGAAAACCTTTCTTCGGATCCATCTTCAGACACTATCAAACAACCTGCTCAATAAATCCTTAATATTAGTACAAGAGTCCTAAACATGAAGATATGCTACAAAAGTATAACGAGCAATTACTTACCATCATCGAGGTTTGAGACAGATTGAACCGCACAACCTGTTCTTATCTGGCAGCTTCTGTTCTCCAGTTCTTCTTTCACCTTTTTAACGTATGTTTGTGAACGCCATTTGACAGTAAACCACTGAGGGCGACCAAAAAGCTGATAAAAACGATGAAATGTTATTTTCAATGTGGTTTATTAAATAATGTATGTTGTGAAAGATTTAGATATGAATGAATAAAATACCTGGAGTAGATGATGATTGCGGCAAAATGAAAGAATAGAAAACGCGGAGAAGCTCAGAACTCCTTCTGCAGGGCAAGACCAGATAGAGGAGCATACTGGAACCTGTTACCACTTAAAATGAGGTTAAATATTTTCGAAAAAAACGATACAATGTATTTATAAAAAAAATGAAGTTTTCTCACAAGATACGCCTTTTGAAACAACTCAGAGTAACCATGTGACTTGATGAAGTCTCCCAATGTTTGGTTGTCAATAATGTCTTGGTTGTGTTCAACCTCTTCAAGGTACCTATATGTATACGTCACATAATATATATAGGTAACCCACACATTTGGGACAAAAAGACACATCTGCGTTGCGGCGCAGCTTGTTGCCCGTTTACCTGCCATTCTTATGTAATTTTCCTAACGTTAATGAAAGCTGTAAAGTCATTTTGGTTAAAAATGTACCTCAAAACATCGTGTTTAAACTTGGTGATTTCGCGAATCATGTTCCAGAAGTAAGGATTTAGCAGATTCTTTTTTTGTGCAAAGAGACCTGACAACGCGTTTCGACTGCCCCATTCACTGAGAATGACATGTCAGAAATCTCAATATCAACTCCAAGTGTCTCAAACAACTCCATCATGTTGGGATATGTCACCTGCATTATATCAATACTATGTTCATTTTAAAATATATACATTACAAATTATTCTAAGTTAAACTAAGTTATAAAGTTTAGGGGCATAAGTGTCATTATTGTAAACTATGTTTTAGAAGTTAAAGTTGTACAATGTAATTAGTAAAGTCTAACTTCAAAATGATGTTTATGTAATATTCTGCATCCAATTATTAACTATTTGTCCAACAAAAAACCAAAACACTCTGTATTTGTCTAAGTTACAATTATTTTACATGTTCAATTATATATTTGAAAATTGTTTGCCAACTAAAAGTTACAGTTTATAGTAAAAAAAAAAAACGGTATATTCATTTTTATATTACTTTTGGAATTATATGCATATTAATTTATGAAGTAAACACATCCACATTTGTGTGGTGGAAATGAGTGTATCATTTTGCATTAATTTCAAAAACAGACACGTCTAGCTTAAACCTATTATTTATAAATTTATAAATATATTATTTATAAATTTATAAATATATAAAAGTAATAAAAAGTAATTAAGTACCCGGTTGAAGACCATGAACCCCAGGTCCAAGTCAACACCTCCATCCACGGTGACAGTTTTGGCATGACCACCGAGATACTCTTCCTTCTCATACAACACCACCTCCGCCCCGCCTTTCGTAAGCGTATAGGCGGCCGCCAATCCGCTTATGCCCGCACCAACTACCGCCACTCTCATCCTGCACAGTATAACTAACTAACTAACTAACTGTAAGTACGGGTTAGCCCACTTGGTAGAGACACATATTTAGAAATATAAGATTATTGGTTTAAAAAAGTAGCATTAACAGTTAAAAAAAAATAACTAACTAACTGAATACCAAGAGTGGATTAATAAAAATAAAGAAGATGCTTCTACATTGGTTAAAAATCAACAAATAAACACACATATATACCTTAGCAAAATAGATTCAGAGAAGATAATATTGAAGAAGTTGCTGCTGGAGATATTATTAAAAAAAAAAAAAAGAAGAGGTAACGACAGGACAAAACAAAACTGGATAGATAGTCCCTCAACTTTTTGAGACTGAAATGGTATATATACTGCCATTGGATAATACTACTATTCTCACACCATACATGTTCCCAAAGATACCATGTAAACAATTACAAAAAAATTATAATTAATTATTTATTATACATATATTTAAATTTATTCATCTTAAAACATTTTTAAACAATTGTTCCAGTGGTTGTTAAATGATTTGTTATTTTGCACATATATGGATATAAAAGAAAGGAAGATAATTTGGCGTTAACATGTCAAGAAGTTATTATTATATAGTTTATAGAATAGAAGATACTTTTTGGACTAGTTTACAACCAATAGAAAGAAAGAAAGTCTCACGCAATATTATATTATGCTAGAGACAAAGAAAGCCTACGACGATGGAATGGCTGGTTAATTCACATATTATTATTATAATCTCTTTCATATAAAAGGTTTATGCATAATGTTTCTTGTATGACTAAATAATTACTTGCTGACGCTTCTAATTGAAAAAACTTGAAAATGTATGTAATATTCGGAATTACAATTATATAAGTTGGGTTAGGATAATGTGAGAAGCACTATGCTAATTAAGAAACTTGAGAAACATTCTGGATCACACATTTTCCCTAAACTTTTCGTAATATACACATATCTATAGTTTAAAATTAACTATATACATATGTGTATAATTCAAGATTTGACAATATACATATATGTATATAGTCAATTTTAAACTATACATACGTGTATATTACGAAAAAACATAGTAAAATGTGTGGTCCAGAATGCTTCTTAAGTTTCTCAAATTGGGTACACTTCTCTTAGGATCCCTACCCTATATAAGTTATGTTAACTCTAATTTATTATTTTTGGTTTCTTTTCTATATTCTTATAGTTTAACCAAAAAGACATTTTTCTAAAAAATTAACAATTTTTAAATCCACCCCCCCCCCCCCCCCATATCCCATTTGGTATAATTATATAAAATGAGTAAGGAACGTGTATATTCACCAATTATATAGATAATGAATAAGTATATGATTATCAACTTCCATCGAGTAAGAAAAATTGACAAAACTTTATTGTTTCCCTCGTAACTTAAGAATAGGAGAAACTACTATAAACGTAAGATTTGAGTCGCTATTCACAAGATTTGACGTACATATTAATCAGTCTATGAAATGTTTAGGAAAGGCTCATCACCCATGGCATTATTGTCTAGTGTCATTTTGAAGGTAAGATAAGGCTTAGGGACAATCAGATCCTGAGTTTGATTCTCACAAGAGGGTATTCCCAGATTTATTGGGTTTCCTTCTGAATTGGTGTATAAGCATTATTGCCTAGTGGAGATGAATATAATCAGGTGCTGATGACACGATAATACTCCAGTGGTCCGTCAGGAATTCTAGTTTGCGGTTAAAAGAACGAAAGGTTTAGAATAAAATAGAGAGATGTGGAAAGTTAGAAAAAAAAAGGCAGCAATTAATGTTACTAGTGAAGATGTAGGATTGTAGGACGTGGTCCATTGCAAACCCTTTAAATGTTTGCGGTTGTGTATGGATTGAGAAAGATGCATATCTCATACAGGCCCATACCTATTACCCACCCACCTTCTCATTGTCCTTTTACTCTTTTTACAGACCGCCATGCCCAATTGCCCACTGTTGGTTTTTTTTTTTTTTAATTTATTTAATACCCTTCTTTTCCGTTACAAAACTGTTATTTTTTTTCAAGCTTAGTTTTCTTTAAATACTTGAAAATTATTGAAACTAGTTGATTTTCCACCCGCGCGTTGCGGCGGGGACCTAATGTCTGCAAAACGCGTGTCGGAAACGGCAAGCAGATACCAAATATCAAAACATAAATAAAAATGACGTTGTAACGAGAGTCACTTCGTCCTAAAAAAGCGATTTTAAATAATCTAATATATAATAATAGGACCCACACATCCTAACGTTGGAAATTCGGTTGTTTTTAGTTTAGTTATTTGTAACGCCCCAAAATACCAATGTTAATATTTGTCGTGTGTTCTTATATGACACGTCATGAAATAAATAACTAGGCTATTTAACCTAGTTAAGAGTATGGTCAAAAGTTTTAAATGATGAAGATAGTGTCAGTTATGTTTTAAAGGCAAACCTGAGGGGCTAAAGTGGAACAAATGAAAGTTTATTTCTAAATAAAAGATCAACACACACACATAAACACACATACGTGTGTGTTCTGGAAAGATCGAGCAGGGGCTCTCAAGAGCCCCAAAACCCTAGTTCTTCAAAAGCTTCAATTTGAAGAATGAATCAAGGCCCAAATTCACAACTGAACATGAATTAGTGATCACCGTCACAAGGGGATCGTAAGGTATGTCCTAAATCAAAGATTGGTGATCATGTGTAAAGTGGGTTATGTTCTAATCCGTAAGTTAATGTGAAATTGATCATGTATAAAGGTTAGAATCATCAAATAGAACATAGGTTATGTATGGTTTGTGTTAATTTGATGATTAGAAGTGAAACCCACTTGTTTTGGTAAGGATGATGACTTGAATGATCATCCATGTTCAATTCTTATTGATTGTTGATGAATTATGATGATTTCTTGTGAGATTAATTGAATGAAATATGATGTTGGTGTGTTTGATGTTTATGTGTGAATGGTACATGTTGATTAGGAGTAGGATTTTATGAGTTATGTATGAGTTTAGAAGATTTATGCATGAACTAGTTGTACGTTATGCTTAAAAGGTGGTACGCACAACAAGTGTATGATAAAATGTATATAGTGTCGTTCGTATGATCGATTATGATGTTACGAATATATGATGATAAATCGATAGTTGAATATGGTTAATAGTTGACTTTTGAAAGTCAACTAAGTGTAAGAAACATGATTTGACTCGTTGTCGTAAAGGTAGGATTATAGGAAGTCGTATGATACATGTGATAGCAATCCGCGTTAAATGTAATGACATGATGAGTTACATGAATTTAAACGTATATGGATATGATTATATGAGTTATGTTTGTTAGAAATGACTAATGAAAGTTAAGTGTGAAATATGCGGTTGATATGATTGTTAACATGTACAAATGAGTGTGCTAATAAGAGCGTGATTTCGATGAAGTGAAAGTATAGGAATCACGTGGAGACGGACTCAAGCATGAGGTGTTAACGAGTCAAGAAGAGGCGAGGAATCGGATACGAGCATGGACGCATAAGGTAAGTGATTTCCGTAATCACTTCTTAGTTCGATCAAGTAATAAAGTGTTTTAATTAATTAAACATGATGTTTGAGGTCAAATATGTGTTGAAGTCTTTCGTCGTAATTGATGGGATTAAAGTTGAACAAAATGCCCTTGGTGGGTATTTTGGGGCAAACGATCTTAAAAGTAGTTTAGAAACAAGTTATTCGGTTAGTGTAATGTTTCGGACAAGTATGGAAGTGGGGAGTATGGTTTGGTTAGTCATAGACCAATTAATGCGCGAATACCCTTAACGGGTCAAAATAAGCATATGAACGATAATGTGTTAAGAGGATGCAAGACATCCAAGAATTTAGTAATTTATGATAGACGTCACTGATATTATTAGGTTTATAAGAGGTTATGGTAAAACAAACAAGTTACGTTGATGTATGCATGAACGGGTCGAAATTTGGTAAGAGAGTAATAAGCCGAAGAGTTAAAAGTCTGAAATTTTATTATGTCGGATGTTGGATTTTAATTCCATTAGATGGAGAATTAAATTACGGACGTGTAGGAAAAAGAATCGGGTAAAACGGGTCAAAAACGAGAGAGTTATGCTTGTTTCCGTGAAACCGGATCGTGCTGGGAATATGCAGCAACCAGCTGCACCTGTTCTGTGAAAACAGGGGCTTAGCGTGACGCCAAGGCCCTTGGCGTCACGCGAGGCCCCCCTTTGTTGGCGAAAATTGCTCGTTTGCTCAGTTTTGTCTTGGGAACTCGTTTAAACGTGTTTTAAGTTGCGTATGACTAATTTAACTTATGTTTTATGACCATTAGGGTAAGCGCACATGTAGATAGGTATGTATGTATGTTTGTATATCTCTATACACGTATGTAGAAATGTATGGAAGTATGTATGCACCTACGTGGGTATGTTGATAAGTATGTGAGCAAGAATACGCGGATATATGAAGGTTTGTATGTGAGTAGGTATGTATGGGTTTGGTATGTTGCAAGTAGGAATGTATGTATGTATAGATGTATAATGTCATGAGCGTACATAATGGTGTAGGTATGTGTATATGTAGATACGTATATAATGATGTAAATGTATTTATAGGTAGGTATGCATGTAGGTTGGTATGTATGTGTGTGAGTATGTATGCAAATAGGTACGTATGCATGAGTGCACGTATGTATGTATGGAGATATTATGAATGAAGTTTAGGTATGTATGTAAGTCATTCAATATGATTAAGTCTTATGTTGATATTCGTGTACCTGGGAGTTTAAGAGTAATGCAGGTACAGTATCGAAGATTCACCGGAAGTGAGGTACTCAGAAGGAACGTTTAGTGTAAAGGAATAATGGAACGTAAATATTCCAAAGCTAAGTATCATTTATATTGATAACATATTAATGTTGTGTATGTGTTTGGTGAGTGCAGGTTGTTCGGGCCGAATTATCATATGTAAAAGGAGCGATCAAAGATCGAGTCACAAGATAGATTGTACGAGAGTGTCGAGTACGTAACTGAGTGAAGCTAGGTTATGTTTCCTTATTGTAAACGAGTATAATAAATGTATTTATTGTAAAAGAATTAACCTTAAGAATGAATTTTAAGTGTGTCGAGATGTTTATAAAGTAGAAAATTTTTTATGGTACGAATTTCCGCTGCGACCTTAGTCACATACGAACTAGGGTGTAACATTATTACGGTGCTAACACGTTAAAATATGGATGAGCATGGTACCGGTAACGACACCGAAAGTACCGATCCGGAAAATCATCGAAATTAGGTACCGGCAACGAAAATGCTCGGTACCATAGGTATGGTATTTGAAGGTAAAAATAAGTAAATACATGTATGGTGCTAGACCAGTGTCGAACCGAAAGTAACGATTCTGAAAACGCCAAAAGGTGGGTACCAAATTGGTACCGAAAATGATTGGTAAAGTAAATTTGGTACCGATACGATACCGGTTTGATTACAGGATTTGATATGATTTACTCATCAATAATCTAAATATTCAAGTTAATTTTACATGCTACAATTCATTCATTATAGAAAAAGACAAAAAAGAAAACAAAGTAAGTTGTTTTGTATATAAAACCCCATTCAAACAAAATACAGTTTACTTACAGTGTGTAAGAAAAGTAATCTAAACGGTGCAGTTACTTGCGTTGCTACGTTGCTACAGGATTTGATGAGCTCGGTACCAACCGGTAGCGAAAATACCGTTACCGAAAATCCCCAAAAGTGGGTACCGGTACCGAATATACCTGGCAAGGTACGGTTCGGTATCGGTCGGTACCGGTACGGTACCGGTATTTGAGGGTAAAAACCGGTGAATACCGGTGCCGAACCGATACCGAAAATATCAAAAGCCGGTACCGGTTCAGTACCAAAAATATACCCGGTTTGATAAATTTGATATCGGCACCGGTACCCGATACCAATTGCTAATCCCTTGATGATGTTACTGTTCATTGTGTTCTAATTTTAATATATAGGTATATTTTATGTGATAAAAAAAAACCTTAAATACCTCCCTTAACTTAGTGTTAGACCGTGGGGTATGGTGGGGCGGGGGTTTGGAGCATGGGTTGACACGTGGACTTCGAGGGGCACCGCTGATCAGTTGCATGTTGGGTCGGTATGGTGAGGCGTGGCTAGCCCGTGTGGGTTGCCAACGTGTTATAATTTTTTTTTTCAATTATTATAAAAATACTCACAAAATTAAAAAAAAATGCCTAAACGGTTGGCCAAACGGTTGTTTTTTTTTAATTTAAATCCTACCCACCTATAGCATAGCCAACCCAGCCAATGAGAGCCGGCCACGGAAGACCGCTAGGCCCGCCCAAGGGGCCACGCCGAAACCCAAGCCCACCCGGGGTGGTGACTTGGGCGTGTGTACCCAACCCACGCCCCAACCCCCGCCCCATACCCCGTACTCTTAATTCCATTAGCTTTGGGTCGGTATGGTGGGGCGTGGCTAGCCCGCGTGAGTTGGCCACGTGTTATAATTTTTTTTTTCAATTATTATAAAAATACTTACAAAATTAAAAAAAAATGCCTAAACGGTTGGCTAAACGGTTGTTTTTTTTAAATTTAAATCCTACCACCTATAGCCTAGCCAACCCAGCCAATGAGAGCCGACCACGGAAGACCGCTAGGCCCGAGCAACTCCCGGGCTGAAACCCCCGCCTAAGGGGCCACGCCGAAACCTAACCCCACCCGGGGTGGTGACTTGGGCGTTTGTACCCAACCCACGCCCCAACCCCGCCCCATACCCCATACTCATAATTCCATTAGCTTTTTACTGTTCATTCCATTGGAATTTTAATATATAGAATTTACTCATCAATAATCTAAATATTCAAGTTAATTTTACATGCTACAATTCATTCATTATAGAAAAAGACAAAAAAGAAAACAAAGTAAGTTGTTTTGTATATAAAACTCCATTCAAACGAAATACAGTTTACTTACAGTGTGTAAGAAAAGTAATCTAAACGGTGCAGTTACTTGCGTTGCTACGTTGCTACAGGATTTGATGAGCTCGGTACCAACCGGTAGCGAAAATACCGTTACCGAAAATCCCCAAAAGTGGGTACCGATACCGAATATACCTGGCAAGGTACGGTTCGGTACTGGTCGGTACTGGTACGGTACCGGTATTTGAGGGTAAAAACCGGTGCCGAACCGATACCGAAAATATCAAAAGTCGGTACCGGTTCAGTACCAAAAATATACCCGGTTTGATAAATTTGATATCGGCACCGGTACCCGATACCATTTGCTAATCCCTTTATGATGTTACTGTTCATTGTGTTCTAATTTTAATATATAGGTATATTTTATGTGATAAAAAAACCCTTAAATACCTCCCTCAACTTACTGTTCGACCGTGGGGTATGGTGGGGCGAGGGTTTGGGGCATGGGTTGACACGTGGACTTCGAGGAGCACCGCTGGTCACTTGCATGTTGGGTCGGTATGGTGTGGCGTGGCTAGCCCGTGTGGGTTGGCCACGTGTTATAATTGTTTTTTTCAATTATTATAAAAATACTCACAAAATTTAAAAAAAATGCCTAAACGGTTGGCCAAACGGTTGTTTTTTTTTTTTAATTTAAATCCTACCCACCTATAGCCTAGCCAACCCAACCAATGAGAGCCGGCCACGGAAGACCGCTAGGCCCGCCCATCGCCCGGGCTGAAACCCCCGCCCAAAGGGCCACGCCGAAACCCAAGCCCACCCGGTGTGGTGACTTGGGCGTTTGTACCCAACCCACGCCCCAACCCCCGCCCCATACCCCATACTCTTGATTCCATTAGCTTTGGGTTGGTATGGTGGGGCGTGGCTTGCCCGCGTGGGTTGGCCACGTGTTATAATTTTTTTTTTCAATTATTATAAAAATACTCACAAAATTAAAAAAAATGCCTAAACGGTTGGCCAAACGGTTGTTTTTTTTTAATTTAAATCCTACCACCTATAGCCTAACCAACCCAGCCAATGAGAGCCGACCACGGAAGACCGCTAGGCCCGCCCAACTCCCGGGCTGAAACCCCCGCCCAAGGGGCCACGCCGAAACCCAAGCCCACCCGGGGTGGTGACTTGGGCGTTTGTACCCAACTCACGCCCCAACCCCGCCCCATACCCCATACCCCATACTCATAATTCCATTAGCTTTTTACTGTTCATTCCATTGGAATTTTAATATATAAAATTTGCTCATCAATAATCTAAATATTTAAGTTAATTTTACATGCTACAATTCATTTATTATAGAAAAAGACAAAAAAGAAAACAAAGTAAGTTGTTTTGTATATAAAACTCCATTCAAACGAAATACAGTTTACTTACAGTGTGTAAGAAAAGTAATCTAAACGGTGCAGTTACTTGCGTTGCTACTGGATTTGATGAGCTCGGTACCAACCGGTAGCGAAAATACCGTTACCGAAAATCCCCAAAAGTGGGTACCGGTACCGAATATACCTGGCAAGGTACGGTTCGGTACCGGTCGGTACTGGTACGGTACCGGTATTTGAGGGTAAAAACCGGTGAATACCGGTGCCGAACCGATACCGAAAATATCAAACGTCGGTACCGGTTCAGTACCAAAAATATACCCGGTTTGATAAATTTGATATCGGCACCGGTACCCGATACCATTTGCTAATCCCTTGATGATGTTACTGTTCATTGTGTTCTAATTTTAATATATAGGTATATTTTATGTGATAAAAAAACCCTTAAATACCTCCCTCAACTTACTGTTAGACCGTGGGGTATGGTGGGGCGGGGGTTTGGGGCATGGGTTGATTCGTGGACTTCGAGGGCCACCGCTAGTCAGTTGCATGTTGGGTCGGTATGGTGGGGCGTGGCTAGCCCGTGTGGGTTGGCCACGTGTTATAATTTTTTTTTTTCAATTATTATAAAAATACTGACAAAATTAAAAAAAAAATGCCTAAACGGTTGGCCAAACGGTTGTTTTTTTTATTTAAATCCTACCCACCTATAGCCTAGCCAACCCAGCCAATGAGAGCCGGCCACGGAAGACCGCTAGGCCCGCCTAACGCCCGGGCTGAAACCCCCGCCCAAGGGGCCACGCCGAAACCCCAGCCCACCCGGGGTGGTGAGTTGAGCGTTTGTACCCAACCCACGCCCCAACCCCCGCCCCATACCCCATACTCTTAATTCCATTAGCTTTGGTTCGGTATGGTGGGGCGTGGCTAGCCCGTTTGGGTTGGCCACGTGTTATAATTTTTTTTCAATTATTATAAAAATACTCTCAAAATTAAAAAAAAATGCCTAAACGGTTGGCCAAACGGTTGTTTTTTTTAAATTTAAATCCTACCCACCTATAGCCTAGCCAACCCAGCCAATGAGAGCCGACCACGGAAGACCGCTAGGCCCGCCCAATACCCGGGCTGAAACCCCCGCCCAAGGGGCCACGCCGAAACCCGAAGCCCACTCGGGGTGGTGACTTGGGCGTTTGTACCCAACCCACGCCCCAACCCCGTCCCATACCCCATACTCATAATTCCATTAGCTTTTTACTGTTCATTACATTGGAATTTTAATATATTTGTACCCAACCCACCCCACAATCCCGCCCCATACCCCATAGTCTTAATTCAATTTTGGTGAGGCATTTTCTTTTGTTTTTATATTGGTTAAATAACGAAAGTATAAATTTGGCATTGTACTGTTCATTTACTTTGGTTTTTAATATAAGGATAATAGGAGAATTTTAATATATAGGAGAATGTAATGTTTGCTCATCTATTATGAAATTCGAAATAAAATAACAAATTTCATTTCATTTTTATACAATTTATCAAAAGTTTAAAAATTTAAAATAAAACATATGAACAAATTCATTTTTATCCACTTTCCCTCCATTCTCTCAGCCACTTCCCCTCTAAACTGTGCAACTGAGAAAGTGTTGTTTTCTTCGTCGAGCCCTAACAATTCGGGGTTATTAATCCCAGCTTTGCAAAAGGTCTTTTGCCACAAAAACAATATCTTTCCAAACCCCAATTAGATCAATTTTTAGAGAGACCTGGTCCGCCTCCCCATGAATGGCCGTAACAACTCGATCCCAAAATTGATTCGGGTCACTTTTAAACCTCCATCTCCATTTCATTAGTAAAGCCCAATTCAAGCTTCTCATCTCGCCCAACCCCAAAAGCCGCCAAATCTTCTAGGAGCTTGAATTTTGTTCCATGTGACCCACCAAATTTTAGGTAATGGATGTGAATACTCTTAACCAAATTTTAAAGAGCAATTAGAATTTTGCTTAAAAATAATATTATATTTTTTACGGAATTTTTGCTTTAAGATTAATACTATATTTTTTTACGGGATGGAGGTTGCCCCCTTACTTCTAGAGTGGGTCATTGTGAAGTACTTAATGAACAAAAGGGACGAAATTAACAAAAGTGAACTACTTAATGAACCATTGTGATTGACTAGTTGTTTAACAAACAAAAAAAAATTACTGAAAAATCAAAGTATATAAAGAAGCATTCGAAAAGCTCCACGGCGCTGATAAGCAAACCTAACAAGAAGGCTAAACGAAGCAATTTTCAAAGGCACCTATGCAACCTATTCGAGTGTAATTGGTGAAATAAAAACATGCTCGTTCTTGTGGATTCGGGCAAGAGCTAAAGTACACGAGCTGGATTGGGCGAAATGGAGATACTTTGACTTTAAAATGTTTCCGACGTAAACGTGTATTGTAAGCCTCATGTTAATATAGACATGAGGACTCTTATGTCTTCTTTTCTTTCTCTTGTTTCTGTACTTTTCACGTTTAAGCGGCTTGCTTAAGCTTTGATAATAATATCGCCCTTTCAAAAAGAAAAACAATATAAAGAAGCATTCAATTCATTCGTACAAATGGACACTTCTTTAAATAATTAATGCCATGACAACAACATGACTAAGATATGTTTTAACAAAAAAAAACGTGCTATTTTGCATTATTAGATAAAATATGTTATACCTTTTTAACGATAAAGAATCTCAGGTGCAAACCCACCCTTCTCGAGGCTATGTTCAAGGTTGACTGCTCGACCGCCATGAGACCGTGACCTCCTGATGCGCAGGAATCGGATTGAAACAATGTGTACACGTAAGTAAAACAATGTGTCCTATCATATTTCAACATGCTCAAGACTCTCTATTTTGTTATCATTATTGTCAATTTAATAATAGAGTAAACTTCCGTTTTGCTCCCTGTGGTTTGGTCATTTTAACGGTTTTGCTCCAATAGTTTAAAAATAGCCATTTTCCTCCCTGATCTTTCGAGTTTGTCGCCAGTTTCCTCCCTGATGGAGTTAGAGGCTGGGAGCAAAATGAAGATAAGTTAGAAAAATCAGGGAGGAAAATAGCTATTTTTAAACTATTGGAGCAAAACCGTTAAAATGACCAAACCACAGGGAGCAAAACGAAAGTTTACTATTAATAATATATATACTATATTATAATTTATGAGAGAGAGGCATTTTAACATACTTAAAAGATAGAAACTTTTAAATAAGAATTATAATTATAAAATACATTGAATAAATAAAAGGCTAAACAGATTTTTATATTTTAATTATTCGACAAAATTAAGAAATCTTTCTTAGTTATATATATTTTGTTGTGATTTAAATAAAAAAATTATAATACTAACAACCTATACTAAAAAATGGTCTGACCCATCTTTCCAAAAGAAAACTAGAAAACTGGTTGACTGAGTCACTTTTGACCCTAAACCTCCTTCTTGTTCAAGCTTACCGACTACTCTCAAATTCAAAATTTGTATCTCTTTTAAACGAACCAACCGATATGTTGGGGATGACTACTCGATCATCAACCGATTTATACCCATTCAGACTCTTTCTTTACCCTCATTTTCATCGGTCATCTATCATACCTTTGTTTCCGTTAGAGATAGCAACCACCGCACCTCGTCTACCACAATAAATTCTGTCATTCAAATCCTATGATCTGCAACCAGGTACCACGTTGATGATCACGTTATTATCATTTTCTTAACCATACTAAGTTCTTTTAATCACCAGTCCTGCTTAGCCTTACTTTTGTTGATAACTAATTGTGTTTCAACGACTTTGACAACCGCAGCAAAACCACTGCAACTTCTCGCCGCCACAATTAGACCTTCAACTCACGATTCAGGTATCGAATTATGCTTGTATCTTTCTGCTTGATTCCATTTCGGTGTCTTTTTTTTATCTGAAAATTTATAATCTTGTTCCGGTGAACTAGCAACCGCACCACTACCGCTCACCATAGTTCGGTTCCGAATTCCGTGTGACCATCCGAACCGCTAATTGTGTCTCTAGTTAGCTCCGTTCTATTGTTAAGGTACCAAATGGAACCCTCTTTTGATTATGATTCACATATTAATACATGAATGTTGGTTTCGTTTTGATTTATCTGGCGACAAAAAGGTCTAAAAAAATATATGTAACTGAACTAAAATGCATGGGAATTGGGAAGTTTATTAAGATAGAAATGTGTCTGGTGGTCCGAAATTATAACCGGAAAAGATGAGCGTGTTTTCATTTGACGCTAATTGGATCCCATGAGTTATTCTGTTTAAACCATTTTCATGTTTATTAGAATTACATTGATTTTAAGTGTTTGTTCATAGATTGAACAAAGTGAAATCTGTTAAATGTTTGAAAGATCGTCAGAGGAGATTGGTGAATCCGTTGAGTTTGGACTTCCTAACGGTTTAATAAATGGAAAACTAATTATACCTTCATGCAACATATATAGTATCCATTGTAATTGTTGTGATTTTGATATGTGCTTCGCTTGGATGTCATTATATACTAGGTTATAGACCCATGTATTACATGCGTTCTTCAGAAAAATTGTGCTTTCCATTTATATAAACTTGATTGATTATTTAAAAATAAATATTTTATAGCTGAGGTTGGTTGTGTTTGAAGAAAAAAACAATTATAAAATTTGAATTATTTTTTATATTTCATATTATTTCTTGTATCACACATAATAAATATAAATTTTGATATAAATAACTATAACCCTAATATGAACTATACATACAAAACTAAAAGAATAAAACCTTACTGATTTTAAATGATGCGTTTAAGAAGAAAGATTTTTTTTTTTTTTTTTGAATAGAACTAATTAGTATATTTTATTTCAAATTAATATTTTCTTAATTTGGAAAGTACTATCAAATGAGATGGGATAGAATTAGTTCACGATCTAAAAACACATATGATGGGATTTTATTTAGGTGGTTGTGTGAATAATAATGTGTTATTAATTAATAATCTGTTATTAGTTTTAGTAGATTGTGACGAGTTAAGTGCACTAAAACAATTAATAGGCTAAAGCTTTTATGAATATGTTATTATTTTTTTAACGTGATATTATGTAGAAAAACAATACTAATAACTTTTATGAATAATTTTGTCTGTTAATTTGACAATTAATAGGCTTAAACTTTATTATTTTTTTAACATGATATTATGTAGAAAAACAATATTAACAACTTTTATGAATAATTTTCTCTGTTTATTTGTTTTACGTATGTGTTCTATCGATCCATGCACCTTTTTTTCCAATCGCTTCAGTGTCCTTTTGATGTAAAATTGGTTATCTAAACATTAAGTTGATTATTGATAACTAATTTTATAATTACCATCGAAATAACTATTTATTCCAATTGATTTTTAAGCCTTGCTACTTACCAGTGAAACAAAACACTTCATTAATAAATTAAAGTGTAGGCATGTGTCTGACTTAAGTACGACTCGAATATTAATAGCTTTTGATTGACTTAAGTACGACTCGAATATTTTGATTTTGTTATTTAAATTATGGATGATTATTTGTTTACATCATCGTATTTTTTTTTCTCTGTATCCGTTACTTTGTAGTAAAAGTTTTGTGTATATATTCTTAGATTCGTTTTCCTTTGATAAGTATCCTTTATTTCTGATGTTTGTTTCCGTTCTATATATTTATTGATTAGTTGTCGTAGCATGTAACAGGTCTTGGAATTTCTTTTCATTATGCATGTTTTCGTAAAAAAATTAATGCAATTGCATGTAGATAGTAACATGGCCTTAGTTTTTTTTTTTTTTCTTATATGTTTACAGGTAATCCGAGAATCACGGATGAGAGAGGAATATAAAGTTTAATATTTTTTTTAAAGTCCATTACTAGGGCATGTTTGGCTTAACTTATTGCTGACTTTTCCAAAAGTCCTTTTGGCAAAAATAAGTCAGGTAATCCTGACTTTTGCCTTCAAAAAAGGACTTTTGCCCTTAAAATGGAAAGCCAAACACTTCTCAAAAGGACTTTTGCCCCTTCAAAAGTCCTTTTTTCTTCAAAATAAGGAACCCCAAACACCCACCTAATGTAGTTCATATGTTTTGGGTCTTAGGAAAACTCATAGAAACATATTCTTTACTCATGTTTCACATAAACCTCTCACACATGTATTAGTAATCTAGAATCTAATCCTAATGTAAATCATGTATACTATATTATAATAATCTATACGTTTTATTATTACGAGTTTCAAGGATGTCGTAAATGTAAGTTAAAACTAAGCTTTCTAAGGTACGGATGTTGGATATTTTAGTGTAATTTGAGATTACGTGTGACATACAAATAAGAGTGCACACTTATTTGAATGTCATCGGGACTAACGGGGGATCCAAGGGGGCAGCGTCCCCTTGGCGGGGGTTCGGGGGCAACGCCCCCGAGAGAAGCGGGGTCCAAGGGGCAGCAGCCCCTGGCTAGGGTCGAGCAGCAAGCACTTTTGAAAATATGCACTTTTCGAAAATGCATCAGAAATTAAATTTCGGGCTAAATATGCACTTTTGAAACATGAGGGACTAAAGGCGTTTTTTGTTCAAAAATGAAACTGCAAGCAGTTGTGGAAAACTGGAAATACGCTCTCAAACGGTTTTGGAAAACCCTAGACGAATTTGCAGTTCGTCAAAATCCCTCAAAATTCTCTCAACCAAATTCTCATACAGAGATCTAGAATCCATCTGATTTTATCCGATCAAAGATTGGTAGCCACTCCAATTGTTTGATCTGAAAGTGATTACACGACTTCAGATTTATCCAAGCAATTTCGAATTTCCCCAACTACGGATTCATTACCTTTTCTCTTTTAATATTAAAGTATTTATTTTTTTTCGATTCGTTTCATTTGACCTTTTTGAACATCCGTTAAGTTCTTTGAACATTCACATTCTGACTTTGCTATGTATGACATTTGAAATCCGACTTTTAATTCCAATGTTAGAACAATTATTCAAAACTTGAAACACAAGATGTTCTAAGATTAGGAACCATGCACCTTCCATTTTCAACAAATTGTTTTGTTTTTTTAGCTTAACATCCCGAGTCCTACCACTTTTATTCCAACCAAATTTTTATCATTTTTAATAAACACCTTATTATTAAAACAATTAAAATTCACTTTATATTATATTATATTAATATATAAATTACATGTTATGAAACATCATTTTGTTCAAATGAATAATTACAATTAATTTGGTATTCTTGATGTTTAAAAAATATAATTTTATGAATGAAATGGATTAGTATGTTCCATAATAATTCTTTTTAAAAAACATATCATTATTATTTTGAATATGAATGATTTAAAATACATCAATTTTATTAATAAAATGGTTTGAACCAAATTGAGGTACATGAACTTTTATGTTTAAGACTTATTTTTTCTCATTAGTGTGTTATTTTATTGCATCAATGGTTTCTTTAACTACTTGATAATTTATATGCTAAATCTATTACTTACTAGACACAGTGTTGTAACAATCGCTAGGCGCTAGTCGGGCGGTGGGGTATCGACTAGTGATTAATCGGGATTAATAGTGATTAATCGGAATTAATCGGATTGAGATTTTTCTATGTAATTTTTAGTTACATATGCACACAGACACACATTTTATATGTAGTTTTTTAAAGTAGACATGTTTTAACCCCTCATTAACCCATTTTTTAAGTAATTGGAAGGAATTTATATGGTTTGGTCAAAACTTGGCCGGCATCTAGCCAAAATTTGGCCAGAATATGACCGCCATTGACTGCCTGGCTATTAATCGGCCATTAATCGGTGAACCTCCGATTAGTGATTAATCGGCGACTAATCGGAGACTAGTCGGGATTTTTACAACCATGACTAGACATGTGTAACGTTTATAACGTATATCCACTACAATGATGCTACTAACCTAAAACCTCTAAAAAATAATAAACTTTTGTAAAACTATTATACGAATTAGAAAACTACCATGAACGAGTACCGTTATGCAAAGTGTTGCCCTGCCGCATCGCGCGGGCACCCTACTAGTTAGTTACAATTCACCACTCCACGACAAACTTATAATTTTTAGGTATTCTTGACATATCTTATAAACTATACTTAAAACACTTTGAAAACATGAACCTTTTAAACACTTCGAAATTCCCAATTCAAAATTCAAACACGCCCTTATCTTTCTTGGATCCTCCCGCTTCAAACATGTCTTTGAAACACGCCCTTCTCTTTCTTGGTTCTCTCTCTCAAATTCGGATAATCGAATGTCATTCAGCCTCACCCTCTCTCCATTGATCGGAGGAGTTTGTGGTGCAAGACTGCAAGATTTCACATCGCCTTCTCTGTTTGACATGGAAAGGTTCTTATCAGATTTTCTAATGAATACCCAAATGGGTGGAGAATCACTTTTCGCTCCCTCATCACCATCCCTACCTCTCCCTCTACTGAAAAGTTAGGTTTTTTTTTCAACTTCAGTTCACCCAAAACCCTAAAACCTCCAATGTGCTCTGATTCATCAGGGAAATCTCAGCCGATGGTTCCTCCTTACATTGTACTAAAGGTTTAATTTGCTTAATTTTTGTTTCTGCTTTTCGCCTGTGGATAAAATGAATTTAGTTGGTGATTTCGAAGCTTAAAGTGGGTTTAGTTTTCTTTATTATTGTTGTTAATATCTCCTGTTTGGGTTTCTTCCTCTAAGATGCAGATTGACTTGGCTTCACACATTGTTAGGGTTGTGTCGACTTTGAAGGTACTATTCTATAACAAGAACTTATTGCCTGAATATATATGTATTGCGTTTATTTTTAGAGTCACACAAAGGGGATATGGACTAATTTGATGTTTTTTTTTATTTATGAGATTGCTTAAACATGTGACAAATTACAATGAGTCTAACATGTGGTCGTTGCTTGGAGGGTTCCAATAACGATCCACACTTGTGTAATTCTCATGTTTTTATTGATGATGCTGGAAACATAAGAAGTGGCTACAAAAAGATGCACTTGTGAGTGATGGGTTAATCGGGTTCGTTTACGGGTCACGGGTCGGTGCGTTATCGGATCACAGTTTAATGGGTTATGGGTCGAAGATTAATGGGTCATGTTTCATCAATAGTTTGCACGTTAAAAGATTTGGTCAGGAGTTGACCGATGTTGATGGAAGCTATTCAAAGTGGTCGTTGGTATTATGCTAAAGAAAAGGGACGTGGACTTGGTTATTATTTATGGCACATGCTTTTATCTTGAGTTTAATATATATATAGGATAGGAGTTAGTTGTCACACCCCGACCACGTAGAACATCAAATCGTGGCGGAAACGTTGGGGAGTGTTGTAACAGAATCATTGTTTCATAACACATGGAAATTGAAATATTGTTTTATTGATTAAAATAGTTACAATGTCTTGACAATCAAAGAAATATAACATAAATAACTAGTCTTGCATCTTTTATTGTCACTAAGGCCCAAGTCCGCCTAAGTGTATCTTGATAAATCCTATGCATCATATCCCGAAACACATGTGAAAATAGGTACGTCAGCATAAAAATGCCTGTGAGATACATAGGTTTTGTGAAAATAGAATTCATGACTTATGTTTAAGAAAATGTTTAGTCATGAACCTTGTAATTTGCTTTGTCTTGTAAATCATTTGAAAAGTGATAAATAAACCAAATAATATATATGTATAAAAGAATAATACATGGTTAAGTGAATAACCAAGTAAAATGAGTTTGTATTAGATAAGTTGTTTGTAAAACAATGTATTGTGAAAAGTATGTTATTTGTATAAAATGTTATATGTCTAAATTGAAATGATTCAAATAACGCTACGATATGTAATACCATACAAGCACTTATATATAGGAAGTACCAGCGGCGTATCCACCATACTTGTATCGTATTACACACGCCTCGTTACTTAAATCACTTACCCAAACCAAACCACCAAAGTAAAATGTTTATGTATAATCAATTGTCAAAATGTTTATGTCTAATGTAAATCATGAATTGTGTATATCAATGTCAAAATCTTTATGTATGGTAATTGAAATATGTCAACTAAACCATATGTAAAATGCACAAAAACAAGGTATTGAAGTAAAACATGGTTTAAATCAAAGTTATGTTTTGTGTAATAAATGCATGCTATACTGATATAAACATCTATGCGGTATTGTGAAAATTCATACATCCAAGCCTTGTGACTGTGGCGATAAACCCCTAAACGAATTTAAAGGTCTATCTTGTTGTTATGTTTATCGAATTTGGCCATTCCTTCCACCCAAACAAACCTAGGGTTCAGGAATGGGAGTTGTCAAGTCCTATGGTACCATTACCTACTAACGAGCGGCGTAGCTAATGTTAATGAATGTACATTGTCTCATTTGAACAAACCAAACGTCATACCAAAATGTAAGCATGTGATGAATAACAAATGTACTAAGTATGCAACAAAGGACATACATAGCATAAAATGTAATGTAAAACAATGTACTAAGTACGCACACAATGGGCATACATAGCATAAAATGTAATGTAAAACAATGTACTAAGTACGCACACAATGGGCATACATAGCATAAAATGTAATGTAAAACAATGTACTAAGTATGCACACAATGGGCATACATAGCATAAAATGTAATGTAAAACAATGTACTAAGTACGCACACAATGGGCATACATAGCATAAACACAATGAAATCATGTACTATAAATGTACTAATGAACATAGCAAGTATATGATGTGAAAACAAGAAAGCATGAAAGTAACAAGTAGGCACATGTGTTTCACCCCAAAATGTTTGGAAAACAGTAAAAGAGGGGTCTATGTACTCACTTGAGATTGCTTAGTAGTCCTTGAGTAACAACCAAACAATGCTAGAGATCACGGATATCAAACGGCACCTAATATAGGTAACTATGTTAATATACCGGACCTAAATCGGAGGATCGGATAGAATGAGGGTTCGTAAACCAAATGAGTATGGGAACTCATGTAATATGGTTTAACAAAGCCTACATACTAAAATGAAACCTAACCTATGTGCTTACGACCCATTACGACCCGTTTAGGTAGCTTATGCTATTTTAACGCGTCGTTCGCGTAAAACGCGTTCGGAACGCCTAACTAGTCCTATGATAAGTAAAATATGCCTTAACATGTCTAATATTGTTACCAAATCAGTTTAGATACCAAAAGTTATGTTACATATGCTTAAATGAATTTTGGCGTTAAAAGGGCATTTTGGTAATTTACCTAAGGCATATAAACTACCTATCATACAACTACTTAAACGAAGCGACCATAAGGTATAACCTCGGAAGGTTATTCCCTATATACTATGGTCACCTAATGTGTTTGGTCGGATCCTAATGATCGACCAAACGGGTCGGGTTCGAAAGTATAAGCGATTGTTTAGATCGCTTACCCTTACGACCCTAGACAAGCACAAAACTAAAAGTGACGAGCTAAGCATGTTAAAACATGCTTAACTAAGTTTAGAAAACAGGTTTGGTATCAAAATAAACGGTTTTGATACCTAAGAGTAGTTTGGTTACAAAATACGCAAGAATGTGCATTTTGGCCGAAACTACGACTCGTCACTGAGCCTAGATAACGTGGTAATCAGTAGGTATAGTCACTAGGGACTATAACCATCGTGATCACGCTCACGTTATGAAGTTCAAACGAACTTCGTGTTGACCATAAACTGGTCAATGCAGAAAGGCAAACATAGTTTGACTTTCGGACTAGAAAAGCGATAAAAGAACGAAGGAACACTTACAAAGGGTCCCCGCTAGTAAAACTTGATCGAATAGCTCAGGTATGAAGCAATGACTTCAACTTAGAGCTTTGAGATCAGATTTGTGGGTTTTTGCAAATGAAAGGGTTGGGTATTTATAGGAAATGGACCACCGTTAGGATCGTTCCTCGAATACCGTGCTTTGATCTTGTCCCTACACTTGTTGGTAACCCCATGTGCATCATATTGGCCCCCCAACATCAGGGATTAACATGTGGCATTGGCCTTTGGAGTGTTTAAAGGCTGTTAACAGCTGTAAAATGACTTTTGCTGTTCTGAATGGGCCTCGCGTGACGCCTAGGGGGCTAGGAGTCACACCTAGGTCCTTCTGATCAGCAACCAGTTTCCAAAGTTTCCATTTCAGTCCCTGTTGTGTATTAAGGCCATTTCCGACATGTTTAAGGCTCGTTAAATCAAATTTAAGGACCTAAAATGATGCCTAAACATTGTGGACATGAAACATGCTCAAAAATATGCCGGATGTTGGTTCGTTTGGTCGTACGATCGCGATGTTCGCTTAATTACGACGGAATGCGCACAAGCGCGAAAAACGATCCAAATGGCGTGACGAATGGATTTTTCTTATGCCAAACACTAAAATAAAATATTATAGTGCTTACATAAATTTTTGGATGTCCGGATGTATTCAGAACGTAAGTTATGCGCGTAAGTGCAAACTTATGCACTTTTTGACACTTTTAGTCCCTGAATGAGCCAAAAGTTTATTTTAGCACACCGAACCCCTCAAAGCCTATTTCTAAGCTATATAAAGAATATTTAAGGTGTGTTTAACTTATGGTCATGTTCCGGAATGTTCGTTACAATTCAAATTGGCATACTTTCGCAGTTTGTCAAGTTTAGTCCCTGTAAGCGAATTAACTTGTTTTTGACATACCAAAGCCTTCAAAAATTATTTCTAAGTTATGTAAAGGTTATTTAAGGTATGTTAAGCCTTTTTCACTATTCCAGAGTGTTCATTGCAGTAAACTGGTTATATTTACGCATCAGTGCGCGTATAACCTTCCAGAAAGCGATTTAGAGCCCGAAATCGAACAAGAATTGATATGTGCAAATGATACACATATTTGTACAATTCCCAAGTATGAAATACAATATTTAATTGGTTTGGTATTTGTTTGATGGTCGCAGTGACCCAGGTGTCACATTAGTAAATTTGTTTTGTACCCCTTGTTTTATCGAAATAGAAACCTTCTGCAACTTTTTTTCTCTACAATTCTACATACATACGAGAGTGTGAGATTTGTGAGTGAGGTTTGAGTGAGGGACCTGAACCAACAGTGAGTGAGATGTTTGACTTTTGCAATTTATATATTTAGTTTATGGATACGTAGTCAAAAGAACGGAAGTTGAATTATCAACTTAAACACAAACTTGACGGGTTCTTTAAAAGGAATATCATAACATGTACCTCTATCTGCAATTATTTAAAGTTCTGTTGTAAAACTGCATATTTATAAGTTATAATCCTTCTAGGAACTATAAATTACATATGCAAGCTTGGCATGAAAGCACTTGTTACAGGCTATAGTTACTTTATTTTATATCAAACTACTGTTGACCATCATCTGCTCCTTAGTTATGTGTTTTAAAAATTTAAATGACTGATATTTTTGTACTTTCATAAATATTTAGCATGAGCGCACGACTAACTACAATTAATCTTATATATGATTTTTGTGTAGTGTCCATGGAAGGGTCTTTTCATCAAATTGTCGGGATCCTTTGCTTGAATCTATTGCAATAAAAGGAATGACGTCTTAGGTGAGTCCATCACATGCCATCCATACTGACATTTTACAAGCTAAATCTGGATATACTTCACTTCTTAGTGGATCATACAACACTAGTTCATTTAGACATTAGGCAACTGTTGCAGTTCTGTGGCCTGCTTTTAAAAGGCGAGAAGCGCACAAAAGCGACATGGTCTAAAACCGAGCCGTGAAGCGCCAACTGCCAAAGAGCAAAAGTGCACCGCTTTTCGTACACGAGGCACAAATAATTATATATTTTCTATAGGTTTCTTGAACCATTTGCCCAATACTTAGACATAAATGCGCTTTATATATGTTTTAATGTCGAAATTACATACATGTACAACCCAAAAAGCTTGTTGTACAACAGTTTTCTGCATAAAAATTTGATAAATACGTGAGACACATATCTTAGAGTGTTTTTTTTTTTTTTTTTTTGCCAAAAACGGTCAAGGTGCGCCTTGAGGCGAGGCGTCCAAAAAACGAGTATGAGGTGGCGCCTCAGCGGGTTATATTGTATGTACGCCTCATAGGGCTGATGCGGTAAGAAAAGGTGCGTCTCATGGGTGTCAAAACAAGACAAGAAGGGATGCTACTACAATTGAAAACGGGGTTGTCACTTAGCCCTCAAAAGTCAAAATAAATCCTTATATCTGATTTATTATTTGGTTTTTTAAACTATACTATGGATTATTTTTAAGTTTTTTGGAGCTACATGGTATTATGCAGGTGTAGTGTGGGAGATGCTTCTATGATTTATACAGGAGATTACAACATAACACCTGATAGGCATCTTGGAGCAGCTCAAGTTGGCTGACTTCATTTAGAGCTTCTTATAATTAAGTAAGACTCATTTATATGTTCATTTTCCTGATAGTTATTTGCACTTTATAGTTGTTGCTTTGTTTTAATGGTGAATATCATTTATGAGATTTGATTTATATCCATTTTTTATCTTAATTAGTTTATGAGATCTGACTTATAATTTGTTTTTAACACAGCAATAACCATGACGATGTCATGGGAACTTCATCATCATATCAACAACAGCAACCATGACGACAATATGCAACATTTAGCTACTTGTTCCATTAGATGGTTTTGCCCTGAGCCCAAAATTACGGTCCTATCATCGTTTTTGTTTTTTTTTTCCTACCAAAATTATAATAGTCTTTTTTTAATTGATTGATAATTATTCGGCTATCGCCCCGCAACACGGGCGGGGCATCAACTAGTTTAAGACAAGAGAAAGAAAAAGAAAAATACAGTTGAAGATGATGATGAATGAAGATGTATTACATTTCGAATTTAAAAAGAATAAGCGGATGGAATGCCCTTGCGCAGCGCAACCATGTTTCCCGGCCTTGAGAACACCATCTTCAATCAACAAACAACAATACATACATGTTTATCAGTTACTTGTTGGCTAGAATTTGAGGTGAAACTAGAAGTAAAAATAAAGATTATTTATTTACCTGATATACCCCAAGTGTATGCGTCTTAAAACCCGCAGCACAGTAATCAAAATAGTACTCCCAAGTACGAATAAATTTTTGGTTGAACCCCAAACCATGGATTTTGCTGCATAAAGTAAACAACAACTCATGTTATGCTATGTTACGTTATGTTATGGAAACGCCTCATAATCATTCAATTTACCTTTGCTTTTCGATGAAGTTTGTCCTCCAATATCTAAGTGTCTGATAATAATGTATCCCTATGTTTTCCACATGCTCCACACTACCATTTCTTCATGTTAGATTACCACTCAAAACACACCAACCAACAAAATTAAGCAAAGATATTACCAGAGTCTGGATGAAGCTGCCATGGCTGTCGTCACTCTGCTAAACGAAGGCAAGCACCCTCCCGGAAATATGTATTCCTTTATAAAGTCCGAGCTTCTCCTATACTCGTCATATCTCGTGTCTGGGATCGATATGAACTAAACATTCCCAAATCATTATTCATTAATATCATTCCTTTTTATAAAACACAATCATACATGTTAAGTCCTTAATATACCTACCTGCAACACAAATAACCCGTTATCTGCCAACGCTGATTCACAACACCCGAAAAACTCTTCCATGTATTCATGCCGTACAGCTTCTAGCATTTCACTGCACACATCCGTCTCTCTACATTATACAACTAGCACGAACAAAATAATTTTGATGTATAACATTCTCAATTTCTCACTCACCAAGATATTATTCTATCGAATTTGCATGTTTCTGGTAATTGTCTATAATCACATAGCAGAAATCTGATCTTGTCCTGATAACCGAAACAATCCAAAGTTAATCGCAAGACTATAGATAGAATGATTAACCTTGTATTATTACCTGTAGACCAGCTTCCTTCACCTTGGTTTCGGCATATCTTAGTTGCTCTTCGGATAAGGTGATTCCGGTGTATTTACACCCTGTGCGTTTCACTAATTCAATTGCTAAAGTTCCCCAACCACATCCGATCTCAAGAACCTCATGATTCTTTTCGACTTTTGCCTATATACGAGAATATATTAAGCACACTGCTCCATTAGGAGCAAAAGAAATAATAATAGACACTATACGTAACTTACTTTATCAATCAATGATGTGATTTTTCTCATCTGTGCATCTTTTAAGTCTTCATTTTCACTCTGTTACATGAAGACAGGGTTCTACTAAATCACAAATTAACGAGAAGATGTAACAATGATTTGAAATTTGAAATTCGTACCTTGAATATTGCACATGAAAATGTCATGGTCTCGTCCAAGAAGAGGGCGAAGAGATCGTTACTCTAAAAACCACAGATGAAATATAGTAAACTTCTTGCTGACCAAAGTGCTTAAAATTAAAAAAAAAAATTAATCTGAAATACCAAATCATAGTGGCGAGATATGTTCCTACGTGCTTGAGTAAGAGAATTTTGCCGCGAAATATGATGATAAAAATACTTAGCAGATGCAACTCCAGCTGTTAAAAACATTGGCGTCCACCAGCCTCCTCTAATAAAATTACAGATAAATATATGACTGGCTATTCGTTAAACGATTTATATAACGCAGATGAAAGCTATTAACTACTACTACTACTACCTCTTAGAGGCAGAACTTTGTAAATCTCTGTTAAAAATGAAGATCTATGTAACACGATGACAAGTTCAGTAACAAAGCATAATAAATTAATAAGTAACTAATATTTTAGATGTCAACATTAATATTACCATAAACATATTCAAAAGGCCTTCCTTTTCATCGACAAACGAGAAGTCTCCGTTTATGTACGCGTCAGCAAGACCCAAATCAGCTTCTGTAACAATCTGAAAAACACCGAAAGAATTGCATTTTAATATGTTTCTCTAACAAGAGGTATAATGTCCTAACAACTGCTACATTAACTGACCTTCCAATAAAACTGTGGATTATGAACTTTTAAGTAAACTCTCAACGGGCTCTTCTTTCGCGTTCCCTCAAAGGTGAACATCGTACCACCTTCTTCCAATAAACTGTATAAAAATAAAAAAATATATTAAGTTAATAAGTTGGCTTATGTTTTGAGTCTAAAAGTAATAGTATGTGTGCTGATAATGTTACTCACATTAAACTGCCCATAGCAATATAATCTTGAAGGAATTTGGCAACAAAAAACCGTGCACCAGTTTCCATTAACGAGGGTACCATATGTTTAGGATTGTTGAGAACTTCATAACTCGTATTAAGCACGCTGTTTGCCGCAACCATACCAGCCTAGAACGAAGTAAAAACATTTAGATACAAGTGATATATACATATCCATACATGAGATTTTCATGTCATGTATACTAAAGTAATCATTTACCTTTAGTCCATCCTCATGGAACCCGTAACCTATAAATGATAAAATATAATCCATAAATATCAACAACATTTGCTACTTTGATTAACGAAACATAAATTACGTTTTAACTTTCAACCTTGGTATGCACCACAGAACCAGATTCCTCTCTTTCCTTGAATATCATTAAGCGAAAGTGAAGCCTTGTATGCTGCAACTGATGGGACCGGATGTCCAGTCGTCCATGTCAGCATCGTATCTTTTGGTTTTCGCGGTGGATTTAACGTTACTAAATAAGGTAGCCCATTACTATCATCAATGTTCTGCATTTAGCGTCGATTATTGAAAACAGAAAACATAATTTAGTATAAATCAAGGATGTAAGCAATTGATATAAACCTGAAGCACGTTTAACCAATATGTTAAGCAAACTCTGTTGTCCACTGTTCCGAGAAAGTTCCATGCACTCCATGCTGATGGGTTTCGGGGCATTAAACTTTTGTCACGGTGAAGAAAAATATCACTGCAAAATGAGAAAAAAAAATTTGTTTCTTAATAAGCAAATTCTAAACAAGTGCAATATGTTAAAGCATAACACTGTATGAATATATATTGATGCTTGCAGGAGGAAGGTTATATGATACCCCCAAAAATATTGAAACCAAAAGAAAACATATAAAGCCCATAGATCGAAAAAGGAAGGGCCAAGATTGAATCTATTCACATGTGAAATAAAAAGTTCATTTGGCCCTGTGGTTTACCAAAAATTTTTATTTGTGCTTTTCAAAAGTACAAGGATGGTCCCTATAGTTTGCACTTTGGAACGTATTCAGTTCCTAGCCAACAAATCTAAAGGTTTTAGCATGTCCAGGTTAGGGATTAATGCTTTACTAAGTGCAAACCACAGGGACCATACGTGTACTTTTGAAAAAAGTTGGGGACTAAATGCGTTACAAAGTGCAAACCACAGGGACCATTGTATACGTTTGGAAAGCTAGGTCTGAATCCAAAATTCTGGTAAACCACAGGACCATTCGTGTACTTTACTCAACATGTTTATTGACATGTGAGGTGTTTTTTTGTTTTTATTTTTTTATCTTAGGGTCCAAATGTGTTGTTTGGTTCTCATACGGACCTGCCATTGCATACCTATAGACATAATTAAAAGCGCCAAGTATTCTTTTTTCGTCATATGTAGCTTCTTCTCCTAATATCCTGAGAGTGTCGGGTGCATGTGTGGCTATTATGCAACCGGAAAACCTTTCTTCGGATCCATCTTCACACACCATCAAACAACCTGCTCAATAAATCCTTAATATTAGTACAAGAGTCCTAAACATGAAGATATGCTACAAAAGTATAACGAGCAATTACTTACCATCATCGAGGTTTGAGACAGATTGAACCGCACAACCTGTTCTTATCTGGCAGCTTCTGTTCTCCAGTTCTTCTTTCACCTTTTTAACGTACGTTTGTGAACGCCATTTGACAGTAAACCACTGAGGGCGACCAAAAAGCTGATAAAAACGATGAAATGTTATTTTCAATGTGGTTTTATTAAATAATGTATGTTGTGAAAGATTTAGACATGAATGAATAAAATACCTGGAGTAGATGATGATTGCGGCAAAATGAAAGAATAGAAAACGCGGAGAAGCTCAGAACTCCTTCTGCAGGGCAAGACCAGATAGAGGAGCATACTGGAACCTGTTACCACTTAAAATGAGTTTAAATATTTTCGGAAAAAAAACAATACAATGTATTTATAAACAAAATGAAGTTTTCTCACAAGATACGCCTTTTGAAACAATTCAGAGTAACCATGTGACTTTACGAAGTCTCCCAATGTTTGGTTGTCAATAATGTCTTGGTTGTGTTCAACTTCTTCAAGGTACCTATATGTATACGTCACATAATATATATAGTTAATGCGCACATTTGGGATAAAAAGACACATTTGGGGTGCGGCGCAGCTTGTTGCCCGTTTACCTGTCATTCTTATGTAATTTTCCTAACGTTAAGGAAAGCTGTAAAGTCATTTTGGTTAAAAGTGTACCTCAAAACATCGTGTTTAAACTTGGTGATTTCACGAATCATGTTCCAGAAGTAAGGATTTAGCAGATTCTTTTTTTGTGCAAAGAGACCTGACAACGCGTTTCGACTGCCCCATTCACAACCATTTCCTTCATCTAAGCTCACTGAGAATGACATATCAGAAATCTCAATATCAACTCCAAGTGTCTCAAACAATTCCATCATGTTGGGATATGTCACCTGCATATATATCAATACTATGTTCATCTTAAAATATATATAACAAATTATTCTAAGTTAAACTAAGTTATAAAGTTTAGGGGCATAAGTGTCATTATTGTAAACCATGTTTTAGAAGTCAAAGTTGTACAATGTAATTAGTGATGCAGTTTCGGAAGCGATCAAATGGCTCAAGAAACTATTGATAATCAAAGACGATCATATGAACCAAAGGTTCCAAGAACAATGTCCTTTTCAATAATAAACCAAAAACTCCCAAAACAATAAACCCTAGATGCCCTATTTATAACTATGAAAAAATATAAAATAGGAAATTCAAGTTTTAAATAAAAATATAAGATATGCTGATATGCTCCTGCATCAATTAGTAAGGCTGGAGGGTGTGGGACTGTGGGAGGCACCATCCCTCCACCTCAGCCATCTATAGCGCCACCCCTCCGCCATCATCCATACCATCAAATTCAAAGGGGGGCGCCATGGTTGAAGCGCTACCATGGTAACGAGGCAGATGAATGTGTTCAGGTGGGGCCCACAACATGTCATCCAATCAATTTTTTATTTTATTTTGTTTAATAGGGGGCTCCATCCCACACCGTGCAAGTTAAAGGGGGGGCGTTATAAAGCCCCGTGGCTGATGTGGATCCTACGTGTCGCTGACATGTCTTGATAAAGCCCCTAGGGGCTCCATCCCACACCCTCCAGCCTAAGGTCTAACTTCTAAGTTGTAATTAGGTTATTAGGTTGATTCGTTGTTTCTGAAACGTTGCAACGTTTAGAAAAACAACGGTTCGCTTAGTATATATACCGCGTCGACCTATATGAACGAATAAGTGGAATCAATACAAAAATCTCTATCAATTGATAAATAAACTTATGTGTTCAGATGGAGCTTTGATATAAACAATGTACATATTGATTATCAATATGTTGACATAAACAATTGGCAGAATATATGCATTTTCTAAGATTCTACATCCAATTATGAACTATTTGTCCAACAAAAAAGCAAAACACTCTGTATTTGTCAAAGTTACAATTATTTTACATGTTCAATATTCTCCTATATATTAATATACGAATGAAATGAATAGTAAACAAAATATAATATAATAAAATGAACAGTCCTATATATTAATATACGAATGAAATGAACAGTAAACAAACTATAATATAATAAAATGAACAATGAACAATAAACAATAAACAAACTATAATATAATAAAATATTGTATATAGTTTTTTTTTATAGTAATTGTTATCTCCTTTACTTTTTAAGTCTGATAAGCTTGGTGTTAACCAGTACTTGTATCGAAAATACCGGTTCGTTATCGTACATGAAGGTAAAAACCAGCACCAGCCTGGTACATAAGACACCAAAAGTCGGTACCGGATTGAGTTTGATAATCTTTTAGTTCGAGAAATTTGGTACTGCTACCCAGTACACGGGGTAGCGTACGAACACCAACGGTATGTACAACTTTTTTTTAGTTTCAGGGGTAGGGATGAGCTCGGTGCCAACTGATACCGAATCAGTATTGGTACCGAAAATACCGGTTACGGTATCGGTATATGAAGGTAAAAACCGGTAGTGAACCGTTACTAGGAACGTCAAACGTCAGGAAATTCGGTACCGGTACCCATTACTATTTGCTCATCTCTGACTACGTGCTTCTACCGAACAACATCATTACCATACAACTTTTTAAGTTGATTTTCTTTGGGTTATTTTTTAGTTTTTTTTCTATATTTTCTTTTTATTCCTGTCAGTAATTCCGTGTGCAACGCGCTCGTAATGGTTTTAAACACATATAAACACAGACTAAATAACAAAAGAAGTTTGCCGCAACGCGGGACGACGGTTTTTATAACTAGTATATTTGAAAATTGTTTGTCAACTAAAAGTTACAGTTTATAGTAAAAAAAGGTATATTCATTTTTTTTTTCTTTTGGAATTATATGCATATTAATTTATGAAGTAAACACATCCACATTTGTGTGGTGGAATTGTGGAAATGAGTATATCATTTTGCATTTCAAAAACAGACACGTCTAGCTTAAACCATAATATTTATAAATTTATAAATATATAAAAGTAATAAAAAAGTAATTAAGTACCAGGTTGAAGACCATGAACCCCAGGTCCAAGTCAACACCTCCATCCACGGTGACAGTTTTGGCATGACCACCGAGATACTCTTCCTTCTCATACAACACCACCTCCGCCCCGCCTTTCGTAAGCGTATAGGCCGCCGCCAATCCGCTTATGCCCGCACCAACTACCGCCACTCTCATCCTGCATAATATAACTAACTAACAAACTCCTGCATAATATATCAAAACACCATCATCGTCATCATCTGCGGGAAAAGGCTGGCCGGAGAAGGAGATGGCGGTGGTGGTGACAGATTGTAGAGAGAGAGAGTTTGTAGAGAGAGAGAGAGTTCAAGGCTAGGGTTTGCGGTGGTGGTGAAGGCAGAGAGAGAGATCGAGGGAGGAGAGAGAGAGACGGTGAAGGGCGGTGGTGTAGTGGTGACGACGGTGGTTGTGTAAGGCGGTGGTGCTTGGTGGTGGTGAGGAAGGCAGAGAGAGAGAGAGAGCAGATCTGTGTGTGTTTGTGTGTAGGGTGTGTGAAGATCTTTTTATATAAAAAAAAAAAACAAACCTTCTTCTCCTTGCAGACATTTGGTCCACCTCTTCTCCTACAGATGCCTGCAGATGTGGTCCGCAGACTGCAGACATTTTCCCGCAGAAAAAACAAACAGCACCTTACTAACTAACTGACTGATTGCCAATGTGGGCTAGCCCACTTGGTAGACGCTAGGGGTGTTCATCGAATCGAATATCGAATTTTCGAATTATTCAAATCGAATTGTTCGAATAATTTTTATTTTTCCTTGAATTCGTATTCGATACGAATTCGATTAAAACCTACCGAATTCGATTCGAATTCGTATTCGAATAAAAAACCCAATTCGTATTCGATTCGTATTCGATTAAAAATTCGAATTCGAATCGAATTCGATTTAATTCAGATTCTTTAAAAACATGTAAAAAACTTTCAAAATGAAACATAAATTTTAAGGCAGCCATAAAGCACGATATCACATTAAAAAGTTCCAAATAAAGTACCGCAAGTCTAAAATTCAAAATGAGAAGTCGGGAATAACCACTCCACATTACAAGTTAATATTTTTACGTTTAGAAATCTATTGATAGATTTGTTACTTAAGTTTTAGTTATGGGCCATGTAGTGGTTTTGGTAATGGGTAATTTTAATACTTGGGAAAAAACTTGTAAATAATTTATAGTATAGCCTAATACAAGTTATATGTATTATATATAAAAATAATAAATAAAAATGTATAATTTTTATTCGAATTTCGAATCGAATAGAATTTGAAATTATAAATTCGTATTCGATTTACTTGACTCGAATTGAATCGAATTCGAATTCTTATAATCGAAACGATTTCTTGATAATCGAATCGAATTTAAACGAATTTCGAATTTTTCGAATTCGAAACGAATTCTGCACACCCCTAGTAGACGCAAATGTCCCACGTTCAAAATGGGCAAGGGGAATATATGATTATTGGTGTAAAGAAGTAAACATTAACAGTAAAAAAACTAACTAACTAACTGAATAGCAAGAGTGGATTAATAAAAATAAAGAAGTTGCTTCTACATTGGTTCTAAATCAATAAATATACCTTAGCAAAATAGATTTAGAGAAGATAATATTGAAGAAGCTGCTGCTGATGCTGGTGGTGGTGCTTGTTTAAGATATTATTTAAAAAAAAAAGAAGAGGTAACGACAGGGCAAAACAAAACTGGATATATAGTCCCTCAACTTTTTGAGACTGAAATGGTATATATACTGCCATTGGATAATACTATCATTCTCACACCATACATGTTCCCAAAGATACCATGTAAACAATTACAAAAAACTATAATTAATTATTTATTTATTAGACCATCCGTAATGTGTGTTCTTTTTTCAAAAAAAGCCACCAATAACGCCCAATCTCGCTCACCCACCGCCCCCTGGGCGTGTTTCATCATTTTTTGGTTTTGGTGTGTTTTGAATCACACGGTTGGGGCGAGAATTTGACCAATGACCTTCCATCTTCCTATTTTTTATCCAATAAGATTTTTTGACAGTTTTTTGTTTTATTTAATTATATTACATCTCATTTAACATAATGTCTCACATCCTCACTACACCCATTTTGTAAAAACGCCCAATAATGCTCCATTACTGACTGGGCTGCCACATGTCGCAAAACGCCCTAGGGTAGGACATTATTCACCCCAACGACTACGCATGGTCTTATACATATATTTAATTATTCATCTTAAAACATTTTTAAACAATTGTTCCGGTGGTTGTTACATGATTTGTTATTTTGCACATGTATGGATATAAGAAAAAGAAGATAATTTGGCGTTTAACATGTCAAGAAGTTATTATTATATAGTTTATAGAATAGAATATACTTTTTGGACTAGTTTACAACCAATAGAAAGAAAGAAAGTCTCACGCAATATTATATTATGCTAGATGGAATGGCTGGTTAAGAGATACGCCACGACATACATTGCTGACAAATCTTTTTTCTTATTTTAATTCACATATTATTATTATTATTATTATTATTATTATTATTATTATTATTATTATTATTATAATCTCTTTCATATAAAAGGTTGAGTTAATTGCCAAAAGCGTTCCCGAGTTTTGGGCATGTTTGTCATTTTCGTCCAAAATGACACTTTTGTACCAAATTGCCCCTAACGTTTGTAACATTTTACCATTTTCATCCAAACCACTAACTTAGTTTATTTTTTCTGTTAAGTTGTGTAACGCCCCATAAATCGGTTAATATTAAAATAAACGAAAGTGAACAAAAAACTAACTTAGTTGACGGGTTATGATAAGATATAAGTAGTGTTGGAAAAAAATGCTTGAATTAGATCTTTATTAAACATGGAGGGGTGTAATGTGTAAAGTTTTATTAGATAGGGAATTAAAAGGTAGAAACCCATAAACACTCCCTTGGGTGCGTGTCTGGGATCGATAGAACAGGAGAAAGCAGGGTGAAAACCCTTGCTCTTGCTAAATTCATTCAATTGATCAAGAGATTCAAGTCTAATCTGTTGCATGTCTCAAGTTTATCGATTATCTATGCATACATAGTGAAGTGGTAAGTTTAATTTTCTGAAAACATGGTTTGTAGAATGAGGGGTTAAACCCAATCGCGATTTCTTGTATCTATTGTGGGAAATCTGAGTTAGAATTGCTTTCTAGAACAAAAAACATGTTGATTTTAGGTTGCATGAAAGATTATAGCAAAAACCCACTTGTTGAGAAGTTAGTAAGGGTATGATGATGATGAGAAATCATAAAACTAGGAAGTTAGTGTGTAAGCTTGTTGTGATACTTGAATAATGAATGAAATTAATGTAGGATGAAATAGCTATGTGAATTCGAATGAATGAAATTGTTGTGTGATGATAAACTAGGAGAAATATGCTTTATAGACTTGTACCTTGTACCTTAACTATGATGCTTACCAAGTGTTCGATAAAATGCCTAAAAGATGAATGTATATGTATTACGGAAAAATGGTAGAATGAATTGATAGACTAAATGAAAGAATGAATGTTGTAATGTAGGCGTAAAGGAAGAAGGTACAAGCACCAAGAAAACGGAAGGCGCACAAGATCGAGGTATGTTTGTTGCATACAAAACCTTATTTAAAATTTTGTTTATATTATGATAAACAACCCTTGTTACAATGATTATAGTGATTAGTAAGTAGATAACAAATCCCTCGTGGATTTGGTTATGCTAACGAAAGCTACATTAAGCTATGCAAGTCGACGGGTTCGAGTCGAACCGGGTCGAGTAAGAAGATGGTACCATCCGTTAGAATGGGTGGTCATGAATGCAATAAGGAACGTAAGAAGTTCAATCCGTTTTACGGATAGAACAAAAGATTTATGTTGTAAGTTATTAACCCGATGGTACCGGGTCGTAAGAGGTATGCTTGAATTTCGTTATGAGAGTGTATGCCATACTCATTTAATTGGGTAATCGTATGCGTAAGAGTAATGAAAGTATATAAAGGAATGCAAATAATTAAACTGAAAGTTTTGTGAAGTAAGTGTAATAAATATTATGACTAACTTTCTAAAGCTTGTTGTTAAATGTAGGTAAATCCTCAACTTAGGCGACTCGGCGAAATGGAGCGAGCACCTAATCAAAATATGTCTTACCAAGCGCTTCCGCTAGCTTATGTTAATATTTTGGGTCAAAATACTTTTTGTACAATTGTTGGTAACATACCTTTAAGTACTTGATGTTTTAGTTTTAGTTGTATCTTGTAGAATGGTAATGTCTTGTTTGTGTTTTATAACAGGGGTATACTCGTCTTTCGAACGGGTCATGCCCAAATTTTGTAAAATTATGTATTAAAGTTGTTATTTTGAAGTCTTTAAATTACTCTTGTAAGCAATTTTATAAAGTCGGAAAAGCGGTTCTTACAAGTTGGTATCAGAGCCTAGGTTTGAGGGATTCGAGCTTTTAACGCGATGCTTGAACTCAAACCGACGGCTCGTTCGAAAGTGTGCTCGCTCCAAGATCGCCAATGAGGTAACGTTTAAGTTATAAACAAATTGCAAGTGTGTTTATTATGAATATGATGAAAGTAATAAATTAGATATGTGGGGAGGTTAAATGAGAAGTTCAGGAGCTGTAGAGCCGAAACGGAATGGAAAGAAACGAACAAGAATGCTCAAATTCAATCTGCAGCGTTTCTGCTAAACGAAAGCCCGTCGCCGACGGGTTACACTCCCATCGCCGACGCCACCCCCGTCCGACGCCTTAACTTCCTGTCTACGGGGTAACAAGGCCGACGCCCCTTTTAAATGCCCGTCGCCGACGGGTATGTTAGCCGTCGCCGACGGCTTGTACAATTTCATTCTGCTGAAATTTTCAAGTTTCCTAATTTTAACTAACCGTCCATTCCGAAAGCCCAATTCATGGTTCCATTGAGTTCTTATGAGACAAAATAAGCCGTGTAAAGATAGGACAAATTGATAGTAATTGGTTGTGTGTAATGGTATGAAACAAACGACGAACGTATGAAGTGAAGCTCGAAATGTAAGAATGTGAATAAGTAATACGGACTAATAAACTATGATATGTTGAAAGCTTATGATCCGTATTAAATGTAAACATGATATTGTGTAGATGGCTGATGCAAGCAACGTTGATGATGATGACACTGCTCGTCAAGAAGCATTTATCAATAAGGTCACAGAAGTGGCAGAAGGGGTTATGCAAGCTAATCTTCCACCATTGGCTCAAGAAGTAGAAAGTCGGGTGTTGGGAGTTGTGGATGCCATGATGACTAGCAAGATTGAAGAACTGAAAGAACTGATAGAGGGATCTAAAAACAAAAGCAAAGAACGACGGTGCACGTATAAAGACTTTATGGCGTGCAATCCCGCAACGTATGATGGTAAAATCGACCCGATCGCATGCCAAAGATGGATTTCAAATAGAGAAGCAGTATTTATTCGAAGTCGTTGTGATAAGGAAGATCAGGTGATGTTCGCTACTGGCCAACTCACTCTTCAGGCGAAGGATTGGTGGGATGCACACAGTAAGGAAATAGGGGAGGATAGACTCCAAGTGATGACTTGGCAAGAATTTAAAGAGCCCTTTATGAGATACCATTGCCCTCAGTCTGCTATTGATAAGATCCAGGAGGATTTCTTGCGCCTCCGACAGAAAAACGAGTCGATAAATGAAATATCAAATACTTTCATGGATAAAATGAAGTTATGTGGGGATTTTGTGAAGACTGAAAGGATGAAGATCAATCGCTTTTATGGGGTGTTAAAGGCGGAATTTAGGGAGTTCATTACTCCCTCGAAATGTGAGACCCTTGATGAGCTTATCAATCTGGCACGGGATAGAGAAATCGAAATTAAGAGGCAAGAAGAACGTGGGGAAAAGAGATCAAGTGAGAAAGGTGCAAGTTCGAGTCCATCCAAAAAGGGAAAGTATCAAGAGCAAGGAAGGAAATATAAGTCGAAGGGTAGTATTACTCCTTGTAAGACTTGTGGAAAGCTTCATACTGGAGAGTGTCTGTTAGGCAAGAAGGGGTGCTACAAATGTGGTAAGGAGGGACATTCGTCTTATCAATGTCCAAATAGCCCGAAGACTTGTTTCAACTGTTTCGAAAAGGGGCACGTTAAATCGGAATGCCCTAAACTTCAGCAAGAATCGAAAAAGGAAGATAAGAAGCAAGAGGGTTCTAGGGCTAAAGGAAGGAAGTTCCAAATCACATCGGAGGAAGCTAAGGTTCATCCGAATGTAGTTTCAGGTATCTTTTTATTAAACTCTATGCCGATTTATGCATTATTTGATACCGGAGCAACCATGTCGTTTGTTTCGAATGAGATAGCAAATCATCCCTCGTTTAAAATTGAATTAATGTCAGTTCCTCTAGAAGTAGAAATTGCCGATAGTAAGAACTACTTGTTACGCGAGATTTGTAGAAATTGCAAATTCACTATAGAGGACGAAGAACTCGATATCGACCTTATACCCATGGTTTTGGGAGAATTTAAAATGATAGTGGGTATGGATTGGATGGCCAGACACCATGCGGAGATTAATTGTGAAACCAAAAAAATACTTATCCAATCTCCAAGTGGAAAGCGATTAAATATACAAGGCGAAAGAAAGGTGGAAGCGAAACTTTGTACCCTCGTTCAAGCCGCTAAGTATACACTTAACGGGGATAAGGCATACTTAGCTTACGTTGTAGATGCTCAACAAGGTTTCCCGAACCTTGAAGACGTGGAAATCGTGAATGAATTTCCGGATGTATTTCCGGAGGAATTGCCGGGACTTCCCCCCGAAAGAGAAATAGAGTTTCGCATCGAATTGAATCCGGGTGCGAATCCGGTTGCGAAGGCTCCCTATAGACTGGCTCCCACCGAGATGCTGGAGTTAATGACACAATTACAAGATTTGCAAGATAAGGGCTTTATACGCCCGAGTGTGTCACCTTGGGGAGCGCCTGTCTTATTTGTTAAGAAGAAAGACGGGTCGATGCGCATGTGCATTGACTACAGAGAATTAAATAAGCTAACCGTCAAGAAACGCTACCCTTTACCTAGAATTGACGATCTTTTTGATCAATTGCAAGGGGCTAGTTGGTTCTCCAAGATAGATCTGCGTTCGGGGTACCATCAAGTTAGAGTACGGGAAGAAGATATTCCAAAAACCGCGTTCAGAACCTGTTATGGGCATTATGAATTTTTAGTCATGTCCTTCGGATTAACGAATGCGCCGGCTGCGTTTATGGATCTTATGAACCGGGTATGCCGACCCATGTTAGATAAATCTGTGATCGTGTTCATAGATGATATTCTAGTCTATTCGCGAAGCAAGGCCGAACATGCAAGACACTTGCGTGAAGTACTTGAAGTTCTCCGTAAGGAGAAACTTTACGCGAAATTCTCAAAATGCGCCTTTTGGCTCAGAGAGGTGCAGTTTCTGGGTCATGTGATCAATTCGGAGGGTGTCTTAGTAGATCCATCAAAGATTGATGCCGTAATGAAATGGGTTTCCCCGAAGAACCCGACTGAAATAAGAAGTTTTCTAGGCCTCGCGGGATATTACAGAAGGTTCATACAGGATTTTTCGAAGATAGCTTTACCCTTAACAAAACTGACAAGGAAGAAAGAGAAGTTTGTGTGGGGTAAAGAACAGGAGGAGGCCTTCCGAGTATTAAAAGAGAAATTATCATGTCCCCCGGTCTTGACATTACCGGACGGGACTGAAGACCTGGTGGTCTATTCAGACGCTTCACACCAGGGTTTAGGTTGCGTTTTGATGCAAAGGGGAAGGGTTATCCCATATGCTTCACGACAATTGAAACTGCATGAAGTGAACTACCCAACCCACGATTTGGAACTGGCAGCGGTAGTGTTTGCCTTAAAGATTTGGAGGCATTATCTATATGGCACGAAATGCACAATTTACTCGGATCACAAAAGCCTTAAATATTTCTTTGAGCAGAAAGACTTAAATATGAGGCAACGGAGGTGGTTAGAACTTATCAAAGATTACGATTGTGATATCCTTTATCACCCGGGAAAAGCGAATGTAGTAGACGACGCGTTAAGCCGAAAAGAGTATCCGTCTCCCATTCGAGTAAAATCCATGAAGATGATAGTTACGCCACGATTACTCGAGACGATACGTGATTCCCAAATAAAGTCGCTTGTAGCGGAAGACTTAAAGAAAGAAAGATTAAAAGGTGTAACCGATAAACTAGAAGAAAATTCGACCGGACTCAAGACGAGATTCGGCCGAATTTGGATACCACGATTCTGCGAAGTCAAAACCGCTCTACTCGACGAGGCTCATAAGTCACGATATTCGGTCCATCCCGGGGCTACAAAGATGTATCGGGACTTGAAGACAAATTACTGGTGGCCGGGCATGAAGCGCGATATTGTTAAGTATGTCGCGAAATGCTTAACATGCTCCCAAGTCAAAGCAGAACATCAAAAGCCATACGGGGAATTACAACCTTTGGAAATTCCGGTATGGAAATGGGAGGAACTAACGATGGATTTGGTAACCAAGCTTCCTAAAACGAAAAAGGGGCATGATACAATATGGGTAATCGTTGACTGACTCACGAAAAGTGCTCATTTTCTACCCATCAAAGAGGCTTACTCTTCCGAGAGAATGGCAGAAAATTATATGAACGAGATCATATCTCGACACGGGGTACCCGTGTCAATCGTCTCGGACCGGGACACCAGATTTACCTCCCGCTACTGGCAAAAGTTTCACGAGAGTGTGGGCACGAGGTTACACATAAGCACCGCCTACCACCCTCAGACTGACGGACAGTCAGAAAGAACCATTCAAACACTTGTCGATATGCTGAGAGCGTGTGCCTTAGACTTTGGGGGAAGTTGGGACGACCATTTACCACTAGTGGAATTCTCTTATAATAATAGTTACCATAGTGGCATTCAAATGGCACCCTATGAATTATTATACGGGAGAAAGTGTAGAACCCCCATATGTTGGGGTGAAGTGGGGCAAAGGGAGCTTGCGCCAAGTGATTTAATAGCTATAACAAATGAAAAGATTGAATTGATTAGAGCTCGACTGAAAGCAGCCCAGGATCGGCAGAAAGCTTATGCAAACAAGAAAAGGCGTCTTGTTGAATTTCAAGTCGGAGATTATGTTCTATTGAAAGTATCACCATGGAAGGGCATAATCCGTTTTCGCAAGCGGGGTAAGTTAGGTCCTCGTTATATCGGACCGTTTAAAATCTTGGCCCGAGTTGGAAGGGTTGCATATCGATTAGAATTACCATCTACATTAGACGGGATTCACAATACCTTCCACGTATCACAATTGAGAAAGTGTTTTGCGGATGAAACAGCAATAGTGCCTCTCGATGACATCGAGTTGGACGAGGGGTTAAACTATGTCGAAAGGCCAATAGCCATTAAAGATGTCAATGTGAAGAATCTTCGCAACAAATCCGTTAAACAAGTGTTGGTTCAACGGCAACACCGAAAGGGATCGGAACTCACATGGGAGGCGGAAGATGAAATGAGGAAGCACTATCCTTTTCTTTTTGGTATGTGCACGTTTAAATTTGTTATGTGTCCAGGTTTCGGGGACGAAACCTCTTTTAAGGGGGGTAGACTTGTAACGCCCCATAAATCGGTTAATATTAAAATAAACGAAAGTGAACAAAAAACTAACTTAGTTGACGGGTTATAATAAGATATAAGTAGTGTTGGAAAAAAAATGCTTGAATTAGATCTTTATTAAACATGGAGGGGTGTAATGTGTAAAGGTTTATTAGATAGGGAATTAAAAGGTAGAAACCCAGAAACACTCCCTTGGGTGCGTGTCTGGGATCGATAGAACAGGAGAAAGCAGGGTGAAAACCCTTGCTCTTGCTAAATTCATTCAATTAATCAAGAGATTCAAGTCTAATCTGTTGCATGTCTCAAGTTTATCGATTATCTATGCATACATAGTGAAGTGGTAAGTTTAATTTTCTGAAAACATGGTTTGTAGAATGAGGGGTTAAACCCAATCGCGATTTCTTGTATCTATTGTGGGAAATCTGAGTTAGAATTGCTTTCTAGAACAAAAATCATGTTGATTTTAGGTTGCATGAAAGATTATAGCAAAAACCCACTTGTTGAGAAGTTAGTAAGGGTATGATGATGATGAGAAATCATAAAACTAGGAAGTTAGTGTGTAAGCTTGTTGTGATACTTGAATAATGAATGAAATTAATGTAGGATGAAATAGCTATGTGAATTCGAATGAATGAAATTGTTGTGTGATGATAAACTAGTAGAAATATGCTTTATAGACTTGTACCTTGTACCTTAACTATGATGCTTACCAAGTGTTCGATAAAATGCCTAAAAGATGAATGTATATGTATTACGGAAAAATGGTAGAATGAATTGATAGACTAAATGAAAGAATGAATGTTGTAATGTAGGCGTGAAGGAAGAAGGTACAAGCACCAAGAAAACGGAAGGCGCACAAGATCGAGGTATGTTTGTTGCATACAAAACCTTATTTAAAATTTTGTTTATATTATGATAAACAACCCTTGTTACAATGATTATAGTGATTAGTAAGTAGATAACAAATCCCTCGTGGATTTGGTTATGCTAACGAAAGCTACATTAAGCTATGCAAGTCGACGGGTTCGAGTCGAACCGGGTCGAGTAAGAAGATGGTACCATCCGTTAGAATGGGTGGTCATGAATGCAATAAGGAACGTAAGAAGTTCAATCCGTTGTACGGATAGAACAAAAGATTTATGATGTAAGTTATTAACCCGATGGTATCGGGTCGTAAGAGGTATGCTTGAATTTCGTTATGAGAGTGTATGCCATACTCATTTAATTGGGTAATCGTATGCGTAAGAGTAATGAAAGTATATAAAGGAATGCAAATAATTAAACTGAAAGTTTTGTGAAGTAAGTGTAATAAATATTATGACTAACTTTCTAAAGCTTGTTGTTAAATGTAGGTAAATCCTCAACTTAGGCGACTCGGCGAAATGGAACGAGCACCTAATCAAAATATATCTTACCAAGCGCTTCCGCTAGCTTATGTTAATATTTTGGGTCAAAATACTTTTTGTACAATTTTTGGTAACATACCTTTAAGTACTTGATGTTTTAGTTTTAGTTGTATCTTGTAGAATGGTAATGTCTTGTTTGTGTTTTATAACAGGGGTATACTCGTCTTTCGAACGGGTCATGCCCAAATTTTGTAAAATTATGTATTAAAGTTGTTATTTTGAAGTCTTTAAATCACCATTGTAAGCAATTTTATAAAGTCGGAAAAGCGGTTCTTACAAGTTGAGGATATTTGGATGAAACTGTCAAATATAAAACACAGGGACGATTTTGGCAATTTACTCAAACTCTTTTAAATTTATTTTATTTAATTAATTTTGTTACATATATAATAAAAAAGAATATACATGCAATTTTTATATGAAAAAAATAATAGATTTGTCACATAATTTTTATAACTTTTCATCCAACCACTAACTAAGTTAATTTTTCTATTAAGTCGAAGGATGTTTATAAACTAAGACATAAATTAATTTCTAATTTTTTATATAGATCTATTTTATAAAAATAAAATCTACTTAAACCTCTAAATTTTATAAAACTAAAATGCTGATGACCTTATTGAAAAAGGTCAAATAAAAAAATCTTATCATATGTACCAAGTTTGTAATTCATCTTCTACTCTTTTAAATTCGCTCCTAAGGAAAAACAGAAGCCAGTGCCCCCCCCCCACTTTTGTACCAAATTGCCCCTAACGTTTGTAACTTTTTACCATTTTCATCCAAACCACTAACTTAGTTTATTTTTTCTGTTAAGCTGAGGATATTTGGATGAAACTGTCAAATATAAAACCACAGGGACGATTTTGGCAATTTACTCAAACTCTTTTAAATTTCTTTTATTTAATTAATTTTGTTACATATATAATAAAAAAGAATATACGTGCAATTTTTATATGAAAAAAATAATAGATTTGTCACATAATTTTTATAAATTTTCATCCAACCACTAACTAAGTTAATTTTTCTATTAAGTCGAAGGATGTTTATAAACTAAGACAGAAATTAATTTCTAATTTTTTATATTGATCTATTTTATAAAAATAAAATCTACTTAAACCTCTAAATTTTATAAAACTAAAATGCTGGTGACCTTATTGAAAAAGGTCAAATAAAAAAATCTTATCATATGTACCAAGTTTGTAATTCATCTTCTACTCTTTTAAATTCGCTCATAAGGAAAAACAGAAGCCAGTGCCCCCCCTAAACAACGGATCGTTACCAAACCTTAAAATTACCCACCAAATTGTAATTATAATGCCATGAACCAAAAGTTTCTTTACTCCAGCCACTCAGCATAAGCATTAATTAGTTACCCTCATAATCTTACTTAAATAAATATTTTATTTCTACCAACATATTTTCTAAGTGCTCAACACATTTAAAAAATATGTAACGTTCTACAATTCTTTTCTATATCTACAACTGATAAATACTAAAAGTTGTAATCGATTGTTAAGTGTTGCACACCAATGCCGTTTTCTCTTTATAAAACTGATTTATATAAAATTTAAAACATCATTCACCTTAACAGAAAAAATAAACTGAGTTAGTGATTTAGATGAAAATTTATAAAAATTATGTGACAAAACTATTAATATTTTTTTTTCTAAAAACTCCATGTATATTCTTTTTTATTATATATGTAACGCCCCATAAATCGGTTAATATTAAAATAAACGAAAGTGAACAAAAAACTAACTTAGTTGACGGGTTATGATAAGATATAAGTAGTGTTGGAAAAAAAAATGCTTGAATTAGATCTTTATTAAACATGGAGGGGTGTAATGTGTAAAGGTTTATTAGATAGGGAATTAAAAGGTAGAAACCCAGAAACACTCCCTTGGGTGCGTGTCTGGGATCGATAGAACAGGAGAAAGCAGGGTGAAAACCCTTGCTCTTGCTAAATTCATTCAATTGATCAAGAGATTCAAGTCTAATCTGTTGCATGTCTCAAGTTTATCGATTATCTATGCATACATAGTGAAGTGGTAAGTTTAATTTTCTGAAAACATGGTTTGTAGAATGAGGGGTTAAACCCAATCGCGATTTCTTGTATCTATTGTGGGAAATCTGAGTTAGAATTTCTTTCTAGAACAAAAATCATGTTGATTTTAGGTTGCATGAAAGATTATAGCAAAAACCCACTTGTTGAGAAGTTAGTAAGGGTATGATGATGATGAGAAATCATAAAACTAGGAAGTTAGTGTGTAAGCTTGTTGTGATACTTGAATAATGAATGAAATTAATGTAGGATGAAATAGCTATGTGAATTCGAATGAATGAAATTGTTGTGTGATGGTAAACTAGCAGAAATATGCTTTATAGATTTGTACCTTGTACCTTAACTTTGATGCTTACCAAGTGTTCGATAAAATGCCTAAAAGATGAATGTATATGTATTACGGAAAAATGGTAGAATGAATTGATAGACTAAATGAAAGAATGAATGTTGTAATGTAGGCGTAAAGGAAGAAGGTACAAGCACCAAGAAAACGGAAGGCGCACAAGATCGAGGTATGTTTGTTGCATACAAAACCTTATTTAAAATTTTGTTTATATTATGATAAACAACCCTTGTTACAATGATTATAGTGATTAGTAAGTAGATAACAAATCCCTCGTGGATTTGGTTGTGCTAACGAAAGCTACATTAAGCTATGCAAGTTGACCGGTTCGAGTCGAACCGGGTCGAGTAAGAAGATGGTACCATCCGTTAGAATGGGTGGTCATGAATGCAATAAGGAACGTAAGAAGTTCAATCCGTTTTACGGATAGAACAAAAGATTTATGTTGTAAGTTATAAACCCGATGGTACCGGGTCGTAAGAGGTATGCTTGAATTTCGTTATGAGAGTGTATGCCATACACATTTAATTGGATAATCGTATGCGTAAGAGTAATGAAAGTATATAAAGGAATGCAAATAATTAAACTGAAAGTTTTGTGAAGTAAGTGTAATAAATATTATGACTAACTTTCTAAAGCTTGTTGTTAAATGTAGGTAAATCCTCAACTTAGGGGACTCGGCGAAATGGAGCGAGCACCTAATCAAAATATGTCTTACCAAGCGCTTCCGCTAGCTTATGTTAATATTTTGGGTCAAAATACTTTTTGTACAATTGTTGGTAACATACCTTTAAGTACTTGATGTTTTAGTTTTAGTTGTATCTTGTAGAATGGTAATGTCTTGTTTGTGTTTTATAACAGGGGTATACTCGTCTTTCGAACGGGTCATGCCCAAATTTTGTAAAATTATGTATTAAAGTTGTTATTTTGAAGTCTTTAAATTACTCTTGTAAGCAATTTTATAAAGTCGGAAAAGCGGTTCTTACAATATATGTAACAAAAATAATTAAATAACAGAAATTAAAAAGGGTTTGAGTAAATTGCCTAAATCGTCCATGTGGTTTTATATTTGCCAGTTTAATCCAAATATCCTCAACTTAACAGAAAAAATAAACTAAGTTAGTGGTTTGGATGAAAATGGCAAAAAGTTACAAACCTTGGGGGCAATTTGGTACAAAAGTGTCATTTTGGACGAAAATGGCAAACGTGGCCAAACCTCAGGGACGATTTTGGCAATTAACTCTAAAAGGTTTATGCATAATGTTTCTTGTATGACTAAATAATTACTTGCTGACGCTTCTAATTGAAAAAACTTGAAAATGTATGTAACATTCGGAATTACAATTATATAAGTTATGTTAACTCTAATTTATTCTTTTTGGTTTCTTTTCTATATTCTTATAGTTTAACCATTTGGTATAATTATATAAAATGAGCAAGGAACGTGTATATTCACCAATTATATAGATAATGAATAAGTATATCATTATCAACTTCCATCGAGTAAGAAAAATTGACAAAACTTTATTGTTTCCCTCGTAACTTAAGAATAGGAGAAACTACTATAAACGTAAGATTTGAGTCGCTATTCACAAGATTTGGCGTACATATTAATCAGTCTATGAAATGTTTAGGAAAGGCCCATCACCCATGGCATTATTGTCTAGTGTCATTTTGAAGGTAAGATAAGGCTTAGGGACCATCAGGTCCTGAGTTTGATTCTCACAAGAGGGTATTCCCAGATTTATTGGGTTTCCTTCTGAATTGGTGTATAAGCATTATTGCCTAGTGGAGATGAATATAATCAGGTGCTGATGACACGATAATACTCTAGTGGTCCGTCAGGGATTCTAGTTTGCCGTTAAAAGAATGAAAGGTTTAGAATAAAATAGAGAGATGTGGAAAGTTAGAAAAAAAAGGCAGCAATTAATGTTACTAGTGAAGATGTAGGATTGTAGGACGTGGTCCATTGCAAACCCTTTAAATGTTTGCGGTTGTGTATGGATTGAGAAAGATGCGTATCTCATCCAGGCTCATACCTATTACCCACCCACCTTCTCATTGTCCTTTTACTCTTTTTACATTTAGTACCCTTCTTTTCCTTTACAAAACTAAATTTTTTTTTGCAAGCTTAAATTTTGTTAAATATATGAAAACTGTTAAAATGCAATGTTTATTCATCTATTTAGAATTAGAAATTTAAAATAAAATAACAAATTTCTTTTTTATACAATTTACAAAAAGTTTAAAAATTAAAAATGAAATATATTTACAAATTAATCTATTAGGTTTTTTTATGCATATAACATAGACATTTTATACAATCTTAAATGACAAAGTCGGTGGGTTTCCCACCGGCTTTGCCACCCTGCCCCCGTACTTTTAAGATGTTACAATTTTAGCCCCTTTACTTTGGTACGTTTAAAGTTTTATAAAATGGCAAATTTAGTCTCTAAGCCTTCTACTTTGAATTTCCTAAATCACTACTTCATCTTTCAAGCCCCTGTACTTTTATGATGTTGCAATTTTAGCCCCTTTACTTTAGTACCTTTAAAGTTTCATAAAATGACAAATTTAGTCTATAAGCCTTCTATTTTGAATTTCCAAAACCACTACCTCATCTTTTAAACTTTGCCAGCACAAACCCTTTACTTTGGTTTTCCACCATCACCCCTTTAGCTCTTACACCAACACCCCCTCATCTTTTACACATTTCAGCCACCACCTCTATACTTTTACAATTTGTCTTTTTTAGACTTTGCTTTTTTACCCCTTTTACTATTACTCCATTTTTACACCCGTCCAACTTTTAAAAAAAATTGCAATTGTAACCCCTAGACTACAACTCCTACTTTTGCAAATGCCAATGCATTGTGTTTTACGACATGTTTTCGGCATTGTGTCTAACACTTTGTGTCTACCTTTGTGTTTTACACTTTTTTGTAATTGTCTTTTACGTAATGCGTTTTACGAATCGTGTTTTGTCTTACTATATGTTTCCACCTGTCGTGCGCCGCCGCAACTAGGGTTGTCCAAACTGCTCGACGATTGCTCGAAAAATGCTCGCTCGATTCCCGCTCAGTTTGTAAATGAGCCGATCGGATCGGTTCGATTCAAATTCAATCCGAGCATGAGCATAGCTCCGCTCGCTCGGTTTCGCTCGAATTATTTTTATTAATAATTAATATATATATTTATATTATAGATTTTATAGATTAATAACTCAAGAAGAAGTTTATGGCTTTTGAACTAAATGACAATTTGTATGAACAAGTTGTAAATATCACTTGTTTTGTTTCATTCGTATAACAATCGTATCACTTGTTTTGGTATGAACAAGCTTAAAGAAGAAGTTTATGGCTTTTGAACTAAATGACAATTTGTATTCGCACTTTATTTTGTGTTGCTTTTGTATTCGCACTTTATTTTGTGTTTCTTATGTATTCGCACTTTATTTTGTGTTGCTTTTGTATTCGCACTTTAAGTTAGAATTTGTTTTTGTTGAACGAAGCCTTATTATTCAATCGAGCGAAAACGATCCGCTCGCTTTTTTTTAGGATTTGATAAAAACCGAGCGAAACCGAGCCGATCGATTTAAATTCAATCCGAGCATGAGCATCACTTTTGCGATCGGTTTTACAAATTTGATCCGCTCGGATCGGATCGGTTGTAATTCAATCCGAGCATGAGCAGACCCTCGATCGGATCGGATCGGATCGTGAACACCCCTAGCCGCAACGCGTGACGGGCAAAATACTAGTTTATATGTAAAAAGTAAAAAAGAATAGAAAAATGTGTACACCATTAATGACAAAATTAAATGATTTAAGTTTCTTATCGCTCTTCTCGCACTATGACTCTTCTATAATGAACCTATGTGTATATGTATGTTTTTTTTTTGAACGGAGTATGTGTATATGTATGTATGTATGTATAGAGATGTGTATATGTATATTGGAAAATAAAGTTTGTAATGGTCTAGGACCCTCGTGGTTGGTACTAGGGGCGGCGATTTTTATCTTAACACGAAAAAAATAGGTTTGGGTTGACTAACATGATCCGTTTAAAAATATGTCAGTTTCGGGTTGACCCGTTAACCTGTTTAAGTATTAAAAAAAACTTATATATATTTGTGTTGTTCTTTTTCCCATTTTCCATTTACATGGTTAGTTATAACAATGTTAGTTTTGACACACCATATTATTTACTTGTCACACTCATACACCATTAAATTAGGGTTGTTCATGAGTTGATTCGAGCCAGGGCAAGCTCGGTCTCGGCTCATCTCAGATTTGAAACTAAGCTGAAAATTTTAGCTCGAGTTCGACTTGGTTTTTAACCGAGCCGGCTCGGCTCGGCTTGATTAGGCTCGAATTTAAAAATAAATATTAATACATAGTTCAAAATGACATATCCAAAATAAGTTCAACATACTATATTACAAGCCAAAACCAAGTTTAATCAAATACAAAAGAGTTAAATGCTTGGTTAGTCCATGTGGTTTGCAAAAATTGCAGACTTGGTCCTAGTGGTTTACTAATTACACGTGTGGTACCAAAACTTGTCAAAAATGCACTCGGTTGGTCCGCAGCCCTAACATCAGTTAAATATCTCTGTTAAAACACACCATATGCTTGGCACATGAGGGTAATTTGGTCATTTCAGTCTAGTTGGTCCCCCCACCCCTTTCTTCTTCCACAAACCACCACCACCACCATCTGTCTGCATTTAAACGTATGCTTCAATTGAAACCCTAACTGGTCCCCCCCCCCCCTCTCGTTTTTACATTGAAAAAAAGTTGGGGGACAATGAATCCATCCTCTCCACAATAATCAAGAAACCCTAGAACAACAATAATGGTGGAGTATTGATTCTCCCCCAACTCAGCTACCATTGTCTCATATATCCAATTCAAATCATCACTCATTCAATTTGCTCATCATAATCTTGTATGCGAATTCAAATCATCACTCAAACAACACAAAATAAGTTATCTTCCTTCTGGATTGTACGCGAATCAAGCATTGCTGCTATAAACTCTACATAATCTAAGGCACCACTATGGTCTATAACAGCCTGCAAAGAAGATGATGTTATTGACGATGGATACAAGACGGTTGACAAAACCAAACTATATAGATTATTACCGATTCCATTAATTTAGTGATTTCTGAATCTTTTAATGCGACACCAGCTCGTTCTAAGCCTTCCCTTAATTCCTCTAATGTGATTTGATTACTGCCGTCAGTGTCCATAGTCTTGAACATTTCTGTAAGTCCAACAATGCAGACAGATGTTTAAATGCAGACAGATGGTGGTGGTGGTGGTGGTGGTTTAGGGAAGAAGAAAGGGGTGGGGTGGGACCAACTAGACTGAAATGACCAAATTACCCTCATGTGTCAAGCACATGGGGTGTTTTAACAGAGATATTTAACTGATGTTAGGGCTGAGGACCAACCGAGTGCATTTTTGACAAGTTTTGGTACCACGCGTGTAATTAGTAAACCACTAGGACCAAGTCTGCAATTTTTGCAAACCACAGGGACCAACCATGTCACACCCCAACCGATGGCGGAATCATCAGGGCGCGGCACTGAGCGAAACAGATTGTTCATGAGAAATCCATAACAACTATTATTACCGAATATTTAGCATTACGTCCCATACCGTAACATATTAAGCAAACAAGTTATTACAGACCAAATGTCTCAAAAACAAGTAATTGTTCCGACAACTCAGATTTCAAGTTATTGTTCGTTTCTAGACTCTTCCTAGTCTTGATTCACTTAGCAGACAGCGAAGCATCCTAAACACCTGTCACATACGTTAAAATAAAGTTAATACACATAGTGTAAAGGTGAGCATACAAGTTTAATAGTATAGCAGAGTTCGAAATCGTTTACGCATAACCAGCATGTACAACGTATAATATGAAGCACGTAAGTTATCGACAAAGATCCTATCAATACCAATGACTGTGATTTGACTGCGAGTAGCAAGTGCGCAACACATGTTCACCGCTGTGAACACGTGAAGTAATATCCTTAACAACCCCTGAGTGAACAGGTGCTGAGTCCAAACTATAATACTATCGTTGCTAAGGTAGGCAGACATCAATCAATGTGTAAACATAACAAACAGGCATTCATCGAGTCACGTATAACATGCAATAGCGGTTAGCGTTAAAAGTGTTTGTGTTGTGTGTTCGATGTGATTTAGAATAAGTAACGTATGTTACACCCAAAAGTGCGTTAAGCCAAAAAGGGATCGAGTATACTCACAGCGTTGATGGATTGAAGGGAGCGCTAGAGTGAGAGTCAGCCTAGTTACAGAACGATAGCGTAAGCGATAAGTGGCACGTAAAACAGCGCAAGTGTTGAAGTGTCGAAGTGGCATCCGAACGGATGGCTACCCGATCGGATGGCCATCCGATCGGATGGCCGTTCCGTCGGTTCGCCACCCGTTTGGCATGGCTGTGTTTGTGTATGATGGCTTTAAAGTTTTTGTTGTAGCATTTTATAAAATGAGTAGTATCCTTACCATTCAGGTCACCCGTTCGAATGGTCATCCGGTCGGATGGCCGTTCGTTCGGATGGCAATCCAAGTGGAGGCCACAATTGTTAAAATGTAGGGTATACATGTCAACTGATCGGATCGTCGTTCGATCGGATGGCAATCTGATCGGACGGCAGTCCGTTCAGCGATATGCTCGTTTGAAATTTCGTTAAGTTTGAAAGTTTGCGGTTTGATCGAGACGGTATGACAACGTGTTAAACAACCAGCATTCCAACAAGCCCAAGCTATCCGATCGGACGAGAATCACCCCAATCTGACCAGTCAACTATTCTTGACGGTTTGTTTATGTTCAACCCGAAATCAGTTGTCTCTTTGGTAGAAATCAGATCTGGGACCGACGCTTCACTAGGAAATGAGTAGAAGGCCTAAACTAGCTCCGATTCTACTGGTTTTGAGTGCATTAAGTGTAAAAGAGTTGAAAGAAAGTAATAAAACCATATTTCAATCCTTTAATCCTTGAAAATGTTTAAATTTATGCGAAAACAGTGTTGATTCATGTGGAAATCCCTCGGATCCAAGTTGTTCTTGGTGGAATGAAGCCAAAACTTGAAGTTCATAAGAATTCCATGATGACATCACCCTAGAACACCTTAAATCCACTGATTTGACGGTTGAAAGTGAAGATTTAACGGTGAAAAAGATGAAGAAATGCGTGTAGATCATAGAAGTACAAGATTCGGGGTAGAAACTTACAAGAATTGGGAGAAATCGAGAGAAATGAGGACTTGAGCACGCTGGTCGGAGGAAGGGATGTCACATCAATGAAAGTTGATGTGACAGGGTATTTATAGGGTTTTCAAAAGAGGAAAAGGTGCGCGCAGGTGACGGATCGGATGGCCATCCGATCGGATGGTCATCCGTTCAGATGACAATTCGATCGAATGGTCATTCGATCGAGTGGTGTCCGCGAGTTGGTTTTCGGTGTTTCGTTTCGCGCGATGGGTTTTGTGATGCGTTTCGAGTGAGCGATGCGATAGATTTAATAATTCCACAATACTATATCTAACATACAATCATCCTAAATATAAACTGTGAATCTCGAGTTTGCGATGAGATTGCGTTGCGATAGAGTTGCGATTGCGTTTTGAGTAATCACTACATAACATAAATAAACATGCACAAGTAACACATAAATAACACACACACGTAAAACAATATCCTGAACGCATAATTCGGGTTGCGATGCGATATCGATGCGATTAGCGATAGATCAATTAGCGATTAAAAATGCGATTTATTAACATGTACCCCACATAATACAACTAAAGCGATTAAAATGGATTCTCGATTACCAGTCAAGAAGTACATTCGATAATTAAGCAAGGAGAGACAGATCATAATTAGTAATCTTTTCTTCTTTTAACTCTGACTTTGACTTGTACTCTGACTTTCAAAACACGGGGTGTTACAGCCTCCCCTACTTTAGGAAATTTCGTCCCGAAATTTTAAGAAGTAGGCGTAACAAACAGTTGCGGGTACTTCGTTTTCATGTCACTTTCGAGTTCCCAGGTGAACTCGGCGCCGTGTTTGCCTTCCCAGCGAACCTTCACAATGGGAATGCGTGAGCGTCGGAGTACCTTGGTTTCTCGGCCCATGATCTCGACAGGCTTTTCCACAAAGTGTAATGTTTCGTCCACTTGCAGATCCTCAAGAGGGACATGTAACTCCTCATCGGCCAAACACTTTTTGAGGTTCGAAACGTGGAAAGTTGGGTGGACATTAATCAGTTCCTCTAGTAGTTCGAGTTTGTAGGCCACTTTGCCAATCCTTTCCAGAATCTTAAAGGGTCCCACATATCGAGGCGCGAGCTTTCCTTTCTTTCCGAATCTGATCATCCCCTTCCAAGGTGCAACCTCTAGGAGTACGTGATCGCCAACGTCAAATTCAAGGGGCTTGCGGCGTCTATCAGCGTAACTTTTCTGACGACTCCGAGCTTTCAGGAGGTTCTCTCGAATTTGGAGGATTTTGTCAGTCGTTTCTTGCAATAGCTCAGGACCGGTAATTTGCGCGTCTCCGATCTCGTGCCATACAATATGCGATCGACATTTTCTTCCGTATAATGCCTCAAATGGTGCCATTCGGATACTAGAGTGATAACTATTATTGTACGAGAATTCGACTAAAGGAAAGTGTGCGTCCCAATTACCACCGAAATCTATGAAACACGAGCGAAGCATGCCTTCAAGGGTGCGAATCGTTCGCTCAGTCTGACCGTCGGTTTGGGGATGGAAAGCGGTACTTAGATTAAGAGTAGTACCGAGAGCGAATTGAAACGTTTCCCAAAGACGCGAGGTAAACCGACCATCGCGGTCAGAGATGATGTCACGAGGCGTTCTGTGTCGACAAATAACCTCATTGGTGTAGATTCGTGCTAATCGTTCCACCTTATAGTCTTCCTGTATTGGTAGAAAATGGGCGGATTTGGTAAGACGGTCAACGATAACCCAAATGCTGTCGTGACCTAATGGCGTGCACGGAAGTTTTGTTATAAAATCCATAGCTATACTCTCCCATTTCCACATAGGGATCTCAGGTTGTACGAGTAAGCCAGAGGGGCGTTGATTATAACAACCCTCCTAAATATTTTCGAAACCCCTAATATATTTAAAATGTTCCTATACGTCTTAAAGTATACCCCGTATACGAAAACCGAGCCCTAAATACCTTATGTAATTAAAAATAAAATAAAAGCAAGGAAATAGTGTCGCTCGCGGGCCTCGAAGACCCCTTAAGGATCTTACGCGGGGCGCGACAGACAGTCACCAGGGTGAGCCACCAGGCTGCCACGTGTCATGATCGTGTCGAAGCTATAATCAACGAATCAGCAAACCTAGGCCTACCAACCCTATGTCACGAGCCACGTAGCCCTTGGCTAAACCCCTCGCGGGGCGCGACAAGGTGTCGAACAGACACTATAAATAGGTGCATTCGGCCTTCAGTTTACCTCGTTCAAATTTCACTTCTTGTTGGTGCATACGTCTGTCGACTTCGTCTTGTATCGAGTCTTGTATTATATATAGATAGATCAGGGCACGAAAAACGAGAAATGTGTGTTTATAGGGATTTCGCTTGAAATGACACAAGTGTCATTTCAAATGAAATTAGACTTATTATTTCGCACGAAATCATAATGTTGAGTTCGTTTGAGTAATTTCGTGCGGAATTAGATTCCGCTTGAACCATTTCAAGCGAAATCACTTCTCCTATAAATACCTGATGTGCCTTGTCATTTGTAACGATTCTGATTCTGGTAGCGAAGCTCTGTCGAAGTGTCTACAACATTGTAATCGATCTGATATCAATCAAAAGACAGTTTAAATTGATTTCTCGTGCAATTCAGCTGAAATAACACTGATACATCTGTTTCCGCCTTTTGTATTGGTGAAGATCTCTTCTGAATGACTCATTTGGGTCACAAAACGATCCTACAAGTGGTATCAGAGCTCAGGAGGAGGAGTTCTTACCATTTCAGCTGCAAAATCTGATTTCTACACCTTCTTTTTCAAAATTAACCAGTTTTCACGGACAAAATGGCTTGATTTTCTCACATTTTATGCGAAACAGTGTTTTATCAAATCCTTGAAAGAATTGGACCTTAATTCGATCTAAAATTGGTAAAATTTGTAATTCGCTTGAAAAACAGATCGATCATGATGATGTCAGCAGAATTTCACACGAAATAAGCAATTGATTTCGCTTGAAATCGTTATTCCGCTTGAAAGTTACACTTAATTTCACACGAAATCAGATCTTAATTCCACTTCAAAGGTGATTCCGCTTGAGTGTGAGCATTAGTGTGTAATTCCGTACAAAATAGCAGTTCATTTCACACGAAATCAGATATTTCGTTTGAAGCTAATTCCGCACCAAAAGGTTATTTCGTCTGAAAGTTTATTCCGCTTGAAAAACATACTGATTTCGCTTGTAAACTTGATTCCGTTTGAAAGACTGATTCCGTGTGAGACTTGATTTCGGTTGAAACTGACAGTTTGTGAACATTTGAAAATCGAAACATGGAGAACGAGTTTTATAATGCCTTTGCTAGTCCAATGACAATTACTCAGAATACAATGCTTGAAAATGAAACGGGAACAACGCAAAAACCGCCTAAGCTTATGGACATTGATGATTTTAGTGGATGGGCTGAATGTTTTGGTAACTGGGTTGAAGCTTATCATTTAGATGCATGGGAACATACTGAAGTTCAATATTCTAGACCAGTCGGGAACAACAATGTGAAAATACCGATTAGAGAATTGAGTGCTGAAGAGAAACAGAAATACAAAGATGAGAAGTTGATGGTTAGTTTGTTGCAGCAAGCGATTAAAGAAGACATCTTGATCTTACTTCAACACAATGGAAGTGCTTGTTCGATATGGAATGAACTAGAATCAAAGTTTCTTGGAAGTGATGATATGCTAAAGAACAAAAAGTCGCTTATGAAGAAGGAATTTGATTTGTTCCGAGGTTTAAGAAATGAAAGCACTAAGCAGATCATTGAGAGATACTGCAATTTATTGAAGAATATGAAAAGATTGGGCATCAACAAAGATAAAGATGAGTTGATTGAGAAGCTGCCTGATGCGCTGCCACACGATGTCTGGGGAACGTATTTGATGATGTTGAAAAATAAACCAGATTTTAACAATATCACGTTGAGCGAGTTTATTAAACATCTTGAAGCTCAAGAGATGGAACAAAGGAAAATTGCTAGAATGAAGAACTATGATGGAGAACAACATATTGGATTGTATTACAAAAGTGGTATTAGTGACAAAACCAATTTATCTCCAAAAATTGAAACTGCTTTCAATGCAACAAGTTCTTCTGAAAATTCATCTCAGGGATCAAGCAGCAAAACAAGATTTACTTCATTTCCGTTATTTGATCCACATTTTACAGCAACAAAGAGTGGCAAAGTACTTCAATGCAATATTGCATTAAATCTGGAAAATGATCAGAACTATTCAGAGGAAGTAGCTAAAAGTCATATGTCTTTGTTAGTAACTGTACTTGAATCTTATGGTAATTTAGTTGCAGGGAGAATCGGGAATCCAATGCTTACAAAAGAGGACTACGATCAAGTAGATGCTGAAGAAATGGAGTTGATGGATATAAAGTGGTGTTTGGCGAGCGTGTTAAGAAGAGCCGAAAAGTTTAAACAAATTACGGGAATAGATGATTTCCGTGATGCGAATGTTTCTACTTTAGGTTTTGATAAATCCAAAGTTACTTGTTTTCGTTGCAGGGAAAAGGGGCATTTCAAGAGGGAGTGCACAAATCGCGAAGCAAGTGGAGCTCAAAATCCTTTTGGAAACAACGACTACTATCGAAAGGCGATTTATCATCAAGTTGCTCAACAGCCATATCAACAACAACAACCACAAACTGCACATGCTCGAAAGATTGAAGATTCAAAGAAAGCTTGTCTCGTTAATCAAGATGATGGAAGTTCATCAAAAGAAAACAGTTGGGATAAATATCTTTCAACAGAAAAAGAAGCATATTTGACAAACAAAATGGTTGATCAAGATGATGAAAGGCTTCCGGAGGGTTTCAGTTGGAAAGATTTCAGTTGGGATGACTATGATCCTAACAAAACTTCTGGTCATAAAGCTTTTGTTGCTCAGATTATCAATGATTATACTGATGACTATTGGGCAGAAAAAATCAGAAAACGTTTAAATGCTGAAGCTGAGAAAAAGAAGGAAGTTGAAGAAGTAGTTCAAATGAGAGTAGTCAAAGAAATTCCAGAATTTGAAATTAAAACAGATGCTGATGCAGTCAAGGTCTCTGAGAAGTGTATGAATTGTGAATCTCTGATAAAGCAAAACAATGAATTGCTACACAACATGAAAAGGCTGAAAGAATCATATGATGTCTTGAACAAAGCCATGAACAAATACAACGAGTCGAGCACTGAACAAGCTGTAGCAATGAATACACTCAAAGGAGCGTATATGAGACAGCTTGACAATGTCAACTATTACACTGAGAAGTGTGCTGAGCATGAGTTGAAACTGGAAACTCAGAGAATAGAAACTGAGAGAGTTAATAATTTGTTAAAAAGTTACCCATGTTCTACTTTTGTGGTTGACAGGATTTACCCGATAGTGGAAGGATTGAAGACGTTTGAAGAAGAAAAGACTTCTGGAGAAAAGAATTCTGAAACAAGAGAAGATGATGAAGTAAAGACATCTGGTAAGAAACCAAGTGTTGTTTATAACAAATGTCCACCCCCGGTCGAAAATGGATATTCTCCGAGAAATCCAAATTCAGAAAGAGTCAAAAAGGCAACAAACTTACAGTGGGAGTCTGAGTCATCAGATAACTTGCCAGGAAATATTGATGTCACGTTCACATCGTCTGACACTGATCATGAGTCCGAGTTAATAAAGAAAGTGGTCGATCAGGTGTTGGATAAAGATGAAACAGAGGAGTCAAAGTCGGAGTCAAAATCAGAGTCAAAATCAAAGTCCGACACGTCAAGTCAAAAAGACAAACAGGGCAAAAGAGTTTATAATAAAGAATTTTTGTTATCAAAATCCAATTTGAATGACGAACCGATCAAAGTAGCATATACTTTGAAAGATTCTGACAAATTATATTCTGATGAGGTTTTTCCAATAAGAGGTGTTAAAACTGAAATGATTAAAAAGGTTTTCAAATTAACAGAAATTAATATTTCTGAAATAAAAGATGTAAATCTTTCTGAAAAACCTAAAAAGTACACCTCAAGAGTTCAACAAAGGTTAAACAAGAAAAAGGGTTACAGTTCTGGTTCTGGTTTTCAAAAGAAACCAAACCATAACGGTAATTTTAAAAAGAAAGGTTTAGGATTTATTCCACCTGAAAATCATAAAAATAATAAAATTTCTAAAACAAAAATTGTATTTGTTTCAGGAACAAGTGCTGAGAGAGACGAAAAGAGTTCATTCTGGAAGCAGACGAACAAAGAATTCCTTGCTAAGAAGCAAGAAGATATGAAGAAAAGTGCTGCTCAGAAGAAGATAGAGACGAGAACCTGTTTTCAATGTAAAATAGTTGGTCACATTGCTAGGAATTGTCCAAAGGCAATACAAATAAAATAGGGAGTCTCTGGTAAACTAAAAGAAAAAGTGATTGAATTTGAACCACCAATTGACAGATCTAAAATTTTCAAAAATTCAAAATTTGAAATTGGTGAATGTTCAAAGGTTGGTGTTAAAAGAAATGAAAAGCTTAACAATAAAAAATGGGTTGTTAAGAATTCAAGTGGCAGTTCAGGTGATGAATCTGATTCCATAAAATCAGAGGAGCCACAAGCTGAAGAAAAAGTTGAGAAAACAGTTCCGCCATTGGATGAGGTTAATTTTCCACCGTTGCGGGCTGAGAATTTGAAATCTAAAATCGGCAAAGTTGAAATTTCAAATCAATTTTATTCTGAAAAGAATAAATTTGATGTTGAAAAGACTTTCAACGGAAATGTGAAACACATTTTTGGAAAAATGGTCGATGGTAAGGCCAAATGAGTGAAAGAATTCTATGCTTCCAAAAAGAATGTTCACAAGTCTGTTGAAAGTGATAGTGAAAAAGAGAAAGTTACACCCAAGGATGGTCAGGCCTGGGTGTCAATATTTTTCAAAGAATAAAAACCTGACTTGCCGGAGCTCCCTAGTTGGTAATCGTGGAGGATGAATCGGCATCATTCTTGAGAAATGTTTTTGAATAGGTTTAAGTGTGACTTGCCGAAACTCCCAGGTTGGTAGTGTGGAGTAGGTATCGGCATTCTGAGATTTCAACCTACAAGAGGTATTTTGTTGGTAAGCAAACCGACAAGTGGTTGAAAGAGAGGTTTTACTTACAAGTTGTTGGCAGTTATTCCTACAAGTGGTTAATCAAGGTCATTAAGTTGAACTTGATTTAACTATAATTCAAAAGATTGGAAAACAAGGTGATGAATTAATCCCCTATCCTACAAATGGTTTTATAAAATCAACAAAACTAATTTTCCGGAAAAACCTTTTTGATTAAAACAAACTCAAGTGTTTTGAAATCAAATGGGAAAATAGTTTGTTGTGAGGGGAGTTCTGATTGTTTATGCCAAATGAATGGCGATTTGAAGCAATTCACAACAGTTGTCACTTTACTTGTACAGTTTGTTTTCAAAAAAATTTTTAAATGATTTTGCATTTTAGGGGGAGTAAGAAACTTTCAAGAAAATCCAAAAACATTTGAAAATTTGAAAATGTCAAAAAACAGGATAAAATGAAAAAGAGTTTTGTTGTGAAAAAGAGGAAATGATAGTACATCAGTGGACTATCACAGCACGCTAAAGAATTGGAAAGTTAAATGTGATAAACGGTCTCACTGATGATGTGCCAGTATGTTTTTACACATTTAGTATATTGTGTCGAGATATAAACCTTAATTTCAAACTTACTTATATCGTGGGGAACATCTCTCGGATATATGGGTAACCCCCGAAATCTTGTTTGAAAGGTCTCTCTTTCTGAAATACTAGGTCTTTATACTCAGTGATATCTGGGGTATTATCCCGAGACTTCTGATTTTGCGGAAGCAATGGCCTAGTCCCCTTATAATACTTTCTGCTTGCTTGAAATATAGCACCCCCCTCAGCATAAAAAAATGATAAAACATTGCAAAATGCTAATCATGTGTTGTTGAGGAAAAGATTCTCTAAAGGGAACACACTAAAAGTCGAAGCCATCATCTCTTTGCTGAACGGAAGTTCTGACCTGAGCTCTCATGGCCATCGCATTTAACCCCTTACAAATATCATATGTGGTATACTCACCTGTAAGACTGAATATTGGGATCTGGATACGGGAGTATATTCTGAGGTGGGACACATGAATAAGTTTAAGTCTCCAAAACACTAAATCTCGTATCTCGAAACAGTTGAACTTTGTGTGAAAATTTAAGTGGATTAGTATACTGACAATCTAGGTGAATCGTTTAGAACTTAAAATGTTTAAAGCTTAACGGTGTTGGTGATTTGTCTCAAAAACTGATATGATCCTCTTACACAAACTCACAAAAATATTGTCTGTAAATATTTCTTTACTGCATTTCGTTTATTTTAAAATCCAAAAAGATTTTCTGTGTGTTTTAGCATAAATATTTTTGAAAAATCCAAAAAAATTTTCGACAACTGATGTTGAAGAGCTGATTTTCAAAATTCCGAGTGCTAAACATGAAGAACAGGTTTAGGAAAGTGTTTTTGATGAAAGTAAATATGTTTACAAGTGAATCATCAGAGTCTAAATCATTTTGAATGATTCCTGCTAAGTGGTTTTTGAATCTGGAAATTTTAAAATTTGTGAAACTTATGTTTATGGTAGAGATTGTGCAGGAAAAGCCAGGTTATGATTTTAGAACCTGAAGATGGTGAATTCCAGACTACGATCCCAGCTGATTGAAAGGGGGAGTCTGAAGACAAGAAAGAGGGAGTGGTTAGAGCCAGTGTTTGATCATGAAGCTATATCCACGCAGCCGACTTATGCTGAAAGAGATCTGATCAAGAGAATTAGAAAAAGATAAGAGCAAGGTCGAGATTATGGTGAAGAAAGAAGATTGATTGAGGATACTTACAATGGAGAATCTTTGAAGAGAGCGAGAAGACTGATAAAGGCTGAAGGTTTGACAACCGAAGACTCGACACTGAAGACTTATCAACATCCGAGGGGGAGTCTGTTGGTGCATACGTCTGTCGACTTCGTCTTGTATCGAGTCTTGTATTATATATAGATAGATCAGGGCACGAAAAACGAAAAATGTGTGTTTATAGGGATTTCTCTTGAAATGAAACATGTGTCATTTCAAACGAAATTAGACTTATTATTTCGCACAAAATCATAATGTTGATTTCGTTTGAGTAATTTCGTGCGGAATTAGATTCCGCTTGAACCATTTCAAGCGAAATCACTTATCCTATAAATACCTGATGTGCCTTGTCATTTGTAACGATTCTGATTCCGGTAGCGAAGCTCTACCGAAGTGTCTACAGCATTGTAATCGATCTGATATCAATCAAAACACAGTTTAAATTGATTTCTCGTGCAATTCAGCTGAAATAACACTGATACATTTGTTTCCGCCTTTTGTATTGGTGAAGATCTCTTCTGAACGACTCGTTTGGGTCACAAAACGATCCTACACTTCTCTCTCTAAATTTCTATATAGTAGGCACTATACTCGGGCATAATACCCCCCTAAATAACGAAGTTCTGCCCCGTTGTAAGTATTATAACCCCGATTACGTATTAGATACGCAAATATTGCAAGAGAAAGGATTATGGGGGATGCTCCATATACTGCAATTTTTGCAAAATATCTGGACACAAGGAAGAACACTGCAGGAAGAAACCCACCAATAAGATATGCTACAATTGTGGAGATCAAGGTCACATCAAGCCAAACTGTCTGAATCTAGCTCCAGCCATGAACAACAAGACTACCAAAATTGCTAGAGCATTCGTTCTGACTGCAAAAGAAGCGAAGATGATTCCGGACATTATAACCGGTACGTTTTTAGTTAATGATGTTTTTGCTAGAGTATTATTTGACTCTGGTGCAAACCAAAGTTTTATTAATACTTCATTTTGCAAACTTCTCAATCAACCATTAACTAAACTCCAACAAGAATGTCTAGTAGAAACAGCAAATGGGGAAACCATTAAGATTTTTGAAATCTTGCAGGAAGCAAGAATAGAAATTTCAAACCATAAGTTTATTGCAAACCTTTATCCCATGAATCTGGCAGGATTTGATGTTGTGTTAGGAATGGATTGGTTAGTAGCCAATAAAGCCAGTATTTTATGTAATCAAAAGTCAATTCAAGTAAATTCACCAAGAGGTGAAAAGATCACAATTAAAGGAGATAAGCCATCTAGATCTACAAAATTCATCTCTCTGCTGAAAACAGCAAGTTATGTAAGAAAAGGATCATTAGTGTATTTGATTTCTATAATCATTAACACTAAAGGAAAAGAACTGAAAGATATTCCTGTAGTATCTCAGTTTCCAGATGTGTTTCCAGAAGAATTACCAGGACTACCGCCAGACAGAGAAGTCGAATTCAGAATCCACCTGCTACCAGGGACAGCACCAATCGCCAAAGCCCCTTATCGTTTGGCCCCCGCAGAAATGCAGGAACTGAAGAAACAGTTAGACGAATTGTTGGAGAAAGGATCCATACAGCCAAGTTCATCACCTTGGGGAGCGCCAATCTTATTCGTCAAGAAGAAAGACGGATCGATGCGAATGTGCATTGATTACCGTGAATTAAACAAGGTCACGATTAAAAATCGGTATCCCTTACCAAGAATCGATGATCTGTTCGATCAATTGCAAGGAGCTCGATTTTTCTCTAAAATCGATTTGCTCACAGGATATCATCAATTAAAGGTACAGGAAGAGGACATTCCTAAGACCGCATTTAGAACAAGGTATGGCCATTATGAATTTACAGTCATGCCACTTGGTTTAACCAATGCCCCAGCTGCATTTATGGACGTGATGAACCGAATATGTAAACCATATTTGGATAAATTCATAATTGTCTTCATAGATGATATTCACATTTACTCTAAGAATAAAGAGGAACACGCAGCGCATCTACATGCACTTCTAAGTTTATTGAGAAAATAAAAGCTTTATGCAAAGTTTTCTAAGTGTGAATTTTGGTTAGAACAGGTACAATTTCTTGGATATTTAGTTAACCATAAAGGAATTCATGTAGATCCCACCAAGATCGAGGCAATTACCAAATGGAAAACCCCTGAGTCACCAACCGAGGTTAGAAGTTTCTTAGGATTAGCCGGTTATTATAGAAGATTTATTCGAGATTTTTCTAGAATAGCCATTCCGTAACTAAGCTAACCTGTAAATCTGTTAAGTTTGAATGGGGACCAAAACAAGAAGAAGCCTTTAGAATTCTTAAGCAAAGATTAACCAACGCACCCATACTAGCGTTACCAGAAGGAACTGAAGACTTTGTAGTTTATTGTGACGCTTCTAAGTTAGGTTATGGATGTGTGTTGATGCAACACCAAAAGGTTATAGCTTACGCCTCTAGACAACTTAAGAATCATGAAGAGAATTATTCAACTCATGATTTAGAGTTAGGAGCGATAATTTTTGCCCTGAAAATTTGGAGACATTACCTTTACGGTAGTAAGTTTACCATTTTCACTGATCATAAGAGTTTAAGGTATGTTTCGGGCAAAAGGAGTTAAATATGAGACAAAGACGCTGGATGGAAATATTAAGTGATTACGATTGTATTATCCAGTATCATGCAGGAAAGGCTAACGTAGTAGCTGATGCTTTAAGTCGAAAGTATCATGAAAAGCCAAAAAGAGTACGTTCTCTTAAATTAAATCTACAAGTAGATTTAAATGAACAGATTAGGAAAGTACAATAATAAGTTATCAAGGATGATACTGAAAAGTTGAAAGGAATGATTAAGGAATTAGAACAAGGAACAGATGGAATTTGGAGATTTCATTAGGAAACCTACGTCACCATATATTAGAAGAAGCCCATAAGTCTAAGTATACGATGTATCCTGGAAGTGATAAGATGTATCAGGATTTAAGAAAGAATTTTTGGTGGAAAGGAATGAAGAAAGATATAGCAGCTTATGTTTCTAAGTGTTTAACCTGTTCACAAGTTAAAGCTGAGCATCAGAATCCCTCAGGTTTGTTACAACAGTTAGAAATGCCAGTTTGGAAATGGGAATTGATAACAATGGATTTTGTTACCAAATTACCCAAAACGAGAAAAGGTAATGATACAAACTGGGTGATTGTAGATAGACTAACTAAGTCAGCTCATTTCCTACCAATGAAAGAAACTTTCAGTATGGAACAATTAGCTAAGTTATATGTAAATGAAATCGTTTCATTACATGGAATTCCTTTATCAATTGTTTCTGATAGGGATAGCCGTTTTACCTCTCATTTTTGGACAAGTTTCCAAAAAGCAATGGGAACCAAGTTAAATCTAAGCACAGCCTATCACCCACAAACAGACGGACAAAGTGAAAGGACAATTCATACAATGGAAGATATGCTTAGAGCTTGTGTAATTGATTTCGGAGGTAATTGGGATAATCACTTACCATTAATAGAATTCTCTTATAATAATAGCTATCACACAAGTATTAATGCTGCACCATTCGAAGCACTTTATGGACGAAAGTGCAGAACCCCAGTCTGTTGGGCAGAAATTGGAGAAAATCAACTATCCAGACCTGAGATAGTACAAGAAACAACCAACAAGATTATTCAAGTCAAGGAACGACTAAAAGCAGCACGTGATCGACAAAAGAGTTATGCTGACAACAGAAGAAAGCCGTTGAAATTTCAGGTAGGAGACAAGGTATTATTGAAAATCTCTCCTTGGAAAGGTGTGGTAAGATTCATCAAAAGGGGAAAGCTAAGCCCCATGTATGTTGGACCATTTGAGATTATTAGAAGAATAGGACCTGTAGCCTATGAGCTACAACTTCCAGAGGAAATGGCAGGAATACATGATGTATTTCATGTATCTAATCTCAAGAAATGCTTAGCTGATGAATCGTTAGTCGTATCTCTTAAGGAAATAGAAGTAAATGAACAGTTAAAATTTGTAGAAAGTCCTCTACAGATTGAAGACAGGAAAGTCAAGAATCTCAAACACAAAAGATTGGTTCTAGTCAAAGTAAAATGGGACTCCAAAAGAGGACCAGAATACACATGGGAGCTTGAATCAGAGATGCAAAGGAAATATCCACACTTATTCCAGTAGACCTCGAGGACGAGTTCTAAAACAAGGTGGGGAGGATATAACAACCCCCCTAAATATTTTCGACACCCCTAATATATTTAAAATGTTCCTATACGTCTTAAAGTATACCCCGTATATGAAAACTGAGCCCTAAATACCTTATGTAATTAAAAATAAAATAAAAGCAAGAAAATAGTGTCGCTCGCAGGCCGCGAAGACCCCTTACGGATCTTACGCGGGGCGCGACAGACAGTCACCAGGGCGAGCCACCAGGCTGCCGCGTGTCATGATCGTGTCGAAGCTATAATCAACGAATCAGCAAACCTAGGCCTACCAACCCTATATCGTGGGCCGCGTAGCCCTTGGCTAAACCCCTCGTGGGGCGCGACAAGGTGTCGAACAGACACTATAAATAGGTGCATTCGGCCTTCAGTTTACCTCGTTCAAATTTCACTTCTCTCTCTAAATTTCTGTATAGTAGGCACTATACTCGGGCATAATACCCCCTAAATAATGAAGTCCTGCCCCGTTGTAAGTATTATAACCCCGATTACGTATTAGATACGCTGGCCGATTGATCCAGGGTTCCGTAACGGCTGTCGTGGTTCTACCTGACGTAGTCGTTGGAATGCCGTCTCGGGGAGGGTGTTACTAATGTAAATATTGGGTTATTATACTAACACGTGTGCATTTGTGTAATTAATAGATAATCACCAGGAAATCCTAAAGGAAAACCCTAAGACAGCAATGTGAGTAATCTCCTTTTTACAAATTGTTTTACAAAACCTTTATTTATTTTAAATGATAATTAACAGTGATTGAGTCTTTGTAATTCTTCAATTACTGCCGGTATGTTGGGGTTTTGTATACAAAATGTGAAAGACGTTACCATTGGACAATGAGTTAGCCAATGAGTAATATGACCCACCAGTCAGGATTGACAGTACTGAATGAGTACTTGTCAAGATATAAACATTGTAATCGCTCTCAATACTGTTAAATGATAAAATTTGTTTTGATTAAACTGGGATTCACTCACCAGTATTTCCCACTGACAAATGTTTTTAAAACGTGTTTCAGGTAACAAAATGTAAAAGCCAATTAGAAGAAAGCCAGTTGGAGAGCACTGATGGCTTGGAAAAATGTGGCTATAAAAGTTACCTAAAAGACGATGTTTTAAATTCAATAAATAGGGTTTATCCCTATAAACATGTTGTAATAGAAACTTGGGTTTTACCCATGTGTTTATTAATATAAAATATGGTGGTTTTACTCTGATAAAATATTTCCTAACTACGGTCCTGATGAAATTTACGCTGCTAAAATGATTAAACATACGGATACCACCGAAACTGGTTCGCGTCCGCCCGTTCCCGGGATAGATACGGAGCGGGGGTTGCGACATTGATGCTCAGCCTTAACCTTTAAACAGGTCAGGCACTTCGAAACGTAGATAGCGATATCCTTCTTCATGCCCAGCCACCAGTACTTGTAGCGCATGTCCTGGTACATCTTATCGGCACCGGGATGAATGGAGTATCGCGACTTGTGGGCTTCGTCTAGCCGAATTTATCTTAAATTGGTGCGCTTGGGAATCCAAATTCGATTTAGATAATGAAAAATACCATTCGATTTGTTCACCAGTTGATCGCCATTGTTGATGATCATTTCTTTCTTCAAAGTGCGTTCGGTAAAACAAGCATATTGGGTGTCACGGATAAGAGTTTCGAGATTGTGCTGGGCTTGAGTATTTCGAACGCTATGCAAATAGCTTCATCGACTGAGAGCATCGGCGACAACGTTTACTTTGCCTGGGCGGTAACGGATCTCACAGTCGTAATCCTTGAGTAGCTCTACCCACCGGCGTTGGCGCATATTCAGCTCTTTCTGGCTAAAGATGTGTTGTAGGCTCTTATGGTCGGTAAAGACCGTACACTTGGTACCGTATAGGTAGTGTCGCAAAATATTGTGTGCAAAATGTGATTTAGAATAAGTAACGTATGTAACACCCAAAAGTGCGTTAAGCCAAAAAGGGATCGAGTATACTCACAGCGATGATGGATTGAAGGGAGCGCTAGAGTATGAGTCAGCCTAGTTACAGAACGATAGCGTAAGCGATAAGTGGCACGTAAAATGGTGCAAGTGTTGAAGTGTCGAAGTGGCATCCGAACGGAAGGCTACCCGATCGGTCGGTTCGCCACTCGTTTGGGATGGGTGTGTTTGTGTATGATGGCTTTAGAGTTTTCGTTGTAGCATTTTATAAAATGAGTACTATCCTTACCATTCAGGTCACCCGTTCGAACGGTCATTCGGCCGGATGGCCGTTCGTTCGGATGGCAATCCGAGTGGAGGCCACAGTTGTTAAAATGTAGGGTATACATGTCAACTGATCGGATCGTCGTTCGATCGGATGGCAATCCGATCTGACGGCAGTCCGTTCAGCGATTTGCTCGTTTGAAATTTCGTTAAGTTTGAAAGTTTACGGTTTGATCGAGACGGTATGACAACGTGTTAAACAACCAGCATTCCACCAAGCCCAAGCTATCCGATCAGACAGGAATCACCCCAATCCGACCAGTCAACTGTTCTTGACGGTTTGTTTGTGTTCAACCCGAAATCGGTTGTCTCTTTGGTAGAAATCAGATCTGGGACCGACGCTTCACAGGAAATGAGTAGAAGGCCTGAACTAGCTCCGATTCTACCGGTTTTGAGTGCATTGAGTGTAAAAGAGTTGAAAGAAAGTAATAAAACCATCTTTCAATCCTTTAATCCTCGAAAATGTTTAAATTTATGCGAAAACCGTGTTGATTCATGTGGAAATCCCTCGGATCCAAGTTGTTCTTGGTGGAATGAAGCCAAAACTTGAAGTTCTTAAGAACTCCATGATGACATCACCCTAGAACACCTCAAATCCACTGATTTCACGGTTGAAAGTGAAGATTTAACGGTGAAAAAGATGAAGAAATGTGTGTAGATCATAGAAGTACAAGATTCGGGGTAGAAACTTACAAGAATTGGGAGAAATCGAGAGAAATGAGGACTTAAGCACGCTAGTCGGAGGAAGGGCTGTCACATCAATGAAAGTTGATGTGACAGGGTATTTATAGGGTTTCGGATGACCATTCGATCGAATGGTCATTCGATCGAGTGGTGTCCGCGAGTTGGTTTTCGGCGTTTCGTTTCGCGCGATGGGTTTTGCGATGCGTTTCGAGTGAGCGATGCGATAGATTTAATAATTCAACAATACTATATCTAACATACAATCATCCTAAATATAAACCGTGAATCTCGAGTTTGCGATGAGATTGCGTTGCGATAGAGTTGCGATTGCGTTTTGAGTAATCACTACATAACATAAATAAACATGCACAAGTAACACATAAATAACACACACACGTAAAACAATATCCTGAACGCATAATTCGAGTTGCAATGCGATAGCGATGCGATTAGCGATAGATCAATTAGCGATTAAAAATGCGATTAAGTAGCGATTTATTAACATGTACTCCACATAATACAACTAAAGCGATTAAAATGGATTCTCGACTACCAGTCAAGAAGTACATTCGATAATTAAGCAAGGTGAGACAGATCACAATTAGTAATCTTTTCTTCCTTTGACTTTGACTTGTACTCTGACTTTCAAAACACGGGGTGTTACAAACCAAGCATTTAACTCAATACAAAATAAGTGTCAAATTTCAATGAGATACAATATAGTTCCTTAGCATCCCAATTAACCCTTAAATATGTCATAGATATCTAATTGCACTACTAAATACCAGCAAATAATAACCAATTTTCTATATATATTATATGTATATTAAAATAAAGCATGATAAAGGTAAATTAATCCGAGCAAAGCCGAGGTGAGCTAACAAGCAAGTCAAACCGAGCCGAGCCGGCTCAGCTCAGTTTCAAACCGAGGCATATCAAGCGAGCTTTTTTTTGAGCTAAATCCGAGCGCGCTTCGAGCAAGCTCCGAGTAGTGAGCTTTTTGGATAGCCCACATTAAACATGTTATCGATAACCCGCTTATAACTTATCAATATGTAGAACTCATTTAAAAATATGGGTTAAACGAGTTATGTTCAGGTTGTCCTGAATTTATGTGTGTGTGAGTTGAAATCTTTGACACGAAAATTATATAAGGTTGGGTTTAGGTTACACATTTCAGCCCGCCAACCCATAACGCTCCAACCCGTCAAGATTAACGCCCTTAGTTGCTACTTGGGGACTTTGTAGAAATATTTAGGGTATGTTTGGCAAAAGTAGCTGGTGGCTAGAAGCTGGTAGCTGTAGCTTTTTAGATATATTTGGTGCTTGGCAGAGTAACTGGAGCTTTTAATAAAATGTATAAAATGACCAAAATGGACATAACTAAAAATTTTAAAAAGATGTGCATTAGGGCAGGCGGGGTGGGAACACTTTTCACCGTGATGAAATTTGTTCACAAGTGATACCAAGAATAACAACACCGCCACCTATAATTATCACTCGTTAAAATAAGAACGCGTGATTTTTATAACGCGTTATGGGGTGTTAAGTGGTGAGGGAAATTGTTGGGTGTGGTGGTGAGTGATGACCATTTCCACTAAAAAAGGTTGTGAGTGATGGAATAAAGCTCGATGACGTGGCGGAAATTGATTGGATGTTATGAGTGATGAGTGATCACCCCCCTTAAAAAGTTCATTATCTTTAGAGGTTAAAAAAATCATGTTTTCCCAAAAAGCTTGTAGCTCCTTCTAAACGCTACTAGTAGGAGTGTTCAACCAAAAGCTTCAAGCTTCTAACCTAAAAGCTTCAAGTTCTTTCAACCAAACAAGGCTTTTTATTGAGTATGAACTTTTTCTTAAAAGCTTAAAGCTAGAAACTCCTAAAAGCTCCTAAAAAACTCCATGCCAAGCATACCCATTATTAACTTTAACTAATAATAATAAAACAAAATAAAATAAATTGGAATCCAGATATTTACTCGAAAACATCCATTAAGAATAGCCCAATGATGTTGGTGAGTTAGATAAGGTATAGAATAAATAGAGGTTATGAGTTCAATCCTCATGGAATCCAGATATATACTGGAAAACATTTAGTGGGACTTCCGGCTTCTCTATTTTCATCAAATAAATATCCATTTTGTTATTTGATTTTATACTTCAAATTGTTATATACTATTAATTCAACACATCCGGAGGAACAGTTATGTATCTGACTTTTGAGTTTTCAACACAACATTTTTATTGTTCACATTTCACAAAGCAAAACTCTCTGGAATATATGGTGGATTAGAGTTACGTTCGGAGTACTCTGTTTGGTCCAGTTGGTGCCCCGAGAGTTTTCGAAACTGATTCTGTTGGTCGTTTAAAAAAAACTTAAGTGTTTTTGTTTTTTTTTTTGTCTTTTTTTTTAGGTTTTTCTTTTTGTTTTTTAAGTTTCAATCGCACTCGGTATTATACAAGTAACGAAGCGAACAAGGCCAATACCGATAAAAAAACAACGCCGACATCAGTATCGGTATTCGTTTTTATTATTTTCAATTGATGTAAAACACGTTTTGATATCCTTTTAGCCATATAACGGCTTTTATTTTTTTTTGTTTCTCTTTCGGTTGTTATATCGAGTGTCGGTACCGTAACGAACAACACCAATCCCAACCAAATTCCTGCTACGTAGATTTACATATATTCAAAGCTTTAGGTTTTTAAAACACGTGTCGACATCCAGTTTATACATCAACTGTCCATATCATAACGATAACGTAATGAACCCAACCAATATCGAACGAGATTCTACTATTAACTTTATTTTTACCCTTGCCTCTACGTTTCTATTTATAAATTTGTTAAAAATTGGGACGCTCCGCCGCGTAGCGCGGTGTAACCCACTAGTTATATTCTGAAAACTCAAAAGTTAACTTATATCCTTCGCAATACTTCAAAATGTATCCTGAAAACATTTGGTGGGACTTCCATCTTCTCTATAAATTATCAACATATTCGGGCATATATGTATTGTACTCAAAGCTTTAGGGGTTTTCAAAAAATTTTGATATTACACTTTTAACCCAATTGCATTTGACCTTTTACTTTTACCCTAAAAGTTTTCATCTATTGCAATTTAACCTCACAACTTTTATGCTTTCAAATTTGGTCCTCCACACTTTCATATTTCGCAGATTTTTCGTTTTACGTTTCGTTTTAAATTATGTGAGCTAACACACGTAACATGTGTGTGTGTGGTTCTACGTTTTAACGTTTCGTTTTACACTTTGTACTAGATTTTGTGAGTTAACATGGCTCAGCATGCGTGTGTGGTTCAACGTTTTTGTGTCGTCTATTTTTTTCCCGTTTGACAAGTTCGTTACAACGCGCGGGGACCTAAATCGACTTAATTATTATTTTCTGTGTTTTACGTTGCAGTCTAATTTCTTCACATTACCCCACCGTAACTTTAGTATTGATGGTCGCTGGCGGTTTTGGTGAGGTTGTCATCTTCGGCTGATAGAGAAGTAGGGCCGAACAGATGAGGGAAGCAAGAAAGATGGCGAGATGGAGAGAGGTTGAGAGAAAAAAAAATTAGGGTTAGGCTCTGATACCATGAAGAATGATATGGTTCAAATTGATTTCCTCTCTCATTGATACAACAATATAAATACAAGATACAATCCCTTATTTTAGGGAATAAATAAATACAAAGATAATAATAAGATCATAACTATATTTACATAAACTATATTCTATTACTTCACATTACCCCACCGTAACTTTAGTATTGATGGTCGCTGGCGGTGATGTGGTATTGGTGTTATTTGACACGGTTTTGGTTTTATGGCCCTACCGCATTGCGACGGGTGATAAATCTAGTTGTGGTCAAATTTCATTTATATCTTTTGAAATACGGCTACTTACCATTATGTGTAATTAACCTATTCTATTCCTTTCAAAAAAAAAAACCTATTCTATTCTATATGTATAGTGTAAAGTGTGGCTAGTCTTTCCCTCGTACTAGCGCTACTAACCTATTACCTCACCAAATAACTAATTATCATAAATTATTCATTACGTGTTACAAAAGTGAAGTACTTAATGATTGTTTACTAGTTGTTTAACAAAGAAAAATAAATACTGAAAAAATCAAAGCATATAAACAAGGCTCATTCTATACGCACCCCCCCTTCCTGATTACACCCCCCCTTGTGAGAGGAAAACTGTCGGTCCCACGCAGGCCCCACCTGTAAGTATGTGAGAGGAGGGGGTGTAGAAAGTAGCACCCATAAATAAGCATTCAATTCACCGTATTCGTATATATGGACACTTTCTTAAATAATTAAGAGTGATGATCAAATAGGAAGTTTATTTTGGCTAGGAAGTGTAGGAAACAATAGGATTATAACATGTGGCAACATTTAAAATAAAGAGCAAGGGTATTTTAGTCAATCGTATCCTTTTTTCTTCCTTCTTCTCCCCAGTAACTTCAAAACCCACTATTTTCGAAACCCACCATCTTCAACCATTTCTTCACTTTCTATCTCAATAATCACTACATTATAATACGATTTTCATCACCAATCAATGAATCAAACACCCGATCAACGTGTTCTTCAATCGTTTAATTTCATACAAAATCTCGTTTTTTCCTGTGATTTTGAAGATAATCACTCGATCCGTTCGATTCGATCGCTGATAAGTGTTTCTATCATTCAAATTTCGTCAATCGTTGAAGAAACCGGCTTCGGTCCATGTAAGAAATTCTTTAATTTCATTTTTACGATCTGTATTTTTGATTTAGTTATTGCGTTTTACGATCTTGGTGGGGGTCCGGGGGCAGCGCCCCTGGTAGCGGGGTCCTAGGGGCGGCAGCCCCTGGCGGGGTCCAAGGGGCAGAGCCCCTGGCTGGGGTTGAGCTGCCTCTGGAAAACTGCATTCGTAGACAGTTTTTAGGCCATTGCGTTTTAGAGAGAACACTTTCTTTTGTTTTTTTAGGCCATTGCGTTTTAGAAATGAGACATTTTTAAGTGTTTTCTGGCCATTGCGTTTTATAAATAAGAAATTTCTTTGTGTTTTTGGTGCATTGTGTTTTAGAGAGAACACTTTCTTTTGTTTTTTAGGCCATTGCGTTTTAGAAAGGAGACATTTTAAGTGTTTTCTGGCTATTGCGTTTTAGGAATAAGACATTTGTTTGTGTTTTTGGTGCATTGCGTTTTAGGTAAAACACATTTTTATGTGTTTTCAGTCCATTGCGTTTTAGAAAGTACATTTTCTTTTGTGTTTTTAGACTATTGCGTTTTAGAAATAAGACATATCTTTGTGTTTTCTGGCAATTGCGTTTTACAAATAAGACATTTTTCTTTGTGCTTTTGGTGCATTGCGTTTTAGAAAAATGTCATTTTTTAGGTTTTTTTTTTCCATTGCGTTTTACGCAACTGAGTTTTTTTTCCATTGCGTTTTACGCAACTGAGTTTTCAAAAAAAAATTTCGTAAATATAACAATAGTATACTCGTTTTAAAGATAAAAAAACGCTTGTTTTTTTTGTGCAATTTTTATAAAAAAATAATGTCGTATGAAAGAGTTATTAACGTTTAAAAAATGGGGGGATTTGGAGGAGAGATAAACTATTGCCTTGACTTGACTAAAATGCCCCTGAACAAACCCACACGCCTTTTTTTTTTCTTTCAATTTCACCCATTTAATCTTAGCCCTTGATTAAGTAAATTGATGGTTAAGATTACTTCTTAGGGTTCCTACCCAAATAAACTTACTATTATATCCTAACCCAAATAATTAATGCCACAACAACATGACTAAGATATGTTTTAACGAAAAAAAAGGTGCTATGTTGCATTATTTAGATTAAAAAAGTTTATACTATAGCTTCAATTCTCCGCTAGTGAGACTCAACTACGATATTGAAATAATATTATAATTTTTTATAATATAAACTCCCATAAAAATATAAAATGATATCGTGTTAGAGCATTTTATTACGTCAACGGGCCTAAAAGAAGTCCCAAGCTCCCCGCAGGCTTATTTAAAAGACTTAAGTTCATAGCCCATTTTAGGCCCAAATTTCATTCTAATAATCCGGCCAACTTCATCCAAAATTAAGCTATTTTTTTTCCTGCCTGTTGTGGGCGTCTTACTACTTGATTTGATTTCATGATTGATATTTATAAAAAAAATGTATATAATTGGTCAGTCGAAATATATATTTTCAAACTGTATCGAAGGGTTTGGTTTACAGTTTATTCTAAAAAATGATCGGAGAAAATCTTGAACAGGACCATAAGATTTTTGGCTATGTAACTTTTTTTATTTTATTTGTGCGTGTGTTTATTTTAAGCTAGATTATACACATGACTGTGCTTTGCTTAACATTTAAATATGGAAGATTGATCTTATAAATTTTGTTGCAACATTATTGCTTCCTTAGTTTGATTGTATATCAAGAATATTTTTGTTATGGTGGCCCAATAGTCCCAAACAGTGAAACTAAAACCTTACTAACAGTCTATTTTGATTCACTTTTAGATTCTAGAGTTGGCTTTGTTTTACAATGGTAGATATCAGTTACTAACATTCTGACTCAAGGTTTAATCTAAAAACATCAAAAGTGAACCATGAACACATTTTGGAACACAAGGAACTATCGTTGCCACTACCTGTTGGAATATTTACTAGAGTTAGAACAATTAATTATATGTTATTGTTTATAGGTTCGCAATCTCTTTGAAGAGAGATTCACAACAAATTAAGAAGGGTCTATGATTGAGATATCATGCTCAAAATGACAAGTTTAAAATTATAGTGCATTGATAAATTAGATGGGAACGTGTCCTATGTTAGGAGGATGTATAAATCATGGACTGGTTTATAACTAACGACACATGATGTTTGGCAAGTTGTGTTTTACTCCGACTCCTACACACGTGTAGATGTTAAAATTAAAATGCATTGAGAAATTAGATGGGAACATGTCCCATGTTAGGAGGATGTGTTATGTATAAACCATGGACTGGTTTATAACTAACAACACAAGATGCTTGGCAAGTCTCTTTAGTTGTGTTTTACTTTGAATCCTACACACGCGTAAGTGTAGTGTAAATTTCGTTCCAATCAACCTTAAAAGTTTAGAACTTGGGCACACACGATTAAGTGTAGTGTAAATTTCATTCCAAAAAACCAACAAGATAACTCTTTTAATTAACCGTTAGTTAAATCAATTGAATTGGTATCAAATGATTGGATCGTTTTTTTAGATATGGCTAAAAATCAAAGGTCTTAGTTGACACTCGGAACTACAACTATCCATACACTCAAAGAAACTATGGAACTAAAAGAAACACACCAAGCTATTTTCAGCAACTAAGTCATCACATAACTATTTCATGACAAACTCACCAAGAGGCAAGAGGCAAGAGGTATGAAGATATACGACTTTCCTCACCCTTAGAGGTATGAATCTTTTTCAAAGATATATGTATTTCTTCGTTATAAAATAATAGCATAGCGACAAGAAATAAATATTACACTAGTTGTAACTTAGCGTATTATCAAAACAATATTACACTACCTTAATTAGTGATGTGGCAAAAAAATTATAAAAAAAATTCTAATATTTCTCAAAAGAATATAACACTAGCTGTAACTTAGGGTATTACTTGGTTTACACTAAACTAATTGATAATTAATTAGTATAAAGGTTATTACAAAAGTTAAAACCAACATGCATTTGCCCCCTTCGCCTTCGACACATTTGGCTCCCTAGCTCCAGAAGCTATCCGTTTGTTGACTAGGGTCCAAAAGGTTGTCCACAGCAGTTGCTCATCAACAGGGGGGGGGGGCAGGGGTTTGTCTTTAATAGGCTAGAGTTTGCTATTCATAAATGGGTAGCGGCGCAGCTTGTTGCTCGCTTATCTGCGATATTGATGTAACTCGGCCAGTTCTTTATAAATATGAAATTTGGTCATTTAGAGACAACATAAAAAAATTAAATTAATAAAATAAAATAACAATACAAGTATACAAAATGTAATTAATTTTTCATTTTTAACATTTTATAATTTTTAGAGTTAAATGCCATTTTAGTCCCTGTGGTTTGATCATTTTGCTAGTTTAGTCCAAATGTTTTATTTTTCGTATGTGGGTCCAAAAGATTTCACCGTTGCCATTTTAGTCCACTGGGTTAAGTTCATCCATTTTGTTTGTTAACGAGAAGGGCAATTCGGTCATTTTATGTAATTCTTTTAACTAGAAGGGCAATTCGGCCATATAAAATGACCGAATTGCCCTTCTCGTTAAGAGAAATAATGAATGAAGTTAACACAGTGGATTAAATTGACAACGGTGAAACCTTGTTGGAGTCACATCACATGTGAAAAATGAAATCTTTGAACTAATCTGATAAAATGGCCCAAATCACATGAACTAATCGTATTTTAATTTTAGTTTGTTGTTGAAAATTCGACAGACATTATATAATTCATATATTTATTATTTTAGTTTGTTTTTTGAAAAATCATCATTATCTACAATCTTAAAGCACAAAGTCGGTGCTTCACCGACAAAATTACGAAATTAGCCTTCACTTCCCCTTAAACCCTGCTGCTTCAATTTGGATTTCCTCCACCACCGCTCCGCCATGGCATCATCCCTCCGCCTTCCACCGCCATGGCATCATCCCGCCGCCTTCCACCGCCACAACTGGAGTTGTCCCCAGGCAGAGTGTAAGAAGAAATCGCACCGAAGTTTGGCGTATTGCATCCCGCACATAGACACTAAATCAGATGGAAGGTACTTTTTCTTTGTTTCTTACATTCCAGCCAAAGAACTCCGCGTCTTTCTAATTTCTTAAACTCCTAGGTCTAAGTAATTGAAAACAACATGTCCAAATTTGTGTATATCTCCGAACGATTGTCTTGGTAATCCGGAAATCAGAATTGAGTTTCTTGATTCATGAAATATGTAATTTGGAATTAAGATGAAAAAGGTTAGTAATTAGGGTTAGAAGAAGGGGATTCAGTTCATAATCATTCCTTGACCTGAATAGCCCACTGGTAGTTCCTTTCTTTTTGTATCTGTATTATGAATAAATTATAAAAGAAATTGTAAATTTCAAATTTTCATATATTTGATTGTCGTTGGATGCTATCGTGAGTCCACTTAAGTTTATAGTAGAAGATTGAAAATGGATGCTGTCATATGCGTGTACTTGGGGACAATTGCATAGAAGGCAAAAGAGTATTTCTTTTGTGCTTATGAGTTCAAATTTTTGATGGATTAGGATTGATTTAGTAGATGTGTATCTATTTCTTCCTTTATTGTTTGATAATAATTCTGTAATGACTTTGTATATTATCATTGTTTCCGTTTCTTCTTAATTCGTTTTAAGTTTTTCTTTTCATTTTATGACCGAATCATTGAGTTCTTGATTGTCAATTAACAATCGACTGGTGTGACGGGTTGTTCTAAATCTGTGCATGTGATACGTGTTTGCTGATATGCTAATTCTGTGTTTCATATCATTAAAACTGAACACTGGTGATTTGTTTATTTTCGTTTTTGTTTATATTCTTACCTTCTAAAGAAACAAAATCTATAACCAATCTATTTTTTCTGTATGATCTTCCTTCATTAGGGGACTTTTAAGTAACGAAAGTTTAGAATCTCTTTTTACATGTTTTGTAGATCGAAATCCCCTCTTGACGCCTTAACCGTGGAACGTGGAACGAGTGTTCAAAAAAAAAAGTCATGAGGGGCGAAGAGAAGAAGCTAGGAAGCACGGGAAATGTCTGGTATTAAGCCTTTGGTAAGAAAATTTATTTCCCAAAAGCTTTGCATAGCCAATGCATTTAGATTAATGTATTGTTTTATGTTTTTTTTTCAAGCTATGTGTTATAGTTCACTATAACGTTTTGATGGTTCCCTATATAAATTGCTTTCAATTTGCACCAATATATTACATTTTATTACTTAATGTACCATGTACACTCCACTTTGCATTGCTTTATGTTCATAACTTATCATTAAAAACCTTGAATACATGTGTTTGAGTTTGGATGTGTAGGAAGCTTTTATATTTATCAAACTTAGCAGCTTTAATGGATTACAAAGTGTGTAGTAGTATGCTTTTTAATTGGTATTCATGTAGTAAATTCTAATTCTATGTTGATAAGTTTTGTGTGTACACCAAAATATATGTATACATGTGTATATATCTATATATATATATATGCAAATTGATTTAGTAATCATTGCATTTTTCACTGGGTAATGTATAAGTTTACATGTTTTTCACCACATTTGAACACCCGATGTAGCGTGTTGAGACAACTGGCGCAAGGGGGGCAACGGTTAATGTAGAAAAATAGCGGAAGAGAAAGAGGCAAAGTGATATAATATAAAGAGCCGCCAAGAGTAAGTTTACTAATTTTTTTATAAAGTTTAGAATGACGAAATACTACGCAATCAACTAGGGTTTCGCTGGACTTACATCAAGCTGATTACGGCGGTAATCAGTTATTGCGGAGAAGGGGTGCAAAGAGGATTCACAACGCCGACAGGTATGTGTTATTGATTTTGACATGGATCAGTTGGTAGGCATCAATTAAGGTCTTGGGTCGTACGTATTGTTGCAAGAAATTTGAGGTTTTTCTCGAAAGGCGGAGATTAGGGCTTCTGCGAGCAGAGTATAGCCAGTGACAAGTCGAATGGAGTAGTTGACCTCCTGCAATGTCCAAGGTCGCTCAAATCAGTACAGTCAGAGGCTAATCGGTGTCGGAAAAAAAATGTGGATCTCTTCAACGATGGCGTGTGCATTAATCGTTATTCCATAGGTACAGATCTTGACATTGCATTTTGGTTCTTTTATATACATGGTAAAAGAATGTATAATTTTCCAAAGATGGAAGTCATTTTACTTGGAATAATACGTTTGGTATTACTTCGAGTTACTTTGTGTTTAAACCAGTCACTCGCCGCAATGAGCAACATGTACGTTCTCTTTATCTTTTATTTGATCCAACTTACGAGGTAAATTTGCTCGGCAACCACGTATCTACATTTCGAGTTAGTCTATGTTTCAACGTAGAATTCGTTGGGGGTAAAATAGAATGCGTTTTCATTCGATAATATAAATTCCAGTAATTTGACGTAAATTTAGTTATGAACGAGTCGGGTACGCCGTCGCAACGCGCGGCGGGTTAATATACTAGCTACATCTTAAGACACAAAGTCGGTGGAAATCTCATCGGCTTTGCCTTTCCCCCTACTTTCACGGATATTGCAATGTTAGCCCCTTGATTTTGGTATTTTCAAAGTTTTATAAAATAGCAAATTTGGTCTCTAAACTACTACTTCGTTTTACAAATAGTTTGGTTTTGCCACCCCAACTTTGTGGTAGTTTTTCTTTTCGGTCACAACTTTGTTATAGTTTCCTTCTTACCCCAAAATTTTATCAAATTTTATCTTTACCCTTTCTTAGCCCCTAAGTTTAGAAAATGCAATTTTTAACCACTTAACTTTTTATTAACTTTGTAAATGTCACTTTGACCCCCTCGAGAGTTTTTGGCTTGACGATATAAATTCGAGTTACTCGGGTCGCATATAATATGTTATGATTGTACAATATAAATTCGATTTACGTTATGTTTTAATCGAATCGCAATGCAACTATAGGATACATTGAGTTCAATTGGATACGTCAAAACGTGCGTCTTCATATGGTTAACACATCACATAACGCTTGACTAATCTGTTTGATATTTACGAAGTACCGCGCCGCAACGCGCGCGGGTCTTGTTACTAGTTCTATCATACTACACAAAATTAACACTTTTTGTGGATAACAGAATTCTTTATACGACTCATTGGGTGAATCTTGATCACTCGATTAACCCCACGTGTCAACCATCCAATTCGTCACGTACACATGTGAACACTACTATTATCTATCTATCTCACCGCCCAATTCACATGACTCCAAAGCAGATCACAGCCGTCGCCTTCGCCGTGGCCTATACTTTTCCACGTTACACGTGGCTCATACTTTCACGTCTCATTAAAGATAACAAACAAAATATATATTATATATTTCTTTATTTATTATGACTTTTTCTCGTTAAAATCACATTCACGTAATCCTTGTTGAATCTCCAAGTCTCCTCTTATATTACCCAATTGAATCTCACACAAAATTCCACATACTTCCTATTCCAATCCATCAATATTGTTTTCATTTGTCGATGTTATCAATTGTTAATAGCTTTGATTTCTTCCTTTTGATATGGCAATGAGTCTAAACCAGATCGGACCGATATCCGGTACACCAATCACAACCGAAACAGCAGGAGGAGAGACAACAACAACACCAGTAGTGAGTGCGTCCGCCGTATGGAGGACTCCACCGGCGAACATCAGAGTATCCGTACAGAAACAATCAACAGAGGCAGACCGGTTATCACCATCTCCACCAATGAGTCCGGTTCGAGGCGGAATAAGGGCGGATCTGTCAGTGGCGTGCCAGGCGTTGATGACGGAGGAGAAGGTGGCGGTGGTGAGGGAGCATCGAACCGGTGGTGGTGGTGGGGTTAAGGAAACGAAGGGGGTGCCGGTGTATGTGATGATGCCGTTGGATAGTGTTACGATGGGGAATGGAGTGAATAGGCGGAAGGCGATGAATGCGAGTATGCAGGCGTTGAAGAGTGCGGGGGTGGAGGGGGTGATGATGGATGTGTGGTGGGGGTTGGTGGAGAGGGAGGCGCCCGGTGAGTATAATTGGGGTGGTTATGCGGAACTGTTGGAGATGGCCAAAAAACATGGATTGAAAGTACAGGCTGTTATGTCTTTTCATCAATGTGGCGGGAACGTCGGTGATTCTTGCACGTGAGTACTCGTCGTCGTTTTACTTGCGATTTTAGTCCCTGAGGTTTGGTCCAAATTGCATAGGATTAGAGGGTGTGTGAATTAACGGTAAAAAAAAAAAGAAAAGAAAATCTAAGTTAGTATTTATGATATATTGGTAAAGGATCAAATAAAAATAAAATTAACGTACGAATTGGGGAAAAAGCAAAAAGTGGCGGTGGCAATCTGGTAATTATCAGCAACTTCAAAATTACTGGGGAAAAAGCAAAAAGTGGCAGTGACAATCTGGTAATTATCAGCAACTTCAAAATTACTCTAGTAGAGTAATTTTGAGAAATGTAGGGTAATTATCAAATTACTCTAGTAGAGTAATTTTGACTTCTGTAGAGTAATTTTGGAAAATGTCTTGTAGAGTAATTTTGTTAGCATTTAGTTATGGGGTTTAGCTTTTAGTTTTGGGGGGGGGGGGGGGGGGGGGGGGGTTAGTGTAATTTTGATAATTACCCTACACGACCAAAATTACTCTACATGAACATTTACAAAATTACTCTACAGAAGCTCAAAATTAATCTAGTAGAGTAATTTTGAAGTTGCTGATAATTACCAAAATGCCACCGCCACTTTTTGCTTTTTCCCCCAATTCGTACGTTTATTTTATTTCTACATGAACTTAACTCATGATATATTTGCAGGATACCTCTTCCAAAGTGGGTATTAGAGGAGATAAATAAGGACCCTGATCTTGCATACACAGATCAATGGGGAAGGAGAAACAATGAATATCTTTCCCTTGGGTGTGACACCATCCCCTGCCTCAAGGGCAGGACTCCCATTCAGTGCTACTCCGACTACATGCGCGCTTTCCGCGACAAATTCAGTCATCTTCTTGGTGACACTATTGTGGTAGGTACCTTACCTATCACATATCTTTCCTTAACACTTGAATTCATTCTATGATGTGGAAAGTTGATTTATTCGGTATGCTATGTAGGAAATTCAAGTTGGAATGGGTCCAGCCGGTGAGCTTCGATACCCATCTTACCCTGAGAAAGACGGAATATGGAGATTCCCCGGAATTGGTGCCTTCCAGTGTTATGATAAGGTTCGTTATTCACACCTTTGCTTCTTGTGTTTGGTTTGGTTTTATTTTGTAGGATCAATGCTTACTTACACCTAGGGGTGCTAAACGGGTCGTGTTCACGGGTTCAACCTGAAACTGACCTGAACCCATTTAGACTAAACCCAAACCCGCGAGTTTCATGTCAGAAATACACACCTCTACTTACACCTTAGATGTTGACATGTTGTATTGCAGTATATGCTTAGCAGTTTGAAAGCGGCAGCTGAGAACTATGGTAAGCCCGAATGGGGCAGCACGGGCCCCACAGACGCAGGCGAGTACAACAACTGGCCCGAAGACACCAATTTCTTCAAGAGAGAAGATGGTGGATGGAACAGCGAGTATGGCGAGTTCTTCCTCTCATGGTACTCGCAGATGCTATTGGATCATGGAGATCGAATACTCTCGTCTGCCACCTCAATTTTCGAAAACCAAGGGGTGAAAATCTCGGTTAAAGTCGCCGGCATCCACTGGCACTACGGAACCCGGTCCCACGCCCCTGAGCTCACTGCTGGCTACTACAACACACGTTACCGAGACGGGTACCTCCCAATAGCCCGAATGCTGGCACGTCACGGTGCTGTTTTCAATTTCACGTGTATTGAAATGCGGGACCACGAGCAGCCTCAGGATGCACAGTGTGCACCGGAGAAGTTAGTGCAGCAAGTGACATTAGCGACCCGGGAAGCACAGGTGGCTCTAGCGGGAGAGAACGCGTTACCAAGATACGACGATTATGCACACGAGCAGATCTTGAACGCGGCTTCATTATCGGATAACGATGAAATGTGTGCTTTTACGTACTTAAGGATGAATCCGGAGTTGTTTCAGGCTGATAATTGGAGGAGATTTGTGGCGTTTGTGAAGAAGATGAAAGAGGGGAAGGATGTGCACAAGTGTTGGGAGCAAGTGGAACGAGAGGCAGAGCATTTTGTGCACGTAACTGAGCCGTTGGTGCAGGAAGCCGCAGTTGCACTTACGCATTAGAGACCATCAATTATTTGGTTTGGTTTGGTTTCTATATTGTTAGTATTTACTCTGGTTATTAGATGAGTAATAGGGTTGGCTTTGTTTAATTCTTAATTGCAGTGTAATAAAGAGTGGGCTTTGTTTTAAATACAAGCCATATACACTTTGTTGTAAAGTTTCATACAGCTTAAAAGAAGCAGCTTTGATTATACTTGTGTCTGTCTAGTCTTCAAGCTTTGGATACTTTGTTTGGGCAACTCTATTTGCCTTTGTTTTTTACTGATAGGTGTTGCTGAAATGCCCATGGCTTTATAGCCTAGTGGCATCTTGTAGGTGGGATAAAACTTTGGAACCAATAGGTCCTGAGTACGATTCCAACAAGGGGGTTTTCCCATATTTATTAGGTTTCCTCCTTAATTGGTTTATTGGTATTATGCCTAGTGGAGATGGATATGATCGGGTGGTTTCACTAGTGGCACGATGATACTCCAGTGGTCCGTCAGTGATCCAAATTTGCCGTTAAAAAAGGGGTTGCCAAAATAAAATGACAGACCAATAGAAAGATTATGCATAATTCACCCAAATCTGTTACACTACTTGTAACATGAATGCTTTCATTATTCTCTTAGATACTACTGAGGCTCACTTCTATCTTTTATGGAGGTCCATATGAAAAACTAAACTTTTTTTTGTCTTTTTTTTTTTTTTTATGTTTTTCCATTACAAACTCCACATCAGTGTTTTCCTGGCTTTGGTCCCGCGAACCGGTCACTTCTCAGGAGCTCAGCGAGCTGGCAGGTATCACGACATTACTATCTCAGGTCAACCTTTCTTCAAACAGAGACGCATGGACCTGGGAATCGGGTTCGCATGGTGAATTGTTGGTAAAAAAATTAAGAAATATTATAGCAAACGGGTCACAAGTCGCTGAGGGAACAATATTCGAATCGCCCAAGTGGGTTCCTAAAAAGGTCAATATCTTTGGGTGGAGATTGGCTCTCGATCGCCTACCCACTAGAGTGGCCCTTGAAAAAAGAAACATCTCAATTCCCTCACTTTCGTGTCCATTATGCAATGACGATAATGAAAATGTGGAGCGCTTATTCGTCTCGTGTTATGTGTGCTCAGTGGGGGGGGGGGGGGTCTGAATTTGTCGCTCAGTAGTGTTATATATGTAGTTTTCGTATAGAAATTTTTGGGTATATACGCTTTCATGGTGAGTTGACACTTACTAAAGTTTGACTTCTTGTGAGTTTAAAAGTCAAAAACAATCTTATGTATGAACATTCTTACAGGTCATATGAAACTTGAGCTATAACACAGAATCACTTGACATATATGAAGGATTCTTCAAAAAAACTGATTGTCTAATTCATTAATTCTAGACTAATATCAACAATCCGGTGTTGGAGGCTGGGGCGATGTAGATTTACGTATCACATACATATTTAGGATACAAATATATATTCTAGACTAATGTCAATCATTTGCTTTATACTTAATTGCTCATTGTGAATTGAGATATTATCTGTGTTAGTAAATTGGTATTAAATATAAATAACACGCAAACCTGACACGCAACATGTGTCAAAAAATATAAAGACCCGCAGCAACACGCGGACATTCCCACTATATAATAATAAATAAAAGTAGTAAATTAGAATCAAATACTAAGAAAAAAAGTAATCTTGAAGTGTCGCGTTGTGTTCCACCAAATCCAAGGAGATTATAGTATGTTTCATGGTTACGTATTTATCATTCATTCATTCACACATTGTTGTTCTTCACTAACTTCTTCTAACCTGAATGACGCTTCAAACTTGTTTTTGTTAACCTCACAAATTGCACGGATTCCATTCATCACCCAAGATTATGTTATGCGAATGACACTTCAAACATAGGTAGTATCCATGCAGTGGCGGATCTAGGATTCGCGCCAAGCGGTAACGTTTTATAAATAAGCGGTAACGAAATCGGAAAAAGGTCAAATTTTTCCAAAATTTACACTAATTTTACACTACCGCCGGAACGCCAAGCCGTAGCGGACGCCACCCCTTAATATATAGTACATCCGCCCCTGTATCCATGGGCGATTCTTATCTTGGTCAAACGGGTCCCCGACACTCCTTGTTTTTCGCTTGGTAGTGTAATCTTTACTAAAATTTTTTATGGAGTGTAAAATATCGGATTTTGAGAGTCTGACCCTCTGATTTTACCAAACACCAAGTTCAAGATGAACCACCAATGGTAGTATCCGTACCTGTATTATGCTTCTCTAACTTCAAAAGAAGTGTGTACCGCTATTATATTTATCGTCTCATTGAATATTGGGGACTCATGTGTAAAATGTTTAATTATATTTATAAAACACCAAATTAAATTAAATGGTCAGACTAAGTTAATTACACACGACTGGCAAGTGTGCCGGTCATTATGTAGTCAAATCGGTAAGACCGGGATCAATCCAAGGACGCAAGGGTGCGACTCTCGATACAAAACCTTTATTGAGTCCTAGTCTATTGATGTTTAGTGGTATTTCAAGTTTTCTATTGACTACTAAAGCGATTAAGAATGCAAATCACTAAACAAAGCAAGCAAACATGATTATAGGTGAGATCACATAAGGAGAAAGTAGCCACCTAGGAAAGGTTCATGTAAACTCATTCACAACTCACGAGATGTCGAGATTAGATAACTATGTTTTGACTACCAGGATCTTGAAACAAACAATCTAGACCTAAACTTGATAGTGGATCACCCTCTAAACATGACATAATCTAGGAAAGTGTATAAACACACCGGTCTCAAGTTCAAATCACCTCTTGGTCTCTTTAAACGAATGTTATGGTACCCTATTAAACGAATGTTATGGTACCCTAAATCGGGATATCCTCTCGGTCCCACCGGAAACAATACATCGAGGAAGTCTAAGGGATGTAAGGGGTAGTAATTCTAACACAGTATAGCAAGAATCAAAAGATAATAAAGGGTAGCTCACTCTCGTGCATTTAACTCTCAAATCACCTAAGGACAAAGACAACCCGACATCTAATCTTCTCTCGGACTCAAAGATGGTAGAATGCTAAATTACCAAATAAGCTAATTACTTGTTCTTGGGGTTTACTACTTCTAGCAACCACGAGATATTAACGAAAACACAAAGTCTACAAAATCACCAAATAGATCAATTAATACTCAATCAATTTTAACTAGAATAAGACAGAGCATGTAAAAAATTTAATTATCAAATACCATAAAACTAAACCAAAACACAAGTTATCTAGAACCAAAAGGCATATTACGAGTTAACAATCTTTAAAGCCTAGGTAGCTAAGCAAGCTTAACAATCTTTAAAGCCTAGGTAGCTAAGCAAGCTTAACTACGCATGTTCAAAACACAAGTAAATACAGGTTCAAAGTAGTTCAATTCAGTAAATATGTTTATAGAATCCAATTCAAACAAAACCAAAAACAAATCACAATGTCTAACCAAAAAGCAACAAACTTTAATCAATTATATTCACTCAAAGCTTTCTCTCAACTCCAAACGGCCCAAGAATCGCCTAAGATATGCTCTGGGATCATAAAAAATAAATACCCTAAATAAATACCCTCGTTCCTTTAAAACTTGCAATACCACAACTTCTCTTTGGCCAACTACTTACTGCCTGATGTTTTTTTTTAATACAAATCTTCGTTGGTCTATCAAAAAAAAAAAAAAAGATTTTTGCAAATCATAACAAATTTGGTATATAATCATTTATAAATGATGTTCGAGAAACCAATTTTATGCTTTCTTGTAAAGGAGCACCTAAATTTAAATTTGTAGATATACTTTCTTTTGAAAAATTATAGGACCAACATGGATCCTCACCATCACTTACATGCATTTTGAATGCATGGTCTAATACATAATCCTATGGAAAAGAACATATTTTACATGTTTGTTGTACATTGTCTAAAGTTTTTAAAAATTCCATGTGTAGATACATGAAGTTTTAAAAATTCCATGGTCTAATATATAATCTAATTGAAATAGCCTCCATAGTGGTCTGTGGCAAAAAGAATTCTCAGGGGAATATGTAAGGCATGTAAGGTTTCATGCGTCTAAGGGATTTCTATGTGGATGACATTATTTTTGGGCCAATTGATGAAAATCTGTGTAAGGAATTCGAAGAAGTGATGAAAAAGAAGTTCGAGATGAGTTCGTTGGGAGAGATGACGATGTTTTGGGCCTGCAAGTTTGTCAGAGCAGTTAAGGAATCTTGATTCATCAAGGAAAATATGTTCACGACGTTCTTTCAAAATTCAACATGACAACTTCGAAGCCTTTGGACTCACCCATAGAAGAACGGCCATTGCTAAATGAGGATGCTGAAGGAAGCTCGGTTAACCGGACATTGTACTGATCTATGATTGGTTCATTGATGTACTTGATTGCAAGTTGGCCAGACATTATGTTTGTCGTCTGTCAATGTGCTCGTTATGAGGCTAACCCTAAACTTTCTCATCTTACTGTCGTTAAAAAAAATTTCGATGTCTAAAAGGGGCTCCGAAACTTGGACTCTGGTATACTAGAGATTCAAATTTTGATCTGTTTTCTTTTTTTTTGACGGTAACCCTGGAGGTACAGACAAGGACATGAAGTCTACATCGGCTGGATGTTAGTTCTTGGGAGACAAACTTATCTCGTGGTAATGCAAGAAGCAACAGACCGTGTCGCTCTCAACTGTAGAAGCAGAATATGTTGCAGCATCAACTTGCTGTTCCCAGGTTATTTGTATGCAACACCAGCTTCAGGATTACGGTTTGACTTATCTAAACACTACCATTTATTGTGATAATAATGTTGTTATCCAAATTGTTAAAAACACTGTCTTTCACTCTAAAACCAAGCACATTGATATCAAGGTCCATTTCATTCGAGATTGCTATGACAGCGGACCTGTTAAACTTGAACAGATCCATACTGATGCAAATACAGAGGATCTTTTTACAAAACCTGTCAGCAACTTGAGATTCAAAGTGCTTGTGGATCTTTTGAAAATGATGCGTTTCACTGACTGAGCAATTAAAAAAATGAGGTTTTTATAATAAAATAAGTAAATTTGAGCATAAAGTACTCTACTTTTGCACAAATTTAGGGGGAGAAATATTTGCAGGGAAATGAAATAAATGTTCGTATTAAAGGGCTTGATTAACACATGTAAGGTGTTATAGCTGAAAAGACTAGGATCTATTGTGATATGTCGATAGGCTTAACGCTCAAAAGATAAAAGATACAAAGTGATATAAACATAACGAACTACGCATCATGTGGGTAACATACAATCGGCGTATGATTTTATGGTCTTAAATCTTTCGTTGATAGATAGCCAACGCCTGAGGTTTCGGGTCTTTATGTTGTTGAGTCATCCAGGGATATCATAGTTGTCCTTCGGTTGCATGCAGACTATATGCACACCTAGGCACAGTTAGGATATCTTAAAAGAGCCAAAAAGAGGCCAACTAACTAGCCACATAAGAAGAATTTACTAGAGGTTCCAATGATGAAATCGATTTCTTGCTCGCCACAAGAGCCACTTGTTGACTTACAACGAGACATCCACCAGAGGCACAACTCCTTGGGTCCCGTCTAGGGCGCTTCCCCACACTCCGTCAAGACAGCCCTCTTGAACCCTCAGGATTATTAGTGTCGTTATAATAGTTTTGAACCGCCGTGCACTTGATACTATCTAACTCGTATCAAATGTTTCTTCAAACAGTCATTTGACAAATCTAGTTAACTAAAATAACTTGATTTAGAAATTAACCATTATCGTAGGTTCTAAAGATATGTTATTGTAATCATATTTTCTTTTATATATAGTACACATTTTGTCCTTGTAGTGTATATGTATACATGTATTCTTAAAGTCGAAAACTAATGGTAAAAGTATTGTTCTTTTTGTACTACTTTTCTTTTTTCCTTATATAAATTTGAATTTATATTCAAGTGGCAGTTTTTGATAATTAGACCCATAATTGGAGAAAAAAGGCAAATGATTTACGGTTAGATGAGATTAGAACATACCCACCCCTTTAATTCCTATCATGTTTAAGGTCACATGCAAGTTATAAAATTTGATTTAAATCGCGCCACTTAGGCCCTCATGTTAATATTTCATTGGCATAAGCCCATTCCGTACACTAGAAAACATCTTTTAATAAGTATTTAACTTCTTAAAAAGTATTTAAAATTTTAAATTGAATTTTAATAATTTTGTGCTTAATCATAAAGTGTATCAGTTGCTTTTAGTATATGCGGAAAGAAGAGATTTTAATTTAACGATTCTGAAAGAAGATTAATAAAAGTAAGGGTTATTGCATTTCATCACCCCTAACTATTGGCTATTAGCCGCTGTCACCCCCAACTATTACTTTGACGTCCGCCACCCCCAACTTAACACTTACTTTGTTCTGTCACCACGTCGTTAACTGATCACTAACTTTTGAGCTTGTTACTATACTTCTGGGTGTGTCCAAAGATCCCTAAAACCTTTCTAAGATCCCTATGACACCCCCAAAAGTATAAAAACAACATCAAAAGTTAGTGATCAGTTAGCGACGTGGTGACATAACACACTAAGTGTTAAGTTGGGGGTGACGGGCGTCAAAGTGATAGTTGAGGGTGACTGTAACACCTCGAAAATTCACGTCCTATAATGTGTTGACACGTGTCATATGTTTAAACGTGTGAAAGAATGTTAATGAAGGATTAAAGTTGACAATCATGGAAAGTATGTGAATATACGGGTTCTAAATGTCAACAGTGAATAAATATATTGTACGTTAACCCTACATGATGCCCATACCTTCAAACGAATAAATCATGGATCATACGAAGCTAAATATGAAAGAAAGTGAGAGATTACAAACTACAGGGGTTAAATGTGTCAACATGTTTAAGTTATACCTCTGAGTGACCTTTTGACAAACCCGAAGCTTTGTAACGGTTAATTATGCTCACTAGAATGCACGATATAAATTTCATAAAGTTTCGTTACCGTATGAGAAAGTTATGATCAAATTCGTATGCGAGGGGTTAAAAGCGTCAACGATGAAGTTTAGGACTTTTCGGGTGACAATAAAGTTAACCGAGGACTAAACAAAGTGGGGATATGTCTTGAAGCCCTTAAACGTCAATTTGGAGAGTTCAAAGTGCAAGAAATAAAGTCGTAGCAAAGTCTTGAAGAGCCAAGGATCAAAACACAAAAATCAAAAGTTGAAGATTTTGTCAGAAGAGGCCTCGCGCCACGCGAAGCCCCAAGGGGGGGTCTACGCGTGCCGCGAGGGGCTGTCTGCTCTGATTTTCTTGGGTTCTTGTCTTCCATTTGCAATGTAACCGACTTATAAACGATTTTCCACATCTTGCACGACCCCTAGACAACCCCTAGTCATTTAGGGACACTTGTTAGTGATCAAACATCAGTGGTAGCACTTGTTGTCAATGATCCATGAGCTTATGAACACTATAAAAGGCCACTAAGTTGCAACCATTTCTTCACACCTTTCTCTTGCATTCCTGATCATTTCTGGAGCTCAAGACTTCTCTCTAAGTTTCACATTTCGTGCATAGGACTTCAGTAAGTTTGCTTAACCCTTCTTAATTAAGTTTTTGCTTAGTTTTAGCTTAAAAGTCAAACCGTCGTAATTAACGGTTGACTTAACGATTAATCACTAATGGTCCAGTGATTAGTCGAATTGAAAGTAGTTATAAGTTGGTAATTATGTGGGTAATAAACCCTTAAAAGGGTTCCCCCTGATTCCCACTCTAACTAGGTCAAATGTCGGGTCAAACTTGTTATTAAAAAGTCAACAGGATACTTAATTTCTAATTTATGCATAATTAGCAATGTAGAACACATACAACCTGTTTGATCATTAATATAACTTGGTAATTAGTGTAAGAACATGTCTAAACATGTTCAACCCGACAATTTTCAGTAGAGACCCGGTTCGGAACCGAAAGTCGCATAGTTTGACTTTTGCTTTGACTTTCAGTTCTGACCCGTTTAAGCATGTTTTAGAAATGCCTTAGAGCTCTATTTGGACCAGGTTACATGCTAGTATAACCCTCTGTGATTATACACCATGGTTCATTAGTTAACCAATCAATACGCATGATTCCGTTAATTGCCTATATGTTGACCATTATGCCCTTTTCACCTTAAAACGTGATTTTTGGAAATGTAAAAGAGTAGAAATCTTAATCACTGATATATAAACTTGTACGCAAAGTTTGACATCAGTTTGAGGTGTAGTTTGAGAGTTATGCTCATTAGCGTAAATTGAAAGCTTTATGTTAATTAAACGGCGTAATTAGCGTATAGCCTATTTAAACTCACTTTTTGATATCAAACTTATTACCCACTGATGTAATATATTATTTTGGGATTTTTGAAGATTTTTAATTAATTTTAGGCTGAGCATAACTTATAGTCGTAGGCTTAATCCGGTAAATGTCGGTTTTGCCCTTACGGGCTATAAAATGAGTTTTACATATCTAATTGACTCCAAACCTTTTGCTACTGATTACATATGATAAATAAATTATTTTAAGCCTTCTGGAATAATAAAAATAACAGCTTTATGTATAGAACCCGGAAATGGCTTTTAATCGCCTTTTTAAGCATTTTTAACGCATAGTATGTACTAGAACTATTTTAAACATACAAGGGTTGATACCTACTGATATTTTAGGTAAATTATAATATTTTAACAGTAAGCAAAGGTTGTTAAACTCAGACTTCAGTTTTGAGCTTTTCGGCTTATGTGAAATTACCAAAATGCCCATACGGTGCATAGTTTGGTTATAATTGATAAATTTCACATATATACTTTACTCTACTATTATAACTTATTAAATTGAGTATGTTTGCTGATTACATCAGACCTGTAACTCAGGTAAACACTTAAACTCTTTTATGAACTTGAAAATGGCCAAACTACCCCTACGGGGCATAGTTTGTGTTTAAATTCGTTTCGGGCATAATAAAAGACATCTTACTGATGTCACATCATATTTGAGGCATATTAACTTAGGAAACCTGTAACGCCCCAAAATCTGAATGTTAATGTTTGTTGGATGTTATTATGTGACACGTCAGGAAATAAATAACTAGGCTATTTAACCTAGTTAAGGGTATGGTCAAAAGTCTTAAATGATTAAGGTAGTGTCAGTTATGTTTTAAAAGTAAACCCGAGGGGCTAAAATGGAACAAATGAAAGTTAAGTTATAAAATATCTAACACACACAAACACACACATACGTGTGTTCGAGAAAGAGAGCAGGAGGCTCCCATGGAGCCTCAAACCCTAGTTCCATCTTTATGCTCAAATCGGAAGGCAAGATGAAGCTCAAATCCATAACCGAGCATGGATTAATGATCTCCAACACGAGGGGATCATAAGGTATGTCGAAAATCTAAGATTGGTGATCATGTGTAAAGTGGGTTATGTTTTAATCCATGAGTTTAAGTGAAATTGAGCATTGGTATGTGATATAATCATCATATAGAACATGGGTTATGAATGGTTTGCGTTAATTTGATGTTTAGAGGTGACACCCGTTAGTTAGGGTGAAGATGATGACTAGAATCACCTCCTATGTTCAAGTCTTGTTGAAAGATTGATGTATTATGTGGGTATGATGAATTATTGTTAGATGAAAGTATAGGAATATGATGATGTTATGTTTAATGTTCATTTGGAATGATACATGATGATTAGTAGTTGGTTTTTATGGGTTATGTATGAGTTTAGAAGAATCGTGCATGAAATAGTTGTACGTTATGCTTAAAAGGTAGTACTCACATCAATGTATGATGAAATGTATATAGTGTCGTACGTATAGTCGATTATGATGTTACGGGTATTCGATGATAAGTCGATAGTTGAGTATGGTTAATAGTTGACTTTTGAAAGTCAACTAAGTATAAGAAACATGATTTGACTCATTGTCGTAAATGTAGGTTGATGGGAAGTCGTATGGTACATGTTATAGCAATCCGTGTTAAAAGTAATGACATGATGAGTTATATGAGTTTAACGTATACGGATATGATTATATGAAGTTGATTATGTATTTTAATGCTTGTTAGAAATGACTAAGGCAAGTTAAGTGTGAATTATGCGAATGATATGAATGTTACATGTACAAATGAGTATGCTAATAAGAGCGTGGTTTCGATGAAATGAAAGTATAGGAATCACGTCGCGACGGACTCAAGTAGGAGGTGTTAACGGGTCAAGATGAGGCAAGGAATCGGATACGAGCGCGGACGCATAAGGTAAGTGATTTCTATAATCACTTCTTATGTTCGGATAGGTGATATGGTGTTTTAATTTACTAAACATGATGGTTGAGGTCAAATATGTGACGTAATCTTATGTCGTAAAGGATGGAATTTAAAGTTGACCAAAATGCCCTTGATGGGTATTTTGGGCAAACGATCTTAACAAGTAGTTTAGGAACAAGTTATTTGATGAGTATAATGTTTTGAGCAAGTATGGAAGTGAAGAGTATGGTCTTGGTATGTCATAAACAAATTAATGCGCAAATACCCATAATGGGTCAAATAATTGGAATGTGATAATAAGTCGATAAGGCGTAAGATAAGAATTTCGTTAATCCGGATGTGGGATTTTAAGTTTATATGATAGAATGTGAATTTACAAGCATGTAGGAAGAAACGGGAGGTTAAACGGGTAAACGGTTCAAAAGTTACGCGCGTTTTAGTGCGTACGGTCGACGAAACGAATCTGCAGGAAAATGCAATTTAGAGAGGCCGTCGCCGACGGGCAAGGAGGCCGTCGCCGACGGGCAAGGGAAAGTCAGTTTTTCTCCGACGGGTTATCTTCCTGTCTACGGGGTTTTTGGCGACGGGAAAAACTACGGGCCGTCGCCGACGGGCCCTAGGGCCGTCGCCGACGACCTCCCCAAGTCTAAAAAGCTGAAATCTTGTTTCTAAGTTGATTTATGTATCGTAGGCTTCGGTTTGTTATCCGGGGACTACGGCGGACCTTCCAAACATGATTTTGATGGTTCCTTAGATGTTTATGGGTTATAAAGCTAAGTCTAAGACCCATGTAAATAATGAATGATTATGTAGGAGGTACACGTGATCTAATACGTGTTTGTTAAGGTATGTACGTATGTAGATATGTATGTATGTATGTATGTATGTATAAAGATATGTACGAGTGTATGCATGTTTGTAACGATGTAGGAAGGGTATGTACGTATGTAGATGTGCATGTACGTATGTATAAGCATATGTATGAGTGTACGCATGTATGTAAAGATGTAGGAGAGGTATGTACGTATGTAGATATGTATGTATGTATAAAGATATGTACGAGTGTATGCATGTTTGTAACGATGTAGGAAGGGTATGTACGTATGTAGATGTGTATGTACGTATGTATAAGAATATGTATGAGTGTACGCATGTATGTAAAGATGTAGGAGAGGTATGTACGTATGTACGTATGTATGTATGTATAAAGATGTGTATGAGTGTATACATGTATGTAAAGATGTAGGAAAGGTATGTATGTATGTAGTTGTGTATGTAGGTATGTATAAAGTCATGAATGATTGTATGCACATATGTAAAGTTGTAGGGATGGTAGGTACGTATGTAGATGTGTATGTATGTATGTATGTATGTAAGTGCATATGTAGGCATGAATTTGACACGTTGAGCGTTAACGTTATTAATGGTGTACCTTGAGAATGAAAAGTAATGCAGGTACGTTATTGAAGCCTCACCAGGAAATGGATACGCAGATGAGATGCTTAAAGTTTCTTAAAGATCGAAATGGGAAGTGTACGCGAATGATCTTGGTTATATAATGTGTGCTAATGTTTTGAATGTATGTGGTGAGTGCAGGTTGTACGGATCACAGGCGATTATCACAAGGAATAGAGGTCGAAGATCGAGTCACTAGAGAGATTGTGCGGGGACGTGGAATGTAAAATGTAGAAAACATAAGCTATGTTTTTAATTAATAGATAAGAGGATGACGGATTTATGAATAAGAGTTATGTTAAAGTTAAAGTTTAAATAAGTTGAGGTATTTATAAAGAAAGAAATTTTATGGTTCGTGTTTCCGCTGCGACTTTTGCCATGTACGAATTAGGGTCTTACAAAACCTGTATATGGCTCTCATGAATACCCGTTACGCTTATTACGCGTACGGTTCGGCGTATGTAACTAGTTTACATAAATTAGCCGAAACGGGTCAAACCTTATCGGTTTTACCTCAAAATCCAGAATGTGTATGAAATACCCATATTAAGCAAGTCTTCAAACTTGTCGGGTCTAAATCACATTCTATCCGGTCTTCGCTTAATAATGCGTACGAACCGTATCTTTGAAACTAACCGGTCTAAGCTTAAGCTTAATTAAAGACCCGTTAGGATTCTAATAGGTTATTATAAACCTTCGTTCCAGATTAGGAGGACCAGTAAAAGCTACCTGCATTTGCTTATTGTGATTATTACATTGCTCAGGTAAATACTTTTAACTTATTTTCCCTATACGGGCTTGGGTTACGGTATATAAAATACCGCTTGGTCGGGCATCAAATCTTCCATCGTTTGGTGGTTAATTGAATAATTTAATCGGCTCGTTTAAATTGTTTTGTTTACTTAAAGCCTTTGGGGGGTTAATGACCGTGTCCCGGATATCCTTGGCATCATTTTACGAAATGGCCACGACCTAAGCGCGGAGTGTAGGCGTACACTCGTCAGTGCATAAATAGTTGATTTGGTGTGTCTATTGATATTTAACCCGGCACGATCCGGGCTACTGAACGCATAAGGAACATGTAATTCATTCACAAGATTATATATTTAAATAATTATCCCAAGTTATAAAATGTTTGTGCCATGTGCATATAATCAATTTTTAATCATTTCTAAAATGAGTCAGTTGATTGTATTTACCAGTGTAAACTGACGTATTTTCCCAAAAAGATTAAATGCAGGTACTAAGCGTAATAGGCTGGATTCTCTCCTTAGCATCAATAAAGAGTCTCGCAAGCTTAAGATGCCTATCGTCTGTTGAACTATTGTTTCCATTTTATTTTCGATCCGTCTGTGGATAAACAATCGACTATTGTGATACTGGATATTACAATAATATATTTGGTTGAATTATATATTTTATTTGCTTCCGCTGTGCATATTAAATATTGTGTTTGACTATTATGTTGCCAACCACGTCACGATACTCCCCACCGAGCCCACCGGTGACACGTGGAATTCGGGGTGTGACAGTGACAGCGGCCAATAGCCAATAGTTGGGGGTGATTAAATCCAATAATCCTAAAAGTAATGACACTATGAGAGAAAACACATCTAACAAGTAGGGGTGTGCACGGTTCGGTTCAGTTATTAGCATTATCCGTAACCGAAGTCATCGGTTAATCGGTATGGTTAATTCGTCGGTTTTCGGTTCGGTTAATAACCAATTCAAACAAGGGCTAATTTTTTTGCTTAGAAATACATGTAATGGAGGTATAAATACATGAAATAGATTTATAAATACATGAAATGGATGTATAAATAAATGAAATGGAGGTATAAATGCATGTATAGATGTTTAAATACATAAAATGGATGTATAAATAAGTGAAATGAAGGTGTAAATAAATGAAATGAATACATAAATAAATGAAATAGATGTATTACTACATGAAATGAAAGTATAAAACATGAAATACATAAAATAGGGGTATAAAAGCTAGAAATATATAAAAATTAAATGATTCGGTTTGGTTCGGTTAATTTCGGTTAACTGATGGTAAAAAAATATTCGTTAACCGACTTTCGGTTAATTCGGTTTAGGTTAATTTCGGTTATGCTTTGTCGGTTTTCGGATTGGTTTCGGTTAACGGTTCGGTTATTGCACACCCCTACTAACAAGTATTTCTAAGATAGGTGATACTCATTTTTTTTTATTTGAGTAAACTGCTAAAATCGTCTCTGGAGTTTGACCAATTTTGCTAGATCCATCTAAAAAAGTTTTTTTCTAACCTGCACCACTGAGGTTTATAAAGGGATGTCAAATCCATCAGAATCTTTAACACCATCAAAATTCAATGTTAAATGAGGGGTATTTTTATCATTCTCTTTATTTACTTAATAATTCTATTTTTTATTATTTACTATATTATTTTATTTACACATTATTTTTTAAAAATAATAATAATACTAAACATAAATAAGTTTATAAAACTAAGAGTAAACTGCCAAAATGATCCCCATGGTTTGGTCAATTTTGACATTTTAGTCCAAAATTCAAACCTTTTGAATCTGGGTCCTTTTGGTTTCAATTTTGTTGCCATTTTCATCCAAAAGCAAAATCTGGTCAAAATTTAGTTAACATCAAACTTTTTTGTCTTTTCTCTCCTTTTTAATGAAGGGCAAAATAGCCAGATTTTTTTAATTTGTTATAATAAACATTAAAAGACCATTTCGCTCTTCATTAAAAGGGGGGGAAAAGAAAAAAAAGCTTAATATTAACTGAAAAATCTGACAAAATTTTGATTTTGGATGACAATGACAACAAAATTGAAACCACAGAGACCCAGATTCAAAAGGTTTGAGTTTTGGACTAAAGTGGCAAGAGTGAACAAATCTCAGGGACCATTTTGACAGTTTATTCTAAAACTAAGTGGCTGTTTGGTAGCCTCTGAATGGTCATTAAGAGGCTACCTCTTAATGGAACCATTAAGAATTTTACTAATGAGAAGGTAGAAGAATGTGACATGTGATGATTTACCATTCAGATGTTACCTCTTAACCATTCAGACTTGAGGTTACCTCTTATTCATTCAGAGGTTTTAAACCATTAAGAGGTAGCATCTGAATGGTCATTAAGAGGCTACCAAACAGCCCCTAATATATATTAATAAACAATATTGTACTATTTATAATGTATCGAATGACATTACCTAATAAAAACACAGAGTCTCCAACAAGAAATGAGGATGTTACGGTGGATGTGTGGGCACACAAGGCTAGAGCGTATGAGAAATAAGGTTTTTAGGGAAAGACTAGGGGTGGCTAGTATATCGATTAAGATTAAGGAGGGGAGATTGAGATGGTTTGGGCATGTGAAGAGGAGGCCATTGACGGCAACGATTAGAGTAGTAGACACCCTTTGTGTGGAGGGTAGGAGGAGTAGAGGAAGGCCCAAACTGACTTGGGAGGAGCGGATTAGGCAAGATTTGATAGAGTTGCACCTTTATGAGGACATGGTCCAAGATAGGAGTTCGTGGAGACGTAGGATTAAGGTTAAAGATTTTTAGGGGAGAATAACGAGGTGTCAGAGATTTTTGGGTTAGAGGTAAATATTTTCTACTTTTCGGGTGGACCTTACATGTGTTTATCATCTTGTGTGTGTGCGTATATATATATATATATATATATATATATATATATAGGGGATGGATCATGAGAAAACTAGTTTAAATGAGAAAACAAAAAAAAACCTAAAAACATACCAATTTTTTTTTTACAATTTTTTATAGAAAAATCGCTACTTTTTATGTATGGAAAAAAATTTTCAAAAAAAAAAAAAAAAGAAGATTTTTTTTTTTTGTTGTACTGCACATGTGCACTAATACATAAAGCTTAAACCACTTAACTCACCCCCCACCGACACCCCCCAAAAACCTAAACCCCCCACCCCCACCCCCCAAAAACCTAAATTCACCCTCCCACCAAAAGCCTAACCCCCCACCCCCCAAAAACCTAAACCCCCCCACCCCCACCCTCCCGAAAACCTAAAACTAAACTCTAAACATAAACCCGAAAAAAACCTAAACCCCCCACCCCCACCCCCCAAAAACCTAAACCCCCCCCACACCCAAAAACCTAATCATAATCCTAAACCTCCAAAAAAACTAACCCTAAAAGCTAAACTAGACTCAAAAAGCTAATTTTAAGCATGTAATGCAATTGTAGTACATGTTATATTGCACATGTGCACTACTATAATAATAGTATTGAAAACAAGACGACACCATAAATCTTTTTTTATGTCATAAAAAATATGCTCGAATATATTTGAATGAAAGATACAAAATTTGTGATCTTATGGTGCCATTTTTGTTTTAAAATGATAACGTATGGAGAAATGGGAAATGTTTGAAAAGTTATATATATTTTTTTCCAATTTTACCCCTCCTTCATTAAAAGTCTCCCCCCTCTTTTTTAGTGGTTTTTAGTTAGTTTTCTAGTTTTCTCATTTATATCTAGTTTTCTCATGATCCTCTCCATATATATATATATATATATATATATATATATATATATATAGTGGAGGGTTCAAATGAGAAGAATTTTTTTGTAAGAACAAAAAAGAAGAAGTTTCAACCAATAAGAATGCTTCATTTTACTTCATTTAATATTTGCATTTAATTTTAATATAAGGGTATATTGGTAAACTTACAAAAATCATTAATTTGTATTATCCCCCTTTAATAACTAACTAAATTAAATTTGTGACTCCTTTTCAAAATATATACTTTTTTCAAATTAAAAAAAAAACAACTTAATTTAAAGTGTAGAATAAATTACTAGTGTGTAGGATAAATTACGAGTTGTGTAGGACATATTTCGAGTTGTGTAGGGTAAATTTCGACTGTGTAGGATAAAATTCTATAATGTGTAGGGTATATGTAGGAAAATTTTGATATGTGTAGGTTTTGTAAATTATATGTATGATAATTAATGATTAGTTGACTAATTAATTAAAGAGTTAAAAATTAATGATATGAGTTATAAATGAAATAGTATTTTACTAATATGCCCTTTCTTCTTTTTCTTCTCACATAAAATTTCTTCTCAAATGAACCTTCCCCTATATATATATATATATATATATATATATATATATATATATATATATATATATATATAGGTAGAGGATCCTGTAAAAAAGACTAAAATTGTGAGAAGGATAAGAAAGAATCTACACCATTAGATTTTTGATCTAATGGTTTAGATTAATAGGGACCAAATTGTAAAATTTGTTTTATTTTTTGGACTGAATTGAAAATTATAGGGGTAATAAAGTCTTTTAGATCCATTCAAAATAGGTAACTGTAATCAAAATCCCTATAATCTCTCTCTCTCTCCAATCGCACGACCAGAGAGCTCTTTCTCTCTCTTTCTTCTTGAGTAGCGAAGAAGATTGATTTTGATCTGAACCAGCGACGGTTTGGGTTTCCGGTGTGAAGGGTGGTGATCGGAGACTGAAGAAGACGGCTGAGTAACGAAGGCGACGACGGGCGATGTTGATGTCCGATGGGGAATTACGGTCCGACGCTCGGAGGAGATGACTGCGAGCGGCAGCGGCGACGGCGAGATGTGTAGTTACGTGGTAGGACAATTATCGGTGGTGCAGCAGTGGTGGTGCCGGAAGTGGAGAAGATGATACAGAGGTGTTATTTTTTTCTTTACTGAATGGTGTTATATCTTGTACTGAATGGTGTTATTTTGTGTACTGAATGGTGTTTTTTTTATTTTCTGAATGGTGTTTTTTCCTTTTCTTAATGGTGTTTTTTTACTGAATGGTGTTATATTCTTGTACTGAATGGTGTTTATTTTATTTACTGCTGAATGGTGTTTTTTTTGTGCTGAATGGTGTTATTTTTGTGCTGAATGGTGTTTTTTTTATGCTGAATGGTGTTAAAATTTTGTGCTGAATGATGTTATTTTTGTGTGAATGGTGTTTTTTTTGTGCTGAATGGTGTTATGTTTTGTGCTGAATGATGTTATTTTTGTGTGAATGGTGTTTTTTTTGTGCTGAATGGTGTTATATTTGTGCTGAATGGTGTTATATTTTTCTGAATTGTGTTATATTTAAAACACCATGTATGAACATGTTCTGAATGGTGTTATATTTATGGACGGTTATTTTCCTTAAATCAGGGATTTTCTCTCTCCAAATCCTTAAATCAAGGATTACCATATTTGAATTTGTTAATTAATTTACAATCTTACCCTTTTCAATTAATTTAGATCTAATGGTTGAGATTATTTCTTACATTTCTCACACTTTTGGTCTTTTTTACAATAACTCCACCCTATATATATATATATATTGCTTTAGGGGCTATAGTTGTGTCTATTCTACTGTGTTAGTCGGTTACCACTTATTCTGTGATTGGTGGATTTCTATTGCTATATCTGTAGTTTGCATTGTTTGCTTGGTGTTTGGTTTCGAGCCGGGGGTCTTTTTGGAAGCAGCATCTTTATCCATATGGATAGAGGTAAGGTTTGTCTACATCCCACTCTCTCCAGACCCCACCAATAGCTTTGTTATTTGTGGGACTTGCTGGGTACTGTTGTTGTTGTAGTCTCCAACAAGAAGCATTTTATCACTAACAAATAGCTCCAACCAGTAATTAATAACAAGTGGAGATATTATCAGGTAATTCAAATACAATTATCAGTATGATAATCTATGGTTTTAATTAATTCATGGTCATCTACTCATTTGATTTCATGATTAAATTTTTTTATAAAAATATGAGATTTATTTTTTATACAAATATGAGATTTCCTAATTAAATGCAGGAATATCGTTGTTAACCAGCTTCGCTTGAGACTATTAATATACTAGTAAGGTGCACGCGCGATGCGGCAGGGGTGACACTATGCATTGCGACACTCGTTTCTGGTAGTTTTCTTATTGGTATAATATTTATGGTAGCATTATTGTGGTGGATATATGTCATAAGTATTACACATGTATTAATTATTAAATTTAGAAGGGTTATTGGATTTTATCCCCCTTAACTATTGGCCATTGGCCACTGCCACCCCCAACTTAACACTTAGTGTGTTCTGTCACCAGATCACTAACTTTTGATCCTGCTACTATGCTTTTGGGGGTGTCCTAAGATCTCTAAAACCTTCCCAAGAGCCCTATGACACCCCAAAAAGTGTAGTAACATGATCAAAAGTTAGTGATTAGTTAACGACGTGGTGACAGAACACACTAAGTGTTAAGTTGGGGGTGGCGGGCGTCAAAGTGATAGTTTAGGGTGGCAGCGGCCAATAGCCAAAAGTTGAGGGTGATAAAATCTAATAACCCAATTTAGAATTTAAATTGTCAAGTACTTCAAGAAACCATTAACGCAATAAAGTAACACACTAATAAGAAAAAAATAAGTCTTAAACATAAATAAAAGTTATATAAAGTAGTACACGAATAAGGAAATGTAGGTCTTAAATATAAAAGTTGAAAACTAAAAGCTCAAGTGTCAAATACTTTGCGAGATCAATTTAGTAATCATACGGCTTAAACATCTCATGGATGTCATCTATATTGTCACACCACCATTTGTCATCATCGAGATCAGCATCCTCCGGAATTACTTGTATCTCTTGCTGTTTAATTGTTACATCCTTTGGATGATGAGTTTCTTCTTTGTTCTCCTCTTTAACTGATACATCAGTAGTAGTTGGAGTAGTTTGGGGAATTGAAAAAAAAAGTGTTAAGTATTTTAGTTACATAGTTTTATCATGTTACCGTTATAAATAATATAGGATAAAAAACAACGTTCACAGTTAAACATAATATAAAACAAATATCTATAAACCAAAAATTCTAAAGAAAAAGAAATTTCTTGAAATGAAAAAAATTAATGAATTATACTATATATAGAATCTATAAACCAACAATTGAATAACCTGTATCTTTTTTCAACTAACTAGTATTACCTATAAGAGTATTTTTGAACTTATAATCCTTAAAAAGTGCAACAGAATCTCGTATTTAGTTTTTTAAAATGTATTATGTTTAGATTATGGAGTTTTTTCGTAAAAGCTTGTTGGTGGAAAACTTATTTACCAAACTTCTAAAAAAACGTTTTATAATTTTTTTATGAAAACTAAAATTCCATTTTGTTGAATATGGTATTATATAAAGTTTTTTAATATAACCAATTAGATAAAACAAGTGAGCTTGTTTTATGTCAATTTACTACCTGATAAGCCATGTAAGTGTGTGCACCCAACTAAGTAAATATACAAACATACAGAATACGAACAAAGCTCATATCAAACCCGTATGTGCAAGGTTTCGAAATTTAATCTAGTCACCGCAACAAATTGGTGAACAATCTTAATCAAACGAAAATCCGAGTGAAAAGGGTTAGAATATTATTAAACTGATACTAATGACAACAATGTAGAGAGTCTTAAGCGTTTGAAATGTGATATGACACATTGCTTTAATCACTTGTACACTAATGCATCATCTACTTATATATTTTAATCCGCACAACAATACTGACCAAGACAACAATCGAAATGTCGACAAAAATGAGTAGATTATCATGGTACATTTGGATTATTTTAAAACATTATAGTTTATAAAATATGACAAGAATACGTTAAATAATTTTAAATTTGTTGTGTAAAGGGATAAGTGTAACTAATTAGCCATAATCTTGTTAAAATAAAGGGATTTCAGTGTAATAATAAGAGGGACTAAAATATAATTAGTGTTTAAAAGACCAAGTTACTCTCATTTTAGGGGTGTTTTTATAAATAAAGAGGGAAGAAATTCTTTTTTTTTTGTATCTTAAAATACCCCTCACTCATGCATTATAATACAGTATAAATTAGTTTTCTTAATATATTAATTTTAAAAATGTATATATGTTTAATATTATTATTTTAAATAATGCATAAATAAAATAATAATAATAATAATAAGAGTAAATAATAAAAAATAGAATTATAAATTAAATAATTAGAGAATAATAAGAATACCCTCATTTAATATTGAATTTTAATGGTGTTAGAGATTTGGATGAATTTGATAACGATTTATAAACTTCATTGATCCAGGTGAAAGAAACATTAAAAAAATGTGACATAATTCATCAAACCTCAAGGAGGATTTTAGCAATTTACTCTTTTTATTTACTTAAATTACTATTAGTGACAATTCTCGATCAAATTATAGGAAGAAGGTGGGTTAAATAGTATTAATACCTAATCCATTATCTATATAGAAGGGAGTTAACGTATAAAGAGGTGTTAATCTACAAAGCATACAAGTCACAAAGAGAGCGATACGTGTCACCAGCAAAAAAGGTAATCTTTCTCGTCCGCCACTACAATTACGCATAAGCAACCATAATTACGCACTTATATCACAATTACGCACATGTATAATTACTCAACCTATTAAAATAATTATGCACCCTATATCATAATTACACAACTTATAACTTGTTATAAGGACATTAGATCGACTTTAAAAAAATGTTAATTTTTTTTAAAATGTATAGCAATAGTGTACACATATTAAAAAAAATGCTTGTTTTTATAGTGTTTTTTTTAATAAGTTAATATGAAAAAGTTATGAACAATTAAAAAACATAAGGGAAATTTGAAAAACATAAACAATGGTAGGCTATACCAGTTATACCTTTCTCTACTTCTTTTCTTATTTGAAAATATAGAGTTTCATACGTGAATTTGAAATTCTTAATCTCAACCATTGATTCCGTCATTTTTGTTTAATCTTTTCTCTATGTATATAAACTAGATATATATGATATACGCCTATAATTTTTTGGACAACAGTTTTCTTATACCTAAATTTTATTTAACGAGTTGACGTTACCCGCGCGTTGCGGCGGGATGTTGGTTATGAAAGCCATTATCATGAGTTCATGACTATATGAGATACAAAAATTCTTTAGTTTAGGAATAAGTTATTATAATATATGTACTATTTCGTTATAAAAGTTGTTGTTCTTGTAGAAACTTTTAAATTTGGTTGATAAAAGGCTATTTCGTGAAGTATCGTTTCCTTGCGCGGCTTCTCTCTATTCAACCGTGTGCCAATGAATGTGTCTTTTCAAGGCCTTCTCATGTTACATATTCTTGTTGCAAATCAGGCAAATGCCCGATTGCTCTTTCAACTTTGGTGTTAGGGGGCGTTTTGTTATGGAAGGACGGTTGAGATAATCATTAATAAGGGCATGTTTTGCTAAGCTTTTTGAAACAACTTCTTGACTTATTGACTTTTTGGAAAAGTAAGTATGAAGTGACTTATTGACTTTTTCCCCTCACATACACCTTTATTGCCAAACATCATTTTGGAGCTTATTACTTTTAAAAAAACTAATAAGTCAATAAGTTGTTTCAAAAAGCTTAGCCAAACACGCCCTAAAAAAAATAGGTAAATGTGTTTTAAACTATTAATATTACTCATTAATTTCCATACACAAACAATGTGCCACGTACTGGTCATTAATTCCCATTTTGAGCACACAAAGATTCAGGCTAAACTGTGTAACCCATCATCCACACCCAACACCTCATCCACACCCATGGTTGTAGAAATCGCTAGTCGCTAGTCGGTCGGTGATTAATCGGTGCCTAGTCTGGATTTTTACAACCATGTCCACACCTGATTACATCTCACATAAACCATAAAGAACACCATCTCTTTTCTAATATCTCTGGTTTTTAGGCATAAACATTTTACCATCATTTAACCATAGAGTTCTATCTTTGCTTTCTCTCACTTCAAAAACTCTAATTATACGTATATATGTGTTGATATTTTGTTATAATTGTGAAATTCTGCTTTTCATTGTTTTGATTTCATGTTTTTCTTGTTGGGTGGAATTGGAATAATGTGCTCAATTTAGTCTCGTTTCAATAACAGGTGTGTATTGAATTAATATATTTTTGGTTGAAATTGACTGGATTTTGAAGGTAAAATAGAAACATGCCTATGAATTCATTCCTTTTAGAAACCCTATAATAACACATTGTACAGACTCTTTTCTTTGTTTTATGTTTGAAAAAAAAAATTGTTGTTGCAACTTGTGGTGTAAAAAAAACAGGAAAAATCTGTTGTTCATGCAATTTATCGATGGTAGTCGGCAAGTGAGCGTTCAAATGGTGTTAATCATCGGCAAGCCAGCCAGGTACAATCTGTTGTTGCAACTTGTAGCGTAGGGAAAGAAAAAGAAAAACTTGCTGTTGCAAATAATGATGAGTGACATGGTTTTTTTTTGTTTGATTAGTAGGGGTTGATTTTCTGGAGAAAACGGTTGAAGAAATATCACACCGCTCCATGTTTTAAATCTGGAGAAGACGGTTGAATTATATCACACCGCTTCATGTTTTAAATTTTAAGGTGACAGTTACATATGTGTACCGAAGCGGCATATTTGTTATGTGAACCGAAGCGGCAACAACGTGTCTCACTTAGTATTTGTGTGTAAAACAAAGGGGTATGTCTTGATCAAAGCGGTATTTGTTAATCAAAGGCTATGTGTGTTAAACAAATCAAAGGGTTATGTCTTAATAAAAGGGATATATGTGTTAAATAAATGGGTATGTCTTAATCAAGGGGGTATGTGTGTTAGACAAATGGGTATGTGTTGCTTTTTGTATGTAGTTTTTTAAAAGTCATGACTTTTTATTCTAGAGAGGCAACCATTGTACTAATAATAATTAAGTAAATGGGTATGTATGTGTAGTGTTTTAAAAGTTGCGACTTTTCATTTTAGAGAAGCAACCCAAGTTACTTAAGCGAAGGGGTATGTATGTGTAGCTTTTTTAAAAGTCGCGACTTATCATTCTAGAGAGACAACCATTGTACTAATAATAATTAAGCAAAGGGGTATGTATGTGTGGTGTTTTAAAAGTCATGACTTTTCATTCTAGAGAGGCACCCCAAGTTGCTTTTTGTAGGGATATATAATTTTACACTTGTAAAGATTAGAACACATATCACTTTTATTATAATAAAAACAAACTCAATCCAATCAGAGCAATAGTTCATATTTCAATTTATTTTATACAATGCATCTTTGAATATGTATATGATAGTTCTTGAAATAAATACATTAATGCCCTTGTAAGATGAAACGCGATGATCTAACATTTTATTTTAAACCACATTCTAATTTAAAATTAAACGAGTTTTTAAGACCCCCATACTTCGGCGGGACCATTAAACCGAACAAAAATAGACGTAAAAATATTAAACTATGTACGCGCGTTACGTAGTATTAACTCACTAAATTTTGACTTTAATAATAAAAGAATAAAACTGTTATTTGACCTACACCAATAAGTATTTTTTAACTCTAATACCAAACTAAATAACAATCCAACATACTAATTGGAGAAATAAATTGAGAGACACGTGATTCTTAAACAAACAAATTGAGAGGATTGAAGACTTGAAGTGGTGGGGCAAAATTTAACCAATCAAAACAAATCATACCAAAACAAAATTGTATACACTATTAAAAGATGAAGTCAATGAACAGTAAGAATATGGGGTATGGGGTGGGGTTAGGGCGGGGGATGGGTACAAACGCCCAAGTCACCACCTCGGGTGGGCTTGGGTTTCGGCGTGGCCCCTTGGGCGGGGGTTTCAGTCCGGGCGTTGGGCGGGGCTACCTACCCACATGACATGGCGGAACCTCATTGGCCAAGAGCACTAGCCCTTTGAAATTGACTTTTTTTCCACGCCACCCCAGCCACGCCCTACCATACCCCTTTGAAATTGGCTTTTGGTCTTGGGTGCCCCATACTCCACGTATCGCACCATGCCCCCAACACACGCCCCACCATACCCCACGGTCTAAGTATATTTGTTTCAAAGGTTTTTTTATATGTGTTGTTTAGTGGCTTTTTATATGAGTTATATGGTTCTTTTATATATCTTATGTAACTTGCGTTTGTTTTTGATTGATGTAATTCACGTGTCATATCAACTTTTTTTTTCTCTATGGGTTGCTGTAACGAGTGTAGGTGACGTAACAAAACAAACCGATACCGATCAAATTCCCGCCGTGTTGGTATATTTTTTGTTATATCATAATTTTTTTTTCTATTGTTTGCTATAACAAGTGTCAGTGCCGTAGTTAAACGAACTGATACTCACCCACCGCGCAACGCGCGAGTAAAATTGAATAGTAAATTGTGAGGGGATATTAATAGAGGGATAATAGTATATTTCCTTCAATAACTAAAACTATGGACTAATATTTTAGGCATTATTCTTTGATTTAACCCCTAAGTAATACTTTATATTAGATACATGTTTTACTATGTGTAGGGCCGACTTTAAAATTCAGTTGCTCTGTTTAAGCTTGAAAAAATGTACCTCATAGGCCTTAACGAAGTAACACATAAAATTGCAACCCCCTGCCCCCCAAATAATCGAAAATTAGCGCCTAATAACACCCAAATAATCGATAATCAGCGCCAAATAACACCCAAATAATCGACAATTAACGACAAATAACACATATATAATCGACAATCATACGCCAAATAACATGCAAATAATCGACAATTATATGTCAAATAACACCCAAATAATTGACAATCATACCTGATCAGTGCCGAGTCTGAATTCTGGGATCAGACAATCAGTGCGGAGTAGGAATTCTGCTGGCTTCACGTGTGTGAGTCGGCAACCAAAGAACTGCCGAAATTTCGAGGGTGGTGCGTGGTGGGTTGTCATTCAACCGTTCAAGACTTCAAGGATGTGCGTCGATGTTCCAGAGCATCGTTTCAATCTCCCAGTTTTCCAATTGCCGCCCAAAGAATGGACCGGATATTGTTTCATTATTTTTTTTTTAAAACAAATGGGTTTTGGGCTAACTAAACCTAATGGGCTATCTTATAAAGTTTAAGATTGATTTGTAAATTGGCCTATGAATAACTTGGTGTTTTGTATGGGTATAATATTAAAAAAAATATATAATATATTATATCGAAATTTAAAAAAAAACGTGCCCCTCAGAATCACGGGCTCTGACCGGTGGTCCTCATCGCCCACCCCAGAGCCGCCCGAGTCTATGTGTTCGTGCTTATTTATATGTCAAATACTGCTTACATATAAACATATGATTAGGGCTGCAAACGAACCAAACGTTTGGCGAACAGTTCGTGAACTGTTCGGCGGGAAGTTCGTTTGTGTTCGTTCGTTTATTAAACAAACAAACACGAACAAGAAATTTCGTTCGTTTAGTTAAATGAACAAACATGAACATAGGGCGCGTTCGTTCATTTATGTTCGTGAACGTTCGGTAACATGTTTGTTTGTGTTCGATAATTCATTAGTGTTTTTAGCTTTTATATTTTATTTAAATACTTCAAAATTCCGACAAATAAAATATTTAATAAGTGTCAACGTATTATATATATTGTTCATGAACGTTTGTTACCATTTGTGTTCATGAACATTAGTTTGTGCTCATTTGTGTTCATAATCGTTCGTTTTCATTCGTTGCCTAAAATTAATAAACAAACACAAACGAACACGAACAAGTTCATTTCCTTAACAAACAAACACGAACATAAAATCTCGTTCGGTAAGCGTTCATGAACAGTTCGTAAACACATGTATTTCTTAACAAACGAATGTTCGTGTTTGTTTGGTTCGTTTGCAGCCCTACATATGATCTATAATACAATAATTCCAATACAGTGCTAGATAAATATAGACAATCTTTAAGTCGTACAACATGAAATGTTTAAGAGAAAATCATTAACCAAAATATAATAATTTAAGTCGTACAACATGAAATGAAATGTTAAGAGAAAGACATTTTAACCAAAATATAACAATAATATATACATGCTATGCGGTGGCTAAAGTAGAAAGATAGCGATAGTCTAGTGACCGAAAGTGAAACAATGAGTGGAGTTAGATGAATAATTGATTATCCATCTATTAAAGTAAGTAAAAGAGATGAATAGTTAATGCATATTGTTAAAAGTTCAACTAATGAAGTGTTATTTTATCTCTAGAAAATAAATTATGATAAAAATAAGTACCTCCGACCACTATAGGACCATCACTACCGTCAAAATGTCCGTAAAAGAGAGAATTACTTACTCTTGAAACATTCACCGTAACTTAAATAATAGGGAAATTAGATTTTAGGTCGTCGGCCATCTAGAGTTCGTTGGCTACTGGCAGTTTGATATTTGAATATTCTCACTGGTAGTCCCTCTTTTTAATTATTTTGCCTTTCACAGTTCTCAGTAAAAAAAACTATTTAATGGAGTGAGGTTTTTTTTTCCGAAATACAAACTGATATTTTAGGGATTTTGATCCGAACGAGAATAAGAATCGATTGATATAAAACTTACCTCGAAACGGTGCTCCAAACGGCTTAATTTTTGTGAATTGGAAATTTAAACACCCGAATTGAAGCATTGTTTTCGTCGTTTGGAGCACTGTTTCGAGGTATGTTTTACATAAATCGACCCGTATCCTCGTTCTGATCAAAAGCCCTAAACCATCAGTGTGTAACTCAAAAAAAAACTTCACTCCATTAAGTTTTTTAACTGAGAACACTTGAAGACAAATAGTTAAAAAATGGGAGTGCCGGTGGGAATATTCAAAGATAGGATCGGTAATGGTCAATGGCGTCTATTTGAGATTATAGGAATCCAATTTCCCTAAATAACAAAGTGTTTCGTCGCATTTTAGCAACGACTTATTTTGAATAAATTAATATATAGAGATATGGTATGGATGATACAAACTTTTTAATCAAAAACAAAATCCCAACAACAAAAGCATGTACATAACTATACCGCCTGCATAATTAAACACAGTTCGAACTAAAACAAAATAGAAAGAGTTAATTACATAGTTAGTCCCTATGGTTTGCCTAAAATAACATACTTAGGTACTAATAGTTTAAAATCACTAACTAGGGTATTAACTTTTCATTTTGTAACGTTTGGAGGTATTAACGTTATTTGTAGGTTTAAAATCACATTCTATTAGTACCTAAATATGTTATTTTGTGCAAGCCACAGGGACTAACTATGTTAATACCCTAGAAGTTAATACCTCCAAACGTTACAAAATGAAAAGTTAATACCCTAGAAGGTGATTTTAAACTATTAGTACCCCAGTATGTTATTTTGTGCAAACCACAGGGACTAACTATGTAATTAACTCAAATAGAAAATTAAACATTTGCCTTTGAGTAAAGTACAATTTACGTCCCCAGGGATTACACCCACTTACACGTTCGGTCCCTAATTTCAAAAATTCAACACTCCGGTCCCTGTGGTTGTCGATTACTCACAATCAGGTCTTTATCACTAACGGCCCATTTGTAAATCAGTGAAAAGACCAAATGTCACGGCCCCCGGCCCAGTTTAACCCGGTCCAGGAGCCGCGGGACAGAAACCTCGTGGTATTTATTTAGTTTGGCAGCGGAATTATTAACAGGATCGTTTAAAACTTGAAAATGCCTGATAATTTTATTTCATAATTAGGGATAAACCCTGTAATTTACAATAATGGGACTTTCACTAGGAAACCCCTATTTTTCAAAAACATGTTTCTTTATTTTTATTAAGCCACATCTTCAAGCGTGTAGTGCAACACGGCACTTTTTCCTGGATCACAGCAGATAACCTGAAACATGTTTTAAAAAGGTTTTATCAGCAGAGAAATACTGGCGAGTCATTCAAGTTGCACAAAATGACACATTGTTATAATATACAGTATTAAGGGTGATTATATTGTTTATATCAACTAATTACCCCAAATCGGTATTTGTCACTCGACTGTATCTGTGACTATGGTCAGATCACCCATTGGCTAACTCGTTGTCCAATGGTGACGGGAAACAAGTAATGTATACAAAACCCCACATATCGGCAGTAATTGAAGATTACAAAAACTTAATCCCTGTAATTATAACTGGAAAACATTTAGGGTTTTGTAAAGCAATTTGATAAAAAGAGAATGACTCACATTGCAGATTTAAACGAGCAGCGTTTAGCATACTGATTTTAGCCTGGTTAACCTAATTAAATAACAATGCACACGAAACTAGGTTAGTAACTTAATACAACATTTACGATAACTCACGAGATTAAAACCCTCACAATGAATGACAAAGTGCAATACTTAAACATCCATCGAATTTACGACAATGACAAAGTATAGCCCAAGTTCGGGCAGCACTTAAACATCCATCGGATAGTTTCAATCGATCGGACATTGAATCGTAGCAGTGATCGACTTATTACCCTGTTATCGCGGCAGAATTTCGTGATTGTGTGTGTTTTTGAAGTAAACGGACGATATCTCAGTGTACGAATTGAATTTTAATGTCGAACCAACGCCAAACTTCAAGTGCCACACTCCTCTATTTATACTGGAAAAATAGCTCCCTCGCGTGGCGCGAGGGGCACCCCCTAGCATAGGGTAGCCCCGTTTCTCAGTAGCTTGGGTGAGTCGACGGTTCGTTAAATTTCGAATTCTATCGAAAACTGTTTAGATAATATCAACTAGGAAACACCCCCCCCTGAGTTTTAGGGGCCCTGATCCTAGTTCTGATTGTTCTGAAAATTTTAGGGGTCACGCAGTATTACTTGGGGGTCTCAATTAGGGTTTCCTATTGGGCAAAATAAAATAAGAAATAGTAATTTTGATGAGAGTTGTTAAATCCTCCCCACCTTGTAAAAATCTCGTCCTCGAGATTTACTGGAACAAGTAGGGATATTTTCGCTTCATCTCTGATTCCAGTTCCCAAGTGTATTCAGGTCCTCTCTTTGAATCCCACTTGACTTTGACTAGTACTAGTCTCTTGTGTTTGAGAAACTTGACCTTTCTGTCTTCTATCTGCAGTGGCTTCTCAACAAATTTTAACTTTTCATTTACCTCTACATCTTGAAGAGGTACTACCAGGGATTCGTCCGATAGACATTTCTTGAGATTGGATACATGAAATACGTCATGTACCCCAGCTAACTCCTCTAGTAGTTGTAAGCGATAGGCAACTGGTCCTATTCGCTGGATTACTGGGAATGGTCCTACGTACCTTGGACTTAGTTTCCCTTTCTTACCAAACCGAACTACTCCTTTCCAAGGAGAAACTTTCAAGAGTACCTTGTCTCCAATTTGAAATTCTAGCGGCTTGCGTCTATTATCTGCATAACTCTTCTGGCGATCTCGAGCCGTTTTCAGTCTTTCCTTGATTTGAGTGATCTTGTCGGTGGTCTCTTGCACGATTTCAGGACCTGATAATTGACTTTCTCCTATTTCTGCCCAACACAATGGAGTTCTACACTTTCGTCCATACAGTGCTTCAAATGGGGCAACTTCAATGCTTGCATGATAACTATTGTTATAGGAGAATTCAATTAAGGGTAGGTGGTCATCCCAGTTTCCACCAAAATCTATCACACATGCCCGGAGCATGTCTTCTAGGGTTTGGATCTTCCTTTCACTTTGTCCGTCTGTTTGGGGATGATAAGCTATACTTAAATTTAATCGCGTCCCCATGGCTTCTTGGAAACTTGTCCAAAAATGCGAAGTGAAACGACTATCTCTATCTGATACGATAGAGAGTGGGACTCCATGTAAGGATACTACCTCGTCTACGTATAACTTGGCTAACCTTTCCATGCTAAAGGTTTCTTTCATGGGTAGAAAATGAGCTGATTTGGTTAATCGATCCACAATTACCCAAATTGCATCATTACCTTTTCTGGTTTTGGGTAACTTAGTAACAAAGTCCATTGTTATTAGTTCCCATTTCTATACCGGCATTTCTAATTGTTGGAGTAACCCTGAAGGTTTCTGGTGTTCTGCCTTAACTTGTGAACAAGTTAGACACTTAGATACATATCTCGCTATGTCCTTTTTCATTCCTATCCACCAGAATTTGTTTCTTAAATCTTGGTACATCTTATTATTACCAGGATGCATGGTATACCTAGATTTATGGGCTTCCTCTAAAATTTTATTTCTTAAGTCTCCTTGCTTAGGTACCCAAATTCTTTTCTTATGGAATCTCCAAATTCCATCAGCCCCTTGCTCCAAGTCTTTTATTCTTCCTTTCATTCCTTCAGTATCATCCTTGATTCTGTTTCTTGAATGTTTTTCAGTTGTTCCATTAAGTCTAATTGTAAACTTAATCTAAGAGCACGAACTCGCTTTTGCTTTTCATGATACTTGCGACTTAAGGCATCCGCTACTACATTTGCCTTTCCTTCGTGATATTGAATATCACAGTCGTAGTCACTTAGAATCTCCATCCATCTCCTTTGCCTCATATTCAATTCTTTTTGCCCAAATATATATCTTAGGCTCTTATGATCAGTATAAATAGTAAATTTACTTCCGTACAGATAATGTCTCCAAATCTTAAGGGAAAAAATTATGGCTCCTAATTCTATGTCACGGCCCCCGACCCGGTTTGACCCGTTTCAGGAGCCGCGGGACAGAAATACTGCGGTATTTAATTAATTGAGTTTGACAGCGGAAGTTTTCATCAGGATCTTTTAAAATGTAAATATTTCCCGATTATTTTATTTCACAACGCGGGATAAAACCCGGTAATTTACAATAGTTTGATTTCATGAAATCTTTTATTTTTACAAAACATGTTTCTTTTATTTTATACTGAGCCACTTCCTTGAGCTTGTAGTGCTACATGGCACTTTTCCTGATTCATAACAGGTCACCTGAAACATGTTTGAAAAAGGTTTTGTCAGCGGGAAATACTGAGTGAATCATTCTATTTTGCATAATGATGCATAGTTATTAATTACAGCATAAGAGCGATTACAATGGCTTCTATCTTATTTTTATCTGGCATTCTGTCACAATGGTGACAAGTCACAATGGTGACGATGGTCATACCACTATTTAGATCAATGAACCTAAATAGTGATGATTATCCCTGTAGGTCAATGAACCCAACAGTGATTATCCCGAGTAGGTCAATGAACCTAACTGGGAGAAAATTAGTAATGTGCACAATACCCCACTAACCAGTAATTCAAGATATCCACGACTTAGTCCCTGTAATTATAATCTTGAAAAATAATTTGAGGTATTGTAAAATATTTGATAAAAAGAGAATGACTCACAAACTGTGAGAAAAGGAGAATGACTCACAAACTGTGAGAAAAGGAGAATGACTCACATTGCAGATTTATACGGGCAGAGTTTGGCCTACTGATTTAGCCTTTTCCTAAATTTAATAACAGGCACACAAAACTGGGTTAGTAATCAATCCAGCAATTACGATAACTCACGAGATCAAATTCTCACAACGAACGACAAAGTGCAATACTTCATCCATCGATTTAACGATGATCCGTCAAATTAATGACGAACGATAAAGTACAATACTTCATCCATCGAATTAACGATGATCCGTCAAATTAATGACGAACGATAAAGTATAACCCTAATGTGGGCGACACTTAAACATTCATTGGATATATTGATCGTCGGAAAATGAATCGTAGCAGCGATTGTGCTAATACCCTGATTGCGGCGTCGATTAGTGAATCGTGTGTGTTAATTGGAGTATACAGAGCATAACTCCCTGTAGAATTGGAATTTCTTCGTCGTTTCAACTCCCAGAATCAAGTCCCAAGCTCCTGTATTTATAGGTGAATTTTGTCCCTTAGGCGGCCCGCGTGAGAATTAAGCTAACTTGAGGCGGCCCGCGTAAGAACTGTTTTTAGGCATAGGGTTGCCACGTGTGGGACTAGCTCAGCTGAGTCGACGATTTCTGAAAATTCCTTTCTGCCTACGTTTTAAGTGGATAATCGTCAATAGGGTTTAACCCCCCCGAGTTTTAGGGGCCCTAATCCTGATTCTGATTTTTCTGAAAATCTTAGGGTTTGTGCAGAATCACTTGGGTTTCTTAATTAGGGTTTCCTATTGGTCAATTAAAGTAATAATTAGTACTTTTTGATGAGAGTTGTTACATTCTCCCCACCTTAAGAAAAATCTCGTCCTCGAGATTTACTGGAATAATTGAGGATAATTTCTCTTCATTTCGGATTCCAGTTCCCAAGTATATTAGGGTCCTGTCTTTGAATCCCACTTTTCTTAAACTAACACTATTTGTTTACCTTTATTTCTTGAAGAGGTACTTCCAAAGATTCGTCTGATAGGTATTTCTTGAAATTGGATACATGAAATACATCATGTATTCCAACTAACTTTTCTGGTGGTTGTAAACGATAAGCAACTAGTCCTATATGTTGAATTACTAGAAATGATCCTACGTACTTTGGTTTTTAGCTTTTCTTTCGTACTGAATCTAACAACTCCTTTCCAAGGAGATACTTTTAATTATATTTTGTCTCCAACTCGAACTCCAATGGCTTTCATCTATTATCTGCATAATTCTTCTGGCGATCTATATCTGTCTTCAGCCTTTTCTTCGTGATATGAATATCACAATCATAGTCACTTAGAATTTTCATCCATCTCCTTAGCCTTTTTACCCAAATATATATCTCAAATTCTTGTAATCCGTATAAATAGTATACTTACTTCTATACAGATAATTTATCCAAATCTTAAGGGCAAAATTATGGCTCTAAATTTATGAGTGATAAAATTTTCTTCATACTTTTTCAATTGCCTTGAGGCATACGCAATTACCTTTTTGCGTTGCATTAAGGAATATCCAAATCCTAGTTTTGAAGCATTACCGTATACTTCAAAATCTCCAGTTCCTTCTGGTAAGGCTGGAATTAAATCATTGGTAAATTTCTAAAGGCTTCTTCTTGTTTAAATCACTATTCAAATTTAACTGTTTCACAAATTGGCTTAGTTAATGGTATAACTATTTTGGAAAATTCCTTAGTAAATAGTCTATAATACTAAACCTACAAAACTCCTAATTTCCATTGCGGATTGCAGAATCTTCCATTTGGTAATTACTGCTATCTTAGCAGGATCTATGTGAATATCTTTATGATTTACCATATGACCTAAAATTGCACTTCTAGCGGCCAAAATTCATTCTTCGAAAATTTGGCGTAAAGCTTTTCTTTTCTTAAAAATACTAATAGTGCATGTAAGTGCTGATAATGTTTTTCCTGACTTCTGGAATAGATAAGTTATATCGTTGTTGAAGACAATTACCAATTTATCCAAATATGGTTTACAGATCCTATTTATCATGTCCATGAATGCTGCAGGTGCATTCTTTAATTCGAAGGGCAGGACTGTAAACTAGTAATGACCATACCTAGTTCTGAAAACAGTCTTAGGTATGTCTTCCTCTTGTATTTTCAGTTGATAATATCAAGAACATAAGTTGATCTTAGAAAACTATCTATCTTCCTGGAATTGATCGAATAAATCATTAATTCTAAGTAATAGGTATCGATTCTTAATTGTAACCTCATTCAATTCCCTGTGATTAATATACATTCTTATCGAACCATACTTTTTCTTAACAACCAATATTGTGCTAACCGATAAGGTTCCCTGGCTTATCGGTAAAATTCCTGGAATTAGATGAATCTTAAATTCTATCTTCATATCTGGTGGTAATCCAGGTAAATCTTCTGGAAATACATCTGGGTATTCTGAAATTACAGAAATTTCCTTAATTTCTTTATTTTTAGTATTGATGATTATTGAAATCATGTATACTATTCCTTGCTTTCGTTCATAATTAGTAACTTTTATTACTGATATGAACTTTATGATTTATCTCCTATAATCGTTATTACTTCCCCAGTGGTGCACAATTTCTATGGAATTCTTATCATAGATAATTCGAACATAGTGGTTTTACTAATCAATTCATTCCTAACATAACATCGAAATTCAACCAATATGGTTGCATATGACTTAAAAGTTCTATTTCTACACTTTGTAGAACTAAATTCCCATCTGCCATTTCTACTGTAGAAATTTATCTAATACTGGTTAACGGTAAGTTAAGAGTTTGGCAGAGTAAAGTATTTATAAAACTTTGGTTTGCACCAGAGTCAAATAATACTGTTGTGTAAACGTTGTAAGCTAAGAACATACCGGCTATCACATCTGGAATCATCTCGGCTTCTTGAGTAGTCAGCTGAAAGGCTCTCGCATTTCTTTTTGCTCCTTCTGACGGTTTGGCTTGATTGTCAAATGGTTTATTCAGTTTTGGACAATCTGGCCTAAGATGTCCAGTTTCTCTACAATTGTAGCAAACTGAAAATTTCTTCCTCATACAGTCTTCTTCTTGATGCCCTGGAATCTTGCAAAAATTGCAATATCCTTTGCATCTTCCAAAATGCTTCCTTTTGCAAAAATTGCAAAATGGACTAGTAGAAGATTGCCCATTCCCTCCTTTCTTGAAATTGTTATGGTTACCCGAACTGAATTCTTGGGAAATCTTTTGGGCTACTTCTTTCCTTCTATTTTCTTCTCTTGTCCGTACTAACTCGTCAGTCATAGTATTGGCTAATTCTACTGCATCATCAATTGTGCGAGGTTTCGCAGCTTTGACGATATTACGGATTTCGGAAATTAATCCCCAAATATAACGAGAAATAAGTACCGGCTCTGGCGAAGCCAGGGTTGGTACCATTCGAGCATATTCGAAGAATGTCGTAGTATACCCTCGACAATCTACATCCACCATCCGATGGGTTAGAAACTTATTTGCCATTTGTTCCTTTTCATACTCGGGACAGAATTTTCTTTCTACAAGACTCTTAAATTCTTCCCAGTTCATAGCATACGCCATCCTTCTTCCTTTTGCTTGTAACACCGTATTCCACCATTCTAGCGCCACTTCTTTGAAAAGGTTTGATGCGTACATGACCTGATCATCCTGAGCACATTTACTTATGGCAATTACTGCCTCGGTTTTCTCTAACCAACGTAGTGCCGCAGTCGCTCCTTCATTGCCTGCAAACTCAGTGGGTTTACAAGCAAGAAATTCTTTGTAAGTGCAACCAGGCGTTGCAACTTTCATTTTCTTAGGGAGCGGAGCTTGCCGTGGTTCATTATCATGATTAACATGATTACTGCCACTATTTATGCTATTACTGAAGTTTTCTTCAGAAATGCGTTTGCTTGGAATAATTTGTTGAGGTTCAATTGGATTTTTAACAGCAGCAATGATTGCTGGAATAGCATTGGCTATCCCTTGAGCAACGATATGTTCTATATCTTGCCTAGTCACATATTGGTCCCCTGGTTGTTGCTTAGATTGATTAACCTCATTAACTGGTTCATTATTAGCGTTTTCCATCTGATATCTAATTTATAAATAAATAATTAGTATAAAGGAAATAATCCAATGTCACAATTTAGTTGCACATAATCACATAAACGAATATACAAACAAAATTGTAACTTTTCTAATATTTCATTATATCATGCTTCTATATACACCCGTTTTATTGTTTATTTTACACAAACTGATTTTACTATTACTATTTCATAATCCCTTATCCTTTGTCAGGTGATGTTCTAGTAACGGCGTTCCTTCTCATCGTATTTCCAGGAGATCTGTCCCAAAATCTCTTGGATCCTATTCCCAGCATCCATTTTGTCAAAGTGATGGAGTTCAGTCCTATTCTCATTACTCATTGGTGAATTTGGTAAAGGTTCTGGTTTGATCTTAGGAAAAAGCTTATAAGGATGGTTTTGTAACAGTATTTAATTATTCAACCATTCGTCTATATTCCAGTGGTTCGAAGGGTTTGGAATAGCTGGTTCTAAGTTTATAAAATTATTTTCATTAACAGGCTTAATAGTATCATCGGTTGCCATTATAAAATCTAGTTCTTCTTGAGATGGTAATCCCTCAATTTGCCTAGAACTTTCCCCAATTTCCATTTTCTTAGGTTTAGGTTTCTCAAGAGGTAAAACGTTGAATTCTATAGGTTCTTCTAGGTCTGGAATATACCTATTGAAATCTCTGGAAACTTCTATTCTTACTGGATAGAGATTTAAATTCTGAAGGGCTTCCGACAGATCACTCATGCTGTTTACACAAGATATACACAATTACGAAGTTAAAATTATGACAAAATTTTATAGAAAAACTTTTAAATATTCTTTCATACTGGATAACTACCAAAACAACTGAAAATTAAAATATACTAGGTTTTGTTTGTAAATTTATTTATAAGGTTTTTAGACTGTAGATAATAAAATGCTAAACTTTAAATCAGAATATTTAAAGATTTATATTTACTATTACAGTAGTTAACATATAAAAATCTGCCCATACTATTCAAAATTAGTCAAATAATTAAAACATATAATCACAAAATAGCAATTAATAAAAATTTAAGTATTTTCTAAATACTTAATTGGCTTAAATCAGTGGCTCGATCAGTGGCTCTGATACCACCTTTTTCTGTCACGGCCCCCGACCCGGTTTGACCCGTTTCAGGAGCCGCGGGACAGAAATACTGCGGTATTTAATTAATTGAGTTTGACAGCGGAAGTTTTCATCAGGATCTTTTAAAATGTAAATATTTCTCGATTATTTTATTTCACAACGCGGGATAAAACCCGGTAATTTACAATAGTTTGATTTCATGAAATCTTTTATTTTTACAAAACATGTTTCTTTTATTTTATACTGAGCCACTTCCTTGAGCTTGTAGTGCTACATGGCACTTTTCCTGATTCATAACAGGTCACCTGAAACATGTTTGAAAAAGGTTTTGTCAGCGGGAAATACTGAGTGAATCATTCTATTTTGCATAATGATGCATAGTTATTAATTACAGCATAAGAGCGATTACAATGGCTTCTATCTTATTTTTATCTGGCATTCTGTCACAATGGTGACAAGTCACAATGGTGACGATGGTCATACCACTATTTAGATCAATGAACCTAAATAGTGATGATTATCCCTGTAGGTCAATGAACCCAACAGTGATTATCCCGAGTAGGTCAATGAACCTAACTGGGAGAAAATTAGTAATGTGCACAATACCCCACTAACCAGTAATTCAAGATATCCACGACTTAGTCCCTGTAATTATAATCTTGAAAAATAATTTGAGGTATTGTAAAATATTTGATAAAAAGAGAATGACTCACAAACTGTGAGAAAAGGAGAATGACTCACAAACTGTGAGAAAAGGAGAATGACTCACATTGCAGATTTATACGGGCAGAGTTTGGCCTACTGATTTAGCCTTTTCCTAAATTTAATAACAGGCACACAAAACTGGGTTAGTAATCAATCCAGCAATTACGATAACTCACGAGATCAAATTCTCACAACGAACGACAAAGTGCAATACTTCATCCATCGATTTAACGATGATCCGTCAAATTAATGACGAACGATAAAGTACAATACTTCATCCATCGAATTAACGATGATCCGTCAAATTAATGACGAACGATAAAGTATAACCCTAATGTGGGCGGCACTTAAACATTCATTGGATATATTGATCGTCGGAAAATGAATCGTAGCAGCGATTGTGCTAATACCCTGATTGCGGCGTCGATTAGTGAATCGTGTGTGTTAATTGGAGTATACAGAGCATAACTCCCTGTAGAATTGGAATTTCTTCGTCGTTTCAACTCCCAGAATCAAGTCCCAAGCTCCTGTATTTATAGGTGAATTTTGTCCCTTAGGCGGCCCGCGTGAGAATTAAGCTAACTTGAGGCGGCCCGCGTAAGAACTATTTTTAGGCATAGGGTTGCCACGTGTGGGACTAGCTCAGCTGAGTCGACGATTTCTGAAAATTCCTTTCTGCCTACGTTTTAAGTGGATAATCGTCAATAGGGTTTAACCCCCCCTGAGTTTTAGGGGCCCTAATCCTGATTCTGATTTTTCTGAAAATCTTAGGGTTTGTGCAGAATCACTTGGGTTTCTTAATTAGGGTTTCCTATTGGTCAATTAAAGTAATAATTAGTACTTTTTGATGAGAGTTGTTACATTCTAAGTCATGAGCCGTATAGTTTTCCTCGTGCTTTTTCAATTTCCTTGAGGCATACGCAATTACCTTTTTGCGTTGCATTAGCACACATCCTAATCCTAGCTTAGAAGCATCACAATAAACTTCAAAATCCTCTGTTCCTTCTGGTAAGGCAAGGATTGGGGCGTTCGTTAACTTTTGCTTTAAAATCTTAAAAGCTTCTTCTTGTTTAGGTCCCCATTCAAACTTAACTGTTTTACAGGTTAGCTTAGTTAATGGCACATCTATCTTAGAGAAATCCTTAATAAAGTGCCTATAGTATCCAGCTAAGCCTAGAAAACTTCTAACTTCTGTAGCTGATTGCGGGACTTTCCATTTAGTGATTGCTTCTATCTTAGCAGGATCTCCGTGAATACCTTCATGATTTACCATGTGACCTAAAAATTGCACCTCCTGTAGCCAAAATTCACACTTCGAGAATTTGGCGTAAAACTTTTCCTTGCTTAACAAGGTTAAGAGTGCATGCAAGTGCTCACAATGTTCTTCCTGGATTTTGGAATAAATAAGCATATCGTCGATGAAGACAATTACAAATTTATCAAAATACGGTTTACAGATTCTATTCATCATGTCCATAAATGTTGCAGGAGCATTTGTTAATCCAAAAGGCATGACTGTAAACTCGTAGTGACCATACCTAGTCCTGAAAGCGGTTTTAGGTATGTCTTCTTCTTGTACCTTCAACTGATGATATCCGGAGCGTAAATCTATCTTAGAAAAATATCTAGCCCCCTGAAGTTGATCGAAAAGATCATCAATCCTAGGCAATGGGTATCGATTCTTAATTGTAACCTTATTCAGTTCCCTATAATCGATACACATTCTCATCGATCCATCTTTCTTCTTTACAAACAACACTGGTGTTCCCCACGGGGATGAACTAGGTTGTATGAATCCTTTACTGAGCAATTCATCTAATTGCTTTTTCAGTTCTAACATTTCAGTGGGTGCTAGTCGGTAGGGTGCTTTAGCTACGGGTGTAGTTCTAGGAATCAAATGAATTCTAAACTCTACCTCCATATCTGGTGGTAATCCTGGTAACTCTTCTGGGAATACATCCGAGTATTCTGATACTACAGGAATTTCCTTAAGCTCCTTACCCTTAGTGCTAATGATTACCGAAATCATATACACTATTCCTTGCTTTCGTTCATAACTAGCAATTTTCATTACTGAAATGAACTTCATGGGTTTTCGCGGCTTATCTCCTGTAACCATGATTACTTCTCCGGTGGGTGCACGAATCTCTATGGAGTTCTTATCACAAAGGATTCGAGCATGGTTGGCTACTAACCAATCCATTCCTAACACGACATCGAATCCAGCTAAATTCATGGGTAATAGGTTTGCAAAAAAATTATGACCTGAAAGTTCTATATTTTCTGTTTGCAAAACCGTATCTATGTTAACAGAGTTCCCGTCTGCCGTTTCTATTGTAAAAACTTGCCTAAGTTTTGTTAAGGGTAGCTTAAGAGCTTGGCAGAATGAAGAATGAAGTATTTACAAAACTTTGGTTTGCACCAGAGTCAAATAACACTTTCGCATAAACGTTGTGAACTAAAAACGTACCAGCTATTACGTCAGGAATCAATTCAGCTTCCTGCATAGTCAATTGGAAGGCTCTTGCGTTCTTCTTCATAGCCCCTTCAGCAGGTTTGGTTTTGTAATCTGCTGGTTTGACCAATTTAGGGCATTCTGGTCTGAAATGCCAAGCTTCTCCACAGTTATAGCAGACCTTTTTTTTCTTTCTTCAATCTTCTTCACGATGTCCTACAGTTTTGCAGAAGTTGCAGGTTTCATTACATTTTCCAAAATGTTTCTTTCTGCAGAGGAGTAAGCCATGGTGAAGCTTTGAAGACTACAAACCAAGTAGTAATAATTTGTTTAATCATATAGCGAATTGTAGAATTTGATGAATAAATAGCCATGGTGCAATTAAACCATATAGGCCAATAGATAGTATTTAATTTATTTGATTATGTTTTGCCTAAGTTTTTAAATAAACCATCTCTGGCGTTTAAACGGAATATAATCCTTCATATTTATTAGACAGGGGACATAAGTCACGACTGTCAATGTCGTACCGACATTTTATATAGCACAAGGGTTTGTTCCAAAGGACTTTTTAATGGCATAGATGCCTTGTCACTAGGGAAATTTTAAAACATAATCAATGATCCTTTGGGTCGGATAAATTTCATAGTTCATTGCCTTTTGGTAGGAAGTTATGAAAGGAAACTATCTTTGTCATAATTACATCTTTGCCCGTAGGCATACATCTTAAATGGATGTTTTGATGTATACATCATGTTCGACGTTTATTAGCCATGATTCCTATTGATCATTAGGCTAAACAAGAAAATTGGAAGAATCCAATATAAGGATGACTGTTGTGATTTTCTCGAATCACATTTTTCAGGAGTGCTAACACGTTCTTAGGTGTTAACAAGGATCTGAATATCTTGAATAGGTTTCACCATCTTGGCCACGTCTGAAATGACATGTAGTTTAGGTTTCACCTTTTAGATTCTTTTTAATATTTAAACTGGCAGAAAAGGAATTATATTTATTTTGTTCAGGATTTTTATCATAAATCCTAATTTATAAGTTAATAATAGCACAAATGGCCTAGTCGCGTAGACAAGTTTAATTTATAAGCCATGATTTCAGATAATCGAGGCATTAAGGTTTGAATCAAAGTTCATTACCTTTTCTTGACAGGGAGTTGTAGGCTACCACTGTCTTTAGTCTCAGAGGACATTAACTATAGCCCGTAGGCACTTCCCTTCTAAGGGATGTTTATAATATGATCATCTTATAGGATGATATAAGCCATGATTTCAGAGAATCGAGGCATTAAGGTTTGAATCAAAGTTCATTACCTTTTCTTGACAGGGAGTTGTAGGCTACCACTGTCTTTAGTCTCAGAGGACGTTAATTATAGCCCGTAGGCACTTCATCCTTAAGGGTGATTATATAAATAAGGGAAATTGGAGTAATCTTATTTAAGGATGACTCATGCGATTTTATCGAACCACGTCTGCCAGGAATGTTAACATGTTACAGATGTTAACAAGGGTTTGAATCTCTTGAATAGGTTCTACCATCTTGGCCTTGTCTGCAGTGACATTTAGGCTAGGTTTTACCTTTAAGATTCTTTTTAATATTTAACGCAGAACAATCCTAAATTGAGGTGTTAACAAGGATCTGAATCTAATTGAGGAACTACCATCTTGGCCCTGTCTCAAAATAACACGTGGCTAGGTCTTGTCCTTTTTAGATTTTGCCATTTTATTATAATGGTGGATCATATAAAAGGGATGTTATTTTCCATTTATTTCATATTTCATGTTTAGAATGAAAACTTAAATTTAATCAATCCACTATATAAAAATAAAAGTACAGAGTTGCCCTAAGCGGGACTTGAAAGGAATAATGTGTCCTCGAAGGGACTGAAAGATAAATATGTCCTTATAAGGACTATTAAGGAAACGATCTTCAGCAAGAGGAGTTTCTTCTTCATTTTATTTCTGAATGTTCTCTCCCTGGATGCTCGTTTCATTCTAGCCGCGGTACAAAGCTCAGCATTTCAAGGCTCCAGATGTGGAGAATTTCTATTACAGCTTCTTCGCTTGGCGACGTATATATAAAAATTTGGAAGCAAAAATTTCCAGATTAGGATTGAGAATATTCCTATGTTAAGTCTAGACTCAGAAGGTCAAGGAATGTGCTAATGTGTCATTGAGATTAAACACAAAAAGGCTAGTGTTTAATTCACTCAATGTTGGCTCTGATACCAACCTATCACACCCCGATATTTCCACGTTTCACTGGTGGGCCCGGTAGGGGAGTATCGTGACGTAGTTGATATCATCATAGTCAAACAACACAATATATAAATGCACAGCGGAAGCAAAAGATAAATATATTACGATCCGAATATAAAGTAATATCAAGTATTACAACGGAAAGTAAAGGATCCACATGCGGATCAAATAAAAAAGAAAACTGTTCAACAGACTTTAGGCATCTAGAACTTGCAAGATTCCCTATTGACGCCCTGAGCTCCCAGCCAATTACGCATAGTACCTGCCACTTAACCTTTTGGAAAATACGTCAGTTTACACTGGTAAATACAATTTAACTGACTCGTTTTGAAAATGTTTAAGAAAATTGGTTTGAATGCACAAGGCACAAACATTCTTTTATAACCTGGGACAATTTTATTAATAAAAATCTTGTATCCGATTTACATGTTTGTCCAACATTTAGGGCCGGTGATTATACAATACAAGCCGGTCAAGATTAATCGACACACCATAAATATAACATCACAAGAAGACATCCTTACGAGTGAGTATATCTTTTACATACGCAACAGGAGGTGTTATGCCTACACCTTGTGCTTAAGTTATGGCCATTCACTTTTTAAATGAGCCAAGGATATCCAGGACACGGTCATTAACCCCCAATGTTATTTGTTATCAATCAATACAGATTAAAACGGGATTATGCAATTTAATCATCTCCGATTAAAAGGTTTCTACACCCGACCAAGGGGTATTTTTATAATACCGTATCCCAAGCCCGTATAAGGGAAAATAAGTTAAAAGTATTTATCTGAGCTAGCAATGCAATTTATACTCAGCCGTATATTCTAATCAGCAAGCACAAGTACTTCTACTGGGGCTCTTAATCTGGAACGAAGGTTTTATTAACCTATCAGATTCCTAACGGGTCTTATTTAAGTCGTAACTTAGACCGGTTAGTTTTGAGGAAAGGAAGACACGGTTCAAACGCATGATAAAGCGAAGACCGGTTTAGAATGTGGTTTTGACCCGACAAGCTTGTATGCTTGTTTAATATGGGTAACTTAAACACATTCTGGATTTTGAGACCAAAAAGATATGGTTTGACCCGTTTCGGCTAATATGTGCGAACTAGTTACATAAGCCGATCCGAACGCGCAAGAAGCGTAACGGGTAACCAAAAGAGTCATATACAGGTTTCCTAAGTTAATATGCCTTAAATATGTTGTGATATCAGTAGGATACCTTCCATTATGCCCAAAACGAGTTTAATCTCAAAATAAGCCCCGTAGGGGTATTTTGGTCATTTTAACGATTATAAAAGAGGTTAATTGAAATTCTGAGATCCGGGTCTGAATACATCAGTAGAATAACTTATTTTTATTAGGTCATATCAGTTGGTAATAGGTCTTATATGCCAAAATGGTTTCAAACCCAAACTATGCGTTTAATACGCTTAAAAGTCATTTTAAGCGATTTCCGGGTTATACCGGAAATCTGAGTTTTCTGAACAGGTTATAAAGTTCAAAATACTTTATTTATTATTTAAAATCAGTATCAATTGGATTGGTGTCAAAATATTATGTAAAACTCATTTTATGACCGAAAAGGGTATAATCGGTATTTACCGAATCAAGGCCATAACCTTAGGTTATGATCAGTTTAAAAATAATTAAAAATCTTTAAAAATCTCAAAATATTATATTACATCAGTGGGTAAAAGGTTTGGTGTCAAAAATTGGGTTTAGATAGGCTTTATGCTAATTGCGCCGTTTAATTACTAAAAGGCGTTATAATTACGCTAATGAGCATAACTCCTAATCTAGACCTCCAACTGATGTGAAAATTTAGGGACAACTTTATAAATCAGTAATAAAGATTATTGTCCTTTCATATTTCCAAAATTCTCGTTTTATGGTCAAAAGGGCATTATGGTCAACATTAAGCATTTAACGGAAACGTGTAAACGAATCGGACAATCAACGATCCAACCACAGAGGGTTATACTATCATGTAACCTGGTCCTAAGGAAGCTCTAAGGCATTTCCAAACCATACTAAATTGGGTCAGAACTGAAGTCAAAGCAAAAGTCAAAGTTTTGCGACTTTCGGTTCCGAACCGGGTCTAAACAGAAAATTGTCGGATCAAACAAGCCTAGACCAGTTATTATACTTATTACCAAGTTATAAGAGTGATAAAATAGGTTACATGCCTTCTACATTGTTAATTACATGTTAATTTGCAATTTAGGCTTCTGTTGACTTTTTCTTATCAACTTTGACCCGACATTTGATCTAGTTAGGATGGGAATCGGTGGGTGCCCTTTTAAGGGTTTATTGCCCACATAATTACCAACTTATAACTACCTTCAATTCGACTAATCACTGGACCATTAATGATTAATCGCTAAGTCAACCGTTAATTACGATGGTTTGACTTTTAAGCTAAAACTAAGTAAAAACTCAACTAAGAAAGGTTAAGCATACTTACAGAAGTCCTATACACGATTAGGAAGGCTTAGGGTCTGCTCTTAAGGTCCAGGAAGCTCCAGAAATGCAGAAATGAGGTGTGATCAAAATGGTTGCAACAAGGGCCTTTATATAGTGTTCAAGATTCACTAGATCATTGACACCCAAGCCTAGCAATGGCCATGGATCATCCACAGATGTCCCTTAGGGCTTAGGGGTTATTTAGGGGTCGTCCAAGATGTGGAAAATCGATTATAAGTCGGTTACAACGTTTAAACAGGCTGCTGCCCAACTTTCTGTCGCTGGGGACCCCTTACGGACCGTAAGGGTCGACCTTTACGGTCCGTAAGCCTGTCATCAGGGCAATTATTTCTTTTTCAGTTTGCATCCTTGGCTCTTGGTCCTTCGAAAGGTCAATCCACCTTTTCTTTGCATTTTGAGCTCCTCTAATTGACTTATAAGGGCTTCAAGTCTTATACCCACTTTGTTAAGTCCTTGGTTAACTTGGTTATCACCCGAAAAGTCATAATTTTCAACGTTGACGCTTTAACCCCTTGTATACGAATTTGATCATAACTTTCTCATACGATAACGAAACTTTATGAAATTTTTATCACATATTCTAGTGAGCATAATTAATCGTTACAAAGCTTCGGGTTTGCTAAAAGGTCACTCAGAGGTATATTTTAAACATGTTGACACATTTAACCCCTGTAGTTTGTAATCTCTCACTTTCTTTCATAATTACCTTCGTATGATCCATGATTTATTCGTTTGAAGGTATGAGCATCATGTAGGGTTACTGTAAAGTATATTTATCCCTTGTTGACATTCTGAACCCTTATTTTCACATACTTTCCTTGTTTGTCAACTTTAGTCCCTCTAGAGTATTCTCTTGCACGTTTAAAGTTTATGACACGTGTCAATACCTTATTGGACATGAATTTTCGAGGTGTTACATTCGGTGACAAGATTACGCTCAGGTCTTGTCTACTTCGGTGATAAGATTACGCTAGTGAAAACTTTGGATTGATGTTTAATTATGCATGCTAGTATGTAACATGATTAGTATACTTTAACATGTGGATTTGAGAACCAATCTTTTATATGCTATGTAGACAAAACTAGTATGCTTACCGACATTATTTGTGTTGACGGGTACTTATTACATGTTGCAAGAAATTGATGATGATCCTATGAGATATCTACTTAGGGTGGATAAGAAACTCACCAAAACCTTGTTTACGAATTTTGTTTCTTAGTATGAAATTTCTACTTGTTGTACTTCTTTTTCTTGAACAATGTAACGTATTATTCGATAAATGAAATGAAATTTGAACTTTAATATATTGTCACAATTTTAGCGTTTTGTTGTCTTTGAGCAATCTATTACGTCTCGCCTCGATATTTCCGCCATCGGTTGGAGTGTGACATGACAGGTTGGTCGACAACATCATGAAGCGGTTTTATGTTTCGATATTAAATGACAATAACTAGATATCAAGTTAGCTTAATATCGTATTTGAATAAGTTTTGTAAACTATGTATGTTGTAATGTAATGAAACTTGTTTCTTGAATTTGTTTGGGTTTGTTGGCTTTAACTTCATATAAAATCTTCGGCCAATTTTGTTGAAATTATGTAAATTTGTAGCAAGTTTTGTTGTATTTTAATATTTATTTTTAAGTATGTATTATTCTGAACGATTCTTAAGTTTTTCTAGGCAGTTCCCAAAACCGCCCAAAAATTATTTCATTTTTGCTGCGATATTTGTTTGGGTGGTCCTAAGTTTAGAACCTTCATTTCACTCGCCCAAATAAATAACTTTTCTACTAGCATGATGATATATAAATGTACCTACATACACCCTTGTTCATTTCTACTCCCAACCTAAATTTTGGTTATGAAGTACACCACATACCATCAGAATAGATACTGATTAACAAGTAACAAAATGGAATATTTATAATTAGTGACTAAAATAAATTAAAGGTTATACACTACGGCTGTAATTATATCACTACTAATGATATTTTAAACTTTAAATGCGTACATGATGACATATGTATACCTACGTACAACCTGGTTCATTATAAATATAATATATATACACCATGCGCATATGTGTAGATAGGCATGGAGCTAATTAGTATAAACACATAGGCTTTATTAACTTAGATTAGGCGTGACATTGACAAATTAACATTAATAATGATGGATCAACGTGGTTGTTTTGACTTTTAAGTTTGTAGTTAACATATATTTAATTTATTTATGTATGTGCTACATTTGCAAACGAAACGATCCACCTGCAGGACTTTATTTCAATGATAATATAAAAAAAAACATATGTTCGGGTCAAAGAGATTTGGATTAACTTGGTTTTGATTGTTTAGGTTCTAACTGTGTGGAAACATTTTTGTAGAATGAGTGGAGAAGTTGTACAAAAATATAAAATTTGAAAGGTTTAGAAGAAGAATGTTGAATAGAAGTTTAGGTTGATGCGTTAATATTTATAGAGTAAATATAATTAATTTTTAAATCAACTAGGTGATGCCCCGCCCGCGTTGCGGGGCGATGGTTGAATAATTCTCAACCAATTAAAAAAACAGTACTATAGTTTTGCTATAAATAAAAAGTAAAAAGAGTGTTAGGCAGCTCTTTGACACGATTTTTAGTTGGGGGCAAAGTCATATTTTTATTTTTACTTGGGGGAAAAATCAAAAGTTTTTTTCCCGAGGGTAAAATCCTAATTAATAGGCAGGGGAAAACCATATTTTTATTTTGCACTGGGGGCAAAAACGTAATTTTGAATTGAGGGTGATATCGGGGAAATTCGTAAATTTTAGCTGGAGCAAAAGCATAAATTTACTTTTAACTGTGGGCAAATACATAATTTTAAACTGTGGGCAAAACCGCAACTTTAAAGTAGGTATAAAATAATAAACTGGTGTAAAATCGTAATTTTGAGAAAACGTAATTTTGGCTGAGGGTAAAAACGTATTTTTTTGCCGAGAGCGAAATCATATTTTTTAGCTCGGGGCAAAAGGGTAAACGTATTTTAAAGTTGAGGCAAAACCGCATTTTTTTAACTGGGGGCAAAAACGTAATTTTAAAGTGGATATAAAATAATAAACTGGTTGGTCCAATTGGTATTGCTCGCCGCCTATTTGAACCAATGGCAGAGAAACACTATTCCAGGGCAAAAACGTAATTTTAAAGTGTGTATAAAAATAATAAACTGGTTAGTCCAATGGGGGAGAGGCGACCGCCCATTTGAACCAATGACAAGGTGATACTATTCCCTCCCATGCGGTTTTCCTTCAATTATTAGGATAATAGGATAATGCTATTTTTTTCTTTGTTACTGTTCAAAACATTGGAGAATTAATATACAGATGATTTTTATTATTTTAGTCGAAAATCTTGGCATATATGATGCATCTATTTGTTTATTTTGGTGCTAGACTTTTGTTTAACAGCTAGTTTTTCTTTTGATACTGTTCAAAGCATTGGAGAATTAATATATAGGAGAATTTTGTTTAAATATAAACGGATAGTTGTCGTGTCCCCATCCCAAGTGTCACTTTTTAACCATGCTTTCTTCGTGGTTGCCCCAACGCCCAACCCCCTGTGCGGTGTGGGAAGCCCCCTTTGCCAACATGGAGCGCTCCACACCCACGATTTGCTAACCACTACAAATGGTCTAATAGATATTTGAATTGTAAGCATTATTTTTGTTAAGTTAAAAATATTGTATCTAATGTTGCACACACATAAAGTATAAGACTTGAAAAACTGTAGAGCAACACCATCAATTCCGTGACCGCGTCTCATGGACATCAAGGCTGAACGCTGCTGGCTGCTGTGTACTTGGTCCCAGATCGGAATGTCTCTAGACTCGAATTTGTTTTAAAGTTGATGAAACATGTGGCTTAGAAGAAGTTTGGAGGAAGAAGATCAGGCAGCCACTGGTTTTGTGGGCAATGGATTACCAGAAGCATTTTAGGGGCAAAATAAACTAATCAGTTTATGGAATCTTTCCAACTTTTGAGAGCCAAACAACCTTTGTAGCTTTAACTATTTTAATGTATACAACTAATAATGAATCTTTTAGTGGTATGCTATAATGGAATATAAATAGTTTTTAGGTAGTTCCCATATGCGTGGATCATGTTGCCTAGAAATGGAGAATATATCTCATTTTATTTACAAGAAAAGCTACTTGAGATGGTCCAAACAGTGGCAGAGCTTGACCAAAAGTTTCGCTGGGGCGGAAAGTCATGGGATGTATCTTATACGTATATATGTACATATCATGCTAGCTCCTGTTATATGGTCAATTAAACCGATCATCGTTTCTTGTATACTCGCTTAATTATAACCTTCGTCCTCCCATGTGACACGTGGCGTTATTGGTCGGATGTAAGTAGTTGTATCACTATCATACATGTATGTCGAATCCTTTTCACTTAACCATGAATGACCGACCGTACATGTATATTCAACAAGTACACCTTTGGCCAAACTTTGGTACAAGAAATACATGATAAGGCAGGACCAATATATTTTTCTGGTTTTGGTACAAATAAAGAAATATTTCACTCTAATGCTCTACTTCTCCATCATTAATCATATGCCCCCCCTCCCAACATGATTGCCTAAAGTTAGCAAAGCAACACAGATTAACTAATCATGTTACTCATAACACACAACCATTATGGTCACAGATTTTGGATTTCCTGTGTCCAATCAATTTATTCCATCATCTCCGACGTTTACTCTTTTTTATCGCCTTTGCTTTTCCGTATATGTTGCAAACTACATAAGGATTTAAAGTTTTTGACACTTACACTTGGAGGAAAAAAAAAGAAACTTGACCAATTGTAAGTGATTACTTTAGTTCATTCAGAAATGACCAACTTAAGTCTTATCACTTTCTAATATATGTCCCAATCACATGCATCTCTGGTGGCCAACTCCCCCCCTATTTATACCTCTGCAATACTCTCTAACCCCTTCCACACATGCCCCTCCTCTTATTTTCTCTCTTGAGTTCTATCCTATCCATTTCACCTTTGTATTCTCTCATTTGATGCATTGTGCTTGTAGTGTCCATCTTCATCATTTTCAAGCAATGGTTCAACAAGCTCTTGATCATTCAGACCTATTCTCTAGGAGATGCATAGTGGTTAACGGGCCAGTCATAATTGGAGCTGGCCCGTCTGGCCTTGCAGTCGGCGCAGGACTCAGGCAACAAGGGGTTCCTTTTGTGATCCTGGAACGTGCCGACTGCATTGCATCTCTATGGAAAAACAAAACTTATGACCGTCTCAAACTCCATCTTCCTAAGCAATTTTGTCAACTACCCTTTTTCCCTTTCCCACCTAATTTCCCCGAGTATCCTTCTAAATACCAATTCGTCGACTACCTTGAATCATACACGAAAAAGTTTGAGATAAACCCACGATTCAATGAATCAGTTCAGTCAGCCAAGTATGATGAGGTTTGTGGATTATGGCGGGTACGAACAGTGGTAAATGATTGCGAGGTTGAGTACATATGCAGGTGGCTTGTGGTGGCAACCGGTGAAAATGCGGATAAAGTAGTACCGGCATTTGAAGGGCTGGATGAGTTTGGTGGCCATGTTATGCATGCTTGTGACTACCGTTCAGGCGAACAATACGAGGGAAAAAAGGTGTTGGTGGTGGGCTGTGGGAACTCCGGCATGGAAGTCTGTCTTGATCTTTGCCACCACAATGCTTTCCCATCCATGGTGGTCCGAAGCTCTGTGAGTTTAATCTACAAATCCATAATTCATAATTCACTTAACTTGAAAACCAAAACTGAAATCTAGTCTGGAATCCACAGGTTCATGTACTTCCAAGGGAGATTGCTGGCAAATCGACATTCGAATTGGCAACGACTTTGATGAAATGGTTGCCAGTAAAGATGACTGATAAGATACTGCTGATTCTTGCTAGGATCACACTTGGGAACTTAGAGAAATATGGTATAAAGAGGCCTTTGATGGGTCCACTTGAGCTCAAGAACACTATAGGCAAAACTCCTGTTTTGGATATTGGTGCACTACAAAAGATTAAATCCGGGAACATTCAAATTGTTCCTGGAATCAAGAAGTTTTCAAGGGGATGTGTAGAGCTTGTGGACGGTAGAAAACTTGATATCGATTCGGTTATTTTGGCAACAGGGTATTGCAGCAATGTTCCTTCATGGCTAAAGGTTAGAAGTTTGTATACTCTGTTAGTCTGTGTTTGTTTCGAAACCATGTATGGGCTTGGTCTTTTTTTTTTCTTTTAACGACAATTGTTACTCCTGCTCTACTTTACACCAATAATACTAAACTACTCCCTTGCGGACAGGAAAGTGATTTATTTTCAAAAGAAGGGATGCCAACGACGTTGTTTCCGGAGGGGTGGAAGGGGAAATGTGGGGTGTATGCAGTTGGGTTCACAAGGAGAGGTCTATCTGGTGCATCATTTGACGCCATTAGAGTGTCGCAGGACATTGCTAAAATTTGGAATCAAGAAACCCGGCCATTGTGTCACAGTTTTATGTGATCCAATATTATTATGATTATTAACACATTGTCTAACTATATATGTTTCTTTATAGTCCTAAAATATATATTGTATTGGTATTAACAAGAAATGTATAAGAAAGAGCAGCCCTCTCCGGTTAGAGCCTAGGGTCCTTATGGCCATTCTGTAAAACACAAAAAAAGGAAGATGAGGCTTTTCATTTTATATTTCTAATCTTTTGTATTTCTATTTTGTTGAGAAAGAAAGAAATTGTTATATCAACATCGACTTCCGTATATAGATTACTAGCTTACAAACCATTTATTACACGAGTTGAATATTAAAAAAATGTAAATTATAAATTTGCATATAATCATTATCAGTGAAATGATTTGTTACATAAAATGTGAAACAAAAAGAAAAGTTATGTTTTTATCCAAATATATTTTCATAAGTTTTCACTTCTCTTCTGAGTCACTATGATCCTACTTATTATATTTATTATATAAGGTAACACTATAAAAATAATGATAAAAATGTAAATGTTTTTAAAAATAAATTGTAAGTTATGAAGTTATAGCAAAAAAAAATTGTAATTAAATTCTACAATGTATATCAGTGATATAATAAATATTTTAAAATACATAGTATTTTAGGAAATATGGAAAATGAGATAAGATACGAATGTCATCCTAGTATAGAATATATTACGTATTAAAAATTATATTTTGAGCTATAGTTTTTAAATCTATATTTTGAGCTATAGTTTTTAAAAAATATGTGTTTAAAAGAATAGAACAATAGTTTTTAAAACTACATTTTAAGCTCAAGACAACCCCTTTAAAGAGTAGTCGGCATTTAAATATTTAAATTAAAATTTAATAATGTTATATAACGTCCTTTAGCATGATGTTAAGTTATTTAAAATGATTCAAATTAAGTTTAATACTTAACGGTTAATATTATTAGAGCATTCACATTGGATTCTTTATCTCTATTCCAATAATTACACTAAAATCACTATTTTTCCTCTCTCATTTTCAATGAAATAACATTTTTTATACTTTTATCATTACCTTTTATCTATCTTCCACTCACAACCGTTTTCAAAAATATTACAAAAAAACATAGAGATAAATAGTGTTTCTCGTATATTTATAGATAAACAGATTTTCTCTCTCCCTCACTCAAAACCACTTACAACGATTCTTTATAATATAAGTAAGTTACTCACAAATATATAGGGAGACTAATGTGAATGCTCTTAGAAAGTTTAATAACAAAATTCGGAGAATAAATTTGATACCGACAAGTAGAGGTGTACAAAAAAACTGATTACGCAATCGAAACCGGAAAAAAACCGGAACCGGTTTTTCTAAAAACCGGTTTTTTTTATAACCGGTTCGGTTACAACCGGTTTGACCGGTTATTAATCAGTTACAAGTTTTCTGGACCGGTTCGGTTTTAAAACCGGTTTATGAAAAAACCAGTTAATAAATCGATTAATTAAAAAAACCGGTTAATAACCGGTTAACCGATAACGTTATTAAAAAAACCGGTTAAAATAACCGGTTAAACCGGTTTTTTGTGCCCAGCGATAAAAAACGGTCATATGACCGTTAGAGGCCTGTTATAGCCGTTTTTTTTTTGTTTTTTTGTTTTTGACCAAAACTCATCTCAAACTTAGTATAAAAGGGTGGTGGGTGTTTAGGTTCAATCACAACACTTGAGAATCTTCAAAAACTCTAAAAAAGTCTTTTATTCTTGTTCGATAACTCTCAAAACGCTATGGCAACGTCTAGTGCCCATGATTCGGTCCATGTTGGCGAGTCTACAACCGACACGGTGATTCGTGTTGTTCCAACAAAACGCAACCCCGAGATTTGGTCACATTTTGATTTGTACGAGATGGCCAACGGTAAAAGAAAAGCGCGTTGTCATCATTGTCAAGGTTTTTACGCCGAAACCGCAAACTCCACGTTGAAGCAACACGTCGAAAAACCGTTTTGCAAGGCGTTGAAACAACAACAAGTTGGTGGTCAAGCTTCCATGGCAAGTGATGGCGCTAATATTTTCAACTACAATTTCAATATGGTTAGGGATGAAATGGCGAAGTTTGTAATCCAAGAAAGTTTGCCGTTCAACCACTTCGACAACCAACGCTATACAAAGATGGTTCAACGAACTCTCCAACCACGATACACCCATGTAAGTCGTGCTACTCTTAGGAGGGATTGTTTAAAATTGTGGAAAAAAGCTAAACTAGAATTAATTTCTTATTTTGAAAAATTAGAAACCGGTGTTAACTTGACTAGCGACGTTTGGTCCGCACCGCACGGTTCACCCGATTCGTATATTTGTGTCACCGGCATTGGATTGAACCGGCGACGTGGCAAATGATGAAACGCACGATTTTGTTTAAATTGTTCGATTACCCTCACACCGGTGAAGCTATATATAAAGTAATCGACAAACGTATTACAACATACAAATTGGAAAATAAAGTTTTTTCAATATCTTTTGATAACGCCTCAAACAACACGAGCGCGGTAATGCGTTTAAAATTAAAATACAATCCGATTTGTGAGGGTACTTTTTTCCATAGCCGATGCGTTGCACACATCATTAATTTGGCCGTTCAAGACGGTTTAAGGGTTATTGAAACACAAAAAGAAGCTTTCAAAAGAATGTTATGAAGTATATTTAGTAACACGCAAAGACATTCAGAATATATTAAAACTTGTAAGGAAGCGGGTCGAATATGCTTAGGACCCAATTGGGACGTGGAAAGTGTTCGCCTTACCACCCATCGGGCTGGGAAGCTATTGAAACTGTTACACGAGTGCTTCAAGTTTTCAAAACATCAACAAAGACTTTATCGGGGGTTTATTATCCAACAAGTTCATTGGTACTTCACAATTTGTTTAAAATGTGTTTGAAAGTAAACGAGTTGTCGGTTAGAGGTAGACCATATTGTGACATGGCGGATACAATGAAGGAAAAATTAAGAAAATATTTTAAAGAGCTACCGGCGGTTTTCACTTGTGCCGCCGCTCTAAACCCTTGTTTTAATATTTTTGGAACCGGGTCTTTGATTGAAAAAATTGCACACCAATTGAATTTAAACACCACTCAAGAACCAAACTTTGGTGAAGTCGCAAAATCTCGTTTCAACGATCAACTTTCAAAATTGTTTGATGTTTATATAACAAAATATGGTTCAACGTCACACATTCACGAGTCAATGAGAAACGCCGCTTTCGGTGAAGGTTCAAGTCAAATGGAAGATACCGATTTGTATGTTTATAACCAATTGTATGATGAGTCGAGTCAAATGCATCGTGGTAACACTAGTAGTAGTGAACTCGGTCGGTATGGTGGGTCGAACTTTCTACAAATGATGAGTTCACAAGATTTTAAAAATTTTGATTTGTTGGCTTGGTGGAAAAGTAAGGAAGATCAATTTCCGATCTTAGCCACAATGGCCCGAGATTTACTAACGGTCCAAGCTTCCACGGTAGCTTCGGAAAGTGCTTTTTCTATTAGTGGCAGGGTGATTTCGATAAGGAGGACTCGACTAACACCTAAGGCGGTTGAGATGTCGATTTGCTTAAAAGACTACTTGGATGCGGCGGAGAGAGTTCAAGACAAACGTTCACTCGAGGAAGAATTAGATTACGAAGGAGAAGTTTACGAGGACGAGGTCGAAGCCGAATTGACAACCCCAATGACCGACGAAGAAGCCGGATTAGATGAATTCCTATGCAATAGTTCGGGTTCGGGTTCGGCCGAAGAAGATTAAACGAGGCTTCTCAATATTGTAGTTCCACTAAAAAAATATATATGTATTAGTGGACCTTCTTGCGGATTAATATTTTAAGTTTATGTAAAACCGTTTATCGTTTGGTACGTTTATCGTTTGTATTTCCATTATTATGTAAAACCGTTTGTTGCGAGACTTAATGAATGTTTTAACTTTTTATACTTTCCTTATTGTTAAGTTTTTAACTTAAAAAATGAATTTAAAAAAAAAAGCTGTTAAAACAGCAGCAAAACACAAAAAACAACAAAAAAAAAAAAAACAGCTTATGTGAACCATTTCTGCAGGACCGGTTTTTTTACCGGTTTTTTAATCGATTTCTCCAAACCGTTTTTTTTAACCGGTTAACTTTAATCTTAAAAACCGGTTTATTTTTCAACCGGTTATAACCGGTTAGGACCGGTTAGACATTTCAATACTTATAACCGGTTAAAAACCGTAACCGGTTTATGAAAAACCAGTTTTTTTTTTGGGGCCAGAAAAACCGGTCCGGTTAATAACCGGTTTCGGTTAGTCAAAAAAAACCGGTTTGTACACCTCTACCGACAAGTGACATTATTTGGAAACATATATTAGAATAAGGATAATAATAAGTGATATCTATGTAATAATTATTAAAAAAAAATTAAAACAAGATATAAGTACAATTTTTCATGTTGAATTGAAATCATTTATTAGAAGTTAGATTAAAGAATGGGAATGTCCTTTTCGTATTTACTATTTTGTACTTACTCTTTTGTGCCATTTTATTTTACCCTAGTAATGCTCTCTCCAAGAGTGAAGAGTCTAAGGTGGTGTTTGTTTTTCTAAAAAAGATCTGCGCAGGCTCTTATGTCTGCGTCGCGCAGACCACGTGCAGACATTGCCATCTGCAGACAGTTTGTTTTTCCGAAGACGTTTCATTAAAAAACGTCTGCGCGGGCTCTTCTTGGTGCACACTTGGCCCAACCACTTTTAAGATCTTCTAAGGTCTGCAGAGGGTTAAACACCACCACCCACCACCACGACCATTCACGACCGTCCACCACACACCACCGTCCATCACCACCTCCACCACCTTCCACCACCCACCACCGTCCACCACCACCGTCGGTACACCACCACCAGTTTATTTTAGAAGTATACATACGTTAAAAAACAAACAGTTTTCTTCTTATAGACTACAGAAGTTTGGTTCACCTCTTTTTCTACAGATGTCTGCAGACGTGGTCCGCAGACTGCAGACATTTTACCTCTTAAAAAGCAAACTGCATCTAAATCATTCCATCCTTAAGCCACATCACCAATTGCCTATCCAATCCCTCTAACTATGAAAGTGCATCCTTTTCATCCAAAACTACTTTTTTAATTAACAAATAACAATAAAAAAGAGAAGATAGAAAGAGAGAGATGTGATATGATTTGTATGGTAGTCCCAACTGTAATAACATTATGGTACAATGGAACAAGGTGGTGTTTCCTTTGATACCAAAATGCCATATCATCATCTCTGCCCATCCTAAATCATACTACCCATACTAATAACCGAAACCACTACAAGAAAACATGAGACTAAAAAAGCAATGATTGAAACCTTCATATTGGATTGTGTGGTGTCGATCATGCAATACTCATTTGGAAAAGACCCTATGACAAAACACAATGAACGCCCAAACAGTGACCTTTTGGAATATCCAAATTAGCTCATATGCATTTCGATCGCAAGTATCATTAGATCCGACATGTCAAAAGTTGTTAGCATTTCAACATAAGTTATTATTGGGCGCTACGTTTTTCATTCTTTCTATCCAATCTCTACAAAGAGTAAGAAGATATAAATCGGATCAAGTTTCATACAACATAATTCGACTTGATCAAAACCAAACACAAAATCAGGGTAATAAAACCGAATTTGAATTCAAAAGTTTTGAGTTGTTTATTATAACCGAAGAAGGTGAACGTATGAAGATGATTAATGGAGATGGTGACTTTGGGGGAATGACTTGGAGTCACGGATTGTGTAATTTTAAGTATATATATATTTTTTTTGTAAACATAGATGTAAGACCATGCCTAATTGGTGCATGCCCTGTGCTACATCATCCAAAATTGGCATGGAATTGTGGCCCGTGAGGGACGGAGAGACGGGGCAGGCAAATCACAAGTATGAGGTAAAGGGTATGAAGAATAAAAACTCTTGACTATTTTTGGGCCTATCACATACGCACATTTTGTAACGCTTCACATTTTTGTACCTTTCTTATTTTAGTAAGTCATATAGTACTTTCCATTTTTAGACACTTGTACTCTTGTATTCTATTTCGTTCCAAATTGTATTTCGAGATTATTGATCATAATGAGAACGCAGTTATTTCATAATATTCATGTGAGACTTATGTATAAACTTGTATTTATAATTCATGTTTTGAACGATATAGTGATTCTTGATTCTTTATTGATGCTTGATACTCGTTAAACTGATTAAAACTCACAAAATAATCAAATTGGGAAAATAAAATATTTAAAACAGACCCTTCGTATGAAGGGAGTAGCTTGGTACGAAGGGGTGGCTTCGTCCTAGGAAACCCTAACGTACCCTCAAATCTATAAATAGAGGCCTTAACCTCTCATTCCAACTCGCCACTTTCTCTTGCAAACACTCTCGAATTGCTGTTGCGATCAGAAGCTTTGTAAGATTTCCTCTTTCTTCATTTTGATTAGATTTTCTTTCATTTCTTGCATTTCTAATCACAAACTTTTGAAATTTTCTCAATAACCTTTGATCCTAAACATCTCGAAGATGGTTTCTACTCATTTTGCCTAGGCAAATTGTTGTGGAGCATCACTTATACGAGAATAGATCAAAGTTCATAAAATTTTATAACTTAATCATAGTTTTCATTTCGATTATTACACGATATCGATGGAATCGGGAACCCATCAGACCCTAACTCAATTCATAGTTAAGGGCCTGCAATGGGGATAATTTCCATCAAGAAATGATCTGTTTCGATGGATCAAACATGAAATTCATCAAGAACAGTACCTTCGTACGAAGGGACTTCGGTTCATACTTTCTATTTTGTTTTTAGTTCTGTTTTCATGCATGCTTGTCAGTAATCAAACGTTTTATCTACTAACTTAAACAAATTAAACAAATACTTTAACATTTTCAATCAAATCAGATCAAACTAAAACCTTTTATAACGAACACAGTGCCTTCGTACGAACCCACAATGTTATCAAAACCCAACTGTTTTATTTTCTGTTTTAACCTCAGAATTCACGCCTGATCATTTTATATTGTCACAATTAGTGTTATGATGCTTTGGGCGATTAGTTTTCGTCTCACTCCGATGTTTCCGCCATCGGTTGGGGTGTGACACACTTCACACTATCTTTTTTTAATTTTTTTTACTTAATTTACATGTGAAACCATTACACACTTTAGTGAAAGTGAATAGTGAAAACACTCGTGCCTACATGACAGTGACGTGACACCATCTTTTCACCTTCTGTGAGACCATTACACATAGACTAAATTGATATATATATATATATATAGAGAGAGAGAGAAAGTATAATGTACAAAAGCCCTAATCATACTTCACGTACACGACTTTCCTGACCGTCAGATCTTTGTGATTAAAGCGTGATTAATTTTAAACAATTAACGCGTCGCAGCAATTAAGATTTTTCATTAAGGGCAAATTAGACATTTTTCATTCTTGAACCAGGGTAATTCATACATTTACTAACATCAAGGAAATTATGCGAGTTCGTTATCTCCTGCATCCCGGTAATTACGATCCATATCAGTTTCAAATAATTTCCGTTTTTCAAATTATCAAATTAGCGGTTATTTGTGGGCGATTAGGGTTTCCATCACTTATTGTTTGTAATGGATCCACAGAGTAGTAATGCTCGAAACATAGATGATATTGAATTTGAAGATGCTGAGGTCAATGCCGGTCATGATGCTGCAGAGCAATATAGGAATCCGACATCAGACAACCACGTTCTATTAGACGATCAGACCAGTAAGTTGTCAATTAAATGGTTTCAGTTTTCCAGAATTCAACCAAATTATTGTTGTATGATGTGTTGTTTTTGCTCGTGCATCATTTTTTGATTATTAGTTTTTTGAAATGTAATATAATCACGCATGTATATAAGCTATGTATTTGAAGAAGACCTGTGTAATTTCACTAACCATGCGTTATTATTATGAAGTATACATTACTGAATGATTTTTTTCCTTCATGCGGTATTATTTTTTGATGCGTTATTATTTTTTATGCAACTTGCGTGATTTGTTCTTTTCCCTGTGTGTCTTTGGTTAGAGGTCATGTTTATAATTTTTTTTTTGTCATTTTTAAAATGTGCAGATGAAAGATTGTATATTCCGGAGGTAGCTTCATCATGTGTTCCTGTTATCGGAATGGAATTCTCTTCCATAGAGCAAGCATATGTTTTTTATCAGACGTATGCCAAGAAGGCAGGGTTCTATGCTCGAAAAGGAGGTTAATATCATGTTGGTGGTATTATCAAGACCAAATACTTTGTGTGTTCAAAGGAGGGGCATAAACCACAGGATTTTGATGATCCTTATTCGAAGTTGTCTAAGCCATATAAACGTAGGAACAGACCGACTATTCGAACCGGCTGTAAAGCTCAAATTAAGCTTTGTTCGACGGATGGGGTGTTGTATAAGGTTGATAAGTTTGTTCAGTCGCATAATCATTCATTCGTGTGCCCCAAAGATATGCATTTATTACCAGCTTATAGACATCTTTCCGAAACACAAGAAGAGATGATATGGGAGCTTGGTACATTGAATCTTGGGCCAGTGAAAGCCTTCAATATAATGAGACAAAGATACGGAGGTTTTGAAAATGTTGGCGCAACTAAAGATGATTGCAAGAATTTTAGAGCTAGGATACATAGCTATATCGGAGAGTATGATGCAGATATGTTTATTAATAGGTTGACCGATAAAAAGCAGTTTATGGTTGATTATTCATTCGTTCATTCAGTCGATGAAAACAAACGATTAACTGGCCTGTTCTGGGCTGATGGTTTGTGCAAACGTAACTATGTTGAGTTTGGAGATGTCATATCGTTTGATGCTACATTTAAAACCAACAAGTTAGTCCTCACTTCAATGTTATTCCTGTTATTTTATTTTTTGTATAATCTTCTTGTTTTTTATTCATTTTTTAATCCACATTTTGAAGGTATAAAATGGTTTTTGTACCTTTTACTGGTATTGATAACCACTGTCGGAATGTGACGCTTGGAGCCGGGTTGCTAGCATCCGAAAGCATTGAATCATACAAGTGGCTTTTACAATCATTTTTGGACTCATTTGGTAAGCAGCCGAAGGTGGTCGTCACTGATCAGGATCCCGCGATGAAACAAGCTATCGAAGCAGTGTTCGATAAGAGTAGGCACAGATTATGTATGTGGCACATAATGAAGAAACTTGCTGATAAGGTTAGGCTCAACTACAACCTGCGTGATTATTATTACAACCTGCGTAATAACTATATTGATTTCTGATTTTTATTTGCCAGTAGTTCAAAAAAAGTTCATTTTGCGTTATTATTTCCTACATTCATTTTTTTACTTGCCCTGGTTCAATAAGTTCCAATTCTTTGTTTTAAAAGGTGGGACATGAGTTGTGTAACAACGAAGAGTTCAAGAGACGTATGTGTGACATTGTATGGACTGATTCGATTGCGCCAGAAACGTTTGAGAGAGAATGGAAGCTGATAATGATTGAATTTGGTCTAACCGAGAATAAATGGATTGATGATATGTTTGGCATGAGATCTTCGTGGATTCCAACTTTCTATCGTTATGAGCCTATGTCTGGGCTTATGCGGACCACCTCCAGATCAGAGAGCGAAAACCATTTTTTCTGTCAAGTGGCGAATTCTCAACTTACTCTTGTTGAGTTCTTTAACCATTTTGATGGTGCAATGGACGTGCAAAGATTCAACCATTGGAAGAATGACCATATATCTAGAAATACAATCCCAGATAACTTTTCTGAATCTACTTTAGAGGATGATGCTATGAAAATTTACACCAGGTCAATTTTTGCTGATCAACAGTCAGAGTTACAAGGAACACTGTTCGAGTGCCTTCCTATGGAGACTAAAATTGAGGAACCGTTCTTGAAGACAAGTATGAAGGATTGGAAAGCACACGCCGACGGTTTACTAGAGGTAACACTATCTAGAACAGCTAACATGCGTTACTACATAACAACATGCTTTTTTTATTTGATTTTAATTTTCAATTGTTTTTGTTTAGGTTTGTTTCAAGAAGGGGGAGGATGTAATTGCATCATGCAGTTGTCGCAGGTTTGAACAATATGGATTGTTGTGCAAACATATATATTTTGTGTTCAAGATGTTCAAAGTGAAAGAAATTCCCAACAAGTACGTTATGAGAAGATGGACCAAAGACGTGGTACCGAATGATCTAAATAATACATTTGATTTAAGTGTTGATGATAATGATGCGCATAAAAAGGCCAAAGAGGTTGCGTATGAGATTATGCTAACCGGAGAGTATCTTATTGGTAACTTGATGAAAGATTTCGATCGTCTGCTTATAGTCAGGGATCGGATGAGGGAGATGAAAGAAATGGTTGATGATCTTCGCATAACTAAGCCCATCGACCCTAAGTTTGATAGATATTCAAGGTTAATCGGTTACGAGAAACCGAACACTGATGCTCCTCCTACAGTCCGTGTGCCAACCGGTATTAGAAACAAAGGACGCGGGTCACATAAGCGGATTAAATAAAAAAAAAAGAAAATTATTAGTCTAAAAGGCAAGAGAAGTCGAACATGCAGTGTTTGCAATATCAACGATCATGATATCCGAACTTACGAGTTTTTAAAAGGTAAAGCTAATGATGCCGATAAGAATGCCAATAAGAAGGGGAGGAAAAGAAGAGCAATTCAGTTAGAGAATGATCCTGGTTTAGTTGACGAAGAGGACGAGGAGGTAGAAACTGGTGAGGAAGAGGAGGAGTATGAGGAGGTTGACGAAGCAGATGATAGTGATTCTGAATGGGAAGACGAGTAATTTTTGAACCATAATTGCATTAATTTAAACATTCCATATTTCATGATTTTATTAAGACACAACTTTATGTAATCTGTGACATTCACAACATTTTACCATGATATGCGTGATTAAATATCTCATTTGATTCTTTTTTACCTTTTTCGATATGCAGATGCGTGATTAATCATAACTATACAGGACTACCTGAAATGGAGATCTCAAATGACCATTAAACCCCTCTCTAACATTTTTGCATAACCTGTCTTAACCCTTGTTCACACCGATTTCCACCCAAAACATACCCAAACACAGATTTTCATCATCATAACTAGCGTCATAAAAAAGACACATACGTGATAATAATTAACATGCATTTTTCATATTAATACCAGCAAAAACCACCATATACCCACATACGAGTTTAATACACAAAAAAACCACCATAGTTCAAAATACCAACAAAATTAGGACATCCCAAAAATCAACAAAAAAAAGTGGATTAATCAGCCATACCACTTATTTCGGTGTCAATATCTTCCCAAGAACCTTCTCAATCGTCTCCATCTTCTCTTTTATCGTCTCCACTGCATCTTTCAGATGTGAGTAAACCAAGTTATCTGCAGCTGACTGATCCTTCATCATCTCTATGCCATTGTCCCTCAATGAAGATTTTGGTTCTTCTAGGAGTTTCCCCCAGACTTCCTGTGTCTTCTTTTATTGTTCTAGAAGCCTCTCCTGCACATCCAGAATACTGTTAGAAGAGTTAACATTAGAAGCAAGCTCTGTCAACCTGCGGGTTGACAGGAGCTCCTTGATTGCTTCGATTGAGGGAACAGTAGACATTGTTGTTTTCTTTGAAGAGAGGTGTTATTTTTTTTTGCATAAATCTAATGGGGGGAATGGTATATGTATATAGATTGTTAATTAATATGGTAGTTGAGAGAGATTTCCTAAGTAAAATTAGATATCTTACATAATGACTAGTCATATCGATTTAAGAGTCTATGTGTAGGTTTAATTATTATTAGGAATAATTATTTTTTATATCAACTTGTAGATTATTTAATACATGCGTGATTATTTCAGTGAAAATTTGATACATGCGTCATTTTAAATAATGCTTACAGCGTGATAAGTTGTTACATGCGTCATTTTTAATACATGCGTGATTTGTTATAAATGCGTGATAATTTGTAAATGCGTGATTTTTGTTACATAATATCTGTATGTATTGGACTAAGAAAACTCAAAAAAAAAAAAAACAGCTAGGATGATTCCTGAACCATACAGGTGTCATGGTTAATAATTTTAGTTGTCCTCTTGTTTGCTATTTCCTTTTATATATCATTGGAAGACCATTCAAATATTATCTTAAAGACGGCAGCTTCTTGTAATTCATCGTGTGGTTCTTCAGCATCATCCGGTATGCGTGTTTATCTTAAAAAGAGGATCGAGGATCAAATAGCTGAGGACAAGTCTTTACCAAGTCTTGTAAAGACTTGTTGGAAACTAACATTTCTAGGGTCAGAGAGAACATGAAAAGGCGAGAAGAGATTTTCAATTTGTTATCTGGTATGACAGATTCAAGTGTCAAAGAGGTGGCTATGATGTTTATGGTTAATCTTGGCAAGCGGGACGAGAAACAGTTAAAGGAGCTTGCGGATGCAATAGCCGTCTTAGGATGCTCTATGGACACGAAGATCAAGTTTTTGGAGTCCTATTTCTGATGGTTATTATGTATCATCAATCATCTGGGTAGTGAAATCATGTGTTTTTTATGTTTATCTAAGTGTTCTATTTTTGTATGGAAATTGTGTGTTGAATAAGGAAATTGTCCCATTAGTTTATGATTAATCAGAAAGTTTAAGAATTAAAAATAAAATTAAAAAACCAATATGTCTAAGATGTTTGCAACAAAGAACATCAACCAAGTAGTTTTACGACTTAGGATTTTGTTTCACCTTTTTAAGGTTGAAGAACTGATCCAATCGGTCCTTAATTTTGTTATCTACATCGCGCAAAATATCTACGGTGCTCGATTTCTTCGTAAATTCCTTAGCTTTGTCGAATACTTCTTTCCTTATAAGATTGTAGTCGGACAATACAATCTTACTAAGATATCGGTACCGCAAGAATCGAAGTTGTGAATCTTGAATCTTCTTTTTATCTTCGTTCTCAAACCCCGGATTCCATGGAGATTTTCCTTTGTATGTCTCCATATGTCTCATAGTGAAGACACCACAGTCACAGCCGTTTTGAAGAGTTCTCCAATCCATTTCCTTTCGAATTATGCTTGCTGTTTCCAAGTTTGTTATCCACTCTTTTTGTCGAATCTTTCCTTTTAGGTATAGTACTAGAACTCTTCGCTATAATCACGAAAAAAATCATATTAGTACCTATTCATTGTAGTAATCTAAAGCTACTTAGAATTACCAGCTTTTCGAGGCGCCCACGGTAGCGTTTGCTAAACGGTTCGTCAAACCTAGAGTTATCAATTAACTCGATTTTGCCATTTTTCAAGTGAAAGCATAGGCACCAGAAATGATCAGATAGTAGTACTGGAATGAAAATTAGATCCAATGTGTCAACTTTCTTCACCTGATACTTACACTGTATATCGTCTACGCTTGGTGCAAATACTTTCAATCGATCATTGTCTGTGTATTTTGGCCCAAACATTTCGTCTTGCTGCAAAAATTATGGTGATTTTTTTCATTAAACTCCATTTGTCCATTAATCTTAAACAAGCGTGATTATCATATAGAATGCTTCATTAACCTTAAACATGTATTCATTTAACTTTCAACATGCGTGATTATCATATAGCAGGCTTGGTTAACCTTAACATATTATGTGCATTAACTTTTAAACATGCGTGATTATCATATAGTATGATTGGTTAACAACCTTAACATGCGTGATTACATTTCAATATGTGTGGGTAACATATAAAAGTTCAAACATGCGTGATTAATAGTATAATTCATTCATGCGTGATTATTTGTGGAAAAACTTACAAATATTGTACTTGGCAAGAATAGCCTGTAGGGTGATGATTTTTTGTCCCTTTTTTTCTCTTCAAAGTTTAACACATCTACAAACGCGTCCACTCCACTTGAAGCTATGTATTGCGATGGGTGAAAGCTTTCAAAAATGATTTTTAGTGTTTCGACTCCACTTTCAGACTTGTATATCAATGTCCTGTTGTTTAAAACCAAAAAGGACAGTTTAAAAAGAGATAAAAATTTTAGGCTGTTTATAAGAGACAAAACATCTTACCCAATATCTTCGACCGGAGCTAAGAGATAACAGATGATCGTCTGGTCACGGTCCAGAAGTGGCTCGTATAAGTTGGTTATCCTGTTGCAGTAAGGTGATCTGTATGCGTCACCTAATTCTGCCATTCGTTTTTCGTTCTTTTCCCTCAACATTTTAAGACGCGTTCTCACTAGTTGTGTATGTCTCTCGTCATCCGTTAGTTGTCTATGTCTCTCGTCATCCGTTTTCTTTGTGTTCGCAGACACGGGAGTGTTTTGCTTACTTTCATTTAATGTTTGTAGGATGGGAGCCAATTTTAAAAGTATCTCCACCGATTGAATTTCTGCATCCGTCATTTCATCAGTTTCTTAGGCGGATGTGGTTGGAGGCTTTTCTTTACCATAGACGTCAGGGTTTATCTTTTCAAGCTCATTCAACATCGACTCGGTTATTGTATTCTGACTTTCTGCTTTTTGCTGACTGCACTCTGCTAAATTTACAGCTTGGTCCATTTGGTGTACCACATCTGCTTGTGTCACTGTTTGTATGTTCCAGTAGGTTAATTTTTTGTAAAAACAAGTTAGAATACGGTTAATAATTTAGCAATGATCGTATTTGTTACCTTCTGTCGTCTGCTTGTATACACCTGGTTCGATGGTTTGTAATCCAGCCAGGCATGAGTCTGAAATACCCCCATCATCATATGTCATATTATCAACATCATGACATCCTATAAAATCACAAACGTTTTTGTTATTATTATACATAAATTCCCGTAAATCTTAAGGAATAACACAAATTCTTATCTACCTTTTGTTTTTAATGTGTTTTCATCTTCCACGGTTGCATCTCCATCCCCTCCTAACTCTTGAATTGTATCGACACCCTCTCCAACTTTGTTTTGAAACGCCTCATCACCTCCAGAGCTTACTTGATCAGTTCTCGTCGGCATGGTATTTTTAACCGCATCATCCCATCTTTGACATATTCTCATTATTTCTTGATCCCAGAAACACTTTTCTTTTACGTCCGTAACGAGATTATTCATTTGCGTAACCAGAGAAATGTATTTATTTATATTCTTGTCCATTGTTTTCAACAACAGCTGGATAATTGGAGTTTTATCAATATCATGCGTGATTATCTATCTAAGAAGCGTAATTTTCATTTTTAACAATATCATGCGTCATTATCTAGGTAACTAGCGTAATTTTTATTTATGTTCTTGTCCATTTTTGTTGTTAATCATGGGCTTGAACAGGGCAATGTTTCTCCTAATAAATTGTCATTTTCTCCTAATAAACTGTCCCAACAGGTTAATCTAGTGGGTAGTCGATATCATTAGAAGCCCATTGCACTATTTGTTAAACTAACATGCGTTATTAATTTTTTTAACTAGTGTCATTTTTCTAGATGTACATGCGTTATTTTTCTAACATCATAAACAAGCATTATACTGTTTTACGAGGTTCTTAAAGCATGCGTTATTCATAATATCATAAACAAAAATCCAGTTTACCATCTTATTTTTGTTTGAGGCTTCCCGCGCAGCGTGATCATAGATCACCCCGGTTAGTTGAAGCGGAGTGTTGTAGTAGTCAAGCTCTTTTTGCGTTTGTGTCCCTATGCCCATTTCTTCTAGGTTCAAATCTGAAATATGTTCACTAGGATTCCAGCCCTCAACCCAATCGGTAGATGATGGTATGTAACATTCGTCAATCGAATCTTCACCAGCCAGGTTTCTTCTTTTGTAGACCTGTGTTGTATCCACTGGTGGTATTGTGAAGTCATCCGTATCTGTCCTAGGCTGATCTGAAGTATCGAATGCGGTGAGTTTTTCTTGTACCGCAGCTGCCTCGTGTAGTGGGATGTTATCAGCGAACAGGTCCGTGAATAACGTTGAAGTTTATTGATTTACGATTTTGAATGGCGTTGTCGGAGCCTCTTCATGTTGATGATCATCGTCATTGATGTCTGAGGCAGTCACATGTTGTTGATCCTGGCGATTGTCATGCGTTTCTTCATCTTTGTCAACTTCATCACAATCTTCAACATTCAGCGGCCCATTGTTGTATAAATATTCTTCCACGTCGTCGATCATACCCAATGTTATATACTTTATGACAGGCAGTTTGACAACTTCATCGAAAATTTTGTGCCTGGAGTTGAAATAATGGCTGTATAGAAGCTGCATATAGTTGTTTGAAAAAAACCAAATTACTACTACCAATATTGTATTAGCATAAATTTTAAAGATGTATACAAAACATACCGTTAGAAATGCAACTGGTCCATTGTATTGTGAGTCCAGTTTTTTCCAACCTTGTCTAGTTCGTTTGACCGATTCTAAAATAAAGGAGCACCAATCCAGCTTTGGAATTTCTTCCTCTTTGTCAATGGCAAGTAGAAAACTTTGTTTAACCGTTGTTGACTTTGTTATCTCTACAAAAAAAGTGTTCCAGTAGGCTAGAAAATTTAACTTGAATAATCTGCCGCCATTTGTTTGTTTTTTCAATGCTTTTGCAACTAATGTATGAGTAATTTTGTTGGTGTCCGGCCACTGGTTTTTGAACTCATCAATAGTTGTTTCGGCCCCTTGAGTAGCAGTATTTTTTTCGACTATCGCTCCTTTCCGAGGCTTATTTTTTCCCGTACTATAACATGCCCTTTTGGAATACCAAACACATCATGTACTGAATCTCGGGTGATTTCTATCTTATGATTTCCTATGCTTAGTGTTTTGGTAAAAAATTACCGAAGCAATTAAGTGATCAAATTAGTAAAGTGAGGTAGTGTGCTAGAAAGTGTATAGAAAATATGCTTGTTGAGTTATTTAGAAAATCAGTATTCAGGATACGGCTCAGGATATTGAGCTGTATCTACGATAAAACAATGAGCAAACAATGAGCAAAAAATAAAGGAAATGACACGAGATGTACGAGGAAAGCCCTTGATCAATCTAGATCGCCGGCATAAAACCTCGGGAGCTGACAATCGCAGCTGCCTTGTTCTTCTTATTGCTTAAACTTCAGGATACAGTGCATGATATAGACCAGATCGCTATGTGTTACAATGTTTTTTGTGTGAGAGTGAAAGCTTGCTAGAGAGCGAGTGTTAGAGTGTAACGAGTGCAAAATGTGATGTCCTATTCGATCTGGTATACCCACCTATTTATAGTAATGAATTATAAACAATAATCCCTACAAATATGGGGTACTCCGAATATTCCATTGTGAACGTTATTGACCGAGTAATACGGCTTCAACGTCTTCATTTGAACGACTTGAACCGAGTCTTCCGCGGAATGAGTCTTCGTGAACGTTGATAGCTTCTAACCCACGTACCTGCACATAATCCGTTAGTAATCCTGAGGATACCATTCAGGATGTTACCAATATCCTGAATCAGCATCCCGGATGTAAACAGATACTATATAACCAAGATATATGTCAAGATATTTTCCAGGATATGGGCTCAGAATTCCACCCATAACAATTGTCCCCAAAAATGTTACCGTTTGATATCCTGCACTAACGGTTACATTTTTCACGGTGGCCGAGGTAATTAAGAGATAAGACTATTGATGTGACAGCTTTCAACCACCCGGCCTATATTTACTCATCATGCCCTATATCTTCTCATCCTCATCTCCTTTTTTTAACCACAATCGACAAGGAAAAAGGTAATATTCTCTCCCTCATCTTCATATTCATCTTTTATCTTTCTCCGGCGAAAATTCAGGCGACCAAATGCCTAGGCAAACAAGGTCCAGTTCAGGCGACTCGGCTCCCACATTCATCCAACAGAATCTTCTCCAAGAACCGGAGAATGAGACATGCACCTTTGACAATGCCCACCTGTCAACCTTGAAATCCTCCGGTATCTTTCCGGAAGGAATTATATTCCGACCCTTTGATAGAGAAATCCGGTCAGATATGGTTTCCAATGAGTGGATATGTTTCAATGCCTTCCCCTTCACCTTAGGGTTACGATTCCCCTTTCCGGACTTCATCACCGAGTTCTTTAATATCATCAAAATTTCTTTCAGCCAAACCATGCCAATGCTCTGGCGTGTTTTGTCTGTTCTTGACCAAATCAAGAGAAACCACATACCTACCCTTTCCGTCCATGATCTCCCTTTAGCCTACAAGCTTAGATGCCATGGCTCATCTAGATTCCTATTTTATTCTACTTCCGGTGACCCATTGATACTTCGTGCCACCAGGAACGAGGATGGTTGGCAATCCAAGTTTTTCTTTGTAAAAAGAGATTCAATCCCTGGTGGAACGGATTATCCGATAAGATGGTTGAGAAAGGGTAGGACTTAGGGTTTAAGAATGATCCTGTCTCTTATTCTGTCTCATATCCTGAGCTAATAAATTTTATTTTCTCTGTCTGTGTATGCAGCTGATTTCAGGAAGATCGCACCTCCCCTTGCTGATTCTCAAAAAAGAATTGACGCCATCAGACTGCTTTCAGAAACAGAGAGAAGCTTTAATCCATCTCCACCAACTCCAAGCCCTCTTTCAAGTGCAAACATGTCTGGTAAGAATCCTGTAAGATATCATGTACACACATGTTTTTATTTGATATTCTTAGGAGAGATTCAGAATTTTACTCCCTGTGTGCAGATTCCAGCAAAGTTCCAGTCTATCTAGACCTTGATGAACTCGACAGCTATCCAACTCCAGCCCCAGTCAAGAAGGAGACTCCTGCTGCTACTAGCTCCAAGCCACTCCCGGCTCCCAAGGCCAATCCAAGAACCCGTGCTTCCACAGCGAAAAAGAGGAAGGGTCTTGAAGTCAGTGCTCCAGGCTCAGAAGGGTTCTCCTATGACGAACTCAGCTTCTCTGATTCCTTAGAGCCAATGACATCCTTCCTTAACAAGGTAATATCCTGACGCATATCCTTCATGTATATCCTGCACATATATCCTGCACGTATATCCTAACAGGATATCCTGGTAGGATATCTTGGTCAACATATATTCTAACTTTATACCTGTAATTGATGTGCAGGGCCTCCAGCATTTGCTCCACTTGTACAATGACGCTTGTGGTACTGTGGCACTCCATGAAGCCAGGATTAAACAACTCGAAAGCACCGTTGCTGACCAGGGTGCCATTGCTGAAGCGAAGACCCGGCACTACGAAAGCCTGCTGAAGAATGTCACCCAAGACGCTGAGGTCAAACTTGCCACCGTTCAAATGGATCATGATCAAGCCTTGATCAATTTCCGGGAGGGAATCAAGGCTTCTGCTATCGTCTCCCTGTTACAAGCACGCATCAAGATGGCCTACGAGGCCAAGGAGACGGGCCTTGTTTGTCCATCTTGGCCAGTTGAATCCTGGGTGGCCAAGTTAAAGGAGCTTGGAGGCAAAGATGTGCCATTTCCTGCTGAAGCCGGTGAGTCTTCTAAGTCAGCAGAGGTGGTGGTCCAGGCTGGAGACAAGAAGGATGCTGGTGCTGATGCTGGAATGGACATTGGCGAGGATGCTGCTCAAGATGCTGGTCAGGATGCTGGTGCTGAGAAGTCTGAGAAGGTTGGAGGAGATGCCGCTGTGTGAGGGCATTTAGGTGGGCGATGACGGATATACGTGCCAAGGCCAGAGCCCACCTTTTTGAATTTGATTGCTGGTTTATAGTCCCTTAAACAATTTACTTTTCCGCACTTTACTTTCCTGCACCTGAACAATTTACATTTCCTGCATGCTTTTTGAACAATACAACAGTTGGAGGCGGATGGGTCTCGGTTTGAGATGAAACCTTCAACTGTTGGGTAAATATGATAAGAAACTATTAGTGTTTTTAGTGGATGGGCCTTGTTTTGAGGTGAAACTAAGAGCACATCTTTTGGTATGTTAATAATATAACCACTCTTTTGACTTTATTATTATTGTCATTAACATACAAATTTTACTTGTGAACATTGTTTGGTTTGAACATTCTTAGGAACATATATCATAAATGTATCCTGGGAGATATCCTGAAAGATATCTTGAAAAGGATATTGAAATATAACCTATAAATTGTCCAAACAAAAAGGAGAGATCATACCAGAGATTCTTAGAGAATCAGTTCCAATCCTTTATCATAAGTTTGTCCCTAGTGCATACTTATAAACTTGGATCCATCCTTTGAACAGTATAATGTATGTCCCCTGTGTTCGACAAAAACACAAATGTATTTATATTTTGACTCGAATGAATTCCGAATGCCCAAGGGCAGAACCCCTGATATCCTGAAATGAATCCTTAGCATACTGGGGATAAACCCTAAATTTCATGCGCTACAGGCGAGAGTGTATAAACTCCAATTCTTAGAAAGGTGAAAACCTTTAAACCTTAGAGAGTATGAAAATACTCTTTCGTGAGAGAGGGTGATCAATCCTCATATACCTTTAGGATCCAAGATATAGCCAACAGTAACGAAATTGTCAGCCACTTTTACATGAACTGGTCCCGCTACCTTGAACTATACCTAGATAACTTGCGCTCCAGGCGAGGTGTTTAAACCCAATTCGAAAGAAAGGTGAATACCTTTAAACCTTTGAAGGGACCAGGATCCCTTAAACGTGAGAGAGGGGGCCAATCCTCTAATCTTTCGACTTATCCTGAGTATATATCCTGGAGCTATATCCTGAAACATATCCTGCAAAACAATTGTAAACTAGGGTGGGTGTTAGCTTGGCTAACACCCCTCCGATGCCTAAGTCAGTATTGGGTTCAAAATAATAAACAAATATATTCAAAATAAATAGAATACATACCATTCTGAGATAGACATTAAATTCTACTCTTACTTGAAATAGAGCTTTAAATGTACCGCATTCCAGGATCTTGGTAGCATATCCCCTTCCATATTTCTGAGTCGATATGCTCCTTTCCCTGCTTCCGACTCGACTTCATAAGGTCCTTCCCATTTTGGAGCTAGCTTGCCATCGGCAGGATTAGTGGTATTTTGAAAAGCCTTTCTTAGCACCCAATCACCAACTCGAAATCTTCTAGTCCTTATGTTCCTATTATATGCTCTGGATATTCTTTGTTGATATGCTGCTATCCTTAGTCTTGCTGCGTCTCTTTTTTCATCTATAGTATCCAAATCCTGACATAAGACTTCAGAATTCTGTTCAGGATCATGTAGCATAGATCTTGCAGTAGGTATCGTCATTTCTGTTGGAATCATTGCCTCCGCTCCAAATACCAAGGAAAACGGGGTTTGGCCGGTTGCATTCTTTACCGTTGTCCTATCAGCCCACAAAACAAAGGGTAACTCTTTCGCCCATCTTCCTTTTTTGGCTCCAAGTCTCTTCTTTAAGTTATTGACTATTATCTTGTTCGAGGATTCAGCTTCTCCATTCGCTTGAGGATGTACCGGAGTAGATGTGATCATTTTGATTCCCCAACTCTTGCAAAAGTCAGTAGTCCTTTTGCTTATAAACTGGGACCCATTATCACAAATGATCTCAGCTGGTACTCCAAACCTAGTCAGGATATTCCTCTTTATGAAGGATACTACTTCTTGGTTTCTAACTTGAACAAATGCTTCAGCCTCAACCCACTTAGAGAAATAATCCATCATTGCTAACATAAATACTTTTCCTCCCGGAGCTTTTGGTAACTTTCCTACTATATCCATCCCCCATTTCATGAATGGCCAAGGGGAAACTACAGGATATAGTGGTTCAGCTGGTTGATGTAGTATGTTACTATGCCTTTGACATGCATCACATCTTCGAGCATATTCTGCAGCATCTTTCCTCATTGTTGGCCAAAAGTATCCTGTCCTCAATACTTTCGAGAACAATGATCTGCCCCCAGTGTGATTACCACAGTCCCCTTCATGTATATCCTGAAGTACTTCTTTGGCTTCATGATCCTCCAAGCACCTTAAATATGGTCCTGCAAGAGATTTCTTGTATAAAATATTATTTATAATAGTGAATCGTGATACCTTCATCCTAAATGCCTTAGGATTTTCATTTTCGGGTATGTGTCCATCTTTAAGATATTTCAGAATTGGAGCTGTCCAGGACTTAGGATCCTGTTCAGGATATTCCACTCCAGGATCCCGAATATCCGCTACTTCTTTATCCTGAGGATTCGTTGCAGGATATAAGACATGTATTACTGGTATTTGGGTCCCTTCCGGTATCCTGATTGATGATCCCAGATTTGCTAAGGCATCCGCTTCAGCATTATCCTCCCTTGGTACCTGTTCAAGTGTAAAAACATCGAAATATCCTGCTAATTTTTTGAGAATATCAAGATATTCAATCAATTTCTCACCCTTAACTGCATAGGATCCATTAAAATGGTTAGTAATTAACAAAGAGTCAACATATACTTGTAAATTTTTGATACTCATACTCTTAGCCAATTCTAATCCTGCAATTAAAGCTTCATATTCTGCCTCATTATTAGTAGCAGGAAATTCACACCTAATAGCCTGGGGTAATATGTCCCCATGTGGCGATTTTAGTAGTATTCATAATCCTACTCCTCTTATATTAGATGCACCATCAGTATATAATGTCCAGGATCCTGAGGATTCTCCTAACTGTTGAACTTCTAGGTCTACCTCATCCTGAATGTCACTACTAAAATCAGCCACAAAGTCAGCTAAAGCCTGAGATTTTATGGCATTCCTAGGTTCATATATTAAATCATAAGCACTCAACTTTACTGACCACCTAGCCATCCTGCCTGACATCTCTGGTTTCCTAAGCACATTTTTGACAGGATAATTTGTTTTAACATGAATCCTATGAGTCTCAAAATAATGTCTAAGTTTTGTTGATGCCATAACTAATGCTAGTATTAATTTTTCCAAATGAGAATATCTAGTTTCGGCATCTAACAAGCTTTTACTAAGATAATAAACAGGATATTGCTGACCTTCATGGTCCTTTACAAGGACGGCACTTACAGCATTCCCTGATACCGCGAGGTATAGGGATAACGGTTCACCATTCTCAGGCTTCATCAGTAGAGGTGCGGTTGAAAGATATTGCTTTAAATCCTGTAGGGCCGCTTCATGCTTCTCACCCCACTCGAATTTTTTGTTCTTCTTCAGGATATCATAAAAATCTTTGCATTTCTCTGAGGATCTTGAGATAAATCTGTTTAATGCTGCCACTCGCCCCGTTAATCGTTGAACATCTTTCATATTTGAGGGCGATTTAATATCCAAGATGGCTTTAATCTGCTCCGGGCTCGCTTCTATTCCTCTTTTGGTTACCATATATCCTAGAAATTTTCCTGCCCCCACTCCAAAATGGCACTTAGCAGGATTCAGCTTCATGTTATACTGATCCAGGATATCAAACGCTCCTTTAATATCCTGGAGGTGATCCTGAGCTTTCTTTGATTTTACCACCATATCGTCGATGTACACCTCCATGGTGTCCCCCAGTTTGTCTTTGAACATCATGTTTACTAATCTTTGGTATGTCGCACCTGCATTTTTCAAACCAAAAGGCATAGCTGTATAACAATAAATACCTGTTGGTGTCATGAAGGCAGTGTCTTCCTGGTCAGAAGGCTCCATTTGGATTTGTTGAAATCCTGAGGATGCGTCCATGAAGGTCAGCATTTCATGCCCGGCAGTAGCATCTACCATTGCATCAATGTGGGGAAGAGGAAATGGGTCTTTAGGACAAGCTTTGTTCAAGTCTGTGTAGTCTACACAAACTCTCCATTTCCCATTTTTCTTCTGTACCACAACTACATTTGCTAGCCACCTTGGGAACTTAACCTCTCTAATCATTCTGGACTTCAATAATCTCTCAACTTCCTCTTGAATAATCGTATTCCGCTCAGGAGCAAACTGTCTTCTTTTTTGTTGAACAGGCTTGAATGATTTATCAATTCCAAGCTTGTAGGTGATGATGTCTTTGGATATGCCTGTCATATCCTCATGCTTCCATGCAAACGTTGACATCCTGCATTTCAAAAAGTTAATTAACTGTTCTTCAATATCCTGAGGGATATTGGTTCCTACGAGCACCGAAATATCGGGGTTATCCTGATCCAAGATAACTTTCTTCACATCCTGCTCCGGATCCTCCACGATATCCTAGGCCCGTGTCTTTAATTGCTATGCTGCACTAGGCTTGGTTGAGGATTTCATCGAGGATGAGTAACATTCTTTCGCCTCCTGCTGATCACTATCAACTTTGACAACTCCCCAAGGGGTAGGTATCTTGATGCATTGGTGATACGTTGACGGTACAACCTTCATATCGTGAATCCACGGTCTTCCTAGTATGATGTTATAGGAGGATAGAGAATCCATCACACAGAAACGTTGTATCGAGTTGACTCCTTCAACGTATAATGGCAACTTTATCTCTCCCACTGTGTTTCTAGCCTCTCCACTAAACCCAACAAGCACGGTAGACTTTGAAGTGATATCCATTGGAGATACATTCATTCTTTTCAGCGTCTCTAGTTGGATTATGTTGACGGAGCTGCCATTATCAACCAATATCCTGCGTACAAAATGGTTAGCCACATATAAAGTTATTACCAGAGCATCATGGTGAGGATCCTGGACAGTATCCCTGTCGTCAGCGTCAAATGTGATCACTTTGTCAGTTGTGAGGGTAGTCATCCTGACAGGTTTATCTCCCCTTTCGGCCTTAGCTTCTTTTGCATGTCTCTTTGCTGCCGAATACGAAGTCCCACAAATGTCGGATCCTCCCGAAATGAAGTTGATTATCTTGGCATCCGCGGGAGGTGATGCTGCTCGCTCAGGATCCTTCTCAGTATCCTGACCCTTATTCTTCTTTCTTCCCAAGAGATCTTTCAGATATCCCTTGCTTAGAAGATAGCTTATTTCTTTCCTTAAAGCGATGCAATCCTCAGTCATATGTCCGAAATCTTCTTGGAAAGCACACCATTTTGATTTGTCTTTCCAATCGGCTTTTTGTTGATTCTTTCGAGGCCATCTAGCCTTGTCTCCTAGACCCTGCATGGCGTACATCAATTCAGGAATGTTAACAGAAAAGCAATATTCAGATAATTCAGGATACTCTTCAGGATCCTCGTCTTCGACAGCATTCACTCTCTTGTTTTCGCTTCTACCATATGGCTTAGGCCGATATGATTTGAATGAGGATTCTGACTTCCTGTTAGTTGACTCATAAGTGTTAGATGAGTTCATCCTTTCTTGCATCTTTCTGTCATCCTCCAACCGAATATATCTTAGGGCCCTGTTCCGAGCTTCATCCAAGTTCCTGCATGGGTTCATTACAAGGTCTTGATAAAATTGAGAATCTTTTTGCAACCCCATCTTGAAAGCTTGCACAGCTGTTGCAACATCAAGATGAGGAATGTCTAGGGATTCCCGGCTGAACTTGTTCACATAATCCCTAAGGGATTCCTGAGGCCCCTGTGTTATCCTGTAGAGATCACTTGTTAATTTTTCAAAACTTCTACTACAAGAAAACTGACTATTAAATAAATTTACTAAGTGAGCAAAAGAGGTAATCGAATGTGGAGGAACATTCAAGAGCCATTTCAAGGCTGATCCTGTCAAGGTTGAACCAAAACCCTTGCACAAGCATGCTTCCTTGAGATCCGAAGGGATAGGGTTAATTTCCATCCTTTCCCTATACTGAGCAATATGCTCCTCAGGATCCGTAGTTCCGTCGTAAAGCTTCATGTTGGGGGTTTGGAATCTCTTTGGGATCTCAGCATCACAGATAGGATATGCAAAACGAGATATCTTGTGGCTGTCTTGGGACACTTCCGGGATCGGCTGGACCACCCCGGGTACACTAGATATCATGTCCTTCAACTTCTGAAGTTCCCTAGTAAGCGCTGATGTCACACCTGTATCCTGCAAAGATCCACTATTGTTAGTAGCATGAGTATTATTATTATTTGACATGTTACCCGTTGGAGGATTTTGCCCATATCCTGAAGCATATCCTGAGCTCCTTATGGTCGACATCCTGACCGAGGAGGGTATCTCAGGAGTATGATTCTGAGGAAGGCTGGGCACAATATTCCCCCTGTTATCCTCAGTATACACAGCTGAACTGAAGTTCAACGTTCTGGGATGTAATGGAGTGACAATATCCTCAGCAGATCTGCGCGACCCAGACTTCAGGAGTTGTATTTCCCTTAAAAGCATTTGGTTTGTTTCCTGTTGCTGCCTCATTTGTTCCTGCACACTTCCAAATAAGGTTAAAATTTCATCGTTAGAAGCTAAAACGGGAGCAGATTCCTGAACACTGCGGGTAGGGATAATATCCCGAGGTCGTGTAGAGGCTGGCATCCTTGGAGGAGGTGGTGGAAGCACCGAACCGGTAGTAGCAGAAGTCATAGCAGACACAGTAGAGGAACTCATGTTTGATCTTGAGGCCATTATGGACAATGTGGCAAAAAGATTTGAAAATAGAAAACCAATTAGCGATTTGACAAAAAAATTTAGTAAAGAGAGCACCACTTGCCCCACGGTGGGCGCCAAATTGTTTTGGTCAAAAATTACCGAAGCAATTAAGTGATCAAATTAGTAAAGTGAGGTAGTGTGCTAGAAAGTGTATAGAAAATATGCTTGTTGAGTTATTTAGAAAATCAGTATTCAGGATATGGCTCAGGATATTGAGCTGTATCTACGATAAAACAATGAGCAAACAATGAGCAAAAAATAAAGGAAATGACACGAGATGTACGAGGAAAGCCCTTGATCAATCTAGATCGCCGGCATAAAACCTCGGGAGCTGACAATCGCAGCTGCCTTGTTCTTCTTATTGCTTAAACTTCAGGATACAGTGCAGGATATAGACCAGATCGCTATGTGTTACAATGTATTTTGTGTGAGAGTGAAAGCTTGCTAGAGAGCGAGTGTTAGAGTGTAACGAGTGCAAAATGTGATGTCCTATTCGATCTGGTATACCCACCTATTTATAGTAATGAATTACAAACAACAATCCCTACAAATATGGGGTACTCCGAATATTCCATTGTGAACGTTATTGACCGAGTAATACGGCTTCAACGTCTTCATTTGAACGACTTGAACCGAGTCTTCCGCGGAATGAGTCTTCGTGAACGTTGATAGCTTCTAACCCACGTACCTGCACATAATCCGTTAGTAATCCTGAGGATACCATTCAGGATGTTACCAATATCCTGAATCAGCATCCCGGATGTAAACAGATACTATATAACAAAGATATATGTCAAGATATTTTCCAGGATATGGGCTCAGAATTCCACCCATAACACTTAGTGTGTTGTATTGCTGGTCATAGTTTCGTACGAGCCAATAACCTAGACGTGTGCTTATATGATTAAGCTTTATATCAAGCACATCACCTGTAACACCTGTGCCTCCACGGCCATCAAACAAATACCAAACCAATGAAATATTATATTTCATACTTGGGATTTGTAAAAATATGTGTATCATTTGCACATATCAAATTTTGTTCAATTTCAAAACTCTAAATCACTTTCTGGAAGATTATACGCGCACCGATGCGTAAATATAACCAGTTTAATGCAACGAACACTCCGGAATAGTGAAATAGGCTTAACATACCTTAAATAACCTCTACATAACTTAGAAATAAGATTTGGAAGGTTTGGTATGCCGAAATCAAGTTAAATCGCTTACAGGGACTAAAGTTGACAAACTGCGAAAGTATGCCAATCTGAACTGTAACAGACATTCCGGAACATGACCATAAGTTAAACATACCATAAATATCCTCTACATAGCTTAGAAATAGGATTTGAGGGGTTCGATATGCTAAAATAAACTTTTGGGTCATTCAGGGACTAAAAGTGTCAAAAAAAGTGCACAAGTTTGCATTTTTACGCATAACTTACGTTCTGAATACATCCGGACATCCAAAATTTTATGTAAGCACTAAAACATTTTATTTTAGTGTTTGGCATGAGAAAAATCCATTCGTCGCGTCATTTGGATCGTTTTTTGCGCTTATGCGCATTCCGTCGTAATTAAGCGAACATCGCGTTCGTACGACCAAACGAACCAACACCTGGCATATTTTTGAGCATGTTTCATGTCCACAATGTTTAGGCATCATTTTAGGGCCTTAAAGTTGGCTTTACGGGCCTTAGAAGTGTCGGGAATGGCCTTAAACACGTGCAGGGACTGAAACTGTAAATTCTGAAACATGTTGCTGATCAGACAAGGCCAGGCGGCCCGCCTAAGCCTTTGTGAATCCTGAAGCGGGCCGCATGGCTCCTTCTGACCAGATTAACTGCATTTAACAGCAGATTCCAGCTGTTTAATCCACAACCACACACTCACACTTGCTTAGTCAGCTGATAAGAACCCATTTTTAGTCACCACAACTTGCCAACACATGTACGGGTGGGATTCGAGCACGGTTTCCATGAAACGATCTTAACGGTTACCCGAACACTATAAATACCCCATGCCCCCCATTGCAAAACCCACAAGAATTCTGATTTGAGAAGCTCTAAGTTGAAACCTTTGTTTCATACCTGAGCTACTTGGATCGGGATTAGCATTCGGGGACCCTTCGTAAGTATTCCTTCGTTCTTTTATTTCTTTTCGAGTCTGAAAGTCAAACTTTGTTTGACTTTCTGCGTTGACCAGTTTATGGTCAATGCGAAGTTCGTTTGAACTTCGCAACGTGAGTGTAATCACGTTGGTTATAGTCCCTAGGGACTATGCCTACTGATTACCACGTTGTCTAGGGTCGTAGGGTAAGCGATCTGATAAATCGCTTATACCTTCGAACCCGACCCATTTGGTCGATCATTAGGATCCAACCAAATACATTAGGTGACCATAGTAGATAGGGAATAACCTTCCGAGGTTATACCCTATGGTCACATCGTTTGAGTAGTTGTATGATAGGTAGTTTATATGCCTTAGGTAAATTACCAGAATACCCTTTTCATGTATAATTGGTAATTAAGCATATGTAACCTAAACTTTTGTCACATAACTGATTATATAACATGTTTAGGCATATAACACTTGTCATAGGGCTAGTTAGGTGGTCCGAACGCGTTTCACGCGAACGACGCGTTAAAGTAGCATAAGCTACCTAAACGGGTCGTAATGGGTCGTAAACAATTATGTTAGGTTTCATTTAGTATGTAGGCTTTGTTGAACCATATTACACGAGTCTCCATACTCGTTTGGTTTACAAACCCTCATGCTACCCGATCTTCCGATTTAGGTCCGGTTTATTAACATAGTTACCTATATTAGGTGCCGTTTGATATCCGCGATCTCTAGCATTGTTTGGTTGTCACTCAAGGACTACTAAGCAATCTCAAGTGAGTACATAGACCCCTCTTTTACAGTTTTCCAAACATTTTGGGGTGGAACACATGTTCCTACTTGTTACTTTCAAGCTTTCCTGTTTTCACATCATATACCTGCTATGTCCGTTAGTACATTTATAGTACATGATTTCATTACATTTTATGCTATGTATGCCCATTGCGTGCGTACTTAGTACATTGTTTTACATTTACATTTTATGCTATGTATGTCCGTTGGTTACATACTTAGTACAGTGTTTTCATCACATGCTTACATTTTGTTATGACATTTGGGTTGTTTACAATGGAACAATACATTCATTAACATTAGCTACGCCGTTCGTTAGTAGGTAGTGGTACCATAGGAATTGACAACTCCCGTTCCTGAAATCCTGGGTTTGTTTGGATTGGAAGGAATGACCGAATTCGATATACATAAGTTAGATAAACCTTTAAGTTGTTTAAGGGTTTATCGCCGCAGTCTCAAGGCTTGGATGTATGCATTATAACAATACCGCATAGATGTTCGTATCAGTATAGCATGCATTTCCACAAAACATAGCTTTGATTTAAACCATGTTTTACTTCAATACTTTGTTTTTGTGCATATGGTTTAGTTGATACATTTCACTAGCCATACAGATCATTTTGGTTACACATTACTGGATTTACATTTGACACATGAACATTATTGACATTGGTTACACATCACATGAATTACATTTGACACATAAACATTTTTGACATATTATTCAATACGTTTGGCAATTGGTTTAAACATAGACATCTTACATTGGTGGTTTGTTTGGGTAAGTGATTTGAGTAACGGTGCGTGTGTAATATGATACAAGCATGGTGGATACGCCGCTGGTACTTCCTATATATAAGTGTTTGTATGGTATTACATATCGTAGCGTTATTTGAATCATTTCAATTTAAGATATATAACATTTATACAAATAACATACTTTTCACAAGACATTCTTTTACAAACAACTTATCTTATACAAACTCATTTTACATGGTTATTCAATTAACCATGCATTATTCTCTTATTTATACGTATCATCTAAACTTATTGTTTTTCAAATGATTTACAAAGACAAAGCAAATTACATGGTTCATGACTAAACATTTTCTTAAACAGAAGTCATGAATCTTATTTTCACAAAACCTATGTACTCGCCGGCATCTTTATGCTGACGTACCTATTTTCACATGTGTTTTCAGGAAATGAAGTATAGGATTGATCAAGATACACTTAGGCGGACATGGGCCTTAGTGACAATAAAAGATGCAAGACTAGTTATTTATGTTATGTTTCTTTGATTTTCAAGACATTGTAACTCGTGTATTTAATAAAACAATATTTAAATTTCCATGTGTTATGAAACAATGATTCTGTTACAACACTCCCCGATGTTTCCGCCATGTTTTGTTGTTTTACGTGGTCGGGGTGTGACATCACCAAATCCAATGCTTTTCAAATCCGCTACCTGTGCTTCTGTAAATTGTTTTACTGTATCTAAGAAACCTGAAGGACTACACCGTAGGCTTATTACATCATGATGATATTCATAGTACGGTCTTGGTTCCGTCCTAATTGGTTTCGCTTTGGTAATCATCGTTTTCCCCTTTCTAAGATCCATCTGCTTGTCTTCTTTCGATGGTTTCTTTTTTACTGGCTCAAAGTCATCATCATCTTGGTCAATTGAAGTCTTTGGCCTCTTTTTTGTGTTTTCGGCCCTTTTGCCTATCATGTCTTTAATCGGTACTTCAAAATCATCATCATCATCTTGAAGATTTAATTTTTTTTGCTTTTTCTTTACGTTTAACTTGCGAGGTTGGTTTGTTATCATCGGCTTAATGGGGGGCTCAAAATCATCATCATCAACCCCTACATTCATATTTCAAAACAAATTAAATCAAGCAAATTAGCTTTTTCATATAATAACAGGCATTATTATTTGATTGGTTGTGCTTAACAAATCTTATACAACTTGCGTTATTATTTTCATTGGTTTTGCTCAACAAATATTATACAAAAGGCATTATTATTTTTGCCAACAATTTTTTTTTCATAACAGAAGTTGTTTAGTGGACAAAAACAAGCCACAGGATGTCCATATTTGCATCAGTTTCAATGATTTCCACACCAACACTAACTAATTATAATCTTAAGACCCTTTTTGACATGTTAATACCTGTATTACAGAATGCATACTAACATATTTTCACTTGTTGGTGCTCAACTAATCTTATACACCAGGCGTAAATATGTTCTTTGGATGCGTTATTATTTCCATCCTGCTAAATCAAAAATTTTGCTTTGAAAACGGATGAAAACAAAGGGCAAGTTAGATCAGAAGCCCCAATATCAAAATTTAACCTAATAAAACATTCGATTCTTTTTTAAACAAAATGGAAAGTTAGCTCAAAATCCCCAATTTCACAATTTAACCTAATAATATAGTGGATGGGGATGAACAATCTAATACCGCTAGTTCATATCCAACAATCGTCTAATATCAATCATGCTAATACCGCTAGTTCATATCAATGAATCAACATCTAATTACGCTAGTTCATATCAAATAACGCTAGCTAATCAAACCGGATTTTTTAGAAGATACCTGGATTTATGCCGCTAGTGTACACAGTGTGCACCGGATCGTTTCGTTTCTTGCTCCTTCTCTCCCGTTTAGCTTCAATTTTTGTTCACCATACAATGAAACCACCGATTAGTATGACAATTTCTTCAACAAAAACCTTGTGATTGAAGAAGAAAATAAACGGATGAGAAGATGATTTAATCGATACCTCTTAATGCCGTATTCGTCATCCTCACTTCAAATCGATGCTCGTTTGTTGTTCACCGTTGTTGTCGTCGTTCTCCCTTGGTCGTAATCGCCTTCAACCTCACCGTCAATTTTGGGGTTTAATTACGGTTTTTGATTTGAGAGAGAGATTTAGCCGGGTATATAGGTATAGTAAATTGACGATTTTAACCTTTAGTTAACGTAATTACGCTTTTGACCCGCTTCTCATAATCTAAATAATCACGCTTTTAATCCCCTGATCTGACGGTCAGGAATGTCCCGTACATTAAGTACGATTAGTCTTAATGTATGTTAACCGCTCGCTCTCTCTCTCTCTCTCTCTCTCTCTATATATATATATATATATATATATATATATATATTAAAGTACAATTCGAAAAGGAATTTAAAATTTTGGATAATTCACATATCTAAACTATCCAAAATATTAATATTATTTATATGTGTGTATATATGTCCCATTTGCGGTGTACGTATATAATGTATATACGTGTGGACCCTTTGGGCGAAAGTGAAATTGTACTAATTTTAGCGTCATTTTACTAATTTCATGAACATAACGTTAAAAGCGGCGAATGATTAATCAAGCATTATGTGGTGGCGTTGATAGTCGTAAGGCAGGGTATACATGCACTAAATGGCCTTTGTCTCAATTGATGAGTGTTATGTGCCTTATGTCCAAGGTTTGGTGTAAAACTATTATTGAGCCAAGGGTCTCACTAGAAACGGCCTCCCTATTCATACGAGGTAGAGGTAAGGTTATCTACATCTTACCCTCCTTAGACCTTAACTTAGTTTTGTTATGTGTAAGATTTATTGAGTATGATGATGATATATGTATGTGTGGGTGTGTGTGTGTGTGTGTGTATGAATTAATGGTTATAGAGTAAATTGCAAGTTTTGTTCTTTATCTATATACCAAATTTTAGGCGGTGACATTTATCTTTAAAATTGACGAGCGTTGTACTTAATGTTTCCAAATCCTACATGTTATGCCCTTTAACCCTAACCTAGTTATTTATTTTCTTTTTCTTTTTTGTTAAATTTGGTCATGAGGGTATATTTGTCATTTCACCTTTTTAGGGACTAATTGTGTAAATAACTTAAATACACAACAATTTGAAAAAAAAAATACTTTAAAAATAAAAATTACTATCTCTCTCTCCCTCTCTTCCATTTACCACCACTACCACTTCAAATTCCACCAAAATTAAGAAGCTTGAACAAAAAGCCATTATCAAGAAGCTCAATTGTACTTGTAAACCTTCAAATCTCACCAAACCCATTTCCAAATCAACAAGTTAAACAAAATCCACTTCTAAATTCCATAAATCCCACAACTACATTTCAATACAACCACAACAGAGTTTGAGAAACAAATTTAGTACTTCATGAATTGAAACTGTCCTATCGAATTTGAGCCTTGAAAGACAAAATCAACATACTAGGGTTATAAACACACATTTCGGGTCTAAAAACCCAAATTAGTGTCTGAAACTCAGAAATTGCTCGCTTCTAATCAGAATACGAAAACACATTCGACGAACTTGAGATGATTTGTTGTTGCTATTGTTTCTGATGCACCAAAGCTTGAATGGAGAATCTTTGAAAATGCTTATAGAAGGAGAGTGGAGGCTTTGATTGTTTCGAGTGTTTCAGATTGATTTGGTGATAGATGGAGACCTTGTGAGACAATAGTGAAGGATGAATCGTTGTTGTCATATGACTGACTATAGAGTTGATGACGATGCAAGTGTAACGCTTCGCATTTCTATAGTTTCCATATTTAGAAAGTTGTATTCGTAATTCTATTTTTAGAAACTTATATTGGTATTTCATTTTCAATCTTGTAATCCGAGACTTCGATCATAATGGAAAATCATATTTGTATCAATCATATCTGAATTCATACTCGTGTTTGTGCAATCAATCGTCAAAATACTTCTTCATAAGCAATACCGAGACTTATTATACATACATACTATCATTCGTACATGCACGATACGTAACACATACTAGCATACACCCCCATACTTGAAAACCTTCAAAACATAAGCTAATTGCATGAAATAACTAACATATAGAAGACCAGGGACTAAACCTAAACAAAATCAAGCTTCGGCTGAAATATCAACATGCTGCGTCGCGTGGGCTTCTATCCATCACACACCGCGCGACTCGAGCAATCATAATCCGCATAATGTTGTTTTATCCAATCCGGATTTCACATTTCTTACCTATTTTCTTCCCAATCACCTTCAATCTTCATTAAAACTCTAACCCTAATCAACCATTGTATAAACAAGCCTCCCACACCTTCAATTTACTTTCCCCACACTCAAATCACTCTCAAAATACTCTTAGGTTACTGAAAATTCAAGCTTGGATAGATTATACTCAAGTCCGAAAGTGAGCTTCAAACTCACTTTTCTTTCTCTTCTTCGTGAATTCTTGCTTCAAACTCACTTGGAACACCTCTAGGAGTATATCCACACGTTTACTTTGGTAAACTAGGTTGGGACATCACCATTTTGTGCTCCAAAGTGAGGTTTCATTGTTGTTTTGTTAAACTTTAACTTGTTACAACTTTTCTACATACCTTCTTGGATGAATATAAACCCAACCATGTTCCCAACTAACTTGCATGTTGAGGGACATGATTTGTGGTATCATTCCAGAAAATTTGAGTTGCAAACACCTCCAATCTAATCAACCTAAACCACTAAGTAAACTTACTAGTAATAAAGTGACCAAACTACACGAAGTCTCCAAACATTTGCCATTATTGGAATGCACTAGTCTAGTTTGAGCTCACTTGGTTACTTGGTGGATTAGAGATTTATTTTTAAGTTCTATTCATGACCAACTAAAATCATAAACTAAGTTGATGATTTTGTGCTTTGGTGAATCATATAATGAGGTTTAATTGATGAAAATCATCCTACCTCCTTGCTTGACATACTTGATAATACTTGACCATGAGACTTAAAAATATATAAATACATATCTATACTATAACATTAACAACCAAAATCCAAACGCTAGCCAATTCATGGTTGGATGTTAAGAGATATGGTTATTTTATCTTAGATTAAATATCTCATGTTTGGACTTCCAATAAGAAAACTTGTGCATATGCAAAACACATAATCAAGGTGTCCAATTTGGGTGTTTTGGTCAAGATAACTTTAATGTACTTTCATTCTAAACTACGCATCTTATACACATTCCAAATCTAAAATTCGGCGAACTCATACGCCTCGTTTATCCTTGTAGGGTAACTCGACGGTCTTCCCCAAAACTCTCAAACGCACTGACTCACGTACGTGGAATTTACTTCATAAACCGTGAGTATACTCGAAACCCCTTTTATGCTTTAATCACTTTTGGGGTGTAACATATATGACTTAATCAACCAAACTTATGCACAAATTAAACTCACAAATTCACTCAATCCATCAAACATGCTATTTGTTATGCTTAGGTTATTCATGCTAGATACTCAAATACTCACACATGCAACCTACTTGTCATAAACTTTGCGCAAGCCGACCTTAACATGTATAGCGCTATAGGAGTAGCACACCGCCCTTAGGAAGCGTCATTGTTAAGTATTCAATCTTTAACTATCTTGTTCATTGCGATGACAAGATTACGCTCGTGGAAACTTTGGTTTGACATTTAGGGTATGCATGCTAGCTTGTAATTTAACTTAGTATACAAAATGTCATGTTGGATTTGAGATAATCTTTATTACATATGCTATGTATTTAAACTTGTATACTCGCCAACTTTTGTTGATTTTATTTTAATATATGTTGCAGGGAGTAGATGATGATATACGAAGGAATCTACTTAGGGTGGATTGGAAACGTACTAAAACTATGTTTTGTTTTTCCTTGTTGTTTAAATTTGTTTGGACAAGTTATTGTAATTTCCTTTCCAATGATGTACACATGTTTAGAAATGAAATGCAATTTAGTTGATTAATCTACTATCACAATTAGTCGTTATTAAGTCTCAAACAATCTCGTTTTTATCCCACTCTGTTGTTTCCGCCATCGGTTGGGGTGTGACAACGAGATTGCCGACAGGTTGGGGGTTGACGTGGTGGTTGCAGATCGGTAACGACGGGTTGCCGGCAAGTTGGGTGTTGATGTGGTGGTGGTGGTTGATACGGGTTAGGGGTTGGGTGTTGATGTGGTGGGTGATGGCTGGTGGCTGGGAGAGATAGAGTTTTAGAGAGATAAAGGGTTGGGTGGGGTGGGGTGGGGTATAGTGACTAGGTTTTATTTGTATTTTTTTAGTTATATATACATTTTGATGTGAAAACTGAAAAGGCAATAACACCATCACATGCGGTCTACATGATCTAACTTAACGAAGAAAATTAACTAGGTTAGTGTCAATGGACATATCATACAAGATTTTGAAACAATAAATACAAAACTCATCAATTTTAAATACAAAGAACACAGTCTGAAACTTGGTATATAGCTAAAGCATAAAACTTACAATTCACTCTTAATTATAACTCATAGGTTATTCTATCAATGTGCATTTTTCTTCTTAGTCGATACTTCTCACACCATCCCAACTCTCAGTGTCCCTTGTTAGTAATAATCTTTGCCAGTCAAACTCCTAAATTATAAGGTTTAATTTTTAACTATACAAAGTCATAATTTCATATATATGCGTTTCAATATCTAAATTCATACCGAAATTTCGAATATGGTTTTGGAAGCTGAAATAAATAATCCAAAATATTTGGATATCCGAATTTTCAAATATCTTAATTCGAATGTTCTTAGTGAAAACCCTTATATTATACTATTATAAACGTATTCATTTTGTACAATGGTCTATAATTGTAGGTGCATAATTGTAATTATAATAAATAAAAAAGGATGAACCAAAAATGATTCATCTAGAGTCCAAACTAACATGGTGGGCCCACCTTTCATTATGTCTATAACATTGCTTACCCTTTTATGAGTGATAACTCAAAACACCTTTACTTCATGTTCACATGGCTAATGGGTAGTTCTTAAAAATTTTGCTTTATCTTTTATATTTAAATCTAACATTTTATATTTAAAAATTTTGTTCATTATGATATTAGTGCAAGGTGATTTTGATTAATTATGCCTACATACATTCTACGAAGTTAGGAAAAAGAAAATTCTAACAATTAAAGGTGTAAGAGCATTTACATTGGAACCTTTATATACATGCATTCTATATAATTATAGAGGAGAAAAAAGAGAAAACAACGCTACATTGGACTCTAAAATAGAGAAAAATATTTAGAAACTAAAGTATACCTCTATATTTAGAAGCTCATATTTAACCCTCTATATGTTTATTGTGAGTGCGTAGGAAATATAAAAAAACTAATAAAATAAGTGTTTGTGAGTAGAATCGAGATAAAGATAGAGACTTGAATGTGAAAGGTTTTTGGAAAAAAAAACAAATTTTAGAGAAAGGTGTGTTTTTTAGTTTTTTTTTATGTAGTTGGAGATGAAGGGTAAGGTGAATGATATAAGACAATTTTGACAAGCATAAAAAACAATTCATTGTAAAAGTAAATAAAATATACTTATAACCCGTTGACTTTTGAATTTTAAGTTGAAGCACTTTGACTTTGCATTATAAAATTTGACATGAGCATGCAATAAAAAGTATATCCCTTTGACTACTAAAAGTCTTGACTTAAACAACAATTATACTCTGTTTCAATAATTGGTTGACTTTTGAATATTATATGTAATATGCTTTCATTCAAAGATACAATTGAAGATAAAGACTTTCTCAAAACCATCTTTTTTATCTCTAAATGGATGCTTAATCGTTAATCACTTGCAACTCATTTATGGGTCGGCAATTGATCTTGATTATTGTGATTACTGTAAGACAGGTTTGGGTCGGCAATAAAGTTGTTAAATATGTTTGAAATTTTGTGTGTTTTGACGTTGTTTATGGTTGTTTAGATGATTTTTAAGGTGATTATGTTGCTTATATATTTTTAGGGTGATTACAACTTACGTTATGATTTCTAGGGCTTGAATAGTTGAAAATTAAATAGAGAAAAAATTGCTTAAGAAATTAGCTTTAGATGATGTTTTGAATAGATTTCAAAAAATGAAAACCCGCAGGGCGTCGACGTTTTAATTATGTTTGTAACAAGGTTTGACATGTTTTTTATTATTATATAAATTTAGTTTGATGTTCGTTTGTTTTACATGACCCGACCCGACCCGATACGAACCGATTTTTTTACTTATATACCTAGGGGCCTAAAATTTTTATAAATGTTCCGCACCCCCATGGAAAAATTCCTGGGTCCGCCACTGCAGGGTACCCGCGCAATGTGAGATGGGATGACAATTTGCATTGCGATACTCGTTTCTTGTAGTATTCTTGTTCGTATAATATTTATTTTAGTATCATTGCGATGAATATATGTCATAAGCGAAGTCATCTATTAATCCATTTTATTGTCGTGTGCAGGTTCGGTCGGTTCGGATATTATCCTCATCCAAAGCTGAAACCAAAGTCATCGGTTAGTCTATTCTATTAACCAATTGGTTTTTTGTTAATTAGTTCGGTTTATTCGGTTAGATTGTCGGTTTTTTGGTCCATTCTTTTAATTTCGGTTATTAGCCAAAACAACACTTGGCTAAACCTTTTGCTTAAAAAATACATGAAATTGTGGTATAAATACATAAAATAGATGTATAAATACATAAGTGAAATTATAAAAACATGAAATGAAGGTATAAAATGTGAAATACATAAATTGGAGGAATAAAGGCTAAAAATATATGAAAATATGAATGGTTCGGTTCACTTAATTTTGGTTAAACGATGATACAAAAAACTGAGTTTTTTGATTAAATTGGGTTAATCTGCTATCAGTTAATGTAGTTTTTGGTTGATTTCGGTTTGATTTCGTCTGTTTTGGTTCGGTTTCAGTTAACGATTCAGTTATTGCTCAGTGCTCACCCCTGGACACAGTTAATCACGTAACATATCATTTTTTTTAATTTAAAAACTATTGCAATTGTGACAACCAAGAGTTTTCAGCTTAACTCCGTTATTTTTAAAATTATCATAAACATTCATTAATGCATTTCACTTGATATTAGTTGGTTAAGTGTCTCACTTAGTGCACGAATACTCATGTAACAGTAAGTCGGTGAGTTAACCGAATTACCGAATCACACACGAGTTTGACCCCGAATATTGGTGAAACATGGATATAGTATTGCAAACATAGAAATATGAATATATTATGTGAAATTATATGATTTCCGGTAATTATGTGTATTGTGTGTAAATTATGTGTATTGTGTGCTTTTACGTGTAATTGTTTGGTTTCGCATTTTTCTACTTTGTGGAAATTTTTAGAAAAGTACTTACTTGTGGGGAATTCTCATAATAATAACATTGTAGTAGAGAAAGGAGCCTTGTTTTAATTTAAAGCTCATTTGGGAGCCCATGGATTCTGTAACACCCCAAAAACGGGATTGGTATCAAACCACTTTAATATTAATGACGGGTAAAATACCGTTAGTGGTGAAAACTTACCCGGTAAATATTATGATTTAAATAAATAAACCAAATATTAATTGAAAAGACGATAAATACTTTGAGAAAAACAAAGTATATAAAAGGGTCCGAGTTAACGAGACTTAAAATAAAACGGGTTATAACCCCCGGAACCTACTAAGTCAACTAGGAATAATTAACCTAGTTAGTTGTATGTTTGAAAATAATAAATAAACATGGTTAAATACAGTTTTTATATAACTTGTGAATTAGAGGGACTAAAAGGGGCAATTATGAAAGTGATTTAATTAAAAGAAAAACTAAAACCAAATCACACACATGTGTGTGTGTTTGGTCGACATATGCAGAGCCAAAAAGGGGAAGCTCTCAAAAAAAAAAAACCTAAAACTCACAAATCACCAAGAATCAAAGAAGGATTTCAACAATAATCAGTGTTGAAGCTAATTTCGTGATCAATCACGTTAAGAGATCACAAGGTATGTCAAAATTTGATGTTTGGTGATGTTGTAAGTTTATGGTGAACATTCATAACTTGATGTCTAGTATGCATGTTAGATATAATGGTAAAATTGAAACAAATACTAGTCTAGGAATGAACCCAAGATGTGAAATTGGTGATTTAGAGCCATAAACTTGTACTTGAAGGATTTAGCTTGTATGGGTATAAGTCGGTTTTGATGAAAAAGGTCGAGTTCATGAAATATAAAGAGTTAAATGAGCATATGAACTTATAACAAACTGAAACGTGATGTTAAATGCCCATGATGAACATACCTACTTGTTGAATTGAGAATTCGTGGTTAGGAATTTACTAAGATTTGATGTAACATAATGGGTTATAAATCATACCCACAAGGTGTTCGATAAATTGCCTAAGTGAGAACATAAAACTATAGAAGTATGATGAAACTTGAAAAGAATCATATGTAATGATTCTTGACAAAATTGGATGATATCGATTCTTTTAAATGGCAATTTAACAATTAGCCGGGTTGTTCACTATAGGCGACTCGAGCGAGAAGGAGGGTGATAAAGCCGGGAGCGGTACGCAGCTTAAAGGAAAGATTTAAGGTACGCGACTTGTCGTCCCATTACATTTATGTAGACAAGCTTAGTTAAAATATATGTTTAATGTTGATATAGCAAAAATGGTTGAGTTAGTATGTCAATGAGGTGATGGAATTCACTCGACAACCAAACGGGTCAAAATAGATAGTTAAAATGTGTGAAATATTGATATAGAGAAAATGGTTGTGTTGGTATGTCATTGAGGTGTTGGAATTCACTCGACAACCAAATGAGTCAAACTAATAGTTAAAAATAATAGCGATCAAAATAAAGACACCATTTGATAAAAGTTATAACGGGTCAAACAATTTAAGAAAATGTCTTTCAAGTAGTAAGAACTCACGGCGCGAACCGGAATAGGTTCAAGGGGCATGATGGTATATTAATACCATCATACGTTGATAAATGGTCATGCCAACCAAACCGGTCAAATGGTGTGTTAATACCATTTGACAATAATAACTGACGACTACTTGTTGAGATTTGTGATCACAGGAAATAACATATGCTTGTGTTGTTTTAGCTAGAAAATTTAAAGCAAAAAGTATGTAAACGGGTCAGTGCTATGACCCGAGCCAGGTACGCATATTTAGATTTATAGTTAAAAGTGATATTTTGCTCAATTATTAGTGAAAGTCCTTCGTCGTAAATGAGGGACTAAAATTGACCAAAAAGCCCTTAATGGGTAAATTGGGCAAACGACCCATATGGGTTGTTTAGGAATTTGCATGATTATTATGGAATGTAGGTGGATATTTTAGATATGGAATTACGAAGTGTGAAAAGAAAAGAGCTAGTTTTAGGCTAAATTGCTTAAATCCCTTAAACGGGTCAAAACGGATCTATGCGCATAGCTTGCGTACTAGTTGCGTAATTCATAAGAATTATGAACCCGAACTAAAGATTTTGAGTTGAACATGTTGATGTATGCTTAATGGTTGATTAGAAACAAGTTTGTGGTTTAAAAACTTGAACGGGTCATAAGTCTTTAAAAATGAATTTTTAGCCGAGGGCTCGAAGCCTATTATTCTATGAATTCAGATGTTAACTTTAACTCCATATGATGGGGGATTAAATTACGATCGTGTAGGAAAAAGAATCGCGTAAATCGGATAAGTAGATAAAAAGTTATGACACTTTGAAGTTCGTTTTTCGTTTAAAACTATAGCTGGGCAGATGTAGCATCAAGAAACGAAACCTGCTGTGAAAAATGGGCTGTCGCGCTGCGCGACAGCGAAAGGGAATTACCGTCGCGTCACGTGACCTCGGTCGCGGCCCGCGACGAATTCTTATCAAGCTTTCGCGGCCCGCGAGAGCTTCAAATGCTGGCGAATTGTTTTATTTTCTTTTTTGACCCATATGACTTGTTTAAACTCATTATTTAACAATCAAAACTAACCTTTGAGTTGGTTTTGATCATAGGTGAAGGTCAAGAGTACCCGGATGGAGATCAAGCGACGTAAAGGACCGAACACACGTCAATTGAAGCTTCCACTAAGAGATCATTATGTTTTATTTTAAAATGATCTATGTAAACAATTGTTACTTTAATTTGAAAACTCTAATTTTTGGTATGAACATTAACTAGTCAAAGTTTTTGAGAGGCCGCATTTTTACCTAAAATACGTATTTAATATTTTAATTATATTAAAAGAGACGGACGTTACAGATTCCTTTTTAATGTAAAAACCCATAAAGCCCAATCCAAAACCCCAATCCATGAGCCAATATCACTCATGTCCCCCCTTTCCCCATTCACGTCTTCAACAAACCCCACACAAACATAAAAACCTTAATTTACCATCTTTGAAGCTTGGAACTTGCAATTTTTAGGTTCTTGATCGTTTCTAACACTCTACAACACATACTAGTAAGTCTTGTCCATCAATTTCATATTTTGTGTGTTCTTGGTGATTTTGATTGAACCCCTAATTGAGTTAAACATGTTCTTGATAATTTAAAACTAGTGTCTAGGGTTTTGTATTGCGTTAGTAGGATGATTAGAAGTAATCTTGATGATAGAAAACTTGATTTGATCCATTGTTCATACCATGCCTAGAATGAAAATTTATTGATGATGAATTTGATGCTAGATCATGGTGTTCACAACTTGCCTATAATGGAAACTTTTGTTAAACGAGATTGTGTAGGATTACATGATAGATTTGTTAATGATCAAAGCTAGTTCTTCTGAGTTAGTGAGTATGCATAGAACAATTTGTTATGATCAAAATAGGTGATTTATGTTAGACTTTCTATGGTTTCCCAAAGGGGAATTTTAATTGACATTGCATGATAAAACTTGAAGGTTAGACATTTCCTGAACTCGTAGGAATGTCACTACAGAATTTTATGAGATTGTTTTGATCATAACCTAAACATACGGATGCCAAATAGGGTCATTCTTGAGTCTAGGATCATCTACTAGACGTGTATATGATCCACAAAAATTTTCATAATTTTTCATGAACCCTAATTATGTTTTTGAAAATTTTTAATGTGGAAGGGTAAAACTGAGTTTTCTTATCAGAAAATATGGTACATTATGAGGACGATAACTTGATCAATGTTTGGAGTTTGAACATGAAATTTTTACAGCAGATACTTATATGAGTTAGTGAGACACCCCAATTGGCCTTGCGTCAATTGGATCAACGTAATTTTTTTTATATAAATTTAATGGTAAACTGTAACCAAAAAACAATGTTTTTGACCTTTATGTATTTTGAGATTTTTCGTGAATTTTCTATAAACATTTAGGACTCAAGAAATTTACACAAACCCAGATATACTATTTGGCATATCTCACAAAATATTCATAATTTCTTTACATCGTTTAGTATTTTAAATAAAATACACAAACTGACTCTAAAACTGAAGTTGTACTGTGTATGCTGAAACTTTTTGATAACATTAGAGTTTACTTCTCTTTGGCCATGCAAAGTGTATTTAGGAAGTGAAACCTAAATAAATGTCCTCATACATGTTATGTGATGTGTACTATAGTTTACTTGATTTCATGAATGTGTATGTTTATTAAGTCACCTAGTTATCACCAACAAGTCGTCGGGGCAACTTGTGCTAAGTAGTCAAACAAAAGAGTCTTTTCTATAACATTAAAACAACGGGATTGTTTGGATTACTTGGGTTTTGAGAACCAACGTGAACATACACTCATCGACATTACATGCAATAGGTAATGGTTAACCGGGCACCTACTTCTTGTCTTTTGCATTCTCGGATTTCTTCGCAAACAGTGAGTTTCACTACTACTTAAACTTTTATGTTTCTTAGAGGGACAAACACACTTAGTTAATGTAGTTCCTTGATATCACACGTGTACTAAACACACGCAATATCACTAAAGTCCTTACACACTAAACCGTTAATATAGGATGGCGAGGTAATATTTGGTAGTACTATTGGGTTTGACAAACCCCACACCGTGTTGGGAGTCGGAAACATTGATTTAACTCAAGTACCACGTTTGTGATAGACGTGGTGGAAGGCACCAAAATACAATAGCCAGCTTCGGTTCTCTTGTTTGGTAACTTGAAAACAGGCTAGCTACCTAATTAATATAATTGAATTGTGCATTTTCTAAATCAGAACTTGATTATTTAAAACTAGTGAATTCGCCAACTTTATGTTGACCCACTCTAGTATGTTCTCACACATGTCGCTAAGGCTGGTAACTTGGATTGTTGCATTGCACTGCACATTGGAGCGTCGTTACGGTTATTCAAACTATTTCTATAATATGCTAAAAACTGTTAAGTTTTGCCATGTTTGGCACTTAATACTTTTGTTTATGTTGTTTAACTTAGACTTTGGTTGTTTGTTTTTAAAACTGTTAAAAACCTATCACTTTTCATGTGGATTGTGGTATTTGGTTATTTTCTTTTATTATAAACGTTCAACATGACTAGTAGCTGGATACTGGTTTGTCACATGTCTCGCGGTAAAACGCCGCTAGTGGAGTTTGACGGTGTGACAGCAATGTTATACTCAACTTAAAAAATAATAGAATGCTCGTTTTTATGGTGTAATTAAAAAAATATTAATTTATGAAAAAAATGGTTATTTAAAAATCGTGGGGTAATTAGTTTTTCATAAGGAAATAAAGTGTAACTAATAATTAATTAATTAGAATTTGGTTAAAACAAGGGATTATAATATAATAAAGATGAAGATTTTAATGTAATTAGTGTTTGAATGACTACTTTACCCTCGTTTTATACTTTATGCATTAAATTAAAAAAATATCTTTCCTTTATGCATTATATATACTATAGATTAAATAAATAAATAAATAAATAAATAAATAAATATTATATCTTATCATGTTTTGAATGTCGAATAAAATTCTTCTATTTTTCTAATAAAATATTATCCTCGAATTTAAATTGTTAAATTTTAGACATTTTTAAATTAAACAAATTATTTATTTAGAAAACCAAACTTTGTATTAATACCTTATTTATTTTTATTTTCATTGTTAAAAAAATTATTATATCGATTTTATTACTTAATTTGTGTTTCTTGAATAACGTATCTTCTTTTCAAGAACCATCTCCGCAATCACCTTATCCACCTAGTATCGAGTATATCTATTATTATATAAAATTAGATTTATTCTACTCGTGTATAATACACGGGGTTTTTAAAGATATAACATTTTATTATTTACTATACAAGATTACATTCATTGAACCCATGTAATTCACGAGGTTTTTAAAGATACAATTTTTTTTAATATTTGGTATATAAAATTAAAATTATTCAACGCGTGCAGTACACGGGGTTTTCTAAGGATATAAATTTTTTATTGTTTAGTATACAAAATTACATTTATTCAACCGTGTAATACACAAGGTTTTCTAAGATATAACTTTTTTTTTATTATTTAGTATATAAAATTACATTTATTCAACCCGTACAACACATAGTGTTCTTAAAGATATATCTTTTTTTATTATTTCATATATAAAAAAAATATTTATTCGACTTGTGTAATAAACGAGCTTTTTAAATATATATTTTTTTATCATTTAGTATATAAAATTACATGTATTTAACACATGTAATACAAGAGGTTCTAACCTAGTATGTTATATAACTCATCATAAATAGCGTATTAATTGCCGCTTATTCTCCTCAAAAGGATTGCTAATTAATTGGATTTATTACACATGAAATAGTGGTTTAGTGGTATGGTGATTACCATTCCACAAATATGGTATAAGTTCACATTCTTGAAAGTGCAAGTCATTTAGGTGTTAAAAAATTGCCCTTCAAAGCTAGAAAAAAATATATAACTGGATTTATTGATTAAAAAGGTAGTGATATATATAATATAGGTCCTAATTATTTTGTTCAATTATTTCGTAATCATAATTAATGCATAAACAATATAAAAAGGTTAATATTATGAAAGAAAAGATGTTTATAAGCCGATGCAATTTGACCGGCTTGTTTCATATTGTAACGAGTGACTCATATTGATTTTTGTATATATGCTTTGCAGATTTAAAATGCTCAAGACTTGGGGTTGAATATTACCAATTTGGTTTGACCAATGGTGAAGAGAGGAGTCTTTTTCAAGAAGCAAAGTCAACCCCACACTTTGTAACTAAGTTTAAAACTCCCAAGACTAGCTTATCCAAATGAGACAGCCCACTAAACCAATTTTAGATATTTTTAAATTAAACAAATTATTTATTTAGAAAACTTCCACAATTGGTTCCAAGTCATACATGTTGAGATTGAACCTTATCCAAATGAGACAGCCCACTAAACCAATTTGAACTTGTATGAGCCGTTTCCCTATAACTAATTTATTTACATCTTATTTGTAAGGCCATGTGTAGTTACAAAGCCATTTGTAGGGCGTTATACGACAAGTGACGAAACATGTAAGAGATGGGCTTTATAGGGCTTTGTATAACTTGAGTGTATAGTGGGGATATATATGTATGGGGCTTTATATGTATATGTATATGTATATGTATATGTGTGTGAGTGAGTGAGGAAGAATGGGCAACGCCGTGAAAATTTTCGCGAAGAGGGGAGATTTTCAACACATGGTGCCCCCGGTAATGGTGTTCAGGGGCGCCATGGGCAGTATACTTGAGTTTGACGTGATGTAACGCCCCATTACACAATACCTAATAAACAATCTCAAACCGAAAACAACTATGACCCTTTTTTAAGTATTGGTTGATTTGGGTCAAATAAAAAAATTGTGTATTAGTATATTCTCAACTCAATTTAAATACCGGGTCACCCACGACACCACACCACCTCAATTTAAATACCGGGTCACCCACAACACCACACCACCTCGTTGCCTTCAAAACCACAATCACCACTGCGATGGCACCATTGTCATTTCCGGCAGTCCGCTACCACTTCCGTTGCCGGCACCACTACCGCTGCCACCTCCAACCGTCGTCACTAGCTACTTAAAAAATATACAACCGGTTAACCTCTCTTTTTAAACTACACATTTCAACCCGAGCCCATTTTGACCCACACGCATTTTGACCCAAACCACATTGTTATATTAAAAGAAAAAAAAAAAAGCATGTTTGACCGGAACTCAGTTTACTCAGAACCTGTTATGATCCATCACCCAACCCGCTCTGTTTGCCAGGCTTGCACAAACACTATCACAATCATACCCACAAATCAAACACCCCTTACATATAATGGGGTAGTGTAATACTTCAAGAAAAGAATGTAAAGTAAGATAACAAGATCAAGCCAATTCTTCTTTTTACCCAACTCACAGAAAATCTCCTTATCATTTGATCAAACCATTCTTTGGGCGCCAAAATCGTCAATCACAATGACTAGTAATTGTTTCTCTTCTAATAAAGTCTAAATATGTGCAATCTAAAACCTAAGAACGATTTCGGTCCAGAAAACTTTCATGCTTCAGTAACTGGAAAATCATGAATATAATCATTCCATATCTCAGTAGCAATAGCGTCACGCAATTGTGAACTCTGTTCAATTTGTTGGGCATCAAAGGGTACATCTACATCCATCATTTGATTATCAGCATGCATCATCATCATCATCACCGGTTTTTCAAAATCAATTGGCTGTACAACCGGTTCCTCCAATTGCAAAACACAATTTTCATGTTCAAACGGTTTAAAGATAATATCATCAGGCGTCTCATCACGAATGTAATTATGTAAAGCACATGCCGCTACCACTAATTTCACCTGTCCCCCAAACGACATAAATGTATATTCACTATTTGTTATTAAAACGAAAAAAAACTGTAAATAAAACATTCACCTGTGTCGGTAAAGGGTAAGAAGGTGTGGACATCAGTATCGGAAACCGTTCTTTCAGTGACCCAAATGCTCTGTCAGTGATGCTTCGCAACAATGAGTGACGGTGATTGAATAACTCTTTAGCGTCTTGCGGTTGAAACCCGTTTTCATTTTCAATTATCCTGTACGGAGCGCCTATATATGGAGCAATAAACCCCGGAATATTCGCATATTTGAAATCCACAAGGAAATATTTACCTGCAACATAACATATTGACTAGTCAATAACAATGAAATCAAACTGGTGTCACAAATTTTAAAAATTGTAACGACCTTCAGGGACTTTAAGGTTGTTTTTCCTTGTAAGAGCCGAATTTAGAACTTTTATATCCGGTGCTGACCCTTCCCAACCGGCTAAAACATAATGAAACTTCATATTAAACGAACAAGCAGCAAGAACACTTTGTGACAGAACACCGTTTTTATTACGAAAAGGTCCTTGTTCATCGACACCCACTATTACAGGAAAATGTGTGCCGTTAACAGCTCCCACACAATCCTATTACATTACAGACAACAAATACGATCAGAAGCGCGTTACTAATTTTCAACCGATAAGTAACTTATAGACGCTAATTCAGTAAAATACTAAAATTACCATGAAATACGGGTAAAATCTCGGATCGTCTCGGATTTCTGGAGGAATCTCGGAGCCTGGAGGTTGAAAGAAGTCTAACGATACGGCAATAATTGCGTTTAGTACATTGTTGAAATGACGACTAATGGTTTCACCCGAGTATCTAAACAGCTCTTGTACTGCACGAGTACGTAGGTTATGGCCGATAATGAACAAAAATATGGCTAATTGTTCCTCGACTTTTATTCGGCTAGTGTGGCGTAAGAGACCTTTAGCTTTTAACTTGTCACACAGTTTATAAAACACATGTTTTTCCATCCGGAAATTCTCTAGAAAACGCTCGTTAGAACCGTTGAGAACTTCATCTACAAACTTTGTACCGTTAGCAGAGATAGGCGTCGATTCGTTACCTGTGGATTTCTCGTTAACATGATCCTTTTCGTCATCGGAGCTCTCCATGGCGCACAAAATCCTGCACTACGTTACAATTACAGGCCCGGATTATGATTCATTATTATGTCCGTAATGTAACTCTAAGAAACAAATTCAAGAACTGACTAACTAGTAGAGATGCAAACAAACCGAACGTTCAACGAACAATTCGTGAACCGACGGGAAGTTCGTTTGTGTTCATTCATTTAATAAATGAACGAACACGAACAAGAAATTTCGTTCGTTTAGTTAAATGAACGAACATGAACAAAGACCGCGTTCGTTCATTTATGTTTGTGAACGTTCGGTAATGTGTTCATTTGTGTTCGATGGTTGATGGATTATTAGTGTTTTTAATATTAATATTTTAGTTAAAATTTTAAATACTTCAAAATTCTGACAAATAAAATATTTAATAAGTTTTACTGTATTATATATTTTGTTCATGAACATTTCGGTAAGTGTTCATAAACACATATATTTTCTTAACAAACGAACACGAACAGTGTTCGGTCGGCTCATTTGCAGCCGTAATAACTAACTAGTGCAGTCATGTACTACAACAATGGTCTCAAAAAGGGACACCACAACCTTAATATCAACCCTAACCCTTTTCAAAACAGAGCAACATTATCTAATTTTGAGGTTAAAGTTTAACAAAGTTAGCAACCTTATTTCTCAAAAGAGCATATGAATCTGCTACATCAACATAAGTAAACTGATAATAATAGTAATAATACCATAACAAATTGGATTGGAGAGTAGAAATAAAAGGGCAATTTGAAAGTAAAACTTGTACCTGATTAGATGATACAAGTAGACACCATAGGGAAGAAGATCAGTTGATATATGAAATTAGGGGGGAAATGATTAAACGTACCGGATACGATGAAAGGGGATACACAGAAACAGCTAGGGTTTCGGTTACGCCGGAGCCAGGGAGAAGAAGACGGTAAAGCCACACAAAATCACCTTTCTCTTTGTTCCCTTCCTTCCCATAGAATGGAATTATTTTACTTAATACATTAATGCCCGGATAGTACTACTGGTTTGATGAAATTTCACCTTTAGTTCTCAACTTTTAGAAATTATACATATGTTCCCTATGGTTTGTCAAGTTGTTACTCGGATAGTCTCTAGAGTGGAAGGCCGTTAGTTTTCGTTACTAAGTCCATATAAAATTACTAAAATGTCCTTACTCAAGAAAAACAATAATCTTTTTATTTATTTGTGGGACCCACCCACCACTACTTCATCTTCAACCCATGTTGACCAACTTCAGCTTACTCTGTGCCGCTCTGGCTGCTTCCCAAACCTCCACATACGATCAACTCTCTTGGATTCCGGTTTCTCTTTCAACTTCTGCAGAGTCTGCTTTTCAAGACTTACAAAAAGCTTATTCTGATTATCAAAATAAGGATTTGTTGGTGGATTACCTTTGCTGAAATCGAGTATTAAGGAGAGTTCAATTGATAATGACGGTGATGTGGCTTCAGCTTAGGTTTCGGTTGCTTATGTTGCTGCTTCTTATCAGTTTAAATGGTTTGTTACATAAGTCTTGTCTCTTGCCCTAATTTAAATAAAAAAACTAAGGTAGGGTTTAAGATTGTATTAAATTTATGTTATGTCACACAGATTGATCTTCAGCTACTGGGAAAACTGTGAAGATAAGTATGTGGTGGGTGGGTCCCACAAATGAATAAAAAGATTATTGTTTTTCTTGAGTAAGGGCATTTTAGTAATTTTACATGGACTTAACGGTGAAAACTAACGGCCATCCACTCTAGGGACTATCCTAGTAACAACTTGACAACCCACAGGGAGCACGGGTGTAATTTCCAAAAGTTAGGGACTAAATGTGAAATTTCACCAAACCACAGGGACTATGCAGCCATTTTACTCAAAGTATTATATATATGTATATATATTGTGTGACATAATATAATAATTTATATTATTAAATTATGTTATAATGTTGGACTTCGTCCAAAATCCAGACTTGACACGTCAGCATACCACATCATTCCAAACTCACTTATTCGTCTACTACTAAACCACCTCATCATCCACCTGCATCATTTATTTTTCCTTTTATTTGAACTATATTTTATTTATATAATCTATTTGATTAATAATATTATTTATTTTATTAAAATATTTAAATATCCAAAAAATAATAAAATTAATGAAAAGATAATTTATTAAATAAAAAACACACTTACAACAATTTAAAAAATAACACACTTAAAACCTAAAAATAAAAACATGCAAAAAAAACAAAATTAAGGCTAATAAAAATTCAAGTTTTTATTATTTCACAGTTCACACTGATAGTTCAAAGGTTGATATTACTTTAAATATTTAGTTTATTTAAGTTTAATTATCTATTTTGTTTAGGTTGAGTTATCTATTTGTGTAATGTTTTTATTTTTAATAAATGTGTCTTTCTTCGTTTATATTATTTTTATTTTGTATATTTGTTTTCTAATTTATTTTGTTTTGGTTTATATATTTATTTTATTATTTTAAATAATTTTAAGATTTTTTAAATTTAATGCAACTTTTTTTATTTTAAATTGTCTTAAAATAGATGGTTTCACATGTAAGAGGTTTAGACTAATCCACTCTATTTCAAACCATGTGTTGGCTAGGGGTGTGCAATATCTGAATCGTTAACTGAAACTAAACCAAAAACTGGCGAAATCGAACAAAAATTAACCGACTTAACCAAAAGTCGGTTATCGCACTACAAGAAATTGGGTTGTTTATCCACATATAATTTACCTACACATGTTTGTATATGTGTAGATAATGGTTGATTAAATATTTTCATAATTACTAACATATAATATGTGTTGGTAATACATTTTAGCCACAATTAGCGTTGGAGCGTTGGTGGGAAAATTTCCCTTAAAAATTGATAATTAACTAGATGCAAAATCCGCGCGTTGCGGTTATGGCCTTACAAATTACGACACAATGAATCTATTTTATACTGCTAGGGCATTACAAGTTACGCCGCAGTGAATCTATTTTATACTTCTCTATCGACCCGCTCGTTGCGTTTTAAAACCACAAATCTAAGGATTAACTACTACATATTTGTATCAAGTTAGATATCCAAACGATCACATTGTGTTTCCAAATATCTTGTGGAGGGAAATACAAATACTTGATGTTGATTAGGGATGAGCAGGTACTCGTTCGGTATTAAACCGGTACCCAAAGTACCAGTACCGAAAAACGGAAAAAGTGGGTACCGGTACCGAATATACGAGCTCGGTATCAGTACCGGTATTTACCGGTGTTTTACCTGTAAATACCGGTACCGTTACTGGTACCGTTCCGATACCGGTATCGAAAAATGGGGAAAGTGGGTACCGGTACAATTAAAGAGAGTTGGCCCAAAACAATAATCCACACAAGCTAGTTGTTTTGTAAAAAAAAACCATTGTCTAAGAATATATGCTTAGAGTACCATTTCTAATGCACCATAATGTTAAAGATTAATAGTATATAAATTAAATGTTAAATTATCCACATGTGTGACTAATTCTCATTATGTGTAGGTAAATTCTCTACACACAAGTTAACAAACTAATATATGTGTCTGTAAATTATCTACACATAAGTTAACAAACTAATATATGTGTGGTAACTAATTATGTTTTACCAACACATGATAGTTTTAAATAAAAATGTAGATAAATTAAGGAGTAAATTGCCATTTTAGTTCTTGAGGTTTGGTTCAAATTGTCATTTTAGTTCAAATAGTTTTTTTTTCTCCTCTGGGTCCCTGACTTTTCCATTTTCTTGCCATTTTGATCACATTGCCTAACTCAGTCTAAAAATCTGGTTATAACCTGGGGTATTTTTGGCATAACTGTTGTGTAGTGATAACTAGGGGTAGTTTACAACATAATTTATAAACCTAATAATAATTTAATGCCAAAAATACCCCTGATTATAACCTGGATTTTAGACTAAGTTAGGCAATGTGATCAAAATGACAAGAAAAAAGAAAAGTCAGGGACGTGTGGATAATTTGGACAAACACTCAAGGACTAAAATGACAATTTACTCTAAATTAAGTGAATAAACTTTTTTTATTTTTTGAAAATGACGTGGCAAAATAATAGCTACACATATTTAGATTAGGGATGAGAATGGTACCGTATCAGTATCGAAAATTGGAAAAAAAAAATGGGTATTGGTACCTAAAATAATCAGTACGGTACCGGTTCGATACCGGTATATCAACCAAAATACCGGTACCGTACCAAACCAGTAGTGGTCTCGAAAATTGGGGAAAATGGATGCCGACGCCGAAAATGATCGATACGGTACAGTACCAGTTCAATACTCATATGTCAACCAAAAACTAGTACCTTACCAAACCAGTACTGGTCTCGAAAATTAGGGAAAATGGATACCGATGCCGAAAATGCCGAAAACCAATACAGTCGCGAGTCTACACGTCCTAACACTTAATTTATGTGTAGCTAAAGACAACTACCAACACATAATAGGCTTTTACCCACACATACTATGTGTGGGTAAAGACCCAAAATTAACCGAACCGAACCATTTATATTTTGATATATTTTTACCTTTTATACCTCCATTTCATGTATCTATGCCTTCATTTCATGTATTTATACCTCAATTTCATTTATTTATACAACCATTTTATGTTTTTATACATCTATTTCATGTATTTAACCTCAATTACAAGTATTTCTAATTAAGAAAAAAATAGCCCTTGTTTGATTTGGTTATTAAGCGAAATTAACCGAAACGAAAACCAACAAATTAACAGAATTAACCGAACTGATTAACCGATGTCTTCGGTTACGGTTACGGATGCGGATAATGCTAATAACCGGACCGTGTACACCCCTAACGTTGACTTTTCTCTCAGTTCTGCCACTACTAGAAAAGTGGTCATTTTGCTACAGAATTTTCCTACGCAAAAAAATGTATCACAAATTCTAACACATTTACTACGCATTTCCTACAGAAAGAAAGCCTTAATTTTTTTGGCCAATTTGTGACGCAATAGCGACAGAAAAACTAATTCTAAGTATTGCGTCGGAAATGCGTAGCAACTTGCTACGCACTTACGACGGATGCATTATATTTGTATTTGAATTATATTTAAACGTTTAATTATTGTCGTTATTAACTATTGCGTCGAAAATGCGTAGTAATTTGCTACGCATTTCCGATGAAACTATTATTTATTTGTTGGAATTATATTTGTATGTTGAATTCATTTAAATATTAATTGATGCGACAGAAATGCGTAGCAACTTGTTACGCATTTTTGACAAAATATTTATTATTATATTCGGATCATATTTAAATGTTTAACTAATATTATTATTAATTATTGCGTCTGAAATGTGTAGCAACTTGTGACTCATTTGTGACCAAACATTTATTATTATACTTAAATTATATTTTAATGTTTGAACAGTTTTATTATTAATTACTGCATAGGAAAAGCATAGCAACTTGCTACGCATTTGTTACGGAAAATTTATTAATATATTTAAATATTTAACTAGTATTATTATTACCATATTTTAAATATTTAAATTTGTACCGAATTGTTTTCGGTACCCGCTATTTGGCGTTTTCAATATCGGTACTTTTAGTTCGGTATGGTATCAATATTTTACTAAATTTTACTTTCAAATACCAGTGCCGATAAGGTACCATATAATACCATACTGAACATTTTCTGTACCGGTAGCCATATTAGCGATTTTCGATACCGGTACGTTCGGTAGCAAGCTCATCTGTAATCATATATGTATTGAGCAGTATTAATATAATATGTATTATTAAGTCTTACAGTCCGGTCTGGTTTTATACGATAGGAACTGTAAACCAAACCGTTCCTAATTTATTTGCTCCTCATTTGGCATTATAATATAAATGTCCGTACCTCTTCATGCCCTTGTAACGCACAAGAGGACAGGGTTGGAGTGTTATCAAGCTTCTTCACGTCGAAATAGTGCCCTTACACATGACACTATTTAAATGTATAATAAATATAAGATTTAAAAAAAAAATTATAAACATGAATTGAAAACATATTTAATTGTATAATAAATATAAGATTTTTAAAAAATACATCGTCCATGTATATAGTATATAGAATACAATTTTTGAAATATATAGTTTAAAAAAATGTTTTATAAAATATATTGATAATTTATGTGTATAATAAAACTTATAGATTCCAATTTCAACTAAAAAGAATGTGATGGAGGCATATGTTAAATAAATCACTTTCAAATATAAACATGTGAGCCAATCAAAATGCTTGGTTAGCCATCACATGGATCACAATCCTAGGGTGATCCATTGCTCACATCCTTTTAAATCAACGGATGAGAATACACTTCAAACTTCAAGAAACACAAAATCTTTATACATAAACACATACACAAAGACAAATCTTCTTTTCCCCTCCCATATTTCTCCCTGCTACTTATCCTCACACACTAATAAAATTGTCGTCAAAATGAATGATGATGATTTGAGGTTTTTTAGAAAAAAAACTCGATGTTGCCAAAGGTTTTAGAAGTCAGCCGTCCAAGAAGTCAAGTTCTCTTCCTCCACGTGTGATGTCCCCTTTTATGATGGATGACTTCTTTTTCTCTTAAACCACATGTGCACGTGAACCCCCTTTCTTCCAAGCTGCCATGAAGTGATGATCTCATATGTGTATTGTATTATTTGTATTATTCGATGATGGATGATTGATTATTGTTGGCGGTCCAATCAATGAAATCCACAAGTCTCCTCTTATGAAAATGGCACCCCAAAAGAATAAAAGAATTAATGACAAAACCAGCGGCACCGGTTAGACGAACCGGCACCGGCGACGACGAGGTAATAGGGGTGGTTTGTGGTGCTCAGTAAGAATGTATCAACTCAATTGTTTTTCATTGCTGTGAAATGAGTTACATATATACAGAAAGAATAGACAAAAGGAAAAAAAGGAAATAGCTATAAACAAGGATCTAAATAGCAAAGATAAAGGGCAAGATATATGGTAATGTACAGCTGCAACTTTGACCAGAGATTGAGGGCTTGATTTGTGGAGATCTTGATTAATTGTTGGTTTAACATGCCCCCGCAAGATGGACGATCGTGAGAGGAGACCGATCTTGGAAGATAGTAGTTGGAACCGTTGTCTTAGTAGTGGCTTTGTAAGTGCATCGGCTAGTTGGTCATCCCCTGAAATGTGAGTCACACGTATAGTGCCAGGATGAACCTTTTCACGTACAAAGTTGAAATCTAAGGCTAAGTGCTTCATTCTTGAGTGAAAAACAGGGTTAGCCGAGTAATGAGTAGCACTTAGATTATCACAATAGATTGTTGGTGTGACCGATGATTTGTAGCCAAGTTCAACCATTAATGATATGAGCCATTGCACTTTGGTTGTAGTGGAAGCAACGAATCGAAATTCAACTTCGGTGGATGAACGAGCAAGTGTCGGTTGACGTTTGGAGCTCCAAGAAATCGGATTTTGGCCGAGATAAACGATGTAACCTGTTGTACTCCGATATGATGGGCGATCGCCGGCCCAATCCGCACCGGTGAAGGCATGGAGCTGCAAAGGGGAGTTGCGCCTACAAAATATTCCATGATGTAGAGTGCCATGTAAGTATCGGAACAATCTTTTTAAGGCGTCCCAATGTGTGCTTGTTGGTTTATGCATAAACTGAGAGAGTTTATTAACTGTAAAAGCAATATCAGGCCGAGTTAAAGATAAATATTGTAATGCTCATACGAATGCACGATACTCGGTTGGTGATGGTAGTGGATCACCGTCCAAGATGGTAATGGTTAAGGAAGTCGACATGGGTGTGGTGGATGGCTTGCAATTACTCATGTTGGCTCTAGCTAAGATATCAAGAATATATTTAGATTGAGACAAGAAGAGACCTTTGGTGTGGGGAATGACCTCAATGCCAAGGAAGTAGGAGAGGGTGCCAAGGTCTTTTAGGGAGAATCGAGTTGCAAGAGATTGAATGAAGGAATGTATAAGAGAAGAATTTGACCCAGTGATGATAATATCATCAACATAGACTAGGATAAAGATAGGAGAAGATGTAGTTTTGTTGATGAATAGGGAGGGATCGGAAATTGAGGGCTTGAAATGAACCGAGAGGAGATAAGTTTTGAGTTCATCATACCAAGCGCGTGAAGCTTGACGAAGACCATAGATGGCTTTGTGGAGTTTACAAACATGGTTAGGATAAGAAGGGTCTACAAATCCGGGTGGTTGAGACATGTAGACCGATTCGGATAAGGTGCCTTGTAGGAAGGCATTGTTGATGTCAAGTTGGCGAAGTGGCCAAATTAAAGAGGTGGCGATGGAAAGGATTAGGCGTAGGGTAGCGGGTTTGACTACGGGGCTAAAAGTCTCGACGTAGTCTAAGCCGGGTCGTTGATGGAAGCCTTTAGCAACAAGTCGTGCTTTAAGGCGATCAACCGAGCCATCGGATTTGAATTTGGTGCGATAGACCCATTTGCATCCGACAAGATTTGGAGCGTTAGTGGCAGGCACAAGGGTCCAAGTGTTGTTGTGTTTAAGAGCATCAAATTCGGATTGCATGGCGGCACGCCATAGTGGCTGTTTGAGAGCTTGAGTGATAGTAGTGGGTTCTGGAAGAGAGTGAGGTGTGGAATGGAAGAGAACGAAATCGGAGTTATGATATTTCGGGTTAGGTTTACGGTTGGGTCGAGTTTGATAGGGGTGGGTTAGACACGGGTTGTTGAGGTGTGTTTGGGTCAGTGGGTGGTGAAGTTGTGGAAGTTGTGGAAGGGCAGGAGGGTGATGAAGTGGGAGTTGATTGAAGGGAGTCCGTAGGTGTATCTGGTGGTGATGTTGTTGGTGTAGGAGATATGTTTTGGGTAGATGTGGGAGTGGATAGAATCGGCTGTGAAGGTGTAGTGATAGGAATGGAGGTAGTGGTTAAGGGAGACCATGTGTAACACCTCGAAAATTCACGTCCTATAATGTGTTGACACGTGTCATAAAGTTTGAACGTGTGAAAGAATGTTATAAAAGGACTAAAGTTGACAAACATGGAAAGTATGTGATTATACGGATTCTAAGTGTCAACAGTGAATAAATATACTTCATAATAACCCTACATGATGTTTATAACGTCAAACGAATAAATCATGGATCATACGAAGCTAAAAGTGAGAGATTACAAACTACAGGGGTTAAATGTGTCAACGGGTTTAAGTTATACCTTTGAGTGACCTTTTAGCAAACCCAAAGCTTTGTAACGGTTAATTATGCTCACTAGAAAGCACGATTAAAATTTCATAAAGTTTCGTTATCGTATGAGAAAGTTGTGATCAAATTCGTGTGCGAGGGGTTAAAGCGTAAACATTGGAAATTAAGACTTATCGGGTAACCATAAAGTTACCCAAGGACTTAACAAAGTATGGTTATGTCTTAAGGCCCATAAAAGTCAAGTTAGAGGACTCGAAGTGCAAGAAAGCATGTTAAGATCAAGTGTAGAAGGATCAGGGATTAAAAGTGTCAAAAAGTGCATAAGTTTGCATTTTCGCGCATAACCTACGTTCTGAATACATCCGGACATCTAAAAATTTATGTAAGCATGACTACATTATATTTTAGTGTTCGCCTTAAGAAAAATCCATTCGTCGCGTCATTTGGATCGTTTTTCGCGCTTGTGCGCATTCCGTCGTAATTAAGCGAACATCGCGTTCGTACGGCTAAACGAACCGACATCCGAGATATTTTTGAACACATTTTAAGTTCCCTATACTTTAACTTCATTTTAGAGCTTTGAAATGGGGTTAACGGGCCTTAAACGTGTCAAAAATGGCCTAAATACAGTTCAGGGACCAAAAGTGTAATTCTGCCAAAGTAAGCCCTACGATGCGTATGGTATTTATACCATACGATGCGTATGGGGTCTTCTGACCAGGTGCAGAGTCTTTAACAGCCTGTTTTCAGCAGATTTAACCACAACCACATGTTCCTAATTGTCTAGTCATGAGATAAGGATGGAATTTTAGTTACCATAAGGTTCCGACAAGTGTACGGGTTGGATTCATGGCACGTTATCCAAGAAACGATCCCAACGGTGGACCATTTCCTATAAATACCCACCAACATCACACCCAAAAACTCACACCTTTGAATCTGAACTTGCTCTCTAAGTTGTCGTGTTTAACACTTCATACCTGAGAGTGTTCGGGTTCAAACCTTCCATTCTTGGACCCTTCGTAAGTATTCTTTCGTTCTTTTCCTTAGTTTTTCTGCTTTTCGAGTCAGAAAGTCAAACTTTGTTTGACTTTCAGCGTTGACCAGTAATGGTCAATGCGAAGTTCGTAGGAACTTCGCAACGTGAGTGTAATCACGTTGGTTATAGTCCCTTGGGACTATGCCCACTGATTACCACGTTGTCTAGGGTCGTAGGGTAGGCGATCTAATAAATCGCCTATACCTTCGAACCCGACACAGTTTGGTCGATCATTAGGATCCGACCAAATACATTAGGTGACCATAGTATGTAGGGAATAACCTTCCGAGGTTATACCCTATTGTCGCGTCGTTTGAATAGTGGTATGACAGGTAGTATATATGCCTTAGGTAAATGACCAAAATACCCCTACGGGGCTTAAATTGAGATTAAACTCGTTTTGGGCATAATGGAAGGTATCCTACTGATACCACAACATATTTAAGGCATATTAACTTAGGAAACCTGTTCGTGATCCATTCGGTTACCCGTTACGCTTATTACGCGATCGGTTAGGTTTATGTAACAAGTTTACATAAATTAGCCGAAACGGGTCAAACCTTATCGGTTTTATCTCAAAATCCAGAAGGTGTTGAGTTTACCCATATTATACAAGTCTCCAAACTTGTCGGGTCTAAATCACATTCTATTCCGGTCTTCGCTTAAACGTGCGTAAGAACCGTATATTCCCTTAAGACTAACCGGTCTAAGCTTAGGCTTAATTAAAGACCCGTTAGCATTCTAATTAATTATTATTTATACCATCATTCCAGACTAGAGCTTTCCGGTAAATGGTACCTACGCTTACTTAAGTGAATACGACTGAGTTATTAATTTCTGATATTTAAGACAGGAGCTAGCTCAGGTAAATACTCTTAACTTATTTTCCCTATACGGGCTTGGGATACGGTACTATAAAAGTACCGCTTGGTCGGGTGTATGTAGTCATTAAATCGGATTGTGATTGATGTATCTACATACCCTGTTTAATATGTATTATTTTATTTTATTTGGTGTATGGCCCTTGGGGGTTAATGACCATGTCCCGGATATCCTTGGCATCATTTTACGAAATGGCCACGACCTAAGCACGGGGTGTAGGCATACACCTGGCAGCTGCATTATGTAAAAACTGGTAATCCACTCCGAGGTATCATCCCTGTGGGTCATACCGGAACTGGTAATCCACTTAGGGGATGATAGCCCGTGGGCATTATACCTGTGGCGTGTCAGTTAATCTAGTCCGGCCCTACAAACCGGCCCTAACGGACGACAAATAAGTAAAACTGTATACAAGATTATATACAAATAATTTTCCCAAGTATAAAAGGTTAATTTTGCCTCTGTGCATTTTAATCAAATTACAAAAGATATTTTGTGCCACGTGCATCCAAATCAATTTTCTTAAATTCTTTTCAAATGAGTCAGTTGAGTGTATTTACCAGTGAAAACTGACGTATTTTCCAAAAAGGTTAAGTGACAGGTACTGTACGAAATTGGTTGGAAGCTCAGGGCGCTAATAAGGAATCTTGAAAGTTCTAGGCGTCTAAAGTCTGTTGAACAAATGATATGTTTTAAGATCCGCCTGTGGATCCTTTACCTTCCGTTGTAATACTTGAATATTACTTTATATTCGGATTGTAATATATTATCTTTTGCTTCCGCTGTGCATTCATATATATTGTGTTGTTTGACTATTATGTTGCCAACCACGTCACGATACTCCCCCACCGGGCCCACCGGTGACACGTGGAAATTTGGGGTGTGACAGGTTGGTATCAGAGCCAACACTGAGTGAATTAAACACTAGCCTTTTGTGTTTAATCTCAGTTACACAATTGCACATTCTTGAGTCTAGACAAGAACATAGGACAGATTCTAAAATTCGTTTTATTTTGTCCTTATTTGATTCCTTTGTTATTTTTCTGACTTGCCTATGCATAGAATATGGAAAGTATTCTTCAAGTCAATTGTTGTAGAAGTCCCGTTTAGGGCAACCATATACTTATTATATTTTAAAGGAACGATTATATTTAAAGTATCATTCCTATATTATAAGATCTACCATTATAATAAAATGGCAAAATTTAAAAAAGGACAAAACCTAGCCATGTGTCACATTAAGACAGGGCCAAGATGGTAGTTCCATAATTAGATTCAGATCCTTGTTAACAGTTCAATTAGGATTGTTCTGCGTTAATTATTAAAAAGAATCCTAAAGGTACGACCTAGCCTATATGTCATTCCAGACAAGGCCAAGATGGTAGAACCTATTCAAAGGATTCAAATCCTTGTAACATTGTAAATATGTTAACACTCCTGGCAACAGTGATGCGATAAAATCACACTTGTCATCTTTATATTAGGAAATTTTTCCAAACCCTTTTTTTTAGCAAAAGCGATCAATGGGAATCATGGTTACTAATTTATCAAAATTGGACAATTCGTCATATACTTAAACCCATTATTGCTACTTGGTTTGTAGCCCTCAAAGCTTCACCATGGCTGACCCCTCTGAAGCTCGCAATCATCCAGTTAATCAGGAAGATGATGCAAGACTGAAATTAATAAGCACCGGGTTACAGGCTATGATCGAAATAGCCGTAAGCAACGCTGCGGACCGTGTGTTGGAGGATCTTAAGCGAAAGTGCGATGATACCCCAAATAGAGGTTACAAGAAGGGTAAGACCGGTTCAAGCTATAACCAGTCCAAGCCAAAGGAGGCAAAACCCGAATGCAACAACTGCAGGAAACAACATTCTGGAAAATGCACAATCGACCCACGTGCTAAATTATGTGGAATTTGCAAAACCAAGGGGCACAAGACCTTGGATTGCAAGAAGATGGAAGATGCGACCTGCCATGGCTGTGGCGAAAAGGGGCACATAAAGAACCGCTGCCCAAAGACGGCGATTAAAGGAAAAGGCACCTTAAATACGAAAGCTAAGCCTTGCGGAATTTGTAATAAGGAGGGAGCAACTAAGTCTGGGAAGGATTTAAGTGTCAGACAGCAGACCAGGGAAAAGACCAGGTGCGAAACCTGTAGGAAATACCATCTTGGGAAATGCAGATTTGAGTCTCAGCCTCTACCGTGTGGGATATGCAAGTCTAGGGAGCACAAGACTGTTGATTGCAGGAAGATTAAAGATGCTACATGCTACAACTGCAACGAGAAAGGGCACATAAAGACCAACTGCCCTAAGTACGCGAAGTAGCCTGAAAAGGCCAAGAAAGCAAACGCATGAGTTTTCAGGATGAACGCCCAAGAGATGATGCAGAATAATAATAGTATAATATGTACCTTTCCTTATCAAACAGTTATGCAGAAACTTATTTGATATTGGCACATATAAATATATTATGAATGATAAAGGTTGAGAACTGTTATCTCCACCTGATTAAGACTCCGGTCATTTAATGCCCGGTAGAAAGTGACGATGTTACGTCAAAAATGCTCCAACAAATCCTATATTGATATTAATATCTATTAGAAATCATTTTTCTAATATCCTTGTAGCAAACTTTTGGTTGCATACTTAAGGACTCAATATAGTTATAAAAATCGATTGGTTACCTTAAAAATCAAATCCATATTGTGAGTGATAAGAAGCAATTAATTATCAAGACTCCTTATGAGACAACCCTTGTAATTACACGTGTCCGTACGATTAATTATTATTAAAAAAAAAAAAAAAAAAAAAAAAAAATGGTGGAACTGACCGTCCCCGGAATCGAACCCGGGTCTAGGCCGGCCACACCCTTTCGCGCGCCTAGCCAACTGAGCTAGGTGCCTAGTTTGTGAAACTTCCCTTATGTATTAGATATAAGCACTAGTACAATGAACTTCCTTATCATTTATCAATGATAATTTCTGCTAAGTGCCCTGTTTTTAATACAGGCAATAATAAATCTCCATGAGCCATAAACTTAGCAAATTTTTTTTTTATCATCCACAAGGTATAGCTACCAAGGAAACCATAGTAACCGATTCATATAAATCGGCAAGGAATCCTTCCGAAAGATCTAAGAGCACTCTTTCTTTGCATAGAGTACGACAACGTATATTATTTTGATTATTTTCTCGTTGTTTTATATCGCCTGCGAATGCCAAACTATGTTGAACAAAAGTGTCATATGAGGATTGGCATATCCTAGTGTGTCCCATAGATTATTTCCATGTCTGATCAGCATGGAGGTTTAATACATGGAACCACAAAGATATCTCAATGATCATATGGTACTAAAGTCAACTAATGGTATTCAAAGAAGATATCCATAATAGAATTGTCCAAGTAAATATTCCCGATTAAGGAATTCGTGGACTTATAACATAAATGTGTCGCTTATTTGACACAAGCAATGATGAATGAACTGGAGCCTGAGACATGGAAAATCTCTGCAGCCTCCTTGTATCTTGATTATCTTCTCATAAGTTTTCCTTGCTTACCTCCTAGAAGGCAAGTAGAATTAAGATTAGCATCCCGCTGTGGGCTGGAGTATTTCAAAAACTCCATATTGATAATGGAATAACCGAAACCCTGATTAAGTAAATTCTAAGATATAGATTCATATATCCTAACTCGATATTCTAAGAGTTTGAAAATGGTTGGGTAAGAAAGACGGTTCATTTTTTTTATGCATTATTACCGCAACCCTACTTAGGCAACGATTAAGAATTTGCCATCAGCTACCCAGAATAGTCGAATTGTTCGACTAACGGCAAGGATTAGCTATTCCCTAAGATTTGTTAAGCAGTGGTTGAAATAACCATCTCACCTTAAGATAAGCTTTTCTATAAAAGTTGATAAATAAGTATCAAGGCTGCCCCTTTGGAGACCTTGTATAAATGGAATATTAAACAATCTATTGATTAGGACAATAGATTGGTAAGTCCAATTATCAGGATCTGAAAGTTGCATTGGAAGCAACGAACAAGATCATACAAATTCCTAACCATCTGTAAGTTGCCATTATTAGGCAGGGAATACTTCCCTTATTTCGGTAAATCTCGGGCCGAGATTTATTTTAAGGGGGTGAGGATGTAACACCTCGAAAATTCACGTCCTATAATGTGTTGACACGTGTCATAAAGTTTGAACGTGTGAAAGAATGTTATAAAAGGACTAAAGTTGACAAACATGGAAAGTATGTGATTATACGGATTCTAAGTGTCAACAGTGAATAAATATACTTCATAATAACCCTACATGATGTTTATAACGTCAAACGAATAAATCATGGATCATACGAAGCTAAAAGTGAGAGATTACAAACTACAGGGGTTAAATGTGTCAACGGGTTTAAGTTATACCTTTGAGTGACCTTTTAGCAAACCCAAAGCTTTGTAACGGTTAATTATGCTCACTAGAAAGCACGATTAAAATTTCATAAAGTTTCGTTATCGTATGAGAAAGTTGTGATCAAATTCGTGTGCGAGGGGTTAAAGCGTAAACATTGGAAATTAAGACTTATCGGGTAACCATAAAGTTACCCAAGGACTTAACAAAGTATGGTTATGTCTTAAGGCCCATAAAAGTCAAGTTAGAGGACTCGAAGTGCAAGAAAGCATGTTAAGATCAAGTGTAGAAGGATCAGGGATTAAAAGTGTCAAAAAGTGCATAAGTTTGCATTTTCGCGCATAACCTACGTTCTGAATACATCCGGACATCTAAAAATTTATGTAAGCATGACTACATTATATTTTAGTGTTCGCCTTAAGAAAAATCCATTCGTCGCGTCATTTGGATCGTTTTTCGCGCTTGTGCGCATTCCGTCGTAATTAAGCGAACATCGCGTTCGTACGGCTAAACGAACCGACATCCGAGATATTTTTGAACACATTTTAAGTTCCCTATACTTTAACTTCATTTTAGAGCTTTGAAATGGGGTTAACGGGCCTTAAACGTGTCAAAAATGGCCTAAATACAGTTCAGGGACCAAAAGTGTAATTCTGCCAAAGTAAGCCCTACGATGCGTATGGTATTTATACCATACGATGCGTATGGGGTCTTCTGACCAGGTGCAGAGTCTTTAACAGCCTGTTTTCAGCAGATTTAACCACAACCACATGTTCCTAATTGTCTAGTCATGAGATAAGGATGGAATTTTAGTTACCATAAGGTTCCGACAAGTGTACGGGTTGGATTCATGGCACGTTATCCAAGAAACGATCCCAACGGTGGACCATTTCCTATAAATACCCACCAACATCACACCCAAAAACTCACACCTTTGAATCTGAACTTGCTCTCTAAGTTGTCGTGTTTAACACTTCATACCTGAGAGTGTTCGGGTTCAAACCTTCCATTCTTGGACCCTTCGTAAGTATTCTTTCGTTCTTTTCCTTAGTTTTTCTGCTTTTCGAGTCAGAAAGTCAAACTTTGTTTGACTTTCAGCGTTGACCAGTAATGGTCAATGCGAAGTTCGTAGGAACTTCGCAACGTGAGTGTAATCACGTTGGTTATAGTCCCTTGGGACTATGCCCACTGATTACCACGTTGTCTAGGGTCGTAGGGTAGGCGATCTAATAAATCGCCTATACCTTCGAACCCGACACAGTTTGGTCGATCATTAGGATCCGACCAAATACATTAGGTGACCATAGTATGTAGGGAATAACCTTCCGAGGTTATACCCTATTGTCGCGTCGTTTGAATAGTGGTATGACAGGTAGTATATATGCCTTAGGTAAATGACCAAAATACCCCTACGGGGCTTAAATTGAGATTAAACTCGTTTTGGGCATAATGGAAGGTATCCTACTGATACCACAACATATTTAAGGCATATTAACTTAGGAAACCTGTTCGTGATCCATTCGGTTACCCGTTACGCTTATTACGCGATCGGTTAGGTTTATGTAACAAGTTTACATAAATTAGCCGAAACGGGTCAAACCTTATCGGTTTTATCTCAAAATCCAGAAGGTGTTGAGTTTACCCATATTATACAAGTCTCCAAACTTGTCGGGTCTAAATCACATTCTATTCCGGTCTTCGCTTAAACGTGCGTAAGAACCGTATATTCCCTTAAGACTAACCGGTCTAAGCTTAGGCTTAATTAAAGACCCGTTAGCATTCTAATTAATTATTATTTATACCATCATTCCAGACTAGAGCTTTCTGGTAAATGGTACCTACGCTTACTTAAGTGAATACGACTGAGTTATTAATTTCTGATATTTAAGACAGGAGCTAGCTCAGGTAAATACTCTTAACTTATTTTCCCTATACGGGCTTGGGATACGGTACTATAAAAGTACCGCTTGGTCGGGTGTATGTAGTCATTAAATCGGATTGTGATTGATGTATCTACATACCCTGTTTAATATGTATTATTTTATTTTATTTGGTGTATGGCCCTTGGGGGTTAATGACCATGTCCCGGATATCCTTGGCATCATTTTACGAAATGGCCACGACCTAAGCACGGGGTGTAGGCATACACCTGGCAGCTGCATTATGTAAAAACTGGTAATCCACTCCGAGGTATCATCCCTGTGGGTCATACCGGAACTGGTAATCCACTTAGGGGATGATAGCCCGTGGGCATTATACCTGTGGCGTGTCAGTTAATCTAGTCCGGCCCTACAAACCGGCCCTAACGGACGACAAATAAGTAAAACTGTATACAAGATTATATACAAATAATTTTCCCAAGTATAAAAGGTTAATTTTGCCTCTGTGCATTTTAATCAAATTACAAAAGATATTTTGTGCCACGTGCATCCAAATCAATTTTCTTAAACTCTTTTCAAATGAGTCAGTTGAGTGTATTTACCAGTGAAAACTGACGTATTTTCCAAAAAGGTTAAGTGACAGGTACTGTACGAAATTGGTTGGAAGCTCAGGGCGCTAATAAGGAATCTTGAAAGTTCTAGGCGTCTAAAGTCTGTTGAACAAATGATATGTTTTAAGATCCGCCTGTGGATCCTTTACCTTCCGTTGTAATACTTGAATATTACTTTATATTCGGATTGTAATATATTATCTTTTGCTTCCGCTGTGCATTCATATATATTGTGTTGTTTGACTATTATGTTGCCAACCACGTCACGATACTCCCCCACCGGGCCCACCGGTGACACGTGGAAATTTGGGGTGTGACACCATGTGTCAGGAGAGGGTGTTGGAGAAGTGGTAGTTTGGGAGAGAGTTTCATAAGGAAAAATGTGTTCAATGAATTGAGCATGACGAGAAGTGTAGACCCGATTTGTGAGAGGGTCTAGAAGGTGGAAGGCACTTTGGGATGATGAGTAGCCAATGAATACACACGGTTTTGACGGTTTTCAAGTTTGTGTTTGGAATATGGTCGTAACCAAGGGTATGAAAGGCAACCAAAGCTATGGAGTTTTTCATAATTAGGAAGGGTATGGAAGAGGCGAAGGTATGGGGAATCATTATTTAAGGTGGGAGTTGGTAGTCTATTGATGAGATATGTGGCTGTGGTGAAGGCAAATGGCCAAAACTTAAGGGGTATTTTGGCATGAGAGAGTAAGGCGAGACCCGTTTCAACAATATGACGATGACGACGTTCGGCATAGCCATTGTGTTCGGGTGTATGAGGAGGGGAGGTGAGATGAGAAATGCCACAAGAAGATAAATGGGGAGATAGCTTAATATATTCTCCACCATTGTCGGAAAATAATTGTTTAATTTTTGTTTTGAAATAGTTTTCAACAAGTTTTTGAAAACGAATGAAAATGTTAAGGGAATCCGACTTGTGTTTTAATGGATAAATCCAAATGTATTTTGTGAAGTGGTCTACAAAAATGATGTAGTATTTGTAGCCATCAAAAGAGGTGATTGGAGATGACCAAACATCGAAAAATAATAATTCAAGAGGTGTATTAGATGTTAAAGAAGATGTATGAAATGGAAGTTTGTGACTTTTATTGATATGACATGAATTACATGAGTCATATTTGCTTGAAATAAAAGGAACAAATGAAGATAGATGTTGTAAAACTCGTGAATTTGGATGTCCTAGGCGATGATGCCAAGAAGATGCCTTGTGAGTTTGCAAATGAAACAGCTTTGGAGATTTGGTGGAAGATAGTTGATAAAGACCATGGCTAGATGTTCCCCGAAGAATGGTTAGGCGAGTTTGAAAGTCCTTGATAATGAAATAAGAAGAAAAGAATAGGATTAGTATATTGTTGTCAATGCATAAACGAGAGATAGAAATTATGTTACGAGATATAGAAGGAACATAAAGAACATTTTTTAGAATAATAGGGACGTTAGAGAAATATAGAGTAATAGTGCCAACGCGAGTAATTTTAAGTGACGAATCATCACCGATGATGAGTTCCTCGGTACCATCATACGGGGTATGCATTGAAAGAGCATTCAAATCATTAGTTATGTGGTGAGAAGCACCACTATCCTTCAACCACGATAAGTCGGAGTCCACATTGGAGTGAGTTGCCATCATGTGTGCTTGTGGTTTGGTGTGGTTACGGTTGTAAGTTGGAGGGGTGATGGTGGGGTGTGTTTTTTTAAAGTAAGGACAAGATGTTAAGGAGTGCCCTTTAACGAAACACCATTGACATTTGCCAAGAAAGGGGCGGTTGTTTGGTGCAGAATTTGGAGTGGGTAAAAGACCGGGGTTTGGGTTGGGTTGTCGTGAAGGCCACGGTTTAGAGGGGTGGCGACTGTGAGCAGCAAAAGCAGTGGCCGGTTGGTGGATTGATGGTGATTCGGGTGGGGTTTGGGCGAGGCATAGTTCATGATTAATTAATTTTTCGTGTAGTTCGTGGAAGGATATAGGATGGTCACGGGCATGGACGGATTCAATGACCGGTTTGTATGTTTTTGAGTCTAAACCGTTGAGGATAATGTCGGTGACATCTTCAGGATCCATCGGCTTTCCAAGGATGGCTAGTTCATCGACTAGGATTTTAACCGATTGCATAAAGGTGGTAATCGATTGGTCAGAAGATTTTTTTGATTGTTTGAGGCGATGATTGAGTTGTTTTATGTGGCCTCAAGAAGGAGAGGCATAGGTAGAAACTAAGATTTTGCAAGCTTCAAGTGAGGTTTTGGCATTAGTGATAAGAGGCACGATTTCAGGTGAAAGGCTACCAACAATAGCACCAAAAAGAAGGCGATCTTGGCGGTACCATGTGGAGTAATCGGGATGTAGGGTGAAGGTACCGTCGGTGTTTTTGGTTGGGGAAGGAGCAAGATGTGAGCCGTCAATAAATTTGTAGAGGTCCAAACCTTGGAGAATGGCTTCAAGCTAGGTTTTCCAACGTAGGTAATTTGTAGAGGTCAGTTTTAGTGATGAGGGAAAATTGACCATGGTGATTGCTGGTGCAGTAGACACGGGGGTGGTGGTGATAGTATTGTTGGCAGCAGTAGACATGATGGGGAGGTGGCTGTTGGCGATGAAGTAGAAGAAGTAGGTTAGGTTTAGCAAAACCTGGCTGATACCATAAGAATGTATCAACTCAATTGTTTTTCATTGCTGTGAAATGAGTTACATATATACAGAAAGAATAGACAAAAGGAAAAAAAGGAAATAGCTATAAACAGGGATCTAAATAGCAAAGATAAAGGGCAAGATATATGCTAATGTACAGCTGCAACTTTGACCAGAGATTGAGGGCTTGATTTGTGGAGATCTTGATTAATTGTTGGTTTAACACTCAGTTTGGGTCGGGTTATGCTTGGTTCGATTTGTTTCTCGACTCGGGTCTCGACAGTTGTAGCCGTTGAAGAGGCGACAGTGGTGGTGGTTTTCCGACGATCCGACAGCGGCGGTGGATATTGTGGTTATTCGGTTTCGAGTACAGGTCTCTGCTCGGGTGCGGGTTACAAAGAAACTAGTGGACGAGGGGGTCAGATCTTGTGTTTGGTATTAGTTTTGTAGTTTGAACATATTATAACCAGACAACCCTGCCATAAATCTGGCTGCACTTGTATTAGGTATTAGTTTTGTATTTTGAACATATTAGAACTTGCTTTGTAACGTTTAATTTCTAGATTTATGTTATTGTATTTGAGGTGAATGTTATAAAATACGTTTTCTAAGTTATTATAGATTTTTTCCACTAATTTTAGTAGGAAAATTTGGATTTTAATTTTATTTTATTATTTTTTTGTTTAAAAAGATTAGTTCGTCAGAAATGCGTCACAAAAATAACAGAGTTTACTTCTAATTTTCCGTCGGAAATGTGTCAAAAAATTATAGATTTAAAAAAAAATTGTTTGTCGGAAATGGGTCACAACAAATACATGATTTTTTATGTTTTTTCGTAGGAAATGCGTCACAAAAAAATTAGATTTTTATATTATATTTTTTTATTTGTCGGAAATGTGTCGCTAATAAATAAATTATCAAAAATATTTATTATTGAATTATCATTATAAATAATATAAATATAAATGATAATTAAGAAAAGTGGTAGAAAATGGGTAGCAATTTCCGACGCCCATTTTTTGTCAGAAATGGGTAGAAAAATGCGTAGGAAATGCGTAAGAAACCAGTTTCCTACGAGGGGTTTTCCTGCATCATGTATTTGTCACAAATGCGTGGGAAAGCCTGTTTTGTGATGCATTTCCTACGAAAACTGGTGTAAGAAGTTTCAGATTTTCTAGTAGTGCTGGGTGTTATGTACTGGATAAACATTGATTTATATATGTTAATTGTCAAATCAGGGGACAACATTAAATGTTATATAAATTGTTATTATTACGTGAATACTATTGTATCACATTACATGGTAGATGATATATATATACACACACTAGAGAGGTGTCTACGTGATGCATATACTGGTCTTATTCTATAATCGTAAAATCCTACCGTCCAAAAAAAATTACATGCTTGATTTTACTTTTCAAAATTGGGTTTTTAATTACTAATAATTGATTTGTTGAATTCAACATTTGAATACAGCTATCAAATTCTGTCCATTGGTACATGAGAAATTAAAATTTTAAAATGGTCATCCAAATTGTATTACGTGAATAGTAGATTACAATAATAACATTACGTATGATAATATCTACACACAAATATACATGCACTGATACACACAAATATATATATATAGGGAGGGGCTCATGCGAGAACCACCCTTATTGTGAGAACCTTGATAACCAATGTGAACACAACCTAAAATAGCTAAAAAAACCTAAAAAAAACCTAACCCCCACCCCCCAAAAACCTAAACCCCCCCCCCCCCCCCCCCCCAAAAAAAAAAAACCTAGGAAAAATTGCATATTTTCCCTTAAAAATCATCTTAATTGCATATTTACCCAAGCTCAAACTAAAATTGAATATTTCCCATACTTTATTAAAATTTCTTAACATGACAAAAATGCCCTTTCAACCATCTCTAATTTTCCCTTCTAACCACCTCCCCCCTCTCTCTCTCTCTCTCCCTCTCTCTTGTCATGAGATTTGATTCAATCTTTTAATTAGAAACTACCATCTTTTTATACTGCAAGCAACGAATTGAGCAACAAATTGTTTTAACATATATAAGCAACGAATTTTTATAACTGTTACAAATCATCGATATTAAATTAAATATATATGAACACATATACAAATGGCTAGGACGAGCTGCAATTTTGGGCTTGGTATGCATTAGATTTATGTATGCAATAAAAGTATTTTGTGTGTTGTATTTTAATTAAGAAAAGGGAGGTGATACAGATTCTTTGAAGCTACAATTTCTTCATTAACTTGATAACAAGATTCCTCTAACCTTTAAGATTCCTCTGACCTTTAATAACCTTCACAAATATGGTGGCGTCAGTAGGATATATGATATCAAGTTTACTCGATCCCAATTCCTCCACCTTATTACTCCATCCCAAACCAAGCTACCAAAGACCCCAATAATCCAACACAGGATTAACTCAAAAGGAGTAAAAGAAAACCATTGACAATATTAATAAGTTAAAAGAATGATTAAGTTGAAACATTATTAATGAAAATTATCTTTTGAAGTAAAAATTATGATAACAAATAAAAAAACTAATTAAAAAATGTAATTTTTAAAGTTTTAGTATAAGTAAGGGTAAAATGGGCATTACATAATTTATTTTTAATAAAATAAATCAAAATGGGTATATTTGCAATTTTTTAACTAAAGAAGGGGAAATATGCAATTTTAGTTTGAGCTTGGGTAAATATGCAATTAATATGATTTTTAAGGGGAAATATGCAATTCTCCCAAAAACCTAAACCCCCCTCCCCCCACCCCCCAAAAACCTAAGCCCCCCCCCCCCCCCCCCCCCCCCCCAAAGCTAAAATGCTAAAAACTAAACCCCCAAAAAACCTAAAAAAATCTAAAAAAATAAAAAAAAAAAATCTAGATTTTTTTTTTTGATTTTTTTAATATTTTTTAGGTTAAAATCGCTACTTTTCGAAGCAAAAAAAAAAAAAAAAACATTTTTAAAAAAAAAAAAAAAATTAATTTTTTTTTTTTTTTTTGCTTCGAAAAGTAGCGATTTTTTTATAAAAAATATTAAAAAATTCAAAAAAAAAATTTTTGTGTGATTTTTAGCTATTTTTAGGCATTTTTGGTGTGTTCACATTGGTTCTCGCGGTTCTCACAATAAGAGGTGGTTCTCGCATGATCTTCTCCCTATATATATATATATATATATATATATATATATAGTGTAAGGTTCATTGGGGAACACTAAAAAAGTGGGGAACCGGGGAACACTCTTAAAAATTTAACTTAACATGTTAAAAATTATTTTTTTAAACATCTTTTTCGGCGCTTCTTCTTATATATACTTGTAGAAGCATTTTTAATAAAAAAATCAAAAACTAAAAATATTAAAAAAAAACAATTAAAAAAGGCTAAAAATTGTTTTTTTTAGAAAAAATATTTTTTTACTTGACTAGATTCTCCTCCTTTTTATAAAGAAAAGCGCTGAAAATTTAAAAAAAAAAAAATATTTTTAACATGTTAAGTTAATTCTATAAGATAAAACTGTTTTTTAAACATTTTTTTTACATTTTTAGTTTTTGATTTTTTTTTTCAAAAATGTTTCTACTTGTATTTATAAGAAAAAGCGCCGAAAAAAAATTAGAAAAATATTTTTTTTAACATGTTAAGTATAATTTTTAAAAGTGTTCCCCCGTTCCCCACTTTTTTAGTGTTCCCCAATGAACCCTCCCCTATATATATATATATGTGTGTGTGTGTGTGTGTATAATTTCATTTCATGGTTCTTAGAGTTGCATTTCATGATGAGAAAGCTGTGTTTCTTGATATTAATATTTGTATGGCTGAACCTTGTTAATTCTTCAGTTGATGGCTGTACTATAACAAAGGGTTATGCTGTACACATGTTAACATTAATCACTTACGACAATGTTATGGTTCACTGTAAGTCGAAAGATGATGATCTCGGAGTGCATATACTTAACTTCACAACCCTTGAATATAGTTGGACATTCTGTGAGAATTGGTTAGAAAGCACTCTCTATTTCTGCCACTTTTGGCGGGCCAGTTCGATCGATGAACAAACATTTCAGGTGTTCAACCGCACCATGGCTAAGACATGCTATCAAGGTTTTCATGATGCGAATACATGTCATTGGGGGATCAAGCAAGATGGCTTTTATCTTTTTGATAATTATGCTCGAGTGTGGGCTAAACAATATGATTGGAATCATGGAAGAAAGTCGTCTCAGAAACCTGTAAATGAGTTTGCACTCGTTTATCCTTGATGTTCTTTATAAATTTAATTTGCTTAAAACAATAAAGTAAAAAAAAGTATCTTTGAATGCCTCATTTTTAGTTATATATTTTTATATTACATTTGCAAGTTACAGTTTAATTGGGCCACATGGTTACAATTTTTTTTTTTTTTTTTTTTGAAAAGGCAATGCATTTCACTAAGACCATGGGGTGTGGAATGGATAGTCTCTTTGGAGACTACCACCACGTCATCACGAGAGGAGGACCATCCTCTTGGAGACTACCCAAGGGTGTGGAGAACTACCCACTTTTAATAAAAAATCAATATATTACAAGGAGAGAGAGAGAAGTCAGAGGGGAAAGAGGAGAGGGGGCCCACCATTTGCATCGTCACCTCCGTCTTCTGCAAGATGCCGCCGACGCAACGGACCGCCGGGGCGGTGTGGGACGAGCCTGAACGCCGGGGACGGGGGGAGACGAGCCCCATACCCCTTGGTCTAAGTAAACCTTGTAGTGGTTCATCCCTTCTTCACTAATTACGTTATGATTGCAAAATGATTAATTATTATTATTATTTATTTTTTAAATTAATGTTTCAACAATTAATAAAAACATAAATAAAAAACTACATATAAAACCTCTCTCATTCAAAAAAAAAAAAAAACATATAAAACCTCTCATCCAACCACTTTCTTTTATTTTTAATTAATGTAACGTTGATTAAAAAAAAAAAAAAAAAAAAAAAACCCTACATTAAGAACCCCTCATCCAACCACTTTTTATCCACATCTCATGAGCCTGACATGTTATCATCACATATACATACACTATCTCTATCTCCATCTTCATCGTCTCATTAAAAAATAACCCGCAACTATAAAGAAATAGGTAAAGGGGGTGCCAAATAAAAAAAAAACCCTGCAAATAAACCCCTCATTCCTTGATCACATTCCTTGGAAAAAAAAAACAAACATTGTCGCGTGACCAAGACCACAAGCTGAGACCAAAAACACCCTTTCACGAGGTGGGAGCGGTGTGAAGCTCGTGGTGGCTTGTGGTTGGGTACCACGAGTCCACTACGGATGGTGTGAAGAAACAAGTAATAAATTGGCTTGGTGGTAAAGGCAGTGCTTTTCCACCTCGGTAGCCAGATTCAATCCTTGGTACCATTTTTTTTACTTCTAATATCCTATGCCCATGGTTTCCTTGGAATATTTTGGCCCAATCTTTTAATAAACACTTGCAGCCCAAAGAAATATATTTGGTAGACATATAACTCAACTACAAATCATTTGGGCAATTTATTTGGTAGACATATAACTCAACTATAAATCATTTGGAACTCAACTATAAATCATTTGGGCAATTTATTTGGTAGACATATAACTCAACTATAAATCATTTGGAACTCAACTATAAATCATTTGGGCGCGTGCAATTTATTTAAATCATTTTTTTTATATACGATTTATTAAAAGAAATATTTTAATGAATTTTGGTTTAATGATGTGACCGATCCAGTCCGACTTAAACCGAACAAAATTTAATATTTGAATAGAATACTATTCTCAAAAAAAGTTCCGACCCCATGAAAAATACTATTAGGTCCGTCAGTGATCATATTATAAATAAATTCGGATCTTTTACAATATCATTAAATAAATACCTGATCTGACTATTTTTTGCCCCTCTTACAAAAAAGAACCCTCTCTGCCACTTGATTTATAAGCTTTGAACCTATTTTTCGCTCGTAGTGTTAATTTTACCGAAAATTTCTGATATTTTTTTTAGTATTATAAAGTATTGGATTGGATTTTTAAAGGCCTGTCCCCACCGATTTGGATTTTGAGAGTACAGTCCCCACCAAGTTTTCATTCAAGCTCTGTCACGAGTGGAGTTCAACTTCTTCTTCGACCAACAAAGTCACATGTATCACTATGACACGTGAACATGTGTATATTTAAGTAACAAATGAACCCAAACTCCCTGTATTCTAATGGTAGTAAAATAGGTACAACCGTACATGTGTCATATCAAAACATATATTTTATTAATTAATTAATACATCATGCTGATAACATTACATAATAATAATAATAATAATAATAATAATAATAATAATAATAATAATAATAATAATAATAATAATAATATTACATGAATACTATCGTATCATGACACATGAATTAGATGATACATATATTTATAATATTACTATTATTATCATATTATAAAATTAGCATTACGTGTATATATATGTATGAGTATATGTCCTTTTTTTCACGAGTCTTTAGAGTGGAGAACATGAGATACATGATGAAGAAACTGTTTATCTATGTTTTCATATTTCTCGGGCTGAATGTTGTTAATGGTTGTCCCTTTTTCTTAAGTAAGTATTTTGTAAACATCCATTCAAGTATCCACAATGACAATGTGACCCTTCGATGTCAATCTAAAGATGACGATTTGGGCTCTCACGTGCTTTCGCCAAACAATGACTACGAGTGGTCATTTTGCCAGTCTTTTTCTAAAGCCACTCTTTTTTTCTGTCATTTTTGGTGGAATAACAACGAACAAATATTTGACGTGTTCAATAGCACCATGGGCGAGTGGTGTAGAGAAGGTCGCCCGGAAGGAGATATATGTCGATGGTTGGTCAGGGAAGACGGGTTCTACTTCTATGAACCTATTGAATATGGTAGGTGGCTTAAGCAGTATTATTGGAAGCCAGTTTCTAAAACATCTCTAACTTATGGTTGATTGTATATGTTCCTTCAGATAGAGCTGAATATAATAATATATATTTCTGAATAAATTTATTAGTCCATCTTCCCATTATTATACATATAAAAATAAAGTACTTTGTATTTTTTTATTATTTGTTTTTATTTGTGGTGATAAATTTTATCAGAGTCAATTACCAATTACGTTTTTGGTCTCTATGGCTATATCACTTTTACTATATTAGCCCAAAATAAAAATTTTTAACATATATGTCTCCATGGTCACTATAACTAACCATTTTGCCCCCTAAGTCTAACCTTTTTGGCCCCTATGGTCTCTATAACTAACCATTTTGGCCCCCATAATCTCTAGACATAGGGGCCAAAATGGTTAGTTATAGAGACCATGGGGGCAGATATGTGAAAAAATTCTTATTTTTGGTTAATATAGTAAAAGTGATATAACCACAGGGGCCAAAAACGTAATTTACTCAATTTTATTATATAATTTTTTTTAGTGATAAATTATCTATCTATTAATAAACCAACCTTGTGAATAGTATTAGAGCATTTTAGTAATTTCATTGTAAAGTTGCATCATAACCCCAAGAGACGTACACCCCATCGTCACTTTTTCATCCTCTCCACCCTAATCTCATCTAAGAAACCCTCACATCAACTCAATATCACCGTTCCACCATCCATCTCCGGCACCACCAAATCCGGCCACCGAACACCTCCCCACATTTAATAAATAGATAGACACAATACTAAAAAAACAAATTGTATTTTATATAAAAAAATAAGTTTACTTTAAGAATGTACTAAATTTATATATTTATATATAATAGTTAAAAATAAACTCTTGATGAATAGTACTTTGCATTTTATTATTTGTTTTTATTTGTGGTAATAAATTTTATTATATAATTTGTTTTTTAGTGATAACTAATAGTTGCTAATATTTAAGTATTTGTTTTTTTTATCTTTTATTATTTATTATTCAATTTGTTTTTAGCAATAACTTGCGTTCGTTAACTTTTTAAAATATATAAATCCGTATCTATGCTTATTTATTTTTTAACATTCCAACTTATTTGGTTGCGTGTTGTGAGTTGTGACGATGCGTTACCGCGGGTATTGTATCAATTCGGTTGGTTATAATACCGATACGATATGTGTACTCTGTATAGAAATCAACACGTGATTTACATTAGTAAAAACGATAAAGACAAACATAGGTACCGACACTGATGGATCAATCCGTTCAGATTATCATGATACTTGTATCGATATTCATTTATTGTTGCAAACAGAGTTGTATAAATCATATTTTTTGAAATCTGGGAACCATAAAAATGAATACAAGTACTGACATGCATGTTGTTCAGTACCGTTGCGATACGCTGTCATTTTATTGAAAGAAAAATGATAAAAAAGTTTAGTGGTACCTAAACCAATGTTGTTCACTTAGTTCACTACGGTAAAAAGAATACATACAAGTACCAATGTTGTTCAGTTTGGTCCGGTATGGTATGATAGTGATGCGGTGTCAGTTTATCGAAAGCAAAAACAATAAAATAAATACAGATACCGATAAAGATGATGTTCAGTCGGTTTCAGTACGGTCTGGTACAATAGCGGTACCCACCACGAAGGGCGTTAGAATCTTGCTAGTTCTATTTAAAGTCAGGTATGATTTTAATGTTAAAGATGTAATAATGTAGTTTCCTTTTTTTTTTGCTTTTCTTTTCGCTTTTCCTGTACGTTGTTGTTGGGTTTTACAACTTCGCTGACCCTATTATATATATCATAGAATCTTTTGCCATTAAAAAAAATAGGTAACCCTGGGCTTATAGTTCAGTGGTTATGGAAATGAGGGAAGACTTCTGACCGTAAGGTCTCGAGTTCGATTCCTAATCCACCCGGGTTTCACCGGCTTTGCATTGTCGTGCCCTCGGGCGGGTGCAGGGTCGGGTTTTCCCCGGAACTGGTGGCATGGTGGGCTAGGGGCCCCGTGCGTGCAGGTTGGGCTGCCGCGGGCTACCTTTCGGCCAATGGGTGCCGCGTACGGAGTACCCGGCGATTCTTATGTTAGACGTTAAAAAAAAAATCAGGTGATGGGTTGCTTGCAGTCTTGCACTTACAATGATATGCGGGTCACATAAATGGTGTTTTTACATTATGGACATGTAATCTAAAACCTTTGAACATCATTGTACATACCAAAAACTTTTTCTAGTTTTCTTTTATTTTTAAGCTCTATTGTCACACAAACAGAAAGTCCACATAGGTGTTTCTCTGGTCTCATTCAATTCAAATACTTACAGATATGATTTAAAAATGAATAGTTAGAAATAAGAAAAAAAAAGTCTTCTTATTTAAATATGATTTAAAATGAAGAATTAGAAATAAGAAAAAAAAAATTCTTCTTATTTAAAAGTTGATATGATAAATGAAACTAAAGCGACGTACTGCATAAAAATTAAAGGTATGCTTATATCTTAATGTAGAACAATAATCTGATGGCCACTTTTGCTTTTGGATCGATCGAACACAACATTAAATTAAATCAGGATTGTATAAACAAAGATTGATAAAGAAACATTCACTCTTAAAATGTTGGGTTAAGTTAGTTTCCACCTTGTTTGTTCACTTTCATTAAACAGTCACTCTTAAAATGTCCTAGCTTGTTGCACTTGTAGCATTTCACTTGGCTTTAATCTTCATGGACCTGTTCACCACCTTTACGTTTCCTAGACCCACGACCTATACCTATGTCACGTCCATAGTTTTCTTGGTTTTTTTTTAACTCCAACTAGCACAATGCACACACTTATGCTCTTTTCCTTTTCCATCTTTGTTGGTAAATAGATATTTATTACACTTGTATTCCTCCTCGCGGTGTGCTCCTGGATACGCTCTTTGTAAGCTTTTAACCTTCCAATGGCTTCTTGAAACAACATGGTGTTCAAATCGAAATATTGTTCGATTGTGCAACAATTTTCATGAACCTTTATAGTACATATTTTAGACATAATCTCGCTAATCTTTTGTTATCAATTGTGTATCCAAGGTTATTGGCTTGTGACATGAGTTAACTAAGTTTTCCCAGTGAAGTCATCCATAGTGTCTGAGTCTTTCATTTTCAGATCAGAGTTTCGAACTTTGATTCTAGTGTTTGTAATTTGGCATATCTAACCTTGTTACCTCCCACAAATCGAACCTTTGAGTATTCCCATACATCTTTTGCTTTCTAATGATGAGCAACCTGAAAAACAAGTTCTTCGGGCATTGCTTGGAAAAGACATGTGATATCCATTTATTTTTCTTCACATCGACTTCTCCTTCTAGTTCGAGCACCTCCAAGATTCCATGAACAACAAAAATTGCTATGATCTTAACAGCTCACACTGTATAATTTATTGAATTCAGATTACGACATTGAAGCGTCATTGAAGCTCCATGAACATCATAAACCGCTATGATCTTGAGTACATTGTTGATGGAATGGGTTTGGAATGGTGTTTAACATGTTTAAGTGATTAACCTTATGAGTTTTTATGTGTTTAAATGTGTGAAATTGAATAACGACGAGAAATTTGTATTTTGTAGGTTAAACACGAAGATTGGACGTGTTTTGGGGAAAACAAATGGAGTGGAATTGAAGATCTTAAGATATGGAATGATAGAGGGCTGAATTACGAAGATGTGAGCAAAAACGACGAATAAAACGGAGCTAAAACAAAGAAGTTATGAAGAAAACAATTTTGGAAGGAATCTGTCAGTAGTAGGCTACGGCTGATCAGTAGCCTACGGGTCGCTACTTACGCAAATTCGAATAAAACCCATAAAAATTAGGGTTTGGGGGCTCTCTTTCATCCAATTCGTAGGAGGCAAGTCCAGGGACGAAAAAAGGTGACTTTGAGCAAGTTTTTACATCATTCCTGTAACACCCCAAAATTTCGTATGACTTAGAATAATAATTTAATCGTGATGCTTTAATGATAGGGAATGGTAAACATAGATTTTTACCAATTTGAAAGTTTTATAATTAATAGTAAGTTTAAAACCTTTTATGTAAATGAAGTTAACCAAGGAAAGATAATTAAGTTAGTGTGTAGAAGAAGTAAATGACATGTTTTAAAAGTTTGAGGGCTTGGAATGAAAAATGTAAAAATTAAACATCAAATAAAAAGTTTGGTCAGTGTTTAGTGTGGGTGTGGGTGTGTACACGAACGAGAGAGAGAGAGAGAGAGAGAGAGAGAGAGAGAGAGCAAAGGGGGGAAACCCTAGTTCTTAAAATCTTGCAAAAATTCTACAAATTAAGGAAGAAAAATGCTGAATTTTCAGTGCATAAGCTAGGAGTTATGAACCCTTAAGGGTTGTTAACATCAAGTAAGTCAAATTTCATGTTTTAGTATTAGTTGATGTAATGGGTTATGTATAATCCGTGATTTTTGTATGAAATTGGACATGAATGTTAGATGATATGAACAAATGGAGGTTATATTATGTGCCATTTTGCTTGTATTGGTAGTTTGGGGTAAAACCCACTTGAAATTTGTGAGATAATGGGTGGCGGCGCAACTTGTTGCCCGACTACCTGCTATTGCTTTGTAATTGCTCTTTTCGTGTGGAATGATATTGCAGTTTAAAAAAAAAAGTATCATAAAAAAAATGAAATTTAGTAGAATTATGGATGAATTGTGTGAAGTTGATGTTAAACTCATGTTATAGAAGGTGCCTAGATGGGTAATTTGATATGAATCATTTGTAGTGTGGTTGTGAAATTGATTTTGAAACACTAGGTTAACCCATTGATGAATTTAGGATGAATATGCTATAATTACTTGTACATCATGCTTTGTAGATAGTACGCACGCCATGTGTTCGATGAAATGCCTTAGAATGATTTAGTTGAAATTTTGACATGAATCTTTGAGTTAATGATGATGTAAATGAAAATGGATATGTGCGTAATTATGTTAAGTCGTGATGAATACATCAAAAATGCATATGTGAGAGTAATGTATACGAAAGCTAAAAATATGAGGTTATAATGTATAGGCACGAAGAAAGAAGAAAACACGGGTCATTCAAAGTCGCAAGCATCGCAAGATCACGGTAAGTTCATATGAACTTATTTACTTTACATGTAGAGGTATGAATGGTAATTTTTGGGTATTTAAGCCTTAGTGTAAATTTGCATTATTGATCATGATTAAATTCGACATGTAGAATCTTGAGACATGTCTAAGAAATTATGTAGTAACGGATGTGAAATGATCCGTTTAAAATGGGTCGGAAATGTTGGTTCGTATGATGTCAAATTGGTTAAAGTAAGGACTCGTCAATAACGGGTCAAAATGAGAAAAGTGAAGTGGTGATGTATGATAAGAATCAACCCATTTTGGATAGGTTGAAAGGTTTATGTATTGAATGTTTTCGATATGTAAGAATGAATGGATGTAAAGAAATTATGCGCTTGCAAGGAAAGGATGATTTCGACATTAATGTTAACAAGTGATGGAATTGGTTAACGGGTAAAACAACGATAAGAAAATAAAAGCCTAAATTTGTTTTTAGTAAATTGAACTAATGAATGTTTGGTATTATGCACGCTAGGTAAATCCCATATATGACGAAGGCGAGCTCGGATCGAACACACACTATATCGCCCTTTATGCGCTTCCGGTTCAAGTTATCTTTTGTAATGGGTCAAAATTGGCTTTTTTTGTAATGTAAATGTAAAACTTATGTCTAGGATGATCGTAGTAACTTGAAGTTTTAAATCTTACTTTTGGTAGTTCGGACAAAATGCTTTTGATGAAACTTGTATGATCACAGTTTTTGTATCTTTTGAAAAGTGTCGTAGAACATAATTTGAATGATGTTGTTAAAAGCAGGTAATCGACCATATTACGAATGGGTTATGCCCAATTTTTGTAAAAAAAAATTTAGTATGTTGTTTATATTATTTATTGAATGTGAAAAGTGGGCGTCCCAATTCCACACCTTCCAATCATTCCTCAATCATCAATCATGTCTTCCAACATCGAATCTGAAGATCAATTCACAACCATGAATGGCTAATTTCTTTGTGGTATCCTCGGAGTGGATGATTCTTCTAAGTGGATGATTGTTTTCGGTTTTTCTTTGTAATTGAGATCGGCAATCTAAGCATTCGATGCTTTTTGCTTAGTGATTTATTAGTTTGATTGTAAACAATTGATTTTATCTAAAACCTAGCTTTGATTCTTTCAATTCCCAAGAGTTCTAGTAATTGGGATATATTCAATAGGGATTGGGTTTGGTAATCTTCAACTGAACATCGTGCGATAACCTTCCGTTGTTTTGCAATCAAAGTACTTAGTCCTCATTTATCACAATCAACTAATTAATTATTTTAATCATGTCTATGTGATTTTCTCAATAAAACTAATCACTTGAATCCGCTTTGAATCTTAAACTTGGAGGAATCACATTTTCTCCAACTGTTTACAACTCGTATTTAATTTAGTTTTCAAAACAAGTTTCAAACAACAGATTTTTATTCTTCGGTAATTTGGTTAATTAGTAAAGAAACGATCAAACAACAACACTTTCCATAGTACTCCTCGTGGTTCGACACCCGACTTACCCTATCTAATAAGCAGGGTCGGCTCAACCGTTTTAGAGGCCCAAAGCGAACCAGAGATCTGGGCCTACTAAATGAGGTTCTTTTTGCTGGGCTTGTAGAAATTGGATTTTGGGCTTTGTATTTAAAAATAACAAACGAAAAAAAACGGTTTAACAATGTCTCGAACCCATGCCTTACCTGTAAATAGAAAGGAAGTTTACCACTCAATCAGCATACTATTTTATGTTTAACCGTCCTAATTTAAACATATATACAAAAACTTGCGGTCTTTTTTTTTTTTAATTTGGGGCCTTTCTTAAATGGTGGCCCAAAGCCCTTGCTTGGGTTTACTTACCCTTGGGCCGGCCCTGCTAATAAGATAGTTGGATTTGAGTTTTTACTCGTATTTTTGACCGACCCTTTGACATCGGTCAAATTTTGGCACCGTTGCCGGGGAGTCGTGCGCAAAGTGTTTAGTTATTTGTTTAAAAAAAATCACAAAAATCCAAAATAGTTTTTGCTCTATTTAGTTTAGCATTACGGGTGTTGTTCTTTGTTTATGTCTGTGCAGGTGATTTCTAAATGCATGCATCATACAAGGTATTCGGGGAACAATTCACCTTTACTCTTTGATCCCGAAATTGAGAAAACAACTCGCCAAAACAAAGTCCTTCATAGAGGAAACAAGATCTTAACTTCCCCAAGTGCACTGAGCAACCAAATGGAGAAGCAAAATAACCCAGACAAACAGCAGGTTGCCAAACTCCATCGGATCAGTTTTCACCAACTCCAAATCAACCATCACTAAACACCGGTATTTTTAAACCATCTGAACCAGTTCCGTAAACCGACACGCTGCCAGATCAATCAAGTAGTCAAATGCCACCCATGCCACCTTTCCCAAACTTTGGTCGATTTGACCCACAACAAGGCCAAGCATCTTCTCAAAAACATAATGCTCCATATTCGTCGCCTTAAGTAAGGATTATACCTGATGAGATCCCACCTACCCAACAAAACCAACAATCCAGTAACACAACCATTCCAAACCGCAAACCACATATTCAACACATTCAATCCCCACCTCAAAACTTCCAATACACAACCTCAACATTTAACCAAGAACCTTATCCGGGAGAATATGGGGATGGGTATGATGAATATGAGGACTTTATGGGAACTAGAACTAACAATCAGTTAGCTAGAGTACATAATCAGGCTGGGTCATACGGAACATGCATGGGATTTGCAGGGAATGTAGGAAATCAACAAGAGGCTATGTATCCACAACAAGATTACCATCAGTTTCCAGAGAATCAAGTTTATCAGGGTAATGTGAGAATTCAAGAAGCTCAGATACAACAACAACAACAACAACCGGTAAATTTACCATTACGACCAAATCCTAGAAACATTGTTCCACGGTTTGAGAGAGGACCGATTAGGGGTGTTGAAAGTCATTTCAGGCCGGCTATTGTTAACAATCCGTCAGCAGTAGTAATACCACAACAACATGGTAGGTTGTTTAAGGTCAGACCCCATGTGATTCAGAGTTTACCAAAATACCATGGGTTAGCAACTGAAGAGCCATATATGCATCTTGGTTCTTATGATGCCAGATGCAACACCGTTGGAGTTCAGGGATTTACTCCTGATGATGTGAAACTATTTACTCCTGATGATGTGAAACTGGTACTTTTCCAGATCACCTTAGAGGATAGAGCGCAACAGTGGTTCTAGTCTGTACCATCTGCTTCCATTGCACCTAGCATGAGATGCAACAACAATTTTTGGATGAGTTCTATACAAGCCAAAGAACAAATGATGCGAGAAAAAACATAAGAAATTTTCTTGAGCAACCAGGTGAGTTCTTCCATGAAGCGTTTACTAGGTTTAAAATGATGGTAAATAATTGCCCGCAACATGACATCCGACTTTGGGAATTGCTAAACTCAATTTATGAGGGATTGACGCAAGAGGATGCTAGGGATTTGCATTCGATATCCAATGGTACTTTTGGGACAAATGATGAACATGTAGACTGGGATTTCTGTGAAATGAGGGCTCTTGCTTAAAAAAGGAAAGCGCAGTCTCAAAGGAAATCACAACATCCAACAGTGAGGGCAGTTAGTGATGTCAATACTGAAGAGGTTGATAGGATAACACGGATAGAGCAACAACTTGCGAATTTGGGAACTGGGGGTCCACAGAATCAAATACATGACATGTGTGGACATTGTGGTGTAATAGGGCATATAGCTGATAACTACCCAAGTATTGTTGGTCAGTATCAAGAGGTGAGTCAGGAGTAAGGGAGTGGTAGAAATTTTAACATGAACTCCAATACTTATCATGCGAGGCTTTGAAATCATCCCAATTTCAGTTTTGGGAATGTTAATAACCAGAGTAATCCAAATTTTCATGGTTCCAATCAAAGGGGTAATAATCAGCCATATCAGTCTCATTACCAAAACAATCAAAACAATTTCCAAGGTGGTAACAATGGGGGCTATCAGAAATCTTATCAACAGAATCCTAATCAAGGAGGATCATCTGGATCCTCTAATATTTTTTGAGGGAACGAAGTCATGGAAATGCTAAAATCCATGCAACAGGAGATGCGGAAGAGAAATCAGTTGGATGAAGTAAGAGCACAAAAGGATGAGATTCGTGACAAGGCCATCCAATCTTTGACAACATAGATGGGACAGTTAGCTAGGGAGGTAGCTGATCTAAGGCAGCAGAATGTAAGGTTGCCGAGTGACACTCAAGTCAACCCCAAGAATGTGAAGAATATACTAGTCAGTGGGGTAAGTATCATTCCTAAGAGTAAATTTAATGATAAATGTTTGACTGTTTCTCAAGTGATTGCAGGAATACGTGAAACGAGTGAGGAAGGAAATGGAAGTGACTCAGGAGAACCACTTATTTTGATCCGAGTTGGGAAATTTAAGATCCACAGAGCTCAGTTGGATTATGGAACGGGAATGAGTTTCCTTCCAAGTAGCTTGTATGACTAGTGCGATTTTGGTCATCTGCATGCAATTCACAACATGGCGATGTTTGCTGATGCGAGTTGGAAACAACCACGGGGGGTTGTGAAGGATGTGATGATTCAACTGGGAGAATTACCTGGTGGATTTTATGGTGCTAGACTATGCACCATCGAGGACGAATGAGTAACCTCAGGTAGTTTTGGGTCGTCCGTTCTTACATACTGCCAATGCCCAAATTGATTGTAGAGAGGGATTAATCATTATGAGTTATGGGAATCGTAAGTTATTTTTTAATGTATTTTCAAAATCTATTACTTACGATACTTTTGATGAGTTGTGTTATGCAGTTACAACTAATGAGTGTGTTCCTTAATACACTTCACGTGTGAGCGAGGACACACTAGATGAGAATGGTGTTGAGTTTTACAAGTTCTAGGTTGAGAAGAATGGAGATCGTGTGAAGAAGGCGAATGTGAGAAGGAGAGAAGAAGAAGGTAAACGACCCGATGGTGGGATTGCATGGGGCAATGAAGCCAAGTTTGAACCCAACTGGCTTAAAGCTGCAAACCTCCCGGACAACTGCATGGAACTTTATTTAGAGAAGTGGGAGGCAAACACTATACTGAACCACCTTGTGCATATCAGGTACGGTCTGGCTAAAGACCCATAAACTTAGCGCTTCCGGGAGGCAACCCGAGGATTGTTCATTTTTTATTTTATTTTATTTTATTTTATGTTTCTTTTCTTTGCACGTGCGGTTCCCATTTGATGAGTTTTTGTAGTATGCCCACGACGACACGCAAGTGTGGGGAAGTTTTAACTTTCCTAAGTATGTTTTCTAGGTCGAGTCGGACGACCCTATTTTTAGAAAAAGGGGTGGAGTGGAAAAGGAATGCATATGCTATTTTTGTTTATTTATTTATTAACAAATATTCAACTTAAAGATTAGTGAGAATGTGAACACAATGAACGGCGATTTAAAGATGCCAAATTGTTGATGTGAAATAAGATGGCATTGAACTTATAGGTCGACTGAACCCACTGCCTATATGTTATTAAACCCGGAAATCAAAAGATTAAAGTTGATGATGAAAACATGTGATGATGAACAATTTAACCCGCGAAAACCCGAACGAAAGTGTTGACTACAAATGTGATATTTGATTTAAGTTTTAGAACGATGGGTATTTAAGATGAAGAAAAATGGTTGGATTTTGAGACGTGGGTTCTGGCGATGAAGAAGACGTATTCAAGGGTAGTTTTGTGCTATAAGTTTATACACATTCCAATTTCATTAACCAAACACATTGTAAATTTTTAGCGGAATAATTTCATTTCCTACAAATTCCAATTCATATCCTAAATTCCAATTCATTTTAAAATATTTCGCAAACCAAACGAACCCTTAGAGATTTCATATTTTTTTTATAAAACATGTCCCTTTATGGGATTTCGCTTATGTGTTTAAATAAATTATATATGTTCTAGAAATCTAATTTCTATCGTAACTTGACAATGTATAATACGTTAATTAGAGGATATCTATCTCATAGATACAACTATAATGCTTTTGTATCATAATGGACATATTCACCCATTGCAAAAAAAACCATAAATATTCAAATGCATAAATGAAACTTGTTCAAAAACATAAATGAAGAAAAAAAATATTATTTTTTTAAAAACAACCAAAATATTTAGCGAATTTTCATCTACACCTACTATACGTTACTCCTTTGTCATTTAGTGCTTTTTAATTTAGTAATTTTCATTTATACTTCTAGTACTTTCCTCGGTCTACTTTTCTTTTCTTTTTCTTTTAGCAATTTAGATTTGACATCAGTATTTTCATGCATATTTTTATATACTCTTCCTCCAAAACCGGTCTCGGATTTTTCTTCTTATACAACAAAAACATTTATATTGAAATAATGTGATAAGACAACCACCTTAAAAATAACCCTCTAGTTCTCACAGTGTTTTCTTATTTAGCGAATTTTCATCTACACCAACTGTACGTTACTCTTTTGTCATTTAGTGCTTTTTAATTTAGTAATTTTCATTTATACTTCTAGTACTTTACTCGGTCTATTTTTCTTTTAGCAATTTACATTTGACACCCGTATTTTCATGCATCTTTTTATATTATCTTCCTCCAAAACCGGTCTCAGATTTTTCTTCTTATACAGCGAAAGCATTTATATTGAAATAATGTGATAAAACAACCACCTTAAAAATTTACATTATGTATATTTATTTGATAAATATATATTAATTTAGATCATACAAAAAATAGTAACTTTTCGTCTTATAATTTATTTCGTCTTTTAGTGTAAACTTTCATTTAACCAATGGTACTTAACGATTAATAACTAGAGGGTTATTTTAACACCTTACCACGTCAATTTCGAGGTGTCAACCATTTCCTTCTCTTTAACAACATAACATCATTTTTATATTTATTCATGCAAAATCATAATATATTTACACAAAATTTAATACACGCATAACATACAACTAGTATCATATTAAATAATGTTAGGGCGTTGTATGAATTCACCTAGGTGTCTAGAGCATCCCACCTACGAATCTTTTTCTAAATTCCGTTTATCTTCTTCGAGTACCGATGTCTCGACTACATTACACCCGTGTTCACCATTCGTATACTCTTATGATTGGGTTCGTCCAGGGCCGACCCAAGTGAATAAAGAACTTAGGCTCTCGCTTAGGGCCACCGAATTTTTGGGGTCACCATTTAAGATTTATACATACAAGAAAAGGAGTGTATATTAATGAAAATATAACTTTTACTGAACAGAATAACATTTGGCCCGGTGGTCAACCTTTTACTTGCTGAATGTATGGTATTCAAGATGAGGGCTCGACCTCTAGGGACTCATTCTTAAAATGGGTTAGCTTATGGGGGGTTATATGACAAGTGGAAAAAAGTGAAATGTGAATAATTATATAACATGTGTGTGTAGTGGATGGAGACCCACAACCCCTACCAATCATTACTCAATTATTATTATTTTTATTTAATCTCTAAATTTATAAAATTAAAAAACAAATAACATTTCATAAAATTAAAAAAAAAAACATTACAATAAAATATATTTAATACTACTCGTCTTCATCGTCGTTGTTGCCTAATTCTTCATGACCTCCGTCATCCAAACCTCCGTCTTTATATGTTCCAACTTCGAAATCTTCTTTGCCGTCGCCTTCGGAGTCCTCTTCGCCGTCACCATCATGTCGAATTGGGCGGATCTCCCAAGCAAGCTTGACCAAATCCGCCTTTAACGCGTTATGTAAATCCTTGGAATGCAAGAGTTGACCGTTTAAGATTCTCTCCTCCATTGTTGCTAGCGCTCCTGTAACATCTTCCGAAAAAATAGTGTTGACATATTGCTTTTCTTTCGTCTTCTATAATCATATTATGCAATATGATACAAGCATACAATACCATCCTAATTTTTTCTTTATCCTATACACGACAAGGATTTATAACAAAATGTCATCGTTGTTGAAGAACCCCAAAATACCTCTCGATGTCCCTTCGCGAAGACTCTTGCAATTACTTAAAATATTGTTTTTATGTCGAGCGTTTCAGTAAACGTTTTCACAATATTTGAATACTCTCGGTATATACCATCGGCCAAATAGTATCCATGTATGTAGTCATTTCTATTTGCATGAAACCCGGTTTTTGGTATCATACTCGAAATGTTAACCTCTAGCAGTGGAGAACACTAGAAAGTATTTATGTTGTACCCTAGTGATATCCATGTATGTACATCATAGTGGTCCTACCCAAGCGATTAAGGATTATAGTCCCTTAGTGAACACGAATGTAAATTTAGAAGTAAGATTAGAGAGCGTCTAAATTAACGATTTTATTAAAATGTTGATTAAAATTAATAATTAATCATCATAACATTTAGTTTCGCATATAATCGCATTCTTCCTTTTGCAACCATTGTACATAGCAAAAACATAATCATTATTAGTTATTAGTCAACTAGATTGCATGTGTTGGAACTAATCTTGTCAATACTCAAAAGTTGGAGGTTTTAAAGGGTTTATTTATGTGTATTTTTTTTTAGTAGGAAGATTTAGGATTTATACTAGTTTTATTTTATTTGGTTTCCTTATAAGAGTTGGTTACTTATTATCCAAGAGGTTGTTTAGTATAAATATGAGTTATAGTTTCGGTTTATATACTTTCAAATTAGTCAAAGAGTTTTTTCTTGTTTAGTCCGTTATTTGATTATATTAAAGAAGGCCTGATTTTCAACAATTGGTATCAAAGCCGTTTATCAATTTGGGAGGTTTGCAAATGCAAGAGGGTTTGTTGATCAAGCGGTAGAAGCAGGTTGTAGTGATTAAGGCTGTGAACAACAAGACCATAGCAATCAAGGAGCAATGATTGCATACTTGAACAAAGGAGAAAACCGAGGTGTAGTGCAATGTTAAATCAGATCAACAACAAACTTCAAAGGTGGTGAAGTAGTATGTTTGATCAAGGTGGAAGAGAAAGGATTGTCACACCCCCGATATTTCCACATATTACCGGTGGACCCGGTGGGGAGTATCGTGACGTAGTTGATATCATCATAGTCAAACAACACAATTTAAATGCACAGCGGAAGCAAAAGATAATTATATTACAATCCGATAAAGAGTAATATCAAGTATTACAAATACAGTTGTAAAAGATCCACAGGCGGATCAAAAGATAAAAAGAAACTTTGTTCAACAGACTTTAACATCTAGAGCTTGCGAGACTTGATTATTGATGCCTGGAGTAGCCAGCCTATTACGTGTAGTACCTGCACTTAGCTGACTCATTTTACACTGGTAAATACAATTAACTGACTCATTTTGAAAATGTTTTAGAAAATTGATTTGAATGCACGTAGCACAAAACTTTTTATAACTTGGGATAATTATTTGTATATAATACTTGTAAAAGAATTACATGTTTGTTATGCGTTCAGTTGCCCGGTTCGTGCCGGGTTAAAGATTAGTAGACACACCACAGGTATAATTCCCACAAGGTTGAATCCTTTAAGTGGGATACCAGTTTTTACATATGCATCTGTCAGGTGTACTCCTACACCCCGTGCTTAGGTCGTGACCATTTCGTAAAATGATGCCAAGGATATCCGAGACATGGTCATTAGCCCCCCAAAGGCGTTAAACAAACAAAACAAAATTTTTAAACGGGTCATCTCGATAATATTTAACCACCAAACGATTAAAGTCGAATGCCCGACCAAGCGGTATTTTATATACCGTACCCCAAGCCCGTATAAGGGAAAATAAGTTAAAAGTATTTACCTGAGCTAAATATAAATTCAATCTCAGTCGTATATCAATTCAGCAAGTACAGATAGCTTTTACTGGGCTCCTAAATCTGGAACGAAGGTTTTTAATAACCTATTAGATTCCTAACGGGTCTTAATTAAGCCTATGCTTAGACCGGTTAGATTTAAAGGAGGATACGGTTCGAAACGCATGATTAAGCGAGAACCGGATTAGAATGTGGTTTAGACCCGACAAGCCTGTATACTTGTGTAATAAGGGTAAACAAAACACATTCTGGATTTTGAGGTAGAATTGATAAGGTTTGACCCGTTTTGGTCAATTTTTGCAAACTCGTTACATAAACCGATCCGAACGCGAAATATGCGTAACGGGTAACCAAAAGAGTCATGAACATGTTTCCTAAGTTAATATGCCTTAAATATGTTGTGATATCAGTAGGATACCTTCCATTATGCCCAAAACGGATTTAAAACCAATTTATGCCCCCGCAGGGGTATTTTGGTCATTTAAAAGGTTATAAAAGAAGTTTAATATAGATCTGAGTTTCAGGTCTTGTTGGGATTGAACCCTACCAGAGGAACAGATAATGTAAAGCCAAAACCTGTTCAGTGTATACGGTCCGTAAGGACCTGGTCAGCAAAGCAAAGTTTCAACTGTTGACATGTTTAGCCCCTGCACTTGCATAGATGAGTTTTTGGCACTTCTAACACCCGTTAAACCATTTTCAAGGCTCTAAAATGATGCCTAAGTATAGGGAACATGAAACATGCTCAAAAACATGACGGATGTCGGTTCGTTTGGTCGTACGGTCACGTTGTTCGGCTATTTACGACGAAACACAGACGGACGCGAAAAACGAACCAAATTATGCAACGAATGGAATTTTATCAAGCCAAACACTAAAATAAAAATATTTTAGTGCTTACATAAATTTTTGGGTGTCCGGAGATATCCAGAATGTGAGATATGCGCGAAAGTGCAAACTTGTGCACTTTTTGACACTTTTAGTCCCTGCATGACTTAAAAGTTTATTTTTGCGCACCCAACACCTCTAAGCCTATATCTAAGCTATATAAAGGATAAATAGAGTATTTTTAACTCATGTTCATATTCCGTAAGGTCCGTTACCATACGAATCGACATACTTTTGCAGTTTGACGCAAATAGTCCTTTAATCGTACAAAGTAGCGCGAAATGTCGTTTACTGATATCCAAGCCTTCCATGGCCCATAATGGTCATTCCTGAACATATACTTAAATATTACTACGCTCCTATTCGCTTGAATGGTCACCGAGAGGCGTAGATTCCAAAGTTGACGCTTTAGGTCCCTCTATTGCGCAAACTTGCGCATCTCATCATTTAATAGCATTGAAGCCTCATCTAATCCATATTAGGCATTCTTGAAAGTATTATTAAACATCACGATGCTTCGGGTTCGCTAAAAGGTCATTCAGAGGTATAATTAAACATATTGACGCTTTTAGCCCCTCTAACTTGCAAAGTTGCGCGTAACTTTACTTATAGGCATAAAAACCTTAGACGGCCAATAATTGGAATTCCCGAGAGTATAATAAAATATCATGAAGCTCCCGGTTTGTTAAAAGGTCACTCAGAGGTAAGAATTAACATGTTGACGCTTTTAACCCTTCATTACGCAAACTTTCAATTAATTACGCAAACGGCTACACTTGATCGACAAGTGGCTCATTTGTGAATATAATCATTGAGAGAGGTTATTCAGAAACTTATTTTAGGTATGCTAACACTTCCAGTCCTTTCATAATCAAGGTTTTTGATTTTTCGAAAAATTAGTCCCTTAAATTCAACACTTGACTTCATTAGGGTTTGTTACACGTGTCAATACACCATTGGACGTGATTTTTACGAGGTGTTACATCCTCACCCCCTTAAAAGAAATATCAACCTCGAGATTTGTTAAATGCTGGAAGCACTTTTTGTCTCATAAAGGACTTAACTTCTCTAGTATATCTGAAGCTTTTCCAAGCTCCCAAGTTGACCTTTATAATGGGCACATGTATCCTTTTGGAGCTTCTAATCCTGTCGATCCTTAATCGACACAGGTTGCTCATTATATCATAAATCTGCATATCATTATGTGATAGTGCTTCTCGACTTATTGGTGACACGTCCTTAAATCATTAGTGTGGGTCACATTGTGAGTTCCACCAAGCTCCTTAAATAGGTCTTAGCTTGTAAGTTATTTAATCCTGATACATTCGAATCCTTCGAGTAACTTTATATATTCAGAGCTTATCTAACCTGATAATTACAACTTGGCACACCCTTTTAGGGTGTTATCTTTTGTTGAACCTTATTCCTTAACAAGGACTCAGGAGGTTCGCGGCTTTCATTAGTCCTTGATTTTCTGCCGAAAATTGGGAGTTTACAGGTGATTATGGATTGGTTTAATCTTACTCATTGTTCCCAAGGCAACTTTCAGATCCTGATAATTGGACTTACCAATCTTTTGTCTAACAATAATTGTTTAACATTCCCTCTATACAAGCCTTGATACTTATATAACAACTATTATAGAAAAAATCTTATTTTAAGGTCAGATGGTTATTCCATCCTCTGCTTAAAATTAATCTTAAGGAATAGCTAATCATTGTCGTTAGTCGAACAAATCAACGATCCTGGGCAGCTGATGGCAATTCTTAATTGTTGCCTAAATAGGGTTGCGGTAATTAATGCATAAGCAAAATGAACCAACTTTCTTAATTAACAATACTGAATTCTCAGAATATTGAGTTAGGCTTTATAAATCTATATCTTAAAACTTACTTAATCAGGGTTTCGATTCTTCCAATGATGGTACTAGCTATCTTGGAGATTTCATAATAATACAGCCCTAAATGGGATATCAATCTTAACTCTACCTGCCTCTCAGGGGTAAATAGGGTAATCTTTGGAGAAGATAATCAAGATATAAGGAGGTTACAGAGATTTTCCATATCTCAGGCTCCAGTTCATTCATCATTGCTTGTGTCTAATTAGTGACACATTTATGTTACAAGTCCACGAATTCCTTAATCGGGAACATTTACTTGGACAATTCCATTCTGGATATCTCATTTGAATACTATTAGTTGACTTTAGTACCATATGACCTATCAGAATATCTTTGTGGTCCCATGCATTAAACCTCCATACTGATCAGGCATGGAAGCAATCTATGGAACTTATTAAGATACACCAATCCTCATATGATGCTTTTATCATACCATCTGGTATTCGGAATCGATAGAGATTAAAGAGATATCAACTATATATGCTGACGCACTTCCTCTAGAGAGAGGATACTTCAAAAATTCTACGTCTGAAGGTTTCTAATAGGAACAAAAGAAATGGTTCTTACAATTTTGCCTGTAAGTTTTTACCTTACACTTAATATCTGGATTTCTTACGGGAAAAAATTCTAAAAGTTTGCTAAGCTTATGGTCTTATGAGAGACTTAGCAGCACCTGAACCCAACATAACTCTTAGCAATAAAATCACAATAAGGGATTTATCTGATGTCATTATTAATGTGAGATGCCTCTAATCATTCATTAGGAGGGTTAAACGCCTCCATTCTTAATCCTTTTAAACTTAGCTGCAAAATTTTTGACAAATTTTAGGGCAGTCTCAGCTTTGAATGGTTATTTCTTAATCTATATAACGTGAGTAACTGAGGTAGATCCATAATGGATTTATAATGAGCAGGCTTTGAAACCTTAATGCGCCCTCTTATTGCCGATGCTAACCACTAATAATCATTTGCATATTGAATAGAGCACGAACTCAACCAATGAATTAAAATTTGCGACATACTGTCGACAGTCTAGAACTTTTATGGCGAGAGTCGGAAAATTCTTATTCCATCTTTTTTCATTTTGTGATGTGGATAATAGGTTTTTCTAATAAGGTCCTTAAAACTTGGACCTTCCCATAATGTATAAGGGGATCTTTCTTGTGGACTCCATTAATGTCCTCACTAATCAAGGGTATTACCATCGAATGATTGTGGCGCACACCTTACCGTGTGCTTTCCGGCATAACCGCTGATATACCTAATGGTTTCTACTTCATCCAACAATTTCTTGTAATCGATGGTCCCTTTTTACTATTGAAGTCTCCTGACTTCCAAGAGATGAAATGCTTTTAAGTACATCCTAAAAGGAATGGGCTCCTTGCCATATATGATTTTGTTTGGTTTATTCTTCACAATTGAAGTATGAATATAGCTCTTCTCATGAGCAGCGACATGTGTTTTAAAGCGAGCAGCATTTGGCTTCTTGAACCTTTTCATGAATTTTTCTTATAGCCTTTCTAATAGCTGCGTTAATTACAGTTTTGGAGATTAACTCCATTAACATTGTGGTTCACATTGGATGCACTAATAACACTTGTCGCATCTCCAGCATCGCGACTATTGTTTGTCTCTTCTAAGTTTTCCATACTCGAATCTTTGGCATTAAATACCATATTCAACAAGTGCTTAGGCAATTCATACCCGGTGTTTCCTTGAATTGACAAAGGCTTACCATAAGGAGTGTTGATAACTACTTGCTTCTTATCATGCATAATATGGGCTTGATTTTTAAGACGACCAAATCATTCCTATCACTATATCGAGTCCCTCTTATTTTAATGGAAACAAGGACAGCGGAAAAATGATTCCTAATGGATATAAAACATCCATCTAATATTGCTGAAGCAGCCTCTGAGGTACCATCGGCTAATTCTACTTTATACTTAACGCTTAGAGTTTTTAACAGGCAGATTTAATGATTTACAAAATCTATTGTCTATGAAAGACTTATCTGAACCTGAATCAAATAATACTCTAGCATGAGCGTTATTGATAAAGAAAGTACCTGTTGTGACATTGTCACCCTGAATAGTCTCTTGAGCATCCATTTGAGAGCCTCCAGCTTTGGTCTTCTTAGCCTTTCCAGGCTTTTTGGTTTTATTTGGGCAATTTGTTTTGACGTGCCCTATTTCATTGCAACCATAGCAGGTTGCGTCCTTTATGTCTTGGCACTCCAAAGTCTGGTGCCCTTTCTTATTACAAATTCCACAGGGCCTAGCATGTAACTCTAAAATGCATTTCCCTTTAGTCGCCTTCTTTGGGCAGCGGGTCTTTATGTGCCCTTTCTCGCCGCAACCATTGCATGTGGCGTCCTTCAAGTTCTTGCACTCAAGGGTCTTGTGATCCATTTCTTTACAAATGCCACATCCCCTGGTCTGTTCATAGAAGCATTTTCCGAAGTGCTTCTTCTTGCAGGTTTTACATTTGGGTTTTGCCTCCTTTGGCTTGGACGGGTTATAGTTTGAACTGCTCTTACCCTTTTTACAACCTTTATTTGGGGTATTATCGCACTTTCGCTTATGATCCTTCAACACATGATCCGCAGCGTTGTTTATGGCTGTATCTATCATAGCCTGTAACTCGGTGCTTGTTAAGTTCAGTCTTGCATCATCATTCTGATCAACTGGACGATTGTGAGCTTCAGAGGAGTTAGCCATGGTGAAGCTTTGAAGGCTACAAACCAAGTAATAATTTGTTTAATTATATAGCAAATTGTCGAATTTGATGATTAAATAGCCATGGTACAAATAAACCATATAGACCAATAGATAGTATTTAATTTATTTGATTATGTTTTGCCTAGGTTTTTAAATAAACCATCTTTGGCGTTTAAACGGAATATAATCCTTCATATTTATTAGATAGGGGACATAAGTCACGACTGTCAATGTCGTACTGACATTTTTATATATAGCACAAGGGCTTGTTCCAAAGGACTTTTTGATGGCATAAATGCCTTGTCACTAGGAAATTTTAAAACATAATCGATGATTCCTTTGGATCGGAAAATTTCATAGTTCATTGTCTTGACAAGAAGTTATGAAATAAAACTATCTTTTTCATGTATACATCTTTGCCCGAAGGTATTCATCCCAATGGATGTTTTGATGTGTTCATCATGTTCGACGTTTATTAGCCATGATTCCTCTTGATCATTTACGCTAAATAAGGGGTTTGGAAAATTCCTAATATAAGGATGACAAATGTGATTTTATCGCATCACTGTTGTCAGGAGTGTTAACATGTTTCCAGATGTTAACAAGGATCTGAATCTCTTTTAAACAGGTTTTACCATCGTAGCCAGGTCTTTAATGACATTCAAGCTAGGTTATACCCTTCAAGATTCTTTTTAATATATATACTGGCAGAAAAGGAATGATATTTATTTTATTCAGGATTTTCATTATAATCATCCTAAATTTAAATAAAATATAATTATGGCACAAAAAGCCAAGTCACAAGGATAAAATTATAAGCCAAGATTTTATAGAATCGAGGCATTAAGGCTTGAATCTAAGTTCATTACCTTTTCTTGACAGGGAGTTGTAGGCTACGACTGTCTTTAGTCTCAGAGGACGTTAATTATAGCCCGTAGGCACTTCATCCTTAAGGGATGATTATATAAATAAGGGAATTTAGAATAACCCAATTTTAAGAATGACTTATGTGGTTTTATCGAATCACATTTTGTCAAACATGTTGTTAATATGCTTTCAGATGTTAACAAAGATTTGAATCTTTAGGTTTTACCATCTTGGCCATGTCTGCAGTGACATTTAGGCTAGGTTTTACCTTTAAGATTCTTTTTAATATTTAACGTAGAACAATCCTAAATTGAGATGTTAATAAGGATCTGAATCTAATTGAGGAATTGCCATCTTGGCCCTGTTTTTAAAATGACACATGGGCTAGGTCTTGTTCTTTTTAGATTTTGCCATTTTATTATAATGGTAGATCTTTTAAAAAGGAATGATACTTTTCATTTATTTCATATATTATATTTATATATATTGATAAAAATGAAATTTTGATAAAGCATTCCAAGGATTTAAAAAAATACAGAATTTCCCTGAACGGGACTTGAAAGAAATGATGTTGTCCATGAAGGGACTGAAAGATAAGTATGCCCTTATAAGGACTTACTAAGGAAACGAGCTTCAGCAAAAGGAGTTTCTTCTTCATTTTATTTCTGAATGCTTTCTCCTTGGTTGTACGTTAATCCTTGTTGCAGTACGAAGCTCGGCCTTCCCTAGGCTTCGAATGGGGAGAATTTCCATTATGGCTTCTTTGCTAGGCGACATATTAAAATATATAGGATTGAAAGAAATAATTCTCCGAATAGAGCTGAGAGTATTCCTATGTTAAGTCTAGACTCAGAAGGTCGAGGAATGTGCTACTGTGTCATTGAGATTAAACACAAAAGGCTAGTGTTTAATTCACGCAATGTTGGCTCTGATACCAACCTGTCACACCCCGATATTTCCACATATTACCGGTGGGCCAGGTGGGGAGTATCGTGACGTAGTTGATATCATCATAGTCAAACAACACAATTTAAATGCACAGCGGAAGCAAAAGATAATTATATTACAATACGATAAAGAGTAATATCAAGTATTACAAATACGGTTGTAAAAGATCCACAGGCGGATCAAAAGATAACAAGAAACTTTGTTCAACAGACTTTAACATCTAGAGCTTGCGAGACTTGATTATTGATGCCTGGAGTAGCCAACCTATTACGTGTAGTACCTGCACTTAGCCTTTTTGGAAAATACGTCAGTTTACACTGGTAAATACAACTAACTGACTCATTTTGAAAATGTTTTAGAAAATTGATTTGAATGCACGTAGCACAAAACTTTTTATAACTTGGGATAATTATTTGTATATAATACTTGTAAAAGAATTACATGTTTGTTATGCGTTCAGTTGCCCGGTTCATGCCGGGTTAAAGATTAATAGACACACCACATGTATAATTCCCACAAGGTTGAATCCTTTAAGTGGGATACCAGTTTTTACATATGCATCTGTCAGGTGTACGCTTACACCCCGTGCTTAGGTCGTGGCCATTTCGTAAAATGATGCCAAGGATATTCGGGACATGGTCATTAGCCCCCCAAAGGCGTTAAACAAACAAAACAAAATTTTTAAACGGGTCATCTCGATAATATTTAACCACCAAACGATTAAAGTCGAATGCCCGACCAAGCGGTATTTTATATACCGTACCCCAAGCCCGTATAAGGGAAAATAAGTTAAAAGTATTTACCTGAGCTAAATATAAATTCAATCCCAGCCGTATATCAATTCAGCAAGTACATATAGCTTTTACTGGGCTCCTAAATCTGGAACGAAGGTTTTTAATAACCTATTAGATTCCTAACGAGTCTTAATTAAGCCTATGCTTAGACCGGTTAGTTTTAAAGGAGGATACGGTTCGAAACGCATGATTAAGCGAGAACCGGATTAGAATGTGGTTTAGACCCGACAAGCCTGTATACTTGTTTAATAAGGGTAAACTAAACACATTCTGGATTTTGAGGTAGAATTGATAAGGTTTGACCCGTTTTGGTCAATTTATGCAAACTAGTTACATAAACCGATCCGAACGCGAAATATGCGTAACGGGTAACCAAAAGAGTCATGAACATGTTTCCTAAGTTAATATGCCTTAAATATGTTGTGATATCAGTAGGATACCTTCCATTATGCCCAAAACGGATTTAAAACCAATTTATGCCCCACATGGGTATTTTGGTCATTTAAAAGGTTATAAAAGAGGTTTAATATAGATCTGAGTTTCAGGTCTGATATAATCAATAAAAATACTTACTTTAATAAGTTATATCAGTATGGTATTACATATATGTGAAGTTTATTAATTATAACCATACTATGCACCGAATGGGCATTTTGGTAATTTCACATAAGCTCTAAAGGTCAAAACTGGAAACCTGAGTTTAAAAATTTTGCATACTATTAAAGTATAAAAATTTACTGAAATTATCAATAGGCATCAACCCTTAGAGCATTCACATCCAATCCATCAAATTATACATACATTCCACTAAAAAACAACTTCTATATCAATATATTTCCACTAAAAACAAATACTTTTTCTCTCTCCTTTCAATTAAATAATATTATCATTACATTTTTCTCTCACTTCCACTCACAACCACTTTCAAAATATATTAAAAAATTATAACGGGTGAACAGTGTCCCCCCAAATATACAGATGAACAGTAACATTTTCTCTCTCCTCTACTCACAACCACTTTTTATACCCTTTATAATATAAAAACCCCTCCTCACATAATTTGATGGTTAGGATGTGAATGCTCTTATATGTTGGAAATAATTTTTATACATACTATGCGTTAAAAACGCTTAACAAGGCGATTTTAAGCTATTTCTGGGTTTTATAAGAAAAGCTGATATGTTTATTATTTCAGAAAGCTTAAAATACTTTATTTATCATTTAGAATCAGTAGGAAAAGGTTTGGGACCAAAATAATTTGTAAAACTTATTTTATAGCCCAAAAGGGCAAAACCGGCAATACCGAAATAAGCTTAGAATTCTATGTTATGCTCAGCCTAAAAATAAATAAAAATCTTCGAAAATCCCAAAATATTATATTACATCAGTGGGTAAAAATTTTGGTATCAACAATCGGGTTTAGATTGGCTATATGCCAATTACGCCGTTTAATTACTAAAAAGCTTTTCATTTACGCTAATGAGCATAACTTCTATTCTAGACCTCAAACTGATGTCAAATTTTAGGTACAAGTTTATAAATCAGTAACTAAGGTTTCTACTCCTTTACATTTTCAAAAATCACGTTTTAAGGTCATATGGGCATAATAGTCAACATTTAGGCATTTAACAGAAATATGCATATGAATCGGATAACTAATGAACCAAGTTGCATAATCTCATAGGGTTATACTTATAGGTAACTTGGTCCTATTAAAGTTCTAAGGCATTCCTAAATCATACTTAAACGGGTCAGAACTGAAGGTCAAAGCAAAAGTCAAACTATGCGACTTTCGGTTCCAATCCGAGCTTAAACTGGAAATTGTCGGATTGAACATGTTTAGACATGTTCTTACATTAATTACCAAGTTATATTAATGATAAAATAGGTTGCATAGCTGCTACATTGCTAATTATGCATTAATTTGAAAATAAGCTTCCTGTTGACTTTTTAATATCAAGTTTGACCCGACATTTGACAAAGCTAGGGTGATAATCAGTAGGTGCCCTCTCAGGGGTTTATTACCTACACAATTACCAACTTATAACTACTCTTAATTTGACTAATGATTGGATCATTAGTGTTTAATCACTAAGTCAAACCTTAACTATGATAAGTTTGACTTTTGACCATTAAACTAATCAAAGCTGAAATTAGGAGGTTAAGGACACTTACAAATGGGTCCTTATTACTGAAAAGAACTCCAAGGAAGTTCCAAATGCTCAGGATTCCTCCAGAAATGAGAAGATAGCAAGATGGGATGAAATGACCAAATGAAAGTGTTGGGTTCTCATCCTATTTATAGTTTTTGGACATGATTAGGATTGAGACAAGTGTTTGAAGGGTTAATCAGATCACTACACCTGTTAGGACAGCTGTATAATTGTCTTGAAGCCCAAGGATTCGGTTTTGATTGGATGAGAATGGAATAGAGTAGTGACCAAGAAAAAATTCGTATCTGGCACATGCTTACAGACCGTAAGGTCCAGTGTATACGGTCCGTAAGGACCTGGTCAGCAAAGCAAAGTTTCAACTGTTGACATGTTTAGCCCCTGCACTTGCATAGATGAGTTTTTGGCACTTCTAACACCCGTTAAACCATTTTCAAGGCTCTACCATGATGCCTAAGTATAGGGAACACGAAACATGCTCAAAAACATGACGGATGTTGGTTCGTTTGGTCGTACGGTCACGTTGTTCAGCTATTTACGACGAAACACAGACGGACGCGAAAAACGAACCAAATTACGCGACGAATGGAATTTTATCAAGCCAAACACTAAAATAAAAATATTTTAGTGCTTACATAAATTTTTGGGTGTCCGGAGATATCCAGAATGTGAGATATGCGCGAAAGTGCAAACTTGTGCACTTTTTGACACTTTTAGTCCCTGCATGACTTAAAAGTTTATTTTTGCGCACCCAACACCTCTAAGCCTATATATAAGCTATATAAAGGATAAATAGAGTATGTTTAACTCATGGTCATATTCCGAAAGGTCCGTTACCATACGAATCGACATACTTTTGCAGTTTGACGCAAATAGTCCTTTAATCGTACAAAGTAGCGCGAAATGTCGTTTACTGATATCCAAGCCTTCCATGGCCCACAATGGTCATTCCTGAACATATAATTAATTATTACTATGCTCCCGTTCGCTTGAATGGTCACCGAGAGGCGTAGATTCCAAAGTTGACGCTTTAGGTCCCTCTATTGCGCAAACTTGCGCATCTTATCATTTAATAGCATTGAAGCCTCATCTAATCCATATTAGGCATTATTTAAAGTATTATTAAACATCATGATTCTTCGGGTTCGCTAAAAGGTCATTCAGTGTAACACCCCGTGTTTTCACGAGTGAAAGTCAAAGTCAAGGTCAAAGTCAACGACCGATTTCGCGCGACGTGACTCGTAGAAATGTTTTTATTTTATTTATATTATGTGGAGTAAATTTCGTACGTTACAATAATCGAATCATGTTTACCGTATTCCAATCGACCTACGACTGTGAATGATAGGAAGTAACAATGCGATAAAGTTAATCAAGCTATGCTAATCAAATCGACATCGAACCGTAACTCGAACTGTGCATTTTACTTATTGTTTATACGTGTGTGTGTGCCTTACGTGTTACCTGTGCATGTTTATTTTATGTTATGTTGTGATAATCAAGGGAACTCAATCGAACTCGAAGTCTAACTCGAATGTACACGAACCCGAACCCGAATTCCGAGTCGAACCAGATAAGTAGTTGGGACTGAAAGTAATTTGACTAGAAAACCCTATCGAATCGCTCGCAAATCGAAACTGAAACAACATCGTGCCGAACACACCCAAGCAGGCGGCATCCGCACGGATGGTCAATCCGCACGGATTGCCAATCCGCACGGATGACCAGTCCGCGCGGATAGCCCACCCGGGTGCGTGCCATGCGCACGGCTCACCCTTTCCCTTTTTGGCATCCTATAAATACACGGGTCACTCTCCACTTTTTCCACTTTTGGCAAGTGACGTCCGAACCGCACGCATTCTTCACTTTTTCTCAGATTTCTCCCAATCCAGGTAAGATCTTGCACTAATTCTTGTACATCTTTGATCACTGCACAATTCTACACATTTCCATCTTTCAAATCTTCACTTTTAACCATGAAACCACCCGGATTTGAGGTATCCTCGAGTGACGTCATCATGAAGTTCTTATAAACTTCAAGCTTGACCTCATTCCACCAAGAATAACTCAGATCTAAACGATTTCTACAAGATTTCACACTAACTTCACCTAGATCTAAACTTTTCTAAGGATAGAAAGAGTGGAAAGAAATTAACCTAAGTTCTCTCCTTCTTTTACCCTTAAAATCGGTACGAATCTGATCGGTTCTAGTCTCTACTCGATAATAGTGATGCACTAGTCCCAGATCTGGAATTCTACCGCAAGACAACTGATTTCGGGGACAACCGGAACTACCGTTCTGAGTCGCTGACAGGCCGAGTTAGGGTGGTTCCTGACCGGTCTAGTCACGCGGGTGAGAACACAACTCCAAGTGGTTGCCACGTAATCAGAACGTCTCGCTAAACGACAACAGAAACCAAGTGTAGACAGGCTGTGCGCACGAATTACCATCCGCACGCACAGGACATCCGGACAAGTTGTCACCCGGACGAGCTACCCTTGGGACCCACTTTCCAAACAAGGTTTGAGTATCGACGAATGCGCAATCCGGACGGACGGCCTCTGAATGGATTACTCTTCGGATCATGAGATACTAAGGCCTTAAAATGAAAATCAAACAATCTTCATCCGCACGGCCAAGTCGTACGCACGGACAGGCTATCCGGACGGATTGTCTCTGCCCGCGCGCACAGGCTGCCCGCACGGACTACCATACGCACGGACTGCCGTCCGCGCGACCGGCTTGAAAGGTAGAAACACTTATGTGTTTTCTAAATGCTACAACGAAAACTCCAAAGCACAAGCCATCATACACAAACACATCTTAGGAAGAAACAATCCACTTGAACGTTTATCCCCACAAACAACCTAACCGTACGGATAAGTCATCCGCACGCACAACTCGTCCGCACGGGTTACCACCCGCACGGACAGTCGTACGCACGGATAGCTTATCCGGATGGATCACCATCCGCACGGATAGGTCATGCGCACGGATGACTTCTACTCACGGATAGCTGATCCGCACGATCAGCCATCCTAACCACTCTCACTTTATACTATTTTACGCGCCACTTATCGTTACATTATCGAATCTATTCAGGCTAACCGTACTCGCTGTAAAGCGCTCCCTTCAATCCACATTCGCTGTGAGTATACTCGAACCCTTTTTGCTTTAACACTTTTGGGTGTTACATACGTTACAACTATTCAGACTACAACAATCACACTACTCAAGCTATTTTAACGCTAAACCATTAATGCATGTTATACGTGGCTTATGAATGTTTGTTTGTTATGTTTACACATGGAATGCTGTCTACCTGCCTTAGCAACGATAGTACTATAGTTTGGACTCAGCACCCGTTCACACGGGGGTTGTTAAGGATCTTTTACTTGCATGGATTACGGTGGTAATCATGTATTGCGAACTGCCTCGGGCAGTCAACCCGTAGTCATTGGTATCGATGGATCTATGTCGATAACTAACGTGCTTCATTTCACTATGTGTACGTGTTGGTTATGCGTAAACGAATTCGAACTCTATATGCTATTATCTAACTTGTATGCTCACCTTTACATTTTATGTATTGACATTATTTTAACGTATGTGACAGGTGCTTAGGATGCATATGTGGTAGGGAATGGAAGCTAGAATAAAGCTTTAGAGCCCAACAAATAGTTGTCTGTAGATAACTTATTAGGGGTCTCTAGAAGCAGATAAACAATTGCTACTTATTTAAATCTGAGTTGTCGGAACAGAATATTTGTTTTGATGTTGTCTGTAATAACTTGTTTGACTATTTAAGTTACGGTATGGGACGTAATGCGTTAATTAAATGGTGATGATAGTTGTTATGGAAACTTCTGGACAATCTGTTTCGCTCAGTGCCACGCCCCGATGATTCCGCCATCGGTTGGGGTGTGACAGATTGGTATCAGAGCCAGAACTATAGGGAATTAGGCAAGACTCGACCTAGTCCGGGTCGAAGTCTTAGAGACCTAGACTATAGTTAAGAACCAACAGACCGACTCACGCGTATGCGTAAACTCGCCACTATCACTCACTCTTTTCTATCATTGCACTCGAATTTTCAAGTTGTGAACAGGTAATAAGGCCGAGAATAGGTGTGAAAACCGCAAACTCTCGACTAAAGTTGCCAAATCAGCTTGCATTTTAGCTACAGACAAGGAGAATCATACCAAATCAGGAGTGAAATCCATATTTTGATGAATAATCTCCTCAATTTTTATCAAAAACGAGGACGGAAGTTGCAAGATAGGGGTGAAACCCTAACCTTGACGACTCGTCCCGCTTTTATACAAAAACTCCCACCAAAGTTCGATGGACTCCAACGATCTAGAGACACAATATAACCAATGGGAATTGCACCAACGCCCAAGAATCGAGGCAAAGGCATAGTCCTGGAGGTAATTGTGCAGGATTCTTGCGAATAGTTGAGCCACTTTGGTTAGTCGAAGTCTATTAGCCACAGACAATCTACCCTCGATTTATCGATCTTTATGAAATTTTATGCATTTTCTGTTATTTGTTAACGTTTTGAGGTACTATTGATTTCGACCCGACACTATTGCTCCTGCTAAAACACAAAACCCACACAACTCATCGCTAGCGAATCAACAATAGAAGCAATCAGAATGCTTTGTATGCTCCTAGGTACTTTTAGTGACTAAGTTATGTATGTGTTCTGCTATTGTGCTTAGCTGTTTAGGAATAATGTGATTATATGCTCTATGTGTTTATGTGACTTTGTGCGATTCTGTGATTTTGTGACTATATGCGATTACATGGTACGTGTTACTGAGCTTTAGTAGTGGTAGACGTGTGAGGTGAGATTCGAATACATGTGTTGAGTTCCATGGCGATGTCTATTGCAGACAATGTTGTCTGGATCCCGTCATCCACTCTCTCGCCAAGAAAAGAAGGACAGACGTCTTGCGTCCATCGTCGCGAAAGCTGTAGCAAAGGCAGTGAGCGATGCCTATGAAAATGCCAGCAAATCATCCGAGGAATCGAGGACTGAAGGTCCTAGAGCTGTCGCAAGACCTTTCAGTTTCAAACAATTCAAGTCATGTGGGCCGAAAGAATTCACAGGCGAAGGAGGTCCTACTGCACTATTCCACTGGTTTGACTCTATCGAGGTTACTCTGCGACAAAGTGGTTGCCCTGATGACCTTCGAACTCTGAACGCTACCGGCGTCTTTCAGTCCCTTGCTTTGGACTGGTGGACGGCCGAGAGGAACAAGAGAGGGAATGATGCAGCTTACGGTTTGTCGTGGGATGAGCTCAAGGAAGTCATGCTAGAGGAATTCTGCCCTCCTCACGAGCGTCAAAAGCTTGAAGATGAATTTTGGCACATACATCAGAAGGATGGAGACAATGCTGGCCTTACTGCTCATTTCAAACAGCTCAGCATTATCTGTCCTGACCAGGTCAAGACTCCTGAGATGACCATCAAGAAGTACATCCGAGCTTTGCCCGACTGCGTCGCTGATTTCGTGCAAGCGGCTAAGACTGCCACGATCGAAGAAACCTATCTGCTGGCCGCTGAAATCAATGACAAAAGGGTTAAGGCTGGGGTGTGGGATAAGACCTCCAAGCATCTGCATCAAGCTACCACTACTGCACCAACCGCTGAACCTACCTCGTCAAGCAACAAGAGAAAGAACAAGAGAAAGAACAGCTCCACCAACAAGAACTGTGCGATTACTGCTGCACCGATCCAAGTTGTACCTGCCCAACAGCGTCAAGTAGCGGCGCCTGTGGCCAATGCACCGTCAGCCAAGCGTGCATATACTGGACCACACCCACTCTGCCCTACTTGCACCTATCACCACCCGACTGCAATTCAATGCCGCTTCTGTGCTCATTGCAACGTCTACGGCCACTTTACTGCCAACTGCCGTATTCGTCAAGCTCCCGCCAATCAAGCTCCTCCGGCACCCGCAGTCAAAGCCAGAGCATGCTTCACGTGTGGCGACCCGAATCATTTCGCCAACATGTGCCCGAACAGGGTAGTGAAACAAGAACCGCAACAACAGCAACCACAGCAGCAGCAACAGCAGCAACAACAACAACAGGCAGCACGCGCCAGAACTTTCAATCTCAATGTGCGTCAAGCCCAGGCCGACAACAACGTGGTCAATGGTACGTTCCTTGTGAATGGTATTTATGCTTCATGTTTGTTTGATACTGGAGCCGATAATTGCTTTGTGTCACTTGAATTTGAGAAACTCCTTAATCGTAAACGTTTCCGACTCTCCTCTGCATTCGATGTTGAAGTCGCTACCGGAAGAACCGTCGCTGTAAACTCTGTTATTCGTGATTGCACGCTCGAGCTCAACAATCACATCTTCTCAATCGATCTCATTCCTATGCAACTAGGAAGCTTTGATGTCATAGTAGGCATGGACTTTCTACGCGAAAACCATGCCGAAGTTGTGTGCTTCGATAAAATGATTCGTTTTTCGCTCGCGAATGGTGATTCATTGTGCGTTTATGGTGATACTACTTCGAAGGGTCTCAAGCTTATGTCATGCCTACAAGCTAGCAAGTATCTCCGCAAGGAATACAGGGCTTTCTTGGCTCACGTTGTAGCAGCGGAGAAGGAAAAGAAAGAGAAGAAGGAAGTGAAAGACGTTCCTGTGGTTCGAGAATTTCCTAATGTTTTTCCAGAGGACCTTCCCGGACTACCTCCAAAGCGCGATATTGACTTCCGCATTGATCTCATTCCTGGAGCTAATCCTATCGCCAGAGCTCCTTATCGACTCGCGCCGTCCGAAATGCGCGAACTCTCAACCCAACTTCAGGAATTGCTTGAAAAAGGCTTTATTCGCCCGAGCACCTCTCCTTGGGGCGCACCAGTCCTTTTCGTCAAAAAGAAGGATGGGTCGTTCCGGATGTGCATCGACTACCAGGAATTGAATAAGTTGACTATCAAGAACCGCTATCCTCTGCCTCGAATTGACGATTTGTTTGATCAAGTACAAGGCGCTACGTGTTTCTCGAAGATCGATCTACGTTCAAGATATCATCAGCTGCGTATACAAGAGGAGGATATACCCAAAACCGCGTTTTGCACTTGTTACGGCCATTACGAATTTGTCGTCATGCCTTTTGGCCTAACAAACGCACCAGCAGTTTTCATGGATCTGATGAATCGGGTGTGTAAACCATATCTCGACCGTTTCGTCATCGTGTTCATCGACGATGTCTTGATCTATTCCAAAACGAGAGCCGAACACGCGCAACATCTACGTTTAGTTCTCGAGTTGCTCCAGGGGAACCAACTCTACGCCAAATTCTCCAAGTGCGAGTTTTGGTTGGGGGAGGTTCAGTTTCTGGGTCACATCGTAAATAGTCAGGGCATTCACGTCGATCCTGCGAAGATTGAAGCTGTTAAGAGCTGGGTTACGCCTAAGAACCCGACAGAAGTCCGCTCCTTCCTCGGGCTAGCGGGCTATTATCGACGATTTATCGAAGGATTCTCGAAGATTGCTGTACCACTCACTTCTCTCACTCATAAGGACCAGCCTTTTGTCTGGGGAACCAAACAAGAGTCTGCCTTTCGAACCCTCAAACACATGCTTTGCAATGCTCCTGTTCTCACACTACCCGACGGAAACGATAATTTCATTGTCTACTGTGATGCTTCCAACCTTGGTCTCGGTTGTGTTCTAATGCAACGGGACAAGGTCATAGCTTACGCATCTCGTCAGCTCAAAATCCACAAGAAGAACTATACAACCCACGATCTCGAGCTAGGAGCAGTTGTTTTTGCATTAAAGATTTGGCGACACTACCTGTATGGTACATGGTGTACGATCTTCACCGATCACAAGAGCCTACAACACATCTTTAATCAGAAGGAACTAAATATGCGTCAACGCCGATGGGTAGAACTTCTCAACGACTACGACTGTGAGATTCGTTATCACCCAGGCAAGGCAAATGTTGTTGCCGACGCACTTAGCAGACGGAGCTATCTGCTTAGCACTCGAAATGTTTAAGCCCAGCACAACCTCGAAACTCTCATTCGCGACGCCCAGCATGCATGTTTCAACGAACGCACCTTGAAGAAAGAAAGAATCTACCACGATGGAGCCCAGCTTGTGAGCAAATCAAATGGAATATTCCACTTCTTAGACCAAATTTGGATTCCCAAGCGAACCAACCTGCGACAGATTATCATGGATGAAGCTCACAAATCCCGATACTCTATTCATCCCGGTGCTGACAAAATGTACCATGATCTTCGTTATAGGTACTGGTGGCCGGGTATGAAACGGGATATCGCACTCTACGTCAGAAAATGCCTAACCTGTGCTAGAATCAAGGCTGAACATCAAAGACCCTCTGGCTTGCTCGAACAACCACCAATTCCCATGTGGAAATGGGAGAGCATAGCTATGGATTTCGTAACCAAGCTTCCAACCACGTCGTCAGGTCACGACAGCATTTGGGTTGTTATTGACCGTTTGACCAAATCAGCTCACTTTCTGCCAATACGAGAAGACTACAAGGTAGAACGATTAGCCCGAATCTACACCGACGAGATCATTTGTCGACATGGGACGCCTCGTGACATCATCTCTGACCGTGATGCTCGGTTTACTTCACGATTGTGGGAAACGTTTCAAACGGCACTCGGTACAACGCTTAATCTAAGTACGTCGTTCCACCCACAAACCGACGGTCAGACTGAAAGAACGATTCGTACGCTTGAAGACATGCTCCGTTCGTGTGTCCTAGACTTCGGTGGTAATTGGGATAGACACCATCCGTTAGTCGAATTCTCGTACAACAACAGCTATCAGGCTAGCATCCAGATGGCACCTTTCGAGGCCTTATACGGAAGAAGATATTGATCGCCTATTGTGTGGCACGAGATCGGTCACTCGCAATTAACCGGTCCGGAGCTGCTACAAGAAACGACAGACAAAATTTTCCAAATTCGAGACAACCTAGCGAAAGCTCGGGATCGACAGAAAGTTTACGCCGATAAAAAGCGCAAACCCCGGGAATATGGCATTGGTGACTACGTACTCCTAAAGGTATCACCTTGGAAGGGTGTAGTCCGATTCGGCAAGAAGGGGAAACTCGCGCCTCGATATGTTGGACCTTTTAAGATTCTGGAAAGAATCGGAAAAGTTGTCTACAGACTCGAATTACCGGAAGAACTTAGCAATGTCCATCCGACTTTCCACGTGTCAAACCTCCGAAAGTGCATCGCCGACCACGACTTACATGTTCCTCTAGATGATCTACAAATGAACGAAACATTACACTTCGTGGAGAAGCCTGTCGAAATCAGGATCGCCAAACCAAAGAACTCAGACGCTCCCGCATTCCTATTGTGAAAGTCCGATGGGAAGGCAAACGAGGCGCGGAGTTCACTTGGGAACTCGAAAGCGACATGAAGGCAAAGTATCCACAGTTGTTTAACGAAGAAGTAATGTCCGGTTAAGAAAGGCAAGGTGGCATACTTGTAAATAAGGAGAGATTCCTTATATCCTTGGCCTATAAATAGAACCCTTAGGGTTAGTTTAAGGACTTTTGCTCATATGGTGATTTAGAGAGATAATCTTAGAAAGAGAAAGTAGAGAAAGAAAGTGGCAAGGTGATTCTAGTATTTTGTACGACGTTTTAAGTAATCAATAGAATCACAATTGTTGTAAATTCTAGTGCGTTTGATCTGAGCAATCGATCACCTGCTCAGATACCACTTGTAGGATCGGTTTTGACTTCGCTACGATCATGTGTAGTCAAGCACGTTCGCGGATCCCGCACGTCGAACGTATTGTTACGCAACCGAATCGGAGATAAATCCGGACCTACAGTAATCAAGATTTCTCCCAAACGGCTTCGAATTGAAATCTAAAACTTTATAGGCTTTTAGATTAGATGTTTTCGCACATCATATCCAAAAATCAGCAATTTTTTTAACCGTAAAAACTCGGTCAATTTGACGATTTTCAATGGTCCGAACGCAGGACTCTCACATGTGATCCACGGTTAATTACGGCTTCCAGCTAAATTTCGGGACGAAATTCCCTAAACAAAGGGAGGCTGTAACACCCCGTGTTTTCACGAGTGAAAGTCAAAGTCAAGGTCAAAGTCAACGACCGATTTCACGCGACGTCACTCGTAGAAATGTTTTTATTTTATTTATATTATGTGGAGTAAATGTCGTACGTTACAATAATCGAATCGTGTTTACCGTATTCCAATCGACCTACGACTGTGAATGATAGGAAGTAACAATGCGATAAAGTTAATCAAGCTATGCTAATCAAATCGACGTCGAACCGTAACTCGAACTGTGCATTTTACTTATTGTTTATACGTGTGTGTGCGCCTTACGTGTTACCTGTGCATGTTTATTTTATGTTATGTTGTGATAATCAAGCGAACTCAATCGAACTCGAAGTCTAACTCGAACGTACACAAACCCGAACCCGAATTCTGAGTCGAACCAGATAAGTAGTTGGGACTGAAAGTAATTTAACTAGAAAACCCTATCGAATCGCTCGCAAATCGAAACCGAAACAACATCGTGCCGAACACACCCAAGCAGGCGGCATCCGCACGGATGGTCAATCCGCACGGATTGCCAATCCGCACGGATTGCCAATCCGCACGGATTGCCAATCCGCACGGATGACCAGTCCGCGCGGATAGCCCACCCGGGTGCGTGCCATGCGCACGGCTCACCCTTTCCCTTTTTGGCATCCTATAAATACACGGGTCACTCTCCACTTTTTCCACTTTTGGCAAGTGACGTCCGAACCGCACGCATTCTTCACTTTTTCTCAGATTTCTCCCAATCCAGGTAAGATCTTGCACTAATTCTTGTACATCTTTGATCACTGCACAATTCTACACATTTCCATCTTTCAAATCTTCACTTTTAACCATGAAACCACCCGGATTTGAGGTATCCTCGAGTGACGTCATCATGAAGTTCTTATGAACTTCAAGCTTGACCTCATTCCACCAAGAATAACTCAGATCTAAACGATTTCTACAAGATTTCACACTAACTTCACCTAGATCTAAACTTTTCTAAGGATAGAAAGAGTGGAAAGAAATTAACCTAAGTTCTATCCTTCTTTTACCCTTAAAATCGGTACGAATCTGATCGGTTCTAGTCTCTACTCGATAATAGTGATGCACTAGTCCTAGATCTGGAATTCTACCGCAAGACAACTGATTTCGGGGACAACCGGAACTACCATTCTGAGTCGCCGACAGGCCGAGTTAGGGTGGTTCCTGACCGGTCTAGTCACGCGGGTGAGAACACAACTCCAAGTGGTTGCCACGTAATCAGAACGTCTCGCTAAACGACAACAGAAACCAAGTGTAGACAGGCTGTGCGCACGAATTACCATCCGCACGCACAGGACATCCGGACAAGTTGTCACCCGGACGAGCTACCCTTGGGACCCACTTTCCAAACAAGGTTTGAGTATCGACGAATGCGCAATCCGGACGGACGGCCTCTGAATGGATTACTCTTCGGATCATGAGATACTAAGGCCTTAAAATGAAAATCAAACAATCTTCATCCGCACGGCCAAGTCGTACGCACGGACAGGCTATCCGGACGGATTGTCTCTGCCCGCGCGCACAGGCTGCCCGCACGGACTACCATACGCACGGACTGCCGTCCGCGCGACCGGCTTGAAAGGTAGAAACACTTATGTGTTTTCTAAATGCTACAACGAAAACTCCAAAGCACAAGCCATCATACACAAACACATCTTAGGAAGAAACAATCCACTTGAACGTTTATCCCCACAAACAACCTAACCGTACGGATAAGTCATCCGCACGCACAACTCGTCCGCACGGGTTACCACCCGCACGGACAGTCGTACGCACGGATAGCTTATCCGGATGGATCACCATCCGCACGGATAGGTCATGCGCACGGATAGGTCATGCGCACGGATGACTTCTACTCACGGATAGCCGATCCGCACGATCAGCCATCCTAACCACTCTCACTTTGTACTATTTTATGCGCCACTTATCGTTACATTATCGAATCTATTCAGGCTAACCGTACTCGCTGTAAAGCGCTCCTTTCAATCCACAATCGCTGTGAGTATACTCGAACCCTTTTTGCTTTAACACTTTTGGGTGTTACATACGTTACAACTATTCAGACTACAACAATCACACTACTCAAGCTATTTTAACGCTAAATCATTAATGCATGTTATACGTGGCTTATGAATGCTTGTTTGTTATGTTTACACATGGAATGTTGCCTACCTGCCTTAGCAACGATAGTACTATAGTTTGGACTCAGCACCCGTTCACACGGGGGTTGTTAAGGATCTTTTACTTGCATGGATTACGGTGGTAATCATGTATTGCGAACTGCCTCGGGCAGTCAACCCGCAGTCATTGGTATCGATGGATCTATGTCGATAACTAACGTGCTTCATTTCACTATGTGTACGTGCTGGTTATGCGTAAACGAATTCGAACTCTATATGCTATTATCAAACTTGTATGCTCACCTTTACATTTTATGTATTGACATTATTTTAACGTATGTGACAGGTGCTTAGGATGCATATGTGGTAGGGAATGGAAGCTAGAATAAAGCTTTAGAGCCCAACAAATAATTGTCTGTAGATAACTTATTAGGGGTCTCGAGAAGCAGATAAACAATTGCTACTTATTTAAATCTGAGTTGTCGGAACAGAATATTTGTTTTGATGTTGTCTGTAATAACTTGTTTGACTATTTAAGTTACGGTATGGGACGTAATGCGTTAATTAAATGGTGATGATAGTTGTTATGGAAACTTCTGGACAATCTGTTTCGCTCAGTGCCACGCCCCGATGATTCCGCCATCGGTTGGGGTGTGACATTCAGAGGTATAATTAAACATATTGACGCTTTTAGCCCCTCTAACTTGCAAAGTTGCGCGTAACTTTACTTATAGGCATAAAAACCTTAGACGACCAATAATTGGCATTCCCGAGAGTATAATCAAATATCATGAAGCTCCCGGTTTGTTAAAAGGTCACTCAGAGGTAAGAATTAACATGTTGACGCTTTTAACCCTTCGTTGCGCAAACTTTCAATTAATTACGCAAACGGCTACACTCGATCGACAAGTGGCTCATTTGTGAATATAATCATCGTGAGAGGTTATTCAGAAAATTATTTTAGGTATGCTAACATTTCCAGTCCTTTCATAATCATGGTTTTTTATTTTTCGAAAAATTAGTCCCTTAAATTCAACACTTGACTTCATTAGGGTTTGTTACTCGTGTCAATACACCATTGGACGTGATTTTTACGAGGTGTTACAAGGATGTTGTCCTGTTTGTGGTTGATGGTTCAAGTGGTTGGACAAGTTATGTGTGTGATCCCAAAGGAGTCGAAAAACAGGGGGTGCAGTGTTGTATTGGCTGTAACAAAGGTGTTGATGCAAAAAGAACACAAAAGACCGAGTATTAAGGTGGAAGAACTTCAATCTTAGTTGGTATTCAAGACCTAGGAAGAACTTGACAATATTAGGGATGATTGTTGGAACTAATCTTGTCAATACTCAAAATTTGGAGGTTTTAAATGGTTCATTCTTATTTGTATTTTATTTTAGTATGAACATTTAAAAATTATACTAGTTTTATTTTATTTGGTTTTCTTGTAGGAGTAGGTTACTTGTTCTCCAGTATAAATATGAGTTATAGTTTATGTTTATATACCTTAAATTTTAATCAAAAAAATTTTCTTGTTACATTTATTCTTTGATTATACTAAAGATGACCTGATTTCCAATAGCATTCGGTTATGAAAAAGATATGAATTGTTGCCTATCAGGTTTCTTTGACAATACCCGGTTTTATCCCAAGCATAAGAAAAAAAAACTCCAAATCTGTTGTTGATTCATAATAATGAGGCGTCTTGGCAAACTAAGGACCATGATAACAAACAAACTTTTTATGAACAATCACATTACAATAATAGTCACCTTCTATCTGGATGTAATTTTCATTTAGAGAGTTAATGAGATTAACGTGTATTTTCTACTTAAAAGAATTAACAAGACACATGATTGCAACATTACATGCCTCCATGTTTCATCATATGAGTTTTCGGTTTTGAATTTTATTGGGTCATAACGAAAAACCGAATCAGTTTTTTACAAACCAGTTTAAGTATAGGTTTTGGGCTTGGATAATACTTGTTCCCATTAGGGGCGTTGATGCAATTATATTATGTTACTTGAAGGCCCCCTATGAAATCAACCACCTTTCAAGACTTGCATTCAATATTTTACGACAACACACTTGTTCATTTTACGTTTTACGATCAAAAGCTGGGGTTTCGCTTGAGAGCGATGGAAGTAGAGCAATCCACAATCAGATGATGAGGCCTTAATGAAGCAAAGCATTGGATTCGTTAAAGCCCTACAAGTATTGTTTTAATTCAGTTTCGACATTTAATGTGCTTCTTCCGCTTTGTATGAAACCAGTTTATGTGGTGAACGCATGAATAATGCCTGATAAATATGTTCCTAAGGAGAAATGAACAAACCTGAAATGTGGAGAGAAAAGAGGAAAATGGTGCAAAGGACAATGCAAAGAGTTTCCGGTGGGTTTTTTCTAATTGCATATTGATTGTACTGTTTTCTTCTAATTTTTTTTGGACATAACGAGGCTTGCTTGAAGTTACCTAGTGTTGGATTGACATTACATGTTAATAGTGTTGTTCTTGAAGTTTGTTGTTAGTGCGGAGTTATATCTTGGTGCACAAAATGACCAATGTGTCATCTATATTTGCTGGTTATCCCGGGTTTTCTTCCAGTTATGCCTTCATGACATATCCAACTTGTTACTTTTCCAAACTAGAGATACGGGTGTTAAATGTAAATCGGTGAAAAAGAAAAAGAAAAGAAAAATAAACCGAGTAAAGTACATGAAGTATAAATGAAAATCACTAAATGAGAAAACACTAACCGACAAAGGAGTAACGTACAATGAGTGTAAATGAAAATTTACTAAATGAGAAAACACTAAGTGACAACCGAATAAAGTATATAAGTGTAAATATAAATTTACACTAAAAGACGAAATAGATTATAAGACGAAAAGTTACTATTCTTCTATATGTTCTAAATTAATATATATTTACCAAACAAAAATACATAATGTAGATTTTAAGGTGGTTGTTTTATCACATTATTACAATATAAATGTTTTCGCTGTATAAGAAGAAAAATCTGGGACCGCTTTTGGAGGAAGATAATATAAAAAGATGCATGAAAATACGGGTGTCAAATGTAAATTGCTAAAAGAAAAGAAAAACAGACCGAGTAAAGTACTAGAAATATAAACGAAAATTACTAAATTAAAACGCACTAAATGACAAAGGAGTAACGTACAGTGGGTGTAGATGAAAATTCGCTAAATGAGAAAACACTATGTGAGAACCGAGAAAAGTATAGAAGTGTAAATGAAAGTTTACACTAAAAGACAAAATAGATTATACGACAAAATAACTATTATTCTTCCGTATGTTCTAAATTATTATATATATATATATATATATACATAATATCACTTATCGTTTTCCCTATTCACTTCTCTTATAGCCTTATAGACACATCCCTTTCAACTTTCAAATTGATAAGTACACATCTTGCTACAATTGTTGAAATGCCCAAGTTGAAATCTCACTCTCAAATTGATAAATAAACAAGTTGGGCTTGAAAGTGTTACACCCTAACCGATGGCGGAAACATCGAGGCGGGGCGAAAAATATTGCTAAAAGACTTCATAATGCAAAATTGCGACAATAATTAAAATTTAAATTGTTGTTTTTGCTAAACACAATGGTGGTAATCATTTTTGCTGAAACGGAGCAGTGGAGAATATAAACCAACTCTGGCGAAGATTCCTACCAAATTTCGGTGACTGTTGTTTTCTAGTTGTTCTTTTAAATCTAGTTAGATCGGGTGTTTTTATACCTCCTTGCAAGTTTCCGTCCCATAATGTGCTCTGACGATTTTCCAATGACCGCTCCGATGAGGGGTCAATTTGGGACTTTTCCACTAAAGATACATTTCCGGGATCCTAATGACTCGTAAATTCCATACGAAACACTTTCATCGCGATACAAAAACATTTTTGAACACGTTTTGGATTTCTTGAAGGGCTAGGGCATAATGAGTAGTAAGTACCATTGAAGCCTTGAAGGAGAATATGAATGAATTAAAGATTAAAAACATCTTCTTCAAGTTAGCTTGGACCGTGTTTAGAGAAGCTAACCACTGAACTCCCAAAACTACATCAGCTCCTCCAATGGAACATGTGATTTGAGTGCTATGACATCTTCCCTAAGAGACTCCATGGATTCAAGCCTGGTGTCTATGGACGCTAACTGAACAACAACAGTATCAGGGTTAGAAGAATTGGGATCTGAATTGTTCCGGGTTTGTGGTACCATTTTTGCTTATTTACCCGGCAATGGAACCAAATGATAGATTCTTGAAATTGAAAGTTTGCAATAACAAAAGAAACAAACAAGATCTGCCAAATTCGAGAAGGCAACTCTCCAAAACAACACACACAATAATCAATATACTGAACGAACACAAAATTAAACAATGTCTCCTACTAATACTACCACTAACAACAGTTATTAAACTATTCTGGAAACTTCCTAAAACTATTCCTGCTAGATGAGTTCCCACTATGTTTCTGAGTTAATTAAATCAGCAGCCGGGTCAGATTTTGGGCTTTGATTTGGGCCAGTCGGTACTGGGTATGTATCAGTCTGCTTTAGTATACTTTACAGTTTACAACTTCTTTCAAGACTAACCTTCTAAATTTTCATTTGCAGGTGAAATGATTATCGATATGTTTGCTAATTTTCGAGGGAGAAATAATCCCGTTTGGTCTCTTGAGCCAGGACCCTCTACTCCTGCTACGCCGGTTTACATCCGCAATCTTATTTCAAACTACTTAATCGACTAGTTTCATGATTATCTGAATTATATTTATAGATTTCCTTGCATATGTATAAGTAGACGCTATGACTCGGGCACATCAGTTATCACAAAGTTTGAAACACAGTTTTATTCATCCATTTATGAAAAAAGGCTACTTATATAGTAATTCTGGAAATTCATAGTTTTTAATTGACTTCATGTGCCAAAATGTCATAACTTATACCTTTGGTTATAAACCATTCCAGTGGAGTTTTTTGATATGCATCCCAAAGGTTTGAGAGCTTTCAATGGTGACTATAATTTATATTTCAAAGAAGAAAATGAAACGGAACATACCGTCACATACAAGAAGACTTCTCACAGGCTTAGTAAAGGGTTGAGAAAGTTACTGAATGCACTTAAACCGGAGGATGGGGATATTATGATATTTGAGTTTATTGGACACCGTGTAACGATTTGCATTTTTGTACTTCCGTTATTTAGAAAGTGTAATCGTATTTCTATTTATGGAAACTTTATTCATATCATGTTCGTATTCCATTTCCAGTTTTGTAATTCGAGTTTTATACATATTTATGGAGACTTCGATCATAAGGAAATTCATGCTTTATACTATTTGTTATTCGTGCAATCAATCAACTAAATACGTGTTTGCTTGCACACAGACACTTGTTATACGTGCAATTATTCATACATATGTTCACGATACTCGAATTACACTTACGTACGCTTTCTATGCTTAAAAACATGTCAAAATACAAAGTTATTGCATAAAATGATAACAAATGGAAGTTCAGGGGCCAAATTATAAATAAAACAAAGTTGTTGGAACCAAGGGGCGCCACGGGGCGCGAGCCACCCCCTCCCTTTCCTCTCGCAGGCGATCAGAGGCCTTGATCCGCAGCAAGTTGTTTCTTGAGCACGGGTTGGTCACCATTTTCCCACTTGTTTACTCCCCAATCACCTTTAAGGGTGGGAGTTGGCTACAAAGTCATTTTTTCCTAAAAAGTGTAGGAAGTGTTTTGGTGATGACATGTGCCATCTCTAGTATTTTAATAAATGGGTATAATTGTAATTGACTAAAAAAGTTATTTATGGAAGAGATAATTCTTATTAACTAATTGTGGTTTTTATGGAAACTCTTATGTCTTGAACCTACCATTGATTTTGTACACCACATTAATAGCAACATCCTTCATCTAACATTCATCTCATCCTTCATCTAAAGTTCAAAACATAAAACACCTTATTTATTTCTTGACGTTGTGTTTTATTAGTTTCTGGTTCTTTACATTGTGTTATATCAATTTCACAATAAAACATAGCATCTTTTATCCGAAGTTCGCAAGATAAAACAAATTAGTTATTTCTTGACGTTGTGTTTTATAAGTTTCTGGTTCTTTACACTGTGTTATATCAGTTTCTGGTTCTTTACACTGTGTTATATCAGTTTCTGGTTCTTTAAACTGTGTTATATCAGTTTCGACAATTAAACACACACCTCACGCATTTCGAAACATAAAACCCATTCATTATTTATTGACTTAGTGTTTTATCATTTTCTTGTGTTCTTCACATTGTGTTATATCAGTTTTCATATTAAACACACTCCAAACAACATCTGTAACACATTTCTGGTTCTTTTTACCCCCAACAATCATATATAGATTAGAAAATATAATATAATCATAGTAAGATGTTATCATGTTAGTATTGTTATCGATGATTCGATGCAGACCACTAATAAGAGCCTAAGAGGGTATCGATCAAGAGAAAAGTATGTGTTATTACTATAAAAGATTTATATCATCAATCATATACAAGGCTTTGAATCGAATAAAATAATATTGAAATAAAATCGCTAATTGCATCAAAATAATCATACACGAGATTTAATACTACAAAAAAGAGTAAATTGCTAAAATAGTCCCTAACCTTTGTTCACATTTGCTAGATCCATCCAAAAAAAGTTTTTTTCTCATATGAACCACTGAGGTTTCAAAAAAGTTGCTAAATCCATCCAAACTTCAGGGATGATTTTAGCAATTTAATAAAACAAACTTTTTTTGGATGGATTTAGCAAATGTGAACAAACGTCAGGGACGATTTTAGCTAGCAATTTACTCTATTTTTTTTCATCTTTTTATTATATCTCTTAATTAACATAACATCTATTTATTTTTTTATTTTCATCTTTTTATTAAATTTCTAATTTAACATAAAATCTACTAGTTTTTTTTTTTTTTTTTTGAACGGCGAATTTCTACAACAGGCGATAGATTCGCACCCGCTTTTGCAGGCCCTCCACCCCACTCTGGCCAAGACTATGTTGTCTTAACCGGGCTCACGCTTGGCATCAGAGTTTGGTTTGGCGCTCCCCGACAAAATTTCTAGCCTACTGCCATATGCGAGTAGTTGCACCCTCCACAAGAGCCGAAAACTCTCTGGAGTAAATGCACTGTAATAGAAAACTCGGGTGTACTCCGCGGGTTTCGAACCTGTGACCAGGCCTTCACCTAGTATTTTTTTGTTCATTTATAAAATAAAATACACGTTCTTGCTAAACAGGTAACAAATTAAACCGTTGAAAAGATTTTGTCGTACAATTAACTTTATTAAAGGATTAGTAATGAGTAAAATGTTTACATTTTAAAAGACTTGGTTAGATGATTATAAATATAAAACCGTATTCATAATTGTAAAATATAAATTATTAATCTTTATTATGAAGTTGGTGAAAGCCTAGTCACAGGTTCGAAACCCGCAGAGCACACCCGAGTTTTCTATTACAGTGCATTTACTCCAGAGAGTTTTCGGCTCTTGTGGAGGGTGCAACTACTCGCATATGGCAGTAGGCTGAAAATTTTGTCGGGGAGCGCCAAGCCAAACTCTGATGCCAAGCGTGAGCCTGGTTAAGACAACATAGTCTTGGCCAGAGTGGGGTGGAGGGCCTGCAAAAGCAGGTGCGAATCTATCGCCTGTTGTAGAAATTCGCCGTTCAAAAAAAAAAAACTAGTAGATTTTATGTTAAATAAGATATTTAATAAAAAGAAGAAAATAAAAAAATAAATAGATTTTATGTTAATTAAGAAATATAATAAAAAGATGAAAATAAAAAAATAGAGTAAATTGCTAAAATCGTCCCTGACGTTTGTTCACATTTGCTAAATCCATCCAAAAAAAGTTTGTTTTATTAAATTGCTAAAATCGTCCCTAAAGTTTGGATGGATTTAGCAACTTTTTTGAAATCTCAGTAGTTCATATGAGAAAAAAATCTTTTTTTGGATGGATCTAGCAAATGTGAACAAATGTTAGGGACTATTTTAGCAATTTACTCTACAAAAAATAATCAATTATTAAAAGATACCATCGAGTTCCGTCTAGAATCAAATTGAAATAGAAACACAAAATATGTACATTAAAATAGAAATGATATATAATTCTGCCAACAATCGATATCATAATAAAGTTGTGTCTCTCTTGAAATGATGATAAATTACTAAACCCAATTAAAAATAAACAAATATTTGCATAGCCTTTGAAGTAAATTTCAAAACACACAATAAAATCATCCACAAGTTGTGGGTTATCGCCACTTAAAAAAAGTTTTAAACTAAATCATAAACTGAAACTTACAGTTGTATTGTGATCTATGATTTTAAGAGATTTTCTATTTTTTAGTATAGAAGATGATAAGTGAGAAGAGAGAGATGGAGGTTTGCAAGATTTAAGGAGTAGTTTGTGGAATGACAGTTATTTGTGTTTTTTTAAAACTCACCAAAAGACTTTTTTGCCCTCCATCAATCATATAATTCCTTATTTAAAACATAAATATTACTAAAATTCCACCAAGATGATCTTAACCATTAAAAACAATCATCTAATGATCCAAAACACTTCCTACACTTTGTAAGAAAAACACACTTTGTAGAGGAACCTCACCCTCACCTTTAAACCTCATTAAACTCAAAACCCTACTAACTCATTATATAAACCAGCCTCCTACGCCTCTCTTGCACTTTTCCAAACCCTCAAACACTCTCAAATCACTCCATAATCTTTTGAAATTTCAAGAAGAGGCAGATTTGTCTTAAGTCTCAAAGTGAGTTCATACTCACTTTTCTTCATCATTTCTTCATCTTTTCTTCCACTACAAAGCTTGGAACACCTCTAGGAGTGTTTCCACAAGTTTACCATGGTAAACTAAGGTGGAACATCAACATTTTGAGGTCCAAACTTTCTGTTTTGGAAGAACTTTATGTAAATCTTTATAAACTTTACTTTTTCATGTGAATTTTGTGCCTAACTTGTCTCTAATCTCATCTATGATTATGGGACTTGTTTAAGGTTGATTCTCATAAGTTTAGGGGTCCAAGAACCTCATAAACTTTCTATTTTGATAGAGTTTAGACAACTCACAAGTGATGAAACCATCCAAGTCTACCATAGTTCATGTGGCAAGACTTGTGTTTTGGTAAAGGTATGAAACCCCCGGGCTGTCCTTACTTGACTACTTGATGAACTAGATAGTTAGTTGTATTTCATTTTCATTCTGGACCAACCAGGTTTACCAACTAAGTTGGTAAACTTTATGCTTTGGTGAATCATACAATGAGGTATATCATACCTCCATGCTTGACTTACATGAATTCTATGATATTATATGATGGATAAATCTTAACTTATACTATATAATATATAATGTGTATATATATATATAACCGAATTTGTGATATTAACCGGATTATGGTTATATGTCATGAACATAGGTTTCCTTGTCTTTGTTCTAAATTCCTCAGTTTTGATTCTAATGGGCAAATTAGGACCGGTGAAATCACACACGAACTTAGTGTCAAAACGAGTATTTAGACAAGATATACTTTCGTGTACTTATACTTTTATATACTTAAATTTCGAATCTGAATCTTCCACAAAATCCTAATACTCACACACCTCTGTTTCCTCCGTGTAGGGTAACTGCGGTGTTCCATCACTAACAACTTATCAACTTCGCGGTTTAACTTGGAAAGCTTGCAAAACGTGAGTGTACATGACCATTTTTATTTTAACACTTTTGGGTGCAATACGTATACATTATCAAACTCACACAATCACATACTTTATGCTTAAAACATAAACAAACAATCCAATATACATGCTTAATATGTTATGCTTGAATTCGTATATGCTAGACTATTCTTATGCTTTATATTTGTCATTAACTTCGTACAAGACTCCCTTAATATGTATAGCGCTATAGGAGTAACGCACCGCTCGTATTCTTGAGGTCATGTTAAGTTAAATAAAACGATCTTATCGTTGCTACAATAAGATTACGCTAGCGGAAATCTTTGGGTTAACATTTATAGTTGCATGCTAGTATTTTATGTTGGTTCTAGAAAGCCATTATGCCATGTGGATTTGTTGAACTTTATACATACGCTAGTACACAAACTTGTATGCTCGCCAATACTTTATGTGTTGACATGTACTTTAATATGTATTGCAGGAAATTGATGACGATGATGATGAAAAGAATCTAGTAGGAAGGACTAGAAACGCACCAAACTTTAAGTTATGTTTATTAGATTAGTCATACGTTCCATGTTGTACTTTTGTTTCTAAATCATGTACTTGAACCGTTAGCAATGAAATGAAAGTCTACTTTTTAAATACTTGTCACGTTTAGTCGTTATGAAGTCTCTTGCAATCTCGTTTTCGTCTCACTCCGATGTTTTCGCCATCGGTTGGGGTGTGACACACCGCCACTTCAAGGTTGAAATCAAGTATTTTATTGTATAAGCTTCTGGTTTTCGATTGATATTGTGACATTTACATTTGCTTTTTTTAGTTTGTCTTTAACATGCCTGCAGGGAAGCATTTGTTGACTACTAGGTTCACAACAACATGCTTACAAAAGATACAACTAGGGGTGTTTGAAACTATCCGTATCCGAAAATCTGATCTAAAATATCCGATATCCGAATTTTCAGATTTGGTTATTGATTTTAAAAGTTTTCGGATATTTCAAGACCTTCTACTCCTGCTACGCAGGTTTTCATCCGCAATCTTATTTCAAACTACTTAATCGACTAGTTTCATGATTATCTAAATTATATTTATAGATTCCCTTCCTTATGTACTGGTAGACGCTATGACTCGGGCACATCAGTTATCAGAAAGTTTGAAACACAGTTTTATTCATCCATTTGTGAAAAAGGCTGCATATGTAGTAAGTCCGGAAATTCATCGTTTTTAATTGACTTCTTGTGCCAAAATGTCATAACTTATACCTTTGGTTACAAACCATTCCAGTGGAGTTTTTTGATACGCATCTCAAAGGTTTGAGAGCTTTCGATGGTGACTACAATTTATATTTCAAAGATGAAAATGAAACGGAACATACCGTCACATACAAGAAGACTTCTCACAGGCTTAGTATAGGCTTGAGAAAGTCACATACAAGAAGACTTCTCACAGGCTTAGTAAAGGGTTGAGAAAGTTACTGAATGCACTTAAACTGGAGGATGGGGATATTATGGTATTTGTGTTTGTTGGACACTACCACTTCAAGGTTGTAATCTTGTTCTTTTACGTATGTGTATTTTTTATATGTGGTTTAATTAATAATCTTGGTTTTCAATTTGTAGGTCCATATTGTAAGGAAATGACATTTTCTACGGTGATGTAGACGAGCTACAATTGCTTCTTGAAGCGATGCCATAATAAAATAGAAATAGATATAAATCGTGATACATAGCAAAATATAAACAGATTCGACATCATAAAACATCTATATAGATACTGTAAGGAAATCACATGTAATGAAGTATCCGAAAATTTAATTTTTATTTTTCTTGATATCCGAATATCCGAAAATATCCGAAATATCCGAAAACTTGATGTGATTTAGGTGTTGATGTGAGAATTGGAGCCGCTTTCGTTCGCATGTGAGAATGATGTATTGTTTGCTGAGCGTGTTCGTATTGGAGGGCATATGTGGAATTGACTGGCACTTTGACAGTCTCGCATATTATCAGCTAAGTATTTTCCACTGTATAGTTTTGTATATTTTTATTAGTTTTTCTTTCTTTATTTTAGATTTAGTTTTGGTTTCGAGTCGTCTTTCTGTGCCTGCGTTAGGGACAATGCATACCTTAAGTGTGGGGACGGGACATAGAGTCGTACATAGAGTCGCAGTGTTAAGTCAAGTTAAGTCATTTTTGAGTCATAAAAAATAGAAAATTTGAAAAATCCAAAAAAAAAAAAAAAAAAAAAAATTAGAAAATATCTCTTGTTTTAGAGTTTGAAATTAAATACGAAAAATGATAATACAGTCGGGTATGTTCGGTCCTCAAATAATAATAATATGAGTATAATAAGTTGAGCATGTGTCTGATTTGGGATATGTGGGGTCTTGCCACAATGGTAACATATGTCATCTTTGTAGTTTAAGGCCCTTTTCTTGCCTTGGCTTGAGGTTTCGGATTATATGTGCTTTTGGTCTTCAACTTTCTCTTAGCAGCTACTAGCATATTTCGTAGCTCAGCTGTAGTCCCTCCATAGCCATGTTTATTGTCGCCTATGACAAACTCTTCGTACTCAGGCGGAAAAGAAAGTAAGATCATATCTATATCCATATCCAGGTGCATCTAGTATCCAAGCTTCTCAAGCATGTCAATGTAGCTCTCCATTCTGTCAACATGTTCTTTGCTATCATGCTCAAATTTCATTGGGCGCGTGATTTCCTTGACTATTGTGAAGTTCCATTTTTGCTTGTTTTGAAACCTCTCTTGCAATGCAATGATCATATCATAGGCATGGCTATACTCAAATCATTTAAAAAATCTTTAGGAAATTCTTCAGACATCGGTTGTGGTGGTAGGTTGTGGCATTGGGTGGGTTCCATCAATGAACCGGTACAAGTCAAGACCATAGAAAAGGGCTTCGATTTTGGGTCTTCATCGATGTATTAAGAACAAACTATGAACTTTGGTCATGGTTTTCAGACATTGTGATGCTTGATGGTGATGAAGGTTGTGATCGAGAAGAAGCAGTTTGTGAGGAGATGGTAGAGCCAAACTTTAATACCAAATAAACAATTTAGATAAGCAAGAAGAATTGGCTCTAAAGTAATATTATTCACAATAGCAAAAAATACATATAAAGGAAAAAAGGAAAAGTAATTATAGGAAGGTATACTAGATATGTTCAATAGTGAATTTGACTATCAAAATACAATATATATACAATTAAGGAAACAAATGAAATCGTGGAGGCTGTAATCATGGAGAGTATCATCATCGAGATTCATAAATAAGTCTAACGAGTTTGTTATAGGAAAAAAAACTGCACATAGAACTGTCTTTTGCCATGAGCAAATCTTGGGAGTGATACGGTTTCTCAGCCATTTCATTCACTGTAGCTTTAAAACTCAACAAGTTATGAAGATCTAATGGAATTGATGAGGAATACCTAGATAAACAAATTTAGCAAGAATAGCTATGATGATTTCTGATATGTCGACATTCTCTAATTCGGATGATTGAGATTTTTATTGTTTGTCTTATTTTTTAGGGAAGATAGGTGACCGAAGAACGGGGTGATGATGACAAGGCAGAGAATGGTGCATTTGATCAACAATTCTTGATGGTGTTTTTGTAGCATCTTCATTCGATGGCGGCAAGAAATGGTGCCTCAGTGTACAGTATCTTCATACAATCAATATACCAATGGAACTCAGATAAGCAACACTTGAGTGTTGATTGGTCACGAAAACCGCAACTTTAGGGTAGGGGGTATAATGTTCGGTGAGTTATGCGGGGAGTGGGAGTCACCGATCGGTGACCATACCCACTTGATTGAGTTATGCGGTGAGTGGGTAATCGGTGAGGGAATTCGGTGTGTAATCACCGAAGTGATTGAAGAGTGATAGAGGAGAGAGAGGAGAGAGGAGAGAACAACCAATCAAAAGTGAGAATCACTCAAACACCCTAGAGTGATTAACCATACCTAGTGTTTGAGTGCAAAATGGGGAGTGGAATGGGGAGTTGACATGGCATAATATTATTGGGTAGGATTTCACTCAATCACCCTAGAGTGATTAACCATACTCTCCACCCTTAGTTCCCATAAATTCAAATGTTGATTTCTTCTAATATAACAACAACAACCATACCCAGTAAATCCCACAAATAGCAAAGCTATTTATAGGGTCTGGGGAGGGTGGGATGTAGACAGACCTTGCCTCTATCCCTATGGATAGAGAGGCTGCTTCCAACACTCGGCTCTAAAACGAACAGCATACCAACACATCAAGTCAAAGAATATAGACAAATAGAATATATAAAAAAAGTCACATATACCAAGAAAGTGATCAGAGTGACACAGTATAATGTAAATCATGTATAATAGCATAAAACCCCATTCCGGCATAAACACAAGAGGTCAATCACCGATAAAGTCACTTAAAGAATAAGAAAAACCTACGTCCCTAAAATACCCCTAAGACATTACTGGAATATCCTCTAGAAGTCCTTAACCCTAATCATACGCCTCCACGAAGTCCTATCTTGGACCATGTACTCAGAAAGATGCAACTCTAGTAAATCGTGCCTAATCTGCTCGTCCCATGTCAGTTTGGGTCTGCCTCTTCCTCTCATCCCCTCCACAGTAAGAGTTTCCACCACTATAACTGGTGCCGTCGTTTGCCTCCGCTTCACATGCCCAAACCATCTCAATCTCCCCTCCTTAATCTTATCCGATATACTAGCCACTCCTAATTTTTCCCTAAAAACTTCATTTCTTATTCGATCCAATCTCGTGTGTCCACACATCCACCTAATTTCTTCTAATATGATCTCTCTAATTCAGATGTTTATGGAAAAACAAAGACGAACAATCAGAATCAGAAGAAGATGACAAATATGAAGTCCGCAAAAGGATCACAATACCAATCTAATCAAAGCAGTGGATGGTCTGGATTCGAAGCTCAAAGCACTTAAACTGAAATACTCTTCTATACAAAACCTTGATTTAAATAACTTGGTGAAGTTATACCTTCATGGCAGTAGTAACAATCCTAAAGCTAAATGAAGTTATTAGTTCTAAGTTTGTTAAGGCTAGTAAAACTGAAGATGGTGACGATTTTGACGACGACAAGATTAGCAATATTTTTTTGGATGTTGCTCATTTTAACATTGAAGCTACGAATTTTCTAGAGCGGCAAACTAACCTAATCCTCTACTTGTACCTTGTAGAATTTGAACCCTCTACCTCTTGGATAAAGGGAGACACCTTACAACCAGAACATGTCTCTTGGGACACTAAAGCTTCTAATTGTGTAGATGGGAACTATCTTTGAGTATCCATTCGGTTTTAGGTTTTGTGTTTTGTGTTTATTATTTACTAGTGAGTGAACTCGCGTTTTGTGATGAGTTCGAAACGTAGATATAAAACATGGGTGGATCTATGTTATTACCAGGGGTGGCCCGGGATACCCCTCAACTTTTACGGCGAAGTGTAAAAATTTTCGTTTTTTCTTCGTTTTATGTATGGGATACCACTGAGCAATTATTAGGATACACTAGCCTTATGTAGTTAAAGAGGAGAGAACGGTGAAGGGTTTTTTTCGGCCAAAACTCCTCTGGTTCTAAAGAAGATAGAGAAGATGACTTGAGCTTTGTGAAAAGTCAAAATCTATCTTATAGCTATTTTTATTTTTAATTATTTATGTCTGTCTTGGTATATTAAAAAGTGAGTGAAATGAAAGACTAAAAAGTAAGTACATCGTTATACACACTTGCAATGAACACATCATTAAATCAGAAAAAAAATTTCAATATTTCGTTTTTTTTTATTTTAATTATTATTGATTAACTTAAAAGAATCAATATCTTGACTGATTACATAGATTAGTTATTTAGTTATCATTATATATTATAATTTTGTAACATGTTTGTGCAAGGTGGATTTGTATTTTGTGCTTTATGTGAGTTTTTTACTCTTTTATGTTGTACGGTTTTAGTTGGTGTTTGTGCGTAGCCTTAATTGGGTTAATTTGGCGGTGGAGTACACGTGTAAAGGATTTAGCCTTCATGTCTTTTCTCAGACCCGCGCGCACCTCTACGTTTCCACTCTTCTTCAGACAAATTGAACCAAACGAAGAAACCTACATCAAATTCCTCAAGAAACAGAGGATTCATAGTCACGACACCCATGATACAAAGTATTCTTTGTCATCTTCATATATTCTTTCCGCGATGTTGTGCGGGAGCCATGTAAGATTAAATATATTTATTTTATATTTAATCTAGTAGCCATTATAATCATTTACATTATATGGATCAAAATATATAACAATCCTATTAAATAATTAGTTGGTAATTGTTGATGGGCCTAATTACCCTTATTAACTAATTAGGGTTTCCTCCTGGGTGCTTATATAAGGAGACTAATGTAGAGGTTTCAAGGTTAGACACATAACCTAATAATCATAACATCAATATTGACCTCCATCTCCATAGCCGAACTCCCTTATTCGGTTTTCATAATCACCATCATTAGATTGCACCCTAAGGAGGAACCAGACAAAGCTGACAATCATGTCAAACCTTATTGCTACATCTACATCTGGATTCTCTGCTGACCTGTGCTGATGCAATCAAAGTGTCACACCCCGATTTCCACGTGTTACCGGTAGGCCCGGTGGGGAGTATCGTGACGTAGTTGATATCATCATAGTCAAATAACACAATATATAAATGCACAGCGGAAGCAAAAGATAAATATATTACAATCCGAATATAAAGTAATATCAAGTATTACAACGGAAAGTAAAGGATCCACAGGCGGATCTTAAAACATAAATATTATTCAACAGACTTTAGACGCCTAGAACTTGCAAGATTCCTTATTAACGTCCTGAGCAGCTTCCAGCCTATTACGTACTTGTACCTGTCACTTAGACTTTTGAAAATACGTCAGTTTTCACTGGTAAATACACTCAACCGACTCATTTGAAAAGAGTTTAAGAAAATTGATTTAGATGCACCATGCACAAAACATTTTGACACATTGATTAAAATGCACAAGGCAAAATTAATCTTTTATAACTTGATTAAAATGCACAGAGGCAAAATTAATCTTTTATAACTCGGGATAAACTATATTTCATGTTATCAGTTTTACATAACTTGCTCTACAAACGGGGCCCGGATCTATGCCGGTTCATGATTAACCGACACACCACTATTCCCTTATTGGGAATCCCTTATTGGGTATAATTAATTAATTAGCATATAGCATCTGTCAGGTGTATGCCTACACCCCGTGCTTAAGTCGTGGCCATTGCATTTAATGAGTCAAGGATATCCAGGACACGGTCGCATTAACCCACAATGTTTCAGTCAAGCAATACGAATTAAAAACAGGTTATTTGGATTTCCCGACTTATTGGTCTTTGAATCCCATACCTGACCATGCGGTATTTAGATTACCGTATCCCAAGCCCGTAATAGGGAAAATAAGTTAAGAGTATTTACCTGAGCTAGCTCCTGTCTTAAATAGCAAGAATTTAATAACTCGGCCGGTATTCACTTAAGTAAGCGTAGGTACAATTTACCGGAAGGCTCTAGTCTGGAATGATGGTATAAATAACCAATTAGAATGCTAACGGGTCTTTAATTAAGCCTAAGCTTAGACCGGTTAGTCTTACCGAAAGATACGGTTCAAACGTATGATAAAGCGAAGACCGGATTAGAATGTGGTTTTGAACCGACAAGCTTGTATGCTTGTTTAATATGGTTAACTTAAACACATTCTGGGTTTTGAGATAAAACCGATAAGGTTTGACCCGTTTCGGCTAATTTATGTAAACTAGTTACATAAGCCGAACCGTACGCGCAAGAGGCGTGACGGGTAATCATAAGGGTCCTAACCAGGTTTCCTAAGTTAATATGCCTCAAATATGTTGTGATATCAGTAGGATACCTCCCATTATGCCCAAAATGAATTTAAACACAAACTATGCCCCGTAGGGGTAATTTGGTCAGTTATAAGGTTATAAAAGAGTTTAAGTGTTTTCCTGAGTTACAGATCTGATGTAATCAGCAAACATACTCAATTTAATAAGTTATAACAGTGGGGTAAAGTATATATGTGAAATTTATAAATTATAACCAAACTATGCACCGTAGGGGCATTTTGGTAATTTCACATAAGCCGTGAAGCTCAAAACTGAAGTCTGAGTTAAACAACTTTTGCTTACTGTTAAAACATTATAATTTACCTAAAATATCAGTAGGTATCAACCCTTGTATGTCTAAAATAGTTCTAGTACATACTATGCGTTAAAAACGCTTAGAAAGGCGATTAGGAGCCGTTTCCGGGTTATATACATAAAGCTGATATTTTTATCCTTCCAGAAAGCTTAAAATAATTTATTTATCATTTAAGATCAGTAGCAAAAGGTTTGGAGTCGATTAGATATGTAAAACTCATTTTATAGCCCGTGAGGGCAAAACCGACAATTACCGGATTAAGCCTACGACTATAAGTTATGCTCATCCTAAAATTATTTAAAAATCTTCAAAATTCCCAAAATAATATATCATATCAGTGGGTAATAAGTTTGATATCAAAAAGTAGGCTTAACTAGGCTATATGTTAATTACGCCGTTTAATTAACAAAAGGCCTTCAATTTACGCTAATGAGCATAACCCTTATTCTACACCTCAAACTGATGTCAAACTTTGCATACAAGTTTATATATCAGTAATTAAGGTTTCTACACTTTTACATTTCCAAAAATCACGTTTTATGGTAATAAGGGCATAATGGTCAACATATAGGCAATTAACGGAATCATGCGTATTAATTGGTTAACTAATGAACCATGGTGTATAATCACAGAGGGTTATACTAGCATGTAACCTGGTCCAAATGAAGCTCTTAGGTATTTCTAAATCATACCAAAACGGGTCAGAACTGAAGTCAAAGCAAAAGTCAAAGCTTTGCGACTTTCGGTTCCGAACCGGGTCTAAATGGTAAATTGTCGGGTTGAACATGTTTAGACACGTTCTTTCACTAAATACCAAGTTATATTAATGATCAAACAGGTTGTATGTGTTCTACATTGCTAATCATGCATTAATTAGAAAACACACATTCTGTTGACTTTTTAATAACACGTTTGACCCGACATATGACCTAGTTAGAGTAGGAATCAGGGGGAACCCTTTTAAGGTTTTATTACCCACATAATTACCAACTTATAACTACTTTCAATTCGACTAATCACTGGACCAGTAGTGATTAATCTTAAAGTCAATCGTTAATTACGACGGTTTGACTTTTAAGCTAAAACTAAGCTAAAACTTAATTTAGAAAGGTTAAGTATACTTACAAGAATCCTATGAACGAATTATGATCACTTGAGCCTGCTTAGGAGCTCCAGAAATGATCAGGAATGCAAGAGATGGTGTGAAGAATAATGGTTGCAACTTACTAGTCCTTTTATAGTGAATTTTTCACCACAAATTGTTGACAACCAAGTCTAGCATTGACCACAAATCATTAACATATGTCCCTAAGTGTCTAGGGCTGTTTAGGGGTCGTCCACATATGAGGAAAATCGTTTGAAAGGTCAGAATCACGTTTAAACAGCAAACAGAAGGTTCTGCTGTCGCTTGGGACCCCTTACGGACCGTAAGGGTAAGGCTTACGGTCCGTAAGCCTTTGATCAGAAATGAAAAATTTCCAAGTTTTTGCATAAATGACTCTTGGCCCTTCCGAAAGGTCAACTAAGCTTAATACTTGCAATTTGACCCCTTTTTATTTACCTACAAGGGCTTTAAGACTTGTACCCACTTTGCCAAGTCCCTGGACACTTCTGGTTAACCCGAAAAGTCATAACTTTCAACGTTAACGCTTTAACCCCTCGTACACGAATTTGATCATAACTTTCTCATACGATAACGAAACTTTATGAAATTTTTATCGTACATTCTAGTGAGCATAATTAATCGTTACAAAGCTTCGGGATTGCTAAAAGGTCACTCAGAGGTATAACTTAAACATGTTGACACATTTAACCCCTGTAGTTTGTAATCTCTCACTTTTAGCCTCGTATGATCCATGATTTATTCTTCTGATGGTATCAACATCATGCAGGGTTATTGTAAGGTATATTTATTCATTGTTGACATTTTGAACCCTTATTTTCACATAGTTTCTTTATTTGTCAACTTTAGTCCCTCTAGAGTATTCTTTCTCACGTTCAAGCTTATGACACGTGTCAATACATTATAGGACGTGAATTTTCGAGGTGTTACACAAAGGTATGTTTTCATGTTTTCCATTATATCTAAACAGAACTGACCAACATGTGGTATCAGAGCATATGCTGATTAGTTAGTTCTATTTTCATATCCATTATTCTGGGATTGAAATCTGGAAAACAGAAGTTTTGAAAACTCAATAAAACTCACGGCTGTTTTCGGGTTATATGTGCCGAGATCAATGTTTTTCGGGAAAAGAATGTTTTTTTAAATGACTCGGAATCATAATGGTAAATCTTAATTGTACCGAAATCTGTTTAAAGCCTTAAAATTCAGGTTTCGGGTTCCAGAATCATGTTTTTATTTTTAGGGTTCATCATGTGTTCTTAGGAAAATTCGAAATTCCTTTATGTTTTAGAATATAATTTGGATTTTTGAGTGTTATTTCCCTGTTTGATCCAATTTAATCTGATAAGTTTATTCGAAAACTGTTAAAAGATATACAGTTATAATTTTCGAAATATTATGATAAAATTAGATAATTTCTAAAACAGGAAACCATATCTCAAAATCCCTAACAATTCGAATTTTCGGTTATGTTTTCACATTAATAGCTGTAACAGAAGTTTCGAGATAAGTTTTAACCACCCGAGACAAAGGTCTCGACTCGAGACCACAAGAATTCGACTCGAAATCATAAGTGTTCTCAAATGTTTATAACTCGAGACAACGATTTCGACTCGAGATCATAAGGTCTTGACTCGAGACCACTGAGGTTTCGACTAAGGGCTTAAATCTGTACAACTCGAGACAAAGGTCTCGACTAGAGACCATAAGGTCATAACTCGAGACCATAAGGTTGCGACTCGAGACTATAAAGGTCACAACTCGAGACCTCATTAATGAGTCGAGACCTCATAATGTTATAAGCTGAGTCGAGACTTGACTCGAGATCTCACTCGAGACCTCATAACTGACTCGAGACCTGACGCGCTAACAGGTGGTTTCCTACTAAATAATTGGTTTTTGTAATTAGTTAGTTAATTAATAAGGATCAATTAATGTTTTACAAAACCAAAATGGCTTTACTTGAATGAGCTTCTGATGTATCATTTCTGGCCAAAGCTGATTTGATGCATCTACTTATCATCCAAGTATTACGAAAGCTATGTTAAGTGTGCATCATAAACATGAATGTCTTAATATCTGGCCAAAGCTGATTTAATTCCTTCATAGATGGCATACTTAACAAGTGCATAACTAAAGTGATTGTCTCAATTTCTGGCCAAAGCTGATTTGTTACAACCACTTTGCACACATGCTTAAATGATTACACTTCTGGCCAAAGCTGATTTGTTTTCGTTTAAGTAGAACTTTAAATAAGTCTATTATTTTGATGTTAGTAATAAACATATCACAACCTCTTCACACAATGATCCTTATATTAATGATCCTTAATTAATTTTTATGATCATTTCGTCTGCCTTATTCTTAGTACTCATAATTTTACTCACTATAATTTTCTTCTATAAGTCTATATCTCATCCACTCTAATTCCTAAATCTAATATGTTTTGCTTAAAGTTTATATAAGAATTAGCTCTTAAATTAAATCCTTGATTATCTCTTAAGACACGATAATCCTATTGCTCTCTTTTGATAAAGCACTACAGAAGAAAAGTAGAGCATGATGATTAGGATAAATCGAACATGATGTCTCTTATGATAATCAAGAATAAGTGTTGTCACTAAAAGGTTATTCCAGATTAAGTCTTTCCTAAGACTAATCTATAATTGTGGAATAATCACTAGAACTCCTAAGATGCATGCCTTCATTTAAAATTATAAACTATAAAGTTAAGTGGTATATGTGAATACATAATAATGTACAATACCATGACCCATAAAGTTAAGGGCTTACGCATGGAAACAAGTACATTTTTTTTTCCAGTACATTACATTCTATTTTCACTTGTAGAATTTGATGCCTTATAAATCAACTATAACACTCAAAAGTACCAAAGTATAATGAGTGTGTTGATAAGCAATATATGTACATAGAAATAAATGTTTGAAACTGGAAAATAAGATGTTATTCACCTTACAACCACTAATAGTTTAAAAGAGGATTGTTCTAAGGTCCATAGACAAATTACAAGTGCTAATTCCAACTTTAAGGTTCTTCAAGGGAAAATCTCACTGCATAATAATGTCGTTAGACTAGGCATAAGCAACGAGACTATTCATTATTCAAAAGAACAGTTGGATAAGTTAATTAGGTAGTCACTTACTAATGATATTTAAGTCTGATAATTTTTTAATATTCCAATTAACACATGATTAGTTGACTCTAGTTCCATACGTTTCCTTACCAGAACTCGACAAATAACTAACACGAGAGTTAGTGACAAAATTAAACGTTAAGACTATAGGAACCATAATAAGCAATCTTCTAACAACGCTTTTCGACACCTTATATATTCTGAAGATTAATCAGAATATAGTATCATAATTAAACAATGTTATGAAGATTGTGAGGTTTGCATAGTCAACATAAAGTCATACTTACCTTAAACTCTCATTTTATTTGTTCTAAATATCTGGATTGAAACATTACTAAGATAAAACTAGATGATACCTTACACTTTCACAACTTTTGTCATCATGCAAATGAGAATTTGACAAAAGGAAAAACGAGACTTATAAATTTCATCCATTATAACCGAAATTCATGAGAAATCATGACATGGTTAATGAGGATGATTTTTTTTTATCTAATCTCATTCTAAGTGATTTTAAATCATGACGTTATAGCCCTAAATATTACTTGGCTTAAGGAATAAGTATGGGTCCATCATAAGTTATTCATTGACATTCGTGGAACTTATTCCAAATGGAATATTCAGACATAATTTATTTATCATTTGAAAGACTACCAACTTGTATCTAAATTTTGTCGCATATGGCCCACGGTCTTAGAAGAAATCTATTCATATACATACTTTATAAGATTTCTATTAAATATGTCCCTAAAGTTTCTTATGATATCTGGACATTAAAGAAATCAAATAAAGTCTAACGTATATATGATAGGTTCCCACGTCACGTACCTCATTGAAACTTCTCTTGTAGCATTTCTAGAGATATTAAAGATCAGTGGGAGCATTAAGTGTCTTAATAATAACTTGCAATAGTTGCAAGAGGTAGGGGAGTGAAAATTTTACATTACCTAAATTTGCACCTCTTGTACAAGACACCGCTCCATCACGACATTGTTCTATCATAACTTGTCTCCTTAAAATCTAATGTTACTCTTACAAAAGTTTCATTGTTGCTTAATTGTGGGCACACTTAGATTTCTTACCTAAACTAACATAATCCTCAACAAGAGAAATCACAACGACTAACGTCATTAACTTGTTTCTCTATTAGAATTTGTTGGTCATTAAACATTGACCCTAAGCATGCTGAGTTCCTAAAGTTTTCTAAGGTCAGTGGGAGAAGTCAAAGTCCTTATCATGATTTGTAAGGAATACAAGAGGCGGGGGGAAGAGTGTCATTAAATTTCACTCCGAATTTAACTCCGATTACACCTCTTGTACACCATACTGCACCAACTCTTTCAAACTTAGAAGGAAAATGATAGCAACCTAACCAAGAGCTAATCCATAAAACTGAAACTTCTAATGAACCCAATAATCAACTCAGGAGGTCATCTAGGTTTAAAAGCCTACTAACTTTGATGATTACATAACCTCCCTAACTGAAGTTGAAATGGATTTTGGAAATGGTTATTGATCCTATCTCTTCAAATTAAGCCAATAGTGTCAATCAATCTTCTAAATGGAATAAAACAGTTTTCTAGTAAAACTGATTTTATGTGTTCGTATAACGTTTGGGATTTGATTGAATTAACTAAGAGTGTTCATAACTAAACCAAACCCTGATACAAACGTTAAGACACTAAGAAACATGATTGATTGTCATAGGTTATATTTAGGAAGAGATAAATTATCAAAGTTTTCTTTGAGGGTCATCACTGTTCTAGTAACTTTTAATAGTTTAAGGCTACATTAGATGAACATTAAAAACAATTTTCCCTAACAAACTGGCTGACACATTTACATGTTCATAAAACAACCTGAAAGTTCTAAACTGAAGGTTAAGGAACACTTTGTTTGTAAGTCAATAAAATCCATGTATGGGTTAATGCAAACATTATAATGTGATGAAATCTTAACGTAATTATTTTCATCAACAATCAAGTGGATTAATGTACCTACCTCAAGATGAGTGGGAGCAACTAAAATAAACTTGTCTATATAGATGACATTCTTTTGACAAGTATATGTTACATAAGTCAAAGCATTGTTAACACAAACTTTGATATAATAAATCTCAGAGATATCTCTTACGTGATTGATATCATAACATACTGAGATAGACCCAATGGGATATTAGTTCCGTTCCATAAGTTTAACATTAAATGGGTCCTTACATATGTAACAATCAATACTGTTCTCCTTCAGAGGATAATATGGTAAATGAGATTATTTTTACGCTTCATTAATTGGAAGCCTTATGTAAGTTTAAGTCTATACTCGTTTAGATATTACTCACATTGTGTCACGGCCCCCGACCCGGTTTGACCCGTTTCAGGAGCCGCGGGAAATACTGAGTGAATCATTCATTTTGCATAATGATGCATAGTTATTAATTACAGCATAAGAGCGATTACAATGGCTTCTATCTTATTTTTATCTGGCGCTCTGTCACAATGGTGACAAGTCACAATGGTGACGATGGTCATACCACTATTAGATCAATGAACCTAAATAGTGATGATTATCCCGAGTAGGTCAATGAACCTAACTGGGAGAAAATTAGTAATGTGCACAATACCCCACTAGCCAGTGATTCAAGATATCCACGACTTAGTCCCTGTAATTATAACCTTTGAAAATAATTTGAGGTATTGTAAAATAGTTGATAAAAAGAGAATGACTCACATTGCAGATTAAATTTTGAGCAGATTTATACGAGCAGAGTTTAATCTACAGATAAGCCTTTTAACCTAAATTAATAACAGGCACACAATTCAGTCAGTAACTTAATACAACTTTTACGATAACTCACGAGATCAAACTCTCACAACGAATGACAAAGTGCGATACTTAAACATCCATCGAATTAACGACGAATGACAAAGCATAAACCCGAATGTGGGCAGCACTTAAACATCCATTGAGTACATTGATCGATCGGAAAATGAATCGTAATAGCGATCGAGTTATTACCCTGATTGCGGCGTCGATTAGTGATCCGTGTGTGTTAATTGTGATAAACAGAGCATAACTCAGTATATATTTCGAATTTTTACGTCGAACTGAAGCCAGGAATCAAGTCCCAAGCCCCTGTATTTATACCCAAATTTGACATCCCCCGCGTGTCGCGAAGGAATCCCTGGTTCCTGTCGCGTGTCGCCTGAGGTGACTTTCTAGAGTAGAGTAGGCACGTGTCCAACTAGCTCAGGTGAGTCGACGTTGCGTGAATTTTCCAATTTGACAGCGTTTTATAAAGATAATCGTAACTAGGGTTTTACCCCCCCCCCCTGAGTTTTAGGGGCCCTGATCCTATTTCCAATTATTCTGAAAATTTTAGGGTTTGTGTAGAATCACTTGGGTTTCTCAATTAGGGTTTCCTATTGGTCAATTAAGGTAATAATTAATACTTTTTGATGAGAGTTGTTACACATTGCAACACACTAGATATGTCTAGATTAATGTGAAGCATCGAATGGAGTATTACAATATCTTTAAAAGAAACGAGAAGCTATAATTTAAAGAAGAAGTGAGAATTAAAACCGGTTTATTACTCTAACTTTGAGATATTCAAAGATGACAAAATGTAATTTCGGGTATATCTTTATGTCAGCAGACAAAACCTATTTCATGGAGGAGTCATAATGCACTGATATTAACAACCTAAGTTATAATGACATAATATAGTCACTAAATGTTGTTGGAAATTTATCAGTGGACTCATAAGTTTATTAACTCCATATAATTAATGTTTTGAAGACTTAGTGTGATAAAGTCAGCTACCATGACTCCTTGAACAGTAACAGTTCAAGAGGTGTTGCATTAATTTTCGATACGCAATTAATTATTCGTTTATGAACGAATTGAGGAAACTAAGTTTTGTATCGAATACATTCATGATATGCTTAAGGATCCTATAACTGAAGGGCTATTACCCATAAGTCTTATTAAGAGAGCTCATAGACGGGTATTATTAATGGCCATGCGCAATTGCATATCGTACTATGAATAACTAAGTATTAGTTAATTTTCCTCATCAGTTTGATTTTGTATGTCTCTAAGAATATGTCAAGTCGACATAATGGCATATAGACAAATAAAGTTACAAATCAAACAAAGGGCTTATGCATATTTTGATCATGACGATTAGGTTTTAAATTAAGGCTATAGTATGATTAATGGGGGTCATGAGTCGCATAATGATTCAACGGCTGTATTTCTCTGCTATAGTACTTGTTTAAGGCTAAAATGAGTGTTAATACCTGATCAGGCTTACGTAATACTCATAGTAAATGATTACTCGGCTAAGTGGGAGAATGTAAGATTAAATATATTTATTTTATATTTAATCTAGTAGCCATTATAATCATTTACATTATATGGATCAAAATATATAACAATCCTATTAAATAATTAGTTGGTAATTGTTGATGGGCCTAATTACCCTTATTAACTAATTAGGGTTTCCTCCTGGGTGCTTATATAAGGAGACTAATGTAGAGGTTTTAAGGTTAGACACATAACCTAATAATCATAACATCAATATCGACCTCCATCTCCATAGCCGAACTCCCTTATTCGGTTTTCATAATCACCATCATTAGATTGCACCCTAAGGAGGAACCAGACAAAACTGACAATCATGTCAAACCTTATTGCTACATCTACATCTGGATTCTCTGCTGACCTGTGCTGATGCAATCAAAGGTATGTTTTCATGTTTTCCATTATATCTAAACAGAACTGACCAACAAGTCAGCCATTGCCGGTGGTTGTTTCAACTTTGTCCAATCTCATAATCGAAGGTTTGAGGTTTGAACCAGTTCCAATAAGTACCAAAATTGCAGGTTAGAAGCATCCTTGAAATTTAAGTTTTGATCTAGTTTATTGAAATAGCAAGTCTCATAATTTAATATTTAACCAATTCCAAAGTGGCAGGTCTGGTTGAAACGATTCTTGAAATAGCAGGATTCGAAATCACAGATTTGTTCAAGTTTCTAGAGAGAAAAAAGAGATGCATCACGAGGAAAGCAAGCTTCTTCATCGGATATAGATAATGAAGGTTTCGAAATCGTAGAGCTTGTTCATCCCAGGTTATATATATGTTTCCTTTTAACTAATATAATTTGATGTTTCTAATATAAGATCATAAGTTGGAAAAGAAAATTACAAAGACGAGAGTGGCAGTGGTTGGTGAGGGTTGATATCCGCATATGTTTTGGCAAAAGAAGGGGTGGAAGTGGTACTATGCGAAGACCTTGGTCGTGGATGGCAATGATTTGGACCTGGGGTTCATGCTTTTCAATTGGGTAACTGTGCATGCCTCTATGTTATTATTTTGTTAGTACCAATTTTGCAGGCCTGTAAGGAATAGGCACCCCTCATAGTTTAGTGTCAATGGAAGGGTGTTTGGATTTTATACTATTAGACCATGGGGTATGGAATGGATAGTCTCTTTGGAGACTACCTGCCACGTAGGCGCTACGTCATCATGGGAGGAGGAGCATCCTCTTGGGGACTACCCAAGGGTGTGGGGGGACTACCCACTTTAATAAAAAAATCAATATAATATTCAAGGGGGAGAGAGACATAAATGAAGGGGGCCCACAATTTTGGTCCATCTCCAACGTCCAGGAGAGGATGGAGGTGCCGCGAGGAGGAGCAGGGGGGCGGTGTGGGACGACCCACTATGAGGGCGCCGGACCGGGGACGAGCCCCATACCCCTTGGTCTTAATAGGCGTCCCTCTATGTTACATTCTTAACATCATTTATACTATGTTATATATTCTCTCATACATTTACCAATATATTTGCACCTTACCAATATATTTGCATCTGGGCTTTTTGGTTTTGTAAAGAATCCGGTGACATAATTTATTGTTAAAGGAAAGGAAACATGAGGGGGTGTGTTGGGGTTAAATTACCGGGTGATCGTGACGGTCTTCGCAGCGCAACGTGCGCGGAGATTAAATCTAGTTATATTTAATTAGTGTTTATTGTTTTATAGCTTTCGCTATGCAATTGTTATTTCGTTGTCATTATTGCTTACTATTTTTTAATGTATATATTTTTATCAATGAGATTTTTTGTAAAACCACTCTTAACAAAACATTACGGTCTCATTAAAGTTATTAAATACCACTAATTGTAAAAAAAATTAGATAGTAATAATTGTAATAATAATAATAAAACGCAACTAAAAGCTAAATTGTTAAAAATGACATTATTGGTGACTATGCCTTGCGTTAACCAGTTAATAGTTCCATAAAACTATAGTGTGACTCTCTAGTTGAAAAGTTCATATTTCGTCACTCAGCAAAACATTTTATAAAGTAAATAGATGACGATGTAATGACTCGATTTTAATTTTTTAGAAGCCCAAGAGGAGAAATCTATTACGTATTTGTTTAACTTTATTCATTATCGTGTTTATGATTGTACGTTGAATTTTTTTTGGGATACCCCTGAATTTTTCTTCTACATCCGCCACTGTATAAAAAAGAAGCAAGTCGCGAACATGTCGATAAAAAACAAGGTGTCCATAAAAAGTTTAGATCTGTTAGGTTTGCATTAAAAAAAATAAAAATAAAAATAATTGCTTCTAAAATTAAAAGATTATTACCGTAACTAGTTTATAGACCTGCGTATTACACGAGTTTGTACAATATAAATGATATAGTTATATAATCTTTAAAAAATTTATGTTACTAACGACCTATAGTAATTAGTAATGAAACTTTATATATACGAATTTCTATTACCATATAATGGTTCACACAACCAACTTGAATTTGTCACAAAAATTGGCTCATCTTAATTAGTAATACTGAAAATACCATAATAGTCGTGTATTACAAATGTTGAATACTGAAAAACATGTAATAAAAAAATTATATATTATTAATATGAATGAAATTATGTATTACGTTACATATAACAATGTATAAATAATAATTTTTATCATAGTGTATCTTTTAAATATAACTTTGATTAAAATAAATTTCTAAGACCTCAATTTTGTTTACAAAATTCATTATTTAAGTTGTTCTTTTTCTCTTTATTGGTAAAAAAGGCCAATTTTATTGATATGATATAAATTATAATTGTTATTCTTACTAATAATTGTTATGCGAATTTAATTAATAAATAATATTTGTAAAGTTATGACATAAGTTAAAGGTTTATATATGATAAATAAAATCTTTTCATTATTAAAGATTAATTGACTATGTCACAAATGGGTATAAAATGAAATTAATATATTTCTTAGCTCTATTAAATTGAATACAAATCATAAATCAATGTAGCTACAAATCTCAATATTATCTCATCTATAAAACTTCAAAACGTTAAGTTCTCTCCGTCTATCATTTTAAAACCGAGTTCAATAAATTTTTAGTCTTGTTGCAAGATAGTCCTCTGATTAGTTACTCTTTTTTAGCTTTTATTTATATGTTAGAAAAACTCATATATTAATTTTATAGATAATCTCATATATGGATAACAGTTTTTGTTTTTTTTTCTTTTGTGCTATAAACTATTTTATTTTAAGAAGTACTAAAATCATAATTTTAAATATTATAGATCACTTATATATTTTTTAATCATAAATTAGAAATAGTATTAATTATTATATATTATTAATGAATTATCATAAATTATAATTAGATATTAATTATTATATATTATAAATGAATTAAAGATGAAAATGTCATGTGACATTAGAAGTATTCTTTTATTAGTATTAGATTATTTCTTTAAATAACTATGTCCACAAATTCATTTCGCCTTGATGCATTTAAAACCTCATGAACCGGATGCTAGAAGGATGATAGAAGGATAAACCAAGAGATTCAAATTTTTGGATGCCGCGTTTTGAAAACAACTCAATTTTAAAGTTCGTTTTACGTCTCTAAAAATGTTGAATCGCCCCTCATAATACTATTGCATGTTATATGAATTATTATGTGAGTATTATTGTATCATATTCACATTAAATGTTACATTGTATATATGTATGAATACATGGCCTTATCTTTTTGTAGGTCTTTTGAGTTAAAGATACATTATGAAAAATCTCTTTATCTTTGTATTGGTATTTCTAGGGTTGAATGTTGTCAATCCTTGTAATGGTTGCCCTATAATACTAAGGGGGTATGTTGTACACATCAAGTCGGATATCATCAACGACGATGTGACCGTTCATTGTCAATCGAAAGATGATGATGTGGGATATCACGTACTTCATTCTCCAAACCTTGAATTTCAGTGGAAGTTTTGTGAGACTATCTCTGGGTCCACTCTTTTTTTCTGTCATTTTTGGTGGCAAAATAAGGAACAAATATTTGATGTGTTCAACATCAGCATGGCTCAATGGTGTTTTGTAGATCATTTGGAAGGAAATACATGCAATTGGGAGATCAAAGATGATGGATTCTACTTCTTTGAACCCCATAACTATGTATGGCTTAAGCAGTATAGTTGGAAACAAATACCAGAAGGAAAACTCATTTTTTAATCTTATGGTTGATTATATATGTTCCTTCGCTAGAATTTAATTACAAATGTTTCATTTCTTAATAATTTTTTCACTAAATTAATCAAAATTGGGATGCATGGTAGTAATAATATTATGATTATTTTGTTTCCTTTCACTTAAGTGATAAACGAATTTATAAAAACTCAACCATCATATCGTCTCGTACCTTGCACCGTGACGGATCCAAAAAATTTTTCAGAAGGTCATTTTGATAGATTCTCACTAATTCACATTTTTTTTTTCTCCAAATAATACAATGTTTCCACTAATTTTTCTAAACCGATGGTGTTCCCGGAAACCCCAAACCCACCCCCGGGATCCGCCCTTACCTACCACCCAACATCTCCAACTCCATCGGCATTTTAATTTTTGTTAATAGTTTTGAGTTGGCATTAAGTGGTGTTAAAAGTGTGTTTTCCTTTTTTTACTCATAAAAATCCAATAATGTGTGACAAATTACTCAAATTACGTAATGATCTAGTGGTATTGTGTTTGTTATTACAAAAGTAGTGTGTATTTTTAAGTCTTTGCAAGTGTAAGATTATATGATATTTAATTTAACCACAACAAAAACGGTGTGAGTTCAAATTTTCAATTAGGGTAAAAAGTTTAATTTCAAAAGAAACATGTGAACGATAGAGTAGAGTAAATTTCAGTTTCTTTTTAATTTTTTGTGTAAAAGATTTTTAAATTATCATTTTTTTTTGTCATTTCAGTCCAACTTATGTAACTCTCATAGTTTTGTCTCTTAACTAAAAGAACAATTTAGTTTTTTTAGCTTGGAGTTAGTAAGGCAGAATGTATGTCTTTAAAATACTCTTATTAAATAAATGAAAAAGATAAATATAAAATTACTTTGGCTTCTACGTACAAAAAGATATAAAAAAAAGCTTTTTAAATAAATGAAACAGATGAATATAAAAATACTTTGGCTTCTACAAAAAGATAAATAATTTCTAAAATTTATTTTAAGTTTTAAATTTTTATTACTTTATTATTATATATATCTATATTAATTGATAACATAACCGAGAAACAGTACATTAACGATAACGTCGTTTGATTTTCATTTTCTTTGACTTTGGTGCTATGTGAAGTTTCGGCTTCTTTGACAATGACCATTATAATTATTTTTTAGTATATTTTGTTTTCCTTTATAACTTTTAACATACTATGTTTTATAAAATTTTGAGTATATTGTTGTGATGTGCCTATTATTATCTACATATCAATATATTTTTTCCGTAATCGATGTGGTTAGTAATATACAAGTAATCTAAGCGCAAACGTACATATTATCAAAGTTATATCACACTTAGTCTTTATTTAATAGGTGATGTTGATTTACCATTTACGTTATTCTAATTAATGATATAATATAATGTCTTATAAAATTCTAAATATACCGTTGTGACATACTTATATTAGTTTCGTTTAAATTCAAACGAGTCATGTATAATTAATTATTTTGTTCTTTAACATGACGTCGAATTGATATTGTCCGAACAACTTCAGTATCGGTACCTCTATTCCTTTTTTAAGGTTTATGATATAAATTCCGGTTAAAATGGAGTTGTATTCGCAATGGAGTACTTTTATGTATCGTGTGCTATAACGAGTGTCAGTACCATGATGAACCAAACCGATATCATCCCAACAATATTTGTATCGCGTCAATTCTGGCCGGAAAACATCGATATCGGTGTTCGTACTATTAGAACTATCACTGATATTGGCCTTTATGGTTTTTGATCGTTGCAAAATATGTGTTGATATCCTTTTGAACATGTTACTTTTTTTTCTTTTTTTTTTTTTTTTAACCAAAATATGAGTTTATTTGAAAAACTAATATCAAATTGCAATTTCATTCATACTTGCCAATATCAAATTGCAATTTGATCGTTGCAAAATATGTGTTGATATCCTTTTGAACATGTTACTTTTTTTTTTTTTTAACCAAACATGTTACGTCTTTATATTTTGGGTTGTGGTGTCGAGTGTGGTACGTACGTACCGTACGGCTATCGTAATTAATCGAACTAATACCGATCGAATTCCAAAGGAATTCCACTAGTTAATTTATATTAATTGTGATGACTACAACATTACTTGTTATACGATTTGTTATTGTTACGTGAATATTGTTATATCACATTACATGGATAGATGGAATACATATTATATGTGTATATGTATGAATATCTTTTGAGTAGAGAAACACAATGAAAAATCTATTTATATTTTTATTGATATTTGTAGGGCTGAATGTTGTTAATGCCCATTGCTCCGTATTTGTACAAGGGTATGTTGTACACATCAAGTCAGATATCATCGAGGACGACGGTGTGACCGCTCATTGTCGATCAAAAGATGATGATTTAGGAACTCACGTTCTTCGTTCTCCAAACCTTGAATTTGAGTGGTCGTTTTGCGACAATATTGGATTAACCACTCTTTTTTACTGTCATTTTTGGTGGAAAAATTTTGAGCAAACGTTTGACGTGTTCAACCACAAGTTGTCTCGATGGTGTTATGAACATAAAAAAGAAGGAAATACATGTAACTGGTTGATCAAGGACGATGGATTCTACTTGTATGAAAATCACACAACTTGGCAAAGGTTGTATCCTTGGAATTCAAAACCTATCTGATCTTCTCCTAATTTCGCATATAAGTGAATTAATTATAAATACTTCTGAATAAATAAAAACATCTTTTCTTTTTATTCACACTGTCATGTGGTTCGATTGCTTACATTTTCTTAGGGTGGTATATCTTAGACGAATTATAAAAAATAAAAACATCTTAATTAATTCGTGACTTTCCTCCATAAACTGATAAACACCCCAGGGGCGGATCTAGGCCACTTGTGTGGGTTCCCAGGAACCCATTCGATTTAGAAAAAATGGGAAAATTAGTGAGAACCTCATATGGTTTGAAAAAAAATAGTGAGAATTAGTGAGAATCTATCAAAATGAATCCAATGAAAAAAGTTCTTAGATCCGTCAGTGAACACCCCATTGTATGGTTTCGTTTGTGTGGTCCTTTTGGCTTCATGTTTGTAACCAAAAACGCTCAAGTATGGCTAATGGTGGACCCTACTAAAAACAATGATATTGCTTTACGCTATAAAATAACATATATAAATATTTTTGTTGAACTTTCATAAAATAAAGAGTAAATTGTCAAAATCGTCCTGAGATTTGGGCATGTTTGTCATTTTCATTCAAACTAACTTTTTTGTACCATATAGTCTTTCACTTTTTGGATTTTTTGTAATTTTCATCCAAATGTCTGAGTTTTTTTGGCAAAATCGTCACATAGATTTGGAATTTTTTGTCATTGTCATCCAAATGGTTGATAGAAAAAATAAAACAAATTAGATGTTTGGATGAAAATAGCAAAAAATCCCAAAATTGAAGGACTATATTGAAAAAAAATACAAATTAGATTTGGGATTCATTTGTTTTATAAACTAGGATTACGACCCGCCGCAATGCGGCGGGGATTCTTTATTCATAACTAAGTCGATCTACGACCCACACGTTATGTTAAACCTGTCAAACGGGGTAAAAATAGACGATGTAAAAACGTTCACCCACACACGCACGTTGCGTCGTGCTAACTCGCAAAATTTAGAACGAAACGTAAAAACGTTAAGCCAAAGACGCACGCTGTGATGTGTTAAGTCACAAAATTTAGAACCACGCATAGAGCGCAAAATTTGCGGAAAATGAAAACTATAAAGGACCAAAGTTGAAAGTAAAAAAAGTTATGAGGATAGATTGTAAAAGATAAAAAGTTTTGGGTTAAAAGTAAAAAACAAATAGTTTTGGGTTAAAAGTAATTTATGAAATACTTTTGGGTGAAAAGTAAAAAAAATCAATTTTTTTTTTTGGAAAACCCCCAAAGCCAACGTTACGACAACCATATGCATAACAATTTTTTCTTTGAAAAATCCCCAAAGCACACCCCGCGTTGCGACGGGGCGTAAAACGGTGTCAAATAGTACTAATGTCACACAACCGTCATTGACAACCAACACTGACTCGACCTATAATATGTGTATTGCGACGAACCTGTCAAACATGGAAAAATAGAGGTAAAAACGTTGAACCACAGATGCACGTTGCGTCGTATTAACTCGAAAAAATTTAGAACTATACGTAAAACGAAAATTTGCGAAAGATGAAAAGTATAAGTGACAAAAGTTGTGAAGTTAAATTGCAAATAATGAAAAGTTTTGGGTTAAAGTTAAAAAAACAAATTATGTAGGGTTAAAATTGAAAAATATACAAACCTTTGGGTTAAAACTAAAAAATCAAGTTTTTTTTTTTAAAACACCCAAAGCACAACTTACAAGTTCTTATGCAGAAAAAGTTTGCTAATTTATATAGGTTTTAATAAAGCATATGAAGACAACTCCTCACTCACACACAGTATAATATACTAGCCACGTGTCTAAATTCTAGTTGTTATTAAATGATTTTTTTATTTAATTTATTTTATGTTTAGCTTTTTATTTTTTTATTATTATAATTAATTTTGAGTATATTTTGATTTTCTTTATAACTTTTACCATACAATGTTTTATAAAATTTCGAGTTTGCCGTTACAATGTGCCTATCATTATCTAAGTGTCGATATAACTTTTTTTGCATCCAAGTTATGACTAGTAATATACAAGTAAGCAAAGCATAAACACACATGCTATCAAAACTACATACATTTCGCTTTTAAAATGCATAATATACTGTTGTGATGTGCTTGTATTAGTTTTGTTCTAATTCGAACATGTCAAATCTAACTAATTTTGTTGTTCTTTAACGTGAATAACTGAAACAATATTGTCTGAAAAACTTCAATAATAGCGAGTAGCGACACTATCCGTTTCCATGGTTTCCTATATAAGTTCTGTTTATTGAAAACGGAGTTGTATTCGCAATTGAGTATTTTGTTATATTTAGTGGGTGTTAGTACCATGACGAACCGAACTGATATCGTCCCAACAATATTGATATCACGTCAGTTATGACCAAACAACATCGATGCTAGTATTGGTACTATCACAATCGTCACTGATATTCGGCATTATGGTTTTTGATCAATGCAAAACACATGCTGATATTCTTTTGAACATGTCACGCCTTTATTTTTTGGTTTTATCTTTCGTTTGCGATGCATTGATGCCTAATGTTGGTATGTACCATACGACTACTGTAATGAATTGAATCGATACCGATCAAATTCCATTGTAACGCCCGAGGAATTCCATAAGTTATAATTTATATTAGTTGTCACATCATGATGACAACATTACATGTTATACGATTTGTTATTATTACGTGAATATTATTGTATCACATTACATGGATAGATGGTGTGTGTGTATATAATGAAAAATCTGTTCATATATGAATGAATACATGGATTGGGTCTTTTGAGTACAAATATACAAAGAAAAATCTGTTCATGCTTGCACTAATGTTTGTAGGGCTAAATATTGTTAATGCTCGTTGCTCCATACTAGTTGATGGGTATGTTGTACACATCAAGTCAGATATCATCAACGACGATGTGACCGTTCATTGTCGATCAAAAGATGATGATTTGGGAACTCACGTACTTCATTCTCCAAACCTTGAATTCGAGTGGTCGTTTTGTGACAATCTTGGTGGATTATCGACTCTTTTTTACTGTCATTTTTGGTGGAAAAATTTTGAGCAAACGTTTGACGTGTTCAACCACAAGTTGTCTCAATGGTGTTATGAAAATAAAAAGGAAGGAAATACATGTAACTGGGAGATCAAGGATGATGGATTCTACTTGTATGAAAATCACACAACTTGGCAAAGGTTGTTTACTTGGAATCCAAAACATGGCGCATGCGACAGTGTCTGTAGGCCATAGTTATGTGTTTAGCCGAGTAGGATTTGCAATTCAAAAGGGGGTGGCGGCGCAGCTTGTTGCCTGTCTACCAACCCATGATTTGTAATTTGCTCTAACATTGTAAAACACTTATATATTTAGATTTCTGAATTAAAATTTTTGATTATAAATATTTCTGAATAAATAAAAAACATCTTAATTTAATGTCTTTTCTTTTTGTTTACACGGTCATGTGGATTGATTGCTTGCATTTTCTCCCTCCCATAAACACCCCATTTTACGGTTTCGTTTGTGGGGTGCTTTTGGCTTCACGTTTGTAACTATGAACGGTCAAGTATGTGTAATGGTGGGCCCTACTCAAAAAGGTCTTTTTTTTCATCTTAATTTTATAAAATAAATCTATAAACTTATAAATGTTCTTAAACTTTATAAAAGAAACTCATACAGCTTAATTTTTAATAATGTTTAAGAAATTATAGAAGTTATAAATCTATCAATATATATAAATTTTAATAGTTTGTAGAATGGCTTCTAATCTTAAGACAATAAGACCACTAGTAGTTGAAATGTATGTAAAAAACTCTACAATATCTCCCGGTTAGAAGCTGTAGTCCCGTCAAGAAAATGAATGTTATAACACATTCAGAACTTTATTAAATTTCTTTTGAAAAAATATCAAATATAACCGAACTTTTCATTAGGGTGGAGGGAGTGGTCTCGAGGAAGGGATCGGGAAGGGGTGTTTACCGATCGGTGATGTGTAGTCGGTCCTTGTTCGGTGATCGTGGAAGAGGAGAGAGATGGTGTAGGCAGTGAGTAGTCACCGAGTGGGGAAGAGGAGAAAGGTGGGAGAGAGAGGGAGTTAATGGTGGTCCCTAACCCATTTCAACCAATCACACTTTTTTTTTTTAAATTGTTTACTACTCTCCATGTATTTGACCATTGCTAGTGATTGAGTGCAAAATGAGGAGTGAAGTGAGGACTTGACATGGCATAACGTTATTGGTTAGAAAATAAGTTTATCACTCCCCAAATGGTGACCGCTCAGGGTGGAGGGAGTGGTCAATCACTAGTTGAGTGTTTGAGTTATTCTCTAGCCAATAATATCATGTCATGTCAAGTCCTCATTCCACTCCCCATTTTGCACTCAATCACTGACAATTGTCAAACACATAGAGAGTGGTAAACAATTAAAAAAAATTATTATTGGTTGAAAAATGGTAGAACCCACCATTAACCCCTCTCTCTCCTCCATCAATTCTCTTTCCCGCATCGGTGTATACTCACCGCCCTTACTCCTCCCCGAAATCGGACCGGCATCCATTCACCGATCGATGAACTCCATTCACCGGTGAATGGATCCCGAGACCACACCGTCCCCCTTATATTGCATTGAATTGTGGTCATACATGGTCATCGCTAATAATGACATAGTAGTCAATGGTTTGTCACCTCTCTATATTTAGAGTAGCATTCACTTTACTAGCTTTTTAATTAGTATATGATTATAACAGATTGTCAATACTATTGCTATGATGCACAACATTATTAATGCCACTATGAGTCTATATTATAATACCATAAGCTTTAACAATTATAATTATTGGGGTCATTAGATAGATTATTAATAACGTACTTTTTCAGTGTATGGAGCACTCTAACCGGATGCAACTTAAAAAGTTCTTTTTTTATATAGGAACAATGTAACCAAAAATATCATGTTGAATAGTGATCATAGCATAATGTTAACTAAATACTAAGATTGTACATGTTTCAAATTTCACGCATACGATAAGTGGCATTTCTAAGCAAAAGTTTTAACCTCAAATTGGTTTTGGTTATTAACCGAAACTAAAAGAACCAAACCACAAAGCGTCAATCTAACCGAATAAACCAAAATGATTAACGTAAAACCAATTGGTTAATAAACCAAACTAACCTCTCACTTTGTTTTAGCTTTGGGTAAGGATAATAACCGAACCATCCACACCACCATGAAATGGACCAACCGTTGGCTTCACTTATGACGTATATCCACCGGTGGATGCTACAACTAATATTATACGAATAAAAAACTACCAGAAACAAGTACCCTAATGCTAAGTGTCACCCTCTTTGTATCATGCGGGCACCATGCTAGTATCAAATACTATGCTAAGGAAATTTGTTTATGATACTCAAACACCATCGATTTTTTGTATTCGGTGAAGAAGAATGGTGATCTGTGTGAGGTAGATCCGGACGCCTGGAAAAACCAGTTCTTGGACTCGTAATTAAGCGTGTCACTAACAGAACACATCTGAATCAGTCAATAAGTCTCTTACCCATTAAGTTTGATGCTGAATGAAAATTTTAACCATTTACCTATTCACATATGTTCATAACCCTCAATCGGCCACTCATGCACCACTTCCTCAACCCACCACCATCTCTCTTCCACTACCAACTAGTCTAACCGAGCTAAGTCAATCACTTATTAGTTCAGAGTTTCTTACCCAATCAGACATGTTAACAATTCAACACACTTATTGAGGCAGATGTTATCAAAACTAGGGGTGTTCAAACTATATGTATCCGAAAATCTGATCTGAAATATCCGATAGCCGAATCCGAAATATCCGAAAAATCAGATATCGATTTTTCGGATTCGGAAAGTGATTTTCAAAATTTTCGGATATTTCGGATATCCGAAATATCCGAAAATTTAACTTTCATTTTTTTCGGATATCTGAATATTCGAAGTATCCGAAAATATCCCAAAAATATCCGAAATATCCGAAAAATATCCGAAAACTTATATTCAGATATCCGAAACTATCCAAATTATCCGTTTCCGAATATGAAAAAATAATAAAAAAATAAAAATTAAATAAAAAGTTGGATTTTCGGATATCCGAATCCGTATCCGAAATTTCAGATACCCGAATAGTGAAATCTGGTATCCGAAAATTTCGGATATTCGAATTTTCAGATACCTGGTTTTGAAAACGACACCCACCACATAATTTTTAACCTTCAATAAAAGTTATAATTGTTAAAGAGTGAGCAATGTTTGTATTTAATATCTTTTTATTTGTTTTTATATTATATAAATAGAAAAGAAAAAACTTGGAGAAGGGGAAAACTTAAACCCTCACCATCTCATCTCTAAAACCCTATTCGCTACTTCTTCTCCTCCAAAAATCTTGAGCAATCATGTATCGATTCGCACTCAATCTTGCTTCTAAATCCAGGTCATCTTTCATCTCACCAATTGTCAATCAAGATTTAGTTTTTCTTCAAACAATTTCATCTAATTACTTTCCCATTTGTTCTTGTGATTTTCAGGATTGCTAGCAACAGAACTCAACAGATTGGAAGTAAATTGAATTGGAGCAGAAATTACGCAGCTAAAGACATCAAATTTGGAGTTGATGCTAGGGCTTTAATGCTTAGAGGTGTTGAAGAGCTTGCTGATGCTGTTAGAGTCACTATGGGCCCAAAGGTACTTACTTTATAACATGTTATTATTACTCTAAATCTGTGTTTTTATTTTTATATTTGAAATCCAATGTTTTTAGAGATTAGAGGTAGTATGCTAATTAGTCACTGTATATAGGGGCGTAATGTGGTGATTGAACAAAGTTACGGAGCACCGAAAGTAACAAAAGACGGTGTAACCGTTGCAAAAAGCATCGAATTTAACGATAAAGTCAAGAACGTTGGTGCAAGTCTTGTGAAACAAGTTGCTAATGCTACAAACGATGTTGCCGGTGATGGTAATATTCACTCCCTAACATAATTCGTGTGCTGTTATTATGATTTTGTCAAAATCGTATTAATGGTTTATGTTTCAGGTACGACTTGTGCAACGGTCCTTACACGTGCGATATTCGCTGAAGGGTGCAAATCGGTTGCGGCTGGTATGAATGCAATGGACCTCAGACGGGGTATTTCCATGGCGGTTGATGCGGTTGTAACAAACTTGAAGAGTCGGGCCCGTATGATAAGCACGTCTGAGGAAATCACACAGGTGGGTACGATTTCGGCAAACGGAGAACGTGAAATCGGTGAACTAATAGCTAAAGCTATGGAGAGAGTTGGGAAAGAGGGTGTCATCACAATTCAAGTAAGCTGCATTTAGTTACTCCTTAACCTTCACTATTAGGAATTTGTTTTGTTTTAGTTAACATCAGATTGTTTACTTAAATGTTTTTTGAATCGATGTAGGATGGGAAGACATTGTATAATGAACTAGAAGTTGTCGAGGGAATGAAGTTGGACAGGGGCTACATATCTCCTCATTTCATTACAAACCAAAAAAATCAGAAATGTGTAAGTTCATGTGATTATTACTTTGTTAGCATATAAGTATATATATTTCTGTAAACGAACCGAACGAACACGAACAAGGCCATGTTCGTGTTCGTTCGTTAAGGAAATTAACATGTTCGCGAACTGTTCACGAACGCGAACCGAACATAAGTTTATGTTCGTGTTCGTTCATTAAGGAAATTAAGTTGTTCACGAACAGTTCATGAACACAAACGAACACAAGCAAATAAAAACGAACATTTAGCTTGAAAATAAAAAATAAACACATTTTATCTTTAAACATTGGATATAAGTAGTTAAATATAACCATCAAATGATAAATCAAAACACAAGAAATCTTCTACAACCACCAAACGATGAATCAAGTTTAACTAACTTAGACATAATTATCGAAAGTTTAACTAAGTTAGACATAATTATCCCAAAATAATGTCTTAGAATGTCCAAAGTTTAGCTAACAAGTTTTCAATATGTTTAGGTATGTCCAAAGTTTAGCTAACTTTGAAAAAATAAGGTTTCAAGTTTTCAATATGTTTAGATAAAATGTTTCTTATTTATTATTTTTTAATATAATCAAACGAACACGAACGAACGTAACCGAACATACTACCGAACGTTCACGAACGCAATCGAACGAACGAGACCTGTGTTCGTGTTCGTTCGCTAAGCTAACCGAACATAATTTTTTGTTCGTGTTCGTTCGTTAAGCTAATCGAACGAACATAAACGAACTTCCCGCCGAACGGTTCACGAACTGTTCGCTGAACGTTCGGTTCATTTACAGCCCTATATATTTTATTATATTTATCTATTTAAATACATACGTTCATTGATGTTTTACAGGAACTAGATGACCCTCTTGTTCTAATATACGAGAAGAAGATTTCAAACATTAATTCGGTTATCAAAGTGTTAGAGTTGGCACTGAAGGTAGTATTATTTTCAAATCTGCATAACCGAATTCACTAATTGTTTCATCTTCAGTTTAATTATAAAATCATTTGTGTGTGTCGGTTTATTATTGTATTGTCACTCTTGTTCAGAAACAAAGGCCCCTGTTAATAGTCGCTGAAGATGTGGAAAGTGATGCATTGGCTACCTTAGTTCTTAACAAGCTTCGTGCTGGAGTCAAGGTATTTATTCTTATCATAAGTTTCAAAGTATTTTTCTCTTGATTTTAAATAACTATTGTTTTTAGCTTATGTAACCGACTGGCTTTTATAGGTTTGTGCTATAAAAGCACCTGGTTTTGGTGAGAACAGAAAGGCGAACTTGCAAGATCTTGCCACTCTTACTGGTGGTCAGGTGAGTTTTGACGTCGTATAAATGAAATACGATATTATGTGTACAGGTGGCAAAATGAGCGAGTTGAGTAATGTATCAACATGATTATTCTGTTATAATGTGCATTGCATTTACCTGCAGCTTATAACCGAAGAACTCGGTATGAATCTCGACAATCTAGAGCCAGAAATGCTTGGCTCTTGTAAAAAGGTTTGTTACATCACTTCAAGCATTAATAACAGTTAGGTGATATTTTAAAGCGGGTGATAAAAAGTCTATTGGTGTCATTAATGTTGTAGGTGACTGTATCGAAAGATGACACAGTCGTGCTTGATGGTGCTGGTGATAAAAAGTCTATTGAAGAACGATGTGAACAGGTGCAATTCCGTTAAAATGATTTTGTAGAATATATTCGTAAGAAATTTATAAAAATTATAACTTTTATTATTATTTTTTGATAGATAAGATCAGCAGTCGAGTCTAGCACGTCTGATTATGATAAAGAGAAATTGCAAGAAAGGTTAGCCAAGCTTTCTGGTGGTGTTGCTGTACTTAAGGTCTGTTATTTTCTTTTAAGTTTATATTTGCTTTATGATTAGAAAGGGTCTGTGTTTATGATTAGATGATGAATGTTTTGAAAAATACAGATTGGGGGAGCTAGTGACACTGAAGTAGGTGAAAAGAAAGATAGAGTTACAGACGCTTTAAATGCAACAAAAGCGGCTGTTGAGGAAGGAATTGTTCCAGGTAAATTGGTTAACATTTGCTGTCCTAAATTAGTCTTTAAAGAAATAATACAAATAGAATGATTCCATTTATATGCAGGTGGTGGCGTTGCTCTTCTGTATGCATCTAAAGAATTGGATAAGCTGCAAACAGCCAATTTTGATCAGAAAATTGGCGTTCAGATTATTCAAAATGCACTAAAGGTCAGAACACTCACTAGATTATGTCAAAATGTGACAGGCCCCAGATTCGGTTGACCCATAAACACGTTTTTGCATATTTACAAAAATAAAAAATATGGGGCAATATTCATGTATGACCTTATAGAACTTCAAAGTTTCATACACGACTTTCTAAATTTCTTAATATCGTATTAATATATTCAGAACACACACAAAAAAAAAAGAATCATATTTATCCGTTTCATAGTAGATAAACTAACTATCAGTTACTTATAATAGCTTGTTTCATTGCATAAATTAAGAAACATTATGCGTTGAGATGAATCTTAGTAATAACTTGTTTTCTTGTTCATTAATTCATTGAATTTGAGTGCATAAGTTAATGATTTTATTTATTAACCAGTGAATAAATATTATACATTAAGTTTTGAAAGTGCAAATACGATATTATAAAATATAGAAGGATTTATTATGGAATTTTGAACTTTTAGAAGGATGCATATGAAATTAATCTAAAAGTGGATGTGGTGATTCTTACAGAAACAATATGTTACAAATATATAGTAATAAATAATCAATATCTTTGAATGAAATAATATACGAGGCAATATGTATTAAATCGGGCGACTTTTAACCTGTCTATTAGGACACATTACACTTTTAGCTAACTTTTGGATTTCATCAATTTTGAATTTAAAATACAACCCAAATTATCACTTTATTAAGTAAATGGGTTGAAATGGCCACCTTATTCGCAACTTATATTTTAATCCCAAACAAATGTTAACTTGGTTACATGGTAAATAAGATAAAAAAATTGCATGTTTTTACTCTACTATTCGCAGATGCCAGTTCATACAATTGCTTCTAATGCCGGAGTGGAAGGTTCGGTTGTGGTTGGTAAGCTATTAGAGCAGGATGACCCGGATCTTGGGTATGATGCAGCTAAAGGTTTGATCATACGTTTTTCTTTTTTCTTTTTGTAAATTTGAATTATCGTTTATAATTAATTCTTTTAGGAATGGTTCCATTTATGAACTGTCTTCGTATGCAGGTGAATATGTGGATATGGTGAAAAATGGTATCATTGACCCGTTGAAAGTGATTAGAACAGCCTTAGTTGATGCAGCAAGGTTAGTTTAACTAACCATGGTTGGGTTAGGTTGGATTTGATCATATTATATCTGATTCCTGTTTCTTTGTGTGTAGTGTGTCCTCTTTGATGACCACCACCGAAGCTATTGTGGTTGAACTCCCTCAACCGGCTAGTGAAGCGGCTCCAGGAATGGGTGGTGGAATGGGCGGCATGGGCGGGGGAATGGGTGGCATGGGCTTTTGATCTCCCATGTGATCCCGCGACTGATTGACATACATTCTACTGACGAAATAAACACACCAAAGGCTGGCTTCCTGTGATTTTAATGTGAGAGTTAAGAGGTTTTTTTTTCTACTGGCATTTGGCTTATGAGCAACTTGATTAGCATGCGGACATTTATTGAAGGGCAAGTTCTATGAACAATTCTTGATCATTATATAATTGCATTGTTGCTTAATATCTTTTTACAAACTTGGTTCATTTCATTTATGCACAACTCAATTAAAAAAGTTCATATATATCTTAATGAAATTTCAGTTAATGGTATGTAGTCCCCTTTGAAAAGAGAATTAACTAAGCTACTTTGCGACTTTTCTTGTCGCCGATCAGACCCTTCTGTTCCAAACTATCGTTCCTCTTCTGGTTTTCTATGATGAAACTGGATTCTGGTCTTCCATTAGGGTATTTGATTATCGTCTATTTTGGTCTTGATCTTGCACTTTGGTCATGATTTTGCGAAGCAGCTTGTCGATATGGGTAGAGGGTTTGGTCCAGGGATTTTGGTGCACAGGCTTTCCATTCTGGAATTCTTGAAAACTTTGCGTTAACCTTTTTTATATATATTTAACTCGTAATCTAACCTCACGCATTGTGGCGATAGTTTGGTTGTATTGGTTCGTTTTATTATAGTATCAATACAGTGGATTAGGATCAAATACAAAGGATCCTAATTGTAAGAAGTGTAAGAAGGATTTATAGAGTGACAAGTGTCCAATAACCTAAAAAACCCACTACACAAAAAAAAGAGAGAGCGCAACATACATGACTTTGTATAAGAAAAATGAAATCTAGATGTCGTTGATAACCCTTTTAGCTTAGAATGCAGAGGGTGTCAATAACTTTATTAAAGTTTAGAGGTTGTAGTATAAATTTGTTAAAAGCCGAAATATATTTTTGTTAAGGGGCCGTATAGTAAACTTATTAATATGATACGATATGATATAACATAACATGATATGGTATGATACGATGTGATATGATGTAATATAATGTAATATAATGTTTTTTTGGGACAACTTGTATTAAGGCGTAATGAGCCCAAATAATGAAACCAAAGTGATAATTGGTAACACGTTAGCTTGGTTTGGTTTTAAATTTCTATATTAAGGCGTAATGAGCCCAAATAATGAAACCAAAGTGATAATTGGTAACACGTTAGCTTGGTTTGGTTTTAAATTTCTATAGTTTGGTTTCTGTTTCTATTAAAGAAAAACTGTTACCAATATTGGCTCACGTTTTGATCTAAAAACCGTCAAAACTAGACCGTAAAACCCAATTTAAAAAATTCAATTTTTTTTTTGAACAAATGCATAACCAGGGTTTGCATAAGTACAGTGTCATGACATCGTAATTTTAGTTGTAAAATTGAGTTTTACTTGTATAAAAAACTTGTAACTCCTGCCTACTGCCACCAACTTCATTTTACACCAATAAGTGGGCATGTTTTATGGGGCAAGGTAAAGATAAAATATAGGAACGTGTGGTTTTGTTTTGTTTTAAAACGGCTAATTCAATTCTAGAAGTCACCAACACATTTTCAACCCCTAACCCCCCATTCATACGGTTGAAACGGTAATGGTTCTCTCAATTTGACTCTTTTTTACAACAATTTTTTACACCTAAATACTTAATAATTTTGTACTTGCAAAGATTTGAATCCATACCACTTTTGTGGGGACAAACACCATATCATTAGACCACCAGGTTATATGGATACTCAGTTGACTCGTGACTCATGTTCAATTTGCTTGAAAAGAAAAAAATTAAAGGGTTATTAGATATATTCTAACAAATAAAAAATCCTTTTAAATGTTTCTCAAAGAGGTAAATTATAAAATTATATTAATCGAAAGAATGTTGTACAAGATTAGGTTTCTATAGGGATATTCTTGCTCACTATGCATTTAAAACTATACTAGAATCTATTTACATTGTATTTAATAATTTTTAGGCGTTAAACATGTTAAATCTTGTAATATACGTTTTCTTAACAACATTTTTACACCTAAATACCAGTTAACCTTACACTTGCCAGAATTCGAGCCTACACCAGTTTTGTAATATACTATTGAAACAGATTTCGTAGTTATTTTATTTAGCAACTCATTTTTACTTGTTGAAACATAAAATTTGATTCATCTTTTGCATTTTTTTTATTTTTCACAAAGGAGGTATTTTTATGGCAATACAAGACACATTGGTTAATAGATATCATTGACAAAAATATAACATTGCATGGATATATTTTTTGGAGAAAAAAACATATATCCTTTTACAAACTTGGTTCATTTCATATATGCACAACTCAATTAAAAAAGTTCATATATATCTTGATGACATTAACCTTTCAAAAAAAATCTTGATGACATTTCATTTAATGATACGTAGTCCCTTTTGAAAAGAGAATTAATTAAGCTACTTCGCGACTTTTCTTGTCGCTGATCAGACTCTTCGTTCCAAACTATCGTTCCTCTTCTGGTTTTCTATGATGAAAATGGATTCTGGTCTTCCATTCGGGTATTCGATTCTCATCTATTTTGGTCTTGATCTTGCACTTTGGTCATGATTTTGCGAAGCAGCTTGACGATATGGGTAGAGGGTGGTCCAGGGATTTTGGTGCACACGCTTTCCATTCTGGAATTCTTGAAAACTTTGCGTTAACCTTTTTTATATATATTTAATGTTTTTTGGGACAACTTGTATTAAGACGTAATGAGAGCCCAAATCATGGAACCAAAGTGATAACTGGTAACACGTTAGCTTGGTTTGGTTTTAAATCTGAGTAAATTGCACAAAACGTCCTTTATGTTTCTTCAAACTTGCAGGTTCCAGCCTTAATGTTTAAAACTAGCTGAAAACAACCTTTAGGTTTATTTTTGTTACAGGTTCAATCCTTTACCACTAACCAAGTTAATTATCTCAATTAGATTCCCTCACATGCCTAACATGTGAGGGTATATCTGTCATTTTAATTCTATTTCTTATAAAACCCCAAAAAAACTACAATACCATTTTAATTTCTCTTCATAACCTTCAATCAAAAACCCTATCCCGCCATTCTTCTTCATCTTCAATTGTCCACACAAATAACTTAATCGATTAAGCTGTGTTTATCGAAGAATTGTTTTTGTGATTTGAGAACAGGAAATACATAATTAATAGGATTTGAAATTAAGAAATTGTGCTTAGGTTTGCTCTGATTTTCTTTGCCTTGGAATCTTTAGTCATCGATGAAAAGGGTATGATGTTACGTTCTTTATTTATGAACATGATGACAATCCTTATATTCGAAAAAAACAGCTATATGTGTTGCTAAACTATACTACATTAATGCCGAGTTCGTTGAAGATAGAAGTTTTCTGGATGCTCTTAAGGATCCGATATCTGATAATAATCCTATGGTAGTCGCAAACGCCATTGCAGCACTTACTGAAATTCAAGATAATAGTGCCACATCCGTCTTTGAGACCATTACTGCTACGTTGTCAAAGCTGGTTACAGCTCTAAATGAATGCATTGAGTGAGTTTCATTCTTTATTACAGTGTATTTAAACCGAACTTGTTTTGACCCGTTAAGAATGGGGGTAGGGTTTTTAATTGAAGGTGATGAAGAGAATTAAAATGGTCATGTAGGTTTTTTGGTGTTTTATAAAAAGTAAAATTAAAATGACAAATGTACCCTCACATGTTAGGCATGTGAGGGAATTTAATTGTGATAACTAACTTGGTTAGTGGTAAAGGATTGAACCCGCAACAAAAATAAACGTAAAGGCTGTTTTCAACAAGTTTTAAACATTAAGGCTGGAACCTGCAAGTTTGAAGAAAAATAGAGGACGTTTTGTGCAATTTACTCTTTAAATTTCTAGAGTTCGGTTTTTGTTTCAATTGTTGGAAAACCATTACCAACATTGGCTCACGGGATAACCTAAAATTGTCAAAACCGTCATATGGAGGAATGACCCGGCTCGGTCATCCCGGGTCGGGTAAACCGTCATTAAATGCGAAACATTAATAGGAATATTATAAATATATTCTCATGCAAATAGAAGATTTGCATGATCTCCGAGAAAATAGGAATTGATGTAAACCGACCTTCCGACTTGGGAAACCCTGATTCACCAAAGAGTATAAATAGCAGATACATCTTGAGGTAAGATATAACAATTCTCTCTCAATATCTCTCACATACCTTTACTCCCATAAACGAATTCTCATGTTGGAGAGTGGTTACAGGAATAACCCCATTCCTATAACAAGTCCTAAGAGCATCCACAGTAAGGCACTATTTTGGTGTTTTTAGGGAGAGAGAAAGTGATGTGGAGGAGAGAGGGTGTGAAGATGTTTGTGAGAAAAAATGAGAAAAAATGGATGAGTGTGAGTTATGTGAGTGTAGAGAGGAGAGAGGAGAGAGATAAAAAATGTGTTTGTGAGAGGGGCAAGTGAGAGAAAGAATATGATTGGTTGGGCATGTGCCAACTAGGCACCCTCAAAAATGAGAAAAAATGCCCCTTATTGGGGATGCTCTAACGGTTTTCTGTTTTGCAGATAAGAGTTCAGGTCATTCTTAATCGGATCACCCAGCCTAGAGACGTATCTCAGGTAGCGTTTCTACACGTCAAAACCAGACGGTAAAACCCAATTTAAAAAAAAAATCAAGATTATTTTTGGAACAAGTGCATAACCAGGGTTTGCATAAGTATAGTGTCATGACATCGTAATTTTAGTTGTAAAATTGAGTTTTATTTGTATAAAAACTTGTAATTCCTGCCTACCACACCAAGAAGTGGGCATGTTTTATGGGGCAAGGTATAAAGATAAAATATAGAAACGTGTGGTTTTGTTTTGTTTAAACGGCTAATTCAATTCTAGAAGTGACCGACACATTTTCAACCCCTAACCCCCATTCATACGGTTGAAACGGTAATGCTACTCTCAATTGACTTTTTTTTACAATAATTTTTTTACACCTAAATATCGTCTAATTTTACACTTCTAAAGATTTGAACCCATACCACTTTTATGGGGATGAGGTCGGAAGTCACCGTACCTAAAAATTCTATATAAGTAATTTTTTTTTATAAAACCGGAGGTCGAAAACGTGTATACCTAAAAAAATATATACGAATCATACATACATAACACTACTGAGCGAAAAATTCGGGGGTTCCCTCTTCCCCCCCCCCCCCCCCCCCCCTTGAAAGCTACGCCCCTAACCACCAGGTCATGCATACTCAATTGACTCGTGATTCATGTTCAATTTGCTTGAAAAGAAAAAAGGTAAAGGGGTTATTAGATATTCTAACAAATAAAAAATCTTTTTAAATGTTACTCAAAGAGTGTTGTATTGATCGAAAGAATAAATTATAAAATTATATTGATCGAAAGAATGTTGTAAATGTTTAGGTTTTCATAGGGGTATTCATACTCACTATGCATTTACAAAATATACTAGAATCTATTTACATTGTGTCTAATAATTTGTAGGTGTTAAAACATGTTAAATCTTGTAATATACTTTTTTCTTAACAACTTTTTACACTTAAATTTTGTGTAACCTTCACTTGCCAGAATTCAAGCCTACACCACTTTTGTAATATGCTATCGACACAGATTTCGTAGTAATTTTATCTAGTAACTCGTTTTACTCGTTGAAACAAACAGTTTGATTTATCTATTGCCTTTTTTATTTTTCACAAAGGAGGTATTTTTATGGTAATACAAGACACATTGGTTAATAGACATTAGAATATATTTTAATATTCAAAAGGACAAACCTAAATCCAATCATGCAACACCAAACAATATAACCAGGCCATATTAATCAGTATAATTCATCTCGTTTACCAACCAACAAAAAACAGCACATCAGGAAGCAAGTAACAATCACATTCAGTTCCACCAAAAAGCTTCATTTGAGCAATGAGATTAATTTTGAGGTTAATTAACTCAACACAGCATGTGGCCATATTTTATATCCTTGGTTTGATAATTATTAGTATAAGATTAGTACATATTTAATTAAATTTCTTGAGCCCCATACGCTCCTAACAACGGTCCTTAACGCGTCATTTAGCCTTGGGTCAACCTGTTAGGACCTACCACCTTTGTCATCTTCTATTTGGTTTGTCACTGATGGCTTCATCTGCACTCAAAGCAACATTCTTCATCTTCACATATATACTTTTCTCACTTAACATTTTTATAATATCTTGTGGCTAACATTTCACACCATTTTATAACATTTTCACAGCTGTAATATATATTTGAGTACAACTTTATAAAATATCTTTTTCCTGCTCATGTATTATTGATTCACAGTTTCACACCAAGGTTTATTGAATTATTAATTTATTTTCTGTTTCCTTGATGGGCTTTGTTTATTTTGATTTTCATAACATAGGTTTATTTTCTTTTATAAATATAACAATTTAAAAGCAAAGATTGATCCAATCCAAGAAACATATTATTAGGGTTTTTAGTAGATTAGGGTTTTTTATTCAGAAGGGGATGGCGGCGCAGTTTGTTGCCCATCTACCTGCTATGCTTATGTAATTTGCCCTGGTAATTGGAATGAAACATATTATTATTAAAAAAAAAACTAATATTTTGGGGAAAAAAATCCAAGAAAATAGATTGCTTGTAAACAATAATAGTGTGTTCAAGAAATGGAGTGTCTGCTAACAGTATCTACTTACTTGGACTTAGTTGTTGAGCTGACTTTTAACCCAATAATTACTCAAACCTGACAAATTGGATCCTTGCTACCTTTTCTTGTTTATTTAATTAATAATTATTAAATAAAAATTTTATTAAATTAGGGAAAAATTAATGAGATCCAAGGAGCCTCACTGATCACTTCCCTTAAGAGAGACTACTAAGTTTAAGAGAATTCATCACTGTCACCAATTCATCTTTGGTTTGTTTTTCGACCGTAAAACAAATATAGGATGGTTGAGCATGGAGAAATGATTGAAAATGATGTGTTTGTAGACATCAAACTAACCAATGATGAGATGGTTCAGTGGCAAATTATACAACACAGGAGCATAGAATGCTTAATAAGGAAGAAGAAATCATTAAAAGCCCGTTATACGTATGGCATTATCTTCTCATTGGTAAATCTTGTAGCTTGGTTTCTGCGCGACTATGGCCAAAAGGTCTCCCTTCACTTCAATAGTAAGTTGATCAAATTATATTCATCACCACATTCAATGGTCCGGTTTCGGTTAATGCCATTAATTTTCTTCTTTTTTTGTAATTTCGCAGTTCTTAAAGCTTGTGGACCTGAGGGCCATGAATGTTTCCAAACAGTAGGCGTTCTTCGAATGAGTTTAGGATGCTTCGTATCTTTCTTTAGCAGAAAAAGTTTTTAATCTGAGTAGTTCATAGCATTACTAGCAAAGCAAAAGAAAACGCAATGGACCCGTTTTTACTGATATAAGCAACATACTATTTTTAATCATCTAATGCAAAATACTTACCATTTTTCAGAAATATTATAAATTGCTGCATTAAATGGTAATTAGTAAAAAAGATATGTATGCCGCATTATATGGATACATTTGCATATCTTTGTAAGAAATGGTAACATGTTACATTCAGTGGTTAAAAATATAGTATGTGCATAAAAGTAAATCAGTAGTATATTGATATACCTGTTGTGACAGCCTTAAGTAACATTTCTAGATATTCTTCTTTGTGTTGTTTCTAACCACATGTGGAACAACAAAGTTATTCGACATTCGTAGTACATGGCATTCTGGATGGTGGACCTCAAAGTTTGCTATATTGACGATCGCGCTAGTGTTTTCGTTCTTGATCCCCTCGGATTTTGTTCATTTATATGGTAAGCTAGTTAAATTATAAGAAGTTAATAAAAGCCAACTTGACCTAATAACTTCAAGTTTCTTGTAGGTGAACTTGCTCGAGTTGGTGCAGGGTAATCTTCTAAAAATCATTTCTATAAAGCGGATTTTAATCTTTTTCATCGAAATCAGTTCTTACCGAAATCTATGACCCAGGATTTTTCTCATTCTCCAACTCATAAGTGTAATCGAGTTCATAGCATGGTGGAATGCTTATTGGATGCCCAATGACAGAAAGAAGCAGAGGTTAAACTTTTCACTTGTTTTTCTTATCATTCTCGATTCAACGATTCTCATCATCGAAGTTTACAAACTTTTAACGCGCTTTTCATGTCGTGCAGCTCGTGTTGTGGATTATTCATGTCCACACTGTTTTATATGGCGTCTTTATGTGGGATCCTTGTGATGTATGCATTGTATGCTTCCAAACTTTCATGCACTCTCAACATATTTTTCATCACATGGACCGCTGTTTTGCTTCTTGTCATGATGGCTATATCCTTGCATTCGAAGGTATGCATGCCCTCCATTAAACTATAATAGAATGCCGAAAATTATAACACAATGTTGAGGAAAAAAGACACAATGACCCAAATATAGAAAAGACACAATGATCTAAACAAAAATTATAAAATCTACAAGCTAAACATCCAAAAGCGACAAACTAAAATCTCGTATTGTAGAGTTCAATGAGACGGTTCCAATGCCGCTTGAATGAGGTCAATCGGAGTCTGTTTGATACCCTTCTTACGACTTCTTATTTTTGGAGACTTTGTATTTGATCCTATCATTTTAGAAAGCGAACAACCCCTGACTTTCACAAAACTTGAAACAGGTGAACAAAGGACTTTTGTCATCAGGGATCATGGCATCTTATGTTGTTTTCCTATGTTGGTCTGCTTTAAGAAGGTTTGTTATCATCTAGTGTAGTCTGTAGAGTACTTAAATTATCAATATTGTTAACTTGCATATAGAACCTAAGTACATTACTTAGGTTCTTTATTTAACAAACATAATTTTTTATGGATTTTACAGTGAGCCTGCCGATGAAAAATGCAGCCCTCAAAAGCACGATAACAAGCATGTCGATTGGATAACCGTGCTAGTAATTAAGCTTACCCCTCGATTTTAGACCACAAAACTTTAGATAATGAATCTATGATATTGACTATATATTTTTGTTAAATTCTTGCACATCCAGGGCTTCTTGATTGGGGTTTCAGCAATTGTTATCGCAACATTTTCCACCGGGATTGATTCACAAACATTTCAGGTTCTTCCTTTTTTGATGTTTAACATCATAATATCTTTTTTTCTTCTTAATTTGTGATAGATTTCTTATGCATGGAGTCATAAAGATTTCTTTTAACTTCAGCTCAAGAAACAAGAATATCTAATGGAGGATGATATCCCTTACAGTTACGGCTTTTTCCACTTGGTATTCTCATTGGGTGCTATGTATTTCGCTATGCTTTTCATCAGCTGGAATCTTGATAGTTCAACCCGAAAGTAAGATCCAATAAAACCCGTTGCCAAATTAAGATTTAACAAGTATTAATTTTGCGTAAATTTTGAAACGATAGATGGAGCATAGACGTCGGGTGGGCAAGTACATGGGTGAAAATTGTTAACGAATGGTTCGCAGCCACACTATACTGTAAGTATATAACTATATATACACTTTTGGATTAATGTACATCAAAATATGTTGATTTTGACACTCACAAACGGATGACTATTAAACGCAGTATGGAAATTGATTTCGCCAATTGTGAGAGAACCCAAGATCATGAATCATGAAGAACCTGTGCAACAACAGCAGCTGCAAGATTCGGAGTGAATTAGTTGAATACTTGTGCCATGTTAGATCCTAGTTAGTTTATCGCGCTGTTGGTTATATTGTTGTTCATATAAGAATGATCTTATAGCTAGGAGGTTTCGATCAAATAAGTAGAATTATATTATATTATTACTTACCTGAATAAAATCAAAATCTTTCATATATGTCTGGTTGGTTACAAATGATTAAACCTTTATTTATATATGTATATATCTATGGTTTTGTTGGAACCACTACAATATAATGAAATAATGGTTTAGATGGATTTGCAAATTAATTAATTAACATAAGTCAAAGATTACTACTTAACTAAAGTATTAAACCAACTCCATCTTATTAGTTTGTATTTAAGCACCACATTCTTACATTCACAATCATCCATAACAACAAGCATCGATCTTTCACCAACTTTCATACATTTTCCAAAATGTCAAACCAATCTTTCCTTTCGATCGTCGCGATCCTCATCATCATCATGCAAACCGCCATCTTGAAAACAACGGCAGTCGACCCACAACCATTAGTAGGCGAACCTCATGTTTTCGAGCTTTACATGCACGACATTCTAGGCGGCAGCAACCCAACAGCTAGACCAGTAACAGGTCTACTAGGAAACATATACAGCGGACAAGTCCCCTTCGCTAGACGCATAGGTTTCCGCGCACCACAAGGCGGGGTCGCCATCCCAAACGCCAACGGCCAAATCCCAACCGTCAACGCCAATGGTATCCCACTAGGAACCGGCTTAGTTGGCACCCAGTTTGCAGGAAACATAAACCAAAACAATGCACAAAACCAGATAGCAGCCAGTTTGGGACCAGATGGGCTTGGACTAGGATTTGGAACCATAACTGTCATTGACGATGTCTTAACCATCGACCCAAAGTCCGGTTCGCAGATGTTAGGGAGAGCACAGGGAGTTTATGTTGCTAGTTCAGCTGATGGGAGTAGACAGATGATGACATTTACAGCCATGATGGAAGGTGGTGAGTATGGAGATAGTATAAACTTCTTTGGAGTGTACCATATTGGAAGTGCAATGTCGCGGTTGTCGATCACGGGTGGTACTGGGAAGTTTTTGCATGCTTGTGGGTTCGCTGAGGTTCGGTCATTGATACCAGCTGGTCAGATTGTTGCTGATGGTGTGGAGTCTTTGCTCAGGTTGACTGTTCATCTTTCTTATTGAGAGTTTGATTTGATAGCATAATTCATGTGTGTGGTTTTGTGAACTAAATGTATTAATCTTTGTTTGTGTTCAATTCTCCATTTGTATATCAATGTTTTCATGATTGAAGGATTAATTTTGCCTTTTAGATTGAAACTTGTTTAACTTCATTTAACGCTAACAAACGTCCCACCAAAAGAAATAGAACTTGGTTTTTGTATATTATTTTTATTATTTCATTATGTAGTATATTTATTTAATAATAAACTCAAATAAAGTACTAAAAAGAATATTTAATTCTTACAACTTTTTTTAGTACGACTACTTTTGCAACAACTAGTTTTACTGGCTATAAATTCAATTCGTATATCAATCAACATGTGCACTTCTCAACTAATAATTCATTACAAAGATTCCTAAAAAATGGCAAGAAGACCTTGGACTAAAGATGAAGACATGGCTTTAGTCAACTCGTGGATTGACATCTTTGATAATAGACAATGAGCCTTTTCAATTAGAGCACCCTTATTTGAAGGATTCTATCAACATATAGGAGAAACCAATCGCTTTGTGTACGCCACTTTGTAAAGGTTTCATATTCCGTTCTTGGAGGTTCGCAGATTTCATTGTAAGACCCTAACACGTAATATCTTTAAAATGACGCAGCGGAAATACGAGCCTTAAAATTTCTTTCTTTTATAAACACATTACTAACATAAAGGTTCAAATACAAAATATTAAACATTTACTAGAAGGGATTTACACTATTCACATTGTATTAACGCTTCAAAGCAATACATATTTCAAGCTATTTGACCGTTCTTTCCGTACAATCCTTACTTTTGACTCGATCTACGTCCGCTCATCTTCGTTAGTAGTAGAAGAAATCCATGTGGTACATGTGAACATCACATACAACTTAATCATTAGTCATTGACAACCTCATACGACACTATTCTCACACAATTAACTTTCGTATAACATTCGACAATATAACTTCGATTCATTCGACTATTCTCTCGAAGTCTCTTGTTCCGAGTTCGGCTTCAACTTCATAAGAATCCGGCATTCTCATTCCTGCATTATATTCTAAACTCAAGTGCATTGTTAGTAACGTTAAATCTCAAATGCATCTAAATCATGCGTTCGCACATACTTACATACGTACATACTTACAATCATACACATCTACATACCTATATACATTCAATCATACCTACAATCATGTATTCATACCTACGTGTTTCGTACACATTCTTGTATACCATTTACATGTAATACATGTCCAACTTCATTACATACATCTATCACACTCTTATATTAATTACATGGGGCTTAGACTTGGGTTTACAACTCATAAACGTCAAGGGAACACTCGAAACCATGTATGGAAGGCCCGCCGTAGTCCACGGATATCATACCGAAGCCTACTATACATACATCAACTTAAATATCAAATTTCAGGTTTTTTTGGACATGGGGAAGGCGTCGGCGACGGCCCTTGGATTTTCGCGTAGCCAGAAACCTCCGTAGGCAGTTAAATAGCGTATCGGCAAAAAATGAAGGCCAGAGAGGGCGTCGGCGACTAGGGTTTAAGCCTTGATTCATTAATCCATGTTCATTCATGAATTTAAGCCTTGATTCATCCTTCGATTTGAAGCTTTTTGAAGAACTAGGGTTTGGCTCCTTTGGAGCCCTCCTGATCGTTCCAGAACACACGAGATGTGTGTGTTTGTGTGTGTTTTTTTGTCAATTAAAACATAACTTTCCCCTTGTTCATCTTTGGTCCCCCATGTTTGTTCCTTTATTTGTTTTGCTAAACATTTGACTAGGTATAATAACCTAGTTATTACATTCCATTTTATTAAACATGGGGTCACACTAACAAATTTAGTAATTCAAGTTTTGGGACGTTACAAGTCTACCCCCCTTAAAATAGGTTTCGTCCCCGAAACCTTTCTCATTTTTCATTTTTTTATTTAACTCTAATCATCTTTTCTTTGAGCTCATTAACACGACCGCTAACCCATCTTAATGAGAATCTTCTATCCTCAAGAACACGTCCCAGAGTTCTTATTAGTGTCGCTTTCACTAATAGCGCTAATTTTTAACGCACTTCATAGCTAGTGGTTCATTCATCATTCTAATACTCGTATATCATGTGCATTATATATCTTTTTGTTTATCTCAACATTCATATTATTTTTGTCAACTATACAACCTTATTTCGTAATTTATACACACACATATATGTCTAACTTTGACTGGTACCTCATCATGATAGGTAACTATCTATTCTTGATTCATAAATTATTCATATAACTGACTTTTTCCTAATAAGCCCATACTATCCATACCATACTTTCACAAAACATTCTCATTTCCTTGACCTGTTAATAACGGGTCAATATACATACTTCTCCAACCTGTAGTCATACATACATTCATATGATCCGTTCATAACGGATCTAATACATTCATCTCATCTCTTAAAATTACATTCTATGCATATATCATATAATATTCAGTTCTTGTTTTGTTATCGCAACAAAACTACTATTTCATAGTCACATATACGCGCTTAACTCCAAAGTTGAGATCGTCCTACGTTTACTATAGTTACTTGTATCATGCGTACCTTTTCGTTACCTTCAAATGTAACACCTCAAAAATTCGTGTACAATAAAATAACGACACGTGTCATGTAAGACAAAAGTGATAACCCGGATCTAGTTAAAGATGTATGGCGGGATTTAAAAGTGTCGTCATGTTAATTTTTACCTCTGAACGACCTCGTTATGAATCCCAAGACCCTAACATATATTACAAACATCCGATTTACATTCAATCCAGTAATCACTAGTAATAATTGACACAAAATTGCAAGAATGGAAATCCTACGAAGAAATGCATGACAACCCCTCGTTTATGGCTTTTCGATAATGTCCAAGACAAATGTGCATCATTTAAGGTGATCCTAACTATTTAGGACCTGTTCATAAGGCCCCATACTGATAATTGAAGCCCCAAAATCGATTATACATCAATTGCCCTTTCAAACCCCGAAAGAACAACATTTTTTGTCTTCTGCAGATGGCTTACGGACCGTAAGCCCACCCCTTACGGTCCGTAAGGGGTTCCCAGCGACAATAAATTCGGCTGTTTGCTGTTATGCGCATGAAACCGACATATAAACGATTTTCCACATCTTGGACGACCCCTAAATAACCCCTAAGCCCTTAGGGACATCTGTGGATGATCCATGGCTATTGCTAGGCTTGTGTGTCAATGATCTAGTGAATTTTGAACACTATATAAAGGCCCTTGTTGCAACCATTTTGATCACACCTCATTTCTGCATTTCTGGAGCTTCCTGGAGCTTAAGAGCAGACTCAAGTGATCACTAATCGTGCATAGGACTTCAGTAAGTATGCTTAACCTTTCTTAGTTGAGTTTTTACTTAGTTTTAGCTTAAAAGTCAAACCGTCGTAATTAACGGTTGACTTAGCGATTAATCATTGTTGGTCCAGTGATTAGTCAAATTGAAAGTAGTTATAAGTTGGTAATTATGTGGGCAATAAACCCTTAAAAGGGCACCCTCTGATTCCCACTCTAACTAGGTCAAATGTCGGGTCAAACTTATTATTAAAAAGTCAACAGAATGCTTAATTTCCAATTTATGCATAATTAGCAATGTAGAACCCATACAACCTGTTTGATCATTACTATAACTTGGTAATTAATGTAAGAACATGTCTAAACATGTTCAACCCGACAATTTTCAGTAGAGACCCGGTTCAGAACCGAAAGTCGCATAATTTGACTTTTGCTTTGACTTTCAGTTCTGACCCGATTTAGCATGATTTAGAAAAGCCTTAGAGCTTCCTTAGGACCAGGTTACATGCTAGTATAACCCTCTGTGATTATACACCTTGGTTCATTAGTTAACCAATAATATGCATGATTCCGTTAATTGCTCATATGTTGACCATTATGCCCTTTTCACCATAAAACGTGATTTTTGAAAATGTAAAAGAGTAGAAACCTTAGTTACTGATATATAAACTTGTACCCAAAATTTGACATCAGTTTGAGGTGTAAATTGAGAGTTATGCTCATTAGCGTAATTAGAAAGCTTTTTAGCGATTAAACGACATAATTAACATATAGCCTATTTAAACCTACTTTTTGATATCAAACTTTTTACCCACTGATGTAATATAATATTTTGGGATTTTTTAAGATTTTTAATTAATTTTAGGCTGAGCATAACTTAGAGTCATAAGCATGATTCGGTAAATGTCGGTTTTGCCCTTTCGGGCTATAAAATGAGTTCTACATATCCTTTTGGCCCCAAACCTTTTGCTACTGATTTTATTTGATAAATAAATTATTTTTAACCTTCTGGAATAATAAAAATATCAGATTTCTATATAGAACCCGGAAACGGATTCTAATCGCCTTTTTAAGCGTTTTTAACGCATAGTATGTACTAAAACCATTTTAAACATACAAGGATTGATACCTACTGATATTTTAGGTAAATTATAATATTTTAACAGTAAGCAAAAGTTGTTTAACTCAGACTTCAGTTTTGAGCTTTTCGGCTTATGTGAAATTACCAAAATGCCCATACGGTGCATAATTGGTTATAATTGATAAAATTCACACAATACCCTACTGTTATAACTTAAGTAAATTAAGTATCTTTGCCGATTATATCAGACCTGTAACTCAGGTTAATACTTAAACTCTTTTATAACCTTGTAAATGACCAAACTACCCCTACGGGGCATAGTTTGCGTCTAAATTCGTTTCGGGGATAATAAAAGACATCTTACTGATGTTACAACATATTTGAGGCATATTAACTTAGGAAACCTGGTTAGGACCCGTATGGTTACCCGTTACGCTTCTTACGCGTTCGGTTCGGTTTATGTAACTAGTTTACATAAATTAGCCGAAACGGGTCAAACCTTATCGTTTTTGTCTCAAAATCCAGAATGTGTTTAAGTTACCCGTATTAAACAAGCATACAAGCTTGTCGGGTCAAAACCACATTCTAAACCGGTCTTCGCTTTATCACGCGTTTGAACCGTATATTCCTTTTGAAAACTAACCGGTCTAAGTTTAAGCTTAATTAAAGACCCGTTAGGATTCTAATAGGTTATTAAAACCTTTGTTCCAGATTAGGAGCCCAGTAAAAGATACGTGCACTTGCTGTATTTGATTTATACTTTGCTCAGGTAAATACTCTTAACTTATTTTCCCTATACGGGCTTGGGATACGGCACTATAAAAGTACCGCTTGGTCGGGTGTGTGTAGTCATTTAAATCGGACTGTGATTAATGTATTTGCATGACCCGTTTAATATGTATTATTTGGTGTATGGCTTTTGGGGGTTAAATGACCATGTCCCGGATATCCTTGGCATCATTTTACAAAATGGCCACGACCTAAGCACGGGGTGTAGGCGTACACCTGACAGATGCATTATGTAAAAACTGGTAATCCACTGAAGGAATCAACCTTGTGGGCATTATACCTGTGGCGTGTCAGTTAATCTTGTCCGGCTCTTCTAACCGGCCCTGATGGACGACAAATAAGTAAAACTGTATACATGATTATTTTAATAATTGTCCCAAGTTATAAAAGATATTTTTGCCGAAGTGCATTCAAATAAATTTTCAAACTCTTTTCAAAATGAGTCAGTTGAGTTGTATTTACCAGTGTAAACTGACGTATTTTCCAAAAAGGCTAAGTGCAGGTACTAGACGAAATAGGCTGGATACTCCAGGCATCATTACTCAAGTCTCGCAAGCTCTAGATGTCAAAGTCTGTTGAACAGTTTTCCTTTTTATTTTCGATCCGCCTGTGGATCCTTTACTTTCCGTTGTAATACTGGATATTACTTTATATTCAGATTGTAATATATTTATCTTTTGCTTCCGCTGTGCATTTATATATTGTGTTGTTTGACTATGATGATATTAACTACGTCACGATACTCCCCCACCGGGCCCACCGGTCATACGTGGAAAATCGGGGTGTGACAGGTTGGTATCAGAGCCAACACTGAGTGAATTAAACACTAACCTTTGTGTATAATCTCAGTTACGCAGTTGCACATTCTTGAGTCTAGACAAGAACATAGAACTAATCCTAATTCGTTTCATTGTCTTTGATTGCTTCTTTTGTTATTTTTCTGATTAGCCCTTGCATGGGCAAGTCATTTTATTAGAAGTCCCGTTTAGGGCAACCATATACTTGTTTAAATTTTAATGGAACAATTATATTTAAAATATCATTCCTATATTATAAGATCTACCATTATAATAAAAATGGCAAAATCTAAAAAGGACAAGACCTAGCCATATGTCACCTTAAGACGAGGCCAAGATGGTAGTTCCACAATTAGGTTCAGATCCTCGTTAACATTTCAATTTAGGATTGTTCTGCGTTAATTATTAAAAAGAATCTTAAAGGTAAAACCTAGCCTAAATGTCACTGCAGACAAGGCCAAGATGGTAGAACCTATTCAAGAGATTCAAATCCTTATTAAACATCTGAAAGCATATTAACATGCTTGACAAAATGTGATACGATAAAATCACATAAGTCATTCTTAAATGGGTTATTTTTTTAAATTTCCCTTATCTATATAATCATCCTTTAAGGATGAAGTGCCCACGGGCTATAATTAACGTCCTCTGGACTAAAGACAGTGGTAGCCTACAACTCCCTGTCAAGAAAAGGTAATGAACTTTGATTCAAACCTTAATGCCTCGATCCCGTAAAAATCAAGGCCTATAAATTAAACTTGTCTACGTGACTAGGCCTTTTGTGCTATTATTAACTTATAATTTAGGATTATGATAAAGATCCTGAACAATTATATATTTAGCAAATTAACTAAAATGTGTATTAAAAACATGGTTAATAAATCGTTTAAAACGATAAAACTATATAAGCTTCCGTATAAACCTTGTCCTTGTTTGATTTTATGTAGCAATTAAAGCTACATGGCTAGGTCAGAGGAAGAGAACAGTCATCCCCTGGAAAACCACGATGATGATAAGATTAATATAACCCGAGGAGAGCTTCGTACACTGATTGATACAGCTGTATCTAAAGCTATAGAGGAGCAGTTCAGGGAGTATAGTGGGACTAATAGTAAAGCCTCATCTGTACCCCACTCTAAGTCTGTCCCTAAGACTCATTCTGAGGCTCATAGCAAGCCACCCTCGAAGAAAGATGAGTCAAGGAAAGATGATGATCGACGTTCATCTAATCAACACAGTGTTCCATCCAAAAGGATAGTGTTTGATGATAAACCACGTACCAAGTCTTGTACCTATAAGTACTTTGTTTCCTGTAAACCCCGAGATTTCACTGGGGAGAAATGGGCAATTGATTGTATGACGTGGTTGGATGAGATGGACACAGTGGTTGACATCAGCGGATGTGCTGAAAGGGATGTAGTGAAGTATGTATCCCAATCGTTCAAAGGAGAGGCACTGGCATGGTGGAAGTCTCTCATTCAAGCTGCTGGGAAGATCCCACTCTACAACATGTCATGGGAGCAGTTTGTTGCTCTCATTATGGAGAACTACTGCCCTCAACACGAGGTTGAGAGGATTGAGTCAGATTTCTTATCATTGGTTATGACAAACTTAGATTGTCAAGCTTACCTCACCAATTTCAATACCCTGTCCTGACTGGTTCCTTACCTAGTAACACCGGAACCCAAGAGAATTGCTCGCTTCATTGGGGGTTTAGCCCCAGAAATCAAAGCCAGTGTTAAGGCTTCAAGACCTGCTACGTTTAGGTCAGCAGCTGATCTCTCTCTGTCCCTTACTTTAGATGCGGTCAGGTTTAGATCGCTAAAGAATTCTGAAGAAAGTAAGAGGAAGCATGAGGATGATAACTCACGAGGGTCAGAGAAGAAGCACAAGGGAAACACTGATTCTAAGAAGTTTGAGTGTGGAAGGAATAGTCAGCGAACAGAGGAAAAGTCAAAGTGCATGACTTGCCAAAAACGCCACTTTGGAAAGTGCAGACTTGAGTCCAATTCTAAGTCAGGATCACCTGCATGTGGGATATGCAAGTCTAAAGAGCACAGGACGATATAGTGCAAGAAGATAAGAGATGCCACATGCTACAATTGCAATGAGAAAGGGCACATTAAAACCAACTGCCCTAAGTACGCCAAGAAGCCTGAAGGCCAAGAAGACCAATGCAAGGGTCTTTCGAATGGATGCAAAGGAAGTAGTCCAGGATGACAACGTAATCACAGGTACCTTTCTCATCAATGATGTCTATGCAAGAGTACTTTTTGATTCAGGCGCTGATAAGTCGTTCGTAGATAATAAGTTTTGTGAACTGTTGAAATTGCCTGTTAAAACCTTAAGTGTGAAGTATGAGGTGGAATTAGCTGATGGAACTATAGAAACCGCCTCAACCATATTAGATGGATGTTTCATATCCATTAAGAACCACTCATTTCCTTTGTCCCTACTTCCTTTGAAGTTAGCAGGTTTCGACATAGTTTTAGGCATGGACTGGTTATCTCGTAACCAAGCCCAGATAGTGTGCAATAAGAAGCAAGTGGTGATCAAGACTCCGTCTGGTGAATCACTTACCGTTCAGGGAGACACCCAGTATGGTCTACCTGAGCAAGTGTCTATGCTCAAGGCCTCTAAGTGTCTGAAGAAGGGTTGTGTCATCTACATGGCACAAGTGACTATTGATGAGCCGAAGCCCAAGATTGAGGATATCCCCGTCATTTCTGAATACCCTGAAGTTTTTCCTGAAGATCTACCTGGTTTACCACCAGATAGGCAAGTAGAATTCAGAATTGACATCATCCCCAGAGCAGCACCTGTTGCGAGAGCACCTTATAGGTTGGCACCAACAGAGATGAAGGAATTGAGGACGCAGTTAGATGATTTGCTAGCTAAAGGTTTCATTAGACCTAGTTCGTCTCCTTGGGGAGCGTCGATCTTGTTTGTCAAGAAGAAGGATGGATCGATGCGCCTGTGCATCGATTACCGTGAGCTTAATAAGGTCACTATCAAGAATAGGTATCCATTGCCCAGGATCGACGATCTGCTCGATCAACTGCAGGGGGCAAGTTACTTCTCCAAGATCGATTTAAGGTCAGGCTATCACCAATTGAAGGTTAAAGATGAAGATGTACACAAGACTGCATTTAGGACTCGTTACAGTTATTACGAGTTCCTAGTGATGCCTTTTGGGCTCACTAATGCACCTGCCGCATTCATGGATCTCATGAATCGCGTCTGTAAGCCTTACTTGGACAAATTTGTCATCGTCTTCATTGACAACATTCTCATCTACTCGAAGAACCAAGCTGATCATGAGAAGCATCTTCAATGTATTCTTTCACTACTTCAGCAGGAGAAGCTCTATGCCAAGTTCTCGAAGTGTGAATTCTGGCTTCGAGAAGTCCAATTTCTTGGACACGTTGTTAGTGAGCGTGGTATCCAAGTAGATCCCGCTAAAGTTGAAGCTGTCATGAATTGGCAAGAGCCAAAGACGCCTACAGAGATTCGTAGCTTTCTAGGTTTGGCAGGATATTATAGGCGATTTATTGAGAACTTCTCAAGGATTGCTGCACCCCTGACTTCGCTGACGCGTAAGAAGATTAAGTTTGACCGGGGTCCTAAGCAGCAGGAATCCTTCGATATTCTGAAGCAGAAGCTGAGCAGCGCTCCAGTACTGACATTGCCTGATGGAATCGATGAGTTCGTAGTACATTGTGATGCATCACACACCGGGATGTGATGTGTGCTTATGCAGAAAGGCAAAGTCATTGCCTATGCTTCACGCCAGTTAAAGGTGCACGAGAAGAATTACACCACCCATGACTTGGAGTTGGGTGCCGTTGTATTTGCACTAAAACTGTGGAGACATTATTTATATGGAACTAAGTGTGTGATCTATTCTGATCACAAGAGCCTCAAACACCTGTTTAACCAGAAAGAGTTGAACATGAGGCAACGACGTTGGATGGAAACCTTAAATGATTATGATTATGAGATCAGATACCATCCGGGCAAGGCGAATGTAGTCGCCGATGCCTTAAGTCGAAAAGAAAGAGTGAAGCCTATAAGAATCAATGCCAAGAGCATTGAGATAAAGAACAGTCTGAATGAAAGGTTGTTAGCTGCACAGAAGGAAGCTGTGTTGGAAGCTAACTATCCTAATGAAAAGCTAGGGGTAACTGAGGAGCAGTTTTCCTATGGCAAGGACGGAATCCTGAGATTAAATGGACGAATATGGGTTCCAGTTTATGGAGGACTTCGGGATGTTATCCTCCAGGAAGCCCATAGTTCTAAATATTTCGTTCATCCTGGAGCTGATAAGATGTACCAAGATCTAAAGGCAAATTTTGGTGGATAGGCTTGAAGAAGTCTATAGCTACCTATGTAGCTAAATGTTTGACGTGTGCACAAGTCAAGGCTGAACATCAGAAGCCGTCAGGTTTGCTACAACAGCCTGAACTTCCCACATAGAAGTGGGAAATGGTGACAATGGATTTCATCACCAAGTTGCCAAAGACAAGGAAGGGCAATGACACAATATGGGTGATAGTGGATAGACTGACTAAGTCAGCACATTTCCAACCCATTAAGGAGACCTACAGCTCCGACATGTTAGCCCAATTGTACGTAGATAAGATTGTATCTCTACATGGCGTGCCTGTGTCTATTATCTCTGACAGAGATACTAGATACACGTCACATTTTTGGAAAAGTTTCCAACAATCTTTGGGCACGCGCTTAAATTTCAGTACGGCTTACCATCCTCAGACGGACGGTCAGAGTGAGCGTACTATCCAAACGTTGGAAGACATGCTTCGTGCATGTGTCATTGACTTAGGTGGTAGTTGGGATAACCACCTGCCATTAATCGAGTTCTCGTATAACAATAGCTACCATACCAACATTAAGGCTGCGTCTTTTGAGGCATTGTATGGTAGGAAATGCCGAACGCCCATTTGTTGGGCGGAGGTTGGAGATGTCCAACTATCAGGACCTGAAATAGTCTTTGAAACGACGGACAAGATTGTCCAGATTCGTGACTGTCTGAAAGCTGCCAAGGATAGGCAGAAGAGTTACGCGGATCCAAAGCGTAAACCTATGAAATTCGAGGTAGGTGATAAAGTGTTGCTCAAAGTATCACCCTGGAAGGGAGTGATGCGATTTGGCAAGAAAGGTAAGTTAAGCCCGAGATACATAGGACCATTCGAGGTCATTGAATGTGTCGGATCAGTTGCTTATAAGTTAAACTTACCTGAAGAGCTCAGTGGTATTCACAATGTATTCCACATCTGCAATCTGAAGAAGTGTTTCGCTGATGAATCACTGGTCATACCTCATACAGATGTGCACATAGAAGAAAGCTTGAAGTTCGTTGAAAAACCTGTGTTGATCGAGGATTGACAGGTTAAGAAGCTTCGAAGGAAGCATGTGCCTATTGTAAAGGTAAAATGGGATACCCGTAGAGGTCCCGAGTACACGTGGGAGGTAGAGTCCACAATGAAAGAAAAAATACCCTCATTTGTTTCAGTAAATCTCGAGGTCGAGATTTCTTTTAAGGGGGTGAGGATGTAACACCTCGAAAATTCGTGTACAATAAAATAACGACACGTGTCATGTAAGACAAAAGTGATATAAACCCGGATCTAGTTAAAGTTGTATGGCGGGATTTAAAAGTGTCATCATGTTAATTTTTACCTCTGAACGACCTCGTTATGAATCCCAAGACCCTAACATATATTACAAACATCCGATTTACATTCAATCCAGTAATCACTAGTAATAATTGACACAAAATTGCAAGAATGGAAATCCTACGAAGAAATGCATGACAACCCCTCGTTATGGCTTTTCGATAATGTCCAAGACAAATGTGCATCATTTAAGGTGATCCTAACTATTTAGGACCTGTTCATAAGGCCCCATACTGATAATTGAAGCCCCAAAATCGATTATACATCAATTGCCCTTTCAAACCCCGAAAGAACAACATTTTTTGTCTGCTGCAGATGGCTTACGGACCGTAAGCCCACCCCTTACGGTCCGTAAGGGGTTCCCAGCGACAATAAATTCGGCTGTTTGCTGTTATGCGCATGAAACCGACATATAAACGATTTTCCACATCTTGGACGACCTCTAAATAACCCCTAAGCCCTTAGGGACATCTGTGGATGATCCATGGCCATTACTAGGCTTGTGTGTCAATGATCTAGTGAATTTTGAACACTATATAAAGGCCCTTGTTGCAACCATTTTGATCACACCTCATTTCTGCATTTCTGGAGCTTCCTGGAGCTTAAGAGCAGACTCAAGTGATCACTAATCGTGCATAGGACTTCAGTAAGTATGCTTAACCTTTCTTAGTTGAGTTTTTACTTAGTTTTAGCTTAGAAGTTAAACCGTCGTAATTAACGGTTGACTTAGCGATTAATCATTGTTGGTCCAGTGATTAGTCGAATTGAAAGTAGTTATAAGTTGGTAATTATGTGGGCAATAAACCCTTAAAAGGGCACCCTCTGATTCCCACTCTAACTAGGTCAAATGTCGGGTCAAACTTATTATTAAAAAGTCAACAGAATGCTTAATTTCCAATTTATGCATAATTAGCAATGTAGAACCCATACAACCTGTTTGATCATTAATATAACTTGGTAATTAATGTAAGAACATGTCTAAACATGTTCAACCCGACAATTTTCAGTAGAGACCCGGTTCGGAACCGAAAGTCGCATAATTTGACTTTTGCTTTGACTTTCAGTTCTGACCCGATTTAGCATGATTTGGAAATGCCTTAGAGCTTCCTTAGGACCAGGTTACATGCTAGTATAACCCTCTGTGATTATACACCTTGGTTCATTAGTTAACCAATTAATATGCATGATTCCGTTAATTGCTCATATGTTGACCATTATGCCCTTTTCACCATAAAACGTGATTTTTGAAAATGTAAAAGAGTAGAAACCTTAGTTACTGATATATAAACTTGTACCCAAAATTTGACATCAGTTTGAGGTGTAAATTGAGAGTTATGCTCATTAGCGTAATTAGAAAGCTTTTTAGCGATTAAACGACATAATTAACATATAGCCTATTTAAACCTACTTTTTGATATCAAAATTTTTACCCACTGATGTAATATAATATTTTGGGATTTTTGAAGATTTTTAATTAATTTTAGGCTGAGCATAACTTAGAGTCATAAGCATGATTCGGTAAATGTCGGTTTTGCCCTTTCGGGCTATAAAATGAGTTCTACGTATCCTTTTGACCCCAAACCTTTTGCTACTGATTTTATTTGATAAATAAATTATTTTTAACCTTCTGGAATAATAAAAATATCAGATTTCTATATAGAACCCGGAAACGGCTTCTAATCGCCTTTTTAAGCGTTTTTAACGCATAATATGTACTAAAACCATTTTAAACATACAAGGATTGATACCTACTGATATTTTAGGTAAATTATAATATTTTAACAGTAAGGAAAAGTTGTTTAACTCAGACTTCAGTTTTGAGCTTTTCGGCTTATGTGAAATTACCAAAATGCCCCTACGGTGCATAATTGGTTATAATTGATAAAATTCACATATATGCAATACCCTACTGTTATAACTTAAGTAAATTAAGTATCTTTGCCGATTATATCAGACCTGTAACTCAGGTTAATACTTAAACTCTTTTATAACCTTGTAAATGACCAAATTACCCCTACGGGGCATAGTTTGCGTCTAAATTTGTTTCGGGCATAATAAAAGACATCTTACTGATGTTACAACATATTTGAGGCATATTAACTTAGGAAACCTGGTTAGGACCCCTATGGTTACCCGTTACGCTTCTTACGCGTTCGGTTCGGTTTATGTAACTAGTTTACATAAATTAGCCGAAACGGGTCAAACCATATCGTTTTTGTCTCAAAATCCAGAATGTGTTTAAGTTACCCGTATTAAACAAGCATACAAGCTTGTCGGGTCAAAACCACATTCTAAACCGGTCTTCGCTTTATCACGCGTTTGAACCGTATATTCCTTTTGAAAACTAACCGGTCTAAGTTTAAGCTTAATTAAAGACCCGTTATGATTCTAATATGTTATTAAAACCTTTGTTCCAGATTAGGAGCCCAGTAAAAGATACGTGCACTTGCTGTATTTGATTTATACTTTGCTCAGGTAAATACTCTTAACTTATTTTCCCTATACAGGCTTGGGATACGGCACTATAAAAGTACCGCTTGGTCGGGTGTGTGTAGTCATTTAAATCGGACTGTGATTAATGTATTTGCATGAACCGTTTAATATGTATTATTTGGTGTATGGCTTTTGGGGGTTAAATGACCATGTCCCGGATATCCTTGGCATCATTTTACAAAATGGCCACGACCTAAGCACGGGGTGTAGGCGTACACCTGACAGATGCATTATGTAAAAACTGGTAATCCACTGAAGGAATCAACCTTGTGGGCATTATACCTGTGGCGTGTCAGTTAATCTTGTCCGGCTCTTCTAACCGGCCCTGATGGACGACAAATAAGTAAAACTGTATACATGATTATTTTAATAATTGTCCCAAGTTATAAAATATATTTTTGCCGAAGTGCATTCAAATAAATTTTCAAACTCTTTTCAAAACGAGTCAGTTGAGTTGTATTTACCAGTGTAAACTGACGTATTTTCCAAAAAGGCTAAGTGCAGGTACTAGACGAAATAGGCTGGCTACTCCAGGCATCATTACTCAAGTCTCGCAAGCTCTAGATGTCAAAGTCTGTTGAACAGTTTTCCTTTTTATTTTCGATCCGCCTGTGGATCCTTTACTTTCCGTTGTAATACTGGATATTACTTTATATTCGGATTGTAATATATTTATCTTTTGCTTCCGCTGTGCATTTATATATTGTGTTGTTTGACTATGATGATATCAACTACGTCACGATACTCCCCCACCGGGCCCACCGGTCATACGTGGAAAATCGGGGTGTGACATCAAATTGTCTCATTCCTTCTACATTACTATTCCCCTCAATTCATGCATTACTTAATTTGCCTAAGCAAGTGTATCATGCAGGTTCTTCATACGAGAATTTAACCAGTACCCGAAATTTTCCTTCAAAACTTTTAAGATTTACTTCTTAATGACATAGTTTTTCTTCTTATGTCAGATTTTAAAAATTAAACATTCCATACCCTACCATACCTATTCGACATGAGTTAAATATGTTACTAACCTCACTTTTCTTTCACCTCTCACGATCTGTAAATCGGGTCGATCTGCTTCTTCACGAGCTTCTACTTGTGCACAACCTTTCACCAATTGATTGGTTTCATCCCATTAGAGTTCTGCCATTAACATCTACAAGATTGGCGGTTAGCCCATTTCATACAAACATTCCGTCTACCAGGTGATTGGTGACCTATAACTTTTCTACTTACTCCTACATACACAATACTACATATCACACATTCCATTTCGTTACATGCATTTCTTATTTATCATCGATATAATGAAGTACACGTGCGTACTTCTTTCCATTCATGCTTACTTGTAAGGACTTCACTACATATTTTCGGTATTCTTTAACAAACTTACTCTTCTCAGTCATACTTCAATTATTGTCCGGGTCGTAGCCCGTTATTCATTATGACTCCTAAGAGTCGATTGCTAATACGTCTAACACATAACATGTTCAAAACTTCTTTCTTTTGTCAAATTTTGGGTTTGCGTGCCGAACATTATGCTCACCTATGAGTAATAAACTTAACAATTCAAAAACATTAAATATATCGGGTTTGAATAACGATTACCATATGAATCACATGACTCATTCATCTATTTAACCATTCTTACATACAAACATATTCGTATATATATTTATACATTTATTCGCATATATATATAAATTTAAGACATAACTTGGATAATATTTGCTTTGTAAAGAGTATTTACTTGCTTAGTCTGTAACTACTTACATATTCGAATCTTTTCATTCTTATCATTCATTATGTTTTGAACCCGTCGCGCGGTTTCTAACATATTATTCATACTTTTATTCTTTCTTTGTTTCGAATCCGTCTCGCGGATTCTAACACGTCTTTCATGCTTTCATTCCTTTCATGCTTCAAATCCGTCTCGCGGATTCTAACACATCATTCATGCTTTCGTTCCTTTCATGCTTCGAATCCGTCTCGCGGATTCTAATACATCATTCACGCTTTCGTTCCTTTCATGCTTCGAATCCGTCTCGCGGATTCTAACACATCATTCATGCTTTCATTCATGAAAGCCTTACATTTCTCTTTACCCTCACGTCCACCTACTACCTAATTCTAGCGGACATACCTGTAACAATTATCACGGTCTCACGAACGTCATATGTTTCTTGTGTACTGGCCAGGTACACAATCCACATACTAGTTTCGTGTCTTTGTGTAATCGTCACCTTATGTCCGAAGAATTAGGTTTCGGCACGTGTATCATTTTTCATAACTTCGTTTCCATTCTATTATTATATTTCATTAAAATTTTTCCTTCACTCGATAAATTTTAGCATTACATGCACCCATATGCTAAATTTACGTACCTGGGTCAATATGTCTTATTACATGCCTTGGTGCCGGTCCTAGACCACATCCACAGATCATCCTTTCCAAGCAATTGTGCTTACCCTTCACATAACATACTATTAGTTTCCTTCAAATACATAAATTAATACATACTTACATTCGCTTTTAACTTTAGGCCTTGATCGAGTCTTGGATTGTACGGGTTCCTTGTCACAGGAGCACAGAGGTTTGAGTTCAAGTATATACATCATTCTACTTGATTTCTCTCAAACCAGGGCTCTGATACCAACTTGTAAGACCCTAACACGTAATATCTTTAAAACGACGCAGCGGAAATACGAGCCTTAAAATTTCTTTCTTTTATAAACACATTACTAACATAAAGGTTCAAATACAAAATATTAAACATTTACTAGAAGGGATTTACACTATTCACATTGTATTAACGCTTCAAAGCAATACATATTTCAAGCTATTTGACCGTTCTTTCCGTACAATCCTTACTCTTGACTCGATCTACGTCCGCTCATCTTCGTTAGTAGTAGAAGAAATCCGTGTGGTACATGTGAACATCACATACAACTTAATCATTAGTCATTGACAACCTCATACGACACTATTCTCACACAATTAACTTTCGTATAACATTCGACAATATAACTTTGATTCATTCGACTATTCTCTCGAAGTCTCTTGTTCCGAGTTCGGCTTCAACTTCCTAAGAATCCGACATTCTCATTCCTGCATTATATTCTAAACTCAAGTGCATTGTTAGTAACGTTAAATCTCAAATGCATCTAAATCATGCGTTCGCACATACTTACATACGTACATACTTACAATTATACACATTTACATACCTATATACATTCAATCATACCTACAATCATGTATTCATACCTACGTGTTTCGTACACATTCTTGTATACCATTTACATGTAATACATGTCCAACTTCATTACATACATCTATCACACTCTTATATTAATTACATGGGGCTTAGACTTGGGTTTACAACTCATAAACGTCAAGGGAACACTCGAAACCATGTTTGGAAGGCCCGTCGTAGTCCACGGATATCATACCAAAGCCTACTATACATACATCAACTTAAATATCAAATTTCAGGTTTTTTTGGACATGGGGAAGGCGTCGGCGACGGCCCTTGGATTTTCGCGTAGCAAGAAACCTCCGTAGGCAGTTAAATAGTGTGTCGGCAAAAATGAAGGCCAGAGAGGGCGTCGGCGACGGCCCCTCTAAATGTTGTTTTTCTGCAGCTCCGTTTCGTCGTCCGTTAATACTAAAACTTGCATAACTTTTGAACCGTTTACCCGTTTAACCTCCCATTTCTTCCTACATGATTGTAATTTGACATTCTATCATGTGAACTTGAAATCCCACATCTGGATTAAGGAAATTCTTAACTTACGCTCTATCGGCTTATTATTCATTTACGATTTATTCGACCCGTTTTTACGGCTTATCACGTGTTGACATAACATGTAACTTACGACTTCCTATAATCCTACTTTTACGACAACAAATCATATCATGCTTCTTATGCGTAGTTGACTTTCAGAAGTCAACAATTCATCATGTGAACTTTCAACTTATTCTCATCTACTTGTAATATCAAAATAGGCTATACGAAAGGCACCATATACATTACCTACTCTCGATGCAAATGTGCTTACAACCATATTCAAATTAGTAATTTAACATGATCATGCGATCATTTTCGTATTTCGTTCCTATGTACACCAAGCTTTTTCATAAAAGTTTGCATCCTAACTTCTCTTAAGCATTTCATCATACACTTGGTGGGCGTACCATTAATTAAGCATAGTGTACAAGTATCATTTGCATATCATGACCAATTCATGTCAATATCATCAAGAACATCAACTTCAATAGATTTCACATAACTTTTCTTCTAATTCAGTTCTAGCTAACAATTTCACCAATAAAAACAATCATCATACATAATCTCCTCCAATTTCACACTTTACAACTCATACCCATTCTACTCTAAGTGGGTTTTCACTTCCTATTATCAAATTAACCCAAACCATGAATAATCTATGTTCTATATCATGATACTAACACATACCCGTACTCAATTTCATCCTAATTCACGGATTAAAGCATAACCCACTTCATACAAGATCACCAATCTTAATTTTGAAACATACCTTATGATCCCCTCGTGATGGTGGTCATTAATCCATGTTCATTCATGAATTTAAGCCTTGATTCATCCTTCGATTTGAAGCTTTTTGAAGAACTAGGGTTTGGCTCCTTTGGAGCCCTCCTGATCGTTCCAGAACACACGAGATGTGTGTGTTTGTGTGTGTTTTTTTGTCAATTAAAACATAACTTTCCCCTTGTTCATCTTTGGTCCCCCATGTTTGTTCCTTTATTTGTTTTGCTAAACATTTGACTAGGTATAATAACCTAGTTATTACATTCCATTTTATTAAACATGGGGTCACACTAACAAATTTAGTAATTCAAGTTTTGGGACGTTACAAGTCTACCCCCCTTAAAATAGGTTTCGTCCCCGAAACCTTTCTCATTTTTCATTTTTTTATTTAACTCTAATCATCTTTTCTTTGAGCTCATTAACACGACCGCTAACCCATCTTAATGAGAATCTTCTATCCTCAAGAACACGTCCCAGAGTTCTTATTAGTGTCGCTTTCACTAATAGCGCTAATTTTTAACGCACTTCATAGCTAGTGGTTCATTCATCATTCTAATACTCGTATATCATGTGCATTATATATCTTTTTGTTTATCTCAACATTCATATTATTTTTGTCAACTATACAACCTTATTTCGTAATTTATACACACACATATATGTCTAACTTTGACTGGTACCTCATCATGATAGGTAACTATCTATTCTTGATTCATAAATTATTCATATAACTGACTTTTTCCTAATAAGCCCATACTATCCATACCATACTTTCACAAAACATTCTCATTTCCTTGACCTGTTAATAACGGGTCAATATACATACTTCTCCAACCTGTAGTCATACATACATTCATATGATCCGTTCATAACGGATCTAATACCTTCATCTCATCTCTTAAAATTACATTCTATGCATATATCATATAATATTTAGTTCTTGTTTTGTTATCGCAACAAAACTACTATTTCATAGTCACATATACACGCTTAACTCCAAAGTTGAGATCGTCCTACGTTTACTATAGTTACTTGTATCATGCGTAGTTGACTTTCAGAAGTCAACAATTCATCATGTGAACTTTCGACTTATTCTCATCTACTTGTAATATCAAAATAGGCTATACGAAAGGCACCATATACATTACCTACTCTCGATGCAAATGTGCTTACAACCATATTCAAATTAGTAATTTAACATGATCATGCGATCATTTTCGTATTCCGTTCCTATGTACACCAAGCTTTTTCGTAAAATTTTGCATCCTAACTTCTCTTAAGCATTTCATCATACACTTGGTGGGCTTACCATTAATTAAGCATAGTGTACAAGTATCATTTGCATATCATGACCAATTCATGTCAATATCATCAAGAACATCAACTTCAATAGATTTCACATAACTTTTCTTCTAATTCAGTTCTAGATAACAATTTCACCAATAAAAACAATCATCATACATAATCTCCTCCAATTTCACACTTTACAACTCATACCCATTCTACTCTAAGTGGGTTTTCACTTCCTATCATCAAATTAACCCAAACCATGTATAATCTATGTTCTATATCATTATACTAACACATACTCGTACTCAATTTCATCCCAATTCACGGATTAAAGCATAACCCACTTCATACAAGATCACCAATCTTAATTTTGAAACATACCTTATGATCCCCTCGTGATAGTGGTCATTAATCCATGTTCATTCATGAATTTAAGCCTTGATTCATTCTTCGATTTGAAGCTTTTTGAAGAACTAGGGTTTGGCTCCTTTGGAGCCCTCCTGATTGTTCCAGAACACACGAGATGTGTGTGTTTGTGTGTGTTTTTTGTCAATTAAAACATAACTTTCCCCTTGTTCATCTTTGGTCCCTCAAGTTTGTTCCTTTATTTGTTTTGCTAAACATTTGACTAGGTATAATAACCTAGTTATTACATTCCATTTTATTAAACATGGGGTCACACTAACAAATTTAGTAATTCAAGTTTTGGGGCATTACATTCATGCATTCCACAATTTCATGTTGGCTCAAGGTGACGGCACAACAGAAGCATAAACGATTGCCGTGGCCCGTCGGAGATTACGAAAACATACACAATAGAAGATTTGGTCACATCTCGTCCTGACAATTAATAAGAAACCATCCTTGTATGCAACCTGTTATGCATCTGGATGCCCGACTCCGACAATTCGAGTTTGATGATTAGGTTTAATTATCTGCTTTGTTTCTGTTTAATTATTTGGTCTTGTTTAAGTTTAATTACCTGGTCTTGTTTAGGTTTAATTATCTGGTGTGTTTAGGTTTATTTATCTAGTTTGTGTAATGTTTTTAATATTAATAAATTTGTTTTTTAGTTCATATTATTTTTATTTTATACATTTGTTTTTTTAAATTTATGTTCTTTTATTTTTTTGATTCTAATTTAGTTTAAACAATTTTAAGTTTTTTTTTTATTTTAAATAAAGGGGCATCCGCAAGGGACCCACCCAACACACTCGTCCGGTGCACCGGGCCAAACCACCTCAGTAGTCAAGACTGTCTACACCCTCCTCCAACGCATGCCCCACCTCTTTGAGACTTTGAGTCTTCTGGATTCCAAACCACATCTCTGGATTTGGCATGCAGATTCTCAAAGTGTTAGTGGGCTTATGGTTCCCAATATTTATTTGATTTGATTTTTAAACTGTTATAAATATCAGGGCCGGCCCTGAGAATTCCTGTACCTTGTTCGAGCTCGAAAAAGTGCCCTCAGGCCTTAAAGAAATAAATAATTTAAACTAGTTTTTCATATAATCGTGAACCCTTGACAAAAATATAGCATTCGATAAACAATGCAGTTAACAAAATACTCTCCTGCAATACGACGTTTCAATATCCACAGGGCACTAGTTGCCGCCCAACATGGATTAATTGTTTTTTTATTAGTTTTTAAAATCATTTGGGTATTGGGCTCACTAATCTAATCCCAATGGGCTAACTAATCTATATCATATGATTTTTTTTTGTAAGGGGACCTATGTTATGTTAGTATTTGTTTCTCTATACCTTATTAATTTTTTTTACATATATATAATATCGGATTTTTTTTTTAAATTACGTGCCCTACAAAATCACGGGCCATGGCCGGTGGTCCTCTCCGCCCACCTCCAGGGCCGGCCCTGATAAATATCATTTTATATGAGTTCCTTGATGTAATACAATAATATTTCTATTGCAAGATATTAAAATGAAGGGTTAGCGGTGAGTTACTTGTAAAAATAGCTTGATGTGAATATATAGATAAAATAAATATATATTTTGTGGTCTCTTGGTTACTTGTATAAATAGCTTGATGTGAATATATCGTCATTCTAGCATAATCTTCTTGTAAAAGATAATATTATAAACGTTAATGATAAATTACTGTTACTCTTCCTTTTTACCCTCATATCCTACTTGCTAACATGGAAAAAGAAAGATATATCAAATTGAAAAAATCATTCAATGAAAGTGGACACGATAGGCTTCAGTCCAATGAAATGGTAAAGAATAGGTCACAGATCTTTTTCAAGGACACTAGACTTCACTATGAGTTCATCCAAGTGCATTTTTATAGAGGTGGACTTCTTGTTGCGACATAAAATTCTCTTATCTATAAAGAAAAAACTATGCTTGATACAAGAAGCATTTCCCTATGAAACAAACATAATTATTTAAACCTACAGTGGCTATTAATTAGTATGCATGAAAACAACGCAACCTATTCTTTAACAGTTCCTTAGTTCATGCTTAACTTCTTCTTTCTTCATAACCCCTTTTTAAGTTCGATACTCCTACTAGAAACATTTGTTTTGAGTCTTGTAAAGTGATACACTATGGCTTAATATTGTTGGGTGCACACATTGAAGATAAATGCGTTGATGTGGATCTATCTATGCCCCATAATCTTCTATCATGGATCGAAGACTTGAATCTTTTACTCTCATCACATATTAAAACAAAGACCATAAATATGAGGGTCTAAAACGGCCAATTTTTTTGTAACGCTAACCTAGTTTTATCTAAGCAAAATCCATTAAACAATGGTTGATTATTAAGATTAAAAAGATAACTCATCCAATATCATCATATTAATAAATTAAAATCCCTTAAAACGATAAGACAATAGCAAATCTTTTTGTTCTTAACTTGATGAAGAAGAATAACAACAATATGGTAAAGTTTTGATTAGATTACCTTTCTAATCAAATATTTAAATCCCCCTTACAACACTTTAAACATTGGCATCAAAGTGGAAGCAACCACCAGAGAATGCGGACGGACAATTCACAGCACCAACATTGTCACTACATCCCTTCTCGCCGGCCACCCTCCACCACCACTACAACCACCGCATCTAACACCCTTTTTAACCCTTGAAACCACAAACCCATCAAAAAGATTCAATCTTGATACAAACCCATCAACAAAAAATTCAATCTTGAACCAAACCCACCAAAAAAAATTCAATCTTGAACCAAACCCACAAAAAAAATTCAATCTTGAACCAAACCCATCAAAAATTTTCAATCTTGAAGCAAACCCACGAAAAAAAAATCAACCTTGAAGCAAACCCATCAAAAAAATTCAATCTTGAAGCAAACCCATCAAAAAAATTCAATCTTGAACCAAACCCATCAAAAAAATTCAATCTTGAAGCAAACCCATCAAAAAGATTCAATCTTTATCTGATATTCATTGATTTACAATGCAAAACTCACCACCATCATCATCCACCACCACCACAACCACCACTGTGTACACCATCTTAACCATCACCACCCTCCTCTTCCTTCTCCTTTTCTTCTCCTCATTCCCCACAACGCCACCGCCGCCGTCGTTCTCCGACCCCTACCTCTTCCCTCACCGCCCCTCCACCGCCCAATACCATAACCACCAACTCCTCTTCACCACCACCAACAAAACCACCAACCAATCTCCACCATCCATTGCCTATTTCATCTCCGGATCCTCCAACGACTCGGGTCGGATCATCCGGCTTTTGTTCTCCATCTACCATCCAAGAAACCAATATCTTCTTCATCTTGACAGTTCTGCCCCTCAAAAAGAAAGAGACTTTTTAGCCCTAACTGTTCAGTCAGTTAAAGTTATGTGGTCTGCTCAAAATGTTAATGTTATTGGGAAGTCTGATCTTGTTTCCCCTAAAGGGTCTTCTTCTGTTTCCTCAACTTTACATGGTGCTGCTATTTTGTTGAAGCTTTGTTCTGATTGGGATTGGTTTATTAATCTTTCTGCTGCTGATTATCCTCTTGTTACTCAAGATGGTATAGTTTAACTAACTACTATTGTACCCTTTTTGTTTTTTCCCAATTGATTAATTTCATTGTTCTAGGGTTTATATGTTTCAGATTATCATTTGAAGTGTACTTTGTCTATAATGTGATCCATTCTAGCAGTTAGTTTGTTCTTAGAACCTATAATGTTGTAGGAGTGTGTATTTTTTTTTTCTAAAGTATCATTGTTGCATTGATTTTGATTTTTGAACTTTTCGGGTGCCTAGTCACAAGTTTGGTGTAGCAATTTGTGGTAGTTGTTGGTTGATATTACCGATATTGTCGGCGATGTTGACCGATATATCACCGATTTTCCCAATATCAGGACCTTTCTTCCTAGTTCTACCATTCGTCTTTCTTCTTATTGCTGCAGTGAGTGATTTAAGTATTAAATGTTAATTGTTAGTGTTAAATGTTGGTGTTTTAAGTCTTAATCAGTTCCTACTTGCTACAGTTGTTAGTGTTTTGCAAGTTGCTAAAGGTTAATTTGTTAATGGTAGGAGAGTATACTGAATTGTTAGTGTTAAATTGCTATATATATAAATTTTACATGATATTAAAATTACCGATATCTCACCGCGATAACCTATATCTCATATATCGGTCCTTGACCGATATCCGATTTTTTACCGCATTAACTGCGTAGATCGTTGCATTGATTTTGATATTTGAACTTTTTGGGTGTGCAGTCACAATATTGGTGCAACAATTTGTTGTAGTTGTTGGTTTTAGAGTTTCTTCACGAAGACATTTATCTGTATATAAAAAATTTACTGTTAAATGGGATTTTGTTATTTGCGTCAAATGTCATAAAGTACCGAACTTTCATTAACCCTTTCTTTTTGTTTGTTTCAAGATCTTCTTCACATTCTATCGTACCTGCCTAAAGATCTCAACTTTGTGAATCATACAAGCTACATTGGATGGAAAGAGTATGTCAATGCTACTTTTACCTATTTTGTTACACAATCATATGTGTTTTCATTTTCGCAGGTCGCGCATTTTGAAACCGGTAGTCGTTGACCAGAGCCTTTTTCTTGCTGAGCAGAGTGAGATCTTTTATGGCACTCAAAAACGGCCATTACCAGATGCCTACTGGTTGTTCACAGGAAAGTTTTCTGTACTTCCAATTTGATATTATAGTCTATATGCAAATATAGTAATACACCCTTTACTATAAGTACATTTTTCCTGAAATCTTTGTGATATTACGATTCTTTTTTAGCAGGGTATGTTGGTAAAATAAATTTGGTCATGAACTATTGAATAGTTAAGAGTTAAAACAGGTTGTGCCATCTTGATTTACTGAAAACTTAATGTGTCGTTGCTGTTTACTAACAACCTATTGTGTATTAAACTAGATTTCCTCATGAACTATTGGATACTTAATAGTTAAAACATAGTCTTGAACTTGCAATAATAAGTTTTGAAAGTGCCAGTGTTGCATAAACTACTTATGATTTTAATTATCTAGTTATTTAGGTTCAAGATAATTGAATTCGGAGAAGCAGGTAAAGAGTTTACCTAAGAAAGCTAATTATTAAGATAACTGTGAAGTTATATAACTATCCCTAGCTTTAAGCTTTTGAAATCCATAGTTGTTAATAGCGAATAGCGGTAAATACTAAATAGCGACAAGCTACCTATACGCCACATAGCGATAGCGATGAGATAGCGAGCACTATTTGATGTTTAGCGATAACGCATTAGTTTTTTTTTAGTTAGGGTTTTATTCACGAATTTAAGGTTTTTGATGCATTTAGTGAAGATTACAGCTGTTTGGTCGATTAAAATGCCTAAAAATTCGGTTTTTAATATATATTTAAAAAAAAAACCCAATTGCCGCTGTTTCACGCTATTGAGTGCTAAACATCAGATAGCGATGATCCAGCGCTACGCTATTCGCTATAGCGCTCGCCATCATCGCTATTAACAACTATGTTGATATCTGAGTTATAGCAGTCAAGTCGTCAATGACTCTCCTATCGCCTACACAAAAGGGCAAAAAAACGCACATCTGAGACAAAAAAAAAAGCATAATAATATGAAAAAAAATACATTTATTATAGGCATAGAAAATTATTAAAAAAAGTTAATATCGTTTCACAAGTCAACATTAAAATGATCAAGTTAGTTACAAAAGTACAAAACTTATAACGCTTCACAAAAAGAACGGCAACATTCACTATTAATCATTACCAACGAAACTGTTAAATCAGATAAAAACAAAAGGAAAACCTAGATACTGCATCACCTGCCCCTGATCAGAGGTATGCGCTTTTGTCACACTTAAAGAGAGAATCTTGCCTTGCCACACGAAGCACACTGCCTGAGTGCCTATGAATGCACCTTGTGCTCTTTTGACTTGTACGATCTCATCATCATCATACTCAGTAAATCCCACCAATAGCAAAGCTAAGGTAGGGTCTGAGGAGGGTAAGATGTAGACAGCCTTACCTCTACCCCGTAGGAATAGAGAGGCTGCTTCCAGTGAGACCCCCGGCTCGATAGTAGTTTTGCATCAAGCCTTGGACATAAGGCACATAACACTCAGCAATCGGGACAAAGACCGATTAGTGCATGTTCCCTTTTGTCTTTCAGCTATCAATGCCACCACATGATGCATGATTAACCGTCCTCAACTTTTAACGTTATTTTCACGAAATTAGTAAAATAACGTTAAAATTAGTGCACTTTCACTTTTGCCCCCCGATGGCCCACACATATATACATTAGGGTATCCGGTGTGGGAGTCGGCAAAGGTCGGCAAAGTGAGTTTACCACTCGGTAAACACCACCACCAACACTAGTTTACCGCTCAAACTTTACCAAATCGGTGGTGGGTTGTCGATGCGGTGAAGAGTGTGTGTGTGTGGTGGGGTGGGGTCCATGCAATCTCTCAACCAATCACACCCTTTTCCTTTTTTTTTTTTTTTAAAGTTTACAACTTCAGCAAGTGTCTAAACCATTGCCAACACTTTTCAGCAAAGTTTAAACACTTTTCACTGATTGACGTGGCGCACTCTGATTGGTTGATTTTTTAGTTTGCCACTCTCAAGTGTTTAACCACTCCTTACACCCTTATATGCACATACCGCAAGCGGGGCGTAAGACTTGTACGATCTGATTATCTAATTTTGATTGTCGATAGCCTCTTGGCTTTGTGGCGCCACTAAGTTGGCGCGTGTTCGAGTCCCACAAATGGGTAATAGGTGGATTTTGGGTGTGTGTTCGGTTCCAAAAAAATCTAATTATGATTTTTCTTTCCGCCATACTAATCTTAAAATCATGCATCTAAAGTATAAACACCTTAAGAAGAATGAGATTATAGAATCTCTAATCATATAGTTGTTGTAGACACAAGAGGCATTGTAGATTTGTAGTTTGTCAAATGTATGAACTACCTCAAATAGATAGCGATTGTTATGCTGATTCCTTCCATCTTGCTAAGAAGTATATTAAAAAAGGATATATATAATATCCTGGTTTTTGACATTTTTTCCTTTTTTTATATGGATAATTCTTGTAGGCCTATAACTTTTAGTTCTATGAATCTCTAAGCACTTTGTTCCTTTTAAACCATTAAACACACACTTAGGGTTAAGATTTGGTGGCGGACTCGGAAAATATATATGTGTAGCACAAAATATTTTGTGGCTTGCTTCACTGTAAAGTAAGGGGCTGTTTGGCAACATCTGAATGGTTAAGTGCTGAACCATTAAGAGGTCTGAACCATTAAGTGCTAAACCAGTAAGATGTCTGAACCATTAAGAGTCTGTATAATGCTTAACCGTTCAGAGGCAAATGTCTGACCAATTCAGATTAGAGGTCTTAACCATTCAGACTTTGTATAAATCTTAACCATTCAGAGGCAAATGTCTGAACCATTCAGACATCTGCTCGTGAAACAAACAGTCTGAACCATTAAGTGCTGAACCAGTAAGAGGTCTGAACCATTAAGAGCCTCATTAAGAGGTAAACAAACTGCCCCTAAGTATGATGTAGGGTTTGTTGTAATACTTTAATGTTGTAAAGTTATTTTAAAGTTGTAAATATGCTTACTAACTCTAGAGTTTAATGAATTCCAATACTTGTTTGTGGTCGTAAGTAGTTCAGACTGTTGTATAACTTTTTTATATAAAGATAGATAAAGTCGTATTTTTTAAACATATACAACTATAGCTTTTATTGTGTATTTTTCTAAAAAAAGTGTACAAAAAAACAGGTTGGACGATAAATAAAAGTTGAAAAGTTCTAAAAAATGCTTGAAGTTACCTTATGTGTTCTGAAAATACCTTTTCCTCAAGGCCACCCAACTATTGGAACTACTCAATCTTTTAAAAAAAAGTTTTAATCATATTACCTATTAGTTTTCGAAATATCATTTCAAAAGTCTCAAATAACTCGAAAAAATAAGCTATATGGTTTTTCATTAAACATGAGAGTTTGGTCAGACTTCATGATAAAGCACAGAAATTTGGTAAGAATTAAATAGTTTTCAAGATGCAGCTTTAATTTGGTCAAATCTTGTGAAAAAGAAAGGCCATTGTGAATGTACTATTTATTACAAGTTTACATCAACAATCAACATATAGGTAGACGCTCTTATTACTCTAGATTGGTCGTGTTAACTCGATTAGTATTTAACAAATCTAATGTAGCTATTAAAATAAATAGGTACATATAGTTATCAAGCTTTTTTCTCCCCAAATATACACAATAAATATAGAAATGAAACTTATTTATTTGTCTTTCTAATTCATTTAACTTTTAAAACCGCATTTTTTATAATACATGATGGATTTGAACGCATAACCACCTGAGGCTTTATCTATTATCCCAAAGTCACCTTTTCTTTTCAAATTTTGGAAGTTATTTGTAATAAGTACATGGATGGTCCTTGTGGTTAACCAAAAATTTGGGTTTAGTCCCTAACTTTTGCCAAAAGTACATGGATGGTCCCTATGGTATGCACTTTGTAACGTATTCAGTCACGAAACGTTGGGGACTAAATGCGTTACAAAGTGCAAACCACAGGGACCATCTGTGTACTTTTGGCAAAAGTTGGGGACTAAATACGTTACAAAGTGTAAACCATAGGGACCATCCGTGTTCTTTTGAAAAACAACGGACTTGATCCAAAATTTTGGACCATCTTTGTACTGTACTCTTGTTTATTATTCTCTATTCACTTCAAAACTGTTTACCACTCTATATAAAGGTAGATGTACTAACGTATGACGTAAATTTGATTGGCTTTATGAGTGAAAATCATGAGAAGTTTCTAACAAATGTTTTATATTTATGATCCTGCAGGTTCATCAACGTCTATATTAAGCCGAAAGTTTGTGGAGTTTTGCATTTTAGGAACTGAAAACTTACCGAGAACCCTACTTATGTACTTATCCAACAGTCTCGCATCCCAATCAATATACTTCCCAACCGTCTTATGTAATTCTCCTCAACTAAACAAAACCGTTGTAAACAACAACTTACTATATTCTGCATACAACGCCAAACACGAACCGAGGACACTCAATTCCGACGATCTTGATGATCTAATCAACAGTGGTTCGGCTTTTGGTTCTATGTTTATTCCAGATGATCCGGTTCTTGACCACATTGACCAAAAGCTTCTGAACCGCGGTCAGGGTCTGCCGGTTCCAGGTGGGTGGTGTTTAGGCGGGTCTAGTGATGAAGCTTGTAGCATTTGGGGCGATGCGGATGTTTTGAAGCCTGGACTGGGGGCTAAAAGGCTGGAGCAGCTCATGGTTAAGTTACTGTCGAATGAGAGTTTTGGTTCGAGTCAGTGCATTGTCGAATGATGAGTCGGGGTGTTGGTTTTATAGATTTACAAGTGAAATTTTTTGTATATTGGTATTTGCATCATGAAGTTGATTTGTCTTCCTGTTGTTTTACTATTCTTTGAAGCAAGCAATATAGGGTTGTAGTTAACCTCAGTTTTGAGAAACCTTGAACTCATGTTGTTTTAAAAACTGACTAATCAATTGACCATTCACCCTACCAGCTACAATCCTTCTGACTAAAAAACTTATATGGAGTTACATATTACAAAATTATGTTCTATACTTAATTCAAGTCTCTATAAAGTAGAGTTAATTACACATGGACCCTGTGGTTTATAGCCAGGTTCATCTTTGGGTATTAACTTTTTTTTTTAAACATGTTTAGGTTTTATGGTTTCAATTTTGTAACACCTTTGGGTACAAACACCAAAATTATCAATATAATGACTAAAATACCCTTCCATTTTTTTATTTTATCAATGTAACACCTTTGAGTAGTAACACCTAATTTTATTTAAGTTTAAATCAATTTTACAAAATCTATTTTTTTTATTTTCATCTTTTTATTACATCTCTTAATTAACATAAAATCTGTTTATTTTTTTTATTTTTTTATAAGTACATATTTTTATATAATTTTTTTAAGAAATGATAAATAATTTAGCACGATAGAAGTTGCTCAAAATCTTAAATACTTAAAAATTCAATAGGTATAATAATAGTCGGTAATGTGCAAACAAATTATTATTAAGATATTAGGTTAAAACTCCGTGTATTACACGTGTTTAATGTATAAAACTTAGTTTTAATTTTTGTAATTTTAAATATATGGGATTAAATACTCCCTCCGTCCCACTAAAAGTGTCATATTTTGAATTTTCAAAGTCTTTATTTGTAAACTTTGACCTTAAATAATTTTGTTTGTGTTAGATAATACTTGATGAAAGTTATATGATTTGAGTGTGTTTTACAAGTGTTTTTATCGGGTTAGTTTTCATCAAGTTTTATATAACACAAAAATATATAATTAAAGTCAAAGTTTATAAATAAAGACTTTGAAAATTCAAAATAAGACACATTTAATGGGACGGATGTAGTAATATAAAACCAATAACAATAATAATAAAAGACTGTATCTCATCGGAACTAAAGTGTTTCCTAAGCACATAGATACACAAATAAAATAGAGACATCATGGTTTAATCACACCGTCTCAAAATGTGCCAAGTAATTGATCGTAACAAACAAATCAGATTAAATTATACATTTTTACGATTTTACTACAAAATATATTAAATTAGTTGTAGTTATTTTTAAAAAGTTTTTCTCGATTATGCTACATATCTTGATATATTAATTTAACTAATTTTCAGATATTATATAACAACCCTCCAAAATATTTTTCGACACCCCTAATATATTTAGAGTACCCCTATATGACTTAAAATATACCCTGTATGCGAAAACGGGCCCCGAATACCTTTATTTTAAATAAAAATTTAATAAAAACAAGAATTTAACCTCGCTCGCGGGCCGCGAACGTGTAGGTGGTAACCTACGCGGGCCGCGACAGCTAGGGGGTCAGGCGAGCCCCTAAGTCGCCACGTGGCACCACTCGTGTCAAGCCTAGTGGCGAGTCAGCCAAGCTAGGGCCTACCCTAGCTGGCCTCGCGGGCCGCAAAGGTCCTGGAGGATAGCTACGCGGGGCGCGACGAAGTCCAGAATCAGCCCTATAAATGGAGGCCTTCGGCTTCAATCCCAAATCATTCACACGTCTTCTTTCTCTCGAATTTTCACATAGTTAAAGCTATTCTCGGGTATAATACCCCCCTAAATAACGAAGTCCTGCCCCGTTGTAAGTATCATAACCCCGGTTACGTATTAGATTCGCTGCCCGTTTGATCTAGGGTTCCGTAACGGCTGTCGTGGTTCTGCCCGACGTAGTTCGTTGGAATACCGTCTCGGGGAGGGTATTACTAATGTAAATATTGGGTTATTATACTAACGCGTGTGCATTTGTGTAATTTATTTATAATCACCAGGAAAACCTTAAAAGAAAATCTAAGACAGGAATGTGAGTAATCATTCTTTTTGTATAAACCTTTTTGTGAGTAATCTCCTTTTTGTGTAAACTGTTTTACAAAACCTCAATGCTTTACATTATATTGCCAGTGATTGAGTATTTGTAATTCTACAATTATTGTCGGTATGTTGGGGTTTTGTATACAAAATTTGTTGCTACACTGTGAGTAGTAACATGACCACAAGTCGGGTTGACAATACCGTGGGTGGTAATTAAAGTAAGAATTGGAAACAAATATAATTGCGAGATCGCCCTCAATACTGCGAATGATAAAAATCTTTCTTGATTAAATTAGGATTCACTCACCAGTATTTTCCACTGACAAAATGTTTTTAAACGCGTTTCAGGTAACAAAAGGTGAAAGCCCAAAATAGAAGCCAGCTGGACAGCACTGAAGGCTTAGAAAAGTGGCTATAAAGTTACCTAAAATAAAGAGATGTTTTATTTAAATAAAATAGGGTCTATCCCTATGAAAATATGTGTACTTAAAACTTGGGAGTTTCCCATATGTTTAATATTATAAAAGCGTGGTATTTTACTCTGATAAAATATTTCCTAACTACGATCCTGATGAAAGTTCCGCTGCCAAAATGATAAACACCGATACCACCAAAACTGGCCGCGGCCGCCCGTTCCCGGGGAGTTAGGGACGGGGGTTACGACAGAAGGTGGTATCAGAGCTAAGCCACTGATTCAGCCACAGAAGTGTTCTGCTGACACCAAGATATTATTCAAAATGTTAGGAAATAAATTACGGAAATACGTGCATATCTGCATTTTATTGTTGTGTGTTATTTGCTATTTGTTAGTTTACAATATGAGCGACCAAGGACCTTCCGACGCCTACCGTCAGTTGTCCAGCTCACCTAGGAGCGAAGGCACCTCTTCATAGCCTGCCCTCTCAGGGTATTCTGCTGACAATGAAGATGGGATATTCTTGTTTAAGGCTCAGTCTGAAGAGCCATTCCCTCCTAAAAAGAGAGGATGGTTCAGTAGAGGAGCACCTGAACGTAGGAAGAGGATGAAAAAGTTGCAACACCAGCGAGCTTTAGCAGCCATTAAGAGAGAAACAGATGCTCACACTCAGGACATGTTCAATAGGAGTTTAGTAAATTTCCATATCCTAGCAACTACAGCTGCCGACCCTAACCTGGAGCAACTTATAGCACCCCAACCCTTACCGCGATTCCCCACACAGCCAATGGAAATTGAGAACAACCCAGAAAACCAATTTCCAATGCCTGAGTTTGACCCAATGAAGATACCTAGGGTACCAGCACCAAATCCCTTAGACCCAGATTACGACCCGTGGTTAGATGACAATAGGGATTATGTGCAACGCTACCCAATACTAGAAAATGAACCCATGCCAAATCTAGCAGCCTACCCAGGTTTGGACCCTCTAGATCCCTACTATGATAGCGATCAATACATCAGGGAAATTTTAGAGAATCTATACCCGTACCAGGAACCCATACCCCAGTTCCCAAACCCGGTACCCGCACCTGCACCCCCAATGAGTGCAGAAAATGTGCAAGAACTCTGAACCTTCGGAGAAGAGATTTTAGAAAGTAGCAAGAGGATGAGACAGGTTGGAGAACGACTCGTCTGGAAATATGACGAGCGTAATATGGAGTTCTGGATGAACCAATATCAGTAAAGGTGATGGTAGAAGTAGTAGTAATAAATAAATAAATAAATAAATAAATATATATATATATATATATATAATATGTGTGTATGTTGAAAAAAAAATCTAGACAATAGTTATGGATGCATAATAGTATTGTAATTTTAAATTCCAGTATCAGTTTGTATTAGATGCATACTATATATAAGAAAGAGTAAGTCGCAATGTTCGACGCTTTTGATCAATATGCGTATCATGTGATTGATTGTATTAAAATATTATCTTGTGATATTAATATGTGGTAAATGTTTAAAATTCAGATGGCTGACCAAGTGAATCAAGAGAACCTGGATAATAACCCGGAAAACCAGAATAACGATAACCCGAACAATGATAACAATGGAAACCCAGTGGATAACAGTGTCATCCAACACATAGTGGCACAAGGAATAATAGATGCGATGCCATATATTATTCAAACAGTTAGGGAAGCTGATAATAAAAATAACCGTGATAGTAAACGACCCACTGAACCAGAAAACAGCGTGAACAATTGTCACGGCCCCCGACACGGTTTTACCCGGTTCAGAAGCCGCAGGACAGAAACCCGTGGTATTATTATTCAATTTGGCAGCAAAAATATTGACAGGATCTTTTAAACTAAAAATGCCCAATTATTTTACTTCACAATTTGGGACAAACCCCATAATTTACAATAAAGGAATTTCTCAGGGAAATTCCCTATTTTACAAAAACATGTTTATTTATTTTATTTACTGAGCCACATTCTTCAAGCTGGTGTGCTACGCGGCACTTTTCCTGGTTCACAGTAAATCACCTGAAATATGTTTAAAAAGATTTTATCAGCGGCGAAATATTGGCGAGTCATTCAATTTGCATAAAATGACACATTGTTATAAGTTACAGTATTAAGAGCGATTACAAGTGCCCCTATCTTATAATTAGCTGGTTCAGTTGTCACTCGACCGGATCTATGACTGTGGTCATATCACTATTGGGTCCTTTCACCCAAAATTGACGTATATCACTAATTAGGTCCTTTCACCTAAAAGTGATTTAAACAGTAGTCATTGTGCACAATACCCCACTTACTGCCAGTAATTTAAGATAACAAAGACTTAATCCCTGTAAAATATAACTGGAAAACATTTAGGTATTGTAAAACACATTTGATAAAAAAAAGGAATGACTCACATTGCAAGTTTAGTTGGACAGAACCTTGCCTACTGATTTAGCCTCGTAACCTAGTTAAATAACAATGCACACGAAACTAGGTCAGTAACTTAATACAACATCTACAATAACTCACGAAATCAAAACCCTCACGACGAATGACAAAGTATAGCCCGGATTCGGGCAGCACTTAAACATCCATCGAATCGGTTTCAATCGATCGGACATTGTATCGTAGCAGTGATCGAGTTATTACCTTGTAATCGTAGCAGCGTTTCCCTACGTAAATCTATGAAAATGAGCAGTATATTTCGTCTTTGAAGGAATTTTACGACCACAGATGAAAAGGCCATGCACTGCTCGTTATATAGCTAAAATTTGAGTTTTACGCGGCCCGCGTAAACTCTAATAACATCTTACGCGGCCCGCGAGGGCCACCCTAGCTACGGCTAGGGCTAGCGTGTCACGCGTAGGCCCGCCACGTGGCCTAAAGCTTATCCGGTCGAACCATCAAGCTGTCGCGCCCCGCGTAGACTGTCCTTAAGTCTTACGCGGCCCGCGAGCGATCAGAAAAATTGAATTTCTTAGTTTTTCACATGGATTAGGGTTTTAGGGGTCCGGGTTTCTACTTACGGAGCGTTTTAGGACAATTTCGTGCAAGTCCTTACATCCTCCCCACCTTATTTAAAATCTCGTCATCGAGATTTATTGAAACAGGTAAGGGTACTTCCGCTTCATTTTCGATTCCAGTTCCCATGTATACTATGGTCCTCTTTTCGAATCCCATTTCACTTTGACTAGCACCAGTCGCTTGTGCTTGAGGAACTTGACATTTCTGTCTTCTATTTGAAGCGGTTTTTCTACAAATTTTAACTTTTCATTTACCTCTATGTCTTGAAGAGGTACTACCAGGGAATCATCAGATAAACATTTCTTGAGATTGGATGCATGAAATACCTCATGTACCCCGGCTAATTCTTCCGGTTGTTGTAAGCGATAGGCAACTGGTCCTATCCGTTGTATCACTGGGAATGGTCCTATGTACCTTGGACTTAGCTTTCCCTTTTTACCGAACCGAACTACCCCTTTCCAAGGAGAAACTTTCAAGAGTACCTTGTCTCCAACTTGAAATTCTAACGGCTTGCCTCGATTGCCTGCATAACTCTTTTGGCGATCTCGAGCCGTTTTCAGTCTTTCCTTGATTTGAGTTATTTTGTCGGTGGTTTCATGCACAATTTCGGGACCTGATAATTGGCTTTCTCCTATTTCTGCCCAGCAAACTGGAGTTCTACACTTTCGTCCATACAGTGCTTCGAATGGGGCAGCTTCGATACTTGCATGGTAACTATTGTTATAGGAGAATTCAATTAAGGGTAGATGGTCATCCCAGTTTCCACCAAAGTCGATGACACATGCTCTGAGCATGTCTTTGAGAGTTTGGATCGTCCTTTCACTTTGGCCATCGGTTTGGGGATGATAAGCAGTACTTAAATTTAATCGCGTCCCCATTGCTTGTTGGAAACTGGTCCAAAATTGTGAAGTGAAACGACTGTCCCTATCTGATACAATGGATAGTGGGACTCCATGTAGGGATACTAATTCATCTACGTATAACTTTGCTAATCTTTCCATGATAAAGGTTTCTTTCATGGGTAGAAAATGAGCTGATTTGGTTAATCGATCTACAATCACCCAGATTGCATCGTTACCTCTCCGGGTTTTGGGCAGCTTAGTAACAAAATCCATTGTTATTAGTTCCCATTTCCATACAGGCATTTCTAATTGTTGGAGTAACCCTGAAGGTTTCTGATGTTCTTCCTTAACTTGTGAACAAGTTAGACACTTAGATACATATCTAACTATGTCCTTTTTCACTCCTACCCACCAGAAGTTACTTCTTAAATCTTGGTACATTTTATTATTACCAGGGTGCATGGTATATCTAGATTTATGGGCTTCCTCTAAAATTTTATCCCTTAAATTTCCTTGCTTAGGTACCCAAATCCTTTTCTTGTGGAATCTCCAAATTCTATCGGTCCCTTGTTCTAATCCCTTTATTCATCCCTTCATTCCTTCAGCAGCATCCTTGATTGCTGTAACACCCCGAAAATTCGTGTGCAATAAAATAACGACACGTGTCGTGTATGACACAAAGCGTTATAAACTCGGATTATTTAAAAATGTTTGACAGGAATTAAAAGTGTCGTTATGTTAACTTTTGCACCTCTGAAGGACCTCGTTATAAATCCCGAGACTCAAATTATATTAAAAACATCTAGAATATATTAATGTTCAGGGAATATTAACATTAATGGTTGACAATTGTAGTGGTGGTCTCCTACAAAGAAAAAAAAGGATGGTAAACCTTGGTTTTCGGTAATTGTTTTTGGATTCAAAGCAAACTAATTCCAATGGTAGGGTATAGAACTGATATATGAGGTCCCTAACTGTCAAAAAGAAGTCCACAAGTCGTATCTACCTGTTTACCCCTTCAAAACGCCAAAGATCAACGTTTTTCCGCGTCAGACAGGAGGCTTACGGACCGTAAGCCAGACCTTTACGGTCCGTAAGCATGTTGCCAGCGACCAGAAACCTTCTGTTGGCTGTTATGCGCGATTGTGACCTATTCCACCGGTTTTTCTCACTTGTAAACGACCCCTAGGCACCTCCTACATACTAGAGACATGTGTATATCAGTTGTGGAGTGTTGTAGACTTTGTTGTCATCAATTCATGGTGCCATGAACACTATATAAACCTCATAAGTTGCAACTCTTTGATCATTCCATTCTCAATCCAAGTCTGATCAATTGAGGAGCTTTCAAGCTGAATACAAGGCCTCTCTAATCATCATTAAACACTTGGTAAGTTGACTAACCTTTCTAAATTAATTATAGCTTAGTATTTTAGCTAAGAGTCAAACCGACGTAACTACGGTTTGACTTCGTAATTAATTAATGATAGCTCAGTCGTATGTCGAATTAAGAGTACCGTTAAGTAGGTAATTATATGATTATTAAACCCTTATAAAGGCACGTACCGATTCCAGACCTAACCAGGTCGTTTGTCGGGTCAAACGTTGACCGAAAAAGTCAACAGAAATATAAAATATGATTTAATGCACAATTAGCAATACGTAATGCGTGTAAACTGTTTTAGACTTAATATAACCTGGTAATAAGTGCACGGACATGTCTAAACTCGTTCGACTCGACAACTCTCAGTTTTGAACCGGTTCGGAACCGAAAGTCCCGAAACTTTGACTTTCACGTTGACTTCAGTTCTGGCCCGAGTTAGATGGAATTAGAAATGCCTTAATGCTTCATTAGGGTTAGGTTACTTGATAGTATAAGTCTCTGTACTTGTTTCGTTGATTATCCAATTAATATGCAAGTTTCCGTTAATCGCTCATATGTTGACCGTTATGCCCTTATTACCTTAAAACATGAATTATGAAAATGTAAAAGTGTAGGAACCTTAAATACTGATATATAAACTTGTATGAAAAATTTGACATCAGTTTGACTTGTAGATTAAGAGTTATGCTCATTAGCGTAATTACGGTGCTTTATGTTAATAAAATGGCGTAATTAGCGTATAGCCAAATTAAACATACTTTTTGGTATCAAACGAATTACCCACTGATGTAATATATTATTTTGGGAATTTTAAAGATTTTTAATTAATTTTAGGCTGAGCATAACTCATAGTCGTAGGCTTAATTCGGTAGTTGTCGGTTTTGCCCTTACGGGCCATAAAATGAGTTTTACACATCTAAACGACTCCAAACCTTTTTCTACTGATTAGTTATGATAAATAAATTATTTTAAGCCTTCTGGAAATACAAAAATGTCAGATTTAAGTATCGAACCCGGTAATGGCCTTTAATCGCCTTAATTAGCGTTTTTAACGCATAATATGTTTTCAAATCATATTGGACATACCCGGGTTGATACCTACTGATATAAGAGGAAAATTATGATATTTTAACAGTAAGCAAAGGTTGATAAACTCAGACTTCAGTTTTGAGCTTTTCGGCTTATGTGAAATTACCAAAATACCCCTACGGGGCCTAGTTTGGTTAAAAATGATAAGTTTCACATACATGCTATAGCCTACTGTTAAAACTCATCAAATTGAGTATGTTTGCTATTTACATCAGACCTTTAACTCAGTTAGACATTTAAACTCTTTTACAAACTTTAAAATGACCAAACTACCCCTACGGGGCATAGTTTGTGTTTAAATTAGTTTTGGGCATAACGAAAGACACCTTACTGATGTCACAACATATTTGAGACATAATTAACTTAGGAAACCTGTATATAGCTCTCATGACTACCTGTCACGCTTATTACGCGTACGGTTCGGTTTATGTAACAAGTTTACATAAAATAGCCGAAACGGGTCAAACCTTAACGGTTTTATCTCAAAATCCAGAATGTGAATAATAAACCCATATTAAACAAGTCTCCAAACTTGTCGGGTCTGAATCACATTCTATCCGGTCTTCGCTTAATCGTGCGTACAAACCGTATCTTGAAACTAGCCGGTCTAAGCTTAAGCTTAATAAAAGTCCCGTTAGAATTCTAATAGGTTATATTAAACCTTCGTTCCAGATTAGGAGAAACAGTAAAAGCTACGTGCATTCTTCTTATTGTGATTTATACTTGCATCAGGTAAATACTTTTAACTTATTTTCCCTATACGGGCTTGGGTTACGGTACATAGCGTACCGCTTGATCGGGCATCAAATCTCCACGCTTAGTGGGTAGTTGAATAATTTGATCGGCTCGTTTAAACAGTCTTGCTTACTTTGCAGCCTTTGGGGGGTTAATGACCATGTCCCGGATATCCTTGGCACCATCTTACGAGATGGCCGCGACTTGAGCACGGGGTGTAGGCGTACACCCGTGTATAACTCATTATTGTGGTGTGTCCATTGATCTTTAACCCGGATACGTTCCGGGCTACTGAACGCATAAGTAACATGTAATTCGTTCACAAGATTATAATATTAAATAATTCTCCCAAGTTAAATAAAATGATTTATGCCACGTGCATCCAAACAAATTTTCAATCATTTTTCCAAAATGAGTCAGTTGAATGTATTTACCAGTGTAAACTGACGTATTTTCCCAAAAAGACTGAATGCAGGTACTAAACGAAATTGGCTGGATTGTCTCCTAAGCATCAATAAAAGTCTCGCAAGCTTAGGATGCCAGAAGTCTATTGAACCATTAAATGTTTTTAATTCGATCCTACTGTGGATAAACACCGGATATTGTGACCTTGATTACAATAAATAAATTCGGTTGTATCTTATTTTAATTTGCTTCCGCTGTGCATTATTATATTGTGTTGTTTGACTATTATGTTGCCAACCACGTCACGATACTCCCCCCACCGGGCCCACCGGTGACACGTGGAAATCGGGGTGTGACAGGTTGGTATCAGAGCCAACGCTGAGTGAATTAAACACTAGCCTTTTGTGTTTAATCTCAGTTGCACAATTGCACATATCTAAACCTTCGAGTCTAGACTTATAACATAGGACAAATTCCACCTTATTCGGTTTTTGTTTTGTCCTTTAAATTTTATATTTTTGTTATTGTTATCTTATGCTTTATTGACAGGAACATCAACATGCCTCCTAGATTCTTCCGAACACGAGGACGTGGAAAGGGGCCAGTCACCGCCCCCAACGATCATGAAGCTGGACCTTCACGAAGGCGAGCTCCATCCAACACCGAGAGTGACGACCCTCGGGAAAACCGAAGAAACCAGAACGAGCCGGCCAGACGGTCGGTTTCGCATACTTCCACACTTCCTGCTCTAAATCCTTATGAACCCAATAACCCTCAACCATCCTACATACCACTTCAGAGATCCCTATCTCATCATTCATATGGAGACCCTACACCAGTTTTTCGGGGACAATTTAACCCGGTAGGGTTCATACCAGAGCCCGTGGGTTTTAACCCACTGGGTCCAGAGGACCACTTTTCAGGAGACAACGCAGACGATATGGACGAGGATACAGACCCCGTCATGCCAGCAAGTGGTACCCCAAACCATCCGATCGAGATCTCCGACGGATCGTCCTTTCACGGATCACCCTATGGTGGTCCAGACAGTTACCAAGCCCTGTTCGATCAACACCAGTGGTATTATACACCATCACACCACTCGTCGTCTCATGGGCAGCATCAGCAGCAGCAGTCTCAGCAGCAGCAGGAGCCACAACCACAGCCGCATCATCAAGATTCATCCGAGGATCACAGGTTTCTGGCAGTTACGCCACCACCTCCACCGCCACCGGTTCAACCAGCACCTCTTCAACCGCCAAGGCGTAGGAGAACCGGTGCACGCATGTCGGTACGACTGGGGGGCTTCAATTTCAGTTCCCCACAACAGTCGAGTGCTAGTCACTACCCGCCATACCAGGAGGACCCACAAATGGGTGGACCCTCCAACCCTGTTGTACTACAGCCACCGCCGATGGGATTTGAAAACCCAATCCCGGCATATGCGAGTGGCATGGGATACAACCCGTTTGAACCCCCAACGCATCATGACTATGGGTACGCGGAGACTGATCCGTACATGGTAGCAGCAAACTACAGCACCCAAAGACCCTATGGAGATCCATGGGGGGTGAGTTACCCGACTCAGGGATACGCGATACCTCCCAGACCCATCATCCGGGCTCAATCACAGCCACCTAGATTCTCACCACCCGAACATGAAGAACTCTTGCAAAGGTTGAATCAAGTTGAACGGGTAGTTCATGAGGACCGCAGGGAGAGGCAGACATTCTTCCAAGGATTAGTAGGCTTAATCAAGGGGAAGAACAAAAAGGATCGTTGAATCCTCCCATCTTCTGTGTAAGCCCCCGCGTAGGTGTATTTGATTGTTAAGCCCCTATGTGGGTATGTGTGTTGTATGATTGTATGAACCCCTGCGTGGGCCTATCTTTCCATTTTCCGTTAACCCCTATGAGGGTATGATGTGTAGTTGTAAGGTCCCTGCGTGGGCCAGTTTGTTTGTTTAAACCCCTAAGTGGGTGTAATGTAAGTATGAGTCCCTGCGTGGACATCTGTGATATTTAGCCCCTACGTGGGCATGTGTGTTATTTAACCTCTGCATGGGTAAAATTGTAGTTTGAAAGACCCGTTTAGGGCAAGTGTGTAATGCTTTGAATAAATGGAATGGTTATTTTTATAAATTTCATGATTGCCAATTGTGCATATATACCTATAAATGAAATAAATAAATTCAAAGCATTCCTTTTAAATTAATCTGCCTATGTAATTATTTAATTAAGGATCTTAAAGTGTGAAACCTAGCCTCGTGTCAAATATAAGCCCGGGCCAAAATGGTAAGACCTGTTTAAAAGATTCAAATCCCTGTTAACATCTTAAAACATGTTAACACTCCTGGCAGAAGTGATTTGTTAAAATCACATGTCATTCTTATATGTATAAGGATTCTTTAGAAGATTCCAAACCCAATTATATGATCTCTGAATCATGGGTTAAGATCATCAATTAAGATGATCCTATGATACCATACGTAGGTAATATAATGCCTACGGGCCTTGCTCACTTTTATATGAGCCAAAAGACAGAGGTAGCTATGACTCCCTGTCTGATAAGGGTAATGAACTAGGTTCAAACCTTAAAAGTCTTGATTCTCTAAAACCATAGCTTATAATTTAAATTGTCCATGTGACCAAGCCTTATGTGCTAATATATATTGTTATTGTTTATGTTTAGGATAAGATTTAATTAAAATCCTAAATTAATGCGATTAAAAAGTTAACCAAATATGGTCACTGCTTACCATGGTTAACGAATTACCCTAAGGGGAAATTCCATAATAAAATCCCAAATAAAAATATTGACCTTGTTTTCTGCAACAGTTCAATACAAATGGCTGACTCCAATGAAGGCAATAGCCATCCCGTGGAGCCGAATGAGAACGCCCAGATTACGTTAACGGGTGCTGAACTAAAAGCAATCATAGACGGCGCTATCACACAAGCTTTGGATAGACAGTATGAGGAATACAGTGGTACTCGGAGTAGGACCCACTCTGCATCACATTCAAAGCCCAGGACACATTCTGAGGCTCATAACAAGCCTCCTCCAAAAAAGAATGGACCCAAGAAAGATGGTGATGACCGTCAATCCACCAACCGTCAAAGTGACCCATCTCAGCATATAGTACTGCATCAAGAAACCCGTAACAAGGGTTGCTCCTACAAGTACTTCATATCTTGCAAGCCCCGGGATTTTAATGGGGAGAAAGGAGCCGTCGATTGCATGACATGGCTCGACGAGATGGACACGGTGGTAGATATCAGCGGGTGCGCTGAAAGGGATATAGTTAAGTTTGTGTCACAATCCTTCAAGGGTGAAGCACTGGCATGGTGGAGATCTCTAATGGAGGCCTCCGGAAAGATCCCGTTGTATAGCATGTCGTGGGATCAATTTATTGCCCTGATCAAGGAAAATTTCTGCCCTCAACATGAGGTGGAAAAGATAGAATCTGACTTCCTATCGTTGGTGATGAAGAACCTCGACTGCCAAGCTTACCTGACAAGCTTCAATACGCTGTCCCGGTTGGTTCCCTACCTGGTAACCCCGGAGCCAAAGAGAATCGCTCGCTTTATTGGTGGTTTAGAACCCGAGATCAAGGCAAGCGTAAAAGCTTCCCGGCCAGCTACCTTCAGGTATTTAACTGACATTTCCTTATCCCTCACTCTGGATGCGGTCTGGCAGAGATCGCAGAGGAATAAGGAGGCTGAGAAGAGGAAGCGGGAAGATAATGGTTCGCGAGGATCGAACAAGAAGCACCATGGGAACGGTGATCAAAAGAAAGGATCTGAGTCGAGGAAAGACGGGCATCGCTCAGGTGAGAAGCCCACATGCAAAACTTGCAAGAAACAGCACTTTGGAAAGTGCAGACTGGAGTCGAACTCGCAGACTCAGTCAAAACCTTTTGCCTGTGGTATTTGCAAATCCACGGATCACAAAACCGTGGATTGCAAGAAGATAAAGGATGCAACGTGCTACCGTTGCAACGAAAAGGGGCACATCAAGACTAACTGCCCAAAATACAATAAGAAGCCTGAAGAGGCTAAGAAGACTAATGCCAGAGTCTTCAGAATGGATGCGAAGGAAGCTGTGAAAGACGATAATGTCATAACAGGTACCTTCCTTGTAAATGATGTCTTTGCAAGAGTACTTTTTGATTCAGGCGCAGATAAGTCTTTCGTAGATCATAAGTTTTGTAAATTGTTGAATTTACCTGTCAAAACCTTAAGCGTAAACTATGAGGTAGAGTTAGCAGATGGTACCATAGAAACCGTCTCTACTGTGTTAGATGGATGTGCTATATCCATTAAGAACCATTCTTTTCCTCTGTCTCTACTTCCGTTTAAGTTAGCCGGTTTTGACATAGTTCTGGGTATGGACTGGTTATCTCATAACCAGGCCCAAATCGTCTGTAACATGAAGCAAGTAGTGATAAAGACTCCGTCTGGTGAGTCACTTACCATTCGGGGGGATACCCAGTATGGACTACCTGAGCACGTGACTATGCTCAAGGCTTCCAAGTGTTTGAAGAAGGGGTGTGTCATCTACATGGCACAGGTGATTATTGATGAGCCCAAACCGAAGTTAGAAGACATCCCTGTCATCTCTGAATACCCAGAAGTGTTTCCGGAAGATCTACCTGGTTTACCACCAGATAGACAAGTTGAATTTAGGATCGATATCATCCCAGGAGCGGCACCAGTTGCTAGAGCACCATACAGATTGGCCCCCACAGAAATGAAGGAATTGCGGACGCAGCTAGATGAATTGCTGGCTAAGGGTTTCATTCGACCTAGTTCATCTCCTTGGGGAGCGCCAATCTTGTTTGTCAAGAAGAAGGATGGGTCGATGCGTCTGTGCATCGACTATCGCGAGCTTAATAAAGTCACGATCAAGAATAGGTATCCTCTGCCCAGAATCGACGATTTGTTCGATCAGCTTCAAGGGGCAAGTTACTTCTCAAAGATTGATTTGAGGTCAGGCTACCATCAGTTGAAGGTCAAAGATGAAGACGTTCACAAGACTGCATTTAGGACTCGTTACGGTCACTACGAGTTCCTAGTGATGCCTTTTGGGCTCACTAATGCACCAGCCGCATTCATGGATCTCATGAATCGCGTCTGCAAGCCTTACTTAGATAAATTTGTTATTGTCTTCATCGATGACATCCTTATTTATTCTAAGAATCAAGCTGACCATGAGAAACACCTACGTTGTATTCTCAAACTCCTACATCAGGAGAAGCTCTATGCCAAATTCTCTAAGTGTGAATTTTGGCTACGAGAAGTCCAATTCCTTGGACATGTGGTCAGTGAGCGTGGTATCCAGGTGGATCCCGCTAAAGTTGAAGCTGTTATGAATTGGCAAGAGCCAAAGACACCTACGGAGATTCGTAGCTTCCTGGGATTGGCAGGATATTACAGACGCTTCATTGAAAAATTTTCAAGGATTGCTGCACCCCTAACTTCCCTGACCAAGAAGAAAGTAAAGTTCGTTTGGGGCCCTAAGCAGCAAGAGTACTTCAATGTTTTGAGACAAAAGTTGAGCAACGCTCCTGTGCTTACATTACCTGAAGGCGCTGAAGAATTTGTAGTTTATTGTGATGCATCACACACTGGCATGGGGTGTGTGCTTATGCAGAAAGGCAAGGTTATTGCCTATGCATCACGACAGTTAAAGGTGCACGAAAAGAATTACACCACCCATGACTTGGAATTGGGTGCCGTTGTGTTCGCACTAAAACTGTGGAGGCACTATCTTTATGGAATCAAGTTTGTGGTCTATTCTGATCACAAGAGCCTCCAGCATCTGTTTAATCAGAAAGCATTAAACATGAGGCAACGCCGTTGGATGGAAACCTTGAATGACTATGATTGTGAAATCAAGTATCATCCCGGCAAAGCGAATGTAGTCGCTGACGCCTTGAGCAGAAAGGAAAGGGTTAAACCCATTCGAATCAATGCCAAGCGCATGGAAATAAAGAACAGTTTGATAGAAAGGGTGTTAGCTGCACAGAAGGAAGCTGTGTTGGAAGCTAACTATCCTAATGAAAAGTTAGGAGTAACTGAGGAGCAGTTAACTCTTAGCAAGGACGGAATTCTGCGATTAAATGGACGAATATGGGTTCCAATTTTTGGAGGACTTCGTGATGTAATCCTCCAAGAAGCCCATAGTTCCAAATACTCCGTTCATCCTGGAGCTGATAAGATGTATCAGGATTTAAAGGCAAATTATTGGTGGATAGGCTTGAAAAAGTCTGTAGCCGCCCATGTAGCAAAATGCTTGACATGTGCACAAGTCAAAGCCGAGCATCAGAAACCGTCAGGTTTGCTACAACAGCCTGAACTTCCTACGTGGAAGTGGGAAATGGTAACTATGGATTTTATTACCAAGTTACCCAAGACGAGAAAAGGCAATGATACAATATGGGTTATAGTTGACAGACTGACTAAGTCAGCTCATTTTCTACCCATCAAGGAGACTTATAGCTCCGATATGTTAGCCCAGTTATACGTTGATAAGATTGTAGCCTTACATGGCATACCTGTAGCTATTATCTCTGATAGAGATACTAGGTACACGTCACATTTTTGGAAGAGCTTCCAGCAATCTTTGGGCACACGTTTGAACTTCAGTACGGCTTACCATCCTCAGACTGACGGTCAGAGCGAGCGTACTATTCAAACGTTGGAAGACATGCTGCGTGCATGTGCGATCGATTTGGGAGGTAGCTGGGATAAGAACCTACCATTAATCGAATTCTCCTACAACAATAGCTACCATACCAGCATAAAGGCTGCGCCTTTTGAGGCATTATACGGTAGAAAGTGTAGATCGCCTGTTTGTTGGGCGGAGGTTGGAGAAGTCCAGTTATCAGGACCAGAGATCGTGTTCGAAACGACGGACAAGATTGTCCAGATTCGTAACAATCTCCAAGCTGCCCGGAATAGGCAGAAGAGTTACGCTGATCCAAATCGTAAGGATTTTCATTTCGAAGTGGGTGAAAAAGTCCTACTTAAAGTGTCACCCTGGAAAGGAGTGATGCGATTTGGTAAGAAAGGCAAACTAAGCCCGAGATACATAGGACCTTTCGAGGTTATCGAACGTGTTGGGTCAGTTGCCTATAAGTTGAACTTACCAGAAGAGCTCAGTGGAATTCACAATGTGTTCCACATCTGCAATCTGAAGAAGTGTTCCGCTGACGAATCACATGTCATGCCACATACAGATGTGCATATAGACGCGAGCTTAAAATTTGTGGAAAAACCTTTGTCGATTGAAGATCGACAGGTAAGAAAGCTTCGAAGAAAGCATATACCTTTTGTAAAGGTCAAATGGGATGCCCGTAGAGGTCCCGAATTCACGTGGGAGGTTGAATCTGCGATGAAAGAAAAGTACCCTTACTTGTTTCAGTAAATCTCGGGTCGAGATTTATTTTAAGGGGGTGAGGATGTAACACCCCGAAAATTCGTGTGCAATAAAATAACGACACGTGTCGTGTATGACACAAAGCGTTATAAACTCGGATTATTTAAAAATGTTTGACAGGAATTAAAAGTGTCGTTATGTTAACTTTTGCACCTCTGAACGACCTCGTTATAAATCCCGAGACTCAAATTATATTAAAAACATCTAGAATATATTAATGTTCAGGGAATATTAACATTAATGGTTGACAATTGTAGTGGTGGTCTCCTACAAAGAAAAAAAAGGATGGTAAACCTTGGTTTTCGGTAATTGTTTTTGGATTCAAAGCAAACTAATGCCAATGGTAGGGTATAGAACTGATATATGAGGTCCCTAACTGTCAAAGAGAAGTCCACAAGTCGTATCTACCTGTTTACCCCTTCAAAACGCCAAAGATCAACGTTTTTCCGCGTCAGACAGGAGGCTTACGGACCGTAAGCCAGACCTTTACGGTCCGTAAGCATGTTGCCAGCGACCAGAAACCTTCTGTTGGCTGTTATGCGCGATTGTGACCTATTCCACCGGTTTTTCTCACTTGTAAACGACCCCTAGGCACCTCCTACATACTAGAGACATGTGTATATCAGTTGTGGAGTGTTGTAGACTTTGTTGTCATCAATTCATGGTGCCATGAACACTATATAAACCTCATAAGTTGCAACTCTTTGATCATTCCATTCTCAATCCAAGTCTGATCAATTGAGGAGCTTTCAAGCTGAATACAAGGCCTCTCTAATCATCATTAAACACTTGGTAAGTTGACTAACCTTTCTAAATTAATTATAGCTTAGTATTTTAGCTAAGAGTCAAACCGACGTAACTACGGTTTGACTTCGTAATTAATTAATGATAGCTCAGTCGTATGTCGAATTAAGAGTACCGTTAAGTAGGTAATTATATGATTATTAAACCCTTATAAAGGCACGTACCGATTCCAGACCTAACCAGGTCGTTTGTCGGGTCAAACGTTGACCGAAAAAGTCAACAGAAATATAAAATATGATTTAATGCACAATTAGCAATACGTAATGCGTGTAAACTGTTTTAGACTTAATATAACCTGGTAATAAGTGCACGGACATGTCTAAACTCGTTCGACTCGACAACTCTCAGTTTTGAACCGGTTCGGAACCGAAAGTCCCGAAACTTTGACTTTCACGTTGACTTCAGTTCTGGCCCGAGTTAGATGGAATTAGAAATGCCTTAATGCTTCATTAGGGTTAGGTTACTTGATAGTATAAGTCTCTGTACTTGTTTCGTTGATTATCCAATTAATATGCAAGTTTCCGTTAATCGCTCATATGTTGACCGTTATGCCCTTATTACCTTAAAACATGAATTATGAAAATGTAAAAGTGTAGGAACCTTAAATACTGATATATAAACTTGTATGCAAAATTTGACATCAGTTTGACTTGTAGATTAAGAGTTATGCTCATTAGCGTAATTACGGTGCTTTATGTTAATAAAATGGCGTAATTAGCGTATAGCCTAATTAAACATACTTTTTGGTATCAAACGAATTACCCACTGATGTAATATATTATTTTGGGAATTTTAAAGATTTTTAATTAATTTTAGGCTGAGCATAACTCATAGTCGTAGGCTTAATTCGGTAGTTGTCGGTTTTGCCCTTACGGGCCATAAAATGAGTTTTACACATCTAAACGACTCCAAACCTTTTTCTACTGATTAGTTATGATAAATAAATTATTTTAAGCCTTCTGGAAATACAAAAATGTCAGATTTAAGTATCGAACCCGGTAATGGCCTTTAATCGCCTTAATTAGCGTTTTTAACGCATAATATGTTTTCAAATCATATTGGACATACCCGGGTTGATACCTACTGATATAAGAGGAAAATTATGATATTTTAACAGTAAGCAAAGGTTGATAAACTCAGACTTCAGTTTTGAGCTTTTCGGCTTATGTGAAATTACCAAAATACCCCTACGGGGCCTAGTTTGGTTAAAAATGATAAGTTTCACATACATGCTATAGCCTACTGTTAAAACTCATCAAATTGAGTATGTTTGCTGTTTACATCAGACCTTTAACTCAGTTAGACATTTAAACTCTTTTACAAACTTTAAAATGACCAAACTACCCCTACGGGGCATAGTTTGTGTTTAAATTAGTTTCGGGCATAACGAAAGACACCTTACTGATGTCACAACATATTTGAGACATAATTAACTTAGGAAACCTGTATATAGCTCTCATGACTACCTGTCACGCTTATTACGCGTACGGTTCGGTTTATGTAACAAGTTTACATAAACTAGCCGAAACGGGTCAAACCTTAACGGTTTTATCTCAAAATCCAGAATGTGAATAATAAACCCATATTAAACAAGTCTCCAAACTTGTCGGGTCTGAATCACATTCTATCCGGTCTTCGCTTAATCGTGCGTACGAACCGTATCTTGAAACTAGCCGGTCTAAGCTTAAGCTTAATAAAAGTCCCGTTAGAATTCTAATAGGTTATATTAAACCTTCGTTCCAGATTAGGAGAAACAGTAAAAGCTACGTGCATTCTGCTTATTGTGATTTATACTTGCATCAGGTAAATACTTTTAACTTATTTTCCCTATACGGGCTTGGGTTACGGTACATAGCGTACCGCTTGATCGGGCATCAAATCTCCACGCTTAGTGGGTAGTTGAATAATTTGATCGGCTCGTTTAAACAGTCTTGCTTACTTTGCAGCCTTTGGGGGGTTAATGACCATGTCCCGGATATCCTTGGCATCATCTTACGAGATGGCCGCGACTTGAGCACGGGGTGTAGGCGTACACCCGTGTATAACTCATTATTGTGGTGTGTCCATTGATCTTTAACCCGGATACGTTCCGGGCTACTGAACGCATAAGTAACATGTAATTCGTTCACAAGATTATAATATTAAATAATTCTCCCAAGTTAAATAAAATGATTTATGCCACGTGCATCCAAACAAATTTTCAATCATTTTTCCAAAATGAGTCAGTTGAATGTATTTACCAGTGTAAACTGACGTATTTTCCCAAAAAGACTGAATGCAGGTACTAAACGAAATTGGCTGGATTGTCTCCTAAGCATCAATAAAAGTCTCGCAAGCTTAGGATGCCAGAAGTCTGTTGAACCATTAAATGTTTTTAATTCGATCCTACTGTGGATAAACACCGCATATTGTGACCTTGATTACAATAAATAAATTCGGTTGTATCTTATTTTAATTTGCTTCCGCTGTGCATTATTATATTGTGTTGTTTGACTATTATGTTGCCAACCACGTCACGATACTCCCCCCACCGGGCCCACCGGTGACACGTGGAAATCGGGGTGTGACAATTGCTGTCTCCTGTGCATTCTTCAGTTGTTCCATTAAATCTAATTGTAGATTTAATCTAAGAGCACGAACTCGTCTTTGCTTTTCATGATACTTACGACTTAAGGCATCTGCTACTACATTTGCCTTTCCTTCGTGATATTGAATATCACAGTCACAGTCACTTAGAATTTCCATCCATCTTCTTTACCTCATGTTTAGTTCTTTTTGCCCAAATAGGTACCTTAAACTTTTATGATCCGTATAGACAGTAAACTTACTTCCATACAGATAATGTCTCCAAATCTTAAGGGCAAAAATTATTGCTCCTAATTCTAAGTCATGAGTCGTATAATTTTCCTCGTGCTTTTTCAATTGCCTTGAGGCATATGCAATTACCTTTTTGCGTTGCATCAGCACACATCCTAATCCTAGCTTAGAAGCGTCACAGTAAACTTCAAAATCTTCTGTCCCTTCTGGCAAGGCAAGAATTGGGGCGTTTGTTAACCTTTGCTTTAAAATCTTAAAGGCCTCTTCTTGCCTAGGTCCCCATTCAAACTTAACTGTTTTACAGGTTGGCTTAGTTAATGGCACAACTATCTTTGAAAAGTCCTTAATAAAGCGTCTATAGTACCCAGCTAATCCTAGAAAACTTCTAACTTCGGTAGCTGATTGCGGGACCTTCCACTTGGTGATCGCTTCTATTTTGAAAGGATCTACGTGAATACCTTCGTGATTTACCATGTGACCTAAAAATTGCACCTCCTGTAGCCAAAATTCACACTTCGAGAATTTGGCGTAAAGCTTTTCCTTTCTTAACAGAGTTAAGAGTGCATGTAGGTGCTCACAGTGTTCATCCTGATTTTTGGAATAAATAAGTATATCCTCGATGAAAACAATTACGAATTTATCCAAATATGGTTTACAGATCCTATTCATCATGTCCATAAATGCTGCAGGAGCATTAGTTAGTCCAAATGGCATGACTGTAAACTCATAGTGCCCATACCTAGTTCTGAAAGCAGTTTTAGGTATGTCTTCTTCTTGTACCTTCAGTTGATGGTATCCGGAGCGCAAGTCTTTCTTAGAAAAATATCTAGCTCCCTGAAGTTGATCAAAAAGATCATCAATCCTAGGCAATGGGTATCGATTCTTAATTGTAACCTTATTCAATTCCCTATAATCGATACACATTCGCATCGACCCATCCTTCTTTTTCACAAACAAAACTGGTGCTCCCCATGTAACACCTCGAAAATTCACGTCCTATAATGTACTGACATGTGTCATAAGCTTTGAACGTATGAAAGAATACTCTGGAAGGACTAAAGTTGACAAACAAGGAAAGTATGTGAATATAAGGGTTCAAAATGTCAACAATGGATAAATATACTTCACAATAACCCTACATGATGTTTATACCCTTAAACGAATGAATCATGGATCATACGAAGCTAATTGTGAAAGAAAGTGAAAGATTACAAACTGCAGGGGTTAAATGTGACAACATGTTTAAAGTATACCTCTGAGTGGCCTTTTAGCAAACCTGAAGCTTTGTAACGATTAATTATGCTCACTAGAATGCATGATAAAAATTTCACCAAGTTTCGTTATCATATGAGAAAGTTATGATAAAATTCGTATACGAGGGGTTAAAAGCGTCGACATGTTAATACATACCTCTGAGCGACCTATGTATAAATCCCAACACTTAACCGGTGTTATAAACATCTGATAAGCATCCTAATCCGGTTAATGCTAACAATGATTGATCCAAATTGAAAGAATGGGATCCTATGAGGATGTGCACGACAAACCTTCGTTTATGGCCCTTTCAAAAGAACCCAAGGCAACTTTAGAACATGGCAAGGTGGTCTTAACTGTTCAAGACAAGATAAAGAGGCCCCCTACTGATAATAGAGGCCAAATTCGTAATACCTAAGTTGCCTGTTCGAAGCTTGAAAGGTGCCAAATTCGTAATACCAAAGTTGCCTGTTCGAAGCTTGAAAGGTCACCAATTTTTGCCTTCTGGTAAAGGCTTACGGACCGCAAAGGTCATGCCTTACGGTCCGTAAGGCATCCCCAGTAACAGAAAGATGAACAGGGCTTGTTATAAACGAGTAACCGACTTAAATGGATATTTTTCACTTCCATGAGCGACCCCTACTGGTTTTTAGGCACTAGGGACACATGTTTAACATCAGGGGACATGTATACCATTGCTTGGCATGATCTAGTGATATCAAACTCACTATATAAAGGAGCACAATGTTGCAACTTTGATCATTCATTCACAACTTCATTTGTGGAACTTCCTGGAGCTCAAGGGCTGTCCCTAAGCATCTCTGGTCGTAATTAGAACCTTGGTAAGTATCCTTAACCTTCCTTAATTGAGTTTTGCTTAGTTATTAGCTTAAAAGTCAAACCGTCGTAATTAAGGTTTGACTTATCGATTTATCACTAATGGTCCAGTGATTAGTCAAATTCAAAGTAGTTATAAGTTGGTAATTATGTGGGCAATAAACCCTTAAAAGGGCACCCTCTGATTCCCGCTCTAACTAAGACATTTGTCGGGTCAAAGTTGTTTATAAAAAGTCAACAGAAGCATAATTTTTGAATTAACGCATAATTAGCAATGTAGAAGGCGTGTAACCTATTTTATCACTCATATAACTTGGTAATAAGTATAAGAACTGGTCTAAGCTTGTTTGATCTGACAATTTTCTGTTTAGGCTCGGTTCGGAACCGAAAGTAGCAAAACTTTGACTTTTGCTTTGACTTCAGTTCTGACCCGATTTAGATGGGTTTGGAAATGCCTTAGAGCTTCCTTAGGACCAGGTTACATGATAGTATAACCCTCTGTGGTTGGATCGTTGATTGTCCGATTCGTTTACACGTTTCCGTTAATTGCTTAATGTTGACCCTGATGCCCTTTTGACCATAAAACGAGAATTTTGGAAATGTGAAAGGACAATAATCTTTATTACTGATTTATAAACATGTCTCTAAAATTTCACATCAGTTGGAGGTCTAGATTAGGAGTTATGCTCAATAGCGTAATTTTAAAGTTTTTTGTTAATTAAAAGGCATAATTAGCGTAAAGCCTATCTAAACCCAATTTTTGACCCCAAAACTTTTACCCACTGATGTAATATAATATTTTGAGATTTTTGAAGATTTTTAATTATTTTTAACCTGATCATAACCTAAGGTTATGGCCTTGATTCGGTAAATACCGATTATACCCTTTTTGTGTATAAAATGAGTTTTACATAGTATTTTGACACCAATCCAATTGCTACTGATTTTATATAATAAATGAAGTATTTTGAACTTTATAACCTGATCAGAAAACTCAGATTTCCTGTATAACCCGGAAATCGCTTAAAACGGCTTTTTACGCGTATTAAACACCTAGTATGGGTTTAAAACCATTTTGGAATATAAGACTTATCACCAACTTATATAACCTATTAAATTAAGTTATTTTACTGATTATTTCAGACCCGAGTCTCAGAATTAAAATTAATCTCTTTTATTATCTTTTAAATGACCAAAATACCCCTACGGGGCTTAAATTGAGATTAAACTCGTTTTGGGCATAATGGAAGGTATCCTACTGATATCACAACATATTTAAGGAATATTAACTTAGGAAACCTGTATATGACTCTTATGGTTACCCGTTACGCTTCTTGCGCATTCGGTTCGGTTTATGTAACTAGTTTGCATAAATTAGCCGAAACGGGTCAAACCTTATCGTTTTTATCTCAAAATCCAGAATGTGTTTAGATTACCCATATTATACAAGCCTTCAAACTTGTCGGGTCTAAATCACCTTCTATTCCGGTCTTCGCTTAATCGTGCGTACGAACCGTATCTTTATTTAAAACTAACCGGTTTAAGTTTAGGCTTAATTAAAGACCCGTTAGGATTCTAATAGGTTATTATAAACCTTCGTTCCAGAATAGGAGCCCAGTAAAAGCTATCTGTACTTGCTGATTTGATACGGCTGGGATTGAATTTATATTTAGCTCAGGTAAATACTTTTAACTTATTTTCCCTATACGGGCTTGGGGTACGGTATATAAAATACTGCTTGGTCGGACATTGCATCTTTAATTGTATGAAGGTTAAATCATTGGAATGTCTCGTTTTGAAAATGTTTTGTTTGCTTAAAGCCTTTGGGGGGTTAATGACCATGTCCCGGATATCCTTGTCATCATTTTACGAAATGGCCACGACCTAAGCACGGGGTGTAGGCGTACACCTGACTGATGCATATGTAAAAACTAGTAACTCACTTAAAGGTTTCAACCTTGTGGGCATTTTACCTGTGGTGTGTCTATTAATCTTTAACCCAGCACGAACCGGGCTACTGAACGCATAAGGAACATGTAATTCTTTTACAAGTATTATATACAAATAATTATCCCAAGTTATAAAATATTTTGTGCCACGTGCATTCAAATCAATTTTTACTAAACTTTCAAAATGAGTCAGTTAATTGTATTTACCAGTGTAAACTGACGTATTTTCCCAAAAAGGTTAAGTGCAGGTACTACTCGTAATAGGCTGGCCTCTCCTTAGCATCAATAAGAGTCTCGCAAGCTTGGATGCATTTAAATCTGATGAACTATGTTTCCTTTATATATGATCCGCCTGTGGATCTTTTACATTCTGTTTGTAATATTTGGATATTACTTTATATCGGTTTGTAATATATTTATCTTTTGCTTCCGCTGTGCATTTAAAATTGTGTTGTTTGACTATGATGATATCAACTAAGTCACGATACTACCCACCGGGCCCACCGGTAATACGTGGAAATATCGGGGTGTGACAGGTTGGTATCAGAGCCAACATTGAGTGAATTAAACACTAGTCTTTTGTGTTTAATCTCAGTGACACAGTAGCACATTCCTTGACCTTCTGAGTCTAGACTTAACATAGGAATACTCTCACCTCTAATCAAGGAATTATTGAGTTCATTTCTATATACTTTTAATATATCGCCAAGCGAAGGAGCCGTAATGGAAATCCTCCCCATCCGAAGCCAAGGAATGCGGAGCCTTGTACTGCGATTAGGATTAACGTGCAACTAAGGAGAAAACATTCAGAAATAAAGTAAAGAAGATAACTCCTTTTGCTGAAGATCGTTTCCTTAGTAGTCCTTATAAGGACATATCTATCTTTCAGTCCCTTCGAGGACAACATTATTCCTTTCAAGTCCCGTTCAGGACAATTCTGTACCTCCTTTAAAATCATTGGAATGCTTTATCAAAATTTCATTTTTATCAATATATATAAATATAATATGTGAAATAAATGAAGAGTATCATTCCTTTTAAAAGATATACCATTATAATAAAATGGCAAAATCTAAAAAGAACAAGACCTAGCCCATGTGTTATTTTAAAAACAGGGCCAAGATGGCAGTTCCTCAATTAGATTCAGGTCCTTATTAAACATCTCAATTTAGGATTGTTCTGCGCTTAATATTAAAAGGATCTTAAAGGTAAACCTAGCCTATATGATAAGGCCAAGATGGTAGAACCTATTCAAAAGATTCAAATTCTTGTTAACCTCTGTAACATGTTAACATTCCTGGCAGACGTGGTTCGATAAAAATCGCATAAATCATCCTTATACTGGATTCTCCGGAAATCCTTTCTTATTTTGTGATTTAAACATCCATTAGGGATATAATGCCTACGGGCTATAATTAACGTCCTCTGAGACTAAAGACAGTCGTAGCCTACAACTCCCTGTCAAGAAAAGGTAATGAACTTTGATTCAAGCCTTAATGCCTCGATTCTATAAAATCTTGGCTTATAATTTTGTCCTTGTGATTTGGCTTTTGTGCCATAGTTATATTTTAATTAAAACTATGATAATTATAATGAAAATCCTGAATAAAATAAATATCATTCCTTTCCTGCCAGTATACATATTAAAAGAGAATCTTAAAAGGTATAACCTAGCGTGAATGTCATTAAAGACCTAGCTATGATGGTAAAACCTGTTTAAAAGAGATTCAGATCCTTGTTAACATCTGAAAATGTGTTAACACTCCCGAAAACAGTGATGCGATAAAATCACACTTGTCATCTTTATATTAGGAATTTTCCAAACCCCTTGTTTAGCCTAAATGATCAATAGGAATCATGGCTAATAAACGTCGAACATGATGTATACATCAAAACATCCATTTAAGATGTATGCCTACGGGCAAAGATGTAATTATGACAAAGATAGTTTTCTTTCATAACTTCCTGCCAAAAGGCAATGAACTATGAAATTTATCCGACCCAAAGGACCATTGATTAGGTTTTAAAATTTCCCTAGAGACAAGGCATCTATGCCATCAAGAGTCCTTTGGAACAAGCCCTTGTGCTATATAAAATGTCGGTGCGACATAGACAGTCATGATTTATGTCCCCTGTCTAATAAATATGAAGGATTATATTCCGTTTAAACGCCAAAGATGGTTTATTTAAAAACCTAGGCAAAACATAATCAAATAAATTAAATACTATCTATTGGCCTACATGGTTGATTTGCACCATGGCTATTCAAACATCAAATTCGACAATTCGCTATATAATTAAACAAATTATTATTACTTGATTTGTAGCCTTCTAAGCTTCACCATGGCTGACTCCTCCGAAGCTCACAATCATCCAGTTGATCAGAATGATGATGCAAGACTGAACTTAACAAGCACCGAGTTACAGGCTATGATAGATACAGCCGTAAACAACGTTGTGGACCGCGTGTTGAAGGATCATAAGCGAAAGTGCGATAATACCCCAAATAAAGGTTGTAAAAAGGGTAAGATCGGTTCAAGCTATAACCCGTCTAAGCCAAAGGAGGCAAAACCCAAATGTAAAACCTGCAAGAAGAAGCACTTTGGAAAATGCTTCTATGAACAGACAAGGGGATGTGACATCTGTAAGGAAATGGATCACAAGACTCATGAATGAAAGGACTTAAAGGGTAACCAGCAGACCGAGGAAAAGACCAGATGCAAAACCTGTAGGAAATACCACTTCGGGAGTTGCAGATTTGAATCTCAACCTCTACCCTATTGAATCTGCAAGTTCAAGGAGCATCAGGCCTTGGAATGCCAAGACATAAAGGACGCAACCTGCTATGGTTGCAATGAAATAGGGCACATCGAAACAAATTGCCCAAATAAAACCAAGAAGCCTGGCAAGGCTAAGAAGACCAAAACTGGAAGCTCTCAAATGGATGCTCAAGAGGCTATTCAGGATGACAATGTCACAACATGTACTTTCTTTATCAATAACGCTCATGCTAGAGTATTATTCGATTCAGGATCAGATAAGTCTTTCATAGACAATAGATTTTGTAAATCATTAAATCTGCCTGTTAAAACTCTAAGCGTTAAGTATAAAGTAGATTTGGCCGATAGTACCTCAGTGACTGCTTCAGCAACATTAGATGGATGTTTTACATCCATTAGGAACCATTCTTTTCCGCTGTCCTTGTTTCCATTAAAATAGAGGGACTCGATATAATAATAGAAATGGGTTGGCCATCCTGTAACCAAACCCATACTTTATGTGATAAGAAGTAAGTAGTTATCAAGACCCCTTATGGTGAGCCTTTGACAATTCAAGGAGACACTGGGTATTGATTGCCTAAGCACTTGTTGAATATGGTATTTAATACCAAAGCTTCGAGTATGGAAAACTCAGAAGAGACAAACAACAGTCGCGATGCTAGAGATGCGATAAATGTTAATAGTGAATCCAATGTGAACCCCAATGTTAATGGAGTTAATCTCCAAAACTGTAATTAACGCAGCTATTTGAAAGGCTATAAGAAAAATTCATGAAAAGGTTCAAGGAGCCAAATGCTGCTCGCTTTAAAACACATGTCGCTACTCATGAGAAGAGCTATATTCATACTTCAATTGTGAAGAATAAACCAAACAAAATCATATATGGCAAGGAGCCCATTCCTTTTAGGATGTACTTAAAAGTACTTCGTCTCTTGGGAGTCAAGAGACTTCAATAGTAAAAAGGGACCATCGATTACAAGAAATGGTTGGATGAAGTAGAAACCATTAGGTATATCAGCGGTTATGCTGGAAAGCACACGGTAAGGTGTGCGTCACAATCATTCGGTGGTAATACCCTTGATTAGTGAGGACATTAATGGAGTCCACAAGAAAGATCCCCTTATGCAATATGGGATGGTCCAAGTTTTAAGGACCTTATTAGAAAAACCTATTTTCCACATCACAAAATGGAAAAAGATGGAATAAGAATTTTATGACTCTCGCCATAAAAGTTCTAGACTGTCGACAGTATGTCGCAAATTTTAATTCATTGGCTGAGATAGTACCCTATTCCGTTTACCCAAAATCTAAGCTTAATGCAAATAATTAATGGTGGTTAGCATCGGCAATAAGAAGGCACATTAAGGTTTCAAAGCCTGCTTGTTATAAATCCATTATGGATCTACCTCAGCTACTCACGTTATATAGATTAAGAAACGACCAGTCAAAGCTGAGGCTGCCCTAAATTTGTCATAGATTTTGTAGCTAAGTTTAAAAGGAGTAAGAATGGAGGCGCTTAACCCTCCTGATGTATGATTAGAGGCAGTTCACATTAATAATGACACTAGATAAATCCCTTATTGTGATTTATTTGCTAAGAGTTACGTTTGGGTTCAGGTGCTGCTAAGTCTCTCATAAGACCATAAGCTTAGCAAACTTTTAGAATTTTTTCCCCCAAGAAACCCAGATATTAAGTATAAGGTAAAACTCACAGGCAAATCATAAGAACCATTTCTTCTGTTCCTGTCAGAAACCTTCAGTCGTAGAATTTTAGAAGTATCCTCTCTCTAAAAAGAAGTGCGCCAGCATACGTAGTTGATATCTCTTTGATCTCTATCGATTTCGAATACCCGATGGTATCATAAAAGCGTCATATGAGGATTTGTGTATCTTAATAAGTTCCGTAGATTGCTTCCATGCCTAATCAGTATGGAGGTTTAATGCATGGGACCACAAAGATACTCCGATAGGTCATATGGTGCTAAAGTCAACTAATGGTATTCAAAGGAGATATCCAGAATGGAATTGTCAAAGTAAATGTTCCCGATTAAGGAATTCATGGACTTGTAACATAAATGTGTCACTTATTTGACACAAGCAATGATGGATGAACTGGAGCCTGAGATATGGAAAATCGTTGTACCCTCCTTATATCTTGATTATCTTCTCCAAAGATTTCTCTATTTACCCCTGAGAGGCAGGTAGAGTTAAGATTGATATCCCATTTAGGGCTGTATTATTATGAAATCTTCAAGACAGCTAGTACCATCATTGGACGAATCGAAACCCTGATTAAGTAAGTTTTAAGATATAGATTCATAAAGCCTAACTAAATATTCTGAGAATTCAGTATTGTTAATTAAGAAAGATGGTTCATTTTGCTTATGCATTAATTACCGCAACCCTATTTAGGCAACAATTAAGAATTGCCATCAGCTGCCCAGGATCGTCGATTTGTTCGACTAGCTGTGAGGATTAGCTATTCCTCAAGATTAGTTTTTAAGCGGTGGTTGGGATAACCATCTCACCTTAAGATAAGCTTTGCTATAATAGTTGTTATGTAAATATCAAGGCTGCTCCTTTGGAGACCTTGTGTAAATGGAATGTTAAACATCTATTGTTAGAACAATAGAGTAGTAAGTCCAATTAACAGGATCTAAAAGTTGCATTGGAAACAACAAATGGGATCAATTGAATTCATAATCATTGCCAGTAATCGGAAGGAAATTGAGGATTGATGAAAGTCGCAACCTTCTTAAGTCCTTAATAAGGAATAAGGTTCAATCGAAAGTATCGCTCTAAGAAGGGTGTGCTAAATTTCAATTTCTCAGGGTAAGTTAAGCCCTGGATATATAGGAACATTTGGTAAATCGAATGCAACAAAGGTCAATAGCCTATAAGCTAAAACCTATATAAGGAGTTTAGTGGAGCTCACGTGGCAACCCACACTGATGATTTAAGGGTGTGTTTCACCAATAAGTTGAGACCCATTATCATGATAATAGGCAGATTAATGAAACTTTATGGTTGGACGATAAATCGGTATAGACTAAGAATCGACAGGTTAAGAAGCTTCGAAGGAAGCATGTGCCGATCGTAAAAGTGAAATGGGATGCCCGTAGAGGTCCCGAGTACACGTGGGAGGTAGAGTCCACAATGAAAGAGAAATACCCTCATTTATTTCAGTAAATCTCGAGGTCGAGATTTCTTTTAAGGGGGTGAGGATGTAACACCTTGAAAATTCACGTCCTATAATGTACTGACACGTGTCATAAGCTTTGAACGTATGAAAGAATACTCTGGAAGGACTAAAGTTGACAAACAAGGAAAGTATGTGAATATAAGGGTTCAAAATGACAACAATGAATAAATATACTTCACAATAACCCTACATGATGTTTATACCCTTAAACGAATGAATCATGGATCATACGAAGCTAATTGTGAAAGAAAGTGAGAGATTACAAACTGCAGGGGTTAAATGTGTCAACATGTTTAAAGTATACCTCTGAGTGGCCTTTTAGCAAACCCGAAGCTTTGTAACGATTAATTATGCTCACTAGAATGCATGATAAAAATTTCACCAAGTTTCGTTATCATATGAGAAAGTTATGATAAAATTCGTATACGAGGGGTTAAAAGCGTCGACATGTTAATACATACCTCTGAGCGACCTATGTATAAATCCCAACACTTAACCGGTGTTATAAACATCTGATAAGCATCCTAATCCGGTTAATGCTAACAATGATTGATCCAAATTGAAAGAATGGGATCCTATGAGGATGTGCACGACAAACCTTCGTTTATGGCCCTTTCAAAAGAACCCAAGGCAACTTTAGAACATAGCAAGGTGGTCTTAACTGTTCAAGACAAGATAAAGAGGCCCCCTATTGATAATAGAGGCCAAATTCGTAATACCTAAGTTGCCTGTTCGAAGCTTGAAAGGTGCCAAATTCGTAATACCTAAGTTGCCTGTTCGAAGCTTGAAAGGTCACCAATTTTTGCCTTCTGGTAAAGGCTTACGGACCGTAAAGGTCATGCCTTACGGTCCGTAAGGCATCCCCAGTAACAGAAAGATGAACAGGGCCTGTTATAAACGAGTAACCGACTTAAATGGATATTTTTCACTTCCATGAGCGACCCCTACTGGTTTTTAGGCACTAGGGACACATGTTTAACAACAGGGGACATGTATACCATTGCTTGGCATGATCTAGTGAGATCAAACTCACTATATAAAGGAGCACAATGTTGCAACTTTGATCATTCATTCACAACTTCATTTTTGGAACTTCCTGGAGCTCAAGGGCTGTCCCTAAGCATCTCTGGTCGTAATTAGAACCTTGGTAAGTATCCTTAACCTTCCGATTCGTTTACACATTTCCGTTAATTGCTTAATGTTGACCCTGATGCCCTTTTGACCATAAAACGAGAATTTTGTAAATGTGAAAGGACAATAATCTTTATTACTGATTTATAAACATGTCCCTAAAATTTCACATCAGTTGGAGGTCTAGATTAGGAGTTATGCTCAATAGCGTAATTTGAAATCTTTTTGTTAATTAAAAGGCATAATTAGCGTAAAGCCTATCTAAACCCAATTTTTGACACCAAACCTTTTACCCACTGATGTAATATAATATTTTGAGATTTTTGAAGATTTTTAATTATTTTTAACCTGATCATAACCTAAGGTTATGGCCTTGATTCGGTAAATACCGATTATACCCTTTTTGTGTATAAAATGAGTTTTACATAGTATTTTGACACCAATCCAATTGCTACTTATTTTATATAATAAATGAAGTATTTTGAACTTTATAACCAGATCAGAAAACTCAGATTTCCTGTATAACCCGGAAATCGCTTAAAACGGCTTTTTACGCGTATTAAACACCTAGTATGGGTTTAAAACCATTTTGGCATATAGGACTTATCACCAACTGATATAACCTATTAAATTAAGTTGTTTTACTGATTATTTCAGACCCGAGTCTCAGATTTAAAATTAATCTCTTTTATTATCTTTTAAATAACCAAAATACCCCTACGTGGCTTAAATTGAGATTAAACTCGTTTTTGGCATAACTGAAGGTATCCTACTGATATCACAACATATTTAAGGAATATTAACTTAAGAAACCTGTATATGACTCTTATGGTTACCCGTTACGCTTCTTGCGCATTCGGTTCGGTTTATGTAACTAGTTTGCATAAATTAGCCGAAACGGGTCAAACCTTATCGTTTTTATCTCAAAATCCAGAATGTGTTTAGATTACCCATATTATACAAGCCTTCAAACTTGTCGGGTCTAAATCACATTCTATTCCGGTCTTCGCTTAATCGTGTGTACGAACCGTATCTTTATTTAAAACTAACCGGTCTAAGTTTAGGCTTAATTAAAGACCCGTTAGGATTCTAATAGGTTATTATAAACCTTCATTCCAGAATAGGAGCCCAGTAAAAGCTATCTGTACTTGCTGATTTGATACGGCTGGGATTGAATTTATATTTAGCTCAGGTAAATACTTTTAACTTATTTTCCCTATACGGGCTTGGGGTACGGTATATAAAATACCGCTTGGTCGAACAATGCATATTTAATTGTATGAAGGTTAAATCATTGGAATGTCTCGTTTTGAAAATGTTTTGTTTGCTTAAAGCCTTTGGGGGGTTAATGACCATGTCCCGGATATCCTTGGCATCATTTTACGAAATGGCCACGACCTAAGCACGGGGTGTAGGCGTACACCTGACTGATGCATATGTAAAAACTGGTAACTCACTTAAAGGTTTCAACCTTGTGGGCATTTTACCTGTGGTGTGTCTATTAATCTTTAACCCGGCACAAACCGGGCTATTGAACGCATAAGGAACATATAATTCTTTTACAAGTATTATATACAAATAATTATCCCAAGTTATAAATTTTTTTGTGCCACGTGCATTCAAATCAATTTTTACTAAACTTTCAAAATGAGTCAGTTAATTGTATTTACCAATGTAAACTGACGTATTTTCCCAAAAAGGTTAAGTGCAGGTACCTCTCGTAATAGGTTGGCCTCTCTTTAGCATCAATAAGAGTCTCGCAAGCTTGGATGCATTTAAATCTGATGAACTATGTTTCCTTTATATATGATCCGCCTGTGGATCTTTTACATTCTGTTTGTAATATTTGGATATTACTTTATATCGGTTTATAATATATTTATCTTTTGCTTCCGCTGTGCATTTAAAATTGTGTTGTTTGACTATGATGATATCAACTAAGTCACGATACTCCCCACCGGGCCCACCGGTAATACGTGGAAATATCGGGGTGTGACAGGTTGGTATCAGAGCCAACATTGAGTTAATTAAACACTAGTCTTTTGTGTTTAATCTCAGTGACACAGTAGCACATTCCTTGACCTTATGAGTCTAGACTTAACATAGGAATACTCTCACCTCTAATCGGGGAATTATTGCTTTCAATTCTATATACTTTTAATATATCGCCAAGCGAAAGAGTCGTAATGGAAATCCTCCCCATCCGAAGCCGAGGAATGCGGAGCTTTGTACTGCGATTAGGATTAACGTGCAACTAAGGAGAAAACATTCAGAAATAAAGTAAAGAAGAAAACTCCTTTTACTGAAGATCGTTTCCTTAGTAGTCCTTATAAGGACATATCTATCTTTCAGTCCCTTCGAGGACAACATTATTCCTTTCAAGTCCCGTTCAGGACAATTCTGTACCTCCTTTAAAATCATTGGAATGCTTTATCAAAATTTCATTTTTATCAATATATATAAATATAATATGTGAAATAAATAAAATGTATCATTCCTTTTAAAAGATCTACCTTTATAATAAAATGGCAAAATCTAAAAAGAACAAGACCTAGCCCATGTGTTATTTTAAAAACAGGGCCAAGATGGCAGTTCGATTCTGGTCCTTATTAAACATCTCAATTTAGGATTGTTCTGCGCTTAATATTAAAAGAATCTTAATTGTAAACCTAGCCTATATGACAAGGCCAAGATGGTAGAACCTATTCAAAAGATTCAAATTCTTGTTAACCTCTGTAACATGTTAACATTCCTGGCAGACGTGGTTCGATCAAAATCGCATAAATCATCCTTATACTGGATTCTCCGGAAATCCTTTCTTATTTTGTGATTTAAACATCCATTAGGGATATAATGCCTACGGGCTATAATTAACGTCCTCTGAGACTAAAGACAGTCGTAGCCTACAACTCCCTGTCAAGAAAAGGTAATGAACTTTGATTCAAGCCTCAATGCCTCGATTCTACAAAATCTTGGCTTATAATTTTGTCCTTGTGATTTGGCTTTTGTGCCATAGTTATATTTTAATTAAAACTAGGATAATTATAATGAAAATCCTGAATAAAATAAATATCATTCCTTTCCTGCCAGTATACATATTAAAAGAGAATCTTAAAAGGTATAACCTAGCGTGAATGCCATTAAAGACCTAGCTATGATGGTAAAACCTGTTTAAAAGAGATTCAGATCCTTGTTAACATCTGAAAATGTGTTAACACTCCCGACAACCGTGATGCGATAAAATCACACTTGTCATCTTTATATTAGGAATTTTCCAAACCCCTTGTTTAGCCTAAATGATCAATAGGAATCATGGCTAATAAACGTCGAACATGATGTATACATCAAAACATCCATTTAAGATGTATGCCTACGGGCAAAGATGTAATTATGACAAAGATAGTTTTCTTTCATAACTTCCTGCCAAAAGGCAATGAACTATGAAATTTATCCGACCCAAAGGACCATTGATTAGGTTTTAAAATTTCCCTAGTGACAAGGCATCTATGCCATTAAGAGTCCTTTGGAACAAGCCCTTGTGCTATATAAAATGTCGGTGCGACATAGACAGTCGTGATTTATGTCCCATGTCTAATAAATATGAAGGATTATATTCCGCATCGTCAATTGTGCGGGGTCTCGCAGCTTTGACGATATCACGAATCTCGCTAATTAATCCCCAAATATAGCGAGAAATAAGTACCGGTTCTGGCGAAGCCAGAGTCGGCACAATTCTGGCATACTCGAAAAATTTCGAAGTATACCCTCGACAGTCAACATCCACCATCCGGTGGTTCAGGAACTTATTCGTCATTTGTTCCTTTTCGTAGGTGGGACAAAATTTTCCTTCCATTAATTCCCTAAATTCCTCCCAGCTCATGGCGTAAGCCACGTCACTTCCCTTGGCTTGTAGCACCATATTCCACCATTCCAATGCCTCTTCCTTGAAGAGGTGGGATGCATACATAATCTTGTCTTCTTCGGCGCATTTACTTATTTTAATTACTGCTTCGGTCTTCTCTAACCAGCGCAGTACGGCAGTTGCCCCTTCATTGCCTGCAAATTCTACTGGCTTACAGGCAAGAAATTCCTTATAAGTGCAACCAGGTGTTGCAGCTTTCATTTTCTTAAATATTGGGGCTTGAACCATATTATTATTATTGCCGCCTCCATTTATGCTGTTACTGAAATTATCATCCCGAGTGCGTTTACTGTGGTTAGCTTGGGAAGGTTCAACAGGATTCTTAACAGCAGCAACAATTGCTGGGATAGCATTGGCTATGCCCTGAGCAACGATACTTTCTATATCTTGCCTATTAAGAAAATGATCCTCATTGTTTTGTTCAGATTGATTAACTTCATTGACTGGTTGGTTTTCCGCATTTTCCATCTGAATAATTAACAATATATACAAATTATTGTCATAAAATAGATAACAACCAAACACAATAAAGCAATTACACATAATCACGTCAACACGTATAGCCAAAATTGTCGACTTTGCGACTTTCATATTTTTATATATTAGTATGCATCGATACACACCATTCATTTTACAAAAGTTTTATTTTAATTATTATTATACAATATTATATTATTATTATTATTACTATTATTATTATATTGTTTTTATATATTATTATTATACAACCACACCACCACATTCAGCTGGCCCTTCAGAAACGACGCTCCCGCTCGTCGTATTTCCATGAGATCTTCTCTCCCACATCCCGAATTCAATTTCTCGCAACCACCAGTTCTTCGCCATAGTGGCGAAGTTCAGCTAAGTTTTCTATGCTGATAAGTGGGTATGTTGCAGGTTCAGGATCAAACTAGGGAAAATAGACGTTGGGGTTATTTATGAAGTTCTGAAATTGCCAGTCACTCGTCCACCATTCCTCCAATTCTCCGGGTAGAAGTTGGTGGTTGACAATAGGATCTAGGATAGCAGACTCCAAATTTATTGGAAGTTCAGATTGGGCAGGGAAATTGAAGAGGTTTTCATCGGCAGGTCCGATGAGGTCACAATTTGCCAGTTTGCGATCAAGCTCCTCCCATGGTGGCATTTCCTAGGCTTGCCCGGAACTTTCCCCGATCTCCTTTCCTTTCCCTTTGTCTTTTGGATCGTCAGTATTTTTAACCTTCTGGGCTGCTGGCTTCTTCCTACGTCCGCGTTTCCAGTCCAAGATTCTCCTCCTCTTTTTCGGCTTTGGTTTCTCCTGGGCCTGGGCCTGGAATACTGGTGGCTCCTCAATATCCGCTTGATACCCGGATTGAGTTACTGTGGTATCCATATCGGTAGTATGGATAGTAAAGTTTCGGAGTGCCTCCGATAGTTTATTCATGATGTTAGCACACATGAAGAAACACACAAAATTTTAGGTTAAAATTTTATTTATTAAATTTTCACATAATCATAAAATGGCAATCTGAAAAATTAAGTATTTTTAAATACTTAATTGCCTTAAATCAGTGGCTCTGATACCACCTTTTTCTGTCACGGCCCCCGACCCGGTTTTACCCGGTTCAGAAGTCGCGGGACAGAAACCTGTGGTATTATTATTCAATTTGGCAGCGGAAATATTGACAGGATCTTTTAAACTAAAAATGCCCAATTATTTTACTTCACAATTTCGGACAAACCCCATAATTTACAATAAAGGAATTTCTCAGGGAAATTCCCTATTTTACAAAAACATGTTTATTTATTTTATTTACTGAGCCACATTCTTCAAGCTGGTGTGCTACGCGACACTTTTCCTGGTTCACAGTAAATCACCAGAAACATGTTTAAAAAGATTTTATCAGCGGGGAAATACTGGCGAGTCATTCAATTTGCATAAAATGACACATTGTTATGAATTACAATATTAAGAGCGATTACAATTGCCCCTATCTTATAATTAGCTGGTTCAGTTGTCACTCGACCGGATCTATGACTGTGGTCATATCACTATTGGGTCCTTTCACCCAAAAGTGACGTATATCACTAATTAGGTCCTTTCACCTAAAAGTGATTTAAACAGTAGTCATTGTGCACAATACCCCACTTACTGCCAGTAATTTAAGATAACAAAGACTTAATCCCTGTAAAATATAACTGGAAAACATTTAGGTATTGTAAAACACATTTGATAAAAAAATGAATGACTCACATTGCAAGTTTAGTTGGATAGAACCTTGCCTACTGATTTAGCCTCGTAACCTAGTTAAATAAAAATGCACACGAAACTAGGTAAGTAACTTAATACAACATTTACGATAACTCACGAAATCAAAACCCTCACGACGAATGACAAAGTATAGCCCGGATTCGGGCAGCACTTAAACATCCATCGGATCGGTTTCAATCGATCAGACATTGTATCGTAGCAGTGATCGAGTTATTACCCTGTAATCGTAGCAGCGTTTCCCTACGTAAATCTATGAAAATGAGTAGTATATTTCGTCTTTGAAGGAATTTTACGACCACAGATGAAAAGGCCATGCACTGCTCGCTATATAGCTGAAATTTGAGTTTTACGCGGCCCGCGAGGGCCACCCTAGCTACGGCTAGGGCTAGCGTGTCACGCGTAGGCCCTCTACGTGGCTGACACGTGGCCTAAAGCTTATCCGGTCGAACCATCAAGCTGTCGCGTCCCGCGTAGACTATCCTTAGGTCTTACGCAGCCCGCGAGCGATCAGAAAAATTGAATTACTTAGTTTTTCACAAGGATTAGGGTTTTAGGGGTCCGGGTTTCTACTTACGGAGCGTTTTAGGACAATTTCGTGCAAGTCCTTACATCCTCCCCACCAATTGCCAAAGCACCTTACTGATTGGCACCCGCAGAAATGCAGGAACTGAAGAAACAGTTAGACGAGTTATTGAAGAAAGGATTCATACAGCCAAGCTCATCGCCGTGGGGAGCGCCGATTTTTCGTTAAAAAGAAGGACGGATCAATGCGTATGTGCATTGATTACCGTGAATTGAACAAAGTCACGATTAAGAATCGGTATCCATTACCGAGAATCGATGTTCTGTTCGATCAATTGCAAGGAGCTCGATTTTTCTCAAAGATCGATTTGCGCTCAGGATATCATCAATTAAAGGTACAGGAAGAGGACATTTCTAAGACCACTTTTAGAACAAGGTATGGCCATTATGAATTTACTGTCATGCCATTTGGTCTAACCAATGCCCCAGCTGCATTTATGGACATGATGAACCGAATATGTAAGTCATATTTGGATACATTCATAATTGTCTTTATAGATGATATTCTCATTTACTCTAAGAATATGGAGGAACATGCAAGACATTTGCATGCACTTCTAAGTTTATTAAGAAAAGGAAAGCTTTATGCTAAGTTTTCAAAGTGCGAGTTTTGGTTAGAACAGGTACAGTTTCTCATGCATTTAGTCAATCATGAAGGAATTCATGTGGATCCCACCAAGATCGAGGCGATTACCAAATGGAAAACCCCTGAGTCACCAACCGAGGTTAGAAGTTTCTTAGGATTGGCCGGTTATTATAGAAGATTTATTCGAGATTTTTCTAGAATAGTGATTCCTTTAACTAAGCTAACATGTAAATCTGTTAAGTTTGAATGAGGACCAAAACATGAAGAAGCCTTTAGAATTCTTAAGCAAAAACTAACCAATGCACCCATACTAGCGTTACCAGAAGGAACTAAAGACTTTGTAATCTATTGTGACGCTTCTAAATTAGGCTATGGATGTGTGTTGATGCAACATCAAAAGGTTATAGCTTACGCCTCTAGACAACTTAAGAATCATGAAGAAAAGTATTCCACCTATGATCTAGAATTAGGAGCAATAATTTTTGCTTTGAAAATTTGGAGACATTACCTTTACGGTAGTAAGTTTACCATTTTTACAGATCATAAGAGTTTAAGGTATGTTTTCGGGCAAAAGGAGTTGAATATGAGACAAAGATGCTGGAGGGAGATACTTAGTGATTACGATTGTAATATCCAGTATCATGCAGGAAAGGCAAATGTAGTGGCTGATGCTTTAAGTCGAAAATATCATGAAAAGCCAAAAAAAGTGCGTTCTCTTAAATTAAATCTACAAGTAGATTTAAATGAACAGATTAGAAAAGTATAAGAATCAGTAATCAAGGATGATACTGAGAAATTGAAAGGTATGATTAAGGAATTAGAATAAGGAACAAATGGAATTTGGAGATTCCATAAGAAAAGAATGTGGATCCCTAAATTAGGAAACCTACGCCATCGTATACTAGAAGAAGCACATAAGTCTAAATATACGATGCATCCCGGAAATGATAAGATGTATCAAGATTTAAGAAAGAATTTCTAGTGGATAGGAATGAAAAAGGATATAGCAGCTTATGTTTCTAAGTGTTTAACCTGTTCACAAGTTAAAGCTGAACACCAGAAACCCTCAGGTTTATTGCAGTAGTTAGAAATGCCAGTGTGGAAATGGGAATTGATAATAATGGATTTTGTTACCAAATTACCCAAAACAAGGAAAGGTAATGATACAATCTGGGTGATTGTAGACAGACTAAGTAAGTCAGCTCATTTCCTACCAATGAAGGAAACTTTCAGTATGGAATAGTTAGCTAAGTTGTATGTAAATGAAATAGTTTTATTACATGGAATTCCTTTATCAATTGTTTCTGATAGGGATAGACGTTTTACCTCTCATTTTTTGACAAGTTTCCAAAAAGTAATGGGAACCAAGCGGAATCTAAGCACCGCTTATCATCCTCAAACAGACGGAAAAAGCGAAAGAACAATTCAGACGATGGAGGATATGCTTAGAGCTTGTGTAATTGATTTCGGAGGTAATTGGGACGATCACTTACCATTAATCGAGTTTTCTTATAATAACAGTTATCACACAAGTATCAATGCTGCACCATTCAAAGCACTTTATGGACGAAAATGCCGAACCCCAGTCTGTTGGGCAAAAATTGGGGAAAAACAATTATCTGGACCAGAGACAGTACAAGAAACGACCGACAAGATTATCCAAGTCAAGGAACGATTGAAAGCAGCACTTGACCGACAAAAGAGTTATGCTGATAACAGACGAAAGCCACTGGAATTTCAGGTAGGTGACAAAGTGTTATTAAAAGTCTCTCCTTGGAAAGGAGTAGTCAGATTCATAAAAAGGGGAAAGCTAAGCCTCAGGTATGTTGGACCTTTTGAGATTATTAGAAGAATAGGACCTGTAGCCTATCAGCTACAACTGCCAGAGGAAATGGCGGGAATACATGATGTATTTCATGTATCTAATCTCAAGAAATGCTTAGCTGATGAATCACTGATGGTACCTCTTAAGGATATAGAGGTAAATGAGCAGTTAAAATTTGTAGAGAGGCCTCTACAGATTGAAGACAGGAAAGTCAAGAACCTCAAGCACAAGATATTAGTTCTAGTCAAAGTAAAATGGGACTCCAAAAGAGGACCAGAATACACATGGGAACTTGAATCAGAAATGCAAAGGAAATATCCACACCTGTTCCAGTAGACCTCGAGGACGAGTTCTAAAACAAGGTGGGGAGGATATAACAACCCTCCAAAATATTTTTCGACACCCCTAATATATTTAGAGTACCCCTATATGACTTAAAATATACCCTGTATGCGAAAACGGGCCCCGAATACCTTTATTTTTATAAAAATTTAATAAAAACAAGAATTTAACCTCGCTCGCGGGCCGCGAACGTGTAGGTGGTAACCTACGCGGGCCGCGACAGCTAGGGGGTCAGGTGAGCCCCTGAGCCGCCATGTGGCACCACTCGTATCAAGCCTAGTGGCGAGTCAGCCAAGCTAAGGCCTACCCTAGCTGGCCTCGCGGGCCGCGAAGGTCCTGGAGGATAGCTACGCGGGGCGCGACGAAGTCCAGAATCAGCCCTATAAATGGAGGCCTTCGGCTTCAATCCCAAATCGTTCACACATCTTCTTTCTCTCAAATTTTCACATAGTTAAAGCTATTCTCAGGTATAATACCCCCCTAAATAACGAAGTTCTGCCCCGTTGTAAGTATCATAACCCCGGTTACGTATTAGATACGCTGCCCGATTGATCCAGGGTTCCGTAACGGCTGTCGTGGTTCTGCCCAACGTAGTCGTTGGAATACCGTCTCGGGGAGGGTATTACTAATGTAAATATTGGGTTATTATACTAACGCGTGTGCATTTGTGTAATTTATAGATAATCACCAGGAAAACCTTAAAAGAAAATCTAAGACAGCAATGTGAGTAATCCTTCTTTTTGTATAAACCTTTTTGTGAGTAATCTCCTTTTTGTGTAAACTGTTTTACAAAACCTCAATGCTTTACATTATATTGCCAGTGATTGAGTATTTGTAATTCTACAATTATCGTCGGTATGTTGGGGTTTTGTATACAAAATTTGTTGCTACATTGTGAGTAGTAACATGACTACAAGTCGGGTTGACAATACCGTGGGTGGTAATTAAAGTAAGAATTGGAAACAAATATAATTGCGAGATCGCCCTCAATACTGCGAATGATAAAAATCTGTCTTGATTAAATTAGGATTCACTCACCAGTATTTTCCACTGACAAAATGTTTTTAAACGTGTTTCAGGTAACAAAAGGTGAAAGCCCAAAATAGAAGCCAGCTGGACAGCACTGAAGGCTTGGAAAAGTGACTATAAAGTTACCTAAAATAAAGAGATGTTTTATTTAAATAAAATAGGGTCTATCCCTATGAAAATGTGTGTACTTAAAACTTGGGAGTTTCCCATATGTTTAATATTATAAAAGCGTGGTATTTTACTCTGATAAAATATTTCCTAACTACGATCCTGATGAAAGTTCCGCTTCCAAAATGATAAACACCGATACCACCAAAACTGGCCGCGGCCGCCCGTTCCCGGGGAGTTAGGGGACGGGGGTTGCGACATATTATATTCGTGTGGTTTCAAGATTGCTATGGATTTTAATAGATACTTATTATATCAATCGTTTCATTATTTAATTTATATTTTAAAGAGTTTTTATATATTCATAATATTAGTCAGATATTTATCTAGTATTATTTAGTAATATTATTAATAAATAAAAAATGGGGCGGACGTTTTCTGACTTTTTTAATTTATATTTATAAATAAAAATTAAAAGATTTTATGTCAATTAAGAGATATAATAAAAAAGAAGAAAATAAAAAAATGGATTTTGTAAAATTGATTTAAACTTAAATAAAATTAGGTGTTAGTACCCAATGGTGTTACATTGATAAAATAAAAAAGAATGGAAGGGTATTTTAGTTATTATATTGATAATTTTGGTGTTAGTATACAAATATGTTACAAAATTGAAACCATAAAACCTAAATCTGTTAAACAAAGAAGTTAGTACCCAAAAGTGAAACTAATTATAAACCACAGAGTTCATCTGTAGTAAACTTAGTTTAAATTATAATATAATAAAACTACGATATATAAAATTATACAAGTTGGTTGGTGTAGGGTTATGCTTGTTCGGGATCATTACAATTTTAGCAACTAACAAAATTGTAAATGTAATTTGTAGTTGTCAACAATTATCTATATATATGGTAATGAATAGCAACAAATTTTTCTTGTCTTTTGTTAGTTTTGTCTTTGGTGGTTTGTTTTGGGTTTATTGGATTTTATCACACCAAACTATTGTCTATTGGTCGTTTTCACCCCAACTTTCACTTTGACGTCCGCCACCCCCAACTTAACACTTAGTGTGTTCTGTCACCATTTCGTTAACTGATCACTAACTTTCGATCATGTTACTATACTTTTGGGGGTGTCCTAAGATCCTTAAAACATTCCTAAGATCTCTATGACACCCCCAAAAGTATAGTAACAAGATCAAAAGTTAGTAATCAGTTAACGACGTGGTGACAGAACATAATAAGTGTTAAGTTGGGGGTGACGGACGTCAAAGTGATAGTTGGGGGTAACAGCGGCCAATAGCTAATAGTTGAGGGTGATAAAATCCAATAAACCTTTTTTTTGGGTAGTAAACTTTAGGGTTTTTTTTTATTATTTTGTAGCAAACTTAGTTTATTATAATTTTGTCACAAAAGTTAAACGAGTTTAGTTTCTTATTAATTTTTGTTTTATGTTTTTTCCTGAATTTGGTCATCGTTCGGTTGCTACTTAGCATGATATTTGGTGTTCACACTTGGTCCCTTAGGTTTTTTTTACTCTCTCGACTTTCTAATACATGTTTCGTCTATATTTTATGTCACGTGGATCACTTAGTGTATAAAAAACTATGTTTTTGTTCACGCTTTTCCTGGTTTTGATCGTTCTTCAGTTGCTAATTAGCACGGTTATACACCTCCGCTCCATGGTACGAGGAACTTAAGACTAGTTATAATTGCCAAATGTCAATTGAAATGTTGTCATGGTTTCTCAAGTACATAAAAGAGTCTTTGATCTAATCCAAGTCGATATTGTTTTCATTGCATACTCATCTTTATGTGTTGTCTTTGAATTATCCAATTATAAACACTTTAGGAGGGAAGGTCTTTGATTCAAGTCCCGCAAACGACAAGGAGTTAAAGAAATTTGTCGTTCATGAAATTGATTTCAACACGATTCAAAGAAATATCCAAACCTTACACGTTATAAAACCTAAATCCACACCCGTTATGTGTATGAAAATAATGTACGAGTTTAAGATAATGTTTTGAACAATAGATATGATAATGTAATGGATAATATATATCCACTAAACCTTTTTCTATTTCGATACAAAATTGAGTTTAGAGGTAACAAGTGAAAATTAGCGGATGTAACGGGGTCAAATATTTACGACCATTGAAAAGAATAAATCCAACGTGTCAACGTCCAATTGGCCAACTGAAAAGCGAGTCGCATCATACTCAAACACGGTTTGGAGTTTAGAGCGTAGTAGGCGGCCCAACACTTCACTCCATCTTCAATTCCCTTATTATACAATTACCCCCCTCATTAATATTACCTCTTTACATTTTCACCCTATTACTTCCACAACATTCCTTGAGGGTAAAACATCGCCCAAGTTAGGTATTTTTAATCATTTATTTTTGTTACAACTTTCTTAATTATATAACACTACCCAAAACCTGTAAAATGTACATACCTACAGTGGCGGATCTAGGATTCACGCCAAGCATGAACGTTTTATAAGAAAAGCGGTAACGAAATCGAAAAAACGTCAAATTTTTTCAAAATTTACACTAAAAACGTCAAATTTTTCCCCGCCAAGCGGTAGCGGGCGCTCCCCCTTGTGTCCACATAGGTCCGCCCCTGCATACCTATACATAAGGTTGTATATTTTATTAATTTTTACATAACAAAGTTTGATTTACGCTAGGATGAGTTTGGTATCGCTATTTGAAGGTAAAAATAAGTAAATTATTGGTGCCGAACCGAAAATGCAGGTATCGAAACTCCAAAAATAGGTAACGAATCGATATCGAAATTAATTCGTTATGGGAAATTTGATACCGCTACCGGGTACCAAATACTCATTGTATGGTGTGAAATCACTAGAGGCATAAACTTTGTTAGAAATAAAAACCGTTCAAGTGGTAAGGCAAATGTAAAATTTATGATTTGTGTTACTAAGGGTATTAGGGGCACTTCTAATTGAACCTTATGAACTCAAATGAACACACAAATGAGGGAGTGTCACTTTAATTTACCTAAATTAAATCAGATGAACCCAAATTGTAAAGGGCACTCTAAAAAAACATAATGAGCCCTAACGGTGGTGAGTCGTCTATCTGACCTCCAGATCATGTTCACCAACAGGAATTCCCATCATGATCTAGCCATTTAACATAGTGAACCCAAACCCCCCTCCTGAAGGCACCCCATTCACCCTAGTTTTAATTATTAAAGCACACACTGTCACACCCCAACCGATGGCGAAAACATCGGGGTGCGAGCACTAAGCATACAGATTGCTCACGAGAATCCACAACACTAAATAGTTTCAATAAAAATTAGATTCATTTAATGCAATTGTCTAAAATAACATCATTCACCAAAACATAGTATCAACCAAATCAAACATAACCATTATTTCAAAGTTTCTAGGTTTAGCTAAGTGGAATATCTAAGCTTCATCCTAGCTTGTTTCATGATTCCTAGCATCCTGTCAGCCTGCAACATATATTAAAATAGGGCCAGTACAAAAATGTATCGGCGAGTATACAAGTTTGAATAATAGCATACTAGATTAAAAGCCTCATATCCATATGTAAATGTAACAAAATAGTTTCAGCCATGCTAGTGTTCGCAGTCCAATCAAGTGATAGCCCAAGTATCCCGATGCTTTGTTGTTTTCCCAAGTCTCAAGGAAAACTAGAATCCTCCTAACAATACCCCCAAGAATAATGGGGAGGTGCATCTCCTATAGCGCTACTATTGTTAAGGCGGAACCACACACCCTGGATTAAACGTCCACATAGCACAAATAGAATACAAGAATCACAAGTTTCACACAACATAGGATAGAGTTTAGATTCGAAAAGTTTCAAGTATCATAGTTTTATAGAATACATGTTACATCCCAAAGTTTGAAGCAAAAAGGGATCGAGTATACTCATAGTGATTGCTTAATAGTTTAACTGTTATTGGATCAAAGGGAACTCTTTAGAATTAGCCTGATTAGATATACAACAGATAAGAGTCGGGCAGAATAACGAGATTCAACAAAGTGTCGGAACAGTCATCTTGATCGGATGGCTGTTCGATCGGATGGCTATCCGATCGGATTGCCATTCGATTGGGATGACCATGGTGAGTGTGTGACGATTTGCCACTAGATCGGATGGCTATCCGATCAGATGGTCATTCGATCCAAGTGTCCAGTTTCCAAGTGTTCAAGTTTCTTGAAAAAGTTTCTAAGTGTTAAGGATTTCAAGAATCAAGTTCGCCTTGATCGGATGGCAGTTCGATCGGATGGCTATCCGATCGGATTGCCATTCGAAGATCAAGACTTCCAGTTTGTAGGTCCCTCGGAGGTTGAGGTTAAACCTTATCCTTGTTATGTTTAACACACTAGCAAGTGCGGAATCCAAGCTAGAATGCAAACCGGTAGTTTATATGAGAACACAAGCTACAAAGAGAAAGGTAGACACACGAGATATCAAAGTTTTCTCTTGTATTTCAGTGGACACGGTTACAGCCCTTGACCAAACTGAAAATACGCTCTCTACAAGACTAAGTTCACTCACACACTAAAGTGAACACATTACATGAGTATATATACCCAAACCAGGTCGTCTGGTCGAAGGATCAGATAGTCTGATCGAAGGATCATCTATCGAACTGAAAACTATCGAAAGATCCACATGTACCTCGAAGGATGATATCCTTCGAGGTCCATCTATATCCATCGAAGGTTTATCCTTCGAGCTCATCGAAGGATATAAACAATCCTTCGATGACTCATCCTTCGACACAACATATTACAAACCATGTTCTAACTGTTTGGCCAAGTCAAACCAGGAGGATGGTTGACTTGGTCAAACTTACATCAAACACACATATTAACACACCTAAGACGTAAATAAGACTAACAAAAGACATCGTTTTATATCATGACAAATTACAGACAAAGTACAGACACAAGTGCACCAACAAACTCCCCCTTGGCTGTAGCTTTGTCTCGATCTTCGTGTCTTCAAGTCTCTGACGTCCTTTCAACCGTTAAGTGATGCGTTGACCATGCACTTCCCGCATTCACAAGTAGGTTGAAGCAATACAAAGCCATCTTCTGAAACTTCATTGCTTGTGCACGATCCCTAACCAAGTAGTTGATCTCATGATCCTTAAGAATAATAATATCCGACCTGGACATGTTAGTAATCCACATTGGATCTATCATTCGAAAGTTCTCCTGACTGTCTTGGAATAAGATCACCGCTTCTCCAGTATCTGCATCATAAACCCAGCAACGAAAGTTACCCAGAAAATATGTCCTCATCTTCAACAACGGTATTTTCTTCATCAACTTCGGAGGATCATAAACCAATCGATAACGAGCAGTATTTGTCTCTGGATCAAGCGTGAACCTGATCTGCTCGTATCGAGGAAACTGCGGCTTGTATAGCGGATCCTTCCAACCTCTTTTATACTCTGACCTCGAAATGCGAACCACCTCGAAGGATCATTATCCTTTCGAAAGATGAAAAGGTGCTTCGAAAGATGAGATTTTGGGTCGAAGGATCCAGATCTGGATCGAAAGATGCCAGATATTTGTGGGAACCCTCAACAACCTCGAAAAACGATCCTCGAAGGATATCTTTCGACCTGATCCATCTTTCGAAAAGTCTGATCAGCTCGAAGGATCCAATTGGTCAAATCCTTCGTTGACCAATTCATCTTTCGAGCATCAAGATTGACTTTCATTGACCATCTGATCTTTCGAGGGCCATTGCTTCCTCGAAGGATCAGATTTTCACCAACACTTTGGATTTTGGGAACTTGCAATTCAAACCCTTCAAATTCTTAAAAGTTTTCAGAAACGACCGTTTTGAAAAATTGCCCGTTATGAAGTTCTGCAAAGGTCAGTTTTATGAAGTATCTCGGCTTGCCAGGTATCTGATCGAGTACCAACATCGGTTAATCAAAAATAAGATTAAATTGAAAATCTTTTTGGATTTTGATAAAAATAAAAGACAACAATTTTAATATCCTTTGAATGTTATCAAACGACATCACCGCTAATGTCGTGCTGATATGCACCAAACGACAAAACTGTTTAAAAAAAACAATAAAAGTTAAGCATTAAAGTTAAGCAGTAAATAAATATGTACAAACACAACAATGTTTTTGCGAGTTTCTGGCGAAGAGAATCATATCAGTTTGCGGTCTTTTGTCAAAACATATTTCCTTTTAATATTCTTTTACAGATGTGGATAAGTATTCTACCACAATTACCGATATTGTTATCCACTTAAACTCAGCGATCAAGTGTAATCATAATACATTGAGATACATTTAAGGTATGATTTATACTTACCGACCGGTGTTCATCCACTCACGACACATTCCCGTATCAAGGTATGCACGAGAGTTCATCTTACTGGCGAGTATACCATTTATCATCCGTTTTTAACGTATATAAAATGTGAACAAGTCACTTATTTGAGTTTGAAAACCAAGCCCTATGTGATGAAATCACTTATTGATGAGGAACTTGATTTTCATATGCATGAGGGCACAGGAGCAAGTCCGTGAACAGGTCAGTACTTCCGTACAGCAGAGAGACGAACTTGACTCCCGGATAAATGTGATATTTTATCACTTATTTGTTTGGACATGTGATTGTTTATCACTTATTGAGGTCGAATGCAGTATGTACACGTATGTATAGTATCATGGAAGATCTACACTTACGTCCTTTATAGAAACAACCATGATACCCAGATGATAAACAGCATAAACCCCGAATATCTCAGAACCTCGGCAATCTATCAAACGAAATTTCGGTACCAAGACCATATGCCAATGAGCGGTTCCCACGCGGTTTTCAGTTCGTTATGTTTATATCTCCTGCATACTTTAAAATGATCGTGAGTCTACCGGTACATCATTAGTAGAGCTACTTATCATTTTCTTTTCTTTTGATTTCTAGAAACATGTTTCGACCGACCTCTGATGTAATATCATTTTCTCTTATATTACCAAGAAACTCATTTTTGTTTTTCTATTGTTTTTTTTTTTTTTTTTTTTTAGAAAAATATTTACAAAAACGATTTCCCGATGTCGGTTACTCTTGCTTCACCTTTATGCCGTTTACCAAAAGTAAATAATCGAATCTTGATTTATCAAATGCTTTGGTAAAAAGGTCGGCACGTTGGTGATCGGTATGAATGTGAACCACATCGATAAGTCTCTTTTCAAAGCAATCACGTATGAAGTGATATTTAATATCGATGTGCTTCGTTTTTGAGTGCTGTACAGGATTTCTAGTGATCTGTAAAGCAGCTTCATTATCAACATAAATAGGAGTAGTTAGGAATTCAAAACCGTAGTCCCGCATCTGTTGTTGGATCCATAGAACCTGGGAGCAGCAACTAGACGCAGCAATGTATTCCGCTTCACATGTAGACGTAGCCACACATGTCTGCTTCTTGCACTGCCAAGTGACTAGGCGATTGCCTAAGAACTGACATCCTGCTGTAGTTGATTTGCCATCTTTCTTGCAGCCGCCGAAATCAGAATCACTGTAAGCCTTGAGATCGAAGTTATCATCCTTAGGGTACCATAACCCGGTGTCAGGGCAACCCTTCAGATAACGAAAAATCCTTTTGACAGCAGCATAGTGAGAGACCTTCGGATTCGCTTGGTATCTGGCGAGAAGGCACGTTGGATACATAATGTCGGGTCTTGATGCGGTGAGATACATTAAAGATCCAATCATAGCACGATAAAGTGAAGAGTCCACAGCTTCCCCTTTTTCATCCGGAGTAATCCCGTGATTCTGCGGAAGAGGAGTAGAAATTGGCTTTGAATCGGACATCTGGAACCGGCTCAAGATGTCTCCGACGTATTTGGTTTGATGGATAAAAATTCCAGATTCGGACTGATTAACTTGCAAACCCAAGAAGAACGTCATTTCACCCATCGCACTCATCTCGAATCGATCCTGCATCATCTTCTCAAATTCCTTGCATAACTTATCATCGGTAGAACCAAAGATAATGTCATCGACGTATACCTGTACCAACAGAAGATCTTCACCTTTTTCTTTGATGACGAGGGTACAATCGATCAAACCCCGTCTAAAACCGTTGTTCAGCAGGTAGGTAGACAGTGTCTCATACCAGGCTCGAGGTGCTTGATGAAGACCATATAACGCTTTGTTAAGTAGTAAAACTCTGTCAGGATGTAATGGATCTTCAAACCCCGGTGGTTGCTCGACATATACTTCCTCTTCGACTACTCCGTGAAGAAATGCACTTTTAACATCCATCTGGTACACCTTGAATTTCTTGAAAGATGCGTAGGCTAGAAAGATTCTAATAGCCTCCAGACGTGCAACAGGTGCATACACTTCATTGTAGTCAATACCTTCTATCTGACTGAAGCCTTGAACAACTAACCTTGCTTTGTTTCGGACAACAATCCCACGGTCGTCCTTCTTGCACTTAAACACCCAACGAGTTCCGATCTTCTTGTAGTGGTCGGGCCTATCAACCAATTTCCATACGCCCAACTTCTCGAACTGCTGAAGTTCTTCTTGCATGGCTTCCACCCAGGAATCATCTTTCAATGCCTCCTTCCAAGATCTAGGCTCTTCTTGGCTAACATAGCAGGCGAAAGACCAATCATTTTGTTGTCCCGATTCTCGTATCTCAGCATACAAGCCAGCATTTTCGTTATTTCTGATTTGATTCCTTGTCCTTACACCACTGAGAACATCACCTATAATATTCTGCTGAGGATGAATGTTATGAATTCGGGTTTCAGGAACTAGAGGAATGTCAACATTGGTCCTTAAGTTATTGATATTTAAATTCCCGATATCATTCTGAAGCTGTTGAGTTGTAGAAGATGATGCATTTTCTTCTTGAACAATTTGCGCAGACACTGGATCCGTTGCTTCTGAAGTACCTTGAACTGGACCCCGTGCCTCACCATCATTTGCATCAACATACTCCTCATCTTCCGATGACAAATTGTAGTCGACAGCATCATTAAACACCTCATTTGAAACGAGATTGTTGACAGAAGAAGATGCTTGTGAGTCAACAATGATTGGGCGAACTAACTGAGAGCCAGTCGCATTCTCGCTTTCAGACAACATTTGAGCAATTGCATTGTCATCATCAAATGTCGGCAGATTGAATGAGTCGAAAAGACCATCATAATCGAACATCCATGGATCTCCAGAAGGCTTCGGTGGATTAGAATATCTTTGAACTTTTACTTCACCCCACTCTTCAATCTTCTTGGTAGTCAGGTTCCATACTCGCAGATTAGGAGTAGCATACCCAAGGAAGTAACCTTCGATAGCTTTGGCACCAAACTTCCCGTCAGGCTCAATCATGGTACATGGTGCACCAAAAGGTTCTAGATATTCCAAGTCAGGAGTCTTCTTGTGTAGGAGTTCGAAGCACGTTTTGCCATGTCTTTTCACTGTGAGAACCCTGTTTAACGTGTAGCAAGCCGAGGCAACAGCTTCAGTCCAGAATCGAACTGGAAGCTGAGACTCAACCAACATGGTTCTTGCAGTCTCAATTAAGGTTCTGTTCTTTCTTTCAGCGACTCCGTTTTGTTGTGGCGTGTACCGAGAGCTGTATTCATGAAGGATTCCTTTTGCAGTGCAAAATTCATCCATAACCCTGTTTTTGAACTCGGTTCCGTTGTCGCTTCGAATTCGCCTCACCTTTAGATTATAAAGATTTTCCAACAAGGTGATCAAATTCTTTAGAATTTCTGGAGTCTCGCTCTTGTGGACCATGAAAGCAACCCATGAAAATCTTGAATAGTCATCAGTGACTACCAAGCAGAAAACTTCCCCGTGCACACTCTTGTGTTTGACTGGGCCGAAAAGGTCCATATGCAGACGTTCGAGTGGCATGTTTACAGTGTTAACCTTCTTCAATGGATGTGATTTCTTGATCTGCTTCCCTTTCTGACACGGCACACAGACATCTTGAAGTTGAAAATTCTTCACATTGACACCTCTCACCAGATTGTTTTTGACAAGGTGATTCATTTTTCTGAGGTGAATATGACCCATCCGTCTGTGCCAAGAGATCGTCTCCTTTTCAGTGGCTTTTGAAATAAAGCAAGTAACTTGTTTGGACTTGGTTATTGCTTGGCTCATATCGAGGACATACAAATCATTAACTCTTGGTGCTGATAAGAGAATCCATTCTTCGGGAATCTTGAATCCTGGCTTCAGCACATAACAACCGGCATCATCAAAATGCACGGTGAACTTCTTGTCGCAGATCTGAGAAACACTCAGGAGATTGTGATCCAACTGTTGCACATAATTGATTTTTTCGAAACTCATAACTCCATTTGAGATCATTCCCTCGCCGGTGATATACCCTCCTTTGTCTCCAGCAAACGCAACATATCCTCCTCTTATACTTCGCACATCGAAAAGAAGACGATAGTCGCCCGTCATGTGCCTGGAAGCCCCACTATCAACAATCCAATGACTATTAATAGTTCCTCCTGGAGCCGCCTGCACATGCAATTCACTTATCAGTTTGAGAGGGGGACCCAAGCCTTTGTGGACTTGGGTCGTCCTTGATCATCAAGGAAAGTGATTTCAATCACTTGATGATTAGGAAAAAGAATCTGTGGTGCTCCCCCTGATTGAATTACCTGCTTTTGCTTCCAAGCTGTTTGTCCTTTACCAGTATTTGAATTTATTGTTTTAGCATTTACTGGTTTTACAGTTTCAGATTTTGCTTGTACAGGTTTTTCTTCTTTGACCTCTGATTTTAAGGCCTTTTCAATTACCTTTTGATTCTTTTGCTTTAACTTCTTTTCCCTTTCTTTCAAGACACGTGGGTCTGGTTTCGGGGAAACTAATCGTTTTCGGTAATCGATTTCTTGGGGAGCACTCGTTTTTTACTTCAGCTTTTGCACGTGTGGGCAATATCTTACAATATGCCCAACTGTCCCACATTCAAAACATGTTCTCCGCTCTACAAACTTCGGAGAAACATGTTGATGACCAGACGGAGAACCAGACAATGAACTTTGTGATCTAGACGTGCTTGGAACTAAATCACATCCGTTGGTGTGTTGGGTGTAATTATTCTAATCATTTCGTTTTAAAATTCTAACTTGTTTTACAAAATCAACGTTAGATTTATCCTGAAATGTTTCAAGTTTGTCTAAACCCGTGGATCCAACAAAGTTCATTTTCGGTTCTCGTTTCTTAACAGGAGCTCTTTTGTTTTGCACCTTTTGTTGTTGAACCTTAGGTTGCTCAACCTTTGATTGTTGAATTTTAGGTTGTGCAGCCTTAGGTTGAGTAGCCTTAGACTGTTTAACTTTAGGTTGTTGAACCTTTGGTTGTTCAGTCTTAGGCTGCTGAACTATAGGTGCTTGAACATTCTTGTTCTGAGCCTTCTTTCCCTGTACCTTACCCTTTCCGGAGTTGACTTGTTGTTTTCGCTCAATTGGTAGTTTTTGGTTTCCGTATTGTTTTCTAATTTGTTCACATGGAATTGGATCACATTGAGTGACGGTAACTTTGCCACTTTTGTTCCCCAAAAACTTATCAGTGCATCCTTCAAAAATTTGCTCAATTAAATCTTGATTTACATTTTTAATTGGAAAATCTTTGTTAGGGTAGATTTTGCTATCTCCTTTGAGCGTGTACAACAAGTTATTCCCTTCACGGCTAGATACAAGGGACTCCATTGCTTTTGACATTTCAGTCTTACTCGGTTTCACTGGTGGATCACACAGGATGTGATTCTCGATTGGAATATCTGTTGTAACCGAGTTAGACTGTTGTTTCACAATTTCTTCAGATTCATCATCCGAAGAATCAGCATCCTCAACAATGGGAGGACTCTGTTCCTTAACACACGATGAATCTGTCACATTCTCAGATTCTGATTGACCCGAGGATGATGTACCAGTTGTGAACCCGAGGCCTGCTGCAAAGTCATCTAGACCGAGTGGCACAGTAGGTTCAAAACGGGGCATATCCTCGTCATCAGGCAATTTGGAGTAATTGTGATTCATTGGGGGAGGACATGATTTGAATCCAATACATATTGCATCCCCCTTTTTCTTTTGAACGTCAATGATGTGATCCAATACATAGCGGGAATTGGAATAGCTTTCCAGTTTCTGCTTAATTGTCTCACATTCACATCGAGCTGTTGCCAACTCTACCATTTGCTTTTCAATTGTGTCAATAAGATTATTGTTAGCATGTTGTTTTCGCAAAACAGCCTTTTGTAATTCTGAAACATCATGTCTTAATGACGCAATTGTTGCTTTAAATTCCTTTTCATTTCTGGTTAAAAACAAGTTAGCTTCAGTTGCTTTAGAAAGATCTACAATCAATTCTTGATTGTGTTTGTATGTGATTTCAAACTGACTTTCCTTTTCAGCATATTTTAAACACTTTGCACATTCAATAGGAACAGAAATAGAGTCAGAATTAGTATCACATACCTGAGAAGTCTGACCTTCTACGTGAGCCATAAAGGCTGTATGAAAAGAAAAAGATCCATCTTCAGAGAAGAACTGAGCAAGCTTCTCGGAAGTTCCAGCAGATTTTTGGCAGAGAATAGATCTCCTCTTGCATAATGCTTCAGCTTCAGCCAAAAGCTCATCAACTTCCAAATCTAAAGCATCACTTGATAAATCACCAGCATCAAGTGATTCCCCATCCATGCTCCCACTATAACCCGAACTATCTTCATCTTCTGAAGATTCACCAGCAGACCCGGGTTCTACTACCTTCTCAATCACTTTAGCATAACATGCTGTTCCACCATTTCCTCCTTCTCCAAGCTGAAGGTTCCAATTGCAGATTTCATCAGCTTGAACAACCAATCCTCTGTGGGGATTAGTGTTTGTGGATCCAGATGCATTTCCTCCAACGGAAACTATTGATCTGTCAGAATTGTTGTTCAGTTGCTGTTGTGGCTGTCCTTGATTCCTGAAGGGATTCTGATTTCCTTGCTTAGGTGGCTTCTGACACTCCCGCTTGAAGTGACCCTTTTCACCACAATTGAAGCAAGTGACAACATTCTTATCAAAACCATACTTGGTGTTGTTGTTGCTATTCAAGTTGGTTCTCCCCGTCCTTTCCATAAACTCCTTTGCTCTTCGAATTGCACTAGCAAGAGCCCATTTGATATCCATCATTTCAAACTCTTCTCTATCCACTTGCTGATAATCTTCATTGGTTAGATTGATATTCCCAATCTGACCTGCGACCAATCCACAATAAGCACTAACCAAGGTGTTCAACATCTCCATATGCTCCTTGGCTATTTCGACACTGACTTTGGAAAAGTTGGAAGTGTCTAATCTGACTGTGTTCGGATTGGAAGTGGCTTGAAAGTTTGAAGAGCTTCCATAAAACCCTTGCTGTTGCGGTTGTTGCTGCTGAGCTCTGCTTGGGTCTAAGAAAGGCGGTGGTGTGAATTGCTGAGCTGTCGGTTGCACATCCTGTTGTAGAGAAGAAGAATCTGGTCTTGAATACATCATGTATGCTGAAGGATCAAACTGATTTGTTGTGGAAGGTCCGGTGTTTGAGATGAAGGCTGTTTGAAGCTTCGCATGTTGAGAGGCTGGTTTTTCTCCACTGATACCTCCTGCAATCCCATAGTACATCTCTGGATTTTGAGGAGTTAGTGTTCTTTTTGCCTTAAGCTTTTCTTCTACATCCTTGTTCTCCAATTTTTGAATTAACTCATAAACGGTGATTGTGTCTAGAACACCATTTTCTTTGAGAATTTCAAGATAACTGCTCCACTTTGCTGGTAAGCTATCAGCGAATCTCTTCACCATTTCTTGTGGAGTGGCAGTGACTCTAAAAGCAAACATCTCGCTCAACAAGTGATGGAACCTTGTAGATAACTCTGCCAAAGTCTCATTCTCCATACACGTGAATCCTTCAAACTCTTTCTTCAGTAATTCTTGCTTGATCTTTCTAGATTGAGCATTTCCTTCACATCGTAACGTGAGCATATCCCACAAGCTTTTAGTAGTCGTGCAGTAAACAAACTGGTGGTAAATGTCTCTGTGAAGAGCTTGTGTGAGAATCATGAATGCTTTCTTTTCTAACTCAAATTTCTTCTTATCATCATCAGACATAGTGCTGTAAGTTTGTGGATTAGATCCTGCAACTTCCAAATCATTGTCAAATGCGGTGAAGAAGCACATCCATAGATCTTGACCTTGCCCCTGAACATAAGTTCTCAGCCTTTCTTTCCACCATCCCCAATCATTGATGTGATTTAGCTTTGGCGGTTTTGTGCTTGTACCAGTTTCACTGTCGTTCTGCATCATAGCTTGAATGCTGCTGCTTTGATTTGTGACCAATGCCCATTGATTTGCAGTTATCATTGCAGCTTGAGGTGGGGCAATAGCCTGCATCCATGCAGTTTTGTTGAAATCTGACGCAGATTGCGTAGCTGATGATTGTGGAGTCAAAGTTGTTTGAGTCCACGCGGTTGGATCCCACTGACTGTTTGTTCCCATTTTGTAAAGAAAATTAATATATTAAGTGAAAATTGATTTAAAATTTGAAAACAAGTTTTCCCTTTTTAAAAATTTAATTTTCACAAACTATGTTAATATCTCGAATGATAACAACCAGCCGAAGGATCCTTGATCGAAAGACCTGAAAAACACAAACTTGTTAAACTTAAACAGACTAGAATCGAAGGAACAGAACTTGTTCGAAGGATCAACAGTGTTCGAAAGATCACTGTTGAGTTTCGAACAATGATTTCGAAAGACTCTCCAATCGTAGGATCCTTATCTTTCGAATAAGAGCTGTAGATCGAAAGATATATCCTTCGAAAAGATTCCTTGGATCGAAGGATAAGTCACAGACTTCGAAGGATGTTCGAAGGATGATTATCTATCGAACCTCCTTTGATCGAAAGATGATCTTTCGACTTCGAAGGATATCCTTCGATCTGTACTGACACAGTTGACAAAAGTGACAGGTTAGTGAAAAGGTGATTGGTTGGTAGAAAGCTTTCGGCAGAAGGTATGTTCAGACCATACTTTCTACCAAACCAGATTTGACCAATAAAATATTACCTAAAAAGAAGGTTCTTATCCAGAAAACCGGTCACCGGAGTAAGCCGGAATTTGGCCGGAAATTACCAAACTTCTTAAAAACAAGTTTTTAAGTTACCCAACCCGTCCTTTAACACACCCGGTTAGATTAGAACACGTTTTTTACGTCTAGAAATGCGAGAAAAACACTAAAAACGGGTGCTAAACCATGTGAGTTTTTGTCCAAACACTCCAAAGTCTTGTATAAACTCGGTTTTTAACAAGGAAAAGAGCCAAAGCTCTGATACCACTTGTAGGTCCCTCGGAGGTTGAGGTTAAACCTTATCCTTGTTATGTTTAACACACTAGCAAGTGCGGAATCCAAGCTAGAATGCAAACCGGTAGTTTATATGAGAACACAAGCTACAAAGAGAAAGGTAGACACACGAGATATCAAAGTTTTCTCTTGTATTTCAGTGGACACGGTTACAGCCCTTGACCAAACTGAAAATACGCTCTCTACAAGACTAAGTTCACTCACACACTAAAGTGAACACATTACATGAGTATATATACCCAAACCAGGTCGTCTGGTCGAAGGATCAGATAGTCTGATCGAAGGATCATCTATCGAACTGAAAACTATCGAAAGATCCACATGTACCTCGAAGGATGATATCCTTCGAGGTCCATCTATATCCATCGAAGGTTTATCCTTCGAGCTCATCGAAGGATATAAACAATCCTTCGATGACTCATCCTTCGACACAACATATTACAAACCATGTTCTAACTGTTTGGCCAAGTCAAACCAGGAGGATGGTTGACTTGGTCAAACTTACATCAAACACACATATTAACACACCTAAGACGTAAATAAGACTAACAAAAGACATCGTTTTATATCATGACAAATTACAGACAAAGTACAGACACAAGTGCACCAACACAGTTGCAAAATGTTAAGGTTAGGGGGACAACGTCACCTTGATCGGATGGCAGTTCGATCGGATAGCCATCCAATCAGATTGCCATTCGACGATCAAGACTTCAAGTATCCCAAGTGTTAGGGCTAATGAGGCAAGTGTCACTCGATCGGATGGCGGTTCGATCGGATGGCTATCCGATCGGATTGCCACTCAATCGGGTTGTCCTTGTCCCGTTCCTAACTTGTTAAGCAACGACGACGTGGTACGCATTAAGACAACGGTGAACCCATCAGTGTGCAGCCGATCCGATCGGGTGGGAATCACCCCAGTCCGTTCAGTCACCCGTTCATGACGGTGTTCATGTCAGAATTCATACTCCGGTCATCTTTTCCGGCAACAACCCTTCTCCAAACCAACTTCAGACTAATCTTTAAGTCTACAGTCCGTTTGAATCCAGACCTCACAGTTTTTGATAAAAGTCTTAAGAAAAGATGAAGATAAACATAAGTTTTTAGCTAAAAGTTTAGATTTAGTAAGGATTTAGTGTAAATACACAGGAGATTTCTTAGATCTGAGCTAGATCTTGGCAGAAATGACATCACATCATGGTTTGTACAAACCACCATGATGACATCACCCTCAAGAGCTTGAATCTTAGAGGTTTCATGGTGAAAAGTGAGATTTCAAAGGAGAATCACGTGGAGAATGGTGCATAGATAAAAGATGTACAAGAATCTAGTGTAAAACATACCGGAATCGCCGAGAAATGGGAGAAAAGTGCTGAAAGTGAGGAAGAGTGCGTGCTTATCGGATAAGGCTGTCACATCAGTGAAGGACTGATGTGACAGGCCTATTTATAGTGTGAAAGGGGAGTTAAGGTGGTGTGCACTCGGATCGGATGGCAACTCGATCGAGTGGCCATCCGATCGGATTGCCACTCGGCCAATCCATCCTTTCCGTGTTTCCGTCTTTGATTCATTTCGCGCGTTAGATCAAGCGTTGCATTGTGTATTTATTGGGTAATAGTATCACGTGACTAGATTACATTATTAAAACAAGTTTCCATAGTTTTCATAGTTTCCGCCAGTGACAAGACTCCAGTCCCTCGTTCAACCAAGTCTCAAGTTTCACGAGCCTCAAGAGTCAAGCACCAAAGTATCAAGTATTCTAGAATCATAGTATCATAGCATCATAGGATCATAGTCTCATAGTATCATAGAATCATAGTCTCATAGTTTCCAAGCATCAAGTATTAAAATCATAGCATAAGTTTCACCAAGTATCAAAAGTATCAAATATTACATAGTTTAGGGACTAAAAGTGTCAAATAGGTAAAAGTCTAGGGACGCAGGCGTTACTGTCTCCCCTCCTTTAGGAGATTTCGTCCCCGAAATCTAGGTAGAAGACTGCTCAAAGAGCTGCGGATACTTGGTCTTCATCTCACTTTTCAGTTCCCAAGTGAATTCGGCGCCACGTTTTCCTTCCCATCGAACCTTGACTATGGGAATTTTGTTGCGCCTCAGTCGCTTGACGCCCTGATCCATGATTTCAACTGGTTTCTCCACAAAGTGTACAGCTTCATTTATTTGCAAGTCTTCAAGGGGAACCTGTAGTTCCTCGTCGGCTAGGCATTTACGTAGATTGGATACGTGGAACACTGGATGCACATTGTTTAGTTCCTGTGGCAGGTCGAGTTTGTACGCAACCTTACCAATCCTTTCGAGTATCTTGAAAGGACCCACATAGCGAGGAACGAGCTTTCCCTTCTTACCAAAACGAACTACTCCCTTCCAGGGAGATACCTTGAGAAGAATTCGGTCGCCAACATCAAATTCCAGAGGCTTGCGCCTTTTGTCAGCATAGCTCTTTTATCTGCTCCTAGCCTTGATCAAGTTATCATGGATCTGAAGAATCTTATCCATTGTCTCTTGAATGATTTCAGGGCCAGTAAACTGCTTGTCACCAATCTCATGCCAGTTGAGAGGAGATCGGAATTTGCGGCCATACAAAGCTTCTAAAGGAGCCATCTGAATACTGGAATGATAGTTGTTGTTGTACGAGAACTCAATCATCAATGGTAAATGTACATCCCAGTTACCACCAAAGTCGATGACACAAGAACGGAGCATATCCTCTAGGGTCTGAATAGTTCGCTCGGTCTGTCCATCCGTTTGAGGATGAAAAGCCGTGCTAAGATTCAAATGAGAACCCATAGCGGATTGAAAAGTTTGCCAAAGACGTGAAGTAAAACGACCATCACGGTCAGAGATTATGTCAAGAGGTATGCCATGACGGCATATAATCTAATCAGTATAGATTCGAGCAAGTTTCTCCACTTTATAATCTTCACGAATAGGAAGAAAGTGGGCTGATTTGGTCAAACGATCAATTATCACCCAGATACTATCGTGACCAGAAGGTGTTCGAGGTAGTTTGGTAATAAAGTCTATAGCGATGCTATCCCATTTCCAAATTGGGATTTAGGGCTGTTCTAAGAGTCCTGAAGGACATTGATGTTCAGCCTTAACTTTCGTACAAGTAAGGCATTTAGAAACATATACAGCAATGTCCCTCTTCATGCCAGGCCACCAATAAGTTGCACGCAAATCATGGTACATCTTATCAGCGCCCGGATGAATAGAGTAACGGGATTTGTGAGCCTCATTCATAATGAGCTCACGAAGATTATCGCGATCCGGCACCCAGATGCGATTGAGGTAGTATTGAAGTCTATCAGGTTTAGTTTCAAGCTGTTCAATCTTAGCGCCTTGGATTTCCACTTCTAGACTCCCTTCATTTGCTGACGAATACTGAGCGTCACGAATACACGCATGGAGATCATTAGAGATATGAATAGCATTCACATGGGTTTTACGACTAAGAGCATTAGCTACTACATTCGCCTTACCAGGGTGATAGCGAATTTCACAGTCGTAGTCGTTAAGTAATTCCACCCAACGTCTATGTCGCATGCTCAGTTCCTTTTGGTCAAAGATATGCTGAAGGCTCCTATGGTCAGTGAAAACCACACACTTAGTACCATACATGTAGTGTCGCCATATCTTTATCATAAACACAACTGCACCAAGCTCCAGATCATGAGTAGTATAGTTTTTATCATGTACCTTGAGTTGACGAGAGGCATAAGCAATAACCTTGTCCCGCTGCATGAGCACACAGCCCAAGCCACGGTTTAAGTCATCACAGTATACCACGAAGTCGTCATTTCCATCGGAGAGAGTTAGAACAGGGGCATTACATAAAAGAGTATTAAGAGTCTGAAAAGATTCCTCTTGCTCGGGACCCCAAGCAAAAGGTCTCTCTTTCTGAGTCAACGAAGTGAGGGGAACAGCAATCTTAGAGAAGTTTGAAATGAATCGGCGGTAATAACCCGCCAATCCTAAGAAGGAATGAATCTCAGATGCAGATTTAGGCGTACTCCAATTCTTCACAGCTTCGATTTTAGACGGGTCAACATGAATACCTTGCTTACTAACGACGTGACCGAGAAATTGTACTTCATTAATCCAAAACTCACACTAAGAAAATTTAGCATACAAACGTTCACCACGTAAGAGTTCAAGCATCAAGCGTAAATGTCGAGCATGATCAGCTTTAGTTTTATAATAAATGATAATATCATCAATAAAGATTATCACAAAACGATCCAAATAGTGCTTACAAACACGATTCATGAGATCCATGAACACAGCGGGTGCGTTGGTCAATCCAAAAGGCATGAACACGAACTCGTAGTGTCCATAACGAGTAAGAAATGTGGTTTTGGGTACATCATCTTCGAGAACTCGAAGCTGATGATAACCAGAACAAAGATCGATTTTCGAGAAACAGGACGCGCCTTGTAGTTGGTCAAATTGATCATCGATACGGGGAAGAGGATAACGATTCTTAATGTAAGCTTATTAAGTTTGCGGTAGTCGATACACATACGGAACGAGCCATCTTTCTTCTTGACGAATAGCACGGGAGCACCCCACGGGGAGGTACTTGGACGAATAAATCCTTTGTCGAGTAGTTCTTGAAGCTGACTAGATAGCTCTTGCATTTCAGAAGGTGCAAGACGATACGGGGCCTTGGCGACAGGAGTCGCACCAGGTATGAGATCAGTACGAAAATCGACGGTTCTAGGAGGTGGAAGACCAGGTAGATCTTCAGTAAAGACATCGGGGAAATCACACACCACTGGAACATCGCTTATGTTCTTCCCCTTGCTCTTTTGTTCCACTACGTGGGCCAAGAAAGCAAGGTTCTGTTTACGTAAGCACCTGCTTGCTTGTGTGCATGACATTAGCCTCAGCCCTTTCGAAGGTCGGTCTCCATAGACATGCAAGATATCACCAAACGGTAGAGGTAGACGAACAAACTTCTCGTGGCAAGCGATCTCGGCATGGTTCTTATGCAACCAATCCATACCGATAATGACATCAAAACTACCCAATTGCATGGGTATTAGATCAATAGTAAACACGTGGTCGTTAAGAGTCAAGGAACAACCACAGAGTATAGAGTCAACTAGAATAGACTTCCCATCGGGAATCTCTACCGAAAACGACTTAGGTAACATAGAGCGTGCACAGTTTAACAAAGATTCAAATTCTACGGACACAAAGCTTCTGTCGGCACCAGTATCAAATAGTATCGAAGCATAGAGGTTATTCACAAGAAACGTACCATTAATGACGTCATTTTCATTATGAGCCTGGTTAGCATTAAGATTGAATGCTCGTCCACGAGCAGCTGGCTGTTGATCCTGGTTCAGCTGAGGACACTGGTTACGAAGATGAGTAGTATCTCCACACTTGTAGCATGCACGAACAGCGTTGACTGGTTTAGGATTCTGCGGAGGAGCTGGGAGAGCTGGTAGGGCTGCCTGAGCTGGGGCTTACTGAGCTTGTTGAGCTGGGTTAGCTTGACGATAGTAAGGAGTTGTGTGACCATAGTGATTGCAGTTGGTGCACAACCAACATGCAGAAGCAACAGGATGATGAAGTTACAAGTGGTACACTTGGGGTAAGACCTAGAGTACTGCTTCTTGACTTCAGGGTGTAGCACCTCGAAAATTCACATCCTATAATGTATTGACACGTGTAATAAGCTTGAACATGTGAAAGAATACCCTAGAGGGACTAAAGTTGACAAACATGGAAAGTATGTGAATATAAGGGTTCAAATTGTCAACAAGGGATAAATATACTTTACAATAACCCTACATGATGCTCATACCTTCAAACGAATAAATCATGGATCATACGAGGCTAAAAATGAAAGAAAGTGAGAGATTACAAACTACAGGGGTTAAATGTGTCAACATGTTTAAAGTATACCTCTGAGTGACCTTTTAACAAACCCGAAGCTTTGTAATGGTTAATTATACTCACTAGATTACACGATATAAATTTCATAAAGTTTCGTTATCGTATGAGAAAGTTATGATCAAATTCGTATACAAGGGGTTAAAGCGTCAACGAGAAGTTTATGACTTTTCGGGTGACAATAAAGTTAACCGAGGACTTAAAAAAGTGGGTATATGTCTTGAAGCCCTTATAAGTCAAATTGGAGGGTTCAAAATGCAAGAAATAATGTCGAAACAAGGTTATAATGGACCAAGGACCAATGCATAAAAAATCAAAAGTTTGGATTTGATCAGAAGGGGCATCGCGTCACGCGAGGCACCCTAGGGGGGGCTACGCGTGGCGCGAGGGGCCCTCTGATCCGAAAACTTTGGGCTGTTGTTGCTAGGTGTCTGCTAGGTGCATTGTAACCGACTTATAATCGTTTTTCCTCATCTTGGACGACCCCTAAACAACCCCTAGGCCCTTAGGGACATATGTGGATGATCCATGGCCATTGTTAGGCTTGTGTGTCAACAATCTACGAGATTTCAAGCACTATATAAAGGCCCTTGTTGCAACCATTTTGATCACACCTCACTTCTGCATTTCTGATCATTTCTGGAGCTCCAAAGCAGACTCAAGTGATCACTAATCGTGCATAGGACTTCAGTAAGTATGCTTAACCTTTCTTAGTTGAGTTTTTACTTAGTTTTAGCTTAAAAGTCAAACCGTCGTAATTACCGTTTGACTTAGCGATTAATCATTAATGGTCCAGTGATTAGTCGAATTGAAAGTAGTTATAAGTTGGTAATTATGTGGGCAATAAACCCTTAAAAGGGCACCCTCTGATTCCCACTCTAACTAGGTCAAATGTCGGGTCAAACTTGTTATTAAAAAGTCAACAGAATGCTTAATTTCCAATTTATGCATAATTAGCAATGTAGAACCCATACAACCTGTTTGATCATTAATATAACTTGGTAATTAATGTAAGAACATGTCTAAACATGTTCAACCCGACAATTTTATGTTTAGACCCGGTTCGGAACCCAAAGTCGCAAAACTTTGACTTTTGTTTTGACTTCAGTTCTGACCCATTTTAGTATGATTTGGAAATGCCTTAGAGCTTCCTTAGGACCAGGTTACATGCTAGTATAACCCCCTGTGATTATACACCTTGGTTCATTAGTTATCCAATTAATATGCATGATTCCGTTAATTGCCTATATGTTGACCATTATGCCCTTTTCACCATAAAACGTGATTTTTGAAAATGTAAAAGAGTAGAAACCTTAGTTACTGATTTATAAACTTGCACCCAAAATTTGACATCAGTTTGAGGTGTAGATTGAGAGTTATGCTCATTAGCGTAATTAGAAAGCTTTTTAGCGATTAAACGGCATAATTAGCATATAGCCTATTTAAACCCACTTTTTGATATCAAACTTTTTACCCACTGATGTAATATATTATTTTGTGATTTTTGAAGATTTTTAATTAATTTTAGGCTGAGCATAACTTAGAGTTATAAGCCTAATTCGGTAATTGTCGGTTTTGCCCTTTTGGGCTATAAAATGAGTTTTACATATCTTTTTGACCCCAAACCTTTTGCTACTGATTTCATATGATAAATAAATTATTTTGAACCTTCTAGAATAGTAAAAATATCAGTTTTCTATATAGAACCCGGAAACGGCTTCTAATCGCCTTTTAAGCGTTTTTAACGCATAGCATGTACTAAAACTATTTTAAACATACAAGGGTTGATACCTACTGATATTTTAGGTAAATTATAATATTTTAACAGTAAGCAAAAGTTGTTTAACTCAGACTTCAGTTTTGAGCTTTTCGGCTTATGTGAAGTTACCAAAATGCCCCTACGGTGCATAGTTTGGTTATAATTGATAAATTTCACATATATATACAATACCCTACTGTTATAACTTATCAAATTAAGTATTTTTCTGATTATATCAGACCTGTAACTCAGGTTAATACTTAAACTCTTTTATAACCTTATAAATGACCAAAATACCCCTACGGGGCATAGTTTGTGCTTAAATTCGTTTCGGGCATAATAAAAGATATTCTTACTGATGTCACAACATATTTGAGGCATATTAAATTAGGAAACCTGTAAATGACTCTCATGGTCACCCGTTACGCCTCTTGCGCGTTCGGTTCGGTTTATGTAACTAGTTTGCATAAATTAGCCGAAACGGGTCAAACCTTATCGGTTTTATATCAAAATCTAGAATGTGTTTAGATTACCCATATTAAACAAGTCTTCAAATTTCTCGGGTCTAAATCACATTTTATTTCGGTCTTCGCTTAATCGTGCGTACGAACCGAATCTTTAAAACTAACCGGTCTAAGCTTAAGCTTAACTAAAGGCTGTTAGGATTCTAATAGGTTATTATAAACCTTTGTTCCAGAATAGGAGACCGGTAAAACCTACCCACATTTGCTAAATTGTGAATTATACTTGCAAAGGTAAATACTTTTAACTTATTTTCCCTTATACGGCCTTGGGGTACGGTATATAAAATACCGCTTGGTCGGGCATTCGACCTTAATCGATTGGTGGTTAAGTATTATCGAGATGACCCGTTTAAATATGTTTTGTTTGCTTAACGCCTTTGGGGGGTTAATGACCATGTCCCGGATATCCTTGGCATCATTTTACGAAATGGCCACGACCTAAGCGCGGAGTGTAGGCGTACACACGTCAGTGCATAAATAAATAACGTGGTGTGTCTATTGATCTTTAACCCGGCACGAACCGGGCTACTGAACGCATAAGGAACATGTAATCCTTTTACAAGTTTATATATTCAAATAATTATCCCAAGTTATAAAAGATATTTGTGCCACGTGCATTCAAATCAATTTTATAAAATCTTTTAAAATGAGTCAGTTAATTGTATTTACCAGTGTAAACTGACGTATTTTTCCCAAAAAGGTTAAGTGCAGGTACTACGCGAACTAGGCTGGCTACTCCTAGCATCAATAAAGAGTCTCGCAAGCTTAAGATGCCTAACGTCTGTTGAACTACTGTTTCCTAATTATTTTTTATCCGTCTGTGGATTAATTTCAACTGTTGTGATACTTGATATTACAATTATATTCGGTTGAAATATATCTTTCATTTGCTTCCGCTGTGCATTTAAATATTGTGTTGTTTGACTATTACGTTGCCAACCACGTCACGATACTCCCCTACCGGGCCCACCGGTGATACGTGGAAAGTCGGGGTGTGACACAGGGGCAGCAATGTTCTGAACGGTAGCAGCAGGAGCAGGCTTAGCAGCAGGATTCGCAGTAGGAACAATAGCATTGCATCCTGAACCCTGAGACTTTCGCCTCTTGTTCTTGCTACCACTTGGCTGTTGGGTAACTTGATGTGCAGATTTAGAAGGGGCAGGGTTAGCAAACTGCTTATCACGAACGCGGTTGTTGTTGAGACTAGCTGCAAGACGGTAGACTTCTTCGATATTTCCGAGTTAAGCTGCTTCAATAGAATCACGCATAGCAGGAGCTAGACCGTTGATGTACTTGGTTATCATGCGTTTAGGGGTAGAAACCAAGTGAGGAACAATCAAGCTGCGCTGCTTGAAACGGGTAGTATAAGCCAGATTATCATCACCAATCTGCTTCAAGTGCCAAAACTCTTCTTCAAGCTTCATTTATTCATGAGGAGGGCAGAATTCAAGCATCATCAATTCTCTCACCTCAGCCCATGGAAGAGCATAGGCTTCTTCATTCGATCGGATGTTTCTCTCATTTGTCCACCACTCTAACGCTCTGCCTTGAAACATTCCCGTTGCACTCCTAGTCTTTAGCTGCTCTAGGCACTTGTTGTTAATGAAGGTAACCTCGATACTGTCAAACCACTCGAGCATAGCAGTCACCCCATCACTGCCCGTGAAAGACTTAGGGTTGCAAGAGACAAAATGTTTATAGCTGAACTTGGTAGACTTTTCTTTCTCCGTCTTAGAGTCAACAAAAGAAGGCGGAGTGTTCGATCCTTGGATCTCAGAGACGATCTTTGGCATGACTCGAGCGATCTGGTCGGCCATGAAGGACAGCATCTTTTTCTGAGACTTTTCCCTGGATCTCTTAAGAGTGTCGGAGAGCTTTCGAGAAGACATCCTAATGATCCAACAAGAGGATCGTATAAGTCTAGGTTCACAAAGTCTCACAATATAGATTCACACATGATAGATTAAAAGACTCAAGTTTCAACAAGATTCACATAGTTCACATTAGTTTCAACATTGCAACCCACGACCGTCGCATAGCACGTTGTACGAAGTTTGGCAACATGTCAAAAACGCTTATATATAGGAAGTACCAGCGGCGTATCCACCACACTTTGGGCATATTGCTTCTGCCTCGTATTCGGTGTCATGTTACGTGTCGCAAACACACTCATTATCACCATCATAGATTTAAATTGATCACTCTAATAGATTCACATAGATTCCAATAGATTTATTAGACTTCGATAGTTTCTCATAGATTCCAATAGATTCAATAGGTTCCAATAGATTCATAGATTCCAATAGATTCAATAGTTTCTAATAGATTCTCATAGATTCGTGTTAACAATCCACCAACAACGAAATCCCGCATGGCACATGCTACGAAAGTTCGGCAACATGACGGAAGCACTTATATATAGGAAGTACCAGCGGCGTATCCACCATGCTTCAATCATGCCACGTTCCCCTCGTCATCGGTGTCACGCTTCATTAACCACAACGTTAGATTTCACCACTTCTCACAACATATATTTACCAAATAGATTCAACCACATAGATTAACCAAATAGATTCCACAACTTCAACCCGAGCCTACAGAACTACGAACTTCGCTTAGCGCGTGGAACGAAGGTTTGGTAACATGCCAGAAACACTTATATATAGGAAGTACCAGCGGCGTATCCACCATGTTTCGGGCATGCCACGTCCGCCTCGTCTTCGGCGCTAGGCTACGTTTCGTATTTTGTTTCTCAAACAACACATACTTAGATTACACGTAGATTATGCTAGAGTACACATAGTTTGCACTTAGATTACACCAGTAGTTTCCCATAGTTTTAGAATTTAACAACCTCATCACCGGTCTGCAAAACACAAAATTTCGCATGGCACTTGGTACGAAAGTTGGTAACATGCCTGAAACACTTATATATAGGAAGTACCAGCGGCGTATCCACCATGTTTCAGACACGTCACTTCTGTCTCGTATTTCTATGCCAAATTCCGTTTAGTGTTTTACAACCACAGTATCACATAGATTCATCAAATAGTTTCACATAGTGTCATAGTCGATCAAGATTCCCACATAGGCTATCATGATAGAATAAAGCTTCATAAATTTAGTTTGATTCTGAGATTAGAATTATGGTTTTAGGTTGCGGACATACGTGCGATTTGTGTAAAAGTCTCAAAATAACAGAGAATCAAGTTAGACGAAGAATCAAGTTTAAAACCACACATAAAAATCGAGATAACATAAAAGATAGGCTCATAAAACATAGATTGTTCCGGGTAGAGGAACGGCTACTAACCAAAGTGATTCAAACTCCTTTCGAATTGAGGAAACGTGTCTTGACTTACTTAGGCGAATACGTCATCGATGTTAGGCCTACTATATTCGTCCTTTCGGTCATTTCACGTTCCTAACTGATTGGAAGTTTCGAGGCTTTGGCGAGACATAAAAATCAAAGGGGTGAGACTAGTTATTAAGGTCTGAGTTTCACCTCTATTTTGACAACATCGTACCCTAATAGCGTTGGTACTTATCAGCAGATAAGACCTACTAGAATATAATCAGGAAATTTCCCATCAAGGTTTGGATGTCACTCCTGACTTGAGGGCAATTTCGTGCAAAATACAAACACTGATTAGCAGTGTTTTCAAGTATCAAGTGTTTATTATGTCAGCCTAAGGAAAGGCATGTAAGTTTAGCAGGAAAATGTGCTGCTAGGAAGCAGGTACGGTAGAATGCATAAGTCTTAAACAACAGATAAGAATCAAGATTCCTAGAACTATAGACTAGGGCAAGTATTCCTACTTATCCTAATTCCCTATAGTTATGGCTCTGATACCAATCTGTCACACCCCAACCGATGGCGGAAACATCGGGGTGCGATCACTAAGCGTACAGATTGCTCACGAGAATCCACAACACTAAATAGTTTCAATATAAATTAGATTCATTTCATGCAATTGTCTAAAATAACATCATTCACCAAAACATAGTATCAACCAAATCAAATATAACCATTATTTCAAAGTTTCTAGGTTTAGCTAAGTGGAGTATCTAAGCTTCATCCAAGCTTGTTTCATGATTCCTAGCATCCTGTCAGCCTGCAACATATATTAAAATAGGGTCAGTACAAAAATGTACCGGCGAGTATACAAGTTTGAATAATAGCATACTAGATTAAAAGCCTCATATCCATATGTAAATGTAACAAAATAGTTTCAGCCATGCTAGTGTTCGCAGTCCAATCAAGTGATAGCCCAAGTATCCTGATGCTTTGTTGTTTTCCCAAGTATCAAGGAAAACTAGAATCCTCCTAACAATACCCCCGAGAATAATGGGGAGGTGCATCTCCTATAGCGCTACTATTGTTAAGGCGGAACTACACACCCTGGATTAAACGTCCACATAGCACAAATAGAATACAAGAATCACAAGTTTCACACAACATAGGATAGAGTTTAGATTCGAAAAGTTTCAAGTATCATAGTTTTATAGAATACATGTTACATCCCAAAGTTTGAAGCAAAAAATGGATCGAGTATACTCACAGTGATTGCTTAATAGTTTAACTGTTATTGGATCAAAGGGAGCTCTTTAGAATTAGCCTGATTAGATTTACAACAGATAAGAGTCGGGCAGAATAACGAGATTCAACAAAGTGTCCGATCAGTCATCTTGATCGGATGGCTGTTCGATCGGATGGCTATCCGATCAGATTGCCATTCGATTGGGATGACCATGGTGAGTGTGTGACGGTTTGCCACTCGATCGGATGGCTTTTCGATCTGATGGCCATTCGATCCAAGTTTCCAGTTTCCATGTGTTCAAGTTTCTTGAAAAAGTTTCTAAGTGTTAAGGATTTCAAGACTCAAGGTCGCCTTGATCGAATGGCAGTTCGATCAGATGGCTATCCGATCGGATTGCCATTCGACGATCAGGACTTCCAGTTGCAAAATGTTAAGGTTAGGGGGACAACGTCACCTTGATCGGATGGCAGTTCGATCGGATGGCCATCCGATCGGATTGCCATTCGACGATCAAGACTTCAAGTATCCCAAGTGTTAGGGCTAATAAGGCAAGTGTCACTCGATCGGATGGCGGTTCGATCAGATGGCTATCCGATCGGATTGCCACTCAATCGGGTTGTCATTGTCCCGTTCCTAACTTGTAAAGTCTCTAAGTTTCTGTTTTAAGCAATGACGACATGGTACGCATTAAGACAGCGGTGAACCCATCAGTGTGCAGCCGATCCGATCGGGATGGAATCTCCCCAGTCCATTCAGTCACCCGTTCATGATGGTGTTCATGTCAGAATTCATACTCCGGTCATCTTTTCCGGCAATAACCCTTCTCCAAACCAACTTCAGACTAATCTTTAAGTCTACAGTCCGTTTGAATCCAGATATCACCGTTTTTGATAAAAGTCTTAAGAAAAGATGAAGATGAACATAAGTTTTTAGCTAAAATTTTAGATTTAGTAAGGATTTAGTGTAAATACACATGAGATTTCTTAGATCTGAGCTAGATCTTGGCAGAAATGACATCACACCATGGTTTGTACAAACCACCATGATGACATCACCCTCAAGAGCTCGAATCTTAGAGGTTTCATGGTGAAGAGTGAGATTTCAAAGAAGAATCACGTGGAGAATGGTGCATAGATCAAAGATGTACAAGAATCTAGTGTAAAACGTACCGGAATCGCCGAGAAATGGGAGAAAAGTGCTGAAAGTGAGGAAGAGTGCGTGCTGATCGGATAAGGCTGTCACATCAGTGAAGGACTGATGTGACAGGCCTATTTATAGTGTGAAAGGAGATTTGAGGCGGTATACACTCGGATCGGATGGCAACTCGATTGAGTGGCCGTCCGATCGGTTGGTCATCCGATCGGATTGCCACTCGGCCAATCCATCCTTTCCGCATTTCCGTCTTTGATTCGTTTCGCGCGTTAGATCAAGCGTTGCGTTGCGTATTTATTGGGTAATAGTATCACGTGACTAGATTACATTATTAAAACAAGTTTCCACAGTTTTCATAGTATCCGCCAGTGACAAGACTCCAGTCCCTCGTTCAACCAAGTCTCAAGTTTCACGAGCCTCAACAGTCAAGCACCAAAGTATCAAGTATTCTATAATCATAGTATCATAGCATCATAGGATCATAGTCTCATAGTATCATAGAATCATAGTCTCATAGTTTCATAGTTTCCAAGCATCAAGTATCAAAATCATAGCATAAGTTTCACCAAGTATCAAAAGTATCAAGTATTACATAGTTTAGGGACTAAAAGTGCCAAATAGGTAAAAGTCTAGGGACGCAGGCGTTACACACACCCTTTTGAGCTGGGGGTAAGGTTGTCTACATCTTACCTTTCTCAGACCCTACCTTAGTTTTCCTATTAGTAAGATTTTGTGAGTATGATCATAACCGTGTGGTGATTGTAAACACAAACAAGCTATAAGAATACTGGCAAGGCAATAGAAAGAAAGAATGAAAAATTAAAAGGGGTGAAAGTGAAAAGAGTAGTAATGTCCAGAAATGAGACATCCTTTCCTTGCCATTCATCCGTATATCTCTGTCTCTACAACCAACAAACAATGTTGATAATTTATACCAACATTCAATATACATACTTACATACATACACGCCTCCCCCTCTTCAACCCAAACAAACCCTCAATCAAACATGGCTTCCGACCTTGATTCTTGTCTCATTCTTCCCGCTGATGACCTCCTTAACTTCACCTTAGACGACGCTGCTGCTGACCACAAACCCCTTTCTCCTTATTCAAACCCTAACACCCTTGACTCCGATGACTCTTCTTTTCCGGTATGTTTTTTCACTCTTTATCGCTCCTTATTTCACTCACTGAGTCGTTAACTCGGACCCAACTCAGTTTGTGTCTTATGGGTTTTCAGTGTGTTCTTTAGAGGTTAATCTTTGAATGTTGAAATGGTTTGAATTAGTAGTTTGATATCTGTTTTTACTGCACTTGTTGCCTATGAATGAGTTTAATTTGGGGAAATATGTGGAAAGTTGGAAGCTTTTTGAGTAGAAAATTGGTTAATGTTATGTGTTGTTGTTCCTGTTTAGGATTTTGTAGAGGAAGACATACATTTGCTTTGGCTTCGGTGGAAACCCCATGAGAGAGAAGATGCCCTGCAGCTTCATTAACACCGTTTTAGCAGCCATATGCAATGCGGTGCTCCATACTACACCACTGCCCATTATGTCACCATCTGTTCTCCGGTTCCACCCTGACTAATTGCCCTAATCCGTTTCCACACTCACATAATGCATAATTTCCAACTTGGCATAAAAGTACACCATAATCCCCATCTGCAATCGCCATAACATGACCAACGCTCGCAGCTCTGTATCATTGATTCCTTCATTTAGCCCAATAAGGTACTGTAAAACGTAAGCAAATACCTCGCTAGACTTATCTTTGTTTTCATGAAGCTCAGTCTAAATCCTAACCGCCACTAGATCTTGTTGTATTAGCCGCCGCCACGCGTAGTCTGTGTTAGTGCACTATGTCTATTGACTTCGTCTTGTATCATGTAATAGGAGTGAATAGGATTATCAGTGCATAAGGTAATTTAGCTTGAAAGAGGTGATTTACCTTGAAAGTGTCACATGTCATTTCAAGGGAAATCATGATTTAGCTTGAAAGTAGCATGTGTCATTTCAAGCTAAATCAACATCACTATATATACCATTCAAGCTAAATCATTTTAGACTTTTGCACATTTGATATTTGGAGAGCTTAGATTCTAGAGAGAGAGTCTAGAGAGAGAAAGTACTCCAAGTGATTAAAGGTTCTTTGTACGTTTCAGATTTATAAATAGAATCACATTTATATTACATCTCGTGTGTTTCGGTCTCGATCGTTCACGGATTCCGCACGTCGAACGTTCGTTACGCAATTGTACGGTGTCAAAACAGGTCCTATCAGTCTGCCGTCTTCCGGAAGTCAATTCTGGTAATCGTCGGTAGATCACCTTGAAAGAAGCACTTGTAACCCTTTGATCCATCGGATATGTGACATGCAAAAGGAGATAGGTCTGGCGGACTGTCGTTGGAAGTCGTCTTGGGTCTCCGGAGTAAACAATTGCGGTCGCAAATACGGCCCTCGCCGGTCATCAACACCATAGATTAACAATCGCGGCCGGATTACACAAACGCAACAAACTTAAATTTCAATATGTAAAAGCTTAGGGGTGCTTATACAAAAAAATCATTGCAATATAGTAAAATCTTAGGGGTGTTATTTGGAAAAAAACCATCAAAATTATGTCAAAATCTGCGGAAAAATTGGGGAAAATTCTTGTTTCTACTAAAATTTTCAACTGTTGGTGTAATTTAAAACAAATCATCATCTGATTTACATAAATTTGTAGAATTGTAAGCATATTTGAAGATGATGGGGGTTTGGTTTGTTATATTCATGCAGGAGGAAGAAGGGGGAGACAAAGCCTGTGGGAAACCACCAATTTTGTCTTTTAAGAGAGTATATAATATATGGTAATGAATATCAACAAATTTTTCTTGTCTTTTGTTAGTTTTGTCTTTGGTGGTTTGTTTTGGGTTTATTGGATTTTATCACACCAAACTATTGTCTATTGGCCATTGTCACCCCCAACTATCACTTTGACGTCCGTCACCCCCAACTTAACACTTAGTGTGTTCTGTCACCATTTGGTTAAATGATCACTAACTTTCGATCATGTTACTATACTTTTGGGGGTGTCCTAAGATCCTTAAACCATTCCTAAGATCTCTATGACACCCCCAAAAGTATAGTAACAAGATCAAAAGTTAGTGATCAGTTAACGACGTGATGACAGAACATACTAAGTGTTAAGTTGGGGGTGACGGACATCAAAGTGATAGTTGGGGGTAGCAGCGGCCAATAGCTAATAGTTGAGGGTGATAAAATGTAATAAACCCTTTTTTGGGTAGTAAACTTAGGGTTTTTTTTTATTTTGTAGCAAACTTAGTTTATTATAATTTTGTCACAAAAGTTAAACGAGTTTAGTTTCTTATTAGTTTTTGTTTTATGTTTTTTCCTCTGAATTTAGTCATCGTTCGGTTGCTACTTAGCATGATATTTGGTGTTCACACTTGGTCCCTCGGGTTATTTTTACTCTCTCGACTTTCTAATACGTGTTTCGTCTATATTTTATGTCACGTGAATCACTTAGTGTTTAAAAAATTGTGTTTTTGTTCACGCTTTTTCCTGGTTTTGGTCGTCCTCCAGTTGCTTCTTAGTATGGTTTTACGCCCCGCCCCGTAGTACGAGGAACTTAAGACTAGTTATAATTGTCAAATGTCAAATGTCAATTAAAAAGTTGTCATGGTTTTTCAAGTACATAAAAGAGTCTTTGATCTAATCCTAGTCGATATTGTTTTAGGCAATATAAAAGCTAATATATTATATTGTATGAGATTAAGATAGAATTTTGAACAATACATGTGACAATGTAATGGATAATATTTATCCACTAAACCTTTTCTATTTCGATACAAAATTGAGTTTAGTAACAAGTGAAAATTAGCGGATGTAACGGGGGTCAAAGATTTACGACCATTGAAAAGAATAAATCCAACGTGTCAACATCCAATTGGCCAACTGACAAGCGAGTCGCATCAGACAAACACGGTTTGGAAATAGGCGGCCCAACACTTCACTCCATCTTCAATTCCCTTATTATACAATTACCCCCTCATTAATATTACCTCTTTACATTTTCACCCTATTACTTCCACAACATTCCTTGAGGGTAAAACATCACTCAAGTTAGGTATTTTTAATCATTTGTGTTTGTTACAACTTTCTTAATTATATAACACTACCCAAAACCTATAAAATGTACATACCTATACATTAGGTTGTATATTTTATTAATTTTTACATAACAAAGTTTTATGTACGCTAGGATGAGCTTGGTATCGGTATTTGAAGGTAAAAATCGGTAAAATATTGGTGCCGAACCGAAAATGCAGGTATCGAAACTCCAAAAATAGGTAACAAATCGATATCGAAAATGATTCGTTATGGGAAATTTGATACCGCTACCGGGTATCAAATACTCATTGTATGGTGTGAAATCACTAGAAACATAAACTTTGTTAGAAATAAAAACCGTTCAAGTGGTAAGGCAAATGCAAAATTTATGATTTGTGTTACTAAGGGTATTAGGGGCACTTTTAATTGAACCTTATGAACTCAAATGAACACACGAATATGAACACACCAATGAGGGAGTGTCACTTCAATTTTACCTAAATTAAACCAGATGAACCCAAATTGTAAAGGGCACTCTAAAAAAAACTTAATGAACCCAAATTGTAACGGTCATCTATCTGACCTCCACATCATGTTCACCTAGGGATGAACTTTTTTTTTCCCAAATACCCATACCATACCGAATTTTATGTAGACCTTTAAATTTTTTTTTTTTTTGCATTATGTTTTATTTCGTATTATGGTATTTATAGTACTCGTATTGATTTTACCTATATGGTACCCGTATCGTATTGGTACTCATACCAATTTTACATATTTGGTACTCGTACTATATTGGTACTCATGTCAATTTTACCTATTTAGTACTCGTACAAGTGCTCAAAAACTAAATAAAAACAAAATAGTACCAAAGCGGGTACCGTACCGAAAATACTCGTACCAGTACCCGTACCATACCTATATATTTGCTACGGTATTTGGTACCCAGTTTTGTTCAAATTCGGTACCGGTATTTTCGGTACCGGTATGGGTAGGCCAGCAAACGAACCAAACGTTCAGCAAACAGTTCGTGAACCGTTCGGCGGGAAGTTCGTTTGTGTTCGTTCGTTTATTAAACAAACGAACACGAACAAGAAATTTCATTCGTTTAGTTAAATGAACAAACATGAATAGAGGTCGTGTTCGTTCGTCTATGTTCGTGAACGTTTGGTAACGTGTTCGTTTGTGTTCGATAGTTCATTAGTGTTTTTAGTTTTTATATTTATTTAAATACTTTAAAATTTCGACAAATTAAATTTCTAATAAGTGTGAGTGTATTATATATTCTGTTTATGAACGATTGTTTGTGTTTGTCTGTTTCCATTTGTGTTCATGAACATTAGTTTGTGCTCATTTGTGTTCGTCAACGTTCGTTTTTGTTCGTTGCCTAAAATTAACAAACAAACACAAACGAACACGAACAAGTTCCTTTTCTTAACAAACGAACACGAACATAAAATCTCGTTCGATAAGTGTTCGTGAACGGTTCGCGAACACATATATTTCTTAACAAACGAACACGAACAAGGTCTTGTTCGTGTTCGTTCGGTTCGTTTGCAGCCCTAGGTACGGGTATGAGTATGGGTACGAGTACTGTACCAATCTCATCCCTATGTTCACCAACAAGAATTCTCATCATGATCGAGCCATTTAATATAGTGAACCCGAACCGCCCTCCTGAAGGCACCCCATTCACCTTAGTATTAAAGCACACACCCTTTCGAGTTGGGTGTCTCACTGAAAACAACCTCTCTATTTTGAGCTGGGTGTCTCACTGGAAGCAACCTCTCTATTTCGAGCTGGGTGTCTCACTAGAAGCAACCTCTCTTACCTTCCTTAGATCCTACCTTAGTTTTGCTATAAGAATACCGGAGTGGCAATAAAAAGAAAGAATGAAAAATAAAAGGGGTGAAAGTGAAATAGAAGAGTAATGTCCAGAAATGAGACATCCTTTCCTTGCCATTCATCCGTATATCTCTGTCTCTACAACCAACAAACAATGTTGATAATTTAACCCTCATACCAACATTCAACATACATACAATACATACATACACGCCTCCCCCTCCCCCTCTTCAACCCAAACAAACCCTCAATCAAACATGGCTTCCGACCTTGATTCTTGTCTCATTCTTCCCGATGATGACCTCCTTAACTTCACCTTAGACGACGCTGCTGCTGACCACAAACCCCTTTCTCCATATTCAAACCCTAACACCCTTGACTCCGATGACTCTTCTTTTCCGGTATGTTTTTTCACTCTTTATCGCTCCTTATTTCACTCACTGAGTCGTTAACTCGGACCCAACTCAGTTTGTGTCTTATGGGTTTTCAGTTTGTTCTTTAGAGGGTAATCTTTGAATGTTGAAATGGTTTGAATTAGTAGTTTGATATCTGTTTTTACTGCACTTGTTGTCTATGAATGAGTTTAATTTGGGGAAATATGTGGAAAGTTGGAAGCTTTTTGAGTAGAAAATTGGTTAATGTTATGTGTTGTTGTTCCTGTTTAGGAACTTGTAGAGGAAGAACTGGAATGGTTATCGAACAAAGACGCATTCCCCGCACTCGACGACATCTTCACTGACCCGAACAAGTCGGTTACCCTCTCGGTCTCGGTTCTCGACAACAACAGCAGTAGCAGTGGCAATAGCAACAGCATTACAAGTTGTTGCGGCAGCTTTCAGGTTCCACATAACTATCCGGTGCGTAAGCGGTCTAATCGTAGACGCAAACAGCAGCAATGCTGGTGGTGGAATCAAGTGATAGAGGTGCCAAAGCAAGCAACAAGCGGTGGGGGCGGGTTAGGGAGGAGGTGCCAGCATTGCTTGGCGGAGAAAACGCCACAATGGCGGGCGGGTCCAATGGGCCCAAAGACTTTGTGTAACGCGTGTGGCGTTCGGTACAAGTCGGGCCGGTTGGTGGCGGAGTACAGGCCGGCGAACAGTCCGACGTTTTCAGTGGCGTTGCATTCGAATTCTCATAGGAAGATTATGGAAATGAGAAAGAAGATGCAGGCTGGATAGTTTTAGGTTCTTTTTGGTTTTCTGGTTATCAGAAATAGTTTAGGTGTCAGTCAGGGTCAGCATTACTTTGAGTTACTACTACTACTTCAATTTCATTTACTTGTATTGGTTGATTTAAACAAAATGGTGAATTGAATCATTTGAATGAGTTAAACCACCATTTAGGTTTGTAGTCAGCCCGCTTTCGAAACAATTTTCAAAAACACGATGAAACCGGGTTCGTTGGTTTGGGACCGCTGACCGGACCTGTATGGGTCTATTGGAGTTATGGTGTGAAGTCTGATGAGTTTGTAGTTTGTAGCAAACATGTGAATTGTGAAAGGTTGACCAACTGCAAAGGGGGGTGTGTCTTGTGATTTATTTGATTGCTGTTGGTTTGGTTTGGTTTGGTTTGTGGGTTTTGGTCAGGTAACATGTGGTCCGTGACTTGATCAATCTAAAGCTAGGTGGTTAAAGGGTTGTAGGTTCTTTGAATGTTTTGATCACCCAAAAGGCCAACATTAATTTGACATACTTCTGAAGACATGACTAAATTATTTGTGATATATATTTATTTTTTTACTGTAAAATACATGATTTGACTTGTGTGTATTTTTTTTGTATGCAATAACTATGTTATAAAATTCATATTATATGATTTTTATTTACGAGTAAACTGCCAAAATGGTCTCTGAGGTTTGCTCACTTTTGTCATATTAGTCCAAAACTCAAACATTTTGAATCTGGGTCCATGTGGTTTCAATTTTGTTGTCATTTTCATCCAATATCAAAATCTGGTTAAATTTTTCGGTTAACATCTAACTTTTCTGTCTTTTTCATCCCTTTTAATGAAGGATAAAATGGTCTTTTATGGTTTTGTTATAACAAATTAAAAAAACCTAACAATTTTGCCCTTCATTAAAAGGGAGGAAAAAGACAAAAAAAAAAAAAAAACTGGATGTTAACTGAAAAATCTGACAAGATTTTGCTTTTGGATGAAAATGGTAACAAAATTGAAACCACAGGGATCCAGATTCAAAAGGTTTGAGTTTTGGACTAAAGTGACAAAAATGATCAAACCTCAGAGACCAATTTGGCAGTTCACTCTTTATTTACTATAACCAAGTTTCGAGCTCTAATGTTTTAACGAGTTTTAACTACACAAGAATCCTTGTGTGCGTCTAACCCATTACATTTGTGTGTCTAACCCATTACTCGTTGTGTCAAACTTTATGTATTGCTTGAAAAGCCGCGCATCTAGTTAAACTATCACACGTAACTTCCTCATATAATCCAGTCGTGTGTATGTATAATGTATCTTACTATGAAGTCTTTCGACGCTTTTTATTTATAAAAAAAAGTAAAAAACTATATTGGTTTTACAATAATGCCATTTCTATAAAGAAAATTCGAATGTGGATTGTTAATATTTTTGCCTTGGTAACTTATTCAAGATGATGGAGTGAAGTTTAAAGGGAAAAAAGAAAGTAAGATGAAAAAAAAATGAAGAAAGAGATACGGGCTTAGAAACTTTAGAACCCAGGCCCAGCTGAACAAGGAACTTCTAGAAATCAAATGTGTTTGTGGGTTGAAACTTGAAACAGGTTCAGGCCCATCTAAACGAGGAACTTTTAGTTCTAGGAATAAAATGTGTTGGTGCGTTGAAACCGGTTCAGCCCCAAGCAAGTTAGACTAGTTTAAAAGTTTGAAAACAGGTTGGTTCTACGTACTAAATTTAAGGTCTGGCTCGTGTTCGTTCGTTAAGGAAATAAACTAGAATTAGTACCCGCCGCAATGCGGCGGGGGTCGGTTCGGATAATGACAATTTTTATACACAAACACATTCAAGGTCTATTTACTATTACAAAAGCTACAACACATTTAAAGACAAACTACTATTATAAACGCTTTTAAAAAGATACAACATCAACAATTTTTCAATCTATACTACACGACTAACCTAATGCGCCTAACCAATGCTAATGCACCATCGTGACAAAATTGGTTATCTCGTCTTCGTTAAGCGGTGGGGCTTCTAACTGCTCTAGCCGAATGATCTCGTTTTGGAACCCCGCCTTCCGTCGCCATTCGTTCCATTATGGACCCTAACCTTCCTTCTTCCTAACACCGTAGGTTGATTTTTGTGCAGCCTTATGGTTACAACCTTTTGACCCCACGAACATAAACTGAACGCCGGTGCACGTCCACAGGCCAACATTAAACTCCATAAACGGGCATAGAGAAAACACGGTTGAAAGCCTACCAATGTGACAGAATAATAGCTTCCAAATGAAGTCATGAACCAAAAACTGCAACATAATATAACGAAAACAATAAAACATCACACACACTTAAACGTAGGCTACCTATGTAGCAAACTTAAATAAACAAATATAGAAAAATTAAACTGTTCGAACAAAGAGTCAAGAATGCTATGACATATGAAGAACACAATAGTTTAAGGTCGTATGCATAAACACCCATATCAAAGTGTTCCAAGAGGCTACACTATTGAGAATCAAGACGACTATCATAGTTAACGACGGTAATGTAAAATGCAAATAAAACATATGACCATGGTCAACAATGCACTGAAGATGCACAAACAGCCATGACCCTCAAGAAAATAGTTAAATAACGAAGCTCAGAGGTGTCAGATGGCAGAAGCATACAATAGCAAGCCAAATCCTCACCAACATCATAACTTTGGCTCTCGGAAGAAGATTGTTCTTAACCATTTAGGTGAACCATCTGGTACATCAGCCAACAATAGAATAGGACTAACAAAGAGCTTGCAAATAACATTGCACACCCAAACGGCCATAATGAACATCAAACAGCCATAAAGCAAAACTCATAAGCAATAGACTGCTGCACTTTAAGTTACCAAGCCAAGTCAAAAGCAACATTATAGCTAATGGGCTCAGATGAGCTATAAGTCATCTTCATCGACCCAACAAACAAACATCACAAAGACTAACAACAGCTATGACGACTGTAGTTTAGGTCACCAAGCCAAGACCCAAAGGCACTCAACCTAAGCGAGTTGTACATCATCCAGAAAACAACAGAACCTAAATAGCCATAATCAACATCAAAACAACCATAAAACAAAGCTTATAAGCAATAGACAGCTGCAACATAAGTTACTAATCTAAGCCCAAAGCAACATCAAAGCCAATGGTCTTCGATGATCCATAAACCATCATCATCGACCTAACAAACAAACATCACAAAGACAAACAACAGATTTACGACCGCAAAGAATCTCCGGTCAACATTATCGTTACATCATCACAGACCCTTAAAAAACGAAAAAAAAAAATGTCTCATCCAAACATCCAAAAACAACTCTAAACCAAAACCAAGGTTAAACAACAACATCAGATGTTCAATAATGAGACCTGATTCACATTAAAAAAAAACACATGCAATAAACAAACCGTTTACAAAGACACAAAACCCAGACCAGAAAGTGGAAAACCAAATGATGAATCGTAAGCCTTCGTTGTGAACGACGGAAGAACAACCCCAACAAACACCATGCAACAATAAAACGTTAAAGCCAACACATAACCTCAACATTAAACTCTAAAAAGAACCTCTGAAACGTAATACATCATTTCTAACGACGTCAAAACACGTAAGAAATGTAATCTAAGACAACAACAAGAATCTACTTGTAAACATCACGGAGGCCAACGATCGAAGCGATCTAGCCATCGCAGGCAGACGTCGCTAAAGAGGCGGCGTGGTTCGTTGGTCGCAGAGAGAGAGAGAGAGAATGGAAACTTTCGAGTGAAGTCAATACCCACTAAAACCACCACTTAAATACCAACTAAAGAAAACAACCGACAAAGCCAAAGTTACAAACTTGAGATGCACACTAAAGCCCTAATGCGTGAAGTGCAACTAGTAGAAGCACAAGCATGTTGCAAATTGATAATACACAAATGTGTTCATGAACGGTTTTTGAACACTTACCAAACGAGATTTTATGTTCGTGTTCGTTCAATAAGGAAATAAACGTGTTCACGAACATAAATGAACACAAATTAAATCGACGAAATCGGCGGAGGGAGGAGCGTTGGAACTTGAAGCGATAATCATGGAATGGAGGTCAATAGTGCTCGTCGATGTTAATATTGAGGAAGGAAATGGGAACGATGCATAAAGAAAATGAAAGGCGCAAGGTGTGCAATCCAGGATATCATCCAACTTAGGGGAGTGAGGGTGGTCACTAGTGATAGAATTCTATCACTCACAAGCATCCAATCAAGTTTCGCCATGTCATCAACCATTTTTCCATCACTCACAACTTTTTTTAGTGGCAATGGTCATCACTCACCACAACACCCAACAATTTCCCCCCAACCAATAATTACCCTCAAAATATAAAATTCATCACGCGTTGAAGAAATCACGCGTTAAACTTCTATGGTGGCGGTGGTCTTCAAAATTCTCCATGCGAGGCAAACGTTTTATCACGGACTATAACTCTACGACCCCCACTGCCCTTAGAATGATGAAGTATACTCTTGTGTTTCTTTTGGTTAAACTTAAATGAAAACATACAGACTATTTATTTGGTGTTGTGGGTGGTTCTAAGACTTATGAGGCTACTATTTTTTGGAAGCATATTGACTAGCTCTGATTTTTGCTCAGCTTGGCATTTCAATCCTTTTGTCTACATTTGATATTAGGTATGATTAATGATATATTGTTCTAACGTGCTAAGCTTCTATGTTTATGTTGATTTTAGGTATAAGTAATGTAAAACATAACATCATGATTAGTTCCAGTAGTTGCTTTTAAACTAGTTTACTGTTTTGCATTTTAAGCTTATGTCAACTAAGTGGGCAAAATGTTGGTTTTCAAATCTTCATGATTTCCATCTTATTCTTTGCTTACATCAAACTATTTTGGGTGAAAAGGGTTGTACTAGCTCATGGGTGATAGTCATTTTGTGACAAAATGTGTTGTCAAAAGTACCAACTGAAAAGGGTTGTAATAACAATGGGTGACAATAAATTTGAACATGTTTTATCTTGCAAATACTTATGTTAGAATTGTAAGTAGTTAAAAAAAATAATAAGACAAAATAGTTGGTAGTTAAAAATTTAAGAGAAGAAAGAGAAAGAAGTAATACAAAAAGAATATAGAGATTGAGATGGAGATGGAGAATGTGATGAGGGAGGTTTCCAGAATGTAAACAAAATTTAGAGATAAGTTTAAAAAGCAATGATTATTAGTTAAATTATAGAGACGAAGTGATTGTAATGTTAATGTTCTAACTCCTCCTCTTGTTACATATTCTCTTTATAACTCTATATTTCTCAGTCATATACACATGTATAGCACCGGCCTTGGGAAGGGGTAAGGTGGGGCGGGGCCACTCTCCTCGGGGGCCTTTTTTTTCTAAAAAAATAATATATTTTATATATATCGGCGGAACCAAGTGAGGTTTTGGGGGCCTTCAACCCTCCGTTCAGCTAAACAGAAGGTTAACCGGAATACTCAACCGAAATCTCAAGAATTTTCTTATCTTTAAGCATACAAGCGCAATGAGAACAATGATTAGTAAAGAAATACCATCTCAAGCTTTTAAGATCAGCCATTGGCGACTCGCCTGCAAACCATGAGGACGTAAGACTTTACGAATTCCCTTCTAAGGAAGTTTATCTATGTTGGAACTTTTTCTCAAGCTCGGGAATGGCTGGCACAAGTTCAAGACCCAACCACGACAATTGATGTAGGCTATGTAGCAATAATTTCGGAAATACCCTTATGTATATATATATCTATATCTATACTACTTTAATAAGCATATATGAAGGACAAGATGGTAATTCAACAAGGTGTTGAAAAAACACTTCAAGCACAATGTACAAGTCTTAAGGCACAAGAAAACACAAACAAATTACCCTTTACCCGAATCATCTACAACCGTCCATGTTTTTCACCTTTTCACACGGATCATCATCTGGACCGTCCATTTGACTTCACACGGATCACCAATTGCTTTCTCTCTCATTCCTCACACATCTCACAAAATAACATCAGATCTTCTCTCTCTCTTCTCTCTCTCTCTCTCGGCGATCTAGGGTTTCATGAGATCTATCACCAGATCCGTTTGATGAGCAGATCTAGGGTTTCATGAGATCTATCACAAGCTTTATCTGGCAACTTGGTAAGAACTGATACCGTTTAATCTAGGGTTTCATGATGTTTGACGGTAGTTTCTATATGCTTTTCAGATGTCGAAGGCACCAAGGGATCCACAGATTTGAACAAGGGATCCACAGATTTGCGGAATCAGGTGACTGTCTGTCCATGAATCTCTCTGGAATCATGTTTCAGATGAAGGTAAACACACAAAATCGATCCAGTTTCAAGTTTATGTTACTCTGTTGAGATTATGAAATTCTTGAAATCTTTTGCATGTTTACTTTTATAGACTTCATTAAATGATTATGTTGATTATGTTACTCTGTTGAGATTAGAACTTTTTTTTGTCTGATTTGTGTCCATGTACAGATTTCTATATAAAACATACCAGTTTGTGTCGATTTTGAAGTCAAAGCTTAACTCATTTGACGCTTAAAAAGTCAACTGTTGGACTCATTTGCTGTATTTGTTTTTAAAGTAAAAAGTTACAATTTTGATGTGTGTGGATTTTATCTTTATAGGTATGAAGGAGTGTGATCGAGATTGGGTACCTAACTGATGTTAAACATCATGCTCATAATGATTATGTTGATTATGTTACTCTGTTGAGATTAGAACTTTTTTTTGTCTGATTTGTGTCCATGTACAGATTTCTATATAAAACATACCAGTTTGTGTCGATTTTGAAGTCAAAGCTTAACTCATTTGACGCTTAAAAAGTCAACTGTTGGACTCATTTGCTGTATCTGTTTTTAAAGTAAAAAGTTACAATTTTGATGTGTGTGGATTTTATCTTTATAGGTATGAAAGAGGTTTGCAGTGATTTAGGCTAGCCATGGTTGATCTTCTGAATTTAGAAATTGCAATGTCTGAAAGAGGTTTGTAGTGATTTAGGCTTGCCATGGTTTAGTTTTGGTTCCTATGTTTTGTTTTTTTCTATTATTTTTGTTTGCTGGTGATGGAAATAACTTTATTTTGATGCTTTGTTTTGCCATTTGTAGGAAACTTTTTTGTGTGACAACACATTAAGAGGAACGCAGCCAAGGCAATTAGGGAGCTCAAGAAATTTGCACAGAAGGCTATGGGAATGGGTACAACATTCCAACAACTTATTTGATTTCTATTTTACATATAAAAAAGGTGACATCTTACCATTTTACACCTTTACTTGTGTAGGAGGCCTTGTAGTTTTTTTAATCTTTAATAGGTCAAACATGTTTAAACACTAAAAAGACACCGTGTCAAAGACACGAACTCCACCATGGACACGAACAATGTGTGTTGTTTATCAAACTGATAGTTGCTTCTGTTTGTTACAGTTTTACCCGTGGACAATGGTGATTGTGGTAGTAGGCGAAGACGATTGAAGTGTATTCAATTCAGATAAACAAAGCAATACTTTCATCAATGTACAATTATTCAACAGGTTCTGAGACGTGTCTATATGCTTACTTACACGGGTGCAAGCTTGTTCATTTATCTTTAATTTTATATATTACACGTGCAGCCTTATGTTGAGACGAGAGTGCTATTCTTTCAGTAATGGGGAATACGTCAAGGCAGGATTGTCGGAACTGGAACAGTGGTGCCATAAAGCAACTGAAGAGGTATTCTTTTTCTTATCTTTTAGGATATTTTTTCTTATCTTTTAGGATATTTATCTGTATATTATGTTGATTGTGTAGGTTGATATACGGGCTTGACCCAAGTGTATATCGGGTTTAACTCACGATGAAATAACTCACGATTTGTGCCCAGTAAGTTTCAGTTCCCATATCTTATCTAGAAAATCATTAATTCAATATTAAACTGATGGTAAATCAGTTTCACCTGCATATTCTTAGCCTACAACAGCTCTATAGAATCAGAACAGATTTGATATTTGTTTGTGGCAATATTTCTATATTTAATGAAACATTTGGTGTGCAACATACCATTCTCTGTTGATGACCTCTTCAAATCAATGCATCAGATCAATATAGCAGATATTGAGCCACCACCACTTGTTCGTGATAATTCGGGTTTCAGTTGCTTATTGTCACGTGCTGAATCATGATCATTCGGGTTTCAGTTCACTTATATGGAAGTTGACCTTTGATGGTAGGTTTGATTTTACCAGCATGTGTAGTGATTTAGAATATCAGTTATTATCTCCAGTTAAAAGTTATGTTTGTTTATTATTATTCATCTGGTATTCTGCAGGTTATGTGACTTATTTATACAAATTCTGGGTTAGCGTTACTCGCACTTGCTTCAAGTGCGATCCATAAACTATGGAAATGGCAACAAAATGAACGCAATCCATCTGGGAAGGTTTGTTGACGTTTCTGATAACTCACTTCAAAATATGTTGACACTTTACAAAAGCCGCCACCGACCCTAAACGAGGAGAAACAAATCGTCAGAGAAATAAAACAACTTGAAGGGACAACTTGAAGGGACGAGGGATAAGGTTATTGCAAACGCAGCTATGAGGGCTGAAGTTCAAAAATTTGTTGGTGAAAAAGATGCCATTCAAGACCAGGTCAAAGTAAGAACGCCTCTTCTTCTATATACCAGTGTAAAAGTTTATTTATTAATGCTTATTATGATTCCATTGTGTTTGTAGTCTATTGGCGTTGATCTTGACGGGGTCCGCAAGGATCAACAAGCTATCAAGGCCAAACTTAAGACACTCGAGACTGAAAAGGAGGCCATAAACAGTGTGATTGCTTCTTTAGAGGAGGAATTGTGTGTAGTGATTGAGAAAAGGGACAAGGTCTATGACAAAATTCGTGAGCTGAGGAATAAACGTGAAGAAGGGGTATGTTAGTACTTTCATTTAAGGCTAGATTTTGTGTTTTAGAATTTAAAAAGGATGTCATCATTTGTTTCGTTTTCTGTCTTTCCAGAATACTTGCTTCTACCAAAACCGCTCCCTCTTGAACGATGCAAGAAGGCTGGCTGCGAGTAAGAACGTTAATGCCCTTATAGAGCCCAAACCTGAGAGGTTTGTTAAACACTCTAGTTGTCTGATTTCTAAATTTTATAAACATTGAGAAGCACATTAAACCCTTATATTCGCTTATTGAACTCAGGTCGACAAATTCATGTCGGAGTGGAATAGTAGTAAAGCGTTCAGGGAAGTTTTTAGCATGTGTCGCACCGGGCACACCTTTATATAATTTTTTTGTGATCATTACATAAAATGCTGATTTGAACCATAAAAAATTCTTTTGCGTCACAGGTATCAAGCATGCAAGTCAGAGTATATATCAACTCAGAAACGGGCTTATTTTGATGCTCATAAAGGCGAAGATTGGTATTCTGTGCACCTTCTCTTTCTTTTAAATTTAGGTAGTTATTGTATTTTTCTTTCTAATTCTTAGTTTATATCTGTAGGTTGAAAGATAAATATCACCCTACAAATCTGCTCACGGTTATTGAAAGGTGTGTCTTCTTGCATTATGTATCGCGGTTATTGTTTTTGGTAATTGCTCGCAAGATTCTTATAATTTTTATTCTTCAACCTTTTCTTTACTGAGAGAATATAAACTTGACTATATTTTGTGTTTTGATATGATATAAAACTTGATGCTTTGTGTTGGTCATGAACTAAAATGGGCAAATGGGTCATGCTGGTGTTAGGTTGACCGGTCAACTCTTGTACATTTTTTAATTACTTATATAATAATTCGTCTTGAATAAAAAGATTCAACAGATTGTAAGATTTTGAGCTCTTTTGAGCAACTTTATATCTATTCGGACATATTTTAAATGGATGCCAAAATAACTGTTTATTTTAATAAAGATTCCAAGTATAGCAGTTTGCTGAGTCAAAAAACAGTCACTTAAATGGTAAATGTTAAATCTGGAATTTTGATCAATTTTATTAACCTGACCTTTATATCTGTTGTCTACAGCTGGAAAAGTAACATTTTACTGCAGTCTCTATAATGTATCAACACTCTACAAACACTGTTTGAAAGACAGCATGCTTCAGTCTACAAACAGCTGAAAAAGTAACATTTTACTGTTGTCTGAAAGACAGCTTGCTTGCTGCAGTCTCTATAATGTATCAACACTCTACAAACACTGTTTGAAAGACGCATGCTTGCTTCAGTCTCTAAGTCTCTATAAATAATTCGGATGTATCAACACTCTACAAACACTTTACAAACCCTCAACTACACTCAACTGAAATTGTAAGTTTATCTCAGTTGAACTAATCCTACTTTCAAAACATCAACCTAACAACTTCTATTTACTTTGATTTCAGAATATATCGACTCTTTGCATCTGGATCTTGCGTTGTTTCTCGGCTCTCACATCAAGGTTTTAAATTTTTTGTCGGCTTTTCACATCTCCCTCTTGCATTGTTGTAAGTTCTTTCAAATTTCTTGGTTTTTTTGTAACTTTTAACTGTGGCTTTTAACTTTAGAAGGTTTTTTTATTAACTGCCTCTTTGTTTTTTTATTAATTAAACACATATATAATTACATATGTACTTCAATTTATATAAGTGGAGTTTTTTAATTTCGGGATTTTACTCACTACGTTTGTGTGTTATTTTTTTGGTTTGGTTTATTAAATTCAACAAGAAATTACTAATCATTACACATAAATATATATATTCAGAGAGATGCAATGCCAAAAATAATTCTCCTATATCTTTTATTTCTAACTTCTAAGATATGTCTGTTAAAGCTTTTCACTTTACCAAAAAATATATTTTATTTACACCGTATATATTAATCACTAGGTTAGATACCCGTGATTACACGGATTGAATATTTAAAACTTGGTATTTAATTTTTTAAAAGAGTGAGTTACAAATTTGGATTAGTAAATTTTATTTCAAATTCAAATTAATTTATAATTTCAAACCAAAACATCCTACACATGTATAATGATTAAACCAAATAAATTACACTATAAAAATGTTGTAGACACCCTACTTTATGTACTTTTATTGATATTTTGTAAACTCACACTAAAAATTCAGTTAGGTTTTGTCATATTTACATATTGTTGAAACATTATGTATAAGTACTATTTCTTTTACAGTTTGATCAAAGTTGGTTTATGTATGAATTTATATGCTTGATTAACATTAGTTCACATATTAACTATGATAATTAGCATGTTAATTAGTGTTTACTTCACATATGAGTAGACCTGGCAATTTTGACCCATGGGCATAAATTTGGGCTGATTTGGACTTTAAAAAAGAAGGCATGGGCTGTTTTGGGTTGTCATCTATACTTAAGGAGGTTGAAATGGGTATATACAAATTTTAATAGAAAAATTAGGGGGTCAGGATGGGCCAACTTAAAATACACGGTGGGTCAGGATGGGTAATTACATTCTGGTCTTGCAAAGTCCAAAACTCAGAATGTAGATAACAGATCTATCACGCAAAACAAATTTCCCAAGGTAAAATGATTGAGAATCGAACGCTATTGCAAAATCGGCCAGCGAAACGTTAATGCGATGGCATTATTCCTCCGGTGGGAACAAATTTCCAACAAATTGTTTGGAGAATTGAACGATATTGCAATCAGTATATGTTCTAACGTTCAAAACTGTTTGAAGATTGTGAAATTAGTAGCTTAAATCTCCCCAGTTTTAGTACAGATGCAATACGGTTAGGTTTACCAATTTCTATTTGTTGTTACAGTAAATTAGTAGCTTAAATCTCCCCAATTCGTTGCCGTTGGTTCCGGATTGTTCCGGATTGTGTATGAATTTGACAAATTTGTTGTTTGGAGGACTAGAAAGTTCAGTTGTTTTGATTAACTTGTGATATTTGAAGTTCTATATTTCATAGTTGCTTGCTTACAAACCGTTCGACGAAATCCCTCAGTGAGAAGAGGTGAATCAAAGAATCCAATCGTCTTTGTTGCTATAATCATTTTAGTTTCTTGTTTTTTTCTAATAAAGAGACTGATATGATAAAAAAGATTTGGTTTATACATTTGATGATATCTGTTGTGATTCAAGCTTTTTTTTTTTTTTTTTTTTTTTTTTTTAATGGACGTGAAGCTAAATACAACTTATAATTTAAAACTGAAACTATCTACCTTTTATTTATGATTCTAAGAAAGTTGGAATTAAAAAGTAAAAGTTTGGTGGATTTTTTAGAATTTTTATGATTTTTTATATTTTTTTATTTTTAGATTTCTTTTATATTTTTTTAGAATTTTTTGGATTTTTTAGAATTTTTTTGATTTTTTAGAATTTTTTATGATTTTTGAGAATTTTTATGATTTTTAGAATTTTTTTCAAATTTTTTCGTTTTTTTTAATTTTTTTAATTTTTTCCGTTTTTTTTAATTTTTTTAAATTTTTTTCGTTTTTAAATTTTTTTTATAATTTTTTTCAGTTTTTATTATTATTGATTTATTCTCAACCCATCCTGACCCAAACCCATCCTGACCCGAACTCATCCTGACCCGAAATTTATGATATGAGGCACATTTAAAACTTGGTATTTAAAAGCCGACAACTTTGTCCACTTTTCCCCTTGAAAACTCCATAGCTCAAATGAACTTTGTTTTGAACAATTAATAAATTTCAAAGATAACTTGCTATATACCCATGATCTGAACATCTGAATTCATGAAATTGTTCCAGAGTTAACATCAAAACGAAGTATATTTTTTTGACAGGCATCCCAAAATCCATTCAGTGTAAAATATAAACTATTTTTAAAGAAAATACCATTAGACCAGTTAAATGGGTACTTATGTAATTGAAGTTTTATAAAGAAGCTTATTTTCCTCCATAATGTAGTCTCATATTATAAATGTGTATCATCAACATCACTTGCCTGTATTTTGCATGTAAATTTTTGTAAGAATGAAATCATCTTTGAACACAAGTAAGCCGTACAGAGATGAGAGACGAGTGATATGCCGATGACTTATTAATAAATCCATTAGGCGGGACTGAGAGCTAAATTAATAGAGTCGATATTATCCCTATAGGTGTCGTCCCTATAGGGGTTTTATCTTATAGTACAAAGCGATACAATAGTTAGCGGTACAACATAATCTTCCGTTAACAACATTAGTTTCTAACCATATAAGTCTAAAAAGTAAGTAGTCAAATAAATTGGATACTCTAAATTCAAATATTATCTATTTGTCTTTTTGTATTTTTCAGTTTACAAATCACTCCAAACACATATCAATTGAGAGGTATGGGCGGTGGTTATCCAATTCCCGTTGAACCACTAGGATCAACAAACCATGGACGATCATCCCATCGCCATTTAAACCTTCCTGATTCAAACCCTCTAACTTCAAACCCACCTCCGGTGGCAAACCCACCTCCGGTGTCAACCCCACCTCCGGTTTCAACCCCACCTCCAGTGGCAAACCCTGAACATGATGATCCATTTGGTTGGACGGATGAAGAGTTGAATTGGGCGTATGACTATACCTTCGCTCAACTACAATTTGGTGGACTACAAATTGAGGGGTGCCATCGTCCGGTGCCAAACACTCCTATACTGCCTATGCATCCTCCACCTTCAAACCCCCCTTATGTGGAAAACTACAGTCAAACACAAGAACTACCGACCTGGGCTGAAGGGTACGAAACTGACCCTGGGGCGGTTTACGAACCACCATTGGATGAAAAAATGGTTTGGGAACCTTAGAACAACTTTTATGATGACTGTAGTTTTTTTTTTTCTCGAATTAGTTTGAATCTTAATTATGTAACTTTTAATTATGTATTAGTTTAAATTTAAATTTGTTGTTGTTTAATTTTAATCATGTTTTAGTTTAAATTTAATTTCTGGAGTTTTTATTTTTTTAGTTAACTAATATTGAACACTTAATAGGATATGTCTGATCATTTTTCCGTTGAAGAATTTTCATCATTGAGAAATGATAGAGCATGGTATAATATCATCTTTGTTAAGGTGGAGTTTATTTGGCATGACGTCGATGGAAAGAGATTAGTGGTTATATTTCTTGATCAACACGTAAGAACATTATTTTAATTTACTTTGTGTTATACGAGTAAGCGTTTTTCCACCACTAAATTTCTTTTCATTTTAGAGACAAAAAATTGTTGCGTTCGTCCCACAACATTTGATACACAAATATAATGACGCGTCATTGATGGGTGGTTTTTTTTCCTTGAATCATTTCCAAATTGAGAATCTTAACTATCATGAGTACCCAAAGTACCAGAATTACGTGTTAGTTTGGTCCGAGAAAAAAATTGTCATCAACGAATATACAAAGCTTTCTTCACTTATGCTTACGATTCCAAGGGGTGCTTCTTTATATCCATTGGTCCCTTCCATTATAGAATTGAAGCATGACAGGAGACCTCAAATGGATATTGTTGGTACATATTAATTCTCTATCTATAATTTTTATTAAATATATAAAACTTTATATATGGTCTATACGATTTGACTGATTTGGTTTTAGATGTGGTTGGGAGAATAATAGAAGGCAAACGTGATCGATGTTGTTTTGAACTTTCTCTTCAAGATAAGACGTACGTTATTATTTATTATTAACATATTACAAACATAATATTTACGTTATATGTAAGAAAATATTATTATTAGAAGAACTTTAACCCAAAATCGTAATATACAGTGGTCACACAATACAATTGGTTTTGTCTGCCCTGAAGCCTTCCGATGTTATACGTTCCATTCGAGCCATGCAACAAAGGTCTATCATATATGTATCACGTCTCAAGTTGGTTCATCTACCAGATAGTATGTTATGCTTTACACATGAACATTCTAATAATTAGTTAGATTTAATGGCTCATGTAGTTTAATAAAAGTTATATTTTATTTGTTATTTCAGTTAATATTTTGAAGTCTACGGAGTTGAGTACGATTACGTACGAACCGGATATGGTCGAGGCACGGGATATGTAAATTATGGATCGTTATCCAAGTTTGTGTTTAAGTTAGAAACATTTGGTGTTGTTATTTGTTTAGTTGTTGAATATTAAAGTCTCTCTTGGTGTTTCGTGTTTTGCTTTCTGTTTCCCTCATATTGATGTAATTGTAGAAGTATACTTTACTTTGTTATTACAAGTATGTTATATTACTTGATTTACATGTAATGGTTACACCTATTTTTCACCAAAGTATAATCTTCTTAGATTGGACAACTAAATAATCATTATCTGTCTTAAACGAAGGTATAACCATGGCTGACCTTCCTATTCATACAATCGTGTTTGAGATATTAACGAGGCTGCCAGCAAAGGATGTAGGTCGTTCTAAGAGTGTATGTAAGCAATGGTATGCGTTATTGTCAACACAAGATTTCGTAAGGATACATTGTTCTCGCTCATTAGTTTCATCTAACCAGAGAGTTCTACTAATTGACGACCTAACGTGCTCTGTTCGTCCGATCATCTCTAAATCCAATGACTATGGGCCAAGCTCCATAGTTACATTTCCATTCCATCACCAAAATAATGATGTCTCAATACTTTCACATTTGAATGGATTGTTGTGTGTTTGCTTGAATCATACATACGAGTTGCTTCTTTGGAATCCAACAACTACTGCTTTCAAGCGTTTGTCAACTCCTGATTCTCATGGATTCTATATAAATAACCTTGATGCCGTTGGTTTGTACGTTGACGCTGACGATGATTACAAGGTCTTGCATATAAAGCGTAGGAGTGGTGTACTTGGTGTCTATGTTTATTCTAGGGAAGTAGACTCTTGGAGAAATATTCCTTTCATAACAAGACAAGAGTACCTAAGCCCTCATTTCAATTGGTCAGCTGGCACATTTTGTGGTGGTACTCTATATTTCACCTTTTGCGAATGTTGGCTTGGAGGTACGAAAAGGGTGATTTATTTTGATGTTAATTCGGAGCAGTTCAAGGAGATAAGCTTTCCACCCGTTCCTTCTATAGGAATGGTTCAAGGTGTTTTAGTTAATGTAAAAAATGAGCTTCACATGTTTGCTAGCACTGGCATGTTTGAGATGACAATTGACCTATGGACACTACAAGGGGATTACTGGATTAAGGTCTTATCATGTCCTTCGATCCCCCCGATATCATTGTCATTGTGGTGCGATATAACACATTATGTGACAAATGGTAATTGGTTTGTGATAACTAAATTAGGGAAGTTGTTTACAATTGAAATGGATATGAAGCCCTTCGAATGTTTTTATCTCGTTTCTTGGTTTCGAGGTTTTAAGGGTGCGGTGTTTGTGCAGACCATTGTTTCACCAAGTATTTAGATTGGCTTTCACTTAATGTTATCATTATGTATGTCAATGTTTTAAGGATTTGTGTTTTTTTTTTCTCTAAGTCATGATATTCCGTTTAAGTCATGTATTTTAATGTTATCATTATGTATTTCAATGTTATCATTCGGTTTGTTTTTCTCTAAGTTATGTGTTGGAATGTTGTTATGATTTGATAATTTCATCATCTATGATAACTCTCTTTTATTTAATTTGCAAGGTATTTGTCATTTTATCAATTTACAATGACTAATGGACTCTCAAACCCTCGAAATCATGCTTCTAGCTCGAGTGCATCTACTAAAGCTGAAAAACGAAAAGAGTATCAAAAAAGATACTATGTTGCACGCAAAGAAAATAACAAAGTATCTAAATTTGGGAGTGGTGATGCCCCCCAAAGTGCTTCATCAATATCTTTAATGAATAATAGGTCAACAGAAAGGACACCGTTAAGAAGTTTACAAACTAATATTACTCAATTTCCACAAACAACAAATGAGAACGCCTCAAGTGTTTCTACTACAAAATGCAAGGAGTACAATAAAGGATGTTCTAATACACCAAACGATAATGGAATGCGTATTTCAAATGGCAGTCAAGTCAACCAAACCCCGATAGATGATGTTACGCCGACAACCACATTCCCATTTGTAATTGACGTAGTCAGGCATAGAACATCACGAGGTTTCTATTTATTTAACAATGATTTCTTTTTCGAACTTGACATCTTTTACAACCTTCATTACTTAATACACCAATTTTTTTAGGTATTCAAATTCATCCGCGTACTTTATTACCCCAATTTGCTGAAGTAGTTGATCAACCTTCCCTCCAACATGGGAGCGTAGAAAGGTACTACTTACGCCTACTTTTGTCAAATGTCAGAGGGCCTACTTCTTTTGAACATCTTTGCACAGTTAATGGTCAACGGTGTGCGACATTTCGGAAAGCAGCTCTTGAGTTAGGCTTAATAGAAGACGATGAATATCTATCACAATGTCTCGAAGAAGCCTCTACGTTTCAGTTTCCCAATGCTCTTAGAAGGTTATTTGCGACCATAATGATTTTTTGCCAACCTGGAGATATTCGAAAGTTATGGAATGACCACTTTGATTCACTGTCTGAAGATCATCGGTTACACTGTCAAAGTATAGAACGAGTTCAAAATATGGTTCTTACCGAAATAAGTGTCTTGGTACAATCCATGGGTAAAAATTTCAATGAATTCGACCTTCCTAAGATAACAGACGATGTTAACTTACAAGATGCAGGTTATCGTGAGTTACAAGAAGAGTATGGGATTGTTTTGGAACCTGAACACTTGAGTGCCAAATATTCACTTAATCCGGACCAAAAAAACGTGTTTGATGAGATCATGATGCATGTTGATAATGATCTTCCAGGCGTGTTCTTTATTGATGGTCCAGGTGGAACTGGAAAAACATTTTTGTACATTGCCTTGCTTGCTGAAATTCGGTCACGTGGTCTTATTGCTCTCGCAACAGCTTCATCAGGTGCAGCGGCTAATAATATGCCAGGAGGTAGAACGGCTCACTCGAGATTCAAGATTCCTCTTAATCTTGAAAATAATTCAATGTGCAATATCAAAAAACAGAGTGGGGCCGCTAAACTGATTCGGTCTGCCAAAATAATCATATGGGATGAAGCGTCGATGGCTAAACGACAAGCGATAGAGGCAGTCGATCGTACATTCCAAGACATTATAGGTGTTAGTCTCCCATTTGGTGGAAAGATAATGGTTATGGGAGGTGACTTCAGACAGGTGTTGCCGGTTATTAAACGTGGCACTCGAGCACAGATTGTAGACTCCAGCGTACGAATGTCACCTCTTTGGTCTTTGACGAAGAAGATGCGGTTGACCATAAATATGAGAGCGCTGAAAGATCCATGGTTTTCTAAATTTCTTTTAAGAGTCGGCGATGGAACTGAAGAACCAATCGAAGGAAACTATATCCGCATACCCGATGACATGACAATTCAGTGCAACAACAGAGAAAACGCTATAAAAGAATTGATCCATGCCATCTTTCCATCAATTGAAGATAATGTATATTCTTCAGATTATATAATCTCTAGAGCAATATTGTTCACTAAAAATGATAGTGTTGACGAGATTAATAATCAAATGATTGAAATTTTTCAAGGAGAGGAAAAAGTTTATTACAGTTTTGATGAAGCTGAAGACGATCAGCGCAACTTCTATCCGGTCGAGTTCTTAAATTCGCTAAATGTTAGTGGTTTGCCGCCTCATAAGCTTCATTTAAAAATTGGATGCCCAATAATATTGTTACGTAATATCGATCCATCACATGGCCTCACGCGGTTGATATGTAAGGGTTTCATGCGAAATGTTATTGATGCGGAAATTGCAGTCGGTCAACATGCCGGAAAAAGAGTTTTTTTGCCAAGAATCCCTCTAACCCTTTCTGAAGATGACATGTTCCCATTCAAGCTGAAAAGAAAACAATTTCCAATTCGACTTAGCTTTTCCATGACGATTAATAAAGCTCAAGGTCAAACAATTCCGAACGTTGGTATTTATCTACCGGATTCTGTATTTTCACATGGACAACTTTATGTCGCGTTATCAAGAGGGATTTCAAGACAAAGTACGAAGGTGTTGGTACATCTCGCCAAAGAATTCAAACAACGCGGAGTTTACACATCAAATGTTGTCTACCAGGAAGTGTTGCGTGATTAATTAATCGCATCCATATCAAAACGAAGGTAAGTTAGTAGATTTTGTGCCTTATTTGCTTCCAGAAATTACTTTTTAATTACTATTTTAAAGCACCTGTAAGCGTGTAACATTTTTTTATGTGTCGAAATCTGGTACAGGAGAGGAGAAGATACAAGAAAGTCATAAGCGAACGGATGTATTGGTAAAACAGGAAGAGATACAAGAGACTCCCCGCATTTTGTTTTTATTGTTTTGTCCAGCTACTTGACTGTTTTGAACTCTTCTTGTTTTTAATTACATCTACTTCCTTGTTTTGTACTATTCTTGTAGAAGATCACGAATAAGAAAACTAACTTAAGTACTATACGATATATCACGAGACGACGGATAAACTAACGGTAAATGAGTATCCTATTGTAAATCGCCACTCCCGCCGCATCGCGCGGGTAAGTGACTAGTATATATATATATATATATATATATATATATATATATAGGAAAAGTGTAAAATACATTACGGCTTAACGTACATCACGTACGACAACGTGCGTGATTATGTGTATAACGTGCGTGATTAATGTTTTCCAACATGCGTGATTTGGGTTTTTTAGTTTATAACGTGCGTGATTTTCAAATGAACGTGCGTAATTAGCTGTCGTACGTGATGTACGTTAAGCCGTATTGTACGTTAACTGGCCTCTATATATATATATATATATATATATAGTGTGAGGTTCATTGGGGAACACTAAAAAAGTGGGGAACAGTGGGGAACCGACTCAAACGAACTCCGATTGGACTCATTCCAGCGGCGTTGGAACCGGCTCGTCGAACCCTAATTAGGATCTCTTAACCCTAAATCATAACCCCTAAACCCTAAGTATATTAGGGTTTGGCTTTTAGGGTTTAGCTTTAGGGTTTAGCCTTAGGGTTTAGCTTTAGGGTTTAGTTTTAGGGTTTAGGGTTTATCTTTAGGGTTTAGCTATAGGGTTTAGCTTTAGGTTTAGCCTTTAGGGTTTAGCTTTTAGGGTTTATAGTTTAGATTTTACGGTTTAGCTTAGGTTTTAGCCTTATTTTTTTAGCTTTAGGGTTTAGAGTTTAGGAGTTAGGATTTAGGGTTTAGGGTTAAGAGATCTTAGTTTGGGTTCGACGAGCCGGTTCCAACGCCGCTGGAATGAGTCCAATCGGAGTTCGTTTGAGTCGGTTCCCCGCTGTTCCCCACTTTTTTAGTGTTCCCCAGTGAACCTTCCCCTATATATATATATAGGTAAAGAGTATGGTACAAATATCCTTATCGTACATTATGTACGCGCTTACCACAGCCATACACGTAACCTGATTAAATTTAATTAAATAAGGGTATATCAGACATTCCATTCGATCATCTAAGGGCTAATCAGTGAATTCCGTCAACTAGGAAGCAGATATGGAGTTCGTTTTCGTAACCGTCCATTTAATTATGTATCAATTCGATTTGTAGGGTTTTTGATTTGATTCATGACCGAACCGCGTTTTCCGAAAATGATGGATTAATCATTTATGATTCATCAATAGGTTTATTAGATTCAGTTCTGGGTTTTTTTTTATTTGAAACTTTTTTCATTTTATTAGATTTTATTGATGGTTGAAGATAAGTTGTTTCTGGTTTTACTTATTTGGGTTTACCATATCGCATATGTTTTGGATGTATCGCATGTGGTGTTTTAACATAGTCCAGGTATTTAAGAATGGAACTTTTGTATAATTTCGCATGTTTTAAATTAAACATTTCGCACACATTGAAGTTTCATATTTAATTTCGCATGTATAAGTTCGAGATTTCGCAAACCTGGAAGTATGTATCAAATATAGCTATTTATTTTGCAGGCTTTAATAATAATTATTTTTTATTTTCGCACAGTGTGTTTCATTATTCAGTTCAATAATCGAAATCAAATTATTCAGCTCAATAATTGATTTCAATAATTCACATCAATAATTTTTCTTTTATTATATATTTTACATTTTTATCACTATTTCAAACATCCGATTAAAAATGGCAGATCTACCAACATCATCTTCTTCTGAACCAAGTATCAAGCAGGCTTTGATGCAAAGGATTAAGAGGATCGATCATGTCAAGAGATGTTGGAGGCCAACATTTCTCGTGTAACAGAAAACATGAAGAGAAGACAAGAAATTCTGAACTTGCTATCTCAGATGCAAGTGAGTAGTCTTAAAGAAATTGCTGTTATGTTTATGGTGGATTTGGGTGAGAGGGATGAGAAACAGTTGAAAGAGTTGGCCGATGCAATAACTGTCTTAAGATGCTCGATGAAGATGAAAATGGAGTTTCTTTCATCTTTTGAATGAACTTTTGTTTTAATTTGTGTCATGTTTCAATAAATTCAATGAACTTTTGAATGGATTTGTATTTCTCATGTTTATAGTCACCTTTTTTTTGCAAATTTTAATAATTCAATGTCAAGCTTGCGATTTTAAACACAATATATGCGAAATAAAAACACAAATGCGAAATTAAAAACACTAATATATGCGAAATTAAAAACACTAACAAGTCTAAATATTTAACATAAATCCAACATCAAACAAGTTTACTTTGGCTTTCCAAAATATCTACTCATCCTTTCTGGGATTATCTTATCCAAATCTTTCATATACATTTCTTTGTCTGGCCTTTTATCGAAAGCATTTGCCTTTTTAATTATTTGCTGACGATGTATATTGTGTTCGGATAGAATGATTTTACTGAGATATCTGTGCCTTAGGAGATGAAGTTGTGATTTCTGTCTGTTGTTTACTTCATCTTCTTTCACAAATCCAGTCACCCATGGTATTGTGTCTCCTTTGTATGTTTCCATGTGACGCATCGTAAACACTCCACAGTCTACGCCGTTATTCTTAGTCCTCCAATCCATCTCTTTTCTTTCTATCACTGAGGTTGCAAGTTCTTCTATAGCCGGTGTTGATTTTAAAGCCTTTTGTAGGTATAAAACCAATACCCTTCTCTGTAACATAGCAACATTGTGTTAGTAGCTTTTACATAATATATAACATGTATATGAAAAAGTTTTTGTTTTTACCAGTGTGTCTGGTAGCCCCTTGTATCTATCCTTGAAGTCTTGTTCAGCTGCTGAATTGTCAATCGGCTCAATTTTGCCGGATTTCAAGTTGAAGCACAAGACATAGAAGTGGTCACCTTGAAGTACCGGAATAAACACCAGGTCAACCGAATCAAGTTTTTTTACCTCATATCTCAGTAATAAGTCTTCAAAATTTGAGGCAAATATGTTTAGTCGTTGGTTGTCTGTGTATTTCTCCTCGTTGTAAAAGATATCCAGCTCTATGTTATGTAATTAGAATCAAAGTTATGCAAACAATGGATTCACATGCGAATTGTATATATACCACATGCGAAATTCACAAGAGTATGAGAAATGTTTAACAGGAAAAAATTCTTTTATAATACATGCGATTTAGATATAAATAGCGTGCGAAATCATTGAATATGCATTTACTGTTATAATTTCAAATGGCTAAATGTATATGAAAACATACCATCATTGTGCTAAACAAGAAGAGTCTGTATGGAGATGATTTTCTATCTCTCTTCTTCTCTTAAAGGTTTAGAATATCCACAAATGCATCTATTCCGTTCGATGCTACGTATTGACCCCTGTAGAAGCTTTCAAATATAGCTTTGAATGTGGCAACCTCAGTTTTTGATCGGTAAAATTCTTCTCTGCCAGCCATAAAATAAATAATTAATATTTTGTTGTATGTATATATTTTAGATGTTTGTTAGTTGATATAACTTTTTTACTTACTCTATGCCTGCAAACGTAGCAAATGTATATCGGATCACACTCAATTCTTGAGTCAATAGTGCTTCGTGCAGGTTTACCACTCTGTTGCAGTAAGGGGAACAAAATTTGTCTCCGAGTTCTTTACATCTTTTCTCAGCTCGAATTTTTGCTTGTTCTATTGTCTTATAAAGCAGTTCATTTAACCCTTTTGGTAGAACTTGTTTTGGATTTGAGTTTTTTTTGCCCCTAGCTGGTTTTTTTCCTTTATTTTCTTCCATGCTGGGTCCCAGGCTTAAAAGCAACTCTACTGACTGCAATTCCTCAGCCGTTACCTGAGGGCATTCAACTTTCGGTTCCTTCTCCACTTCGATTCCTGAATCGATTCCCGAATCTGGTTGTTGAGGGTCTTTTTGTGTAGTTTCTCCCAAAGAAACTGCTTCCACTGCCTGCACTTTTTCTTGAACTTTTTGTTGAATGTTTTGTGTAGATTCTGCCAAGTTAACTGTTTCTTCGATAACAGTTTCGTTTCCACCACTTTCTGCAGCCCAGTGTAAGTTAAGAAATACAATATTTTGTGCTTTTTATTTTTTTTTCCTAATAAAAAGTGTTTTTTTTTTACCTTTGGCAGGTGGTTTGTAAGCGTATACACCCGGTTCCACAGTTTGAATGTTTGCAATAAGGGTGTCTGTGACTCCTTCATCATCTTTATTTGTCAGGGCTTCATCATCTGGTTGCAGCACACCTATAGATATAAAGTATTTAATTTTAATACATTAGAATCAAAATCGCAGGGGTATACATTACATCGCATGCGAAATCAAATTTTAAGTTTTTGGAAGAAATCGCATGTGTTTTTTTTAAATTTCGCATATGAATAAAAAAACAGTGATTTGTTATATGATTTCACATGTATTAGAGTTGAGTTCGCATGTTTTACCTTCTGATGCCATTTGTACCAAAACAATTGAGATTAGTTTTTGAGCCTCTTCATCCTGTCCACTTTTTTCGTTTGTATTAACTTCATGGTTAACTTCAGAAGCTGGATTTTCATGCTCTTCATTGACAGGAGGGGGTGAAGGTTCATGCTCTTGAACCGAATCATGTGGCACACAAATTGGATTATTCCGAAGTGTCTCATCCCACTCCTTACAGGCCGTCATAATCTCCGGATCCCAAAAACACTTAGTTTTTGCTTCTGAAACTAAGTTGTTCATCACTTGAACATCTTGAACCATTTTAAGGTATTTTTTGACATTTGCTTTCATTTTTTTCAAGAGATTCTGTAATATTTTTCTAGTTAGATACTATCAAACCAGAAGTTAAATATAATGGATTAAGTGAAATTAATATTTTGTTTGCGCTTACCTTTTTGTTGGTTCTCGAAGCCTCTAGTTCTCGGTCGTGGGCTGTGTCGTAGAATACTGATGGTGAAAGTTGAGCAGGAGTGTTGCAATAATCCATCATTTTCTGTGTCTGTGTTCCAACTCCAAACTCAAGGTTCAACTGAGACATTTCATGGATTTCAAAACTGAAATCCATGAAATCATCAATGTTCTCGTTATCCTTTGGCTCATCCCCGAATTCTACGTTTTGTACTGCACGCGCAGTCCTTCTTTTGTAGCTTATTGTGGTGTCAACCGGCGGTCGTAGTGTATACTCATCCGTTGAACGCTCTTCTTTTTCTTCATCTTCTTCTTTTTCACTCTCACTTTTTTCTTCATTTTCTTCTTCTTCTTCTTCACTCTCACTTGACGCCCAAACAGGCCCGTCATCTGAAATATGCTCTTCGACTTTATCAATATCCGAAGATGTGATATAACGAATAACCGGTATCTCCACAGCTTTCTCAAACAGGTTAAGCTTCTTGTTGTATTCATGCGTGTATAGAAGCTGTATAAATCGCAAGATCATTTTATTATTTGACAAAACAAACTAGTATTTTAAATACGTTTTTATGTAATGTACTAATGCATACCGTAAGAAAGGCAACAGGTCCCACAAATTGTATTTTATAGTTTTTCCAGCCTGCTCGTGTACGACGCAAAGTTTCAAGTAGATATGTGCACCAATCTAGATTTTGTATTTCCTCAACAACTTCTACTCCAAGCAAACATCTATCATTTGCAGTCGTTGCTTTTGTAATCTCAGCAAAGAACGTCATCCAGTACACAAGGAAATTTAATCTAAACAGGCTCCCCCCATCTCTTTGATTTTTCATTGTATCTGCAATTAAGCCATGGGTAATTCTCATGTTTTCCCCCCACTGGCTTAAGAAGTTGCTCCTGACAGCATTTCCCGGTTCTTGACTTTTTTCAATTTTCTCTTGCTTTTTGACTTTTCTCTTATCGGTTATTATTTCAACCTTCTTTGGCCCCTTTGGTATTCCAAATACCTCGTAAAGTGTGTTCGATGTTATTTTTATTTGGTGTTTTCCTACGTTTAGCGTATCGAACTTCTCGTCAAAGTTTCTGGCTAGCCAATATGCCAATCGTGTCGAAATATGGTTGATATTGATATCTAGAATAGCTCCAAATCCCATATCCCTCACCTCATCAATCTGTTTTTTTTTGAAAATTTTCTCACAGTGTCCATATATGAGTTAGGTTGACATCTCAGCAGTATTGCTTCGTTGCTGTATTTGAAGAATTCCCTATGTTCTGTTTTATGTGGTTTATCCTTTTCTGAATGTTTTTTTGTCTGTTTCTTTGATTTCCTCTCATCTTTTTTCTTTTTTGTGGGTGTCTTAACAAAGTCATCCTCTTCAGAACTTTCTTCAACTATCCTTCTCCTTCTATTCTTGTTAATTTTTATCAGAGTTGATATTGGGCCTTCAAAGTCATCATCAGATTCTATTTATACAAAATTGCATGCTATAGTAAAAAACACTTACAAATTCGCATATATCAGTTAATCATGTACACTAAGGCATTAAGTGATAAAATCGCATGAATGATTTATCAGTAAGCAGTACCAAAACTAGTTTATCATATGAAATCGCATGTGCCTTTTTATCAATTCGCATGTTCAATCTAACCTAAAACAAAAAAATGTTCAACAAACAACATTTTATCATATGAAATCGCAAATGTCATACAAAATCCTCACAAAACCCTATATGATATCGCACATCTATCATGTATCATTAAGGAAACTGCATAATAATGCAAAACCTAATCAATAACAAATACTAGTCATAAACCCCAGCAAAATTGTAGTTGTGAACAATATGTAATCTTATAAAACTATATGTTTCAATTAAAAGGTTAATAAACAAACAAAATCGCATTTGACTTTAAAGCCCCTGTGTATTCCACTATAAAATCGCAAATGTCAATCGATACCTGGATTCATCTTCTTCGCTTGTGGTCTGTCGTTGTTTGCCTTGCTTCGTTTCTCAATATTCATGAATCCTAGTTGAAATCGCAACGGAGAGTAGCAGGGAACTTTTGGAGAAGGAGAATGCAATGTTGATTTTGTGTTTACGCTATGATTGTGAGTTATTGTGTGCTGATTATCAGGGGTTTTGATTTCGCAATGGACGATTTTAACCTTGGCGGTTTCTTTTATTAATTTTAATTTGATTTATTTAATAGTTAAACACGCGCTTTAAATTAGATGATCTGACGGTTGTGGTTGTACCGTACATAATGTACAATTAGTGTATTTGTATGTTAACCGGCCTCTCTCTCTCTCTCTCTCTCTATATATATATATATATATATATATATAGTGGAAGGTTCAAATGACAATAATTTTTTTGTAAGAAGAAAAAAGAAGAAGTTTCAACCAATAAGAATATTTCATTTGACTTCATTTAATATTTGCATTTAATTTTAATATAAGGGTATATTGGTAAACTTACATAAATCATTAATTTGTATTCTTTCCCTTTAATAAGTAACTAAATTAAATTTGTAACTACTTTTCAAAATATATAATTTTTCCAAATTAAAAAAACAACTTAATTTAAAGTGTAGAATAAATTACTAGTTGTGTAAGATAAATTATGAGTTGTGTAGGATATATTTCGAGGTGTGTAGGATAAATTTCGACTCTGTACGATAAAATTGTATAATGTGTAGGGTATATGTAGGAAAATTTTGATATGTGTAGGTTTTGTAGATTATATGTAGGATAATTAATGTTAATTGACTAATTAATTAAGGAGAAAAAAATTAATAATATGAGTTATAAATGAAATAGTATTTTACTAATATGCCCTTTCTTCTTATATTAAATTTATTCTCAAATGAACCTTCCCCTATATATATATATATAGGGTAAGGTTCATGCGAGAACCACCCTTATTGCGAGAACCGCGAGAACCAATGTGAACACAACCTAAAATAGTTAAAAATAGCTAAAAAAACCTAACCCCCACCCCCCCCCCCCCCAAAAAAAAAAAAAAAACCTAACCCCCCCTCCACAAGCTAAATGCTAAAAACTAAAACCCCCAAAAAACCTAACCCTCCCCCCAATCTAAAATGCTAAAAATAAACCCCCAAAAAACCTAAAAAAATCTAAAAAAATAAAAAAAAATCTATTTTTTTAATATTTTTTATGTTAAAATCGCTACTTTTAGTAGCAAAAAAAAAAAAAAATTAAAATTAATTTTTTTTTTGCTTCGAAAAGTAGCGATTTTTTTATAAAAAAATATTAAAAAAAAAATTTGTGTGATTTTTAGCTATTTTTAGGCATTTTTTGTTGTGTTCACATTGGTTCTCGTGGTTCTCGCAATAAGAGGTGGTTCCTAACGGATCTTTGTCCTATATATATATATATATATATATATATATATATATTCATGTATTCATACATCAAAATTCAAAAAGAATGATTTGATGCAAAAACTACTAATGTTTTTCTCATATGACGAAGTTCATACATGTTTTGACCAAGATATACACAACCTTCATATAAACTATTGATTTAAATTTAACTTCATATAAACTATTGATTTAAAAATAACTTCATATAATATAAACTGTTGACTTAAAAATATAAAAAAATGTAATGTAATTGTTTAATCTGTATATAATATCAGAAGATTAAGAAAAAAAATGGTAGGAGGGGCTAACATGGAATAGGGTCTACATATGTTATCTTTTATGTTTATGTTTCTGATTATGTTCATTATCTGATTCTGTTTTGCATTAGTTATATCTTTGTTGACTCAGTATCTGTACCGATTTGTAACAATATTCGTCTCAATGTCAGTATCAATTTCGATTTAGATTCAGATTCCATGTTATATGTTTAGTTTGTATATGTCAGCATCTATTATTAGTGTAAGTTTCATAGTCAATTCAGACTCAGTTCTGTTATGTTTTGCTTCCGTTGGTTGGCTTTTACGTGTGTTATAGATTCCTCCATTACAGAGCGATTTTTGGCTAAACCGTAGTTTTCGTGTTGTGTTTGTATTATTTGTTTGACAGATAATCTGGAAAATTCGGGGAATTAGTAGACTAGAGTGCTTTAAAAATCAAGATTTTCTTTCTTTCTGGCCTGTAATAAAAAGTAAATTGGGATCTTATTGATTAAATTGTTTGGATTGATTTTTGGGTTTGATATATGTAATACGTCAGCCTGTTCCGGGTTAGGTGTGTTACAATAAATAATAATGATTATTATGTGAATGTATATTTATTATATTAAATAAAAATTATATAAATAAAAAGCTCATTAAGGATCACAAGCCAGCTCAAGCTTGATATGTGAAGCTCAGACTTGAACACATTTATCATATGATTATCAATAAAAGCTCGAGCTCAGGTTCAGGCTCGTTTAAGCTCGGCTCGTGTCGAATTTTAGCCAGCTCGAGCCAATCTCGAGTAGATCTGTGATTCCTTCTCGCTTCGCCCTTGGCTTTATAATATAATTTCCATTAAAAAAGCAAAAAGATTTGTATTTATTACTTTTTTATTCAGTTTTGAGTATGCTTTAGAGATAAAAATAGAAAATATTGAATTCATGCCAATTAATTTCCGTCTCCTATAAATACAACTCTCATCCCATCAAAATCCCAACAATATACATCATGAAAAAATGGCAAATCTTGCTCATTTTTCTTATATCTTTACAAATGGTTTTCATGTACATTATGTACCACAAGACCGAACATTATTTCTCCATACAAGGTGTTACATACCAAATCCGTGTCGTTAACGGTTTCACCAACAACTCTTCTGTCCCTCTAGTCATCTGGTGCACCTCACAAGATGGTGTCGATATGGGTGGCCGAGCCCTTCAAGAAGGCGACGACTACACTTGGTATGCTCGGCTCACTTTCTGGACCCCCGCCCCGGGTTACACTTGCACCGTAAAGTGGGACCAAACCCGAAAGACCTTTGAACCTTTTCAGGGGCATCAAGACAGACATAGGTGTGGAACTCATAGGAAATGTTTGTGGCTGGTCAAGGAAGATGGGATCTATTTCGGCAATGATGAGTCTAATTGGGTTAAAGATTTTTCATGGAGAAAAATATAGTATGTGTTTGCTGACCATTTTAAGGAAGAAAAAAAAAAGATTTTGAAGCTTTTGTTTTTTGAACGACTATATTTTTTAATCTCCGTCGTCTGTGTGACTTGAACCTAAAGATTTCGTAGTTGGTCACAACGTTTTATTTTCCTTACAACCACTAATGTGTTTTTGTAAAATCGTTTGTTCTTCTTTTAGTTTTATAATTTAATCAATGATTAGTAGACTATAGTAGATCATCATACTCAGTAAATCTCATTAATAGCAAAGCTAAGTTAGGGTCTGAGGAGGGTAAATGTAGACAGCCTTACCTCTACCCGTAGAATAGAGAGGCTAATGTGCATTTATTAGTAAATCGACTTTATGATATTTTAAAATTGCATAGAGTGTTTTCATTATTTGATTACCTTTTTGGTTGTATACATTAAACATTAATAAATATATAGATTTATTCATTTAAAGATTTGCTTTAAATATGAGAAATTATATATTTACTTCCTCTTAGGGGTTGTTTGTTTACCTCTTAATGGTTCAGACCTCTTACTGGTTCAGCACATAATGGTTCAGACTGTTTGTTTCATGAACAGATGTCTGGATGGTTCAGACATTTGCCTCTGAATGGTTAAGATATATATGAAGAGTCTGAATGGTTAAGACCTCTAATATGAATTAGTCAGACATTTGCTTGTGAACAGTTAAGCATTATACAGGCTCTTAATGGTCTAAACCTCTTACTGGTTCAACACTTAATGGTTCAGACCTCTTACTGATTCAGCACTTAACCATTTAGATGTTGCTAAACAACCCCTTATTCATTTAGAGATTTGCTTTAAATAGTAGAAATTATATATTTACTTCCTCTAATTAATACCTTTGCTATAAAAAAAATTTAGTGATTTTTTTTAAAAAAAAAGGTGGGTTAAATGTACATACTCTTATTATTTTTTATATCCCTCCTAAAAAAAGTCACTTTAAAAGTTGTCATATTTCCTTTCTAGATTTTTTTAAAGATCAAAATTACTTTAGGTAAAGAAAATTAAAAACGTTTTAAAATAAAATAAATACAAATATTTTCCAGAAACTAAGAAATAAAGATTTTTTTTAAAGATCGAAATCTATACATATAATAAAAGAAACCACTTTGAGAACACTTGTCATCATATTAGGCCATTTCTTTTGGATAATTATAATTTTAATTTAATCTTTTCTAATTAATTATAGATAATCCTCCTACTAAATATTATTTAGTTTAATTATTACTTTTATATTTATTTATTTACTTCAAATTCAAACTTAGTTATGTGATATTAGAGTAAATTACGATTTTGGCCCATGTGGTTATATCACTTTACCCTTTTAGCCCAAAAAGGGATTTTTTAACATCTGAGCCCTCAACGTCTTTTTTTCTAACCATTCTGAACCCCAACGTCTTTTTTTCTAACCCTTTAGGCCCATGTGGTTATATCACTTTTACCCTTTTAGCCCAAAAATGAATTTTTTAACATCTGATCCCTCAACGTCTTTTTTTCTAACCCTTTTGGACCCTAACATCTTTTTTTTTCTAACCCTTTTGGTAGGGGCCAAAAGGGTTAGAGGCCAAAAGGGTTAGAAAAAAAGACGTTGTGGGTTCAGATGTTCTAAAATTTAAATTGTTAATTTAAGATATTTTTAAATAAACAAATTATTTATCACGAAAACCAAACTTTGTATTAATATATGAAATATTTTTATTTTCATTACTAAAAATTATTATATCAATTTTATTACATAATTTATAAATCATATTTCTCGGAGTTGGTACCAACATTTTATCACTCAAATAGATGTTGATTTGCTTCTTGAATAAAATATATTCTTTTCAAGAACCATCTTCACAATCACCATATCCATCACGTATCGAGTATTATCCATTAGTATATTGAAAGATATGACTTTTTTTATTATTGGTATATAAAATTAGATTTATTAAACCCGTGTAATACACGTGGTTTTTTATAGATATACATTTTTAATTATTTACTATACAAAATTACATTTATTCGACCCGTGTAATAGATGAAGTTTTTTAAGATATAACTTTTTATTATTTGATATATAAAATTAGATTTATTCAATTCGTACGATACACATGGTTTTTCTAAGGATATAATTTTTTTATTATTTAGTAATGGAAATTACATTTATTCATCCCGTGTAATACACATATTTTTAAAGATGTAACTTTTTTATTATTTGGTATATAAAATTACATTTATTTAACCCGTGTAATAAAAGAACTTTTCTTAAAGATGTATTATTTTATTATTTGGTAAACAATATTACATTTATTCAACTTGTGTAAAACAAGCGGTTTTAAATATATAACTTTTCTATTTGGTATATAAAATTATATTTATTCAACCCGTACAATATGGTTCTTATAGATATAACTTTTTATTATTTAATATATAAAATTTTATTTATTCAACCCGTGCAATAAAAGAGGTTTTTAAAGATATATTGTATTATTATTTAGTATATAAAAGTAATTTATTCAACCCGTGTAATACACGGGGTTATAACCTAGTTACTTTAGGTAAAGAAAATTAAAAACGTTTTAAAATAAAGTAAATAAAAATATTTTCCAAAAACTAAGAAATAAACTTTTCTAAAAAAATACATTTTTATAAAAGCTTAAAAATTGTATAAAGTACGTATAATAAAAAAATGAAAATACATAAAACAGATTACCTGAATGCAATATTCAAATTTGATTGCAGAAACTTAAAAAAAAACTAAATTATCGAAAAATAATCTTTTTAACGGCAAATTTGGATCACTGACGGATCACTGGAGTATCATCGTGTCACGAACGGAACCACCTGATCAAATCCATCTCCACTGGCACTAGACATAATGTTTATACACCAATTCAGGAGGAAACCCAATAAATATGGGAAAACCCCCTCTTATAAGAATCAAACCCAGAACCTATTAATCACAAAATCTTTTTTTACCCCTAAGATGTCACTCTAACACAATGTTAATGTCCACTTTAAATAAAAAGAAAATAAGTGGCATAATTTGAACGCAATCATCATCATCATCATACTCAGTAAATCCCACCAATAGCAAAGCAAAGGTAGGGTCTGAGGAGGGTAAGATGTAGACAGCCTTACCTCTACTCCCGTAGGAATAGAGAGGCTGCTTCCAGTGAGGCCCCCGGCTCGATAGTAGTTTTGCATCAAGCCTTGGACATAAGGCACATAACACTCAGCAATCGGGACAAAGACCGATTAGTGCATGTACCCTTTTGTCTTTCAGCTATCAACGCCACCACATGATGCATGATTAACCGTCCTCGGCTTTTAACGTTATTTTCACAAAATTAGTAAAATAACGTTAAAATTAGTGCACTTTCACTTTTAACGTAAATTTGAACGCAATCAAATAAACTAAAATCATCATTAACCTTATATATAAAAAAAAATAACTATGCCTCAATTTTACTGTTTGGTTTGGGGTTATTTGATCAGCTTTGAGTATAAATTTCAAACCAAATCATTTGTTACGGTTTGAAAATTTTGAAGCCAACTTAATGGTTCAGACCTCTTACTGGTTCAGCACTTAACCATTTAGATGTTGTCAAACAGCCCCTTATTCATTTAGAGATTTGCTTTAAATAGTAGAAATTATATATTTACTTCCTCTAATTAATACCTTTGCTATAAAAAAAATTAGTGATTTTAGAAAGAAAAAAAAACGTGGGTTAAATGTACCTACTCTTGTTATTTTTTATATCCCTCCTAAAAAGTCATTTTAAAAGTTGTCATATTTCCTTTCTAGATTTTTTTAAAGATAAAAATTACTTTAGGTAAAGAAAATTAAAAACGTTTTAAAATAAAATAAATACAAATATTTTCAGAAAACTAAGAAATAAAGATTTTTTTTAAAGATCGAAATTACTTTAGGTAAAGAAAATTAAAAACGTTTTAAAATAAAGTAAATAAAAATATTTTCCAAAAACAAAGAAATAAACTTTTCTAAAAAAAATACATTTTTATAAAAGCTTAAAAATTGTATAAAGTACGTATAATAAAAAAAATGAAAATACATAAAACAGATTACCTGAGTGCAATATTCAAATTTGATTGCAGAAACTTAAAAAAAACTAAATTATCGAAAAATAATCTTTTTTTAACGGCAAATTTAGACCACTGACGGATCACTGGAGTATTATCGTGTCACGAGCGGAACCACCCAATCAAATCCATCTCCACTGGCACTAGACATAATGTCTATACACCAATTCAGGAGGAAACCCAATAAATATGGGAAACCCCTCTCTTATAAGAATCAAACCCATAACCTATTAATCACAAAAAAAAATTTCACCCCTAAGATGTCACTCTAACACAATGTTAATGTCCACTTTAAATAAAAAGAAAATAAATGGCATTATTTGAACGCAATCAAATAAACTAAAATCATCATTAACCTTATATATATAAAAAATAACTATGCCTCAATTTTACTGTTTGGTTCGGGGTTATTTGATCAGCTTTGAGTATAAATTGTAAACCAAATCATTTGTTACGGTTTGAAAATTTTGAAGCCAACCATCAAAAGATTAAAAGAAAAAATGAGTGGGAAACCAAACAAATAACGAGTTTGGGTCGGTTTCATGGTTTTAAACCGAACCATTTATTTCATTAACTAACGAACATGAGCACATCTTTTGATCATGTAGCTTAACGAACGAACTTGAACACGTATTTGGTTCCTTCAATTATGTTTATGAACGTTCGTTTATGTATGTCCATTTATATTTGTTAATATTCATTTAGGTTTGTTCGTTTGTGCATGTAAATAGTTCGTTTAAAATGTTAATGAACGAACATATTCATTTTCTAAATGAATGATCATAAATACATTACTTAACCATTTTTGTTTATTGACTAAAAGATACGAAAAATGTTTCAAATAAGTGCTAAAAACTCTTCAACTATTATTAAAAAAACCACTTTCTAAAAAAACTTAAAGAGAGTAAATTACTTTTTTAGTTTTTGTGTTTTAGTGGTTTTAACAACTTGAAGTGCTAAAAACTCTTCAACTATTATTAAAAAAACGAGTTAATTACATAGTTAGTCCCTGTGGTTTGCACAAAGTAACATACTTAGGTACTAATAGTTTAAAATAACATTCTAGGATATTAACTTTTCATTTTGTAACGTTTGGGGGTATTAAGCTTATTTGTAGGCTTAAAATCACATTCTGTTAGTACCTAAGTATGTTATTTTGTGCAAACCACAGGGACTACCTATGTTACTACCTTAGAAGTTAATACCTCCAAACGTTACAAAATGAAAAGTTACTACCCTAGAAGGTGATTTTAAACTATTAGTACCTAAGTATGTTATTTTGTGCAAACCACATGGACTAACTATGTAATTAACTCTTAAAAAAACCACTTTCTAAAAAAACTTAAAGAGAGTAAATTACTTTTTTAGTTTTTGTGTTTTAGTGGTTTTAACAACTTGAGTTTAAAATCAAAAAGTTTAACGCCACAAGTCTCTAAATGCCTATTTTCTAACTCTTTGAGTCCAAATTACTAACTCTGTTAAATTTTCTCAGTTAACTTTTTTGAAATAACCATAATACCCTTATCTTTATCACCATCTTCAACCTCCACTTTACCATCTCAGCCCCCACTTTTTTGAAATGAACATAACCCTTTAATATTTTATGATGGTAATATGATATAGTTTTTTTCTAAAGGTATTTTTCTACAATTTTATCGTGAGACTTGAATCAAGATCTCCAATTTTAAATATTTTTTTAAGGATTTTGCCTTTACAAATAAGCCACTAACCCCGTTGATAGTAATATGATATACTATATTATAGTTAACTAGGTTAGAACCTCGTGTATTACACGGGCTGAATAAATGTAATTTTATATACTAAATAAAACAATATATCTTTAAAAATCTCGTTTATTACACGCATTGAATAAATGTAATTTTATATATTAAATAATAACAATTATATCTTTAAGAACCCCGTATATTTGACGTGTTAAGCAAATGTTTTTTAAAAACCTTGTCACGGGTTGAGTAAATGTAACTTTGTATACTAAATAATAAAAATAAATATATCTTTAAAAAACCTCGTGTATTGTATGGGTTGAATAAATCTAATTTTATATACAATTTTTTTTTAAAATTATAATTTTAAAAACTCCGTATAGTATACGGGTTGAATAAATGAAATTTTGTATAGTAAGTATATATAGTTCAGGAGCTATATACACGTAGCTCGTCCATCTTCACATATTCTTTTATTTTCTTCAAATAATATGAATATATAAAGAGAATGAAATTTTTTTAAAAAGAAATCTTTTTAAGAGTGGTTTTGTAAAAGCTTGTAAAAAATACTTTTACTCATAAGAAAACATGTGTTGAGCAAATTTTTTTTTTAAAAACCTTGTTTATTACACACACGGGTTGAGTATATGTAATTTTGTATAATAAATAATAAAAATAAATATATGTTTAAAAAACCTTGTGTATTGTATGGGTTGAATAAATCTAATTTTATATACAAAATAATAAAATATTATAATTTAAAAAACCCGTTGTATTATACGGGTTGAATAAAATGTAATTTTGTATAGTAAGTATGTATAGTTCATGAGCTATATACACGTAGCTCGTCAATATTCACATATTTTTTTATTTTCTTTTTAATTTTCACAAATAATATAAATATGTAAAGAGAATGAAAAAATAAAAAAAAAATCTTTTTAATAGTGGTTTTGAAAAGCTTGTAAAAACACTTTTACTCATAAGAAAACATGAGGATGATTACTATTGACTTACTCTTTTGCATTAACCATTTTGTATTATATAATTATATAAATTAAAGACTACAACTAAAAAAATTATTCAAAAGAAATAAAAAGTAATTCGTGTTCATGCATATGCTTCCAAAAATTTATTAACATAATTAATTAATTTAGTAATCACATCATATATATTTGCAATTACATGAATTTGAAACTTATGGATCTTACTTTGTTATCACTTTCAATGTCTATACGATTTTTAAACAGGGGATGACACAAAATAATTAGAACAAAAGCTACAATTTCAACTTTCGAGATAATCATATTATTATCGATTATATCTTATTTCTTATCATTTATTAATATTTATATAAAAAAAGTTCTTAGATTACAAAAAAATAAAAATATTTATAATTAAAAAACAGATAGCTTCAATGAATGACACTTGTCCCTTAAATGGTTTCTTTTATTATATAGTATAGATAGATTTGAAAATAACATATATTTATTCACGTAACAAACATCAACTTTAACACGGATATGTTTAAATTTTTGCTGTCTATCCGTTTAATGTTAATTTGTGAATACGAGTAATGGGGCTTAGTTATAATATAAACAGCCAATATTGACTTCACTTAAATGATTTGTTTTAATTGATGTTTAAACTTTTTTATTTTTCTTTATCTCTCATTTTAAATATTATTAATAATAAGAATTTGTATTAATTTAGATTAAATATTATTATTTTTAGTATTATTAATAATTTTAATCAATTAAATGAGAGAATGACAAGTGTCTCAAAACATGTTTCTTTTATTATATAGTATAGATAATATAGATTTGGATTATAACCTTTATTAGTTAGATTTTTATTTCAATAATTTTGTACATTAATGTTATCGGTGTGGGGTCCATTAATGGTCTTAGTTATTTTTATATAAAGTGTGTTAGAGATTATAGTTGTCAATGGCACAAGGCGCAAAGGGTGAGCCTTGGGCCTTAATGCAAGGCGCTTAAAAAGAGAGGCTTGTTTAGGCAAGTCGTTTAGTATACAGATGTAGTTTTTAGGGATTTAAGACATGTTTTAGGCTTCTTTAAGACTAGTTTAAGGTTGTTCCATGCTTGTTTAGGGTTCTGATAGTTATTTCAAACTTATTTAAACCTGTTCAAACGATTTTTGACATGAATTTTGTTGGAACTTGGCCTGAAAATGCGTCTGCGGGCCTGAAAGTGGGGCCTTTGAAGCGAATCAAGAAGGCTGGGTTGGGCCTGAAAATTGGGCCTAGGCGTGTGCCTAGGTGAGCCTTGACAATAGAGGTTGAGATGATGAAAATAACCTTTAATTTTAAAAAGAGTAAAATGTCAAAATCGTCACTAAGGTTTGGTTAAATTTGCTTGTGCCCATCTAAAAGGACTTTTTTTGCACATTTGAGTCCATTCGGTTTGCGTTCTATTGCCATTTCCAGACAAATCACAAACTCAGTTTATTTTTCTGTTAAGGTGAAGGACATTTTTGTCCTTTTGGATGGAACAAGCAAATATGAAACCTCGGGGACGATTTTGGCATTTTGCTCTTAGCTTGAATTCGAATGAAGTAACCGATAAAGGTTGGTATTGTTGGATATTATGTCCGGTTCGATAAGTCAACGCTGCCGACCGGCTCTTGACCCGTAAAAGTTACACCGTGGGCAACGAACTAAAATCCACTTAACTAATTTAACTGGTAATCACGAACGATACGCGAGTATTAAACTGAGAGGCGGGTACATGGACCGGGTGAGACAAGAGCACTCTTCTACGCCACTTGTCGCGCATGCACTCTTGCATCGCCACTTGTCGCGCACCTAGATCTTGGCCAATGGCAACACATGCACTATGCATGTGTGGCACTTGGCAAGCATGCATAAGGTTCCATGGCTTTAAGAGTTTGGGTCTTGCATTGTTGAACGTGTGATGATAAATAAAAAGGATGCAAGAACTTAAAAAACTCTCTAACACCCACAACTGCCGCCACCGTCGGCTAGGCCGCCGCCGCCGACCCACCCCGCCGTCACCACTACCTCACCGTCGCTCGCCGCCGGTCACCGCCGCCGCTATACGGGTTCGCACTCGCATTCGTTGGTTCGTATCACTAGCACTTGTTCGTTGAACCTCGGTGTTTGGACCGGTTAGGCATTAACCGAGGTATATCTTTCTCATTGGTAGTTAAATATATTTTCACTGTGCTCGTATTTGCATGTGACCGGATCCTGTCAGGTTTCGTCTTGTTGATCATTAGTTTATTTTTCCGCTGCGTTTTATTAATTAACTCGCTTAATTAATTAACTATTATTTATTGAACCGGGTTTTTGATAAATAAAATTTTGACCGATCACCACGGGAACCCAACAGTGGTATCAGGGCCTTGGTTACAACATACGAGTCGGTACCGGTCCTTTTAACCGGAATTAGAACACAAACTTTATTTATTTAAAGTTTATGATCTAATTATTTTTAAGGGCACTTTTATTTTGGTCAATATTTTATTTTGTTTTGTTTTGCTTGACCAAAACATTGCCCGGTTTATTTTGTGATTGTTGTGCGATGTGTAAATCCGGCCCGACCTTATTTTTTGTTGTTGTATATTTTATTCGGTTTTGTAATTATTATTTTTGGCCACCGAGATGGTTCAAAGTTGTAATAGATTAGTTTATGGTTTTGGCCCGTCTTGTGGCTCAAAGTTGTAATAGATAGACCTTTTTGTTTTTGTTGTATTTACTTGTTAAATATTGTTGATACGAAGACCCGAAGCAAAACCGAATGCCAAGAGGAGTCTTGGAGTTAGTGGGAGTTGCTCAAGACAACAAGATGCACTCAAGTCCATCCTTGTGGTTGTTTGTGTGTTGTGACCCCGTGACCCGTTTGGTCTTGCTATTAGGCTCTAGCAAGATCGAACAATTTTGGCCATATGGATTTACATATTTATCTTGCTATTGTGGTTGCTTTTATCTTACAAATTGTTATAACGTAACCAACCTAAATACCAACATGATTTTAAAAGGAGTCTAAAATATTAAAAACAATCACATTAAAACAAGTTCTGAATTGTTTTTATAACTTGTTAAAGTTTTTGTTATAAAACAAAGGTTGTTCTTGAAACAAATAATAACCAATTAAGTTTTGCAAATTAATCTAGTTTTTATTTTCCAAAACTATTAACTTAATAGTTTTCTATTAACTTAAAATTGGTTATTCCAAGTCGCGACAAACTTAGTTTTATAGGTTATCTAAAACTAATTGTCCCGAGAGGTGAAAGGGTTTTTTGGTTATGTCGCAAATTTAATATCTAAATTAAAACCGACTATAACGACCCTATTTGGTAAAAATTAAAATCAATAGTCTATGCCATCCTACTACTAGTAACACTTGGGGCATAATGCGAACCATCAGTGTTGGAGCCACAGCACGACACTTGGTGTCTAGTTTATCCTTCCAAGGTGCAAGGGCTTCGTCGACACATCCGACCCTTCCACATGTGACCGTTTTAGGACGACTATTACTTTTCTTCTCGTGTTTACGTGCCCCAGCTATCTCGAGAACAAAAGTGGCATAGATGAGGCCAAACGTATCAATGCAAGGACAATAGGTTAACCTCTGTCACACCCTGACTTTTGCGGAAGCGTGATTATGGTGTGACCTTCTTAATACCATTGCATTCAATCATAACAACAACTATATGATAAAACCATAGATTTGTCATCCATTAAATGAGTTTAAAACAAACAACATTATTGAAAACGTAGACTTCAATTTCCAGTTTTACAAACCATGCAAATTGTTTATGAGTTCATTAAGGACTCATCAAAAGGTATTGAAAACACCAAGGCTTGGAAGACGTGTCTCGTCCAGGAATAAGACACACTGACCAAACTCAAAGACCATGGATGACATCTTTATTCCTAACGCAGCATAAAAACTTCCAACGCCCGCCAGATCCACTTACTAATTCCCTGAAATACATGTAGTTTGAAAACATCAACAAAAGTTGAGCGAGTTCATGTGTTGGTTTGTATGTATGTATAAACCTTTGAAATCGTTGTAAGTATGTATGTAAGTTTATAAGTCCCGGTATGAAAGCATCAAGGAACAGATCAATTAATGTGTAGCTAATACATTAATATACGTAACATGGTGCAGGAAGACTCAAACCTAGCAGACTTTGTACCGGGCTTCCGGCTGTAAGACATAGTCACCACATGGACCATTCGGCGGACTCATGGATGGGGCTCGCTACACCCAGATAGATCTATCACTCATGCCCATCGGTCCTTATACGAGGAATAATGGTCTCAAGTATTCGCCTACCCATTCACATGATCTACGGTACTTTCCTAGGCTAACCATACCAATTGTATCTGTATGTAATCCTTTTGTAACATGTATTTCACCCCCGAAGTTAATAAACAAAACAGTTTAAAGAAAAGGGGGACATGAACTCACAGTTTTGCGTTCTTCGAATCCACCTGTAACTCAAAGTGTCCTCTGGTGTACACGACTACCTACAATACACTATGGTCTTATTAGGCGAGCGGGTCGTGCCTTGACTTAATATTAATTAGTGCCTTTAAGTTATGTTTCCAAGTGTCTTCATCGTTATTTCAAGTTATATAATTATTTGTTAAAATAATAAATATTTTAACTTAAATTATATTTATTGAATTTTTGGAATAATTGTTAAAACAGTATTTTTGTAATGATACTTCTCAAGTATTTGTACTCGTATTTCCTTCCCAAGGATGAGTATATTTGTATTTGTATAACTTGTTGATGCGTGCGAAGTGTTACTTATTTTAGGTGTATATTTTAAGCCCTTTTTAACACTTATTTTAGCCAAGTTTTAAATTTATAAAACACGATATTTCACTAACACTAAACACACATATGGGCAAGTGCACCCATCGTTGAGTGTAGTATAGCGTTGGTAAGATACCGAGGTCGTCCAAGGACACAAGAGCTTTTAGTACCGGTTTATCCTCAACGTCTAACCAAAATAAAAGTTTAGAAAAATGTTTTAAACTAAGAAAATTAAAAACTAACTAAAATGCTGAAAATAAAAATAAAAGAAAAACAGATAGACAAGATGAATCACTTGGTTCCGACTCGTATCTAGTATAACCTTTGATTATTCCCGCACTTTTGCACATAATTAAGAGATTATCTTAGTTATTGTAGTAGGCCCCTCTTTTGAAGGTGACGTTACCCTCACCCCAGTAGTTTGAGTCAGCAGGGATACAATCCTAAAAGGGTGGATTATTGGAAGATAATGAATTAAGTTATTAATGCAGTATTGTGGTAGGCCCCGCTTTTGGCGGTGACGTTACCCTCGGCTAAGTAGTCTGAGTCAGCAGGGATACAGTCCTAAATAGCCGGGTTATAGTATTAATAGTAGTTAACTTATGAGGGGATCAAAGAGTTTGGACCCCCGCCATCCAATACCGTGAAGTATTGAAGGAGGTCCTACTAAATTTGACCCAGGTCCATTGCAGGACCTCTAAACGCTGAACAATGGCAAGACCTTTACCAAACCGTTCCCTTAACCCCCGACCAGGTAGCCAACATATCTCCATATAGACCGTGGAGATATGAATGGTGAAAATCCTTTATTTTATATAGACAGTAAAATAATGCCAAGACACCACGGACAAACGATAAGGAAAGATCACCTTCAACATAAGTAACTAGTTATTAAAGTCATTAATACAAAACCAAATAAAAAGTGCAAAAGATTAGAAATAAAAAGTATTATACTAGACACTTTGTCTTCACCAAGTGATGTAAGAGACTTAGGCAAACATGGCCTTGATTGTCAAGAACTCTTACGATCAATCTTGGATCCCGAGACGACTCACATACTCTACGATGGACAATGGATGATGGTGGTGGATGATGGTGTTGTGATGGTGGTGGGTGGTGGATGAAGTGTGAGAGAGGTGGTGTGCCAAGGGATGAGATGAAATGAATCCAAGCACTCCTATTTATAGGCTGAACAGAGAGCTGGGCACGGCCTCGTGTCCGCTGGGCACGGCCCCGTGTCCGTCTGACAATCTCTCTCCTCATTAATTGTAATTCGCAATTACAATAAATGCGCCTGCTGTACTTTCGACACGCCCCCGTGTCCGTTGAGCACGGCCCGTGGTGGGCAATAGAAGCTTCTATAGGTTTGTCTTTTCTGCTGCTTCTTGGGCACGGCCCCGTGCTGGCTGAGCACGGGGCGTGTTCAGTCTTCTGATTTCTCTACTTTGCTTTGGAAGGTGCCGTTGAGGGGTCGGGCAGTCCACTAATATTTCTTTTCTTGTATTTATGTTGGATTTAGCTGTCTTTTTGCTTCTTTTGTGTTTTTGAGCTCATTTAATCCTGAAAATACAAAAGGAAGACAAAAGCACTCTTTTTCCAATATTAGTACTTAAAAAGGGTTAGTTTTATGCCTTATTTGATGTAATTTATATGTTGCATTTTACACACATCACTTGTCATGTATTGGCGTCGTATTCCGGTGTGGATTTATACGTACAAGGATACGTATCTTCTTGTAATAGTTAAGTACTCTTATACTTAATTTTGTGTTAAACTTTCCAGAATATTATTTCTAACAAAAGTCCACTAATATATATTTCCCAAAATATATATTTAAGAGTTATTACTTAGAAAAATTACTTATAATTTTTCCTTTCGGCAAAAATATTTGTAGTTTCAATATATTTTCAAGTCTCACTTAGAAAATATTTATAAACTTATTTTGTCCAAAAATAATGTATTTCAAGTTTATGTATATTTTTCCCAAAAATCATATATCTTCTAAAAATTCCAGGAAAATATATTTTTACTTCGCAAAAATAATATATTTTCTTCTTGTCGAAAATATGATATACTTTGTAATAATATTAAAATCATATTTTCATTTCTTGTATCCAAAATATTATTTACCAAAAAATCATTCATAATGGTAATTTCCGGAATATTTTGTAAGTTACGTTCTTTCGTTCGGTTTCACAATATTATGTGTGTAACTTATATATTTATTTCTTGAGATTTTGGTAATATTTTGGATTGTAGTTCCTTGGCATTTTGTTAAGTTATATTATTTCAAATCCTAAAATAATACAACTATTACATAGAGTATACAAATATTCACACATCATGTCTTTAATGTCAATATATACTCTAAATATATATTTATCCATCTTTATTTATAAAAACCAACCTCCAATACTTGTATTTTTGTAACAAAAATTATGGCAAAGTTTATGTAGAAAATCCATGGTTAAAATACACTTATAAATACTTGTTTGAAAATATTTTTCTAAGTGTTTATATTTTTAGAAAATTTTGCTATAGTTTCCCCTAAAAATGGAGGTGTCCATGCTTTTAAAGCATATCATTTTCTTTTTAAAATCATCACAACAATCAACAACTTAACCTACACTTACCAAGTGCCATAACAATGCTTTTTACATAACAACATGAACTTAAACTTTTGTAAAAATTTGTAGTAACTTACTAGTGTTTTAGTAAGCCTAGTTACCTCTAAAAATATGGTTATTTATTTAATAACATCATTCTTGAAGATTTTTCAAAAATTAATCTTCTTGTATTTTTTCTTATTAACCATGTACTTTTATACTTGTTTCACCACTAGAAACATGATTAGTTTCTTTAAAAACAACGTTTTAGTAATTCTTGTGTATAACTTTAGTTTCTTGAGAAAACTAGTTTTGAAATCATCCAAGTTTATGACTAGTAACATAAAATCATTTTCATTCTTCAAGTTCATGAGAAACATAAAGTATGATGATCTTGGTCTTTCACAAGATCACCACCTCTACTTGCTAGATTATGTGTTTAATCACAATCTAGTAAGTTCCACGTGATGTCTAACATCATAAACACAAGAATCAACCATCAAGAAGCAAAACAATACTTAAACAACATAGTTCATCAAGATTACTTCATTTATCAAGCTTATGTTCATGTTTCATGATTATGTTCTTTAGTGTTCTTCAAATATTCATCATGTAACATCTTTTAACCACTCAATATAGATGTAAAATGAAGAGTAGAAGATCTTACTACTAGCTCAAGGCTAGGGATGATCAAGTGTAGAAAACAAGTGGATAAAAGCAAATGATGAAGGTCCTTCAAGTTCCGTTGCTTGCAAGCTTCTTAGACATGTTCCTTATACCACTAAATCACCTTAGATTATATGGATGGAAGCTAGAAAAGAAGGTGTGTGATGATGGTGGATGGGCTGTGAGCTTAAGTGAGGAAGAAGAAGGGTTAGTGTGTGTTGGTGTGTGAGAGATAATGAAGTTTTAATCTTCCATGTCCTACTTATATTCAAGTTTAGAGATTAACCATTGTGTAATGTGTCCTCTAAGTACCATACAAGATCTATTATACAATCAAATAAAATCAAATGAAATCTTAGTGGTGGGGCCATGGTTGGGCCGTAAATAGGTGGGGGGGGGGGGGTATTAGCATAGGCTTAAACCATATAGTTGAGATCTAGTTCAAAACCAAGTGTATTAGTTAGGTGTTATGTGTATCATGTGTTATATAGTGTGTTAGGCTGTTCGGGGATCATAACTAGCTCAGAAACATTAAAACAATGCTTCTAGTATAATTTTGGTGTTTCGGGTAGTGTCCGGTTGTTCGGTTAGATACCGGTTCGTTAAAGTGCTAAATTATACCGTTTAGTGTTCTTTATGTACCCCTTTGTGACACTTTTGATTCCAGACACTTAGGAAAGCATTCATGACCATTTAGTCATATTTTTGCATGATACATGAGTGTTAAATAGCTGAATTTTGCTGAATTATGCTGAATTCAGCACTTCGGGTGAGTTTTAAGCACTTTCCGGCACTCAAACTATTACCTAGAAAAGCAGTTTTGTGGTCCTTACTTCCCTACACTCTATACTAGTGTAGTACTTAGTTTCTGGCTCATATTGTGTCTCAAAACAACGTCTGTCTATGTACTGAACTCCGTCAACATTTTCCCGGTTTGTCTGTTAACTGTGCTAACTGTGCTTTGTGCATCATTTATGTCAATATGTTTGCATGCAGTCAATGATGTGTCATTTGCAATATGTGATGTACATGTAAGTATAATGCAGTAATCAGGAAGCAATTCAAGTCATAAATTGTGAATCAGCATAGTCATTAAGCACTAATCATCATTTAATAATTGTACGGATGCATGCAAATTTATCAGTTGTCACATTCTCCCCCTGTTAAGAAAATTTTGTCCTAGAAATTTGTACTACCTTAACTCCTTAGGTTTACATTATGCATGTATGTATATGAATAATACTGGGGTAGATAACCACAAAACCGAATCAAATCTTATTCATATCAGGTGAGTCCAGGGATATATTTTAACAACAAGAACCCAATGGTTAAAAGGTGTGTGTTCTAGCATTTGATGTCAAAGGACACGAGATTTATAGATATATAGTCTAGCGTTACTTAGTTAACAGAGGTGTAACAAAGGAGTTTTGACTATTGGATTTTTTTTTCAAACAATCGGTCACAATATGCAAATGAGTTTTCAAGAAAAACATAGCATCCGCTATATGAACTAAAATTCAACAACTCGAATGTGATAGTAACATGAAAATGATCTGTCAACTTCCGAACAAATACATGGATAAAATAGTGTGTTGACATTCTTGAATTGCGAAAATACACCGAATGGAACACAAGCGAATCTGGTGTATTATTGTCTTAGTTCGTTGTTGCATTCGGAATGTTTAAACGACAAATCAAACAAAAGTATATGTAGTTTTGTGTGAAATGGTTGACCATGACTAGCACAAGCTACAAATTTGTAATGACACCACTAGGTGTCGTAATGACATATTTCAATAATAGCGGTGACCGAACAAGTTCACCGTGTTCGAAATCGAATGAAAGTGTACTGAAACAATCCGAAGATTTGATTTACACAATGTCACAGGGTTTTCAACTGAATACGGAACATCAAAGAACCACTGTTTCCGATTGAAGATGAAAAAGTAATAAGTACAGCAAGACATTAAGTCGATGAAGAAAGGACCGTTAGGGGGTACATTGGAATACATAAAATGAGTTTATGTACCATTGTCTTAACACACAACTGTATTGAGATCGTTTTAATCGTGATAAACAAAACGGATTTAGAGCAAGTCAATAAACAATTAAATCCGTGTATGAGGTGCGTAACGAAATTAGCGCAAGCTTCAATTTTGTGAAGGCATCACCACAAGGTGTCGAAACTAACAAACGATTTAGTGGTTTCATAGACCAATCAAGTCTACTACGGCTCGAAACAAAAGAACCTTTGCGAAAATATTGGAATATGATGCTCTCAATACATCATATGACGTCTCAAATTGAATATGCGAAATGGATAAGTTCAAGCAATTGAACTTGGTTTCAGTGTAATCTGACAATAAACGTATGTACCAACAAGGGAATCTCAGCATGGTTACGAAGATAAATGATGAATGTAACTTGAAAGAAATGAAGTCTCAAGAAAGTGTGTTGACTTGATAACAAGGAAGCCAACAATTACCATAATGTAGGTCATTCGAATCACACATCAGTAATTAGATTTAGCAACATAATATTTCAACTTCAATGAAGCGTTTATTCGAAATGAAACCGCATGCGTAGCAAATAGTGAATGCGTAACATATAAGTTTTCAAGTAATGAAACAATGAGTATTTGCTAAAATGAAGAAATGACCAAGTATCGAAGCAAATGTGTGTTCGCTCTCAGCGAAGAAAATTAACGCGATGCAACTACCATTAAGGGGAGTAGAGATGCAAACATCTACTTGCTAGAAGCAAAAGTGGAAATTTCAAATAAAAGAAATTTGAGTACTTTCTGTTTGGTTAACTGAAATAGCATATATGTCAGGATAGTGGGGTTTGCTTGAGTTAACAGGTGTGGTTCCTAAGCAACAACCTTTACGAGTTTGGACCTGGGTTCCCAAAGGTCCTAAGTACATGTTTTCTGAATTCTCAAAGTTTCGTATTTCGTGTAAAACTGTTTTGTGCATTGTGTGGGAAACACAATTTTTGTGTATGTTCAAAACAAGTTATTGTCCCACAATTTCCCCGGTATACTTTCTTCCTGAATTCGCAGCTAATGCCACTCGATCCTCGATCAGTTGTGAAATAGTAGTTGGATCCTCACAATTAGTTTTATAAATAATTCGTTAATCCTCAGAAAGAGTTACCGACTCTTGTAGGTTAGCTCGTTCGGCTCCTGGTAGTTGATGTTCGTATGGAATCTAGTGTCCTTCCTCTTGACGAGCAGAACTGGGGTTACCCAAAACGGGAAACTTGGTCTGTTATCTTCCTTTTCTAGCCACTACTGAAACTACACTGACAATCCTTGCATCTCCGAAGGTGTAAGTCGCTAAAGTGCATTGACTGCAGACGCGGTGCCTGGAACAGAGTCAATTATGGAATTCGACTTGTCGTTGGGGCGGTAGTCTTGGTAAGTCTTCGAGGAAGACTTCAAGGTATTCCCTTATCGCAGGGATATCTTCGAGTTTTGGTTCTTCAGCTCCCTTGCCCACGACATGAGCCAAGAAAAACTACACATCCTTTACGCAACAACTTTCATGCCTTCAAGCAATTAGTAATTTGTAGAGGCGTATCCTGCTTCATGAGTCACGATCGTTTCTTCGTTCGCCATCGGGATGCGGATAACAATCTCCGCTCGATTGCTTGACAACTAATCCATTCCAAATACGTCGTCGAAGTTTCCCTTTAGCTAGTATGGGTTATCTAACTTACTTGCTACTAAACCAAGTATACTCTTAAACTCTGAAGATGCGAAGCTAAAATTTGTAATAATATCAAGTAGCACAGATGCATAATGTTGACTAATGTGGAACGTATGGATAACCTTGCTTGGATTCTGGCATGTTTCCCTAGCTTCGCTGTTAAGCTTTCATCCTTGTGCCTGATTCTTCTTAGGGCAGTATTTTCTGAAATGCTTTTTGCTTCCACAGTTAAGACATCCTTGAGCACGTTTTTGTTTATCACTCGTCCTGCCTCGATAATTGTCGTTGTCGTTGTTTCCTCCGTGATTCTTGCTACTAACTTGGCCTTCATTTTCTCGTTCAGTACCTTGCCTACAAGTCTCCTTGGGATGCCCCCTCTTGCCACAATTATCACATTTTCCATATTTACATCGTCCGACATGATAACGTAGACCATTGTCGTACTTAGGTAGGATACCCATGTACTCTTTTCACTTCTTGGCCCTGTTCTTGCTATTCACCTGGGTACCCTTCTTGAAGTTTGCGAACTTTCTCTTGTTATCTCCAGATAGCTCTACAGGAGTCTCCTTTTTCTCTTCCGTAGTGGAAAATTTTCCTAGTCTAACCGCTTCTTCAGTGAGTGCCACACTTAAGTCGATAGCTTCGGTGATCGTTGGAGGCTTAGATGTTGTCACCAGACTTAGAATCTGAGGTGCCAGTCCCTCGATGAAGCGTTCGATCTTCCAAGATTCTGGTTCCACCAAACGCGAAGCAACTTGTGATCAATCGTGAAATCTCTGCACATACTCAGTTATCTTTGGACTTTCCATTTTCAAGTTCCACAGTTCAGTCTCCAACTTCTGGACTTCTGCCCTAGAGCAATATCTTTTACGCATCAGTTCTTTCAGTTCATCCCACGTCAAAGCATACGCAGCGGTCTCGCCCATTGTCTGCACATGAAGGTTCCACCATGACAGAGCCCCATCTAGAAATAGTACAGCTATGCACGTGACCTGATGTTCTGGGGCGCATTTACTTAATCGCAAAACATAATCCATCTTCACAACCCAACGCACAAAAGCTATGGCACCCCCAGTGCCGTCGAAGTCTCGAGGTTTGTAGCTCAAGAACTGCTTGTAGGTGCAGCCGTTGGGTGGGTTATTTCCTGGGGTACCTCCACCGCGTTCGGAGCGAAGGGCCTCGTGCCGTGCAATGGCCTGTGAGATGCGCTCTTGTAGTTCTGCCGCTGTCGTTGGCAGCGGGTTGTTGGTATCGACGTTCCCTTGTATTGACATCTTTTAAGAAGAAGATCGGTTAGGTCAGGTCTTATTTGTTCAGGGAGTGCATATAGTTGTTTAGAGGTTATATGTACATACACATATTAGATTTTTATATCAACCAATCAAGCAGTAGCATAATCATAGCATAACCAAGTAATTTGGGGATTATAGCAAGTAGGCACGTAGCATTATAATTATAGCACACACATGCATATCAACAATGTGCTTAACGAAGACATAACGACTGAGCTTTCATTGGTTATTGGCCACAAAGTATTGTTGCATGTTTAATGATGATTGGGCTTTCGACAATTACATTGTCTTACAAACTGTATTACATCAAAAGGGACACAGGGTCACCCTACCCTTGTCCAATAAGTATATCAGTGTATCAAGGTCACGTAGTCAGAAGTGGTCTTCAAAAGTCTCCACAATCTCGACTCATTAGTAGTGTTTTTACCCATAAGTAATGCCATCCGCATAAAACCAAAAGCCAACTATACTGATGACTGAGGTGGAGGAGTGAAGAAAAGCAAACTGCTAACATGCGCGAACTCCTCCTCGAGCTTGTATTTATGTCGAAGTAATTAACTGATTTGCTGCTCGATAGTAAAGAGGCGAGCATCAAAACCTGGGAAAGGTGTAATAGCAACAGGTGAGAGTGCAAAAGGAGACAGTGACGAATGTGGAGGATCAAAGTATACTGACATTGACAGGGTGGAGGTCGTAAGGTCAGCTCAAGCTCCAAAACTCTATAACTCAAAACCGCAAACTGTATCAGAAGTAACAGGAGCAACTCATCCCGTGTGTAGCTTCCATAATGTGAAGAATGATAGGAGGTCCGAAATCGGCATAGTGTATGGTCGGGGCCATCGGAATGGCTCATCTCGCGGTGAAGAAAAGAACAGTACAGCCTGAAGGATCTGTGGAAAAGCTGCTGGTACAAAAAGATCGTCACGCAGGTGCTGGCCAAAGGTACCATCCCCTGGATGGGGTGCGGGTCTTGAAAGAAAGCAATAGGCAAACCGGTGCGATGGACGTCGGACTCCACAGGAGGAAAGGAGCAACATCAGCGGGTGCGGGTGCAGGAACAAATGTCTCAGCAAAAGAGAAGACCATCAGGTGCAGGTATTGGGTCCGGTATAAGGGGTGCAATGTCTGGTAAACCGAGAGAAATAGGGTCATGATTAAGTAAAGGCTTAGGATCAGCAGGTGCAACATCAAGCTGACCTAAGAGGAACAGGAGCTGTCTCAGGAACAGGCTCTGGGTCATGTGAAGGTGTGGGATTTCGAGCAGGTGATAGTGCAGTAGTCATAACGATGTCTGAGTCAGTAGTAGAAGGCTGCAATCCGGCCGTCTGTAAGGCTGCAGATGTCACAGACTCAAAGGGGTCTAAAATTGAGTGTATACTAGAATCAGAGGATAGCTTGATAACAGGGATCTCATGAAGTGAAATTAGCAACAACGTTCTCGTCTAACCTTCCATCATCATGGGCGTCATCAGGAGGACCATCAATAAACAAATCATCGTCATCATCATACAGATCATCGAATGGCCAAGCCTCGGAAAGTATGACCACAAGAGGTACGGCATCGAGGATCGGAGCCACGATGTGCTCGCCATCAGGGTAACCAATGATAAGGTGGTCATGGACCGAAACAAGAATGTCAGAAGGATTCTCGTCAGGGAAACCATCAGCAAGGGTAAATCATCACCAAAATCTGGCGGCGCGGACGGTTGGAAGTCGCCCTCGTCCTCGGTCATCATATCAGGATCACTCTCAGTGTCTGACGCAAATACCTCCAGCGCAGCTACAATCTCATTATCTGTGGCGGTGGCCGAAGGGTCGTCATCATCTGGCGACTCGCTTTCTGAGGAAGGTGTCATGTGTGCCAGTACATAATAGTCATAGCATGTGTATCCATAGTAATCACTAACACTTAGTGTATTGCAAACAAGAACAATTCATCATGTAATCTTGTATTCACATTATTCTTCATGAAACTTTCTATCCTTCCTAGTCTCTCAGACTAAACTTCCCAGTCTCTTAGACTGAACTCCCTAGTCTCTCAGACTACACTTCATAGTCTCTTAGACTGAACTCCCTAGTCTCTCAGACTACACTTCCCAGTCTCTTAGACTGAATCATGAACATAAACTTTGAAATGTGTTTCGTGTCTTTTGTTTGTAAAAATGTCTGTTTCCTGGATCTGGGCGTTTCGTGTATGCAATGAAAACATGTTTGTAAAAACGTTTTCGTGAGAGCCCTAATGATCGTAGTCTAGACTCGAGAAAGAATCCTAGTTCGCTACAATCGAAGCTCTGATACCAAGCTGTCACACCCTGACTTTTGCGGAAGCGTGATTATGGTGTGACCTTCTTAATACCATTGCATTCAATCATAACAACAACTATATGATAAAACCATAGATTTGTCATCCATAAATGAGTTTAAAACAAACAACATTGTTGAAAACGTAGACTTCAATTTCCAGTTTTACAAACCATACAAATTGTTTATGAGTTCATTAAGGACTCATCAAAAGGTATTGAAAACACCAGGGTTTGGAAGACGTGTCTCGTCCAGGAATAAGACACACTGACCAAACTCAAAGACCATGGAAGACATCTTTATTCCTAACGCAGCATAAAAACTTCCAACGCCCGCCAGATCCACTTACTAATTCCCTGAAATACATGTAGTTTGTAAACATCAACAAATGTTGAGCGAGTTCATGTGTTGGTTTGTATCTATGTATGTATAAACCTTTGAAATCGTTGTAAGTATGTATGTAAGTTTATAAGTCCCGGTATGAAAGCATCAAGGAAACAGATCAATTAATGTGTAGCTAATACATTAATATACGTGACATGGTGCAGGAAGACTCAAACCTAGCAGACTTTGTACCGGGGTTCCGGCTGTAAGACATAGTCACCACATGGACCATTCGGCGGACTCATGGATGGGGCTCGCTACACCCAGATAGATCTATCACTCATACCCCTCGGTCCTTATACGAGGATTAATGGTCTCAAGTATCCGCCTACCCATTCACATGATCCACGGTACTTTCCTAGGCTAACCATACCAATTGTATTTGTATGTAATCCTTTTGTAACATGTATTTCACCCCCGAAGTTAATAAACAAAACAGTTTAAAGAAAAGGGGGACATGAACTCACAGTTTTGCGTTCTTCGAATTCGCCTGTAACTCAAAGTGTCCTCTGGTGTACACGACTACCTACAATACACTATGGTCTTATTAGGTGAGCGGGTCGTGCCTTGACTTAGTATTAATTAGTGCCTTTAAGTTATGTTTCCAAGTGTCTTCATCGTTATTCCAAGTTATATAATTATTTGTTAAAATAATAAATATTTTAACTTAAATTATATTTATTGAATTTTTGGAATAATTGTTAAAACAATATTTTTGTAATGATACTTCTCAAGTATTTGTACTCGTATTTCCTTCCCAAGGATGGGTATATTTGTATTTATATAACTTGCCATGTATTGGCGTCGTATTCCGGTGTGGATTTATACATACAAGGATACGTATCTTCTTGTAATAGTTAAGTATTCTTATACTTAATTTTGTGTTAAACTTTCCGGAATATTATTTCTAATAAAAGTCCACTAATATATATTTCCCAAAATATATATTTAAGAGTTATTACTTAGAAGAATTACTTATAATTTTTCCTTTCGGCAAAAATATTTGTAGTTTCAATATATTTTCAAGTCTCACTTAGAAAATATTTATAAACTTATTTTGTCCAAAAATAATTTATTTCAAGTTTAAGTATATTTTTCTCAAAAATCATATATCTTCTAAAAATTCCAGGAAAATATATTTTTACTTCCCAAAAATAATATATTTTCTTCTTGTCGAAAATATAATATACTTTGTAATAATATTAAAATCATATTTTCATTTCTTGTATCCAAAATATTATTTACCAAAAATTCATTCATAAAGGTAATTTCCGGAATATTTTGTAAGTTACGTTCTTTCGTTCGGTTTCACAATATTATGTGTGTAACTTATATATTTATTCCTTGAGATTTTGGTAATATTTTGGATTGTAGTTCCTTGGCATTTTGTTAAGTTATATTATTTCAAATCCTAAAATAATATAACTATTACACAGAGTATACAAATATTCACACATCATGTCTTTAATGTAAATATATACTCTAAATATATATTTATCCATCTTTATTTATAAAAACCAACCTCCAATACTTGTATTTTTGTAACAAAAATTATGGCAAAGTTTATTTAGAAAATCCATGGTTAAAATACACTTATAAATACTTGTTTGAAAATATTTTTCTAAGTGTTTATATTTTTAGAAAATTTTGCCATAGTTTCCCCTAAAATGGAGGTGTCCATGCTTTTAAAGCATATCATTTTCTTTTTAAAATCATCACAACAATCAACAACTTAACCTACACTTACCAAGTGCCATAACAATGCTTTTTACATAACAACATGAACTTGAACTTTTGTAAAAACTTGTAGTAACTTACTAGTGTTTTCAGTAAGCCTAGTTACCTCTAAAAATATGGTTATTTATTTAATAACATCATTCTTGAAGATTTTAGATCTTTACAACTTGTATGATGATTTTTCAAAAATTAATCTTCTTGTATTTTTTCTTGTTAACCATGTACTTTTATACTTGTTTCACTGCTAGAAACATGATTAGTTTCTTTAAAAACAACATTTTAGTAATTCTTGTGTATAACTTTAGTTTCTTGAGAAAACTAGTTTTGAAATCATCCAAGTTTATGACTAGTAACATAAAATCATTTTCATTCTTCAAGTTCATGAGAAACATAAAGTATGATGATCTTGGTCTTTCACAAGATCACCACCTCTACTTGCTAGATTATGTGTTTAATCACAATCTAGTAAGTTCCACATGATGTCTAACATCATAAACACAAGAATCAACCATCAAGAAGCAAAACAATACTTAAACAACATAGTTCATCAAGATTACTTCATTTATCAAGCTTATGTTCATGTTTCATGATTATGTTCTTTAGTGTTCTTCAAGTATTCATCATGTAACATCTTTTAACCACTCAATATAGATGTAAAAGGAAGAGTAGAAGATCTTACTACTAGCTCAAAGCTTGGGATGATCAAGTGTAGAAAACAAGTGGATAAAAGCAAATGATGAAGGTCCTTCAAGTTCCGTTGCTTGCAAGCTTCTTAGACATGCTCCTTGTACCACTAAATCACCTTAGATTATATGGATAGAAGCTAGAAAAGAAGGTGTGTGATGATGGTGGATGGGCCGTGAGCTTAAGGAAGGAAGAAGAAGGGTTAGTATGTGTTGGTGTGTGAGAGATAATGAAGTTTTAATCTTCCATGTCCTACTTATATTCAAGTTTAGAGATTAACCATTGTGTAATGTGTCCTCTAAGTACCATACAAGATCTATTATACAATCAAATAAAATCAAATGAAATCTTAGTGGTGGGGCCATGGTTGGGCCGTAAATAGGTGTGGGGGGGGGGGGGGGTATTAGCATAGTCTTAAACCATATAGTTGAGATCTAGTTCAAAACCAAGTGTATTAGTTAGGTGTTATGTGTATCATGTGTTATATAGTGTGTTAGGCCGTTTGGGGATCATAACTAGCTCAGAAACATTAAAACAATGCTTCTAGTATAATTTTGGTGTTTCGGGTAGTGTCCGGTTGTTCGGTTAGATACCGGTTCTTTAAAGTGCTAAATTATACCGTTTAATGTTCTTTATGTACCCCTTTGTGACACTTTTGATTCCCGACACTTAGGAAAGCATTCAGGACCATTTAGTCATATTTTTGCACGATACATGATTGTTAAATAGCTGAATTTTGCTGAATTATGCTGAATTCAGCACTTCGGGTGAGTTTTAGGCACTTTCCGGCACTCAAACTATTACCTAGAAAAGCAGTTTTGTGGTCCTTACTTCCCTACACTCTATACTAGTGTAGTACTTAGTTTCTGGCTCATATTGTGTCTCAAAACAATGTCTGTCTATGTACTGAACTCCGTCAGCATTTTCCCGGTTTGTCTGTTAACTATGCTAACTGTGCTTTGTGCATCATTTATGTCAATATGTTTGCATGCAGTCAATGATGTGTCATTTGCAATATGTGATGCACATGTAAGTATAATGCAGCAATCAGGAAGCAATTCAAGTCATAAATTGTGAATCAGCACAGTCATTAAGCACTAATCATCATTTAATAATTGTACGGATGCATGCAAATTTGACAGTTGTCACAACCTCGCAGCCTCATAAACCTCGGGAGTTGTGCCTTTCTCACAATTGACAATCGTTGTCAGTCCGCTTGAACCTCTTGCTAATGTTGCGTGCCCCAGCCGCCTTTAGAAAGAGCTTCTAACCGGATTCTCATTCCTTATCGTCTCACCTCACGAATTAAGGAGATATACATCGAAAATACTGATTAATATCACCTTGCTTATATATAACAGATGTCTAATGAAAACAACTCCTTCATTTTCAAGTCTATACTTGAAAAGGAAAAGAAATAAAAAATTTGAATAACACCAACCTTCTCGAATGGCACCGCAATCTGAGAATAGTTCTCAAGATGGAGGAATAGTAGTATATCTTAGATGGCCCAGTCCCTACCGAGCCTGAAAGTAATTCTACTACTGCTCGCAAGGCACTGGAGTAACATAACGGGGATGTCGTTGAGGTAACCTGCCTTATGAAAGCCACCATGTCTCCTGAACTTCAGAAGAACATGGAAGATAAGGATGCTTATGACATGATCCAGCAACTGAAAGGCATGTTCCAGAAACAAGCCCGACAGGAGCGATACGAGACCATGAAACAGCTCATAAGCTGTAAAATGCTCGAAGGATCATGTATCAGTACTCATGTGCTAAAGATGAAAGGATATATTGACCAGATGAACAAACTTGGTTATTCCACAAAACCAACCAAGTTCTAATGGTCGAGTCTGGTGGTGTTAAGAAGCCCAATAACAAGAAAAGGAAACATAAGAGCAAAGGCAAGAGAAAAGTTGTTGTTGCCAGAAATGCTACCAACAACAAGCATGTTGCAAAACCACACCCTCCTAGGAGCGACAGTGCTTTGAATGCAACCAAATGGGCACTGGAAGGGAAACTGCCCACAGTATCTAGCCAAGCTGAATATGAACAAGGCCAATAACATTGGCACTTCTTCCAATATTCTTATTTATGTTATCGAACTTTTCACTGTTTCTAGCAACACATGGGTATTTGATACCGGATGTGGTTACCGCATCGTTAATGTCTTGCAAGAGCCTGAAAAGTGGAAGAAACTGAAACAAGGCCACCTGGAACTTATAGTTGGTAATGGACAGAGAGTTCCAGTTCTTGCAACTAGAACATTTTGTTTTTCATGTTCCCCTGGCCTTGTAGTTACTTTAAATAAATGTTTATATGCACCTGGTTTGACCAGAAACACTATTTCAGTTTCTTCACTGTTTGAACAAGGATTCAATTCAAGTACGTTTTAAATGGTTCTTCTATTATAGCCTACTTGAATGATGTCTTTTATTTTGAGGCTGAACCTCGAAATGGTATTTATGAGATTGATGTTCAAACAAGTAATAACATATATCATCTTTCTAAACATAACAAAGCTGGCATAAATGAAATATATTTATGGCATTGCAGACTTGGCCACATAAGTAAGACACGCATAAAATGGCTCCAGTCCAAGGGGATTCTTGAATCCACTAGACAGGACTCCTTTGATGATTGCGAATCTTGCTTAGCTGGCAAACTCACAAAGCACCCCTTCACCGATGTTGGTAAACGGATCAATGGTCTTCTAGAACTCATGGCCCTTTCAGAACCATGACTAATACCAGCTTGATAGAAAGATAAAAGTACTTCGATCAGATCGAGGTGGTGAATATCTCAGCTTTGAATTTCTCAATCATCTAAAAGAGTGTGGAATAGTTTCACAACCCTCTCCACCTAGCACATCCCAACTTAATGGCGTGAGTGAAAGGTGAAATCAAACTCTATGATATGGTTCGATCGATGATGTATAGAACTAACTTGCCTCACTCCTTTTGGATCATGCTCTTATGATCGCTACCCGCATTGTCAATTTGACTCCGACTAAAAGGTAAACAAAACCGCCATATGAGATATGGCATGGGCGTAAACCCGTTTTGGAATACCTTTGAGTATGTGGATGTGATGCATACATCACAAGTGATTCTAATGATAAGCTTGATCCTCAAGGCGAAAAGTTTTTTTTCGTCAGATACTTTAAAAGAAGCGGATATTATTTCTATCATCCCGATGCAAATATGATCTCCATCAAATAGAAGGGACACTTTCTCGAGTAAGAACTTCTTAATCGAGAAACTGGAAATAATGTGGTTGATCTTGAAGAAATTCAAGAACCACAAACAACCGCTAATGTAGTAGGACTGTCTGATCAACAAGTAGTTGTTGCCAATGAATCAGACATAAAACACAAGCGTTTGCAGAAGTAGTAGAATTCACAAGAATCTGATAGATGTCTATGGCATCTAAAAGGTCCCGAAGTCTTATTAGTAGCTGAGTCTAATGACGAACATGCTAACTACAAATATGCAATCTTAGATTTAGAATCTGAGAAATGGCAAGAAGCCATGAACATCGAGATGCAGTCTATGCATGACAATCAAGTATGGGACTTGGTTGAGCTAACCCCGAATCTCGGGCAGTAGGGAGAAAATGGATTTTCAAGAGAAAAACCGATATGCATGGAAATGTTCACACCTATAAAGCACGGCTGGTTGCGAAGGGTTTCATTCGAACTCAAAGTATTGACTATGATGAGACCTTCTCGCCCGTTGTTATGATTAAATCAATCAGGATATTGCTTGCCATAATTGCGTACTGTGATTACGAAATATGGCAAATGGATGTCAAAACCGCCTTTCTTAATAGATATCTCTCTGAAGATGTCTATAAGGTTCGGCCTGAAGGTTTCGTCGATCCTAAATATCCAACTAAGGTGTGCAAACCCAATAAGTCCATTTATGGACTCAAGCAAGTATTTCGTAGCTGGAATCTTCATTTTGACCAGAAGATCAAAGAGTCTGGTTTTGTCAAGAATGAAGATGAGGCTTGTGTTTACAGAAAGGATAGATGACGAGAATTGCCATAAGTCTACTGTCTTCATGTAGCAAGCCGTTGCTAAAAGAAGATACCTTGGTTAATAACTTTAAAGTGTCATGACTTGTTGGGGCAGCTATGTGTAGCTAGAACACCGCTGGCTGTCTGCGTTGAGATCTTATCAGAGACCGTACAAGTGGGAGCTGTTGGATATTATGTCCGGTTCGATAAGTCAACGCTGCCGACCGGGTCTTGACCCGTAAGAGTTACACCGTGGGCAACGAACTAAAATCCACTTAACTAATTTAACTGGTAATCACGAACGATACGCGGGTATTAAACTGAGAGGCGGTTACATGGACCGGGTGAGACAAGAGCACTCTTCTACGCCATTTGTCACGCATGCACTCTTGCATCGCCACTTGTCGCGCACCTAGATCTTGGCCAATGGCAACACATGCACTATGCATGTGTGGCACTTGGCAAGCATGCATAAGGTTCCATGGCTTTAAGAGTTTGGGTCTTGCATTGTTGAATGTGTGATGATAAATAAAAAGGATGCAAGAACTTAAAAAACTCTCTAACACCCACAACCGGCCACAACCGCCGCCGCCGACCCACCCTGCTGCCGCCGCTCACCGCCGGCCGCCGCTACCTCACCGTCGCTCGCCGCCGGTCACCGCCGCCTCTATATGGGTTCGCACTAGCATTCGTTGGTTCGTATCACTAGCACTTGTTCGTTGAACCTCGGTGTCTCGACCGGTTAGTCATTAACCGAGGTATATCTTTCTCATCGGTAGCTAAATATATTTTCACTGTGCTCGTATTTGCATGTAACCGGATCCTGTCGGGTTTCGTCTTGTTGATCATTAGTTTATTTTTCCGCTGCGTTTTATTAATTAACTCGCTTAATTAATTAACTATTATTTATTGAACCGGGTTTTTGATAAATAAAATTTTGACCGATACCACGGAAACCCAACAGGTATATACATGGATTATAAATAAATTAATCGGGGACAGACCGTGGATCGCTTGTTCAACCTTAGGTTATTGAAAATTGACTCCATAATTTGTTAAACATCTAGAAATATGGATATCTATTTTCTCAAGTGAGCTTGTATGCGTCACACATTTGTCCAAGATTTTAGTTTAGTTTAGTTTTCTTTACAAGGATTCATTGCACCAAGCCACCAATGGAAGATAACCATTTTCACTAGACAAAGCAAGAAATTTGATGCTTCTTTTCTAGATTTCTAGGATCATATCAATATCATGTCCATCATATAAACCAACCTCGACCCAAGTCCTAACATTTCAAAATTGATGTGTCAACGATCTTTTGCATAACCGAATGTAATACATTTAGACATGGATTTAACTTATATAAGTTTAGTGCTGAAAGTTTGTTTCTAGATTGTGAAGGCTAGTGCACCCATATACTTTTTAACTTATCAAAATCTAGCACGTACTAGCAACGTCATCGTCATCATACTTAGTAAATCTCATCAATAGTAAAGATAAGGTAGGGTCTAAGGAGGGTAAGATGTAGACAGCTTTACCTCTACCCCCAGTGGCGTCTCTTAGAATTCATGTACCTTTTTCGAGCTCGAAAAAATTTGGCCTTATGCCCTTTACAATTATGTTTTATTATTTTTATTTCTTAAAATGAAATTAGTATTGGGCCCAATAAACCTAACGTCAAGTGGGCTAAATTCCAAACGATAAAAAGTGATTTGTAAATGTGTCTATATTGGAATTTGTATGTTTTTACTAAGTGAGCTAAATTCCAAACCATAAAAAGTGATTTGTAAATGTGTCTATATTGGAATTTGTATGTTTTTACTATTTAACAAAATTAATATATACATATACGTGTATATATATATATATATATGGGTGGGGTTCGGCTACAAAGTCATTTTTTCCTACAAAGTGTACAAAGTCATAAAACACCACAATTTCAGCCATAAAACACACTCAAAACCCACAAATAACACAGTGAAGATCATTAAAACACAATATCTAAACCCGAAGAGTCCATAAAAACTTCAAACACACCATCGTAGAACTATGAATATAAAACACAACATGATAATCAACATAAAACACACTAATGTTAGTCATTCGATAATCAAAGCTTTATCATCCAAAACACAATACAAAACCTACAAATATGGTGTTTCAGTAATCTCTACTTTGTTATTTACAGGTTTTGAGTGTGTTTTATGGTTAACATTACGGTGTTTTATGACTTTTTACACTTTGTAGGAAAAATGGACTTTGTAGCCAACTCTCACCCATATATATATATATCGGATTTTAAAAAAAAATCATGTACCCCTCGAAATCATGGGTCTTGTGCAGAGGTCCTCACCACACACCATCATAGCCGCCACTGTCTACCCCGTAGGAATAGAGAAACTACTTCCAGTGAAACCCCCGGCTCGATAGTACTTTTGCATCAAGCTTTGGACAAAAGACACATAACACCCAACAATCGGAACAAAGGCCAATTAGCGCATGTACCCTTTTGTGTTTCGACTATCAACGCCACCACATGATGCATAATTAACCATCCGCCACTTTTAACGTTATTTTCACAAAATTAGTAAAACAACGTTAAAATTAGTGCAATTTCAATTTTTCCCTCCGAGGGCCCACACATATATACATTATATGTGCACACCGCAAGCGAGGGATAATACTAGCAACACATTTATTAAAAGAAAGTAAGACCAGTCATCAATTTGTGGTTTTTGGAGTTCTCTACGTAACGTAAAATTTGTTAGTGTTGGATGTCTCTCTACATATGTACAACTTTACAATGTATCATGAGATTTGCCAAACATGTTATCAAGTCTCTTGTGTGTACAAAAAGATTGCATTATTTCTGAAATAAAATGTGCCCCTTTGAGGGGCTGAAAGCCATTGTCTGCTTCATTGTTTAAAGTAATCTCTTTCCTGCTGGTGCACCAACTCCTCATGGTTGAAGAATATTGACTTAATTGCGTTGACTTTTGTGTTTCTATCTATAAAGTTGCTTGATCAATGCCATTTTAATGGGCTAGTCAACCACAAAATTCATTTGCATATTTGAGTTTCATATAAATCACAGGATAAGAATGTTGGGAATATTTTCAAATAGACAAAATATATATTTTATTTTGGGTTGAGTCTTAGAAAAAAAAAGGAGGAACAAAGAATTGGTCCACAAAAGTTGGTTGGTTCCACGGAGACTTGTGGTTGACAAAAGGTGATGGTTAGGGCTGCAAAGTTTGTCAAGCTTCTTTCAGTCTCAAGCTTTTCAATTGATTCAACGTTATTTATTTAGATTTGTTTCTTAAATTGCGTTTTTATGGATATAGTTGTGGATTCAAGTCTTCAACATTATTTATCTGTTTGTATTAAAGTAAGAAGGGCAAAACACCGGTATGTAGGTTTAACTTTAGCTTTTCATTCAATTTCCTTATTAACCTTTTGAGTAACTTTATGTATTTTTTTCTCTATTGTAGATGGATATAGATTCTGATTCTATCAATGTCAACCTAGAAAATGACAGCTCTATGAATTTGGATTTGGAAGATGATGAAGTTGGCTCTGTGGAGGTAGAGGACAAAAATGATAGTGGTTTTATGACTCCTTTGGCGACTAAATTTTCACTAAACACGTTCTTTAATCGCTAATTTCAAATATGGAATAACAGGTCATGTTCGTGTCTTAACAGGTCTTGTTCGTGTCTTAACAGGTCGTGTTTGTGTCTTAAACAGGTCATATGATATGTTGGTAACATTTTCGTGTCTTAACAGATCATTTCGTGTAACCTGTTTATTAACAGGTTCGTGCTCATGTTTGGAAAATTTGACACGATAAGATTTCGTGTCGTGTTCGTGTTCGTATCTTATCGTGTCCGTGTCTTAACAGATCAGGTTGACCAGATATGTCAGCCCTAAGCTTGATATACACACACGGATAGACATAACCAAGTACAACGACATGTCAATCTTCGCTACCCTAGTAGTGGCACATATATTTTATTATACTAGTCATTTACCCTCGCGATGCGGCGGGAAACATATCACTTAGGTTGGTGAGTTTAGGGCTATGTACGGGGATATAGTTTCCAATGTGGCGTGCGACGACGATGGTGGTAGTGTAGCAGAACGTGAGGGTCGGTTGCAGCCTTCTTCAGCGGCGGAGAATCAGCGGTGTGCGGCGATTGGTGGTTTTGTGATGGCGTTTGGTGACGGCCGGTTACCGGCTTCAAGAGAAAACAAAGAAAATTGTGTGATTCTAGTTATGTTATGAGGGGTTTTAAAGATATGGGTAAATCAACCGTTTTGAATGATGAATCGATCATCAGTTACAATGAGGCCTTCGGCAGTGGCGAAGCTTGACGTTTTCGACCGAGGGAGGGGGTAACTATGTAAATAACATTTAAAAAAAGAAAACACTGACATCTGCCCGATGCGGCGAAGGCATCATATTACAACGTCACACTCTAAAGCTTGAAAATTTTAAAGGTTTGTTGGGTGACTAAGAACATCCAACAATGTACTTATTCGATTCATGCTTCTATCATTGTAGATGCCCTTAAAAAGTTCATCACCAAACCCGGAACCAAAAGAATACTGGTTAGTTCGGTTTATTAAGCTCCTTATCCCAAAAGAATATGGTTTGTTAAGTTCCTTACGAATCGAAGGAGTTAGCAAAGACGCATAAAAGTGTTAATTCGGTTTGTTAAATTCGTTACGTCCCACACAAAAAAAATAGTTATCTATAATTTGGTTAAAGATGAGAAAATTAAAGTGTAATTAGCGTTTAAAAACCAATTTACCCAAATGGACCTTTTGCATTAAAACAAAAAAAAAATTATTTTATAAGTATCTTAAAATGTCCTTTTAAAATGCATTATGTTTATAGATATTGAGAGAAATTACATAGTTCATGTATGCATAGTTTTTACAGAATGACATAGTTTTAGGTGACATATATTAGACCAATACCGTTTATCAAATAACATAGTTTTAGGGAACACATTTTCATCCATGAACCGTATGTTAAGACATGATTAGCAGTGTCGAGGCAATATATGCTGGTGATCGATCCATTGAACTGTGTTTCTTTCGTAAAACCAGTCACAGACTGCTTCGGCAATAGCCACTTTTAACCGGACCCACCATTCCATATTTGACACATTTTTGCCAACGGGGTGTAGATTATCGTGCAGGGTACCGTTTGGCATGTATTTGTAGACTAAAAGCCGTTCGTGTTTTGTGACACAAAAGCCTAAAAGTGGGACCAGGTTCCAGTGTTTCACGTTCCCAAGTGTTGCCATTTCTGATGTGAATTCTTTCTCGGAATGCCAAGTGTCTTCAAGTGTTGCTTTGTATGAAGAACTCGTTCTTCCCGACCCGATTATGTTGTCTTTGCTAAAACTGTTGGTGGCTTTCATCAGATCACTCAATCTCATCTTTGAAACTGGATTTTCAAACATTGAGAGCTGGAATTACAACAAAAGTTGGTTAATAACTTAATATGAAGCAAAAATAATTAACATATGAATCGAAAATTCGATCCATTGATTTATGAGCAGGTCAATCCTAGTTATGTTTAAAAGGAAACGGGTCAAAAGTCACACAAAGTGTGTGTTTTATGCATATAACGTCCTAAACCATTCTTATTTAATTATATAAATTATTATGAAATAACAAAAAGTTTGTAATCATATTTGGCACACTTATTATTCATAAAAGAGTAAATTACGATTTTGGCCCCTGTGATTATATCACTTTTACCCTTTTAGCCCAAAAAAGAATTTTTTAACATTTGAGCCCTCAACGTCTTCTTTTTTCTAACCCTTCTGGCCCCTAGCGTCTTTTTTTCTAACCCTTTTGGCCCCTAATATTTTATGGATGGGGTTAGTGTTAGGGGCCAAAAGGGTTCCCAAAAAAAGACGTTGGGGGCTTAGATGTTAAAAATTCTTTTTTGGGCTAAAAGAGTAAAAGTAATATAACAACAGGGGCCAAAATCGTAATTTACTCTTTATAAAAAAAAAAGTTAAAACTTTTTGAATAATAGAGTTTTGGGTCAAAAGTGTATTTTTAACGACTAAAACTTATTCAAAAAGTGTATACAGCCCGACCCATTTCAACCCGCACTAAAAAACATATATATGTTTTGACCCGTTATTTGAAGAACTGATGTAACATGACATGAAATTTGATATCAAGAAAAAACAATTTGAGTACGAATATCTCCAACTGCCTTTACATCACTATGATGAAGCATTTCCTGCAACTGGCTCTGAAAGCACTCCCATCTGGAACAACATACAAGTGGGTCGATCCGGGATACAAGTCAAACATGACGATTCAGAAAACTATCTTAAAATGAGGAACAAAGCTATACAAACACCACTACTGACGCACTATCGAGACACCACTAACGCCCGTATGACCATTTTCGACCAACCAAACGGTCTTTTCCTGATAACTTTTCATCTACCGGTAACGCAGACATGATACTTATGGGTCCTACATGATACTTTGCTTTATTTTATTTAAACAAACATGACCCATTTTAGTTTATAAATTCAATTATTGTGGTCAAGAAAGAATGGACCGGACTGCAAGATCAGGATCAATCTAAAAACACCATTAACCTATCAGTTTGCATCATAGCCATTAAACAGAAAACAAAATAAGTGTGATACAATTTTTGAATTTGATTTTTCATTCGAGTTCTTTCCAATATCTTTATTTCAAATAAGAAAAGTAAGGTTTTCTAATCCATGCAGTCTGCACTCTATCACCAATTTGTCAATTTTAGATTTTTCTATTTTTTAAACATAAACATTAATAAGATTCACACAAGCATAAACATGGAAAATCTAAATTACTATTGTGGGGTAACATATCAGTTTCCTAAAAAAACAGTATAAAAAAAATTAAAAAAAAAAAAAAACACTAATATTAAACTAACTTCATTCATGATCAAGAGTTTGCATAAAAACCTAAAATTACTCTTACATCAAACCTTCCAAAATATTTATCAACTTTCTTCAGTATTATCCACTTTCTTATAAAACAATATTCGTAGTTTTGGTAATTAACAACGGAACTTTAAAACAGCGTAATGGATTGAGCATGTGAGACGGTTAAATAAAGCTGAGCATAGAAATATCAAAATCAAAATATATAATAAAAAAAACTAACCACGGTAGCCTGCATTTCCCCACGACCACCTCGACTGTTGTTTCAATAACCATTCATTACTGAAAACAAAACGATAGAAAAAATTAAGGTAATACAATGTCAAATTAATTGTTTAAAAAGTAGGAAGAAACTAAACTACCCTGATTGTTTCCATTTTCACCGCCGCCTTAGTAGTTTTCGTATTCACTACTACCATCACCTTGATAGTTGACATATTCCCTGCCTCCTTGGTAGCTACCATATCCACCACCCCCTTGATAGTTTTTGTACCCATCTCCGCCTTGATTGCTTCCATACCCACCCCCTCGGTTCCCAAATCCTCTGATATGAATAATTAAGGTAGCAAAATGGGCTGACTCAGTAATAAACCCATTTGACCAGTTTCAAAGTGAGCACATGCTTTTATTTGACCCATTAGAGATGAAAACAAAACCCAAATCAACCCATTTACAAGTGCCAGCTTTAAAAATATTGTAATCACCTCTAATGTATCTGGGTACTCATCTAATACGGCAGCTAGTGCGTCAGCAGCAGCCATTCGAACATTATAATTAACATGTGACATAGCCCTGAAGAGTCCAGAATAATCGGTCCCAAATTCGTGGTCGTAACGTCCCCACACGTCCTCTGCCACCTCAGCCACTGACTGGAATATCCAATAAGCATTACATACAACAATGGTCAATAGGTCTTTATATAGTAAAGTAAAACCATGATTAATAGACAAAAATAATGTTTTAATTTGATTAAAATGTATGTATTTTTATGATGGCAATCTTGATCCATCCAACCTGTTTTAAGCCAACTATTTTACTCAACTGACCCGTTTGAGGAAAAACATAACCCGAATGGATCCATTTATTCATAAACGGGTCAAAATTTCCTGCTTTAGCTCATATGATAAACTTACAAGAAAGCCGAGTTCATCATCCAGCCAGTTCACAAAATCCCCCACATCTTCTGTTTCCGGATAAATCGCATTGTTGACCTCTCGTATTAACGAATTCACGAATTCCCCTTGAGTCTCAACATCCTCCTTTATCTAAAAATTACATAAAATGTCAATATTCAGACATGATTTCTCATCTACTAAACTAAAAGTTGAAAAATCAAGACAATTTATCAAAAAACTTACCGCAAGCAAATGCGATGACCGGTTATCGATTTCACCAATCATACTATTCCATACATTATTCACATCTAACGCATCACATACCCTATGTTTGTTGGGCCAAACTGGTAACTATGGTTTTGTGAAAATACAAACCGAACCGGCCAGTTTCATGGTTTGACGGTTCGGTTTTGAGGTTTTATACAAAAAAAAAAACTATTTTTCTTACAAAAGCAACTGTGTTTGTGCACCTTTCATGCCCCAACAGTTTATCAGCAAGACCAATTCTGCTTACAAGAGTCTACAACAACAATCATACAAATCAAAGCCCAATATTCTTTTAGGAACACAATATATTAACACCACATTTCTCCATCATCCATCAATTAAATTCATTAGAACAACTTTTTTAATAAATAAACAAACAAACAATCATCATGATGTCAGAATCTAGAACAACAGAAATACACAATCCAGCTAGCTAACAACAACAAACCCAAATAAATTTCTCAAATGAAAAAAAGTTAGAAACAAACCTCAGAAGCAACTTTAGAGTTAAAAAAATCCACACATGAAAGTTAAACCCTAGATCTGCAACTTTAGAGCAACAAAAATCGGATTCAAGAACTGAAGTGCTTGACCTAATAAAATCAAAAGAAGGTCATCGAACATACCTCTGTTTGTCGGGACCTACCTTAACCACCATCTACACCTGGGAACTCGTCTTTATTTCCACCGATCTGCTTGAGTTCTACCACCGGAACCCTAGACTACAAAACAACAAATCTATCTTGAATTCTTATAAACCCTTGTTGCAACAACTACAACATATGAAAGCGAGAACAGAAAATGAAAGAGTATACCTTCAAACTTCAAAACAGCAGCTCAATCTTGAACTCTTCTTAAACCCTAATCAGATATGTATTAAAAAGGGCCCTAAATCGAAACTGAGAGGTCGGATTCTTCATCGATCTGGTGAAATCACCTTCATGTTCTTGAATCGCCAAGAGAGAAAGGGGCAGCAGAGGTTTGAGATCTGAATGAAATAGAGAGAGAAAAGGATGGGTTTTGAAAAGTGTCGGCTAGGATGAGCGGGATAATGAAACATTGGCCGCCCAAGGGTATTATTGGAAAGTGAGGTTACAATTGTGTTAGTTGGGCTTAAAAGAGTTGTACCTCATGCTTGAAAGGTGTTTTCAACACATTGGCAAATTACCATTCCTTGCCCTTCTAATATGCTTTTATATATAGTATAGATATAGATATAGATATAGATATAGATATAGATAGATATAGATATATAGAAGACACACCAACACATGAGACTTATCATGATATACAAGGGTATATGAAAAGAATAGAACCAATCTAACCCAACTACAATGATCCAGGCTAAAAAATGATTAAATAGAAAACACCATATGTATAATGAGGATGTTTGTCATCTTCACATGTATGCTTGCAGGAATGTATACTTGCAAGAGAAAAAAAGATATTCTGATAAGAACACTCAAATATTAGCACATATATATACATATCTTTAATGCATGAAAACACCCAATATCGACTTTCAGCCAAAGACTAAGGATTCGCAACACAAAGGATTGGAGATTTAAACAAGCAAGATTTAAACATATACTAGGATCATGTTTTCAATTAGATGATAATAAAAAAAGTTACCATTAAGTCTGATGGAAGCTAAACTAAAAGCTATAAAAACCTAAATTAAACAGTACAAAAATAAGAAAACTAGGATTTAAAAAGTAGATTCATCATCTATGAGTAAATGATAGAATCAGAATGATTAAGCAAAAGTAGTGACTCGTTGTAGGAGGTCATCTCAAAGGCGAACCCATAAATCCCAAGACCGTTGATGCGTTCCGAGCAGGGTTCATAAACTTCTAGTTCACCATCATTTTCAACCGGCTCCATCCGATCCACTATCGGTTGGCCATTCTTCCTAAATCCAATCACACGATCAACCTTAACGTCGTTAACACTGAATAGTTTTGTAAAGGAGGGTTTTGAAACACCCCGACGTTACCTTCTCCGCTCGGTTACCTTAACGTCGTTAACGCCCACTTTGGACTTTTTCGTAGTAGATCCCAACACTTATAGTACGGGAAAGGGCATTTCGTTTTCTCGTACTCTTCCAAAGTCTTCGTTAAAACCCCGACGTTACCTTCTCCGCTCGGGCGATTATCGTAGTTACGTTGGTACACTTCTTGGAAGGAATGACACTTGTTGTTGATGTCGGTCCATTTGCTAGAAATGGAATCTTTGTCCCGATGCTCGCCTTGACCCCACGTGCTATAAAAGAGTGCACGAACCCTATCCCAAAAAACGGGGCCCGTTTGAAAGTTTGCTACAAATTGAAAAAATAAAAGTAAAATATAAGTTGTATGTTAAAAATAAAAGTAAAAATATAGTAAAAAACAAGTTAAAAAAAATATAAAAGTTACCAATTTCGTGGTCCTCCGAAACGTCGAGCCACGCCCGAGCCAACGTGAATTCCTCCTCATTCGTCCATTTAATGTGAGTATTTTTACGTCGAGGTTCGTCCTTTTCCTTCTTCTTATGCGACCTTCTGCCGCGTTTCGATTTCTCTGGCACCGGTTCGGGTTGCGTCTCAGGCACGACATCGACATCGGGTTCGGCTTGTTGTTGTGAAGGTTGCGACCCGCCGGCTTGACCAAAGCCGAAGGTGGGAGGCACAAACGGAGTGGCGCCACTCAAGTAAGCCGCGTACGTTAACATGCTCGGGTCCATGTCTTGAAGGTTAAACAGGTGTTGCGGTTGGGTTGTGTTCGGGTTCATGGGTCTTGCGGGGACACCAAAGGGGGGTCGGAATGGATGCGTGTTTGTATAAAATATAGAAGAAATATAGGAGAGAAAGTGTGAGTTTTTTTTTATAAAAAATAGGAAAAAGTGGGTAGTATATATATAGTGGGTAAATTTTGGAATTTAAAAAAAAATATTAAAGAAATGACCGTTTGCCAACGGTCACCTCTTGCCCCGATGCACAATTTAGTGTTTTATATAAAACGCCATTTGAATTTTTTTCAAAAAAAAAAAAACGCCAAACAACGCCTATATGTAATGGGGGGGGGGGCGTTTTTCAGCGTTTTTTTTTTTAATTTTAAAATAAGTAACGCCCCACTACGGGGGGTCTTATGGGCTTCATATCCATCGTCCATTTAACTTGACTTGTTTATTTTTGAGAAAGCTTTTTTTTTCCGAAGACTTTCTTTTGTTAGGCTATCGTATTTCTTAAATTAGAGATCCTAATTGTCCCATTTCGTTCAGACTATGTTGTCTTGACCGGGCCCATGCTAGCCTTAGAGTATGGCCTGGGCGTTCCTCCGGAAAACCATACCACTGACTACCACTTGACACATGTTGTGCGACCACAAGAGATAACACTCTCTAATGTAGCACACGGTGGGACGAAAACCCAGGTGGACTCAGGATAGAAGTGCAAACGAATCGAACAAACATGAATAAGACCTTGTTCGTGTTCGTTTGTTAAGAAATATATGTGTTCACGAACACTTACCGACAAGGGCGTAGCTTTCAAGCGGCCGGGAGGGGCGCCCGACCCCCCGAACTTTTCGCTCAGTAGTGTTACGTATGTACGTTTCGTGTAGAATTTTTTAGGTATATACGTTTTCGACCCCCTGGTTTTATAAAAAAAAATTTACTTATATAGAATTTTTAGGTTCGGTGACTTCCGACCCACCGGTGGAAAATTTCAAGGTTCGCCACTGCTTACCGAACGAGATTTTATGTTCTTGTTTCGTTTGTTAAGGAAATGAACTTGTTCATAATCGTTTGTGTTTGTTTGTTAATTTTCGGCAATGAATGAAAACGAAGGTGATGAACACAATACTAATGTTTGTGAATACAAATGGAAACAAACGAACATAAACAAGCGTTCATACACAAAATATATAATACACTGACACTAAATATTTTATTTGTTGGAATTTTGAAGTTTCTAAATAAAATATAAAACCTAAAAACACTAATGAGCTATCAAACACAAACGAACACGTTGCCTAACGTTCACGGACATAAATGAATGAACACGACCTCTATTCATGTTCGTTCATTTAACTCAATGAACGAAATTTGTAGTTCGTGTTCGTTTGTTTAATAAATGAACAAACACAAACGAACTTCTCGCCGAACAGTTCACGAACTGTTCGCCGGACGTTTGGTTCGTTTGCAGCCCCAATGATGGTTACCAATAATACAAGTTGAGGAAATCTTCTCATCAAATTATATAGACAATGAGTAACACAAACTCCCCCTTGAATACTAGAGGTAGAAATGTATGTACAATCTCATCAAATATTGTTGCAAAACCAATACAAACAAAATTAGAATCATAATTATATTGGTTAACACATGTAAACTAACACATACACTCTCATTGAGAACGATCGTCATATAGCGAAGAAACAATGTTGCCAGCTCGTTCATTCGATTCGATCAACATCGACACAACTTCTCTCATCGATGGCCGATCATAAGGCGACATACTTGTGCAAAGTATAGCAACTTTAAGTATCGAAATCATGTGGTTCACCACACGTTCGTCGTCCTCAAGATCCAAACGAGCGTCAAGTATCCCATGATCCAACGAATACTTTCGTATATAACTTCTTACCCATGTAACAAGATCACCCCCTTGTTCTAGTGGTTGCACCGGGGCTCTTCCTGTTACGAGTTCTAAAAGAACCACCCCGTAACTGTATATGTCACACTTTTCGGTCACCTTCATCGTATAAGCATATTCTGAAACAATGAACAAAAGTCATAAATCTACACTAAATTCTCGATACAATGAATAAAAATGTGACGTGTGAGGTTACTTACCGGGGGCAATGTAGCCGTAAGATCCTGCAACGGCTGACATGGATTTCGACTGAGGCATGTCAATGACTTTAGCCAAACCGAAATCACCCACATGAGCCTCATCGTTCTCGTCAAGCAAGATATTGTTTGACTTGATATCGCGATGAATGATTCTTGGTTTACAGTCATGGTGTAGATACATAAGACCTTGAGCAGCCCCAAGGGCGATTGTAAACCGTGTTGGCCAGTTCAAGCTGCACGACGAGCCGTTATGCAGCAACTCCCCCAAACTACCTCTTGCCATATATTCATACAGAAGCAGATTCGAATCCTGATAGTAGCAATACCCATAAAGCTTCACAATGTTTCGATGTCTGATCTTTCCTAACGTCAGGATTTCCGCTTGAAAACTGTTCTCAATGGTGTTTCCTTCTCGATTCGACGCAAACTTTTTGACAGCAATCGTCTGTCCCGACTGCATCACCGCCTTGTAGACCGTCCCTGCAGCCCCTCTTCCAATGACATAACTGTCGTGAAAGTTTCTCGTGGCGTCTACCAACTCCTGGAACTTAAAAGCGTCTTTCGGCGGGAAGTAAATGTCTGATGACACGGGTGATGATCCGTCTGTATCGTCCTCCACAGTAGTCTGGTTTTGTGCAGACCCTTTTTTCATAAAGTATAAGATGATCACGATCAGAACAAGCGAAACGCCGCCAATAACTGCAGCGATAATGGTGACGAGTTTGCCTCTGGAAGCTGATACATTGTTCGAAGAAGGTGGTGTCGGGTTAGAGTCCGAAGATCCGTCACAGGGAGGTAACGGGCCGCCACATAGCCCATTGTTACCGGTAAAGCTGGTGAGAGCCATGTTTTGAAATAACGGTACTGAAGGTATCGGGCCTGTGAGGTTGTTGTACGAAAAGTTACACGTCATCAAACTGGAAAGGTTTGCAAACGCCGAGGGGATTAGCCCGGTTAACTCATTGTTGTTAAGGTATAGATTCTCGAGTAATATCAGATTACCGAGTTGAGACGGTATGCTGCCGGTTAGATTATTGTGGCTGAGGTTTAAAGCTATCTGCAAGCTTGTTAGCGACCCGAGCTCTGGTGGGATCTCGCCAGAGATAAAGTTTCCGCCCATCTGTAACTCGGTCAGCCGCGAGAGGTTACCCAGGGCAGCCGGAATGCTTCCCGAGAGCTTGTTATCTGAAATCAATAACAGTTCGAGTTGCGATAATGAACCGAGCTGATGAGGTATGTCATATGAGAATGCGTTTCGGCTGAAATCAAGTCGTTGAAGCATCTTGCAATGGAGAATCTCGGGTGGTATTCTTCCGGTGATCAAATTCGAAGAAATGTTAAATGTTACCAAATGAGTGAGTCTCTTGATATCGATAGGTAATTCGGACGAGAAGTAGTTTCCGGAGAGATCAAGTCGTTGTAACTTCTTACAGTTCCCGATCTCGGGTGGAATCGGGCCACTAAACCGGTTTCCACCCAACTCTATCGCGGACAGATTCACCAATCTGCAGAGCGATGAAGGAAAGTTGCCGGTTATCTTGTTACCATTTAACCGAAGCTGCACCATTGATTTACATTTCACAATCCCATTCGGGATGTTCCCGTACAGATCATTCGATTCGAGATTCAGCAGCATCAGATTACCACCCCAACAAGCGTAAGGTGGGATCTTTCCGGTCAAATCATTGTCCGAAAAGTCAACGACCCATAACCGATTGTACAGCCCAAGCAATTGAGGAATGGTGCTGTTTAACGAATTGCTAAACAGCTGCAACTGATACATTTTCGGTAGATACTGAAAGCCCGATGGAATCGGGCCCGTGAGTGAGTTTATCGACAGATCAACCTTTGATAAGTTCTTCAAGTTACCGAGTTCACTCGGTATCACACCATGAAGCTGATTTTCAAACAGATAGAGCAATGTAAGCCCGCGTATACGAGTGATTTCAGTCGGGATTTCACCTGTCAAGAAATTTTCCGAAAAGTCGATCTCGGTTGCCAACGAAAGATTACCGATTTCTCTCGGGATTGTTCCGTTTAGCCCGTTTCGATACAAGTACAGCTTCTGCAAGAACTTAAGTTTCCCAATCTCTTTCGGGATTTCGCCAACAAGATTGTTTTGATACAGAGCAAGCGTTTCGAGACGCGTACAGTTCGAAATCTCTTTCGGAATCATCCCGGAGAACTGATTACTCCAAAGAATCAAATCCGTCAGCTTCGTTAACAACCCGAATTCCTTCGGTATCTCCCCATCAAAATTATTTTGCGCAACACCGAAATACACCAGATTTTCGCACCCGCCGATCTCCACAGGTATACTTCCTGTCATACCATTTTGCCCGGCCCGAAAAGTAGTCAAATTCTTAAGTTTCCCGATCGACTGCGGGAGTGGCCCTTTGAGATTATTAGTGTACGCGACAAACTCAGCCAACGAAGAGAGCTGACCGAAAGACTCTGGAATCGACCCGGAAAGCTTGTTGTTACATATGTTTAATTGACTCAAACGCGCGAGCTTTCCAATCTCGTCCGGTATGCTTCCGTCGAACTGATTACTGTTCAAGAAAAGCTTCTCTAAACTCGAGCAATTCCCGATTTCTTTCGGGATGTTACCAGTAAACTTGTTGAATGAAAGATTGATATAAGTTAAAGAGGTTAAACCACCTATACTTGGGTTTAAAGCTCCTGAAAGATTCATTGAGTTCAAATTGAGAGAATCAACAAGTGGGGTGTAATCATATGTGCAGTTAACACCAGTCCATCCACAAGGTGTGTCATCAGATGGATTCCAGTTTTTCAAATAGTTTAACTCATCTGTAATGTTTTCCTTTAATTCCAGAAGAAATAACCCATCTGAATTCAACCCTTTGCAATTAAAAACCAACAAACCAGAAACCATAACCCTTATGATCCACACCAATAGCCCAGAAACATTTGACATTGTGGGTAAGTCAAATAGTCAATAACTTTCAATCTGAGACAATAAGTCAATTAGTCAAACACCCTCATCAACATCTTCAAGAACTGATATTGAATCTGCAGATTATTTAAAAGGGTATAAGAATCCAAAACCATAATCAAGAAAATCTGCCAAAGTTTTGTCCTTTTTTAATCAAACAAATAAATCAAGAAAGACAGAATATAAAGATTCACAAAGCCCACAAAAAGTGGATAAATTTGTCATTTTTCATTGATTGAAACAAGTAAATAGTCCAAAAAACAAGATTTTTATTAAAAAAAAAAAAATTCAAAGATTTAGCAATCAAGAAAACAGTCCAAAACAAGATTTTTATAATAAAAAAAATACAAAAAATACAAAGATTTGACAATCAAGAAGAAAGTAATCATCTTTGCTAACAAAACATTGAAACAAGAAAAGGGTATGAAGATCTACAAACCTTTAAGCAATCTTGAAAAATTCAGGTGATTCCTTGAGATGATTCAAGAAAAAAGTTGCAATCTTTATCCAAGAATGGAGGGATGTTGAAATCTAAAAAGCCCATATGAGAAAAAAGGAGAAAGATCCATGAAGCTTTAAGCTTTTTCTTGTTGGTAAAAGAAGCAGCCCTTTTGAAGCCGAAAAGAAATGAAATCAAATGCAATGAATCAAAAGGTTTATTGATTAGAGTGAGAAGGGGATTAAATATTAGTAAATTTGGGGGCACTGAAAGATTAACAAGGAAGCAAAACTACACACAACCACGTCTGCTAGCAGTTGGAATGATGATTTGTGAAGTTGTAAAATTTTGGGTTTTTGTTTTTTTTTTTTTTAATTTGAAGCTACAATGGCCGACCAAGCATGCAATGAATCAACTCTTTCTAAAAGGGAAAAGCTCCTCTTTCAAGTGCTTGAGAAAGGTGGGCAGAAAAAGGTTGCAAATGCTCTTTTCGACTAAGCATATGTATGTACATTTAATTGGTTTTTTGTGAAATATTAACATACAAAACAAGGCCCCTTTGGTAGGTATGATAAATTTTGTGGTGTTTTTTTTTTCTTTTTAGGTATAAGTTTTATGTTATATAATATAATTGTGTCTTGTTATATAACATTATAACTTAAGTGACACCTTTAAGTTATGTCATATCAAGTTTAATATTTATGTTAGCATTGGCGGAGCCAAGTGTAAGGGTGGAGGCAAGTGTCCCTTTTAGAAAAAACAGTGTATATTGTAGGCGGAGGACTACCTCACTTTTACCCCCCCCCCCCCCCCCCCCTTCTATCTTCATCATAAACAAATCATGAATTCGCCACTGGTTAGATCTAAAAACAGTTGTAATAGTTAAGATAAAAGGAAAAATTATCATAAGCATATTGACTAGGGTTTGTCAAATACTCACTCAATTAACTTATAATCCAAAATTTTTTTTTATCTAAGTCACATAAAAATTTGAAGGAATTTTTCATAAAAGGAGTATTTTTGAATAAAACAAGTCAAAGAGATTGGTTTATAGAAAGAAAAAAAAAGAGATAAAAATATAACCAACTTGCGTAAAGGAAAATGCATGACAAATCAAGCATTAGTTTATCTCTTCTTTTGTCAAAACAAAACCACAATCAACACATCTGATTTCTTAGTGCTTAAACTTTGTTAAGATACCGGAAATGTATCTTAACAAAGTTTAAGTACTAAGAAAAGGATTTCCGACGGAAATCTTCTTTTTTTGGAAAGGCTAGATACCGGAAATCATAGTAAAACTTTGTTGAAATCATGGTAAAAATTGTTGAAAATTATAGTAAAGATTGTTGAATATCGTAATAAGTTTCTACAATAAAAAATGAAAAATAGTACACAATAAAAGCTTAGTTATAAAAGAGGTAAATATGATTTTTGGAATTTTAGCGCCCTGTTTGGGTATGCGTATATAATGTATATGTGTGTGGGTGTTCGGAGGGCAAAAGTGAAAGTGCCCTAATTTTAACGTTATTTTACTAATTTCATAAAAATAACGTTAAAATCGAGAGACGGTTAATCATGCATCATGTAGCGGCGTTGAGAGCCGAAAGACAAGGGGTATATGCACTAATCGGCCTTGTCCCAATTGTTAAGTGTTATATGCCTTAGGTCCAAGACTTGATACAAAACTACTATCGAACCAGAGGTCTCACCGGAAGCAGCATCTCTATTTCTACAGGGTATATGTAAGGTTGTCTGCATCTTATCGTTCTCAGACCCTACCTTAGCTTTGTTATTAAATTGAAAATCTTATATTTTGTGTTTTTGGATTGAATAGGTATAACATTTAAATGTCTTGTAAATTAAAAGAGAAATATAACTTATAACTTATACCAAAAAAGATATAATAGCCTTGATTTTATACTTGTTTTTGGAAAGTATAATAGTATCTAAACATAACTTTAATGTGATTAAGGTGCGTTAAAACAACTTATTTTAAAAAAGGTATCTTAACTTTTAAAAAAACAAGGTTTTAAAATATTCTAAAATATAAATGCAACATTTGGTGGAGGCTTAATTGGCTTATCAATATAACTTTTTTCTTTGTTTAAAGATGTAGAATAACTGGGATTGTGACAGGTTGGTTTTTTGGGTGGGGTGGGTAGTGAGAGATCCATATACCAGTTGAAAGTGAAAGATGATATTTGTCGTAACGGCATCGTTTATTAGAATTAATGTTTAATCCTGTTCACGCGCATCATGGGCACAGTTTCATGACAGTCGAGAAATCGACCTTGGACATAGCCACGAGTAGGGTGAGTTTAAACGTGAGATTCTTTGCCGTTAAAATAAAATAACAATAATATCATCCACCGGATCTAATCTAAGTCTTAATTCAATTATGTCAGTAAATGCATCATGGCTAGATCCAGTTTCTCATTTCTTTATGATAAGGATTGTGTTTTAGATACATATTATTTCCATTAAAAAAAAAAAGATACATATTATTTTATTTTATTTTTTACTACCACTTTAACTCACACGGTTATCCAATACTTTAATTCTTTTTCAAAGAAAACAATATGAGAACCAAGATACTCTAAATTCTAAACTATGAGATATTATGTATTCTTGACTTCTATTGTACTATTTGCATATGTTATGCAGTAAGTTATGCATTTCTTTTCATATAAAATCTTTTGGATAAATTATAGTTTTCGTCCTTTATGTTTGTATCGTATTGCAGTGGATAACCTTTAACTTCGATAATTACAATCACAATCATTTATTTGTAAAACCCATTACACCTTAGGTCCTTTAACACTAACCTGGTTAAAATTTTCAATTAAGTCTGGTTATATAAGGGTAGTTTAGTCCTTTTACATAATAATTTAAATTATTTAATAGAAAAAATAACATTTTAAAACTTATAAAAACATCCACCCATCCCACTCTCTCTTTCTCTTCCCTTCTCGATCTGTGCAGATCTCCATTACCACCACTCCAATCTCTCCCACCTCTCTCACCCTCTCTAACACTAGAACCACCAAAGACCAGCACCACTTCGTCGATCTCCCTTAGTATCTCACCTCCCTGCGAATCGAAAGCAAACCCCCAAATCTCTTAACCCTACCTTTATTGTGTGGGGTGGCGGTTGTGTTTTTAAACAAAAACACTAGATCCGGCGTTTGATGCGATGATGTTCCCTGCCAAAAACCTCAAACGTAAACCACCGGTGAGTAATTTTAAACATGTATGCTCGAAATCAGACTTTCATCGTCATTCTGCAATCATCGCCATTCATTGGATTTTAGTCAATCCAGGTTCGATTTAGCGATTAACTTCAGATGGGAAGAGATAAATCAAGATACATGGGAAGAGATAGAACCATGAGTTGGTTGCTGTTGACAGTGGTTTTGAAGAAGCCAACTGAAATTAAAGATGCTATTGTGGTGGTGGCGGCAGATGAGGAAGCCAATGTTTTTTTATGGTAACAATTGATTTTGACTTGTTATTGTAGAGTATGTTGAGAAAAATGGTATCCACGTTGGGGGTTTTGAGGTAGTTGTTGGGAGTGTGTAACACCCCGAAAACGGGTTTGGTAATCAAACCTCGTTAATAGTAAAAACGGGTAAAATACCGTTAGTGGTAAAATTAACCCGATGAGTATTAGGATTTAAATAAATAAATCTAATATTTATTAAAAGGATGGGAAATACTTTGAGAAAGCAAAGTATATAAAAATGCCCGAGATTTAACGAGACTTAAAATAAAACGGGTTTTTGAACAAGATGAATAACTAGGAAAATTATAACCTAGTTAACCACAAGTCTAGAAATAACTTGAAATAGGGTTAAAACAACCAAAACTATATGTCAAACAAAAGTGGAGGGGCCAATGTTGTTAAAATTGAAACTTATATTATTGGTTTTAATTAAAAACAAAACCAAACATCTCATTTGAGATGTCTGGTCGATCAAGAACAGGAGAGGGCGACACCCTCACCCCCAAAACCCTAACTTCTACTAAACTCTCAAATTGAAGGCCCAAATTGAGTTGAAATCAAAATCTGAACATAGAATCGTGATCACCTTGTCAAGAGGATCGTAAGGTATGTCGAATTTGGTCACTTTGATTCAACCCAAATTCTTGCATGTGATTGAAATTGAGTGTTGAGCTTAATTATGTGTTGTAAATACGAAGTTGGAAGTGATATAAGGTTTAGGGACAAACCCTAGATGATTTCTTGTCAAAATTCTTGCATGATAATTGTAAGGATCAAAATCACCATAGTGAGTGATTAATAAGTTAGTAGAGCTTGATAAACACTAGGATTTAAACCCTTGTTCTAGTGTAAACTGAAATTATGAGGAAATCTCTGAATTGTTGATGTTAAAATATGTGTATATAGTCTAATTGAAGTTAATTGGGGTGATAAACTCAAGTCATGAACTTGGTTTAGATTATGTAGAAATCTGACCCGCTAAGTGTTTGTGAAAATGCCTCAAAGAAGGCTTAAAATTGAAATTTAAAGTTAAAACGCATGATTGTAACGATTTAGCGAATTATGCGATACATGATTGAAAAAGGGTTCTAAACGGATTTTGAATTGAACTCTTTAGGCGAGGAATCCGGATCGTCAAATGGACAAGCCGGTGGAAATACGCGTTTGGAAAGGATGCTTAAAAGGTACGTAACTACGGTTCCGTTACATTATGATTGATTTCGTATTTTCGTTAGTAGACTTTAAATTAGCATAATACATGAAATTGGCATTTAGTGGAAGTGACGAAGATCACTAGGTAAATAAACGGGTCAAAAGGTGAAATTATCACCCTTTGACAATATCGACTAATGGTTTGTCGAGTTACATGTTTATAGGAATGAATATCAAATGGATACGCACATCGCTATTGCTTAGCGGCTACTAAGTCAAGGTATTGAAACGGGTCAATATATTGATCCGAGCCAGGTATGTATAATGATTCAATTCATCATGTAGAACTTGAGGTTTTCTAAGAGTTAAACAATGTCAAATTGGATATTTGGTTATCTTAAAGATAAACTGAATAATTCAAGTTATAATTGTAGTGTTTTAGAAACATAATGGCTTCTAAACAAGGTTATAGTTAAAAGATCGAATTTTTGGGTCAAACAAGTATCTGAAAGTCCTTTGTCGTAAAAGAAGGACCAAAATTGACCAAAATGCCCTTGTAGGTTAAATTGAACAAACAACCCTTAAAGGTTGTTTGGAAACGAGTTTCATGATTAAATAAATACTTAGAATAAGTGTAGAAGTTGAAAGATGTAATACGTTAGTCAAATAGCTCTATTTGAGTCTTGCCGTAAAATAACAATCCGAAGGGTAAAACTCGGAACATATAGATATACACATTGAAATCCAACACACAAAGAGTTGTAGTTGAAGATTACTTGATAAGAAATGTAGGAATAAGATGCTAGAAATGAATGAAAGCGATTTCAAGCTTTAAAGTGCTTAAATACCCTTAACGGGTCAAAATAAGCATACGAGCGAAAACGGGTTTAAATTGTGTATTAAACCTATGATTAGAACCTAATATAGTAGGTAACATTAATTTGAAGAAGTTTATGAGATATATGAATCAAATAAATACGTTTGTTTGATAAAATGCATAAACGGGTTAAAATTCGGTAAAAAGGTAACGAGTCGAAGGCTTAAAAGTCTCAAAATTTCTTATGTTGGATGTAGGATTTTAACCCTCCATAATATGGAGGATTAAATTACGGACGCGTAGGAAAAAGAATCGGGTAAAACGGATCAATAACGAAGAAGTTATGGCCGTTTCCGTGAAATCAGGTCGTGCTGGGTATGTACAGCATCAGCTGAAGGCAACAGGCTGTGAAAAAACAGGGCTAGGCGTGACGCCTAAACCCTTGGCGTCACGCGAAGCCCCCTAACTCCGAAAATTTTTAAAATTTTGTCATTTTAACCCCTGTACTTGTTTGAACTTAATATTTGACTATCAAAACTAACTTTTAAGTTGGTTTTGATCATAGGTGAATGCCAAGAGTGCACGGATGAAGATCAAGCGACGAGCAAGAACCGAACACGATCACGAAATAAGCTTCCGCACTATGTATCGTTATTATGTTAAACGATGAACGTACACATGATATGTTGTATACTTTTAAATTGTAAAAAAGTTTTAATAAACCCGTAATTTCCAATGCATATGTAATCTTAATTACATGATTGTTTTTCGTGAATGATACGTTAAACCTTAATTTATAAGAACGGGTGTTACAAGTTGGTATCAGAGCCTTGGTTTAAGAGATTCAAGTATGGTGGGAAAACTATGCTTGGACTTAAACCTTATGCTCTTGATAAAGATTAGTGTTCGGTTCGAGGCTTGATCGCAAATCCGGTAAGTACATGTATGTTAATAGTTTAGCATGCTAAAGTGTTGTAAACAACACATAGGGCTATCGTGTGATACACGTTACCCCAATTAAAATCATTGATATAGTTGACAAAAATGCGCGCGTTGACGCGTATAGTAGAAAAAGCCTTGTATTATAATACGGGCGATTATTGAAGTTAACGTTACTAACTTTTGTGAATGTTTTAATTGAAGGACACTCGCGTTTGAAGACGACGAGAGTCAAACGAATTGTGGATATGATGATGGAACGGTCCGAGATATGACAAGAAGAGCATACTCATTAAGGACCTAAATCGCGTAACGATCGCAAATAAGTAATGACAAGAAAGCCCATTAAGGCAAGCATTACCAGGTGCATATTTTAAATATAATTGCACAAATAGTAATATGCAACAAATATGTAGAAATTGAAAGTTGCATATGTAGATTAAAAACTTGGAAAAACCCGAATAGAAAATGTATTCGGGATATTGTTTCCAAGAGAAACAAATAGAGGCATTACTTACATAGGGCGTGATGTGAAAACTATAAAAAGGTCATGCGTGTCATGTGTTAATCGCTTACTCTGGCCAAGTAAGTAGTGGCATATGATACCATGAATTTCTTATAGCGGACACATTTATGTTCGATGTAGTAAGGGTGGGGTGAATGGGACTAACTTAAATGGTACCCAAATGAATCAAATAAGTAAGATGTTTGATAGTAAACGTAAACGTAAGTCGGATGACGGAAGCGTATTACGTAAGAATAACGAGCCCGAGAGAAGGGACAAGGATCAAGTAAAAAGAAAATACAGACCGACCAATAGGAATGCTAAGGCATAGGGATAAAAGTTTGACTGTCACAAGTAATGAAATTCACATGGACAAGTCAAACGAATCGAATAAAGAATAAAGGACTTGATTGAATAAAAGCGACGGATCTCGCTAAGACGACCAAATAAATTAAAATAACGTCTAAAACCATATAAGAATGGTTACTTGAAAATGATTACGGTAAAGATACCCGATGAATGGGTAGGATTTGGAAAGAATGCGTAAACCAAGAGACGGGAACGCGAGATAGAAAGTCAAAAGACTCGGAATATGAGTCATGAATAAAAGACAATGAGAATTTGCAAACAGAAATGTTAATAACTACGCTCAGCTATTTCAAAGCTGAACGGGTCAAACAAAGACTGAAGTTTGGCATTCATAAGTGATGAATGTTCACACGAACAAGTCAAACAAATTTAATAAAGGATGACACTTGCTAAAGTAAGTAAGCGCGAATCGGATAAATAAAAGTGCGAACTATTAATAAACCTATGTAAAGGAGTTATAGGCGTTAAAAACTTTGAAATAAAAGAACCCGGGTAATGGGACGTAAAGAAGTACTGGTAAGAACCGGGTAACGGTAAGTGTATAGAAAACCGACGTGTAAATTGACGTTAGAAGTCGAGAAGTCGGAAAGATGATTCGAAATAAAACAATGTAGCCTTAGACTACGGTCAAGGTCAAATGAAATCCAAAAAGTAAAGGTGAATAATTATAAACATAAAAAGGGGTGCCTTAACGCCATATGCGTATATAAACGTATACACATTTGAATAAAGACTAGAATAAAAGATGATCTACGGGATCATCATAACCTACGGGATATTAATTAGTGTAAAGATCTACGGGGCCAAAATGACCCACGGGACATGAATTGAAGCAAAGGGATCATAAAGGCCTCGCCTTAAAAAGGTGAAAAATCTAAAGAAATAAGCCTACGAGGCTAAGTGAAAGAACCTACGGGTCAATAACGTGAAGCGAGGAAAATGGTTAAACTCCCCGCGTAAAATAATAACGGAAGGTAAAGGTAGTATAAAAGCGAGGGGTTTCGCTAACTTAACTGAGTGAGTTAAAAGCGAAGAGATCGTGAAAGGTCTGGTTGACAAAAGTGAGGGATTTCACTAAAACATCTAAACGGGCAGAAATAACAAAAAGGATTCACAACTATTTAAATTCTGATAATTTACAAAAAGGACAAAAATATTACCGAGAAGACAACGGAAAGGAATAAATTTTCAGACGTAAAAGTCTTAGAAATGAGTAAAAGATGTAAGACAAGGAGAAAAAGGAAACGTTAAACTAAAATTTAGTTTTAGTAAGAAACAATGTTTTAACAAATATGGATATTACGAGGGAGATTAGAAAATGGTTAATATCAAAGAGTATCGGTCTTAACATCGATAGGTGCGAGACAATACATTCGAAAAGAAGAAGTATGATAAAGAAACGTTGATATAAAATTAAACATGACGTGACACGATCACGGTCAAGAAATACAATGTGAAGTGGAATCACATTATAACCAAACGAGCGGTAAAGAGTAACTGGACTAATAAGTCTAGTTAGCGGGACCGGTTAAGGTCATTTAAATAAATTTGGTTGCTTATAATCGGTGGATTCGGTATAACTGAACCGAATAAATGAACTTGGAAAACAAAGGAAATTGTTGTTAAAAGTGAAAGATTTCACTAAAGACCTTTAAACGGGTCAAGGTAACGGATTCACAAAGGGTTCGATAATATGGATATCGCTAAGTTAACTAAACTAGTAGAAATAACGAAATTACGTTATTTCAAGTTGCATTATGTCGAATGAGGCACGTAGATGTTTTGTAACCAAAAAGGTATTACCATAAATTTTCTGGTAATACTAACAATCGATTAAAATATGAGCAATGCTCAATTGATTGTCGAGAGCATATGCATGGAGTTAAACTCGATAAATTATGAAAGAAAAGGTTTCGAGGACGAAACCTCTTTAAGGGGGGTAGACTTGTAACGCCCCGAAAACGGGTTTGGTAATCAAACCTCGTTAATAGTAAAAACGGGTAAAATACCGTTAGTGGTAAAATTAACCCGGTGAGTATTAGGATTTAAATAAATAAATCTAATATTTATTAAAATGATGGGAAATACTTTGAGAAAGCAAAGTATATAAAAAGGCCCGAGATTTAACGGGACTTAAAATAAAACGGGTTTTTGAACAAAATGAATAACTAGGAAAATTATAACCTAGTTAACTACAAGTCTAGAAATAACTTGAAATAGGGTTAAAAAACCAAAATTCTATGTCAAACAAAAGTGGAGGGGGCCAATGTTGTTAAAATTGAAACTTATATTATTGGTTTTAATTAAAAACAAAACCAAACATCTCATTTGAGATGTCTGGTCGATCAAGAACAGGAGAGGGCGGCACCCTCACCCCCAAAACCCTAACTTCTACTAAACTCTCAAATTGAAGGCCCAAATCGAGTTGAAATCAAAATCTGAACATAGAATCGTGATCACCTTGTCAAGAGGATCGTAAGGTATGTCGAATTTGGTCACTTTGATTCAACCCAAATTCTTGCAATAAGCATACGAGCGAAAACGGGTTTAAATTGTGTATTAAACCTATGATTAGAACCTAATATAGTAGGTAACATTAATTTGAAGAAGTGTATGAGATATAGGAATCAAATAAATACGTTTGTTTGATAAAATGCATAAACGGGTTAAAATTCGGTAAAAAGGTAACGAGTCGAAGGCTTAAAAGTCTCAAAATTTCTTATGTTGGATGTAGGATTTTAACCCTCCATAAGATGGAGGATTAAATTACGGACGCGTTGGAAAAAGAATCGGGTAAAACGGATCAATAACGAAGAAGTTATGGCCGTTTCCGTGAAATCAGGTCGTGCTGGGTATGTACAGCATCAGCTGAAGGCAACAGGCTGTGAAAAAACAGGGCTAGGCGTGACGCCTAAACCCTTGGCATCACGCGAAGCCCCCTAACTCCGAAAATTTTTAAAATTTTGTCATTTTAACCCCTGTACTTGTTTGAACTTAATATTTGACTATCAAAACTAACTTTTAAGTTGATTTTGATCATAGGTGAATGCCAAGAGTGCACGGATGAAGATCAAGCGACGAGCAAGAACCGAACACGATCACGAAATAAGCTTCCGCACTATGTATCGTTATTATGTTAAACGATGAACGTACACATGATATGTTGTATACTAAATTGTAAAAAATTTTAATAAACCCGTAATTTCCAATGCATATGTAATCTTAATTACATGATTGTTTTTCGTAAATGATACGTTAAACCTTAATTTATAAGAACGGGTGTTACAGAGTGGTCAGGGGCAATTCGTCAGATGAAGATGGTTGTCGCCGGAGGATTGTATTGAGAGAGAGAGAGAGAGGCAGAGGTTGGATTTGGTGGTGGTCATAGGCGGTTGTGGTGGTTATAGGCGGCTAGGTTTATAAGGGGGAAGAATCAGTGGTGAAAAGACAGGATTGCCCTCACATGAGATGCACATGATCATACTTAACTAGAAATTTTAACCTGGTTAGTGCTAAAGGACGTAACGTGTAATGAGTTTTACAAATAAAGGACTGTGACTGTAATTATCGAAGTTAAAGGTTATCTACTGCAATACGATGCAAACATAAAGGACGAAAAATGTAATTTTTCCAAATCTTTTTTTCTGGTTATAATATAAGTACAATAATGAGAAAGTCATAAATAATTATAACATCAAAGGAAACAAATACACCTCTAATGTAATGAAAATCATCAAAGAAAAAAGTTTGTGATGCACTTTTTCGTGACATTTTATAATTATATTCTAAATTACAATATACATTGTTTAAGACGAGGAGAAAAACAGTTCAAGCGCTGATATACATTGTCATGTGAAGCCTTTGGTAGATTAGAAACGAGGCAGTCTTTGGTGCAAAAACCCCTTCGGTTTCAAAGGTTGTGGACAAGGTGAAGACGCTGGGCTTTTTTATGGATTAAAAATCGGGCCAGAAGAGTAGCTTTCTCTTCGGAGGAGTGGACAAGATTCAATGCAGACAGTCTAAACTAAACTCTCGTTGTTTTGTTTCTTTCGGGTTTATTTTCAGTTTTCTGTGTGTACTTGTATCTTTCTACTAGTTTTCTGCTGGCTTTCGGGTTGCTATAATGAAGTTTTTGTTGATCGTTCAAAAAAACATTGTTTATAAAATTGAATCGCCCCTTTCTATTGAGAAGCGCCAATATAACTAACATCTTGAATCCATCTAAACCGGCTGATTACAAGTTGGACCGGGGAAACAGACGGATGGATTGTATTTTAATTTCATTTTATCTTCTTTCATAATCCCATTAACTAAATTTTTTAGTGATTCAATCTCCAAAATTTGCTTATTACGAGTCTCAAATACTTGAAAGTACTTCTTTGCTTTGTTTTAAATTAGTTATGTAGATTCAAAGTTTAGATGATTATTACGTTATTCAGTTTTTAGGACCGCTTTGACAGACATGCAACCTGTTTATGAGAACCTTGACGATACATGACTTTTTTCAGGCCTTTTGCTAGATCAAAAGTCCCGGTTTTTTTTTTTTTTTTTTTTTTTGCAATATGTGATTTTTTAAGATCATCGTGCAAATGGGCAATTGCCTGTTGTCAAGATCATGCCTGTAAAAGAATCAAAGATAATGTGATAGTCAGAGCACTAATAATATTGATATTGATGTTAAACATTATATATGTGTATTGGTGGGGTCTCTCAATCCGTACCTTCACAATTTCTATTTGCAACTTGCTTTCAATAATTAGAACCCTAAAGATACTAATTTCGTATAATAGCTAACCAACTATGTTTGCATTCCAATTTATTTTTATGGTTACACCTCATCACACGTTTTTATGGTCGTTGCTGATAATCTCTAAGAATTCGGGAATCATGGTCGAGTTAAAGAAAAAACAAACCTCTAAAAATGGGCTCTCAGACGAATTTTGCCCCTTCGTCAATTTGCCACCTCTTAAATGTTCAAACTTCAGTCTTTGTGTTTTTTTAAATGAGTACAAATTTTAAAACGTTATTAGGTTTCGTTGGGTTAAATGAGAATTTGATTTATTTGTTTATATGGGCCTAAACTAAATAGGAATATAGGATAAGTTAATGAGTTCAAAAACATATTGAGTTTCTTTTAATTTTGTTTTTGATATACATTTTAGTGAAAATAGAGTTGTATTTAAATTTAGTATTTAAATCTAGTGAGTACCAATACTATATTGGATATATCAGAAATCGAATTCCCTACTCATCATACATGGAATCCCACTATTTTGTTACAATGTTTTAGTTCATTTATTAAATTTTGCACCCTAAGCTAAATATGAATATATGATAAGTTAATGAGTTCAAAAACATATTGAGTTTCTTATAATTTTGTTTCTAATATAAATTTTATTGAAAATAAAGTATACTGAGTACCAATACCGTATCGAAGAGATCTGAAATCGAATTCCCTCCTCATCTTACACGAAATCCCACTAGTTTGTTACAATGTTTGCATCCTGATTTAATATTATATTTCATTTAATAATCTAATGATAAATAAACAAAGCGTACGGTCATACAAATAGGAAAACTCTAATTTACTACTATCAATGTACAACCACATGGAGCTTGTGTACAAGTGTGAACACCATCTTTTACTTTTAGTGATAAACAATTTTGTGATTCTTCTTGTTTTCATCGCAATGCCTCCTTCAATGCAATTTCGTGTTGTTATTACATGGCTTATTAGGTTTTCTCTAATAATAGTTCTTGGATTAGATTTTTTTTAGAATAAATATATCAAACTTACACTATTATTAAGTATTTGAACTCTCACTATTTTGATTATAGAGCAGATCACTTAATTAACCAAAAGGATGTCTCATTGAAGACGTTCATTAATTCTTTCTAACAACAATTTTTGCCACCAAAATAACGTGTGGGATCTAATACATGTGTGCTCTTCAAACCAAAGTTGTCGATCTATACGCCTTTAGGGGCTAAGGTGCTACATAAGCACGAGCAAGAGACGTCGTGAACTTTTATTACGCACTGTCACAAATAGTGTCACGTCGTTGACGCCCTAATGCCAATTCAAACATGCTCGGGTGACATAATATAAAATCTGAAGCCATGTTATTAACCTACAGGCAACCGAACATAAGCCTAACCAGAACATGTTGGTTCAGTTCTGTTTAATCATGAGGGAAAACAGTAAAACATACCTGTCACAGCAGAAAGTCCAGTGGAGAATCCAGTAATGGAGTTCGACATGCTTGTCATCGTGATCTGGTTCCTCCTTAGGGTGCTGACTGATGATGGGGCTTAGAGAACCGAAAAGGGTATCGGTTAGGAGATGGAGGACGAATTTGATGTTATGCTTATGGGGTGTGTAACTGAGTAACCCTTTAACCTCCACTTAATTCTCCTTATATAAGCACCCAGGAGGAAACCTAATTAGTTACTAAGGGTAATATGGTCCATCAACAATTACCAACTAATTTAAATAATAGGTTATTATATATTTTGATCTATATTATGTAAATGATTATAATGGCTATAGATTAAATATTGTTACATAATATATTTAATCTTACATTCTCCCACTTAGCCGAGTAATCATTTACTATGAGTATTAGATAAGCCTGATCAGGAATTAACACTCATTTTAGCCTTAAACAAGTACTATAGCAGAGAAATACAGCCGTTGAATCATTATGCGACTCAGGACCCCCATTAATCATACTATAGCCTTAATTTAAAACCTAATCGTCATGATCAAAATACGCGTAAGCCCTTTGTTTGATTTGTAACTTTATTTGTCAATATGCCATTATACTGGTTGAACATATTCTAAGAGACATACAAAATCAAACTGAGGAAATTTCATTAACATAAAACATAAGCTAGTACAATATGCTCAAATAAGGTCTTTACAAAATCCCATATTACGAACATGTTCTTCATAAACCTTAGGAGGGAGACCTTTAGTCATCGGATCCGCAAGCATATCCTTAGTACTAATATACTCGATACAAAGATTATTTTCCTCAACTCGTTCATGTACGAACAGATATTTTGTATCGAGATATAAACCAGCTCCAGTCGAACTGTTACTGTTCGAAAAACTAACGGCAGCTGAATTATCACAGTAAAGCTTCAATGGTCTAGAAATGGAATTAACGATTTTGAGTCCAGTGATAAGATTTCTAAGCAACATTCCATGACAGATTGCGTTATAAACAGCAATGTACTCTGCCATCATTGTGGAAGTTGTGGTCAACTGTTGTTTATGACTCTTCCATGAGATAGGGCCGCCTGCTAACATAAAGATATAGCCCGAAGTGGATTTCTTGTCATCTTTGCACTTTGCAAAGTCAGAATCAGAATAGCCCACCACTTCTAAATGATCACTTCTTCTATAAGTCAGTTTGTAGTCTTTCGTCCCTTGCAGATATCGAAGTACCTTCTTAGCTGCTTTCCAGTGATCTAGGCCAGGATTAGTCTGATAACGGCCTAACATTCCAGCAATATAAGCGATATCTGGACGAGTACAGACTTGAGCATACATCAAGCTCCCGACTACTGACGCATAAGGTATCTGGCTCATTTGCTCCTTCTCAACCTCTGTTGTCGGACACTGGAATGAACCGAAAACATCTCCCTTAACTACTGGAGCGACGGAGGGTTTGCACTGTTGCATGTTATATCGTGTAAGGACACGATCTATGTAAGCCTTCTGGGACAATCCTAAGATCCCCTTGTGTCTATCTCGGTGAATTTCGATGCCAATGACGTAAGAAGCCTCTCCGAGATCCTTCATGTCGAAGTTATGTGAAAGTAACCGCTTCGACTCATGCAACATGTCTAAACTATTACTTGCCAATAGAATATCATCTACGTAAAGGACAAGTATAGTAAAGTTGCTCCCACTCATCTTGAGGTAGGTGCATTGATCCACTTGATTCTTCATAAAACCTTGCCTCTTCATGACTTCATCAAACTTGAGGTACCATTGACGTGATGCTTGTTTTAACCCGTAAATGGATTTCTTCAACTTACAGACTAGATGCTCCTGACCTTCAGGTTTAAAGCCTTCAGGCTGCTTCATGTAAACATCTTCGTCCAAATCTCCGTTAAGGAAAGCGGTTTTAACGTCCATCTGATGCAGCTCTAAATCGAAATGAGCTACTAGGGCCATGACGATCCTTAATGAATCTTTACGAGAGACGGGTGAAAAAGTCTCTTGATAATCAATTCCCTCTTTCTGAGTGTAGCCCTTCGCAACCAATCTCGCTTTGTAGCGTTCAACGTTCCCATTCGGATCCAGTTTTGTTTTGAATACCCATTTACATCCTACGGGTTTGGCTCCGTTGGGTAATTCTACCAAATCCCAAACGTCATTTTTCTTCATGGATTCAAGCTCTTCAATCATTGCTTTATTCCATTCAGAAGACTGATCACTGCTAACGGCTTCATTGTAAGAGATAGGATCATTGAGCTTTCCAGCATCCATTTCAGTCAGGTAGGTAACATAATCATCCCAATTAGTAGGCCTTCTTTGCCTAGATGACCTCCTGAGTGGATTATCGGGTTCAGCGTTGTCTTGGTTTTGAGCATTTGATGTGCCTTCGTCATGAGGTATAATGGGTTCTGAATGTAGAGGTGAATTTGGAGTTGGTGCAGTAGCTTCAGGTACAGTAGTTGCATTGGGTACAAGAGGAGTAATCGGAGTAATGGTAAGCGACGAGTCTCTCCCCCCCGCGTCTTGTACTTCTTGCAATTCTTCGTAAGGGTTGGTATTGCTCCCACTGACCTTGAAATCCTCCAGGAACGCGGCACGCTTGGTTTCAACAATACGGGTGACATGAGAAGGACAATAGAAACGATAACCCTTAGAGTTCTCAGGATACCCGATAAAGAAACAGGTAACTGTTTTAGGGTCAAGTTTCCTTAGGAAAGGATTGTAAAGCTTCGCTTCAGCAATGCAGCCCCATACTTTCATATATTTAAGACTCGGTTTCCTTCCTGTCCAAAGTTCATAAGGAGTTTTAGGGACAGACTTAGAAGGAACTCTATTGAGTATATGAACAGCTGCTTTTAACGCTTCAGTCCAGAGGAATAATGGTAAATTAGTGTTGGCTAACATACTGCGCACCATGTTCATAAGGGTACGGTTTCTTCTTTCAGCGACACCGTTCTGCTGAGGTGTACCAGGCATGGTGTATTGGTTCACAATCCCCTGGCCCTTACAAAACTCATAAAATGGACCAGGAGCTTGACCCACATCAGTATGTCTTCCATAATATTCACCGCCTCTATCTGATCTCACAACTTTAATCTGACGATCTAATTGCTTTTCAACTTCAGCCTTATAATCTTTAAAAGTTGTTAGAGATTCAGATTTCTCCTTAATTAGATACAAGTACATGTAACGAGAATAATCATCAATAAAAGTGATAAATGAAGTATGTCCTGTTATGCCAGCGATTTGGTAGGGACCACTAATGTCAGTATGAATGAGTTCTAATAAATTAGAGCTCCTAGTGGCACCTTTCTTATTCGCTAATGTCATTTTACCTTTAAGACATTTGACACATGTTCCAAAATCAGAGAAATCGAGAGGAGGTAAGACTTCATCCTTTACAAGACGATTTAATCGTTCTTTTGAGATGTGGCCTAAACGCTGATGCCACAACATGGATGAAGTTTCTAAGTCTCGTTTCTCTTCCATCTTTGTGAGTGATTCATTAATGTTATATGACAACAAAGATTTGGAAAAGTTATCTTCTAGTTCTAATCTATAGAGACCACCATCCAGAATACCAGTACCATAAAGAACAGAATCATAAAGGATAGAGAGTTGGCGATGACCATGGGAAACAATAAAACCGTCCATGTCTAACTTTGGTCCTGATACAAGGTTCCGAGTTACCTCAGGAACATATAAGGTATCATAAAGTTTAATACATAAACCAGTTTTCATAACTAATTGTAATGTTCCAATGGCCTTCACTTCTAATTCTCGATCATCCCCAACCTTAAGCGTTCTTTGGTTTCTTTCCAGCTTCCGGATTGAAAGGAATCCCTGAGTAGAATTGGTAACATGAACCATAGAACCAGAATCAAACCACCAAGAATTAGCAGGAACACTTAAATTATAGGATTCAAGTATCATAAAATAATCGTTACCTTTCTTAGCCAGCCACTCCTTAAAATCAGGGCACTCCTTCTGCATGTGTCCTGTCTTCTTACAGAACTTGCAGCGGATACTGCCTAAGGAGTTCTTAGAGCTAGAAGGTGCACTTGTATTAGGATGAGGGTTAGGCCTTTGGACTTTTGAAGCATCCTTCCTCTGATAATTGTTCTTCCTCTTCTTAGAGTTGGAGGTAGTGAAGTTTGCAACATCAGTATGGCGATCCATCCTCATACGCTCTTCCTCCTGTACGCACATGGCGACCAGCTCACTCATCGTCCATTTGTCCTTCTGAGTGTTGTAATTGATCTTGAATGCTTCAAAGGACGAAGGAAGCGAAGTAATGATGAAATGAACAAGGAAACCATCACTGATTTCCATTTCCAGCCCCTTCAACTTATTGGCCATGTCATTCATCATCATGATGTGCTCGCGAATGCCGCTCCTCCCATCATACTTAGTTGTCACCAGCTTGAGAATAAGAGTACTAGCGTGTGCTTTAGACGTCCCCTTGAACTGAGCCTCCACAGAAGCCAAGTAGGTTTTAGCATCGTCAGAATCAGGAATAGCTCCTCTAATAGAGTGATTAATGGACTGCTTCATGAACATGAGAGACATGCGGTTACTTCTAGTCCACTTATCATGAAGTAACTGCTGAGGAGCAGTACTCTATGGAGTAAGGTCCGCTGGCTTATCCTCTCTTAGAGCATAATCAAAGTCCAGCACTCCAAGTGTAAGCATGAGGGCATCCTTCCATGCAGCAAAGTTTTCACCAGTTAAAGGTGGAATTCCGCAATTTGGTGCTGATAGTGGAAATAAGATGAGCAAGTTATGATACTAATGAAGAAATCCTAATGTGATCTAAGGGCACGTTAAACTAAGGCAGGCATAAATAATGACCATTTTACATTATGAAGCTGTGATATTGTCTATTACTAACATCAAAATAATAGACTTAGCTAAAAAATTCTACTTAAACGAAAACAAAACAGCTTTGGCCAGAAGTGTAATCATTTAAGCATATGTGCAAAGTGGTTGTAACAAATCAGCTTTGGCCAGAAATTGAGACAATCACTTTAGTTATGCACTTGTTGAGTATGCCATCTATGAATGAATTAAATCAGCTTTGGCCAGAAATTAAGACATTCATGCTTATGATGCACACACAACATAGCTTTCGTAATACTTGAACGATAAGTAGATGTATCAAGTCAGCTTTGGCCAGAAATGATATATCAAAAACTCATTCAAGTTAAGCTATTCTGGTTTTGCAAAACATTATTTGATTCTGATTAAATTAACTAAGTAAATTACAAAACCATTTATTTAATAGCAAACCACCCTTTAGTTATGCACTTCTAATTCTCGATCATCCCCAACCTTAAGCGTTCTTTGGTTTCTTTCCAGCTTCCGGATAAAAAATAATGAGGTTTCGAGTCACAGCCTTGTTGTCTCGAGTCGAGACCTTTGTCTCGAGTTGACACGTTATGGTCTCGAGTCGAGATCTAATGATCTCGAGTCGAGACCTCTGTCTCAAGTTGATACGTTATGGTCTCGCCTTGTCACGTTATGGTCTCGAGTCGAGATCTAATGGTCTCGGGTCGAGACCTCTGTCTCGAGTTGTAATGGTTTAATGGCCTTAGTCGAATCCTCAGTGGTCTCGAGTTGACACGTTATGGTCTCGAGTCGAGACCTTTGTCTCGAGTTGAAAACTTTTGAGAGCCCTTATGATTTCGAGTCGAGACCTTGTGGTCTCGAGTCGAGATCTTGGTCTCGAGTCGAAGCCTGATGGTCTCGAGTCCACTGTTGATAGCTGTTTCTTGTGATAACATAACTGAAATTCGAAATCTAAGGGATTATGAGATATTGTTTCCTGTTTTAAGATGATCTAATTTTATCAACATATTTCGAAAATTATGATATGTTTATCTAATAACAGTTTTTCGAAAATCTATTGAGGACAAAACAGATCAAAAACAGAAAAAAAAACACTTCATAATCCAAATCATAACAGAATTTTCGAATTTCCTAAGAACATGTGATGAACCCTAAACATAAAAAATAAAATTCTGGAACCCGAAACCTGAATTTTAAAGCCTTTCTTAAACAGATTTCGGTTATAATATTACCCAGTTGATTTCGAACAAACATATAACTGATCAACATATGCTCTGATACCACATGTTGGTTCAGTTCTGTTTAATCATGAGGGAAAACAGTAAAACATACCTGTCACAGCAGAAAGTCCAGTGGAGAATCCAGTAATAGAGTTCGACATGCTTGTCATCGTGATTTGGTTCCTCCTTAGGGTGCTGACTGATGATGGGGCTTAGAGAACCGAAAAGGGTATCGGTTAGGAGATGGAGGACGAATTTGATGTTATGCTTATGGGGTGTGTAACTGAGTAACCCTTTAACCTCCACTTAATTCTCCTTATATAAGCACCCAGGAGGAAACCTAATTAGTTACTAAGGGTAATATGGTCCATCAACAATTACCAACTAATTTAAATAATAGATTATTATATATTTTGATCTATATTATGTAAATGATTATAATGGCTATAGATTAAATATTGTTACATAATATATTTAATCTTACAGAACATGCAATAATCAGTACAAGATATATGGTCTACTCCATGATACAATGTGCTAGCAAACAAACAATATAGAACCAAATGAAATTACGTATCAAATAAGAACTGCCTATACGTACCAAACCATGGCAAATCAGACTCTAAAACATAGACAAAATATGTATTACAAGTCCCAAATACAAATTTATACTATGATTGTTAGACCAAAGAATCCATACCACAAGTAACGAATAAACGAATATGCTACGATGTAAGGAACCAAGAATCCGTACCTATAAAAAAAACGGAAATTATACTACGATAAAAAGAAAACAAAATCTTCATCTTGTTTGTTTGCTAACAATAACAGATAAATTCCAAGGCTTGATATAAAATATCATAAAACCTTAGGATGAAAGTGAAATGACTCTAGATAGGGTAATACAAATACAAAATACCAAAGCCGATAACCATATGCAGAAGTTTTTGGAGATCATGATAAAGACTAAATAATACAATTCATTAATTTGGATAGCTAATAATAATTAAATACAATTTAAACCCGCAATTCCTTTTAACCGATCACCATTATCTTTTGAAATTATATTTTAACTAAATATCCTTTTTGATTGAAATTAAATCAACTTCATAACTAGAAAACTCTTAGCTCATGGATGAAATATTTTTTAGACTAACTGATATGTGCAAACCCTGTATATTTTTTATAAGGTTTTCTTTGCACAAATCTCGTTTTCAATTTATAAAAATAGTTTTTAACTTATACACAACAACACACAAATAGGCAAACGCACCTATAGTGTAGTTGGGGGTGCAAACAAGCCGAGCAGCTCGTGAGTTACTTGAGATCGGCTCGAGAAAAAGCTCGAAACCCGAGCCTTATCGAGTCCGAGCCGAGCTTGAGCCTAAAATAAAGCTCGTTCGTTTATCGAGCCCTAAGTCGAGCCTCGCATGTGAAGCTCATTAGGCTTATCGAACCTTATCAAGCCTTAGTGTAAACGAGCCGAGTCGAGCATAGCTTATTTAAACTTGTTTACAAGCTGACCTTGAACCTAAAAATTAGCTTATTTAGTAAACGAGCCCGAGCTTCACTTATCAAGTTCGCGAGCCTAAAAAGTCTATTATTTGTATTATTTTTATTTAATATATTATTAATTAATAGATAACTAGAATTGAGACCCGCCGCAATGCGGCGGGGATTCTTTAGTTATAACTAAGTCAATTTTCGTTATGTTTAACCTGTCAAACGGGGAAAAAATAGACGATGTAAAAACGTTCACCCACACACACACATTGCGTTGTGTTAACTTACAAAAATTTAGAACGGAACGTAAAAACGTTAAACCAAAGACGCACGTTGCGATGTGTTAAGTCACAAAATTTAGAACCAAGCATAAAACGAAAAATTTACGGAAAATGAAAACTATAAGGGACCAAAGTTGAAAGTAAAAGAAGTTGCGATGATAGATTGCAAAAGATAAAAAAGTTTTGGGTTAAAAGTAATTTATGAAATACTTTTTGGTGAAAAGGAAAAAAAATCAATTTTTTTTTGGAAATCCCCCAAATCCAAGGTCACGACAACCATATGCATAACCATTTTTTCTTTAGAAAACCCCCAAAGCACACCCTGCATTGTGACGGAGCGTAAAACGCTGTCAAATAGTACTAATGTCACATAACCGTCATCGACCACCAACACTGACTCGACCTATGATCTGCGTGATGCGACGAACCTGTCAAACATGAAAAAATATAGGTGAAAAACGTTGAACCACACATGCACGTTGCGCCGTGTTAACTTGCAAAATTTGAAACAAAACATAAAAAAATTGAACCACACTCGTACGTTGCGTTGTATTAAGTCGAAAAATTTAGAACTATACGTAAAACGAAAATTTGCCGAAGATGAAAAGTAAAAGTGACAAAAGCTGTGAAGTTAAATTGCAAATAATGAAAAGTTTTGGGTTAAAGTTAAAAAAACAAATTATGTAAGGTTAAAATTGCAAAAGCTAAAAACCTTTGTGTTAAAAGTAAAAAATCAAGTTTAGTTTTGGGTTAAAGTTAAAAAAATAAATTATGTAGGTTAAAATTACAAAAGCTAAAAATCTTTGGGTTAAAAGTAAAAAATCAAGTTTTTTTTTTTTGAAAAACTCACAAAGCACAAGTTACAAGTGATGATGCACTAAAAAGTTGGTTATTTATATATGGAATAATAAACGAGTCGAGCCCGAGCCAAGCTCGAGCTTGAGAAAATACCAACGAGCCGAGCTCGAGCTTTGAAAACAAAGCTTGAATCGAGCCGAGCTCGAGCCCGAGCACTCATAAATTAATCGAGCTCGAGCTCAAACCTAGTCGAGCTTGAGCTCAACTCAGCTCGTTTGCACCCCTAAGTGTAGTATATAGCTTGGTTTAAAACCAAGTGTCAACCCAGGGATTTAGTGTCTCCCACTACTATGTTCTCATTGTTTTTTAGTCAATCACAAAGTAAATATACAAGAAATAAAATAAAGCATAAAAATATAATAAAGACGGCAATCAATTAAAGATTTGATATCCCTTTGGTTTTTAAATCCCTTTGATGCAGTAACATTTGAAGTAATTCAAGTAGTGAGATAAATAACTCATCCCACCGTGAAATGAGAAAGATCACATCAGGCGAACTCTTCATACACCCACATAAAATAGAGAGACCACATCAGTCGCACATCTACTACGAATTTATTTGCAAGGCCGGAATGCACGGACCCCGCATAAACCGGAATTAAAAGTATATTAAACAAAGTCTATACTTCAAGTGTAAAATCCCCTTGCTAGGTTAAACGTACCCCATGACTTATGATTGAAATATATGCCCTGTAGCACCGCCATGCAAGAGATAGATTACCAATCAAAGTTACCAAAGCCAATTCCACGATATCTATAGCTTAATAGCTTTCATGACTTTGAAACAGAAAATTTAAGAACTGAAACTCTACCAACCATATCTAGTGTAATAACTATGTTTGTATAAAGATGTACAAACCCATAATATGTGCAAAGACCACATCAAGTGAACATATACACACATAAATTCAAATCCCAAGTTTTAACTCATATTCAATAAAACATAAAAGTGTCTAAAAATTCAAATGTATGAACACGCCACTAAAATAAACTTCAAACATTAACAAGTACATCAAGGTTCATCTAGACCAAATAGATACAAGAAGTTTAACCCCTAATTGCCATTACATAGTTACCAACAGTTGATGAATTAACGATGCAGTTGTTCCAATGAACCAACCAAAACCAAGTGTGGTTTTGATTACAACTTCTCTAATCTAAGACTAGACAACCTAAGGATGATAGGAATGAAGTAGAGGAGGGTAAGGCTATGCGGTATGGTGATGGTCCTCCCTTGGAGGATGATACGCCATGTAGGTTGGGTGTGAGGATGAGGCAAAGAGGATGGAGGTATGAAAATGGGTGGATGGACCTAAAATGTATATGTATATATATGTATAGATGTGTGAGAGAGTGGAGGGCTGTTTTTTTGTCATTTTGTGAACGTCGCCAACGTCCGGGAGAGGACGACCAGGACGCCGAACCGGGGGGGGGGGGGGGATGGTGTTCCAGCGCCGCCGGACCGGGACGGAGGGGGGACGACCCCCATACCGTGTATTCTAAGAACATTAAAAGGTCTTCCATAAAGAGTGAAAAATTAGTAAATGAATGCCTAAAATCTAATTAAATATATAAGAAGATAATAGAACCCTAAAATCTAATTTATCACTTATTTGAAAAGCAACTTTCAAATCAAAACAATAATATTATCTTAAAATAGATTTAATCATCAACTCCTACTTTTCAGTAACAAAATCTTTCACTAGTTTCGTTCTAGTGATTGTAATTAACCAGGACTTCGGTTTGAATATTTGTTTAACCTTGATTATTGTATGTGTATTCGACACTTGAATTTTTATCAAATCGTGAGTTGAGTTAGTATTCATTCTTGCTATATTTTTTGTTGTACTAAATATTAGACGAATTATTGCTAAATTTCCCAATGGCCTCATTTCACCATAGAGACTCTAGATGTGTAGTACATGTCTCGTTGGTGCCATTTGATTGACTTCTGTCTAAAGTTACTTGAATGTTAATCGTGTATAAGCATTGGAATGTGTGCGAACCAAATACATGCGATTATTGTTTATTTTGGTGTGATTGATTTGCTTTGATTCAACATACGGTTTATAGAACGTCACCTACTCATGCCCACTTCACCTTGGTTAGTTTAGTTGATGATTGAACAATTGGTGTATAAGTACATGGATCGTGGTATATATGAGTGGCAGGATCAATATAAGCTATGTTAATGTAGTTGCTTAACGTTTATTATATGTTAAGTCTTGCAATTAAATAACCAAACCAGAAACCGAAAGTGATTCCTCATTTCTTATTTTTATATGTTTGTCCCTGGTCAGGCGATTGCAAGGGCGGCAGCAAAGAAAATGGACAAACATGCAAAAGCCTGTGAGGATAATCAACATTCCTTTATCCCTTTTGCCTTTGATACCTTTGGCTCGCTAGCCCCAGAAGCCATCAGATTTCTTGAACGGGTCCAACGGGTTGTTCACGGCAACATTTCGTCTCCTAGAGATCGGGGTTTCGTTTTTACTAGGTTAGGTTTCGCTATTCAAAAGGGGGTAGCGGCGCAGCTTGTTGCCCGCTTACCGGCTATCTTGGTGTAATTTGTTTGAGCTTATATATAAATTAAAAAAAAAAAAAAAAATTTCAACTCTTTCGCGTTTTCAGTGATTCTTGATTTCTTTATTTTAGTAGTTCATCTTTGCTTTAGTTCAAAACTTCAATAAAAACTTTTTCATTTAGTTCTTTTAATTTATTTCTTTAATCAAACAATACATGTAATACTAACCACATGATCCTCGTCGATATAAACGATACTTTACTACCCTAACTATCTAGGTCATTTAGGTTTGTGCATGACTTAGGGGGGAGGGGGTGGTCACTAGTGATAGAATTCTATCACTCACAATATCCAATCATGTTTCGCCATGTCATCAACCATTTTCCATCACTCACAACTTTTTTTAGTGGCGGTGGTCATCACTCACCACCACACCCAACAATTTCCCCACAACCAACAATTACCCTCACAAAAAAAACCATCACGCCGTTAAAAATATAACGAAATGGGTTTACCGTGATACTATCACGCGTGATGTGAGGAGTGGCGGTGGGAAAAAAACTGATTTCCACGCGTTGAACTTTGGTTTCATGATATTATCACGCACCGCCCCTTCCCCTCTTAACGATCATCATCATCATGAAGACGCACTTTGTTTAGCGACGTTTACTTCTATCCATTTAGTCTACATCAGAGTCTGCTAATTCTCTAATTCTCGGATCGGACCCATATCAGTCCCCCTCACTTAAGAAGAACTCCCCTTGAGTTTCACTCAGTTATGGCATATTCACTATATACAACTACCATTAATTTTATATGAAAAATATATTACTTACTTGTAATAGAGAACCATTTGTAGCAGTGGCGGATCCAGTCAGTTTTTTCACTGGGTTCTTTTTTCCAAATCATACAAGGTTTACACTAAAAAAAAACGTTTTTTTTTCCAAATCATACAAGGTTTACACTACAAAAAAAACGTTTTTTTCCAAATTGACTGAGTTCCCGGGAACCCGTAAAAAGGCTCTAAATCCGCCCCTGATTTGTAGAAAAGGCAAACCAAATTTAGTAGAGATAGAAGTAATAATGATAATAGCATAAAATCTTGAAATTGCATAGAGAGGTACAACAAGACCATAACATGTGACGATTCACCAACTTAACCTAACCTCTAGACCATATCAAAAATACAAAACGATGACATCATACAACTAGGAAATCAAAAGTACAAAAACAAACAAACATGCAATACTTGGTACCAAAAAACCCTAAATTCTTAACCATTCAAGGAACTATGATACCACCACCGATTCCACCACCTTTCACTGCACCAACTCCGCCACCAAGACCACCAAGACCGCTTGCACCACCAATCCCACCTGCCCCACCTAGCCCACTTGCACCACCGATGCCACCTAGCCCACCAAGACCACCAGCACCACCGACACCACCAACACCACCTGCGCCACCAGCACCACCAAGACCACCAACACCACCAAGTGTAGGAAGAACACCTGTGTATCCACCTACACCAGCAAAACCACCAACACCACCGTATGAAATGAAGTTCTTCTCATCTTTAATACCTGCAGCTCCTCCACCGGGTGCGGTGGCAGCCGCCATGTCTACAGTGGTGGGAGTTTTGTCACTTATGGTGATACTAGGTACGTCTCTTGCATTGCTTTGCACAAAAAGTACAAGTGCACAAACACATATTGCTACAAAGGACAACTTTGCCATCTTTTCTCTCTCTAACTCACTACTCTCTCTCTCTCTCTCTCTCTCACACACACAAGTACACTGACTGAAAGAATGTTGTGAGTTGATGGTGGTAATGGTGGTGGGTATTTATGGAGGAAGTGAAGGTGGTGGACAGGTGAAATGGAAATGAATGAGGTGCATGGGATTAATGTTGGTGTGAAGGAGTAAATGGAGTTGCATGGTTTCAGAGTTAGGTGAGGGCAAGTGTATGGAAAGAAGAGAATAGTTAAGGTGGTGTAAATTGTAACTTGTAAGTCAACCCTTCCCCTTGTTCTTTACGAAACATATATCATACATATATACCACCACGTGTCATGAATATATATGATCTTGTTCGATAATACTACAATATTTGTATGTTGTTTACTTCAAAAGCTAGCCTTATGTTGATAACAATTAACAAATGCAATAGATTTTAAATAATAACTTGTTGTGGAAAACAAGATGTTTCAAGAAGAAGGTTTTAAAATGGATTGGGCTAATTGGTCCTCAAGGTGAACTTCTTTGTATGGAGAGCCGCGATTAACACACACTCATCGAAAATCAGAGAGGGAAATAAGGAGCTTAAGTGGGTTCGTCGTGTGTCACTAAATTATGTTAACGATGTAGACTGGATCATTTATTGGTGACCTGTGGTCGATTGAAAAACGTATATGGTGGAAGGTTAACATATGGTGCAAATCGACAAATGCTCACGACACAATGGTATTGGAAGCCATTAAGGTTCCAAATCCCGCATTAGTAATACATTTTATCGCTTTATGGTTTACGGTTGGTAATTTAAAGAGTTTTGCTCTTATTTAACACTTTGTCTGATTTTGTTTATAATCCAAAGAAAGATAGTTTTCCCATATTGTTATGTTAATATACCCGTTCATCGGACGGGTATTAAGCTAGTTAATATATGGCCACATTGCTGTTTGGTGGAGGAGATAGTATAGTTCATCAAGAGAAATTCGTTTATAAGGGTACGTAACATATAAGGGAAAAATGTGATTTGTTAGAATTGAGTGATTGGTATAAGTTCCATTTTACTGATATCAGATTGTTGTAAATGTAGCTCAAGCATCTTTTAGGTTTTTTCTTAATAAAAATATCCATTAAAAAAATGAAATCAAAATTCAAAACCAAGTCCCAACTCAAATATATTGATAACTTTTTTCAGTAGAAATAAAACAGTATTAATTTCTGTCACGAAATAGAAGTTGAACTTAGATACCTACATCCCACGTGTTCAAACTTCATGGCTTAAATATTTGTTCTTCTCAAGATAATATAAACTAGTGACATTAATTCTCCCACGCTTCGCGGTGGAAATTCAGTTGGTATCTATTTGATTCGTTGCAGTACCAACATTTGCTATATTAAGATCGTATCGCTACCATATCGTATCAAACTAAACAACATCGGTACCGGTATGTAATAAGTTTTATTGTTTCTTGTTTGATAACATATATCGTGTCGCTGTCGTAATGAACCGTACGACCAACGTTGGTTTGGTAGCGGTATTTATTTTTATTGTTTTTTTTTTCGATAAACTAACATTGTATCTCTAGCGTACCATACCAAACAATATTGGTATTGATGCCTGTATTTATTTTATGGTTTCCAGTTTCAAAAAGTTTTCATTTAACAACTCTATATGTGACGATAATTGAATATCGGTACCAGTAGCTTGACAATTTGAACCAATCGATACTGTTCGAACACCAGTGTCTGTTTTCGGTCGATGTAAAACATGTGTTGATTTCTACACCGAGTGCATGAATTATACTGGTACTATAACGAACCGAATCGATACCGATCCAATGACCACGATAACGTACCATCACAATGTGCGGGCAAATAACTTGGAATGTTAAAAAAGATAGATGCAAATTTAGATTTTTTAAGTCAACGAACGTAATACATAACAATTATTAGTTACCATTTATTACTAAAAATCAAATGAATAATAGATAAAATATTACTAAAAAATAAAAACAATTACTAAAAAAGCTTAATCACCATTCATGCACACTATTCATAGCCACTTCCCAATTATATATATTAAATAAATTACTAAAAAATCAAACAATAATAAATAAAAAATTACAAAAAAGCAAATACTCAAAATATACAATTACTATTCATCACAGCTATGTATTCATATGTATATATACAGTGGATTTCTCTGTGCTTTGCGGCGGATTAATTTTTCGTGGATATTGGTTCAGTTCATTATGAAACTGGTACGATACGGGCACTCGATATCACAATCGAAAGAAACAAAAACGAACGTATGGGTGAATACAACTCCGTCTTCGACTAAACTTATACAGGTATAAATAGTAGCAACCATAGACGATTTTATCGGAATCGAATCGGTTCATCACCAACCTGGTAGGAACATCGAAATAGCATAAAAAGGAATACCGGTACCTATGTTGTTCGTACGGTATTGTTCGATTCGTCACGATTATGAAGAAAAACAATTATACATATAACTTATTTATAATTTGACCAAATATATATAACTTGATTTTTGTTACTAACATATATATTCATTTCACTATTAAATACTTGCCAACTTGATTATACTTAAATTTAAGTAATGATAAAAACAATTGGTTTAATAGATATTCAATATAGAACACTCATTTGAAAACTAAAATAAAAACAAAAAATAAGAAACCGCTGCTTATTATTTAATGGTACTATTTATAAGGAGTTAGTATTCATATAAAAAAATATAGGTAGCATTACCGGTATCCATTTTTATGGTTTTTGGTTTCGAAGTTTTTTCATTTATACAACTTTGCCAAATGCATGTGTTGTACCGGTAGTGTAACAAACCGAATCGATACCGATCCAATGCTTGCGGTAACGTACCGCCGAATGTTAAAAAATTAAACGTATATGGAATTAGTTTTTTTAAGTTTGAATCAAATTAGTTAAAAAAACTATTATTAAATTTAAAAAAAAATACTTAAACAGATGGAGTTATTTTAAGTTCAAATAAAATAAAATTAAATAATAATTAAAATACTATTAAAATTTAGAAAATAAATACTTAAAAATTATACTTACTGTTCATCATCAATTTGGTTTAATATGTATAATAATAATTCCAATGGTCAACGTCTCGATCTAAGGGCGGACGATATGATGTCGGGGAGTTGTTTCACCGCACGGTGAATAGTCGCCGCCCCCTTTTTGGTGATCGGTGAGTGTCTTGTTCGGTGTATACTCACCGATTGTTTGAGTTGGATTGATTTATGAATAATTAAAAAATATATAACTCAAACACCCTAATAATGTTTGAATTATTGTTAGTGATTGAGTGCAAAATGGGAGTGGAATGTGGACTTGACATAGCATGATATTTTTTGCTAGACGGTAACTTAAACACCCTAAAGTGATTGAATGATACCCTCCACCCTAATTCTCACCAAAAAAGTAATGGTTACCTTATCAAATGAGAAGTTTTCTTAAAATAACTACACCAAGCTTGTCTTTAGCAAGAAGCTAAGAAACAAGCCCCACAAACATCCAGACCTACACCTTTAACACCGGATCAAAGAGTTTGTAGTCAAACAATATCAAGATATGTTAAAAATGGTGTCTCTCCTCATAAGAATGAGAGTTCCAGTTCAATAGTGAATATATGTGTAGATTTAGAAGTAAGATTTTGAGAGAGAGTATTAGTTGTTAAAAAAAACAATAACGGGTTCAAAACGCTCTCGTCATTCCTTCATAAGTCGATTATCCACTGTTGAAATCAAACAGACTGTTTGGAGTATATCCATATTATACATCACATTTGTTCCTAAGGTGAAAGACACATTAAACAGGACCAATTGTAGAGCAATTAATTTAATTGGTTGTATATACAAAGTCACCTCTAAAATATTTGCCAAGGAGATCAATATCGATAGCATGGCAAACGTGTTCAATGCGGATGGATGATGCCATTTTTTTTTATATTGGATGACTTCAAATGTCAAGAACCTGGCATGGATATTTAGATGCTTCCATATGGCATCTGGATTAAAAGTAACTTTCGTAAGAGTAAGTTATTTTGAATTGGAGTAGAGACGAAACATATCGACCCCTAGGATGTGGAATGAAAAGTTGGTAAGAGTGTTACTTGATTTTGGCTTTGTGCAAAGCTAATGTGATACTTCTATGTTCATTAGAAATAATAATGATGTGTTTGTTTTCTTACTTGCTTATGCAGATGATATTGTTGTCACTCGTAATTCAGAATATGAAAAAGGAAAAATAAAGCAAAGTTTAAAAACTAGGTTTTTTATTAAAGATCTTGGTGAATTAAATTTTTTTTTAAAACTTATGTTCTAAAAATTCGTAAAGGTATTTGTTTATCACAAAGAAAATACCCTGCTGGTTTATTAACAGAGTATGGCATGTTAGCTTGCAAACCTGTTAATAGTCCAAGGGGAAGGTTCTATGCAGAACACCAAATACTGCGAGAACACGCAGAACAAAAAGAATGACTCATTTTTTCAATCCTAAAAACCTAAAAAGTAAATGAAAATGTTATAAATGTAAGATTTATTATTTCTCACACTGGAATTTAAAATAAAATATGAAAAATCTTCAGTTTTTAAATAACCTACACGCATGTAGGTTATGTGTAGGCTAAATTACCTACATGTACGTAGACTATGTGTAGGGAAAAATATATGATTTTTTATATACATATAATACACATATGAATGTAAGAAACATAAAATTTAAGAAATATGAACTTTAAATCCCAAAATTTAGTGATTTAGAGTTGTTCTTTTTGTTCTCGCAACAATTAGTGTTCTGTAATGATCCTTATCCAATAGTCCAATAGATCATAATCATGTTTTAAACACTTTGCTTGAGAATAATAATGGTCCTTTTGAAAGTATAACTGGTTATCAACAGTTAGTAAGGAAGTTGATATATTTAGCACATACTAGGCCAGAAATTTCATATTTTGTCCATTATTGGAGTCAGTTGTTAATGCATAGCCCTACAATAGGACACTTGAAAGTTGATTTCCATGTGTTACCGAGTCTCATTTAACAGGGGGAGGGGAGGGAAAAGAGATGAAAATATGAAAAACCATGTTCCCGAGTTTCATTTAACAGGGGGAGGGGAGGGAAAAAAAAGGAAAAGAGAAGAAAATATGACCAGATATTCATCCTCCCAAATTGGAGAGATTAGGAGAGTAAATTTTCCTTCCCCTCCCCCAGTTAAACGAGACTCGGGAACATAGTGTAAGGGTACCCATGGAAAGGGATTCTGTTTAGCAAAGGAAAGTCTTTTGGACTGTTTGCATATAGTCATAGAGATTTAGACTGGGGTAAATGTCTTAGTTCTAGGAAATCTGTAACTGGTTTTTGTGTGTTTCTTGCATGGGCGGACCTAGCCTTTGGCCAGGGTGGGCGGCCGCAGCCCTTGAAAAAAAAATTAGCGTATATTTTAGGCAAAAAAGCCCGACCGCACCCGTTGAAAATATGGTTGAACACCTCATCCGCACCCCCCAGCAAATAATTTATGGGTCCGCCACTGGTTTCTTGGGTCTAATTTAGTATCTTGGAAAAGCAAAAAAAAAAAAAAAAACCATTCTATTGTTTCAAGATTTTCAACAGAACTTATATATAGGGTCATGTGTGTTGCTGCATGTGAAATGTTTTGGTTTAAAAACTTGTTGAGTGAACTTGCTATTCAAGTTGAACTTCCTATTAACTTGTAATGTGATAATACAACAAATCCAGTTTTCCATGATAGGACCAAACATTTTGAGTTAGATCTTTTCTTTTTGAGAGATCATATATCTAAATGTGTGATTAAGTGTCTTAGTGTTCAGTCTAAAAATCAGTTGGCAGATTTGTTTACTAAAGGTGGCTTGGTAAAAACACATCAGTACTTGTGTAATGAATTGCATATGTTTGATCCTTTTTCATAATGGAATGGGGGATTGGGGGGGGGGGGGGGTATTAAAATGCGGTGATGTAAAGCAATTCCATTATTGTATATGTTAGTTTTGTTTTAATATTTTTTTGTTATAAAACTTACTTATACTTATTACCTATATATTAAATTTACAATGGAATGAACAGTAAGTAACATATATAGAGCTATGCGCCGCTCGCGTTGCGGGTCGCTAAACCGAATATTTCTTAGTTAATAACATGTACGCATTTATTTCGGTTAGTTATACATGCTATTTATAACACGATGTCAAAAAAGATACATTGAGTTAACCAAGTAAAGAACAATACTATCATAGTTGTGATAAAAAATAACTAAAACGATGGCAAGCGCGTAATTTAGAGTTGGGGGCAAAACAATAATTAGTCAGGACCAATTAGCGAATGTTAGGCAGCTGTTTGGCACGAATGAAAAGTAAATTAAGTAAACCAAGTAAAATAAAACACTACTATAGTTTTGCCCAAAAAATACGATAGCAACATTGCATTTTTTAGCTGAGGTAAAATCGTAATTTTAAAATGGAAGTAAAATAATATTTTGAATTGAAGGCAAAACCATTTTTTTATTTTGAATTGAGGGCAAAATCGTAATTTTTAGCTGGGGGCAAAACAAAAATTTTATTTTGAGCTGTGGGTGAAATTTTAATTTTAAACTGGGAACCAAATTGTAATTTGGCACCACTGTAGCTGTGGGCAAAAATATAATTTTTTAACCGGGGCAAAATCGTAATTTTAAGCTAGGGGCAAAGCATAAATTTAGTTTAATTTAGTTTCGAACCGGGGGAAAGATCGTAATTTTAAACAGGGGATAAAATCATAATTTGGCATGACTTATAAATAACTATTTTATAACTTTTCCCAACCACATACTTTCACTATTAGAAAAAAAAAAAAAAAAAAAGAGTGGCCGCCAAAAATGGCCAACCACATTAAACTACTATTACCGCCAGCACCTTAGATATGTATGTATTGTAAATTAGAATGGAAACTAACAGATGAGCAAATGGTATTAGGTATCTGTACCGGTACCAAATTTACCAAACCGGTGTACCAAACTGGTGTATTAAACCGGTGTTTTTTTGGTACCGGTTTCGCACCGGTATTCACCGGTTTTTACCTTCAAATACCGGTGCCATACCAGTACCGACCGGTACCGAACCATACCGTACCAAGTATATTCGGTACCGGTACCCATTTTTTGGGATTTCGGTAACGGTATTTTCGGTACCGGTTGGTACCGGGCTCATCAAATCATGTTGGAACGCAGCAATGCAAGTAATTGCACCATTTATATTAATTTTCATACACACAATACGTAAACTGTATTTCGTTTGAATGAGGTTTTATATACACAACAACTTATTTTGCTTTCTGTTTTGTCTTTTTCTGTAATGAATTAATTGTAGTATGCAAAATTAACTTGGATATTTCGAATATTGATGAGCAAATCGTATCAAATCTTGTAATCAAACCGGTATCATATCGGTACCAAATTTACTATATCAAATCATTTTCGGTACCAATTTGGTACCCACCTTTTGGCGTTTTCAGAATCGTTACTTTCGGTTCGACACCGGTCTAGCACCATACCTGTATTTATTGATTTTTACCTTCAAATACCATACCGTATTGTACCGAGCATTTTCGGGTCAGTACTTTCGGTGCTGTTACCAGTACCGAGTTCATCCATATTTTAACGTGTTAGCACCGTAATAACTGAACTGAATACAACCGAATTTCCAACGTGTAGGATGTGTGGGTCCTATTATTATATATTAGGTTATTTAAAATCGATTTTTTAGGACGGAGTGACTATCCTTACCACGTAATTTTTGTTTATGTTTTGATATTCGGTATCTACTTGCCGTTGTTGACACGCCTTTTGTAGTCATTGGGTCCCCGCCGCAACGCGCGGGCAGAAAATCAACTAGTTCCTTTTATTTTTGTCTACATGGGCTAATGGGATTATATTATGTGGGCTTGGAGTTAAAGTTGTTCGTGGGCTGCTGATAATGGGCTTAAGAATTAAAGGCTGGAGTTTTTTCTGGGTCTAGTGCGGGTTTTGAATATAAGCTACTACTTAGAGCATTCTCATCCAATCCATCAAATTATACATACATTCCACTAAAAAAAACTCTTATATCAATATATTTTCACTAAAAACAAATATTTTTTCTCTCTCATTTTCAATTAAATAATATTATCATCACATTTTTCTTTTTCCTTCACTCACAACCACTTTCAATATATATTAAAAAAAATTATACTGAGTGAACAGTGTCCCCCCAAATATATAGATAAACAGTAACATTTTCTCTCTCCTCCACTCACAACCACTTTTTTTACCCTTTACAATATAAAAACTCACACTCACAAGTTTTGATGGATTGGATGAGAATGCTCTTAGTTAAAGTTCTCAGGTAGATATAGATTTTGATTTTTATCATTTTTATTTTAACCAATTAGTAGATATATATAGATTTCGCCATTAAAGAAATGGTTCGCCATCGTTTTATAATGGTCATATAATTAGTAAATGTTCTAATAAAAAAAAAAGTTAAAATCAATTTGCTAGAAAGTGTCCATCCGACGGGAGACCAAGAAGAGTAAACTGTAATTTTACCCCCTGAGGTTAGGGGTCATTGGCACTCTTACCCCCCCCCCCCCTAAGGAAATAATTGCAATTTTACCCCCTCACTGTTCACTGTTATGTCGCAACCTTACCCCCCGGCCTCAGTCAACGGTAGCTTGACCCTAATAGGTGAGGGTATTTTGGTAATCTTACCCTATATTTATTATTATATTATTATTTTTATTATTATTGTTATTATATATATAAAAAAATACATAGTTCTTGTCAGGTACCATCTCTCTTCTTCAATATCCCTGAAACCCTTTTCACCACCTTCTTCTTCACTCCCCCCACCGCAGAGAGCACCACCACAGCTTTGGCTACCACCGTCTACATCTCCACCGCCACCGAGCGTCGGAATAACCACCAAATCGGCACCATATACATCTCCACACTCTCTCTCTCTCTGGCCAACAAATCTGTGAAGAATGAAAGTGGTGTTTGAGGGAGAAATGGTGGTGGCTGGTGGCGAATGGTGGTGGCTGGTGGTGTTTGAGGGAGAAATGACTGTGATTCTGAGGATCTGCAGTCAGAAACGATCTCCCCCTTTGTGATCTTCAATTCCCCCACAAAGAACTTCATCACTCACTCTGAATGATGCGCACAAAGGTAAGCTTTAACTTCTCTTCTTCGATCTGTTTCCTCCTTAATCCACTGAACTTCATCACTCTGAATTCATGCGATTTATATGTCACTGTTTGTTTCAAATCTGTTACGATTGATTATTGTGATGAATTGAAGTCTCCATAAGCTGAATTCGGTGAAGATTTGAGTTGTTTTTACATTTTTGAAGTTGTGTGAATTGGATCTGAGTTAATTTTGAGTAGGTTTTAGGCTTGTGGATTGCACGAAAACACATAGAGGATTTCAGTGATGTTATGATGATGAAGAAGATTAGTTATAGCAGGTTTAAGAAAGAGACTAGAAATTAGGTATTGATTTAGCAGTGCAAGTGCATTTTTACAATTTCAGTGAGATAATTGTGCTTTTGAAATATGAAGTTATACTCTGTTATTATATGTAATGCAAGTAAAAAAGGTATTAACCATCTGCTTTGATATTAATATTGTTTCAGAATCGAACACATCCTCCTAAAAGCATTTTGGGAGTTGAACTGAGATCTGGTTGCCATTGGACGCCGTGCTCCACCATCAACACCGGAGATGAGTGGTCGGAGAAGATGACCGGTGTTGATGAAAGTTGCTACGGAGGATGTTAAGATTGCTTAATTTATTATGATAAACATGTGCAAGATTGCTTAATTAGTGACAAAACTGAAAAATGGTTGAGGGTGGTGGCTGGAGGTGGCAGTGGTAGTTGTGGTGGTGAATGGCGGTGGCAATGGTGGCAGGGGGTAATATTACAGAGTAAACAAAACACAGGGGGTAAAATAAAAGGGTAAAATAGTCATTTCACCACCAAGTCAACAGATTAGTCAACAAAATTGAGCTTAGGGGGTAAGGTTGCGACATAACAGTGAACAGTGGGGGGTAAAATTGCAATTATTTCCTTAGGGGGGTAAGAGTGCCAATGACCCCTAACCTCAGGGGGTAAAATTGCAGTTTACTCGACCAAGAATATTAATGGAAACGGTGACTATAATCCATTGGGAACAGATGCCAATTACTGCATTCAACAAGATTTTTCTTTTTTTTTTTTTTTGAACGGCTAATTTCCTCTGTCGTCTGTAGGACTTGAATCCAAGACCTTCCCCTTCCCAACCTATGTGTTTTAAAAGCTTTACTTTTACCAATGGACCACCACCCCGTTGGTTTCTGTTCTGTTTGTTTGTTATCTTTTAATTAGCACAACAAATGCGTATATAAGCTAAGAAACAAAGAGGGTGTTTGGGATTGAGTTTTGAAAATAGATTATGCGTTTTGAATAATCAGAATCAGATAATTTACTGTAACAAAACGTGATGTTGAAAGATAGTGTTTGGATTTGATTATATTGCTTGACATCACAATAATCAGATAATCAACTATTTGAGTGTTTGGTAAATTTATATTTAAAAAAAATAAACAAGTGAAAATCCTTTCCTAAACGCAAATAATCAATTTTTGGAAAACTGCGTTTTGTTGCAGTAGGGGGAGCTGCTTTTGGAAAACTGCGTTTTGTAACTTTCTAACCGCAAACAATCAATTTTTTAATTTTTTTACCCAAATACTCAAAACTGATTATTTACGATTTCAAAACTCAATAATCTAAAAATTTCCTTCAAAACTCAACCCAAGGAAATAGGGGTGGTGCAACCCATGATCTAAGGGTTAACAACATAGTATCTAAAAACTCCATGAACTTGGTTCCTTAGTAGAAAATTTGTTTGCATATGTATATGTATAAAAAATGGTGGAAAATAATCGTTCATTAATCAGGTATATTTTAGTATCATGACACTAATATAGAATATTAATTTAATATAGAGTACAATTGATGAGGATAAAAAGAATATATTTTTAATTGATGTAGCTAAAAGGAAACAAAGCCATGTGATGCATGCAACATTAATAACGATGCTAGGTAGCTACTTCAGTTGTGAACTGGTGAACTGTAAGCCAGTTTCTACTCTCCTCTGTTAGCCTCTGAATGGTTATTAAGAGGCTACCTCTTAATAGAACAATTAAGAATTTTACCAATGAGAAGGTAGAATAATGCGACATGTGATGATTTATCATTCAGAGGTTACCTCTTAACCACTCAGACTTGAGGTTACCTCTTATTCATTTAGAGGTTTTAAACCATTAAGAGTTAGCATGTGAATGGTCATTAAAAGGCTACCAAACAGCCCCTACGTCTTTAAGGTCAGTCACATGTGAATGTGGCCACACCACTCCAATCCATACACAAAACTGATGTTTAAATAGCATTCAAGATTATACATTCATGCCTTTAGTTGGTATACGATTCACGTATTGGGTATTTGGGTAACTTGGGTTTTAATTAAAGGTTGTAATCTCTGTTGGGCCTTGTATAAGCCCAATATGAGAAAAAGGTATTCGTTTGACATAAGTTGGGCCTGGTATTATACCCAATCGTTTATGTAATGGGCCTAACAGAGTGATATTATCTATACCTAGTGGTGCACAAATCGGGTTTTTTTAAAAACCGGTTCCGGGTATGGAACCGGGTTCGGGTAGGATCGGGTTTTACAAAATCGGGTTTCTTTTAAAACCGGGTCGGGTCCGGGTCTGGGTTTTCTAACAAACATGTATACCCTATATACCTGGTTCGGGTCGGGTTTTATAAAACCCAGGTATTATAATAACCTATTTCCGGGTTCGGGTCCGGTTCAGGTATTCATCGGGTAGGGTTTGGGTATGCATCGGGTTGGGAAAAAACCCGCACCGGGTATTAAAAAAACTCGACCGGGTATTAATGCTTCTTTATATGTTTTAGTGGATGGTGCCTATTGAAATTTTAATCACATTTTTAAATTTAAATTCGATAGTGCTAGATCGAAGGAATAGTCCTGATTTGAATCCTTTTGGATTACATAAACAACAATATCTTTTATTTGCTATGTTATGTTTTAACCAAGTTCCATCAATTTTTTTTTTTTTTTTTTTTTTTTTTGTATTAGACAAACACCAATCGAACTTTCCAGCAAATAGAGGGGAATAATGACCAAATAATTCAAATATCATTAGAAACCTAATAATTAAACAAGATTACGTCAAAGTGCATACATAATTTTGTTAAATCATAAGAACTAGAAGTCTTAATACTTGAAAACATAGATAAAATAACATAGATAAAAAAACATAGCTATATAACCGGGTATAAAAAAACCCGGTTCCGGGTATTTATAAAAACCGGGTTTCGGGTATAAACCAGGTATAAAAAAACCCGGTTCCGGGTTCGGGTTTTAGATCAAATATGAATACCCGGTCCCTACCCTATGGGTAGGGTCGGGTTCGGGTATAGAAAACCCGGTTTTTATAAAACCCGGTTCCGGGTTTTTTTTCCGGGTTCGGGTTTTTTGTGCACCACTATCTGTACCCACAACAACAAACAAAAGATTCATCAACCATATACATATACCAAACCAATGTTGAATACTGAATAGTTTTCCATTCAATTTCAAGGTTTATAAATTCACATAACACCTTACAAGACATAAAAGTAACTAAAACGACAAGCTCGACATATATAGATACTCCCGTCTTGTCTTGTCATGTAATCCAAATAACACGTACGTACAACGTAAGCAACACTTGACAGTTTGATCAAGGTTGCACAATAATGAAATGATGGAAAGCAATTTGTAAAATGTTTACTTACCAAGATCGCGTAATTTGTAGGTATGAAAATCTATAAATATATATATCTTGACTTGTAGGATAGAAAGAAAATAACCGTTTTTTTTTTTTTTTTTTACTTTTTTTCTTTTTACCAAATGGGTAATTAACAGCGTCTGCCTATGCGGCAGTTAAGAACTCCGGCAGTGGAGGTGATGACACCAACCAACGACGATGACTTTGCACCTAAACTTGAGGCCCGAGCATAACTGGCAGCAGCCCCAGCACCAGACGGGATGAAATAAGCCCCATTAAGAAGTAGGTCACCCTCCGACCGCCAGTTCCATCCATGCCAGTGTCTTGGATCGGCATCCACTCGCTTCGTAACCTAAATTCATTGCATCCAAATTAAAAGACAGTACAATAACCAAACAAAAAAAACAAAGAAATTAATTAAGTTTGTACCTCTTTTGCAAATGGGTTTGCAGGGGCCAGATATCTGTTGCCTTGACTATTAATTGTAGGGCCTGCACTTCCACCAATTGCATACATTTCCCAATGTGTGTAGTCATTGTTTACCACATGGAAATAACCATGCCTACATCTGTACCAAAAATTCATATCAAATGAAAAAACAAAAATAATGAGTTGTTGTTATTCAATTTATGCTACCTTGGCATTCTTTGAATTAGACCTTCTCCAAAATGATTGTAGGCAATGGTCACTTGCATTAGCTTGTCTCTAAAATAAGTGTCACTATGGCCCAGTAATATCACCTGTATTATATTATATTATATTATATTATATTATATTATATTTAAAAAAAATTCAAAAAAAACGCCCATGCACCATTACATGGGGCGTTTTTTTAAGCAAAAAATCAAAAAAAGCCCCTTTGGCGTTTTTTAAACCACGCCCAACACCCTTCTCTTTGTCCAATCAGATTTCATCTCCCCTTATCCTATCCAATAAGATTTTTTCTTTTTTTTTTACTTTATTTTATTTAATGCCCCAATAATGCCCCATCCCAACTACACCCATTTTAGAAAACGCCCAATAATGCCCCTTTGCTGACTGGACCGCCACATGGCGTAAAATGCCCACACTTGGGGGCATTATTTTCCCCTTCCACTACACATGGTCTAAGAATCGCTAGACGCTAGTCAGCCGGTGAGGTACCGGCTAGTGATTAAATGGGATTAATAGAAATTAATCGGATTGAGATTTTATATGTAAGTTTCAGTTTTATATGTATATACACACATTTTTATATGTATTCTTTTAATAGACATGTTTTAACACCTTATTCGACCCATATTTTCAAGTAGATAGGATTAATTGCAGGAATTTACAGGCTTTGGTCAAAAATCTGACTGGAATTTGGTAGGAATCACTAGTCTCCCACCGATTTTTAGCCAGTTAGGACTCGATTTGACCCATGTTGACCGCCTACTGTACTGTATTTGTATTATATTGTCACAAAATCTTTCAAATAGCCATATCAAGATATAGTTATATACTCACCTCGTTGTGATGGGTGAAATAATTGTTAGAAATAGTGATGGCAGTTGAGCCCATAACAGCATCCACAAGCCCATCAGCACAATTAGATAGTGAATTATGATCAACCCATATATGACTCGACCCGAAAATGGATATAGCATCACCATCAGCAATAGTCCGCCACCCGTAATGCGACGGGGAGCTTCTCACCAACGCGTTCCCCGTCGGTTTACAGTCATGAATATGCAACCCATGAATGATAATATTAGTAACAAACTGGATTGTAATGCAGGCTCCATTAGCAATATGTACATTGACCCCGCGCGCGTCGATTGTTTTAAAACTGTTCATAATAAGCTCTTGTTTTAATTGTATCACCATGTCGCGTTTGAACACGATCCACAACGGCTCCTCTTGGATCACGGCGTGGCGTAAGGTACCGGGCCGTGGGTTGACCGGGTCATCGTCACGGGAATCGGTTACCACGTAGAACCGCCCGTCACGCCCACCAATGGCATTCCGCCCAAAACCGATGCCGCAATCCGCCAACCGCCTACGGCTCCGCTGCCAATTTGGGTCACACCGCCAGCAGTCGTCGATTGGATTTCCCGTTCCGCATGAAAAATATCCTAATTTTCTCCTCTCTGTGCTGTTTCTCATGCTCCTACAGATAGTTAAAAAAAAAAAACTAAGGTAGCGTTCGTTTCATAGAATATTAATATTAATATGTAATAATGTTGATTTTTTGTGATTTGAGTAGGGCTGCAAATGAACCAAACGTTCAGCGAACAGTTCGTGAACCGTTCGGCGGGAAGTTCGTTTGTTTATTAAACAAACAAACACGAACAAGGAATTTCGTTCGTTTAGTTAAATGAACAGACATGAACAGAGGTCGTGTTTGTTCGTTTATGTTCATGAACGTTCCGTAACGTGTTTGATTGTGTTCAATATTTCATTAGTATTTTTAGTTTTTATATCTATTTAAATACTTCAAAATTCTGACAAATTAAATATCTAATAAGTGTCAGTGTATTATATATTCTGTTCATGAACGATTGTTTGTGTTCATTTGTTTCCATTTGTGTTCATGGACATTATTTTGTGTTCAACAACGTTCTTTTTCTTTGTTTCCTAAAATTAACAAACAAACACGAACAAGTTCATTTCCTTAACAAACGAACACAAACATAAAATCTCGTTCGATAAGTGTTCGTGAACGGTTTGCGAACACATATATTTCTTAACAAAAGAACACGAACAAGGTCTTGTTCGTGTTCGTTCGGTTCGTTTGCAGCCCTAGATTTGAGTTACATGGAGGACCAGATAAACAGTGCAATAATTTAAGGGAATGTGCACCACAAAACTAGAAAGATATGAACACTATTATTGTATTGAATTCTGTCGGTGACCATAAACTGGGACCTTAATATAATGGGCAACAGCCAAACATGTACCTTAACTAAGGTTGAGAAAGATTTTGGTGTTTAATTATTCTTATTTATCTTATTTGATTTCACATGGATGTGCACATTCTAGATATGTAACCTAACAAACATGGTCACATTACCAATAAGCCTGGCCAACACGGGTGTGGCGGGTCTAGTAACTGGTTAAAATGTGCACATTCTAGAATATTCTTACGACCAGTCCCACCTTTCTAACTCATTTTTTTCAATGGACACCCATTAAAAAACTTAACTCAGTAGTTTTTTTTGCTGACGTGGTAGTTTTATGCTAACGTGGACATATGAGTTGATTTTTTTGCTGATGTGGACACATAATAGATATTTTTTCCACCTCATATGTCTACTTCAGCAAAAATATTAACTAGGTTAAGTTTTATTAACGGATGCCCATTGAAAAAAAAATAGTTAGAAAGTTGGGACTAATAGGAATATTCTTAGTTGTGATTATTTTTTGTTAACTAAGAAAATGGCGGATTTTTAAAATCCAGTTTGACTTATTTAAAATATATCAATTTGGTTTATGTCGAAACGGGTTTGACCAAATGGCTCACCTTGAGAGTTGAAATGAGTAGTTTTATATGGCGGCCAGTGACGACGGATGGTGGTGGTTGTGGGAGAGGGAGTGGCACTTATTGTAATAAAAGCAACTTTGACTGACCACGATGACTGAAAGTACTGATTTGACTCAAAATTAAAACTTAAAATTTGAAAAGCCTGTTTTTATTCTATATACAAACTCTGCAGCTAGAAACACTATACACAAATATGTGAATGCAAAAAGTGGACAAGATATGAATGCAAGACCCATGTGGAGGACATGGTGTATGATTTATTAGGGACCTGTTACTTTAGCCAGCAAGAGCACATGGTGTTAGCTTCTTGTTATAGTGAATTAATTCAACAATAAATAAAGGAAATACAAAACAAAAAACATGTCTTTGTGAAAGCTAAATGCCTCAAAGGCCATTAAATGTAAAGAACCACAAGTGAACATAAGGGCTTTTCTAGTTAGATCTGTCATTCCTACAGCAACTATTTTAAACAAACATGTACATTTAATGTTATTACCAACACCTTTCTATTCCAACCCAACATTTATATCAATGACTTTGAGCTTGAGCTTGTTCATTAGTACAAGTTCTCACACAATCGGGCCGCATAAATCAATTAACGAAGCATGTTCGCATTTATGTACCAATTTTAATTAAAGCGCTCTACGTGGTGTATGGAAGATAATTACATATAGTAGTGTAGTGACTAGTGAGAGAGTTATAAAGTTAAGTTATTTAATATGACAGTTAAAAGCAACACGTATAAGTGTATATAGATACGTGGAAGAGAGAGGGATAAATTTGTACATTTCGACCATAGCGACAACCTCCTCGGGATCTTGGACTGCCTTTTCATTCAGCGTTTCAATCTCCTTTATTCTGCACGACCAGATAAATAAAAACCGAATTTATTAAAATTATATTATAAGTTGTAAAAATTGAATAAATAATAATGTACAATGAAAACAACAAAATACAAAATTATTATTATTATTATTATTATTATTATTATTATTATTATTATTATTATTATTATTATTATTCCAAAATTCAGTGAAAGTGACTGGCACCAAGAAACAGAGCAAAAAAGTAATTCAATTAAAGTGAAATTGAGCTGGGGGCAATTTAGTAAATGAAACGCACAACGAACATGCATCGTTTCATTGCAAACGGTTTCTGTTAGTTTGTTACGTTTATAACCGTCGATGTAAACGGTTTCTCGTTACAGAATATATTTTACAATTTGTGTAAAATGACAAAAATGCCCAACAACAAGATGACAATATGAAAAGTGAGTTATTTACCTAGCAGCCATTGATGAGTGGTTGAAGCTTTGCAACTCTTCTATGTCGCTTGTCCTGTAACAAATATAAAATAATACTTTATAAAATGCCAAAACAACGAATTACAAACAAACTGCAGGTAAACAGGCAACAAGCTGCTGGCGTTTAATATAATAAACTCAGGAATGAGTAATGCCCACTAACGAATTGAAATTTAAAATGATGTAGACGAATGTGGTCGAAAACCTTGAATTTGAGGAAGAAGCGGAAGCAAGAGCGACGAGCAACGTGGTGATAAAGAGAGGTAGCAGGTGGTTGTTCATTGTATGTAGTAAGGTTTGTTGATTCACAGAGTTGATATGGGATGTGAAGTAGAGGAACAAGGTAGAATGAATGTGTATGGAAGTGGGAGTATCGAAGGTGCACCCACAACGTAAGGGCCACTTTTATAGCCTAAATTAAAAAAAAAGAATTTCAAAATTACTTTTTTTATTCGTCTATATATGTATTTTTTAATAGACATCAATGAATGGAATTAGAAATTTTCAAGTGACGTAATAATATATATATTTTGCTTGTTGTTTTTAATATATGTCAAGAAAAATAAAATAAAATTGCGATGATGTTATATACATTTTATCAACAAAAAAAAAAAACAAAAACGGTCCTTGTATTTCCTTGCATGATATCAAACATTATATGTAGGGATGAGCTTTTCTTCTCAAATACTCGTACTTGTACACGTATCTGTATTGATTTTAGGTATTTGGTACATGTATTGGTACCCAGTTTTATTGATTTTAGTATCGGTACGGGTATGGGAAAAAATGGGTACTAGTATCGATTTTTTATAGACCTTTAAAAGTTTTTTTATATTTTGTTTTATTTCGTATTATGGTATTTATTGTACTTGTATTGATTTACCTATTTGATACCCGTATCGTATTGGTACTCATACCAATTTTACCTATTTGGTACTCGTACTATATTAGTACTCGTCTTGATTTTACCTATTTAGTACTCATACGAATGCCAAAAACTAACATAAAAACAAAGTTGTTTCAAAACGGGTACCTTACCAAAATACCCATACCGTACCAATATATTCGGTACGGTATTTGGTACCCAGTTTTGTTCAAATTCAGTATCGGTATTTTCGGTACCGATACAGGTATGGGTACTATACCAATCTCATCCTTAATTATACGTGATACGTTGGTATGAGTATGAAAAAAATTCTTGTTAAAATTGATACTAGATTAGAACAAATCAGTTTTTAACTTGGTTGTCGTTTCACGGTTTAGATCGGGTTTGACACAATATAATTGGTTTTGGAATAAAAAATTATCATCCAAGAACTTATATTGTAAGGGTTTGATTTAAAATTGATCACTTGGATGAGATGTAAACAAGCCAAGAGCACCATTTTGTTAACTCTCATATTTCACCTATCTATTGAATTCAATGGGTTCTAACAAGTTTTAATTATCATGGATCATAACTCTGACCAACGAGATACCGTAAAAACAATTTTTTTTTTTTAAAACAAGATACTTTCGTTTATTTCACTAAAAAACTTGTCAAGTTACATAAAAACAAAAGGGAGACGGGCAACAAGCTATGCCAACACCCATTTCTGAATTGCAAACCCTAACCTTCCAAAGACAAACCCCTGCCACCTGGGGATGAACAATTGCTGTGGATGACTCGGTGCAGGGGCGTAGCATGTGAGGGGCGGGGGGGGGGGGGTCGCCCGACCCTCCGAACTTTTCGGTTAGTAGTGTTACGTATGTGTTTTTCGTATAGAAATTTTTAGGGATATACGTGTTAGACCCCCCGGTTTAAAAAAAATATGTATATACGTGTTAGACCCCCCGGTTTTCTAAAAATAAAAATTATGTATATACGTGTTCGACCCCTCCGGTTTTCTAAAAAATAAATTATATAACCCAAATAAAATACTAAATTAGCCCAAATAAAAGAGTGTGTTATGTATTTTTATCATAAGCCCAAAATAACCAAATCAAAACTCATGGCCCATTTAAGAAATTAAACCCAATATGAAAGAAAACCCAATAATCAGCTTATTTCCCTTGTTCCTTGTTCGACTGTGCGCAGACCAGAAGAAAAAACGCAGGGGGGCTGGGGGGAAGGGACTGGCTGGCCTGCTGCTTGTTCGACTGTTCGACTTCGAGACTTCAAGTTCGAGATTTCATTTGTTCAATCATCCTCAGGTATGTTAATTTTTATGTTTAGGTTTGGTTTAGGGCTCCAATTTATATGAATTAGGTTGAAATTAGGTGTGAGTTTTAGCCCTAAACTTGTTGAATCTTTCTCTAGCTATTAGAATTTTTGAAACTTAGGTTGATTTGTTCACATTTGTTATTAGATTGCCATGGGGAAGAATAAATGCATAACCTCTTTTTAGGTGTGAGTTTTAGCCCTAAACTTAGGTTGATTTGTTCACTTGTTGAATCACCGACACCCTACCCGACCCGAATCACCGTTGCTCGACCGAACATAGAAAAAAATTTTTAGGTCTAATGCCTTCCGACCCCTCGAAATTTTTTTTCAAGCTTCGCCACTGACTCGGTGGACCCTTGTCAAAAAGTGGATAGCTTCTGGCGCTAGGGATCCAAATATATCAAAGGCAAAAAGGACAAAGACATGCTGGTTCTCTGCGCAAGCTTTAGCATGCTTATCCACTTTCTTTGATTCTGTCTTTCTTGCTACTTGTCCAGCTACAAACTCGTTTTTCCTTAAACCAACCAAAGGGGAAACCCTCGTGAGGTCCACACAAGCATGTTTCTCCAGCCAAAGACGAGCAGATCCGCTGGTCGCAGAGTAGATCTCTCATCCATAGGGTCCGTGAAGAAATTCACAGGGGACTCTTTCCTAGCAGAAATCACAGCTCTTCTCAGGATGTTCCACAAAATATCCTGCACCCAGTCATGCCGATATTCGAAGCCAGAGAGCTCTTTACAATGAACTGCGTGCTTCCCGTATTTATCCATACAAGCTTTAGGCATATTGGGTAGGTTTCATCTAACCGATATTTGAGAATGGCTTTGTATTCTACCGCGGACATGTATTGTCCCAACCCCTCAATCGGGATAACGGTCAAAAAATCCTAAGCATGTGGACCCTTTAGACACTCAAACATCAATTGCCAATATCAAAGTCTGGGAGAGAGACATTGAAGCGTTCGAGCGCCTGCTGATAGTTCAGGTCAAGCCCAACGACCCCACTGTTTCGAAGGATATGATCCCCTAGTTCTCAAGACTGAGCTTTAAACGCCCAAAGGCATAAGCCCCAATATCTCGAGCTGAGAGGAGGCCCAAACCACCTATATGCATTGGCAAAGATGCCAGACGCCAGTGGAGGTCACCAAAGAAGGGGCCGCCACCCACGACTATGTCTTCTATAGCCTCCTGGAGGCCATCATCGAACCGAGATACCGCATCCACCATCAAATGGGGTTGACAAGTCCGTAGCCCAAAAAGTAACTTAGCAACCCCCATGCACGACCTTAACATAATGAGTTCACATTGGGAATCCCTAAGGCAGGGCTAGAGTTTAATGAGGTTAACCGGCCCCGAGGCCCGCCGCCCTGCTAACTTCCCAATAAAGCTAGGATCACGGCTAACAAATCCACCAAGGAGCTTAACACCCCTCTCTGTTCTACCAATCCCTCTCGGAAAAAGCCCGTGCTGAACTTTCCGCCCGTCGCATGTCGGCCAAAAAACCTCTGTTTTCTTAATGTTGAGATAAAGCCCCAGAGATGGCCCCTCCTCCTTGATGATGTCTAAGGCCTTAGTAACCTCAGACGCGTCGCCGGTAATCGTCTCATCATCCAAATACCAAGCATGAAACGGGAGGTTATAGCGGTCCGATAGATTGATTTAAAAAAGTCAAGTTGGGTTTGTATATACTATTGAATGATTTGAGAGACTAGGAGCTTAACAAACTGATTCTACTTAATACCAAATTCAGTTATAAAGGTTAGAAAATGTCTATAGTTGTAATCGATTATGAATGTATATCAATTAAGAGATTTGACTATATGTAAATCATCTTGTTTATCTTATTTTCAAATTTTGTTTACTCCCAAATCTAAAGAAACAATTTTATGTCAAAAACATTATGTTGAACAAAAAGATTATTAAATTCTAAAAATATATATCAATTATACACGAGAGTTATGGTCGCGTGTTACAAAGGTTTGTCATAAAACAAAGAAGTCTTGATCACCAACACACACAAAGTTAATACGAGACTTGTGATCCCATACAAATGCGTTTAAGTCGTATCTATATCAAGAGATTATAATGCAAGAGCAAAATGAATGCATGACCCAAATTTCACGTATCAATAACTAGAACATACATGTGTGAAATTGTTCTAATATTACAATCAATATTTAAATGACTTGATATCATATAATCATTTACACGTATAGCATTTTATCATTTTAACAATAAAATACTTTAAGTTATGCACCTTTACATAACTTATTATTTAATTACTTAATATAATGATATACTAATCATTAAACATGTTAAAAAAATCCCACTCCTTGGCATGTTCTTGATTGTTCCGCCCACATGTTGAACGAAAATGGAGACTTACTCTTGTCCAATGATATGCCAATATTCAATATTCCTTGTGAAACAAATTACGTGATTGCAATGTACACTCCACGCCATAAAAGTCAACATATATAGAAGAAGAATAAAAAAAGTAATCCAATGATTGTAACATAAATCGAGTTAAGTATAAAACAGAAACAATAAGACTATACATAATCGTTAATGCCTTCTAAGAGGTATTTTTCGCCACATCAGCATTATAATGCTCCTGTAAAAAATATGTTACAGTTAATGTCCCTTAATGTCCATTTCATTCAATACTTACCATTTTTTCCTCATCTTTGAGCATTACCCAATAAACAACATAATACGTGGGACGAGAAGAAGGGGATTTCTTCGAATACACTTTTACATAGCATCTACATAAGTGATTATTGTGTTAATTATTACGCTTAAATAGCATCTACATAAGTGATGAGTATGTTAATACCGATGTATACGGTAATTTCATGTGTACATATTTCCAAATTAAGATTACGATATTTTAATATACTAGAATTTGTATTGATATATTTATTTATGTAAAGTAGAAATGCATTTCTTTTATTAGGCCATGCGTAATAGGCATTACAGGGGCATAAAGAGGGAGAAACATTTAAGGAAAATGTCACAGAATAGTAACCAAGTTTCAAAAGTGTTCTAATTAGATTACTCATATCGTTTTTGTCCCAATTAGATAACTTAAGATTTAAATAGAGTCATGTCATTTTTTCCATTTGTCAAGAGAAAAATGGAGCATAAGATGCTAGGGTCGGATTATTTTAATATATGAAATTATATTTATTAAAAAATAAAAACAAATTAATTACATTAAAAATTAAAAAAACAAATTAAAATCCACGTCATCACTCGACGTTAGCATCAAATAAAATAGAAAAAAGAAACACAAATCCACATCACCACAGTTACCTATGAAATGGATGAAAAACCCCTTAATTTTAATAAAAAATGAACGTTGAGTGACCTGATTGGAACACTTTTGAAACTTGAGTGACCTAATTGAAACACTTTTAAAACTTGGTTACTATTCTACAAAGTTACCCCGTATGATTGGTTGTAAGTCATTACAAAGCACAATGTTAATGCATTTATAGTGTTTTACCATTTGTGGTTACTCAAGTTTCTGGTGTTTGTTCATAGCACAATGAAGGGGAAAAGAGAGAATATTTTTGGTAATATTTAAGCATTTCATTGTAATGTTTAGGATTCCTTGACTACTCTAAAGGAATGTTGAAATCTTTTGGTTGATGGAAAAAAAATCAAAAACTAACCAACCAAACACATTTATAGTAAAATTTGTTCTAGTTTCATCCAATTTGGTGAACCAAATGGACCCTAGCATTTATGTAGAATTCAAACATTAGCTTATCAAAGGTTGACCAAACTTAAAGAAGGTAATAAAGTCATTTTACTAGAGACACATATCTCCTCTCCTTTACAGCTTCCTTGATTTCTATGTGAGTGTTTCTTTTATAATAGAGTGAAGGTATACATTTGGATTCATCTAAGAGGGTGTTTGGGATTACGTTTTGAAGTGATTATTTAATTATTGTGTTTGTAAAACATAAATAATCTAAAAAAATGTTTGGATGAAAAAGTGATTATCTGCCTCCAAAAGTACCTACATGATTTTTCAAAACGCTGTTTTGAAAACGCAAAATCTATTTTGAAAACACATAATCTATTTTGAAACGCAACACCAAACACCCCCTAAATAAGCATGCGGTGTTAGTGAGATTATTTCCCTTCTTACAAACTTTTATAACTTGAGATTATTTATTTCCCTTCTTACAAACTTTTATAATTTGAGATTATTTCCCTTGTTACAAACGTTTATAATTTTAAAACATCATAAAGATGATGAACATGCATCCTAAATACATCGTGATTTAAACTTATGCCTTTATTCACCTTTTAGTTTAGGCTTATATATATGGATGGTGAATCATTGATCAATATCATAGATTGACTATAACGATATAGAGAAGATTAACATGGCTCATTGTAACACTTTAGGTAAATCCCATATTGGTCGTGGCTAGTAGAGATTCATTGGTTCAAAAGGAAAGCGTTGTCTCTTAAATCACCAACGTTTTTTGGGCTAAATGGTAGTGGATGAAGAGAGAACTTCACAATTAAACGCGTTCATGTATGAGACGTACTAGAATGTGTGACCTCACGTGGAGTTTTCACTAGGGCAACCAAAAATATATCTGTGAGCTCATCGTGGGCAAAACGGACAATATAGGTGGTACGAGAGGCCGAATGCTACAAATGGTATCAGAGTCACTCCGAAGTCGTTCGGGATGGTGGGGAAAACCACATCATGAATGGCGAGTCCCCGAGGGTATCCATGAGAACACCTTAAGAAAAGCTCATATCCCTAACTGGGATGGTAGGGCAAACCTCATCAAAGAGGGTGATTATAATGATACAGAGAAGATTAATATAACACCCTACGTAAATCTCGCATCGGGCGTGACCATGAGATATTCTTGGTTCAAAAGAAATGTCCGGCCTCTTAAATCACCATTGTGTTTTAGGCTTACTGATAGATGATTAGAGGAGAACTCAACAAGTAAGCGTGCTCAAGTGGGAACAATATTAGGATGGGTGGCCTCAAGGTAGGTCTTCACCCGGACAACAAAAAATCAAATTCGTAAGGTTCTTGTCGGCATAGTAGACAATATTGATGAAGGTGACTTAAATATAGCTCAATATGGAAATTTAAAGCGTGTATTTGACTTGGTTTTTAATCATCTCATGTAATTTTGACTTTAAATAGAATGTTGTTAACTTTATGTTTGTAACACCCCAACCTAGTTAAGGCTAATGTGTAACCAGAATTTAGATTTTCGACTATGGGGTAGCGGAAACCCAAATCTATGCACATGAGTTCTTCAGTAGTCCACACCTTAATCACGCAGGTTTGATTTTTATCATGTATTAAAACTATTGTCGAATAATAGCAATAATAACAAGCACAACCGGAAATTTTGTAAGAGAAACGTGAGTAGAGTACGAGGGAGATAGGTAATTAACATATGGATGGAATCAAGGTAGAGGATTTGAATCCTTTGAGGCTGGGTAATATTGGGTGATAAAGAAAATAATATTTAAATAATAATTTGACCAAAACCACATTATGCTATGTGTTTATAGGACGTGTGAAATGTGAAAAAAAGTGTGCCACATAGGCTCTACTAGACGTTGAGACTTTCATCAAGTTGCATGTTTATTCCATCTAAAATATGTACTTTAAACTTATTTTATTAATCTAATAATTGGAAATTTTGAATCTATCTATCAAAATTATAAATTACTTTGCACCTTAAAATTATCTAGTTTTCTGAAGAAGAAAAAAAATATGGAACTTCAACTGTTTTGATAACTAATAATTAACTTATTATGATTATTATGTAAATAAAATTAGGGACTAGTACATAGTTGTTGTGCATTTGTGCTCGTTTATGTTCAATTGAGATCATTTAGAATATTAGCAAACAAACATAAACGAATATGTTTATTTTCTTAACGGACAAGATAACCATTCCATTCAAGTGTTGTGTTCGTTTGTTTGTTCCTTTATAATTAGAAGAACACAAACACGTCCTTGTTTATGTTCGATTACAGGTATATCATCACGACACGTATAATCATCAAAATGCACCACTGTCGGCTCAATCCTCTAACCACAATGTCCCTTGATGACCACCTTGTCACACCCTATATCATATCACAACATACGTCAAATTAGGCTATATACTTGAGCTTGAGATCAAATATGGTCACACCTATTAGGCCTAACCAAACACACTTTCCCTCATGTATAAGGAGGCTCACTCCTCCACTCTAGAGACTTCTTACCCCAACTCCCTCCTCGATATACTTCCAAAAATATGTATATATAGATTATGAGAGAGACACACACATACACATTTTATACGTTATGAGCTTACATGTTGATTATACATACACATACATATATCTCGCATAGCTTGAGCGTCGGACGACGTCCCCTGGTTACAGTCTTACATCCTTTCTAACAAGTTTCTTAATTATATTGTTAATCCATCATAAGCTCGACAAAAGACTAGGTCGGATCTATACGATTCCAAGGTTTGGCCCGGAAAATTGACCTTTCAACATCTACGGATACCGATTACCGAGAAGATTAACATGGACCGTTGTAACACCCTAGGCAAATCCCACATCGGTTGTAGCTATGAGAGATTCTTGGTTCATAAGAAATGTCCTGCCTCTTAAATTACCAACGCGTTTTGAACTTAGTTGGTTGTGGAGCATATGAAAACCCCACAGTTAAGCTTGCTCATTTGGGAGTGTATTAGGATGCGTGACCTTCTGAGAAATCTCCACCGGGGCAACAAAAAAAAATCCGTGAGCATTTGGATGAGCAACCCATCAGGAACAAAGCAGACAATATTGGTGGTGTGAGAGGCATAATATTACACAAAAGGCCTAAAACCAAATCTTCACAATTATTAATGGAAAATAAAGCATTCACTTTGATTCAACCCAACCCAATCTGGTTAAGAAAATTAAATATATTCTCACAAGCACATAGATAACTAATTAAAACACCAATCTAAATTTGAAAAAATAATAATAATAAATCGGCATCGCCCATAAGTAGAGAGTTGATCTCATGGATCCATATTCAAACCAACAAAGCCCCAATCTAAAATCATGATAGCAAGGTTTGGTGGTGTGGAGTGACTCCCCCCTCCACATCAGTTTGATAAAACCCCCAACACCACCTCGAGGACGTCAAAGTGGTTTTAAAGGGGCTCTCTTGAGTAGAATGACATAAGTGAAATGTAAGGAGAGGTGTGATCCCCATGTGTCATCCCATAGGCCGATCAAAACACTCTATTTGTGAGCCTACAGTGAAAGTGCGACACTAGTGTGAAAAGTGAGAATTATAAGACGCATAGTTGGGGGGATAATTTAGTTATTACTATTAATAGTAATATTACTAAAAGTTAATAATAGGAACAACAAAAGTTATAGGTGACAAGTCTCCAATTTAAAAAAAAATGCGTTTTTTAATATTTTGATCTTTTTTTTTCGAAGTTATAGTGTAAATATGAATCAATATATGAAAACTATGTTGTTTTTCTTATTAAATGATCTCTTAATAACTTATCCTTTCAAGTCCATTATTGTCGTTTAAACTTTGAATTTTTTCATTTTCTAACAAAAATGTATATATATAGTTTTACTTTAATTACGAATACTTTTTTTCTCAACGGCAGAGAATCTCACGTGTAAATCCACTTTCCTTGGGGCTATGTCCAAGGTCGACTTCTCAACCGTCATGAGACCGTTCCCCCCTCACCCCCCTGTTTAGGTTCAAACCTGGGATTAAAGTCCCGATTCGTTCATTCACCCAGATGTCCATTGAAAATGGCTCAAACAGGAATCGAACCTGCATCTCCACTAGGGAGACACGCCAATTAACCACTGGACAAGTTCTGAGGACTAAATAAGAATAGTGAAATCTAAAATCAAAGAAACAAAAGCTAACAAAATATCTGTGACCACTCGTGTTTTTTATATGATAAAAAAAAGGTTAACAAAAGAATTGAAGACGCAAACCAGCCTAGCTTGAGATGTGGCGGAATTGGAATGAGCAATATATGCATGACATTAAGACCAATAAATTGATATAGACCCACCATCTCTCCATCCAGCCAAATATCTATATATCATGTCACCAAGTAAATACACAACTACAACTAATAAAATAAAATAGATCAAACACAACTAGTCAAATCGAAAACTAGCTAAGTCACATATGTCAAACTAGGTTTAAACAAGAAACACGGTGGGTCTCATTTAAACTTAAATAAATCATGGTAGAATATAGCTTTTCGTATTATAAAGAGGGAGAAGCCCTTGGAAAATATGGCATTCGACTATACGGAGTGGGAGGGCTTGAAAAGGGGACGCGAAGCGCCATTTGGTAGTCACGTCATCACCTGTTAGAAAAGTGGCGTGGTGCCAAAAAGGGCGTGGTAGGACAGGGCGTAAAATGGTGGCGTGTTGTGACACGTTGCATACACTTTTTTTATTTATTTTATATTAAAAAAAAAAGAAAATCAAATATAAAACCCACCACCCAATCAAAACAACACACCTCATCACCATCTTCTTCATCGCGGGTGAAGAATCCAGCGCCCAAACCTCCACACCACCGACGGGCCAGTGTACCCAGCGTGGAGAGGCTTCCACGCCTCCAAAACACACCCACTCCATGTAGTCGATGTGTGATGCACCATTTAAGTACAAAAGAAATGAAAAATGATTTGTCCTAAGTTAACTTAAAACCTCCTTAATAATAACTAGTAACTAGCGAGATTCTTCATGCTTCGTCGTAGGCTTTCAGTCGGTACCTGTTCGTTATAGTATTGGTACAATACCGGCACTCGGTATAGCAACCGAGAGATATATGCCCTAAAGTATATCGACACGTGTTTTAAACCGAAAACCATAAATACGAATACCGATATCATGACGGATGTTGCTTGGCTGGTAACAGTTTGGTTCGTCATGATACCGTTACCGTACCGACACTCACTATAATATACGATACCAAAAAAATACTCATTTATGAATAGAACTCCGTTTTACACCAGCATGTCGAGGAAACCATAAAATCGAATGTTGACCAGTACCGATGTTCAGATGGTATATGTTTGGTTCGTCATGGCAAAGAACAAACAAATAAACTACACTTGTTTGAAAAAAAAAAAAAAAAACTTTTACGTTATGGTAGATTCAAATAAGAAATCCAAAACTAATTACAATAATAAAATATAGGTTTTAATCATGCTTTAATAATAAACAATACTAATGGCCATTGAGATGTAATCAGAAACTAATATATGTTTACACCAAGCGGTCGAATTAATTAACATATATTTTGATTCAGTTTTGAAACATCTTGTTAATGTAATAAAAGAAATAAAAATAAGAGTAGCGACCAATCATGTGTATAACATGTGAGCAATGGGGTACAAGTCGGTTTATGCGTCCTTATCATCTCTTATTTCTTATCCTATTTCATGTCATCACCATTTCAGACCAAACATACATAATTATGCAATTGTCTTTTTTTCCTTCTCAAGTTTTCTGGAAAAAATAAATAATAATCACTTTTCAGTAATGCAATATCGATTATAAATAAATAAATAAATAAATAATCACTTTTCAGTAATGCAATATCGATTATTTTCATATTTTATGCCAAGTTAAATGATAATATAGGTTCTAAGATTTATAAGCAATGCATATGATTTTTAGTAAAACTAAATTGAGAAGAAAAATAACAAAGGGTACAATTGTAAAATATTAAATAGTTTTTCTTACATCTCATTTATTATTATCTTTGACTAATTAATTAGTCATAAAGATTATTGTCCTTCACACTAATTTTTTTGCCTACACACATCAAAATTTATCCTACACGTTTTGAAAATTTATCCTACATATATTGAAATTTATCCGACACAACTCGTAATTCATCCTACACACCTTGTAATTTATCCTACACTTTAAATTAATTGTTTTGTTTCTTTGAAAAAATATATTTTTTGAAAATAAGTTACAAATTTAATTTACTAGCTATTAAAAAGGAAGACTAACAATTAGTGATCTATCTAAGTTTACCAATATACCCTTACACTAATATTAAATACAAAAATTAAATGAAGTAAAATGAAGGATTCTTATTGGTTGAAATTTGTTCTTTTTTATTCTTACAAAAAATTTCTTCTCATTTGAACCCTCCACTATTATTGTATATATCTATATTAATTAAATAAAAGCAGTTAAAAAAGTAGTCGTCTCTCATTGGTCCACGTGACGGACATAAAACAAAAGATTGCATGTGGTCTCGTGGTTCGCCAATTACTATCCTGTTTGAGAGACGAGGGTTTGAGTAGGGGTGTGCATAAAACCGAATTAACCGAATTAACCGAAACCGAAACCGAATAACCGAATTAACCGAACCGAAGCAATAACCGATGGTTCGGTTGTCGTTTTTTGAATAACCGAATTTTCGGTTTCGGTTAATCATATTTCTAAAACCGAAAATAACCGAACCGATTAGCCATATATATATATATATATAAACATTGTAATATTATTTATAACTTTATGACCCATTGATTTTTTTAAGCTTTAAGTCCAATTGGTGGTCCAATACTATTTATTTTATTATAAATACAATAATTTTACAATATGCGTGAGTAGCTATATAATTTTACAAGCTTTATATTCATTATCTTGTATTTTTTTTCAAGCTTTATATACATCGGATAATTAACCGAAACTAACCGAAACCGACCCATAACCAACGGTTAACCGAACAACGGTTAACCGAACAACGGTTAACCGACTATCGGTTACGGTTATGGTTAACACTTTTCAATTAACCGAACCCTCGGTTAACCGCTCATCGATTAACCGAACCCGCGGTTAACCGCCTTTGCACACCCCTAGGTTTGAGTGCCGTCGCCCCTATCGGCTTTAACTTTTTTGAACGGCTCACGAATTTTCCAAATGAACTACTGACTTTCGAATTGAGGAAAACCCTCACCTAGGGGTGAAGCCCGTGAACACTCCCCTAAATGCACGGCAGTACAGTGAGGTAAAATCCGCTCAGTTCAAGGATCAAACTAGCAATCACCGCCTACTAACCTAGTCTCCCATCATCACCAGGTACCACCCAAACTAAATGATGGTGCTGGAATCGAACATGAATCACTTGAAACACTAGATCTCTCCCTTACCACTCCACCGTCAGCTCATTGCCCTTATCTGCTTTAATTATTCTATAATCTCCTTTATTGGTTAATTTTCTTCGTCTTTTTTCGTTTTTTATTCTTTCCCTTTTTTTCCTTGCTTATGTGTTAGTATTTACTTTTATTTTCTTAGTTCCTTCTTGTTATACTTCATAAGATTAATGCTAATGTAATAGTCATAAATTCCGAGCGTTACACATTCTAACACACCCTGCGGTATCTAGTAGGGGTGCAAACGAACCAAACGTTCGGCGAACAGTTCGTGAACCGTTCGGCGGGAAGTTCGTTTGTGTTCGTTTGTTTAATAAACAAACGAACACGAACAAGAAATTTCGTTCGTTTAGTTAAATGAACAAACATGAACAGAGGTCGTGTTCGTTCGTTTATGTTCGTGAACGTTCGGTAACGTGTTCGACAACAGTTCATTAGTGTTTTTAGTTTTTATATTTATTTAAATACTTCAAAATTCCGATAAATTAAATATCTAATAAGTGTCAGTATATTATATATTACGTTCATGAACGATTGTTTGTGTTCATTTGTTTCCATTTGTGTTCATAAACATTAGTTTGTGCTCATTTGTATTCGTCAACGTTCGTTTTTGTTCGTTGCCTAAAATTAACAAATAAACACAAACGAACACGAACAAGTTCATTTCCTTAACAAACGAACACGAACATAAAATCTCGTTTTATAAGTGTTCGTGAACGGTTCGCGAACACATATATTTCTTAACAAACGAACACGAACAAGGTCTTGTTCGTGTTCGTTCGGTCCGTTTGCAGCCCTAGTATCTAGGTTTCAAACCCGCCACGGAGCGCCATCTACACTAGTTGTTCAATAAATCTAAGTCAACTTTTAGTTTTTGTAAATATTAGTTATTGTTATGTATTTAATATATAAACCCAAAATCTACATGTTATTTAATAATAAATATTGACCCACCAAACTATCATATAACAACAATCATATATTTTTCCAAGTGCTTGTGTTCACGTATGTAAACCTTTTTATCGAATCTCCCCATGTGGATGTGGGGTTGTACGGTCACGTCGCTAGTTGTTTATTATTATGGGAAGAGTTAATTACTGTGTTTTTGTCCCTGTGATTTGTCAAAAATCACTATTTCAGTCCATTAGTTTAAAAATTGTGATTTCAGTCCCTGTGGTTTCACTTTCGTAACCATTTCAGTCTCTGTGGTTTCACTTTCGTAACCATTTCAATCCATTATTCTGTTAAGTACAAGGACTGAAATAGTTACGAGGTGGACTGAAATGGTTACCAAAGTGAGACCACAGGGACTGAAATCGCAATTTTTAAACTAATGGACTGAAATAGTGATTTTTGACAAACCACAGGGACGAAAACAGTAATTAACTCTTATGGGAAAGTAAAAGTTATAGGGTTAAAGTTGTTTTACGAAGGGGTGTTAAGATAAAAAAATATCCTTAACGTATTTAATTTCAGAATTAAAAAAAATCGTGATTTTACACTGGTAGAGTAATTATGTAAAAAAAATAAACCGTTATTTTACACTTCTAGAGTAATTATTATGTAATTTTGTACAAAATTATATAATTACTCTACCAGTTTAAAATCACGATTTTTTTTTACATTTTGCAATTAAACATCTTTCTTATGTGAAATTAAATATATTATTAATGTAATATTTAATCTTGTAGCCTTTATAATCATTTATATTATATAGATCAAAATATATTAATAACCTATTAATAATTAGTTGGTAATTGTTGATGGACCATATTACCCTTATTAATTAATTGGGTTTCCTCTTGGGTGTATATATATAAGGAGATTATTAGAGAGTTTAAGGGTTAGACAAGTTACACAATTTAGTGAATCAACCAACCCTCATAACATCACAATCGGCTCTCTCTCCCTAATCGAAACTCTCCCTAGTTTCGGTTCATCACCATCATAACCTTACACCCTAAGGAGGAACCAGATCATCCTGACAAGTATGTCGAACTCAATGGCTGCATCTCTGACTGGATTCTCTACTGGCCTGTCTGCTGTAACATGTATGTTATTCATGTTTTCCATTAAGTTTAACAGAACTGATCAACATGTGGTATCAGAGCATATATTGATAAATCAGTTCTGTTTTCGTATCCATTATTCTGGGATTAAAAATCTGGAAAACAGAAATTTTAAAGCCTTTAAATGTCACGGCTGTTTCGAGTTCCTTGTTACCGAAATCACTGTATTCGGAAAAGTATGTTTAATAAATTGACTCGAGACCATAATGGTCAAACCTAATATCCGAAATCTGTTAACAAAAGTCTTAAAATTTAGATTTCGGAACCCAGAATTATGTTTTTATTTTTAGGGTTCATCACTTGTTCTAAGTAAAACTCGAAAATTCCTTAAATTTTGGAATATAATTTGGATTAGTGGGTGTTTTTACAGATTTTGATCTGAATTTTATCTATTAAAATATTCGAAAACTGTTAATAGATAATCAGTTATTATTTTCGAAATCTTTTGATAAGTTTAGATCAACAATAAAACAGGAAACACTATCCCACAATCCCTAAAATTTAGAGTTTTCAGTTATTATCACAATAAACAGCTATTAACAGTGGGCTCGAGACCATCAGATTACGACTCGAGACCATCAGTCTCGACTCGAGACCATAAGGTCTCGACTCGAAATCATCAGGTCCTTAAATCTTCACAACTCGAGACCAACAGATCTCGACTCGAGACCACAAGGTCTCGACTCGAAATCATAAGGGCTTAAATCTTTATAACTCGAGACAAAGGTCTCGGCTCGAGACCATAAGGTCACAACTCGAGACCATAAGGTTGCGACTCGAGACCATAATCTTCACAACTCGAGACCGTGGTTGCGACTCGAGACCTCATTATGACTCGAGATCTCATAAAATACAGTAGTCGAGACCATGGTTCCGACTCGAGACAAAGGTTGCGACTCGAGACCTCAATCGAGACCTCATTACCTTAGGCTGTTTGATGTGAACTAAAATTTAGCTCGGGGCTCCGCCCCGAACCCCGTGCTAACAGGTGGTTTGCTATTAAATACTTGGTTTTGTAAACAATTAATTAACTAATCAGAATCAGATAACTTTTACAAAACCAAAATAGCTTAACTTGAATGAGCTTCTGATGTATCATTTCTGGCCAAAGCTGATTTAATACATCTATTTATTGTTCAAGTATTATAAAAGCTATGTTGAGTATGCATTACAAACGTGAAATGTCTTAATTCTGGCCAAAGCTGATTTAATTCATTTATGTTTAGCATGCTTGACAAGTGCACACATACTTAAATGATTACATTTCTGGCCAAAGCTGATTTGTCTTCGTTTAAGTAGAATTTTACTAAGTCTATTATTTTGATGTTAGTAATAGACATTATCACAGCTTCATAATTAAAATGGTCATTATTTATGCCTGCCTTAGATCACATTAGGACTTCTTTCTTAGTATCATAACTTGCTCATCTTATTTCCATTATCAGCACCCAATTGCGGGATTCCACCTTTGACTGGTGATAACTTTGCTGAATGGAAGGATGCCCTCATGCTTACACTAGGATTGCTAGACTTCGATTATGCTCTTAGAGAGAATAAGCCAGCGGATCTTACTACTCAAAGTACTGTTGCTGATCAGATAGTTCATGAAAAATGGACTAGATGTAACCGCATGTCTCTCATGTTCATGAAGCAATCCATTCACAATGCTATTAGAGGCGCCATTCCTGATTCTGAAGATGCTAAAACCTATCTGGCTTCTGTGGAGGCTCAATTCAAAGGAACATCAAAAGCACACGCTAGTACTCTTATCCTCAAGCTGGTGACAACTAAGTATGATGGGAGGAGCGGCATACGCGAACACATCATGATGATGCATGACATGGCCAATAAGCTGAAGGGCCTAGAGATGGAAATCAGTGATGGTTTTCTTGTTCACTTCATCATCACTTCGCTTCCTTCGTCCTATGAAGCATTCAAGATCAATTACAAAACTCAGAAGGACAAATGGACGATGAGTGAGCTGATCGCTATGTGCGTGCAGGAGGAAGAGCGTATGAAGATGGATCGCACTACTGATGTTGCTAACTTCACCACCTCCAACTCTAAGAAGAGGAAGCACAATTATCAAAGAAAGGATGCTTCTAAGGTCCAAAAGCCAAATCCAAATCCTCATACAAGTGCACCTTCCAGCTCTAAGAACTCCTTAGGCAAACCCTATTGCAAGTTCTGTAAGAAGACATGACATAAGCAAAAGGAATGCCCTGACTTCAAGGAGTGGCTGGCTAAGAAAGGTAACGATTTTTTCATGATACTTGAGTCCTTTAATTTAAATGTTCCTGCTAATTCTTGGTGGTTTGATTCTGGTTCTATGGTTCATGTAACTAACTCTACTCAGGGATTCCTTACAATCCGGAAGCTGGGAAGAAACCAAAGAACACTTAATGTTGGGATGATCGGGAATTAAAAGTGAAGGCCATAGGAACATTACAATTATTTTTGAAAACTGGTTTATGTATTAAACTTTATGATACCTTATATGTTCCTGAGGTAACTCGGAACCTTGTATCAGGACCAAAGTTAGACATGGACGGTTTTGTCGTTTCTCGTGGTCATCGCAAACTCTCTATTCTCTATGATTCCGTTGTTTATGGTACTGGCATTCTGGATGGTGGTCTCTATAGATTAGAACTAGATGATAATTTTTCCAAATCTTTGTTGTCATATAATATTAATGAATCACTCACAAAGATGAAACAGGTTCGAGACTTAGAGACTTCATCTATGTTGTGGCATCAACGTTTAGGCCACATCTCAAGAGAATGATTAAATCGTCTCGTAAAGGATGAAGTCTTACCTCCTCTCGATTTTACTGATTTTGGAACATGTGTCAAATGTCTTAAAGGCAAAATGACATTAGTGAATAAGAAAGGTGCCACTAGGAGCTCTAATTTATTAGAACTCATTCACACTGACATTAGTGGTCCTTATCAAATCGCTGGTATAACAGGACATACTTCATTTATCACTTTCATTGATGATTATTCTCGTTACATGTACTTGTATCTTATAAAGGAAAAGTCTGAATCTCTAACAACTTTTAAAGATTATAAAGCTGAAGTTGAAAAGCAATTAGATCGTCAGATTAAAGTTGTGAGATCAGATAGAGGCGGTGAATATTATGGAAGACATACTGATGTGGGTCAAGCTCCTGGTCCATTTTATGAGTTTTGTAAAGGCCAGGGGATTGTGAACCAATACACCATGCCTGGTACACCTCAGCAGAATGGTGTCGCTGAACGAAGAAATCGTACCCTTATGAACATGGTGCGCAGTATGTTAGCCAACACTAATTTACCATTATTCCTCTGGACTGAAGCGTTAAAAGCAGCTGTTCATATACTCAATAGAGTTCCTTCTAAGTCTGTCCCTAAAACTCCTTGTGAACTTTGGACAGGAAGGAAACCGAGTCTTAAATATATGAAAGTATGGGGCTGCATTGCTGAAGCAAAACTCTATAATCCTTTCCTAAGGAAACTTGACCCTAAAACAGTTACCTGCTTCTTTATCGGGTATCCTGATCATTCGAAGGGTTATCGTTTCTATTGTCCTTCCCATGTCACCCGTATTGTTGAAACCAAGCGTGCTGCGTTCCTGGAGGATTTCAAGGTCAGTGGGAGCAGTACCAATCCTTACGAAGAATTGCAAGAAGTACAAGACGCGGGGGGGGGGGGGACTCGTCGCTTACCATTACTCTGTTTACTCCTCTTGTACCCCATGCAACTGCACCTGAAGCCACTGCACAAATTCCATCTCCACAATCAAAACCCATTATACCTCATAACGAAGGCACATCAAACGCTCAAAACCAAGACAACGCTGAACCCGATAATCAACTTGGGAGGTCATCTAGGCAAAGAAGGCCTACTAATTGGGATGATTATGTTACCTACCTGACTGAAATGGATGCTGGAAAGCTTAATGGTCCTATCTCTTATAATGAAGCCATTAGCAGTGATCAGTCTTCTGAATGGAACAAAGCAATGATTGATGAGCTTGAGTCCATGAAGAAAAATGACGTTTAGGATTTAGTCGAATTACCCAATGGTGCCAAACCTGTAGGTTGTAAATGCGTGTTCAAAACAAAACTGGATCCGAATGGGAACGTTGAACGCTATAAAGCGAGATTGGTTGCAAAGGGCTACACTCAGAAAGAGGGAATTGATTATCAAGAGACGTTTTCACCTGTCTCTCGTAAAGATTCATTAAGGATCGTTATGGCCCTAGTAGCTCATTTTGATTTAGAGCTGCATCAGATGGACGTCAAAACTGTTTTCCTTAACGGAGACTTAGACGAAGATGTTTACATGAAACAACCTGAAGGCTTTAAACCTGAAGGTCAGGAGCATCTAGTCTGTAAGTTGAAGAAATCCATTTATGGGTTAAAACAAGCATCACGTCAATGGTACCTCAAGTTTGATGAAGTCATGAAGAGGCAAGGTTTTATGAAGAATCAAGTGGATCAATGCACCTACCTCAAGATGAGTGGGAGTAACTTTACTATACTTGTCCTTTATGTAGATGATATTCTATTGGCAAATAATAGTTTAGACATGTTGCATGAGTCGAAGCGGTTACTCTCGCATAACTTCGACATGAAGGATCTCGGAGATGCTTCTTACGTCATTGGCATCGAAATTCACCGAGATAGACACAAAGGAATCTTAGGATTGTCTCAAAAGACTTACATAGATCGTGTCCTTACACGTTACAACATGCAACAGTGCAAACCCTCCGTCGCTCCAGTAGTTAAGGGAGATGTTTTCGGTTCATTCCAGTGTCCGACAACAGAGGTTGAAAAGGAGCAAATGAGCCAGATACCTTACGCGTCAGTAGTCGGGAGCCTTATGTATGCTCAAGTCTGTACTCGCCCAGATATCGCTTATATTGCTGGAATGCTAGGTCGTTATCAGACTAATCCTGGCCTAGATCACTGGAAAGCAGCTAAGAAGGTCCTTAGATATCTGCAAGGGACAAAAGAGTATAAACTGACTTATAGAAGAAGTGATCATTTAGAAGTGGTAGGTTATTCTGATTCTGACTTTGCTAAATGCAAAGATGACAAGAAATCCACTTCGGGCTACATGTTTATGTTAGCAGGCGGACCTATCTCATGGAAGAGTCATAAACAACAGTTAACTACAACTTCCACAATGATGGCAGAATACATTGCTGTTTACAACGCAACCTGTCATGGAATGTTGCTTAGAAATCTGATCACTGGACTCAAAATCGTTAATTCCATTTCTAGACCATTGAAGCTTTACTGTGATAACTCAGCTGCCGTTAGTTTCTCGAACAGTAACAGTTCGACTGGAGCTGGTTTATATCTCGATACAAAATATTTGTTCGTACGTGAACGAGTTGATGAAAATAATCTTTGTATTGAGTATATTAGTACTAAAGATATGCTTGCGGATCCGATGACTAAAGGTCTCCCACCTAAAGTTTTCGAAGAACATGTATCGAATATGGGACTTACTAAAGACCTTATTTAATGGCATAGTGTACTAGCTTATGTTTTAATTAATAAAAATTTCCTCAGTTTGACTTTGTATGTCTCTAACATATGTTCTGCCGGTGTAATGACATATAGACAAATATAAATACAAATCAGACGCTAAAGGGCTTATACATATTTTGATCATAACTATTAGGTTTTAAATTGAGGCTATAGTATGACTAATGGGGGTCCTGAGTCGAATGATGATTCAACGGCTGTATTTCTCTGCTATAGTTCTTGGTTTAAGGCTAAAATGAGTGTTAACTCCTGGCCAGGCTCATCTAATACTCATGATAAATGATTACTCGGCTAAGTGGGAGAATGTGAGATTAAATATATTATTAATGTAATATTTAATCTTGTAGCCTTTATAATCATTTATATTATATAGATCAAAATATATTAATAACCTATTAATAATTAGTTGGTAATTGTTGATGGACCATATTACCCTTATTAACTAATTGGGTTTCCTCTTGGGTGTATATATAAGGAGATTATTAGAGAGTTTAAGGGTTAGACAAGTTACACAATTTAGTGAATCAACCAACCCTCATAACATCACAATCGGCTCTCTCTCCCTAATCGAAACTCTCCCTAGTTTCGGTTCATCACCATCATAACCTTACACCCTAAGGAGGAACCAGATCATCCTGACAAGTATGTCGAACTCAATGGCTGCATCTCTGACTGGATTCTCTACTGGCCTGTCTGCTGTAACAGGTATGTTATTCATGTTTTCCATTAAGTTTAACAGAACTGATCAACATCTTAATGCTTTTTTGTATGTTAAGACTCATTTGTATTTGATTTTTAGTTTTTTACACAAAAGTTATATTGTTACAAATCTAATTTTATACGTGATACACTATAAAACGATACCGTTATGTTTAAAACCAGTTGATTTAAAATCTCTTCATCCCATCTCCATCAATTTCATTACTTATTTTTCTTTTAAATTGGTTGATCTTATTTTAAATCACATTTATTCATGAGATTAGTATAAATATGTGATGCAATCGTTATCTTTGTACTTATTCAGGCTTTTAGATAATAATATTTTTCTCTTGTTGATATTTGACATGCGTATCACAATGGATTTAGAAGTTCCATTAGTCAGATAAGGAAGCTTTTAAAACACATCTAATTGATAGTATTGATTCAAAAATGTATTTGGTAAGGGGGAGTTGTTCAATGTGCCTTGTGGAATGAAATATGTATGCAACAAAGACGGTTTTAAGTTGTGAAGTGAAACAGTTCTAGATAGGATGTTAACTAGAAACGCAACCCGCCGCGATGCGGCGGGGGCGATATTTATATTTATATTCAATGGGTTGCCATTGAGTCGCATCGATTGAGTTAATTACATAAGATAGTATCTCAACGAGAACACGCTTTCTTAAACACCAATGATTGTCAAAAAAACGATACCCACACTCATCGGCAGGACTGAACTTGGTAAACCGTCATATTCCTAAATTAATAACAATTTATTGATGCCAAATCTACATTTACATACAACAACAAAAACTACATTTATAGCATAAGGAGCGTTCCATTTTTTGGATCTTTTGTTCTAGCTGGCTCTAGCACTGTTTTTGCAACCTCATTGGAGTGCATAGTCAACAAAGTGGGCAACAATTCTACAAAAAAAAAATATGATGTATAAGTTTTTGAGGTTCCATTATTGTTCCTTGCATCTGCAAATGTAACTTGAAATTACCACTGCCAATTCTCAAATCTTGAATATAATTACTTACCCAAGTTTTCTTTTCTCCTCCAGTTGGCAACCAAAGCCCACCCAACTAAAGACAACCCGCTCCATTGTTAATTCTTATACATCAATTAAGCATTCAAAAGCTGTAAATTATCAAATCATTATGATCTTATTGACCGACAAAAACATAGCGAATTTTCTCAACAATTTCAATCGGACTATAAATCTATAATGATTACACCTAAGTAATCTAAAACCAACATGGGTTACTAATTCACAGTTGATAAAAGATCTACAATCGTGCATAAATCTATTAAACAAACATGTTCACATGAAAGCAAAACTCACATTCTCATGATGCAAATGTCGAAGAAGCTTAATCTCATGAAGTGTCCGCTTCGCATCCACACAGTTATCGAAAGCATACACAATCTTCTTCAAAGCAACCATACCATTCGTCTCAGAGTTCAGCGAAACTGATCACAGTCACAAAAATATACACATACCACACGATCCCATAAGCACTGTGGCCAATCGACATGATCGGAGGACGGTTAACAAAGAGAGTTGCAAACTGTACCGAAAAATGTTTACCTGCCCATAGTTAACAAAGAGAGTCGCAAACTGTTCTTGGGTTACCTAAATTTATAAAATAGTAAAAAGGATACATTCTTTACCTGCTGATCAATATCAAAAGGGTAAATTTGTTTGAAAAGGAAAAAAAGTCAGAATAACCATTTTTGTGATTACCTATTTTGCAAAATCAATATCAACTTTACGAAAAAGAACAATTCAAAGCATATCCTAGTTGCATTTTTTTTTTTCATTCCAACATACATTTTTGTAAATCAAACTTAGATACGAAACTGCTACGGATTTGCGGTCACTTATGCAAGCAATCAAACAATACAAAGCATCAAAAAGAAGTTATTAAAAACACAAACAAATTAATACTAAAATCGAGGTTGACGAACCTTAGAAACTTGAGTAAAGAATTGACAATGAGGAATTTAGAAGACAAATAAGAGAAAGGAGAACACCACCGTCAAACCACCTGTGAAGAATCAATCAAAAGTAGCAAAGGGTGAGATGAATAGAAAAGATTGAAAAGAAAAACCCAATATTGAAAGCTGAAGAAAACTAACTGTCGTCCAGGCTAAGGCGACGTCGCCGCGTACACCATCTATTCAACAGCCAACACAAAGTAGTGACCATTCCAAGTTCCAACAGGTTTATAATGAAGAAGTGTTACTCCTAAACCTGTCGGTCAACATCAATGAAGATACAAGTTCTACCATGTCGAAACTTGTAAGGGTCTAGTATAAAAAACACTCTTGGTGAATGTTTATGATCAGTTTCTAGTTTGATTACTAATAATTGTGAACTTTTGAGTTCTATCAAGAACCTTTGAGGTTTCTTGAAGTATTCGGTTAATCTTTGAGTATCTAGCCATTTGATTGCTACACGTAACTGACTAACTGCATCAAATTATCTTATCATCACATGCATCATAAGACCAAAAGAAATATGATCAATCTAAAGTCAAAAGCTAGACCACTCCAATACAAAAAATCATTTGTGTCCGAATCGAAAACCAGAAACTACTGCTACACCTGAGCTTAACTAAACTAACTAACTGCAGCAACTACAACACACACATCATCGAAACTTTGCAAGCTATAAAAACTCATCATACAAACCAAAACATCCAAAAATATTATACCAGATCTTAATATAGTATCCAAAACTTTAAACGCTTCTTCAGTGAGCGGTTTAGTCTGAGTCGGTCAAGTACAAACCCTAGGCTGAGCTTCTAACATCGTCTGATTAGGTTTCCGACGCATCGGAACCCTAAACGAAGTCGATAAAGTCGGATTACGTGCATCTGATTCCGTGAGTCCGAAATACTGATCGATTGAAGCTGAATCTAGCACCGATTTGATCGTCAATCGGCACTTTTGTCGGTGAGATATTAGGAAACTGATCGATGGCCAGGTGGAGGCGTTGTTGAGGAGAGTGAAGAAGGCGCTGGAGCGGATGTAGGAGCGACGGGAAGACGGCAGTGGGAGATAGTTAGGGTTTCCATTGACGTTTTTGCCTCCCTCTCTCTCCTGCGATTTTGTGGGGATGAATTATTCTCACCTCAACCCTAGTCCATTAAAGTTGACCAATAACATTATCCCCTTGTTGAAGTAAAATGACCATCTCACGGTTATTCACAACATGCATCTCAATCCCATGTAATACCTGTAGATAAAAATGGACCTTTTTTATATAATTAAGATAAAAACTTGCAGTTACTTTATCTGATCAACTGGAGTAAGTTACAAAGAATAAAAAAAAACATACCACAAACAGTTTCTTGGTGCTGTTGATAGTGGGCCTCATATTATCAGAAATTCTTAGTGATACTCAATCTCCCCATGGAAAAGATAAACCTAGCAATAGCCAAATCCAAGTCATCCTTTCCCAATGGGCATTTTCGGATCAACTAAACCCACTTCGAGAGCTACAAGCCTTTCACCAGCTCTCATAATAATGGATGAAGGTCAAAATAATAATTGTTAACACATTGTGAAGAAAGTATGGAAGCAAAATACATACTAATACACTATCAATATGGGTTGCCTTGTTAAAAAATTCCATCTGTTGCAGCCGCCAAATGAGTATGGAATTGTCATATTGGGTGGTCGGCGACTTTGCGATTTCAGAAACATCAACCTGCGCCGCGCCCATTCAGATTCTCAAGGTTGCAGCAAGCAACTCTTGGAAACCTTATATATATAATATTTTATTTTAAAAAAATGGGGCCCTTCTAGATTTTGGTCTCAAAGTTCTAGCTTCAAAATAATTGGTCTAGGACCAACCCTGCACATCTTTGCTACGAGAGGTAAAAGCCGCCTTTTATGGCTTGGATAATCAAGCAAAAGAACCTCGGGCTCGTTTGGTTTCATAGAGAAGACCCGTCTTATAGAGAGTACCTTATAGAATAGATAGAAAATAAACTAATTAGATAGAATTTAAGCTAATCTACGGTTCTTATAAAAACAAATTAAATATAAGCATGTCAGCAGCTTGTAGTACCTTTGTCATGTTCATTGAACTCGCTACAATGGTCACACGACCAGATGTCAAGGGTGCCATAAGAGCTGCAAATCTATGAAATCAAGTGTCGCGATGTATGACAAAATATATGAGCCATGAAACTTATAATTAAAAAAATCTTGAGTGGATCTTTTATTGCACTCAAATATTGCCCTTCTAGTGAAACATCAGCAACATAATTCAACGAATTCAACAACTATGTCTAGGAATCTGTAGTTTGCCAAAATTGAATGTTGATTAAGGTTATTATTAGTATCAGAAGTATCTTATAAAATGATTATTCCTTTCAATTCATACCAGATAAGGCCGTTATCAACACCGTCCAAACCAATTTTATGACCACAATTGGCTATACGAACATTTTGACATATTATCATCTTTTTACCTGATCTGGGCTATAAATGCATGTACCATTGACTTCAAGCTGTGCGAAAACAACTGCGTGTTTAGCATGCTGAAAACACAAACCAACATACTATATGATTTACAGCAGTACAGTATAATGGTATAAGTAATGTATACATATTTGCCTTTGAGATAATAACAAACCAAGTTCAACTTTGAAATAAAATGTAGATGTTGTCTAAAGTGTAGCAGGTAGGCAAGAAAAATTTGAAGCCATTTTCGTCAAGGTTGTAATATGAAGTTCACAAATCCGCTATTTAAAATTTTGGATTTTCTTGAGTTATAACCTAGATTAGAGGAACTAATGATCAACAACTGAAACTAACTATCTATTTTGGGTCACAAAAAAATAATATTAGTAGGGCTGTGAAGTTGTTACTTTTATAAGGACCAAAATATTCAACCTGTATAAGAATCATGATTCATTAAAAGCCTTTTTCCCATTTCCACCTTTATTCTATCCAGCAGATTATAAGGATTTAAAAATTAGGAAAAGCATGATCACTCATCACTAATCAAAACCACTTTTTCAGTATCGTCCCTAAATTATGTTGCCTAATTTCACAAACATGTTGTTATTAGTTGATTTCGAGCTAATCTTTGACAGTATGTATGACGGCCAGTTCCTAGGGTTTTTAGTTACGAAGTCAATTTTGCCAAATCACATACTCTTATATGCACACAACAAAGAAAAACCCTAACCTATGAACCGGATGAAACAGAGATAGGCAAATCGAACAGCAGATGAAAACAGGGCTTACCGGAACCCTGGCGTCTTCTAACACCGTCTAATTAGGTTTCCGACGCATCGGAACCCTAAACGAAGTCGATAAAGTCGGATTACGTGCATCTGATTCCGTGAGTCCGAAATACTGATCGATTGAAGCTGAATCTAGCACCGATTTGACCGTCAATCGGCACTTTTGTCGGTGAGATATTCGGAAACTGAGGTGGAGGCGTTGTTGAGGAGAGTGAAGGAGGCGCCGGAGCGGATGTAGGAGCGACGGGAAGACGGCGAGGAGGGCGGTGGGAGATAGTTAGGGTTTCCATTGACGTTTTTGTCTCCCTCTGTCTCCTGTGATTTTGTGGGGATGAATTTACAACACCAAAAACAGAATGTACAAAAACTAAAGCATGAAACACAATAGAAGCACATGTTACAACAATCAATGCACCTTTATGTTGCAAATTAGAGTATATATAAATAAGCGTCGTAGAGATTTAAGAAACGTATCTATGATACACACAATAAAGAGTTAACCATTGCTCCAAATAAAGTAATGTAGCTAGCACCGTTATCATGGGAAGTTTCATCGCGTCATAACTTTACAAATCTCTGATGTTCCGATCGATATGTGCTCAAGGCTTGTTAAATTAGGGAAGTCATAAATACAAGAAAACCCCATATGAAATGATGTTATGTTAAAAGAATGTGTCGGCATGTTAATATAGCAGTGAAAACAATACAAATATAAGGAAACGGGCCACTTGTGACGTACTTGTAAGTACACAAACCTTTTATTCTAAAAAACAAATTGTAATTTATCATGTGCAAGATTTAAACTACTACTATTGTCATACTCATTGGAGTACATATAAATCTTTAGATGAAACATTTGTTGGTTGACATTTAGAAATTACACCTTATCAGCCAAAATTGTTTCATATATATTAGGCTTCTTCAAATTTCTCTAGTTGTAATGTTCATAAATTCATCAATACCCATTCATACAAATAGCAAGAAAGCATACAAAAGTATAAATATTACCTCACAAAAATTGTTATTTGGTATTGTTGAAAAGAGTTGTTACTCGTTACTTGTATTAATTCATATTACATCATATGTTATATTGGGCCTGTTGATATTTGTTTATGTTTGATGGGCTGTTGGGCCGGTTTGTTATGGTCCAAGGTTTATAAGTGTGCAGGATATATAGTTGAAGGGATTTCTTGTTACTTATGAAGTTTACAAGGTGCAAACTGAAGTATGGCAGGGGCTGAGTGTAACTATGTTGGATTCTGGTATATAAAGAAGAGAGAGAGAGTGGAGCTGGTCATTATCAATGATATTTTCTAGGGTTTCTCTCTGTATCCTTTTATCTTCTTTGATCTCATTCGTTGTAGAGATCATAGTTGAGATCCTGTGATCTCAGTGTTTGTTTCGATGTATTGTTGGTTGACCATTCAACAGATTATGCTAATCTGTTGAAGCTGATCATTGTATATCACAGATCTCATAATTTTGAGATCTAGGGTTTGGTTGGGTCTTTTCTGGGTTTGTTAACTAATAAAATTTTTATCACCTTATCTTGTCGCTATATATGTTGTTCATCTTGTTTAGTCGAACCGACACTTGATCGAGTCTTTGTGTTACTTATTGCATTTGTCTGTGTTGTTTTTTTTTTTTTTTTTGTTGATAGTTATCTGTTGTTGTTGATTGAGATTATTGTCTTGTTCTGTTTTGATTGCAACTGTGTAAAGGCTTTTCCAGACACCTATAGAGTGATGAACCTAGAATCTGGTCCCTAACACAGTGTTACTTTTAGGGTTTCTTTCTTGTGGTCAAGTTGTTTTGATATATTGTATATCTGTGATTGTTGTTTGTTGATTGATTGTGTGATTATATCTTTTGTTTGATTAAAATGGGTGATACTGGTAGTACTTCACGTACCCTGATTAGTAAATTAGATATTGGTGACCCTTTATATTTGCACCCTAGTGACTCTAGTGCATTGACTATTGTTAGTATTAAACTGAAAGGAACTGAGAATTATGTTGTTTGGTCCAGTGCTATGAAACTTGCATTAGAAGCTAAGAATAAGTATGGGTTCATAGATGGTAAATGTGAGAAGTCAAAAGATGATGAAGTTTTGGCTAATCAGTGACTCAGTTGTGCTAACATGGTTGTTAAATTATATTTCTGAAGAGTTGTTTCTTGGTCAAGTGTTTTTCCAAACTTGCATCTGAGGTTTGTACTGACTTAAAGGAGTCTTTTTATAAGGTAGATGATTCTCTTGTATATGATTTGTATAAAAAAAAAGATTAGCAATATTTCTCAAAATAGCAGCACTGTTGATGCATATATAATAAGTTGACAACTATGTGGAAGCAGTTTGATGCTATGCTTCATCTGCCTTCATGTTCTTGTCAAGCCGCTAAAGATTACAATGATTTTTCTACACTCATAAAACTAATGCAGTTTCTCATGGGCCTTGATGATGTTTATCAGCCTGTTGATCGGAGTGTCGCGCTCCAGTCAAAGATGATATTTATTTTCCTGAATTACCCTTAACAAATAGTTAGTGGTAGTAAGGGGTCGAACCACGAAGAGTATGTGGGTTGCGAATGGACTTGATTGATTTTAACGGTTTGTCACAATTATGAAGTTTTACTAGATTATTTTTAGGATTTTTGTTTGTTTAGAAAAATGTTGAAATGAACTAACAAGTTTGATTTGATTAACTAACTACTAGAACTTGAATGATTACAAGAAAAATTAAATTAACGATTATAAAACAATGAAGAGAAAACAAGGTTCACACCCGGTTCAACAATTGCTAGGCCTCGGGTTACTACGCGTTTTAATTTGGTTTAATCAAATTAATTCATTAACAATTTAGAATCACAAGGTTTAGGTGCCAATTGCTATTAATGTCATAGACAACGGACCACAATGCACTTTGTTACCTTGGACAAGTGAAACTATCAAAAGATAAAGCATAAATACGCATATTCATTTCACAAAGACAAATTTCATAACTCATTCGTCAATTCGCAAATACAATACAAACGTAGGACAATTATCTAATGATCAAATGCAATTCAATTAGTCACAAACCAAATGTTTAACAAATAGTAAACCCTAGGAACCTTACAAAAGTCTACACTGGGTGAAACCTCCGGGAATTAGCCGCTCATGATTAACGGAACACGATCAACAATGGATGAGAGCTTGAATTCTTGCATCTTGAAGCTTTGAATTGGATGAAGGGAATGATTAAGGTTTATGGTAAGTATGGAAATGGATGGATGATGGTGATGATGGTAGTGGATTAGGGTTAAAATGATGGTGATTGAGTCAGTTGATGTTGGATGGAATTGATGGATTGGAATTGAAGAAGATGATGATAGTTGGTGAGAAAGGCTCCAAGATCACTTTTCAAACTCAAAAACAAGTGTAACTCCCGAATTGATTGTGAAAAATATGTTTTAATTCGTTCCAAATCACAAAACACATGAAATCCATGACGCACAAACGAGAGGCTGTCGGTGACGGCTTGGTGTCCCGTCGGCGACGCTGCCTGGATTTGCTGAAGCCGTCTGACGCGTTATTCCACTGTATACGGCACACTTTAGGCGACGGGGTTTTGTATAGGGCGTCGCCGACAGCCCTCCATAGCGTCGGCGATGATGCCCCTAAAACTTGATCTCCGTTTTTCCATTTCCTTGCTCCCGGTTGACCCGTTTGACGTCCCGGTGGTCCGTTTTTTGTCTCGGTAGTCCGTAAAGCCCCCAAATAGCTCCTTAAACCTCATTAAACCTGCAAAACACATTTTTAATTAAAAGTAGGCTATTCAGAATTAAAACTTATGTAAAAACATCAAGTTACACAAATACGAACACCGGTTTTCGACCACGTATCAATAGGTATTTCCTTACAGTTGTGGATGATTATTCAAGAACTGTATGGTGTTATTTTTTTGCTAATAAAATTGTAGTTTTTGAGAACTTGAGTGGTTTTTATGAACTTATTCTTACACAGTTTAAGAAAAAAAATAAAGATGTTTAGAAGTGATAATGGAACAAAATTTGTAGATAATCAAATGGCCTTTTTTTGTAAAACCAACGGTATTTTGTATCAAACTTCTTGTTCCTATACACCACAACAGAATGGTGTGGTGGAAAGGAAACATAGACATCTCTTAAACACAGCTAGAGCCCTGATCTTTCAAGGTGGTATGCCACTTAGGTTCTGGTCTGACTGTATTCTAACTATTGTGAATTTAATCAACAGGTTACCATTTTCTGTGTTAGGTGGTAAGAGTCCTTATGAAATTGTGTTTGGATTTAAGCCCTCTTTATCACATTTGAGGAACTTTAGTTGTCTTTGTTTTAGTACTGTTTTAACTGAGTCTGATAAATTTGCTTATCATACTGATAAATGTGTGCTTATTGGTTATTCCAATGTTAAAAAGGGGTATAAGTTGTGGAACTTAGATAATAAGAAAGTTTTTTTCTCAAGATATGTAAAGTTTTATGAGAATGTGTTTCCCTTTAAATCTAAACAGATTGATAATAAAGAATGGCTTGATAATCAAAATTTAAACCACATTAACTTTTTTGGTTCATATGAAACATTATCATCTGAAGTTCCTATAGTACCCAATGATAAAGAGGGTGCAACTGGTGCTCATGATCACTCCAGTGATGATCAGCAGCCATTGTTGCCCTCTACATCTGCCACTGGTGTAACATCTCCATTTTTACCATATAAGAATTTATGGTTGTTTAAATTTATTAGCCACTAGTAACTAGTTTTATTTTTAATATAATTATTCGACCCAAATAGTTTTAAAAACTATTTAATATATAGTTGGTTGGAATGTTATACCAATTAATTGGCCTGTATATGGGTGACCTTTCTAATAAAATAAAAGTATATAAAAACTTATATTATTAAACGGGTAGATTACGAGTATGTTAAATAAAGTATCTAGATAGGTCTAGTGATCGTCTAATAATTAAATTATAAAAATACATTGTATTTGAACCTACTCCGTTTTTAATGAAACTTGGTTCAAAATGTAGTTACAAATATTCTCGTTCTAATTACATATTTATTGTTTTCTAAAACGTCATATTTTAGAAGTTATACGCGCCAAACAAGTGAAGCAGGTGAATTAATTATAAGAATAAAATAATAATAAATTTTGATTTGAGAAATGTGTGTATGGGTGATCGAGATATTTAGAAAGAAATAAAATAATAATTAAATTTTATGAAACTCTTTGAAATGATGGACATGTGTGTGCTACCTGTGAAGTTAGAATTTTAAATAAATAAAACAAGAACACACCAATAAAAGTATGTGTGATACGTGGCTAAAGCACAAAGCAAGAAAAGTCGACCGACTTCGGTCGTTATCTCCAAATTTGAAATACTATATATAGCAGTATAATTTCCTCAACTCATTTATACTCCTTCTCTCGATCTCACTTTCTCTATATATATAGTTTTATTTACCTCATAATAATAATAAAACCCTGCTCCGTTTTAAGTGTTTTAACTCCCAATCACCGCTACCCTTTCCGATTGATCTGAGCCCCATAACGCATGTCAAGGCTCTGCCTGACTAAGTTCGTTGGGGTTCTGTCTCGTGACATAGGGACAAGGTTGAATTAGGGGTACTATACTTAACACGAGTACAAATATATATATATATAGTGTGAGGTTCATTGGGGAACACTAAAAAAGTGGGGAACAGTGGGGAACCGACTCAAACGAACTCCGATTGGACTCATTCCAGCGGCGTTGGAACCGGCTCGTCGAACCCTAACTAGGATCTCTTAACCCTAAACCCTAAATCATATCCCCTAAACCCTAAATATATTAGGGTTTGGCTTCTAGGGTTTAGCTTTAGGGTTTAGCCTTAGGGTTTAGCTTTAGGGTTTAGCTTTAGGGTTTAGGGTTTAACTTTAGGGGTTAAGGTTTACCTATAGGGTTTAGCTTTAGGGTTTAGCTTTAGGTTTAGCCTTTAGGGTTTAGCTTTTTGGGTTTATAGTTTATATTTTACGATTTAGCTTAGGTTTTAGCCTTATTTTTTAGCTTTAGGGTTTAGAGTTTAGGAGTTAGGATTTAGGGTTAAGAGATCTTAGTTAGGGTTCGACGAGTCGGTTCCAACGCCGCTGGAATGAGTCTAATCGGAGTTCGTTTGAGTCGGTTCCCCGCTGTTCCCCACTTTTTTAGTGTTCCCCAATGAACCTTCCCATATATATATATATATATATATTTTATATAGCTCAGAAGTTATACCCAATATTCTACCAGGAGACTTTCTAGTTGAACCCTAAAGTTACAAAGTGGGTCAATTCTCTTTTCTCACTATTTTATTCCTTTTTTCTTTGTGATATAATTATATTCAAAAATGTCCCAAATTGATTCATAAGTAAAAACCCGGACCCCTAAAACCCCAATCCATATCAAGAATCAAGAAAATCAGATATTTGGTCTTCTAGCGGGCCGCGTAAAGAATTGGAAGAAGGTCACGCGGGCCGCGACAGCTTGTAGGTCTCCGGATATGCATGAAGGCCACGTGTCGTCACACGTGACGCGACCACCGGTGACTCAGCAACCTCCGATCTGATCCACACTTTCACGCGGGCCGCGTAAGGTTTGGCCGAAGGTTCACGCGGGCCGCGACAGACCCAAATTCCAGCTATAAATAGCCTGGTTCCTGAGCAGTTCGATGGTGTCGACAAAACTTTCAAAATCATTCTCACTCTGCTCGAATTTCACTTTCAAAGTAGTGGGGTACTGCTACGATACCGGTTATTAACTCGATCGCTGCTACAATTCAATATCCGATCGATTGAAACTATCCGACAGGAAGTTTAAGTGCTTTCCTTTGTCATTAATCATGAATCCGACAGGATGTTTGAGTACCACCCGAACTCGGGGTATACTCTGTCATTCGTTGCGAATCCGATGGATGTTTAAGTGTTGCACTTTGTCATTCGTCGTGAAGGTTTTAATCTCGTTAGTTATCGTAAATGCTGTATTAGTTACTAACCTAGTTTTCGTATGCATCATTATTTAAATTAGGTTACAAGGCTAATCAGTAGGCTAAACTTTGCCCGTATAAACTTGCAATGTGAGTCATTCTCTTTTTACCGAATTGTTTCAAAACCCTATTTATTTTCAAAGTTATAATTACAGGGATTAAGTCTTTGTAATCTTCAATTACAGCCGGTATGTGGGGTTTTGTATACATTACTTGATAACCGTCACCATTAGACAATGAGATAGACAATGAGATAGCCAATGGGTGATATGACCATAGTCACAGACACCATTTGGACAACGAGATAGCCAATGGGTGGTCGAGTGACAAATATCGTTGGGTAATTGGTTGATATAGAAACATTGTAATCACTCTTAATACTGTGAATTATAACAAATATGTTTTTGTTCAAAAATGAATGAACTCACCAGTATTTCCTGCTGACAAAATATTTTTAAAACGCGTTTCAGGTAATTACAGTAGATCGGAATTAGAGTTGGATGCGGCACCAACAAGGCTTACAGAAGTGGCTTATTTTATCAATTAAATTAAATAAAGAAAAGTTGTTTTATGTATTCAAATTTATCTTATATTAAAGCTACCTTTCAAAACATGATTTTATCCCATCTATTTAATAAATAAAATCCGGTGTTTTCTAAACAATGATATTTTTCCTAACTCACGGTCCTGATGAGATTTCCGTTGCACTACTTTTCTAAATAACCACCGGTACCACTTGGCTGCTCGTGGCTCTCGATTCCGTCCAGGGTGGGTCGGGGGTCGTGACAAAAGGTGGTATCAGAGCCACTGATTTAAGCCAATAGGTGTTGTGATAATAATACCTAAGCTTAAATAAAAGAGTTAGAAAATTGCTATTAAATGGTAGCACACATGATAGCATTTAGACTTGAACTTAAGGAAAGATGCCTTAGTATAAGCTTCGAGATAAGCTAAATACTTGTGTAAATGAAGTATGATGGGTTTTGGCATGCCGTGAGGATAATAACTAGAACGTTGCAAGTATAATAAATAAGTAATAACACTTGACCACTGTTATTTCTTATTTATTGGTACTACTTTGTTCTAGAATATGGTGCGTCAGGTGAATATTAATTTCCTAATTCATTGTTGAAAGTCATAATGCACTTTCCAAATCATGGTTTAAGAAAAATACTATTTATGGGAAATATAATTTTCTTCTCCGACAAGACTGGGTATGGTGTAGCAGACTCTCCAGCTTGTCCGGATATAACAGGGTTACCTCTCCGGCTAGAACCGGGTAAGAAGGTATATAATTTGTCAAACAAGTGACAAGATTTCCCTAAATAGTATCATGACCTGATATCTGATTTGTTTTTGGAAATATGAATCTGTTAAATACATTGAAGGGTATGTATATTACAGCATGTGAAATATATGATTATATAGATATGTATATCTATAAGGAAATCAAAAAACCATAAGGATTGACAATTTGGAATAAAGCACAAGCATATGTGTCAATAATAAATCTAGATTTCTTTATCAGGAATCTCTTGCACATATAGATAATTCCGATATCAAACATTATTTTGTTTGATCATCTACCTCATAACTCATGCAATGGAAACCCTTTAAGTTGGGACGCCATCAAAAGTATAAGAATTTCCAATGCGTTACCATAGACTATTAACGCAAGTAAGAAGCATGTAAAGTTGTGCTAGTGCACAAGAAAACACATGAAACTTAAATTATACGTCCACAGACGTTGAAATATATCACACACGACTTTCAAGGCAAGACCTTTGGAAAATATGATTGGGCACGACAACAACAATGCTAATCCCGGCAGCGGGAGAATTACTGATCAAAAAGCAGCACTTTGCCACACGATCCTACAAACGACATGAATCTTGCTGAGGTACGATAGAACAAGATTTCACAACAATCGGTGGATAGTCTAATCGGACTCATAACTGGCGCTGCAAAAGGAGTCACATACCTTTGCAAATCCCTTATTTCATTTTATTTGACATTCCATGATAAATTTCACTTAGCAACGGTTATCACACAAAATTCTAGATAAAAATCTTAAAATTTCTTTTGTTAAAATTCTGACCTCTGTAAATAGACTTTTACATTTCTACTCCCCCTAATGGTCATCATACCATGAGGATTTATTTCATAGTAGCGAATATTGATCTGTTTCATTTCTTGGTAAATCCACACGTTACACATGCACTGTTTGTTGCGCATGTGGTTCGTTTGATTTATGAAGACCACTGGAGGACTTCATTCCAATTTGTTGTTTTATCCAAACTCAAAGATCATTTCGTTATACTTGATTTTTGGCACTGTAAACCGCATTATTGCAAAACGATGATTCTTTGATATCGAGTCAATGAATTTTTGAAAAACTCAAATTTCTTTGGCATACATGGATTTCGTTGTGACCATGTCCGAACTTTCTTATTAATACATGAACTCGTTTTGTTTAAACCAAGTTCAATTGTTTGAATTTGCTCGCATTACGTATTCAATTCAAAATCCCATATGATGGATTGAAGCCATCATATTCGAAATAATCCCAACAAGCACTTCAATTCTCTTGAACCATAACATGCTTGTTTGGTCATCGACTTCATTAAATTGTTTCTTTAATCACGATCACCTTGTGGTGACGTTTTCACAAATCTGAAGCTTGCGCTAATCTCGTTGCACACATCATATACGGATTTAATTATTTATTTATTTATATTGAATCCGCTTTGTTGGTTTATCCTATAAAAAGCAATCTTAACACAATAATGTGCTAAGATAATGATACACAAATTCATGTCATATTTCAGTGTATCTCTTAATGGTTCTTACAGCATCAATCGAGCCTTTCGTGATAATTATTGCTTTATCATCTTCAATCGAAAAACATTATTCAATTGTTTCAATTTCAATCGAAAATCCTGCTAGATTTGTTTGAAACAAACATTCGAGCTTACTTCGTTGAACTTTCATTTAATTTAAAACATGGTGAACTCGTCCGGTCACCGTTATTATTATTTCGATCACTATGACACCATGTGGTGGCATTTTCTTTAATTTGAAACTTGAACTAATCTCATTTTCACATCTGATGTACGAATTTTAATTTCTGTTGGTTCATTATCTTAAACAGTCTTAATACAATTATGTGTTAAGATAAGAGTACACAAATTCATATTATATTCCGTGTTCCTCAAAAGATTCTTTCATCATTTAAAAAAAAATTATAATTCTCATTTGGTCTATTCATCATCAATTGAAAAACCTATAATTTGAAATTTTCTTCATTAAAACTTTCAGTTGATTACAAAAACGGTGAATTTGTTCGGTCACCGTAATTATTAAGCTATTTCAATCATTTCGACACCTTGTGGCGTCAATATAAACTTGTAGCTTGAGCTAATCCATATACCTTTCACTTGACTCATCATTGAAAATAGTCTTAATGCAATTATGTATTAAGACAATGATACACTAACTCTGTTGTATTTCGGTGTATCATTGCAATTCCATAAATGTCAACACATTGATTTTTCTCATGTCATGATTCGATAGTTGACAAATCATTTTCATACTTTTATTTCATTCGAGCTTGTTGATTCTGAGTCTCCCTCAGTTAACAATCAAAGTAATTTTTCCTTTGACAATAAATTTTGTTTATTCAAAAAGTCAATTAGAACTTATAAACATTCAATTTAGACATCTATTGACCATATATCTCTTTTGGCTTGAACCTGGTCACCTTAGAAATTATATCATTCCATCTCATTCGTTTGACATCGATTTCTGAAACTAATTCAGTTGAACCATTGAGTCCAATTTATTGTAAAACTCGTATTCATAAAACTTGATATATTGATTCTGTACCATCTACCTTAATATTGTTTTTATTGACTAAGACGTGACAAAAGTCTAAAAGAAATATCGTAACCCAAATCTCGAGGACGAGATTTAAAACAAGGTGGGGAGGATGTAACATCTCCATTTTTACCATTAAGAATTTTAGGGTTGTTTAAATTTATTAGCCACTAGTAACTAGTTTTATTTTTAATATAATTATTCGACCCAAATAGTTTTAAAAACTATTTAATATATAGTTGGTTGGAATGTTATACTGTGACGCCCTAAAACGTTTTAACCCAATTTATCGCAGCGGAAAGTACATACCTAAAATTTCTTTCATAATAATCTTTCTTTCAAATAAATACATTAATCCCTTTTTATAAATAAATCAAATACTAACATACTTATCAATTTAAGTGACAATAAACACACCCCCGTACAATCTATGTATCGACTCGATCTTCAACCGCGTACACTTCTTGATGAAACATCCAAAACCCTGTACGGCCTGCAGTCACCACATTCAATCAAATCAATAGCAACAGGTGACATAATAAAAATAAATCTTAACACATGTATAGTAAGGCGTCAACATATCCAGCTTTCTCTTATACCAGCCCCTTCATGCATCCATTCCTTCACTAGCATCGGATTGCGCAGCTAACCTTCACTTTCATTGTTAACATGCCTATACTTTACATTAACTCTCAATAGAAACGGTTAGTATCATTAACTTCCCTTCATATGAACATATTCTCGATTTACCCATAACTCATCTTTATGCCTAATTCATTATGTAAGTTCCCTTTCTTACCCCAAATTTAATCGAATCTCTTTTCTTAACCACTCCCAACTCATTTGTACTTGAACTTAACTTAGTAATAACCTCGATTCATATCTTCTCACACTACATTCAATAAATACCATATATCATAATTACTGTACCAAACAAAAGGGTAAGTTCGGAGTGCACTTACCTCATGCGTCCGAGTTCAAGCATAGCTTCCGTGTTTATCCTTGGCCCGTTGCCCTTCCATGCTTGTGTCCATGTTGACATGACTCCTATCCATACATGTCATCACATTCATTATTAGCATACAATCTCACTTATCATTTTCTCCTAAGCATTTCATCAAACACTTGGTGTGCATAACACTTTCTAAGCATAATGTACAAGTGCTTAAAGCATGTTCTTCCTTATTTCATCTTATGAACCATTACATTCAAGCAAAATCTCATAATCATAAATTCCACATCAAGTTTATCTATCCTAGCCTATCATACAACACCTTATACATCAAAAGATCACACTATAACATCTACAAGTTCATCATGATCATCATCTTCACACTCATGCAATGGGTTTCATTCTAAATCACCCAATTACTTGAAATTATTTATAACACAAGTTCTATTTGGTGTTTCTAACACCTCTACATGCTTAATTTCATACAATTTCATGATTTACAACATAACCCACTTCGTGGGTAATCACCAATCTAGAATCTAAGACATACCTTATGATCCCCTAGTGTAGGTGATCACAAATTCGTGTTCGGTTCTGAGTTTGAGCTTTAATTCATCATCCAACTTGAAGCTTCTTGAAGAACTAGGGTTTGAACCCCTTGTTCTTCTCCTGAACGTTCGACACACACACACACTTAATGTGTGTTGTGTGTTAAATTGTTGTTTTATAAAACATAAGTTTCCATGTTACGATTTAGCCCCTCGTGTTCACCCTTTTAAATATAATTGGCACAAACTTTTAAACCTTTAATAGTTTTTACCCTACACTTAACTAGGTTAATTAGCCTAGTTATTTGTTTCATATTATAACATACAGGAACATATGGTGAATATATAAACATTCGGGTTTTGGGGCGTTACATATACCAATTAATTGGCCTGTATATGGGTGACCTTTCTAATAAAATAAAAGTATATAAAAACTTATATTATTAAACGGGTAGATTACGAGTAAGTTAAATAAAGTATCTAGATAGGTCTAGTGATCGTCTAATAATTAAATTATAAAAATACATTGTATTTGAACCTACTCCGTTTTTAATGAAACTTGGTTCAAAATGTAGATACAAATATTCTCGTTCTAATGACATATTTATTGTTTTCTAAAACGTCATATTTTAGAAGTTATACGCGCCAAACAAGTGAAGCAGGTGAATTAATTATAAGAATAAAATAATAATAAATTTTGATTTGAGAAATGTGTGTATGGGTGATCGAGATATTTAGAAAGAAATAAAATAATAATTAAATTTTATGAAACTCTTTGAAATGATGGACATGTGTGTGCTACCTGTGAAGTTAGAATTTTAAATAAATAAAACAAGAACACACCAATAAAAGTATGTGTGATACGTGGCCAAAGCACAAAGCAAGAAAAGTCGACCGACTTCGGTCGTTATCTCCAAATTTGAAATACTATATATAGCAGTATAATTTCCTCAACTCATTTATACTCCTTCTCTCGATCTCACTTTCTCTCTATATATATTTTTATTTACCTCATAATAATAATAAAACCCTGCTCCGTTTTAAGTGTTTTAACTCCCGATCACCGCTACCCTTTCCGATTGATCTGAGCCCCATAACGCATGTCAAGGCTCTGCCTGACTAAGTTCGTTGGGGTTCTATCTCGTGACATAGGGACAAGGTTGAATTAGGGGTACTATACTTAACACGAGTACAAATATATATATATATATATATATATAGTGTGAGGTTCATTGGGGAACACTAAAAAAATGGGGAACAGTGGGGAACCCACTCAAACGAACTCCGATTGGACTCATTCCAGCGGCGTTGGAACCGGCTCGTCGAACCCTAACTAGGATCTCTTAACCCTAAACCCTAAATTATAACCCCTAAACCCTAAATATATTAGGGTTTGGCTTCTAGGGTTTAGCTTTAGGGTTTAGCTTTAGGGTTTAGCCTTAGGGTTTAGCTTTAGGGTTTAGGGTTTAACTTTAGGGGTTAAGGTTTAGCTATAGGGTTTAGCTTTAGGTTTAGCCTTTAGGGTTTAGCTTTTAGGGTTTATAGTTTATATTTTACGATTTAGCTTAGGTTTTAGCCTTATTTTTTAGCTTTAGGGTTTAGAGTTTAGGAGTTAGGATTTAGGGTTTAGGGTTAAGAGATCTTAGTTAGGGTTCGACGAGTCGGTTCCAACGCCGCTGGAATGAGTCTAATCGGAGTTCGTTTGAGTCGGTTCCCCGTTGTTCCCCACTTTTTTAGTGTTCCCTAATGAACCTTCCCCTATATATATATATATTTTATATAGCTCAGAAGTTATACCCAATATTCTACCAGGAGACTTTCTAGTTGAACCCTAAAGTTACAAAGTGGGTCCATTCTCTTTTCTCACTATTTTATTCCCTTTTTCTTTGTGATATACTTATATTCAAAAATGTCCCAAATTGATTCATAAGTAAAAACCTGGACCCCTGAAACCCCAATCCATATCAAGAATCAAGAAAATCAGAGATTTGGTCTTCTAGCGGGCTGCGTAAAGAATAGGAAGAAGGTCACGCGGGCCGCGACAGCTTGTAGGTCTCCGGATATGCATGAAGGCCACGTGTCGTCACACGTGTCGCGACCACCGGTGACTCAGCAACCTCCGATCTGATCCACACTTTCACGCGGGCCGCGTAAGGTTTGGCCGAAGGTTCACGCGGGCCGCGACAGACCCAAATTCCAGCTATAAATAACCTGGTTCCTGAGCAGTTCGATGGTGTCGACAAAACTTTCAAAATCAATCTCACTCTGCTCGAATTTCACTTTCAAAGTAGTGGGGTACTGCTACAATACCGGGTATTAACTCGATCGCTGCTACGATTCAATATCCGATCGATTGAAACTATCCGACAAGATGTTTAAGTGCTTTCCTTTGTCATTAATCGTGAATCCGACAGGATGTTTGAGTACCACCCGAACTCAGGGTATACTCTGTCATTCGTTGCGAATCCGATGGATGTTTAAGTGTTGCACTTTGTCATTCGTCGTGAAGGTTTTAATCTCGTGAGTTATCATAAATGCTGTATTAGTTACTAACCTAGTTTTCGTATGCATCATTATTTAAATTAGGTTACAAGGCTAATTTCTGCCCGTATAAACTTGCAATGTGAGTCATTCTCTTTTTACCAAATTGTTTCCAAAACCCTATTTATTTTCAAAGTTATAATTACAGGGATTAAGTCTTTATAATCTTCAATTACAGCCGGTATGTGGGGTTTTGTATACATTACTTGATAACCGTCACCATTGGACAACGAGATAGCCAATGGGTGATATGACCATAGTCACAGACACCATTTGGACAACGAGATAGCCAATGGGTGGTCGAGTGACAAATATCGTTGGGTAATTGGTTGATATAGAAACATTGTAATCGCTCTTAATACTGTGAATTATAACAAATATGTTTTTGTTCAAAAATGAATGAACTCACCAGTATTTCCTGCTGATAAAATATTTTTAAAACGCGTTTCAGGTAATTACAGTAGATCGGAATTAGAGTTGGATGCGGCACCAACAAGGCTTACAGAAGTGGCTTATTTTATCAATTAAATTAAATAAAGAAAAGTTGTTTTATGTATTCAAATTTATCTTATATTAAAGCTACCTTTCAAAACATGATTTTATCCCATCTATTTAATAAATAAAATCCGGTGTTTTCTAAACTCAGATATTTTTCCTAACTCACGGTCCTGATGAGATTTCCGCTGCACTACTTTTCTAAATAACCACTGGTACCACTTGGCTGCTCGCGGCTCTCGATTCCGTCCAGGGTGGGTCGGGGGTCGTGACAACTGGCCCTAATGCTAAAATGTTCAACATTCAAATAGTGGGCAGATGAGTAGTAGTGACCAGGGTAACAATGGCGGGGCAGAAGACACTGTAGGATCAAAATTTGAGACCAACTTGTCTGAGGGTCAAAGTATTAGGAGGTCTTCTAGAAATGTGTCTTTTCCTAAAAGGTTTGATGAATTTGTTGTTGAGGTTAAAGTTAAGTATGGTCTTAAGAAGGTTGTTAGTTATGCTAACTTGTTTGTTGATAATATGTGTTTAATTGCTTCTTTGAATAAGTCTGTTGAACCTTCTTTTTATAATGAAGCTATAAAAGATTCTAGACGGATTAAGGCTATGAACAGTGAAATGGAAGCACTTTGTAGAAATAATACATGGGTTGTTGTTGACTTACCTTAAGGTAGAAAACCTATAGGTTATAAAGGGGTATATAAAATAAAATATAAAGCTAATGAGAGGTTAAGAGGTATAAGGCCAGGTTAGTGGCTAAAGGGTTTAATCAGAGAGAAGGGATAGATTTTGGAGAAACCTTTTCTCCAGTAGTTAAGATGGTTACTGTTAGAGTTGTGTTAAAATTGGTTGTTAATAATGGATGGCCTTTATATCAACTAGATATTAATAATGCTTTCTTATATGGCTCGTTATCTGAAGATGTATATATGACTTTACCACGTGGATACTTTAATACTGATAAAATCAAAGTGTGTAAACTTGCTAAATCACTTTATGGACTTAAACAATCCCCAAGAAAGTGGTATGAAAAGTTAACATCAGTTTTGGTTGATATGGGGTTTGTGCAAAGTTTGTGTGATCATTCAACGTTTATTTTGTGCAAAAAGGATGTGTTTTTAGTGTTATTAGTCTATGTAGATGATATTGCTGTAACAAGGAATAATAAGACTGGAATTGAAAAGGTTAAAAAATATGTGAGTGATAATTTTCAAATAAAAGATTTAGGGATACTTAAATATTTTCTTGGTATAGAAGTTTTATATTCTGATGATTCTATTTGTTTATCTCAAAGGAAGTATTGTCTTGAGTTGTTTAATGAGTTTGGGTATTTGGATTGTAAACCTGTTGGAACTCCTATAGAGCAGAGTCATCTTGTTAGAAATAAAACTAATAAAGAACACAAACTTTTGGAAAATATTAATGGTTTTCAAAAACTGATTGGGAAGTTAATATATTTGTCTTTGACTAGACCAGATATAAATTATGCGGTTCAATTCTTGGGTCATTTTATGCATAAACCATGTCAATCACACCTGGATATTGCTTTGAGACTGTTAAGGTACTTAAAGCAGTGCCCAGGTAAAGGTGTTATGTTTAGGAAAACAAGTGACTTGGAACTGTCAGGATATGTTGATTCTGACTAGGCTAAGTGCATTGTGACTAGAAAGTCTGTTACAAGGTTTGGTATATTTCTAGGAGATACACTTATCTTTTGGAAGAGTAAAAAACAGAATGTTGTTTCAAGGTCCACAACTGAGGCTAAGAGTAAGTACAGGGCAATGTGCTCAGCCACCTGTGAAGTTACGTGGGTTTTGAATGTGTTACAAGAGTTAAAAGTTAAGTGTAACTTACCTGTGAAACTGTTTTGTGATAGCACGTTTGCTATATCTTTTTCTTTAAACCTATTTTTTCATCAAAGAACAAACACTTTGAATTAGATTTGTATTTTTAAGAGAAAAAATTGCAAGTGGAGTAATTGAACCACAGAAAATAACTACTGACAGCCAAGTAACATACATTTTTACAAAAGGGTTGAATAATATTCAACACAATGTTTTATGTGAAAAGTCGGGATTATTTGATATGTTTGTAGTATGAATTATGGGGATGTTAAAAAGAGTTGTTACTCTTTACTTGTAATAATTCATACTACATCATATGTTATATTGGGCCTGTTGATATTTGTTTATGTCTGACGGGCTGTTGGGCCGGTTTGTTACGGTTGTTATGTAAGTTGTTATGGTCCAAGGTTTATAAGTGTCCAAGATATATAGTTGAAGGGCTTTCTGGTTGCTTATGAAGTTTACAAGGTGCAAACTGAAGTATGGCAGGGGCTGGAGTGTAACTATGTTGAATTCTGGTATATAAAAAAGAGAGAGAGTTGAGCTGGTCATTATCACTGATATTTTCTAGGGTTTCTCTCTGTATTCTTTTATTTCTTTGATCTCATTTGTTGTAGAGATCATAGTTGAGATCTTGTGATCTTAGTGTTTGTTTCGTTGTATTGTTGGTTAATCATTCAACAGGCTATGCTAATCTGTTGAGGCTAATCATTATATATCACAGATCTCATAATTTTGAGATCTAGGGTTTGGTTGGGTCTTTTTCTGGGTTGGTTAACTAAAAAAAGTTTTGTTATATTTTCTTGTCGCTATATATATGTTGTTCATCTTGTTTAGTTTTGATTCATACCTTTTTACAGGTATGTTTTATTTCAAGACTTCTAAAAAAATGACTAGTACTTTCTTCAACCAAAAGATGTGTGCTACATGCACAGGCAACTCAACAAGGTCAATTGTTAAAAAGCTAGCTTTTTTACATCATTTAATTATTTCTTTTTAAATTAAATGATGTTCGGTTGTTGAGTTATAGGTTTATTAATCTTACCCTAATTTTCTATAAACCTCCTATAGCACCATGTTAACCCATGGAAACTATGAAATTAATTTTATGATGATGATCAGATTGTCAAATAAAGACATTTAAATTAATTTTATATTGGTTTTGAATAAAACAACATTGTTTTAAGGTGTTTCACATGTTATTTTAGGTATTTTAAGTGAAGTGTGGTCGTGGCTTAAAAAGGTGAGGAAAAAAGCGTTCATCTTCAAGATTGATTTTGAAAAGGCATACGACAACGTCAATTGGTCCTTCCTTTTGGAGATGATGAACCAGATGGATTTTCCTCCCTTATGGGGTAAGTGGGTTAAAGGCGTTCTTGCTTCGGCTAGGTCCTCGGTCCTGGTCAACGGGTCCCCTACGTTCGAGTTCCAATGCCATAAAGGTATTCGCCAAGGTGACCCGTTATCGCCCTTTCTCTTCCTTATTGTTTTGGAAGCCTTATCTTGCTTAGTGTCTAAAGCTTGTGAGTCGGGAAGTTTTAAGGGTATTAAATTACCTAATGGGGGTCCGATGCTTTCTCACCTCCTTTTCGCGGACGATGCTTTAAATGTGGGTGAATGGGATGAGGAGAATATTATGGTGGTAGCTAGAATTCTTCGGGTCTTTTTTGTGTGCTCGGGCCTGAAAATTAATTTCCATAAATCCAACTTGTATGGGGTGGGTATTGATGACGAGGTTTTGTCCAGAATGGCTTCGGGGGTGGGGTGTAAAAAAGGAGTAACTCCTTTTAATTACTTGGGTATCCCCTTGGGTGCTAATATGAATAGGGTGAATAACTGGGACCCTATTGTTAAGATCGTTGATTACATGTTAGCCTTATGGAAAGCAAAAACCCTTTCGATAGGTGGCCGTGTTGTGCTTATCAAAGCGGTTTTGGAAAGCCTTCCCATTTATTTTTTCTCTATTTTTAAAGCGCCGGTTAAAGTTATTGTGAAATTAGAGTCGCGGATGAGAAATTTTCTGTGGGGTGGTTCGGAGGAGGTAAAAAAAAATGCATTGGGTTGCGTGGGATAAAGTCTCTACTCCGAAAAAGTTTGGGGGGTTGGGGATTTGTAACCTCAAAATTGTGAACGAGGCTTTACTTGCTAAATGGGTCTGGAGATTTAGAGCGGAAGAAGATAGCCTATGGAGAAGAGTCGTCTCGGCTTGCCATGGTAGTAAGAGAAAGTGGTCGGCTTTGCCTTGCAACTGTGGAGGAATATTACGAGAATGGAAGACAAACTCTTGCTTAAAGGCAAAAAGATCCACAATTACATCAAGGGGGTTATGGGTGATGGTAAGAGTATTCGTTTTTGGATAGACCATTGGTTTGGCGATTGTCCTTTGATGTTCAAATGGCCAAGACTTTTTAATCTGGAAAAGGTTAAAAATTGTTGGGTGAGGGACCGCGTCCCGGCCTCGGGCGAGTTTTTGCATTCCAAATGGTGTTGGGTGTATTCTCCTTTGACTACGGACGAATTATTGGAACCAGAAGATTTTAAATCAGCTCTTAATGGGATGGTTGTTTCGGACGCGAAAGATAGTTGGTTATGGACGCCGGAAGTGCCGGGCAAGTTCTCTATGAAGTCGGTTAAGGTTTTAAATCTCATTACAAGCAACGAAGAGGCCAACTTCTCAATTTGAAGGTTGTGGCTGGATACCATTGAAATGCAGAATATTCTTTTGGAGGTTGGTGCAAGACAGAATTCCGACTCTTTAAGCGTTGGCCAGGAGAAACATGGCGTTGGATTCGGATTTTTGCGGGCTGTGTAACGAGGGGACTGAATCAGTTGACCATCTCTTTACAGGCTGCAGAACTTTGATGGGGGTCTGGGACCGTTTCAGCGAGTGGCTCTGTAACACCTCGAAAATTCACGTCCTATAATGTGTTGACACGTGTAATAGGTTTGAACGTGTGAAAAAATGTTATAAAAGGATTAAAGTTGACAATCATGGAAAGTATGTGAATATACGAGTTCTAAATCTCAACAGTGAATAAATATATTGTACATAAACCCTACATGATGCTCATACCTTCAAACGAATAAATCATGGATCATACGAAGCTAAATATGAAAGAAAGTGAGAGATTACAAACTACAGGGGTTAAATGTGTCAACATGTTTAAGTTATACCTCTGAGTGACCTTTTGACAAACCCGAAGCTTTGTAACGGTTAATTATGCTCACTAGAATGCACGATATAAATTTCATAAAGTTTCGTTATAGTATGAGAAAGTTATGATCAAATTCGTAGACAAGGGGTTAAAGCGTCAACGTTGAAAGTTATGACTTTTCGGGTAATAACAAAGTGATCAAGGACTAAATAAAGTGGGTATAAGCCTTGAAGCCCTTGTAAGTAAATGTGAAGGGGTCAAATTGCAAGAAATAAAGTTGGTTGACCTTTCGAAAGGCCAAGGGACAATATGCAACAACTTGAAAATGTTTAAATCTGAATAACCCTTAACAACATCTTACGCAGGCCGCGTCAGACGCCCAGTTGTAGAAACATCAGACAGCAGCCTGTATTCGTGCATAACCGACCCAAAACAGATATTTTCACATCATGGGCGACCCCTAAACAGTCCTAGGCCCTTAGGGACATGTGTTGATGATCCATGGCCAGTGGTAGCATGATTTGTCAATGATCTATGAGCTCAAGAACACTATATAAAGGCCTCTTGTGCAACCATTTTGATCACACCTCATTTCTGCATTTCTGGAGCTTCTTGGAGCTTAAGAGCAGACCCAAGTCTTTCCAAATCGTGCATAGGACTTCAGTAAGTATGCTTAACCTTTCTTAGTTAAGTTTTTGCTTAGTTTTAGCTTAAAAGTCAAACCGTCGTAATTAACGGTTGACTTAGCGATAAATCATTGATGGTCTAGTGATTAGTCAAATTGAAAGTAGTTATAAGTTGGTAATTATGTGGGCATTAAACCCTTAAAAGGATTCCCCCTGATTCCCACTCTAACTAGGTCAAATGTCGGGTCAAACTTGTTATTAAAAAGTCAACATAATGCTTATTTTCCATTTTATGCATAATTAGAAATGTAGAACCCATACAACCTGTTTGATCATTAATATAACTTGGTAATTAGTGTAAGAACATGTCTAAACATGTTCAACCCGACAATTTTATGTTTAGACCCGGTTCGGAACCGAAAGTCGCAAAGCTTTGACTTTTGCTTTGACTTCAGTTCTGACCCGTTTTGGTATGTTTTAGAAATGCCTTAGAGCTTTAATTGGACTAGGTTACATGCTAGTATAGCCCTCTGTGATTATACACCTTGGTTCATTAGTTATCCAATTAATATGCATTATTCCGTTAATTGCTCATATGTTGACCATTATGCCCTTTTCACCTTAAAACGTGATTTTTGCAAATGTAAAATAAGTATTTTTGCTGATTATATCAGACCTGTAACTCAGGTTAATACTTAAACTCTTTTATAACCTTGTAAATGACCAAACTACCCCTACGGGGCATAGTTTGTGTTTAAATTCGTTTCGGGCATAATAAAAGACATCTTACTGATGTCACAACATATTTGAAGCATATTAACTTAGGAAACCTGTATATGGCTCTTACGGATACCCGTTACGCTTATTACGCGTTCGGTTCGGTTTATGTAACTAGTTTACATAAATTAGCCGAAACGGGTCAAACCTTATCGGTTTTATCTCAAAATCCAGAATGTGTATGAAATACCCATATTAAGCAAGTCTTCAAACTTGCCGGGTCTAAATCACATTCTATTCCGGTCTTCGCTTAATCGTGCGTACGAACCGTATCTTTGAAACTAACCGGTCTAAGCTTAAGCTTAATTAAAGACCCGTTAGGATTCTTATAGGTTATTATAAACCTTTGTTCCAGAATAGGAGAATCAGTAAAAGCTACTTGCATTTGCTTATTGTGATTATTACTTTGCTCAGGTAAATACTTTTAACTTATTTTCCCTATACGGGCTTGGGGTACGGTATATAAAATACCGTTTGGTCGGGCATTAAATCTTCCATCGTATGGTGGTTAATTGAACAATTTGATCGGCCCGTTTAAATATGTTTTGTTTACTTAAAGCCTTTGGGGGGGGGGGGTTAATGACTATGTCCCGGATATCCTTGGCATCATTTTACGAAATGGCCACGACCTAAGCGCGGAGTGTAGGCGTACACTCGTCAGTGCATAAATAGATTATGTGGTGTGTCTATTGATCTTTAACCCGGCACGATCCGGGCTACTGAACGCATAAGGAACATGTAATTCTTTAACAAGTTTATATATTTAAATAATTATCCCAAGTTATAAAATGTTTGTGCCATGTGCATCCAAATAAATTTTTAATCATTTTTAAAATGAGTCAGTTGATTGTATTTACCAGTGTAAACTGACGTATTTTCCCAAAAAGATTAAATACAGGTACTATTCGTAATTGGCTGGATATTTCTCCTTAGCATCAATAAAGAGTCTCGCAAGCTTAAGATGCCTAACATCTGCTGAACTACTGTTTCCTATTTAATTTCGATCCGTCTGTGGATAAAATTTCAACTGTTGTGATACACGATATTACAATATTTTATTCGGTTGAAATATATTTTTCATTTGCTTCCGCTGTGCATTTAAATGTTGTGTTGTTTGACTATTATGTTGCCAACCACGTCACGATACTCCCCATCGGGCCCACCGGTGACACGTGGAATCCGGGGTGTGACAGGCTCAAACTTCCCAACTTTTTCACGTTTTCTTTTTCTGATTTACTGGTTATTCACGAAGGGGCTGGTGGCTATCGTCAAGCTAAGGAGATAGTTCGTGGTCTTGTTTTGGTGACTTGTTGGGTCATTTGGAAAGCTAGGAACAATAAGGTGTTCTCAAACGGTAGCGATGATAGCAATGACATTTTTGGGGAGGTTAGGTCCTTAGGATTTTTTTGGTTAAGATGTAGATCCAAACATAGTTCGATTGTTTGGAGGGACTTGTGCTCTTACCCTTTGTACATGTTGTAAGTTGGTTTTGGTGCGGTCCTGTGTTTTTTTGTCAGGCCGGCCGGTTTTAATGAAATTTTCCTTAAAAAAACATGTTATTTTAGGTGTCTATGATCATAATATTGATTTTCATTTAATAATATATGACGTAACTCGATAAATATTTAAGATTTTTTTATTGTTATAATTTAGAAATGGTTTTTAACAAGTAAATGTATATATTAATGAATAGAATTTGTTTTAATGTTTTAGTTTTCTGATTTGTTTGATTTTAGTATGTATTCATTTTCTTGATATGATGTTCAATGTTTATAAAAAAAATATATATAATATGTGCAACATCTTAAATGGTTGCTGTTAGAATCAATTCAATATTAACTTTTAAAAACTTACACTCAACATCTTTAAATGGTTCATGTTATATTAGAATCAATTCCATATAACTTTTAAAAACTTGCACGCATTCTTAAAACATTTTAGTATATGGGCCACCTTCTTATTGATAAGTCAAAAGCTAAACTAAACCAAAAAATAAATTACCCTATATGGAAAGTATTATATAGTTGTGAATCACTTTTTAGATTTTAATTATGGAAAGTATGAAAGGAGAGAACGACCTAGAGTTCCAAGTCTTTATTTTTTAGTGTAAAACGAAATTACAATACTTCAAATAAACAATTGCAAAACTTATTTGTAACTTTCCATGCAATGGTTATAATTCTTGTTATTATTGTTAGAGTAAAGTTCACGTACAAAGTGACTTATCGTATAAAACGTACGAAAGACATGAAAAAACCAAAAAAATGTGGTGGCATTTTCATAATTATTTACTCATAGAGTAATTATCAAAATTACTCTGCAAATGATCCTGTAGAGTAATTTTTATCTTGTAGAGTAATTTTGTAAAATGTTCTTGTAGGGTGATTTTGATCTTGTAGAGTAATTTTGTATAGTATCATAATTACTCTACAAATGTTCTTGTATGCTAATTTTGATATTGTATGCTAATTTTGAATTGTGTGTTGTTTGATAAACTTGCAGAGTAATTTTGATACATTTGTAGAGTAATTTTGATGCAGAGTAATTTTGATACACTTTTAGAGTAATTTTGATAATTACCATACAAGATCAAAATTACTCTACAAGAACATTTTACAAAATTACTCTACAAGATCAAAATTACTCTACAGGATCACTTGTAGAGTAATTTTGATAATTACTAATAATTACGAAAATGCCACCGCGTTTTTTCAGCAAAACCTTCAGTTCGTACGTTTTGTACGTTAAAGTTATTTGTATTTGATCTTTTGTCATTATTATTATTATTAAATACGAAGTTTCGAATAGAAATTATAATAATTAATTCAAATTTAAATGCTAACTGAACTTAGACTACATGGGATGGGACGTCACCTCAATGCCACCTCACTAGTGGCGGATTTAAAAAATCATTATATGGATAACGTTTAAAAAAAACTCTAAATGGGTAACGGAATCGAAAAGGCGTCATTTTTTTTCCAAAATTTACACTACCGGCGAAGCGTCTAGGGGTAACAAAGGTTAGCCCTTGTTACACTCTATATCCGCCCCTGCACCTCACCGGATTTCACACAATAGCGCCCCACCTCTATACCATGAGAATCAATTCAAAGATTTCATCCCATCGTGCATATCGAGTTCAGAAAGCAATTCTCTCCCAAATTAACAAGTGTTATTCTCACTTCATTCATTACAAATTCCTAATGTTTTTCATCTCCTATTAATTTCCAATGGATCATGTCACGAGCATAAACTACATCTGTGTCATTAAAGCTTTCCATATCTCATCTCAAAATTCAGGGATAGAAGGCCTCGTTTAAAATTCTTGTTTGATTTGGAAAGACAAACATGTAGAATGAAGAGGTAAATTCCCACTAGGCCCAGCACAACTAATTCAGGCCCAATACATTTTTGTCAATAAAGAGTTTAACCTTTCTCGTCTCCTATAAATTAGAGATGGGCATAAAAACCGGTTCCTACCCGATTCCAGTGGACTTGACCCGGACCCGGTTCCGGTTCCTACCCGATGCTCAGAGGAACCGGTCCCAGGTTTAAAAAACCCGACGGGTATTACCCGGTTCCCATATTCTGTAAAAAAAAACCAACCGTACCCGGTTCCTTACCCGTACCCGGTTCCTACCCGTACCCGGTTCATGTGTACCCGGTTCCTATCTGTACCCGGTATACATTACCGTTGGAACCGATTCCAGGTGACCGTTGGGACCGAATCTTGAGTATCAAAACACATTTAATGCAAATAAGACCGTTGGAACCGGTTCCTTTATGACCGTTGGAACCGGTTCCTTTATGACCGTTGGAACCGATTACAATATATATATATGTTGTACTTTTCCCATTTTTTATTCACATATCCTCTTCTTCTTCTATCTATTTCTTCTCCTTCTTTACATATTTTTAATGGCTTCAAAGAACTCTAAAACCACAAACTCCCCATCCGTCAATAATGTTCCACAAGGTTCAAATGCTCCATTTGTAGTTGGAACATTATCGCATAGCCGCAATATGGATGTTTGGTGCAATTGGGATTTAGTCGAGATGAGCGATGGTTCGCAAAAGGCCCAATGCAAGCATTGTGGCTCCTTGTTAAGCAAGGACTCTAATTCCACTTTAACGAAGCATGCCAAAAAGTATTGCAAAGCTCTAAAAGATTTGACACCCGGTCAAGTTCAACTTTCAAAAGATGGTACGATTTTCCGCTACGAACAAAAGATAACTCGTGATAGGATGGCGAAGTTGGTCATCAAAAAAGTGTTGCCTTTTGGACACTTTGACGACCCCGATCTCACTAAGCTAATTAGGGAGACGCTTCAACCTAGCTACAAACATGTAAGTCGTCGAACTTTAAAACGTCATTGTTTAAATATATGGGAAAATGCAAGAAAAGATTTAATTGCATTTTTTCAAAAATTAAAGACTTGTGTAAATTTAACTAGTGATGTGTGGTCGGCTCCACACGGTTTACCCGAATCATACATTTGTGTCACCGCTCATTGGGTTGATCCCAATACATGGCAAATGATGAAGCGTACGATCGCATTTGAAGAGTTTCCTTCTCCTCATACGGGAGAAAATATTTATAAAATTATGAATGCCACAATTATAAAATATTGTTTAGAGGATAAAATATTTTCAATATCTTTCGATAACGCCTCAAACAACTCAAATGCGATCCAAAAACTAAAGTTGAAGTACAAACCAATTGGTGATGGTGTTTTTTTCCACACAAGATGTGTTGCTCATATTATTAATTTAGTTGTGCAAGACGGTTTAAAAAATAAATTTGTAGCGGATTTTATTATAGCTTTTAGAGCTATGCTTCAAGATGTTTTTAAAAGTGGTAAAGAAAGATATCAAGATTATAAAAAAACTTTGTAAAGAAGTTAACCAAAAATTAATTGGTCCTAATTGGGATATCCCAACTCGTTGGAATTCAACTTGTCATATGTTTGAAATGGCTTTAAAACAAATGGGCACTTTAAAAGCATTTCATACAACTTTAAGTGATGACTACCAAGTCGACCCTTTTCCCGACACGGCTTGGACTAACATTCAAACACTAAGTAATTTTTTAAAAGTTTTCAAAAAATCAACAACTTTAATTTCCAGTGTTTATTATCCCACTAGTTCTCGAGTTATTTCCGAATTGTATTTGATAACAACTAATTTTAAAAAGTTTGAAAACTCAAGTGACATGTTGAGGAACATGTTGAAACCAATGATCAATAAATTTAAAAAAAAAATTTTGGATTTACCACCCGTTTTTTTATGTGCCGCCGCTTTAAACCCAATTTTAAACGTAGCGGGTGTTAACGCGTTAGTTGATGAAATTTACGACAAGTTGGATATGCACGAGGAGGATCCAACATTGAAAGCCAAAACTAAAAAAACTATTCGACGAATCTTTGAATAAACTTTATGATCATTATTTAAAAAAGTATGGGGAAAAAAATCATACCATTTTTAATGGGGCTTCATCGTCGGCCTCTAACGATGAAACAATTGCAGACCCCATCATAACCATGTTGAACGTCATTAGAGACGAAACGGCGAAACAACAAAGGGGTAACGAACCATCTAGTGAACTCGGCCGATATAAACTAAGGGATGATGCACTTACTATGACGGCCGAGGAGTATAATAATTTTGACATTTTGGCATGGTGGAAGTCTAAAGAATCGGAATTCCCGATTCTAGCCACCATGGCTCGTGATTTACTAACGGTCCAAGCTTCCACGGTAGCTTCGGAAAGTGTTTTTTCTCTTAGTGGTAGGGTATTGTCGATTAGAAGAACAAGATTAACCCCGGAGTCGCTAGAGATGGCAATTTGCCTAAAAGATCATTTGGACGGCGTTGATCGTGTTCAACATAAGTCGAGTCTCGAAGACGAGGTGGAGTTGGAGCACAAGATTATTGAAGAAGAGGAGGAAGAGGAAGACGAGGTAGAGACCAATGATTCCGAAGACGATTGTACCGAAGTGCCCGCACCAAAGCGTAGCGCAAGTGAAAGTGCCGCACCGTCCTCAAGCAAACGAGCAAAAAAATAAATTTGAGGAACCGATTATGATCAGTCCCAAAGGAACCGATTCTGTTATATTTATTTGTACTACTTAAACGATTATAAATGCGATTTTTTTTTTTTTGAACTTGTTACTAAAACAAAACAAACTTTTATTTCACAAACGAACAAACATCACACATAAAACATAACACATCAAACATAAGTAAACAAACGGATCCACCAAACTACACATTAGAAGAACCCGATCTTTCGCCCTTTTCTTCCTTTTTTGCCTTTGTCACCGGGCAACGTTTGGTTTCTAAAACCAAAACAACTCCTTCTTCCGATGCCATAGGTTCTTGTTCTTTCAATGTGTTTAGACTTAGAGAAGAAGATGGATTGAATGAAATGACCCGAAATCGATTTTTATATTTAAAAATCGGTTCCTAACGGTACAAAAGTTAAAAAAGCCAGCTTTTATCGAGTGAATACAGAGGAATCGGTTCCGAACAGTATGCAGACACCTTTTTATTGGAAAACTCAAAATAACCGGTTCCAAATAGTACCCGTACCCGGTTCCAAACAGTACCAGTACCCGGTTCCATTGAACCCGTAACCGGCTACGCCGGTTCTATATTTATTTACGTGTACCCGGGTTGTACCCGGACCCGGTTCCACCAAGAACCCGGTTCCACTCAGTTGTACCCATACCCGGTTCCGGGCTGGAACCGGTTCCGGGTTTTAAGAATACCCGATTTTGCCCATCTCTACTATAAATAGAGGTCTCAATCCCCATTTACGGGATCCCTCTCTTCTCCCAGAGCACACTTATTTAGCTCCATCTTACTCTCCTTTAACATCCATACTTTCATTAATTCATGCTAATTATGACTCGGAACTGACTTGAGCGTCAGATGGTGATTCAGAAACCCCAGTCTTTAACCTCTTCAAACGAGTTGTACATGTTGTTTTGAAGCGCTTTCTCAGAGCGTATCAGGAAAGACGAAGTGTGCTCTGTCTATCTCCTTTAGCTGATGCAATGAACCAATTGCCTCAATTGCGGATTTTTGCATCGTCATAGGATGACGAATGGAAAAATGTTTTTAAATTAATATTTAGGAGTTGTGGTGTAAAGAATTGTGCATTTTCGTTACTTTAGAGCATCCATAATAAGATGTTTATTCCCGTTTTTAGCCTTCATAAACACCACATCAAGTTTAACTATTATGGGACTCGTTTTTTGGTTCAAGTTCTTGACCAAAAGCAATAAAAAATGAATTGAGGTGGGCTATGGTACTTTTTATAGTTATTAAATATATGTATAGAGAGATAAATGAGTGATGAAAAATAAAAAGGTGGTGATGATGTGTCAACATTTTTTAGGTGGTGTTTGTTTTTATAAAAATGATCTGCGCAACCCCTTCTATCTGCGTCGCACAGACCACGTGCAGACATTGTCATCTGCAGACTGTTTGTTTTTCCGAAGACGTTTCGTTAAAAAAGTCTGCACGAGCTCTTCTTGGTGCAAACTTGGCCCAACCACTTCTAAGATATTCTAAGGTCTACAGAGGGTTAAGCACCACCACCACCATCATCGTCCACCACCCACCACCACCGTCTACCACAACCAACGTTCACCACCACCACCCACCGTCCACCTCCACCACTATTATTATCATTGAGGTTGATTTTCTATAACCACCACTACCGTTCGTACACCACCACCAATTTATTTTAGAAGTCTACATACGTTAAAAAAACAAACAAACTTCTTGTTGCAGATTACAGAGCTTTGGTCCACCTTTTCTTCTACACATGTCTGCAAATGTGGTCCGTGACATTTTACCTCTTGAAAACAAGCAACACTTTAGTGTTTTTGGATTTTTTTATTATGTGACTTTTGAGCGTTTTTAAAAATAAGTGTTTTTCTAATGTGGCATACGACTAGACATGCTTTTAAGTGTTTTTAGATCTTCTTATTATGGATAGTCATATAATCGTCTAACTAATTTTAATTATTTACTATACCCGCAAATTTCTCTGCTTTAGGATATTATAGTGCTATCTTCTCTCAATAAATTCGATATAGGAAAGGATGCGCTCTACATGGAAGGAAACCCATTATTGGGCCCAGCCCAAGTGTTTCGGCCCAATATACTAAAGGCCCCTACTACTAAATTTGTCCCCGACTTTAGAAGTTTAGATACTTATCTTATGCTTATTATATTGATATATACTTATACGTCTTCAAGTGTTCCAGTCACTCAGGCGGACTTAGGCCACTTTTGTGGGTTCTCAGAAACCATTCGGTTTGGAAAATATGAAAAAAAAAACTTAGTAAGAACCTCGTATGATTTGGAAAAAAATAATAATAACGTGAGTCTTATCAAAAGGAACACAGTGAAAAAAGTTCTTAGATCCCCTACTGCCACCACCTGTCATTGAGTCGTTAGCATCGAGACTCTTTTAACGGGTTGTTAGTGATGTTTACAAAATAATTACCTGAACATGTGAAGATTTTATAGTAGTTTGATGGAGGTAAGGTGGTATAAACTATAAAAATGTTTAGCATTGATTATCCAAATCATTGTTACCAATAAACGTACCATGAAAACCATATGGTACTCTACCGGGTAACTTCACTCTACTTATTTGCTTCATATTTGAAGCTTCAACTACCACTAATTCCGATTTCTCGCTATCTTCATCTCTAACATAACTCATTATGTAACCGTCGTCTTCTCTCTCCCCGTTCTCTACGGGAACAAAAAACGGTTCACCACCAAACCGTCTGCTCCCGTAGAAAAACTTTTTGATTTTTTTACTCTCCAAATCAACCTTGGCCATACCACTGCATTTTGGCCAGGGTTCAACTATTGCTAAATACACATACCGAGTTTTACGTCCAAGTTTTTTTCTATTAATCGTACCCGCATCCAAATTCAAACCCGACCCGATAACATGTCGGGTCGACCCTCCTGTTGTCGTGTTCAACCGAATCTCGGTTAATTCGCTACGAATCGGGCAGTTTTCGCTTTCGTTAAATATGGCATCAGGAGGGGTCATGCATGACCCGATTACTACAATGATTTTGTCACCATTTATGTCATTTTCCTCCCATGCATTCCATATATGGAAACAAAAGCAATCGGGTACGTGGATCCATTGGATACTTGATTCGTTTTCGGCTGTTTTCGTTAGGATACCGTATCTAGACACCTTATTCGGGTCAAACACCACGGGTGACTTGCCCCGAACCATTTGGGACAACTTGAATACAACTTGGTGATCCGGGATGATCACGTGATGTTTCGTGATTGCAAAGTCATGTATCATTGTCGGTTGGTGAAGCGAAATGGAAACCTCACGTGACTTACGACCGTTGGGTTCGAATCCGAAGAATTTAAGGTAAGGTTTGTTTACAACATCGTAACTCAACGAGAAAAGTTCACCAGTTTCAGGGTCCACCTTAGGGTGCGCAATCAACGGGCAGTTAACCTGCCCGTTGTAATCAAACCGTCCACTTGTTTCAAGATCTCCATCTCGTGTAACCCGTATAACATACGGTAAATCATCCTCCGACATCGCGAGCAAACGCCCATTAAAATAAACCAAACCCGCATTCGCTGCGCCCATCCCATGACCCGTATCCAACAACCCGGCCGCGCCCCGGGCGTAAAACAGCGCAAGCCGGGCCAACCCAAGGTGGCCATGCAGCTCACCAATCGGCTTCGGGAAACAAGCCCGGCCGAGCGATAATTCTTGTTGCAACCGGCTCGTTCGAGTGAACCGGCAGCAGTAGCTAGCTTTATTATTAGGTCCCAACGTGACGGCGTGGATCATCCCATCGCCGTCAAAAAGATGGTGCCTGCCTGTTGGCTTAAACAAAGGGTTTGCCCCGTTCCTGAGGTAAACCCCGTGTAAGTCAGCAGGGATTGCACCGGTTACCTCAAGCCCATGATGGACCGGGCACTCAGGAACCGGTGCAAAGTTTCCCCTAAGCTGAACCGCGGGGTCTATCGGGCGGGGTAGTTTATGGTCTTTATTAAGGCTCATAAGTGAGCTTTCCACAAAGTCTAGTGTGGAGGTTGCTAGTTTTTGAAAAGGGTTAAGTATTGGAGGAGAGAGGGTGGTTGATTCTAGTAACGGTTTAGTAACCGGTTTAATCTCGGGTGATATGATTTTTCGAAGTGGTGTTTTTGTGAAGGTGTGACGGTTTATTTCAATTGTGCATGTGATAGAAGTTGATGGTGGGGATTTAGTTGTTGCATGTGTTAATGGTCTTGTGGGACAATTTGAGAGGTTAAGAGAGGCCTCCATAGTTAGGTGGTGGGGATGGGGGTGAGTGGCAGGGTAGATGAGATGTATAATATATACACATTTTCATTTTCAACATCTACAAAATACAGTGTCGGCACCAATAGTTGTTGGCCTCTATTGGTTGACATGATCGGCAAGGGAACAGTGCCAGACAACTATCAACATCTACAAAATACAGTGTCGGCACCAATAGTTGTTGGCCTCTATTGGTTGACATGGTCGGAAAGGGAACAGTGCTAGGCGGCTGTCTGGCACTCCCCTATTGGCCTAATTAATTTATGATTTTATCTCCGTTTCAAAATTACGATTTTGCCATCGGTTAAAAATTACGTATTTGTCCCCAGTTCAAAATAAAATGACGCTTTTGCTCCCAGCTAAATTTCTCAATTTTGCCCTCGGTTCAACCTGCCACTCCCCTATTGGCCTAATTAATTTATGATTTTATCTCCACTTTAAAATTACGATTTTGCCATCGGTTTAAAATTACGTATTTGCCCCCAGTTCAAAATAAAATGACGTTTTTGCTCCCAGCTAAGTTTCTCAATTTTGCCCTCGGTTCAAATTGATTACGTTTTTGGCCACAATTTAAAATTACGCATTTGCCCCCAGTTAAAAATAAATTTATGCTTTTGCCCCCAGCTAAAATTTACGAATTTCCCTTCGGTTCAAAATTACGATATCACCCTCAATTCAAAATTACGTTTTTGCCCCAAGTGCAAAATAAAAATATGGTTTTCCCTAGCTAAAAATTAGGATTTTACCCTCGGGGAAAAAATTGATTTTTCCCCCAAGTAAAAATAAAAATATGACTTTGCCCTCAGCTAAAAATCGTGTTAAAGAGCTGCCTAACACTCTTTTTACTTTTTATTTGTAGCAAAACTATAGTAATGTTTTTTAAATTGGTTGAGGCATCACCTAGTTCCCTACATATACAAAAACCAAATGGGGGAATAGTGTCAGGCAGCTGTCTGGCACTCCCCCATTGGACCAACAAGATTTTTGTTTTATATTCATCTTAAAATTACGTTTTTGCCCCTAGCTCAAAATAAAATTACGTTTTTGCCCCCAGCTCAAAATAAAATTACGCTTTTTGTCCCCATCTCAAAAATACGATCTTGCCCTCAATTCAAAATTACGACTTTGCCTGGTACTCTCCCATTGGACCAACCAGTTTATTATTTTATACCCATTCTAAAATCACGTTTTTTCCCTCTCTAAAATTACGGTTTTGCACCCAACTCAAAATAAAATTACGCTTTTGTCCCTAGCTCAAAATTACAATTTTTCCCTCCATTCAAAATAAAATTGTTGTTTTGCCCTCAGCTCAGAATTACCTTTTCGCCCCCAGTTCAAATTTTTTTTTTTGTTTTTGCCCCCACTTAAAAATTACGATTTTGCCATTTGGTAAAAAATGTGATTTTTCCCCGTTTAAAAATTGTGATTTCGCCCTCAATTCAAAATTACGTTTTTCCCCAGTTCAAAATAAAATTATGTTTTTGCCCCCAGCTCAACATTACGATTTTTCCCTCGATTCAAAATAAAATTGTACTTTTGCCTCAAGCTTAAAATTATGATTGTGCCCTTAGTTCAAATTTATATTACGTTGTTACCCCAAGTTAAAAATTACGAATTTGCCCTTATGAAAATTTACAATTTTGCCCCAGATTCAAATTTACAGTACTGCTATTACTTTAGCTTTTGTCAAATTACGATTTTACCCTAGTAAAAAAATACAACTTTCCCTCAGTTGAAAATTACAATACTGCCATGTTTTAGTTTTTTTTATCAAAACTATAAAAATGTTTTGTTTTAATTGGTTGACTCGATTTAATTACTTTTTGTGTCAATGAACTGACTAACACTCGCTCATTATTCGGTCATCGCCCCGCAACGCGGGGCACCAACTAGTGAAATATATACATAAGATTGAAAATTGGACCCACGTGAAAGGTTTTAAAGTTGTCCACCTAGCAATACTAGGGACACGTGGGATATTCTTTTCATAGTACTAGGATCCAGCCGACGGATTCAAGATAGATACCCAAGTTGTGTTGGATCTGGTGCTTTTGGTCAAAGACTATAATTCGAATAAGCTTTTTTTCTTAGGAAGTTATAATCTTTGTTTTGAGTTGTAAGATTTCAAGATAGATACCCAAGTTGTGTTAGCTTAGTTGATAAAGTCTCTTGCGTTGCCAGTAAATGAAAGATTTTGGGTTCAATTCGAAACAAAGTAATTTGATGTAAATTAAGAGTAATATTTGTCGTTAAATTCCAAGAGCAATACACCAGGAAATCACAAATAAGGGTGTTACCTCATGTAACAAAATATAACTTCGTAACATACCAAAAAAAATATTTGCAGTGTTATTATAAGAAAAGAGCGCTGAACTTTTATTTCGTTCGCTCGTTGGAAATTATAAAAATGAGTGCTGAATTTTTCATTCTGTTTGCTCGTTGAAAGTAGTTGGTACTATGTGGTGTGGTCATGACTCAGATGACCACCATCACCCTCCATAGCAGCGTCATCAGTGGCGAATATATAAATATGAGTGAATTTCAAGGATTGTCCGTTATCTTTATACTTATTTTCAGGCGTTGTACTTTATATTCAAAATTGATGAGTTTTGTCCTTTATGTTTTCATATCATACACGTTTTGTCTTTTACGCCCAACCCAGTTAGTTTTTTCAATTAAATTTGGTCATGTGCTTTGCACATGAGGGCATTTTTGTCAATTCAAAGGTTGTAGAAGCTTTCAGCTGTAAATCTGCCATTGAAGTTACCTTTGAATTGACAAAAATGCCCTCATGTGCAAAGTATACGACCAAATTTAACTGAAAAAACTAACTGGGTTAGGCCTAAAGGACAAAACTAGTCAATTTTAAACATAAAGGGCAGCGCCTGAAAATGGGTATAAAGATAAAGGACAATTCTTAAAATTCACTCTATAAATATATATATATATATATATATAGGGCCGCTAGAATGAGAACCACCTCGAGTTATGAGAACCGCGAGAACCACACCGTACGGGGCGAGGTGGACCAAATTTTTTTTTCAAAAACGTAGATGCATGTATTATAAACACATTCGTAAAAAAAAATTAAAAAAAAATGCCGTGTGTGTAGTTTTTTACACCACAAGTTTGTGGTTTACGAGTTCCGTAAATTTACGTTTTTGCCCGGGATTGAGTTTGTTGGCCGTTCAAAAAAAATATCATGTCTCTTTGTGTCAGGGCTTCCCGAAGATCAAGCAAAAAAGATATCATCAAAGTAAGTAACAATCTTTCTTGTTGTTGTTATCCATGTTATTACTAAGGACACATATATTATATATACAAGAGTATAAGACGGGTACATGCACGTGTGAACCATTTTCATTGAAATTATAATTGAATTGAATTATATCTAACACCAAAAGGCAATCATAAGATTTACCAACAAAAATCACATGAGAGAGAGTTAAAGATTATTACGATACAAGTTGCAGAACGTACAAACGAAGGAATTAATTAGAAATTTGCTGTAACACATTAATATTCACTTTGATAGCATTCTTGGTTATAGAAACTATTTCGATGTGTTAATTAGAATGAGCTAATTATTAGATTAGATTATATTTAACTTTTTTTTTTGAAAGTTAAACTTCATTAAAAAACAAACACAACAGCCCCCGACTAAGTTTCGAGGAGAAACACAGGCACAGCCGGACGAGCAGAGACGATTACATCATAAAACGAAAATTACACCAATCATTCCAGTCCACTACTGTTGGAAATCAGGCCCTTGATCGAATAAACAAACACGCAATATGAACAAACTTGTTCGACTCTTTTATTAATTTATCAATGAGAGCACACTAATTACAATGACCCTAACCATCTATTTATACTAAACTTATCCTAGTCCTAACCCGACTCAAACTCTATTAATAAAATAAATAAACAAACTAGATAAACCTATCTAATAAACCTTGATGCCCAAGAAAACATCCCTAGACTAGAATTAGGAAACCTAAATAAAATAAACTAAAACACTTAGCACCCTTCAACTTTTGAGTTATGACAAGATTAGTCCCAACAATCACCCCCCTAATCTTGTCAATAACTTTCTTCACATTAGAGCCGGTTCATCATCCTCATATCGGTGTTTGTTTACGCCTTCACCGCAGCACCGAATCAACTCGGTTTCAAACCATTATGACATATAACGGACACCCGATCTTCACCTCGATCACGTCCAATGTCTCAGTTCAACCCGAATAAAAAAACACCACGCCCGTAACATGTAACATGGCATCACGCTGGAAACGTTCAATAACATCTTGACTCGTCACGGATCAACGACCTCTCTCCGGCCACATCCGAGTCACCCGATTTGAACTCCAACGCCATAATGTCACCATCGTGTTCTTCCTTTTCTTTCAACAACTTTTTTCCGATCACCCTTGTTCAAGAGGTTCTCAACCGACAAAGAAAACAAGCCACCCGCTTCTTCCGTTTTCTCATCTTGCCCAACGAGACGAATCCAAAGCCACCTGCTTTGACGGATCCATTCTGCCCGCTTTTCACGCACTACGCCAGTCTCCTCTTATCACGAACAATCCGATCAAGGCACCAGGGAAACCTGCTGTTGTCACCGGATATATACCAGTTGCTCAAACCCGCAACTAATAACCGAACAGCCTTGAACCTTCTTTCGATCACTATTAACAGCCCCGGAAAACAAGTGTTTATCACCGGTCACCCCCGTCGTCTTAACCGGTACGTCTACCACAACAACGGCCTACCGAAAACACCATAACGCCTCCGTTCAACACCTGTTGTTCGATGTCATTCTACCATTGATTGACGCCCAAAATTCACCGATCGCTTCTTCTCAAATGTTCGCAATTCATCTGTGAACACTGGAATCATCGAACCATGTAATCCAAAAGATTCACCGACCCATGACTTTTTACTTAAAAAGCCTATGCAAATATCACCACCGTCACATACATCTGGTTCAATCTTCATGCATTAATCCACACAAGTATTTAAACCCATAGTGTCTCCAAAATTACCCTATATATTAATAATTGAAGTTATTGAACAGTAACAAAGGCCATTTTAGGGATTTACTACTTTCTCATCCCTTTTCTTTTCCTGAACACATAATAGGGTTTAGATAGAGGAGCATTAGAGAGACAGATTAGAGGTGGAGAGAGAGAGAGCAGAGCCGTCGTCTCCAGCTGGCCACCCTCTTGGCGGTGATGATGGTCGGGGTGGTTTCGACGCGGAAAACGGTAGAGAGAGCAATGATGGACAGAGAGAGAGAGGAGTTATCAAAATAAAAATAGAACTGCAAATTACATTACGATAAACAAAGATTAAACAGGTTCATATTCTACATGTTCCTTACACCTACTTGAATGTCTCATTAAACTAATTGCAGTCTGACTCGAAAAAACAAATTAATGCAGACCTATCCAAAGAAGTGTTGAAGAAAAGGCTAAAGTTAACTTTGGTGTGAAGATTAGATATGCAAAAAGAGAAAATGTGACAGCTCACGAAGTTATCATAAATGAGGTTCTTATGGAATACCAACATGCAGAGTGAAGAAACACTGACCTTTATGGGTAAGCTCCGACTAGGACTTCAACTCTTGGCGATTCGAACAATTGACTGCAAAACAGAACACCGTTAGGACTCGTTACAGGAATGGGGTTATTCCTGTAACCACCCTCCGGCGTGAGAATAAGTCTCGGTTTGGGAGAAAGTAAATATGTATGTAGAGAGAGAGAGAGAGAGAGAGTAAAACGAGAGCAAGATGATCATACCTTTGACGTTTACCTCTATTTATAGTTTACCATTAGGGTTTCCCCCAACTTAGGATGGGCTCTCCGATAAGTTAGGGATTTGCATGATCTTCCCAAAAGATTAGGGATTCGGTTACGTAGTTTATCCATGCAGAATAGGACATTCTAGAATAAACATATATAATTTAATATTTATAATAAAATAATAGGTAATGACCGGGTCGGGTTAGCCGATCCGGGTCTTACCTCGTCATGTCCCCTCAGTCCGAAGTTATGAAATGAAATTCATAAAATCGGACTAAAAAGGAAAAGTCAAAATTTCCCCCTTTGAGTGTTAGTTTCTCGAGTGGGGCACCGTTATGCTTTTGAAAAAAATGGCGGCGATTGGAAAGGATGTGACAGTTAAATCATCATTAGGATGACAGCTGTACCTACCCTGTTCTTGTGACAACCCGAGATTTCAAGACCCTTCCTTTACGCGTCACCTGTTTTACAATCCTGCTTTACATTTCGTTGTACGTTGCATCATGTATATTATTTGGGAATGATTTTAGTTACTTGGATTAAGGTTAGCATTCACTTAAATCATGAGTTGATTTGAATAGTGGCCGACAAAAGGGTCTAAACAATTCATTTCATTGGACCTTTAAAATGAATCTATATTGTCACGGCCCCCGGCCCGGTTTGACCCGCTTCAGGAGCCGCGAGACAGAAAATCCCGTGGTATTTATTTAATTAATGTGACAGCGGAATGTTTTCACCGAATCTTTTAAAAACTTAAAATGCCCGATTATTTTATTTCACAATTCGGGATAAAATCCCGATAGTTTACAAATAAATGATTTCACTGGGAAATCTTTATTTTACAAAACATGTTTCTTTATTTATTTTTGAGCCACTTCCTTAAGCTTGTAGTGCTCCGCGGCACTTTTCCTGGATCACAACAGATCACCTGAAACATGTTTGAAAAAGGTTTTGTCAGCGGGGAAATACTGGTGAATCATTCTTTTTACTAAAACGACGCGTTGTTATAATTTACAGTATTAAGAGTGATTACAATGTTTATACATATCAACCATTTACCCACGGTATTTATCACTCGACCACCTATTGGCTATCTCGTTGTCCAATGGTGTCTGTGATTATGGTCATATCACCCCTTGGCTAACCCGTTGTCCAATGGTGACGGTTATCAAGTATTGTATACAAAACCCCACATACCGGCTGTAATTTGGAGATTACAAAGACTTAATCCCTGTAATTATAACTTTGAAAGCAAACATGATTTTGAAATCAACTTTGATAAAAAAAGAGAATGACTCACCATGCAGATTTATTCGGGCAGAGTTTAGTTTACTGATAAGCCTGTTAACCTAATTTAACAATAATGCACACGAAACTAGGTCAGTAACTAATACATCATTTACGATAACTCACGAGTTAAACCCTCACAACAAATGACAAAGTGAAATACTTAAACATCCATCGAATTTACGACGAATGACAAAGTATAAACCCAATTTGAGCAGCACTTAAACATTCATCGGATAGTTTCAATCGATCGGACATTGAATCGTAGCAGCGATCGAGTTATTACCCTGTTATCGCAGCAGAGGTTCGGGATTATAACTATTTTTGAACGAAGCAGTGTATAAGTGAGTGTACGTAACGAAATTTAACGTCGAAACATGCAAACAGTTCAAGTCCCAGGCCAGGGGTTTTATAGCCCGAATTGGAACCTCCCGCGATGTGACATCCCACATCGGTTGTGAAGGGGAACAAAGGCTTCCTTATAAGGAGCTGGATACCTTCACCATCATGACGCGTTTTGAAAACCGTGAGGGGCGGACGCCGAGGGCGTGCTGGCCGCCAAAGCGGACAATATCATGGTGCGGTTACGCTGGGCTTTTACAGATGGTATCAGAGCCAGGGCCGGACCGGTGGTGCCAGGTCCTGCGAGGACGCTGGACCCCTTAAGGGGGGTGGATTGTGACATCCCACATCGGTTGTGAAGGGGAACAAAGGCTTCCTTATAAGGAGCTGGATACCTTCACCATCATGACGCGTTTTGAAAACCGTGAGGGGCGGACGCCGAGGGCGTGCTGGCCGCCAAAGCGGACAATATCATGGTGCGGTTACGCTGGGCTTTTACAGATGGTATCAAATGTAAGATGTCTATGTTTAAACCAATTGCCAAATGTATTGAATAATATGTCAAAATGTTTATGTCAAGATGTAAACCATGTAATGTGTAACCAAAATGATATGTATGGCTAGTGAAATGCATTTACTACACAAAACATAACTTTGATTTAAACCAAGTTTTACTTCAATACTCTGTTCTTGTGCATATGGTTTAGTTGATGCATTTCACTAGCCATACATATCATTTTGGTTACACATTACATGGTTTACATCTTGACATAAACATTTTGACATATTATTCAATACATTTGGCAATTGGTTTAAACATAGACATCTTACATTGTTTGGTTTGGTTTGATTAAGTGATTAAGTAACGATGCGTGTGTAATATGATACAAGCATGGTGGATACGCCGCTGGTACTTCCTATATATAAGTGTTTGTATGGTATTACATATTGTAGCGTTATCTGAATCATTTCAGGGTGAGTACATAGACCCCTCTTTTACTGTTTTCCAAACGTTTTGGGGTGGAACACATGTGCCTACTTGTTACTTTCAAGCTTTCCTGTTTTCACATCATATACTTGTTATGTTCATTAGTACATTATAGTACATGATTTCATTACATTTCATACTAGGTGTGCCATTGTGTGCATTACTTAGTACATTGTTTTACATTACATCACATGCTACGTATGTCTATTGTTGCATACTTAGTACAGGTCGCATGCTACGTATGTCTGTTGTTGCATACTTAGTACAGTTCACATGCTATGTATGTTCAATCGTTGCATTGTTCTTCATACTTAGTACATTTGTTATTCATCACATACTTACATTTTGGACGCATATTACATGATTTACATTGATCATGCATTTACTACACAAAACATAACTTTGATTTAAACCAAGTTTTACTTCAATACTCTGTTCTTGTGCATATGGTTTAGTTGATGCATTTCACTAGCCATACATATCATTTTGGTTACACATTACATGGTTTACATCTTGACATAAACATTTTGACATATTATTCAATACATTTGGCAATTGGTTTAAACATAGACATCTTACATTGTTTGGTTTGGTTTGATTAAGTGATTAAGTAACGATGCGTGTGTAATATGATACAAGCATGGTGGATACGCCGCTGGTACTTCCTATATATAAGTGTTTGTATGGTATTACATATTGTAGCGTTATCTGAATCATTTCAGGTTGAGACATAGAACATTTTATACAAATAACATATTTTTCACAAGACATTGATTTACAAACAATTTATCTAATACAAACTCATTTTACATGGTTATTCATTTAACCGTACATTATTTATACATATCATCTGATCTTATCGATTTTCAAATGATTTACAAAACAAAGCAAATAACAAGGTTCATGACTAAACATTTTCTCAAACATAAGTCATGAAACCTATTTTCACAAAACCTATGTATCTCACCGGCATTTTTATGCTGACGTACCTATTTTCACATGTGTTTTTCAGGAGATGTTGCATAAGATGATCAAGATACATATAGGCAGATTTGGGCTTTAGTGACAATAAAAGATGCAAGACTAGTTAATTATGTTGTATTTCTTTGTTTATTAATACATTGTAACACTTTTAATCAATAAAACGAAACTTCAATTGCCATGGATTTGAAACAATTAATTCTGTTACAACACTCCCCGACATTTCCGCCACGTTTTGTATGTTCTACGTGGTCGGGGTGTGACAGAATGTAACACCTCGAAAATTCACGTCCTATAATGTGTTGACACGTGTCATAAAGTCTGAACGTGTGAAGGAACTGTTATAGAAGGACTAAAGTTGACAAACATGGAAAGTATGAGAGATTACGTATTCTAAGTGTCAACCATGAATAAATATAATGTACATTAACCCTACACGATGCTCATACCTTCAAACGAATAAATCATGGATCATACGAAGCTAAAGGTGAGAGATTACAAACTACAGGGGTTAAATGTGTCAACATGTTTAAAGATATACCTCTGAGTGACCTTTTGACAAACCCGAAGCTTTTTAAATGTTAATTATGCTCACTAGAATGCACGGTTCAAATTTCGTAAAGTTTCGTTAACGTATGAGAAAGTTATGATCAAATTCGTGTGCGAGGGGTTAAAGCGTCAACGTTGAAAATTAGGCCTTTTCGGGTAACAATAAAGTTACCCGGGGACTTAACGAAGTGGGTATATATCTTGAGGCCCTTATAGATCAATATTGAGGGTCCATATCGCAATAAACAAGTGTCTGTACAAAGTTTGAAGAGACAGGGACTGAAACTGCAATTTAACAAAAATATGTTGGAAGACCCTAAGGGCTCGCGTAGCGCGAGCACCTGATACACATGCAGTGGCGCTACGCCACTGCCACATCTGGAACATAATTGTTATTCTTTGATCCTTTGTCTGCACATTGAACTTGGATGCAACTTTGATCGATCTTACTCCTTCATTTGGCCCCTAAAAACACCCTAGAACATGTAGGACACATGTGGGATTGTTGTGGTGTGTCCTAGACTTGTTTGTCAATCATCTATGGTGAGTAACTTTACTATAAATAGGCCTTCAATGTCTCAAACAATTCCACACATCTTCATCTGGCCATTTAGAGCTTTTGTGGAACTTCCAAGCAGCCCCCAAGCCTTCCTAATCACCCATTTAACACTTGTAAGTATGCTAGACCTTTCTTAATTAAGTCTTGCATTATAATTAGCTTAAAAGTCAACATATCGTAATAAACGGTTGACTTCGTGATTAAGTAACGATAGCTCAGTCGTATGTCAAATTAAACGTACCGTTAGATAGGTAATTATATGGGTATTAAACCCTTATAAGGGCACGTACCGAATCCAGACCTAACTAGGTCGTTTGTCGAGTCAAACGTTGACCGAAAAAGTCAACAGAAGCTTTAATCGGGTAATTAACGATACGAGAGGCGTGTAACCTGTTTTAACCTTAATATAACTTAGTAATAAGTATAGAAACTTGTCTATACTTGTCCGACTCGACAAGTTTCTGTTTAAACCCGGTTCGGAGCCGAAAGACGCGAAACTTTGACTTTTGCATTGACTTCGGTTCTGACCCGTTTTAGTTTGATTTGGAAATGCCTTAGTGCTTCATTAGGGTTGGGTTACATGATAGTATAAGCCTCTGTACTTGTTTCGTTGATTATCCGATTCGTTCGCGCTTTTCCGTTAAATGCTTAAAATGGACCCTAATGCCCTTATGACCATACAACGGGAATTTTGAAAATGTGGAAGTACAATAATCTTAGTTACTGATTATTAAACATGTACGTAAATTTTCACGTCAATCGGAGGTCTAGATTAGGAGATATGCGCATTAGCGTAAATAATAAACTTTTCACGTGATCGACAAAAGAGCTATGCCGATAACCGACGCAAGCCATTGGAATTTCAAGTAGGGGATAAAGTATTATTGAAAGTCTCTCCTTGGAAAGGAGTAGTAAGATTCATCAAAAGAGGAAAGCTAAGTCCCAGGTATATTGGACCTTTTGAGATTATTAGAAGAATAGGACCTATAGCCTATCAGCTACAACTGCCAGAAGAAATGGCAGGAATACATGATGTGTTTCATGTATCTAATCTCAAAAAGTGTTTAGCTGATGAATCCCTAATAATACCTCTTAAAGATATAGAAGTAAATGAACAGCTCAAGTTTGTAGAAAGACCTCTACAAATTGAAGACAAGAAAGTCAAGAATCTCAAGCATAAGAGATTAGTTCTGGTCAAAGTGAAGTGGGACTCCAAAAGAGGACCTGAGTACACATGGGAGCTTGAATCAGAAATGCAAAAGAAATATCCGCATTTATTTCAATAGATCTCGAGGACGAGCTCTAAAACAAGGTGGGGAGAATGTAACAACCCTCGGTAAAACCGACACTTTCATAATATTTCCGACACCCTATTATATCCTAAAATACTCTTATATGTCTTATAATACACCCCGTATGTGAAAACCGAGCCCGAAATATGTTATAACATATAAAATAAATTAAAAACAATAAAAATTAAGTTGAGGCGGGCCGCGTAGGATCCCACCCCAACTTTACGCGGGCGGTATGAAGGTGTAGACTGGACTTCACTGATTTCTTTAGTTCAGGCGGGCCGCATAAGCTTACCTTAAACCTTACGCGGGCCGCTAGAGATCATCAAACGCGGAGACATCCTAGGCCGACACGTGTCGACATCGTGGCGGACCTACATATCGAATCAGCTAAGCTACGCGTTGACCCAGCTTTGACGCGGGCCACGTAAGCCTTAGCTTACCTTTACGCGGGCCGTGTGAGGGTCAGGTTTTGCAACTATATAAGAAGGCCATCGGGTTTCACTTTTTGTCGCTCACATCTTTCTTTCTAAACGAATTTCTGAAGTTATAGGCATAATTTTCAAGTATAATACCCCCTAATTAGCAAGGTTCTGCTCCGTTGTAAGTATTATAACCCCAGTTTCATAACAGATACGCTGCCCGATTGATTTAGGGTTCCGTAACAACTATCGTGGTTCTGCCCGACGTAGTTGTTGGAATGCCGTCTCGGGGAGGGTATCATTAATATTTTCAAAGGGTTATGATACTAACCAATGTACATTTGTATAAATTGACCATAGCCATAGATCCGGTCGAGTGGCAAGTACGGAATGAGTAATTGTGTAGAAATAAACAATGTGATCGCTCTCAATACTGTCTTAATTAATAAAATGTTTCTTGATTAAACTGGGATTCACTCACCAGTATTTCCGACTGACAAATGTTTTTAAAACGCGTTTCAGGTAACACAATGTGACAGCCAATTAGTAAAAAGCCAGCTGGAGAGCACTGAAGGCTTGGGAAAAATGTGGCTATAAAAGTTACCTAATAAACGATGTTTTAAATTCAATAAAATAGGGTTTGTCCCTATAAATGTATTGTAATAAGAAACTTGGGTTTTTGCCCATGTTATTATTAATATCAAATATGGTGGTTTTACTATGATAAACATTTCCTAACTACGGTCCTGATGTAATTTCCACTGCAAGATTAAATAGCTGATACCACCGAAAATCTGAGCTCGCGTCCGCCCGTTCCCGGGACAGATAAGGGATCGGGGGTTGCGACATTTTGTCAGCGGGGAAATACTGGTGAATCATTCTTTTTACTAAAACGACGCGTTGTTATAATTTACAGTATTAAGAGTGATTACAATATTTATACATATCAACCATTTACCCACGGTATTTATCACTCGACCACCTATTGGCTATCTCGTTATCCAATGGTGTCTGTGATTATGGTCATATCACCCCTTGGCTAACCCGTTGTCCAATGGTGACGATTATCAAGTATTGTATACAAAACCCCACATACCGGCTGTAATTTGGAGATTACAAAGACTTAATCCCTGTAATTATAACTTTGAAAGCAAACATGATTTTGAAATCAACTTTGATAAAAAAAGAGAATGACTCACCTTGCAGATTTATTCGGGCAGAGTTTAGTTTACTGATAAGCCAGCTAACCTAATTTAACAATAATGCACACGAAACTAGGTCAGTAACTAATACAGCATTTACGATAACTCATGAGATTAAACCCTCACAACAAATGACAAAGTGCAATACTTAAACATCCATCGAATTTACGACGAATGACAAAGTATAAACCCAATTTGAGCAGCACTTAAACATTCATCGGATAGTTTCAATCGATCGGACATTGAATCGTAGCAGCGATCGAGTTATTACCCTATTATCGCAACAGAGGTTCGGGATTATAACTATTTTTGAACGAAGCAGTGTATAAGTGAGTGTACGTAACGAAATTTAACGTCGAAACATGCAAACAGTTCAAGTCCCAGGCCAGGGGTTTTATAGCCCGAATTGGAACCTCCCACGAGTCGCGGAGGGTTCCTCTACCCCTGTCGCGAGTCGCGGGGCATACCCCCCTAGCCTAGGGTAGCCTCGTGTCTGGTATAGCCTTGGTGAGTCGACGAAATTTGATTTTACGTGTTTTACAACCGTTTCAAGTAGATAAACATAATTAGAGGAATACCCCCCTTGAGTTTTAGGGGCCCTGATCCTGATTTCAATTGTTCTGAAAATTTTAGGGGTTATGCAGAATTACTTGGGGGTCTTAATTAGGGTTTCCTATTGGACAAAATAAAATAATAAATAGGACTTTTGATGAGAGTTGTTACATATATCTTCTAAAGAATCAAATGGATTGTGTACAGTGAATCACGTGATTTCTGTTGTAAAGTATTAATGAGGCCGACACTTGTTTTATAAAAATGACAAAACCCTTTCATCGCCACACATTGCTTGACGAAAGACTGCTTGCTCGACGAAAGGTGTATGGGCCTCGACGAAAGATGTGTGGCCTTGACGAAAATGAAGTTTCGTCGAGCATGGGCTTCGACCCAGAAAGGTGCGCGGCCCAAATGTTTTCAATCATATTAACTCCAATGTAACCTTAAACACGGGAACCCTAGAACTCCTCCTTGAACTTGACGGCAACACCCCTCCCTCGTGAAGCTTTTCCCTTCGAGTTCATCTAGTATCTCGGTTACTTCGGTTAGTATATTACCCTCATTATATGTGATCTTTTGTATGATCAGTGGTTAAAGTGTTTATGATATAATAACTTGGATTAGATGAACAACATGATTGGCAGGGATCGAGATTTATGTTGTTATGATTTGAAAGTTGGTGTGCAATCTTTGATCATGCAAGGATTGTGGCCACCTAGTTTATGTTAGGGTTCATATCAATAGATGTTGGTTTATATAATTGATGAAATATGTTGATGAATAGACGAGTTAGGGTTCATGCAAGGATTAATTATGTGTGATGAAACACTGAGTGATGAATCTAACTGTTGTTGCTCGATCTTAATATCAATAAGTTAGGGTTGCACATATATGAATTAGTGATGTATATTATTGCAAAGATAGTGGTAATAATTATGGGATGATTTTAAACGATGAAACTGTTAGCATAATTGAAATAGGGATTAATTGTGTTAACTGAATGATTGGGTATGTGATTTAGGTTTAAGATTAAGTCTGTGCTACTGTGATTCAATGTTAGGAAACTTGGAAACTGTTAAGGACCCGACGAAACTCCTTGATGTTTCGCCATAGCACATATCGACGAAACATATAGGTTTCGCCGACAAGCATAACGACGAAACACATGGGTGTTTCGTCACACCTCATCCTGACGAAAGTTGACCTTTCGCCACAAGAAGTGTTTCACCGTGTAGGTCTCTGAAGTGAACAGTAGGAGCCTGTGATGTTATTTATGACAGATACTTATGTGTATGTATGATCTATGATGCATGTCAATGGTAATAAGAAACTTGGTGCGATTATTTGGTATAACGATCTCATCTGCTATGTTATGTACTAATTGTGACATTCGAACGAGATGTAAACTTGTAATAGAAAGGTGTACTGACTACTGTTATACTGTGAACTGGTGTATGATGCAAAATGTGTGAAAACAATAACTTGTTAAATCGTGAAACTGATATTCATTGGTAACCACGTTAGGGTTGGTTGATTAACTTGGAAACGGGTAACTAAACAGACCGAGCAAACCAAGGTGAGTTCACTGCTCTTTTTCCAAGCATGCATCCCGGGGAGGGATATCTGGTAATTGTTCCGGGGAGGAACGTCGGGTTATTGGGATGTTGGTTATTACACTCATTTATATCATTAAGACCCCTTACATCTACCGATAGTTGCCGGGGAGGCAACGAGGTTATTAGTTGATAGCGCTATTAGGTTTGGCACCCTCACACCGTACCGGGGAGGACGGGTGTGAACTAATTACCTTAAATCATGACCAATGTTTTGATAGAGACATTGGGGTTGGGCAAATAAATCTTGTAGCCATCTACGGTAATCGAGTTAATAACAACATCAAATCAAATCACTGAAACATTTTATACTCATATCTGGTAACTAAACACGTTAACAAAACTTTGAACTCACCAGCGTTGTCTGACACACTTGTCTGCATGCTTGCAGGTTTGTAGGTTTATATCATTGGGACTTGCTATCTGGGATGCTGGAGTGGTCATGGGTCGAGATACATGGAATCTCAATACGAGCTTAATGGTTTATGTACACATGGTTTACGAAACACTTAACAAATGAGTTATGCTTCCGCTGTATACAATAAATGATATGTAACGTTTGTAACACTTAATGTTAATGAAAGAAAGTTTTATTTAACTATATTTGTGAGTTCAACATGATTGGTGGCTTGGATCCCGGTACGTCACACGCCTCGCGGGGGTTTTCGCTTATGGTATTTTGGGGGTGTGACAGTTTGGTATCAGATCCACTGGTTATAGTGAACTTGGTTTTAAAAACGTTTTTATAAAACCAGACTATAACCGAACAGTTCTGAAAACGTGAATGCAACCATGACACTCAGCTCCAGATTGCATGGTTCGTCTCTCGTATACTCATTGTACCACGTAACTGGTGAACACTTACATATGATATTGCATGTGATTGCACGTTTAGCACAACAGTATGAATTCCTATATTACTTGCATGTGTTAGATGACTAATAGGGTGGTATTTCCCTAAACATTCGTGACTCACGTTTCGTGATGCTCTTTGTTTTTGAGGAACCATTTGACATGAGTTAGGAGGAGCTGAGATGAGCATGCAAATCACAATATTATTGTAGGTGCACACATAATAATAATGTGGGGTGTATGCGAGTCCCAGTGAGGCTTAACAAGTGAAAAAGGGGTTCCGTTCTGTTATTGATCAATGTGAAACACAACAGTCTATAGGAGTCATAGTAGTGATTGTCTCCTACTCGAATGTGATCTTTTCATTTCCCTCTGAAACCTTTCGAATCTCGATGCTATTGAGTATTACCTGAACACCCATCTGAACGCCTAGCGAACTGTGTAGAATGTTAGGCGCTTGTACGAACATCCCTGAGTTGGATGTTGCAACGACAATGATTGGTCTATATCTTTCTCACCTTTCTTCGTTTGCTGGAACTTAACGTATTAACGTCTTAGACCCTAAAGTGCGATCACTTCTGCAACACTCTAGCAGCGTTCCGTGTATTACTCAATCAACTTGCTAGATCGACGGACAAGAGGATGAGCGTAGTACCTTGCTGGTCCTAGTATTTGGACAACCCTGATTACCGGCAACGAACACCAGTGAACTTGTCACACCCCTTTCTAAGGCGGAAGCACGAGGTGTGATCATGAAAGGTTCTCATTGCATACGAATGGTAAACATACTACATGCTCGTAAAAATAACTCCAAATGCCAAACATTACATAACTGAAAACATAGTTTAAGTGTTTACATCACAAGACAACATTTTGTCTGAAAAGTTTACAACTTTATTTAAGGATAAACATAAACAACATCCAAGAGCATGAGTCAGACCGCGCGCACATCCACTTTAGTTACCTGAAATACATGTGAGTTTTTGGAAAATCGTCAACATAATGTTGGTGTGAATTCATGCAATTTTTGTATTGAACGTTTGTATACTTTGTAAGAAAACATGGTATGTAATTTGTATAAATCAAGTATTCCTGTATGTATCGAGATTGTTAACGGGTTGCAAGGCCATTAACATGTGACACGACATAGGAAGCATCCAAACCAAAGGCATTTTTCTAGCTGTCGATTCACGACTGAGACACAAAGGCACTACTTGGTACTAGTTTTCACCAAGAGTGTGGCTGCCCGAAACCCATTAGATCTAACCTTTTGTTCTGCGGTCTAGGTATATTGTTGATTAATGGTGCTTCTGGTACCCTATTCGTGACACGATTTCTAGTATCATTCCTTAGTTCTTGTGTCATCATACCATAACATATGTATTTTCCCCAAGTTTAAAAAGTATGTAAAAGTTTAAAAGTGGGGACATAATCTCACTTTTCTGTAAACATTTAGTAACATGTACTTCACCCCCGAAGTCATAAAACTGAAAACAGTTAAAAGAAAAGGGGGAGCATGAACTCACAACTTTGCGTTTCTTGTGCCGTAAACTTCACCGGGTTTTGCTTATATAGCGTCGTGACCTATACGTGTTTTATTAACGTTAGTCACTAGACTTGTATCGCACAAGTACAAGTCACCATCTTTTATGTATGTATTCTTTGTGTGTTAAAAATAATTTATATTTTTAACTATGTATCTTACTTATATTATTTTCTCAAAAATAAATATAAGTATCTTATATTTTTCACCCGAGTTATGTATTTTGTTCCAAAACTTCATTTTAAGTTCGTAACTTGTCCAAGTTACATAATCTATCAAGTAATATATTTTCATAAATATATTCTCTTGTATTTGTCTAAGCATGTTGTATGTGTATTTTGTATTTTTACTCCTTAGGAGTATTTAGTGTATTTTCAAGTCCTAATACATTATTATATGTAATATATACTACATACACTTAGCACAAAATTTGGTGATCAATAAATATATATATTTTCTCAAAAAATATACACATTTAATATCAATTTTTATCTTGAAGAAATCATCATTTCTTATCTTGAAGTTTACATAAAAGTTAGGGAAACTTTGGTAAATATTTTTTTAGGTGAATTTTTAGGGGATAAGTTTCACCAAAACTTATATTTTTCTAAGTGTCAAAATTTATAGAAATTTTGGCATGGTTTCCCCTAAAAATGGAGGTTTCCCATGTTTTCAAAACATGTGTTTATTTTCTTTTAAAATCATCACAACAATCATCAACTCATTTAACACTTACCGAGTGTCACAATCAAGTAAGTTACACTACATCATGAACTTGAAGTTTTTGTAAAAACTTGTAGTAACTTACCATGTTATTTAGTAGGTTTAGTTACCCTTAAAAACATGGTTATTTGTTTGTAAATCACATTCTTGAAAGATTTAGTCATTTACAACTTGTAAGATGATTTTTCTAAAAATATTTCTTTTGTATTTTTCTTGTTACACACATGTTTCTAGTCTTGTTTAAATACTAAAAATATGACTAGTTTATTTAGAAACCATGACTTTGTAACTCTTATAAATAAACTTGGTTTCTTGGGAAATTTATTTTTGTAATCATCTATTTACAAGATTTGTATTTTGTTTGAATCATTTTTACATATGAAAATCAATTTCATCATTCAAGTTCATGAAGACATAAAGCATGATGATCTTGGTCTTTCACAAGATCACCACTTTAACTTACTAGATCATGTGTTTAATCACAATCTAGTAGGTTTCTTATGATGTCTAACATCACTAACACAATCATCATTCATCAAGAATCAAATCATCATCATTTACATGTATTCTTATGTATTTAAGCTTATGTTAAAGTATCATGATCATGTTCTTTTGTGTTCTTCAAGTTTAACAATGTATATCATCTTTTAACCAACTAAATAGAAGTAAACAAGTGATAAGAAGCTTACAACTAGCACAAGGGCTAGGGAAGAACACTTGAGGTTGAAGATGATAAATGGGTTGGATAAAAGCAAAGGAAGAAGGTTCTTCAAGATCCACAAGCTCTAAACCTCCTTAAACACCTTCTAGCACCTTATGTAAACCTTGGAATGGACTGAAGTGAGATGAAGGTTGTGGTGATGTGGGTGGTGGCTCACGGCCGCAGGTGGGAGGGAGGAGGGCAAGAAGAAGTGTGGTGTGTGTGAATGAATGAGAGCTTATATAATCTTCCACCATATCTATACAAGATTACATAATATCTAATTGTATCCAAGGAAAATCAAAGTGAATCCAAGAAAGATCAAAATGGATTTTGTAGTATCTTGGCAATATTTTGGTGGGGTCACCCCCAATGTGACCGTAAATAATATAGGGGGGGGGGAGGGTAAAGTGAAATTTTAATTTACTAACTATATAAATAGGTTAAGTTTCAAGTATAAAGTTTAGGGACTTGATGTGTTATTATGTTATAAGGGGTGTTATGGTGTTCGGTGACCATAACTAGTTCAGAAATTCAGAAACATTAAAACAATGCTTCTAGTAATATTTTGATGTTACGAGTAATGTCCGGTTGTTCGGTTAAATACCGGTTCGTTAAAGTGCTAAATTGCACCGTTTAGTGTCCTTTAAGTATCCTTTTGTGACCCTTTTATTTCCCAACACTTAGGAGGGTATGCTGGAAAATAAAACATGAATTCTGCATGATATTTATGTGTTAAAAAGTTGATTATAGCTGATTTGTGCAGAATTCTGCATTTAAAGTGCGTTTCGGGTGCTTTTTAGTGCATATTCTAGCTTCCGGAACGTCTATATGTTAACCCTTGTATATACTCTTGGGTTTCAATGTATTTTAGACTTTGGACCTACACCTAGGCCCCAATTCTATTGTCTGACTGCTTTCTGCAGAATTGTTGACACAATGTGTCTTACCGGTGAGTTTACTAGTATTTCTGACGTAACGCTATCATTAATGCATAAAGCAATATTTGTAGTATAAAACGTGCATGAATTCACAAGTATAGCATGAAATCAGACAATGTTGACATTTAAGCACATAATTACAGTCATCAAGTATTAATTAAATTGTACGGAAATTACCGGTTTTGTGCCAGTTGTCACAGAACCGACTTCAATCGAATTTTTAACCCTAGTCAACGACTCATGTGAGTCAACTTTTACGAATCAATCGGGGCATTAGCGGTGACAACTGATTATAGTGTGGAACGTGTGACTACCAGCACAGTGATTAGCGCTTTAGGGCGTGGCACAGAATGTGGAAAATGGACTTGGTTGGTGAAAGATCGTAGGGTTTCGTTTCAAGCAACGACATTAGAGGCAACAGTCATGGCAACACCAAGGTACTTGTAATAGTAGCCTATAGTATGGAAATGAAGGTGCCTACGGCATGGATTGGCCGTTGATAATTCAAGATGACAACAACCAAGGGAACGATGACAGTATTGGGAATCCACGTGATCGTAACAACAACACCGGTAGTGGTGCTCGTGGAAGGACATTTAGGATTTACATGGGCGACGACATGATAATAGCAACATGGTAGCTTGAATGGGTAGCAAATCTCTTCGTCTCAGATCTGTTTAACCCTGATGCTTCTCGAAACCGAACCTGTTGTGGACCCGGCCGATGGTAAGCCAATTGAAACCTTATATGTTCGTTGGGATGCAAACTCGACCTTGTGGGACAAGTGTTCAGCATCGACTTTCCTCCCACTATCTTTCATGGTTTCGATGCAGTAGTTGTGTAGATTGGTTAACTGAATATCACGTAGATATACCCTGTGGGATGGAAATTTTGCATCACTTTATATTTTGAAGTGTCAGAGTGGTGTAAAGGTTAGCATCATATCAGCAAAGAAGGCCCAGAAGTGTCTACGGAAGGATTACCCCGCTATGTTAGCACACGTTACTGATGTTAAGACTAAGGAGGTGAGGATCGAGGATCCACCAATTGTTCGTGATTCCTCTCGGCATGCTACTCGAGGAACTTTCAGGTTTACTTCCACAACTGTTAGGTAGAATCTCAGTTTGATCTCACGCTAGAGGCAGCCATAATTCTCCGTACTTCTTACCGTCTTGCGCCAGGAGGGATGCAAGAACTGTCAAATCAACTACAGAGACTGTGGGACAGAAGTTTTGTCGGACCTAGTTTTCGCTCCGGGGAACCCCATTTATATCCGTGAAGATAAGCCTTTTCGTATGCATACTGATTATCGAGAACTCAACAAAATGGCAGTCAGGAACTGTTTGCCCCAACCATGTATTGACAACCTGTCGACTAGTTGCGAGAGTCAAGCTCCCATTCAAGGATTGGCTAACAAACGAACTATCATCAGATGGAAGTCCAATAGGAGAATGCTCTTAGAACGGCATATCAAACACAATGCAGCTAGTGCGACTTTGTACACCATGACCATCGAGATAATCAACACACCAGCAGCTTATGGACCACAAGAATCGACCGTGTTTATTGATGACGTTTTGGGTCATTTCCTGGAGGAAGGGACATCATGGACGACATCTGTATCTTATCTTAGAGCTCCTGAGGGAGGAGTCATTACGTGTGAAGTCTTGTTAAATATAACATCTAGATTCGAGAGATGCATTTTGATCATGTAACCGACGAAGTGGGAATACACGTGGATCGTGCTAGGATCCATTTTGTTAGAAACTGATTGACACCAAAGATTCCTTCGGGGGTACAACAATTTCTTGGTTTCGGTGGATGCTGTTGTAGATTCATCACAGGATTTTCGAAGATCGCGCAACTTAACTCCCTTAAGCACAGCAGGGTGCTGTGTTCGTGGGAGACAGAACAGGAGAACGTCTTTTCAGCTTTCGAATCCCAACTCTGCAATGCACTGAGCAACGTCTTCGCCCGAGGGTGCGAGTGATCTACTGGTTTACCTTAAGGGTTCGAATCAGAGTCCCAGCTACACATCGATGCAACACAAGAAAGTGATGGGTTAAGTAGTGGATTTACAAGAAGAGTTACACGAGACCCAACCTGCGGTGGAACCCATGGTCTTTGGATTTGAGTTGGAGGCATTACTTGGACGGTACCAAATGCATTACGTATACCGATCACAAGGGCCTCCCGTATACCGTTGTTTCGAGGGAGCTAAATCATGCAATGATATTGCTGGATGGAACTTTCGAATGATTGCGACTGTGGAACCTGAGCATGCACGCGCTTTGCAGCGTACTATCGACCCTAACTTACCTGATCAGACTCGCCTGTTCGAACTGGAAGAGGATTTTCAAGTTGAACCCATGCGGGGCATGGAGAAGCAACCTTTGGAGGGACGGACGATATTCGCTACCTCAAGGAACGAGTGTGGATCTCATTGTATGGCAACTTTAGGAAACTTGTGTTGGGCAAAGCACACCGGCTTCGATATTCTAGATGTCTGGATTTTGATGAGAGATATTAGGACCTATAAATCTTGTACTGGAGATCGGGCATGAAGACCCACTTAGCAAAGTATGTGTATGATGTTTGACTTATGGGATAGTCAAGGTGGAGTATCAGCAACCTACACTCGAAACGGAAACAATATCACATGGGTGATCGATGATTGTCCCACGTAACCAGCACACTTTCTCGCAACCAAGGAAGCTGACGAGTCTTCACAGCCGTGGATCTTCGTCTGAGAGAGGCGGCTTTTAGGCACGAGGTGCCAACTCCTGTTACCACTGATTTTGATCTATGTTTGGTTTATGATGGACAACACAACACCCTTAGCTCACGTCTAGACATCAGTATTGGACAAACGGTTAGAGTAAACGAACCACCCTGACACTTGAAGACATGATGCGAGCATGTGTGTGATTGACTTAGTAACATCGGAAGGATACCTACCTCTGGTTGAACTTACTGCAACAACTACCGTTCTAGTATTCAGACAGCTCTGTTTAGGGCCATGGCATGGACGATAATACCAATCTTCTTGTTGGACTAAGGTGGGTGACAATCTAATCACAGATCCAGGACTTGTACTCGAAACTCTTGAAGATTGCTTAGATCAGGAATTGTTTGACGGCAATGCGTGACTGTCAGGAAACACTGGGAGTTCGCTGTAGGCGAATGTGTCATAATCGAAAGTTTCACCCAGGGAGGGTGCGGTACGCTATTGAAAACGTGGCAAGCTTAGTTTACGATGCGTTGGGTCAATCGGATTCCTAGAACGAAACAGTAACATGGACCACAAACTCGAGTTACCCGACGAATGGGGTAACATGCACAACGTCATTTAGGTCTCGAATCTAAGGCAGTGTTTGGGGAAACATTTGTAATACCTCATTTAGACAAGTTGCAGTGGTCGAGGAGCCAATCAAAGACATAGACGAGGAAGTAAGGTTTGTTAACACAGTCCAATTTCCTATTGTGAGAGTTCGTTGGAACTCAAGACGTGGACCGGAGTTCACGTGGGAACGCAATGATCTGAGTAAGTTCTAGTATCCTCAGTTGTTCAAATAGTTGCATCAACTACTGATATCATTGGCGAATTTCGGGACAAAATTCCCTTTCAAGTAGGGGATGATGTGGCACCCACGGAAAATATACAGTCATCATGATCTAACGCCATGACTATTCTGGATTGCTTATCAAATTTCGGGACGAAATTTATTTCAAGTTGGGGATGATGTGACAACCCGAGATTTCAAGACCCTTCCTTTACGCGTCACCTGTTTTACAATCCTGCTTTACATTTCGTTGTACGTTGCATCATGTATATTATTTGGGAATGATTTTAGTTACTTGGATTAAGGTTAGCATTCACTTAAATCATGAGTTGATTTGAATAGTGGCCGACAAAAGGGTCTAAACAATTCATTTCATTGGACCTTTAAAATGAATCTATATCTTCTAAAGAATCAAATAGATTGTGTACAGTGAATCACGTGATTTCTGTTGTAAAATATTAATGAGGCCGACACTTGTTTTATAAAAATGACAAAACCCTTTCATCACCACACATTGCTTGACGAAAGACGGCTTGCTCGACGAAAGGCGTATGGGCCTCGACGAAAGATGTGTGGCCATGACGAAAATGAAGTTTCGTCGAGCATGGGCTTCTGCCTAGAAAGGTGTGCGGCCCAAATTTTTTCAATCATATTAACTCCGTAGTAACCTTAAACACGGGAACCCTAGAACTCCTCCTTGAACCTGACGGCAGCACCCCTCCCTCGCGAAGCTTTTCCCTTCGAGTTCATCTAGTATCTCGGTTACTTCGGTTAGTATATTACCCTCATTATATGTGATCTTTTGTATGATCAGTGGTTAAATGTTTATGATATAATAACTTGGATTAGATGAACAACATGATTGGAAGGGATCGAGACTTATGTTGTTATGATTTGAAAGTTGGTGTGCAATCTTTGATCATGCAAGGATTGTGGCCACCTAGTTTATGTTAGGGTTCATATCAATAGATGTTGGCTTATATAATTGATGAAATATGTTGATGAATAGACGAGTTAGGGTTCATGCTAAGATTAATTATGTGTGATGAAACACTGAGTGATGAATCTAACTGTTGTGGCTCGATCTTAATATCAATAAGTTAGGGTTGCACATATATGAATTAGTGATGTATATTATTGCAAAGATAGTGGTAATAATTATGGGATGATTTTAAACGATGATGATGATGAAACTGTTAGCATAATTGAAATAGGGATTAATTGTGTTAACTGAATGATTGGGTATGTGATTTAGGTTTACGATTAAGTCTGTGCTACTGTGATTCAATGTTAGGAAACTTGGAAACTGTTAAGGACCCGGCGAAACTCCTTGATGTTTCGCCACAGCACATATCGATGAAACATATAGGTTTCACCGACAAGCATAACGACGAAACACATGGGTGTTTCGTCACACCTCATCCTGACGAAAGTTGACCTTTCGCCACAAGAAGTGTTTCGCCGTGTAGGTCTCTGAAGTGAACAGTAGGAGCCTGTGATGTTATTTATGACAGATACTTGTGTGTGTATATGATCTATGATGCATGTCAATGGTAATAAGAAACTTGGTGCGATTATTTGGTATAACGATCTCATCTGCTACATTATGTACTAATTGTGACATTCGAACGAGATGTAAACTTGTAATAGAAAGGTGTACTGACTACTGTTATACTGTTAACTGGTGTATGATGCAAACTGTGTGAAAACAATAACTTGTTTAATCGTGAAACTGATATTCATTGGTAACCATGTTAGGGTTGGTTGATTAACTTTGAAACGGGTAACTAAACAAACCGAGCAAACCAGGGTGAGTTCACAGCTCTTTTTCCAAGCATGCATCCCGGGGAGGGATATCTGGTAATTGTTCCAGGGAGGAACGTCGGGTTATTGGGATGTTGGTTATTACACTCATTTCTATCATTAAGACCCCTTACATCTACCGATAGTTGCCAGGGAGGCAACGGGGTTATTAGTTGACAGCGCTATTAGGTTTGGGACCCTCACACCTTACCGGTGAGGACAGGCGTGAACTAATTACCTTAAATCATGACCAATGTTTTGATAGAGACATTGGGGTTGGGTAAATAAATCTTGTTGCCATCTGCGGTAATCGAGTTAATAACAACATCAAATCAAATCACTGAAACCTTTTATACTCATATCTGGTAACTAAACACGTTAACAAAACTTTGAACTCACCAGCGTCGTCTGACACACTTGTCTGCATGCTTGCAGGTTTGTAGGTTTATATCATTGGGACTTGCTGTCTGGGATGCTGGAGTGGTCATGGGTCGAGATACATGGAATCTCAATACGAGCTTAATGGTTTATGTACACATGGTTTACGAAACACTTAATAAATGAGTTATGCTTCTGTTGTATACAATAAATGATATGTAACGTTTGTAACACTTAATGTTAATGAAAGAAAGTTTTATTTAACTATATTTGTGAGTTCAACATGATTGGTGGCTTGGATCCTAGTACGTCACACGCCTCGCGGGGGTTTCCGCTTGTGGTATTTTGGGGGTGTGACAGTTCTGACCTGTGTTCCCGTCCGTTTGTCTTTCGAATTCGAAAAGTTGTCATTTCGTATAAATAGAGTTCCTATTTAGGGTTTTGAATTTTATTTCCTTCCTTGTGCATAACCACTTCCTGCAAATTCTTGAATCGAAAAATGGCCTCGAAAACCGGTGAATCTTCTTCTTCTGCCCCCACAAGCACTGATGCCCTGTACGTCAAATGGGGGCAGACTTTGTTCAACAATCTTATGCAAGATTACGAGATTAGGGCGTAGTGGAATCCGGTGCTGCCATCGAAGACAGACACGGCATTTCCGTTGAAAAAAGGTAAAATCACTCTGTTTAGTGATTTTTTCAAGTTTTGCAACTTCCGATTGCCAATCACGAAGTTCTGTAAGTTGGTCCTTGACCATTATCCCATCCACATTTCCCAACTACACCCGTTAGGGTTGGTTAAACTCCGACAGTTTGAGTTTGCCTGTATCGCCTTAGGACATATCCCTGAACTCCTTGTTTTTAGGGCTTTTTTCGTCCTTGTATGGAAATCCCCCTTTTTTACTTTCGACAGAAGGGACACCGATGTATCTTGCTTGAGAGAGATTCCTACCAGTTCCAAAGATAAGGACTGGAAGAAAAAGTTCTTCTATATTGATGTCGGTGTTATTCCCGGAGAGATGCATTAGAGGGAGATGGGACCGAAGGACAAAGTTAAAGACAAAGGCCCTCCGAAAGATGCTTACGTGGCCAACGCTCTTTATACGAAATTATGTGGGCACCCTTCCGAGTGCATGGTAATCCCGGAGGGAGCTTTGGTGATGGCGGGAATGAGCCTGTTATGGCGTGATATAAAGTTTTATCCCTCTTTTTGGATGGATGATGAAGGTATGTAGCTTTTGGATTTGCATATGTTTTGCTAACTGTATAGACTGACATGTGTATATGTCACGGGTAAATGGAGTTTATTTGACTTTGTGGACCCTCCGCGGAACGCTGCTTTAAAGGCCGCGGACCGCGTGCTTGGTGAACAGGAACCAGACGTTCTGAAGATTCACGTGGAGCAGTTTTTGCTGCCAGCTGTGCCGACGGACTCGGCTGCTTATATTTCTCAGCCTCCCCCCAACGGAGGAGGTAATGTTGCTGCCATAGAGAAGAAACCGATCCGGGTAAGAGTCACCGTGCGGAAGTACATGGCCGCAGGAGCCGCTGCTTCCTCGGTTAGCGTGACTGCACCCGCTGGGGGTGCTGCTGTTACTGCTGCTGAGTTGACAAGTCCGACCCACTTGTCGAAAAAACGTAAGACTTTTACTCTACTTGCCCTGACTGCTTTCGAGGCTATGCAAGCCGCTTACGCCTTGCCCCTTGGTAAGTAATTTTGTCTGTGGGTGTCATTTTGGACTTTGTGTTCTATGTTGCTGAAAATCTGGTTTGATATAGGTTCTACTGCTGGGGTTCATGTTGAGGGTGTGTCTTCTTCCCCCTTAACATCTGTGGATACCATGCTCTCCGCTGCTAGCGGACCAAACCTTTCAGAGATTATATTTCAGGCAAGTGCTACTGCTAATGTCAGCTGTTCCATTCCTCATCCTCTGCCCACGGTCGCTGTGGCGATGACCACTAGTCTGGTGTCTACATCGCTACCTTCCAGTATTACCCCCTCCTCCTTGTTTGACTCTTCTTTCAGTGTATTCTCTGCAACTGGAAAGGAGACACCTACGGTGTTTGTTGCTCACGAGGCAACTAGTGCTGGAGATACCGCCGTGAGCGATGCTGGGGGTCCAGTAGCGGGATTGCTGATGATGGAGCCTGTTTGGGTGATGATCTGTATCTACCCACCATTAATTGGGATCCGAATGCACAGGATAAGCGCTACCAACCCCGATGGAAAATAGCTGAGTCTTCAAAGTTGATCTTCCCTCCAGTAATTCAACACTGGGTTGAACGGGCCTACCCCCCAGCTGAGTCAGCGTATGTTGAAGGGTTAAACAACAAGAACCTGATGAATGCCACCATGGTGGACTCCGTTAGTCAGCCCCGGAGGCTTGCTGAGATCCGGCGTAGGTGGATGCATGATAACAACGAGCTCCACCAGGCGCGGGCTACTATTCAGGAGTTGAAGGACCAAAAGTACCGGTTGGAGAGTCAACTCTAAGCCGCTGGTTTGAGGGAAAGCAGGTTTGTCGGAGAAAAATAAGGCAGAGGATGACCTTAAGCGGGTGACCACCCATCTTGCTGAAGAGAGAATATTGTGGGCCCGCGATATAGCGGAGAAGGATCGGGTCCTTGCTCATGCCAAGACTGTTCAAGAAGAATTGGAGCGTAAAGCTATTACCGAGGCCCAAAGGGTGAGATCTGAAATGTCTGCTAAGATGGAAAAGTTCCGAATTGACACTGATTTTGTGTCTCAGGTGCAGGAGCGGTACCAGGCTTTAACGGTTGAGGTAGAAGCGTCTAACGCCAAGGTGCAGGCGAAGCAGGTTGAGCTGGAGGAGCGGGAAGCACGGCTTAGGGAGATTCAACAACAGTGCGATTCCCTTGTTTCCAAGAGAAACAAATTGGTTAAGTCTTACGCCACCCATCAGGCACGCCTTGGGGAGGCGGAAACTGCTTTGGAACAAACAAACGCCGAGGTGGACAGCCTGACTAGCCAGCTGGCTAAATTACGAGGCGACAGGAATTGGCTGAGAACCAATGGCCTGGTTGGGGCGTTTGAGTATCTCTGTCAGTCGGGATCTTTTACGGCGTTGTTGGACCACCTTTCTGCTACAGCTTATCAGTCCGGCCATCACGATGGTGTTTACAAGGGCTACTTTGAGTGCCAACAATCAGAGAAGATTACTCCCGAGTTCCACACAACTAGGGGCAAACTTCAGGGAGATATGGCAGATGCTCTTGAAGCAGCGTGCAATGAGCCGCTGCCCGCATATGCTGATCTGATGGATAAGGTGAATGAAGATGGCGTGGACTCTTTACGCTCAATGTTGGAGCCCGCGGAAGAGTCGGAGGAGGAATGAGTGTTTTTATTTTGTTTGTTATGTACACTGTTCCCTGGATATTTTGTATAAACACTGTTATGCTTGGGTTATGTGTAAACACTCGATTTTGTGTCAGGCATTTAATGCTAATATCATGATGAATGACGCTGCCGTTTGCCTGAAATGTGGCGATTTGACGTGTGATGATTACTTTTCATTAATTGTGTTGTCGTCATCATTGTCGAACTGTTTAAACTTCTATAAATTAAGTTTCTTTTTCCAAATTTGGTAACTCGAAAAGATGAGCCGGAGGTGCAATAAACAGAGACTTTCCGACATTTTCCGACGATTGGATGCAGCAGATGGTTTGATTAATCTCCAAATTCCGGTGACGGAGGAGATGATCAGAGGAAAGGATGTGCACTCTGATGATGCTTTACCCCGGGTTAGCCGTTCTTGCAAGAGCGTCATATATGAGGATCCTGCAAAGCTGACGCATGTGTGATTTCCCTATCAGCTGACAATTTGATGGAAACCTTTCCTCCCAACCGTGTTCAACGAAGCAGACTAGTGTACGAACGTCGCCGTCGTAACCGTTCCTGCACAAATGCGGTTGATGATCAGAAGGTGGTGGCTCTTCCGGTGGTTGAGGAGAATGTTGATGACCTGATCATTGATCCTCATCCGTTGGAATACTATGGTGTGGCACTGTACACCCCTGCAGAGGTGAGGGCAATGCTTTCCAAGAAGTAGATATTTTAGAACATGTTCGTTTTTTGGTTCCCGTATGTTGGTATTTAGCAACAGGGACAAGTACTTGGTTTTTTGCAAGATAGTTGTATGTATTTATTACCAAAATACCTATCTTTTTGTAGTGGTTAATGCATCTATTACCAAGATACCCACTCTTAGCGCTGTATATTTATGATCCTTTAACTTATATATGAAAAAATGTTTCATGTCAAGGATGCTTTTTTACCGTTATGTGCAGTTTAAATGCGATGGTAATTGTTCGTACCATAAAGTGCAATATGGATGCGATGGTAAATGTTATTGTGCATGTAAGTAATGAGAGATAATCATAAAAAGGAAAGAACTTTTATTAACTCAATACTTAAAAAGAACAAAGAGACATCGTTGGAGATGGATTACACTTGTTTGCAAAAAAAGAAAACAATCAAACCCGACGTTAGGGGCAAGGCACTACATATAACATTTTTTTAATTGAGCCGCATTCCAGCTACGTGGAACCGCGGTACCATCTAGCCTAGATAGGCGGTAGGCCCCTTTGCCTAGGTCTTCTTGGATGACGTAGGGGCCTTCCCAGTTGGGTCCCAATTTGCCTGAGGGTTCCGCTGTAACACCCCAAAAATATAAAACTATATATATTAGAATTATAAAACGTTAAATACACAAGAACAAACTAACTAGGAATAGATAACCCAGTTAGATATGATTCTTGTGATATCAAATAAATGGATGGAAAATGTCGCAACCCCCGATCCCTTATCTGTCCCGGGAACGGGCGGACGCGAACTCAGAGTTTCGGTGGTATCAGCTTGTAAATTTGGTAGCGGAAATTACATCAGGACCGTAGTTAGGAAATATTTATCAGAGTAAAACCACCATATTTGATATTAATAATCACATGGGTAAAACCCAAGTTTCTTATTACAATACGTTTATAGGGATAAACCCTATTTTATTGAATTTAAAACATCGTCTTTTAGGTAACTTTTATAGCCACATTTTTTCCAAGCCTTCATTGCTCTCCAGCTGGCTTTTTACTAATTGGTTGTCACATTGTGTTACCTGAAACGCGTTTTAAAAACATTTGTCAGTGGGAAATACTGGTGAGTGAATCCCAGTTTAATCAAGAAACATTTTATCAATTAAAACAGTATTGAAAGCGATCGCATTGTTTATTTCTACACAATTACTCATTCAGTACTGTCAATCCTGACTGGTGGGTCAAATTACCCATTGGCTAACTCGTTGTCCAATGGTAACGTGTTGTCGTCCCGACTTACTACTCACAGGGTAGTAAATTTTGTATACAAAACCCCAACATACCAGCATTAATTGAAGAACTACAAAGACTCAATCACCGCTTAATCACATTGTAAAGCATTAAGGTTTTGTAAAACATAACAAAAAGTTTAACAAAAATTGGATAAACTCACATTGCTATCTTAGACTTCGCGTAAGGGTTTCCTGGGAATAATCTATAATTTACACAAATGTACATAGATTAGTATCATAACCCTTTGAAAATATTAATGATACCCTCCCCGAGACGGTATTCCAACAACTACGTCGGGCAGAACCACGACAGTTGTTACGGAACCCTAAATCAATCGGGCAGCGTATCTAGTACGAAACTGGGGTTATAATACTTACAACGGAGCAGAACCTCGCTAATTAGGGGGGGTATAATACCAGCTTTCTATGCCTAATATTCAGAAATTGTGATACAGAAACGTTTTTGAGCGAATTGAGTTGAAGCCCGAGGCCTCCTTTATATAGTTGCTGAACTTGACTCTCACGCGGACCGCGTAAGAGTAGCCTTAGGACTACGCGGCCCACGTCAAAGCTAGTCAACGGACTAGCTTGTCCGGCTCATCAGATAGGTCTGCCACGATGTCGACACGTGGCGGCCTAGGGTGTCTCTGCGTTGTTGATCTCACGCGGCCCGCGTAAGCTTAAGGGGGATCTTACGCGGCCCGCCTAACCTAAAGAAATCAATGAAATCAGTTTCAGCCTTGATACCGCTCGCGTGAGTGTTGGGGTGGGTCCTACGCGGCCCGCCTCAGCTTAAAAATCAGGTTTTTATTTATTTTAAATACTATTTAATGTATTTCGGGCTCGGTTTTCACATACGGGGTGTGTTTAAAGACATATTGGGACATTTTAAAATATACTAGGGTGTCGGAAATATTATGAGGGTGCCGGTTTTATTTAGGATTGTTACATCCTCCCCACCTTGTTTTAGAGCTCGTCCTCGAGATCTACTGGAACAAGTGCGGATATTTCCTTTGCATTTCAGACTCAAGCTCCCATTTATACTCAGGTCCTCTTGTGGAGTCCTACTTTACTTTGACCAGAACTAATCTCTTATGCTTGAGGTTCTTGACTTTCCTGTCTTCAATCTGTAGAGGTCTTTCTACAAACTTGAGTTGTTCATTTACCTCTATATCCTTAAAAGGTACTATCAGTGATTCATCGGCTAAGCATCTCTTGAGATTAGATACATGAAATACATCATGTATTCCTGCCATTTCCTCTGGCAGTTGTAGCTGATAAGCTACATGTCCTATTCTTCTAAAAATCCCAAAAGGTCCAATATACCTGGGACTTAGCTTTCCTCTTTTGATGAATCTTACTACTCCTTTCCAAGGAGAGACCTTCAACAATACTTTATCTCCTATTTGAAATTCCAAGGGTTTACGTCGGTTATCAGCATAGCTCTTTTGTTGATCACGTGCTGCTTTCAGTCGTTCCTTGACTTGAATAATCTTGTCAGTTGTTTCTTGCACTATCTCAGGGCCAGATAGTTGCTTTTCCCCAATTTCTGCCCAACAGACTGGGGTTCGGCACTTTCGTTTATAAAGTGCTTCAAATGGTGCAGCATTGATACTTGTGTGATAACTATTATTATATGAAAATTCTATTAAAGGTAAGTGATCATCCCAATTACCTCGAAAATCAATTACACAAGCTCTAAGCATGTCTTCCATCGTCTGAATTGTTCTTTCGCTTTGTCCATCTGTTTGAGGGTGATAAGCCGTGCTTATATTTAACTTGGTTCCCATTGCCTTTTGGAAACTTGACCAAAAATGAGAGGTAAATCGGCTATCTCTATCAGAAACAATTGATAAAGGAATTCCATGTAAAGAAACAATTTCATTTACATATAACTTAGCTAACTGTTCCATACTGAAAGTTTCCTTCATAGGTAGGAAATGAGCTGACTTGGTTAGCCTATCTACAATCACCCAGATTGTATCATTTCCTTTCTTTGTTTTGGGTAATTTAGTAACAAAATCCATTGTTATTAATTCCCATTTCCACACTGGCATTTCTAATTGTTGTAGAAATCCTGAGGGTTTCTGGTGTTCAGCTTTAACTTGAGAACAGGTTAAACATTTAGAATCATAGGTTGCTATGTCCTTCTTCATTCCTATCCACCAGAAATTCTTCCTTAAATCCTGGTACATCTTATCATTTCCGGGATGCATTGTATATTTGGACTTATGGGCTTCTTCTAATATACGATGACGCAGGTTTCCTAATTTAGGTATCCACATTCTCTTCTTATGGAATCTCCAAATTCCATCTGTTCCTTGTTCTAATTCTTTAATCATACCTTTTAGTTTTTCAGTATCATCCTTGATTGCTAATTCTTATGCTTCTCTTATCTGTTTATTTAAATCTACTTGCAGATTTAATTTAAGAGAACGTACCCTTTTTGGCTTTTCATGATACTTTCGGCTTAAAGCATCTGCCACTACATTTGCTTTTCCTTCATGATACTGGATATCACAATCATAGTCACTAAGCATCTCCATCCAACGTCTTTGTCTCATATTCAACTCCTTTTGCTTGAAAATATACCTTAAACTCTTATGATCAGTGAATATGATAAACTTACTACCGTAAAGGTAATGTCTCCAAATTTTAAGAGCAAATATTATAGCTCCTAATTCTAAATCATGGGTTGAATAATTTTCTTCATGATTCTTAAGTTGTCGAGATGCATAGGCTATAACCTTTTGGTGTTGCATTAATACACATCCATAACCTAATTTGGAAGCGTCACAATATACTACAAAATCTTCAGTTCCTTCTGGTAACGCTAATATGGGTGTATAGGTTAATTTGTGCTTAAGAATTCTAAATGCTTCTTCTTGTTTTAATCCCCATTCAAACTTAACAGATTTACAGGTTAGCTTAGTTAAGGGAATGGCTATTCTAGAAAAATCTTGAATAAATTTTCTATAATAACCGGCTAATCCTAAGATACTTCTAACCTCGGTTGGTGATTCAGGAGTTTTCCATCTAGTAATTGCCTCGATTTTTGTTGGATCCACATGAATTCCTTCATGATTGACTAGGTGTCCGAGAAACTGTACCTGTTCTAACCAAAATTCGCACCTAGAAAATTTAGCGTAAAGCTTTTCTTTCCTTAATAAACTTAAAAGTGCGTGCAAATGCTTTGCATGATCCTCCTTATTCTTAGAGTAAATTAGAATATCATCTATAAAAACAATTATGAATTTATCCAAATATGGCTTACATATTCGGTTCATCATGTCCATAAATGCAGCTGGGGCATTGGTTAAACCAAATGGCATGACAGTAAATTCATAATGGCCATACCTTGTTCTGAATGCGGTTTTAGGAATGTCCTCTTCCTGTACCTTTAATTGATGATATCCTGACCTTAAATCGATTTTAGAGAAAAATCGAGCTCCTTGTAGTTGATTAAACAGATCATCGATCCTCGGTAATGGGTACCGATTCTTAATCATAACCTTGTTTAATTCACGGTAGTCAATGCACATACGCATTGATCCGTCCTTCTTTTTAACAAACAGTATCGGCGCCCCCCATGGCGACGAACTTGGTTGTATAAATCCTTTCTCCAACAATTTGTCTAATTGTTTCTTTAATTCTTGCATTTCTGCAGGTGCCAAACGATAAGGTGCTTTGGCAATCGGTGTTGTCCCTGGTATTAAATGGATTCTGAATTCAACTTCTCTATCTGGAGGTTGTCCTGGCAATTCTTCTAGGAATACATTTGAAAATTGAGATACTACTGGAATATCTTTTAGTTCTTTTCCTTTAGTGTTAGTGATTATAGAAATCAAATACACTAATGATCCTTTTCTTACATAACTTGCAGTTTTCATCACAGAGATGAATTTTGTAGATCTAGATGGTTTATCTCCTTTAATTGTTATCATTTTACCTTTTAGTGAATTTACTTGAATTGACTTTTGATCACATAAAATACTGGCTTTATTGGTTATTAACCAATCCATTCCTAAAACAACATCGAATCCTGCCAGATTCATGGGATAAAGATTTGCAATAAATTTCTGATTTAAAATCTCTATTCTTGCTCCCTGCAAGATTTCAGAAATCCTAACGGTTTCTCCATTAGCTGTCTCTACTAAGCATTCTTGTGGTAGTTTAGTTAATGACTGATTTAGAAATTTGCAAAATGATGTATTAAAAAAACTTTGGTTCGCACCAGAGTCAAATAATACTTTAGCAAAAATATCATTAACTAAAAACGTACCAGCTATGACATCTGGAATCATCTTGGCATCATTTGTAGTCAGAACAAATGCTCTAGCATTTTGAGTATTCTTGTTGTTTGTAGCTGGAGCTAATTTCGGGCAATTAGGCTTGATATGACCTTGTTCTCCGCAATTATAGCATATCTTATTGTTAACTTTCTTCCTGCAATTTTCTTCCTTGTATCCCGATATTTTGCAAAAGTTACAGTATATGGAGCATCTTCCTGAATGCTTTCTTTTGCAATACCTACAGTAGGGTGCAGAGGTAGAACCAACATTTCTCCCATGGTTAGAATTTTCAGAACGAAATTCTTGAGTCATCTTCTGGGTTAGGTTCCTCCTTTGATCTTCTTCTCATATACGAACTAACTCATCTGTCAAGGTATTTGCCAGTTGTACAGCTTCTTCTATGGTTTGAGGTCTAGCTGCCTTGACTACGTGTCTAATCTCCCCAATTAATCCCCAGATATAACGGGAGATTAACACTGGTTCATGTGAAGCAAGGGTTGGCACTATTCTAGCATATTCAAAGAATAATTTAGTGTATCCCTTACTATCTACACCAGTCATCCTAAGGTTTAGAAATTTGTTTGCTATCTGTTCCTTCTCATTGGGTGGGCAGAATTTCCTTTCTACCTTGTTCTTAAATTCTTCCCATTCCATATTATAAGTTCTATCACTTCCTCTTGATTGGAGGATAGTGTTCCACCATTCTAATGCTGAATTCTTAAACAGATTAGAGGCAAACAATATCTTATCTTCTTCAGCACACTTGCTTATTCTTAAGACTGCCTCAGTCTTCTCTATCCAGCGTAGGGCTGCAATGGCCCCTTCGTTGCCCGAGAATTCCATTGGTTTACAAGACCATAATTCTTTATAAGAACAACCGTAAGACACGGTTCTTCTCTTTTTGGGAATGGGCATTTGAAGTACAGGTCCATTGTTCACGCTGTTTTCTGGTTCGATTGGTCGCTTACTGCTATGCTTACTTTTATTATTCGCTTCTTGAATCGTTTGAATAATAAATGGCATTGCATCTATGATTCCTTGTGCTACTATATGTTTAACGGCACTATTATCCATTTGGTTTCCATTGTTATTGATGCTCGGATTCTCATTAACCACGTTAATGTTACTCTGGTTATCATTATTCAGATTTCCTTGATTTTCTTCGTCGGCCATCTGAATTTTAAACATTTACCAATCATTAATAGAGTAATTAAATAGTTTAAGTAACAACCACTTAATACACATATTGGTCAAAAACGTCGTGCATTGCGACTTTACTCTATTCATATACTATTATGCATCTATTACATACTAGTACTGAAATAAAATTACAATACCAACTGAAATAGAATTACACTAATAGTAATAGGCATCCATACACACATATATATATATTATTATTATTATTATTATTATTATTATTATTATTATTATTACCGCTTTACCATTTTCACATTCACGGATATGGATTTATCCAAAAATCCATATTGCGTTCGTCGTATTTCCATACGAGTCGCTCTCCTACCTGTCGCATTCTCTCACTGCTTTCTAAAATTTCCTCACTAAATGTCCTAAGTTCTTGCACGTTTTCTGCACTCATTGGGGGTGCAGGTTCTAGGACTGGGTTCGGAATCTGGGGTGCGGGTTCCTGATGTGGGGGTGAAAGTGCCTGAAATCGGTAAGGATCTTCTAAGATCTCCCTAATGTAGTCATCATGGTAATAGGGATCTAAAGGGTCCATACCTGGGTAGGCTCCTATGTTCTGTATAGGTGTGTCTTCTTGAATCGGGTAACGTTGCACATAGTCCCTATCGTCATCCAACCAGGGATCGTAATTTGGGTCTAGGGGGTTTGGTGCTGGTACCCTAGGGATTTCTTCCGGATTGAAGTCATGCATCTCTACTTGGTTTTCAGGGTCTATCTCCATGGGTTGATCAGGGATTGACAGTTGTGGTTGGGGTGCTATTATTTGCTCCAGACTTGGGTCAGCAGCAGTTGTAGCTAGGATATGGAAATTGGCTAAGCTTCTATTAAGCATATCCTGTGTATGGGCATCTGTCTTTCGCTTAACGGCTGCTAAAGCTCTTTGCTGTTGCAACTTTCGCATTCTTTTCCTACGCGCAAAAGCTTCCTTACTGAACCATCCTCGTTTCTTATGAGGGAATGGCTCTTCTGACTGAGCTTTAAAAGCAAACATCCATTCTTCCTGATCAGCAGAATACCCAGAAAGGGGAGGCTGTGAAGAGGTACCTTCACTCCTAGGTGAATCAGACAACTGACGACACATGTCTGAGGGTCCTTGTTCACTCATACTGTAAACTAACAAATAGTCAAATAACACATAACAAATAAATACAGTTATGCATATATTTCGTAATTTATTTCCTAACACAAAATTTAAGTGTCAGCAGAACACTTCTTTGGCTTAGACCAGTGGCTAGGCTCTGATACCACCTTCTGACGCAACCCCCGATCCCTTATTTGTCCTGGGAACGGGCGGACGCGAACTCAAAGTTTCGGTGGTATCAGCTTGTAAATTTGGCAGCGGAAATTACATCAGGACCGTAGTTAGGAAATATTTATCAGAGTAAAACCACCATATTTGATATTAATAATCACATGGGTAAAACCCAAGTTTCTTATTACAATACGTTTATAGGGATAAACCCTATTTTATTAAATTTAAAACATCGTCTTTTAGGTAACTTTTATAGCCACATTTTTTCCAAGCCTTCAGTGCTCTCCAGCTGGCTTTTTACTAATTGGCTGTCACATTGTGTTACCTGAAACGCGTATTAAAAACATTTGTCAGTGGGAAATACTGGTGAGTGAATCTCAGTTTAATCAAGAAACATTTTATCAATTAAAACAGTATTGAGAGCGGTCGCATTGTTTATTTCTACACAATTACTCATTCAGTACTGTCAATCCTGACTGGTGGGTCAAATTACCCATTGGCTAACTCGTTGTCCAATGGTAACGTGTTGTCGTCCCGACTTACTACTCACAGCGTAGTAAATTTTGTATACAAAACCCCAACATACCGGCAGTAATTGAAGAACTACAAAGACTTAATCACTGCTTAATCACATTGTAAAGCATTAAGGTTTTGTAAAACATTACAAAAAGTTTAACAAAAATTGGATAAACTCACATTGCTATCTTAGACTTCGCGTAAGGGTTTCCTGGGAATAATCTATAATTTACACAAATGTACATAGATTAATATCATAACCCTTTGAAAATATTAATGATACCCTCCCCGAGACGGTATTCCAACAACTACGTCGGGCAGAACCACGACAGTTGTTACGGAACCCTAAATCAATCGGGCAGCGTATCTAGTACGAAACTGGGGTTATAATACTTACAACGGAGCAGAACCTCGCTAAGTAGGGGGTATAATACCAGCTTTCTATGCCTAATATTCAGAAATTGTGATACAGAAACGTTTTTTAGCGAATTGAGTTGAAGCCCGAGGCCTCCTTTATATAGTTGCTGAACTTGACTCTCACGCGGCCCGCGTAAGAGTAGCCTTAGGGCTACGCGGCCCGCGTCAAAGCTAGTCAACGGACTAGCTTGTCCGGCTCATCATATAGGTCCGCCACGATGTCGACACGTGTCGGCCTAGGGTGTCTCTGCGTTGTTGATCTCACGCGGCCCGCGTAAGCTTAAGGGGGATCTTACGCGGTCCGCCTAAACTAAAGAAATCAACGAAATCAGTTTCAGCCTTGATACCCCCCGCGTGAGTGTTGGGGTGGGTCCTACGCGGCCCGCCTCAGCTTAAAAATCAGGTTTTTATTTATTTTAAATACTATTTAATGTATTTCGGACTCGGTTTTCACATACGGGGTGTGTTTAAAGACATATTGGGCCATTTTAAAATATACTAGGGTGTCGGAAATATTATGAGGGTGTCGGTTTTATTTAGGATTGTTATAGAAAACCCTTAAATTATAAAGAGGGCAATAATAGAGGGACTAGAATAGTTAAACTTGAAACTTTAGTTACTAGTAAATAAAATAAACTCCAAACACACACCTAAGTGTATGCTTGGATCGATCAGAACACAGGAGCGACCAGGAGCTCCTCTCCAAAACCCTAGTTCACTAAAAATTGATCAATTTGAGGTTCAATTCAGTCCCAAATCGAAATCTGAACATAGATTCGTGATCACCTCGTCAAAGGGATCATAAGGTATGCCAAATTAGGTTGTTTTGATTCAACTTAAATTCCTTGCATGTGATAGAAATCGAATGTTTAGCTTGATTTTGTGATGTATTGACTAAATTAGATGTGATATGATGTCTAAGGACAAATCCTAGATGATTTCTTGACAAAATCTTGCATGATGCATGTAGGGTTTCATAATCACCATTGTAGGTGATTGATGAGCTTGAAGAAACTTGATAAATGCTAAAATTATAACTCTTGTTCTAACACAATCTGAATTTAAGAAGTAATTTCAGAAATATTGATGTTAAGATATGTGCAAAGTTGACTAATTGAAGTGAAATTAGATTATACACTACTAGAAAATTGGGCAATTGTGACCAAAATTTGCTACCGAAAAAAATGATAACAAATTTAGCCACCGATTTGCCACGGAAATGAAAATAAGTGTATTTATCATGATATGGTAGCAAAGTGGTTGCAATTTTTGGCACCTTTTTATTTTCGGTAGCAATTTGTGAGAAAAATACGCAAAAACATAAAAAATAAAAAGGTATTTGTTAATTGTGACCATGTTATCGGTGACAACATGAAAATTCAAATATGCGGGTTATTATTTAGTGGATCTGCGCGCTTCAAAATTCAATTAGGGTTCCAACCAATGATATTGTTAATCCTTTTTTATTTTAGCCACCAGAACCTTCATCAATGTTAATCCTGTTTTACTTTTAGCCACCAGAACCTTTATCAAAAAAGCTCACTTCATTTTGCCTCTTCGAATAACCGACTATGTTCTCTTCGTTTCCCTCATTCAATAACCAATCACACATCATGTCTCGCTTAATCCACTCCAGATTATCACCATCCAGATTATCGTAAGTTTCTCACTCTCAATCCCCCGTTTTCCCACTAAAATCTGTCAAAAAATGAACCTAAATCGCCCAAAATGGTTCAAAAATGAATTCAAAAACCTAATTTAATCGAATCAGGTGTTTTTTGTTTGTAATTAGAGGAAAATAAGTTATTATTGGGGTATTTATGGTTATTGTTGTTTATAGGATGCTTTAATTTGGAGAATTAGGGTTTAGTTACTGTTATGATGATTTTGTTTTGTATAATTGGATATGTATGTGATATTGAAGGAATACATTGGGATTAATTGGAAGAAGAAGGTATTTTTCAACTGATTCTAATAAGATTGATGAGCCACTTAAAGTAGAGGAAGCTGAAACAGTACAGACTACACCTCCTCTGGTAGAAAAGGTATCTTCAGGTTTTGTGTGCGTGTGTGTGTTTATGTATATGTGTGTGTTATATTGAGTGAGATCATGTATATAGAGTGCCATTTGAGGATGATAAGATCACAATCCCTTACTAAAAAGAAGGTTTTATAAGTACAAATGCTAATATCATTGTCACATAATTAATGTTGATTAGAACATAGTGTAATGTATTGATTGCGAGTTCGACCATTAGTTAAATATCTAAAGTGTTCTTCATCTTTGTCTAGCAGATAGTGTAATGTACGGGCTTTGTAGGTGATTTTCTTCGTGTACTTATGTCTATATGTTTTATGTCTACTTGACTATAGTTGCAAAACATGTTTATATAGTGTGGGGCTGTTTCTGCAAATACCTCCAAAAGTCTGATAAAGTGATAATTCAGATTCAATGGTTTGCAACTGGTTTGCAACATGTCTAACAAGATACGAAGATAATAATAAAGAGTAAAGTCCTTTTTGAGTCCCTGTGTTTTGTGTGTTTTAACTATTTGAATCCAAAAACCAAACTTGTCTTGATTTGAGTCCATGTGGTTTGTAATTTTAACCCTTTGAATCCAAAACATAAACCACACCCAAATTAGAAGTTAACCCCTCACCATGTACCAGGCACGTGAGGGGCAATTTTGTCCATCTACCCTTTATTTTAATCCCAGCCCATATAATGCTTTCTTTACCAACCTCGTATGTCATCTTCCCCCAAAAATTAAGAACCCTAGACTTCTAAAGGTCAGTAAATAGATATGGTGTCTACTTTGTGTAAAATAAGATATGGTGTCTAAGACTTTTTTAGTATCTTTCTGTGTAATGAACTAACTTACCAGTTGACCGAATTTTGACTAAAAAATTGTAATGGTCAAATTTTAAGCTTGTATGAACTGTTATGAATGAAAAAAAAACTTGTTTTAAATTAGCTGTAATATGTTTTGCTTGTGTTTTGAATGGAATGTGCTGAATTAGGTGAAACTTGTTTTGCGAGTAAAAAATGTTCTGCGAGTAAGCGAGTAAAACTTGTATATAACACCTCGAAAATTCGTGTTCAATGAAATAACGACACGTGTCATATAAGACAAAAGTGATATAAACCCGGGTATAATTAAAGATGTATGGCAGGATTTAAAAGTGTCGTCATGTTAATTTTTACCTCTGAACGACCTCGTTTATAAATCCCAAGACCCAATCATATATTATGAACATCTAATATACCTTTAATCCAGCAAATTGATGGCAGTAATTGAATTCAAAAGTGCAAGATAGGATCCTATGGAATTTCTACGGTAAACCTTCGTTTATGGCACTTTCAAAAGAATCCAAGTAAACACTTCAAAGTGGTAGGGTATATAACTGTTCAAGGCACATTTTAGAGGCCCCTTACTGATAAAACATGGCCAAAATCGTTACACATCAGTTGCCCCTTCGAATGCCTGAAAGAACAAGAGTTTTTGGCTGCTGAAGAAGGCTTGCGCACCGCAAGCACAATCCTTACGGTGCGCAAGGAGTGCCCAGCTCCAACAGATTCGCCTGTTTGCTGTTTAAACTCACTAACTGACCTTTAAACGATTTTCCTCATATTTGGAAGACCCCTAAATGGCTCCTAGACATTAGGGACATGTGTTAGTGATCAGGGAACATTGCTAGAGTTGTTTGTCAACAATCTAAGTGTTCTTGAGCACTATAAAAGGCCATGAAGTTGCAACCATTTGATCATTCACTTCTTGTGCAATTCTGGAGCTTTTGGGAGCTTAAGAGCAGACACAAGACCTTCCTAATCAAGCATAGGACTTCAGTAAGTTTGCTTAACCCTTCCTAGTTAAGTTTTTGCTTAGTTTTAGCTTAAAAGTCAAACTGTCGTAATTAACGGTTGACTTAGCGATTAATCACTAATGGTCTAGTGATTAGTCGAATTGAAAGTAGTTATAAGTTGGTAATTATGTGGGTAATAAACCCTTAAAAGGGTTCCCCCTGATTCCCACTCTAACTAGGTCAAATGTCGTGTCAAACTAGTGATTAAAAAGTCAACATGATACTTAGTTTCTAATTTATGCATAATTAGCAATGTAGAACACATACAACCTGTTTGATCATTAATATAACTTGGTAATTAGTGTAAGAACATGTCTAAACATGTTCAACCCGACAATTTTATGTTTAGACCCGGTTCGGAAGCGAAAGTCGCAAAGCTTTGACTTCAGTTCTGACCCATTTTGGTATGTTTTAGAAATACCTTAGAGCTCTATTTGGACCAAGTTACATGCTAGTATAACCCTCTGTGATTATACACCATGGTTCATTAGTTAACCAATTAATATGCATGATTCCGTTAATTGCTCATATGTTGACCATTATGCCCTTCACATTAAAACGTGATTTTTGCAAATATAAAAGAGTAGGAACTTTAGTTACTGATATATAAACTTGCACCTAAAATTTGACATCAGTTTGAGGTGTAGTTTGAGAGTTATGCTCATTAGCGTAATTAAAAGCTTCTTTAGCGATTAAACGACGTCATTAGCGTATAGCCTATTTAAACTCACTTTTTGATATCAAACTTATTACCCACTGATGTAATATATTATTTTGGGATTTTGAAGATTTTTAATTAATTTTAGGTTGAGCATAACTTATAGTCGTAGGCTTAATCCGGTAATTGTCGGTTTTGCCCTTACGGCCTATAAAATGAATTTTACATATCTAATCGACTCCAAACCTTTTGCTACTGATTAGATATGATAAATAAATTATTTTAAGCCTTCTGGAATGATAAAAATATCAACTTTAAACGGCTTCTAATCGCCTTATTAAGCGTTTTTAGCGCATAGTATGTACTAAGACTATTTTTAAACATACAAGGGGGATACCTACTGATATTTTAGGTAAATTATAATATTTTAACAGTAAGCAAAAGTTGTTTAACTCAGACTTCAGTTTTGAGCTTTTCGGCTTATGTGAAATTACCAAAATGCCCCTGCGGTGCATAGTTTGGTTATAATTGATAAATTTCACATATATACCTTACCCTACTGTTATAACTTATTAAATTGAGTATTTTTGCTGATTACATCAGACCTGTAACTCAGTTTAATACTTAAACTCTTTTATACCCTTGTAAATGACCAAACTACCCCTACGGAGCATAGTTTGTGTTTAAATACGTTTAGGGCATAATAAAAGACATCTTACTGATGTCACAACATATTTGAAGCATATTAACTTAGGAAACCTGTATATGGCTCTTATGAATACCCGTTACGCTTATTACGCGTTCGGTTCGGTTTATGTAACTAGTTTGCATAAATTAGCCGAAACGGGTCAAACCTTATCGGTTTTATCTCAAAATCCAGAATGTGTATTAAATACCCATATTAAGCATGTCTCCGAACTTGTCGGGTCTAAATCACATTCTATCCGGTCTTCGCTTAATCGTGCGTACGAACCGTATCTTTGAAACTAACCGGTCTAAGCTTAAGCTTAATTAAAGACCCGTTAGGATTCTAATAGGTTATTATAAACCTTCGTTCCAGATTAGGAGAACCAGTAAAAGCTACTTGCATTTGCTTATTGTGATTATTACTTTGCTCAGGTAAATACTTTTAACTTATTTTCCCTATACGGGCTTGGGTTACGGTATATAAAATACCGCTTGGTCGGGCATTAAATCTTCCATCGTTTGGTGGTTAATTGAATAATTTAATCGGCCCGTTTAATTATGTTTTGTTTACTTAAAGCCTTTGGGGGGTTAATGACCATGTCCCGGATATCCCTGGCATCATTTTACGAAATGGCCACGACTTAAGCGTGGGGTGTAGGCGTACACCCGTCAGTGCATAAAAGAATAATGTGGTGTGTCTATTGATCTTTAACCCGGACACGATCCGGGCTACTGAACGCATAAGGAACATGTAATTCTTTTACAAGATTATATATTTAAATAATTATCCCAAGTTATAAAATGTTTATGCCGCGTGCATCCAAATCAATTTTTAATCATTTTCTAAAATGAGTCAGTTGATTGTATTTACCAGTGTAAACTGCCGTATTTTCCCAAAAAGATTAAATGCAGGTACTAAGCGTAATTGGCTGGGATTTCTCCTTAGCATCAATAGAAGTCTCGCAAGCTTAAGATGCCTAAAAGTCTGTTGATGTATTGTTTCCATTTTATTTTTGACCCGTCTGTGGATAAACAATCAACTGTTGTGATACACGATATTACAATATTATATTCGGTTGAATTATATCTTTCATTTTGCTTCCGCTGTGCATATTAAATATTGTGTTGTTTGACTATTATGTTGCCAACCACGTCACGATACTCCCCACCGGGCCCACCGGTGACACGTGGAAAATCGGGGTGTGACAGGTTGGTATCAGAGCCAACACTGAGTGAGTTAAACACTAGCCTTTTGTGTTTAATCTCAGTTACACAATTGCACATTTCAAAAACTTTCGAGTCTAGACACATAACATAGGACAAATTCCACTTTGTTTGGTTTTGTTTTGTCCTTTATTTTATATTCTTGTCGTTATCTTATGTTGTATTGACAGGATCAAATGTGCCGCCAAGATTCTTTAGAAGAAGAGGACGAGGCAAGGGGCCAATCACCGCCCCCAATGATAATGAAGCCGGGCCTTCGCATATGCGAGCTCCTTCTACCACCGAGAGTGACGATCCTCGACAGAACCGGAGGAACCTTTTCGAGCCGGCTAGACGGTCGGTTTCGCACAGTTCGACACCTCCCGTTCATAACTCATATGGGCCACATTCGGAAAATGAGCCCAATAACCCACAACCCTCCTACATACCCCTACAGCGATCTTTATCGCACCATTCTTTTGGTGACCCTACACCTGTTTTTAGGGGCCGGTTCAACCCGGCAAATTATATCCAAGAACCAGTGGGTTTTAACCCATTGGGACCGGAGGACCACTTCTCGGGAGATAATGCTATGGACATGGACGAGGACACGGATCCCGTCGAACCTTCCAGTGGTACACCGAACCATCCCATAGAGATTTCGGATGGCTCTTCTTTTCACGGATCACCCTACGGTGGTCCAAACAGCTTTCAGGCGAGGTTTACTCAGCACGAGTGGTACTTCACACCCTCGCATCATTCGTCGCCTCATCAGCAGCAACAGCAGCAGGATCCCTCTGTGGATTCACGGTTTGTGGCAGTCACGCCACCGCCTCCACCACCACCAGTTCAGCCGGCACCTCCACAACCGCCGAGGCGTAAGAGAACCGGAGCGCGGATGTCCGCGCGAGGAGGAGACTTTCATTTTAGCTCTCCTCGACAATCAAGTGGCAGTCATTATCCGCCACATCAAGAAGATCCACAAATGGGTGGACCTTCGAACCCAGTTGCACAGCAACCACCACCGATGGGTTTTGATAACCCGATTCCAGCATACACGGGTTCTATGGCGTACAACCCGTTTGAACAGCCAGCTCACACCAACTACGGTTACGCTGAAGCCGACCCATACATGGTAGCGGCCAATTACAACGCCTTTAACCCGGAAGGACCGTATGGAGTTCCTTGGGGAGTAGGGTACCCAACTCATGGGTACCAGATACCTGCCAGACCTATTATACGGATGCAATCGCAGCCGCCACGGTTTTCTCCCCCTGAATGGGAGGAAATTCTTCAGAGACTGGACCAGGTTGAGCGAGACTTTCACCGCGATCGCAGGGAGCGACAGACTTTCTTCCAAGGATTGACAAGCCTAATAAAAGGGAAGAGCAAGAAGGACCATTGAATCCTTCCACTGTTGTTGTAATTTCCTTGTATCATTTGAGCCCCTGCGTGGGCCTGTCTTGCTGTATTAGCCCCTGCGTGGGTATGCATGTTTGTTTGTTTTGACCCCTGCGTGGGTCTATCTTTCTGTTAAACCCCTACGAGGGTATGATGTTTGTTTAAGTCCCTGCATGGACTAGTATGTTGTTTGACCCCTGCGTGGGTATATTGCTTTGTTAAAAAGTCCCGTTTAGGGCGACGTGTAACCTATTTAATAATTAATGGAATGCTATGTTATAAATTTCATTTTGCTACTATATGCATGAATATATTACATGAAATAAATAAATCAAAACCATTCCTTTTGATAATAATCTGCCTATTAAATATTGAATAAGAATCTTAAGAGTGAAACCTAGCCTGAGTGTCATTATGAAGACCTGGCCATGATGGTAAGACCTGTTTAAAAGATTCAAATCCCTGTTAACATCTGTAAACATGTTAACGCTCCTGGCAGACGTGATTCATTAAAATCACACACGTCTTTCTTATATAAGGATTCTTCAAAAGATTCCTAACCCAATTTAATGATCTCTGAATCATGGGTTTAGGTCATCAATTAAGATGATCATATTTTGACCATACATTGGTAATATAGTGCCTACGGGCCTTGCTCATTTCTACATGAGCCAAAAGACAGTGGTAGCGATGACTCCCTGTCTGAGAAAGGTAATAAACTATGTTCAAGCCTTAAAAGCTTTGATTCTCTGAAATTATAGCTTATAATTAAAAAATGTCCTTGTGACTAGGCCTTTTGTGCTACAAATAAATATGTTATTGTTTTATAATTAGGATAAATTATAATAAAAAAATCACAAATGAATATGATTAATAAATTAACCAAATATGGTCTCTGTTTACCATGGTTAATGAATTGCCATTAAATATAATTCCATAATAAACTCCCAAGTAAACTATTGTCCTTGTTTTATGTAACAGTTCAATTAAAATGGCTAACTCGGACGAAATTAAAAGCCATCCAGTGGAGAATATTGATAACGCCCAAATTAATTTAACGGGTGCTGAATTGAAAGCGTTGGTCGACGACGCTGTTACAAAGGCATTGGAGCGGCAGTACGAAGAGTATAGTGGGACTCGGAGTAGGACCCTATCTACACCGCATTCAAAGCCACCTTCCAAGAAGGAAGAACTGAAGAAAGATGATGATCGACTCTCCTCGAACCACCACAGTGCTCCATCTCAGCAGGTTGTACTAAATCAAGAACCCCGTAGTAAGGGTTGCTCCTATAAATACTTTGTTTCATGCAAGCCCAGGGATTTCATTGGGGAAAAGGGAGCCATTGACTGCATGACGTGGTTAGATGAGATGGACACAGTTGTGGATATCAGCGGATGCGCTGAGAGGGATATAGTCAAGTTTGTGTCGCAATCTTTTAAAGGCGAGGCTTTAGCCTGGTGGAGATCACTGATTCAAGCCACTGGGAAGATCCCATTGTACAACATGTCTTGGGAACGATTCGTTGCCCTCATCAGGGAAAATTACTGCCCCCAGCATGAGGTGGAGAAGATAGAGTCTGGTTTTCTATCGTTGGTAATGACAAACCTTGACTGTCAAGCTTACCTCATGAGCTTCAACACAATGTCCCGGTTGGTTCCGTATCTGGTAACCCCGGAACCAAAAAGAATAGCTCGTTTTATCGGTGGTTTAGCCCCGGAAATTAAGGCAAGCGTGAAGGCTTCTCGGCCAGCTACTTTCAAATCTGTAGCTGACATATCTCTGTCCCTCACTCTGGATGCGGTCAGACAAAGATCGCTGAGGAACAAAGATGCTGAGAAGAGAAAACGTGAAGATGATAATTCACGGAGGTCGAACAAGAAGCACCGTGGAAACGGTGACAACAAGAAGGGATCTGAGTCAAGGAAAGATGGGCATCAGTCTGGTGAGAAGCCCAAGTGCAAGATTTGCAAGAAACAGCACTTTGGAAAGTGCAGACTCGATTCGAACTCGCAAACTCAGTCGAGAACGTTTGCTTGCAGAATATGCAAGTCCAAGGATCACGAGACCTTGGATTGCAAAAAGCTGAAAGATGCAACTTGCTACAGCTGTAATGAGAAAGGGCACATTAAAACCAACTGCCCTAAATACGCCAAGAAGCCTGAAGAGGCCAAGAAGACAAATGCTAGAGTCTTTAGGATGGATGCGAAGGAAGCGGTTCTAGACGACAATGTGATTACAGGTACTTTCCTTGTAAATGATGTCTATGCAAGAGTACTTTTTGATTCAGGCGCTGATAAGTCTTTCGTAGATCATAAGTTTTGCAAATTGCTGAATTTACCTGTCAAAACCTTGAGTATAAATTATGAGGTAACGTTAGCAGATGGCACCATAGAAACCGTCTCAACTGTGTTAGATGGATGTGTTATATCCATTAAGAACCACTCTTTTCCTCTGTCTCTACTTCCCTTTAAGTTAGCCGGTTTTGACATAGTTTTGGGTATGGACTGGTTATCTCATAACCAGGCCCAAATTGTCTGCAACAAGAAGCAAGTGGTGATAAAGACTCCGTCTGGTGAATCACTTACCATTCGGGGAGATACCCAGTATGGACTGCCTGAGCAGGTTACTATGCTCAAGGCTTCCAAGTGTTTAAAGAAGGGTTGTGTCATCTACATGGCACAAGTGATTATTGATGAGCCTAAACCTAAGTTGGAAGACATCCCCGTCATTTCTGAATACCCTAAAGTGTTTCCTGAAGAGCTGCCTGGTTTGCCACCAGATAGGCAAGTGGAATTCAGAATTGACATCATCCCGGGAGCAGCACCTGTTGCTAGAGCACCTTACAGGTTGGCACCAACAGAAATGAAGGAATTGAGGACACAACTGGATGAATTGCTAGCTAAAGGTTTTATTAAACCTAGTTCGTCTCCTTGGGAAGCACCAGTCTTGTTTGTCACGAAGAAGGATGGATCGATGCGTCTGTGCATCGATTATCGTGAGCTTAATAAAGTCACGATAAAGAATAGGTATCCTTTGCCCAGAATCGACGATTTGTTCGATCAATTGCAAGGGGCAAATTATTTCTCGAAGATTGACTTGAGGTCAGGCTACCATCAACTGAAGGTTAGAGATGAAGACGTACATAAAACTGCATTTAGGACTCGTTATGGTCATTACGAGTTCCTAGTGAAGCCTTTTGGGCTCACTAATGCACCGGCCGCGTTCATGGATCTCATGAATCGCGTTTGCAAGCCATACTTAGATAAATTCGTCATCATTTTCATCGACGACATTCTCATTTACTTGAAGAACCAAGCTGACCATGAGAAACACCTTCGCTGTATTCTCGAACTCCTACATCATGAGAAACTCTATGCCAAATTTTCCAAGTGTGAATTTTGGCTTCGAGAAGTCCAATTCCTTGGACATGTGGTGAGTGAGCGTGGTATCCAAGTGGATCCCGCTAAGGTTGAAGCAGTTATGAACTGGCAAGAGCCGAAGACGCCTACAGAAATTCGTAGCTTTCTAGGCTTGGCGGGATATTATAGGCGTTTCATTGAAAATTTTTCAAGGATTGCTGCACCCCTAACTTCCTTGACTAGGAAAAAGGTTAAGTTCGACTGGGGACCGAAGCAGCAAGGATCTTTTGATATTCTGAAGCAAAAGTTGAGCAACGCTCCTATACTGACATTGCCTGAAGGTACCGAAGAATTCGTAGTTTACTGCGATGCATCACACACTGGCATGGGGTGTGTGCTTATGCAGAAAGAAAAAGTTATTGCCTACGCTTCAAGACAGTTAAAGGTGCACGAAAAGAATTACACCACCCATGACTTGGAGTTGGGTGCCGTTGTATTCGCACTAAAACTGTGGAGACATTATTTGTATGGTATCAAGTGTGTGATCTATTCTGATCACAAGAGCCTTCAACATCTGTTTAACCAGAAGGATTTAAACATGAGGCAGCGCCGATGGATGGAGACGTTGAATGATTATGATTGTGAAATCAGATACCATCCCGGCAAGGCGAATGTAGTCGCTGATGCCTTGAGTCGAAAGGAAAGGGTGAAACCCATCCGAATCAATGCCAAGAGCATTGAGATAAAGAACAGTTTGACTGAAAGGTTGTTAGCTGCACAGAGGGAAGCTGTGTTGGAAGCTAACTATCCTAACGAGAAGCTAGGGGTAACTGAGGAGCAGTTATCTCTTGGCAAGGACGGGATTCTGAGATTAAATGGACGAATATGGGTTCCAATTTATGGAGGACTTCGAGATGTTATCCTTCAGGAAGCCCATAGTTCTAAATATTCCGTTCATCCTAGAGCTGATAAGATGTACCAGGATCTAAGGGCAAACTATTGGTGGATAGGCTTGAAAAAGTCTGTAGCTGCCTATGTAGCTAAGTGCTTGACTTGTGCGCAAGTCAAAGCAGAACATCAAAAGCCGTCAGGCTTGCTACAACAGCCCGAACTTCCTACGTGGAAGTGGGAAATGGTAACTATGGATTTTATCACCAAGTTACCTAAGACAAGGAAAGGAAATGATACAATATGGGTTATAGTTGATAGACTGACTAAGTCAGCACATTTCTTACCCATCAAGGAGACTTATAGCTCCGACATGTTAGCCCAACTGTATGTAGATAAGATTGTAGCCTTACATGGCATACCTGTGTCTATTATCTCTGACAGAGATACTAGATACACGTCACATTTTTGGAAAAGTTTCCAACAATCTTTGGGCACGCGTTTGAATTTTAGTACGGCTTACCATCCTCAGACTGACTGACGGACAGAGTGAGCGTACCATCCAAACATTGGAAGACATGCTACGTGCATGTGTAATTGATTTAGGTGGTAGTTGGGATAACCACCTACCCTTGATTGAATTCTCCTACAACAATAGCTACCATACCAGCATTAAGGCTGCCCCTTTCGAGGCCTTATACGGTAGAAAGTGTAGAACGCCCGTTTGTTGGGCGGAAGTTGGAGATATCCAATTATCAGGACCAAAGATAGTCTTTGAAACGACGGACAAGATTGTCCAGATTCGTGACCGTCTCAAAGCTGCCCGAGATAGGCAGAAGAGCTACACAGATCCAAAGCGTAATTTCACTTCGAAGTAGGTGACAAAGTATTGCTTAAAGTATCACCCTGGAAGGGAGTGATGCGATTTGGTAAGAAAGGCAAGCTAAGCCCGAGATACATAGGACCTTTCGAGGTCATCGAACGTGTCGGGTCAGTTGCCTATAAGTTAAACTTACCTGAAGAGCTCAATAGTATACATAATGTATTCCACATCTGCAATCTGAAAAAGTGTTTCAATGACGAATCACTGGTCATACCACATACAGATGTGCATATAGATGAGAGCTTGAAATTTGTGGAAAAACCATTGTCGATTGAAGATCGACAGGTTAAGAAGCTTCGAAGGAAGCATGTGCCTATGGTAAAGGTCAAATGGGATGCCCGTAGAGGTCCCGAATATACGTGGGAAGTTGAATCCACAATGAAAGAAAAATACCCTTATTTATTTCAGTAAATCTCGAGGTCGAGATTTCTTTTAAGGGGGTGAGGATGTAACACCTCGAAAATTCGTGTTCAATGAAATAACGACACGTGTCATATAAGACAAAAGTTATATAAACCCGGGTATAATTAAAGATGTATGGCAGGATTTAAAAGTGTCGTCATGTTAATTTTTACCTCTGAACGACCTCGTTTATAAATCCCAAGACCCAATCATATATTATGAACATCTAATATACCTTTAATCCAGCAAATTGATGGCAGTAATTGAATTCAAAAGTGCAAGATAGGATCCTATGGAATTTCTACGGTAAACCTTCGTTTATGGAACTTTCAAAAGAATCCAAGTAAACACTTCAAAGTGGTAGGGTATATAACTGTTCAAGACACATTTTAGAGGCCCCTTACTGATAAAACATGGCCAAAATCGTTACACATCAGTTGCCCCTTCGAATGCCTGAAAGAACAAGAGTTTTTGGCTGCTGAAGAAGGCTTGCGCACCGCAAGCACAATCCTTACGGTGCGCAAGGAGTGCCCAGCTCCAACAGATTCGCCTGTTTGCTGTTTAAACTCACTAACTGACCTTTAAACGATTTTCCTCATATTTGGAAGACCCCTAAATGGCTCCTAGACATTAGGGACATGTGTTAGTGATCAGGGAACATTGCTAGAGTTGTTTGTCAACAATCTAAGTGTTCTTGAGCACTATAAAAGGCCATTAAGTTGCAACCATTTGATCATTCACTTCTTGTGCAATTCTGGAGCTTTTGGGAGCTTAAGAGCAGACACAAGACCTTCCTAATCAAGCATAGGACTTCAGTAAGTTTGCTTAACCCTTCCTAGTTAAGTTTTGCTTAGTTTTAGCTTAAAAGTCAAACCGTCGTAATTAACGGTTGACTTAGCGATTAATCACTAATGGTCCAGTGATTAGTCGAATTGAAAGTAGTTATAAGTTGGTAATTATGTGGGTAATAAACCCTTAAAAGGGTTCCCCCTGATTCCCACTCTAACTAGGTCAAATGTCGGGTCAAACTAGTGATTAAAAAGTCAACAGGATACTTAGTTTCTAATTTATGCATAATTAGCAATGTAGAACACATACAACCTGTTTGATCATTAATATAACTTGGTAATTAGTGTAAGAACATGTCTAAACATGTTCAACCCGACAATTTTATGTTTAGACCCGGTTCGGAACCGAAAGTCGCAAAGCTTTGACTTTTGCTTTGACTTCAGTTCTGACCCGTTTTGGTATGTTTTAGAAATAACTTAGAGCTCAATTTGGACCAGGTTACATGCTAGTATAACCCTCTGTGATTATACACCATGGTTCATTAGTTAACCAATTAATATGCATGATTCCGTTAATTGCTCATATGTTGACCATTATGCCATTTTCACATTAAAACATGATTTTTGCAAATATAAAAGAGTAGGAACTTTAGTTACTGATATATAAACTTGCACCTAAAATTTGACATCAGTTTGAGGTGTAGTTTGAGAGTTATGCTCATTAGCGTAATTAAAAGCTTCTTTAGCGATTAAACGGCGTAATTAGCGTATAGCCTATTTAAACTCACTTTTTGATATCAAACTTATTACCCACTAATGTAATATATTATTTTGGGATTTTTAAAGATTTTTAATTAATTTTAGGCTGAGCATAACTTATAGTCGTAGGCTTAATCCGGTAATTGTCGGTTTTGCCCTTACGGCCTATAAAATGAATTTTACATATCTAATCGACTCCAAACCTTTTGCTACTGATTAGATATGATAAATAAATTATTTTAAGCCTTCTGGAATGATAAAAATATCAACTTTATAGAAAGAACCCGGAAACGGCTTCTAATCGCCTTATTAAGCGTTTTTAGCGCATAGTATTTACTAAGACTATTTTTAAACATACAAGGGGGATACCTACTGATATTTTAGGTAAATTATAATATTTTAACAGTAAGCAAAAGTTGTTTAACTTAGACTTCAGTTTTGAGCTTTTCGGCTTATGTGAAATTACCAAAATTCCCCTGCGTTGCATAGTTTGGTTATAATTGATAAATTTCACATATATACCTTACCCTATTGTTATAACTTATTAAATTGAGTATTTTTGCTGATTACATCAGACCTGTAACTCAGTTTAATACTTAAACTCTTTTATACCCTTGTAAATGACCAAACTACCCATACGGGGCATAGTTTGTGTTTAAATACGTTTAGGGCATAATAAAAGACATCTTACTGATGTCACAATATATTTGAAGCATATTAACTTAGGAAACCTGTATATGGCTCTTATGAATACCCGTTACGCTTATTACGCGTTCGGTTCGGTTTATGTAACTGGTTTGCATAAATTAGCCGAAACGGGTCAAACCTTATCGGTTTTATCTCAAAATCCAGAATGTGTATGAAATACCCATATTAAGAAAGTCTCCGAACTTTTCGGTTCTAAATCACATTCTATCCTGTCTTCGCTTAATCGTGCGTACGAACCGTATCTTTGAAACTAACCGGTCTAAGCTTAAGCTTAATTAAAGACCCGTTAGGATTCTAATAGGTTATTATAAACCTTCATTCCAGATTAGGAGAACCAGTAAAAGCTACTTGCATTTGCTTATTGTGATTATTACTTTGCTCAGATAAATACTTTTAACTTATTTTCCCTATACGGGCTTGGGTTATGGTATATAAAATACCGCTTGGTCGGGCATTAAATCTTCCATCGTTTGGTGGTTAATTGAATAATTTAATCGGCCTGTTTAATTATGTTTTGTTTACTTAAAGCCTTTGGGGGGTTAATGACCATGTCCCGGATATCCCTGGCATCATTTTACGAAATGGCCAAGACTTAAGCGCGGGGTGTAGGCGTACACCCGTCAGTGCATAAAAGAATAATGTGGTGTGTCTATTGATCTTTAACCCGGACACGATCCGGGCTACTGAACGCATAAGGAACATGTAATTCTTTTACAAGATTATATATTTAAATAATTATCCCAAGTTATAAAATGTTTATGCCGCGTGCATCCAAATCAATTTTTAATCATTTTCTAAAATGAGTCAGTTGATTGTATTTACCAGTGTAAACTGACGTATTTTCCCAAAAAGATTAAATGCAGGTACTAAGCGTAATTGGCTGGGATTTCTCCTTAGCATCAATAGAAGTCTCGCAAGCTTAAGATGCCTAAAAGTCTGTTGAACTATTGTTTCCATTTTATTTTCGATCCGTCTGTGGATAAACAATCGACTGTTGTGATACACGATATTCCAATATTATATTCGGTTGAATTATATCTTTCATTTTTCTTCCGCTGTGCATATTAAATATTGTGTTGTTTGACTATTATGTTGCCAACCACGTCACGATACTCCCCACCGGTGACACGTGGAAAATCGGGGTGTGACATTGTATCTATTACTTTGTACATTGTTGTTAACTTCTAATACTTCTCACCAATACTTGACTTCTTTCGCCCGGTTGTGTGAATTTGTACGTTTTCTTTGATTCTGACTTCTTGATTTTGTTCATTGTTTGTTTTGTAGATTGAAAAGTTGAACTTGGTTATCAAGGAGCTCGTTAAGGAAAAGGATGAAGAAAAAGAAAGGTTAAATGGAGTTATTGTAGGCTTGTTGGTTGAAAAAGAAAAAGATAAGGTGGACAAAGATGTCATGCTCAATCGGATGTCACAAATTGAAGCTATGTTAACCGCTATGGTTTGTGGGCTTGTTGGTTGAAAAAGAAAATGATATGGTGGACAAAGATGTCATGCTCAATCGGATGTCACAAATTGAAGCTATGTTAACCGCTATGGTTCGAAGATAGGCTATAAATTCTTGGTTTTGAATGTTTTGATGTTTATCATATTAGGATAATTTCGGTAATTTGATGTTTTAGTTGACATTTATATTAGAATGTTTTATAATTTTATATATTTTTGGGATTTTGTAATTTTATTCGATTATTTTATATAAATTTGTAATATTATAGAAATGCATTATGATGAAAAAAGCAGGGAAAATGAAAAATCTGGAAATAGAGAAACCGCTATGGTAGCAAATATGTCATTAAATGGTAGCAAATTTTCAACGAAAACGGTGGCTAAATGGTGACAACATCGGTGGCTAAATGGTACTAAAACGGTGGCAAAAAAAACCGTCACAACTTGGTAGCAAACAAGGCCATCCAGTAGGCGGTCACAAATAATTTTGACCATTTTTGTGGTGGCAAAAATATGGTAGCAAAGTATAAAAGTGGTGGCTATTTTGTGGCAATAGGGCAATTGACACGGGGTTTTTGCCACCGCATTTTCGGTTACAAAATGGTGGCAATATGGCAATTACTACCATTTTGCTACCGAATATGCGGTGTCAAAAGCCATATTTTCTAGTAGTGATAATTACAAGTCATGTACTTGGTAATAATTATGTGAAAATCTGACCCGCTAGGTGTTTGTTGAAATGCCTAAGTGGGGATTTAAATGTTAAATAAATAGGATGAAAACGCAGATTTGATTATTGTTTATAATGATGCGTTAATAATCATGAAAAGAGTTCTAAACCAATTGTAAATTGAACTCTCTCAGCAAAGAGTCCGGACCGTCAAGCGGACAAGCCGGAGGGAATACGCATGGGAAAGGTGTGCTCTAAAGGTACGCGACTTATAGTTTCGCTACGTTATGTTCAATTACTAGTCTTACTTTGTTATATTGATAATTGGTAAGGAAGTGAAACCATTAAGTCACGGAAGTGACAAAGTGCCCTAAACAAGTAAAATGGGTCAAAACATGAGTTAGAAATAGAGTTTGGAATGTTTGAAATGGTGGTCTTCGTTCGGCATCCAAACGAGTCAAAGCAAATTGAATGTATGCTTGTCAAATAGTGTTAAAAGCATGTTTATATCCTTGAAACAAGCATGACGATTTTTGCGTAAGCAACCCTTGGGAGGGAAGCGAAACGTCATAATCGGAGAATCCGGGATTGGGTAAATTGATTGTAGACATGAGATGATAAATAAACAAGTTGTTGAACTTGTAGACAAATGGGTCGAATAAGCAAGGAATCGGATTATAAGCCGATTGTTTGTAAACTGAAAATTTTCAGGAATGGTGTTGATAAACGCGTCCATAATTAAATTACGGTCGCGTAGGAAAAAGAATCGGTTAAAACGGACGCCCGAGTCAAAAGTTATGCCGATTTAAAGTTTAGAACTAAGAATAATGGAGCTGGGCTGAATTAGCAGCAACAAACAACAACAATCTGTTGAAAAACTTTGCTGGCGTCGCGCCACGGCTGAAGGCACACACCGTCGCGCGACGCGACGGCGGTGGCGCTACGCCACGGCCTCCCCTTCTTCCCCTCGCGTGACGCCAGCATCCAGAACCGAGAATTTCTTGTTTTTTTTTATACTTTTGAGTATGGAACTTGCTTATACTTGTTATTTAAAGTGTCAAACTAATAATTTTAAATGGTTTTGACCGTAGGTGAAGATGGAACCAAATCCGGATGGTGATCAAGCTATTATCAAGAACCGAACGCACTAAACAAAGCTTCCGCACTTGATCTATTTTGTCTTAGTATTATGTAGATACTTGAACTATATTTTCAAACGTTATCTAGTAGATACTTGAAGTTATGTTTTGTATGTTTAATGGATATTTTCCTTTTAACTGAAATTTCAGAATCAAATATGGTCTTTTAATCAAGAAATTTTTTTGTAAACTTGATATTTTACTATGAATTCCTTGTTTTGTATCATTAATCTTGTTACATTAAGTTGGGTCTTACAAGTTGGTAATCAGAGCTCAAGGTTGTCAATAAAGTGTTCGGTTCGAGCTTGATCAAGCATCCGGTAAGAGTGAATCGTTTTAAGTAGATTTAGAGAATATAGAAATAAATCATGAACAAATATGCATGAAAAGAGTGTGTAAGCTTACTCAAACACAGGAAATGCATGAAACAAGAACGGTTGAATCAAGTTATGAACTTGATTAAATCAAAACAAGTAATTCATATGTTATAAATGAAATCTTTAACAATTAATGTAAACATTTCAGTAATAGAGATGGCGGATGGAGGTAATAATGATGCGGTGCCAAGAGTCACCGAACAAATAAGAGAAGTGATTGCCGAAGAGGTTGGAAAGGCGATCGAAAATAGTTTGTCGGGCTTTATTGATAAAATTCAAAACACGGTTCTATCGATAGTAGACGAGAGAATCAAGAAATTGGAAGATAGTTCTAACCTAGCAAAGGAAAAGCCCGAAGGACGAAAGCCTTGTTCATACAAGGAATTCATGGCGTGTAAACCACCAATATATAATGGGGAGGTTGACCCAATAGTGTGCCAACGATGGCTAAGTGATATTGAAGGGGTATTCGAGAGGACCCATTGTGATGAAGATGACAACGTAGCCTATGGTATGGGTCAATTAAGGGGTCAAGCGAAAGATTGGTGGGATAACAAAAAGAGAGAGATTGGTAGTGAAGCGGCTAAGGTCATGACATGGGAGGAGTTCAAGACACCATTTCTTAAACATCATAGCCCCAAGGCGGTCGTTAATAGAATCAAGGAAGAGTTCATGCAACTTAGGCACAAGGGCGAGACCATAGACAAGATTACGACAACGTTTATGGATAAGATGAAGTTTTGCAATGAATTGGTGACGAATGAAGAACAAAAGATATACTACTACTACAACATGTTGAGCGCCGAGTATAGGGAGTTTATGACTCCTTCAAAATACGAGACCCTTACCGAGATCATAAATGTTGCTCGGGAACGGGAGATCGAACTGAAAAAGCAGGTTGAACGGGGTGAACGAAGGGCACATGATGTTAATCCAAGCCCTACCAAGAAAGCACGAACAAACGAAACAGCGAAGAACTTGGATGCAAAAGGCGGGTCACCAAGTTGCAAAATCTGCGGAAAGGGTCATAAGGGCGAATGCCGCTTCAAGGATAAGCCTTGTCCCATATGTTGAAAGACGGGACATATGGCTACATCATGCCCAGAGAAAGTGACGGTTTGCTACAATTGTTACCGACCGGGTCACAAAAGGTCGGAATGTCCGGAGCTAGTTGGAAAGAAAGATGGGCAAGACCCAAAAGGTGAAGCCCCAAAAGCAAAGGCAAGATCTTTCCAATTGACTGCCGCGGAAGCAAAGGTTGAACCTGAAGTGGTCTCAGGTATATTTACTGTAAACTCGATTCCTGCACGTGTATTATTTGATATGGGTGCAAATAAATCCTTTATTTCACATGGATTTATTCGACATCCTTCATTTGTTCTAACAAAATTACCTATGTCCTTAGAAGTAGAGATAGGTAATAACAAGAGTTTTATTGTTTGTGATGTATGTGAAAACTGTAAATTGAGCATTGATGACGAAGAATACACAATAGATCTGATCCCAATGTCGATGGGAGAATTCCAAGTGATCGTGGGGATGGATTGGTTGTCCCGATTCCACGCGAAGGTGGTTTGTTTCCGAAAGGAAATAAAACTGACGTCTCCTAGCGGAAAGCATGTTACGATATATGGTGAAAAAGGCGGTAACCCGGTGGTATGCTCAATGCTAGAAGCCCACAAACTTATGAAACATGGATGCAAGGCCTACATGGTATACGCAAGCGAGTCGGAGAAAGAATCCCTCAAAATTGGAGACGTGCCGGTGGTACGTGATTATGAAGACATGTTCCCGGAAGAACTACCGGGAATACCACCAGAACGGGAGATAGAGTTCGGAATCGAATTGATTCCGTGCGCAAAACCTGTGGCCAAGGCGCTGTATCGTCTCGCGCCATCGGAGCTACAAGAATTGATGTCTCAAATCCAAGAATTGCTCGACAAAGGGTTTATTCGACCGAGTGTATCCCCATGGGGTGCACCATGTGAAAAAGGACGGCAGTATGCGCATGTGTATCGATTACCGAGAGTTAACAAACTCACAGTGAAGAATCGATACCCACTTCCAAGAATTGATGACTTGTTTGACCAACTACAAGGAGCAAGTTGGTTCTCAAAGATTGATCTCAGATCGGGTTATCACCAATTGAAAGTCAAGGAGGAGGACGTACCGAAGACGGCCTTTCATACGCGGTACGGGCATTATGAATTCCTTGTAATGCCCTTTGGGTTGACTAATGCACCCGCGGCTTTCATGGACCTCATGAACCGGGTTTGCAAACCTATGCTGGATAAGTCGGTAATTATATTTATCGATGACATTTTAGTATATTCGAAGAATGAAGCTGAGCACGTGTATCATTTGCAAGAAGTGTTAGAGACCCTCAGACAAGAAAAGTTGTATGCAAAATTCTCAAAGTGCGCTTTCTGGCTACGAGAGGTGCAATTTCTTGGGCATATCATTAGTGCCGTTGGGGTACTAGTGGATCCGTCAAAAGTAGAAGCCGTGTCAAAATGGAACACTCCAAGGAATCCCTCGGAAATCCGAAGCTTTTTAGGGCTCGCGGGATATTATAGGAGATTCATACAAGATTTCTCCAAAGTTACTCTACCATTGACCAAATTGACTCGCAAAGAGGAAAAGTTTGTATGGGGCATCGAACAGGAAGAAGCCTTCCAAACGCTAAAGGAAAAGTTAACTCACGCTCCGGTGTTAACATTACCGGAAGGAGTTGACGACATGGTGGTTTACTCGGATGCGTCGCATTCGGGGCTAGGATGTGTTTTAATGCAACGAGGCAAGGTCATCGCCTATACCTTGAGGCAATTGAAGATCCATGCAAAGAAATACCCAACTCACGACTTGGAACTGGCGGCAGTGGTGTTTGCCTTAAAAATATGGAGACATTACTTGTATGGGGTAAAATGTACAATCTTTACCGACCATAAAAGTTTGAAATATTTCTTTGATCAGAAGGAATTAAACATGAGACAAAGGCGGTGGTTAGAAACGGTCAAGGATTACGATTGTGAAATACACTACCACCCCGGGAAAGCCAATCTAGTGGCCGATGCGTTGAGCCGAAAGGCAGATTATGCCCCGATAAGAGTATAATCATTGCAGCTTATTGTGACCTCGGGCTTACTTGAACGAATCCGAGGAGCACAAGATGAAGCAGTAAAGATGGAAAACTGGAGAAAGGAAAGAATTGTTGGCCAAGTTAAGGATCTCGAAGAAGGCAACCACGGTTTGAAAACACGTTTCAATAGAATTTGGGTTCCTAACACATGTGGAGTTAAAAAGCTTCTACTCGATAAAGCTCACAAATCCCGTTATTCCATTCATCTGGGAGCGACCAAGATGTATAACGACTTAAAACAAAACTATTGGTGGCCCGGAATGAAAAGAGATGTTGTGAAATATGTGGAGAAATGCTTGACATGTCTACAAGTCAAGGCGGAGGACCAAAAACCATACGGTAAACTCCAACCGTTAGAAATCCCGGTTTGGAAATGGGAACATATTACGATGGATCTATTAACTAAACTACCAAAGACGAACCGCGGTTTCGATGCTATATGGGTAGTTGTTGACAGACTAACCAAGAGTGCTCATTTTATCCCGATACGTGAAACGTATACTTCCGAAAAGATGTCTGAAGTTTACACTAATGAGATAGTAGCACGCCATGGAGTACCGGTATCCATCGTGTCTGATAGGGATACCCGGTTCACTTCAAATTTCTGGCGAGATTTCCAAGAGCAAATGGGAACCAAATTGTTCATCAGCACTGCATACCATCCTCAGACGGATGGACAGAGTGAAAGAACAATACAAACATTGGAAGACATGCTACGGGCATGTATAATCGACTCTGGAGGCAGTTGGGATGACTATCTACAATTAGTCGAGTTTTCGTATAATAACAGCTACCATGCTAGTATTGGAATGGCACCGTACGAAATGCTCTATGGTAGGAAATGCCAGACCCCGGTATGTTGGGGTGAAGTGGGTCCACGTGAACTCCCCCACCAAGACATAGTTCGAACCACTAATGAAAAGATTGATGTGGTTCGGGCACACTTGAAAGCGGCGCAAGATAGACAAAAGTCGTATGCAGATAAAAGGAGGAGACCGATCGAGTTCCAGGTTGGTGACAAAGTCATGCTTAAAGTATCCCCATGGAAGGGGGTTATTCGGTTAAGAAAGAGAGGAAAGTTAAGCCCGAGATTTATCGGACCATTCAAGATTTCCGAACGAGTTGGTAAGGTGGCGTACCGCCTCGAATTACCCGAAGAGTTGAGTGGAATACATAGCACATTTCACGTATCACATCTCCGAAAATGTTTGGCTGAAGAGACCGCTTACATCCACTATGATGACATTGAAGTGGATAATAGCCCTAACTATGCGGTGAAGCCGATTGAGATTTTAGATCGTAAAGTGAAAACTTTAAGGAACAAGGAGATCAACCAAGTAAAGGTCAAATGGGAACATAGAAAGGGTTCGGATACCACATGGGAGTCCGAAGAAGAGATGCAACGGCTCTACCCTTCTTTATTTGGTACGTATTTTGGTTTCGGGGATGAAACCCTTTTAAGGGGGGTGGACTTGTAACACCCCGAAAATATAAAACTATATATATTAGAATTATAAAACGTTAAATACACAAGAACAAACTAACTAGGAATAGATAACCCAGTTAGATATGATTCTTGTGATATCAAATAAATTGATGGAAAACCCTTAAATTATAAAGAGGGCAATAATAGAGGGACTAGAATAGTTAAACTTGAAACTTTAATTACTAGTAAATAAAATAAAATCTAAACACACACCTAAGTGTATGCTTGGATCTATCAGAACACAGGAGCGACCAGGAGCTTCTCTCCAAAACCCTAGTTCACTAAAAATTGATCAATTGGAGGTTCAATTCAGTCCCAAATCGAAATCTGAACATAGATTCGTGATCACCTCGTCAAAGGGATCATAAGGTATGCCAAATTAGGTTGTTTTGATTCAACTCAAATTCCTTGCATGTGATAGAAATCGAATGTTTAGCTTGATTTTGTAATGTATTGACTAAATTAGATGTGATATGATGTCTAAGGACAAACCCTAGATGATTTCTTGACAAAATCTTGCATGATGCATGTAGGGTTGCATAATCACCATTGTAGTTGATTGATGAGCTTGAAGAAACTTGATAAATGCTAAAATTATAACTCTTTTTCTAACACAATCTGAATTTAAGAAGTAATTTCAGAAATATTGATGTTAAGATATGTGCAAAGTTGACTAATTGAAGTGAAATTAGATGATAATTACAAGTCATGAACTTGGTAATAATTATGTGAAAATCTGACTCGCTAGGTGTTTGTTGAAATGCCTAAGTGGGGATTTAAATGTTAAATAAATAGGATGAAAACGCAGATTTGATTATTGTTTATAATGATGCGTTAATAATCATGAAAAGAGTTCTAAACCAATTGTAAATTGAACTCTCTAGGCAAAGAGTCCGGACCGTCAAGCAGACAAGCCGGAGGGAATACGCGTGGGAAAGGTGTGCTCTAAAGGTACGCGACTTATAGTTTCGCTACGTTATGTTCAATTACTAGTCTTACTTTGTTATATTGATAATTGGTAAACAAGTGAAACCATTAAGTCACGGAAGTGACAAAGTGCCCTAAACAAGTAAAATGGGTCAAAACATGAGTTAGAAATAGAGTTTGGAATGTTTGAAATGGTGGTCTTCGTTCGGCATCCAAACGAGTCAAAGCAAATTGAATGTATGCTTGTCAAATAGTGTTAAAAGCATGTTTATATCCTTGAAACAAGCATGACGATTTTTGCGTAAGCAACCCTTGGGAGGGAAGCGAAACGTCATAATCGGAGAATCCGGGATTGGGTAAATTGATTGTAGACATGAGATGAAAAATAAACAAGTTGTTGAACTTGTAGACAAACGGGTCGAATAAGCAAGGAATCGGATTATAAGCCGATTGTTTGTAAACTGAAAATTTTCAGGAATGGTGTTGATAAACGCGTCCGTAATTAAATTACGGTCGCGTAGGAAAAAGAATCGGCTAAAACGGATGCCCGAGTCAAAAGTTATGCCGATTTAAAGTTTAGAACTAAGAATAATGGAGCTGGGCTGAATTAGCAGCAACAAACAACAACAATCTGTCGAAAAACGTTGCTGGCGCCGCGCCACGGTTGAAGGCACACATCGTTGCGCGACGTGACGGCGGTGGCGCTACGCCACGGCCTCCCCTTCTTCCCCTCGCGCGACGCCAGCATCCAGAACCGAGAATTTCTTTTTTTTATACTTTTGAGTATGGATCTTGCTTATACTTGTTATTTAAAGTGTCAAACTAATAATTTTAAATGGTTTTGACCATAGGTGAAGATGGAACCAAATCCGGATGGTGATCAAGCTATTATCAAGAACCGAACGCACTAAACGAAGCTTCCGCACTTGATCTATTTTGTCTTAGTATTATGTAGATACTTGAACTATGTTTTCAAACGTTATCTAGTAGACACTTGAAGTTATGTTTTGTATGTTTAATGGATATTTTCCTTTTAACCGAAATTTCAGAATCAAATATGGTCTTTTAATCAAGAAAGTTTCTTGTAAACTTGATATTTTACTATGAATTCCTTGTTTTGTATCATTAATCTTGTTACATTAAGTTGGGTCTTACATCCGCTCTACTAGCTTCATTATCACGCATGACGTACTCGCCCTCCTTGAATGTATGCTGAGCCACGCGCTGGTTATAGTATTTTTCATTAGTTTTCTTGTACTTTGCCTCGCTGATGGCGGCTGCCTCACGGCTTTCTTCTAGTAGATCTAGGCCTTCCCTTAGGAGCCTGTCATTGTCATCATTTGTAGTGAGACGCCGTAGCGAGGGTAAACCAACTTCCGCGAGTATCATGGCTTCCGCGCCATAGGTTAGGCTGAAGGGGGTTTCATTGTTACTTGTCTTGGGCATTGTTCGATGCGCCTAGAGGACATTCGGTAGTTCTTCCACCCATGAGCTTCCTTCATAACCTAGCCATCTTTTTATGCCATCCAGCAAACTTCTATTTGCCCGCTCCACCTGGCCATTTCCTTGGGGATGTGCTACAGATGTGAAGATTTGTTGAATATGAAGTTCTGCACACCAATCTTGCAAGACCCTATTGGTGAATTGCGTTCCATTATCACTCACCAAATATAGCGGCAGTCCAAATCGACACACTATGTGCTCCCATAGGAACTTTTTGGCGTTTTCAGCGGTTATTTTAGCCAAAGGTTTGGCTTCAACCCACTTGGTGAAATAGTCGATTGCCACAATAAGGTATTTAAGCTTCCCGGGGGCTAGCGGGAATGGCCCCACGATGTCAACCGCCCATTTCTGGAAAGGCCAGGCCACTGTGACGGGGATTAAGTTGTTCTTGGGGCGGAGTGTTTGGGGAGCAAACTTTTGGCAACTGTGGCATCTTCTGAGTTCTTCTACCGCGTCCTCATGCATCCCGGGCCAATAGTACACGGCGTTGTGAATTTTGGAGACCACTGCCCGAGGTCCAGCGTGAATGCCACATATGCCAGCGTGTATTTCTTAGATTAGGTATTTTGCTTCCGCTGGGGACACACACCGTACTAGTGGTCCCAGATATGACTTCCGGTACAGGACGCCATCATTCACTTCATACTGCAACGCTTTAGTTTGGATCTTTTGAGCTTCGCCTCTGGCGGGGGGTAATTCCCCCTTTGCGAGGAACTTTAGTATGGGAGTGTACCAACAGGGTTCTTCCGCTGTGATGGCGGAAATTTCCTGGGGTTCAATGGAAGGTGTTTGCAATGTTTCTACCTTTACCTCTTTCTCCATACCCGAGGTAGCAAGTTTACTCAAGGCGTCTGCTATTTGGTTTTTTCCTCTGTGGACGTGATTAAGCGTGACATTGTCAAAGGAAGCTATGAGCTCCTTGGTTTTAGCCAAATACTTCGCCATTGATTCATCCTTGGCTTCGTAAGTTTCATTTACTTGATTGTTGACCAGCAAAGAGTCAACATACGCGTCGAATCTTGTGGCTCCTATAGATTGGGCCATCCTCAAGCCCGCGAGTAGCGCCTCATATTCTGCTTCATTGTTGGAGCATTCAAAATCAAACCGTAAGGCGTACATCAGCCTTATTTCATCTGGGCTTATCAGCATGAGACCTGCCCCGGAACCTTTCCCGCTGGATGATCCGTCGGTGTAGAGCTTCCAGGTTTGTCTGGCTGTGTTGGATTCCGGGATGTCTTAGATTGCGGGATCCTGTATTGTTTCACCATCAGGAATTTCAGCCAAGAATTCGGTGATCACATGCCCCTTGATTGCTGTTCGCTTTCGATATTCAATATCCAGGGCTCCTAACTCGATCGCCCATTTAGCCAATCTTCCGGAGATCTCTAGCTTTTGCAAAATTTGCTGTAGCGGGTAGTTTGTTAAGACCTACACGCGGTGTCCTTGAAAATACCTCCTGAGACGTCGGGTAGCGTGGACTAATGCCAGTACCAACTTTTCGAGTGTTGGGTACCGTGTTTCGGGTCCCTCCAGAACCCGACTGATATAGTATATGGGTGTTTGTTTTCCGTCCCTTTCTACCATGAATACCGCGCTTACTGCTTTGTGAGCTGCCGCTAGATATATTTTGAGTAGCTCTTCTGAGTATGGCGCTGTCAACATGGGTAATTTTTCAATGAATCGCTTCATGTCTTGTAGAGCTTCTTCTGCCTCACTGGTCCACTTGAAGTTTTTCTTGTTAAGGCAATCTTTCAGCGTCTTTATGAATGGCAAAGATCGCTCGGCATGTCTTGCCAAGAATCTGTTTAACGCCACTAGACATCCATTTAATGCTTGTACCTCTTTTAAAGTTCTAGGGGAAGGCATTCGCGCTATGGCGGCTACCTTTTCTGGGTTAGCTTTAAAGTCGTCCCGGGTGACCACCACCCCCAAGAACTTGCCTACTTCTACCCCAAATGAACATTTCTTGGGGTTGAGCTTAATATTGTACTCTCTGAGCTTTTGGAAAGTTTCTTCAATGTCTTCGAGCATTTGTTTTTCTTCTCTGCTCTTGATTATCAAATCGTCGACGTATACTTCCAAGTTTCTGCCGATTTGTTTTTCAAAAGCCTTGTCCATGAGCCGTTGATAAGTGGCTACGGCGTTTCGTAGGCTAAAAGGCATTTTGGTATAACAAAAGGTGCCCACATCAGTATGAAACGCCGTTTTTTCTTCGTCCTCACTGGACATTTTGATTTAGTTGTAACCCTTATAAGCAGCTAAGAAGCACTTGTACCTATAAGGGACCAGAGAGTCAACCTTGAAGTCCATCTCAGGCAGCAGGTAGGCGTCTTTGGGGCATGCTTTATTCAGATCTTTAAAGTCGATGCACATCCACCATGTGCCATCTGGTTTCTTGACCATCACAGGGTTCGATACCCATGTGTGATACTTTGTTTCTATGAGAATTCCAGCTTCAACAAACTTTCGTACTTCTTTGACTACCGCTGCTTTTCGATCCGGAGCCATGCTGCGTTTGACCTGTGCGACGGGTTTAATGTCCGGGAGTGTTGCTAACTTGTGCTCTGCCTTCCGGGTATCCCAGTCATGTCAGAGTGCTCAAAGGCAAAGATATCGGTGTTCCTTCTCAGCAGCTGTTTCAGGTTGTTTTTGACCTCAGGGGAGAGGTTGTCCCCTATTGTTACTGTCTGCTCTGGATGGCGTGTACTTAAACCCCACCTTTCCGGGCCGATGGCGCCGGTAGGCCCTTGACGGCATCTTTTGGTGTCCAATACTTCTCCCAACTTGTCTCGAAATACTGTTGCAATACCCCGTGGGGTGGGGAACTTCATGAACCAGCGTGCTGTAGAGACTATGGCATCCAGTTTCCCCAGGGTAAACCTTTCGATAATCACATTGTGGTAAGACTCAGCGCGTACCACAAGGAATGTGAGGAGTATGGTTCTTTCCCGGGGGGTTTGTCCGAATGTGACTGGGAAAGTAATTTGGCCAATTGGATCAACCTTTTCTCCAGTGAAGCTTTTAATGGGGCGTGTACTGACTCCATCAGTCTTCTGTCTTCTAGTTGCATTCTATGGAAGCAATGCTCGTAGATGATATCTTCGGAACTCCCAGTATCTACCAGGATCCTCCTCATATTATAATCACCTACCGCAGCGGATATGATTAAGGCGTCAGTGCTGAGATGCAAATCTTCCACGCGTGGCTCGATTGTCATGGTTGCCAGCATCCAGGGTTCGAGCGTGGAGAAACTCCGTTTAGCGCCCTTTCCCTTATCGGCGTACACCATGTTTAGCTCTCGCTGTATCTTACCCGCCCCTTTATCATTTTCTTCTTTGATGGGAGGCAGACCTTGTTTGATGTCTCGCACCAGATGAGCTAACTTACCCGCCTTCACGAAATACTTGATCTGTTTCTTTAATTGAAAACAGTCGTTGGTATCATGGCCGCTCCCTTTGTGGTATTCACAATACTTACTGGTGTCTTTGTTGGGAGCGTCCTTCAATGGCTTTGGAGGGTTAAACTTGAGGTTTTCAGAAGCTAGGATTTCTGCTGGCGTTTTGCTCAAGTTAGGGTAATCGGACCGTGGTTTAGAAGAGGACTCGTTCCATGAGTAGGTGCCTCTAGACCTATCATACCGCGAGTCTGTTCTGTCACTTTTCTGGTATCGGTCTCCTCTACCTTTACCCTTAGAGCCCCGCTGCTCTCTGTCATCCTGGCCCTTCTGAGTCTCTTTCTTTCTGTTCGCCGCGTGACTGGCAGCAACGGTTTTTTCTTGTGTAACATACACCTTGGCTATCCGCAAGATTTTGTCTATAGTGGGAGGTACACCGTCCCTCCCATAGAGTATTCTCAACAACTCGTCATCATTTACCCCTTGCAGGAAAGCCCCACACGCTAGGTCGTTTGTTACACCTGGGATCGCCAGGTTTTCTTTGTTGAACCTAATGATGAAACTTTCCACTGTCTCGTTGTCTCGCCGGCGAATATGAAGGAGCTCGTTTCGATCTTTGGTGTGCCTTCTTTGTTGGCTGAATTATAACGTGAATTTGGCCTCTAGATCTTCAAAACTATCGATTTCCCCAATGGGAAGACTATCCCACCAGACCCGTGCTGCTCCTACCAGTGTTTGGACAAACATCTTGCACCAGAGGGGCATGGCCGCATGGGCCAACAGGCTACTTCCCCAGCGTATTTGCCCACTGTTTGAGATGGTCGTCAGGGTCACCTAGGCCATCGTATTTGCCCACTGTTTGAGGCATCTTGGGTTTTTCCTTGATTGGAGCTTCAGCTATCCTTCTGGTGAACTTGGACTTGAAAGTAGTGTCCACTGGTTTGTAAGGCCTGGTGAGGTCATGCTCTTCGACGTTAATAGGTTGCACCGGAGGGGTTACCCCACCCTGGCTGGTTCCCTGGGTGATAGGGGGTTGAGCCGGAGTGATGTTTAATGTAGAGCTGGGACCCCCGCTTCGAGAAAAACGAGGCCTGGATGCATTTCCTCTGTCATAAACCGGTTCCGCTGTAGACGGAGACTGACTGTAAACTGGCTGGGACGTTGGAAAAATGCACCAAGGGGGCATATAAGCCGCGTATGGTGAATGCTAAGCATAACCTTGTGCCGCCATCTGGGGAGTGTACGACTGAGTATTGTATGGGGGTAAATACCCATATGGGGGCGCGTAGTAGTATCCTGGGAAGTAGGCTTGATTTCCCAGCGTAACCGGGGCATTCATGACTCCTGCAGGCATGACGACCGGTTGGTGCGCTGGAGTGGACAATGCCGCTGTCAGTGATGCCGAGTAGAGAGGCGGCATGGCGTATGTGACTGAGGGTTGGTAGTATTGAGCCATGCTCATTGGACTCGTGATAACACTCGGAGTTGCAGATGTGATGATTGGCATAGTGCTATGACGTAAAGTCTGTGCCCTTATGGTTGATACTGGAGTGGAGGAGTTGATGCTGGTTGTGGTGGGCATCACCGACCGAAGCTGCAAGGACGCGTATGCAAAAGGCTCGGCTGCTGTTGTCCCAGAAGAAACAACAGAGGTACCCGCGAACCCGGTGGGGCTTCCGCTTCAAATTCTAGGTCAAGAGACCTGGTTATGGCTGGTGAGGCCGGCATGGTGGTAACGGAGCTCGTCTCTATCAGTGGGTTACTGGTTCCCATTGCCTGACTTAGTGTTACTGCCATGTTCTGATCGCTTGCCATTGGGTTCAGTCTTGCTGTTGTTACCGAAAGGTCCCACGGATGGCGCCAATGAAGAAACACTGACCTTTATGGGTAAGCTCCGACTAGGACTTCAACTCTTGGTGATCCGAACAGTTGACTGCAAAACAGAACACCGTTAGGACTTGTTATAGGAATGGGGTTATTCCTGTAACCACCCTCCGGCGTGAGAATAAGTCTCGGTTTGGGAGAAAGTAAATATGTATGTAGAGAGAGAGAGAGAGAGTAAAACGAGAGCAAGATGATCATACCTTTAACGTTCACCTCTATTTATAGTTTACCATTAGGGTTTCCCCCAACTTAGGATGGGCTCCGATAAGTTAGGGATTCGCATGATCTTCCCAAAAGACTGTGGATTCGGTTACATAGTTTATCCATGCAGAATAGGACATTCTAGAATAAACATATATAATTTAATATTTATAATAAAATAATAGGTAATGACCGGGTCGGGTTAGCCGATCCGGGTCATACCTCGTCACAGAGCAAAATAAATGCATTAAAGATATCATCAATGGGAAAGCTAAACTTAATCGGTCAGCATCAGACAAGTATGTACTACCACGACCTTCTAATACCCATGGCAATCAAACCGTGTTTGTTCCATATATGTGTAGGACATTTTTGCGTGAAGCTGGAGTCAACAAAATGACTATTCAAGTCAATACCGAAAACTCTTTGTCACCAGGTTTTAAGAAAAGAATTAATGACGGCGCCTACATATTTCATCTACACTATGCTTATGGAGTTAAAGCTACACTTGAAGTGGAGGACTTACAACCCCATTATGACCATAAAGATGAAATTCAAAGTTTGGGTTCGAAATTTTCTTCATGACAAGGAAATTTTCTCAAAGGAGAAAATGAGGTTGTAGGGTTTTGATCTGGTTGAATTGAAGTTTATATGTGTCTTTTTCAAGTGCATCTGATTAGACTTTAATCTGGTGGTACATAACTTGTTTGCGAGGGTTTGTTTTCGCATCCGAATGAGATTTGGGACCTTGCATTATGTATCTGGAATACTGAAGTTCACAGTATCCAAAATGGATATAACTAACATAGATGATACTAAATTACTAATGTTAGACAAAAGATTTTGAAGGTGGAATAACAAAATCTACTGTATTCAAAATGAGACTGCAATTATACTTCCTTTAGTTATGAAAAATTCAAAATGGACTTCTGAGCAATATGCAGATTACCATCTACACTGCAATTATACTTCCTTTAGTTATGAAAAATTCAAAATGAGACTTCTGAGCAATATGCCAACAAAATAGTCATACGTAAAAGAACAAGATTACAACCTTGAAGTGGCGGTGTCTAACAAACTCAAACACCATAATATTCCCATCCTCCGGTTTAAGCGCAGCCAATAACTCTCTCAGCCCTTTAGTAAGCATGTGAGAAGCCTTCTTGTATGTGACCTTATGTTCGTTTTCATGTTCATCATTGAAATACAAACTATAGTTACCATTGAAAACTCTCAAAGCTTTGAGAGGTGTAGCAAAAAAAATCCACTGGAATAGTCTGCAACCAAAGGTATAAGTTATGACATTTTGGCACAAAAAGTCAATTAAAAACTATGAATTTCTGGACTTACTATATATGTAGCCCCTTCTCATGAATGGATGAATAAAACTCGTTTCAGACTTTGTGATAACTGATGTGCCCGAGTCATAGCATCTAGCTGTACATAAGCAAATAAATCTATAAATATAACTCAGATAATTATGAAACTAAAGGTTGATTTCTGCAATTTAGTATAAAAACAAACCTTTAGTCGTTGCGTTATTATGAAAGTAGTCTAATCCACTTGTAGAATTTATCGCCAGCTTTAGTAGTTGTACAGAATGTAAAGTAACATGTGCTTTGTACACCTTTCTAATTCCCCACATTCCAATAGTTGGTTCCTCAAAGATGCCTTGTATTGTAGAGTACACGAATGCTGAAATTATTGAGAATAACAAAACTTAAGTTAACAAAAAAATAACCTATTTCAATCAGTGTTATACATTTTCAACTATTCAAGCACAGCTAAATTAATTAACTTGGTATGTTTCATTATTCAAAAGAGCTTAATACAACTAAAACTTGCTTAAACATTTGTCCTCAGTAAAAGAAAATGTCCATCTGTAACCTAGAATAACAAACAGTGTTTAAAAAAAGTTTATTTTAAGCAACGAAGAGGGAAACTGACCATTGACTGCTAGATGGGCGCCCCGGCGGAAGAGAGTAGACCGGTGGGTGGTCGTTGCCGGTTATAAGGGGGTGTTTGGGTTAGCTTATTTAAGTCGAAAAGGGACTTTTTTGTGAGAAGGAGTTATTAACTTATGACTTTTTGAAAATGACTTTTTAAAAAAGTGTTTGGGTTAGATTATGAGCCGATAAGTCAATAAGTAGTTTTTTTAAAAGGTGTTTGGCTTAACTAACACAACACAGAGAATTGTTGTTTATATATGTTTAAAAAAGCTACCAACAAAGGGGTATCGTATGAATGTTAAATCATAAACAAAAGAAATGGCTCATCAGCAGATGTAATGTAAACTGATTAACTAGTCAAATGTTTATCTCTTTCTGTATTCTGTAATGCAGTTGGATGATCTTCACTAGATCACCTTTTTTTAAATGTCGGAACAAATCAAGAGAGGATTAACAGAATAATAATGCTTAATTTTTGTAGTTAACACACTGTTCATGTGTAAATGCAAAACGAACACTACTTTTTAGAAGAATGGGTGATTTCCGACAAAAGGGAATGTCGTTTGTTTAGCATTTAAATATTTACTCATTTGAAAAAGCTACATAGTGTTTATTTCAACATTTATGCAAGAACAACGGCTAATTCGAACAAAAAAAGCCAACTATCATGATTCAAAAAGTCAAACCACACCACAAGTTGTTTAGTATAAAGATATAGTTTTTAGGGATTTAAGACATGTTTTAGGCTTCTTTAAGGCTAGTTTAAGGTTGTTTCCATGCTTGTTTAGGGTTCTTATAGTTATTTCAAACTTATTTAAACCTGTTCAAACAATTTTGGACCGGAATTTTGTTGGAACTTGGCCTGAAAATGCGCCTGAGGGCCTGAAAGTGGGGCCTTTGAAGCGAAGCAAGAAGGCTGGGCTGGGCCTGAAAATTGGGCCTAGGCGTGCGCCTTGACAATAGTGGTTGAGCTGATGAAAATAACCTTTAATTTTAAAAAGTGTAAAATGTCAAAATCATCCCTAATGTTTGGTTATATTTGCTTGTGCCCATCTAAAAGGACTTTTTTGCACATTTGAGTCCATTCGGTTTGCGTTCTAATGTCATTTCCAGACAAGAAATTAGGTATAATTAGATACTCACAATAATAAGCATTTTTTGGTATATCAAGATTACAACTTACGAACCACAAAAATGTTTCTTTATCTATTTGTCTTCATGTTAGCATGTGTACATTATGCAATACACATGTGTACCTTGTGTAAATACACATATGTATTACAGAAACATATTTCACCAATTTCGATTTTTTAGTTGATCTGTTGCTTTTAGTGTAGTACCTAGGGTTTATTCAACTCTTTTGTTAACTAAAATCACTTCGATTCTGCCGATTTCTAGTTTTTAGTTGATCTGTTGTTTTGATTTATTTGATTTATAATTTAACTGTTTTATTTTTAGTGGTTAATGTTTGTATTTTGATACTTTGCAGGACGTGGTGTGAAAGGAACGTTTCAAAATGTCATGGTTCAGCTCCGGAAAAATGTATCGGTGATTATTTATTTGGCAGCGGAATTAAAACATCAGGATTCGTAGTTAGGAAATAAATTTCAGAGTTTCCAAAACACCAAACTTTTATATTAAACAAATGGGATAAAACCCATATTTCATTCATAATATATTTGTCGGGATAAACCCTAGTTGCTGAAAACATAAACTTTTTATTTGGGTACACACCTACCAAAATGGAGATGAAGAGTCCACCACCGTGCCCTTACACCGTAACCGTCCGTCGTAAGCCTCCCCGTCGAGCCAGACTGACACCATACTCCGCCACACCTCCATCCCAACCTCCGTCATCCAAAACCTCTTCAGCTATACGTTCTTTCCCCATCGAAGACATCCTCTCGATCAACATCTCCGATAAACCGAAGGCTCTAGAGCCTTCGGTTTCTGTGGATGACATCATAATCGCTAGAAATGACAAGTGTTAGTGCAATATGTCTGTAGCTTCCGTCTATATCAAGTCTATGTATTTTGTCCTGTATGTGTCGTTGTACAGTTTTGTATGTATGTTATTTTGTATTTAGACGAAACAGGAGACGGAACGTGATTTTGTAAACACATCCGGTCGGATGGCCATCCAATCGAATGACCCTCCGACCGGATGACAGCACCTCTCCCAGACCGCCTATAAATAGACATGTAGGGGTCATAGTTTAGAACCTTTGCCAGTTTGTGTAGCGAAGCTCTGTTCAATTCTCGTCAGGAACTTTTGTACTTTCAGATCAGTGAATGAGAATGAACAAGTTAATCGTTGATATCGTTGTCGATTAGTCTCTGACGATGCCGAGGGATTCCGCACCTCTGTATTGATCGATTCTACCATGTTCTTCATCTTAGAAAGAACTGACTCCTAGCGCACTCACAACAAGGCTGGGATTACCGAGCCCAAACAATTCCTTCAATTTAGTTCCGACTTAGGTAGACTTCGATACTTACTGTATTCCTTCTGGAGGACGAGAGACGGAATATCTCGTCCTCCAGAAGGAATACTTTCGTGTGTCCTTGATATTCTTTTTTATTGTGGATAGCCCAATACTTTCAAATATACGGCATCCTACCGAAAACATATCAAATATCCAATGGATCAGCGTACCTGATTGCTTTTGTTTCCATATATGGAATGAATGGGAAGAAAATGATATAAATGGTGACAAAATCATTGTAGTAATCGGGTCGTGCATGACCCCTCCGGATGCCATATTCAACGAAAGCGAAAACAGCCCGCAACATGTAACAGAATTTCTGATGAAAGTTCATCCAAAGAAGATAATCTGTTTAAAGTTTCATCAGAAAAAGTACCCAAGCAAGTCTGGGTACCAAAAAATCTCTAACCACATAATTTCAGATCCATCATGTGCAGCAGATCTGGTACTGCGACTCTGGAAGCTCCAAGCACATGACTGGGGATAGGAGCTTATAGTGAATACTGATAAAGAGAAACTATCTTTGTCCTTTTGTATTCTTTATTATTCATTCACTTATATATGCGCACTTCAAATGTTGTATTTTTGAACACCATATGCATGTATTATATTTTGGTTGCTTACTTAACATGCCCTCGGACTATTGGTGAGGGTCTTTAATAACTGTTTAAATTCGGTGTATGTATCGTTTCTATAACATTTAAAAATCATAAGAAACAAAACACCACTTTACTTGTAACCACTACAAAGCATAGAATGGAATAGATGTTATCCGTCTTCTGAATCGTCAAACCACCGGACCAACAACTCTTCGGAATTGCAAGCTGAGGATGGGGAGTAATGTAATGGGGTTTTATTGGAAGTCAGATGGGTATGAGTTTAATTCAGATTAGTTGTAACATTTCAATGCAAAATTAATGGGGTAAGAGGCATCAGTTAATGCTGAATTGAAAGAAGCCGACTGTTGAAAGCGATTTGAAGATATGTTGAAAGTGAATTGAAGATCTAGGCATGAGTTAATGCTGAATTGAAGTCGATTATATGAAGAAGCCAATCATGAATTAATGCAGGCGGCAGATGTTTAGAGGGGTAGGTGAAGGGTGTAACGGTCATAAAATCTCCATAGGTCCTTTTGATATTTGAGAAGTTACAAAAGGTTTTGGGGGCTTCTAGGGTTTGTGAAAAAGGATGTTATGCCCATATATAAGCAGCAAGAATATTTTAGGGTTTGTAAGATTGTTGAATCGATCAAATGAGTCGATCAGAAGAGTTCTAGATCAATACGAAAGGCGGAAACAGACGTATTGATGTTGTAGCAGCTTGATTTACACTTTAACTATCTCTTGTATTGATTTGGAACAGTTTACAGATCTCGAGACACTTCGGCAGAGCTTCGCTACTGGAATCAGAAGTTACAAATGACAACCCAAGACCCACTATTTATAAGGATGGCCACTTCGCATGAAACAGCTCTTCTAGTTCGCACGAACTGGCCACTTCGTGTGAACATGCTGGTTTTTGCCTGTTTCCCGTTTTTCTCAAACTACGTGTCTTGGTTTATCTATTCTATTACATGACTCGATACAAGACGAAGTCGACAGACATATGCACCAACAAACTCCCCCTTGGATGTCGACGAGTCTTCAGTATGACGAGTCTTCAGTCTTGATCAGTCTTCTCGCTCTCTCCAAAGTATATGTCTCTGTAAGCATCCTCAATCTCTATCTTTCAATCAACAGACTCCCCTTTTGCTAACAGACTCCCCCTTAAGTTGTTCCGGGATCGCAATCTGACATAGCACTCGTTCTAAGATCGTGTCCTGGCTCAAACTTTGCTCAGGCTTAGACACGGGGATCTGCACAAATCTCTACCCAAAAGTAAATTTCTCAATTTTAAAAATTTAACAATTTTAGAAACCACTTGTAGATATTATTCAGATTTGGTTTCAAGTTAATGAACCATTTAATCATTTCAAAAACATTTCACATTTCAAACAAACTCTCCCAACCCACTGTTCATCATGTTTAGCACTCGGAATTTTGAAAATCAGCTTTCCAACATCAGTTGTCGAAAATAAGATGAAATAAAATCTTTTTGATTTTTCAAAATTTATGCTAAAACACATTAATGAAAAGCAGTAAAGAAATATTTACAGACAATATTTTTGTGAGTTTGTGTAAGAGGATCATATCAGTTTATGACAAATCACTAGTACCGTTGAGCTTTAAACACTTTAAGTTCTAAACGATTCACTTAGATTGTCAGTATACTGATCCACTTAAATTTTCACACAAAGTTCAACTGTTTCGAGATACGAGATTAGTGTTTTAAAGAACTTAAACTTATCCGCGTGTCCCACCTCAGAATATACACATGTATCCAGACTCCTATATTCAGTCTTACAGGTGAATGTACACTAATGATATCTGTAAGGGTGAATGCGAGACCATGAGAGCTCAGGCTATTGCTTCCGCAAAATCAGAGAGATGATGGTTCGACTTTAGGTGTGTTCCCCTTAGAGAATCTTTTCTTCGACAGCACATGATTAGCATTTTTCAATGTTTCATCATTTTTTATGCTGAGGGTGGGCTTTATGATTAAAGCAGTGCAAAGTATTATACGAGGACTAGGCTATTGCTCCCGCAAAATCAGAAGTCCTGGTATAATACCCCAGATATCATCACGCACAAAGACCTAGTATGTTAGAAATAGAAAGCCTTTCAAACAAGATTTCATGGGTTACCAATATATCCGAGAGATGTTCCCCACGAGATAAGTAAGTATTTGATATTTAGGTTTATATCTCGAAAACAATCTACTAAGCGTGTAAAAACCTACTGACATATCATCAGTGAGACCGTTTATCACATTTTACTTTCCAATTCTTTAGCGTACTGTGATTGTCTACTGATGTACTATCATTTCCTCTTTTTCACAACAAAACTCATTTTGAATTTTTGATGTTTTTGGTTTTTAGATTTTATCATGTTTTTGGATTTTTCAAATTTTCAAAATTTCTAAATTTTTACTCCCCCTAGAATCAAAAATATGTTTCAATTTTTGATTTTCCGGGAAAATTTGAAAATGAAAGCAAAAAACTGTACAAATAAAATGACAAACTGATGTGAATTGCTTCAATTCTCCACTTGCTTGGCATAAACAATCAAAACTCCCCTGACAACAAACTATTTTCCCATTATGATTTCAAAACACTTAAGTTTGTTTTAATCAAAATGGTTTTTCCGGAAAATTATTTTTGTTGATTTCACAAACATGGGGTTTAATTCATCACATTTTTCTTTCAACCACTTGTAAAATCTAACATTTTTAGGTTTTTCACAAAAACATTTTTCAAGAATGATGCCACTTGTAAGTTGAAATATCACAGTTTTCAGCTTGAGAAATTCACAACAAACATTTTCAAGAAAGATGCCGATTCCTACTCCCCAATTACCAACCTGGGAGTTCCGGCAAGTCAGGATTTTTAAGCATGGAATACAGACACCCAAGCCTGACCAGCTTTGGGTGCATCTGAGTTATTTTCACTTGGTGTGTAAGTTCTCCTCTTTGATTCATAAAATTCTTTAACCCATTTTTCCCTTCCATCGACCATCTTACCAAAGATATGTTTCACTTTGCCATTAAACGCTTTTTCAACATCAAATTCTTTCTTTTCAGAATAGAATTGATTCGAAATCTTTACTTTTCCAACTTTTTGTTTAAAATTTTCATTCCGTAATGGTGGAAAGTTTGCGTCATCCATTGGCGGAACTGAATTTTCTCTTTTTAGCTCAACTGTTGGCTCCTCTGACTTTGACGAGTCAGATTCATCGCCAGATTTAACATCTGATTTCTTAACAACCCACGTTTGGTTGTTAAGATTCACCCTTCTTTTGTAAAACCTTTTAGAACATTCACCAACTTCATATGTTGAATTTTTAAACACTTTAAATTTTTCAATTGGTGGTTCAGTTTTATCAACAACTTTTTCTTTGAGTTTGGAAGACACTTCCTGTTGTATGTTGGTTGCCTTAGGACAGTTCCAAGCGATGTGACCAACTTCATTACATCGGTAACAGGTTCTTGTCTCCTTTTTCTGATTAGCCTCATTCTTCTCATGTTTCTGTTTTTCTGCAAGAAACGCTTTGTTCGATTGCTTCCAGAATGAGCTCTTTTTCTCTTCTTCAGAACTTGCCCCTGAAACAAATACAGTTTTTGATTTAAAATCTTTAATATTTTGATTATTTTCAACATTAAAACCCAACTCTTTCTTTTTGAAATTGCTTTTATGATTCGGTTTCTTTTGATGACCTAGACCAAAACCTTTCTTCTTATTTAAACATTGTTGAACTCTAGAAGTATATTTAGGTTTTGAAAATTCCATTTTATCTTTTATTTCTGAAATCTTTATGTTTATCAATTTAAAAACCGTTTTAATATTTTCAATATTCACATTTTTGATTGGAAATTCCTCATCAGAATATAATTTGTCTGAATCATTCAAAGTATATGCCACTTTGATTGGTTCATCATTCAAATTATTTTTTGATAACATAAATTCTTTATTGTAAACCCTTTTGACCGATGAATTCGAACTATTGACTGATGAACTCGAACTCTCAGATTCAGACTTTGACTCGGACTCCTCATCCTTATCCAACACCTGATCGACCACTTTCTTTTTTAACTCAGACTCATGATCAGTGTCAGACGATGTGAATGTGACATCAATGTTGTCTGGTAACTCATCAGTTGTTTCAGACTTTAACTTTATATTGACTGCCTTTTTGACTTGTTCTGAGTTTGGATGTCTCGGTGAATACCCTTCCCAAACTGGAGGCGGACACTTTTTATAATTTGCACTTTGTTTCTTACCAGTATCCGTATCTTCCGACTTCTTATCTTGAAAGACTTCAAAACCTACAACTGTTGGATATATTCTATCAATCAAGTAATCAGAACTTGAATAATCCATTAGCAATCATCTGATTCTTTCATTCTCAATCTTTTCAGTCTCCAATTCCTGCTTCAACTCTGCACACTCTTCAATATAGTGATTGATGGCCTTCTGCTTAGACATCATCACTGCATTCATCATTATCAAAGCATCTTCCCTTTCTGAATTTGTCTTTTCCAACTGGTTGACTGTTCTGTTCAGCACATCATAAGATTCTTTCACGTACTTAACTTCGAACAATAATTTTTCTTTCATCTCGTCAAGTACACTATACTTTTTATCTTTTTCTTCACAATGTTTGCAAGGTTCCAAACATTTTAGACAAGGTTTTGTAACTTCTACAATCTTTTCAACAACTTTAACCTCTTCACTCTGTTCATCCTTCTCGTCCTGAGAAACATTCTCACATTTTACCTCTTTCTTTTCTTTTGCTGCTCGTTTCTCCTTTAGCTTCTCCAATTTATCTGCAAAATAAAATTTGAAACTTTCCGGAGATAAATGAGTTTTACCAATCTTTATTTGTTTAATTTCTTCATCATCACTGCTATCAATTCATGATTGATCAAAGACTGGTGTCTTTTCTGAACTGTCTTCCGAAGTAACAGACTCTTCATCTTGACTATTCTCATCATCAGCAAATACATCCATCAATTCTTTCATCAACTCTGGCTCTTGAATGATCTGTGCAATAAATGCTCTAAACTTTGAATTACTTTCAGCCGGAATATATTTGTCCCAGCTAAATCCCTCTGGCAATCTTTCATCGTCTTGATTCACTAGATAAGCTTTCTTTAGTGGCTCTTCGATCAGATCCTTCCTAGCATGTGAAGTTTGTAACGATTGTTGTTGATGCGGCTGTTGAGCAATTTGATGATAAATCGCTTTTCGATGATAATCATTGTTGCCGAATGGATTTTGAGCTCCACTTGCTTCGCGATTTATGCCTTCTCGCTTAAAGTGTCATTTTTCCCTGCAACGAAAACAAGTAACTTTAGACTTATCAAAACCTAAAGTAGAAACATTAGCATCACGAAAGTCATCTCTTCCGGTAATCTGCTTAAATTTCTCAGCTCTCCTCAACACGCTCGCTAAACACCACTTAATATCCATTAACTCAGCATCAATCTCATCATAATCCTCTTTTGTTAACATAGGATTTCTGATTCTTCCCGCAACCAAACCCTCGTATGATTCTAACATGGTAACTAGTAATGCCATATGACCTTTAGCGACTTCTTCAGAGAAATTCTGACCGTTCTGAAGATGCAACGCGATGTTGCATTGTAACACATGACCATTACCATTGTTTGAGCTTTGAAACTGATGATTTGAAGTTGAAACATTGGGATTAACACTTGGATATGAAGAAAATCTACTGTTGTTGATTGAACTTTGATTGAGTGATCCGGATGAGTTTTCTGCACTGAAAGCAGTTTGGATCTTCGGACTTGCTTCAACATTTTGAACATTACCTTTGAAATACAACTTGATATCTTGTTGACCACTTGAATTGTTCATTTTAGCAATCTTTTGTTGTTCAAGATCTTGTCCTTCAAGTTTTTCAATGAATTGAGCAATTGTCAATCTATCATACTCTCCGGTATTCTTCAAAATCATAAGATATGTACCCCATTCTTTTTGAGGTAAAGCATCGGCTAATTTTTCAACCCATTCCTCACGATCTTTGGTGATATCCAACCGTGACATTGAACGTACTAAATGACAATATCTCTCAATAAGAGTCTTTGTAGTTTCACCCGGCAAACCTGAGAACAATTCAAATTCTTTCTTTAACAGTGACTTTTTATTCTTAATCATCTCCGTACTTCCTTCAAATTTTGTACGAAGTGCTTCCCAAATTGAACGTGCCCTATCATCATGTTGAAGTAATATGAAGATGTCTTCTTTCACAGCTTGTTGAAGTAAACTGATCATCATCTTTTCTGCTTTGTACATTTCTCTCTCTTTTTCTGTAAACTCAGAAATATTCTTTACAACTCCCATATTATTACGAGGTCGAACATACTTAGTTTCAATACATTCCCAAGACCTTAGATGATTTGCTTGAACCCAGTTTTCGAAACGTTCTTGCCAACTGTAATATTCTTCAATGCTCATCAACTTAGGAGGTTTCTGTAACGTTCCTGTTTCCTTTTCCATAGTTACACTCTGAGCAACAGTAACAGGAGTATTCGGAGCCGTAGCAAAAGCGTTGTAAAATTCGTTGTCCATGTTTCGGTATTGAAAGTTCACATAAACTGATTGTTCAAACGAGCTGAGTTTCAAACAAACTGGAGATCAATTCGTGCAAACTAGGTCTTCAAACGATCTGAGTTCAATCAGTGCGAACTGGATCAACACCCTGTGCGAACTGAACCTCTTCAATCCGTGCGAACTAAACCTCTTCAAATCAACCAAACCGTGCGACCTGGACCTACTTGCTACGACCTGAGTTCACACCGTGCGAAGTGGACCTTCTTGGTGCGACCTGGGTTCAAACCGTGCGAAGTGGACTTTCTTGGTGCGACCTGGGTCAACTTCGTGCGAAGTGGACCTCTCCGTGCGAACTGGTAGCTTCTTGTGTGAACTTGAGTAATCAGTCCGTGCGAACTGGGGACAATTTCAAACGACCTGACAAAAACTCACACGAACTGGGGGTTTTTCACGCGGTTTCGGACCAAAAATTCATGATTTTATCAAGTTTTAGGTCGAATTAGGTTCTGATTTTTTCAAGGATTGATTAAAACAGTGTTTTACGTGTTATATGTGAAAATCAGGTCATTTTAACCGTAAAAACTCAGTTAATTTTGAGAAAACGTGAAGAAAGTGAGTAGAAATGAGTAGAAATCAGAATTTTCGGTGAAAACAAGCTGAAATGGTAAGAACTCTTCCTCCTGAGCTCTGATACCACTTGTATGATCGTTGAATCGATCAAATGAGTCGATCGGAAGAGTTCTAGATCAATACGAAAGGCGGAAACAGACGTATTGATGTTGTAGCAGCTTGATTTACACTTAGAATCACTTTAACTATCTCTTGTATTGATTTGGAACAGTTTACAAATCTGGAGACACTTCGGCAGAGCTTCGCTACCGGAATCAGAAGTTACAAATGACAACCCAAGACCCACTATTTATAGGGATGGCCACTTCGCATGAAACAGCTCTTCCAGTTCGCACGAACTGGCCACTTCGTGTGAACATGCTGGTTTTGGCCTGTTTCCCGTTTTTTCTCAAACTACGTGTCTTGGTTTATCTATTCTATTACATGACTCGATACAAGACGAAGTCGACAGACATATGCACCAACAATTTTGCTTTCATATTTCGATAGTGAGTTAATTGATTAAAATTAAAAATGATAATAAGTAGTTCTATACTTCCGTGTGGTACCGTTGAGAAGAACAAAAAAGAGAATTTAAAAAAGAAACACTACACGATAATCCAAAGAAAATCAACCAAAAAAATTTTATGGTAATGATATTGTCGTATGAAACCCGTGGTCAGAGATAAGAAAATGGTACTAGGTGCCGGTACCGAATTTCCCGAATCGAAAGATCTTAAGTACCAATTCGGTACCGACTTTTGTCGTTCTTGGTATCGGTTTTTTCCATATACCAGTTTTGTAACCGGTATTTTCGGTATCAGTACCGATTCGGTATCGGTTGGCATCGACCTCATCCCTACCCCTGAAACTTAAAAAAGAAATCATTAAAAGTTGAAGAAAATCAACAAAAAAAAAACGTTATACGATACTTGATTGGTAACGTAATCTCCTCAAACTTGACTGGTAAAATTGTAAAAGTGTGGTACGTAAATAGGTAAAGTAATATATTTTTTAAAATGCAAATGGCTACGTTTAACCCGTTCCAACCCGAGACACCGGCTCAATATGAAAAGTGAAACCCGAACAAGGGTAAACACTAAAGGGCTGTTTGGCAACATCTGAATGATTAAGTGCTGAACCAGTAAGAGGTCTGAACCATTAAGAGCCTGTATAATGCTTAACCGTTCAGAGACAAATGTCTGACCAATTCATATTAGAGATCTTAACCATTCAGACTCTGTATAAATCTTAACTATTCAGAGGCAAATGTCTTAACCATTCAGACATCTGCTCGTGAAACAAACAGTCTGAACCATTAAGTGCTAAACCAGTAAGATGTCTGAACCATTAAGAGCCTCATTAAGAGGTAAACAAACAGCCCCTAAGCAAAATAAAAGACAAGTAAAATAAATTAAAGCATAGAAGATTACAAAAGGATTTTAAACAATCATCACTTTATAAATCTTAACTATTCAGAGGCAAATGTCTTAACCATTCAGACATCTGTTCGTGAAACAAACAGTCTGAACCATTAAGTGCTAAACCAGTAAGAGGTCTGAACCATTAAGAGCCTCATTAAGAGGTAAACAAACAGCCCCTAAGCAAAATAAAAGACAAGTAAAATAAATTAAACAAACAGCCCCTAAGCAAAATAAAAGACAAGTCAAAGAAAGCAAAAGGATGTGTGTTTACAAACCAATCATCACTATGCCATGATCCAACCCATTATAATAGAACTTGTAGGAATCCCCGGTCTTCAGCTTTACCCATCCTTATCCCTTTTAGCCTTGTCAACGTATAATATGTCCTTAAATAAATTTGTTTACTTTTGCAACCGACAAAATAAGACTCCGATTAAATTTATTTTAAGTTTTATTGTAGTGGTTATAGTTTATAGGAAACGCCATTGGTTATCATTTTGTTGTGATTAATAATGGTCTTTGTATGCTTAAAATTTCTAAAACTTTAGATACACATCAAACTACTTTACAAATTAGCGTTTATTTTTACCCTAAAACAACATATTAATATACGGAGTTAATATTCACACACTCATCCCCTATATCTCTCTCTATACTTAAATATATATAGAAAGAGATAGAATAAAAAAAGATGTGAAAATAAGATTTTGAGGTGTGAGAATAATTGAAGCCTTGATATATTCTTTAGTGCTAAATTTGATTATATTCATATATATTGGATTAAACCATTAAAATTATTTTTTAATCCGTTCAACCTTTACTACGTTGAGTTCGATAATATATTTTTTTAAATTGAATATGCCGTTGGGTAGAGGATCCTGTATATTAATCCAGAAGTGTGAGTAGTGTGTTATAACACTATATATAACACCATATAAACATCGTATAACAATATGTAACACCATATAACACTATGTAACACTATATAACAAATATAACACTATAGTTTGTCTGATAGCATGTCTATGATAAATGTATAGTGTTATATAGTGTCATATAGTGTTACATAGTGTTATATGGTGTTACATAATGTTATAATACACTTCTCACACTTTTGAATTAATGTACACTATCCATACCCTATGTCGTTGTACTATTTTTTTCTCTTTCACATGCCGATATAAATTTTGTTGAAAACGGATTTTTATTCAAATAAAATATTTTTTATATTGTAAGCTATTTGAGTGTCGGTACGAAGTACGAACTGAACCAATTCTAACCAAAAAATATCGGTACCAGTATTGTTATATCGGAACCGTTACCAATATTCATTTTTTTATTGTTTTCAATCAATGTAAAACGCGTGTTGATATCTTTTTGAACATATCATGACTTTTTTTTTAATTTTTCTGTTTCAGTTACTATAACGAGTGAAGATACCATAATGAACCGAACCGATACCGATCGGATTCCCGCTGCATAGCACGGGGATTACCCTCTAGTTTTAAATTAAAATATTAGGTTATATTTAATCAATTATTAATACACTAGTGGGCTTTTCCCGCGCAATGCGACGGGAACCCGGTTTGGATCGGTGTTGATTTGATGCGTTACGTTACCAACACATGTTATAGGAACCAAAATTTAAAGTTGTGATACGCCCAAACACATACCGACAAGTGTTTTACATTAATCGAAACCATATAAACAAATACCGGTAACACTATAATACTCGATACTGGTACCGATGTCAGTATGCTACTGCCATTCACGATGCCAAAAATATAGTTCTTTTTATACAACTTTGTTTTCAACAAACCTTATGCCGGAGCGTTGAAAAACAAAATTAAAGACATATGCGTATTCACCCTTTTTTTAAGAAAGGTAATAAACATAAGTTATTAGAGAAAATATAAATTAAATGATCATTAAATAGATTAAAAGACGTAAATTATTTAAAACATAACGCTTATAAATAAAACTCATAAAACATAACTATCAATATGTATACATAAAAAATATTATATTCCCTACCAACAACAACATATTATCCTTAAGCATGATTTTATTGTAATAGTGAAGGGAAAAAGATATAAGAGGTTTAGGATCAAACCAGGGTAATCGGTTGAGTTAGACTCAGGAGCCAAAATAGTTAAGTTATAGAGACCATGGGGGCACAGATGTTAAAACATTCAGTTTTGGACTAATAGGATAAAAGTAATATAACCACATGGGCTAAAATCGTAATTTACTAAAAAAAAGTGAATAAAATGTTCCAGTAGACCATTTTGACCCACGGTGACCCATTCATGTTTTTAATTAATTCAATTTTTGATAAAAATTGTCCGGTCTAATGAGGAAAAAAAATCAATCTAGACCCATAAAATTCAATTTGATAAACCTGTTGCTTCTGTTCCATTTGGTCCTAGTCAATTTTTTTGATGTTCAAGATTAGGGGTGTAAACAAGCCCAGAGGCTCGAGAGCTACTGGTGATCGGCTGGGTTAAAAGCTCGAACGAGTCGAGCCTTAACGAGCCCGAGCCCGAGCTCGAGCCTGAAATAGAGCTCGTTTAGTTATCGAGCCCGAGCTCGAGCCTGAAATACAAAGCTCGTTTAGGCTCGCGAGCCCAAACGAGCCTAAACAAAATTTTAGTTTTTTGTATATATAATATAGTAATGATGATGATAACATTGGTGAGCCGAGCTCGAGCCGAGCTTTGGCTCGCTTAATCGTTGTTGAAACGAGCTCGAGCCAAGCGTCTAGCTCATTTGAGGTTGTTCTCGAAATAGCTCGAGCCGAGTTGAGTCGAGCTCGAGCTTTGGGTTTTACTCGCGAGCCGAGCTCGAGCTCAGAGAAGTAGGCTCGAACCGAGCCGAGCTCGAGCCTAGTCGGGCTCGGGCTCGAATCGGCTCGTTTACACCCCTATTCAAGATTATTGGAAAGGAAAAACTCAAACGTTTCGGACGTTCCAAAAAATTCTTTATTTTCAGTTTTGCTTCTATGAAATCACCAACGCAACTTCATAAAGATTCATAGAAAGTCAATTGTTTTAGTTCCATTCCGTCATTCTACAAGTTTCAAAACTACAATTCGCATCTTTCAAAATAAAAATTGCATGTCACAGGCCTCATGATCCAATCTATAAAAAATCACAATCATTTGTCCAAGACAATGTCGATGATTCTGTTTTCCAAAGCTTCCTTCAAATCGATGTATTAAAAGTGAAACCTCTTCTTCAGTCAACTCAATCTAAACTAGTGGACAGAACATGAAGAGTTAATTGGACGTAATAGCCTAGATGGAAACTTGGAATTTGAGCAAACTATGGAAATAAATCTATTGCCAACTTGTGACTCGAAACGAAACGAAGCATCGAAGCCGGTGTTCATGTCGGTATGAAAGGGGTAAATCGAACATGGCAGAAACTGTCGCAGCCCCCGACCCCATCCTGGGAACGGTTGCCGCGAGCTTGATTGGTGGTATCTATGTTTTATTTAATATGCAGCAGAATAAATTATCAGTATCGTAGTTAGGAAATAATTTCAGAGTTGTAAATACACCAACTTTTTATATTAAACGAATGGGCTAAAACTCATATTCCATTTCAAATGTATTTGTAGGGATAAACCCTATATGATGAAAAACATAATTTTCTTCTTTTATTCAGTTAACTATAACTACTTTATTTAAGCCTTCAAGCTCCATAGCTTGCTTCTAATAGCTTCACATCAAGTTACCTGAAACGCGTTTTGAAAATATTTTATCAGCAACAAATACCGGTGAGTTCATTCCATTTTACATAAAAAAAGTTACATTGTTATAACTTTATTTTCAAATCACATTTGTTTACATTATCATTTGATCAGTTTCACCGCAACGCGCGACGTAAAAAAAACTAGTTAATCATTAAAGCCCAAAGAGAGAGAGAGAATTCATCAGCCCAAAAAGAGAACCTAAAAATGGAATACTTTGATTAAATAGAAAATTGGACTGGACCCAACGCTATTTGCAAAACATGTCAAAAAAAAAGGAAAATTACGAAAATGTTGGTTGACCAAGAGGGTTTTCAATTTTGTCACTCTCCTGCGTCCTTGGAAGGACCACTGAGCATGGGAAGAGTCAGCATGTTATGTTGATGCGTCCATGTCCCTAGAAGCTGACACGTGTCCCACATGTTTATGGGAAGAGTCGGTGACTCTTCCGAAGCGTCGGTGGACTCTATCGAAGGAGCGTGATACATGGACTCTTCAACATGATACCCGGACTCATCCCATGCTTAGTGGTCCTTCCAAGGACGCAGGAGAGTGACAAAATTGAAAACCCTCTTGGTCAACCAACATTTTCGTAATTTTCCCAAAAAAAAATCGTTTACCGGTATGACTTTTCCATTTTGGTATTTTCTTAAAAATCCCTAGTTAAAACTTAAAAATGTACAAACAAAAGGGGTAAGTGGGTAACATTTCATGATTCTTAAATCATCATGGGCAACACGAAAGTTAAGGATGAAAACAAGGACACTAAATGGCTGTAAACAAAAACAATGCTTGTTAATCTGCAATACAATGCTTGTTAATCCGGAAATGAATCGATAATGGCCTCCTCGCCAAAGGGGGTTAAAAAAGCGACCCGGCGAAACTCCAACGAGTCAGATCGGCAGGTGTCATTGTTGACATCAAACAGTAAAACAGATTTTGATCAGCAACGTTGGTTGTTCGAAAGCAAGGGTAAGTATGGTATCGGAAATGCATGTTGGCAGGATGACGATGATAAGGACCCGAAAAGCTTTGCTGAGTTTATGGACAAACCGTGGAAGCCTCTAACCCGCAAGACTTCGGTTCCAGCCAGCGTGCTTAGCCCATATAGGTTAGGTGCACTCTCTTTACCTACCTGACCTCTGGGCCCAAATGGGTTTCATTATATATGTATAATAAAAACTAGAATTAGGCCCCCTTCCTGGCGGGGCGTAAAGTTGTGCCAAATAACACCATCGCTAGAACCACCAAGACTAAAGTTGCGACGTTTTAATGCGAAGATATCAGACCGAAACGTAAAACATAGAAAAGAATAACTAAGATCTAGGACTTGCGCGTTGTGACAAACCTCTCAAACGGGAAAAAATGGGCGTACCAACGTTGAACCCCACACGCAACCTGCGTCGTGTTAACTAGCAAAATTTGCGAAAAAAATTGAAAGTAAAAAAGTTGTGAGGTTAAATTGCAAAAGATGAAAAGTTTTGGGTTAAAAGTAAAAAAACAAAAATTGTGAGGTTAAATTACAAAAGAAAGAAAATTTTGGGGTTAAAAGTAAATAGTCAATTTTGTTTTGAAAAACACCTTTTTTACCATAAGGTGCACTCCATCATACATAGAAAAGTTGCAAATTTACTATGTAAATAATAAATAAGATTAAGGTATTATTATGTTGATATATCTCCATGCATGCATGCATACTTATGGTATGGTACACTCCATCAAGGTCGCGACGTAGCCGCTGATATGATAGGTCAGGACCGGGCCAAACATGTCGTGGGAACTGAGGCGCCCCGGGTGGTCCACGCGGCTGATTTGACATGGTACTAGGTTTGACTGTCTGGTCGTGTACCTACCCTTTACCTACGCTGCGTATAGACCTATACGGAGCATAGGTAAACCCTAAGTGTGTAGATAGCCTGCCAAGGTGTGCAAATAGTTAGAGCCAATAATAAACAAGATTAAGCTATTATTATGTTAATGTATCTCCATGCATGCATGCATACTTATAATGAACCTGGATGAACAGGGTACTGGTGGCAATCAGACTAGTAACACAATTCTTCTTTCTATCATGGAGATTACAAAACCCTAATTTGGATGCAATGTGGTTATGGGGAGTTTCAATCTCATGCGAGATTTGGTTCGCCATCTCGTGGTTGCTAGATCAACTACCGAAGCTAAACCCAATAAACCGAGCAACAGATTTGGTTGCCCTCAAGGATAAGTTTGAGAGTACCGGTCGCTCTGATCTCCCTGGAGTAGATATATTCATCTCCACCGCGGACCCTGATAAGGAGCCGCCCTTAGTTACCGCCAACACCATTTTGTCTATCCTTGCCGTTGAATATCCTATCGAAAAGATCTCCATCTACATCTCTGATGACGATGGTGCCATTTTGACGTTCGAGGCAATGGCCGAGGCCGTCAGTTTTGGTAATGTATGTCAAATACTATCATTACCCTTACCACCTATGATTTAACTCGCTTTGACCCATTATCCAACTTACCCATCTTATGCGGGTAACATGCTAGTGGGACCGTGGGAGGGTTAGATAATGGGTACTTGACCGGAAACACTATTTGTCGCTCTTTCTAACTTTACAAAAGACATTGCGTTAATTAGTCGGTTCCAAGTATTAAAAATACACTTTGGCAGCGTTCGACCCGTTCAACTCAGTAAACTAGTTTTCTAGATAAAACACCAAAAGTCTAAAACATAATATTCTTTAATAGGTAAAGGTTGACTACTCTAATTATTTAGTGGGTTGTGTTAAATGTGCACCACCTCCTCAGTTTTTATTTGTGTACTCTTTTAAGCTGTCAAATCACTAATATTTTTCTATTTTTACACCAAAAATGAATCCTCTTGATTTGACGCTTTGGGGGGGGGGGGGGGGGGGGGGTACGTTTACCCACCCCCACCCCTGTTTAACAATATAAACTGACAAGACTGTGTAACCAGTACTGAAAATGCAGCTATGGGTACCCTTTTGCCGGAAACACAACATTGAACCGAGAAACCCAGACAGTTATTTCACACAGAAAACAGACCCAACCAAGAACAAGAAACGGCCTGATTTCGTGAAGGATCATCGTTGGATCAAGAGAGAGTATGATGAATTCAAGGTCAGGATCAACGCTCTTCCAGATGTCATAAGGAAACGTTGCGAAAAGTATGATCGCAGGGAAAACACAAAGGACAAAAACCTATCGAGACAAAAGAGTGATAGCTCAGCTTCAGCTGAGACCGTTCAGAATTCAAAGGCAACATGGATGGCAGACGGTACACATTGGCCCGGTACATGGTTGAACCCTGTAGCTGATCACAAAAAGGGTGATCATGCCGGGATCATACAGGTAAACTGCGTTTGACTCATTTCCCTTTAAACTATATTTTTTTTTATTTGGCCCGTTTGAAATAATACATCACCTGAATCAACCCATTAGGTGGGTCGAGTTGAGCTAACCCAAAACACTACTGACGAGAAAATTATTTTCTTAATAGTATGATTTAAAAAAAAATATTATTCCAATGATTTTCTAATTTTCTAAATAACACGATTTAAGACGTTTTATACATTGAATATACTCTTTGGCCGAGTTCAACAGTTCAACCCGAATGGCTCATTTGACTCATTTCCTTTTAAGCTACTTTGTAACGACTGGTTTGAGATAGAACGTTATAAATGAGTCGAAATTTCCACCTTTAAATGTTTAAATAGTATGAATACAGTTAATGAGCAAGGTACCAGAAACTGAACCTGTAATGGGCACAGAAGATGAAGGAAAGCTAGATTTCACAGATGTGGACGTTCGACTTCCTATGTTCGTATATGTCTCACGTGAGAAACGTCCTGGTTACGACCATGAGAAGAAGGCTGGAGCCATGAACTCGTTGGTTAGAGCATCGGCTATACTCTCGAATGGACCTTTTATTCTTAACTTGGATTGTGATCATTATATATATAATTCCATGGCTATAAGGGAAGGTATGTGCTTCATGATGGATCGTGGTGGTGATCGTATTTGTTTCATACAGTTTCCACAAAGATTCGAAGGCATCGATCCTTCTGATAGATATGCTAACCACAACACTGTCTTTTTTGATGGTGTGTTATGTTTTTTCCTTCTAGTGAAACCTGAATAATATTTAAATGTGACGAGCGAATATATAAACCATGTTTTTATTCATAAACACAGGGAATATGAGAGCGCTAGATGGTCTACAAGGTCCGGTGTATGTAGGAACTGGGACGATGTTTAGACGGTATGCACTCTACGGTTTTAGTCCACCACGAGCCACTGAGTACAGTGGGATTGTAGGGCAGAGAAAGAAACCTGCCGCCACACTATCGCCAAGTGTCTCATTGCAGGCTGTGCGTAATCAGAACGATGACCTTGAAAGTGCGTCCCCGAACGAGGACCATCCTGATTTAAACCTCCCGAAAAAATTCGGGAATTCAACGATGTTTGTTGACTCTATAGCAGTCGCTGAGTTTCAAGGGCGGCCACTTGCTGACCACGTGTCCGTCAAGAATGGCCGCCCTGCTGGCGCACTCCTTGCTCCACGCCCTCCACTTGATGCACCCACCGTAGCTGAGGCTATTGGAGTTATTTCTTGTTGGTAACTGTTCTTTCGCGAAACAGTCAAATTTCGGTTTAAGGTAACTAACTTGTTTTACCCTGAAACAAGTTGGTTACCTGAAACTAGGGGTGCAAACGAGCCGAGCCCGAGCTCGAGCTTGATTAACTTATGAGAGCTCAAGCTTGGCTCGTTGGAAGTTTTTCAAACTCGGGCTCGGCTCGTTTATTATCTATTAATTAATATATTAAATAAAAATAATCTAAATAATAGACTCATTTAGGCTCGTTTGCACCCCTACATGAAACAGAACAAAATTTGACACCTTTGTCTGCGGTTATACCAAAATCTTTGAAACATATACATTTTACAAACAGGTATGAAGAAAATACCGAATGGGGAGAAAGGATAGGGTGGATCTATGGATCAGTGACGGAAGATGTGGTGACCGGTTACAGAATGCACAACCGTGGTTGGAGATCAATCTACTGCATAACAAAACGTGACGCATTTCGTGGAACCGCGCCCATCAATCTGACAGACCGGTTGCACCAAGTGCTGCGGTGGGCCACGGGTTCAGTGGAAATATTTTTCTCGAAAAACAACGCGTTTTTAGCAAGCTCGCGTCTCAAGTTCCTACAACGCATAGCATACTTAAACGTGGGTATCTACCCATTCACGTCTATATTCCTTGTTGCGTATTTATTCCTCCCGGCACTCTGCATGTTCACAGGGCAATTTATTGTTCCAAATATCGATGCAACGTTCCTGACGTATTTACTGGTTATGACAATCACACTTTGTTTGATATCCCTCCTTGAAGTGAAGTGGTCAGGAATAGCGCTCGAGGAATGGTGGAGAAACGAGCAGTTTTGGGCGATTGGTGGGTCAAGTGCGCATCTTGCAGCAGTGATCCAAGGGCTGTTAAAGGTGACAGCTGGAATCGAGATCTCATTCACTTTGACATCCAAGTCTGCAGCGGAAGATGAAGATGACATTTACGCTGATCTGTACGTGGTGAAATGGTCGAGTCTTTTCGTAATGCCACTGACTATTTGCATCACAAATATCGTAGCGCTTATTATGGGAACTGCAAGGACTCTCTTTAGTGTGATTCCGCAGTGGAATAAGCTTGTTGGTGGAGCGTTTTTTAGCTTTTGGGTTTTGGCTCATATGTATCCGTTCATGAAAGGGCTCATGGGTCGAAAAGGGAAAGTGACGACGATTATTTATGTCTGGGCCGGGATTCTGTCGATTACTGTTTCTTTGCTTTGGATTTCTATCAGTCCACCAGATGACACTACTGCTAAAATCTAAAGTTAGTTTTTGTATATGATATGAACTTTCCTGAATATGTTTATATCATCTTCTAGCATGAAAAGTAGTTAGCTATAAGTATATAAATCCATTGTTGGAACAACCTGCATTAGATCTAGGAATGTAAATAATATTACAAAATTTATGTGTTATCTTATAATAAGTTTGTAAAATGTGAAAGAGATTATAGAGGACATCCAGAAGCATGTTGATGTGATTGTGCTGCAATCATAAATCATAATTGAAGCATGTGTACTTCACATTTACTACCACATGCGCATTTTACTTTTTATTCTTTACAAAATCAAATCTATATTTAATTTAAGACTTAATTACTATTTTCGTCCCTGTGTTTTGTCAAAAATCACTATTTCAGACCATTACTTTAAAAATTGCGATTTTAGTCCCTGTGGTTTCAATTTCGTAACCATTTCAGTCCATGTGGTTTCACTTTCGTACCATTCCAATCCATTTATATAGTAAGTACAAGGACTGAAATGGTTACGAGGTGGACTGAAATGGTTACGAAAGTGAAACCACAGGGACTGAAATCGCAATTTTTAAACTAATGGACTGAAATAGTGATTTTTGACGAACCACAAGGACGAAAACAGTAATTAACTCTTAATTTAATTAATATGTCACATTATGTATTATCTTTATAGTGAAAAAGTTCATGAATTCACTCAGATTTCACAATGTATCAAATTTATAGGTATCATTTTCTTTAGAGATTGTTTCTTTACAAAATAAATAGATGCCTTAGAATCTTAGATGTTGCAAGGTCGGGATCGCAAACGGTGGCGGCGAACACGATGGATATCCCATGAACGACGACGTGTTGATATATCTAAAACTTGTTCTCGGTCCAGCTGGTTATCTGCTATACGTTAGCGCTAACACACCCCTACAATTGAAACGACATTCTAGCACTCATTGTATGATATAAAAAATTGCATGGCTTCGATTGGTCACACACGGCAAATGATTGTGGATACGATTTTGGTAACCAGTGGAATCATCTAAAACGATCTAAAACGATCTGTTAACTAGTGGGATCAGTGAAAACGACCTTTTAACCAATGGGATCAGCTAAAACGTGGCTTGGACTGTGTACGAAGTTTCACCTCGGCACGTTTTGATATATCAAATATCCCCTCAAACAAATAAAATTACCTAATTATCTACTTTATACTATATAGTAATGATAAGATTTAAAAAAGCATAACCTAGTGGGAGAAATATGATTGCATTGTTCCCTACCAAAAATCTAATGCCGCTCTCTATAACCAAATTTGGACTCATCATTCAATACTAAAACACACTTTTCTTGTTTCAAATTTCTCCAAATACCTTAAACTTCTCTACGCTTAATCGTTCGTATCCTGACTGCGTTGGCACATAATCGATGCACGTCTCTAGACTGTGCTCCTGTTACGCACCATCAAGCTCGAACAAGGGAACTCCAGGAGACAAAAGCCGCAACAGATCATACAACAAAAAACATCAACATGTGATCATCAAGGACGATGAACATGTTCATCGAGGGAAGATCAACGGTGTTAGCAGCGAGAGCAGAAGCAAGATGTATGGAACCGATCAAAGGGGAATAGGAATACCGATCAAGAGTAATTTCAAAAAAGCTTTAGTACAAGAAGATGCTAATCGAATTAGTTCGGGAATAAGAAAAGTTACATGGTCTGATGCGTATGGCAAAAGTATCGCTCATGTTCAAGAATTCGAGCCCAGGTAAACCCGAAAAAACAAATATTTTTTTTATCTTTTTGTTTTTCGGTTTTTGGAATTCATCAAGATTCAAGATTCAAACTAAAGTTTTGATCTTTGTTTAATTGATAGTGTGTCGGATGACGGCGAGCTAGGGGGCGTACGCAATTCATGTGTATGTGCTATACTTTAACTAGGGTGTTTGTTGACTTTTTTCAAGTCAAAGCAGATTTCTAAACAGTAAACTCCAATTGTGTATATATGTTCTTGATCAACTAGTAGAATGTCAAGAAAGAATTCAGTAAAAAGTTGTGGAAGCATAAGCATTGACCACAAAGTCAAACAAAATAATTCCACAACAGTTTTTGACCTTTTGCAAGTCAACGCAGATTTCTTAACTCCAGTTGTGTATACTACTATACTCCGTTGACTTCTCGTGCAATCAGTAAAATGTCAAGTAAAGAAATTCAATAAGCATTGACCACAAAGTCAAACAATCAAACTCAACAACGGTTACGAAGCAATTCAAGAATCACAATTTCAACTTTTTATACCCCCCACAATGATTTACCGGAGTCTCAACCTAACAACTTACTTGGGAGCAAAGCGGCTCCAAATTTCGTTCTTAAACTAGCGCAAATTAGTGAAGATTTCAATAAAAATAATCTTACCAGCTTGGTATACCTGTCAAGCACCTTCCAATTCATTCTTTGACTACTGATTTTGACTTTGACTTCTTCCTTTCTTTGATTTGTTCTTCTCCTGCATCTTCTTCTTCTTTGCTTCAGCACTGATCCATGTGTAGTCGGCAGGAATTGCAAACGGGTCAGGAATAGTTTCGATCCTGCTGCTTGAAGCGTTGGATGCTGAGTTGGCACGGTGATACGGAGTTTTGATCCACTGAAACCAAGATGAAGATGGTGCGGACTGATTCGTCATTGACGGGCTATCATGATCACCACTTGTCGGACTTGAAGGGGGGGTTGTGAATTCATCCAACGGTTGTAGTTCTTCAAACTTTGTGAAAGTAACCAACACCCGTATTGTGGGTATCACTGGAATCGCAACCTGAAACCATATTATCACCCGAAAAATGAATCAATAAAGTAATAGATATTCGATGTTTAAAAAAAATTAAGATGTTGAACCGCATTCAAATAATCATGTTTCAAGTGTTACGACTTACAAGTCACGTTTACGCACAAAAACAACTTTTAAGTTATGAAGAGTTTTTCAAACTTATGTAACAAAATAGCGGTAAAAGAATTAAAGAAGTACCTTAACAGGGAACGTGCCCATTGGAAGTTTTGTGGTAAGCAGATCGCGTAACCGTCTTATCGCCTTGACTTTATTCGCTAAAATATCAAGCAAAGGCAATAGTTCTTCGGTCCTCAACGGAAAATTTGGTGCAAGCCAAAGAACAGGCCTCAACCCTTTCTTATACTCGTTTTCACGGGCCCCTTCTTTTCGTTTACTGGCGGTCGAAAGTGTAGAAGAAGACGGTTTCAAATCTTTTGCTTTCCGGTTTTCGTTTTCTTTAAGTGTAATCTCGAGTGAATGCCTTCCCGGATGAATATGACTTTGACTTTGACTTTGACTTGTGGATGGAGAGTCCCCGAGGAGATCGCTAACCTTCTCATCTAAACATAACGAACCACGAGGTGGGACTGGTGCACCCGCACCCTTTCGACCCCTTTCATGTTTGTTATTATTGTTATTATTATCACGCTTTCTCCATCCATCAAACCACCCTTTTTTGTCTTTTTCATGCTTACTCTCACCGTTTTTGTAGCTAGGTGTTTCCTCGATCGGGATCGGGATATCTCTTTGTTCGTAACAACTATGTCGATGCCCGATTATCCCATTATTTTCATGGCCAAGATCCGCAGAATCTAACTTTAACGCAGCTTCAAGTTGTTTCCGCTCTTCATCTGTTAAAATATCGTTGAGCTCTTCACTTTCCGTTTCGTTTTCGTTACACGATGAAAAAAACTCATCATCCGACATGGCACCCGGGACCCGCCTAGATTTTATACTCACAACTACATTATGCATATCGTACACTTTACATTTCCACGCACCGACGGTTTCGGTTTTCTCTTGTCGTCTCCATGTAATTTGCGGTAAAAGAACCGCTTGCGTGACGTCAATCCCAGGCCGGAAAATATTCGTCTGTGACATCGCTTGGACTTCCTGCTGCACCTCCTCATCGGAAGCCGGTGCACCAGCGCCATCTAAAGCATTCATCACTTCTTTGTTTTTGTGCGAAATCATACACAGGGACCCGCTTGGAACCTTACCATCTTCAGAACCATCACCGAGAAACAAAACTGTTTGATCGGCCCGTTGGATTCTAAACCCGTCAAATCCAGCTAACGTCATATCTGCCCGCAAATTCGCACCACGTTTCCATATCTTGTAAGTATCCGAAGGGGCGATACGGGAAATGAACGGAATAACCGAGCTTTCGAACTGAAAAGTAATCTCCATGTAAAAATCACGCATTCGTCTCATCGTTCCTAACAACCGAGGTAACCTCCTACACCATTTCCCCCACGCGATCGGTTGATAATGTCTAACAATAATCCTCGCAATCGTTTCTTCGCGGTTACAAATCGCTTCTTGCAACGCACTCCACCCCTGCTCGTTCTGCAAACTCCAATCCGCACCAGCAAGCATGAGCATTTCCGTAGCCGTAACATCACCAAGCTTGACCGCTAGGTGGAGCGGGGTGTCACGGTTAACAACATCACGCCTGTCAATCACCGCAGAAATCGCTTCCGCTTTCGCTTCCTCAGCTAGCGAAACCGACTCATTGTGAATCTCCGACGGGTCGCAGAGGCGAGGCAGACCCGCGATAATTTTTCGCAGGGCAGTGTAATCTCTTGTTACTACAGCTTTATGTGTAGGACTGTGTGAGTATTTAGCAACATCAATTGCAGCCATCACTAACCTAAAGTTGTAACAACAAATACAAACCCTAATCAGCCTTGGATCCCAAATCTCAAATTAATCATTTCAATCCATGGAGTTATACCTAAAGTCCTAAACAACTAAATTAAACAGCAAAGTAACAAACAGAAACTAACAAAAGGGTTTGAAAAATGCATAAATCTGACCTTATAATTATCAAGAGTGTTGAGTGTTGAGCCCCCACCAAAAATAACCTAAATATTATACTACAAGGCCCTTGTGATCCAATCCAAATCAGACAACCAGCAAAACATACATGTGGGGAGGTGGGGTTTGAAAAATATTTAATATTTTGAAGAAATATTAAATAATTTGTAAAAATTAGAGGAGATCTTACGAGGGTTTTGGGAATCTTGGAGTCAGATGCTACAAAGCTTGAATCTTTATGCCATTGAAGTGAAAGAAAGCATAAAGATTGAAGCTTTAATGGAGATTATTGTTTTTTACAGGTGGGAAGAACAAGAGGAGGACGATGGATGATAAGGGTAACATTTAAGTTGGGGGAAGGGGCAAAGGTCTCGTTTTTATTTTTTTTTTTATTTTTTTTTTCTATTTTTTTCTGGTTTATTTATGGAGTAATAAGAACACGGAATGAGTCTTGTTTGGAGAGAGAGAGAACCCTGTTCATGTCATAAATTGACAAGCTTATAAATATTGACACTCAACTTTCATTCTTTACACAATTCAACCTCCAACCTCTAATCCTAACAAAAGCTAACCATGTCACCAAAAGCCAATGTGGATTAGCCTAGCAATGTGTTTTTTTTTTCAAATACCCGTATTTGTATTCGTATCATACTCGTATCAGTACTTGCATCTGTACTGTACTAATTTAGGTATTTGGTACATGTATCGGTACTCTATGTTATTGATTTCGGTATTTGGTATTTTCGGTATCGGTTCGGGTAAAAAAGAGTACCGGTACCGAATTTTATATAGAACTTTAAAAGTTTTTTTTTATATTATGTTTTATTTCGTATTATGATATTTATGGTATTCGTACCTATTTTACCTATTTGGTACCCGCAATGTATTGGTACTTGTACCGATTGTACCTATTTGGTACACGTACGAGTGCTCAAAAATAGATAAATAAAGTGGTACCAAATCAGGTACCATACCGAAATACTCATACCGTATCAATATATTCGGTACGGTATACAGTACCCAGTGTTGTTCAAATTCAGTACCGATATTTTCGGTATGGGTACTTTACTGATTCCATCCCTAGATTAACCTGTTTCATAGAGGCACATGCCTTTTATAGAAGAGGACTCGGTTTTAAACCTTGGCAAAGGGTGTAATTTAGGGTAGTCGAAAATTGGGGTGTAAACGAGCCAAACCGAGCCCGAGCTCGACTAGGCTCGAGCTTGAGCTCATTTAACTTATGAAAGCTCGAGCGCGAGTTGAGCTCGACTTGAGCTTTATTTCTAAAGCTCAAGATCAGCTTGTATATAGTTTTTCAAGTTCAAGCTCGAATAGTTTATTATTTATTAATTAATTTATATTAATTATAATTATTATTTTTTTGTATATAATTTACTAAACGAGCTTGTTTTTAGGCTTGGGCTCAAGCTCGTCTAAGCTCGGCTTGGCTTGTTCGAGCTTTTTTTTCAAACCGAGCTCAAGGAGCTCACGACTAGCTCGACTTGTTTTCATTTGTTGTTAAAAAGTATCACCAAAGGAAATGTTTGTTTGGTTAAAGATTTTAACTTTTATCATTTGAAAACCCCTTTCTGATTTTATAAAAAGAAAAGGCTGCATAATTGTGTTTTCAACCAATGTAGCATTATGGGATGTTTATACTCTAATTGCAAAAGGGTTCTTATGACTCTTGTGTTTCAAGATGGTGTTCTATTTTGTGTAGAGGATTTTTATCTTATTGGTTGGTAAATGTGTAGATATCTATTAGTGGTTTGAATGTACATACTTTCATTTTGATAATAAAAGATACAAAAAGGATTCAAAGTCATAATAAGTTAACCATTGTTCTAACACCTATTATAACAAAGTAATGAAATGTTCATTCTTTAGATCTATCAACATAACTACTACTTTATTATTTATCTAACAATTATGTTAGAGAAAGACTATCATACTTCATACGTCATACATCTTTCAAGACTGTAAACATTCATAATTCATGAAGTGTGTTGTTTTGTAGTTGTTAGAAATGTACCAATGAATTTACGGTATCCTGTCAATAGCTTGCTAGCAAAATAAGTACAAGTAAAGTATAGCTTGCGTTGAGCATGTAAAATTCATTCAATTTAGTTTTAAAAAAAAAACCATTGATACCATACTTGTGTAGTTGCTTATAATCCAAAATTTTGTGTCAAAAGTATAAAAGATGAAAGTTTAGTGAAGAAGGTGAAAATTGTGAGGAATATATGAGGAGGTGGAAACACGGCAAAGGAAAGGGGTGCATGTGAGAAGGGAAAGATGAAACTTTGCTTTCTTAATATGATGTGTTGATTGGTCAGAATTTTCATATTCCAACATAAAATTATTAATTAATTATATTCTATTCTATTTAATGAGTTGAGTATTATTGGGTGGCTACAGGTGGCAGACCCAGATAGGTATCGCCTCACTTGAACCGACCCGACCGACGGTTCAATTTATTACACAAATACACGTATGTGTATAGTATAATACAAACTTTTGTTAAAATTTGTTACACCATTTTTTTACACTTAAGGTTGTGCCTTATGGAGCCACTTACGACGCCATACATCGAGACACCGATGTCCAAAGGGTGTCGACGTGTCGTGGGCGCCTCCACTAAGCCGATGGCGGACGTGATCGAGGCGAGATGGACAGGGACGGAGCTTAGTGGAAAGCCGGGGGTGCACCCGCCCCTCCGAATGTTTCGGTTAGAAGTGTAAAAATTTTGATTTTTCGTCCGAAAATTTTAAAATTATAAAGAATCGTCCCCCAATTATTTTGCCTAAATATTTATTATACAATATATAAATTGGGTCTCATGAATTCCCGCCCCCCGAAACTTTTAGTCAAGCTCCGCCACTGGAGATGGAGCATATATTTGATCAACCAATCCTTAATTTTCTGTATATTTTTACTTTTTTTTAGTTAATTAGACGATAACAACCTTGAGAATAGTGGATTAGTTAAAGCCTCGCTGCCATGACGTGACACTTTTTAGTTAACTTATAACGCATAGCCTAAATAAAATATAATCTTGTATTTGTAACAATTTATTTTACAAATAAATAACACCGATTTTTGTGGGGACGTGGCCAGTAGGGTTGAGCTCGGTACCGACTGGTACCGAAAATCTCCAAAAGTAGGTACCGATACCGAATATACCCGGTACAGTACGGTTCAGTACCGGTATTTGAGGGTAAAAACCGGTAGATACCGGTACCGAAAATATCAAAAGTCGGTACCGAAAGTGTACCCGGTTCGGTAAATTCGATACCGGTACCGGGTACCATTTGCTCATCCTAGTGGCCAACCAAGAGTAAGGTGAGCAACCTCCCATGAGGCCCTTCCCCGGGGTCAAAAAGTTAATAAAAATTATATATTTCATATATGAGTTTGTTTAATAATCAAAAGCCTGTAAAATTTTAAACTCAATTATACTTGCAACTCAATATGTTTTAAAATGCATTCTTATATGTAACCCAACTAATCCATTGTATCCCAGTTGAACACTTAAAAATTCAAACCCAATTAAATAACAAAATCCTCTTTTGATAGTATCAGCAAAGGTAAAGGCCAAAGACCAATTGGTGATTGCATTTTCGATGGCCAACGTTAGGGAACCGTTTTTTAGTCGTATAAATCCCTTAATTTCTCGTTGACTGTGTGTGGGCAAACACCAATCCCTTAAATTTCATTTTAAGTCATTAACTTTGTGTCAAATTACAGATGGTGTCCTTTAACTAAAGAAATTACATTTGCTATCTTTTACGTTATAGTTTTCATACATATTTTTGCTCTAACTATGTTAATATTTAACATTAACTATGATCATGTGTCATTCACGCGAGGGCATAATGGTCATTTCCCCTTGTCTTCCTATAGCAGTATCCGACCAGCTATCCAACATTGTCTCCGGCCACTCTCTAGTGACGTCTCAGCCAATTCTCCGTTGTTTCTTCTACTTTAGTGACTACCTCGTTTCATCCACAACCCCACCCCTATTGCTAACGCCTTTCAAGCCAAATCGAGAAACCCTTGAAATATTATGGTTTTTCACTTTAGATTGGAAAACCGTGGAGTTTGTTCCGGATTACACCCAATAAAATGAGAACAACTTGAAGGGCAGCTCCTCCTTGTCGAGAGCTAAAAAAATTATTACGCACAACACCCAAAGGGGTATTGCACTTGTGGAACCACCAAATTTGGTTATTCCACTTGTTTATACTCAAACTAGGTGTTGCAAGCTATAAGGAAACAAGAAAGGATATTAGTAGGTGAGAAAGGAAGCACAAAATTGTATTTTGGGCGATGTGGGACGAGTTTGCAAATCAGCAACAAACACCAAACTTTTTTCGCGATTCCCGCTTCGTTATAACTTCGTTACGCACGCGGGTTTTGCCTACGTTCACTATTTTCATATTACTATCATGTGGAAGAAAGTAATCTAACATTCATGGAGTCGAGAATTAGGTTTAAGCCTCAGATCTTGATGCGGGTCGAGGGTTACGTTCTCAAACTTGTGTTTGTGATTCCTAGTATGCTTGAGCTCAATTTTATGCACCATTTGGACCTACTTGCTCCTTAGTATACCAAGTATATCTTAGGGATTTGAATGGTTTGGAATTATAGCCCAAATATGGAGAAAAAATGGCAAGAAAGCCATTTGAAAGTCATCTTATGCCAAAACTAAAAATGCAACATATAGAGCTTCTTAATTGCTATTATTAAGATCTAAACCCTCCAAAACACAATGTCCTATCTTAAGGCATGTATATAATGAAGTTTGGATGATAAGAAGGTCATGATATGAGTGTTAGGAATGTTCACAAAGTCTGCCAAGTTTTTTATCAGCTTAAGGAAAAACTTAAGTTTTAGACCTTGAAAGGTAGATGGTTGCTTCAAGATAAATGGAAATGAATTTAGAATTTTGTATAAAACATGTATAAGACTATAAACCACAAAATATGATAACATGTATGATCAAAACATAGAATCCATGACTTTTTATTGCTTGAACATTAAATAAAATTACAAGGAGTATGAAAACGGATCGCGTTACAAAAACGGGTAGTTGACGGATGTTACATGAACACTTAAGTTAAATCCGAGCAAAGGTTCACATGTGAAGTGGTCAGTTTTCTGTTTCAACAATACTATCTTCGCGAATACTATCCAATCTGCGAGTATTCATAACATACACAAATACTTTACCATACCAAGCTACCATTCACAAACTATAATGCATGTTCATAAATCTACCATGACCATTCGCAAATGCACCATTTGTGAATACTATGATTATTCACAAATATTCTATTTGCGAATACTACAACTATTTGAATACTAAGCTTGTTACATATATTACATTTGCAAAAACTCTAACTATAATTGAATACTATATTTGCGTATACTACGAGTATTCACAAATTCAAGAAATGTGAATACTATATATGTCTTTTATGTAGAAAGCCTAGATTTGTTGTGTTTGTGTATGTAATGATATTTGTAAACACTTCAAGATTTCGACTTATGATTCCCAACGGTCCACAAATGAGGCTTATGCAGTCCCTATGCATAACCAGGTGTGAAACGTGAGCTTTAACAAGAGAACTCACCCTGTTTACTTGAAGAACTCGAACATGAGACTAAACCCTTCGAACTAGTTGAGAATTGACTCTTTTTCTCATACCTTGGTCACCAGATGATGTTGATGAATGATGACGACCCAGTGTTAGCTCTACTTCAAACTCGTGCATGAAACGGGGGTGCACCCGCCCCTCCGAATGTTTCGGTTAGAAGTGGAAAAATTTTGATTTTTCGTCCGAAAATTTTAAAATTATAAAGAATCGTCCCCCAATTATTTTGCCTAAATATTTATTATACAATATATAAATTGGGTCTCATGAATTTCCGCCCCCCGGAACTTTTAGTCAAGCTCCGCCACTGGAGATGGAGCATATATTTGATCAACCAATCCTTAATTTTCTGTATATTTTTACTTTTTTTTAGTTAATTAGACGATAACAACCTTGAGAATAGTGGATTAGTTAAAGCCTCACTGCCATGACGTGACACACTTTTTAGTTAACTTATAACGCATAGCCTAAATAAAATATAATCTTGTATTTGTAACAATTTATTTTACAAATAAATAACACCGATTTTTGTGGGGACGTGGCCAGTAGGGTTGAGCTCGGTACCGACTGGTACCGAAAATCTCCAAAAGTGGGTACCGATACCGAATATACCCGGTACAGTACGGTTCAGTACCGGTATTTGAGGGTAAAAACCGGTAGATACCGGTACCGAAAATATCAAAAGTCGGTACCGAAAGTGTACCCGGTTCGGTAAATTCGATACCGGTACCGGGTACCATTTGCTCATCCTAGTGGCCAACCAAGAGTAAGGTGAGCAACCTCCCATGAGGCCCTTCCCCGGGGTCAAAAAGTTAATAAAAATTATATATTTCATATATGAGTTTGTTTAATAATCAAAAGCCTGTAAAATTTTAAACTCAATTATACTTGCAACTCAATATGTTTTAAAATGCATTCTTATATGTAACCCAACTAATCCATTGTATCCCAGTTGAACACTTAAAATTTCAAACCCAATTAAATAACAAAATCCTCTTTTGATAGTATCAGCAAAGGTAAAGGCCAAAGACCAATTGGTGATTGCATTTTCGATGGCCAACGTTAGGGGACCGTTTTTTAGTCGTATAAATCCCTTAATTTCTCGTTGACTGTGTGTGGGCAAACACCAATCCCTTAAATTTCATTTTAAGTCATTAACTTTGTGTCAAATTACAGATGGTGTCCTTTAACTAAAGAAATTACATTTGCTATCTTTTACGTTATAGTTTTCATACATATTTTTGCTCTAACTATGTTAATATTTAACATTAACTATGATCATGTGTCATTCACGCGAGGGCATAATGGTCATTTCCCCTTGTCTTCCTATAGCAGTATCCGACCAGCTATCCAACATTGTCTCCGGCCACTCTCTAGTGACGTCTCAGCCAATTCTCCGTTGTTTCTTCTACTTTAGTGACTACCTCGTTTCATCCACAACCCCACCCCTATTGCTAACGCCTTTCAAGCCAAATCGAGAAACCCTTGAAATATTATGGTTTTTCACTTTAGATTGGAAAACCGTGGAGTTTGTTCCGGATTACACCCAATAAAATGAGAACAACTTGAAGGGCAGCTCCTCCTTGTCGAGAGCTAAAAAAATTATTACGCACAACACCCAAAGGGGTATTGCACTTGTGGAACCACCAAATTTGGTTATTCCACTTGTTTATACTCAAACTAGGTGTTGCAAGCTACAAGGAAACAAGAAAGGATATTAGTAGGTGAGAAAGGAAGCACAAAATTGTATTTTGGGCGATGTGGGACGAGTTTGCAAATCAGCAACAAACACCAAACTTTTTTCGCGATTCCCGCTTCGTTATAACTTCGTTACGCACGCGGGTTTTGCCTACGTTCACTATTTTCATATTACTATCATGTGGAAGAAAGTAATCTAACATTCATGGAGTCGAGAATTAGGTTTAAGCCTCAGATCTTGATGCGGGTCGAGGGTTACGTTCTCAAACTTGTGTTTGTGATTCCTAGTATGCTTGAGCTCAATCTTATGCACCATTTGGACCTACTTGCTCCTTAGTATACCAAGTATATCTTAGGGATTTGAATGGTTTGGAATTATAGCCCAAATATGGAGAAAAAATGGCAAGAAAGCCATTTGAAAGTCATCTTATGCCAAAACTAAAAATGCAACATATAGAGCTTCTTAATTGCTATCATTAAGATCTAAACCCTCCAAAACACAATGTCCTATCTTAAGGCATGTATATAATGAAGTTTGGATGATAAGAAGGTCATGATATGAGTGTTAGGAATGTTCACAAAGTCTGCCAAGTTTTTTATCAGCTTAAGGAAAAACTTAAGTTTTAGACCTTGAAAGGTAGATGGTTGCTTCAAGATAAATGGAAATGAATTTAGAATTTTGTATAAAACACGTATAAGACTATAAACCACAAAATATGATAACATGTATGATCAAAACATAGAATCCATGACTTTTTATTGCTTGAACATTAAATAAAATTACAAGGAGTATGAAAACGGATCGCGTTACAAAAACGGGTAGTTGACGGATGTTACATGAACACTTAAGTTAAATCCGAGCAAAGGTTCACATGTGAAGTGGTCAGTTTTCTGTTTCAACAATACTATCTTCGCGAATACTATCCAATCTGCGAGTATTCATAACATACACAAATACTTTACCATACCAAGCTACCATTCACAAACTATAATGCATGTTCATAAATCTACCATGACCATTCGCAAATGCACCATTTGTGAATACTATGATTATTCACAAATATTCTATTTGCGAATACTACAACTATTTGAATACTAAGCTTGTTACATATATTACATTTGCAAAAACTCTAACTATAATTGAATACTATATTTGCGTATACTACGAGTATTCACAAATTCAAGAAATGTGAATACTATATATGTCTTTTATGTAGAAAGCCTAGATTTGTTGTGTTTGTGTATGTAATGATATTTGTAAACACTTCAAGATTTCGACTTATGATTCCCAACGGTCCACAAATGAGGCTTATGAAGTCCCTATGCATAACCAGGTGTGAAACGTGAGCTTTAACAAGAGAACTCACCCTGTTTACTTGAAGAACTCGAACATGAGACTAAACCCTTCGAACTAGTTGAGAATCGACTCTTTTTTCTCATACCTTGGTCACCGGATGATGTTGATGTTGATGAATGATGACGACCCAGTGTTAGCTCTACTTCAAACTCTTGCATGAAACTTGGTTGTAACAACGTGTTTATATACGCACAAGTTATTCGTGAATGATGGGTGGCGGTGACAGGTGGGTTGCGGCGGCAACGATGGCTATCAGTGGTGGTTGGTGGCGGCGGCGAGGGAGGTGAATGTGGTGGGTGGCGACAATGGGTGGCAACGGTGTGGTGATGATGGGCGTCGGTGGTGGGTGGTGGCAAAGGTGGTGGGTTGTGGTGTTGTTAATAATGGGTGTAAGAGGAGATAAAATAAAAAAAAACATGGGGGACACATGAAATGATTTTTTAGGGAATAGAATGGCTTATAGTATGGATGATTCAATTCCATTAATCAAACAAACACCATTTTCTTCATCATCCCTAACAATCTATTTCATTCCGTCTCTCATTCTTGCATATCAAAAACTACCTAAACAATACGTAAAATTTCAATCCAAATACGATACATAGTTTAGTCCAAACACAAGAAACAAAATATAACTTACTATAATCTAAACTTGTCTTATGTAGGACAAATAAGTGTTTATATTATTATTTCAATCAACACATATAAACTTAAACTATGTGCGTATATTTCTATACTATAAATTAACAATTATGTGGTTCATGTTGTTGTATCCTATGTTTAGAGAGTGTTTCAAAAAAGTTTTTAATATATTTCACGGGTGGAGTTACAATAGGAAGTTTATTTGGCTAGGAAGGCTATGAAGTGATCTTGACCATCCATTTAGTTAATCAAGGGCTAAGATTAAATGATGGAAATTGAAGGGAAGAAAACATGCGCGTGAGTTTGTTTAGGGGCATTCTAGTCAATCCAAGCCAATAGTTTTTCTCTCCTCCAATCCCCCCCCCCATTTTTTAAACGTTAATAACTCTTTCATACGACATTATTTTTTTATAAAAATTGCACCAAAAAACGAGCGTTTTTTTATCTTTAAAACGAGTATACTATTGCTATATTTTCAAAAAAAAAAAATTAAAACTCAGTTGCGTAAAACGCAATAGAAAAACCCCAGTTACGTAAAACGCAATGAAAAAAAAACCTAAAAAATGACATTTTTTCTAAAACGCAATGCACAAAAAACACAAAGAAATGACTTATTTGTAAAACGCAATGGCCAGAAAACACAAAGAAATGTCTTATTTCTAAAACGCAATAGTCTAAAAACTCAAAAGAAAATGTACTTTCTAAAACGCAATGGACTAAAAACACATAAAAATGTGTTTTACCTAAAACGCAATGCACCAAAAACACATAAAAAGGTGTTTTATCTAAAACGCAATGCACCAAAAACATAAAGAAATGTCTTATTTGTAAAACGCAATAGCCAGAAAACACTTAAAATGTCTGTTTCCTAAAACGCAATGGACTGAAAACACATAAAAAAGTGTTTTACCTAAAACGCAATGCATAAAAAACACAAAGAAATGTCTTATTTGTAAAACGCAATGGCCAGAAAACACTTAAAAATGACTCATTCTAAAACGCAATGGACTGAAAACACCTAAAAGATGTGTCTTACCTAAAACGCAATGACTAAAAACACTTCAAAAATGTGTTTTACCTATAACGCAATGACTAAAAACACTTAAAAATGTGTTTTTTTTCTAAAACGCAATAGCCAGAAAACACATAAAACTCTCTTATTTCTAAAACGCAATGGACACATAAAACTGTCTGGGAACTATCTGTGACTGTGAACTGTCTGAATTGTCTACGAATTATTGTCTTCGAAATGAGCCAATTTCTGGAAAATTAATTTTTCTGATGCATTTTTATTACAGCAATTTAATCAGGGGCTCTGCCCCTTGGACCCCGCCAGGGGCTGCCGCCCCTGGGACCCCGCTACCAGGGGCGCTGCCCCCGGACCCCCGCCATGATCGTAAAACACAATGACTAAATCAAAAACCCAGATCGTAAAAATGAAATTAAAGAATTTCTTACATTGATCGAAGTGATTTCTTCAACAATTGACGAATTTTGAATGATTGAAACACTTATCAGCGCTCGAATCGAACGAATCGAGTGATTATCTCCAAAATCGCCGGGAAAAACGAGATTTTTTATGAAATTTTTCTTCAAAAAAGCTGAAGAACACGTTGATCGGGTGTTTGAATCATTGATTGGTGATGAAAATCGCACTATAATGTAGTGATTATTGAGATAGAAAGTGAAGAAATGGTTGAAGATGGTGGGTTTTGAAAATTGTGGGTTTTGAAGTTACTGGGTTTTGAAAAGAAAGAAGAAAATGTTGGATTGACTAAAATACCCTTTTTCTTTATTTTAAATGTTGCTACATGTCCTAATCCTATTGCTTCCTACACTTCATAGCCAAAATAAACTTCATATTTGATCTTTTCCCTATATTTCACTTTTAACCCAAAACATTTGATCTTTGCAATTTAACCCCTTTAATTTTTTTTAACTTTTAAGAAAAACTTTTTGCAATAATTATCTATATCTCTAATAAAGCAAACCATTGGGGGACACATGTCACCCAATGGTGCAAGCCAACTAAGCATCCACATAGGCAATGAGGTGGCATAGGCAAATAATTGGACAAGTGGCATGTCTCTCTAATGGGGATTCAATTGGCTTCTTGTGTACGCTTTCTTGTGTACGTTTTCTCTATACTCTCTCTCATTCTCTCAATCGTTCCTCTTCTATACTATCTCTCATCATCGTTCGTTTTTTCTCTCTGGAGATTGAAGAGATTCAACAGGTTTGGAATCATCCTTTCATATGTGTTCTTCAATCGATTCGACCATCAGGTTCATCTTCTCATAATTTTTGTTCCAATCGGCTTCAGATCTAGGGTTTTATCTCTTTGAAGATCATCAGCGACTACCTTCAATCGAAGTTTTCAATCATCATTGATCAATCCGTTCTTTAATTTATTTAATCTTTTTCAAACCCTAAAAACTCTAGCCGCATAGAGATTGAAGAGATTCAACAGGTTTGGAATCCTCCTTTCATATGTGTTATTGCAATTGATTCGACCATCAGGTACATGTTGTCATAATTTTTGTTCCAATCGGATTCGGATCTAGGGTTTTATGTTGAATTGGACTTCTGACTTATTTCTGAATGTTGTTTAATTAACCAGCTATATAAACGAAGAAGGAGTATGTTCACAGCAGCATCGGCGGCAACGAGTAGTCCTGGTATTTCCGTTTACTTTCTTCTTTTGATTTCGTTTTATTTTGCTGTGAATATGAGTGTAAAAACCCTAACTGGGGTCGCTGGAGTGTCGGCCTACTTTGATGGCTGCTTTGTCTCCAATAACCCTAAGTTAATCTAAATCATTATTATACCATCTCTTTTGGAAATTGAGATTTGTTGATAATCTGTATGTGATTCTATTCGTCTCGATGTGCGTAAGGTCATTTGTAAGCTATTTGAAATATTGATTCGTTAATAATTTGTTTGTGTTGATTTGTATTTGAAGGAATTTGAAACCAATTTACCCAATACAAATTCGTTGATCTAAATATACTTAGACTATTGGAGGAATAATCTTGAAAGGTAGGTTAACGAATCTTATTGGATTCAGTGTCAAGGTGTTTTTCTTTTGGCTTAATATTTTTGAAGGTAAGCATTTTTTTCCTCCCAATGACAATGCTTCACTTTTTATGCATTTAATATGAAACCATCTTAATGATTGATACCATTCGTTATTAGCATGTACACTACATAAAGTTTATAAATGAATGTGTATCATGTTGATTTTGTAGGTATGGAGATGGTGAGCCGAGCTACTAAATTTAGTAAATAGTTTACCGAGGTAAAATATAGGGCTGCAACCTAATTTAATCTTGAATTTTAGGTTATGCTTATTATCTGTACATGATGTTGATAACTACTCTGTGAGTGCCATGCTTTGGTGGCTCGACCCTGTTTTTAGGCATTTGATTTGATCTTATTAAAGTGGATAATAGAATCTAATCAGTTTATTTCTCTAATATTGAAGTGGGATTATAATCATGTGTTATTTTACGCTACATGAACTGAAATGGGTGCCCAGTTTAGGCGTTAGATATAATTACAAGATCAGTATACTAAGACAATGGCATGATTTTTATATTTGATACAAGCGGCATAGAATTTTACAAGTGTTTTAATATGATTTTTGATGCTCTGTTCGTTTTAGCATTTCGAACATGACTTCATGGTAGGCGATAAAGCAGACGGGGTAATTAGAAAGTAAGTTGCAGATGTTTGAGTCCAAGCTTGAATACTTTCATATTTATACATCTATTGTTTCACTGCTTATGTCATTTTTAGTTGTTTAAATATTTCATGTATATCGGTATTGGTTTGTGAATATGGATGGTTATAGGTTGTTATTGGGCAGGGTCGTAGGGGTGAAGACTGAAAACTGAGAATGGACTTTTACATTGCTATAGTGCCACGTGTATGTGTGTTTTTGCGGATCAAACAACAACAATGACAACAACGCCATTTTCACATTATTAAATACACACAAATTCTCCATTTTTCTTAACCTCACACAAATCAGAAAGATACGCTTATACTTCTTCGCATGCATTTTCTACGATTTTCTTATCTCATTTTTGTTGAAAATGAAGTGATTTGTATGATTTTTTTAGTGAAATTAGAAATGTTCGTGCATTTTGTACGGTTATTTTGGTGATTTACCATCTGATTTGTGCGTTTCGTGTTAATTTGAGAATGTTATGTGAGTTTTGTGTATGAATTGGTGAAACTAGGTTTTTGTGGTTTTGATTTCATTAGATTCATATGTTAATTTGGGGGAAAATGAAGTGGTGTGTATGATTTGATTTGAGTTTTTGAGTGAAATCAGAAATGTAATGTGAGTTTTGTTTATGAATTGGTGATTTTAATTTAAATTTTTTTTTTTTTTTGTTTTTGTGATTTGATTAGAATTTTTGAGTGAAACCTGAAATATGAAAGTGACTTTTGTTTTTGAATTGGTGGAATTAGGTTTTTGTGGTTGTGATTTTTCAGATCTGTATGTAAGAACACGTTTTTAAAACTGATGCTTCTTGAGTGAAACATGTAAAAGGTAAAAATTGAATCACTCCTGTTTGCAATAATTGGTTAGTTGTGCGTGTGGGGTAGGCGCGTTGAATTCGTGTATACATATTGATTGATGATAGCTTATTACGGGTTATAAATCAAGAGCTATCCCATGCTTCAGGAGATATAAAGCCCTCATAACATTTTCATACCAAAGATATTGTTATATAATGTTATAATATGCTGTATTTGATTTTGGAAATTTTGTTTTCATTCGTTAGCGTTTGAGCAATTCTTCAACTTTCTCGAGCCTGTTGGAGACGCGTATTCGCTAAAAGCTCACTCAAAAGCGTTAGAAAGTTTTGTAATCATGGTTGCTACGGCTGCAACTGCGTCACTATTTCCAGTTTCCTCCCTACAACCCGACTCTGGTGCGAAGAATTCCGGTAATCATAAACGTGGAATTAAGTCGGTGTAACTTTTAAGCTAACACGATGGTTTTATATTGTTAAACTTTATGCTTTTCCAGTTTAAGACTGTTTTTGTGGATGGGTTGCCGGCTTCATGGGATGAGGATTGAGTGCTGGATATTCTCAAGAAAAACGGGTCGGTAGGAAAAAATTGAGCTAGCCTACAACCCCAGGTTTGTACTTTATGATTTCATGTTTTATTAAATCATTTGATTTGTTCTGGTTGATTGTGTGCAAACTTTTTCAGTTTCTAATACATATTTGATGCTGTTGTTGTTATTTGGAAAATTGTGTCTACTTGATTGAAGAGTATTTAATTGCTTAGGGCAATTACTAAAAATTGTAGCTTTAAGTTGCTATGGAACTTACTTCTTTTAAACAAAGCAGTGATCTAAGAGTTGGAATAGTTGTGTTTGGACCAACTGTAAATCAGATAGAAAGGGGTCTTAGAGTTAAAGGGGGCAATTTTACACTAATAATTCAGTGATATATCCGTGATATATCATTATATCACTCAAATATTGGTGATATATCGGTCACATATCGGTTATATTGGTCAATATCGGTACCAATATTCTGACCGATATTTGACACCGATATTTTACTAGGGGACCGATATATCACGGATATTAACTACATAGATTTAGTCATTTAATATTAATTATAGGTTGTCAATGTGTTTGTGTGTGTGGGGTGGGGGGGGGTCCACTGGAGTTATTTGATTCTTGTGCAAAGTGTGCCTCTGCTCGGGATCCGGTTGCCTCGGTGAAAAGTATAATACTCAAGATTAGGCAGTGTGGATTTATCATGCATGAAGAATGACCTTACATATATAAGTTTCAAGTTAATAAATTGTGCTTTATGTCATGCATTACGACTGGGGTGGCAAAATGGTTGGGTTGGGCAGGTTTGGGTAATGGGTTAGGATGGGTATGGGTTAGGTCCGTTAGGATGGGTTTATTAAGAAATGGGTTAGGATGAGTTTAGGTCAAGATGGGTTTTTGTCAAGGTGGATTTGGGCAAAATAGTCTATAAATTTAGAAATTATCTACCTGGGATTTGTTTTGAAGTTGGATATGTATGGTTGATCATGTACACCAACTGTTTCCACTTAAATTTTTGTACCATATTAAAGTTAACTTTAAACATGTCAACCAGGGATCTACATTTCAATTTAAATGTGATCCATTTCTCACCGATATCCTGATTCGAACTTTTAGTTTCATTCATCTGTTTTGTTTAGGTAAACGGATTAACTGGTCGTCCAAATATTATGTGGGTTTCCTTATGTGTTTTTTAATCTATAAACAAGCTGGTATGCTCAACCTGTTTAATAGTCGTATTTAGGCTGGAATATGATTAAGTGAGTCGAATCGTCCAAATGTGTTGGGTTAGGATGGGTTTTTGTCAAGATGGGTTAGAATGGGTATGGGTTAGGATGGGTTTGGGCTTAGGTGAAGATGGGTTTGGGCAAGATGGATGGGTTTTTTTAAAGGGGCCTAAAATAACCCAAAATGTCATGGATGGGTTAACAAGGTTAGTGTTTTCTTAGTGTATTAATATTATTTACTTATTAGTACTTAATTCTTTTCTCATTTTGACTATGACCAAGCACGGGCTATATTGACTATGACCAAGTAAGTTATAAGTTTTAGCATGATATTTCATATTCCCATGAAGGTTTATTTTTTCTCTTTTCTTATGAGAAAAGTTGAATTTATGTTACAGATGGAGAAGAGTGTCGTGTTTTTTAAGCCAAAGTTAATTGTGGCCGGTGCAAGTGCATATGCTCGAGTATATGATTATGTCCGCATGCGCAAGGTGAATCTTTTGTTCTAATCTAAAATGTCTATTCTAGCCTCAAGATAGCACATTCCGTTAGGAAGTTAATCATGGCCAACATACTTCTCATCTATAATATGTTATGTTTTGTATATTGCAGTGGTGTCTCATATATGTTTGTGTATATTGTAGAGTTGTTTGATGCTACAGTCAAGTTGGCCTTGAAAATCAAGTTGCTTATACTAGACAAAGATGGGATTTAATATTTTTCTGTTTTTTTCTTCCAATGTATGTATTTGTACATAACATTTCATTTCAAAGTAAATAATATGGTTTTAGTTGAAGCCCGCCTATTACGCGGGCATTAACCTAGTTATTATTATATACCCACCACTTTGGACTCAATAGAGTGCACTTAATTTATATGTTGTCTTGTTGCGACTTTATCACTTTTAACACACACACCCCCAACTCAACTCACCACACGCCGCCGACAACCATCGACTATGCAAACATCCTTATTCTCCTCAACCACCACCATTCTTCCGACCACCATTGTCGGACCCACCACCACCCGAAAACCCTACACACTCTCAGTCCGAGCCTCCTCATCCACAACCGAAACAGCCCCACCACCAGTTGTAGTACAATCTACAACAAAACTCAACAATTACAGTTCAAGAATCACTGAACCCAAGTCACAGGGTGCGTCACAGGCTGTTCTGTACGGTGTGGGCCTGTCAGATGAGGATCTTAAGAAGCCCCAAATTGGTATTTCGTCTGTTTGGTATGAAGGGAACACGTGTAACATGCATTTGTTGAGTCTTGCTGAGGCTGTGAAACAAGGGGTTGAAGAAGCTGGGATGATTGGGTTCAGGTTTAATACTATTGGGGTTAGTGATGCTATTTCTATGGGGACTAGAGGGATGTGTTATAGTCTGCAGTCTAGAGATTTGATTGCTGATAGTATTGAAACTGTTATGTCTGCTCAGTGGTATGATGCCAATATTTCTATCCCTGGTTGTGACAAGAATGTAAGGTTTTTTTTTTTTTTTTTTTTTTTTTTTTGTGGAATATTTCTTTGAATATTGTTAAAGATGCAATCTTTAAAGGGTATTTGTTATAAGTCATGTTGAATACTTTGTTGTTGGGTATTCTCTTTTTCATGTTAAAAGCAACCACTTTTGTTACACAAGACCTCGCCATAACGTATTCGCTATGCAGTTATAGCGGTCCAAAATCAAATAGCTGTCAAGTGCCGATATTTGAAATCTATGTAGTTAATATCCCGATATATCAAGTGATATATCGGTTATCGGTCCCTTGCCGAGATATCGGTACAAAATATCGGTCAGAATATCGGTACCGATAATATCAGCGATATTGACCGATATTTGACTGATATTGGACCGATATTTGATCGATATATCATTGATTTTCTCGATATCAGTACCTTTCTTCTTAGTTTTACCATTCGTCTTTCTTTTTATTGTTGCTATTAGTGTTTTAAGTCTTAATTGTTAGTTGTTAGTGTTAAATGTTAGTGTTTTAAGTCTTAGTCAGATCCTACTTGCTACAATTGTTTGTTAGTGTTTTGCAAGTTGCCAAAGGTTAATTTGTTAATGGTAGGAGAGTATACTAAATTGTTAGTGTTAAATTGCTATATATGTGAATTTAGCATGCTTTTAAAATTACCAATATCCCACCCCCGATAACCGATATCTCAAATATCGGTCCTTGACCGATATTCGATATTTTACCGCATTAACTACTTAGTTTGAAATATTGATTATTGCGGTGGGATATTAGTAATTCTATATCATGCAAAATTTATATATATACAAAACATAAGACAAATATAATATTATATTAATATCAAAAGTCAAAACTCAAAAGTGCCAATATTTGAAACACGATCTAATTGTAAGCCACGAAATCTTCCTCCGAGTCCACGTCAACCAAGATATCCAAAATAACGGTCAATATCGGTCAAATAGCGGTCAATAGCGCCGATAATAGCGGTTCCGCTATTCTGGAACGCTATTTGACACCACTGTCTTTGAAGAGCCCGATAACCACTATCCCACCGCTATTGACTTCTTAGCATATTCTCATAGTTTTGCAAAAAGGTTTTGCTTGACTCATCTTATGGTGCCCATAGCAACAATTATCTATGATGGGCATTTTGTGGGGCCCAGTGTCTCACCCTTGGCAGGGCTCCATGATGTACAACCATTTAGATGTTATTTGTGTATAACATTTATTATAAAACTAGTTTAATTGACGCATTGTTTTACCAGTCATGATCAAATGTTGCAAACATTTTCTTTTTCAGATGCCAGGTACCATTATGGCAATGGGGCGATTGAACCGCCCGAGTATAATGATCTATGGTGGGACTATTAAGGTTAGCATCCATTTTGATTTCTAGAATTTTTCAATATCGGTTTGCTTTCATCATAGGATATATGATTAATAGGCATTTTGAATATTAAACCGGGATTAAGACAATTAGTGGCATAATAGAAATTCAATGATACAATTTTGATGAACATGAACAATTGAGTGAAAGATTCTTTTAAATTTCATTTGATGTAATGCAAAGAGAAATGCCACTTTCATAGTGTCTTGTTTTATTATTTGTTAAATTGTAATTTTGTATTAAATTTTTCGCTTGTATTGCAGCCCGGTCATTTTCAAGGCCACACGTTTGACATAGTATCTGCATTCCAGGTATGGTTGCAATCCCATTAATTACTAATTCTCAAGATATTCATGATGGAGAACCTTTAAAAAATATTCCTAATGTTTATTATGTAAAATCGAACTCTTCCGTCCCAAAATAATCGTCTGCATTAATGCATTATTTTTAATTTGTCCCAAGTAGGGATGCAAACGAACCAAACGAACACGAACAAGACTTTGTTCGTGTTTGTTTGTTAAGGAGATATATGTGTTCACGAACTATTCATGAACACTTACCAAACGAGATTTTATGTTCGTGTTCGTTTGTTATTGGCAACTAACATAAACTAACGTTCATGAACAGAATATCCAACACTGATACTTACTAAAAATTTTATTTGTTGGAGTTTTAAAATATTTAAATAAAATATAAAAACTAAAAACACTAATGAACTATCGAACACAAACGAACACGTTACCGAACGTTCACGAACATAAATGAACGAACGCAGCCTCTGTTTATGTTCGTTCATTTAACTAAACGAACGGAATTTCTTGTTTGTGTTTATTCATTAAATGAATGAACACAAACGAACGTCCTGCCAAACGAGTCACGAACTGTTCGCTGAACGTTCGGTTCGTTTGCAGCCCTAGTCCCAAGATAACAGACAACAGTCGTCCACTTTCAAAAAATGGATAGTTGTGATTTACTAAATATCTCATTTTACCCTCTTGGGAACAATAATTTTGAGCAGAGGATTTAAGTGTACAAATATCTTTTCCGTATTATTTTTGAATTACAGGGCTTAACAATATTTATTGCTACAATTTTTATAGGTTTATGGAGAATATGTTAGTGGTTCCATAAACGATGAACAAAGAACAAATGTACTAAAGAATTCATGCCCGGGAGCAGGCGCTTGTGGCGGAATGTATACCGCAAATACGATGGCTTCCGCCATTGAAGCAATGGGAATGTCTCTTCCGTACAGGTGGAAAATTTTCAACGGTTAGTTTTGTATAACGCTTATAATTCCGTTTGTTGACTGATTTTTGTTTTGCATTTCCAAAAGCTCATCGACACCGGCTGAAGATCCGTTGAAGTTGGACGAGTGCCGATTAGCTGGAAAATACATTCTTGATTTATTAAAAATGGACTTGAAACCAAAAGACATAATTACCCCTAAATCTTTGCGTAATGCAATGGTTACTGTTATGGCTCTAGGTGGGTCCACCAATGCTGTTTTACACTTGATCGCCATAGCAAGGTAAGAAGCACATGGGTTTAAATTTTCTTATGTGGTCCATCTTTTAATATAACGTTTTTGTTGCAGTGTTTGATGTAAAAACAGGCAAATGTTAAGTCATGCACGTTATTTTACATCATTTAATCCATTGGCTTATTAAAAGGCAACAAAAATGTCCCCACACATGTTGCGTGTTGGGTCCAAATATCCCATATAATGTGAACTTAACCCGAATTAGAGAAAAACAATGATGCGCTTTATATGGTAACACGAGTAAAGTACACAGATGGTCCCTCTGGTTAACCAAAATTTTGGATTTGGTCCCTAGCTTTTCAAAAGTACACAGATGGTCTGGTCCCTGTGGTTTGCACTTTGTAACGCATTTAGTCCCCAATTAACAAATCTAAAGGTTTCAGCAGGTCCAAGTTAGGGACTAAATGTGTTACAAAGTACAAATCACAGGGACCATCCATGTACTTTCGGCAGAAGTTAGAGACTAAATGCGTTACAAAGTGCAAACCATATGGACCATCCGTGTACTTTTGAAATGCTAGGGACCAAATCCAAAATTTTAGTCAACCACAGGGACCATCCGTGTACTTTACACTAACACAAAGTTAGAAACTTTGCAGGTCAGTTGGTTTGAACTTGACTCTAGATGATTTCCAAAAGGTTAGTGACGAAGTACCGTTTCTTGCGGATCTTAAGCCTAGTGGAAAGTACGTCATGGAAGATGTACACAAGGTATGGATCATAGTTTTTTTTTCTCAAAGTTGTATGGAGGTCAACTGCCATAATTTTTTGTTGTATATAGTTAATTCACCGTTTGTGTTTTCATTTTTATGGTTGTTGGCTAGATTGGAGGAACACCTGCGGTTCTTCGTTATCTTTTGGAGCTCGGATATTTAGATGGAGATTGTATTACAGGTATGCATAATGAAAAAAAAAAAGATCACTTTTTTTTTTCACATTTATGCAATTATGCTTGACTTTTGTGTCACAAAATAACCATCATCTTTGTAAAGCTCATACAAAAGACTATTGTAAGTAGAGGTGGCCATTTGTTAGATAAGATCGGTCACGTTGGGTTGACCACTTACACCTTTACGTCTGATTTTTTTTATAAAAATAAATGCTTTAGTTATGATAAGAAAATGTATTATTACTATAGTTAACCTTGAAATATTATTACAATAATAATCAAAATATTCAAATAATAAAAATTTAAGATGTATGCATTTTCAGTCACAGGGAAGACATTGGCAGAAAATGCAAAGCTTTTCCCTTCATTGTCAGAGGGGCAGGTGATTCATCGTTTTTTTAACCCATTTTACGTTTCAAATTTTGTTAACGTGATCTAATAATCAATAATTTGTTTCTTCTTGTCAGCAAATAATAAGGCCACCGACAAACCCCATAAAGGAAACGGGTCACATTCAAATATTATATGGCAATCTTGCTCCCGATGGTTCTGTTGCAAAGATCACAGGAAAAGAAGGGTTATATTTTTCCGGTAATCCCCTCATTTTCATAAAATTTGGTTTGTTTTAATAGGATTTCTATTTTAGTTTCTAGTTTTTTTAATGATTTTCAGGTCCTGCACTCGTGTTTGAGGGGGAGGAGTCCATGATCGCAGCAATCTCCGAAGACCCCATGAGTTTTAAGGTACATTTGACTGTATTTATGCGGCTTTTGTTTTCTTGAGTAAAATGCCATTTCCGTCCCTGACGTTTGGCCAGTTTTGCCGTTTTTGCCCAAAGGTTTGTCTTTCCACACCTAGATTCAAAAGGTTTGAAATCTTGCCATTTTCATCCGGCTCGTTAATTTCATCCATTTTTCTTCGTTAAGTCGGGGCTATTTTCGTCTTTTTTGTCAACTTAAAGGGCAATTCGGTCTTTTGAATACTTGTACAGTATGCTAAATGCTTGTACATATAGTGAAAAAAAGACCGAATTGCCCTTTAAGTTAACACAAAAAGACGGAAATACCCCTGACTTAACAGACAAAAACGGATGGAGTTAACGAGCCGGATGAAAATGACAAGATTTCAAACCTTTTGGATTCAGATGCGGAAAAACAAACCTTTTGACGAAAATCGCAAAACTGGCCAAACCTCAAGGACGAAAATGGCATTTTATTCAAAATAATTCATATCTAAAAACTTTAATGTTCTCAGGGACAAAAATGGCATTTTATTCAAAATAATTCATATCTAAAAACTTCAATGTTTTTTCCGAAGTTATTAGAACAATAATATTATGATGAAAAATCGGCGAGTATCGTTTTTTTTTTTTGTGTACTCGGTTACAATACAACGTTCAAGTTTTTGACTTTTTTTTGAAATCGTATTTCAGGGTAAGGTAGTTGTTATTAGAGGAGAAGGTCCTAAAGGGGGCCCTGGTATGCCTGAAATGCTCACACCGACAAGTGCGATAATGGGCGCTGGTCTAGGCAAGGTACTTTCTTAGCCATATTCGAAACTTACGTTAAAAATATGAAACTATGACGTAAATCCGGGCGTTATGGTGAGGAACATTGATAATATTCAGATCTTAAAAAAACGAAACCGTGAAAAAATTTCACGTATCGGACTGAAATTTATGCTAAAACACGAAATCGTGAAAAAACTTCACATATGAAAGTTTACTAAATAAATCACGTTATTAAAACATAGATAAAAATAAGCATGTCACAACAGTATATTGGGACTACACCATATTTTGAAGGTTATAAAAGAAAAACAAAAGTGATCATACGGTTGGTGAAAAAAAAGTTAAAAACTTATGGGTTTTATGGAAAGTTTTGTGACCCATTGTAGGAGTAGAATAGTTTGTTGCCAATGTGTAATAGTTAAAAAGTTCACTGTAGCTAAGGTTCCTTTTAAATTTTGGATTTGGTCCCTAACCTTTTAAAAGTACACGGATGGTCCCTGTGGTTTGCACTTTGTAACGCATGTAGTCCCCAGCCAACAAATATAAAGTTTTCTGTCGGTTCCAAGTTAGTGACTAAATGCGTTACAAAGTGCAAACCACAGGGACCATCCATGTACTTTTGGAAAAAAGTTGGGGACTAAATGCGTTACAAATTGTAAAACCAGGGGGACCATCCATGTACTTTTGGAAAAAGTTGGGGACTAAATGCGTTACAAATTGTAAAACCAGGGGGACCATCCGTGTAATTTTAGAAAGCTAGGGCCTAGGGACGAAATCCAAAATTTTGGAAAACCACAAGGACTATCCGTAATCCGTGTACTTTACTCTAATATATAGATATAAAGTTATTTCTAACATAGTGTGTTCTTAATGATAAGCTACAAATTTGTTTGATTTTGCAGGAAGTTGCGTTGTTAACTGACGGGAGATTTTCAGGCGGTTCACATGGATATGTTGTTGGACACATTTGCCCTGAAGCACAGGTTCCATTGTTTTTCATGCAGTTTTCCTTTTACGGAGCATTGGTTATAATGCACGTTTATCATACATTATATGTTAATTGGGACGCAGGAAGGTGGTCCGATCGGTCTAGTCCAAAACGGGGACATAATCACGATAGACATCACCAAGAAACGAATGGATGTGCACCTAACCGACAAAGAGCTAGATGAGCGGCGGAAGGCGTGGACCCCACCACCGTCCAAGGCTGAAAGAGGTGTTCTTTACAAGGTACATACATTCCCTGTGTTCTAAAATAATTAAATCATGGAATAAGTTTCTTATTATTGTTACTGGCACTGATGATCTTGTTGGTTGCAGTACATCAAAAATGTTCAATCGGCTTCAAGAGGATGTGTAACCGATGAGTTGTAGAATCAAGACGGATCAAGGAAGATATAGAGGATTATTGAAATTCTGCTCTATTGATCGAGTTTTTCGCCGGGGTTATTAGAAGAATGATTATCTTTGTGTTTACTTGATACCAAAATTTTCAATGATTGTACCTCCATTGTGTAACGGTCAATAATTGTAATTCCATTTTGAATGGTAAGCAGTGGCGGACCCAGGAATTATTTTCTAGGTGTGCGAATGAAGGGTTCAACCAAATTTTCAAGGGATGTAGTCAGAATTTTTACCTCGAAAATACACTAAACTTTTTTTTCAAGGGGGCTGCCCACCCACCCAAGCCAAAGCTTCGGTCCGCCCATGATTGTAAGGGTCAATAAACTGGAGAAAGAACGCTTAGTTGGTCCAGTCACGTCGATCACACCCATTGAATAGAAGACCTCAACCAGGTTGGTTATTGAACCGGCGTTGGCTTGGTTTCCAAAAAATGGATAACTTTTGTGAAGAACTAGTGAGATTACACACGCGTTGCTGCGGGAATTCGATAAATATCTCTGCAGTTCGTTATGGTAATGATACTCATTATAGGAACTAAAAGGAAAAAAAACCCCCACAAATATAGTCTTAAAATTTATATGGAAACGTAAGTAAATTAGATCATCGCATTGATATGTGAGATTTTAAAAAAGAGAGAAAATAGAAAAGGAAATTAAACAATCGAAAAAAGAACCATAGACTTGTGATATAAAAATACTAAAATTTCATGACCTATTAGTCTAGTGGTATGGTGTACCCCTTTACAAAAAAAAAAAAAAAAAAAAAGACAAATATTAAAAAGAAATAGGGAAAAAGTCATTGAATTTAAAAAGAAGTTTTTATATCATTAAATTAAACTACAATAATATATATAAAAAACACTTTTAAACTAAACTATTTTATATAAACAAATATTAACTTTGTTTCACACTTTATTCAAAGGTTATAGATAATATGCACAAAATTTCAAAATTAAGAATTGACCAATCAAATTTATTTACTATTCAAAGTTGCTAATTGTATTATAAACTAGTTGATGCCCCGCCCGCGTTGCGGGGTGATGGCTGAATAATTCTCAATCAATTAAAAAAATATTACTATAATTTTGCTAGGGAAAAAAAAAAACAAAAACGATGATAAGACCGTAATTTTGGGCTCAGGGCAAAACTGTAATTTTTCAGGACTAACGAGCGAGTGTTAGGCAGCTCCTTGACACGAAAAAAAATTAAATCGAGTAAACCAATTAAAAAAAAACCTTTATAGTTTTGCTAAAAAAACTACAACAATTGGAAAAACGTAAATTTTAACTGAGGGCGAAATCGTAATTTTAATTCGGGGATAAATCGTAAAATAAATGGACCAACGGGGGAGTGCCAGGAAGCTGCCTGCACGACTGTAATTTTACACTGGGGGCAAAATTGTAATTTCACCAGGAAAACAAACAAAAACGATGGGCAAAATGTAAATTTAAGTTGAGGGCAAAATCGTAACTTGGGTGCGAGAAAAAAAACTAATGGCAAAATTATAAATTTCTACGGGGCAAAATCGTAATTTTGAACCGATGGTAAAATTGGAATTTTTAGCTGAGAGCAACAGCGTAAATTTATTTTTAAGTGGAGGTAAAAACATAACTTTGAACTGATGGGGAAATCGTAATTTTAAGGGAAAAAAACTAATGGCAAAACTGTAAATTGAAACAGGGCAACATCGTAATTTTGAACCGGGGGCAAAATTGAAATATTTAGCTGGGAGTAAAAGCGTAAATTTATTTTTAAGTGGGGGCAAAAACATAATTTTGAACTAATGGCAAAATCGTAATTTTAAAGTGGGATAAAATCGTAAATTTGTTGAGCCAATAGGAGAGTGTCAGGCAGCTGCCTGACACTATTACTTTGCCGCTCATTTTGCCCAATGAAGGGCCACACCTATTCCCGTGTCGGTGCCGACACTTCTTTTTGTAGTTGTTGAAAATATAAAATAAATATAAATATAAATAAGAGTAAATCGTTAAGCTCATGTGATGTATATTTTGATCATGTGATGCATGTGATGGCAACAGTTAAGCTCATCATGTATGATGCATGTGATGGGTATTTGGATATGTATGATGCATGTGAGTATTTTGATCATTTCATCTTATTGTTTGTTCAATATGGTTTCTTCTTTTTCAATCTAATCCAGATTGTTACATTCAAATATAGATTATCAACCTAGGATTCAGTCATATCTATAACATAGTCAAACAAACTTTATGAAACATATAAACAAATTCGGATGCTTTACAATAAACGATATAACGTTTTCCATGATTATCAAGTACGGTGCTTGTAATCTAGCTGTAAAACTATGAAGGAAAGGTGTCTCACCCGTAAAGTTGAAAGTTCAAGTTTTATAGCCGTAAAACTATAACGGGTTTATAGCTGGACAAGCAGCAAGAAATGCAGAATCAAAGAAAGTGGATAAGCACGCTAAAGCTTGCGCAGAGAACCAACATGTCTCTGTCCCTTTTGCCTTTGATACATTTGGCTCCCTAGCCTCAGAAGCTATCCACTTCTTGACCAGGGTCCAACGGTCATCAACATCAATTGTTCAGCCCCAAGGGGGCATGGGGTTGTCTTTGGAATGTTAGGATTTGCAATTTATAAAAGGGGTGGCAGCGCAGCTTGTTGCCCGTCTACATTCTGTTTTGATGTAACTTGACAAGTTTTATATATTATTAGCTAACTAACGAGAAATGTGTAACTTAGGAGTAGAATTAAAGAGTACAAGAGATAATTCAATTTATTTATTGGCGTCACACATCGGCGCCTTTTACTTAAATCAGGTGTAGTATTTTATTTCATTTAGGGTTGGGTTTTGATTTTTGTTTAATTACTTTTTCTTTATTTATTTTAATCTCTTTATTTTTTCCCAAGCTTTTATTATAATAAATCCAATATAACAACCGAAATGACAAAATAGTGAAAATAATAAATCCAATGTAACAACTGAAATGACAAAATAGTCATCATCATCATCATACTCAGTTAATCCCACCAATAGCAAAGCAAAGGTAGGGATGATAACCGAGATTTTTACCAAACCACATTGATGAAAACCGTAATTAATTAAAAAGATTAAAATGAGCCGAGCTTATTACGCTTTTCAGTCTTAAACAAATATATTATTTATATAAACAATCTCTTTATTTTATATAATACACATAATTTCAAACTAAATACTACTATATATAAAACTGTTTCGACCTCGTATCAGCCAATATTGTCCATTTTGCCTACAGGTCAACAGTGATGTTTCTCGTGTAGTAAAAATATTTATTATTGTGGTTTGATTGTATCTTTACTTCGAGTCGAGTCATGTCATAACGTTAGGTCTTTGATCCTTATCTACCGTTTAATGTTGAGTTTTTCGACTGATCTGCTCTTGACCCGTTTTAAGATGACTCATTTTTGACACCCACTGACATTATTGGATCCACACTGCTTCTAGTTATTGCTATATCAATATGTAAACAAACCACCAACAAAGCCCCAACAGACAAGAACGATAATAAAACCATGAGCTGACAGAAATTGATCACTTTCAGCAAGCAAAGATGAATTCAAAATGGAAACAATACCAACACATAACTTGCTACAACCACATATTATTCTTGTAAAAATCCCATTTTAATAATAGTGTTCTTTCTCCTGTAAACACAACTGATGGAAGATGATGATGATCATCTATTTAGCTTTAGCATAGCACAGCTCATCACACGCGTCACCCCTCTCAAAAACAGCTGCCGCACCCATACCCGTGCCTGCATTACAACAAAAGATCACGAGTCAGCCCAATACACGATACGTGCACAGTACACAACAGAGATATGATGAGATTGAAAAGAGACATACCGATGCACATTGACACAACACCAAATCGGCAGTCTCTGCCACGACGTTTCATCTCATGCAGTAGAGTAGCAACACAGCGCGCCCCTGTCATAAATCAAGTACAATATTATAAAACTAATAAATACTTGAAAAATAACTAATACTAACTAAGATCTATTAGTTGTTCAAAACTTAATGTAATGTAAGTAGGGCTGCAAACGAACATCGTGTTCGTTTGTTAAGGAAATATATGTGTTCACGAACTGTTCGTAAACACTTGCCGAACATGATTGTATGTTCGTGTTCGTTCCGGGATTTTATGTTCGTGTTCGTTCGTTAAATAAATGAACATATTTGTGTGTGTGTGTGTTTGTTAGTTTTAGGCAACGAACATTCATGAACACAAACTAATGTTCATGAACACAAATGGAAACAAACGAACACAAACAAGCATTCATGAACATAGTATATAATACACTAATATTTGTTAAATATTTTATTGTCGGAATTTTGAAGTATCTAAATGCAATACAAAAGCTAAAAACACTAATGAACTATTGAACACAAATGAACATAAACAAACACGTTACTAGACGTTCATGAACATGAATGAACGAACCCGGCCTTTGTTCATGTTCGTTCATTTGACTAAGTGAACAAAATTTCTTGTTCATGTTCACTCGTTATTAAACAAACGAACACAAACTTCCGGCCGAATGATTCACGAACTGTTCTCTGAACGTTTAGTTAGTTTGCAGCCCTAAATGTAAGTAGTTTTAGTTCTTATTGAATTATACACTAACAAGACAAAAAATACATATATAACTCATGTATACCAACTATATTTATATATAACTTATAAACTTAATATAAACTAATATATAAAATCATTAACTTTTTAAAGAAGAAGAATATTTTTCATTGTTTCAAACGACTCTCTTCATTGCCTCATGATAGCCAAACATGATATCCTAAATGGCTAAACACAATAACTATTTCATTCCGTTGCCTATACGGTTACCAGTGCATTTGTCAATTTACGATAAATATATTTATTCAAAGTTCTTAAAGTTACCTGTTGCACCCAAAGGGTGTCCAATAGCCATTGCACCTCCGTTGACATTGATCTTTTGTGGGTCGATTTCTAGCTTTTTTTGGCAATATACAAACTGTGATGCAAATGCCTGACATAGTAAACAAAATAAAACCAATTATTCTCCAACTTTGACAGAAAAAATAAGAACAGATATATGTTGCATCTAATTATCACCTCATTGATCTCAAAAAGGTCAATATCGTCAATTTGAAGCCCAGCAGCCTTAACTGCAGCTGGAATTGCAACAGCAGGGCCGATACCCATTATTGATGGCGGTACACCAACAGCAGCAAAAGTCCTGCAATTCGATAAAAAGCAATAAAATTATAATAAGTACACGGATGGTCCCAAGCTTTTTTCAAAAGTACATGGATGGTCCCTGTGGTTTGCACTTTGTAACACATTTAGTCCCTAACTTGGACATGCTAAGACCTTTAGCTTTGTTGGCGGGGGACTAAATGTGTTACAAAGTGCAAACCACAGGGACCATCCGTGTACTTCTGGAAAGCTAGGGACCAAATCCAAAATTTTGGTTAACCATTGGTGTACTTTACTAAAAAATTAACAATGACAACAAGTCACCTTTTACATCATATGATAATGAATTGTAAATTCATTACACATCAAAAGGTAAATTTCATAGTTCATTAATAAGTTTGGAGGTAAGTTACAAGAATTAACTCAAAATGAAGGAAAATGCGTAATAAATCATAAAACGTCAACTGATGATGTCTAGCTGAAAGTCAGTCAACGAATTAACCGCATACCTGAACACACCGAGAATCGGTAATCCCTTCTGCAGAGCGATACTTCTCTTCATCAAAAGAACAGCTCCAGCACCGTCACTCACTTGGCTGGAAGTTCCTGTTCGGAAAGAAACAAAAAGAAGAAAAAAAAAGCGTAAGATACGATACTAAAAAGACTACTTTTTGGCTAACGATAAGAATCTAAATTGCTATGTACCAGCAGTGGTTGACCCATCTTTCCTAAATACGGGTTTTAGTTTTGCGAGATCTGCCAAAGTTGTTCCTGGGCGGATCCCATCGTCAACAGAAATGGTAACAGGCTTTTCGTCTCCAGTTTTCGGGTCAACAATCTTTTTCAACATGAAAACTTAATGTCAAAAAGAATAATAATATAATACTACAAAGGGACTCATACGCCACAAACGTATAGATTTGGTTTCATTTATACCAGCTACCGTAATATACATATATATGTATATGTATGTGTGTATATATAGTGAAAGGTTAAATACAAAAGGCTCTTAACGTGGGACGGTACGCGACCACCAATATAAGGTGCACACTTATGCAAAAAAAACGTATGTAATTAGGCTTTAACCCAACCCATCCGTAATTATGCAAACAACATGCGTAATTATGCAAAGTTATTTACTATTGTGCCACCGCGTTCAATTGAAGGCCTAGATTAGATCAGATGTGCAGTTGAGATGCTCGCATCGCACGATAAGGTGGTCTTGTACGTTAACCGGCCTCTCTCTCTCTCTATGTATATATATAATATATATACTTGGAGGGACTATGTATACATTATCCCTATAAAAAATATGAAAAATCATGAAAAAAAAAGTTTTTACCTTAGTTTTGATTGGAATGATTTCATCCTTGAATCTACCAGCAGCAGTTGCAGCAGCAGCCTTCCTATGGGACTCAACCTATGCAACAATAACACAATTAAACACAACAAAAACCTACATTTGAAGAAAACAAAATCGCGGTAAATCAAGTTCAATTCAAGTTCAACTCACTGCAGCCTGATCTTGTTCCTGCCTTGTTATGCTGAACTTTTGCGCAACATTTTCCGATGTAATGCCCATCGGAAGTAGACAATCTTGAGCCTGTGCCATAGTTTTCACCTGAAGCAAACAATTGATAGTTAGATATAATCACATAAGGCATATGTGTGTGTATATTTCTATATATATATAGAGAGAGAGTACTTTGGGGTTCACTGATCCTTCCCAAGCCATAGGATTGGCGGTCATAGATTCCAACCCAGCACCAATACCTATTCATAAACAATCGAAGTCGTTCAGAAAGTAAGCAAAGATCTCGGTTTTAAAAAGCTCGAAGCGCACAAAAGCGATGAGGTCTAAAACCTAGAAAGCGACGGGTTTTTCGTACACGAGACACAAGGCGATCATATAATTTTTTATATATTCTATAGGTTTCTAGGATCATTTACCCAATGTTTAGACACAAATAAATTGCCCCGCGCGTTGCCACGGCTTTCCAAAAAGAATTTACGTCATAAATCAACTGAAAACGTACAAAAAAATAAGCACGAAATGTATTATATTTGACCCGACTCGTTTCTGGAAGAAAAAACAAAAAAAAAATTACGTCAAAATGCAGACCAACCGAAAACGTACATGATAATAAGCATAAAAACAAATTATATTTGACCCGACTCATTTCCGAGGAAAATTTACGTCGAAACATAAATAAACTTGAATTTATACCCACACGTACATAAAAATAAACACGTAAAACTCGATTACAAAGTCTTTCGAAAGTTAAGGGGTTGTAAGCGTCAATGTTGAAAGTTAAACACAAGAGACAAAAAACTCAAATACACTGTTCAGAAAAGTTGGTACTTATACACGAAAAAAAAACTTAAATGCACTGTTCACAAAAGTTGGTAATTGTAGTACATATAATATACATACATGTACAACCTAAAAAGCATGATGTACCACAATCTGCTGCACAAAATTATGGTATGTACATAAGGCGCGCGCCGAGTTGATTTTTCACCAAAAAGACGCGCCTCAAGTTGGCTAAAAGAAAAGGGGAAATAGCATACCAATATCATAAAATCCAGCTTTAATAGCTGCAGCTACATCAGCAACTGCCTGAAGACCTGAGGAACACTGTCTGTTGACGGTCCTAACTGGCACCGTTTCTGAGAAACAGGTAAATTATATATTTAATGAATGATGATTAACAGTAAATACGTAATGCGCTATTGAGAAACACATACCAGGAAATCCAGCATAGAAAGCAGCCATCCTGCACTCACTTGCTCTTTGGGAGCCTGCTCCCAAAACTGACCCGACAACAATGTCTCCAACTTCAGCTGGATTAATATTTGTTTTCTCTATTAATGCCTGGTCAAGTACATGAAAGTTTGATTATCCGAACACAGTTGACATAATTATCAGAAACATGATTAACACAAAATTGGAAGTTGTCAAGCTAAAATGGTCAAATGAGGGATGGTGGGAGATGTATATTGTATAACTAGGGTTCCAATTTTTTTTTAAAGGTAAAAACAAAAAAAATAATAATACAACATATAAAATACTTTCAACTATGTAGTTAATATCGCGATATATCACCAATTTTTCGGTTATCGGTCCTCTGATGAGATATCGGTGCAAAAAATCTGTTAGAATATCGGGGTACATACAAGGAAATGAACACATTACGGAACATAAAAGAACGAACGCAACCTCTGTTCATGTTCGTTCATTTAACTTAACAAACGAAATATCTTGTTTGTGTTCGTTCATTTTATTAAACGAACGAACATAAACAACTTCCCGCTGAACATTAGGTTTGTTACAGCCCTAATTGATTATATAAGGAGTTAAAACTAAAGAAAAACTAGCTAAAAGCCTAAAATAGATGTTTGAATTGCATACCTTCAAAACGGGTGCAAGGATATCATCAGGATATGTATCCTTAAGCCCACCTCTCTTTGCTTTGCAGAGTGGAGACCGGTAGGCACTGCATAAAAACGATATGTAAACTTAGTCAACCCAAAAAAAAAAAAAACTTACAGCAAGACAATTTCAAAAATAAAATGCTAAAAAAATAGGCGCTTACGCTACAATGACTACATCATCCCCAAAAACAGAGTTCCTTTGGTAAGCAGCACTATCACCAGCTGCACAGACCGACGCCTGCAGATTCAAAGTTGAAAACATTATTAACAACTATATTGACAAAGAACAAACACACTCAGTTGAATATTTCAATCCAATATGGCATTGAAGTAGCTAGCATGTTGTTGAAAGCACCTATGCAGTGAATACGGTAAAATATCGGATATCAGTCAAGGACCGATATTTGAGATACAGGTTATCTCGGTGAGATATCAGTAATTTTAATATAATGCAGGATTTACATATATACCAATTTAACACCAATAGTTCATGATATATCAGTGATATATCGGTCAATACCGCCGATAATATCGGTATCGATATTTGACACCGATATTTTACTAGGGGACCGATATATCACTAATATATCGCTGAATTATTGGTGTTAAATTGGTATAGATATAAAGGCCCAAACTATCTACACACTTGGTGTGTAGATAGTCACCCCAAAAAGGTAGTTTTTGTCCTTATATGCACACCCTGCAGTGTCGAACTGTGGCCAAAACGAGGCGTTTTGGTCTGGTTAACCAGATAAAGACTGGCGGGTCTGTTGACCGGACCAAAACGCCGAGCTTTGGCCGCGTTTTGGTCCTGCAACCAGACCGGGTGTCAGTCTTTTGTCTGCTTGACAGGACCAAAACGCGGCCAAAGCTCGACGTTTTGGTCCGGTCAACAGACCCGTCAGAAACCCGTCAGTCTTTTTCTGGTTAAAAGGACCAAAACGCCGCGTTTTAGCCACAGTTCGAGACTGCAGGGTGTGCATATAAGGACAAAAAAACACCTTTTAAGGTGTGTAGATAGGCAAATGGGTGTGCCAATAGGTACACCCTATTAAAATTACCGATATCCTACCGAGATAACCTATATCTCAAATATCGGTCCTTGGACCGATATAACCGATATATCACCGACATTAACTGCATAGGAAAGCACCAATTTAGATTTAAAACCTTGAATCTGATGCTTACAAAAACGAAAAACAGATAAAAAGCAGGTAAAAGTCAATGGAATTGTTATTAACCCAACCTGACGAAAAGCAGAAGCCCCTATGTTAAGGCTATATGCTTAACTTGATTCATATAAGTAAGTATTAGGTCTATACGTTACGGAGCAAAAGAAACAACAAGTCCTTAGATCGATCAATCAATAATCACAGATGAAAACTCCAATTAAATAAACATGAAATCAAGTTGAAAGAGTCAGAAAACCTACATATGTATGGATTAGAAATTGAACTTACGGAGAGATTTTCCAAGGATGAAGAAGTAGAAGAGGGACGAAGGTGCTCTAACAGGACTCTTTGCCTCTCGATTGCTCTTTCCATTTTTTTTTTCTGTCAAGGGTTTTGCGTGTGGATTTGTTTAACAGTGTATGTAATCAAGGATGTTGTTGGTATATATAGAAGGAGGGAGAAAGATTGAGTAAAGAAAGGTGGAACATAGGGATGTGTGATACTTATCATCTTTGGCGTCACGTCATATACCCCATCTGTAATCATTTTGACCATTATTTCTATCTTGTAATTTTAATATAGAAAAAATAATATATATATAATTTATTTATTTATCCTTCTAGATTTTTTATATTAAAATAAAGAGAAAATTACGAAAATAGCCAAGACCAGGGTTGAATTACGAAAATAGCCACCTCATGCGTCCTTGGAGTGGCGCATCACGGATTCAAATGCGCGGGATGCGTCTTTGGAGCGAAACCCAATAGAAAATGAACACGTGGCGGCAGACTCTTCCAAGGGGTCAGGCCTGACGCCTTGGATCTCACACACTCGGAGGAGTCTGTCTAACCCCTTTGAGGAGTCTGTCTGACCCCTTGGAGGAGTCTACCGCCACGTGTCTATTTTCTATTGGGTTTCGCTCCAAAGACGCATCCCATTGTTTCCAGACGCATCCCGCACATTTGAATCCGTGATGCGCCACTCCAAAGACGCATGAGGTGGCTATTTTCGTAAGTCAACCCTGGCCTTTGGCTATTTTCGTAATTTTCTCTAAAATAAAAGCATCTACGAAGATATTCTTTAAGTTTATGTTTATTATGAAAAAAAGGATGATTAAATTATTTCTTTATCATTAGAAGATACTAACTAATGATGCAGAAAAGAACACTTTTGTGCAAATCTTTCGTAAAGGCCATAACATAAAATGAACACTTTGTGCAAATCTTTCGTAAAGGCAACAACATAAATAAGGTGATTTCAGTCTTTTTTTTTTAACAGTAAATAATCTCACATGTAAACTTATCCTACTTGAGGTTATGTCCAAGGTCGACTACTCGACCGACATAAGACTGTGCCCCCCAGATGCCAATCGGTCTTTAGACCAAGTTGTTTCAAGGTTAGGGATTTGAGAACGGAGGTTTTCACATTTAAACGACTTATCAATATCGTGATGGCTCGCGGTGGCGGTGGAACAAAGGTGGAAGCAATTGCTGAGACCCTTTGCATAGACTCCCCCGGTTGATTTTGAAGGTTGAATCTTGATAGATGTGAAGGGGAAGGATGGAGAACACTATGTCACTATCCCCCTTGATGGGGATGGAGGAGAAGATGATGGGAGCCCGGGGTAATGTGGAGGATGAGGGGTGTGGATGATTGGCTCCCACACCTTATTAATTAGGAACTACAATTTACAAAATCGTTTCTACACCATCAAGAATGAATTATTAGGTGAAATTTAGAACATGGTATTGAGAATAGGAAAGTAATAATCTTGTTAAACGTTAACTACTATATCTCAAGCTTGATCTTCATATAACCATTTGTTTTTTATTATGTTAAAAAACGACCTAGCCAGATGGCATGGCAAATGCTAGAACAAAAAACAAGAAAATACAAAGAATTATATGTTCTCAAACGTCAACACGAAATTACCTCGGTTGGACCAATCTAAGCAGTGGCGGATCCAGCCAGTTTTTTCACTGGGTTCCTTTTTCCAAATCATACAAGGTTTACACTACAAAAAAACGTTTTTTTTTCCAAATCATACAAGGTTTACACTACAAAAAAACGTTTTTTTTCCAAATCGACTGGGTTCCCGGGAACCCGGTGAACCAGCCTGAATCCGCCCCTGAATCTAAGCTGTGAGACCCAAACCTATTCTTAATCCAAATAAAAACGTTGATTTTAGTTTCTCCATTGTTTTGTTAGCGTTGCTTCGTTTGTCGTTAAAGACTCTATTTCTTACTTTCCAAATGGACCATAACAAAGCCATAATTATCACTTGATAAATTTTTATTACCAATAGTAATACTTTTAGTTCATTTGGCAAATAAGGGAAATCCAAACAATGTTTTGGACGTAGCTGGCAAGTCGAACAACCTTCCTATATATACCTTACCACATTTCCATTTGGTAACATGCTCGTAATTTATAAGGGTGAAGGGAGTGGCACGGCAAAGCAATCGGCAAAGCCGATTGCCGAGCGGCAACACCGCCGCCACCCCTTCATCCCGCGCGGCAAAGTGGTGAACTCGGCATAGCCTCACCGATCGGCAAAGTGGGGAACAAGACCTGCAGGGTGTGTGTATCTTTGACTTTACATATATATATATATATATATTTTAAATGAAAAAAAAAAGTTTACCACTTTCAAGTGTTTAACCACTGACAACACTTTTCACCAAAGTTTAAACTTTTTACCCTCTCTGACGTGGCACACTTTGATTGGTCCATTTTAAAGTTTGCCACTTTCACCTGTTTAACCACTCCCTTCACCCTAAGAAAATGATAACGGTTTTTTATTTATAAGGTTACCTCGAAAAGCTAAAATGATTACATGGGAACTAACATTCTTTTGTTTTTTAGTTACCAACAACCTCTCTCTTGGTATTCTTTTGTGATTTATTGATTAGCACGTCACTAAAGGAGCGCCATATAACACCGTTTAGGGTGGAGGGTATGGTCAATCATCCTAGCGTGTTTGAGTGAAATCATACCCAATAATATTATGCCATGTCAACTCCCCATTCTACTCCTCATTTTGCACTCAATCAGGAGGTATGGTCAATCACCCTAGGGTGTTTGAGTGGGTTAAAAAATAAAAAAAATTGTGATTGGTTGAAAAGGGTTAGGACCCACCATTAAACCTCCCTCCCTCCTCCTCCTTCCCTCCTTCACCGACAATTGTCAAAATTTTGGTGACTCAAACATGTGGGGGTGGTCACCGATCGGTGACTCCCACTCAATCACTCACCCCCCGCTTCCTATACCCTCCACCCTAAGGGGGGTTATGGGAGATGAAATTGGATGTCCCGTGACCAGCATCGACCATTCTTTCTAACTCACACACATATATATACATACATATGTATTTATATTGAAGAGGTTATATAACCCCCTTACCACTACACCCTCTTGGATATAAAGCCTCATAAAGCCCCTCTCTTACCCGTTTCGCAACTTGTCGCATAACGCCCCACAAGGGGTTTTATGACTACACATGGCCTTAGAGATCTAATATAATAAACTATAAGGGGGTAGGGGCGCCCATCACTCACCACACACTCATCACTCACAACATGCAATCAATTTCCACCATGTCATCGAGAATTATTTCATCACTAGTGATGGATTTTAATGGAAATGTCCATCACTCACCACACAAACATCTACCATTAAAAACAACTCAACACACAAACATGTACAACGCGTGCTCACTATCACGCTTAATTCGTTCCACACGTGATAACATCCACCGACGGTTGTGTTCCACGCGTGAAAGATGGCAGACAACGGGACGCCCAATCCCCCTAATTGGATTGGTTTACACGAGCTTTTGAAAACTAGTAAACAACTTTTTAGCTATAATAAATTTTGATGTTTTTATACTATGATGTTGGATCTTTGAATTTCATAAAGGAATCGAATGTATTATAAGATACACTACCATTGTCCATTGCTTATCTCGTAAGAGGTATTTTATACTGCTCACAAACCCAAACCCAATAATTCATTAATTTGTTTGGTATTTCACACTCATATATATGTTTGCTACTAACACCATACGGTGTGGGTGAGTAAATCTGGCGTAGAGGTCAGTCCACGCCCACAAAACCACCCCGTGCTTGGCGTTTTCCACCCGACGTTGTGTGCGGGGAGGATTCTTTGCCGGCATGGGAGGCAATTTGGTTGATGATGCCGCGCGAGTTGATTGGTAGTTTGTGGTAGGAGGAATGTGATTGGTTAGTTTTTTTTTTAAACACTAGGTGGGGCTCTTTCCACGCCCAACACCACCCCGTGTTTTTTTTTTACCACACTCTCTTATTTACTTGGCAGCCATATGGCGCTTAACACCCTCTCTTCATGCCCCTCCACACCGAATGGTCTAAACGAGAAATAGGTAACATATGTGATTGATTAATTGAATTTAACTCTATTTTTTCCAAGCAAAATCTATATCTATATATAAATGAGATGGATTTGGGCCATGTGGCATGTGAATTTGGAGCTTTTTGCTGATGTGGCAACCTATGGTTGAGGTGTTTTGTGAGTTTGGGAGGGAATTCATCTCATTCTCTATACACAAACCAATTTTCTCAAAACACAAACCAAAACCATAGTTGGACGCGAGATCCGACTGAGGATTTGGGTCGCCCAATATTAAAAAACGGATCCCTTATATTTTTTGAAAGGCTTTCTTCCTTCACACAATTCCATGTTTTCACAAACCCTAGATCTGAAGCTCCTGTTTCTCTCTTCTTTGACAAACGATTCCAAAACAATCTAAACAAGGGTGTCTTGCACATCATCAAGAAGAAATTATTAGGGATTTTAATTCTTCCACTACAAGGTGAGTATATCTTACAATTGTGTTGTTTTGTTTTTAGTTTTTTCACGAATTCGATTATGAGATTAGGGTTTATTTTTGTTCAGATTACGTTTTTTTACAAATTAGTTCAGATTATGGCTGTTTATTGGACATCGATTTGGTTTTTTTCATCAATTGCAACAAGGTGTAACCGGTGGCGGCTTACAAATAAGGTATCTTAGTGCCATCTCTGCTCAGTCTCTGCAACCATCAATGGTTTTTCTTACCCAGATTTGGAAGAATTGAATGTTTGTGTTGGCGTGTGTTCACCATACTTAACCATCAATGGTTTTAATTTACGCATTCTTTGAAGCCTGGTAAAACAGTTTTTTTTTTTAATTTGACTTTTGAATCAGTGTTTGCAGGTGTTTGAATCACAATGTCAAAAGAGTGTGTAAATTTGATTGTTAGGTGTGTACTTGATCAAACCTAAATACTGTTTATTTATGTTGTTAGATCTTATAGGAATTTTTTTGTTCAAAACCCTTTCGGCAGATCCTAATGTTTTTTGTTGTTATTTTTTTGTAGATCATTCCACATAATTTGCAGGTATGTAATCTATATTATATATTTATGTATTGTAAATGTTTAATGTCAATTTTTGATGATTTTTCTGTTTTTTTTTTTTTTTTTTTTTTTGTAGATCGAACATGTTATAGGTAAGTTTAATCAAGAATCAATAAAAAGATCTAAGGTAAAACTACATAATTAAGGTTAAATACTGTTTCTTTATGTTGTTCGATCATGATTCATATGAAATGATGTTTTGTTACAAATACAATAATTTTTTATGATTTTTCTGTTTTTTTTTTGTTGTTTGTTGTTGACGATGATTTTGCATTATCCGATTCGAATCATATGAAATGATATTTTGTTGATGTTTTGATTGTGTTCTCATGTTACTCATATTTTTATTTACAGTCTTTTAGTTTGTTGTTGATGATGATTTACAGTGTTCTGATTTGTTATTTGATTTGCGTTCTTCAATTTTTTGTATTCTATTTTGATATTCTTCGTATTTCATCCGACAAGATGGTAAGGGTTTATTAAGGCTTTCTAGCAATGTACTGATTGTGAAGATTAATTTTTTCCAGACAACATTCTTCATTCGACAACTAAGGTATGAATTGAATCAGTGGTCTCGAGCTTCTTCTCAGGTCCATGAATGTGATTGATTTTTTTTTTCACAATCATCTAGATATCGATTATATTATGAATATATTAAGCTCATTGGTTTTGAATTTAAGTTTGAATAATACTTAACTATTTAAGTAAATTGTTTTGACTGATTATTTCAAAATTTGAATTTTTGAAATTTATATCAATTATGGATACTTATCAAAGTTGTCTAAATTGTAACATATTTCCAAATTTATCAAGATAACTTATATTAAAGTTTAATTGCTTCCAAATTTTGTATTAGTTTCCATAATTTACGACAATCACATTATTTTTCAAGTTTCTCAGAATTTGGAAAGATATATAGCATTTGTTTTAAACCTAAATGACATCTCTGTATGTCAAACTAGGTTCTGTTGTTGACGCAAAAGCCTATTAAACATACAATAATTGAAAACACACAATCACATTATTTCCAGCCATTTAAAGAATTTCATAGATGTTTAAAAAATGTATTTTTTTTATTTTAAGCCTATTTTTGTTTGGTTTGTTATAGGTATGTTATATGTACGAGTATGCCATATGGTTCAAGTTCTGTTGAGTCCTCAGTAAGCTTTTTAAATTTTTATTTTTACTTCAAGATATTAAGATATTCTTATTAACTATGCTGGATTTTTTTCTCTCTTTCTTGAGGAGTTGTGAATTAGTTCGCTTTTCAAGTATTTTGCTTCTGAAGGTAAAATTTACAGAGAAAATTACGAGAATTAGATAAACTTCAAGAGAACTTGAACATTAAGCGAAATATCAAGAGAACGTTATTATTTCTGTATAGTTTCCTTGCTCAGCTTACTGCGTCAACGTCTTCCGGTTACTCTGGATTGAGTTCCTCTTTTATGAAGTCAATGTCTGATGAGTATCTATCTAATATTTCCTTTAGTACGATTGGAGCATTAAGCGAAATATCCCAAGTATTCTTACAATTTTTATTATTTTTTTATTATACGTATTTTTTTTTTAACTTTCATAATGTAGTAAATTATATACTATCGGGTTAGGATCAAATACAAAGGATAAAATAAATAAGAAGGGTAAGAAGGATTCTAGTCCATTGATCTTAGATTTGGAGGGTTGAGATTAGTTGTAGGGAAAAGATAATAATAGAAGGGCATAAAGGGAATCCTATATTTATGGATTTTCTCTCTCCACATGCAAGGCACATGCCAATTCCCCCATCGATTTAAAACGTCCATAACTTTTTCATACGACATTTTTTTTTAAATTCACCATAATAACAAACGTTTTTTTATCTTTAATATGAGTACCATATTATCATATAAAAATAAAATAAAAAATTTCATTTTTACTGGATTTTTGTTTGCATTGTGTTAAAGGTTCAGGTCATTGTGTCTTTTAACTGGGTTTTGGTCAGTAGAGTTTCTATACATTGTGTTATTATCAAAACCTATAACACAATGTTAATTTGGGTTCTATCCATTGCGTTTTTATAAGAACCTATAACACAATAAATGACACAATGAAGATGGTGTTATATCTGGATTTTCTATAAATTATGTTATTAGTTCAGGTCATTGTGTTTAATATGTTATTCATTGTGTTTTAATATGTTGTCCATTGTGTTTTAATAATTTGTTCATTTTTTTATTATCTTTGTTCATTGAGTTTTAGTTTGTTGTGTATTGTGTTTTTAGTTTGTTTTCCATTATGTCTTCATCTGCTCTCTATTGTGTCTTTAATCTGTTGTCATTAATTGTGTCTTTTATCTGTTGTCATCAATTGTGTTTTTATTTAGTCTGATACTTATTGTGTTATATGTTATCGCCATTGTGTTATACGTTATGGTCATTGTGTTTTAGTATGTTGTCCATTGTGTCTTTATCTGTTGTCATTGATTGTGTTTTTTATCTACTTTACATTGTGTTTTACATCATGTCCATTGTGTTATTATCGAAACCTATAACACAATGTTAATTTGGGTTCTATCCATTGCGTTTTTATAAGAACCTATAACACAATATATGACACAATGAAGATAGTGTTATATCTGGGTTTTCTATAAATTGTGTTATTAGTTCAGTTCATTGTGTTTAATATGTTATTCATTGTGTTTTAATATGTTGTCCATTGTGTTTTAATAATTTGTTCAATTTTTTTTATTATCTTTGTTCATTGTGTTTTAGTTTGTTGTGTATTGTGTTTTTAGTTTGTTTTCCATTGTGTCTTTTATCTGCTGTCATTAATTGTGTCTTTTATCTGTTGTCATCAATTGTGTTTTTATTTAGTCTGATACTTATTGTGTTATATATTATCGCCACTGTGTTATACGTTATGGTCATTGTGTTTTAGTATGTTGTCCGTTGTGTCTTTATCTGTTGTCATTGATTGTGTTTTTGATCTACTTTACATTGTGTTTTACATCATGTCCATTGTGTTATTATCAAAACCTATAACACAATGTTAATTTGGGTTCTATCCATTGCGTTTTTATAAGAACCTATAACACAATATATGACACAATGAAGATGGTGTTATATCTGGGTTTTCTATAAATTGTGTTATTAGTTCAGTTCATTGTGTTTAATATGTTATTCATTGTGTTTTAATATGTTGTCCATTGTGTTTTAATAATTTGTTCAATTTTTTATTATCTTTGTTCATTGTGTTTTATTTGTTGTGTATTGTGTTTTTAGTTTGTTTTCCATTGTGTCTTCATCTGCTCTCTATTGTGTCTTTTATCTGCTGTCATTAATTGTGTCTTTTATCTGTTGTCATTAGTTGTGTTTTTATTTAGTCTGATAATTATTGTGTTATATGTTATCGGCATTGTGTTTTACGTTATGGTCATTGTGTTTTAGTATCTTGTCCATTGTGTCTTTATCTGTTGTCATTGATTGTGTTTTTGATCTACTTTACATTGTGTTTTACATCATGTCCATTGTGTAATATGCAATTGGGTTTTTGAATTTTTTTTGAAAAATATAACAATATGGTACTCATATTAAAGATAAAAAAACGCTCGATTTTATGGTATAATTTTTTTTAAAAACAAATGATGTATAAAAAGTTACGGACGTTTAAAATTTTGGGGGGAAATAACATGTGACTTGCATGTGCATATTTCTCTTTCCTCTTGTAGACAAAATTACCCTTTATATTTAATTCCTCCTAGGACACTTGTCACTCTCTGGTGGCTTCTTACCCTTCTTATTTTTAAATACTTTGTATTATAACTCAACCCATATACTATCTATACAGGAAAAGTTTGTTATTATCCTGGGAACAATTAAGACCTTTGCTTCAGAAGACTCATGGTTTTACAATGCATGTAAAACTTGCAACAAAAAGGTTCTTACAAACACTATTTGCAAGGACAAGGAAGATGGAAGTCAAGGATATGATGAAGTAACTGTCTTGGAATGCCAAACTGATCGGTGCAATAAAAGGACTGTTGTGTCTGTTCCCAGGTTAATTTACTTGATTCATTTATTGTCCATATTATGAAACATGATCGATCGTTAATAAAATCTTATTTGAAATTTTTATAGGATAAAAGTTCTAATACGTGTTCAGGATTGTACCGGGATTGTTACTTTGACGTTGTTTGAACGTGAAGTTGTTAAACTGATAAAGGTTAACGCAAACCAGCTGTTGGATAAAAACATGGAGGTAACTTATATTTTCCAAATACCATTTCCTTAATTGCTTTATACGTTTTAATGTTTTTATGTTACATTGTTAACTTTATAATAATGTGTATCAAACAGTTAGCCAGCGAAGGTAACTTTCCCAAGGAGCTGAAGGCATTGCTAAATAAGAGGTTTGCGTTTAAGATAGCCATAGGTTCGTTTAACATAAAAAACAAATCAGATGGCTACTCGGTGTCGAAGTTGACTGAAAATCCTGCAATCATCAAAGATCTTGATAGGCATTTTGATGCTTTCCAGGTTCGAAAATTATTCTATACGTTAGCTTTACTTTTTGTTATAAAAAACTTATAGCACTTTACAACATTTATTGAAACATATGAAATAAATACAGTCTGCTGATGATGAACCTTTAAATGATGTTCCTTCTGATTCAAATCCAACTATTAACATCCAAATCCGGGTCTGTGAAACAAATTCTTTAGTTCTCTAATGCTTCAATATTTTGTCATTCACCTTATTTTTTCAACTGTTTTTTTACCTTTTTAATTTTATTTTACATGATTCTGTTTCCCGTACCGGTGATGACGACACGCCGATGTCCAATTTGAACAATAGCATGTTTACTACACCCTCCGGAGCGGATAATTGTTGTTCTTCGAAGATGCTGGAGAATGAACTTAAGCGTAATTTGGATGCCGTTTATGATGTGGATTTATGTTCTTCTCAGTCTTCAACTAAACCGCGTAAGGGTGATTGTGAGAACAATGAAGGTTTGAATGTGAAGGTGGGTCTTTTGAATCCAAAGCTGGAAAAGTAGTCTCAGAATCTAATAGTCATCTCAGTTTCTTCAAACAAGTTTTCAATGTTTTTTTTCGTTCAATCGTATTCAGAATATTTATGTCAGTACTTGATGTTGCTTTTTACTCAATGTTTGTTGCGGTTTATCTTGATTTTCGTTTATTATCATTATATCAATAAGAGATGATATTATTAATTAGCATTTGTATTTTTTTTTGTACGTCGAGTGATATTTATTATACGTCGTTTTTTATTACATTAGCATTAAAAACTTTTATTTTTATTACATTGAAATTCAATACTTTAATGCGTTGACGTGATGTTAGTTTGTTACCGAACATCGATGTTGTTTTATTTTTAGTGTGGTTTTGCATTGTTATATCAATAGCATGAAATTATTGTTAATCACTTTATTGTGGTTTGTGATCTATATATCCATAGAAGATGATAGTATTGATCAGTCTTTGCATTTTTTGTATGTAATTATGTTTATAGTTATTGTAGTTCTTGATATTGAATATAAATAAAGAGTTATTATTAATTATTCTTTGCATATTTTAAATTTTATGTACAAATGTTTTTAATTGTGTTATTTATTTATTCATAGAATATATACATATTATTATAGATAACTATTAACAATGTACAATCCAAATATAACATTATAAACCTAACATTATAATAAAATTCTTAGTATATAAATTATTTTAGTTAACTTTTTTTTGGGGTTTTTTTCAATAAATAATTAAATCACCAGTGAATGTATACTTACAGATAGTATTATATGTATTAATTTTTAACAATTCTTTACATTTATAGAAGAATTTGCTTATCATATGTGAATCCCAACCGGTTTACTAAAATTAATTTAAATTTCCCTTCATAAAAGAACATTCCATTTATAATATCATTTTATATAAATTACAACATACATCTCCATTACATATCAACTTTCAACCTATTCTTTGGTTTCTTCAACCAGGTACTATGCAAAATTCTTAAGTAATACACAATCTCTTTTTCATGTATCAATACAAACTAATATCATTTATGTTTTATTATACGTTTCCATTTTACTAGGTGTTTCGTATAATGGATCAAATTCCGTTTGATGTTGTGATCATGGAAATTTTTGTTAGGCTCCCTCACAAATCACTCTGTCGGTTTAGAAGTGTATGTAAAAAATGGTATGAAGATCTTTCAAGTTTTGAATTTTTACAGAGGCATACGAATCGCGTTAGTAATACAGTGGTAAGATGTTAATGTCGTTAGATAATTTTAATGATTACAAAATTAATATTTCTTTATACAGCATTCATATTAATTGTCAAATTCTTTCTCATATCTGTTACAGGATGAACTATTGGAACAAGGCATGTTTCCAGATCCGTTTGACATTTGAGAACCTGCATGGGCGTTCATTTTCTTCATCTATTTTGTATTTTGCTATGATTGACTGTTTTTTAAGTTTACGAATAATAAATCAATTATCAATCTTCTTATTTGTTTCCTTTAATCAAGCACACTGTTGATCGTTTTTATTCATTCTTCTTTATTATTTATTATTTATATTTATTATTATCAATATTATCAATTATCAATCATATCAATTTGAAATAGATTTATGTTCAATTTATCTAATTATGGATTGAATATTGTCATTCAAATTTATATAATCGGTTACATCTGATGCTTAAAATAAAATATTCTCATTAATTATAAATATTTCAAAATTCAAAATTCAAATTTTGAGTCACTATTTTCAATCAAATTTATATAATCTTTTACATCTCATGCTTAAAATAGAGTATCCTAATTACTTATAAATTATTATAAAATGAAATAGATGTATGGCCGCTTTATCTAATTATGGAGTCGACATTTTAATTAAATTTTGTATAATCCTTGACATCTCATGCTTAAAATAAAATATCGTCATTAATTATAAATAGTTACATTCAAATGGAATTATAAATAAAGCATTTGTTAGTGGGTCCGATTAGATGTGTTGACACAAGAGGTTATTATCTCCAACTCGGAATTTCGGTTTGCTTTTGTATCTATTATTGTGGTATTTTTGTTTAAATTGTCATTCATCTTTATACGATTCATTATTTCTCTGTTATATGTTTGTAGATCATTAATGTTTCTTGGTTGCTTGCTTCACAAATTTATATACATAAATCTTATCATTTGTTTCATATGAATTTTTTTAGGATGGAACCTCTTGAGTTTGAAATGTTTGCTCACGAAATTCTATCAAGGCTACCAAGTAAATGTGTTGGACGATTTAAATCAGTTTGCAAGCAATAGCGTTATGAATTGTCTTCACCTATGTTTTCTATTATTCACTCTCGCCGTATATCTAATTGTGAACATCGTAAGCTAATCACGTTGAGTATGTCATCGATTTATATTGACAACTTGATTGGAGGAAAGGTAGACATTTCTGAAAGGAAGTTTATTTCCTTCCCCGTTGATACCCCTCTTTCCAATCTAACTATTCTTGCTTCTCAATATGGTCTTTTACTAATGTGCATCCAAGGTCCTTCAGACCAATTGATTCTGTGGAATCCAACCACCAATAAATTTTTGAATTTGTGTCATAATAAACCTAAAAGTTTTTTCGATATCAAGGCAGATGCAGTTGGGATTTATCTAGACTCATTTAATGATGTTAAAATATTACATCTCCAACGTCGTATGGATGATGTTGTACCTCGTGTGTATTCTCGGAACACACATCAATGGAAAACTTTAACATTTTTCAAAGGACCAGATTACGCTTCAAGGTTATATTTATGGTCTCCCGGCACTTTATGCAACAATGTTTTATATTTTGCATCTTCACACTATTGGGCGCTTGCTAAAAGTTATATGATTGCTTTTGATGTGGTTTCTGAAACTTTCTCAAAGGTTTCAATACCACAATGTACTCATGTTGTTGCTCGCCAAAGCAGGTTTTTCAAAATCCGCAACACACTTCATATGTTTGTTGTCGTAAAGACCCATGCTATAAATGTGAAGCTATTTAAATTTCAAGATCAAGGATGGTCAGAAGTGTCTTCTTTTACAAAGCTAAAATCAATTTCATTTGAGTCATGGCTTAAGAAGTTAGTTGAGAAAGGAGGAGAAACTTGGTCTTTTATGACCGAATGGGGTAGTATGATTGAAATAAAAATTGGCACGAAAGATTTTCAATACTTACAAGACGCTGAGACCGTTGAAGGACTATATAACGTAGCATCTTTTGAAGAGACTGTTGAGTCACCTACAGTTTAGCATTAATATGTTTTTCGTATCAAATTTATTGTGATTTAATATGTAACATGTAACACCTCGAAAATTCACGTCCTATAATGTGTTGACACGTGTCATAAGTTTGAACGTGTGGAAGAATATTCTAGAAGGACTAAAGTTGACAATCATGGAAAGTATGTGAATATACGAGTTCTAAATGTCAACAGTGAATAATTATATTGTACATTAACCCTACATGATGTTTATAGCATCAAACGAATAAATCATGGATCATGCGAAGCTAAAAGTGAGAGATCACAAACTACAGGGGTTAAATGTGTCAACATGTTTTAGTTATACCTCTGAGTGACCTTTTGACAAACCCGAAGCTTTGTAACGGTTAATTATGCTCACTAGAATGCACGACATAAATTTCATAAAGTTTCGTTATCGTATGAGAAAGTTATGATCAAATTCGTATACAAGGGGTCAAATTCGATTTATTGAGGGTTGTTACATCCTCCCCACCTTGTTTTAGAGCTCGTCCTCGAGATCTACTGGAACAAGTGCGGATATTTCTTTTGCATTTCAGATTCAAGCTCCCATGTATACTCAGGTCCTCTTTTGGAGTCCCACTTTACTTTGACCAGAACTAGTCTCTTATGCTTGAGGTTCTTGACTTGAATAATCTTATCAGTTGTTTCTTGCACTATCTCAGGTCCAGATAGTTGCTTTTCCCCAATTTCTGCCCAACAGACTGGGGTTCGGCACTTTCGGCCATAAAGTGCTTCGAATGGTGCAGCATTGATACTTGTGTGATAACTATTATTATAAGAAAATTCTATTAAAGGTAAGTGATCATCCCAATTACCTTCGAAATCAATTACACAAGCTCTAAGCATGTCCTCCATTGTCTGAATCGTCCTTTCACTTTGTCCGTCCGTTTGAGGATGATAAGTTGTGCTTAGTTTTAACTTGGTTCCCATTGCCTTTTGGAAACTTGACAAAAAATGAGAGGTAAATCGACTATCCCTATCAGAAATAATTGATAAAGGAATTCCATGTAAAGAAACAATTTCATTTACATATAATTTGGCTAACTGTTCCATACTAAAAGTTTCATTCATTGGTAAGAAATGAGCTAACTTGGTTAGTCTATCTACAATCACCCAGATTGTATCATTACCTTTCTTTGTTTTGGGTAATTTAGTAACAAAATCCATTGTTATCAATTCCCATTTCCACATTGGCATTTCTAACTATTGTAGAAATCCTGAGGGTTTCTGGTGTTCAGCTTTAACTTGTGAACATGTTAAACATTTAGAAACATAGGCTGCTATGTCCTTTTTCATTCCTATCCACCAGAAATTTTTCCTTAAATCCTGGTACATTTTATCATTTCCTGGATGCATCGTATACTTAGGGGCTGTTTGGTAGCCTCTTAATGACCATTCAGATGCTACCTCTTAATGGTTTAAAACCTCTGAATGAATAAGAGGTAACCTCAAGTCTGAATGATTAAGAGGTAACATCTGAATGGTAAATTATCACATGTCACATTCTTCTACCTTCTTATTGGTAAAATTCTTAATGGTTCCATTAAGAGGTAGCCTCTTAATGACCATTCAGAGGCTACCAAACAGCCCCTTAGACTTATGGGCTTCTTCTAATATACGATGACGTGGGTTTCCTAATTTAGGTATCCACATTCTCTTTTCATGGAATCTCCAAATTCCATCTGTTCCTTGTTCTAATTCCTTAATCATACCTTTCAATTTTTCAGTATCATCCTTGATTCCTGTGCTTCTCTTATCTGATCATTTAAATCTACTTGTAGATTTAATTTAAGAGAACGTACCCTTTTTGGCTTTTCATGATACTTTCGACTTAAAGCGTCTGCTACTACATTTGCTTTTCCTTCATGATACTGGATATCACAATCATAATCACTGAGCATCTCCATCCAGCGTCTTTGTCTCATATTCAACTCCTTTTGCTTGAAATTATACCTTAAACTCTTATGATCAGTGAATATGGTAAACTTACTACCATAAAGGTAATGTCTCCAAATCTTAAGAGCGAAAATTATAGCTCCTAGTTCTAGATCATGGGTTGAATAATTCTCTTCATGATTCTTAAGTTGTCTAGATGCGTAAGCTATAACCTTTTGTCGTTGCATCAATACACATCCATAACCTAATTTGGAAGCGTCACAATAGACTACAAAATCTTCAGTTCCTTCTGGTAACGCTAATATGGGTGTCTGGGTTAATCTTTGCTTTAGAATTCTTAATGCTTCTTCTTGTTTTAATCCCCATTCAAACTTAACATATTTACAGGTTAGCTTAGTTAAGGGAATGGCTATTATAGAAAAATCTTGAATAAATCTTCTATAATAACCGGCCAATCCTAAGAAACTTCTAACCTCAGTTGGTGACTCAGGGGTTTTTCATTTAGTAATTGCCTCGATCTTTGTTGGATCCATATGAATTCCTTCATGATTGACTTGATGTCCAAGAAACTGTACCTGTTCTAACCAAAATTCGCACTTTGAAAATTTAGCATAAAGCTTTTCCTTTCTTAATAAAACGTACCAGCTATCACGTCAGGAATCATCTTGGCTTCATATGCAGTCAGAACAAATGCCCTGGCATTTTTAGTGTTCTTGTTATTCACAGTTGGAGCCAATTTCGGACAATTCGGCTTGATATGACCTTTTTCTCTACAGTTGTAGCATAGTCCATTACTGGATTTCTTCATGCAATCTTCTTCCTTGTGTCCTGGCATCTTGCAATAATTGCAAAGAGTGGAGCATTTTCCCGAATGCTTTTTCTTGCAGACCTTGCAGAAAGGTGCAGAGGTAGAACCCATATTCCTACGGTTGTAATTCCCAGAACGGAATTCTTGAGTAAGCCTTTGGTTTAGGTTTCTCCTCTGGTCTTCTTCTCTAGTACGGATTAATTCATCTGTCAAGGTATTTGCTAGTTCTACAGCTTCTTCTATAGTTTGTGGTCTAGCTGCCTTGACTACATGTCTAATCTCTCCAATTAATCCCCAGATGTAACGGGAGATTAATACTGGTTCAGGTGATGCAAGGGTTGGTACTGTTCTAGCATATTCAAAGAATGTGGTAGTATACCACTTACTATCAACCCCGGTCATCCTAAGGTTCAGAAAATTATTAGCTATCTGTTCCTTTTCATTGGGAGGGCAAAATTTCCTTTCTACCATATTCTTAAATTCCTCCCATTCCATGTTATAAACCCTATCACTTCCTCTTGATTGGAGGATAGTGTTCCACCATTCTAAGGCTGAGTTCTTAAAAAGATTAGAAGCAAACATTATTTTGTCTTCTTCAGCACACTTGCTTATTTTTAAAACAGCCTCAGTTTTCTCTACCCAGCGTAGGGCTGCAATGGGTCCTTCATTGCCCGAGAATTCTATTGGTTTGCAGGACCAGAATTCCTTGTAAGAACAACCATAAGACACGGTTCTTCTTCTTTTGGGAATGGGCACTTGAAGTACAGGTCCATTGTTCACGCTGTTTTCTGGTTCAATTGGTCGCTTACTGCTATGTTTACTTTTATTATTTGCTTCTTGAACCGTTTGAAGAATAAATGGCATTGCATCTATGATTCCTTGTGCCACTATGTGTTGAACGACACTATTATCCATTTGGTTTCCATTGTTATTGACGCTTGGATTCTCATTAACCACGTTAATGTTACTCTGGTTATCGTTATTTAGATTTCCTTGATTTCCTTCGTCGGCCATCTGAATTTTAAACATTTACCCCATATTAATATCACAAAATAATATTTAATATGGTCAATCACATGACACGCATTTTTGCCAAAAACGTCGATCATTGCGACTTTACTCTATTTATCTATTATGCATCTATTACATACTAGTACTGAAATAAAAATTACAATACCAACTGAAATAGAATTACACTAATAGTAGGGATCCGTACACACATATTTTATTATTATTATTACTATTACCGTCTCCATTATCACATTCACGGATATGGATTCATCCAAAAATCCATATTGCGCTCGTCGTATTTCCATACGAGTCGCTCTCCCACCTGTCTCATTCTCTAACTGCTTTCTAAAATTTCCTCACCAAATGTCCTAAGTTCTTGTACGTTTTCTGCACTCATTGGGGGTGCAGGTTCTAGGACTGGGTTCGGAATCTGGGGTGCGGGTTCTTGGTGTGGGGGTGTAGGTGCCTGGAATTGGTAAGGATCTTCTAAGACCTCCCTAATGTATTCATCGTGCAAATAGGGATCTAAAGGGTCCAGACCTAGGTAAGCTCCTACGTTCTGCATGGGTGTGTTTTCATGTATCGGGTAACGTTGCACATAGTCCCTAACATCGTCCCACCAGGGGTCGTAATTTGGGTCTAGGGGGTTTGGTGCTGGTACCCTAGGGATTTCTTCTGTATTGAAGTCATGCATCTCTACTTGGTTTTCAGGGTTTTCTATCTCCATGGGTTGGTCAGGGATTGGCAGTTGTGGTTGGGGTGCTATTATTTGCTCCAGATTAGGGTCAGCTGCAGTAGTGGCTAGGATGTGAATATTGGCTATACCCCTATTTATCATATCCTGGGCATAGGCATCTGTCTCTCTCTTGGCTGCTGCTAATGCTCTCTGGTCTTGTAACTTTTTCATACACTTCCTACGCTCGTGTGCCCCTCTACTGAACCATCCCCTCTTTTTATGAGGAAATGGCTCTTCTGACTGAGCCTTAAACACAAAGATTCCTTCTTCTGTATCAGCAGAGTACCCTAAGAGGGCAAACTGAGAAGAGGAGGTGCTTTCGCTTCTAGGCGAACCAGACAATTGACGGTACGCGTCAGATGGTCCTTGGTCGCTCATACTGTAAACTAACAAATAGTCAAATAACACATAACAATAAATACAGTTATGCACATATTTCCTTAATTTATTTCCTAACACTTTACATTTTGATGTCAGCAGAACACCTCTGTGGCTGAATCAGTGGCTTAGCTCTGATACCACCTTCTGTCGCAACTCCCGATCCCTGATCCCCGGGAACGAGCGGCCGTGAGCCAGTTTCGGTGGTATCCCGTATTGTCTAATTTGGCAGCGGAATTTTTCATCAGGACCGTAGTTAGGAAACATTGATCAGAGTAAAATACCACATTTTCATAACTTTAAACAAATGGGTTAAAACCCAAGTTCGTAGTACACACATTTTCATAGGAATAAATCCTATTTTATTTAACAAAAACATCTATTTTATTTTAGGTAACTTTATTGCCACTTTTCCAACCCTTCAGTGCTGTCCAGCTGGCTTCTATTTGGCTTTCACAGTTTGTTACCTGAAACGCGTTTTAAAAACATTTGTCAGTGGGAAATAGTGGTGAGTGAATCCCAGTTTAATCAAGTTTAAATAAAAAGTCACAGTGTACAGTATTGAGGGCGACCCCGCAATTATATTTGTTTCCAAGACATATCAATTAACATCCATGGTACTGTCGAACCCGACTTGTGGACATATTACTCCTTGACCAGGTGGTAACAAATTTTGTATACAAAACCCCAACATACTCATGATAATTGTATTCTTACAAATACTCAATAATTGTTATTTGCATGGAAAAGTAATTAAGGTTTTGTAAAAATAATTAACAAAAGGTTTACAAAAAGTGGATCAACTCACATTGCTGTTTTAGATTTTCCGTAAGGGTTTCCTGGTGATAATCTAAAATTTACACAAATGCACACATGTTAGTATAATAACCCATTTTAACATTAGTAATACCCTCCCCGAGACGGCATTCCAACGACTACGTCGGGCAGAACCACGACAGCCGTTACGGAACCCTAGATCAATCGGGCAGCGTATCTAATACGTATCCAGGGGTTATAATACTTACAACGGAGCAGAACTTCACTATTTTAAGGGGTATAATACCCGAGTATTATGCCTTCTATTCAGAAATTAAGATTGAGAAACATTTGTGAGCGATCGGAACTGAATGCCGATGCCCTTCTTATATAGTTGCTGAACCTGGTTCTCTCGCGGCCCGCGTAAAACAAGGACAGGGCTTACGCGGCCCGCGTCAATCCCCGGTCAAAGCGTAGCTGATCCTGGTCAGCGTCTAGACTTGCCACGATGATGACACGTGTCATCACCGGGCTGCTCCACTATCTTGATCTCACGCGGCCCGCGTAAGTGGTAAGGTTAGCTTACGCGACCCGCCTAAACTTAAAAATCAATGAAATCAGGTTCTAACCTTAAAACCACCCGCGTAAGGGTTGGGGTGGGTCTACGCGGCCCGCCTCAACTTACTTTTTCTTGTTTTTAATTATTTTTAATGCTATACTGTATTTCGGGCTCGGTTTTCACATACGAGGTGTATTTAGGGACATATTGGGATAATTTAAAATATATTAAGGTGTCAGAAAATAATTGAAGGTGTCGGTTTTTATTGAGAGTTGTTATATCTTGGCTCAACGACACTGGTGCCAATGAACATGCAACCTTTGATCATTCGAGCATGGATTACTCTGAGCCATACCGCGGTAACGATGGTCTTCATGTTGGCAATGGTGAGTCCTTACCTATTATTCATATTGGTTCCTCTCGTATCTTTTCTCCAAACAAAACCTTTGTTCTAAAAAATGTTCTTCATGTCCCTGGAATCAAAAGGAACATCCTTTCCGTCCAAAAATTTTGTCGTGATAATAATGTCTTTTTTGAATTTCATGACACTTTCTTTTCTGTGAAGGACAAGTCTACACGCACTATCCTCCTCACGGGTCCAAGCATTGATGGGTTGTACTCCTTCAGCTTACCAACGGTTCAGCCACCTCCAAAAACTGCTTTCTCTACCGTTCGTACTTCCACAAACACTTGGCATCAACGGCTTGGTCATCCACATTCACAACTTTTAAACTTTATGCTTTCCCAGTATTGTTTACCAGTTTTTTCTAAACATTCTAGTATGGATTGTGATTCTTGTTCTGTTGGAAAGTATTCTAAACTTCATTTACCATTATCTAATTTTAAAAGTTCTCATATTTTGGATTTGGTATTTTGTGATGTTTGGGGTCCCGCCCTTGTTACTTCTTGTGATGGTCATAACTATTTCTTACTGTGTGTTGATCACTATTCACGTTTCATGTGGATATTTCCTCTCAAGCTTAAATCTGATGTTTTTAATATTTTCAAACAATTTTTAGTAACAGTTGAACGACAGTTTAAAACTAAACTAAAATCTGTCCAAACTGACTGGGGAGGAGAATTTAGGAAGCTCTCACCTTTCTTCTCCTCTCTTGGGGTTGTACATCGGCTCTCATGTCCACATACCAGCGAACAAAATGGGTATGTTGAACGACGCCACAGACATGTTGTTGAAACTGGGCTCACCCTCCTTGAACAATCCAATGTCCCACAACGTTTTTGGCATTTTGCATTCGACACGGCTGTCTATCTAATTAACCGAATGCCTTCTTGGTTCAAACTTAGTATCGTGGTCTGCTCGTAAACAACGCACTGTATCTCGGTCATCTACAGAATCCGAGTACAAGGCCCTTGCAGATACGGTTGCTGAGCTCACTTGGCTTGAAACACTGTTACGGGAATTGTGTGTCCCCATGTCTTCGGTTCCCACACTATGGTGCGACAACTTAGGAGCCACATACATGTCAGCGAATCCGGTGTTTCATGCGCGAACAAAGCATGTAGAAGTTGATTTTCATTTCGTTCGAGAGAAGGTTGCATAAGGAAGACTTTGTGTTCAGTTTATAAAGACAGATGATCAGATCGCCGATGTGTTCACTAAGCCACTACCTTCACAATGGTTTGTTTGGCTTCGGTCCAAGCTACAGGTCGCTTCCCGGCCTTAGCTTGCGGGGGAATATTAGACAATATATTACAATAGGCTTATCTAGAGGGTTATATGTGTAACTATCTTGTCTATATATACTTGATGTAATTATCATTGTTAATCACAATATACACACAAATCATTACCAAGTTTATCTATGGGTAATGGGTTTGTGGCATTAGGCCATATGTAATGGTCAAGCCCCCATAAGGCCCCGTAATTAAGAGGGGTTATGTGATAAGTGATAAAATGTGTAAGAGAGGGAGACTATATAACTTGAGTGTGTAGTGGAAATGGGGTTATATAAACACTTCAATTATACATATATATGTATGTAAATATATGTGTGTGAGTGGGGGAGGAAGGGGCATAGCATTATAATTTTCGCTAGAAGTGGGGGAGGAATGGGCATAGCGCCCTCTATTTTGGTGTAGCAAGGCGCCATGGGGCGCCATATCCCCCCTAGGTGCCATATTCCTTGCCGCTACAGAGGGGCTTAGAGTGTTGAATGGATCAAGTTCACGATCACTTAAAAGATGAAATTCAGTATCATCGACATCCTCATCAACTAGAGCATAACTATTTTTGTTTCATACCATATAAAATAAGAAGTTTTAGTTACTAATAATCACAATATACTAAAATAACGCAAGACAAGTAACATATAATTGGGTCTTTCACGGTAATTTGGATGGGCCACTCAATTAAACTAAAAATTTTAACATGGGCTTAAACCGGTAGGCTGGTATGAACCGGAACCCAATTTATACCAGCTCAACCGTACCGGAACAACAAATGGTAACCGGTTCAACCGATATTACCGACCGGTTTTTAAAACACTGGTGTTGCTAACATCTCACAACTATGCAAAAACCATTGTATTGTATTTATGTAATCAGGCAAAAGCCTATGTCCATTATTTGTTAACTAAGATCATGTGTAGTCAAAAATCCCATTTGGGGGCGTTATACGCTATGCAGTTAATATCGGTGATATATCGGTTATATCGGTCATATCGGTCTCCTAGTAAAATATCGGTGTCAAATATCGGTCAGAATATTGGTACCGATATTATCGGCGATATTGACCTATATAACCGATATTTGACCGATATATCACTGAATTATCATTGTTAAATGGCTATATATGTAAATTTTGCATTATATTAAAATTATCGATATCTCACCGAGATAACTGATCGGAGTGTCGTGCTCCGGTCAAAGATAATATTTATAGTCCCAAATTACCTTTAACAAATAGCTAGTGGTAGTAAGGGGTCGAACCACGAAGAGTATGTGGTTTGCGAATGGATTCGATTGAATTATGAAAAGATGTCACACTTATGAAGCTTGCTATGATATGTTTTTGTATTTTTGTTTAATTGAAAGATGTGAATTAGAATTACTAAAATGATTGAATGGATTAACTACTAGTGATTAACAAATTGCAAGAATTAAAATTGATTGATTGAACAATGATAAGAAAACAAGGTTCACACCCGGTTTGGTAGTTGCATTCCTAGGGTTTCTACACGTTTTAGGTTTGAATCAATTGAAAAGATGATTAACGGATTTAGTGTCACGAGGCTTAGGTTCCAAAAGCTATCAACGTTATAAATAACGGACCATAATGCACTTTGTTACCAAGAACATGTAAACTCTAACCTAGACAAGGCATAATTGCACATAAACATTTCATAAAGTCAAATTTAATCTTCACTCGACAATTTATGAATTCAATACAAATGCAAGACAATTGTCATAAGCTTCAAAATCAAATAGCAAATTGTCACAAACTCAAACCAAGAACAATGTTCAAACCCTAGACTTACAATAACCTACACCGGGGTGAAACCTCCAAGAAACTAGCCGCTCATGGTGAAAATGGCACGATCAACGGATGATGGAAGCTTGAATTGAATCATCTTGGAACTTGTAGAATGGTGAATGATGAAGGTTAGGGTTTTGGATGAGTGATGATGGTGAGTGGTTGAGTGGTTGATGGATTGATGGAACTAGGGTTTCGATTCAAGAAGATGATGTTGCTATCGTTCTTTCTTTTGGGTTGTAGGAATGATGGTAGATGAATGGTAGGTGATTCTTGGCTCCAATCTCCAGTTCAAACCTCCCCCAAGAGTGTAACTCCCGAGTTAATGCAAAAAGGACCAATCGAAATCGAGTTTAACCCAAAAAATCACAAAAGTTCGCGTTTGAAGAAAGCACTGCCCCTCGCCGACGAGCCTGACCCCGTCGCCGACGGGCTCTCCTGGTCTTGTTTTTCTCCGACGCTTTATCTTGCTGTATACGGGTCATTATGGCCGACGGGACTTTCTGGGGCCCGTCCGGGACGGGTATACCCCCGTCGCCGACGACCTCTAGAATACCAATTCTTCAAACTTCGATTCTTGCACTCCCGGTTGATCCGTAAAGCGTCATGGTGCTTCGGTTTTCGACCCGGTGACCCGTAAAGCTCCCGAAAAGCTCCTTAACTTCGTTAAACCTGCATAAACACAAATCTAATTAAAAGTAGGCCATTCAAGATTAAAACTCATATAAAAACATAAAGTTACACGATTACGAGCACCGATTTTCAACCACGTATCAATAACCTATATCTCAAATATCGGTCCTTGACCGATATCCGATATTTTACCGCATTAAGTGCATAGGTTATACGACACGTGTCGAAATGCGTAAGAGAGGGGCTTTATGAGACGTTATATCAAAATAGGGTGTAGTGGTAAGGGGGTTATATATAGCCCTTCAATTATACATACATATGTATGTATATATATGTGTGTGAGTGGGGGGATTTGCGTTGGAGAACATCACGCCTCGAAGGATATGTGCCAGAGAAGAAAAACCTCCCCATAGCGCCCGCCGTAATGGTGTTGGCAGCGCTATGGGGGCGCGATGCTAGCTTTTGGCGTGATATCAAGCCCCACTACGGATGACCTAATGTTTTCTGTTATAAATCACTGTATTATTGTATATATGCAATTTGGATTTATGTGACATAAAGTGGCTAAGGTGATGAAAATTCGATTTTTTATTACAACGCAACTATTCTAAACTCAAGTAAACTATAAACATCAATTACAAGGCAATTATTTTCGCCTTTTATTCAACAACTAGAAACACATATTTTTGTTCTTTTCTCAATGGTTTTCTATTCTTTTTCACAACATTTTCTGGTTTTTTTTTTCATACAAAAGAATCACAACTATACAAACTTAAGCTCCTATAATCGAATTTTCATCACACGGGTTTAAAAAGAAAAGGCTTATGGTTATGGGCTAAATGGGTTGTCAAACGAAAGGTTTAGGCTCAAAGTTGGCTACTAGGGGATAATTTTTTTTTGGGGTAAGGATAAAAATGGTGTAAACAGAAAAGGTTTACCTAATGCCTTAATCATTCTCGTGCTTGTATTCGGTCTATGGTCTCAAACGTATCAAAAGTTGCAAGTTCTACAATACGCGACTAATGGTCCACTCAAACAAAGAAACATGTAAATGTAAATCTATGATATAAAAGTGGCTCAAACCTCACGTATAAGGGTATGATATGTGATATGCATAAAATGCTAGTTCCTTAGGCTAATTATTCCCCAAATAACCACCCGCTAAATACCCGTTATGCTTATTAATTTGAACTTGACCATGACAAAAGACCAAATGGGTTGTGACATCCCTCGTTGACTTGGTTACTTGTGCTTTTAAGATCGCTTTTGAAACAAGAATTTTTGAATTTTTTTTTGAAATTTTCCCCCATCCCCACACTTGAGGTAAACATTGTCCTCAATGTGTAAGAACTAGAGTTTTTAAAACGCACAAGGGATGTGACACGACTACCCTTCCCAAAATTTCACCCCGGAAAATACAATACAAAATACAATCCACTTATTACTAACTAAGAATCAAAGTAAAAAGAAACACATGCACCTGATTTTTGTCGCTTGATACTCATATCTCCTTCGTCTCTTCATAAAAACGGTTGTCCCGCGAACATGTTGTACCTACAAATTCTAATCCTTCTGTAGAAGCATGTTTCTCACAACCATCAAAATTTGTTAGTTACCTAGTTCTACCCTTTTTATGAACACATTACCAAGCCATGCGTTATTTCACTTCGATTTATGTGGAAAATAATTTACAACAACAACAAACCTAACTCACTTTCGTAGGAATCACGGTTGCATTTAGCGTATGCAACAAGCCCTTTTAAACCCCCCAATAGCTTGGGAGGACGAGTAGGTATGGATTTTACTCAAAGTTATGCATGATTATCATATGTTTAGTGTTTTTCTTCCAAAATTTTAAACTTGTTAGTTTAAGAGTAGGTTGTTTAGACAATGTATGTTGTTCTAGCATGATTTGAGTAAGATTGGGTGTTTTGGTTGGAATTTGAGCATGTTATAACCATAGTGAAGTGATTACACTCGTTATTTACATGATTGAACATGAAGGTGATGTTGAATTTTGTTGAACTTATAAGAAATTGCAAGTTAACAAGGAAGTTGATAAGTATATGATAAAATGAGCGACTTTGGAAGTTTAAAAAGGCGATTTTACATTCACTTGTTAATAAAAACTTCAACATCACACCTCATGTTCAAAGTTTGAGAGTTTAGTAAAGGTTTGGGTTTATATTGATGTTTCGCTTGTTTGTGATTGTAGTTATGGCCGGTGGCAAAAGACAAAAGACTACAGGGCAAGCTTCATCATCGGGAGTCGGTTCTTCTTCCGGTTTAATACCGAAGAAGTGGGAGCAATTGAGCTCCATCGAAGAGGGTGATGCAAGATTGTATAGACTGGATTGGGCGTGGGCAAAGTTCAGGGATAGCAAAAGTGCCGAAGTTTGGGATGAGGAGAAGAATAAACCCTTATCGGGTTATCAAGATAGGAAGTTAGAGGACAAGCTTTGGAAATGGAAAATGGTCAACAACGTTAATACCTCAGTTCCGGAAAGGATTCTATGTGAAAGAGTGGTGAATGTTGAAGAGTTCAAACAAATCAGAATAGCACAAATGTTTGAACGCCAAGGTTGGGAAAGGGTGCTTGATTGGTGCGAAGATAACACTTCGCGGATATATTTGGCGGAAGTGTGTGAGTGGTTGTCCACGTTGAGGCTCATGAATAAAGATAGTCCTCCCTCTCAGTGGAAGTTAGTTGGTAAAACAACCCGGGGGCCAATGACGATGTCCTTCGAAACAATTAACTGCATCGCCCGTTTTGATTCGTTGGGGGTGAACGCATATGATTATCCAGAAATTGTTGCATGGTTGGATAGTCATATGCGTTCACCCCCAACGAATCAAAACGGGCGATGCAGTTAATTGTTTCGAAGGACATCGTCATTGGCCCTCGGGTTGTTTTACCAACTAACTTCCACTGAGAGGGAGGACTATCTTTATTCATGAGCCTCAACGTGGACAACCACTCACACACTTCCGCCAAATATATTCGCGAAGTGTTATCTTCGCACCAATCAAGCACCCTTTCCCAACCTTGGCGTTTAAACATTTGTGCTATTCCGATTTGTTTGAACTCTTCAACATTCACCACTCTTTCACATAGAATCCTTTCCAGAACTGAGGTATTAACGTTGTTGACCATTTTCCATTTCCAAAGCTTGGCCTCTAACTTCCTATCTTGATAACCCGATAAGGGTTTATTCTTCTCCTCATCCCAAACTTCCGCGCTTTTGCTATCCCTGAACTTTGCCCACGCCCAATCCTGTCTATACAATCTTGCATCACCCTCTTCGATGGAGCTCAATTGCTCCCACTTCTTCGGTATTAAACCGGAAGAAGAACCGACTCCCGATGATGAAGCTTGCCCTGTAGTCTTTTGTCTTTTGCCACCGGCCATAACTACAATCACAAACAAGCGAAACATCAATATAAACTCAAACCTTTACTAAACTCTCAAACTTTGAACATGAGGTGTGATGTTGAAGTTTTTATTAACAAGTGAATGTAAAATCGCCTTTTTAAACTTCCAAAGTCGCTCATTTTATCATATACTTATCAACTTCCTTGTTAACTTGTAATTTCTTATAAGTTCAACAAAATTCAACATCACCTTCATGTTCAATCATGTATATAACGAGTGTAATCACTTCACTATGGTTATAACATGCTGAAATTCCAACCAAAACACCCAATCTTACTCAAATCATGCTAGACAAACATACATTGTCTAAACAACCTACTCTTAAACTAACAAGTTTAAAATTTCGGAAGAAAAACACTAAACATATGATAATCATGCATAACTTTGAGTAAAATCCATACCTTTAGTGTTGTAAACAAGAAGAACTAAGAAAAAGATGTAAAGCAAGCAACTTGTTGAACACCCTTTCAAAAACCCGAAATTACACGCCCAGAAATCTTGCAAACTAGCAAGAATTGATGAAAACCGTGTTGGGGGTTTTGTTCCTCTCGAAAAATCACGCAAGATGGACTCAAAAATCAGATGATTTGGTGGAGAATTGAGAGAGTTATGGAGGTTTGAAGGTTTTAGGGTTCTTGGCAAAAAGATGAAGAAGATGAAGTGATAGGTGAGGTTTAGAGAGAGATGGCAGTGATTTTTTAGAGTAATGAATGATGTAGGGTTGGTGTAAGTCGAATGGGTGGTCAATATTGAGTTTAAGTGATGTTTGGTTAGGTGGAAGAGGACTTTGGTTCGAGTTTAGTGCTAAAAAAAACGAACCTGACCCGTCGCGTGAAAGGAAGCCCGTCGCCGACGGACCCCCTCCCGTCGCCGACGGGTTGTTGTTTGCTTTGGTTTGGCCGACGGCTTAAGTACCTGGATACGGGAAACTTGGGTCGACGGGTGTTTCTGCTCCCCGTCCCGGACGGGTCTACCCCCGTCGCCGACGGGTTCTCCATTTTCAATTTTTTTTTTTTTTAGAAAACTAGGAGGAAAATTATGAACTTTTAATAAAGGGACTATATACATACCAAACTCCTAAAAATTATTAAAAATCTTTTTGTAAATTTTTATAAGTTAAAATTTTGAAACGTGAAAACCGTTAACGGCCCTACCACCCACCAAAAAGTCGTGTATTGTCCTCAATGCACCTAATAAAGTTTAAAAACATACCTTACGTCTTCAAAAATCATTCGGGATATCCGGACTTCACACAATTAAACGGGGTTAGCATGAAACGGAAACGATTATATCAAAAACACTCAAACAATTGAATAAATGGTACATAACTTTACAAGATTTATTACCGGTCCTTTCAATTGACCTCATAAGTTGGCACACTTACCACGAAGTTTACCAACTCCACATTTTCATCATTTTTCTCGTTGTTACCATCAAGAAACGGTTTAAGGCGATGCCCATTAACCGTTTGCTTCGACCCATCCTTCGGGTCCTTGATTGTAACATCTCCAAGCTTTCCGACCCGTGTAATCACGTACGGGCCCATCCATTTACTTTTGAGCTTACCGGGGAAGTATTTAAGCCTTGAATTGTATAGCCAAACCTTTTGACCCACCTCGAACTCTTTCGGCTTCAACTTTGCGTCGTGTGCCCTCTTCATATCATCCTTGTATTTCGAGGCGCACTCATACGCTTCTTCCCTAAGCTCCTCCAACTCGCAAAGCTTTAACTTTCGCTCTTTCCCTGCATCGTCATATTTCATGTTAACCTCTTTAATAGCCCACCAAGCACGATGCACGAGTTCAACCGGTAAATGACAATTTCGCCCATAAACTAAGCGATAAGGTGTAGTTCCAATAGGTGTTTTATGAGCCGTTCTATAAGCCCACAAAGCATCATTTAATTTCGTCGACCAATCCTTTCGGTCGGGTCGAACAATATTTTGTAAAATTTCTTTTATTTGCCTATTGGAAACCTCCACTTGACCACTTGTTTGTGGGTGGTAAGGGGTAGCGATTCGATGGTCAACACCATACCGTTTCAAAAGTTTGCCAAAGTTAAAATTCTTAAAATGAGATCCCCCATCACTAATGATCACTCGGGGAATCCCAAATCTAGAAATTATATTTGTTTGTACAAAATTGCAAACAACGGTATGGTCACTCGTCTTGGTGGCAATCGCTTCGACCCACTTGGATACATAATCGACCGCCACCAAGATATATAAGTTGCCATGTGAATTAGGGAATGGGCCGATGAAATCGATCCCCCACACATCAAAAATATCTACAATGAGGATCGGTTGCATGGGCATTTCATCCCTTTTTGAAATACCCATAACTTTTGACATTCAACACAATTTTTAGCGAAATTGAAAGCATCCTTGAAAATAGTCGGCCAATAAAGACCGCTATTGAGCACTTTGTGCCCGGTTTTGTGACCACTGAAATGGCCCCCACAAGCAAATGAATGCAAGTGCATCAAGACACTAGGAATCTCCTCGTCGGGTATGCATCTTCGAACGACTTGATCCGGACAAAACTTGAATAAGTCCGGTTCTTCCAACGTGTAGTACTTGATTTGAGATAGGAAGTGCAACCTCTTCCTTCTATCCCAATGAGCCGGCAAGTCACCTGTGACCAAATAGTTAACAATATTAGCATACCATGGTAATATTCCAACTTTTAAAATGTGCTCATCTGGGAAATTCTCATTAATCTCTTCACGTGAAGAATCCTCCTCTACAACCAATCGAGATAAGTGGTCTGCAACCACATTCTCACTTCCTTTATTGTCTCTAATTTCCAAGTCAAACTCTTGTAGCAAAAGAACCCATCGGATTAATCTCGGCTTTGCATCCTTCTTGTCCATGAGATACCTAACTGCAGAATGGTCAGAATAAACAATGACCTTAGTACCCCATATATAAGCACGAAACTTGTCCAATGCATATACCACCGCAAGTAGCTCTTTCTCGGTAGTTGTATAATTTAATTGTGCATCCGAAAGAGTCTTACTTGCGTAGTAAATGGCAACCGGTTTCTTGTCTACCCTTTGACCCAATACGGCCCCCACCGCATAATCACTTGCATCACACATAATTTCGAATGGTAAAGACCAATTCGGTGATTGCAAGATTGGGGCCTCAACCAACTTTTTCTTCAAAATGTTAAAGGCGTTTTGGCAATTTTTATCAAAATCAAATGTTTTATCCTTTAACAACAAATTACATAGGGGTTTTGTTATATCACTAAAACTTTTTATAAACCTCCTATAAAACCCTGCGTGTCCCAAAAACGATCGAACTGTGACAACCCGCACTAAACCAGGTATCCGTACAACTTAATTAATGATTAATTACTGCTTAATTACTGTGCTTGTTTGAAACTAGCTGATAAACTGCTACCTGCATACTGATACATGCACTTACTTGCATCATACTTTATATGCTGTCACTACATTATTTACACACGGCACCTTAGTGACAAACATGATGCACAAAAGCACAGTAGCACTATACGGATACACGGCAAACATGCTGATATGACCAGCATCAGGCAGACACTGCCTCTAAGGCCTGTTAAGAGCCTCATATATTTTGACTACACTGGTAGTGAGTGTAGGGATATAAGGGTTATGGTACCGCGTCTCTAGGGATAAGATACACTGATTCGGATGTGCCAAAAACGTACTTTAAGTACCAAACACAGCACTTTAAAAATTAAACCAGCTTCTAGCTGACTAGTAAAGTGCCAGAAAATGGGAAAATAACACTAGACACTTTCTAAAGTGTTGGAAACTAATTGTGTCACTAAAAATGTAATAACGACACTTTAAAGCGTTACAAAAGACTTTAACGGATTTCTATCCAACCGGACACCCGGACTTTACCCGGAACATGAAAATATTACTATTTTCACTAAATATATTTTTCTGAGCCAGTTAGGGTCTCTGATTACCCTAACACCCGTCATAACACGTCGTACATAACTAACGGAGTTTAACCCTTAACCTAACTTGGTTTATCATAACTAAACACCAACTATTTAGTTGGAATCGGTTAGGGACCCCCCCCCCCCCATTTGAAACCGTTCCCCACTAGGGGACATGTTTAGTACCATAAAGATTAAAATAATCATACATGCTAAGTATCTAGCCTACACTAGAACCATGGGATAATACCCTTTTGTTTTGCTTATAAAACCTAAGACTAAACACACATGATAATCACTTCACATTTCACCACTTACAAACTCTCCCTTGCCCTCTCTACCTCTCGGCCGAACACCCCACCCCCCTTATCCATCCTTTTCGGTTCTTGTTCTTGCATTCCATCATCATACACACACCAAGGGTCTCATATTAGGAGCTTTGGTGCAAGCGGAACACGAAGGACCTCTACCGTTAGCTTTTATCCACGCGTTTTTCATCACGATTCTTCCCTAGCCTTGAGCTAGAGGTATAACACTTAAAACTCTTATTTGATCATATCTAAAGTGGGTAAAAGGATTTTTGTCGGTTAAAAATCGATAACATACTTTTTGAAGAATAAAAGTCTAGTAAAAACTATAAAAGTGGTGGTTAATAGCATATAACTTGTGTAAAAGTCGTAGGACTTAAAATATGTGATTATTGAGACCCGATCTATGATGTGGTAGCTCGGATCTCCGTTTAACCCGACTTTGTAAGATCAAGTATCTTCACATAAGCTCGTTTTTTACTAAATACAAGGGTTAAAGGCGAAACTCTACCACACAAGATACATGAACTTGTGTGAAAATATTTTATTTGTGTAAAAGTGATTTAACCGGTAAATTGGTGTTTAAAACTAGCGGATCTACGTATCCGCAAGTGGTATTTTTGAAAGACCACACTTTAAAGAAATCATGTTTTTCTAAAGATGGATCTTACACTAATAAATATGATTTTATAAACCACAAGTGTGTAGACACTTGTGAAATGGAAAGATCCGACAAATAACTATTTTTGGGAAAAATGACTAGAAGATTGTAAAGACGGATTTCTTTAAACACGGGGTTTCTACAAGATTAAAGCTACTTTATATAAAGATCTACATATATAAAGGTGATTTACATTAAAGATGCGGAAAAACTGCAAGTTCATGCGATTATGCAAATTTACATACTTGTCGACTAGTTTGATGTGTCGGAAATTGTTTGATTGAATAAAGAAGATTGTTGATTGATTTGTTAAAAGAAAATGATACGCTTGAAAGCGTGGCCACCTCCAGTTACAGAGGAAACTCTGGCGAAATTTTCCTAAAAACCTAACACTTAGAAATTTTACACAACAAGTGTTAGAACTATTTTTGGACATACTTTCGAAACATAAATTTCGCCAGAACTATGTTTTACTAAATATTCGGAGGTGGGATTTTCACAAAGTTTAACGTGATAAATATACTTGTCACAACACTGTTTATGATTATTTTGTGAAATACATAAATATTATTTTAGAGTGAAAATAATATTTACAAGCGTTAATGATCCCAAAACTTTGCGAACGCTTACACAAACATATAAGTTACACCGGTAATTACATTACCACAAGATTGATAAAACGTAACTTACGCACATGTATTGTATCCCCCATCCTTGGGAAGAAGAATAACTACCGAGTGTATACGGAACATAAACACGAAATAGTTGTCTAACTATTTCCCACAGACATAAACTATAAAGCTAAGGCACGGCCGTCCGTCTAATAGAATTAGCACTTGTAGGTCGTTGCACAGCTTACTGTATTGAAGACACTTGGTAGAGACGCGCATTCACTGTGAGTTCATGTCCCCCTTTTCTCTAACTGTTTTCAGTTTACTTAACCGCGGGGGTGAAATACATGTTACTATGATTTACGAGTACTTTACAACGGTATGTTTAACGTAAGGAGGTGTTATACGATCATGTGAGTGGATAGGAACAACATGGGGCCATTAGTCCTCATGGAGGGACCGAGGGACAGGAGCGGTAGATCTATCTGGGTGTAGCGAGCCCAGCCCCCGGCCAAACTAGAAACGGACCGTGGGGTGACTTTGTCCACATACTTTGCCGTGGCGAAATCTGCTAGGTCTGAGTCTCCCTATTTGCACTTCACATACGTCAGTGGCCTTGCAAACCATTGGTGATCACAAGTCCTCTTACAACTGCTACATACCACAACTATTTTTATACTCACAAGTGTTTTACATACTCACTTACACATGAACTCGCTCAACATTATTGTTGATTTTTCAACTCACATGTATTTCAGGAAATTAACGAGATCTGGCACGGTATGGAACGTTTTCCGCTGCACTTGTCATGAAGTCATCAGGGTTTAGGGGATGTGTCTCTTTCCTGGACAAGACACAGTCCTTAAACCACGTTTATGTTATGTTTTAATTTGTAAGGTTGTTGAACAAGGTTATGGTTGTTGGTTAAAACAATGGTACTGTATTCTGTTTTCAAAACTTAATGGATGACTTGCATGGTTTTTAAATTCATATAGCTTGTTATGATTAAGCTATGGTATTAAGAAGTCACACCACAATTAACCACGCTTCCGCAAAGCCAGGGTGTGACAGCTTGGTATCAGAGCTCTGATCATAGCGAACTAGGATTCTGTCTCGAGTCTAGACTATGATCACTCGGGCTCTCACGAAAACATTTTTCTGCATACCACTTAAGTCCAGATCCACACTTTTTACAAACAAATGTTGAGCACATTTTATTAATTATAAGTTCAGCTTGGAGGGCTGAGGATCGATCTGGAGGATCGAGATGGTCAAGGTAGTTGAGCACGTTGGTTTGTTATAGGATCGATCTGGAGGATCGAGATGATCAAGGTAGTTGAGCACGTTGGTTTGTTATAGGATCGATCTGGAGGATCGAGATGATCAAGGTAGTCGAGCACGTTGGTTTGTTATAGGATCGATCTGGAGGATCGAGGTTTGGTTTAAGTGAAGGATAGAGCAGTCTTGTAGACTGAATGAAATTGGCTAGTAAGGCTAGGAGAAGTATGTGATACCTTACTTGGTGACTTATGTGATTAACTGATTATATGATTGATTATTATACGTATATGTGTTTGTGTTACAAACGTTATGCTTTCATCAAGTACTAGAAGGATGGGCACTACGAACCCCATGACCATAGTATCAGACGACATAGTTCAACAAAGCACGAGGTGTACATTTCTGATACTACCGGCACAGACAATGACGACTTTCAGCCCTTTGTGCACTGCCTGAAGTCGCAGCAGAGCCTACTGATGGCCATCTTGATGGGGATTTACCACTGGCGGTGATCCCTGCTCCTGTGCCCCTTGCCGCTTATCTTGTTGTTGATATGCCCCCGACGTTGTCACTAAAGACGATGTCGAACGATTAAGAGGAAAACCCACTTGAGGGCAAGGCCCTCTCGCTGCTAGCATTAGACTACTGCATGCGGACGCTCCTGTAAGGGAAACTCCTTCCCCTATCCCAGACTCATTTGAGTCTCTGACATCCGCATCTTCGCACATACAGGGAATGCAGCACCACTTACACGACGCCGACCCTGATATAGCATCACCAGCTGCACCGGATCCCGCACACAGTTTTGAGTTTGATCGTGATTATGAGGACAATTCTGTTTTTCCGCCTGGTGTTGATCCAGACCATGACATTGAGTTCATGCACTTAGACCAGCCCTTGGGGGATCCTGTAACCCCTGTGATTGTTGATCCAGCTGATTTTGAGATGGAGTTTTTGATTCGGAGCTAGCCGTGGCCCCTGAGCCAGGCGTTGCTCCTGACCCCGCATTGGAGTATGACCCTGTTCATGCCAATGCACCGGCTGTTGCTCCTTGATTGATCATCTGCTTGGATGAGAGAAAATTTGGGGTAACTGTGCAAGACAATTTATTATTACGGGGGCCCACGTAATAACGATTTGTAGTGCACAGGAATCCTGGTGGACTCTGCAGGTCAAGCTGATAATAACCTAAACACAAATGACCTAGGCGATGTAGCCTCGAGTTCATTCTATTACAAGCAACAAGCCAAATTGACAAGCCTATATGAAGGCTCAGGAATTTATTTCCCCACTTATACAGTGAGTATATTTGCGTGTGAAATTGGGTGATTACATGATGGATTATGTTGCTACATACACCTCATAGACAATTGAAACATTGTCTAACCCGCTTCACACCATTTCGACAAAAAGGGAATGTCACCCAGGCGTGACACAAACACCAGTACATTGCCAAGGACAGAAGCCGAGCTGCAAGAACGCATCTCACAGATAAATGCACGACATGAAGCCCTCCACTCTAAGTACAACGATGGCATTACTGGAGATAACCCTCCAACTGGCTGCACCTATAAACAGTTCCTGAACTGCAAGCCTTTGAACTTTGTCAGAACCGGAGGCACCGTTGCATTTGTTCGTTGGTCCAAAAGGCCGACTCCACTCTAAGAATGAGTAACTGTTCGCCCCAACAGAGTGTTACCTACATCTCAGGGATATTTCTAGATGGCACACTCTCTTAATGGAACCTCCAGGATCAGACCCTTGGCACAGACGCTGCTTATACACTGAGCTGGGACGAGCTCGAGGAAACGATTGAGAAGAAATGTTGTTTTAGGACAGAAATTCAGAAACTTGACGTAGAGTCCTGAAATTTGAGAAAGGACGAACCAGAGACTCCTGAACATGACCAGCGATCGCACGACTTGTCTAGGGTCGTCCCCTACTAAGTCATTGATGTAGTATGATATAGTAGTGTACTTGCGAGCTTTACATTGGGGTCTCGAATTGTGGCAATACAATCGCAGTATTCTCATCACATGCGATGTTCAATCAATTGTTTATGCCCTATAACATAAGAGGTTATGTGATTGATTTGTTGATAACATGAAATGTTATGTGCATACGTACACTTCACTTGCTATGACCTAACCTATGTGAAACATCTTTTAGAAGATGCCGCCAAGACGCGAAGTGCGCATGCCCACCTCTGAGGCAGAACTTAAAGAGATAATTGCTGCAGCTATAGCACAGCACGAGGCCCTACGCTCCGAACCAATCAAAGGTACCTCAGAAAATAACGGTTGTTCCTACTGGCACTTCCTCAACTACAAGCCTCCGACGTTCGACGGCACTGGGGGTGCCATAACTTTTGTAAAATGGATTGAAAGTATGGAATCCATCTTTCGAATGAGTGGCTGTACGCCAGAACAACAGGTCCCATACGTTTCTGAGTTATTTCAAGATGGAGCTCGATTATGGTGGAACCTTCAGGTTCGAATAATGGGCCTAACTACAGCATACGCATTAACTTGGGACGAGATGAAAGGAATGATGCATAAGAAGTATTGCCCCCACACGGAAACCCAGAAGTGGGAAGATGAATTTCGGAGCCTAATGATGGAAGGTCCGAAGGTGTTGGAGTACGTGCAACGACTCCATGATCTGTCACAAATTGTTCCATACCTGGTAAAACCAGAACTGAAGAAATTGGAACAATTCATTTGGGAACTGGCGCCTCAAGTCTTGAGCTTGATGACAGCATCTACGCCACCAACAACCATTGTTGCAAGTAGGATGGGTTTGGCACTCGTTACGGAAGCAAATAGACTACAAAAACTTGCAAACCCTGACAAGAAAACTCAGGAAGAGTCGTCTGGAAAGAACAGAAGGAAGCTTACCGAAGATACCCAAATGAACAACGATGAACAAAGATCTATTCGAGGTTGCTTTGACTGCGGGGACAAAGGGCATTTCAAGAAAGATTGCCCTAACAACAAACAGGCCAATGATAAGATTTACTTAGAGACCAAACCAAGATGTGCTGAGTGCAAGTGTCACCGTGATGGTGGATGTCAGAAACCTTGGTACGGGAGGGAAGGACACAACAAGGAAGGTTGTGGGATGAAGAGTTTCATACAAGGAGAAAACAGTAACAACGCTCTAGGTGGAAATGGGAAAGGAGATGGCCGAATGATAGGATGCTACCATTGTAAGGAAGTTGGACATTTTAAGAGGGAATGCCTGAAGTTGAAACAAGACCGTGAGAGAAAATCCAACATCAGAGCTTGTGAGGCATGCCAGGATCCAGGTGTGATTTCTGGTACGTTCTCTAACAACCAAAACTTTTGCACCTATTTTGTTTGATGCTGGTGCCGGTTATGGCTTCGTGTCATTAGAATTTAAGAATATACTTGGTTTAACCGCTAGTAAGTTAGATATCCCCTACTCAATCGAATTGGCGAATGGAAAGTTAGTTGGAGCCGACGAAGTAATCAGAGGTTGTGTGATAGAATTGGGAGAACGCGAGTTTACGTTGGATCTACTACCAGTCCAATTGGGAAGCTTCGACGTGGTGGTAGGAATGGATTGGTTATCTAGAAACAAGGCTGAGATAGTATGTCACGAGAAAGTTGTTCGTATCCCAACTAATGATGGTGAGACAATTGTGGTTCACGGAGAGAAGCGTGACACGCCGCTAAGATTTATCAGCTGCTTGAAGGCAAGGAAGTGTTTACAGAAGGGATGTGTTGCTTTTCTGGCACACATCGTGGACAAGAAGGCTGCCGAACCAAGGATCGAAGACATCCCTGTCGTAAGGGAGTATCCAGAAGTCTTCCCAGAAGACTTACCCGGACTGCCACCTCAGAGGCAAGTGGAGTTTCACATTGACTTAGTTCCAGGCGCAGCGCCTGTAGCTAAGGCACCTTACAGACTTGCGCCGTCTGAGATGCAAGAACTGTCAACACAACTTCAGGAGTTGTTAGACAAGGGTTTTATCCGACCAAGCTTCTCGCCTTGGGGAGCTCCGGTCTTGTTTGTCAAGAAGAAAGACGGAAGTTTCCGCATGTGTATTGACTACAGAGAATTGAACAAGCTGACTATCAAGAACAGGTATCCACTACCAAGAATCGACGATCTGTTCGATCAACTTCAAGGTTCAAGCTGTTACTCTAAGATCGATCTTCGATCTGGATACCATCAATTAAGGATACAGGAGGAAAGTATCCCGAAAACAGCCTTCCGAACTCGTTATGGACACTACGAGTTCCTCGTTATGCCATTTGGTTTGACAAACGCGCCTGCGGTATTCATGGATCTAATGAATAGGGTTTGCAAGCCATACTTAGACAAGTTCGTAATTGTATTCATCGACGACATCCTAATTTACTCAAAGACGAAGGCTGAACACGAACAACATCTTAGAACCATATTGGAGCTGCTAAAGAAGGAACAGCTATACGCCAAATTCTCCAAGTGCGAGTTTTGGCTACGCGAAGTCCAGTTTCTTGGACATGTGGTTAATGGGGATGGAATTCATGTTGATCCCACAAAGATCGAGGCAATCAAGGATTGGGAAACGCCTACAACGCCAACCGAGATTCGGCAATTCTTGGGTTTGGCTGGCTACTATCAAAGGTTCATCGAGGATTTCTCGAAAATCGCTCAACCTTTGACGCTCCTCACGTAGAAGGATAAGACGTTTGATTGGGGAATCAAACAGGATGAAGCGTTTCAGATATTGAAGGATAAGCTTTGTAACGCGCCAATCTTAGCTCTACCAGGAGGTACTGATGACTTTGTGGTATACTGCGACGCATCGCGTCAGGGATTGGGTTGTGTGTTGATGCAACGCCAAAAGGTCATTGCTTACGCATCACGCCAACTGAAAGTGCACGAAAATAACTATACCACACACGATTTAAAGCTTGGCGCAGTGGTTTTCGCTTTAAAGATCTGGAGACACCACCTGTATGGTACGAAGTGCACAATCTTCACAGATCACAAAAGCCTACAGCATATATTCAACCAGAAGGAGATGAGGCAAAAACGATGGGTTGAGTTGCTAAACGACTACGACTGCGAGATAAAATATCATCCAGGGAAGGCGAACGTAGTCGCCGATGCCCTAAGTCGTAAAGAAAGATTCAAGCCCATAAGGGTTAGAGCTTTGGAAATGATCATACGAACCGATCTTTCCTCGCGCATTCGTGCTGCACAAAAGGAAGCTCTCAAGGAGGGAAACCTTAAGGAAGGATATCTCCGTGGAATGGAAAAGCTTTTGGTACCAAACGAGGAAGGAACGTTATGTTTTGAGAAAAGGATTTGAGTTCCTCTGTTTGGTGGATTAAGGGAAGTTATTTTCGACGAAGCGCACAAGTCACGGTACTCTATCCACCCTGGATCGGATAAGATGTACCAGGATCTCAAGGATTACTATTGGTGGCCTAGGATGAAAGGCGACGTTGCTGTTTACGTGAGCAAATGTTTAACGTGCGCTAAGGTCAAGGCGGAATACCAGAAGCCTTCGGGACTTCTGCAACAACCTGAGATTCCCAAGTGGAAGTGGGAACAAATCTCAATGGATTTTGTTACGAAACTACCAAGAACGCCAAGAGGCCATGATATGATTTGGGTGATTGTTGACCGCCTAACAAAATCCGCACACTTTCTGCCAATCAAGAAGAAAGACAGTACTAGCAAACTTGCGGAAATTTACTTGAGAGAGATCATAGCACGTCATGGAGTACCTCTCTCGATCATCTCTGATAGAGACGGAAGGTTTGTGTCAAGGATATGGCAATCCTTCCAAGAATCTTTTAGCTCACAATTGAATCTGAGCACTGCGTTCCATCCGCAAACTGACGGCCAGAGCGAGCGAACGATACAAACTTTGGAAGACATGCTGAGGGCATGTGTTATGGATTTGGGCGGTAGCTGGGATAAACACTTACCTTTGGTCGAATTTTCATGCAACAACAGCTACCACACCAGTATTGGTGTCGCGCCATTTGAAGCCCTATACGGACGCAAGTGCCGATCACCACTATGTTGGTCTGACGCGGGTGATAGGCAGCTTGCTGGTCCCGAGATCGTCCAAGAGACGATAGACAAGATTGCGCAAATACTTAAACGCATCGAAGCTGCTCGCCACAGGCAAAAGGCCTACGCGGATCCAAACCGGAAGCATGTGGACTTCCAAGTCGGAGAAATGGAGTTATTGAAGGTTTCACCCTGGAAGGGGGTGGCACGCTTTGGTAAGCATGAAAAGTTAAATCCGCGCTACATTGGTCCCTTCAGAATTCTGGAAAGAATTGGGACAGTAGCATACAAGTTGGACCTACCTACTGAACTAAATGGTGTTCACGATACATTTCATGTATCCAATTTAAAGAAAAGTCCAACTCAGATTGACGTTGCCATTCCTATCGACGAGATTCATATTGACGACACGCTCCACTTTGTTGAAGAACCTGTCGAGGTCACGGATTGGAAAGTTAACAAGACCCGCCGGAGCAGTGTCAAACTCGTCAAGGTTCGTTGGAATGCCAGACATGGTCCTGAATTCACATGGGAACGTGAGGACCGGATGAAAGAGAAATACCCCCACTTATTTCCTAAGAACCCTGCTTCTACAAGCAGAACTTAAATTTCGGGACGAAATTTATTTAACGGGGGGAGAATGTGACAACCCGCACTAAACCAGGTATCCGTACAACTTAATTAATGATTAATTACTGCTTAATTACTGTGCTTGTTTGAAACTAGCTGATAAACTGCTACCTGCATACTGATACATGCACTTACTTGCATCATACTTTATATGCTGTCACTACATTATTTACACACGGCACCTTAGTGACAAACATGATGCACAAAAGCACAGTAGCACTATACGGATACACGGCAAACATGCTGATATGACCAGCATCAGGCAGACACTGCCTCTAAGGCCTGTTAAGAGCCTCATATATTTTGACTACACTGGTAGTGAGTGTAGGGATATAAGGGTTATGGTACCGCGTCTCTAGGGATAAGATACACTGATTCGGATGTGCCAAAAACGTACTTTAAGTACCAAACACAGCACTTTAAAAATTAAACCAGCTTCTAGCTGACTAGTAAAGTGCCAGAAAATGGGAAAATAACACTAGACACTTTCTAAAGTGTTGGAAACTAATTGTGTCACTAAAAATGTAATAACGACACTTTAAAGCGTTACAAAAGACTTTAACGGATTTCTATCCAACCGGACACCCGGACTTTACCCGGAACATGAAAATATTACTATTTTCACTAAATATATTTTTCTGAGCCAGTTAGGGTCTCTGATTACCCTAACACCCGTCATAACACGTCGTACATAACTAACGGAGTTTAACCCTTAACCTAACTTGGTTTATCATAACTAAACACCAACTATTTAGTTGGAATCGGTTAGGGAACCCCCCCCCCCCATTTGAAACCGTTCCCCACTAGGGGACATGTTTAGTACCATAAAGATTAAAATAATCATACATGCTAAGTATCTAGCCTACACTAGAACCATGGGATAATACCCTTTTGTTTTGCTTATAAAACCTAAGACTAAACACACATGATAATCACTTCACATTTCACCACTTACAAACTCTCCCTTGCCCTCTCTACCTCTCGGCCGAACACCCCACCCCCCTTATCCATCCTTTTCGGTTCTTGTTCTTGCATTCCATCATCATACACACACCAAGGGTCTCATATTAGGAGCTTTGGTGCAAGCGGAACACGAAGGACCTCTACCGTTAGCTTTTATCCACGCGTTTTTCATCACGATTCTTCCCTAGCCTTGAGCTAGAGGTATAACACTTAAAACTCTTATTTGATCATATCTAAAGTGGGTAAAAGGATTTTTGTCGGTTAAAAATCGATAACATACTTTTTGAAGAATAAAAGTCTAGTAAAAACTATAAAAGTGGTGGTTAATAGCATATAACTTGTGTAAAAGTCGTAGGACTTAAAATATGTGATTATTGAGACCCGATCTATGATGTGGTAGCTCGGATCTCCGTTTAACCCGACTTTGTAAGATCAAGTATCTTCACATAAGCTCGTTTTTTACTAAATACAAGGGTTAAAGGCGAAACTCTACCACACAAGATACATGAACTTGTGTGAAAATATTTTATTTGTGTAAAAGTGATTTAACCGGTAAATTGGTGTTTAAAACTAGCGGATCTACGTATCCGCAAGTGGTATTTTTGAAAGACCACACTTTAAAGAAATCATGTTTTTCTAAAGATGGATCTTACACTAATAAATATGATTTTATAAACCACAAGTGTGTAGACACTTGTGAAATGGAAAGATCCGACAAATAACTATTTTTGGGAAAAATGACTAGAAGATTGTAAAGACGGATTTCTTTAAACACGGGGTTTCTACAAGATTAAAGCTACTTTATATAAAGATCTACATATATAAAGGTGATTTACATTAAAGATGCGGAAAAACTGCAAGTTCATGCGATTATGCAAATTTACATACTTGTCGACTAGTTTGATGTGTCGGAAATTGTTTGATTGAATAAAGAAGATTGTTGATTGATTTGTTAAAAGAAAATGATACGCTTGAAAGCGTGGCCACCTCCAGTTACAGAGGAAACTCTGGCGAAATTTTCCTAAAAACCTAACACTTAGAAATTTTACACAACAAGTGTTAGAACTATTTTTGGACATACTTTCGAAACATAAATTTCGCCAGAACTATGTTTTACTAAATATTCGGAGGTGGGATTTTCACAAAGTTTAACGTGATAAATATACTTGTCACAACACTGTTTATGATTATTTTGTGAAATACATAAATATTATTTTAGAGTGAAAATAATATTTACAAGCGTTAATGATCCCAAAACTTTGCGAACGCTTACACAAACATATAAGTTACACCGGTAATTACATTACCACAAGATTGATAAAACGTAACTTACGCACATGTATTGTATCCCCCATCCTTGGGAAGAAGAATAACTACCGAGTGTATACGGAACATAAACACGAAATAGTTGTCTAACTATTTCCCACAGACATAAACTATAAAGCTAAGGCACGGCCGTCCGTCTAATAGAATTAGCACTTGTAGGTCGTTGCACAGCTTACTGTATTGAAGACACTTGGTAGAGACGCGCATTCACTGTGAGTTCATGTCCCCCTTTTCTCTAACTGTTTTCAGTTTACTTAACCGCGGGGGTGAAATACATGTTACTATGATTTACGAGTACTTTACAACGGTATGTTTAACGTAAGGAGGTGTTATACGATCATGTGAGTGGATAGGAACAACATGGGGCCATTAGTCCTCATGGAGGGACCGAGGGACAGGAGCGGTAGATCTATCTGGGTGTAGCGAGCCCAGCCCCCGGCCAAACTAGAAACGGACCGTGGGGTGACTTTGTCCACATACTTTGCCGTGGCGAAATCTGCTAGGTCTGAGTCTCCCTATTTGCACTTCACATACGTCAGTGGCCTTGCAAACCATTGGTGATCACAAGTCCTCTTACAACTGCTACATACCACAACTATTTTTATACTCACAAGTGTTTTACATACTCACTTACACATGAACTCGCTCAACATTATTGTTGATTTTTCAACTCACATGTATTTCAGGAAATTAACGAGATCTGGCACGGTATGGAACGTTTTCCGCTGCACTTGTCATGAAGTCATCAGGGTTTAGGGGATGTGTCTCTTTCCTGGACAAGACACAGTCCTTAAACCACGTTTATGTTATGTTTTAATTTGTAAGGTTGTTGAACAAGGTTATGGTTGTTGGTTAAAACAATGGTACTGTATTCTGTTTTCAAAACTTAATGGATGACTTGCATGGTTTTTAAATTCATATAGCTTGTTATGATTAAGCTATGGTATTAAGAAGTCACACCACAATTAACCACGCTTCCGCAAAGCCAGGGTGTGACACGAACACCCTTAACACTTGTAGGATAAGGCAAAGTGGATATGACTTGCACCTTTGCTCTATCCACCTCAATCCCATGACTCGAGACGACATGCCCCAACACAATCCCTTCTTGAACCATAAAATGGCTCTTTTCCCAACTCAAAACCAGATTTTTTCAACACATCTTTTCAAAACTTTTTCGAGTTGGTCAAGGCATGTATCAAATGACGGTCCAAATATTGAGAAATCATCCATGAAGATTTCCAAAGACTCCCCCACCATATCTGAAAAGATACTCGTCATACACCTTTGAAAGGTGGCGGGGGCATTACAAAGTCCGAAGGGCATTCGCCTAAATGCGAAAGTACCGTATGGACAAGTAAAAGTAGTCTTTGCTTGGTCTTCCGGATGTATAGCAATTTGATTGTATCCGGAATAACCATCCAGAAAACAATAAAATTTTTGTCCGGCCAATTTCTCAACGATTTGGTCAATAAATGGCAAAGGGAAATGATCTTTGGAAGTTGCAGCATTTAACTTCCTATAGTCAATACAAATACGCCACCCGGTTACCGGCCGAGTGGCGACCTCTTCACCTGCGTCATTTGTGACGACTTGAATACCCGCCTTCTTCGGAACTGTTTGTGTCGGGCTCACCCATTGGCTATCCGAGATAGGGTATATAATGCCCGCATCTAGCCACTTCAATACCTCCTTTTTAACCACTTCTCGCATGTTCGGATTAAGTATTCGTTGTGTGTCACGAGAAGGATTCATGCCATCTTCAGTGATGATCTTGTGCATCACTACCGAGGGACTAATTCCCTTCAAATCTGCAATGGTCCACCCGATAGCGGCTCTATGAGTGACCAAAATTTTCATCAACTTCTCTTCTTGCTCCCCGGTTAAGTTTGATGCGATAATAACCGGAAGCGTGCTACCTTCACCCACATAAGCATATTTAAGATGCTTGGGTAGCACCTTCAACTCCAACACCGGAGGCTCTTCCAACGACGGCTTCAACTTTGTATCAATGGTTTCCGGAAGACTTTCCATTTGATGTGTCCAAGTGGGCCTTCCTTCCTTTGCCGCCATAACCTCCAACTCTCTCACCTCTTCATCCATGCTTCGATTCATTTCTCCTTGTAACCTGTCAAACATGAAACATTCCTCTATTGTGTTTTCCTCTTCAACACTAATGTCGCATAGAGGTATACACTCGTCAACAACGCCCGCCATATAGAATTCATCGCCAACTAGAGGATCCGTCAATCCCGAAAAGACATTTAACCGCAACCGACGGTTACCAAAAGTCATGTCGACCATGCCCGATTTGCAATTAATTTGGGCATTCGATGTTGCCAAAAATGGTCGACCAAGGATCACCGTTGGTTGCTTGGTTCGGTCCAAAGAGACATAATCTAATACAAGAAAGTCCACCGGATAGTAAAAGTCCTCGAACTTGACTATTACATCCGTGACTATCCCACGGGGTAGTTTAGGAGTCAAGTCGGCTAACACCACGGTGGTGTTCGACACTTGAAGTGGACCAAAATCATATTGGTCATATAAACTACCCTGCAAGATACTCACACTTGCCCCAAGATCCAAAAGTGCCCGTGTCATTTTGAATTCCCCGACTTGTATTGAAATAATGGGCGCCCCCGGATCTTGAAGTTTTGGTGGAAGTGCACCCGAAAGAATCGAACTCACATTTTCAGTTAAATCAAGTTTCTTAGGAAACTTGTGAGTCCTCTTTTGGGTGCATAAGTCCTTCAAGTATTTAGCATATGAAGGCACTTGCTTAATTGCATCTAGAAGTGGTAAATTGATTTTGACTTGTTTAAAAATTTCCCACATCTCTTCTTGTTGTGGGCCTCGCTTGTTTACCACTTTCTTAGATGGTCCCAACAAAGCTTCGGGATAAGGGGCGGTATTAACCTCCACACCCTTTTCCTTAGCTTTTGGGACGGGAACGGTCACAACGGGTATAGTATCATTTTTCTTTTGACCCGTTTGACCGTTTTTACCTTCATCATCACTCGCATCTTCTACCACCCCTTCAACAAACTCGGGTGGTGGTGGCTCAACACCGTTATCTATGACTCGACCACTACGTAAAGAAATTTTATTTATTGGTACCTCACGTGTGTTCTTCGAGTTTGACCCTTGATGCTTAGGGTTCACCGTAGTGTCACTTGGAAGTCCTCCTCCACTTCCACGAATTTGAGCCATCTCTTGAGCAAGTTGCCCCACTTGTTTCTCTAATGCCTTTTGGGATTTATCCCTCACCTCAAACTCTTTCCGCATTTCAATTTTAATTTCTTGGTTTGAATTCCGCATTTTCGTTCTAAGTTCTTGATGTGAGTTGGTGAGAGTGCTCATAGTGTTCATGATAGCATCTAGTTTCGAGTTAATCGAATTATCACCTTGGGAGTTAGATGCACCACCCCCATTACCACCTTGGTTGTAACTCCGTTGATAGTTGCCTTCACGGTTTTGATATCCTTGGTTACCGCCTTGGTTGTAATTCCTTTGGTAACCCCCTTGGTTACCACCTTGACGATTATTGTACGAGGACCCACCTTGACCTCCTTGATTACCCGATTGAAAATTCGGGTTCATTTGATTTGAGGCATTACCATACCGGAAATTAGGGTGATTTCTCAAGCCCGGATGGTAAGTGTTGGAGTTCATGTCACATTGCTTCCGATCTCCATACACTTGGTTGACTTCCTCGGTGTAGTCACTCGACCCCGTTGGACATTGCTCCGCTCTATGTCCAATATCACCACACTCTTCACACACCTCAAATTGCACCGCGTTAACTTCCTTCTTCTTCATTCGAGCCATTTCCCGCTCTAAGGTAGAAATCCGATCTTTAGAGTCGAGATCGGGAAGTGACCGGGAAATGGGATGTTTCTTAGCTCGATCGGCCGATTCTTTCTCTTTCGACCGTTTACTCATTCGCTCCAAGAACTCCCAATCATCATCTTCATGGTTGCTTAGAAGGGTCCCGTTGCTCGTTGATTCAAGTCGGTTCCATGTGTTGTCGTCTAGACCCCATACAAAACACTTGACCAACTCCCACTTCTCTATTTGATGATGTGGGCACTTTCGCATCAACTCCCTAAATCTTGTGAAGGCTTCATGCAATGGTTCGCCCGATAATTGGCGAAAAGACCTAATTTCATCACAAGCATTGTCGGTCTTTGCCATTGAATAATACTCATCTAGAAAAGCTTGTTGCATTTCTCCCCATGTGCGAATGCTATTGGCTGGAAGTGTAAGGAACCATTGCTTCGCTTTGTCTTTCAACGAAAATTGGAACAAACGAAGTTTGACCTCCTCTAGTGCGAAGTTATGCCCCCCAATAGTGCTGCAAATGGAAGAAAACTTCGCCAAATGTGTGTACGGTTCGTCGTTAAACCTTCCATTAAAATGAGGAAGTATGTTGATGTAATGTGGTTTACAATCAAACATCCTCCTCTCACAAACGATTGGTGAGTCGTTCTCGGTGACAACCGGCCTAAAACGATCATTTACTCCCCGTGGAGGTTGTTGACGACGATGGGGACCGTTAACTTCTTGATCAACCACTCTTCGGTTGTCCCTTCTATCATTTCTTCTTTCATCCCTTCTATCATCCCTTCTTTCATCTCTTCCTTGATTCCTACCTTGGTTACCTCTTTGATTGCCACCCCCCACAAAACGAGGAATCCGGTTATGGTGAGCATTGTTGTTATTGTTGCGATCCCCACCATTCCGGTTCCATTGATAGTTGTTTCGTGGTTGACGATTGTTCTCATACCCATCATTTCTTCCGTCTCCATAACCATAATCGTCATCCCCAACATAATTGGCATTTTGATAGCCAAATTCTTCATCTTCATATCCTCTTGCGTTGTAGCCATTACCCCGATTTATGTATCCCCAATCTTCATCATCATCCACTCGATCATCATAGTAACCCCCATCATCCGAATTTTTTGTATGAATGCTTACATGTTTCGGCGATTGATAATCGGGAACACTATAAGGCTCATCATCGGGGATTGCATTCCTCAAGTCATCAATGTTGAAAAATGGGTCTTCATTCGCGGGATTGCCGCGATCACGATTACCTCTACGATCGGAATTGACATTCCGATCATCAAGGTTGATGGGTAAAGAAGCTTGTCGATGAAGGTTTTGTTGTTGGGGTGTTCGTTGGTTATTATTGGGATTTTGGTTTCTGAAAGGTAGTGTGGGTGGTCTAGAATTGTTGCCACCCGGTTGCTCTTGAGGCATAGGTTGAACATTTTGGGTGGGGTAAAAGGTTCCTCGGGTTTGGAATTGATTCTGGTTGAGGTTTGGGTGATTGGAGTTTTGATTGGAATTTTGGTTTGCCATTGAATCGGTTTCAATGGTCGGTGTGAGTTGTGGTGTTTGGTTGGTTTGATTAGAAGCAAGTGTTGCCTCTAACCGGCTTGCTAAGTTTCTTCTTGCTACTCTTTCAATTTCCGGTTCGTAGACTAAAGGTGAAGTCCTCCCGGAGTTTCGCGTATGCATACACTACTTGTAACCTGCACAAGTCACACACCCGCGTAACAAGGAAAAAGACAAATTGCAAAAAGAGACTAAACAATTTAAACAGATAATCACGAAATTCAAACAATATCCAAACACAAAGCGCACGCACTCCTCGGCAGCGGCGCCAAAATTTGATCGGAGTGTCGTGCTCCGGTCAAAGATAATATTTATAGTCCCAAATTACCCTTAACAAATAGCTAGTGGTAGTAAGGGGTCGAACCACGAAGAGTATGTGGTTTGCGAATGGATTCGATTGAATTATGAAAAGATGTCACACTTATGAAGCTTGCTATGATATGTTTTTGTATTTTTGTTTAATTGAAAGATGTGAATTAGAATTACTAAAATGATTGAATGGATTAACTACTAGTGATTAACAAATTGCAAGAATTAAAATTGATTGATTGAACAATGATAAGAAAACAAGGTTCACACCCGGTTCGGTAGTTGCATTCCTAGGGTTTCTACACGTTTTAGGTTTGAATCAATTGCAAAGATGATTAATGGATTTAGTGTCGCGAGGCTTAGGTGCCAAAAGCTATCAACGTTATAAATAATGGACCACAATGCACTTTGTTACCAAGAACATGTAAACTCTAACCTAGACAAGGCATAATTGCACATAAACATTTCATAAAGTCAAATTTAATCTTCACTCGACAATTTATGAATTCAATACAAATGCAAGACAATTGTCATAAGCTTCAAAATCAAATAGCAAATTGTCACAAACTCAAACCAAGAACAATGTTCAAACCCTAGACTTACAATAACCTACACCGGGGTGAAACCTCCAAGAAACTAGCCGCTCATGGTGAAAATGGCACGATCAGTGGATGATGGAAGCTTGAATTGAATCATCTTGGAACTTGTAGAATGGTGAATGATGAAGGTTAGGGTTTTGGATGAGTGATGATGGTGAGTGGTTGAGTGGATTGATGGATTGATGGAACTAGGGTTTCGATTCAAGAAGATGATGTTGCTATCGTTCTTTCTTTTGGGTTGTAGGAATGATGGTAGATGAATGGTAGGTGATTCTTGGCTCCAATCTCCAGTTCAAACCTCCCCCAAGAGTGTAACTCCCGAGTTAATGCAAAAAGGACCAATCGAAATCGAGTTTAACCCAAAAAATCACAAAAGTTCGCGTTTGAAGAAAGCACTGCCCGTCGCCGACGGGCCTGACCCCGTCGCCGACGGGCTCTCCTGGTCTTGTTTTTCTCCGACGCTTTATCTTGCTGTATACGGGTCATTATGGCCGACGGGACTTTCTGGGGCCCGTCCGGGACGGGTATACCCCCGTCGCCGACGGCCTCTAGAATACCAATTCTTCAAACTTCGATTCTTGCACTCCCGGTTGATCCGTAACGCGTCCTGGTGCTCCGGTTGTCGACCCAGTGACCCGTAAAGCTCCTTAACTTCGTTAAACTTGCATAAACACAAATCTAATTAAAAGTAGGCCATTCAAGATTAAAACTCATATAAAAACATAAAGTTACACGATTACGAGCACCGGTTTTCAACCACGTATCAATAACCTATATCTCAAATATCGGTCCTTGACCGATATCCGATATTTTACCGCATTAAGTGCATAGGTTATACGACATGTGTCGAAATGCGTAAGAGAGGGGCTTTATGAGACGTTATATCAAAATAGGGTGTAGTGGTAAGGGGGTTATATAAAGCCCTTCAATTATACATACATATGTATGTATGTATATATATGTGTGTGAGTGGGGGGGTTTGCGTTGGAGAACATCACGCCTCGAAGGATATGTGCCGGAGAAGAAAAACCTCCCCATAGCGCCCGCCGTAATGGTGTTGGCGGCGCTATGGGGGCGCGATGTTATCTTTTGGCGTGATATCAAGCCCCACTACGGATTACCTAATGTTTTCTGTTATAAATCATTGTATTATTGTATATATGCAATTTGGATTTATGTGACATAAAACAACAAGAAATAGCCTTGCAAAACTTATAGGCCAATATATAAGCATACAATTTAAGTAAGATCACCCAAAATACGTAAACCTATCATTGAAATGATGAAAAACTCAATACTATCATCCAAACTCAAGTTTGGTCGGTTATATTGATATATATATACTAAGACAACAATGATGTTAATGTGTAACATGAGCTTCTAGATAAAGCGGAACAAGTTGGCTAGACATTGGACCCAAAAAATATGAGTGGTAACGATTACACATGATTTTCACATGCTAATACAAAACATTTATTAAAACTAGCTATTTGCGACTGTATTTTCGGTCACAAATCGGTAAAATGATCTGTTAAAGACAAAAGTCAAAGTCAAACCCTTTTGTATGTACGCTTTTATAAAATGATCTGTTACCTTTGAATATTATTAATATAAGTTATTTTTTTAATAAGGAGATTTACGAGGTTTTGTTGCAACTTAATTTGAGTTAATGTTATTGATTGCATTTTTTAGTGTTCACATAACTTTTATATAACAAGCCTTGATCTCTTGGATCAACTTTATCAATCCATTTTAGGGCATTACTTTTACATAATATATTGCACTAATAATTGAACCAGTCATTTTTGTTCGAAACATAATTAACATTGGAGATCCCGTTTGGACTTACATATTAGAAAATTAATGCAGTTTAGTGAAACTATTAGACCATAGGGTATGGTGAGGTTAGTCCCCAAAGAGACCACCCGCCATGTAGGCGCCACCTCACCAAAGGTGGAGGAGCATCCCCTTGGGGACTACCCAAGGGTGTGGAATACTACCCAACCCCACAATAAAAATCAATATAATATAATATATAAATAAAGGGGGAGAGAGAGAAGTCACATGGGCCCACTTGCACAGCCAATCAACAAGCCCGTCTCCTCCGTCTGGATTCCAACGTTGGCGACGCGACGGGCCACAAGGGGCCGGTGTGGGACGATCCACCGGGCGGCGCCGATCCGGGGACGAGGCCCATACCCGTCGGTCTTATACACTTTGATGAAATACCAAATACACCGATCTAACACCAATTTAATCATTCCATATAGCCCTTGGTAAATGTAATAATATAATATAATATAAAAAAAATAAGATAGATTTTTACTTTTATTGGCAAGCAAACATATCTTTTAATGTTATTATATTAATGTTTTTGATTTTGATGCTACATTTTATTGTGGATATTTTTGCCGAAATCCTTTTGGTTAGATATTTTTGTCACGTTTGTCATTTTCCTACCATCAGAGCCGTCCCCGAGAGTAATAAAAAACTTTTGGGCCTTGTGCGAGATAAAAAAGTTGGGCCCCTTTCTATAATATAAATTTATCATTTTATATATCCAAAAACCACGATGCAACGATAATTGATTAATTGTTATAAAATAAACAAAACAATACTAGTGTAGCTAAATGATCGAACCAACTTACTTAAGCAAATCGTGAGGCTCTCCTAGCATTTTTGGAAGCAAAGTTCTCGATCAAGTCTTTATATTCCATACCTTCTAATATTTCGTTTTCAAGTGATATCATCGCCAATCCATTAAGTCTTTCTTGGGACATTGACGATCGCAAATAAGACTTCAACAACTTCAATTTAGAAAAGCTTCTCTCTGCCGATGCCACCGTTATCGGAAGTGTCAAAAGCACATGATATGCATTTATAGCATTAGGACAATGACCGAGCCGCATGATATCGTTTAAAGCATCGATAGGGCTAACAATGTGACTCGGTAAGAAGGTCCTAATCAACTTCAACTCCAAATAAAGTTCTTTAGCATCAACGTCCGATTCTTCTTTATATTTTAATGCATCTTGAAGACGATAACAACGAGCCTTAAGATCTTGTTCATCTAGTGTCTTCAATTTTTTAGGAAACAAAAACCCAAATATTTTTTCGAATTTTTGGTATTGATCGAATCTTGTTTCAAGAGAACTTATAGCTTGATCAACAATACATAGAAAGTAGTTGACTTTAAAATCATCATCGAGTGAAAATATAACTTCTTCTACACTTGAATTCTCATCAAACTGTTTTTTCCTACGTATCACACGTTTTTGAGGAAATTCCACATTAATACCTAATTCATTTGCAATTTCTATAGCTTCATCAATCGCCTTAGAAAACCCCACTTCTCTATAATTTTTTAAGTATTTAATCAATTTGTCCACTTCATCAATAGCAACATCAAGAACCACATCCTTTGATTGCAACTTTTTGCTCACCACATTCACATTTGATAATAGTTCATACCAAATGACGATTTGTACCAAAAATTCATAGTCACCAACCTCATGCTTTTCAAGTGATCTAGCTTCGCTTTGAATTTTAGGATCTTTTTTCCGAGTCACTAACTTCTTTCAAAGCTTTTCTTACTTCTACAAGTTGAGTTCTAATAGGCTTAATACTATCTACAAGTTGAGTTCTAATAGGCTTAAGACCTTGAGAAGCATGCTTCCAATCCGAATAACCTTCATTATCAAACCCGCCTTTCTTATACCCTTGTCTAAAAAGTTTACAACAAAAACAAAAGACTTTATCAAGCTCTTTCGAATACACTAGCCATTCTCTATCGCACGTCTCCCTGTTTGATAGAATTCTATTATACATGAATTTAGAAAATCGTCTTCCAACATTATCCACGGGACCCTTATCAATAGTCAAATCTCTTTTTGGACCTTTCATAACCAATTCATTAATCAAGTTAGGATTAAGCTTATCCCAATTTCTAGGGTCAAAAATATCAATACTAGGATTAATACTAGCATCATGTTCACCCACATTAGCTTCATCTACATTAACATTAACATTAACATCATCTTCACCCGCATTATCTTCATCAACGTTAGCATTAACATCATCTTCACCCACATTAACATCCACATTATCTTCACCCACATTAACATCCACATTATCTTCTTCAACATTAGAACTAGAACCTTGAGGTAGTTTTGAGAAAAACTTGAGTATACGCCCTTTGTCGGCCTTTGCTTTTTCTTCCTCTAGCTTCTTCTTTTTACATTTTTGACTACCGGATAGGTATTTGTATTTAGGAATGGGTGGCATAATTTCTAGATAAAAAAAAAAAGAAAATCAAAGTTTAAAACTAGTAATTTTCATCTAACTCTAAACCTAACCAATAAAAATTATACATCAAAGTCTCAAAAGATTCAATCATTTAATTTCAAACATCAAAGATTCATAGTTTCATCTAGTTCTAAATCAATAAATCTAAACAACAAAGATTCAAGGTTTCATCTCATGTAATTGACAAATTATATAAATCTAAACATAAAAATAAAAAATAAAAAATACATTCTATTAATCGAGAATTGGAAATTACATACCTAGGATGAAATCTTGAATATTATAGATGATTGGATGATAACGAAAATAGTCAAAAAAACTGAAACTCCCTACGATCGCAGCAGCAGTTTGGAGGGTTTATTATTTTTTATTTTTTATTTTTTTTGAGTGCACAAGCCCCACACCACGTACATAATGTTCAGTGTTTGGGCTGCAAATGGAATTTGGAATTTGGGCCTTTTACTTCAGCTTTGAGGATTAATATTCAGTGTTTGGGCTTGTCATGTATGAAATTTGGGCCTTTTACTTCAGCTTTGAGGATTAATATTCAGTGTTTGGGCTTGTCATGTATAAATAACATAATAAAGTAATAAATCTGTTGGGCCCCTAACATATTTGGGCCTTGGGCACCTGCCCAGCTTGGCCAGCCCAAGAGCCGCCTCTGCCTACCATGAACTTGTAGCCTTCCTACCTAAAAGAGTCCTATACACATTTTGGTGTTTTAAGTTTCTAACACATGTCGTTGGAGTATAGGCTGATAGCTAATGGTTAGGCTGGTTTAGAGTGAGGCAGGGTGGCCGATCGTTCAAGACCTACTCTACAAGGGGCTCAATTTTTTTTTTTAAATATATGTTTTTTATATATAATTTTTTTAAGATAAAAGATTATAATTAATTTAAAACCCCAATTTTGTTAAAATCATAAACTTTTGATTTAGTATATATGCCAGCTAAACAATTAAACTAATTTGCTCAATTAAATCCATTAGTCTAATATTGTTTTAAATTACACTTTTAAATCCAATTATATTTTAGAGGCCCGTTTTTGCTACTCGTCCAAGCCCCTACTAATAGATTGGGGTGTTCACGGTTTGATTTTGATATTTTTTAGGCCAAATAGTGAGTCAAACCGTTAGTAATAGTGTTTGATTATTGAAAACTGAACCTTTGAAATTTAAAATCGAAATAGACAAAATTGTTATTAGCGGTTTAATTTCTTAGTTTGGGTTTTATTTGTCTCTTATTAAAAACCCATAAAAGATAATAAAAAATATATACACATCCACAAAATCTGAATAAAACAAACAATCCAAAAACAACTTCTCTAAAAATGCATAAAACAAATGTAAAGAAAGAAGTTGGGTGTTATCTAAACAATTGCATTGGGTGTCCATGAACTTTGAAAACGAAAAGCAAAAGTATGGACAAAGAAACCTTTCATCTTCAGAGAGGGAGAGAGATGATTGAAGATAGGGGTGTAAACAGGTGAGCCGAGCCCGACTAGGCTCGAGCTCGGCTCGTTATGTTTTTATGAAGCTCGAGTTTGAGCTCGGCTCGGTTCGAGCCTACTTATCTGAGTTCGAGCTCGGCTCGCTAGTAAAACCCAAAGCTCGAGCTCGGCTCGAGCTATTTCGAGAACAACCTCAAATGAGCTAAAAGCTCGGCTCGAGCTCGTTTCAACAGCGATTAAGCAAGCCAAAGCTCGGCTCGAGCTCGGTTCACCAATGTTATCATCATCATTATTATATTATATATATAAAAAACTAAAATTTTGATTATGCTCGTTTGGGCTCACGAGCCTAAACGAGCTTTGTATTTCAAGCTCGAGCTCGATAACTAAACGAGCTCTATTTCAGGCTCGAGCTCGGGCTCGTTAAGGCTCGACTCGTTCGAGCTTCTAACCGAGTCGATCACAAGTAGCTTTCGGGCCACTGGGCTTGTTTACACCCCTAATTGAAGATGACTATATGAGATGGTTTGGGTGGGTCCTTTAAAACTATTACTAATACTAGTATTAAGCCCCCGCGTTGCAGCGGTTGTCGTAAAACTATCAGCAATCACCAACATCAGAAAGGCTCGTAAAAACAAAATAAATAAAAATGGAAAAAAATAAAGCCACGCGAAAAACAGACGTAAAATCTTTGACGCTCGTTGCAGAGAAATTAAACCGAAACGTAAAACATATAAATAATAACTAAGTCAATCCAGGACCCGCGCATTGCGACGAACCTTTCAAATGGAGAAATATTGATGTGTTGCGACGGGCCAAACGGGAAAAAATACACGAAAAAATGTTGAACCCTACACGCACGTTACAGTGCGTTGACTCACAAAATGTAGAACGAAACGAAAAACTTGGGAATGATGAAAAATATGGTGGACCAAAATTGAAAAATAAAACGAGTTGGGGTTAAATTGCAAAAGATGAAAAGCTTTAGGTTAAAAGTTAAAAAACAAAGGGTCTAGATTGCAAAAAAGTGAAAGTTTTGGGTTAGAAATGAAAAAAGAAAAAAAAAACCCTATACATGAGGTACAACACTATAAATTACAAAAAAAAGTTAAAAATTTTGTTTTTATAAAACTTGAATAAACTAGTATATTAGTAGAGTAAACTCTAGTTAATGGTTAAATAATTATTTATTATCTGCATAATACACAATATGATTTCAAACTATTTATTATTTTTTTATTAGTTTAATATTTATGAATTAATTATTTTCATATTAGTTCAAGAGATATTAATAATTTATTAGATATTAGATTTAGATATTTATATTATTATTAATTGAATTTATTAATATTAAAATAAAGATAAGAATAAAGATAAAGATAAATGATATCTATATATTGGTTATTAATATTAAAAGAAATATATATTGAATAAATATAAATAAAATTTATGAGCTTGAAGGAGAGAATGCCATGTGTCATTATTTATATTCTTTTATTAATATTTAGATATTATTTAATCTCTAGTTTATTTATTAATTTTAAACAATAAGGGTATAATGGTCTTTTACACACCATTTAACCGGAAAAAACTAACACCCATTGATGATGATTGGGGCCACTTTAGTTATAAATTTCGAACCATACGGATGTAATTATTTAACCATTAAGATCAAAAGAGCAATATCTACAAAGCACGAGAACCGATCGTGTAATTAACTCTAAGGCTTTAGGGTATGGAATAAAGCCCCTAGGGGCTTTATTATACCACATCAGCTATCACAACCGAACCGATGGCGGAAATATCATAGTGAGACAAAAACGAGATTACTCGAGACTTCATAATGACTAATTAATAATTTAAGTTATTAGAATTTCATTTCATTTTAACGGAAATACATTGTTTGAAATGGAAAATACAACATATTGCTAAACATAGCAACATAAGCAAAATACATAAATTCAAGTTTAGGTGTGTTTCTAGTCTACCCTAAGTAACTTTCCTCATACGTCTTCATTAATTTACCTCAACATGTATTAAAATATAATCAACACAAAGTTGGTAAGTATACAAGTTTGATTACATAGCATACATATAAGCGATTGTCTCAAATTCAACATGGCATTTTGTATACCTAGTTAAATTACATACTAGCATGCACAACCTAAATGTCAAATGATAGTTTCCACGAGTGCAATCTTGTCATCGCAATGAACAAGACCGTTATACGATTGAATACTTAACAATGACCCTTCCTAAGGGCGGTGTGCTACTTTTATAGCGTTATGCATGTTCAGGTAGGCTTGCGCAAAGTTAATGACAAATTGTTTGCATGTATGAATGATTGAGTATCTAGCATGAATAACCTAAGCACAACAAATAGCATGTTTGATGGATTGAATGTTTTCTTAAGTTTGATCGTGTGCATAAGTGTGTTTGATTAAGTCATACATATTACACCCCGAAAGTGATTAAAGCGTAAAAGGGAAATTCGAGTATACTCATGGTTTGTGTAGAAATTCCACGAAAGTGAGTTTGACAAGTCTTGAGTTTCTGAACACCGAAATTACCTTAAGATGGGGAAACGAAGGTGTGTGAGTTGCGGCTTCAATTATTGGATTGGATTCAGAATTTAGAGGATAATTTATAAAGTATAGTCAAATGTAAAGTAAGGCACCATGAAAATGGTAACGCAAGGAGGTAGGATGATCAACATCCATTAAACCTCCTTATATGATTCCCCAAAGCACAAAATCATCAACTTAGTTGATGATTTCGGTTGGTCATGAATAGGAATAAAAGTACGAGTAAATAAGTTTGCTAAGTAGCCAAATAAGGACAACCCGGACGTGTACATACCCAACATGCAAACGTTGGAGACGATGTGGGGTTGGCTTACTTTGATTCTTGGAAGGTACTTAGATGAATATCTAACCTATGAAACAAAACAAGTGAGGTGGTAGAATCTTAATTGGAAAGCCAAAGCTCCTATTGTTCATACACTACTAAAACACAAGTCTCACCACATAAAAGGTTGTGAGTTTGGATGGTTTCATCACTTGTTTAGGTTACTTGGAACCTCTAGAACAGGAAGTTTAGGAGGCATTTAGACATCTAATCTAATGGAAATCAACCATACTCAAGCCCACAACCATGAGTTTGGTTGGAAGCAAGGTAGGTGCAAGATTTCCCAAGATTAACAAGTTTATATAAAGTTTAGTAAAAGTTTAAGGGAAAAAAAAAGTTTTGACCTCAAAATGGTGATGTTCCACCTTAGTTTACGATGGTGAACATATGGAAACACTCCTAGTGGTGTTCCAAGTGTTCAAGTAGAAGAAGTGGTGAAGAAAGTAAGAGATAAGTAAGGTAAACACTCACTTGAGTACATAGAAGTGTTCTATCCTAAGACTGGTTCTTGAGTGTTTTGGGAGTGTTTCGAGTTTGTGGAAAAGAAAAATGTGTTTGGGAGGCAAGTATTTATAATCGAGGTTTAGGGTTAGTGTTTTAATGGAGATATAAGGTGATTGGGGAAGAAGAGAGGTGGAAAAGGTGACCAAACCGTAGCCTTGAAACAACTCGCTGCGGATTAGGGGTGCTTGTGTCGCGCGACGGGGAGGCTTAGGTGACCAACTCATAGCCTTGAAATAACATTAGTATGATTGATATATATACGAGTTTCCACTATGATTGAAGTCTCGGATTACAAGATCGGAAATAAAATACGAATACATGTTTCTAATATGGAAAGTACAAAATACGGAACGTTACATTAGCATTAAGTGTACACCACATCAGCATGGGGGCTTTATTCCCCCTTTTTAATAAGACCACATGGTGTGGATGTAAGGACCTGCAAAAATGTCCTAAAACAACCCGTAAGTGAAAACCCGGACCCCTGAAACCCTAGGGCTCATGAAAAACCAAGAAAATCAAGAATTTTGGACTTCTCGCGGGCCGCGTAAGCTATAGGCTAGGCCTACGCGGGCCGCGACAGCACAACAGATGACGGGGACACGCTTTAGGCCACATGTCAGCCACGTGGCGGGCCTACGCATGACACGCTAGCCCTAATCATAGAATAGGTGGCCCTCGCGGGCCGCATAGGATTGTTGTGAGGGTTTACGCGGGCCGCGTAAAACCCAAAATTTTGCTATAAATGGGACAGGCATGGGCATTTCGTCTGTGCTCGAGAAAATTATCAAAATCACTCACTTTCTGTTCGAAATTCACGTTTAAAATATGAAAACGCTGCTACGATAAAGGGTAATAACTCGATCACTGCTACGATACAATGTCCGATCGATTGAAACCGATCTGAAGGGGTAAGGTCCTAAAAACCTCATAAAAGAGGATTTAGACCATACCACAAATTAACCTTTCTAACCTTTTGACCTTGCGCGGCCGCGCACTGGTCTTACTAAGGAACAAAGAAATCAGTAACTTATAATTGCGCGCCCAAAAGATAACATAAATCTTTGCGCCTTCTCCCATTCAACAAAGGATTAGAAAGCCTTTGTCCAATACTTTCGCCACAACATCCAGACTTAGATGTTATTTTACCCAGGCTTGGGGTTTATTTGTCTGTGTCCACACAGCAAGGTGTCACACCAGATTACAGCAATAACCTTCTAGAAAGAAATACAATCATACACCACCCAGACGGTTATAACCGTCTGGACACGTGTCATTACTACAGACAACCCTAGAATCACAACGAAGGCATGCAATTGGAGAGTAATCTCCACTTAATCACTTTCCACGTGGCGATTCCCCAGCCACAGATCAAACCACGATCCGTGTGCATTCACATCGGATCGAGGCTAATGGACGTCAGATCAAAGAATTCAAACGGAAGAAAAATAACCGCTACGGCGTTAGGCATTTTCCGTTATCTTTTCAATAACAGGTTTTCCCTCCCAAACTCCCGGTTATAAATAAGAGAACTGTTCAGGTATAAACTCAGACTACTCTCACTCTTCAAATACTTATCTTCTCCGATACCAATACTTATTCTCACGTCGGAGTCGGGTCAAGGAGAGAACCCTCTTCTCCCCTTGGCGAGGCTAACGGTGTTCTTTTTTGCAGAGCTACCAGAGAAGTTAATCTATTACGACTGAATCAACCGAGAGAGAGCTAACCCTTTATGCGGATTCAAACCCCCTAACTATCTCGGTTCCGACCATTTAGTTAGTGTTTCTTCATTGGCGCCCACCGTTTTCTCAGTTTTTCTAGTTTCTACCTCGTTTCGATTCAGTTCATTCTATTTTCTGTCTTTGCACATGGCAGAAAATTCGTCATCTCACCGGCAACCTAGTCCTCGACCAAACATCGGAAACAATTTACGGCTAGAAGAATCTCCAGAACATTGGTTTAGCAGATGCCAAACTGCTATAAGCACGATCGTTGTTCAAATCGCCAGATCTGACTTGTTAAACATCAGATCTGGAAAAGAAATTAATACGTCAGTATTGGATCCACCAACACCACGAAGGGAGGACATCCAATCCAGTCAATATAGCAGTTATCAAAAACAAATACACATGGTTCAGGGAGGTTCATCACGAAGACCAAATAAACGAAACTATGATCAACATTGGAGAGAACAGCAAGTGGTTTTCCCCGTTGTTCCTGGGGGCCCTCAGGAAGAACGACCAGTAATTATCACCGGTATTTTCGGTCATTACCGAACTGACTATATGTTCATCGATCCGGGAAGCTCGATGGATATCATATACGAACAGTGCTTTAAACAACTCGATCCAGAAGATAAAGCACGGTTAGAGCCGGTCGATTTTCCTCTCACCGGATTCTGTAATGAAGCTGTATTCCCATTAGGGCAAATCGTTTTCCCGGTAACCTTATCTGATGGTGAGCACTCACGAACAGTTACAGTCAATTTCATGGTCATGCCGGCAACATCACGTCATGATGTCTTGCTCGGGAGAAGGTCACAAAGGGAATTTAGCATGATCACGTCCATTCCACACGCTGCTTGCGGATTTCCGACAGAAACTGGAGTTGCAATACTCTATTCAAGCAAAGAGGTCATGTTCGTAGACGACGAACCACCAACAAAGGTAGTCAAACCTTCGACACCAAATGAACCAGAGAAATGGGTCCTAAACAACGAGTACCCAGAACAGACCATTCTGCTAGGACCAGCCATTTCCCCAGCAACACGCGTACAACTAAAAGAATTGTTGTCTAACAACAAAGACATATTTGCTTGGTGCCCAGCGGACATGACTGGAGTCCCACGCGACGTCGCGCAACATTGTCTAAACATCAAGCCATCAGTAGAACCTGTTGCTCAGGGGAGGCGCAGTTTCAGTGAAGAAAAAGCAAAAGCAATGGACGAGCAAGTCGCAGAGTTACTTAACGCGGGCATCTTGCGCGAAGTAAAATACCATACATGGGTAGCCAACCCAGTAATGGTGCAGAAACATAGCGGCGGGTGGAGAATGTGCGTTGACTTTAAAGACCTGAATAAAGCATGCCCAAAAGATTGTTACGCGCTTCCAGAGATAGACAAGAAAGTCGACTCTCTAGCGTCATTCAGATGGAAATGTTTTCTTGATTGTTACAAGGGTTATCATCAGGTCCAGATGAAAGAAGAAGACGAAGACAAAACGGCGTTCCGCACAGATAAAGGCATTTTCTGTTATACCAAAATGCCGTTCGGCCTGCGCAACGCAGGCGCAACTTATCAACGCCTAATGGACACAATTTTCAAAGATGACATTGGCAAGACTGTCGAAGTATACATGGATGACCTCGTCATCATGAGTCATGAGGAAAGCACAATGCTTGATAATATTCAGCGCACATTCGACTCCTTGCGCAGCGTGAGCCTAAAACTCAACCCAACTAAATGCTCCTTCGGCATGGAAGAAGGGAAATTTTTGGGATTCATCGTCACAAAAGATGGTTTTAAAGTAAATCCAGAAAAGGTGCAGGCTATTCAGCTAATGCCGTCACCCGCAACAGTTAAAGAAATGCAAGGGCTCGCTGGACGACTAGCGGCTTTAAACAGATTTTTGGCTAATCACGCAGCAAAGTCTTATCCATTCATCAGTACGCTACGAAATTGCGCAAAGAAAACTGACTTTCAGTGGACATCTGAAGCGGAAACCGCATTCAAACAAATGAAAGAATGTTTAATTCAACTGCCAACATTGACAGCACCAAAAGAAAAAGAGCCACTAATTTTATATCTATCTGCCGCGGAAGTAGCGGTCGGCGCTGTATTGATGGTAGAATGCGAGAACATCCAGACTCCAATCTATTACATCAGCAAAATGCTTACCGCCCCAGAAACTCGGTACTCAATGATAGAAAAGCTAGTCCTAGCACTAGTACATGCATCCCGACGTCTACGCAGGTATTTTTCGGGTCACGTCATCACAGTTCTTACCAATTACCACCTAGGCCAGATCTTATCCAAGCCCGACATAGCGGGACGACTGGCCAAATGGGCAATTGAACTGGGAGGTTACAACATTTTTTACAGACCAAGACCCGCAATCAAAGGGCAAGTGTTAGCAGACTTCGCCACTGAAGTTCCTATCGATAAAATACAAGAATGTGAGGCAATCCAGAACCCAACACCTGTTTTCGATGACAGAGTCTGGACCTTACACACAGATGGTGCCTCCAATGACGATGGAGCAGGAGCAGGTCTCCGATTAATCAGCCCAGATAACCACGAGCTCACGTACGCTATACGATTAGATTTCAAAAGTACGAATAACGAAGCCGAATATGAAGCCTTCTTGGCAGGTCTTCGCTTAGCGTTAAAAATGGGGGCAAGAAATCTTGAAGCTAATGTCGATTCAAAACTGGTAGCCGAGCAAGTTAATGGCAATTACGATGCAAAAGAAGCTATGGCATTGTACCTTGAACAAGCGCGGATGTTAATCAACCAATTTCAAACATTCAAAGTTAATCACATAAACAGAAGCGAGAACAAACATGCTGACGCGCTAAGCAAGCTAGCTGCTACCAGCTTTCAGCACTTAGCAAAGGAAGTACGCATAGAGGTATTATCCAACCCTTCCATTCATCTCAAGCAAGTAAACGTTATAGAAATGGGAGATCCATCTTGGATGTCTCCGATTATCTTGTACCTCCAACACGGAAAGCTACCGGAAGGAAAGGCAGAAGCTCGGAAAATACAACACAAGGCGGTAAATTACGAAATGGCGGATGGCGTCCTCTACCGGAAATCATTCATGGGCCCATTACTACGCTGTGTCGATAAAACAAACGCCCAATACCTTGTCAGAGAAATCCACGAGGGATTATGCGGGATACACGCGGGACCGCGCATGGTCGTGGCAAAAATAATAAGTGCTGGATACTACTGGCCAGGAATGCACATGGACGCAGTCGACCTGTTAAGAAGATGCGAGGCATGTCAACGCCACGCACCAAAGACACTCCGACCTAAAAATCCACTAATACCTGTTACTTCCGCCTGGCCATTCCAGCAGTGGGGCATCGATCTCGTCGGTCCATTTCCTGACACGCCAGGTGCGGTAAAATTCATCATCGTCGCGGTGGATTACTTCACAAAATGGGTAGAGGCTAAAGCTTTGGCCTCAACAACAGCAATGGTAATCCGTAAATTTATATGGGAACATATAATTTGCAGATTCGGATTACCATTGCGCATTATTTCCGATAATGGTACCAACTTCGCCGCAGAAGATCTTCAAAAATGGTTCAAAGAAATGAAGATCGAGCATAACTTCGCCTCCGTTGCGCATCCTTAAGCGAATGGACAGGTAGAAAGCGTAAACAAACAGATCGTTGACGGCATAAAAGCGCGACTCGGGACAGCGCGCAGAGGATGGGTCGACGAACTTCCCAGCATCCTCTGGGCGCATCGAACAATGCCAAAGACTAGCACTGGCGAGACTCCGTTCAGTTTAGTCTATGGATCTGAGGCTGTCATTCCAGCCGAGATAGGTTTACCATCACCACGCATGATAGCTATGGAAAAACAGAACAACGAACAAGAAAGGAGAATGGATTTGGACCTTCTCGAAGAAAGGCGCGAGAACGCCGCCATAACAGAAGCAAGGTACAAATCTAAGCTCGAAAAATATTACAATGCGCGCGTCCGCGTTTGCACTTTTGTCCCCGGTGATTTCGTCTTACGCGACAATGAGGCGTCAAACGCTGAAAAGCCAGGCAAATTAGCGCCAAGATGGGAAGGACCATACGTCATTAACGAGGTCCTAGGCAAGGGAGCATATACCCTAAAAAGGATCGATGGGACCCCAGTTCCCCGCACCTGGAACGCACAACAGTTGCGCAGGTGTTACATATGAACCAAATCTTCAAAAAGCGGAAAGAACATACAGGCAATGTATTTCTTTATTTTGTTTTGCAAGCCTTGCGCTCTTATCAATACAAACATCCTTTTTACTTATCTCACTGTTTATTACAAATTGCATGTAAATTTCTTTGGTTCGCGCGAAAACAATATGGTCAAACGTTATATACCTCATGAACAGTCTAAAAACAAGGCAAGCTATTACGCCTTTTAGACAGACGTTCAAACATGAGCATAATACCATCTCTCATTCGCCTTACCTATCCAAAAGCAATTAAAAAACATGCAACATATTGTAATCTAAACACGTAAGAAGTAAAAACATAATCAATATACATGTCATTAAGTGTAACAAAACACTTCATAAACAAGATCATGACAATGATCTTCAAAAAGTTCAGTTCCAGAAACTGAATTATCCACAAAAGCAAAAAACCTTGTTTTTACAAAATAGCAGGACGACCAAACAACAACCATTAACAACGATCACACCCGTGATCTTCAAAAAAGAGTTTATGCTAACAGACTAGTACAAACGATCAAAAGAACAGATGAAACAACCCCCAAACCTAAACAGGTTCGTCTTCAAACATCCGTTTCCCCCGGAGGTTTTTTCCGACGATGGTATACCAACCGGCAATCTTCCCTCCGAATCGTCGCAAAACGAACAGCAAGACGATCCGCATCCAGCACAGCACCGCTGTTAGCAACAACTTCCCCTTGCTGGAAAACCTTATCATCAGAACAAGCCACCATAGAAGGATCAACAGGGATAAAGTCCTCTCCGGCAGCCATCAATGGTGGAGAGCTAGCAAGTAACAAAAGAGCTTCAGCAGCTTCTCGAATCCTTAAGATATCTGAAAGACGCCGGGAACGAACGGTACTTTTTCCCTTCATCTTCTCCAAATTAAAAATAAAAAAGCATCCCAATACATATATATACAAAACAAAACCTCAATCTCGAAAAACGAGAACCCTGCTCATCATTAATTGTCAGAATTATGTCACATCCGAACGGCGCTACAGGAACCAGGGTCATATCCTCATTAATAAGGTCTGACAAGCGCCAATACGAATTTCAAGACAAAGAGGAAAATACCCATTCTTACTGCCAGTTGACGTCATCACGTGTCAGAGCATGATTACAAAGATTTTTTCCTTTTTCCAACAAGATAAATCTTCTCATAGAAGCCTTCTTATTTTGACGCGCCCAAAAACATTTCCCTCTCATAAGTCCAGTGCTCCACTTACTTGCATAAGTACAACACTAGACTGGGGGGACTTGAAGGGGTAAGGTCCTAAAAACCTCATAAAAGAGGATTTAGACCATACCACAAATTAACCTTTCTAACCTTTTGACCTTGCGCGGCCGCGCACTGGTCTTACTAAGGAACAAAGAAATCAGTAACTTATAATTGCGCGCCCAAAAGATAACATAAATCTTTGCGTCTTCTCCCATTCAACAAAGGATTAGAAAGCCTTTGTCCAATACTTTCGCCACAACATCCAGACTTAGATGTTATTTTACCCAGGCTTGGGGTTTATTTGTCTGTGTCCACACAGCAAGGTGTCACACCAGATTACAGCAATAACCTTCTAGAAAGAAATACAATCATACACCACCCAGACGGTTATAACCGTCTGGACACGTGTCATTACTACAGACAACCCTAGAATCACAACGAAGGCATGCAATTGGAGAGTAATCTCCACTTAATCACTTTCCACGTGGCGATTCCCCAGCCACAGATCAAACCACGATCCGTGTGCATTCACATCGGATCGAGGCTAATGGACGTCAGATCAAAGAATTCAAACGGAAGAAAAATAACCGCTACGGCGTTAGGCATTTTCCGTTATCTTTTCAATAACAGGTTTTCCCTCCCAAACTCCCGGTTATAAATAAGAGAACTGTTCAGGTATAAACTCAGACTACTCTCACTCTTCAAATACTTATCTTCTCCGATACCAATACTTATTCTCACGCCGGAGTCGGGTCAAGGAGAGAACCCTCTTCTCCCCTTGGCGAGGCTAACGGTGTTCTTTTTTGCAGAGCTACCGGAGAAGTTAATCTATTACGACTGAATCAACCGAGAGAGAGCTAACCCTTTATGCGGATTCAAACCCCCTAACTATCTCGGTTCCGACCATTTAGTTAGTGTTTCTTCACGATCCGATGGATGTTTAAGTGTTGCCCGAATCCGGGCTATACTTTGTCATTCGTCGTGTAGGTTTTGATTTTGTGAGTTTATCGTAAATGTTGTATTAAGTTACTGACCTAGTTTCGTGTGCATTGTTATTTAACTAGGTTACAAGGCTAAATCAGTAGGCAAAGTTCTGTCCAATTTAAACTTGCAATGTGAGTCATTCTCTTTTTACCAAATTGTTTCCAAAACCCTATTTGTTTCAAAGTTATAATTACAGGGATTAAGTCTTTGTGATCTTCAATTACGGCCGGTATGTGAGGTTTTGTATACATTACTTAATACCCTTCACCATTGGACAACGGGTTAGCCAATGGGTGATCTGACCATAGTCATAGATTCGGTCAAGTGACAAATACCGATTTGGGATAATTGGTTGATAAAAACATTGTAATCACCCTTAATACTGTATATTATAACAATGTGTCATTTTGTACAAATTGAGTGACTCGCCAGTATTTCCCCGCTGATAAAATCTTTTTAAACATGTTTCAGGTGATTTACTGTGACCCAGGAAAAGTGCCGCGTAGCACTAAAAGCTTGAGGAGGTGGCTCAGTAAAATAAATAAACATGTTTTGTAAAACAGGGAATTTCCTCGTGAAATTCCTTTATTGTAAATTACGGGGTTTGCCCCGAATTGTGAAATAAAATAATTGGGCATTTTCAGTTTAAAAGATCCTGTTAAAATTTCCGCTGCCAAATTAAATAACAATACCACGGGTTTTCTGTCCCGCGGCTCCTGAAACAGGTAAAACCGGGACGGGAGCTGTGACAGAAAAAGGTGGTATCAGAGCCACTGATTTAAGCCAATTAAGTATTTAGAAATACTTAATTTATTTGATTGCCATTTTGTGATTCCGTGAAAATTTAATTTACAATAAATAATAAAAAAAAATTAACTTAAATTTGTGTGTGTTTCTTCATATGTGCTAACAGCATGAACGAACTGTCGGAGGCACTCCGAAACTTTACTATCCATACCACCGATATGGATACCACAGGAAACCTATCTGGCTACCTGGCAGATACGGAGGAACCACTAACATTCTAGGCCCAGGCCCAGGAGAAACCAAAGCCGAAAAAGAGAAGGAGAATCTTGGACTAGAAACGTGGGCGTAGGAAGAAACCACCTGCACAGAAGATTAAAAAGACCGAGGATCCGAAGGATAAAGGGAAATGAAAAGAGATCGGGGAAAGTTCCGGACAAGCCCAGGAAATGCCACCATGGGATGAGCTAGATCGCAAACTGGCGAATTGTGACCTCATCGGACCTGCCGATGAAAACCTCTTAAATTACCCCGCTGTATTGTAACAACCCGCACGTTCGTGCGTTGTTACTACTCGATATACTCGTTACGCCTAGCACCAGAGATTCGGATCATAATGTGACTATATCGCATACATCGCTACTCGAAGGATAATCGCATATTTTCGAAATACATTAACGCTATACTACACCATATCACATACACAGACACTCACGATTTCATTGGGTGAGGACCTATTCTACCCTCCTCAGTGGTCGTGATGTGTCGAAACGCAGACAAATAACGCTAACAAAGACTCTCGGGTGAGTGCTATAGCTCCAGTCATCGTGACGATGATGACAATACGAGTGAGTGGTACCCCGTCAGTCATTGTGGCACAACACACAATAACGTTCACGATGACATCAAGATAGGACCTATACTACCCTCCTTTGTTGGATCGATGTATGACCCGATTGAGTCGATCAGAAGAGCTTTAAGTCCAGTTCAAAGGAGGAATCAGAGAACTAGACACAAACACAGCTTGATAATCTAATATCTGTCTCTTATATTGCGTTTGACATTGATTACAACCTGACAGAAATCCGGCAGCACTTCGTTACAATTCTGGAATCGCGTACCGAATGAATGACCAAGTGCACCTTATATAGTAGATGTGATTCCACTTATATGGACATGCCATATGAGCGAAATCACTTGTTTCTGATTCCACTTATATGTCATGTTCACATAAGCGAAACCACTTCCTTAACCTCTAACAATTGTTTCTCGAACCTCGTGCACTGGATATTCTATCTAATCTTATCCTATTACATGATACAAGACGAAGTCAATAGACGTAATGCACTAACAGACTCCCCCTCGGATATTGACGAAGTCTTCAGTGACTAATCTTCAATATGACACATCTTCAGTCTTGATCATTCTGTCTTTTCTTTCAAATTGTAACAATGTAAGCATCCAACAATCTTTCTCTTCTCTTATCAGCTTCAGGCTCCCCCTTTCGTCAAGCTTCCGTGCTTTAGGATCGACACCTAGCTTTCCGTCTACAAGTTTCTCTTTGCTTCAAACTTGTCTTCAGACTCCCCCTTAGACTCTGCTCTCAGGATCGTAGTCTGGAATATCTGCAACCACTCAAACATTCATAAATACAATGTTTTCGTATTATCAATCAACTTCTCTAAACCACTCCCCCTATCAACAAACTGTATAGATTTAGTAGCGTTAAAGAATCCAACTCCCTCACAGTTAATCATCAAAGTTCAAGTTAATGACCTTGGAGATATCACAAACTGTTTTTGAATTTTTTTTTTATTTTAATTCAAGTTTCATATTAATGAACTTGTTTTATTTTCAGAAACACAATCAGCTTACTTAGATTTTGAAACTTAGCATCTCAGATATCGGTTGTCGAAAATAAAACAGAAATCAAAATCTTTTTGTATTTTCTGAAAATATAAAGCAGTAAAGAAATATGTACAAACATATTTACAGACAATATTTTTGTTTGAGAATGCGTCAGAGGATCATATCAGTTTTTGACAAGTCACAAGTACCGTTGAGCTTAGTTACATAGTAAGAATTAAACAATTCACTTAGATTGTCGATATATTGATCCACTTAAATTTTCATACAAACTTCAACTGATTCAGGATACGAATTAGGTATTTTAAGAACTTAAACTCATTCATGTGTCCCACCTCTTGAATATACTCCCGTATCCAGATCCCAATATTCAGTCTTACAGGCAATTATAACACAAATGATATTTGTAAGGGGTTAATAAATTATGAAGAATCATGAGAGCTCAGGTCAGAACTACCGTTCAGCAGAGAGATCATGACTCAACTTCTGGGTGTGTCCCCTTTAGAGGATCTTTTTTTACAACAGCATTGCTAAGCAATTTTATTGTCTTATCATATATGCTGAGGGTGATGCTATGTTTCAAGCATTTGCGGAAAGTATTATTCGAGGACTAGGTCAGAACTTCCATTCAGCAGAAGTCCCGGAATAATACCCCAGACATCATTGAGTATAAAAACCTAGTATATCAGAAAAAGGAACCTTTCAAACAAGATTTCAGGGGTTACCTATATATCCAAGTAGTGTTCCCCACAAAATAAGTAAGATTCAAACTTGCTTAGGTTTATATCCCGAAAAAGTTTACTAAATGTATAAAAATCTACCGAGACATCCACGGTGAGATCGTTTAACACATTTAAACTTTCCATTTCTTTAGCGTACTGTAACTGTCTACTGATGTACTATCATTTCCTCTTTTTACGCAAAAACTCAATTTTTGAATTTTATCATGTTTTTTACTTTTTCAAATTTTCAAATGTTTTTGGTTTTTCTAACAATTTTTCTCCCCCTAAAATGCAAAACCATTTAAAGAAAATTTGACAACCAACACTGATAGCTTTGTCTCGCCATCCATTTTCTGCTTAAAGTGCTCTGATTTGCAGAAAATATACGCATACCCCCATGATTTACAACCCATTGATTTTCGACAGTTTGAAAACCGTTTTTCAATCTGGTGAAAGTAATCATGTTTGTTCAGCCGTGAGGGTTTCGGCATATTCAATCAACACATATTTTTATATTTTTGAATTTTTTTAACAAAAATTAAAAACAAACATATTTTTGGTTTTTCAAATTTTTCAATTTTTAGGGTTTTTGAAATATTGTTTATTTATGTACAAAAAAAAACATATAAACTCCCTGTTCAAACAAAACAGGGTCCAGCAGCAGCCTCCTCTCGATGTTGTGCCAGACTGCTCCAAGTTCCAATTTTACAATCTTCAGAATTTTTGAGCACCTGCACATTCAACTAACTGAATTACTTGAACAATTTATCCCAGGTCTGTTGAACCTTAGGCATTTCAACACAATAATTTTCATTCAATGCTGGAAATTCTTTGTCATTTTTCACAAAAACTTTCTCAATTTTAACTTCAACTTTCTCATCTTTTACCAAATCAACATGTTTCTTAACACTCCATGTTTGACCTTTTGGTGTTCCTCTTTTGTAAAAATGTGAAACTTTTTGAACATTTTGATTTTGAACAACAACTCTTGGTTTCCAAAACTCTTGAGGTTTTGTCATATCAACTGTGGTTTTCCAACTCTGTGTTGTTCTGAATCTGGGTGTGTAAGAATTCCAGGTCTGTCTTGAATCAAACCTGTTCGGTTCTGATTTCCAATTTTGATTCGAAGCAAACTTGTTTGTGTTATACCTCCAAGTTTGATTTGAATCAAATCTGGTTGACCTTTGTCTCACATTCTCAGATTTTTGTTTCTCAGCATCAATCTTCTTGTTGTCAACATCCACAGGTTTTAGATTCAGACACTTGTGTGCAAGATGTCCTTTTTGATCACATTTGAAACATGTTGTCATGGACACATCTTTGACCTGTGGTTGTTGCTTTCTCTTTTTAGCAAAGAACTCATCATTAGACTGTCTCATTTTAAGTTCTTTTTCTTTTTCTAAATTATCTCCTTGAACAAAACTCATTTTTGCTTGATAATTTTGCATCTCATTTTTGTTCTGATGTTGTTTCTTCTTATAACCCAACCCAGCCTTCATGTTCTTCTTTTTGAAACCAGGTTTGTTATACGGACCTTTATGACTCTTACCAACAAACTTTGAAATCTCAGACTTCTCAATCTCAACCATTTTGAAAACTTTATCAACCTTTTCTGAAATCACATTCTGAATCGGGAAAACAACATCTAAGAACAATTTGTCTGATCCAATCATGGTATAAACCAATCCCTTTGAATCATCATTCAAATTTTTCTCGGATTTTGTGTTTTTCAGATATCCATCATGAAGATTTCCTTCATCTTCATCCTGTGATTCAGATTTACCTGTAACAATTGACTCTTCTTTCAACACACTTTCAACGACTTTACCTACCACCTCTGAATCATGAGAATCATCAGATTTGGAATAGGTTATGTCAATGTTGTCTGGCAATTGGTCTACCATGTTGAAAGCTTTTTCGACCTTTTCCTCATCATAAAATGCAAATTTTCCCGGTGGTGGAACTTGATGAAACTCTGAGCCAATGCCTTTCTTATTCTGTTCAGACTCACCATCACCCGGTTTTATATTGAAAATTCTTTCAAGCACATATGACGACACGTGGTAACTTTTTAACTTGTTGTTATCCTGTTCTAAATCAGCAATCTGTCGCTTTAACTTAGCAACATCCTCAATATAGGAATTAACAACATCTTGTTTTATAGAATACATTCGTTTAAGCTCTTTGGTTGTTTCAGACATATAATTCATTCTAGATTGAGCATATTTCATTTCGTCTTTTACTTTATCATATGACTCTTTCGTAATATGATATGATAACTTCATAGAGTCATATTCCTTTTTCATTTCTTGACAAGCAATTTCTTTTTGTTCACATTCATTTTTCATTTTCAAAACATTTTCTTTCAAAATTTCATTTTCCTTTTCTAATTTGTTACATTTTTCTGAAAGTTTCTCATCATTTTCTTTAAAAACTTTTTCTCTTTCTAGCATTTCTTTGCATTTTTCTTTGAAAATCTTTTCAATTTTTGTGAACTCAAGATCTCTTGTTCTAAATTGCTCATCTTTTTCAGTACAAGTTCTGCACGGTTCCATGCATTTCTTGCACTGATCAATCAGTTTCAAGTGTTCAGAATCAGAATTTACCTCAGTGATTGACACTTCGGTGTTTTCAGCAACCTCTGTCTGCTCAGCAACATTCTGCTTTTCTTCAACACCGACTTCCTCACCAACATTATCAGCTTCCTCATTCTCATTCTTTTCTTCTTTTTCTTCTTTCTTCACCTCTTCTTCAATCTGCTGTTCTTCAGTAACAGCTTTCTCAACCTCTTCATTCACAACAACTTCTTCACTTTTGATTTCCTTCACAGCTTCAACTTCAACAGTTTCTGCTTTAACCTCTTCAGTAGCTTTCTTCAGATTGTTCACCATTTCTTCAACATTCTTCTTCATTCTCTCCTCATCCCTTTTTCTCAGACACGATAACATAACATATCTGATCTCCTTTTCAAATCTCTTAACGTATGTGTCATCTTTCAATACATTTCTATAGTATTCAGCTCTCTACGGGACTTTGAGAAGAACATCATCGAAGATTATGTCTTTCTTGGGAACAACCGGTTCTCCTTCTCTGTTATAATAGCATTCTCTCTTTTTATCCCATCTTTTGCTACCGACAACCATCTCATACTCCTCCTGCATGTCATCCATTCTGTTGTAGACCACGCTTCTTTCTCTGTAGGTCTTCTCACTCAAGATCTCTTCTCGAGTTTTCTCTTTGATCTCAACTTTTTCTTCACGGATTTCAGTAGTGTCTTTGTCTTTGTTTTCATCTTGAAGCTCAGTAACAAAATTTTCTTCTTTGTTTTTAGCCATGATGTAAACCTTGATATTCACACCTCGTAAATCACAACACAAGAAACAATCAAATAACAATGATTATTTTCAACAAGAATATCAACCAACTGAAACAGACGAGTATTCGATCGAGTGAGTCAACACAAGTCAACAATGACAATAATCGCGTGACAACGCTGTCCGTTCGGGTGGGATTGGAATTGTCTGAACGGATAACTTCTCAATGTATGGTACTAAACGACAAATGTGTTGTCCGTTTTGGGTGACGGCTGATTCTTTGACTTTAATGCAAAATCACATGCAAACTTGAATCAAACCACGTGCAATAACAATCTTCAATTAATGTAGCCGTCAATTAACAAATCAACTTTAATCCTATTTGACCTTCAAAATCAAAGTCACATGGGCCGACACCTGTTCTGTTCACGTGATTCTTGGGCTTGCAATTCTAATTATGATTGGGCCGATAACTAGCAATTTACAACACAAACTATTGGACCGTAAAACACTATGCTAATCACATATAATGTGCCGACAAATCAAATGTCAAAACATCAGATAATGTCCCGACAAATCACACGTGCCGTAAATGTCAGCTGATTGGGCCAAACAATCCACGAAACCGACAATTTTATGTTGTAATTTCTAATTGGGTCGCTGTTCACTAAGCCGACAATATCAGATATAAACAATTCACTTTTTTACTTCACATGGGTCGTCACATTAAATGATTTTGATTGGGCCTTATCAATTAGTGGTTCACAATTCAGTTTAAGGTCTTTTAATCAGATGCAACAGTCGACAACCACGTTCAATCAGAATCAAAAAGTCACAAGAGCGGAATCACTGATTGGTTCATATGAGCGGAATCAGACGTGATGTTTTATGATCGAAACCACCTTGATGACTAATAAGCGAAACCCTATTGGACCATATGAGCAAAACCTTTTGGAAACCACAAAAGCGAAACCCTTTAATGTCACTTGGAGCGAAATCACTGGTTATGTGACACAAGAACGAAATCAGCTGTATCTATGAACGAAATCCCTGATGACAAATTAACGAAATCACAATATGTCCAAATGAGCGAAACCTATTCGGAGGTTAATTTGATCCATTTTTAGTCCGTATTTAGGTCCGAAACTTTCAAGGGTTTGTTAATATCCAAATATCTATGATCTGTGAAATTTTGACCGATAAAATTCTCTGAAATGATGAAAGAAGGTGTAGAAGTCAGAATGTGATTGAAATCAAGCTAAACTCTTCTTCCTGTGCTCTGATACCACTTGTTGGATCGATGTATGACCCGATTGAGTCGATCAGAAGAGCTTTAAGTCCAGTTCAAAGGCGGAATCAGAGAACTAGACACAAACACAGCTTGATAATCTAATATATGTCTCTTATATTGCGTTTGACATTGATTACAACCTGACAGAAATCCGGCAGCACTTCGTTACAATTCTGGAATCGCGTACCGAATGAATGACCAAGTGCACCTTATATAGTAGATGTGATTCCACTTATATGGACATTCCATATGAGCGAAATCACTTGTTTCTGATTCCACTTATATGTCATGTTCACATAAGCGAAATCACTTCCTTAACCTCTAACAATTGTTTCTCGAACCTCGTGCACTGGATATTCTATCTAATCTTATCCTATTACATGATACAAGACGAAGTCAATAGACGTAATGCACTAACATCCTTGATGGCCGTGAAACGTCGCTAATAACCGCATACTCGGATCGAAAACCGATTGTTATATCGAAACTTGGAGTACGAATACGTATATACGACCCTTTGGTGATTAATTATAATAAATAATAATATAGAAGATGTGGCCTGAACTATCGCAACGCACCAAAAACGAGGATCGAGAGGCCTCCGTACGGATGTGCCAGCCGAACGGCTGGGCCAACCGATCGGATGGGCCAACCGATCGGATAGACATGTCCAACCGATCGGACAGGCATGTCCAACCGATCGGACAGGCATGTCTAACCGATCGGACAGGCATGTCAACCGATCGGACGGTCATGCCGGCCGATCGAACGGGCCGTCCGATCCAGGCCAACCTGCCCTCCTTTCCTTCCTCCTTGCCTATAAATACCCCTCATTCACCTCAAACACACTTGTTTTCACTGTTGCTGCTCGACCAGAAGTTCCAACCCCTTTATCTCTCGATTTCTCGCGATTCTTGTAAGTTTTTAACTCAAATCTTGTACTTTCCTGATCTATAACCAATTCTACACCTTTCTATCTGTTAAATCTCCACTTTTAACCCTGGAATCTCTAGATTTTGGGAATTTTTGGGTGATGTCACCATGAAGTTCTTATGAACTTCATGGGTGATGTCATCCCAGGCAAGAACGACTCAGATCTGAGTGATTTCCATGCGTTTTTACATAAATCAAGTCTAAAACTATGCTTTCTAATCAAGAAGTGGTGTGATTCTTAAGGATTTGAGGTGCCTTGAGGATGATGTCACCCTAAGCTCACATGAACTTCAAGGTGTGACCTCATTCTTACCATAAACAGCTCGGATCTAAGTAATTTCACCTGTTTTATGACAAATCTCACCAAACCTAAGTTGCCTAGCCATAGTGTGTGTGATTTCGGGTTAAACTTGAGAAAAGCCATCAAGAATGGCCAGATCTGATGGAACGGGGTGGTTCCCGGCCGTTAGAACGGGTCAGACTTGATGGAATTTCAGTGGTTTAGCATGAAGGAACACCGTCCCAATCAAAACCGCTGAAAAACCATCAAAATTAGTCGGATATCAGCTGGATAGGCTACCAGCTGATCGGACAGCAACCCAGCCGATCGGACAGGCTGCTATCCGATCGGACAGCAGGCCATCCGATCGGACAACAGGCCATCTGATCGGACAGCATGCCATCCGATCGAACCACTGCCATCCGACCGGACCAGCCCATCCGATCCATATTGTCATCCGATCGGATGAGCCCATCCGAACGGATGAGCACCATCCGACCGGATAACTGACTTTTCGAGGCTATTCCCGCTTAACCGTGCATCGTTTACTATATCCTTCAATGATTAACGCAGACGTACTCGCAACCGACTCAATCAAGTTGTATTCTCGCTAAATACGCACTGTGAGTATACCTGAACCCCTTTTAATCGCATTTTGTGTGTAACATACGTTTTTTTTAACAAATCGAACTTATCAAACGAATTATTCAATCAATCGAATTATCACTTGTGAATAACTGTTATGCGTAGATATACGTGATGCTAGTTGCATATGTGCTAGGGCTTATACTCGCGACGTCCCACCATGACTAGTATAGTACTATTGCGCCCGACGGGGTCTAGTTTGCCATCGCATATTCGAGCATCGAGGACTTAGTTGGTAGTATCAGCTTTGTGAGTATATATGTCGTGTGTTACGTTTATGCATATGGAAATTCGCTACACATTTTAATCTATTATGCTACTTATCAAACCTGTATACTCGCCAATACTTTTGTATTGAAAAATATTTTTAACGTATGTTGCAGGTTAGATCGCAGACTATATCAAATAAAGCTAGGAGGTCTAGAAACCCAACTAAAATCTAGGTTGTCGGATTTGTATTGTTCGAGAGGACAAGAAATATGTGATAACTTATGTGATTGTATTATTTGTTAGTATGGGATAACGAATGTATTAAATATTATCGCAATATAGTTGTTATGGATTCTCTTGAGCAATCTGATTCGCCTAGTGCCGCGCCCCGATGATTCCTCCATCGGTTGGGGTGTGACATGTATCACAAATTCTAGTTACTTTGGAACCTGCTATCCCAGATCCTATTGTTAACCACCGACTTCTACCCGGAGAATTGGAGGAATGGTGGACAAATGACTGGCAGTTTCAGAATTTCATGAATAACCCCAATGTCTATTTTCCCCAGTTTGACCCTGAGCCTGCACAAAACCCACCTATGTGCACGGAAAACCTAGCTGAACTCCGCCGTTATGGCGAGGAACTAGTGGACGCAGGAAATAGGATTAGGGATGTGGGAGAAAAGATCTCATGGAAATACGACAAGAGGGAGCTTTGTTTCTGAAAGACCGGTTATCTATGGTTGTGTGTTTAATAATACTAAAATAATAATAATAAATAATAAAAATATAATCATGTAAAATAACTCAAATAAAACTTTTGTAATATAACTAGTGTGTATCGATGCATACTAATATATATATATGAAAGTCGCAAAGTCGACAATTTTGGCTATACGTGTTGACATAATTATGTGTGATTATTTTATTGTGATTTATATATATTATGATTGGTTATTATCAGAAGCCATATATTGGCGACTGATAATTAACAATTATGTCAACATAATTATGGCGACTGGTTATTATCAGAAGCCATATATACTTTGACATTCTTTGAATATGCTAGAGTAGTACCAACTATGGCTTCGCCAGAACTGGTACTTATTTCTCGCTATATTTGGGGTTTGATTAGCGAGATTCGTGATATCGTCGAAGCTGCAAGACCCCGCACAATTGACAATGCGGTGGAATTAGCCAACACCTTGACCGACGGGCTGGTACGCACAAGAGAAGAAAACAGGAAAAAGGAATTAGCCCAAAAGATTACCCAAGGATTTCGTGGGGGTAATATTTTCACGAAAAAGGGAACTGGGCAATCTTCCACCCCGCCATTCTGCAGAAATTGTAAAAAGAAACATTTTGGAAGATGTAATGAAATCTGCAACTTCTGCAAAGCTGTAGGGCATTGAGAGGAGGAGTGCAGGAAGAAAACAAGGATCTGCTACAATTGCGGCGAAGCTGGACATTTTAGACCAGAATGTCCTAAACTGGTCAAACCAGCTGACAACAAGGCCAAACCTATTGAAGGGACTACTAAGAAAAACGCAAGAGTCTTTCAGCTGACAACCCAAGAAGCAGATCTGATTCCTGATGTGATAGCTGGGACGTTCCTAGTTCATGACGTTTACGCAAAAGTATTGTTTGACTCTGGTGCAAACCAAAGTTTCATAAATACTTCATTCTGCCAAGCCCTTAAGCAACCTTTAACCGAACTTAGACAATTTTTTATGGTAGAAACGACAGATGGGAATTCTGTTAACATAGATAAGGTTTTGCAAGAAGGAAAGATAGAACTCTTAGGCCATAAATTCTCTGCAAACCTGTTACCTATGAATCTAGCTGGATTCGATGTTGTGTTAGGAATGGATTGGTTAATAGCCAACCATGCTCGAATCCTCTGTGATAAGAATTCCATAGAAATTCATACACCCACAGGAGAAATAATTGTAGTTACAGGAGATAAGCCACGAAAGCCAATGAAATTCATTTTAGTAATGAAAATGGCCAGTTATGCAAGAAAACAAGGAATAGTGTATATGATTTCAGTAGTTATTAATACTAAAAATAAGGAACTCAAGGAAATTCTAGTAGTATCAGAATACCCGGATATATTCCCAGAAGAACTACCTGGATTACCACCCGATAGGGAAGTAGAATTTAGAATTCATCTAATTCCTAGAACTACACCGATAGCTAAGGCACCTTATCGGTTAGCACCCACCGAAATGTTAGAATTGAAAAAGCAATTAGATGAATTATTAAGCAAAAGATTCATACAACCTAGTTCATCCCCTTGGGGAGCACCAGTATTGTTTGTAAAGAAGAAAGATGGTTCAATGAGAATATGTATCGATTATAGGGAATTGAATAAGGTTACAATTAAGAATCGATACCCATTACCTAGAATTGATGACCTTTTCGACCAACTTCAGGGGCTAGATATTTTTCTAAGATAGACTTGCGCTCTGGATACCATCAATTAAAAGTACAAGAAGAAGACATACCTAAAACCGCTTTCAGAACTAGGTACGGTCACTACGAGTTTATAGTCATGCCGTTTGGACTAACAAATGCTCCTGCAGCATTCATGGACATGATGAATAGGATCTGTAAACCATATTTGGATAAATTTGTAATTGTCTTCATCGACAATATACTTATTTATTCCAAAAGCCAGGAGGAACATTGTGAACAGCTGGATGCACTCTTAACTTTGTTAAGAAAGGAAAAGCTTTATGCGAAATTCTTGAAGTGTTAATTTTGGCTACAGGAAGTGCAATTCTTAGGTCACATGGTGAATCACGAAGGTATTCACGTAGATCCCTCCAAAATAGAAGCAATCATCAAATGGAAGGTCCCGCAATCAGCTACGGAAGTTAGAAGTTGTCACACCCCGATATTTCCATGTATTACCGGTGGGCCCGGTGGGGAGTATCGTGACGTAGTTGATATCATCATAGACAATTTATCACAGTTTATATACACAGCGGAAGTCGAAAGATAAAATCATTACAAACCGAATGAAAGTAATATCATTTATTACAAAACGGTTGTAAAGGATCCACAGGCAGATCAATGTTAAAAAGAAATATTGTTCAGCAGATTTATAACATCTAAGCTTGCAAGACTCTTTATTGATGCTAGGAGTAGCCAGCCTATTCCGTTTAGTACCTGCACTTAGCCTTTTTGGAAAATACGTCAGTTTACACTGGTAAATACAATTAACCGACTCATTTTGAAAATGTTTAAGAAAATTGATTTGAATGCACATGGCATAAAATAATCTTTTATAACTTGGGATAATTATTTATATATATAAACTTGTAAAAGAATTACATGGTCGTTATACGTTCAGTAGCCCGAGCTGAATACCGGGTTAAAGATTAATAGACACACCACATGATATAATCCCGCGGCGAGTCATTCTCAATCCGTCGGTTATACCTTTTTATATATATGCACTGGCAGGTGTATGCCTACACCCGTTGCTTAGGTCGTGGCCATTTCAATGAATGATGCCAAGGATATCCAGGACATGGTCATTAACCCCCCAAAGGCTTTAAGCAAACAAAACAGTTTAAACGGGTCATCTCAATAAATTAACCTTCATATGATTAACAATTCAATGCCCGACCAAGCGGTATTTTATATACCGTACCCCAAGCCCGTATAAGGGAAAATAAGTTAAAAGTATTTACCTGAGCAAGTATATATCACAATCAGTGAGTGCAAGTATCTTTTACTGGTCTCCTAATCTGAAACGAAGGTTTTAATAACCTATTATATCCCTAACGGGTCTTAGTTAAGTCTAAACTTAGACCGGTTAATTTTAAAGGAGATATACGGTTCAAAACGCACGATTAAGCGAAGACCGGATTAGAATGTGGTTTAGACCCGACAAGTTTGTATACTTGTATAATATGGGTACACTAAACACATTCTGGATTTTGAGATAAAAATGATAAGGTTTGACCCGTTTCGGCTAATTTATGCAAACTAGTTACATAAACCGCACCGAACGCGAATAATGCGTAACGGGTAACCAAATGAGTCATGAACAGGTTTCCTAAGTTAATATGCCTTAAATATGTTGTGATATCAGTAAGATACCTTCCATTATACTCAAAATGGATTTAAACTCAAATTATGCCCCGTAGGGGTATTTTGGTCATTTTAAAGGTTATAAAAGAGTTTAAATACTAATCTGAGTTTCAGGTCTGATATAATCAGTAAAAATATTTATTTTTATAAGTCATAACAGTAGGGTATTGCATATATGTGAAATTTATATTTTATAACCAAACTATGCACCGTAGGGGTATTTTGGTAATTTCACATAAGCTTTAAAGGTCAAAATTACAATTCTGAGTTCAAAACTTTTGCTTACTGTTTAATTATAAAAATTTACTTAAAACATCAGTAGGTATTAAGTTTCATATGCCAAAAATAGTTTTTAACTCATACTATGCGCTTAAAACGCGTAAAAGTCGGTTTTAAGCGATTTTCGGGTTTAAATAGGAAATCTGAGGTTTTGATCAGTTTATAAAGTTCAAAATATTTTATTTATCATATAAAATTGGTAGCAAAAAGTTTGGTATCAAAATATTATGTAAAACTCATTTTATTCAAGAAAATGGCATAACCGACAATTACCGAATTAAAGCAAGAACCCTATGTTATGCTCAGCTTAAAAATAAATAAAAATCTTCAAAAATCCCAAAATATTATATTACATCAGTGGGTAAAAATTTTGGTGTCAAAATTTGGGTTTAGATAGGCTTTATGCTAATTACGTCGTTTAATTAATAAAAAGTTTCTTAATTACGATATTGAGCATAACTCCTAATCTAGAACTCAAACTGATGTCAAATTTTTTGGACAAGTTTATATATCAGAAATCAAGGTTTTTGTCCTCTCACATTTTCAAAAATCTCGTTTTAAGGTCAAAAGGGCATTATGGTCAACATTTAGGCATATAACGGAAACATGCACATGAATTGAATAACTAATGAACCAAGTTGTATAACCTCAGAGGGTTACACTAATCTATAAGCTGGTCCTAATAGAGCTCTAAGGTGTCGCAACCCCTGATCCCTTATCTATCCCGGGAACGGGCGGACGCGAGCTCAGTGGTGGTGGTATCAGGTTTCGTTAATTTGGCAGCGGAAGTTACATCAGGACCGTAGTTAGGAAATGTTTATCAGAGTAAAACCACCATAATTGATATTAATAAACACATGGGCAAAACCCAAGTTTCTTATTACAATACATTTATAGGGACAAACCCTATTTTATTGAATTTTAAAACATCGTGTTTTATATAACTTTTATAGCCACTTATTTTCCAAGCCGTCAGTGCTCTCGAGCTGGATTTTTCCCAGTTGGCTTTCACATTGTGTTACCTGAAACATGTTTAAAAAATATTTGTCAGCGGGAAATACTGGTGAGTGAATCCCAATTTAATTAAAAACATTTTATCAATTACCACAGTATTGAGAGCGATTACAATGTTTATATCTACACAATTACCCATTCAGTACTTGCCACTCGACCGTATCTATGGCTATGGTCATATCACACATTGGCTAACTCGTCGTCCAATTGTGAAGGTTATCAACTAATGTATACACAACCCCATAATACCGGCGATAATTGAAGAATTACACGAATCAAATGCTGGTAATATAATATAAAACAATTGAGGTTTTATAAAAACAGTTGACACAAAAAGGAGATTACTCACATTGCTATCTTAGATTTTCCGTAAGGGTTTCTTGGTGAAAATCTATAATTTACACAAATGCACTTTGATTAGTATCATAACCCTTTGAAAATATTAATGATACCCTCCCCGAGACGGCATTCCAACAACTACGTCGGGCAGAACCACGACAGTTGTTACGGAACCCTAAATCAATCGGGCAGCGTATCTATTTATAAAACCGGGGTTATAATACTTACAACGGAGCAGAACCTCGCTAATTAGGGGGGTATAATACCCGTGTATTACTTCTACTACTCAGAATTTCGTTTAGAAAGAAAGAAACGAGCGAGTGGAAATGAAATCCGATGCCTGCTATTTATAGTTGCTGATACTTGACTCCCAGGCGGCCCGCGTAAGGTAAGGCAAAGCCTTACGCGGCCCGCGTCAACACTCGGTCAACATATAGCTTGTCCCGGTCATGATCTAGACCCGCCACGATGTCGACACGTGTCAGCATCTGGTGTCTCTGCATTGTAGGTCTCTCGCGGCCCGCGTACGTTATCGAGAACTCTTACGCGGCCCGTATCAACTAAAGAAATCAACGATATCAGGTTTAACCCTGATACCACCCGCGTAAACTTGAGGTGAGGTCCTACGCGGCCCGCCTCATCTTTAAAAATCATATTTTTAATTTATTCTTAATACTATACTATATTTCGGGCTCGGTTTTCACATACGGGATGTTTTTGAAGACCTATTGGGGTATGTAAAATATATTAGGGTGTCGGAAAATATTCTAGGGTGTCGGTTTTCTTGAGGGTTGTTACATTCTCCCCACCTTGTTTTAGAGCTCGTCCTCGAGATCTACTGGAACAAGTGTGAATATTTTCGTTGTATTTCAGATTCAAGTTCCTATGTGTACTCAGGTCCTCTTTTTGGAGTCTCACTTTACTTTAAATAGAACTAATCTCTTGTGCTTGAGATTCTTGACTTTGAATGATCTTGTCAGTTGTTTCCTGCACTATCTCAGGTCCAGATAGTTTCTTTTCCCCAATTTCTGCCCAACAGACTGGGGTTCGACACTTTCGTCCATAAAGTGCTTTGAATGGTGCAGCATTGATACTTGTGTGATAACTATTATACGAAAATTTTCTTATTAAAGGTAAGTGATCGTTTCAATTACCACCGAAATCAATTACACAAGCTCTAAGCATGTCCTCCATTGTCTGAATTATTCTTTTGTTTTGTTCATCCGTTCGAGGATGATAAGCTGTGCTTAGATTTAACTTGGTTCCCATTGCCTTTTGGAAACTTGACAAAAAATGAGAGGTAAATCGGCTATCTCTATCAGAAACAATTGATAAAGGAATACCATGTAAAGAAACGATTTCATTTACATATAATTTGGCTAATTGTTCCATACTGAAAGTTACTTTCATTGGTAGGAAATGAGCTGACTTGGTTAGCCTATCTACAATCACTCAGATTGTATCATTTCCTTTCTTAGTTTTGGGTAATTTAGTAACATAATTCATTGTTATCAATTCCCATGGCATTTCTAACTGTTGTAGAAATCCTGAGGGTTTCTGGTGTTCAGCTTTAACTTGTGAATAAGTTAAACATTGGCTGCTATGTCCTTTTTCATTCCTATTCATCAGAAATTTTTCCTTAAATCCTAGTACATTTTATCATTTCCTGGATGCACCGTATATTTGGACTTTATGAGCCTTTTCTAATATATGTAGATTTCCTAATTTAGGTATTCACATGAATTCCTTCATGGTTTACTAAGTGTCCAAGAAACTGTACTTGCTCTAATCAAAACTCGCATTTTGAAAACTTAGCATAAAGCTTTTCCTTTCTTAATAGACTTAAAAGTGCGTGCAAATTCTTTGCATGATCCTCTTTACTCTTAGAGTAAATTAGAATATCATCTATGAAGACGATTATGAATTTATCCAAATATGGCTTACATATTCGGTTCATCATGTCCATAAATGCGGCTGGGGCATTGGTTAAACCAAATGGCATGACAGTAAATTCATAATGACCATACCTTGTTCTGAAAACGGTTTTAGGAATGCCCTCTTCCTGTATTTTTAACTGATGATATCCTGACCTTAAATCGATTTTTGAGAAAAATCGAGCTCCTTGCAGTTGATCAAACAGATCATCGATTCTCAGTAATGGGTACCGATTCTTAATCGTGACCTTGTTTAATTTACGGTAGTCAATGCACATACGCATTGATCCGTCCTTCTTTTTAACGAATAGTATCGGCGCTCCCCATGGCGACGAATTCGGCGGTAGTCCTGGTAATTCTTCCGGAAATACATCTGAAAACTGAGACACTACTAGAATATCTTTTAATTCTTTTCCTTTAGTGTTAGTGATTATGGAAATCAAATACACTATAGAACCTTTTCTTATCTAGCTTGCAGTTTTCATTACAGAGATGAATTTCGTGGATCTAGAGGGCTTATCTCCTTAAATTGTGATCGTTTTACCTTTTGGTGAATTTACTTGAATTGACTTTTGATCACATAAAATACTGGCTTTTATTGGCTATTAATCAATCCATTCCTAATACAATATCAAATCATACCAGATTCATTGGGTAAAGATTTGTAATAAACTTATGGTTTAGAATTTCTATTCTTGCTCCCTGCAAGATTTCAGAAATCTTAATGGTTTCTCCATTGGCTGTCTCTACTAGACATACTTGTGGTAGTTTTAGTTAATGACTGATTTAGAAATTTGCAAAACGAAGTATTAATAAAACTTTGGTTTGCACCAGAGTCAAATAACACTTTAGCAAAAATATCATTTAACTAAAAACATACCAGTGATCACATCCGGGATCATCTTTGCTTCTTCTGCCGTTAGAACAAATGCTCTAGCATTTTTAGTGTTCTTGTTGTTTGTAGCTGGAGCAAATTTTGGACAGTTTGGTTTGATGTGACCTTGTTCTCCGCAGTTATAGCATATCCTGTTGTTTTTCTTCCTGCAGTCTTCTTCCTTGTGTCCCGATATTTTGCAGAAGTTACAGTATATGGAGCATCTTCCCGAATGCTTTCTTTTGCAATACCTACAGTAGGGTGCAGAGGTAGAACCTATATTTTTCTCACGATCAGGAATTCCAGAACAAAATTCTTGTGTGAGCTTCTGGGTTAGGTTCCTTCTTTGATCCTCTTCTCGGGTACGGACTAACTCATCAGTTAAGGTATTTGCTAGTTCTACAGCTTCTTCTATGGTTTGAGGTCTAGCTGCCTTGACTACATGTCTTATCTCTCCAATTAATCCCCAGATATAACGGGAGATTAACACTGGTTCAGGTGAAGCAAGAGTTGGCACTATTCTAGCATATTCAAAGAATATTTTAGTTTATCCCTTACTATCTACACCAGTCATCCTAAGGTTTAGGAATTTGTTTGCTATCTGTTCCTTTTCATTGGGTGGGAAGAATTTCCTTTCTACCTTGTCCTTAAACTCCTCCCATTCCATATTGTAAGTCTTATCGATTCCCTTAGTTTGGAGGATAGTGTTCCACCATTCTAAGGCTGAGTTTTTAAACAGATTTGAAGCAAACAATATTTTATCTTCTTCTGCGCACTTGTTTATTCTTAAGACTGCCTCAGTCTTTTCTATCCAGCGTAGGGTTGCAATGGCCTCTTCGTTGCCCGAGAATTCCATTGGTTTGCAGGACCAGAATTCTTTGTAAGAACAACCATAAGGCATGGTTCTTCTTCTTTTAGGAATGGGCACTTGAAGTACGGGTCCATTGTTCACGCTGTGTTCTGGTTCAATTGGTCGCTTACTGCTATGATTACTCTTGTTATCAGCATCCTTAATAGTTTAAAGAATAAATGGCATTGCATCTATAATTCCTTGTGCTACTATGTGTTGGATAGCACTATTATCCACTTGGTTTCCATTGTTATTGAGGCTAGGATTCTCATTAACCAAGTTAATGTTACTCTGGTTATCATTATTCAGATTTCCTTGATTTACTTTGTCGGCCATCTGAATTTTTAAACATCTACCAAATATTAATATCATAGAATAATATTTAATATAGCAAATCACATGATACGTAATTTAGCCAAAAGCGTCGATCCTTGCGATTTTACTCTATTCCTCTATTACACATTAATACTAAAATTAAAATTACAATACCGAATGAAATAAATAATAATAGGCATCCGTACACATATTTTTTTTTTATTATTATTATTACTATTACCGTTTCTGTCATCATATCTACGGATATGGATTTATTCAGAAATTCATATTATTGCGCTCATCGTATTTCCATACGAGTCGCTTTCCCATCAGTCTTATTCTTTTACTACTTTCTAGAATTTCCTTACTAAATGTCCTAAGTTCTTGTACGTTTTCTGCATTCATTAAAGTTGCAGATTCTAGAACTGGGTTCGGAATCTGGGATGCGGTTTACTGATATGGGGTGTAGGTGCCTGAATTTGATAAGGATCTTCTAAAATTTCCCTAAGGTATATATCATGGTAATAGGGATCTAGAGGGTCCAAACCTGGGTAGGCTCCTAAGTTTTGCATGGGTATGTCTTCATATATTGGGCAACGTTGCACATAGTCCCTATTGTTATCCCACCAGGGATCGTAATTTGAGTCTAAGGAATTTGGTTGAAATGAGGTTTCCTTATCTTTTGGTGATCTACCTAATTGACGATAGATATCCGAAATTCTTTTCTTACTCATACTGTAAACTAGCAAATAGTCAAATAACACATAACAAGTAATTACAGTTATGCACGTATTTCCATAATTTATTTCCTAACACAAAATATAACTTTAAGTGTCAGCAGAACACTTCTTTGGCTTAGACCAGTGGCTAGGCTCTGATACCACCTTCTGTCGCAACCCCCGATCCCTTATCTATCCTGGGAACGGGAGGACGCGAGCTCAGTGGTGGTGGTATCAGGTTTCGTTAATTTGGCAGCGGAAGTTACATCAGGACCGTAGTTAGGAAATGTTTATCAGAGTAAAACCACCATAATTGATATTAATAAACACATGGGCAAAACCCAAGTTTCTTATTACAATACATTTATAGGGACAAACCCTATTTTATTGAATTTTAAAACATCGTGTTTTAGATAACTTTTATAGCCACTTATTTTCCAAGCCGTCAGTGCTCTCGAGCTGGCTTTTTCCCAGTTGGCTTTCACATTGTGTTACCTGAAACATGTTTTAAAAATATTTGTCAGCTTGAAATACTGGTGAGTGAATCCCAATTTAATTAAAAACATTTTATCAATTACCACAGTATTGAGAGCGATTACAATGTTTATATCTACACAATTACCCATTCAGTACTTGCCACTCGACCGTATCTATGGTTATGGTCATATCACACATTGGTTAACTCGTCGTCCAATTGTGAAGGTTATCAAGTAATGTATACACAACCCCATAATACCGGCGATAATTGAAGAATTACACGACTCACATACTGGTAATATAATATAAAACAATTGAGGTTTTATAAAAACAATTGACACAAAAAGGAGATTACTCACATTGCTATCTTAGATTTTCCGTAAGGGTTTCCTGGTGAAAATCTATAATTTACACAAATGCACTTTGATTAGTATCATAACCCTTTGAAAATATTAATGATACCCTCCCCGAGACGGCATTCCAATAACTACGTCGGGCAGAACCACGGCAGTTGTTACGGAACCCTAAATCAATCGGGCAGTGTCACACCCCGACTTTCCACGTGTCACCGGTGGGCCCGGTGGGGGAGTATCGTGACGTGGTTGGCAACATAATAGTCAAACAACACAATATATATGAATGCACAGCGGAAGCAAAAGATATTTATTATTACATTCCGAATATGAAGTAATATTCAGTATTACAACGGAAGTAAAGGATCCACAGGCGGATCGAAATAAAGTAAAAACTGTTCAACAGACTTTGACATCTAGAGCTTGCGAAACTTGAGTAATGATGCCTGGAGTAGCCAGCCTATTTCGTCTAGCACCTGCACTTAGCCTTTTTGGAAAATACGTCAGTTTACACTGGTAAATACAACTCAACTGACTCATTTAGAAAAGAGTTTAATAAAATTGATTTGAATGCACTTCGGCAAAACATATCTTTATAACTTGGGACAATTATTTATAAATAATCTTGTTTACAGTTTTACTCATTTGCCGTCCGTCGGGACAGATTAGCTGACACGCCATAGGTATAATGCCCACAGGCTATCATCCTCTAAGTGGATTACCAGTTCCGGTATAATGCCCACAAGGATGATACCCCTAAGTGGATTACCAGTTTTCACATAATGCATCTGTCAGGTGTACGCCTACACCCCGTGCTTAGGTCATGGCCATTTCGTAAAATGATGCCAAGGATATCCGGGACATGGTCATTTAACCCCCAAGGGCCATACATCAAATAATACAGAATAAAGCGAGTTATGTAATACATTAATCACAATCCGATTTACATGTCTACATACCCGACCAAGCGGTACTTTTATAGCACCGTATCCCAAGCCCGTATAGGGAAAATAAGTTAAGAGTATTTACCTGGGCAAAGTATAAATCCAATACAGTAATTGCAAGTACTTTTACTGGGCTCCTAATCTGGAACGAAGGTTTATAATAACCTATTAGAATCCTAACGGGTCTTTAATTAAGCTTAAGCTTAGACCGGCTAGTTTCACAGATACGGTTCGTACGCACGATTAAGCGAAGACCGGATAGAATGTGATTCAGACCCGACAAGTTCAGAGACTTGCTTAATATGGGTTTATTATTCACATTCTGGATTTTGAGATAAAACCGATAAGGTTTGACCCGTTTCGGTTAATTTATGTAAACTTGTTACATAAACCGAACCGAACGCGTAATAAGCGTGACGGGTATTCATTAGAGCCATCTACAGGTTTCCTAAGTTAATTGTGCCTCAAATATGTTGTGACATCAGTAAGATGTCTTTCATTATGCCCGAAACGTATTTAAACACAAACTAGGCCCTGTAGGGGTAGTTTGGTCATTTAAAAGGTTATAAAAGAGTTTAAATGTTTAACTGAGTTACAGGTCTGATGTAAACAGCAAACATACTTAATTTGATGAGTTATAACAGTAGGCTAAAGCGTATATGTGAAATTTATCATCTTTAACCAAACTATGCCCCGTAGGGGTATTTTGGTAATTTCACATAAGCCGAAAAGCTCAAAAACGAAGTCTGAGTTAATCAACCTTTGCTTACTGTTAAAATATCATAATTTGCCTCATATATCAGTAGGTATCAACCGGGTATATCCAATATGATTTTAAGACATACTATGCGTTAAAAACGCTAATTATGGCGATTAAAGGCCATTTCCGGGTTCGATACTTAAATCTGATATTTTTATATTTCCAGAGGGCTTAAAATAATTTATTTAACATATGTGATCAGTATAAAAAGGGTTGGAGTCGTTTCGATAAGTAAAACTCATTTTATGGCCCGTAAGGGCAAAACCGACAATTACCGGATTAAACCTACGACTACTAGTTATGCTCAGCTTAAAATTAATTAAAAATCTTTAAAAATCCCAAAATAATATATTACATCAGTGGGTATTAAGTTTGATACCAAAAAGTAGGCTTAACTAGGCTATATGCTAATTACGCCGTTTTATTAACATAAAGCATTAATTTTGCGATATTGAGCATAACTCTTAATCTACAAGTCAAACTGATGTCAAACTTTGCATACAAGTTCATATATCAGTAACCAAGGTTTCTACACTTTTACATTTTCATAAATCTCGTTTTAAGGCAATAAGGGCATAATGGTCAACATATGAGCAATTAACGGAATCATGCGTATTAATCGGATAACTAATGAACCGAGGTGTATAATCACAGAAGGTTATACTAGCATGTAACCTGGTCCAAATGAAGCTCTAAGGTATTTCTAAAACATGCCTAAACGGGTCAGAACTGAAAGTCAAAGTGAAAGTCAAACTAGGTGACTTTCGGTTCCGAACCGGGTCTAGACAGGAAATAGTCGGGTTGAACATGTTCGGACATGTTCTTACACTTATTACTAGGTTATAAAAATGATCAAACAGGTTTTATATGTTCTAGATAGCTAATTATGCACAAATGACATTTTAAGCATCCTGTTGACTTTTTAAGTACATGTTTGACCCGACATTTGAACTAGTTAGAGTGGTGATCAGGGGAAACCCTTTTGGGGTTTTATTACCCACATAAATACCAACTTATAACTACTTTTAATTCGAGATTTGACTGAGCCATTATTGACTAATCTCGAAGTCAAACCGTAATTACGACGGTTTGACTTTTAGCTAATTAACTAAGCTAAACTCAAACAAGAAAGGATTAGAACACTTACAAGGGTCCTATGCACGACTTATGATCAGTTGGGAGAGTTCCTTAGCTCCAGAAAGGCTCCAAATGATCAGATGAAGGTGTGTGAATGTTTGTGACTTTGAAGGGCTATTTATAATGGTTTCAATCACCACAAATCATTGACAATCAAGTCTATGAGTGCCCACAAACAATCAACAGGTGTCCTAGGAGCTTAGGGGATGTTTTAGGGGCCAGGAGAAGTGGAAAAACGGGTAAAGGTCACGCATAATAGGCCATAGGGTACAGCAGCCATTTTTCACGGTTCTGGGCAGGGCTAGCGTGACGCCACCCCCCCCCCCCGGTCGCGTCGCGCTAGGCCTTGTCTGATCTGATTTTTGATTTCTTGCAATTTGATCCTTGGCTCTTCAAAATTCGAATAGGTACTGATTTCTTGCATGGTAAACCTTCACAATTGATCTAATAAGGCCTTAAAACATATACCCACTTTGCCAAGTCCCCGGGTAACTTTATTTTCACCCGAAAAGTCCTAACTTTCGACGTTTACGCTTTAACGCTTCGCACACGAATTTGGTCATATCTTTCTCATACGTTAACGAAACTTTATGAAATTTTTATGGTGCATTCTCGTGAGCATAATTAATATTTACAAAGCTTCGGGTTTGTCAAAAGGTCACTCAGAGGTATAAATTAAACATGTTGACACAATTGGTCCCTGTAGTTTGAAATCACTCACTTTAAGCTTCGTATGATCCATGATTTATTCGTTTGAAGGTATGAGCATCTTGTAGGGTTAAAATACAATATATTTATTCACAGTTTGACACTTAGAATACGTATATTTACATACTTTCCACGTTTGTCAACTTTAGTCCTTCCATAATATTTCTTTCACACGTTTAAACTTTATGACACGTGTCAACATATTATAGGACGTGAATTTCCGAGGTGTTACATCCTCACCCCCTTAAAATAAATCTCGACCCGAGATTTACTGAAATAAGTAAGGGTACTTTTCTTTCATCGTGGATTCGACCTCCCACGTGTATTCGGGACCTCTACGGGCATCCCATTTGACCTTTACAAAAGGTATATGCTTTCTTCGAAGCTTCCTTACCTGTCGATCTTCGATCGACAAAGGTTTTTCCACAAACGTTAAGCTCTTATCTATTTGCACATCTGTATGTGGCATGACATGTGAATCGTCAGCGGAACACTTCTTTAGATTGCAGATGTGGAACACATCGTGAATTCCACTGAGCTCTTCAGGTAAGTTTAGCTTATAGGCAACTGAACCGACACGTTCGATAACCTCGAAAGGCCCTATGTATCTCGGGCTTAGCTTGCCTTTCTTACCAAAACGCATCACTCCTTTCCAGGGTGATATCTATTGTTGAATCTTATCCTTTAATAAGAATTTAGGAGGTTTGCTATTTTCATAATCCTTAATTTTCTGCCGAATACTGGCATCTTACCGATGATTATGAATTTGTGTGATCTTATTGATTGTCTATAATGAAATTTTCAGATCTTAATGTTTGGACTTACCAACTATTGTCCTATCAATGAACGTTTATCATTCCATCTATTCAAGGTTTTCAAGGGAGTAGCCTCGATACTTATATATAAAATATTATAGAGAAGCTTATCTTAAGGTGAGATGGCTATTCCAATCAGTACTTAACTAATATTAAGGAATAGCTAATCCTTGTCGTTAGTCGAACAATTCGACGATCCTGGTTAGCTGATGGCAATTTCTTAATCGTTGCCTAATTAGGATTGCGGAAATGTATGCATAAGCAAAATGAACCGTCTTTCTTATCTAATAATATCAAACTCTCGGAGTATCGAGTTAGGCTATATGAACCTATGTCTTAACACCTACTTACTCAAGGTTTCGTTTATTCCATAAACAATACGGAGTTTTCACAATACTCCAGCCCATGGCGGGCTACAACTCGTAATTCTACCTGCCGTCCAGGAGATAAGCAGGGACAACCTTTGAGAAGATAATTAGGATACAAGGAGGCTACAGAGATTTTCCATATCTCAGGCTCCAGTTCATCCATCATTGTCCGTGTCAAATGAGTGACACCTTTATGTTATAAGTCCTCGAATTCCTTACTCGGGAACATTTACTTGGAAATTTTTTTTCCATTTTTGGATATCTTCTTTGAATACTACTAGTCGACTTTAGTACAATATGATCATTGGGATATCTTAGGGTTCCATGTATTAAACCTCCATGCTGATCAGACATGGAAATAATCTATGGGACACACTAGGATACGCCAATCCTCGTATGACACTTTTATCAAACATAGTTTGGCATTCGCAGGCGATAGAAAACAATGAGAAAAATAATAATTAAAATAACATATGTTGTCATACTCTACGCAAAGAAGGAGTGCTCTTAGATTTTCGGAAGGATTCCTTGCCGATTCGAGAAGGATCGGTTACTAAGGTTTCCTTGGTAATTTATACCTTGTGGATGATAAAATTTTTTTTTGCTAAGTTTATGGTTCATGGAGATTTATTATTGCCTGTATTAAAAACAGGGCACTTAGCAGGAATTATCATTGATACATGATAAGGAAGTTTATTGTACAAGTGCTTATATCTAATAAATAATGGAAGTTTCACAAACTAGGCACCTAGCTCAGTTGGCTAGGCGCGCGAAAGGGTGCGGCCGGCCTAGACCCAGGTTCGATTCCGGGGACGGCCAGTTCCACCATTTTTTTTTAAGGCAACCAATCGATTTTTATCACTATATTGAGTCCTTATGTATGCAACCAGAAGTTTGCTATAAGGTATGAAAAAGAGTGATTTCTAATAGATATTAGATATCAATATAGGATTTGTTGGAGCATTTTCTACGTAACATCGTCACTTTCTACTGGGCATTAAATGACCGGAGTCTTAATCAGGTGGAGACAACAGTTCTCAACCTTTATCATTCATAATATATTTATATGTGCCAATATCAAATAAGTTTCTTCATAAACTGTTTGATAAGGAAAGGTACATATTATACTATTATTATTCTGCATCATCTCTTGGGCGTTCCTCCTGATAACTCGTGCGTTTGTTCTCTTGGCTTACTCGGGCTTCCTCGCGTACTTAGGGCAGTTGGTCTTTATGTGCCCTTTCTCGTTGCAGTTGTAGCATGTAGCATCTTTGATCTTCCCGCAATCAACAGCCTTGTGCTCCCTAGACTTGCATATCCCACATGCAGGTGGTCCTGATTTAGAATTGGACTCCATTCTGCATTTTCCAAAGTGGCGTTTTTGGCAAGTTGAGCACCTTGGCTTTTCCTCTGTCCGCTGACCATTCTTTCCAGACCCAGACCTCTCAGAGTCAGTGTTTCCCTTGTGTTTCTTCTCTGATCCTCGTGAGTTATCACCCTCACGCTTCTTCTTACTTTCTTCAGATTTCTTTAGCGACCTTAGCCTGACCGCATCTAAAGTAAGGGACAGAGAGAGGTCAGCTACTGACCTAAATGTAGTAGGTCTTGAAGCCTTGACGTGATTGTCGTGGGTCACGCAAATTTAATCCCCAAACAACTGTAGTTAGTGGTAAAAGGGTATCGAACTCAGGGAGTATGTGGAAAATGTGTCGATTGTATAGCTTTGTATTTAAACTAATATTAAACTAAATTGCAGAAAATTAAAATTCAAGATTGTGGATTGTTGTTTTAGAAAACTAAATTAAGAACTAATTCAAATCAAAGTTGGTTGTAAACAATTAGGAGAGAACAATGATCACCCTAGGTTTCAGTTTCTTTAAACAGTTGTGTGCAATTTCACTAGAAAGAGTTATATAGACATAACTCGTGTATATGTGATTGAAGTGATAAAAGGGAACAAAGTACTCGGATTAGATAACGCGAGGTTGTTTCCCGATGACCTATTAACCAATAACCAACCCTAACCCTTCCCGTGATATCTCAGTTGCCAACGGCACCAAGAACGTACGATTAAGACTAGAAATTGCAATATTGATTAACACACTACAAACAATCAAACATACACCATGACATTCAAGCAACGCAAGATATCATTCTAGAAATGCAGAAATTAAACACACAAAAGTTTCAGAAACATTCACCTAGGATGATCACCGAAGAGTTTAGCCGGACATGGCTCGGTGAATCATCATCAACATCAATCTATTGTTCATACAAATCGAAAGCACAAACCGAATGATTGAAAAATGTTCACAAAACCAACAAGTTCTCCAAAATCACCCCCAAGGTGTCCAAGAACCGTCCAATGATGAGATAATGAAAAGACACCCAAAAACTAACTTAAATGTGGCAGTTACAAGTTTTCCTCGCAGACGGCACCGTAATTTACGGCTCCACCGTAAATTACGGTGGACAATATTCAATTACGGTGCAAACAAACTGATTTACGGTGAGAAAGATATGAAATCCAGGTCCACCGTAAATTACGGTAGGACCGTAATTTACGGTGGTGGGCTGACTTGTCTCCTTTGTTTTGTCTCTTGTTCCACACTCGAACCGTTTATCTCCAAAACCTCCAAAGCTGCATTTTATCCATCTTTTTGCCCTCAAAATGCACCTGAAACATAAGCAATGGTAGTTATCTAATTCAAGATAATTACACAATTAAATGGAGGATTATTTCATCTTTTAACATATTTAAGGGTTGTCCAAAGGACCACCCGTCACATCCCCACACTTAACCGTTGCTTGTCCCAAGCAACTCCTCAAATCAGTTTCAAAACAAGTGATCAATTTAAACCAAGCAAAAACAAGCAATCTTTTTACTAACCCCTTTTCAACACCCAACCAATGCACCCCTCTCTAAATCTCTCCTCTCGGCTACAAGCGAAAACTAGCAAAGATAATGCTAGACACACACTAGGCAAACGGGTGGTTGCACAATCATAAGCTTGTACTTAAATCGATCATTCTCCTAAAATGGGTCAAACATAAATGCAAATCCAAGGGACTTTCAAGGTTGTAACGTGGCTAGGCGTATGGGTAGGAAATGGAATATATATGAAGTAGCGAAAACTTGACCCGGTCTTTTATTACACGAATAAACAAACAAACAACTATCAAACTTAACTACTATACACAAGATAACTAACATCACTTTTTTTTTTCATTTTTCATTGCTTTTTTTTTTTTTTTTTCTCTTTTTTTTTTTTTTTACAATAACACATTAACTATATCTACTTCAAACTACTAAAACTACTAATACTATAAGACCGGTTCAAATTTGGGTAAATTTTTCAGGAAAGTAGCTAAGGGTAACAAATGATAGGCTTGTAAAGCACAAAATGGGCAACTACATGTCCAAACCCCCGCCCCTCTCACTACCATGCTCATATATATAACTTATGAGGTCCAACCCCCCAAATCCCACACTCACTCACACCAACGACGAAGCTACCTAAATGCCCTTATCCTTTTTGCATTTATGCATTTATATCTAACTAAGGACTCAAATCGCATTCAAGCACAAGTTCTAATGCACCCCCACCCGTAGCCACTCTCATCAAAGATAAGCATTATTTATATACAAGTGTGGCTACAACTCTCACCAAGAATGAAAAAGGTATCAAGGGTTGCCGGTGCACCAACTTGGGGTTAATCTAGGGTGTTCAAATTTTCACATTGTTTCACTTGGCTCAAAATTTTTCAAAATCTTTAAAATTTCCCCCATCCCCACACTTGGGATACATTGACCCCAATGTATGGTTTTGAGAGGTTTTGATCACTAAAAACCTTTTTAACATCAACCAAAACGCTTCTTTACTCAAACCCCAAATTTCTTTTTGGTATTTTTTTTTTTATAATTTTTTTTTATATTTTCTTCTTTTTAACATAAACACCACCACATAACACCAACCCAAACACAACATATCAAAACACCGCCCAACCTCCCAATCCTTAAACAAACAAACAATCAAATATGCACAAAAATATACAAAAGGAGAAACACAACCTTACTAATAGTAGCGCGGTCCAGGAGGTCCAAAAACTGAAGACATCACATCATTCCATTCACCGAACGCGAACGAACCACTACTACTTCCTCCTTCTTGTTGTTGTGCTCCCTCTCGTTGCCTCGGGTCAATCCATTGCGAGTGGTGGACCGGTGGAGTCGGATATGAGATGCTACCATCATAAGGCGGTAATGAGGCATAGTCCACATGTTGTGGATCCTCAACAACCGGCCTTCCGGCATGCCAATCTGCATGCATCCGCCTCGCTTGATCATCAAAATAATTGTTATTCATTTCCACTTCCCGGGAATACGCATGAGTGCGATTCCATAGCTCTTGACGATCTAAATTGTGTTTCATGGCCCGTTCTAAACTCGCACTATTTCTTGTGTTTTGATCAAACAACGTTCTCTCCGACCCCGACCACGTATCAAACACGGACGCCGGAGGACGTTGGTTTGCTATCACCTCTTGCATAGTACCCTCATAGGCCCATCCCGGCATGTACGATTGCTGCGTGTAATCATAAAACATCCCACCATGACCCTGACCATAACCACCTTGAACCACATTTTCACCACCATGCGGCGCGTCCGCATAGTCTTCATCTCCGCTCGGAACTAACTCTTCGTCGCTCTCTGGCTCATCCGGCTCTCCCGGTAACAACTCTCTTGCATTCAACTTTAATGCCCTCCACCTTTGACCTTCAGATTTCAACTTGTGATAACGTTCAGACTGAGTATATGTCCAAACGTTTCCCAACCTATCCAAAGTAAAAGGCTGGTGCCTTTTCGTCAAACCTCGGTCTTCGGATGTGAGTGCCTTCTGCTGTTTCATCAAACCCGTTATGATGCGACAGTACGGGACGATGTCTCTTCCGTATTTGTTCCGGCATATCCACAAATGGTGCATAATCAGGTAGCGTATTGGGAAGCGTGGGGATCCATGCATCAATGAATACAAAACAGGTATCTCTGGAAACCTCACCAGTTCTTTATCGCCTCTTCTTGGAATGACATTAAGTAGGCAGATTGTATGCAACAGTTTGGCTTCTATCTTCAAATTCTTCCGGTATAATACACCACTGTACCTACCGGGAAAAAACAAATCCGCTAACATGTCGTTCCATCTCACGTGCTTCTCTGGTTTGAGCAATAAATCATCAAGCGTGGGAATCATGTACTCCTTAGCCGGGAGACTGTCATACTTCCCCAGCCTCTTCAACGTGTCGAATGACATTTCCACCGGTACCCCATGTACCTTCCCGATCAATTTCATCTGTGATGGCTTGTTAAAGTTGTGACATTGTAAGGTTGCCATCCACTCTTGAATCTCTGTCATAAACAGGTTGCTCTTGTCTTTGTCGAAACATTTAAGCGCCCCTTCCCAACCTAAAGCGCGAAACTTAGCAAACACCCCGAACTGGCCAAATTGGGGCTCATCAACTTCTTTCTCACAAATAAACGCGGCTGCCTTGTTTTTCAACTTATTCATGCAATCATTGTAAAGTGTTGGCTGCCAAATCTCGGGTTTATCATCCAAAGACCCCGAGTTCCATAACGGCTTTTCACTCGGGTCTAACTCCATCTCTTCTTCTTCGCCTTCGCTTTCGCTTTCACTAATACGACCCATATATTGCCTTTTTCGCGGTGGTTGTTCTTTTTGTTTGCCTTTCCCTTTTGATGACGAAGACGAAGATGACCCCGCTCCCGTCTTTTCCTTAGTCCTTGCCATTTCCTACACACATGAGGCAAACAACAAAAACAAACACCAAATTAAACCCTATTTTCAAAATCCTCCCCACACTTGCTTGTTATCATGGTTGTAGATGTTAGTGAACCAAAAATATATCAATAATTTTTCAAAAAATTGGGCATGGTGTCTCTACAATGTAGAACATCCCAAAAGTTCACTACTTTAACCACAAATCCTACATCTACAACCATCAACCATGTTCAATAATATCTTAACAACAAGCAAGTGGGCAAGAACACATAACCTAAATCACCTTGTTCTTCACAATGTAGCACCAAAATATAACAAAATAAGCGTTCATACCTTGTTTCAAGATGGAAAAGTGCTTGTGAAACCAAAAACCCTAAAACCCCCAAATTATCTCAAACTAGGGTTTCGAATTTCGACCCCAAAATTGTGTTTTCTCTGAAAACTCTCCTCACAATCACAAAGCTTGTGAAAAATTAGTCAAGTTAGACCAAGATTCCACTTGATTTGGACAGGAATTGAAGGTTTTATGAGAGATGGAAGGTAGAAGAAGCTATGGAGGTTGTGGGTTTTGAGAGAAAAAGATGGTGATGGAAAAGTGAAAGAAAATGGGTGGATGGGGTAGAATACACGTGACCAGGATTGTTGTCTATTAGATTTTATTATTATTATTTTTTTTTATTTATGTGCGGCACCCCAAACGACGGAGACAAATTTGCTGCGTACCGTAATTTACGGTCTCACCGTAAATTACGGTGAGACCTGAATGTCAAAACTTGTACCGTAAATCAGTAGAGATCTATCGTAAAGCCCCATGCATTTTCATCCACCACCGTAAATTACGATATTACCGTAATTTACGGTAAACACTGAATATCAATTCCTTGCCGTAACTCAGGAGGTTTTCACCGTAAGGCTCACAAATGTTTAACATCCACCGTAAATTACGGCTGCACCGTAATTTACGGTGCTCGCTGGGCATCCACATTTTGACAAAAGTTGAGATTTTATGTGAAAATTTTTTTAGATTTTTAAGTTTTTCGATTTTTTTATGTTTTTTAATTTTTTCAAAAACTTGTAAAAATTACCCTACCCCCTCAAAAATCCCGTGTTGTCCTCAACACAATGTAAGAGCAATTCGCGACCCGAACATCCCCACACTTGTTTCGAACACGAACTTCGAGAAACTATGGCAATTGTGCAAATATACAAAACAAGACAAAACAAAACTACTATGTACACTACCACCAAACCTGGGCCTCTCATGGTTGTTCCTCCTCGACCGGGCGTAAGATGTAGCCCGCTTTGTCAAGCTCCAAGTTGTTGATGTCATTTCCTTCCAAGTACGGCTTCAAACGGTGACCGTTCACCGTTTGTTGTTTCAACGTTTGCTCATCTTGGATGTCCACATCACCAAATCGCCCAACTCTTCGAATAACATACGGACCCATCCATTTGCTTTTAAGTTTGCCCGCGAACATTTTCAATCGAGAGTTGTACAACCAAACTTTCTGCCCCACTTCGAATGTTTTCTTGCGCAATTTCGCATCATGTACTTTCTTTAGCTTATCCTTGTAAGCCGATGCACATTCGTACGCCTCATCCCGAATCTCTTCTATTTCGCTTAATTGCAACTTCCTCAACTTCCCCGCCTCGTCATAATCCGCGTTAACCGTCTTGATCGCCCAATGTGCCCGATGCGCCAACTCCATTGGCAAGTGACAACCCTTACCATACACCATCCGGTAAGGTGTTGTGCCAATCGGAGTCTTGTAGGCTGTACGGTACGCCCACAAAGCATCATCCAACTTGCTCGACCAATCCTTTCTATCCGTTCTTACCGTCTTCATGAGAATCTCCTTGATTTGACGGTTGGACACTTCGACTTGTCCACTCGTTTGCGGATGGTAAGGTGTGGCAATCCGGTGATTCACGCTATACCTTTTCAATAATTTTCCGAAGTTGAAGTTCTTGAAATGTGAACCACCATCACTTATAATAACCCGCGGGATTCCAAAGCGAGAGAAGATGTTGGATTGAACAAATTTACAAACAACCGAGTGGTCATTCGTTCGTGTTGCAATAGCCTCAATCCACTTCGAGACATAATCCACCGCTACCAAAATATAAAGAAAGCCATTCGAATTCGGGAACGGACCCATAAAATCTATACCCCATACATCAAATATCTCTACAACCAAGATTGGTTGTAATGGCATCTCATCCCTCTTCGATATGCTACCCATCTTTTGGCAATTTATGCAATTTCTGGCGAACTCAATTGCATCCTTGAAAATAGTGGGCCAATAAAACCCACAAGAAAGTACCCGATAGCCTGTTTTATGCCCACTAAAATGACCCCCGCAAGCGGACGAATGGGCATGAGTTAAGATTTCCAACACTTCCGTCTCGGGCACACACCTCCGTATAACTTGATCCGGTCCGATCTTGAAGAGATCCGGCTCATCCCAAATGTATTGCTTCACTTGAACCATAAATTGTTGTCGGCGTTTCTTGGTCCAATGACTTGGGATGGCACCCGTGGATAAATAATTAACATAGTGAGCGTACCACGGTGCAACAAAGGTAGAAACAGCTAGAAGTTGCTCGTCGGGAAAACTTTCATTGATTTCACTTACATCATCAATTCCTTCCACCGGAATCCGAGACAAGTGATCCGCCACTACATTCTCACTTCCCTTTTTGTCTCGGATCTCTAGATCGAACTCTTGCAATAATAAGACCCATCGAATCAAACGCGGCTTCGCATCCTTTTTCTCCATCAAGTACCGGACCGCACTATGATCCGAATAAACCACGACCTTGCTTCCCCAAATATACGAACGAAACTTATCCAAAGCATACACCACCGCTAGTAATTCCTTCTCGGTTGTAGTGTAGTTAAGTTGCGCTTCGGATAAAGTTTTGCTTGCATAGTAAATAACCACCGGTTTCTTGTCAACCCGTTGACCCAAAACTGCACCAATAGTGGTGTCGCTCGCATCACACATTATCTCGAACGGCTTTGACCAATCGGGTGGTTGCAAAATAGGCGCCTTGACCAAGTGTTCCTTCAAAACAGTGAAAGCTTGCATACACTCGTTAGTGAAATCAAACGGGACATCTTTTAATAACAAGTTACATAAAGGTTTGGTGATAACACTAAAACCCTTAATGAAACGTCTATAAAAACCCGCGTGTCCCAAGAATGACCTTACACCCTTAACATTTTTAGGAGGTGGCAAAGATGATATTACCCGTATCTTTGCCTTATCCACCTCCATTCCCCTTTCAGAAATCACATGCCCCAACACAATGCCCTCTTGCACCATGAAATGACTTTTCTCCCAACTTAGCACTAGATTTTTCTCAACGCACCTTTTTAAAACCTTTTGTAATTCGTTGAGACAAGCATCAAAAGTAGTGCCAAAAATGGAGAAATCATCCATAAATACTTCGAGCGACTCTCCAACCATGTCCGAGAAGATACTCATCATACATCGTTGGAAAGTTGCCGGAGCATTACACAAGCCAAATGGCATTTGCCTAAACGCAAAGGTGCCATATGGACATGTGAAGGTGGTCTTGTGTTGGTCATCCGGGTGTATGGAGATTTGATTGTAACCCGAGTACCCATCTAAGAAGCAATAATATTTTTGACCCGACAATTTTTCAATAATTTGGTCAATGAAAGGTAGCGGGAAATGGTCCTTAGAAGTGGCGGCATTCAATTTTCGGTAGTCAATACACACACGCCACCCGGTAACCGGTCGGGTGGCAATTTGTTCACCACTTTCATCCTTGACTACTTGAATGCCGGCCTTCTTAGGCACCACTTGAGTGGGACTCACCCAAGCACTATCCGAAATCGGATAGATAATTCCCGCATCCAACCACTTAATTACCTCCTTTTTAACTACCTCCCGTAGGTTCGGATTCAAACGCCTTTGAGCTTCTCGTGTCGGTTTGGCATCTTCGGTTGTGATAATTTTATGCATGACAATGGATGGACTAATTCCTTTGAGGTCGGCAATCGTCCATCCAATAGCACCCTTGTTCTCTTTTAAAACCTCAATCAACGCTTGCTCTTGTGCCAACTCCAAGTTAGAGGCAATAATGACCGGTAAAGTGTCATTATCCCCTAAAAATACATACTTCAAATGGCTAGGCAAGTCCTTGAGCTCCAACTTTGGTGGTTCCTCCAATGATGGTTTTGTACCCGAATCGATCTCCACCGGTAGACCCTCGAATTGGTGGGTCCATGGTGGTCTACCTTCTTTCATTGCCATAGCATCTTGTGCTTCCTCTTCAACCCGTAACGCATAAGCATGTACCTGTTCAGAAAAGTCACACAGGCAAATATCCAAACCATCCTCCTCATACTCATGCGGGTTGCATCCATCTACTATGTCTGCCATGAAACACTCATCAACACCGTTAGCATTAGAATTGTTAGTAAAAACATTCAAACGCATTTTTCTATTTCCAAAAGCCATATCAACTGTACCAAATCTACAATCAATAATAGCATGTGCGGTGCTTAAAAATGGCCGACCCAAAATTATATTTTGTTGTTGCTTAGGGTCTGCCGATGAGTAATCCAAAACTAAGAAGTCCACCGGGTAATAAAACTCATCAATTTTCACAATTACATTTTGAACCATACCCCGAGGAAACTTATGAGACAAGTCGGCTAAAACAACCGTTGTCTCCACCCTTGATAACGGACCAAAGTCATATTGGTCATATAAGCCCCCCGGTAAAATGCTAACTCCGGCTCCGAGATCTAGCAACGCCTTAGCCATTTGAAAATTACCAACTTGTACATTAATCAATGGCGTGCCCGGATCTTGGAGCTTAGGAGGAAGCTCCCCATTCAACACCGCACTCACTTGCCCGGTTAAGTCCACCCGCTTAGGCACTTTCTTCTTGTTTTGCCTTTTTTGTGTACATAATTCTTTTAAGAATTTTGCATAAGCGGGGACTTGTTTTATTGCATCAAGGAGTGGGAGATTTATTTTTACTTGTTTGAACATATCCCACATCTCCTCTTTTTGGGGACCTCTCGATGCAATAAAATTTTTCTTACCCGGGTCAAGTAAAGCCGATGGAAACGGAACTTGACTCGGTTCACCCTCAACTTTTTCACTTTCTTTATTTTCACCCAAACCCGGTTTTTTTACATTTACTTCTTTTGGTTTAACCGGTGAAACATCATCATCACTATCATTACCCGTGATGTCCTCAACCACCCCCTCAACTAATTCGGGTGACAAATTAGCTTTAAACTCCTTTCCACTTCTCAAAACACTAACCTGATGAACATTTACATTACCTCTTGACGAACCGTGTGATGGATTTACCTTGGTGTCACTAGGAAGTTGACCCTTACCTTTCTTCAATTCAGCCACATCGGTTGCCAATTGACCCATTTGGGTTGTTAGTGATTGGATGCTTTTATCACGAACCTCATCTTTTTGCATTCGGACTTCATCAAGTTGGTTCCGTTTTTTCATCTCCATTTGCATGCTCTTTAGCATCTCCATCACCTCGTTTCCACCCGAAGAACCCCCTTGTTCTTGACCCGTTTGGTATTGCTTTTGATAACCTTGGTTATTTCCGCTTCGATACCCACCTTGGTTATTGTAAGATTGGCGTGAACCAAAGTTACCTTGGCTACCTTGAAAATTTGGATTTGCTTGATTTGACGGGTTCCCATATCTAAAATTCGGGTGGTTCCTCAATCCGGGGTGGTAGGTATTCGAATTCATGTTGTTGTAATTCCTACCACCTCCTCCTTGACCTTGGCCTTGAACCGCATGGACCTCCTCGTATTGCCCTTCCAACATCCCTTGGCAATTTTCAGCCGCATGACCTATTTCATTACACAAAGCACAAACATCATAAATTTGGTTAGTGGTTTGAACATTACCATCATCTATGGCGTGCACTTGCGGTCGGTTAGTGGTCGGTCGGGCTCTTCTTGAAGCTTGAGCTTTCCTCTTTGACGTAGTTGCCATGCTTTCCAAAAACTCCCAATCTTCATTCTCATAGTTTGTTCCAAAAGTCCCACCGGTGATAGACATCAAATCACGTGCATCTTCGGCACTCAACCCCTCATGAAAGGCATTCATCAACTCCCATAATTCAATTCCATGATGAGGGCAGTTTTTAATCATCATGTTGAAACGCTCAAACGCCTCGTGAAACATCTCACCATGTTGTTGTTGAAAGCTTCTCAATCCCTTCCTTGCATCGTTGGTCTTTTGGGCGGTATAAAACTCATCCAAGAAGGTTTGTTGCATCTCCCCCCATGTGTAAATAGATGCCGAAGGCAAAGTGTAGAACCACTTCTTTGCCTTATCCTCCAAAGAAAACTGAAATAAGACCAACTTGACTTCATCGGCCGAAAAACCTTGACTCCCAAAAGTGTTGCAAATTGAGTCATAGGCCTCTAAATGGAAGTAGGGTTCCTCCGTTGCTAACCCTTTGTATTTCGGCAAACTTTGCAACGAATTGGTTCTTACTTCAAAAGTTCTCCCTTGGTTGTTGTGAGGGATAACCACCGGTGAAGGGTTTTGAGTAATGATTGGCCTGAAATGTGCCTCTATTCCCCTTGCTTGTTCCCTAAGATGCCTTCTTGGAACACCCAATCGACCCCTTGGACGAATAGGACCCATTGGTCTTGGTATAGGCCCTTGTGGTGCAATTGGTTATTGGGGCATCGGTGGGTATTGAATCGGCCTTTGAAATTGTGGTTGTACATTTTGTGGCCGAATTTGTTGCAAAGGTATAGGGCGTTGTATTGGTGGCCCTTGTGGTCTTGGCCGAATGTGTTGCGGTATAAGTTGTTGTTGTTGTGGCACTCCACCTACACTTGCCATCCCTTGAGATTGACTTTGCACATACCCAAACTCTCCTTGGTCACCATAACCTTCATAAGCGTACCCATCTTCATCATAGCCCTCAAAATCTTCGTATCCTTCCTCATATCCATCTCCTTGAATTCCCGAAGTTTGCCCAAATGGAATGGTCGAATACTGAAAACCCGATTGTTGTGGTTGTGGTCTAAAAGATGAAGTAGTGTGCACAATAGTTGAATTGGGTGCAATTGTGAAGGTGGATGATGACTGACCCGTAGTTGGGGGAAAGAAGTGGGATAATGGTGGGATTGTGGCGGAAGGGTTATAGGTGAGAGTAGGTTCGGCTTGAGTAGTGTTTGGTTGTGTGGTGTTGGTATTGGTTGGTGTAGTATCATGAATTGGAGTAGGAATTGTGGTGATGTTTGGAATAGTGGTGTTTGGTGATGGTTGGGTGGACGTAGGTATGAATGATGAGGTCGTTTGACCCGTTGTGGGTGGTACATTTGTTTCATCCATGATGTTTCTTGGTGTAATGGGTGAAGTGGGTGAACCAACGATTCTGTTTTCGCGTAGTAAAACTCGGCTTTGCCTTAATGTTCTTTCAATTTCCGGATCAAATGACAATGGTGACGCTTTGTGAGAGCCTCTAGTATGCATGCACCTGTAGAACCTGCACACTAAACACACCAGTGTAAACCCGAAAATAACAAAACAAAACTTAACAAAAATGACACACGTTGCGCACTACTCCCCGGCAACGGCGCCAAAATTTGACGTGATTGTCGTGGGTCACGCAAATTTAATCCCCAAACAACTGTAGTTAGTGGTAAAAGGGTATCGAACTCAGGGAGTATGTGGAAAATGTGTCGATTATATAGCTTTGTATTTAAACTAATATTAAACTAAATTGCAGAAAATTAAAATTCAAGATTGTGGATTGTTGTTTTAGAAAACTAAATTAAGAACTAATTCAAATCAAAGTTGGTTGTAAACAATTAGGAGAGAACAATGATCACCCTAGGTTTCAGTTTCTTTAAACAGTTGTGTGCAATTTCACTAGAAAGAGTTATATAGACATAACTCGTGTATATGTGATTGAAGTGATAAAAGGGAACAAAGTACTCGGATTAGATAACGCGAGGTTGTTTCCCGATGACCTATTAACCAATAACCAACCCTAACCCTTCCCGTGATATCTCAGTTGCCAACGGCACCAAGAACGTACGATTAAGACTAGAAATTGCAATATTGATTAACACACTACAAACAATCAAACATACACCATGACATTCAAGCAACGCAAGATATCATTCTAGAAATGCAGAAATTAAACACACAAAAGTTTCAGAAACATTCACCTAGGATGATCACCGAAGAGTTTAGCCGGACATGGCTCGGTGAATCATCATCAACATCAATCTATTGTTCATACAAATCGAAAGCACAAACCGAATGATTGAAAAATGTTCACAAAACCAACAAGTTCTCCAAAATCGCCCCCAAGGTGTCCAAGAACCGTCCAATGATGAGATAATGAAAAGACACCCAAAAACTAACTTAAATGTGGCAGTTACAAGTTTTCCTCGCAGACGGCACCGTAATTTACGGCTCCACCGTAAATTACGGTGGACAATATTCAATTACGGTGCAAACAAACTGATTTACGGTGAGAAAGATATGAAATCCAGGACCACCGTAAATTACGATAGGACCGTAATTTACGGTGGTGGGCTGACTTGTCTCCTTTGTTTTGTCTCTTGTTCCACACTCGAACCGTTTATCTCCAAAACCTCCAAAGCTGCATTTTATCCATCTTTTAGCCCTCAAAATGCACCTGAAACATAAGCAATGGTAGTTATCTAATTCAAGATAATTACACAATTAAATGGAGGATTATTTCATCTTTTAACATATTTAAGGGTTGTCCAAAGGACCACCCGTCAAGCCTTAACACTGGCTTTGATTTCTGGGGGTAAACCCCCAATGAAGCGTGCAATTCGCTTGGGCTCTGGTGTTACAAGGTAAGGGACCAGTCTGGACAGGGTATTAAAACTGGTGAGGTAAGCTTGACAATCTAAGTTTGTCATCACCAAGGATAAGAAATCTGACTCAATCCCCTCAACCTCGTGTTGAGGGCAGTAATTCTCCTTAATGAGAATAACAAACTGTTCCCATGACATGCTGTAGAGCGGAATCTTCCCAGCAGCTTGAATAAGAGACTTCCACCATGCCAATGCCTCTCCTTTGAACGATTGGGATACGTACTTCACGACATCCCTTTCAGCGCAACCGCTGATATCGACAACTGTGTCCATTTCATCCAACCAAATCATACAATCAACCGCCCCTTTTTCCCCAGTAAAATCTCGGGGCTTGCAGGAAACAAAGTACTTATAGTTACAGGATTTGGTATGTGGTTCATTATCGAACACTATCCTCTTGGATGGAATACTGTGTTCATTAGATGAATGTCGATCGTCATCTTTCTTTAACTCATCCTTCTTTGAGGGCGGCTTGTTATCAGGCTCTGAATGAGTTTTAGGGATGGATTTAGGGTGGGGTACAGATGAGGCTTTACTATTTGTCTCACTATACTCCTGGAATTGCTCCTTTACAACTTTAGATACAGCTGAAACAATCAATGTACGGAGCTCTCCTCTGGTTATATTAATCCTTTCATCATCGCGGTTATCCAAAGGATGACTGTTCCCTTCCTCCGACCCAGCCATGTGGTTTTAATTGCTACATAAAAATTAAACAAGGACAAGGTTTTTACGGAAGTTTAAACAGTTTTATCTTTTTGAACGATTTATTAACCATGTTTTTAATACACATATTGGTTAATTTGATAAATATATAATTATTCAGGATATTTATTATACTCCTAAATTATAAGTTAATAATAGCACAAAAGGCCTAGTCACTTAGACAAGTTTAATTTGTAGGCCTTGATTTTATAGCATCGAGGCTTCAAGGTTTGAATCAAAGTTCATTACCTTTTCTTGACAGGGAGTTGTAGGCTACCTCTGTCTTTAGTCCCAGAGGACGTTAGTTATAGCCCGTGGGCACTTCATCCATAAGGGATGATTATATAAATAAGGAAATTTAGTATATCCCAAAATGACTTATGTGATTTTATCATATCACATTTTGTCGAGCATGTTAATATGCTTTCATATGTTTAATAAGGATTTGAATCTCTTGAATAGGTTCTACCATCTTGGCCTTGTATGCCGTGACATTTATGCTAGGTTTTTCCTTTAAGATTCTTTTAATAATTAACGCAGAGCAATCCTAAATTGAACTGTTAACAAGGATCTGAATCTAATTATGGAACTACCATCTTGGCCCTGTCTTAATGTGACACATGGCTAGGTTTTGTCCTTTTTAAATTTTGCCATTTTATTATAATGGTAGATCTTATAATATAGGAATGATACTTTAAATATAATCGTTCCTTTAAAATTTAACAAGTATATGGTTGCCCTAAACGGGACTTCTATAGCAATTGACTTGCCCATGCAAGGGCTAATCAGAAAAATAACAAAGGAACCAAATAAGGTAAAATGAAACAAATTTGGATTTTTCCTATGTTCTTGTCTAGACTCAAGAATGTGCAATTGTGTAACTGAGATTAAACACAAAAGACTAGTGTTTAATTCACTCAGTGTTGGCTCTGATACCAACCTGTCACACCCCGACTTTCCACGTGTCACCGGTGGGCCCGGTGGGGGAGTATCGTGACGTGGTTGGCAACATAATAGTCAAACAACACAATATATATGAATGCACAGCGGAAGCAAAAGATATTTATTATTACATTCCGAATATGAAGTAATATTCAGTATTACAACGGAAGTAAAGGATCCACAGGCGGATCGAAATAAAGTAAAAACTGTTCAACAGACTTTGACATCTAGAGCTTGCGAAACTTGAGTAATGATGCCTGGAGTAGCCAGCCTATTTCGTCTAGCACCTGCACTTAGCCTTTTTGGAAAATACGTCAGTTTACACTGGTAAATACAACTCAACTGACTCATTTAGAAAAGAGTTTAATAAAATTGATTTGAATGCACTTCGGCAAAACATATCTTTATAACTTGGGACAATTATTTATAAATAATCTTGTTTACAGTTTTACTCATTTGCCGTCCGTCGGGACAGATTAGCTGACACGCCATAGGTATAATGCCCACAGGCTATCATCCTCTAAGTGGATTACCAGTTCCGGTATAATGCCCACAAGGATGATACCCCTAAGTGGATTACCAGTTTTCACATAATGCATCTGTCAGGTGTACGCCTACACCCCGTGCTTAGGTCATGGCCATTTCGTAAAATGATGCCAAGGATATCCGGGACATGGTCATTTAACCCCCAAGGGCCATACATCAAATAATACAGAATAAAGCGAGTTATGTAATACATTAATCACAATCCGATTTACATGTCTACATACCCGACCAAGCGGTACTTTTATAGCACCGTATCCCAAGCCCGTATAGGGAAAATAAGTTAAGAGTATTTACCTGGGCAAAGTATAAATCCAATACAGTAATTGCAAGTACTTTTACTGGGCTCCTAATCTGGAACGAAGGTTTATAATAACCTATTAGAATCCTAACGGGTCTTTAATTAAGCTTAAGCTTAGACCGGCTAGTTTCACAGATACGGTTCGTACGCACGATTAAGCGAAGACCGGATAGAATGTGATTCAGACCCGACAAGTTCAGAGACTTGCTTAATATGGGTTTATTATTCACATTCTGGATTTTGAGATAAAACCGATAAGGTTTGACCCGTTTCGGTTAATTTATGTAAACTTGTTACATAAACCGAACCGAACGCGTAATAAGCGTGACGGGTATTCATTAGAGCCATCTACAGGTTTCCTAAGTTAATTGTGCCTCAAATATGTTGTGACATCAGTAAGATGTCTTTCATTATGCCCGAAACGTATTTAAACACAAACTAGGCCCCGTAGGGGTAGTTTGGTCATTTAAAAGGTTATAAAAGAGTTTAAATGTTTAACTGAGTTACAGGTCTGATGTAAACAGCAAACATACTTAATTTGATGAGTTATAACAGTAGGCTAAAGTGTATATGTGAAATTTATCATCTTTAACCAAACTATGCCCCGTAGGGGTATTTTGGTAATTTCACATAAGCCGAAAAGCTCAAAAACGAAGTCTGAGTTAATCAACCTTTGCTTACTGTTAAAATATCATAATTTGCCTCATATATCAGTAGGTATCAACCGGGTATATCCAATATGATTTTAAGACATACTATGCGTTAAAAACGCTAATTATGGCGATTAAAGGCCATTTCCGGGTTCGATACTTAAATCTGATATTTTTATATTTCCAGAGGGCTTAAAATAATTTATTTAACATATGTGATCAGTAGAAAAAGGGTTGGAGTCGTTTCGATAAGTAAAACTCATTTTATGGCCCGTAAGGGCAAAACCGACAATTACCGGATTAAACCTACGACTACTAGTTATGCTCAGCTTAAAATTAATTAAAAATCTTTAAAAATCCCAAAATAATATATTACATCAGTGGGTATTAAGTTTGATACCAAAAAGTAGGCTTAACTAGGCTATATGCTAATTACGCCGTTTTATTAACATAAAGCATTAATTTTGCGATATTGAGCATAACTCTTAATCTACAAGTCAAACTGATGTCAAACTTTTCATACAAGTTCATATATCAGTAACCAAGGTTTCTACACTTTTACATTTTCATAAATCTCGTTTTAAGGCAATAAGGGCATAATGGTCAACATATGAGCAATTAACGGAATCATGCGTATTAATCGGATAACTAATGAACCGAGGTGTATAATCACAGAAGGTTATACTAGCATGTAACCTGGTCCAAATGAAGCTCTAAGGTATTTCTAAAACATGCCTAAACGGGTCAGAACTGAAAGTCAAAGTGAAAGTCAAACTAGGTGACTTTCGGTTCCGAACCGGGTCTAGACAGGAAATAGTCGGGTTGAACATGTTCGGACATGTTCTTACACTTATTACTAGGTTATAACAATGATCAAACAGGTTTTATATGTTCTAGATAGCTAATTATGCACAAATGACATTTTAAGCATCCTATTGACTTTTTAAGTACATGTTTGACCCGACATTTGAACTAGTTAGAGTGGTGATCAGGGGAAACCCTTTTGGGGTTTTATTACCCACATAAATACCAACTTATAACTACTTTTAATTCGAGATTTGACTGAGCCATTATTGACTAATCTCGAAGTCAAACCGTAATTACGACGGTTTGACTTTTAGCTAATTAACTAAGCTAAACTCAAACAAGAAAGGATTAGAACACTTACAAGGGTCCTATGCACGACTTATGATCAGTTGGGAGAGTTCCTTAGCTCCAGAAAGGCTCCAAATGATCAGATGAAGGTGTGAGAATGTTTGTGACTTTGAAGGGCTATTTATAATGGTTTCAATCACCACAAATCATTGACAAACAAGTCTATGAGTGCCCACAAACAATCAACAGGTGTCCTAGGAGCTTAGGGGATGTTTTAGGGGCCAGGAGAAGTGGAAAAACGGGTAAAGGTCGCGCATAATAGGCCATAGGGGACATCAGCCATTTTTCACGGTTCTGGGCAGGGCTAGCGTGACGCCACCCCCCCCCCCCGGTCGCGTCGCGCTAGGCCTTGTCTGATCTGATTTTTGATTTCTTGCAATTTGATCCTTGGCTCTTCAAAATTCGAATAGGTACTGATTTCTTGCATGGTAAACCTTCACAATTGATCTAATAAGGCCTTAAAACATATACCCACTTTGCCAAGTCCCCGGGTAACTTTATTTTCACCCGAAAAGTCCTAACTTTCGACGTTTACGCTTTAACGCTTCGCACACGAATTTGGTCATATCTTTCTCATACGTTAACGAAACTTTATGAAATTTTTATGGTGCATTCTCGTGAGCATAATTAATATTTACAAAGCTTCGGGTTTGTCAAAAGGTCACTCAGAGGTATAAATTAAACATGTTGACACAATTGGTCCCTGTAGTTTGAAATCACTCACTTTAAGCTTCGTATGATCCATGATTTATTCGTTTGAAGGTATGAGCATCTTGTAGGGTTAAAATACAATATATTTATTCACAGTTTGACACTTAGAATACGTATATTTACATACTTTCCACGTTTGTCAACTTTAGTCCTTCCATAATATTTCTTTCACACGTTTAAACTTTATGACACGTGTCAACATATTATAGGACGTGAATTTCCGAGGTGTTACAGGAAGCGTATCTATTTATAAAACCGGGGTTATAATACTTACAACGGAGCAGAACCTCGCTAATTAGGGGGTATAATACCCGTGTATTACTTCTACTACTCAGAATTTCATTTAGAAAGAAAGAAATGAGCGAGTGGAAATGAAATCTGATGCCTGCTATTTATAGTTGCTGATACTTGACTCCCAGGCGGCCCGCGTAAGGTAAGGCAAAGCCTTACGCGGCCCGCGTCAACACTCGGTCAACATATAGCGTGTCCCGGTCATGATCTAGACCCGCCACGATGTCGACACGTGTCGGCATCTGGTGTCTTCGCGTTGTAGGTCTCTCGCGGCCCGCGTACGTTATCGAGAACTCTTACGCGGCCCGTATCAACTAAAGAAATCAACGATATCCGGTTTTAACCCTGATACCACCCGCGTAAACTTGAGGTGAGGTTCTACGCGGCCCGCCTCATCTTTAAAAATCATATTTTTAATTTATTCTTAATCCTATACTATATTTCGGGCTCGGTTTTCACATACGAGATGTTTTTGAAGACCTATTGGGGTATGTAAAATATATTAGGGTGTCGGAAAATATTCGAGGGTGTCGGTTTTCTTGAGGGTTGTTACATAAGGCATTTCTAAATATGCTACATTGGGTCAGAACTGAAAGTCAAAGCAAAAGTCTACTTTTGCGACTTTCGGTTCCGAACCTAGCTTAAACTGAAAATTGTCGGGTTAAACATCTTTAGACATGTTCTTACATTAATGACCAAGTTATAAGAGTGATAAAACAGGTTCCATGGCTTCTACATTGTTAATTATGTGTTTATGCGAAAATTTGCTTTCTGTTGACTTTTTATAATTAACTTTGACCCGACAATTGACCTAGTTAGAGTGGGAATTAGTGGGTGCCCTTTTAAGGGTTTATTACCCATATAATTACCAACTCAAAGCTACTTTCAATTCGAGAATTGACTGGACCATTAGTGATTAATCACTAAGTCAAACCTTAATTATGACGGGTTTGACTTTAGGCCATTAAACTAATAAAACTGAATTAAGAAAGGTCAAGGAGGCTTACTGAAGTACTAAGCACGATTAATGACCCTTAGGAAATGATCTTGAGCTCCAGGAGACTCTAGAAGTTAAGTTATGAATGTTTTCAAGTGAGTGCCCAAAATGTTGCAACAAGATGTTCTTATATAGGACTTTTAATTGAACAGGATCATGCCAAACAAGTCTACAGGTGTTGCTTGATTCGTTCCAGGTGTCCCTAGGCATGAAAAACCACTGGTGCAGCCCCTGGAATGAAAAACAAGGCTTCAAAGGCGGTGGAACTGGCTGTACTCATAGGTGTGCATGAATTCTGCCCAGCTCAGGCCGTCGCATCGCGCGACGGCAGAAGGGGAAGGTGGTGGCGCAGCGCCACCAAGTGGCTTACCTGATCAGCATCTTTCAAACAATGACATTTCACCCCCTGGACCTTCTAAAACGTAATTTCTTCCATTTTAAGCACATTTAATCCATTTAACTTATATTTCTATGATCCATGAGATATACCAAACACCGTTAGGTCTAGTTTCATTAAATGATAAACGAAAACATAAGTTTTGCCTTGTTGACGCTTTTAACCCCTTAATTACGAAAGTTAGCGTAACTTTCTCATACGATATCGAAACCTTGTGAAATTTTTATCACTTATTCTCAGAAGCATAATTAATCGTTACAAAGCTTCGGGTTCGCTAAAAGGTCACTCAGAGGTATAACTTAAACATGTTGACACTTTTAACCCTCGCGTCTTGTAAACTTTCACTTTCTTCCACAAACGGTTTCATACGCTTCATGATTCTTTCGTTTAAGGGTATAAACATCGTGTAGGGTTGTTAAAAGGCATAATTATCAAATGTTGACACTTTAAATCCTTATATACATATTTTCTTCGTTTGTCAACTTTAGTCCCTCATATTCAAATAGTAACATGTTTAAAGTCCATGACATGTGTTGACACTATATTGGACATGATTTTACGAGGTGTTACATCCTCACCCCCTTAAAAGAAATCTTGACCTCGAGATTTACTGAAATAAATGAGGGTACTTCTCTTTCATTGTGGACTCTACCTCCCACGTGTACTCGGGACCTCTACGGGCATCCCATTTAACCTTTACAATCGGTACATGCTTCCTTCGAAGCTTCTTAACTTGTCGATCCTCGATCGACAAAGGTTTTTCAACAAATTTTAGGCTCTCATCTATATGCACATCCGTATGTGGTATGACTAGTGATTCATCAGCTAGACATTTCTTCAGATTGCAGATGTGGAATACATTATGAATACCACAGAGCTCTTCGGGGCAAATTTAACTTGTAAGCCACTGTTCCGACACATTTGATGATCTCGAATGGTCCTATATATCTTGGGCTTAACTTGCCTTTCTTGCCAAATCGCATTACCCCTTTCCAGGGTGATACTTTCAGTAACACTTTGTCACCAACCTCAAACTTTAGAGGTTTACGCCTTTTATCTGCGTAGCTTTTCTGCCTATCCCTGGCAGCTTTGAGACGATCTCTTATCTGTACAATCTTGTCTGTCATCTCCAGGACTATATCAGGTGTTGTGAGTTGGACATCTCCAACTTCTGCCCAACAAACGGGCGTTCTGCACTTTCTTCCATACAAAGCTTCAAAAGGTGCAGCTTGTATACTGGAATGATAGTTATTGTTGTATGAGAATTCAATCAATGGAAGATGATCATCCCAACTTCCTCCTAAATCAATAACACAAGCTCGAAGCATATCCTCGAGTGTCTGTATAGTACGTTCACTTTGACCATCCGTCTGAGGATGATATGCTGTGCTGAAGTTCAATCGAGTACCTAACGATTGCTGAAAACATTTCCAAAAGTGCGATGTATACCTCGTATCCCTATCACAGATGATAGATACTAGCACTCCATGGAGAGATACAATCTCATCCACATACAGCTGAGCTAACTTATCTGAGCTGTGTGTTTCCTTAATAGGTAGGAAGTGGGCTGACTTAGTCAGTCTATCCACTATAACCCAAATAGTATCATTTCCTCGCTTTGTCTTTGGTAACTTGGTGATAAAATCCGTAGTCACCATTTCCCACTTCCAGGTGGGGAGTTCAGGCTGTTGCAGCAAACCTGACGGCTTCTGGTGTTCGGCTTTAACCTGGGCACATGTCAGACATTTGGCCACATAAGTGGCTATAGACTTCTTCAAGCCTATCCACCAATAATTTGACTTTAAATCCTGGTACATCTTATCACTTCCAGGATGAACAGAGCACTTGGAACTGTGGGCTTCTTGAAGGATCACTTCCCTAAGTCCTCCATAGATTGGAACCCATATCCGTCAATTCAATCTTAGGATTTCATCCTTACCACATGATAACTGTTCTGCAGTGACTCCTAGTTTTTCATTTGGATAGTTAGCTTCTAATACGGCTTCCTTCTGCGCGGCTAACAGTCTTTCATTCAAACTGTTCTTTAATTCAATGCTCTTGGCATTGATTCTTATGGGCTTCACTCTTTCCTTCCAACTTAAGGCATCGGCGACCACATTCGCCTTGCCTGGATGGTATCGGATTTCACAATCATAATCATTTAAAGTCTCCATCCATCGACGCTGTCTCATGTTTAAGCCCTTCTGATTAAACAAATGTTGAAGGCTCTTGTGATCAGAATAGATCACACACTTGGTACCATATAGATAATGCCTCCAAAGTTTTAGTGCAAACACAACGGCACCCAACTCCAAATCGTGGGTGGTGTAATTCTTCTCGTGCACTTTTAGTTGTCGGGAAGCATAGGCAATAACTTTGCCCTTCTGCATGAGCACACATCCCATACCAGTGCGTGATGCGTCACAGTATACTACAAATTCTTCTATTCCATCAGGCAATGTCAGCACAGGTGCATTGCTCAACTTTTGCTTAAGAATGTCAAACGATTCTTGCTGCTTAGGACCCCAATCAAACTTGATATTCTTGCAGGTCAACGAAGTTAGGGGTGCTGCAATCCTTGAGAAGTTTTCAATAAAACGCCTGTAGTATCCAGCCAGACCCAAAAACTGCGAATCTCTGTGGGCGTCTTCGGCTCTTGCCAATTCATGATAGCTTCAATCTTGGCAGGATCCACCTGGATACCACGCTCACTAACCACATGTCCAAGGAACTGGACTTCACTAAGCCAAAATTCACACTTTGAAAACTTGGCGTAGAGCTTCTCATGCTGGAGGAGCTTAAGAATACAACGAAGGTGCTTCTCATGGTCAGCTTGATTCTTTGAGTAAATAAGAATGTCATTGATGAAGACGATGACAAATTTATCTAAGTAGGGCTAGCATACGCGGTTCATGAGATCCATGAACGCAGCTGGTGCATTAGTGAGCCCAAAGGGCATCAGTAGGAACTCGTAGTGACCATAACGAGTCGTAAATGCAGTCTTGTGCACATCTTCATCTCTAACCTTCAGTTGATGGTAGCCTGACCTCAAATCGATCTTAGAGAAGTAACTCGCCCCTTGCAATTGATCGAACATATCGTCGATCCTGGGCAATGGATATCTATTCTTGATCGTGACCTTGTTAAGCTCGCGATAATCGATGCATAGACGCATCGATCCATCCTTTTTCTTTACAAATAGGATCGGTGCTCCCCAAGGAGATGAGCTAGGTCTAATAAATCCCTTTGCCAATAAATCATCTAGTGGAGTTCTCAACTCTTTCATCTCTGTTGGTGCTAACCTGTAAGGTGCTCTTGCAATAGGTGCTGCTCCAGGCATGGTTGCAAAAGTCGCAAGACGCTCCCTAGTCGGATTTGAGAGTACTCGAGACTACTCGGGAAGTACTCGGCCTAGGCGGAGATTACTTGGGGAGTAATTAGCTTAGGCGAACAGTACTCGGGCCCTGACAGCCTACCTTGTAGCGAGTACTCAGGGAGTACTCGGAGCCTAGGTGGGACTTTTACAACCATGGCTCCAGGTATAATGTCGATTCTGAACTCCACTTGCCTATCTGGGGGTAAACCAGGTAGTTCTTCAGGAAATACTTCTGGATATTCAGAGATGACAGGGATGTCTTCAACCTTAGGCTTTGGCTCATCAATAGTCACTTGTGCCATATAAATGACACAACCTTTCTTCATACACCTTGATGCCTTAAGCACAGACACTTGCTTAGGCAACCCATATTAAGTATCTCCTTGTATGGTAAGTGGCTCACCATACGGAGTCTTGATCACCACTAGTTTCTTGTCACAAACAATCTGGGCTTGGTTATGAGATAACCAATCCATGCCTATTACTATGTCGAAACCAGTTAATTTCAAAGGAAGCAAGGACAATGGAAGAGAGTGGTTCCTAATGGATATGAAACATCCATCTAGCACAGTCGAGGCAGTTTCTAAGGTACCATCGGCCAACCCCACTTCATATTTCAGGCTTAGGGTTTTAACAGGTAAATTCAACAACTTATAAAACTTATTATCTACAAATGAATTATCCGCACCCGAATCAAATAACACTCTTGCATAAACATCATTTATAAGGAAGGTACCTGTTATCACATTATCATCCTGAACGGCTTCCCGTGCATCCATTCGAAAGACCCTAGCATTAGTCTTTTTGGCTTCTTCAGGCTTTTTGGCATACTTAGGGCAGTTGGACTTGATGTGCCCCTTCTCATTACAGTATAGCACGTTGCATCCTTTATCTTCTTGCACTCTATCGTCTTGTGCTCACTTGACTTACAAATCTGCCCTCGGCTGTGATTGGGATTTTGACTTTCAAATCCCACAAGCCCTCGGCTGCTGATGCAACGCAAGAAGGTAATTGCGTATGCCTCAAGGCAATTGAAAAAGCACGAGGAAAATTATACGACTCATGACTTAGAATTAGGAGCCATAATTTTTGCCCTTAAGATTTGGAGACATTATCTGTACGGGAGTAAGTTTACTGTCTATACGGATCATAAGAGCTTAAGGTACATATTTGGGCAAAAAGAATTGAATATGGGGCAAAGAAGATGGATGGAAATTCTAAGTGATTACGACTGTGATATTCAATATCACGAAGGAAAGGCAAATGTAGTAGCAGATGCCCTAAGTCGTAAGTATCATGAGAAACAACGAGGAGTCCGTGCTCTTAGATTAACTCTCCAATTGGATTTAATGGAACAACTGAAGAATGTTCAAGAAGCAGCAATCAAGGATGATGCTGAAGGAATGAAGGGACGGATAAAGGAACTAGAGCAAGGGGTTGATGGAATTTGGAGATTCTACAAGGAAAGGATTTGGGTACCTAAGCAAGGAAATTTAAGAGATAAAATTTTAGAGGAAGCCCATAAATCTAGATATACCATGCACCCTGGTAATAATAAGATGTACCAAGATTTAAGGAATAATTTCTGGTGGATAGGAATGAAAAATGACATTGCTAAATATGTATCTAAGTGCCTAACTTATTCACAAGTTAAGGCGGAACACCAGAAACCCTCAGGTCTACTGCAACAATTAGAAATGCCTGTATGGAAATGAGAACTAATAACAATGGATTTTGTTACTAAGTTGCCCAAAACCAGAAAAGGTAACGACGCGATTTGGGTAATTGTGGATCGATTAACCAAATCAGCTCATTTCTCATCCATGAAGGAAACCTTTAGCATGGAAAGGTTAGCAAAATTGTACGTAGACGAAATAGTATCCTTACATGGAGTCCCACTCTCCATTGTATTAGATAGAGATAGTCGCTTCACTTCACATTTCTGGACAAGTTTCTACGAAGCCATGGGGACGCGATTAAATTTAAGTACTGCATACCATCCCCAAACAGACGAACAAAGTGAAAGAACGATCCAAACCCTGGAAGACATGCTCAGGGCATGTGTAATAGATTTTGGTGGAAACTGGGATGATCACCTATCCTTAATCGAATTCTCCTATAACAATAGTTACATTGCAAGCATTGAAGCTGCCCCATTCGAAGCACTGTATGGACGAAAGTGCAGAACTCCAGTTTGCTGGGCAGAAATAGGAGAAAGTCAATTATTAGGTCCTGAAATTGTACAAGAAACCACCGACAGGATCACTCAAATCAAGGAAAGACCAAAAACGACTCGAGATCGCCAGAAAAGTTATGCTGACAATCGACGCAAGCCGTTAGAATTTCAAGTTGGAGACAACGTACTATTGAAAGTTTCCCCTTGGAAATGAGTAGTTCGATTCGGTAAGAAGGGAAAGCTAAGTCCAAGGTACATAGGACCATTCTCCGTAATCCAGCGAATAGGACCAGTTGCCTATCACTTACAACTACCAGAAGAGCTAGCTGGAGTACATAACGTATTTCATGAATCTAACCTCAAGAAATGTCTATCTGACGAATCCCTGATAGTACCTCTTCAAGACATAAAGGTAAATGAAAAATTGAAGTTTGTGGAGAAACCGCTCCAAATAGAAGACAGAAAGATTAAATTCCTCAAACACAAAAGACTGGTATTGGTCAAAGTCAAGTGGGAATCAAAAAGAGGACCTGAGTACACCTGGGAGCTGGAATCGGAAATGAAGCGAAAGTATTCTCACTTATTTCAGTAAATCTCGAGGACGAGATTTTAAATAAGGTGGGGAAGATGTAAAGACCTGCAACAATGTACCAAAACAACCCGTAAGTGAAAACCGGGACCCCTGAAACCCTAGTGCTCATGAAAAACCAAGAAAATCAAGAATTTTGGACTTCTCGCGGGCCACGTAAGCTATAGGCTAGGCCTACCGGGCCGCGACAGCACAACAGATGGCGGGGACACGCTTTAGGCCACGTGTCGGCCACGTGGCGGGCCTACGTGTGACACGCTAGCCCTAATCGTAGAATAAATGGCCCTCGCGGGCCGCGTAGGATTGTTGTGAGGGTTTACGCGGGCCGCGTAAAAGCCAAAATTTTGCTATAAATGGGACAGGCATGGGCATTTCGTCTGTGCTCGAGAAAATTATCAAAATCACTCACTTTCTGTTCGAAAATCACGTTTAAAATAGGAAAACGCCGCTACGATAAAGGGTAATAACTTGATCACTGCTACGATACAATGTCCGATTAATTGAAACCGATCCGATGGATGTTTAAGTGCTGCCCGAATCTGGGCTATACTTTGTCATTCGTCGTGAGGGTTTTGATTTCGTGAGTTTATTGTAAATGTATTATTAAGTTATTGACCTAGTTTCGTGTGCATTGTTATTTAACTAGGTTACAAGGCTAAATCAGTAGGCAAAGTTCTGTCCAATTTAAACTTGCAATGTGAGTCATTCTCTTTTTACCAAATTGTTTCCAAAACCCTATTTGTTTCAAAGTTATAATTACAGGGATTAAGTCTTTGTAATCTTCAATTACTGCCGGTATGTGGGGTTTTGTATACATTACTTAATACCCGTCACCATTGGACAATGGGTTAGCCAATGGGTGATCTGACCATAGTCACAGATTCGGTCAAGTGACAAATACCGATTTGGGGTAATTGGTTGATAAAAACATTGTAATCACCCTTAATACTGTATATTATAACAATGTGTCATTTTGTACAAATTGAGTGACTCGCCAGTATTTCCCCCCTGATAAAATCTCAGTAACCATTTTGACAGTTTGGTTGATAACAATGTGTCATTTTGTACAAATTGGTTGATAAAAACATTGTAATCACCCTTTTTTGTTTTTTTCCTCCCTTTTAATGAAGGGCAAAATGGTCTTTTAATGTCTTATTATAACAAAATAAAAAAAAACTAGACCGTTTTGCCCCTCATTAAAAGGGATAAAAAGACAAAAAAACTAGATGTTAACCGAAAAATATGATCAAATTTTGCTTTTGGATGAAAATGACAATAAAATTGAAACCACAGGGATCCAGATTCAAAAGGTTTTAGTTTTGGATTAAAGTGACAAAAGTGATCAAAACTCAGTAACCATTTTGACAGTTCACTCTAGTCTGGGATGCAGAAATCACCACCCGTTCTGTTCGTCAGCCAGCCAAATTGAATTCCGATGCAGAAATCACCACGAAAATTCATTTTAGGTTCCACAGACACATCTTATTATCTTAATCTGCCAAGATCACCTTCATGTCAGATGATGGATCCAGTCTTAGTAAAATAGATAGGATTCTCGTGTGTGATGGTTTCATGAACAAGTGGCCCACAGCTAGGTTTGAAGCACTAACAAAGCATACTTCGGATCATTGTCCACTTTTACTATCTTGTAAGAACGTGGATTTTGGACCAATTCCGTTTAGATTTTTTAATAGCCGGCTGGAAGAAGACGACATAGGCGATGTGATAAAGAAAATCATGGAGGAAATAATAAATGGGGGTAATGGTATGAGAGACTTGGCAAATTTATTGAAGAATCTTAAAATTGGAATAAAAGAATGGAGGAGGTCAGCAAAACACACAGGAGGAACAGGAAGTCCAAGACGCTACGAAGAGGTGGAGAGGATAGAAAAAGTGGCGGAAACACGAAGACTTACGGAGATGGAAAGAGAAAGTAGAGTAATTGGAAAATGGAAAATAAAAAATTATGAAAGGAAGAAACTAAAAGATTTGAAACAGAAAGGGAAATTTAAGTGGGCCAAACTAGGGGATGAGAATTCTAACTTTTTTCACAGGATTATAAATTGCAGGAAAGCTAGAAATCGTATCAGCTCTATGATGGTTAACGACATTATGGTAACGGACCCGAAGGTAATTAAGGAGGAAGTTAAAGAAAGATTTATGGCCAGATTCTCGGAGCCAATAAAAATCAGGCCTTCCTAGACGGTAGAGGTTTTAAAAAGATTTCAAAGGAACAGGTGAAGGCGTTAACCGAACGGTTCACTATAGAAGAAATAAAGAAGGCAGTATGGGAGTGCGGAAGAGATAGGGCTCCGGGTCCTGACCACTTTTAAGTTCATAAAAAAATTCTGGGATCAACTTGAAGAAAAAATCGGTGGTGTCTTAAGCGAGTTTTATGAGAAAGCATTCATTGAACGAGAATGTAATGCATCGTTTATTGCATTAATTCCTAAAGTAAGAGATCCAATGTCAGTCGAGGAATTCAGGCCAATATCATTGATTGGTGCGATATACAAAACCATTGCTAAAGTCATAGCAATTTGTAACACCCATGTTATTAATCTAAAGGTTTTCGTGCAATTAACGAAAACAAACATGAATTTATCATTAAGTATCCTTAGAAAAATACGAGTAATTTAAAACTTTTACAACTTAAAAGTTTTAAACAAAATTTAGATAAGTTCGCCATTTAAAAGTTATGACGTAATGTTGTGCGGAAGCTTTAATCTCGTGTGTTCGGTTCTTCGTAGCTGCTTGATCTTCATCCGTGCACTCTTGACATTCACCTATGATCAAAACCAACTTACAAGTTAGTTTCGATAGTCAAATATCAAGTCCAAACAAGTACAGGGGTTAAAAATGATAAAATTTAAGAATTTTCGGAGTTTAGGGGCTCGCGTAGCGCCACTGATGCTCGCGCTACGCGAGTGCTTGTTTTCGACAGAAGTTCGTTTGCTGGTGCTGCAAATTCCCTGCGTAACCTGATTTCACGGAAACGGCCATAACTTCTTCGTTATTGATCCGTTTTACCCGATTCTTTTTCCTACGCGTCCGTAATTTAATCCTCCATCAAATGGAGTTAAAATCCTTCATCCAACATAAGAAATTTTGAGACTTCTAAGTCTTCGACTCGTTACCTTTTCACCGAATTTTAACTCGTTTATGCATTTTATCAAACAAACATATTTATTTGATTCCTATATCTCATACACTTCTTCGAATTAATGTTACCTACTATATTAGGTTCTAATCATAGGTTTATCACACAATTTAAACCCGTTTTCGCTCGTATGCTTATTTTGACCCGTTAAGGGTATTTAAGCACTTTAAATCATAAATCGCTGACAATTGTTTCTAGCATTTGCATTACCACATTTCTTATCATATAATCTTCCACCACAAGTATATTTATGGTGGATTTAATGTGGTAATCTATATAATCCAAGTTTTACCCCTTGGATCATTATTTTACGGTAAAACTCAAATTGAGCTATTTGACTAAATATAATACCTCTTTCAGTTTCTAGACTTATTCTAAGTATTTACCTACTCATAAAACTCGTTTCCAAACAACTTTTAAAGGTTGTTTGTTCGAATTAGCCAACAAGGGCGTTTTGGTCGATTTAGTTCTTTTTACTACAAAGGACTCTCTTTCCAATTATTCAACCAAAATAGCATTTTTAACTACAACATGAATATGCGTACCTGGCTCGGATCAACAAATAGATCCGATTTATACCTCGCTCTTATTATCATACCATCGATGAGGACGCAACTATCCGATTTGCTAATCGGTCCTGTTAACATAAGACTTGACGACCACATTAGTTGATATTGTCAATTGGTGTTGCCACCACCATTCGACCCGTTTGAACTATATGCCGAACATTATCTATTTAAATCAAAAACACCGTTTTTGATTTCCAATTCATGCATCATCCCATCCCGGGTTTTATAAGCATACCATTTTTCTTTTACACTCTTTTCTTGCAGTTTCAACCCATTTTGGCTTACGCCATGGGTATCCTTTTTAACCATGATTTACATAAGTCGACACTTAACAAATTTCCAAATTTCCAATATTATTGTTTTCACGTTCACAAGTATCGAAATAACGAGCATTCTACATAAGTGGGTAGATTATACTTACCTTGCATCCGAGCTACGTTTTTCTTCTATGCTTGACTCGTTTGACCCGCTTTCACTCCAAGCTTCACCTAGCTTGTTTAAGCGCCAACTATTGTTCATCATTTACAAGGTGGTTAGATTAGTCATTAACAATCACGACTATACCACCTTACTTATTTTCTTAGCCAAAACCACTTATTCGACCTCATCACTAGTTAGTTTGACTTTCTAAAGTCAACTACTTTTAATCATATAATATGCACAATTAAGGCAAATCTACATTATGATTAGAACCCGTTTTATCCCCATGTCTTATGTAATTAGTCAAGCTTGTCAATTACGCGTTTCACTTGAATTTCAACACCTTACTTCTCATTTAGGCATTTTAACAAACACCTAATGGGCATAACTCTACACATTTGCTAACTAGTTCATAATTAGTCATTTATACCAAGATCAACATCAAATTTCAACCCTCTATGTCTAGTGTTCATGAACTACATCAAGAACTTATATCATAACAATCAATATTCATCAAATTAACACTCCAAATCCGAGTGTTCATCATAACATACAAAAACCCACTTCAAGTCATGCACAAGCTTTCACTCAAACTTATAATTTGTTCAAGTATCTTGCATCAACTATCACCTATGATGATTTCTAACACTAACATATCATCATCTTCATTATTAAGTCAAAACCCACTTAGCATATAATATGGTAATTATCAAATCCCTAGTTTTGACAACAATTCCTCCAATTTTCTACTAGGGTTTGTTTCTAAACCAAGATATATTCATAATAACACTCATAGAATCAATATTCATTCCAGAATTTCGATTATGATTGTTCATCATAATCTCAAAGTATCACCAAATCATAATTTTCAACATACCTTGTAATCCCCGTGACTAGGTGATCACGAATCTGTGTTCATGCATTGATTTGGCTCTTGATTTGGGCTTCAATCTGAGAGATTCTTGAGGGACTAGGGTTTTGAGCAAGAGAGCTTCCCTGGCTCTGGTTGAAATCGCAGACACACACACACGTATGTGTGTGTGTTTTGTTTATTAATTTGTTTTAATAAAACTTAATCTCATTTGCCCATGTTTAGTCCCTTGACCTTACACAAGTTATCTATAGGTGTTTTAACCATATTTGTTATATTATGTCAAGACACTAACTAACTAGGTTAGTATTCCTAGTTACTTGGTGGGTCCCGGGAATTATAACCCGTTATATTTTAAGTCCCGTTAACTCGGGCTCTTATAAATTCAATTCCTGAAAACTTTGATTCGCTTGTATTTACTATTAGTATTTCTTGTTTAAACCCAATTATTTGCCGGGTTATTATTTATTTTTTTTTTACTAATAACGGTACGCTACCCGTCTTTTAGTATCAACGGATTTTGATTACCAAACCCGTTTTCGGGGTGTTACAAGTCTACCCCCCTTAAAGAGGTTTCGTCCACGAAACCTTGCTTACATAGTTCATTGAGTTCTAAACTCAATGCGTTTGACCTGAGTAATCTCTTAAGCATTATTCATACTTTAACCAGTTGTTTGTATTACCAGAAAATTATGGTAATATCTTTTTGTTACATAACCTCTACCTATCTCATACGACATAATGTAACTTGAAATAACGTAATTCCGTTATTTCTGCTAGTTTAGTTAACTTAGCGATTTCCATCGCTTTTATATGCTATCGAATTCTTTATGAATCCGTTACTTGACCCGTTTAAAGATCTTTAGTGAAATCTTTCACTTTTAGCAACAAATTCTTTTGTCTTCAAGTTTATTTATTCGGTTCAGCTATACCGAATCTACCGCTTACAAGCAAACCAAATTTCTTGACTTGAATTGGTGACCTTAACCGGTCTCACTAACTAGTCTTATTAGTCCAGTTACTTTTATCGCTCGCTTGGTTATAATGTGATTTTACCTCACATTGCATTTCCTAACCGTGATCGTGACACATCGTGTTTAGTTTGCATTAACCTTTTATTTTCGAAGATAACACTTTTCGAATATATCGTCTTGTGCCAATCAGTGTCAAGACTTGTATCTTTCATGCTTACTATTTAAATTCCTATCAGGATTTATGTTTGTAAAAACGCTATTTCTTACTAAAACCGAAGTTTTAGTTTTAGGATCTTTTCATTAACTTTTGTCCATTATCCATGCCAGGATATTGACAGTCTATAATTTAATCTTTTACAGTCCTAGTTTTATGCGGGGATTCTTAACTGATTTCCTCGCTTTATCTAATTTAACCCGTAGGTTTTATTACTTAGCCTTATAGGCTATTTCTTTAAGTTTTCACCTTTTTAAGGTGAGATATTAACAACTCATTTCCTTCTCTTTATGACCCGAGGGTCTTTTTGGTCCGTAGACCTTAACACTGTGTTTAATCCCGTAGGTTATGATGATCACGTAGATCATCTTTTATTCTTGTCTATATTCAAATGTATATACACATATATTGCTTCCAGGCATCTCTTATTATGCTTGGAATCGTTTATTTTCGCACTTGAACTTCAATTGACCTTGACCGTAGTCTAAGGCTTCGTTTGTTTGCTTTCGGACTAATCCTCCGACTTTATGACTTCTGACGTTAATTACGCGTCAGTTTGTTCTTATGCTTACTGTTATTCAATTTGCTCATATTCTTATTTTGTTATATCCATTACCGGGCTCATTATTCTCTCGCATTTAACGCTACCTTTATCTGGCTAGCGTTCATTAGTGCCATTCGGCGTTATATTGTATTCAACTTGTTTGACCTATTAATGTGAAATCCATCACTTATAATAATCAACTTTATTCTCTATTCAACCCATTCGACTTTGAATAGTTGAACATATTTACTCACAAATTTCTATTTACGAGATTTTATAGTCATAACTCGTAATCCAAGTCCTTTGATTTCTCAACCCGCGTTCGCGCCTCTTGGTTTTACGCATGTGTTTAATTCTTACCCATCAACCGGGTGTTTTACCGAAGTCGTTATTATTGTAACCCTCCCGGTATGCATTAAGACCTCGCTTCATTTTTATATTCTGACTTTGCCCTTAAGTTTGACGTTTTAAAAAAAAACGACTCGTTAAGGGATATATTTGCATTTTCCAGGTTCGGGTGTAAGTACACTCCTTCCCAATACTTGTCTAAATCGTTTTACATGCTTGCGTTTTCTGGATTCGAGTGTAAGTACACTCCCTCCCAATGCTTGTCTAAATCATTTTACATGCTTGCGTTTTCTGGGTTCGAGTGTAAGTACACTCCCTCCCAATACTTGTCTAAATCGTTTTACATGCTTGCGTTTTCTGGGTTCGAGTGTAAGTACACTCCCTCCCAATACTTGTCTAAATCATTTTACATGCTTGTTTGTCCCTTCACTCGGGCTCATTATCCTAATGTAACACGCTTCCGTCACTCGGTTGTGTGTTTACATTATTTTCAAATATCTTGCTTATCTGTCTCATTTGGGTACTTTTTAACTAGTCCCATTCACCCCGCCCTTACTACATCGGATGTAAACGTGTCCGCCATAAGAAGTTCATGGCATCATATGCCACTACTTACTTGGCCAGAGTAAGCGATTAACACATGACACACATGACCTTTTTATAGTTTTCACATCACGCCCTATGTAAGTAATACCTATGCTTATATATATATTTTTTTCTTGGAAACAATATCCTGGATAGGTATTCTATTCAGGTTTTTCCCAAGTTTTCTATCTACATATGCAACTTTCAATCTCTATGTATTTGTTGCATATTACTATTCATGCAATAATTTAAAGCGTGTACCTGATATTGCTTGCTTTAACAGGCTTTCCTTGCCATTAGCTTATTCGCGATCGCTACGCGATTTAGGTCCTTGGTGAGCATGCTCCACTTGTCATACTTTAGACTGTTCCTTCGTCAAATCCGCAATTTGTTAAACTCTCGCTATCTTCAGATGCGAGTGTCCTTCAACTAAAACATTTACAAAAGTTAGTAATTTCGACATTAATGGACGCCCGTATTATAATACAAGGCTTTTCTACTATACGCGTCAACACACGTAATTTCGTTGACTATGTCAATCCCTTACTGATTTGATTGAGGTAACGTGTATTACACGATAACTCCATGTGTTGTTTATAACACTTAAACTCATACTATACCATTAATATACATGTAACTTACCGGATTTTGCGATCAAGCCTTGAACCGAACACTTTACCCTTTAACCTTGGGCTCTAATTACCAACTTGTAACACCCATGTTATTAATCTAAAGGTTTTCGTGCAATTAACGAAAACAAACATGAATTTATCATTAAGTATCCTTAGAAAAATACGAGTAATTTAAAACTTTTACAACTTAAAAGTTTTAAACAAAATTTAGATAAGTTCGCCATTTAAAAGTTATGACGTAATGTTGTGCGGAAGCTTTAATCTCGTGTGTTCGGTTCTTCGTAGCTGCTTGATCTTCATCCGTGCACTCTTGACATTCACCTATGATCAAAACCAACTTACAAGTTAGTTTCGATAGTCAAATATCAAGTCCAAACAAGTACAGGGGTTAAAAATGATAAAATTTAAGAATTTTCGGAGTTTAGGGGCTCGCGTAGCGCCACTGATGCTCGCGCTACGCGAGTGCTTGTTTTCGACAGAAGTTCGTTTGCTGGTGCTGCAAATTCCCTGCGTAACCTGATTTCACGGAAACGGCCATAACTTCTTCGTTATTGATCCGTTTTACCCGATTCTTTTTCCTACGCGTCCGTAATTTAATCCTCCATCAAATGGAGTTAAAATCCTTCATCCAACATAAGAAATTTTGAGACTTCTAAGTCTTCGACTCGTTACCTTTTCACCGAATTTTAACTCGTTTATGCATTTTATCAAACAAACATATTTATTTGATTCCTATATCTCATACACTTCTTCGAATTAATGTTACCTACTATATTAGGTTCTAATCATAGGTTTATCACACAATTTAAACCCGTTTTCGCTCGTATGCTTATTTTGACCCGTTAAGGGTATTTAAGCACTTTAAATCATAAATCACTGACAATTGTTTCTAGCATTTGCATTACCACATTTCTTATCATATAATCTTCCACCACAAGTATATTTATGGTGGATTTAATGTGGTAATCTATATAATCCAAGTTTTACCCCTTGGATCATTATTTTACGGTAAAACTCAAATTGAGCTATTTGACTAAATATAATACCTCTTTCAGTTTCTAGACTTATTCTAAGTATTTACCTACTCATAAAACTCGTTTCCAAACAACTTTTAAAGGTTGTTTGTTCGAATTAGCCAACAAGGGCGTTTTGGTCGATTTAGTTCTTTTTACTACAAAGGACTCTCTTTCCAATTATTCAACCAAAATAGCATTTTTAACTACAACATGAATATGCGTACCTGGCTCGGATCAACAAATAGATCCGATTTATACCTCGCTCTTATTATCATACCATCGATGAGGACGCACCTATCCGATTTGCTAATCGGTCCTGTTAACATAAGACTTGACGACCACATTAGTTGATATTGTCAATTGGTGTTGCCACCACCATTCGACCCGTTTGAACTATATGCCGAACATTATCTATTTAAATCAAAAACACCGTTTTTGATTTCCAATTCATGCATCATCCCATCCCGGGTTTTATAAGCATACCCTTTTTCTTTTACACTCTTTTCTTGCAGTTTCAACCCATTTTGGCTTACGCCATGGGTATCCTTTTTAACCATGATTTACATAAGTCGACACTTAACAAATTTCCAAATTTCCAATATTATTGTTTTCACGTTCACAAGTATCGAAATAACGAGCATTCTACATAAGTGGGTAGATTACACTTACCTTGCATCCGAGCTACGTTTTTCTTCTATGCTTGACTCGTTTGACCCGCTTTCACTCCAAGCTTCACCTAGCTTGTTTAAGCGCCAACTATTGTTCATCATTTACAAGGTGGTTAGATTAGTCATTAACAATCACGACTATACCACCTTACTTATTTTCTTAGCCAAAACCACTTATTCGACCTCATCACTAGTTAGTTTGACTTTCTAAAGTCAACTACTTTTAATCATATAATATGCACAATTAAGGCAAATCTACATTATGATTAGAACCCGTTTTATCCCCATGTCTTATGTAATTAGTCAAGCTTGTCAATTACGCGTTTCACTTGAATTTCAACACCTTACTTCTCATTTAGGCATTTTAACAAACACCTAATGGGCATAACTCTACACATTTGCTAACTAGTTCATAATTAGTCAGTTATACCAAGATCAACATCAAATTTCAACCCTCTATGTCTAGTGTTCATGAACTACATCAAGAACTTATATCATAACAATCAATATTCATCAAATTAACACTCCAAATCCGAGTGTTCATCATAACATACAAAAACCCACTTCAAGTCATGCACAAGCTTTCACTCAAACTTATAATTTGTTCAAGTATCTTGCATCAACTATCACCTATGATGATTTCTAACACTAACATATCATCATCTTCATTATTAAGTCAAAACCCACTTAGCATATAATATGGTAATTATCAAATCCCTAGTTTTGACAACAATTCCTCCAATTTTCTACTAGGGTTTGTTTCTAAACCAAGATATATTCATAATAACACTCATAGAATCAATATTCATTCCAGAATTTCGATTATGATTGTTCATCATAATCTCAAAGTATCACCAAATCATAATTTTCAACATACCTTGTAATCCCCGTGACTAGGTGATCACGAATCTGTGTTCATGCATTGATTTGGCTCTTGATTTGGGCTTCAATCTGAGAGATTCTTGAGGGACTAGGGTTTTGAGCAAGAGAGCTTCCCTGGCTCTGGTTGAAATCGCAGACACACACACACGTATGTGTGTGTGTTTTGTTTATTAATTTGTTTTAATAAAACTTAATCTCATTTGCCCATGTTTAGTCCCTTGACCTTACACAAGTTATCTATAGGTGTTTTAACCATATTTGTTATATTATGTCAAGACACTAACTAACTAGGTTAGTATTCCTAGTTACTTGGTGGGTCCCGGGAATTATAACCCGTTATATTTTAAGTCCCGTTAACTCGGGCTCTTATAAATTCAATTCCTGAAAACTTTGATTCGATTGTATTTACTATTAGTATTTCTTGTTTAAACCCAATTATTTGCCGGGTTATTATTATTTTTTTTTTACTAATAACGGTACGCTACCCGTCTTTTAGTATCAACGGATTTTGATTACCAAACCCGTTTTCGGGGTGTTACACAATTAGACTCAAAAAGGTAATTCCCAGTATTGTGGCCCCGATACAAACGGCGTTTGTAGAAGGAAGATCTATTTTTGATGGACCACTTATAACGAGCGAAATCATGTCGTGGGCTAAGAAAAGTAAGAAGAAGATGTTTATCTTCAAAGTAGACTTTGAGAAAGCATACGATTCGGTAAATTGGAAATTTCTTTTATCAAACTTGAAGGCCATGGGTTTCCCAAGTCGGTGGACGAAATGGGTTGGAGCATGCTTGAAATCAAGTTGGGCATCGGTTCTTGTAAGTGGGTCGCCTACGTCAGGATTTAATTTAAGGCGGGGGCTGCAACAAGGTGATCCGTTATCACCGTTCTTATTTTTACTTGCAATGGAGGCATTAGATGTAATCATGAAGAGGGCGGTCAATAGAGATGTATTCTAAGCCATCAACACACCAAACGAAGGCCCGTGCATCACACACCTATGCTATGCAGATGACGTGATATTCATGGGGGAATTGTCTGAAATAAATATACAAAACCTTAACCATATATTAAGATGTTTTTCATTGACTTCAGGATTAAAAGTTAATTTGAACAAGTCAAGCCTGTACGGATTAGGAGTGGAATATGAAGAGATTGAGAGCATGGCAGGGAGACTAAATTGTAAGACGGGAGCAATGCCGTTCAAATTCCTCGGCCTGACGATTGGTGCAAATATGAAAAAAGAAAAGTATTGGAAGGTGGTATTGGATAAAGTCAACAACAGGTTATCGGCTTGGAAAGAAAATTGCCTATCGTTCGCTGGAAGGATGGTCTTAGCAAAGGCAGTGATGGGGGCCATTCCAAATTAATTCTTCTCGAGGTATCTGGCACCAAAAAAGGTAATAAAAGCTATAGACAAGATACGTAGGGACTTCATATGGGGCAGGAAAGCTGGTAAATACAAGATACGTTGGATAGCATGGGGAAAATTGATAAGACCGAGACAAAAAGGCGGATTTGGGCTAGGAGACTTGAGAAGCACAAATCTTGCTCTAATGTTAAAGTGGGGGTGGAAATATAAAACGAAACCAGAGGAGTTGTGGGCGAAAGTAATGAAAGCAATTCATGAGAATAACAGATGTTATAGTGTTATTCCGATTAATAACAAAATTGCAGGTACATGGAAGGATATCGTGGCTACAGGCGAAGAATTACGAAGACTCGGGGTATTGGTTTCAGAAGAGATAACAACGGAAGTTGGTAGAGGGAATACTATGAGATTTTGGTGCGATAACTGGTGTGACGGCTTGATTTTCAAAGAAAGATTGCCAGAGCTGTTCAAGATTGCGAAAAATAAGCAAGTAAAAGTGGAAGACTGTGTCACGAAGCTGGAGAACGAGAACCAGTGGAATCTTGGTTGGGTAAAACCGCCAAATTCAGATGTGGAATGGGCACAATGGACAGTTTTGTTACAGCATCTCAATAAGGTAAAGTTTAAAACAGGAAACGATAAGTGGAAGTGGAAATCGAGTGACAAAGGAGAGTTCACAGTTGCGGAGATTAGAAACCAAATAGCAAAACAGAATAGTGACGAATCGGAGGAGTGGAGATACTGGAATAAGTGGATACCGCCGAAAGTAAACAACTTCACGTGGAGAGCATCGATGGAGAGGATTCCGGTGAAGACGGAGCTAATTAAATGAAGGATCCCTATTAACAGTCTTATATGTTCAAGATGTAACGTAATGGAGGAAACAACTGATCATGTGATCTGTGGCTGCAGTGGATTAAAATTAGTATGGAGAAATATAATGGTTTGGCTAAAGCTCCCAACATCAACCGAATTCCAAGAAAGTAGGGATATATTAGAGTATGCGAATGATCTTCCAGGTTCAAAGGAGTGGAAAAAAGTTATAAATGCAATATTTCAAACTACTATGTGGAACATATGGAAGGTTCGGAACGAAAAAGAATTCGAAGGTAACAATAGGTCCGAATACAACATAGTCGAATCAATAATGGTAGACAGTTTTATTTGGTTAAAAAGTAGATCGAAGTTTCATGATATAGTGTGGGAGAGATGGGTAGATTTTAATATACGAGACGTAGTGAAATAGTGGAGTAGTAGCTGGGCGTATTTTGTTGGATTTTGTTTTGTTTTCGTTTGTTTTTGTACTGTACTGTGGGGTTTTTACAGCATATGCTGGCCCTGTTCTATGAATTATAGAATCTGACCGTTAAAAAAAAAGTTAATCTCAAATAAGAGAAAAACAAAGTTCATGTAAATCTTTCTTTCAACCTCTCTCTATATTAGAAATTAAATTTCCTTTTGATTATGTTTTTCAACTTTTTGTGTTTGTTTGGTGCAAGTGATTCCTATGCAGACGAGTGAAGGAGCTCCTCCAATCAATACCTTGTTATGGATTTTTAAGAGGGTATAAATCATTTTTTTTTTCATTTATACTCGTTGTATTGCATCATGATACCCATGAAAGATTCAATTGGATCGAAAGAAGAAAACGAACACGGTATTTGTGATGAACTATCACGACTCTTTTTTGTTTCTTATGATTCAAAAAAAATAAGGTACAGACTCTTGATTAAATACTCAAAATAAACTTGAACAAAAAGCAACACTTAACCTATTTGTCTTAGGAAAGGAAATCTAACTAGATAAACAATAAAATAAGTTTTAAAGATAATTCAACTTTTGAATTGAAATCATCCAGTAGCCTTAGCCGACACCAATCTTGACTCCCACTTTGCTTGCAGCCCAAACCAATTAATTTTACGTAACTTTATATACAGGGCCATGATACCGGGCCAAATAATTATAATGGGCCAACAACCCAGAATATACAAAATAGTAAACTTGACCCTATAAGACTACTAGAGACACACTGTTAAGTTTAACCATGTTGGAAATGCTAAGACTACTAGAGACACATGGCAAAATGGTGTTTAAAATCACGTTCTAATGGCTTGGATACAGATTTGATTTTTTTTTTTTTTTTTTTATGTTTGACCATTTGGTGTACCAAGTATACTTTGTCCTTAAATATTGATCCTTAATATTAACCATTAAAATGTCAAAACAATAAATTATAAACGAATGGCAAGTAAACGGGCAACAACTTGCGCCATAACCCCCTCTTTGAATTGCAAAACCGATCATGCTAAAGACGAAACTACTCTTATGGGTCGAGAAATTACTATTCACAACCCGCTGGACCCTGTTCAGGAATTCCACAGCCTCCGGGGCTAGGGTACCAAATATATCAAAGGCAAATGGGATAAAGACGTGAAAGTTAAAATCTTTAAATTCATAATATGGAGTCTGACATGAATGCAATCAAGAGTTAAAATTATCTGTCTTTTTATAATTCTTAAACCTTTTGGACATTTTCCTTTGCAAATGCAGCGTGAGCTACAATGATTTAAGGTGAGCTTCAATGATCATAATTTCTCATTTAAGCTAATTACCATTTTTTAATAATTAATCTGACCAGTTGTCGAATCGGTCCCCTTACTTGTCCATTGGTTGAAACTGCTACGTCGGTTCATCTATACAGAAACTACGACATCATTTCAAATTACAACTGCTACCCATATTGTTTTGTTGTCCCACGACTCAAACTAATTGAAAACAACACAATTTAAAGTGTGTTAAGCGACCCGATACCCATATTAAATAAAACGAGCCACATGGATTAAGAACTATTGGTGATCAAAATGGTAGTTGCTTAGTTTTTGTTTAGGAAGTCGAAAAATTTGTAGATCATTCCGTGAGAGAAGCTTTAAACAATGCTGGGAAAACACCAAGAATGGTTTTCGCTGATGAACATAAAGATTTACTTAAAGAAGGGCAGCAATGGACGAAAGACACGACATCTTCATACACTGTAGTAGCAGCCCTCATAGTAACAATGGCATTTGCAGCTGCGTTCACTCTCCCAGGCAGAAATCAAGATGATGGCAAACTGATGTTCCTAACCGCCAACGCATTTACGCTTTTTATCGTATCAGATGCCGTTGCATTATTCTCTTCATGTTCTTAGGGATTCTCACTTCCCGATATGCATCACTTGTTTTGTTATTAGTGGCTTCGATTTCTCTACTTTTAGCTATGTTTGTTTTGGAACCGAGTGTTTCTATGGAAGCAACCTCTCTAATCCAAGGAACAGATGTAAGGTTTGATTACATCCCGCCTTCATTTTTACCTTACCTTACCAAACCAAACCAAACCAAACCAAACCAAACCAAACCAACACTACTCAAACAATACCAGTAGCAATATTCATTTTATGGTTTTTGGTATCGATAGGAGTCATTTTCAATTTTTTTCCACTACCCGTACTTAAGCGGTACCGTACTGCAACACGACTTTGTAACTCACAACTTTATACTAGTAAATTTAATTTATACTATTGCAAACATTATCTTAGGGGGTGTTTGTTTTGTGTGAAAAGCTTTTCAGAACCTCTTATGTCTGTCCCACGCAGACCACGCGCAGGAGTTTGAGTCTGCAGTGTGTTTGTTTTCTCGAAGACTTTTCATTAAAAAGGTCCGCGTGACCTCTTTTTGGTGCAGACATGGATCAATGTATTCTTGGCAGTGGCGGATCCAGGGGTGTTTTGGGGGTTCCCAGGAACCCCCTTAGTTTGGAAATAAATGAAAAAAATAGTGGAAATTTTGTATGATTTAAAAAAAATAGTGAAAATCTATCAAAAGGAACCTGGTGGGAAAAATTCATGGATCCGCCACCGCTTCTTGGGTATGCTATTCTGTACATAAACTGAATTCCTACTGTAACATTAGCGAAAAATCAGAAGCTTCTACGTTAAGAAACCAGAAGTCAGAACTATTAGATAATTACATTTATATTATAATCTAGATAGTGTGACATGTATTATGTTTATTTATTTATAACCTAAAGTCTGTAGCGGTTATACCCTCGGCCGCTCATATATGTATTAATCATCCTGTACGATTCAATTTTATCAATTCATATTCTGTATGAACAATTTATTCATCCAAGATAAACCCTAGAAATTCTTACAAAGTGGTATCAGAGCCACACACGTCGATCAATTTCTATCAAAAACGTACTCCAGATCTCGTTTCTTTCTCCCAATTACTATCTGTTTCAAAATGATTCCAGCGACCGGATATCAAACTCAAATTCCTAAATTAACAGGGCAAAATTATTATCACTGGAATATTCAGATGAGGGTTTTATTGGAGTCTCAGGAATTATGGAATACAGTAGAAGACGGATATCAGGAACTAGGAACAAATCCTTCAGAAGAAGCCACTGCCGCATACCGGGATTCCACAAAAAAGGATAGAAGAGCGCTGCATATTATATTCCAGTTAGTAAATGAAACGGTCTTCGAACGTATTGCTATGGCGAAAACGTCTAAGGAAGCATGGGTCACACTACACAAATCCTACAGAGGAGAGAATCACGTAAGAACGGTAAAATTACAAACCCTTAGATGCAGTTTTGATTCTTTAAAAATGAAAGAGAGCGAAACTGTTGAAGATTATTTCAACAGAACGACTCTAATTGTGAATCAACTAAGGATGAATGAAGAAAAAATTAGTGAACAACGAGTGGTAGAAAAAATTCTAAGAAGTCTGACTCGAAATTTTGAGTCCGTAGTTATTGCTATAGAAGAAACGAAAGACTTGGAAAATCTGTCCACCGAAGAACTCATGGGTATACTTCAATCTCATGAACTGCGTATGAAATTATATGATGATGTTCCCATGGAACATGCATTTCAAATGCAGAATTCGAATACGGACAAATCTGGACAAGCAAGGGGACGGGGTAAGAATAAAGGCAGAACTTGGGGCTCCATTAGATGTTTTAACTGTCAGAAACTTGGACGCACGGCAAAGTTTTGTCCAAAGAAAGACGTAGATGATAAGTCTGACAATGTTCTAATTCATAAGGAAGATGAATTAGACGAGCCCCAAGAAGATACCATGTTTATGATTTTTAACATGGAAGAAAAGATTAAGGAAGATTGCTGGTACTTGGATAGCAGGTGCAGTAATCATATGACAGGCAATAAAGGTTTGTTTGTCAAGTTAGATGAATCACTTCAAAAGGAAGTGAGAACGGGCGATGATAAAAGATTAGAAGTTCAAGGGATCGGGGAAGTAATGATCTCAATAAAAGGTCGAAAAAAGAAGGTTCAAAACGGGTTTTATGTAAAAGGTTTAAAACGCAACTTATTAAGTGTAGGTCAACTGCTACAAAAAGGTTACAAAGTAGAGTTTATTAAGGAACGATGTATTATTAAAGATACAAACGACAGGATTGTAGGGATCATCAAAATGACTAATAACAAGATGTTTCCTTTGAATCCCGGGAATGACATATCACTTGCACTGTCCATGACGACAACTGATATCTATACACTATGGCATGAACGATTTGGGCATGTGAACTATGACACTTTGCTCGAAATGGGAAATAAAGAATTAGTCCGAGGAATGCCTAGAATCACAAAAAACTCGAATATTTGTGAAGGATGCATCTCGGGTAAACATGCTAGAAAGCCGTTTCAAAAGAAATCGATATGGCAAACTAAGGAACCTTTACAAATAGTTCATTCGGATATTTGTGGCCCCATGAAGACAGAGTCTATTGGTGGATGTAGATATTTTATCACATTTATTAACGATTTCACGCGAAAAACATGGGTATATTTTCTCAAGCTCAAATCGGAAGCTCTAAGTTACTTTAAACAATTTAGAGCGCTTGTAGAAAAACAGTCGGATCATAAAATAAAGACACTAAGATCTGATCGTGGAGGTGAATACTGTAGCAAAGCATTTCAAGACTATTTAATGACAAATGGAATACATCACCAGTTAACAAATAGCTACACCCCTCAACAAAATGGGGTGGCAGAATGGAAAAATAGAACTTTGATGGAACTCAGTCGAAGTATGATAAATATGAAGAATTTACCATATAAGTATTGGGCCGAAGCAGTGGCCTGCACTACACACATATTGAACCGAACAGTTACAAAAACAAGGCCCAATATCACTCCATATGAAGCTTGGAATGGACGAAAACCAAGTGTAGAGCATTTCAGAGTATTCGGATGTTTGGCTTATGTACATATTCCAAAACAGCTTCATAGTAAGCTTGATGTCAAATTAGAAAAAGCCGTGCTTGTAGGGTACAGTACAACCACAAAAGGATACAAGTTATACAGTCCCCTCACAAATAAAATCATAATCAGTAGAGATGTTTTATTCAATGAAAGTAAGACATGGATACCCGAATCTAACACCACATCAATACCGTTTATAATGGATGATGAAAGTAGTTCAGTCACTAGTTCTCAATTGAATCAAGAACCAGCACAAGATGCCCCTAATGAACTTAGAGATACTGCCGAAAGTTCAAATATCAATAACAATTCGGGTGGAGTTGAAGTAACAGGAACTACCGAAAACTCAGATTCAACTAATCATCACGTGCCTGCAGAAGGTTCTAACTCCACAGTTCAAAACAGTGACAGTTCATCTACTGATTCCGAAAATGAGATCATCAAAACTCGAAGCATTGGAAGCGTTTACAGGGACACACGAGAACTCACAAATGAAGAAATATCTCAAAAATATGGTGACAGTCAATCAGTCAACTATGTTTTCTATGCCAACACAGATCCTTCATCATATGAAGAAGCATGCAAAGATATGAAATGGCGAGAGGCTATGGACAAAGAAATAGAGTCCATACACAAAAATCAAACATGGGAATTGGTAAATCCTCCAATAAATCAGAAACCGATTGGAGTAAAATGGATTTACAAGACTAAGTTTGATGAGCATGGGAATGTATGGGATAGATTATCAAGAAGTTTTTGCTCCTGTAATTCGATTTGAAACGGTTAGGCTAGTTCTAGCACTAGCAGCAAGGAACGACTGGTATCTACATCAAATGGATGTAAAGACGGCCTTTCTAAATGGAAACTTAAACGAACAAGTATATGTGGAGCAACCTGAAGGATACGTCAAGGAAGGACATGAAGAAAAGGTATGTCTTCTTAGACGTGTTCTATATGGATTAAAACAAGCTCCTAGAGCCTGGTACAGTCGAATAGACAACTATTTCAAGTCAAATGAGTTTAAGAAGTGCACGTATGAACACACATTATTTATCAAGGATACCAACGAGGGAAAGTTGGTAATATGTTTATACGTTGATGATTTAATCATAGCAAGCAACTCTATGAATTTAATCAATAAGTTCAAAAACATGATGAAAAAGGAATTTGAGATGACAGATATGGGAAAACTACACTATTTTCTTGGAATGGAAGTTTCATATGAAAATGGAAACATAACTCTTTCTCAAAGAAAATACATGCGAAGTTTATTAGAAAAATATAGGATGACGCAGTGTAACTCAGTCTCTACTCCTATGGAATATGGAGTAAAATTGTCAAAAGAGGATTCGGATACATTTGCTGATGAAGGAATATATCGAAGTCTAGTTGGAAGTCTCATGTACCTTACCAACACCAGGCCAGATATCACGTACGCAATAACTAAGATCAGCAGGTACATGGAACATCCAAAGAAAAATCACTGGGAAGCAGGCAAGCGAATACTCAAATACATTAAAGGAACATTAAATCAAGGTGTCATATTCTCGAAAGGTGGACAAGGAAAGCTGATGGGGTACAGTGATAGTGATTACGCAGGAAATATAGATGACAGCAAAAGCACATCAGGTCATGTATTTCTTCTAGGGTCAAGTCCTATTTCCTGGCAAGCCAAGAAACATAAGGTTGTGGCATTATCATCTACAGAAGCAGAGTATATGGCTTTATCTTTAGCTGGATGTCAAGCGATTTGGATCAAAGGCATATTAGATGAAATCCAAGGTAAGATAGAATATCCAATACCAATTTATTGTGATAACAAGTCAACCATCTGCTTAGCAAAAGATCCAGTCTATCATGGCAAGAGCAAACATATTCGTGTAAAGTATCATTTTATCCGAGATCTAATCAAGAAGGGAGAAGTAGAAGTATTGTTCTGTACAACTAAAGATCAAACAGCAGACAAGGCACTGCAATACAAAGACTTCTCAAGACTAAAGATTCGTCTAAACATGGAGACTATCTAGCTTACGGGAGGGTATTAGATAATTACATTTATATTATAATCTAGATAGTGTGACATGTATTATGTTTATTTATTTATAACCTAAAGTCTGTAGTGGTTATACCCTCGGCCGCTCATATATGTATTAATCATCCTGTACGATTCAATTTTATCAATTCATATTCTGTATGAACAATTTATTCATCCAAGATAAACCCTAGAAATTCTTACAAGAACCTTCTACATTAAGCACTAAAAAAAAAAAAAAAACATATACATGGTTGAACACTTTAACATATTAGTGTCTACAACAGTACACAATTGTCGTTCTTAACTTTTAGGCTAAGCAATAAAATGCTGAAACTTCAGGGTGCACTTTTGACACATCCAAATAGTTTAGCACCAAAAGTGAAACACTCTTGCAACTTGACAATTTATATATGTAAATAATATCCACGTGGCATAATGTTTCTATTATTATTCTTTCCCCGCTTGAAAGACCAAAAGACGACCTTCTTCAACCGTCCTTCTCCGGCGAACTTACAAAATGTACGGCCAGAATAACTGGCAACCGTACGGCGGAAGCAGTGACAACGCGGTGTCACCGGCGTTTGCGATGGTCGACGGAGCAGTAGTGAAAGCTTACTCCGATCTTCTGGCCACCGGCGAAAGCATATCTGTGTGGAGCGTCGCTAACTCAGCGTTGCTGATGCTTAACGCTGTTTCGTTTGAGTCGTTAGGGTTTAATATGCAGAGTATTCCGTCACTTCACCATCTCATGCTTACTGAAGTCAAGGTAAAGTTCATCATCAATTCAATTCAATTATTTATTTATTTATTTATTATTTTAAAATAAAGTCGTTTATATTTGCAACCGACAAAATAGGACTCCCATTAAATTTAGAGTTAACTGTAGTTTGTTCGATTATACCAGCAAAATTTCAAATTTGTATCATTTCGATCCTGATATTCTTGAAACATGCGTTCGGTTTAAAAAACATGAGTTAACTTCCATTTTTTGTTCATTTGGTTTCTCCAATTATTCGATTCAACCTTAGTTTTTTGGGACGAAAGTGACATGTTTTAGGAATGTTAAGGACTGAAATGATACAAATTTGAAAACTAACTTAGTTGAATCAATCCACATGGACTAAAATGACATTTCAAGTTTTATTGTAGTAGTTATTAGGGGTGTGCACGGTTCGGTTTTGAGCCGTAACCGATATGATCGGTCATTACATATCCTTAACCGATCAGTTCGGTTATTTCGGTTTCGGATAATTCGGTTAATGTTCGGTTATTGTTCCGTTACGGTTAAATAATTTTATTTTTTATTTTTTTTATAGTTTGTGTAAGTTGTTGTTGACTTGTTGGGAAGGTGTGAATGATACAAATACAATTAAAAAAAACTAACAGCCCACATGAAAGTTACAAGGATCTTCATTAACAATTAAACCATAAACAAAATGCAACTGAAACCATTAGCAAGATAGCAACTACCTAGACGAGCAAATGTTATACAACCCAATCCACTATCATAAGGGTTTAAATCCAACAAAATAGCATCATAATGTTAACCCAATTCACTTTCATTTGTTTTATAATTAGTGTAATGGCCCCTACATTTGACATTTGTGTTTTATTAATGTAAAATGGGCCTACTAACTTGGGTCTAAAAATAATGGGCTTCTTAAAAACTTGGACTAGATATAAATATAATCACAAAAATATGCATTGGGCCAAAGTATCGGTTCGGTTATGGATAAATCGGTTATGGATTAGTTGTTAACCCTAACCGAACCGATTTTTTCGCTTATTATAAAAACGGATAACCGAACCGTCGGTTAAGGCTCGGTTCGGTTATTTCGGTTATATGCTCACCCCTACTAGTTATAACTCATAAGAAACACTACTTCAAATTCAAATATTATTCAAATAATAATATTAGGTTATATTTGATCAATTAATAGTGATTTGTTTTTTAGGTTGGTTGTGAATATGTGTAAGGTATTTATAGAATTTGTAGTTGCCTGGATAGATTTATCATTTCTGAGTCAGTGTTAAATCACTATCAAGTATTTCGTAAATTAACTATTGGATAATACAGAAAGTGAATTTCCAACATTTTCTACTAGATTTGAAGTACGAAATTCGAAAATGAATTTAGACAAGAGGAGTTCTAATTTTATGCGGTTGAATCATCACGACGTTTTAGTTGTTGTTTGTACTTTTAGGGGGTATAACCGCAATCAGTGGCGGATCTAGACCAAAATTGAACGAGCGTGTAATCCACACTTCGTAACTCGTATAAGTATTTATTATGATTTCTCATTTGGTCTACTAGTTAACGCTATTAAACAAAATAGCTTGATGATTCTAAAATCACCAACATTAGATGTGCATCAGATGTTTGGTTTATTGTATGTGTTTTCTTAAGTACAAACATTTGTAAGTTTCTATAAACTATATGGTCAACTGATTTTGATCTTGTAGGTCAACTCTCTTATACATTGCTTTGTTGGAGTTCAAAACATCACATCAGTACGTGACTTGGAGATGGCAATCTGTGAAAGGGAGGGAGTTACGAGCTTCGAAGAACTTGGATTGGGACCCATTTCGAAGCATCCACTAGTTCTGCAATATTTTTCATCTCAAATCGCAACCGCATCTCAGAGTTCAACAGCTGCACAAATGCCATGGCTTTGGCCGGATGGCCCGGATCGTGTTGCTCCACATGAAGGGAAACAAGGCTTTAAAATTAAATTATCTAACATTAAGTACTGCACGCAATTTGCAATTCATAGAACACCCAAGTTATGGATGGTTGGGATCAAGTTTAAACCGGAGTTTCAAAGTCTGGATTTTGAAACAGGATTTATAGATGATAATGCATTAGATGGGCATACATGGAGGTTCATTCAGATATGGAGAGACCCATGTGAAAAAGAAGAGGATGTAGTTGGGGTATGCTGAAGCTTTTTACTGTGTTACATTGCATGTGAGCGTATCGAGATCTGGATAGCAGACTTTTTATGATTTAAAAAAGGCAAATTGGATTTTAATAATTCCACTTTTAGGTGGTTGGCCAATGATAATCCCACCTTCAAGTGTCGCCACTCGCAGTCCCACCTTTAAACTTTTTTTCTCACTGGACCTCCGTTAAAAAAACTTAACGGAAACTTAACTTCGTTAAGTTTTTTTCCGAATTTCAAATTGATGCATTAGGGATTTTGATCAGAATGAGGATACGAGTGGATTGATGCAAAACTTACTTCAAAAGTCAAAACGGTGCTCCAAACAACGAAAACGGTACGTCAATTCGGGTGTTTAAACTTCCAATTAACAAAAATCAAGCCGTTTGGAGCACTGATTCGAGGTAAGTTTTACATCAATCGACTCGTATCCTCGTTCTGATTTGAAATTCGGAAAAAAACTTAACGAGGTTAAGTTTTTTTAACGGAGGTCTAGTGAGAATCTTTTTTAAAAGGGGACTGCTAGTGGCAATATTTGAAGGTGGGATTATTATTGGCCAACCACCTAAAGGTGAAATTATTGAAATCAAATTTTCTTTTAAAAATATATATATCCATTTCACTTTTCAATTTCTATGAGCTCAATAAAAGAATGTCACTTTATATAAAAGAACGGTTGTCATTTTTTTTGTCACGTAGATTACTTCTTTTTTTACTGACCACTGAGGCACTGACCTGCTGGTCTATATGTGGCGATTCCTGATGTCTGATGAGTTATTTTCGCATTCATGAATCAAAGTTTTCTTTTGTGTAGTGTATTCCCTGCATTGAGTTCTTGTAAATGTGAAACTTTATAAAGTTTAACATATCTTGTCTGATCTTCTGATATGTTATATAGTATGTTACACTAGTATTATGTCCTAACTGGTATCCTTTGCTTGTAGGCATTTGACAAGATGCTTGATTTCTATCATGGTCAAATGAAGCCAAAGAGGAAAAATAAAGCTCTGAATAATATGATTAATTCCTACCCACATGTTGGATTGCTAAATGTGGCTGTACGTTAACTTTGAACATGTTTATACAATTATATAATGTCACGTCAATATTTTATTTAAATGCTTGTTATATAAGCACTGCCCTTTTGTTTGCATTTTGTGAATACAAGTGTACTTTTTTGTTACAGATTGCATCTATAAAGTTTGGTTTATGGGACCGCATGAGTTCTTCTCAAGCAAATGCATTTGCAGCTGATGTTAACACAGAAGTCGCGCCAGCTTACAAGAACACTTTAGTTCCCAATAAGCATGTTTTGGAGGGTAGTGTTGGTAATTTACATGCCTTTTATTTATTTCTCAATATTGTCATCTTTTATGTGTTTGGTACAACTTATTTTTTATGAGCTTTTATTAACAATAGCTTTATAGTTATCCAAATTTAAAAATTATATATTTATAAAAAACCGGTTTTTTATCATTGCTCTGAGGGTAACTTTAAACAGATTTGATATCACAAGTCACAAATACTATCAGTCTTTAGTGTGTAATTTAAACACTTGACTTTAAACAAAAATACAATTTTATTCGAAGAGTTTTTATTTTATTTGTTTTGTTCACTTTACAGGAATTTGTCTTGAAGATGTTCTGAAATACGTCAAGGCATATTTTGTGTCTTCTAATTATTTTCCAGACAATGTAACTTCTTATCCAAGAAAACAAATGATCTTTTTGAGGGAGATCTGCAAGCTAGAATACTCTCTAACTCAATATTTTTCGGTTTACGACTTTGAAGCCCTCGGTTTTGGAGATATTTTCACATTCTTAGAAGAACATATTTCTCTACTACCTACCGCATGGCAAAAGTGTGTCATAGTTACTGAAAAACCCGAGAAGCCTAATTCGGTTAAAGTTTGCATGAGTCAACATTATCTTCTTGAATTATTATCACAAGCTGCTAATAGCTTACGGGAAAACGAAACCTTAAGCAAGTCAATGGTTTTGGAGTTGTTAAGAATGCAGTTTCCTTCTGCTGGTCTTACATTACTAGAAGATGATGTTACAGAAGATCTTTTGACCGCAACGAGCAAGAATGGTGACAATGTGAACTCTAATGTTGTGTTATTTTCTTCGACTTTAACTGATTTTAGGGCAGAAACGGGTGTCTCGGATACTCGTGTTTGCACGAATGATGCGGTTGAACTGTTACTTCGGGCTCCAATGTTGGTAGATTTAACCTCATGGTCATGTTGGGACTATAAATTTGCACCTTCTTTAGGTCCTCTTGTTGGGTGGTTATTAAGTTATGTAACCACCAAGGAGTTGCTTTGTTTAGTAACAAAAGACGGAAAAGTCCTACGGATTGATCATTTAGCAACCGTTGATTCGTTTCTAGATGCTTTTCTTCACGGGTCTTCTTTTGGAACAGCTTTAAACCTCGTTTCTTTGATTTCTTTATATGGCGGTGAACGAAATGTACCATTGTCTCTTCTAAAATGTCATGCGAAAAACGGTTTCGAAATCATGTTCGAGAATTCTTCACGCATCGCTTCAAGATTTGTTCTCGATTGTCTTGGATGCATACCTAAAGAGTTCAGAATTTTTGCAGGAGAATTATTAGTTTAAGATGCATGATGATTCATGAACTTGGATTTTCACTTGGCATAGTGGAATGGATTGATGATCATTGTTCATTTTTATCCGATTCATACGAATCAGTCAAAAATAAAAGACCGTTTTCAGAAAGTGAAGTCACTCGGTCTCTTGAACTCAATCAACCCAGTGTGATGACTCATAGAGTGCATGGTTTTGATGACGGTTGCGTTAAGCCAGTTTTAGACGCCGAAAGAGAGAAAAATGCAGCCGATATTATTGAGTCTATTAGAGTTCAAGAATTCGGTTTGGACCCTAATATTTCAGACACAGAAAATAGCATTCTAAAGAAGCAACATGCTCGTTTAGGAAGAGCACTTTATTGTCTTTCACGAGAGTTGTATTCTCAAGACTCACATTTTCTTCTCGAGCTTGTAACTTTCTAGGTTTATTTTTTCAAGTTTATATGATCATTTTTTCTTGCAATATTGACTTTTTTTTATTGTATTTTGTAGGTTCAGAATGCTGATGATAATGCGTATCCAACAAACGTGGAGCCCACTCTGGCATTCATTCTTCTGGAGAAAAGTATCGTTGTTTTGAATAATGAACACGGTTTTTCTGCTGATAACATTAGAGCGCTTTGTGATGTTGGGAATTCTACCAAGAAAGCATCTAGTACCGGTTACATTGGCAAGAAAGGCATTGGATTCAAATCAGTATTTCGGGTATTTTTTTTTTCTGATATCGCATATATATGGTTGCTGATGTGGCACCTGAAAGTGTGCTATCAAAGTATTTGAAAATTTGACGTTATTTTCTGACTTAAAATTAGCCCAACAAATTTATGATATGAACCTTTTAATCTTCTTTTCTTACTATTTTGATGTTTATGCAGGTTACTGATGCTCCAGAAGTTCATTCTAATGGATTTCACATCAAGTTTGACTTGACCGAGGGTCAAATCGGTTTTGTATTGCCAACAATTGTGCCTCCTTGTGACATCAATTTCTTCACAAACTTGGTTTCATTAAACACCACTGATCAAATGGATACACACCACTACAATACATGCCTTGTGCTTCCCTTGAAGTCAACGTCAAAGTCAAAGTCAAAGTCAAAGCTAGCAGAAACTTCCACTGTAGACAACTTCACCTCTGTGTTTTTAGATCTTCATCCTTCTTTATTATTGTTCCTTCATCATCTTCGGTGTATTAAATTCAGAAATATGCTTACTGATTCATTCATCATCATGAGGAAAGAAAAAATTGGAAATGGTTTAACCAATGTTACAATCGGGAATGAAACGTTGACTTGGTTTGTTGACTCCCGGAAATTGCAGGCTAACGGTATTCGAAATGATGTAAAATTTACCGAAATTTCAATTGCTTTGGCTCTTGAAGTTTTAAATGATGGCAGTTACAGCCCAAAGTTAGATCACCAATACGTTTTTGCATTTCTTCCTCTTAGAACATATGGGTTAAAGTTTATAATCCAAGGTGATTTCATTCTTCCTTCTTCAAGAGAAGAAGTTGACGGTGATAGTCCATGGAACCAATGGTTGTTATCCGAGTTTCCAAATTTGTTCGTTAGCGCTGAAATGTCATTCTGTAGCCTTCCGGGTTTCAACAAACGTCTTGGAAAGGGCGTTTCCGTCTTTTTAAGCTATGTTCCTCTGGTAGGCGAAGTGCATGGTTTTTTTGCTCAACTTCCCAGGATGATCATATCGAAGCTATGCGCGTCTAACTGTTTGCTTCTAGAAGGTGAAACCGACAAGTGGGTCCCACCGTGTCGGGTTTTAAGAAACTGGAACGACCACGCTCGAACCCTTTTGCCGGATAGCTTGATTCACAAGCATCTTGGTCTCGGGTACTTGAATAGGGATATAGCTTTACCCGATACACTCGCACGGGCTTTAGGTATCATGAATTACGGGCCGAAAGTTTTGGTTGATATTATATCTTCTATATGCCATACAAAAGAAGGTTTAACATCAATGGGCCTTAACTGGCTATCGTCTTCGCTTAACGAGTTATATCTAATGTCCCTTCAGAATCCTGTTGAGTTCAAAGCTGGCTCTGATGTTATGAATACTTTGACAAAAACACCCTTCATTCCTCTTCTAGACGATAGTTACGGTGCAACCAACGAGGGTATGATTTGGATGAATTTAGATGGTTCATGGAACAATCTAGAAGCTTTTGCTAGATTGTTTGCGAATCTTCGAATTGTTAACCCTGCACTTATTGATGATCCAGTCACTGAGAATTTAATTCAGATGCTTTCTAAAGTAGGTGTTCAACGGTTATCTGCACATCAAGTAGTAATAACACATGTTTTGCCAGCTATTTGTGACCAAAAAAATACAGTGAGTAAAGATCTCATGATAGAGTATTTATCATTTATAACGGTTCACCTACAATGTACTTGCTCAGATTGTTTAACAGAAAGGGAGCACATAATCGCAGAGGTTTACAGTAAAGCTTTTATCTCGACAAATTACGGCTTTGTTATACCTTCCGAGGTTTCAATCCATTTCAGTAATGATTTCGGGAATCGTATTGATATCAATAGGTTGATCGGTGGCATTGATGTAAAATGGTATGAGGTTGATAAAACTTACTTGAAGTATAGTTGTATGCGTAACTGGAGGAAGTTTTTGAAGGAAGTTGGAGTCACTGACTTTGTGCAAACTGTTCGAGTTGAGAAAACGGTTCCTGTTTCATCTCAATGTTTTCTCACAAACATGATGTGGGAGAAAGTGATGATTCCACCTGGATCAACTGTTAGTGATTGGGAGTCCCAAGAGTTGGTTGATTTATTAGCAGAAGTATCACTAATCGGTGATCGCGAAAAATGCAAGTATTTGTTGAAGGTTTTTGATGAAATATGGGATGATTATTTTAGTGATAAAGTTGAAGCTTTTTGCAATATAGATGGAGAAGGTAAGTCTTTTAAGTCTTCACTAGTAACGGCTCTAAATGATGTTAAGTGGGTGGTTTCTAGCTTGGATGATGGGCTTTTTCGTCCAAAAGATTTGTTTTATTATTGTGAGGCGGTGTGCTCGATTTTTGGTGATAATGCTTGTTATGCCATCCCAAAGGTCAATTTGTGTTTTCCGTTTCACTTTTAAACCTTTTTTAGTATGTAAAACTTCAATTACTTTGCGGCTTTTTTCTATATGCAACAGATTCGAAGTGCGAAATTGGTGACTAGCATCGGTTTCAAGAGTACTCTTACCCTTCACGATGCTTTATCGGTTCTTGAGTTCTGGAAAAGATTTGCTACATCTTTCAAAGCTAGGTATGTGTTTATTGGGCTTTATATTTTCTATATCGTATAGGTGGCAATTTTGATCAATTTATTCTTGAATATGGCAATTTTGTCACATTGGTTGAGCTGGTTAAAACTTAAACGACGCACAAAGTCTATTTTTAAGCTTACTATTTTGAATCTTGTTACTCAAATAGATTATTGCTGTAAACTTTTTGCTTTTTTATATTTATGATTGACGCATTCTTTGTTTATAAAATGGGATATTGGATCTAAATAACCTCAAGTTTCACCAATTTGCCGATAGTGCTCCCAACTTTCGATTTCTACCACATTACTCCCAACTTTCAACTTATTTTCCTCGAGCACTCCTAAACTAACTGAATCCTAACCCAGTTAGCTAACGTCAGATGCTACGTCACTAAACTAGTGCCACATCAGATGCCACACCATAAAAATGCCACGTCAGATGCCACGCCACCAAACAAAGTGCCACATCAGCAAAAAAACTAACTGGGTTAGGGTTTAGTTAGTTTGGGAGTCGTCAGATGCCACGTCACTAAACTAGCGTCACGTCAGATGCCATGTCAGCAAAAGGCCACATCAGATGCCACGTCACCAAACAAAGTGCCACATTAGCAAAAAAACTAACTGGGTTAGGATTTAGTTAGTTTGGGAGTGCCAGAGGAAAATAAGTTGAAAGTTGGGAGTGGTGTGGTACAAATCGAAAGTTAAGAGTGCTATCGGCCAATTGGTGAACGTTGGGGTTATTTAAATCGAATATCATTTATAAAATTTCAGTTTTATCTTTAAATAATAAGAAATTTACAAACAAATGTGTTTATGGGTCAACCCAACCCGAACTAAACTGGATCGTACAAAAAATACGCATTTCAACCCGAATCTATAGGTGATATGCTCATCTTGCCACCTCTACTAAATCAAAGGGTACTTCTAGTCTATCACAAATATTTTATGACAGCTTATGGCTTTTTGCACCAGCATATCACAGATGTCGAGATTCTACTCGTTCATATGGAAAGAATTGGTTTCTTCAGATCAAAAAAGCATGGCAAACTTTAGCAGTGGGCCGTTTATTTTTGTGCCATTGTCTTCTGTTTCTTCAAGTGAAGTTGTATCTGGTGTACTCTTATCCCCACAGGACATGTATTGGCATGATAATATTATGAATACAGATTATGAACAGAGCAAAATGTTAAGCAATTTATATCCAAGTTTACATGATTTTTTTGTTAATGGATGTGGAGTAAAGGAGAACCCGCCTCTTCTAGATTACCTTTCGTTTTTACACCGTTTATCAACTGTAAATACTCCGTTGAAGGCCGCCAAAAAGGTTAGATTTTTCACATTAATGTTTATAGAGGTGGAATTTCATATATATTTCTTTACAAATTTGTAAAATATCATATATACCCATACAAAATTATAAATATCATATATATCCTTACAAAGTAGGTGAAATATCATATATATCCTTACAAAGTAGGTGAAATATCATATATATATATATATATAGGGAGGGGCTCATGCGAGAACCACCCTTATTGTGAGAACCAATGTGAACACAACCTAAAATAGCTAAAAAAACCTAAAAAAAACCCTAAAAAACCTAACCCCCCCCCCCCCCCCCCCCCCCCAAAAAAGCCTAAACCCCCCTCCCCCACCCCCCAAAAACCTAAACCCCCCCACCCCCAAGCTAAAATGCTAAAAACTAAACCCCCAAAAAACCTAAAAAAATCTAAAAAAAATCTAAAAAAATCCAAAAAAAATCCAAAATTTTTTTTTTGATTTTTTTAATATTTTTTAGGTTAAAATCGCTACTTTTCGAAGCAAAAAAAAAAAAAAATTAAAAAAAAATTTTTTTTTTTTTTTTTTTTGGGTTCGAAAAGTAGCGATTTTAACCTAAAAAATATTAAAAAAATCAAAAAAAATTTTTTTGTGTGATTTTTAGCTATTTTTAGGCATTTTTGGTGTGTTCACATTGGTTCTCGCAATAAGAGGTGGTTCTCGCATGATCTTCTCCCTATATATATATATATATATATATATATATACCCAATTCATTCAAAACAATTTAATAAATGACAATTTTACCCTTATGTTTAAAACTTTGAAATCTCATATATGACCTTAAACTTCAAATAATATATATATATACTAGGTTATATACCCGTGAGCTTCACGGGTTATGGGTTGTGTTAAAAAAATCTATATCTATAAAAGTATTTTTTTTTATGATTTATAACCTGATATCTCTTCATGTTAAGACCCATGTTTGACAAACCTTACCAAGAAGAAAAAAACAGAAATTGAATTACTTAGGGCATTTACTTCAATATGGCAATAAGTAATAGAAATTGCACGGGTCACGCAACATCAAATGTAATTTATAATTTTGTTATATAATATTTTGAAATGAAAAGAAAATAGTAATAAATAATAAAAAATTAAAGTTAACACCATTGCTATTTTTATAATTAACTTTTTTTAATTAAGAAATAGAGTACAAAAGGATGAAATAAATAAGGTGGGAAAAAGAATCTTAGCCTCGCGTAATCGTGACATATGATACAACCAATTACTTGGTAATTATGAGATGCGCTAGCTAGTGAACCAACACAATGATTCACAAATGCGCATGAATTAACTAAACAAAACAGTACCCTTAATGTTAGTAATATATTATTAAGCTTATATAAGCGATATTAAAAGTTATGAAATATGTCACTAATATATTATTAAACTTATATAAGCAGTATTAATAGTTATGATATAAGTCTTGATTAAAATATTACCAACGTATTTTTCCCATGAATCAACTTTTGGTCATTAGTGATGAAAACTGTTAGAAATGAATCTGCATATTATCTTTAAACAATTGATTTTTTTAAATAGCAAGCATTTTCATTATACAAACCAGCGAAGAGCTGGACTACAAAGACAAAAGCAAAGAACAAAGAGAAAAAAAAAAAGCAAGAGGGGAACAGTCTAAGTTGAAAGAATCAATGCATAATTCTCTAAACTTCGAAATAACCAGCATTTAGAGTATTGTTAAAATTGGAAAATGCTCAATGGCATATCTAGTTAAATTCTAAACAATTGAAATTGTCATAATGAGAAGATTGCCACAGACTTATGCCAAGTAAACCTAGGTAGTCAAAAGTTGAAGGCACACTCAAGACAGAGAGGGTGAGCCTATCACCTAGCCATTTAAAAAGCAAAGCACACGTGTTATGCAGGGCATATTTAGGTGTTTTAGGCTACTTTAAGTTGTTTTGGACTTGTTGTAGGCTAGTTCAGATCATTTTTAGCTGTTTTAGAGCTTTTTTTCGGGTTTTCAAACTAATTCACTGCGCCTGTGCACCTAGGTGGTGCACTCAAAGTGGTGTGTCTGAGCCGAGTCGAGCCTGACCTGCCTTTGACCACAGAGAAGTAAATTTAAAACAATTGCCATTAAAGCATCTACATGTATAAATTATCACAATTACATGTAGACCTGGCAAACGGGTCGGGTCATGGATCAAAATGGGTTCAGGTCAAAACGGGTCAATTATAAAAATGGGTTGTTTTGGTTCGGGTCGGAACGGGTCCGGGTCAGAACGGGTTTCGGGTCGGGTCCGAGTCAAAGAATTACTTGTTTTTTACCCGTTACCCAACCTTGACTTTACCATAACTACCAAATATTATTGCTAACATTTTATGGTCATTTCAGTAGAAGATGCAAATTGCTGGTATTTCAGTCCCAAAAACCACATAGAATGAAAATTTCTGATGTCATAAGCAAAAGAATTCATATTTGAAATGGTTAAAGAAAGTGCTTATATTACCGTTAAGCGCAGTTCCTTTTGGATAGAAGTTGAGTGAGCTTATCCCTCCATTGTGCTATAACATAAAGACACTACATGATTATGTGAAGAAGAGAGCGTGTGGCAGTATTATGAGATAAAGTATTGTGAGAACGGGTTCGGGTTGAAACAGGTCCGGGTCAGAACAGGTTTCGAGTCAGGTCGGGTTGGTTACTTTTTTAAAAATAGAGATTGTACATCAAGGGGCAATTTTGTCGGGTTGAAACGGGTCCGGGTCGGTTCGGGTTGAAACAGGTCTGGGTCGGCTAGGTGACTCTGCCTCTGGTAGGTGGAAGCGTTTCAGTTCATACGCAAAATCATTTATCTTTATCATCTTTCGGGGTTATAATCATATACGGTTACTTGATGTGCCGATTTCGCCATCTTTAGCCAAAAGTCTACTTTTTCCCGTATGATGCTCTCTTCTCTTTTGTGGCAAGTACATGAGAACATCAACCTCTTCTGCACATATAAATTTTAGAATTATAATCATATACAATTCATCAACTACTCATAAAAATTGAGCATAATATGAATGTGATTATCCAGCCAACCCAATTGTAGTTAATAGTAAAAGAAACAAAAAAAAACAATTATATAATTTGATTTAGTAGCATGCATAATTGTTACCTCTATTAACAGAGTATCCGAATACTTCATAAAACACCTCGTATTCATCACACGACCCTCAGACCACGACAACCATTGGCGATCGACAACGACGTATAATCCAAACATGCGCGACAAGAATTCGGGCTTAAAGTCCTCCAACACGTAAACCGACTCATTCCTACTACCCACCAATATACACCCCTATACATATACACACATACACAATATACACTTTTTTGGTACCATAATGTTACTCACAAGATTAAAGTGTAGCAAATATCTCCGCAAGGCAGCCATCTCTAGCTTTCTCAGATCAATCTTCTGCATAAATTACATTTTAAATTTGTCAAAATCAACATACTACTATTTGTTTGGAATGAAGGAATAAAGTTAACATACCCCGGACCCACGAGAAGTAGTAAAGGAGGCCTTAGATTGTGAGTCATGAAATAGAGACCAACCAACGGTCTTGTTACGTGGTGACCCTGTTGTTGATTTACGCGGGCGATGCCTTGATCGATGCACCTTTTTAGTATCATCAGATGCTGAAAACATGGGCACAAACATAATTACTTTCTGTAGGCGGCGGGTCCATATGCAATGCATAATAGAGTTATAAAGATATATAAGGTATCCAATGTAAAAAAGATTCAACAACATCAAAATTATGATGCAAATTAACTACTTTGCCACCCTCCTGGTTTCAAATATTAGTTCATACTTGCACAAATGTGAATTTAGAAACCGAAATTATGAAATTCGAATAGTAAATTATAAGTTAAATACGAAAGCAACACTGACCCATACCAGAGCCATTCGACTGACCGTTTTCAAGCTCAAAATCATCATCATCATCATCATCATCTTCATTACCGGTAGGAGCTTCAATCACACTAAGTGTGTTCCTTTGTAACTTCACCTCTATACCATTCGTAAGCACCTACGGTTTAATTAAAAGAAAATCAGGTCAAAATCCATATATGACAAAGAAAAATCATATTAAAGACTGATCAAGATCATGAAAGCAAATTAAATATAATAATCCTTAAAACCCAACAAATAAAATAATTGCAGACCAGTAAACATTAATTTAAGATTGATCATACATTGTTCACAAACATTTAAGATTAAAAACACTCAAATTAAACAGGATGTTCATGGAAATTAACCACTTAGAACAAAATACCCTATTTTTCCTACATTGCATATCCATATAAATCAACAAAATCACAATTGGGATCACTTGCATGCAATAAACTTAAATTGTCAATAACAGAATCATCATCAGTCAACCACCAATTACCATAAAATTACAACAACATAAAAACCAATGATCAAACCAATTTATAAAATAAATTACCAGCCAATCCAGTTTCATACAGCATCTAGTGACGATGTTCAATCCAAAACCGACATAATTACCCTACTCTCAAAGTTGACTTTCTTCAAGTTCTCACATTTTTTAATCTAAAAACATCTTCACAAAAAACAATTCTCTTGCTCGTTGTTTTGATTCGCCAAAGGAATGCGGCCCAAATGGTTTGAACTTGAAACCTGCCCTTTAACCCAAAAATTCTAAGAGAAATTACAGAGTATGAATGGTCTAATCAAACAATACACGTGAGGCAGTATTCAAGAATGCAACATACCTTTTTGATGATGTTCAATCCAAACTTTCATTGAGACATTTAAACAAAAGCTTGGTCTGCATCAAGAAACCCATACGTAAGAAAGAAAATTTAAAACATATCATACAAAGAACCACACCTTATTTCACTAATCCAGTTTCACTAATCTTGTGGGTAAACCTAAAAATTCAATATTTGAGAAAAAAAAGATGATAAAAAGCAAAGATTAGAACAGGTGAGATTAAGGCTAGTAACAACAAAAATCACAAACACAAATTGTATTTCAGAGCACAAACCAGTTTCAATTTTATTTCAGAACACAAATTAAGGTCAGTTCTTCGAGACAAAATATAGGGACATCAACATGCATACCTCAATCGTTGGATTGTTCTTGGCGTTTACCCCTACAACCATCATCGATGAACTTTACCATATCTCAATAAGTTTCTTCACTGATTCAGACCAGTGTTAACACCATATCTAGCCAAAAAAAGGCCATATGCCACCAATCTAAACAAAACCGAGGCATTGACTTACCTGTGTTGCCGGAATCTTGGCATGAACCCTAACCAACTTCGCCGGAATAGTCGATTCGCCAACCCTAGACACCGATACCACACCCCAGATCTCCTACGATGCTTTTGATCTCTGTATCCCAGGAACATATACACCAAGTTTAAAAATCGCCAGTGTTCTCTGAGGAGAGATGCAGGTAAAAAATTTGAATTTTAAAAATTATGTGAAGAGGAAGAAACAACCGGGGATTTCAAAATGTGAATTCAAAAGCATAAGAGAACTTTGGGAGATTCTTTAGGGTGCAGGGAGGAGATCCAAAACACATTTTGCCATTTAGGGTTTAAAAAAAAGAAAATTTCTCTGAGATGACACGTACCATGAAAATAAAGGGGGAGGCTTGTGAGATTGACAGCTAGGAAAGAGATAAGGAGAGGGGCTGTGGTGATGACACCTCACCCAAAAATACTTTGCTTTATTATAGTAGAGATATAGGTAGAGGATCCTGTAAAAAGTGCTCAAAGTGTATTATAACACTATATATAATACTATATAACACCATATAAACACCGTATAACAATATGTAACACCATATAACACTATGTAACACTATATATCATTATATAACAAATATAACACTATAGGTTGTCTGATAGCATGTCTATGATAGATGTATAGTGTTATATTTGTTATATAATGATATATAGTGTTACATAGTGTTATATGGTATTATATGGTGTTACATATTGTTATACGGTGTTTATATAGTGTTATATAGTATTATATATAGTGTTATAATACACTTCTCACACTTTAGGCCCTTTTTACACTATCATTACCCTATATATATATATATTGAATACTATTGTTTATGGAAAAAATAAAAATAAAAATGGGTAAAAATAAATTTAAGGTTAAAATGAGTTATTTAAGAATTTAAAGTTAAAAGATGAGGATATATGAAAACTTGAAGTTAAAAAAATAAGGGTAAAATGATTATCTATTAGTTTGTTTTTAATAAATTAGGTATATTTGATATTTTAACTATTTTGTAAGGGCGTATATGATATTTTTAGTTTTGGTTGGGTATATATGAAATTTTACAAGTTTATACGGGTATATACGGAATTAATCCAAATATTAAATATCAATATTTATTTTGACAGGTTTTCGATGTCTTTGTATCGTGGAGTGATGGACTCAAATCTGGGGCTTTGAGTATTGAGGATCTTGAATTGTTGAAAAGAAATCTTAAAGAAAAGAAAACAAAGGTGCTTCCGACCGCACAAGATAAATGGGTTTCCTTACATCCATCATTTGGGCTCGTGTGTTGGTGTGATGATGCAAAGCTTGCTAATGAATTTGAGAAGTTGAATAATATTAACTTTTTTGGTTTATGTGAACTTACTGATGAAGAAATGTTGATGCTTGAAGTGAAGATCTCTTTTCTTATGAAAAATCTTGGAATTCCCGCTCTTTCTGAGGTTGTCATTCTTTCTCATGTCTTCTCTGATTTGGCGAATCTTTACTGATGTAAACAACTTATTATCTAGTGCAGGTTGTTACTCGTGAAGCAATATATAACAAGCCAGTAGACAATAGCTATGAAACTTCATTGGTGAGCTGGGTCCTTCCTTACGCTCAACGTTACATTTCTAATGCGTATCGTGAACGATATCTTCAACTCAAGCTGGCTGGATTTGAAAAAATAAATCGGCTGCAGATTGTTGTTGTTGAAATGTTGTATTATAAGAATGTTATAAAGAGGTCGAAATTGGTGTCAAAGAAGAGACATGATAGTATCTGCCTTCTTCAGGTATCATACCTTTTACATATGAACTAGTGGGGTTCCCCGCGCTACGCGGCGGGAACTCGATCAGTATTGTTGTGATACCGGATTATTATGGTATCGACATTGGGTCGGAATCAGTTCAATTTGTTTCGTCACGATACATATATGGTATTGGCACTCGTATCGTTTACGATACCAAGAAACACTTTATTTTGAATATAACTCAATTTTCAATAAAATTTATACCAGAACATGTTGCATATTTTAGAAAAAGTTAACTAATGAACGCAACTTATTAGAGTAAAAACAAATTAAATGAATTAAGAACGTATATTATTTATAGTGTAAATGGTGAAACAAAAAGTTAACAAAAACCTCTCTACGTATCGTACCGACCTTTATATATAATTTTTATTAAGTAAAAAAGTTCTTATTATTCATCTTTTTTATTAACTAAATAACTGATATACTATGTTTAGATATACGTATCTCATGTGAAATAAAAAAATAAAAAAAAAATTCGTACAATATATACAAATCTAAAATGTCAAGTGATAGAACCAAAAAGTAAGAAAAAAAATTGTGTCCAAAATACAAAAGAAAAAAAACTCTCTTGTAGCTAGTGAGTTATTCTTTTATATATATGTACAATGTACAATATATACAAATCTAAAATGTCAAGTGATAGAACCAAAAAGTAAGAAAAAAATTGTGTCCAAAATCCAAAAGAAAAAAACTCACTTGTAGCTAGTGAGTTGTTTTATAATTAATAATAGGGGTATTGGATTTTAATAATCTCAAGTTTCACTAATTGGCCGGTAATAATCCCAACTTCAAAAATTGCCTACAACAGTTCCAACTTGTAAGATTTTGGCCACCAATGATCCTTGTCTAACTGGGTTATAACCTTGTTGGGCTGGTGACCTGCAACTTATTCCGGCGACCCGTTTTACCCCTGAAACCACCAAACGAGACCACCACCAATCATCTCCGACCTCCTGTAATCTTCTCCGCTTCTCAAAAGTTTAAAATTTCCACCATCTACGCAACTCCGGTGACCTGCAACTTATTCCGACGACCTTCTTTAACCCTGAAACCACCAAAGGAGACCACCACTTATCATCTCCAACCTCTAGTGACCTTCTCCGCCACTCAAAACTTCAAAAAATTAACTGGGTATAACCCAGTTAGACAAGGATAATTGGTGGCCAAAATCTTACAAGTTGGGACTGTTGTAGGCAATTTTTGAAGTTGGGATTATTACCGGCCAATTAGTGAAACTTGGGATTATTAAAATCCAATACCCCTTAATAATAAAATAATGTCAAATGTAAAGTTCAGGTTTGAACTAAACTGTTTTTTGTATTGATACATACTGGATGAGATTTTGTTTGTAACTCGTAAGTCAGATTCTCATTCGATATTCATGGAGCTTTCTCGTTTTTTGGTCAACGGTGATCCTGAACTACACTTGGCAAATTTTCTTCACATGATTACATCTATGAATGAATCGGGTTCCACAGAAAAACAAATAGAAAGTTTCATCTTGAATAGCCAGAAGGTGCCAAAACTATCGGATGAAGAACCAGTATGGTCAATTCAATCTATGGGAGTCATGCCATTGAATATGGTGACATCAGCTACAAAAGGTGTTCCTAAAAGAACCGTTGGGCCCAGTTCATCATCCCAAAGTAACAGAAGCCGGAACCCCCCTAAATCTGTTTCCTCACGTGCTAATAAATCAAAGATGCAATATGTCATTAAGCGAGTTGATCTAAATGTACCAACTACTGATGACGCAGAAAGTCTAAATGCTTCTATACGTTTGAACCATGAGGGTCATGGTGGAACCAACACGGTTGATTCAGTCCATGCTGAACATGGTTTGGTTGACCAAGATGGGTTTTTGGGTCATGGGGGAACAAACGCGGTTGACACGATCATTGTCGAACATGCTTTGGTTGACCAAGATGGTTCTTTGGGTTTTAGCCAGAAGGACCAGCTTTCACATGGCTCAGTCGATATGAAACATGCGTCTCTTACAGGGAGACGTGGTGAGGAATTGGCATTTAACTACTATAGAAACAAGGGTATCAAAGTTGTGAAATGGGTAAATGAAGGTAGTGAAACCGGGCTACCCTATGATATTGAAGTTTGTGATGATGAAAACCGGAAGGATACATTGAAGTCAAAACAACCGATTCTAAAACAAAGGACTGGTTTGAGATATCAGTTAGAGAGTGGCAGTTTGCAGTCGAGAAAGGTGAATCTTTTAGCATAGCTCGTGTTGTTTTGTCAGGTGATAAAAGAGCTCGAGTCGCTGTATTTAAGAATCCTGCTAGGCTTTGTCAGCTTGGTCAACTGAAACTGGCTGTATTGATGTCAGAGAAGCAGAAGGATGAGTTTGTTCTCTATTGATATTTGTGTTAGCTCTATGTTCTTGCATCATTGGCTTGAGATATATTCAAAGCATACCATAAATATTCATTAGATCATCATCCCTATTCATCATCATCCACATCCCGGGCCGAGAGAAGGCACAACCCACCAAGCCGCATTGGCAAGGCCGCGATCCGACACTGGAGTTCACCAAAAAGCCCCCCCCCCCCATACGCCAATGTCTTCTATTGCCTTCCGAAGACTTTTATCAAAACATGAAACATCATCCACAAAGGGGGGCTGGCAAGTTCGCAAACCAAATAGTAACTTTGCAATCCCCATACAAGATCTAAGCAAGAGGAGTTCGCTTTGAGGATCCCGCAACAAGGGAAGGTGTCCCATAGTGTCAACAGCTCGCGTTGCCCTCTTAGCCGCTAGACCACTAATAAAACTGGCATCACGACTGATTGCCCCTCCTAGCAGTTTGACACCTCTCTTTGGCCTCCCAATCTCACTGAGGAAAAGCCCTGACCGGACCTTCACCCCGTTGTATGTCGGCCAAAATACCTCAGTTTTTCTAGATATTAAGCTGTAGCCAGTGGCGGACCCAGGAATTTTTTCCACTGGGTCCACTTTTTTCGGCATTCATATTATTCACAGCCATACATTAGAATTTTCAGGTCGGGTCGGGGCGGGCGAGACGAGGAACATAACAACATACAATGTCATAACAACAATATATAATCATTACTCATTTGAAAACACACAATAAAAATACGATGTCATTTGAAATGAAAACAAAACTTACAAGTTTTTAAAGTTATTCTCTAAGAGTTTCATCTTTTAAAAATGTCCAGTTATAAATTTTTAAAATATTTCTCTACGAGTTTCATCTTTTAAAAATGTCTAATTACATTTTTCACTGGAACATTGACAAGAAAAAGTTAGAATCATTCATATGATTATTACATGTTAATCTGAATTCTATATGAAAATTCATAGTAAAAAAAAATACTAAAACAACAAAAAGAATAAATTAACAAAACTAAAGTTACAACTTACAAAACTAAAAAATAGGTTTACCTTTGGTGGAAGCAGGTTGGATTATTGGATAGCAAGAGGTGAGAGTTGGATTGTTGTTTCTGTGAACTGCTCCTATGTTGAATGTTTATTTCGTTTGAAAACTTAACTTATCAACTTACATTTAAATAGAACGAAAAATCAAAAAACGTGTGTTTCTAGACTCGAACTCGGGTCCTGCTTAGTAACATACAAGGTGAACTTCCACTCCACCAGCTTTCATCTTGTTGTTATGGTGTCCATCTTATTATTTTTACGGGGTCCTTCAGAAAATTAATTACCGATTCTATTACAATTTTTAAAAACATTGGGGTCCGGGAACCCCGACCCACTCTATGTGGGTCCGCCCCTGGCTGTAGCCCCAAGGCTGGAACCTTCGAAGCAATGATGTCAAGTGCTTTAGCAACCTGAATAACGTCCCCGATAACCGTCCCGTCATCCAAGTACCAAGCATGGAAGGGGAGTTTGCAGTTTTCCTTCACCTGAAGCACTAAGGGGTGTAAGGCTAGGGCAAAAAGCAAAGGTCCTAAAGGATCCCCTTGCTGGACCCCCGTGAATGCCCCGATGCGGTCATTCCCCACGTATAGCCTTAGGAATATGGAGGGGCAATAACGATGGACCTCGCGAAGCAAAACCAAACGGTCAACTAAATTGAAAGCGTTGGAAAAATCAACCGTAAGCATGGCTAGCGAGCCATCTGAATGAAAAGAATTAAGTAACTGTTAGCGCTGTGCAGCACCGCCTCCGCTCCATTGGGGACCCCCACCCCAAATTGGTAGTACGTCCAACAGGTGTTGGGCCCGGAGGCCATCTCACCTACAAGATGTCTCTTTTGGGAAAGATTTCACACACCTGTGAACGCAATCTTCATCAACGGATAACACAGGTTGGGAAAGAGGGGTTGAAGGGAGGTTCGGGGGCGGCGCGAAGGGATGTTTGTTGATAAGGGCTTGCATGGTAGATTCCCCTCGGGGAGTAACCCCATTGGAACACAACACCTTAACTGCAGAAGTGAAGTGACCATAACTTACTTTCCTGAGACATTGCTTGATGTTGGGGCTAACCTCCTCAGCTATCTCCCGGTGTGCCTCCCCCCACGCACGACCCCTTCTCCACTATAGGCGATGAGGGAATTGACCAAAACCTCAAAACCAGAACCCTCATTCCACATAGCTAAGGCCCGCAAAATACTATCACATTGCAAGGACTTTCGATTACCCGACCTTCGCTCTTGCCTGGAAGACGACTTAACCACCTTAAGGGTACAACGGGGTAAGAGTAAGAGTTTGACCCAGCTTTCAATAGTCCCAGGGGAAGCTACTACTTTATGGATGACACATGTCAAAGCTTATGCAAATGCCAAACGATAGCTTAGGGGGATGCTCTTAACAGTTCGAACAGGAAGGGAGAAAAGTTCAAGGAGAGCGACATCTCCCATCACTCCCTGCAGGGTCCTAAGCTCAAAAATCATCTTCCCCGTGACAAAATCCTCATCAGACCCGGATTTCCTAAAGAACGTGAAAACATCACCAGGATGATGACACCCCCTACTAAGTGCGTGTGTCTTCATGCACCTACCACACAACCAATATCCAAAAACCCGCAGGATTTCCCCAACATTTGAAAACAAGTCTAAATCCTTGGAAAGCACATCCTGAAGGGATTCTTTACGATCATTTTTAAAATGAAATTGCGTGATCAATCTGTTATACCCAGAAGACCCAGGCTTGCCGTCTTTACACTCGTGGAAGTTCCTAAAGGGGCATAGCCACACTCCATTGGACGAGGTGGAACCAACATCCCCTTCAGAGGCACTGGATGCCATGCTCCTACCCTTGGTAGAGCCCATTGAAAACAACCAAAACCATGAAGTGATAACAAGTCCCCCTTCTCGAGGTAATGAGGAGGCAAGGTATCAACCTACCCAAGAAACGAAGGAGAGAAAAGCAACCTACAGTTGCTCACCCTCCCAGACACCCCACCAAGAAAGAGCTACGTCATGAGTGCGCCACTTGCGGCAAATCCCAATTTTAACTTGAACAAGAATCAATTCCTCAAGAGCCCTAAAATGTTTCCCTTTTGCTCCAACCAATTGCAGTTAAAATTTTCCCCCAAATTTCAAGATTTCTCCGACCCAGAACAAAACAAAGCAAACCCACTTCTAGATTACAAAATCAAGAAGCCCCATGGTAGTAGTATTAAAAACTTTAATGAGGTTTTTTTTTCCTTATGATATCCGATGCAATAATACATACTTATAAGGTTTTGTGGAAAACTTTTTACATCTACAAAGTCCAAAGTTGCTGCGAAAGAGAAAAAAATAGAATAAAAATGTGTTGCAGGTTCGCACGAAGGGGGAGGGGGAGTGACGGTTCGCACGGACTGAGGGTGGAGCCGGTTCGCACGGACGGAGGGTGGAGCCGATTCGCACGAATGGTGGAGACGGTTCGTGTCACACCCCGATATTTCCACATTTTACCGGTGGGCCCGGTAGGGGAGTATCGTGACGTAGTTGATATCATTATAGTCAAACAACACAATATTTAAATGCACAGCGGAAGCAAAAGATAAATATATTACAATCCGATTCAAAAGTAATATCAAACATTACAACGGAATGTAAGATGGATCCACAGGCGGATCTTAAAACAAAAGATAACATTGTTCAACAGACTTTAGGCATCTAGAACTTGCAAGATTCCCTATTAACGCCCTGAGCTCCCAGCCAATTCCGTACAGTACCTGTCACTTAACCTTTTTGGAAAATACGTCAGTTTACACTGGTAAATACAATTAACCGACTCATTTGAAAACATTTATAAAAATTGATTTGAATGCACAAGGCACAACATATCTTTTATAACTTGGGACAATTATATAAATAATCTTGTATACAGATTTACATGTTCGTTATACATTCAGGGCCCGATGTAGAAACCGAGTCAAGATTAACAGACACGCCACAAGTATAGGCCCACAAGAGAGTGAGATACCGTTTCCCTTATGCAACTGTTAAGTGTATGCCTACACCCCGTGCTTAAGGCGTGGTCATTTTATAATATAATGATGCCAAGGATATTCGGGACATGGTCATTAACCCCTAAAGGCTTTTATTTCAAACAATACAGATTAAAGCGGGTTACCTCAATAATTTAATCAAAATACGACTAAACATTCAATACCCGACCAAGCGGTATTATTATAATACTGTATCCCAAGCCCGTATAGGGAATAAGTTAAGAGTATTTACCTGAGCTTAAAAATGAAATTTATACTCAGCCGTATATCCTAATCAGCAAGCATAAGTACTTCTACTGGGGCTCTTAATCTGGAACGAAGGTTTTATTAACCTGTTAGATTCCTAACGGGTCTTATTTAAGTCGTAACTTAGACCGGTTAGTTTTAAGGAAAGGTTTACGGTTCAAAACGCATGATTAAGCGAAGACCGGAGTAGAATGTGATTTAGACCCGACAAGTTTGGAGACTTGTATAATATGGGTAAACTAAACACATTCTGGATTTTGAGGCAAAATGATAAGGTTTGACCCGTTTTGGTCAATTTATGTAAACTAGTTACATAAACCGATCCGAACGCGAAATATGCGTAACAGGTAACCATAAGAGTCATATACATGTTTCCTAAGTTAATATGCCTTAAACATGTTGTGATATCAGTAAGATACCTTCCGTTATGCCCAAAACGAACTTAAAACCAATTTATGCCCGTAGGGGTATTTTGGTCATTTAAAAGGTTATAAAAGAGGTTTAATATGAATCTGAGTTTCAGATCTGATTTAATCAGTAAAAATACTTAATTTAATAAGTTATATCAGTAGGGTATTACACATATGTGAATTTTATCATTTATAACCAAACTATGCACCGAAGGGGCATTTTGGTAATTTCACATAAGGTTTAAAGGTCAGATTTGGAAACCTGAGCTTAAAACTTTTGCTTACTGTTAAAGTATATAGATTTACTAAAAATATCAGTAAGTATCAAGTGTTATATATTTAAAATAGTTTTTATACATACTATGCGTTTAAAACGCGTGAAAAGGCGATTTCCGGGTTTTTAAAGAAAAGCTGGTATTTTTATCATCTCAGAAAGCTTAAATTATTTTATTTATCATATAAAATCAGTTGCCAAAGGTTTGGGGTCAAAAGGGCATAATGGTCAACAATTAAGCATATAACGGAAACATGCAATGAATAGGATAACTAAGGATCCAAGTTGTATAACCTCAAAGGGTTACACTAACCTATAACCTGGTCCTAAAGGAATCCTAAGGTATATCTAAACTAAGCTAAATCGGGTCAGAACTGAAAGTCAAAGCAAAAGTCAACTTTTGCGACTTTCGGTTCCAAACCGAGCCTATACTTAGAATTGTCGGGTTGAACATGCTTAGACATGTTCAACTAATAATTACCAAGTTATTAAAGTGAGAAAACTGATTTTTATGACTTCTATATTAATAGTTATGAATTTTATTTAAAACAAACCTGTTCGACTTTATTAGGGTTTATTACACGTGTCAATACATCATTGGACGTGATTTTACGAGGTGTTACAGTTCGCACGAAGTTTTGAATCTAAATCTGATCTTTTTTTTTTAAGATCTGAGATTTTCAAATCTGTAATCGAAGAAGAAATTGATGGTTCAGGCCCCACTCCACACACACAACACACACTCACAACTCACTTATGTGCCACACAACACACACTCAAACTCTCACGTATGTATGCGTTATGAATGTGAAGATGTATAATGTGCAGAGAATGGAAAAACTTGCTGTGATATTTGATATTCAAAGAAAGGGTTGTTTTGATACAATTATTACTATCCTATTTATACTAAACAACTAAAATCTCATGCTAAAATAGATAACAAAATATCAGCTAACAAACTTCACAATTTCGTCCATGATCTCCACCAATTTACTCGGTCAACATCTTGACCAATTCACAAATCAAACTTGCTGCAAAAGGACTCCAATATTTTCACGTGACAAGTGCTAGAATGACCCTTTTACCCTTGATTTATTTGTTCTTTATGAGCTGTTTGTTCCTTTTGATTGATGATATTGTGTAGAGTTGTTGCAGAAATTGTTGAGTTGTAGATGTGAGTTGTATTGAGAGTAAACAAACGAAGAAGAAGAGATCTGAAATTGCAGGTTTACTCAAAATTGAATAGAGGCTTTGATTCAACTGAAAGATTTTATTGTTGACGAAAAAGATGATGTATGTGTGTTGTTTGAATGTATTAGATCTAGGATTGAAAAAGATGATGCAGGTTTACTCGAAAAATATGATTTTATGTGTGATGTTTGAATCTAGGATTGAAGAAGAGATAATGCAAATTTAAGGTATGATGAATAAAAGAAAGAAAAATTGCAGTAGATGAATGTTAGAAAGAGAAATTATGTGTACGTAAGACTATCTCCAATGCAAACGACGCCCTTAGGCGCCCTTAGCTGCTGCCACATCATATCCTTCAAAATCCTTACAAATCCTTAAAAACCACCAATTTCATTTCCAACCATACAAACATCCTTACATATCCTTACATTTTCCACATCATCACCCATTTTTTCTTTTAGTTTACCCATTTTTTCTTTAAGTTCACTTACTTAAATTATTAAGATGGTATTCAAATAATTAAATGATTAGATAATTAATATAAGTGCATATATTAAAATATCTTAATGACTCAATAACTAATAAAATCAAGCCCTTGCATTCGGACAAACCAAACAAATCTTAAAAAAAACATAGAAATTGCATACATAAAAACATTGTAATAAAAACTACTTTTTTTTAAACGATAAGATTATATGATTAATAGAACAGGGTCAGCATATGCTGTAAAAACCCGAACAAAAAACAGTAGAAAAGAAAATTGACAACTAACTCCCAATTACATTCGTCTATTTTACTATATCGCATATATTAAAAAAAAACTACTGAAATTATAAAAAAACTACTGCAAAGCTACTAAAATTATTTAATAAATGAAGGACATATTAAATGGGTAAAAAGAACAAATGCAAAATTGTGATCAGTTGTTGAGTATATTAAATAATTGGGGGTGGTGTAATTCAATTGATTATGACAAAGAATAAAAAAACATATATATTGGAAATAATGGCACAAAAACTTAAATATGCAAGCCTTGCAGTCGGATTTCATATGATTTAAGGATGGAAATTAATGGGCCCTTAACTTTGGATAACATCCACATTATCATGGGTACGAACATTTCAGACGCATTGGAGAAAGCGTAAGTAACATGTTATAAAGCCTCTTGAGCAAATGATCCATAGCCTAGCTATTCATTAAATAATAACGTGTCATTATTAACTAGTTTAGAGTTTACTAGAAATAATGATATTTCAACAAAACTACAGTTGACTACTACAATTTATGGTCCAAAATTTTCAAATAATGAAAACAAATTCCAACTCAAGAAAACATCACACGTTCACACCAAATACGGTTGACTCCTTTCTTTAAATTAAATGATATATAATGAAAACAAATTCCAACTCAAGAAAACATCACACGTTCACACCAAATACGGTTGACTCCTTTCTTTAAAAAGGATTTCTATATATGACAATCACACTTTCACACCAAATACGATTAACTCCTTTTTTTAAAAGGATTTTTATATATGAAAATGGAGTTTTCGTTTTTTTAAAGAATCTACGCAAAGTCTTAATATATTCTAGAGTAAATTGCACGGATGGTTCTTTTGGTTTGTCAATTTTTCACCTTTAATCTCTAACTATTTAAAATTACATGTTTGGTTCTTGTGGTTTGATCTATTGTTGCTTGAATAGTCCTTAAATTTGATGGGTCTTAGTTTTTTTTTTTCCAGTTAAGTCTATGTAAAATTACATAAATGCCCTTACCATTAAAATATAGTAATAAGAGTTAAATGCTTGGTTGGTCCCTGTGGTTTGCAAAAATTGCAGACTTGGTCCCAATGGTTTACTAATTACACGCGTGGTCCCTGTGGTTTTCAAAAATGCACTCGGTTGGTCCCTAGCCCTAACATCAGTTAAATTTATCAGTTAAGTCCATGTTAAATGACCAAAATACCCTTGCTTATTAACAAATACATAAACAGATCAATCTCTCACCTCTCTCTAACTCTCTTTCTCTCTCTGTCAGCTCTCTCTCTCTCTCTAGTTCTTTATTCTCACCACCACCCACCCTACCACCACTACCACACACCTGCGGCCACCGCCACCTAACCACACCGCCGCCACCACCTTACTCCCTCTCTCCTCTCTCAACACTTTCTCTCTCTAAAAAAACCCACTTCAAAACTACCACATGATCCATTGCATCCTCATTCATCCGAACCTCAATCGTAATCTCATCCTTACACCGGCACAACCATATTATACAACTTGGCTATCAAATCCTGCCTACTCTTAAGCTCCATCGTCGCCACCAAATCCTGACAATACCTCCGCCCACTCGCGTAGAACTTAAACACATTCTGCCCTTCTTTCATCAACAACGGCGAGTTATCGCCTTCACCCACACCTAACAAGCTAAAATTCTTATCGAAAATCGTATCTTTGGTTGCGAATTTGGCGGCCCAAGCTAAAGCTAAATTTTCATTCTCCTTCTTACCAGTAAAGTAATTAACAGCAAACATAATTAAAAAAGACACACAAATCATTTCAACTGTATAAGCCCTAATTCTCTTACTCAACGAAACCGGTTCCAAAACCCTAGCCTTTTCATTTTCATCCAATACAGAGTCATCCGACGTCGTTTTAATGACTTCCGGTGGAGTAATAACATTATTATTATCAACTGGAAAACCTTCAAACTCATCTTCATCCCAGTAATCAAAGGACGTGGTTTTGGGGTTTAGATCGGGATCCGATTGGGGAACAGGGGGGCCGTGGTGGGATTCGGGATCGGAGGGGGTGAAGAGGGTGGTGGGGGGCGGAGGAGGGCGGCGGGGGAGGTCGGAGAGGGGTGGTTGGAACAAAACGGTGTCGTCTTCGAGGTCATCGTCGGCGTCGAAGCCTTCGAAGTGGGAGTCGGCGGAGATGTGGTGGAGGAGGAGGGAGAGGAGAGCGATGAGGTAGAGGAGAGTGTCGCCTCGAAGGGAGAAGAAGAACGAGGATCGTGGAGTCGCCATTAGTGGAGTGGAGTGGAGGTGTTGGATTGATCTGGAACTGGATGGAGAAGAAAGGAAAGGGTGGTGGGGGGCGGTTTATAGAGAGAAAGGAGGTGGGTTATAAAGAGAGTTAATAAGCAAGGGTATTTTGGTCATTTAACATGGACTTAACTGAGAAATTTAACTGATGTTAGGGCTAGGGACCAACCGAGTGCATTTTTGAAAACCACAGGGACCACGCGTGTAATTAGTAAACCATTGGGACCAAGTCTGCAATTTTTGCAAACCACAGGGACCAACCAAGCATTTAACTCTAGTAATAATTAAAAAATATATTATATATTAAAAATTAATTTACACGTTAATAATATGTATTAAACCTATAAACCATAACATCTAAGATTTCTTTATCATCACCGCCCTCTCCACCTTGCCGCCACCACACAACCACCACCACCCCACCACCGTCATCATAGCCAGTGGCGGATGTAGCTTATACCAGGGGGCAACGCCCGCTACGGCTTGGCACGGAAAAAAATGGAAAAATTAATGTAAAATTCGGAAAATTTTGACGTTTTTTCGATTTCGTTACGGCTTATTTATAAAACGTTACGGCTACGATCCGTTTCTAGATCCGCCACTGATCATAGCAGCCACCACACCCATCGTCGATCCCCATTTTCTACCACCACAGCCGTCAAGAAACAAAAACAAATTGAAGTTGACACGAACACAAAGAGAATGAAGTTTCTAACCGACTGTACGAACGGAATCAACGATGGACTCCCACAACAGATCTTCCAAAACCAAGACTCTATAACACATATATTGTAAAGCTAGGTAAATCCGATTGGTGTAGACGATGGACTCCCGTCACAGATTTTCCATAGATGCTATACACATATATTGTAAAGCTAGGTAAATCCGATTGGTACGATTTATTAATCTTTTAAATATTATTTTTAATTATAAGGGTACTTTAGTAATCTCACACCAACTAAACTGGAAAAACTCACCATCCAATGAAAGGATTGTCCGAGTAACAATTGATTAAACCACAGAACCAAATATGTAATTTTAAAAAGTTGGGGAAATGTGAAAATCTGGCAAACACAACCAGGACCATCCGAACAATTTACTCTATATTCTAAGTTGACTTTAGATCATCAAATATATTCTAAGTTGACTTTAGATCATCAAATATATTCTAAGTTGACTTTAGATCATCAAATACAGGCTTCCTTGCGAGATGAGAAGAACATTGACATTCAGCTTAGCTTGTGCTGGTACATTTCTATCAGAATGCCTCATTACAATCATGTAATCGACGATCTGCCGATTTACAAAGCTGCAATAAATGACGATTGGGATTCCGTTAGTCAACTATTCGAACAAGATCCAGAGCTGCTGACAAAACAGATAACATACTGGTGGGAGACTCCGTTAATCATCGCGGTGGGGACGAATCGCTCCCACAGTTTCGTGGAGAAGCTTGTGGAGCGTATTATTGCCGTGGGTGCGGAGGATAAGCTGTTTGTGGGGAGTTATGGTGGAAACAACCCGCTTCATTATGCTGCTAAGGTTGGAAACACAACTGCTGCTAAGCTTTTGGTGGAGCAGAACCCTGATATGACGCGAGTTCCGAATCCATACGGTAATGTACCGTTGACATTGGCGGCCTGGCATGGAAATAAGGTGACCTTAAAATACTTGTTGACGGTGACTCGAGATTTAGTTCCGGGGGAGGAAGGATTTAGCCCATACACCGGAGTTGCTGGTGGAAATCTCATTACACTCACACTTATGGCTGGATTCTATGGTAAGTCCAATATTTGCCTATTTTGTCCTAAGGGGGTCGGAGTGATTGTGGGGAGTGGGATCGGGGAGGGGGTTGCTGCTGGGGGAATCATCTCTAGTGTTTGAATGGTGAGTGGGGAGTAGGAGAGAAGGAGAGAAATCGGTGACTAATCACCGAAGGTGAAGAAGGAGGGATGGAGGAGAGAGAGAGAGGAGAGGAGAGAAGAACCAATCAAATTTTTTTTTTAATTGAGTTGGTGTTTGAATCATACCTAGTGTTTGAGTAGAAAATACAAAGTGAAAGGAGGGAGTTGACATGACTTTATATCATTGGGTAGAGAAAACTCAAACACCCTAAAGTGTTTGAATCATACCCTCTACCCTAATATAATATCTTCGATCACGTATATAAGTTGCATGAAGTTTACCTTTGAAAAAAAATAACAAACCAATTCTTCTTCATACATTAAACACAGAATCTTTCATGTTGGTTTATTATGAATTCAAAACATCTATATTGCATTTGGTGATGCAGATGTGGCTTTAGATATAATCAATAAGCACCCAAACATCGTGTTGGAATACGATAGGAACGGCCAAACAGCTTTGCAGTTATTAGCTCTAAAACCAGAAATTTCTCGAAGTGGAAGCAGTCTACCATTCTGGGGACGGATCATCTATTCATGTAAACCTTTTTTTTTTTTTTTTTCAATTATCGCTATATTACATTAGCTTTAGCTACCCGTAGGTTAAATTTTTTAACTAATATAATTCACGTATCTATAAACAGAATTGCGTATGACAAAGCTAAGTTACAATTTTAATTTACAAACATAAAAATACATTATAAATCTCCTAAAACTTCATTGTATACAACGTTAGATGTTTTGTTTATAATTTTACGATCCACATCTAATATTAGTAACTTGATTTCGTCTCTACTCTTTACTCTTGATAGTGCCACATAAAAATTTTCATGGGTGAAAATCAATTCTTTTAAGTTTAAACCAACTCTTGATATTATATTATATTTAATAATATTTAAAATTATATTACATAAGTGTGTGATATATATATGTATTATACCATTTGAGACGTCAGATGATGGAGTTCTTGTGACATCACCTGCAAATATAATTAAAATGTTATTAGTTGTAAATAAATAATTTTATATTTAATTAAGGTATAATTAAAACTAAAAGTAAAATAATAAATAACGAAAATCTTACCATTTAAATAATCACCAGTGTTAGAAACTTTTGATGAAGATTTAAGACATATCCTTATATATTGAGTGTATAGTATTACAAAATCATAATTATTTTAACAAAATGAAATACAAATAACAATTGTGGAAGGACTGAATTATAAAAAGAATATAACAGATCAAAAAATAAATTTGTTATATATATGGAGTCGAGTTACAAATTAAAGGAGCACTAAAGTTATAATATTCGGAGGTAACCAACAATGTGAGTTTAATATTCTTAACATAGTAGATCTTTGAACAACACCTTTAGATATTCAAGAACACCTATTATACATATTATACATATTAAAAGAAAGAGTCCATGAACAGTGTTTTTTATTTTTTTAATATTGTTTTTTTTTCTAGGTTTTTATTATTATATTGATTTATTTGTTTAATTGATTTAAATATATATTTTTATATAACTTTTATGATACGATCAAAGTACCCAAAGTACCCGTTATCAAACAAGAAATCATAAAAATGAATTTATACTGGTACCGATGTTGTTCAGTACGGTATGGTAGCGATACGATATTAATTCATCGAAAGCAAAACCACTAAAAATAAATATGGATACGGATACAGATGTTATTCAATCGGTTTTAACTGAATTTGGTACGATAGCGACACAATATCCGTTTAAAAAATATATATCGTAATGTTGAAATAAAAAGAGGGGAACAATTGTTTTTGATTTTTTTAATATTGTTTTTTCTAAGGTTTTATTATTTTATTAGTTTATTATTTTAATTGATTTAAGTATATTTTGTTATCTCATATAACTTTTAAGATACGATCAAAGTACCCGTTATCAAACAGAAAATAATAAAACGTAATATATACCAGTACCGATGATGTTCGGTACAATATGGTAGCGATACAGTATCAGTTTATTGAAAACAAAAAAACTAAAAAAAATGTTGGTACCGATACAAATGTTTTCAATTGGTTTCGATTGGGCTTGGTACGATAGTGGCAGAATATCCGTTTTCAAAAAAATATCGCAATGTAGAAATAAAATAAACATAAAATGCAAGCGAACCGAACCGATATCAACTGAACAACATATATAGGTACCATATCAATATGTGTTTTTTTTTCGATCGATGTAGTGCTTTCTCTTTCAATTACTATATCGAGTGCATGTACTGTAACGAACCAAATTGATACCGACTTAATCCCCGCCGCGAAGCGCGGGATAACATCACTAGTTCAAAACAAAAAGCACTACCAGCACAACCACAGGTTGAACACTATGCTATAACAATTGTAAAACACTATATAATATAATATATAGTAAATTACGATTTTGACCCCTGTGGTTATATTACTTTTACCCTTTTAGCCCAATTTTTTTTAACATCTGAGCTCCCATCGTCTTTTTTTTTTTCTAACCCTTTTGGCCTCTAACGTTTTTTTTTCTAATCCTTTTGGCCATAACATTTAATGGATGAGGTTAGTTTTAGGGGCCAAAAGGGTTAAAAAAAACTTTGGGGGCTCAGATGTTAAAACTTTTTTTTGGCTAAAAGGGTAAAAGTGGTATAAGCACAGGGGCCAAAATTGCAATTTACTTTATAATATAATATAATAGTAGATTATTAAAATTTGCAAGTGGTTTCTATTAAATGTTAAAATTATATAATAGTAGATTATTGAAATTTGCAAGTGGTTTCTTTTAAATGTTAAAGCAAAGTGGTTTGTATTAAATGTTAAAATTATATAATAGTAGATTATTAAAATTTGCAAGTGGTTTCTTTTAAATGTTAAATTTTGAATAATTTTATTGCAAAATAATAAAAGGAAGTTATACAAAAAATTGAAGTCTGACTTTTTGAAAAAAAATTTATCCTAAAAGTATTATCAAGTTGTAGATATGAAACTTATTCTTCTATTTTTTATAGAATGGAATGGTTAAAAAGGTAAATAATGTAGTTTTTTTTCCTATAAAAGATCACATAATTTAACATAATTAATGACATCTCTACACAAGTAATGTTCTTTATAAATAGAGTAAATTACTACTTTGACCTTTGTGGTTTAGCCAGTTTAAACATTTCAGCCAAAAAGTATCTTTTAATATTTGAGAGATTATTAATGCAATTACTCATTTTTTTGTCATTTGGTTATTCTCACTATTATTATTTAACAAATTATGTTTTAACTATACAAATAAATATGTATTTTCTTTAATCGTTTATAAAAGTCGTTTAAAAAAATTTGTTTTTTACATTTTGTTTAAACCATCTATCGTTTTTAAAATTGTTCCTTTTTAAACTATTTGTTTTCTGAAATCGTTTTTTTAATCTTTTGTCTTTTAAAGTTTTTTTAAACACTTCATTTTATGCCATTCTTCTTAAAATCATTTATTTTTTAAACATTTTTAAACAACTCACTTTTTAAATCGTTCATTTTTTAAACAACGGCGTGTATAAAAAACAAAAGAAATGTAAGATTTGAAAAGAAAAAAAAAAGAAACATTCCAATAAAAAGTTTGCAAAAAATCGTTCATTTTTCAAATTTTATTTAGAATGGTTTATTTCTTTTTCAAATCTTTCATTTCTTTGGACCGTTTATTCATTCAAAATTCGTTATTTTTTAACCTTTCGTTTATTAAATTCGTGCGTTTTTTAGTACCTTACACTTGTTAACTTATTTTTTAAGGTTTTGTTTTTTATAAACGTCATTTTTTAATCTTTGATTTTTGAAATCGTTCGTTTTTAAATTCCTTCGATTTTTTAAATCGTTCATATTCTGAAGTTCTTTTTCCCTAATGGCAAGTAAACTAAATACAAAGTTTCAAAAATGAATGATTTCAAAAACGGTTCTAAAAGGAACGACTTAAAAGAAACGCTTTTAAAAATTAACGACTTAAAAGTGAGTTGTTTAAAAATGTTTAAAAGTATTTGTAATCTTTAAGAGATTATTAATGCAATTACTCAAGTTTTAGTTATTATTACATTATTTTCACGATTATTATTTAACAAAACATGTTTTATATATATATATATATATATATTCAAATAAATATGTATTTTCATTAAGCATTTGTTTTTTTATAAACTTTGTTTTTTAAAATGTTTTGTTTTTTTACCCTTATATATATTTATACAAAGACAACAATTTTTTTAAACCCAAACAAAAGTTTATAAAGCCATCAAAACAGAGCCACTACCTAGCAAGATGCTATGCAGAGACCGAAATACCAAACGAAATACAAGAACGCTCACTCCACAAAACTATAACACAACCCAACTCAACTACAAGGCTAACCCCAAACCACCAGAAAGACTAAAAAAATCCAAAATAGAAAATGAAGACCAGTTTGTGCTATTAACTCCCGTGATCTTTGACCTCTTAAGCATCCGCCAAAGAGTTGTCTCCTTTACGTCTTCAAACATTTTTGATTGTGTTGTGTTAATTCCTTTGAACGCCTTGTCGTTCCTTCTAAGCCACCGTTTCCACGTTGTCATCGAAAACACTTCGTGAATCACCTTTTTCTTCTTAGCATGCACATCCAAATTAAGGCAAAATTACAGGATCTAATCTAGCGACTCAAATCGAGGAGGGACCGACAACTTAGCCGTACACAAACCTTCCACCATAATGATCTAGCCAAAACACATGACACGACATATGGTCTACCATTTCTTCACTTGTTGTTGCCAACCCAAGCATCTTCCATCCCCAAATATTGTACCCCTATAGCAAGAGCCCTTGTTGTTGGGATCTTGTGATGAACTGCTCTCCAAACAAAATAGTCAGCTTTTGGAGTGGCAATAGTATTCCAATTGAAGAGATAGACTTGCGTAGCTGCATTTACACCCCCAAAACAGTCTTCTCCAACCTTCTTTACTGAGAAATCTTTATGCACCCCATTCGAGCTCAACCCCCATATATCTTTGCCCTCGGTTATTAGCATCTTCCGTAGCAAGACCATTAGGTTTTCGTATTGTGTCTTTTCTTCATCCGTATTTGGTAGCCTCCTCCAGCCCCAATCCCATAAAACCAATCCTCCCACCCTTTTGTAGCGTTCCGCTACCTCAATGTTCTTTAGCCTAGCTATATCGAAAATCGCATGATATTGATACTTTAGCCTGCCTCCTAGAACCCAAATGTCATTCTAGAATTGAGACATTAAACCGTTTTCTACTGAACGTGCAAAATTTTCCTCTACCCGAGTGTTATATTTCAACAACTCTTGTCCATCGTTATGATGACTTTCCAGACTCTCGGAATTTTTGTTTTCGCGTGGAACAAAATTATATTTCCGCCCACTCCCATGAATTGGTCGTTCCACCTTTACCCACAGTTGATCCGCTGAGGACTTAAACCTCCAACACCATTTAGAGCTAGAGACTAGGTTTAATTCACTAATGCTATCAACTCCTAATCTACCCACTCGTTTAGGCTTGAGAATTCTATCCCATGCCACATACCTTATTTTCTTTAATGAAGAGGAACCGCTCCACAAAATGTAACACCCGTAAATTTTCGTCCAACTATGAGACGACACGTGTCCCAAATCTCCAACTAAGGAGTGGGAATTTTTCGTTCAACTATATAATGATACGTGTCCAATCCTCCAACTAATACCGACTATGTGGAAGGAGGAAGGAACCATACTGTACGTTCATTGAAACGTGTCTTGTATCTCTGACTGATCCCGACTTTGTGGAAGATTGTTTGTGGAGGGATCAAATGCGTCAACATGCCAAAGTTTTGGTCTCTCAGTGACCCTTACGGACCCCAAGGCGTAAAACCTTACGGACCGTAAGGCAACTGAAATGTTGTATCTGGCAAGCGGTTATGGATTGTAAGCCCTATGTGCTTATGGACCGTAAGCTGTTTAAAATCCTGGTGCGCTGAGGTCCTTACGGATCGTAAGCGGTTAACCCTTACGGCCCGTAAGGGACCATGCTGGCAGAATTAAACTTGCTCTCCAAGGCAATCTACATAAGTGTGATACCTATCTCGATTTTACCACTCTCTTCCTGGTTCTTACACATCATGACACACTTGCTATCATCCTAGAGCATGTGGCAACACATGGCTTTATCCTATGATCATTTAGCAACTATAAATAGCTCCATAATCTCACACTTTCAACTTGCTCATTCACATTCTTTCTCTCTATCTTCTTGGAGCTTGTTTCCATGCTTTGGAAGCCTCCATCTGAGTTCTGAGAGTGTTCTTCAACACTAGTAAGTGCTCTTCTTAGTCTATTTCATTTTAATAGGCTAGTTATTAGCCAAAAGTCAAACAGTTTGACTTTCTGTTTGACTTTCGGTTATGACCATTATGGTTAAGCCAATGTTCGATTCGAACATGGCTACGTGATCATAATAATGAGGGTAATAATCCCCTGAGATTATACCTTCTAAAGATCATGTTAAGTAGGCGTAATGACGAGTCGATTTTATATTAAATAAAAGGTCAAAAACGTAAACTTTGCAAATTACGCTAATCAAGTTTCTAACTATCAAAACTTTAAGTTTTGACATCATAACAGTTTATTAAACATATTAGCACATGTCTAATCATTTCCAACTCGTCATTTGTTGTATAGAGCTCAATTCTATATCGAAAGTCATGCAGTTTGACTTTTGTTTTAACTTTCGATTCTAACCCGTTTGGTCAATGTTAGAACTTGTTTAAAATTGTTATTGTGACCATATTAATATAAGGTATAACCCTTTGAAGTTATACCTCTTGGTCTTGTTATTTGGTAGGTCAAATGACAAGTCTAGTAATTATATTTTAAAAAGGACGACTATGCCCTTTTCATCCTAAAAGCTAAAGAAATGGTTTTCAAACCAAATTAGTTAACATTCTGACTTTAAAAAAATGCATAATGTTATAAAATGTGTTTGACACCTTGGACTTGTCATAAGACCCATCTAACCTTCTGAACCCGCTTATACGTACATAACTAGTTATACGAACCTAGTTCATATAATTTAGGCGTAATGGGTCTAAATACTTCAAAATCACTTCAAAACAAAATGTTTGGTTAGTTGACCTTTATCCAAGGAGTCATTAGACTCGGATAGGCATAAACCACATTCGTTCCGATCTATGCTTAATCTAGCGAATCTATTCTTTAGTAACGGGTCATATCTAAAGGGACTAACCTTTGACCCGTATACATTCCCACCCCTATCCCATATAACTTACTTTTATTGAGGTCACCTGTGTTTTCTCTCCCCTACATTCCCACACTGTATTCCGAATTTCCTCCTTTGAGAATTTAATTACAAAGCTTTCCGCTTCTTCCACCACTAAACATTTAAAAACCATCCCCAAGCATCAAGGGACGGTTTGGTAATGGTCTTCAAATTTCTCTTTAAAGTTCTGAAACGCCTTTCTTTGATGATTGTAGGATCCGAAATCCACTCACCATCTATAACTAATCCGTTCAGCTTATTTTTCTCCCTCTTGATATTAGTAGAAAAATGAAGAGTTTTCGTCACCGTGAATAATCTAATATGTCTTGGTTCTTTGATCAAGTTCCTTAAGCTTATCTCATTCCACCCTTCTGATTAGGATTCAATGCTCTTTCCACCGAACTTTCTCCTCTTCGGTTAAAGGCCTAGTTTTAGCAACCGATTCTAACCTCCCTGCTTCAACAATAGTTTTGTGCCTAACTCGTCCATCCTCCTCCTTCACCTTCACCATCCATGCCTTTATACAATCTTTTCTTTTTCAGTATTTGAAGGAGCACTACATCACAAGCATTAGATGTGAATTCCACCCCCAATCTACTAATCACCTGCTCTTGTAATCCGGGTTTACCAATCCAAGAACTAAAACGACAAAATGACAAGAGAGTGATCTTAAACATCTTTGTCCAAAGCGGTCACTTTAGCTTCCGACCATTTAGAGAAAAACCCGTCACACACTAAAATCCTATCGCTTTTACTTAATTTGGACCCATACCTATTGAAGATATAAAAGTACTAAAAGCCAAAGCATCACCTGGAACAAACGTCGAATTGCACCTCTGCTTCAGGTAGGACTTCCTTGAAATCCCCTTGGGCAGTTCACGTACCATCCAATTTGTCTTTAAGGTCCAAAATTTCCAACCACATGCTTTTTCTAGAACACGGGTCAGACGGCACATAAACGTTGTGAACGTATAGCATATCTGACTCCCCCACAAGCAATCCACCCATCAAAATATAGTTCTGACATGATAGCTTTATGGAAACCCTGTAAACCGAAAGGTTCGAAATCAAGATTAAACACCTGACCTACCGGCTGCATCGACCACCATATTCTAATGTGTAGAGCTATCCCAGAAACTACTTATGTGAGCGTCTGTCATACCACCCATTTGCGTCTACTGAATAGCTATAAATGACAAATTGTAAGAGCATTTAAGACTCCTAACCTTACAGGCTTTATACTTAACACCCACTCCTTTTATATTGAAGGTCAAATAATTCATTTGATAATAGCGGCCTCCATCTCGTTCTCAACCGAAACCATAAGATCAGCCTCAAACCCCTTTAATGGTAACCTAACAACCTCGCCAACCCCCATTGTCTGCTCTGCCTATGTTCTCTTGTTTGAATCACTAACTATCTTTGTCACCATTGGTTCCATTCGTCAGTCTAAACCTCTTCAATTCCGCCCCTTCTTCCACCACTCTCCAATCAGACTCCGAACCATAACTGAAAACCCTCCCTGGTTATCAAATGAGTCTAACGCTTCTTCTAATTCTTTATCAATCGATTTTCTCTTAGATCTTCTTACACTCTTGCATTTTTCATTTGCATTGATTGACACGGAGCTTGAAGCATCACCATTAGAAGCCCTTGAGTTTAGGTTGAAGCTCGTATGCTTTAATTTTCAACTTAAATCACCAACACTCCAATGGGACATGGAAGTCCCAGCCCTTTTTCCTTTTTTTTTAAAAAAAAAAATCATGCCCTTAAGGAGAGCGCCCAGTTCTTTAATGAAATCAAATTGGGTCGTCCCACCTCGAGTAGACTGCAAGGGAGGGTCCCTCATTTCAGCCAACTTTTGAATATATGCATGGTCACGACTCACGAAATCGCCTTAAGCCGCCATCTCCTAGTTTCCATGCACGTAAAAGACAACAAAAAAGTTATTAAAAACAAATAGGTAGGTATGTTGACATAGCTGCTAACGTGGACTACCACATAGGTGAAAACAAGATGATGAGTTGTCCTTGATGCTTTCCTTTAGTTGCATATTGGCCGTTAATACTTAATACTGAATTCCGTACCTATTTTGAAAATAATGAATATTTAAGTTCGTGAATTTTTAATCTTGTAACTTATGTTACTATCTTTTTAATAACATGTTCGGAAGGTTGTGCAGAATTGAGTGTTTTCTTTTGCTTATGGCCGGTTTTTAATGTTTTTGTGTTTGCTTGATGTAAGTGATACCTGTAAAGAAGATCAGTGAGAGTGAAGGAGCTACTCACGCCAAATTCTTGTCAAGAATTTTTGCTAAGGTATTATATATCTATGTTTTCATTCATTTATATTGTTCGAAAACCCAATCTATCACTACGAATATTACTTTAAGATTATTGGATGATCCACAATTGAGTGGAGAAGGCTATATATACAACATGAAAAGCTTTAGTGCATATAAAAATGGTTCACAAACTGACAAACATTATGTACACAATATTTAATTAGCATGTTAGATATGACTACTAAAATTATTACTATAATAACAATGCAACGTGTATCCTAAATAAGGCGCTTTTGAAGGTTTAACGCATTTGAATACACATCAGATGACCTCAATCTCTAATGATCCTATTTGAGTCCGGCTAGTTTACTTAGCAAGCCAGATTGAGCCCTTGAAAAACTGCTTTTGAAGTCTATGAACCATCTTCTCTAACATTTATGTGTGCTTAAAAAAAAAAGAAACAGACCTTCAGATCTTGCCATGAAGCAGAACGAGGTAATCCAGTGACATTAACTGCAACGCAACCTAACGCAGCAATAACACCTTCCGGCCAATTAAAAACAGGCCTGAACAAGGCTGAAACTGGTATGAAACATCTAAAAATGGCTTGGAACCAGCCTAAACCAACTTAAAACATGTCTTAACCCCCTAAAAACAGTTCATTTACACTCTACCCCTTGTTAAAAAAAGGCCCTTGCTTCTTAAGCGCCTTGCATAAGGCGTTCTCAAAACTATCAAAATTACCAGCATACCTTATACTTCACACATAAGACGTCTAAAACTTCATGATCTAGCACAAAAACAAAAGAATAACCATAAGTCACCAATTACATAAGCAAATAAACCACAATAATATTGTAAGTTCTGATGAGAGGGATTGTGGACCACACAAACTATGATGATATGAAACATGCGGTCAGTTTCAGATAATAGTTTTACATTACATAAAGACTGTGTATTCTCTTTACTGGTTTGAGTGTGATGTTGAATGGTACAGTTGTGTGAATCTTTTGCAATTTTGTAATGTATCTATACTTTTTGTTTTAGATAAGGACGCTTGATGACTCACTTTTCTTTAATGTGTTTTCTAAGGCCTACATACAGGTATGTTTTCTAAGTAATTTTAGTTTACCTTATTCTGCAAATGCAATCATCAATTACTTGATGACCATAAACAGCACGAAATCAAATAAAATGATACTAAATCAAGAACTATATGCTTATGAAACTAAATTGGAATGAAAATCGTACCTTTGTGTGATTGAATTCAATTTTAATGCAACTATCAGTCCATCAAATACGAACAGGGGCAAAATCAAACCTTCTTTCAGCACCAGATGGAATCAATACGAACAACGTCAAGAATAGAATCAATAAGCTCTACTCCTTCCGTATAATGACCTTTCGCCCAATTTCGGCACCAGACTGCCCGAACACAAAGTTACACGGCCAGAAGACCTGACCATACGGACCAGATCGAACACTGTCCATGGTCCCTGGCTCGATGTCTAGTAAAACGTCTTAAACAAAGAGAGGCGAGGTGTAGTTGCCCGCCACCACTTCTAGGTTTTACAGTTTCTCGGCAGGCGGTTCCCCCTTTTCCGGTACCGCAGTACCATTTGAACAAATCTCTTCATCAGGAGCGATTTAGGATATTTTCCACAAGGGTGCCAGAATCTCCCCTTTAGAGCCGCTACATGGGGATTTAGGGAATTCACGTAGTTCACTTCGATGAATCGGATGGAGAATATAAATGGACCCATTACACGAACTTTGAAGATAGGAGATGGATTCATGGCGAACAAAACTTTAACCACGTCCAGAAGGTTATTTTGCACCAGATCTGGTGGTGGATTTTTGAAGATGAAAGTGTTTTACAATTGGGGAGCGAGGGAATTAGGGTTTAGAACGGAGACAAGAGGGAAGTGGAAATTTAGAAGTGAAAATATGAAATTTTTTAAAAGTTTAAAGTAAGAAAAATTTAGCGCCTAATAAACTATAAAATTCGGTTTTTATATCGTACCGGATTTGACTCAGAAACAGTTTAATCGGGTGTATCTAGCGGTTTAACTGACCGGCTTTTAAAACACTTTTGGTCACGCAAACTAATATATTTATACTTATATAAATTTATAGATATAAAGTTATAAAAAGTAAATTGAAATTATATATATATATATATATATATGTGTGTGTGTATTTGTAAAAATATATAAATTACATGTTTTAAAAAAGTAAATTCAAAATTTTAATTTGAACCATACAGAAAAACTTATTGAAACAACTGACATTAAATAAGACGTAACCATTTAAAATCTAACATGAAATCCTAACGCCTATCATGGTTTATCAAGAGTTATTGTGACTATTAATCCTAGTATGTTACATTAATAAGATCAACAATACTTTGTTATGGTCCATTAAGGGGCTGTTTGGCAACTTCTTAATGGTTAAGTGCTGAAACAGTAAAAGGTCTGAACCATTAAGTGCTGAACCATGAAGTACTGAACCATGATCCATTAAGACATGTATGATCAACTATTCAACATGGTGGTCTATTAAGACCCGATATGGTTCATTAAGACATATATGATCTAATATTGCCCATCGTGATTCATTAAGGCCCAATATGCCATTTTAAGAATTATATGATCTGCTATTAGCCATTACGATCCACTGATGCCCAATATGGTCTATTTAAGACATATGTGATCTATTATTGTTCATTGTCATCCATTAAGGCACAATATGGTCCATTAAGACATATATGATCTACTATTGTTCATTATGATCCATTAAGGCCTAATATGGTTCATTAAGACATATATGTTTAACTATTGGTCATTGTGATCCATTAAGGCCCAATATAGTTCATTAAGACATATATGATCCACTATTGTCCATTGTGACTCATTAATGCCCAATATGGTCCATTAAAACATATATAATCAACTGTTGGCGATTGTGATCCATTAAGACCCAATATGGCCCATTAAGACATATATAATTTACTATCGCCCATTGTGATCCATTAAGGCCTAATATGGATCATTAAGACATATATGATATAATAGGGATTAGTTTGGTACCGAATGTACCAGTACCGAACATACCGATCCCAAAAATTGCCAAAATTTGGTGCTAGTATCGGCATAGAAAAAACACTCGGTATGGGACGGTACGGTTTTTGAAGGTAAAAGTTGATAAAATACTGGTTCCATAATGATGAACTGTAAGTTACGATCCCAAAAAATGCTAAAAGGTGGGTACTGAAATTTTAACGATACGGTACCATTCAAAATATATTAAAAACATATGATTATTAAAAAACGTTGTCTACAAAATAAAAAATATATTACAAAAAATGTATATAAGCGTATCTCATATGCATACATTGACTTATTATTTAGAAAAAAACATGAGTAATAACAAAAATGGTTTAGATAATATAATATTTAATAATAGTTTGAATTTTTTTATTAAATAATGTAATTTATAAATGAGAATATTATTTGAGCGAGAAGTTTTAGGGTGATATATTTTGGGGGGAACTTATGGCATAGAATCAAATATTTTGGAGAGAATTTTTAAAGATGTAGTATGTTTAACCTTTGGGCACACATTTTTCCCATAACATCTGATATCATTCCGTTACACAAAAATAAAAAAGTGACGATGGTATGACAAATATTTATGTAAAGCCACATAAATTATTGTAATTTTAAGTGTGGTTATTGTCTAACTTTTGGGCACACAAAATAATATATGTGGTCATATGTATTAGATTATAGCCACATTATCAAACATGTACAATGGTTGTAGATACCATTTGGCCACACTTTTCTAGTGTGGCTATTTTTTCTCAAAGTGTTTGCTAAAGGTTTCGAATACATCTGTTTTTGGTCACATGAAACAAATATTGTGGTCGTAGATTACATTTGGCCACACTTTTCTACCATGGCTAATAAATATCACAATTTTTTTTTCTTAAAGTGTGGCTAAAGGTTCCAATAGATGTGTTATTGGTCACATGAAACAAATATTGTGGCCGTATATCACATTTGGCCACGGTTTTCTAGTGTGGCTAATAAATGTCACATTTTTTTTTTTCTTAAAATGTGGCTAAAAGTTTCAAATATATGTGTTTTTGGTCACATGAAACAAAAATATGTGACCGTATATCAAATTTTGCCACACTTTTCGAGTTTTGGCTAATAAATGTCACATTATTTTCTAAAAGTGTGGCTAATGGTTTTGAACTGGTATACAATGGTCACATTAAATAATAAAATATGTGGCTAAAAGTATTTTGAAATGTTGTGAATGACCTTTAGTCACACATTTAATAAAAAAGTGGAAGAGCTGTTTTAGAAAAAGTGTGGCTAAAGCCCTGTTTGGCGTAGTGAACTACAAAGGTGGTGGGTTAATTAATATCCCCCTCAAGCGAGACGGTGGTGGACCGGTATGGAGCATATTCCTAAAGAATTCAAACTAGGGTCTAGGAAGACTTTTAATGAAAATGTCAGCCACCTGGAGCTTGGATGGAACAAATCGAGTGTGTAATTTCCCCGAAGAGACTAATTCACGTATAAAATGGTAGTCCAACTCAATATCTTTAACCTGTTTGTGTGAAATAGGATTTTGCGTGAGAAACAGAGCGCTACGGTTGTCACATAAGATAGTTGGGCGACTTGCGAGAAGCGCATGGTTCTCCTAAAAGATGGGTTATCCAAATGATTTCAGTTGCCGTCTTCGCCATAACGCGATATTCAGATTCGCACCTAGAACGAGAGGCTGTCAGTTGTTTCTTGGCACTCCATGAAACAAGGTTTCCACAAAAAAATATGGAGTATCCATATGTGGATCAGCGAGTCTCAAGACAGCGAGCCCAGTCAGCATCAGAGTAACTGAGAAGAGTTGTCTTAGTTGGTTTAGAAAAAGTGAGACCAAATTCCAAAGTTCCTTTTATGTATCGAAGAATCCGCTTGACTTCTTGATAATGATGAACTATTGGAGCATGAAGGAATTGACTCACTTGATTAACAACATAAGAGATGTCGGGTCGAGTGATGGTTAAATACTGTAATGCGCCAACAATAGAGCGATAGTGTGTTGGATCCGAATAAGGTTCACCAGCGGTAGTGAATGATACATTTGTGGCAAGCGGAGTGAAGGCCAGTTTAGCATCCAACATTTTTGCACGATCCAAGATATCACGGGCATATTTGGACTAATTTAAAAAGAGACCATCAGAGATATAGATGACTTCAAGCCCAAGAAAGTAGTTAAGCTTCCCCAAATCCTTAATAGCAATTTTTTTTTGTTTAGAGTAGTGTTGAAGGTCCTGAGAAGTTGATCTTGATTACCAGTTAGTATCAAATCATCAACATAAACTAACAAATACATAACAGATGCTCTTCGTTTATAAATAAAAAGATACGTATCACCCGGACTGCATGAGAAGCCATTATCAATTAAAAATGTGCTCAACCGATGAAACCAAGCACGCGAAGCGTACAAGGCTTTGTTTAATTTGCATACATGATTAGGAAACTGGGGATTAAGCCTGGTGGTTGTTCCATATAGACACATTTGGTAAGATGCCCATGTAAAAAGGAATTATTCACATCAAGTTGATGTAGTTTCCAATTATTAAGAACGACCAAGGAAAGGATCATGTGAACAGTTGAAGCTTTAACCACCGGGCTAAAGGTTTATTAGTAGTCAACACCTGGTGCTTGGCTATACCCTTGAGCAACAAGACGAGTTTTGTATCGTTCAATGGTGCCGTCGGAATGGAACTTAGTTCGATAGAGCCATTTGGAACCGACAATGAGACGGTTGATATGATGAGGAACAAGGGACCAAGTATGATTTTTATTTAGGGCGTCAAGTTCACGATGCATGGCCTCCACCCATTTTGGGTCTTTGGCCGCAGACTTGAAACCTTTTGGGTCATAGGAGGCAAATAGGGCACTGTGTAAGGCATGATGAGAGACACAAAACAAATTGGCTTGGTGGCGGGGATTTGAAGATGGCGACTTTAGCACGTGTAACCATAGGGTGAGAAGGGATATGTGGGGGTGGTGGAGGAGTAGGAATAGGGTTGGACATAGGTGAGGTAATATTGGTATTGGGAGGCGGTGAAAGTCGTGTATGAGGAGGAGAATGGGTTTGAGGTATGGTTACGGTTGGGTTGTGGTTGGTGAGGGGTTGTGGGGTGGTAGACGTTGTATCAGTTGTATCTTAAGGAGGTGGTGCATTGGTAGTTTGGAAAAGGGTGGGAGACTCCATGCAAAGTTGTCAAGGAGTAATTGAAGGTGGCACATGGGTAGGTTGGGTGTGGGTGGGATAGACATGAGGTGTTGAGTTAGTGTATGAAGTGGTTTCATGTTGGACGTGATCCATGGGTGTGTCCAAAAATGTAGTAAGTTGAAGCTCATAGATTGATTTTTCATGGAGATTGCCGATGAAGGGAAAAATATCTTCATTGAGTTTCGCATGGCGTGAAATATAATTACGGGATGTGATCGGGTCAAGACATTGATACCCCTTGTATTTAGGACTATACCTAACGAAGATGCAAGGTAAGCTTCTCGGGGCAAGTTTGTTCTCGGAATAGTTACGTCAATAAGGGAATACGCGACAACCGAAAGCCCGAAAGGTGTTGTAGTTGGGTGGTTGGGAGTATAAGAGCTCAAACGGAGACTTCCCATCAAGGATAGTGGTTGGTAACCGATTGACAATGAAGATGGCTGATGAGAAAGCTTCAACCTAACAGGACAGGGGCAATCGAGCATTAAATAACATCGCCAAACCGGTTTCAACAATATATCGATGCTTACGTTCTGTCCGTCCGTTTTGCTTTGGAGTAGGGTTGGCATAACAGGTTAACCCGATCTGTTAATACACAAACACGATAAAACACGAACCCGAAACACGTAAACACGAACATGAACCTGTTAATAAACAGGTTACACGACACGAACCGCGTGTGTTTGTGTATAATTCATCTCAGGTACCACGATTGACAATCCCATGTCCACACCCACATACAATATTTTTTAATTTTTAATTATTAACATGTACTTAACGAGTCTTAACAGGTTAACGAGTTTTAACCTATTCAGAGACGAAACCTGTTAAGGTCTTATCGTGTCGACCTGTTTTAGACACGAAACCTGTTAAGGTCAAACACAAAACATGATAACTTCGTGTAGGTTCGTGTCGTGTTATCGTGTTCGTGTCAGAATTGCCAGCCCTACTTTGGAGTGTATGGGCACGACAATCGGTGGAAAGTACCATTTTCATCAAATAACGCCTGAACTTTATGATTAACAAATTCAGTTCCCCCGTCACTTTAAAAGACTTTAATTGTGCAAAAGAATTGGGTTTGAACAAACTTCATAAAAACCGCTAAAATTTTGTAAAACTCTGATTTTAGTTTTAGCGGATAAAGCCAACAAAAACAGGAGTAATCATCAACAAGAACAACATAGTACCGATAATTATCAATGGACAAAACTGGTGACGGGCCCCATAAATCACAATGAATAAGGTCTAAAGGGTGCAAAGCCCGTTTATGATTAAGTTCAAAGGGTAAACGATGACTTTTAGCAAGTTGACAAGACGAACAAACACCCGGTTTGGGTAAAAGAGCGGTAATAGATAAACATCCGGATTTTTTTTTAACATAGTAATAGTATCAAAATTAACATGCCCTAAACGGGGATGCCAAACCTCAAAAGACGCTTTAGGGTGTGTAGCGGATGCAATAAAAGCTTAATAACCCGGTAGGAGGACATAAAGTCCGTTCTCACAACGACCGTGGGCTAGAGCCTATTTTGTTTGGCGATCATGGATAGAGAAATAAGGATAAGAGAGTAAGACGTCAACATAATTATCTTTTGTCAATTTACTAATTGATAATAGGTTCTTGGTGAGACAGGTACAAACAAGACGTCTTTTAAATAGAAACGGTATTACCATTTCCAAAGGTGACGGATTCGTTACCTGTCGCGGACAAAGGTTTATGAACAGATTCTTTAGAGGAAGTCATATGATCAGTGGCACCCGAGTCAGCAATCCAATCGGGCCCGAAAGTGTTGGCGGTAATTCCTGACTCATCATAAGTCGGTGATATAAAAGGGTGTGACAAAGGAGTTCAAGTCACAAGTCGGTGAACTTGAGGGATCAATTTTGACAAGTTGGTAAGGTTAGACATTATTAAGAGTCAAGAGAAGATAAACCGAGTTATGGTTCATGAGTTATTGTAATCAAGTTTTTTGAGTTATACTTTCTTGGTTATAATAAAAGTTCTCGGAGAGTTATTCCATTCGTTCTTGTTATTGTGTTTGATTATTCAAAGCCAAGTTCAAGAACCTTAATCGAATAAGCCACCGTCAGAAGAAGCCATCATTGCGGGAAGAATACCTCACGTCGTCGCGGTGTTTTCGATTGAACTAAGCCGAGTTCAACCGTTGTCGTCACCGCCACTTGCGCTCTCGTCGCCGACTTGAAAAAAAAACAAGGTGTTTTATTTTTTTTGTGCTTACGAGGAGTTGAGTTATTTAAAAAGGTTAGTTTTGATATTTTGTTTGCCCGCAAATCAAGAAGAAAAGCACATGAGGTTTCTTCGTCCATTAATTGTTTTATCAAGAAAAAAAGTCAATTTAATTGTTTTATTTTTATTTTTTAAACAACGTTTAAAAGGTAATAAACAAGGCTGTTTATTTATCTTTTTGGTTCAATAAGTTTGTGTTTGACCATTAAACGTTCATTATTGTTTGGGTTGGACAAGCGAGTTCAATTCAAGATTTGTCCTTTATTCCGTGTTTCTGTGAGCAAACGCGTTCGGTTCTGAAAAGTTGTTCAGAAATCAATGACGGACGGGGACAGATGACCACTGGTTGTGGTTAAGGATCAGAGTACCACAACTTTACATTGTCCAATGTTAACCGAAACAAATTACAACATCTGGGCGATTCGTATCAAGGCAGTATTCAAGGTTCATGGAATACAGCAAGCTTTGGAACCAGGTGAAGAAGAGGTAGAAGCCAAAAAGGATGACATGACAGTTGCACTTCTACTTCAGGCAATACCTGAAGAGCTCGTGTTTCAAGTAGCTCAGTTTCAGACTGCAAAGGAAATCTGGGAAGCGTTAAAGACACAATATTTTGGGGTTGAACGGGTTCGAGAGGCAAAGATTGAGTAACTGTAAAATGAGTTTGAATCTTTAAAGCTGAAAGAAACATAGACGATTGATTCTTTCGCAGGGAGGATTAGTCGGTTTGTTACCAAAGCAGCTAGTTTGGGAACCACCTACGGAAACAAAAAGCTTGCCAGAAAGTTATTAGGCTCTGTTCCAGCAAAGTATGTTCCAATTGTAGCATCAATTGAACAATTCACAGATTTGAAGGCCATGACGTTTCAGGAAGCAATCGGTAGACTGAAGACGTTAGAAGACAGGATTAAAGGTATCATGTCTTTAGCAGAAAATGAAGGTAATCTAATGTTTGCCAATGGTGAGTCTTCCTCGAAATCCAAATCCTAAGAAAATACGCGGGGGCGTGGGCGAGGCGGTTCAAGTTACCGAGGCAGACGTCAAGACCGGGATGATGAGGACCAAGATGGAAGCCAAAGCCGAGATGGTCAAGATCATGGGTCAAAGAAGACGGGTCAAAGAAGAACCAATGATCGCCAAAAAAGGAAGGAAAGATAGATCACGGGTTTAGTGTTACCGTTGTGATAAATTTGGTCACTTCGCGTCAGGATGTCCGGATCATATGAAGAAACAAGATGAAGCTAACTTAGCTAAATCCGATGATTTTGATCCATCATTATTCATGATGAGATGTGATCAAGAGACGGTTTTTCTAACTGAAGAATGGGTGGTTCCAAAGCGTTTCGAGACTGAGCCAATGGAGAAAGACACTTGGTATCTCGACAACGGAGCATCGAATCACATGACGGGTAATCGAGCATATTTCTTTGAACTTAATGAACCTGTCACGGGAAAGGTGAATTTCAGAGATGGATCTTGTATCGACATATGGGGAAAGGGATCGGTATTACTTGAAGGGAAAACGGGGGAGAAGCGCCTGTTGACTAATGTTTACTACATACCGAGTTTGCAAAGCAATATCATAAGTCTTGGTCAAGCAACGGAAGGTGGATGCGACATTCACATGAAACGTGATTTGCTAACCATTCATGATGATACAAGAAAGCTTATGATGAAGGTGACAAGGACCAAGAACCGTTTATACAAGATCAACCTCAAGATGGCAAGTTCCGGTACACAAGCTAACATGATTGGAATAAAGAATTTTGCGGGTAGGGATCTACAAAGAGTTGAACTGAAAGATATACACAAAGTACGACTCAGAATCTTCTCAAAGATCCAAGTTTAATGAAGAAACCCAAAATTCAAAGTCCAAAGAAAAATGTTCAAGAATTCAAAGAAAAGGTTAAACAAGGGATTCAAACCCAAGGAGGTATATTGAATGCTCAAGAAAGCGAGTGTTTGCTAAAGTTAACAGCCGAGTCAATGGTGGTGCGAGTTCTTATGACCAAAGGACAAGTCGTGGACAAAGGACTAGTCGAGTGCAAGGTCGCAAGAATGTTCGAGCTAGGAATGAGCTGAAAAAGACAGCTAGAGATCAAGATGAGTTATATGAGAATCAAGACAAAGAAGACATGTTAGAGCCTACCTATTTCAAGTCGGAAATTAAGGGGGTGATTGTTGGTGGTAATTCCCGACTCATCACAAGTCGGTGATGTAAAAGGGTGACAAAGGAGTTCAAATCACAACTCGGTGAACTTGAGGGATCAATGTTGACAAGTTGGTCATAATTGGTTAAGTTTCCTAATTACATTATAATTATAATTGGTAATGTCTTGGTTACCAAGTTAAGGTTATTTGGTAATGTCTTGGTCACCAAGTTAGGGTAAGCCTATATAAACCAAGGTAGGGTTAGACATTATTAAGAGTTAAGAGAAGATAAAGCAAGTTATGGTTTATGAGTTATTGTAATAAAGTTTTTTGAGTTATATTTTCTTGGTTATAATAAAAGTTCTTGGAGAGTTATTCCATTCATTCTTGTTCTTGTGTTTGATTATTCTATTGAGAATTGAGAAAGGCGTGACAAGACATTATGCAACAAATGCACCAGCCGAATTATCATCAGTGGGAGCAACTTGAGGCGCATAGGAAGCCAAAGTGGGGCACATGTTGGCAAAATGCCCATCATGACGAAACAGTTGATAGTTCGGTGGCCGGCGAGTACGAACCTGTCCACCACGAGCAACCTGATCCCCGCGACACCGAGACGAGGAGGGGTAGCGAGTGTACTGAGCCGGGAACGTAACCGGTGGTGTGGATGAGCCATGGAGAGACCGAATAAACAATTCATGGCATTCAGCCTGAATTAACAGATCAATGAACAAAGGCGCAGGCGGCATGGAGAGAATGGCTGTAGAAAATGTCTCAAAGGATGACCCAAGACCAAACAAAAACCAGTGCAATTGATCGGCTTCGTCAACTAACTGATCACATAAGCCTTTAAAATAGTGACCACAATCGGCAACAGTTTCTGTAACTTTTTGAGCAAGACGAAACTGGCCGCGTAGATTATGGACCCGTTCAATGGTCGAGTTAGCATAGGCCGTTTCCAAGGCAACCCAAATTTGTCGAGCTGTAGGAAGACAGACAATGACTAAGATCGTCTCCTCAGATAAGGAGGCATGAAGAATGATGACTGTGTGTTGGGAGAAGCATGAGAGGAACCATCAACATGAGAGATGAGATTTTGGAGGGAAAGGATGGGTCCCATTTGGTTCTTCCAATACACATAATTAGTGGAATTGAGTTTAATGGTGAGCATATGAATGGCTGAATTTAGAGGAATGGTGTAACCAGTGGAAGAAGAAGCCATAGAATCCGATGAGGGAGAGGGAGAGGGAGAGGGAGGGGGAAGACGAAGAGATGGAAAAGGAAGCGCAGGATTTGGGAGGGGAAAAGAAAGGATCTTTATTTTATGCTCAATACCATGCGATTAATATTACTTTAAGATTACTGGATGATCCACAATTGAGTGGAAATAGGAAATTTCAACAAGCCACCACAACAATGGAAAATTACAAAAAATACATCAAGAATAAATAACTACAAAGGTGGTGGTTTAATACATACCCACAATATATAATAATTAACCCTTCTATATTAAGATGGCTCAGACTATTCACACACCAAGGCTGCCTATTTGCACATTTAGGGTTTATATACGTTGCGTATAGCTCTATACACAGCGTATAAGTGGCATAGAATTCAGGACCTGCCTAGCAATCATTGGCACAGACAACCAGGGTTTATATACGCTACGTATAGAGCTATACGCATTGTATATAACCCATCAGTATTTTGTTTGGTTATTTTGATGTATTTGTGGTATAAATACATACCCGTTACCAAGGTTATATCGCTTAAAATATATAATCGTTAATGTTATACCATTAATATTATATTCTGTTAAATTTTTTTGAAAAACATATATACAGTTCGAATATATTATATTGTTATCGTTTAAATTAAATTATTATAACACGTCTAGTGCGGTTCGAATGCTGTAAACATTTAAATATATACTTGTGTACGGTTAGAATATATTATACCGTTTTGATACTATACCGTTTAAACTAAATTATTATACCAAGTCTCAGTGCGGTTCTAATATTATACCGTTCAAGATTTTTATACCGTTAATTTTATTAAATTACTCGGGTACGTTCAAATATATTCTACCGTGTTTTCATACTATACCGTTTAAATTAAAAAACTTATAGCAATTTTAAAATTATTATAACGTTAATTATTTTGAAATACCTGGGTACAGTTTGAATATATTACACCGTTTCCATACTATACCGTTTAAATTAAATTAAAGTAGTATACTGTTTCAATACGACTTAATATGATATATTTGTCTAAGTTTAATACTTACAACATAAGTTTGTACAAACATAACAAAATATATAATATAACTAAGTACTAAATACATCGAAGAAGATAAAATACTATGGCAGCAGATCATCCTGCTGCTACTGATGCTGCTGCTGCTGATAATGCTGATGCCATGCTGCAGGCGGAATGTAGCGTCGTGGAAGTAACCCATCACGCTGTCGTCGCTCTCGCAACTCCTCAGCTACCCAACCCATCACATGCTTCAGCTAGCCAACGTCCTCACGTAGATGGTCAACGTCCTTATGTAGCTGCTGATACGCCGCGTGTGAGGGGGCATGACCATGCCCAACATGTCGCGGGAACTGAGGCACTCCTGGTGGTCCACGCGGCTGTGGTGGGTCCGGAATGTACACCTCCGGCTCATGCACTGGGGCCGGCTGGAGGATCTATCGTATCAAACACTGCCGGCAGGTCCACCTGCTGGAAGGACTGCCCGTTCGGACCCTTAAAACACTTGTGGTTGTCAGGTGAGAACTCTATGACAATCTTCATTCCGGATAGCGATAACATCCCTACCCTCTTCGGCTGTATCGGCTGGCGTAAAAGCTGGTCCATCTCCGGGTGATAGCCAAACAACATGGCTAACACAGTGACCGTAGGCGCCGCCATATAACAATCCGCGCTTCTACCGATGATATGCAGAGGTGAAGTATTGCGCCAACCCGTGTGCGAGAGCGCACAACCTTTTGTACAGGAGGCAATAAAGGAAAAAGAGATCACCGCTCGTACACCACTCCCGGCTTTTGTTTCGGGCGCTGGTAGTAGAGGAGATGAGCCGGTGAAGATACCTGCACAAAGGAGACCGGTCAGTAATTAATAAGCAGAGTTCGACGTGCGTTACGGACGTACGCTAGTTACGGACGACATCGACTAAAAATAAAAACAAACGGGCTAAAAACATAATTAAATATTATTATATCCGGTTTGACGTCTCCGTCGAAGTAACGAGCGTATATTAATCACTATAAAATAATAAACATATTTCGACTTCAACGTCGAAGTCGTCGTAACGAGCGTAAACCGTCCTAAATATATAAAGCGTAAACCATCCTAAATATATTTTTATATATTTAGGACGGTTTACGCTCGTTACGGCGACTTCGAAGTTAAAGTCGTAATGTTTTTATTATTTTATAATGATTAATATGGATCGTTACAATGACGACGACGTCGAACAGGATATAATAATATTTTAATTATGTTTTTTAATCCGTTACGAAGACTCGGATATAACAATAATATAATGTTTCCGGTTCGTATACGCTGAACGAATAAAACATAAAAAATAAAAAAAATCGGACTTGTTAACGGCTGCAGTTAACAAGTCCGGAATTTTTTATTTTTTATTTTTTTATTCGTTCAGCATATAAGAGCCTAAAAACATAATATTATTGTTATATCCATGTCGTCGTAACTAGGGTGTTCGTGGTCCTGTTTGGACGGTTTTTGAGCCAAACCGTGAACCAAACCGTTAGTCACGGTTTTTGATAATTGAAAACCGAAATTGAACCGTTGAATTCTTAAACCGAACCAAACCAAATCATTAGTAACGGTTTGGTTCCGGTTCGGTTTCACGGTTTAGGCGATTGTGGCTTATGTGCTAAAAATGAAAAATAAAACGAAAAAGAATGAAAAAAAAACAAGCTGTGAAAGTCAAATTAGTTTATTAGAGTTAGAAAAATGGGATTTTGAAAGTTCTAATATGGGCCAACATGTATTCTGTTGGAAATTTTGAAATTGAAATTTCATATATGGGCCCATTAATTTAGATTACATTATTAATTGCTAAGTTATATGTTAAATTTAGATTTAAATTTATTTATGTGTATATATAATATATGACATATTAAAAAAATCTTACGGTCCGGTTTATGGTTGCAAACGCATCGGTTACCGCACCGCTGCGTTTGCAGCCGTTAACCGCTGCGCTTGTAGCCGTTAACCGCTGCGTTTGCAGCCGTTAACGGTCCTGTATAACGGGTTTCGACGCGCATTACTGACTACATCGATTAAAAATAAAAATACAATAATAACTAACATTCCTGTATAACGGGTGCTTGATACACGAAACCCTCCCCTTGGAGTTCGTGTGGTCCCAGTCTGTTATGTCTGAAATCACAGCCCAAAACCCTAAAAGTGTGGGTTTATCAACCATTACCAACCCCTGTTTACACTTACACGAACTAAACGTTATTAATATTAAGTGTTACATATTATATATTAAAATAATAATAATAATAACAATACAAAAATTAATGTTGAAGGTACCTGCGTATAGAGATCCGTATCGATCTAAGCCTCCTGGTATAAACCAAATCGTGTCGCAAACTCTGAAAGTGACATAGCACGCGCCACGCCTGCCAGGCGAAAAGAAACCTCGGGCCGGGGGGGGGTGCGCTGGGTCGACAACCTGGTCTGCCCTACGAGGATGAAACTTGAACGACGACAGAACATCGACGAGTAACTCCCTGTAGGTCGGCATATATGACAGCTCAAAAAGTCGATCCCACGGTGAACCCTCGGGAATAAACTGCCGAGCCCTATCATGCTCTCCGAGGGTCTGAAGAGCATCCCAACAAACTGCCAGTGTCCTCCGACATGCATCTTCCGAAGCTTGGCGCAACAACCATAAGAAAGGATTCCTCAGGAAACTCCAAGTATGCATGACCAGTAAGAGGATCCGGCGGCTGACGCTGCTCTTTGTCCATCTGCTCTTCCACATTCGGGTCGAACTGGTCATCCATTTCATCGTTCATCATCATCCTTAAAACAAAAAATAATTGAATTTTAGTCCAACTCGAACGATAAACATGAAAATATTATATATTTATAACGTATAAAGGTTGCGTCATAGTTGTAAATGGCGTAAACGGCCGTAAACGCAGCCTTTATACAGCTGTGGCTTAGTTGTAAATGACGTAAACGGCCGTAAACGCAGCCGTAATATAAGTAAAATCATGCTGAACAGTTACTTAATATGTTTAGTCAAAATCTTTGAAGTGTTTAAAAATTAATACTTATTAATCCTATCTGATTAATAAGTTTGACAAATTACATATAAAATTTCTATCCGATTAATCCCCTATTAGTTCTGATTAATCTAAATTAATCTATTAAAATTTAATTAATCGCTAATCGGTACCCCACCGCTTGACTAGCGCCTCACGCTTTTTAAACTATGATCATTTGATTCACTACTTAAAATGTGCGTCTACAGTTCTGTAAATTGGTATTGTATGGAACGCCCCTCCAACACACACAAATAAGGTCATTTAATACCTAACCAATTTTAAATAGAGGAATCCAATCGTAAGTTAAAAGTTACGAGAACCGCATAGTTACTTGTACATTTTGCTTCAACTATTATGCATAAGGCAAGTATGTGCCCATCTGCTTCAGTATTCCGCGATCTTTCTAACACTCATTATATTTGTCAAGCTCTATGTACAAGTGCATTATGCGATTCTTGCGCTTCTCTATTTATAATTGCATCTGTATTGAACGCATTCAAATATATATATGTGTGTGTATGTATGTATATCTGTTTCTGATATGAAAATTTAGGAATCTGAATCTGAGTATCCTTTTGAATGGTGAACAGGTTTCAAGAATGCTAGTTGGCTGTATGGAGGTAGTTGACATTTACATATCGGTAAATGAAAGCGTGTTCAAGAATTCAACTTTAGTGCTTGGCCAGGTTTACATTTCATTCTACCCTGTTTCATCTTATTCATAAACCCGTTTCTTTGCTGCTTTTGCGGTTGTCTAGGTGCTGTATGTGTGTATTGTATGTGTATTTAGTTTTCGTACAAAACAACACTAAATATCATAAGCCAGCACTTACATTACATATGATTTCATAACACATAACTAAAAAAGCAAACCACAGACCCATAGACCACAAAACATACAAACATACTCTACTTATCAACCTAACATCACAGATGAAATACATACCAAATACACCTAATCCACAACCTTCAAATTCTACAATTTACCTAAAATACAACTAAATTACGAATGAAATACATAACAAAATCGAAATTAATGAACTAGGGTTGAAGAATTACATGTTTTATGCTTTAAATACGCTTCGTATACGGTCCAAATACGTAATCGCCCTATGTTCCCACTCGTATGTGTGTGTATTTGATTTGGGGATATATTGAACTACGTAGGGGATGAATCTGGTTTATATGAAGGCTTGTACGCTGCGTATAGAGCTATACACAGCGTATATAAAGCATGCAAAATGTCTTTTATACCCCTGTATCTAGCTGTGTATAGACCCCTTTTAGCGGTAAAGTGGTAATTATACATGGTCAAAGCATCTGTGACTAACTTTGTGTATGCTGCGTATAGAGCTATACGCAGCGTATATAAAGGTAGTAAAAGGTCAGTTATGCCCCTGGATCTGGCCTCGTGTAGACCCTTTCCAGGGGTATAATGGTAATTTTCCATGAAGTCAAAGATGCTTTGACCCTGGAGAATTACCATTATACCCTTGGAAAGGTTCTATATGAGGCTTTATCCAGGGGTATAATCGTATTTTCAAATACAATATTTTTAAAAGCTCAGTTTGGGGGGGGGGGGGGGGGAATTTGTCCGCCTTTTCTATACGTATCGTATAGAGCCCTACGTGGCGTATAAAAAGTGTCATTTTACATATTTGCCCCTCATTTGAGGCTATACACAGCCAGATCCAGGGGTGTTTTGGTAATTCTAGTTTTCTATACGTTGCGTAGGGTTCTATACGCAGCATATATAAAGGTAGGTTTTTGTATTTTTTTTTGGTATTTCTTTATATAAATATATAAAACAATATAATTTATGTTTTTGATAATATAAATTATAAATGTGTTTATATTGTTGTTATTAATAATACAAATATTATAAATTAAAAAATTCTACAATTAACACAAATGTAAACAAAAATACAAGTTTCTGTTTAATATGAGATATCATTTATGTCACGGCTCCCGACCCGGTTTTACCCGTTTCAGGAGCCGCGGGACAGAAACCCGTGGTACCTGTATTTAATTTGGCAGCGGAAATTTTAACAGGATCTTTTTACTGAAAACGCCCAATTATTTATTTCACATTTTTGGGATAAATACCATAATTTACAATAAAGGAATTTCTCGGGGAATTTCCTGTTTACAAAAACATGTTTCTTTATTTATTGAGCCACATTCTTTAAGCTGGTTGTGCTACACGGCACGTTTCCTTTCACAGTAAATCACCTGAAACATGTTTAAAAAGATTTTATCAGCGGGGAAATACTGGCGAGTCATTCAATTTGCATAAAAGACACATTGTTATAAATTTACAGCATTAAGGGTTTTTATATTTGCCCCTATCTTATAATTAGCTGGTTCAGCTGTCACTCGACCGAATCTATGACTGTGGACATATCACTAATTGGGCTCGCCCACCTAAAGTGATAAATCGTTAGTAGTAATGTGCACAAAACCCCCACATACTGCCAGTAATTAAAGATTAGCAAAGACTTAATCACTACAAAGTAAAACTGGAAAACATTTAGGGTTTTGTAAAGAAATTTGATAAAAAGAGAATAACTCACATTGCGAGTTTAGTTGGACAGAATCTTGCCTACTGATTTAGCCTCGTAACCTAGTTAAATAACAATGCACACGAAACTAGGTCAGCAACTTAATACAACTTTTATGATAAACTCACGAAATCAAAACCCTCACGACGAATAACAAAGTATAGCCCGGATTCGGGCAGCACTTAAACATCCATTGGATCGGTTTCAATCGATCGGACATTGTATCGTAGCAGTGATTGAGTTATTACCCTGTGGTCAGTTATGCCCCTGGATCTGGCCTCGTGTAGACCATTTCCAGGGGTATAATGGTAATTTTCCATAAAGTCAAAGATGCTTTGACCCAGGAGAATTACCATTATACCCCTGGAAATGTTCTATACGAGGCTTTATCCAACGGTATAATCGTATTTTCAAATACAAAATTTTTAAAAGCTCAGTTGGGGGGGGGGGATTTGTCCGCCTTTTCTATACGTATCGTATAGAGCCCTACGTGGCGTATAAGAAGTGTTATTTTACATATTTGCCCCTCATTTGTGGCTATACGCAGCCAGATCCATGGGTGTTTTGGTAATTCTAGTTTTCTATACGTAACAAATTTTTCTGTTGTAACAACTTTCCCATGCAAGTGCCAACACCTACTATATATACTGAAAATTTGCCTCCCCCGAGTGTCGTGCCAGGCTCCCTAGCCCCTTGGCGCGTGTCGCGACAGCAACCAGTGTAGGCTAGGGTAGCCTGGTGTCCTGCTTAGCCTTGCTGAGTCAGTTTGAACGAATTTTGAAAGTTATCTTCGTTTTTAGATGATAATTATCAATTAGGGGTTACCCCCTCGAGTTTTAGGGGGTCTTGATCCTAGTTTTGATTGTTTTAAAAATTATGGGTCATGTTATACTACTTGGGGGTCTCAATTAGGGTTTCCTAATGGGCATTATTAAAATAAGAAATAATAATTTTGGCAAGAGTTGTTACATCCTCCTCACCTTATTTAAAATCTCGTCCTCGAGATTTACTGGAACAAGTAGGGATATTTCCGCTTCATTTCTGATTCCAGTTCCCAGGTATACTCAGGTCCTCTTTTCGAATCCCACATTACTTTGACCAGCACCAATCTTTTGTGCTTGAGGAATTTAATCTTTCTGTCTTCTATTTGGAGTGGTTTTTCGACAAATTTTAATTTTTCATTTACCTCTATGTCTTGAAGAGGTACTACAAGGGATTCGTCAGACAAACATTTCTTGAGACTGGATACATGAAACACATCATGTACCCCAGCTAGCACTTCTGGTAGTTGTAAGCGATAGGCAACTGGTCCTATGTACCTTGGACTTAGTTTTCCTTTCTTACCGAACCGAACTACTCCTTTCCAAAGAGAAACTTTCAAGAGTACCTTGTCTCCAACTTGAAATTCTAATGGTTTACGTCGATTTTCTGCTTAACTTTTCTGACGATCTCGAGCCGTTTTCAGTCTTTCCTTGATTTGAGTTATCTTGTCGGTGGTTTGTTGCACAATTTCGGGACCTGATAATTGACTTTCTCCTATCTCTGCCCAACAAACTGGAGTTCTGCACTTTCGCCCATATAGAGCTTCGAATGGGGCAGCTTCGATGCTTGCATGATAACTATTGTTATAGGAGAATTCGATTAAGGGTAGGTGGTCATCCCAGTTTCCACCAAAATCTATCACACATGCCCTGAGCATGTCTTCCAGGGTTTAGATCGTCATTTCACTCTGTCCGTCTGTTTGGGGATGGTATGCAGTACTTAAGTTCAGCCAGGTCCCCATTGCTTCTTGGAAACTTGTACAGAAATGCGAAGTGAAACGACTATCCCTATCCGATACAATGGAGAGTGGGATTCCATGTAAGGATACTACCTCGTCTACGTACAATTTTGCTAATCTTTCCATGCTAAAGATTTCCTTCATCGGCAGAAAATGAGCTGCGTATAGAGCTATACGCATCTGTGACTAACTTTGTGTATGCTGCGTATAGAGCTATACGCAGCGTATATAAAGGTAGTAAAAGGTCAGTTATGCCCCTGGATCTGGCCTCGTGTAGACCCTTTCCAGGGGTATAATGGTAATTTTCCATGAAGTCAAAGATGCTTTGACCCAGGAGAATTACCATTATACCCTTGGAAAGGTTCTATATGAGGCTTTATCCAGGGGTATAATCGTATTTTCAAATACAATATTTTTAAAAGCTCAGTTTGGGGGGGGGGGGGAATTTGTCCGCCTTTTCTATACTTATCGTATAGAGCCCTACGTGGCGTATAAAAAGTGTCATTTTACATATTTGCCCCTCATTTGAGGCTATACACAGCCAGATCCAGGGGTGTTTTGGTAATTCTAGTTTTCTATACGTTGCGTAGGGTTCTATACGCAGCATATATAAAGGTAGGTTTTTGTATTTTTTTTTTGGTATTTCTTTATATAATTATATAAAACAATATAATTTATGTTTTTGATAATATAAATTATAAATGTGTTTATATTGTTGTTATTAATAATACAAATATTATAAATTAAAAAATTCTACAATTAACACAAATGTAAACAAAAATACAAGTTTCTGTTTAATATGAGATATCATTTATGTCACGGCTCCCGACCCGGTTTTACCCGTTTCAGGAGCCGCGGGACAGAAACACGTGGTACCTGTATTTAATTTGGCAGCGGAAATTTTAACAGGATCTTTTTACTGAAAACGCCCAATTATTTATTTCACATTTTTGGGATAAATACCATAATTTACAATAAAGGAATTTCTCGGGGAATTTCCTGTTTACAAAAACATGTTTCTTTATTTATTGAGCCACATTCTTTAAGCTGGTTGTGCTACACGGCACGTTTCCTTTCACAGTAAATCACCTGAAACATGTTTAAAAAGATTTTATCAGCGGGGAAATACTGGCGAGTCATTCAATTTGCATAAAAGACACATTGTTATAAATTTACAGCATTAAGGGTTTTTATATTTGCCCCTATCTTATAATTAGCTGGTTCAGCTGTCACTCGACCGAATCTATGACTGTGGACATATCACTAATTGGGCTCGCCCACCTAAAGTGATAAATCGTTAGTAGTAATGTGCACAAAACCCCCACATACTGCCAGTAATTAAAGATTAGCAAAGACTTAATCACTACAAAGTAAAACTGGAAAACATTTAGGGTTTTGTAAAGAAATTTGATAAAAAGAGAATAACTCACATTGCGAGTTTAGTTGGACAGAATCTTGCCTACTGATTTAGCCTCGTAACCTAGTTAAATAACAATGCACACGAAACTAGGTCAGCAACTTAATACAACTTTTATGATAAACTCACGAAATCAAAACCCTCACGACGAATAACAAAGTATAGCCCGGATTCGGGCAGCACTTAAACATCCATTGGATCGGTTTCAATCGATCGGACATTGTATCGTAGCAGTGATTGAGTTATTACCCTGTGGTCAGTTATGCCCCTGGATCTGGCCTCGTGTAGACCATTTCCAGGGGTATAATGGTAATTTTCCATAAAGTCAAAGATGCTTTGACCCAGGAGAATTACCATTATACCCCTGGAAAGGTTCTATACGAGGCTTTATCCAGGGGTATAATCGTATTTTCAAATACAAAATTTTTAAAAGCTCAGTTGGGGGGGGGGGATTTGTCCGCCTTTTCTATACGTATCGTATAGAGCCCTACGTGGCGTATAAGAAGTGTTATTTTACATATTTGCCCCTCATTTGTGGCTATACGCAGCCAGATCCATGGGTGTTTTGGTAATTCTAGTTTTCTATACGTAACAATTTTTTTTGTTGTAACAACTTTCCCATGCAAGTGCCAACACCTACTATATATACTGAAAATTTGCTTCCCCCGAGTGTCGTGCCAGGCTCCCTAGCCCCTTGGCGCGTGTCGCGACAGCAACCAGTGTAGGCTAGGGTAGCCTGGTGTCCTGCTTAGCCTTGCTGAGTCAGTTTGAACGAATTTTGAAAGTTATCTTCGTTTTTAGATGATAATTATCAATTAGGGGTTACCCCCCTCGAGTTTTAGGGGGTCTTGATCCTAGTTTTGATTGTTTTAAAAATTATGGGTCATGCTATACTACTTGGGGGTCTCAATTAGGGTTTCCTAATGGGCATTATTAAAATAAGAAATAATAATTTTGGCAAGAGTTGTTACATCCTCCCCACCTTATTTAAAATCTCGTCCTCGAGATTTACTGGAACAAGTAGGGATATTTCCGCTTCATTTCTGATTCCAGTTCCCAGGTATACTCAGGTCCTCTTTTCGAATCCCACATTACTTTGACCAGCACCAATCTTTTGTGCTTGAGGAATTTAATCTTTCTGTCTTCTATTTGGAGTGGTTTTTCGACAAATTTTAATTTTTCATTTACCTCTATGTCTTGAAGAGGTACTACAAGGGATTCGTCAGACAAACATTTCTTGAGACTGGATACATGAAACACATCATGTACCCCAGCTAGCACTTCTGGTAGTTGTAAGCGATAGGCAACTGGTCCTATGTACCTTGGACTTAGTTTTCCTTTCTTACCGAACCGAACTACTCCTTTCCAAAGAGAAACTTTCAAGAGTACCTTGTCTCCAACTTGAAATTCTAATGGTTTACGTCGATTTTCTGCTTAACTTTTCTGACGATCTCGAGCCGTTTTCAGTCTTTCCTTGATTTGAGTTATCTTGTCGGTGGTTTGTTGCACAATTTCGGGACCTGATAATTGACTTTCTCCTATCTCTGCCCAACAAACTGGAGTTCTGCACTTTCGCCCATATAGAGCTTCGAATGGGGCAGCTTCGATGCTTGCATGATAACTATTGTTATAGGAGAATTCGATTAAGGGTAGGTGGTCATCCCAGTTTCCACCAAAATCTATCACACATGCCCTGAGCATGTCTTCCAGGGTTTGGATCGTCATTTCACTCTGTCCGTCTGTTTGGGGATGGTATGCAGTACTTAAGTTCAGCCAGGTCCCCATTGCTTCTTGGAAACTTGTACAGAAATGCGAAGTGAAACGACTATCCCTATCCGATACAATGGAGAGTGGGATTCCATGTAAGGATACTACCTCGTCTACGTACAATTTTGCTAATCTTTCCATGCTAAAGATTTCCTTCATCGGCAGAAAATGAGCTGATTTGGTCAACCGATCTACAATCACCCAGATTGTATCGTTACCTTTTCTGGTTTTGGGTAGCTTAGTAACAAAGTCCATTGTTATTAGTTCCCATTTCCATACAGGCATTTCTAATTGTTGTAGTAACCCTGAAGGTTTCTGGTGTTCTGCCTTAACTTGCGAACAAATTAGACACTTAGATACATATCGAGCTATGTCCTTTTTCATCCCTATCCACCAGAAGTTATTCCTTAAATTTTGGTACATCTTATTATTCCCAGGGTGCATGGTATATCTAGATTTATGGGCTTCCTCTAAAATTTTAACTCGTAAATTTCCTTTCTTAGGTACCCAAATCCTTTTCTTGTGGAATCTCCAAATTCCATCAGTCCCTTGCTCTAATTCTTTTATCCTTCCTTTCATTCCTTCAGCATCATCCTTGATTGCTGTTTCTTGAATGTTCTACAGTTGTTCCATTAAATTTAACTGTAGATTTAATCTAAGAGCACGAATTCGTCTTTGTTTTTCATGATACTTACGACTTAAGGCATCTGCAACTACGTTGGCTTTTCCTTCGTGATATTGAATATTACAGTCATAATCACTTAAAATTTTCATCCATCTTCGTTGCCTCATGTTTAATTCTTTTTGCCCAAATATATATCTTAAACTCTTATGATCAGTATAAACTGTAAACTTACTTCCATACAGATAGTGTCTCCAAATCTTAAGGGCAAAAATTATTGCTCCTAATTCTAAGTCGTGAGTCGTATAATTTTCCTCGTGCTTTTTCAATTGTCTTGAGCCATAGGCAAATACCTTTTTGCGTTGCATCAGCTCATATCCTAACCCAAGTTTAGAAGCATCACAGAATACTTCAAAATATTATGTTCCTTCTGGTAAGGCAAGAATTGGAGCGTGTGTTAACCTTTGCTTTAAAATCTTAAAAGCCTCCTCTTGTCTCGGTCCCCATTCAAACTTAACTGTTTTACAGGTTAGCTTAGTTAATGGCACTGCTATCTTAGAGAAATCCTTAATGAAGCGTCTATAGTACCCAGCTAATCCTAGAAAACTTCTAACTTCTGTAGCTGATTACGGGACCTTCCAGTTCGTGATCGCTTCTATCTTAGAGGGATCTACATGAATACCTTCGTGAGTTACCACGTGTCCTAAAAATTGCACTTCCTGTAGCCAAAATTCGCACTTCGAGAATTTGGCGTAAAGCTTTTCCTTTCTTAACAAAGTTAAGAGTGCATGTAGATGCTCACGATGCTCGTCCTGACTTTTGGAATAAATAAGTATATCCTCAATGAACACAATCACAAATTTATCCAAGTATGGCTTACAGATTCTATTCATCATGTCCATAAATGCTGTAGGAGCATTCGTTAATCCAAAGGGCATGAATGTAAACTCGTAATGACCATACCTAGTTCTGAAAGCAGTTTTAGGTATGTCTTCTTCTTGTACCTTCAACTGATGGTATCCTGAGCGCAAGTCTACCTTAGAAAAATATCTAGCTCCTTGGAGTTGATAAAAAAGATCATCAATCCTAGGTAATGGGTATCGATTCTTAATTGTAACCTTATTCAGTTCCCTATAATCGATACACATTCGCATTGACCCATTCTTCTTCTTTACAAACAATACTGGTGCTCCCCAAGGGGATAAACTAGGTTGTATAAATCTTTTGCTGAGCAATTCATCTAACTGCTTTTTCAATTCTAACATTTCGGTGGGTGCTAGCCGATAGGGTGCCTTGGCTATTGGTGTTGTTCCAGGAATTAGATGAATTCTAAACTCTACCTCCCTATCTGGTGGTAATCATGGTAGCTCTTCTAGGAATACATCTGGGTATTCTGATACTACAGGAATTTCCTTAAGTTCCTTACTTTTAGTGTTAATGATTACCGAAATCATATACACTATTCCTTGTTTTCGCTCATAACTAGCAACTTTCATTACCGAAACAAACTTTAGTGGTTTGCGCGGCTTATCTCCTGAAATCATAATTACTTCTCCTGCGGGTGTATGAATTTCTATGGAATTCTTATTGCAGAGGATTCGAGCATGGTTGGCTACTAACCAATCCATTCCTAATATGACGTTGAATCCGGCTAAATTCATAGGTAGAAGGTTTGCAGAAAATTTATGACCTGAAAGTTCTATCTTTCCTTCTCGTAGAACCTTATCTATGTTAACATAATTACCGACTGCTGTTTCTACCGTATAAATCTGCCTAAGAGTGGTTAAGGGTAGCTTAAGAGTTTGGCAGAATGAAGTATTTATAAAACTTTAGTTTGCACCAGAGTCAAATAATACTTTTGCATAAACGTCGTGTACCAGAAACGTACCAGCTATTACGTCGGGAATCGGTTCGGCTTCCGGCGTGGTCAGTTGGAAGGCTCTTGCGTTCTTCTTATTAGTTCCTTCAGCAGGTTTGGCCTTATTATCAGTTGGCTTGACCAATTTAGGGCATTCTGGTCTGAAATGCCCAGCTTCTCCGCAATTGTAGCAGATCTTTGATTTCTTCCTGCATTCCTCCTCCCGATGGCCCGGAATTATGCAGAAATTACAATTTTCTCTACATTTTCCAAAATGTTTCTTTTTGCAATTTCCGCAAAACGGCGGGGTGGAAGATGACCCAGTTCCCTTTTTCTTGAATTTGCTATTATTACCCACACGAAATCCTTGGGTAATCTTTTAGGCTAACTTCTTTTTCCTGTTTTCTTCCCGTGTACGCACCAACCCGTCGGTCAAGGTGTTAGCTAATTCCACCGCATCATCAATTGTGCGGGGTCTCGCGGCTTTGACAATATCACGAATCTCGCTAATTAAACCCCAAATATAGCGAGAAATAAGTACCGGTTCTGGCGAAGCCAGAGTTGGTACGATTCGGGCATATTCGAAAAATTTCGAAGTATACCCTCGACAGTCAACATCCACCATCCGGTGACTCGAGAACTTATTTGCCATTTGTTCCTTTTCATATTCGGGACATAATTTCCTTTCCACCAATCGCTTAAATTCTTCCCAACTCATGGCATAAGCCATGTCACTTCCCTTGGCTTGCAATACCGTATTCCACCATTCCAATGCTTCCTCCTTAAAGAGGTGGGATGCATACATAACCTTGTCTTCTTCGGCACATTTACTTATTTTAATTACTTCTTCGGTCTTTTCCAACCAAAGTAGTGCAGCAGTTGCCCCTTCATTGCTTGCAAACGCAACTGGCTTACATGCAAGAAATTCTTTATATGTGCAACCAGGTGTTGCAACTTTCATTTTCTTGAGTATTGGGGCTTGAATCACATTATGATCATTGTTGTCGCCTCCATTTACACTGTTACTAAAATTATCGTCGCGCGTGCGTTTACTATGGTTGGCGTGCGAAGGTTCAACAGGGCTTTTAACAGCAGCGACGATTGCCGGGATAGCATTGGCTATTCCCTGGGCAACGATGTTTTCTATATCTTGCCTATTAAGAAAATTATCCTCATTATTTTGCTCAGATTGATTAACTTCGTGGTGTTTTCCATCTGATAATTAACAACAATATACATATTATTGGCACAAAATTTGGATAGCAATTAACCACAACAGGACAATCACACATAATCAAGTCAACACGTATAGCCAAAATTGTCGACTTTGCGACTTTAATATTTTTATATATTAGTATGCATCGATACACACCGGATATTTTACAAAAGTTTTATTTTAAGTTATTTTACATAATTATATTTTTAATATTTAGTATTATGATTTTATTATTATTATTATACAAACACACAACCACAGTCAACTGGCTTTTCAGAAACGACGTTCCCTCTCGTCGTATTTCCAGGAGATCTGTTCTCCTACTTCCCGGATTCGATTTCCTGCGTCCACCAGTTCCTCACTGTAGTGACGGAGTTCAGCCAAGTTCTCAGTGCTCATAGGTGGGTTTGGTGCAGGCTCAGGGTCAAATTAGGGAAAATAGACATTGGGGTTATTCATGAAATTCTGAAATTGCCAGTCATTTGTCCACTATTCCTCCAGCTGGACTATAACAGGTTGGGGGTTGACAATAGGGTCTGGGATAGCCGGTTCCAAATTAACTGGAAGTTGGGATTCAGCGGGGTAATTGAAGAGGTTTTCATCGGCGGGTCCGATGAGGTCACAATCCGCCAGTTTGCGGTCCAGCTCCTCCCATGGTGGCATTTCCTGGGTTAGACCAGAACTTTCCCCGATTTCTTTTCCGTTTCCTTTATCCTTAGGATCCTCAGTCTTTTTAATCTTCTGTGCAGCTGGTTTCTTCCTACGCCCACGTTTCCAGTCCAAGATTCTTCTCCTCTTTTTCGGCTTTGGTTTCTCCTGGGCCTGGGCTTGGAATACTATTGGCTCGTCAGTATTAGCCTGGAAGCCAGTTAAGGTCCCGGTGGTATCCATATCGGTGCTATGGATAGTAAAGTTTCAGAGTGCCTCCGACAGTTCATTCATGCTGTTAGCACACATGAAGAAACACACACAAATTTAAGTTAAAATTTTACTTATTGTAAATTAAATTTTCACAGAATCACAGAATGACAATCAGAAAAATTATGTATTTCTAAATACTTAATTAGCTTAAATCAGTGGCTCTGATACCACCTTTTTCTGTCACGGCCCCCGACCCGGTTTTACCCGTTTCAGGAGCCGCAGGACAGAAACCCGTGGTACCTGTATTTAATTTGGCAGCGGAAATTTTAACAGGATCTTTTAACTGAAAATGCCCAATTATTTATTTCACATTTTTGGGATAAATACCATAATTTACAATAAAGGAATTTCTCGGGGAAATTTCCTGTTTACAAAAACATGTTTCTTTATTTATTAAGCCACATTCTTCAAGCTGGTTGTGCTACACGGCACGTTTCCTTGATTCACAGTAAATCACCAGAAACATGTTTAAAAAACATTTTGTCAGCGGGGAAATACTGGCAAGTCATTCAGTTTGCATAAAAGACACATTGTTATAAATTTACAGCATTAAGGGTTTTTATATTTGCCCCTATCTTATAATTAGCTGGTTCAGCTGTCACTCGACCGAATCTATGACTGTGGACATATAACTAATTAGGCTCGCCCACCTAAAGTGATAAATCGCTAGTAGTAATGAGCACAAAACCCCCACATAGTGCCAGAAATTAAAGATTATCAAAGACTTAATCACTGCAAAGTATAACTGGAAAACAATTAGGGTTTTGTAAAGAAATTTGATAAAAAGAGAATGACTCACATTGCAAGTTTAGTTGGACAGAATCTTGCCTACTGATTTAGCCTAGTAACCTAGTTAAATAACAATGCACACGAAACTAGGTCAGCAACTTAATACAACTTTTACGACAAACTCACGAAATCAAAACCCTCAAGACGAATGACAAAGTATAGCCCGGATTCGGGCAGCACTTAAACATCCATCGGATCGGTTTCAATTGATTAGACATTGTATCGTAGCAGTGATCGAGTTATTACCCTGTGGTCAGTTATGCCCCTGGATCTGACCTCGTTTAGACCCTTTCCAGGGGTATAATGGTAATTTTCCATAAAGTCAAAGATGCTTTGACCCAGGAGAATTACCATTATACCCCTGGAAAGGTTCTATACGAGGCTTTATCCCGTGGTATAATCGTATTTTCAAATACAAAATTTTTAAAAGCTCAGTTGGGGGGGGGGGATTTGTCCGCCTTTTCTATACGTATTGTATAGAGCCATATGTGGCGTATAAGAAGTGTCAGTTTACATATTTGCCCCTCATTTGAGGCTATACGCAGCCAGATCCAGGGGTGTTTTGGTAATTCTAGTTTTCTATACGTTGCGTAGGGTTCTATACCCAGCGTATATAAAGGTAGGTTTTTGTATTTTTTTGGTATTTCTTTATATAATTATATAAAACAATATAATTTATATTTTTGATAGTATAAATTATAAATGTGTTTATATTGTTGTTATTAATAATTTTTAAAATAATACAAATATTATAAAGAGTAAATTGCAATTTTACCCCCTGAGGTTAGGGGTGATTGGCACTCTTACCCCCCTAAGGAAATAATTGCAATTTTACCCCCCACTGTTAACTCTTATGTCGCAACATTACCCCCTATACTCAATTTTGTTGACTAATCTGTTGACTTGGTGGTGAAATGACTATTTTACCCTTTTATTTTACCCCCTGTGTTTTGTTTACTCTGTAATATTACCCCCTGCCACAATTGCCACCGCCATTTACCACCACAACCACCACTGCCACCTCCAACCACCACCCTCAACCACCACCCTCAACCACCGCCATTCACCACCACTGCCATCTTCTTCCTCCCCCTCTCTCTCTCTCTAAAAAAACCCACCAAACTGCAATTCATAGATTCTGTGAATTTACAAACCAAACTGGATCAGATTCCGTTGTGTGGCGGTCAAATCGATAGCTACCTGTTGACAAGAACATTAAGAACAATTGATGCATATTATGAACACAATCAATAAAAACAATACAAAACTCAACTATAAGGTTGTGATAGAAGGTTAACTTATTTTGCCGGTGTAGAACATGTAGACGGAACATCAGTGGGGATCGTATTTGGGGTTTCTTGGGTTTTGAGAGGGGCGGTACAACCAGACGCACCTAACTTCTTCACCGAGTCATTTGGAGAAACCACAATTGATGGAGGCAGATCAGGTGCTAAATCAGGAGGGATTGGAGGTTTTAGAAGAATTTGTGGTGGATTTAATTCACCAATTGATGGAAGTTCGGTGCTAATTCAACGTTGTGACATGATAATTATCCAAAAATAACCAAAACATATCATCTTTAACTTTATGAACCCAATCCTTAACGTCGGACGAGACAATCGGAGCAATCGAAGAATTTAAAACACCAACAAGGTCGCTTTCAATCCAACGTTGACGCCAATTCCAGAATCCACTTTTATCACTTTCTTCTTCGCACCACTGCCCCCTTTTCTCTCTCTAGTTCATCAAAATCACTAAATTACCATCACTCCGTTAGGTAAAACTTCACTAATTCTGCAATTTGTTCGATTATTTCTGCTAAAGATTGTAACTTTTTATCTGGGATCTTGTTTTTGTGGTGGCGGGTAGATTTACTCCCGTTAAGCGCCCAAAGACCTTCCAAACCCTCTCCACCCGAAACCCCTCTTTTCTTCGATCCTTCCACCGTCTCCACTCCGACCTCTCATCTCGAGGTGTCTCCGCCTGTTAAGTCACCGGTGGTCAGGACTGATTTGAAGCTGAAGCTCAACAGGAAGAAGAAGAAGACTGGATTTGGATACGGTTTGATGACGGTTAAATGTGTTTTGGTGGTTTTGTGTTTGAATTTGGTTGGGAACTTAGGGTTTGAGTTTGTTAGTTCTAGAGTTATGAGAACCGAATTGTCGCCGGAGATAGTGAGAAAGTTAGGTGAGAAATCGTTAGGGTTTCGAGATGTGAAGGAACAGTTAGGGTTTTTGAATCATGAGCTGCAGAATGTTCTTGGAGCTACAGGAGAGATTTCAGGGATATTGAAGAAGTGTATTTTATATATATATATATATATATATAATAACAATAATAATAAAAATAATAATATAATAATAAATATAGGGTAAGATTACCAAAATACCCTTACATATAAGGGTCAAACTACCTTTGACTGAGCTTAGGGGGTAATGTTGCGACATAAGATTTAACAGTGGGGGGTAAAATTGCAATTATTTCCTTAGGGGGGGTAAGAGTGCCAATCACCCCTAACCTCAGGGGGTAAAATTGCAATTTACTCTATTATAAATTATAAAAATTCTACAATTAACACAAATGTAAACAAAAATACAAGTTTCTGTTTAATCTGAGATATCATTTATACTCGGCTCTTTGTCTGGGTCTGATTTAGGGTTTATTATCTCGGTGTAGCATTGTAACCGCGACCTATACATTTCTTCCCACTGTTTCGCAGCAAATTTTCGGCGTATCGACCATAGTCGGTTCAGTGTAGGCATGGGGTAGTCTCCTTCCAACTTAACATGTATGTAGTGTCCCCCGTGAACATGTACGAGTGATATCGCTTGAAGTCGTGGCGCTTCAGGGGCATTCAATAACGGGAAGAAAGTACAACTCCCTTGGATGCTTAGCATGTGGACGACGATATTATACCTTTGCGCTAGGAGAAGCCCTACATAGGGTATTTCCATCCAGTGACTTTCGTGGCAAAAACTCACTGAATGCCAAGGGACACTATTACGTATCCTGTTAAAGTCTCCTTCGCCCCATGCTTCAAATATAGGCCACCATAGCGATACATTATGATCAATCTCCAGTACCAAATCCTTCGCCCCATGCTTCAAACTAACCCGACAGCTGCAGACCAATAGCCACAATGACCGTCTGGAACCACATCTTGTGTACAAGATATGTAAAGGCCAAAATCAGATGGAATATGTCACTTATACCTCTTAATGGTTAACAAGTTTTCGTCCACCTTTATTAATGTAAACCCATGATCATCCAGCGTCTCCTTCTTTTTAGAACTCTTTGTCCGGCTTCGTTGCATTTTAGGTTTTCAGACTTTACAGCCGAACTAGTTCCACGAGAGCCCTGTGACGGTACGTATGAGCTGTGTCGGGGTAAATCATACCTATGTTGTGGGGAACCTGCATATACATTGCTTGCCTCACCATAGGAGCTGTTTCTCACAGTTTCGTCTACCCTCGCAGCTTCTTCCAACCTTTGTTGTACCTTTTTTGAAGTAGGCCGACGGTGAGTATCTTGCTGCACAACCAGTGGCTTCTTAGTTGATTTTGATGGGGTTAAGACCGCTTTTATCTTTGAAAGCAAACTTTTTCGTTGAGCAGGGGATTGCGACTCTAATTGTTGACGCATAATATTGAGCACTTCTACAACATCGACCTCCTCTTCTATTAGTTTACATTACACGACTGTAAATCAAGCTTATGCCAGAATACATCTACGTCTTCGAGTTGTATCATACGCCCTGCACAGTTAAATCAATAAAGTGTGTAACCTACTAGAATCGTATTAAATAACAAAAGGTTTGTATGTTTAAGATTTTTTACCTGTACGTCTGTAATTTTCTAGGCTACAAGCACACGACAACCCACATCTAAGCCATATATGGCAACCACATGATGCGTTAAGTTTATACAACACCTCTAGCTTCCTCATTAGCTCTCCTTCTAGCAAATCAAGTGCTCTATGGGAAACCTTTCCACGTAGGTTGTCCAACAGTCGTTGTCGTCTGTGGTGGTTCATCGTTTTTTGATGCTTTCGGTGAAACTTTTTTGTATTTTCCCCATCTGATTTTCAACTATATCAATAACACACCTCACGATTCGGTCCAATGGACCTCTTCGCGTTATGTATCTTTTTAAATTTGCATGCTGGCTCTCAACTCTGTTAATGGTGCGCTAACCGAAGTTGCGAAACTTATTAGTCCACGCAAAAACGAACATTTCTTTATAGTCTTTGAGCTATTTATCATACACATAATTAAAGAACCCTGCAAAAGTAAAATAATAAAATGTAAAAGCCTGTGAAAATATAATGGATTGTATGGGTCATTTGTTGAAGACACACTTACTTAAGTGGTTGCAAGCCACAAGTCTGTTATACAATATGCGCACATTATATTCGTATATGGGCTCTGAAGCAGAGTCGCACACTCTCTGCCACTACGACATAATTTTATTCCAGTCTTCTTTATCGAACCCTTGCTTGCAATGTTTACAGATATTTTGTTCAATGTGAAACCGGCATAGAAACTTAGACGCGTTCGGGAATACTTTAGCACACGCGCTAATTAGGGCTAGCTCTCTATCCCTAACTATCACACGCGGCATCATACACTCATGCAACATTGACTTAATCCTTTCAAGCACCCATACGAAGTTATCCCTTCGTTCTTTGCAAATAATGACATGTGCGACACAAAAAGACTTTTTGGTCGACATCAAACCCACAACCTGGACAAATGTCATGTTGTATATATTTGTTTTGTATGTCGCGCCGATCAACAACATGTGTGGGAATGCACGCCAAATAGTAATCGAAAGGGGATGAACAAATAAAATCTCTCTTACGACATCTGTTTGGGTTCCTGTCAGGTGTCGTAAATGAATTTTTTTTCATGCAGTATGTCTTCCAGTGCCTGAATAGGAGTCTTTCCGTCCATCTGTGATGCTCTAATTTCCTGGACCGCATTTTGCACGTCTTTCTGAACATGGAGGCTGTCGGGGAACTGCTTTCTTGAGGTTTGAATTATGTTACGTGGCTCCATATTTTGAGTTGTCAGCTGCTCCACCAGCTTCCACCAGCTTGTATTCGACTTCAGTAAATCTTCGCACAAACGCGTGGCCCAACAGACTCTGTGCAGGTTCGTGGTTACGTTTCGAGTCCTCCACGACTAACTCCCACGTGTTATTCGTCACATCCCACATAACAAGTAATGAAAATGGGCAACCAATTTTTTTGCTGCCAGCTTTCCTAACTGTTCCTTTACTACGGTGCTCACCACCACGGTCTCACACAAGCCATACCATCCCTGTACTGCCACCAATATTGTTCGATCGACGGGTCACAATAACATAACCATTTTCCTTTCCCGTTGCTTGTACCCGGTTCTTCAAATCAATTAGAGACATGAAACGCTAAAAAACAGTTACGTTATTTAACAGTAATAATAACAATAACAACAACAATAATAATGATAATAATAACAATATTTTATCAATAACAATAACAATAATATTTTAACAACAATAATAATACTTATATTTTTAACAACAATAATAATAATGATAGTATTTTAACATTAATAATAACAATAATAATAATACTTATATTTTTAACAATAGTAATAATAATGATAGTATTTTAATAATAATAATAATTATTATATTTTTAACAATAATAACAACAATAATAATAATGATAATAATAATATTTTAAAAATAATAACAACAATAATAATAATTATAATAATAATAATAATAATAATAGTATTTTAACAATAATAATACCTAAATTTTTAACAACAATAATAATAATGATAGTATTTTAACAATAACAATAACAATAATAATAATAATAATACTTATATTTTTAACAATAATAATAATAATGATAGTATTTTAACAATAATAATAATAATTATATTACTAAATATTACAATTTGGGTAGCTCTTAGCTACAGCTTAAAAACTAAGTCTCAGTTAAGACTTAATTACAAAATTATCACCTCTTTGGTTCTGAATGGTGGACTGTGTCTTTTTTTTATATTCCTTTTTTTTAATCTTTTTTATTACTTTGATAGTGTTTGGCCTTGGTTTACATTTTCACTCAGCTAAGAGAGTAAGAGTAAAAACTAGGCCTTAATTAAGACTTAACTACAAAATTGACATTCTTTGGTTCTGAATGGTGGACTGTGGTTTTTTTTAAATCTTTTTTATTATTTTGATGTAGTGTTTGGCCTTGGTTTACAATTTCACTCCATATTTTTATATTTAGTTTTTTGCATTGTAAGCTTTTTCTTTAATTTAAAGTTTAATCGATATATATATATGAGTTTGTCTACGTTTTACGTTAGCTCACAATATAAGTTTGCTTTTGTTTTTGCCTATGTTTGACGTCACGTGGTGCTACAAATTTGCGTTTTTTGTTTTACGGCCTACACCCTGTAACGCGGGGTTAAACACTAGTTATATAGATTTCAAGAATCTTGTACATCCTAACCCGCCCAAATAAAAGAAATTATTAAAAAAGAAGCATGGGTATAACTGTATAACTATGTGAATTTAAGATGACCATTTTGAGGCTTACCCCGAGGGCCTAATGGTTTTGTGCTGAGGGCCCAGCAGTAAAAAGGCAGATAATGATAAATAACTATAGTGATTTTTCACCATCACTAATTATATTATATATATATATATATATATATGGGGATGGTTAGATAGAAAACCCTATCTATATGAAAAACCTTAGAAAACCCAACCTCCCGACATTTTTTTTTTTGAAAAAAATAACACATGTAATATACATGTTTTTAAGAGTTTTGGGCCAAAAAAATCAAAAAAGCGCCGAAGGGATCTTTTTAAAAAAAAAAAAAAAATTTCAGCAAATTCTGGCATTTTTGACTAACACATGTTAGGCGACTGGACATTGCTGAAATTTGTTTATTTTTTTTTAAAATATCCCTTCGGCGCTTTTTTGATTTTTTTGGCCCAAAACACTCTAAAACATGTATATAACATGTGTAATTTTTTTCAAAAAAAAAAAATGTCGGGAGGTTGGGTAAAAATGGGTTCCCTTTTGGGTTTCCAGAGTTTTCTAAGAATTTGAGGGTTTTTTATCTAGCATTATCCTATATATATATAGGGGATGGCTAAAATGAGAACCACCACGAGTTGTAAGAACCACGAGAACCGCGCCCCGCGGGTGGCCGTTGACCACGAAATTTTTTTTACACCTAGATCCGTATATTTTAACACCGGGGGTAAATTTTGGGTTCAAACGGCGCGCCCGAGGGGGTAGTTTTTTACGCCCAAAGTTTGGGTTTTTTTAATTTTTTTAATTTTTCTTTTTTTTTTAACCAAACTTTGGGCGTAAAAAACTACCCCCTCGGGCGCGCCGTTTGAACCCAAAATTTACCCCCGGTGTTAAAATATACGGATCTAGGTGTAAAAAAAATTTCGTGGTCAACGGCCACCCGCGGGGCGCGGTTCTCGTGGTTCTTACAACTCGAGGTGGTTCTCATTTTAACTCAATCCTATATATATATATATATATATATATATTTATTGTTGACGAAGGTTTATGAATAGTAATTTTATTTTTATATAAATATGTAGTTTTTTTATTATTCTATTATTTAGTATTGTAATAGTATATTCATTTTTAATTTAACATATTTTTATATTATTATTTTACTTTTACAAAACCATAATTTTTTTCATTTATTATTTATTTTTTCATTTATTTCTTTTTCATTTATTATTTATTTTTTAACATATTTTCCTCCTTAAATCATATTTCCGTTTTCGATAAGTTTGATATTTCTTTAATTACTTTTGTTCGTTAATTTTTTATAAGACCATAAACAATGATTTTATTTTTATAATAATATATAGTTTTTTAATATTATAATAATTTATTATTATATTTACTTTTAAGTTTCAACATATATTTTGTTTCATTTTACTTTTTTAAAATTGTATTTGTTTTATCTTTTAGTTTTTTTCTTTTAGTAATTCATTTTCTTTTTTAATCATATTTTCATTATAAATTAATTTCAAATTTCTCTAATAATTTACATTTGTTAATTTTTTTTCTAAAAACTTAGGTACGAGTTGTGTTTAATTATTTCCCTCTCCATTCCGGTATAAGTTTTGTTAAAATGAATTTGTATTCAAAATAGAGTATTTATTTGGTGTTGTAAAACAGTATGATGATAAACTAAATCGATTCTGACGATTAGTCTTTCTAAACAACAAGCTTCAATTTCGAATTACGTTTGTTTTACATTGTCATTTGCTTCGTTTCGCCGCAACGCGCGACGTCAACGAACCTAGTTATATATTGATTTCGAATGACGATAAATAGTAACTTTATTTTTATAATAATATATAGATTTTTATTAATTTAATATTTAATATATTATAATAGTTTACTATTATATTTACTTTTAATAACATATTTTTCTTTTTTTAAACATCTATTTCCTTTACCTTATTTTAGTAATTGTTTTTTTTTTCTTTTTAACATATATGAATTTATCGATTAATTTGATACTTATTTAATAAGTCACGTTTATAACTTTTTTCTAAAAACTTAAGTACGTAGTTGTGCTTGATTTCTTTCTCTGACATTCCGTTATAAGTTTTGTTAAAACGAGTTTACACTCAAAATAAAGTATTTATTTGGTATTATAAAACGGTATGATGATAAACTAAATCGTTCGAATGGTTTGACTCTCTAAACAACATGCTTTATTTTCAAATCACGTTTGTTTTACATTATGATTTGCTCGGTTTCGCAGCAACGCGCGATACAAAAAAACTAGTTTTTAACAATAAGAATAATAGTGATAGTATTTTAACAATATAATAATAATAAATATATTTTTAACAATAATAAAAACAATAATAATAATATTTTAACAATAACAATAATAATAATAATAATAATAATAAAATTTTAACAATAATAATAAAAAATGGTAGATGCACGGTACCCCTAACCGCGGAGGGGATCCCCCTCCCGAGCTAGCTTACCGGATCGCTGCCTGTCGGTGAAATTACCCCGCCGAAGCTGGGCACCGGTGTCCCTCAGACTCGAACCCGGGTTTGAGCCCAGGCCAAAGCCCTCATCGGGATGAAGATTGCCAACTGCGCTGCAGGGCAACTTCTTAACAATAATAATAATAATAATAATAATTATAATTTTAACAATAATAATAATAGTATTTTAACAATAATAATAATACTTATATTTCTAACAATAATAATAACAATAGTATTTTAACAATAATAATAATTATATTTTTCAACAATAATAACAACAATAATAATAATAATAATTTTAACCTGATTTTGAAACGGATTTCCCGGGTTAGAGGGTAAATAATCATCATACAGTGGTGTGTTCGGAGGCTCATCATCGTATCCCCCGTATCCACCGTAATCCGGATACGATTGTTGTGCCGGGTAATATGGTTTATCAACAGGCTTATCTCCGTATCCATCGTATCCACCATAATCCATATACGATTGTTGTTCCACGTAATATGGTTCATCAACAGGTTTATCTCCGTAACCACCGTATCTATACGGATTACCTCTTTGCACGTACGAAGATTCACACCCGTATCCATAATCGGGATACGCTTGATGCGCCAGGTAATATGGTTCATCAACAGGTGGAGTCGGAGCCACGTTCAAGTCTGGCAACTGTATCTTTTGATCAACTGGGACGCCAGACACAATCTCCTCCTCCTCATTAGCATCATTCACTCCCCACGAGTCGTTAGAATACTGCTTACCGCAATAATTGTTGCGCCAAAATGACGACATTTTAGCTTCACAGTCGACTAAGAAATTATAAACCAAAGAAATGAAGAAGAAGAATTGAATATGTTTTGAATTCGTAGGCAAGGCAGATGATGTCTAAATAGGAATTTGAATTTACATTTATCAGCCGCGTATAGCTCTATACGCGGCGTATACCTTTATTCACGTGCCTGGACAACATCGTATCATTGTCAAATCTGGCAGACATACGTTGCGTATAACTCTATACGCAGCGTATAGATGCCTCGTATACTTGCTTCGTATAGGTCTATATGCAGCGTATGTCTGCCAGATTTGACAATGTACTAGGTTGTCATGTACCTGCCCACTACATACACTGCGTATAGACCTATACGCAACGTATAGGGTTACTTCTATACGTTGCCTATGGCTCTATACGTGACGTATGTATGCATGATTTGACAGTGTACGGGGTTTGACTGAATGGTCGTGTACGGATCCTGCACCTACGCTGCGTATAGGTCTATACGCATCGTATAGAGGTAACCCTATATGCTGCGTATAGGTCTATACGCAACGTAAATACAAGTAGGGTTTGGTGTGCAAATAGCCGGGTTCCATTTCAATTGGCGTTAGGTTACATCATCCTACAATTTCCATAAATTAAATAACACACCTATGAAACCCCAAACTTGTCGCCAATTCACTTGGCGAGAACCCCCTAAGTGATTTAAACCACCAGTGGCCCCCAAGTGATTAACACAAATGTGCTGGCCCATTTATAATGAACTCCATAAAAAGGTAAAACTGCCTTTTAAGGGTTGTCTCAGATAACATTTATTTACTTATTAATTTACGTATTACATAGTGATACATCGATAAGTTGTTTTTAGGGCATTTGGGAATTAGGATTGCATATCGAGTGATAAGTTATAACATCTTATAAGTTTATATTCATCGTATGAAGTCTAATACGTATAAAATTAAAAGTCAAGACCAGTCTAGTGATAAGGGGAATGATCTACTAAAAAGTGGATTTTGCCTAAGTAACCTAAGAAGGATTGTGATGATGACATGTGGCACTCCTAATAAATAGGAATGAAGGGCATTTTGGTCCTTATAAAAAGGAGTGAAAATGACATGTATTTTTTAAAAATACAAAAAAAATCTAGTACAAAAAAAACTAGCACAAAACAAAACTAGTACAAAAAATCTAGCACAAAAAATCTAGTACAAAAAATATAGCACAAAAAATGTAGTACAAAAAAATATAGCAGAAAAAATCTAGTACAAAAAAATATAGCACGAAAAAATTCAGCAAAAAAATGTAGTACAAAAAAATCCAGCACAAAAAAATTGAGGAAAAAAATTTAAGACAAAAAAATTCAACACAAAAAAATTAGCACAAAAATATAGTACAAAAATTCAGCACAAAAAAATGTTATACAACATAGAAATACAACACATTTAAGTGTGTTATTTTAGTCTTCATATTTTATATAGCAATATGGTACTCAAATTAAAGATAAAAAGACGCTCGATTTTACGGTGAAATTTTTATGAAAAAATAATGTTGTATAAAAAAGTTATGAACGTTTAAAAAATGAGGGTGGAATGTGAATGTGCCTTGCATGTGGAGAGAGAAAGTCCATAAATAGGATTTTCCCAAGATACCCTTACACTTCTTCTTTCTCCTACCCTTTCATCTTAACCATTGATTTGAAAAATGAATGGTTAAGATTCATTCTCATCTTACTTAAGTAAAATTAACTTTTTATTTGATCTTACCCTTTACTGATAATTCTTAAATTTGTTGGGAATTTTCTCTTGAACAGTTTACTACTGGATTTTGGAGCGATTACAGGGGTACGTTATGCCATTATAATTACAACTATTTATGGTTATATGTATGTAGGGGATCGCTAGAATGAGAACCACTACGAGTTGTAAGAACCACGAGAACCGCCCCCCGCGGGTGGCCGTTGACCACGAAATTTTTTTTACACCTAGATCCGTATATTTTAACATCGGGGTAAATTTTGAGTTCAAACGGCGCGCCCGAGGGGGTAGTTTTTTACGCCCAAAGTTTGGGTTTTTTTAATTTTTCTTTTTTTTTTTAACCAAACTTTGGGCGTAAAAAACTACCCCCTCGGGCGCGCCGTTTGAACCCAAAATTTACCCCCGGTGTTAAAATATACGTATCTAGGTGTAAAAAAAATTTCGTGGTCAACGGCCACCCGCGGGGCGCGGTTCTCGTGGTTCTTACAACTTGTGGTGGTTCTCATTCTAGCGGCCCCCTATGTAACAATATCTCATCTCTAAATTTTGACATGGTTTTTGAAATTGTAGCTTCAACAATAATCAAGAATATAGCTTGGAAGATCTATTATATCAAAGTAAATGATAAGTTGAGCAACCTACTTGTAAAACGTATATGCAAAACTGTTATTGAAAAGGTCGATCACGATATAGCTTGGAAGATTTTAGGGTCTGCAATAACAACAGCTGTCAAATCTGGGGCTCATGAGCTTATTGAAGAATGCATATTAACCTACCCAGGCATAATCTGGTATGATGTTGGCGGGTTTTATCTGTTCCTTGCAGCCATCAAAGAACGCCAAGAACGAGTGTACAATCTTGTCTACCAAATGTCTGGCCATAATGTATATGCAGCAACACAACTTGATTACGAAGATGATGAGAATGCATTACATCTAGCTGCAAAGTTAGCTCCACCTCATCGACTTAATGTTGTCACAGGTGCTGCTTTACAAATGCAACGTGAGCTTCAATGGTTTCAGGTGATCATGTTGGAATCATTATTCTAGCTTACACTAAAATACAGTATTGCTCTACTTTTGTTTTTGAATAATACAGTACATTTTTGTGCAGGAAGTCGAGAAACTTATAGAACCTTCCTATAAACAAGCTTTAAACAAAAACGGGCAAACACCAAGAATGCTTTTCACTGATGCCCATAAGGATTTACTTAAAGAAGGGAGAGAGTGGATAAAAAACACAGCATCTTCATGTACTGTGGTAGTAGCTCTCATTGTAACAATGGCATTTGCAGCTGCATTCACTATCCCAGGTGGAAATCAAGATGATGGCAAACCGTTCTTCGTGAACAGAAAAACGTTTTTGCTTTTTATTGTATCGGATGCCATTGCATTATTTTCTTCATCATTCTTACTTCTGGATTTGCAGAAGCCGACTTCCTTAATGCCTTGCCACAGAGGTTAACCATTGGACTTCTTTCATTGTTCATGTCAATAGCAGCAACCATGATTGCATTCAGTTCAGTTCTTGCACTTGTGCTTCAAGGAAAAGTTACATGGATTGCAGCTCCACTTGTTATAGCTACGAGTATTCCAGTGTATTTCTTTGGCGTACTGGAGTTTCCTTTACTTGTAGAGCTAGTCAATTCCACATATGGAAGAGGCGTTTTTCACAAGCAGAATACTCGAAGGCTTCATTAGATTGTTATATATTTGTGAATATCAAACTATAAATACCATCCAGGAGCATCCGTTAAATAATACATTGTTTTGTACGAGTACATGTTTGTATTATTTGTATCACAAATACTTTCTACAAGTTTTTATATGATATGTCAAAAGCAATTTTGGAAAAAAATTGAAAATAGGCCAACTTTGAATGAACCAGATCTCTCTCTCTCTCTCTCTTTCTCTCTATCTTGTCAGTTGTTGACAATCCGAATTGGCGGTGGTGGTCCAATCTTGTCAGGGTAGGGGCCGCGGTCCGGGTCAGATTGATGGTGTCTGAATCGAGGTATCTTGTGGAGTCATGGTCTGAGCGGATCAGGATCGACGACCCAAGTTCGGTTAGGCGGCAGTTCAGACCACCGGTCGAGATCGAGGTCGGGTCTTGGTTGGGTTGGGGTTGAGTGGTCAGGTTGGCGGGACGGGTCACTTGGGGTTGGGTTGGGTTCGACGGCCCGAATCAGGTCGGGTAGCCGTTCAGCTTGGTTCGGAGTCTGGAGCAGCGGTTGAGGTCGGCGGTGACCATGATCGGAGTGGCGATGATCGTTTCCAATTCTTTTATCATATATATTCATTACAAATTCAAATTCCTTTCCTAGTTGAATGTTTTTAAACTCGAAATCCAATTCCTCTATATTCCATTTCTTTTCACAAATTCCAATTTCTTAAAACAAATTCGCAAAGCAAGCGCTTCTTTAACTTTTCCTACGCCCTAATTCATTTATCTCTTTCTTCACTGTATACCTCCCCTTCATCTGTCTGTCTCTCTCTCACACATACACACGTTCTCTCTTTACATTATTGGATGCATCGCCTTTTATTCCTCCATCATTCTAAAGTAAACGTTGCAGTTACGGCTTCTTCCTCTTCCCGCCCCATCTCTCCCTCCCTCCCTCCCTCCCTCCCTCCTATGTAGCACAGGAACGGGTACGGGGACGATACGAGTATGGGGAATGATAAAACTAAAAAATCCAAGATACGGGTACGACAAAGGTATCGAATAAAAATATAAAAACATATAAACAAATAAAAATATAGCAAACAAAGTCCAATATCTATACTATATTAAGAGTAAACTGTCATTTTGGTCCCTGTGGTTTGGCCAGTTTTGTCACTTTAGTCCAAATCTCAAACTTATTACATCTGGGTCCCTGTGTTTTGCATTTTGTTGCCATTTTAGTCCAAAAGTGAAATTTGACCAGAATCCCCAAATTAAAACCCTCTGTTTTGTCTTTACCCTCAGGGGCATTTTGGTCATTTTAGAATTATTATAACTAAATATTGATTAAATCTTTTTCTATTTATAGTTAAACATAATATCATTTGTCTCTCTCCTCTCTCTCTCTCTCATCAATCCGATTACAGACAGATCTTGAAAATTCTTTCAATCCTTATCTCTCTCTACATCTCACCTTCTTCATTTCAAGACCTAATAAAGCTGAAACAAACAACTATCTTGATCACTTTTACGGGATATTTGATAAATACAATAAGCCGATTAACAACAACATCAATCCGATTACAGATCTTGAAAATTCTTTCGGTGGCGGTGGTGTTCGAGAGATCTTGAAAATTCTTTCTGTCGATTCAGATCAACCCAAGTCGATTCAGATCTTGAAAAATCTTTCAGATCTTGAAACTCAGGGACGACGGCGGTGGTGGAGTTCGGTGGCGGTGGTGTTCGAGAGAGAGGAGAGAGAGATGATGGCAGTGGGATGGTGGTGTTGGCGGCAGTGGGATGGTGGTGGTGGGGATGATGCGGTGGTGGGGGTGGGGGTGTGGTGGTTGTAGTTCAGAGAAGAGATAGAGAGAGAAGAGAGAGAGGCAGAGGGTGTTAGAGAGAGAGAAAGAGTTTTGTCATGTGCTGAAGAAGAAGAAGAACGATGGTGACAGGCAGTGGGGGTGGTGTCTGGTGCTGAAGAAGAAGAAGAACGATGATGGATTGATTGGATCTGAACTTGCTTTTCTTCGCCTCTCCAATTCGATCGATTCTGCTTGTGCCAAGGTATGATTGCTGGAGTGACTGCTTGTTGTGTTTGTGGATTGATCTGGATAATTGAAGTGATTTTGATTGGATTTGTATATAATTTGATTAGAATTGATTGGAATAGATGTTCGATTGTGTGGAATTAGAATATGTTTCACGTGTTTTTGAATGTTTCTCCTTCCTGTTCACTTCTTCATCTGAAACAACAAGGATTTTTGTTCAGTCACACAGATCTTGGCATTTGCTTCGATTTTGAATGTTTCTCCCCTGAACAGCAAGGATTGATCTGGATAAATTGAAGATAATCTGCTGACCAATTTATTAGGGAATTAAATATAATTAATTTAATTATTAATATGTCATAATAAATTGAGATGGACAAAAATGCCCTGCACTAAAGGACAAAATAGACAGCTTTCAACAGTCAAAAAAGGGGTTTTCTAGATTTTGGACTAAAATGGCAACAAAATACAAACCACAGAGACCCAGATGTAATAAGTTTGAGATTTGGACTAAAGTACCATCCAGGAGCATCCGTTAAATAATACATTGTTTTGTACGAGTACATGTTTGTATTATTTGTATCACAAATACTTTCTACAAGTTTTTATATGATATGTCAAAAGCAATGTTGGAAACAATTTGAAAATAGGCCAACTTTGAATGAACCAGATCTCTCTCCCTCCCTCCCTCTCTATCTCTCTCTCTCTATATATCTTGTTGGTTGTTGACAATCCGAATTGGCAGTGGTGGTCCAGTCTTGTCAGGGTAGGGGCCGCAGTCCGGGTCAGACTGATGGTGTTCGAATCGAGGTATCTTGTCGGAGTCAAGGTCTGATGGATAATCATTCATATGATTTAAATTTGGTGGCCGATTGTTGCTTCCAGTTTCACTCTCGCTTATGAGAAGATTTTGAATACTCTGATTTTGATTAGCAACACATGCCCATTGACTAGCAGTAATCGATTGTTGAGGCATTAAAGACTTTACCCATTTTGAAGGATCTTGACTTGTACTTGAGCTCTCACTCCAATCCCAAGGATTTGTACTCATTTTTAATTGTTGTTTTTGAAAAATTACTTAGGAATTCAAGTGAAACAAGTTTGCTATGAAATAAAACACTTCTGTGAACAACACCAACTGTGAATTCCACGAAGAATAGTCTACGAAAGATGATGTCCAAGAAAGAATCCCATGAAAAACAGGTAGTCATGAAAAACCTAGGTTCTTCGTGAGTTGGTTCTTCGCCGGTATATGTTTCCCAGGAAGATCAGATCAACAAAGAACTGAGGTTATTCGTGGACTTCAGTTCTTTGCCAATATGATTCTTCGCTGGTATGTATTTTTCGTAAAAAGTTAGGTGAAAGAGGTTTCCTGAAAAAGCAGAATCTTGTTTCTGATTTTAAGAAAGTTTGTAGGTGAATGACCATATATAGTAACCAGACAAACATTTGAAAATTGAATTTTTAGAAAAGGTACAAGAATATCCTTCAACAAAAGGAATATTCCGGTGACTTCTCTGGTCAAACACTCGGAAAAGTTGTCGAGCTAAAGATTTGCTAGAAATTTTAAGAAAAGCCGTATTTTAACATGTCTCCATGTATTTTAACAAGGTTTTTGTAAAAATTTTCAGCAAAACAAGATTTCCTAAGTTTTTAAGCTATTTTCTTATAAAAACTCAAATTTCTTGTTTTAAGCTCAAGAACACTTCCAAGAAGCTTCACAACTTGCTCAAACACCTCATTATGCTTGGTTTTAAATAAGGAAGAGAGCCAAAGCTCTTATACCACTTGTAGGATAAAGAAACCTACTTCCTTGTTGTTAGAACACACTTACGAGTGCGGAAGCCACGTAAGAATGCAACCAAAGCAAAGTATAACACACACAAGTAACCAAAGATTCACTATCTTGATTAATCTGAAGAGAACAAGTACAAACACATACAAACTATGTTTGGACAGACTCTCTGTGCTCTCTTAACTGAAACTGCTGACATATGCTGCTATATATAGGCCTCATACCCAGTAACATTACGAAGAATGTTACTGGGCTCACGAAAGACTCAGTCCCACGAAGAACTGGATTTTTCATGGGTCAAACCAACGAAACACCAAGTCAAGGAGAAGAATATCTTTCGTGATGGTGTTGTCCCACGAAGAATGGTTCTTCGTGGGGAGGCTGCAATACAGGCACAATGACAGTTAACAGACAAACAGCAAAACAAAAACCAAACACTAACAGTCTGCACAACAGCAGCTTTTTTACATACATTATAAAGACACCGTCGTACCAAGTCAAGATAGGAGGATATCTTGACTTGATTGAGTCGACCAAAACGTACAGACACGATAAACAAAGACCGTACATTACAGACGTAACAAGAACAAGCGACAGACACAAAAACTGCACCAACAATAAATCCTGCATCTTCTTACAAAAATAAACTAAAACATCTAGCATCCTTCAACTTTTGAGTATTGACAAGATTAGTTCCAACAATTCCCACCGTTTTGTTTATTGTTTCCCTTCCCAGTTTATTAAATTCAAATATGTCGTTGCGACATGCTTTTTCGTATATGCTTCGACAAACATATTATTCAAAATTGAGTGTACAATTTTCCCGCCACATTAACATCCTCACACTCATGACTTAACTAGTGGTCTACTGGTGTTCATGGTTGTAAAACAAGGTTTCCAAGGCCGAGTACTCACCGAGTAATCGCTACAAGGTAGGTTACCGAGGCGACTTTCTTCGACTCCGCCTAATTACTCGGAGTCGGTCAAACGCGGTCAACCTTGGCCAGAATTGGATCTAGTAGGTCAACTCGTGCCTAGTTTGACTTAAATAATAATAAAACATAATTTCTATGCCTATCATATTAAGGAATAAATATCATTTTCATATATTTTGTTATAAACATTAGTAAATTTATATTATTTGACATATATTTAATCTCCAAAAAGTAATTTCTTTATAATTTAACATGTCCGAGTACTCCCCGAGTACCCTCCGCCTATACCGAGTACTTCAACTCCCCGATCGACCTACTAGGGAGCTACTAGTGACTTTTGCAACCATGCTGGTGTTTACCCCCTTAAAAGTGCAAGATTATGTGGTATATAAATGTAATAAAAATATGGTTGAGGAAAAAAATCAACATCTCCACACAACACACATGTTTACATCATACCTGTTTAAATTTAAATACAATAACAAAAAAAATGGAATTTTATTTGGATTTCTAAACTACATGACACGATCTCTAATGCTCTAATCATAAATTACTCTGTGGATCTCATTAAGAATCTTATGTTTTTTTAGTTATTCAGTCACTATATGTTCTGAGTTGACTTCATCATGTGCAGATCTTCGTTTAGAGATCGATCAGAACATTGACACTATATGCAAATTTGATCAGAATTCATGAGTAATTACGATAAGAGTAAATTTCAAAGTTTGTCCTTTATGTATGTCATATATTACAAAGTATGTCCTTTATCTTTCATAAGCTCAGAAAACATCCTTAATGTTTGAAAAACCAATCAGGTTATGTCCTTTACCCTAAACCTTGTTTGTTTTCCCAGTTAAGTTAGGTCACGTGAGAAGCACATGAGGGCATTAATGTCATTCTACCTAACAATTAATGTGCCCTGTTATAAAAACCCTAAACCCCAACATCATCTTCTCCATCTTTCAATCACCAATCCTTTCGACTTCCAATAACTCAGCTAACTTATTCAACCCACCATGAAGACTGTTGCAGAACTTCATCAGATGTTTAATATCGAAAATGGTGGGAAAATACATATTAATCAAACTAAAAAATCCAAATTGTGTATCAGGCAGATTCTGACATGTTAACACTTTCAACAAATATCCGAAATCATATCCACTATGAAATGTTACCCAATACACACTATCATTCAGCACAATCCCTGAAGATATCAATAATTCGCCAAATCTATGCGCATCGATTCCATTTTCGTTATTTTTCTTAAAATCGATACCGCTCTGTTTCAACAGCTCAACAGAATCATTTGCAAAAACATCATCATTCACGTTAAATTCAAGAAAATTGAACTGCCAGATGCAGAACTTATCGGTTCCACACATCAGTAAATTTCCTTGATCATCCAAAAAAGTTAGACCTAATTGAATTAATTTGAGCATATCAACGTTATCCTTCAACGTCTGGTAATGATAGTCGTTACTGTTTTTGAAATTACCGACCGGACGAAGAACAATTCCAGGAAACTCGGTATCCATAGCGATGTACGGAAAATCATCAACGATTTCTCGAATCAACGCGAATTCTTCCTCGAGATTGTCATTCCACACCTCGCGAATCTGAATCGAATCGCCTTTTGACAAAAGCGACATTTCTCATAACAAAATCGTTCAATTTTTATCAAAATTTATCGGAATTTCATGAGGAAACAGAACATTAATTAATATCAACAGTGCCGCTTGAGAATCGATACGGATCTGCAAACTGGTTTGGAACAGAGGTTTTGAGTGAGATGAGTAAGCTCCTCAATAAGCTTGGTGATTTGATTGCCGGAAAACTGGTATGAAACTTGCCAGAAAATTGGTTTGGAGCAGGGTAAGCTCCTCAATAAGCTTGTTGATTTGATTGTTGTGGCAAGAAATACCTACCCATTGACAATGGTGGGTGTTTGGGTTCCATGAGTGGAGAATTTGTGGGTATTGAAGGGAGTTTTTAAAGGAGATTAAGGTTTGTTGGTTTGTCTGTGAGTGTGGTGCTCTGTGGATGAAGAGAGAGGAGACAGATCGGTGGTGGTGGTGGCAGGTGAAGTCGTGGTGATGGCAAATCGGTGGTGGTGGCAGGTGGGTTTTCGTGGTGGACGAATTGTGGATTAGGGTTAGCTATGTGCAGGGGATTGGGGGTAGAATGACATTAATGCCCTCACGTGACCTAACTTAACTGGGAAAACAAACAAGGTTTAGGGTAAAGTGTAAGATTAAATATATTATGTAACAATATTTAATCTATAGCCATTATAATCATTTACATAATATAGATCAAAATATATTATAACCTATTCAATAAATTAGTTGGTAATTGTTGATGGACCATATTACCCTTATTAACTAATTAGGTTTCCTCCTGGGTGCTTATATAAGGAGAATTATGTGGAGGTTAAAGTGTTACTCAGTTACACATTAGACACAACCCATTAGCCATAACATCAATAATCGACCTCCTCTCCTAATCGAATCCCCTATTCGATTTCTAAGTCCCCATCATCAGTCAGCACCCTAAGGAGGAACCTGATCACGATGACAAGCATGTTGAACTCCATTACTGGATTCTCCACTGCACTTTCTGCTGTGACAGGTATGTTTTATTGTTTTCCCTCATGTATAAACAGAACTGAACCAACATGTGGTATCAGAGCATATGTTGATTAGTCAGTTCTGTTTTCGTATCCATAATTCTAGGATTGAAACTTGGAAAAAGGATTTTTTTTGTAACTTTAAAACTATAACAGCCGGTTTCGAGTCATGAAGATTGACTCGAGATCTCTGTTTTCGGGAAAAAAGATTAATTATATGTTCACTCAAATTCAACTAGGTTATGTTTTAGCCGAAATCTGTTTAGAAAAACTATTAATATTCAGGTTTCGGGTTCCAGAATTTTATTTTTTATGTTTAGGGTTCATCACATGTTCTTAGAAAATTCGAAAAATTCTGTTATGTTTTGGAATGTTTCAGGATTAATGAGTGTTTTTTCCATGTTTGATCCAATTTTATCATTTAACTTTATTCGAAACTGTTATTAGATAAACAGTTACAATTTTTCGAAATATGTTGATAAAATTAGATCATCTTAAAACATGAAATAATATCTCACAATCCCTTAGATTTCGAATTTTCAGTTATGTTACACATTCACAGCTGTTAACAGGAAGTTTCGAGACCATCAGATTACGACTCGAGACCATTAGTCTCGACTCGAGACAACAAGGTCTCGACTCGTAATCATCAGGCCATTAAATCTTTTCAACTCAGACAGAGGTCTCGACTCGAGACCATTAGATCTCGACTCGAGACCATAACGTGTCAACTCGAGACAAAGGTCTCGACTCGAGACCATTAGATCTCGACTCGAGACCATAACGTGTCAACTCGAGAACATAACGTCTCGACTCGAGACCATAACGTCATTACTCGAGACAAAGGTCTCGACTCGAGACAAAGGTCTCGACTCGAGACAACAAGGCTGTGACTCGAAACCTCATTATTTTAAGCTGTTTAATGTGAACTAAAAATTTTTGTAGTTCGATCCGCGCTAACGAATGGTTTGCTATTAAATAAATGGTTTTGTAATTTACTTAGTTAATTAATCAGAATCAGATAATGTTTTGCAAAACCAGAATAGCTTAACTTGAATGAGTTTTTTGATATATCATTTCTGGCCAAAGCTGACTTGATACATCTACTTATCGTTCAAGTATTACGAAAGCTATGTTGTGTGTGCATCATAAGCATGAATGTCTTAATTTCTGGCCAAAGCTGATTTAATTCATTCGTAGATGGCATACTCAGCAAGTGCATAACTAAAGTGATTGTTTCAATTTCTGGCCAAAGCTGTTTTGTCTTCGTTTAAGTAGAATTTTTTAGCTAAGTCTATTATTTTGATGTTAGTAATAGGCAATATCACAGCTTCATAATGTAAAATGGTCATTATTTATGCCTGCCTTAGTTTAACGTGCCCTTAGATCACATTAGGACTTCTTCCTTAGTATCATAACTTGCTCATCTTATTTCCACTATCAGCACCCAACTGCGGGATTCCACCTTTGACTGGTGATAACTTTGCTGCATGGAAGGATGCTCTCATGCTTACTCTTGGGCTGCTGGACTTTGATTATGCTCTAAGAGAGAATAAGCCAGCGGACCTTACCACTAATAGTACTGCTGCGGAGCAGTTAACTCATGACAAGTGGACTAGGTGTAACCGCATGTCTCTCATGTTTATGAAGCAGTCCATAAGCAATGCAATCAGGGGAGCCATTCCTGATTCTGAAGATGCTAAAACCTACTTGGAACATGTGGAGGCTCAGTTCAAGGGGACGTCTAAAGCACACGCTAGTACTCTTATTCTCAAGCTGGTGACAACTAAGTATGATGGGAGGAGCGGCATTCGCGAGCACATCATGATGATGAATGACATGGCCAATAAGCTGAAGGGGCTGGAAATGGAAATCAGTGATGGTTTCCTTGTTCATTTCATCATTACTTCGCTTCCTTCGTCCTTTGAAGCATTCAAGATCAATTACAACACTCAGAAGGACAAATGGACGATGAGTGAGCTGGTCGCCATGTGCGTACATGAGGAAGAGCGTATGAGGATGGATCGCCATACTGATGTTGCCAACTTTACTACCTCCAACTCTAAGAAGAGGAAGAACAATCATCAAAGGAAGGATGCTTCAAAAGTCCAAAGGCCTAATCCTAATCCTAATACAAGTGCACCTTCCAGCTCTAAGAACTCCTTAGGCAGTATCCGCTGCAAGTTCTGTAAGAAGACAGGACACATGCAGAAGGAATGCCCTGACTTTAAGGAGTGACTGGCTAAGAAAGGTAACGATTATTTTATGATACTTGAGTCCTATAATTTAAGTGTTCCTGCTAATTCTTGGTGGTTTGATTCTGGTTCTATGGTTCATGTTACCAATTCTACTCAGGGATTCCTTTCAATCCGGAAGCTGGAAAGAAACCAAAGAACGCTTAAGGTTGGGGATGATCGAGAATTAGAAGTGAAGGCCATTGGAACATTACAATTAGTTATGAAAACTGGTTTATGTATTAAACTTTATGATACCTTATATTTTCCTGAGGTAACTCGGAACCTTGTATCAGGACCAAAGTTAGACATGGACGGTTTTATTGTTTCCCATGGTGATCGCAAACTCTCTATCCTTTATGATTCTGTTCTTTATGGTACTGGTATTCTGGATGGTGGTCTCTATAGATTAGAACTAGAAGATAACTTTTCCAAATCTTTGTTGTCATATAACATTAATGAATCACTCACAAAGATGGAAGAGAAACGAGACTTAGAAACTTCATCCATGTTGTGGCATCAGCGTTTAGGCCACATCTTAAAAGAACGATTAAATCGTCTTGTAAAGGATGAAGTCTTACCTCCACTCGATTTCTCTGATTTTGGAACATGTGTCAAATGTCTTAAAGGTAAAATGACATTAGCGAATAAGAAAGGTGCCACAAGGAGCTCTAATTTATTAGAACTCATTCACACTGACATTAGTGGTCCCTACCAAATCGCTGGCATAACAGGACATACTTCATTTATCACTTTCATTGATGATTATTCTCGTTACATGTACTTGTATCTTATTAAGGAGAAGTCTGAATCTCTTACAACTTTTAAAGATTATAAGGCTGAAGTTGAAAAGCAATTAGATCGTCAGATTAAAGTTGTGAGATCAGATAGAGGCGTTGAATATTATGGAAGACATACTGATGTGGGTCAAGCTCCTGGTCCATTTTATGAGTTTTGTAAGGGCCAGGGGATTGTGAACCAATACACCATGCCTGGTACACCTCAGCAGAACGGTGTCGCTGAAAGAAGAAACCGTACCCTTATGAACATGGTGCGCAGTATGTTAGCCAACACTAATTTACCATTATTCCTCTAGACTGAAGCGTTAAAAGCAGCTGTTCATATACTCAATAGAGTTCCTTCTAAGTCTGTCCCTAAAACTCCTTATGAACTTTGGACAGGAAGGAAACCGAGTCTTAAATATATGAAAGTATGGGGCTGCATTGCTGAAGCAAAACTTTACAATCCTTTCCTAAGGAAACTTGACCCTAAAACAGTTACCTGTTTCTTTATCGGGTATCCTGAGAACTCTAAGGGTTATTGTTTCTATTGTCCTTCCCATGTCACCCGTATTGTTGAAACCAAGCGTGCCGCGTTCCTGGAGGATTTCAAGGTCAGTGGGAGCAGTACCAACCCTTACGAAGAATTGCAAGAAGTACAAGACGCGGGGGGGGGGGGAGACTCGTCGCTTACCATTACTCCGATTACTCCTCTTGTACCCAATGCAACTACTGTACCAGAAGCTACTGCACCAACTCCAAATTAACCTCTACAATCAGAACCAATTATACCTCATGACGAAGACACATCAAACGCTCAAAACCAAGACAACGCTGAACCCGATAATCCACTCAGGAGGTCATCTAGGCAAAGAAGGCCATTATGTTACCTACCTGACTGAAATGGATCCTGGAAAGCTCAATGATCCTATCTCTTACAATGAAGCCATTAGCAGTGATCAGTCTTCTGAATGGAATAAAGCAATGATTGATGAGCTTGAATCCATGAAGAAAAATGATGTTTGGGATTTGGTAGAATTACCCAATGGAGCCAAACCCGTAGGATGTAAATGGGTATTCAAAACAAAACTGGATCCGAATGGTAACGTTGAACGCTACAAAGCGAGATTGGTTGCAAAGGGCTACACTCAGAAAGAGGGAATTGATTATCAAGAGACGTTTTCACCTGTCTCTCGTAAAGATTCATTAAGGATCGTCATGGCCCTAGTAGCTCATTTCGATTTAGAGCTGCATCAGATGGACGTTAAAACCGCTTTCCTTAACGGAGATTTGGACGAAGATGTTTACATGAAACAACCTGAAGGCTTTAAACCTGAAGGTGAGGAGCATCTAGTCTGTAAGTTGAAGAAATCCATTTACGGGTTAAAACAAGCATTGCGTCAATGGTACCTCAAGTTTGATGAAGTCATAAAGAAGCAAGGTTTTATGAAGAATCAAGTGGATCAATGCACCTACCTCAAGATGAGTGGGAGCAACTTTACTATTCTTGTCCTTTACGTAGATGATATTCTATTGGCAAGTAATAGTTTAGACATGTTGCATGAGTCGAAGCGGTTACTTTCGTATAACTTCGACATGAAGGATCTCGGAGAGGCTTCTTACGTCATTGGCATCGAAATTCACCGAGATAGACACAAAGGGATCTTAGGATGGTCCCATAAGGCTTACATAGATCGTGTCCTTACACGATATAACATGCAACGGTGCAAACCCTCCGTCGCTCCAGTAGTTGATGGAGATGTTTTCGGTTCATTCCAGTGTCCGACAACAGAGGTTGAGAAGGAGCAAATGAGCCAGATACCTTATGCGTCAGTAGTAGGGAGCTTGATGTATGCTTAAGTCTGTACTCGCCCAGATATCGCTTATATTGCTGGAATGTTAGGCCGTTATCAGACTAATCCTGGCCTAGATCACTGGAAAGCAGCTAAGAAGGTACTTCGATATCTGCAAGGGACGAAAGACTATAAACTGACTTATAGAAGAAGTGATCATTTAGAAGTGGTGGGCTATTCTGATTCTGACTTTGCAAAGTGCAAAGATGACAAGAAATCCACTTCGGGCTATATCTTTATGTTAGCAGGCGGCCCTATCTCATGGAAGAGTCACAAACAACAGTTGACCACAACTTCCACAATGATGGCAGAGTACATTGCTGTTTATAACGCAACCTGTCATGGAATGTTGCTTAGAAATCTGATCACTGGACTCAAAATCGTAAATTCCATTTCTAGACCATTGAAGCTTTACTGTGATAATTCAGCTGCCGTTAGTTTCTCGAACAGTAACAGTTCGACTGGAGTTGGTTTATATCTTGATACAAAATATATGTTCGTACGTGAATGAGTTGAGGAAAATAATCTTTGTATCGAGTATATTAGTACTAAGGATATGCTTGCGGATCCGATGACTAAATGTCTCCCTCCTAAGGTTTATGAAGAACATGTTCGGAATATGGGATTTTGTAAAGACCTTATTTGAGCATATTGTACTAGCTTATGTTTTATGTTAATGAAATTTCCTCAGTTTGATTTTGTATGTCTCTTAGAATATGTTCAACCGGTATAATGGCATATTGACAAATAAATTTACAAATCAAACAAAGGGCTTACGCGTATTTTGATCATGAAGATTAGGTTTTAAATTAAGGCTATAGTATGATTAATGGGGGTCTTGGGTCGCATAATGATTCAACGGTTGTATTTCTCTGCTATAGTACTTGTTTAAGGCTAAAATGAGTGTTAACTCCTGATCAGGCTTATCTAATACTCATAGTAAATGATTACTCGGCTAAGTGGGAGAATGTAAGATTAAATATATTATGTAACAATATTTAATCTATAGCCATTATAATCATTTACATAATATAGATCAAAATATATTATAACCTATTAAATAAATTAGTTGGTAATTGTTGATGGACCATATTACCCTTATTAACTAATTAGCTTTTCTCCTGGGTGCTTATATAAGGAGAATTACGTGGAGGTTAAAGTGTTACTCAGTTACACATTAGACACAACCCATTAGCCATAACATCAATAATCGACCTCCTCTCCTAATCGAATCCCCTATTCGATTTCTAAGTCCCTATTGTTGGTGCACTTGTGTCTGTACTTTGTCTGTATTTTGTCATGATACCAAACGATGTCTTTGTTAGTCTTGTAAGTTTGACCAAGTCAACCATCCTCCGGTTTGACTTGGTCAAATAGTCAACACAATGGTTGTAATATGTCTGTGTCGAAGGATGTGTCATCGAAGGATTGTTTAGATCCTTCGATGAGCTCGAAAGATGAACCTTCGATGGATGAACTTCGAAGGATATCATCCTTCGAGGTATATGTGGATCCTTCGATAGATTTCAGGTCGATACATGATCCTTCGATCAGTCTATCTGATCCTTCGACCAGACGAGCTGTGATGGATATAAATATCCATGCAATGTGTTCTCTTGTTTTTAGAGACACTAAAGAGACAAGAGAGGTGAAAGGTGTGTGAGAAGTCTTGTAGAGAGCATTCTGTTGAGAGCACACACACACGAGAGAGAGAGTTTGCAAAACACATTTGTAAACATTGAGCTTGTAACCGAACCTTTCATACGTATTAATACAAGTGGTGTTAATCGGTGAAGATTGTGTGTTGTGTTTGTGCTTGTTCTATCTCGGTTTGCATGCTAGCTTGGATTCCGCACTTGCTAGTGTGTTAGACATAACAAGGATTAGGTTGAACCTCAACCTCCGAGGGACCTACAAGTGGTATCAGAGCCGTGGCTCTTTTCCTTGTTAAAAACCGAGTTTATACAAGACTTTGGGATGTTTTGGACAAAAACTCACTTGGTTTAGCATCCGTTTTTACTGTTTTTCTCGCGTTTCCAGACGTTAAAACGTGTTCTAAACTTTCCGGGTGTGTTAAAGGGCGGTTTGGGTAACTTAAAAACTTGTTTTTAAGAAATTTGGTATTTTCCGGCCAAATTCCGGCTTGCTCCGGTGACCGGTTTCTGAGTTGATTCTTCGGTTTTTAGTATATTTTATTGATTCAAAATCTGTTTTGGTAGAAAGTATGGTCTGACCATACCTTCTGCCTTCTGCCGAAAGTTTCTACCTACCCATCACCTTTTCACCAACCTGTCACTTTTGTAAACTGTGTCAGAGCAGATCGAAGGATATCCTTCGAAGTCGAAAGATCATCTTTCGATCAAAGGAGCTTCGATAGATAATCATCCTTCGAACATCGTTCGAAGTCTGTGACTTATCTTTCGATCCAAGGGATCTTTTCGAAGCATACATCTTTCGGTCTACAGTTCTTTTTCGAAAGATAAGGATCCTTCGTTTGGAGAATCTTTCGAAATCTTTGTTCGAAACTCAACAGTGATCTTTCGAACACTGTTGATCCTTCGAACAAGTCTTGATCCTTCGACCTTAGTCTGTTTATGTTTAACAAGTTTGTGATTTTCAGGTATTATTATTATTCTTGATCAAAAATGAATCCAAGATGGGGTACTCCGGTAAATACAGAGATGTATTTTGGTACTCCATCTCCGGATAGTGGAAAGTATAGAAACACGAGTTTATCTCCTGCATGGGCCGAATCTCCCGCACCGAGTATTCAAAGCCAAAAACCTATTAGAGCAACTGATATGTTCGGAAATCCATTACCTGTTCGATCTACCGGACCAACTGATCTATATGGAAATCCGCTTCAACCAGTTCCTCAACCAGTGCCTCAACAGCAAACCCAAAGGCCTCCTGTGACAACAGATTTATATGGCAATCCGATACAAGTTCCAGTAAAGCCAGCTCCAACAACAGACTTGTATGGAAATCCTCTACAACCAGCTCCACAACAGCAAGTCTATCGGCCATCTACTGTAACCGCTTGTTTTGCTGAGGTTGTCAAGATTTTAAATCACGCCAGTGGTGGAGAATCTTCCACAAATGGTGATGAATCTTCGGAGGATGAAGACAGTTCTGGTTACAGTGGAAGCTCAGATGAAGAAACCTCAACTTCAGGCAATGATCATTTGGATGACACGTCAAGTGTGTCAGTTGAAGCAGAGGTTGATGAGGTATTGGGAGACATTGCAGCAGAAAATCATAGGAGATCTACATTGGTGGATCAAGCTGCTTATTCTTCTTCTTCTCTCCATTCAGCCGTTATGGCTATTGTCGACAGTTCATCAAGTCAGGTATGTGTCGATGAACCCACTGCTGTTATTTGTGATAATTGTGATAGATTGCATGTTAAATGTGCTGATTTAGATGCAAACATGTCTGAGTTGCAAGGCAAACATGATGCTTTACAAGCTAGTTTGTTTGATTTGCAAGACAAACATGTTTCATTGAATGATAAGTGGTGTGAGTTGCAAAGCAAACACGAGGCTTTGCAAGAGAAATATGATGTGACATTCATCCACAATCAGAAGCTAACCGTGGATCTTTCGAAGTGCACTGAAGCCAACATGTTTTATGAAAACCATGAAAAGGAATTTAAATCGATGATTGAAACATTAAAGAAAGATAAAACAGAGCTGACAAAAATGGTTTCCAGAAAACAAACTGACATAAATTTGTATATCACACGTCTTGAGATAATGCAAAAAGAGATGGCTTGTGTTAAAACTGAAAGTGAGGCGATCCGACTCAAGTTAGACAGTTATTTGAGCTCTAGCTATGTGTTGGATCACATCATTGACGTTCAGAAAGAGAAACGGGATGTCACATGCATAGGTTACAAGAAATGCCCACCACCCGTGAGAAACAATTATGATGCCATGCCTGATGAGGAGTATAGAACTCACTTTGAACCATCTGTTCCTTTGGACGTTGAGGAATTTGCAACAGGGCTCGGATACAAGAAGGAAGTATCATCAGAATCGGATGTGTCAGCAGATACAAGTGTGTCTTCTGCTGAACCGAATCAGGATCCTCCAGTTGTGATTGAGGATGCTGATTCTTCTGATGATTAATCCGATGATACTGGTTCAGCAAAGTCTGATGCGGTGATCAAAGAAGAGGACATACCTCTTGAGAATCACATTCTTTGTGATCCACCAGCAAAACCGTTTGTGACTGCTACAGCCAAGTCTGTTGAATCCTCATCTGGAAGTTGTGAAAGCGTGAACTTGCTTTACACGTTGATTGGATCTGATAAAATATACTCAGACAATGATTTTCCAATCAAGAATGTCAATCAATCTTTGATTGATAAAGTTTTCGAAGATTCTACCAGTAAGTTTTTGGGAAAGTCGAGCCCAGGAGTTGTAGTAACTCAGTGTGCTCCTATCCCAAAATCCGAAGTTAGAAAGAAATATGGGAATCAAAAATTGCAAAAACAAAACAATCAACGAAAGCAAAATCACGCTGCCCAAGGAAATGGAAAAGGCAAACAGAGCCAAAACAAGAAAAATGACAAGAAGGTAAACTTTGTGAAATCAAAGGGAACGGACAGAATTGAAACGTTTGAAAACAAATCTAACTTAGATTTTGTTAAACAAGCAACAGTGTTGAAAAGAAATGAACCAAACTGTTCGAAACCTAGTACCTCGAGATCACAAAGTTCATCATCATCGGCAAGACGATCACATGATACTTCGGGGTTTGTTGAACGAAGATCATGTTTTGAATGTGGCACAATTGGACATATCATTCGAAATTGTCCATATCTTCATAAACAAAAAGCCAAAGTTGATTCCCCCCATGGCAACAGTTACCATAAAAGATCTGTTTCACCAAAACAGGACCCTCGTCTTGTTAAACAACAAGAAGTGAAACAGAGAAAGAAACAACGGAAAAATGTTGAAAAGGTTTTAAAACCGGAGGTTGTCCAAACACAGTCTGTTAAGTTAGAAATTAAAAATGAAAAACAAAAACAGATTTAGAAACCAAAACCAGTAACTGTTTCAGGGGGAGCTACATCAATTCCGAATCATCGGGAAATGGATGTCACAATTCTCGATGATGACGGACGACCCAAGTCTGTGAAGGCTTGGGTCCCTCTCTCCAACTAATCTCTGAATGAGTGTGTAGGATGTTCCAGGAGGAACTATTGATAGTCTTAGGATTGTTGATAGTGGAGCGTCCATACACAAGATCGGCGACACCAGACTCCGAAACATCATTATATCTAGGAGTTGTTGCCTTTGATGGAGAGAAATGTGAAAAGAGAGGAGAAAAGAAGACAAACATTCCGATGAAGGAATGATGGTGAAAGAATGTGGTTGAATGAAGTTGAAAAATTCGACCGGATGAAATATGTTCCAAAGTTTGGTTGTTATGGTTTTTGATCGGGTCAACAGGAAGGATTTCAATGAAAAGTACGCGCCTGTAGCACGTCTGAAGCTTTTCGAAGATTCATGGATTTTTCTTACACAAGAAGTTCAAAGTCCACAAGATGAACGTGTAGGGTACTTTTCTCTACGGTGTGATTGAAGAAAATGTGTTGGTTGATCAAACTACACCAGGTGTGCGGATGCCTTGGCGTGGATTGAACAACCGCACACTACTTCTCAAGAGAAAGACAAAGACCTTCGCTGGTACAATGTGGAAGACCAGCCGGACCCAGAGGTTTTTGATCTCATTGCTGTGAAGGGATTTCAGTAGCTACAAAATCGATTTTGAAATCCACACCGGGTGGATATCCAGTTTGGGAGGGCACTCAGATTCCTAGCAATGCATGAAGCAGTTGCAGGATACGGTTTTGAACTTCCAATCTCTCCTATACTTGTCGATATTTAAGCTGCTTTATGAATTATTATCATCTCGTACAACACTCTTTGACCAGACACTTTGATCTCGAATATCACCTCACACGTGATTGTTTCACTATGAAACTCATCAATGTTGTCATGGTCCACACCGATGACCAACGTGCCGACCTTTTTACCAAAGCATTTGACAAATCAAGATTTGACTACTTATTACTGGTAAACGGCATTAAGGTCAAGCAAGAGTAAACCCAACATCGGAAAATCATTTTTGTAAATACCTTTGTGTTTTAAATTTATCTTAGTTTGTTGATTTTAGGGGGAGTAAACCAAAATTTGAAAATCCAAAAACATTGAAAATTTTCAAAAACTCAAAAACAATAGAAAAACAAAAATGAGTTTCCTGGCGAGCAAAAGAGAAAATGATAGTACATCAGTGGTCTGTCTAAACCTCTTTAAACCTTAAATGAAAAACGATAAGCAGCTCTATATAAGATGTATCGGTAGGCTCACAATCATTTTAAAGTGTGCAGGGTGATATAAACTTAAATCGACTGAAGACCAGGTGGGAACCATTCATTGGCATATGGTCTTAGTACCGAAATTTCGTTTGAGAGATTGCCGAGGTTCTGAGATATTCGGTCTTTATGCTGCTTATCATCTGGGTATCATGGTTGTATCTTTTACCGAAAAATAACGGGGACGCAAGTCTAGATCTTCCATGATACCATACATACGTGTACATATTGCATACGACCTCAATAAGTGATAAACAATCACATGTCCCCAAAATAAGTGATAATATATCACATTTATCCGGGAGTCAAGTTCGTCTCTCTGCTGTACGAAAGTACTGACCTGTTCACGGACTTGCTCCTGTGCCCTCATGCATCGAAAATCAAGTTCCTCATCAATAAGTGATTCTATCACAAAGGGCTTGTTTTCAATCAAAATAAGTGAGAATCTCACATCATATACGGTCAAACAGATGATAATCGGTATACTCACCGGTAAGATGAACCCTCGTGCATACCTTGATACGGGAATGTGTCGTGATGTGGATGAACACCGGTCGGTAAGTATAAATCATACCTTAACGTATCCCCTCGCCATGATTACATCTGGAAAGTTGAGCTTATGTGGACAACAATACCGATAATCGTTATAGGATGCTTATCTTAATGTTAATTAACTGAACAACAAGAGCGTTTTGACATGACCGTACACTGATATGATTCTCTTACCCTCGAAACTCGCAAAAAGAATGTCTGTAAATATTTATTTAATGCTTTCAGTTTCTGCATCTTTGTATATATTTATTTACTTACTGCTTTCCGTCTTTACATTTGAAATATTCAAAAATACCAAAAAGATTTTAGGTGTGTTTTAATATAAAATTTCTAAAAGCCAAAAAGATTTTAGTTCTATTTTATTTTCGATCGTACGATGTTGGAGCTCGAGTCTTCGTTACCTGAAACCTGAACGAAAACCGAAAATGACTAAATCTTCATAAACGGTCGAAATTTGCAAAGTGTTGAAAGTTAAAATTGAAATTGTTAAAATACATTAAACTTTCAAACTGTCGGACGGTGTTTGATTGAGAAATCGTCACGTGTGTGTCATTTGTTTATGGTTCTATATTCCAGGCAGTTGTTCTCATTACGCGTTTAGATTTCTTGCATGTGCAGATTCTAAAGGCAAGGAGAACATGGTCGATGACAAGCTTCAGAATGAAGACACGACGTGAAGGCACTCAAATGATGAAGATGATCGAGTTGCCGCCGACCATCATCAACACCACAAGGATCTCGATTCATAAAGAACAAGTATTTCACGAGCATAACTCAAGGGGGAGCTTATGTTAAGGGGGAGTTTGTCAACACACTTCCTACATGAAACGGGGAGTTTTTGGTACACTTTCTGCTTTCAAGACGTGAAGACTTTAAAGATCCTCCGACATTGAAGACTTGAAAAGACGTCAAAGACTTGAAGACACCAGGGACCTACAAGAATTAAGATCGAGACAAAGCTACAGCCAAGGGGGAGTTTGTTGGTGCACTTGTGTCTGTACTTTGTCTGTATTTTGTCATGATACCAAACGATGTCTTTGTTAGTCTTGTAAGTTTGACCAAGTCAACCATCCTCCGGTTTGACTTGGTCAAACAGTCAACACAATGGTTGTAATATGTCTGTGTCGAAGGATGTGTCATCGAAGGATTGTTTAGATCCTTCGATGAGCTCGAAAGATGAACCTTCGATGGATGAACTTCGAAGGATATCATCCTTCGAGGTATATGTGGATCCTTCGATAGATTTCAGGTCGATACATGATCCTTCGATCAGTCTATCTGATCCTTCGACCAGACGAGCTGTGATGGATATAAATATCCATGCAATGTGTTCTCTTGTTTTTAGAGACACTAAAGAGACAAGAGAGGTGAAAGGTGTGTGAGAAGTCTTGTAGAGAGCATTCTGTTGAGAGCACACACACACGAGAGAGAGAGTTTGCAAAACACATTTGTAAACATTGAGCTTGTAACCGAACCTTTCATACGTATTAATACAAGTGGTGTTAATCGGTGAAGATTGTGTGTTGTGTTTGTGCTTGTTCTATCTCGGTTTGCATGCTAGCTTAGATTCCGCACTTGCTAGTGTGTTAGACATAACAAGGATTAGGTTGAACCTCAACCTCCGAGGGACCTACACCCATCATCACTCAGCACCCTAAGGAGGAACCAGATCACGATGACAGGTATGTTTTATTGTTTTCCCTCATGTATAAACAGAACTGAACCAACATAAAGGACATAACCTGATTGGTTTTTCAAACATTAAGGATGTTTTCTGAGCTTATTAAAGATAAATGACATACTTTGTAATATATGACATACATAAAGGACGAACTTTGAAATTTACTCTTACGATAATAAAAAAGAATCTAGTATTTATATTTAGTTTCTAAAGTACCTGCCACGATATAAGATGCTCTGATTATAAATTACTCTGTCTTAATAAGAATTAATCTATTAGAATTTTTTAATTCTTCGATCACTAAATATTCTGACTTGCCTTCAGTTTATCAAATTGTTGCTGTTGATTAGGCCTATAAATGAACCGAACGAACACGAACATAGGCATGTTCGTGTTTGTTCATTTAATTTTAACCGAACACGAACACGAACTCGAACATATAATCGAACACATTTTTTTTGTTCGTGTTCGTTCATTAAGAAAACGGGCATGTTCGTGTTCGTTTATGTTCGTTCGTTTAAAGCCTAAACGAACAGTTCACGAACATAAACGAACACAAACGAACATAAACATAAAAAAATTAACTGAATATATTTGAATAAACATAAACAAACATAAATTAACATGATTAAACAAACATAAACGAACACAAATCAACGTAATTGAATAAATATAAACAAACACGATTTAACATTAGTGAACACAAACATACAAGTCTAATATATTATAGTTCATCCGAAAACACATCTAAATTAGGGTTCATGATACTAAATTTAAGTAGTTCTTTTATATAAATATTAAGTAAGTGATCAGTTACGATCTAAGAAAAAATTTAAATTTTTTTTTTTTATTACTGGAAAACTTAATTACTAATTAGTTATATTTATATAAGTAGTTAGAAAACCTAATATTTATATAAACATAACTATTTATGTATTTACTAAAATATAAACGAACATAAACGAACGTAAATAAACGAACATTCACGAACGTAAATGAACCAACATAAACGAACGTTCATGAACATAAATGAACGAACACAAGGTGTGTTCATGTTCGTTCATTTAATAAAATGAACATAATTTTTTGTTCGTGTTTGTTCGTTTATTAAATAAACAAACATAAACGAACTTCCCGCCGAACAAGTTCACGAACAGTTCATGAACGTTCGGTTCGTTTACATGCCTACTGTTGATGATAAGACTAAGTTATTTCAGACGAATCGTTATGGTAACAACCCGCTCCATTTATCTGCTATGGTTGGAAATACGACTGCTACACGGCTGTTGGTGAAGCGCGACCCCAATATGACACGAGTTCTAGAAAAAAAAAAAAACCACTTAATTAATGTCCTTGCGCAACATGAATGTTTACATTATTTTAGAACGTAGAAAGTTCTATATAAATAAACATGCCAGTACGACTGTAGGAGCTGTAACACCCAACAACAAAAAAATTGTTACAAAATTATATCTCAAATATTAAAATTACATTAACACTCCCAATTTAAAGCATGTTTACATCTACTAGTTTAAACTAAATACAATAATAAAAAAAGAATCTAGGATTTTTATTTTGCTTTCTAAAGTACGTGCCACGATCTTAGATGCTCTAATCATAAATTACTGTCTTATTATGAATCTTCTGGGGTTTTTTTTTTTTTTTTTGATAACTATATATTCGAAGTTGACTTCAGTTAACCAAATTGCAGATCTTCATTTCCAGATCGAGAATAAGATTGACATTCAGCTGATACAAATTTGGTCAGAATGGCAGATAAAAAGCATGCCAAAGATCTAGCCATTTACCAAGCTGCATTAGATGATGACTGGGGTTATGTTAGTAAATTAATGTTCGATGGACAAGGAAGCCTCTTGACGGAACGGATAACAAGCTTTGGGGATACGCCACTACACATCGCCGTGGGGACGAATCGCTCCAATCGTTTCGTCAAGGAGCTTGTGGAATCTATTGTTCCTGCGGATAAAAAGGTTACCGAGTCAGATTGGTTAAACAATCCCGTTGGAGAACAAGTAACCTACTCTTATAAGGAAACCAAATAAAATAAAATTAATATAAATCCTAAATCTTCTTACTTATAAATAAACTAAAGCATCTAGCATCCTTCAACTTTTAAGTATTGATAAGATTAGTTCCAACAATTCCCACCGTTTTGTATATTGTTTCCCCTCCCATTTTATTAAATTCAAATATGTCGTTGCAACATGCTTTTTCGTCTATGCTTCGACAAGCATATTATTCAAAATTGAGTTTACAATTTGCCGCCACATTTGTTGGATTAATCTTGACGGGTCAAGTCGGGTCGGTAGCAGTATGTTTTTAATGGGTCAAGTATTTTTAATTAGTCAAGTGTTTTTTACGTTGAAGTGTTTAGCAAGATTAAGTTAGTGGGGTTAATGGGTTAGTGGCCCTAATTATTAGTTAGTGGGTATTTATTTTATTCTATATAATGTAAGTTTTAGCATGATTGAAATACGACTTCAGTTTATCAAATTGTTGCTGTTGGTGAAGCGCGACCCCAATATGACACGAGTTCTAGAAAAAGAAAACCACTTAATGTCCTTGCGCAACATGAATGTTTACATTATTTTATAGAACGTAGAAAGTTCTACGTAAATAAACATGCCAGCACGACTGTAGGAGTTGTAACACCCAACAACAAAAAAATTGTTACAAAATTACATTAACACTCCCAATTTAAAGCATGTTTACATCTACTAGTTTAAACTAAATACAATAATAAAAAAAGAATCTAGAATTTTTATTTAGCTTTCTAAAGTACGTGCCACGATCTTAGATGCTCTAATCATAAATTATTATCTTATATTATGAATCTTCTGGATTTTTTTTTTATTTTTTGTTAACTATATATTCTAAGTTGACTTCAGTTAACCAAATTGCAGATCTTCATTTCGAGATCGAGAATAAGATTGACATTCCGCTGATACAAAATTGATCAGAATGGATGATAAGGTTAATCCCACAGATCTAAAAATTTATAAAGCTGCATTAGATGATGACTGGGGTTATGTTAGTAAATTAATGTTCGATGGACAAGGAAGCCTCTTGACGGAACAGATAACACGCTATGGGGATACGCCACTACACATCGCCGTGGGGACGAATCGCTCCAATCGTTTCGTCAAGGAGCTTGTAGAATCTATTGTTCCTGCGGATATAAAGGATCCCGAGTCAGAGAGGCTCAAATGCTTGTTTCAGAAGAATAATTATGGAAACAGCCCCCTCCACATCGCTGCTATGGTTGGAAATACGGATGCTACAAAGCATTTGGTGGAGCTCGATGAGACACAGGCACTAGTTCCGAATAAGGACGGTAATCTGCCATTGCAATTGGCCGCCTGGCATGGAAATAAAGAGACGCTAGAATACTTGTTGACAGTGCCAAAAGAGGGAGGAAGGTGTCTATACACTGAAAAAGCTGGCGGTGATCTCATTACTCGAACAATTATGGCTGGATTCAACGGTAAGTCACATATGTGTAGATTATATCCTAATTAAGACAAAATGCCATTGATTATAGTATACTAATCATTAAAACGGATTCTTCTTCACACATTAAACACAAAACCTTTAAATTATTCATGCATGTTTGGTTTGGCTTTTCAAATATACGGTTGAATTTGGTGATGCAGATGTTGCGTTAAGAATAATCAAGGACCACCCAGACATTGTGTTTCAAAAAAACGGTGAGCAGGGTCAAAGTGAGCAGGGCCAAAGTAAGAAGGGCAAAACAGCTTTGGAAATATTAGCTCAAAAACCCGAAAATTTTGCAAGCGGGAGGAGGCTTGGATTTTGGGGACGTTTTATCTATTCATGTAAGCTTTCTTTTAAACTCTCATGGGAAAATCATGAAAATGAACGGTTGATCAAATTAGGCATTTTCTTTTCTCCATTTTCAAATTAGTTACGTGAAAATCCACCGGATCAATGAAAAAGTCAATGTCTATTTTTCTAAATGTGTTGTTTTCATGATTTTCCCAAATATCTCTATATCACATTAACTAGGTTAGAATCTGATGTGTTGCATAGGTTCAATACATCATAAAATGTGAAACGGAAAGAAAAGGAGTTTGTAATAGGGATATTGGATTAATATAATCCCAACTTTCATCAATTGGCCAATTATACTCCCAATTTTCGATTTTTACACCAGCACTCCCAACTTTCAACTTATTGGCTGATAATACTCTCTAATTAACAGAACCCTAACACAGTTAGCAGATGTCAGCTACCACGTCATAAAAAATGTCTTGTCAATTGCCACATCAGCTGCTAAGTCATAAAAAAAGCCACGTTAGCTGCCACGTCAGCAAAAAATGGCCACATGCAAAAACTAACTGGGTTAGCGTTCAGTTAGATAGGGTGTTATCGACCAATAGATTGAAAGTTGGGAGTGCTGGTGTACAAATCGAAAGTTGGTAGTGTTATCGACCAATTTATGAAAGTCGCGATTATTTAAATCCAATATCCCTTTATAATAATGCAACTTATACAGATAATTCTGCAACTCTTGCGATAATTACACACATACATCAATAAGCAACTTATAAAAATAATTACGCAACTTATATAATAATTATACAACCTATTTATAATTACACATGGTATACGTACAACACATGAACTTTAATTTTTTAGATAAAGTATAACAAGACTATACTCAAGTTAAAGATATTAATGAGAATAAAATGCTCGATTTTATAATATCAAACATGTTATTAATAATATTGTAATAAAATCTCAAAAGATAACTAAAATAATTGAAATGTCTAAGAATGAATATGGTGGTGATAAGTAACAAAATCCTAGGCTGATACGTTAGAAAGGAGCCATGTAACACTCAAGTTATTTATTAATATAACTAGGTTAGGTACTCGTGTACACGGGCTAAAAATTTAAATGATATAATTTGTAATTCTATACATAATATTGTGTAATACATTATATAATAATAAAGTTAAATTACATTTTTTTTTCACAAACTTAAAAATAAATTATAAATCTCTAAAAGTTTCTTTGTATACAATATTAGATGTTTTATTTATACTTTTACTACCTGTATCGATCTATTATAGCAACTTGACCATCTCTCTACTATTTACTCTTAATAGTGTCACATATAATTGTCTGTGGGTGAAAACGGTTGATAGTGCATTATATTTTACAATATATAATATTATATTAATATAATTTTTTTGAAAACAGATCAATTACAAATTTTACTTTCAGTTTTTTTTTTTCATTTTTTATTATTATCTTTTGAAGTGGAAATCAGTTTACCTTTTCTTATTTAGATAACACCCTAAAAAAATAAAGGTTTGAACTTTATATTTTAATATTAACTTGAAATGAAGTGTATAAGCCTCAAGTCTGGCTTAGAGATCGAAAGTTGGTAGTGTTATCGACCAATTTATGAAAGTCGCGATTATTTAAATCCAATATCCCTTTATAATAATGCAACTTATACAGATAATTCTGCAACTCTTGCGATAATTACACACATACATCAATAAGCAACTTATAAAAATAATTACGCAACTTATATAATAATTATACAACCTATTTATAATTACACCTGGTATACGTACAACACATGAACTTTAATTTTTTAGATAAAGTATAACAAGACTATACTCAAGTTAAAGATATTAATGAGAATAAAATGCTCGATTTTATAATATCAAACATGTTATCAAACATGTTTTGAAAACAGATCAATTACAAATTTTACTTTCAGTTTTTTTTTTTCATTTTTTATTATTATCTTTTGAAGTGGAAATCAGTTTACCTTTTCTTATTTAGATAACACCCTAAAAAATAAAGGTTTGAACTTTATATTTTAATATTAACTTGAAATGAAGTGTATAAGCCTCAAGTCTGGCTTAGTCACCATGTTTTTTTCATAGGCCAGACCTTGTTTTCTAGCCCACTACTCTACATTGTCTCAATTTTCTATTTTCTTAGTGTCAAAAGTGAAGGGGTTGGTTCTGCTACAAATCATATTTATCTTACAAACTGTAAGAACAGATTTTAGCATTTAAAAAAGTTAAATTAGCACATACCAAAACAATACATACATAAAAGTAGCACTTTTGAATTATATTAGTACATAAAAATTAATCAAGATAACTGATTTTAGCAAACATTTGAATGATATCAACATTTTTCTTAATTAACACATTGAAAACAAAAAGAAGATCCAAATAAAGAATTAATTGCGTGTTAGCATATTTATAGGGAATTCAATATAATTAATATTATTTAGGATATTATTTTATCATTTCTCTATAATGGGTTGGATGTCACGTGACACTTTTTAAATGGTTCTTACGGTTTGTATGCGAAATGTAGTTTGTATTTGATCCTACTCCCAAAAATGAAAACGAAGGATCCCGGTTCAGCTAAAAATCACTTTTCAAGATGCATCTTTAAAATGTACTACCTTTCTATATAAAAAATCGAGTAACGTACACGGATAGTCCATGTGATTTTTCAAAATTTTGGATTTGGTCCCTAGTTTTCCAAAATTACACGGATGGTTCATGTGGCTTGTACTTTGTAACACATTTAGTCCTAAGCTAACAAATCTAAAGGTTTCAAGAGGTCCAAATTAGAATAAATGCGCTACAAAGTGCAAACCATATGGACAATCCATGCACTTTTGGAAAAAGTTGAGGACTAAATGCATTATAAAGTGCAAAACATCGGGACTATCCGTATACTATTAGAAAGCTAAACACTAAATCCAAAATTTAAAAAAACCACAGTGAATGTCCATGCACTGGCGGCAATATTGATGGTGTGTGGGGAGGACCTCCGCACAAGGCCCGTGATTTCGAGGGCACGCGATTTAAAAAAAATCCTATATATATATATATATATGTTATTTTTTTAAATAGTAAACACATACCAATTCCAATATAGCTCATTTACAAATCATATTTTATGGTTTAGAATTTAGCCCATTTGGTATTAGGTTTATTAAGCCCCATACTAAACATGGTACGTGAATTATTAGAGACGCCTTTGTGTCCATCTATTTACTCTAAAAAGTCAATCACTTGTTACTTCAGTGACACATAATTTTATCATTACCGACTATGACTCATTCTACTGGTACTATAATGAACCGAATCGATACCGATCCAATGCCCACGGTAACGTACCGTCACAACGCACGGGCAAATAACATGGAATGTTAAAAAAAATATAGATGCAAATTAGAATTTTTTTTAAAATTAACGAGCGTAAGTTTATATAAAATAATCAAATCGAATGCTAAATAAAATACTACTAATAAAATAAAAAAAATACAAATACCTAAAAATGATCAGTTATCATTTATTACTACTAATAAAAAACAAATACCAATTATTACTGAAAAAACAAATTAATAATAGATAAAATATTAATAAAAAATAAAAACAATTATTAAATAAAAAGCAATCACTATTCATGGCCAATTTCTATTCATATATATAATACTAGGTTAGAACCTCGTGTATTACACGGGTTGAATAAATATAATTTTATATACTAAGTAATAAAATAGTTACATCTTTTAAAAACTCGTGTATTGCACAATTTGAATAAACACATGTCTTACACGAATAATGTAATCATTAACACATTTAGTCATCAAGATGCGTCTTCTAACAAAATGAACTTTGTGGTACTATTTACTTATTGTAATATCTCACTTTATTTTTTATTAGGTTAGAGAGTTGTGTATTACGTGGTTTATAACATTTTACTTTGTTTTTTATTTATTTATTATTAGGTTAGAAACTTACGTATTACCTGATGTTGGATAATTAGCGGAAAAAAAATAAAAGAAATATTTTAGTAAAAAATATTAAATATACAAGAGATAAGCTGGATATTAGGATTTAATATTATCATTTCATTGGAGTGTAAAACGGGATAATGGGATCCTTTATTAGAAATAGGATTCTAAATATACCACATGTATAAAAAATATATATGTTCTAGATGTATTGAATAAATCCTTTTAACGAAACAGTTGATTAAAATAAATATTTTAATTTTAATATGTGATTATCAGTTATCCTTCTGTTTATCATCAAAATATAAAAACAATTACAACTACCAAGAGTAAATTGCCATTTTAGTCCCTGGGGTTTGTTTCAAATTGCCATTTTAGTCCAAATAGTTTTTTTTTCTCCTCCGGTCCCTGACTTTTCCATTTTCTTGTCATTTTGATCGCATTGCCTAACTCAGTCTAAAAATATGGTTATAACCAGGGGTATTTTTGGCATAACTGTTGTGTAGTGATAACCGGGGGTAGTTTACAACATAATTTATAAACCTCATATAGTTTAATGCCAAAAATGCCCCTGATTATAACCTGCTTTCTACACTAAGTTAGACAATAGAGTTAACTGCCATTTTGGTCCCTGTGGTTTGGGCATTTTTGCCATTTTAGTCCAAATCTCAAACTTTTTAAATCTGGGTCCCTGTGGTTTCATCTTTATTGCCATTTTAGTCCAAAATTCAAAAACCTCCCTTTTTTTACTCTTCCAAAAAGTTTGAGATTTGGACTAAAATGACAATAAAAGTGAAACCACAGGGACCAAAATGGCAGTTTACTCTTAATTTTGGACTAAAATGGCAATAAAAGTAAAACCACAAGGACCCAGATTTAAAAAGTTTGAGATTTGGACTAAAATGGCAAAAGTGCCCAAACCACAGGGACCAAAATGGTAGTTTACTCTAGACAATATGATCAAAATGGCAAGAAAAAGGAAAAGTCAGGGACCCAGAGAAGAAAAAAACTATTTGGACTAAAATGGCAATTTGGATAAAAACTATGAGAGAGAGAGATGAGTTTAGAGAGAGAGATGAGAGAGAGAGAGACTGAGTTTCAGGTTTTAGTCTTAATAGTTTTATAAATAGAATTGATATATTTATTTTAGTTTATTAATTATTAATATGTTATAAAAAACCTGAGATGGACCAAAATGCCCCTGCACAAAAGGACAAAAAAAGCAGCTTTCAACAGTTAAAATATAGGGTTTTTGAAATTTGGACTAAAATGGCAACAAAATGCAAACCACATGGACCCAGATGTAAAAAGTTTGAGATTTGGACTAAAATGGCAAAAGTGCCCAAACCACAGGGACCAAAATGGCAGTTTACTCTAAATAAAATCTTTATCTTTATAAATAGAGTAAACTGCCATTTTGGTCCCTGTGGTTTGGGCACTTTTGCCATTTTAGTCCAAATCTCAAACTTTTTAAATCTGGGTCCTTGTGGTTTTACTTTTATTGCCATTTTAGTCCAAAATTAAGAGTAAACTGCCATTTTGGTCCCTGTGGTTTCACTTTTATTGTCATTTTAGTCCAAATCTCAAACTTTTTGGAAGAGTAAAAAAAGGGAGGTTTTTGAATTTTGGACTAAAATGGCAATAAAGATGAAACCACAGGGACCCAGATTTAAAAAGTTTGAGATTTGGACTAAAATGGCAAAAATGCCCAAACCACAGGGACCAAAATGGCAGTTAACTCTTATAAATATTTAAAACGCTATTATATTTTTTAAGATTTTAATAACTAATATATGATTATAATAATTAATATATTATTATCAGTTATCTATGTCTTTATCATTAAAATCTCTTTTACAAATTTTAAAGAGTAAATTACGTTTTTGGCCCCTGTGGTTATGTCAGTTTTACTATATTGGCCCAAAATAAGAATTTTTAACATATCTGCCCCCATGGTCCCAATAACTAACCGTTTTGGCCCCTAAATCTAACCAAACCCTAACTCTGGTTAACTTCTAGGTCACATGTGTTGCACATGATGGGTATTATGGTAATTTCCCCTCCCCCTTTAATTTACTCTATCCCTTATATGTAACCAAACCCTAACTCTGCACCCCCCACTAGAACTCAGTCCCCCCTCCCTCTTCATTTCTTCAACTCCGATCATCGGAGATCATGACTCCGGTCGGTGGCTGGTAACCGTCGGTACTCCGGCTACACCAGTACACCCACCACAAGCTGCTGGTTATCCTCCAACACCACCCCTAAATCTCCTCCTTCTCTCGTTACACCCCCTTCTTCTCCAGTGAGCCACGCACCATGTAAACCCCCAAAACCCAGCCAGCTCCCTTGTTCCTGTCTCCGGCGACTGGTGACGGCGGCACCGCCGTGGGAGGAGCTGACGACGGTATGACAAGATGACTGATGATGATGATTACAGTTAAAGGTATTCAATAGCCCTTACATCTGGGATTGAACTCATATCATCTGATCTTCCGATTGCTTGTGCTTGTTGACTGTACTGCTCTGTTTCTTCTGTTATATGAGTGAATCGACTGATTTGGTTTAGTTTCCTAATATGCTCGATTAGAAATCACAAGTCAGTCATCTATGATTTGGTTTAGTTGCCTAATATGCTCCGATTGCTTGTACTTGTTGACTGTACTGCTTCTGATGCTCGTTCTTGTTGACCGTACTGCTCTGTTTCTTCTGTTATATGAGCGAATCGACTGATCTGTGTTTGAAGTTTATGTGGTGGTGATGATGATGATGTTCGTTAAAGATCTGGGTTAGATTTAATTGAAGATATGGGGATGATGATGATGGTTGAAGATGATGAATCTGGGTTAGATTTAAATGAAGATCTGGGAATGATGATGGTTGAAGATGATGATGTTCTTGAAAAATCTGGGTTGAAGATGATGATGTTCTTGAAAAATCTGGGTTAGATGATGATGGGAGGTGAAATTACCATAATACCCATCATGTGCAACACATGTGACCTAGAAGTTAACCAGAGTTAGGGTTTGGTTAGATTTAGGGGCCAAAACGGTTAGTTATTGGGACCATGGGGGCAGATATGTTAAAAATTCTTATTTTGGGCCAATATAGTAAAACTGACATAACCACAGGGGCCAAAAACGTAATTTACTCAATTTTAAATTTAATATTATCAATAATTGAATTTCCATAATAAATATTAAGAAAAATAATTAAGAACGCCTCATAGAGCGCCATGTGTCCCAAACATGGTTTCTTTTATTATATAGTATAGATATAGATAATATAATTGCCGATATACATGCTTAATACACGTTGTTATGTTTAAAACTTAAAAAAAAAAAAAATCAAATTCTTCATCATTGTTTGCAGTTAATGTTTAGGATAAACTTTTCCTAAATTTTCTAACTTAACAAACAATAAAACATTCAACCACATGTGACATGTGGTTAAAACTTGCCAGGAGATAAGAAAAAAAAACATAAGATGTACAAATTTCAAAAGAAAGGTAACATAATAATAGAATAAATTTGATATGAAAATCAAATATTTTGTCTCATCAAAATAGTTTTGAAAACGTATGTTTATAAAAGGGTTTGTGTAGAATGTGTATGTAAAATAAATTTAATACCGTAAGCGGTTTGTATAAGAGGTTAAGTTATGAATAATTTGTATGCAAATTTAATAAACTGAAGGCAATTAAAATAAATTGAGCTCAACTTCTTTTTTAATAAAAGTGATAATTACAAATTATTAAAAAGTTATAGATACGAAACTTTAACATAATATATAGAATGATGGTTTAGTAAAAAGCTAAATGTTTTTCTTATTGAGCTATTCCTCGGAAAAAATGGAAATATTTTTCACACAACTAAGGTTTTCCATATTGTTAAAGGTATTTTACAAAAACTCTTAGAGCATGGGTAGTAGTGGAGCTTGAAGTTTAAGCCCCTCAATTGAGCATTATCCGGTATGTGGCGTCATAGTCAGCAAAGGGGTATTATGAGCCAATAATGCCTCATAATGCTCCAACAATGATTACCAATTATTATCTTTTTACCAAAATAAAACAAATAATATTATCATAAATGAGTTGGAAATTTCTTATTGGCTATCACAAAGTTGATGAGGCGTGTTTGAGGAAACGCCCAACCCATTTTTTGAAAAAAAAAACGCCCGGGGGGGGGGGGGGGGGGGGTGGGGAGTTTTGGGGCAAAAAAAGGTCAATTCCCTTACCACTATGGGTGGTCTTATAGTGAGCGGTTTGGTAGGTGTGTCGTCGCTACCTTGTGGACTACCATCATAGGCGAAATTTCATAGTTCTGCTTTTTAATGTTTTTGTGTTTGTTTGGTGCAAGTGATACCTATGAACAACAATGAACGAGCAACAGATCCAAAGGAATCCTTGTCAAGGATTTTTAGCAAGGTATAAGTCTCAATTTTTCATTTATATTACTACTTGAAAACCTAATCTATCTTCATTCTACAAGATGACACCAAGATTATATAAAAAAGTAATCCGCACACCCTATGATTTTCAATTTTGAGAACAAAGTCCTGTTAATCTCATGCAATAGAAAAATTCTTTTTGAGGCGTGTTTTTAAAATCATATATATCTACTTATTACATCCTGATACATTGATGAGTTGTTTCAAGGATATTTAAGATTGCATATTAGGTGATAGGCTATTTCAAATAACCAATTTATATTCCTTATATGGAGTAAGGAATATAATCACAAGTCTAAGACCAGACTTTTTAAATTTTTTGGACATATTTTCTTGAACAGTTTATTGCTGGATTTTGGAATGCCCTTGGATATGTAGGTACGCTATATATGCCATTATATAATTGTATATGGTTATATGTAGAAGTTTTCTATTGTATCTTTAGCTAGTTTAGCGGCACCACCTTGATTTCTAGGTGGTTTTGATAATTACATGTAGAACTAGGTGGGGAAGAGCGAGTTTGGACAAAACCTAACAAGCGATAAGTGAAGTCGCAGTAAGGTGGAGCGCCTTTCACTTTTTGACAAAACTCACTCCCCTCCCCAATCGTGGCATACCTAGATCTACTTGTATTTAGCAAAACCACCTTGAAATCAATTAAGGTGGTGTTACTAAACCACCTAAAGATACAATAAATTCTAGTATGAAACAATATCATCTCTAAAGTGTGATATATACCATTTGTAATTGTAGCTCCAACAGTGAAGAGGATCTATGATATTAAAGAAAATGATAAGCAGAGCAACATACTTGTAAAACGTATATGTGATATTGTTATTAAAAAAGGCACTCGCAATGAGGCTTGGACGATTCTAGGATCTGCAATAGCTACAGCTGTCGAATATGGGGTGCATGAGCTTATTGAACGATGCATACTAACCTACCCGGACATAATCGGGTACGATAGTCATAAATGTCATGAATTTAGTTTGTTCCTTGAAGCCATAAAGCATCGCCAGGAACGAGTGTACAATCTTGTGTACCAAATGTCAGGCCACAAATTACTTGCAGCAACATCACATTATGGTAAAGAAAATGCATTACATATAGCTGGAAAGTTAGCTCCAACTCATCGACTTGAGGTTGTGACGGGTGCAGCTTTGCAAATGCAGCGTGAGCTTCAATGGTTTCAGGTGATCATTATTCTAGCCTAGGCATAAAGATAATAGTTGCTTTAATTTTGTTCTTAACAAACACTGCACATCTTCGTGTAGGAAGTCGAAAAACTTATAACAGAACTTTCCTATAAAGAAGCTGAAAACAAAGAGGAGAAAACACCAAGAATGCTTTTCACCATAGAACATAAACAGTTACTAAAAGAAGGGCAACAATGGATGAAAGACACAGCATCTTCATGTACTGTGGTAGCAGCTCTCATAGTAACAATGGCATTTGCAGCTGCATTCACTCTCCCTGGAGGAAATCAAGATAATGGCACACCGATGTTCCTAAACTTCAACACATTTATGATTTTTATTGTATCAGATGCCATTGCTTTTTTTTCATCATCAACTTCAGTTTTGATGTTTTTAGGGATTCTTACTTCCCGATACGCGGAAGCTGACTTCCTTTACGCCTTACCAGAAAGACTGACTATTGGACTTATTTCGTTGTTCATATCCATAGCAGCAACTATGATAGCATTCAGTTCGGCTCTTGCACTCATGCTTAAACACAATGTTACATGGATTGCAGCTCCACTTGTTATTGCTACGAGTATTCCAGTGTGTTTATTTGGCTTGTTGCAGTTTCCTTTACTTGTGGAGCTAGTTAAGTCCACATATGGAAGAAGTGTTTTTCACCAGCAGAATGCTCGAAGGATTCATTAGCTCTTTATATATATATATATATATATACACACACACACAAGAAGGGTTTGTTAAATACTGCTACATGTTTTGTACGAATACATGTTTGTATTATTTGAAACATCTAATTTGTATCATTTGAATCACGAATAATTCATTTTAAGTTTTTAATTTGAAATGTCACAAGTAATGATGGAAACCATTTTGAATTAGGCCAACTTTGAAAGGAACGAATCTCTCATTTTCTTTTCTTTGGTGTAATTACCTGGTTATGGAGAGTGGAACGGTAGCGACCACTAGGAACGAATGCATGTTACTTTAGCAAATATATATGTTGGTAGTATGATAATATGGGGTTTGATATATATTATTGTAGAAATTTGTTTTAGGTTTGTTCCAAAACCAGTCGTTTTTTAATCAACTTGACACCTATCTTGCTTCGAAGGGAAAGCAACCCGCAAACGATGATGATGAAATTTTTTATAACGATAATGACGATGACATATATGTATTATTTACCTTGAAAACTATCTTGTAGTTTACGTTTTATGCAATTTAAGATGTTAATGTATGAATTAAACGTTTTATGCAATTTTAGGATGTTAAGTATTATGTTTATTTAGTTTGTTTGTGTTGCGGAAAACTGGAAATTGGCAAATTTGTGTATTCGGATAACCGGAAATATTGTAAATGCAGAAAAAAAGACTTTTAGCGGCGACCGAAGTCTTTACGACGAACACATATAGCGACGCAATGTCGCCGCTAAAAGTGGTAACCCTTTAGCGGCGACAAGTACCTTTGGCGACGACAAAAAGTGCAATAACGACCAGACAATAGTGACGACCTTTTAGCGGCGACAACTGTCGCTGCTACGGCCACGTAAAAAAATGAACAAAACTTTATGTTTAGATTTAAAAAAAAAGTTACAAGTATTATCAGTTATTAGATAAAAATCAAATCATATATGTTAAACTAAGGGTGAGGGTATACATCCCCACTTTTTATGTGCACATCCCCCCAGAGGTGGCGTATAGGGCAATAAGGGGAGTATACAGTGTGAAAGCCTTAAATGTGTCAGAAAAAGGGTTTTGATACGCCTCTCATTGCCCTATGAGAGGCGTATAAGGTTGTGGCAGTTGGAGCATTAAACCCTATATGCCTCTCATTGAGCTATACACGGCTTATCGACATGACTTTTGATGAATTTAAGGTATAATTACTGACATGCAGGGAGTTCAGTCTGAAAAGCGTGAAAAGGTGACCCCATACGCCCTTATTGACCTATACTCGCCTTATCGACCAAGAATGTTTATTTACCCAAGCATACGAGATTTATTTGATTCAATCTTCAAAACTCACAAAATGCCGATGAAAATGATGAAATTTCTCAAATAAAAACGTTGGTTGAGACCGTGAAGCATAAAGATGTCGTTTTGGGACATTGGTAATTTTTTTGGCGAAGATTCGAACCAGTCGTACGTCTCCGAAAGCGTTTGGTTATCCGGCATTGATCGAGGTGAGGAGGAGGTTGTGTCCATGCCTCGTTGTGATGACGGGGGTGTGCGTCCCGTGTTACCTGACTTGAACCAGGTGTTTGTAGATGAGGCAGAACCATCTTACATTGGCCAAAGTTATCCGCGACACAAATACGGGACTTACCATTCGTATACGGAAAACCAACAGAAGTTAGAGTACGAGGAAGGTGCTAAGGAGTTTGAGGAAAATGATAACGAAGTCGAAGAAGGTGCTAACGACTTTGAGGAAAATGATAATGAAGTCGAGGAATGTGCTAAGGACTTTGAGGAAAATGATAACGAAATCGAGGAAGGTGTAATGCACTTTAAGGAGGGTGTTGACGACGACGAAGGTGCTAACGAGGAAGGTGTTGACGACGACGAACGTGCTAACGATGAGCGTGCTAACGAGGAAGGTTAGTTCTCGCTCTCGTATCTCTCAATACGGTCAGAATATTGAAGGTTAGTTTGTATTCCAAATTTTATTGTTTAATCTTCAACCTTTTTTTATTTTTTGGTTTTATTTCCGCCGTTTGTGGTGGTCTTGGGTTTGACGGTGGCGGGGGGATGGCGGCGGTGGGATTGACGGCTGTGGTGGTGGTGGTGGTTAGGCGGCTGTGGTGGTGGTGGTTAGGCGGGTGTGGTGGTGGCTGTGGTGGTTGTGGTGGTAGTTAGGCGGGTGTGGTGGTGGCTGTGGTGGTGGTGATGGTGATGGTGGTTGTGGTGGTTCGGCGGCTGTGGTGGTGGTTAGGCGGGTGTGGTGGTGGCTGTGGTGGTTCGGCGGCTGTGGTGGTGGTGGTGGTGAGGCGGATGTGGTGCTAGTGGTGGTGGGTCGGCTGTGGTGGTGGTGGTGCTTGGATCTGATTTTTTCTATTTTTAACAATATATTTTCGGATGCCGAGTCTAATGCTATAATTGTATGTTTTATTAACAGGATATCGAAAGTCGGTGTTTTGATGGTGGTGGTAGCGTAATCCTTATGGAGAAGTACACTGCGTTCATATTTCAGATTCAAACGCTTAACTGCGTTCGTATTCCAGATTCATGCACTGGAACCTCCACCAACGACAATGCTTCTGCGTCACCAATCTCGAGGGAGAACTCCTTATGTACGGATTGGTTCTTCATGCTGTGGAAGTGGTTACCGAGAATGCTTCTGCAACAACGAGGGAGCGCCAGATCAGGTCGGAGGTTCTTCATGTGGCAATGGGGAAGCGGAAAGCACGTTTACCGTGGAATGCATCCATAAACTTGATAGCAACAATATGGTGACCGAATAGAGATCTGAATAACCGATACAGTTTGCAAGAATTTAAGAACATGTAATAGTTAGCGATTTAGGGTTTATGGTTTATGGCTTAGTCGTTACATTTTGTATTAAAGTGACATGTTTTGTGTATTAATATAAAACGATGTTTCGTGTATTTATTGCGTTATGGTTAATAAATGACAAGTGAAAAACAATTAAAGACATAATGATAATTGATAAATAAAAAAATTGACATTTTATAATACACACAATTCATTTCATAAAATATGAAGTTTTAAATAATAATAATAATAATAATAATACATAATAAAAAAACATATGCACATTTAAAAAAAACGATGATATAACTGGATTCGATGAGATGGCCGGGTGTAGCAACCCCTGACCCCTGCCTCGGGAGGCGGGCGGCCGCGGCCTACTCAGAGATGGTGGTATCGGTGTTTATCAGTATTTGGCAGCGGGAATTTCATCAGGACCGTAGTTAGGAAATATTTTAGCAGAGTAAAACACCACATTTTATAATAATAAATGTATTGGGATAAAACCCAAGTTTTTATTATAAACAGTTTTATAGGGGTAAACCCTATTTTATTGAAATAAAACATCTTCTTTATTTAGGTAACTTTTATAGCAATTTTTCCAAGCCTTCAGTGCTGTCCAAGTGGCTTCTATTTGGCTTTCACATTTCGTTACCTGAAACGCGTTTAAAAACATTTTGTCAGTGGGAAATACTGGTGAGTGAATCCCAATTTGATCAAAACAGGTTTTATTAGTTTACAACATTGAGGGCGGTCGCGCAATTACATTTGTTTATCTTTCTACTTTAATTACCATCCACGGTACTGTCAACCCGACTTGTGGTCATGTTACTACTCACAGTATAGTAACAAATTTTGTATACAAAACCCCAACATACCGACGATAATTGTAGAATACAAATACTCAATCACTGTTTAATATAATGTAAAACATTGAGGCTTTGTAAAACAGTTTGCAAAAAGGAGGATTACTTATAAAAAGGGTTTACAAAAAAGAGGATTAACTCACAAAAAGGTTTACACAAAAAGAGGATTACTCACATTGCTATCTTAGGTACTTTCTTGTGGCTTTCTGGTTATAATCTATGATATTTAAATAATGCAAACGCGTTAGTATAATAACCCAAATTTACATTATGTATACCCTCCCCGAGACAGAACTCCAACGACTGTGTCGGGCAGAGACTCAACAGCCGTTACGGAGCGCTAGATCAATCGGGCAGCGTATCTAATACGCAACTGGGGGTTAAAATACTTACAACGAGGCAGAGCTTCACCCTTGATCATGAGAGTGTAGATATCCCACTTGGTAGGTAAGGCATCGAGCAGCTTGTCATTCTTTTCTACATCAGAATAGCAATCAATCTTATAGTTTTCCATTTCTGACATCAGATGATAGTAACGAGTGATGATGTCCTCAAGTGACTCATGCTTCATGTGCTTGAAAATATCAAACTGCTTCTTCAGTAGATCAATCTTGTTTTTCTTAACATCTGCATTTCCTGCATATCGTTTTTCTAATGCATCCCACATATCTTTTGAATTTGTGTACTTTGTGAATGTATGCTTGATGCTATCAGGTAACGACATTTTAATAGCAGCCAATGCTCTCTTTTCAGCCTCATACATCTTTTTATCATTCTCTTCCATGTTCACATAGGCTGTTCTACGTGGTCTGCCCTCAAAGTCGTGAGTAGGGTTTGTGTACCCATCTTCAATACATATCCACATGCGCATGTCTTGATATTCAATGAAGGATTGGAAACGATCCTTCCATGTCAAATAATTTTCCACCTTCATCATCTTAGGCGGTTTGTTGGTAGTGCCAACCTCATGCTCCATTCTCAACAGCTCATTCAAACTAGACATGTTCGACATTTTTTAACGTAACAGACTGATAAAACCGTACAAAATTTTTCAGAAAACAGTGGTTACCAAATTACACCGTTAGAATCGTATCGAAAAGACGAGTCTAATGATATCTAATGTCAAAAACCAAAATCGGGATTTTCCCGTTGAGTTCGACTAAATGTTCAAAGCGAGCCCTGTCAAAAGCTTTAGTATAAAGATCTGCCAGGTTATCTATCAAAGTGATTACAATCAATCAAGATCCCTAACCACACTAATTTCGTCCAAGCCCTAAGCACTCTCACGAAATTCTCACACAAACTGTTTTGGCTGATTAACCTAAACCCTAAAGCCTAACCTTGTTTATATAACACAAGGTTGCAACATTAGGCTGGGTTTGCTACATGGGCTACGCTCAAATCGTCTCCCATCACCCAATGTGGGTTTTGTTTAGCCCAAACTCTATTATCTCACTAATACAAAGCTAAACCCGCTAACTGTTTATCGTTTATCTAATTACAAGATATCCAAAGACCAAATCTAAACTGTTTATCATTTATCTAATTACAAGATATCCAAAGACTAAATAATATAACATGTTAGGATTTGTGAACATTAGGTATGATTAATGTAATTATTGAAGACAAAGGACATGATTTGCAATAACATACATACACAAAGGACGAGTTTTGTAATTTACTCTGAAATTAATATAAATCCTAAATCTTCTTACTAAATAAACTAAAGCATCTAGCATCCTTCAACTTTTAAGTATTGATAAGATTAGTTCCAACAATTCCCACCGTTTTGTATACTGTTTCCCTTCCCATTTTATTAAATTCAAATATGTCGTTGCGGCATGCTTTTTCGTCTATGCTTCAACAAAGATATCATCCTCCAATTGAGTTTACAATTTTCCCGCCACATTAACATCCTCACACTCGCAACTTAACTAATGGTCTATTGGTATGGTGTTTGACTGTTTAAAAGTGCAAGATATTGTGGTATATAAATGTAATAAAATGATGTTTGAGGAAAAAAAATCAACATCCCCACACAACACACATGTTTACATCATACCTGTTTAAATTTAAATACAATAATAAAAAACTATATGGAATTTTATTTGGATTTCTAAACTACATGACACGATCTCTAATGCTCTAATCATAAATTACTCTGTGGATCTCATTAAGAATCTTATGTTTTTTTAGTTATTCAGTCACTATATGTTCTGAGTTGACTTCATCATGTGCAGATCTTCGTTTAGAGATCGATCAGAACATTGACACTATATGCAAATTTGATCAGAATTCATGAGCAATTACGATAATAAAAAAGAATCTAGAATTTATATTTAGTTTCTAAAGTACGTGCCACGATATAAGATGCTCTGATTATAAATTACTCTGTCTTAATAAGAGTTAATCTATTAGATTTTTTTAACTCTTCGGTGACTAAATATTCTGACTTGACTTCAGTTTATCAAATTGTTGCTGTTGATGATAAGACTAAGTTATTTCAGACGAATCGTTATGGTAACAACCCGCTCCATTTCGCTGCTATGGTTGGAAATACGACTGCTACAAGGCTCTTGGTGAAGCGCGACCCCAATATGACACGAGTTCTAGAAAAAAAACCCCTTAATTAATGTCCTTGCGCAACATGAATGTTTACATTATTTTAGAACGTAGAAAGTTCTACATAAATAAACATGCCGGCCAGTACGACTGTAGGAGCTGTAACACCCAACAACAAAAAAATTGTTACAAAATTATATCTCAAATATTAAAATTACATCAACACTCCCAATTTAAAGCATGTTTACATCTACTAGTTTAAACTAAATACAATAATAAAAAAAGAATCTAGAATTTTTATTTAGCTTTCTGAAGTACGTGCCACGATCTTAGATGCTCTAATCATAAATTACTGTCTTATTATGAATCTTCTGGATTTTTTTTGATTTTTTGTTAACTATATATTCTAAGTTGACTTCAGTTAACCAAATTGCAGATCTTCATTTCGAGATCGATAATAAGATTGACATTCAGCTGATACAAAATTGATCACAATGGATGATAAGGTTCATCACACAGATCTAAAAATTTATAAAGCTGCATTAGATGATGACTGGGGTTATGTTTGTACATTAGAGTTAAGCCTATTGACGAAACAGATAACACACTTTGAGGATACGCCACTACACATCGCCGTGGGGACGAATCGCTCCAATCGTTTCGTCAAGGAGCTTGTGAGGCTTGTGGGTAAGGAGTCAGAGAGGCTAAAATGCTTGTTTAAGAAGAATCATTTTGGAAACAGCCCCCTCCACATTGCTGCTATGGTTGGAAATACGTATGCTACAAAGCGTTTGGTGGGGCTCGATGAGACACAGGCACGAGTTCCGATTAACGATCGTAATAGGCCATTGCAATTGGCCGCCTGGCATGGAAATAAAGAGACGCTAGAATACTTGTTGACAGTGCCAAAAGATGGAGGAAGTTGTCTATACAATGGAAAAGCTGGTGGCGATCTCATTACTCGCACAATTATGGCTGGATTCAACGGTAAGTCACATATTAAACACAAAACCTTTCAATCTTTCATGCATGTTTGGTTTGGCTTTTCAAATATAGGGTTGAATTTGGTGATGCAGATGTTGCGTTAAGAATAATCAAGGACCACCCAGACATTGTGTTTAAAAACAACCGTAAGCAGGGCCAAACGGCTTTGGAAATATTAGCTCAAAAACCTGAAAATTTTGCAAGCGGGAGGAGTCTTGGATTTTGGGGACGTTTTATCTATTCATGTAAGCTTTCTTTTAAACTATCTTGGGAAAATCATGAAAATGAGCAGCTGATCAAATTAGGCATTGTCTTTCTCTATTTTCAAATTAGTTAAGCCAAAACCCATAAGAACTCATCAATCAATGAAAAAAGCCAATGCCTATTTTGGTCAACGTGCTTATTTTGATGATTTCCCAAATATCTCTATATTACATTAACTAGGTTAGAAATGAAAAGGAAAAAAAAATGAGTTTATAAATTATGCAACTTATACAGATAATTAGGCCATGCGTAGTGGTAGAAGGCTATAATGCCCCCACCATGGGGCATTATACGACACGTGGCGTCCTAGTCAGCAAGGGGGCATTATAGCAAAAGTGGTGTAGTGGGTATAATGCCCCATTCAATCATTTCACAATTATTTTTTTTAATTTAAAACATAAAAAAACTTCATTAATTTAAAAATAAAATTACATTACTTGAAATAAAAATAAAAAAAAAACTGAAAAAAAAAAACAGAAAAATAAAAAAACAGAAAAATAAAAAAACAGAAAAAAAATTAAAAAAAAAAAATAGATGATCTAAAGTCCATATTTTTCTCGTATTTTTTGGCGACGCATTTGGGCCAAGATCAACGCGTCGCCTTGAAGGTGGTCGATCGGTTTGGACAAAAACTCAATGTCCTTTTTCCATTTGCCTCGCCTCTTGCATCTCGTTAAACTTTTTGGTTTCGACCACTCGTTCTTGCATAATCTCCCAACGTTTGTAGCCGAGGTCGCGAATGTCTTGGAGACGACGGTTCATCTCCTCGAAATCTCCCTTTAACTCGGGATCGGAAGACGACTCGACCGTTTTTTTCCCGGTTCCCTTTCTTCTACCGGGGGGTCGGACCAACTCTTCTTCAATTCCCTCGTCCACCTCCTCATTTAAATCAACATTGCGGGCATCCGATGTCGGAGTTGACGGGTCAACGGAGGATGATGTTTTTGACCTTTTAGCCCGACGTCTACTACTAGACGTCATTGGATTAACTACCGCCCACTTTGGACTTTTTCGTAGTACCTCCCAACACTTATAGTACGCGAAAGGGCCTTTTGTCCTCTCGAACTCCTCCAAAGTCTTCGTTAAAACCCAAACGTCACCTTCACCGCTCGGGCGATTATCGTAGTTACGTTGGAAGACTTCTTGGAACGAATGACACTTGTTGTTGATGTCGGTCCATTTGCTAGAAATGGAGTCTTTGTCCCGATGTTCGCCTTGACCCCACGTGCTAAAGAAGAGTGCACGAACCCTATCCCAAAAAACCGGGCCCGTTTGAAAGTTTGCTACAAAAAAAAAAAAATAATAAGTTGTTTGTTATAAAATAAAGTAACAAAATAAGTAAAATAATATTTATATAAAAAAGTTACCGGTCTCTTCGTCCTCCGAAATGTCGACAAACGCCCGACTCAACGTGTATTCCTCTTCCTTTGTCCATTTGATGATATTTTTTGTACGCCGCGGTGCGTCCTTATCCTTCTTCTTATGCGACCTTCTGCCGCGTTTCGATGTTTCTTGCACCGGTTCGGGTTGCGTCTCTGGTACGACTTCCACAACATCGGGTTCGGCTTCGGGTTGTAACGGTTGAGACCCGCCGGCTTGACCATAGCCGAAAGTGGGAGCCCCAAACGGAGTGGCGCCACTCAAGTAAGCCGCGTAAGTTAAAAAGCTCGGGTCCATGTCTTGGAAGTTGTACGGGGTTTGCGGTTGGGTTGTGTTCGGGTTTGCGGGTCTAGCGGGGACACCAAAAGGAGGGCGGTATGGATGCATGATTGTATAAAAATTAGAAGAAAGTGGGTGTTTTTTTTTATAAAAATTAGAAGAAAAGTGGGAGAGAGTAGGAGATAAAGTGGGTTTTTTTTTAAATAATGGGTTGATATATATAGTGTGGTAATTTATTAAATTAAAAAAAAAAAAATAAAGAAAGAAAGTTACCGTTTGAGAACGGTCGAAAATAGTGGGCCCCATCAATTTAAGCGTTATTTTTAAAACGCCGGGGTGATTTTTTTTCGAAAATAACGCCCCATAACGCCCCCTGTAATGGGGGGTGGGCGTTATAGGGCGTTTTCGGGCAAAAAAATTTACAAAAAACGCCCCATTACGCATGGTCTTACGCTACATATACCGATAATTATGCAACCCATGCAATAATTATGCACATACATCAATAAGCAACTTATCAAAATAATTACGCAATTTATATGATAATTACACAAACTATTTATAGTTACGCATATATACATACAACGCATCGACTTTAATTTTTTAGATAAAATATAATAAGACTATACTCAAATTGAAGAAATTAAAGAGAATAAAATGTTCTATTGATTTTATAGTGAAGTTTCTTTTTAAATAATATCAAGTTTATATAAATGGAAACACATTTTTTTTAAAAGAACTCATTCAAGTTTATATAAATGGAAAACACATTTTTTCAAAGAACTCGATCAACTCCATGATTATCTTAAAGCCTTTCATTTTCTATCCTCAAACCCATGTAATACATGGGTCTATAACCTTGTTTCTTAATAAAAAAATGTGATAAATTGATTCTGCCTGCCAATACAGCAGGAGAAAAGAACTATATATACAAAAAAAATGTTACATAAAGGTACACAAAGAATGTAGGGTTAACACATAAGAACAACAAAAATAAGAAAATATCATCTTTGGTTAATATCCCCCCTCAAGCGAGACGGTGGCGGACCAAGGCGCAGCAATCCCCGAAAGAACTCAAACTGCGGACGTGATAGGCTTTTTGTAAAAATGTCGGCCACTTGAAGCTTGGTCGAGACGAACTTAGTGTGAAGTTTTCCAGATAAGACGAGCTCGCAGATGAAGTGATAGTCAAGCTCAATATGCTTGGGTGAGGAAAATGGCACTGCGATTATCACACAAAAGGGTCGGGCGGTCCGGAGGAAGAGCATGAAGTTCACGAGGCAGATGTGTAATCCAAATTAATTCAGCAGCAGTGTTAGCCATGGCCCGATATTCAGATTCACAGCTGGAACGGGAGACAGTGGGTTGTTTCTTAGCACTCCATGACACAAGGTTTCCCCCAAAGAAGATGGAGTAGCCATACGTAGATCTTCGAGTCTCAAGACAGCGAGCCCAATCAGCATCGGAGTAGCCAAGAAGGCTGTTGGAGGAAGGCCGACTAAAAGGAAGACCAAAGGCAACAGTGCCCTTAACATATCGAAGGATCCGCTTAACACATTGGTAATGAGCAAGTGTAGGAGCTTGAAGGAACTGACTGACTTGGTTTACCGCATAAGAGATGTCAGGTCTAGTAATGGTCAGGTATTGAAGAGCACCAACCAGTGACCGATAATTAGTTGGATCTTTATAGAGATCCCTAGCGGTGGAAAAGACCGTATTGGATGCAAGGGGTGTAGGAGCTGGTTTTGCATCAAGGAACCCTGCTCGATGAAGTATGTCTTGGGCATATTTGAATTGACTAAGAAACAGCCCATCGGTAGTGTGTGTAACTTCAAGTCCCAAAAAATAGTTAAGTTTGCCAAGGTCTTTAATCGCGAACTCGTTATGTAATTTGGTAATGAAGGTTCGAATGACTTGATCCTGGTTGCCAGTGAGGCTTAAGTCATCAAAATACACAAGAAGGTACATGATGCATGTATCTTGTTTGAAGACGAATAAAGAGGTGTCAGCTCGACTGCATACAAACCCATTGGAAACAAGAAAGGTACTTAGGCGATGAAACCAAGCACGAGGGGCTTGTTTGAGACCATATAGCGCCTTGTTTAGGCGACAAACATGTGTGGGGAGACTTGGATCCATAAATCCAGGAGGTTGTTCCATATAGACTTCTTCACCTAAGTTGCCATGGAGAAAGGCATTATTAACATCAAGCTGATGTAGATCCCACTTGTTAATAACGGCCAAAGAAAGCACAATACGAACAGTGGATGCTTTAACAACTGGGCTGAAGGTTTGAAAATAATCAAGACCAGGTACTTGGCTAAAGCCTTGAGCAACAAGGCGGGCTTTGTGCCGCTGAATAGTGCCATCCGCATTATACTTTATTCGAAAGAGCCATTTAGAACCGACTACGTTATAATTATTTGGTCGAGGCACAAGCGACCATGTTTTATTCAGGTTTAGAGCATCCATTTCTTTATTCATAGCTTCCACCCACTCCGGTTGTTTGCTTGCAGACTTAAATCCTTTAGGAATGGAGGTAGAAGATACGGCCGCTAATAGACCATAGCGTTCAATATGGGCCAAATCAGCCATGTGTTTTGGTTTAAAAATACCACTTTTAGAGCGGGTTTGCATCGGATGAGTGGGCTGAGGTGGTTGTGTAGTAGGGGCTGTTTGGGTCGAGGGGAGGGGTTCTTAGGCTGATGATTGAACATGTTGCGTTTCAGTGATGGGTTCATGGATCAAAGGGGTGGTTTGGGCTGGGTTTTGGTCCTGGGCCGAAGGTTCGGTTTGGGCCGGGTTTTGGGTGGGTGTGGTGTGGGCTGGAATATTTTGAGTGGTGGATGCGGCATGGGTTGGTTCCGCAAGGGTTGGGAAGGTTCTTGGCTGGTCATCAGTACACATAGTGCAAGGGGTGGTAGTTTTTATATGTGTGGGGGTAGGGGGTGTCAAGGGAACGATTGGGGTGGTAGGGTGGTTTTGTGGTTCAATAAAAGTGGATAAGGGAAGTTGATGAAAGTTATCAGTGGGTGTATCTTTTAGGAAGGGGAATAGATACTCGTCAAACCGAGCGTGACGTGTAATATATATTCGAGATGTGGTTGGGTCGAAGCAAGTATAACCTTTATATTGAGCACAGTAGCCAAGAAAAATACATGGAAAGCTTCGTGGTGCTAATTTGTGTTCCGCATAATCACGTAAATACGGATATACACGACATGCAAATGGTCGAAAATTGTCATATATGGGTACTTGCGAAAATAATATTTCAAATGGAGACTTGTTTTGTAGAACCTGGGTTGGAAGTCGATTAATAATGTAAACAGCAGTGCTGAAAGCATAGACCCAATAAGTTGCTGGAACATGTCCGTTAAATAGCATCGCTAAACCGGTTTCGACAATATGTCGATGTTTACGTTCCACCCGACCGTTTTGTTGCGGTGTGTACGGACACGAAATTCGATGAAAAGTGCCATTATCATCCAATATTTTCCGAACATTATGATTAACAAATTCGGTGCCGCCATCGCTTTGAAAGACTTTTATCTTTCGCGAGAACTGTGTTTGAACAAATTTGATAAAGACTTTGAACACCTCGTGGAACCCGGCTTTAGTTTTTAGAGGATAGAACCACGTGAAACGAGAAAAATCATCCACAAATGCCACATAGTAGCGATAATTATCAACCGAGTATACGGGTGATGGTCCCCACAAGTCACAATGAATTAAGTCTAACGGGTTTGAAGCACGTTTTTCATTTATATTAAATGGCAAGCGATGTGCCTTCGACATTTGGCAAGGGGAACAAACAAGAGGCTTTGGTAAAAGAGAAGTTACCGAAAGCCGCCCCAATTTATTTAAAGACAAAATAGTATCAAAAGAGACGTGACCCAATCTTGAGTGCCATAATTCAAATGAAGCGCGAGGCTTGTGTTGAGAAGATGCCACAAAAGATTTTGGGGTATTATTGAGGACGTATAGACCTTGTTCACATCTTCCTTGTGCTAGGACCTCCTTCGTTGTTCGGTCCTGAATAAAAAAATGGGGTTGGGAAAATAAAACATCCACGTTATTATCGGTCGTCAATTTGCTAATGGATAACAAGTTTTTAGTAATATTAGGGACAACCAAAATGTACCGAAGGCAAATATTGTTATTTAACATGGCATGTCCCGTGTGAGAAATAGGAAGAGTATTACCGTCCTCGAAAGTGACTTTTGCATTACCTAGGTACGGTTCAGGTTTAATGATGTTATCAGTGGAGTTCAACATATGGTCCGTAGCGCCCGTATCGGCAACTGACCAATCAGGTCCTGAAGTAGTAACATGGCATTGGGCAAGGAAAGCCTTGGCCAATTCAGAATCATTACCGGGTGCTTGTTGAGCAAACGAAGCAAGTTGAGGACAATTGTTGGCAAAATGACCATCTTTGCGGCATAGTTGGCAGTGGGGAGGGCGACGACCACGACCGCGACCCCCACGAGGAGATCTTCCTCCACGACCACGATTGTTGAATTGTGTCCGGTCGACACGCGCATTGAAGGCAACATTAGGAGTGGTGGAACCGTGTAACGACCGGATGAATAGCTCGTGATTTTCAGTCTGGGCAAGTAAGTCACGGAATGTCGGTGCAGGTTTTGATGCCCGTATGGCGGTAGAGAAGCTTTCATATGCAAGACCGAGACCCCGAAGAAACCAGTAAAGCTTGTCAGGTTCATCCACGGGATGGCCAATAGCCGAAAGTTGATCGGAGATGGCCTTAAAACGCCGACCAAAATCTGAAACAGAGAGGTTTCCTTTGGAGAGACTTCGTAACTGGTCGCGAAGAGTTTGGATGCGCTCAATGGATGAGTTACTATAGGCATGTTCAAGGGTCGACCATATTTCACGGGCCGTAGAGAGCCCGATAATCTCGGTGGCGGCTTCTTCGGAGAGGGAGGCTTGAAGGATTATAATTGCACGCTTGTCAGCGGCAACCCAAGAAGCATATTCAGGATTGGCAGTGGGTTTCTGGTCGACGAGAACCTCAGCGGCAGGGCATGAGGAGGAGCCGTCGACATGATCAAAAAGGCCCTGAAGAGATAGGACCGGTTCAAGTTGGCTTTTCCAGACAAGGTAATTTGTGGAGCATAGTTTGTTTGTGATCATGTGCATGATGGAGTTCATGGGAAGGTTAATTTCAGATGAAGAGGAGGCCATGGTGAGGGATTGGGAAGAAGAGGAGTCTGAAAGGTGGAAGAACAAGATGAAACAACAGAGAAGAGGAAGAGATTTAGTAGGGGAGAGGAAAGGATCGACTGGTGAATGATACCATGTGATAAATTGATTCTGCCTGCCAATACAGCAGGAGAAAAGAACTATATATACAAAAAAAATGTTACATAAAGGTACACAAAGAATGTAGGGTTAACACATAAGAACAACAAAAATAAGAAAATATCATCTTTGGTTAATAAAAAAACTTAGTGAGCGGTTTAGGTAGGTGTGTTGTGGCTGTCTACGTGGACTACCACATAGGCGAAATTTCATAGTTCTCTTTTGTTTATGGTTTTTAATGTTTCTGTGTTTGTTTGGTGCAAGTGATACCTATGAACAACACTGAAGGAGCTACGGATTCAGTAGTGATATCAATAAACAACAATGAAAGAGCTACTGATTCAAAGGAAACCTTGTCAAGGATTTTTAGAAAGGTATATGGCTCTAGTTTTCATTTATATCTAATACTACTTGAAAACCCAATCTATCTTTATTCTACAAAATGACACCAAGAATATCATAAAAAAAAAAAGTAACCCGGACACCTAAGATTCTCAAGTTGGAGAACAAAGGCATGTTAACCTCATGCAATAGTTATAATCGCTTTAAAGGCGTGTTTAAAACCATGAGTATCTACTTATTACATCCTAATGTTTCGAAGGTCTTTAGGATTGCATATCAGGTGATAGGCTGTTTTAGATAACCAATTTGTATTCATAATATGGAGTCTAGAAGGAATATAATCACAACGTACTGGTCTTTTTAATTTTTTTTGACATATTCTCTTGAACAGTGTATTGCTGGATTTCAGAATGCCCTTGGATGCGTAGGTACGCTATATATGCCGTTATATAATTGTATATGGTTTTGTTGTATCTTTAGCTAATTTAGCAGTGCCACCTTGATTTCTAGGTGGTTTTGCTTGCTAATTACATATAAGTTGCAATTGTAGATCCCAGGAGACCATGAATTCAACCCATCAATCAAGAACAAAATAATAATCGAACAAAGAACAAGAAGAGAGGGATTAACCCTAATATGCAATTGTATTAATAAATGAACAATAGAACCTGATTGTTACAAGATGCAAGATACAATATTCCAGACAACAAAAATACAAACTAAAACTAAACTATTTATAGACTTCAATGGGTGCGAGTGTAGAGTCATGTCCTTTCACGAATAGTCACGTCTCTAAAACATGTGGTTGAGAATGATTCTGAAGAGTTGCGTCTCTTGATCCAAAAGTCACGTCTCTTCTTGTCTTCCTTTTGGTCGTCGATCTAGAGGTGTCTCTCCAAGAGACACATTGATTCCTTGAGTGGTGGTTACAAACTTCTGAAATGACATAATCACCCCCCGAACTTTATAACCGCCTTGTAACTGTCGTCTAAATAACTTTAAACTAGTGCATAATCAACCCTTGCACTTCTAGTCAAACTTTGATCACACAATTAAGGCCAACATTCACCCCCCTAATTGTTGATCCAAGTTTGATTCTTGAACTTTGCATGCTTCTTCATGGGCAAACTATAATCCTGGTGTCATGCGTCACACACTACACCAAAAACTTTGCGGCCTCATCCATGTCTACATATGACTGTGCAAACCATTATGTTCCCGCTATGATTCCATCAACAGTCTTCAACCCTGCAAGTCCTTAGGGAATTCCGACACGAACACCGTCTCTTGCGATTGATCTTTGTGATGGCATCCTCTCTTCCTTCTCTGTATCTTTTTCTTGGGCAATCTCTGAACCCAATATTTTAACTGTATGCGAATCCGGGATCAACTTCTTGGGAGACTTTTAAATTGGTGATTTCCATGAACGAAGGATGGCTTCCCCTGCGCGTACTGTTCACCTTTTCCGCTGCCCGGCTGCTCTTTCCTCCATTCAGACCCGTACCAACATGCTTGGTTCCCCCAACGATTTCCTGCCTTCCCTCAGATGACTCTTCCGAACCGCTAAACCCTTGCCTTGATTGAAGAATTGAATCCATGATCTTGATTCTTTGAGCCTTGGCTCTGATACCAATGTAGATCCCAGGAGACCATGAATTCAACCCATCAATCAAGAACAAAATAATAATCGAACAAAGAACAAGAAGAGAGGGATTAACCCTAATATGCAATTGTATTAATAAATGAACAATAGAACCTGATTGTTACAAGATGCTGATGGAGAGTGTGAAGCCCGAGTGTTAACGCGCTTATCTTGTGTGATTTATTTCCGTTTACGTGATTATATGCTTTGAATATGTTCACTACGAGCTTTCGTGAATTTACAGGTTAATCGCGTAATATGGCAAAGTTAGAGAGTTTAAAGATGATGCGGAACAACTGCGGATGATAAACATAGCGAGAGGCGGTATTTGGGAGTTGTTCGGGCCGATAAACAGTTTGAATATACAAGAAAATATGAACCGCTAAGTTCCAGAGGGTTGTGGATAATGATGTGAAAGTATTTATTATTATCATTCATAATTGAGAAAGAGAGAAAAGAAACAGCAAGTTAGTACCGTAACCTACGGTCTTAAAACCGTAGGCTATGGCAAAGACATCATCAGCGAAAGTTGTTTTGAAAAGGGATTCAAAAGAAAAAGACCTTTTAGTACCCTAATGGAGGCACGTGAGCAAACAGTCATCATCATCATTTAATTCTAATAATGAATCATCCACCAATTTGAAAGATATGTTGACTTGAGGGGGGAATTAATAAAATAAGGGTCCTAATAATCCCACATGGTGTATACGGGTCGTATAAGGTTATACGGCCATATAGAATAAAATGAACTGACAAAGCAGTCTTTGTCAGTTTATTTTAAATGTATACGGGCCGTATAACCTTATACTGCCCGTATACACCATGTGAGATAAGCTTTTAGGGTGGCCATATATAATGCTCGTATAATGTTATACGGCCCGTATACATTTGGTCGTATAACATTATATTGCTCGTATAATGTTATACGGCTCGTATACATTGGTCGTATAACATTATATTGCTCGTATACAAATTGTATACGGCTCGTATAATGTTATACTGGCCGTATATATGTAAAACAAAAAAAAAACATTCCATTGCATTTATTTTTGTGCAACAAACATTCTATACGGCCGTATAATGTTATACGGCCCGTATACACCTAGGGATGTGAAAATAAGAAAATAGGGGGTGTGGAAATAAGGGCACCCTAAAATAATCATTAACCTCACATAATGATCACGCATACAAAGAGGGGGCGGCGCATGTGCTCTTGGGCTTGGTGAGAATTATTGACATCATCATAAAGTTTGGCAGCAAACATAGGAACATTGGGCAGACTTGGGTTGTGTGTACCTACGAGCCCATTGGACCAAAGGAAGGAGCCAACAAAACATCAATTGAATTGACTGCTTGGACTTTGTGAGGGACTTGAACATCAAGTGTTTGGGGGATAGTGATAATTAATTTTCAACACACAAATTGATATTATCATCATATTCGACGGCAGCCTGAATTCGACACATCATCACCATTCATCATACATCGGCCACAACACTGATTCGATCATGCGATCATCCTTCTACCAAGCTTTTGATCAGACAAGTATCATGAGCGGCTAAATCTCTCGTGGACACTTCGGGTGAATGATTCTTGTTAGACACTTTTAATTCTAGTTTCTGTTTTATATTGAGATTTGGATTTGTAGTCGGGTGACAGTCGACTATTTGCGTGGTTATATAATTTGTGTGACAGACAAATCCTGAGTGACAGTCAGAGTTATAATCATGTTTTGAATCCAATTATGCTTTTGTTGATTGAATGATTCCTATGAATGTTTATTTTAATATTTCTCTGATCAATTAATATTAAGATTTTGAACTGAGTAGGTAATTGGTAGATGTGACAGATTTACTATTCAATCAATAGCATCCAATAAAATCAGAACTAGGTTATTAGTAATTACAGAATCTGAATCCCGGAGTGACCACGTCTTTTTCTATCATTATTTTTACAATCCCAAGGTTATTGTTTATAGTTTTCTAGCAAGTTCTCAAAGTAATTCAAATATTTACAAACAAATAATAATTAGCATTAACCACAGACTCCTCTGGATTCGATACCCTGCTTACCCTAGCTACCTAGGTTAATTAGGTTTTTGCATGTCACTAACGACAGACATCAAAATGGCGCCGTTGCCGGGGAGTCGTGCGCTTAGTGCTAGTTTAGTTTAGTTTAGTTTGCTTGCTTTCGTTTTACATAAAAACTCCAAAATCCAAAAAGTATTTGCCTTTTCTAGTTAGTTTGTTTTTTTTCTTTCACTTTTGTCTTTGTTTTCTTTTTGTTCGGTACCGCTTTTCGTTTGCTACTTGTGCAGGAAATATGAGCTCGCAATATAAACAATATGTTACATGCACAAGGTGTGGGTACCAAGGACATTGGGCACTCATATGCCCAATGTTTGAGAGTAAGGCTGAATTAGATGAGTGGATATGGTCCCAACGCATGCAAAGACAAGATGATAAGGGTTACCAGGGTTATTCTTACCAAGATAGATATCAAGAAGAGTCCGACGATATGGACTACCATCATGATCCAAATTGGGAGTACAGTGGTTATGAGATGGATGATGGTCACCGGTACAAGCCAGATTGGGGTTGTAATGGAAAATCAGAATATTTTGAGGACTCTGGTTATGGAGGCAATGGTCATTTTAATGAATATGACTCATCAAGTCACGCCAAAGACATCCCTGATATATATCAGATTTATGAAGATGTAGTCAAGCTAGGTGAATTCATAAATGCACTATGTAGTGAGCGGGTTAAAAGTGAGTCCGAGATGTTAGGAAGCAACAATCAAGTGGACTCACAATCTCAAATATCTGAGTCAATCGCGGATTCCCAAGATGAGGTTTGTATTGAAGAACCAGATGTAGAGGCAGTGACTCCTGTACGGGTAATAGTTGATGATAATGATTCACCCGTCCGTTTAAATATGACCATTGGTGCAATCCGTTTGGTTGCAAGTGTTGAAGATGAAGAGGAGAATGTGCCTATGATCCCAGTCCAGTTGGGTGAGTTCAAGACTGAGAGGGCATTGGTGGATCATGGGGCAAGCATAAGCATATTGGCGGGTCGAGTGTTTGATGAATACGATTTTGGTGAGCTTGAAGAGGTGGACACTACGATTGTGCTTGCAGACGGGTCAAGGAAACCATCTAGGGGGATGTTGAGAGGAATTGCTGTAAGAGTAGGCGATTGTTATTACCCCGAAGATTTCCTAGTTGTGGACCACGCGCCGTCCAACGTTGAAGGACAACCGCCGGTTATCTTAGGTCGACCATTCTTGAAAACCGCGAAGGCTACCATTGATTGCAATGCTAATACGGTAAATATAGTCTTCGGGTCACGTAAGTTTTCCTTAAACTTTATGTCTCACACTTGTGCTTATTCTAATATTACTAATAAGTGTCATCCTCCAAGTAATGAGGATGTCCCAAAAGAGAGTGTTGCTGTGATTGACAGGTCTAAAGATGAAAAGGTTGTGAAGGATAAAGTGGTCAAATTACCATGGTGGCTCAAGATGAGAAACAAAAAGAGGTCAGTCAAGTTAGAAAAGGAGTCACCAAAGGATGCAACCGAATCCAAGAAGAGACCACTTGAGGTGAATATGGGTGAGGTCTCACAGTTGAAGGAAAAGAAGAAGCCCGCGAGGAAAATTAAGGGTGAATTCTCACAGTCGATAGATTTCGATAACCCGGATCATTTGGATGCCATATGGAGTGATGGATGGCAGTGGGATACTAACCATTCACCAGCACAAGCGTTCTTTGCATGAGAGATGCCATTTAAACCACCGTAACGCATATCAGGTACGGTCTGGCTGAAGACCTTTAAACTTAGCGCTCTCGGGAGGCAGCCCGAGGATGTAGAGTATTGTATTTTGGTTTGGTTTCGTTTTGGTGTGTTTGTGTTTTGACAGGTTTCTACGTTCCATCTTCACGGATGCAATGAATCAAGTGTGGGGATGTTTGGCAACATCCCCGGTGAGATCTCAAAGAATCCATGAGGGGCGTATGTTCCGGTTAGATCGCAGCAGCTACACCACTACAAACACTCACTTGTTCTCTGATCAAGTGCATGTGTTTATCTATCTTGTGTTTTATTTGTTTTCGTGTATTTGGTGGTGTGAAATTTTTGTGTTGGGAGTGGTTTGTTTGTGTTGAGTCGTCTAGGTATTAGTCGTTCATGGTTTGTTAGGTGGTATCTCTCGGGTTATGACTATAAATTGCACCATACATTGGGGACAATGTATCCCAAGTGTGGGGATGCGGTGACTCGAGAGAGGGTTGGTATGATTGTTGATCTTAAATGCTTGAAAGGGTTGAATTTGCTAAAAATTGAAAAATTTTGAAAATTTTTGTCTCAAGTATGCTTGAACTACATGAAAACCGACATTTTCAATCGCTAAAAGGTTCCTACTGATATTAAACTAACTTAGATCCCTAGTCATGGTTGTCCCTTTAAGTTTCATGAGAGTATTTCTGACAAATTTTTATAAAATAGTGAGAAGAGATGCCTAACTAGGGGTAATATGCTTTAGGAATTACACATGCTACGTGTCGGTAACCCTTATTCCTTTTGTTCGGTGAGATATTTGAGCCTACTAGATTGTTAGTTGAATTTCAATAAATGTTCAATTGCTGAGAGTAGGCCATATGTTGCTTTGTGTTAGAACTTGTGTAGTTTGATACGTGCCGAGACTGTGGTTTAGCGTATACACGTATATGATAAAGGCATTAGGATCCCTTCCATTGTGTTATTTGTTGATTGTTTATCCACCCACCTTAGTAAACCATGTTGAGCCTTTTACCCTTCGTTTGATACACCTTGTTTGACCTATTTGCTTACCAACCATGAATGACAAGTACATGTTAGATGTTTGTTGAAAATAAAAAAAAAAAGAGAAAAAAAGAAAGGAAAAGAAAAAAAATCATTATTATGTTCGTGTTGAATAAATGGGTCGAAAATTAACCCAATGTGTTAGTATTATTGTGAATAAGTTGTCATGGTTTGGTATTCGTTTTTGTTCGCCATATAAACATAAAAAGCCAAAAATATTACCTTACCTTTACCCTTAACCCAAAACCCAAAAGTCCTTTTGATATGTGCTACGTTATTTGATACAGTGGAGGTGTGATTGCTATACAAGCTTATGATTGCAAGGTAGCATATTCGGTTTTGAGTGAATTACATACTAGCACATTACACGCTAGTCTTGATTGAGCCGAGAGGAGTGATTATTGTGAGGGGCGTGTGGCATGTGTGTAGTATCATAAGCATGTTAGTTTTAGTTAGGCAAGTCTTAAGCTGTTTTAAATGTGTATCATTTATCTGTCAGATTGTCAATCTCGAATGTGTCAGTCTATGGGACGGGTATGACTTGGGACCTTAAATTGCTAATTCGGTAAGGGATTTAAAGGTGATTTGTTAATAAGGTGAGTAATGTTCGTAATGGTTGATTGAGGACAATCAAAGTTAAGTGTGGGGATGTGATGGAGAGTGTGAAGCCCGAGTGTTAACGCGCTTATCTTGTGTGATTTATTTCCGTTTACGTGATTATATGCTTTGAATATGTTCACTACGAGCTTTCGTGAATTTACAGGTTAATCGCGTAATATGGCAAAGTTAGAGAGTTTAAAGATGATGCAGAACAACTGCGGATGATAAACATAGCGAGAGGCGGTATTTGGGAGTTGTTCGGGCCGATAAACAGTTTGAATATACAAGAAAATATGAACCGCTAAGTTCCAGAGGGTTGTGGATAATGATGTGAAAGTATTTATTATTATCATTCACAATTGAGAAAGAGAGAAAAGAAACAGCAAGTTAGTACCGTAACCTACGGTCTTAAAACCGTAGGCTATGGCAAAGACATCATCAGCGAAAGTTGTTTTGGAAAGGGATTCAAAAGAAAAAGATCTTTTAGTACCCTAATGGAGGCACGTGAGCAAACAGTCATCATCATCATTTAATTCTAATAATGAATCATCCACCAATTTGAAAGATATGTTGACTTAAGGGGGGAATTAATAAAATAATCATTAACCTCACATAATGATCACGCATACAAAGAGGGGGCGGCGCATGTGCTCTTGGGCTTGGTGAGAATTATCGATATCATCATAAAGTTTGGCAGCAAACATAGGAACATTGGGCAGACTTGGGTTGTGTGTACCTACGAGCCCATTGGACCAAAAGAAGGAGCCAACAAAACATCAATTGAATTGACTGCTTGGACTTTGTGAGGGACTTGAACATCAAGTGTTTGGGGGATAGTGATAATTAATTTTCAACACACAAATTGGTATTATCATCATATTCGACGGCAACCTGAATTCGACACATCATCACCATTCATCATACATCGGCCACAACACTGATTCGATCATGCGATCATCCTTCTACCAAGCTTTTGATCAGACAAGTATCATGAGCGGCTAAATCTCTCGTGGACACTTCGGGTGAATGATTCTTGTTAGACACTTTTAATTCTAGTTTCTGTTTTATATTGAGATTTGGATTTGTAGTCGGGTGACAGTCGACTATTTGCGTGGTTATATAATTTGTGTGACAGACAAATCCTGAGTGACAGTCAGAGTTATAATCATGTTTTGAATCCAATTATGCTTTTGTTGATTGAATGATTCCTATGAATGTTTGTTTTAATATTTCTCTGATCAATTAATATTAAGATTTTGAACTGATTAGGTAATTGGTAGATGTGACAGATTTACTATTCAATCAATAGCATCCAATAAAATCAGAACTAGGTTATTAGTAATTACAGAATCTGAATCCCGGAGTGACCACGTCTTTTTCTATCATTATTTTTACAATCTCAAGGTTATTGTTTATAGTTTTCTAGCAAGTTCTCAAAGTAATTCAAATATTTACAAATAATAATAATTAGCATTAACCACAGACTCCTCTGGATTCGATACCCTGTTTACCCTAGCTACCTAGGTTAATTAGGTTTTTGCATGTCACTAACGACAGACATCAGATGCAAGATACAATATTCCAGACTACAAAAATACAAACTAAAACTAAACTATTTATAGACTTCAATGGGTGTGAGTGTAGAGTCATGTCCTTTCACGAATAGTCACGTCTCTAAAACATGTGGTTGAGAATGATTCTGAAGAGTTGCGTCTCTTGATCCAAAAGTCACGTCTCTTCTTGTCTTTCTTTTGGCCGTCGATCTAGAGGTGTGTCTCCAAGAGACACATTGATTCCTTGAGTGGTGGTTACAAACTTCTGAAATGACATAATCACCCCCCGAAGTTTATAACCGCCTTGTAACCGCCGTCTAAATAACTTTAAACTAGTGCATAATCAACCCTTGCACTTCTAGTCAAACTTTGATCACACAATTAAGGCCAGCATCAATTAGGAGAAGGGGAAGGGTGGGGGTGAGTTTGGACCAAACCTAACAAGCAAAAAGTGAAGTCGCAGTGGGATGGAGGCGTGGAGCGACTTTCACTTTTTGCAAAAACTCACTCATTTGCTATGTACATAGATCTAGTTGTAGTTAGCAAAACGACCTAGAAATAAACTAAGGTGGTGTTACTAAACTACCTAAAGATACAATAAATTCTTGTATGTATAACACTACCCTCTTTAAAGTTTGACATATATACTATTTGTAATTGTAGCTCCAATAGTGAAGAGGACCTATGATATCAAAGTAAATGAAAACAGGAGCAACTTACTTGTAAAACATATATGCAAAATTGTTATTGAACAAGGCGATCACGATAAAGCTTGGACGATTTTAGGATCTGCATTAGTTACAGCTGTCAAATACGGGACTCATGAGCTTATTGAAGAATGCATACTACCCTACCCAAGCATAATCTGGTATGATGGCGATAATGATAGGCGGTTCCATGAACCCAAAGAACGGAAAGGTTATAGGTTTAGTTTGTTCCTTGAAGCCATAAGGCACCGCCAAGAACGAGTGTACAATCTTGTGCACCAAATGTCAGGCCACAAAGTATTTGCAGCAACACCACATGATGGTTTAGAAAATGCATTACATATAGCTGGAAAGTTAGCTCCAACTCATCGACTTGATGTTGTAACGGGTGCAGCTTTGCAAATGCAACGTGAGCTTCAATGGTTTCAGGTGATCATTATTCTAGCCTAGGCATAAAGACAATAGTTGCTTTAATTTTGTTCTTAACAAACACTGCACATCTTCGTGTAGGAAGTCGAAAAACTTATAACAGAACTTTCCTATAAAGAAGCTGAAAACAAAGAGGAGAAAACACCAAGAATGCTTTTCAGCATAGAACATAAACAGTTACTAAAAGAAGGGCAACAATGGATGAAAGACACAACATCTTCATGTACTGTGGTAGCAGCTCTCATAGTAACAATGGCATTTGCAGCGGCATTCACTCTCCCAGGAGGAAATCAAGATGATGGCACACCATTGTTTCTAAATAAGAAAACATTTATGCTTTTTATTATATCAGATGCGATTGCTTTATTTTCTTCGTCAACTTCAGTGTTGACGTTTTTAGGGATTCTTACTTCCCGATACGCGGAAGCTGACTTCCTTTACGCCTTACCAAAAAGATTGACAATTGGACTTATTTCGTTATTCATATCCATAGCAGCAACTATGATTGCATTTAGTTCGGCTCTTGCACTTATGCTGAAACACAAGGTTACATGGATTGCAGCTCCACTTGTTATAGCTACGAGTATTCCGGTGTGTTTATTTGGCTTGTTGCAGTTTCCTTTACTTGTGGAGCTAGTTAAATCCACGCATGGAAGAAGTATTTTTCACCGGCAGAATACGCGATGGATTCATTAGCTCTTTGTATATATATATATATATATATATATATTGCGAACATCAAAACACAAATACCAGAAGGGTTCATTAAATACTACTGCATGTTTCGGGCTAATGTTTGTATTATTTGAAAACATGTAATTTGTATTGTTTGAATCACAAATAATTCATTTTAAGTTTTTAATTTGAAATGTCACAAGCAATGATGGAAACCTTTTTGAATTAGGCCAAAGGGGAGGTAATCCGAACCAAATGGAACGGATGGGTGCCGTCAAAAGTTAACTATTTCTTTTGGAGAGTAACACACAAATTTTATTTTATATATTAACAAATGATGAAGGCTCTTAACAAAATTGTAGGTTTCCAGGTTTAAGTATTTATTAAATGTATCTACCATAACAGGATTAGGTTACTTTTTCATAAGTTATATAACATTTCTTTATTTAGGGTCATGTAGGGATTTAGGTGAGAAAAAAAAAATAGTGAAGTAAAATATGGTGCTAACACGTGTGTAAATTTGTATTCATTTATAAAGTAGTAGAGTATACTATATACTGTAAAACGTACTATATTTTATATTATTTGTAGAATAACGAGTTGAAGCATGCCCCGCGTGTTGTGGCAGGATCTTAGTTATGAATGTTTTAGTATGAGTATATGAGATGAGAATTTCACAAGTTTGTGCTAATCTTTCTCTTCCTTATGCTTATCCCTATCCTATACTATCTTACTATTACTAAAGCATTTTATTTCAGAAGTCATAAAGCGTTTTTAGGAACGGCCTAAATTTGAACCGAACATGATGCTATATATTTTGTAAGGAGAACGGTTACTTGAAAAGTGAATCGGTATATAATTTTGACAATAGTTACCTGTTGGCTTAAACGGTTTCAGTGAAAATGACAGTTGGGCAAATAAGAGATGTACCATATAATCGTTCTATTTTTGGTTTGTTTTGTTTTTTATGACGCTCATTCTAATAATAAAAAAGGGGAATGTATATATGCATATTTCGAAGTCCTTTTCGTTGATTTTTTTAACCCACCAAACTGAATGAATAAGAAAGCATGATTGTTTTCTCATATTAACGAAAAAAGATGAATACCACAAAACCTTATGAAAAACCCACCAAAATGAATGAATCTGTACCGAAAATTAAAAATTAATCTGAGTGGAGGCACAATAAGAACCGAGGGCACGTACACTGACCCCTTGGTGATTCTTGATTACCCAAATTACAAAAACTGAAGTTGATGATGCGAGTTAATCTTGTTCTACATAAAAAAGTAGTAGTAGTAAAAAGAGAAAATTAATTAATTATTTTTTGTGAAACTGTGGGGGTGATGGTGAATACGTGTGGATGGAATCAGGAAAAGAAATAAAAAAGATACATTTTTTGGGATGTTTGATCTGATAAATGGAAGGATCGTTTGGTCTTCATGGGGTAGGATTTTGAAAGGGTCTACATATTTACACATCTTATTGCCTATTTGGACACCCTTCAAGACGCCTCGTATAGACCTATACGAGGCGTATAGCCTTTTTCAATTTCCAAGAGAATCTCTGATTATGTCATATTTTGTCTTATTTGCCTCGTATACGCCTCGTATAGGCCTATACTGGGCGTCTAGGGGAAAAAAGACCATTTAGCCCCTGATTTAGGCCTATACTGGGGGTAAATTGGTCTTTTTTGCCTCTCTTATATGCCTAGTATAGGCCTATACTAGGCGTATATAAGGGCTTTTTTTTTTTTTTTTTTTTTAACAAACATTTTAACAATATTAATCGTTTTAGCAAAACTTTTATACAAAAACAAGTTTTTTTATTTTAAATAATTAATATTAGGACCCCTCGTTGGTTTTTTTTTTAGTTGAAAAATGGATGTTTTGGTAGGGTAATTTGATTGTTTTTGGAGGGTGATGTTTTTTGAGTAAAAAAATGGGTGTTTTGGTGGGGTAATTTGAGTTGTTTTTTTAAAAAAAGTTTTATTGTTTTTGTATAAAAGTTTGCTAAAACGATTAATATTGTATAAAATGTTTGTTTAAAAAAAAAAAAAAAAAAAAAAAACCCTTCAAGACGCCCAGTATAGGGCTATACTGGGGCTATACGAAGGGTCCAAAAGACCATTAAACCCCTGAATTGCCCCAAGTATAGGCCTAATTCAGGGGTATAATGGTCTTTTGGACCCCTCGTATACGCCCAGTATAGCCCTATACTGGGCGTCTATTATTTTTTTTTTGTTTTCTTTTTTTAATATTTAAAAAGAAAAAACAAAAAAAAATAAAAATAGACGCCCAGTATAGGGCTATACTGGGGCTATACGAAGGGTCCAAAAGACCATTAAACCCCTGAATTGCCCCCAGTATAGGCCTAATTCAGGGCTATAATGGTCTTTTGGACCCCTCGTATACGCCCAGTATAGCCCTATACTGGGCGTCTATTATTATTTTTTTTTGTTTTCTTTTTTTAATATTTAAAAAGAAAAAAAAAAAAAAAAAAAAAAAATAGACGCCCAGTATAGGGCTATACTGGGGCTATACAAAGGGTCCAAAAGACCATTAAACCCCTGAATTGCCCCCAGTATATGCCTAATTCAGGGGTATAATGGTCTTTTGGTCCACATAGACGCCCAGTATAGCCCTATACTGGGCGTCTTGAAGGGTTTTTTTTTGTTTTCTCTTTTTAAATATCAATAACACTAATATTAACTATAAAAAACTCATATTAATTATAATAACACTAATATTAATTATAAAAAAACTCATATTAATTATAAAAAACTCATATTAATTATAATAACACTAATATTAATTATAAAAAACTCATATTAATTATAATAACACTAATATTAATTATAAAAAAACTCATATTAATATCAATAACACTAATATTAATTATAAAAAACTCATATTAATTATAATAACACTAATATTAACTATAAAAAACTCATATTAATTATAATAACACTAATATTAATTATAAAAAAACTCATATTAATTATAAAAAACTCATATTAATTATAATAAGACTAATATTAATTATAAAAAACTCATATTAATTATAATAACACTAATATTAATTATAAAAAAACTCATATTAATATCAATAACACTAATATTAATTATAAAAAACTCATATTAATTATAATAACACTAATATTAATTATACGATGCCTATACGAGACTTATATTATACTATACGATACGATACAACACGATAGGCTTATACAAGACTTATACGAGACTTATACTACACTATACGATACGATACGATGCGATACAACACGATACTATAGGATACGATACCACATCCATAGGCCCATACAATGCCTATACGAGATTTATACTACACTATACGATACAATATGATACGATACAATACAATACGATACTAGACTATTGGATAAGATACAACACTCGTATAGGACTATAGGTGTGGTTTAGGTCCCGTTTAGGCCTATAGGCTTATACAAGACCTATAGGGGCCATATACTAGACTTATACTATACACTATACGATACGATACAACGCCCGTATACGTCGATAGGCCTATACAAGACCTATAAGGGACCTATACTACACTATATGATACGATAGTATCGTATTGTATCGTATAGTATGGTATCGTATTGTATCGTATAGTGTATAGTATAAGTCTCGTATAGGTCCCATATAGGTCTATACGAGAGCTATACGAGACTTATACTATACTGTACGATACGATACAACATGATAGGCTTATACAAGACCTATACGAGACTTATACTACACTACACTATACTATACTATACGATACGATATGATACGATACAATACAATACGATATTAGACTATTGGTTAAGATACAACACTCGTATAGGACTATAGGTGTGGTTTAGGTCCCGTTTAGGCCTATAGGCTTATACAAGACCTATATGGGACCTATACTAGACTTATACTATACACCATTTTTTTACTCAAAAAACATCACCCTCAAAAAACAATCAAATTACCCTACCAAAACATCTATTTTTCAACTAAAAAAAACCAACGAGGGGTCCTAATATTAATTATTTAAAATAAAAAAACTTGTTTTTGTATAAAAGTTTGCTAAAACGATTAATATTGTATAAAATGTTTGTTAAAAAAAAAAAAAAAAAACCCCTTCAAGACGCCCAGTATAGGCCTATACGAGGCATATAAGGGGCAAAGGGTCACATATCAGGCCTATACGAAGGGTCCTATACGCCCAGTATAGGCCTATACGAGGCGTCTTGAAGGGGTCAAACCAGAAGTGACATGAGTCAGGCACTGATTTTGATGTAACCCTATACGCCTCGTATAGGCCTATACGAGGCGTCTAGGGCTTAAAGGTGTCCAAATAGGCAAGGAGGGTGTCCAAATAGGTCCTGCCTTTTGAAAAATTCAATCATACGTATGTGAACGCATGGGGTAGGACTTTGAAAATTCAATGCACGAATCAAAGTTTTTATATTCATCGGAGACAATGATTATATTCATCGGAGACAATGATTAAATTCTTCACATTCCTTTCGGTTCACTACGTGGTCTCGATCACCGTACCCCTCAAATCTTCAACGCGGTTGATTTTGGCGCTTGGTTCGGTCGAGGCGTTCTTGATTAATAAAGCAAATACAATTTTTTGTATGTGGATTGAGCGCTAGTCGGGATTTGGGCAGAATGGCAGTATTTATAAGGGGGGATGGGTGGTCACTAGTGATAGAATTCTATCACTCACAATATCCAATCATGTTTCGCCATGTCATCAACCATTTTTCCATCACTCACAACCTTTTTTGGTGGCAATGGTCATCACTCACCACCACACCCAACAATTTTCCCCCAACCAACAATTACCCTCACAAAACAAAACAATAACGCGTGAAGAAAATAACGAAAATTGAATCCGTGGTGCTATAACGCGTTGGACTTTTAGGCGGCGGTGGGAATTGTTTTCGTATCACGCGTTATAGTTGCTTTTCGTGATTATATCACGCACCGCCCCCGGTGCTCTAAGCATGGGGCACTTTTTGATTGTGAATTAGGCGGTAGATTGGATTTGGGGTAGAAATGGTAGGGATTCTAGGGATAAAAATGGGTTAATAACTTATAACTTAATATTTATTATATGGCTTGCAACTTACAATTTAATATTTTATTATATGGCTTGCAATTTTGTGAGATGTTGTGTCTCTTCAAGTTGTCAGTTACAAAATAATAAAATAACGCGTTGTATTAAGCAAAGGTTAAGTTGCTTTTTGAATTCGATCATCAAACGGGGTGTCTTTAAAAGTAGTATTATAAAGTAATTATTTTTAAAGAACACAACTTTTAAATGTAGGGGGTAAAAACCTCAAGTTGTAATTGTTTTAAACGACACGACTTTTAAACGATGGGGTATGTATGTGTGGTTTTTTAAAAGTCGTAACTTTTCATTTTAGCGAGGCAACCCAAAGTGCTTTTTGTAAGGTTATATAATATTAAGTATTTTTTTTATTTTATTTTATGCCTATTATATATATTTTGATGACTCTTGTGTAAGGTTTGCTTAGAATTTCAACTCACACACTCTTTAAATAATAAAAAAAAAACTTCATTTTGAAAAACTCATATTTTATTTAGAGAAAATTACCAATCTAGCCAAGAAAAAAGTCAAATTACCAATCTAGCCACCTCATGCGTCTTTGGAAGGCCACTCATGTATGGGATGAGTCTTTCAAGCATGGGATGAGTCCTTGGGGAGAAACCCAATAAAAAAAAGACACGTGGCGGGGATGAGTCTGCGGACGCATGGGATGAGTCTGCGGACGCATGGGATGAGTCTGCGGACGCATGGCTTGTGGGTCCGCGGACGCATGGGATGAGTCTTTCATGTGTGTGATGTGATTTGTGGGTCCGCGGACGCATGGGATGAGTCTTTCATGTGTGTGATGTGATTTGTGGGTCCGCGGACGCATGGGATGAGTCCGCGGACGCATGGGATGAGTCTTTCATGTGTGTGATGTGATGAGTCTTTCCACGTGTCAGTTGGGGATTGGCGGACCCAATACCTGGCCTGGCAGACGTATTAGAAGACTTGGGATCTGTGAGTGGCCTTACAAAGACGCATGAGGTGGCTAGATTGGTAATTTGACTTTTTTCTTGGCTAATTTTGTAATTTTCTCTTTTATTTAAATTTATACCGGATTGTCAAAATAAATTTATAAACAAAATTGTATATTTGGATTTAAAAACAAGTTAAACATTTATGTTTTAAATAAAAATCAAATTAAATGTTAAATAATTATTACAAACTAAAAAAAAAAAAAAAATATATATATATATATATATATATATATATATCTTTCAAGAACCATACTCTGCTCACTAACACCCACTTATGGAAAATTTTTAGAATCCGATACTATGGCTATGGGCACTACCTACAGACAAAAAGAGTGTTAAGCATTATGGTAATGAATGTCTTGGATCAATTACAACAAACAAAAATGGACACAATAGTTACGTGACAATAAATCTGCAATTGCATTCTCAAATAATCCGGAATATCATGAAAAAAAGCAAGCATATAAGAATAAAATATGCTTTTGTTCGAAAGCTAGTTGAAAATTAAGAGATTAAAGACAAGCATTGCAACACTATAAATATCAACTAGCATATATTCTGACCAAGCCATTGCAAGTTTGAAGATTCAGTGAATTAATTAAAAGACAAATTAAATGGGTATAGAACCGGTTTAACTTAAGGAGAAACATTAGAATACAAGTGAGACCGGTGTATGGAGTTAGTTATTTATGGCTAAGTCAACTCATGCATATTAACAATTTTGTCTATTATTCGTGCCTGTCTACCGTGAACGTTGGGAGTGTTATATGCTACGGTTCACTAAATATAAAAAAGTACGTATGTATACTGTTAGAAATTTTGGACATAAATAATTATTTGAGATTAATATAAAATAGTTATTTCCGATTAATATAATTATTATTTAGAGTGTTTGTGTTCTACTAAGTGAGAGGATTACAACGAACCAAACCATATCCAGATTAAATGGAGCCAAGATCGAAGCTCTAAGTGTGATGAGAATATTAAAATTGTAGAAATTGTGTTTGTCCCACATAAGTTGATGATAAACTTTGAGTTGGCTTATAAGTATAAGGTGCTGTTTGTTTTTTGGCCAGAAGTACTTCTGGCCACTTATGTCTGCGCGCGCAGACGTTTGATGTCTGCAGCTTGTTTGTTTTCTCGCAGACCTTTCATTAAAAAAGGTCTGCGAGAGAGATCATCATCAACATCACAAACAAAACCCCCAAATCGACAACCCTCATCATCATCAACATCGAACTGTGGAAAATACCCTAAATCGAAAACCCTCATCATCATCATCATCATCATCGACATCTGGAACGAAGAGAGAGAGAGATCGTAGAGAGAGAAGGGGCGGCGGTGGTGGTGGGTTTTGATGGCGGTGGTTGATCTGCATCATCATCATCATCGATCTGTGGTGACGGTGGTGGCTGTGGTGCAGTGGTAACGGTGGTGAAGTGGTGGCGGTGGCGGTGGTGAAGTGGTGGCGGTGGTGACGGTGGTGGCGGTGGTGAAGTGAAAGCAGAGAGATGTCTAGTGTGTGTGTAATGTGTGTGAAGAGGTTTATCTATAAAAAAACAAACCCTCTTCTTCTTGCAGACTGCAGACCTTTGGTCCACCTCTTCTTCTGCAGATGCCTGCAGATGTGGTCCGCAGACTGCAGACCTTTTCCTACAGAAAAAACAAACAGAACCTAAGTAAATTTTTTTTATAGGAATGCATTCCTATAGCAAGGCACACCTAGTGGCGGTCAGGGCCCAGGCACGGGGAGTGGCCTTTATTGTTTTTGACCTATTGTGGACCGGGTGCGGTTCGAGTCTGTGGTGTAACTTGAATAACTGATGATGTCAACAGAAAACTATTCAAATTCTAGAAGTTTCAGAAATTCATTTCTATTGAATTCAACAAGTTTCAGGAATTCATTTCTATTGAATTCAACAAGTAATTACGAATTGAATTCAAACAAAACATGCTTCTTGTTTATGAATATACATATACAAGGTGTATGAGCAAAAACCTCACAAATACTCAACAATTTCCCAAACTTTTCTGCCCTTTGTGCTCTCATTTCATGTATATTTTCAAGTGCCATGTTCCTATCTGTTTAGGCTATTGTACCATGGGTGACACACAAGTTCACTCGGGCCTGAATTTAAGGGCACTCATTTGAAAAAAAAGGCTCAGCCAACTCTCGTTTTTCCCTTTCTGTAATTGCACAATATGATGATCAAAGAAGATGGACGTGCAATATCCCCGGATTGGGTGTCGGATCCTCCTACACAAGTTCAAGTTCCACAAAATATCCATCTAGAATTTCGTAATGAAGAAACTCACTTTCGGTTGAGATACGATTTAATCGAACTAGTAGGTTCTCTAGGTTTGGAGTTTCATGATTCGGACGAGGAGTAGGTTTTTTTTTTTTTTTTTAATTGTATGTTTCATGATTTCTAGTATGTTAAATTGAAGTAGTATGTTTTAAATTTAATGAAATTTATAATTTTAGTGTTTTATTGTTAATTTCTAATTTAAAATAAAAAAATTAAAAAAATTAGTGAAATTTATAATTTAGTGTTTAATTTTTAATTTTAAAATAAAAATTAAAAAAATTTGGGAGTGATGGAATTGTATCACTAGTGACCACCCCACTATATTTCTATCACTAGTGATAGAATATTGGGTGATGACATGGCGTGAGTTGATTGGTGCTTGGTAGTGATAGAATTGTTTCACTAGTGACCACCCCCTCCCTCTAATAATATATATAGTGTTAAATAATTGTTCCATAGTTATCTTATATTCTGTACACATACTGAATTCCTACTGTAAGATAAGCGAAAAGTCCGAAGCTTCTACGTTAAGAAACCAAAAGTCAGAACCTTATCCATTAAGCACTAACAAAAAAAAAAAAAAACATATGCCTGGTTGAACACCTGTCTACAACAGTACACAATTGTCCAAGTGTGTTCTTAACTTTTAGGCTAAGCAATAAAAATGGTGAAACTTCAGAAGTGCACTTTTGACACATCCAAATAGTTTAGCACCAAAAGTGAAACACTCTTGCAACTTGACAATTTATATATGGAGTAAACTATCATTTTGCTTCCTGTAGTTTGATTGTTTTAACAGTTTTGTTTCAATCCTTTAAAAATAACCATTTTACTCCCTGATCTATGGAGCCCATCACGATTTCACTCCAGTCCCTGTAAGATTAAATATTTATTTATTTATATTTAATCTAGTAGCCATCATTATCATTTATATAATATAGATCAAAATATATTAATAACCTATTAATAATTAGTTGGTAATTGTTGATGGACCATATTACCCTTATTAACTAATTGGGTTTCCTCTTTGGTGTATATATAAGGAGATTATTAGAGAGGTAAAAGGTTAGACACATAACCTAAACACATAACATCAATTTTCGTCCTCTCTCTCTCAACCGAAACTAACCCTAATTTCGGTTTCATCACCATCATCACTTTACACCCTAAGGAGGAACCAGATCAAACTGACAACTATGTCGAACTCTGTGGCTGCGTCTCTGACTGGATTCTCTACTGATGCAATCAAAGGTATGTTATTATATGTTTTCCATTATGTTTAAACAGAACTGATCAACATGTGGTATCAGAGCATATGTTGATAAATCAGTTCTGTTTTTCGTATCCATCATTCTCGGATCATAATCTGGAAAACGGAAGTTTTAAAGCCTTAAAAACCAAAACTGTATTCGGGTTACATTGAGGCTGAAATCACTGTTTTCGGAATAATATGCTTAATTTTTTGACTCGAAACCATAAAGGGGATAATGATATCCGAAATCTGTTAACAAAAGGTCTTAAAAATTAGATTTCGGATCCCAGATTATGTTTTATTTTTCTTAGGGTTCATCAACTGTTCTAAATAAAACTCGAAAATTCCATTATTTTGGAATCTAATTTGGATTGATGGGTGTTTTTAATGTTTTGATCTTAATTTTATCTATTAGAAATTTCGAAAACTGTTAAAAATAATAATCAGTTATTATTTCGAAATCTTTTGATAAGTATAGATCAGAAATAAAATAGAAACGATATCCCACAATCCCTTAAAAAATTGAGTATCTGTTATTATCACAAAACAGCTGTTAACAGTGGGATCGAGACTGAGATTGCGACTCGCAACCATAACCATCACAACTCGAGACTGAGATTGCGACTCGCAACCATAACCATCACAACTCGAGACTGAGATTGCGACTCGCAACCATAACCATTGCAACTCGAGACTAAGATTGCGACTCGAGACTAAGATTGCGACTCGAGACTAAGATTGCGACTCGAGACTAAGATTGCGACTCGAGACCATAATCATCATAACTCGAGACCTGACTCGAGACCATAATCATCATAAGATTGCGACTCGATCCGCGCTAACAGGTGGTTTGCTATTAAATACTTGGTTTTGTTTATACTTAAATAATTAATAAGGATCAAATAATTTTTTTTACAAAACCAAAATAGCTTAACTTGAATGAGCTTCTGATGTATTAATTCTGGCCAAAGCTGATTTAATACATCTATTTATTGTTCAAGTATTATAAAAAGCTATGTTAAGTATGCATTACAAACGTGAAATGTCTTAATTTTGGCCAAAGCTGATTTAATTCATTTATGTTTAGCATGCTTGACAAGTGCATAACTAAAGTGATTGTCTCATTTCTGGCCAAAGCTGATTTGTCACGATTACTTTGCACACATACTTAAATGATTACACTTCTGGCCAAAGCTGATTTGTTTTTGTTTAAGTAGAATTTTACTAAGTCTATTATTTTGATGTTAGTAATAGACATATCACAATTTCTTCACATAATGATCCTTATATTAATGATCCTTAATTAATTTTATGATCATTTCGTCTGTCTTATTTTTTTAGTACCCATAATTTTCACTCACTGTAATTTACTTCTACATATATCTCATCCACTTTAATTCCCAAACCTAAAATGTTTGCTTTATTTAAAGTTTCTATTAGAATTAGCTCTTAAATTAAATCCTTGATTATTTCTTAAGACACGATAATCCTATTGCTCTCTTCTGATAAAGATTATAAAGAAGAAAATTAGAGCATGATGATTAGGACAAATCGAACATGATGTCTCTTATGCTAATCAAGAACTCTCTCACATAATGCTATCACTAAAGTTATTTCAGATTAAGTCTTTCCTAAGGCAAATCTCTTATATATGGAATAATCACTAGAACTCCTAAGATGCATGTTTTCTTTTATAATTCTAAACTATAAAGTTAAGTGGTACATGTGAATACATAATAATGTACAAAACCATGACCCATAAAGTTAAGGGCTTACGCATGGAAATAAGTACATTTTCCAGTACATTACGTATTAAGATTTTCACTTGTACAATTTGATGCCTTATAAATCAACTATAACACTCAAAAATACCAAAGTATAATGAGTGTGTTGATAAGCAACATATGTACAAAGAAATAAATGTTTGAAGCTGGAAAAATATGTTGTTACTCACCTTACAACTACTTAAACCTTAAAAGAGGATTGTTCTAAGGTCCATAGACAAATTACAACTGTTAATTCCATCTCTAAGGTTCTTCAAGGGAAAATCTCACTACATGATTATGTCATTAGACTAGACATAAGCAACGAGACTATCCATTATTCTAAAGAATAGTTGGTTGAATTAATTAGATAGTCACTTATTAAAGATATTTAAGTCTACTAATTATAATATTCCTATTAATACATGATTAGTTGACTCTAGTTTTAAATGTTTCCTTACCAGCAGTTAACAAATAACTAACATGAGAGTTAGTGACAAAATTAAATGTTAAAGGCTATAAGAACAATAATAAGCAGTCTTCTAACAAAGCTATTCGATACCTTACAAATTCTGAATATTAATCAGAATATAGTATCATAATTAAGCAATGTTATGAAGGTTGTGAGGTTTGCATAGTCAACATAAAGTCACACTTATCTTAAACTCTCATCTTATTTGTTCTAAATATCTGGATTGAAACATTATTAAGATAAAACTAGATGATACCTTACACTTTCACAACTTTTGTCATCATGCAAATGAAAAATTTGACAAAAGGAAAAATGAGACTTACAAGTTTCATCCATTATAACCAAAAATTCATGAGAAATCATACCATGGTTAATGAGGATGATTTCTTATCTAATCTCATTCTAAGTGATTTTAGATCATGACGTTAAAGCCCTAAGTATGACTTTACTTAAGGAATAAGTTTGGGTCCATCTTAAGTCATTCACTGACATTAGTGGAACTTATTCCAATTGGAATATTCAGACATAATTCATTTATCATTTAAAAGACTATCAACTTGTATCTAAAATTTTGTCGCATATGGCCCATGGTCTTAAAGAAATCTACTCATATATGTGATTAACATGATTTCTATTAAATATGTCCCTAAGTTTTATGACATTTGGACATTAAGGAAATCAAGTCAAGTCTAACCTATATATATATATATGATAGGTTCCCACGTCACATACCTAATTGAAACTTCTCTTGTAGCATTATAGAGATATTAAAAGATCAGTGGGAGCATTAAGTGTTTTAGAACAACTTGCAATAGTTGCAAGAGGTGGGGGAGTGAAAATTTCACATTACCTCAATTTGCACCTCTTGTACAAGACACCGCTCCATCACGACACTGTTCCATCAAAACTTGTCTCCTTAAAATCTAATGCTACTATTACAAAAGTTTCATTGTTGCTTAATTGTGGGCACGCTTAGATTTCTGACCTAAACCAACATAATCCTCAACAAGAGAAACTACAATGACTAACGTCACTAATATGTTTTCTCTATTATATGTTTTCTCTATTAGAATTTGTTTGGTCGTTAAATATTGACCCTAAGCATGCTGAGTTCCTAAAGATTTCTAAGGTCAGTGGGAGTGGTCAAAGTCCTTATCATGACTTGCAAGGAATACAAGAGGCGGGGGGAAGAGTGTCATTAAATTTCACTCCAAATTTAACTCCGATTACACCTCTTGTATACCATACTGCACCAACTCTCTTACAAACTTAGAATCCTTAAAATGATAGCAACCTAAGCAAGAGCTAATCCATAAAACTGAAACTTCTAACAAAAACTTCTAACAAACCCAATAATCAACTAAGGAGGTCATCTAGGTTTAAAAACCTACTAACTTTGATGATTACATAACCTCCCTAACTGAAGTTGAAATGGATTTTGGAAAAGTTTACTGATCCTATCTCTTCTAATTAAGCCATTAGTGTCAATCAATCTTCTAAATAGAATAAAACTGTTTTCTAGTAAAACTGTTTTATGTGTTCGTATAACGTTTGGGATTAGATTGAATAACCTAAGAGTGTTCATAACTAAACCAAATCCTGATATAAACGTTAAGACACAAAGAAGCATGATTGATTGTCAAAGGTTGTACTCAGGAAGAGATAAATTATTAAAGAATCTTTATTACATATCTAACAAAAGATTTCTTTTAGGATCATCACTGTTCTAGTAGCTTATAAAAGTTTTGAGCTACATTAGATGAACATTAAAACAATTTTTCCCTAACAACTGGCTGACATATTTACATGTTCATAAAACAACCTGAAAGTTCTAAACTTAAGGTTAAAGAACAGTTTGTCTATAAGCCAATAAAATCCATGTATGGTTTAAAGCAAACATCATAATATGATGAAATCTTAACACAATGATTTTCATCAGTAACCAAGTGGAATAATGTACCTACCTCAAGATGAGTGGGAGCAACTAAGATAAACTTGTCTATATAGATGATATTCTTTTGACAAGTAGATGTTACATAAGTCAAAGCATTGTTAACACAAACTTTGATATAATAGATCTCAGAGATATCTCTTACATAATAGATATCATAACATGTTGAGATAGACTAAATGGGACATTACTTCCGTTCCATAAGTTTAACATTAAATTGGTCCTTACATATGTAACAAACAATACTGCTCTCCTTTAGAGGATAATAGGATAAATGAGATTATTTCTTACGCTTCATTAATTAGAAGCCTTATGTAAGTTTAAGTCTATACTCGTTTAGATATTACTCACATTGCAACACACTAGATATGTCTAGATTAATGTGAAGCATCTAATAGAGTATTACAATATCTTTAAAAGAAACGAGAGACTATAATTTAAAGAAGAAGTGAGAACTCAAACCGGTTTATTATTACTCTAACTTTGTAATATTCAAAGATGACAAAATGTAATTTTGGGTATATCTTTATGTCAGCAGACAAAACCTATCTCATGGAGGAGTCATAATGGACTGATATCAACAACATAAGTTATAACGACATAATATATTGTTGATCACAAAGCAATATTTACTAAATGTTGTTGGAAATTTATCAGTGGACTCATAAGTTTATTAACTCCATATAATTAATATTTTGAAGACTTATTGTGATAAAGTCAGCTACCATGTCTCCTTGAACAGTAACAGTTCGAGAGGTGCTGCATTAAAATTCGATACACAATTAATTATTCGTTTATGAACGAATTGAGGAAACTAAATCTTTGTATCGAATACATTCGTGATATGCTTAAGGATCCTATAACTAAAGGTCTATTACCCATAAGTCTTATTAAGAGTGCACATAAAAGAGAAGGGTTTTAATTGATGACCATGTACAACTGCATATCGTACTATGAATGACTAACTAGTAATTTTCCTCATCAGTTTGATTTTGTATGTCTCTTACATATGTTCTGCCGGTGTAATGACATATAGACAACTATAAATACAAATCAAACGTTAAAGGGCTTACATATTTTGATCATAACTGTTAGGTTTTAAATTAAGGCTATAGTATGACTAATGGGGGTCCTGAGTCGCATAATGATTCAACGGCTGTATTTCTCTGCTATAGTACTTGTTTAAGGCTAAAATGAGTATTAACTTCTGATCAGACTAATCTAATACTCATGATAAATGATTATTCGGCTAAGTGGGAGAATGTAAGATTAAATATTTATTTATTTATATTTAATCTAGTAGCCATCATTATCATTTATATAATATAGATCAAAATATATTAATAACCTATTAATAATTAGTTGGTAATTGTTGATGGACCATATTACCCTTATTAACTAATTGGGTTTCCTCTTGGGTGTATATATAAGGAGATTATTAGAGAGGTAAAAGGTTAGACACATAACCTAAACACATAACATCAATTTTCGTCCTCTCTCTCTCAACCGAAACTAACCCTAATTTCGGTTTCATCACCATCATCACTTTACACCCTAAGGAGGAACCAGATCAAACTGACAACTATGTCGAACTCTGTGGCTGCGTCTCTGACTGGATTCTCTACTGATGCAATCAAAGGTATGTTATTATATGTTTTCCATTATGTTTAAACAGAACTGATCAACAGTCCCTGCTCTAAACAACATCCATTTTAGACGTTAAAAATTGTCATGTGCATAACACATGATGGACAATTATGACCATAAATAGACCAAAACCTAGACTGAATCATGACAGTTTTTAACGTTTAAAAGGGATGCCGCTTGAGGCGTAGGGTGAAACCGTAACGCGCTTCATACATCGGGGAGTAAAATGACTATTTTTAAAGGATTGAAACAAAACCGTTAAAATGACCAAACCGAAATGAACAAAATGAAAGTTTAGTCTTATATATGTAAATGATATCCACGAGGCTAACGTTTGCAACTCTATTATTGTTCTTTTCCCCGCTTGAAAGACCAAAAGACGACCTTCAACCGTCATTCTCCAGCGAACTTACAAAATGTACGGCCAGAATAACTGGCAACCGTACGGCGGAAGCAGTGACAACGCGGTGTCACCGGCGTTTGCGATGGTCGACGGAGCAGTAGTGAAAGCTTACTCCGATCTTCTGGCCACCGGCGAAAGCATATCTGTGTGGAGCGTCGCTAACTCAGTGTTGCTGATGCTTAACGCTGTTTCGTTTGAGTCGTTAGGGTTTAATATGCAGAGTATTCCGTCACTTCACCATTAAATTTAGAGTTAACTGTAGTTTGTTCGATTATACCAGCAAAATTTCAAATTTGTATCATTTCCATTCTGATATTCTTGAAACATGCGTTCCGTTTAAAAAACATGAGTTAACTTCCATTTTTTGTTCATTTGGTTTCTCCAATTATTCGATTCAACCTTAGTTTTTTTGGACGAAAGTGACATGTTTTAGGAATGTTAAGGACTGAAATGATACAAATTTGAAAACTAACTTAGTTGAATCAATCCACATGGACGAAAATGACATTTCAAGTTTTATTGTAGTAGTTATTAGGGGTGTGCACGGTTCGGTTTTGAGCCGTAACCGATATGATCGGTCATTACATATCCTTAACCGATCGGTTCGGTTATTTCGGTTTCGGATAATTCGGTTAATGTTCGGTTATTGTTCCGTTACGGTACGGTTACGGTTAAATAATTTTTTTTTTATTTTTTTTATAGTTTGTGTAAGTTGTTGTTGTTGACTTGTTGGGAAGGTGTGAATGATACAAATACAATTAAAAAAAACTAACAGCCCACATGAAAGTAACAAGGATCTTCATTAACAATTAAACCATAAACAAAATGCAACTGAAACCATTAGCAAGATAGCAACTACCTAGACGAGCAAATGTTATACAACCCAATCCACTATCATAAGGGTTTAAATCCAACAAAATAGCATCATAATGTTAACCCAATTCACTTTCATTTGTTTTATAATTAGTGTAATGGCCCCTACATTTGACATTTGTGTTTTATTAATGTAAAATGGGCCTACTAACTTGGGTCTAAAAATAATGGGCTTCTTAAAAACTTGGACTAGATATAAATATAATCACAAAAATATGCATTGGGCCAAAGTATCGGTTCGGTTATGGATAAATCGGTTATGGATTAGTTGTTAACCCTAACCGAACCGATTTTTTCGCTTATTATAAAAACGGATAACCGAACCGTTAGTTAAGGCTCGGTTCGGTTATTTTCGGTTCAGTTATTTCGGTTATTTCGGTTTCAGTTCGGTTATTTCGGTTATATGCTCACCCCTACTAGTTATAACTCATAAGAAACGCTACTTCAAATTCAAATATTATTCAAATTATAATATTAGGTTATATTTGATTATATTTGATCAATTGATAACTAGCTTTGCTATTTGTGGGATTTACTGGGTATGGTTGTTGTTGTTGTTGTTGTTGTATTTGATCAATTAATAGTGATTTGTTTTTTAGGTTGGTTGTGAATATGTGTAATGTATTTATAGAATTTGTAGTTGCCTGGATAGATTTATCATTTCTGAGTCAGTGTTAAATCACTATCAAGTATTTCGTAAATTAACTATTGGATAACACAGAAAGTGAATTTCCAACATTTTCTACTAGATTTGAAGTAGGAAATTCGATAATGAATTTAGACAAGAGGAGTTCTAATTTTATGCGGTTGAATCATCACGACGTTTTAGTTGGTGTTTGTACTGTTAGGGGGTATAACCGCAATCAGTGGCGGATCTAGACCAAAATTGAACGAGCGTGTAATCCACATTTCCTAACTCGTATAAGTATTTATTATGATTTCTCATCTGGTCTACAAGTTAACGCTATTTAACAAAACAGCTTGATGATCCTAAAATCACCAACATTAGATGTGCATGAGATGTTTGGTTTATTGTATGTGTTTTCTTAGGTACTTACATTTGTAAGTTTTTATAAACTATATGGTCAACTGATTTTGATCTTGTAGGTCAACTCTCTTATACATTGCTTTGCTGGAGTTCAAAACATCACATCAGTACGTGACTTGGAGATGGCAATCTGTGAAAGGGAGGGAGTTACGAGCTTCGAAGAACTTGGATTGGGACCCATTTCGAAGCATCCACTAGTTCTGCAATATTTTTCATCTCAAATCGCAACCACATCTGAGACTTCAACAGCTGCACAAATGCCATGGCTTTGGCCGGATGGCCCGGATCGTGTTGCTTCACATGAAGGGAAACAAGGCTTTAAAATTAAATTATCTACCATTAAGTACTGCACGAAATTTGCAATTCATAGAACACCCAAGTTATGGATGGTTGGGATCAAGTTTAAACCGGAGTTTCAAAGTCTGGATTTATAGATGATAATGCATTAGATGGGCATACATGGAGGTTCATTCAGATATGGAGAGACCCATGTGAAAAACAAGAGGATGTAGTTGGGGTATGCTGAAGCTTTTGACTGTGTTACATTGCATGTGAGCGTTTCGAGATCTGGATAGCAGACTTTTTATGATTTAAAAAAGGCAAATTGGATTTTAATAATCCCACCTTCAAGTGTCGCCACTCCTAGTCCCACCATTAAACTTTTTTTTTTCCACTGGACCTCCGTTAAAAAAACTTAACGGAAACTTAATTAAGTTTTTTCCGAATTTCAAACTAATGCTTTAGGGCTTTTGATCAGAACGAGGATACGAGTCGATTGATGTAAACCGTTGATTTGTTTCTAGATGCTTTTCTTCACGGGTCTTCTTTTGGAACAGCTTTAAACCTCGTTTCTTTGATTTCTTTATATGGCGGTGAACAAAATGTACCCTTATCTCTTCTAAAATGTCATGCGAAAAACGGTTTCGAAATCATGTTCAAGAATTCTTCAAGCATCGCTCCAAGTTTTGTTCTTGATTGTCTTGGATGCATACCTAAAGAGTTCAGAAGTTTTGCAGGAGAATTATTAGTTTCGGCGTTTCGGTCGATTACTAAAGATGCTTATGTGTTGATTCTGAGTGAATGCAAAAGTAAAGCGGATCGCATGATGATTCATGAACTTGGATTTTCACTTGGCATAGTGGAATGGATTGATGATCATTGTTCATTTTTATCCGAATCAAACGAATCAGTCAAAAATAAAAGACCGTGTTCAGAAAGTGAAGTCATTCGGTCTCTTGAACTCAATCAACCCAGTGTGATGACTCATAGAGTGCATGGTTTTGATGACGGTTGCGTTAAGCCAGTTTTAGACGCCGAAAGAGAGAAAAATGCAGCCGATATTATTGAGTCTATTAGAGTTCAAGAATTCGGTTTGGACGCTAATATTTCAGACACAGAAAATAGCATTCTAAAGAAGCAACATGCTCGTTTAGGACGAGCACTTTATTGTCTTTCACGAGAGTTGTATTCTCAAGACTCACATTTTCTTCTCGAGCTTGTAACTTTCTAGGTTTATTTTCTCAAGTTTATATGATCACTTTTTCTTGCAATACTGACTTTTTTTTATTGTATTTTGTAGGTTCAGAATGCTGATGATAATGCGTATCCAACAAACATGGAGCCCACTCTGGCATTCATTCTTCTGGAGAAAAGTATCGTTGTTTTGAATAACGAACACGGTTTTTCTGCTGATAACATTAGAGCGCTTTGTGATGTTGGGAATTCTACCAAGAAAGGCATTGGATTCAAATCAGTATTTCGGGTATATTTTTTTTCTGATATCGCATATATATGGTTGCTGATGTGGCACCTGAAAGTGTGCTATCGAAGTATTTGAAAATTTGATGTTATTTTCTGACTTAAAATTAACCCAACAAATTTATGATATGAACCTTTTAATCTTCTTTTCTTGCTATTTTGATGTTTATGCAGGTTACTGATGCTCCAGAAGTTCATTCTAATGGATTTCACATCAAGTTTGACTTGACCGAGGGCCAAATCGGTTTTGTATTGCCAACAATTGTGCCTCCTTGTGACATCAATTTCTTCACAAACTTGGTTTCATTAAACACCACTGATCAAATGGATACACACCACTACAATACATGCCTTGTGCTTCCCTTGAAGTCAAAGTCAAAGTCAAAGTCAAAGTCAAAGTCAAAGCTAGCAGAAACTTCCACTGTAGACAACTTCACCTCTGTATTTTCAGATCTTCATCCTTCTTTATTATTGTTTCTTCATCGTCTTCAGTGTATTAAATTCAGAAATATGCTTACGGATTCATTCATCATCATGAGGAAAGAAAAAATTGGAAATGGTTTAACCAATGTTACAATCGGGAATGAAACGTTGACTTGGTTTGTTGACTCCCGGAAATTGCAGGCCAAGGGTATTCGAAATGATGTAAAATTTACCGAAATTTCAATTGCTTTGGCTCTTGAAGTTTTAAACGATGGCAGTTACAGCCCAAAGTTAGATCACCAATATGTTTTTGCATTTCTTCCTCTTAGAACATATGGGTTAAAGTTTATAATCCAAGGTGATTTCATTCTTCCTTCTTCAAGAGAAGAAGTTGACGGTGATAGTCCATGGAACCAATGGTTGTTATCCGAGTTTCCAAATTTGTTCGTTAGCGCCGAAATGTCATTCTGTAGCCTTCCGGGTTTCAACAAACGTCTTGGAAAGGGCGTTTCCGTCTTTTTAAGCTATGTTCCTCTGGTAGGCGAAGTACATGGATTTTTTGCTCAACTTCCCAGGATGATCATATCGAAGCTATGCGCGTCTAACTGTTTGCTTCTAGAAGGTGAAACCGACAAGTGGGTCCCACCGTGTCGGGTTTTAAGAAACTGGAACGACCACGCTCGAACCCTTTTGCCGGATAGCTTGATTCACAAGCATCTTGGTCTCGGGTACTTGAATAGGGATATAGCTTTATCCGATACACTCGCACGTGCTTTAGGTATCATGAATTACGGGCCGAAAGTTTTGGTTGATATTATATCTTCTATATGCCATACAAAAGAAGGTTTAACATCAATGGGCCTTAACTGGCTATAGTCTTCGCTTAACGAGTTATATCTAATGTCCCTTCAGAATCCTGTTGAGTTCAAAGCTGGCTCTGATGTTATGAATACTTTGACAAAATCACCCTTCATTCCTCTTCTAGACGATAGTTACGGTGCAATCAACGAGGGTATGATTTGGATGAATTTAGATGGTTCATGGAACAATCTAGAAGCTTTTTGCTAGATTGTTTGCGAATCTTCGAATTGTTAACCCTGCACTTTTTGATGATCCAGTCACTGAGAATTTAATTCAAATGCTTTCTAAAGTAGGTGTTCAACGGTTATCTGCACATCAAGTAGTAATAACACATGTTTTGCCAGCTATTTGTGACCAAAAAAATACAGCGAGTAAAGATCTCATGATAGAGTATATATCGTTTATAAGGGTTCACCTACAATGTACTTGCTCAGATTGTTTAACAGAAAGGGAGCACATAATCGCAGAGGTTTACAGTAAAGCTTTTATCTCGACAAATTACGGCTTTGTTATACCTTCCGAGGTTTCAATCCATTTCAGTAATGATTTCGGGAATCGTATTGATATCAATAGGTTGATCGGTGGCATTGATGTAAAATGGTATGAGGTTGATAAAACTTACTTGAAGTATAGTTGTATGCGTAACTGGAGGAAGTTTTTGAAGGAAGTTGGAGTCACTGACTTTGTGCAAACCGTTCGAGTTGAGAAAACGGTTCCTGTTTCATCCCATTTTTTTCTCACAAACACGATGTGGGAGAAAGTGATGATCCCACCTGGATCAACTGTTAGTGATTGGGAGTCCCGAGAGTTGGTTGATTTATTAGCAGAAGTATCACTAATCGGTGATCACGAAAAATGCAAGTATTTGTTGAAGGTTTTTGATGAAATATGGGATGATTATTTTAGTGATAAAGTTGAAGCTTTTTGCAATATAGATGGAGAAGTTAAGTCTTTTAAGTCTTCACTAGTAACGGCTCTGAATGATGTTAAGTGGGTGGTTTCTAGCTTGGATGATGAGCTTTTTTGTCCAAAAGATTTGTTTTATTATTGTGAGGCGGTGTGCTCGATTTTTGGTGATATTGATAATGCTTGTTATGCCATCCCAAAGGTCAATTTGTGTTTCGCGTTTCACTTTCAAACCTTTTTCAGTTTTGTAAACCTTCAATATTTTTACTTTGTGGCTTTTTTCTATATGCAACAGATTCGAAGTGCGAAATTGGTGACTAGCATCGGTTTCAAGAGTACTGTTACCCTTCACGATGCTTTATCGGTTCTTGAGTTCTGGAAAAGATTTGCTACATCTTTCAAAGCTAGGTATGTGTTTATTGGGCTTTGTATTTTCTATATCGTATAGGTGGCAATTTTGATCAATTTATTCTTGAATATGGCAATTTTGTCACATTGGTTGAGCTGGTTAAAACTTAAACGACGCACAAAGTCTATTTTTAAGCTTGCCATTTTGAATCCTGTTATTCAGATAGATTATTGCTGTAAAATTTTTGCTTTTTTATATTTATGATTGACGCATTCTTTGTTTATAAAATGGGATATTGGATCTAAAATTCTAAATAACCTCAAGTTTCACCAATTGGCCGATAGTGCTCACAACTTTCGATTTCTACCACATTACTCCCAACATTCAACTTATTTTCCTCGAGCACTCCCAAACTAACTGAAGCCTAACCCAGTTAGCTGACGTCAGATGCTACGTCACTAAACTAGCGCCACATCAGATGCCATGCCATAAAAATGCCACGTCAGATGCCACACCAGCAAACAAAGTACCACATCAGCAAAAAAACTAACTAAAAACTAACTGGGTTAGGGTTTAGTTAGTTTGGGAGTCGTCAGATGCCACGTCACTAAACTAGCGTCTGGCGCCACCTCAGATGCCTTGTCAGTAAAAGGCCACGTCAGATGCCACATCACCAAACAAAGTGCCACATCAGCAAAAAACTAACTGGGTTAGGATTTAGTTAGTTTGGGAGTGCCAGAGGAAAATAAGTTGAAAGTTGGGAGTGATGTGGTACAAATCGAAAGTTAAGAGTGTTGTCGCCCAATTGGTGGACGTTGGGGTTATTTAAATCGAATATCACTTATAAAATTTCAGTTTTATCTTTAAATAATAAGAAATTTACAAACAAATGTGTTTATGGGTCAACCCAACCCGAACTAAACTGGATCGTACAAAAAATACGCATTTCAACCCGAATCTATAGGTGATATGCTCATCTTGCCACCTCTACTAAATCAAAGGGTACTTCTAGTCTATCACAAATATTTTATGACAGCTTATGGCTTTTCGCACCAGCATATCACAGATGTCGAGATTCTACTCGTTCATATGGAAAGAATTGGTTTCTTCAGATCAGAAAAACATGGCAAACTTTAGCAGTGGGCCGTTTATTTTTGTGCCATTGTCTTCAGTTTCTTCAAGTGAAGTTGTATCTGGTGTACTCGTATCCCCACAGGACATGTATTGGCATGATAATATTATTAATACAGATTGTGAACAGAGCAAAATGTTAAGCAATTTATATCCAAGTTTACATGATTTTTTTGTTAATGGATGTGGAGTAAAGGAGAACCCGCCTCTTCTAGATTACCTTTCGTTTTTACACCGTTTATCAACTGTAAATACTCCGTTGAAGGCCGCCAAAAAGGTTAGATTTTTCACATTAATGTTTGACATAGAGGTGGGTATATATTAAGGGGCAATTTCATATATATTTCTTTACAAATTTGCAAAATATCAAATATACCCATACAAAATTATAAATATCATATATATATCCTTAAAAAGTAGTTGAAATATCATATATATATATACCCATTCACTAAAAACATTTTAATAAATGACAATGTTACCCTTATATTTAAAACTTTGAAATCTCATATATGACCTTAAACTTCAAATAATATATTTACTCATTTCTAGCTTATTTATTAGCTTAAATATTATATATATAGAATACTATTGTTTATGGAAAAAAATTTAAAAAAATGGGTAAAAATAAATTTAAGGTTAAAATGAGTTATATAAGAGTATAAAGTTAAAAGATGAGGATGTATGAAAACTTGAAGTTAAAAAAATGAGGGTAAAATGATTATCTTTTAGTTTGTTTTTAATAAATTAGGTATATTTGATATTTTAACTATTTTGTAAGGGCGTATATGATATTTTTAGTTTTGGTTGGGTATATATGAAATTTTACAAGTTTATACGGGTACATACGAAATTAATCCAAATATTAAATATGAATATTTATTTTGACAGGTTTTTGATGTCTTTGTATCATGGAGTGATGGACTCAAATCTGGGGCTTTGAGTATTGAGGATCTTGAATTGTTGAAAAGAAATCTTAAAGAAAAGAAAACGAAGGTGCTTCCGACCGCACAAGATAAATGGGTTTCCTTACATCCATCATTTGGGCTCGTGTGTTGGTGTGATGATGCAAAGCTTGCTAATGAATTTGAGAAGTTGAATAATATTAATTTTTTTTGTTTATGTGAACTTACTGATGAAGAAATGTTGATGCTTGAAGTGAAGATCTCTTTTCTTATGAAAAATCTTGGAATTCCCGCTCTTTCTGAGGTTGTCATTCTTTCTCACGTCCTCTCTGATTTGGCGAATCTTTATTGATGTAAACAACTTATTATCTAGTGCAGGTTGTTACTCGTGAAGCAATATATAACAAGCCAGTAGACAATAGCTATGAAACTTCATTGGTGAGCTGGGTCCTTCCTTACGCTCAACGTTACATTTCTAATGCGTATCGTGAAAGATATCTTCAACTCAAGCTGGCTGGATTGGAAAAAATAAATCGGCTGCAGATTGTTGTTGTTGAAATGTTGCATTATAAGAATGTTATAAAGAGGTCGAAATTGGTGTCAAAGAAGAGACATCATACTCTCTGCCTTCTTCAGGTATCATACCTTTTACATATGAACTAGTGGGGTTCCTTGCGCTACGCGGCGGGAAGTCGATCAGTATTGTTGTGATACCGGATTATTATGGTATCAACATTGGGTTGGAATCGGTTCAATTTGTTTCGTCACGATACATATACGGTATTGGCACTCGTATCATTTACGATACCAAGAAACACTTTATTTTGAATATAACTCAGTTTTCAATAAAATTTATACTAGAGCATCGAGGGGAGAAATTTAAATACAATTGCATATTTTAGAAAAAGTTAACTAATGAACGCAACTTATTAGAGTAAAAACAAATTAAACGAGTTAAGAACGTATATTATTTATAGTGTAAATGGTGAAACAGAAAGTTAACAAAAACCTCTCTACGTATCGTCCCGACCTTTAAATAAAATTTTAGTTAAGTAAAAAAGTTCTTATTATATTATTCATCTTTTTATTAACTAAATAACTGATATACTATGTTTAGATATACGTATCTCATGTGAAATAAAAAAATATAAAAATTCGTACAATATATACAAATCTAAAATGTCAAGTGATAGAACCAAAAAGTAAGAAAAAAATTGTGTCCAAAATACAAAAGAAAAAAACTCTTGTAGCTAGTGAGTTGTTCTTTTATATATATGTACAATATATACAAATCTAAAATGTCAAGTGATAGAACCAAAAAGTAAGAAAAAAAAATTGTGTCCAAAATCCAAAAGAAAAAAACTCACTTGTAGCTAGTGAGTTGTATTATATATAAATAATAATAATGTCAAATGTAAAGTTCAGGTTTGAACTAAACTGTTTTTGTATTGATACATACAGGATGAGATTTTGTTTGTAACTCGTAAGTCAGATTCTCATTCGATATTCATGGAGCTTTCTCGTTTTTTGGTCAACGGTGATCCTGAACTACACTTGGCAAATTTTCTTCACATGATTACATCTATGAATGAATCGGGTTCCACAGAAAAACAAATAGAAAGTTTCATCTTGAATAGCCAAAAGGTGCCAAAACTATTGGATGAAGAACCAGTATGGTCAATTCAATCTATGGGAGTCATGCCATTGAATACGGTAACATCAGCTACGAAAGGCGTTCCTAAAAGAACCGTTAGGCCCAGTTCATCATCCCAAAGTAACAGAAGCCGGAACCCCCCTAAATCTGTTTCCTCACGTGCTAATAAATCAAAGATGCAATATGTCATTAAGCGAGTTGATCTAAATGTACCAACTACTGATGACGCAGAAAGTCTAAATGCTTCTATACGTTTGAACCATGAGGGTCATGGTGGAACCAACACGGTTGATTCAGTTCACGCTGAACATGGTTTGGTTGACCAAGATGGGTTTTTGGGTCATGGGGGAACAAACGCGGTTGACACGATCATTGTCGAACATGGTTTGGTTGACCAAGATGGTTCTTTGGGTTTTAGCCAGAAGGACCAGCTTTCACATGGCTCAGTCGATATGAAACATGCGTCTCTTACAGGGAGACGTGGTGAGGAATTAGCATTTAACTACTATAGAAACAAGGGTATCAAAGTTGTGAAATGGGTAAATGAAGGTAGTGAAACCGGGCTACCCTATGATATTGAAGTTTGTGAGGATGAAAACCGGAAGGAATACGTTGAAGTCAAAACAACCGATTCTAAAACAAAGGACTGGTTTGAGATATCAGTTAGAGAGTGGCAGTTTGCAGTTGAGAAAGGTGAATCTTTTAGCATAGCTCGTGTTGTTTTGTCAGGTGATAAAAGAGCTCGAGTCGCTGTATTTAAGAATCCTGCTAGGCTTTGTCAGCTTGGTCAATTGAAACTGGCTGTATTGATGTCAGAGAAGCAGAAGGATGAGTTTGTTCTCTATTGATATTTGTGTTAGCTCTGTGTTCTTGCATATTTTGTGTATCAAATGTGTTAATATCTATGATGCTTGCAGCTTGCATGCTTTGTTTTGTTTTGTTTTGTTTTGTTTTGTTTTGTTTTGTTTTGTTTTGTTTTGTTTTGTACACAACGATGTTTAACTAGCAGGTTTGTTTTCAAACAGTTTTTATCTCGTGGTCTTATGTTATCCTTTTGACCTTTGTTTAGAAACTAGTGGGAATACCAGCCCTTCGTAATGGCTGGCGGAATAGGCAAGAAATGAGGTCTATATCGGTTCGGTTTGTTACGGTAGCGATACGCTACCGGCACTTGGTATGGCAACCAAAAGATAACCCCCCCTCCCCCACCCCCCCTATGCCTAAATGGATATTGACACGTGTTTTTTATTAATCAAAAACCATAAAATGAATATTAATGATGTTGTTCGGCTGAAATCAACGTGGTATCGGTATTGTTGCGAAGGTATCAATTCGGTTGGTGCCGGTGCCGGTAAAGTACAAACAAGCTATAAAAAGTGTATTGTACAAAATGTCTTAACGTACGAAGCATACGCTATGGCAAGTTCGCATGTTATAATCCCAGAAAGGAAATCTCGCATGTTGAAAAAAACCAAAGATCGCAAGTTAAAAAAAAATCGCACGTTAAAAAAATCGTATGTTGCTGAAAAAAACCAAAATCGCATGTTGATATTTCATCTCGTACGTAGCGTACGTTAAGGCAATTTGTACAATAACTGATTGCCACTACAACTCCAATTTTAGTGAAATTTATATCGAAAATCATAAAAAATGAATATACATGTAAAGTAAAAGAAATAACATTCATAATTACAACTTAATTTAGATATGAGTTAATTACGTTTTTCGTCCATATGGTTTGTCAAAAATCACTTTTTCTGTCCATTAATTTAAAAATTGCAAAAACAGTTCTTGTGGTTTCACTTTCGTAACTATTACAGTCCACCGACACTAACGCCATCCAGTTATTCTGTTAAGGTTCAAAACCTATGACCAACTTTTTTATTTATTTACCCTTAAACAAGGGCAATTTGGTCATTCCACTAACACTTAACAGAATAACCGGATGACGTTAGTGTCGGTGGACTATAATAGTTACAAAAGTGAAACCACAAGGACTGTTTTGGTAATATTTAAACTAATGGACTGAAATAGTGATATTTGACAAATCACGGGGACGAAAAACGTAATTAACTCTTTAGAAATTAAATACAAATGTATATGTAAATATGAATAGGTTAAATATAATAAGAAACTAGAAACAAGTCGCGTGCGTATTGTGGCGTGGTTACATCTCAAACATCGAATGGATTAGTCCAAACATTATATGATGTGTTAAACATATGAAAACACGTGTTTCGACATATTTGATTGAACTAAGTGTAACCTATATAAGCATTGCGATTGAATCAAAAGATAAAGTAAATCAAATTTTTACCGTACAATCATAACATATTATATGTGATCTGAGTCATACATAGAAAACGTAACGGGATAACGGAAAAAGCTGACACGTATAATCAAAAGAGATTAATCAGAGCTTTTAGAAAAGGGAAAAAACAAAAGAAACCACAATTTTACCCCACTCGGATCAAAACAAAATTTACAGACAATTCAAAAAATAATCACGAAAACATATTGTATTTGACCTGACTCGTTTCTCAAAAAAAGTTTACATCGAAACATACACCAACTCGAATTTATACCGAAACACACATAAAAATTTACTCGTAAAAATGGTTTTTTAAACGAAAACGTATTATATTTAACCTAACTCGTTTCCAGAAAAAGTTTATGTAGAAATGTAGAGGAAATTGCATTTATACAGACACATACATAAAAATATACATGTAAAAAAATAGCTTTTTGTTAAGTAAAGGAGGTATAATGGTAAACTCGACACAAATTATTAGTAAAAAACTTAATAGGTTAAATACGTTTGTAAAATCGTGCTAAGTAGCACTAATGCCACACCACTGCAAGCGACCACCAACATCAGAAGAGCTCGTACAAATAAAATAAATAAAAATGTAAAAAATAACACCGAATGAAAAACATACGTGAAATCGTTGAATCACGCACGTTTATTGCGGCGTGTTAATGCGAAGAAATTAGACATAAACATAAAACGTAGAAAACAATAACTAAGTCGATTTAGGACCCGCGCATTGCGACGAACTAGTCAAACGGAGAACATTTGACGCGTTGCGACTGGCTTGTCAAACGGGAAAGCACAGACAAAAAAAATGTTAAATCTCACATGCACGTTGCGGCGTGTTAACTCACAAAATTTAAAACGAAACGTAAAACGAAAAACTTGCGAAAGATGAAAATTATGGGGTTAGGAAGTTGAAAAAAAAATGTTGGGGTTAAATTGTAAAAGATGAAAAGTTTTGGCTTAAAGGTAAAAAAGTCAAAGGGGTTAAAAAAAGGCCAATTGGATTTTAACACCTTTAACTTTGAAGAATTGGCCGATAACACCCGCAACTAACACTTTGATCTGTGACACCCAAAACTTTTAATTTCGTTTGTCATTTCACCACTCAGTTAAAAACTCAGTAACTGAGTTAGTGTTCAATCCTAGGTGGCATCCTACATGGCTTCATTAATCCTACATGGCACATTCATGGTTATAAAAGTTCTTCTTCTTCGATACCCCCTGCACAAAGAATTGGGAAACCCTAATCAGCAGAGATGTTCTTCAATCGACCCAAATTCAAACCCTAATTTGCTCATCACGAGTTCAGAGCTGTTCTTCAACTTATTGGCTGATCGACATGTCTACTTCTTCCAACTCTTCATGTAATACGAACCGAATCCCTAAAATATTGAAGGTGGACATGGATGGGAAGTTGTATTGTCATCACGAAATCAGAGCTGTTATTCGCGTAGCGGGAATGAGAAGTGTTCGATGTGGTGCTGAATTTTACGGTTGCTCACAATGGCCGGTAAGTCCTGTGTATTGAATTGAACACATGAATGAATGAATGTAGTCTTTATTTCAAACCATGAATGGATTGAGTACCATATGTGCAGAATGACCATATATGCAGACCAACAAGTGTGCAGACCATTTGAAACTGCCCTTTCAAACAACTACCATATATGGAGACCAAAACAAGTGTGCAGAATGACCATTCTACCCCTGTGACCATATATGCAGACCTGTTTAACATACAAGTGTGCAGAATGACCATTTTACCTCTGTGACCATATATGCAGACCTGTTTAACATACAAGTGTGCAGAATGACCATTTTACCCCTGTGACTATATAAGCAGACCTGTTTAACATACAAGTGTGCAGAATGACCATTCTACCCTTGTCACCATACATGTGCAGACCTGTTTAACATAGATATGCAGAATGACTATTCTACCCCTGTCACCATACACAGTCATAAGTTTACATAGTCATTACACAACCATTCAAGAGATTCAGCACAACAGTCATAAGTTTACATAGTCATTACACAACCATTCAAAAGATTCAGCACAACAGTCATAAGTTTACATAGTCTTAAGTTTACACAGTCATTACACAACCAACAAAAGATTAACCATTCATAACAGACTAACTGCAGCCTTCTCTGTTGGCCTTCCCCTCTTAGTTGGCCTTCCCCCTTTAGTTGGCCTTCCCCTTTTAGTTGGCCTTCCCCTTTTCCTTCCAATTTGTGCTGCATTTTGAGAATCTGTTAACAGTAAACAAATTTAGGAAACAATAATATAATCAAGGCCTGTAATCAATAAACCAACTGAATCTATTGAGTTCACCTTTAACTGTGCATTTTCTCTTGTTGTGACCCCTTTCTCCACAAATCCCACATGTCATTACCACCCCATGCTTAGTCAGTTTGCCTGGTTTCTTGGGATCCTCATGAGGGTCCCTCTTTCTGTTTTTCTTAGGCCTACCAGGTGCCTTTTTGATTGGAGGTGGATCCAATGGATAATCAACCTTGGGCCAAAACTTTTCACTAGGCAATGGTGGGATTGAGTTTTCATAAGTTCTCATGTATGTTTCTTTGTGGTAACATGGGTCAACATAATCCTCAGCATTCTTATGCAAAAATCCAGCCACAGCACACACATGCTTACAAGGATACCCCCTTAATTGCCACTTTCTACATGTGCAGGTCTTATTTACCAAGTCAACTGTAACATCATCAACATCTCTAACTTGAAAAACCTGATAAGATGAGGGGTATACCTCACACCTAAAGGCTGCATCTTTTGAGAAATCAAGTTTCGCCTGGATATTGGGGCAAATGAGCACATCTTGGGCTTCCATTTCAGTTCTTTTGATGACTAACCTACTCATGATTTGAACCCTAATGTCCTCTAGCATGTATATAATATGCTTTGACCTTGCAGTTATGATATAACCATTAAATGTTTCTGCCATGTTGTTTACTATGACATCACATTTAGTGTGAGTTTTCAAGTAGCACCTGTTAAAACTCTTGGGCTCCTGCTTTAAGATTGCCTCTACTGCATCAGGGTTTATGGCCCTCATTTCATCAATGGCTTGGAGGTAATCAGGTTCACAGTATGCTCTTGCAGCTTTCCAATACAACTCCTTGAGCTCCTCATCCTTAAAATTCTTGTGCCAATTCGCATAGATGTGCCTTGCACAGTTTCTATGCTCTGCTCTTGGCCAAATAAGTGCCACAGCATTTAACAGACCCTGCAGATAAATGATTATTAACCTTAGATATTATAGCACAAGATAATTGTTCATTGTAAAATTTGACAATGGCTACTACCTTTTGTTGATCTGAGATGAATGTCCATGCCTCACCACCATCACTTACACCCAAACACTTCCTGAGCTCTTCCATAAACCATTCCCAGCTATCGTTATTTTCACCATCTACAACTGCCCATGCCAATGGATACATCTGATCATTAGCATCTCTGCCAACTGCAGTTAACAACATCCCTCCTAGGAAGGTCTTTAGAAAACAACCATCTAGACACAAGACCTTCCTACATCCAGCTAGAAATCCTCTTTTCACACCATCAAATCACCCTCTGTTTCATGCAAATTACCCTCTGTTTGTCTTTCATGTACTACCTCATCAAGCACTTTTTTTTTGGCTTCCAAATCTATCTTGGTTGCCTCTCTAACTGCATGTTGTGACTGTATCCACTCAACATCCTCTCTGTCTGACTCTAATCCAAGTACATCATCCGCAGCTTCCTCTTCATCACTGGCCTCAACTAGTTCATCATAATCTTCATCATCAGAATTTGACTCTTCATCTTCCACACTGAACTCACTATCTTCACTGTCCTCGTCTGCTTGCTTAGCTATTGAGTTAGAGCTGCATCCAGGGGAAACCCTAGAAGATTGGGCTTTTAGTTTACTGGATTGGGCTTCTGGTTTACTGGGCTGGGTAACAGGTTTACTTGGCCTAGAACTGGAGTGGGCTTCATTGGCACTCAATTGACGATCTTGAACAAATACTTCCATAAATGTTTCATTCCAACTAAAAACCTTCCTAACCAACTCCAACACATCTCTATCATCACGAAAATGCCTAATTTGACCATCATCCGCATCCAACCCATACATATGAAAGTTCCTTGATTTATAGCATTTCGTTTCCAGTGCATAATCTGCTAGCTCAAAGTATGAAATGTGATCTATATCAACTTTAATTAACCTATGTTCACCCCCAACATACTGTGGAAGACCAAAACCTAACTCAATGTAACCACCATACCAAAGCATGACATCAATCGTTTCAACCATTGCATAATCATGTGAAATCGTACCTTGATCGGAGTTTAAACTTGATAGATTGAGAAGCTAGGTCACGTCAGTAGTCGCCCTTGATCTTTCCCTCCAAAACGAACAGAACAATGCAATGAAGTTCAGTGTTTTGCTTCTTATAACATGTGTTAGCCACGTAGGATGCCATGTAGGATTAATGAAGCCATGTAGGATGCCACCTAGGATTGAACACTAACTCAGTTACTGAGTTTTTAACTGAGTGGTGAAATGACAAACGAAATTAAAAGTTTTGGGTGTCACAGATCAAAGTGTTAGTTGCGGGTGTTATCGGCCAATTCTTCAAAGTTAAAGGTGTTAAAATCCAATTGGCCTTAAAAAAATGTTGGGGTTAAATTGTAAAAGATGAAAAGTTTTCATCCAACCACTAACTAAGTTAATTTTTCTATTAAGGCGAAGGATGTTTATAAACTAAGACATCAATTAATTTCTAATTTTTTATATAGATCAGTTTTATAAAAATAAAATCTACTTAAACATCTAAATTTTATAAAACTAAAATGTTGGTGACCTTATTGAAAAAAGTCAAATAAAAAAATCTTATCATATGTACCAAGTTTGTAATTCATCTTCTACTCTTTTAAATTCGCTCCTAAGGAAAAACAGAAGCCAGTGCCCCCCCCCTCTCTATCAAACAACGTATCGTTACCAAAACTTAAAATTACCCACCAAATTGTAAGTATAATGCTATGAACCAAAAGTTTCTTTACTCAAGCCACTAAGAATAAGTATTAGTTAGTTACCCTCATAATCTTAATTAAATAAATATTTTATTTCTACCAACATATTTCCTAGGCGCTCAACACATTTAAAAAACATGTAGCGTTTTACAATTTTTTTCTATCTCTACAACTGATAAATACTGAAAGTTGTAATCGATTGTTATGTGTTGCACACCAATGACGTTTATACTTTATAAAATTGATTGATTATATAAAGAAGCTGTAAATTAATTTATGTCTTAATTTATAAAATTTAAAACATCCTTCACCTCAACAGAAAAAATCAACTGAGTTAGTGATTTGGATGAAAATTTATAAAATTACGTGACAAAACTATTAATTTTTTTTCTTCTAAAAACTCCATGTATATTCTTTTTTTATTATATATGTAACAAAAATAATTAAATAAAAGAAATTAAAAAGAGTTTGAGTAAATTGCCAAAATCGTCCCTGTGGTTTTATATTTGTCAGTTTCATCTAAATATCCTCAGCTTAACAGAAAAAATAAACTAAGTTAGTTGTTTGGATGAAAATGGCAAAAAGTTACAAACGTTGGGGGTAATTTGGTACAAAAGTGTCATTTTGGACAAAAATGGCAAACGTGCCTAAACCACAGGGACGATTTTGGCAATTAACTCGAAAAATTAATTACTGAAGACACAATTTATCTGCCTCATTATTATCTATTTACGTAATACTCGATAACGTGCGTGTGCTTCGACGTTTTTACATATATATTTTGTTCAGTTTAATTTAATGGTCCCGTCACAACGCACGGGTTCTAAAAACTCGTTATATATTATTAAACGAAGCTAATGAATAGTACTTTTATTATTATAATAATATATATAGTGTTAAATAATTGTTCCATAAGCTTAAGATCATGTAAGAAATTATATTATATTATATATATATATATAGGCAAATTGGCCTGTAATAATCCCACCTACACCTTTTTGGCCAATAATAATCCCACCTCAGAATATTCCCCACACCAGTCCCATTTTTCAGATTTTTGGCCCACACTGGTCCCCAGTTAAAAATCCCTAACTCAGTTAGTAAAATGGCTGATGTGGGATTATTATTGGCCAAAAAGGTGTAGGTGGGATTATTATTGGCCAAAAAGGTGTAGGTGGGATTATTACAGGTAATCAGTTTTTAACACATCATCTGCCACATATCTGCCACATAATCAGTTTTTAACACATCATCTGCCACATCAGCCATTTTACTAACTGAGTTAGGGATTTTTAACTGGGGACCAGTGTGGGCCAAAAATCTGAAAAATGGGACTGGTGTGGGGAATATTCTGAGGTGAGATTATTATTGGCCAAAAAGGTGTAGGTGGGATTATTACAGGCCAATAAGCCTATATATATATATATTATATATATATATATTATATTATATTATATTATATTATATATTAATAAACGAAGCTAATGAATAGTACTTTTATTATTATATAGTGTTAAATAATTGTTCCATAGGCTTAACATAATGTAAAAAATTATATTATATATATATATTATTATATTAATAAACGAATTATTATATTAATAAACGAAGCTAATAAATAGTTCTTTTATTATTATAATAATATATATAGTGTTAAATAATTGTTTCATAGGCTTAACATCATGTAAGAAATGAACATTAAAACATTGAGGGACACTGGCACCTACAATTTTTATTATACTAGTGCTCGTTGATACGTGCAAAAATTTTAAGAAATGAACATTAAAACATTGAGGGACACTGGCACCTACAATTTTTATTATACTAGTGCTCGTTGATACGTGCAAAAATTTTATATAAAAAAACAAGAGTAAACTACAATTTTATTTTTTTAATAATTTAAATAAGTTTGAATTAAAATTATATTATATATATATATATATAGGGTAGGGATATGGTAAAAAGTGTCTAAAATGTAAGAAGGGTAAGAAGTGTTTTAAATCATTGGATATTTGATCTAATGGTTGAGATCAATAGGGTATAAAATGTAAATTGTGTTTTAATTAGAAGGACCTTATGTAAAAATTGAAGGGCAATAGTGACTTTTCCAACATTTCAAATATGGTAACCGTTTCAAAACCACCCATCAAACTCCTAAAAATCAGCGAATTATATGGTAACCGCCATCAATCTCCAAAAAAATCAGCGAATTTCTTCATACTTTAAAACATTCCCAGATTTTTAAAACGTAATCGCAGATTCAAGTCATGGTGTTTTATCTGGAGACATTGTTGATGGCGTGGTGTTTTATCTGGAGACATTGTTCATGGCGTAGTGTTTTATCAATACAAAACATTCCCAGATTTTAAAACACCATGACTAGGATTCAAGTCATGGTGTTTTATCTGGAGACCTTGTTCATAGTGTGGTGTTTTAAACATCTATGATTCAAGTCATGGTGTTTTATCAGGAGACATTATTCATGGCGTGGTGTTTTATCAATACAAAAACATTACCATATTTTAAAACACCATGACTATGATTCAAGTCATGGTGTTTTATCAGGAGACATTATTCATGGCGTGGTGTTTTATAAATACAAAAACATTCCCATATTTTTAAACACCATGACTATGATTCAAGTCATGGTGTTTTAACATCTGGGCAATCAAATACAAAACATTCCTAGATTTTAAAACACCATGACTATGATTCAAGTCACGATCATAAATGAGAATGACGAAGATGAAAGACGATGACGGTGAATGATTTGTGGAGACGAAAGAAATTGGTGACGGTGGTCGGAGAAGATGATCTGAGAATTAATGGCGATTTTATGATGAGAATTTACGATCACCATCCTAAAAAAACTCATCAGCGGTTATTTTTTTTAGCAATTATCTAGGAAATCAATTAATTGATAAGAATGAACAATTACTAATATACCCTTTTGAATTAATTAAGATTAGGGACACTTGTCATTCTCACATTATTTCTCACACTTCTTACAAAAGTTGGACTTTGTACAGGATCCTTTACCTATATATATATATATATTAATAAACGAAGCTAATAAATAGTACTTTTATTATTATAATAATATATATAGTGTTAAATAATTGTTTCATAGGGTTAAAATCATGTAAGAAATTATATTATATTATATTATATTATATTATATATATACATATATTAATAAACGAATCTAATGAACAGTACTTTAATTATTATAATATATATATTAATATACATATATTAATAAACGAATCTAATGAACAGTACTTTAATTATTATAATATATATATTAATAAATTATATTATATATTATATATATGTATTAATAAACGAAGCTAATGAATAGTAATTTTATTATTATAATAATATATATAGTGTTAAATAATTGTTCCATAGGCTTAACATCATGTAAGAAATGAACATTAAAACATTGAGGGGCACTGGCACCTACAATTTTTATTATGCTAGTGCTTGTTGATCTGTGCGAAAACTTTATATAAAAAACAAGAGTAAACTACAATTTTATTTTTTTTAATAATTTAATTAAGTTTGAACTAAAAGTGTAAAAATAGTAATTATATTATATTATATTAATTAAAAATAACAAAAGCTAATGAATAATACTTTTATTATTATAATAAGCTAATGAATAGTACTTTTATTATTATAATAATATATATAGTTTATTATTATAATAATATATATAGTGTTAAATAATTGTTTCATAGTAGGGATGAGATCGGTACGATACCGGTACCGTACCGGTACCGATACCGTAAATACCGTTACCGAAATTGAGGAAATGTGGATACCGATTACCGTACCGTATTTATAGATTCGGTACTGGTATGGTACCACCGGTATTTCGGTACTTTACCACATTGGTACCGCTTTGGTGTCATCCATTGTTTTACCTAAAAAAATATCATGTGCGACCCATCCATCCATTATTAAACATCAATAGGTTCGACTTTCACCCAATTCCGAGTCACCATCAAGTTCGATAAAAAGGGTTTCTTCAACAATAGTGTCGTCTCCTTACACAACCAAACACAAAGATATTAAAAATCTAAAAATAAGAAAAGATATATTGATAATTTATAACCAAACCATTAAAAATTTAACTTACTTCAATGGATTCCATGCCTTTTACCGACGATTATTAAATTCGGTATTAATACCGGTATTTACCGAAAAATACCGGTGCCGATACCGTTTTTTACCGATACCAAATTTTGAAAAATCTATTAGCGATACCGGTACCGTTTATGATCGGTACGGTACGACATCGGTACGGTACCGGTATTTCGGTAGAAAATCTCATCCCTACATTTAACAACATGAGCTACTATCACATGTATCAAGTGATAGGATAATAGCAGGGTTCTATAATATGACATCAATTCTATGTCTACATTTTATCAAGTTCGAATCCTTACTCACAGCAAACAAAGTCTACTTCGCATAACTAGAATATCTACGTATGACAAAGCCCAAATTTGTGACACCTGATTTAGGCTTGTTTCATGGACGAATTCATTCAGCGAATGTAATTAACATCAATCAGAAAAAAACTGTAAGATTAAATATATTTTTATATTATATTTAATCTAGTAGCCATTATAATCATTTACATTATATGGATCAAAATATATAACAACCTATTAAATAATTAGTTGGTAATTGTTGATGGGCCTAATTACCATTATTAACTAATTAGGGTTTCCTCTTGGGTGCATATATAAGGAGACTTATATGTTGAGGTTCTAGGGTTAGACACAAAACCTAATAATCATAACATCAATATCGACCTCCATCTCCATAGCCGAACTCCTTTATTCGGTTTTCATAATCACCATCATTAGATTGCACCCTAAGGAGGAACCAGACCAAGCTGACAATCATGTCAAACACTGTTGCTGCGTCTCCATCTGGATTCTCTGCTGGCCTGTGCTGATGCAATCAAAGGTATGTTTTCATGTTTTCCATTATGTTTAAAACAGAATTGATCAACATGTGGTATCAGAGCATATGTTGATTAGTCAGTTCTGTTTTCGTATCCATCAATTCTGGGATAGAAATCTGGAAAACGGAATTTTGATAACTTAATAAACCTAACAGCCGGTTTCGAGTCATAAAGATCCACTCGAGATCACTGTTTCGAGGAAAAGAATTTGTTTTAAATATCTCGAAATCAAAACGTGTAAGCTTATTACCGAAATCTGTTTAGAAAACCCTTAAAATTCAGGTTTCGGGTTTCCAGAATTTATGTTTTATTGTTAGGGTTCATAATATGTTCTTAGGAAAATTCGAAAATTCCTTTATGTTTTGGAATGTAACTAGGATTGACGAGTGTTTTTCCTGTTTGATCCAAGTTTATCTTTTAAGTTTATTCGAAAACTGTTAATTGATAATCAGATAAATTTTTTGAAATATTTGACAAAATTAGATCATCATGAAAACAAGAAACCATATCTCAAAATCCCATAGAATTCGAATTTTCAGTTATGCTTTTACATTAACAGCTGTAGCAGTGGACTCGAGACCATCAGGTTTCGACTCGAGACCAAGATCTCGACTCGAGACCACAAGGCCTCAACTAGAAATCATAAGTGTTCTCAAATGTTTACAACTCGAGACAACGATTTCGACTCGAGACCATAAGGTTTCGACTCGAGACCACTGAGGTTTCGACTAAGGGCTTCAATCTTCACAACTCGTGACAATGGTTGCGACTCGAGATCTCATCAAGCACTCGAGATCTCATAAAACACAGTAGTCGAGACCATGATTACGACTCGAGACACTGAGGTTGCGACTCGAGACCATTAATGAGTCGAGACCTCATAATGTTGCAAGATGAGTTGAGACTTGACTCGAGACCTCACTCGAGACCTCATAATTGAGTCGAGATCTCACCTGAAACCTCATTATTTTAGGCTGTTTAATGTGAACTAAGATTTAGCTCGGGGCTCCGCCCCGAACCCCGTGCCGGGGCACGCTGTCCCCCTGCACCCCCAGCGAACTCACCGCGGAGTTCGATCCGCGCTAACAGGTGGTTTGCTATTAAATGATTGGTTTTGTAAATACTTAGTTAATTAATAAGGATCAAATAATGTTTCACAAAACCAAAATGGCTTGACTTGAATGAGCTTCTGATGTATCATTTCTGGCCAAAGCTGATTTGATACATCTACTTATCGTTCAAGTATTACGAAAGCTATGTTAAATGTGCATCATAAACATGAATGTCTTAATATCTGGCCAAAGCTGATTTAATTCCTTCATATATGGCATACTTAACAAGTGCATAACTAAAGTGATTGTCTCAATTTCTGGCCAAAGCTGATTTGTTACAACCACTTTGCACACATGCTTAAATGATTACACTTCTGGCCAAAGCTGATTTGTCTTCGTTTAAGTAGAACTTTAAATAGTCTATTATTTTGATGTTAGTAATAGACATATCACAACCTCTTCACATAATGATCCTTAGATTAATGATCCTATTTTTATTTTATGATCATTTCGTCTGCCTTATTTCTTAGTACCCATAATTTTATTCACTATAATTTTCTTCTATAAATATATCTCATCCACTCTAATTCCTAAATCTAATATGTTTTGCTTTATTTAAAGTTTCTATAATAATTAGCTCTTAAATTAAATCCTTGATTATCTCTTAAGACACGATAATCCTATTGCTCTCTTCTGATAAAGCACTACAGAAGAAAAGTAGAGCATGATGATTAGGATAAATCGAACATGATGTCTCTTATGATAATCAAGAACTCTCTAACATAAGTGCTATCACTAAAAAGTTATTCCCTATTAAGTATTTCCTAAGACTAATCTATAATTGTGGAATAATCACAAGAATTCCTAAGATGCATGCCTTCATTTAAAATTCTAAACTATAAAGTTAACTGGTATATGTGAATACATAATAATGTACAATACCATGACCCATAAAGTTAAGGGCTTACGGATGGAAATAAGTACATTTTCCAGTACATTACATACTAAGATTTTCACTTGTACAATTTGATGCCTTATAAATCAACTATAACACTCAAAGGTACCAAAGTACAATGAGTGTGTTGATAAGCAACATATGTACATAGAAATATATGTTTGAAACTGGAAAATAAGATGTTATTCACCTTACAACCACTAATACTTTAAAAGAGGATTGTTCTAAGGTCCATAGACAAATTACAAGTGCTAATTCCAACTTTAAGGTTCTTCAAGGGAAAATCTCACTGCATAATTATGTCATTAGATGTTAGACCCTAAATTGTACATGACAAAAGTCGCAGCGGAAACACCAACCATAAAATTTCTTTCATAATAAATACCTCAACTTATTTAAAATTGAACTTTAACATAGATCTTTCCCATAAATCCGTCATCCTCTTATTTAATAATTAAAAACATAACTTACGTTTACTATATGTTTACCACATTATGTACATCAACGTTTCCGTACAATCTCTCTAGAGACTCGATCCTCGATCTCCAACCCTTGATTATCTTCATGACTGGTACAACCTGCACTCACCACATATATTCATAACATTAGCACACATTATATAAACAAGATTCACTCGCGTACACCTAACATTTCGTCATCTTTCAAGCTTAAAGCAATTCATCTGCGTATCCACTTCCTGGTGATGCTTCAATAATGTACCTGCATTACTTTTCATTCTCAAGGTACACCATTATTAACGTTAACCCTCAACGTCTCTAAATCATGCTTAAATACGTGCTTACCTATGTGCATACATACACCTCTACATTACATACGTATTTACATACATACATACATACACATCTACCTTACATACGTACTTACATACATACATACACATCTACATTACATACGTGCTTACATACATACATACATACATACATACATACATACATACATACATACATACATACATACATACATACATACATACATACATACATACATACATACATACATACATACATACACATCTACATTCATACATATCTTTCCTTCAACCTTACATACCTGCATACACTCGTATATATCTTTATACCTACACTCATACACAACTACATACGTTCATACCTTTACTTCATCTTTACATACAAGCATACACTCGTACATATCACACTTGCATACATATACGTTCTGTCTACATACACACCTACACGCATACATTCAGAATCACAAGACATTCATACGTATATACCTACATACCTACCTATCTACATACATACATACATACATACATACATACATACATACATACATACATACATACATACATACATACATACATACATACATACATACATACATACATACATACATACATACATACATACATACATACATACATACATACATACATACATACATACATACATGCTTCTTACATGCCATGCTTACGAATCATCGTGTCGAAAACGATGTACCGGGATGCGTTTCGGATCAAATGGAAGTGCAACAAAAAGAAATCGGAGAAACGGGCTAGACAACCCGTCGCCGACGGGTCCCAAGACCGTCGGCGACGCCCTCTTAAAAAGCCCGTCGCCCTAAATGTCCCGTAACCAGTCACTTAAGCCGTCGGCTGTTTTTGTGGTTTTGGGAGCCCGTCGGCGACGGCCTTGACCCCCGTCGGCGACGCCCTCTAGAAAACCACTTTTCCTGCAGATCCGTTTCGTCGTCCGTACGCACTAAAACGTGCATAACTTTTGAACCGTTTACCCGTTTAACCTCCCGTTTCTTCCTACATGCTTGTAAATTCACAATCTAACATATGAACTTGAAATCCCATATCCGGATTAAGGAAATTCTTAACTTACACTCTATCGGCTTATTTCCCTCTTACCCAAACTTCGACCCGTTCCTGCATTCGTCAACATAACTTGTTTGTTTTACCATGAACTCTTATAAACCTAATAATGTCAGTGACGACTATCATAAAAGATTAAATTCTCGGATGCCTTGCATCCTCTTAACCCATCTTCGCTCAAAAGCTTATTTTGACCCGTTATGGGTATTTGCGCATTAAAACGTTTATGACTCACAAACCATACTTCTCACTTTCATACTTAACCAAAACATTACACTAATCGAGTGACTTGCTCCTAAACTACTTTTTAAGATCGTTTGCCCAAAATACCCATCGAGGGCATTTTGGTCAACTTTAATCCCATACTTTATGACGAAAGACTACGACACATACTTGCCTTCAACCATCGTGTCTAGTTAATTAAAACACCATATTACTTAATCGAACTAAGAAGTGATTACAGAAATCACTTACCTTATGCGTCCGTGCTCGTATCCGATTCCTTGCCTCTTCTTGACCCGTTAACACCTCAAGCTTGAGTCCGTCTCGACGTGTTTCCTATACTTTCATTTCATCGAAACCACGCCCTTATTAGCATACTCATTTGTACATGTAACAATCATATCATTCGCATAAATCACACTTAACTTTCCTTAGTCATTTCTAACAAGCATTAAAACATATAATCGACTTCATATCCTTTCCATCATACGTAATTCATCATGTATTTACAAATAATACATATTAACATAACATGTACCAAACGACTTCCTATAATCCCACCTTTACGACAACAAGTCAAATCATGTTTCTTAATCTTGTTGACTTTCAAAAGTCAACTATTAACCATATGTAACCAATCAACTTATCAACATATACCCGTAACATCATAATCGACTATACGGACGACACTATATACATTGCATCATACACTTGACGTGAGTACTACCTTTTAAACATAACGTACAACTATTTCATGCACAAATCTTCTAAACTCATACATAACCCATCAAATCCTACTACTAATCATCATATATCATTCCAAATGAACATTATACATAACATCATCACATTCCTCCTAATTCATCTAACAAGAATTCCTCATACCCACATGATACATGCTTCTTTCAACAAGAATCGAACATAGGTGATGAGTCTAGTCCTCTTCATCACCATAACTAATGGGTTTATCATCTAAACATCAAATTAGCACAAACCATTCATAATTCATGTTCTAAATGATGATTATAACACATACTCATGCTCAATTCCACTTAAACTCATGGATTAGAACATAACCCACTTCACCCATGATCACCAATCTTAGATTTAAGACATACCTTATGATCCCCTCGTGTTGGTGATCATTAATCCATGCTCGGTTATGGATTTAAGCTTCATCTTGCCTTCCGATTTGAGCATAAAGAAGATTTAGGGTTTGAGGCTCCATGGGAGCCTCCTGATCTTTCTCGAACACACACGTATGTGTGTGTTTGTGTGTGTCTAGTTATTTTATAACTAAACTTTCATTTGTTCCACTTTAGCCCCTCGGGTTTACCTTTAAAACATAACTGACACTACCCTCATCTTTTAATGCTTTTGACCATACCCTTAACTAGGTTAAATAGCCTAGTTATTTATTTCATGACGTGTCACATAAGAACATACAACAAATATTAACATTCAGATTTTGGGGCGTTACAAGTCTACCACCCTTAAACAAGGTTTCGTCCCCGAAACCTTTCTCACTTCCATCGAACACACATTATCTTTTCTTCCAGTCCATCCATACGACCACTAGCCCATCCTAATGAGAATCTTCTAGCTCCAAGAACCCGTTCCGGAGTTCTTATTAGTATCGCTTTCACCAGTAGCGCTAATTTCTAACAACCTTCATAGCTAGTGGTTTATTCCTCATTCAAATATTCCTTCATCATGTGCCATATATCCTTTTGTTTACTTAAATAATTCCAACATTTCATTGTTAACATTCCTTCTGTTCATTTGCACATTCATATCGTTTTCGTCGACTAAACGACCTTACTTTGAATTTGAAATCTATACATACTCATATATGCTTAACTTTAACGTTAACCTCATTCTACGTTTTCTACAGTTACGTATGCCTTGTATACCTTTATTTCATCTTTAAATCATTCCGTTCATTTCACATTACTATAGCTTTCACTTCAAGCATTACTTAATTCACGTGCATAAATAGTTCCTATCTCTCCAATCATGAGTTAAACATTCTACTAACCTCTTTTTCATTTCCCAACCACGATCCGCACCCCCAGATCGATCATCTTCTCCTCTAGTACTAGCCGTACAGGCCAGGTTTCATTCATTCGTGTAATGAGCTTCCGCTCGTGCACGTCCTTTCACCAATAAGATTGGTTTCATCACATCAATAGTTCTGCTATAGCGTACCACACATTCTATTTCTTACATGCAATCTTTTCATTTAATTAATCATTTCACCAACTGAAGTACACGCTTGTACTTCCTTCTATTCATGCTCACTTGCAGGGGCCTTAATACATTGTCTCAATATTTCTTACCAAACTTACTATTCCCGCCCCTACATAAATTATTGTTCGGGTCACAGCCCGTCATCATTCCGACTTCTAAGAGTCAATTACTCATATATCTTACACGTAACTTATACAAAACTTCGTCCATTATACTATCACTTTTTACTTTATACTTACTTCTATGACCCGTTCGACTCATTCATGGTCAAACTGTCGACATCTTCTTAGGCGGATTAGTTTCATCTTTTATATTTTTGAATCCGTCTCACGGATTCAAACACATCATTCATGCTTTTTTTTATTTTTATTGAATCCGTCTTACGGACTCAAACATTATATTCATGCCTTTCTTCCTTGAATCCGTCTCACGGATTCAAACATATCATTCATACCTTTTCTTCCTTCTATGATTTGAATCCATCTACTGGATTTCAATCATATCATTCACATCTTTCATTCCTTACATGTGTTGAATCCGTTTCGCAGATTCAGATATATCATTTTTTTTACATTTCCTTTCCTTGAATCCGTTTTACGGGTTCAATCATTCCATTCATGCCTTTCATCACTTGAATCCGTCTTACGGATTCAAACATTGCATTCATACCTTTCATCCTTTGAATCCGTCTCGCGGATTCAAACATTGCATATACGCTTTTCATCCCTTGAATCCGTCTCGCGGATTCAAGCATTGCATTCATACATTGTTGATCTGTACTTTCTTATGGATTCAACATTCTTCATTCTTATCAGGCATGTTTTTCATACTTTCATAGTGCTCTCAATTTCCCGAGAGTCTTACTTCCCATTTCCCCCACACGCCCGCCTGCTACCTAACTCTACCGGACATACCTGTAACAACTATCATGGTCTCACGAACGTCATACGTTTCTCGTGTACTGGCCAGGTACACAATCCACATAGTAGTTTCGTGCCTTCATGTAATTGTCACCTTATGTCCGCAGACTTAGGTTTCGGCGCGTGTATCACTTCCAGTACCTCATTACTATACAATCATTGTCTTTCATTTAAAAATTTTCCTTCCCTTAATGAACTTTACCATTACTTACATCCACATATTAAATTTACGTACCTGGGCTCATTTGCCTATTTGTCTTATTACCTCTTTGCCTGCCTTAGTATTCACCCTAGACTGCATTCACGGATCATCCTCTTCCAACACTTATGCTTACCTTACACATACAAAACCGTCAGTTTCTTTATATGTACACGTAAGTACATACTTACATTAGCCTTTACCTTTGGATCTTGATCGAGTCTTAGATTGTACGGATTTCTTATCTCAAGAGCACACAAGTTTGAGTTCAAGTACATACCTTCTCGTACTTGATTCCCTCAAACCACGGCTCTGATACCAACTTGTTAGACCCTAAATTGTACATGACAAAAGTCGCAGCGGAAACACGAACCATAAAATTTCTTTCATAATAAATACCTCAACTTATTTAAAATTGAACTTTAACATAGATCTTTCCCATAAATCCGTCATCCTCTTATTTAATAATTAAAAACATAGCTTACGTTTACTATATGTTTACCACATTATGTACATCAATGTTTCCGTACAATCTCTCGATCCTCGATCTCCAACCCTTGATTATCTTCATGACTGGTACAGCCTGCACTCACCACATATATTCATAACATTAGCACACATTATATAAACAAGATTCACTCGCGTACACCTAACATTTCGTCATCTTTCAAGCTTAAAGCAATTCATCTGCGTATCCACTTCCTGGTGATGCTTCAATAATGTACTTGCATTACTTTTCATTCTCAAGGTACACCATTATTAACGTTAACCCTCAACGTCTCTAAACCATGCTTAAATACGTGCTTACCTACGTGCATACATACACCTGTACATTACATACGTATTTACATACATACATACATACACATCTACCTTACATACGTACTTACATACATACATACACATCTACATTACATACGTGCTTACATACATACATACATACACATCTACATTCATACATATCTTTCCTTCAACCTTACATACCTGCATACACTCGTATATATCTTTATACCTACACTCATACACAACTACATACGTTCATACCTTTACTTCATCTTTACATACAAGCATACACTCGTACATATCACACTTGCATACATATACGTTCTGTCTACATACACACCTACACGCATACATTCAGAATCACAAGACATTCATACGTATATACCTACATACCTACCTATCTACATACATATATACATACATACATACATACATACTTACATACATACATACATGCTTCTTACATGCCATGCTTACGAATCATCGTGTTGAAAACGATGTACCGGGATGCGTTTCGGATCAAACGGAAGTGCAACAAAAAGAAATCGGAGAAACGGGCTAGACAACCCGTCGCCGACGGGTCCCAAGACCGTCGGCGACGCCCTCTTAAAAAGCCCGTCGCCCTAAATGTCCCGTAACCAGTCACTTAAGCCGTCGGCTGTTTTTGTGGTTTTGGGAGCCCGTCGGCGACGGCCTTGACCCCCGTCGGCGACGCCCTCTAGAAAACCACTTTTCCTGCAGATCTGTTTCGTCGTCCGTACGCACTAAAACGTGCATAACTTTTGAACCGTTTACCCGTTTAACCTCCCGTTTCTTCCTACATGCTTGTAAATTCACAATCTAACATATGAAATTGAAATCCCATATCCGGATTAAGGAAATTCTTAACTTACACTCTATCGGCTTATTTCCCTCTTACCCAAACTTCGACCCGTTCCTGCATTCGTCAACATAACTTGTTTGTTTTACCATGAACTCTTATAAACCTAATAATGTCAGTGACGACTATCATAAAAGATTAAATTCTCGGATGCCTTGCATCCTCTTAACCCATCTTCGCTCAAAAGCTTATTTTGACCCGTTATGGGTATTTGCGCATTAAAACGTTTATGACTCACAAACCATACTTCTCACTTTCATACTTAACCAAAACATTACACTAATCGAGTGACTTGCTCCTAAACTACTTTTTAAGATCGTTTGCCCAAAATACCCATCGAGGGCATTTTGGTCAACTTTAATCCCATACTTTATGACGAAAGACTACGACACATACTTGCCTTCAACCATCGTGTTTAGTTAATTAAAACACCATATTACTTAATCGAACTAAGAAGTGATTACAGAAATCACTTACCTTATGCGTCCGTGCTCGTATCCGATTCCTTGCCTCTTCTTGACCCGTTAACACCTCAAGCTTGAGTCCGTCTCGACGTGTTTCTTATACATTCATTTCATCGAAACCACGCCCTTATTAGCATACTCATTTGTACATGTAACAATCATATCATTCGCATAAATCACACTTAACTTTCCTTAGTCATTTCTAACAAGCATGGAAAGATATTTATTAGAAGGTTAGAGCAAATTACAAATCATGGGTTGGTAGACGGGCAACAAGCTGCGCCGCCACCCTAAACAAGCATTAAAACATATAATCGACTTCATATCCTTTCCATCATACGTAATTCATCATGTATTTACAAATATGTAACACCCCAAAAATATGTAATCTAATTATTTTCTCTAAAATAGTTCATGAAAGGAAGGTTTGGGCTAAAATAAATAAATGTTAGGAACCGAGGGACTAAACATGAAAAATTAAAAGAAAGACTAGTTAAATGAGATAACACACACACTAGACACTTCTAGTGCGTGCGTGATCTTGTCCAGGAGAAAAGAAAGGAACGCCCCAAACCCTAGTTCACTAATTCCATCAAATTGAAGGTGATTTCAAGCCGAACGATTGTAGGAACGCAAATCCTTGGTCATCAAGGTGTGAATAACAAAGGGGTAAGTTGAATTTCTTGAAATCATGAACTTTAGGAAATGGGTTTTTACCCAACTATGATTAATGTTGTGATATATACCAATAGAAGTTAAGATTATGAACTAGAACTCGATTGATGTCCGGGTTATGGTGATTTAACTTTTTTAGAGGGATGGAACATAGATGAATGATGTAGGATGAGAGAATCTCATTAACTTGTTTGAATGTTATGAACTTGTAGATTACTATGTGAAGATACTTGTAATTAAATACCCTATAAAGGTGAAACCCGCCAAGTGTTTGATAAAATGCCTAAAAGAACAAATAACAAGATGTTGTATGATAAAAGTGTGTAAAAGAATGAAATGTTATGTAGTCGGGCTAAACGGGTGAATGTGTTGATGTAGGCGTAAAAGAAGAAGGTTCGAGTGCTAGGAGGTCGGACGGCTCACAGGATCGAGGTATGTTGTTTTATGCATACAAGCTTTACTTCTAATTGTTATTGTTGTATTAGAACCGTAAATATGATTATCCGTAAATGATGTGTAGTTGATAGTTTAACCCGTCATGAACGGGTTGTAAGATACGATAATGATGAAAAGTTTATGTTATGGTCGGTTGGTGTTGAACTAGCCGTATATTGGAAGTTTATGAAGAAAGGTAATGAAATAGTTAAATCTGTCATGAACGGATTTGGTATGATGTCTATGTTGCGATTATGTTTAATCCGAGATTAACGGATTATTGAAGGTTATGTATTGTCTCGTTTGGAGATGGTATATAATGACCCGTTCAACGGGTCGATGAAAGTGAAATTATGATATGGTTATGTGATGACACGAATGGATGTCAGTTGTTATTATTATTATATTATAAGAAACTGACTAGTTAAACTTGAATTGCGATGTAGGAAAATCCGTGATTTAGGTGGCGTGGTGAACTTGGAGACGAACACCCACATGCACACCATGGTCTATGCGCTTCCGTAGTAGTAGTGGTCGCCCTTTTGAAACAATGTTTTTGTTAAACTTTTACTGCTTAAAAAGATGTCTTTTGTTATGTAAATGTTGGATTAGAAACTTAGTCGGTTGTAACTAGGTATTTTAAACTTGCATTTTGACAGGGTAGTTCAGATTAACACCCATAACTAGACTAGGGAAGGTGTTGATCTCGAACTAGTCACAAGGGTATTTTGGTCAAATGTAAAACTTTATAATTAAAGCTTCCAAATGCTTGTAGTTTGTCACGTGTTTTGGTCGTTGTTTTTAAGGGCGTTACAAAATAATACATATTAACATAACATGTACCAAACGACTTCCTATAATCCCACCTTTACGACAACGAGTCAAATCATGTTTCTTAATCTTGTTGACTTTCAAAAGTCAACTATTAACCATATGTAACCAATCAACTTATCAACATATACCCGTAACATCATAATCGACTATACGAACGACACTATATACATTGCATCATACACTTGACGTGAGTACTACCTTTTAAACATAACGTACAACTATTTCATGCACAAATCTTCTAAACTCATACATAACCCATCAAATCCTACTACTAATCATCATATATCATTCCAAATGAACATTATACATAACATCATCACATTCCTCCTAATTCATCTAACAAGAATTCATCATACCCACATGATACATGCTTCTTTCAACAAGAATCGAACATAGGTGATGAGTCTAGTCCTCTTCATCACCATAACTAATGGGTTTATCATCTAAACATCAAATTAGCACAAACCATTCATAATTCATGTTCTAAATGATGATTATAACACATACTTATGCTCAATTCCACTTAAACTCATGGATTAGAACATAACCCACTTCACCCATGATCACCAATCTTAGATTTAAGACATACCTTATGATCCCCTCGTGTTGGTGATCATTAATCCATGCTCGGTTATGGATTTAAGCTTCATCTTGCCTTCCGATTTGAGCATAAAGAAGATTTAGGGTTTGAGGCTCCATGGGAGCCTCCTGATCTTTCTCGAACACACACGTATGTGTGTGTTTGTGTGTGTCTAGTTATTTTATAACTAAACTTTCATTTGTTCCACTTTAGCCCCTCGGGTTTACCTTTAAAACATAACTGACACTACCCTCATCTTTTAATGCTTTTGACCATACCCTTAACTAGGTTAAATAGCCTAGTTATTTATTTCATGACGTGTCACATAAGAACATACAACAAATATTAACATTCAGATTTTGGGGCGTTACATTAGACTAGACATAAGCAACGAGACTATCCATTATTCTAAAGAACAGTTGGATAAATTAACTAGATAGTCACTTATTAAAGATATTTAAGTCTGCTAATTATAATATTCCTATTAACACATGATTAGTTGACTCTAGTTTTAAACGTTTCCTTTCCAGAAGTCAACAAATAACTAACATGAGAGTTAGTGACAAAATTAAATGTTAAGACTATAAGAACCATAATAAGCAGTCTTCTAACAACGGTTTTCGATACCTTATATATATTCTGAAGATTAGTCAGAATATGGTATCATAATTAAGCAATGTGATGAAGCTTGTGAGGTTTGAATAGTCAACATAAAGTCACACTTACATTAAACTCTCATTTTATTTGTTCTAAATATCTGGATAGAAACATTACTAAGATGAAACTAGATGATACCTTACATTTTCACAACTTTTGTTATCATGCAAATGAGAATTTGACAAAAGGAAAATGAGACTTATAAATTTCATCCATTATAACCAAAATTCATGAGAAATCATGACATGGTTAATGAGGATGATTTTTTTTATCTAATCTCATTCTAAGTGATTTTAAATCATGACGTTGCAGCCCTAAATATTACTTGGCTTAAGGAATAAGTATGGGTCCATCATAAGTCATTCATTGACATTCGTGGAACTTAGAATATTCAGACATAATTCCCTTATCATTTAAAGACTATCTGCTTGTATCTAAATTTTGTCGCATATGGCCCACGGTCTTAGAAGAAATCTATTCATACACACACTTAATAAGATTTCTATTAAATATGTCCCTAAAGTTTCTTATGATATCTGGACATTAAAGAAATCAAATAAAGTAAAACATATACGTGATAGGTTCCCACGTCACGTAGCTCATTGAAACTTCTCTTGTAGCAATCTAGAGATATTAAAGATCAGTGGTAGCATTAAGTGTCTTAATAATAACTTGCAATAGTTGCAAGAGGTGGGGGAGTGAAAACTTTATATTACTTCAATTTACACCTCTTGTACAAGACACTGCTCCATTATGACACTGTTCTATCAAAACTTGTCTCCTTAAATCTAAAGCTACTCTTACAAAAGTTTCATTGTTGCTTAATTGTGGGCACACTTAGATTTCTTACCTAAACTAACATAATCCTCAACAAGAGAAACTACAACGACTGACGTTATTAACTTGTTTCTCTATTAGAATTTGTTGGTCGTTAAATATTGACCCTAAGCATGCTGAGTTCCTAAAGATTTCTAAGGTCAGTGGGAGCAGTCAAAGTCCTTATTATGACTTACAAGGAATACAAGAGGCGGGAGGAAGAGTGTCATTAAATTTCACTCCAAATTTAACTCCGATTACACCTCTTGTACACCATACTGCACCAACTCTTACAAACTTAGAATCCTGAAAATGATAGCAACCTAACCAAGAGCTAATCCATAAAACTGAAACTTCTAACAAACCCAATAATCTCAGGGGGTCATCTAGGTTTAAAAGCCTACTAGCTTTGATGATTCCATAACCTCCCTAACTGAAGTTGAAATGGATTTTGGAAAAGTTTACTGATCTTATATCTTCTAATTAAGCCATTAGCGTTAATCAATCTTCTGAATGGAATAAAACTGTTTTCTAGTAAAACTGATTTTATGTGGTCGTATAACGTTTGGGATTTGATTGAATTACCTAAGAGTGTTCATAACTAAACCAAATCCTTATATATAAGCGTTAAGACACAAAGGAGCATGATTGATTGTCAAAGGTTGTACTCAGGAAGAGATAAATTATTAAAGAATCTTTATTACATATCTAACAAAAGATTTCTTTGAGGATCATCACTGTTGTAGTAGCTTATAATAGTTTAAAGCTACATTAGATGAACATTAAAAGAATTTTCTCTAACAAACTGGCTGACACATTTACATGTTCATAAAACAACCTGAAAGTACTAAACTGAAGGTTAAAGAACACTTTATTTGTAAGCCAATAAAATCCATGTATGGGTTAATGCAAACATCATAATGTGATGAAATCTTAACGTAATTATTTTCATCAACAACCAAGTGGATTAATGTACCTACCTCAAGATGAGTGGGAGCAACTAAATTAAACTTGTCTATATAGATGATATTCTTTTGACAAGTATATGTTACATAAGTCAAAGCATTGTTAACACAAACTTTGATATAATAGATCTCAGAGATATCTCTTATGTAATAGATATCATAACAAGCCGAGATAGATCCAATGGGACATTAGTTCTGTTCCATAAGTTTAACGTTAAATGGGTCCTTACATATGTAACAAACTATACTGCTCTTCCTTTAGAGGATAATAGGATAAATGAGATTATTTCCTTACGCTTCATTAATTAGAAGCCTTATGTAAGTTCAAGTCTATACTCGTTTAGATATTACTCACATTGCAACACACTAGATATATCTAGATTAACGTGAAGCATTTAATAGAGTATTGCAATATCTTTAAAAGAAACGAGAGGCTATGATTTGAAGAAGAAGTGAGAACTAAAACCGGTTTATTACCTTAACTTTGTGATATTCAAAGATGACAAAATGTATTTTCGGGTATATCCTTATGTCAGCAGACAAAACCTATCTTATGGAGGAGCCATAATAAACTGATAATAACAACCTAAGTTATAATGACATAATATAGTCACTAAATGTTGTTGGAAATATATATCAGTGGACTCATAAGTTTATTAACTCCATATAATTAATGTTTTGAAGACTTAGTGTGATAAAGTCAGCTACCATGACTCCTTGAACAGTAACAGTTCAAGAGGTGTTGCATTAAATTTCGATACGCAATTAATTATTCGTTTATGAACGAATTGAGGAAACTAAGTTTTGTATCGAATACATTCATGATATGCTTAAGGATCCTATGACTGAAGGGCTATTACCCATAAGTCTTATTAAGAGAGCTCATAGACGGATATTAATTAATGGCCGTGCGCAATTGCATACCGTACTATGAATGACTAAGTATTAGTTAATTTTTCCTCATCAGTTTGATTTTGTATGTCTCTAAGAATATGTCAAGTCGACATAACGGCATATAGACAAATAAAGTTACAAATCAAACAAAGGGCTTATGCGTATTTTGATCATAACGATTAGGTTTTAAATTAAGGCTATAGTATGACTAATGGGGGTCCTGAGTCGCATAATGATTCAACGGCTGTATTTCTCTGCTATAGTTCTTGTTTAAGGCTAAAATGAGTGTTAACTCCTGATCAGGCTTATCTAATACTCATAGTAAATGATTACTCGGCTAAGTGGGAGAATGTAAGATTAAATATATTTTTATATTATATTTAATCTAGTAGCCATTATAATCATTTACATTATATGGATCAAAATATATAACAACCTATTAAATAATTAGTTGGTAATTGTTGATGGGCCTAATTACCATTATTAACTAATTAGGGTTTCCTCTTGGGTGCATATATAAGGAGACTTATATGTTGAGGTTCTAGGGTTAGACACAAAACCTAATAATCATAACATCAATATCGACCTCCATCTCCATAGCCGAACTCCCTTATTCGGTTTTCATAATCACCATCATTAGATTGCACCCTAAGGAGGAACCAGACCAAGCTGACAATCATGTCAAACACTGTTGCTGCGTCTCCATCTAGATTCTCTGCTGGCCTGTGCTGATGCAATCAAAGGTATGTTTTCATGTTTTCCATTATGTTTAAAACAAAACTGATCAACAAAAACTTCAATCCTAAAGCAAATGTTCAAGTCAAAACATAAATTAGAAAGAAAATAAACCTTTTAAGAACGATTGAGTATAGATCATCTCAAGGATTGGAACAGACTGTTTTAATACATTACTGTTTTGATGATACTCCAGCTAGAAAAGCATCTTGATTCTTGAGCACTTGTTGAGTCTACAATATCCAGCTTTATACCTTTCACTCTTCCACTAAACTCCCAAGTACTAACAAAAAGATTAAAAATACTTGTAAGAAAAGAGAAATTAATCAATTTCTTCACACTTCCTTAATTGTGTATACTTAACGTTACATGTAATCTTGTTGGCATGCGTAAAATTGAAAGCGCCTCTCTTCGGCATGGCATCGAACACCTGGCGTGCTTTATCAAGTGCACAAAATCTATCATGCATATTAGTTAAACATTATAAATGTTCTCGCACCAAATAAAACCAAGAAAGATAAAAAGGCATTTCAAGCGCATAACAAGAATTCCCAGTCAAGAACAACACAAATTAGGAGCTGCAACAATCAAAATACTTTTCTAAGCGAGTGGCAACAAAAAACAACTAGAAAGTAGGAAACCCACAGCCTTTCTCCCCTGCACTTCTCTCGCATTTAATTCTACATACCTGTTAATGAATGATTGGGCAAGACCACAAATCTATTTTAAATTTGAAGCATTAACCCTAATGTTGGGTAGATCTAAAAGTATTTGGAGCCCTAATCTAGGGCTTTACTTCCCAAAGCTTAAGGTTGACCCTACACTTGCCATATTTCGCTACCTCATTTCTTCATTATGGTGTGTGATGGTGATTTCTAAATGTTTCAGAAAGGCATCTCCAGGGACATAGGAAATGGGATGGGGAAGAAGCGGGAGTTTGAGAAACCGAATAAAAGCAAGAAGAGGGAAAAGAGAAAAAGCAAAGTTTGAGATTTTAGATTAAGAGGGAAAACATAAATTTTGGGAAACAATGGAAAGTTAGATAAGCTAACATGTTTTCAAGTTAAAAAAATATTATATCATGTTTTCTTTTAAAACATCGAAAAAGCTAACATAACTTGGAAGTGTTGTTTATGTAAATTAATTAAAGAGTAAATTACAAAAATCATTCTTTATATATGTCATTTATTGCAAATTGTGTCATTTGTCTTCAATAATTACAGAAAAAAGGAATCTCTAGCATTTTCATCCGAAAGTATATAATTTCTCAAAGTGAAGATTTCATCAGAAAAGGACAAGTTGATGAAAAATGAAGATAAGCCACATTAAAATAATGGATGGGCACACAAATCAACTTCTCATTAACCAATCACATTTGAGATAGACATATGAAATTCTCTATAAATACATAATTCCTACGAAGGAATTATGTGTGTCTTTGTAAAGTATTATTCTTTTAACATAGAGTTTTTCATGAGAGTTTACCCCCTGGTTTGGCCCAGGGGGTGACATTTAGATTCGAGTTTATTCTCGGATCGACCCCTTCTTCTTTGTCTAATAAGAATTAATCATTGAAGATATATCACTCTCATTGTCTTTATTTTTACTCTTTGAATGTTTATATACTTCACAAACACCCGTCTCAACGAGCGAAGAAAGTCGCACAATTCGAACAGGGCCGCCAGAGGGGACCAACAGATCCCGAAACCCCATGGGTTGATGCATGTATACAGTTTCACCTAAGGTACCATGTAGAAAAGTGTTTTTAACATCCAGTTGGTGAATAGGCCATGACTTAGAAACGGCGATGCTTAAAACAGTCCGTATAGTGGCCAGTTTGACAACCGGGCTAAAAGTTTCTCCACAATCAACCCCTATTTGTTGAGACCGTCCATCACACACGAGACGGGCTTTGTATCGCTCAAGCGTACCATCGGCACGCTTCTTATGTCGAAAGATCCACATACTCCATACGATGTTCATGCCCGGATGTTTAGGCACCAAATCCCACGTCTTGTTTTCAATGAGTGCGCGAAACTCGTCTTCCATGGCACTTTTCCAGTCCGGGTTAGTTAGGGCTTGAGTAGGTGATGTGGGTAGAGGAGAGATGGATACGGACGTGTGGAGGTTAAATGTCGGTTTAGGTTTAAAAATGCCAGACATGGAACGAGTAGTGATGGTGCGCTGAGATGTGGGTGGATTGGGCTGGGAAGGTGGAATGGGTGGAGCATTGTGGGAGGAGGTGTCGACTGTAGTGGGCGGTGATGGAGAGGACTGTGGAGTTGTGGACGGTGGAGTTAATGGGTCAACAGTAGGTGATTGTAGGGGTGAAGGATTAGGGGATGGTTTAGTAGGTGAATTTGGTGGTGAATTCGGTGTGGGCGGTGTAGAACTGGACTCCCAAAATAGAGGGTGAAATGGAGTGGTTAGGAAGTCATAGGATGGAGGGGATTTTGCTGATGTTTAAAAGGGAATACCTTTTCATCAAATATTACATCTCTAGAAATTTGAATTTGGTTGGTGTTGAGATTGTAACACTTATAACCTCGATGGTTTGAAGGGTAACCGAGAAAAACACATGGGACGGAGCGATCGGCAAGTTTATGTATAGTTGATGAGGGTAGAAGAGGGAAACAAAGACAGCCGAAAACACGTAAGTGAGTGTAGGTTGGCACCCGATGATAAAGTGTTTATGTAGGTGTAGAGTTGATTAGGACTTTGGTGGGTAAGATGTTAAGGAGGTACGTTGCATGTTCGAGAGCATGGTTCCAAAATGTTTTCGGAACGGACGAATGAGATACGATTGTTCGCATTATATTATTAATGGAGCGGATTTTGCGTTCCACTTTACCGTTTTGAGAAGAAGTGTAAGGACATGAAAAACGGATCATCATGCCATTGGCCTTGCAAAAATCGTGGAATGAATGGTTGTTGTACTCACGACCGTTGTCACATTGGAAACCTTTGATGTAGGTGTGAAATTGTGTTGCTATAAGTTTGTGAAACTCAAGAAATTTAGAATACACCTGTGATTTATGTGCAATAGCAAAGGTCCACAAGAAATTAGTTTTATCATCTAGAAATAAAATGTAGTAACGACAACCATTCGATGATAAAATGGGCAATGTCCACAGATCACTATGGACAATGTCAAAGGGCAAGTAAGTACAATTATTGGAATCATGAAATGACATTTTTTTAGGTTTCCCAAAAACACACGATTGACAAATAGAAGAAGTCTTGACATTATTAGAAAACAAAGGTAAACAACGTTTTAAAGAACTAAAAATATTATTGCCGGGGTGTCCAAGACGTTGATGCCAAGTGTCTTGAGACACGGCCAAAAAGGTAGATGCATTGGGAACTTGAGCTTGAATACTTGAGGTGAAAGTGAGCGGGTAAAGATCGCCGGTACTGTCACATCTGAGAAGTGGTGTCTTGGTTTGGAGGTCCTTCACAACAAAACCAAAAGGATCAAATTCTATAGAAACGCGATTGTCGGTAGTGAACCAACGAACCGAAATCAAATTTTTAACAAGGTTAGGTGCGAAAAGGATATTATTTAATTGAAAACTTGGAAAGGGTGGAGGTAAAGTATGATTTCCAACCACATGGACTGGAATGGAAGTGCCATTTCCGACTGTAATGTTTCGTGAAGAAACTTTATTGAAACAAGAAGTAAGATTATTGGAATTGTGAGACATTGTACCTGTTGCGCCAGTATCCATGTACCAAGTTTGATCTGGTGGATGCAAAGACATGGTGTTGAAAGCCTGATCCAATTCGGTAGGAGTGTAAGTGGGTTCCGTAGCAACAAAAGCCTGTTGGGGCTGAGGACGCGGGCCTAGAAGCCCTTGATGAGGGCTGGGATAGGGGGTTGGGCTGTTGGATGTGGGCCGTGGCTGCGGGACTGGAGAAGTAGGGTACGGGCATGGTGGGGCGGGCCAATTAGGATAAGGCCAGTTGGGATAAGGGTTGTCGCAACCCCCGTCCCTTTAACAAACACAGGGACGGGCGGCCGCGGCCAGTTTCGGTGGTATCTTGTAATTGTCTAATTTGGCAGCGGAATTTTCATCAGGATCGTAGTTAGGAAATATTTTATCAGAGTAAAACACCACACTTTCATAATATTAAACGCATGGGGTAAAACCCAAGTTTTCAGTACACACATTTTCATAGGACTAAATCCTATTTTTATTTAATAAAAACATCTATTTCTTTTAGGTAACTTTATTGCCACTTTTCCAAGCCTTCAGTGCTGTCCAGCTGGCTTCTATTTGGCTTTCACATTTTGTTACCTAAAACGCGTTTAAAAACATTTTGTCAGTGGGAAATACTGGTGAGTGAATCCCAGTTCAATCAAGTTTTAATAAAAACCATTGTACAGTATTGAGGGCGATCTCGCAATTACATTTGTTTCCAAGTCATATCAATTAACACCCACGGTACTGTCGTTCCGACTTATGGTCATGTTACTCCTATCCAGGTTGTAACAAATTTTGTATACAAAACCCCAAATTTACCGACGATAATTGTATTCTTACAAATACTCAATAACTGTTTAATATATAATTAATTGTGTGAGGTTTTGTAAAAACAATTTGCAAAAAGGAGATTACTCACATTGCTGTCTTAGATTATCCGTAAGGGTTTCCTAGTGATAATCTATAATTTACACAAATGCACGCGTGTTAGTATAATAACCCATTTTAACATTAGTAATACCCTCCCCGAGACGACATTCCAACGACTACGTCGGGCAGAACCACGACAGCCGTTACGGAACCCTAGATCAATCGGGCAGAGTATCTAATACGTATCCAAGGGTTATAATACTTACAACGGAGCAGAACCTCGTTATTTAGGGGGTATTATACCCGAGTATAGCTTCTACTACTTCAGAATTCGATTAGAAAGAAAAGAAATGAGTAAGTAGACTGAAGATCCGATGCCTGCTACTTATAGTGCTTGATTCTCACTTTCTCGCGGCCCGCGTAAATGTAAGCAAAGGCTTACGCGACTCGCGTAGCCTAGGGGTCTAGGCGTAGCTGATCCGGGTCATGACTAGGATCAACACGTTGCGTGACACGTGTCAACACCAGGGTTTGCTGGACCTTTAAGTTGTCGCGGCCCGCGTAAGGGTTCGGGGATGGCTTACGCGGCCCGCCTGGACCCCAAAAATTCTATTTTTAATTAATTTTAAATATATAGAAGGTATTCGGGGCCCGTTTTCACGTATGGGGGGTATTTTAAGACATATTGAGATATTTTAAATATTTTTAGGGTGTCGAAAAATATTACGAGGGTGTCGGTTTAGGGTTGTTATAAGGGTTGTTTGGGCTGCTGCTATTAGTGGGCCAGTGGTGTTGATTTGGTGACCACTGTGGTGAGTTCGGGTTGTTAGGATAAGACGCTTTTGGGTTGCCGGGTGCCTGGTTCCAGCCGGGTGATGAGTGGCGACCACGCCCGCGGCCACGACTACGACCACGTCCACCACAATTGGCGGGTTGAGAGGGTTGATGCGAAGTGAGAGGTGGATGATAGGTTTGCTGATGAGAGGGGTGAAGTGCTGTTTCATTTGAAACACGGCTAGCTCTTGTTGTTTCCTCAAGGCATAACTGGGATATGGCTTTGTAAAATGACGGTAGGGGTTTTGTATTCTGAATGATAGACGCAATGCCACCATAGGCCTTCGTAAGGCCTGTTAACAATTGAATGACCAATTTTTGTTCCGTGACAGGGGAGCCGATATTGGCAAGTTGATCAGAGAGAACTTTTACCTCTTGACAATAAGCAGTCATACTTGGAAAAGAGTCAAGACGGACATTAGCGAACTTGCGTTCAAGATAAACCGCTCTTGTGGTTTGATTGTCTTGAAAAATGTTGTGAATAGTCGTCCAAGCATATGCTGCGGTGGAGTCCGGGCGAATGATAGTGCTGAGGAGATCGGGAGAAATGGTGCCATAAATCCATTGAAGGACTATGGCATTAAGACGATCCCAGATCTCATCGGTAGAAGAAGAGCCCGTGTCCTTGTCTTTGGCAGCCTCCTTTGCCGCAGGGGTAGTGTCCTCCTTACGAGGGGAGAGATGATCAATGACTTGATAAACTCGACAGTGGATCTTGAATAACACGGCCCATGTTGCATATTGGCTCGTCTCTAACTCTAGAGTAACCGGAATGAGGGTTTTGATGTTGTTGACGGTAATAGCCGGGTGGGTTTTCGGATCCATTTGATGTGAAGGGACAGGGAAGGGAAGACGGCAAAGGGTGGAAGCGGGCTGCAGAAGGTGGGAGCAGACGGCAAAGGGTGGAAGCGGACTGCAGAAGGTGGGAGCAGACGGCAGAGGGTGGTAGGATCGAGAAGTTTAGAGGAAGGGAGAAGGAGAATGGTCTCTTGATACCATGAAAGTAGGGTAAAATTCTGTGTGTTCGTTATTCCATATCTCAACTGTATATATAGAATACAATAGTTAACTATTCTAAATTTGTTACAAATATTTACACTTAATAACAAATATTCTGCATATCTTCTAATAGTGACAGATCCTTCCACCTCATACCAATCATTTGATTGCCTGCCAGCAACAAGAAGTTGCCTTCTCACGCATTCGATGTTCGGTGGTGCTACCGTTCCACTCTCCATAACCAAGTAACTTACACCAAAGAAAAGAAAATGAGACATTCGTTCCTTTCAAAGTTGGCCTAATTCAAAATGGTTTCCATCATTGCTTGTGACATTTCAAATTAAAAACTTAAAATGAATTATTTATGAATTGTGATTCAAATAATACAAATTACATGTTTTTAAATAGTACAAACATGTATTCATACAAAACATGTAGTAGTATTTAACGAAAGCTTCTGGTATTTGTGTTTTGATGTTCGCAATATATATATACATATATATAAAGAGCTAATGGATCATCCGTTGATTCTGCCGGTGAAAAATGCTTCTTCCATACGTGGATTTAACTAGCTCGACAAGTAAAGGAAACTGCAACAAGCCAAATAAACACACCGGAATACTCGTAGCTATAACAAGTGGAGCTGCAATCCATGTAACCTTATGTTTCAGCATAAGTGCAAGAGCCGAACTAAATGCAATCATAGTTGCTGCTATGGATATGAATAACGAAATAAGTCCAATTGTCAATCTTTTTGGTAAGGCATAAAGGAAGTCAGCTTCCGCGTATCGGGAAGTAAGAATCCCTAAAAACGTCAACACTGAAGTTGATGATGAAAATAAAGCAATGGCATCTGATACAATAAAAAGCATAAACGTGTTGAAGTTTAGGAACATCGGTGTGCCATCATCTTGATTTCCTCCTGGGAGAGTGAATGCCGCTGCAAATGCCATTGTTACTATGAGAGCTGCTACCACAGTACATGAAGATGCTGTGTCTTTCATCCATTGTTGACCTTCTTTAAGTAATTGTTTATGCTCTTCAGTGAAAACCATCCTTGGTGTTTTCTTCACACTGTTTTTAGCTTCTTTATAGGGAAGTCGTTTTATAAAGTTTTCAACTTCCTACACACAAAGATGTACGGTATTTTTTATGAACAAAAAATAAAGCAACTATTGTCTTTGTGTCTAGGCTAGAATAATGATCACCTGAAACCATTGAAGCTCACGTTGCATTTGCAAAGCTGCACCCGTCACAACCTCAAGTCGATGAGTTGGAGCTAACATTCCAGCTATATGTAATGCATTTTCTTTACCATAATGTGATGTTGCTGCAAATACTTTGTGGTCTGACATTTGGTACACAAGATTGTACACTCGTTCTTGGCGATGCTTTATGGCTTCAAGGAACAAACTAAATTCATGACTTTTATGACTATTGTACCTGATAATGTCCGGGTAGGTTAGTATGCATCGTTCAATAAGCTCATGCACCCCATATTCGACAGCTGTAGCTATTGCAGATCCTAGAATCGTCCAAGCGTCATTGCGAGTGCCTTTTTTAATAACAATTTCACATATACGTTTTACAAGTATGTTGCTCTGCTTATCATTTTCTTTAATATCATAGATCCTCTTCACTGTTGGAGCTACAATTACAAATGGTATATCACACTTTAGAGATGATACTGTTTCATACTAGAATTTATTGTATCATTAGGTGGTTTAGTAACACCACCTTAATTGATTTCAAGGTGATTTTGCTAAATACAAGTAGATCTAGGTATGCCACGATTGGGGAGGGGAGTCAAAAAGTGAAAGGCGCTCCACCCTATTGCGACTTCACTTATTGCTTGTTAGGTTTTGTCCAAACTCGCTCTTCCCCACCTAGTTCTACATGTAATTATCAAAACCACCTAGAAATCAAGGTGGTAACGCTAAACTAGCGAAAGATACAATAGAAAACTTCTACATATAACCATATACAGTTATATAATGGCATATATAACGTACCTACATATCCAAGGGCATTCCAAAATCCAGCAATAAACTGTTTAAGAGAATATGTCCAAAAAATTTAAAAAGACTGGTCTTAGACTTGTGATTATATTCCTTACTCCATATAATGAATATAAATTGGTTATTTGAAATAGCTTATCACCTAATATGCAATCCTAAATATCCTTGAAACAACTCATCAATGTATCAGGATGTAATAAGTAGATATATATGATTTTAAACACGCCTCAAAAAGAATTTATCTATTGCATGAGATTAACAGGACTTTGTTCTCAAAATTGAAAATCAGAGGGTGTGCGGATTACTTTTTTATATAATCTTGGTGTCATCTTATAGAATGAAGATAGGTTGAGTTTTCAAGTAGTATTATATAAATGAAGACTAGAGACTTATACCTTGATAAAAATCCATGACAAGGATTCCTTTGGATCGGTAGCTCGTTCATTGTTGTTCATTAATGGTATAACTTCTGAATCAGTAGCTCCTACATAGTTGTTCATTGGTATCGCTTCAGAATCAGCAGCTCCTTCATTGTTGTTCATTGGTATCACTACTGAATCAGCAGCTCCTTCGTTGTTGTTCATTGGTATCACTTCTGAATCAGTAGCCCCTTCGTTGTTGTTCATAGGTATCACTTCTGAATCAGTAGCCCCTTCATTGTTGTTTATTGGTGTCACTATTGAATCAGTAGCCCCTTCATTGTTGTTCATAGGTTTCACTTGCACCAAACAAACACGAAAACAATAAAAAGCAGAACTAAGAAATTTTGCCTATGAGGGTAGTCCACGTAGACAGCGATAGCACACCTACCCAACCGCTCACTATAAGACCACCCATAGTGATAAGGGAATTGGGCGTTTTTTTTGCCTCAAAACTCCCCCCCCCCCGGCGTATTTTTTCAAAAAATGGGTTGGGCGTCCTCAAACACGCCTCCTGAACTTTGTGATAGCCAATAAGAAATTTCCAACTCATTTATGATAATATTATTTGTTTTGTTTTTGTAAAAGGATAATAATTGTGTCATATATATGAGGCATTATTGGCTCATAATGCCTTTTGCTACTAGGACACCACATGCCGGATAATGCCCAAAGGAGGGGCTTGAACTTCAAGCGCCACTACACATGGACTAAGAGTTTTTGTAAAATACTTTTAACAATATGGAAAACCTTGGTTGTGTGAAAAATATTACCGTATTTTTGCTAAGAATAGCTCAATAAAAAAAACATTTGCCTTTTCTGTAAACCATCATTCTATATATTATGTTAAAGTTTCGTATCTATAACTTTTTAATAATTTGTAATTATCACTTTTATTAAAAAAGAAGTTGAACTCAATTATCTATCTATTAATTTTTGAAGCTTGTGAATAGTATTTTAACACTTGATAACGGCGTTAGTTTGTTTTGCCCACACTCGATCTGCCTCTTCATGCTTTACTCACACGTGTCTCCTTCAGATGCAACCTCCAAAAACCCCTCTGCCAGTCATCATCATCACCACCAGCCGACCACCACAATAATCATAGAGAGAGACATGTACCATATACAGTTATATAATGGTATATATAGCGTACCTACATATCCAAGGGCATTCCAAAATCCAGCAATAAACTGTTCAAGAGAATATTTAAAAAGACTGGTCTTAGACTTGTGATTATATTCCTTACTTCATATAATGAATATAAATTGGTTATTAATTGAAAATCAGAGGGTGCGCGGATTACTTTTTTATATAATCTTGGTGTCATCTTATAGAATGAAGATAGATTGGGTTTTTCAAGTAGTATTATATAAATGAAGACTAGAGACTTATACCTTGCTAAAAATCCTTGACAAGGATTCCTTTGGATCGGTAGCTCGTTCATTGTTGTTCATTAATGGCAAAACTTCTAAATCAGTAGCTCCTTCATTGTTGTTCATTGGTATCGCTTCAGAATCAGCAGCTCCTTCATTGTTGTTCATTGGTATCGCTACTGAATCAGTAGCTCTTTCGTTGTTGTTCATAGGTATCACTTCTGAATCAGTAGCCCCTTCATTGTTGTTCATAGGTATCACTTCTGAATCAGTAGCCCCTTCATTGTTGTTCATAGGTATCACTTCTGAATCAGTAGCCCCTTCATTGTTGTTCATTGGTATGACTTCTTTTACACTAGCTCCTTCATTGTTGTTCATAGGTATCACTTGCACCAAACAAATACAAAAACATTAAAAAGCAGAACTATGAAATTTCGCCTATGATGGTAGTCCACATAGACAGCGACGACACACCTACCAAACCGCTCACTATAAGACCACCCATAGTGGTAAGGGAATTGACCTTTTTTGGCCCCAAAACTCCCCCCCCCCCCCCCCCCCCCCCCGGCATTTTTTTTTTTTTTTCAAAAAATGGGTTGAACGTTTCCTCAAACACGCCTCCTCAACTTTGTGATAGCCAATAAGAAATTTCCAACTCATTTATGATAATATTATTTGTTTTATTTTTGTAAAAAATTAATAATTGGTAATCATTGTTGGAGCATTATGAGGCATTATTGGCTCATAATACTCCTTTGCTGACTAGGACGTCACATGCCGGATAATGCTCAATTGAGGGGCTTAAACTTCAAGCGCCACTACTACCCATGGTCTAAGAGTTTTTTGTAAAATACCTTTAACAATATGGAAAACCTTAGTTGTGTGAAAAATATTTCCATTTTTTTCTAGGAATAGCTCAATAAGAAAAACATTTACCTTTTTAATAAACCATCATTCTATATATTATGTTAAAGTTTTGTATCTATAACTTTTTAATAATGTGTAGTTATCACTTTTATTAATTAAAAAAGAAGTTGAGCTCAATTTATTATAATTGCCTTCAGTTTATTAAATTTGCATACAAATTATTCATAACTTAACCTCTTATACAAACCGCTTACGGTATTAAATTTATTTTACATACACATTCTACACAAACCCTTTTATAAACATACGTTTTCAAAACTATTTTGATGAGACAAAATATTTGATTTTCATATCAAATTTATTCTATTATTATGTTACCTTTCTTATGAAATTTGTACATCTTATGTTTTTTTTTCTTATCTCCTCTCTAATATATAAAAAAGTAGGGTGGAGATACAATAGGAAGTTTATTTGGCTAGGAAGGATAGGAAGTGATCTTGAGCATCCATTAAGTTAATCAAGGGATAAGATTAAATCAGGCAAATTGAAATGAAGAAAAGAGGCGCGTGAGTTTGTTCAAGGGCATTCTAGTCAATCCAAGCCAATAGTTTCTCTCTCCTCCAATTCCCCCTCATTTTTTAAACGTTAATAACTCTTTCATACGACATTATTTTTTATAAAAATTGCACCAAAAAAACGAGCGTTTTTTTATCTTTAAAACGAGTATACTATTGCTATATTTAAAAAAAAAAATTTAAAACCCAGTTGCGTAAAACGCAATAGAAAAACCACCAGTTACGTAAAACGCAATGACAAAAAAAACCTAAAAAATGACATTTTTCTAAAACGCAATGCACAAAAAACACAAAGAAATGACTTATTTGTAAAACGCAATGGCCAGAAAACACATAAAAATGTGTTTTACCTAAAACGCAATGCACCAAAAACCTAAAAAATGACATTTTTCTAAAACGCAATGCACCAAAAACACAAAGAAATGACTTATTTGTAAAACGCAATGGCCAGAAAACACATAAAAAAGTGTTTTACCTAAAACGCAATGCATAAAAAACACAAAGAAATGTCTTATACGTAAAACGCAATGGCCAGAAAACACATAAAAAAGTGTTTTACCTAAAACGCAATGCACAAAAAACACAAAGAAATGTCTTATACGTAAAACGCAATGGCCAGAAACACTTAAAAATGACTCATTCTAAAACGCAATGGACTGAAAACACCTAAAAAAATGTGTTTTACCTAAAACACAATGACTAAAAACACTTAAAAATGTGTTTTTTTTCTAAAACGCAATAGCCAGAAACCACATAAAACTCTTATTTCTAAAACGCAATGGACACATAAAACTGTCTGTCACTGTGAACTGTCTGAATTGTCTACGAATTACTGTCTTCGAAATGAGCCAATTTATGGAAATTTAATTTTTCTGATGCGTTTTTAGTACAGCAATTTAATCGCAATAGCCAGCTCAACCCCAGCCAGGGGCTCTGCCCCTTGGACCCCGCCAGGGGCTGCCGCCCCTGGGACGCCGCTACCGGGGGCTGCCGCCCCCGGACCCCCGCAAAGATCGTAAAACGCAATGACTAAATCAAAAACCCAGATCATGAAAATGAAATTAAAGAATTTCTTACATGGATCGAAGCCGATTTCTTCATCAATTGACGAAATTTGAATGATAGAAACACTTATCAACGCTCGAATCGAACGAATCGAGTGATTATCTCCAAAATCACCGGAAAAAAACGAGATTTTTTTTATGAAATTAAACTGGGTTTTCTTCAAAAAAAAGCTGAAGAACACGTTGATCGGGTTCTGAATCATTGATTTGTGATGAAAATCGCACTATAATGTAGTGATTATTGAGATAGAAAGTGAAGAAATAGTTGAAGATGGTGGGTTTTGAAAATGATGGGTTTTTGAATTTACTGGGTTTTGAAAAAGGAAGAAGAAGGAGTTGGATTGACTAAAATACCCTTTCTCTTTATTTTAAAATTTGCCACATGTCATAATCCTATGGCTTCCTATCCTTCCTAGCGAAAATTAACTTCCTATTTGATCTTTACCCATAAAAGTATTGTCTAGATGGCAAGTTTTAACCACATGTCACATGTGGTTGAATGTTTTATTGTTTGTTAAGTTAGAAAATTTAGGAAAAGTTTATCCTAAACATTAACTGCAAACAATGATGAAGAATTTGATTTTTTTTTTTTTAAGTTTTAAACATAACAACGTGTATTAAGCATGTATATCGGCAATTAATATTAAAATATAAAGTTCAAACCTTTATTTTTTAGGGTGTTATCTAAATAAGAAAAGGTAAACTGATTTCCACTTTAAAAGATAATAATAAAAAAAGAAAAAAAAAAAACCTGAAAGTAAATTTTGTAATTGATCTGTTTTCAATAATATTAATATAATATTATATATTTTAAAATATAATGCACTATCAACCGGTTTTCACCCACAGACAAGACAATTATATGTGACACTATTAAGAGTAAAGAGTAGAGAGATGGTCAAGTTGCTATATTAGATCGATACAGATGGTAAAAGTATAAATAAAACATCTAATATTCTATACAAATAAACTTTTAGAGATTTATAATTTATTTTTAAGTTTGTGAAAAAAATTGTAATTTAACTTTATTATTATATAATGTATTACACAATATTATGTATAGAATTTCAAATTATATCATTTAAATTTTTAGCCCGAGTTGCAGAATTAAAACATCTAATATTCACCACCATATTCATTCTTAGACATTTCAATTATTTTAGTTATCTTTTGAGATTTTATTACAATTATTATTAATAACATGTTTGATATTATAAAATCGAGCATTTTATTCTTTTTAATATCTTTAACTTGAGTATAGTCTTGTTATACTTTATCTAAAAAATTAAAGTCGATGTGTTGTACGTATAACATGTGTAATTATAAATAGGTTGTATAATTATTATATAAGTTGGGTAATTATTTTTATAAGTTGCTTATTGATGTATGTGTGTAATTATCGCAAGAGTTGCAGAATTATGTGTATAAGTTGCATTATTATAAAGTGATATTGGATTTAAATAATCTCGACTTTCATAAATTTGGCCGATAACACTCCCAACTTTCGATTTGTACACCAGCACTCTCAACTTTCAATCTATTGGCCGATAACACTCCCAACTTTCGATTTGTACACCAGCACTCCCAACTTTCAATCTATTGGCTGATAACACTCCCAACTTTCGATTTGTACACCAGCACTCCCAACTTTCAATCCATTGGCCGATAACGCTCTCTATCTAACTGAACGCTAACCTAGTTAGTTTTTGCATGTGGCCATTTTTGCTGACATGGCAGCTGATGTGGCTTTTTTATGATGTAGCAGCTGATGTGGCAACTGACATGACATTTTTGATGACGTGTCAGCTGACATCAGCTAACTGTGTGTTAGTCCCGAAAAACCCGTGATATCACTCAACGGTTCGATCGAACGCGGAATATAAGATCAAACCGGCAAGAACAAAAAGAAATATTTTATTAACGAACTTAGTGCCGCTGCTTAGATCGCACACAGTCTCGAAGACTGTATGGTACGATCTTCGAGAACCTTGCACACAATCCCTAGGATTGTCTGGTACAAGGCTCTCTATTTAGGGCTACATCATTACAAGAATATGGAGAGCTCTACTAAACAATAATCTAGACATGACTATTTATAGGAGCCTCTACCCCATTGGCCCACATGGCCTAGCCCAAGCCCAAGTGCTAATCTAAATAAAATAAACCTAATAAAACGTAATAAAGATAAGCGTAAAACTTTGGACCTAACAATCTCCCCCTAGTTTTATGCTCTCTTTATTACGATTTAGACGATCTCCAACCTTGGGTCTTCTCCTTTAGTGGTCCAGCAGTGAACAAGCCCATCAACGTATATTGGATGAAAAGGTTATGAATGTGATGTCGGACGAATGATGGAGATCTCGGATGATGACTGATCATCTCGGATGAAATTTATAAAGATGAAAATAACTCGTGATGATGTCTCGCTTGAATCTTGTTAATCTCGGATGATTGCGGGTGATTGATGGAATGAAAAACTTGATCTCGGATGATGTCGGATCAGACGTGTTATATCGGATGCAAATGTATTGATTCACTAACAAGAACACATGGATTCAAAGTAATCCGTCTGGTATTCAAGTCGTACGATCCATAAGCATCACTAGAAACATTCTGATCCAATCTGTGGTTGGCCTAATCTGTACAAATCACAGAAAAACACTCCAGTAATCTGCAACGTTGGAGATTCTTGTGTGGCCAACATCATTATAGTGCAAATAATGAAGCTCAATTACCATTTTCAGCAAACGACTTGGTATTACCTTCAAGCCCAACAAATTCATTCTTTTGAAACCCACCCACAACTGGCCCAATAGCAGCTGCCATAGGCAAAGCTACTGTATGACATGGGCCTCCACTTGTTTTGTTTGGGCTTACATTAACAGAAATAGAACTAGACACACCTGGGCTCACATCTATTGGGCTTAGTTTCAATCTAATATCAGAAAACTTTTTGTCTCCATATCAGGCCCCACAAAAGTTCTGCACCAATAACAAATCAGTCTCCTCACTTTTTGACCTCTTCATCGCTACCATTGATCATACTCCTCATCTGACGGCTCACAATTACTAGGGATTTTTAATTCCCTGATTTGACATCCTCTGCAGCCGTCAAGAATGTTCCCAACATTCTCTTGCTGATGCTGCTGTGACATCATCAGACAACAACAGAAACATCATCTAAACAATCCGAGATCATCCGCAACGTATCTCCGATCCACAAGTATCATCCTCATTCTTCATCAGTCATCATCATCATCGTTTCATCTTTCAGTTTTCAACTTGCAATCCATCCGATTTCACTATTACATCGTATCAGAGTTCATTTTCTTGTAATAATCACCACCGCGCACTCCATCATCGTCTCCGACGACCTCCGTCACCGTTCACCGATTTGATTCATTCACCTCTGACGATCTTCAATAAACCTGCAACTTGCTCAGGCCCGCCGACCACCTTCATCATCTCCGTACAGTTGCAGGTCCATTCAGCTTCATCATCTCCGGTTACCACCACTCGTCACCCACCACCACCATCATCTCCGTGTACCACCTGCCATCACCGTTCACCATCATATTCAAGGCTCAATCATCATCTTCATCGACCACCACAAACACCACCGTACACCTTTTTCTCCGGTCACCTTTGTCCTCCGACCAAAACCATCTTTTTCAGTTTGGCGGCGGAAACATCTACAACACACACTCAGCAGTGTGTAGTTGGATGAACAAAAACATCATCAGATCTTGAATTTTTCAGATCTGTGAATGAAAACCAGATTTCATAAACCGGAGATCTTACTTTTGACGAACAATCATCCCCCGACACTGTGCAAAGCTTCTTCTTGTTCTTCGAGCGATATCAAAACCGAGCCTTTGAAAGACTTCAATGGCTCTGATACCACTTGTTAGTCCCGAAAAACCCGTGATATCACTCAACGGTTCGATCGAATGCGGAATATAACATCAAACCGGCAAGAACAAAAAGAAATATTTTATTAACGAACTTAGTGCCGCTGCTTAGATCGCACACAGTCTCGAAGACTGTCTGGTACGATCTTCGAGAACCTTGCACACAATCCCTAGGATTGTCTGGTACAAGGCTCTCTATTTAGGGCTACATCATTACAAGAATATGGAGAGCTCTATTAAACAATAATCTAGACATGACTATTTATAGGAGCCTCTACCCCATTGGCCCACATGGCCTCCCAAGCCCAAGTGCTAATCTAAATAAAATAAACCTAATAAAACGTAATAAAGATAAGCGTAAAACTTTGGACCTAACATTGTGTTAGGGTTCTGTTAGTTAGGGAGTGTTATCAGCCAATAAATTGAAAGTTGAGAGTGCTGGTGTACAAATCGAAAGTTGGGAGTGTTATCGGCCAATTGATGAAAGTTGGGATTATAGTAATCCAATATCCCTATTATAAACTCCTTTTCTTTCCGTTTCACATTTTATGATGTATTTGTATTGAACCCATGTAACACATGAGATTCTAACCTAGTTAATATTTGGGAAAATCATGAAAACAAGCCCGCTAAACAACACATTTAGCAAAATAGACATTGACTTTTTCATTGATCCGGTGGATTTTCACGTAACTAATTTGAAAATGGAGAAAAGAAAATGCCTAATTTGATCAACCGTTCATTTTCATGATTTTCCCAAGATAGTTTAAAAGAAAGCTTACATGAATAGATAAAACGTCCCCAAAATCCAAGCCTCCTCCCACTTGCAAAATTTTCGGGTTTTTGAGCTAATATTTCCAAAGCCGTTTGGCCCTGCTCACTGTTGTTTTCAATTAACACAATGTCTGGGTGGTCCATGATTATTCTTAACGCAACATCTGCATCACCAAATTCAACCCTATATTTGAAAAGCCAAACCAAACATAACATGCATGAAAGATTGAAAGGTTTTGTGTTTAATATGTGACTTACCGTTGAATCCAGCCATAATTGTGCGAGTAATGAGATCAACGCCAGCTTTTTCAGTGTATAGACACCTTCCTCCATCTTTTGGCACTGTCAACAAGTATTCTAGCGTCTCTTTATTTCCATGCCAGGCGGCCAATTGCAATGGCATATTACCGTCCTTATTCGGAACTAGTGCCTTTGTCTCATCGAGCCCCACCAAACGCTTTGTAGCATACGTATTTCCAACCATAGCAGCGATGTGGAGGGGGCTGTTTCCAAAATGATTCTTCTCAAACAAGCATTTTAGTCTCTCTGACTCGGTACCCACAAGCTTCACAAGCTCCTTGACGAAACGATTGGAGCGATTCGTCCCCACGGCGATGTGTAGTGGCGTATCCCCAAAGTGTGTTATCTGTTTCGTCAATAGGCTTAACTCTAATGTACGAACAGAATCCCAGTCATCATCTAATGCAGCTTTATAAATTTTTAGATCTGTGTGATGATCCGTAACATCCATTCTGATCAAATTTGTATCAGCTGAAGGTCAATCTTATTCTCGATCTCGAAATGAAGATCTGCAATTTGGTTAACTGAAGTCAACTTAGAATATATAGTTAACAAAAAATCAAAAAAAAAAAAAAATCCAGAAGATTCATAATATAAGATAATAATTTATGATTAGAGCATCTAAGATCGTGGCACGTACTTTAGAAAGCTAAATAAAAATTCTAGATTCTTTTTTTTATTATTGTATTTAGTTTAAACTAGTAGATGTAAACATGCTTTAAATTGGGAGTGTTGATGTAATTTTAATATTTGAGATATAATTTTGTAACAATTTTTTTGTTGTTGGGTGTTACAGCTCCTACAGTCGTACTGGCATGTTTATTTATGTAGAACTTTATACGTTTTAAAATAATGTAAAGATTCATGCTGCTTAAGGACATTAATTCAGGTTTTTTTTCTAGAACTCGTGTCATATTGGGGTCGTGCTTCACCAAGAGCCTTGTAGCAGTCGTATTTCCAACCATAGCAGCGTAACGGAGCGGGTTGTTACCATAACGATTCGTCTGAAACAACTTAGTTTTATCATCAACAGCCACAATACGTTCCACAAGTCTCTCCACGAAACGGTGGGAGACATTCGTCCCTATGGCAATGTGTAACGTGTTGGAATTTTGGTGAATGGATATTAAATATATTTATAATTTAATGAAATTATAAATATTAATTAGAATATTCATGTGGTAAGTCAAGAGTAACTCTTAAGTATTTAATTAGTTTTATTAGAGTTTTTAAGTCTCTAATTAAGTGGCTAATTAAGTGAAACATTTCACTAGTCTTGTACATATAGTAGGCTTTGTGCTTTCTTTTGTGACAAGATAATAGGGTATTGTTTTATACATGGAGAATACTAGAAGTAGGAAAAACACTTGAAGACCAACTAGAGAGATGAGTAGTCTCTACTTGTTTTCCACCACATGAGTTCAAACACTACAATTACCGGATGTAACCTTGGGCCGGAGAGCCATCTCCGGCAGTACAGACTGCTTCGGCTGTTGTACCCTGGGAGACAGACGCGTCGTCTTTAGTAGAGGCGCGAAATCTGTTTTAAGGGAAGCGTGTTGAACACGTGCCTCAAACAAAATCGTCAACATTTTAGTGTGCTCTTTGTTGCAGTCAAGGAGTATTTTTCAAGACTCAAGATGATGAATACTCGAGTCTATGATGCTATCAAGTGCGCGTGAAGGACCCATCAGAGATGCGGCTTGAATCAAGATTGGTATATATAATTATATTTATATTCTTTTTATTTAGTTATTGCAACCGGTATTGTACTATGATATTTCCTACGAATAACGAGAGTCTCGTTATGATATATTTTGTAATTATATTTTACAAAAGGTGAACCTAATTCCTACAAACTTAAAACAGATTTCATGATATTGTTGGTACAATCTTAAAAACCTTATTTATAAGGATTTTGGGTTTACGAAAGGATTTATAATAGAATTAAAAAAAAAATATTGTTAGAGGTTATGATCTTATAAATATTTTTTTTGGAAATATGTATGTAGTACAACTTGTTGTGTTTGGATTTTTTGAGATTGAGATACAATCTTAAATCCTATACCGTGGTACAAAACGAATAGTTTTGGTTCCAACATTTGGTTTCAAAACAATTTTGGGAATCGTTAATTTTTCTAACTTTTGTGTTAGATCGGGTTTATTGGTGTAAACCATACGTTTTTTGTAAACGTTAAATTCTCTAACATGTGTGTTAGACCGGAATTATTGGTGTAAACAATACGTTTTTTGTAAACGTTAAATTCTCTTAAGTAGAGTTTTTTATGTCTTTAAATACGAGTTTTATGTTACTTGATTAGAGTTTTATGTATCTAATTAAGTCTCTATTTAAAATAGATTTTTCATCCACCCATGGATTGATATGAACAAATAAGTCTTATAATGATTTTTGTAATCATTTGTCTTCTAACATGTGTGTTAGAAACGTTCATGAAACGCGTTAGTTTGGAAGCAATTTTTAATTGTTTAGTTTCTAACGTGTGTATTAGAAATGACTTATTTATTTGAACCATATATGTGCTTTTAGCAAGTCAAATTAACATTTTGTGAAAATGTTAATATTTCTAACGTGCGCGTTAGAATTTCTTTCATTTTAACATGATTGTTAAAAATGGTTAAAATACAAATGCTTTGAAATGTTTTATGTAAACATTTTATATAAGTAATTTGTTGTAGCATTGATTTTAATGCTTTGTATGATTTAGAAATAAAAGGTCATACATTGAAGTTGATGTTTGATTGGCTTCAAAAATTAAATCACAATAAAGTGATAGTGTAGTTATGTGAAGCTCTTGAGTAGAGTTTTAATGGTGACATTTGATGAGTTTTATTAGAGTTTAAATATATAATTATTGAGACTCTTAACTCTTCATATGTGAAACTCTTGAGTAGAGTTTTAATGGTGACATTTGATGAGTTTTATTAGAGTTTAAATATATAATTATTGAGACTCTTAACTCTTCATATGTGAAACTCTTGAGTTGAGTTTTAATGGTGACATTTGATGAGTTTTATTGGAGTTTAAATATATAATTATTGAGACTCTTAACTCTTCATATGTGAAACTCTTGAGTAGAGTTTTAATTGTGACATTTGATGAGTTTTATTAGAGTTTAAATATATAATTATTGAGACTCTTAACTCTTCATATGTGAAACTCTTGAGTAGAGTTTTAATGATAACATTTGATGAGTTTTATTAGAGTTTAAGTCTATAATTATTGAGACTCTTAACTCTTCATATGGTGAAACTCTTGAGTAGAGTTTTAGTGATGACATTTGATGCTTTAATTTGGTCATGTTATATATATAGATAAAATGACTTAAAGTTTTCTAACATGTGTGTTAGAAAATGTGTATCACGAATACGAGGTTAGAGATTGTTCATAATGGACATAAATGTTTTATGTAAACATTTAATTGCCTATGTGTGCATTAAAACTGATGGGAAACAGTTTATTTTATAAACTATATCTTTGGAAAACGTTTTATGTAAACGTTCGATTCTATAATGTGCTTGTTATAATTTTTTTTCCAACATGTGTGTTAAAAAAAAAGTTATTTGGTGGAAACAACTTGGTGTTGTTATGAACAAATTTAATTGTTCAAGTTTACTACTTAAATGTAGTATTTGTAACAACTTGGTGTTGTTTTGAGCATAATTGTCTAAGTTTAAAGTTTCAAGATGAAATGGGAAACTTGTACTTACAAGTGCATGGAGTCTTATTGAGGGAGTACCACAAGACACGCCATGGGACAATATTGTTGAGAAGATTTCGGTCAGATTATAAAGTGTTGAAGATAAAAGCACTTTGCTATTTGATGTCTATATATTGTCTATGCTTCCGTTTAAATTTCAAAAGTGATTGACACTTATGATTTAGTTTCCAATGTATTTTATTGTTTTGTGTTCAATATCTTCGGATAACAAATGCAATTTTTTACAAAGAAATAAATCACTAATGGTTGTGACGTATAAATTATTTTTGTGGAAAATAATTATAACGTCGGTTATACATTGTTTAAAAGAATATGGTTTTAAACGGATAGTACATGAAAATACTTGGACATAAACAACTTGAGAGTTGTTACATTGACTAAAAGTCAAAGACGAAACATCAAATGTATAACCACATCATGAATGAGTAATGAAAGAACGTAGTGAGTGTATTGAGATGAAATACACTAACGACATTCATGTCGCATACTTCATTAGAAGTCATTGAAAAATTCACAAGTGTGAATTCTAACATATGAAAGTAAAAGTACTATATGTTATTGTATACCTTTAATAAATCTTGCGAGATTTATAAGTAGATGCGTCTACCACTTGATTATTGTTAGATCTATATGGAGATTTTACCTTCATTTGGGAAAGCATCCTAAATATACATGTCTCCTAATGAATAACAATAGATGTGTGCAAATCACTTATGGAAAAATTATGAATGCCATGTTGTTGAGTGTCAATCTAGTTGACTCTATCTCACACATAATAGTGATTGTAGATGAGAAACATTTATCTTGTTGGTGATGAATGTGTTCACCAAGTGACTTGGATTAAGGCTTATGTTTAAGTACTTATGAGTCAATGGTAGATCGTTGGAAATCAAAGGTAAACAAGTTATGTTCCTTAAATGAATGATGAAATTTAGCTTTGTGCTATATACAATAATTTGTGAGACCTTCCTAAATATTGATGTTTTAGGATTATGAATAAGTCTCATTATTTTGTCTTAACAATGGATGAATGTTGCAAAGTGATATTATGATATCCTTAGGGCTGTGAAGAATCAGAATGATGCATCTTCTGTTCACAAGCTAAAGTATTGTAGTCTAAAGCATGCTAGACTAGTACTTGGTTAATTATGGGTCTTGACGGAGACTAATTAACTCTAAACATTCAAATTTGTATGAACACAAAAAGAATTTGTGTATGGACAAAGTTGAGAGAGAATTTTCATTATAAGGAAATGACATGTAACTTTTAAAAGTTTGTTTGAAAAGCTAATGAGGAGAACTCATTGTCTAAGCTTATTCTAGATGTTAAATTAGAATTATTCTAAGTTGGTGACAAACTTATGACAATGGAATGTGTTGCTTTGGTCAGCTCGGAAGCTTGTGTAAGCTAATGCAATATGAGTTGAATTCACTGATACAATAAGGTTGGTCTTGTTCAATCATATGTGTATAAATGTCGCCATAAGTGGTGTTACAGAAATGTTGATCAAATGGCAAGAAATGTGGGGGAGGAACCATTTAAGAAACAACCCTATAAGGGTATGTAGAAATGGTTCTCATTAACACATCTAAATGTTATCCAATAACACTTAAATGTGGGGGGTGTCTTGCATTTGTTTTTAGCAATAAGGATTTTGTAATCCAATCTAACATTGCAAATAGACGACTAAGTGGAGGACACAAAGGTCGTAGTGCATAATGGAGATGTGTTTGCCTTAAATGATACACGTATCTTACGAAGACATATGTTATAACCATATTCAGATGGCCACTGAGGTTATAGTCTTAGAAGTTGACAATAGGCAAAATTAACTTACGAGTTAAGAACACATCATGACAACTGATCTCAAATACGCAAAGTTATTTGCTAATGTTATGGATCCAACAACCTGAGGGTTTATTAGAGATCAAGTTGTGGAATGGGACTGAAGCCCTTGAAAAATGAAGTTCATATGATGGAAACCTAACTCAGTAGACTGGAGATCCCAAGAATTGAGTTCAATAGGAAAACCTAATTGTATGAATAAGTGAGGTCACTGTGGGGGAATAACCCTACGCATTTAATAAGGTAGTTTATTATAAAGATTAATAAACTTCCTAGTCCATTCCTAAAAGTGACAAGTATGAGGCTAAGCATAATATGTGGTAAATGATTTGGATAGATCACGATAACCACAATGCTTTTAATGATATAAGGAGAATCACCTATGTTAGAGAGAAGTGGGGTCGCTTCGAATGGAATTGAGGGCACAATTCCTAGAGCTCTCGCAGAACCAGGAAAGTGTTCCACGACCATTATTGGACACGACTATGAGGAGATGACCCGGCTAGGGAGAGTCTTGTGTGAAGTGTATTGTCGTCTACACAAACGGCAGACGAGTTCAAAGACAACGAGATCTACTCAGAGCTAGTGGACTAAGTGCATTTCATGAGCGAAGGTTCAAAGGGTAACATCTACCTATCGTATGCAAAACTCAACTGTTGAGGTTACATTGGAAATTTTAAGTGTTTTGAATGATCTCCATTCATGTGGGGGATTGTTGGAATTTTGGTGAATGGATATTAAATATATTTATAATTTAATGAAATTATAAATATTAATTAGAATATTCATGTGGTAAGTCAAGAGTAACTCTTAAGTATTTAATTAGTTTTATTAGAGTTTTTAAGTCTCTAATTAAGTGGCTAATTAAGTGAAACATTTCACTAGTCTTGTACATATAGTAGGCTTTGTGCTTTCTTTTGTGACAAGATAATAGGGTATTGTTTTATACATGGAGAATACTAGAAGTAGGAAAAACACTTGAAGACCAACTAGAGAGATGAGTAGTCTCTACTTGTTTTCCACCACATGAGTTCAAACACTACAATTACCGGATGTAACCTTGGGCCGGAGAGCCATCTCCGGCAGTACAGACTGCTTCGGCTGTTGTACCCTGGGAGACAGACGCGTCGTCTTTAGTAGAGGCGCGAAATCTGTTTTAAGGGAAGCGTGTTGAACACGTGCCTCAAACAAAATCGTCAACATTTTAGTGTGCTCTTTGTTGCAGTCAAGGAGTATTTTTCAAGACTCAAGATGATGAATACTCGAGTCTAGGATGCTATCAAGTGCGCGTGAAGGACCCATCAGAGATGCGGCTTGAATCAAGATTGGTATATATAATTATATTTATATTCTTTTTATTTAGTTATTGCAACCGGTATTGTACTATGATATTTCCTACGAATAACGAGAGTCTCGTTATGATATATTTTGTAATTATATTTTACAAAAGGTGAACCTAATTCCTACATAACGGGGTATTCAGCCCGAATGTTATCTGTTTCGTCATTAGGCTTGGATCTTTTACGAACATTTCATTGACGGAATCCAGGTCGTCGTGTAGTGCATGCAGCTTTGTAACCCGGTAGATGGCTGATTACATGATTGAAATTAGTCATTCTGATAGAATTTCTCAGCTGAATGTCAATCTTTTGCTCCATCTGAAAACGAAGATCTAGAATTTGATAAACTGAAGTCAAGTCAGAATATTTAGTGACCGAAGAATTAAAAAATTCTAATAGATTAATTCTTATTAAGACAGAGTAATTTATAATCAGAGCATCTTATATCGTGGCACGTACTTTAGAAACTAAATATAAATTCTAGATTCTTTTTTGTTATCGTAATTACTCATTAATTCTGATCAAATTTGCATCAGCTAAGTGTCAATGTTCTGATCGATCTCTAAACGAAGATCTGCAATATGATGAACTAAAGTCAACTCAGAACATATTGTGACTGAATAACTAAAAAAAACATAAGATTCTTAATAAGATCGACAGAGTAATTTATGATTAGAGCATTAGAGATCATGTCATGTAGTTTAGAAATTCAAATAAATTCCATATTTTTTTATTATTGTATTTATATTTAGACAGGTATGATGTAAACATGTGTGTTGTGTGGGGATGTTGATTTTTTTTTTTCCTCAAACGTCATTTTATTACATTTATATACCACATAATCTTGAACTTTTAAGGGGGCAAATACCATACCAGTAGACCACTAGTTAAGTCGTGAGTGTGAGGATGTTAATGTGGCGGAAAAATTGTAAACTCAATTTTGAATAATATGTGTTAAAATGTTAAAATTATCATTTAACATTTTGATATCTTTGGTCATTCATTTGGTTATTCATTTGGGCTGTTAATTTATTGGACTTATAAGTGCTATTGGGCTTAATACTGATGTGTTTGTTAGTTTGTTTTGTGGTTGCAACAGATCAAAATATCTCAGGGGTTAAAGTGTAAACTATCCAGGGACTTCGATCATCATGCTCTATACTTTTGAACTGAAGTGAAACTTCTAAGTTTCAGTGTATAAAAGGCTTATTCATTGTTCATTATTGTAAGTCATTATATTGTATCAGTTCATTCTCTCTGCTAGGGTTTCGATCATCTTGGAGATCTGTATAAACAATCTCTCATCTGTATCTGAGAGATTGTTTGGTTGTATTGTTTGTATTGTTCTGTTGATGATCATCAGTGGATGATCCTCTATACTTTCTCTGTATTTTGTATTGTTTGATCTTACTATTGTAAGATCTTTGGGTATTTGGGGGGCAAATTCTTTTGGGTTGGTTTAATAAGATTTTGTCACCTGTTTTGTCGCTATTTCTTGTGTTATCTTGTGTTTGTGAGTTGAATCATAAATTTCTACATGGTATCAGAGCTTATGCTCTTGATCCAGTCTTATTTCCCGCTGTTGATCTGATTTTTCTGTTATTCTTATCGTTTACAATTACAAGAAGAATTATCTGGAGTACATGATGTATTTCATGTATCCAATCTCAAGAAATGCTTATCAGATGAATCACTGGTAGTACCTCTTCGAGATATAGAGGTAAACGAAAAGTTGAAATTCGTTGAGAGACCTCTTCAAATTGAGGATCGAAAGATCAAGTTTCTCAAGCACAAACGACTAGTTTTAGTCAAAGTCAGATGGGATTCAAAGAGAGGAGCTGAATACACTTGGGAGCTGGAATCAGAAATGAAGAAAAAGTATCCTCAATTATTCCAGTAAATCTCGAGGACGAGATTTTTCTTAAGGTGGGGAGAATGTAACAACTCTCATAAAAAGTCATAATTATTAAATTAATTAGTCCAAAAGGAAACCCTAATTGAGACACCCAAGTGATTCTGAACAAACCCTAAAATTTTCATAATTTTCAGAATCAGGATTAGGGCCCCTAAAACTCAGGGGGGGTTAAACCCTATGGACGATTATCCATCTAAAACGTTGGCAGCAAGTAATTTTCGAAAATTATCAACTCAGCAAAGCTAGTGCCAAACGTGGCAACCCTATTGCTAAAAATAGGTCTCACGCGGCCCGCCTCAGGTTAAGCTTATTCTCACGCGGGCCGCCTGAGGGTAAAAATTTACCTATAAATAGTGGGGTTTGGGACTGGAATCTGGGCACTGAAACGACGTTCAAACTCCAATTCTACACTGAGTTACGTTCGAATTACTATACAAACACACACGAGTCTCGAAATTCTGCTGCAAAACAGGGTATTAGCACAATCGCTGCTACGATTCATTTTTCCGACGATCAATATATCCAATGGATGTTTAAGTGCCGCCTACATTAGGGTTATACTTTATCGTTCGTCATTAATTTGACGGATCATCGTTAATTAGATGGATAAAGTATTATACTTTGTCATTCGTCATTAATTTGACGGATCATCGTTAATTCGATGGATGAAGTATTGCACTTTTACATTCATTGTGAGAATTTGATCTCGTGAGTTATCGTAATTGCTGGATTGATTACTAACCCAGTTTTGTGTGCATTGTTATTTAAATTAGGTTAACAAGGCTAAATCATAGACTAGACTCTGTCCGTATTAAAACAGCAATGTGAGTCATTCTCTTTTTTTTTATCAAATTGCTTTATAAATTATTAAAATATTTTCAAAGTTATAATTACAGTGATTAAGTTTATGTAATCACCAAATTACAGCCGGTATGTGGGGTATTGTGCACAGTGTTACATTTTTATCACTTTAGGTGGGCGAACCTAAATTTAGTGATATTCATCATTCATTGGAGCAGCCAATGGTGATATGACCACAGTCACCGTAAAGATTCGAGTGACAAATACTGTGGGTAGTTGGTTTGATATCAGAAACATTGTAATCTCTCTTAATACTGTAAATTATAACAAACGAGTCGTTTTAGTAAAAATGAATGATTCACTCAGTATTTCCCGCTGACAAAACCTTTTTCAAACATGTTTCAGGTGATCTGCTGTAATTCAGGAAAAAGTGCTGGGGAGCATTTCAAGCTTAAGATAGTGGCTCATTATAAAATTAAGGAAATAAATTTGTAACATAAAGATTTTATAAAATCATACTTTTGTAAATTATCGGGGTTTTATCCCAAATTATGAAATAAAATAATCGGGGAAAATTTTAGCTTTAAACGATCCTGTTAAATAAACTTCCGCTGTTAAACTTAATCAATTAAATACCGCAGTATTTCTGTCCCGCGGCTTCTGAAACGGGTCAAACCGGGTCAGGGGCCGTGACAGAAAAAGGTGGTATCAGAGCCACTGAGTTAAGCTAATTAAGTATTTAGAATACTTAATTTTTCCTGATTACTATTATGTGATTATGTGTGTTATTAACTGATTATTTGTTAGTTACAGTATGGGTAAGCAAAAGCTGTCAAGCATCTATCTTAAATTAGATAGATCATTCCATGAGAAGGGAAGTTCATCCCAAACCAAATCCTCGAATCAGGCTGAAATTCCTGAAGAAGGAATATTTGTGCGGAAGGCACAATACGAGGAATCACTTTCTCCTAAAAGGAGGGAGATGATTATTAAGAAAAGTAAATAGCAAATTCGACAAAAGAAGATTAAACGGGAAACCCAGGAATTAATTAATAAATCACCTTGGGAAGATAAACTAGATGAGAAATGGGCAAATTTATATATGCTAGCCACAGTAGCAGAAAATATAAATCTTTAGATATTTTAAAAAGTTTAGCACCCTACCCTCACAATCTAGAAACCCTGTGTGATAAATAAAATTTCAAAACCTAAGTATGTTTTCCAGTTATCTTTGTAATAAATTACACGGTTATTTATAAATTTTAACTTAGTATTTTATGCATTTTGCATATATGCTACATCAGCATGAGTGGGATATCTGAAGCTTTTCAGAACCTTAATCTTTACCCAGTAAATATCAATATCGAAGCTTCGAAAGAATATACTAGCTACTTTCCCGATATAGAACAACCAGTAGAATTCAAGGCTCCACCCTTGAAAAAGCCAAAACCCAAGAAAAGAAGTTATGTGGGATGGAGGAAAATACGTAAGAAAAAGCCAGCTCCAAAACTTTCCAAAATAAACAATCCTTTGAAAAAGGGAAAAGGAATTATAACCGGAGAAAGTTCCAAACAACCGGAAATGGAAATTGAAGACAAGGAGGAGGTTAAGGAGATAGGAATTCAGATGGAGGAAGGTACAAAAGAAATTGTAACCAGGAAAAGTTCTAGACTCCAAGAGATGGAGACTGAAGCTAAAGAAGTTTCTAGGCAAATGGAGAGACAGTTTGAGGAATACTCTAAGGACATAGAAATGGAAGTTGGGCAAGGCTCTAGACCAACTCAGATAGAAATCGGAGAAAGCTCCAATCAAAACCAGGGAAGGACTTTTCAAGATGAGATAGATTTCCTATTGGCAAGCTGTGAAACAATTCAGCCTGTCAATAATAATAATAATAATAATAATAATAATAATAATATTTTTAATTATTCTCTTGAAAACCAACTCCCTATGAATTGGGAACCAGCAATTCCAGACCCAATAGTCCACTCCCAAACCATAGGAATGGACGAATGGTGGACAAACGATTGGCAATTTCAAAATATTGTCAACGATCCTTACTCTTTTCTTCCACAATTCGATCCAGAACCCCTACCTAATCCACCCATGAGTAATGAAAACATGGCTGAACTTCGCCACTTTGGTGAAGAGTTGTTTGATGCTGGAACTAGAATCAGGGAAATAGGGGGACAAATTGCCTGGAAGTACGATGAGAGGGAACTGCGTTTTTAGAACGGCAAGTGACGAGAGATAGTAGGATGGTAAAACGGTGTTTGTATAATAGTAATAATAAAGTTAGTCTGTAAATAACGAATAAAACTCTGTAAGATATTTGCGAGTAATGATGCATACTATAATAGATAAAAAAATGAAATCGAGAAATCGATTGTTTTGACTATATCTGTATTATAAAATTTTCTGATTATTTGTATATAATTAGCAGATACTAATAAAATTTATATATATATTATCAGATGGCAAACGTTGATAATGAACCAGTAAATGAGGTTAATCAGTCTGAACAACATTCAAGAGATCAATATATGACTCGGCAAGATATCGAAAACATTGTTGCTCAAGGAATAGCCAATGCTATTCCAGCATTCGTCGCTGCTATAAAGAATCCGATCGAACCGCAACAAATTGTTCCTAGTAAACAGATTACTGAAGATAACTTCAGTAATAGTGTAAATGGAGGCAATAATCATGTTAATCATAATAAGGAACCACATCAAGCTCCATTACCCAAGAAAATGAAAACTGCAACGCCTGGTTGCACTTTCAAAGAATTCCTTGCTTGTAAACCCACTGAATTTGCAGGCAATGAAGGAGCAACTGCATCACTGCGTTGGTTAGAGAAAACCGAAGCAGTCATTGCAATAAGTAAATGTGGTAAAGATGATCAGGTCATGTACGCATCCAATCTGTTCAAAGAAGGAGCACTCGAATGGTGGAATACTGTGTTACAATCAAAAGGAAGAATAATAGCTTATGCTATGACTTGGGAAGAATTTAAGGGTTTGGTGGAAAGAAAATTCTGTCCCGAGTATGAAAAGGAACAGATGACAAATAAGTTTCTAAATCATCGGATGATGGGTGTGGATTGTCGTGGTTATACCTCGACATTCTTTGAATATGCAAGAGTGGTACCAACACTGGCTTCGCCAGAACCGGTACTCATTTCTCGCTATATTTGGGGGCTAATCAGCGAAATCCGCAATATTGTTAAAGCTGCGAGACCTCGCACTATTGATGATGCGGTAGAATTAGCCAATACTCTAACCGATGAATTGGTACGCACAAGAGATGAAGATGGGAAAAGGCACTAGCTCAGAAAATTACCCAAGGATTTCGTGTGGGTAATAATAACAGCTTCAAGAGAAAAGGAACAGGGCAATCTTCAGCTCCGTCATTCTGCAGGAAATGCAAAAAGAAGCATTATGGAAGATGCGATATCACTTGCAATTTTTGCAAAACTGTAGGACATCGTGAAGAAAACTGCAAAAAGAAAACAGTAATCTGTTTTAACTGTGGAGAAGCAGGGCATTATAAAACAGAATGTCCTAAATTGATCAAGCCAGGAGATAACAAACCCAAGACGACCGAAGGAACTACAAAGAAGAATGCCAGGGCATTTCAGCTGACCACTCAAGAAGCAGAACTCATTCCGGATGTGATAGCGGGTACGTTCTTAGTTCACAACGTGTATGCAAAAGTATTATTTGACTCTGGTGCAAACCAAAGTTTTATAAATACTTCATTCTGCCAAGCTCTTAGTTTACCATTAACCAATATTAGGCAAATTTTTACAGTTGAAACAGCAGACGGAAATTCAGTTAAAATAGATAAAGTTTTGCAAGAAGGAAACATAGAACTTTTAGGACATAAATTCTCTGCAAAACTATTGCCGATGAAGTTAGCTGAATTTGATGTTGTATTAGGAATGGATTGGTTAGTAGCCAACCATGCTAGAATCCTTTGTGATCAAAATTCCATAGAAAGTCAATCACCTACCGGAGAAATGATTAGGATTATAGGAGATAAACCACGTAAGCCCATGAAGTTCATATCAGTAATGAAAGTTGCTAATTATGAACGAAAACAAGGAATAGTGTATATGATTTCGGTAATCATTAGCACTAAGGGAAAAGATCTTAAGGAGATACCAGTAGTCTCAGCATATCCTGATGTATTTCCAGAAGATTTACCGGGATTACCTCCAGACAGGGAAGTAGAATTTAGGATTCATCTAATTCCAGGAACTACACCGATAGCCAAGGCACCTTATCGGTTAGCACCCACAGAAATGTTAGAACTGAAACAGCAATTAGATGAATTACTAAGTAAAGGATTCATACAACCTAGTTCATCCCCTTGGGGAGCGCCAGTGTTGTTTGTAAAGAAAAAGGACGGTTCAATGAGAATGTGTATCGATTATAGAGAATTGAATAAGGTTACAATTAAGAATCGATACCCATTACCTAGGATTGATGATCTTTTTGATCAACTTCAGGGGGCTAGATATTTTTCTAAGATAGATTTACGCTCCGGATATCATCAATTGAAGGTACAAGAAGAAGACATACCTAAAACTGCTTTTAGAACTAGGTATGGTCATTACGAGTTTACAGTCATGCCCTTCGGATTAACAAATGCGCCTGCAGCATTTATGGACATGATGAATAGGATCTGTAAACCGTACTTGGATAAATTTGTAATTGTCTTCATAGACGACATACTTATTTATTCCAAAAGTCAGACAGAGCATTGTGAACATCTTCATGTACTCTTAACTTTGTTAAGAAAAGAAAAGTTGTACGCCAAATTCTCGAAATGTGAATTTTGGTTACAAGAAGTGCAATTTTTAGGACACATGGTAAACCATGAAGGTATTCATGTAGATCCTGCTAAGATCGAGGCAATTACCAAATGGAAGGTTCCACAAACAGCAATGGAAATAAGAAGTTTTATAGGTTTAGCTGGGTATTATAGACGGTTTATTAAGGATTTTTCCAAGATAACTGTACCATTAACTAAGCTAACCTGTAAAGCTACTAAGTTTGAATGGGGACCCAAACAAGAAGAAGCTTTTAGAATCTTGAAACAGAAACTAACCCATGCACCAATCTTAGCTTTACCAGAAGGAACTGAAGATTTTGAAGTATATTGTGATGCTTCAAAATTAGGATTTGGATGTGTGCTTATGCAACGCAAGAAGGTAATTGCGTACGCATCAAGACAATTGAAAAAGCACGAAGAAAACTATACGACTCATGATTTAGAATTAGGAGCCGTAATTTTTGCCCTTAAGATTTGGAGACATTATCTGTACGGAAGTAAGTTTACTATCTATACAGATCATAAGAGTTTAAGATACATATTTGGGCAAAAAGAGTTAAACATGAGGCAAAGGAGATGGATGGAAATCCTAAGTGACTACGACTGTGATATTCAGTACTATGAAGGAAAGGCGAATGTAGTTGCAGATGCCTTAAGTCGTAAGTACTATGAAAAACAACGACGGGTTCGTGCTCTCAGATTAAATCTACAAATAGATTTAATGGAACAATTAAAGAATGTTCAAACTACAGCAATCAAGGATGATGCTGAAGGAATGAAAGGACGAATCAAAGAATTAGAACAAGGAGCAGATGGAATTTGGAGATTCCATAAAAGTAGAATTTGGGTACCTAAGCAGGGAGACTTAAGACCTAAGATTTTAGAAGAAGCTCATAAATCTAGGTATACTATACACCCAGGAAACAATAAGATGTACCAAGATTTAAGAAAGAACTTTTGGTGGATAGGAATGAAAAAGGACATAGCCAGCTATGTTTCTAAATGTCTTACTTGTTCACAAGTTAAGGCAGAACATCAGAAACCTTCAGGATTACTACAACAATTAGAAATGCCAGTATGGAAATGGGAACTTATAACAATGGATTTTGTTACTAAGTTACCCAAAACCAGAAAAGGTAATGATGCGATTTGGGTAATTGTGGATCGATTAACCAAATCTGCTCACTTTCTACCTATGAAAGAAACCTTTAGCATGGAAAGACTGGCTAAATTGTATGTAGATGAAGTTGTATCCTTACATGGAGTTCCACTCTCCATTGTTTCGGATAGAGATAGTCGATTCACTTCCCATTTCTGGAAAAGTTTCCAGCAAGCTATGGGAACTCGAATAAATTTGAGCACTGCATATCATCCCCAAACAGATGGGCAAAGTGAAAGAACGATCCAAACTCTAGAAGACATGCTCCGAGCATGTGTAATAGACTTTGGTGGAAGTTGGGATGATCACTTACCATTAATTGAATTCTCCTATAACAATAGTTATCATTCAAGCATTGATACTGCTCCATTTGAAGCATTATATGGAAGAAAATGTAGAACTCCAGTTTGTTGGGCAGAAATAGGAGAAAGTCAATTATCAGGTCCGGAGATTGTGCAAGAAACAACTGATAAGATTACTCAAATCAAAGAAAGGCTGAAGATGGCTCGAGATCGCCAGAAGAGTTATGCAGACAATAGAAGCAAGCCGTTAGAATTCCAAATTGGAGATAGAGTATTGTTAAAAGTTTCTCCTTGGAAAGGAGTTGTTAGATTCGGTAAGAAAGGGAAGCTAAGTCCCAGATACGTAGGACCATTTCCAGTGATCCAACGTATAGGACCAGTAGCTTATCGTTTACAATTACCAGAAGAATTATCTGGAGTACATGATGTATTTCATGTATCCAATCTCAAGAAATGCTTATCAGATGAATCACTGGTAGTACCTCTTCGAGATATAGAGGTAAACGAAAAGTTGAAATTCGTTGAGAGACCTCTTCAAATTGAGGATCGAAAGATCAAGTTTCTCAAGCACAAGCCACTAGTTTTAGTCAAAGTCAGATGGGATTCAAAGAGAGGAGCTGAATACACTTGGGAGCTGGAATCAGAAATGAAGAAAAAGTATCCTCAATTATTCCAGTAAATCTCGAGGACGAGATTTTTCTTAAGGTGGGGAGAATGTAACAACTCTCATAAAAAGTCATAATTATTAAATTAATTAGTCCAAAAGGAAACCCTAATTGAGACACCCAAGTGATTCTGAACAAACCCTAAAATTTTCATAATTTTCAGAATCAGGATTAGGGCCCCTAAAACTCAGGGGGGGTTAAACCCTATGGACGATTATCCATCTAAAACGTTGGCAGCAAGTAATTTTCGAAAATTATCAACTCAGCAAAGCTAGTGCCAAACGTGGCAACCCTATAGCTAAAAATAGGTCTCACGCGGCCCGCCTCAGGTTAAGCTTATTCTCACGCGGGCCGCCTGAGGGTAAAAATTTACCTATAAATAGTGGGGTTTGGGACTGGAATCTGGGCACTGAAACGACGTTCAAACTCCAATTCTACACTGAGTTACGTTCGAATTACTATACAAACACACACGGGTCTCGAAATTTTGCTGCAAAACAGGGTATTAGCACAATCGCTGCTACGATTCATTTTTCCGACGATCAATATATCCAATGGATGTTTAAGTGCCGCCTACATTAGGGTTATACTTTATCGTTCGTCATTAATTTGACGCATCATCGTTAATTCGATGGATAAAGTATTATACTTTGTCATTCGTCATTAATTTGACGGATCATCGTTAATTCGATGGATGAAGTATTGCACTTTTACATTCATTGTGAGAATTTGATCTCGTGAGTTATCGTAATTGCTGGATTGATTACTAACCCAGTTTTGTGTGCATTGTTATTTAAATTAGGTTAACAAGGCTAAATCATAGACTAGACTCTGTCCGTATTAAAACAGCAATGTGAGTCATTCTCTTTTTTTATCAAATTGCTTTATAAATTATTAAAATATTTTCAAAGTTATAATTACAGTGATTAAGTTTATGTAATCACCAAATTACAGCCGGTATGTGGGGTATTGTGCACAGTATTACATTTTTATCACTTTAGGTGGGCGAACCTAAATTTAGTGATATTCATCATTCATTGGGGCAGCCAATGGTGATATGACCACAGTCACCGTAAAGATTCGAGTGACAAATACTGTGGGTAGTTGGTTTGATATCAGAAACATTGTAATCTCTCTTAATACTGTAAATTATAACAAACGAGTCGTTTTAGTAAAAATGAATGATTCACCCAGTATTTCCCGCTGACAAAACCTTTTTCAAACATGTTTCAGGTGATCTGCTGTAATTCAGGAAAAAGTGCTGGGGAGCATTTCAAGCTTAAGATAGTGGCTCATTATAAAATTAAGGAAATAAGTTTGTAACATAAAGATTTTATAAAATCATACTTTTGTAAATTATCGGGGTTTTATCCCAAATTATGAAATAAAATAATCGGGGAAAATTTTAGCTTTAAACGATCCTGTTAAATAAACTTCCGCTGTTAAACTTAATCAATTAAATACCGCAGTATTTCTGTCCCGCGGCTTCTGAAACGGGTCAAACCGGGTCAGGGGCCGTGACAATTAACAAGTAATTAACGTGATAATAAATAGTGTTTACAGCACAACCTAACTTAATTAGGCCTTTGGAGTGCCTAGGAACGTCTATCCGACTTTACAGTGCGCGAATGGTGATTTGCGGAGAAACATGCTAAACGTTAAACGGCAACGAACTGATGCCGTACAAAATACTGACAACGCTGACAAGTATGAATATTACACGAATATTTTATGTCTATGAAATAAATTTTGTGAATTTATTGGGCTTCCGTGCGACACAAATGCAACATGAACTAAAAACGCGATAGCAGGAAACGCATCGGCAATGAAACGGAAGCGACAGAGATGCCTGTCATCTTCTGAACCTACATATGACGCTATATTATGCTCCGTAATAAAATTGTAGTAATTACAGTCAAAACCGGATCGAAAAACGGATCAAAGACGGCAACGATATAATTTTACGCGATTATTACTGTTATCAACGCACGAACGCGACGACGATGGATATCGACACTATTCTGACACGTTTTAACTCTGAAATATTATCTTGTTAAGCTACGGTGATTTCGGTTTTAAAAACAGGTCTCGTAGGAATTACGGGCCATTTACACATGCGATGGACTTGTGGGCCCTGGGTCCAAGCCCAAAACCCACAAGCCTAAACCTACAGTTAATATACAAGATCTCCATGAATCTTATAAAATCGTACTAAATTTCTGCAAAATCTTTATAAAAATCTTTACAAGATTTACAAAATCACTTCAAGATCTATGAAATCACAATCAAATCTTTGTAAATCCTTAGAAAATCTCTACCATATTTTGCAAGATCTCTTAAGATATCTCAACATCTTTTAAATAGGGACCATTAGCTCTTTTGTTCTCATCCCACAACAACAACAGACTTGAAGTCTGCCTTTACCTCTCTCCTTCTCTCGATCACACTCACACAACAAACACAGAGGAACCTTCTCCTCTTCACAATCAAGACCCAACCCAGCCACCCCCACCCCTCGATCTCCTCTCCCTTCTCAACGAAGATCAGGCCGGCGGAGCTCCGGCTGGTCAGACAGTCCGGCGACAACCACAGGGAACCGGCGTGGATGCCGGTGGTTTTTCAGGCAAGGCACCCCCACCCCCCTCTTGCGATCCAGAAACGGACCACCACCACTAACTGGTGGTGGTGCGGCGGCGTTACAGAAAAAGACGAGAAAGAGAGAGACCGAGGGAGAGAGAAAGAACCGGTCGGTTCGTTTGACCGGTGGTCGGCTTCAAGGTCCGGCGGACCTTGCTATTATCCGGCGGGTTTTTGGTTCGGGACTCCCGGTCCGTGTCTCGGTCCGACGAGTCACGTTAGACACGGTTTAAGTCCGGTTCAAAGAGGTGATTCAGTTGGTTTAGAGTTTGGCTCAGTTTCAGACACAACTCGGTTCAGAATGGTGGTGCGGGTCAACTCAGCTCCGGTTCGGGTGGTCTCGGTCAGATCTGGGTCACGCTTGAGCAGGTCAGTTTTGGAAGGCTCGGGTTCGGTGTTCGGGTTAATGGCTGGTTCAACTCGGTTTGACAAGGTCAAACCGAGTCAACTCAGTCAACAGTGGTTTCGGGTCAGTTGGTGTGCGGTCCAGATTGCGAAATATTCGATTCAGATATCTTCAAGTGTTTCGGTCGACTCGGTCAAACTCAGTCAACTCAGCGAGTTGACTCGATCAGCTCGGTTTTCGACACAAGAAGATGGTAAAGATTTTACGGCACAATACATTTCATTATTCTTATAATCTTATTTATTTCGTGAACGAGCTCGAACCGATACAAACTAGTGCTTAATTTACATTTTGTCGCTTTTACGAAAATTATACATATTGATATTGAGAATATTGTTGAGTTTAACAAAATATATCGACACGTGGTTGTCGGGGGCGTCCAAAAACAGAGGAAACTCTGCCCGTTTTTCGAGAAAATCCGCAAACACAAAAGGCGTTTTGTTATCGGATTCAAATAATCTTTTACAAAGACGACAATTTGGATATTATTTCGATAATGCTTTTATAAAATAAAACATGAAATAATATTTTCAATTCTTTTATTACTTTCGACAGTCCTTTCAAGTATCAAACAATACGAAATCTTTTCGTAAACTTGAATATAGTTTATATGCTATTTGAAAATATCAAACGACACGACGAGTCGGAAATTTATTTACAACAAATAAATATAATTATTATATTTATTATAAACTTCAGAATTTCGACAACTCCTTTATAAAGCCAATATAATTATTTATATTGTTTCAAACGCCGAACACACATTCGTTTATAAAAATAAATATAGTTATATATTTATTTTCAAACACGACAATCCGACGATTCTTTCATGAATATGACTTTTTATATTCGCGTCAAACGCCTAAATGGCATAGACATACACCTTGATAAATATCATACGAGACGTATATATGATACGAATTGGTTATACGTTATTTTCATACAAACTTTTGTACATACACGTACGATTTCTCGAGACAACTAACGCGATTATATCAATATATTTATATACTTTTATATAAATATTCATATATTTTGAACCTCACGAGAACTAAGTCTTTTCGAGACTTCTAAAATACCGACGAATAAACGAATTACGCAAGCATAACTTCTTCGCCTCTTTCAAGTTAACAACTTACTGTCGAATCGTTCGGCTAACGATTCGGTAGAGCTCGGTGACACGTAGACTAGTTACCGCTTTTATTTAGAAACTTATTAGATATTCCGTGTTAGGAATATTGTAGAATGCATGCTAGCGAGTCTCATTTTGGAAACGACATCACGGAGTCGTAAATAGCTAGCTTTGCACATGGAAATTAAGGTGAGTTCATAACCCCCACTTTTTACTGTTTACATTTTTGTAAATGTTTTCGGGGTGGAAAGACATGCACGTTTTGCAAAAACATACAAAGTTCTGAACAAATGCAAAACTCGTATTTCTAAATCATATTACGAAGGGATTTCGAGGAACTCAAATGATTTACGAAAGGTTTATACTAAACATACCGGTTTTTACAAAACAAATGCGTATTATCGAAAGGTGAATGATTTTTCATGACTAAGGATGGGATCATCTGGTGATAATATTGAGGAAGGATCAGTCTTAGAGACTGGGGGAGGATCAGTCTTAGAGACTGGGGTAAAATACATGTACAATGATTACAGATACTTACAGACATTTTTATACATGGTATGGTTAGCTTAAGGAGGGTTTACTACTTAGATCATGTGAGTGGGTAGGCGCAACTTGAGGCCATTAATCCTCATTGTAGGACCGAGGGACAGTAGCGGTAGATCTATCTGGGTGTAGCGAGCCCAGCCCCAGGCCCAACAGTACGGACCTCGGGGTGACTTTGTGCCCGACGCATAAATCTGCTAGGTTTGAGTCTTCCTACTTGCACTTCACACATATCAATGGCCTTGCAAACCATTGGTGATCTCTTTATTTCCTTATTTGCCACATACCAGGGACATATATACTTACGAAACTACTTGTTCATACAAATTAAATACCATGTTTTATACAAAATTCAAAGCACAGGATTATGCGGATATGGAGTCAAAGTCAGGGTGGGCATTGACGGTTATACGAACATTACAAATACAAGACTTTACAAATACATGGTTTTTATGAACATACTGTGTTACAAACACAGCGTTTCCATATAACTTGGCAAGAAAATGACTTTTGGTTCGTTTTCTCAATACTTTTCCAAAAACCGGTTATTCCAAAGATTTATTTCAAATCTTTCACAACTCAAAAGATTTATTTCAAATCTTTCATAACTCAAAAGATTTATTTCAAATCTTTCATAACTCAAAAGATTTATTTCAAATCTTTTACAAACAAACTATGAACTCGCTCAACTTTATGTTGATTTTTTCGCATGTTTCTTTCTCAGGTTGCATTTCTAAGACAAGGCACGGTTGGAATAGGAGAACCATTAGAGACTCGAGTACTTAGTGGGCGTTCAATTTCTAGAAGACTTAGCTTAATTGCTTCCGCTGTGCAATGAAGATACCAGTCCAGTCACGCCAATGCTCTGATAATTTCGGGGTGTGACAGATTGGTATCAGAGCTATAGGTTACAGCGAATAAGGTTCTCTGTAGAGATACCTAGGCTCTAACCTCACTTTCCTCTGGGAACTTAGAATATTAAAACCTGAATACATACAGAACGCATAGTACTCGAATATGGTCTCCAACCGTTGCCGAAAAACCAACAGTCAAGATTTTGTTTTCAAACATACGCTAAAGTTGTGTTTTACACACGGTACATGAAACGATTACATACAGTACACAAAACTCTGAGAGTTTAGGAAACATGCATTTAAAGACCTTCGGAAACTTGTGTTGAAGTTCATTAAAGGTCATCACGTAGGAACCGCGAATATTAACTCGGGTACACACTATTATCCATATTGTCTATGATATTTTAACTTCCCGAGCAGGCAGCCTACGCATAACGAAACGCTAGTGCTCGACAATACATGAAACTCAAACTTTACGTCAACGAATGTCGAAGTACATCACATTCTACGCAGAACGTAACGCTAGTGCACAGGTATACGTGAAACTTAAGCTATACATCAACGGAGGTTGAAGTACGACACATACGACTATCGAGGCGAGGCCTTTGAGAAGGAACGATGACACAAATCTAACGACGACGCTAGATCCCTGTCAGCAGGAGAACTAACGATCAGGAAACGACAACTTATCACGCGATCCTGCAACGACACAAATCACGCCTGGGAGAAGACGATTGTCTCCGCATCCCCCCCACCTAACTAATGAAGAATACGCTATGTTCGACATTCCATGGTAATGTCACCTAACAATTGGTCGTCACACGAAACCCCAGGTAAAGTCCTCAAATTTCTTTTATTGAAATTTCGAATTTCACACTTACCGAGTAGATTTTCGTATCTCTACTCCTCTTAATGGTCATTGTATCACGATCATTTCTTTACAAGTTACATACATGGTTTTTCGTTGTAACCATGCCTAAAGTTTTCTTGTCAATACATATATTTATTGTCGGATTGCGCTAAAACCAAGTTCGATTGTTTGAACTTCTGCATTACACATACTCAATTCAAGATACCATATGATGTATTGAAGACATCATATTCAAATTCGTTTTAACAAGAGTTTCATTTATTCCGAGTCGAAATAAACTTGTTTGGCATTCGACTCCATTAAATTGTCTGTTGATTTCGACACCATGTGATGGTGATTTTCATTAGTTTGAAGCTTGCGCTAAACTCATCTCATGCACGGATTTAATTAATTATTTATTTATTTGCTTTAAATCCGCTTCGATTTATCATAGTTAAGCGGTCTTAACACAATTGTGCGTTATGACAATGGTACACAAATTCGGTGTACCTACTAACGGTTCTTTCAACATCAATCGAATATTTTACGATAATTATTGTTTCTTCATCTTCGACCGAAAACATTATTTCTTTGATGTTCCATTTTCAATTGAAAATCTTTCGATGTTTGTTGGAACAAACATTCTTATTTACTTCATTGCGCTTTCATTTGACTTCAAACACGGTGAATTTGTTTGATCAACGCCATGGTTGAATTAATTAAGTCACTACGACACCTTGTGGTGTCAGTACAAACTTGTAGCTTGGGCTAATTATATGATTGAGCGTTTCATGTAAAACAACAGGTGATACTTGTTCGATCACCGCTATATTCGAATTGCTTCATTCACTAAGACACCTTGTGGCGTTGGTATAACTTGCAGCTTGTGCTGATCACGATCGAGCGTTTCATGCAAACTATTTGAGATTGTTGATTCTAAGTTCATCCAGTGGATGTTATTGCTTCTAGAACTCATTCACAGGTTATAAACGTTCATATGGAATTCGATTGGTCGAAGTTCCTGTTCATTGTTGGATCCTTGTTAACTTAGTCGCACTGGTGACTGTATCATTACGTCTCGTTTCCTTTGGCATCAATTACTGAGACACATTTCTTTTAAAACCGTTGGGATTCCTATTGTGGAGGAATGTCATTAAATTCACATGACTCGAATAAGTCTTGTTTCGATTACACGGTCATTCACTTTGTTATGATTCGGACTTACCTGCAAACAACACAATTCTGAGGGGATAACATGGTCTAAATTTCGAGGACGAAATTTTTGTAACAGGGGGAGAATGTGACAACCGGTGATTTACGGCACCTAATTACGTAATTAACAAGTAATTAACGCGATAATAAATAGTGTTTACAGCACAACTTAACTTAATTAGGCCATTGGAGTGCCTAGGAACGTCTATTCGACTTTACAGTGCGCGAATGGTGACTTGCGGAGAAACATGCTAAATGTTAAACGGCAACGAACTGATACCGTACAAAATACTGACAACGCAGACATGTATGAATGTTACACGAATATTTTATGTCTATGAAATAAATTTTTTGAATTTATTGGGCTTCCGTGCGACACAAATGCAACATGAACTAAAAACGCGATAGCAGGAAACGCATCGGCAATGAAACGGAAGCGACAGAGATGCCTGTCATCTTCAGAACCTACATATGACGCTATATTATGCTCCGTAATAAAATTGTAGTAATTACAGTCGAAACCGGATCGAAAAACGGATCAAAGACGGCAACGCAATAATTTTACGCGATTATTACTGTTATCAACGCACGAACGCGACGACGATGGATATCGACACTATTCTGACACGTTTTAACTCTGAAATATTATCTTGTTAAGCTACGGTGATTTCGGTTTTAAAAACAGGTCTCGTAGGAATTACGGGTCATTTACACATGCGATGGACTTGTGGGCCCTGGGCCCAAGCCCAAAACCCACAAGCCTAAACCTACACTTAATATACAAGATCTCCATGAATCTTATAAAATCGTACTAAATTTCTGCAAAATCTTTATAAAAATCTTTGCAAGATTTACAAAATCACTTCAAGATCTATGAAATCACAATCAAATCTTTGTAAATCCTTAGAAAATCTCTACCATATTTTGCAAGATCTCTTAAGATATCTCAGCATCTTTTAAATAGGGACCATTAGCCCTTTTGTTCTCATCCCACAACAACAACAAACTTGAAGTCTGCCTTTACCTCTCTCCCTCTCTCGATCACACTCACACAACAAACACAGAGGAACCTTCTCCTCTTCACAATCAAGACCCAACCCAGCCACCCCCACCCCTCGATCTCCTCTCCCTTCTCAACGAAGATCAGGCCGGCGGAGCTCCGGCTGGTCAGACAATCCGGCGACAACCACAGGGAACCGGCGTGGATGCCGGTGGTTTTTCAGGCAAGGCACCCCCACCCCCCTCTTGCGATCCAGAAACGGACCACCACCACTAACGGGTGGTGGTGCGGCGGCGTTACAGAAAAAGACGAGAAAGAGAGAGACCGAGGGAGAGAGAAAGAACCGGTTGGTTCGTTTGACCGGTGGTCGGCTTCTAGGTCCGGCGGACCTTGCTATTATCCGGCGGGTTTTTGGTTCGGGACTCCCGGTCCGTGTCTCGGTCCGACGAGTCACGTTAGACTCGGTTTAAGTCCGGTTCAAAGAGGTGATTCAGTTGGTTTAGAGTTTGGCTCAGTTTCAGACACAACTCGGTTCAGAATGGTGGTGCGGGTCAACTCAGCTCCGGTTCGGGAGGTCTCGGTCAGATCTGGGTCACGCTTGAGCAGGTCAGTTTTGGAAGGCTCGGGTTCGGTGTTCGGGTTAATGGCTGGTTCAACTCGGTTTGACAAGGTCAAACCGAGTCAACTCAGTCAACAGTGGTTTCGGGTCAGTTGGTGTGCGGTCCAGATTGCGAAATATTCGATTCAGATATCTTCAAGTGTTTCGGTCGACTCGGTCAAACTCAGTCAACTCAGCGAGTTGACTCGGTCAGCTCGGTTTTCGACACAAGAAGATGGTAAAGATTTTACGGCACAATACATTTCATTATTCTTATAATCTTATTTATTTCGTGAACGAGCTCGAACCGATACAAACTAGTGCTTAATTTACATTTTGTCGCTTTTACGAAAATTATACATATTGATATTGAGAATATTGTTGAGTTTAACAAAATATATCGACACGTGGTTGTCGGGGGCGTCCAAAAACAGAGGAAACTCTGCCCGTTTTTCGAGAAAATCCGCAAACACAAAAGGCGTTTTGTTATCGGATTCAAATAATCTTTTACAAAGACGACAATTTGGATATTATTTCGATAATGCTTTTATAAAATAAAACATGAAATAATATTTTCAATTCTTTTATTACTTTCGACAGTCCTTTCAAGTATCAAACAATACGAAATCTTTTCGTAAACTTGAATATAGTTTATATGCTATTTGAAAATATCAAACGACACGACGAGTCGGAAATTTATTTACAACAAATAAATATAATTATTATATTTATTATAAACTTCAGAATTTCGACAACTCCTTTATAAAGCCAATATAATTATTTATATTGTTTCAAACGCCGAACACACATTCGTTTATAAAAATAAATATTGTTATATATTTATTTTCAAACACGACAATCCGACGATTCTTTCATGAATATGACTTTTTATATTCATGTCAAACGCCTAAATGGCATAGACATACACCTTGATAAATATCATACGAGACGTATATATGATACGAATTGGTTATACGTTATTTTCATACAAACTTTTGTTCATACACGTACGATTTCTCGAGACAACTAACGCGATTATATCAATATATTTATATACTTTTACATAAATATTCATATATTTTGAACCTCACGAGAACTAAGTCTTTTCGAGACTTCTTAAATACCGACGAATAAACGAATTACGCAGGCTTAACTTCTTCGCCTCTTTCAAGTTAACAACTTACTGTCGAATCGTTCGGCTAACGATTCGGTAGAGCTCGGTGACACGTAGACTAGTTACCGCTTTTATTTAGAAACTTATTAGATATTCCGTGTTAGGAATATTGTAGAATGCACGCTAGCGAGTCTCATTTTGGAAACGACATCACGGAGTCGTAAATAGCTAGCTTTGCACATGGAAATTAAGGTGAGTTCATAACCCCCACTTTTTACTGTTTACATTTTTGTAAATGTTTTCGGGGTGGAAAGACATGCACGTTTTGCAAAAACATACAAAGTTCTGAACAAATGCAAAACTCGTATTTCTAAATCATATTACGAAGGGATTTCGAGGAACTCAAATGATTTACGAAAGGTTTATACTAAACATACCGGTTTTTACAAAACAAATGCGTATTATCGAAAGGTGAATGATTTTTCATGACTAAGGATGGGATCATCTGGTGATAATATTGAGGAAGGATCAGTCTTAGAGACTGGAGGAGGATCAGTCTTAGAGACTGGGGTAAAATACATGTACAATGATTACAGATACTTACAGACATTTTTATACATGGTATGGTTAGCTTAAGGAGGGTTTACTACTTAGATTATGTGAGTGGGTAGGCGCAACTTGAGGCCATTAATCCTCATTGTAGGACCGAGGGACAGTTGCGGTAGATCTATCTGGGTGTAGCGAGCCCAGCCCCAGGCCCAACAGTACGGACCTCGGGGTGACTTTGTGCCCGACGCATAAATCTGCTAGGTTTGAGTCTTCCTACTTGCACTTCACACATATCAATGGCCTTGCAAACCATTGGTGATCTCTTTATTTCCTTATTTGCCACATACCAGGGACATATATACTTACGAAACTACTTGTTCATACAAATTAAATACCATGTTTTATACAAAATTCAAAGCACAGGATTATGCGGATATGGAGTCAAAGTCAGGGTGGGCATTGACGGTTATACGAACATTACAAATACAAGACTTTACAAATACATGGTTTTTATGAACATACTGTGTTACAAACACAGCGTTTCCATATAACTTGGCAAGAAAATGACTTTTGGTTCGTTTTCTCAATACTTTTCCAAAAACCGGTTATTCCAAAGATTTATTTCAAATCTTTCACAACTCAAAAGATTTATTTCAAATCTTTCATAACTCAAAAGATTTATTTCAAATCTTTCATAACTCAAAAGATTTATTTCAAATCTTTTACAAACAAACTATGAACTCGCTCAACTTTATGTTGATTTTTTCGCATGTTTCTTTCTCAGGTTGCATTTCTAAGACAAGGCACGGCTGGAATAGGAGAACCATTGGAGACTTGAGTACTTAGTGGGCGTTCAATTTCTAGAAGACTTAGCTTAATTGCTTCCGCTGTGCAATGAAGATACCAGTCCAGTCACGCCAATGCTCTGATAATTTCGGGGTGTGACATCTCTTCTGTTGGCTCTTATACACTCTGTGTTGGTCTCTAAGTCCTCGAAGATTTAGAGCAAACTGACCAGTAGTGTTATTCTTGTTGTTAGCATTGTTGGATCTGCTGGTTCTTGTGAACTTCAGGTCTGGTAATTTTTGGAGTTGCTTTGCACCCGCTGTGAGATTGTTCTATCTCTTCTCTTTTAATTTCTGTTGATTGGATTAGCTGAAGTCGGGGTAGTGAGGACCGACACTTTTATTTGATTGGTTGTTGTTGTGTATTATCTGATTCTTTGTGTATTTTTTCTGTTATTTGTTGGTTCTGTCTTAGTGTTTGGCTCCTGTATTAAGACCTGTCCAGGCACTATGTAACACCTCGAAAATTTGTATCCAATAAAATAACGACACATGTCGTGCAAGACAAAGGTGTTATAAACCCGGATCTAGTCAAAGATGTATGGTAGGATTTAAAAGCGTCGACATGTTAATTTAAATACCTCTGAACGACCTAATTATAAATCCCAAGACCCTAATCTATATTATAAACATCTGATATACATTCAAATCCGGTAATTACTAGTAATAATTGATTCATAATTGAAAGAATGGGGTCCTACGTGGATATGCATGACAACCTTCATTTACGGCACTTTCAAATGGATCCAAGGCAACTTTAGAACATATCATGGTGGTCTTAACTGTTTAGGACCTGTTCAAGAGGCCCCCTGCTGAAAATAGTGGCCCAAAATCGTTTTGGACATAATGGAAGGTATCCTACTGATATCACAATATATTTAAAGCATATTAACTTAGGAAACCTGTTCGTGACTCATCCGGTTACCCGTTATGCGTTATTCGCGTTCAGTTCGGTTTATGTAACTAGTTTACATAAATTAGCCGAAACGGGTCAAACCTTATCACTTTTATCTCAAAATCCAGAAGGTGTTTAGTTTACCCATATTATACAAGTCTTCAAACTTGTCGGGTCTAAAACACATTCTATTTCCGGTCTTCGCTTAATCGTGCGTTTGAACCGTATCTTTCCTTAAAACTAACCGGTCTAAGTTTAGGCTTAAATAAAGACCCGTTAGGATTCTAATAGGTTATTATAAACCTTCGTTCCAGAATAGGAGACCCGGTAAAAGCTACACGAACTTGCTATTTGTGATTGATACTTGCAAAGGTAAATACTTTTAACTTATTTTCCCTTATACGGGCTTGGGGTACGGTATCTAAAATACCGCTTGGTCGGGCATTCGACCTTAATCGATTGGTAGTTAAGTATTATCGAGATGACCCGTTTAAATTGTTTTGTTGCTTAAAGCCTTTGGGGGTTAATGACCATGTCCCGGATATCCTTGGCATCATTTTATGAAATGGCCACGACCTAAGCACGGGGTGTAGGCGTACACCCGTCAGTGCCTAAATAAATAATGTGGTATGTCTATTGATCTTTAACCCGGAACGAACCGGGCTACTGAACGCGTAAGAAACATGTAATTCGTTTACAAGTATTATATTTAAATAATTATCCCAAGTTATAAAAAGTTTGTGCCACGTGCATTCAAATCAATTTTATTAAACCTTTTCAAAATGAGTCAGTTAATTGTATTTACCAGTGTAAACTGACGTATTTTCCCAAAAAGGTTAAGTGCAGGTACTACGCAAACTAGGCTGGCTTTCTCCTAGCGTCCACAATAAGTCTCGCAAGCTTGGATGTCAAAACTGTTGAACAATGTTTCCATTTTATTTTGATCCACCTGTGGATTACTTTCAACTAATTGTGATACTTAATATTACAATATTGTTTGGTTGGAATGAATCTATCTTTTGCTTCTGCTGTGCATTTATATATTGTGTTGTTTGACTATAACGATATCAACTAAGTCACGATAATCCCCTCCGGGCCCACCGGTAATACGTAGAAATATCGGGGTGTGACAGGTTGGTATCAGAGCCAACATTGAGTGAATTAAACACTAGCCTTTTGTGTTTAATCTCAATGACACAATTGCACATACTCGAGTCTAGACAAGAACTTAGGACGATTCCTAATTTTGCTTTAATTTTTCCTTTATTGTTTGTTTTTTATTTCAATTGTATTGACAGGAAATATGCCACCAAGATTTAGAAGAGGAGGACGAGGTAAGGGGTCGATCAACGCCCCAAACGATCACGAGGCCGGGCCTTCTCACCGGCGAGCTCCTTCTACTACAATGAGTGCCGATCCTCAAGGAAACTGGAGGACCTATCTGGAGCCCGCTAGACGATCTGTCTCGCATAGCTCAACGCCTCCTTATCATCACTCATTTGGACCTCAGTCCGAAAGTGAGCCCAACAACCCACAACCTTCATATATACCTCTCCAGCGATCCCTTTTGCACCACTCCTTTGGCGACCCCACTCCTGTCTTTCAGGGCCGGTTTAACCCGGCAAACTTTATTTAAGAACCAGTGGGTTTTAACCCATTGGGACCGGAGGATCACTTTTCCGGCGATCACGCCATGGATATGGATGAAGACACCGACCCTATGGAACCACCGACTGGAACCCCCACACACCCTATTGAGGTCTCTGATGGTTCATCCTTCCACGGATCACCCTACCGTGGTCCAGACAGTTATCAAGCAAGGTTCAACCAGCATGAATGGTATTTTACACCCTCTCACCATTCATCGCCTCACCAGCAGCAGCAGCAGCAGCAGGATCCCTCCGAGGATTCACGTTTCGTGGAAGTTACGCCACCACCACCACCGCTGCCAGTTCATCAAGCACCTCCAGAACCACCAAGGCGTAGGAGAACAGGCGCACGAATATTCGCGCGAGGAGGGGATTTTCACTTTAGCACCCCCCATCACTCAAGTGGCAGTCACTATCCGCCACTGCATGAAGACCCGCAAATGGGTGGGCCTTCAAACCCAGTTCCAGAGGTGAATTCTGCACCTATGGCGCCACCACCACCGGGAATGGGTAACCCAATTCCTACGTATACAGGTTCAACAAGGTACAATCCGTTTGAGCAGTCGGCTCACACAAACTACAATTATGCTGAAGCCGACCCGTACCTTGTAGCAGCAAACTACAATGCCCTCCACCCAGAAGGGCCATATGGAGCCCCTTAAGGAGTTGTGTCACGGCCCTTGGCCCCGGTTTGACCCGGTCCAGAGCCGCGAGGCAGGAAATCCCGTGGTATTTAATTTAGCGACAGCGGAAGACTTTTTAAACAGGATCAATGATTAATAAAACTACTCGTTTATATATAATATAGGGATAATTCCCATAATTTACAAATACTTGATTTCACTAGGAAATCCTTTATTTCTTTAAAACATGTTTCTTTATTTATTTACATTGAGCCACTTTCTAAGCTTGTAGTGCTACTCAGCACTTTTCCTTTGCTCACAACAGATCACCTGAAACATGTTTGAAAAAGGTTTTGTCAGCGGGAAATACTGAGTGAATCATTCGGTTTTAGTAAAATATCCTGTTTATTATAATGTACAGTATTAAGAGCGATTACAATTGCCTCATCTTTTAAATTAACTGATCCAGTTGTCACTTTACCGGACTGTGACTGTGGACATATCACTTGTAGGGTCCTTTCACCCCAAGTGATAAATAATTAGTAGCTATGTGCACATTCCCCCACATACTGGCAGTAATTTCAGATAACAACGACTTAATCCCTGTAACTATAATTTTAATAAAAACATGCTTTTGAAAAGTATTTTGATAAAAAGAGAATGACTCACATTGTAGATTTAACGAGCAGAATATAAGCCTACTGATTAGCCTTGATTAACCTAATTTAATTAACAATGCACACACAATCAGTTAGTAACTAATACAACAGTTACGACAATTCACGAGATTAAACCTTCACATCGATTGTTTAGTGCAATACTTAACAATTCAGTGGATTCACAACGAATGACAGAGTATAGTCCGAATTCGAGCAGTACTCAAACATTCAAGTCGAAATCACAATGAATTAATAAAGTATAATCTCAATTAGAGAGGCACTTAAACAATCGTTGGATAGTTATAATCGATCGGACGTTGAATCGTAATAGCGATCGAGTTAATACCCTGATTGTGGCGTCGATTAGTGCACTGTGTGTGTTAATTGTAGTATACAGAACGTAAATTCGATTTCTGGACAGAATTCCTTCGTCGATTTTATGCCAAATTTCAAGTCCCAATGTCTGCTATTTATAGCCTAAAAATGTCCCCCCTCGCGCCACGCGAAAGGATCTCCTATTCGCGGCGCGTGGCGCGAGAGACCCTAGTCTAGCATAGGGTGTGTTCGTGTCCCAGTAGCTTAGGTGAGTTGGTTTTACGTTATTTTATATTTTTGACAACAAACTGTAAGGATATTACCGAATAGGTTTTATCCCCCCTGAGTTTTAGGGGCCCTAATCCTGATTCTGAAAATTATGAAAATTTTAGGGTTTGTTCAGAATTACTTGGGTTTCTAAATTAGGGTTTCCTATTGACCAAATTAAAATAATAACTAGGACTTTTGATGAGAGTTGTTACATTCTTCCCACCTTAATAAAAATCTCGTCCTCGAGATTTACCGGAATAAATGAGGATACTTTTTCTTCATTTCTGATTCCAGCTCCCAAGTGTATTCAGCTCCTCTTTTTGAATCCCATTTAACTTTGACTAAAACTAGTCTTTTATGTTTGAGAAACTTGATCTTTCGATCCTCAATTTGAAGAGGTTTCTCCACAAATTTTAGCTTTTCGTTTACCTCTATTTCTTGAAGAGGTACTACCAAAGATTCATCTGATAAACATTTCTTGAGATTGGATACATGAAATACATCATGTATTCCCGCTAATTCTTCAGGTAGTTGTAAACGATAAGCAACTAATCCTATACGTTGGATCACTGAAAATGGTCCTACGTATCATGGACTTAGCTTTCCTTTCTTTCCAAATCTAACTACTCCTTTCCAAGGAGAAACTTTCAATAATACTTTATCTCCTACTTGGAATTCTATTGGTTTGCGTCGATTATCTGCATAACTCTTCTGGCGATCTCGGGCTGTCTTCAACCTTTCCTTGATTTGAGTAATCTTGTCGGTTGTCTCTTGCACTATTTCAGGCCCTGATAATTGACTTTCTCCTATTTCTGCCCAACAAACTGGAGTTCTACACTTTCTTCCATAAAGTGCCTCAAATGGAGCAGTTTCAATACTTGAATGATAACTATTGTTATAGGAGAATTCAATTAATGGTAAATGATCATCCCAACATCCACCAAAATCAATTACACATGCTCGGAGCATGTCTTCCAGTGTTTGTATTGTCCTTTCACTTTGTCCGTCTGTTTGAGGATGATATGTAGTGCTTAAATTTAGTCGAGTTCCCATTGCTTGCTGGAAACTTTTCCAGAAATGGGAAGTGAAACGACTATCTCTATGGAGAGTGGGACTCCATGTAAAGATACTACTTCGTCTACGTACAACTTGGCTAACCTTTCCATACTAAAGGTTTCCTTCATTGGTAGAAAATGAGCCGATTTGGTTAATCGATCCACAATTACCCAAATTGCATCATTACCTTTTCTGGTCTTGGGTAACTTAGTAACAAAATCCATTGTTATGAGTTCCCATTTCCATACAGGCATTTCCAATTGTTGTAGTAAACCTGAGGGTTTCTGGTGTTCTGCCTTAACTTGTGAACAAGTAAGACACTTAGATACATATTTTGCTATATCTTTCTTCATTCCTATCCACCAGAAATTCTTTCTTAAATCTTGGTACATCTTATTGTTTCCAGGGTGCATAGTATACCTAGATTTATGAGCTTCTTCTAAAATCTTATTTCTTAACTCTCCTTGTTTAGGTACCCAAATTCTTTTCTTATGGAATCTCCAAATTCCATCATTTCCTTGCTCTAGTTCTTTTATATAACCTTTCATTCTTTCAGCATCGTCCTTGATTGCTGTTTCTTGAATGTTCTTTAATTGTTCTATTAAATCTACTTGTAGATTTAATCTAAGAGCACGGACTCGCTTTTGTTTTTCATGATACTTACGACTTAAGGCATCTGCAACTACGTTTGCCTTCCCTTCGTGATATTGAATATCACAGTCGTAATCGCTTAGAATTTCCATCCATCTTCTTTGCCTCATATTTAATTCTTTCTGTCCAAATATATACCTCAAACTTTTATGATCTGTATAGACAGTAAACTTACTTCCGTACAGATAATGTCTCCAAATTTTCAAGGCAAAAATTATGGCTCCTAATTCTAAGTCATGAGTTGTATAATTTTCCTCATGCTTTTTCAACTGCCGGGAAGCATACGCAATTACCTTCTTGCGTTGCATCAATACACATCCGTATCCTAATTTTGAAGCATCACAGTATACTTCAAAATCTTCGGTTCCTTCGGGCAATGCTAAAATTGGAGCATTCGTCAATCGTTGCTTTAAAATCTTAAAAGCTTCTTCTTGCCTATGTCCCCATTCAAACTTAGTGGCTTTACAGGTTAACTTAGTCAAAGGTACAGCTATCTTAGAGAAATCCTTAATAAATCTTCTGTAATATCCGGCTAAACCTAGAAAACTTCTAATTTCCATAACTGTTTGTGGGACCTTCCATTTAGTAATTGCTTCTATTTTAGCAGGATCTACATGGATTCCTTCATGATTCACCATATGACCTAAAAATTGCACTTCCTTTAACCAAAATTCACACTTTGAGAATTTTGCATAAAGCTTTTCCTTTCTTAACAAGGTTAAGAGTGCATGCAAATGTTTGCAATGTTCTTCTTGACTTTTGGAGTAAATTAGTATATCGTCGATGAATACGATTACAAATTTATCCAGATATGGTTTACAGATCCGATTCATCATGTCCATAAATGCTGCTGGGGCATTTGTTAATCCAAAGGGCATGACTGTAAACTCATAATGACCATACCTAGTTCTGAAAGCAGTTTTAGGTATGTCTTCTTCTTCTACTTTTAACTGGTGATATCCGGATCTTAAATCTATCTTAGAAAAATACCTAGCACCATGAAGTTGATCAAAAAGATCATCAATCCTAGGTAATGGGTATCGATTCTTAATTGTAACCTTATTCAGTTCTCTATAATCGATACACATTCTCATAGATCCATCTTTCTTTTTCACAAACAACACTGGTGCTCCCCAAGGGGAAGAACTAGGTTGTATAAATCCTTTGCTTAATAATTCATCTAACTGCTTTTTCAATTCTAGCATTTCGGTAGGTGCTAATCTATAAGGTGTCTTAGCTATTGGTGTAGTACCTGGAATTAGATGAATTCTAAACTCTACTTCCCTATCTGGTGGTAACCCAGGTAATTCTTCTGGAAAGATGTCTGGGTATTCTGAAACTATAGGGATGTCCGAAAGTTCCTTACTTTTAGTGTTAATGATTACTGAAATCATATACACCATTCCTTGCTTTCGTTCATAATTAGCAACTTTCATTACTGATATGAACTTTAGTGGCTTTCGGGGTTTATCTCCGTTAATTAAAATTACCTCTCCTGTAGGAGTACGGATTTCTACGGAATTCTTGTCACAAAGGATTTGAGCATGGTTGGCTATTAACCAATCCATTCCTAATACGACATCGAATCCGGCTAAATTCATAGGTAACAGGTTTGCAGAAAACTTATGACCTAATAGTTCTATCTTACCTTCTTGCAAAACCTTATCTATGTTAACAGAATTTCCGTCTGCCGTTTCGACTGTAAAAATTTGCCTAAGGGTGGTTAAAGGTAAATTAAGAGCTTGGCAAAATGAAGTATTGATAAAACTTTGGTTTGCACCAGAGTCAAATAATACTTTTGCATAAACGTCGTGGACCAAGAACGTACCGGCTATGACATCAGGAATGAGTTCCGCTTCTTGAGTAGTTAGCTGAAATGCTCGGGCATTCTTCTTTGTTGTTCCATCAGCTGGTTTGCCTTTATTGTCTGCAGGTTTTGTCAATTTAGGACATTCGGTTCGAAAATGACCTATTTCGCCACAGTTGTAGCAGATTAGAGATTTCTTCCTGCAATTCTCCTCTTGATGTCCTGGAATTTTGCAAAAATTGCAATATCCCTTGCATTTTCCAAAATGCTTCTTTTTGCAATTTCTACAATACGGAGGAACTGAGGATTGTCCGGTTCCTCTTTTCTTGAATCGATTATTATTATTACCCACACGAAATCCTTGGGTAATCTTTTGCGCCAATTCCTTCTTTCTGTCTTCTTCTCTTGTTCGCACCAGTTCATCAGTTAGGGTATTAGCTAATTCCACAGCATCGTCAATAGTGCGAGGTCTCGCAGCTTTAACAATATTGCGGATTTCACTAATTAATCCCCATATGTAACGAGAAATGAGTACCGGTTCTGGCGAAGCCAGTGTAGGTACCACTCGTGCATATTCAAAGAATGTCGAAGTATAACTGCGGCACTCTACTCCTACCATACGATGATTTAGGAACTTATTTGCCATTTGTTCCTTCTCATATTCAGGACAATATTTCCTTTCTACAAGATTCTTGAATTCTTCCCAGTTCATGGCATAAGCCATCCTTCTTCCTTTAGCTTGTAGCACCGTATTCCACCATTCTAATGCTCCTTCCTTGAATAAATTTGATGCATACATCACCTGATCTTCTTCTGAACACTTACTTATTGCAATTACTGCTTCGGTTTTCTCTAACCAACGCAGTACTGCAGTTGCTCCTTCATTACCTGCAAATTCAGCAGGTTTGCAAGCAAGAAATTCTTTGAAAGTGCAACCAGGTGTTGCGGCTTTCATTTTCTTAGGAGGTGGAGCCTGTCGTAGATTATCATTATCATTATGATTGCTGCCTCCATTTATACTATGACTAAAATTATCTTCCTGAGTACGTTTACTAGGAATGATTTGTTGCGGTTCTACTGGATTTTTAACAGCAGCAACGAATGCTGGAATAGCATTGGCTATCCCTTGTGCAACAATATTTTCTATATCCTGTCTAGTCATATACTGGTTTTCCTGATTTTGTTCGGATTGATTCCCTTCATTAACTGGTTCATTATTAGCATTTTCCATCTGATAATTATTAAAATATATTTATTAGTATCGAGTGATAAATAAACAATTTCATAGAAGCACATAAAATCTGGTAGCACAGATATATATATCAAAATTGTCGATGTTTCGACTTCTATTTTACTTTATATATGTTAGATATGCATCCATACACACCTGTTTATCTTACACTGTTTTATTTCCCATTTTACAGAGTTATATATTTAATTATTATTATTAATATACAGACATTCTTCCCAACCCCACTATTCTTTGGTCACAGGCAGTTTAGTAATGACGTTCCCTTTCGTCGTACTTCCAGGTAATCCTTTCTCCCATATCCTTAATCCTATTTCCTGTATTTATTAGTTCTTCACCGTACTGACGGAGTTCGGCTAAGTTTTCGTAACTCATTGGAGGATTGGGGATAGGATCTGGTTCCCACTGTGGAAGAAAAGAATAAGGACTGTTGACAATATTCTGGAATGGCCAGTCATTTGTCCACCATTCTTCCATTTGACCTAAAGGTATAGTGTGGACCAGTGGATCTGGAATAGCTGGTTCCAGATTAACAGGAAGTTGGGTTTCTAGGGTAGGATATAGATTATTATGGATAGGACTAAAGACATCACAATTTGCCAGTAGACGGTCGATTTCGTCTTGGAATGTGATATTTTCGGTTTGTCTAGAACTCTCTCCCGTTTCTATTCCTTTTTGTTTATAATCGTTCCTGATCTCTATCTCTGCTGGATTTGAGCTTTCTCCGATTTCGATTCCTTTCCCTTTTTCTATAGGGTTTTCTATTTTAGGGAGTTTCCTAGTAGCTGGCTTTCTTCTGCGTACTTTTCTCCATCCTACATATCTTCTCTTCTTTTTAAGTTTTGCTTTTTCCAGCGGTGGAGCTTGGAATTCCACGGGTTCCTCTATGTCAGCAAAATAACCAGTAAAGTCGTGGGAGACTTCAATTGGTACTGGGTAGAGGTTGAGATTCTGAAATGCTTCTGATATCTCAGTCATGCTGGACAGCATATATGCAAAATGCACAAAAATGCTAAGTTAAAACTTTGGAACAAAGTTTAACAAATAAACATTAAGTTTATTGCATATGGATTTGTACAAAAGACTACAGGAAAGTGAACACACTATAATTTATTTATTTACTGGGTATTACTAGACCAGATTTTAATATTTAGAGATTTGCATTCTCTGCTACGGTAGCTAGCATATAAAGGTTTGCCCATTTTTCATCTAAGGTATCTTCCCATGGTGACTTATTGCCTAATTCTTGGATTTCTGGATTAAACCTCACTTTCTTGGCTTGGGTTTTCTTTATTTTCTCTTGTCCTTTTCTAAGAATCAAATTTCTCTTCTCTTGGGTGAGAGGGTTTTCATAATTTGCTTTACGGACAAAAATTCCTTCATCTAGATCTGCAGGGTGTTTAGAGGATGCGGTTCCTTTTCTTGTAGTTGCAGTATCTAATTTGTGGTAGATAGCAGAAATCTTGTGTTTACCCATACTGTAACTCAACAATTTATCAACATATTTTCACAGAATGGCAATTCATTTCCTAAGTATTTCATATAGGCTAAAATCAATAGTAAGCTTAAATCAGTGGCTCTGATACCACCTTTTCCTGTCACGGCCCTTGGCCCCGGTTTGACCCGGTCCAGAGCCGCGAGGCAGGAAATCCCGTGGTATTTAATTTAGCGACAGCGGAAGACTTTTTAAACAGGATCAATGATTAATAAAACTACTCGTTTATATATAATATAGGGATAATTCCCATAATTTACAAATACTTGATTTCACTAGGAAATCCTTTATTTCTTTAAAACATGTTTCTTTATTTATTTACATTGAGCCACTTTCTAAGCTTGTAGTGCTACTCAGCACTTTTCCTTTGCTCACAACAGATCACCTGAAACATGTTTGAAAAAGGTTTTGTCAGCGGGAAATACTGAGTGAATCATTCGGTTTTAGTAAAATATCCTGTTTATTATAATGTACAGTATTAAGAGCGATTACAATTGCCTCATCTTTTAAATTAACTGATCCAGTTGTCACTTTACCGGACTGTGACTGTGGACATATCACTTGTAGGGTCCTTTCACCCCAAGTGATAAATAATTAGTAGCTATGTGCACATTCCCCCACATACTGGCAGTAATTTCAGATAACAACGACTTAATCCCTGTAACTATAATTTTAATAAAAACATGCTTTTGAAAAGTATTTTGATAAAAAGAGAATGACTCACATTGTAGATTTAACGAGCAGAATATAAGCCTACTGATTAGCCTTGATTAACCTAATTTAATTAACAATGCACACACAATCAGTTAGTAACTAATACAACAGTTACGACAATTCACGAGATTAAACCTTCACATCGATTGTTTAGTGCAATACTTAACAATTCAGTGGATTCACAACGAATGACAGAGTATAGTCCGAATTCGAGCAGTACTCAAACATTCAAGTCGAAATCACAATGAATTAATAAAGTATAATCTCAATTAGAGAGGCACTTAAACAATCGTTGGATAGTTATAATCGATCGGACGTTGAATCGTAATAGCGATCGAGTTAATACCCTGATTGTGGCGTCGATTAGTGCACTGTGTGTGTTAATTGTAGTATACAGAACGTAAATTCGATTTCTGGACAGAATTCCTTCGTCGATTTTATGCCAAATTTCAAGTCCCAATGTCTGCTATTTATAGCCTAAAAATGTCCCCCCTCGCGCCACGCGAAAGGATCTCCTGTTCGCGGCGCGTGGCACGAGAGACCCTAGTCTAGCATAGGGTGTGTTCGTGTCCCAGTAGCTTAGGTGAGTTGGTTTTACGTTATTTTATATTTTTGACAACAAACTGTAAGGATATTACCGAATAGGTTTTATCCCCCCTGAGTTTTAGGGGCCCTAATCCTGATTCTGAAAATTATGAAAATTTTAGGGTTTGTTCAGAATTACTTGGGTTTCTAAATTAGGGTTTCCTATTGACCAAATTAAAATAATAACTAGGACTTTTGATGAGAGTTGTTACAAGTTGGATACCCAACTCATGGATACCAGGTACCTGCTCAACCTCCGTTGCCGCACCAGCCACAGCCACCACGGTTTTCCCCACCAGAACAGGAGGAAATCCTACAAAGGCTAAGCAGGGTGGAACATGAATTCCAAGAAGAACGTAGGAACAACAGGGGATTCCTCAAGGGCTTAGAAAGCTTTTTAAAGGGGAAGAAGAAGAGGGATCATTAAATCCCTATATATATTGTTGTAATTCCTATTTCAATAAAGTCCCTGCGTGGACATTTGTTTATGTACTTAGTCCCTGCGTGGACTTGTCTTTTTATTCCCTGCGTGGACATCTATTTTTAGTGATTGGTCCCTGCGTGGACTTGTATTTCAGTTCAGCCCCTGCGTGGGTAAGTGTTTGTTAGAAGTCCCGTTTAGGGCAATGTGTACTCTCTTAAATGTTTAATGGAATGTTAAGTTTATAAATTTCATTTTTGCCATTATATGCATAAATATGTTATACATGAAATAAATAAATTAAAAATCATTCCTTTTAAAAATAATCTGCCTATTTAAATATTAACTAAGAATCTTAAAGGTATAACCTAGCCTGCAAGTCATTATAAGACTTAGCCAAGATGGTAAGACCTGTTAAAAGATTCAAATCTCTGTTAACATCTGAAAACATGTTAACACTCCTGGCAAACGTGATTCGTTAAAATCACACACGTCATTTTTATAATAGGATTCTTCAAAAGATTCCTATCCTAACCTGATGACATATAAATCATGGGTTTAACTCATCAATTAAGATGACCATATATTGAACATCCATAGGTAATGTAGTGCCTACGGGCCATACTCATTGTCATATAAGACAAAAGACAGCAGTACTCTACGACTCCCTGTCAGAAAAAGGTAAAGAACTATGTTCGAACCTTCATGCCTTGATTCTCTGAAATCATGGCTTATAATTTAAAAATGTCCCTGTGACTAGGCCTTTTGTGCCACTAATAATACTATTATTGTTTTATAATTAGGATAATTATAATAAAAATCCTAAATAAATATGATTAATAAATTAACCAAATATGGTCTATGTTTACCATGGTTAATGAATTGCCATAAAAGACAATTCCATAATAAACTATTGTCAATAACTTATGTAACAGTTCAACTACATGGCTGACTCGGATGAGATCAACAGCCACCCAAAAGAGGACCATGATAATACCCGAATTAACATAGCGGGTGCAGAGCTCCAAGCGTTAATTGACAATGCTGTTACAAAAGCCTTGAATAGGCAGTATAGTGAGTCGAGCGGTACTCGAAGCAGGACCCAATCAGTACCCCACTCCAAGCCTAAGACTCATTCAGAGGCTCACAGCAAGCCGCCCTCTAAGAAAAATGAGCCAAAGAAAGATGATGAACGACACTCATCAAACCAAAGGAGTGTTCCCTCTCAAAGGACCATACTGAACCAAGGACCCCGTGATAAGGGTTGCTCCTATAAGTATTTTGTTTCATGCAAACCCAGGGATTTCACTGGGGAAAAAGGAGTTATAGACTGCATGACTTGGTTGGATGAGATGGACACTGTGGTTGATATCAGTGGTTGTGCTGATAAGGATGTGGTAAAGTTCGTGTCTCAGTCGTTCAAAGGTGAGGCACTAGCCTGGTGGAGATCTTTGATCCAAGCTACAGGGAAAATCCCATTGTACAATCTGACATGGGATCAGTTTATGACATTGATTAGAGAAAACTACTGCCCTCAGCATGAGGTAGAAAAGATTGAGTCGGATTTTCTGTCATTGGTAATGAAAATCTGGATTGCCAAGCTTACCTTACGAGCTTTGATACAGTGTCAAGGTTGGTTCCTTATCTTGTGACCCCGGAACCCAAAATAATAGCTCTTTTCATTGGGGGGTTAGCCCCAGAGATTAAGGCAAGTGTAAAAGCCTCTCGGCCAGCTACATTCAGGTCTGCAGCTGATATATCCTTGTCCCTCACACTGGACGCGGTCAGGCAGACATCACTGAGGAACACGGATGCCGAGAAAAGGAAGCGTGAAGATGACAATTCACGACGGTCAGACAAGAAGCACAGGGGAAACAATGACCACAAGAAAAGTTCTGGATATAAGAAAGATGGTCAGCAGTCGGGTGATAAACCCAAATGTAAGATCTGCAAGAAACAGCACTTCGGGAAGTGCAGATATGAATCGAACTCGCAGACACAGTCGAGGACTTTTGCATGTGGGATTTGCAAGTCTTCTGAGCACAAGACATTAGATTGCAAAAAGTTGAAAGATGCTACGTGCTATAGCTGCAACGAAAAAGGGCATATCAAGTCCAACTGCCCAAAACTCGCAAAGAAGACTGAGGATGGGAAAAAGACCAATGCTAGGGTCTTCCGGATGGATGCAAAGGAAGCCGTCTAGGACGACAATGAGATCACAGGTACTTTCCTCATAAATGATGTTTATGCAAGAGTACTTTTTGATTCAGGTGCTGATAAGTCATTCGTAGACAATAAGTTTTGTGAATTGTTGAACTTACCTGTTAAAACCTTAAGTGTGAAATATGAGGTGGAATTAGCTGATGGAACCATAGAAACCGCATCAACCGTGTTAGATGGATGTGTTATATCCATTAGGAACCATTCTTTTCCATTGTATTTACTTCCTTTGAAATTAGCCGGTTTCTATGTAGTAATAGGCATGGATTGGTTGTCTCGCAACTAAGCCCAGATCGTTTGTGCTAAGAAGCAAGTGGTTGTCAAGACTCCTCATGGTGAGCCTTTGACAATCCAAGGAGATACTAAGTACGGAATGCCTGAGCAAGCGTCCATGCTCAAGGCATCAGGGTGTCCGACGAAGGGTTGTGTTATCTATATGGCACAAGTAACCATTGATGAACCAAAGCCTAAAATTGAAGACATACCTATTATCTCTGAATATCCAGAAGTATTCCCTGAAGAACTACCTGGTTTACCCCCAGATAGGCAAGTAGAATTCAGAATTGACATCATCCCTGGAGCAGCACCTGTTGCTAGAGCACCTTATAGGTTGGCACCAACAGAGATGAAGGAATTGAGAACACAACTAGATGAATTGCTAGCCAAAGGTTTCATTAGACCTAGTTCGTCTCCTTGGGGAGCACCAATCTTATTTGTCAAAAAGAAGGATGGATCGATGCGTCTATGCATCGATTACCGTGAGCTTAATAAGGTCACTATCAAGAATAGGTATCCATTACCCAGGATCGACGACTTGTTCGATCAGCTTCAAAGGGCAAGTTACTTCTCTAAGATTGACTTAAGGTCAGGCTATCACCAACTGAAGGTTAGAGATGAAGATGTACACAAGACTGCATTTAGGACTCGTTATGGTCATTACGAGTTCCTAGTGATGCCTTTTGGGCTCACTAATGCACCAGCGGCATTCATGGATCTCATGAACCGTGTCTGCAAACCATACTTGGACAAATTTGTTATTGTCTTCATTGACGACATTCTGATTTATTCAAAGAATTAGGCCGACCATGAGAAACATCTTCGATGTATTCTTTCACTACTTCAGCAGGAGAAGCTCTACGCCAAATTCTCTAAATGTGAATTTTGGCTTCGTGAAGTCCAATTTCTTGGACATGTGGTTAGTGAACGCGGAATCCAAGTAGATCCCGCTAAGGTTGAAGTTGTCATGAATTGGCAAGAGCCGAAGACGCCCACAGAAATTCACAGTTTCTTGGGATTGGCAGGATACTACAGGCGCTTTATTGAAAAATTTTCAAGGATTGCTGCACCCCTAACTTCTTTGACTAGGAAGGATATTAAGTTCAACTGGGGACACAAGCAGCAAGAATCTTTCGATATTTTGAAGCAGAAGTTGAGCAACACCCCTGTACTGACATTGCCTGAAGGTACCGAAGAATTCATGGTTTACTGCGACGCATCACACACTGGCATGGGGTGTGTGCTTATGCAGAAAGGAAAGGTTATTGCCTATGCCTCACGACAGTTAAAGGTGCACGAAAAGAATTACACCACCCATGACTTGGAGTTGGGTGCCGTTGTATTTGCACTGAAGCTATGGAGGCACTATCTGTATGGTATCAAATGTGTGATCTATTCTGATCACAAGAGCCTCCAGCACCTGTTTAACCAAAAGGATTTGAACATGAGGCAGCGATGCTGGATGGAAACTTTGAATGATTATGATTGTGAAATAAGATACCATCCTGGCAAGGCGAATGTAGTCGCAGATGCCTTAAGTCGAAAGGAAAGAGTGAAGCCTATAAGAATCAATGCCAAGAGCATTGAGATAAAGAATGGTTTGAACGAAAGGTTATTAGCTGCACAGAAGGAAGCTGTGTTGGAAGCTAACTATCCTAATGAAAAACTAGGAGTAACTGAAGAACAGTTATCCTATGGCAAGGGCGGAATTCTAAGGTTAAATGGACGAATATGGGTTCCAGTTAATGGAGGACTTCGAGATGTTATTCTCCAGGAAGCCCACAGCTCTAAATACTCCGTTCACCCTGGAGCTGATAAAATGTACCAGGATCTGAAGGCGAACTTTTGGTGGATAGGCTTGAAGAAGTCTATAGCTACCTATGTAGCTAAATGTTTGACGTGTGCACAAGTCAAAGCTGAACATCAGAAGCCGTCAGGTTTGCTACAACAGCCTGAACTTCCCACGTGGAAGTGGGAAATGGTGACAATGGATTTCATCACCAAGTTGCCAAAGACAAGGAAAGGAAATGATACCATATGGGTGATAGTTGACAGATTGACTAAGTCAGCACATTTCCTACCCATCAAGGAGACCTATAGCTCCGACATGTTAGCCCAGTTGTACGTATATCAGATTGTATCTCTGCATGGCGTACCAGTGTCTATTATCTCTGACAGAGATACTAGATACACGTCACATTTTTGGAAAAGTTTCCAACAATCTCTGGGCACGCGCTTAAATTTTAGTACGGCTTACCATCCTCAGACGGACGGCCAAAGTGAGCGTACAATCCAAACGTTGGAAGACATGCTTCGTGCATGTGTGATTGACTTAGGTGGTAGTTGGGATAACCACCTGCCATTAATCGAGTTCTCGTATAACAATAGCTATCATACCAGCATCAAAGCCGCACCTTTCGAGGCCTTGTATGGTAGAAAATGCAGAACGCCCGTTTGTTGGGCGGAAGTTGGAGATGTCCAACTGACAGGACCTGAAATAGTCTTTGAAACGACAGACAAGATTGTCCAGATTCGTGACCGCTTGAAAGCTGCCCGAGATAGGCAGAAAAGCTACGCAGATTTAAAGCGTAAACCTATGAAATTCGAGGTAGGTGATAAAGTGTTGCTTAAAGTATCACCCTGGAAGGGAGTAATGCGATTTGGTAAGAAAGGTAAGTTAAGCCCGAGATACATAGGACCATTCGAGGTCATCGAATGTGTCAGATCAGTTGCATATAAGTTAAAATTACCTGAAGAGCTCAGTGGTATTCACAATGTATTCCACATCTGCAATCTGAAGAAGTGTTTCACTGATGAATCACTAGTTATACCGCATACAGATGTGCACATAGAAGAGAGCTTGAAGTTTGTTGAAAAACCTGTGTCGATCGAGGATTGACAAGTTAAGAAGCTTCGAAGGAAGCATGTGCCAATAGTAAAGGTTAAATGGGATGCCCGTAGAGGTCCCGAGTACACATGGGAGGTTGAGTCCACAATGAAAGAAAAGTACCCTCATTTATTTCAGTAAATCTCGAGGTCGAGATTTCTTTTAAGGGGGTGAGGATGTAACACCTCGAAAATTTGTATCCAATAAAATAACGACACGTGTCGTGCATGACAAAGGTGTTATAAACCCGGATCTAGTCAAAGATGTATGGTAGGATTTAAAAGCGTCGACATGTTAATTTAAATACCTCTGAACGACCTAATTATAAATCCCAAGACCCTAATCTATATTATAAGCATCTGATATACATTCAAATCCGGTAATTACTAGTAGTAATTGATTCATAATTGAAAGAATGGGGTCCTACGAGGATATGCACGACAACCTTCATTTACGGCACTTTCAAAAGGATCCAAGGCTACTTTAGAACATATCATGGTGGTCTTAACTGTTTAGGACCTGTTCAAGAGGCCCCCTGCTGAAAATAGTGGCCCAAAATCGTAATACACTAGTTGCCTGTTCGAAGCTTGAAAGGGTAAATTTTTTTTGCCTTCTGGTAAAGGCTTACGGACCGTAAAGGTCCTGCCTTACGGTCCGTAAGGCATCCCCAGCGAGCAGAATGATGACAGGTTCCTGTTATAAACAATTAACCGACTTAAAATGTCATTTTCCACTTCCATGGGCGACCCCTACTTGCTTTTAGACCTTAGGGACACTTGTGAATGATCCATGATCAGTTGTAGCATTGTTTGTCATGATCACAAGCAATCAAACTCACTATAAAAGGTCCCTCATGTTGCAACTTTGTGATCATGCTTTCCATCTGCATTTGTGGAACTTCCTGGAGCATAAGATCAGTCCCCAAGCATCTCTAATCGTGCATTAGACCTTGGTAAGTATCCTTGACCTTCCTTAATTGAGTTTTGCTTAGTTATTAGCTTAAAAGTCAAACCGTCATAATTAAGGATTGACTTATTGATTAATCACAAATGGTCCAGTGATTAGTCAAACTTAAGGTAGTTATAGGTTGGTAATTATGTGGGCAATAAACCCTTAAAAGGGCACCCTATGATTCCCGCTCTAACTAGTCGGGTCAAAGTTGTTTATAAAAAGTCAACAGAACCATAATTTTCGGATTAACGCATAATTAACAATGCAGAAGGCGTGTAACCTATTTTGTCACTCATATAATTTGGTAATAAGTATAAGAACTGGTCTAAGCTTGTTTGATCCGACAATTTTCTGTTTAGACCCGGTACGGAACCGAAAGTCGCAAAACTTTGACTTTTGCTTTGACTTCAGTTCTGACCCATATTGGTACGATTTAGATTTTCCTTAGGGCTTCATTAGGACCAGGTTACATGTTGGTATAACCCTCTGTGGTTGGTTCATTGATTGCCCGATTCGTTTACACGTTTCCGTTAATTGCTTAATGTTGACCATAATGCCCTTTTGACCATAAAACGAGAATTTTGGATATGTGAGAGGACAATAATCTTTGTTGCTGAATTATAAACATGTCCCTAAAATTTCATATCAGTTAGAGGTCTAGATTAGGAGTTATGCTCAATAGCGCACTTAAAAAGCTTTTTGTTAATTAAACGGCGCAATTAGCATAAAGCCTATCTAAACCCAATTTTTGACACCAAACCTTTTACCGACTGATGTAATATAATATTTTGGGATTTTTAAAGATTTTTAATTATTTTTAACCTGCTCATAACCTAAGGGTATGGCGTTGATTCGGTAAATACCGATTATACCCTTTTTGTTTATAAAATGAGTTCTACATAGTATTTTGACACCAATCCAATTGCTACTGATTTTATATAATAAATGAAGTATTTTGAACTTTATAACCTGATCAGAAAACTCAGATTTCCTGTATAACCCGGAAATCGCTTAAAATGACTTTTTACGCGTATTAAACACCTAGTATGGGTTTAAAACCATTTTGTCATATAAGACTTATTACCAACTGATATGACCTATTAAAATAAGTTATTTTACTGATGTATTCGGACCCGAATCTCAGAATTTCATTTAATCTCTTTTAGAACCTTTAAAATGACCAAAATACCCCGACGGGGCTTAAATTAAGATTAAACTCGTTTTGGACATAATGGAAGATATCCTACTGATATCACAACATATTTAAAGCATATTAACTTAGGAAACTTGTTCGTGACTCATTCGGTTACCCGTTATGCGTTATTCGCGTTCAGTTCGGTTTATGTAACTAGTTTACATAAATTAGCCGAAACGGGTCAAACCTTATCACTTTTATCTCAAAATCCAGAAGGTGTTTAGTTTACCCATATTATACAAGTCTTCAAACTTGTCGGGTCTAAAACACATTCTATTTCCGGTCTTCGCTTAATCGTGCGTTTGAACCGTATCTTTCCTTAAAACTAACCGGTCTAAGTTTAGGCTTAAATAAAGACCCGTTAGGATTCTAATAGGTTATTATAAACCTTCGTTCCAGAATAGGAGACCCGGCAAAAGCTACACGCACTTGCTATTTGTGATTGATACTTGCAAAGGTAAATACTTTTAACTTATTTTCCCTTATACGGGCTTGGGGTACGGTATCTAAAATACCGCTTGGTCGGGCATTCGACCTTAATCAATTGGTGGTTAAGTATTATCGAGATGACCCGTTTAAATTGTTTTGTTGCTTAAAGCCTTTGGGGAGTTAATGACCATGTCCCGGATATCATTGGCATCATTTTATGAAATGGCCATGACCTAAGCACGGGGTGTAGGCGTACACCCGTCAGTGCCTAAATAAATAATGTGGTGTGTCTATTGATCTTTAACCCGGCACGAACCGGGCTACTGAACGCGTAAGAAACATGTAATTCGTTTACGAGTATTATATTTAAATAATTATCCCAAGTTATAAAAAGTTTGTGCCACGTGCATTCAAATCAATTTTATTAAACCTTTTCAAAATGAGTCAGTTAATTGTATTTACCAGTGTAAACTGACGTATTTTCCCAAAAAGGTTAAGTGCAGGTACTACGCGAACTAGGCTGGCTTTCTCCTAGCGTCCACAATAAGTCTCGCAAGCTTGGATGTCAAAACTGTTGAACAATGTTTCCATTTTATTTTGATCCACCTGTGGATTACTTTCAACTAACTGTGATACTTAATATTACAATATTGTTTGGTTGGAATGAATCTATCTTTTGTTTCCGCTGTGCATTTATATATTGTGTTGTTTGACTATAACGATATCAACTACGTCACGATAATCCCCTCCGGGCCCACCGGTAATACGTAGAAATATCGGGGTGTGACACACTATAAGTGACAAACCTGGAATCTGGACACTGATACAGCTTCGCATTAGGGTTTATTGTGTTTCTGTATTGATTGTTATCTTTGTGTGTTGTTATCTGTTTCTGTTTGGTTCTTGTGGTTGTATTTTTGTTGATTCTTGATCATGACTGATAAAGGTGATAATACTGGTCCTTCTCATACCTTGATTAGTAAGTTGGATATAGGTGACCCTTTGTTTTTACATCCTAGTGACTCAAGTTCTTTAACTATTGTTGGTATAAAGTTAAAAGGAACTGAAAACTATAGGCTTTGGTCTAGTGCTATGAAATTAGCTTTAGAAGCTAAAAATAAATTTGGTTTCATAGATGGTAAATGTGAAAAGAATACTGATGATGCTGTCTTGAGTAGTCAGTGGGACAGGTGTAACTCTGTTGTCTTAAGTTGGTTGTTAAATTATGTTTCAGAAGAGTTGTACTTAGGGCAAGTTTTTTCTAAATTAGCCTCTGAAGTCTGGACAGATTTGAAAGAAACTTATGATAAATTTGATGGCTCTATAGTGTATGATCTGTATAGAAAAACCAACTGTATTACTCAAAGTGGCAGTTCAGTTTCTGAATATTATCATAAACTAAACACCATGTGGAAGCAGTTTGATGTTGTGCTTCAACTTCCCACATGTTCATGTCAAGCAGCAAAAGGCTATAATGATTTTTCTACTTTAATCAAACTTATGCAATTTCTTATGGGTTTAGATGATGTCGATCAACCTGTAAGAACTAATTTGTTAACTAGAGAGCCATTACCTTCAGTCAAGGTTGCTTTTTCAAATGTGTCCAGAGAAGAATCACATAGAAATTCAAGTGTAGGATCAAAAGGTCAGAATGTATCCTTCGTTTCTAAAACAAATCAATCTTTTGAACAAAAAAGAAAAGAGTTTAGAGGTCCTAATCCTAACCTTAAGTTTACTCATTGTAATAAAATTGGTCACACTGTTGATAGATGTTTTGAGTTGGTTGGGTATCCTTCAGGATTCAAAAGGAAACCTGGAGGTCAGGTTGGGAAAAAAATTTCAAACACTAGATCAAATGTGTCTTCTGTTCCATCTGTATCTCCTTTTTCTCCAGAACAGGTTGCTAAACTTTTGAGTCTTGTAGGTGAAAAAACAAGTACTGAGTCTCAGTCTTCTAATATGGGAGGTGAGTCTAGTTGTGGTTTTAATTCTTTAGGTGAATTTGTATGTTGTTCTAGTCTAATCAATTTTGGTTTTGACTATAACTGGATTTGTGATTCTGGTGCTAATCGGCACATGGTTAAAACTGATAAGGATATGTTTAATTGCATTGATGTGTCTGAGTATGATTTAACTGTTTCTCACCCTAATGGAACCAAGGCTAAAGTGTCTAAAATTGGTAGTATAGAACTTGCTAAAGATGTCATTTTAAATGATGTGTTCTTTGTTCCAACTTATAGTGTTAATCTTTTTTTCTGTCTATAAATTGTCCAAAGACAATCAAATCACTGTTGTTTTTAATGAAAATACTTGTTTACTTCAGGATTCGAAATCAGGGAGAATCCTGGTGACTGGTAAACAGGATAATGGTCTTTACTTTGTAAATAAAGGTGGTAATTCTATTAATTTGTGTTTTAATAGTTTGAACAACAGTAATTTGTGGCATAGTAGGTTAGGACATCCTACTGATCGGATCTTGTCAATTTTAAAAGGTGACCTAGGTGTTGTTGATGTTGCAAAACATCCATGTGAAACTTGTCATAGAGCTAAACAAGTTAGGGTTCCATTCCCACTAAGTGAACATAAAACAAAGAATGTAGGTGATATTATTCACTTAGATGTTTGGGGACCATATAAAGTTACTAGTAGAGATGGATATAGATACTTCTTAACCATTGTTGATGATTATTCACGTGCTGTTTGGTGTTATTTGTTAAGAAATAAAATGGAAGTGTCTGAAAATATTGAAAACTTTTATGAGTTAGTGTTAACTCAGTTTAAGAAAAAAGTTAAGGTCTTTAGAAGTGATAATGGAACTGAATTTGTAAATAGCAAAATGGAATTTTTTTGTAAAAATAAAGGAATTTTGCATCAAACATCTTGTTCTTACACACCACAACAAAATGGTGTTGTTGAGAGAAAACATCGACATCTCTTAAATTTGGCAAGATCTCTGTTGTTCCAAAGTGGAGTTCCACTTAGTTTCTGGTCTGATTGTGTGTTGACTGCTGTTTATCTTATTAACAGGTTACCTTCATCTGTGCTTCTAGGAAAAAGTCCATATGAGTTAATGTTTGGTTTTAAACCCTCTCTTTCATATCTTAGGATATTTGGTTGTTTATGCTTTAGCACTATTCTAAATGAGTTAGATAAATTGTCTTATAATGCTGAAAAATGTATCTTGATTGGTTATTCTAATGTTAAAAAAGGTTATAAACTGTGGAGTTTAGATAATAAAAAAGAATTTTATTCTAGAGATGTAAAGTTTTATGAAACTGTTTTTCCTTATAAATCAAATCAGTTAACCAATCAAGATAAAACTTTAACTGATAAGTTGAATCATTTGAATTTTTTGATAGTGTTGAAGTATTAACAACTAGTCCTATAGTTCCCAATGATGAAGAGGGGAGTCATGATTCTCATGAGGTTACTGGTGATGATCAGCAACCAATCCCCTCTACATCTACCACTCCAAATAATGTTGAACAACAACATTCCATAGTTGGAGTTGAGAGTAGTAGTAGTAGTGAAGGGTCTGGTAGGGCAGAGGGCACTAGTACTTCAAATGATGAGATCAACCCATCTGAGGGAACAAGTCCTTCTCTTAGAAGGTCAAATAGGAAAGTTGTTGTGCCAAAAAGATTTGAGCATTTTGTGTTGAACAGTAAAGTCAAATATAGTTTAGATAAGTGATCAATTACTCATGTTTGTCTTCTGATAATATGTGCTTTACTGCTTCATTAAATAAAGTAATTGAGCCTTCGTGTTATGAGGAAGTAGCTAGTGATCCCAGGTGGGTAGAGGCAATGAACAAAGAGATGGAAGCTTTATTCAGAAACAATACATGGGTTCTAACTGATCTTCCTCAAGGCAGGAAGGCTATTGGTTGTAAATGGGTATTTAGAGTTAAATACAAGTCAAATGGTGAAGTAGAAAGGTTTAAAGCTAGACTAGTTGCTAAGGGTTTCAATCAAAGAGAAGGTCTTGACTTTGGAGAGACTTTCTCACCTGTTGTTAAAATGGTAACTGTTAGAACTATTATAACCTTAGCTGTTTACTTTGATTTGCCTTTGTATCAACTTGATGTTGATAATGCTTTCTTACATGGAACTATTACTGAAGATGTGTATATGAAGTTACCTCAAGGATACTATTCTAAAAATGAATCAAAAGTGTGCAAGCTTGTTAAGTCCTTGTATGGTCTTAAACAAGCACCTAGGAAATGGAATGAGAGGTTAACTGATGTGTTGTTGAACTTTGGTTTTATACAAAGCAAATGTGATTATTCTTTGTTTATTTTGTCAAAAAAGGATGTAACTGTGTTTTTATTGGTATATGTGGATGACATTGTTGTTACAGGTAATTCTGATGATGAAATTAAAAAAATAAACATGTCTTAAATGAAACTTTCAAAATTAAATATTTAGGAGTGTTAAAATATTTTCTTGGTATTGAAGTGTTATATGATAAGAATAGTGTCTGTCTTAGTCAAAGGAAGTATTGTTTGGAACTTTTAAATGAGTTTGGTTATTTAGGGTGCAAACCTGTTAATACACCAATAGAACAAAGTTACTTAGTCTCTTCTAAACTTGACAAAGATCAAAAAATACTTAAAAATATAACAGGATTTCAAAAACTGATTGGAAAACTTATATATTTGTCTTTAACAAGACCTGATATAAGTTACACAGTTCAGTTTTTAAGTCAGTTTATGCATAGTCCAAATGAAGTGCACTTAAGTTTGGCTTTAAGATTGTTAAGATACTTAAAACAAAGTCCTGGTAAAGGACTAAGTTTTAAGAAAAGTGTCAAACTTGACTTGCATGGATTTGCTGATTCTGACTGGGCAAAGTGTTTATCTACTAGGAAGTCTGTTACTGGTTTTTGCATTTTCTTGGGAGAATGCCTTGTTTCTTGGAAAAGCAAGAAACAAAGCACAGTTTCCAGGTCAACTGTAGAGGCTGAATATCGTGCAATGTGTTCTGCTACTTGTGAACTTATTTGGCTAAAAAATTTGCTATCTGAGTTGAGTGTTAATTGCAGTTTGCCTATGTCTTTAAAATATGATAGTCAAGCTGCTATGTCAATAGCAGCTAACCTAGTATTCCATGAAAGGACCAAGCATTTTGAATTAGATCTGCATTTTTTGAGAGAAAAAGTGGCAGATGGTATTGTAAATCTCACTAAAGTTGACTCAGAAAGTCAACTTGCAGATATTTTTACCAAAGGTTTTGGTATTGTACAACATGAAGAGTTTTGTAAAAAACTGAGTTTAGTTGACATGTTCAAGCCAAATGAATGAAGGGGGGTGTTAAAACGTTAAAATTATCATTTAACATTTTGATATCTTTGGTCATTCATTTGGTTATTCATTTGGGCTGTTTATTTATTGGACTTATAAGTGCTATTGGGCTTAATACTAATGTGTTTGTTAGTTTGTTTTGTGGTTGCAACAGATCAAAATATCTCAGGGGTTAAAGTGTAACTATCCAGGGACTTCAATCATCATGCTCTATACTTTTGGACTGAAGTGAAACTTCTAAGTTTCAGTGTATAAAAGGCTTATTCATTGTTCATTATTGTAAGTCATTATATTGTATCAGTTCATTCTCTCTGCTAGGGTTTCGATCATCTTGGAGATCTGTATAAACAATCTCTCATCTGTATCTGAGAGATTGTTTGGTTGTATTGTTTGTATTGTTCTGTTGATGATCATCAGTGGATGATCATCTATATTTTCTCTGTATTTTGTATTCTTTGATCTTACTATTGTAAGATCTTTGGGTATTTGGGGGGCAAATTCTTTTGGGTTGGTTTAATAAGATTTTGTCACCTGTTTTGTCGCTATTTCTTGTGTTATCTTGTGTTTGTGAGTTGAATCATAAATTTCTACAATATGTTTGTCGAAGCATAGACGAAAAAGCATGTCGCAACGACATATTTGAATTTAATAAAATGGGAAGGGAAACAATATACAAAACGGTGGGAATTATTGGAACTAATCTTGTCAATACTCAAAAGTTGAAGAATGCTAGATGCTTTACTTTATTTTAGTAAGAAAGATTTAGGATTTATATTAATTTTATTTTATTTGGTTTCCTTATAAAAGTAGGTTACTTGTACTCTAAGGGGATTGTTTAGCCAATCTGACTCGGTAACCTTTTTTATCCGCAGGAACATTTTTGAATAATACATTCCACAAGTCTCTCCACGAAACGGTGGGAGCGATTCGTCCCTATGGCGATGTGTAATGGGGTATCCAGCACCAATGTTAACTGTTTCTTCATTAGGCTTCTATCATTTTCGAACATTTCATTAACGGAATCCAATCGTTGTTTAATGCAGCTTTGTAAATCGGTAGAGCACTGATTACATGATTGAAATTAGTCATTCTGATAGAATTTCTCAGCTGAATGTCAATCTTTAGCTAATTAGCTCGATCTCGAAACGAAGATCTGCAATTTAGTGACCGAAGAATTAAAAAAATTAAATAGATTAATTTTTAATTAGACAGTAATATATATTTAGAGCATCTTATATCGTGGCACATACTTTAGAAAACTAAATTAGTAAATAAGAAAAATTCCAGATTCTTTTATTATTATTATTGTTGTTGTTGTATTTAAACTGGTAATCAGCTGATTGCATGATCGTAATTACTCATTAATTCTGATCAAATTTGCATCAGCTTAATGTCAATGTTCTGATCGATCTCTAAATGAAGATCTGCATTATGATGAACTAAAGTCAACTCAGGACATTTAGTAACTGAATAACTAAAAAATCCATAAGATTCTTAATAAGATCGACAGGGTAATTTATGATTAGTAACAATTTTGTTATGGTTTACCTTGATTTTGATTACAAAACAGGCCTATCTCTATATAGGAAATAAAGAAACAAATAAAAGGAAATGACGTAATCAGTGGAGAATGAATGGGAGCCAGAAGGATAAATAAGAGATATATTAGGAGAGAATGGTGCAATCTCGTTTACTCCCCCTCAAGTTGGAGCGTGGAGATCCGTAATGCCCAACTTGCTAAGTAGAGTGCGGAAGCGGTTAGTACCCAATGGTTTGGTGAGTAGATCGGCAAGCTGCATTGTGGTATCTATCTTCATGGTTTGAATCCCGTTTAACTCGACACGTTCACGAATAAAGTAACAGTCCATTTCAACATGCTTGGTGCGTTCGTGAAACACAGGGTTGTTTACAATGTGCCGGGCTGCTTGATTATGACAGAATAGTTGTCTCGGTTCCTCCTGAGGAATATCAATTTCTTTTAAGAGCCATCTCATCCAGATTATTTCACTAACTGCGGTTGCCATAGCTCGGTATTCGGCTTCAGCGGAAGAACGGGAAACAACTGATTGTTTCTTGGATTTCCAGGATATAGGTGCACCACCCAAAAGAAGTAAATAACCAGTACGAGACCTCCTTGTAAAAGGACAACCAAGCCAATCGGAGTCACAGTAAGTGATAAGGTTGGTTCCACCTTGTTTTGGTAGGAGGATCCCCTGTCCAGGTGTGCCTTTGAGGTAACGGAGGACACGGTTGGCAGCCTCTAAATGACTTTCCCTTGGATCACCGACAAATTGGCTTAAAATGTTCACGACATACGCAACATCGGGTCTAGTAGCTTGGAGGTAATGGAGCCTCCCAATTAGTCGTCGGTATTGGTTCGCATCAACTCGTGGTTCTTGATCACATTTATCTAACTTCAAGTTTTGTTCCATTGGGAATTGACTTGGACGACAACCCGTCATTCCCGTGTCTTGTAAAATGTCGAAAATATACTTGCGTTGGCTTAGAACGAGTCCATCTTTGGTACGAGCTACCTCGATGCCCAGAAAGAATTTCAAGACTCCTAAATCTTTGATGCTAAACCTTTTGTCTAGGAGAGTCTTGACATTTTGAATCTTTTGTAAATTGTTCCCAACGAGTATAACGTCGTCAACATAAATAAGTGCAGCCATGAACACTTCTTTTGTCTTGAAGAGGAACAATGAATGATCCGCCCCTGTTTGTTGAAAGCCGATTTCAAGTAAGGATTTGGTAAATTTTTTATACCAGTTCCTCGATGCTTGTTTAAGCCCATATAGAGACTTTTTGAGCTTACAAACCCGGTTGTCATATTGTTTCCCAAATCCTTGTGGAATCTTCATGTATACATCCTCATGAAGGTCTCCATGCAAGAAAGCGTTATTTACGTCGAGCTGATGCATATGCCATCCTTTCTTAACCGCTACGGCTAACAAGCTTCGGACCGTGACGAGTTTTGCCACCGGTGCAAAAGTCTCATGAAAATCAATACCTTCTGTTTGCGTGAAACCTTTTGCCACGAGACGTGCTTTGTACCTTTCAATGTCTCCATTGGGTTTATACTTTATCTTGTATACCCACTTCGAGTCGATAACACGTTTTCCCTTTGGAAGTTCTTCGAGGACCCAAGTTCCATTTTCTTCAAGCGCTTGAATCTCCTTCTTCATGGCATCTATCCATTTTGGATCCTCCACGGCCTGACTAAAACATTTTGGCTCATAATTTGAGGTTATGGCCGCCAAAAAGGCTTTATGATTGTTAGTAAACTTATCATAGGAAATAAAATGTGCTAGAGGATGTACCGTTGAGGATCCTTGATTGGAAGTGGATTGCTCGTGGTCAATTGATGGGGGGAGACGAACTTCATAAGCATCAAGATGTTTGGGCCGAGATCTGTTTCTTTTCTCTTTTGGTGGCTCAACAGTCTCGAACACTTCGTGGATGTTTTCTAGGCCAAAAGGTTGTTCATGAGAGGTGGCGGTTTGGTCCATTGGTTCAAAAGATTGGTTGTTCATGTGGGTAGACTGTGTGTTGGTGTTTTCTTCTGTTGGAGCGGTTGGTCCAGATTGAAGAGGCTGGTTATCTGGGTCTGTTGGTGAGTCAGGGAGCCCATGTTGATTGGTTTCATGTGAGCCCTCTTGGTCTAGGCCCGTTTCCGGTTCGAAAGGTGACCCAGACGAAATAGTTGGCCCACTATTTTCCTTTTGTGTTACATGCTCATCATCCCACCACTTTGGAGGTATAAAGACTTCCTCCTTCTCGAAAGTGGCATTTTTGAAAGGGAAGATATTTTCAAAAAATTTAACATCCCTTGAGATGATAATTTTGTTTTGTTTGGCCGCAAATATTTTATACCCCTTTGTACCCGGTGGATACCCCACAAAAATGCCCGGTTTACCCCTTTCAACGAACTTATCACCAAGTGTTTCCGTGCTTTTATAATATGCCAGACAACCAAAAAATCACATATGTTCATAATCGGGTTTTTGATTGTATAATACTTCATAAGGAGTCTTGTTGTCAATAACTTTCGACGGTAAATGGTTTATGATATATGCGGCAGTAAGAATGCATTCGCCCCAAAACCGAGTTGGTAAATTTGATTCAAATCTCAAAGCCCGCGAAATTTCCAAAAGATGTCGATGTTTCCGTTCCACCACACCATTTTGTTGTGGCGTGTGTGGACACGTTGTTTCTAAAACAATTCCTTCCTTTGCATAAAAATTAAGCATTTGAGTGGATGTGAACTCCCCCCATTGTCACATCGGATCCTTTTTATATTTTTTTCAAATTGCACTTGTATCACTTTGTGGAAAGCAATGAGACAAGTACTTGCTTCGTACTTGTGTTTTAATAAAAAGACCCATACTGCTCTACTGAAATCATCAACGATTGTCAAAAAATAGCTTGCTCGTGAAAAAGAAGGTGTTCGATATTTCCCCCACACATCACAATGTAACAAATCAAAGCAAGCATTGGTTTTAGTGGTGCTAATAGGAAATGGCAATCTGGCAAACTTGGCCTTAGCACAAGAATCACAAAATAACATTTGGTTCAAACGAGAGTTTCTAAGAAAATCAACATGAATAAGTTTTGAATTTGAAGCATGACCCAATCTATTATGCCATAAGTCAACTGTAGTTACCATAGCTCTTCTCTTTTCTCCCGTCATCCCCATCCTGTATAGACCATTCTTGCAATCACCCACTCCAATCAATATCCTCGAACTCAAGTCCTGTATAATAAAAAAATCAGGAAAAAAAGTTACAGCACATTTGATATCCCGTGTAAGTTTACTAACGGATAGGAGATTGCATTTAAAATCGGGTACATGAAGAACATCTTTTATTTTCATGTCGTTGGGTAGGACAAAATCTCCTCTACCCTTTACGGCTATAGCATCGTCATTAGGTATAACAACCGGTGCTTCAAAGTTTTTCTTTATTTTGTTTTCGAGGATAGTGTCATTACAAGTGTGATGTGTTCGGTTGCACCCGAATCAACAACCCACTTACCTTCGACCCATTTACCTTTGTGACTAATGTTACCTGCCATGTTAGCAACGGGTGTCTCCTCCTCTTTAGTTGCATTTAGTTTCTCACCAAAAAGCTTAACAATTTGCTGATATTGTTCGTCCGTTCATCCCGGCACCTTGCTCGTCTCCCCTTCAACACAAGCTGCCCTGGGCTTTGGTTTTTCTTGTTTTGCTTTACCCGGCCACCATTCTGGGTATCCTATCTTCTTTAAACAACCCTCTTGAACATAGCCATCTTTTCCATAATAGTCACAGTGCTCGAGACGTTCAACCTCGGTCCACTTTCCATCCTTCTTTCCAACCTTGCTTTGAGAGGCATTTTGATCCTTTCTTTTTGGTATAAAAGCTTGAAAGGCGGTCGCATCTATGGTTGACCTCCTTCCACTGGTGATAGCTCTTTGTTGTTCGTCTTCTGCGACTAGATGGTATGCGGTACCAAGAGACGGGGTCGGTTTCATGGCTAGTATTTGGGTTCGTATGGTTCCGAACTCACTATCCAATCCAAGTAGAAACTCATATAACCTTTCCTTTTCTCTAAGATCATGTAGCTTCTTTCCAATCTCACATTTGCAGCCATTACAACCGCATACGGGGGTTGGAAGTGCAGATTGGATTTCATCCCAGATGGATCGGAGTTTGGTATAGTAGGCGGAAAAGGTGGTACCTTCTTGTTTGGTGGTGGTCAGCAACTGTTTCAGTTCATATGCTCTCGGTGCATTCCCTTTTCCAAAGCGCTCTTTCAAATCAGCCCAGATCTCTTGTGCCGTGGATGCGTATTTCACGCTTGTCCTGATTTCCTTTTCCATTGCGGTGTTTAGCCAGCCTTTTAGCATGGCGTCACACCTCATCCAAGCCATGTAGGTAGAAGAATTTGGTTCGGGTTTCTTGATTGACCCATCGATGAATCCCATCTTGTTTTTTTGCAAACAAGAAGTTCAACATCTCTTGAGACCAATCCGTATAGTTTCCATCTGTGAGCACGTCGTTAACGTGGAGTTGCCTCGGATAATCGGAAGGGTGTATGTAGTATGGAGAGTTGTGGTCGTTAACGGCATCTTCATTCTTTCCGTTGTTTTCTGGTTTGTCGCCGGACATGGTGCTGACTACGGTTATGGGATTTATTTAGTATGGGATCGTGAGTGCTCTGATACCATAACAATTTTGTTATGGTTTACCTTGATTTTGATTACAAAACAGGCCTATCTCTATATAGGAAATAAAGAAACAAATAAAAGAAATGACGTCAGTGGAGAATGAATGGGAGCCAGAAGGATAAATAAGAGATATATTAGGAGAGAATGGTGCAATCTCGTTTAATTAGAGCATCAGAGTTCATGGCATGTTGTTTAGAAAGCTAAATAATCCCTAAAAAATGTTAGAATCGGATACCAAAGAACGTATTGAATCAAAACTTGTTTATTGATAATTGGTACAATTAGGGTTACAAATAAATCCTTCTATTTATAAGCCTAATAACTTGTTCAACAAGTAAACCTATTTGACTCAAACTAGGATTAAAAAAACTATCTCAAAAAAACCCCAAGTTTATAACCCGGTCACTTTTTTTACCCGAACTTTGTAAGTCGGTCACTTTTAACCCGAACTTACACATAATATGCAAGATTAGTCTAACAATCACCCCCTTAATCTTGCAATACCGAGAAGATATCTCATCTCGATAATCTTCAGTCGTGGCACAGCTTTTGTGAGGATGCTAGTCCGTTGCAAATCCCCGCTAACACGTTCCACTTTTTCTTGCTCTTGCAATAAGTTCTTGACTTTCAAACTTATCTCTTCATTTGATAAACCGAGCATCCATTTAAGTATTGAAGTGCTGAAAAATTGATCTGTTGCAGACTCGTCGCTAAAAGCTGTCACTCGCTGATCAGATTCTGTCGCTGACTGGTCAGATTCTGTCGCTAACTGGTCAGTCTGGTCGCTATATGTCTGATGTGTCGTTGACTGCCCAAATTTGTCACTAATTCCTGTTGCTGACTGATCTGTTTGGTCGCCAACTTCCATCACAATAGAGACTGGTTGGTCGCTATTTTCAGCCTTGTCATCTTTAGTCTGTATGCAAACTGGAGATACAACTTCAAGATTAATCTTGTAAATGCGATTAGATGAACGAGGTACCTTCATTAGCAAAGTTCCGTCTTGCTTAAACATCCAAAGTATACCGTCTTGGATTGCGATCTTGTACCCTCTCTCGTCCAACTGACCAATGCTTATTATATTACTTTCAAGTGCAGGAATATAGTAAACATCACGCAACACCCTTTGTTCCCCAGATTTTCCTTCCAAGACGACCATCCCTTGTCCTTTAATCTCTACGCATGACCCGTCTCCAAACTTCACTTTTCCCTTGATGTTGTGATTGAGGCTAATGAACCACTCCTTTTTACCCGTCTTGTGGGTACTCGCCCCGTTGTCAAGAAACCATGTATTGAGTTCACTTGGGCTCGAAGCATACATCCTTGGAATAATCCTTTCCTCGTCTAGAAACACATCATTAGCCTCTTCAACGTGTGTTTGCAAGTAAAGAACCGGTTCAACCCTTTGAATAAGATTGTTATCCTCGTCCTCGTCCTTTTTACGTGTAGGACAATCTGAAGAAAAATGTCCCAATTCATCACGTCGAAAACACCTTATCTTAGAACGGTACTTCTTTGGTTTTTGATCCGGTTCCTTGTCTTTATCTTGACCCCCGGTTTTTCCTCGACCGCGACCGCGACCTCTTTGACTAGACTCGGCCGTTCTTTTGCCTCGATTGTACCCTTCCTTTTTTCTAGCTTCCCACTCCTCATACGTCAGCAATAACTGATCACTTCTAACCGGTTGCTCCTTATCTTCATGGTTGACGCGCTCTTCATAGGCTATAAGACGACCTACGACATCATCAAATCCAACTGTCTTAAGGTCAATGGATTGCTCAAGAGACGCAACCATGTGAATAAACCTTTTCGGCAAACCATGTAGAATCCTTTTAACCAGTTTCTCTTCTTTAATCATTGTTCCAAGAGAAGCAGATCTAGAAGCAATCCCTGAAATCTTTCCTGCGAACTCAGCGATCGTACTTGGTTCCTTCATCTTCAAACCCTCAAATTCCGACATTAAGGTTTGAAGTCTTGCTTCTTTCACACGTTCAGCACCTTGATTGCAAGATTTCACCGCTTCCCACATCTCTTTTGCTGAATCATTGTTCCCAGTCTGCAACACTAGCTCTTCGGGTAACCCTTGGAATAGCAAAGCGATTGCTATAGAATCTTTGTGAGTATCGATGGTCGTTCCTGGGTCAATCACATCCCATACCTTGTAAACCTTGAAGATTACCTTCATCTTCATAGCCCAAACGGTGTAGTTTGTATCCGTAAGCATTGGACACGGAAGACTAGGCATCGGTTCCTTCGTTGGAGGAACACGGTTCACGTTATCACCCATCCTTCGGTTTCGTCTGTTGTACGTGAGCGAAGTACTAGGACTTGAATCAATTTTCAAAACTCCACAACCGATTCCTTCCTAGAAACAACTTCCTCCTCCTTTTTTAAATCGCAAGTTAAAGAAAACAAATCCTTTTGTATCTTTCTTTTAATTGCAATAAAAAACCAATTTTGCTTTTCTTCTTTTAATTGCTTCCCTCGTAAATAAACAATCTGCCTTTATCCTTTGAATTGATGACCCTGTTGACTTTTCTAGATCCTTGTTCAAGACTTCAACAAGAAGTAAGACCAAAAACAAGCCACCACAACAAAACAACTCCTTCTGGCTTCTGCTTTGTGTTTGTTTTTTTTTTTTTATTCGTAGCTCACAAAAAACCTTTTGTATACTTCTGAGTTTCCTTCTTTCACTCAAAAACAAACAAATTATTTTTACGTAATTGCAGCGAAGAAGCAACAAGCAAGACACCCTTTGCCTTAATTAAATCGCTGCCCAAATAAATAAATGAATCCCTTACCGAACAAGGCCTCCTCGCAATTTGTCGGTTCTCAAACGATTTCCAACTTGAAACCTGGTAACAACCGAACACTGTTGTGCAATCCCGATCCGAACAGAACCCGCCTGGTTCCGCTTTCCGACTGTCGATGCTCAAACTATCTACTCGTCGTTGATTTCGTCGCGTCTTACTTGCCGCTACCGCTGTACAAGTTTCGTCGCCGCTGATCCTCCTGATCGGCGGTGTCTACGAGCTTGTCTCCTCCGGTTATGACTTCGTTACTCGAACTACAGAAACCGATTCTGACCTTATCGATTTCTTCACAGACTTGCGCGCCAAGTCTCGTCTGTCGCCGCCTTTTGTGATAGTCGGAACCCGTCGCAAGATACTTCAATCGCTGACCTTCGCTGATTGATCTCTTCTTGCCGGACTCGTCTCCCTCTCGATCGTTCTTCCAAGAAGCTCTGATACCAATTTGTTAGAATTGGATACCAAAGAACGTATTGAATCAAAACTTGTTTATTGATAATTGGTACAATTAGGGTTACAAATAAATTCTTCTATTTATAAGCCTAATAACTTGTTCAACAAGTAAACCTATTTGACTCAAACTATGATTAAAAAAACTATCTCAAAAAAAACCCAAGTTTATAACCCGGTCACTTTTTTTACCCGAACTTTGTAAGTCGGTCACTTTTAACCCGAACTTACACATAATATGCAAGATTAGTCTAACAAAAAACAAAGTCTTGGATTTCGATTAAAACTTCAGCCAGAGTTCCATGATCCTGTATTCTTCATACCATAATCTCCAATGATTGACAATCCACGATTTTAAATCATCCCATAATCTTGCTGCAAGCAACATATGCGGTGCAGCGATAATGAGCGGCGGCACGGCTGTGGTGGACCGTAGTCCTATAACAGAGGCGGCTTGACGGGTGGCTAGAGGACCGTAGTCCTACAAGAGAGAGCAGCTCAATGAAAAGCCGACGCCAGAGGACCGTAGTCAGATTTGGGCCGCAGAGCGGCTCAAGGGATAACCAGCAAGATAGAACAGCACGTCTCGGACCGACAACATGTAGCGGCTTTGTTTGCAGCGACAGAAGCACAATTCTCCTCTGACTGAATTTTTATTCAAAGAAATTGTTGTTGACTTCGTATATAAAAAAAAAAGTCACTATGGATTATGATGAATATCGATGATGGTCTAATGAATATTTATGGTATGCTATGAATATATCTCAAGCCAATTATATAATAAACCGTAGAATAATATTCAAAACAAACCTGCTAGTTAAACATCGTTGTGTACAAAACAAAACAAAACAAAACAAAACAAAACATGCAACCATCATAGATATTAACACATTTGATACACAAAATATGCAAGAACATAGAGCTAACACAAATATCAATAGAGAACAAACTCATCCTTCTGCTTCTCTGACATCAATACAGCCAGTTTCAGTTGACCAAGCTGACAAAGCCTAGCAGGATTCTTAAGTACAGCGACCCGAGCTCTTTTATCACCTGACAAAACAACACGAGCTATGCTAAAAGATTCACCTTTCTCAACTGCAAACTGCCACTCTCTAACTGATATCTCAAACCAGTCCTTTGTTTTAGAATTGGTTGTTTTGACTTCAATGTATTCCTTCCGGTTTTCATCATCACAAACTTCAATATCATAAGGTAGCCCGGTTTCACTACCTTCATTTACCCATTTCACAACTTTGATACCCTTGTTTCTATAGTAGTTAAATGCCAATTCCTCACCACGTCTCCCTGTAAGAGACGCATGTTTCATATCGACTGAGCCATGTGAAAGCTGGTCCTTCTGGCTAAAACCCAAAGAACCATCTTGGTCAACCAAACCATGTTCGACAATGATCGTGTCAACCGCGTTTGTTCCCCCATGACCCAAAAACCCATCTTGGTCAACCAAACCATGTTCAGCATGGACTGAATCAACCGTGTTGGTTCCACCATGACCCTCATGGTTCAAACGTATAGAAGCATTTAGACTTTCTGCGTCATCAGTAGTTGGTACATTTAGATCAACTCGCTTAATGACATATTGCATCTTTGATTTATTAGCACGTGAGGAAACAGATTTAGGGGGGTTCCGGCTTCTGTTACTTTGGGATGATGAACTGGGCCCAACGGTTCTTTTAGGAACACCTTTCGTAGCCGATGTCACCATATTCAATGGCATGACTCCCATAGATTGAATTGACCATACTGGTTCTTCATCCGATAGTTTTGGCACCTTCTGGCTATTCAAGATGAAACTTTCTATTTGTTTTTCTGTGGAACCCGATTCATTCATAGATGTAATCATGTGAAGAAAATTTGCCAAGTGTAGTTCAGGATCACCGTTGACCAAAAAACGAGAAAGCTCCATGAATATCGAATGAGAATCTGACTTGCGAGTTACAAACAAAATCTCATCCTGTATGTATCAATATTCAATACAAAAACAGTTTAGTTCAAACCTGAACTTTACATTTGACATTATTATTATTTATGTATATAAAACAACTCACTAGCTACAAGTGAGTTTTTTTCTTTTGGATTTTGGACACAATTTTTTTCCTACTTTTTGGTTCTATCACTTGACATTTTAGATTTGTATATATTGTACATATATATAAAAGAACAACTCACTAGCTAAAAGAGAGTCTTTTTCTTTTGTACTTTGGACACAATTTTTTCTTACTTTTTGGTTCTATCACTTGACATTTTAGATTGTATAAACTGTACGACTTTTTTTATTTTTTTTATTTCGCATGAGATACGTATATCTAAACATAATGGTATATCAGTTATTTAGTTAATAAAAAGATGAATAATAAGAACTTTTTTACTTGATAAAAACTATATTTAAAGGTCGGTACGATACGTAGAGAGGTTTTTGTTAACTTTCTGTTTCACCATTTACACTATAAATAATATACTTTCTTAATTCATTTAATTTGTTTTTACTCTAATAAGTTGTGTTCATTAGTTAACTTTTTCTAAAATATGCAATTGTGTTTAAATTTCTCCCCTCGATGTTCTAGTATAAATTTTATTGAAAACTGAGTTATATTGAAAATAAAGTGTTTCTTGGTATCGTAAACGATACGAGTGCCAATAATAATCCGGCCTAATGTCGATACCATAATAATCCGGTATCAGAACAATACTGATCGAGTTCCCGCGGCGTAGCGCAGGGAACCCCACTAGTTCATATGTAAAAGGTATGATACCTGAAGAAGGCAGATACTATCATGTCTCTTCTTTGACACCAATTTCATCCTCTTTATAACATTCTTATAATACAACATTTCAACAACAACAATCTGCAGCCGATTTATTTTTTCAAATCCGGCCAGCTTGAGTTGAAGATATCTTTCACGATACGCATTAGAAATGTAACGTTGAGCGTAAGGAAGGACCCAGCTCACCAATGAAGTTTCATAGCTATTGTCTACTGGCTTGTTATATATTGCTTCACGAGTAACAACCTGCACTAGATAATAAGTTGTTTACATCAGTAAATATTCGCCAAATCAGAGAAGACATGAGAAAGAATGACAACCTCAGAAAGAGCGGGAATTCCAAGATTTTTCATAAGAAAAGAGATCTTCACTTCAAGCATCAACATTTCTTCATCAGTAAGTTCACATAAACAAAAAAAATTAATATTATTAAACTCCTCAAATTCATTAGCAAGCTTTGCATCATCACACCAACACACAAGCCCAAATGATTGATGTAAGGAAACCCATTTATCTTGTGCGGTCGGAAGCACCTTTGTTTTCTTTTCTTTAATATTTCTTTTCAACAATTCAAGATCCTCAATACTCAAAGCCCCAGATTTGAGTCCATCACTCCACGATACAAAGACATCGAAAACCTGTCAAAATAAATATTGATATTTAATATTTGGATTAATTCCGTATATACCCGTATAAACTAGTAAATTTTCATATATACCCAACCAAAACTAAAAATATCATATACGCCCTTACAAAATAGTTAAAATATCAAATATACCTAATTTATTAAAAACAAACTAATAGATAATCATTTTACCCTTATTTTTTTAACTTCAAGTTTTCATATATCCTCATCTTTTAACTTTAAATTCTTATATAACTCATTTTAACCTTAAATTTATTTTTACTCATTTTTATTTTTATTTTTTCCATAAACAATAGTATTCAATATATATATATAGGGTAATGATAGTGTAAAAAGGGCCTAAAGTGTGAGAAGTGTGAGAAGTGTATTATAACACTATATATAATACTATATAATACTATATAACACTATATAAACACCGTATAACAATATGTAACACCATATAATACCATATAACACTATGTAACACTATATATCATTATATAACAAATATAACACTATACATCTATCATAGACATGCTATCAGACAACCTATAGTGTTATATTTGTTATATAATGATATATAGTGTTACATAGTGTTATATGGTATTATATGGTGTTACATATTGTTATACGGTGTTTATATGGTGTTATATAGTATTATATATAGTGTTATAATACACTTCTCACACTTTGAGCACTTTTTACAGGATCCTCTACCTATATATATATATATATATATATATATATATTATTTGAAGTTTAAGGTCATATATGAGATTTCAAAGTTTTAAACATAAGGGTAAAATTGTCATTTATTAAATTGTTTTGAATGAATTGGGTATATATATATATATATATATATATAGGAATAAGTTAAAATGAGAACCACCTCGAGTTGTAAGAACCAGCGAGAACCACCCCCGCGGGGGGCCGTTGACCACGAAATTTCTTTTACACCTAGATCCGTATATTTTAACACGGGGGGTAAATTTTGGGTTCAAACGGCGCGCCCGAGGGGGTAGTTTTTTACGCCCAAAGTTTGGTAAAAAAAAAAGAAAAATTAAAAAAATTAAAAAAACCCAAACTTTGGGCGTAAAAAACTACCCCCTCGGGCGCGCCGTTTGAACCCAAAATTTACCCCCCGTGTTAAAATATACGGATCTAGGTGTAAAAAAAATTTCGTGGTCAACGGCCCCCCGTGGGGGTGGTTCTCACTGGTTCTTACAACTCGAGGTGGTTCTCATTTTAACCTTCCCCTATATATATATATATATATATATATATATATATGATATTTCACCTACTTTGTAAGGATATATATGATATTTATAATTTTGTATGGGTATATATGATATTTTGCAAATTTGTAAAGAAATATATATGAAATTCCACCTCTATAAACATTAATGTGAAAAATCTAACCTTTTTGGCGGCCTTCAACGGAGTATTTACAGTTGATAAACGGTGTAAAAACGAAAGGTAATCTAGAAGAGGCGGGTTCTCCTTTACTCCACATCCATTAACAAAAAAATCATGTAAACTTGGATATAAATTGCTTAACATTTTGCTCTGTTCACAATCTGTATTCATAATATTATCATGCCAATACATGTCCTGTGGGGATAAGAGTACACCAGATACAACTTCACTTGAAGAAACAGAAGACAATGGCACAAAAATAAACGGCCCACTGCTAAAGTTTGCCATGCTTTTTTGATCTGAAGAAACCAATTCTGTCCATATGAACGAGTAGAATCTCGACATCTGTGATATGCTGGTGCGAAAAGCCATAAGCTGTCATAAAATATTTGTGATAGACTAGAAGTACCCTTTGATTTAGTAGAGGTGGCAAGATGAGCATATCACCTATAGATTCGGGTTGAAATGCGTATTTTTTTGTACGATCCAGTTTAGTTCGGGTTGGGTTGACCCATAAACACATTTGTTTGTAAATTTCTTATTATTTAAAGATAAAACTGTAATTTTATAAGTGATATTCGATTTAAATAACCCCAACGTCCACCAATTGGGCGACAACACTCTTAACTTTCGATTTGTACCACATCACTCCCAACTTTCAACTTATTTTCCTCTGGCACTCCCAAACTAACTAAATCCTAACCTAGTTAGTTTTTTGCTGATGTGGCACTTTGTTTGGTGATGTGGCATCTGACGTGGCCTTTTGCTGACATGGCATCTGAGGTGGTGCTAGACGCTAGTTTAGTGACGTGGCATCTGACGACTCCCAAACTAACTAAACCCTAACCCAGTTAGTTTTTAGTTAGTTTTTTTGCTGATGTGGTACTTTGTTTGGTGGTGTGGCATCTGACGTGGCATTTTTATGGCACGGCATCTGATGTGGCGCTAGTTTAGTGACGTAGCATCTGACGTCAGCTAACTGGGTTAGGCTTCAGTTAGTTTGGGAGTGCTCGAGGAAAATAAGTTGAATGTTGGGAGTAATGTGGTAGAAATCGAAAGTTGGGAACACTATCGGCCAATTGGTGAAACTTGAGGTTATTTAGAATTTTAGATCCAATATCCCATTTTATAAACAAAGAATGCGTCAATCATAAATATAAAAAAGCAAAAATTTTACAGCAATAATCTATCTGAATAACAGGATTCAAAATGGCAAGCTTAAAAATAGACTTTGTGCGTCGTTTAAGTTTTAACCAGCTCAACCAATGTGACAAAATTGCCATATTCAAGAATAAATTGATCAAAATTGCCACCTATACGATATAGAAAATACAAAGCCCAATAAACACATACCTAGCTTTGAAAGATGTAGCAAATCTTTTCCAGAACTCAAGAACCGATAAAGCATCGTGAAGGGTAACAGTACTCTTGAAACCGATGCTAGTCACCAATTTCGCACTTCGAATCTGTTGCATGTAGAAAAAAGCCACAAAGTAATTGAAGTTTTACATGCTAAAAAAGGTTTAAAAGTGAAACGGCAAACACAAATTGACCTTCGGGATGGCATAACAAGCATTATCACCAAAAATCGAGCACACCGCCTCACAATAATAAAACAAATCTTTTGGACAAAAAAGCCCATCATCCAAGCTAGATACCACCCACTTAACATCATTCAGAGCAGTTACTAGTGAAGTCTTAAAAGACTTGACTTCTCCATCTATATTGCAAAAAGCTTTAACTTTATCACTAAAATAATCATCCCATATTTCATCAAAAACCATCAACAAACACTTGCATTTTTCGCGATCACCGATTAGTGATACTTCTGCTAATAAATCAACCAACTCTCGGGACTCCCAATCACTAACAGTTGATCCAGGTGGAATCATCACTTTCTCCCACATCATGTTTGTGAGAAAAAATTGGGGTGAAACAGGAACCGTTTTTTCAACTCGAACGCTTTGCACAAAGTCAGTGACTCCAACTTCCTTCAAAAACTTCCTCCAGTTACGCATACAACTATACTTCAAGTAAGTTTTATCAACCTCATACCATTTTACATCAATGCCACCGATCAACCTATTGATATCAATACGATTCCCGAAATCATTACTGAAATGGATTGAAACCTCGGAAGGTATAACAAAGCCGTAATTTGTCGAGATAAAAGCTTTACTGTAAACCTCTGCGATTATGTGCTCCCTTTCTGTTAAACAATCTGAGCAAGTACATTGTAGGTGAACCATTATAAACGATAAATACTCTATCATGAGATCTTTACTCGCTGTATTTTTGTAGTCACAAATAGCTGGCAAAACATGTGTTATTACTACTTGATGTGCAGATAACCATTGAACACCTACTTTAGAAAGCATTTGAATTAAATTCTCAGTGACTGGATCATCAAAAAGTGCAGGGTTAACAATTCGAAGATTCGCAAACAATCTAGCAAAAGCTTCTAGATTGTTCCATGAACCATCTAAATTCATCCAAATCATACCCTCGTTGATTGCACCGTAACTATCGTCTAGAAGAGGAATGAAGGGTGTTTTTGTCAAAGTATTCATAACATCAGAGCCAGCTTTGAACTCAACAGGATTCTGAAGGGACATTAGATATAACTCGTTAAGCGAAGACGATAGCCAGTTAAGGCCCATTGATGTTAAACCTTCTTTTGTATGGCATATAGAAGATATAATATCAACCAAAACTTTCGGCCCGTAACTCATGATACCTAAAGCCCGTGCGAGTTTATCGGATAAAGCTATATCCCTATTCAAGTACCCGAGACCAAGATGCTTGTGAATCAAGCTATCCGGCAAAAGAGTTCGAGCATGGTCGTTCCAGTTTCTTAAAACCCGACACAGTGAGACCCACTTGTCGGTTTCACCTTCTAGAAGCAAACAGTTAGACGCGCATAGCTTCGATATGATCATCCTGGGAAGTTGAGCAAAAAATCCATGCACTTCGCCTACCAGAGGAACATAGCTTAAAAAGACGGAAACGCCCTTTCCAAGACGTTTGTTGAAACCCGGAAGGCTACAGAATGACATTTCGGCGCTAACAAACAAATTTGGAAATTCAGATAACAACCATTGGTTCCATGGACTATCACCGTCAACTTCTTCTCTTGAAGAAGGAAGAATGAAATCACCTTGGATTATAAACTTTAACCCATATGTTCTAAGAGGAAGAAATGCAAAAACATATTGGTGATCTAACTTTGGGCTGTAACTGCCATCGTTTAAAACTTCAAGAGCCAAAGCAATTGAAATTTCGGTAAATTTTACATCATTTCGAATACCGTTAGCCTGCAATTTCTGGGAGTCAACAAACCAAGTCAGCGTTTCATTCCCGATTGTAACATTGGTTAAACCATTTCCAATTTTTTCTTTCCTCATGATGATGAATGAATCAGTAAGCATATTTCTGAATTTAATACACTGAAGACGATGAAGAAACAATAATAAAGAAGGATGAAGATCTGAAAACACAGAGGTGAAGTTGTCTACAGTTGAAGTTTCTGCTAGCTTTGACTTTGACTTTGACGTAGACTTCAAGGGAAGCACAAGGCATGTATTGTAGTGGTGTGTATCCATTTGATCAGTGGTGTTTAATGAAACCAAGTTTGTGAAGAAATTGATGTCACAAGGAGGCACAATTGTTGGCAATACAAAACCGATTTGACCCTCGGTCAAGTCAAACTTGATGTGAAATCCATTAGAATGAACTTCTGGAGCATCAGTAACCTGCATAAACATCAAAATAGCAAGAAAAGAAGATTAAAAGGTTCATATCATAAATTTGTTGGGCTAATTTTAAGTCAGAAAATAACATCAAATTTTCAAATACTTTGATAGCACACTTTCAGGTGCCACATCAGCAACCATATATATGCGATATCAGAAAAAAATACCCGAAATACTGATTTGAATCCAATGCCTTTCTTGCCAATGTAACCGGTACTAGATGCTTTCTTGGTAGAATTCCCAACATCACAAAGCGCTCTAATGTTATCAGCAGAAAAACCGTGTTCATTATTCAAAACAACGATACTTTTCTCCAGAAGAATGAATGCCAGAGTGGGCTCCACGTTTGTTGGATACGCATTATCATCAGCATTCTGAACCTACAAAATACAATAAAAAAAGTCAATATTGCACGAAAAAATGATCATATAAACTTGAAAAAATAAACCTAGAAAGTTACAAGCTCGAGAAGAAAATGTGAGTCTTGAGAATACAACTCTCGTGAAAGACAATAAAGTGCTCTTCCTAAACGAGCATGTTGCTTCTTTAGAATGCTATTTTCTGTGTCTGAAATATTAGGGTCCAAACCGAATTCTTGAACTCTAATAGACTCAATAATATCGGCTGCATTTTTCTCTCTTTCGGAGTCTAAAACTGGCTTAACGAACCGTCATCAAAACCATGCACTCTATGAGTCATCACATTGCGTTGACTGAGTTCAAGAGACCAAGTGACTTCACTTTCCGAAAATGGTCGTTTATTTTCGACTGATTCGTTTGATTCAGATAAAAATGAAAAATGATCATCAATCCATTCCACTATGCCAAGTGAAAATCCAAGTTCATGAATAATCATATGATCCTTTTTACTTTTGCATTCACTCAGAATCAACATATAAGCATCTTTAGTAATCGAATGAAACGCCGAAACTAATAATTCTCCTGCAAAACTTCTGAACTCTTTAGGTAAATATCCAAGACAATCAAGAACAAATCTTGAAGCGATGCTTGAAGAATTCTTGAACATGATTTCGAAACCGTTTTTCGCATGACATTTTAGAAGAGATAAGGGTACATTTTGTTCACCGCCATATAAAGAAATCAAAGAAACGAGGTTTAAAGCTGTTCCAAAAGAAGACCCGTGAAGAAAAGCATCTAGAAACGAATCAACGGTTGCTAAATGATCAATCCGTAGGACTTTTCCGTCTCTTGTTACTAAACAAAGCAAACTCCTTGGTGGTTACATAACTTAATAACCACCCGACAAGAGGACCTAAAGAAGGTGCAAATTTATAGTCCCAACATGACCATGAGGTTAAATCTACCAACATTGGAGCCCGAAGTAACAGTTCAACCGCATCATTCGTGCAAACACGAGTATCCGGGACACCCGTTTCTGCCCTAAAATCAGTTAAAGTCGAAGAAAATAACACAACATTAGAGTTCACATTGTCACCATTCTTGCTCGTTGCGGTCAAAAGATCTTCTGTAACATCATCTTCTAGTAATGTAAGACCAGCAGAAGGAAACTGCATTCTTAACAACTCCGAAACCATTGACTTGCTTAAGGTTTCGTTTTCTCGTAAGCTATTAGCAGCTTGTGATAATAATTCAAGAAGATAATGTTGACTCATGCAAACTTTAACCGAATTAGGCTTCTCGGGTTTTTCAGTAACTATGACACACTTTTGCCATGCGGTAGGTAGTAGAGAAATATGTTCTTCTAAGAATGTGAAAATATCTCCAAAACCGAGGGCTTCAAAGTCGTAAACCGAAAAATATTGAGTTAGAGAGTATTCTAGCTTGCAGATCTCCCTCAAAAAGATCATTTGTTTTCTTGGATAAGAAGTTACATTGTCTGGAAAATAATTAGAAGACACAAAATATGCCTTGACGTATTTCAGAACATCTTCAAGACAAATTCCTGTAAAGTGAACAAAACAAATAAAATAAAAACTCTTCGAATATAATTGTATTTTTGTTTAAAGTCAAGTGTTTAAATAAAACACTCAAGACTGATAGTATTTGTGACTTGAGATATCAGATAATCAAGTGCTTAAAGTGAGGGCCAGTTTGGTTATTTACCTTTCTCTCACAAACCAGTTTTCTTACAGCTTCTTACATGTTCCAAATCTGTTTAAAGTTACCCTCAGAGCAATGATAATTAAACAACCGGTTTTTTATAAATATATAATTTTTAAATTTGGTTAACTATAGGAAAATTCCCAATTAAATGGATCAAAGTAAGAGTAACAAAAAGCTAGAAAACAATTTACTCAAACTTTATACAGAGATTTTATTTAAACATGCGGAAGCTTTAAAAACTTGAACACTTACAAGGAAAACTTCAAGCTATTTAGAGGATTACACAAGTTAGGTATTCTAGGTTGTGTAATCCTCTAAATAGCTTGAAGTTTTCCTTGTAAGTGTTCTAAGTTTTTAAAGCTTCCGCATGTTTAAATAAAATCTCTGTATAAAGTTTGAGTAAATTGTTTTCTAGCTTTTTGTTACTCTTACTTTGATCCATTTAATTGGGAATTTTCCTGGTATTAGAGCTGTAAAAAGCTCCGGTATGGCAGGCTAAGCCTAGAAGAAGGCTTAATAGTGAAAGGGCTGGGAATGATTTAATTCAATTTTAAAGTCTTGAGTTAATTTAATACTTTTATAATTGTTTCTGGTAAACAATTTCTGAGGAAAATAACTTTATAAACATTACTGTTCGTTCGATTTGGAGGTAAAAATTAAACTATGTTTTAAAATGAAAATTTTCAAAAGACATGGGCTGTTACCGAAGAGTAGTAAGTAATCCCCCATGGTGAGATTAGTTCGGAAGAAAATATAGGCGGAATTTCTGGAATTTGTGAAAAGCAAATGGTTTTAAAATGTTGAGTCTTTAAAAGTTTTCAAAATAATCTTTTGGATTTCAAAAGACGCTGGCAGTGGCCGGAATAGTAGCCAAGGAGGGCGAAGATAGGCAGAACCCCAGTGGTGAGAAACTAATAGAAATTTTGAAAAATTAAAGTTTTTAACAAAGCCAAGAGGTATTCATCAATAGAAATATCCTATGTTTAGAAACCATGGATCGGAAACAACTAGTGTTTATATAAACTTCTTTCTTCAAACAAAGTAAAAGTTTTATGTTAATTCAAGAATTAATTGAGATGATGAGATTTCCAAGAACCAAGTAACTATTAAGTCCTCTTTATTTTTAAGTACTGTTTTAAAACCCAGTGTATTTTGATATGCTCTTTATGTTTTATGAATCCAAGTGTTGAAAGATATTTTCAAGATTTCGAAAGACAGATAAGTTCTTTTATTGAAAATAATAATAGATTAGACTATCTTAATTTAGAGTTTTCAAGACCCGTCCATAGAAGAACAAATTTTGGTTTAGAATACGAGTGTTTTCACGGAGAAAGCGTTACACGCGCTTTTAACGTTAATAACCACTCTACTAATCCGAATTTGCTAATCTCGGATGATTTAAATATTTTAAAATATAATTTACAAGCTTTTTATGATAGTCACCTGTTAACAACCCACCTTTACATAAAAAGATTTCGTGAGATTCTGAGAGAGCAAGAGAGTCTTGACAGGCAAATTAGTGGTATTCACACAGCCATTAATAGCCTATCCAAGAAAGTCACGCAAATAGGTGTAACCTTACAAGCACATCAACCACTCACAGCAGTTCAAGTTCGACAACTGGTTAAAGAAATCACAAAGCAACCAAAGATCGTTGAAGCAGAAGCTCTTAGACTCACAGAAGAGCTTACCCACAAAGTGACACAAGTTGAAGAACTGATTAAAGACCTCAGAGAATCTATGATTCTATGAATAGGTGGCAAGCCACAGCAGAGACTGAGTCTTACAAGTCAGCAGCAACAGCAACTTGGTCCTTGGATGAACCATCAGTAGGTTTTAGCAAAACTACTGGTATTGGCAACTCAGCACAACAAACAGCGATCCTGATTAAGCAAAATAATTTCTTAATCCAAGAAGTTACAAGAGTCTCAGAAGAACTCCAAGAAATAAAAGAAGACGTAGGTGAAATAAAAAGGGCTATTACAGAGCTAAGCAAAGGAAAAAGTGCTGTAATAGAAGGATATCCAAAGGAGTTACTTGAAGGCCTTGAAAATCTTAAGAATCTTAAGATTGAAGGGAAGCCAGTAGTTCCAAAAGAAAAAGGCCCGTTCTACGTTTACAAAGATCCAAGCAAGATATTGCAAGAAGAACTTGCTAAGATTAGTAAATGAGAAGATCAACAGACCAACCACCTCCTTTATGGAGACCAACGGTAACAACAACAAATGACGATAATCGAAGAATTCCAAGTCAAGAAGATCAGATTAGACAGTATTCTACCTGGCAAAGGAATCTGTTTAATACAAGAAGGGGAATTCAGAACCGATTCGGAAGAAGAGGGTTTAATCAAACCCTGGAAACACAAATAGATCCAGATCGAGAAATCCAGTTAACAAGAAGCAGAAGAGCTAATCTGGTACCAGTAGAAGTACTGTATAGCGCTGGTGAAATAAGGCGAGAAAGTAGTGTTTACCAATACTACAGTGAAGAAAGGGTGCTTGTCACAAACGGTGATCAAGCAGAATTGGAATTCTGCAATAACAGATCATATGCAAGGCTTGTTGAAAGAGGCCTAGAACATCTGCATATGGGTGTTATTATGATAAGGCTACAAACCCTGCACAGAACAAGGGCAAGAACACAAGCTTTAGTAGTCTTAAGAGACACAAGATGGGCGAATAACGTGTCTATAATCGGATCTATGGAAGTTGACCTATCATCAGGAGCACAGATGGTATACATAGCACCAAACATGATGGTATCATTATCTGATTTCCGAAATATTCAGATAGTAATACAAACTCATGGCTATGAAGAGTTTAGTGGCGAATCAAACTTGATTGTTACACGAGCACTGGTAGGAAGATTGACAAATACCAGTAATGCCGGGTTTAATTATAATATTGAAAATGTTATAAGTTACCTAGCCTCGTCAAGCATCAGGGCTATCCCAGCTCAAGGGGTAGAAGTACCTATTGGAAGGCAGTGGACGATCAGACCACCCAGAGAAAGAGTAGTGATAAGAGCTCCAACTGAAGCATCCATTCGAGAAGGATTTGGGGGAACTCAGGTGTTAAACTTCCAGAATTACAGAAGAACTACCAACAATCCAAATTTATTGGAAGATTGGAAAGAAAGAAGCCAAAGTGCAAGACATCCTAGTCGAGAAGAGGATGAAGATGAAACAACTGAAATAGCACTAGTTGGCAGAATAAACCATGTTGAAAATAATCCATTATATCGCAACCCTTGTGATTTGGATAATCCAAATTGGTTAACACCTTGGGAAGAGCTTGAGCATAATGAAAGGTGGAACAACGGAAAGTATGATCGAAAGAAGATGCCAAAAACAAAGAAAAAGAAACCAGGTGTATGGGATACACTGGGAGAACCATCAGGAAAGTATGACTATATGGTTAATTATTCATATAAGAGATCATATGATGATTCACCAGTTATATCAACTGGATGGGAAGATGATCAAAAGCACCATGATCAAGAATATGTTTTTGCCGGAGAGTCTTCTAACGAAGAAAAAGAAGAAAATATAGATTTTCTTTTGGAAAATCCATATTTTTCTTTTGATGGGAGAGATGATAATCCCTATCATCAGCAAAAACTAGTTGAAGCACCAACAACGGATACAGGTTCAGATGAAGAAATTGTATACCTAGCAGGAGAAGCTCAGCCAATTGAAGAAATCCAATGGCCTGAGGAAGAAGATAATTTATCTGTAGCATCCTATAAGGAAAATATCCTTATGCAAGGTACAGATAATGAAATTAACTAGTGTTATAAGAGGTCTGCTAAGAATTACAAGAAGCTGAGAAAAAGACAAACCAAGAAATGGATTGTCAAAACGGCTCAGGAATCTAAAGTAATAAGAACTGAAAGTTCTAGTAATCAAAGCGAGCTGAAAGATGTGCCGTTTGATACTAAGACTGAAAGTGATTATGAAATAGGATCTATTGAGCAAAGAAGTGAGAGAATTTATGCTGGAGGATTAGAAGAATAATCTGCTGAAATGGAGTATCCTTCTCTTGCAAAATTCAGACAATTGATGTGGGAAAAAGTAGAGCATGCAAAGATGTCATCCAGCACTTCCCATTACTATGGAAGACCACCAGATGCTATGCTACGATGACACCAGTAGTTTACCCCCCCCCCCCCCCCGCACAACCAACAGGACAAATTAGATCAATGTTTCCTTTTGATCAAGCAAAAATCAGGCAAAGAACAGAAGCAATGGCATCAGCTATGCCTAATAATATGTGGAGTTTGCCACCAGCATGGTCTAATCAAGGGAGTATTTTGGTTCTACCATTTGATATTAGCCTATGGGGAGATGTAATATCAAGATGGGAATCAAGTGTTCTGAATGTGGTGGATGATCCGACGAAAAGCTGGCCTAATGACAGATCAAAAATCAACTTCATTGAAAATCTCATGGGAGAAGTTGAGAAACTTGCATGGATCCAGTGGAAAAGTGTTTACAAACAAGAGTACAATGCTCTTGAAGAAGCTGCAGGAGACACTCAAAATATCATTTCAACAATAAGAAAGATATTTATCCTGGAAGATCCATACCAGGGCAGCACGGCGGAACAAGATAAAGCTTATAGGAATTTGGAGCGATTACAGTGCAGTGAGACTAAGCACATATGGAAATTCCTAAATGACTACAAAAATCTTGCAGCAAAATCTGGAAGATTATTTGTGGGAACTGAGCTTTCTGATAAGCTCTTTAGCAAACTTCCCCCAATATTGGGACAGGATATTGAAAAGGCATGGAATGAAAAGTATCCTGGAACAGCAGCTGCAGTTTTTCCTAGAATCAAATTCATAGGAGAATACCTTGAAGAAGCATGTAGGAGAGCAGCATTGCAAAAGGAAGTTAGAGCAATTGATTTTTGTGGAAATATAACCGTTCCTGGATACTATGGCTCTCAAAGAAAAAGAACGTTAACAAAAGCAAAGAATTATGAAGGAAAGCCGCACAAAAATCATATACGAGCTTTTAAAAGCAATTATAAAGAACAGGAGAGTTCGGAAATGCAAATGCTTCAGATGTGGTGAAGAAGGTCACTATGCAAGTGAATGCAGAAAAGAAAAGGCTATAGTGGCCAGAGCTGAAGTCTTAGACAAAATTGAAATTCCGGACAATTGGGATGTTGTCTCCGTAGACCCAGGAGATCCAGCAAGTGATGTCTACTCATACTCTGAAGATGAGGAAAAATGTAACAACTCTCATCAAAAGTCCTAGTTATTATTTTAATTTGGTCAATAGGAAACCCTAATTTAGAAACCCAAGTAATTCTGAACAAACCCTAAAATTTTCATAATTTTCAGAATCAGGATTAGGGCCCCTAAAACTCAGGGGGGATAAAACCTATTCGGTAATATCCTTACAGTTTGTTGTCAAAAATATAAAATAACGTAAAACCAACTCACCTAAGCTACTGGGACACGAACACACCCTATGCTAGACTAGGGTCTCTCACGCCACGCGCCGCGAACAGGAGATCCTTTCGCGTGGCGCGAGGGGGGACATTTTTAGGCTATAAATAGCAGACATTGGGACTTGAAATTTGGCATAAAATCGACGAAGGAATTCTGTCCAGAAATCGAATTTACGTTCTGTATACTACAATTAACACACACAGTGCACTAATCGACGCCACAATCAGGGTATTAACTCGATCGCTATTACGATTCAACGTCCGATCGATTATAACTATCCAACGATTGTTTAAGTGCCTCTCTAATTGAGATTATACTTTATTAATTTATTGTGATTTCGACTTGAATGTTTGAGTACTGCTCGAATTCGGACTATACTCTGTCATTCGTTGTGAATCCACTGAATTGTTAAGTATTGCACTAAACAATCGATGTGAAGGTTTAATCTCGTGAATTGTCGTAACTGTTGTATTAGTTACTAACTGATTGTGTGTGCATTGTTAATTAAATTAGGTTAATCAAGGCTAATCAGTAGGCTTATATTCTGCTCGTTAAATCTACAATGTGAGTCATTCTCTTTTTATCAAAATACTTTTCAAAAGCATGTTTTTATTAAAATTATAGTTACAGGGATTAAGTCGTTGTTATCTGAAATTACTGCCAGTATGTGGGGGAATGTGCACATAGCTACTAATTATTTATCACTTGGGGTGAAAGGACCCTACAAGTGATATGTCCACAGTCACAGTCCGGTAAAGTGACAACTGGATCAGTTAATTTAAAAGATGAGGCAATTGTAATCGCTCTTAATACTGTACATTATAATAAACAGGATATTTTACTAAAACCGAATGATTCACTCAGTATTTCCCGCTGACAAAACCTTTTTCAAACATGTTTCAGGTGATCTGTTGTGAGCAAAGGAAAAGTGCTGAGTAGCACTACAAGCTTAGAAAGTGGCTCAATGTAAATAAATAAAGAAACATGTTTTAAAGAAATAAAGGATTTCCTAGTGAAATCAAGTGTTTGTAAATTATGGGAATTATCCCTATATTATATATAAACGAGTAGTTTTATTAATCATTGATCCTGTTTAAAAAGTCTTCCGCTGTCGCTAAATTAAATACCACGGGATTTCCTGCCTCGCGGCTCTGGACCGGGTCAAACCGGGGCCAAGGGCCGTGACAGGAAAAGGTGGTATCAGAGCCACTGATTTAAGCTTACTATTGATTTTAGCCTATATGAAATACTTGGGAAATGAATTGCCATTCTGTGAAAATATGTTGATAAATTGTTGAGTTACAGTATGGGTAAACACAAGATTTCTGCTATCTACCACAAATTAGATACTGCAACTACAAGAAAAGGAACCGCATCCTCTAAACACCCTGCAGATCTAGATGAAGGAATTTTTGTCCGTAAAGCAAATTATGAAAACCCTCTCACCCAAGAGAAGAGAAATTTGATTCTTAGAAAAGGACAAGAGAAAATAAAGAAAACCCAAGCCAAGAAAGTGAGGTTTAATCCAGAAATCCAAGAATTAGGCAATAAGTCACCATGGGAAGATACCTTAGATGAAAAATGGGCAAACCTTTATATGCTAGCTACCGTAGCAGAGAATGCAAATCTCTAAATATTAAAATCTGGTCTAGTAATACCCAGTAAATAAATAAATTATAGTGTGTTCACTTTCCTGTAGTCTTTTGTACAAATCCATATGCAATAAACTTAATGTTTATTTGTTAAACTTTGTTCCAAAGTTTTAACTTAGCATTTTTGTGCATTTTGCATATATGCTGTCCAGCATGACTGAGATATCAGAAGCATTTCAGAATCTCAACCTCTACCCAGTACCAATTGAAGTCTCCCACGACTTTACTGGTTATTTTGCTGACATAGAGGAACCCGTGGAATTCCAAGCTCCACCGCTGGAAAAAGCAAAACTTAAAAAGAAGAGAAGATATGTAGGATGGAGAAAAGTACGCAAAAGAAAGCCAGCTACTAGGAAACTCCCTAAAATAGAAAACCCTATAGAAAAAGGGAAAGGAATCGAAATCGGAGAAAGCTCAAATCCAGCAGAGATAGAGATCAGGAACGATTATAAACAAAAAGGAATAGAAACGGGAGAGAGTTCTAGACAAACCGAAAATATCACATTCCAAGACGAAATCGACCGTCTACTGGCAAATTGTGATGTCTTTAGTCCTATCCATAATAATCTATATCCTACCCTAGAAACCCAACTTCCTGTTAATCTGGAACCAGCTATTCCAGATCCACTGGTCCACACTATACCTTTAGGTCAAATGGAAGAATGGTGGACAAATGACTGGCCATTCCAGAATATTGTCAACAGTCCTTATTCTTTTCTTCCACAGTGGGAACCAGATCCTATCCCCAATCCTCCAATGAGTTACGAAAACTTAGCCGAACTCCGTCAGTACGGTGAAGAACTAATAAATACAGGAAATAGGATTAAGGATATGGGAGAAAGGATTACCTGGAAGTACGACGAAAGGGAACGTCATTACTAAACTGCCTGTGACCAAAGAATAGTGGGGTTGGGAAGAATGTCTGTATATTAATAATAATAATTAAATATATAACTCTGTAAAATGGGAAATAAAACAGTGTAAGATAAACAAGTGTGTATGGATGCATATCTAACATATATAAAGTAAAATAGAAGTCGAAACATCGACAATTTTGATATATATATCTGTGCTACCAGATTTTATGTGCTTCTATGAAATTGTTTATTTATCACTCGATACTAATAAATATATTTTAATAATTATCAGATGGAAAATGCTAATAATGAACCAGTTAATGAAGGGAATCAATCCGAACAAAATCAGGAAAACCAGTATATGACTAGACAGGATATAGAAAATATTGTTGCACAAGGGATAGCCAATGCTATTCCAGCATTCGTTGCTGCTGTTAAAAATCCAGTAGAACCGCAACAAATCATTCCTAGTAAACGTACTCAGGAAGATAATTTTAGTCATAGTATAAATGGAGGCAGCAATCATAATGATAATGATAATCTACGACAGGCTCCACCTCCTAAGAAAATGAAAGCCGCAACACCTGGTTGCACTTTCAAAGAATTTCTTGCTTGCAAACCTGCTGAATTTGCAGGTAATGAAGGAGCAACTGCAGTACTGCGTTGGTTAGAGAAAACCGAAGCAGTAATTGCAATAAGTAAGTGTTCAGAAGAAGATCAGGTGATGTATGCATCAAATTTATTCAAGGAAGGAGCATTAGAATGGTGGAATACGGTGCTACAAGCTAAAGGAAGAAGGATGGCTTATGCCATGAACTGGGAAGAATTCAAGAATCTTGTAGAAAGGAAATATTGTCCTGAATATGAGAAGGAACAAATGGCAAATAAGTTCCTAAATCATCGTATGGTAGGAGTAGAGTGCCGCAGTTATACTTCGACATTCTTTGAATATGCACGAGTGGTACCTACACTGGCTTCGCCAGAACCGGTACTCATTTCTCGTTACATATGGGGATTAATTAGTGAAATCCGCAATATTGTTAAAGCTGCGAGACCTCGCACTATTGACGATGCTGTGGAATTAGCTAATACCCTAACTGATGAACTGGTGCGAACAAGAGAAGAAGACAGAAAGAAGGAATTGGCGCAAAAGATTACCCAAGGATTTCGTGTGGGTAATAATAATAATCGATTCAAGAAAAGAGGAACCGGACAATCCTCAGTTCCTCCGTATTGTAGAAATTGCAAAAAGAAGCATTTTGGAAAATGCAAGGGATATTGCAATTTTTGCAAAATTCCAGGACATCAAGAGGAGAATTGCAGGAAGAAATCTCTAATCTGCTACAACTGTGGCGAAATAGGTCATTTTCGAACCGAATGTCCTAAATTGACAAAACCTGCAGACAATAAAGGCAAACCAGCTGATGGAACAACAAAGAAGAATGCCCGAGCATTTCAGCTAACTACTCAAGAAGCGGAACTCATTCCTGATGTCATAGCCGGTACGTTCTTGGTCCACGACGTTTATGCAAAAGTATTATTTGACTCTGGTGCAAACCAAAGTTTTATCAATACTTCATTTTGCCAAGCTCTTAATTTACCTTTAACCACCCTTAGGCAAATTTTTACAGTCGAAACGGCAGACGGAAATTCTGTTAACATAGATAAGGTTTTGCAAGAAGGTAAGATAGAACTATTAGGTCATAAGTTTTCTGCAAACCTGTTACCTATGAATTTAGCCAGATTCGATGTCGTATTAGGAATGGATTGGTTAATAGCCAACCATGCTCAAATCCTTTGTGACAAGAATTCCGTAGAAATCCGTACTCCTACAGGAGAGGTAATTTTAATTAACGGAGATAAACCCCGAAAGCCACTAAAGTTCATATCAGTAATGAAAGTTGCTAATTATGAACGAAAGCAAGGAATGGTGTATATGATTTCAGTAATCATTAACACTAAAAGTAAGGAACTTTCGGACATCCCTATAGTTTCAGAATACCCAGACATCTTTCCAGAAGAATTACCTGGGTTACCACCAGATAGGGAAGTAGAGTTTAGAATTCATCTAATTCCAGGTACTACACCAATAGCTAAGACACCTTATAGATTAGCACCTACCGAAATGCTAGAATTGAAAAAGCAGTTAGATGAATTATTAAGCAAAGGATTTATACAACCTAGTTCTTCCCCTTGGGGAGCACCAGTGTTGTTTGTGAAAAAGAAAGATGGATCTATGAGAATGTGTATCGATTATAGAGAACTGAATAAGGTTACAATTAAGAATCGATACCCATTACCTAGGATTGATGATCTTTTTGATCAACTTCAAGGTGCTAGGTATTTTTCTAAGATAGATTTAAGATCCGGATATCACCAGTTAAAAGTAGAAGAAGAAGACATACCTAAAACTGCTTTCAGAACTAGGTATGGTCATTATGAGTTTACAGTCATGCCCTTTGGATTAACAAATGCCCCAGCAGCATTTATGGACATGATGAATCGGATCTGTAAACCATATCTGGATAAATTTGTAATCGTATTCATCGACGATATACTAATTTACTCCAAAAGTCAAGAAGAACATTGCAAACATTTGCATGCACTCTTAACCTTGTTAAGAAAGGAAAAGCTTTATGCAAAATTCTCAAAGTGTGAATTTTGGTTAAAGGAAGTGCAATTTTTAGGTCATATGGTGAATCATGAAGGAATCCATGTAGATCCTGCTAAAATAGAAGCAATTACTAAATGGAAGGTCCCACAAACAGTTATGGAAATTAGAAGTTTTCTAGGTTTAGCCGGATATTACAGAAGATTTATTAAGGATTTCTCTAAGATAGCTGTACCTTTGACTAAGTTAACCTGTAAAGCCACTAAGTTTGAATGGGGACATAGGCAAGAAGAAGCTTTTAAGATTTTAAAGCAACGATTGACGAATGCTCCAATTTTAGCATTGCCCGAAGGAACCGAAGATTTTGAAGTATACTGTGATGCTTCAAAATTAGGATACGGATGTGTATTGATGCAACGCAAGAAGGTAATTGCGTATGCTTCCCGGCAGTTGAAAAAGCATGAGGAAAATTATACAACTCATGACTTAGAATTAGGAGCCATAATTTTTGCCTTGAAAATTTGGAGACATTATCTGTACGGAAGTAAGTTTACTGTCTATACAGATCATAAAAGTTTGAGGTATATATTTGGACAGAAAGAATTAAATATGAGGCAAAGAAGATGGATGGAAATTCTAAGCGATTACGACTGTGATATTCAATATCACGAAGGGAAGGCAAACGTAGTTGCAGATGCCTTAAGTCGTAAGTATCATGAAAAACAAAAGCGAGTCCGTGCTCTTAGATTAAATCTACAAGTAGATTTAATAGAACAATTAAAGAACATTCAAGAAACAGCAATCAAGGACGATGCTGAAAGAATGAAAGGTTATATAAAAGAACTAGAGCAAGGAAATGATGGAATTTGGAGATTCCATAAGAAAAGAATTTGGGTACCTAAACAAGGAGAGTTAAGAAATAAGATTTTAGAAGAAGCTCATAAATCTAGGTATACTATGCACCCTGGAAACAATAAGATGTACCAAGATTTAAGAAAGAATTTCTGGTGGATAGGAATGAAGAAAGATATAGCAAAATATGTATCTAAGTGTCTTACTTGTTCACAAGTTAAGGCAGAACACCAGAAACCCTCAGGTTTACTACAACAATTGGAAATGCCTGTATAGAAATGGGAACTCATAACAATGGATTTTGTTACTAAGTTACCCAAGACCAGAAAAGGTAATGATGCAATTTGGGTAATTGTGGATCGATTAACCAAATCGGCTCATTTTCTACCAATGAAGGAAACCTTTAGTATGGAAAGGTTAGCCAAGTTGTACGTAGACGAAGTAGTATCTTTACATGGAGTCCCACTCTCCATTGTATCAGATAGAGATAGTCGTTTCACTTCCCATTTCTGGAAAAGTTTCCAGCAAGCAATGGGAACTCGACTAAATTTAAGCACTGCATATCATCCTCAAACAGACGGACAAAGTGAAAGGACAATACAAACACTGGAAGACATGCTCCGAGCATGTGTAATTGATTTTGGTGGATGTTGGCATGATCATTTACCATTAATTGAATTCTCCTATAACAATAGTTATCATTCAAGTATTGAAACTGCTCCATTTGAGGCACTTTATGGAAGAAAGTGTAGAACTCCAGTTTGTTGGGCAGAAATAGGAGAAAGTCAATTATCAGGGCCTGAAATAGTGCAAGAGACAACCGACAAGATTACTCAAATCAAGGAAAGGTTGAAGACAGCCCGAGATCGCCAGAAGAGTTATGCAGATAATCGACGCAAACCAATAGAATTCCAAGTAGGAGATAAAGTATTATTGAAAGTTTCTCCTTGGAAAGGAGTAGTTAGATTTGGAAAGAAAGGAAAGCTAAGTCCAAGATACGTAGGACCATTTTCAGTGATCCAACGTATAGGATTAGTTGCTTATCGTTTACAACTACCTGAAGAATTAGCGGGAATACATGATGTATTTCATGTATCCAATCTCAAGAAATGTTTATCAGATGAATCTTTGGTAGTACCTCTTCAAGAAATAGAGGTAAACGAAAAGCTAAAATTTGTGGAGAAACCTCTTCAAATTTAGGATCGAAAGATCAAGTTTCTCAAACATAAAAGACTAGTTTTAGTCAAAGTTAAATGGGATTAAAAAAGAGGAGCTGAATACACTTGGGAGCTGGAATCAGAAATGAAGAAAAAGTATCCTCATTTATTCCGGTAAATCTCGAGGACGAGATTTTTATTAAGGTGGGAAGAATGTAACAACTCTCATCAAAAGTCCTAGTTATTATTTTAATTTGGTCAATAGGAAACCCTAATTTAGAAACCCAAGTAATTCTGAACAAACCCTAAAATTTTCATAATTTTCAGAATCAGGATTAGGGCCCCTAAAACTAAGGGGGGATAAAACCTATTCGGTAATATCCTTACAGTTTGTTGTCAAAAATATAAAATAACGTAAAACCAACTCACCTAAGCTACTGGGACACGAACACACCCTATGCTAGACTAGGGTCTCTCGCGCCACGCGCCGCGAACAGGAGATCCTTTCGCGTGGCGCGAGGGGGGACATTTTTAGGCTATAAATAGCATACATTGGGACTTGAAATTTGGCATAAAATCGACGAAGGAATTCTGTCCAGAAATCGAATTTACGTTCTGTATACTACAATTAACACACACAGTGCACTAATCGACGCCACAATCAGGGTATTAACTCGATCGCTATTACGATTCAACGTCCGATCGATTATAACTATCCAACGATTGTTTAAGTGCCTCTCTAATTGAGATTATACTTTATTAATTCATTGTGATTTCGACTTGAATGTTTGAGTACTGCTCGAATTCGGACTATACTCTGTCATTCGTTGTGAATCCACTGAATTGTTAAGTATTGCACTAAACAATCGATGTGAAGGTTTAATCTCGTGAATTGTCGTAACTGTTGTATTAGTTACTAACTGATTGTGTGTGCATTGTTAATTAAATTAGGTTAATCAAGGCTAATCAGTAGGCTTATATTCTGCTCGTTAAATCTACAATGTGAGTCATTCTCTTTTTATCAAAATACTTTTCAAAAGCATGTTTTTATTAAAATTATAGTTACAGGGATTAAGTCGTTGTTATCTGAAATTACTGCCAGTATGTGGGGGAATGTGCACATAGCTACTAATTATTTATCACTTGGGGTGAAAGGACCCTACAAGTGATATGTCCACAGTCACAGTCCGGTAAAGTGACAACTGGATCAGTTAATTTAAAAGATGAGGCAATTGTAATCGCTCTTAATACTGTACATTATAATAAACAGGATATTTTACTAAAACCGAATGATTCACTCAGTATTTCCCGCTGACAAAACCTTTTTCAAACATGTTTCAGGTGATCTGTTGTGAGCAAAGGAAAAGTGCTGAGTAGCACTACAAGCTTAGAAAGTGGCTCAATGTAAATAAATAAAGAAACATGTTTTAAAGAAATAAAGGATTTCCTAGTGAAATCAAGTGTTTGTAAATTATGGGAATTATCCCTATATTATATATAAACGAGTAGTTTTATTAATCATTGATCCTGTTTAAAAAGTCTTCCGCTGTCGCTAAATTAAATACCACGGGATTTCCTGCCTCGCGGCTCTGGACCGGGTCAAACCGGGGCCAAGGGCCGTGACAAAAAAGGTAGAGAAGAAGGAAAGTATGAATTTGCATTTGCTGGGGTAGTTGAATACATAGAGCCACAGTATGATTGGGCACCAAAAATAAAGTTGGCTGAAGAGATGGAGAAATGTATTCATAACTTAAGGATGAACCAAAGAAGAATTCAAGGAAGATGTTCATTCTGTAAGTATGAAACTACCAACAAATCAAGGGCAACTTGTGATGAATGTGGTTTAGTTGCATGTACTATGTGTGCATTTAAACACTTAAAGTTCAAGGTGGTTTCAGAAAAGAAAGAAGTTCATGGTTATGCAAACAAAGAACCTCTTATCAAAGAGCTTCTTCAGTATCTATGTATTTAACTGAGAAAAATGAAGACCTGGAAGATCGAATTCAGAAGATCCAATCCAAGGAAGATGTCAATAAACAGAAAGAATTAGAAAAAGAATTTGAAAGTCTAGAATGGCCACCAGCCCATATGAGAAGAGAGGGTAAAGAGGAGGAAAAACCCAAAGATGAGCCCAAGTTTAAATGGCCCACGCTATTTAAACCATTAATAGAAAAACCGTTAACTATTAACGAGCCCAAGGATTCATCTAAATCAGAAACCGAAGTGGTTTATGAAAAACCCAAACCTAAGGAAATAGCCTTAATGGGTTATGAAGGAAGAAAGTCCTGAAACAGGCTGTATAATATGAAGGTTTACTTTGAAATCAAAGATGGACCGTCCTTTGAAATACAGGCCATACTAGATATGGGAGCAACAACCTGTTGTTGCAACATTTTGAAGGTTCCAGATGGGGCAATGGAGCAAAGCCCATGGGTAGTAAATTACAAAGGAATTAATTCAGAACAAAAGGCAAGGATGAAGATAAAGCAAGATGGAAAAATGATCATTGCCGGAGAAAGCTACCCAATTCCGTTCACCTACTGTTTTGTAATGGAAAAAAGTGAAGGAATAGACATGCTGATCGGTGCAAACTTTCTTAGAAGTAAGAAAGGAGGTGTCAATATAGAAGGTGATACAATTACCTTTTAGAAAAATACATCAAAAGTTATTACCCAACCGTATGCCGTAATTGCCAAGTGTGCCATTGAAGAATTGGATCTTGAATATCAAGATTATACTGAAATTAATGAATGGTCATACAAGACGGTGGAAGCCAGAATCAGCAGAAATGAAAAATTTGAAGTAAAGTTCAGGGATTTAATCAAAAGGTTAAAAGATCAAGGCTTTATTGGAGAAGATCCCCTGAAGCATTGGAAGAAGAATAAGGTTATTTGTGAATTGGAAATACTTAATCCAAGTATAACAATTCAGGATAAACCTCTGAAGCATGTTACACCAGCCATGAAAGATCAGTTCAAGAAACACACAGATGCTCTGCTACAACTGGGAGTCATAAGGAAAAGCAAAAGCAGACATAGAACCATGGCTATGATAGTTAATTCAGGTACATCCATTGATCCAGCAACAGGAAAGGAAGTTAAAGGAAAGGAAAGAATGGTGTTTAATTATAGAACACTTAATGATAACACCAAAAAGGATCAATATTCTCTCCCTGGAATCAACACAATAATCTAGAGGATAGGATACTCTAAGATCTATTCAAAGTTTGATCTTAAGAATGGATTCCATCAAGTGGCGATGGCTGAAAATTCAATTGAATGGACAGCCTTCATAACACTTGAAGGGCTATATGAATGGTTAGTAATGCCATTCGGATTAAAGAATGCACCTGCAATTTTCCAGAGAAAAATGGATAGTTGTTTTGAAGGAACGGAAGAATTTGCTGCAGTATATATTGATGATATACTGGTGTTTTCCGAAAATGAAACAATGCACGAGAAGCATCTCAGAAAAATTCTGGAGATATGTGAGAAGAATGGTTTAATTCTTAGTGCAAACAAGATGAAGATTGCAGAAAAAGAAATTGAATTCCTAGGAGCAGTAATAACTAATTCTACAATTAGATTACAGCCTCGTATTATCAAGAAGATTGCGGAATTCAAAGATGAGGATCTCAAAGAAAAAAGGGGGCTAAGATCATGGCTAGGAGTTCTTAACTATGCAAGGAGTTATATTCCGAAGTTAGGAATTATGCTGGCACCATTGTATGAAAAGACATCCCCTCATGGAGATAAAAGAACGAAAGATTCTGATTGGAAGCTTGTGAGAGAAATCAAGAAGCAAGTTCAGAATCTACCAGACATGAAGCTACCTCCAAAGGAAGCTTACATGGTAATTGAAACAGATGGCTGCATTGAAGGATGGGGAGCCATTTGTAAATGGAAGAAAGAAGAAAAGGGCAGATCTAAGGAAGAAGTATGTGCTTATGCAAGTGGAAAATTTCCTGTAATTAAATCAACTATTGATGCGGAAATTAATGCTGCTATTAATGGTTTGAATGCATTCAAGATTTATATCTTGGATAAGAAGGAAATTACTCTTAGAACAGACTGCCAGGCGATAATCTCTTTTTATAAGGCCGCTCAAAACCTGCAAAATAGGTTATCCAGAGTTTGTTGGATGAACTTCATAGACATTATTACTAACACTGGAGTCAAGATCAATATGGAGCATATTGATGAAAAACAAAATGTTTTAGCTGACCAATTATCAAGAATTTGTTGTTTAATGACTCTGCAGGAATGGAACATGTCAGGCGAATACACAGAGACAATAGCAACGTTGAGCGACACCTTAGAAGAGGTAACATATGGCGCCAAGATGGGTGCAGACGTGACTATGGAGGAAGAGGAACTATGCCATCTTCTGGAGCAGTTCTTGTTAACAGCTACGCCAACATTACAGAAGAAGACATCCTCAACCAACTTAGACTACTCTCATCAAGAAGGATGGAGGCCCTACAAAGACTTGCAGATCAACAAAGGGACAACACCCTTGCAGAATTGGACCTCTACAGAACCATGGTTGAATTCAACCTGTGCAGATGGTGGATACGAACAGAAGGAACAGAACCACACATCTACACAACAAGAGCAGAACAAGCAGCTAACAAATTGGCCCAAGCAAAAAGGCTTATTTGTGAAGCCCATCAAGAAAACCAACACTAAAGCCCAAGCCCGGCTTCTAGAAATAAATGACGGAAGCAGTGACGAATTCTCAAGCAATAATTCTAAAAACTTTGGTGATAGTGGTGGACCATACTCAAAAACAACACGGCACCGAATAAAGCATAACAGTCCAAGTTTATCGTGGATAAATTATTAAAGAAGGAGACAGTTGTGCCGTCCGTTTATGTTTAATTATTAAAGCAAGAGACGCGTGTTTGTCTCTTTATCTATGCTTTCCGGCTCAGGCAACACGATAGAAAACTATCAATTATCGCTATGGGGCCCAATGTGCACCCGGGTAATCGGTAGACGGTTTCAATCGTCTTCTATGCCTATATAAGAGCTTAGTGTGTCTAAGGATTCACACAACCTAGAATACCTAACTTGTGTAATCCTCTAAATAGCTTGAAGTTTTCCTTGTAAGTGTTCTAAGTTTTTAAAGCTTCCGCATGTTTAAATAAAATCTCTGTATAAAGTTTGAGTAAATTGTTTTCTAGCTTTTTGTTACTCTTACTTTGATCCATTTAATTGGGAATTTTCCTGGTATCAAAGCTATTGTTAATAAAAGCTTATAAAAAATAAGTTGTACCAAACACATAAAAGATGACAATATTGAGAAATAAATAAAAGGCATGTAAATTACCAACACTAGCATCCAAATCATGCTTATTGGGAACTAAAGTGTTCTTGTAAGCTGGCGCGACTTCTGTTTTAACATCAGCTGCAAATGTATTTGCTTGAGAAGAACTCATGCGGTCCCATAAACCAAACTTTATAGATGCAATCTGCAATAAAAAAGTACACTTGTATTCACAAAATTCAAACAAAAGGGCAGTGCTTATTTAATAAACATTTAAATAAAATATTGACATGACATTATATAATTGTATAAACATGTTCAAAGTTAACGTACAGCCACATTTAGCAATCCAACATGTGGGTAGGAGGAATTAATCATTTTATTCAGAGCTTTCTTTTTCTGCTTTGGCTTCATTTTACCATGATAGAAATCAAGCATCTTGCCGAATGCCTACAAGCAAAGGATACCAGTTAGGACATAATACTGGTGTAACATACTATATAACATATCAGAAGATCAGACAAGATATGTTAAACTTTATAAAGTTTCACATTTACAAGAACTCAATGCAGGGAATACACTACACAAAAGAAAACTTTGATTCATGAACACGAAAATAACTCATCAGACATCAGGAATCGCCACATATAGACAAGCAGGTCAGTGCCTCAGTGGTCAGTAAAAAAAAAAGTAATCTACGTGACAAAAAAATGACAACCGTTCTTTTTTATAAAGTGACATTCTTTTATTGAACTCATAGAAATTGAAAAGTGAAACGGATACATATTTTTAAAGGGAAATTTGATTTTAATAATCTCACCTTTAGGTGGTTGGTCAATAATAATCCCACAACCGAATTGAAGTACCGTTTTCGTTGTTTGGAGCACCGTTTTGACTTTTGAAGTAAGTTTTGCATCAATCGACTCGTATCCTCGTTCTGATCAAAAGCCCTAATGCATGTTGGGTTAATCGGGTTTTGTTCTCGGATTGCTGGTTCACGGATACGGGTTCGTCAGTCGCGGGTTCGTTTATGGGTCAAACGGGTCAAGACTAGATCTGTTCGAAGGGTAAAATGGTCAATTATGGCTGTTTGGTGATTTTGGCTGCACGTTTATTGATATGGTAAACTGTTTGACCAAGTAAATCGGAGAAGCAGCTTTACGTGGGTTGTTGGTTTAATTTGGCATGTGTTTTATTAGTTTTGTTTTGCTATAAATAGGTGTATTAGTTTGTTTTTGTTATGTACCCTTTCTTGAATATCAAATATATCACAGCAAGTTTTTCATTCTCTGCACAATATACATCTTCACATATATCGTGAGTTTGAGTGTGATTGTGTGTATAGTGGGGCCTGACCAACAATGCATCAGTTTGAAATTCGGAAAAAAACTTAACGAAGTTAAGTTTCCGTTAAGTTTTTTTAACGGAGGTCCAGTGAGAAAAAAAAAGTCTAAATGTGGGACTGCAAGTGGCGACACTTGAAGGTGGGATTATCATGGGCCAACCACCTAAAGGTGGGATTATTAAAATCCAATTTGCCTTTTTTAAATCATAAAAAGTCTGCTATCCAGATATCGATGCGCTCACATGCAATGTAATACAGTAAAAAGCTTTGGCATACCCCAATTACATCCTCTTCTTTTTCACATGTGTCTCTCCATATCTGAATGAACCTCAATGTATGCCCATCTAATGCATTATCATCTATAAATCCTGTTTCAAAATCCAGACTGTGAAACTCGGGTTTAAACTTGATCCCAACCATCCATAACTTGGGTGTTCTATGAATTGCAAATTTCGTGCAGTATTTAATGTTAGATAATTTAATTTTAGAACCTTGTTTCCCTTCATGTGGAGCAACACGATCCGGCCAAAGCGATGGCATTTGTGCAGCTGTTGAAGTCTGAGATGCAGTTGCGATTTGAGATGAAAAATATTGCAGAACTAGTGGATGCTTCGAAATGGGTCCCAATCCAAGTTCTTCAAAGCTTGTAACTCCCTCCCTTTCACAGATTGCCATCTCCAAGTCACATACTGATGTGATGTTTTGAACTCCAGCAAAGCAATGTATAAGAGACTTGACCTGCAAGATCAAAATCAGTTGACCATATAGTTTATAAAAACTTACAAATGTACGTACTTAAAAAACACATACAATAAACCAAACATCTGATCCACATCTAATGTTGGTGATTTTAGAATCATCAAGCTGTTTTGTTTAATAGCGTTAACTTGTAGACCAAATGAGAAATCATAATAAATACTTATACGAGTTAGGAAGTGTGGATTACACGCTCGTTCAATTTTGTTCTAGATGTATTTGCTAGAGAAGAACTCATGCGGTCCCATAAACCAAACTTTATAGATGCAATCTGTAACAAAAAAAGTACACTTGTATTCACAAAATGCAAACAAAAGGGCAGTGCTTATATTATAAACATTTAAATAAAATATTGACATGACATTATATAATTGTATAAACATGTTCAAAGTTAACGTACAGCCACATTTAGCAATCCAACATGTGGGCAGGAATTAATCATTTTATTCAGAGCTTTCTTTTGTTAAACATGATAGTTAGAGAAGACAAGAGAGAGTTGAAAGTATTTGTTATATTTCTGTATGTTGTTCAATACATTGGATGTTGGTTTATATAACCAGAACAAGGAATGGGTAAACATAAAAAAATAAGAAACAGTGGGAATCTGGCAGACCACTACAAACGGTTTTGTCAGAAGGTTTTGTTGGAACCATTTGCTGTCTTCAGTTGATGTTGGTAGATCAGAAACAGGAAGAGATGGAGACCTGAATATTTTGTATTTCAACATTCCCCCTCAAGTTGAGTGGTGGGATTTCCGATACTCAACTTGCTAAGACAATGATTGAAGATTCTTTCGCTTACCGCCTTTGTTAGAATATCTGCGAGTTGGTTTTCTGAGCTGACGAAAGGAAGTTCAATTATTCCTCCCTCAAGTTTTTCTTTAATGAAATGTCGATCGACCTCAACGTGCTTCGTGCGATCATGCTGAACTGGATTCTCCGATATTTGAATTGCTGCTTTATTATCACATAACACTTTGCTAGACCGATTTGGAGAGTATCCAATTTCGGTCAAGAGTTTCCGTACCCATAGCACCTCTGCTAGACCACGTGCTATCCCTCTAAATTCTGCCTCAGCGCTTGATAGAGCTACCACCTTCTGTTTTTTGCTTCTCCATGTTACCAGATTTCCGCCAACCAAAGTGAAGTACCCGGATGTTGATCTCCTATTTCCTTTATCTCCTGCCCAGTCTGCATCTGTATATATATGAGTTTCAAGATGCCCATTCTTTTTGAACAAAGCTCCATGACCAGGTGTTCCTTTGAGATATCTGATAATTCTCCATACGGCTTCCATATGATTAATCTGAGGTTGATGCATGAATTGACTTACCACTCCAACCGCATATGCAATGTCGGGTCTGGTATGTGCAAGGTAGATTAGCTTTCCTACTAACCGCTGATACTCTCCCTTGTCGGCTAGCTTATCTTCTTCCTCCATACAAAGCTTCTGATTTACCATCATCGGAGTATTTGCTGGTTTGCAGTCGATCATCCCTGTTTCTGCCAACAAATCAAGGATATATTTCTTTTGATGTATGAAAATCCCTTGCTTTGACCTCAAAACTTCAATTCCAAGGAAATACTTGAGTTTCCCTAGATCCTTCATCTCAAATTCTTTAAACAGATTTCTTTTTAACTTTGTCATCTCTTCTTCATCATCACCTGTGATTATCATATCATCAACATAGATAATTAGACAGGTTACAAGTCCATTTCTTCGTTTCAGAAACAGAGTGTGGTCTGAATTGCTCTGCCTGAAGCCATAGCTCCTCATAGCTATAGTAAATCTTCCAAACCATGCTCGAGGGGATTGCTTTAATCCGTATAAGGATTTCTTCAAACGACACACTTCTCTGGTATTGGGATCTTTATGGAGTCCGGGAGGGATCTCCATATAGACTTCTTCCTTGAGCTCTCCATGCAAGAAGGCGTTTTTTACGTCAAATTGTAAGAGAGGCCATTCTTTGTTTGCTGCTATTGAGAAAAGAACCCTAATTGTATCGATCTTGGCCACTGGGGAGAAAGTTTCAGAATAATCAATTCCGTAAGTTTGAGTGTACCCTTTAGCCACTAACCGAGCTTTGTATCTTTCAATAGTTCCATCTGGCTTGTATTTTATAGTGAAGACCCATCGACATCCTACTGGTTTTTTTCCAGGAGGAAGAGTACACCTTTCCCACGTATCATTGTTATTTAGAGCTTTCATTTCTACTTCAATTGCTTCTTTCCATTCTTTCGACTCAAGGGCTTGCTCAACCGTAGTTGGAATTTCTTCAGAACATAGAGACGTGACAAATGCCTTGGCTTCTGGAGACAAATTTCCGGCTGCCACATTTGCCATTGGATACCGAGAACTTCGAGTTTCCTTCTCCGGAGAGTATCTTTTCGGAGGAACTCCTCTGTTGACTCTTGGGGGAAGAGTGTATCTTTCAGCTTGTGGTGCTTCCTGTTCTATCTCAAGAGTTTGACCAGTCTCAAGTTCTTCATGATTAGTAAACAAATCAGTTGAATTACCATATTCTTGAGTTTCAGAATTACTTACCTCAGACGTCAGGTTGGTGGGATCATTGTTGGTGGTACTAACTTCAGGGCTATTGGATTGTGATACGAATTGAGCTTCCTGGTTAACTCTTTCTCCCGAGGGTGACATCCACTGCATCCAACTCAATGCGTCATTGGTTTCTTTTTCCCCCTGACCAATGTGTTGGATAGCGTAGAAGTATTCGGTTTCAAGGAAGTCACAGTTCATTGTAGTATACATATGTCGTGTTTTTGGGTTGTAGCATCGATATCCGTGTTGATTGACCCCGTAGCCAACAAACACACATTTCTCGGCACATGCGTCTAGTTTGGAATGATCTGTTTTTGGTAAGTGAACAAAAACAGAACATCCGAAAATCCGCGGTTCAAGAGTGAGGTTTGATGGAGGTTTGTGAAATTGTGAAAGGGTTTTGAAAGGTGTTTTGAAGTCAAGAGCTTTTGTTGGAAGACGATTCATAAGGTAGTTTGCGGTGACAAGGGCTTCGGGCCAGAAGGATTTTGGAACTTGGGATTCGATCATGAGGGCTCGAGTTATTTCTAAAAGGAAACGATTTTTTCGTTCAGACACCCCGTTTTGTTCGGGTGTATGTGCACATGATGTCTAATGAAGTATTCCTTTTTCTTGGCAGAATTGTTTCATGGAAGTGTTAACAAATTCCCCCCCATTATCAGATCGAAGGATTTGGATATTGCTCGTGAATTGAGTTTTTACCATCGCATAAAACCATGTGAATTTTGAAAAAACCTCGGATTTATTTTTTAATAGATAAATCCAAGTCATGCGGGTGCAGTCATCAATAAATGTTACAAAGTATCGAAGATTTTTTCCCCCCATAACTTTTGCTGGTCCCCACACATCCGAATGAATCAATAAAAAAGGAGAATCAACCTTGGTATTGTTTGATTTGTAAGTGTGTCGATGGCTTTTAGCAAGAAAACATGTTTCACAATTCAAGGCATTGTTTATTGGAAATAATTTTGGAAATAAGCGATGTAAGTACCCATTAGATGAGTGACCCAGTCTTCGATGCCATAACCATGCTTCTCTATCTTTTGACCCATGGGTTAGCATTGCCGTGCCTTTTCGAGTCACTTCGTCCACATAGTATAGCCCTTGTCGTTCAGTACCACGCCCAATGATCTTCCCAGTCCTGATGTCCTGTAAGATACAGAAAGTCGGATGCATTAGTACAACACAATTTAGTTCTTTCGTGATGTGGCTGATAGATAGCAGTTTGTGAGATAACGATGGAACGTAGAGACAATTTGATAGTTTCATATCTTCCGAGATTTGAATAGTACCCCCCCCCCCCCTTTTACATGAAGGACTTCACCGTTTGCCGTGTGGATTTCATTTTTTTTCGGTTTTGATATTGAACACATATCGGATTTTTCATAGGTCATTGTATCAGTGGCTCCACAATCAAATATCCATGACTCTTTTCCTTGGGTATTTTTAGTTGCCATGTTAACTTTCCCGGTACTATCTTTGTTTTCCAATACTTGTGTTTTTTCTAACACATCAAGCATTTGAAAACTAAAAAAACGAGGGTTTAAATGTATTGTTTTTGAAGTTTTGGGTGTAATATTGTGAGGTATAGAAGGAGGAGGGTTTGAAAGTGAAACTTCAAACCCTATACCTGGTTTCTTCTTTCCTTCTTCCTCATTTGTCGCCGCACACCACCCCCTTGTTCTCTGATGACCATCAATCACTGATATTGATTCACTGTTGTTGATTTCTGATGTCGAAGGCTGATATCTATTGTCGATTGCTGCTATCGATCCCTGATGACCACCGATCGCTGGTACCTGTTGTCGATTGCCGATGTCGACTGATATCGATTCACTGTTGTTGTCGATGTTCGTTGTTTTAACGAGACAACACCTACCTCTGGTGCGGTGATTACCACCGCTGTTTTGATGAGGACCCGTGTTCTCACTACCGCCGCCGCTGCTGGTGGTCTCCGGACTGCCCACGGCGGCCGCTGCCTTACCACTTCTTCCCTTTTTATGCCCATCTGTCCACCATTCTGGATACCCAACGATTTTGAAGCACTGTTCCTTGGTATGTTTAGTCATACCGCAGTGCTCACACTTCAGATGGCTCTTATCAACCCGGGATGATGACCGGAGTATCTCTCGTTTAAGAGTATCATATTTTCTGTCCAGGGCATTAAGAAATTGAAAGAGTTTTGTTTCTAACCTGATTTGGTTGTATGCTTTGATATCTGCTGATTCTGGCTTGTGAGGTTGTCGGTTGGATTTGGCTTCGGGTTCTGGATTGGATTTGGCTTCGAGTTCTGGGTTGGATTTTGGCTTGTAGGTTGTTGGGTAGTTTTGGTTTGTGAAGTTTAGACTGATGTTGAGGTTGTCGGTTGGATTTGGTTTCGGGTTCTGGGTTGGATTTGGGACTCCATTTTTCAGGAGGTTAGCAATTTGAAGGGCTAAATCGTTGTTCTCTACTGCCATCTCTACTACCATTGTAGATGACGAGCACAGCTGGGTTTATGAATCATGAACCATGCTCTGATACCATGTTAAACATGATAGTTAGAGAAGACAAGAGAGAGTTGAAGGTATTTGTTATATTTCTGTATGTTGTTCAATACATTGGATGTTGGTTTATATAACCAGAACAAGGAATGGGTAAACATAAAAAAATAAGAAACAGTGGGAATCTGGCAGACCACTACAAACGGTTTTGTCAGAAGGTTTTGTTGGAACCATTTGCTGTCTTCAGTTGATGTTGGTAGATCAGAAACAGGAAGAGATGGAGACCTGAATATTTTGTATTTCAACATCTTTTTCTGCTTTGGCTTCATTTTACCATGATAGAAATCAAGCATCTTGCCGAATGCCTACAAGCAAAGGATACCAGTTAGGACATAATACTAGTGTAACACACTATATAACAATATATCAGAAGATCAGACAAGATATGTTAAACTTTATAAAGTTTCACATTTACAAGAACTCAATGCAGGGAATACACTACACAAAAGAAAACTTTGATTCATGAACGCGAAAATAACTCATCAGACATCAGGAATCGCCACATATAGACCAGCAGGTCAGTGCCTCAGTGGTCAGTAAAAAAAGTAATCTACGTGACAAAAAAAATGACAACCGTTCTTTTTTATAAAGTGACGTTCTTTTATTGAGCTCATAGAAATTAAAAAGTGAAATGGATATATATATTTTTTAAAGGGAAATTTGATTTTAGTAATCTCACCTTTAGGTGGTTGGCCAATAATAATCCCACCATCAAATATTGCCACTGGCAGTCCCACCTTTTAAAAAAGATTCTCACTAGACCTCCATTAAAAAAACTTAACCTCGTTAAGTTTTCTTTCCGAATTTCAAATCAGAACGAGGATACGAGTCGATTGATGTAAAACTTACCTCTAATCAGTGCTCCAAACGGCTTGATTTTTGTTAATTGGAAGTTTAAACAACCGAATTGAAGTACCGTTTTCGTTGTTTGGAGCACCGTTTTGACCCTTGAAGTAAGTTTTGCATCAATCAACTCGTATCCTCGTTCTGATCAAAAGCCCAAATGCATCAGTTTGAAATTCGGAAAAAAACTTAACAAAGTTAAGTTTCCGTTAAGTTTTTTTAACAGAGGTCCAATGAGACAAAAAGTTTAAAGGTGGGACTGCGATTGGCGACACTTAAAGGTGGGACTGCGATTGGTGACACTTGAAGGTGGGATTATCATTGGCCAACCACCTAAAGGTGGGATTATTAAAATCCAATTTGCCCTTTTTAAATCATAAAAAGTCTGCTATCCAGATCTCGATACGCTCACATGCAATGTAACACAGCAAAAAGCTTCAGCATACCCCAACTACATCCTCTTCTTTTTCACATGGGTCTCTCCATATCTGAATGAACCTCCATGTATGCCCATCTAATGCATTATCATCTATAAATCCTGTTTCAAAATCCAGACTTTGAAACTCCGGTTTAAACTTGATCCCAACCATCCATAACTTGGGTGTTCTATGAATTGCAAATTTCGTGCAGTACTTAATGGTAGATAATTTAATTTTAGACCCTTGTTTCCCTTCATGTGGAGCAACACGATCCGGCCAAAGCCATGGCATTTGTGCAGCTGTTGAAGTCTGAGATGCAGTTGCGATTTGAGATGAAAAATATTGCAGAACTAGTGGATGCTTCGAAATGGATCCCAATCCAAGTTCTTCAAAGCTTGTAACTCCCTCCCTTTCACAGATTGCCATCTCCAAGTCATGTACTGATGTGATGTTTTGAACTCCAGCAAAGCAATGTATAAGAGAGTTGACCTACAAGATCAAAATCAGTTGACCATATAGTTTATAAAAACTTACAAATGTACGTACTTAAGAAAACACATACAATAAACCAAACATCTGATGCACATCTAATGTTGGTGATTTTAGAATCATCAAGTTGTTTTGTTTAATAGCGTTAACTTGTAGACCAAATGAGAAATCATAATAAATACTTATACGAGTTAGGAAGTGTGGATTACACGCTCGTTCAATTTTGTTCTAGATGTATTTGCTTGAGAAGAACTCATGCGGTCCCATAAACCAAACTTTATAGATGCAATCTGTAACAAAAAAGTACACTTGTATTCACAAAATGCAAACAAAAGGGCGGTGCTTATATAATAAACATTTAAATAAAATATTGATATGACATTATATAATTGTATAAACATGTTCAAAGTTAACGTACAGCCACATTTAGCAATCCAACATCTGGGTAGGAATTAATCATTTTATTCAGAGCTTTCTTTTTCTGCTTTGACTTCATTTTACCATGATAGAAATCAAGCATCTTGCCGAATGCCTACAAGCAAAGGATACCAGTTAGGACATCATACTAATGTAACATACTATATAACATATCAGAAGATCAGACAAGATATGTTAAACTTTATAAAGTTTCACATTTACAAGAACTCAATGCAGGGAATACACTACACAAAAGAAAACTTTGATTCATGAAAGCGAAAATAACTCATCAGACATCAGGAATCGCCACATATAGACCAGCAGGTCAGTGCCTCAGTGGTCAGTAAAAAAAAGTAATCTACGTGACAAAAAAAATGACAACCGTTCTTTTTTATAAAGTGACATTCTTTTATTGAGCTCATAGAAATTAAAAAGTGAAATGGATATATATAATTTTTAAAGGGAAATTTGATTTTAATAATCTCACCTTTAGGTGGTTGGCCAATAATAATCCCACCTTCAAATATTGCCACTGGCAGTCCCACCTTTTAAAAAAGATTCTCACTAGACCTCCGTTAAAAAAACTTAACCTCGTTAAGTTTTTTTTCCGAATTTCAAATCAGAACGAGGATACGAGTCGATTGATGTAAAACTTACCTCGAATCAGTGCTCCAAACGGCTTGATTTTTGTTAATTGAAAGTTTAAAAACCGAATTGAAGTACCGTTTTCGTTGTTTGGAGCACCGTTTTGACTTTTGAAGTAAGTTTTGAATCAATCAACTCGTATCCTCGTTCTGATCAAAAGCCCTAATGCATCAGTTTGAAATTCGGAAAAAAACTTAACGAAGTTAAGTTTCCGTTAAGTTTTTTTGAAGGAGGTCCAGTGAGAAAAAAAAAAGTCTAAATGTGGGACTGCAAGTGGCGACACTTGAAGGTGGGATTATCATTGGCCAACCACCTAAAGGTGGGATTATTAAAATCCAATTTGCCTTTTTTAAATCATAAAAAGTCGGCTATCCAGATATCGATGCGCTCACATGCAATGTAATACAGTAAAAAGCTTTGGCATACCCCAATTACATCCTCTTCTTTTTCACATGTGTCTCTCCATATCTGAATGAACCTCAATGTATGCCCATCTAATGCATTATCATCTATAAATCCTGTTTCAAAATCCAGACTGTGAAACTCTGGTTTAAACTTGATCCCAACCATCCATAACTTGGGTGTTCTATGAATTGCAAATTTCGTGCAGTATTTAATGTTAGCTAATTTAATTTTAGAACCTTGTTTCCCTTCATGTGGAGCAACACGATCCGGCCAAAGCGATGGCATTTGTGCAGCTGTTGAAGTCTGAGATGCAGTTGCGATTTGAGATGAAAAATATTGAAGAACTAGTGGATGCTTCGAAATGGGTCCCAATCCAAATTCTTCAAAGCTTGTGACTCCCTCCCTTTCACAGATTGCCATCTCCAAGTCACGTACTGATGTGATGTTTTGAACTCCAGCAAAGCAATGTATAAGAGAGTTGACCTGCAAGATCAAAATCAGTTGACCATATAGTTTATAAAAACTTACAAATGTACGTACTTAAGAAAACACATACAATAAACCAAACATCTGATGCACATCTAATGTTGGTGATTTTAGAATCATCAAGCTGTTTTGTTTAATAGCGTTAACTTGTAGACCAAATGAGAAATCATAATAAATACTTATACGAGTTAGGAAGTGTGGATTACACGCTCGTTCAATTTTGGTCTAGATCTGCCACTGCTTGCGGTTATAGTACAAACAACAACTAAAACGTCGTGATGATTCAACCGCATAAAATTAGAACTCCTCTTGTCTAAATTCATTATCGAATTTCGTACTTCAAATCTAGTAGAAAATGTTGGAAATTCACTTTCAGTATTATCCAATAGTTAATTTACGAAATACTTGATAGTGATTTAACACTGACTCAGAAATGATAAATCTATCCAGGCAACTACAAATTCTATAAATACCTTACACATATTCACAACCAACCTAAAAAACAAATCACTATTAATTGATCAAATATAACCTAATATTATAATTTGAATAATATTTGAATTTGAAGTAGCGTTTCTTATGAGTTATAACTAGTAGGGGTGAGCATATAACCGAAATAACCGAAATAACCGAAATAACTGAACCGAAAATAACCGAACCGAGCCTTGACTAACGGTTCGGTTATCCGTTTTTATAATAAGCGAAAAAATCGGTTCGGTTAGGGTTAACAACTAATCCATAACCGATTTATCCATAACCGAACCGATACTTTGGCCCAATGCATATTTTTGTGATTATATTTATATCTAGTCCAAGTTTTTAAGAAGCCCATTATTTTTAGACCCAAGTTAGTACATTTTACATTAATAAAACACAAATGTCAAATGTAGGGGCCATTACACTAATTATAAAACAAATGAAAGTGAATTGGGCTAACATTATGATGCTATTTTGTTGGATTTAAACCCTTATGATAGTGGATTGGGTTGTATAACATTTGCTCGTCTAGGTAGTTGCTATCTTGCTAATGGTTTCAGTTGCATTTTGTTTATGGTTTAATTGTTAGTTTTTTTTAATTGTATTTGTATCATTCACACCTTCCCAACAAGTCAACAACACCAACTTGCACAAACTATAAAAAAATAAAAATAAAAAATAAAAAAGTTATTTAACCGTAACCGTAACGGAACAATAACCGAACATTAACCGAATTATCCGAAACCGAAATAACCGAACCGATCGGTTAAGGATATGTAATGACCGATCATATCGGTTACGGCTCAAAACCGAACCGTGCACACCCCTAATAACTACTACAATAAAACTTGAAATGTCATTTGTCGGTTGCAAATATAAACGACTTTATTTTAAAATAATAAATAAATAAATAGTTAATTGATGATGAACTTTACCTTGACTTCAGTAAGCATGAGATGGTTAAGTGACGGAATACTCTGCATATTAAACCCTAACGACTCAAACGAAACAGCGTTCAGCATCAGCAACGCTGAGTTAGCAACGCTCCACGCAGAGATGCTTTCGCCGGTGGCCAGAAGATCGGAGTAAGCTTTCACTACTGCTCCGTCGACCATCGCAAACGCCGGTGACACCGCGTTGTGACTGCTTCCGCCGTACGGTTGCCAGTTATTCTGGCCGTACATTTTGTAAGTTCGCCGGAGAATGACGGTTGAAGAAGGTCGTCTTTTGGTCTTTCAAGCGGGGAAAAGAACAATAATAGAGTTGCAAACATTAGCCTCGTGGATATCATTTACATATATAAGACTAAACTTTCATTTTGTTCATTTCGGTTTGGTCATTTTAACAGTTTTGTCTTAATCCTTTAAAAATAGTTATTTTACTCCCCGATGTATGAAGCGTGTTACGGTTTCACCCTCCGCCCCAAGCGGCATCCCTTTTAAACGTTAAAAACTGTCATGATTCAGTCTAGGTTTTGGTCTACTTATGGTCATAATTGTCCATCATGTGTTATGCACGTGACAATTTTTAACGTTTAAAATGGATGTTGTTTGGAGCAGGGAGTGAAATCGTGATGGGATTCATAAATCAGGGAATAAAATGGCTATTTTTAAAGGATTGAAACAAAACTGTTAAAACAACCAAACTACAGGAAGCAAAATGATAGTTTACTCCATATATAAATTGTCAAGTTGCAAGAGTGTTTCACTTTTGGTGCTAAACTATTTGGATGTGTCAAAAGTGCACCTCTGAAGTTTCAGCATTTTATTGCTTGGCCTAAAAGTTAAGAACACACTTGGACAATTGTGTACTGTTGTAGACAAGTGTTCAACCATGTATATGTTTTTTTTTTTTTTTTTGTTAGTGCTTAATGGAGGAAGGTTCTGACTATTGGTTTCTTAACGTAGAAGCTTCTGACTTTTCGCTTTAGGAATTCAGTATGTGTACAGAATATAAGATAACTATGGAACAATTATTTAACGCTATATATATTACTAGGGGGAGGGGGTGGTCACTAGTGATACAATTCTATCACTACCAAGCACCAATCAACTCATGCCATGTCATTACCCAATATTCTATCACTAGTGATAGAAATGTAGTGGGGGTGGTCACTAGTGATACAATTTCATCACTCCCAAATTTTTTTAATTTTTATTTTAAAATTAAAAATTAAACACTAAATTATAAATTTTACTAATTTTTTTAATTTTTTATTTTAAATTAAAAATTAACAATAAAACACTAAAATTATAAATTTCATTAAATTTAAAACATACTACTTCAATTTAACATACTAGAAATCATGAAACATACAATTAAAAAAAAACATACTCCTCGTCCGAATCATGAAACTCCAAACCTAGAGAACCTACTAGTTCGATTAAATCGTATCTCAACCGAAAGTGAGTTTCTTCATTACGCAATTCTAGATGGATATTTTGTGGAACTTGAACTTGTGTAGGAGGATCCGACACCCAATCCGGGGATATTGCACGTCCGTCTTCTTTGATCGTCATATTGTGCAATATGATACATGCATACACTATGCTATGTATTGATTTCTTGTTCGTCGCACGAACCGGTCGGTGTAGTATACCCCATCTACCCTTTAAAACACCAAATGCCCTCTCGACATCTTTTCTTGCCGATTCTTGCAATTTTTTTAACACGATTTCTTTAGGCTCAACAGGAAATGAGGGAGCTTTCACAAAAACAGACCAAGACGGGTAGATACCATCCACAAGAAAAAAGCCTCGTCTGTAAAGTCTACCGTTAACATAGAAAGGAGAGGAAGGTGCGGTACCATCCGTTACGGTTTGAAACAACGGCGATGTGTGCAACACATTGATGTCGTTGTTTGAACCTGGAACACCGAAATACGAATGCCAAATCCATAAATCATTCGACGCCACTACTTCTAGTATGATGGTTGGTCTTTTGATGTCTCCCCTAGCATACGCCCCTCGCAACTCTCTTGGACAATTTTTCCACTCGATATGTGTACAATCGATGCTACCGAGCATCCCGGGAAAATGCCATCTAGCCTCGTGTGCGGCGTAAATACGTGAGATGTCGTGGCTCGTCGGTTTACGTAAAAACTCGTTAGCATACAACTTAATGACCGCGTTGCAAAAAAAATTGCAAACATTCACGTGAAGTTCTAGCCGACATAGCTAGGTATTCATCATATTGGTCGGGAGGGTTACCTGTCGCTAGTTGGCGAATGGCGGACGTGCATTTTTGTATCGGCGTGAAACTTGGTTTGCCCCTCGCATCGTAACCTTCTTGAAACCATTCCCCGCTTGCTTCGATGTCTCCAACAATCTTTAAAAATAATTCTTTGGGTAAACGAAACCGATCTCTAAACGTTTCGGCATTGTAGAGCGGGATTTTCCACAAAATAATCGTTCATCAAAACTTCGTTGGCACGTATACGATCACGGTCGACCGTCTTCTTCTTTGGGCGGGACGACTCGGCATCAAGCTCGTTATACACCGACACAAAATATTTTAGCGTCTCGTTGTCGGAAGACGACTCGGTATCGCTATTTCTAGACATCGGAAACGTCGAATCCGTAGGGAATTCCATTTGAGAAAGATATAAAAATTGTGTGAAATGGGTTTATGTTTTTTATGTGTGTAAAATGGTTTAAAATGGAGATATATATAAAAGGTTTAAAGCTTTTTTTTTTTTTAATAAACTTACCGTTGAATAACGGTCGAATATGCCCAACGTTCAAATTCGTTCAAACTTTCAACGCGTTATAAATTCCACTTGTTGAAAACATCACGCGTGATACCACTAGCGGCGGCGGTGTGCGTTATAAATTAACGCGTGATGGCACCTCCATCACGGACCGCCCCCTCCGCCCTTATAATAATAAAAATACTAGTATTTATTAGCTTATTATAATAATAAAAGTACTATTGTTATTTTTAATTAAGATAATATAATATAATTACAATTTTTACAATTTTAATTCAAACTTATTTAAATTATTAAAAAAATAGAATTGTAGTTTACTCTTGTTTTTTTATATAAAGTTTTTGCACGTGTACTAGTATAATAAAAATTGTAGGTGCCAGTACCCCTCAATGTTTTAATGTTCATTTAGGGGGTGTTTGTTTTTTTGTGAAAAGCACTTTATAACCTCTTATGTCTGCACCACGCAGACCACGCGCAGGCGTTTAAGTCTGCAGCTTGTTTGTTTTTTGAAAGTGATTTCATTAAAAAACCCTCTTCTAAAGCTCTTCCTCGCACAGACATGGCCTCACATCTTCAAGCCTCTTCTATCTTCTTCCTCTCTGCTCTTTCAAAACACATCTCATAACCCTAACATCCAGCCGACACCTAACGATCTCCACCTCCGTCGAAGCCCTCACCTCCATCCAGCCGACACCTCCATCAATCTCCACCTCCATCGCCATCGAAGCCCTCACTTCAGGTACGTGACGAAAACTCATCGACCCTGCAAATTTATGTTTCTCAATACATGTTTCCTGTGGGGTTGTTAGCATCATCGGGATCATTTGTATCAAAGCATTTGACAACCTCACTCTCATATGTATTTATTTGTCTATGTGTTGTGTATTTGATTAACCTAAGTTACCCATTTGCAAATTGCTTTCATCACAACGAAATATTAACATTAATTTCGGTTATATAAAATTTGTAACACGTTGTAACAAATAGAATTTTGTTGTAATGAAATCTATATGGATTTAGAATTTTGAATAGTGTCGGGAAGTCAAACTTGGATTGTTATCTGATCCTAAAACGTTTTATGTTGCGATTTCACTACAATTAGAAGTAGCTCAGCCTCTATCCAAGATTTCTATCGAATTTCCTAATATCTACACCGGTAACAAATGCATTTTAATCAAGTTATGACAGTTGACTTTCATTTATAGTCTCCTTAACTTTTTTTCTTGATTTTTATAGTAAATAAAATCAAAGGGTATTATCATAAATCCAGATCCGGGCCTCTTGTTACAACCCTTGAAGGGAAGGTAATGGACTGTTTTGGTGTTGAATAACATCTGAAAAGTTCCGACAGAATTCTCTTAATCGCTTGCTGAACTGGTTTGCTGGATCAAGAAACCGTAGAAGCGGCCATGGAAGCACTTTCCAAGAAGCTGTCATCTGGTGTTAAACGAATATCGGCTTGAGGGTTTAGTTTCATTGTGATCTGCTTCATGGTTGCACTCTAATTCAAGTGCTGAGATGATGATGCAAGAAAAAGTTCCATGAAAAAGGAGGTAAATTTTACATGAAAAAGGGTTTAGGGACCAGGTGATGTTTATATCCAACAAATCGGTTGGATTCATGATGTATTTGTTGAATAATTTCAGTTTGATTTGCAATATATTTGAAATTTTGTTTGATATGTATTGATGTTTTTGTACTATTGTTTGATTTGAGGAGTGATATGATATTGATTATACAAAAAAAAAATTGTTCTTGTTGTTTTGAGTGAATCGATTGTTCTTGCAGAAGTTAAAAAACAAACAGTCTTCTTCTTACAGATTGCAAAGGTTTGGTCCACCTCTTCTGCTACAGATGTCTGCAGATGTGCTCCGCAAACTGCAGACGTTCTACCTCAGAAAAAACAAACAACACCTTATTACATGATGTTAAGCCTATGAAACAATTATTTAACACTATATATATTATTATAATAATAAACTATATATATTATTATAATAATAAAAGTACTATTCATTAGCTTATTATAATAATAAAAGTATTATTCATTAGCTTTTGTTATTTTTAATTAATATAATATAATTACTATTTTTACACTTTTAGTTCAAACTTATTTAAATTATTAAAAAAATAAAATTGTAGTTTACTCTTGTTTTTTATATAAAGTTTTCGCACAGATCAACAAGCACTAGTATAATAAAAATTCTAGGTGTCAGTGCCCCTCAATGTTTTAATGTTCATTTCTTACATGATGTTAAGCCTATGGAACAATTATTTAACACTATATATATTATTATAGTAATAAAATTACTATTCATTAGCTTCGTTTATTAATACATAAATATATATAATATATAATATAATTTATTAATATATATATATTATAATAATTAAAGTACTATTCATTAGATTCGTTTATTAATATATGTATATATATAATATAATATAATTTCTTACATGATGTTAACCCTATGAAACAATTATTTAACACTATATATATTATTATAATAATAAAAGTACTATTTATTAGCTTCGTTTATTAATATATATATATAATATAATTTTAGTTCAAACTTATTTAAATTATTAAAAAAATAAAATTGTAGTTTACTCTTGTTTTTTTATATAAAATTTCCGCACGTATCAACGAGCACTAGTATAATAAAAATTGTAGGTGCCAGTGTCCCTCAATGTTTTAATGTTCATTTTTTACATGATGTTAAGCCTATGAAACAATTATTTAACACTATATATATTATTATAATAATAAAAGAACTATTTATTAGCTTCGTTTATTAATATATATATATATATATATATATATAATATAATTTATTACATTATGTTAAGCCTATGGAACAATTATTTAACACTATATAATAATAAAAGTACTATTCATTAGCTTCGTTTATTAATATATATATATAATATAATATAATTTCTTACATGATCTTAAGCTTATGGAACAATTATTTAACACTATATATATTATTATAATAATAAAAGTACTATTCATTAGCTTCGTTTAATAATATATAACGAGTTTTTAGAACCCGTGCGTTGCGACGGGACCATTAAACTGAACAAAATATATATGTAAAAACGTCGAAGCACACGCACGTTATCGAGTATTACGTAAATAGATAATAATGAGGCAGATAAATTGTGTCTTCAGTAATTAATTTTTAGAGTTAATTGCCAAAATCGTCCCTGAGGTTTAGGCACGTTTGCCATTTTCGTCCAAAATGACACTTTTGTACCAAATTACCCCCAACGTTTGTAACTTTTTGCCATTTTCATCCAAACCACTAACTTAGTTTATTTTTTCTGTTAAGCTGAGGATATTTGGATGAAACTGGCAAATATAAAACCACAGGGACGATTTTGGCAATTTACTCAAACCCTTTTTAATTTCTTTTATTTAATTATTTTTGTTACATATATAATAAAAAAAGAATATACATGGAGTTTTTAGAATAAAAAAAATTATTAGTTTTGTCACGTAATTTTATAAATTTTCATGCAAATCACTAACTCAGTTGATTTTTTCTGTTAAGGTGAAGGATGTTTTAAATTTTATAAATTAAGACAGAAATTAATTTACAGTTTCTTTATATAATCAATTTTATAAAGAGAAAACGTCATTGGTGTGCAACACATAACAATCGATTACAACTTTCAGTATTTATCACTTGTAGAGATAGAAAAAAATTGTAAAACGCTACATATTTTTTAAATGTGTTGAGCGCCTAGGAAATATGTTGGTAGAAATAAAATATTTATTTAATTAAGATTATGAGGGTAACTAACTAATACTTATTCTTAGTCGCTTGAGTAAAGAAACTTTTGGTTCATAGCATTATACTTACAATTTGGTGGGTAATTTTAAGTTTTGGTAACGATACGTTGTTTGATAGAGGGGGGGGGGGGGGGGGGCACTGGCTTCTGTTTTTCCTTAGGAGCGAATTTAAAAGAGTAGAAGATGAATTACAAACTTGGTACATATGATAAGATTTTTTTATTTGACTTTTTTCAATAAGGTCACCAACATTTTAGTTTTATAAAATTTAGATGTTTAAGTAGATTTTATTTTTATAAAACTGATCTATATAAAAAATTAGAAATTAATTTATGTCTTAGTTTATAAACATCCTTCGCCTTAATAGAAAAATTAACTTAGTTAGTGGTTGGATGAAAACTTTTCATCTTTTACAATTTAACCCCAACATTTTTTTAACCCCTTTTACTTTTTTACCTTTAACCCAAAACTTTTCATCTTTTACAATTTAACCCCAACATTTTTTTTCAACTTCCTAACCCCATAATTTTCATCTTTCGCAAGTTTTTCGTTTTACGTTTCGTTTTAAATTTTGTGAGTTAACACGCCGCAACGTGCATGTGGGGTTTAACGTTTTTTTCGTCTGTGCTTTCCCGTTTGACAAGCCAGTCGCAACGCGCCAAATGTTCTCCGTTTGACAAGCTCGTCGCAATGCGCGGGTTCTAAATCGACTTAGTTATTGTTTTCTACGTTTTATGTTTATGTCTAATTTCTTCGCATTAACACGCTGCAACAGACGTGCGTGATTCAACGATTTCACGTATGTTTTTCATTCGGTGTAATTTTTTACATTTTTATTTATTTTATTTGTACGAGCTCTTCTGATGTTGGTGGTCGCTTGCAGTGGTGTGGCATTAGTGCTACTTAGCACGATTTTACAAACGTATTTAACCTATTAAGTTTTTTACTAATAATTTGTGTCGAGTTTACCAGTATACCTCCTTTACTTAACAAAAAACTATTTTTTACATGTATATTTTTATGTATGTGTCTGTATAAATGCAATTTCCTCTACATTTCTACATAAACTTTTTCTGGAAACGAGTTAGGTTAAATATAATACGTTTTCGTTTAAAAAACCGTTTTTTACGTGTAAATTTTTATGTGTGTTTCGGTATAAATTCGAGTTGGTGTATGTTTCGATGTAAACTTTTTTTGAGAAACGAGTCAGGTCAAATACAATATGTTTTCATGATTATTTTTTGAATTATCTGTAAATTTTGTTTTGATCCGAGTGGAGTAAAATTGTGGTTTCTTTTGTTTTTTCCCTTTTCTAAAAGCTCTGATTAATCTCTTTTGATTATACGTGTCAGCTTTTTCCGTTATCCCGTTACGTTTTCTATGTATGACTCAGATGAAATATAATATGTTATGATTGTACGGTAAAAATTTGATTTACTTTATCTTTTGATTCAATCGCAATGCTTATATAGGTTACACTTAGTTCAATCAAATATGTCGAAACACGTGTTTTCATATGTTTAACACATCATATAATGTTTGGACTAATCCATTCGATGTTTGAGATGTAACCACGCTGCAATACGCGCGCGACTTATTTCTAGTTTCTTATTATATTTAACCTATTCATATTTACATATACATTTGTATTTAATTTCTAAAGGGTTAATTACGTTTTTCGTCCCCGTGATTTGTCAAATATCACTATTTCAGCCCATTAGTTTAAATATTACCAAAACTGTCCTTGTGGTTTCACTTTTGTAACTATTTCAGTCCACCGACACTAACATCATCCGGTTATTCTGTTAAGTGTTAGTGGAATGACCAAATTGCCCTTGTTTAAGGGTAAATAAATAAAAAAGTTGGTCATAGGTTTTGAACCGTAACAGAATAACTGGATGGCGTTAGTGTCGGTGGACTGTAATAGTTACGAAAGTGAAACCACAAGAACTGTTTTTGCAATTTTTAAACTAATGGACAGAAAAAATGATTTTTGACAAACCATAGGGACGAAAAACGTAATTAACTCATATCTAAATTAAGTTGTAATTATGAATGTTATTTCTTTTACTTTACATGTATATTCATTTTTTATGATTTTCGATATAAATTTCACTAAAATTGGAGTTGTAGTTGCAATCAGTTATTGTACAAATTGCCTTAACGTACGCTACGTACGAGATGAAATATCAACATGCGATTTTGGTTTTTTTCAGCAACATGCGATTTTTTTAACATGCGAATTTTTTTTTTTAACTTGCGATCTTTGGTTTTTTTCAACATTCGAGATTTCCTTTCTGGGATTATAACATGCGAACTTGCCATAGCGTACGCTTCGTACGTTAAGACATTTTGTACAATACACTTTTTATAGCTTGTTTGTACTTTACCGGCACCGGCACCAACCGAATTGATACCTTCGCAACAATACCGATACCACGTTGATTTCAGCCGAACAACATCATTAATATTCATTTTATGGTTTTTGATTAATAAAAAACACGTGTCAATATCCATTTAGGCATAGGGGGGTGGGGGAGGGGGGGGGGGGGGTTATCTTTTGGTTGCCATAGCAAGTGCCGGTAGCGTATCGCTACCGTAACAAACCGAACCGATAAAGACCTCATTTCTTGCCTATTCCGCCAGCCATTACGAGGGGCTGGTATTCCCACTAGTTTCTAAACAAAGGTCAAAAGGATAACATAAGACCACGAGATAAAAACTGTTTGAAAACAAACCTGCTAGTTAAACATCGTTGTGTACAAAACAAAACAAAACAAACAAAGCATGCAAGCATCATAGATATTAACACATTTGATACACAAAATATGCAAGAACACAGAGCTAACACAAATATCAATAGAGAACAAACTCATCCTTCTGCTTCTCTGACATCAATACAGCCAGTTTCAGTTGACCAAGCTGACAAAGCCTAGCAGGATTCTTAAATACAGCGACTCGAGCTCTTTTATCACCTGACAAAACAACACGAGCTATGCTAAAAGATTCACCTTTCTCAACTGCAAACTGCCACTCTCTAACTGATATCTCAAACCAGTCCTTTGTTTTAGAATCGGTTGTTTTGACTTCAATGTATTCCTTCCGGTTTTCATCCTCACAAACTTCAATATCATAGGGTAGCCCGGTTTCACTACCTTCATTTACCCATTTCACAACTTTGATACCCTTGTTTCTATAGTAGTTAAATGCCAATTCCTCACCACGTCTCCCTGTAAGAGACGCATGTTTCATATCGACTGAGCCATGTGAAAGCTGGTCCTTCTGGCTATAACCCAAAGAACCATCTTGGTCAACCAAACCATGTTCGACAACGATTGTGTCAACCGCGTTTGTTCCCCCATGACCCAAAAACCCATCTTGGTCAACCAAACCATGTTCAGCATGGACTGAATCAACCGTGTTGATTCCACCATGACCCTCATGGTTCAAACGTATAGAAGCATTTAGACTTTTTGCGTCATCAGTAGTTGGTACATTTAGATCAACTTGCTTAATGACATATTGCATCTTTGATTTATTAGCACGTGAGGAAACAGATTTAGGGGGGTTCCGGCTTCTGTTACTTTGGGATGATGAACTGGGCCTAACGGTTCTTTTAGGAACACCTTTTGTAGCTGATGTCACCGTATTCAATGGCATGACTCCCATAGATTGAATTGACCATACTGGTTCTTCATCTGATAGTTTTGGCACTTTCTGGCTATTCAAGATGAAACTTTCTATTTGTTTTTCTGTGGAACCCGATTCATTCATAGATGTAATCATGTGAAGAAAATTTGCCAAGTGTAGTTCAGGATCGCCGTTGACCAAAAAACGAGAAAGCTCCATGAATATCGAATGAGAATCTGACTTACGAGTTACAAACAAAATCTCACCCTGTATGTATCAATACAAAAACAATTTAGTTCAAACCTGAACTAAGAGTAAACTGCCAATTTGGTCCCTGAGGTTTGGCCAGTTTTGCCACTTTAGTCCAAATTTCAAACCTGTTGCCATTTTAGTCCCTATGGTTTCGTTTTGTTGCCATTTTGGTCCAAATTTCAAATTTGACCAGATTTTTCAACTTAAAACCTGGTTTTTTGTCTTTATGCTCAAGGGCATTTTGGTCATTTTAGGTTTATTATAATCTAATATTGATTAACACCATTAATATATAACAGGTTTGGTCGCCGATTTGATTGTCGGAGATTTTGAAGCCATAGGGTTAGGACAATTTGCTTTAGCGGTGGAATTTTGTGGCTGCTTTGAGTTATGTGAGGGTTTTTGAGGGTTTTGGGTTTGGGAGGGTTGGCGGCAATGGGATGGTGGTGTTGGCGGCAGTGGGATGGTGGTGGTGGGGATGATGCGGTGGTGGGGGTGGGGGTGGTGGTGGTGGTGCTTGTTGTTGTTGTTCTGGCAGTGGCATTATTATTTATTAAATTTGAGTTATAATAAATCTAAATGACCAAAATACCCTTGAGGATAAAGACAAAATAGGGGGTTTAAGTTGAGGAATCTGGCCAAATTTGAAATTTGGACCAAAATGGCAGCAAAAACGAAACCACATGGCCCTAGATGCAAAAAGTTTGAGATTTGGACTAAAGTGGCAAAACTGGCCAAACCTCAGGGACCAAAATGGCAGTTTACTCTTATTATCTTACTAATATAATAAACAAAACCTTTTGGGAGACACGTGGCTCATTCTCAAGCAATCTATGGTGTGGGTTTCCCGCTCAATTTCTGGATCCATTTTTTTCTTCTTAATCGGGTTTTCTTGACCCGTTTTGATCCAAAATAGATTAAACCAACAATATAAACCAAATCCCCTATTTTCTTGCCCCATTCTCTTTTCCAAACCCTAAGGTGATTAAAGGATATTCACCACCTCTAATCTACGATCAACCACATATCGCTTTGTTTTGTAAATGAGGAATTGGCTTTCTACTAGAGGTTCTTAGTGAGGTTTTGTTTCTTAGGTATTTTCTCTTTGATTTTTGTTAAACCTGACACAAAATTAGGGTTTCAAGTTCATTCGAAATTGATGTCTTTTAAGTTTTCACTTCGTTTTTGTTCTAAATAATTAAATATGCATGATACTAATGGCGATTTTAATTTCTTGAAGCGCTCCAATCAGATAGGTGCTTGATTTCTACCATTTGCCTTCGTCATTAAACTACATGTTCTTGGTAAGGTTTTGTTGTTTAATTTATTTTTTCTTTGATCTCTTTTAAATCTCTCACAAAATCAGGATTTTAGTTTTTCTACAATTTAATAATTTTTAGAGGTGCACTTCGTTTCTGTTCTAAATAGGCAAAACCCTAATGACGGTTTAATTTTTTGAGTCACAGCTTTCTTCCATTGAAACGTATAGTGATTTAAATCTTGTGCGAGGTTAATCTACACGATTTGGTAAGTTTTATTACCTATAATTATTCATTTTGTATGTAAAGATTGCTACTAGCATTTTGAAATTTTTAGTTACTTGCATTTTTTAAAATTTTAGTTCCTTACGTTTGGTGGTGGTTTCTGTAGGCCAGCTAGGGATTCGATTTCGCTAATTATTGATAAACAAAATAGAGAAAAAGTGTTATGGAATACAATGGTTGACATTGAATTCAGAATCAACCGTCACTTGTGTATTTTTAGAATTTAATATTCCCAATATTTTATGCAGGTGTTAGATTAAGAGGTAAAATTCCGGATGAACAACATTGGAACAAATGAACAATATAGAAACTATGAAAACATTCCATTATCAGGTTATGTCATTTATAAGGTACAACTTTAGCGATGTTGTTTACCTTGTGTGTATTAAATAGGCGTGTTTAGAATTTATATGTTCATATGTGTGCATATCACGCATTTGACTGTCCTAACTCTGTGTATTGTCATGGAAACTTCAGTTGGGATTGGAATTGTTATATGTTATGTCTTTGATAAATGGTTAAAAAATTTTAACTTTTGTGGTTAATGTTTATTCTTTTTGTTTGCGACAACTTGTAACGATTGTTGTGATTTGTATATTATGATTGTAGATACATGCCAAATGAATTCCTTCTCTATTGGAAGGAAGAGATGTTCTTGGAGCTGCAAAAACAAGTTTTTGTAAAACTCTAGCTTTTCTTGTACCAGCTGCTGAGCTCTTATATCATATGCTTGATTCTCTTCTCAAAACAGTACTGGTGGTGTTGTCATTTGCCAAACAAGGGAGCTCGCAATACATGTAAACACTGTTCTTACATACGCAATCGTTTGTATTCTGTTAGTGTGCACTAGGGTCGTGTCTAATGTTGTATAGAATTAGAAAACATCTAAAAGAAACAAGAAAACATACAATGAAATACAGATTTAATAAATTTTTCTGAAATCACAATAAGCCTTTAGAGTAACAATGTTAAATCTCTATTACAGTTGTTTACAATCATAGCTTCACAAAGACAAACAGAAAAATGTTTCATATAGTAAAACTGTAAGAGTTAATTAATTCAAAGGAGCATTAGTTTCTGGTACAAACTCATGCAGTTGCCATAGACCTTCTCAAGTATCACTCGCAAACTCTTGGGCAGGTAAATTTGTGGGGCAGCCCGAAGAGGAGAAGCGGAGTGGATTGTGAAGGAAGTAAAGTGGTAGCTACTCCCGGTCGGCTTTTTGATCATCTCCAAACACCTAAGGTTTATCCATAAGAACCTCAAGGTACACTTTCTTTTTACATCACAAACCATGTTATTTGATTAATAAACAGTTGTAGTTAAAATCCATTTTTTACTTTTCTGGATATTTAAACCTATCTCTTATAAATATCAACTATGATCTTTATTTTATTTTTTTCAAAATTTTAATTTGGATTTTGCAGTACTTTGTGGTTGATGAAGCTGATAGAATTTTGGAAGCTAACTTTCAAGAGGAAATGAAGTAGATAATTAAAATCTTAACAAGAGTATGCTCTGTAGCATGCTTTTAGCACAATGAATAATTCATGGGGTTCTTGAAATAGTATTCTTTTTATATTCATATTGTAATTCTGATACTTAATCAAACTTTATTTTATCTTCTGAGTTATCATTAGTAGTATTCATGAAGCTTTTTATTACTTCTGGCAGTTGAAAAGACAATAGAACACTGATGGCTTTTGTATTAAACATCTACAGACAGTCAATGTTGATTATCATTTTTATGTACTTTTATCTACTGAGTTGTGTGAATGAAAAATGTAGGGAAGCGTTTTTAGACTAATTATTTGGGAAAAAAAATATTTGGTATTGATTCTTTATCAAAATTAAATTGTTCAACCCGTGTATCACACGGGTAAATAACCTAGTTATTTATATATGAAACAACAAGCCACTAGCTACAAAACTCACTAGCTACAAGTGAGTTTTTTTCTTTTGGATTTTGGACACAATTTTTTTTCTTACTTTTGGTTCTATCACTTGACATTTTAGATTTGTATATATTGTACATTGTACATATATATAAAAGAACTCACTAGCTACAAGAGAGTTTTCTTCTTTTGTATTTTGGACAAAAAAAATTTCTTACTTTTTGGTTCTATCTAGGGGTGTAAACAAGCTCAGAGGCTCGAGAGCTACTAATAGCTCGAACGAGCCGAGCCTTAACGAGCCCGAGCCCGAGTTCGAGCCCAAAATAGAGCTCGTTTTGTTATCGAGCCCGAGCTCGAGCCTGAAATACAAAGCTTGTTTAGGCTCGCGAGCCTAAACGAGCCCATACAAAATTTTAATTTTTTTATATATAATATATTAATAATGATGATAACATTGATGAGCCGAGCTAGAGCCGAGCTTTGGCTCGTTTAAGTGATGTTGAAGTGAGCTCGAGCCGAGCTTTTAGCTCGTTTAAGGTTGTTCTCAAAATAGTTCGAGCCGAGTCGAGCTTTGGGTTTTACTCGCGAGCCAAGCTCGAGCTCAAAGAAGTAGGCTCGAACCGAGCCGAGCTCGAGCTCGAGCTTCATATAAACCTAACGAGCCGAGCTCGAGCCTGGTCGAGCTCGGGCTCGGCTCGGCTCGGCTCGTTTACACCCCTAGTTCTATCACTTAACATTTTAGATTTGTATATATTGTATGATTTTTTTTATTTTTTTATTTCACATGAGATACGTATATCTAAACATAGTATATCAGTTATTTATAGTTAATAAAAAGATGAATAATAAGTACTTTTTTATGTAATAAAAATTATATTTAAAGGTCGGTACGATATGTAGAGTTTTTTGTTAACTTTTTGTTTCACCATTTACACTATAAATAATATACGTTCTTAATTCATTTAATTTGTTTTTACTCTAATAAGTTGCGTTCATTAGTTAACTTTTTCTAAAATATGCAACATGTTCTGGTATAAATTTTATTGAAAATTGAGTTATATTCAAAATAAAGTGTTTCTTGGTATCGTAAACGATACGAGTGCCAATACCATATATGTATCGTGACGAAACAAATTGAACTGATTCCGACCCAATGTCGATACCATAATAATCCGGTATCACAACAATACTGATCGAGTTCCCGCCGCGTAGCGCGGGGAACCCCACTAGTTCATATGTAAAAGGTATGATACCTGAAGAAGGCAGATACTATCATGTCTCTTCTTTGACACCAATTTCGACCTCTTTATAACATTCTTATAATACAACATTTCAACAACAACAATCTGAAGCCGATTTATTTTTTCAAATCCAGCCAGCTTGAGTTGAAGATATCTTTCACGATACGCATTAGAAATGTAACGTTGAGCGTAAGGAAGGACCCAGCTCACCAATGAAGTTTCATAGCTATTGTCTACTGGCTTGTTATATATTGCTTCACGAGTAACAACCTGCACTAGATAATAAGTTGTTTACATCAGTAAAGATTCGCCAAATCAGAGAAGACGTGAGAAAGAATGACAACCTCAGAAAGAGCGGGAATTCCAAGATTTTTCATAAGAAAAGAGATCTTCACTTCAAGCATCACCATTTCTTCATCAGTAAGTTCACATAAACAAAAGAAATTAATATTATTCAACTTCTCAAATTCATTAGCAAGCTTTGCATCATCACACCAACACACGAGCCCAAATGATGGATGTAAGGAAACCCATTCATCTTGTGCGGTCGGAAGCACCTTCGTTTTCTTTTCTTTAAGATTTCTTTTCAACAATTCAAGATCCTCAATACTCAAAGCCCCAGATTTGAGTCCATCACTCCACGATACAAAGACATCAAAAACCTGTCAAAATAAATATTCATATTTAATATTTGGATTAATTTCGTATGTACCCGTATAAACTTGTAAAATTTCATATATACCCAACCAAAACTAAAAATATCATATACGCCCTTACAAAATAGCTAAAATATCGAATATACCTAATTTATTGAAAACAAACGACTAGATAATCATTTTACCATTATTTTTTTTACTTCAAGTTTTCATATATCCTCATCTTTTAACTTTATATTCTTATATAACTCATTTTAACCTTAAATTTATTTTTACCCATTTTTATTTTTATTTTTTCCATAAACAATAGTATTCTATATATATATATATATATATATATATATATATATATATATATATAATATTTACGCTAATAAATAAGCTAGAAATGAGTAAATATATTATTTGAAGTTTAAGGTCATATATGAGATTTCAAAGTTTTAAATATAAGGGTGAGAGGGGCACTCCCCTCTTAGGGGAGTCCCCTCTCTTACGCACACCCAATCAGGTTATGCCACGTCAACTCCCCTCTTAAACTCCCTCACACCCTCAATTTGATGGCGGCACTCCTCTCTTAGGGGACTTGCTTTTTTATTTTTATTTTTTTTGTTTTTTTTATTTGTTGTAATTATGCATGTTTATAAATTAAAAAAATATTAATAAAAATTAAATAAAATTTAACAAAAGACATTTCAAAGTAGAAAATAAAAATTAAAATTACATTCAAACTAGAAAATAAAAATTACATTCAAACTAGAAAATAAAAATTACATTCAAAGGAGGGGTGTGAAGGTTGTTGGAAAAAAAACGGGGGTTGTGAAGTATATCCGAAAGGGGGTTGTGGTTGTGCACTTGCACCGCTCGAACCACCACGAGACGGTTGCGAGCCGCGTCCCTTAGATTTTTTCTTGGCTTCGCGGGGTTGGTTCTCCATTGCTCGGTTTGGCTTTGTGTTGTATTTGATAGATTTTTAGAGTGAGTTTGAGAATGGGTGTGGTAAAAATTAGATTAAGTTAGTTATATATATTGGTTAAAATTGAATTTTTTTTTTTTTAAATTTCGACCGTTGCCCAACGTCTCAATCTCGATCCTCGCAATCCTTCAGCGGTGAACCCTCCCCGATCCCCCTCCCCGATTTGCCTCACCGCGGGGATGGCGGCGGTGTTCCCGCTCAGGGACTTGGGTCACCGCCCCACTCCCCGCATGGTGCCCCGTATACCCTAAGGGTAAAATTGTTTTTAATGGAAGAGATTAAGTATTTAGCGTTTCTTTGGATTATGTGGAAGGAGAGAAATATAGGATATATATGATATTTATAATTTTGTATGGGTATATATGATATTTTGCAAGTTTGTAAAGAAATATATGTGAAATTGCCCCTTGATATATACCCACCTCTATGTCAAACATTAATGTGAAAATCTAACCTTTTTGGCGGCCTTCAACGGAGTAATTACAGTTGATAAACGGTGTAAAAACGAAAGGTAATCTAGAAGAGGCGGGTTCTCCTTTACTCCACATTCATTAACAAAAAAATCATGAAAACTTGGATATAAATTGCTTAACATTTTGCTCTGTTCACAATCTGTATTAATAATACTGTCATGCCAATACATGTCCTGTGGGGATAAGAGTACACCAGATACAACTTCACTTGAAGAAACAGAAGACAATGGCACGAAAATAAATGGCCCACTGCTAAAGTTTGCAATGCTTTTATGATCTGAAGAAACCAATTCTTTCCATATGAACGAGTAGAATCTCGACATCTGTGATATGCTGTTGTGAAAAGCCATAAGCTGTCATAAAATATTTGTGATAGGCTAGAAGTACCTTTTGATTTAGTAGAGTGGCAAGATGAGCATATCACCTATAGATTCGGGTTGAAATGCGTATTTTTTTTACGATCCAGTTTAGTTCGGGTTGGGTTGACCCATAAACACATTTGTTTGTAAATTTCTTATTACTTAAAGATAAAACTTAAATTTTATAAGTGTTATTCGATTTAAATAACCCCAACGTTCACCAATTGGCCGATAGCACTCTTAACTTTCGATTTGTACCACATCACTCCCAACTTTCAACTTATTTTCCTCTGTCACTCCCAAGCTAACTAAATCCTAACCTAGTTAGTTTTTTGCTCATGTGGCACTTTGTTTGGTGACGTGGCCTTTTGCTGACATGGCATCTGATGTGGCGCTAGTTTAGTGACGTGGCATCTGACAACTCCCAAACTAACTAAACCCTAACCCAGTTAGTTTTTTTTGCTGATGTGACACTTTGTTTGGTGGCGTGGCATCTGAGGTGGCATTTTTATGGCGTGGCATCTGATGTGGCGCTAGTTTAGTGACGTAGCATCTGACGTCAGCTAACTGGGTTAGGCTTTGGTTAGTTTGGGAGTGCTCGAGGAAAATAAGTTCAAAGTTGGGAGTGATGTGGTAGAAATCGAAAGTTGGGAGCACCATCGGCCAATTGGTGAAACTTGAGGTTATTTAGATCCAATATCCCATTTTATAAACAAAGAATGCGTCAATCATAAATATAAAAAAGCAAAAATTTTACAGCAATAAACTATCTGAATAACAGGATTCAAAATGGTAAGCTTAAAAATAGACTTTGTGCGTCGTTTAAGTTTTAACCAGCTCACCCAATGTGACAAAATTGCCACCTATACGATATAGAAAATACAAAGCCCAATAAACACATACCTAGCTTTGAAAGATGTAGCAAATCTTTTCCAGAACTCAAGAACCGATAAAGCATCGTGAAGGGTAACAGTACTCTTGAAACCGATGCTAGTCACCAATTTCGCACTTCGAATCTGTTGCATATAGAAAAAAGCCACAAAGTAAAAATATTGAAGGTTTACAAACTAAAAAAGGTTTAAAAGTGAAACGGCAAACACAAATTGACCTTTGGGATGGCATAACAAGCATTATCACCAAAAATCGAGCACACCACCTCACAATAATAAAACAAATCTTTTGGACAAAAAAGCCCATCATCCAAGCTAGATACCACCCACTTAACATCATTCAGAGCCGTTACTAGTGAAGACTTAAAAGACTTAACTTCTCCATCTATATTGCAAAAAGCTTCAACTTTATCACTAAAATAATCATCCCATATTTCATCAAAAACCTTCAACAAATACTTGCATTTTTCGCGATCACCGATTAGTGATACTTTTGCTAATAAATCAACCAACTCTCGGGACTCCCAATCACTAACAGTTGATCCAGGTGGAATCATCACTTTCTCCCACATCATGTTTGTGAGAAAACATTGGGATGAAACAGGAACCGTTTTCTCAACTCGAACAGTTTGCACAAAGTCAGTGACTCCAACTTCCTTCAAGAACTTCCTCCAGTTACGCATACAACTATACTTCAAGTAAGTTTTATCAACCTCGTACCATTTTACATCAATGCCACTGATCAACCTATTTATATCAATACAATTCCCGAAATCATTACTGAAATGGATTGAAACCTCGGAAGGTATAACAAAGCCGTAATTTGTCGAGATAAAAGCTTTACTGTAAACCTCTGCGATTATGTGCTCCCTTTCTGTTAAACAATCTGAGCAAGTACATTGTAGGTGAACCATTATAAATGATAAATACTCTATCATGAGATCTTTACTCACTGTATTTTTTTGGTCACAAATAGCTGGCAAAACATGTGTTATTACTACTTGATGTGCAGATAACCGTTGAACGCCTACTTTAGAAAGCATTTGAATTAAATTCTCAGTGACTGGATCATCAAAAAGTGCAGGGTTAACAATTCGAAGATTCACAAACAATCTAGCAAAAGCTTCTAGATTGTTCCATGAACCATCTAAATTCATCCAAATCATACCCTCGTTGATTGCACCGTAACTATCGTCTAGAAGAGGAATGAAGGGTGTTTTTGTCAAAGTATTCATAACATCAGAGCCAACTTTGAAATCAACAGGATTCTGAAGGGACATTAGATATAACTCGTTAAGACAAGATGATAGCCAGTTAAGGCCCATTGATGTTAAACCTTCTTTTGTATGGCATAAAGACGATAAAACATCAACCAAAACTTTCGGCCCGTAATTCATGATACCTAAAGCCCGTGCGAGTGTATCGGATAAAGCTATATCCCTATTCAAGTACCCGAGACCAAGATGCCTGTGAATCAAGCTATCCGGCAAAAGAGTTCGAGCGTGGTCGTTCCAGTTTCTTAAAACCCGACACGGTGGGACCCACTTGTCGGTTTCACCTTCTAGAAGCAAACAGTTAGACGCACATAGCTTCGATATGATCATCCTGGGAAGTTGAGCAAAAAATCCATGCACTTCGCCTACCAGAGGAACATAACTTAAAAAGACGGAAACGCCCTTTCCAAGACGTTTGTTGAAACCCGGAAGGCTACAGAATGACATTTCGGCGCTAACGAACAAATTTGGAAACTCGGATAGCAGCCATTGGTTCCATGGACTATCACCGTCAACTTCTTCTCTTGAAGAAGGAAGAATGAAATCACCTTGGATTATAAACTTTAACCCATATGTTCTAAGAGGAAGAAATGCGAAAACGTATTGGTGATCCAACTTTGGGCTGTAACTGCCATCGTTTAAAACTTCAAGAGCCAAAGCAATTGAAATTTCGGTAAATTTTACATCATTTCGAATACCGTTAGCCTGCAATTTCCGGGAGTCAACAAACCAAGTCAACGTTTCATTCCCGATTGTAACATTGGTTAAACCATTTCCAATTTTTTCTTTCCTCATGATGATGAATGAATCAGTAAGCATATTTCTGAATTTAATACACTGAAGACGATGAAGAAACAATAATAAAGAAGGATGAAGATCTAAAAACACAGAGGTGAAGTTGTCTACAGTGGAAGTTTCTGCTAACTTTGACTTTGACTTTGACGTTGACTTCAAGGGAAGCACAAGGCATGTATTGTAGTGGTGTGTATCCATTTGATCAGTGGTGTTTAATGAAACCAAGTTTGTGAAGAAATTGATGTCACAAGGAGGCACAATTGTTGGCAATACAAAACCGATTTGACCCTCGGTCAAGTCAAACTTGATGTGAAATCCATTAGAATGAACTTCTGGAGCATCAGTAACCTGCATAAACATCAAAATAGCAAGAAAAGAAGATTAAAAGGTTCATATCATAAATTTGTTGGGCTAATTTTAAGTCAGAAAATAACATCAAATTTTCAAATACTTTGATAGCACACTTTCAGGTGCCACATCAGCAACCATATATATGCGATATCAGAAAAAAATACCCGAAATACTGATTTGAATCCAATGCCTTTCTTGCCAATGTAACCGGTACTAGATGCTTTCTTGGTAGAATTCCCAACATCACAAAGCGCTCTAATGTTATCAGCAGAAAAACCGTGTTCATTATTCAAAACAACGATACTTTTCTCCAGAAGAATGAATGCCAGAGTGGGCTCCACGTTTGTTGGATACGCATTATCATCAGCATTCTGAACCTACAAAATACAATAAAAAGAAGTCAATATTGCAAGAAAAATGATCATATAAACTTGAGAAAATAAACCTAGAAAGTTACAAGCTCGAGAAGAAAATGCGAGTCTTGAGAATACAACTCTCGTGAAAGACAATAAAGTGCTCTTCCTAAACGAGCATGTTGCTTCTTTAGAATGCTATTTTCTGTGTCTGAAATATTAGGGTCCAAACCGAATTCTTGAACTCTAATAGACTCAATAATCTCGGCTGCATTTTTCTCTCTTTCGGAGTCTAAAACTGGCTTAACGCAACTGTCATCAAAACCATGCACTCTATGAGTCATCACACTGGGTTGATTGAGTTCAAGAGGCTGAGTGACTTCACTTTCTGAAAACGGTCTTTTATTTTTGACTGATTCGTTTGATTCGGATAAAAATGAACAATGATCATCAATCCATTCCACTATGTCAAGTGAAAATCCAAGTTCATGAATCATCATGCGATCCTCTTTACTTTTGCATTCACTCAGAATCAACACATAAGCATCTTTAGTAATCGACCGAAACGCCGAAACTAATAATTCTCCTGCAAAACTTCTAAACTCTTTAGGTATGCATCCAAGACAATCAAGAACAAATCTTGAAGCGATGCTTGAAGAATTCTCGAACATGATTTCGAAACCGTTTTTCGCATGACATTTTAGAAGACATAATGGTACATTTCGTTCACCGCCATATAAAGAAATCAAAGAAACGAGGTTTAAAGCTGTTCCAAAAGAAGACCCTTGAAGAAAAGCATCTAGAAACGAATCAACGGTTGCTAAATGATCAATCCGTAGGACTTTTCCGTCTTTTGTTACTAAACAAAGCAACTCCTTGGTGGTTACATAACTTAATAACCACCCGACAAGAGGACCTAAAGAAGGTGCAAATTTATAGTCCCAACATGACCATGAGGTTAAATCTACCAACATTGGAGCCCGAAGTAACAGTTCAACCACATCATTCGTGCAAACACGAGTATCCGAGACACCCGTTTCTGCCCTAAAATCCGTTAAAGTCGAAGAAAATAACACAACATTTGAGTTCACATTGTCACCGTTCTTGCTCGTTGCGGTCAAAAGATCTTCTGTAACATCATCTTCTAGTAATGTAAGACCAGCAGAAGGAAACTGCATTCTTAACAACTCCGAAACCATTGACTTGCTTAAGGTTTCGTTTTCCCGTAAGCTATTAGCAGCTTGTGATAATAATTCAAGAAGATAATGTTGACTCATGCAAACTTTAACCGAATTAGGCTTCTCGGGTTTTTCAGTAACTATGACACATTTTTGCCATGTGGTAGGTAGTAGAGAAATATGTTCTGCTAAGAATGTGAAAATATCTCCAAAACCGAGGGTTTCAAAGTCGTAAACCGAAAAATATTGAGTTAGAGAGTATTCTAGCTTGCAGATCTCCCTCAAAAAGATCATTTGTTTTCTTGGATAAGAAGTTACATTGTCTGGAAAATAATTAGAAGACGCAAAATATGCCTTGACGTATTTCAGAACATCTTCAAGACAAATTCCTGTAAAGTGAACAAAACAAATAAAATAAAATATAAACTCTTCGAATATAATTGTATTTTTGTTTAAAGTCAAGTGTTTAAATTACTCACTAAAGACTTATAGTATTTGTGACTTGAGATATCAGATAATCAAGTGCTTAAAGTGAGGGCCAGTTTGGTCATTTACCTTTCTCTCATAAACCAGTTTTCTTACAGCTTCTTACATGTTCCAAATCTGTTTAAAGTTACCTTAGAGCAATGATAAACAACCGGTTTTTTATAAATATATAATTTTTAAATTTGGTTAACTATAAAGCTATTGTTAATAAAAGCTCATAAAAAATAAGTTGTACCAAACACATAAAAGATGATAATATTGACAAATAAATAAAAGGCATGTAAATTACCAACACTACCCTCCAAAACATGCTTATTGGGAACTAAAGTGCTCTTGTAAGCTGGCGCGACTTCTGTGTTAACATCAGCTGCAAATGTATTTGCTTGAGAAGAACTCATGCGGTCCCATAAACCAAACTTTATAGATGCAATCTGTAACAAAAAAGTACACTTGTATTCACAAAATGCAAACAAAAGGGCAGTGCTTATATAACAAACATTTAAATAACATATTGACGTGACATTATATAATTGTATTAACATGTTCAAAGTTAACGTACAGCCACATTTAGCAATCCAACATGTGGGTAGGAATTAATCATTTTATTCAGAGCTTTATTTTTCCTCTTTGGCTTCATTTGACCATGATAGAAATCAAGCATCTTGTCAAATGCCTACAAGCAAAGGATACCAGTTAGGACATAATACTAGTGTAACATATCAGAAGATATGTTAAACTTTATAAAGTTTCACATTTACAAGAACTCAATGCAGGGAATACACTACACAAAAGAAAACTTTGATACATGAGCGCGAAAATAACTCATCAGACATCAGGAATCGCCACATATAGACCAGCAGGTCAGTGTCAGTGGTCAGTAAAAAAAAAGTAATCTACGTGACAAAAAAAATGACAACCGTTCTTTTATATAAAGTGACATTCTTTTATTGAGCTCATAGAAATTGAAAAGTGAAATGGATATATATATTTTTTAAAAGAAAATTTGATTTCAATAATCTCACCTTTAGGTGGTTGGCCAATAATAATCCCACCTTCAAATATTGCCACTAGCAGTCCCTTTTTAAAAAAGATTCTCACTAGACCTCCGTTAAAAAAACTTAACCGTTTTCGTTGTTTGGAGCACCGTTTTTTTCCGAATTTCAAATCAGAACGAGGATACGAGTCGATTGATGTAAAACTTACCTCGAATCAGTGCTCCAAACGACTTGATTTTTGTTAATTGGAAGTTTAAACACCCGAATTGACGTACCGTTTTCGTTGTTTGGAGCACCGTTTTGACTTTTGAAGTAAGTTTTGCATCAATCCACTCGTATCCTCATTCTGATCAAAATCCCTAATGCATCAATTTGAAATTCGGAAAAAAACTTAACGAAGTTAAGTTTCCGTTAAGTTTTTTTAACGGAGGTCCAGTGAGAAAAAAAGTTTAAAGGTGGGACTGCGAGTGGCGACACTTGAAGGTGGGATTATCATTGGCCAACCACCTAAAAGTGGAATTATTAAAATCCAATTTGCCTTTTTTAAATCATAAAAAGTCTGCTATCCAGATCTCGATACGCTCACATGCAATGTAACACAGTAAAAAGCTTCAGCATACCCCAACTACATCCTCTTCTTTTTCACATGGGTCTCTCCATATCTGAATGAACCTCCATGTATGCCCATCTAATGCATTATCATCTATAAATCCTGTTTCAAAATCCAGACTTTGAAACTCCGGTTTAAACTTGATCCCAACCATCCATAACTTGGGTGTTCTATGAATTGCAAATTGCGTGCAGTACTTAATGTTAGATAATTTAATTTTAAAGCCTTGTTTCCCTTCATGTGGAGCAACACGATCCGGGCCATCCGGCCAAAGCCATGGCATTTGTGCAGCTGTTGAAGTCTGAGATGTGGTTGCGATTTGAGATGAAAAATATTGCAGAACTAGTGGATGCTTCGAAATGGGTCCCAATCCAAGTTCTTCGAAGCTCGTAACTCCCTCCCTTTCACAGATTGCCATCTCCAAGTCACGTACTGATGTGATGTTTTGAACTCCAGCAAAGCAATGTATAAGAGAGTTGACCTACAAGATCAAAATCAGTTGACCATATAGTTTATAGAAACTTACAAATGTATGTACTTAAGAAAACACATACAATAAACCAAACATCTGATGCACATCTAATGTTGGTGATTTTAGAATCATCAAGCTATTTTGTTTAATAGCGTTAACTAGTAGACCAAATGAGAAATCATAATAAATACTTATACGAGTTACGAAGTGTGGATTACACGCTCGTTCAATTTTGGTTATCACGGCGTGATGATTCCTTCCCCACTCACACACATATACATACATACATATATATAAAGCCCTATACATGTATAACCCAACTACACACTCAAGTTATATAAAGCCCTCTCTTACGCGTTTCGCCACTTGTCACATAATGGATGGCCTTATGAGTTATAACTACTACAATAAAACTTGAAATAAATGTAAGAGTTAGGGCATGTTTGGCTTAGCTTATTTTCAACTTTTGCAAAAGGACTTTTGCCCAAAATAAGGGCATGTTTGGCTTAACTTATTTGCAATTCTCCAAAAGGACTTCTGAGAAAAAAAAGTCAGGAATACCTGACTTTTGCCTTAGCAAAAGGACTTTTGGCTTAAAAAAGGAAAAACAAACACTTAAAAAAAGGACTTTTAGGCTAAAAAAGGACTTTTTCTTTGAAAATAAGGAACCCTAAACACCCACTAAGTCAGGAAATCTTGACTTTTGGCAAATCCAAAGGACTTTTGCCCTTCAAAAGGAAAGCCAAACACTTTTCAAAAGTCCTTTTGCCCTTCAAAAGTCCTTTTACCCTCAAAATAAGGAACCCCAAACACCCTCTTAAATGTCATTTTCGTCCATGTGGATTGAGTCAACTATGTTAGTTTTCAAATTTGTACCATTTCAGTCCTTAACATTCTTAAAAATTTGTACCATTTCAGTCCTTAACATTCTTAAAACATGTCAATTTCATCACAAAAAAAAAAAATTCAAGGTTGAATCGAATAATTTGAGAAACCACAAGAACAAAAAATGAAAGCTAACTCATGTTTTTTTAAACCAAACTCGCATGTTTCAAGAATATGAGGAACGGAAATGATACAAATTTGAAATTTTGCTGGTATGATCGAATAAACTACAGTTAACTCTAAATTTAATGGGAATCCTATTTTGTCGGTTGCAATAATAAACGACTTTATTTTAAAATAATAAATAAATAAATAAATAAATAAATAATTGAATTGAATTGAATTGAATTGATGATGAACTTTACCTTGACTTCAGTAAGCATGAGATGGTTAAGTGACGGAATACTCTGCATATTAAACCCTAACGACTCAAACGAAACAGCGTTCAGCATCAGCAACGCTGAGTTAGCGACGCTCCACGCAGATATGCTTTCGCCGGTGGCCAGAAGATCTGAGTAAGCTTTCACTACTGCTCCGTCGACCATCGCAAACGCCGGAGACACCGCGTTGTGACTGCTTCCGCCGTACGGTTGCCAGTTATTCTGGCCGTACATTTTGTAAGATCGCCGGAGAAGGACGGTTGAAGAAGGTCGTCTTTTGGTCTTTCAAGCGGGGGAAAGAATAATAATAGAAACATTATGCCACGTGGATATTATTTACATATAATTGTCAAGTTGCAAGAGTGTTTCACTATTGGTCCTAAACTATTTGGATGTGTCAAAAGTGCTCCTCTGAAGTTTCACCATTTTTATTGCTTAGCCTAAAAGTTAAGAACACACTCTGGACAATTGTGTACTGTTGTAGACACTAATATGTTAAAGTGTTCAACCATGTATATGTTTTTTTTTAGTGCTTAATGTAGAAGGTTCTGACTTTTGGTTTCTTAACGTAGAAGCTTCTGACTCTTCGCTTATGTTCAGGGCCGTTCCAGCGTTTTTGGAGACCTTAAGCGAACTACGAAGTGAGGACCTTATTTTCACCCATAAACTCTCCTCCAATCCCGATGGACCTGTTGCCATGGGTGAATACGGTTACTTTTTCGTTTAGTGATAGCCGATAGCCTAGAAATTGAAAGAAGGTTGTGATGGGAAGTGGGAATGATGATTGTGGTTGTATTTTAGGGGCTTTAGGCCATTGAATAATGATGATTAGGTCGATGGTTGTTGTTGTGTTGTAAGGCTGGAGGGTGTGGGATGGAGCCCCTAGGGTCTTTATCAGGACACGTCAGCGCCACCTAGGATCCACGTCAGCCAGGGGGCTTTATAACGCCCTCCTTTAACTTGCATGGTATGGTATAAAGCCCCCTATTAAACAAAATTAAAAAAAAAATTTGTATTGGTTGAAATGCATGTGGGCCCCACCTGAACACTTCTTCCTCCTCGTTAACATGTTGGCGCCCCACCTATAGGGCCCCATAGAGGCTGAGATGGCAAGGGTGGCGCCCCCATACCCTCCTGCCTAATAGCTGGAAATTAATGCGAATTGGGCTTTGAAATCGGGCCTTTTTCTTTTGATAAACAATATTTACTTTGTGCTCCTTCAATGAAAAACTAGTTTATTTTGAAATAAACGTATTTATTTGGGCCTAATACATATACTACTATATAAAAACTTTCAAAAAACTTGGAGGCCCTGATTTTTTGGTGGTCCTAGGCCCGTGGCTAGGTTGGCAAGCCTGTGGAGCCGGCCCTGCTTATGTTACACTAGGAATTCAGTATACGTACAGAATAAAAGATAATGTTTGCAATAGTATAAATTAAATTTACTAGCATAAAGTTATGAGTTACAAAATCGTGTTGCAGTACGATATCTGTAGTAGTGGAAAAATATTGAAAACGACTCCTATCGATAGCAAAAACCATAAAATGAATATTGCTACTGATATTGTTTGAGTAGCAATTATACACATAAGTTGTCAGGGTCTGAGGACGGCGGGATATATGCAAACCTTACATCTGTTTCTTGGATTAGAGAGGTTGCTTCCATAGAAACACTCGGTTCCAAAACAAACATAGCTAAAAGTAGAGAAATCGAAGCCACTAATAACAAAACAAGTGATGCATATTGGGAAGTGAGAATCCCTAAGAACATGAAGAGAATAATGCAACGGCATCTGATACGATAAAAAGCATAAATTTGTTGGCGGTTAGGAACATCGGTTTGCCATCATCTTGATTTCCGCCTGGGAGAGTGAACGCAGCTGCAAATGCCATTGTTACTATGAGGGCTGCTACTACAGTGTATGAAGATGTCGTGTCTTTCGTCCATTGCTGCCCTTCTTTAAGTAAATCTTTATGTTCATCAGCGAAAACCATTGTTGGTGTTTTCCCAGCATTGTTTAAAGCTTCTCTCACGGAATGATCTACAAATTTTTCGACTTCCTACATGTTAAGAACAAAAACTAAGCAACTACCATTTTGATCACTAATACTCCCGCGGACGTTTTAGTTTTCGGGTGGGATGCAGGTAAACACGCTTGTGTTGATCTTACTGGGGTTTCCCCCCTTGTAGGCTTTCGGGATACATGTTTTGTCCCTGGTCAGGCGATTGCAAGGGCGGCAGCAAAGAAAATGGACAAACATGCAAAAGCCTGCGAGGATAATCAACATTCCTTTATCCCTTTTGCCTTTGATACCTTTGACTCGCTAGCCCCAGAAGCCATCAGATTTCTTGAACGGGTCCAACGGGTTGTTCACAGCAACATTTCGTCTCCTAGAGATCGGGGTTTCGTTTTTACTAAAAAAAAAAAAAAAAAAAAGGTTAGGTTTCGCTATTCAAAAGGGGGTAGCGGCGCAGCTTGTTGCCCGCTTACCGGCTATCTTGGTGTAATTTGTTTGACCTTATATATAAATATTATTAATTTAAAAAAAAAAAAAATCACTAATAGTTCTTAATCCATGTGGCTCGTTTTATTTAACATGGGTCAAGACAGTATTTAAGTTTATCGGGTCGCTTAACACACTTTAAATTGTGTTGTTTTCATTTAGTTTGAGTCGTAGGACAACAAAACAATATGGGTAGCAGTTGTAATTTGAAATGATGTCGTAGTTTCTGTATAGATGAACCGACGTAGCAGTTTCAACCAATGGACAAGTAAGGGGACCGATTCGACAACTGGTCAGATTAATTATTAAAAAAATGGTAATTAGCTTAAATGAGAAATTATGATCATTGAAGCTCACCTTAAACCATTGTAGCTCACGCTGCATTTGCAAAGAAAAATGTCCAAAAGGTTTAAGAATTATAAAAAGAGAGATAATTTTGACTCTTGATTGCATTCCAATCACCCTTCTATCTTCTTCATCATATCTATCTCTGTATCTTCTTCTTCATATCCCCCAACCAGGTCTTCATGTCTTTTTTTTTTCATGGAGATCCTCAACCAAATCAACTCCCTTTTTTAATTGCCTTATTAAACCAAAATTAATAAACCAACAGCACTGACTCCGATCTTTAATTAATTCTACCAAAGGAAACAGCTTCAATAAATTGAAATTTTGCACAAACTTCAATGAGATAATATTACTTTTTCTTTCTAGTCGATTGTGGATGGTAAAATCAAAAGAAAAACAAGGATCGGCCTATCAGATTTAAAGCTTTAACGGCCTTCTGATCTCGAACGAGTAGCAGAACCAAACTTTCTGTGAATCAACTGTGTGAAGGCCGTGGTGATGGGAGGTCGTTTCTGCGGTAGCCGATGGTAGGGCACGGTGGTCATGGTTAAAGGTGGTTGTGGTTGTGGTTGGGTGTTGTTTGCAGCGGTGCGGTTGTGAATAGTGTTTGTTGGTAGTGGACGATGGTGTTGAGTGGTGGAGACTATCAACGGTGATTGGAGTCATGGGTGGTTGGAGGGTGGAGTGGACCAAGGGCGGTGGTGCGGTGGTCGCCAAAAAATCGTGGTAGCGGCAGTTTGGGTGGGGAAGTAGGGGTGGGGTTGAATAAATGGAAAATTGTGGAATTTGGGGTATAGTGGGTTAGGGTTTTGGGGGATAAGAAGAATAAGGGTTGAGGGATATGAAGAAGAAGATACAGAGGTGGATATGATGAATAAGATAGAGGGTGGGGCCCATTTGTAAGTTTAAATAATAAGAAATTATATTTTTGTAATGTTTTAATTTTTTAATAGTGAGGGTACTTTGGTCATTTCACACCCACTTAACAACAAAAACTAACCCCCATTCGTGTCAGGGACTATCCGGGAACGAAAATTGAAAAGTTGGGGACTATAGATGTACTTTTAGAAAGTTAGGGACTAAAGGTGAAAAATGGGCAAACCACAGGGACTATCCGGGCATTTTTCTCTTAATGCTACCAACTCCTAATACACCCAACCGTTTAGGCTTGAGAATTCTATCCCATGCCACGTACCTTATTTTCCTTAATGAAGAGGAACCGCTCCACAAAATGTAACACCCGTAAATTTTCGTCCAACTATGAGACGACACGTGTCCCAAATCTCCAACTAAGGAGTGAGAATTTTTCGTTCAACTATGTAACGATACGTGTCCAATCCTCCAATTAATCCCGACTATGTGGAAGGAGGAAGGAACCATACTGTACGTTCATTGAAACATGTCCTGTATCTCCGACTGATCTCGACTTTGTGGAAGATTGTTTGTGGAGGGATCAAATGTGTCAACATGCCAAAGTTTTGGTCTCTGAGTGACCCTTACGGACCGCAAGGCGTAAAGCCTTACAGACCGTAAGGCAAATGAAATGTTGTATCTGGCAAGCGGTTACAGACTGTAAGCCCTATGTGCTTATGGACCGTAAGCTGTTTAAAATCCTGGTGCGCTGAGATCCTTACGGACTGTAAGCGGTTAACCCTTAGGGTCCGTTTGGGACCATGCTGGCAGAATTGAACTTGCTCTCCAAGGCAATCTGCATAAGTGTGACACCTATCTCGATTTTGCCACTCTCTTCCTGGTTCTTACACATCATGACACACTTGCTATCATCCTAGAACATGTGGCAACACATGGCTTGATCCGACGATCATTTAGCAATTATAAATAGCTTCATAATCTCACACTTTCAACTTGCTCATTCACATTCTTTCTCTCTATCTTCTTGGAGCTTGTTTGCATGCTTTGGAAGCCTCCATCTGAGTTCTGAAAGTGTTCTTCAACACTAGTAAGTGCTCTTCTTAGTCTATTTCATTTTAATAGGCTAGTTATTAACCAAAAGTCAAACAGTTTGACTTTCTGTTTGACTTTCGGTTATGACCATTATGGTCAAGCCAATGTTCGATTCGAACACGGCTACGTGATCGTAATAATGAGGGTAATAATCCCCTAGGATTATACCTTCTAAAGATCACGTTAAGTAGGCGTAATGACGAGTCAATTTTATATTAAATAAAATGTCAAAAACGTAAACTTTGCAAATTACGGTAATCAAGTTTCTAACTATTAAAACTTTAAGTTTTGACATCATAAAAATTTATAAAACATATTAGGACATGTCTAATCATGTCCAACTCGTCATTTCTTGTTTAGAGCTCAATTCTATATCAAAAGTCATGCAGTTTGACTTTTGCTTTGACTTTCGATTCTAACCCGTTTGGACAACGTTAGAACTTGTTTAAAACTGTTATGGTGACCATATTAATATAAGGTATAACCATTTGAAGTTATACCTCTTGGTCTTGTTATTCGGTAGGTCAAATGACAAGTCTAGTAATTATATTTTAAAAAGGACGACTATGCCCTTTTCATCCTAAAAGTTAAAGAAACGGTTTTTAAGCCAAATTAGTTAACATTCTGACTTTAAAAAAACAGAATGCATAATGTTATAAAATGTGTTTTGACACCTTGGACTTGTTATAAGACCCATCTAACCTTCCTAACCCGCTTATACGCACATAACTAGTTATATGTACCTAGTTCGTATAATTTAGGCGTAACGGGTATAAATACTTCAAAATCACTTCAAAACAGAATGTTTGGTTAGTTGACCTTTATCCAAGGAGTCATTAGACTCGGATAGACATAAACCACATTCGTTCCGATCTATGCTTAATCTAGCGAATCTATTATTTAGTAACGGGTCATATCTAAAGGGACTAACCTTTGACCCGTATACATTCTAATAGATAATAATTCTGTTCATTCTAGACTATAGAACCCCCCAGATAATCGGACTTGGGTCCATAATACTTTTACTTGCGGCTTTTACTAAATTATAATCATATTTGATTGGAAGTTAGCAAAAGGTAAATACTTTTAACTTATTTTTTTTAAACTTGGGGTATGGCGAATACGCCACTTGGAGCGGGTATTACATAAATGAGCCGCCTATGATTGCTCATAAATGTAAGAACTCGGTTTAATCTGTTTTACTTGATAACTGAAACAATTGGGGGTTATTGGTACCGTGTCCGGGCTTCCCGACTCCTGAACTATTATGGCCATACGGAATAACTTGTCAGGGTAGGCATACTGACTATAAGATACGTTATTCAACTTTGGTGTGTACCTTAATCATTAGAGCACTGAAAATGATCGGCTCTGATCTCTGGTTCCCATTGTATGACAAGTATGTAAATCTAGTGACAAGCAAAAATCCCAAGAAATATAAATGATTACCTACGGGTTTTCTCTATGTATAAAATATTTTTGAAAAAACTATTTTCAAAAAAGAGTCAGTTAATTGTATTTACCAGCGAAAGTTGACGTATTTTTAAAAGATTGAACCGTAGGTACCGAACCTTATAATATGCTGGGAATCCAGGTCGGCTAGAATAAAGGCTAAGGAATTTGCAACTCCTCAAGCTTAAGGCCTATGATGTCTAAAGCTCTTTCTATTAGATCCCGCATGTGAACTTGAACTCGAATACTTGTACAAATTTTATATATATCAAGACTTTTATTAAATGAATACTTTTACTCTAAATATTTCCGCTACATTATTAAATTGTGATACTGTTATCCAATCATCACGACCCATCTGGGCCCACCGGAAACCGGGGTGTGACACAAAAACCTTCTCCGGATCCCTTCAAATATTTTGATTACACTCATTGGGGCTTTGTAGAAACATAAATAGAAATTCAGGATCATACCTAGAACCGCTTTAATGAGGGTAAGTCTCCCGATAAAAGATAGGTTACTAGCTTTCCATGACGATAATTTGGTGTTAAATTTGTCAATCACCACCTTCTAAAATCCGGTCCGATTCATATTTGCTCCAACCATCATTCCAAGATGAACAAAAGGGAGATAACCTCAAATACAATTGAGGTGAGTCGCCATTGATGTTACTTCCACTTCTCCCACCCCTATCCCATATAACTTACTTTTATTGAGGTGACCTATGTTTTCTCTCGCCCACATTCTCACACTGTATTCTGAATTTCCTCCTTTGAGAATTTAATTACAAAGCTATCCGCTTCTTCCACCACTAAACATTTAAAAACCATCTCCAAGCATCAAGGGACGGTTTGGTAATGCTCTTCAAATTTCTCTTTAAAGCTCTGAAACGCCTTTTCTTTGATGATTTTAGGATCCGAAATCCACTCACCATCTATAACTAATCCAGCTTATTTTTCACCCTCTTGATGTTATTAGAAAAATGAAGAGTTTTCGTCAACGTGAATAATCTAATTTGCCTTGGTTCTTTGATCAAGTTCCTTAAGCTTATCGATTCCACCCTTCTGATTAGGATTTAATGTTCTTTCCACCTAACTTTCTCCTCTTCGGTTAAAGGCCTAGTTTTAGCAACCGATTCTAACCTCCCTGCTTCAACAATAGTTTTGTGTCTAACTCATTCATCCTATCCCTTCACCTTCACTGTCCATACCTTAATACAATCTTTTCTTTTTCAGTATTTGATGGAGCACTACATCACAAGCATTAGATGTGAATTCCACCTCCAATCTACTAATCACCTGCTCTTGTAATTCGGGTTTACCAATCCAAGAACTAAAACCCGACAGAGGATAGGGACATGGTTATCATCAGAGAATGACAAAATGACAAGAGAGTGATCTGAAACATCTTTGTCCAAAGCGGTCACTTTAGCTTCCGACAATTTAGACAAAAACCCGTCACACACTAAAATCCTATCGCTTTTACTTAATTTGGACCCATACCTACTGAAGATATAAAAGTACTAAAAGGCAAAGCATTACCTGGAACAAACGTTGAATTGCACCTTCGCTTCAGTTATGACTTCCTTGAAATCCCCTTAGGCAATTCACGTACCATCCAATTTGTCTTTGGGGTCCAAAATTTCGAACCACATGCTTTTTCTAAAACACGGGTCAGACGGCACATAAACGTTGTGAACGTATAGCATATTTGACTCCCCCACAAGAAATCCACCCATCAAAATATAGTTCTGCCCTGATAGCTTTATGGAAACCCTGTAAACCGAAGAGTTCAAAATCAAGATTAAACGCCTGACCTACTGATTGCATCGACCACTATCTTCTAATGTGTAGAGCTATCCCAGAAACTACTTATGTGAGCGTCTGTCATACCACCCATTTGCGTCTACTGAATAGCTATAAATGACAAATTGTAAGAGCTTTTACGACTCCTAACCTTAGAGGCTTTATCCTTAACACCCACTCCTTTTATATTGAAGGTCAAATAATTCATTTGATAATAGCGGCCTCCATCTTGTTCTCAACCGAAACCATAAGATCAGCCTCAAACCCCTTTAATGGTAACCTAACAACCTCGCCAACCCCCATTGTATGCTCTGCCTATGTTCTCTTGTTTGAATCGTTGACTATCTTTGTCACCATTGGTTCCCTTCCTCAGTTTGAACCTTTCAATTCCTCCCCTTCTTCCACCACTCTCCAATCAGACTCGGAACCATAACTGAAAACCCCCTGGTTATCAAATGAGTCTAACGCTTCTTCTAATTCTTAATCAATCGATTTTATCTTAGATCTTCTTACCCTCCTACATTTTTCATTTGCATTGATTGACACAGAGCTTGAAGCATCACCATTAGAAGCCCTTGAGTTCAGGATGAAGCTCCTATGCTTTAATTTTCATCTTAAATCACCAACACTCCTACGGGACATGGAAGTCCCATCCCTTTTTCCTTTTTTTAAATCATGCCCTTAAGGAGAGCGCCCAGTTCTTTAAGAAATCAAATTGGGCCGTCCCACCTCGAGTAGACTGCAAGGGAGGGTCCCTCATTTTAGTTTTGGCCTATTAAATATATGCATGGTCACGTCATCGCCTTGAGTCGCCATCTCCTAGTTTCCATGCACGTAAAAGACAACAACAAAGTTATTAAAAAAATAGGTAGGTATGTAGACATAGTTGCTAACGTGGACTACCACATAGGTGAAAACCAGATGATGAGTTGTCCTTGAAGCTTTCCTTTAGTTGCATATTGGCCGTTAATACTTAATACTGAATTCCGAACCTATTTTGAAAACAATAAATATTTAATTTCGTGAATTTTTAATCTTGTAACTTATGTTACTGTTTTTTTAATAACATGTCCGAAAGGTTGTGCTGAATTGAGTGTTTTCTTTTGCTTATGGCCGATTTTTAATATTTTTTTGTTTGCTTGATGTAAGTGATACCTGTAAAGAAGATCAGTGAGAGTGAAGGAGCTACTCACGTCAAATTCTTATCAAGAATTTTTGTAAAGGTATTATATATCTATGTTTTCATTCATTTATGCTGTTCGAAAACCCAATCTATCTCTATATTACGATATCATACTGCGAATATTACTTTAAGATTACTGGATGATCCACAATTGAGTGGAGAAGGCTATATATACTGTTGGTGCACTTGTGTCTGTACTTTGTCTGTATTTTGTCATGATACAAAACGATGTCTTTGTTAGTCCTGTAAGTTTTGACCAAGTCAACCATCCTCCTGGTTTGACTTGGTCAAACAGTTAGACAATGGTTGTAATATGTCTGTGTCAAAGGATGTGTCATCGAAGGATTGTTTAGATCCTTCGATGAGCTCGAAAGATAAACCTTCGATGGATGATTGATGGACCTCGAAGGATGTCATCCTTCGAGGTGTAAATGTGGATCCTTCGATAGGTTTCAGGTCGATAGATGATCCTTCGATCAGTCTATCTGATCCTTCGACCAGACGAGCTGTGATGGGTATATATACCCATGTAATGTGTTCACTTCACTCGAGGAGACAAGAGTGAGACAGGAACAAGATAGAACACACACGAGAGAGAGAGTTTACAGAATACATTTGTAAACCTTGTGCTGTAACCGACTTTCATAGTATTAATACAGAGGTGTTAATCGTTGAGTCTTGTGTGTCTACCCTTCTCTTTGTGGCTAGTGTTCTCATATAAACTCCGGTTTGCATGCTAGCTTGGATTCCGCACTTGCTAGTGTGTTAGATATAACAAGGATTAGGTTTGACCTCAACCTCCGAGGGGACCTACAAGTGGTATCAGAGCCGTGGCTCTTTTCCTTGTTAAAAACCGAGTTTATACAAGACTTTGGAGTGTTTTGGACAAAAACTCACATGGTTTAGAAACTGTTTTTACTGTTCTTCTCGCATTTCTTGTCGTTAAAACGTGTTCTAAACTAACCGGGTGTGTTAAAGGACGGGTTGGGTAACTTAAAAACTTGTTTTTAAGAAGTTTGGTCATCTCCGGCCAAATTCCGGCTTACTCCGGTGACCGGTTTCTGGATTAAAACCGTCCATTTTTATTATATTTTATTGTTCAAATCTTGGTTTAGGTAAAAAAATTATGGTCTGACCATACTTTCTGCCGAAAGGTTTCACCAACCCATCACCTTTTTCACCAACCTGTCACTTCTGTTGTCAACTGTGTCAGTTCAGATCGAAGGATATCCTTCGAAGTCGAAAGATCATCTTTCGATCAAAGGAAGTTCGATAGATAATCATCCTTCGAACATCCTTCGAAGTCTGTGACTTATCCTTCGATCCAAGGAATCTTTTCGAAGCATACATCTTTCGGTCTACAGTTCTGTTTCGAAAGATAAGGATCCTTCGTTTGGAGAATCTTTCGAAATCATTGTTCGAAATTCAACAGTGATCTTTCGAACACTGTTGATCCTTCGAACAAGTCTTGATCCTTCGATCTTAGTCTGTTTATGTTTAACAAGTTTGTGATTTTCAGGTATTATTTTTCTTGATCAAAAATGAATCCAAGATGGGGTAGACCGGTAAATACAGAGATGTATTTTGGTACTCTGTCTCCGGATAGTGGAAAGTATAGAAACACGAGTTTGTCTCCTTTTTGGGCCGAATCACCCGCACCAGTATCTTCTCAAGCTAATGCAATTTCTACCGGTCAATGGGCATTCGTATCAAATCAAACTCCAAGTGTTCAAAGCATTCTCTTAAGCGAGAGCGAAATCGGAAGTTTGAATCGGCCTCCAAAGTTGATGCACTTATACGAATATCCAGGATGGATTGACAGATTTCATACATACGTCCTTGGACAAAATACAGAATTGTGGTTGCGGTTCATCACAGATTTCGATCAAACAATAGAGGTTGCCGCATCATCTGCTGCTACGTTTGCAGATCTTACGGAAGATCAGAAGAAGGTCTATGATTTGGAAAAGAAGGCATATGCCATTCTTACTCAGGCGTTAAGTAAAGATATTTATCATCAATTTGTCAGTTACAAGACAACGAAGAAGTTGTGGGACGCATTGAAGACAAGGGGCGTAGGAAATGAAGCGACACGTCAATTGAGAAAAGACCTGCTAAAGAAAGAGTTTGATGGTTTTTCTTGTATGGAGAATGAATCTTTAGGAGATTTGACAAGTCGATTTAATCATTTGCTGACTGAATTGGCAAATTTTGAGATTGTTACAACTTCAGCAGAGATTGTGAAAAAGTTTGCAGATGCGTTGCCACCTCAATGGAATACTTTCTTGGAAATCATGAAGTACAATGGCACTTTAGCTACAACAAACTTCAATGACTTTGTTCAACTCCTGGAAAACAAGAATCAGGAAGAAACTCTCAAGGCAAAAAGAGTTCCAGTGCCACAAAATCCTGAAATGTATTATGGAACTTCTAGCACTTCTACAAAACCTTCTTCACATGCTCCAATTCAAACAGCGTTTGTGTCTAGCACTGACATGTATGGCAATACTATCCAAGTTCCGGTCCCTCCAAAAACAGACATGTATGGAAATCCGCTTGAACCAGTTCCTCAACCAGCACCACAACAGCAAAGCCAACGACCTATCAGAGCAACTGATATGTTCGGAAATCCTTTACCTGTTCGATCTACCGAAGCAACTGATATGTTCGGAAATCCATTACCTGTTCGATCTACCGGACCAACAGACATGTATGGGAATCCACTTCCTCCTCCTCAACAGCAAGCATGTTATGGAAGCACATCATCTGCTGGTCAGCAATCAAAGCCAAATACAGTACGGCTCGACACCTCAAGCTTTTCTAAAGTCAGTGTGGAAGTAGCAAAGGAACACATGGAGCTGCTAAACACTTTGGTGAGCGCATACTGTGGATTAGTGGAAGGTCAGATTGGTAACATTAATCTGACACAAGAAGACTATCAGCAGATCGATAAAGAGGAGATGGAGATGATGGACATCAAGTGGGCCTTTGCCAGTGCTGTTAGGCGAGCAAAGGATTTCATGGAAAGAACTGGCAGAACCAGCTTGGAAAGCAAGAAAGACACCAAGTATGGGTTTGATAAGCAGGCTGTTAAGTGTTTCAATTATGGTGAACGTGGTCATTTCAAACGTGAATGTACGAGGCCATCTCAACATGGAAACCAAAATCCTTTCAGAGGTCAAGGCAACAGGGCAAATCAGAACCAAGTAAGGAACAATGAGCGCACATTGGTGCCTGTCAACAACCAGAGTCAAGCAGGACCATCTAATGCCAATCAGGCACTTGTGGTTCAAGTAGATGAAGGTTGTGATTGGTCAATTCAGTTGGGAAATGATGCTCCAGATGGAACAGCTTGTTTTGCTGAAGTTGTCAAGGATCTTAAACACGCCAGTGGTGGAGAATCTTCCACCAATGGTGATGAATCTTCTGAGAATGAAGAGTCTTCTGGTTACAGTGGAAGTTCAGATGAAGAGTCCTCGAGTTCAGGGAATGATCGGGAAGATGACACATCAAGTGCGTCAGTTAATGCAGATATTGATGAACTATTGGAAGAAGCTGCAGCAGGAATTCAAAGAAGATCTATTTTGGTGGATCAAGCTGCTTATTCTTCGTCTTCTCTCCATTCAGCCTTTATGGCTAATGTCGACAGTTCATCAAGTCAGGTATGTGTCGATGAACCCACTTCTGTTAGCTGTGATAACTGTGATAGTTTGCGTGTTAAATGTGCTGATTTAGAAGCAAACATGTCTGAGTTGCAAGGCAAACATGATGCTTTACAAGCTAGTTTGTTTGACTTGCAAGACAAACATGTTTTATTGAATGATAAGTGGTGTGAATTGCAAAGTAAACACGAGGCTTTGCAAGAGAAATATGATGTGACATTCATTCACAATCAGAAATTGACCGTTGATCTTTCGAAGTGCACTGAAGCCAATATGTTTTATGAAAACCATGAAAAGGAGTTTAAATCGGTAATTGAAAAATTAAAGAAAGATAAAACCGAGTTAACTAAAATGGTTTCCAGAAAACAAACTGACATTAATTTGTATATAACCCGCCTTGAGGTAATGCAAAAGGAAATGGCTTGTGTCAAAACTGAAAGTGAGGCGATCCAACTTAAGCTAGACAGTTATTTGAGCTCTAGCTATGTGTTGGATCACATCATTGACGTACAGAAAGAGAAACGGGATGTCACATGCATTGGATACAAGAAATGTCCACCACCTGTGAGACACAATTATGATGCCATGCCTGACGAGGAGGATAGAACTTTCTTTGAACCATCTGTTCCTCTAGATGTTAATGAATTTGCAGCAGGACTCGGATACAAGAAAGAGGTATCATCAGATTCAGATGTGTCAGCAGATACATGTGTGTCTTCTGCCGAACCGAATCAGAATCCTCCAGTTGTGATAGAGGATACTGATTCTTCTGATGATGAATCTGATGATACTGATTCGGAAAAGTCTGATGCGGTAATCAAAGAAGAGGACATACCTCTTGAGAATCATATTCTATGTGATCCTCCCGCAAAACCTGCTAAGACTGTTCCGACAGAGTCCACATCTGCAAAAGAGTCTGAAAGTGTGGATTTGCTGTACACTCTTGTTGGTGATGATAAAGTTTATTCAGACAAAGATTTTCCTATTAAGAATGTTAATCAATCATTAATCAGTAAAGTCTTTGAAAATTCAACAAGTAAGTTTTTGGGAAAGACAGGATCCCATGTTACAGTAACACAGTGTCCTCCATTCCAAAGGCTGAAGTTCGAAAGCAATATGGAAATCAAAAATTACCAACAGTGCAAAAACAGCAAAATCATGCCAAACCAAAAGGAAAAGCAACGACTCAAAGTCAAAAGAAGCCAATTCAAAAGAAGAAAAAGAATGTGAACTTTGTGAAATCTAAGGGAACGGACAAAATTGAAAAGTTTGAAAACCAATCTAACTTAGATTTTGTTAAGAAAGCAACAGTGATGAAAAGAAATGAACTAAACAGTTCAAAACCTAGTACCTCAGGATCACAAAGTTCATCATCGGCAAGACGATCGCATGATACTTCGGGGTTTGTTGAACGAAGATCATGTTTTGAATGTGGTACAATTGGACACATAATTCGAAATTGTCCATATCTTCATAAACAAAAGGGCATAGTTGATGATCCCCGTGAACGCAATCACCAAAAGCGATCTGTTTCTGTAAAACAAGATCCCCGACTTGTAAGAGAAGGGGAAAAGAAACAGAAACGCCAACAAGTCAAGGTGATTGAAAAGGCACTTAAAACTGATGTGGTTCGAAAACAATCTGTTTCAATTAAGCCAGAAAACTCAAAATTTTCAAAAATTTCAAACAATCAAACTGGTAAAACTCAACAGACATGGAAACCTAAATTAACCACAAGTTCAGAGGGACCATCACAATTTTCAAATCATCAAAGAATAGAAGTTATTGTTGTTGATGAAAATGGAAGACCCAAGACCACAATGGCTTGGGTCCCCATCTCCAACTAATCATTTGAGTTCATGTGCAGGGTGTTCCAGGAGGAACTATCAGTAGTCATTGGATTGTTGATAGTGGGGCATCCAGGCACATGACAGGCGACATGAAGCTTCTCTACGACGTTAAATCTATTAGAGGAGGTTATGTTGCTTTTGCTGGAGATAAAGGCGGATATATTACTGGTGAAGGAATGATTTCCAACGGGGTTGTTAGTTTTGATAAGATCAACTTTGTACAACAACTTGATCACAATCTTCTTAGTGTTTCTCAAATTTGTGATAAGCAGTTCTCAGTACACTTTGATGCAAATGGATGTTATGTGCTGAAACCCGGCTTCAAAATTCCGAAAGAATGGATTCTCTTATCTGCTCCAAGGATAAATGACTTGTACGTCCTTGATATGAGCCAAGCTATCACAACGTCTGCACAAGCAACTTGTTTCGTTTCCAAAGCCACAGAAAAAGACTCAATCTCTTGGCACAGACGAATGGGTCACATTCACTTACGCAAAATGAATCATTTGGTGTCAAATGAATTAGTGAATGGTGTTCCTCTTAAAAACTTCCATCTTCAAGACGTCTGTGTCTCGTGCCAGAAAGGAAAACAAACGAAGAAGCGACACCCTACAAAGAAAATCAACACGGTGGCTGTTCCTCTTGAACGTTTGCACATGGATTTGTTCGGTCCTGTCAAGCACAAAAGTATTAGGAATGATCAATACTGCCTTGTGATAACTGATGATTATTCAAGATTTTCTTGGGTGGCGTTCATGGCACATAAGAGTGAAACCTTCGGTATTATCAAAAACTTGATCATTCAGATTGAGAATCTATATAAGTTGAAGGTTAGGCGGATACGTAGCGACAATGGTACTGAATTCAAAAATCATGCCATGGCGGAGTTTTGCACTTCAAAAGGTATTCTTCACGAATTTAGTGCAACTTATACTCCTCAACAGAATGGCGTCGCCGAACGTAAGAACCGCACATTGATCGAGACTGCTAGGACTATGTTGGTAGAGTCACAATTGCCGATTCCATTCTGGACTGAAGCTGTGGCCTCTGCATGTTATACGTTGAACCGAGTCCTTACAGTCAAAAGGCACAACAAGACCTGCTTTGAGCTTATTAACAAACGGAAACCAGATTTGTCATATCTTGAACCGTTTGGAGCTCCGTGCACAATAATCGATCCTAATGGAAAGTTTGGGGCAAAAGCAATTGAAGGATACTTTCTTGGGTATTCCACCCCGAACTTAAGAGTCTGGAATCTAGAGACTAAAAGGGTCGAGGAATGGTCTGAAGTCAGAGTACAAAGGCACACTTTACCAGTCAAATGTCCTGGTCAGCCTTGGATGTTTGAGTACGATGACTTTTTCAATTCGATCAATGTTGAAGCAGTTGAAGAAAATGCTGCTGCAAGGATGTTTTTCGAGAGTGACAATGCAACAGATTCACCGTTGGTTCGTCCAATTATTGTCAATCAAGAACCATCTTCAGTGAACAATAATGCTCTCGACAATGAGGATTTTCACGATGCTACCGAGTTGAACGAATCTTCAGAGGATGATGAATTTCTCGATGCAGATCAAGAAGCTCCAATAACAGCAGTTCATGGTACTTCAGAGGGTACACCTCTAGTGGACACCCCTAGAACAGCTGAAGCTACTGCATCATCCTCTTCGTCAATTCCGGGCATTGAATTGGTTGTTGATCTCAATCTCAACAATCTGGGTACAAACATTCCAGTTCAAGATAATCCAGAAACAAGGATTCACAATACCCATCCTCAACAAAACATCATCGAAAATGTACAAAGTGGCGTTCAAACAAGAAACATGTTGCGGAACAACAACAATGCAGGCTTGTATGCAGCGATTAGAGAATCTGGTCAACAAAATGATTGGTCTTTCGCGTGTTATGTCTCACAGGAAGAGCCAAGAACTTGGAAAGAAGCTTTGAAAGATAACTCTTGGGTTGAAGCAATGCAGGAAGAGCTGCAACAATTCCAGAAGCTTGGTGTCTGGAAACTCGTAGAGAAACCTGCTGGTTACAAGAAGATTGGTACCCGTTGGGTGTTTAAATGCAAAAAGGATAACCGTGGAGTCGTTATTCGAAACAAAGCAAGGCTAGTCGTTCAAGGTTTTCGTCAGATAGAAGGGATCGACTACAACGAAGTGTATGCACCTGTTGCACGTCTAGAAGCAATTCGGATCTTTCTGGCTTATGCCTCATTCAAAGGTTTCAAGGTATACCAGATGGACGTGAAAAGTGCATTCTTACATGGTGTGGTGGAAGAAGAGGTGTACGTCGAACAGCCTCAAGGTTTTGAAGATCCTATCCATCCCGATCGGGTTTGGTTGCTCAACAAAGCTCTCTATGGTCTTCATCAAGCACCGCGAGCTTGGTACGCAACCTTATCTAATTATCTGCTGGAGAATGGATTTCGCAGAGGTCTTATCGATTGTACTCTTTTCATCAAAGAACAAGATGGAGATCTTCTACTGGTTCAGGTATACGTTGATGATATTATATTTGGTTCTACTAATGATGTTTTGTGTAGGAATTTCGAGCGCATTATGCAGGATAAATTCGAGATGAGTGCTATGGGGGAAATGACTTTCTTTTTGGGCCTACAAGTACAACAAACTGAGTCTGGGATATTCATCCATCAGACTAAATATGTTGGTGACATCTTGAGCCGGTTCCAGATGTCTGATGCAACGCCCATCGGTACCCCATTGCCGCAAAATCACGGAATTACTCCAGACTTGAAGGGTGAAGCTGTTAGCCCCTCATACTACCGCGCGATGATCGGATCTCTTATGTACCTCACAGCATCAAGACCAGATATAATGTACCCAACGTGCCTGCTTGCCAGATATCAAGTCAACCCGAAGGCCTCACATCTTGCAGCTGTAAAAAGGATTTTTCGTTATTTGAAGGGTTACCCTGACACCGGTCTATGGTACCCTAGGGATAATAACTTTGACTTGATCGCATTCAGTGATTCTGATTTTGGCGGATGCAAAATCGACGGCAAATCCACAACGGCTGGATGTCAGTTTTTGGGAAATTGCCTAGTCACATGGCAGTGCAAGAAGCAGACCTGTGTAGCTACATCAACATGCGAAGCTGAATACATTGCTGCCTCAAGTTGTTGCTCCCAAGTCCTATGGATTCAACAACAATTGCGAGACTACGGTTTTGAATTCCTAACTACTCCTATTTACGTTGATAATTCTGCTGCCTTACAGATCACTAGAAATCCTGTGCAGCATTCAAAGACCAAACACATCGAAATCAAATATCACTTCATACGTGATTGCTTTGAGAAAAGGCTAATCGATGTTGTTAAGGTCCACACCGATGACCAATGTGCCGACCTTTTTACTAAAGCATTTGACAAATCAAGATTTGACTTTTTATTATTGGTAAACGGCATTAAGGTCAAGCAAGAGTAAAACCAACATCGGAAAATCATTTTTGTAAATACCTTTGTGTTTTAAATTTGTCTTAGTTTATTGATTTTAGGGGGAGTAAATCCAAAATTTGAAAATCCAAAAACATTAAAAATTTCAAAAACACAAAAACAATAGAAAAGCAAAAATGAGTTTCCTGGCGAGCAAAAGAGAAAATGATAGTACATCAGTGGTCTGTCTAAACCTCTTTAAACCTAAAATGAAAAATGTTAAGCAGCTCTATATAAGATGTATCGGTAGGCTCACAATCATTTTAAAGTGTGCAGGGTGATATAAACTTAAATCCGACTGAAGACCAGGTGGGAACCATTCATTGGCATATGGTCTTAGTACCGAAATTTCGTTTGAGAGATTGCCGAGGTTCTGAGATATTCGGTCTTTATGCTGCTTATCATCTGGGTATCATGGTTGTATCTTTTACCGAAAAATAACGGGGACGCAAGTCTAGATCTTCCATGATACCATACATACGTGTACATATTGCATACGACCTCAATAAGTGATCAACAATCACATGTCCAAACAAATAAGTGATAATATATCACATTCATCCGGAAGTCAAGTTCGTCTCTCTGCTGTACGAAAGTACTGACCTGTTCACGGACTTGCTCCTGTGCCCTCATGCATCGAAAATCAAGTTCCTCATCAATAAGTGATTATATCACATAGGGCTTGTTTTCAAATCAAAATAAGTGAGAATCTCACATCATATACGGTCAAACAGATGATAATCGGTATACTCACCGGTAAGATGAACCCTCGTGCATACCTTGATACGGGAATGTGTCGTGATGTGGATGAACACCGGTCGGTAAGTATAAATCATACCTTAACGTATCCCCTCGCCATGATTACATCTGATAAGTTGAGCTTATGTGGACAACAATACCGATAATCGTTATAGGATGCTTATCAAAATGTTAACTAAAAGAACAACAAGAGCGTTTTGGCATGACCGTACACTGATATGATTCTATTACCCTCGAAACTCGCAAAAAGAATGTCTGTAAATATTTATTTAATGCTTTCAGTTTCTGCATCTTTGTATATATTTATTTACTGCTTTCTGTCTTTACATTTGAAATATTCAAAAAGTCCAAAAAGATTTTAGGTGTGTTTTAACATAAACTTTATAAAAGCCAAAAAGATTTTATTTCTATTTTACTTTGGATCGTACGATGTTGGAGCTCGAGTCTTCGTTACCTGAAACCTGAACGAAAACCGAAACGACTGAATCTTCATAAACGGTCGAAATTTGCAAGTTTTGAAAGTTAAAAACCTAAAACTGAACAATTTTTTAAACTTTCAAACTGTCGGACAGTGATTGATTGAAAAATGGTCACATGTGTGTCGTTTGCTTATGATATTCCAAGCAGTTGTTCTCATTACGCGTTTAGATTTCTTGCATGTGCAGATTCTAAAGGCAAGGAGAACATGGTCGATGACAAGCTTCGGAATGAAGACACGACGTGAAGGCACTCAAGTGATGAAGATGATCGAGTTTCCGCTGACCATCATCAACACCACAAGGATCTCAATTCATAAAGAACAAGTACATTCACGAGCATAACTCAATAGGGAGCTTATGTTAAGGGGGGGTTTGTCAACACACTTCCTACATGAAACGGGGAGTTTGTTGGTACACTTTCTGCTTTCAAGACGTGAAGACTTTTAAGATCCTCCGACATTGAAGACTTGAAAGGACGTCAAAGACTTGAAGACACAAAGATCGAGACCAAGATCGAGACAAAGCTACAGCCAAGGGGGAGTTTGTTGGTGCACTTGTGTCTGTACTTTGTCTGTATTTTGTCATGATACAAAACGATGTCTTTATTAGTCCTGTAAGTTTTGACCAAGTCAACCATCCTCCTGGTTTGACTTGGTCAAACAGTTAGACAATGGTTGTAATATGTCTGTGTCGAAGGATGTGTCATCGAAGGATTGTTTAGATCCTTCGATGAGCTCGAAAGATAAACCTTCGATGGATGATTGATGGACCTCGAAGGATGTCATCCTTCGAGGTGTAAATGTGGATCCTTCGATAGGTTTCAGGTCGATAGATGATCCTTCGATCAGTCTATCTGATCCTTCGACTAGACGAGCTGTGATGGGTATATATACCCATGTAATGTGTTCACTTCACTCGAGGAGACAAGAGTGAGACAGGAACAAGAGAGAACACACACGAGAGAGAGAGTTTACAGAATACATTTGTAAACCTTGTGCTGTAACCGACTTTCATAGTATTAATACAGAGGTGTTAATCGTTGAGTCTTGTGTGTCTACCCTTCTCTTTGTGGCTAGTGTTCTCATATAAACTCCGGTTTGCATGCTAGCTTGGATTCCGCACTTGCTAGTGTGTTAGATATAACAAGGATTTGGTTTGACCTCAACCTCCGAGGGGACCTACATATACAACATGAAATTACAACAAGCCACCCCAACAATGGGAAAATTACAAAAAAATACATCAAGAATAAATAACTACAAAGGTGGTGGGTTAATATCCCCCCTCAAGCGAGATTCAAACTTGGGTCTAGAAAGACTTTTAGTGAAGATGTCAGCCACCTGGAGCTTGGATGGAACAAATCGAGTGTGTAATTTCCCCGAAGAGACTAATTCACGTATAAAATGGTAGTCCAACTCAATATGTTTAACCCGTTTGTGTGAAATAGGATTTTGCTTGAGAAACAGAGCGCTACGGTTGTCACATAAGATAATTGGGCGACTTGCGAGAAGCGCATGAAGTTCTCCTACAAGATGGGTTATCCAAATGATTTCAACTACCGTGTTCGCCATAGCGCGATATTCAGATTCGCAGCTAGAACGAGAGACCGTCAGTTATTTCTTGGCACTCCATGAAACAAGGTTTCCACACAAAAATATGGAGTATCCATATGTGGATCAGCGGGTCTTAAGACAGCGAGCCGAGTCAGCGTCAGAGTAACCGAGAAGAGTTGTCTTAGTTGGTTTAGAAAAAGTGAGACCAAATTCCAAAGTTCCTTTTATGTATCGAAGAAAATGATGAACTGTTGGAGCTTGAAGGAATTGACTCACTTGATTAACAACATAAGAGATGTCGGGTCGAGTGATGGTTAAATACTGTAATGCGCTAACAATAGAGCGATAGTGTGTTGGATCCGAATAAGGTTCACCAGCGGTAGTGAATGATACACTTGTGGCGAGCGGAGTGAAGGCCGGTTTAGCATCCAACATTTTTGCACGATCCAAGATATCACGGGCATATTTGGACTAATTTAAAAAGAGACCATCTGAGATGTAGGTGACTTCAAGCCCAAGAAAGTAGTTTAGCTTCCCCAAATCCTTAATATCAAATTCTTTGTTTAGAGTAGTGATGAAGGTCATGAGAAGTTGATCTTGGTTACCAGTTAGTATCAAATCATCAACATAAACTAACAAATGCATAACAGATGCTCTTCGTTTATAAATAAAAAGATACGTATCACTCGACTGCATGAGAAGCCATTAGCAATTAAAAATGTGCTCAACCGATGAAACTAAGCACGCAGAGCATGTTTGAGTCCGTACAAGGCTTTGTTTAATTTGCATACATGATTAGGAAATTAGGGATAATGAAGCCTGGTGGTTGTTCCATATAGACACATTCGGTAAGATACCCATGTATAAAGGCATTATTCACATCAAGTTGATGTAGTTTCCAATTATTAAGGACTGCCAAGGAAAGGATCATGCAAACAGTTGAAGCTTTAACCACCGGGCTAAAGGTTTGTGAGTAGTCAACACCTGGTGTTTGGCTATACCCTTGAGCAACACGACAAGTCTTGTATCGTTCAATGGTGTCGTCGGAATGGAACTTAGTCCAATAGAACCATTTGGAACCAACAATGGGACGGTTGATAGGATGAGGAACAAGGGACCAAGTATGATTTTTATTTAGGGCGTCGAGTTCACGATGTATGGCCTCCACCCATTTCGGGTCTTTGGCCGCAGACTTGAAACCTTTTGGGTCATTGGAGGCAAAGAGGGCACCATGTAAGGCATGATGAGAGACATGAGACAAATTGGCTTGGTGGCGGGGTTTGAAGATGCCAGCTTTAGCACATGTAACCATAGGGTGAGAAGGGAGATGTGGGGGTGGTGGAGGAGTAGGAATAGGGTTGGAAATAGGTGAGGTAATATTGATATTGGGAGGCGGTGAAAGTGCTGTATGAGGAGGAGAATGGTTTGAGGTATGGTTGGTGAGGGGTTGTGGGGTGGCAGACGTTGTATTAGTTGTATCTTAAGGAGGTGGTACGTTGGTAGTTTGGACAAGGGTGGGAGACTCCAAGCAAAGTTGTCAAGGAGTAATTGAAGGCGGCACATGGGTAGGTTGGGTGTGGGTGGGATAGACGTGAGGTGTTGAGTTAGTGTATGAAGTGGTTTCATGTTGGACATGATCCATGGGTGTGTCCAAAAATGTAGTAAGTTGAAGCTCAGAGATTGATTTTTCATGGAGAGTGCCACTAAAGGGAAAAATATCTTCATCGAATTTCGCATGGCGTGAAATATAAATATGGGATGTGACGGGTCAAGACATCGATACCCCTTGTATTTAGGACTATACCCAACAAAGATGCAAGGTAAGCTTCTCGGGGCAAGTTTGTGCTCGGAATAGTTACGTCAATAAGGGAATACACGACAACCCAAAGCTGAAAGGTGTTGTAGTTGGGTGGTTGCAAGTATAGGAGCTCAAACAGAGACTTCCCATTAAGGATAGTGGTTGGTAACCGATTGACAATGAAGATAGCTGATGAGAAAGCATCAACCTAACAGGACAGGGGCAGTCGAGCATTAAATAACATCGACAAACCGGTTTCAACAATATATCAATGCTTACGTTCTGCCCGTCCGTTTTGCTTTGGAATGTACGGGCACGACAATCGGTGGAAAGTACCATTTTCATCAAATAACACCTGAACTTTATGATTAACAAATTCTGTTCCCCCATCACTTTGAAAGACTTTAATTGTGCAAGAGAATTGGGTTTGAACAAACTTCATAAATACCGCCAAAATGTTGTAAAACTCTGATTTTAGTTTTAGCGGGATAAAGCCAACAAAAACAGGAGTAATCATCAACAAGAACAACATAGTACCGATAATTATCAATGGAGAAAACCGACGATGGTCCCCATAAATCATAATATATAAGGTCTAAAGGGTGCAAAGCCCGTTTATGATTAAGTTCAAAGGGTAAACAATGACTTTTAGCAAGTTGACAAGACGAACAAACACCCGGTTTGGGTAAAAAAGCGGTAATAGATAAACATCTGGATTTTTTAACATAGTAATAGTTTCAAAATTAACATGCCCTAAACGGGAATGCCAAACCTCAAAAGACGCTTTAGGGCACATAGCGGAGGCAATAAAGCTTGATGACCCGGTTGGAGGACATAAAGTCCGTTCTCACATCGACCGTGGGCTAGAACCTGTTTTGTTTGGCGATCATGGATAGAGAAATAAGGATAAGAGAGTAAGACATCAACATAATTATCTTTTGTCAATTTACTAATTGATAATAGGTTCTTGGTGAGACGGGGTACAACCAAGACGTCTTTTAAATGAAGTTGATAAAAAATAGTAGATTGTCCAATATGAGAGACAGAAACTGTATTACCATTTCCAAAGGTGACGGATTCGTTACCTGTGGTGGACAAAGGCTTATGAACAGATTCCTTAGAGGAAGTCATATGATCAGTGGCACCCGAGTCGGCAATCCAATCGGGCCCGAAAGGCGTGACATGACATTGTGCAACAAATGCACTAGCCGAATTATCATCAGTGGGAGCAACTTGAGGCGCATAGGAAGCCAAAGTGGGGCACATGTTGGCAAAATGCCCATCATGACGACACAGTTGACAGTTCGGTGGCTGGCGAGTACGAACCTGTCCACCACGAGCAACCTGATCCCCGCGACACCGAGACTAGGAGAGGGAGTGAGTGGACTGAGCCGGGAATGCAACCGGTGGTGTGGACGAGCCATGGAGAGACCGAATAAACAATTCATGGCATTTAGCCTGAATTAACAGATCAATGAACAAAGGCGCAAGCCGCACGGAGAGGATGGCTGTAGAAAATGTTTCAAAGGATGACCCAAGACCACACAAAAACCAGTGCAATTGATCGGCTTCGTCAACTAGGTATCCGTAACCGCTAACTGATCACATAAGCCTTTAAAATAGTGACCCATTCAATGGACGAGTTAGCATAGGCCGTTTCCAAGGCAACCCAAATTTGTGGAGCTGTAGGAAGACCGACAAAGACTGACATCGCCTCTTCAGATAAGGAGGCATGGAGAATGATGACTGTTTGTTGATCCGTCCTAACCCATGATGAATATTCCGGATTGACAACGGATTTTTCATTAGCTATAATTGAAGATACATATCCGAGGCCGGACCACCTCATGGGGGACGGACCACGAAACAAACATTCTGAAGACCTCCATACCTCAGAACACCGGAGACGGACAACCAAAGAAGTGCGTCCAGATGGATGACGTCATCTCAGTTGACTAGTATAAATACCCCTCTAAAGTACAAGCCAAGTACGATTTCCTGAACCTTCGTCCTACTTTCTCTTTCTACTTTCTCTCTCTATCAAATACTTATCCTCACGCCGGAGGGTGGTCGAAGAGAGGCCCTCCCATCTCTGTGGCGAGCCTAACGGTTTTCTCTTTTGCAGGTTCAAGCCCTCGATCCCATCTCAAGATCTTAATTCATCTCAGGTAACGGCCTCTGATTTTTGGATATTCAATTGGCGCCATCTTATTTCACAGCTCATGTAACATCTGTTCTTGTAATCATTATGAACAGTTCAATTGTCAATAAAACAATGTTATTTGATCCCAATGTTTGTTTGGTTGTGTTTTACATTTTTCATGTTTTGACTTTTGTTCAATTTCAAACTCTATATCGCTTTCTGGAGAGTTATACGCAAACTGGTGCGTAAACGTAATCAGTTTAATGCGAAAAATACTCCGGAACATCAACATATACTTAACATACCTTAAATAACCTTTACATAACTTAGAAATAAATTTTAAAGGCTTTGGTATGGCAAAAACAAGTTAATTCGCTTACAGGGACTAAACTTGACAAACTGTGAAAGTATGCCAATTTGAACTGTAACAGACATTCCGGAACATGACCATAAGTTAAACATACCATAAATATCCTTTACATATCTTAGAAATAGGCTTTGAAGGGTTCGGTGTGCTAAAATAAACTTTTAGGTCATTCAGGGACTAAAAGCGTCAAAAAGTGCACAAGTTTGCATTTTCGCGCATAACTTACGTTCTGAATACATCCGGACATCCAAAAATTTATGTAAGCACCAAAATATTTTATTTTAGTGTTTGGCATGAGAAAAATCCATTCGTCGCGCAATTTGGATCGTTTTTCGCGCTTATGCGCATACCGTCGTAATTAAGCGAACATCGCGTTCGTACGACCAAACGAACCAACATCCGACATATTTTTGAGCATATTTCATGTCCACAATGTTTAGGCATCCTTGTGGAGCTTGAATTTGGGTTTGACGGGTGTTAGAAGTGCCGTTACGCAACGAAACATGTGCAGGGACCATTTCTACAAATTCTGCAGAAATAAGGGCTAGGCGTGACGCGAGGGGTCTAGGCGTCACGCGAGGCCCCTTCTGGACCAAATTCAGTGTTTAAACAGCTGGTAACAGCCCTTCAACTCCCCAAAGGCCAATGCCACTTGTCAAACTCTTGTGGTGGGGGCAAAATGAGCTACCACAACATTCCGACAAGTGTACGGGCGAGATCATTCCCTCTTCTCCAAGAAACGATCCTAATGGTGGACCATTTACTATAAATACCCACCTTATGTTCACTCATTCCTCACAAGAATCTGATCTAATGTGCTCTAAGTTGAAACCTTTGTTTCATACCTGAGCTATTTTGATCTAGATTAGCATTCGGGGACCCTTTGTAAGTGTTCCTTCGTTCTTTTATTGCTTTTCGAGTCCGAAAGTCAAACTTTGTTTGACTTTCTGCATTGACCAGTTTATGGTCAATGCGAAGTTCGTTTGAACTTCGCAACGTGATTGTAATCACGATGGTTATAGTCCCTTGTGACTATGCCTACTGATTACCACGTTGTCTAGGGTCGTAAGGGTAAGCGATCTGATAAATCGCTTATACCTTCGAACCCGACCCACTTGGTCGATCATTAGGATCCGACCAAACACATTAGGTGACCATAGTATATAGGGAATAACCTTCCGAGGTTATACCTTATGGGCACGACGTTTAGTTAGTTGTATGATAGGTAGTTTATATGCCTTAGGTAAATTACCAAAATACCCCTTTAATGCCAAAATTCATTTTAAACATATGTGACATAACTTTTGACATCTAAACTGATTTGGCGACAATATTAGACATGTTAAGGCATATATTACTTGTCATAGGACTAGGTAAGCGGTCCGAACGCGTTTCACGCGAACGACGCGTTAAAGTAGCATAAGCTACCTAAACGGGTCGTAATGGGTCGTAAGCACTTAGGTTAAGTTTCATTTTAGTATGTAGACTTTGTTAAACCATATTACATGAGTTCCTACACTCATTTGGTTTACAAACCCTCATGCTACCCGATCTTCCGATATAGGTCCGGTTTATTAACATAGTTACCTATATTAGGTGCCGTTTGATTCCGTGATCTCTAGCATTGCTTGGTGGTTATCTTAGGACTTCTGAGCAATCTCAAGTGAGTACATAGACCCCTCTTTTACTGTTTTCAAACTTTTTTGGGGTGAAACACATGTGCCTACTTGTTACTTTCATGCTTTTCCATGTTTTCATATCATATGCTTGTTATGTTCAATAGTACACTTATAGTACATGATTTCATTGTGTTTATGCTATGTATGCCCATTGTGTGCATATTTAGTACATTGTTTTACATTACATTTCATGCTATGTATGCCCATTGTGTGCATATTTAGTACATTATTTTATATTACACTTCATGCTATGTATCCTCATTGTGTGCATATTTAGTACATTGTTTCACATTACATTTCATGCTATGTATGCCCATTGTGTGCATATTTAGTACATTGTTTCACATTACATTTCATGCTATGTATGTCCATTGTGTGCATATTTAGTACATTGTTTTACATTACATTTCATGCTATGTATGTTCATTTGATTACATACTTAGTGCATTGATTTCACATGTTTACATTTTGGTACGACATTTGGTTTGTTCAAATGGGACAATATACATTCATTAACATTGATCACGCCGTTCGTTAGTAGGTAGTGGTACCATAGGAATTGACAACTCCCGTTCCTGAACCCTAGGTTTGTTTGGGTGGAAGGAATGACCGAATTCGATATACATAATTTAGATAAACCTTTAATTTGTTTAAGGGTTTATCGCCACAGTCTCAAGGCTTGAGTGTATGCATTATAACAATACCGCATAGATGTTTATATCAGTATAGCATGCATTTGTTCCACAAAACATAACTTTGATTTAAACCATGTTTTACTTCAATACCTTGTTTTTGTGCATTTTACATATGGTTTAGTTGATATATTTCACTTACCATACATGACATTTTTGGATACACATTACATGATTTACATTAGACATAAACATTTTGACATTGATATACACAATTCATGATTTACATTTAACACAGACATTTGATATGGTATACACAATAACATTTTGACATTTGATTATACATAAACAATTTACATTGGTGGTTTGGTTTGAGTAAGTGATTTAAGTAATGAGGCGTGTGTAATATGATACAAGCATGGTGGATACGCCGCTGGTACTTCCTATATATAAGTGTTTGTATGGTATTACATAACGTTGCGTTATTTAAATCATTTCAATTTAAGACACATGACATTTTATACAAACAACATACTTTTCACAAGACATTGTTTTACAAACAACTTATCTTATACAAACTCATTTTACATGGTTATTCATTTAACCTTACATTTATTTATACATATCATCTGATCTTATCGTTTTTCAAATGATTTACAAGACAATGCAAATTACAAGGTTCATGACTAAACATTTTCTTAAACACAAGTCATGAATCCTATTTTCACAAAACCTATGTATCTCACAGGCATTTTTATGCTGACGTACCTATTTTCACATGTGTTTTCAGGAGCTGTTGCTTAGGACTATGATCGTGACACTAGGGCGGACCTGTGCCTTAGAGACATAAAACGGAGATAGACTTAGTTGAATTATGTTATGAACTCTTTATTTCCCGTTTAAAGACAATGAAACTCTTATGTTATATAAATAAAATACAACTTTGAATGCCATGGTTATGAAACAATTAATTCTGTTACAACACTCCCCGACGTTTTCCGCCGCGATTGCATGTTATACGCGGTCGGGGTGTGACAGCTCACAGTCCTTCACTTAGTGAATTTCTTGAGTAACAAAACAACTGATCTATGGCGGCCCCAGGTTCTTTGAATTTGGGATCAACTGCTGCTAGTTCGCAAACTACAACTCCGACGTGTGTCATTTCCATGACTTTAGCTCCCTTGAGCTCAAGGCCAGGGATAACACTACCGTTCATATTGATGCCAACTTCATAGGAATCAGAATTCGATGCAGAATTCCTCTCCAAGAACGCCAGTCTCTTACGACGATTGAAAGCTCAGCAGGCTAGAAATGAACAGATCCTCAGTTTACGAACTAGGCTCTTTCATGATGAAACACTGGTAAGGACTATGGGTCCTAAGACTTTCGCCTCTCCTACTTTCTCCACAATTGTTACTCCAATAGGGGAAACTTATAACAGTTATATGCAAATTTAGTGCTCGTATACACACGGATCCTCAAGTAGGAACAATCAATGATCCAGAGCTCACGAAACCATATTATCCAGTATCAATGTCAGCAAAATCCAAATTTAGTGCTCGTATCGTCCATGCCAAGCTTCCACCAAAGCTCAAGATGCCAACAACAGTAAAGAAATACGATGGCACCACAGATCCGGACGATCACATGTTCGACTTCGATGGAGCTGCGCAAGTCGAACAATGGCCGATGGCAGCATGGTGTTTTATGTCCGCATAAACGTTAACTGGAGCTGCACGTGTGTGGTTCGATGCGCTGAATGAAGGAGAAATCAATGATTTCGAAGAATTCCGGAGGTTATTTCTCCAGAATTTTTGTCAACAAAGGCACTATTCCAAAGAAATCACCGAAGTGCACAACATCCGGAGGAAAGATGGAGAATCTCTGGATAGCTTCATAGACAGATTCAATCGGAAAATTATGCAGATCACCGGGGTGGTTGATCAACTGAGGATCTCCGGCTTTTGTCATGGGCTCTGGAACAATCAGTTGGTTGAAAAGCTACACGAGAATCTCCCAAAAACAATGGAAGTGCTGATGGAACGTGCTCGGGCGTTCGCTCGAGGAAAAAATGCTTGTAGTGAGGCAACCGAGACAGAATAGAAAATGTCCTCCTGGAAGAAGAACGAAGGATCTGTGTTTGACAAAGCTCCATCCGGAAATAGGGGATGGACGCATCCCTATAGCAGAAACGATCGAACCCAACAAGGAAGAAGTTCTAGTTCAAGGTTTTATAATCACACATATCTCTCTAAAACTCCTAGTGAAATCCTTAGCGCCGAAGAAGCGAGCTTCCCCACACCTCCAAAGCTCCAGAATGCAGGTGATAAGAATTCTAAAAAATACTGTGATCACCACCGAGCACGAGGGCATAACACAGACGACTGCTGGTCTTTAAAGCAGGAAATCGAGAAAGCAATCCGCTCCGGAAAACTTTCACACCTAGTAAAAGAGGTGAAAGAGGGCAAATCCACTGCCGCACCGATAGATAATCCGAACAATCAGTCCGACACCTGCATGATAAGAAAGATGAATAACCAAGGCATCAAACGGACCAATCATCATTTGGCCGCATGGATGCATCAGTCAATTGCCTTCCCACCAATAACTTCAGGAAATAGCAAGTGCGTCGCCGAAATATGACAGAGTGGGGGAAATAGCTCACAACCTCCTGCACTGCTCACCGAATAATGGGCTATCCATCCAGACTTTCCGGAGCAAAAAATTGTCATCGGTGCACAACTCCACGAATGAACCAAAAGGCAGTTATGGAAGTTGTTATCCAGTTCCCTAGATGTATTTGCTTGGTAAACCTCTGACATGGTCGGAGTTCCTCGAGTCTTAGCCGAACACATGTTGAAAGTGTCACACGCGGTTAAACCCGTAGCCCAAAGAAAGAGGAATATGGCTCCGGCCCGGCACAGAGGTATCGCCGAAGATGTACGAAAACTGTCAAGCGCCGGCATTATCTGGGAGGTGCGGTATCAAACTTGGGTCTCCAATCCTGTAATGGTCACCAAAAAAGACAACACATAGAGGATGTGCGTCGATTTCTCCGATCTCAATAATGCGTGTCTGAAAGATTGTTATCCACTTCTGGAAATCGACCTAAAAATTGATTCTCTGGCAAGCTTCCGCCTCAAGTGTTTCTTGGACGCGTATAAGGGATACCACCAGATACAGATGGCCTTGGAGGATGAAGACAAAACAACATTCGTAACAAACGAAGGTCTTTTTTGTTACACTAAAATACCGTTTGGATTGAAAAACGCCAGAGCTACTTACCAAAGATTAATGGATAAAGCTTTCAAGGGTCAAATTGGTAGGAATCTGGAAATATACGTATGTGACCTTGTCATCAAGAGCGAGGCCGAAGACAACATGATAGATGACATACTCGAAACCTTCACCAGGCTTCGGAGTATAAATCTCAAGTTAAATCCGAAGAAGTGCTCATTCGGTCTGGAAGAGGGAAAATTCTTAGGAGTATGGATAACCCAATCCGGAATTCAAGCTCATCCGGATAAAGTACAAGCTGTGGTTTCCATGCAACCTCTGAAGACAGTAAAGGAAATTCAATCTCTGAATGGTAAGCTAGTGGCACTGCACCGCTTCATCTCCAAAGCTGCCGATCACACCATTCCGTTCAAGAATATCTTAAAAAAGAGCACCAGTAAAGGTCAAATTGAATGGACAATGGAAGTTGACTCCGCTTTTCAGGAATTGAAAATCTGTTTAGGGTCCCTACCTACCCTGACTGCACCAATAACAGGAGAAACATTTACCGTATACTTGTCCGCCTCTCATTTTGCCATCAGTGCGGTACTCGTGGTCCACCGGAATCAAGCCAAATTCCGGTATATTACGTGAGCCGCGTCTTAAAAGATTATGAAACCAGATACTCGATGATCGAGAAACTGGCACTCGCATTAGTACATGCATCAAGGCATCTCCGAAGGTACTTCCAAGCCTTCAATATAGAGGTGCAAACTAATCTTCAGATCCAGCAGATCCTAAGAAACCTTGAGGTCACCGAACGTCTTACAAAATGGGCTATAGAACTTAGTACCTTCGACATCACTTACCGAACAAGAGGTCAGGTGAAAGGCCATGCGATTGCAGATTTCCTTACTGAGGTTCCCACCGGAGAAAGCACTAAAGAAAAACCCGTCCTCCCAAAGGTCTGGAACTTGTATACGGACGGAGCTTCCAGTAAGGAAGGGGCCGGAGCTGGTCTAATTCTGATAGATCCAGAAGGGATAGAGTACACCTACGCCCTGCGTTTTGAATTCAAAACATCAAACAATGAAGCGGAGTACAAGGCACTCCTAGCCGGACTCCAAACCGCTGCAAAGGCAGAGGCAAGCTCCGTCCTAGCTCATGTAGATTCATTGTTGGTTGCAAATCAAGTTAACGGAAAGTACGAAGCACGAGAAGAAAACATGATCCGATACCTAAATCAGGTAAATAGTCTGATGGCCATGTTTGATTGGTGCAAAATCGTTCACATTCCAAGGAGCAAGAACAAAAAGGCAGATGCATTGAGCAAATTGGCTTCAGTCATGTTTTGTCACCTGTCCAAAGAGGTTTTAGTTGAAACTCTGCAAGCTCCGGCCATCAGCCAAGGTGAAGCCATAATGTCGATTACCATGCAAGAAGAGTCATGGATGACACCAATTCTGGACAATTTGGAAAATGGCAAGCTTCCAGAAGACAAAGCTCAAGCATGAAATATGAAGGTTAAAGCGCTCCAGTACCAGGTCCATGATGGAAAGCTTTACCGAAAGACATTCTTGGGCCCGAACCTGAGATGTTTGACACCGGAAGAAGCCAGCTATGTAATCAGAGAAATTCATTGGGGAATCTGTGGCATCCATTCTGGGCCGAGGATAGTCATCACCAAGGCCATGAACGCCGGGTACTTTTGGCCGGGAATGCATCAGAGCGCCCCGTTAATGAATTACAAGCTTGTGAAGATTGTCAACGTCATGCCCCGGTCATCCATCGTGCGAAAAACAACCTCGTACCTGTGACATTGGCCTGGCCCTTTCAAAAGTGGGTAATTGACATTGTTGGCCCCTTCCCCGTCTCCACCGGAGGTGTAAGGTTCTTGCTCATCGCGATTGATTACTTTACAAAGTGGACCGAAGCTAAACCCCTCCGAACCATTACCGGCGATCAGATACGTCGGTTTTTTTGGGAAAACATTGTGTGCCGGTATAGAATGCCACTTTGCATTGTGAGTGATAACATAAAACAATTTTCTGAAAAACCATTCAAGACTTGGTGCGAAAAAATGCATATTGAACAAAGCTTCGCCTCAGTCGCTCATCCCCAGGCCAATGGGAAAGTCGAAAGAGCCAACTGAAGCATCGTGGAAGGCATAAAAAAACGGTTGGGTAAGGAAGGGGTCTCCTGGGCGGACGAACTTCCGAACGTCCTCTGGGCACACCGCACAATGCCGATAACAAGCACAAGGGAAACTCCCTTTAGCTTGACCTACGGTTCGGAAGCCGTCATTCCCGCCGAGGTAGGCATACCCACTCACCGGATGGTACAAAGCCAGGAAGAAAATGAGGATTAGCTCCGTTTGAACCTTGACCTAGCCGAAGAACGAAGAGAACTCGGGGCCATTAGAGAGGCCAAATACAAAAAAGAGTTGGAAAAACACTACAACTCTAAGGTCAAGGAGGTCCCATTCAAAGAAGGAGATTATGTTATGCGGAGGAACGATGCCAGCTTGGCCGAAGGAATCGGGAAGATGGCCCCAAAATGGGAAGGACCATATGTGGTCAAAACATCCGGAAAGAATGGAGCTTATACGCTCATTAGAATAGATGGAACTCCCATCCCTCGCACTTGGAATGGGACGCACCTCAAAAGATGCTTCCTTTGAAGTACTTGCTTGATAGTAAAAGCTTTTATTTTTATTATTTCCAGTGTAATGCGGAGGGTAATCCCGCACCTTTTGTGTTTTTACCTAAGTTTGTAATATCCGGGAGGGATATACCCCGGGATATCTTAATATAAGTTGAATGCACGAACTTTCTATCTTATAAAAACTGCAGCATATATATTACAATCGGCCAATTAAGGGATGCAAACCCTAAAAAGTAAGGACGAGGGTAATCCCGCACCTTTTGTGTTTTTACCTAAGTTTGTAATATCCGGGAGGGATATACCCCAGAATATCTTAATATAAGTTGAATGCACGAACTTTCTATCTTATAAAAACTGCAGCATATATATTACAATCGGCCAATTAAGGGATGCAAACCCTAAAAAGTAAGGACGGACCGACAAATGTCCATCTTTTTCTTTCATCAAAAAAATTATCCTAAGTATAATAACAAGACGGATTCCGCATACATACACGAACGTTCTAGGAAACTAAAATGCAATCATAAATAAAGCATAGACGTATGACTTAAACAAATGATTACATCAAAAAATAACCAGATTAAAATATCCGGAGGTTACTTAAACCATTCAAGAGTTAGGATAATTGTCAAGCATTTATAAACGGTAAAAACCAAAGTCATCACAAGTACAAGTTAAACAAGGTGCATACCCCAAACAGCCGGATATGTCCACCTTAACAAAAATTACTTCACACACCAAAGGTGCATACCCCAAACAGCCGGATATGTCCACCTTAATCTTCCGCCGCAACCTGCTCCTTAAAAATCAAGGCATCCTGAATCTTGGGAAGGGGCTCATTCACAAGGTTCGCAAGACGGTTCACCACCGGGAAACTAAGGGAATCGAAGCAAGCTACGGCGGTATTCAGCTCGGTCTCTTCATTTCGGTTGATGAGATGAACTTCCCCGTAGGGCGTCTTCTTCTTTAGCGCGTGAAGGTAACCACCATGGACCCCGGAGTTGACACCAATAGCACTCATAGCATTGTTTACTACGGCTACGACTTGTGTCATCTCTGGCCCCTTATGAATATTCTTTACTGTCACGGCCCCCGTCCCGGTTTCACCCGGTCCAGGAGCCGCGAGACAGAAACCCGTGGTATTTGTTATTTGATTTGACAGCGGAAGTTTAACAGGATCCTTTAAAACTTGAAAATGCCCAATTATTTTATTTCATAAATTGGGGATAACACCCATAATTTACAATAAAGGTGATTTCACTGGGGAAATCCCTGTTTTTACCAAAGCATATTTATTTATTTTATTGAGCCACTTCTTCAAGCTTGCAGTGCTACACGACACTTTTCCTGGATCACAGCAGATCACCTGAAACATGTTTTAAAAAGGTTTTATCAGCAGAGAAATACTGGCGAGTCATTCAAGTTGCATAAAACGACACATTGTTATAATATATAATATTAAGGGTGATTATATTGTTTCTATCTACCAATTACCCCAAATCAGTATTTGTCACTCGACAGTATCTGTGTGTAACAACTCGTATCAAAAGTCCTAATTATTATTTTATTTTTACCAAAAGGAAACCCTAATTGAGACACCCAAGTGATTCTGCATAAACCCTAAAATTTTCAGAACAATCAGAATCAGGATCAGGGCCCCTAAAACTCAGGGGGGGTAAAACCCTAGTTACGATTATATAAATAAATTGTTGTCAGTATCGAATTTTAAGATTTCGTCAACTAAGCTAGGCTAGTCAAGGACGTGGCTACCCTATATTAAATAGGTGACCTTCGCGTCACGCGAAGCCCCAAGGGGTACCCCTCACGTCACGCGAGGGGGGTCAAAATTTGTGTATAATTGGGACTTGATTTCTGGCACTGAAACGACGAAGAAATTCGTTATACACACTGAGTTACGTTCTGTTTACTATCAAAACACACACGAATCACAAATCGCTGCCGCAATACAGGGTAATAACTCGATCGCTGATACGATTCAATGTCCGATCGATTAAACTATCCAATGGATGTTTAAGTGCTGCCCACATTAGGGTTTATGCTTTGTCATTCGTCGTTAATTCGATGGATGTTTAAGTATTGCACTTTGTCATTCGATGTGAGGGTTTAATCTCGTGAGTTATCATAAATGTTGTATTAAGTTACTAACCGAGTTGTGTGCATGATATTAATTTAGCTTAAAAGGCTAATCAGTAGGCTAGGCTCTGCTCAATTAAATCTGCAATGTGAGTCATTCTCTTTTTATCAAATTACTTTTAAATCATGTTTATTTTCAAAGGTTATAATTACAGTGATTAAGTTTATGCAATCACCAAGTTACAGCCGGTATATGGGGTTTTGTATACATTACTTGATAACCGTCACTATTGGACAATGAGTTAGCCAATGAGTGATATGACCATAGTCACAGACTCCATTGGACAATGAGGTTACCGATGGATGGTCGAGTGACAAATACTGTGGGTAGTTGGTTGATATCTGGAAACATTGTAATCTCTCTTAATACTGTGAATTATAACAAATGGGTCATTTTAGTAAATAGAATGATTCACCAGTATTTCCCGCTGACAAAACCTTTTTCAAACATGTTTCAGGTGATCTGTTGTGATCCAAGAAAAGTGCCGTGAAGCACTACAAGCTTAAGGAAGTGGCTCAATATAAAATAAAGAAACATGTTTTGTAAAATAAAGATTTCTCCGTGAAATCTTATGATTGTAAATTACCGGGTTTTTACCCGAGTTGTGAAATAAAATAATCGGGAAAAATTGCAGTTTTTAAAAGATCCTGAAGAAAACTTCCGCTGTTAAATAAATACCACGGGATTTTCTGTCCCGCGGCTCCTGAAACGGGTCAAACCGGGTCGGGGGCCGTGACAGAAAAAGGTGGTATCAGAGCCACTGATTTAAGCCAATTAAGTATTTAGAAAATACTTAATTTTTACTAATTGCTATTTTGTGATTATGTGTTTTATTAATTGAATATTTGTATACAGTATGGGTAAGCAAAAGCTTTCAAATATCTATCTTAAATTAGATAGGTCATCAAACGAGAAGGGAAGTTCATCCCAAACACATTCCCCCAAAATCTTATGTAAATCCTGAAGAGGGAATATTTGTGCGAAAGGCACAATATGAGGAACCACTTTCTCCTAGTAAAAGAAGTCTGATTATTAGGAAAAGTAAAGAGAAAATAAAGAAATCCCGAGAAAAGAAAGTTAACCAGGAATTAACCAGTAAACTACCTTGGGAAGACAAGTTAAATGAAAAATGGGCAGATCTTTATATGCTAGCTAATGTAGCAGTAAATACAAATCTTTAAATATTTTGATTCAAGTTTTAGCACCCTTATTAAATATAAGCCAGAAACCTGATTCAGTAAATAAATAAATTTACAAATAAAACCTAGTATGTTTTAATATTCGGTTGTTTTGTAGTTACCCAATATGAAATAATATTTAAAGGTTTTCTATGAAATTTTGTTATAAAATTTTAACTTAGTATTTGTGTGTATTTTGCATGTGTACTAAACAGCATGAGTGACTTGTCTGACGCCCTTCAGAATTTAAATTTCTATCCGGTAAAAATAGAGGTTTCCAGAGATTTCAATAGGTATATACCCGACATAGAAGAACCTATTGAATTCAGTGCTCCACCTCCAGAGAAACCCAAGCCCAAGAAAAGGAGGAGATTTGTAAGATGGAGGCGTGTGCGCAGGAGAAAACCCGTCCCTAGAAAGATTCCCAAAATAGAAAATCCTTTCGAAAAAGGGTAGGGATTGAAGTCGGGGAAGAGTCTAGGCAGATGGGAATACAGTTTGAAGAACATTCAAAGTAAATAGAAATGGAGATTGGAGGAGGTTCTAGACAAACCCAGGTAGAAATTGGAGAAAGCTCTAAACAAACCCAGGAAATGACATTGCAGGAAGAGTTAGATTTTATATTGGCAAGCTGTGATACTATTAAGCCTGTCAATGAAAATGTTTTTACTCGTCCTATTGAAACTCAACTCCCTATAAACTTAGAACCAGCAATCCCAGAACCTATAATCCACACCCAACCTCTGGGAATGGACGAATGGTGGACAAATGATTGGCAATTCCAAAACTTGCTCAATAGTCCTTATTCCTTTCTTCCTCAGTTTGACCCTGAACCAATACCTAACCCACCTATGAGCAATGAGAATTTAGCTGAACTCCGCCACTTTGGCGAAGAATTGGTGGATGCAGGAAATAGGATCAGGGAAGTAGGAGAACAGATCTCCTGGAAGTATGATGAGAGGGAGCGCCGTTATTAAAAATATTAGCTGACAAAGGACAAGGGGTTTATGAGACTGTGGTTGTATAATAGGAATAATAATATAATCTTGAGAAATAAACTAAAAAAAAACTTTGTAAGATAATGGTGTGTATTGATGCATACTATTAAATATAAATGGAAATCGAGAAATCGATAGTTTTGACTATATGTGTATTTGAAAATTTTATGATTGTTTTATGTATAACTGATATTTAATTGATACTAATAAATTATATATATCAGATGGAAAACGCTAATAACGAACCAGCTAATGAGGTTAATCAATCTGAGCAACACCCGGAGGATCAATTTCTAAATAGGCAAGATATAGAAAATATCGTTGCTCAAGGGATAGCCAACGCTATTCCAGCAATAGTTGCTGCTGTTAGAAATCCAATCGAACCTCAACCAATCGTTCCTAGCAAACGTATTTCTGAAGATAACTTCAGTAATAGCATAAACGGAGGTAGTAATCATAATCACAATAATGATTCACGGCAGGCTTCGCTCCCTAAGAAAATGAAAGCTGCAACACCTGGTTGCACTTATAAAGAATTTCTTGCTTGTAAACCATCTGAGTTTGCAGGCAATGAAGGAGCGACCGCAACACTGCGTTGGTTAGAAAAGACCGAGGCAGTGATTACAATAAGTAAATGTGCCAAGGACGATCAGGTCATGTACGCGTAAAATCTTTTTAAAGAAGGGGCGCTAGAATGGTGGAACACGGTGTTACAAGCAAAAGGAAGGATGATGGCATATGCTATGAACTGGGAAGAATTTAAGAGTCTTGTAGAAAGAAAATTCTGTCCCGAATATGAAAAAGATCAGATGGCAACTAAGTTCTTAAACCATAGAATGATGGGTGTAGATTGTCGCGGTTATACTTCGACATTCTTTGAATATGCTAGAGTGGTACCAACACTGGCTTCGCCAGAACCGGTACGCATTTCTCTCTATATTTGGGGATTGATTGGTGAAATCCGCAATATCGTTAAAGCTGCGAGACCTCGCACTATTGACGATGCAGTGGAATTAGCCAACACCCTAACTGATGAACTAGTACGCACAAGAGATGATAACAGGAAAAAGGAATTGGCTCAGAAAATTACCCAAGGAGTTCGTATGGGTAATAGTAGCAACTTCAAGAGAAGAGGAACAGGGCAATCTTCAAATCCGCCGTTCTACAGAAATTGCAGAAAGAAACATTTTGGAAGATGTAGTGTAACCTGCAATTTTTGTAAAATGGTAGGACATCGTGAAGAAAACTGCAGAAAGAAAACCATAGTCTGCTTTAACTGTGGAGAAGCAGGACATTTTAAAACAGAATGTCCTAAATTAGTCAAACCAGCAGACAACAAAGCCAAGACGGCCGACGGAGCTACTAAAAAGAATGTTCGAGCCTTTCAGTTAACTACTCAGGAAGCCGAGATGATTCCAGATGTGATAGCTGGTACGTTCCTAGTTCACAACGTGTATGCAAAAGTATTATTTGTCTCTCCCCTCAGAGGCAGAAGCCGCCGCAGCTTGAGCAGATTGATTTAAGGCCGTCAAAGATTTCACTTTTTCTTTCTGAGCTTTTAGATCCTGGGAGAGTTGGGCAAGCTTTTTCTCGGCATCCGGAGTACTTTGTATCCTGCGCTTCAAGGAAGTAACTTCCTTTTCCAAGTCCTCCTTCACTGATTCCGCTTCTACCTACCTGCGGTACAGCTCGGTTACATAAACATTCGACTGAGTTTGATTGAGCAGCACCGCAGTTCCTAGGTCTTGGCTTTTCATCCTCCGGCTCAGGGAATGATCCAATGGAGTTTTGATATTGAACAAGAACATCCTAGCCATAAGCTCATCCATCACCGAATCTTTGTTCCTCACATCCCAGTCAGGCACAAACTTCTCCTCAGCAGTAGCCGGATCAATCTCCATATCTTCAGAAAACACATTTGCGTATCGAAAGAAGGCCATCACTTCAGGTCCGAACCAAGATGGAGGAAGAGAAGACACTTGATCTTCCCCATCATTAAGGAAACAGTCCGGACTCAAAGAAGAGCCCAAAATCGTACCTGAAAAATTCACCACTTTTACATCACCTTGAGCCTTCCCCTCATCCCTACTTGTAACCGCAGGTTCTTTAGTCTCCATAGCTTCGGTCTCGTTCACCGGTGGATAGCCACCTGAGAATGTGGGAGTTGGAGCAGATCGAGCTTTAGCAGCTTCCTCCCTGGATGACTTCCCACCGGAAAGATGTTTGGTTAAGTCAGTCAAGATATTATCGCTAGAATGAGAAGTGCTCTTCTTGGCCTTCTTGGTCATCTTCGGCATAGGGAAAGAAATGGAGGATCGGATCTGAGGAACATCGGCTTTCCGTTTACGAACAAGACCTTTCGGTCCGACATCAGAGAAAACACCCTTACCTTTAGTAATTGCACCTGAGGGGTGATACATCAACGCCTCATCTAACTCCCTCACCTCTGGATCACTATCCACATCCACAGACAAAAGTTCGGCCCTGACCCGAGCACCAGATGATCCAGCTATCTCTACATTGGGCTTGGGACCAGAAGAAGCAGTCTCAACAACAGGAGCCTCGGAGGATTTCGGGTCAGTAGAAGGACGGATCTCATGGGCCGACACAGAAACCTGTTTCAAAAAAGGCTCCTCGTCTTCGGCCAGCTCATCAAAATCAAAATCCAGAGTTTTGAAGCTCGGAACCTTAAGCGCATCCCTAAGCGACATCTCGTCCCCTGTAGACAAAGGGAAAAAGAGTAAGAAATATTAAAAGAAAAATTTGCCGAAAGGAGGACAAGAGGCCGAGAAACTTACTTCCACCTTTCTTACGGATCACCGGCCAGTCCCTATCCCCTCGGCCCCAAACATAACAAACCCGTCCCAATAAAAGCAAGTGTTCGGGAAGGGGACGGATAGGGGATCAGTTGTCAATCAGATCCTGAGCCAATTGCAGATCAAAAACAAAATCTTCACCTACCTCAAAGATCATCGACTGATCTTTAAATCTCCACACCATCTCGACCGGAAGACAACGATCGTCCAGCCAAAAGATATTATCTTTCCAATTTTTTAGGCTGGACTTCTCATCCCCGGCCGGGCTTGGGATACCTTCCGATAGGCAAATGTATACCAATCACCAGCAGTTATAAATTCGTAAAAATATCGGAAAACATTTAAATCCGGTTTCCGGTTTAGGGATCTACAAGAAACCTCGAAGTGGTTTACTCGACTTAACCCAAATGGATTCACCTGACAAAGATGAACCCGTAAGAACTGGAGAACCTTGATCAAGAACCTTGAAAAGGGGACTCTGTAGTTTGCAAAATTACAAACACGGGTATACAGAGGAAACTTCCCCGGAAGAAAAGGATATATAGTTTTATCCTTGGTCGGTAGAACCGGATGAAGATTTATAGGAATTCTATAATCACGGACGAATTTATCTAACTGACGTTGAGTCGTAACACTAACGCTCTCGGAAAGGTTCTCTTTTCCGGGAGCCATGACCGAACTGAGAAGAAATACGCACCTTAAAGAAGAAGAAGAAGAACAGGGAAGAAGATGAAAAGAGGGTAACAATAAGAGAGAACTCAGGAGAGTAAAAGTAAAAAGTGAAATTTAAAAATACCCTTTTATAGAGTAGTATAAGTCGGTTATCACTGGCCAATCACATCAACCGTCACGTCACGCCGCTTACGGTTCCCAAGACAGGAATTGTTACAGTCACTAGTCGGTGACTGACGGTCAAAGCATTCACCTCACTGACGCCACGTCAGCTCTATACTCATGCTGCCACATCATCCGTCCGGAATTCAGCACAACATTTTACCAAGTCCATACTAGAACTTGTTAACTGGGGGACTTGAAGACACATATCCGAGGCCGGACCACCTCATGGGGGACGGACTGCAGAACAAACATTCTGAAGATAATACCAATTTGGGAACTTGTTAGCTCGGTGAGTCAGCGGTTCGATAAAATTCGATTTCTACAGCGAACTGTTTAGATAATACCAATTAGGGAATACCCCCCCCTCCCTTGAGTTTTAGGGGCTCTGATCCTAGTTCCGATTGTTCTGAAAATTTTAGGGATCATGCAATATTTCTTGGGGGTCTCAATTAGGGTTTCCTATTGGACAAAATAAAATAAGAAATAGTAATTTTAATGAGAGCTGTTACATCCTCCCCACCTTATTAAAATATCGTCCTCGAGATATACTGGAACAAGTAGGGATACTTTCGCTTCATTTCGGATTCCAGTTCCCAAGTATACTCAGGTCCTCTCTTTGAATCCCACTTGACTTTGACTAGCACTAGTCTTTTGTGTTTGAGGAATTTGACCTTTCTGTCTTCTATCTGAAGTGGCTTCTCAACAAATTTTAATTTTTCATTTACCTCTACATCTTGAAGATGTACTACCAGGGATTCATCAGATAGACATTTCTTGAGATTGGATATATGAAATACGTCATGTACCCCAGCTAGCTCTTCTGGTAGTTGTAAGCGATAGGCGACTAGTCCTACTCGCTGGATTATTGGGAATGGTCCTACGTACCTTGGACTTAACTTTCCCTTTTTACCGAATAGAACTACTCCTTTCCAAGGAGAAACTTTCAAGAGTACCTTATCTCCAACTTGAAATTCAAGTGGCTTGCGTCGATTGTCTGCATAGCTTCTGGCGATCTCGAGCCCTTTTCAGTCTTTCCTTGATTTGAGTGATCTTGTCGGTGGTTTCTTGTACAATTTCAGGACCTGATAATTGGCTTTCTCCTATTTCTGTCCAACAAACTGGAGTTCTGCACTTTCGTCCATACAGTGCTTCGAATGGGGCAGCTTCAATGCTTGCATGATAACTATTGTTATAGGAGAATTCAATTAAGGGTAGATGGTCATCCCAATTTCCACCAAAATCTATCACACATGCCCTGAGCATGTCTTCCAGGGTTTGGATCGTCCTTTCACTTTGTCCGTCTGTTTGAGGATGGTAAGCTGTACTTAAATTTAATTTCGTCCCCATGGCTTCTTGGAAACTTGTCCAGAAATGTGAAGTGAAGCGACTATCTCTATCCGATACAATGGAGAGTGGAACTCCATGTAAGGATACTGCTTCGTCTACGTATAATTTTGCTAACCTTTCCATGCTAAAGGTTTCTTTCATGGGTAGAAAATGAGCTGATTTGGTTAATCGATCCACAATTACCCAAATCGCATCATTACCTTTTCTGGTTTTGGGTAACTTAGTAACAAAATCCATGGTTATTAGTTCCCACTTCCAAACAGGCATTTCTAATTGTTGAAGTAACCCTGAAGGTTTCTGGTGTTCTGCCTTAACTTGTGAACAAGTTAGACACTTAGATACATATCTAGCTATGTCCTTTTTCATTCCTATCCACCAGAAATTATTTCTTAAATCTTAGTACATCTTATTATTTCCCGGGTGCATGGTATACCTAGATTTATGGGCTTCCTCTAAAATCTTATTTCTTAAATCTTCTTGCTTAGGTACCCAAATCCTTCTTTTGTGGAATCTCCAAATTCCATCAGCTCCTTGCTCTAATTCTTTTATTCTTCCCTTCATTCCTTCAGCATCATCCTTGATTGCTGTGGCTTGCACATTTTTCAGTTGTTCCATTAAGTCTAATCGTAAACTTAATCTAAGAGCACGAACTCGCTTTTGCTTTTCATGATACTTACGACTTAAGGCATCCGCTACTACATTTGCCTTTCCTTCGTGATATTGAATATCGCAGTCGTAATCACTCAAAATTTCCATCCATCTTCTTTGCCTCATGTTCAATTCTTTTTGCCCAAATATGTATTTTAAACTCTTATGATTTGTATAGACTGTAAACTTACTTCCATACAGATAGTGTCTCCAAATCTTAAGGGCAAAAATTATCGACCCTAATTCTAAGTCATGTGTCGTATAATTTTCCTCGTGCTTTTTCAATTGCCTTGAAGCGTACGCAATTACCTTCTTGCGTTGCATCAGCACACATCCTAATCCTAGCTTAGAAGCATCACAATAAACTTCAAAATCTTCTGTTCCTTCTGGTAAGGCTAGACTTGGGGTGTTTGTTAACCTTTGTTTTAAAATCCTAAAAGCCTCTTTCTTCTTAGGTCCCCATTCAAACCTAACTGTTTTACAGGTTAGCTTAGTTAGTGGCACAACTATCTTAGAAAAATCCTTAATAAAGCGCCTATAATATCCGACTAATCCTAGGAAACTTCTAACTTCTGTAGCTGATTGCAGGACCTTCCATTTGGTGATCGCTTCTATCTTGGAGGGATCTACCTGAATGCCTTCGTGATTCACCATGTGTCCTAAAAATTTTACCTCCTGAAGCCAAAATTCACACTTCGAGAATTTGGCGTAAAGCTTCTCCTTTCTTAACAAAGTTAAGAGTGCATGCAGGTGCTGACAATGCTCATCTTGACTTTTGGAATAAATAAGTATATCGTCGATAAAGACAATTACAAATTTATCCAAATACGGTTTACAGATTCTATTCATCATGTCCATAAATGCTGCAGGAGCATTTGTTAATCCAAATGGCATGACTGTAAACTCGTAGTGACCATACCTAGTTCTGAAAGCAGTTTTAGGTATGTCTTCATCTTGTACCTTCAACTGATGGTATCCGAAGCGTAAATCTATCTTAGAAAATTATCTAGCTCCCTGGAGTTGGTCGAAAAGATCATCAATCCTAGGTAATGGGTATCGATTCTTGATTATAACCTTATTTAATTCCCTATAATCGATACACATTCGCATCGAGCCATCTTTCTTTTTCACAAACAATACTGGTGCTCCCCACGGGGATGAACTAGGTTGTATGAATCCTTTACTAAGCAATTCATCTAATTGCTTTTTCAGTTCTAACATTTCAGTGGGTGCTAATCGGTAGGGTGCCTTTGCTACGGATGTAGTTCCAGGAATCAAATGAATTCTAAATTCTACCTCCCTATCTGGTGGTAATCCTAGTAATTCTTCTGGGAATACATCCAGGTATTCTGATACTACAGGAATTTCCTTAAGTTCCTTACCCTTAATGCTAATGATTACTGAAATCATATACACTATTCCTTGCTTTCGTTCATAACTAGCTACTTTCATTACTGAAATGAACTTCATGGGTTTACGCGGCTTATCCCCTGTAATCATAATTACTTCTCCTGTGGGTGCACGAATTTCTATGGAATTCTTATCACAAAGGATTCTAGCATGGTTGGCTACTAACCAATACATTCCTAACACAACATCGAATCCATCTAAATTCATAGGTAAGAGGTTTGCAGAAAATTTATGACCTGAAAGTTCTATATTTTCTTTTTGCAAAACCGTATCTATGTTAACAGAGTTCCCATCTGCCGTTTCTACTGTAAAAACTTGCCTAAGTTTCGTTAAGGATAGCTTAAGAGCTTGGCAGAATGAAGTATTTATAAAACTTTGGTTTGCACCAGAGTCGAATAATACTTTCGCATAAACGTCATGAACTAAGAACCTACCAGCTATTACGTCAGGAATCAGATCGGCTTCCTGTGTGGTCAATTGGAAGGCTCTTGCGTTCTTCTTGTTAGTCCCTTCAGTAGGTTTGGCCTTGTTATCTGCTGGTTTGACCAATTTAGGGCATTCGGGTCGGAAATGCCCAGCTTCTCCTCAGTTGTAGCAAATCTTTGTTTTCTTTCTGCAATCTTCTTCACGATGTCCTATAGCTTTGCAGAAGTTGCAGGGTTTATTACATTTTCCAAAATGTTTCTTTTTACAGTTCCTGCAGAACGGCGGAGTGGAAAATTATCCCGTTCCTCTTTTATTGAAATTGCTATTATTACCCACACGAAATCCTTGGGTAATCTTTTGGGCTAACTCCTTTTTCCTATTTTCTTCCCGCGTACGCACCAGTCCGTCGGTCAAGGTGTTGGCTAATTCCACCGCATCATCGATTGTGCGGGGTCTCGCAGCTTTGACAATATCACGGATCTCGCTAATTAAACCCCAAATGTAGCGAGAAATAAGTATCGGTTCTGGCGAAGCCAGAGTAGGCACAATTCAAGCATATTCCGAAAACTTCGAAGTATACCCTCGGCAATCCACATCCACCATTCGGTGGCTCAAGAATTTATTCCCCATTTGTTCTTTTTCATACTCGGGGCAGAATTTTCTTTCCATCAATCGCTTAAACTCTTCCCAGTTCATGGCATAGGCCATGTCGCTTCCCTTGGCTTGCAACACTGTGTTCCAACATTCTAATGCTTCTTCCTTGAAAAGGTGAGAAGCATACATCACTTTATCCTCCTCGGCATATTTACTTATTTTAATTACTGCCTCGGTTTTCTCCAACCAACGCAGTGCAGCAGTCGCCCCTTCATTGCCTGCAAATTCAACAGGTTTACACGCCAGAAATTCCTTGTAAGTGCAACTAGGCGTTGCAGCTTTTATTCTTTTAAGGAATGGGGTTTGCATCCCATCATTATCATTATTATTAATATTGCTTCCTCCATTTACGCTATTACTGAAGTTGTCTTCATGAGCACGTTTGCTAGGAATAATTGGTTGAGGTTCAACTGGGTTTCGGGCAGCAGCCAGAATTGCTGGAATAGCATTAGCTATTCCTTGAGCAACGATGTTTTCTATATCTTGCCTATTAAGAAATTGATCTTCATGGTTTTGTTCGGATTGGTTTACTTCGTTAACTGGCTCATTGACGGCGTGTTTCACCTGGTAATTAATATATATAAGTTATTACCATAAAATAAATAACAATCACACAATAAAATAATTGCACGTAATCATGTCAACACGTATAGCCAAAATTGTCGACTTTGCGACTCCCATGTTTTATATATTAATATGCATCATTACACACCCATTATATTACAAAATTTTTATTTTAAGTTTATTTTACACGATTATATTTTTGTTAATATTTATTATTATTTTATTATTATATTATTATTAAACACATATCCGCACAACCACCTACGATCCCGTTAGCTGGCACTTCAGAAACGACGTTCCCTCTCGTCGTATTTCCATGATATCCTCTCTCCCACATCTCGGATTCTATTTCCTGCGTCCACCAGCTCCTCGCCATAGTGGCGAAGTTCAGCCAAGTTCTCAGTGCTCATTGGTGGGTGTAGTGGAGGCTCAGGGTCAAACTGAGGGAAAAAGGTATTAGGGTTATTTAAAAGATTCTGAAATTGCCAGTCAGTTGTCCACCATTCTTCTAGCTCTTCTGGTAGAGGTCGGGGGTGGATAATAGGATCTGGAATAGCAGGTTCCAGATTAACTGGAAGTTGTGCTTCAACTGGGTAATTGAAGAGGTTTTCATCGGCAGGTCCGATGAGGTCACTAAGTCCTAATTTACGATCCAGCTCCTCCCATGATAGCATTTCCTGAGCTTGCCTGAAACTCTTCCAGATATCCTTTCCTTTGCCTTTATCATTTGGATCCTCAGTCTTTACAACTTTCCGTGTTGCTGGTTTCTTCCTTCGCACACGCCTCCAGCCCACGAATCTTCTTCTCTTTTTTGGCTTTGGTTTCTCCTAAGGTTGGGCTTGGAATACCATTGGCTCTTCAGTATCAGCCTGGTAGCCAGGGAAGGTATCGGTGGTATCCATATCTGTAGTATGGATAGTAAAGTTTTGAAGTGCTTCGGATAGTTCATTCATGCTGTTAGCATATATGAAGAAACAAACAAAATTCTAAGTTAATTTTTTTTTAAATTGAATTTTCACATAATCACAGAATGGCAATCAGAAAAATTAAGTATTTCTAAATACTTAATTGGCTTAAATCAATGGCTCTGATACCACCTTTTTCTGTCACTGCCCCCCGTCCCGGTTTCCCCGGTCCAGGAGCCGCGGGACAGAAACCCATGGTATTTGTTATTTGATTTGACGGCGGAAGTTTAACAGGATCCTTTAAAACTTGAAAATGGCCAATTATTTTATTTCATAAATTGGGGATAACACCCATAATTTACAATAAAGGTGATTTCACTGGGGAAATCCCTGTTTTTACAAAAGCATATTTATTTATTTTACTGAGCCACTTCTTCAAGCTTGCAGTGCTACACGGCACTTTTCCTGGATCACAGCAGATCACCTGAAACATGTTTTAAAAAGGTTTTATCAGCAGGGAAGTACTGGCGAGTCATTCAAGTTGAACAAAACGACACATTGTTATAATATACAGTATTAAGGGTGATTATATTGTTTCTATCTACCAATTACCCCAAATCAGTATTTGTCACTTGACAGTATCTGTGACTATGGTCAGATCACCCATTGGCTAACCCGTTGTCCAATGGTGACGGGTATCAAGTAATGTATACAAAACCCCACATACCGGCAGTAATTGAAGATTACAAAGACTTAATCTCTGTAATTATAACTTTGAAATAATTAGGGTTTTGGAAAGCATTTTGATAAAAAGAGAATGACTCACATTGCAAGTTTAGACAGGCAGCGTGTAGCCTACTGATTTTAGCCTGCTTAACCTAATTCAAATAACAATGCACACGAAAACTAGGTCAGTAACTTAATACAACTTTTACGACAGCTCACGAGATCAAAACCTTCATGACGAATGACAAAGTATAGCCCAAATACGGGCAGCACTTAAACATCCATCGGATTGGTTTTTATCGATCGGGCATTAAATCGTAGCAGTGATCGAGTTATTACCCTGTTATCGCAGCAAAATTTCGTGCTTGTGTGTTTTTACACTAAACAGAGGATATCTCAACGTAGGAATTGAATTTTAACGTCGAACCAACGCCAAAATGCAAGTGCCACACTCCTGAATTTATACTGAAAAATGGTCCCTGTCGCGTGGCGCGACGGGTACCCTTCTAGCATAGGGTAGCCTCGTGTATTTGTAGCCTCGGTGAGTCAGCGGTTCGATAAAAGTCGATTTCTACAGCGAACTGTTTAGATAATACCAATTAGGGAATACCCCCCCCCCCCCTTGAGTTTTAGGGGCTCTGATCCTAGTTCCCATTGTTCTGAATATTTTAGGGATCATGCAATATTTCTTGGGGGTCTCAATTAGGGTTTCCTATTGGACAAAATAAAATAAGAAATAGTAATTTTAATGAGAGTCGTTACATCTGCCAAAAGTTGAACCCCTTCCGTCAATAGCCATGCTTTGGTCGCATGGAGATCCTCCTCCTTCTGAGCCAAGTCCGCACTCTCCAGGTTCAATTCATCGATCTCAGCTTTGTGATGCCCTTTCATCTCTTCCATCCGGGCCTTTAAATCAGCTTCTCCTGTTTTATGGGCATCTCGTTCTGATAAACATGTTAGAAAAATATAAAGAAGAAATTCAAAGTAAGCAAAAAACGAAGCCGAACCTGCAAGCATTCGCTCATAAGCCGCACGAGCATTGGATAACGATTCCTCCATTTTGGCTAACACTCCTTTGCGTTCTTCGTCCTTTTCCTTCGAAGACGTCACAAACAACACTTTCAAGTTCGGCCACCGCTTTGTCTCTCCCCTTAGAGGCAGAAGCCGCCGCAGCTTGAGCAGATTGATTTAAGGCCGTCAAAGATTTCACTTTTTCTTTCTGAGCTTTTAGATCCTGGGAGAGTTGGGCAAGCTTTTTCTCGGCATCCGGAGTACTTTGTATCTTGCGCTTCAAGGAAGTAACTTCCTTTTCCAAGTCCCCCTTCACTGATTCCGCTTCTACCCACCTACGGTACAGCTCGATTACATAAACATTTGACTGAGCTTGATTGAGCAGCACCGCAGTTCCCAGGTCTTGGCTTTTCATCCCCCGGCTCCGGGAATGATCCAATGGAGTTTTGATATTGAACAAGAACATCCTAGCCATAAGCTCATCCATCACCGAATCTTTGTTCCTCAGATCCCAGTCAGGCACAAACTTCTCCTCAGCAGTAGCCGGATCAATCTCCATATCATCAGAAAACACATCTGCGTATCGAAAGAAGGCCATCACTTCAGGTCCGAATCAAGATGGAGGAAGAGAAGGCACTTGATCTTCCCCATCGTCAAGGAAACAGTCCGGACCCAAAGAAGAGCCCAAAATCGTACCTGAAAAAGTCACCACTTTTACATCACCATGAGCCTTCCCCTCATCCCTACTTGTAACCGCAGGTTCTTCAGTCTCCATAGCTTCGGTCTCGTTCATCGGTGGATAGCCACCGGAGAATGTGGGAGTTGGAGCAGATCGAGCTTTAGCAGCTTCCTCCCTGGATGACTTCCCACCGGAAAGATGTTTGGTTAAGTCATTTAAGATATTATCGCTAGAATGAGTAGTGCTCTTCTTGGCCTTCTTGGTCATCTTCGGCATAGGGAAATAAATGGAGGATCGGATCTGAGGAACATCGGCTTTCCGTTTACGAACAAGAGTTTACGAACAAGACCTTTCGGTCCGACATCAGAGAAAACACCCTTACCTTTAGCAATTGCACCTGAGGGGCGATATATCAACGCCTCATCTAACTCCCTCACCTCCGGATCACTATCCACATCCACAGACAAAAGCTCGGCTCCGACTCGAGCACCAGATGATCCTGCTGTCTCTACATTGGGCTTGGGACCAGAAGAAGCAGTCTCAACAACAGGAGCCTTGGAGGATTTCGGGTCAGTAGAAGGACGGATCTCCTGGGCCGACACAGAAACCTGTTTCAAAAAAGGCTCCTCGTCTTCGGCCAGCTCATCAAAATCAAAATCCAGAGTGTTGAAGCTCAGAACCTTAAGCGCATCCCTAAGCGACATCTCATCCCCTGTAGACAAACGGAAAAAGAGTTAGAAATATTAAAAGAAAACGTTGCCGAAAGGAGGACAAGAGGCCAAGAAACTTACTTTCACCTTTCTTATGGATCACCGGCCAGTCCCTATCCCCTCGGACCCAAACATAACAAACCCGTCCCAATAAAAGCAAGTGTTCGGGAAGGGGACGGATAGGGGATCGGTTGTCAATCAGATCCTGAGCCAATTGCGGATCAAAAACAAAATCTTCACCTAGCTCAAAGATCATCGACTGATCTTTAAATCTCCACACCATCTCGACCGGAAGACAACGATCGTCCAGCCAAAAGATATTATCTTTCCAATTTTTTAGGCTGGACTTCTCATCCCCGGCCGGGCTTGGGATACCCTTCCGATAGGCAAATGTATACCAATCACCAGCAGTTATAAATTCGTAAAAATATCGGAAAACATTTAAATCCGGTTTCCGGTTCAGGGCTCTACAAGAAACCTCGAAGTGGTTTACTCGACTTAACCCAAATGGATTCACCTGACAAAGATGAACCCGTAAGAACCGGAGAACCTTGATCAAGAACCTTAAAAAGGGGACTCTGTAGTTTGCAAAATTACAAACACTTGTATACAGAGGAAACTTCCCCGGAAGAAAAGGATATATAGTTTTATCCTTGGTCGGTAGAACCGGATGAAGATTTATAGGAATTCTATAATCACGGACGAATTTATCTAACTGACGTTGAGTCGTAACACTAACGCTCTCAGAAAGGTTCTCTTTTCCGGGAGCCATGACCGAACTGAGAAGAAATACGCACCTTAAAGAAGAAGAAGAACAGGGAAGAAGATGAAAAGAGGGTAACAATAAGAGAGAACTCAGGAGAGTAAAAGTAAAAAGTGAAATTTAAAAATACCCTTTTATAGAGTAGTATAAGTCGGTTATCACTGGTCAATCACATCAACCGTCACGTCACGCCGCTTACGGTTCCCAAGACAGGAATTGTTACAGTCACTAGTCGGTGACTGACGGTCAAAGCATTCACCTCACTGACGCCACGTCAGCTCTATACTCATGCTGCCACATCACCCGTCCGGAATTCAGCACAACATTTTACCAAGTCCATACTAGAACTTGTTAACTGGGGGACTTGAAGACACATATCCGAGGCCGGACCACCTCATGGGGGACGGACCGCAGAACAAACATTCTGAAGACCTCCATACCTAAGAACACCGGAGACGGACAACGAAAGAAGTGTGTCCATACGGATGACGTCATCTCAGTTGACTAGTATAAATACCCTTCCAAAGTACAAGCCAAGTACGATTTCCTGAACCTTCATTCTACTTTCTCTTTCTACTTTCTCTCTCTATCAAATACTTATCCTCACGTCGGAGGGTAGTCGCAGATGGGCCCTCCCATCTCTGCGGCGAGCCTAGCGGTTTTCTCTCTTGCAGGTTCAGGTCCTCGATCCCATCTCAAGGTCCTAATTCAGATCTCAGGTAACAGCCTCTGATTTTAGGCTCTATACCATGCGATTAATATTACTTTAAGATTACTGGATGATCCACAATTGAGTGGAGAAGGCTATATACAGCAGGAAATTACAACAAGCCACCACAACAATGGAAAAATTACAAAAAATACATCAGGAGTAAATAACTACAAAGGTGGTGGGTTAATAGTACATACCCACAATATATAGAAATAGTGTATTGTACAAAGTGGCTTAACGTACGCTACGTACGCGATGTGAAATCGCATGTTATAAAATAGTATGGATGAAATCGCATGTGAAAATTTTGATGAAATTGCATGTTGGTTTTTTGTAACAATTTCGCATGTGATAATTTTGATGAAATCGCATGTTGGTTTTTTGTAACAATTTCGCATGTGGTAATTTTGATGAAATCGTATGTTAAAAAATCAACATGCGACATTGTTACAAAAATCCAACATGCGAAATTGTTAAAAAAAACCAACATGCGATTTCAATGTGGGATGAAGATCTGACGGCTGAGATGATCGCGTACGTAATGTAGGATAAGGGCTCTTGTACGTTAACCTAACTCCAATATATAATAAGTGACCCTTCTATATTAAGATCTCCCCAACTGGAAGGGCGATAGTTTTATGTGAATTGTTACATCAACTGCTTTTCTTATAAGTTATAACAAATTATAAGTTTATATTCATCATAGGAACTATGAAGTCTAATACGTATAAAATTAAAAGTCAAGACCAGTCTAGTGATAATTCTTAAATCTGTTGTGAATTTTCTCTTGAACAGTTTACTACTGGATTTTGGAGTTGCCTCGTGGGTACGTTATGCCATTATAATTACAACTATTTTTGGTTATATGTAACAATATCTCATCTCTAAATTTTGACATGGTTTTTGAAATTGTAGCTCCAACAATCAAGAAGATCTATTATGTCAAAGTAAATGATAAGTTGAGCAACCTACTTGTAAAACGTATATGCAAAACTGTTATTGAAAAGGTCGATCACGATATAGCTTGGAAGATTTTAGGGTCTGCAATAACAACTTTCAACTCTGGGGCTCATGAGCTTATTGAAGAATGCATATTAACCTACCCAGGCATAATCTGGTATGATGTTGGCGGGTTTTATTTATTCCTTGCAGCCATCAAACAACGCCAAGAACGAGTGTACAATCTTGTCTACCAAATGTCTGGCCATAAATTATATGCAGCAACACAACTTGATGATGAAGATAATGAGAATGCATTACATCTAGCTGCAAAGTTAGCTCCACCTCATCGACTTACTGTTGTCACAGGTGCTGCTTTGCAAATGCAACGTGAGCTTCAATGGTTTCAGGTGATCACGTTGGAATAATTATTCTAGCCTACACTAAAATACAATATTGCTCTACTTTTGTTTTTGAAAAATACAATACATTTTTGTGCAGGAAGTCGAGAAAATTATAGAACCTTCCTATAAACAAGCTTTAAACAAAAACGGGCAAACACCAAGAATGCTTTTCACTGATGCCCATAAAGATTTACTTAAAGACGGGAGAGAGTGGATAAAAAACACAGCATCTTCATGTACTGTGGTAGCAGCTCTCATTGTAACAATGGCATTTGCAGCTGCATTCACTCTCCCAGGTGGAAATCAAGATGATGGCAAACCGTTTTTCGTGAACAGAAAAACGTTTTTGCTTTTTATTGTATCAGATGCCATTGCATTATTTTCTTCATCAACTTCAGTGATGATGTTTTTGGGCATTCTTACTTCTGGATTTGCAGAAACCGACTTCCTTAATGCCTTGCCAAAGAGGTTAACCATTGGACTTCTTTCATTGTTCATGTCAATAGCAGCAACTATGATTGCATTCAGTTCAGTTCTTGCACTTGTGCTTCAAGGAAAAGTTACATGGATTGCAGCTCCACTTGTTATAGCTACGAGTATTCCAGTGTACTTATTTGCCGTACTGGAATTTCCTTTACTTGTAGAGCTAGTCAATTCCACATATGGAAGAAGCGTTTTTCACAAGCAGAATGCTCGAAGGCTTCATTAGATTAGATTGTTATATAAACTAGGATAAATTACACTTTTCGTCCTTTATGTTTGTATCGGATTGCAATAGATACCCTTTAACTTCAATAATTATAGTTACAATCCTTTATTTGGAAAACTCATTACACCTTTCGTCCTTTAAGACTAACTAGATTAAAATTTTAAGTTAAGTTCTATCACATAAGGGTAATTTAGTCTTTTTAGCAATTTAATAAAAAACAAAAACCTAAAATATATGTAGACATCTATCTCTTTAATACACACCTGACAACCCCCCCCCCCCCCCTCTTAACCCTTTCTTCCCCATTCAAATTCCCCTATTCTGCAATTTGATAACCCAGCAAATTCCCCTCTCTTAACACACATCCCCTCTCTCTCAAAGCACACGAAATAGTCACCACCACCGCCATTCTTCCGACAAAAATTTTCCGGAGTAGTCACCACCACCACCACCATTTCCGGCGACATCCAGTCACCAGCACCGCCAATTTTCCGGCTACCACTCCGACCGCCTGAAACATATTTAAAAGCACCTGCAGCCATCGTCGAAACCCTAACCATCGTCCCCAAAAAAACAGGGCCGCTGCCATCCTTCTTGAACCCTAGATCTGAACAACGTACGCAGATCCGATCTGAACCGGATGCCGCTGGATCTGTCCTAGCCCATTGATTCTTCGTTCTCGCTATTGGTGATCTAAAAGGTCTGAACTATGGGAGACCTTCTTAGCATTTATAAATAAACTGATTCTAGTTGGTTAAAAGGTATGGCTATGTATGCAGAATCATGTAATTTGTTGGGAAGCCTTGGGATTTATATCAAATACATCATCAAATTGACTGTAGTGGAGTTGAATGTATTGTGGATTGGATGAGAAAGAGCAATCATGAATTTGTCAACTGCTACATTACATATGAGTTACAGTTTTGTCCCTGTGTATTAAAATTTTCATATGTTATTCTTTATGGGAGTATTAATGAAGAGTAACTATGGTCTGATGACAATAAAAAAAAAGCTTTGTTATTAACGCACGGTTGGAGAAGAAAGGGGTGGCGGCGGTGGTGGCTTAGTGGTGGTGGGGTTTGGTTGGGGAGAGAGACTGAGATTGGTTTATGTTTTGTTTAAGAGTGAATTTACTAATCTACCCTTATGTGCAATACACATATTCTGATTTAACTGAAAATTTTAACCTGGTTAGTGCTAAAGGACGAAAGGTGTAATGGGTCTTCCAAATAAAGGACTGTGACTGTAATTATTGAAGTTAAAGGTTATCCACTGCAACACGCTATAAACTTAAAGGACGAAAAGTGTAATTTACCCTATAAACTATAAATACCATCCAGGAGCATCCGTTAAATAATACATTGTTTTGTACGAGTACATGTTTGTATTATTTGTATCACAAATACTTTCTACAAGTTTTTATATGATATGTCAAAAGCAATGTTGGAAACAATTTGAAAATAGGCCAACTTTGAATGAACCAGATCTCTCTCCCTCCCTCTCTATCTCTCTCTCTCTCTCTCTATATCTTGTTGGTTGTTGACAACCCGAATTGGCAGTGGTGGTCCAGTCTTGTCAGGGTAGGGGCCGCAGTCCGGGTCAGACTGATGGTGTTCGAATCGAGGTATCTTGTCGGAGTCAAGGTCTGATGGATAATCATTCATATGATTTAAATTTGGTGGCCGATTGTTGCTTCCAGTTTCACTCTCGCTTATGAGAAGATTTTGAATACTCTGATTTTGATTAGCAACACATGCCCATTGACTAGCAGTAATCGATTGTTGAGGCATTAAAGACTTTACCCATTTTGAAGGATCTTGACTTGTACTTGAGCTCTCACTCCAATCCCAAGGATTTGTACTCATTTTTACTTGTTGTTTTTGAAAAATTACTTAGGAATTCAAGTGAAACAAGTTTGCTAAGAAATAAAACACTTCTGTGAACAACACCAACTCTGAATTCCACGAAGAATAGTCTACGAAAGATGATGTCCAAGAAAGAATCCCATGAAAAACAGGTAGTCATGAAAAATCTAGGTTCTTCGTGAGTTGGTTCTTCACCGGTATATGTTTCCCAGGAAGATCAGATCAACAAAGAACTAAGGTTATTCGTGGACTTCAGTTCTTTGCCAATATGATTCTTCGCTGGTATGTATTTTTCGTAAAAAGTTAGGTGAAAGAGGTTTCCTGAAAAAGCAGAATCTTGTTTCTGATTTTAAGAAAGTTTGTAGGTGAATGACCATATATAGTAACCAGACAAACATTTGAAAATTGAATTTTTAGAAAAGGTACAAGAATATCCTTCAACAAAAGGAATATTCCGGTGACTTCTCTGGTCAAACACTCGGAAAAGTTGTCGAGCTAAAGATTTGCTAGAAATTTTAAGAAAAGCCGTATTTTAACATGTCTCCATGTATTTTAACAAGGTTTTTGTAAAAATTTTCAGCAAAACAAGATTTCCTAAGTTTTTAAGCTATTTTCTTATAAAAACTCAAATTTCTTGTTTTAAGCTCAAGAACACTTCCAAGAAGCTTCACAACTTGCTCAAACACCTCATTATGCTTGGTTTTAAACAAGGAAGAGAGCCAAAGCTCTTATACCACTTGTAGGATAAAGAAACCTACTTCCTTGTTGTTAGAACACACTTACGAGTGCGGAAGCCACGTAAGAATGCAACCAAAGCAAAGTATAACACACAGAAGTAACCAAAGATTCACTATCTTGATTAATCTGAAGAGAACAAGTACAAACACATACAAACTATGTTTGGACAGACTCTCTGTGCTCTCTTAACTGAAACTGCTGACATATGCTGCTATATATAGGCCTCATACCCAGTAACATTACGAAGAATGTTACTGGGCTCACGAAAGACTCAGTCCCACGAAGAACTGGATTCTTCGTGGGTCAAACCAACGAAACACCAAGTCAAGGAGAAGAATATCTTTCGTGATGGTGTTGTCCCACGAAGAATGGTTCTTCGTGGGGAGGCTGCAATACAGGCACAATGACAGTTAACAGACAAACAGCAAAACAAAAACCAAACACTAACAGTCTGCACAACAGCAGCTTTTTTACATACATTATAAAGACACCATCGTACCAAGTCAAGATAGGAGGATATCTTGACTTGATTGAGTCGACCAAAACGTACAGACACGATAAACAAAGACCGTACATTACAGACGTAACAAGAACAAGCGACAGACACAAAAACTGCACCAACAATAAATCCTGCATCTTCTTACAAAAATAAACTAAAACATCTAGCATCCTTCAACTTTTGAGTATTGACAAGATTAGTTCCAACAATTCCCACCGTTTTGTTTATTGTTTCCCTTCCCAGTTTATTAAATTTAAATATGTCGTTGCGACATGCTTTTTCGTATATGTTTCGACAAACATATTATTCAAAATTGAGTGTACAATTTTCCCGCCACATTAACATCCTCACACTCATGACTTAACTAGTGGTCTACTGGTGTTCATGGTTGTAAAACAAGGTTTCCAAGGCCGAGTACTCACCGAGTAGTCGCTACAAGGTAGGTTACCGAGGCGACTTTCTTCGACTCCGCCTAATTACTCGAAGTCGGTCAAACGCGGTCAACCTTGGCCAGAATTGGATCTAGTAGGTCAACTCGTGCCTAGTTTGACTTAAATAATAATAAAACATAATTTCTATGCCTATCATATTAAGGAATAAATATCATTTTCATATATTTTGTTATAAACATTAGTAAATTTATATTATTTGACATATATTTAATCTCCAAAAAGTAATTTCTTTATAATTTAACATGTCCGAGTACTCCCCGAGTACTCTCCGCCTATACCGAGTACTCTCAACTCCCCGATCGACCTACTAGGGAGCTACTAGTGACTTTTGCAACCATGCTGGTGTTTACCCCCTTAAAAGTGCAAGATTATGTGGTATATAAATGTAATAAAAATATGGTTGAGGAAAAAAATCAACATCTCCACACAACACACATGTTTACATCATACCTGTTTAAATTTAAATACAATAACAAAAAAAATGGAATTTTATTTGGATTTCTAAACTACATGACACGATCTCTAATGCTCTAATCATAAATTACTCTGTGGATCTCATTAAGAATCTTATGTTTTTTTAGTTATTCAGTCACTATATGTTCTGAGTTGACTTCATCATGTGCAGATCTTTGTTTAGAGATCGATCAGAACATTGACACTATATGCAAATTTGATCAGAATTCATGAGTAATTACGATAAGAGTAAATTTCAAAGTTCGTCCTTTATGTATGTCATATATTACAAAGTATGTCCTTTATCTTTCATAAGCTCAGAAAAAATCCTTAATGTTTGAAAAACCAATCAGGTTATGTCCTTTACCCTAAACCTTGTTTGTTTTCCCAGTTAAGTTAGGTCACGTGAGAAGCACATGAGGGCATTAATGTCATTCTACCTAATAATTAATGTGCCCTGTTATAAAAACCCTAAACCCCAACATCATCTTCTCCATCTTTCAATCACCAATCCTTTCGACTTCCAATAACTCAGCTAACTTATTCAACCCACCATGAAGACTGTTGCAGAACTTCATCAGATGTTTAATATCGAAAATGGTGGGAAAATACATATTAATCAAACTAAAAAATCCAGATTGTGTATCAGGAAGATTCTGACATGTTAACACTTTCAACAAATATCCGAAATCATATCCACTGTGAAATGTTACCCAATACACACTATCATTCAGCACAATCCCTGAAGATATCAACAATTCGCCAAATCTATGCGCATCGATTCCATTTTCGTTATTTTTCTTAAAATCGATACCGCTCTGTTTCAACAGCTCAACAGAATCATTTGCAAAAACATCATCATTCACGTTAAATTCAAGAAAATTGAACTGCCAGATGCAGAACTTATCGGTTCCACACATCGGTAAATTTCCTTGATCATCCAAAAAAGTTAGACCTAATTGAATTAATTTGAGCATATCAACGTTATCCTTCAACGTCTGGTAATGATAGTCGTTACTGTTTTTGAAATTACCGACCGGACGAAGAACAATTCCAGGAAACTCGGTATCCAAAGCGATGTACGGAAAATCATCAACGATTTCTCGAATCAACGCGAATTCTTCCTCGAGATTGTCATTCCACACCTCGCGAATCTGAATCGAATCGCCTTTTGACAAAAGCGACATTTCTCATAACAAAATCGTTCAATTTTTATCAAAATTTATCAGAATTTCGTGAGGAAACAGAACATGAATTAATATCAACAGTGCCGCTTGAGAATCGATACGGATCTGCAAACTGGTTTGGAACAGAGGTTTTGAGTGAGATGAGTAAGCTCCTCAATAAGCTTGGTGATTTGATTGCCGGAAAACTGGTATGAAACTTGCCAGAAAATTGGTTTGGAGCAGAGTAAGCTCCTCAATAAGCTTGGTGATTTGATTGTTGTGGCAAGAAATACCTACCCATTGACAATGGTGGATGTTTGGGTTCCATGAGTGGAGAATTTGTGGGTATTGAAGGGAGTTTTTAAAGGAGATTAAGGTTTGTTGGTTTGTCTGTGAGTGTGGTGCTCTGTGGATGAAGAGAGAGGAGACAGATCGGTGGTGGTGGTGGCAGGTGAAGTGGTGGTGATGGCAAATCGGTGGTGGTGGCAGGTGGGTTTTGGTGGTGGACGAATTGTGGATTAGGGTTAGCTATGTGCAGGGGATTGGGGGTAGAATGACATTAATGCCCTCATGTGCTTCTCACGTGACCTAACTTAACTCGGAAAACAAACAAGGTTTAGGGTAAAGTGTAAGATTAAATATATTATGTAACAATATTTAATCTATAGCCATTATAATCATTTACATAATATAGATCAAAATATATTATAACCTATTAAATAAATTAGTTGGTAATTGTTGATGGACCATATTACCCTTATTAACTAATTAGGTTTCCTCCTGGGTGCTTATATAAGGAGAATTATGTGGAGGTTAAAGTGTTACTCAGTTACACATTAGACACAACCCATTAGCCATAACATCAATAATCGACCTCCTCTCCTAATCGAATCCCCTATTCGATTTCTAAGTCCCCATCATCAGTCAGCACCCTAAGGAGGAACCAGATCACGATGACAAGCATGTTGAACTCCATTACTGGATTCTCCACTGCACTTTCTGCTGTGACAGGTATGTTTTATTGTTTTCCCTCATGTATAAACAGAACTGAACCAACATGTGGTATCAGAGCATATGTTGATTAGTCAGTTCTGTTTTCGTATCCATAATTCTAGGATTGAAACTTGGAAAACGGATTTTTTGTAACTTTAAAACTATAACAGCTGGTTTCGAGTCATGAAGATCGACTCGAGATCTCTGTTTTCGGGAAAAAGATTAATTATATGTTCACTCAAATTCAACTGGGTTATGTTTTAGCCGAAATCTGTTTAGAAAAACTATTAATATTCAGGTTTCGGGTTCCAGAATTTTATTTTTTATGTTTAGGGTTCATCACATGTTCTTAGAAAATTCGAAAAATTCTGTTATGTTTTGGAATGTTTCAGGATTAATGAGTGTTTTTTCCATGTTTGATCCAATTTTATCATTTAACTTTATTCGAAACTGTTATTAGATAAACAGTTACAATTTTTCGAAATATGTTGATAAAATTAGATCATCTTAAAACATGAAATAATATCTCACAATCCCTTAGATTTCGAATTTTCAGTTATGTTACACATTCACAGCTGTTAACAGGAAGTTTCGAGACCATCAGATTACGACTCGAGACCATTAGTCTCGACTCGAGACAACAAGGTCTCGACTCGTAATCATCAGGCCATTAAATCTTTTCAACTCAGACAGAGGTCTCGACTCGAGACCATTAGATCTCGACTCGAGACCATAACGTGTCAACTCGAGAACATAACGTCTCGACTCGAGACCATAACGTCATTACTCGAGACAAAGGTCTCGACTCGAGACAACAAGGCTGTGACTCGAAACCTCATTTTTTAAGCTGTTTAATGTGAACTAAAAATTTTTGTAGTTCGATCCGCGCTAACGGATGGTTTACTATTAAATAAATGGTTTTGTAATTTACTTAGTTAATTAATCAGAATCAGATAATGTTTTGCAAAACCAGAATAGCTTAACTTGAATGAGTTTTTTGATATATCATTTCTGGCCAAAGCTGACTTGATACAGATTATCTACTTATCGTTCAAGTATTACGAAAGCTATGTTGTGTGTGCATCATAAGCATGAATGTCTTAATTTCTGGCCAAAGCTGATTTAATTCATTCATAGATGGCATACTCAACAAGTGCATAACTAAAGTGATTGTTTCAATTTCTGGCCAAAGCTGATTTGTTACACCCACTTTGCACATATGCTTAAATGATTACACTTCTGGCCAAAGCTGTTTTGTCTTCGTTTAAGTAGAATTTTTTAGCTAAGTCTATTATTTTGATGTTAGTAATAGGCAATATCACAGCTTCATAATGTAAAATGGTCATTATTTATGCCTGCCTTAGTTTAACGTGCCCTTAGATCACATTAGGACTTCTTCCTTAGTATCATAACTTGCTCATCTTATTTCCACTATCAGCACCCAACTGCGGGATTCCACCTTTGACTGGTGATAACTTTGTTGCATGGAAGGATGCTCTCATGCTTACTCTTGGGCTGCTGGACTTTGATTATGCTCTAAGAGAGAATAAGCCAGCGGACCTTACCACTAATAGTACTGCTGCGGAGCAGTTAACTCATGACAAGTGGACTAGGTGTAACCGCATGTCTCTCATGTTTATGAAGCAGTCCATAAGCAATGCAATCAGGGGAGCCATTCCTGATTCTGAAGATGCTAAAACCTACTTGGAACATGTGGAGGCTCAGTTCAAGGGGACGTCTAAAGCACACGCTAGTACTCTTATTCTCAAGCTGGTGACAACTAAGTATGATGGGAGGAGCGGCATTCGCGAGCACATCATGATGATGAATGACATGGCCAATAAGCTGAAGGGACTGGAAATGGAAATCAGTGATGGTTTCCTTGTTCATTTCATCATTACTTCGCTTCCTTCGTCCTTTGAAGCATTCAAGATCAATTACAACACTCAGAAGGACAAATGGACGATGAGTGAGCTGGTCGCCATGTGCGTACAGGAGGAAGAGCGTATGAGGATGGATCGCCATACTGATGTTGCCAACTTTACTACCTCCAACTCTAAGAAGAGGAAGAACAATCATCAAAGGAAGGATGCTTCAAAAGTCCAAAGGCCTAATCCTAATACAAGTGCACCTTCCAGCTCTAAGAACTCCTTAGGCAGTATCCGCTGCAAGTTCTGTAAGAAGACAGGACACATGCAGAAGGAATGCCCTGACTTTAAGTAGTGGCTGGCTAAGAAAGGTAACGATTATTTTATGATACTTGAGTCCTGTAATTTAAGTGTTCCTGCCAATTCTTGGTGGTTTGATTCTGGTTCTATGGTTCATGTTACCAATTCTACTCAGGGATTCCTTTCAATCCGGAAGCTGGAAAGAAACCAAAGAACGCTTAAGGTTGGGGATGATCAAGAATTAGAAGTGAAGGCCATTGGAACATTACAATTAGTTATGAAAACTGGTTTATGTATTAAACTTTATGATACCTTATATGTTCCTGAGGTAACTCGGAACCTTGTATCAGGACCAAAGTTAGACATGGACGGTTTTATTGTTTCCCATGGTGATTGCAAACTCTCTATCCTTTATGATTCTGTTCTTTATGGTACTGGTATTCTGGATGGTGGTCTCTATAGATTAGAACTAGAAGATAACTTTTCCAAATCTTTGTTGTCATATACCATTAATGAATCACTCACAAAGATGGAAGAGAAACGAGACTTAGAAACTTCATCCATGTTGTGGCATCAGCGTTTAGGCCACATCTTAAAAGAACGATTAAATCATCTTGTAAAGGATGAAGTCTTACCTCCACTCGATTTCTCTGATTTTGGAACATGTGTCAAATGTCTTAAAGGTAAAATGACATTAGCGAATAAGAAAGGTGCCACTAGGAGCTCTAATTTATTAGAACTCATTCACACTGACATTAGTGGTCCCTACCAAATCGCTGGCATAACAGGACATACTTCATTTATCACTTTCATTGATGATTATTCTCGTTACATGTACTTGTATCTTATTAAGGAGAAGTCTGAATCTCTTACAACTTTTAAAGATTATAAGGCTGAAGTTGAAAAGCAATTAGATCGTCAGATTAAAGTTGTGAGATCAGATAGAGGCAGTGAATATTATGGAAGACATACTGATGTGGGTCAAGCTCCTAGTCCATTTTATGAGTTTTGTAAGGGCCAGGGGATTGTGAACCAATACACCATGCCTGGTACACCTCAGCAGAACGGTGTCGCTGAAAGAAGAAACCGTACCCTTATGAACATGGTGCGCAGTATGTTAGCCAACACTAATTTACCATTATTCCTCTGGACTGAAGCGTTAAAAGCAGCTGTTCATATACTCAATAGAGTTCCTTCTAAGTCTGTCCCTAAAACTCCTTATGAACTTTGGACAGGAAGGAAACCGAGTCTTAAATATATGAAAGTATGGGGCTGCATTGCTGAAGCAAAACTTTACAATCCTTTCCTAAGGAAACTTGACTCTAAAACAGTTACCTGTTTCTTTATCGGGTATCCTGAGAACTCTAAGGGTTATCGTTTCTATTGTCCTTCCCATGTCACCCGTATTGTTGAAACCAAGCGTGCCGCGTTCCTGGAGGATTTCAAGGTCAGTGGGAGCAGTACCAACCCTTAGGAAGAATTGCAAGAAGTACAAGACGCGGGGGGGAGAGACTCGTCGCTTACCATTACTCCGATTACTCCTCTTGTACCCAATGCAACTACTGTACCAGAAGCTACTGCACCAACTCCAAATTTACCTCTACAATCAGAACCAATTATACCTCATGACGAAGGCACATCAAACGCTCAAAACCAAGACAACGCTGAACCCGATAATCCACTCAGGAGGTCATCTAGGCAAAGAAGGCCTACTAATTGGGATGATTATGTTACCTACCTGACTGAAATGGATCCTGGAAAGCTCAATGATCCTATCTCTTACAATGAAGCCATTAGCAGTGATCAGTCTTCTGAATGGAATAAAGCAATGATTGATGAGCTTGAATCCATGAAGAAAAATGACGTTTGGGATTTGGTAGAATTACCCAATGGAGCCAAACCCGTAGGATGTAAATGGGTATTCAAAACAAAACTGGATCCAAATGGTAACGTTGAACGCTACAAAGCGAGATTGGTTGCAAAGGGCTACACTCAGAAAGAGGGAATTGATTATCAAGAGACGTTTTCACCTGTCTCTCATAAAGATTCATTAAGGATCGTCATGGCCCTAGTAGCTCATTTCGATTTAGAGCTGCATCAGATGGACGTTAAAACCGCTTTCCTTAACGGAGATTTGGACGAAGATGTTTACATGAAACAACCTGAAGGCTTTAAACCTGAAGGTGAGGAGCATCTAGTCTGTAAGTTGAAGAAATCCATTTACGGGTTAAAACAAGCATCACGTCAATGGTACCTCAAGTTTGATGAAGTCATGAAGAAGCAAGGTTTTATGAAGAATCAAGTGGATCAATGCACCTACCTCAAGATGAGTGGGAGCAACTTTACTATTCTTGTCCTTTACGTAGATGATATTCTATTGGCAAGTAATAGTTTAGACATGTTGCATGAGTCGAAGCGGTTACTTTCTCATAACTTCGACATGAAGGATCTCGGAGAGGCTTCTTACGTCATTGGCATCGAAATTCACCGAGATAGACACAAAGGGATCTTAGGATTGTCCCAGAAGGCTTACATAGATCATGTCCTTACACGATATAACATGCAACAGTGCAAACCCTCCGTCGCTCCAGTAGTTAAGGGAGATGTTTTCGGTTCATTCTAGTGTCCGACAACAGAGGTTGAGAAGGAGCAAATGAGCCAGATACCTTATGCGTCAGTAGTAGGGAGCTTGATGTATGCTCAAGTCTGTACTCGCCCAGATATCGCTTATATTGCTGGAATGTTAGGCCGTTATCAGACTAATCCTGGCGTAGATCACTGGAAAGCAGCTAAGAAGGTACTTCGATATCTGCAAGGGACGAAAGACTATAAACTGACTTATAGAAGAAGTGATCATTTAGAAGTGGTGGGCTATTCTGATTCTGACTTTGCAAAGTGCAAAGATGACAAGAAATCCACTTCGGGCTATATCTTTATGTTAGCAGGCGGCCCTATCTCATGGAAGAGTCATAAACAACAGTTGACCACAACTTCCACAATGATGGCAGAGTACATTGCTGTTTATAACGCAACCTGTCATGGAATGTTGCTTAGAAATCTGATCACTGGACTCAAAATCGTAAATTCCATTTCTAGACCATTGAAGCTTTACTGTGATAATTCAGCTGCCGTTAGTTTCTCGAACAGTAACAGTTCGACTGGAGCTGGTTTATATCTTGATACAAAATATCTGTTCGTACGTGAACGAGTTGAGGAAAATAATCTTTGTATCGAGTATATTAGTACTAAGGATATGCTTGCGGATCCGATGACTAAAGGTCTCCCTCCTAAGGTTTATGAAGAACATGTTCGGAATATGGGATTTTGTAAAGACCTTATTTGAGCATATTGTACTAGCTTATGTTTTATGTTAATGAAATTTCCTCAGTTTGATTTTGTATGTCTCTTAGAATATGTTCAACCGGTATAATGGCATATTGACAAATAAAGTTACAAATCAAACAAAGGGCTTACGCGTATTTTGATCATGACGATTAGGTTTTAAATTAAGGCTATAGTATGATTAATGGGGGTCCTGAGTCGCATAATGATTCAACGGCTGTATTTCTCTGCTATACTACTTGTTTAAGGCTAAAATGAGTGTTCACTCCTGATCAGGCTTATCTAATACTCATAGTAAATGATTACTCGGCTAAGTGGGAGAATGTAAGATTAAATATATTATGTAACAATATTTAATCTATAGCCATTATAATCATTTACATAATATAGATCAAAATATATTATAACCTATTAAATAAATTAGTTGGTAATTGTTGATGGACCATATTACCCTTATTAACTAATTAGGTTTCCTCCTGGGTGCTTATATAAGGAGAATTATGTGGAGGTTAAAGTGTTACTCAGTTACACATTAGACACAACCCATTAGCCATAACATCAATAATCGACCTCCTCTCCTAATCGAATCCCCTATTCGATTTCTAAGTCCCCATCATCAGTCAGCACCCTAAGGAGGAACCAGATCACGATGACAAGCATGTCGAACTCCATTACTGGATTCTCCACTGCACTTTCTGCTGTGACAGGTATGTTTTATTGTTTTCCCTCATGTATAAACAGAACTGAACCAACATAAAGGACATAACCTGATTGGTTTTTCAAACATTAAGGATGTTTTCTGAGCTTATTAAAGATAAATGACATACTTTGTAATATATGACATACATAAAGGACGAACTTTGAAATTTACTCTTACGATAATAAAAAAGAATCTAGTATTTATATTTAGTTTCTAAAGTACGTGCCACGATATAAGATGCTCTGATTATAAATTACTCTGTCTTAATAAGAATTAATCTATTAGAATTTTTTAATTCTTCGATCACTAAATATTCTGACTTGCCTTCAGTTTATCAAATTGTTGCTGTTGATGATAAGACTAAGTTATTTCAGACGAATCGTTATGGTAACAACCCGCTCCATTTATCTGCTATGGTTGGAAATACGACTGCTACACGGCTCTTGGTGAAGCGCGACCCCAATATGACACGAGTTCTAGAAAAAAAAAACCACTTAATTAATGTCCTTGCGCAACATGAATGTTTACATTATTTTAGAACGTAGAAAGTTCTATATAAATAAACATGCCAGTACGACTGTAGGAGCTGTAACACCCAACAACAAAAAAATTGTTACAAAACTATATCTCAAATATTAAAATTACATCAACACTCCCAATTTAAAGCATGTTTACATCTACTAGTTTAAACTAAATACAATAATTAAAAAAGAATCTAGAATTTTTATTTAGCTTTCTGAAGTACGTGCCACGATCTTAGATGCTCTAATCATAAATTACTATCTTATTATGAATCTTCTGGATTTTTTTTTTATTTTTTGTTAACTATATATTCGAAGTTGACTTCAGTTAACCAAATTGCAGATCTTCATTTCCAGATCGAGAATAAGATTGGCATTCAGCTGATACAAATTTGGTCAGAATGGCAGATAAAAAGCATGCCAAAGATCTAGCCATTTACCAAGCTGCATTAGATGATGACTGGGGTTATGTCAGTAAATTAATGTTCGGTGGACAAGGAAGCCTCTTGACAGAACGGATAACAAGCTTTGGGGATACGCCACTACACATCGCCGTGGGGACGAATCGCTCCAATCGTTTCGTCAAGGAGCTTGTGGAATCTATTGTTCCTGCGGATAAAAAGGTTACCGAGTCAGATTGGTTAAACAATCCCGTTGGAGAACAAGTAACCTACTCTTATAAGGAAACCAAATAAAATAAAATTAATATAAATCCTAAATCTTCTTACTTATAAATAAACTAAAGCATCTAGCATCCTTCAACTTTTAAGTATTGATAAGATTAGTTCCAACAATTCCCACCGTTTTGTATATTGTTTCCCCTCCCATTTTATTAAATTCAAATATGTCGTTGCAACATGCTTTTTCGTCTATGCTTCGACAAGCATATTATTCAAAATTGAGTTTACAATTTGCCGCCACATTTGTTGGATTAATCTTGACAGGTCAAGTCGGGTCGGTAGCAGTATGTTTTTAATGGGTCAAGTATTTTTAATTAGTCATGTGTTTTTTACGTTGAAGTGTTTAGCAAGATTAAGTTAGTGGGGTTAATGGGTTAGTGGCCCTAATTATTAGTTAGTGGGTATTTATTTTATTCTATATAATGTAAGTTTTAGCATGATTGAAATACGACTTCAGTTTATCAAATTGTTGCTGTTGGTGAAGCGCGACCCCAATATGACACGAGTTCTAGAAAAAAAAAAACCACTTAATGTCCTTGCGCAACATGAATGTTTACATTATTTTATAGAACGTAGAAAGTTCTACGTAAATAAACATGCCAGTACGACTGTAGGAGCTGTAACACCCAACAACAAAAAAATTGTTACAAAATTATATCTCAAATATTAAAATTACATCAACACTCCCAATTTAAAGCATGTTTACATCTACTAGTTTAAACTAAATACAATAATAAAAAAAGAATCTAGAATTTTTATTTAGCTTTCTAAACTACGTGCCACGATCTTAGATGCTCTAATCATAAATTACTATCTTATTATGAATCTTCTGGATTTTTTTTGATTTTTTGTTAACTATATATTCTAACTTGACTTCAGTTAACCAAATTGCAGATCTTCATTTCGAGATCGAGAATAAGATTGACATTCAGCTGATACAAAATTGATCAGAATGGATGATAATGTTCATCTCACAGATCTAGAAATTTATAAAGCTGCATTAAATGATAACTGGGATTCTGTTAGTACATTAGAGTTAAGCCTATTGACGAAACAGATAACACACTTTGGGGATACGCCACTACACATCGCCGTGGGGACGAATCGCTCCCATCGTGTCGTCAAGGAGCTTGTGGAGCTTGTGGGTACCGAGTCAGAGAGGCTAAAATGCTTGTTTGAGAAGAATCATTTTGGAAACAGCCCCCTCCACATCGCTGCTATGGTTGGAAATACGGAGGCTACAAAGCTTTTGGTGGGGCTCGATGAGACACAGGCACTAGTTGCAAATGGCGACAGTAATATGCCACTGCAATTGGCCGCCTGGCATGGAAATAAAGAGACGCTAGAATACTTGTTGACAGTGCCAAAAGAGGGAGGAAGGTGTGATCTATACACTGAAAAAGCTGGCGTTGATCTCATTACTCGCACAATTATGGCTGGATTCAACGGTAAGTCACATATATATGGATCATATCCTACGAATGGGGTGGTGGTCTATTGGTAAAAACAAAGCCTTTAAACACCCACCTTGGGAGGGGAAGTCTTGGGTTCAAGTCACTCAGACAGCAGTGAATAAAATAATTTACCGTTCAAAAAAAATGTAGATTATATCCTAATTAAGACAATGCCATTGATTACGTATACTAATCATTAACACTGATTCTTCTTCACACATTAAACACAAAACCTTTCAATCTTTCAAGCATGTTTGGTTTAGCTTTTCAAATATAGGTTGAATTTGGTGATGCAGATGTTGCGTTAAGAATAATCAAGGACCACCCAGACATTGTGTTTGAATACAACAGTAAGCAGGGTCAAAGTGAGCAGGGCCAAAGTAAGAAGGGCAAAACAGCTTTGGAAATATTAGCTCAAAAACCCGAAAATTTTGCAAGCGGGAGGAGGCTTGGATTTTGGGGACGTTTTATCTATTCATGTAAGCTTTCTTTTAATCTACCTAGGGAAAATCATGAAAATGAGCAGCTGATCAAATTAGGCATTGTCTTTCTCTATTTTAAAATTAGTTAAGCCACAACCCATAAGAACTCATCAATTAATGAAAAAAGCCAATGCCTATTTTAGTCAACGTGCTTAAATTTTCATGATTTCCCATAAGAACTCATCAATTAACTTGGTTAGAAATGAAAAGGAAAAAAAAGAGTTTATAATTATGCAACTTATACAAATAATTACGCTACATATACCGATAATTATGCAACCCATGCAATAATTATGCACATACATCAATAAGCAACTTATCAAAATAATTACGCAATTTATATGATAATTACACAAACTATTTATAGTTACGCATATATACATACAACACATCGATTTTAATTTTTTAGATAAAATATAGTAAGACTATACTCAAATTGAAGAAATTAAAGAGAATAAAATGTTCTATTGATTTTATAGTGAAGTTTCTTTTTTAAATAATATCAAGTTTATATAAATGGAAACACATTTTTTATAAAAGAACTCATTCAAGTTTATATAAATGGAAAACACATTTTTTTCAAAGAACTCAATCAACTCCATGATTATCTTAAAGCCTTTCATTTTCTATCCTCAAACCCATGTAATACATGGGTCTATAACCTTGTTTCTTAATAAAAAAAACTTAGTGAGTGGTTTAGGTAGGTGCGTTGTGGCTGTCTACGTGGACTACCACATAGGCGAAATTTCATAGTTCTCTTTTGTTTATGGTTTTTAATGTTTCTGTGTTTGTTTGGTGCAAGTGATACCTATGAACAACACTGAAGGAGCTACGGATTCAGTAGTGATATCAATAAACAACAATGAAAGAGCTACTGATTCAAAGGAAACCTTGTCAAGGATTTTTAGAAAGGTATATGGCTCTAGTTTTCATTTATATCTAATACTACTTGAAAACCCAATCTATCTTTATTCTACAAAATGACACCAAGAATATCATAAAAAAAAAGTAACCCGGACACCTAAGATTCTCAAGTTGGAGAACAAAGTCATGTTAACCTCATGCAATAGTTATAATCGCTTTAAAGGCGTGTTTAAAACCATGAGTATCTACTTATTACATCCTAATGTTTCGAAGGTCTTTAGGATTGCATATAAGGTGATAGGCTGTTTCAGATAACCAATTTGTATTCATAATATGGAGTCTAGAAGGAATATAATCACAACGTGCCGGTCTTTTTAATTTTTTTGACATATTCTCTTGAACAGTGTATTGCTGGATTTCTGAATGCCCTTGGATGCGTAGGTACGCTATATATGCCGTTATATAATTGTATATGGTTTTGTTGTATCTTTAGCTAATTTAGCAGTGCCACCTTGATTTCTAGGTGGTTTTGCTTGCTAATTACATGTATGTTGCAATTAGGAGAAGGGGAAGGGTGAGGGTGAGTTTGGACCAAACCTAACAAGCAAAAAGTGAAGTCGCAGTGGGGTGGAGGCGTGGAGCGACTTTCACTTTTTGCAAAAACTCACTCATTTGCTATGTACATAGATCTAGTTGTAGTTAGCAAAACGACCTAGAAATAAACTAAGGTGTTGTTACTAAACTACCTAAAGATACAATAAATTCTTGTATGTATAACACTACCCTCTTTAAAGTTTGACATATATACTATTTGTAATTGTAGCTCCAATAGTGAAGAGGACCTATGATATCAAAGTAAATGAAAACAGGAGCAACTTACTTGTAAAACATATATGCAAAATTGTTATTGAACAAGGCGATCACGATAAAGCTTGGACGATTTTAGGATCTGCATTAGTTACAGCTGTCAAATACGGGACTCATGAGCTTATTGAAGAATGCATACTAACCTACCCAAGCATAATCTGGTATGATGGGGATAATGATAGGCGGTTCCATAAACCCAAAGAACGGAAAGGTTATAGGTTTAGTTTGTTCCTTGAAGCCATAAGGCACCGCCAAGAACGAGTGTACAATCTTGTGCACCAAATGTCAGGCCACAAAGTATTTGCAGCAACACCACATGATGGTTTAGAAAATGCATTACATATAGCTGGAAAGTTAGCTCCAACTCATCGACTTGATGTTGTGACGGGTGCAGCTTTGCAAATGCAACGTGAGCTTCAATGGTTCAGGTGATCATTATTCTAGCCTAGGCATAAAGAAAATAGTTGCTTTGATTTTGTTCTTAACAAACACTGCACATCTTCGTGTAGGAAGTCGAAAAACTTATAACAGAACTTTCCTATAAAGAAGCTGAAAACAAAGAGGAGAAAACACCAAGAATGCTTTTCACCATAGAACATAAACAGTTACTAAAAGAAGGGCAACAATGGATGAAAGACACAGCATCTTCATGTACTGTGGTAGCAGCTCTCATAGTAACAATGGCATTTGCAGCGGCATTCACTCTCCCAGGAGGAAATCAAGATGATGGCACACCGTTGTTTCTAAACAAGAAAACATTTATGCTTTTTATTGTATCAGATGCCATTGCTTTATTTTCTTCGTCAACTTCAGTGTTGACGTTTTTAGGGATTCTTACTTCCAGATACGCGGAAGCTGACTTCCTTTACGCCTTACCAAAAAGACTGACAATTGGACTTATTTCGTTATTCATATCCATAGCAGCAACTATGATTGCATTCAGTTCGGCTCTTGCACTTATGCTGAAACATAAGGTTACATGGATTGCAGCTCCACTTGTTATAGCTACGAGTATTCCGGTGTGTTTATTTGTCTTGTTGCAGTTTCCTTTACTTGTGGAGCTAGTTAAATCCACGTATGGAAGAAGTATTTTTCACCGGCAGAATACGCGCTGGGTTCATTAGCTCTTTGTATATATATATATATATATATATATATATATATTGCGAACATCAAAGCACAAATACCAGAAGGGTTTGTTAAATACTACTACATGTTTCGGGCTAATGTTCGTATTATTTGAAAACATGTAATTTGTATTGTTTGAATCACAAATAATTCATTTTAAGTTTTTAATTTGAAATGTCACAAGAAATGATAGAAACCATTTTGAATTAGGCCAAAGGGGAGGTAATCCGACCAAATGGAACGGATGGGTGCCGTCAAAAGTTAACTAGTATTTCTTTTGGAGAGTAACACACAAATTTTATTTTATATATTAACAAATGATGAAAGCCCTTAACAAAAGTGTAGGTTTCCAGGTTTAAGTGTTTGTTAAATGTATCTACCATCAATAATAGAAAAAAAACTGGTTTTTGGCACTTTTCGTAAGTCACATGGACCGTAACATTAATCGATGAAGTAGTTGAATCGGAAGTGGTTCCTTTACTTTCGTCCACCTTCTTTATCTCCATTTTCTTGTGGGGTACCCGGCAAGGGTAATTCAATGCGATTATTTGTAACAAAGTGTATATGCCGAATAAAATATTTTTCATAACTAATGGTTATTTTATTATTTGATAAATGAGTAAAAATCTAATCTAACTTATAATAAAAGACTACAAATAATGACCCATGACATTCTCTCCTTCAACCACATAAAATTTATATTTATATTTGTTTAATAAATTTATTTTAATATTAATATTAATTAATTAATAACCAATATATAGATATCACTTATTTTTATCTTTATCTTTATCTTTATCAAAATTAATAAATAACTTCGATTTGGCAATTTAAACCCTTTGTTTTTTTACTTTTAACCCAAATTTTTTCATATTTTCCAATTTAATCCCAACTCTTTTTTATTTTCAATTTTGGTCCACCGTACTTTTCATCTCTCCCAAGATTTTCGCTTTGTTCTAAATTTTGTGAGTTAATGCACCACAACGTGTGTGTGTGGGGTTCAACATTTTTTCGTATATTTTTTTTCCCGTTTGATTGTCCCGTCGCGTCACATCTATTTTACTGTGTTTGACAAGTTCGTCCAACACGCAGGTCCTGGATAGACTTAGTTATTTTTTTTTATGTTTTACGTTTCGGTTTAATTTCTCAGCAATGAGCGTGCGTGATTCAAAGATTTTACGTCTGCTTTTCGCTCGGCGTTATTTTTTCCCGTTTTTATTTATTTTGTTTTTACGAGCTTTTCCGGTGTTGGTTGTCGCTGATAATGGTATACTATTGCTACTACTTAACATAGTTTTATGACAAACGCTGCAACGCAGGGGCTTAATACTAGTAATTTAATAATATTAAAACAGGATTAAGTTACTTTTTCATACTTTATATAACATTTCTTTAGGGCCAAACTATCTACACACTTAGGGTTTTCCTACGCAGCGTGTAGACCTATCATGTTGGGCCCGGTCCTGACCCATCATATCAGCGGCTACGTCGCGACCTTGACAGGCAGAACTATCTGTTGGAGTGGGTGGTTGCGGAGCTGCAAGAGCGCCGACAACGTGACAGGTTACCTCCACGACCCTACGTTCCGGATGCGGAATGGGATCAGCAGGAGGAGCAGCAGGATCCACATGATTCACTGCCATAGTATTTTATCATTTTGTTATTTATGTACAAACTTTTGCTTTATATATCAAACTTTTGGTGTACATATAAAACTTTTGCTGTAAACGGTGTAACATATTCGAACAGTATCCGGGTATTTCCACTTATTTAACGCTATAATATTTTAACGTTATAGTATTCGAACCGTGTATACCTTTTCAAAATTTTAACATTATACACTTTTCGACGACATCGACTAAATAAATTAACGACGACGTCGACTAAATAATAAAAAACCAATATATATTTTTAACTCGTTATATATTTTAAGCGAGTTAACGTTGTGTAGGTCCCGTTTTTCCGGTGAGGATCGATAACGAACACCTATCCTTGTTTATCACGAACACGGTAACGGGTGCGGAATCCCCGTGACGGTGCAAACCAAACAAAGTGTATAACACACACGCGAATAATCAATGATACACACTCTATTGATTAAACGGGATGAAAACCGAGAACAAACATATACAAACAATGTTTAAAGACTCTCTCTCAAAGTCTCTCTGATTCATCAGTTTCACACAGAAACTGAGTGGGGTATTTATACTAGACACAGACCAGACATGACGAAACACAAATAACTCTCGGCGAAACACACTAAGTCGACGAAACACATTTTGTTTCGTCGATATACATATTGATCCTATTCTGTTTCGTCAAGTGTTGTTGAAGCCCAACTGAAGTCAAAGCCCAATGTACAAGTTGTGGCCCATGTGTAAGGAATTACGGCCCAGACAAGAATCTGTTTAAATGGTTGCACAATTCCAACATAGGACAAACTATGAGACATCATCATGACATCACTAAGGTGATGTCATGGTGATGTGTTTGCGGGAAAGGCTTGCGGCGTTCCGTGCTTCGCATGTCGAACTCTGGGGCACACGACTGAGGAATGTCGTGACGTCGGACTTGAGCTGGACCTAACCGAGTCGACCCGAACCGAATCTAACCGAGTCGAGTCGCGTCCACATAAAGTGTACCAACAATCTCCCCCTTGGACGCTACTCGTGATGGTTCGTCTTCTGTGTCTTTCATGTCGGAGGATCTTCAAAGTCTTCACGCGTCGTAAGAAGAAAGTGTATCAACAAACTCCCTTTTCATTTAGGTAGTGTGTTAACAAACTCCCCCTTAGAATGAACTCTCTATTGAGTTATGCTCGTGAATCTTTTGACTTGTCAATTCTTCAGATCCTTGTGGTGTTGATGAAGGGTCAGCGGCAACTCTATCATTTTATCCTTTGAGTGCCTCCACTTCGTGTCTTCATTCCAAAGCTTGTCATCGAACTTGTTCTCCTCGCCTTTAGCATCTGCACATGCAAGAAAGCTAAACGCATAATGAGAACAACCGCTTGGAATATAGTTAACATTTAAACAAATGACACATATGAGATCAAATCTCAATCAAACACTGACCGACAACAGTTTGAAAGTTTAGAAAATGATCAATTTTAAACTTTTAACTTTCAAAACTTGTTAACTTCGACGGTTTATGAAGGTGCAATTGTTTTCTGGCTTACGATCAGGATTTTGGGTAGGATAGACTCGAGTTCCAACATCGGTCAATCAAAAATAAACTAGAAGCAAAATCCTTTTGGATTTTATAAAGTTTAAATTAAAACACACCTAAAATCTTTTTGGAATTTTTCATTTTTCAAAAGTAAAGACGGAAAGCAATAAATAAATATATACAAAGATGCAGAAACGAAAAGCAGTAAACAAATATTTACAAATATTCTTTTTGCGAGTTTCGAGGGTAAGAGAATCATATCAGTGTACGGTCACGCCAAAACGCTCTTATTGTTCATTTTGTTAACAATTAGATAAGCATCCTATAACAATTATCGGTATTGTTGTCCACATAAGCTCAACTTATCATATGTAATCATGGCGAGGGGATACGTTAATGTATGATTTATACTTACCGACCGGTGTTCATCCACATCACGACACATTCCCGTATCAAGGTATGCACGAGGATTCATCTTATCGGTGAGTATACCGATTATCATCTGTTTGACCGTATAAAAGAATGTGAGAAACTCACTTATTTTGATTTGAAAACAAGCCCTATGTGATAGAATCACTTATTGATGAGGAACTTGATTTTCGATACATGAGGGCACAGGAACAAGTCCGTGAACAGGTCAGTACTTTCGTACAGCAAAGAAACGAACTTGACTCCCGCAAAGAATCTGTGATATATAATCACTTATTTTGTTTGGACATGTGATTGTTGATCACTTATTGAGGTCGAATGCAATATGATACCCAGATGATAAACAGCATAAAGACCGAATATCTCAGAACCTCGGCAATCTCTCAAACGAAATTTCGGTACTAAGACCATATGCCAATGAGTGGTTCCCACCTGGTCTTCAGTCGATTTAAGATTTATATCACCCTGCACACTTTAAAATGATTGTGAGCCTACCGATACATCTTATATAGAGCTGCTTAAACATTTTTCATTTCGCATTTCAGTTCGAAGAGGTTTCAACAGACCACTGATGTACTATCATTTTCTCTTTTTCTCGCCAGGAAACTCATTTTTGTTTTTCCAATGTTTTTGCGTTTTGAAATTTTTCACTGTTTTTGAATTTTCAAATTTTGGATTTACTCCCCCTAAAATCAACAAACTAAGATAAATTTTAAAACACAAAGGTATTTACAAAAACGATTTCCCGATGTTGGTTAACTCATGTTTTACCTCAATGCCGTTTATCAAAATTAATTTTTAATCAGAAATGATTTATCGAATTTTGGGAAAATCAGTTGGCACATCGGTAAGCGGTGCGGACCATGACAACATTAACGAGTTTCATAGTGAAACAATCACGTGTGAGGTGATATTCGAGTTCAACGTGTCAGGCCAAAGAGTGCTACATGAGATGTTAACAATTTATAAAGCAGCTTAAATATCGACAAGTATAGGAGAGATTAGAAATTTAAAACCGTATCCTGCAACTGCTTCGTGCATTGCAAGGAATCTGAGCGCTCTCCCAAACTGGATATCCACCCGGTGTGGACTTCAAAGTCGATTTTGTAGCTACTGAGAAATCTCTTCACAGCAACAAGATCAGAAACCTTTGGGTCCGGCTGGTCTTCAACATTGCACCAGCGAAGGTTTTTGTCTTTCTCTTTCAGAAGTAGTGTGCGGTTGTTCAATCCACGCCAAGGCATCCGCACACCCGGTTGGTTTGTTCAACAAACACATTTTCTTCATTCACACCACGAAGAAATGTACACTACACGTTTATCTTGTTGATTTTGAACATCAGACGTGCTGCAGGTGCGTACATTTTGATTTGAATCTACCCTGGGGACCCGATTAAAGCCTTGAACAATCAAACTCTTGGAATGATTTTCAATTTGTCGAAGTTTTCAATTTCTTTCGACAGACAATTCTGTCTTCTTTTCTTTTTCTCTCCATCAAAGGCAACAAATTCTTTTGTCGCCGATCTTGTGCATGAACATTCCACTATCAACAATCCGATGACTATCGATAGTTCCTCCTGGAACATCCTACACACTCACTCAGAGATTAGGTGGAGAGGGGGACCCAAGCCTTCATAGACTTAGGTTGCCCCTGAGAATCAAGAAATGTAATTTCAATCTCTTGATGATTTTCAAATTTCACGCCTCCCCCTGAACCTTCACCTGTTTTTGGTTTCCAAGCTTGTTTCCATTTACCAGATTGTGTATTAATTACAATTTCTGGTTTTAACGGTTGTTGTGAACTTGGTTTCCTTTTAACATTTTCCTGTTTTAAAGCCTTTTCGATCACCTTCACATTCTTATGTCGTTGTTTTGTTTCATGTTCTTTAATAGTGCGTTTATCATGTTTTGGAGAAACAGGACGACTTTGTGAGTGACCTTGTTCAGAAGGGGCTCTTTCTACAAAATTTGGTTTGGGCGAGTTTGTGCAGTCTTTAATGATGTGCCCAAACTTCCCACATTTGAAACAAATTCTCCTTTCAACAAACTTAGGAGAACCGGTTCGACTTTCACGTGTTGAACCTGTAGAACCTGAAGTACTTACTTTCTCATCACACCCTTTTGTGTGTTGGGTGTAATTGTTTTGAGCGTTACGTTTTAAAATCTTGACTTGTTGGACAAAATCGGTGTTTGATTTGTTTTCAAAAGTCTCAATTTTATCAGTACCATTGGATGCTACAAATTTAACATCATTGTTTTTCTTCTTGAAACGAGCTCCTTTGGTCTCAACCTTCGGTTGTGAACCTTTAGAATTTTTAGCTCGCTGCTGTTGCTGTTTACCCTTAAAAGCGATAGGTTGTTGCTTCGTTGGTGATTTTTGATTTCCAAATTTTCTTCTAACTTCAGCTTTTGGAATCGGATCACACTGAGTTACTGAAACTCTCGGGATCCCCTTTTCCAAAAACTTACTGGTAGAATCTTCAAACACTTTATCAATCAAAGATTGATTGACATTTTTAATTGGAAAAGCTGTGTTTGAATAAATTTTGTCATCACCAACTAAAGTATACAACACGTTATCACTTTTAATGGTAGACACTGTCTCAGTGATAGGATCTATCTCTTGTTTAGCACCAGTTGATTGCACCACAGGAGTAGGAGGATCACACAGAATGTGATTCTCAAAAGGCACTTCTACTCCTTTGTTCTTTTTAAGAGATTTATCCTCATCACTCACATCTGGTTCATCATCTGACGAATCATAGTCCTTAACTGTGGGAGGACTTTGTTCCGTACCAACAGATGCTGAATTTTCAGTTGTTCCAGATGAGCCCTCCGAGGAACTGTCCGGTTTGAACCCTAATCCTGTAGTAACTTCCTCATAATCGAGAGGCACACTTGGTTCGAACCGAGGCATATCCTCTTCATCGGGCATCTTGGTATAGTTGCCCCTCAATGGAGGTGGACACGCCTTATACCCTACGCCTTTCACGTTCCCTTTCAGTTGTTGAACGTCAATTATGTGATCGAGCACAAATCGGGAGTTAGAATAACTCTCCAACTTTTGCTTGATTGCATCATGCTCGCATTTGGCAATGGCTAGTTCCTTTTTGGTTTCCTCAACGATGTTAATGTAATCGTTAATACTAACTTGTTTATGATAAACAGTTTTGGTCACTTCGGAAACACTTTTCTTTAAAGTTTCAATTACAGATTTAAAATCCTTTTCGTTTCTAACTAAAGCCATATTTGCCTCTTTGCACTTAGACAGTTCAATAACCAAACTCTGATTGTGACTATGAACCGTTTCAGATTCACGTTTCAATTCCGCACATTCATGTTTCAAATCAGCACATTCATGTTTCAAATCAGCACAATAACTACATATGCTAGGAGTTTCGGATTTTACCTGACTTGTAGAAGCTGTGACATTAGCCATAAAGGCAGTCTGAGAAGAGAAAGATCCATCTTCAGTGAGAATCTTCTCCATTTCTTCTGATGTAGCATCAGCTTTCTTGATCAAGTCAGAATTTTGACATTTCATCTCCTTGGCACCATTCGACAAACTATCACTCACACCTGAACATTCACCATCATTGACATTCTTGACAATTTTAGCATTAAACACAGTTCCTCCTTGATCTCCACTTCCCAATTTTACAGACCAGGAGTCAACGGCTTCATTTGAGTTGGACGTGTATGTACTTGTTTGATTTATGAAAGGATTTTGGTTGCCTTGTTGAGGTTGAGCTTGAGGTTTAGGGGGCCAAAGGTAAGCACTTTGATTGAACTGTGGTTGAGTAGTGGTAACTTGAGGTGGAGGTTGATCTTGAGATTTGTAAATGGATATTGATTGTGAAAGATAATCTGCCATCGAAATCTGATTTTGAGCTAGTTGTGAGTTCAGACTCGTATAACTCATGTTAAATAGACGTGAGTGAAAAACCTGATCAAATACTTGAAAACACAGTGTTAACCCACTTTTGCAAGTCCTCTGTGTAAAATTGACAACACACCACGAAACACTTTCCACGAAACAACCTGGAGTTATCTTGATGACGAAACAAAAACAAGCCCAATCAATATCCGACGAAACAGATTCAAACTGAAATGGTTTTGGGCCCAATCTGTCGACGAAATGCAAGCCCAATATAGAAGCCCAAGTGATGACGAAATGGATTTAATTATCGACGAAACAGGCTTTGGGTAGAAGTCGACGAAACAAGTGAAACAGGCCCAAATAATGTTAATGAAACACAAGCCCAAAGTGACGAAACAGGCCCAAATTTGTTTTGTTTTACAAACGACGAAACAGTTGTATTGTGAGATTTAAAAAAATACCAGCCGTAATGTTTGACTGGATGATTAATGAACGACCTCAATTCAGTTATAAGCCCAACTTGTTGAAGGCCCAATGTCGACGAGAAGCCCAACTAAATTGAAAAACCCAAATCAGCTTTGTTGAAATGAGGATCCGACGAAACTCAAATGAGTTAAAGGATGTCGACGAAACAAATGGATGGATAATATCTGATGAGTTTGATGAGATATTTTCAAGTAGTCCTTATCTTGCTCTGACAATTAGCCACAATATTCAAACCTACACTATGTCTATTTCAACATTTCATCATCACAATGTACACATAGTCAAACAATTATACTTTAACCACAAACACAATAAATCAAACTACAATTTAGATCAAACACAAATATAATGAAGAACAGTATGAGGATTCTGGCCAGATTTATCACCGGATAAATTTTCCGAACACGATTTTGCTTAAAACTTTTAGTAAAAACCCGGTTTTTAATATGTAAAGATGCACACAAACATGGTTTTCGATAAAACTTTTAGCAAAACAACAAGATAAACACTGATTTTATCGACTTTTTCCAGAAAATATATAAAATTTTTAAGAACACAATCCGAAAAAAAATCACTAAAAACCACTTGATAAAAACCCAAACTTGTTTGGTTTTAAACAAGGATTAGAGCCAAAGCTCTGATACCAATTGTAGGTCCCGTTTTTCCGGTGAGGATCGATAACGAACACCTATCCTTGTTTATCACGAACACGGTAACGGGTGCGGAATCCCCGTGACGTTGCAAACCAAACAAAGTGTATAACACACACGCGAATAATCAATGATACACACTCTATTGATTAAACGGGATGAAAACCGAGAACAAACATATACAAACAATGTTTAAAGACTCTCTCTCAAAGTCTCTCTGATTCATCAGTTTCACACAGAAACTGAGTGGGGTATTTATACTAGACACAGACCAGACATGACGAAACACAAATAACTCTCGGCGAAACACACTAAGTCGACGAAACACATTTTGTTTCGTCGATATACATATTGATCCTATTCTGTTTCGTCAAGTGTTGTTGAAGCCCAACTGAAGTCAAAGCCCAATGTACAAGTTGTGGCCCATGTGTAAGGAATTACGGCCCAGACAAGAATCTGTTTAAATGGTTGCACAATTCCAACATAGGACAAACTATGAGACATCATCATGACATCACTAAGGTGATGTCATGGTGATGTGTTTGCGGGAAAGGCTTGCGGCGTTCCGTGCTTCGCATGTCGAACTCTGGGGCACACGACTGAGGAATGTCGTGACGTCGGACTTGAGCCGGACCTAACCGAGTCGACCCGAACCGAATCTAACCGAGTCGAGTCGCGTCCACATAAAGTGTACCAACACGTTGTAACCGGAGGCGAATTTATACCACAAATATGCCGAATGACCAAACAAAATTATGAAAGCTTATATACGCTGCGTATAGCTCTATACGCAGCGTATATAAACCTTGTGAAAAACTGATGCTTCAAGCCCACCAAAATGACCCCAAAAGTTCAGATGGTTTATATACGCTGCATATAGAGCTATACGCAGCGTATACAAACCCTTGTTTTCTGTGCAATGATTGCTGGTCAGGCATTGAGATCCATAGTTTACCTATGATGCGTATAGCTCTATATGCAACGTATAGGTGTAACCCTATATGTTGAGTATAGACCTATACACAGCGTAGGTAAACCGTGATTCAACTAGGGTTTGGTGTGCCAATAGGTACCCCCTTTCTTTATTTAGGGCCAAGTAGGGATTTAGGTGATAAAAAAAATAGTGAAGTAAAATATGGTGCTAACACGTGTGTAAATTTGTATTCATTTATAAAGTAGTAGAGTATACTATATACTGTAAAAACGTACTATATTTTTTATTATTTGTAGAATAACGAGTTGAAGCATGCCCTGCGCGTTGCGGCAGGATCTCAGTTATGAATGTTTTAGTATGAGTATATGAGTTGAGAATTTCGCAGGTTTGTGCAAACCTTTCTTTTCCTTATGCTTATCCCTATCCTACACTATCTTACTCAAGCATTTTATTTCAGAAGTCAAAAAGCGTTTTTAGGAATGACCTAAATTTGAACCGAACATGATGGTATATATTTTTTAAGGAGAACGGTTACTTGAAAAGTGAATCGGTATATAATTTTGACAATAGTTACTTGTTGGCTTAAATGGTTTCAGTGAAAATGACAATTGGGCAAATAAGTGATGTACCATATAATCGTTCTATTTTTGGTTTGTTTTGTTTTTTATGACGCTCATTCTAATAATAAAAAAGGGGAATGATTACCAAAAAAAACTGAATGTATATATGTATATTTCGAAGTCCTTTTCGTTGATTTTTTTAACCCACCAAACTGAATGAAAATAAGAAAGCATGATTGTTTTCTCAGATTAACGAAAAAAGATGAATACCACAAAACTTTATGAAAAACCCACCAAAATGAATAAATCTATACCGAAAATTAATCTGAGTGGAGGCACAATAAGAACCGAGGGCACGTACACCGACCCCTTGGTGATTCTTGATTACCCAAATTACAAAAACTGAAGTTGATGATGCGAGTTAATCTTGTTCTACATAAAAAAAGTAGTAGTAGTAGTAAAAAGAGAAACTTAAGTAATTAATTATTTTTAGACAAAGATAACTTGATTCTTGATCTGCATCGAAAACTTGAGAAGTTCGAAAATTCGTTAGATGTGATTAATTATTGCATAACCAATCTTCATCTCAAAAATTCTGAAGCTGAGATGTTAGGTATTGGTTACAAGAAGGTTCCTCCTCGTACTAACCACAACTATACATCGACACCTTCGATTGATCCTGAAATTGCAGATTTCATTCCGACTGCTCCATTGGCTGTTGATCCTTTGAGTGAGGAAGAGTCCGAATCCGAATCCGAATCAAAACAAAAGATTTCGAGTGATGCTAAAACAAATGAAATTGATTTGAGCAAAATTGAAAGTTTGATTAACTCAAATATTTTGGAAGCCATAAATCAAGTTCAAAATGTTCAAAAGCCAAAGCCTAAAAACAAGGTAAAACGAATGTTAAAAACATTTCAAAAACCAACTTTGTGAAAGACGAAAGCTTTAACAAAGAAGGTGAAAGAATTGAAAAAGGTTCAAATTCTGAATTTGGGAAACAAAAGGCAAAAGGCTCAAACGGAGCATCCTCGTCCTCGAACAGTCAATGTGAGGATGATCAACAATAAAAGAATGAAAAGATTAATAAACGACGATGCTACAAATGTCGTTTGAAAGGACATTAGCCGCAAACTGTCCAAACGACAATGGAAAGAGTCTTGTTGATCCTAATCTTGACAAACCTTTTGTCACCAAAGTCCAAACCACAAAATGAACCTAAAAGGAATGAAAAGAAAAAGTGGTAAAAAATAAAAGGGAGAAATACCTAAGGTTGTAAAACAAGAAAGCAAACATGTTTCTAAACCAAAGGTTAAAAATAAAAAACAAAAGGATCAGGAAACTAACTCATCATATGATGATAGCCGCCGTGGTTCAGATCGTGGATCAGAAAGTTCTTTAGCAAAACGTGAAAGTCGTCAGAAAACTCGTGAACAACGACCAACTCATGTAACTTCCTGACCAAAAGAACAAGATCAACAATCTAGAGGTTCTTACAACCACAATGTTAGACCTCATGCTCAAAATCGTTACGTTGATAACCGATTTTCACTGGCCAGATTTCATGGTCAAAGACAACATTCGGGTTACCAACAACGACATACTTTTCATGATAACGAGCAAACCAAGATTTGATAAAAGTATTAGACCTCAGCACAGTCAAAACTTTAGATATCAAAACTCTGGTAATCGCTTTAGTCCACATATATATAGAGAGAGACACAAACACACTATGTTATAACATGAGTTAAGTAGAGGAAATATTAAATAGTTATTATTGAAGATTTAGAATTTAAACCGAAAAATGGTGAAATAAAAAAGTGGATGAAAATAAAGGAAACGGGAAAACATAAAGTTGGACTCACAAAACTATGACATGCGGCACTCTAATGTACGTACTCATTAACATACACGGAGTGATATGTGTTGGAAATTTTGAAAACTAATATTATATTATTGAATAATATATTATTTAGTGTGATTAAGTGAGAGATCATAAACTTTAATTGTGTTGTAACTTTAATGTGTGGGAAGTTGTGCTTGTCCCACATTGGTGGAAAGATAAATATTTTGTTGATTTATAATTATAATTCTCTACACGAATGTATTCTTATGTGACAACTCACACCCATTGGTAACCAAGAGGGTGCGAAGCACCCCACGCGCCGGAGCTCAGGACCGGGACAGGGGCGTAATGTGGCGTTTTGATGTTGCACGCTCGCTTGGCTTGGAGCCGCCTTTACTATTTTTTAGATGTAGCTTGGTGTGGTCAGCTAGAGATTGTCATTGAATTCTAGAATTTATTTTTATTCAATTTGTATTCAATGGAGACTTATCATTTCGAATTCTTACAAGTCTATATACAAAGCTTTGTGCTTTGTTTTAGACAAACAGAATACTAAAATCGTATGTTTATACATTACATACATCAAACGAATTCCCTAACTTTTCATCTCTACGCACTCTGGTTTCAGGTATACTTTTAGGTGCTAGGCTAATCCCGACCGTACAATCTGGGAAATAGGTGGGTTCACCTGGGTGGCACGAAATCTGTTTTAAGGGAAGCATCTTGAACGTACCTCAGCCGAAATCTCTTCTTTCATCTATTGTTTATGTCCTTTCGTTGTAATTAGTTTTAAGGATCGTTTGTTTCTTTCTGTTTGTAATTTTGTTCCATAGTTTATTTCATTTTACCAGTTGTAATTCGCAATGGAAACTAATAAAAGTGTATTTTCTCTTATTTTTTATAAACAGTTTGTTTTCATTATTAGAAAACTTTTGTGGTTTGCATTGGTTTTGTAAACCAATTCATCTTTGTCTAAGAGGATTAATATTTTAGTTTGGTTTTGTGTAAACCTAAATTTTTGGAAACTGATTATTTGGTATCTCGTTTCAGAAATGGCTATTGTTCCTGCTACTACAATAACAACTGTTGGATCTACTTCCACTGCCATGGGACCATTAGTTGGTACCCAAGCAGCCAAGCCGTGGCTAATCATGCTGAGAAACAAGAAAAGTTCACTGGTTTGAACTTTAAGAGATGGCAACAAAAGATGTTGTTTTATCTAACCACCTTAAACCTTGCGAGGTTCTTGACTGAGACCCCTCATGTTCTTGCTAAAGGGACTAGTGATGTCCAATCTGTGAGTGCAGTTGATGCGTGGAAACATTCTGAGTACCTATGCCGCAACTATGTGTTGAATGGCCTTTCAGATGCATTGTATAATGTGTATTTCAAGGTTCCAACTGCCAAAGAATCATGAGATTCATTGGAATGCAAATACAAGACTGAGGATGCATGTACTAAAAAGTTTGTTGTGGCTAGGTTTTTGGAATATAAAATGATTGATTCAAAAACTATAGTGAGTCAAGTTCAAGAACTGTAGATTATTCATAGTGACATTTTGTCTGAAGGAATGAATCTTATTGAAACATTCCAAGTGGCAACAATTGTTGAAAAGTTGTCTCCTAGTTGGGTGGACTTCAAGAATTACCTTAAGCATAAGCGAAAGTAAATGACCATTGAAGACCTTGTGGTTCGTCTTCGTATTGAGGAAGACAACAAACTGTCACACAAAGGAAGTCAAGTTGAAGCTTCTGCAAATATAAACCTTGTGGAACATGGTCAATCCTCAAGGGATCACAAGGGTAAAAAAGGCCACAAGTTCAATGGCAAGAGGAAAAACAAATGTGTTGATCTTGGGCCAAAGAAAGGTGGTGTGAAGAAGAAGGTTGGTCCCCTTAAAGGGGAGTGTTACAAATGTGGACAAAATAGTCATGGTGCTGACCAATGCAAAGAGCCTAAATGTGACACAACTCTTATGGTTGATGATGACGGTATGCCTTTAGTGGCCATGATTTCAGACCTCATTGCCATGATGGAGGAGGTAAATCTGGTGGCTAATGAGCCAAAAAGATGGTGGGTTGATACTGGGGCAACCCACCATGTGTGCCCAGACAAGACCCTCTTTAATACGTTTAAAGAGGTGATGGGAGAAGATAAGTTGTACATGGGATATGCTGCTATAGCTGACATCAAGGGAGAATGTGATGTGACCTTAAAGTGGACTTCTGGGAAAGAGCTCACTTTGAAGAATGTGTTTTGTGTTCCTGACTTATTCAAGAGTCTTGTGTCGGGTTGAATGCTTAACAAGTTTGGCTTTCGTTTGGTTTTTGAAAGTGATAGATTTGTTTTAAGTAAGCGTGATATGTTTGGTGAAAAGGGCTATACCCAAAATGACATGTTTAAACTTAATTTAATGTCTGTTAAGAAAAACATGAATAAAAATGCTAATACTTCTGCTTACCTGGTTGAGTTTCCTAATGTTTAGATTGACATTTACATCATGTGTTCTTTAAGAAACACTATTAGACTTTCTAACTTTCTAAATTGACACCTACGTCTCGTATTTTTTTATATAAGTTACACATTCACTTCTAACTTTTGATAATTGACAACTTTGACACTCAAAACTTTTCTATTTAATAACTTGACACCTCATTTTGTTTAAATTACTTTTACGAACTTACAGTGCAACGTGAGACACATTATTATATTTTTTTTATCTACGCCGAACCGCGTTAATGCCGAACCACCACTTTACATCGCTATCTAAATTTAATAGAATATTGTATATTGTATATATCTCCCTAATAATAGGAGATTTCCCTGTACATTATATATACATTGTTGACATGAATGAGAAGGACAGGAATTATATTTTCACATGGTATCACACCTACCCTAACCGATCCTTTTCTTTCCCCACAATTCCCTGCGCCGATCTTACCCTACCTTCTCAACATGTCTTCATCATCTTCCCCTCACCCTGCTGTAACTGTTACCTCCATAAAGAACCTCATACCCGTTACATTGGACATCGAAACCGGGCATTATACTACCTGGTCTGAGATGTTTAAAATCCAGTGTAAAGCCCACCTTGTCTTCGATCACCTTCAACCAAAATCGACCTCCGAAACCTCTTCTTCTGTCACGACCAAAGATAAGGAAAAAGAAACGTCTGCTCCGACCGAGACGTGGGAACGTCTCGACTCCATTGTACTCCAATGGATATACAGTACCATATCCACCGACTTGCTACACACGGTTCTTAAACCAGACACAACTGCTTACGATGCTTGGACCACCATCGCCAACATATTTCAAGACAATAAGGCGACACGAACGATTGATCTCAACAACAAATTTTCGAACACTCACCTGGATCAATTCCCAAACATGTTCGCGTACTGCCAGGCATTAAAGGTGATTTTCGACCAACTCACCAACCTAGGCTCTCCTGTAACTGACGAACAGCTGGTGTTGCAACTTCTCTCGGGTCTCAATGAGCAATACGAAAACACCGCATCTGTTATTCAACAAATGAAACCCCTCCCCGACTTCTATGACACACGCTCCAGATTATGTATGGCCGAATCCAGGAAATTAAGTCAAGTTCGACATTCCGCGCAAACCGCCGGTACGACTCTCACAGCCACCGCTGACACGCAACTTCGGGAGACACGAGACAAGACTACTGATCAGCGGTCAGAAGTTTCTGAACGGGGCCGCGGACGCGGACGCAGTCGGGGTAGGGGTCGCGGACGTCAAGGCAGTGGTCGTGGCAGGGGTAACTATGGTCAGTATGGTGGAGGCGGCTTCAATACTTCCCCTGGTGGCCCTATTCCAAGCGGATACTACCCATGGACTTGTTATCCCCCATGGGCCGGCCCACATAATAACACTTCTCATTCACCATGGGGTGCATGGCCCAACATACCCCCATGTCCCTACCCCACAGCAAACAAAAATAATAACAGCTCAGCAGGTATTCTCGGGCCCAGACCAAATCAATCCTTTGCTGCCAGCCACACGCCCACTGATCTGAATCAAGCGATGTACGCGATGTCTCTCAACGATCCCTCATGGACCATGGATACAGGTGCCACAGGTCATATGACTTCTAACTCTCACCTTTCGTCTGTTTTTAATACTTGCATTAATCGAAATATTATTGTGGGAAATGGTCAAACCATTCCCGTGCATGGACAAGGCGACCTCACCCTCCCCCCTCCCCTCCCACCTTTTAAATTGAACCAAGTCCTTTATGCCCCAACTCTCATTAAAAACTTGCTTTCTGTTCGTCGGTTTACCACCGACAATAAATTATCCATTGAATTTGACCCATATGGTTTTTTGGTGAAGGATCTCAAGACTCGGACCCCTATCCTACGATGCAATAGCTCCGAAGGACTCTACACTTTTGATCCATCCCAAGTCACCAAGATCATATCTCCCACGGCTCTTACGGCAATTTCTCAAGACACATGGCATCAACGTCTCGGTCATCCGGGATTTTCTTCTTTGCACTCTCTTAAAAACTCTAGTTTTATTAATTGTGGAACTTTGAAAACTCATGTTTGTCAATCTTGTGTGTTTGGTAAACATATTAAATTACCGTTTTTTGCTTCTAACAATGTTACCAACATGCCATTTGATATAATTCACAGTGATCTTTGGACCTCCCCGATTCTTAACTCGGGAGGTCACCGTTATTATATACTTTTTCTTGATGATCGTTCAAATTTTTTATGGACCTACCCACTTGCTAATAAATCTCAAGTTTTCTCCACTTTTACTACATTCTACAATCTGATTCTAACTCAATTTGAACGCAAACTGAAACAATTTCAATGTGATAATGGCAAGGAATATAATAATAATATGTTCCAACAATTTTGCAAATTAAATGGAATGCAATTTCGTTTTTCTTGTCCATATACCTCATCTCAGAACGGGAATGCCGAACGAAAAATCCGTTCTATTAACAATATCATTCGCACTCTTTTAGTTCATGCATCCCTACCCAACACTTACTGGCATCATGCTTTGGAGGTCGTCACATACCTTCACAATATTTTGCCTAGTAAAATTCTCAACAATCTTTCTCCTACCCAAACATTATATCATTGCATTCCCTCCTACTCACACCTTCGAGTTTTTGGCTGTTTATGTTACCCCCTCATTCCTCACACTAATATACATAAACTCCAATATCGATCAATGCCATGTGTCTTCCTCGGCTACCCAGCTAATCATCGGGGATATAAATGCCTCGATTTCCACACTCGCAAAATCATAATAAGTCGACACGTCATTTTTGACGAAGAAATTTTTCCTTTTGCAAATAACCCCACCCCCTCTCCACACACTTATGATTTCTTAGCCGCTCCCATACACCCTTCACTTATTTTCGGCTCCCCTCACAATACTCACCCCAATAATACTCCCTCTAATAATTCCACTACTATTCCACAAAATTCCCCTCCCACTGTTTCATTCGGTGCTCCCCACACAACTCCAATTGGCCCACTTCACATCCCACCCAATACTCATTCTCACAGCCCATCCCTCACTAACCCACCTACATCCCCCACTAGCCCACTTTCATCACACCTTCACCCCGGCCCACCCTCACCGCCTTCTAATTCCACTCTCGGCCCAACCTCCTTCGTAAACCCAACACCTTCTCTCGGCCCCTCTTCTCCCATTATCAGTTCCCCGTCTATTTCTAGCTCTAACTCAACCTTCGATACCCCTTCACCATCCAGTACCTCTCCTACTCCTACACCACCTTCTCCCCCCCTTCACCACCCACCCGTACCATCCGTACACGATCTATGGATGGTATACATAAACCGAAAAACATTTTTAATCTTGCCTCCTCCTCTATCGTTCCCATACCCAAAAATCCTAAGGATGCTTTGTCCAGCACGGAATGGCATAATGCCATGACTACCGAATTTAATGCACTTATTAAAAATAAGACCTGGGTGTTAGTTCCCCGGCAACCTCATATGCATGTTTTACGTAGCATGTGGCTCTTTCGCCACAAATTCAGGTCGGATGGTACTTTGGAGCGCTATAAGGCTCGGCTTGTTTGTGATGGGAGCAATCAACAAATTGGAGTAGACTGTGGTGAAACATTTAGTCCGGTTGTCAAACCTACCACCATACGCACTGTGCTATCACTTGCTTTGTCGCAATCTTGGCCGATTCATCAACTTGATGTGACTAACGCATTTTTTCACGGCAATCTAAATGAGACTGTTTATATGTATCAACCCATGGGGTTCCGCCATAGTCAATATCCGGATCATGTCTGTCTCCTACAGAAATCTCTTTATGGTTTAAAGCAGGCTCCTCGTGCGTGGTACCAACGATTTACTGACTTCGTTCTTACCTTGGGTTTTCAGCAGAGTAAATGTGACAACTCTTTATTTATCTACCGGTTTAATGGCAACACTGCTTATCTTCTCATATATGTTGATGACATCATACTCACTACCTCGTCTGACTCCCTTCGCGTTCTTCTTATGGCTCGTCTTTCGGCTGAATTTGCAATGAAAGACCTAGGGCCGCTTAGTCATTTTTTGGGCATTCAGGTTCAGCGACAGGGTGGCAACATGTTCTTGTCTCAACACGTATATACAAAAGAAATTATTGAGAGAGCCGGTATGTCTTCGTGTAAATCTGCGGCTACACCGGTTGACACAAAACCCAAACTTGGAGCTACTTCGGGTGCTGATTTTGATGACCCGACATTATACCGTAGTCTCGCTGGAGCACTACAATATCTAACATTCACGCGACCCGACATTTGCTATGCTGTTCAGCAAGTGTGCATGTACATGCATGCCCCAAAGGTAGATCATTGGAATGCACTAAAACGTATTATTCGGTATTTGCAAGGCACCTCATCTCATGGCCATTGGTACTTCTATGGATTTCTCATTGCGTGCTTACACGGATGCCGACTGGGCAGGGTGTCCGGATACACGACGGTCTACTTCCGGTTATTGTGTCTATTTGGGTCCAAATATTATTTCATGGTCATCCAAACGTCAGTCAGTTATATCTCGTTCCAGTGCTGAAGCCGAATATCGGGGCGTTGCTAATGTGGTTGCGGAAATATGTTGGCTTCGTAATCTGTTGCTTGAATTACACAAACCTCTTACCACTGCTAGTCTTGTGTACTGTGATAATATTAGTGCAATTTACCTCTCCGGCAACCCAGTTCAGCATCAGCGTACAAAACACATTGAGCTTGATATTCATTTTGTTCGTGATCTAGTTCAACGCGGTTCTGTTCGGATTCTTCACATTCCTACGCGTTCTCAGGTAGCTGACATCTTCACCAAAGGTTTGCCTAAGGTGTTATTTGACGACTTCCGTTCCAGTCTCAGCATTCGACCACCTCTCGCTTCGACTGCGGGGGTGTAATAGAATATTGTATATTTTAGGGAAAATATTGTTATTTTAGTCATGTATATATCTCCCTAATAATAGGAGATTTCCCTATACATTATATATACATTGTTGACATGAATGAGAAGGACAAGAATTATATTCTCACAAAATTACTTTTACAACTTTACATCGCAACGACCGAGACATACTTTTTTTATATGTGGCGTTAATGTCACAAACGTGACGTGTGTAACAAAGTCAGAAACGCGTAATATCACATGCAGGCACCACACGTTAATATTATCATTGTACACTGTAATCACAATAGATTATATATGTTACACTGAGTTAGATCGGATATATCAAAACACATGTTTTCATATGGTTAACGCAATACATAACGTGCCAATAGCTATAAACAACTAAGGTGTCGCCGCCCCCAACACGTGGCCTATGGCAACAATCTAGGTACTAAAAAAATTATCAACCCTTATGTCTTCTCAAGTTGTCTTTTCCATCACCCATCATCGGCCACCACCATATATAAACCCAAAACCCCTTAAATCATCAACCCGTATACGGTTAATTCTTATCTCCCAACTTGGTCCTCAAAACCATTGCTTCTGGCAATGACGTACGAGCTTGCACACACAAAGAATTGAGGAATAATTCATCTCAACTCTTTTGTATTAACAAAGAAAACTTATAAAAACTTTACATGATTACTCGATTATTTATATAGACACTATGTTCCTAATTCAACCCAGACTAGGACTTCTATAATAATAAAACATTAAAACAAATTTTAAATTCAAATAACAAACTATTTTTTTATTTTGACTTTTAGGTATGATTAAAAAAGGTTACAGCTAGTTTTTTTTAAATAAATTTCCTAACAATTATTGCTTACAGCTAGTTTTTTTTTATTTAATAAATTTCCTAACAATTATTGCAATAGAAGTAGGTTTTGCTGCTCGCGTTGTGGGGCATTAAGCTGAATATTTCTTTCCCATAGCATGTACGTCTGTGTTTTAGTTACTTGTACATACTACTCATAACACAATCTCAAAAAAATTACATTGAGTAAACAAAGTAAAAAAAATACTACCATACTTTTGCTAAAAAAATTAAAACCATGAAAAAACTACCGCTTGGCATGATGAATACAAATTAAATCGAGCCAACCAATTAAAACAAAACACTACCATAGTCTTGTAAAAAAAATATTAAAACGAATTTTATACTGGGGTAAAATCGTAAATAAACACAAAAAAAATCATGTCGAAATGTAAATCAACTTAAGTTTATATCAACACGTAAATAAAAATAAAGACGTAAAACTCGATTAAAAAACATTTAGAAAGTTAAGGGGTTGTAAGAGTCAATGCAGAAAATTAAAGGGTAAAGTAAAAAAGAAAAAAGAAAACACAAAAAGAAAAGAAAGAAAAAAAATTGACAACACCATTGTAGCAAAGTGATGTTGTCATTTGATATATATAATAATTAGTATCTTGCTGGGTTGGAATATTTTGGGGTAATAAAATTCATTCGCTGTTCAAAAAAATAAAATAAAAAAATAATAGAATAAGTTGACTTCGTTCATTAAATCCAGGACTTCGTTTCGAGATCAAGGAGAACATTAACATTCACCTACTACAACATTTGATCAGTATGACTAATTACAATTACGTAATCAGTGATCTACCGACATGGCGGGCCTAAAGGTGGGCGGGGAGGACCACCGGCCAGGGCCCGATATTTCGAAGGGTATGTTGATCAGTTTTGTTTAAACATAATGTAAAACATGAATAACATACCTGTTACAGCAGACAGGCCAGCAGAAAATCTAGTCAGAGATGCAGCCATTGAGTTTGACATACTTGTCAGGATAATCTGGTTCCTCCTTAGGGTGTAAGATTATGATGGTGATGAACCGAAACTAGGGAGGTTTCGATTAGGGATAGAGAGCCGAATTTGATGTTATAATTATTGAGTTGTTTGTCTAACCCTTTATCTCTCTAATAATATCCATTTATATACACCCAAGAGGAAACCTAATTAGTTGGTCCATCAACAATTACCAACTAATTATTAATAGGTTATTAATATATTTTGATCTATATAATATAAATGATTATAAAGGCTACAAGATTAAATATTATAGCAATTATATATTTAATCTCACATTCTCCCACTTAGCCGTGTAATCATTTATCATGAGTATTAGATGAGCCTGGCCAGGAGTTAACACTCATTTTAGCCTTAAACCAAGAACTATAGCAGAGAAATACAGCCGTTGAATCATCATTCGACTCAGGACCCCCATTAGTCATACTATAGCCTCAATTTAAAACCTAATAGTTACGATCAAAATACGCATAAGCCCTTTTGCGTCTGATTTGTATTTATATTTGTCTATATGTCATTACACCGGCAGAACATATGTTAGAGACATACAAAATCAAACTGAGGAAATTTTATTAATTAAAACATAAGCTAGTACAATATGCCATTAAATAAGGTCTTTAGTAAGGCCCATATTCGATACATGTTCTTCGAAAACTTTAGGTGGGAGACCTTTAATCATCGGATCCGCAATGTAACACCCCGAAATTTTTATGAAACGAATAAAATGAATTGAATTAAAAATCCTAACTTAGTTGGTAAAGTGTGTAGGGTAAATAGTTAAGCATGGAGAAAAGCTTAAATTTAAATACACCCACAAATTTAAGGGGGTAAAGGTATAAAATTATTAAAATTAAATTATAATAACAATTAGATCTCAAAAACACACATCAGGTGTGTCTGGGAGATCGACCAAGAATGAGCACAAGGGGTTAAACCCTAACTTCAAGAAAATCAAGCAATTAAACCCGAAATCAAGAGATAATCCAATGCATGAGCCCTCATTTTCGAGTATCTAACCCCAATCTCTGAAGTGGTAAGTTTAATTTTCTGAAATTATGAATTTTAGGATGAGGGGTTCAACCCAATCTCGAATTCTTGTAACAAATGTGAGAAATCTGAGTTAGGGTTTCTTTTTAGAATGAGACTCATGTTGGATTCTAGGTAAATTGAAAGATATTTTTGTATGAGACTAAATTATGATGATGTGCTATGAATATGATGATTTGATTAGATATAACTATGTGAAATGTTGAAATATGATGCTGTTGTAATACCCGAATCATAGGTGAAATGATGTAGGATAAAAGAATGATAATAACTTGATTGATTTTTGATGGGTTATGAAGCGAACTAGTAGGATTCATGCCTTGTATACTTGTATATGATGCTTGTAAATACAATGCTCACCAAGTGTTTGACGAAATGCTTAAAAGAATAAATATGTGTATTTTGGAAGATGATGGAATGGAATTTAGTTGTACTAAATAAACGAATGAATGTGTTGTTATAGGCGTGAAAGAAGAAGGTTCAAACACAAGGAAATCGGTAGGCTCACAAGATCGAGGTATGTTAATTTATACATACATTTGTAGCATGTTGTATTATGATTACTAATCTTTATTGTAAATTGTCGTTTATGCCAAAAATCATAGTAATGGTAGTTTAAGGAAGTTGAGAAGTAAGTTGTATGATCCGTTATGAACGGATGGTGAAAAAGGAAGGTGTATGAATAAGGTTGCATCATAACCGATTCATCTTAGTTGAACCGGTTATTGGAAAGTTAAGAAAGAAATCTAATGAAGCTTTTCTCAATCCGTCATGTACGGGTTGGAGTACTTGTGTAAGAATGTAAGGATTTGAATTGTTCGTCATAAATGAACCGAATGGAAGTTATGCCATGAATGTTAATATCCGTTACTAACGGGTATGTAAAGAATGGAATGTAATGTCTCTATTGAGACGGGAATGTAATGACCCGTTCAACGGGTAGTAAGCGTAAAGAAAAAGAATGATGTAAAGGCAAGAAATATCTAGACTATTCGATTTAAAAATTGTTAATGTGATTATGGATTAACTCTTTCATTGGTGTTTGATGTAGGTAAAGCCTCAGTTTAATCGGTTTGGCGACTTGGAACGAGCACCCATGTGAAACTCGCCTATAAGCGCTTCCGCTACCTTTAGTAATAAAGTTATGGTCAAAAGTATTTTGTTGTAATTAGTTTTGAATAGTGGTTAAACTTTGAAGTTTAACTTGTTTGGTCTTTTAAAATTTCTCTAGATGTCGGTAATTACCTAAAAGTATGTTTTGGATTTGTAAGTATTTTGAAAGTGTAATTAATTACTTGAAATTAAGTTTGTCAAAACAGGGATTGTTCATATTACAAACGGGTCATGCCTAATTTTTCTAAAAATAATTGTTGAATCTATTAAGTTCTAAAGTATATGGAAAAAGGGGTGTTACAAGTTGGTATCAGAGCCGAGGTTTGAGTGATTCGAGCACAAGTAGTAGTGCTTGAACTCAAACTGACGGCTCGCTCGAAGGTGTGCTCGCTCCATGATCGCCACAAGGTAACGTTTAAGTCGTAATAGATGCAAGTATGTTTGATATGTGTACGATGTAAATATTTAAGTTAAATATATGGGAAGTAAAAATTTGGAAGGTCAAACGGGAAGTTCCAGGAACCGTATGGCTGGAACGGACCTGTAAGGGAATAAAAAAAACACCCAAAAATGGACTTGCAGCAATTCAGCAATCGGGAGGCCGTCGCCGACGGGCTGCTCAGCCGTCGCTGACGCCCCCCCCCCCCCTTTGGGCCGACGCCCTAATTGACTGTCTACGGGACATAGTGGCCGACGCCACTTTTTAGAACCCATCGCCGACGGGCTATAAGGCCGTCGCCGACGACCCGCGGAAGTTTAGTCCGCTGAAATTTTTGTTTTTCACGTTTGGGGTTCCCGTATGATCTAAAAGACTATTTAATAATGGCATAAGATCCTTATAAGCATAATAATAAGATACTTACGATCACAATTTGTGATCACAACGAAAAAGAATTCGTAAGAATTGAGAGTAATGAAGGGGCGTTACACGCAAGCATATCTTTAGTACTAATATACTCAATACAAAGATTATTTTCCTCAACTCGTTTACTTACGAACAAATATTTTGTATCGAGATATAAACCAGCTCCAGTCGAACTGTTACTGTTCGAGAAACTAACGGCAGCTGAGTTATCACAGTAAAGCTTCAATGGTCTAGAAATGGAATTAACGATTTTGAGTCTAATGATCAGATTTCTAAGCAACATTCCATTACAGGTTGCGTTGTAGACAGCAATGTACTCTGCCATCATTGTGGAAGTTGTGGTTAACTGTTGTTTATGACTCTTCCATGAGATAGGTCCGTCTGCTAACATAAAGATGTAGCCCGAAGTGGATTTCTTGTCATCTTTGCATTTGGCAAAGTTAGAATCAGAATAACCTACCACTTCTAAGTGATCACTTCTTCTATAAGTCAGTTTATAGTATTTCGTCCCTTGCAGATATCTAAGGACCTTCTTAGCTGCTTTCCATTGATATAGGCCAGGATTAGTCTGATAACGGCCTAGCATTCCAGCAATATAAGCGATATCTGGGCGACTAGAGACTTGAGCATACATCAGGCTTCCGACTACTGACGCGTAAGGTATCTGGCGCATTTGCTCCTTTTCAACCTCTGTTGTCGGACACTGGAATGAACCGAAAACATCTCCCTTAACTACTGGAGCGACTGAGGGTTTGCACTATTGCATGTTGTAACGTGTAAGGACACGATCTATGTAAGTCTTTTGAAACAATCCTAAGATCCCTTTGTGTCTATCTCGGTGAATTTCGATGCCAATAACGTAAGAAGCATCTCCGAGGTCCTTCATGTCAAAGTTATGCGAGAGTAACCGTTTCGACTCATGCAACATGTCTAAACTATTACTTGCCAATAGAATATCATCTACGTAAAGGACAAGTATAGTAAAGTTACTCCCACTCATCTTGAGGTAGGTGCATTGATCCACTTGATTCTTCATAAAACCTTGTCTCTTCATGACTTCATCAAACTTGAGGTACCATTGACGTGATGTTTGTTTTAACCCATAAATGGATTTCTTCAACTTACAGATGAGATGCTCCTGACCTTCAGGTTTAAAGCCTTCAAGTTGTTTCATGTAAACATATTCGTCTAAGTCTCCGTTAAGGAAAGCAGTTTTGACGTCCATCTGATGCAGCTCCAAATCAAAATGAGCTACTAGGGCCATGACGATCCTTAATGAATCTTTACGAGAGACAGGTGAAAACGTCTCTTGATAATCAATTCCCTCTTTCTGAGTGTAGCCATTTGCAACCAATCTCGCTTTATAGCGTTCAACGTTCCCATTCGGATCCAGTTTTGTTTTGAACACCCATTTACAACCTACAAGTTTAACACCGTTGGGTAATTTGACCAAATCCCAAACGTCATTTTTCTTCATGGATTCAAGCTCATCAATCATTGCTTTGTTCCATTCAGAAGACTAATCACTGCTAATGGCTTCATTATAAGAGATAGGATCATTGAGCTTTCCAGTATCCATTTCAGTCAGGTAGGTAACATAATCATCCCAATTAGTAGGCCGTATTTGCCTAGATGACCTCCTGAGTTGATTATCGGGTTCAGCGTTGCCTTGGTTTTGAGCATTTGATGTGCTTTCGTTATGAGGTATAATGGGTTCTGATTGTGGAGATGGAATTTGTGCAGTAGTTTCAGGTGCAGTTGTTGAATTGGGTACAAGAGGAGTAAACGGAGTAATGGTAAGCGACGAGTCTCCCCCCCCCCTCGCGTCTTGTAATTCTTGCAATTCTTCGTAAGGATTGGTACTGCTCCCACTGACCTTGAAATCCTCCAGGAACGCAGCACGCTTGGTTTCAACAATACAGGTGACATGGAAGGACAATAGAAACGATAACCCTTCGAATGATCAGGATACCCGATAAAGAAACAGGTAACTGTTTTAGGGTCAAGTTTCCTTAGGAAAGGATTATATACTTTTGCTTTAGCAATGCAGCCCCACACTTTCATATATTTAAGACTCGGTTTCCTTCCTGTCCAAAGTTCATAAGGAGTTTTAGGGACAGACTTAGAAGGAACTCTATTGAGTATATGAACAGTTGATTTTAACGCTTCAGTCCAGAGGAATAATGGTAAATTAGTGTTGGCTAACATACTGCGCACCATGTTCATAAGGGTACGATTTCTTCGTTCAGCGACAGCATTCTGCTGAGGTGTACCAGGCATGGTGTATTGGTTCACAATCCCCTGGCCCTTACAAAACTCATAAAATGGACCAGGAGCTTGACCCACATCAGTATGTCTTCCATAATATTCACCGCCTCTATCAGATCTCACAACTTTAATCTGACGATCTAATTGCTTTTCAACTTCAGCTTTATAATCTTTAAAAGTTGTAAGAGATTCAGACTTTTCCTTAATAAGATACAAGTACATGTAACGAGAATAATCATCAATGAAAGTGATAAATGAAGTATGTCATGTTATGCCAGCGATTTGGTAGGGACCACTAATGTCAGTGTGAATGAGTTCTAATAAATTAGAGCTCCTAGTGGCACCTTTCTTATTCGCTAATGTCATTTTGCCTTTAAGACATTTGACACATGTTCCAAAATCTGTGAAATCGATAGGAGGTAAGACTTCATCCTTTACGAGACGATTTAATCGTTCTCTTGAGATGTGGCCTAAACGTTGATGCCACAACATAGATGAAGTCTCTAAGTCTCGAATCTGTTTCATCTTTGTGAGTGATTCATTAATATTATATGACAACAAAGATTTGGAAAAATTATCATCTAGTTCTAATCTATAGAGACCACCATCTAGAATGCCAGTACCATAAACAACGGAATCATAGAGAATAGAGAGTTTGCGATGACCATGGGAAACGATAAAACCGTCCATGTCTAACTTTGGTCCTGATACAAGGTTCCGAGTTACCTCAGGAACATATAAGGTATCATAAAGTTTAATACATAAACCAGTTTTCAAAAATAATTGTAATGTTCCTATGGCCTTCACTTCCAATTCCCGATCATCCCTAACTTTAAGTGTTCTTTGGTTTCTTCCCAGCTTTCGGATTGAAAGGAATCCCTGAGTAGAGTTGGTTACATGAACCATAGAACCAGAATCAAACCACCAAGACTTAGCAGGATCATTTAAATTAAAGGACTCAAGTATCATGAAAAAATCATTACCTTTCTTAGCCAGCCACTCCTTGAAGTTAGGGCATTCCTTTTGCTTATGTCTTGTTTTCTTACAGAACTTGCAATAGGGTTTGCCTAAGGAGCTCTTAGAGCTGGAAGGTGTACTTGTATTAGTATTTCGCTTTTGGACTTTGGAAGCATCCTTTCTGTGATGATTGTTCTTCCTCTTCTTAGAGCTGGAGGTGGTGAAGTTAGCAACATCAGTAGTGTGATCCATCTTCATACGCTCTTCCTCCTGTACACACATAGCGACCAGCTCATTCATCGTCCATTTGTCCTTCTGAGTGTTGTAATTGATCTTGAATGCTTCATAGGACGAAGGAAGCGAAGTGATGATGAAGTGAACAAGAAAACCATCACTGATTTCCATCTCTAGCCCTTTCAGCTTATTGGCCATGTCATGCATCATCATGATGTGCTCGCGAATGCCGCTCCTCCCATCATACTTAGTCGTCACCAGCTTGAGGATAAGAGTGCTAGCGTGTGCTTTGAATGTTCCTTTGAATTGAGCCTTCACAGAAGCCATGTAGGTTTTAGCATCCTCAGAATCAGGAATAGCTCCTCTAATTGCGTTATAAATGGACTGCTTCATGAACATGAGAGACATGCGGTTACACCTAGTCCATTTTTCATGAACTATCTTCTCAGCAACAGTACTTTGAGTAGTAAGGTCCGCTGGCTTATTATCTCTAAGAGCATAATCGAAATCCAGCAATCCAAGTGTAAGCATGAGGGCATCCTTCCATTCAGCAAAGTTATCACCAGTCAAAGGTGGAATCCCGCAATTTGGTGCTGATAGTGGAAATAAGATGGGCAATTTATGATACTAAAAAAGAAGTCCTAAAGTGATCTAAGGGCATGTTATACTAAGGCAGGCATTAATAATGACCGTTTTAATTATGAAGTTGTGATATTGTCTATTACTAACATCAAAATAATACACTTAGTTAAAATTCTACTTAAACGAAGACAAATCACCTTTGGCCAGAAGTGTAATCATTTAAGTATGTGTGCAAAGTAATCGTGACAAATCAGCTTTGGCCATAAATGAGACAATCACTTTAGTTATGCACTTGTCAAGTATGCTAGACATAAATGAATTAAATCAGCTTTGGCTAGAAATTAAGACACTTTACGTTTGTAATGCATACTTAACATAGCCTTTTATAATACTTGAACAATAAATAGATATATTAAATCAGCTTTGGTCAGAAATGATACATCAGAAGCTCATTCAAGTTAAGCTATTTTGGTTTTGTAAAAGTTATCTGATTCTGATTAGTTAATTAATTGTTTACAAAACCAAGTATTTAATAGCAAACCACCTGTTAGCACAGGGTTCGGGGCGGAGCCCCGAGCTAAATTTTAGTTCACATGAAACAGACTAAAATAATGAGGTCTCGAGTCAGGTCTCGACTGAGTTATGAGATCTCGAGTCAGTTGTGAGGTCTCGAGTCGCAACCTTGTTGTTTCGAGTCAAAACCATGGTCTCGACTACTGTATTTTATGAGATCTCGACTCATAATGAGGTCTCGAGTCGTAACCACGGTCTCGAGTTGTGAAGATTGAAGCCCTTAGTCGAAACCTCAGTGGTCCAAATCATGATGAACCCTAGAAAATTGAAACATAATTCTGGGATCCGAAACCTTAAATTTAAGACTTTTGTTAACAGATTTCGGATATTAATTTACCCATTATGATTTCGAGTCAATATATCAAACAACATCTTCCGAAAACAGCGATTTCGGCACAACGGTATTCGAAATCAACCGTGATTTTATAAGGTTTTAAAGATTTCTGTTTTCCAGATTTTAATCCCAGAATAATGGATACGAAAACAGAACTGATTTATCAAAACAAGCTCTGATACCACATGTTGATCAGTTCTGTTTAAACATAATGGAAAACATGAATAACATACTTGTTACAGCAGACAGGCCAGCAGAGAATCCAGTCAGAGATGCAGCCATTGAGTTTGACATACTTGTCAGGATGATCTGGTTCCTCCTTAGGTTATAAGATTATGATGGTGATGAACCGAAACTAGGGAGGTTTCGGTTAGGGAGAGAGAGCCGAATTTGATGTTATGATTATTGAGTTGTGTGTCTAACCCTTTATCTCTCTAATAATCTCCTTATATATACACTCAAGAGGAAACCTAATTAGTTAATAAGGGTAATATGGTCCATCAACAATTACCAACTAATTATTAATAGGTTATTAATATATTTTGATCTATATAATATAAATGATTATAAAGGCTACAAGATTAAATATTATAACAATTATATATTTAATCTCACAGGACGCTATTTTATTTTTTTTTGAAAACTCCGATATGTATATGTAAAAATAAAGAAATTAATAGGGTATATCCATACAAACACCAATATAGGTCCACTTACAAAACTATTTTTATGGTTTAGATTAGTTATTAGCTCATTGCCATTAGGTTTAGACCTTTAGTGAGCCCAATACCCAATTTCATTAAGGCCCGATGGACGTTTTTTCGAGCTCGAACAGGGTACATGAATTCTCAGGGCCGGCTACCGATTTACAAATCTGCATTGCTCGACAATTGGGATTCCGTTAGACAACTATTCTAACAAGATCCAGAGCTGCTGATAAAACAGACAACATGTTGGTGGGAGACGCCGTTAATCATCGCGGTTGGGACGAATCGCTCCCACAGTTTCGTGGAGAAGCTTGTGGAACGTATTGTTGCGGTTGATGCAAAGGATAGGTTGTTTGTGGCGAGTTATGGTGGAAACAAAGATCGTAAATAAATTAAATCTATGGACGCCATTCTTATTTCTTGCAACCCAAAAAATTAAAGCCCTCCACACGATAAGGATTTGCTAACCCTTTCTATTAATCTACCCCCGCAAATATTATGAGATAGAACTATCATTGATCCAACTTGATTTCTGCAAATCATTTTGTTAACATCTTGCGCCCCATCCTTTTTATATTTGAGGTCCTTACCCATCTCAATATAATCAAATAGACCATTTACAAAAGAAAAACCACTAACCTCTTTAACCCCTTTATTAGTCTCATGCTCATTACTTTCAAATGTACACTCTTTATATCTATCATAACATAAGTGTCCTTGGTAGATATTCTCCTCCAAAGATTCAATATTTTTCATATGCAAATCATCTATTGATCAATCCAATTCAACATTATTTCGTCAATCGTGTCTTATCGTGTACGGGTATACACGATATGCCAGCCCTACTCTCAACTCTTTTGTATTAACAAAGGGAACTCATAAAAACTTTACATCATTACTCAATTATTTATATAGACACTACGTTCCTAATTCAACCCTGACTAGGACTTCTATAATAATAAAACAATAAAGCAAGTTATAAAATTTAAATAACAAACTAATTTTTTTTTTTACTTCTAGGTATGATTAAAAAAGACTTACAGATAGTTTTTTTATTTAATACTTTTCCTAACAATTATTGCAGTGGAAGTAGTATCTGGGTTAGAATACTTTGGGTAATATAATTCAATTGGCTTTTAAAAAAAAATAGAATTAGTTGTACTCTAAGTTGACTTCGATCATTATATCCAGGGCTTCCTTTCTAGATCAAGGAGAACATTAACATTCATTCACCTACTACAACATTTGATCAGTATGACAAATTACAATTACGTAATCAGTGATCTACCGATTTACAAAGCTGCATTGCTTGACAATTGGGATTCCGTTAGTCAACTATTCGAACAAGATCCAGAGCTGCTGACAAAACAGATAACATACTGGTGGGAGACGCCGTTAATCATCGCTGTTGGGACGAATCGCTCCCACAGTTTCGTGGAGAAGCTTGTGGAACGTATTGTTGCGGTTGGTGCAAAGGATAAGTTGTTTGTGGGGAGTTATGGTGGAAACAACCCGCTTCATTATGCTGCTAAGGTTGGAAACACAACTGCTGCAAAGCTTTTGGTGGAGCAGAACCCTGATATGACACGAGTTCCGAATCCTTATGGTAATACGCCGTTGAAACTGGCTGCGTGGCATGGGAATAAGGATACGCTAAAATACTTGTTGACAGTGACTCCAGATACGTCACTTCCTGGGGAGGAAGGAAGTAGTCCGTACACTGGAGTTGCTGGTGGAGATCTTATTACTCTCACAATTATGGCTGGATTCTACGGTAAGTCCGATATGTTAAGACAAGTTCATGATACAAAGCAATATCACCATCTGGTTTCAGTTTTTTCAGTTTTGTCATTTGGGCTTAGAATTTTTTGTTCAAATAAAAAGGATGGTCTAGAAATAATAAATTTGGGCATAAAACTCTTGTTATTCAATGACTATATATCTAGGCCTAAATATTTTTTTGCTACATCATTATTATTTTTTTTTTATAAACAGGGCTTGAATTCTATGTATACAAATGGGTGAAATAAGAAACACATGTACAGATTTGGTTGTAATTAGTCATTCTGATCAAATCAATAGTTGTTATTTATAACTAAGGGGTCACATATTGTAACATGTGACACAACCAGTTAATTAATTAGGTATAGATAGGTTACTTAACATTCAAAAATAAGAAATACAATTCATAAATTCAATAGCAAACATAAAAAAAACATGGTTTTTCCTTTATTTGGTTCACTTTTTTCGATTTTCATAATATACAAAACCGAAAGTGAACTGTAAAATTCCGTTTTCAGAAAATATAAAACCAAATTGTTGGTTTTTTTTTGTATGTCTCTCATGTACATTTAATTTGGTTTCAGTTTGTTTGGTTTTTTCAGTTTTCTACTCAACCTTACATTAAGCGCAAGATCTTTCATGTTTGGTTTATAAAACTGAAATCTAAGGTTGGATTTGGTGACACAGATGTAGCGTTAGAGATAATTGATTCGCACCCAAACATCGTGTTGGAAAATGATAGGAATGGCAAAACGGCTTTGCAAATATTGGCTCTAAAACCAGAAATTTTTCCAAGTGGAAACAGGCTTGGATTTTGGGGGAATTTCATCTATTATTGTAAATCTCAGTTTTGAATTGTCTCTATATTACAGTTTGCATATTTTATAATAAGGTAACATAATATACAATATAAAACTAATATAAAAATCTAATATTTTGTCGCATCTACTTAGAAGGTTTGAAAGTTAAAACTTTATCTACAGTAGTTAAAATGTTTAAGTTGAAAAAAAAAAAACACACATTGAATGTGGTTAAAACTTTTATATAAGGAACCGTTTTGTAAAAAAAAAAAATTGTAAATGTTTTTCTTTTCTTTAAGATTATATATTATTACAACAGCTATTGATTTTAATCTTCTAAAAACAATTATATTTTGTAAAAATTAGTTAGCGATGACGCGAACAACCATATAGGTAGGTGTGATAACATGGCATCCTACATGGACCGCCACATAAGGCGAGAGAAAATATATGGTTTGCGTATCAAAACACATGTATGTTATGTTACGTTCTTTTTATGATGTCCAATTCAAAACGACTCTGTCGGATCAAGTTTGATAGTGTCCTTTGGTTATGGCTTTCAACTTTTTTTTTTGTTTTTGTTTGGTGCAAGTGATGCCTATGAAAAAGAGTGAAGGAGCTACTGGAGTCAAAGTCCTGTTAAGGGTTTATAACAAGGTATAAGTCAATGTCTTTAAAGTAGATTCCTTTCGAAGCCTATAAAATTTAGTGTGCTTAAAGTCCTTGCTTTCTTTGGGTACGCTATGGAGCCGCCGTGTCGATATTGTTTTGACGGTATTTAAATTTTTTAGATAAGTAGTTTTGAATCCCAACATCATTTTCTAATAGACACGAAATGCTCCCATCCATATGGCCATATATCTAATCAAGAGTGTGCAATTTATTTTGTAATCTTTAAATCGTTTGGTCATTTTCTCTTGAACAGTTTGCTACTCGATTTTGGAGTGCCCTTGGATACATGGGTAAGCTATGAAATTACATGAATTACAACTGTTTATGGTTATGTATCAACTTAATTGATCTCTAATTTTGACATACTCAGCTCCATCAATCAAGAAGATCCATGATACCAAAGTAAATAATAATCTGAGTCGGTTACTAGTAGACCGAATTTGCAAAATCGTAATAGAAAAGGTTGATCACAACATAGCTTGGAAGATTTTAGGATCTGCAATAACTACAGCTGTTGAATATGGGACTCATGAGCTTATTGAAGAATGCATATTAACATACCCAGGCATAATCTGGTACGATGTTGGTGGCTTTTATTTGTTCCTTGCAGCCATCAAACAACGCCAAGAACGAGTGTACAATCTTGTATACCAAATGTCTGGCCACAAAGTATTTGCATCAACACAAGTTGATGGTGAAGAAAATGAGAACGCGTAACATATAGCTGCAAAGTTAGCACCACCTCATCGACTTAATGTTGTGACAGGTGCAGCTTTGCAAATGCAACGTGAGCTTCAATGGTTTCAGGTGATTCGTTATTCTGTCATGACCCAATCTTTAAAGATTTGAAAATATTTTTTATTTATATGAGTTCATTTAGGTAACTCAAATCATATAACATGTGAATTTAGGTCTATTTAAAATGCACAACTTGTCAAATGTCAAAACATGTCACACTTATACAAACTTGTTAACTTAAAATGGGTCCAAATTGGTCTGCACCATCATGACCATTTTTTATCTCCACTACCTACTCATCATCGTTGACACCAATATCATCACCACTATCTCTTCCCTCTCCGCCCCCACCATAAAGCGAGTGAAGCCATCTTGATGCTTTCTTTTTAAAACGAATCATTTCAACCTAAGTCCATTTTGTTCAGAACCAATTTGGACCCAAACCAAATTTTTACTTTAATAAAACGGCTCATTTTGACCGAAATCCGTTTTTATCATAATTCGTTCTCTGATCCGCAAGTTTTTCCAAGCTTATATAAGCCCTTAAAGAACCAAAATATCATGACATTCTGATTTAAGGTAGCTTTCTAAAGGATAAGTGCATTTTAGGTGTCACGCCAAAAAAAATCAGCATGATAAAAAAAACAAAAAGAACGCTAACGAGGCACTAGGTAGTTGTCACATCAATATTTTAACCAGGCCACATTAGATAACGTTAAATGAAAACTTTATATAGCTTGTTGATTACATTTTTGTGCAGTGGACTTATTCCAAAAACACAAAGATAGTAGTTGCTTCATTTTTGTTTAAATAAATACTATGCGTATTTGTGTAGGAAGTACAAAAATTTATAGAACCTTCTTATGAAGAAGCTTTAAACAAAAACGGGAAAACACCAAGAATGGTCTTCACTGAATCCCATAAAGAGTTACTTGCAGAAGGGCAACAATGGATGAAAGACACAGCATCTTCATGTACTGTGGTGGCAGCTCTCATAGTTACAATGGCATTTGCAGCCGCGTTCACCGTCCCAGGTGGAAATCAAGACGATGGAAAACCGTTGTTCCAAAACAAAGCAACATTTATGCTTTTTATCATATCAGATGCGATCGCATTGTTTTCTTCAGCAACTTCAGTGTTGATGTTTTTAGGGATTCTTACTTCCCGGTACGCAGAAGCCGACTTCCTTTACCCGTTACCAAAAAGATTGACGATTGGACTTCTTTCGTTATTCATGTCGTTAGCAGCAACTATGATTGCATTTAGTTCGGCTCTTGCACTCGTGCTTCTAGGTAAAGTTACATGGATTGCAGCTCCACTTGTTATAGCAACAAGTATTCCAGTTTGTTTATTTGGCTTGTTACAATTTCCTTTACTTGTGGAGCTAGTTAACTCCACATATGGAAAAAGCATCTTTCACCAACAGAATGTTCGAAGAATTCATTAACTTGTTATATATTTTCAGAACATCCAAACCAGAAATAAGGGGAATCCAGCACTTTTGATTTGTAATAGAGTCCCAGTATGTTTTTAATTGATATGAAAGAAGCTTTAACATGCACACATTTCACGTTTGGATGAAATATTTCTTTAGGTTGGATTTGATCCATATTATTCACTTCATTTTGTTATTAAAAAGTGTATTCACAATTATGTTTGATATGTATAACTGTATAAGTTAAGATTAATTTATTTTTGATAACCGTTTTCATACAAAGTTGAAGTATACTTGCACCTAATTCAATCATATCTTATCTTAAAATGTCGTTTTATTTCATTAATAACCTGTCAAAAACACTGTATCAAACTCAAATCTTGATTAAACTCACAATAAAGATAGTCAACAGATAATCTCTGTAACAACATAATAAGGAATCAAACTGAGATGAGATTCAACATGTATCTCATCAAACCTAACAAATGAAGCACGAATCGTTCAAGAACAAGAGATAGAGAATAAACAAGCAAGGGATCTGATCTAAATTAGAATCCCTAGTCGATACAGACGCGAGGAAAGATGAGCATGTGAAAATAAATCTTGTCACCCAACTTCAAGAGCCTCTCATGTTAATTATATATGCAACCAGCTCTTTTAGCCCTAAGCAGATGGCCCACGATTATTTATGCAACCAGCTTTAAGCCCAACTTGAATATGCAACAGCAGCCCATTAGTCTCAAGCCCAATCAGCAAGCAACTGCAACCAGCCCACTGCTACCAGCCAAGCATCCAGCCCAAATCTTTATCATCTCAGCCCACTTTAACAAGCGTACAGCCCACACCTCAACACATAAAACAAAGATATTAATTTGACGTTTATAACGATTAAACATTGCAAATATAAAACCGAAAGTGTATATATTTCATACTTTTAACATAACTACCACTAGAAATTTCATTAATAACCACTACTAGAAAAATGGAACTTTTCAACGTGTTTTTCCGTCACAAATCCGTTCCAAATCTGAATTTGCAACGCATTTGATACAAAAACCGAATGTTGGAAAAAGCCCCGTGGAAAACTTTTTGCAACGCGTTTACTACACAAATTTCAACTTATTTGCAACGGAAATATTGTGTTGGAAATTTGTAACGCATTTCCTACGATTCCCTAATTACAGAAATATGGCATTAATAGTTCATTTGCAACGCATTTCCTACACATCCCCTAAAGAATTTGCAACGCATTTATAAAGAAATATTTATAGAAAAAAATAAAAAAATAAACAACTGGAAAATTTAATTTTTCTTGAAAAACCTTATTTTTCTGAAAATTCCATGAAAAATCACCCAAAATTATACAGAAAATATTAATAAACCTGTTTTAAAATCACAGTACTCGAAAATAATACATAACGCAATTTTTAGTGTTTTTAAACCACAAAACTAACAACCGTTTAACGTGTGTATATGTCTAAAAAGATAAACAAATGCTAACTAGTTACGAGGAGGACGCCATTTTTTCATAAAGTCTTGTAATTCTCTTTTCACGGTTGCATTTATGTGTTGTTGGAGCTCATCTCTCGCTTTTCTCTCACTTTCAAGACGAACTCTAAGATCTTCCCTCTCCTTCGTCTCAGATTCGAGGCGAGCTTGAATCTCTGCCAATTGTATTCGCATAGCTTGAGCCTAGAAATTTGTTAAAAGGTATTATTAAATAAACAATACATCAAGGACCCATTATCTGACTCGTTTTAGTTAATTACTAAACCATGTTATTTTGGCATAGTTTTTGATATAAGAGATAAATACCCAAAATCTAAACCTGGTAACCAACCCATATTGCCACCACCTGGTCCCAAATCCACTAACCAAACTAAGCCCAACCAGACCCTAACCCTACCAACCATACCAACCTATGGAACTTCAAACTGAACACTAGGTTCCATTATACATGCTAAATTCCTAATTTCACTATGATTTCATCAATTTCAAACTAAACTTATACTTGTCACTGGAGCAATCTGATCAGAGTGTCGCGCTCCGGTCAAAGATAATATTTATAAACCCAAATTACTCTTAACAATGTATTAGTGGTAGTAAGGGTTCGATCCACGAAGAGTTTGTGGTTTACGTATGGATTAGCTTGATTATGAATTTGTCACGTTCCTATGAAGCTTGCTATGTTGAATTTGTTTGTTTGTTTGAAGGAAATGTTGGACTAACCAACAATGGTGGTAAAATTTATTAACTACTAAGCTTGATTGATTATGATCAACGAAAACACAAATTACGATTTAAACAATACTTTAGAGAAAAGGGTTCAAACCCGGTTTCGGTAATTGCAAACCTAGGGTTTCTAGAAGTTTTAAACTCAACTCAATTGCATAACGATTAACGGATTTAGTGTACCGTGACTTAGGTGCCGATAACTATCAACGTTACGAAGAATGGACAAGAATGCACTTTGTAATCACAACAAGTAAATCCTAACCACGACAACACATAATTACACTTAACCATTTGGCAAAGTCATAACTTTATTATCTTTCGACAATTTACGAATACGAAACAAATGCAAACAATTGTCTATGGTTTACAAAATCAACACAAATTGTCACAAAGTTGAATCACATAACAATTCAAAACCCTAAATTAACAACTACCTACACCGGGGTGAAACCCAGGTGACTAGCCGCTCATGGTGAACGAAACTAGATCAACAATGGATTGAAGCTTGGATCTTGACATCTTGAAGCCTTGAAAGTGACGAATTAGGGTTTATGGTGATTGGATGATGGTGATGGTGGTAGTGGATTAGGGTTACGATGGTAATGATTGATTTGGTTGATGCTGGATGGAATCGATGGATTAGATTTGAAGATTTGGGTGTTCTTGGCTCCAAGAGAGGTTTCAAAGCTCCCAAAATGCGTCCCCCTTCGAAAATGAGTTAAAACCAATGATATAACTGGTCCCCTAACTCAAAAATCAAGTTTTTCGCAAAGAGGGAGAGGGGAGAACGTCGGCGACGGCTTGTGCTTCTTCTGGTTTCCTCTGACGGCTTTTTCTACGGCCTATGGAAGTTTTCGGGCGACGAAACAATCCAGAGGGCGTCACCTACGGCCCCTTTTGGGCGTCGCCGACGGTGCCTCTAAATCCCATTTTCTGTTTTCTTCATAACTTCTTCGTTTTATAGCTCTGTTTTATTCACCATTTTCGCCCACGTCTTCGTAATTCAGCCCTCTATCATGCCATCTTCCAATATCTTCATTTTCAATCCATTAACGTCCCCTCCAACACATCCAATCTTCACGATTAACACCAACTTGTTTTCTGTTTTTCCATTTTCGCATTCCCGGTTGATTTGTTTTCCGTCTCGGTGCTCCATAAAGCTCCCAAATAGCTCCTTAAACTCTTTTAGACCTGTAGAACACAAATCCCATTAAAAGTAGGTTATTTAAGATTAAAAGCTACGTAAAAACATCAACTTTAACATAAACGATCACCGGTTTTCGACCACGTATCACATCCCCACACTTGTCGTTTGCTTGCCCTCAAGCAAATCTGTTTTTCACTTTCACGTGGGTCGAACGAGAAACACACGTCCCATTCCCGAGACTAAGGTTAAGGTCTAATGTCATACCCGGTTCATGATGTTTCACAATTTTCAACATATTTAGCAATAAATGATTAATCATATAAGAATAGTTATCCAAGATTAACCCGCCGTTGAAACTCACAAATCATACATATCCCTCACAATGTTCACTCTACTCGGTTACAAATTGGCTAATTTTAATGATGCATTAGCACTTTTTAAGTAATCACTCAAAACCGATTAGAACACCTACCCGCATATGCTTGCAACTCAATCATTCTCCACCATCGAACACGAATACTAAGCACAAGTCAAAAGGTCTTTGAAGGGTTGTAATGGGGCGAGGCGAAGGGTAGGAAGTAGGATATTTAAAGTGGCTATGGTGATGAAATTCGATTTTTATTACAAAGCAACTACTCTAAACAAAACTAACTATAAACATCAACTATGAGGCAATGATTTTCGTCTTTTATTCAACAACTACTGACTCATATTTTTGTAGTTCTCTCAATATTTTCTATTCTTTTTCGCAACATTTTCTAAATTTTTGCTTTTTTTAAACATATAAATCACAACTATACAAACACAAACTCCTATAATCGATTTTTCATCACGCAGGTTTAAAAAGAAAAGGTTTATGGTTGTGGGCTAAATGGGTTGTCAAACGAAAGGTTTAGGTTCAAAGTTGGCGACTAAGGGATAGATTTCGGGTAAGGGTAAGCAAATGGTGTAAAAGGAAAAGGTTTACCTAATGCCTTAATCATTCTCATGCTTTTATTCGGTCTATGGTCTCAAACGTATCAAAAGATGCAAGTTCTACAATACATGACTAATGGTCCACTCAAACAAAGAAATATGTGTATATATGATGTAAAAAATGGCTAAGATCTCACGTATAAAGGGTATGGAATATGATATACACAAATTGCAAGTTTCTTAGGCGGATTATTTCCAAATAACCACCCGCTGAATACCCTTTAGGTTAATTATTTAAACTTGACCATGACAATAGACCAAACAGGTGTATCATCCCTCATTGACTTAGTTACTTGTGCTTTTTAGATTGCTTAAAACCAAGACATTTTTTTGAAAATTTTTTGAAATTTTCCCCCATCCCTACACTTGAGGTCAACATTGTCCTCAATGTACAGGAATAGAGCTTTTAAACTGCACAAGGGATATGACACGACTAACTTCCCAACAATTCCACCCCGAAAAATAGAATACAATTTACAATCCACTTATTTGTTAACTAAAAAACAAATATAAAAAGAAATGTATGCACGTGGTTTTTTTCGCTCGTTCCTCGCGTGCTATTCATCCTTCAACAAAAATGGTCGTCTCACGAACATGATGTACCTACAAATCTCAATCCTTGTGTAGAAGCATGCTTCTCATAAATATCAAAATTTGTTAGTTACCTGGTTCTACCATTTTTATGAAAACATTACCAAGCCATAGTTATTTCACTTTGATTTATGTGGAAAAATAATGTACCCCAACAACAAACCTAACTCACTTTGTTTCCTCCGACGGCTTTTTCTACTGCCTACGGAAGTTTTCAGGTGACGAAACAATCCAGAGGGTGTCACCTACGGCCCTTTTGGGCATCACCAACGGTGCCTCTAAATCCCATTTTCTATTTTCTTCATAACTTTTTCGTTTTAGCTCCGTTTTATTCAACGTTTTCGCCCACGTCTTCGTAATTCAGCCCTCTATCATGCCATCTTCCAATATCTTCATTTCCAATCCATTAACATCCCCTAAAACACATCTAATCTTCATGGTTAACACCAACTTGTTTTCTGTTTTTCCATTTTCGCATTCCCGGTTGATCTGTTTTCCATCCCTGTGCTTCGTAAAGCTCCCAAATAGCTCCTTAAACTCTTTTAGACCCGTAGAACACAAATCCCATTAAAAGTAGGCTATTCAAGATTAAAAGCTACGTAAAAACATCAACTTAATCATAAACGATCACCGGTTTTCGACCACGTATCACAATCAGATCATCGTTTGTACTCAACAGAAGATGGTGCACATCCGCTAAAAGATGATGACGTCATGCTCATCATGTGATGCAAATCTGAAGATCCTAACCCAAATACCCGGGTAGTTCGATGACCTCCTGCCTATACAAGAGCCCGCACCTCGGGGTCATCAGAACAATCATTGAAAAGGTAGGCTTCCCTTGATTATGATGAATATAATTATGATGAATATAGTTATGATCGTGATGAATATAGTTAAGTTGGTCACTAGCTCATTGAAATGACCATTTTATGAAAATTAATTAAGCTTAACGTAAGCGCCACAGCTGATGGGAGCTGGTCTTACAGAACGTGCTGGGGGTACTCAAGCACCCCTTGTGGCTGCGGCAGTAGATGCGGTGGCGGTGGAGGTTGCGGAGGTGGTGGTGAGTGAGCGTGGTCCCATCGGCGTCATCGTCATCGTCGTCGGCATCATCACCTGCCAGCTCTAGCAGCTCCTCTAGTAACTCCTATGGGAGGACGGTGGGGAAAAAAGTTGCCCGTCCGCTCCTATAAATCGAAGCCCGAGCCCAGGGAAGTCATGGATGATGTGCATGCTGATCAGCGTCTGTCGTGTCAACTTGGTCAGCTCAACTGTGCCCCCTCAGTGAATTGTGGGTCCTGATATGGAACAAGGCCCAACGAGTGGGCAATACGCGTGATGTACCCCCTATCCTACTGGTGGTGCACCGCCGTAAACCACTAGGCTAGGCAGCGATGGAGGGAGCACGTCTCCCCCCATATAAGACAATACAGATAAAACATATCCCCCTGATTGCACCACTCACGTCTCTACTCTCGTGGTGCAATAGATGTGGCAATAAGCCTGTGCAGGTAACAGAACAGGGGGTCTCTGATATGTGAAACTCTTGACTTTGAGCGGCCAAAGTGAACCCAACCAATCACTTGCCAGAACCTGGCAAGTGTCGAACTGGGTAACACATGGACACCCTCGGTGTAGAAGGGGGTGTCTGTCTCCTCCATCAAATAAAGGCCGTTGTGCACAGCAAACTCTCTCTACGACATCTCATGCCACTGACCTATTAAATGAAAACTAACCTTGACCTACGGAACATCGGGGTCATCAAGCACCTCTGGCTAGTCTCTTGTCCTGGGAGCGAATGCAAACGACACCAAGAACTCGCACACCATGACCCGATACGATGGCAAGTATGCCAGCTAGAACAACCTGTCAAACAATGTGGTTAGTATCCATTTCATATACAAAACAAAGAAAACACAGTAACAAATAGTATACCTGTTGTCACACCCCAACCGATGGCGGAAACATCGGGGCGCGGCACTAAGCGAATCAGATTGCTCAAGAGAATCCATAACAACTAACCGTGACAATATAATTAATTCAAATTTCATAACGAAAATTAATCTGCATACAATTCCAAAACATTGTCAAATAGTATCAACATCACAAGATTCAAAATGTTTTCCAAAATATTGTTTCTTTATAAGGTGTTGTCACACCCCGATATTTCCACGTATTACCGGTGTGCCCGGTGGGGAGTATCGCGACGTAGTTGATATCATCATAGATAATTTATCACAGTTTAATACATAGCGGAAGTCGAAAGATAAAAACATTTCAAACCGAATAAAAGTAATATCAAAGTATTACAACGGAATTTAAAAGGATCCATAGGCGGATCAAGATAAAGGAACATTGTTCAGCAGATTTATAAACATCTAAGCTTGCAAGACTCTTTATTGATGCTAGGAGTAGCCAGCCTATTCCGATTAGTACCTGCACTTAACCTTTTTGGAAAATACGTCAGTTTTCACTGGTAAATACAATTAACCGACTCATTTTGAAAATGTTTAAGAAAATTGGTTTGAATGCACAAGGCGCAAAATATCTTTTATAACTTGGTATAATTATTTAAATATAAACTTGTAAAAGAATTACATGTTTTTTATACGTTCAGTAGCCCGGGCTGAATACCGGGTTAAAGATTAATTGACACACCACATAATATAATCCCGCGATGAGTTATTCTCGAACAGGCGGTTATATCTTTTTATATACGCACCGGCAGGTGTATGCCTACACCCCGTGCTTAAGTCGTGGCCATTTCAATGAATGATGCCAAGGATATCCGGGACATGGTCATTAACCCCCCAAAGACTTTAAGCAAACAAAACAGATTAAACGGGTCATCTCAATAAATTAACCTCCATACGATTAACAATTCAATGCTCGACCAAGCGGTATTTTATATATCGTACCCCAAGCCCGTATAAGGGAAAATAAGTTAAAAGTATTTACCTGAGCAAATTATATAAATTTATCTTAGCCGTACAAATCAGCAATTGCAAGTATCTTTTACTGGGCTCCTAATCTGGAACGAAGGTTTTAATAACTATTAGATTCCAAACGGGTCTTTAATTAAGCCTAAACTTAGACCGGTTAGTTTTAAAGGAAGATATACGGTTCAAAACGCATGATTAAGCGAAGACTGGATTAGAATGTGATTTAGACCCGACAAGTTTGTATACTTGTGTAATATGGGTAAACTAAACACATTCTAGATTTTGAGACAAAAATGATAAGATTTGACTCGTTTCGGTTAATTTATGCAAACTAGTTACATAAACCGCACCAAACGCGAAAAATGGGTAACGGGTAACCAAATGAGTCATGAACAGGTTTCCTCAGTTAATATGCCTTAATTATATTGTGATATAAGTAGGATACCTTCCATTATGCCCAAAATGGATTTAAACTCAAATTATTCCCCGTAGGGGTATTTTGGTCATTTTAAAGCTTATTAAAGAGTCTAAATATTAATCTGGGTTTCAGGTCTGATATAATCAGTAAAAAAAATACTCAATTTAATAAGTTATATCAGTAGGGTATTGCATATATGTAAAATTTATCATTTATAACCAAACTATGCACCGTATGGGCATTTTGGTAATTTCACATAAGCTTTAAAGGTCAATTTTTGGAAATCTGAGTTTAAAACTTTGGCTTACTTTTTATGTTTAAAACATCAGTAGATATTAAGTCTTATATGTTTAAAATAGTTTTAACTCATACTATGCGTTAAAAACGCGTAAAAAGTCGCTTTTAAGCGATTTTCAGGTTATATAAGAAAAACTAATATTTTTATCATTCCAGAAGGCTTAAAATATTTTATTTATCATATAAAATCAGTAGAAAAATATTTGGCATCAATATGTGATGTAAAACTCATTTTATTCAAGAAAAGGGTATAACCGACAATTACCGAATCAAAGCTAGAACCCTATCATATGATCAGTTTAAAAATAATTAAAAATCTTCAAAAATCCCAAAAATATTATATAACATCAATGGGTAAAAAGTTTGGTGTCAAAATTTGGGTTTAGCTAGGCTTTATGCTAATTATGTTTTTTAATTAATAAAAAGCTTCTTAATTACGATATTGGGCATAACTCCTAATCTAGACTTCGAACTGATGTCAATTTTTTTAGGACAAGTTTATAAATCAGTAACAAAGGTTTTTTGTCCTCTCACATTTTCAAAAATCTCGTTTTAAGGTCAAAAGGGCATAATGGTCATTATTTAGGCATATAACGGAAACATGCACACGAATCGGATAACTAAGGAACCAAGTTGTATAACCTCAGAGGGTTACATTAACCTATAACCTGGTCCTAATAGAGCTCTAAGGCATTTCTAAAATAAGTTACATTGGGTCAGAACTGAAAGTCAAAGCAAAAGTCTACTTTTGCGACTTTCGGTTCCGAACCGAGTCTAAACTGAAAATTGTCGGGTTGAACATGCTTAGACATGTTCTTGCATTAATTACCAAGTTATACAAGTGATAAAACAAGTTTCATGGCTTCTACATTGTTAACTATGTGTTTATTTGAAAATTAGCTTTCTGTTGACTTTTTATAATTAAGTTTGAACCGACAATTGACCTAGATAGAGTGGGAATAAGAGGGTGCCCTTTTAAGGGTTTATAACCCACATAATTACCAACGTATAGCTACTTTCAATTCGAGAATTGACTGGACCATTAGTGATTAATCACTAAGTCAAACCTTAATTACGATGGTTTTAGCATTAGGCCATTAAACTAATAAAACACGATTTAGAAAGGTTAAGGAAGCTTACTGAAGTACTAAGCACGACTAATGATCCTAAGGGAATGGTCTTGAGCTCCAGGAGACTCTAGAAAATAAGCTAGAATGATTTTCAAATGAATGCAAACATGTTGCAACTAGGAACTTCTTATATAGTGAGTTTAATTGAACAAGATCATGCCAACAAGCTCTATGGGTGATTCCTGATCATCCCCAAGTGTCCCTATGCATGAAAATCTGTTGGTGAAGCCCCTGGGATCGAATACCATGCATATAAGTCGGTGTAACAGGCTATAATAGGCATCCGTCCAAGAAATGGGAGCTGGCAGGCTTTAGGCGGCCCGCGTAAGCTCCAAGAGGAGTCTTACGCGGCCGGCATGAAGCCCATATCCGGTCAAAAATCTTTCAGCAATTGCACATTTGGTCCCTGGTCCTTCTAATAGTGGTTTTAACTTGTTTTATTGCACTTTTAACCCTCCAACTTGATTTTTAAGGACTCTAAGTCATAAACCAACTTCGTTAAGTCCCCGGTTAGTTATACGATCACCGAAAAGTCCTGAATTTCAACGTTGACGCTTTTAACCCTTACTTACGAATGTTAGCGTATCTTTCCCATACGATATCGAAACCTTGTGAAATTTTTATCACTTATTCTAGTGAGCATAATTAATCGTTACAAAGCTTCGGGTTCGTTAAAAGGTCATTCAGAGGTATAAATTAAACATGTTGACTCTTTTAACCCTTGCGGTTTGTAAACTTTCACTTTCTTCCACAAATGGCTTCATATGATTCATAATTCATTCGTTTAAGGGTATAAACATCGTTTAGGGTTGTTGAAAGGTATAATTATCCAACGTTGACACTTTGAATCCTTTTACACACATACTTTCTTTGTTTGTCAACTTTAGTCCCTCATATTCAATCCATTACACGTTTAGAGCTCATGACACGTGTCTTTATTATATTGGTCGTGATTTTTCGAGGTGTTACATCCTCACCCCCTTAAAATAAATCTCAACCTCAATATTTACTGAAATAAATGAGGGTACTTCTCTTTCATTGTGGACTCTACCTCCCACATGTACTCGGGACCTCTACGGGCATTCCATTTAACTTTTACAATTGGCACGTGCTTCTTTCGAAGCTTCTTAACCTGCCGATCTTCAATCGACAAAGGCTTTTCTACAAACTTTAAGCTCTCATCAATATGCACATCTTTATGTGGCGTGACTAGTGAATCATCAGCTAGACATTTCTTCAGATTGCAGATGTGAAACACATTATGAATTCCACTGAGCTCTTCAGGCATGTTTAACTTGTAAGCCACAGTTTTGACACATTCGATGATCTCAAATGGTCCTATGTATCTTGGGCTTAACTTGCCATTCTTGCCAAATCGCATTACCCCTTTCCAGGGTGATACCTTAAGTAATACTTTGTCACCTACCTCGAATTTTAGAGGTTTACGCCTTTTGTCTGCGTAGCTTTTCTGCCTATCCCTGGCAGCTTTGAGACGATCTCGTATCTGTACAATCTTATTTGTCGTCTCCAGGACTATATCAGGTCCTGTTAGTTGGAGATCTCCAACTTCTGCCCAACAAACGGGCGTTCTGCACTTTCTTCCATATAGAGCTTCAAAAGGTGCAGCTTGAATACTGGAATGATAGCTATTGTTGTATGAGAATTCAATAAATGGAAGATGATCATCCCAACTTCCTCCTAAATCAATAACACAAGCTCGTAGCATATCCTCGAGTGTCTGTATAGTACATTCACTTTGACCATCCGTCTAAGGATGATATGCACTGCTGAAATTTAATCGAGTGCCTAGGGATTGCTAGAAGCTTTTCCAAAAATGCGATGTATACCTCGTATCCCTATCAGAGATGATAGACACTGGCACTCCGTGGAGAGATACAATCTCATGCACGTACAGCTGAGCTAACTTATCTGAGCTGTGTGTTTCCTTAATAGGTAAGAAGTGGGCTGACATAGTCAGTCTATCCACTATAACCCAAATAGTATCATTTCCTCGCTTTGTGTTTGGTAACTTGGTGATAAAATCCATAGTCACCATTTCCCACTTCCAGGTGGGAAGTTCAGGCTGTTGTAGCAAACCTGACGGCTTCTGGTGTTCTGCTTTAACTTGAGCACATGTCAGACATTTGGCTACATAAGCGGCTATAGACTTCTTCAAGCCTATCCACCAATAATTTGCCTTCAAATCCTGGTACATTTTGTCACAGCCAGGATGAACATAATACTTGGAACTATGGGCTTCCTGAAGTATCACTTCCCTCATTCCTCCATAGATCGGAACCCATATCCGTCTATTCAATCTTAGGATTCCATCCTTTCCATATGATAACTGTTTTGCAGTGACTCCCAACTTTTCATTTGGATAGTTAGTTTCTAATACGGCTTCCTTCTGCACGGCTAACAGTCTTTCATTCAAACTGTTCTTTAATTCAATGCTCTTGGCATTGATTCTTATGGGCTTCACCCTTTCCTTCCTACTTAAGGCATCGGCGACTACATTCGCCTTGCCCAGATGGTATCGGATTTCACAATCATAGTCATTTAAAGTCTCCATCCATCAACGTTGTCTCATGTTTAAGTCCTTCCGATTAAACAAATTTTGAAGGCTCTTGTGATCAGAATAGATCACACACTTTGTACCGTATAGATAATGCCTCCAAAGTTTTAGTGCAAACACAACGGCACCCAACTCCAAATCGTGGGTGGTGTAATTCTTCTCGTGCACTTTTAGTTGTCGGGAAGCATAGGCAATGACCTTGCCTTTCTGCATGAGCACACACCCCATACCAGTGTGTGATGCGTCGCAGTATACTACAAATTCCTCTATTCCATCAGGCAATGTCAACACAGGTGCATTGCTCAACTTCTGCTTGAGAATGTCAAAGGATTCTTGCTGCTTAGGACCCCAGTCAAACTTGATATTCTTGTGGGTTAGTGAGGTTAGGGGTGCAGCAATCCTTGAGAAGTTTTCAATAAAACGTCTGTAATATCCTGCCAGACCCAAAAAGCTACGAATCTCTTTGGGCATCTTCGGCTCTTGCCAGTTCATGATAGCTTCAATCTTAGCAGGATCCACCTGGATACCACGCTCACTAACCACATGTCCAAGGAACTGGACTTCACGAAGCCAAAATTCACACTTTGAAAACTTGGCGTAGAGCTTCTCATGCTGAAGAAGTTTAAGAATACAACGAAGATGCTTCTCATGGTTAGCTTGATTCTTTGAGTAAATAAGAATGTCATCGATGAAGACGATGACAAATTTATCCAAGTAGGGCTTGCATACGCGGTTCATGAGATCCATGAACGCTGCTGGTGCATTAGTGAGCCCAAAAGGCATCACTGAGAACTCGTAGTGACCATAACGAGTCCTAAATGCAGTTTTGTGCACATCTTCATCTCTAACCTTCAGTTGATGGTAGCCTGACCTTAAATCGATCTTGGAGAAGTAACTCGCCCCTTGCAATTGATCGAACAGATCGTCGATCCTGGGCAATAGATATCTATTCTTGATCGTGACCTTGTTAAGCTCGTGATAATCGATGCATAGACGCATCGATCCATCCTTCTTCTTCACAAACAGAATCGGTGCTCCCCAAAGAGATGAGCTAGGCCTGATAAATCCTTTTGCCAACAAATCATCCAACTGATTTCTCAACTCTTTCATCTCAGTTGGGGCCAATCGGTAGGGTGCTCTTGCAATAGGTGTTGCTCCAGGTATAATGTCGATTTTGAACTCCACTTGCCTATCTGGGGGTAAACCAGGTAGTTCTTCAGGGAATACTTCTGGATATTCAGAGATGACAGGGATGTCTTCAACCTTGGGTTTTGGTTCATCGATAGTTACTTGTGCCATGTAGATGACACAACCTTTCCCCAAACACCTTGACGCCTTAAGCATAGACACCTGCTTAGGCAATCCGTACTGAGTATCTCCGTGTATGGTGAGTGGCTCACCATATGGAGTCTTGACAATCACTTGTTTCTTGTTGCAAACGATCTGGGCTTGGTTACGAGATAACCAATCCATGCCTATCACTATGTCGAAACCAGCTAATTTCAAAGGAAGCAAGGATAACGGAAAGGAGTGGTTCCTAATGGATATAAAACATCCATCTAACATAGTTGAGGCAGTTTCTATGGTACCATCGGCCAACTCTACTTCATATTTCATGCTCAGGGTTTTAACAGGCAGATTTAATAACTTGCAAAACTTATTATCTACAAACGACTTATCTGCACCCGAATCAAACAATATCCTCGCATAAACATCATTGATGAGAAAGGTACATGTTATCACGTTGTCATCCTGAACTGCTTCCCGTGCATTCATTTGAAAGACCCTAGCATTGGTCTTCTTTCCTTCCTCAGCTTTCTTGGCATATTTTGGGCAGTTGGACTTGATGTGCCCTTTCTCATTACAATTGTAGCAAGTAGCATCCTTTATTTTCTTGCAGTCTAATGTCTTATGCTCACTTGACTTGCAAATCCCACAAGCTCTTGGCTGTGACGGGGACTTTGATTCATATCTGCACTTTCCCAAATGATGTTTCTTGCAAACTTTACACTTGGGCTTTTCACCCGACTATTGATCATCCTTTCTAAACCCAGAACTCTTCTTGTGGTCAGAGTTCCCTTTGTGCTTCTTATCTGAATGGTGTGAGTTATCATCCTCACGTTTTCTCTTCCCAGCATCAGAATGCCTAAGCGATCTCTGCCTGGCCGCATCAAGGGTAAGAGATAATGACAAATCAGCTACAGACCTAAAGGTAGTAGGTCGAGAGGCTTTCACGCTAGCTTTAATCTTAGGAGCTAAACCCCAAATGAAACGGGCTATTCGTTTTGGTTTCGGCATCACCAAGTATGGAACCAATCGAGACATGGTATTAAAACTCGTGAGATATGCCTGGCAGTCTAAATTCTTCATAACCAATGTCAGGAAGTCGGTCTCGATCTTCTCAACCTCATGTTGAGGAAATAAATTCTCCTTGATCAAAGTCACAAACTGATCCCAAGACAGATTGTACAATGGGATTTTCCTAGTAGCTTGGATTAGAGACCTCCACCAAGCTAGTGCTTCACCTTTGAATGACTGAGATACAAACTTCACAACATCCCTATCAGCACAACCGCTGATATCAACCACGGTGTCCATCTCGTCTAACCACGTCATGCAGTCAATAGCTCCTTTTCCCCAGTGAAGTCCCTGGGTTTGCAGGAGACGAAATACTTATAGGAGCAGGTTTTTGCACTGGCTCCTAATCAAATACAATCTTTTTAGACGGAACACTATGCTGATTTGATGAGTGTCGGTCATCATCCTTCTTTGACTCCTGATGTTTAGGAGGTGGCTTACTATGAGCCTCAGAGTGAGTCTTAGGATGTGATTTGGAATGGGGTACAGATGAGGTCTTGCTTCGAGTACCACTTGATTCATTGTCTCGTCTATCCAGAGCTCGAGTAACGGCATTGTCTATTAATGCCTGTAGCTCTACACCAGCTATGTTGATTCTGGTGGTATCATGATTTTCCCATGGGTGACTGTTGAATTCTTCAGACTCTGCCATGTAGCTTGATTGCTACATAAAATGATGAAAATGATTTCTTAGAGGTTTATAATAGATTTGTCATCTTATTAATTTATTAACCATGGTATTAATAAACCACATTTGGTTAATTTGTTAAGTCTATTCATTCAGGATTTTCATTATAATAATCCTTAGTTATATTTAAAATATAATAATATCACAAAAGGCCAAGTCACAGGGACAAATTTAAATTATAAGCCAAGATCTTATAGGATCGAGGTATTGAGGCTTGAATCATAGTTCATTAGCTCTTATTGACAGGGAGTTATAGGCTACAACTGTCTTTTGTCTTATATGACAATGATCATGGCCCGTAGGCATTACATCACCAATGGATGTTTAAATAATAAAGAAGGAATTGGAAGAATCCAATATAAGAATGACATGTGTGATTTAATGAATCACATCTGCCAGGAGTGTTAACATGTTTTCAGATGTTAACCATGATTTGAATCTTTTTAAACAGGCTTTACCATTATGGCCAGGTCTATAATGACATGCGGGCTAGGTTATACCTTTTAAGATTCTTATTTAATAGGCAGATTATTTTAAAAGGAATGAGATTTTTGATTTATTTATTTCATATATATTATATTTATGCATATGATGACAAAAATTGAAAATTCAACATTCTACTAAAATTAAAAAGGGTACATATTTGCCCTAAACGGGACTTTAACAGAAATAACTTGCCCACGCAGGGGCTAAACTGAAAATACAAGTCCTCGCAGGGACTGAATACAAAAAAAAGATGTCCACGCAGGGACTAAGGGTAGAAAGACAAGTCCGCGCAGGGACTAAGTACATAAATAAATAATTGTCCACGCAGGGACTTGATTGAAAATTAAAGAAATACAAAATAAACAAATAAGGAATTTAATGATCCCTTTTTCTCTTTCCCTTGATTAAGCTCGCTAGACCTTTGAGAAATCCCCGGTGGTTCCTACGTTCCTCTTGAACCTCCCGTTCCACCTGGCTCAACCTCTGTAGAATCTCCTGTTGCTGCTGGGGCTGAATCAACGGCGGCTTTGGCGGCTGCTGATGCGGAGGTTGAGGAGGTGGTGGGTGTTGATACCCATAAGGTGGGTACCCGGTTTGGTAGGAGGATGCGTAAGGCCCTTCAGGATGATGGGCATTGTAGTTGGCTGCTACAAGGTATGGGTCAACATTGGGGGCATTGTAGTAGTTATACCCGGGTAGGCAGGCTGCTCAAAGAGGTTGTATGCCGTTGTACCAGCGTATGTAGGAATTGGGTTATCATAACCCACTGGTGGCGGTGCGACTGGCGCAGACTCCACATCAGAAACAGGGTTCGATGGCCCACCCATCTGTGGGTCTTCATATAATGGCGGGTAATGACTGCCACTTGAATGCTGAGGGGTGCTGATATGGATTCCCCCTCGCACCGCCTCGGTGGCTCCGGAGGCAGCTGCTGCTCAAGCGGTGGTGGTGGCAGTGGAGTAACCGCTACAAAACGCGAATCCTCTGAGGGATCCTGCTGCTGCTGCTATGAGTGGTAACTGGGAGTAAACACCCATTCGTATTGGGCAAACCTTGCCTCATAACTGTCTGGACCATGATAAGGTGATCCATGATATGACGACCCATCCGAAATCTCGATGGGGTGAGTAGGTGTTCCGGTTGGCGGCTGGGCAGGTTCCGGATCCTCTTCCATGTCCATGGAGAAATAGTCCTCCGGTCCCAACGGGCTATAACCCATTGGCTCATCAATTTTGTTTGCCGGGTTGAACCGGCTTTGAAAGTAGGGTGTTGGGTCGTTAAAGGAATGGTGTGAGTTGGGGCGTTGGGGTATGAAAGAATGATGTGAGTTGTGGGGCTCGTTCTCCGATTGAGGCCCGAAAGAGTTGAGGTAGGAAGGTGAGGAGCTCAGCGAGACTGAACGCCTCGCGGGTTCTAAAGAGGTCCTCCAGTCTTCTTGAGGACTGGTACTCATGGTAGCAGATGGGGTTCGCCGGTGGGAAGGTCCGGCCTCGTGATCGTTGGGGGCGATGAATGGCCCCTTGCCTCTTCCTCTTCCTCTTCCTCGGAATCTTGGCGGCATTTTTGTTGGTCCTGTCAAAACAAACAAAAGAAACAATAAAGGACAAAACAAAATAAGTCAGAATTAATAGTAAGTTCTTTGTCTAGACTCGAAAGTCGAGGAATGTGCAAACTGTGTCATTGAGATTAAACACAAAAGGTCAGTGTTTAATTCACTCAACGTTGGCTCTGATACCAACCTGTCACACCCCGATATTTCCACGTATTACCGGTGGGCCCGGTGGGGAGTATTGTGACGTAGTTGATATCATCATAGACAATTTATCACAGTTTAATACATAGCGGAAGTCGAAAGATAAAAACATTTCAAACCGAATAAAAGTAATATGAAAGTATTACAATGGAATGTAAAAGGATCCATAGGCGGATCAAGATAAAGGAACATTGTTCAGCAGATTTATAAACATCTAAGCTTTCAAGACTCTTTATTGATGCTAGGAGTAGCCAGCCTATTCCGATTAGTACCTGCACTTAACCTTTTTGGAAAATACGTCAGTTTTCACTGGTAAATACAATTAACCGACTCATTTTGAAAATGTTTAAGAAAATTGGTTTGAATGCACAAGGCACAAAATATCTTTTATAACTTGGGATAATTATTTAAATATAAACTTGTAAAAGAATTACATGTTTGTTATACGTTTAGTAGCCCGGGCTGAATACCGGGTTAAAGATTAATTGACACACCACATAATATAATCCCGCAACGAGTTATTCTCGAAAAGGCGGTTATATCTTTTTATATACGCACCGGCAGGTGTATGCCTACACCCCGTGCTTAGGTCGTGGCCATTTCAATGAATGATGCCAAGAATATCGGGACATGGTCATTAACCCCCCAAAGGCTTTAAGCAAACAAAACAGATTAAACGGGCCATCTCAATAAATTAACCTCCATATGATTAACAATTCAATGCCCGACCAAGCAGTATTTTATATACCGTACCCCAAGCCCGTATAAGGGAAAATAAGTTAAAAGCATTTACCTGAGCAAATTATATAAATTTATCCCAGCCGTACAAATCAGCAAGTGCAAGTATCTTTTACTGGGCTCCTAATCTGGAACGAAGGTTTTAATAACCTATTAGATTCCTAACGGGTCTTTAATTAAGCCTAAACTTAAACCGGTTAGTTTTAAAGGAAGATATACGATTCAAAACGCACGATTAAGCGAAGACCGGATTAGAATGTGGTTTAGACCCGACAAGTTTGTATACTTGTGTAATATGGGTAAACTAAACACATTCTGGATTTTGAGACAAAAATGATAAGGTTTGACCCGTTTCGGCTAATTTATGCAAACTAGTTACATAAACCGCACCGAACGCGAAAAATGTGTAACGGGTAACCAAATGAGTCATGAACATGTTTCCTAAGTTAATATGCCTTAATTATGTTGTGATATCAGTAGGATACCTTCCATTATGCCCAAAATGGATTTAAACTCAAATTATGCCCCGTAGGGGTATTTTGGTCATTTTAAAGCTTATAAAAGAATTTAAATATTAATCTGGGTTTCAGGTCTGATATAATCAGTAAAAAAATACTCAATTTAATAAGTTATATCAGTAGGGTATTGCATATATGTGAAATTTATCATTTATAACCAAACTATGCACCGTAGGGGCATTTTGGTAATTTCACATAAGCTTTAAATGTCATTTTTTGGAAATCTAAGTTTAAAACTTTGGCTTAATGTTTAATTATAAAAATTTACTTAAAACATCTGTAGGTATTAAGTCTTATATGTTTAAAATAGTTTTAACTCGAACTATGCGTTAAAAACGCGTAAAAAGTCGCTTTTAAGCGATTTTCGGGTTATATAAGAAAAGCTGATATTTTTATCATTCCAGAAGTCTTAAAATAATTTATTTATCATATAAAATCAGTAGCAAAATATTTGGTATCAATATGTGATGTAAAACTCATTTTATTCAAGAAAAGGGTATAACCGACAATTACCGAATCAAAGCTAGAACCCTATGATATGATCAGTTTAAAAATAATTAAAAATCTTCAAAAATCCCAAAATATTATATTACATCAATGGGTAAAAGTTTGGTGTCAAAATTTGGGTTTAGCTAGGCTTTATGCTAATTATGCCGTTTAATTAATAAAAAGCTTCTTAATTACGATATTGGGCATAACTCCTAATCTAGACTTCAAACTGATGTCAAACTTTCTAGGAAAAGTTTATAAATCAGTAACAAAGGTTTTTTGTCCTCTCACATTTTCAAAAATCTCGTTTTATGGTCAAAAGGGCATAATGGTCATTATTTAGGCATATAACGGAAACATGCACATGAATCAGATAACTAAGGAACCAATTTGTATAACCTCAGAGGGTTACACTAACTTATAACATGGTCCTAATAGAGCTCTAAGGCATTTCTAAAAAGATGTTACATTGGGTCAGAGCTGAAAGTCAAAGCAAAAGTCTACTTTTGCGACTTTCGGTTCCGAACCGAGTCTAAACTGAAAATTGTCGGGTTGAACATGCTTAGACATGTTCTTACATTAATTATCAAGTTATACAACTGATAAAACAGGTTACATGGCTTCTACATTGTTAATTATGTGTTTATTTGAAAATTTGCTTTCTGTTGACTTTTTATAATTAAGTTTGACCCGACAATTGACCTAGATAGAGTGAGAATCAGAGGGTGCCCTTTTAAGGGTTTATTACCCACATAATTACCAACTTATAGCTACTTTCAATTCGAGAATTGACTAGACCATTAGTGATTAATCACTAAGTCAAACCTTAATTACGACGGTTTTGACTTTAGGCCATTAAACTAATAAAACATGAATTAGAAAGGTTAAGGAAGCTTACTGAGGTACTAAGCACGACTAATGATCCTTAGGGAATGGTCTTGAGCTCCAGGAGACTCCAGAAAATAAGCTAGAATGATTTTCAAATGAATGCAAACATGTTGCAACTAGGAACTTCTTATATAGTGAGTTTAATTGAACAATATCATGCCAACAAGGTCTATGGGTGATTCCTGATCATCCCCAAGTGTCCCTATGCATGAAAATCTGTTGGTGAAGCCCCTGGGATCGAATACCATGCATATAAGTCGGTGTAACAGGCTATAACAAGCATCTGTCCAAGAAATGGGAGCTGGCAGGTTTTAGGCGGCCCGCGTAAGCTCCAAGAGGAGTCTTACACGGCCGGTATGAAGCCCAGATTCGGTCAAAAATCTTTCAGTAATTGCACATTTGGTCCCTGGTCCTTCTAATAGAGGTTTTAACTTGTTTTATTTCACTTTTAACCCTCCAACTTGATTTTTAAGGACTCTAAGTCATAAACCAACTTCGTTAAGTCCCCGGTTAGTTATCCGATCACCGAAAAGTCCTGAATTTCAACGTTGACGCTTTTAACCCCTTACTTACGAATGCTAGCCTATCTTTCTCATACGATATCGAAACTTTGTGAAATTTTTATCACTTATTCTAGTGAGCATAATTAATCATTACAAAGCTTCATTATCGAGTATACTCACAGTGAGTGCTTTTAACCTAGACACACAGTCTGGTTGGATTGAAGGGAGCGCTGGATCAGCCTGCGTGCGGGAACAGAACATGAGTCCTCTAAGTGCTGACCCGGTCGGAAAACAGGGTGTTGAACAGTGCAAAAATCGAGTCAAAGTTTCTGACAGACTATCCGAGCGGATGGTCATCCGGACGGGTGGTCATCCGGATGGATGGCCATTCGAACGAATGGGCTCCATCCGAACGGATGGTCATCCGAGCGGATGACCATTCGAACGGATGGCCATTCGAACAGTGGGTGTTTGTGGACTGTTTAAGTTTTCAATGTTTTGATCATAGTGTCCTACAAAAAAAATGACAACTGTTATCATAGGCAGATCATCTGGTCGGATGGTCATCCGATCGAATGACCATCCGATCGAATGGCCATTCGAACAGATGGTCAGTGTTTGATGTTTCGTAAAATTTCCAAGTAAAAGTTTTGTGTCAACGGGGACGCGTGACAACATGTCAAACAACAAAAACACCAAACCCAGCGCATTCGCTCGGATGGGTATCACCCTGTTCGGACAAACGAGTTGTTCTTGGTGAGATTTCATGTTTGACCCGTCAATCGGTCCATCTTTTCAGTGAGAATCAGTTTTCAAGCCGACTCTCGGCTAAAGAATGAGTCGAGACTCTGTTTGAGTCCGATTTCATCGGTGTTTTATATAAAATCGAAGAAAAGTTTAGGAATAAGTTGCATAATGTGAAGTTTATCAAATCCGGGCCGGAAATATGTGAAATTCTGTTAGATCTGGTAGAAAGAGTGTGATAATTCTTTAGATCTTGTATGAAAGTTATGAAAATCCGCTAGATCTGGAACCAATCTTGGTTAAACGGTGCTCCACAACAGTTTGCATGAACATCCGAGTGGAAACCACCTTCAAGAGGTCCAAATCAGTTGGTTTTTGAGAAAAGGTTGAAGTGTTCATGTGATTTTGATGAAGAAGATAGTGTAGAAGTGATTAACGTTGAATATTAAGGAAGATTCGAGGTAAAAAGCTTACAAGTTGGCCTTGAATCGGGACTGAAAGCGTCTGGGAGCGTGTGATAGAGTGGCAGAGTGAAAGGTGAGAATGAAGGTTTGAGTGCCCTATTTATAGATGACAATGACAAGGCTATTCGAGTGGCTGTGATCGGATGGCTTAAGTCGATGGAACAAGGCAGTCGATCGGATGGCGTTCTAGTCGAATGGCGATCCGATCGGATGGTCATCCGGATGGATGGTCATCCGATCGGATGTCCATTTGGACAGCCGGTTCGCACGTGTTAGTTTTCCATCTTTGGTTCATTTTACGAGCTAGGTTAAGTGTTGCGTTGCGTATTATTGTGAGTAGCCACAGTTCATATAGTATTATCACATCTAAATGTTCGAATAACATAAATAACACAAGTTTCCGTTCCAAATTAGTTTCACGTTCATTAAAAGAGTCAAGAATCCACATCGTTCACACATATATAAGTATCACAAAGATTCAAGAATCTAGGATAACCACATCGTTCATAAGCATCACAGAGAGTCAAGAATCTGCTTAAACATAGCGTTCATGTACAGGAAGCATCACATAGAGTAAAAGTTTCACACATAGTTTAACACAATTTAAAGTTTCAAGCAGTCTCGTTTTCATTATGATCGGTCATCTTGAGTATTGAAACGCTGGGCGTTACACCTGTCCCACAGAGTATCACGTCTAATGTAATCTCGGGCTCTCGCCGCCTCGTCCACCTCCTCTAGAGTCGTCCAATCGACGGCCGCATGGCGCCGATCTCCATCCCCCGAAACTTTTCACATCTGTGAAAATGCCCGGACCCATCCTCGAGCACTAGATAAGGATTATCTAGCAACGGGTCAACATCTGGGCCACCGCGCCCACGTCCACGTCCACATTCACGTCCATGTCCATGTCCACGCCCACCGACCACCACCGCCCCCGCCCCCACACATCCTCCACCATCCTGTCCCCGCCCTCCTCCTTTACCTCCACCTCTACCACGTCTGCCACCTCCACCACCCCGGCCCTCGCCCGACAACGTCAGCCATACCAATCTAAAAAATATAACAATTTTTTAATATTTTTATAACATTTTTATTTAATTTTTAAAAAAATATAACAATTTTAATATTAAATTTAACGTTATTAATTTAATATTAAATATAACCTTTTTATTATATTTAAAAGAATATAACAACTTTTAATGTATTTTTTTTTTTAAATGTCACAATAATTTTTAATTTTTAATATTAAATATAACATTTTTTAATTTATTTTAAAAAATATAACATTTTTAATGTATATTTTAAAAAATATAACATCAATTTCAATTTAAAAATATAACATCTTTACAAAAAAAACTAAGTTAAAACATATTTTTATATTTTAAAAAACAGAAAAAAAAATAAGCGTTTTTGGGCCTATACGCATCGTATAGGCCCATACGTATCGTATAAGCCCACATGTTAAAAAAACCAGAGTTTTTGAAGCAATATAATGCGTGTAGGCCCATACACATCGTATTGCTTCATTGGTCAAAGAAATAACCCCAAAAAATTCAGCCTTTACACCCAAAATTCACACAATTATACGGTCAAAATAAAAAATTGAATACGTATAAATGATGAGGGTTCGGAGATACATACCTTACTTGTCTTTAAACTCGAATACGACACCGTATCTTGACCGTATGTTCTTCACCGTATGTGTGTGTATTTGTGTGTATTGGATTATTTTGGAATACTAACCCCCTGTTAATAAGGGGTTATATCGTTTAGGCCTTTAATACGCATCGTATACGATGGGTATTAACCCCTTGAATTTTCAAAAGACCCCCCTTTTTTTTTGAAAAATTAGGGGGTAATGCCGATGTGATTAGAATACAACATATAAATTATGTCAAATACGACGTAAAAGCAACCATTTTTTAGTACTAATGTTGGAAAAAGCTCGTGTTTTCGTTCCTTTTATATTTTCAGAGATAAAAGAACTTAAATTTGCAAAAGGAGCAAAAAAACAGCATCCAACATAAATGTAAAGAAGAAGTAATTGCCGCAGCTCGCCAAGCCCCAATTCACATCCAAACATCAAAACAACAAGAACAGAAGGCTGACACGGGGCCATGTCTACCAGACACGGGTCATGTCCGAAGATGGATACTGGACAGGAGAAAAGACAACTGCAAAAGACAAAAATGGCAGCCAACAGGGGGATGTGTTAACCCAACACGGGGCGTGGTCAACTCAAAGATTTTCAGAATCTGTGATAGTACAGCAAGTACTTTGGCCGCGGGCCATGCCGTTGACACACGGGGTCGTGTTAGTACAACATCTGACAATCAGTTAATGAGGAAGAGAGAGAGAGAGAGAGAGAGAGAGAGAGAGAGAGATGGGCACGGGGCCGTGCCAGCCGAGCACGGGCAGTGCTAAAGCTTCTGAAGACAGCTATAAATAGGAGTGCTTGGTTCCACTTCAACTCATCCCTTGGTAAACCACTTCTCTCTCACTCGCCACCGCTCCACCACCACTACAACACCATCATCCACCACCATAATCCATTTTCCCATCTTGAGAGTGTGTGTGCGTAGTCTCGGGATCCAAGATTGATCGTAAGAATCTTTGTCAAACAAAGGCCATGCTTGGCTAAATTCTTACATCATATGGTGAAGACATATCTTTTATGTATTTCTTTTATGATTTCCAATCTTTGGCATATTTTTAATTGGGTATGTATTAATGACTTTAATGATTAGTTTTTATATTGAATGCAAATTTATTCACCCATTTTTCATATCTTCGTTTACTCAACATATTCATGTCTTTACAGTCTATATAAAGCATGTTAATTGCCTGCAAGGGGGTTAGAAGGGTGGATTGGGTAATTCTATGTCTCGTTCAGTGTTTAGATCTTGCGAGAACCCGGTGCAAGTTTAGTACTACTCCATGGATTGGCCTGGAGTGACTGGCCCGACTGAGAGTAAGAAAACGCTTGCAACCCTTATTCATAAACTACTATTAAAACTTTAAACCAACCCCACGAGGACTGTATCCCTGCTGACTCAGACCAACGGGTTGAGGGTGATCGCCGCTTCGTAAGGGGGGTCCACCACATTTTGCATTAATAACTTACTTAATTATCTTTCAATATTCCGACCTTGTAGGATTGTATCCTTGCTGACTCAAACCACTAGGTTAAGGGTAACGTCCCCTCCAAAAGAGGGGCCTACTACTATAACTAAGATAATCTCTTAAAATGCCCAAAGTGCGAAAATCATCAAAAGGGAACATGAAAGATAAGTTGGATCCAAGTGATTCTTTCTTGTCTGTCATTTTTATTTTATTTTTGTTATCTGTTTTTATCTTTTTATTAGTTTACAAACCTTTTCTCAAAGTTTGATTCGATTAGACGTTGACGATAAGCCGGTATTAAAAGCTCTTGTGTCCTTGGACGACCTCAGTATCTTGCCATCACTATATTACGTCCGCGATGGGTGCATGTGCCCTAACATGTGTAGAGTGATAGTAAAATATAGTGTTTTATAATTTTAAAACTTGAAATCGGCGAGTTAAAATAGAGCTAAAAATATACTCACACCAACACACATCAAGTTTTTGGCGCCGTTGTCGGGGACACAAGAATTTTAAGAAAGCTTAAAATTAACGGCCTAATCATTTTCTATCTTTTCTTTTTAGGTTTTTTCTTCTTTTTCTTTTGATTTTCTTGTTTCTTCAGAATTGACACGGGGCCGTGTCAACTCTCTAGAACCTTAAAAACTATTTTCTCCCAGATACAGAGTGCAGCACGGGGCCGTGCCAAACTCTCTGTTCGAAGGAAAAATAGTGACTGCCTGATCCCGATGGTCTAAAAATATATATATAGAGTCAGGATTTAGGGAAAACGGTGAAAAGTGTGAGAACAGTGAGAACGCTTATGGATCGTCCGATCAAAACAATATATGGACTAGATTGGCGCGGTGACATTTTCATAAATAACATAAATTTTATTACGTGGACGCGCTTCATTAAGGGTAAAAAAGGTAAAACATACTTTCTTACATAAAACGCCATTGAAATATAAAACACCAAGAAAATACAAAATGCCAATTTTATCACTGCATAGTTTTTTTCTGTGTTTTAGTTAAGGTCTTAGCCTACAAAAACGCCATAAAACGTAAAACGCCATAAGATATAAACGCCAAGCCTTACATCCGGATAATTGTTAATTGCATCTATTTTTATAAACAATATTCCGCCTAAAGTACGCGCTAAAAAAATCCTATAAATAGAAAGGTCTCACCACCTTTCGTTGATCACACCAAAAAAACACACAAAATATAGTGGTTCCTAAATACCACTCACTGTAAAACGCCAAAAGTTGAGAGAAATCAACGATGGCAAACATCTTTTCGTTGATACTCAGTAATGTTCTGCATGAAGTTTTGCCGAATGATTTGTTAGGTGAGGGGAGTAAGATTTTGCTGCATGAGATGGACAAATTTCAAGAAAAAGGGACTGATGACACCCATATGTCATTTTGTCTTCTTTGTTCTTAAAGAAGGTTTTGATGAGAAAAAGAGACCGATCCCAGTGTAAATGCTACTTTGGCCTCGATGATGATAATGAAGATGATGGGCAAATAGCATCCACCCACACGGAGTCGATCTATGTCTCCAACATGAACAAAGAAAAAAAACCATGCCAAACCCAAAACGCTATTTATTTGTGACAGTTCTTGTAGTTTCAAAAGAAGAAATAGACTGATGACACTGAAGATTTAGATCATAAATTGCATCTATTTTTTTAATTTTCTTTTTCTGTTGTTTGTTATGTAATTTTCAACTAAGAACAACAATACATTAGTTCTATAATAACAAATATAATAAAATGCCAAAATGGGCAAATGCTTGTTAAACGCCATCATGCCATAAAACGCCCCAAAACTACCAAACTATAATAAAATTACTTTGGATAAGTACTATTATAATAAATCTAAAAAAAGGTTAAAACAATGTGCAAGAGAATAAAACAAAAGTGTCATCTTTATCTAAACGCCAATGGAAAACAAAACGCTATAATTACAACCGTAAAGATGGGACGTGTTACAGCCATAAACAGATGAATCTGAAACAAAACACAGTAATTTCAAAAAGTAAAATGAAGCGACGAAAACATAATTACTAACATTTATTATACTAAAAGCAAAATATATAACAACCCTCCAAAATATTTCTGACACCTCTAATATAATTAGAATGTCGCAATATGTCTTAAAATACACCCCGTATACGAAAATTGGTCCCGAATACCTTTATTTTTATAAAAATTAATTAAAAACAAAAATTTATGGTCTCTGGCAGGGCGCGACACACCCTTGGGTGTTTGTCGCGGAGCGCGAGCGCCTAGCCTCCAGGCGCAGCCCGGTGCTGCCACCTGGCAACAACGTGTCGAGACTATGGGACCAATTCAGCAACCCTACACCCCTACCCACCTATCTCGCGGTCCGCGAGAAAGACAGCCTTGGCTGTCACGGGCCGCGACCCGATGTCAGATCAGCCCTATAAATAGAGGCCGTTGGCCTTCAGTTCAATTTGCTCAAAATTTTCTCGATCTCTCTCAATTTTGAAGTGATAAAATTATACTAGGGCATTATACCCCCCTAAATAACGATGTTATGCCTCGTTGTAAGTATCATAACCCCCGGTTACGTATTAGATACGCTGACCGATTGATTTAGAGTTCCGTAACGGCTGTCGTGGTTCTGCCCGACGTAGTCATTGGAATGCCATCTCGGGGAGGGTATTCCTAATGTAAATATTGGGTTATCATACTAACACGTGTGCATTTGTTTAATTAATAGATAATTACCGGGAAATCCTAAAGGAAACCGTAAGACAACAATGTGAGTAATCCTCCTTTTTGTAAACTGTTTTTACAAAACCTCAATTGTTTTAACATATATTCCACAGGGATTGAGTATTTGTATTATACAATTATCGTCGGTATGTTGGAGTTTTGTATACAAAAATTGTTACTACATTGTGAGTAGTAACATGACCACAAGTCGGGTTGACAGTATCGTGGGTGGTAATTAAAGTAGATGGAAACAAATGTAATTGCGCGACTGCCCTCAATACTGTAAAATGGTTTTACCTGTCTTGATTAAACTGTTGATTCCAGGATTCGGTGAGTTCGATAGAGCTTTGGTCCCGAAACGAGGTGTTCGGTGCGTTTATTACGACTAAGAAAGGAGTAGAAACAGAAAACGACACCGAGCAGTCACTTATCATCTGGTCTCTATTGATAATTCAACGTTGACAGCACCGCGAGACCAGTTAGAAAGCATTTCCCCTATAGGAACCAAAAGCCTGTCCAAATGGAACCCTAAAGTCCCAATTTATAGACATCTCACACTTGTGCTATCCGATCGGATTGCCACCCGATCGGGTTGCCATCCGATCGGATTGGCTTTGACAATTACAAAACTTGTCCAACTTTACTCTATACTATACAATATTCAACACACGCTCTATCTAACTATTCGCACAGTGGCAGACGTACGAAATATGCACCAACAGATTCCCCCTCGGATGTCACTGTCGAATCGTCTTTAAAACTTTGAGAACCTTGAGTCGTGTTTGAATATTCTGCAATCTTCAACTTTTCTGCAACTTCAATCAGGTATCTTGAAATCTGACTATCCAAATTCCCCCTCGATTCATGATTCGGGTTTGCTTTTGCCAAGGTAAATCACGAATTCCCCCTGGAATGAATCTACAGGTCTTTAGCATAGTTTACGACTCTCCACTGATTTGCTAAACTGCAACCTTCATGAACAATCACCAACTTGAAACTAATCCATGCAGCATCCTCTGTTTCAACTTTAACCGCATCTGAGCTCAGTTTTTGATATCACAAGTAAGCACCACAATCTCGCATTCCGCCTGCTCAATCTAAGAATGTACAAAAACTCAACCGGCAATTGATAGAAACTTCAAATACTCCACTGGTTAACTTCAAATCTGTGATTCCCCCTGAAGATCTGATATCCCGTTTACCGTGATCCACGTTAACGCACCATAAGAATGACAGATCTGTGTAAATGGAATTCTCCAAAATCAGCAAATCTTCATTGGAAAACAAATCATCTGGTAATGTAATCTGATCTCCGAAGCATTCGTCCACAATCAGATTCATCTCCTCGGATAATCTAGATCTCAGAAGCTTTCACCCACGATCATTCTCAGATCTCTGGTCCACGATCAGATATCAACATCTCGGATCATCTTGATCTCGGAAGATTACACTTACGATCAGATTCACATTCCCCCTGACAATCTGAAGTCGAAAACTACCCGAATATTGTTGCAGTGTCATGAATTTCAAAAATGACGGAATTTCAACATACGACAGTGAAATTTTGATTCCCCCTCATTTTTGCAAATTCTGATGTCTCTATCAATGAATTCCCCCTCAAACTGAATTCAGTTTCTAATCCTCTTTTCCGAAAAACTTGACCAAACCAGAATATCACAATATTCGGCACAATTGTCAGTTTTTCGCCTTTGCGGATTTTACGTTTTGGCCCATAAATAGTCAGATATCCTGAATGATAAACATTCTACTCCAATATCATGACTACCCCACTAATTTCCACAATCCGTGATCGCATCATCAAATATGTTCACTGAAGCCCCCGACGGTGTCCCCAAACAACCCAGCCTGGTCGTTAAAAACCCGAAAAAATTGACAATCACCAAATTTTTTCTGGAGACTCTCCTCGTCGTTGCGATCAAAAAATGCCTTTTTTATCATCTGGTCGAGTGTCAAGTGTCAGATGACCACCCGATCGGATTTCCACTCGATTGAAGGGCATAAAGAACAAGGTGGTCACATGGATCGGATGGTCATCCGATCGGATTGCCCTCCGATCGGATTGTCATCCGTTTGACAACATCTTATCTCTCAAATATCCCATAGTACCATGGATCGGATGGTCATCCTATCGGATTGCCACTCGATAGGGTTGTCATCCGATTGAAAGCATCTATAGTCCTTCAACAAAGATAGTGACGTGGATCGGATGGTCATCCGATTGGATTACCATCTGATCGGGTTGCCATCCGATTGGAAATCTTTTAACAGCTCAAGAACACTCCAAATCACGTTTTTTCGATCCAGAATCTTTATTACTGTGAATTTGATGATGAAACTTCACAGAATTGATCGCGGGTCAATTCCGCACAGATTGATGTGTTCAATTCCAAAATCCATCCGTGAATTGACCTTTATTTTGATAATTTTCTCTGTTTAACGTCAAAACTCCCGTTTAACCCAAAATTGATGAGCTTTGGGTGATTTAACCGACTGTTAGATCGATTAAATCGGTACTGTAGCTCTGATACCACTGCTGATTCCAGGATTCGGTGAGTTCGACGGAGCTTCGGTCCCAAAACGAGGTGTTCGGTGCGTTTATTACGACTAAGAAAGGAGTAGAAACAGAAAACGACACCGAGCAGTCACTTATAATCTGGTCTCTATTGATAATTCAACGTTTACAGCACCGCGAGACCAGTTGGAAAACATTTCCCTTCTGGGAACCAAAAGTCTGTCCAAATGGAACCCCAAGGTCCCTATTTATAGACATCTCACACATGTGCTATCCGATCGGATTGGCACCCGATCAGATTGCCACCCGATCGGGTTGCCATCCGATCGGATTGGCTTTGACAATTACAAAACTTGTCCAACTTTTCTCTATACTATAAAATATTCAACACACGCTCTATCTCACTATTCGCAAAATGGCAGACGTACGAAATATGCACCAACAAAACTGGGATTCACTCACCAATATTTCCCACTGACAAAAAGTTTTTAAACGCGTTTCAGGTAATAAAATGTGAAAGCCAAATAGAAGCCAGCTGGACAGCACTGAAGACTTGGAAAAGTGGCTATAAAAGTTACATAAATAAAGAGTTGTTTTTATTTAAATAAAATAGGGTTATCCCTATGAAAATATGTGTAATGGAAACTTGGGATATTTCCCAAGTGTTTAATATTATAAAAGCGTGGTATTTTTCTCTGATAAAATATTTCCTAACCACGGTCCTGATGTAATTTACGCTGCCAAAATGATAAACACCGATACCACCGAAACTGGTCGCGGCCGCTCGTTCCCGGGTATTTAGGGGACGGGGGTTGCGACAAAATACATGGGGAATTGAATTTATTTATCTTTTCAAAACGCCATAATTACATGTCACTACGCGGGAAAAAATGTCATTATAAAAGAAAACCACGAGAACACAACTCAACACGCCAAACATTGTATAAAACGCCGCATATTGTCCAAAATGCCAAAAACTTAAAAAATGGCTAAGGTTATTGCATGGAGGTTTGAAAGGTCGGAGAGACGATTCATCCTAAAGTTCTCTAATAGGAGAAGGGTGAAGATAAGGACAATCAAAGCTATACTTGGTATGTCTAAAGGGGTTCAGAGGGATATTCTGGCCCTTGGGGTTCCAAGGGCCAACGATTGTGAAAGAACTCGAACGGTAATAAGAAGATTGGAGAGAAAATTTAAGGCATAAGATGATGATGATGATATTGACGATACTCCTCTACCAACAGTAAGCAGTTGGGTGGTGCATGATGTCACAACCCCGGACCCCACCCTGGGAGCGGGAGCCGTGAGCCAGTCAGATGGTATCGGTGTTTATCAATTTAGCAGTGAAAAGTTTCATCAGAACCGTAGTTAGAAAATATTTTTATCAGAGTTAAACACCAAAATGTTTGAAATAGATAAATGGGATAATACCCAAGTTTTTCTGATAATACATTTATAGTAAACAAATGGGACAAAACGCGATTTTTCATTTGTAACATAATTATAGGGATAAACCCCAATTATTGAAAACAATTCTCCTTTTTATTTATGTAACTTTTATAGCCACTTTTCTAAGCCTTCAGTGCTCTCTAGCTGGCTTTTATAGGCTTCTTACTAAGTTATCTGAAACACGTGTTTAAAACATTTTGTAAGACCCTTACTACTATTTAACAGTTTTGGTTTAGTTTAAGAACGTAAATAAGTAATTGTGGTTACACATACATCAAAAATATGGGTTTATTAAAACTTTTCAGATTTCAAGCTTTACAACTTAATATATAAGAGTTCACCGTTTATACATAACAACGAAAACAACATGCGGAAGCTTGTATTTTTGGTCGTGTTCGGTTCTTCGATGGGCTTGATCATCATCCGGCATCCGAGATATACCTACATTTCGTAAACATGAAATGATTTTAGTTATATTACATTTATATCATGTATATAAACTCGTCCGAATATCAAAACGAACAAAAATCAACATATTTCAGCTTTTGCGTCCCTCGCGGGGCGCGACAGACTTAAGGAAGTTCTTCGCGGGGCGCGACAGCCCTCGCACTACGCGACTATATTACCAGGTCCCCGTCGCGTGCCGCGACGACCAGTTTTCGACAGAATGTTCACTTGGCTGATGCTGCACATGCCCAACTCCATTTTTCAAACTTAACATATATAATAACGTGCATAACTTTTGATCTAGATGTCTGTTTCGCGTAATTCTTTTTCCCACGCGTCCGTAATTAAATTACGGATCCGTTTATCACCTCGGTTTGCATAAAATCTGATTTATAAGCAAACGACTTATAAATCCTTTATGCGATTATTTGACCCGTTACTTTTTAACAACATACTACAAGTTTATTAACAATGTTCATTGCTTATCATTTTTACCCATTCTGGCCTTGCCAAAAATTAGCGTTTTCGCTTCCATTACATGGTTTGTGTGCGTGTTTACATTCACCGGTTTATTTTGAAATTTTCCAACACATAGCCAATCTTAACCACTTGCTTTATTTTGACCCGTTTAACGGTTTTTATGCATTTAAGCATCAATTTCGCTCATCTCTTTTCGCACTTCACATTTTTACATTTAAGATGTCTACTTATGTTTCACCACAACTATTTTTGTGGTGAATTAATACAATAAACTGATCATCCCGAGTATTACTTTTCGGTTAGTCATTATACTAAAAAAAACCAATTCTTAGGCATTTGACCCACAAAAGTTTATGCCTAATACTTTTATACTTATCAAAGGTTTTCATGATCATAACACATGTCCCTAACATCCCATAAATGTTGTTTGCCCGATTCACTCATCAAGGGCGTTTTGCTCAACTTAGTCCTTCATTTTTCGATAAAGGACTTTTACTAAGATATTTGACCAACATTGCAAATTTAACTATAAATCTTATGTACGTGTACCTGGCTCGAGTCAACATATAGACTCGTTTTATACCTCTCTTTTATTAGCCACTACTTTATAGCGTCGTAATTATCCAATTGCTATTCACTTCCTGTGATCATATGCCTTGGCAACCAAATATTAGTCGATATTGTCAAATGGTGTTGTCACCACCATTTGACCCGTTTGGCTTATATGACCAAACATTGATGTTTATAAAACTTGGTAATTAGTTTCCAATTCACGCATTCGACCCATTTCGGATTTTACCCCAAAATTTCTTTTTCGTAAATTCCTCTTTTTTTACATATTTAACCCATTTTGGCTTAAACCATGGGTATCCATTCAACCTCAATTTACATTAGTCGATACTTGACTAAAATTTCCATTTTACCCCTTTCTACCATTAACCATGGTTTTTATCTTTTAAATTTATTCCGACCCGTATCATATCGCATTGGAATCCACATTTCGGATATTACCTCCATCGTATTTATATCTCATAAAATAAATACGTATCCTACAAAAGGTGTAAGCTTTACTTACCTCGCGTCCCCGCAAACATTCTTCGCATCCATGATCCGTTTGACGCGTTCTTCTCCAAGCTCCCACCTAGCTTGTTTAGAGTCAAACTATATCATAACATCCATAAGATGGTTAGATTGGTCATTCTATACAATGGCCATCACCCTATGGACCCCCTTTTTTTTACACACTTATCAATCAAAGCATGTCATATAATCAACAACTAGTTTTATACTACAAATCTTTTCATTCACTAACCGTTTGACCCGTTAGTGAAGTTACTTATACAAACTAGATAGCAAATGATTTTAAACACTTTAAGCATGTCTCATAAAGTGCTATTTATTCCCAACAATCAATACTTCATGCCAAAAGCAAGTATATACAATCCTATGTCTTTTTCTTGGTTAATTAGAACATTATTAATGTGCAGCGATTTTCTATTTAGCTGCTGTAATTGACCATTTTGACTCATTTAAAATCAGAATTAGATCAACATGTTCAAAGATGGATCGTAGAACTCTCAAATACCTTTCTAAGCATGTATGGTACGTCTTCTAACTATGTTTCTATGATTTTATATGATTTTTATAAAATCAGGACATCAACTTATTTTTAGCCCAAACAACATACTATCTTTTCGAAATAGCCACTGAATTCGACGTTTTTGACCCATTTAACATCTGAACCAAGTCATCATGTTAACTAACGAAATCCAAATTACTCAGAGACCTTTCTAGGCATATAAAGTACACATCCATACGATTTTTCTGTGATTTATTGTGAATATTAAAATTCAGGTCTGCACCATATTATTTAAGCATTTCATCGAACACTTGGCGGGTTTCGCATTCAAGATTGGTCTCTAACCTATCTCTTGAACACCTTACCCCAAATTTTACCAACATGTCATTACAAACACACATATGTCACTAAGTTATTTAAGCATCAAAATCAAGCCCCAATGTCTAGTGTACATGAACGACATCAAGAACTTGAATTATTACATCAATTTTTCTCAAACTAACATTCAAATTCATGTGTTCATCACATTGTTATAAAAACCCACTTAACACATATATGGGTGATTATCAATTTCATAGTTTTCAACACTAATTCATCAAATTATCAACTAGGGTTTGTTCCTAGATATGATTTCAACTCAATATCATTCATACATTCAACATTCATTCCAGAATTTCGTTCATGCATGTTCATCAAAATTTCAAAATATCACCAAACTTCAAAATTCAACATACCTTGTGATCCCCATGACTAGGTGATCGTTAATATATATTCAAATCCGAATTTGGTCTTCGATTGCCCCTTCAATTTGAGGATTTTGTTGAGCTAGGGTTCAACCCTTTTGTCTCCTGTGAAACTCACGACCAGACACACACAAGTGTGTGTGTTTTTGGTGTTTTAATTCTATTAATTTTAATCATGTTTCACTCTTGGCCCCTTTTAGTCCCTATAGTTTCAAGGATTTATAAAAGGTTTAGCTAATTCAAGTTTTCTTTATTGTTTTTAAGGCACTTATTTAACTAGGTTGATATTCCTAGTTACTTGATGGGTTCGGGAAAGTCATAACCCGTTTTGTTTTTTTTAAGTCCCTTTAACTCGGGCCTCTTATGAACTTTATTTCCTCAAAAACTTTCATTTTCTTTTTATTTAATATTATGTTTATTTATTTAAATCTTAATATTTACCGGGTGAATTTTTTTACCTCTAACAGCATTTTACCCGTTCATTAGCGTTAACGTGGTTTAATTACCAAACCCGTTTTTCGGGTGTTACACATTTTATCAGCAAGAAATACTGGTGAGTGAATCCCAGTTTAATCAAAACAGGTTTTATAATTTGCACAGTATTGAGAGCGATCACAATGTTTATATCTACACAATTACTCATTCAGTACTTACCACTCGACCGGATCTGTGGCTATGGTCATATCACACATTGGCAACCCATTGTCCAATTGTGAAGGTTATCAAGTAATGTATACAAAACCCCATAATACCGGCAGTAAGAATTACAAAGACTCAATCACTGCTAATTATATTTAAATTTATTTAAGGTTTTATAAGAACAGTTTATGAAAAGCATTTACAAAAAGAGGATAAACTCACATTGCTATTTTAGGTTGTTCCATGTGACTTCCTGATTATAATCTATTAATTAAACAATGCACACGCGTTAGTATAATAACCCAATATTTACATTAGTTATACCCTGTAACAACCCTCATTAAAAGTCCTATTTATATTATTATTTTATTCAAATAGGAAACCCTAATTGAGACACCCAAGTGATTCTACGTAAACCCTACAAATTTCAGAACAATCAGAATCAGGATCAGGGCCCCTAAAACTCAGGGGGGGGGGGGGCATTCCCTACTTGATGATTATCCTTATAAGTTATTATAAAATTCGAATTTAATTATATCGTCGACTCAGCAGGCTTTCTCCCAAACGTGGCAAGCATATAGTGAAAATACAACCCATACGATGCGCAGGGGTTTTTGGCCTACGATGCGCAGGCTTGATAAAGTTCCATACGATGCGCAGGGGTTATAGTGCTACGATGCGCAGGGCTGGACAAAATTCAGCTATAAATAGAGGACATTGGCACTTGAATCTGGGCACTGAAACGACGTTCAAACTCCAAAATTACGCTGAGTTTTCGTCTGCATACCAAAATTAACACACACGAAACTCTAATTAAGTATAGCGGGGTGCTGCAGAACAGGGTATTAACTCAATCGCTATTACGATTCATTTTCCGATCGATCAATGTACTCAATGGATGTTTAAGTGCTGCCCACATTAGGGCTATACTTTGTCGTTCGTCGTTAAATCGATGGATGTTTAAAGTATCGTACTTTGTCGTTCGTCGTTAATTCGATGGATGAAGTATCGCACTTTGTCGTTCGTTGTGAGGGTTGATCTCGTGAGTTATCGTAAAATGCTATATTAAGTTACTTACCTAGTTCATGTGCATTAGGTTAAAAAGGCTAATCAATAGGCTAGGCTCTGCTCAAATTAAATCTGCAATATATCAAGGATTATCTGTAGACTAAGCTTTGCCCGTAGAAATCTGCAATGTGAGTTCATTTCTCTTTTCTCACAGTTTGTGAGTCCATTATATTTTCTCACAGTTTTATCACCTTTTTGTGAAACAATTATATTTACAAAGATTTTACAGAATCCTAAATGATTACCAGTTATACTTACAGTAATTAAGTTTTTATATTAACTACTGGTATGAAAGATTTTATATATTATTTGATTCTCATTATTATTTGCCAGAAAGTTAGTTAATATTATCATGATTACAATAACAGTGGAAATTATGCATTTTACTAAGATTATATTTAAGTCTTAGTCACGTTAAAATATTAAATAATGATATTACAATTATTTAATTAACATATTATATTTGATAAGTTATAGTAATTTGACATAAATTGATATATGTCATTTCCTGGATTAAATGGTTTTATGCCAAAAGTAATATATTTGACAAAGAAATGTCACGGGACACAATTATGTCCAAAGACACTAGTTGAGAGAATGATCAACAGTGTTATGAATAGAAATCACTAGTTGAAAGAATGATCAACAGTAATATAATCTGAGTTACTAGTTGAAAGAATGATCAACAGTGACATGACCGAAAGCACTAGTTGAGAGAATGATCAACAGTGTTATACAATCACTAGTTGAAAGAATGATCAACAGTGATATGACCAGAATCATTAATTGAAAGAATAATCAATATTGATATGATTATAGTCACAGGAATCGCCTAGTGACAGATAAATTGAATAATAGTAAAATAGAATTATTTGATAAATTCACTATTGGACTAAAGTGAGCCAATAATTGATATGATTACTGTCACATTGGAACTGTCATCATTTGAAAAATACTGATTGAGTTGGGTAAATATAAACAAATATAAAAACCTTAATACTGTAAGGTATAACAATATATTTTATAAAATTGGAATGAATTCACTCAGCATTTCCGCTGACAAAACCTTTTTCAAACATTTTCAGGGAATTACAGTAGATTGGAATAAGAGCTGGATACAACACTGAAAGGCTTCAAGAAGTGGCTTATTTTATTAATTAAATCAAATTAAAGAAATATTGTTTTATGTAAACAAATTTATCTTATTAAAGCTACTTTTATAAAACATGGGTTTATCCCATTTATTAAATAAAATCCGGTGTTTCTAAACTCTGATATTTTTCCTAACTCACGGTCCTGATGAAATTTCCGCTGCAATGTTTTTAAAATAATCACCGGTACCGCTGGACTGTTCACGGCTTCCGATTCCGTCCAGGGTGGGTCGGGGGTCGTGACAGAAGGTGGTATCAGAGCCAACTCAAAGAGCCACTTGTTTAAGCTAATTAGGTGTTCTTTTTAATACCTAAACTTAAACAATAAAGTTAGGAAACTGATACAAATTAACATATGTGTTACATATGAATATATATATGTCAATATGCACATATAATATCCTGGAAGTATTGTTTTGTTTTAACTATTCTGTGATGTTAATATGTGAAAATATTTGCAATTCAGATGTCGAATGAAGTACCACATAATCCAGAAGTTCATGCTAATAATGAAAATCCTTTGGATAAAAATGCTATAGAAAATTTAATAGCCCAAGGAATAGCTAATGCTTTACCTTCAATAATTAAAGCTGTTAAAAATACCGTAGAACCTACCAAAGTTGTGAGTAGCAAGCATACTCGTGACGATGGTTTTAGCCATAGTGTCAATGGAGGTAATGATGATATTATCAAAACCCCATTTCCCAAGAAAAAGAAGGCGATGACTCTTGGGTGTACCTACAAAGAATTTCTAGCTTGTAAACCAACTGAGTTCGCCGGCAGTGAAGGAGCTACAGCTGCTCTACGATGGTTGGAAAAGACGGAAGCTGTTCTTACAATCAGCAAATGTGCCGAAGAAGATAAGGTGATGTATGCATCTAATCTCTTTAAGGAAGAAGCCTTAGAATGGTGGAATACAATTCTTCAGGCAAAAGGAAGTGACATGGCTTATGCCATGAATTGGGAAAAATTCAAGGAAATGACAGAAAGGAAATTTTGTCCTCCTTATGAAAAAGAACGAAAAACTAACAAGTTCCTAAATCATAAAATGATAGATGTGAATTGTCGTGAATATACGACAACGTTCTTCGAATATGCAAGAATGGTACCAACTCTGGCTTCGCCAGAACCTGTACTTATTTCTCGTTATATTTGGGGATTAGTTAGTGAAATTCGAGACATAGTTAAGGCCACTAGACCACAGACTATTGAAGAAGCAGTCGAACTAGCTAACATGCTGACAGATGGACTAATCCGCACAAGAGAAGAAAACAAGAAGAAAGAGTTAGCCCAGAAAATTTCCCAAGAATTCTACAAGAAGACAGGAACTGAATCGTCATTAGAGCAACCTATCTGCAGAAGCTGTAACAAAAAGCATTCAGGAAGATGCCGTTTTAGGAAAACATCCTACTGTAACTTCTGCAAGATGACCGGGCATATAGAGGAAGAGTGTAGAAGGAAAACTAATGTTTGTTTCAATTGCGGAGAAACAGGACACATTAAACCATATTGCCCAAAACTAACCAAAGCACCTGACAACAAGGCCAGAACTGCAGACGGAGCTAAGAATAATGCGCGAGCATTCGTACTTACTACGCAAGAAGCAGAAATGATTCCAGACGTAGTCACTGATATGTAATATCTAAGTTAAGTTATTATTTGACCCTAGTACAAATAAAAGTTTATAAATAAATACATTTTGTCAAGTACTTCATCTATTCAAAACCATAACAGAATTGTTTTGTCTTTACTTTCACTGAATCATTTATTTGGTCACGATCACCTTGTGGTGACGTTTTCACAAAATTTGAAGCCTGTGCTAATCTCGTTGCATACGGGTTTAATTATTTATTTATATTGAATCCATTTTGTTGGTTTATTCTATAAAATCAATCTTAATATAATCATGTGCTTAGATAATGATACACAATTTCATTTCATATTTCAGTGTATCTCTTAAAGATTTTATATCAGCAATCGAGCGTTTCGTAATCTTTATTATTTTATCATTTTTGATCGAAAAACATTATCCAAGTATTTCGATTTCAATCCTACTAGATTTATTTGAAACATTCGGATTTACTTCACTTGATTTAAAGCATGGTGAAATTTGTTTCATTCACCGCTACTATTTTCAATTACTATGACACCTTGTGGTGGCATTTTCTTTAATTTGAATCTTGAAATAATCTCATTTTCACTCCTGATGAACGAATTTTAATTTCTGTTGGTTCATCATCTTAAACAATCTTAATACAATTATGTGTTAAGATAAGTGTACACAAATTCATATCATATTCCGGTGTACCTCTTAACGTTTCTTTCATCATTTATCATATTCATTTGGTCTTTTCAATTGAAAATCCTATTTGAACTGAATATCCAAAATTACTTCATTAAAGTTTTCAGTTGATTATACGGTGAAATTGTTCGGTCACCGTAATTATTGAATTATTTCAATCCTTACGACACCTTGCGGCATCGTTATAAACTTGTAGCTTGGGCTAAATCATAAGCATATGAATCATTTAAATTCACGTATGTATTTCGTTTGACTCATCCTTGAAAAATAGTCTTGATGCAATTATGTATTAAGACAATGATACACTAAACTCTATTGTATTTCGGTGTATCCCTTGCAATTTAATAAATGTTAACACTGATTTTTCTCTTGTTATGATTCGATCATTGACAATCATTTTCATGCTTTTATTTCATTTTGAGATTGTTGATTCTGAGTCTTCTTCAGTTGCCAATCAAAGTAAGCTTTCTTTTGACAAAAGAATTTTTATTGATTCTAAAAGTTCTTCATATTCATTCTAAATATCTATTGATCATATATCTTTTGGCTTGAAAATAGTCACATTGGAAATTATATCATTTCATCTCATCCATTTGATATCGATTTCTTGAATTAAACCTTTGAATTCTACTTATGACTAGTATTCACAAAATTTGATATTTCAATTTTGTGTCATCTACCTTAATATTGTTTTTATTGACTAAAATATGACATAAGTCTAAAAGAAATATCATAACCCAAATACACTTGGGAGCTGGAACCTAAAATGAAGAAAAAGTATTCTTACTTATTCCAGCAAATCTCGAGGACGAGATTTTTATTAAGGTGGAGAGAATGTAACAACCCTCATTAAAAGTCCTATTTATATTATTATTTTATTCAAATAGGAAACCCTAATTGAGACACCCAAGTGATTCTACGTAAACCCTACAAATTTCAGAACAATCAGAATCAGGATCAGGGCCCCAAAAACTCAGGGGGGGGGGGGCATTCCCTACTTGATGATTATCCTTATAAGTTATTATAAAATTCGAATTTAATTATATCGTCGACTCAGCAGGCTTTCTCCCAAATGTGGCAAGCATATAGTGAAAATACAACCCATACGATGCGCAGGGGTTTTTGGCCTACGATGCGCAGGCTTGATAAAGTTCCATACGATGGGCAGGGGTTATAGTGCTACGATGCGCAGGGCTGGACAAAATTCAGCTATAAATAGAGGACATTGGCACTTGAATCTGGGCACTGAAACGACGTTCAAACTCCAAAATTATGCTGAGTTTTCGTCTGCATACCACAATTAACACACACGAAACTCTAATTAAGTATAGCGGGGTGCTGCAGAACAGGGTATTAACTCAATCGCTATTACGATTCATTTTCCGATCGATCGATGTACTCAATGGATGTTTAAGTGCTGCCCACATTAGGGCTATACTTTGTCGTTCGTCATTAAATCGATGGATGTTTAAAGTATCGTACTTTGTCGTTCGTCGTTAATTCGATGGATGAAGTATCGCACTTTGTCGTTCGTTGTGAGGGTTGATCTCGTGAGTTATCGTAAAATGCTATATTAAGTTACTTACCTAGTTCATGTGCATTAGGTTAAAAAGGCTAATCAATAGGTTAGGCTCTGCTCAAATTAAATCTGCAATATATCAAGGATTATCTGTAGACTAAGCTTTGCCCGTAGAAATCTGCAATGTGAGTTCATTTCTCTTTTCTCACAGTTTTATCACCTTTTTGTGAAACAGTTATATTTACAAAGATTTTACAGAATCCTAAATGATTACCAGTTATACTTACAGTAATTAAGTTTTTATATTAACTACTGGTATGAAAGATTTTATATATTATTTGATTCTCATTATTATTTGCCAGAAAGTTAGTTAATATTATCATGATTACAATAACAGTGGAAATTATGCATTTTACTAAGATTATATTTAAGTCTTAGTCACGTTAAAATATTAAATAATGATATTACAATTATTTAATTAACATATTATATTTGATAAGTTATAGTAATTTGACATAAATTGATATATGTCATTTCCTGGATTAAATGGTTTTATGCCAAAAGTAATATATTTGACAAAGAAATGTCACGGGACACAATTATGTCCAAAGACACTAGTTGAGAGAATGATCAACAGTGTTATGAATAGAAATCACTAGTTGAGAGAATGATCAACAGTAATATAATCTGAGTTACTAGTTGAAAGAATGATCAACAGTGACATGACCGAAAGCACTAGTTGAGAGAATGATCAACAGTGTTATACAATCACTAGTTGAAAGAATGATCAACAGTGATATGACCAGAATCATTAATTGAAAGAATAATCAATATTGATATGATTATAGTCACAGGAATCGCCTAGTGACAGATAAATTGAATAATAGTAAAATAGAATTATTTGATAAATTCACTATTGGACTAAAGTGAGCCAATAATTGATATGATTACTGTCACATTGGAACTGTCATCATTTGACAAATACTGATTGAGTTGGGTAAATATAAACAAATATAAAAACCTTAATACTATAAGGTATAACAATATATTTTATAAAATTGGAATGAATTCACTCAGCATTTCCGCTGACAAAACCTTTTTCAAACATTTTCAGGGAATTACAGTAGATTGGAATAAGAGCTGGATACAACACTGAAAGGCTTCAAGAAGTGGCTTATTTTATTAATTAAATCAAATTAAAGAAATATTGTTTTATGTAAACAAATTTATCTTATTAAAGCTACTTTTATAAAACATGGGTTTATCCCATTTATTAAATAAAATCCGGTGTTTCTAAACTCTGATATTTTTCCTAACTCACGGTCCTGATGAAATTTCCGCTGCAATGTTTTTAAAATAATCACCGGTACCGCTGGACTGTTCACGGCTTCCGATTCCGTCCAGGGTGGGTCGGGGGTCGTGACATACCCTCCCCGATACAGAACTCCAACGACTACGTAGGGCAGAGGCTCGACAGGCGTTACGGAGCACTAGATCAATCGGGCAGCGTATCTAATACGTAACCGGGGTTTTAATACTTACAACGAGGCAGAGCTTTGCTAATTAGGGGGTATTATGCCCGGGAATTACTTATACTATCATAATTTTGAGAGAGAAATTCGAATTTTGAACGATTTCAAATGAGAGCCGATCGATCCAATTTATAGGCCTGTTCAGGGGTTTTCTCGCGCCCCGCGATGGATACAAGGCAGGCCGTCGCGCCCCGCCAGAGACTAAAGGGCAGCGACAGTGTTGCTGAGTCACCGGAGGTTTCGACGTGTGTCATGCCACGTGTCACGCTATGGCTTCGCCGTTTATCTCTCGCTTGCGGCCCGCGAAGAATCAAGAGCAGTCTCCCGCGACAGACTTAAATAATTTGTTTTTATTTGTTATTTAATTATAAAAAGTTATTCAGGACCTATTTTCGTATATGGGGTGTATTTTAGGACGTATAGGGGTGTTATAAATATTTTAGGAGTGTCAGAAATATTTTAGGAGGGTTGTTATACATGAAGAAGTAGGAACGGTTGAAGTGAATTATCAACACGGGGTGAAATATTCATTGCCGATGGAGGAAATGTTGAAGACAGAGAGGCTAATCTGCTTGAACAACTCTGTGATTTAGCACCTTTGAACGGTTCAAAACCCAGGGTTGCAATGATGTTCAAGTATAGGCTGCGCAAAGAAGAGACGAGATGATGGTGAATCTGAAGAAAGTGAGAAACAAAGCGATGTGTACAACTCTGATGTAATCACATCCACATAAGACTATTAGTTTATTAATCTTATAAAATATTAATAAATGGTAATCAATTGTTAACAAACGCCACGACCGCCAAAAAAGTGACCTGGGAAACGCCATAACACTAAAAAATTAACTATGTGACATAAAAAGAATTAATTCAACGAAACAGACCAAAAAACAGTAAAACACCAAGTAATTAATGAATCTAGTTAACGCCAAAATTATCTTAGACGCCAAAACCGAAGCAGCATGTGACATTAGAACTCGGGAAAAAAAGAATATTGAAAAGACAAAAAAAACCCTCAGACCCTGATTACATCCCAAGCCACGTGTTCCCTCGGGATGCGTTCTCACCGTTCTCACACTTTAGGGTGTTTTCTCCTGATCCCGTACCTATATATATATATATATAGAGAGAGAGAGAGAGAGATTTATGGATTTCTTTGATTATTTCTATCCCCGCCACTCTTACAGGTTATGGTGCGACTTTTGTGGGGAGGATCATGAAGAAGCGAAATGTGACGTTCTAAACTTCACTCCCCACTATTTAGCCCCATCATTTTCCTGTAACGAACCCCCCAAAATGAGCGGGAGTAGAAATAACAAGGAAATCCCTCCGCCTGAACCCCATCGATCCTCTTTCCTAGACGACCTAGAAACCATAGGTGAAATAGAGAAGAGGATCATTAAAATATCCAAGTGATAGAATCTTACTTGACGGCATAAAATTCATCAAAGATTCCATCCGAAGGAGAATCAATTGAGGAAAAATCAGGCATACAAAACAACACCGAGGTCAACCAAACTTCCAACATAGACGACCGCGAAAACGAAAGCGACAGTCGTCCCTGTTGGACCGTTCTACGACCTTTAAACGTCAGTTAAGGCAGTTCATCTTTGCGTACGAAGGCGGAATCAACGTAAACAAAGTCATAACAGCTAGTTTCCTTTTAATATTTCTTTTCTGATTGATTCACGTGCTTATACAACGTATTCTGATACAAAACCGGCAGCACTTCGTCTCTCACACACAATGACCTTCTCTTCCAAATGAACCACACATCACCTATATATAGCATGTTGATTTCGCTTGAGTCAGTTCAAGCTAAATCATGATTTCCCTTGAATCATTTCAAGCTAAATCATGATTTCCCTTGAACCATTTCAAGCTAAATCATGATTTCCCTTGAACCATTTCAAGCTAAATCATGATTTCCCTTGAACCATTTCAAGCTAAATCATGATTTCCCTTGAACCATTTCAAGCTAAATCTTCAATGTTGATTTAGCTTGAAACACACATAAACCCTTTCAAGCGAAATACACAAGTTTATACATATAAAACCCTAATGTGTGTTCATTCAACCTATCTAGACACAAAACTTGATGTAGACGTAGTCAACAGACATTCCGTGCACCAACAGACTCCCCCTTGGATGTTGACGATGTCTTCAGCTCCGAGTCTTCAGTCTTGGTCTTTTCTCCAACTCTGTCTCTTTATCAAAAACACTCTATCTTCACAGGTTTACATCTTGTCCTGACTCCATCTTCAGACTTCCCTTTGACTGTTGACCCAGACTCCCCCTTTCACAGACTCCCCCTCTCGATATGCTAGAATCTGAGATATCTGGTTCAAGCTTTGACATTTAGCTTCCGTTGGGAATAATGAAGTCCAAAACCTGTTACCCTGCACATTCTCTACCTCACCATAAGTTTCACAAATTTATAACATTTAGATTTAAAAACTTACTGGTAGACATCATATAATTCAACAAACTGTATAGTTACATCAAGTTCAAATAAATGACCTTGATTAACTAACCTCTCAATCTTTCAAAACATTTTCATATAACATTCAAATTTTTCAATATATTCTCCCAAACCAATGTAGTTCATCATATTTAGCACTCGAATTTTGAATATCAGCTCTTCAACATCAGTTGTCGAAAATCTTTTTGAATTTTTCAAAACTTTATGCTAAAACACACTAAAATCTTTTTGGATTTTCGAAATAGAATGAAATGCAGTAAAGAAATATTTACAGACAATATTTTTGTGAGTTTGTGTAAGAGGATCATATCAGTTTATGAGATCAATCACTAGCACCGTTAAGCTTTTAATCGTTTTAAGTTCTAAACGATTCACGTAGATTGACGATATTGTTGTCCACTTAAACTCAATCTAAAAAACTTTCAATCTGCTTACCGATACTTTAAGGTATATTAAGATAGCACTAAATTCTTATGGACCCCACGATCTCAGCATATCCCCTCATCATGCAATACACTAACTCAAGTAATGCCTTTAAACTTTTATCAACTGTGAATTGTGCGAAAATAAAGCAGAATGTTTAAACATTAACAATCAGGTCGATACTTCCGTATACGCAGAGAAAGTCCAATGTTTAAACAAAATAAGAAAAATAAAACAAGTTGAAGTTGTTTAGGCTTTAACCACCAGGTCGATACTTCCGTATACGCAGAGGTGATCCAAAGCTTAAACGAAACACCAAAGAAAATAAAGCAGAACGTTTAGGCAACAACATCCAGGTCGATACTCACGTATACGCAGAGGATGTCCGATGCTTAAACAAAATAAAGAAATAAAACAAGTTTAAATCTTTGCAAAATGAAATGCACAATCACAGCGACTTTTTAGAAAAGTTGTGAAAGTTCACAAACTTAACCAGTTTTATGTCTTTCGACAATCAGCGATTACTGAGTAGGCACACAGTCAAGAAGGACAAAACTAAGTACTATGCTTTCGACCATGTTTCCCACTAGAACTAGGCTTTTTCATTTAAGTTTGTATCGTTATCGCAAATCTACTAGTCTAGCTGAGCCTACCGTCACATCTTTAGTGAGACCGTTTATCACATTATAACTTTCCATTTCTTTAGCGTGCTGTGACAGTCCAACTGATCTACTATCATTTCCTCTTTTTTACAACAAAACTCATTTTTGCATTTTTCAATGTTTTTGGCTTTTTCAAATTTTCAAATGTTTTTGGATTTTCTGAAATTCTTACTCCCCCTAAAATGCAAACACATTTTAGGAAATTTGAAAACAAACTGTACAAGTAACATGACAACTGATATCGAATTGCCTCAATTCTCCATCCACTTGGCATAAACAATCAGAACTCCCCCTCACAACAAACTATTTTCCCATAGTGATTTCAAAACACTTAAGTTTGTTTTAATCAAAATGGTTTTTCCGGAATATTAGTTTTGTGTGACGTTTCACAAACATGGGGATCTTTCATCACTTTGTTTTCTTCAATCACTTGTAAAATTTAACATTTATCGATTTTAACAACACAATCACATGTAGAAAATCAAGTACAACTTAATGTCCCTAATTTACCACTTGTAAGACGAAATCACTTTCGTGAATTTCTCAAGAAATGTGCCGATTCATGTTCCACGCTTACCAACCTGGGAACTCCGGCAAGTCAGGTTTTTCATTTAAACAGATTCACCCAAGCCTGACAGTCCTTGGGTGCTTTTGAATTCTTGTTCAACAATGGTGGAAAATTTTCATCATCCATTGTTATACCAGAATTCTCTACTTTTACCTCAACACATGGCTCTTCTGGCTTTACCACACCAGATTCATCGCGTGAACGTGGCTTGTCTGACTTTGACCTGTCAGATTCATTGCCTGATGGTGGCTTGTCTGACTTTGACACATCAAATTCATCGCCGACCATTTTTTTCTTCTTCTTATCCTCTTTCGTCCTCAGATTTGTATCTGATAAATTCGTCTTTCTTGACTTTACAATCGAGGAAGTCGATTCATCAGAACTCTTATTTTTACCAACAGATGAACCAGAGGACAAGATCTTCTCGAGATACTCTCTCGCCTTTTTCCTCTTCTTTCTCAGTCTGTCTTTTTGCCCTTGAGAAAGCTTCACTTTCATTTCCTGAACTTTAGGTTCTTGAACCTTCTGTTCTTTGGGCTTGACATTGACTGATTTCTTTCCCATTTTCTGAGATTCAGCCCTCGATCTTCCTTTTGATCTCATTGGGCAATCTCTGGCAATGTGTCCTCTGATGTGGCATTCATAGCACCTTCTCGTTTTGAATCTCTGACTTTGGCAGTTAACAGCAATGTGTCCTTGATAGCCACAAGTGTAACACACATTGTTATCATACCTCTCACTACTTTCATACCACATACCATCTTCATACCACACACTTAGATCAAAGCATTGATTTGCCTTGTGGTAATCACCATTTCTTTGTTTTCTATCATTGTAATGATTTGTCCTTGAAGAATCTTCATCCCATCTTTTCTTGTAAACTGGATTTGGCTTTTGAGCACTATGGTCAAACCTGCACCACTTATTACCAACATTTTGTGAGTTTTCATTTTTAGATTTTTGTGATTTTTCAAAATGATTGGATGACTTATCTGATGAGCTTTTATTTTCATTTTTAGGATTTTTCAAATTTTTATCTTTTTGTTTCTGTTCTACACTCTTCTTAACAGGTTTTTGCGTTGAGCATTCACCTTTCTCAGTAGAATGTAAAACAGTATTTTTAAACATTTCATTTAATTTCAAAAATGTTTTTCTTTTTTCTTCTTTTTCTTTTTCATCATCAGATTTATCATCACAATTTTCAATTTTAACTTTGTCAAAATTTGTGACATTGTCACTTATTGGAACAGAATTGATCGGTTTTGGACACTCATATGGTGCCGAAGTCACAAAACCTTTCAATTTCACTTCAAGCTCTTTGATTTTCATCCGAGCTTTTTCAGCTTCTTTTTCAAGCCGAATGATTTTAGCAAGATGAGAATTGATTTCAATTTGTTTTTCAAGATTATCTTTACCAAAAATATCTCTCTCATCTTCTAAAATCTTGATTTGATTTTGAAAATCTTTTTCTTTTTCTTTTAACGCTTCATTTTCCAATTTTATCCAAGAAACGTTTTCATTTTCAATTTTGATTTTTCCAAAAACTTTTTCTTTTTCTTTCAAATTGTTAATTTCCAATGTCAAACTGTCTAAACTACTCAACAGTTTGACATTTTCAGACATCAATTTCTCACAATTTTCTCTCATTTCAAGAATCTGTTTATTATCAGATTCTTTCTCATCCTTCAAGCTTTTGATTTCCACTGTCAAATTCTCCACATCTTTCAAGAGATTGACATTTTCTGCTTCAGATTTTTCGCATTTTGAGCAACCAGCTTCACTTTTTGAAATTTCATCTTTCTTTAATTCTTCAATCTTTGTCATTCCTTCTCTAATCCTTTTGATTAATTCACTAAAATCAACCAAACTCATATTTTCTGAGTTTCTTTCTATTTCATCTATTAACTCTTTCTTTTTCTTTTTCTCTTCTTCATCTCCCCACCATTTCTTTTGCCAATAATCATCCTCTTCTTTATACTGCTGGATTATGGCTTCTATATCAAGCGTACTATCATCGATTGCAATATTTCCATACTCATCAAGATAACACTCTCTGTTTGGATCCCATCTATTTGCTCTCCTTGCTTCGAGAAAGATACGAGATATTCTAATTATTTTGTTTTCAGCAATCATTTTTCTGTATCGATATTTCTGCTCTTCAGTTCGATCGTCTTTCCACGGAATAGGATCGGAATTTGCCATCTTTTTATGTCCTTGAATTACCTCGAAATCACCTGCAAACAAAACAAAGAAACAGTCAGTTCAAACGGACTGAATACGTAACAGTATACGTCTGATGAAATCAATCTAAGACTCATTGTCGAAGATTCGCGGACTCGTTTCAATTTTGTGGAACTGCACAGTTGATTGGATCAACAATTCTAACACTTGATTTATTTTGAACAATAAACCCACTAAATTCGACAATTTGAATTTAAAGAATCTTATCACATGCAACCTCAATTTTATTGTCGATAATCTCAAACACACAAACTCAATTCTAGTTTCGAGATTCACTTGATTGGATCGATGTACCACTAGGACGGCAACTTCATTAATTCTAATTGTAATTATCGATGACTTTAACAATTGATTAATGAGCTGACAACAACTTTCACAATGTAATCTAACTATTATCACATAAAACCAATATGATTGGACCTCAAATAACTAGTGGGTCGGTGCAATTATGATTTGGCCTATAATATTCTTTAAATTCATTGGGTAGCAGACTAAATGATCACATGATCACATTTTAATGTTTTCTCACAACATACGATGCACATTTTTTTAACACATTAGCCGATAATGCCGATGAATCTGATTGAACCGTTTTTATCACATGCAATTATTTACACAGATTCTCAATAATATCTGATAATCACAACACAGTTTCACACGCACATTTAATCAGATCACATGTATATGTCCAAGGTATTCAAGCGAAATTCAACAGATCAATTTCGCTTCAACTGTTCAAGCGAAATCCCCAAATACAATTCCAATCGATTCAAGCGAAATCCAGCCAAACAATTTCGCTTCAACTATTCAAGCGAAATCCTTTGTTCTTCAAGCGAAATCGACAGATAAAAACAAGTTTCAAGCGAAATCTTCAATATATTTCAAGCTAAATCTGCTGATGTCATCTTTTACAAAAAAATTTCAAGCGAAATCTTAATTTTTTATATGAAATCGATTGATTTTAAGTCCAAATCTTTCAAGGATTAGTTGTCACACTAATTCGCTTGTTATATGTCAATTTTAGGTCATTTTCACCGCTGAAATATGTTCAAATCAGAAAAGTAAGAGAAGAAGTGAGTAGAGATAAGAAAATCCGGTAGAATCAAGCTGTAATGGTATGAACTCCTCGTCCTGAGCTCTGATACCACTTGTTGGACCGTTCTACGACCTTTAAACGTCAGTTAAGGCAGTTCATCTTTGCGTACGAAGGCGGAATCAACGTAAACAAAGTCATAACAGCTAGTTTCCTTTTAATCTTTCTTTTCTGATTGATTCACGTGCTTATACAACGTATTCTGATACAAAACCGGCAGCACTTCGTCTCTCACACACAATGACCTTCTCTTCCAAATGAACCACACATCACCTATATATAGCATGTTGATTTCGCTTGAGTCAGTTCAAGCTAAATCATGATTTCCCTTGAATCATTTCAAGCTAAATCATGATTTCCCTTGAACCATTTCAAGATAAATCATGATTTCCCTTGAACCATTTCAAGCTAAATCATGATTTCCCTTGAACCATTTCAAGCTAAATCTTCAATGTTGATTTAGCTTGAAACACACATAAACCCTTTCAAGCGAAATACACAAGTTTATACATATAAAACCCTAATGTGTGCTCATTCAACCTATCTAGACACAAAACTTGATGTAGACGTAGTCAACAGACATTCCGTGCACCAACAGTCCCTGTATCGATTCAGCAGTGACGGTCCACCTTACCGAGTGTGAATCTCACACCAACAACATGGAAAAGAGCGAATCGACTCACACCTTCTTTAACAAGAGCCCGAAAAAGGTAAATAAGGTAAGGCCCCATTTTCCCATTTTTAAAGAAATCTTCTACCTTTCCGACAACCTCTTGCGTTTTCGTATCCCTCGCCTAAGTCTACGGTATATCCAACAGTACGGTGTTGTTCCAGCCAGTAAGGAACCACCCGACAGTACGGTGTTTTTCTTTGTTTTATATTATACGTCAAATTATTTAATTAGTTTCTTTTATAAGTTTGTACAACATTTTTACACATACACAAATATACACAAATAATACTTTTAAGTTTGATAAAAAATATATAAAAATATTCTAGATATTACAAGAACTCCCACAAGATCAAAGAACAAAACAATTACAAGCTCATTATGAAAGAAGAATTGCAGAAGGAATTATTAAAGACACAACACACTTCTTTGCTAAAGATTAAACATTTAATTCATCCCAAGCTTCATCTTCAACCAAAGCAACACAAGGGGTTTAGCCTATAATGGTCATAGCTTGTCCATAAATAATGATTATTGAGTGAATCATAATGGATCAAGTATGATAGGTTTAAACAGCTTGTGGAAGGGTTGTTGATTACAAGTACTCTATCTCTCTCAAACTAAGTTATTACAAGTATTTAATGGAGTGATCCCAAACTCCTTGTGACCTCTCAAAAGCAGAGGTTTAGTGTGTCAAACGTGGAAGATGAGCGGGTGAATGGGATGGTGAAAATGGGCAGCCAAGGCCTTCTATTTCTAGGCTGGAGGAGACCAGGTGTGCACTGACATGCATAAGGGGCACGACCATGCCTTATGAGGATTCCCGACACTGCTTGTCATTTTATCCTTTCCTAAGTGAGTCCATTGAGATTCTGTTATAGGCACGGGTGTACCTAAGGTGCACAGTCATGCATGATGATGTGTCATGACAAGTCTTGAACAGGTGGCATTCTTGGTCGTTTCTCGGACCTTCGTCTCTTGTCCTTTCCTTGATCACGGGCGTGCCTAAGGTAGGGATGAGCTCGGTACCGGACCGGTACCGAACCAGTACCGGAAGTACCAGAACCGATTTTCATGAAACATTTGTACCGAATACCGGACCGAAAATACCGGTTCGGTACCGGTTTTTCGGTATGGTACCGATTTGGTACCGAATTTTACAAAAGGCTATTGATTTGGATTTGGTGCAATGTAATCACATTCTTTTCAACAGTCAATCCGATTCAAAAGCCAAAAGCTTCACTAATACATAATGAGATTAGTACTATTAACATGAACCAACTTGCAGAATTCAAAACATATGTTTACTATGAAGTATTAAGAATTCAAAACATATGTATATTATGAAGTATTAAGCATTAAATTTTGCATGACTGTGTTTAAAAATCAACTTGCAGAATTCATCAGTGATAATATATATGAAAAACTAAACATTCACACAAAATAAATATATTATAAAGCAAACATTGCATTAGGAAATGGTTCACACCAAAACACATAATTTGTTACAAGTGTTTCAAGCACAAACCATACCAAACATGGGTATCATTATGAGTTTGAGCAACCCATCTCATACACAAAAACTTGACCTCACATCAGGAGAGTTAAAAGACACTTAGGTCAAATAATAACAAAACAAAAGTCTAACTCCATGTGAGCAAAAGTATAAACATTGAACCGCACTCAAACTCCGTTTCATTCGGTTTGCTTAAGCCTTGTCATGCACCATCCCTTTCCCTTTGTCATTTTGTTTTTGAATCGCATCTTCAATCTGTATAGAAAAAAAAGAACCGAATAAAGTTAACACCCCATTATATGACAATAAGGAAATCAATCAAGAACTAGAAAAAAAAAGAACCGAATAAAGTTAACACTCCATGTGAGCAAAAGTATAAAATTGATACTGAAGATTTTTTTTGACTTAGGTTGTACGTAGGTAGTAGGGGTATACAGTTCAGTTCAGTGTTCACCACCCTTTTAACTTCTGAACTTTCAAATTAACTTTTGAATTATAAAACAATATTAAGAATACATGCTGTCAATTATGAATGGCTTGGTCAATGTTTTGGTTTGTGGTCAACAGAACAGAACGAAGGGATAACATATCACCAAGAATGGGATTCGGTACATAGGATACATCATCGGTACTACATAAGTGGTGTATATATAACCGGTACTCATTCGGTACTACCGGAAAAAACCGGTACCGGTACCGAATTTCCCGGTCCCGAAATTTATTAATATTTGGTACCGGTACCGAATATGGCCGGTTCGGTACAGTTCCGGTTTGGTACCGGTACCGGGTCCATTTTGCTCATCCCTAGCCTAAGGTGTACAGGCGTGCTTGGCCTCTGGTGGACTTTTGTTGACCAATCTTGGATTGACTTAGGTTGACTTTGTGATGCTTAGTATTGTGCACGACCGTGCCCATAGCCCTGCACGACTGTGCCTATTTGATAATTTGCTAATTTTCTTGGAATCTTGGGTTATTGCTTCGTTTATGCTCGTTTTTCACTTCTTTTCATCCCATGACCTCAGAAACCTGCATTTATCAAAACCTGCATTTATCAAATATGATCGATTTAGGTAGCATTTGCAACTAAGAAGTCCTTAAAGTATTTGTGATTAGGTGTAGTTATGCACTAAAAATATAAAAATATGTATAATTGATGGCACATCAATTATCAGAAGTCCCGAGCAATTACCAACGGGTCCTACTTCAATGGCTGGAAAGTCCTCTCTGGTTTGATTTGACATCGAAAAACACATAATAACCAACATAAGTGATGTCAAGTGTCAAACCAATGCCAAGAACCACTCTTTTTGAGCTAGGACATGGTGTTGCATCAGTGGCGGATCCAGGAATTTTTTTCACTAGGTTCACTTTTTCGGGTATTTGCTAATTCGGGTTCGGGTGGCTTTGAATTCGGGTCGGGTTTCGGGTTTTAGATAAAAATGAACAGCCCTAAACACGTGTTCTGCCAACCCTGAGCGGACCACAACACCGGATTGTTGCAAAGCAAGTTCTAATTTCGGAATCCGCGTGTGAAACTTCCTTAAAATCCTATAAACCTTCTCAACATCACCCGAAAATTCATCGTAGGGTTGATCATGGGGCACGCGTCCAGACTTGTCGTCAAGGCGAATGAGCCCTGACCTCGCGTATCCGTCTCGGAAGAAAGACCGGTTTTTGACGTCGAACCGAATGAGCCCTAACGATAAATTCCCATCATTATCATTATGATACAATAACTGTAAATATGTAATAATATAAATGTTTGATTAAAAGCAGCAAATAATTTGGTTGTATGAAATGTAAATGCGCAAGCTTTACCTCTGAACTTCTTTGAATTCCAGTTAGGGTTCCATTAACAGATGCATTGTCTACAGTTCCTGCTACAAAGAAAGAATCTTTATAATTGAAATCAAATTAGGAACCCTAACCCTAACTAATTTATGCCTTAAATACCCAATTTACAAAATTTAAAGCTATTTACAAACAAGGTATGGCAAGAATTGATCTAACCTGATGAGAAGAAACAGTGATTCGGATTGAAAGGAGGCTGTCCGGATTGAAATTGGGAGATGGGTATTTTATAACAAGCTACAAAGATTTTTCTTCTCATTTTGTCTGTGTAGTTTTTGTAATATGTGCCCTAAAACCCTGATTTAAGGGTTCACGATCTTCAGATTTGTGGAAATATTAAACCGAGTTGAACATAAGCATTTGATGGTGTGTTCGACAGATGCTATAAGATTTGGATACTAAAGAAATAAAAAAACGGAACAAAATAGTGCGTCAAATGGGATTCGAACTCATGTATCTTGAGAAGAACAACGCGGACTTTACCAGTGAACCAAGGCTTTTTTTGTTTATGGGTTCCTTTTATATTTTACTTATGGGTTCCTTTTCAGTTTGTTATATAAATATGTAATAATATAAATGTTTGATTAAAAGCAGCAAATAATTTGGTTGTATGAAATGTAAATGCGCAAGCTTTACCTCTGAACTTCTTTGAATTCCAGTTAGGGTTCCATTAACAGATGCATTGTCTACAGTTCCTGCTACAAAGAAAGAATCTTTATAATTGAAATCAAATTAGGAACCCTAACCCTAACTAATTTATGCCTTAAATACCCAATTTACAAAATTTAAAGCTATTTACAAACAAGGTATGGCAAGAATTTATCTAACCTGATGAGAAGAAACAGTGATTCGGATTGAAAGGAGGCTGTCCGGATTGAAATTGGGAGATGGGTATTTTATAACAAGCTACAAAGATTTTTCTTCTCATTTTGTCTGTGTAGTTTTTGTAATATGTGCCCTAAAACCCTGATTTAAGGGTTCACGATCTTCAGATTTGTGGAAATATTAAACCGAGTTGAACATAAGCATTTGATGGTGTGTTCGACAGATGCTATAAGATTTGGATACTAAAGAAATAAAAAGAGAAATAAAAAAACGGAACAAAATAGTGCGTCAAATGGGATTCGAACTCATGTATCTTGAGAAGAACAACGCGGACTTTACCAGTGAACCAAGGCTTTTTTTGTTTATGGGTTCCTTTTATATTTTACTTATGGGTTCCTTTTCAGTTTGTTATATACATTTACACTAAAAATTAAAAACCGAATGGGTTCCTAGGAACCCGCTCTTTGTTAATAGGTCCGCCCCTATGTTGCATCTCAAACTAAACCAAGATCTGGTGTCATATGATTTGTAGCACGTGAATTAGGTATCTAATTTTTTTTTTTGGGTAAAGGGTTACCCCGGTGATTCTATATATTCACATCCAAAAAGAAACAAGTAGTGTAGAGAGTCTACACTAGTTCAATCATGAGACATGCCTCATGAAAGTAAACCCGAAACACCAAACAACAAAACAAAACGTCCAACCAACTAAAGGAAAATAAACAACTAGACAAAATTCCTAGACCGAATAACCAAAACAACGAAAACTAATCAGCCTCCATTGTCACTCTTCTCATACGCATGGATCTCCCATTCTTCAAGAATCTTCCGCACCCTAAGGGTATCCTTCAACTTTGCTCCCATCAACTTGTATCGCACCGTTTTTATAATAACATCACTAACCGTCTCAGGAGGTCTCAATTGATTTTTAAACAACCTGGCATTCCTCTCTTGCCAAATAGTATAAGCAGCAGCCGAAACAAGAAGCTTATCAACATAAGTATCAGCCCTCTTTTGATGAGCACGAGCACAAAGCCAGTCAATAATCTCCGACCATTTCGGACAAACCGAGTTCATCCCCCCCCCCCCATTCCTAATTCGAGCCCACACTTGCGATGAGTACTTGCATTCAAAAAACAAGTGAGGGTGAGAATCAACATTCTCAAAGCACAATAAACAACACATCATATTCATGTTTTTTCTACGAGACAAATCCCATTGCAGAATCTTGTCTTGCGTAAGGAGACTACGTTTCATAATCAACCACATCATGAAAGCATGTCTAGGAATACACTGGGCGAACCACACAATGTTACACCAATCAACTTCCGGCTCTCTATGTCGCAACGAATGCCAAACCCCCGACGTCGAAAAGCCATTAAGATCATCACCATCCTTCCATAGCAGCCTATCTGTTTTCAGGGGATCCAAACGAACTTGATCAATCTGAATAAGGACAGGAAATAAATCCCTCCAAGCCGTAGGCCATCTCCATGCTCCATTCGAATACACATCAGCCACTGAATCATCTAATCTAAAGTCAGCATCAATGATAACTCTAGACGATAAAAAATCACCAAGAGGACCCAATTCGGTCCAGTTATCATACCAGGCTGATGTGTTGGCACCATTACCTAATTCCGACCATATATATTTTCTAACCATAGGCCGAATCTGAGTGAGTTTTCGCCAAGACCAACAGCTATTCGAGGCGTTTTGCACACCCAGAAACTCTTGCCCTTTAAACGATACGAATGCACCCAGTCAACCCACAAGGATTCTCGCTTGGAGACAATGCTCCAAATATGAGACGACATCAGCGATTTATTCATATCCCCAACCCGTCTAATACCCAAACCACCTTCATACTTAGGCGTACAAACCAACTTCCAAGAAACTTTAGATTTACCTTTATTAAACGCAGAGTCTTGAGACCATAGAAAGTTTCTCATTTTAGCTTCAAGCTCTTTAATAATCCGAACCGGTAAGACAAAAACCGAGGCCCAATAAATATGCATAGAAGAAAGCACAGAAATAATAAGCTGAAGTCTTCCCGCAAATGATAACAGCTTGTTCCTCCAGTGCATAATACGTTTCTCTAATCTATCCACTAGCACACGACAGTCATTGTACCCCAGCCTAGCCGAGATCAGGGGAACCCCCAAGTATTTCACAGGCAACTTTCCTTCCGTAAATGGCATGATATCTAGAATAGCTTGTTTAGTTTGATTGTTAACATTGCAAAAGAAAACCGTGCTTTTTTGGTTGCTAGGCACTAACCCCAACATCTTAGTAAACTTAGCGAGAGAAGACATAATACAGTTAGCCGAATTTACTTCCCCTCTAGCGAAAAGGAATAAGTCATCTGCAAAACAAAGATTAATAATCTTCTGCTTTTCACATCTATTATGGAATTTGAACGACGAATCAATTCGAACCGAATGATGCAAAATGCTCGTTAAGACCTCCATAACCAGAGTAAATAAGTATGGGGACATTGGATCCCCTTGCCTTAGCCCACGTTTGCCTTTGAAGAAACCATGCACTGAGCCATTCACACAAACCGAGAAAGAGGTAGTAGACACACATACCATAATCCACTCCACCATTTTACTATGGAAACCAAAACCAATCAGCACACTTTTCAGAAACTCCCAATCCACAGTATCATACGCTTTCTGGATATCTACCTTAAACGCACACCTCGGAGGACCCGCATCTCTATGATAATTATGCATTAGCTCTTGGGTTAACAGAATATTATCCGATATCTTCCGACCAGGAACAAAGGCAGATTGGTTGATACTAACAATATCATTAAGAGCTCCTTTAATTCTCTCAGCAATAATCTTACTAATGCATTTGTAAAAAAACATTACAACAAGCAATCGGCCGAAAATCTGTAACATGCATAGGGGTCGAAACCTTTGGAATAAGAACAATGAGAGTGTGATTCAATTCCCGAAGCATGTTACCCGTTTCAAAGAAGTCTTTAATTGCATTAGAGACATCATCACCAACTAACGACCAAGCACTTTTAAAAAAGGCTGCCGTATAACCATCTAGAATCAACTAACTTGCAGTTATCTGAAAAATTATGTGGTTAGTCCAAAATGGGACTTCGTTTATTGGGAGGCCAACTAATTTAAATGATTAGTCTCGGAGGAGGGGTAGTCTTTGGTTCTTAGATAGTTTTCGTTGTTGAAATTTAAAGAGACGAGGCTTGTAATGTTGGTGATATTGGTTAGGCTTGGTGTATTAGGGTGGAATAGTACTAGTGGCATCAACAGTGGCCATGGTCGTTGGCTGATTCTTCGATGAAAAAAAAATAAAGAAATACAAGTCATTTCGGTTTTAGGTTTGGCATGGACAACATTTGTGGAGCTCTTATACTATAATAAGTTCATAAGTTTTTCATGTATTAATCAAACATGATTTACCTCTTTGAATATAGAGATGTAACCTAGTTTAAGATGGTGATAGAACGTTAATAGTATTCAACTAGAAATAATAATAATAGAATAATAATTAGGGGTGTTCATTCGGTTTTTTCTTCGATTTTCGAGTTTTTTTGGTTGGGTTGTTCGGATTTTTGTCTCTGAAAAATTGACCCGATAACTGATCCATTTAAAGGTCGGGTTAGTCGGGTTTGGGTTATCCGGATTCGGGTTAATTCCGGTCAGGTTGTTCGGTTTTCGGGTTTAGATGTAGAATGAAAATAAATGATTTTTTTACAAAATATCATCAAAATTCATATTCCTACTTTTAAAATATCATCAAAGCTCAAACATTATTTGATAATATCTATTGTAATATTTAAAAGTCTCAAAACTTAATGTTCAATATATTAAAGACTCCAACCCAAAACACTTCTATAAGAAAAAAAACAATAAATGTTTGGGTTTTTTCGGGTTTTACAAGTCGGGTTGTCTAGGTTTTTGACCGGGAAAAAGTGACCCGATAACCGACCATTTAAAGTTCGGGTTGATCAGGTTCAGGTTTCTCGAGTTCGGGTTTTTCGGGTATTCATTAATTCGAGTTCAGGTGACTTTAAATTCAGGTCAAGTTTCGGGTTTTGGAAAATGAACAGCCTAATAATAACTGATAACTAAAATAATCGGCTAATTAATACATGAAATGAAAGCAATATTATTTTGATGTCATAATGTGTTAGATTTTTCAAAAAGAAATCCACAAATATAAAAATCAATATCAATATCAAAATCAATCGCCTTGTAATTATTAATTTGAGAAATGACACGTTATTGGGTAGGTCCTAAACATTAACTTAAAGACGGTCTACATGTAAAACGTGATTTTATCTTTCTCTCTATTTATATACTAGATTTTTACCCGTGCCACGCGTTGCGGCGGCAACATCACGATTCTGGCTTCGTTACATGCGATACGATGATTACATTAAAGTGTGGTACCCATGTGTGACATGACGTGTTTTTTAATTTGTTACTCACATTACGTTAGTGACATTAACATGGTTAGGCATAGATAAATAGAGTATAAGGTCTCACACATTATGGTGTAAAGTTGTAAAAGTAATTTAAACAAAAAATTGAAGTGTTGGATAAGATGAGATGTGAAGTTATTAAGTAGAAATAAATCAGGGGTCAATGTGTCAGTTACTAAAAGATTAGGGTTGAATATGTAAAGTTTTTAAACTTGAGGGTCAAAAAAGAAAAATTAAGACCATGGCTCACCGACTAAGACTTTTAAGTTTATATAAGTTATTTAACCTACGTGTTGTAGCAGGGGATGCGGTGAGAACTTAATCGATATTAATTCAGTTTGTTACGGGACTTGTAAGGTACTGGTACAGTACCATAATTCGCTACAGCAACCAAATCAACACGTGTTCGGTGCATTAGTTTTTAAACACTGATGTTTTTTCGTATTATGGAGCATTATATTTATCAATTACAAAGTTATTTTGTTAAATTATTAAAAAACACGCATAACTTGTAAGTGTAAAGCTAGATGGAATTTTAGCGTAAAAAATATTGTTAAAAATATCTAAAAAATATTAGTTAAATAATAAGAAAATATAAAATATGAAACTTAAATATAAAATAAAAATTCAAGTTAAATAGTAATTTATTTGATTAATTTAAAAAAAAAAGCAAATATGAACGGATCAATATGTGAGTCATCATCCTTGTGGTACTTTTCCATACGGCAAAGAAAGATATTTATGTTTGTGTTTTGGATTTAAATGAATTAATACAATTTTTAGGAAGTTAAGGGGGTTAGTTGTAACAATAATAAAAGAAAGAAAGAAAAAACAATGACTTAAAGGAAAGAACATGGACTTACAAAAAAAAAAAGAGGGACATGATTCGAAAAGCTAACCAACTGCTTATATTTCTCACATTCAACCAACCAGGCCACTTAAAGTTTTTGTTCAAAATAATGCAAAGCTTACTTATATATAAAAGAAAAGGCGGTGGCTGTGATATGAAGCCACCGACCTTCTTTAATATTATATAAATTTTTATTGAAATTTAATACCTATTTTTTTTATGAATGTATCATTTATACGGTGACTCTCTACATACATAACTTCTATCTCTTTTATTATTTTGTATTAATGTATGTGCCTATATATAGTGACATTTATATATAGTGTATATAGATCAACCAATAAGATTTACATTCCCTCATTCTCTTATTCTTCTCTTTATATTGCTAATAGGTTTAGTTGTTTCATAACACGTTATCAGCACGAAAGTGCTCTCACCAAACTCTAATCCCCTGCCATGGAATCATAACATTCAAAGTTAATACAAAAGATTATCAGAGCATGTTCAATAAGACTATCCCACACAAAGGCGGCTTAATGAATATTCAGTTGATTGTTATTACATTAAAACGTGCCTGATTTTGTTGGTAAGTTTTCAATTGAGTTTTTAATGAGCAACAATCCTGATCCAAAAGTATCAGGAGGAGAAAATACGCGTTGCACTCTTTTTCCCTTAGCTGAGGTTTTGTCCCACTGGGTTTTCCTAGCAAGGTTTTTAACGATGCAGCATCACCAAGCGTATTAAAGGTATGTGGATAGTCAAGGAGGAGTGTTATGCATGTATCATTTATATGGTGACTCTCCACATACATAACTCCTATCTCTTTGATTTCTTTTGTATTAATGTATGTGCCTATATATAGTGACATTTGTATATAGTGTACATAGATCAACCAATAAGATTTGCATTCCCTCATTCTCTTATTCCTCTCTTTATATTGCTAATAGCTTTAGTTGTTTTACAACAATCTCAATTTTATGTTAAAACTATCTTTATATATACTTATTTTTAACATTTTAATTATTTTCTCTCCATTTATATATTTTTATTAAAATTTAATACCTATCACAATTTTATATTAAAACTATCTTTATATATACTTATTTTTAACATTTATCAGTTTTTATTATAATAAACAAGTTTTTATTTATTACATAGAAAGTAAAAAATTTAGCCTTTGTAATTTTCAAAAGTGAGAGCTACAAATGAGATGACTTTAACTGTCGAGAATCGGTAATCCGTCAGTAAAACTTCACGAGTAAACTTTACCAATTAGTAAAGTAAAACTCATTCAGTTTTGTCTTTTTCAAAAGTGAGAGCTACAAATGAGATGGCTTTAACCGTCGAGAATATTCTTCAGTGAAGATATAGCAACTATCAATAATCCGTCAATAAAACTTCACGAGTAAACTTTACCAGTTAGTAATGTAAAACTCATTCAATTTTGTTCATTTCAAAAGTGAGAGCTACAAATGAGATGACTTTATCCGTCAAGAATATATCGGTAATCCGTCGGTAAAACTTTACGAGTAAACTATACCAATTTGTAGGTCCCTCTCGGATGAGGTCAAACCTTATCCTTGTTATATTAACACACTAGCAAGTGCGGAATCCAAGCTAGAGTGCAACCGAGTTGAGACAAGTATAAACACAAAACACACAAGGTTCAACGATTAACACCACTTGTATTAATGCGTATGAAAGGTTCCGGTTACAAGCACAAGGTTTACAAATCTGTATTGCAAACTCTCTAGTGTGTGTGTGTGTTCTTGACAGAATGCTCTCCCTATCTCTCGAGTGTATCTATCTGTCTCTTGTGTCTCTCTCGTCTCTAAGTGCATTTTTTATGAAATGAACACAACACATGGGTATTTATACCCGACACAGCACCTGTGGTCGAAGGATAAGGTAATCTGGTCGAAGGATCATCTATCGACCAGAATCCCATCCCATCGAAGGATCACATATACACCTCGAAGGATGATATCCTTCGAGGTCCATCTGTATCTATCGAAGACATTATCTTTCGAGGTCATCGAAGGATCTAAACTATCCTTCGATGCCTCATCCTTCGACACACACAACATACAAACAATGTGCTAACTGTTTGGCCAAGTCAAACCGGAGGATGGTTGACTTGGTCAAACTTACATCAAACGCACATAATCAAACCTAAGACGTAACTCAGACTAACACTTGGCTGTATCTTTGTCTCGATCTTCGTATCTTCGAGTCGAAACCAAGTCGAACTGAGCTGAGTTGAACCGAGCCGAGTCGTGTCCACAAAATATGTATCAACACAATTAGTAAAGTAAAACTCATTCAGTTTGGTCTTTAAAAGAGTTTTATAAATAGCAGCCATGGTTAACAACTTACCTTGACTTTAACTTTTGGTCAACAAACCAATGCCTGCTTTTTTTATAAATCTACAAATATATACTTTGAACCATGAATACCACCACCATCAAAACACATATTTTTTTCACACACAAACTCAACCAAAATGAACTACAACCATGTAATCAACCATCTTCCAATTCACAAAGCAGCATTAACCGATGATTGGGAATCCGTAAGCCAAATATTCGACAAAGATCCGGAACTAATGACCACACCGATCAGTTACTTAGGTGAGACACCGTTAATGATGGCTGTGGGAACAAATAAGTCCCATAACTTTGTCAAACAGTTGGTGGACCGTATAGTTGCGGTTAACGTGGTTGATAAGTTGTTTCTGGCGAGTTCTCATGGAGATAACCCGCTCCACCGTGCTGCTATGGTCGGGAACACAGTTGATGCAAGGGTTTTGGTGGAGAGGAGCCCGGATATGATCCGGATTCCGAATTCGGATGGTTATACGCCGGTGATATTGGCTGCTTGGCATCGAAACAAGGGTATTCTTCGGTTTTTGTTGAAGGAGACCGCGGATTTAGGACACGAGGAGGAAGGGAGTAGTTTGTACTCTGGAGTTGCTGGTGGGGATCTCATTAGTCTTACAATTCATGCTGGATTCCTCGGTATGTAGAAGTTGCGGTTAAACATACACTTATATATGATGTGATGTGATATGATATCGTAAGGGATAAATAGAATTTAAAACATATTAAAGATTTTCAAAAGCTCGAATCGGTTGCTAACTTGCTATAGTGGTTTGTCGGTTCAACAGGTCGACATAATAATCAAGACGACTATAGATGTTTTCTCATATGTTTTGTTTTGGTTTTCACCTATTTTCAATGGTTTGTTTCACTCAAGACCAACTAATTAATTTGTGTCTCCGAGGGGCGGAACTAAATGGGTCAAGAGAGTCTTTGATTTTTCTAACAAAAACATAAATTGAACCCTCTAGTTGTAGGCGGTGGAGAAGAAAGTATTATAATGACACTCTAATAAAGAAGTTCTATAGTTCATGAGCGATTAGAGGCACCATCGGCTGCCAGTTAGCGAGTTCACCCAATCCAAAACTGTTGAATAACAGTTGTCACCTTTTTTTATACATGATATATGTTCCTAATAGCATAAATTTCATTTTTATGCAAGCACATTTATATGTTTTAGTTGTAACATTCTTTATTCAATTAAACTCAATTTATGTTTTTGTAACATCAAATATAAGTTAGATTGTTTTATCTTTTTGTTATGCAGACTTAGCGTTACAAATAATAGCTAAGCACCCGGACATCGTGATAGAAGAAGATGCGAACTCTGTAACCGCTTTGGAAGTATTAGGTTCTAAACCGGAGCTATTTCCAAGCGGAAGCATGCTTGGATTTTGGAGTCGTCTCATCTATTTGTGTAAATCTCTCTACTTCTATCTTTAACAAGACTTCAGACGTCTGGATGGTTAGGTCATCTTTGTCTAAATTATATTCCATGATTGTATTAATTGTATAACATAACTATCATGTTACATAAGACAAAGGTCTTTCCTATATTAAACTAAAGTTTGAACTGGACAAATGATGGTCCCTTTTTTTATTAATTTGAAGTCAGAAATATACAAATTGGCCCTTTATTATTTATAATTATTTAAATGAAGTTTGAAATATACAACTAGGAAATTGATGGCCGTCAGAAGTTGGTGTTATTTTTAGCAACCAACTTTTTTTTACAAATCTTAGCATCCTTTTTTCATAAAACTTTTTAAAAATGTTTGAAACAAATTACAATTTTAAACTTGCTTTCTATTTCTAATAGTATTTTATTCGTTTTTATCTCCGACCTTATTTTTTATTTTTCATATATCTTTTTTCGTATTTCTCTTTCTCTGCTTAAAATTGATTTTTTTACTACTCTTATAAAACTGAAACCACAAATATTTTACACTAACATGTAAATATATGGTACAACCTTTACTCCGTATATAAGTCTATTATAATAAGTTGTTATAACTTGCATATGATGGCTGCCTATTAATGATATAAGGTTTGGTTCATTGTGTTTGCTTGATACAAGTTATACCTATCAACAAAAGGAGTCAAGAAGGTGCTCAACCCAACCTTTTCTCAAAGGTATGACCCTGACCCTCTTTTCATTAAAGGCTTAACTATGCCTATGTTACAAAACTCCCCTTCATCTTTTATTAAAGTTATTTTAACCAACCAAAATGATCATGTTCGAAACACTCTCTTAAGCCCACCAGTAAATTTTGTAATACACAAGGCTTAATTAACAAGTCATGTTGTTTGTTAATTTGTTTTCTCGTACAAGTATATTGCTATAATAACATTTGCAAAATTTTAGTAGTGTTACTAAAGTGTCACTAATAGTTTGATAGCTACTCTTTACTGTCACTAATATATTCTTAAAACCATTAGAGGTCTAATTGTAAATTTGTTTCATCTTTTTTCACTTTCTACCCCATGAATAGTGTACAACTGGATTTTGGAGTATCCTTCACTACCTAGGTATGATTAATATTAAATTCCTCAATACTATAGCTGTTATGTTGTTTAATGTTTATATATCTAACTTTGTATCATTTAACTATATCTATTACTATAGCTCCATCAATCAAGGATATCCATGATATCAAATTAACACATTACCAAAGCAAGCGACTCACAAAAGAAATATGCGCAACCATCTTAAGAAAGCACGATCACAACTTAACATGGAAGATTTTAGGATCGGCAACATCTGCAGCGGTCCAACATGGGACTCCAGAGGTTATCGAAGAGTGCATTTCAACTTATCCCGACATAATTTGGTACACTGAAAAAGGGTTTCACTTGTCTCTTGAAGCCATTACTCAACGCCAAGAACAAGTGTACAATATTTTATTTCAATCAGATGTTCACAAGGCAGCCCAAGCCAATTTGATAGACAAAGAAGAGAATGAGAATTCGTTACACAAGGCTGCAAAGTTAGCCCCGCCCCATCGAATAAATGTTATGACGGGTGCAGCTTTGCAAATGCAACGAGAGCTTCAATGGTACAAGGTAATCAAAGATTATTAGAATTTTTTTTTTTTTTTTTTTTTTTTTGGAGAATGAAATATTTTAGTCACTATATCATATTTAAATTGACAACTATTAAGGTGGAGTAGGTATTTATAGTTTTATTTATAAGACCAACTTGCTTCAGAAAAAAGGTTCAAATATGTTCCCTTATACTTTTCTGCATAAACACATATACACCACCTCTATTAGTGACAAATTTGACTTTAAGCCTTATCAAAAACCATATTTTCTTCTCAATTTTTCCCATTTTTTAAAAACATGGAAAAATCATTCCACTTGTTCTCAAAACACGACTTATATGTTGTATGCACTACTAGAAAGTAGACTTTTTGCAACGAAAACATCACCGATGGTGCATATAGTCCAAACCATAAAAAAAGAAGCAAAAACATTGTTTTTATGATATCTGTTAGTAATTAATCAGTGATCACCAACAGACAATCCAAACAAAAAAATAATAAAGAATATTTTTTTTATATCCACTGGTACTAGAAGAAATGTCACTATTAGGGGCGACAAAAGCAATAGCGGCACCTAGGGCCTGATCCAAGCACACACTTATTTTGACTGTCGATTAGAGATACGATCCAAGGGGCCGTGTTTTATCGTAGTTAAGGTTTTAGCGGCTGATCACCGACGATATACCAAACCATAATACACCCTTTTCCCTCTTATCTTCAACAACGATCAACCATTTTCACACCGACAGATTCGTTTGTCGCTGAATGTTCTCTGATTTGTAGCAGTAATATATGTGCACAGGAAGTAGATAACTTTGTAGAGCCCTCATTTAAAAAAGCTCAAAACAAAAACAAGAAAACACCAAAAATGGTTTTCATGGAGGAACACAAGGACTTATTTGATGAAGCACAACAATGGATGAAAGATGTATCAGCATCATCTACAGTAGTAGCAGCCCTCATAATCACAATGGCATTTGCAGGTGCCTTCACTCTCCCAGGTGGAAACCAAGACGACGGCAACCCTTTGTTTTTAAACAAAGGGACATTCATGCTTTTCATCATATCAGACGCCATTGCGTTATTCTCTTCGACCGCTTCTGTGGTTATGTTTCTAGGAATACTTACCGCACGTTTTGCACCAGACGATTTCCTTTATGCACTTCCAAAACGAATGACTATAGGCCTTGTGTTCTTGTTCATGTCATTAGCAGCGACTATGATAGCGTTCAGTGCGACTCTTGCACTTGTGTTGAAAGATAAAGTGACATGGATTGCAGCTCCACTAGTTGTAGTGTCATGTGTTCCTGTGGCTTTGTTTGGGTGGTTGCAATTTCCGTTGCTGATAGAGCTGGTGTACTCAACATATGGACCAAGCATTTTTAGACAGAAGAAAAATGAGTGATTGGTTGGATAAAAGGTTGCATTTGTATGTGTGTGTGTGTATTTGTGTATAAATAGACGGAAGAAAAATGAGTGATTGTTTGGATACAAAGTTGCATTCGAATCTGTGTGTGTATTTGTGTATAAAAGGTGGTTGCACAAAGAGATGTTGAAGTAAGTGTGTATATGTTTGGAGTTTTTGATTCATTTGTTATTGTAAATGTGAGCTGAAATAAGGGTTAACCGTATGGAAATGTATTCAAATTTACACAAATTGTTATTATTATATTGTATTTATTGAACTTTAAATTCTGAAGTTTAATATTTACAACTGCAAATAGTTCTAAAAGGTACTAATCTCTTTAGATCAGGAGTGTGAATTTCTGACGATCTGAAAACACGATACAAATCTAACATAAAATTTGCGGGTTTGGATTTAACCTAAACAGATTCGGGTCAGTTTTAGGTTGAACCCACGCATCCGTTTAACTAGGTGGGGTTCGGGTCAACCCAGTCGGGTAGGTGGGTCGACCCATCTGAATTATATTATAGTTTTTTTACAATATGTTTTATGTAATATATATAGTTTTTTTACAATATGTTTTATGTAATAAGTTAAATTGTGTGTGTATTTTATGTCACAATTATAACTTAGAAAGTGAAACTGACATAAGATATCATAATTTTAATGTAATTGTATTATATACATATTTGTTTTTTTGTAGTAGATTTTAGTTTTGATATATTAATTTGCAAATATATATATATATATATATATATATATATATATATATATATATATATATATATATATATAATTCGGGTTGAACGGGTCACATTTGGGTTAACCCGCGAATGTTCGGATCGTGTTCGGGTTCATATGTATGACACAATTTTTAGGTTCGGGTCACGTTCAAGATTCATCTAAAATTTTCAGGGTCGGCAGGTTGAACCCGCCGACCCACGAACACAGCCGTTTAGCACCCCTAGTTTAGATGGATCATCCTACCCTCTTCCTTTTTCTATTACAAATAAATTAACACATATAAATTAATACATTCATAAAAATAAAAATTAAACATTTAACACACAATTTTAAAAGTTAAAATTAATCCAGATCACCCAAAAATGATTCGGGCGACGAGATGGAACAACCACAACCTAAAAATTAATAAATCCCAAAAAAATAGTAATTTTTATTATTATTATTAGAGTAAATTACGATTTTGGCCCCTGTGGTTAAGTCACTTTTACCCTATAAGTACAAAAAAAAAATCTTTTAACATTTGTGCCTCCAACGTTATTTTTCTAACCATCTTGGCCCTCATCACTAACACCATCCAATTAAATGGTTAAATGTTGGTCATGTGCCCCTCACATGAGGGGCATTTATGTCATTTCACCCACATAAAAATATCTACCCCTATTAAAACCCAATTAATGTCCCATTTAACCCTAGACCCTTCATAAGAATTCTCTAATTCTCTGGTTGGCTTCTTCAACCCAACCCCAAATTCCATCTGAATTAAAGAAGAGGGTTGTCATCAGGGGAATTAAAGAACAATGACGACGGCGGCGGTGGCGGTTTGGGTCGAGGCGGTGCGATTTTCAGCTAGCGCACAAGGTAGACACGATGGAGGTAAAGAGAAGCGGTGGAGTAGCGGCAACGACTGTTTATGGTTGTGGCGGCAGAGAAGTGGTTACGGAGATGACGGTGGCATAGAAAGAGAAGTGAACCCTGTTCTTCGTCATGTTCTGGTGTAATCTCAAAAACAACCATATCGGTCAGAATTGAAACAATAAAAGAAGTATTTGTGTGTGATATGAGTTTTAACTTGTGTGTTTTAGTGTGTGAATAAATGAAGTGTTTGATGAAACAAATGAAGTATAAATGAAAATGGAAAGATGAATTGCAGTGAAATTAAATGTACAAAGAAGAATGGAAAGTTATCCAAATTGTTTTCTATTGATAATCAAAAGATTACAATTACAGAAATGATTCTATAACTCTCCCTCAGCCTGATCACTCACTGGACTGTTCATACAAAAGGAATGTGTGTAATGTGATAATCAGATCTCTAACAAGTGAGATCTATTTATACAAATTACAAACATCTGTTGGCAATCAGGGTTGATATCACCCTAATAGCGACATCTAACATTTCTAACAAAAAATATTCCACAGACAGATGTTAGAAACATCTGATGGAATATAATAATTGTTCTAAGTCTACTAACATTTGTTTAGATATACACTGTTACATTAAAAGGATTGTTCTTTAAACCTCAGTTAGCTTGATCCAAACATCTATTCTGGCCTAAATAGATATTTGGTCTTCTACATTAGTGATTTATCTTCAACAGGGCTTTGGCCATTGAACAGACTTTTCTTCTTCTTCTTCAACAGTGGTACCATGTCTTCAACAAAGCTTTGTAATCTTCAAACAAATGTTTTGTTAGTGTTCAAGATTCACTATCTTTGTGAAGAGATGTGTATCATAACTTATTTATTTCTTGATCAAAGTAGCATGTTTTGGCTCTAGCAATCATCTATGTTTTTATAGGTCCAACAATCTTCTCCTAGAACAGATGATGCCAAAACTCAATAGTTATTAGATCGACTTTTATTTCTCATCAACTTCTCTCTAATTTGTCCTTTACATTGTAAGAGAGAAGTTATCTTCTGGGTCCCTTTCGAGTTCAAGACCAGTAGGTCTTTTAGGTCTTCATTTTTGAGCTCATATGCACTATTCATGGATATTTTTTCAACTTCTCCATTAGCCCCGAGCAATGTCAAATCATGACTTGTCTTGTTAGACTTCCACTTTAGAATTTTGAGGCTACATGGATTTCTCGGGCCAAAAGTTATTTATGATGAATTTGGGGAAACTGGTCTTCCCAAGATTTGACAAAGTAGATCTTGGGGATTTTTTATCTGGATGTGTATACATTAGCTAATTTCTGATCCCTTCCTTTCTAAATTCATCTTGATACATCTTCAAATCTTCTGCTAACATCTCCTTTTGCCTTTTGAGGTAGCTTCTGATAGCTGAGGAGATGTTCTTTCCGGATGGAAGTTTTGTAGGATCAACTAATGTTTTAATAGGGAAGTCTACTTGTTCATATTTTGGCTTTCTATGGAGTGAAGGATCTATCTGTCTTAGTACCTCTATCTTTTTATAGTTTTCAGTGATTGTTGGTTCATCCCGTTTAGCTATTGACCTCATTGAGCCAAAATTAGCAACAACCATCTCTTCCTTCATCCTCTTCAACTGCGGAGCCTTTTTATCATTAAGCCTTTTTTTGTGCTTTTCAGTTTGTAGGTGAAGGGTTTAGTTGTGGATCAAGGAGCAATTTCATAATCCTTAGAATTTCATCAAGTAGGGATTCAGTGACCATCCTGGAAATTGTGCTCTGCTTGTTTTATATGGCTTCTTCTTCATGATATGGTCAAAACAATCTTCTTTTAATGATTTTCTGAGATCTGGATTATTGACTGGAGCATGAGATAGATTATTGCAGACATCTTTTGCATAATCTTCAAGAGTATTCACTTTTTGGAATTCTTCAAATAAGATTAGTTGTGCATGTTTGTCATCATTTCCTTGGCTTCTTTTTGCAGTTATTTTCTCTACTTGTTTTGACTTTAGCTCCAAATATTTTTTAACATTTGTGGGATTTGGAAAGTTTTGGTGGGAAGGAAATGTGAGTTGACTTGCATCTGATGTAGAGTAGAAAGAATGTATTTCTTGTGATACATTTTTTAATTCGAGTGGGTGCGTAGAGGCGATTATGGTACTTGTGGTTGATGGGATTGATGTTGGTAATGATGTGGGAATGGATGTGGAAGTGATGGTGAGTTGGTTGGTGGTAGTGATGATGTGGGAATGGATGTGGAAGTGATGGTGAATTGGTTGGTGGTAGTGATGATGTTTTGTTCTGATGGGTTAGGCTTGGAACGTTTCTTTATCATCTTATATAATGAATTTTGATCTTATTCCCCTAGTGTATGGTGTTGGTGCTTTTGGTGGTGGTGATGGAGTGTGTGTTGGTGGTTTTCTTTTAATATAACCAACAGTGGCCTTTTGGGAAATAGGCTTGGCTGGTTCTAGGATAATTATAAGTGTTGTTGTGGATGTAACATCGGTTTTCATTTTTGCAATGCCAACAAATGTTTGCCTTGAAGGAGCAGTAATTTGCATTGTGGCAGTGGTGGGAACAATGGTTGTGGATGGAATATTAGTTGTAGGGACTGAGCTTGTTGCATATACAGATGTAAGAGTACTTTTGACTTGTCTTGCAAGCTATCTTCTTGTCGGAACCTCTGTTGAAGAACCTAAGTTTTGTTCAAGTCTCTGGCTTTCAATTATTTCTTGTACTGCAAGTGCATCTTTAGCTTCTTTTGTATTTCTCCTCTTTTCCTTTTCAAGAGCATCTTCTTTAGCCATTTTGGCTGCAGATGTGCCAGGCTTTTTCTAAGCTATTTTTACTTGAGGTGGAAGTTTTCTCATGCCTTCTACACTCTCCCTCTTTTTGGCATCATTTTCACGATACTTGGGTTTTGGAGCAGTACCTCTTGATTGAAGAAAGTCATCTTTGATGGCTTTGATCTCTGCTTGTGTATCTTTATACATTACATCAACCATATTCCTGATCAACTCCATATGTATGTTGTGAGTGGCATCAGCAATTTGCTTTTGGAGTCAGAGGTACATTTATGCATGGGTCCATATCTCTTTGGCAATCTCTACATTTGTTGGTGGAGTTCTTGAGTTTTGAACCAAGGTTTTCAGCATATCTTTGATTTCATCAACTGAAGACTTTATCTTGGTTACTCTATCCATCAAAGAACAAAACAATCACAAGCTCATTATGAAAGAAGAATGGCAGAAGGAATTATTAAAGACACAACACACTTCTTTGCTAAAGATTAAACATTTAATTCATCCCAAGCTTCATCTTCAACCAAAGCAACACAAGAGGTTTAGCCTATAATGGTCATAGCTTGTCCATAAATAATGATTATTGAGTGAATCATAATGGATCAAGTATGATAGGTTTAAACAGCTTGTGGAAGGGTTGTTGATTACAAGTACTCTATCTCTCTCAAACTAAGTTATTACAAGTATTTAATGGAGTGATCCCAAACTCCTTGTGACCTCTCAAAAGCAGAGGTTTAGTGTGTCAAACGTGGAAGATGAGTGGGTGAATGGGATGGTGAAAATGGGCAGCCAAGGCCTTCTATTTCTAGGCTGGAGGAGACCAGGTGTGCACTGACATGCATAAGGGGCACGACCATGCCTTATGAGGATTCCCGACACTACTTGTCATTTTGACCTTTCCTAAGTGAGTCCATTGAGATTCTGTTATAGGCACGGGTGTACCTAAGGTGCACAGTCATGCATGATGATGTGTCATGACAAGTCTTGAACAGGTGGCATTCTTGGTCGTTTCTCGGACCTTCGTCTCTTGTCCTTTCCTTGATCACGGGCGTGCCTAAGGTAGGGATGAGCTCGGTACCGGACCGGTACCGGTACCAGAAGTACCGGAACCGATTTTCATGAAACATTGGTACCGAATACCGTACCGAAAATACCGGTTCGGTACCGGTTTTTCGGTATGGTACCGATTTGGTACCGAATTTTACAAAAAGCTATTGATTTGGATTTGGTGCAATGTAATCACATTCTTTTCAACAGTCAATCCGATTCAAAAGCCAAAAGATTCACTAATACATAATGAGATTAGTACTATTAACATGAACCAACTTGCATAATTCAAAACATATGTTTACTATGAAGTATTAAGAATTCAAAACATATGTTTATTATGAAGTATTAAGCATTAAATTTTGCATGAATGTGTTTAAAAATCAACTTGCGAATTCATCAGTGATAATATATATGAAAAACTAAACATTCACACAAAATAAATATATTATAAAGCAAACATTGCATTAGGAAATGGTTCACACCAAAACACATAATTTGTTACAAGTGTTTCAAGCACAAACCATACCAAACATGGGTATCATTATGAGTTTGAGCAACCCATCTCATACACAAAAGCTTGACCTCACATCAGGAGAGTTAAAAGACACTTAGGTCAAATAATAACAAAACAAAAGTCTAACTCCTTGTGAGCAAAAGTATAAACATTGAACCGCACTCAAACTCCGTTTCCTTCGGTTTGCTTAAGCCTTGTCATGCACCATCCCTTTCCCTTTGTCATTTTGTTTTTGAATCACATCTTCAATCTCTATAGAAAAAAAAAAGAACCGAATAAAGTTAACACCCCATTATATGACAATAAGGAAATCAATCAAGAACTAGAAAAAAAAGAACCGAATAAAGTTAACACTCCATGTGAGCAAAAGTATAAAATTGATACTGAAGATTTTTTTTTACTTAGGTTGTACGTAGGTAGTAGGGGTATACAGTTCAGTTCAGTGTTCACCACCCTTTTAACTTCTGAACTTTCAAATTAACTTTTGAATTATAAAACAATATTAAGAATACATGCTGTCAATTATGAATGGCTTGGTCAATGTTTTGGTTTGTGGTCAACAGAACAGAACAAAGGGATAACATATCACCAAGAATGGGATTCGGTACATAGGATACATCATCGGTACTACATAAGTGGTGTATATATAACCGGTACTCATTCGGTACTACCGGAAAAAACCGGTACCGGTACCGAATTTCCCAGTCCCGAAATTTATTAATATTTGGTACCGGTACCGGTACCGAATATGGCCGGTTCGGTACGGTTACGGTTCGGTACCGGTTCGGTACCGGTTCGGTACCGGGTCCATTTTGCTCATCCCTAGCCTAAGGTGTACAGGCGTGCTTGGCCTCTGGTGGACTTTTGTTGACCAATCTTGGGTTGACTTAGGTTGACTTTGTGATGCTTAGTATTGTGCACGACCGTGCCCATAGCCCTGCACGACTGTGCCTATTTGATAATTTGCTAAATTCCTTGGAATCTTGGGTTATTGCTTCGTTTATGCTCGTTTTTTCACTTCTTTTCATCCCATGACCTCAAAAACCTGCATTTATCAAATATGATCGATTTAGGTAGCATTTGCAACTAAGAAGTCCTTAAAGTATTTGTGATTAGGGGTAGTTATGCACTAAAAATATAAAAATATGTATAATTGATGGCACATCAATTATCAGAAGTCTCGAGCAATTACCAACGGGTCCTACTTCAATGGCTGGCAAGTCTTCTCTGGTTTGATTTGACATCGAAAAACACATAATAACCAACATAAGTGATGTCAAGTGTCAAACCAATGCCAAGAACCACTCTTTTTGAGCTAGGACATGGTGTTGCATCAGTGGCGGATCCAGGAATTTTTTTCACTGGGTTCACTTTTTCGGGTATTCGCTAATTCGGGTTCGGGTGGCTTTGAATTCGGATCGGGTTTCGGGTTTTAGATAAAAATGAACAGCCCTAAACACGCGTTCTGTCAACCCTGAGCGGACCACAACACCGGATTGTTGCAAAGCAAGTTCTAATTTCGGAATCCACGTGTGAAACTTCCTTAAAATCCTATAAACCTTCTCAACATCACCCGAAAATTCATCGTAGGGTTGATCATGGGGCACACGTCCAAACTTGTCGTCAAGGTGAATGAGCCCTGACCTCGCGTATCCGTCTCGGAAGAAAGACCGGTTTTTTACGTCGAACCGAATGAGTGTTGGTGCACTTGTGTCTGTACTTTGTCTGTATTTAGTCTTGATACAAAACGATGTCTTTGATGTAAGTTTGACCAAGTCAACCATCCTCCGGTTTGACTTGGCCAAACAGTTTGAACATTGGTTGAAAGCTGGTTGCGTCGAAGGATAGATCATCGAAGGATTGCTTATATCCTTCGATGTGCTCGAAAGATAGCCTTCGATTGATGGACCTCGAAAGATCCCATCCTTCGAGGTGCATGTTGATCGTTCGAGCTGTTTCTGGTCGATAGATGATCCTTCGATCATCTATCTGATCCTTCGACCAGACCAAGCTGTGTTCGGGTATAAATACCCATGTAGTGTGTTCATTTCAGTGACAGAGCTTCATTTGTTAAAAACTTACACTTCAGAAAGTGTGAGAGCATTCTGTTCGGAACACACACACACGAGAGTTAGAGAGAGTTTGCAAAACAGATTTGTAAACATTGAGCTTGTAACCGAACCTTTCATGCGTTTAATACAAGTGGTGTTAATCGTTGAATATTGTGTGTTGTGTTTATCTTTGTGCTTGTTCTTTCCCGGTTTGCATGCTAGCTTGGATTCCGCACTCGCTAGTGTGTTAGACATAACAAGGAATAGGTTAAACCTCAACCTCCGAGGGACCTACAAGTGGTATCAGAGCCGTGGCTCTTTTCCTTGTTAAAAAACCGGGTTTTATACAAGCTTTGGAGTGTTTTGGACAAAAACTTTCTTGGTTTAGCTCCCGTTTTCTGTGTTTTTCTCGCTGTTCTTTACATTAAAACGTGGTCTAAACTTGTCGGGTGTGTTAAAAGGACGGTTTGGGTAACTTAAAATCTGTTTTTAAGTGTTTTGGTGATTTCCGGCCAAAATTCCGGCTACTCCGGTACCGGGTTCTGGGCAGAATCCTTAGGTTTTTCGTTATATTTTATTATTATTCAAAACCTGTTCTGCATGCAGAAGATATGGTCTGACCATACCTTCTGCCTTCTACCGAAAGTTTTTCACCAACCCATCAACTTTTCACCAACCTGTCACTCATTTGTCAACTGTGTCAGAGCAATTCGAAAGATATCCTTCGAAGTCGAAAGATCATCTTTCGATCAGTGGAGGTTCGATAGATCATCATCCTTCGAACCAAGGAATCATTTCGAAGCATACATCTTTCGATCAGTGGAGGTTCGATAGATCTTCATCCTTCGAACCAAGGAATACTTTCGAAAGATACATCTTTCGTTTTACTACTCTTATTCGAAAGACCAGGATCCTTCGATTGGGGAGTCTTTCGAAAACAAGTGTTCGAAACTCAACAGTAATCTTTCGAACACTGTTGATCCTTCGAACAAGTGTTGATCTTTCGATCCTTAGTTTGTTTATGCTTAACAAGTTTGTGATTTTCAGGTTCTTATTTTTCTTGATCAAAAATGAATCCAAGATGGAATACTTTGGTAAATACAGATATGTATTTTGGTACTCCGTCATCTTCCGCACCGGTATCTTCTCAAGCTAATGCAATTTCTACCGGTCAATGGGCATTTGTATCAAATCAAATTCCAAGTGTTCAAAGCATTCTCTTAAGCGAGAGCGAAACTGGAAGTTTGAATCGGCCTCCAAAGTTGATGCACTTGTATGAATATCCAGGATGGATTGATAGATTTCATACATACGTTCTTGGCCAAAATACAGAATTGTGGTTGCGGTTTATTACTGATTTCGATCAAACAATAGAGGTTGCCGCATCATCTGCTGCTACGTTTGCAGATCTCACGGAAGATCAGAAGAAGGTCTATGATCTAGAAAAGAAGGCATACGCCATTCTCACTCAGGCCTTAAGTAAAGATATCTATCATCAATTCGTCAGTTACAAGACAACGAAGAGGTTGTGGGACGCGTTGAAAACAAGGGGCGTAGGAAATGAAGCGACACGTCAACTGAGAAAAGAACTGCTAAAGAAAGAGTTTGATGGTTTTACTTGTATGGAGAATGAGTCGTTGGGTGATTTGACAAGTCGATTTAATCACTTGTTGACTGAATTGACAAATTTTGGGGTAGTTACAACTCCTGCAGAGATTGTGAAAAGGTTTGCAGATGCGTTGCCACCTCAATGGAATACTTTCTTGGAAATCATGAAGTACAATGGTACTTTAGCTACAACGAGCTTCAACGACTTTGTTCAAATTCTAGAAAACAAGAATCAGGAAGAAACTCTGAAGGCAAAAAGAATTCCCGTGCCTCAAAATCCTGAAATGTATTTTGGAACCTCTAGCACCTCTACAAAACCTTCTTCACATGCTCCAATTCAAACAGCATTTGTGACTAGCACTGACATGTATGGCAATACTATCCAAGTGCCGGTTCCTCCAAAGACAGACATGTATGGAAATCTGCTGGAACCAGTTCCTCAACAGCAACAGCAAAGCCAACGACCTCTCAGACCAACTGATATGTTCGGAAATCCTTTACCTGTTCGATCTTCCGGAACAACAGACATGTATGGGAATCCACTTCCTCCTCAATCTACAGTTCCAACAGACATGTATGGGAACCCACTTCCTCCACAACAGCAAGCATGTTATGGAAGCACATCATCTGCTAGTCAACAATCAAAGCCAAATACAGTACGGCTCGACACCTCAAGCCTTTCTAAAGTCAGTGTGGAAGTAGCAAAGGAACACATGGAGCTGCTAAACACTTTGGTGAGCGCATACTGTGGATTAGTGGAAGGTCAGATTGGCAACATTAATCTGACTCAAGAAGACTATCAGCAGATTGACAAAGAGGAGATGGAGATGATGGACATCAAATGGGCCTTTGCCAGTGCTGTTAGGCGAGCAAAGGATTTCATGGAAAGAACGGGCCGAACCAGCTTGGATAGCAAGAAAGACACCAAGTATGGGTTCGACAAGCAAGCTGTAAAGTGCTTCAACTGTGGGGAACGTGGTCATTTCAAGCGTGAATGTACAAGACCATCTCAGCATGGAAACCAGAATCCCTTCAGAGGTCAAGGCAACCAGCAGAACCAGAATAGGAACAATGTTCGCACATTGGTGCCTGTTAACAACCAGACTCAAGCAGGACCATCAAATGCCAACCAGGCACTTGTGGTTCAAGTAGATGAAGGTTGTGATTGGTCTATTCAGTTGGGAAATGATGCTCCAGATGGAACAGCGTGTTTTGCTGAGATTGTCAAGGATCTTAATCACGCCAGTGGTGGAGAATCTTCCGCCAATGGTGGTGACTCTTCTGAGGATGAAGACTCTTCTGGTTACAGCAGAAGTTCGGATGAAGAAATCTCGAGCTCAGGTGATGATCATGTGGATGAGACATCAAATGCGTCAATCGATGCAGATATTGATGAGCTTTTGGAAGAAACTGCAGCAGGAATTCAAAGAAGATCTATTTTGGTGGATCAAGCTGCTTATACTTCGTCTTCTCTCCATTCAGCCTTTATGGCTAATGTCGACAGTTCATCAAGTCAGGTATGTGTCGATGAACCCACTGCTGCTATTTGTGATAATTGTGATAGATTGCATGTTAGATGTGCTGATTTGGATGCGAACATGTCTGAGTTGCAAGGCAAACATGATGCTTCACAAGCTAGTTTGTTTGACTTGCAAGACAAACATGTTTCGTTGAATGATAAGTGGTGTGAATTGCAAAGCAAACACGAGGCTTTGCAAGAGAAATATGATGTGACATTCATTCACAATCAAAAGTTGACCGTGGACCTTTCTAAGTGCACAGAAGCCAACATGTTTTATGAAAACCATGAAAAGGGATTTAAATCGATGATTGAAACATTAAAGAAAGATAAAACAGAGCTAACTAAAATGGTTTCCAGAAAACAAACTGACATAAATTTGTATATCACACGTCTTGAGATAATGCAAAAAGAAATGGCTTGTGTTAAAACTGAAAGTGAGGCGATCCGACTCAAGTTAGACAGTTATTTGAGCTCTAGCTATGTGTTGGATCACATCATTGACGTTCAGAAAGAGAAACGGGATGTCACATGCATAGGTTACAAGAAATGTCCACCACCTGTGAGACACAATTATGATGCCATGCCTGATGAGGAGTATAGAACTCACTTTGAACCATCTGTTCCTTTAGACGTTGAGGAATTTGCAACAGGGCTCGGATACAAGAAGGAAGTAACATCAGAATCGGATGTGTCAGCAGATACAAGTGTGTCTTCTGCTGAACCGAATCAGGATCCTCCAGTTGTAATTGAGGATGCTGATTCTTCTGATGATGAATCTGATGATACTGATTCAGCAAAGTCTGATGCGGTGATCAAAGAAGAGGACATACCTCTTGAGAATCACATTCTTTGTGATCCACCTGGAAAACCGTTTGTGACTGCTACAGCCAAGACTGTTGAATCCTCATCTGGAAGCTGTGAAAGCATGAACTTGCTTTACACGTTGATTGGATCTGACAAAATATATTCAGACAAGGATTTCCCTATCAAAAATGTCAATCAATCTTTGATTGATAAAGTTTTCGAAGATTCTACCAGTAAGTTTTTGGGAAAGTCGAGCCCAGGAGTTGTAGTAACTCAGTGTGCTCCTATCCCAAAATCCGAAGTTAGAAAGAAATATGGGAATCAAAAATTGCAAAAACAAAACAATCAACGAAAGCAAAATCACGCTGCCCAAGGAAATGGAAAAGGCAAACAGAGCCAAAACAAGAAAAAGGACAAGAAGGTAAACTTTGTGAAATCAAAGGGAACGGACAAAATTGAAACGTTTGAAAACAAATCTAACTTAGATTTTGTTAAACAAGCAACAGTGTTGAAAAGAAATGAACCAAACTGTTCGAAACCTAGTACCTCGAGATCACAAAGTTCATCATCATCGGCAAGACGATCACATGATACTTCGGGGTTTGTTGAACGAAGATCATGTTTTGAATGTGGCACAATTGGACATATCATTGGAAATTGTCCGTATCTTCATAAATTAAAAGCCAAAGAAGATGATCCCCATGGTAACAATTACCATAAAAGATTTGTTTCACCAAAACAGGACCCTCGTCTTGTTAAACAACAAGAAGTGAAACAGAGAAAGAAACAACGGAAAAATGTTGAAAAGGTTTTAAAACCAGAGGTTGTCCATACAAAATCTGTCGAATCAAATGTTAAACATGAAAACCAAAAACAGATTTGGAAACCAAAATTGGAAATTGTTTCAGGGGGAGCTACATTAATTCCGAATCATCGGGAAATGGATGTTACAATTCTCGATGATGACGGACGACCCAAGTCTGTGAAGGCTTGGGTCCCCCTCTCCAACTAATCTCTGAATGAGAGTGCAGGATGTTCCAGGAGGAACTATTGATAGTCTTAGGATTGTTGATAGTGGAGCATCCATGCACAAGATCGGCGACACCAGACTCCGAAACATCATTATATCTAGGAGTTGTTGCCTTTGATGGAGAGAAAGGAAAAAGATAAGAAGACAAACATTCCGATGAAGGAATGATGGCGAAAGAATGTGGTTGAATGAAGTTGAAAAATTCGACCAGTTGAGATATGTGCCAAAGTTTGGTTGTTATGGTTTTTGATCGGGTCCTCAGGAAAGATTCCAATGAAAAGTACGCACCTGCAGCACATTTGAAGTTCAAAATCAACAAGATGAACGTGCAGTGTATTTTTCTCCATGGTGTAAATGAAGAAAATGTGTTTGTTGAACGAACCAACCGGGTGTGCGGATGCCTTGGCGTGGATTGAACAACCGCACACTACTTCTGAAAGAGAAAGAGAAAGACCTTCGCTGGTGCAATTTGGAAAACCAGCCGGACCCAGAGGTCTGTGATCTTATTGCTGTGAAGAGATTTCTCAGTAGCTACAAAGAATCGAGTTTGAAGTCCACACCGGGTGGATATCCAGTTTGGGAGAGCACTCAGATTCCTGGCAATGCACGAAGCAATTGCAGAATACGGTTTTAAATTTCTAATCTCCCCTTTACTTGTCGTTATTTAAGCTACTTTATAAATTGTTATCCTCTCGCAGCACTCTTTGGCCAGACAATGTTGTCATGGTCCACACCGATTACCGATGTGCCAACTGATTTTTCCAAAATTCGATACATCATTTCTGATTAACTTAATTTTGGTAAAGGACACTGAGGTAAAACAAGAGTAAAACCAACATCGGAAAATCATTTTTTGTAAATACCTTTGTGTTTTAAATTTGTCTTAGTTTATTGATTTTAGGGGGAGTAAATCTAAATCCAAATTTGGAAAATCCAAAAACATTAAAAAAACATTAAAAATTTCAAAAACACAAAAACAATAGAAAAACAAAAATGAGTTTCCTGGCGAGCAAAAGAGAAAATGATAGTACATCAGTGGTCTGTCTAAACCTCTTTAAACCTTAAATGAAAAACGATAAGCAGCTCTATATAAGATGTATCGGTAGGCTCACAATCATTTTAAAGTGTGCAGGGTGATATAAACTTAAATCGACTGAAGACTGGGTGGGAACCATTCATTGGCATATGGTCTTAGTACCGAAATTTCGTTTGAGAGATTGCCGAGGTTCTGAGATATTCGGTCTTTATGTTGCTTATCATCTGGGTATCATGGTTGTATCTTTTACCGAAAAATAACGGGGACGCAAGTCTAGATCTTCCATGATACCATACATACGTGTACATACTGCATTCGACCTCAATAAGTGATCAACAATCACATGTCCCTCAAAATAAGTGATAATATATCACATTTATCCGGGAGTCAAGTTCGTCTCTCTGCTGTACGAAAGTACTGACCTGTTCACGGACTTGCTCCTGTGCCCTCATGCATCGAAAATCAAGTTCCTCATCAATAAGTGATTATATCACATAGGGCTTGTTTTCAAATCAGAATAAGTGAGAATCTCACATCATATACGGTCAAACAGATGATAATCGGTATACTCACCGGTAAGATGAACCCTCGTGCATACCTTGATACGGGAATGTGTCGTGATGTGGATGAACACCGGTCGGTAAGTATAAATCATACCTTAACGTATCCCCTCGCCATGATTACAAATGATAAGTTGAGCTTAAGTGGACAACAATACCTATAATTGTTATAGGATGCTTATCTAAATGTTAACTAATTGAACAACAAGAGCGTTTTGGCATGACCGTACACTGATATGATTCTCTTACCCTCGAAACTCACAAAAAGAATGTCTGTAAATATTTATTTAATGCTTTCAGTTTCTGCATCTTTGTATATATTTATTTACTGCTTTCAGTCTTTACATTTCAAATATTAAAACACACCTAAAATCTGTTTTAATATAAACTTTATAAAAGCCAAAAAGATTTTATTTCTATTTTATTTTCGATCGTACGATGTTGGAGCTCGAGTCTTCGTTACCTGAAACCTGAACGAAAACCAAAAACGACTAAATCTTCATAAACGGTCGAAATTTGCAAGTTTTGAAAGTTAAAAACCTAAAATTGATAAAAATTGTTAAAACTTTCAAACTGTCGGACGGTGTTTGTTTAAACAATGGTCACATGTGTATCGTTTGCTTATGATATTCCAAGCGGTTGTTCTCATTACGCGTTTAGATTTCTTGCATGTGCAGATTCTAAAGGCAAGGAGAACATGGTCGATGACAAGCTTCGGAATGAAGACACGACGTGAAGGCACTCAAATGATGAAGATGATCGAGTTGCCGCTGACCATCATCAACACCACAAGGATCTCACTTCAACAAGTATTTCACGAGCATAACTCAAGGGGGAGCTTATGTTAAGGGGGAGTTTGTCAACACACTTCCTACATGAAACGGGGAGTTTGTTGATACACTTTCTGCTTTCAAGACGTGAAGACTTTAAAGATCCTCCGACATTGAAGACTTGAAAAGATGTCAAAGACTTGAAGTCACAAAGATCGAGACAAAGCTACAGCCAGACAAAGCTACAGCCAAGGGGGAGTTTGTTGGTGCACTTGTGTCTGTACTTTGTCTGTATTTAGTCTTGATACAAAACGATGTCTTTGATGTAAGTTTGACCAAGTCAACCATCCTCCGGTTTGACTTGGCCAAACAGTTTGAACATTGGTTGAAAGCTGGTTGCGTCGAAGGATAGATCATCGAAGGATTGCTTATATCCTTCAATGTGCTCGAAAGATAGCCTTCGATTGATGGACCTCGAAAGATCCCATCCTTCGAGGTGCATGTTGATCGTTCGAGCTGTTTCTGGTCGATAGATGATCCTTCGATCATCTATCTGATCCTTCGACCAGACCAAGCTGTGTTCGGGTATAAATACCCATGTAGTGTGTTCATTTCAGTGACAGAGCTTCATTTGTTAAAAACTTACACTTCAGAAAGTGTGAGAGCATTCTGTTCGGAACACACACACACGAGAGTTAGAGAGAGTTTGCAAAACAGATTTGTAAACATTGAGCTTGTAACCGAACCTTTCATGCGTTTAATACAAGTGGTGTTAATCGTTGAATATTGTGTGTTGTGTTTATCTTTGTGCTTGTTCTTTCCCGGTTTGCATGCTAGCTTGGATTCCGCACTCGCTAGTGTGTTAGACATAACAAGGAATAGGTTAAACCTCAACCTCCGAGGGACCTACAATGAGCCCTAACGATACATTCCCATCATTATCATTATGATACAATAACTGTAAATATGTAATAATATAAATGTTTGATTAAAAGCAGCAAATAATTTGGTTGTTTGAAATGTAAATGCGCAAGCTTTACCTCTGAACTTCTTTGAATTCCAGTTAGGGTTCCATTAACAGATGCATTGTCTACAGTTCCTGCTACAAAGCAAGAATCTTTATAATTGAAATCAAATTAGGAACCCTAACCCTAACTAATTTATGCCTTAAATACCCAATTTACAAAATTAAAAGCTATTTACAAACAGGGTATGGCAAGAATTGATCTAACCTGATGAGAAGAAACAGTGATTCGGATTGAAAGGAGGCTGTCCGGATTGAAATTGGGAGATGGGTATTTTATAACAAGCTACAAAGATTATTCTTCTCATTTTGTCTGTGTAGTTTTTGTAATATGTGCCCTAAAACCCTGATTTAAGGGTTCACGATCTTCAGATTTGTGGAAATATTAAACCGAGTTGAACATAAGCATTTGACGGTGTGTTTATGTGCCCTAAAACCCTGATTTAAGGGTTCACGGTCTTCAGATTTGTGGAAATATTAAACCGAGTTGAACATAAGCATTTGACGGTGTGTTCGACAGATGCTATAAGATTTGGATACTAAAGAAATAAAAAGAGAAATAAAAAAACGGAACAAAATAGTGCGTCAAATGGGATTCGAACTCATGTATCTTGAGAAGAACAACGCGGACTTTACCAGTAAACCAAGGCTTTTTTTGTTTATGGGTTCCTTTTATATTTTACTTATGGGTTCCTTTTCAGTTTGTTATATACATTTACACTAAAAATTAAAAACCGAATGGGTTCCTAGGAACCCGTTCTTTGTTAATAGGTCCGCCCCTGTGTTGCATCTCAAACTAAACCAAGATCTGGTGTCATATGATTTGTAGCACGTGAATTAGGTATCTACTTAGAATCAACTAACTTGCAGTTATCTGAAAAATTATGTGGTTAGTCCAAAATGGGACTTCGTTTATTGGGAGGCCAACTAATTTAAATGATTAGTCTCGGAGGAGGGGTAGTCTTTGGTTCTTAGATAGTTTTCGTTGTTGAAATTTAAAGAGACGAGGCTTGTAATGTTGGTGATATTGGTTAGGCTTGGTGTATTAGGGTGGAATAGTACTAGTGGCATCAACAGTGGCCATGGTCGTTGGCTGATTCTTCGATGAAAAAAAAAATAAAGAAATACAAGTCATTTCGGTTTTAGGTTTGGCATGGACAACATTTGTGGAGCTCTTATACTATAATAAGTTCATAAGTTTTTCATGTATTAATCAAACATGATTTACCTCTTTGAATATAGAGATGTAACCTAGTTTAAGATGGTGATAGAACGTTAATAGTATTCAACTAGAAATAATAATAATAATAATAATAATAATAATAATAATAGAATAATAATTAGGGGTGTTCATTCGGTTTTTTCTTCGATTTTCGAGTTTTTTTGGTTGGGTTGTTCGGATTTTTGTCTCTGAAAAATTGACCCGATAACTGATCCATTTAAAGGTCGGGTTAGTCGGGTTTGGGTTATCCGGATTCGGGTTAATTCGGGTCGGGTTGTTCGGTTTTCGGGTTTAGATGTAGAATGAAAATAAATGATTTTTTTACAAAATATCATCAAAATTCATATTCCTACTTTTAAAATATCATCAAAGCTCAAACATTATTTGATAATATCTATTGTAATATTTAAAAGTTTCAAAACTTAATGTTCAATATATTAAAGACTCCAACCCAAAACACTTCTATAAGAAAAAAAAAACAATAAATGTTTGGGTTTTTTCGGGTTTCGTATTTCGGGTTTTACAAGTCGGGTTGTCCAGGATTTTGACCGGGAAAAAGTGACACGATAACCGACCATTTAAAGTTCGGGTTGATCAGGTTCAGGTTTCTCGGGTTCGGGTTTTTCGGGTATTCATTAATTCGAGTTCAGGTGACTTTAAATTCAGGTCAAGTTTCGGGTTTTGGAAAATGAACAGCCTAATAATAACTGATAACTATAATAATCGGCTAATTAATACATGAAATGAAAGCAATATTATTTTGATGTCATAATGTGTTAGATTTTTCAAAAAGAAATCCACAAATATAAAAATCAATATCAATATCAAAATCAATCGCCTTGTAATTATTAATTTGAGAAATGACACGTTATTGGGTAGGTCCTAAACATTAACTTAAGGACGGTCTACATGTAAAACGTGATTTTATCTTTCTCTCTATTTATATACTAGATTTTTACCCGTGCCGCGCGTTGCGGCGGCAATATCACGATTCTGGCTTCGTTACATGCGATACGATGATTACATTAAAGTGTGGTACCCATGTGTGACATGACGTGTTTTTTAATTTGTTACTCACATTACGTTAGTGACATTAACATGGTTAGGCATAGATAAATAGAGTATAAGGTCTCACACATTATGGTGTAAAGTCGTAAAAGTAATTTAAACAAAAAATTGAAGTGTTGGATAAGATCAGATGTGAAGTTATTAAGTAGAAATAAATCAGGGGTCAATGTGTCAGTTACTAAAAGATTAGGGTTGAATATGTAAAGTTTTTAAACTTGAGGGTCAAAAAAGAAAAATTAAGACCATGGCTCACCGACTAAGACTTTTAAGTTTATATAAGTTATTTAACCTACGTGTTGTAGCAGGGGATGCGGTGAGAACTTAATCGATATTAATTCAGTTTGTTACGGGACTTGTAAGGTACTGGTACAGTACCATAATTCGCTACAGCAACCAAATCAACACGTGTTCGGTGCATTAGTTTTTAAACACTGATGTTTTTTCGTATTAAGGAGCATTATATTTATCAATTACAAAGTTATTTTGTTAAATTATTAAAAAACACGCATAACTTGTAAGTGTAAAGCTAGATGGAATTTTAGCGTAAAAAATATTGATAAAAATATCTAAAAAATATTAGTTAAATAATAAGAAAATATAAAATATGAAACTTAAATATAAAATATGAAACTTAAATATAAAATAAAGAGGGACATGATTCGAAAAGCTAACCAACTGCTTATATTTCTCACATTCAACCAACCTGGCCACTTAAAGTTTTTGTTCAAAATAATGCAAAGCTTACTTATATATAAAAGAAAAGGCGGTGGTTGTGATATGAAGCCACCGACCTTCTTCTTTAATATTATATAAATTTTATTGAAATTTAATACCTATCTTTTTATGAATGTATCATTTATACGGTGATTCTCTACATACATAACTTCTATCTCTTTTATTACTTTTGTATTAATGTATGTGCCTATATATAATGACATTTATATATAGTGTATATAGATCAACCAATAAGATTTACATTCCCTCATTCTCTTATTCTTCTCTTTATATTGCTAATAGGTTTAGTTGTTTCATAACACGTTATCAGCACGAAAGTGCTCTCACCAAACTCTAATCCCCTGCCATGGAATCATAACATTCAAAGTTAATACAAAAGATTATCAGAGCATGTTCAATAAGACTATCCCACACAAAGGCGGCTTAATGAAGATTCAGTTGATTGTTATTACATTAAAACGTGCCTGATTTTGTTGGTAAGTTTTCAATTGAGTTTTTAATGAGCAACAATCCTGATCCAAAAGTATCAGGAGGAGAAAATACGCGTTGCACTCTTTTTCCCTTAGCTGAGGTTTTGTCCCACTGGGTTTTCCTAGCAAGGTTTTTAACGATGCAGCATCACCAAGCGTATTAAAGGTATGTGGATAGTCAAGGAGGAGTGTTATGCATGTATCATTTATATGGTGACTCTCCACATACATAACTCCTATCTCTTTGATTTCTTTTGTATTAATGTATGTGCCTATATATAGTGACATTTGTATATAGTGTACATAGATCAACCAATAAGATTTGCATTCCCTCATTCTCTTATTCCTCTCTTTATATTGCTAATAGCTTTAGTTGTTTTACAACTGTAGGTCCCTCGGAGGATGAGGTCAAACCTTATCCTTGTTATGTTTAACACACTAGCGAGTGCGGAATCCAAGCTAGAATGCAAACCGGAGTTTATAAGAGAACACAAGCAACAAAGAGAAAGGTAGACACAAGATTCAACGATTAACACCAATGTATTAATACTATGAAAGGATCAGTTACAGCACAAGGTTTACAAATGTTTTCTGTAAACTCTCTCAAACTCTCTCGTGTGTGTGTTCTTTCACACTTGTGTTCTCCAAAGAAGTGAACACATTACATGGGTATATATACCCGTCACAGCTTGTCTGGTCGAAGGATCAGATAGACTGATCGAAAGATCATCTATCGATCTGAAACCTATCGAAGGATCACATATACACCTCGAAGGATGATATCCTTCGAGGTCCATCCATCGAAGGCTTATCTTTCGAGCTCATCGAAGGATCTAAACAATCCTTCGATGACACATCCTTCGACACAGACATATTACAACCATTGTCTAACTATTTGGCCAAGTCAAACCAGGAGGATGGTTGACTTGGTCAAACTTACAAGACTAACAAAGACATCGTTTTGTATCATGACAAAATACAGACAAAGTACAGACATAAGTGCACCAACAAACTCCCCCTTGGCTGTAGCTTTGTCTCGATCTTGGTGTCTTCAAGTCTCTGACGTCCTTTCAACCGAGTCGAAACCAAGTCGAACTGAGCTGAGTCGAACCGAGCCGAGTCGTGTCCACAAAATATGTATCAACAAACTCCCCCTTGGACGCTACTCGTGAGGTTCGTCTTCTGTGTCTTTCATGTCGGAGGATCTTCAAAGTCTTCACGCGTCGTAAGTAGAAAGTGTATCAACTCCGGCCAAACTCCCATTTTCATTTAGGTAGTGTGTCAATAAACTCCCCCTTAGATTGAACTCTCCATTGAGTCATGCTCGTGAATCTTTTGACTTGTCAAATCTTCAGATCCTTGTGGTGTTGATGAAGGGTCAGCGGCAACTCGATCATTTTATCCTTTGAGTGCCACCACTTCGTGTCTTCATTCCAAAGTTTGTCATCGAACATGTTCTCCTCGCCTTTAGCATCTGCACATGCAAGAAAGCTAAACGCGTAATGAGAACAACCGCTTGGAATATAGTTAACATTTAAACAAACGACACATATGAGATCAAATCTCAATCAAACACCGACCGACAATATTTTGAAAGTTTAGAAAAATATGCAATTTTAATCCTTTAACTTTCAAAACTTGTTAACTTCGACTGTTTATGAAGATGCAATTGTTTTCCGGCTTACGATCAGGATTTTTGGTAGGATAGACCCGAGTTCCAACATCGGTCAATCAAAAATAAACTAGAAAAAAAATCTTTTTGGAGTTTTTCATTTTTCAAATGTAAAGACGGAAAGCAATAAATAAATATATACAAAGATGCATAAACTGAAAACAGTAAATAAATATCTACAGACATTCTTTTTGCGAGTTTCGAGGGTAAGAAAATCATATCAGTGTACGGTCACGCCAAAACGCTCTTTTTGTTCAATTAGTTAACATTAAGATAAGCATCCTATAACAATTATCGGTATTGTTGTCCACATAAGCTCAACTTATCAGATGTAATCATGGCGAGGGGATACGTTAAGGTATGATTTATACTGTTGGTGCACTTGTGTCTGTACTTTGTCTGTATTTTGTCATGATACAAAACGATGTCTTTGTTAGTCCTGTAAGTTTGACCAAGTCAACCATCCTCCGGTTTGACTTAGCCAAACAGTTAGACAATGGTTGTAATATGTCTGTGTCGAAGGATGTGTCATCGAAGGATTGTTTATATCCTTCGATGAGCTCGAAAGATAAGCCTTCGATGGATGAACCTCGAAAGATATCATCCTTCGAGGTATATGTGAATCCTTCGATGTGTTTCAGGTCGATAGATGATCTGTCGATCAGTCTATCTGATCCTTCGACCAGACGTGCTGTGATGGATATATATATATATATATCCATGTAGTGTGTTCACTTCAAGTGTGAGACAAATAATAGTTAGACACTAGAGAAGATAGACAAGAGAGACAGAAAAGTGAGAGAACTTAGTCTTGCAGAGAGCATTCTGTTGAGAGAACACACACACGAGTGTTTTAGAGAGTTTGCAAAACACATTTGTAAACATAGCTTTGTAACCGAACCTTTCCTCGTATTAATACTAGTGGTGTTAATCGGTGAAGATTGTGTGTTGTGTTTGTGCTTGCTCTATCTCGGTTTGCATGCTAGCTTGGATTCCGCACTTGCTAGTGTGTTAGATATAACAAGGAATAGGTTTGACCTCAACCTCCGAGGGACCTACAAGTGGTATCAGAGCCGTGGCTCTTTTCCTTGTTAAAAACCGAGTTTATACAAGACTTTGGAGTGTTTTGGACAAAAACTCACTTGGTTTAGCTCCCGTTTTTAGTGTTTTTCTCGCTGTTCTTGTCGTTAAAACGTGTTCTAAACTTACCGGGTGTGTTAAAGGACGGGTTGGGTAACTTAAAAACTTGTTTTTAAGAAGTTTGGTCATCTCCGGCCAATTTCCGGCTTACTCCGGTGACCGGTTTCTGGATAAGAACCTTCGATTTTTGGTAATATTTTATTATTCAAATCTTGGTTTTGGTGAAAATGATGGTCTGACCATACTTTCTGCCGAAAGATTTCACCAACCCATCACCTTTTTCACCAACCTGTCATTTTCGTCTGCTGTGTCAATGCAGTTCGAAGGATATCCTTCGAAGTCGAAAGATCATCTTTCGATCAAAGGAGGTTCGATAGATAATCATCCTTCGAACATCCTTCGAAGTCTGTGACTTATCCTTCGTTCCAAGGAATATTTTCGAAGCATACATCTTTCGATCTACAGTTCTTTTTCGAAAGATAAGGATCCTTCGTTTGGAGAATCTTTCGAAATCATTGTTCGAATTTCAACAGTGATCTTTCGAACACTGTTGACCCTTCGAACAAGTCTTGATCCTTCGATCCTAGTCTGTTTATGTTTAACAAATTTGTGATTTTCAGGTATTCTTTTTCTTGATCAAAAATGAATTCGATGTGGGGTGTTCCGATAAATACAGAAATGTATTTTGGTACTCCGACTCCGGATTCATCTTCGCAAAGTAATGCTATATCTACCGGTCAATGGGCATTCGTATCAAATCAAACTCCAAGTGTTCAAAGCATTTTGTTAAGCGAGAGTGAAACGGGAAGTTTGAATAGGCCTCCAAAGTTGATGCACTTAAGTGAATATCCGGGATGGTTTGGCAGATTTCATACATACGTCCTTGGTCAAAATACAGAATTGTGGTTGCGTTTCATCACAGATTTTGATGAAACAATAGAGGTTGCCGCTTCATCTGCTGCTACGTTTGCCGATCTTACGGAAGATCAGAAGAAGGTCTATGACTTAGAGAAGAAAGCGTATGCCATTCTTACTCAGGCTTTAAGCAAAGATATTTATCATCAATTTGTCAGTTTCAAGACAACGAAGAAGTTGTGGGACGCATTGAAGATAAGGGGCGTAGGAAATGAAGCGACACGTCAATTGAGAAAAGACCTGCTAAAGAAAGAGTTTGATGGTTTCACTTGTATGGAGAATGAATCTTTAGGAGATTTGACAAGTCGATTTAATCATTTTCTGACTGAATTGGCAAATATTGGGGTTGTAACAACTTCAGCAGAGGTAGTGAAAAAGTTTGCAGATGCACTGCCACCTCAATGGAGTACTTTCCTGGAAATCATGAAGTACAATGGCACTTTAGCTACAACAAGCTTCAATGACTTTGCTCAACTCCTGGAAAACAAGAATCAGGAAGAAACACTCAAGGCGAAAAGAGTTCCAGTGCCACAAAATCCTGATATGTATTATGGAACTTCTAGCACTTCTACAAAACCTTCTTCACACGCTCCAATTCAAACAGCGTTTGTGTCTAGCACTAGCTTGTATGGCAATCCTCCTCCAACAACAGACATGTATGGAAATCCGCTTGACCCAGTTCCTCAACCAGCACCACAACAGCAAAGCCAACGACCTATCAGAGCAACTGATATGTTCGGAAATCCTTTACCTGTTCGATCTACCGGAGCAACTGATATGTTCGGAAATCCATTACCTGTTCAATCTACCGGACCAACAGACATGTATGGGAATCCACTTCCTCCTCAACAGCAAGCATGTTATGGAAGCACATCATCTGCTGGTCAACAATCAAAGCCAAATACAGTACGGCTCGACACCTCAAGCTTTTCTAAAGTCAGTGTGGAAGTAGCAAAGGAGCACATGGAGCTGCTAAACACTTTGGTGAGCGCATACTGTGGATTAGTGGAAGGTCAGATTGGTAACATTAATCTGACTCAAGAAGACTATCAGCAGATCGATAAAGAGGAGATGGAGATGATGGACATCAAGTGGGCCTTTGCCAGTGCTGTTAGGCGAGCAAAGGATTTCATGGAAAGAACGGGCAGAACCAGCTTGGAAAGCAAGAAAGACACCAAGTATGGGTTTGATAAGCAGGCTGTTAAGTGCTTCAATTGTGGTGAATGTGGTCATTTCAAATGTGAATGTACGAGGCCATCTCAACATGGAAACCAAAATCCTTTCAGAGGTCAAGGCAACAGGGCAAATCAGAACCAAGTAAGGAACAATGAGCGCACATTGGTGCCTGTCAACAACCAGAGTCAAGCAGGACCATCTAATGCCAACCAGGCACTTGTGGTTCAAGTAGATGAAGGATGTGATTGGTCAATCCAGTTGGGAAATGATGCTCCAGATGGAACAGCTTGTTTTGCTGAAGTTGTCAAGGATCTTAAACACGCCAGTGGTGGAGAATCTTCCACCAATGGTGATGAATCTTCTGAAGATGAAGACAGCTCGGGTTACAGTAGAAGTTCGGATGAAGAATCCTCAAGTTCAGGTGATGATCATGTGGATGAGACATCAAGTGCGTCAGTCGATGCAAATATTGATGAGCTTTTGGAAGAAGCTACAGCAGGAATTGAAAGAAGATCTATTTTGGTGGATCAAGCTGCTTATTCTTCGTCTTCTCTCCATTCAGCCTTTATGGCTAATGTCGACAGTTCATCAAGTCAGGTATGTGTCGATGAACCCACTTCTGTTGTTTGTGATAATTGTGATAGATTAATTGTTAAATGTGCTGATCTAGAGGCAAACATGTCTGAGTTGCAAGGCAAACATGATGTTTTACAAGCTAGTTTGTTTGACTTGCAAGACAAACATGTTTCATTGAATGATAAGTGGTGTGAATTGCAAAGCAAACACGAGGCTTTGCAAGAGAAATATGATGTGGCATTCATCCACAATCAGAAATTAACCGTGGATCTTTCTAAGTGCACATAAGCCAACATGTTTTATGAAAACCATGAAAAGGAATTTAAATTGATGATTGAAACATTAAAGAAAGATAAAACAGAGCTGACAAAAATGGTTTCCAGAAAACAAACTGACATAAATTTGTATATCACACGTCTTGAGATAATGAAAAAAGAGATGGCTTGTGTTAAAACTGAAAGTGAGGCGATCCGACTCAAGTTAGACAGCTATTTAAGCTCTAGCTATGTGTTGGATCACATCATTGATGTTCAGAAAGAGAAAAGGGATGTCACATGCATTGGATATAAGAAATGTCCACCACCCGTGAGAAACAATTATGATGCTCTGCCTGATGAGGAGTATAGAACTCACTTTGAACCATCTGTTCCTCTATATGTTAATGAATTTGCAACAGGACTCGGATACAAAAAAGAAGTATCATCAGATTCGGATGTGTCTGCAGATACATGTGTGTCTTCTGCCGAACCGAATCAGAATCCTCCAGTTGTGATTGAGGATACTGATTCTTCTGATGATGAATCTGATGATACTAATTCGGAAAAGTCTGATGCGGTAATCAAAGAAGAGGACATACCTCTTGAGAATCATATTCTATGTGATCCTGCCGCAAAACCTGCTAAGACTGTTCCAACCGAGTCCACATCTGCAAAAGAGTCGGAGAGTGTGGATTTGTTGTACACTCTTGTTGGTGATGAGAAAATTTATTCTGACAAAGATTTTCCTATTAAGAATGTTAATCAATCATTAATCAGTAAAGTCTTTGAAAATTCAACAAGTAAGTTTTTGGGAAAGACAGGATCACACGTTACAGTAACACAGTGTCCTCCGATTCCAAAGGCTGAAGTTCGAAAACAATATGGAAATCAGAAATTACCAACAGTGCAAAAACAGCAAAATCATACCAAACCAAAAGGTAAAACACCGACTCAAGGTCAAAGGAAGCCGAATCAAAAGAAGAAGAAGAATGTGAACTTTGTGAAATCTAAGGGAACGGACAAAATTGAAAAGTTTGAAAATCAATCTAACCTAGATTTTGTCAAGAAAGCAACAGTGATGAAAAGGAATGAACCAAATAGTTCAAAACCTAGTACCTCGGGATCACAAAGTTCATCATCGGCAAGACGATCACATGATACTTCGGGGTTTGTAGAACGAAGATCATGTTTTGAATGTGGTACAATTGGACATATAATTCGAAATTGTCCGTATCTTCATAAGTTGAAAGCAAAGGATGATGATCCCCGTGAACGCAATCACCAAAAGCGATCTGTTTCTGTAAAACAAGATCCCCGACTTGTAAGAGAAAGGGAAAAGAAACAGAAACGCCAACAAGTCAAGGTGATTGAAAAGGCACTTAAAACTGATGTGGTTCAAAAACAATCTGTTTCAGTTAAGCCAGAAAACTCAAAATTTTCAAAAACTTCAAACAATCACGAAGTTAAATTGTCAAACAATCAAACTGGTAAAACTCAACAGACATGGAAACCTAAATTGACCACAAGTTCAGAGGGACCATCACAATTTATGAATCATCAAAGAATAGAAGTTATTGTTGTTGATGAAAATGGAAGACCCAAGACCACAATGGCTTGGGTCCCCATCTCCAACTAATTATGTGAGTTCATGTTGTTGATACATATTTGTGGACACGACTCGCGCAACGCAACTTGGCTAGGACACGACATTCCTCCGTCGTGCGTTTGAAGACTACAAGCAGGCCAAGATGCTTAAAGAACTTGAAGACTAGTTCTTGGGCCTCGTCCATCAGCTAATCAAGCAATACAACATGGGCCAAAGCTGTTTGGCGAAACATATCTTGGGCCCAAGCCCAAGTTGGCGAAACAGATGGGGTCTTGACGAAACAAGTGTGTTTCGTCAAGCTTGATTCAATTTCGTCGAAGGTTGTTTATTTCGCCAAGCTTCTGTCTCGCCAAGCCCTGATTCGTCAAGCCAAGAGCTGTTTCGTCGATGCTGCTGTGTTGTGTTACTATATAAAGGCTGAAGACATAACAGAAAATATAGAACACATTGTAGAGAGCACACACACATGAGAGTTTGAGAGAGTTTGCAAAACACATTTGTAAACATTGAGCTTTGTAACCGAACCTTTCATACGTATTAATACAGTGGTGTTAATCGGTGAATATTGCGTGTCGTGTTTGTGCGTGTTCTATCTCGGTTTGCATCTCCGGTTGGATTCCGCACAACCGGGTGTGTTTGACAACAAGGATTAGGCGACTAGATCCTCCCCTAGCCGGACCTACAAGTGGTATCAGAGCCTTGGCTCTTCTCCTTGTTAAAACCGAGTGTTTTCGGGTGTGTTTCAGATTTTTGAAGTTCATATTTTTTCTGAAAAATCAGCCTTAAACTTCGAAAATTTCTGGTGTTTTGCTGAAAGTTCTTACAAAAACCATCTTATTTTTCATTTTCACATGTTAAACCTTGGTTTTTAGTTAAGTTTCGGGCAAAAACGGGTTTCGGAAAGTTGTCGGTTTGCCGGAAAATTCATATTTCTGGGTTGTGTTCTTCACATATTCAAGAAACCTTCAAAGTTTTCTTGGTAGTTTTCACCTTTTTAATCTTATCAAGTGTTTGTAAAAGTTGTTAGTATTTTGAATATTGTGATTTGATTATAATATAGACATCATCATTGGTTGGTAACTTGAAAATTGGGTTTTCAAAGGTGGGTGAGCCGAAAGTTTCTGCTTTGTGTCAGGAGGTTAGAAAGTCAACTGCACAAGATTTGAATCACACAAGACTTGTGTAGTTTGGAACGTACAAACTGATAGTGGGTCTCGTCAACAGTTGGGGCTTAAACAATTCTGATTGGGCTTTAAAGGGTACTGGGTCGTTTCGTCAATAGGAGCCCAAAGACATCAGATCTGTTTCGTTATAAGTCAAACATCATTAACAAACCTGTCTCGTCCGACTTTGGGCCTAAATTTGATTCGTCGAACAAGTGGGCCTCTGTTTCGTAACAGAAGTATTGGGCCGTTTTCGTCGATTGGGAGCCCAAAGGAGAACATGTGTTTCGTCAAACATTAGAAAATTCTGTTTCGTAGCCAAATCTGTTTCGTCGATAGTTAATCATTCAAGGGTTTTTGTTTCGTCAACATTCTGTTTCGTCGTGAAAGTTGTAATTTTTAAACAGGAGGTTTGCACTATTTGTTTAACTGTTTGTGTGTTTCAGGTCTTTCGATCAAGGATCCTTCGGCAGGTTGTTATCATTCGAAATTTTAACATAGTTTGTGAAAATTATTTTTTTTTTTTTTAAAAAATCATTTTTCACTTAATATATTAATTTTTATAAAATGGGAACAAACGGTCAGTGGTGGACTCAATTAACTTCGACTCCACAATCATCAGCTACGCAACCTGAGCCAGATTTCGACAAAACTGCATGGATGCGAGCACTTGCCACACCTCAACCCCAATTTGATATAAATGTCTATCTTCCGAAACCTCAAGTTGCCACACCTCAACCCAAATTTGATCCAACTGCCTATTTTTGGAAACCACCTCAAGCCCAACCTCAACAAGGCAACCAAAATCCTTTCATAAATCAAACAAGTACATCCACGTCCAACTCAAATAAAGCCGATGATGGGTGTGACTGGTCTGTACAATGTGGAGGTGGAAATCAAGGAGGAACTGCGTTTTATGCTGAAGTTGTCAAGAATGTCAATGATGGTGAATCTTCAGGAAAAGATGACAGTTCAGGATGTAGTGGCACTGATGAAGATAGCTCAGGTGTGAGTGATTACAGTTCAGAATCGGACGTGAAGGAGGGAGTGGACTCTGAAGGTGATAATTTGTCGAATGATGCTAATGAGAAATCTGACTTGATCAAGAAAGCTGATGCTACATCAGAAGAAATGGAGAAGATTCTCACTGAAGATGGATCTTTTTCTTTTCATATAGCCTTTATGGCTCACGTAGAAGGTCAAACTTCTCAGGTATGTGATACTAATTCTGACTCTATTTCTGTTCCTGTTGAATGTGCAAAGTGCTTAGAATATGCTGAAAAGGAAAGTCAGTTTGAAATCACAAACAAACACAATCAACAATTGATTGTTGATCTTTCTAAAGCAACTGAAGCTAACTTGTTTTTGACCAGAAATGAAAAGGAATTTAAAGCAACAATTGCGTCATTAAGACATGATGTTTCAGAATTACAAAAGGCTGTTTTGAGAAAACAACATGCTAATAACAACTTAATTGACACAATTGAAAAGCAAATGGTTGAGTTAGCAACAGCTCGGTGTGAATGTGAAACAATCAAGCAGAAATTGGAAAGCTATTCCAATTCCCGCTATGTATTGGATCACATCATCAACGCTCAGAAGTTAAAGGGGGATGTCAAGTGTATAGGATTCAAATCATGTCCTCCCCCAATGAATCACAATTACTCCAAGTTGCCTGATGACGAGGATATGCCCCGTTTTGAACCTACAGTGCCACTCTGTCTTGATGACTTTGCAGTAGGCCTCGGGTTCACAACTGGTACATCATCCTCGGGGCAATCTGAGTCTGAGAAAGTGAAAGACTCATCGTGTGATAAGGAACAGAGTCCTCCCATTATTGAGGATCCTGATTCTTCGGACGATGAATCTGAAGAAATTGTGAAACCTCAGTCAAACTCGGTTACACCAGACATCCCAATCGAGAATCACATCCTATGTGATCCACAAGTGAAACCGAGTAAGACTGAAGAGCCAAAAACAATGAAGTCAAGTGTACCTAGCCTTGAAGGGAAAAACTTGTTGTACACGCTCAAAGGAGATGACAAAATCTACTCTAACAAAGATTTTCCAATTAAAAATGTAAATCAAGATTTAATTGAGCAAATTTTTGAAGGATGTACTGATAAGTTTTTGGGGAACAAAAATGGCAAAGTTACCGTCACTCAATGTGATCCAATTCCGTGTGAACAAGTTAGAAAACAATACGGAAACCAAAAACTACCAGTTGAGCGAAAACAACAAATCAATTCTGGAAAGGGTAAGGGCCAGGTACAAGGAAAGAAGGCTCAAAACAAGAATGCTCAAGCACCAAAAGTTCAGCAGCCTAAGACTCAACAACCAAAGGTTCAACAATCTAAAGTTGAACAGTCTAAGGCTACTCAACAAAAGGTGAAAAACAAAAGAGCTTCTGTTAAGAAAAGAGAACAGAAAGTGAACTTTGTTGGATCCACGGGTTCAGACAAACCTGAAACATTTCAGGATAAATCTAACGTTGATTTTGTAAAACAAGTTAGAATTTTGAAACGAAATGATCAGAATAATTACACCCAACACACAAAAGGATGTGATTTAGGTCCAAGCACGTCTAGATCACAAAGTTCATGGTCTGGTTCTCCGTCTGGTCATCAACATGTTTCTCCGAGGTTTGTAGAGCGGAGAATGTGTTTTGAGTGTGGCACAATTGGGCACATTGTAAGATACTGCCCATACCTGCAAAAGTTGAAGGCTCCCCAAGAAACCAATTACCAAAAACGATCAGTTTCCCCGAAACAAGACCCCCGTGTCTTGAAAGAAAGGGAAAAGAAGTTAAAACAAAAGAATCAAAAGGTAATTGAAAAGGCCTTAAAATCAGAGGTCAAAGAAGAAAAACCTGTTCAAGCAAAACCTAAAACGGTAAAACCAGTAAATGCAAAAACAATTAATACAAATACTGGTAAAGGACAAACAGCTTGGAAACCAAAACAGGTAATTCAGTCGGGGGGAGCACCACAGGTTCTGTTTCCTAATCATCAAGTAATTGAAATCACTTTTATTGATGATCAAGGACGACCCAAGTCCACAAAGGCTTGGGTCCCCCTCTCCGTCTAATCTTTGAATGAGTGTGTAGGATATTCCAGGAGGAACTTTCAATAGTCGTAAGATTGTTGATAGTGGAGTGTCCATGCACAAAATAGGCGACAAAAGAAATTGTTGCCTTTGATGGAGAGAAGAAAAGAAAAGGAAAAGAGAAACAGAATTGTCTGTTGAAAGAGTTTGAAAAGCTTCGACAAAAATGCAAAGCCTTTTACAATCAAGCTTTGATCGGGTCCCCAGGATAGATTCAATCAAAATGTACGCACCTGCAGCACGTCAGAAGTTCGAAATCAGCAAGATGAACGTGCAGTGTACATTTCTTCGCGGTGTGATTGAAGAAAATGTGTTTGTTGAACAAACCAACTGGGTGTGCGGATGCCTTGGCATGGATTGAACAACCGCACACTACTTCTCAAGAGAAAGACAAAAACCTTAGCTGGTGCAATGTGGAAGACCAGTCGGACCCAAAGGTTTATGATCTTGTTGCTGTCAAGAGACTTCTCAGTAGCTACAAAGAATCGACTTTGAAATCCACACCGGGTGGATATCCAGTTTGGGAGAGCTCTCAGATTCCTTGCAATGCACGAAGCAGTTGCAGGATACGGTTTTTAAAATTCTAATCTCTCCTTTACTTTTCGATATTTAAGCTACTTTATAAATTGTTATTATCTCGTACAGCACTCTTTGGCCAGACAATGCTGTCATGGTCCGCACCGCTTACCGACATGCCAACTGATTTTTCCAAAATTCGATAAATCTTTTCTGATTAAAACTTAATTTTGGTAAACGGCATTGAGGTAAAACAAGAGTAAAACCAACATCGGAAAATCATTTTTGTAAATATCTTTGTTTTTTTTTTAATTTTACCTTAGTTTGTTGATTTTAGGGGGAGTAAATCCAACTTTGAAAAATCCAAAAACATAGAAAAATTTCAAAAACACAAAAACAATAGAAAAACAAAAATGAGTTTCCTGGCGAGAAAAAGAGAAAATGATAGTACATCAGTGGTCTGTCCAAACCTCTTTAAACCTTAAATGAAAAATGTTAAGCAGCTCTATATAAGATGTATCGGTAGGCTCACAATCATTTTAAAGTGTGCAGGGTGATATAAACTTAAATCGACTGAAGACTGGGTGGGAACCATTCATTGGCATATGGTCTTAGTACCGAAATTTCGTTTGAGAGATTGCCGAGGTTCTGAGATATTCGGTCTTTATGCTGCTTATCATCTGGGTATCATGGTTGTATCTTTTACCGAAAAATAACGGGGACGCAAGTCTAGATCTTCCATGATACCATACATACGTGTACATATTGCATTCGACCTCAATAAGTGATAAACAATCACATGTCCCTCAAAATAAGTGATAAAATATCACATTTATCCGGGAGTCAAGTTCGTCTCTCTGCTGTACGAAAGTACTGACCTGTTCACGGACTTGCTCCTGTGCCCTCATGCATATGAAAATCAAGTTCCTCATCAATAAGTGATTCTATCACATAGGGCTTGTTTTCAATCAAAATAAGTGAGAATCTCACATCATATACGGTCAAACAGATGATAATCGGTATACTCACCGGTAAGATGAACCCTCGTGCATACCTTGATACGGGAATGTGTCGTGATGTGGATGAACACCGGTCGGTAAGTATAAATCATACCTTAACGTATCCCCTCGCCATGATTACAAATGATAAGTTGAGCTTATGTGGACAACAATACCGATAATTGTTATAGGATGCTTATCTAAATGTTAACTAATTGAACAATAAGAGCGTTTTGGCATGACCGTACACTGATATGATTCTCTTACCCTCGAAACTCACAAAAAGATTGTCTGTAAATATTTATTTAATGCTTTCAGTTTATGTATCTTGTATATATTTATTTATTGCTTTCCGTCTTTACATTTGAAAAATGAAAAATTCCAAAAAGATTTTAGGTGTGTTTTAATATAAACTTTCTAAAAGCCAAAAAGATTTTGCTTCTAGTTTATTTTTGATTGACTGATGTTGGAACTCGAGTCTATCCTAACCAAAATCCTGATCGTAAGCCGGAAAACAATTGCATCTTCATAAACTGTCGAAGTTAACAAGTTTTGAAAGTTAAAGGATTAAAATTGAATATTTTTCTAAACTTTCAAAATATTGTCGGTTGGTGTTTGATTGAGATTTGATCTCATATGTGTCTTTTGTTTTATGTTAACTATATTCCAAGCAGTTGTTCTCATTACGCGTTTAGATTTCTTGCATGTGCAGATGCTAAAGGCGAGGAGAACATGTTCGATGACAAGCTTCGGAATGAAGACACGACGTGGAGGCACTCAAAGGATAAAATGATCGAGTTGCCGCTAACCCATCATCAACACCACAAGGATCTCAAGCTATAAAGATCAAGTCTTTCACGAGCATAACTCAAGGGAGAGCTTATGTTAAGGGGGAGTTTGTCAACACACTTCCTACATGATACGGATAGTTTGTTGATACACTTTCTGCTTTCAAGACGTGAAGACTATGAAGATCCTCCGACATAGAAGACATCAAAGGCGAATCTCGCGAGTAGCGTCCAAGGGGGAGTTTGTTGATACATATTTGTGGACACAACTCGCGCAACGCAACTTGGCTAGGACACGACATTCCTCCGTCGTGCGTTTGAAGACTACAAGCAGGCCAAGATGCTTAAAGAACTTGAAGACTAGTTCTTGGGCCTCGTCCATCAGCTAATCAAGCAATACAACATGGGCCAAAGCTGTTTGGCGGAACATATCTTGGGCCCAAGCCCAAGTTGGCGAAACAGATGGGGTCTTGACGAAACAAGTGTGTTTCGTCAAGCTTGATTCAATTTCGTCGAAGGTTGTTTATTTCGCCAAGCTTCTGTCTCGCCAAGCCCTGATTCGTCAAGCCAAGAGCTGTTTCGTCGATGCTGCTGTGTTGTGTTACTATATAAAGGCTGAAGACATAACAGAAAATATAGAACACATTGTAGAGAGCACACACACATGAGAGTTTGAGAGAGTTTGCAAAACACATTTGTAAACATTGAGCTTTGTAACCGAACCTTTCATACGTATTAATACAGTGGTGTTAATCGGTGAATATTGCGTGTCGTGTTTGTGCGTGTTCTATCTCGGTTTGCATCTCCGGTTGGATTCCGCACAACCGGGTGTGTTTGACAACAAGGATTAGGCGACTAGATCCTCCCCTAGCCGGACCTACACATGTGCAGGGTGTTCCAGGAGGAACTATCAGTAGTCATTGGATTGTTGATAGTGGGGCATCCAGGCACATGACAGGCGACATGAAGCTTCTCTACGACGTTACATCTATTAGAGGAGGTTATGTTGCTTTTGCTGGAGATAAAGGCGGATATATTACGGGTGAAGGAATGATTTCCAACGGGGTTGTTAGCTTTGATAAGATCAACTTTGTACAACAACTTGATCACAATCTTCTCAGTGTTTCTCAAATTTGTGATAAGCAGTTCTCAGTACACTTTGATGCAAATGGATGTTATGTGCTGAAACCCGGCTTCAAAATTCCGAAAGAATGGATTCTCTTGTCGGCTCCAAGGATAAATGATCTGTATGTCCTTGATATGAGCCAAGCTATCACAACGTCTGCACAAGCAACTTGTTTCGTTTCTAAAGCCACCGAAAAAGACTCAATCTCTTGGCACAGACGAATGGGTCACATTCACTTACGCAAAATGAATCATTTGGTGTCAAATGAATTAGTGAATGGTGTTCCTCTTAAAAACTTTCATCTTCAAGACATCTGTGTCTCGTGCCAGAAAGGAAAACAAACGAAGAAGCGACACCCTACAAAGAAAATCAACACGGTGGCTGTTCCTCTTGAACGTTTGCACATGGATTTGTTCGGTCCTGTCAAGCACAAAAGTATTAGGAATGATCAATACTGCCTTGTGATAACTGATGATTATTCAAGATTTTCTTGGGTGGCGTTCATGGCACATAAGAGTGAAACCTTCGGTATTATCAAAAACTTGATCATTCAGATTGAGAACCTATATAAGTTGAAGGTTAGGCGGATACGTAGCGACAATGGTACTGAATTCAAAAATCATGCCATGGCGGAGTTTTGCACTTCAAAAGGTATTCTTCACGAATTTAGTGCAGCTTATACTCCTCAACAAAATGGCGTCGCTGAACGTAAGAACCGCACATTGATCGAGACTGCTAGGACAATGTTGGTAGAGTCACAGTTGCCGATTCCCTTCTGGACTGAAGCTGTGGCCTCTGCATGTTACACGTTGAACCGGGTCCTTACAGTCAAAAGGCACAACAAGACCTGCTTTGAGCTTGTTAACAAACGGAAACCAGAGTTGTCATATCTTGAACCGTTTGGAGCTCCGTGCACAATAATCGATCCTAATGGAAAGTTTGGGGCAAAAGCAATTGAGGGATACTTTCTTGGGTATGCCACCCCGAACTTAAGAGTCTGGAATCTAGAAACTAAAAGGGTCGAGGAATGGTCTGAAGTCAGAGTACAAAGGCACATTTTACCAGTCAAATGTCCTGGTCAGCCTTGGATGTTTGAGTACGATGACTTTTTCAATTCGATCAATGTTGAAGCAGTTGAAGAAAATGCTGCTGCAAGGATGTTTTTCGAGAGTGACAATGCAACAGATTCACCGTTGGTTCGTCCAATTATTGTCAATCAAGAACCATCTTCAGTGAACAATAATGCTCTCGACAATGAGGATTTTCACGATGCTACCGATTTGAACGAATCTTCAGAGGATGATGAATTTCTCGATGCAGATCAAGAAGCTCCAATAACAGCAGTTCATGGTACTTCAGAGGGTACACCTCCAGTGGGCGTCCCTAGAACAGCTGAAGCTACTGCATCATCCTCTTCGTCAATTCCGGGTATTGAATTGGTTGTTGATTTCAATCTCAACAATCTGGGTACAAACATTCCAGTTCAAGATAATCCAGAAACAAGGATTCACAATACCCATCCTCAACAAAACATCATCGGAAATGTACAAAGTGGCGTTCAAACAAGAAACATGTTGCGAAACAACAACAGTGCAGGCTTGTATGCGGCGATTAGAGAATCTGGTCAACAAAACGATTTGGTCTTTCGCGTGTTATGTCTCACAGGAAGAGCCAAGAACTTGGAAGGAAGCTTTGAAAGATAACTCTTGGGTTGAAGCAATGCAGGAAGAACTGCAACAATTCCAGAAGCTTGGTGTCTGGAAACTCGTAGAGAAACCTGCTGGTTACAAGAAGATTGGTACCCGTTGGGTGTTTAAATGCAAAAAGGATGACCGTGGAGTCGTTATTCGAAACAAAGCAAGGCTAGTCGTTCAAGGTTTTCGTCAGATTGAAGGGATCGACTACAACGAAGTGTATGCACCTGTTGCACGTCTAGAAGCAATTCAGATCTTTCTGGCTTATGCCCCATTCAAAGGTTTCAAGGTATACCAGATGGACGTGAAAAGTGCATTCTTACATGGTGTGGTGGAAGAAAAGGTGTACGTCGAACAGCCTCCAGGTTTTGAAGATCCTGTCCATCCCGATCGGGTTTGGTTGCTCAACAAAGCTCTCTATGGTCTTCATCAAGCACCGCGAGCTTGGTATGCAACCTTATCCAATTATCTGCTGGAGAATGGATTTCGCAGAGGTCTTATCGATTGTACTCTTTTCATCAAAGAACAAGATGGAGATCTTCTACTGGTTCAGGTATACGTTGATGATATTATTTTTGGTTCTACTAATGATGTTTTGTGTAGGGATTTCGAGCGTGTAATGCAGGATAAATTCGAGATGAGTGCTATGGGGGAAATGACTTTCTTTTTGGGCCTACAAGTACAACAAACCGAGTCTGGGATATTCATCCATCAGACAAATATGTTGGTGACATCTTGAGCCGGTTCCAGATGTCTGATGCAACGCCCATCGGTACCCCATTGCCGCAAAATCACAGAATTACTCCAGACTTGAAGGGTGAAGCTGTTAGCCCTCGTACTACCGCGCGATGATCGGATCTCTTATGTACCTCACAGCATCAAGACCAGATATAATGTACCCAACGTGCCTGCTTGCCAGATATCAAGTCAACCCGAAGGCCTCACATCTTGCAGCTGTAAAAAGGATTTTTCGTTATTTGAAGGGTTACCCTGACACCGGTCTATGGTACCCTAGGGATAATAACTTTGACTTGATCGCATTCAGTGATTCTGATTTTGGCGGATGCAAAATCGACGGCAAATCCACAACGGCTGGATGTCAGTTTTTGGGAAATCGCCTAGTCACATGGCAGTGCAAGAAGCAGACGTGCATCGCTACATCGACATGCGAAGCTGAATACATTGCTGCCTCAAGTTGTTGCTCCCAAGTCCTATGGATCCAACAACAAATGCGCGACTACGGTTTTGAATTCCTAACTACTCCTATTTACGTTGATAATTCTGCTGCATTACAGATCACTAGAAATCCTGTGCAGCATTCAGAGACTAAGCACATCGATATTAAGTATCACTTCATACGTGATTGCTTTGAGAAAAGGCTAATCGATGTTGCTTACGTCCACACCGATGACCAACGTGCCGACCTTTTTACCAAAGCATTTGACAAATCAAGATTTGACTATTTATTATTGGTAAACGGCATTAAGGTCAAGCAAGAGTAATCCACATCGGAAAATCATTTTTGTAAATACCTTTGTGTTTTAAATTTTAGCTTAGTTTGTTGATTTTAGGGGGAGTAATTCCAAAATTTGAAAATCCAAAAACATCGAAAAATTTCAAAAACACAAAAACAATAGAAAAACAAAAATGAGTTTCCTGGCGAGCAAAAGAGAAAATGATAGTACATCAGTGGTCTGTCTAAACCTCTTTAAACCTAAAATGAAAAATGTTAAGCAGCTCTATATAAGATGTATCGGTAGGCTCACAATCATTTTAAAGTGTGCAGGGTGATATAAACTTAAATCGACTGAAGACCAGGTGGGAACCACTCATTGGCATATGGTCTTAGTACCGAAATTTCGTTTGATAGATTGCCGAGGTTCTGAGATATTCGGTCTTTATGCTGCTTATCATCTGGGTATCATGGTTGTTTCTTTTTCCGAAAAATAACGGGGACGCAAGTCTAGATCTTCCATGATACCATACATACGTGTACATACTGCATTCGACCTCAATAAGTGATAAACAATCACATGTCCAATCAAAATAAGTGATAAAATATCACATTTATCCGGGAGTCAAGTTCGTCTCTCTGCTGTACGAAAGTACTGACCTGTTCACGGACTTGCTCTTGTGCCCTCATGCATCGAAAATCAAGTTCCTCATCAATAAGTGATTATATCACATAGGGCTTGTTTTCAATCAAAATAAGTGAGAATCTCACATCAATATACGGTCAAACAGATGATAATCGGTATACTCACCGGTAAGATGAACCCTCGTGCATACCTTGATACGGGAATGTGTCGTGATGTGGATGAACACCGGTCGGTAAGTATAAATCATACCTTAACGTATCCCCTCGCCATGATTACATCTGATAAGTTGAGCTTATGTGGACAACAATACCGATAATCGTTATAGGATGTTTATCAAAATGTTAACTAATTGAACAACAAGAGCGTTTTGGCATGACCGTACACTGATATGATTCTCTTACCCTCGAAACTCGCAAAAAGAAGGTCTGTAAATATTTATTTAATGCTTTCAGTTTCTGCACCTTGTATATATTTATTTAGTGCTTTCTGTCTTTAAATTTAAAATATTCAAAATACCAAAAAGATTTTAGGTGTGTTTTAATATAAACTTTATAAAAGCCAAAAAGATTTTATTTCTATTCTATTTTCGATCGTACGATGTTGGAGCTCGAGTCTTCGTTACCTGAAACCTGATTGAAAACCAAAATCGACTAAATCTTCATAAACGGTCGAAGTTTGCATGTTTTGAAAGTGAAAAACTGAAATTGATAAATTTTGTTAAACTTTCAAACTGTCGGACGGTGTTTGATTGAACAATGGTCACATGTGTGTCGTTTGCTTACTATATTCCAAGCAGTTGTTCTCATTACACGTTTAGATTTCTTGCATGTGCAGATTCTAAAGGCAAGGAGAACATGGTCGATGACAAGCTTCGGAATGAAGACACGGCGTGAAGGCACTCAAGTGATGAAGATGATCGAGTTGCCGCTGACCATCATCAATACCACAAGGATCTCAATTCATAAAGAACAAGTATTTCACGAGCATAACTCAAGGGGGAGCTTATGTTAAGGGGGAGTTTGTCAACACACTTCCTACATGAATCGGGGAGTTTGTTGGTACACTTTCTGCTTTCAAGACGTGAAGACTTTAAAGATCCTCCGACATTGAAGACTTGAAAGGACGTCAAAGACTTGAAGACACAAAGATTGAGACAAAGATCGAGACAAAGACTTACAAGACAAAGCTACAGCCAAGGGGGAGTTTGTTGGTGCACTTGTGTCTGTACTTTGTCTGTATTTTGTCATGATACAAAACGATGTCTTTGTTAGTCCTGTAAGTTTGACCAAGTCAACCATCCTCCGGTTTGACTTAGCCAAACAGTTAGACAATGGTTGTAATATGTCTGTGTCGAAGGATGTGTCATCGAAGGATTGTTTATATCCTTCGATGAGCTCGAAAGATAAGCCTTCGATGGATGAACCTCGAAAGATATCATCCTTCGAGGTATATGTGAATCCTTCGATGTGTTTCAGGTCGATAGATGATCTGTCGATCAGTCTATCTGATCCTTCGACCAGACGTGTTGTGATGGATATATATATATCCATGTAGTGTGTTCACTTCAAGTGTGAGACAGATAATAGTTAGACACTAGAGAAGATAGATAAGAGAGACAGAAAAGTGAGAGAACTTAGTCTTGCAGAGAGCATTCTGTTGAGAGAACACACACACGAGTGTTTTAGAGAGTTTGCAAAACACATTTGTAAACATAGCTTTGTAACCGAACCTTTCCTTGAATTAATACTAGTGGTGTTAATCGGTGAAGATTGTGTGTTGTGTTTGTGCTTGCTCTATCTCGGTTTGCATGCTAGCTTGGATTCCGCACTTGCTAGTGTGTTAGATATAACAAGGAATAGGTTTGACCTCAACCTCCGAGGGACCTACATATACTTACCGACCGGTGTTCATCCACATCACGACACATTCCCGTATCAAGGTATGCACGAGGGTTCATCTTACCGGTGAGTATACCGATTATCATCTGTTTGACCGTATATGATGTGAGAAACTCACTTATTTTGATTGAAAACAAGCCCTATGTGATAGAATCACTTATTGATGAGGAACTTGATTTTCAGATGCATGAGGGCACAGGAGCAAGTCCGTGAACAGGTCAGTACTTTCGTACAGCAGAGAGACGAACTTGACTCCCGGAAAAATGTGATATTTTATCACTTATTTTGTTTGGACATGTGATTGTTGATCACTTATTGAGGTCGAATGCAATATGTACACGTATGTATAGTATCATGGAAGATCTAGACTTGCGTCCCCGTTATTTTTCGGTAAAAGATACAACCATGATACCCAGATGATAAGCAGCATAAAGACCGAATATCTCAGAACCTCGGCAATCTCTCAAACGAAATTTCGGTACTAAGACCATATGCCAATGAGTGGTTCCCACCTGGTCTTCAGTCGATTTAAGTTTATATCACCCTGCACTCTTTAAAATGATTGTGAGCCTACCGATACATCTTATATAGAGCTGCTTATCGCTTTTCATTTTAGGTTTAAAGAGGTTTGGACAGACCACTGATGTACTATCACTTTCTCTTTTGCTCGCCAGGAAACTCATTTTTGCTTTTCTATTGTTTTTGTGTTTTTGAAATTTTCGATGTTTTTGGATTTTCAAATTTGGATTTACTCCCCTAAAATCAACAAACTAAGATAAAATTTAAAACACAAAGGTATTTACAAAAACGATTTCCCGATGTTGGTTAACTCATGTTTTACCTCAACGCCGTTTACCAAAATTAATTTTTAATCAGAAAAGATTTCTCGAATTTTGGAAAAATGAGTTGGCATGTCGGTAAGCGGTGCGGACCATGACAACATTGACGAGTTTCATAGTGAAACAATCACGGGTGAGGTGATATTTGAGATCAATGTATCAGGTCAAAGAGTGCTACAAGAGGATAACAATTTATAAAGCAGCTTAAATATCGACAAGTATAGGAGAGATTAGAAATTTAAAACCGTATCCTGCAACTGCTTCGTGCATTGCCAAGAATCTGAGCGCTCTCCCGAACTGGATGTCCACCCGGTGTGGACTTCAAAGTCGATTTTGTAGCTACTGAGAAATCTCTTCACAGCAACAAGATCAGAAACCTTTGGGTCCGGCTGGTCTTCCACATTGCACCAGCGAAGGTTTTTGTCTTTCTCTTTCAGAAGTAGTGTGCGGTTGTTCAACCCATGCCAAGGCATCCGCACACCCGGTTGGTTTGTTCAACAAACACATTTTCTACAATCACACCACGAAGAAATGTACACTGCACGTTCATCTTGTTGATTTTGAACATCAGACGTGCTGCAGGTGCGTACATTTTGATTGAATCTATCCTGGGGACCCGATCAAAGCCTTTAACAATCAAACTTTGGAATGATTTGCATTTTGTCGAAGTTTCTCAATTTCTTTCAACAGACAACTCTGTTTCCCTTTTCATTTTCTCTCCATCAAAGGCAGCAATTTCTTCTGTCGCCTATTTTGTGCATGGACACTCCACTATCAACAATCCTATGACTATCGATAGTTCCTCCTGGAACATTCTGCACACTCACTCAGAGATTAGTTGGAGAGGGGGACCCAAGCCTTTGTGGACTTGGGTCGTCCTTGATCATCAAGGAAAGTGATCTCAATCACTTGATGATTAGGAAAAAGAACCTGTGGTGCTCCCCCTGATTGAATTACCTGTTTTTGCTTCCAGGCTGTTTGTCCTTTACCAGTATTTGAATTTATTGTTTTAGCATTTACTGGTTTTACAGTTTCAGATTTTGCTTGTACAGGTTTTTCTTCTTTGACCTCTGATTTTAAGGCCTTTTCAATTACCTTTTGATTCTTTTGCTTTAACTTCTTTTCCCTTTCTTTCAAGACACGTGGGTCTTGTTTCGGGGAAACTGATCGTTTTCGGTAATTGATTTCTTGGGGAGCACTCGTTTTTGACTTCAGCTTTTGCACGTGTGGGCAATATCTTACAATATGCCCAACTGTGCCACATTCAAAACATGTCCTCCGCTCTACAAACTTCGGAGAAACATGTTGATGACCAGACGGAGAACCAGACAATGAACCTTGTGATCTAGACGTGCTTGGACCTAAATCACATCCGTTGGTGTGTTGGGTGTAATTATTCTGATCATTTCGTTTTAAAATTTTAACTTGTTTTACAAAATCAACGTTAGATTTATCCTGAAATGTTTCAAGTTTGTCTGAACCCGTGGATCCAACAAAGTTCATTTTCGGTTCTCGTTTCTTAACAGGAGCTCTTTTGTTTTGCACCTTTTGTTGTTGAACCTTAGGTTGTGAAGCCTTAGGTTGAGTGGCCTTAGACTGTTCAACTTTAGATTGTTGAACCTTTGGTTGTTCAGTCTTAGGCTGCTGAACTTTAGGTGCTTGAACATTCTTGTTCTGAGCCTTCTTTCCCTATACCTTACCTTTTCCGGAATTAACTTGTTGTTTTCGCTCAATTGGTAGTTTTTGGTTTCCGTATTGTTTTCTAATTTGTTCACACGGAATTGGATCACATTGAGTGACGGTAACTTTGCCACTTTTGTTCCCCAAAAACTTATCAATGCATCCTTCAAAAATTTGCTCAATTAAATCTTGATTTACATTTTTAATAGGAAAATCTTTGTTAGAGTAGATTTTGCTATCTCCTTTGAGCGTGTACAACAAATTATTCCCTTCAAGGCTAGATACAATGGACTCCATTGCTTTTGACATTTCAGTCTTACTCGGTTTCACTGGTGGATCACACAAGATGTGATTCTCGATTGGAATATCTGTTGTAACCGAGTTAGACTGTTGTTTCACAATTTCTTCAGATTCATCGTCCGAAGAATCAGCATCCTCAACAATGGGAGGTCTCTGTTCCTTAACACACGATGAATCTGTCACATTCTCAGATTCTGATTGACCCGAGGATGATGTACCAGTTGTGAACCCGAGGCCTGCTGCAAAGTCATCTAGACCGAGTGGCACAGTAGGTTCAAAACGGGGCATATCCTCGTCATCAGGCAATTTGGAGTAATTGTGATTCATTGGGGGAGGACATGATTTGAATCCAATACATCTTGCATCCCCCTTTTTCTTTTGAACGTCAATGATGTGATCCAATACATAGCGGGAATTGGAATAGCTTTCCAGTTTCTGCTTAATTGTCTCACATTCACATCGAGCTGTTGCTAACTCTACCATTTGCTTTTCAATTGTGTCAATAAGATTATTGTTAGCATGTTGTTTTCGCAAAACAGCCTTTTGTAATTCTGAAACATCATGTCTTAATGACGCAATTGTTGCTTTAAATTCCTTTTCATTTCTGGTTAAAAACAAGTTAGCTTCGGTTGCTTTAGAAAGATCTACAATCAATTCTTGATTGTGTTTGTGTGTGATTTCAAACTGACTTTCCTTTTCAGCATATTTTAAGCACTTTGCACATTCAATAGGAACAGAAATAGAGTCAGAATTAGTATCACATACCTGAGAAGTTTGACCTTCTACGTGAGCCATAAAGGCTGTATGAAAAGAAAAAGATCCATCTTCAGAGAAGAACTGAGCAAGCTTCTCGGAAGTTCCAGCAGATTTCTGGCAGAGAATAGATCTCCTCTTGCATAATGCTTCAGCTTCAGCCAAAAGCTCATCAACCTCCAAATCTAAAGCATCACTTGATAAATTACCAGCATCCAGTGATTCCCCATCCGTGCTCCCACTATAACCCGAACTATCTTCATCTTCTGAAGATTCACCAGCAGACACGGGTTCTACTACCTTCTCAATCACTTTAGCATAACATGCTGTTCCACCATTTCCTCCTTCTCCAAGCTGAATGTTCCAGTTGCAGCCTTCATCAGCTTGAACAACCAATCCTCTGTGGGAATTAGTGTTTGTTGATCCAGATGCATTTCCTCCAACGGAAACTATTGATCTGACAGAATTGTTGTTCAGTTGCTGTTGTGGCTGTCCTTGATTCCTGAAGGGATTCTGATTTCCTTGCTTAGGTGGTTTCTGACACTCCCGCTTGAAGTGACCCTTTTCACCACAATTGAAGCAAGTGACAGCATTCTTATCAAAACCATACTTGGTGTTGTTGTTGCTATCCAAGTTGGTTCTCCCCGTCCTTTCCATAAACTCCTTTGCTCTTCGAATTGCACTAGCAAGAGCCCATTTGATATCCATCATTTCAAACTCTTCTCTATCCACTTGCTGATAATCTTCATTGGTTAGATTGATATTCCCAATCTGACCTGCGACCAATCCACAATAAGCACTAACCAAGGTGTTCAACATCTCCATATGCTCCTTGGCTATTTCGACACTGACTTTGGAAAAGTTGGAAGTGTCTAATCTGACTGTGTTCGGATTGGGAGTGGCTTGAAAGTTTGAAGAGCTTCCATAAAACCCTTGCTGTTGCGGTTGTTGCTGCTGAGCTCTGCTTGGGTCTAAGAAAGGCGGTGGTGTGAATTGCTGAGCTGTCGGTTGCACATACTGTTGTTGAGAAGAAGAATTTGGTCTTGAATACATCGAGTATGCTGAAGGATCAAACTGATCTGTTGTGGAAGGTCCGGTGTTTGAGATGAAAGCTGTTTGAAGCTTCGCGTGTTGAGAAGCTGGTTTTTCTCCACTGATACCTCCTGCAATCCCAAAGTACATCTCTGGATTTTGAGGAGTTAGTGTTCTTTTTGCCTTAAGCTTTTCTTCTACATCCTTGTTCTCCAATTTTTGAATTAAATCATAAACGTTGATTGTGTCTAGAACACCGTTTTCTTTGAGAATTTCAAGAAAACTGCTCCACTTTGATGGTAAGCTATCAGCGAATCTCTTCACCATTTCTTGTGGAGTGGCAGTGACTCTAAAAGCAAACATCTCGCTCAACAAGTGATGGAACCTTGTAGATAACTCTGCCAAAGTCTCATTCTCCATACACGTGAATCCTTCAAACTCTTTCTTCAGTAATTCTTGCTTGATCTTTCTAGATTGAGCATTTCCTTCACATCGTAACGTGAGCATATCCCACAAGCTTTTAGTAGTCGTGCAGTAAACAAACTGGTGGTAAATGTCTCTGTGAAGAGCTTGTGTGAGAATCATGAATGCTTTCTTTTCTAACTCAAATTTCTTCTTATCATCATCAGACAGAGTGCTGTAAGTTTGTGGATTAGATCCTGCAACTTCCAAATCATTGTCAAATGCGGTGAAGAAGCACATCCATAGATCTTGACCTTGCCCCTGAACATAAGTTCTCAGCCTTTCTTTCCACCATCCCCAATCATTGATGTGATTTAGCTTTGGCGGTTTTGTGCTTGTACCAGTTTCACTGTCGTTCTGCATCATTGATTGAATGCTGCTGCTTTGATTTGTGACCAATGCCCATTGATTTGCAGTTATCATTGCAGCTTGAGGTGTGGCAATAGCTCGCATCCATGCAGTTTTGTCGAAATCTGACGCAGATTGCGTAGCTGATGATTGTGAAGATGTTAGAGTCCACGCGGTTGGATCCCACTGACCGTTTGTTCCCATTTTAAAAATTAATATATTAAGTGAAAATTGATTTTAAAATTTTAATTTTCATAAACTATGTTAATATCTCGAAGGATAACAACCAGCCGAAGGATCCCTGATCGAAAGACCTGAAAAACACAAACTTGTTAAACTTAAACAGACTAGGATCGAAGGAACAATACTTGTTCGAAGGATCAACAGTGTTCGAAAGATCACTGTTGAATTTCGAACAAAGATTTCGAAAGATTCTCCAATTGAAGGATCCTTATCTTTCGAATAAGAACTGCAGATCGAAAGATGTATGCTTCGAAAAGATTCCTTGGATCGAAGGATAAGTCACAGACTTCGAAGGATGTTCGAAGGATGATTATCTATCGAACTTCCTTTGATCGAAAGATGATCTTTCGACTTCGAAGGATATCCTTCGATCGGTACTGACACAGTTGACAAAAGTGACAGGTTGGTGAAAAGGTGATGGGTTGGTAGAAAGCTTTCGGCAGAAAGTATGTTCAGACCATACTTTTTGCCAAAAACAAGATTTGAACAATAAAATATTGCTTCTTATCCAGAAAACCGGTCACCGGAGTAAGCCGGAATTTGGCCGGAAATATCCAAACCTCTTAAAAACAAGTTTTTAAGTTACCCAAACCGTCCTTTAAGACACCCGGTTAGTTTAGGACACGTTTTTACGACAAGAAATGCGCGAAAAACAGTAAAAACGGGTGCTAAACCATGTGAGTTTTTGTCCAAAACACTCCAAAGTCTTGTATAAACTCGGTTTTTAACAAGGAAAAGAGCCACGGCTCTGATACCACTTGTAGGTCCCTCGGAGGATGAGGTCAAACCTTATCCTTGTTATGTCTAACACACTAGCGAGTGCGGAATCCAAGCTAGAATGCAAACCGGAGTTTATAAGAGAACACAAGCAACAAAGAGAAAGGTAGACACAAGATTCAACGATTAACACCAATGTATTAATACTATGAAAGGATCAGTTACAGCACAAGGTTTACAAATGTTTTCTGTAAACTCTCTCAAACTCTCTCGTGTGTGTGTTCTTTCACACTTGTGTTCTCCAAAGAAGTGAACACATTACATGGGTATATATACCCTTCACAGCTTGTCTGGTCGAAGGATCAGATAGACTGATCGAAAGATCATCTATCGATCTGAAACCTATCGAAGGATCACATATACACCTCGAAGGATGATATCCTTCGAGGTCCATCCATCGAAGGCTTATCTTTCGAGCTCATCGAAGGATCTAAACAATCCTTCGATGACACATCCTTCGACACAGACATATTACAACCATTGTCTAACTATTTGGCCAAGTCAAACCAGGAGGATGGTTGACTTGGTCAAACTTACAAGACTAACAAAGACATCGTTTTGTATCATGACAAAATACAGACAAAGTACAGACATAAGTGCACCAACAACAACAATCTCAATTTTATGTTAAAACTATCTTTATATATACTTATTTTTAACATTTTAATTATTTTCTCTCCATTTATATATTTTTATTAAAATTTAATACCTATCACAATTTTATATTAAAACTATCTTTATATATACTTATTTTTAACATTTATCAGTTTTTATTATAATAAACAAGTTTTTATTTATTACATAGAAAGTAAAAAATTTAGCCTTTGTAATTTTCAAAAGTGAGAGCTACAAATGAGATGACTTTAACTGTCGAGAATCGGTAATCCGTCAGTAAAACTTCACGAGTAAACTTTACCAATTAGTAAAGTAAAACTCATTCAGTTTTGTCTTTTTCAAAAGTGAGAGCTACAAATGAGATGGCTTTAACCGTCGAGAATATTCTTCAGTGAAGATATAGCAACTATCAATAATCCGTCAATAAAACTTCACGGGTAAACTTTACCGGTTAGTAATGTAAAACTCATTCAATTTTGTTCATTTCAAAAGTGAGAGCTACAAATGAGATGACTTTATCCGTCAAGAATATATCGGTAATCCGTCGGTAAAACTTTACGAGTAAACTATACCAATTAGTAAAGTAAAACTCATTCAGTTTGGTCTTTAAAAGAGTTTTATAAATAGCAGCCATGGTTAACAACTTACCTTGACTTTAACTTTTGGTCAACAAACCAATGCCTGCTTTTTTTATAAATCTACAAATATATACTTTGAACCATGAATACCACCACCATCAAAACACATATTTTTTTCACACACAAACTCAACCAAAATGAACTACAACCATGTAATCAACCATCTTCCAATTCACAAAGCAGCATTAACCGATGATTGGGAATCCGTAAGCCAAATATTCGACAAAGATCCGGAACTAATGACCACACCGATCAGTTACTTAGGTGAGACACCGTTAATGATGGCTGTGGGAACAAATAAGTCCCATAACTTTGTCAAACAGTTGGTGGACCGTATAGTTGCGGTTAACGTGGTTGATAAGTTGTTTCTGGCGAGTTCTCATGGAGATAACCCGCTCCACCGTGCTGCTATGGTCGGGAACACAGTTGATGCAAGGGTTTTGGTGGAGAGGAGCCCGGATATGATCCGGATTCCGAATTCGGATGGTTATACGCCGGTGATATTGGCTGCTTGGCATCGAAACAAGGGTATTCTTCGGTTTTTGTTGAAGGAGACCGCGGATTTAGGACACGAGGAGGAAGGGAGTAGTTTGTACTCTGGAGTTGCTGGTGGGGATCTCATTAGTCTTACAATTCATGCTGGATTCCTCGGTATGTAGAAGTTGCGGTTAAACATACACTTATAGAGATATGATGTGATGTGATATGATATCGTAAGGGATAAATAGAATTTAAAACATATTAAAGATTTTCAAAAGCTCGAATCGGTTGCTAACTTGCTATAGTGGTTTGTCGGTTCAACAGGTCGACATAATAATCAAGACGACTATAGATGTTTTCTCATATGTTTTGTTTTGGTTTTCACCTATTTTCAATGGTTTGTTTCACTCAAGACCAACTAATTAATTTGTGTCTCCGAGGGGCGGAACTAAATGGGTCAAGAGAGTCTTTGATTTTTCTAACAAAAACATAAATTGAACCCTCTAGTTGTAGGCGGTGGAGAAGAAAGTATTATAATGACACTCTAATAAAGAAGTTCTATAGTTCATGAGCGATTAGAGGCACCATCGGCTGCCAGTTAGCGAGTTCACCCAATCCAAAACTGTTGAATAACAGTTGTCACCTTTTTTTATACATGATATATGTTCCTAATAGCATAAATTTCATTTTTATGCAAGCACATTTATATGTTTTAGTTGTAACATTCTTTATTCAATTAAACTCAATTTATGTTTTTGTAACATCAAATATAAGTTAGATTGTTTTATCTTTTTGTTATGCAGACTTAGCGTTACAAATAATAGCTAAGCACCCGGACATCGTGATAGAAGAAGATGCGAACTCTGTAACCGCTTTGGAAGTATTAGGTTCTAAACCGGAGCTATTTCCAAGCGGAAGCATGCTTGGATTTTGGAGTCGTCTCATCTATTTGTGTAAATCTCTCTACTTCTATCTTTAACAAGACTTCAGACGTCTGGATGGTTAGGTCATCTTTGTCTAAATTATATTCCATGATTGTATTAATTGTATAACATAACTATCATGTTACATAAGACAAAGGTCTTTCCTATATTAAACTAAAGTTTGAACTGGACAAATGATGGTCCCTTTTTTTATTAATTTGAAGTCAGAAATATACAAATTGGCCCTTTATTATTTATAATTATTTAAATGAAGTTTGAAATATACAACTAGGAAATTGATGGCCGTCAGAAGTTGGTGTTATTTTTAGCAACCAACTTTTTTTTACAAATCTTAGCATCCTTTTTTCATAAAACTTTTTAAAAATGTTTGAAACAAATTACAATTTTAAACTTGCTTTCTATTTCTAATAGTATTTTATTCGTTTTTATCTCCGACCTTATTTTTTATTTTTCATATATCTTTTCTTTTTTCTCTTTCTCTGCTTAAAATTGATTATTTTACGACTCTTATAAAACTGAAACCATAAATATTTTACACTAACATGTAAATATATGGTACAACCTTTACTCCGTATATAAGTCTATTATAATAAGTTGTTATAACTTGCATATGATGGCTGCCTATTAATGATATAAGGTTTGGTTCATTGTGTTTGCTTGATACAAGTTATACCTATCAACAAAAGGAGTCAAGAAGGTGCTCAACCCAACCTTTTCTCAAAGGTATGACCCTGACCCTCTTTTCATTAAAGGCTTAACTATGCCTATGTTACAAAACTCCCCTTCATCTTTTATTAAAGTTATTTTAACCAACCAAAATGATCATGTTCGAAACACTCTCTTAAGCCCACCAGTAAATTTTGTAATACACAAGGCTTAATTAACAAGTCATGTTGTTTGTTAATTTGTTTTCTCGTACAAGTATATTGCTATAATAACATTTGCAAAATTTTAGTAGTGTTACTAAAGTGTCACTAATAGTTTGATAGCTACTCTTTACTGTCACTAATATATTCTTAAAACCATAAGAGGTCTAATTGTAAATTTGTTTCATCTTTTTTCACTTTCTACCCCATGAATAGTGTACAACTGGATTTTGGAGTATCCTTCACTACCTAGGTATGATTAATATTAAATTCCTCAATACTATAGCTGTTATGTTGTTTAATGTTTATATATCTAACTTTGTATCATTTAACTATATCTATTACTATAGCTCCATCAATCAAGGATATCCATGATATCAAATTAACACATTACCAAAGCAAGCGACTCACAAAAGAAATATGCGCAACCATCTTAAGAAAGCACGATCACAACTTAACATGGAAGATTTTAGGATCGGCAACATCTGCAGCGGTCCAACATGGGACTCCAGAGGTTATCGAAGAGTGCATTTCAACTTATCCCGACATAATTTGGTACACTGAAAAAGGGTTTCACTTGTCTCTTGAAGCCATTACTCAACGCCAAGAACAAGTGTACAATATTTTATTTCAATCAGATGTTCACAAGGCAGCCCAAGCCAATTTGATAGACAAAGAAGAGAATGAGAATTCGTTACACAAGGCTGCAAAGTTAGCCCCGCCCCATCGAATAAATGTTATGACGGGTGCAGCTTTGCAAATGCAACGAGAGCTTCAATGGTACAAGGTAATCAAAGATTATTAGAATTTTTTTTTTTTTTTTTTTTTTTTTGGAGAATGAAATATTTTAGTCACTATATCATATTTAAATTGACAACTATTAAGGTGGAGTAGGTATTTATAGTTTTATTTATAAGACCAACTTGCTTCAGAAAAAAGGTTCAAATATGTTCCCTTATACTTTTCTGCATAAACACATATACACCACCTCTATTAGTGACAAATTTGACTTTAAGCCTTATCAAAAACCATATTTTCTTCTCAATTTTTCCCATTTTTTAAAAACATGGAAAAATCATTCCACTTGTTCTCAAAACACGACTTATATGTTGTATGCACTACTAGAAAGTAGACTTTTTGCAACGAAAACATCACCGATGGTGCATATAGTCCAAACCATAAAAAAAGAAGCAAAAACATTGTTTTTATGATATCTGTTAGTAATTAATCAGTGATCACCAACAGACAATCCAAACAAAAAAATAATAAAGAATATTTTTTTTATATCCACTGGTACTAGAAGAAATGTCACTATTAGGGGCGACAAAAGCAATAGCGGCACCTAGGGCCTGATCCAAGCACACACTTATTTTGACTGTCGATTAGAGATACGATCCAAGGGGCCGTGTTTTATCGTAGTTAAGGTTTTAGCGGCTGATCACCGACGATATACCAAACCATAATACACCCTTTTCCCTCTTATCTTCAACAACGATCAACCATTTTCACACCGACAGATTCGTTTGTCGCTGAATGTTCTCTGATTTGTAGCAGTAATATATGTGCACAGGAAGTAGATAACTTTGTAGAGCCCTCATTTAAAAAAGCTCAAAACAAAAACAAGAAAACACCAAAAATGGTTTTCATGGAGGAACACAAGGACTTATTTGATGAAGCACAACAATGGATGAAAGATGTATCAGCATCATCTACAGTAGTAGCAGCCCTCATAATCACAATGGCATTTGCAGGTGCCTTCACTCTCCCAGGTGGAAACCAAGACGACGGCAACCCTTTGTTTTTAAACAAAGGGACATTCATGCTTTTCATCATATCAGACGCCATTGCGTTATTCTCTTCGACCGCTTCTGTGGTTATGTTTCTAGGAATACTTACCGCACGTTTTGCACCAGACGATTTCCTTTATGCACTTCCAAAACGAATGACTATAGGCCTTGTGTTCTTGTTCATGTCATTAGCAGCGACTATGATAGCGTTCAGTGCGACTCTTGCACTTGTGTTGAAAGATAAAGTGACATGGATTGCAGCTCCACTAGTTGTAGTGTCATGTGTTCCTGTGGCTTTGTTTGGGTGGTTGCAATTTCCGTTGCTGATAGAGCTGGTGTACTCAACATATGGACCAAGCATTTTTAGACAGAAGAAAAATGAGTGATTGGTTGGATAAAAGGTTGCATTTGTATGTGTGTGTGTGTATTTGTGTATAAATAGACGGAAGAAAAATGAGTGATTGTTTGGATACAAAGTTGCATTCGAATCTGTGTGTGTATTTGTGTATAAAAGGTGGTTGCACAAAGAGATGTTGAAGTAAGTGTGTATATGTTTGGAGTTTTTGATTCATTTGTTATTGTAAATGTGAGCTGAAATAAGGGTTAACCGTATGGAAATGTATTCAAATTTACACAAATTGTTATTATTATATTGTATTTATTGAACTTTAAATTCTGAAGTTTAATATTTACAACAGCAAATAGTTCTAAAAGGTACTAATCTCTTTAGATCAGGAGTGTGAATTTCTGACGATCTGAAAACACGATACAAATCTAACATAAAATTTGCGGGTTTGGATTTAACCTAAACAGATTCGGGTCAGTTTTAGGTTGAACCCACGCATCCGTTTAACTAGGTGGGGTTCGGGTCAACCCAGTCGGGTAGGTGGGTCGACCCATCTGAATTATATTATAGTTTTTTTACAATATGTTTTATGTAATATATATAGTTTTTTTACAATATGTTTTATGTAATAAGTTAAATTGTGTGTGTATTTTATGTCACAATTATAACTTAGAAAGTGAAACTGACATAAGATATCATAATTTTAATGTAATTGTATTATATACATATTTGTTTTTTTGTAGTAGATTTTAGTTTTGATATATTAATTTGCAAATATATATATATATATATATATATATATATATATAATTCGGGTTGAACGGGTCACATTTGGGTTAACCCGCGAATGTTCGGATCGTGTTCGGGTTCATATGTATGACACAATTTTTAGGTTCGGGTCACGTTCAAGATTCATCTAAAATTTTCAGGGTCGGCGGGTTGAACCCGCCGACCCACGAACACAGCCGTTTAGCACCCCTAGTTTAGATGGATCATCCTACCCTCTTCCTTTTTCTATTACAAATAAATTAACACATATAAATTAATACATTCATAAAAATAAAAATTAAACATTTAACACACAATTTTAAAAGTTAAAATTAATCCAGATCACCCAAAAATGATTCGGGCGACGAGATGGAACAACCACAACCTAAAAATTAATAAATCCCAAAAAAATAGTAATTTTTATTATTATTATTAGAGTAAATTACGATTTTGGCCCCTGTGGTTAAGTCACTTTTACCCTATAAGTACAAAAAAAAATCTTTTAACATTTGTGCCTCCAACGTTATTTTTCTAACCATCTTGGCCCTCATCACTAACACCATCCAATTAAATGGTTAAATGTTGGTCATGTGCCCCTCACATGAGGGGCATTTATGTCATTTCACCCACATAAAAATATCTACCCCTATTAAAACCCAATTAATGTCCCATTTAACCCTAGACCCTTCATAAGAATTCTCTAATTCTCTGGTTGTCTTCTTCAACCCAACCCCAAATTCCATCTGAATTAAAGAAGAGGGTTGTCATCAGGGGAATTAAAGAACAATGACGACGGCGGCGGTGGCGGTTTGGGTCGAGGCGGTGCGATTTTCAGCTAGCGCACAAGGTAGTCACGATGGAGGTAAAGAGAAGCGGTGGAGTAGCGGCAACGACTGTTTATGGTTGTGGCGGCGGAGAAGTGGTTACGGAGATGACGGTGGCATAGAAAGAGAAATCGGTGTACCCTGTTCTTCGTCATGTTCTGGTGTAATCTCAAAAACAACCATATCGGTCAGAATTGAAACAATAAAAGAAGTATTTGTGTGTGATATGAGTTTTAACTTGTGTGTTTTAGTGTGTGAATAAATGAAGTGTTTGATGAAACAAATGAAGTATAAATGAAAATGGAAAGATGAATTGCAGCGAAATTAAATGTACAAAGAAGAATGGAAAGTTATCCAAATTGTTTTCTATTGATAATCAAAAGATTACAATTACAGAAATGATTCTATAACTCTCCCTCAGCCTGATCACTCACTAGACTGTTCATACAAAAGGAATGTGTGTAATGTGATAATCAGATCTCTAACAAGTGAGATCTATTTATACAAATTACAAACATTTGTTGGCAATCAGGGTTGATATCACCCTAATAGCGACATCTAACATTTCTAACAAAAAATATTCCACAGACAGATGTTAGAAACATCTGATGGAATATAATAATTGTTCTAAGTCTACTAACATTTGTTTAGATATACACTGTTACATTAAAAGGATTGTTCTTTAAACCTCAGTTAGCTTGATCCAAACATATATTCTGGCCTAAATAGATATTTGGTCTTCTACATCAGTGATTTATCTTCAACAGGGCTTTGGCCATTGAACAGACTTTTCTTCTTCTTCTTCAACAGTGGTACCATGTCTTCAACAAAGCTTTGTAATCTTCAAACAAATGTTTTGTTAGTGTTCAAGATTCACTATCTTTGTGAAGAGATGTGTATCATAACTTATTTATTTCTTGATCAAAGTAGCATGTTTTGGCTCTAGCAATCATCTATGTTTTTATAGGTCCAACAATCTTCTCCTAGAACAGATGATGCCAAAACTCAATAGTTATTAGATCGACTTTTATTTCTCATCAACTTCTCTCTAATTTGTCCTTTACATTGTAAGAGAGAAGTTATCTTCTGGGTCCCTTTCGAGTTCAAGACCAGTAGGTCTTTTAGGTCTTCATTTTTGAGCTCATATGCACTATTCATGGATATTTTTTCAACTTCTCCATTAGCCCCGAGCAATGTCAAATCATGACTTGTCTTGTTAGACTTCCACTTTAGAATTTTGAGGCTACATGGATTTCTCGGGCCAAAAGTTATTTATGATGAATTTGGGGAAACTGGTCTTCCCAAGATTTGACAAAGTAGATCTTCGGGATTTTTTATCTGGATGTGTATACATTAGCTAATTTCTGATCCCTTCCTTTCTAAATTCATCTTGATACATCTTCAAATCTTCTGCTAACATCTCCTTTTGCCTTTTGAGGTAGCTTCTGATAGCTGAGGAGATGTTCTTTCCAGATGGAAGTTTTGTAGGATCAACTAATGTTTTAATAGGGAAGTCTACTTGTTCATATTTTGGCTTTCTATGGAGTGAAGGATCTATCTGTCTTAGTACCTCTATCTTTTTATAGTTTTCAGTGATTGTTGGTTCATCTCGTTTAGCTATTGACCTCATTGAGCCAAAATTAGCAACAACCATCTCTTCCTTCATCCTCTTCAACTGCGGAGCCTTTTTATCATTAAGCCTTTTTTTGTGATTTTTAGTTTGTATGTGAAGGGTTTAGTTGTGGATCAAGGAGCAACTTCATAATCCTTAGAATTTCATCAAGTAGGGATTCAGTGACCATCCTGGAAATTGTGCTCTGCTTGTTTTATATGGCTTCTTCTTCATGATATGGTCAAAACAATCTTCTTTTAATGATTTTCTGAGATCTGGATTATTGACTGGAGCATGAGATAGATTATTGCAGACATCTTTTGCATAATCTTCAAGAGTATTCACTTTTTGGAATTCTTCAAATAAGATTAGTTGTGCATGTTTGTCATCATTTCCTTGGCTTCTTTTTGCAGTTATTTTCTTTACTTGTTTTGACTTTAGCTCCAAATATTTTTTAACATTTGTGGGATTTGGAAAGTTTTGGTGGGAAGGAAATGTGAGTTGACTTGCATCTGATGTAGAGTAGAAAGAATGTATTTCTTGTGATACATTTTTTAATTCGAGTGGGTGTGTAGAGGCGATTATGGTACTTGTGGTTGATGGGATTGATGTTGGTAATGATGTGGGAATGGATGTGGAAGTGATGGTGAGTTGGTTGGTGGTAGTGATGATGTGGGAATGGATGTGGAAGTGATGGTGAATTGGTTGGTGGTAGTGATGATGTTTTGTTCTGATGGGTTAGGCTTGGAACGTTTCTTTATCATCTTATATAATGAATTTTGATCTTCTTCCCCTAGTGTATGGTGTTGGTGCTTTTGGTGGTGGTGATGGAGTGTGTGTTGGTGGTTTTCTTTTAATATAACCAACAGTGGCCTTTTGGGAAATAGGCTTGGCTGGTTCTAGGATAATTATAAGTGTTGTTGTGGATGTAACATCGGTTTTCATTTTTGCAATGCCAACAAATGTTTGCCTTGAAGGAGCAGTAATTTGCATTGTGGCAGTGGTGGGAACAATGGTTGTGGATGGAATATTAGTTGTAGGGACTGAGCTTGTTGCATATACAGATGTAAGAGTACTTTTGACTTGTCTTGCAAGCTATCTTCTTGTCGGAACCTCTGTTGAAGAACCTAAGTTTTGTTCAAGTCTCTGGCTTTCAATTATTTCTTGTACTGCAAGTGCATCTTTAGCTTCTTTTGTATTTCTCCTCTTTTCCTTTTCAAGAGCATCTTCTTTAGCCATTTTGGCTGCAGATGTGCCAGGCTTTTTCTAAGCTATTTTTACTTGAGGTGGAAGTTTTCTCATGCCTTCTACACTCTCCCTCTTTTTGGCATCATCTTCACGATACTTGGGTTTTGGAGCAGTACCTCTTGATTGAAGAAAGTCATCTTTGATGGCTTTGATCTCTGCTTGTGTATCTTTATACATTACATCAACCATATTCCTGATCAACTCCATATGTATGTTGTGAGTGGCATCAGCAATTTGCTTTTGGAGTCAGAGGTACATTTATGCATGGGTCCATATCTCTTTGGCAATCTCTACATTTGTTGGTGGAGTTCTTGAGTTTTGAACCAAGGTTTTCAGCATATCTTTGATTTCATCAACTGAAGACTTTATCTTGGTTACTCTATCCATCAATTGTTGATATCTTAATCCAACACCTAAATTAATAGGATCATCTAAATTTCTACCAGAGGTAGTTGTATTTGGTATTGAACCAAATGCCCCTTGTTCTTGGTACTAGGGACTTCCAACTGTTTTAGAGTGTACTATTGTAGACTCAATAGTTGTTGCCTTCAAGGATATAAGACCCGTCTCACATTAAACGATTTTATGCAAAATATGTATTTTTATATATAAAAATACAACCTTTCAAAAACTTTGATGTGCTAACGTTCATACAAAATTAAGATATTCAAGTTATAACACCCATACTAGTTTAAAACATTCAAGTGATTACATGTTTTACACTAAAACTAAACAAAAGACATCATTGCGGAAGCTTTAAAAGACTTATGTTCGGTTCTTGATATTTGCTTGATCGCCATCCGGAATGTCCCTAACCACACCTAAAATCAAATACCAACTTAAAAGTTAGTTTTGACTGCATAGAAATGAGTATAATCAAGTTCCAACATCAAACAAATAAAAAATAAAGATTTTTGCCAGTAACAGGGTCTCTCACGAGCCGCGAGAGACTAAGCTTCATGTCTTCACGGGCCGCGAGGACGTTAATTTCGCCTAACAATTTGTTATTTCAGCTGCATTTGCCCAGCTTTGATTTTGATCAAATATCTAACTTTAAACTGTCATAACTTTCGTCCTACAAGTCTGTTTTACAAAATTCATTTTCCTACATGTCCGTAATTTAAATATGAACCCGTTTATCATCATTATTTGCATAAAAATCCAGTTTATAAGCTGATCGCCTATAAATCCCATTTTTGTTTATTCGACCCGTTTGGTTATTTGTCAATCTTTACATTCTTCATTCTTATTGATTTCTAAACCAAGTTACCCATTTCCCGGGCTTGTCAACATTTGCGTTTCACTACCATTCCAAGGTTTATACACGCAATATATCACAATTGTTAGTAATGTTTTAAATCATGAACATTTATGCAATTTCCTCAAATTATGATTTACATCTTTTGACCCAATATCATGGGTTCTTTTAAGAAAAGCTAAGCTCTTTGGCGTGTCGGTTCAACGACCTACGCTTTCATGATTTATATTCAACGAGTGACTATCAAGTCACTTCAAACACTACCGATTCAACCATTATTTGACCCATTTGGTTGTCTAATGGAAACCACCATTTTACAACACACCAAGCTTATTCTAACCAATATTTGACCCGTTTGTTTGTCTAGTGAACTTTGTCACTTCAACTATATACCAAGTTCACATATTATGCTAATTCAACGTCTATTAACAAAAATACATAATCAAACATAATGTAAGAAAACCGTAGTTACATACCTTTAGAGCGTTCCCTTCAAGCGCGCATCCGCTCCGGCTTGTCCGCTTGAAGATTCGATCCCTTTGCCTATAGAGTTCAACCAACAATTCGTTTAGAACTCCATTCATAACACATAACGCATAACCTTGCCATACCATTCAAATATGCATTTTTGTCTGAACTTTCAACATTTTGTTTTCTCTTAGGCTTTATATCAAACACCTAATGAGCATAATTTTATAAAATTAACATTCAAGTTCCATGACTAGTTATCTTGCCAATTTCAACATCTTTTACCAATTCTGTCACACCCCGATTTTCCACATATTACCGGTGGGCCCGGTGGAGAGTATCGTGACGTAGTTGATATCATCATAGACAATTAACACAATATTAAAGCACAGCGGAAGGCTTGGTAGATAATTACTATTACAACCCATAATGTCCGAGTGTCCGAAATAAAAGAATATACAGACTGGTTGTAATAGAGATCCACAGGCGGATCATAAAAACAAATACAAGAAAACTGAAATAACAGACTTCAGGCATCTAAGGATTTGCAAGATCCTCTTATTTGACACCAACTAGCTCCAGCCTAATTTCGAGAGGTACCTGTCACTTAGTCTTTGGAAAATACGTCAGTTTTCACTGGTAAATACAATTAACCGACTCATTTGAAAAGATTTTATGAAAATTGATTTAAGTGCACAAGGCACAAAATCATTTATAACTTGGGACAATTTTTAATAAAATCTTGTATACAGATTTACATGTTTGACATACAATTGGGGTGGGTTTGGAAGTTGGTCATGATTAACCGACTCACCACTTATAAAACCCACAAAGGAGTTATCCCCAACGTGTGGGTTATTTATTATTTAGCATTTTGCATCTGTCAGGTGTATGCCTACACCCCGTGCATAGGTCGTGGCCATTTACAATTTAAATGAGCCGAGGATATCCAGAACACGGTCGTTAACCCCCAATGTTTATGTTATCAAACAAAACGGATTAAAACAGGTTATGAAATTTATTAATCACAATCCGATTAAACGATTTCATACCCGACCAAGCGGTATTATTATACCGTATCCCAAGTCCGTATAAGGAAAATAAGTTAAAAGTATTTACCTGAGCTAGATGTGTAAGATGTTACTCAGTCGTATGTTTCCTAAAGCCTTATGTAAATACCTTCTACCGAAGCTACTCAATCTGTATGGAAGGTTTATTAACCTATTAGGATACTAACGGGTCTTTATTTAAGCCAAAGACTTAGACAGGCTAGTTTGAAAGATACTTTACGGTTCGAAACGCTAGATTAAGCGAAGACCGGAATAGAATGTGATTTAGACCCGACAAGTTTGGATACTTGTATAATGTGGGTAAACTAAACACATTCTGGATTTTGAAGATTTAATGATAAGGTTAAACCCATTTCAGCTAATTTATGTAACTAGTCATATAAACCGAACCGAACGTGTATATGCATAACGGGTAACCAAATGAACCATATACAAGTCCCATATGTTATTATGCTTAGAATATGTTAATACATCAGTAGGATGTTAACATATATGCCTAAAAAGTATTTAAAACCAATTTAAGTCCCGTAAGGGCATTTTGGTCATTTTAACATTTATAAAAGAGGTTTTAACGTAAACTTGATATTCTGTTATAAAACATTCAGTAAAAATATTTATTTTATGATGTTAAATCAGTAGGATATCATTCATATGTGTTGTTTACCATTTATGGCCAAACTATGCCCCGAAAGGGTATTTTGGTCATTTCACATATGCTTTTAGGGACATAATTGGAAGTTTGAGTTCATAACTTATACCTACTGTAAAAATATTAGAATTTATTTATAAATTTAGTAGGTAACAAGTATTAGGTGCTAAATATGGTTTTAAACCATACTATGCACCTATTTAGCGTAAAAGTCGATAATTGACGATATTTAAAATGTTTATTTGATTCTGAGATTTTGATCAACCTTGAATGTCTAAAATATTTTACTTTTCATATCAAACCAGTATAAAAAGGTTTGGCATGTTAATCATATGTAAAACACATTTTATTAGCCAAAAGGACATTATCGTCAATTAAGGAATGTATACAAGAACTCTAAGTTATGGCCAGTATCTAATCTGACCCAACATTCCAAAATTTCCTAAAAATGATATCATAACAGTAGGTAATGAGTTTGGGGTCAAAATCTATGTTTAAACATGAATTATGCACAAAAGCGTAATTTAATTAATAAAAATTTCAATTTTACGATATCTTGCATAGTATCATTTTGAGACCAGAAATTAATGTCAAATTAACTTAGACATGTTTATATATCAGTAACAAAGCTATTTGTATGCTCACATATTCAAAAATCTCATTTTTAGATAAAAAGGGCATATTGGTCAATTATAAGCATAATAACGGAAACTAGCATATAATTCAGAATATTAATGACAAGGTAATATAACCTCAGAGGGTTATACTGCAACATAATACGGTCCTAATGGAAGCATAAAACATAGAAGAATTAAGCTCAATCAGGTCAAAACTGAAAGTCAAAGCAAAAGTCGAGCTTTTGCGACTTTCGGTTGTGAACCGACCCTAAACTTAGAATTGTCGGGCTGAACATGCTTAGACATGTTCTAATAATATTTACCAAGTTATTAAAGTGATAAAGTATGGTTTATACCTTCTACATTATCAGATTATATTTTTATTTAAAAAATTGACTACTTTGACTTTTTAATTAATTACTTTGACCCGACAATTAACTAAGTAAACGTGGTAATTAGGATGTGCCCTCTTGAGGGATTAACACACACCTAATTATAGGGGTGTTCAAAAAAATCCGAATCCGAAACCGAATCTGAAATATCCGAAAACCCATATCCGATATATCCGAAATTTCGGATATCCGAAAATCGGATAATCCGAAAATTCGGATTCGGATGTTAGTTTTAGAAAAAATCGGATAATCGGATTATCCGAATCCGTAAACTTAAAAAATAAAAAATAGATATATATTGTATCAAATATCAATTATCCATTTACATCTTAATCTAAAATGAATATATACACATCACAGTGTACACGCACAATCACTCATTCAGGTAATTCACCCTTTTGAAAAACTAGGGTTTTTATCTTCTTTCCATAACTGCCTGCCGTCGCCATTCTCCCTCAGCCCCTCACCCTTCGCTCACCGCCAATCATCGTTACCCTTCTCCCACAGCCCCACAGCCCCTCAGCCTATCTATATGTCAAATTGTTTATATTATGTGGGGCAATTCTAAGTTGCAGACTTTTATTTGGGTCTATCTTGGACTCCTAAAAGTGGATCTAACTTCGGTAAATAGGGATAATAAAGGAACAGAAGGGGAATGTTACACGAGCTTTATAGTTGTCAAATTTTCTCACCCTTTCTCAGTTTGTCTCGTCCAATATTTTCTTCTAATAGGATTTGTACAGCTTGAACTTAGTTTCATGTTATTAGATTGACTTCTAAATTACTATAAATTTAGTATTTTACTCTTGTGAGTTGTGACTATTTTTTTTTTGATTACTCAAAAATATTACTTCTGCAACTCTTTCACCATTTCGCTAAAGAATTGAAAGTTTATTACACCTCTTTTTTATGATTTTTTTTTGAATGTTTTAGATGTTATAAATTTGGAAAATTGGATATTTCGGATATGGGTTTTCACTCAATACATGTTTATTTTTTATTTATGCAGAAAACGGATTTTTTTTTTTGTTTTCTTTTAAATTCGGATTATCCGTTTGGATATCCGAATCCGAATCCGAATCCGAATCCGAAATTTCAGATATCCGAAAATCGGATATCCGAAATTTCGGATTCGGATATCAATATTCACTATCCGAAATTTTTGTATATCCGATTTTCGGATATCCGAAAAGCGGATAATCCGATCTTGAACACCCCTACCTAATTACGATCACGTAGCCATATTCGCCTCGAACAATGGCTGGACCGTTTAGGTTTAAACCGAAGGTCAAAGCCGTTTTGCGAAAACTTTGACTTTTTGGTTTTTAAATAACAAAACTGAACTAAAGGGAGGCTAAGGACAGTTACAAAGGGTCCTAGCTAATCTTTTCAACTAGAATGAGCTTCCTTATGGGCAGGAATCCCAGCAATATAGAAGAGAAGAGATAAAATGATATGAGCAATGAAACAAGGCATCAAGGAGTCCTATTTATAGTGGTAGATCATGATTCAAGATCATCACATGTGTTATGGAGTGTCTAGGATCATCACAGGTGTCCTAGTGGTAATCCAAAACCATCAACAAGCTCCTGGTATCGAACTTCAGGTGTTTAAGTCGGTGAATTGCAGAAACTTGCAGCTGGAAGTATTTTTCTATGCTGGGAACTCTCTCGCGGGCTGCGAAGAACAAAGAGAGGGTTTACGCTCCCCGCGACTCACCTCTGTTCAGGTCAAAAATGTTTCTGATTTGACAGTTTCAGTCCCTGGTTCTTTATAACTTATTTAGCCTTTGTTTTAGGCACTTTTAACCCTTGTAGTTAGTTTGTAGATGATCTAGGGAGTATAACCAAACACCGTTAGGTTCGGTTTCGTTAAACGATCACCGAAACACAAGTTTCTGCTCGTTGTCGCTTTTAACCCTTGTTATTGGGAATTTGCGTAAATAACACATAACGATCACGAAAACTCGTGAATTTGTAATCATATATTCTTGAGAGTATAATCGAACATTACGAAATCCTGGGTTCGTTAAAAGGCCACTCAGAGGTAAGAATTAACATGTTGACACGTTTAACCCTTGTATCTTGTAAACATTCGTTTACTTTCACAAACGGCTTCTTATATCCGAACAATTACTCAATTAAGAATATATTCGTCGTGTGTGGTCAATCAGAGGCACAAGTTTGGCATGTTGACACTTTTAGTCCCTGCGCATACATATTTTCATCGTTTGACAACTTTAGTCCTTGGAATTAAACCTTTCACATGTTTAGGGTTTAGGACACGTGTCTTCTCATAATTGTACACGTTTTTACGAGGTGTTACATACTCACCCCCTTAAAAGAAATCTCGACCCCGAGGTTTAATGAAACAATTGAGGGTATTTTTGTCGCATAGTGGACTCAACCTCCCGCGTATATTCAGGGCCTCTATGGGCATCCCATTTAACTTTCACTATAGGCACGTGCTTCCTTCGGAGCTTTTTAACCTGTCGATCCTCGATCGATATAGGTCTTTCAACAAACCTCATGTCACGACCCCCGTCCCGGTGTTACCCGGTCCAGGAGCCGCGAGACAGAAACCCGTGGTATTTATTAATTGATTTGATAGCGGAAGTGTAACAGGATCTTTTAAACTTGAAAATGCCCAATTATTTTATTTCACAAATTGGGACAAACCCCATAATTTACAGTAAAGGAAATTTTACGAGGAAATCCCTTGTTTTACAAAACATGTTTATTTATTTAACTGAGCCACCACTTCAAGCTTGTTAGTGCTCCGTAGCACTTTTCCTTGATTCACAGTAAGTCACCTGAAACATGTTTTAAAATATTTTATTAGCGGGGAAATACTGGCGAGTCATTCAGGTTAAACAAAACGACACATTAGTTATAGATTACAGCATAAAAGCGATTACAATGGCTACTATCTTATTTTTGTCTGGCGCCGTGTCACACCCTTGGTGACGATGGTCATACCACTATTGGGTCCTTTCACCCAAATAGTGATGATTATCACTGTTAGGATTGTTATCCTAACCGTGAGAAATTAGTAATGTGCACAATACCCCACTTGCCAGTGATTCAAGATAACCAAGACTTAATCCCTGTAATTATAACTTTTGAAAACAATTTGAGTATTGTAAAACATAGTTAATAAAAGAGAATGACTCACATTGCAAGTTTAGATGGGCAGAGTTTAGCCTACTGATTTAGCCATGTAACCTAGTTAAAATAACAATGCATACGAAACTATGTCAGTAACTTAATACAACATTTACGATAAGCTCACGAAATCAAAACCCTCACGACGAATGACAAAGTATAGCCTGAGTTCGGGCAGCACTTAAACATCCATCGGATCAGTTTCAATTGATTGGACATTGTATCGTAGCAGTGATCGAGTTATTACCCTGTTGTCGCAGCAGAGCTTCGTGCTAGTGTGTTTTTGAACGGAAAAGTGAATAACTCATTGTAGGAAACGAATTTTACGTCAAAACAATTGTGCCATTCAAGTGCCAAACCCCTGGTATATATACTGAAAAAGGGTCTCCCCGCGTGGCGCGCCAGACCAACCTGGTCCTGGCGCGTGGCGTGACGTGTCCCTTTTAGGGTAGGGTAGCCTCGTGTCCACCTAGCCTGGGTGAGTCAAAATTTCGACGAATTTCGCATTCTACAACAAACTGTGAAGATAATCGTCAATGGGGAATACCCCCCTTGAGTTTTAGGGGCCCTGATCCTAGTTTCGATTGTTCTGAAAATTTTAGGGGTCATGCAATATTACTTGGGGGTCTCAATTAGGGTTTCCTATTGGATATAATAAAATAAGAAATAATACTTTTGGTGTGAGTTGTTACATCCTCCCCACCTTAATTAAAATCTCGTCCTCGAGATTTATTGAAACAAGTGAGGATGCTTTCGCTTCATTTCTGATTCCAGCTCCCAGGTATACTCGGGTCCTCTTTTCGAATCCCACTTGACTTTGACAAGTACCAATCTTTTGTGTTTGAGAAACTTGACCTTTCTGTCTTCTATTTGGAGTGGTTTCTCAACAAATTTTAGCTTTTCATTTACCTCTATATCTTGAAGAGGTACTACCAAGGATTCGTCTGATAAACATTTCTTGAGGTTGGATATATGAAATACGTCATGTACTCCGGCTAGTTCCTCTGGTAGTTGTAGGCGATAAGCAACTGGTCCTATTCGCTGGATTACTGGGAATGGTCCTACGTACCTTGGACTTAACTTTCCCTTCTTACCGAACCGAACTACTCCTTTCCAAGGAGAAACTTTCAAGAGTTCCCTGTCTCCAACTTGAAATTCTAGTGGCTTGCGTCGATTGTCTGCATAATTCTTCTGGCAATCTCGAGCTGTTTTCAGTCTTTCCTTGATTTGAGTGATCATGTCGGTGGTTTCTTGTACGATTTTAGGACCTGATAATTGGCTTTCTCCTATTTCTGCCCAGCAAACTGGAGTTCTACACTTTCGTCCATACAGTGCTTCGAACGGGGCAGCTTTGATACTTGAATGATAACTATTGTTATAGGAGAATTCAATTAAAGGTAAATGGTTGTCCCAGTTTCCTCCAAAATCTAACACACATGCCCTGAGCATGTCTTCCAGGGTTTGGATCGTCCTTTCACTTTGTCCGTCTGTTTGGGGATGATATGTAGTGCTTAAGTTCAATCTAGTCCCCATGGCTTCTTGGAAACTTGTCCAAAAATGTGAAGTGAAACGACTATCCCTATCCGATACAATAGAGAGTGGGACTCCATGTAAGGATACTACCTCGTCTACGTATAACTTGGCTAATCTTTCCATGCTAAAGATTTCTTTTATGGGTAGAAAATGAGCTTATTTGGTTAATCGATCCACAATTACCCAAATTGTGTCATTACCTTTTCTGGTTTTGGGCAACTTAGTAACAAAGTCCATGGTTATTAGTTCCCATTTCCATACAGGCATTTCTAATTGTTGGAGTAATCCTGAAGGTTTCTGGTGTTCTGCCTAAACTTGTGAACAAGTTAGACACTTAGATACATATCTAGCTATATCCTTTTTTCATTCCTATCCACTAGAAGTTATTTCTTAAATCTTGGTACATTTTATTATTACCAGGATGCATGGTATACCTAGATTTATGGGCTTCCTCTAAAATCTTATTTCTTAACTCTCCCTGCTTAGGTACCCAAATCCTTTTCTTGTGGAATCTCCAAATTCTATCATTTCCTTGCTCTATTTCTTTTATTCTTCCTTTCATTCCTTCAGCATCATCCTTGATTGCTGTTTCTTGAACATTCTTTAGTTTTCCATTAAATCTAACTGTAGATTTAATCTAAGAGCATGAACTCGCTTTTGCTTTTCATGATACTTACGACTTAGAGCATCTGCGACTACATTTGCTTTTCCTTCATGATATTGAATATCACAGTCGTAATCACTCAAAATTTCCAACCATCTTCTTTGCCTCATGTTTAATTCTTTTTGCCAAAATATATATCTTAAGCTCTTATGATCTGTATAAACAGTAAACTTACTTCCATACATATAATGTCTCCAAATCTTAAGGGCAAAAATTATTGCTCCTAATTCTAAGTCATGAGTCGTATAGTTTTCCTCGTGCTTTTTTAATTGCCTTGAGGCATTCGCAATTACCTTTTTGCGTTGCATTAGCACACATCCTAATCCTAACTTAGAAACATCACAGTAAACTTCAAAATCTTATGTCCCTTCTTGTAAGGCAAGAATTGGGGCGTTTGTTAATTTCTGCTTTAAAATCTTAAAGGCCTCTTCTTGCCTAGATCCCCATTCAAACTTCACTGCTTTACAGGTTAGCTTAGTTAATGGCACAGCTATTTTGGAAAAATCCTTAATAAACCATCTATAGTATCCGGCTAACCCTAGAAAACTTCTAACTTCCATAGCTGATTGCGGGACCTTCCATTTGGTAATCGCTTCTATTTTAGAGGGATCTACGTGAATACCTTCGTGATTCACCATGTGTCCTAAAAATTATACCTCCTGTAACCAAAATTCACATTTTGAGAATTTAGCGTAAAGCTTTTCCTTTCTTAACAGGGTTAAGAGTGCATGTAATTGCTTACAATGCTCGTCCTGACTTTTGGAATAAATGAGTATATCATCGATAAAGACAATTACAAATTTATCCAAGTACGGTTTACAGATCCTATTCATCATGTCCATGAATGCTGCAGGAGCATTTGTTAATCCAAAGGGCATGACTGTAAACTCGTAATGACCATACCAAGTTCTGAAAGCAGTTTTAGGTATGTCTTCTTCTTGTACTTTCAACTGATGGTATCCGGAGCGTAAATCTATCTTAAAATATCTAGCCCCCTGTAGTTGATCGAAAAGATCATCAATCCTAGGCAATGGGTATCGATTCTTATTTGTAACCTTATTCAATTCCCTATAATCGATACACATTCGCATCGAACCATCTTTCTTCTTTACAAACAACACTGGTGCTCCCCAAGTGGATGAACTAGGTTGTATGAATCCTTTACTGAGCAATTCATCTAATTGCTTTTTCAGTTCTAACATTTCAGTGGGTGCTAATCGGTAGGGTGCTTTAGCTATGGGTGTAGTTCCAGGAATCAGATGAATTCTAAATTCTACCTCCCTATCTGGTGGTAATCCTGGTAGTTCTTCTGGGAATACATCCGAGTATTCTGATACTACAGGAATTTCCTTAAGTTCCTTACCCTTAGTGTTAATGATTACCGAAATCATATACACTATTCCTTGCTTTCGTTCATAACTAGCAACTTTCATTACTGAAATGAACTTCATTGGTTTACGCGGCTTATCCCCTGTAATCATAATTACTTCTCCTGTGGGTGCATAGATTTCTATTGAATTCTTATCACAGAGGATTCGAGCATGGTTGGATACTAACCAATCCATTCCTAATACAACATCGAATCCAGCTAAATTCATAAGTAATAGGTTTGCAGAAAATTTATGACCTGAAAGTTCTATATTTTCTTTTTTCAAAACCGTATCTATGTTAACAGAGTTCCCGTCTGCCGTTTCTACTGTATAAATCTGCCTAAGTTTGGTTAAGGGTAGCTTAAGAGCTTGGCAGAAAGAAGTATTTATAAAACTTTGGTTTGCACCAGAGTCAAATAATACTTTCACATAAACATCATGAACTAAGAACGTACCAGCTATCACATCTGGGATGAGTTCTGCTTCTTGAGTAGTCAGCTGAAAGGCTCTTGCGTTCTTTTTATTAGTTCCTTCAGCTGGTTTGGCCTTGTTGTCCGCTGGTTTGACCAGTTTAGGGTAGTCTGGTCTAAAATGTCCAGCTTCTCCACAGTTGAAGCAGATTGTTGATTTCTTCCTCCTGCAATCTTCTTCTTGATGCCCCGGAATTTTGCCGAAATTGCAATACCCTTTGCATTTTCCAAAATGCTTTCTTTTACAGGTACTGCAGAATGGAGCAGTGGAAGGTTGCCTGGTTCCCTTTTTCTTTAAATTACTACTATTACCCATACGGAATCCTTGGGTAATCTTTTGGGCCACTTCCTTCTTCCGGTTTTCTTCTCTTGTGCGTACCAGCCCGTCGGTCAAAGTGTTGGCTAATTCCACTGCATCATCAATTGTGCGGGGTCTCGCAGCTTTGACGATATCACGAATCTCACTAATTAAACCCCAAATATAACGAGAAATAAGTACTTGTTCTGGCGAAGCCAGGGTAGGTACAATTCTAGCATATTCGAAGAATGTCGAAGTATATCCTCGACAATCAACGTCTACCATTCGGTGATTGAGGAACTTATTTGTCATTTCTTCCTTTTCGTATTCAGGACAGAATTTTCTTTCCACTAATCTTTTAAATTCTTCCCAATTCATGGCATAGGCCACATCACTCCCCTTGGCTTGTAGTACTGTGTTCCACCATTCTAGTGCCCCTTCTTTAAAAAGATGCGACGCGTACATGACCTTGTCTTCCTCGACACATTTACTTATTTTAATTACTGCTTCGGTTTTCTCTGACCAACGCAATGCTACAGTTGCCCCTTCATTGCCTGCAAATTCGATTGGTTACAGGCAAGAAATTCCTTATAAGTGCAACCAGGCGTTGCAGCTTTCATTTTCTTAAGAAATGGGGCTTGCATCACATCATCATTATTATTGTTACCTCCTCCATTTACACTATTACTGAAGTTGTCATCGCGAGTACGTTTGCTGGGAATAATTGGTTGAGGTTCAACTGGATTTCGGGCAGCAGCAAGGATTGCTGGAATAGCATTTGCTATTCCTTGAGCAACGATATTTTCTATATCCTCTCTATTAAGAAATTGGTCTCCATAGTTTTGCTCAGATTGGTTAACTTCGTTAACTGGCTCATTAACAGCGAGTTCCATCTGATAATTAATATATATATATATAAGCTATTAGTACAAAATAAATAACAATCAAACACAATAAAACAATCGCACATAATCACGTCAACACGTATAGCCAAAATTGTCGACTTTGCAACTTTCATATTTTATATATTTTAGTAGGCATCCGTACACACCAGATATGTTACAAAAGTTTTATTTTTAGTTATTTTACATGATTATATTTTTATTATTTATTATTATTTATTATTATTTTATTATTATTAAACACATAACCAAACCATCACACAACTACACCACTGTCAGCTGGCTTTTCAAAAACGACGTTCCCTTTCGTCGTATTTCCAGGAGATCTGTTCTCCTACTTCCCGGATTCGATTCCCTGCGTCCACCAGTTCCTCGCCATAGTGGCGGAGTTCAGCCAGGTTCTCAGTGCTCATAGCTGGGTTTGGTGCAGGCTCAGGGTCAAACTGGGGGGAAAAGGTGTTAGGGTTATTCAGAGATTCTGAAACTGCCAGTCAGTGGTCCACCATTCTTCCAGCTCTCCTTGTAGGGGTCGGGGGTTAATAATAGGATCTGGGATAGCAGGTTCCAAATTAACTGGAAGTTGTACTTCAGTTAGGTAATTGAAGAGGTTTTCATCGGCAGGTCCGATGAGGTCGCTATTTGCCAGTTTGCGAACCAGCTCCTCCCACGGTGGCATTTCCTGGGCTTGCCCTGAACTTTCCCCGATCTCCTTTCATTTGACTTTATCCTTGGGATCCTCAGTCTTTTTAACCCTCTGTGCAGCTGGCTTCTTCCTCCGTACGCGTCTCCAGCCTACGATTCTCCTTCTCTTTTTCGATTTGGGTTTCTCCTGAGGTTGGGCTTGGAATTCCATAGGTTTCTCAGTGTCGGCCCAATAACTGGAAAAGCCCCCGGAAACTTCCATGTCAGTAGAATAGATAGTGAGATTCTGAAGGGCTTCAGACAACTCATTCATGCTGTTAGCATATATGAAGAAACACACACAAACTGAGGTTAATATTTTATTTATCAAATTGAATTTTCACAGAATAACAATTTGGAAAATTAAGTATTTCTAAATACTTAATTAGCTTAAATCAGTGGCTCTGATACCACCTTTTTTCTGTCACGACCTCCGTCCCGGTGTTACCCGGTCCAGGAGCCGCGGGACAGAAGCCCGTGGTATTTATTAATTGATTTGACAGCGGAAGTGTAACAGGATCTTTTAAACTTGAAAATGCCCAATTATTTTATTTCACAAATTGGGACAAACCCCATAATTTACAGTAAAGGAAATTTTACGAGGAAATCTCTTGTTTTACAAAACATGTTTATTTATTTAACTGAGCCACCACTTCAAGCTTGTTAGTGCTTCATAGCACTTTTCCTTGATTCACAGTAAGTCATCTGAAACATGTTTTAAAATATTTTATCAGCGGGGAAATACTGGCGAGTCATTCAACTTAAATAAAATGACACATTAGTTATAGATTACAGCATAAGAGCGATAACAATGGCTACTATCTTATTTTTGCCTGGCGTCGTCTCACACCCTTGGTGACGATGGTCATACCACTATTGGGTCCTTTCACCCAAATAGTGATGATTATCACTGTTAGGATTGTTATCCTAACCGTGAGAAATTAGTAATGTGCACAATACCCCACTTGCCAGTGATTCAAGATAACCAAGACTTAATCCCTGTAATTATAACTTTTGAAAACAATTTGAGTATTGTAAAACATAGTTAATAAAAGAGAATGACTCACATTGCAAGTTTAGATGGGCAGAGTTTAGCCTACTGATTTAGCCGTGTAACCTAGTTAAAATAACAATGCATACAAAACTAGGTCAGTAACTTAATACAACATTGACGATAAGCTCACGAAATCAAAACCCTCACGACGAATGACAAAATATAGCCCGAGTTCGGGCAGCACTTAAACATCCATCGGATCGGTTTCAATCGATCGGACATTGTATCGTAGCAGTGATCGAGTTATTACCCTGTTGTCGCACCAGAGCTTCGTGCTAGTGTGTGTTTTTGAACGAAAAAGTGAATAAATCAGTGTAGGAAACGAATTTTTACGTCGAAACAACTGTGCCATTCAAGTGCCAAACCCCTTGTATATATACTGAAAAAGGGTCTCCCCCGCGTGGCGCGCCAGACCCACCTGGTCCTGGCGCGTGGTGCGACGGGTCTCTTCTTAGGGTAGGTAGCCTCGTGTCCACCTAGCCTGGGTGAGTCAAAATTTCGACGAATTTCGCATTCTACAACAAAGTGTGAAGATAATCGTCAATGGGGAATACCCCCTTGAGTTTTAGGAGCCCTGATCCTAGTTTCGATTGTTCTGAAAATTTTAGGGGTCATGCAATATTACTTGGGGGGTCTCAATTAGGGTTTCCTATTGGATATAATAAAATAAGAAATAATACTTTTGGTGAGAGTTGTTACACCTCAGGCTCTCGTCAATCTGTACGTCTTCGTGAGACATTGCTAGCGATTCATCAGCTAGACATTTCTTTAAGTTACAGATGTGGAACACATTGTGTATTCCACTAAGCTCCTCCGGCAAGTTTAGCTTATAAGCTACACTGAAGACACATTCAATGATCTCGAATGGTCCGATATACCTTGGGCTTAGCTTGCCCTTCTTACCAAAGCGCATCACACCTTTCCAGGGTGACACCTTTAGTAAGACTTTGTCGCCTACCACAAACTTTAGAGGTTTTCTCCTCTTATCTGCATAGCTTTTCTGCCTATCCCTAGCAGCTTTTAGGCAATCACGAATTTGGACAATCTTGTCCGTTGTTTCAAGGACTATATCGGGTCCTGATAACTGAGTCTCTCCAACTTCAGCCCAACAAACAGGCGTTCTGCATTTCCTCCCATACAATGTCTCAAAAGGCGCGGCCTGTATGCTAGTATGGTAACTATTATTATAGGAGAACTCTATCAAAGGTAGGTGGTCATCCCAGCTACCACCCAAATCAATAACGCATGCACGAAGCATGTCTTCCGACGTTTGAATTGTACGCTCACTTTGTCCATCCGTTTGAGGATGGTAAGCAGTACTAAAGTTCAAACGAGTGCCTAATGATTGTTGGAAACTTTTCCAAAAATGGGAGGTGTATCTAGTGTCTCTATCAGATATAATAGATACTGGCACTCCGTGGAGAGATACAATCTTATCTACATACAGCTGAGCTAGCTTGTCGGAGCTATGAGTCTCCTTGATGGGTAAGAAATGTGCTGACTTAGTCAGGCTGTCAACTATGACCCATATCGTATCATTTCCATGCCTTGTTTTAGGTAACTTGGAAATGAAATCCATAGTTACCATTTCCCACTTCCATGTGGGAAGTTCTGGCTGTTGTAGTAAACCTGACGGCTTTTGATGTTCGGCTTTAATCTGAGCGCAAGTCAGACATTTAGCTACGTGTGTGGCTATAGATTTCTTCAAAACTATCCACCAATAATTTGTCTTTAAATCTTGATACATCTTGTCACCTCCAGGATGAACTGAGTATCTTGAATTATGAGCTTCTTGGAGGATTATATCTCTAAGTCCTCCATGGATAGGAACCAGATTCGACCATTTAATCTAAGGATTCCATCCTTGCCAGATGACAACCGATCAGCAATTACACCTAACTTTTCACTTGGAAAGTTAGCTTCCAATATAGCCTCCTTCTGAGCAGTTAACAGTCTTTCATTCAAGTTGTTCTTAATCTCTATACTCTTGGCATTAATCCGTATAGGTTTAATCCTTTCCTTTCTGCTTAATGCATCTGCGACTACATTCGCTTTACCAAGATGGTAGCAAATTTCACAATCGTAGTCATTCAAGGTTTCCATCCAATGGCTTTGCCTCATATTGAGATCCTTTTGATTGAACAAGTGTTGGAGACTTTTGTGATCTGAATATATCACGCATTTGGTTCCATATAAGTAATGTCTCCACAACTTAAGTGCAAATACAACGGCACCCAACTCCAAATCGTGGGTGGTGTAATTATTTTCGTACACTTTCAGTTGTGGTGATGCATAGGCAATTACTTTACCCCTCTGCATAAGCACACAGCCCATGCCAGTGTGCGAAGCATCACAGTAAACGACAAACTCTTCTATTCCTTTTGGCAATGTTAACACAGGAGCATTGCTTAATTTCTGTTTGAGGATCTCAAAAGACTCTTGTTGTTTTGGACCCCAATCAAACTTCACATTCTTGCGGGTCAGAGTAGTTAATGGTGCAGCTATCCTTGAGAAGTTCTCAATGAATCTTCTATAATAACCAGCTAAACCCAGAAAGCTGTGAATCTCTGTAGGTGTCTTAGGTGCTTCCCAGTTCAGGATTGCTTCTATTTTAGCGGGATCCACTTGGATACCACGCTCGCTCATAACATGTCCAAGGAATTGGACTTCGCGAAGCCAGAACTCGCACTTGGAAAATTTAGCATACAGCTTCTCCTGTTGTAGTAATCCTAAGATACATCGAAGGTGTTTCTCGTGATCAACTTGATTATGAGAATAGATAAGTATGTCGTCTATAAAGACGATGACAAACTTATCTAGGTATGTCTTGCAGACTCGATTCATGAGGTCCATGAATGCTGCAGGTGCGTTAGTGAGCCCGAAAGGCATCACTAAGAACTCATAGTGGCCATACCTTGATCTAAACGCTGTTTTAGGTACATCTTCAGTTCTGACTTTTAGTTGATGATACCCTGATCTTAAATCAATCTTCTAGAAGAAGCTTTCCCCTTGGAGTTGATCGAACAAGTCGTCGATCCTGGGCAATGGATAACGATTCTTGATTGTTACTTTGTTTAGCTCACGATAATCAATGCATAGACGCATTGAACCATCTTTTTTCTTCACGAACAGTATGGGTGCTCCCCAAGGTGATGAACAGGGTTGTATAAAACCCTTTTCCAGTAAATTATCCAGTTGAGTTCTTAACTCTTTCATCTCTGTTGGAGCTAAATGGTAGGAAGCTCGTGCAATCGGTGCGGCTCTTGGCAGAATGTCTATCCTGAATTCGACTTGCCTCTCAGGAGGTAACCCAGGTAGTTCATCAGGAAAGACATCAGGGTATTCAGAAATGATTGGAATGTCTTCAATCAGGGTATTCAGAAATTGGCTGGGTTTGATATAGTTTTAGGCATGGATTGGTTGTCGCATAACCAAGCCCAAATTGCCTATGATAAGAAATATTTATTTTATGATGTTAAATCAGTAGGATATCATTCATATGTGTGGTTTACCATTTATGGCCAAACTATTCCCTAAAAGGGTATTTTGGTCATTTCACATATGCTTTTAGGGACATAACTGGAATTCTGAGTTTATAACTTATACCTACTGTAAAAATATTAGAATTTATTTATAAATTCAGTAGGTAACAAGTCTTAGGTGCTAAATATGGTTTTAAACCATACTATGCACCTATTAAGCGTAAAAGTAGATAATTGACGATATTCAAAATGTTTATGTGATTCTGAGATTTTGATCAACCTTGAATGTCTAAAATATTTTACTTTTCATATCAAATCAGTAGAAAAAGGTTTGGCATGTTAATCATATGTAAAACACATTTTATTAGTCAAAAGGGCATTATCGTCAATTGTGGAATTTATACAAGAACTTTAAGTTATGGTCAGTATCTAATCTGACCCAACATTCTAAAATTTCCTAAAAATGATATCATAACAGTAGGTAATGAGTTTTGGGTCAAAATCTATGTTTAAACATGAATTATGCACAAAAGCGTAATTTAATTAATAAAAACTTCAATTTTACGATATCTTGCATAGTATCGTTTTGAGAGCAGAAATTAATGTCAAATTAACTTAGACATGTTTATATATCAGTAACAAAGCTATTTGTATGCTCACATATTCAAAAATATCATTTTTAGATAAAAAGGACATATTGGTCAATTATAAGCATAATAACGGAAACTAGCATATAATTCGGAATATTAATGACCAGGTAATATAACCTCAGAGGGTTATACTACAACATAATACGGTCCTAATGGAAGCTTAAAACATAGAAGAATTAAGCTCAATCGGGTCAGAACTGAAAGTCAAAGCAAAAGTCAAGCTTTTGCGACTTTCGGTTGCGAACCGACCCTAAACTCAGAGTTGTCGGGTTGAACATCCTTAGACATGTTCTAATAATATTTACCAAGTTATTAAAGTGATAAAGTATGGTTTATACCTTCTACATTATCAGATTATATTTTTATTTAAAAAATTGACTAGTTTGATTTTTTAATTAACTACTTTGACCAGACAATTAACTAAGTAAACGTGGTAATTATGATGTGCCCTCTTGAGGGATTAACACACACCAATTATGATCACATAGCCATATTCGCCTCGAACAATGGATGGACCGTTTAGGTCTAAACCGAAGGTCAAAGACTCGTAGTGATGATGAACAGAATGTGAATGTTGATACTTCCAACTTTCCTACACTTGCAGAATTTTTTAGTATGGATAATGAAAAAGAATTGAAAAGAAAGGTTGCTGAGAGTGTGAAGAACAAGAGTTTTGATGAAATGTCTAAAGAAGAACGAATTGAAGAAAAGAAGAAATGGTTTCGAAAAGATACTGAGCAGAAGTTCAAAAGGCCGCTGCAGTATTATCAAAGAGATAGAAGTGTTTCTCTGGGAGATATTATCAATTGGGAATTCTTACCACAAGTAAGCGCCTATGCAATCAGAAGAGAATACGGCGTTCAATACTTCGAGTATATTCAAGACATCATGTCATTGCGTTGGTGGGATGTCGAAGAGCTTCCCAAAGTAAGAACATTATCTTATCCTGTCAGAGAACGTGATGTGCCGACATGGGGTTTAATGAAGTTTGAAGCGTTTAGTGAATTTAAACACTGGAAACCGCATCACCCGAAGAAAGTGAAGAGGGTTGATCCAGTTACTGGTATTGAAGAGACGATTCTGAAAGTGAAAAAGCCTAAAGTGATGAAAAATATTCCATTATAAAAAATGGAGCAGAACTTCAGGGAAGGCTTTGTTTGTTAGCTATACAGCTGTCTGACTACTGAAGCTGTGATAGCGCACAAAGTGGAGAATGAAATCCAGTATATTCACGTGTATGACCCAATGTGGTTAGTGAATTGTTCGAAGGAAGATATAGAATGCTTATTCGTAAACAAGATTGGTTACAAGGTGGAAGATAAAGATCAAGCCTTGCAATTTCAGAAAGTTGTGAATGTGTGTTTTCAGAAAAACATAAACTCTGGAAATACATGGTCATCGAACTGGTGGGAGATTGAAAGACAGGAATTTCTGAAAGCTGAAAAGAGACGAAGAGAACGTGAAGAGAAAGATCGTATGCTTCGAGGAAAATGGATGAGAGAGCAGGCTGAAGAGGAGCTGAAAGCTGCTAAAGTAAATTAAAAACTGAAGAGTTTGTTGAAAAGAAAGCCAAAGCAGCATGAAGAAAAGTTCAAGTCATTGTGAAAATGTTGAAGACAGGCAGACTGAAGACTCCAGCAATATCCAAGGGGGAGTTTGTTAGTACATAATGTCTATAGCTTATGTCGTCAGTCGTGTCGTGTCGTGTATGTTTTAGAAGTGTTTTGAAATGTAATTTTATGTTAAAAGCCAAGTTCACACAAAGTGGAGTTGACCAGTTCGTATGAACTGGATGTTGTCCAGTTCGTATGAACTGGGTTGATCCACTTCATATGGACTGGCTCCCCTATAAATAGGGGTGTTGATTTTCTCATTTGTAACTTCTCAGAGGATCTTGACACGAAGTGCTGCCGGTTTCTCTGCGTGTAAAACGTCATTTTATGAATGAAAACCAAGTTTAAAGTACTTCTTTCTACTCCTACTCACATTCTCTTACTGGTACAAGGTTGCTAGATGGATTCCGCCTATCTAGTGATCTAGATTTAACTCTGAAAGACTCGTATTGATCGAATCTCGATCCTACAAACTTTGACTTTTTGGTTTTTAAATAACAAAACTAAACTAAAGGGGGCGCTAAGGACACTTACAAAGGGTCCTAGCTAATCTTTTCAACTAGAATGAGCTTCCTTATGGTCAGGAATCCCAGCAATAGAGAAGAGATAAAATGATATGAGCAATGAAACAAGGCACCAAGGAGTCCTATTTATAGTGGTAGATCATGATTCAAGATCATCACAGGTGTTATGGAGTGTCTAGGATCATCACAGGTGTCCTAGTGGTAATCCAAAACCATCAACAAGCTCCTGGTATCGAATTTCAGGTGTTTAAGTCGGTAAATTGCGGAAACCTGCAGCTGGCAGTATTTTTCTGCGCTGGGGACTCTCTCGCGGGCCGCGAAGAACAAAGAGAGGGTTTACGCGCCCTGCGACTCACCTCTGTTCAGGTTAACAATGTTTCTGATTTGACAGTTTCAGTCCCTGGTCCTTTATAACTTATTTAACCTTCGTTTTAGGCACTTTTAACCCTTGTAGTTAGTTTTTAGATGATCTAGGGAGTATAACCAAACACAGTTAGGTCCGGTTTCGTTAAACGATCACCGAAACACAAGTTTCTGCTCGTTGTCGCTTTTAACCCTTGTTCTTGGGAATTTGCGTAAATAACACATAACGATCACGAAACCTCGTGAATTTGTTATCATATATTCTTGAGAGTACAATCGAACATTACGAAGTCCTGGGTTCGTTAAAAGGCCACTCAGATGTAAGAATTAACATGTTGACACGTTTAACCCTTGTATCTTGTAAACTTTCGTTTACTTTCACAAACGGCTTGTTATATCCGAACAATTACTCGTTTAAGAATATATTCGTCGTGTGTGGTCAATCAGAGACACAAGTTTGGCATGTTGACACTTTTAGTCCCTTCGCATACATATTTTCATCATTTGACAACTTTAGTCCTTGGAATTAAACCTTTCACATGTTTAGGGTTTAGGACATGTGTCTTCTCATAATTGTACACATTTTTACGAGGTGTTACAAATTCAATGTCTAATTTATACTTCAATATCAAGACTAACTTTATAGAACCTTATTAACACCAATTTCAAGATCATAACTCTAGTGTTCTTCATTATTCTTCAAAACCCATTAAACACCTAAGTGGTGATTATGAGTTTTATCATTATAAACACAAATTTATTAGTTCGTTAACTAGGGTTCGTTTCTAAGCATGCACTCATCCTATTTTCACCCAAATATCCATCATTTAAGCTCAAATTTCGAATTTCAAGTGTTCATCAAGAATTTGAGATGGAATAAAATAGTGAAATTTGACATACCTTATGACCACTTCACTGAGGTGATCACTAATTCGTGCTTGGATTTCAATTTGGGTGTGATTTGCACTTCCAATTGCTTGAATTTATGCTAGTTAGGGTTTGAACAAAGGAGTTCTTTGGCTCCTGTTGAAAATGTCGACCAAAACACACACTTAGGGTGTGTGTTTTGGTGTTTGATGTTTTATTTATTAAAACTAGTTTCTAGTTTGTCACCTTTGGCCCCTCTATTTTACCCAAGTTTGCATATAGTGTGTTTTAACCAAATTTCCTTATTACTACAAGACTTGTGATTAACTAGGTTATTTATTCCTAGTTACTTTATCTTGTTTATAACCGAAATTAAATTTTTAATATAAAAATTTATATTTTCGGGGTGTTACAAAGGAAGTCTTAGCAATGTAACCAATGTCCAACTGTGAGACTGTCGTCCCTATAGTTGTAGTGGTTGCTTCACTTAAAAACCTGCAAGTGTCACTTGTGACATATGAGGTGTACCCTCCTCTACTTGTGGGATAGAAAAGAGCTCTAAACTTGCACTAGTCACTAGTTGGAGTATACTCTCACTGATGAGTTATTGAGAGGAACTAGTTTTTAAGAAGTCATATGCTTCTATTACATAAAGCAATGGTTTAATGGATGGAAGTATATTTGTGGGTGGTGGTGTGGAAAGAGAATCAGCCCCGGGAGAAGGGTTTGAGAATAGATGTTCAAGTGAATCATCTAAGTCATTGTTTGGTTCCCCTGTGTTTACAACACTATCATTTTGTGAGGATATTAGCGGAGTTTGGATTGGGTGGAGATGTTTGCATCTGTTGTGAGAAAGTAACAACATATGTTAGCTGTATTTGTGTTACAGCAAGTCTCTCTGGCATCTCATTCTCCAGAGATACCCTTCTGGTTCTTTTGGATTTGGGGATGGGAGTAGAGATGGTTTGTGTGGTAATGGCTAGTCTGTTGACAGACTGTCGTCGGGGTCTGTGCAAAAACCTACAAAAAACACTAAAACTAGTACAACGGTAAGTATATCAGTTATTATTTGTTTGTAAATTTGAGGATTGCTTTGATAACTTACTATAAAACCATTAACAATAACTTCGGGGTTCTAAAAATAATGATAAGAAAACGTGATCACTCTGAGATTTTGATTCTATAATTACTAAAAACCTAGTTCTGATTTATTAGATGATATTGATCAAATAGTAAATCTGTCACATCTACCAATTACCTATGCAATTCAAAATCTTAATATCAATTACTCAGATGAATATTAAAACAAGCGTACATATCTATCAGCCTATCATTCAATCAACAAAAGCATAATTGGATTCAAAACATAATTATAACTCTGATTGTCGCTCAGAATTTGTCTGTCACACAAATTATATAATCACGCAAATAGATCGGCTGTCACCCGACTACAAATCCAAATCTTAATACAAAACTGGAATCAAAAGTGTCTCACAATAATTATTCACCCGTTCCATGAGAGATTTAGCCTCGCATGCTAGTCACTAAATCTTCACAATTATCGAACTCTAGAAAAATACCACCGACATGATGCATGCCTCCCTTTGATCGTCTTAGGTTAAAGGGTGTGGGGGGCATGGGTTGGGTCATCAATGACACATAGGATCATTAATAAATTGTTACACCATCCCCTTGGCTCATCCACCATGGTTGACATGGATTAAACCATGGCAACCATGAGCCTACTTTCTTTTTTAAATATTTCCTTTTCCTTTTTTCACAAAAATAAATTAAAATAAGAAAATAGTGGTTTTGGTCATTACCACACCCTTAGGGTAGTAGTTTTGGATGGTGGATTAGAAATGGGTGAAATGACGCTGATGTGGAGGGTCATGGTGACTATAATGGTCATGACCACGCCCTATAGTCTTATGTTGTGCGTTTGCATCCTTGTTTTTGTGATGCCCACTTTAAATTGTACTACTAAAGCCCATTCTCTCTCATCCACGGTCCAGCAAACAAACTTTGTGGGCTATCACTTGAACAAATTATCCAACATATACATTTCTCCTGACGGGAATAGTTGTGTTATTTGAGTGGCCAAAAGTGACGGCAATCAGTTAGATTTTTTTTTTTTTTGTTCAAATTAGTAATACAAGTTTGGGGGAATAGTGCCAGGCAGCTGTCTGGCACTCCTCCCGTTGGACCAACCAGTTTATTATTTTATACCCACTTTAAAATTACGTTTTTGCCCCTAGTTTAAAATTACGTTTTTTCCCCAAGTTAAAAATATATTTACCCTTTTGCCCCCAGCTCAAATTTACGATTTTGCCCTCGGTAAAAAAAATACGATTTTACCACCAGCCAAAATTACGTTTTTGCCCCAGTTCAAAACAAAAATATGTTTTCCCCCTAGCTAAAAATTACCATTTTACACCAGTTTATTATTTTACACCCACTTTAAATTACGTTTTTTCGCCTCCAGTTTAAAATTACGTTTTTGCCCCCGTTAAAAATAAAAATATGCTTTTGCTCCCAGCTAAAAATTACGATTTTGCCCTTGGTTCAAAATTACGATTTTACCCTCATTTCAAAATTACGTTTTCGCTCCCAGTTCAAAACAAAAATATGGTTTTCCCCTGGTTCAAAATTACGATTTTACCATTGGTTCAAAATTGTGATTTTGTCCCACTTCAAAATAAAATAATTATTCAGCCATCGCCCCCCAACGCGGGCGGGGCATCAACTAGTTATACTATAACTTAAAGGACAAAGTGGGTGGAAACTCCACCAGCTTTGCCTCCCCTCTTCCAATACTTTCACGATATTGCAATTTTAGCCCCTTGACTTTGTTACCTTCAAAGTTTCATAAAATGACAAATTTAGTCCTTAAACTACTACTCCATTTTATAAATAGTTTGCTTTTAACACCCTAACTTTGTGGTAGTTTCCTTTTCAGCCCCAACTTTGTTATAGTTTACTTCTTACCCCAAAACTTTATCAAATTTTATCTTTACCCTTTCTTAGCCCTTAAGTTTAGGAAATGCAATTTTTAACCACTTAACTTTTTATCAACTTTGTTAATGCCACTTTGACTCCCTCGAGAGTTTTTGGCTTGACGATATAAATTCGAGTTAGTTGGGTCGCGTATAATACGTTATGATTGTACGATATAAATTCGATTTACGTTACTTTTTGATCCAATCACAATGTGTTAGTGCATACGTCTGTCGACTTCGTCTTGTATCAAGTCTTACATTAGAAGTGTTAGATCAGGGCGCGTTATACGAGAAATAGGGTAGGATTTAAGGGTATTTGAGGTAATTTCGCTTGAAGGAGGTAATTCCGTTTGAAAGTGCACCTGGCATTTTCAAACGAAATCAGCATGTTTAATTTCGTTTGAAAGTGGCAGTGACATCTTCAAACGAAATTAGGTTTCCTATAAATACCCTCCATGCGAAATCATTTGTAACCTTCTTGATTCCGACGCCGAGGTGTTGTCAAAGTGTCTACGTGCTGTAAATCGTTTCAAGATCAATAAACAAGACAATTAATAGTGAATACAAGCTAAACAAAGACAGAATCAATGAATTCCGCCTCTGATTCTGTCTGAGCACTCTTCTGATCGACTCATTAGGTCGTTTCACGATCCTACATGTGGTATCAGAGCTCAGGAGGAAGAGTTCTTACCGTTTAGCTCGTTTTCGCTTGAAAATTCTGATTTCTACACCTTCTTTTCAAAATTAATCAAGTTTTCACGGTTAAAATTGGCTAAATCTTTCACAATGTGTGCGTAATTGTATTTTAACAAACCCTTGAAAGTTTCATAATCAAATTCTACCATTTGCTTGACCAATTGGACAAAAATTCAGATCGAAATGATGAAATCATGGTGATTTCTTTAAAAGAACTTGATGATTTCGTTTGAGAGAGTACATGTTAGCTGATTTCGTTTGAAAATCCCTGGTGATTTCGTTTGAATTGGGAATCTTGTTTGAACTTGATGGGTTATCTCGTTTGAAATAGGAAGTCTGTTTGAACAGTTGGTTAATCTCGTTTGAGGATCGTATTCCGTTTAAGGGTTTCGTTTGAACTAGACAATCTCGTTTCAAGTGGCAATCTCGTTTGAAAAACCATACTCAATAAGCAATCACGTGTTTCATACATCTCGGACCAATCACAATATATGAACAACAGGTTGATCGGTCCAATTTAATATCATAGCTATCCACTATAATGTTAGTCCAATTAAATCAATAGGCATAAATTGTTGTTGTCGGCCATTTGCAAAAGTGTTTGCATGTGAGATGTATTAAATGAGATGTCGGCTTAGTGGATATAAAGATCCAATAAAATTGAATATAAGAGTTCATCACGTGATTAACATTGAACGGCACAATTACAATCATATCAAAACAGTATTGTCGACCATCATTGATTAGTGTGTGCATGAAATATGTCAGTTGTGCATGTGAGTTGATTATATATCTTCGGCCCAATCAATAGAGATTAAAGTGTTGTCAGCCCAAGGTTTACAACATATTAAAGTGCACGGCCCAAAGCATTCTAAGCCCAAAAGTATATCACAACAGTTCATTCTAAACCCATATTACTTGGTACATCCAATCAAGCCCAGTCATTGAACTTGGTATTTCGTTTGAATAGGTTGTGTTTGGATTGATTTGAAATATGACGAAAATGTTTGATGAACAAGAAAAAGATTATTTTGAAAGATTTAATGAGTGGTATCACGGGTATTTGGATGATAGTTATAGAAATGTGAGAAAGGAGGGTTGGATGAAAAGGTTTAAATACTTTGTGTGTTTGAAAAATGAAATATTGGATGATCTGGCAAACCGATATGAAGTTTTACTTGAGCGTTTAAAAGGTCATGAGATATATTTGACAGATGCTGAAAAGATAGCAAGGTTTGCAGATGCATTACCTGTTGAATGGGATGATATACTGAAAAGTATAAAACAGGATTCTGGTTTTTCAAAATTACATCTAAAAGGTTTCATCAGCAAACTTAAAACTCATGAATATGAAAATTACAAGAAAAAGAGAGAATTGATGGATAAAATAAAAGGAAATTTTGATAAAATGAGTTTGGATGTAATTGTTGAAATGGATAAAAGAGTATGTGTATGTCTTGCAGCAAAAAATATTTTGACATATGATAACAAGAGGGGTTGTTATATTGATGAGAATGAGAATCCTCTTGATTTAGTTAAAAAAATTTGTGCAGGAACATACAAGATAGAGAAAAAGGAATTATCAAAGAATGAAGAATCAGAAAAGCTTGGATCTTCAAATTCTAAATCAGTGTGCTCTAAATGTGATAAATTTGAAGCTGACAATGACAAACTTTTGAAGGATGTGGAAAGTTTGACATTGGAAATCAAAGATTTGAAGGAACAGGTTAAAGAAATTTCAGCTTTCAAGGATGAGAAGAAAGCTGATGATAAACAGATTCTTGAACTGCAGAAAAATTTTGAGATATTGAAATCTGAAAATGTCAAACTGTTAAGTGGGTTGAACAGTTTGACATTAGAAAACAGCAATTTGAAAGAAAATGAAAAATATTTTGAAAAGAAAATAATTTTTTTTGAAAATGAAAAAGTAAAAACTGAAAAAGAATTTCAAAGTCAAATAAAGATTCTTGAAGATGGGAGATCTGTTTTTAGCAAAAATAATATTGAAAAACAAAAAGTAATAAATTCTCATCTTCAGACAATTATTCGACTTGAAAAAGAAGCTGAAAAAGCTCGAAATAAAATCAAAGAGCTTGAAGGGAAATTGAAAGGTTTTGTGAACCCATCAGTACCAGATTATATATGTCCAAAATCGATCAATTATGCTCCAATAAGTGACAATGTCACAAACTTTGACAAAGTCAAGTTGAAGATTGTGATGAGAAAACTGATGATGAAATTGAAAAAAGAAAAATATTTTTGAAATTAAATGAAATGTTTCAAGAAACTGTTTTACATTCTACTGAGAAAAGTGAATGCTCAAAGCAAAAACCTGTAAAGAAGAATGTGGAACAAAAATAAAAGGATAAAAAGCCGAAAAATCTTCAAAAAGAAAATGAAAGCTCATCAGTTCAATCATCCAATCGAGATAAAAAACCACAAAAATTGGAAAATCAAAACTCAAAAATTGTTGATAATAAGTGGTGCAGGTTTGACCACAGTGCTTCAAAGTCAAATCCAGCTTTCAGGAAGAGTGATGATTACCACAAAGCTAGACAATGCTATGATCTGAATGTTTGGTGTGAAAGTGGTGATTGGTATGATAACAGAGTGTGTTATACTTGTGGTGTTCGAGGACACATTGCTGTTAACTGCCAAAATCAGTGGTTTGAGACGAGGAGATGCTATAATTGCCAAATCAAAGGTTACATTGCCAGAGATTGCCCAATGAGATCTATGAGAAGATCAAGGGCTGAATCTCAGAAAATGACAAAGAAGAAACCAGTCAAAGTCGAAGCAAAGCCCAAAGAACAGAAAGTTCTAGAACCGAAAGTGAAGCTTTCGCAGGGGCAAAAAGACAGACTGAGGAAGAAGAGGAAGAAAGCGAGAGAGTATCTCGAAAGGATTTTGTCCTCGGATACAGCTGTCAAAGCGAATAACAGTTCTGATAAATCATCTTGCTCTCCAAAGAATGAAAAATCTAGAAAAACGGATTCATCAGATACAAATCTGAGGACGAAAGAGAAATCAAAGAAAGTGGAGAATTCACTTCTTCGTGATGAATTTGTTTCTCCGGAAACAAAGGAGCCAGTTGTTGGCAATGAATCTGACCCATCAAAGTCAGACAAGCCAAGTTCAGGCAATGAATCTGGTGTGGTAAAGCCAGAAGAGCCGTGTGTTGAGGTAAAAGTTGAGAATTCTGGTCTAACAATGGATGATGTAAATTTTCCACCATTGTTGAACAAGAATTCAAAATCACCCAAGGACAGTCAGGCTTGGGTGAATCTATTTAAATGAAAAACCTGACTTGCCGGAGCTCCCAGGTTGGTAAGAGTGGAGCAGGAATCGGCATATTTCTTGAGAAATTCACTTCGGTGATATTTCGACTTATAAGTGGTAAATCAGGGACATTAAGTTGTACTTGATTTTCTACAAGTGATTGTGTTGTTAAATCTGGAAATGTTAAATCATACAAGTGGTTCAAGAAGAACAAGGTGATGAAAGATCCCCATGTTTGATAAATGACTCACAAAACGAATTTTCCGGAAAAACCATTTTGATTAAAACAAAATTAAGTGTTTTGAAATCACTATGGGAAAATGTTTTGGTGTCAGGGGGAGTTCTGATTGTTTAAGCCAAGTGAATGGAGAATTGAAGTAATTCTCATCATGTTGTCAAGTTTGTACAGGTTGTTTTCAAATTTTCCCAGAAAATCAAAATTGAAATATATTTTGATTTTAGGGGGGTAAAAATTTAAAAAAAATAGAAAATTTGAAAATTCCAAAAACATTGAAAAATGCAAAAATGAGTTTTGTTGTGAAAAAGAGGAAATGATAGTAGATCAGTTGGACGGTCACAGCATGCTAAAGAAATGGAATGATAAAATGTGATAAACGGTCTCACTAAAGATGTAACGGTAGGCTCAACTAGACTAGTAGATTTGCGATAACGATACAAACTTAAATGAAAAAGCCTAGTTCTAGTGGGAAACATGATTGAAAGCATAGTACTTAGTTTTGTCCTTCTTGATTGTGTGCCTACTCAGTAATCGCTGATTGTCGAAAGACATAAAACTGGTTAAGTTTGTGAACTTTCACAACTTTGCTAAAAAGTTGCTGTGATTGTGCATTTTATTTTGCAAAGATTTAAACTTGTTTTATTTCTTTATTTTGTTTAAGCATTGGACATCCTCTGCGTATACGTGAGTATCGACCTGGATGTTATTGCCTAAACGTTCTGCTTTATTTTCTTTGGTGTTTCGTTTAAGCTTTGGACCTCCTCTGCGTATACGGAAGTATCGACCTGCTGGTTAAAGCCTAAACAACTTCAACTTATTTTTATTTTCTTATTTTGTTTAAACATTGGACTTTCTCTGCGTATACGGAAGTATCGACCTGATTGTTAATGTTTAAACATTATGCTTTGTTTTCGCACAAATCACAGTTGATAAAAGTTTAAAGGCATTACTTGAGTCAGTGTATTGCATGATGAGGGGATATGCTAAGATCGTGGGGTCCATAAGAATTTAGTGCAATATTAATATACCTTAATGTATCGGTAAGCATGTCGAAAGTTTTTAGATTGAGTTTAAGTGGACAACAATATCGTCAATCAATGTGAATCGTTTAGAACTGAAAATGTTTAAAGTTTAACGGTGCTTGTGATTGGTCACATAAACTGATATGATCCTCTTACACAAACTCACAAAAATATTGTTTGTAAATATTTCTTTATTGCATTTCAGTTCTTTCAAAAATCCAAAAGGATTTTAGTGTGTTTTAGCATAAACTATTGAAAAAGTCAAAAAGATTTTCGACAACTGATGTTGAAGAACTGATTTTCGAAATTTCAAGTGCTAAACAAGATGAACTGGTTTGGGAGTGTGTGTGCTGAATTGAAAAATTTTGATTTAAAAAAGAAGTTGAGATTAGTTAATCAGGGTCGTTAATTTGAACTTGATGTAACTATTATTAGTAAGTTTTTCTTATTGATTTAAGTAAAAAACTTATATTTTGTTGAGAATTGTGTAGGTGTTAAGCTGAACAGAGAAAAGCCAGGATTTGATTTCAAAGGCAATAACTAATTCCAGACTGAAAATCCCAGCTTGATGAAAGGGGGAGTCTGACGAGGTTAGAGCTAGAGAAAAGATCCGGTTACATGATTCCGGGAGAAATTCCTGAAGAAGACCGATCAAGATTGAAGAGTCGTCATGTTGAAGACTCTCACTGAAGATTCCGTCAACATTCAAGGGGGAGTCTGTTGGTGCAGTTGTCTGTCGACTTCATCTTCGTTCGAGTCTCAGATTGTGAAAGAGCCCGAAGACCGGTAAATACTGAAGAATGAGAAGACTCGATACTTCAGACTCGTCAACATCCGAGGGGGAGTCTGTTAGTGCATACATCTGTCGACTTCGTCTTGTATCAAGTCTTACATTAGAAGTGTTAGATCATGGCGCGTTATACGAGAAATAGGGTAGGATTTAAGGGTATTTGAGGTAATTTCTCTTGAAGGAGGTAATTCCGTTTGAAAGTGCACCTGGCATTTTCAAACGAAATTAGCATGTTTAATTTCGTTTGAAAGTGGCAGTGACATCTTCAAACGAAATTAGGTTTCCTATAAATACCCTCCATGCGAAATCATTTGTAACCTTCTTGATTCCGAAGCCGAGGTGCTGTCGAAGTGTCTACGTGCTGTAAATCGTTTCAAGATCAATAAACAAGACAATTAATAGTGAATACAAGCTAAACTAAGACAGAATCAATGAATTCCGCCTCTGATTCTGTCTGAGCACTCTTCTGATCGACTCGTTAGGTCGTTTCACGATCCTACACAATGCACTTATAGGATACATTGAGTTTAATCGGATACTTCAAAACGTGCGTTTTCATATGATTAACAAAACACATAACGCTTGGACTAATCCGTCCAATATTTGCGAAGTACCCGCACCGCAACGCATGCGGGTCTTATTACTAGTAAATTAACAAAATGCATGTTAGCCCATTTTCGTTTACAAATTGACTTTGAAGCCTACAGGTCATTAACCAATTAAATTATTCTACGTAATTTCTACATTTTTTATTCAATAGTGCACTAGTTCATATGTCAACTACAACAAATTCTTTTTAGTTCATTTAGTTTTATACTTTACTCAATAAATTAAGTCCATAATAACACAATATAACAATAAAACACACATATCCATAAAATAGTGGTACACATCACCACAAAGTTAAAACTTAAAAACATAGATTATAAAAATTGTAAATAGTCAACAAGTCTAATGGCACAAAATATAAAGAATCTTCAAGAGTCTTTCTCCAACTCGAGTCAACCGGCATACATAAAATGAAGAAAATTTAATAAAGAGTAAATTGTCATTTTAGTCACTGAGGTTTGGCTCAAAATGTCACTTTAGTCCAAATAGCTTTTTTCTCCTTTGAGTCCCCAACATTTACAATTTGTTGTCATTTTGTTCTAACCCACTAACTTTGTTAAAAAAAACTCAGTTTAGTTAAGGGTATATTAGTCAGATTAAAAATATGTTTTGCTTTTTGCCATTTTCATCCAATAATTATTTTGCAATTATGTTTTTTTTTATTTCTTTTTGCCTTTTTCACATAAATATATTTAAAACAATTACTTTAATTAATAAAAATAAAACAATTATTCTTTTAACATATACCCATATGAATTTGATATCACCATCACCACCACCAATTTCTTCTATCTTTCACCACCTCTACCACCGTTCACCATCACCATCCTCCACTGTTAACCATCACCACCATCACCTACTGTTCACAATCACTGTCATCCTCCACCATTCACAACAACAATTGTTCATAACAACATCAAAACCCATCCCGGCCACCAACCCCAAATCAAAACCCACCACACCACAATCCATAACCAAATACACGCATCATTCCCTAAACCACAACCTTCAGATCTGGCAGTCACAACGGAGGTCACCGCCACCGTCATCCTCACATGCGACACCATTAATGGATAGGAGCTCCAGATCACCACACCCATCATCGTCTTCGTCTCACACCATCAAAACCCTAGATTCTCAGTCGTCGTTGTCTGGGTTCACATTGAATGGATGTGGTAGTGGTGGTGGCATCTAGATCTGAACGATGGTGGTTTAGAACACAACCGGAGGTGGTGATGGAGTCTAGATTTCGGTTGTTGCACGTTTGATTTTTCGGTTGTTGGTGGCAAATGATGTTGGTGATGGTTGTGAACGGCGGCAGGTGGTGGTGGAGTTGGTGATTGCAATGACTACTGGTGGTGTGGTGGTGGTTGTTATCACACCCCAACCGATGGCGGAAACATCGGAGTGAGACGAAATAGATTGCTCGAGACAACATAACACTAAAATTGTGACAAGTATTTAAATAATAAATTTCATTCTATTTCTAAAGAATCTATTACAAGGATTTGAAGCAAATACAACAACATGAATAAGGAAATACAATACAATAGGAATACAAAATTTAAAGTGTGTATCTAAGCATCCTACTAGATTCCATGCATCACCAACATCATCGCTAAACCTGCAACATGTTTTAAAAGCATAGTTCAATACAAAGGTATTGGAGAGTACACAAGTTTTAGACTCGTGTTATGTGTATAAAAGTATTTTCAATCCAACATAGCAATTTGGTATACAAGGTCAGACTATCATGCATAACGAAAAGTCAAACCCAAGTGTCCATTAGTATAATAGCATCCCTCGATGTAGCAACATCGAGACCGTAAAGTATGAATAATAGCATCCCTCGATATAACAATATAGAGACCGTAAAGAATAAAACTGTAGGATCGTGTATCTGACCCGAACGAGTCGTTCAGAGGAGTTTTACTTTGTTTCAGAGGCGGAAACTAAGAAACAAAGGTAGAAACAGCTTAATCTTCACTTAAAATACTCTTCTGACTGATAATACAACGATTACAATCAGGACACAAACCGGCAGTACTTCGGTATGATTTTCAGGAACTGTTACAATGATTTCGCTCGGAATAGCTATTTAAAGGCCAAGGGGTTTCGCTTGAAATGATTCAAGCGAAATCACAATGATGTTAATTCCGCTCCAAACTGTTTCAAGCGGAATCTCTGACATTCTCACTTTCAAGCGAAATCAGCTATAAACTCTCCTATTTTCTTGATCTACGTGCCCTGATCTAACCTATCTAGACTAAGACTCGATACAAGACAAAGTCGACAGATGCATGCACTAACAGACTTGCCCTCAGATGTTGACGAGTCTCACGTGTCGAGTCTTTGTAACTTCAGTCTCTATCAGTCTCTGGGCTTCACTCTTTCTATCAGCATCAACAGACTCCCCTTAACAATGTGCTGGCATTCTTTAAGTTCATCAGCATCATCTGCTTCAGGATCGTAGCCTGGCTTTCAAAAATTCAAGATCTTTGCCTGGCTCAGACTTTGTCCACTGAATCGAAACCTGGCTTAATCTTCTATCTACAGAATCCTCAGGTATCGGAACCTGGCTCTTTAAACACAATCTTCTCAGGAGCGATCAACCTGGCTCACTATCACACAGCTTTAATTCCAAGACTGTCACCTGGCTCTCTTCCAGTTCAGGATCATCAACCCAGCTCATACTTAAACCTGCACAAACTCTACCTTAAAGTAAATTTCCCACATTTAACAATTCAATGTATGCACTAACACTGACTCTCCCTCAAAAATAACTCAATAATCTTGATGAACCACTTTAAAATTTGATCAAAACACATTTGATTTTCAAACACATACTTCTTTTCACAAAAATGTCATCATGTTTAGCACTTGGAATTTTGAAAATCAGCTCTCCAACATCAGTTGTCGAAAATCTTTTTGAGTTTTTCAAAAGTTTATGCTAAAACACACCGAAAATCTTTTTGGATTTTTGAATGTAAAGAAATGCAGTAAAGAAATATTTACATACAATATTTTTGTGAGTTTTGTGTAAGAGGATCATATCAGTTCTTGACAAGTCACAAGTACCGTTGAGCTTAGTTACACATTAAGAATTAAACAATTCACTTAGATTGCCGATATACTGATCCACTTAAATTCTCACACAAATTTCAACTGATTCAGGATATGAGTTAGATGTTTTAAGAACTTAAACTCATCCATGTGTCCCACCTCTTGAATATACTCCCGTATCCAGATCCCAATATTCAGTCTTACAGGTGAGTATACCACAGATGATATCTGTAAGGGAATAAATTATAGTACGAAACCGTGAGAGCTCAGGTCAGAACTTCCGTTCAGCAGAGAGATGACGGCTTGACTTTTGGTGTGTCCCCTTTAGAGGATCTTTTGTTTACAACAGCAATGACTATCAATTTTATTGTTTCATCAATTTGCTGAGGGTGGCGCTATTTTTCAAGCAAGCAGAAAGTATTCTCCGGGGACTAGGCCATTGCTTCCGCAAAATAAGAAGTCCCGGGATAATACCCCAGATATCACTGAGCATAAAGACCTAGTATCTCAGAAAGAGGGACCTTTCAAACAAGATTTCAGGGGTTACCTATATATCCAAGTAGTGTTCCCCACGAAATAAGCAAGTTTGAATTTAAGTTTATATCCCAAAAAAAGTTTACTAAATGTGTAAAACCCTATTGGCATATCATCAGTGAGACCGTTTAACACTATTTAAACAATACATTTCTTTAGCATATTGTAACTGTCTACTGATGTACTATCATTTCCTCTTCTTAGACACTAAAACTCATTTTGAATTTTATCATGTTTTTGCCTTTTTCAAATTTTCAAATGTTTTTGGATTTTCTGAAAATTTCTACTCCCCCTAAAATTCAAACACATTAAAGGAAATTTGAAATACAAACTATATAAGAACATTGACAACCGATATCGAATCGCTTCAATTTGCCATCCACTTGGCATAAACAATCAGAACTCCCCCTTACACAAAACTATTTTCTCATTATGATTTCAAAACACTTAAGTTTGTTTTAACCAAAATGATTTTTTCGGAAAATAAGTTTTGTTGATTTTACCACTTGTAGGTTCGGGGTGTGGTTCATCACATTGTCTTTCAAAATACCAATTGTAGAAAATCAAGTACAACTCAATGTCCCTGATTTACCACTTGTAAGAGTAAACCTTTTTACCAGTTGTAGGAATATCACATCTACACAAATTCATTTTAGCAATAACGATGTTGATTCCTGCTTCACACTTACCAACCTGGAAGCTCCGGCAAGTCACACTTATCCTGTAAAAATTCAACTATTTTTAAGATTCAATCACACAATCAATTACTAAGAAAGATGCCGATTCCGGATCCACGATTACTAGCTTGGGATCTCCGGCAAAGTCAGATGTTCAAGGAAAAAGAATTTCCACCCAAGTCTGACCAACCTTGGGTGTTTTTAGCTCCTTTAGCTCTTGTTCAGTTGGGTTAAAAGTTGCTTTCTTTGTTGCGTAAAAATCTTTAACCCCTTTTACTTTCCCATCAAGCATTTTCCCAAAAATTTTCTTAACATTTCCATTGAAAACTTTCTCGACATCAAATTCATTCTTCTCGGAGTAAAATTGATCCGAGATCTCAATCTTACCAACTTTCTGTTTAATCTTCTCAAACTTCAGTGATGGAAATTCATCATCATTCACTGAAGATACAAAATTTACCTCTTTTACCTCACCTTGTGGCTCTTCTGGCTTTGTGGAACCAGAATCATTGCCGACTTTCTCTTCAGACTTCTTAACAACCCACACTTGGTTGTTCTTGGCTTTCCTTTTGTAAAAATTCTTTTTAGAACATTCACCAACCTCATAAGTTGAATTTTCAAACATTTTGAATTTTTCGGTTGGTGGTTCAACATCAACAACTATTTCTTTCAGCTTTTCAGAAACTCCCTGTTTAGTATTAGCATTTTTTGGACAGTTCCATGCAATGTGACCAGCTTCATTGCATTTGAAACAGGTTCGAGTCCCTTTTGGATGAAACACTCCAATTCCATTCCTTTTCTTCTCAGCAAGAAACTCCTGGTTTGATTGTTTCCAGAACGGTTTCTTCTGTTCTTCTTCTGCACTTCCTCCTGAAACAAATTCTGTTTTTGTTTTAGAATTTTTCTCATTTTTATAATTTTCTGGTGGAATAAAACCTAATCCTTTATTTTTGTAGCTACCATTATGGTTTGATTTTTTTTAAAAACCAGAACCAGAATTGTAACCCTTTTTCTTGTTTAATCGTTGTTGTACTCTTGAAGTGTATTTTTTAGGTTTTCCAGTAAGATTTAAATCTTTTATTTCAGAAATCTTAATTTCTGTCATTTTGAAAACCTTTTTGATCATTTCAAATCTAACACTTCTTATTGGAAACTCTTTGTCAGAATATAATTTGTCAGAATCATTTAAAGTGTATGCTACTTCAAATGTTTCATCATCCAAATTTGCTTTTGATAACAAAAACTCTTTACTGTATGCTCGTTTAACCGACGACTTTGGACTGTAGACTGACGAACTTGAACTTCCAGACTCAGACTTCGACTCAGACTCCTCATCAGTATCCAACACCTGATCGACCACCTTTTTTATTAACTCAGACTCATGATCAGTGTCAGACGATGTAAAAGTAACATCAATGTTTTCTGGTAATTCATCAGTTGTGTCGGTTTTTAACTTTATATTGACTGCTTTTTCGAGTTGCTCCGCATTTGGTTTTCTGGGAGAATAACCTTCCCAGATCGGAGGCGGACACTTGTTATAGCTAACACTCGGTTTCTTACCAGTATCCTTCTTCTTAGGCTTCTCATCATCTTTAAAGGCTTCAAAACCTGCAACAGTGGGATAAATTCGATCAATAAGATAATCAGAACTAGAATAACTCTGTAATAATCGTCTGATTCTCTCATTTTCAATCTTTTCATTCTCCAACTCCCGTTGCAGCTTGGCACATTCTTCGATGTAGTGATTTATCGCTTTCTGCTTTGTCATCATCACAGAATTCATCATGGTCAATGCGTCTTCTCTTTCAGAATTTGTCTTTTGAAGACCAGTTAATGTTCTATTCAAAACATCATAAGACTCATTTACATAGTTGAGATTGAACAGTAATTGTTCTTTCATCTTCTCAATCTCAGCTAGCTTCTCTTCTTTTGTTGCGCATTCCTTGCATGGTTCCAAACACTTTGAGCAAGGCTTGATAATTTCCACAATCTTTTCTACTTCAATTGTTTTCACCACCTCAACCACTTTTTCTGCTTCAGTTACCTTTTCTGTTTCAACAACCTCCTCAGCAACCTTTTTAGAATCATCCTTTTGAACAACCTCATCAGTCTTCATTTGCTTTGGATGTTTTGCTGCTCGTCTCTCTTTTAGTTTCTCCAAGCGATCTGCAAAATAAAAATGAAAACTTTCAGGAGAGAGATGAGATTTTGCAATATTAATATGTTTTTCTTCTTCATCATCACTACTATCATCAGTTGGTGATTGATCAAACTTTACTGATTTTTCAGAATTATCATCCGAAGAACCAGAATCAGCTAGTGTTTGATAAAAAACAACTTCTTCTTCTGAACTTTCATCACTTTGTGAACTTTCATCTGCATTCTGTGATCCTTCTTCTGATGAAACAGATGTTTCATCTTCATTCTTCACAGTTTCACCAATGGACTTCATCCATGTGGTAAACATATCTGGTTATTTCACTATTTTAGCAATGAAAGCTTTGAATTCTCCTTTTTCATCAACAAACATATCCCAGCTAAATCCGTCAGGTAGTCTTTCATCATCCTGATTGACTAAGCATACTTTGTTTTCGGGTGATATGTATTTGTTCCAGTTAAAATCCACCAGACATGCTCTCTTTGATTCCTCGATCACTTTTCTACCATGAGCCACCTGTAGTTCTTGCTGTTGTTGCTGACCAACTTGCTGATATATGGCTTTCCGGTAATAGTCATCTTTTCCGAACGGATTCTTTACATCACTAGCTTCTCTGTTCTTGCATTCCCTCTTGAAATGACCTTTCTCCCTGCATCGAAAACAAGTAACTTTAGATTTATCAAAACCTAAAGTAGAAACATGTGCATCAAGAAAGTCATTTCTTCCGGTAATCAGCTTGAATTTTTCAGCTCTTCTCAGAACGCTAGCTAGACACCATTTGATGTGCATAAGTTCCATCTCTTCAGCGTCTATCTGATCGTAATCCTCTTTTGTGAGCATAGGATTCCCGATCCGCCCTGCAACCAAACCTTCATAAGATAGTAGCACGGAACCAAGCAACGCCATGTGATCTTTAGCAACCTCTTTTGAAAAACTTTGACCATCAGGAAGATTCAAAGCAATATTGCATTGTATCACATAACCATTTCCAGTCTTTGTGCTTTGAGAATGGAAGCTTGATGTAGTATCTTTTGGATTGACACTCGGGTATGAAGAGAAACCACTGCTACTTTTAGAACTTTGATCAACTTTTTCAGATGAATCTCCAGCACTAAACGCAGTTTGGATTTTCGGCCTTCTTTCAACTTCTGGAACACTGCCTTTGTAGTACATTTTTGCATCCTGTTGACCACGTGGACTGTTCATCCTTGCGATCTTCTGTTGTTCCAAATCTTGACCCTCAATCTTCTCGATAAACTGAGAAATCGTTAACCCATCATAAACCCCAGTGTTCTTCAAAATCATCAAGTATGTGCCCCATTCCTTTTGTGGTAAAGCGTCAGCTAACTTGTCTACCCACTCTTCACGATCTTTTGTTATACTAAGCATCGACATGGATCGCACCAAGTGGCAGTATCTTTCAATCAGCTTCTTTGTGTCATCTCCCGGTAGACTACTGAATAGATCAAACTCTTTCTTAAGCAAAGCCTTCTTACTCTTAATCATATTCTCACTACCCTCAAACTTGACTCTAAGAGCATCCCAAATTGATTTTGATGTCTTGTCATGTTGAAGCAATATGAAGATGTCTTCTTTGATGGCTTGCTGAAGTAAACTGATCATCATCTTTTCAGCTTTGTACATATCTCGCTCTTTGTCACTGAATTCCGAGAGTTCTTTGATAACTTGCAAATCAGTACGTGGCAGAACATACTTCTTCAGAATACATTCCCATGATCTCAGATGATTTGCCTGAACCCAGTTTTCAAATCTGTCTTTCCATCCGTAGTACTCTTCTATGCTCATCAGTTTCGGGGGCTTTTGTAACGTTCCGGTCTCGTTTTCCAAGTTCATATTCTGAGCAATGGAAGCCGGAGTAGCGGGGATGAGGCGAATGCGTTGTAGAACTCGTTTTCCATGATTCGGGAGCACGTTTTTCAAAAACAGCAACTTTCAAGCGAAATACGTAGTTTGCAGTTCAAGCAAAATACCAAAGTACGATTTCAAGCAAAATAACAATCAAATCACTTCAAGCGGAATCTCCAATTGGCAATTTGGAGCGAAATCTCAACTAATTTTCAAGCGAAATATCTGATTTGGCAGCTTGGAGCAGAATCAGCAAAAATTTTGAAGCGGAATCAACCCTTTGGAGCAGAAACAGACAATCTCAAGCGGAATTAGTGTACTTTCGAGCAGAATACCAGGTATTGCTTGAAAATATTCAAGAGGAATAAGAGATCTCGAGCGGAATCTCAGCAATCCGTTCAAGCGGAATCTGTTCGAAGGTCCATTTCACCACTTTTTAAGCTAAATTTTACTGTGAAACTCTCAAGGGTTTGTTAGTATGTATTTTTACACAAACTGAGAAAAAATGATCCGATTTTGACCATTAAATCTTGTTCTGTTGAAGAAAGAAGGTGTAGAAGTAAGAAATCTTGATGAAAGTAGCCTGTAATCTGCAGAACTCCTCCTCTTGAGCTCTGATACCACTTGTAGGATCGTGTATCTGACCCGAACGAGTCGTTCAGAGGAGTTTTACTTTGTTTCAGAGGCGGAAACTAAGAAACAAAGGTAGAAACAGCTTAATCTTCACTTAAAATACTCTTCTGATTGATAATACAATGATTACAATCAGGAAACAAACCGGCAGTACTTCGGTATCATTTTCAGGAACTGTTACAATGATTTCGCTCGGAATGGCTATTTAAAGGCCAAGGGGTTTCGCTTGAAATGATTCAAGCGAAATCACAATGATGTTGATTCTGCTCCAAACTGTTTCAAGCGGAATCTCTGACATTCTCACTTTCAAGCGAAATCAGCTATAAACTCTCCTATTTTCTTAATCTACGTGCCCTGATCTAACCTATCTAGACTAAGACTCGATACAAGATAAAGTCGACAGATGCATGCACTAACAAAAACTTAACAAAACCCAGCCGGGTGGTGTGTTACTCCTATAGCGCTATAATTGTTAAGGCGGGTTAACAAGTAGTATGAATTCTAGCATGAACTTAAGCATAACAAAGCATGTATAACGGATTGAATGAATAAAGCAAATTTGTGTGAATCGTGCATTTTAACAAGTAAAACATGTTGCACCCAAAGTGTGTTTAAGGGAAAAGGGGTCAAGTGTACTCAAAAAATTGCATATGCTTTCCGATTATCCAATTGTTGACGAGCAATGAGATTAGGAGATCGAATGTATAAGGGTTAAATTTCAAGGTATGTTTAGAGTCGAGCTTCGGAATTTAAAACATAAGAATTGAGCATATGAAAGTAATCATCTTTTAACACATAATACTTGTTTGACACTATGAAACCCCAAGGGTTAGAATGTTTTCATGGGTAGAACACCCATTAGAATCATAACAAGTTTTAGGTCTTAGATGATGCAATCTAGTACTTTGACGAATGAACACAAATTCATCATCAAAGGTTTGAATATTTGGATAGTTTATACAAGTATTATATAGGTTATGTAATATACAATAATAAGTCCAATACTTCAATATTTCAAGCATGAGGTAGGAGGATGAATCCCCCATTTAGGTACCTCTTTAAGTGTCATAGAAATCATGTAAGAGGTAGGAATAAAAGTCTTCCATTTAGGCACCTCTAAGTGTTCACCACTACACTTGATGTTTTGAACATACAAGGAGGGTCATCAACTACAAGTAATAAAAGAATACTAAACACTAATCTATAAGAAATCATCAAGCAATGTGTGGATTTTATGTAGGACAACCCAAGTTAATCCTAAATCACACTTACGTCAAATCTTGAACTTAAACATCACTTGTGGGTTAAACCCTTGAACAAAACAGAAAGTTTGTGAGGTTTACACCTCTGATTTTACATGTCTCAACCTTGTTTTTAAGCCTAATTAACCATAGATGTGGTTATAAACATAAGGACATAAGTTTGAGATGAGTTTCCTCAAGTTTAATCAAGTTTATCAATGTTTGAATCAAGAACAGAAAAATCAGTCTACTTTGGAACCCTTTTGGCGACGTTCCAGGCTCTGGTTTTCCATGGAAAACCCACGGAAACGTAGCTAAGGTCATTACAAAGAAGTAGGAAAAAGAATCGAGTGAATCGGATAAGAATTGAGTGAGTTATGCTCATTTTCGTAAGAGGTGCTGAATCTGCTAGAACTCTTGCTTTCAAAGAAGTAGGAAAAAGAATCGAGTGAATCGAATAAGAATTGAGTGAGTTATGTTTTGAGAGTTTTTAGTGTTGCAAAAGTGGTAGGGAGGCTGGTTATAAGTGGTATTTATAGGGGGAAGGATTAGGGTTACGTTGGGTGAGAATTTAGTACAATTAGGTGAGAGTTTAAGCAATAAAAAAAGAAATAATTCAGCCATAGTTGGCTGATTGCAAGGGCTGTTTGGCAGCTTTTATAATTATTATTTTTTGTTGTTGTTTAAATGATGTAAAATGTATAAATAAGAGGTATTTTATATAATTACGATGCTACATAAAGCCTAATGTGCATTTAACATGTTATCAAGGCCTAAAAGGATTAAGAGACATGTTTTAATTACACTAACTTGCGATATATTAAGTGTGTCATATGAAACAAGTATGAATGATTTACATTTAGGTATTAATCAAGCGAAAAGCATATAACTTAATTTTATAATCGAATAACCAAGTGTTTGAACCTACGAAAGATTTAAGAATTGCGAATACACGATCATTGTTTATGAATTAAACATACGTTTATGTGAATTTCGAACCATGTATCAAACGAGTGCACGTAACAATGTATAAACATGTATAAACGATGTATAAAAGATTCGTTTCATTACGATCAAAGTCTCGGATTTTACAACGATACAACGAAATACGATTACAAGGAATACAAGATTTCCAAAAATAGAAATACAAGACGAGACTTTCTAATTATGGAAAGTACGAAGAAGCAGGGCGTTACAGTTGTAGCAGTAGAGTGGTGGTGGTAGCTTGCAATGGGGATGTTGATGGTTGCAGAAAAGTCATAAAGGCTTTAAAAATGCACGTACAGAAATATATATAAATAATAGGGGAATTGGCTTGTAATAATCTCAACTAGACGTCATTGATCAAAATGACTACGTATAAGAATGTATATTTACGTTTTAGTAGGTTTCGCTCGCGCACAGGTACGAATGTATGAATTATGAGTATGAATAAAAGTATGAGCATAAGTATAAGTTTAAGTATGAATACGCATGTGAGTAAAAGTATGAACATAAAACGTATGGGTATGAATATGAATATGAGTACAAATATGAGCATAAAACGTATAGGTATGAATATGAATATGAGTACAAATATGAGCATAAAATGCATGGGTATGAATATGAATATGAGTATAAGTATAAGCATAAAACGTATGGGTATGAATATGAATATGAGTATAAGTTTAAGCATAAAACGTATTGTTATGAGTATGAGTGCAAGTACGAATAACAATGATTGCGTATATAGTATTATTTGAAACAAAACGAATTTAAGCATATAAAACAATCAAAAGGTTGAGTTTATAAATACGAACGATATAAATGAAATTATCGTGAGATATCGACTAAAATGTGCACGATGATATGCATGTATAGTGGTTTAAGCAAAACGTCGAGTTTATAGAATCAAAATAGATTGAGTTTGGTTTGGAAGATAGAATGTAGTTTGTAAATGTGAGAGGATATAAATTACTCAATGGTTATGCATAACATCTTTTGTAATGAATGGAAATGCTACTTTTGTTTTTTTTTTAAATAATTTACGTAATTTGAAGATTATCGGTCCCCATGAAGTCTTCTTGCCCACGCGTTTTGAGATTTGAATGACGAATTTAGCGGTGTAGGAAAAGGTTTTCGAAAATAATAGGTTCGCTTTGTTGGTATCAAAACAAGAAGTTTTTGAATTGTGGAGGTTCTTGGGAAAACGTTGATTCTTAGAAAAGAAATTTAGCAAAATGGACTTAGTGATCATTGAAAAGAGTTTTAACAATTTATTTGTTGATGTTGAAAAGAGTCTTTGGTAAAACGATCATATAACATCTATAAGATCTTATAAGTATATGAGGAAAGTTTAGTATGGTGATATAACGTGAAGGTGTTGTAGTGATTAAGTCGAATATGAAGTTCATGGGCAAGAGATTCATTGGACCGATTAAATTGATAGGTAGCATTTCATAAGGTTTTGAAATTCGGGTAATAAAACGTTTTAAGACATGATTAAGAATCTCGTGTATATGAGTTGGGTGAAAATAGATTGTAGGATAGGAAGTACATTTGATAAAACAGTGTATTTTGAAATTGATATAAGTAGGTATTTCGATAAATGATAAGTGATTTAGGTATAAAACATGATTGTGTTGGCATGATAAGGTATTTTGAAGGAAAGTTTTGGTAACGATCACCTAGGTAAGGGAATCACCCCTAACTCGTTGGTGAGATCGTTTTTTTTTTTAAGGGAGTGGAGTTAATCGTCAAGGTAAGGAAATCACTCCTATCTCGATGCGATGTCTCCATTTTGTGGTTATAAGAAATGTAAATCTAATTGGTGACGTTTTCGAATTCATGCAAGTGTATAAATGTATGAAAAAGGATTAAATGTATAAATGTATGAAAAAGGTTTAATATGTTGTGTGTGTGAGAAGAATATAGCGAAAGTAAATTTGAATTTGAAAGATTGCATCATATATGATAATAATAGAAACACATATTTGATTAAAATTTGGATGGTTCCAAAACGGAACTTTGACTACCCAAAGTGGTCGAAAAGTCTTTCGAATTTGAGGAGCATGCTTTGGCCTAATAGATGGAATACTTTCGCCGACAAGTCGGTTAACGGTATTTACCCTTCCGGTTACTACATGTCCCAAATCAATCGAAATTTCGAGACTTGGCGGGATTTATGAAAAATCAAGGAGTTGAACTAGTCGGCAAGGTGCGGGTTTCACCCCTAACTTGACGATTTCGTATCCTAAGTGTGGTTGGTACTCGTCGGGTCAAAATTTAATTTCAACACTTTGACGAGGGTCCACTAGAATTTGAAATTTGAATTTCTCCATCAAGGTGAGGATTTCACTCCTAACTTGATGGTAAATTTCATGTAAAAAGGAAAGTAGATGAATTGAGAGTTGTTCACCAAATTGTGGGTTTCACGCCTATTTTGGTGATGTTGTCTCGTTTGTGCATTACGAGTGGTTTTGTTTTAGTATAATCGAGTAAAAAGACGTATGTTAAAAATAATAATAACAAGTATAAGCACATAAAGCATTTCAAGAAATTAACACGTAAAAGACATTGCAAGAATAGCACATAAAGATGTTTCATAAAAATAGCATGTGAAGCAAGTATGGTCGAATTTGGTGCTTAACTATAGACTAGGTCAAAAGCATGGCATTTTTTTTCCTAATTCCCTATAGTTATGGCTCTGATACCAATTTGTCACACCCCAACCGATGGCAGAAACATCGGAGTGAGACGAAATAGATTGCTCGGGACATCATAACACAAATAATTGTGACAAGTATTTAAATAATAAATTTCATTCCATTTCTAAAGAATCCATTACAAGGATTGGAAGCAAATACAACAACATGAATAAGGAAATACAATACAATATGAATACAAAATTTAAAGTGTGTATCTAAGCATCCTACTAGATTCCATGCATCACCAACATCATCGCTAAACCTGCAACATGTTTTAAAAGCATAGTTCAATACAAAGGTATTGGCGAAGACACAAGTTTTAGACTCGTGTTATGTGTATAAAAGTATTTTCAATCCAACATAGCAATTTGGTATACAAGGTCAAACTATCATGCATAACGAAAAGTCAAACCCAAGTGTCCACTAGTATAATAGCATCCCTCGATGTAGCAACATCGAGACCGTAAAGTATGAATAATAGCATCCCTCGATATATAAATATCGAGACCGTAAAGAATAAAACTTAACAAAACCCCGTCGGGTGGTGTGCTACTCCTATAGCGCTATAATTGTTAAGGCGGGTTAACAAGTAGTATGAATTCTAGCATGAACTTAAGCATAACAAAGCATGTATAACGGATTGAATGAATAAAGCATATTTGTGTGAATCGTGCATTTTAACAATTAAAACATGTTGCACCCAAAGTGTGTTTAAGGCAAAAGGGGTCAAGTGTACTCACAAAATTGCATATGCTTTCCGATTATCCAATTGTTGAAGAGCAATGAGATTAGGAGATCGAAGGTATAAGGGTTAAATTTCAAGGTATGTTTAGAGTCGAGCTTCGGAATTTAAAACATAAGAATATAGCATATGAAAGTAATCATCTTTTAACACATAATACTTGTTTGACACTATGAAACCCCAAGGGTTAGAATGTTTTCGTGGGTAGAACACCCATTAGAATCATAACAAGTTTTAGGTCTTAGATGATGCAATCTAGTACTTTGACGAATGAACACAAATTCATCATCAAAGGTTCGAATATTTGAATAGTTTATACAAGTATTATATAGGTTATGTAATATACAATAATAAGTCCATTAGTTCAATATTTCAAGCATGAGGTAGGAGGATGAATCCCCCATTTAGGTACCTCTTTAAGTGTCATAGAAATCATGTAGGAGGTAGGAATAAAAGTCTTCCATTTAGGCACCTCTAAGTGTTCACCACTACACTTGATGTTTTGAACATACAAGGAGGGTCATGAACTACAAGTAATACAAGAATACTAAAAACTAATCTATAAGAAATCATCAAGCAATGTATGGATTTTATGTAGGTCAACCCAAGTTAATCCTAAATCACATTTACATCAAGTCTTGAACTTGAACATCACTTGTGGGTTAAACCCTTGAACAAAACAGAAAGTTTGTGAGGTTTACACCTCTGATTTTACATGTCTCAACCTTGTTTTTAAGCCTAATTAACCATAGCTGTGGTTATAAGCATAAGGACATAGGTTTGAGATGATTTTCCTCAAGTTTAATCAAGTTTATCAATGTTTGAATCAAGAACAGAAAAATCAGTCAGCTTTGGAGCCCTTTTGGTGACATTCGAGGCTCTGATTTTCCAGGGAAAACCCATGGAAACGTAGCTAAGGTCAATACAAAGAAGTAGGAAAAAGAATCGAGTGAATCGGATAAGAATTGAGTGAGTTATGCTCATTTTCGTAAGAGGTGCTGAATCTGCTCGAACTCTTGCTTTCAGCTACGGTTTGGAGGATGTTTTGAGAGTTTTTAGTGTTGCAAAAGTGGTAGGGAGGCTGGTTATAAGTGTTATTTATAGGGGGAAGGATTAGGGTTAAGTTGGGTGAGAATTTAATACAATTAAGTGAGAGTTTAAGCAATAAAAAAAGAAATAATTCAGCCATAGTTGGCTGATTGCAAGGGCTGTTTGGCAGCTTTTATAATTTTTTTTTTTTTTTGTTGTTGTTTAAATGATGTAAAATGTATAAATAAGAGGTATTTTATATCATTAAGATGCTACATAAAGCCTAATGTGCATTTAACATGTTATCAAGGCCTAAAAGGATTAAGAGACATGTTTTAATTACACCAACTTGCGATGTATTAAGTGTGTCATATGAAACAAGTATGAATGATTTACATTTAGGTATTAATCAAGCGAAAAGCATATAACTTAATTTTATAATCGAATAACCAAGTGTTTGAACCTACGAAAGAATTAAGAATTGCGAATACACGATCATTGTTTATGAATTAAACATACGTTTATGCGAATTACGAACCATGTATCAAACGAGTGCACGTAACAATGTATAAACATGTATAAACGATGTATAAAAGATTCGTTTCATTACGATCAAAGTCTCGGATTTTACAACGATACAACGAAATACGATTACAAGGAATACAAGATTTCCAAAAATAGAAATACAAGACGAGACTTTCTAATTATGGAAAGTACGAAGAAGCAGGGCGTTACAGTTGTAGCAGTAGAGTGGTGGTGGTAGCTTGCAATGGGGATGTTGATGGTTGCAGAAAAGTCATAAAGGCTTTAAAAATGCACGTACAGAAATATATATAAATAATAGGGGAATTGGCTTGTAATAATCTCAACTAGACGTCATTGATCATTGCCGGTCTCACCTTTAAATATTCCCCATGCCAGTCTCACCTTTCACTTATTTTTCCTCCACCGGTCCTCAGTTAAAAAACTTAACGGAGTTAAGTTTTTTTTCTGAATTACAAACTGACGTTTTAGGGCTTTTGATCAGAACGAGGATACGAGTCGAATGATGCAAAACTTACCTTCAAATTGTGCTCCAAGCAATGAAAACGGTGCTTTAATTCGGGTTTTTAAACTTCCAATTCACAAAAATCAAATCGTTTGGAGGAGTACCGTTTCGAGGTAAGTTTTACATCAATAGAGTCGTATTCTCGTTCTGATCAAAAGCTTTAATACGTTAGTTTGTAATTCGAAAAAAAAAATTAACTTTGCTATGTTTTTTTAACTAAGGACCGGTGGAGAAAAAATAGGTGAAAGGTGGGACTGGAATAGGGAATATTCAAAGGTGAGACTAGCAATGGTCAATGACGTGTAGTTGGGATTATTACAGGCCAATTCCCCTAAATAATATATTGTGTTTTATTTTTTAACTTAAAAAGGTTTTTTTGTGTGTATATAACTATATATATATATATATATAGGGAAAGTGTACTGTACAAATGCGCTTATCGTACATTACGTACGCTACAATCTCAACCGTCAGATCATCTTCCCGCATTGAAAATCGCATGTTGTTTTTTTTTTTTTTTTTGTAATAATTTCGCATGTGATAATTTTGATGAAATAGCAGGTTGTTTTTTTGTAACAATTTCGCATGTGATAATTCAATTTCGCATGTGAAAATTTTGATGAAATAGCAGGTTGTTTTTTTGTAACAATTTCGCATGTGATAATTCAATTTCGCATGTGATAATTTTGATGAAATAGCATGTTGGTTTTTTGTAACAATTTCGCATGTGGTAATTCAATTTCGCATGTGATAATTTTGATGAAATAACATGTTTTTTTGTAACAATTTCGCATGTGGTAATTTGATGAAATCGCATGTGTATAATCTGTGTGTGTGTTACTGTTCATCTTCTTCGATTGTTGGTCGATCATTGTCAGTCTTCTTCCGTTTGACCCTTACAACTCCCAAACTAGTAGTTCTTATTATCGATATCGCACCAAAAGGAACGAAGGGAGGTTGGGGAAGAAGAATTTCAGGTTTTTTCAATTTGATTTAGGGTTTGATTTTTGAACTATCATCGGTCAATTACAGAGATTTATGACCTCGCAATGACGTTTTTTAACCTTCCTGATATGATTTAGATATATTAAAATGATTAATTTAATCATTTAAATTAGTTTCGCCCGCGTTTGATCGATTGAAGATCGTACGGCTGAAGGCATTGCGTACATAATGTAGGATAAGAGGTATTGTACGTTAACCGGCCTCTATATATATATATATATATATATATATATATATATATAGGGGAAGGTTCAAATGAAAACCACTAGTTATTGTGAAAACTCGAAAACTAATTAAAAACCACTAAAAAGGAGGGGGGAGACTTTTAATGAAGGAGGGGTAAAATTGGAAAAAAAAATATATAACTTTTCAAACATTTCTCATTTCTCCATACGTTATCATTTTAAAACAAAAATGGCACCATAAGATCACAAATTTTTTTATCTTTCATTCAAGTATATTCGAGCATATTTTTTATGACATAAAAAAAGATTTATGGTGTCGTCTTGTTTTTCAATACTATTATTATAGTAGTGCACATGTGCAATATAACATGTACTACAATTGCATTACATGCTTAAAATTAGCTTTTTAAGTCTAGTTTTAGCTTTTAGGGTTAGTTTTTTTTGGAGGTTTAGGATTAGGATTAGCTTTTTGGGTGTGTGGGGGAGGGGGGTTTAGGTTTTTGGGGGGGTGGGGGTGGGGGGTTTAGGTTTTTTTCGGGTTTATGTTTAGGGTTTAGTTTTAGGTTTTCGGGAGGGTGGGGGGTGGGGGGGGTTAGGTTTTTTGGGGGGGTGGGGGGTTAGGCTTTTGGTGGGGAGGGTGAATTTAGGTTTTTGGGGGGGTGGGGGTGGGGGTGGGGGGTTTAGGTTTAGGTTTTTGGGGGGTGGGGGGGGTTTAGGTTTTTGGGGGGTGTCGGTGGGGGGGTGGGTTAAGTGGTTTAGGCTTTCCCTATTAGTGTACTACACATGTGCAGTACAACCAAAAAAAAAATTTTTTTTTTTTTTTTTGAAATTTTTTTTTTCATATATAAAAACCATTGAAATTTATAAAAAAAAATTGAAAAAAAATTTTTTTTTTTTTTTGTGTGTTTTTTAGGCTTTTTTTTAGTTAGTTTTCGAGTTTTCACAATAAAAGTGGTTTTTCATTTGAACCATCCCCTATATATATATAGGGAGGGGCTCATACGAGAACCACCCTTATTGTGAGAACCTTGAGAACCAATGTGAACACAACCTAAAATAGCTAAAAAAAACCTAACCCCCACCCTCCAAAAACCTAAACCCCCCCCCCCCACCCCCCCCCCCCCCCCCAAAAAAAAACCTAAACCCCCCCCCCCCCCCCAATCAATCAATCAATCATACCCAGTAAAATCCCACAAATAGCAGAGCTATTGGTAGGGTCTGGGATGGTGGGATGTAGGCACACCTTACCCCTATCCCTAGGGATAGAGAGGCTGCTTCCAGTGAGACCCTCGGCTCCAAAATAACCAGGAAAGAAAGAGAGAAAAAATATAGAACATGAGGTGTGTGTGTGTGTGTGGAGCTATCAATATAACATGGGTGGTAAAAGAGTGCACGGTAAACAAGACAAATATAACAACACAGAAAGCGTATACAAATATATACAAATCTACGACTATATACTACCCCTAAAAACACAATTGAACCATCTCCTAGAAATCTTTAACCTTAATCCTCCGTCTCCACGAGCTCCTATCATGGACCATGTTCTCAGAGAGGTGCGATTTTTGCAAATCCTGCCTAATACGCTCATCCCAAGTGATTTTGGGTCTGCCTCTACCCCTCCTCCCCTCCACCACGAGAGTTTCAACTACTCTAACTGGCTCTATAGTCTGCCTCCTCTTCACATGCCCAAACCATCTCAATCTTCCCTCCTTTATCTTATCTGATAAATTAGCTACTTCTAACCTCTCCCTAAAAACATCATTTCTTATCCGGTCTAACCTTGTGTGCCCACACATCCATCTTAACATTCTCATCTCTGCCACCTCCATCTTGCGTGCTTGTACTTCCTTAATGGCCCAACAGTCGGTTCCGTATAACATAGCAGGTCTAATTGCAACTCTATAAAATTTCCCTTTCAATTTTGTTGGGAACCTTCTATCGCACAATACCCCAGTGGCAGCTCTCCACTTACACCATCCAACTTGGATGCGGTGGGCAACGTCACAATCTATCTCCCCATCCCTCTGAACAAACGATCCTAGATACCCCCCCCCCCCCAAAAAAAAAAAAACCTAAACCCCCTCCCCCACCCCCCCAAAAACCTAAGCCCCCCCCCCCCCCCACCCCCCCCCCCAAGCTAAAATGCTAAAAACTAAACCCCCAAAAAATTCTAAAAAAAAATCTAAAAAAATCTAAAAAAAATTTTTTGATTTTTTTAATATTTTTTAAGTTAAAATCGCTACTTTTCGAAGCCAAAAAAAAAAAAAATTTTTTTTAAATTTTTTTTTTTTTTGCTTCGAAAAGTAGCGATTTTTTTTATAAAAAATATTAAAAAATTCAAAAAAAAAAATTTTGTGTGATTTTTTAGCTATTTTTAGGCATTTTTGGTGTGTTCACATTGGTTCTCGCGGTTCTCACAATAAGAGGTGGTTATCGCATGATCTTCTCCCTATATATATATATATATATATATATATTATATTTTTATCTTTTATATAAAAAGTAAAAAAGAAAGTGAGAAGGTAAAAAAGATCTGGATGAAAATGGCAAATACCAAACTATATCTAGTGAACTGACCAAAATACCTTTGAGTTAACGGTTTTTATTTGTTTACGTTTTTTTTCTGAACACCCCTACCATATAGCGATAAGACATTAGGCTCGATTGTTAATTTTGAACGTCGTCTTCGTCTCATTTAATTAATTAAAGTATTTTATTATATTTTCATCTTAACTCATAAAATACAAATACAAATACTAATTTATTTATAATAATATCGTTGCATTTATATTCTTATATCGTTTTTGAACAGAGTTTTTTACACTAATAATTTTAAACTATTACTTTTTATATCAGTAATTTTAAACTATTACTTCTATTTTTTTTAGAACGACAACTTTCTTGTGTTAGGCTAACGCACCCTTTATATTGGAGAGTGTCGTTGGCTCACTCCGACCAGACTATGTTGTCTTAATCGGGGTCCACTCTGTCTCGTTCACTCAGGAAAGCATACCGCCAACTAGCACTTGACAGCCATTGTGCCGCTCTGGTATATATAGTCAACATTTTATATTGGGATTAAGTTGGGCTCTTTTAAGACTAAAGGGTATGGAGAAGATGGGCTCGGATGGGTTGAGCCGACACGTAGGCGCCACGTAGGAGTGGCTTGGATGGGATGAACCTAGAGGGGTGGAGAGGGATGGAGGATGAGGCCCCACAACAATAAAAAAATATAAAATTTTAGAGAGAGATAGAGAGAGAGGAGAGACAAAGATAGAGAGAGAGAAGAAAGGAGCCTCGACTGAATCGGCGTGGGGGAGACGAATGAGCCGGGCCGGGGCTAAGGGGGGCGGTGTGGGGGCTCGGCGCCGGAGCTAGCCGGGGCTAGCCGACCCCCATACCCATTAGCCTAATAAATTCAACCGGTTTACCTAGATCTCGCTTTGCAGCCTTACCTGACTAAGTCAGAGCATAGCAATCAGCATCTTCTTCATCATCATACCCTGTAAGTACTGTGTTAATATGTCACTCACTTCGATTTTCTGTTAATATCAATTTTGTTTGTGCTCTTTTTGTTAATGTTCTTACTTTCTTTTTTGCTTAAAAAAGAAAAGTCTTTTTTCTTTTGCTCTTTATCTTCAGCTTTTTACACCAACTTCACAATAACACTGTTGATAAATTGCTGCTATGTTAAACATAGAAGTAGGGATTGCAATGCAATCAAACCCGATATATTTGAGACAGGTATGGGAATGGGTATACAGGTATGAGATTATTTTTAAAAATTATAAGGGGTATTGGCAATGTTGGAAAAATCATGATTAATCGGCGACTAGTTGCTAGTCGAGCGGGAGATAATTAATAGGTGCGTTAGTCGCCAGTCGGCCTTACTCAAGCAAAAATCTGTGGTTCGGATGCCAAACCATTAAATTCAAGCTAGATTTCGGCCATGACCTGTAAATTATGGTGATTAATCATGATACTTAAAAAATGGGTCAGGGAGGGGTTTAAACCTATCTACTTAAAAGAAATTACATGTAAAAAATGTGTGTGTATAGATAAAACTGAAACTTATGTATAAAATTCTCAATCCGATTAATCGCTTGTCGGTACCCCACCGGCCGACTAGCGTCTAGCGATTCTTACATATAAAAATCTCAATCCGATTAATCCCATGATTATGTGATATACCGGTTTACCTAAAAATATATACCCGTTTATTCTCGATAATATACCCAAAATTATTTTCTTTTTATTTTTTACTTTATAGGTATCGAGTACTAATTAATTAATCTAAACCATGTGAAAATGACCATGGTTTTTTTTATGTTCATAGATTTATGCCATTTTATATTGGTTTTAGGAGAGTAGAATGTATACATTATACAATTGATTAATGGATACTTATAAAAAGTTTAGCCAAATCACTAATTTTGTTTTAAGACAAACTTTTCCACACCTAAATACCACTGTTTGAACACACCCCACTTTTACAGGGGACAAGCATTATACCACCACACCACTTAGGTCCTGCTCGGTCTAACAATCGGCGTAGGACCCAAAAATCTCAGATACATTAAATCCGAAAATCTTATCAGTAACACCATCTTGCAAGTCATGAAAAACATCACTAGCAACAAGTATATTAGTGGAGTATTAAGTAGTTGTTTTCTGTTCTCTGTTGTTTTCATGTAGCCAAACTTTGGCATTAATCTTTTTAAATTTCAATGAATACAAACAAGTTTTGTCTACGGTTAGTGACTTTATCTACCTTCTATGTTGACATTATCTCAATATAGCATATTCGAAGTCAACAGGCTTCGCATCTAACTTTCTGTTGATACCATGATATGTTACTGATGTGTTCGTAATTTTGGTCACTATATAATAAGTATCCGAGTTAACTCAGTATGTTTATCAAGTTGCAGATCTTCGTCCCGAGATCCAGAATGGGTAACAATCATATAATCACCCATCTACCGATTTACAAAGCTGCATTACATGACGATTGGGATTCTGTAAGTGAAATGTTCAAAAATGATCCAGGCCTAACGACCAAACCGATAACAATGTGGGGGAGACGCCGTTACTCATCGCCATTGGGACAGATCGCTCCCATCGTTTTGTGGAGAAGCTTGTGAAACGGCTCATTGATGTTGGTGCCAAGGATAAGTTAATTATGGGGAATCAAGATGGAACTAACCCACTCCACTATGCTGCTATGGTTGGAAACACGACTGCTGCAAGGCTTTTGGTGGAACATGCAGCGGATATGACACATGTTCCGAATTTTGATGGTAATAATCCATTGAATATGGCCGCCTTGCATGGAAACAAGGAGACGCTGAAATACTTGCTGACGGTGACTCAAGATTTACTTCCGGAGGAGGGGGGGAGTAGTCATTATACTGGAGTTGCTGGCGGAGATCTCATTACTCTCACTATTATGAGTGGATTCTACGGTAAGACCGATTTTCCCAGGAGATGAACACAAATTCTTTGTCACACATAATCATGTTGGGTTGACTTTGTTGATGCAGATGTGGCGTTAGACATCATCGATCTGCACCCAAACATCGTGTTGGAAAAGGACCACGACGGCAAAACGGCTTTGCAAATATTGGCTCAAAAACCAGAAATATTTCCAAGTGGAAGCAAGCTTGGATTTTGGACACGATTCATATATCCATGTAAATCTCTCTCTCTCTCTCTCTCTCTCTCTCTATATATATATATAGAGGTCAGTTAACGTACAATGCGGCTTAATGTACATCACGTACGACAGATAATTATGCACGTTCATTTGAAAATCACGCACGTTATAAACTAAAAAACCCAAATCACGCATGTTGGAAAACATTAATCACGCATGATGAAAACATTAATCACGCACGTTATACACATAATCACGCATGTTGTCGTACGTGATGTACGTTAAGCGGTAATGTATTTTACACTTTTCCTATATATATGGTTATCTTGATAATACTAAATATTGCGAGAACCGTAAGAACGAATGAAAAAAAACCAATCAAAATCAATTTTTTTTAATACAAACTTCATTATAGTTAAAATGCAACATTAAATAAAGAATTTACTCTTTAAATAATTCACCTTTCGTCTCAAAATCGCTCTTAATAAAGTTTTTACACATGTGTAAATACAACAAATTTACACATGTGTAAATGGTAAACTTACACATGTGTAAATTTTCATTATTTTCGAATACATGGAAATTTAATAGTGTAAATCTAATTTCTAATATTTTATTTGAATAATAATGATAAATGTAAAAAGAAATTTTGAATTTGAAATGTTTTTAACCAAGTTTTTTGCGGTTTTTTCATTCGTTCTCACGGTTCTGGCGATATTTAGCGTTCTCATTTAAACCTTCCCCTATATAGATATCTCATTTAAATTTCAGTGGGTTGGGTTCAGGTGAACTGAGCCCGGACCTATGTATGTAGGTCCGCCCCTGGTTGTATATGTAGCTCGTGAACTACATATATATCACACCGTATGAGCTACATATGTACCTTCACGAGCTACACATGATTTTTTTTTTAAATTTGCTTGGTTGATAGTGGTTGCCTCAAGTTCTCAAGTAATTTTGTGGTTCTCTTGTGATCCGCACCCTATATATGTATATATGTTACAATGTACAAATTGAATTTGATAGTTTTCTTGTGTTTGTTTGGTGCAAGTGATACCTGTGAAGAAGAGAGGTAGACACACTAATGAAATCAACATCTTGTCAAGAACTTTTGACAAGGTAAGCTATTATATCGATCATTGTATAATGCATATATCACAAAAGTAGGTTAAAACCCATAAAAGAAATATTAAATAGCTAGTATTGGAGATTTAGGAATTATATAACGATATTTTGAGATAAAGTATGACTGAAATTACCTATAAGAAAATATTATATAGTTAGTAATGAAATTTTAGGAAATGTTATATTTATTACTATTGCCTTTTTCAATAACTTTTTTTTAATTTAAGAAATAGAATGCGAATGGGTGAAATGAGAGAAATGGGAAAAAGAATTTTGGGCTCGTAGAATCATGACACGTAACGTAGTCGGTTACTTATTTATTTATTAGATAGATAGATGGATAGATTGATAGATGGCACTCATGTTATAAGAAAATTATCCTGGACCCCCTGAGATTTCCAAATTATAACTACTAACCATTTGGACATTTTCTTTTCAACAGTTTACTGCTGGATTTTGGAGCGCCCTTCAATACGTGGGTAATATATAATTATAACTGTTTATGGTAATGTATCAGTCTCTGAATCTTAAGTTCTTGACATACTTTTTGTAAATATTGTAGCTCCAACAATCACGTATATCCACGATATCAAAGTAAACAATAATCTGAGCAGCTTACTTGTAGAACGTATTTGCAAAATTGTTATAAAACAGGTCGATCATGGCATAGCCTGGAACATATTCGGATCTGCAATAGCTAGTGCTGTCACATATGGGATTTGGGCTTAAATAGCTAAAACAAATTAAATGATTTTAACTGATTTTATTATGTATATATGGTTATTTATAATTGGCATTTGGGCTTAAATAGCTAAAACAAATTAACTGATTTTATTGAAGGGCAACTGTGCCAAGTATCCCTCATTGTGATCTTTTGTTTCTATGGTAAAATGTTTTCCCTACATCTTTATTATTTAACGAATCTTGAATCTCTAATACAAATGCTACTGTACCTACTACCTAGTAATAATTTGAATTTCAGTTGAGCCTTTAAATTGTTAAACGTAGAGTCCTTTTTAGAACCAAAATCTATCTAGTATCTAATGCTTTAACTGATGTTTATCGGCATTCAGTAAATGGATGAAAACCGTCAAAAAGTCGTTGATATTGTGAAACATCATCTAATAAGAATAAATCGAGATTATTGTGGGATGATTTTACCGTCAACAAGAATCTTACAATCCCCGCGATACTAGTGATGAACTTCATGAAGAAGTTAAACCAAACACCTTTTAAAAAAACTACTTATTGACTTATTGGCTCATAAGCTAACCCAAACACTTTTTTAAAAAGTCCTTTTCAAAAAGTCATAAGTTAATAAGTCCTTCTCACAAAAAGTACTTTTTAACTTAAATAAGCTAACCCAAACACCCCCATAAAAATCTCAATCCGATTAATCGCTTGTCGGTACCCCACCGGCCGACTAGCGTCTAGCGATTCTTACAACCATGGGTATGGGATTATGTGATATACCCGTTTACCTAAAAATATATACCCGTTTATTCGATAATATACCCAAAATTATTTTCTTTTTATTTTTTACTTTATAGGTATCGAGTACTAATTAATTAATCTAAACATCATGTGGAAGTGACCATGTTTTTTTTATGTTCATAGATTTATGAAATTTTTATTCGTTTTAGGAGAGTAGAATGTACATTATACAACTGAGTAATGGATACTTATAAAAAGTTTAGCCAAATCTCTAATTTTGTTTTAGAGTTAAATGTCATTTTAGTCCCTATGGTTTGGGCCATTTTGCCAGTTTAGTCCCAAGGTTTGAAACGTTGCCATTTTAGTCCACTGGGTTAACTCCGTCCATTTTTTATGTTAGCTAGAAGGGTAATTCGATCATTTTATATGGTCGAATTGCCCTTCTAGTTAACAGAATTACATATAAAATGACCGAAATGCCTTTCTAGTTAACAGAATATAGGGATGGAGTTAACCTCAGTGGACTAAAATGGCAATGTTTCAAACCTTTGGACTAAACTGGCAAAATGGCCCAAACCACAGGGACTAAAATGACATTTAACTCTTTGTTTTAAGACCAATTTTTCCACACCTAAATACCACTGTTTGAACCCACACCACTTTTACAGGGGACAAGCATTATACCACCACACCACTTAGGTCCTGCTAGGTCTCACAATTGGCGTAGGACCGAAAAATCTCAGATACATTAAATCCTAAAATCTTATCAGTAACACCATCTTGCAAGTCATGAAAAACATCACTAGCAACAAGTATATTAGTGGAGTATTAAGTAGTTGTTTTCTGTTTTCTGTTGTTTTCATGTAGCCAAACTTTGGCAGTAATCTTTTTTAATTTCAATGAATACAAACAAGTTTTGTTTACGGTGAGTGACTTTGTCTACCTTCTATGTTGACATTATCTCAATATAGCATATTCGAAGTCAACAGGCTTCGCATCTAACTTTCTGTTGATACCATGATATGTTACTGATGTGTTCGTAATTTTGGTCACTATATAATAAGTATCCGAGTTAACTCAGTATGTTTATCAAGTTGCAGATCTTCGTCCTGAGATCCAGAATGGGTAACAATCATATAATCACCCATCTACCGATTTACAAAGCTGCATTACATGACGATTGGGATTCTGTAAGTGAAATGTTCAAAAAAGATCCAGGCCTAACGACCAAACCGATAACAATGTGGGGGGAGAGGCCGTTACTCATCGCCATTGGGACAGATCGCTCCCATCGTTTTGTGGAGAAGCTTGTGAAACGGCTCATTGATGTTGGTGCCAAGGATAAGTTAATTATGGGGAATCAAGATGGAACTAACCCACTCCACTATGCTGCTATGGTTGGAAACACGACTGCTGCAAGGCTTTTGGTGGAACATGCAGCGGATATGACACATGTTCCGAATTTTGATGGTAATAATCCATTGAATATGGCCGCCTTGCATGGAAACAAGGAGACGCTGAAATACTTGCTGACGGTGACTCAAGATTTACTTCCGGAGGAGGGAGGGAGTAGTCTTTATACCGGAGTTGCTAGCGGAGATCTCATTACTCTCACTATTAGGAGTGGATTCTACGGTAAGACCGATTTTCCCAGGAGTTGAACACAAATTCTGTCACACATAATCATGTTGGGTTGACTTTGTTGATGCAGATGTGGCGTTAGAAATAATCGATCTGCACCCAAACGTCGTGTTGGAAAAGGACCGTGACGGCAAAACGGCTTTGCAAATATTGGCTCAGAAACCTGAAATATTTCCAAGTGGAAGCAAGCTTGGATTTTGGACACGATTCATATATTCATGTAAATCTCTCTCTCTCTTTCTATATATATATATATATATATATATATATATACACACATATATAGGGGACCGCTAAAATGAGAACCACCTCCAATTGTAAGAACCGTGAGAACTTTTTGATCCGGGGCGAGTTGGACCAAAAAAAAATTTTCATAAACGTAGATGCTTGTATTATAAACACATTTGTAAAAAAAAAATTTTAAAAATGTCGTGTGTGTAGTTTTGAACACCACAAGTTTGTGTTTACAGGTACCGTAAATTTTAAATAAAATTTACGGGTCCCGTAAACGCAAACTTTGGGTGCTCAAAAATACACACCCGATATTTTTTTTGAATTTTTTTTTTTACAAATGTGTTTATAATACATGCATCTACGTTTATGAAAAAAAAAAATTTGGTCCACCTCGCCCCGTACGGTGTAGTTCTCACGGTTCTTACAACAGGAGGTGGTTCTCATTTTAGCAGTCCCCTATATATCCTCTACATATATATATATATATATATATATATGGTTATCTTGAGAACGTTAAATATTGCGAGAACCGTGAGAACGAATGAAAAAAACCAATCAAAATCAATTTTTTTAATACAAACTTCATTATAGTTAATGCAACATTAAAAAAAGAATTTACTCTTTAAATAATTCATCTTTCCTCTCAAATTCACTCTTAATAAAGTTTTTACACATGTGTAAATACAACAAATTTACACATGTGTAAATGGTAAACTTACACATGTGTAAATTTTCATTATTTCCGAATACATGGAAATTTAATAGTGTAAATTTAATTTCTAATATTGTATTTGAATAATAATGATAAGTGTAAAACGAAATTTTGAATTTGAAATGTTTTTAACCAAGTTTTTGCGGTTTTTTCATTCGTTCTCACGGTTCTGGCGATATTTAGCATTCTCATTTAAACCTTCCCCTATATAGATATCTCATTTAATCTCAGTGGGTGGGGTTCAGGTGAACTGAGCCCGGACCTATGTATGTAGGTCCACCCCTGGTCGTATATGTAGCTAGTGAACTACATATATATCACATCGTATGAGCTACATATGTACCTTCACGAGCTACACATGATTTTTTATTTTTTTTTTTTAATTTGCTTGGTTGATAGTGGTTGCCTAAAGTTCTCAAGTAATTTTGTGGTTCTCTTGTGATCCGCACCCTATATATGTATATGTTACAATCAGTGGCGGATCTAGGGGGTTTTTGGGGGTTCCCAGGAACCCCCTTGTTTGGAAAAAAATGAAAAAAATTAGTGGAAACCTTATACGATTTGGAAAAAATAGTGAGAATTAGTGAAAATCTACCAAAAGGAACCTGGTAGAAAAAATCTTGAATCCGCCACTGGTTACAATGTACAAATTAAATTTAATAGTTTTCTTGTGTTTGTTTGGTGCAAGTGATACCTGTGAAGAAGAGAGGTAGACACACTAATGAAATCAACATCTTGTCAAGAACTTTTGACAAGGTAAGCTATTATATCGATCACTGTATAACACATATATCACAAAAGTAGGTTAAAAACCCATGTATTACACGGGTTGAATAAAAGAAATATTAAATAGCTAGTATTGGAGATTTAGGAATTATATAACGATATTTTGAGATAAAGTATGACTGAAATTACCTATAAGAAAATATTATATAGTTAGTAATGAAATTTTAGGAAATGTTATATTTATTACTATTGCCTTTTTCATTAACTTTTTTTTAATTTAAGAAATAGAATGCGAATGGGTGAAATGAGAGAAATGGGAAAAAGAATTTTGGGCTCGTAGAATCATGACACGTAACGTAGTCGGTTATTTATTTATTAGATAGATGGATAGATTGATAGATGGCACTCATGTTATAAGAAAATTATCCTGGACCCCCTGAGATTTCCAAATTATAATTATTAAACCATTTGGACATTTTCTTTTCAACAATTTACTGCTGGATTTTGGAGCGCCCTTCAATACGTGGGTAATATATAATTATAACTGTTTATGGTAATGTATCAGTCTCTGAATCTTGAGTTCTTGACATACTTTTTGTAAATATTGTAGTTCCAACAATCACGTATATCCACGATATCAAAGTAAACAATAATCTGAGCAGCTTACTCGTAGAACGTATTTGCAAAATTGTTATAGAACAGGTCGATCATGACATAGCCTGGAACATATTCGGATCTGCAATAGCTAGTGCTGTCACATATGGGATTCATGAGCTTGTTGAGGAATGCATACTAACTTACCCAGGCATCATCTGGTACAATGTTGATGGGTACTATTTGTTCCTTTTAGCCATCAAACATCGCCAAGAACGGGTGTACAATCTTGTGTACCAAATGTCTCGCTTCAAAGTATGGACAACAGTACAAGTTGATGGATATGTTAAAGAGAATGCATTACATAAAGTTGCCCAGTTAGCTCCACCACATCGACTTGGTGTTGTGACGGGTTCAGCTTTACAGATGCAGCGTGAGCTTCAATGGTTTCAGGTGATCATGTTAGAATCATAATTCAACTTTTTTTTTTATTTAAGGTCATTACCTAATAAGGCCTGGCAAAGTGGGCAAGTTGGGCGGGTTTGGGTCACGGGTCAAGATGGGTTTAGGTTAGGAAGGGTATATTAAGAAAAAGGTCAGGATGGGTTCGGGTTAGAATGAGCTAAAAAGAAAATAATAGTAACAACAACAATAATAAAAACATAAACTAAATAAACATGTTTCATTCAGACTTGAAAAAAAAGATTAATTTAACTAAAACATGAAGAAAAAAATAGTAGTCATCATCATCATCATCATACTCAGTAGAGGAGGTCTGAGAGGCTGCTTCTAGTGAGACCCCCGACTCGATAGTAGTTTTGCATCAAGCCTTGGACATAAGGCACATGACACTCAACAATTGGGACAAAGGCCGATTAGTGCATGTACCCCCCCCCCCTGTCTTTCGGCTATCAACGCCACCACATGATGCATACTTAACCGTCCCTCGCTTTAACGTTATTTTCACGAAATTAATAAAATAACGTTAAAATTAGTGCACTTTCACTTTGGCCCCGAGGACCCACACATATATACATTATATGCGCATACCGCAAGCGGGGCGTAAAATTATCTATTGTCAGCCACCTCTAAATACAGTAGCATTCATTCGGTATCACACATGCAAAACAAAAATTTTCATTATCCAAGCAAATCTTCACTTCATTAGTAGCAATTTTTAAAGAATTTATCATACAAATCATCTTGAAACCCATTCTAAACGATGACGAAATTCAAGTCTGAGCCTCCACTAAATCAACAAATTTGCAAAAATCGGTTACTCATGCGTACCTACGTGTTTCTTAGATTACCCATTTTGACCCCCCCCCCCCCCCCAAATTTAAATGTTTACCAAAACAGCCCATGACTTTCTTTGTAAAGTCCATGTCAACCCAAATGTAGACCTTTGGGCCAAAATTGCCAGGTCAAAGGTCTACATTTGGGTTTTTTTTTTTTTTTTTTTTGAACAGCGGCTATTAAATACATAATAAAATAGAACAAAGGGCCAGTAAGAAACTGGAAGTCCAAGCAAAACAAAAACGTTACATCATAATATCTCTCACATTAAAATAGCACCATCTCTCCCTGTCTAAGCCGCTATATGTGGATCGATTCTTCAACCATAGGAACGCATCTTCCTTGATGCCATCCACGACCCACACCTTCCATATTCTCTACGCCTCTCCGAACAAAATAGTCTCCATCCATCACTTTCTTCCACTTTCTTGATCATTTCTGTTCATCAATATGCTCTACATTTGGGTTGTAGCTAACACATCAAAAAAGCTCAACATGGTCAAAACTAAATACGTGATAGGTGTCATGTCATCATTTTGACCGGTAGTAGATTAGATTGCTTTAGATTAAAACTTTTGGAAGTTGGGTTGCATATTCTCAGTTCTTTAAACTCTGATTGTTCTTTTGAGTAGAAGATGTTGGTTACCTAAAATACCAATCGGACCAAAGCTTTATGCTAAACTTTTTTTTAACTCAAAAGATCGTGCATAGTTGCATCATTTTGTTCTTAACATATACCATGGATTTTGGCAGGAAGTAGAAAAATCAATTAAACCTTCGTATAAAGAAGCTTTGAACACACATGGACAAACACCAAGAATGGTTTTCACTGAAGCCCATAAAGATTTACTTGCAGCAGGTCAGCAATGGATGAAAGACACATCATCTTCATGTACTGTTGTAGCAGCTCTCATAGTAACAATGGCATTCGCAGCCGCGTTCACTCTCCCAGGCGGAAATCAAGATGATGGCAAACCGATGTTCCTAAACTTCAACACGTTTATGCTTTTTATCGTATCAGATGCTGTTGCATTATTTTCTTCATCAACTTCAGTGTTGATGTTTTTAAGTATTCTTACTTCCCGATACGCAGAAGATGACTTCCTTTACGCCTTACCAAAAAGACTGACGATTGGACTTCTTTCGTTATTCATGTCGATAGCAGCAACTATGATTGCATTTAGTTCGGCTCTTGCACTCGTGCTTAAAGATAAGGTTACATGGGTTGCGGCTCCACTTGTCATAGCGACGAGTATTCCAGTGTGTTTGTTTGGCTTGTTGCAGTTTCCTTTACTTGTGGAGCTAGTTAAGTCCACATATGGAAGAAGCATTTTTCACTAGCAGAATGATCGATTGATTCACTAGCTCGTTGCATTGTAACCGGTGGGAATCTAACACTAGAAGGATTCATTAGATAACTAGATGTTTTGTACGGATACATGTTTGTATTATTTAACCATTTAGGATGTGGCCAACTTTTAGTGAAACATTCTCTCTTTTCCTTGGTTTGGTGTAACTTTAGTCTTCTCTGTTCCTACTAGTCAAACTCACTCAACTTTATCTAATATTATATGTTTAATGCCAGACGGTTTTCCCACAATGGTGGATCATTTTTTAGAAGGAAATTATTTTAAAGATAAAGATGGAACCCGGAAGAATGCGTTTTGAATAATGTTTGGATGAATACAAAGTTAATAAATTTTCGAAGAGAGGGCATTGCCTAATCCGACACCACAAGTGTTACACTTAGACTTAGACGCAGTGGCGGATTCATAATTCTTTTTTTTTTCACTGGGGTTCACTTTTGTAAGTACTTGAATTTTGGTCAACTCAACCTCAAAGAAAAGACCGAATTGCTCTTTAAGTTAACAAAAAGACGGAAATACACCTGACTTAACGGAGAAAAATGGATGAAGTTAATGAGCCGGATGAAAATGGCAGAATTTCAAACATTTTGGATCCAGATGCGGAAAAACAAACCGAGGACGAAATTCGCAAAACTGGTCAAACCTCAGGAACGAAAATGACTTTAACTTATTAGACTAATAATCAGCCCTAACAATCAGCTGAGACTTATGATAATTAGAATAATGTTAGCCAAGATTTATGCTTAGCTTTAGAATAGAGATTTCCATATTTACCTTTTCCATATTTACCTGTAATCATCTCTATTTATACTCCTTATGTATTCTGCTAATTCTAATCAATAAAACACAGAAATCTTTATGTTTAATATGGTATCAAGAGCCTGTCTCTGACCCTAGCTGCTGCCTTTTTTTTTTTTCTGGCCACCGCCGGACAGCAGTTATTCAGCCGTGAGTAATATCTCCAGCCATCTACTCAACAAACTCTCTCTTTGAACAGCAGCGACACCCATTCCAGTCTTCATTATGGCCACCCTTGCCCTCTTTACCACCCAAGAAAAGACCATTCACAACTCTCACAAGTTCGCCTTTACCCTCTCACCCTCAAATTATGGCTATTGGAAAGCAATGGTCGAACCATTCCTTGTCTCCAATTCCCTGTTCGGTTACATCGATGGTTCCATACCCTGCCCATCACCCAAAGTTTCCGCTGATGCAGCCGCTGCTGATAACCCGAACTACACCCGGTGGATTGCAAACGACGCCCATGTCCGCATGCTTATCATCTCAACCGTGTCTGAAGCCTCCTTCCAACATGTCCAGGGCACTACTTCTAGAGACGTTTGGCTGTCTCTGGAACGCGCCTACGCGCCTCAAACCGCCTCACATGAGTATACCTTGAAGACCCGACTCTTGAAAATAGCCATGAAAGGCGATGAGAAAGTTGTTGACTATTTAACTCGTGCTCAAGAATATGCAACAGCCTTGGCTAACATCGGGGAGCCCCAGAAAGACAAAGATGTGGTGATGCTTACTATTGCGGGCCTTCGGGAGGAGTACAATAGCTTAAAAGGTAATCTGCTGGCTCGTAATCCACCTGTTAAGTTTAACGAATTATATGGTTTATTGACCGACCATGATTACATGATTACTAAAAACCAAGAACCACAACCCTCCCTAATACCACAGGCTTACAACAGCACCACAAAACAACCTCCCACCATTAACAACATCCAATCTCAACTCCAAAATCTTCAACTGCTTGCTGCTCAACTTGGCTATCAACTACAGCCTGCTCCTAACACCAACCAGTCGTCCCCAGCCTTCAGCCCACAACCCCAAGCTTACTTTGCCCCACGGTCTTACAACAACAACCGTGGCAATCGACGTGGTACTTATCGTGGCAACTCACGTGCAAATTCAAATCGGGGCCGCGACAATTCTGGTAACAATAGACAATTTTCTTGGGCTGCTACACAAAACACTGTTTTTGGCCATTGTAACAGGTGCGGGATCGGTCACTTACCAACTCAATGCCCCAATCAGGCTGGTCCCTCTAGGCAGCCTTCTCAGGCCAACTTTGCTGCCTTTTCGGATACCAGCTCACAATATGATGTCATCTGGAAGCCCGGCACTGGAGCCAATGATCATGCCTCCCCGGATTTAGCAAGTCTTGATAACTCTGAAGCTTATCAAGGTAATGATTCTCTCCACGTTGGCGACGGTACACCCCTTCCCATCTTTCATATTGGTTCTTCAAAAATTTACACCCCACACAAAACCTTTAATATCTCTAATATTCTTCATGTTCCTGCCCTAAAACAAAATCTCATTTCCGTTCAAAAATTTTGCTCAGATAATAATGTTTTCTTTGAGTTTCATGCTTCTTTTTTTGTTGTGAAGGACGAGTCTACACGCACTATCCTTCTAACGGGACCAAGTGAGCAAGGCCTTTATTCCATCCGCCTTCCTACATTCAAGTCTCTTCCTAAAGTCGCCTTCACAGCAACAAAAGAGTCCTCCACCATTTGGCACCATCGTCTTGGACACCCGCATCTTCGTGTTTTTCAATCACTTATTTCTAGTTGTTCTTTACCTGTTTCCACCAAATTATCATCCTGCTTATGTACTTCATGTCAGTTGGGAAAATCATCCAAACTGTCTTTAAAACTTTCTACTTTTCGAAGCAATAATATTTTGGATTTAGTTTATTGTGATGTTTGGGGTCCCTCACCCACTTTATCTCTTGATGGTTATCGTTTTTTCCTTTTATGTGTTGATCATCACTCTCGCTATATGTGGTTTTATCCATTAGCACACAAGTCTGATGTTTACACAACTTTTAAACAATTTTTACACATGGTCGAACGTCAATTTAATACTAAACTAAAAAGTGTGCAAACTGATTGGGGTGGTGAATTTCGGAATCTAACTCCATTTTTTAACTCGCTTGGCATCATTCATCGTCGTTCATGCCCTCACACAAGCGAGCAAAACGGAATTGTTGAACGTCGTCATCGTCATGTTGTGGAAACTGGGCTTGCACTGCTAGCCCACTCCAATCTTCCACTACGATTTTGGCGGTTTGCTTTTGACACTGCTACCTATCTCATAAACCGCCTACCTTCTCGGGTGTCCTCTAACATGTCTCCCTATCAACATGTTTTCAAACATAAACCTGATTACTCCTTCCTTCGGGTTTTTGGTTGCCAATGTTTTCCATATCTTCGTCCTTACAATCGTCACAAAATTGACTTCCGCTCCACTCCTTGCATCTTTCTTGGCTATAGCCCAGACCATCATGGTTACCGGTGTTTTGACCCGGTCTCCGAACGTGTCTATGTCGCACGTCATGTTCGTTTTAATGAACATATTCTTCCATCTCGTACACCACCACCACATGCCCCACCTCCTCCATCCTACACTTCCATCTTCCCGACCCCACCACCCAACCTGTCCAACTCCGAAAACAGCCCTACTTCCACAGTTTCTAGCCCAAACACTAACCAGCCCCCTTCTGCTCCTATACCTATACCTCCCCAATCAGCTGACCCAGTCCAGCCCACGCCCTTCGATTCCTCTTCTGAACCGGGTCCAACAGAACCGACCACATCAGCCCCGAATCCGCCTATTAATGCTATCCAATATGCCCAACCTGACTCTCCCACTCGACCTCGCCCAGCTCATCTTCGTCCTAACCCAAAGCGTCCGAACCGCTATAACCCATCAGCTTATTACACCACCACTTCCCCTGATCAACTCACTGAACCCACTTCCTTTACCGTCGCTAACAAGTCTCCAGAGTGGCGTCATGCCATGAACGAAGAGTTTCATGCACTTAATAAAAACGGGACGTGGTCATTAGTTCCTTATGTTGATAATTCTAATGTGGTTGATTGTAAGTGGGTGTACAGGTTAAAGAGGGATGCACAAGGCAAAGTGACTCGCTACAAAGCTCGTCTTGTAGCCAAAGGGTTTCATCAACAGGTTGGGGTTGACTATCATGAGACTTTCAGTCCAGTAGTTAAGGCTACTACCATTCGAGTTGTTTTATCTCTGGTTGTCACTCACAAATGGGGCCTACGCCAATTGGATGTTCAGAATGCATTCCTGCATGGTGATCTTCAAGAAACAGTTTACATGAGACAGCCACACGGCTTTGTTGATCCCTCCAAGCCACATCATGTTTGTCTCCTTCATAAGTCTCTATACGGACTCAAACAAGCTCCTCGGGCCTGGTTCCATAGGCTATCCACTGCTCTTCAACAGCTTGGTTTTCATGGGTCCAAAACAGATCCATCTTTGTTCATTCTCAACTCACGAGGTACAATTATTTATGTTTTGGTCTATGTTGATGATATCATCATCACTGGGAACAACAACCAGGCCATTGATCACATCATTCAGAGTTTAAGCTCTTCGTTCGCTGTAAAAGATTTGGGCTCTCTTCATTATTTTTTGGGCATTGAAGTCATTCACCATGGTCTTGATCTTATCCTATCTCAAAAGAAATACATCTGGGATACTTTACAGCGTTCAGGGTTATCTGACTGCAAACCGGTCAATTCACCTATGAGTACATCTCAGGTTCTTATGCCTGATGACAGTCCCTTGATGCCTGACCCGACCAAGTATCGTCAGGTTGTTGGAGCCTTGCAGTATGCTACTTTGACCCGTCCTGATATTGCCTTCTCTGTCAACAAAGTCTGCCAATTTATGCATGCTCCCACTGAGAACCATTGGACAGCAGTCAAACGAATCCTGAGATACCTAAAGGGTACCACTGACTTGGGTTTACGTATTCGTCACGACTCGGGCTCTATTCTTCATGCCTTTACTGATGTTCACTGGACCAACTCGATACAGGCATATTCTGACTCTGATTGGGCCGGGTGTCCCGTTGACCGTCGGTCCACGGGGGGATTTGCTATCTATCTTGGATTGAATCTTGTTTCCTGGATAGCCCGAAAACAACGCACTGTGTCTCGCTCATCTACTGAATCAGAATACAAAGCCCTTGCTGATACAGTTGCATAATTGATTTGGTTAAAGGCCCTTCTTCGTGAACTTGGTATTGCTAAAAATTACTCCCCCACTCTTTGGTGTGACAACTTAGGAGCCACCTACCTTTCGGCTAATCCAGTTTTTCATGCTCGCACAAAACATGTTGAAGTGGACTATCACTTTGTTCGTGAACAGGTGGCTCAGGGTAATCTGCATGTCAAATTCATAGCTACCAATGATCAGATCGCTGACGTCTTCACCAAGCCGTTATCTTCTCAGCGGTTCCAGTTCTTACGGTCCAAGTTGCAGGTCGTTCCCCGCCCTCAACTTGCGGGGGGATATTAGACTAATAATCAGCCCTAACAATCAGCTGAGACTTATGATAATTAGAATAATGTTAGCCAAGATTTATGCTTAGCTTTAGAATAGAGATTTCCATATTTACCTTTTCCATATTTACATGTAATCATCTCTATTTATACTCCTTATGTATTCTGCTAATTCTAATCAATAAAACACAGAAATCTTTATGTTTAATATAACTCATTAAAAAATAACTATTTCTGCAGGTTGTGACTCGTGAAGCAATATACTACGGTTCCAGATAAAGTAGTTTTAAAACTTCATTGGTCAGCTGGGCGGGCTCTTCCTTATGCACAACGCTACATTTATAAATTCAAGCTCTCTGGATTCAAAAACCTCAATTCTCTAAAAAATGTTGTGGTTGAGAAGTTGCTCTACAAAAATGTCATTAAAAGGTCTGGCATTGAATCTAATAAAAGATACAAGTGCAGTTGTCTTCTATACAAGACAACATTATATATGGAGCTTTCCCGGTTTTTAGTTTCTGGAATTCCTGAATTGCTCTTGGCAAATTTCCTTCACATGATTACAACTATGACAGAACTGAACGAACGAGATAAACGAAAATGAACAAACGTTCACGAACACAACTGAACGAACGAGACCCTTGTTCGTGTTCGTTAATTTAACTAATCGAACGAAAATTCTTGTTCATGTTCGTTCGTTTACTAAACGAACGAACGTAAACGAAGTTCCCGCCGAATGGTTCACGAACTGTTCGTTGAACGTTCGGTTTGTTTACAGCCCTAATAACATGTACATTACTATCCAAAAATCGGTTTTGAACTAAAGTTATATCAAGACGTACGTAAAAATAAGCACGTTGTAACGACATATTCAGAACTTAATAAAACGCCTTATCTTAAAAGTTATGAGAAAGATAAAAATATATATACTTAAAGTAGTTATAACAACAAATTATAATTCTTTTATAATTCATGACTCCTCACATAGAGATAATAGATAACTAGGTGGATTTGCCCGCGCAATGCGACGGGAATTCGGTCGGTTCGGTTCAGTTTGTTACCATACATATTATTGTAGTACCGACACTCGGCTTAAACTCATGATATGTCCAGAAAAGAGTGTGATTTACATTGAAAATCATATAGAAACGAATACCGGTGTGGGTTCCAATGATAACTAAAGCATACCAATGTCTGTATCGGTTGGCTGGCGAGATTTTTTTTAAAACAAAGTCACATATTCTACTTTATAAAAAATATTTTGAACGCGATATATCAGATGAAAATCAAATAATATAAAACTAAACGGGTAAAAAGCATATATTTTTGTAAGTATATATCGATACCGGTTCCGAGAATACCAATATCGGTATCAACATGGCTCGGTCGGTGTCGGTGTTGTTTTCGTTCGCCATCGTACCGCTATGACACCAACACTTGATACAGACCAGATACCAAAAAAGACCATATTTCGAACAAACGACGTTTTTAATGAAATTTATACATGAACGTTGAGAAAAAAAATAAAACACAACTTCATATTTAACTTTTTTTAAACAAAAGAATGCAAGTAATTGAATAAAAATCAAATTATTAAATAGTATATATAGTATAGGGTAAAATAAATTAATTAATTATAATAACTATTATTATTAACATATAAATAAGCAACTTGAATATGCATACATGTCTTGTAACATGTGCTTAGGGGGTTTTTCAAAAAAAAAAAAAAACTAGAATTTTACTTTGTAACCTTAAAGTTTTTATCTTTAACAATTTAAGTTTAAAGTTTAATCTTTGTTTCCTTTTAACCCTAAAGTTTTAATATTTGACAATTTAAGTTTAAAGTTTTAATCTTTGGTAATTTAACCCTTTTGATTAATTTGATTTTTCACTTCTAATTCAAAAGTTTCTGTCTTATACGATTTAACCACTTTGATTAATTTGATTTTTCACTTCTAATTCAAAAGTTTCAATCTTTTGCAATTTAACCACTTTGATTTTTTTTACTTATGTGTGGTAATCTTGGCTTTGGGTTTTTTTAAACAAAAAATGGTTATGCATATGGTTGTTAAAACCTTGGCTTTTGGGGGTTTTTAAAAAAAATTAATGTTTTTACTTTTCACCCAAAAGTATTTCATAAATTACTTTTAACCCAAAACTATTTGTTTTTTTTACTTTTAACACAAAACTTTTTATCTTTTGCAATCTATCCTCACAACTTTTTTTTTATTTTCAGCTTTGGTCCTTTATAGTTTTTGTCCGCAAATTTTTCGCTTTATATTTCGTTCTAAATTTTGTGACTTAACACATCGGAACGTGCGTCTTTGGTTTAACGTTTTTACGTTTCGTTCTAAATTTTACGAGTTAACACGACGCAACGTGCGTGTGTGCATGAACGTTTTTACATCGTCTATTTTTTCCCGTTTGACAGGTTCAACATAACGTGCGCGTCTTAAATCGACTTAGTTATAACTAAAGAATCCCCGCCGCATTGCGGCGGGTCGTAATTCTAGTTAATATTAATTATTATAATAGACTAATAAAATATATTTAATAATAACAACAAATTAATAAATTGTTGTTACTGTTCATCGCAACTTTCAATTAATATAGATAATATGTAATGAAAAGAAAAAAGACTATCGGACTAAAATGGTTTTTAAGGTTAAACCAAAGGACTAAAAAAGTAATTGATCTCTTAACAGTTTAACTTAATTCAACTAGTTAACCTAAATCTTGCTTGGTGGCTCTACCTTAATGACTGATTAGCATAGCAATTACCAGATTCCATCCTCCCACTCTCATCTAACTTCTTCTAACCCTAACTTAACCACCTTGCTCCTCACTACTTCACACTATGTAAGTCCATTTTGTTTGACCTCTTTTGTTAATATTCTGACTTAAGTCGTTGTTGGTTTTTAATTTCTTATAATAATGTGTGATTGAAAAAATGGATCCAATAATTGTGATATAATAGGATATGTGTTAGATGCTTATAGTGGTAGTAACTAACAGGAATGTTATTTATAGTCTAATATAGTAGATTAGCTATATATACAACCAATTCATTTCAATTGGTAAGGATTTGTGATTTAAGTTTTGAGTTTAACTTACTAAAAGTTAATCCAATTCTGATTGTGTGTACTAATTCATTTCAACTGGTACCAATTCTCCTTTATATCTATCATGTTAATTAGTAATTAAAATTAACTTAAATTAGTATACCGGTGAAATTTACGTTCATTTTTTAGTCTTTTAATCAATCTACTTGAATTTTTTCAGAGTTAACTTCAGTTCATCAAGTTGCAGATCTTCGTCCTGTGACCCAAAAGAACATTTTGAGTCTACCAAAATGGGTTATGATCATGTAATCACCCATCTACCGATATACAGAGCTGTGTTACATGACGATTGGGATTCCGTAAGTGAATTGTTCGACCATGATCCAGACCTAATGACCAGACCAATATCATTGTCGGATGAGACTCCATTACTCATCGCCATTGGGACGAATCGCTCCCACCGTTTCATGGAGAAGCTTGTGAAACGGATCATTGATATCAATGCAAGGGATAAGTTGTTTGTGGCGAATTCAGGTGGAACCACGCCACTCCATTATGCCGCTATAGTTGGAAATACGACTGCTGCAAGGCTTTTGGTGGAGCAGGACCCAAATTTAACACGCGCTCCTGATCCGAATAATGGGAATATTAATCCGGTGAATTTGGCCGCCTTGCATGGAAACAAGGAGACGCTAAAGTACTTGCTGACGGTGACTGAAGACTTACCCCTGGGCGAGGGAGGTAGTAGTCATTACACTGGGGTTGATGGCGGAAATCTCATTACTTTCACAATTCTCAGTGGATTCTTAGGTAATTTTCCTGCCATTATATTGGGCTTGTTGCCCGTTTACCTGTCATTGTTATGTAATTTTCCTAACGTTCTTTGGTGAAATGGTAAGTATCTTTGATTTGAAAAAAAAAAAAAATCTTTGGTAAGGACGATTTTACCCCAAATTCTGTCACATAGAATCATGTTGCGTTGAATATGTTGATGCAGATGTGGCGTTAGAAATTATAGACTTGCACCCAAGGATCGTGTTTGAAAAGGACTGGGAAGGCCGAACGGCTTTGAAAATACTGGCTAAAAAACCCGGATGTTTTCCTAGTGGAAACAAGCTTGGATTTTGGGGACAATTCATATATTCATGTAAATCTCTCTCTCTCTCTCTCTCTCTCTCTCTCTCTCTCTCTAAGTCATATCGTTTGAAAATCCATCGGCGATTGACTCGTCGTTTGTCTAAACGATCTTGTCTGCTCGTTTGGAGTTCATTAGTGATTAAGAGCATCGTTTAGCTTAATCAAACGATTTAAGTCATTTGTTTGATAACCCAGTGTTTGTGCCTAATCGTTTACCTTTCTTAGCAATTAAACAAATCTTTCAGCCTGATTTAAACGATTAAACCTAACCGTTTGGATATCTTCTAATCGTTTGAGCAGTCTTAACGTTGTTGTGATTCAAGTGTTTGTGAAAAACCGGAAAACCGTTTGTTGTTGATCGATTAAGATGGCCTCTATGTACGAGGCTTACATGGCGGGTCGGAACAGTGTTTAATCTCGTTATACCATTGTTTGAAGGGTACAATCGTCCACATCAAGAGAGAATCTTTGAAGTGTGTAGGAGAAGTTATGGAGAGGTTATGACGAATAACAAATGAACCTCCTTATATACTACCTCTTATTCGCTAAGACCTCTTAGTGAATGTGGTTCATTTGCTAAACCCCAAACCTCATGTAATATGTGAAACACCTCCCCTAGTGATCAAACTCTATACAAATCACTCCTCGACACAAACAAGACTCAAAACATGTCTAACTAAGATTTCCAAGTTGTTGACACAATTTATGCATCAACATACTCCCCCTTGGAATTCGTTGGAGATCTTCTATCTTCGGTCTTAATTTGTTTCGATCTCGCCTCTTCATTTTAGAATGTCAGCTTCAAAGATGTATCAACAATTTTATAGTAATATAGATACGTATGTATTACAATGTACGAATTGAATTTAACGGCTTTAATGGGTTTGTTTTTTGCAAGTGATACCTGTGAAGAAGAGTGATAGACATGATGAAGAAAGCACCATCTTTTCAAGGAGTTTTGACAAGGTAAGCTACTAAATCAATATATATATATATATATATATAGAGAGAGAGAGAGAGAGAAAGGTTAACGTACATTACGGCTTAACGTACATCACGTACGACAGGTAATTACGCACGTTCATCTTAAAATCACGCACGTTATAACTCAAAAATCCAAAATCACGCATGTTGAAACACAATAATCACGCATATTGAAAACATTAATCACGCATGTAATATAACAAATCACGCACGTTGTTGTACGTTAAGCCGTAATATACGATATACTTTTTCTATATATATATATTGAGAGAGAGAGAGAGAAAGTGTACTGTACAATATTCCTTATCGTACATTACGTACGCTACAATCTCAGCCGTCAGATCATCTTCCCGCATTGAAATCGCATGTTGTTTTTTTTTTTTTTTTTTGTAACAATTTCGCATGTGATAATTTTTGATGAAATCGCATGTTTTTTTTAACAATTTCACATGTGATAATTTTTGATGAAATAGCATGTTGTTTTTTTGTAACAATTTCGCATGTGATAATTTAGATGAAATCGCATGTTAAAAAACCAACATGCGAAATTGTTATAAAAAAACAACATGCGATTTTCAATGCAGGAAGATGATCTGACGGCTGAGATTGTAGCGTACGTAATGTACGATAAGGGCATTTGTACGTTAACCTAACCCTATATATATATATATATATATATATAGGACAAAGATCCGTTAGGAACCACCTCTTATTGCGAGAATCGCGAGAACCAATGTGAACACAACAAAAAATGCCTAAAAATAGCTAAAAATCACACAATTTTTTTTTTAATATTTTTTATAAAAAAAATCGCTACTTTTCGAAGCCAAAAAAAAATTTTTAATTTTTTTTTTTAAATATTTTTTTTTGCTACTAAAAGTAGCGATTTTAACATAAAAATATTAAAAAAAAAATTAGAAAAAAAAAATATTAAAAAAAAAATTTGCTACTACAAGTAGCGATTTTTAGGTTTTTTTAGCTATTTTAGGTTGTGTTCAGATTGGTTCTCGCGGTTCTCGCAATAAAGGTGGTTCTCGCATGAACCTTACCCTATATATATATATATATAGGGGAGGGTTATCTTGAGAACGCTAAATATTGCGAGAACCGTGAGAACGAATGAAAAAACCAATCAAAATCGATATTTTTAATACAAACCTCATTGTAATTAAGATACAACATCAAAAAAAGAATTTACAACATCAAATAATTCATTTCTCCTTTCAAAATCACTCTTTTTAGATTTTTTACACATGTGTAAATATAACAGATTTACACATGTGTAAATGGCAAACTTACACATGTGTAAATTTTCTTTATTTACGAATTCACGTAAATTTAAACGTGTAAATTAAATTTCTAACATTGGATTCGAATAATAATGATAAGCGTAGAAAAAAAATTTGAATTTGCATTGTTTTTGACCAAGTTCTAGCGGTTTTTCCATTTGTTCTAACGGTTCTCACAATATTTAGCGTTCTCATTTAAACCCTCCCCTATATATATATATATTACAAAAATAGGTTAGAAACCCATGTAATACGCGGATTAAATAAAGAAAATATCAAATAGTTAGTAATGAAGATCTAAGAATTATGAAACGGTATTTTATTAGGTATAGATGATACCCATATCATACGAAAAGTAACCTGGACCCCCTAAGATTTCCATATTATAATCTTTTAAACTTTTTGAACATTTTCCCCTCAACAGTTTACTGCTGGACTTCGATACGTGGGTAATAAAATACAATTATCTATGGTTATATATCAATCTCCGAATCTTGACATGCTTTTTTGTAAATATTGTAGCCCCAATGATAAAGAAAATCCACGATATTAAAGTAAACAATAATCTGAGCCGCTTACTAGTTGACCGTATTTGCAAAATTGTTATAGAAAACGGTAATCACGATATAGCCTGGAACATTTTTGGATCTGTAATGGATTCTGGTGTCGCATATGGGACCCATGAACTTGTTGAGAAATGCTTACTAACTTACCCGACCATGATCTGGTACTGTGCATTGTTCGTTGACGCCATCATATATCGCCAAGAACGAGTATACAATATTATGTATCAAATGTCTGGCTTCAAAGTATGGACAATGGCACATCATGTTGATGGTGAGAATACGTTACATATAGCTGCCAAGTTAGCTCCACCACATCGACTTCGTGTTGTGACGGGTGCAGCTTTACAAATGCAGCGTGAGCTTCAATGGTTTCAGGTGATCATGTTGGAATCATTGTTTAACCAGATATATCATTTTCTATTAAATAGCTTATCGATAGTTTCTATTTTCTGATTTACGTTCATTACCTAAGATAAACTGCTTGTAGCTAGGACAATAAAATAAAAAAGTCAACATGGTCAAAACTAACGACGTAATAGGTGTCATGTCATTATTTTGACCAATAGTAGATTAGATAGGCGCATTAAATCAAAGCTTACAATTCTTTAAAGTTTAAACTATGATTGTTCTTTAGAGTATAAGATGTTGGCTACCTAACATACCAATTGGGACCAAAGCTTTATGCAGTTAACTTTTTATTTTTAACTCAAAGATTGTACATAGTATAGTTGCTTCATTTTGTTCTTAACATACACCATGGGTTTTGTGCAGGAAGTAGAAAAATCTGTGGAAACTTCCTATAAAGAAGCTGAAAACAACGAGAAGAAAACACCAAGGATGGTTTTCACTGAAGAACATAAAGAATTACTTAAAGAAGGTCAACAATGGATGAAAGACACAGCATCTTCATGTACTGTGGTAGCAGCTCTCATAGTAACAATGGCATTTGCAGCCGCGTTCACTCTCCCAGGCGGAAATAAAGATGATGGCAAACCGATGTTCCTAAGCTATAACACGTTTATGCTTTTTATCGTATCAGATGCTGTTGCATTATTTTCTTCATCAACTTCAGTGTTGATGTTTTTAAGTATTCTTACTTCCCGATACGCAGAAGAGGACTTCCTTTACGCCTTACCAAAAAGACTGACGATTGGACTTCTTTCGTTATTCATGTCGATAGCAGCAACTATGATTGCTTTTAGTTCGGCTCTTGCACTCGTGCTTCAAGATAAGGTTACATGGGTTGCGGCTCCACTTGTTATAGCGACGAGTATTCCAGTGTGTTTGTTTGGCTTGTTGCAGTTTCCTTTACTTGTGGAGCTAGTTAAGTCCACATATGGAAGAAGCATTTTTCACCAGCAGAATGATCGATTGATTCACTAGCTCGTTGCATTGTAACCGGTGGGAATCTAACACTAGAAGGATTCATTAGATAACTACATGTTTGTATTATTTAACCATTTAGGATGTGGCCAACTTTTAGTGAAACATTCTCTCTTTTCCTTGGTTTGGTGTAACTTTAGTCTTCTCTGTTCCTACTAGTCAAACTCACTCAACTTTATCTAATTTATTATATGTTTAATGCCAGACGGTTTTCCCACAATGGTGGATCCATTTTTTTTAGAAGGAAATTATTTTAAAGATAAAGATTCGATAAAGATGGAACCCGGAAGAATGCGTTTTGAATAATGTTTGGATGAATACAAAGTTAATAAATCTTCGAAGAGAGGGCATTGCCTAATCCGACGCCACAAGTGTTGCACTTAGACTTAGACGTAGTGGCGGATTCATAATTTTTTTTTACTAGGTTCACTTTTTTAAGTGCTTGAATTTTGATCAACTCAACCTCAAAGAAAAGACCGAATTGTTCTTTAAGTTAACAAAAAGACGGAAATACACCTGACTTAACGGAGAAAAATGGATGGAGTTAACGAGCCGGATGAAAAAGGCAGAATTTCAAACCTTTTGGATCCAGATGCGGAAAAACAAACCTTGGACGAAAGTCGCAAAACTAGCCAAACCTCAGGAACGAAAATGACATTTTACTCATTAAAAAAACTGTATTTCTGCAGGTTGTGCCTCGTGAAGCAATATATTACAGTTCCAGATATAGCAGTTTTAAAACTTCATTGGTTAGCCGGGCTCTTCATTATGCACAACGCTGCATTTATAATGTTCATCCAAATGAATATTCTAAATTCAAGTTCTCTGGATTCAAAAACCTCAGTTCTTTAAAAATTGTTGCGGTTCAGAAGTTGCTCTACAAAAAAAATATAAAAAAATGTGGTATCGAATCTAACAAAAGACACGAGTGCGGTTGTCTTCTACAAGACAACATTCTGTATGCAACCCGTGAATCTGATGCTCACTCGTTATCAGCTGGTTCTCTTGAGACTGATGCTGACTGGATCGTTAAAGAAAATCCAGCCTTGACAATACCTTCACTGATCTTGGAAGAAGATGAAGCTTTAATAGACCATTCAGATCCCAGAACCAATATGAATGTTGACTTTAAAGGTCAACAACATCAACCAGATTATACAAAGAATACAGTTTCTTCTCATGTGAATTCTGCTGGACCATACATGAGTGCATCTAATCTGATAGAAAAAGATCAGCTAAATTTGGGTACGATCGTGCCGCAACAAGTTATAACCAGGCAGACAGGAGGAGAACTTGTGGCTTTTAAACATTTTTCATCAAAATTTGGTAAGAAATATGTGAGATGGGCGAACGAGGTTAAAGAATCAGGACAACAAGGGCGGATCTTAGAAGGCTTGTGCCTGGGCCACGGCCCTGGCACGTTTTTCGGCCAGAAGTGCTAATTTTCGCGGTTTGATTATTTAACCTTTGTATTTACATTGTGTTGGTAGTGATTATTTAAGTGCAGGTAACCTTTGTACATTTATTTTGGTTGCATTATGCTATGTGTAGATCAAAGTAATTAGGTGCCAGAGGATATTGTAACCAAGCAGGTTACTGTGTAGGTTAGGTAAAAGTATAATTATGCAAGTGTTGTGGAATATGTGTAGGAGGAAAAAAGTTTCTTTTTACAAAAGATAATACACAAACATTAAATATTTAAAAAAAAAAGTCTATAAACTTATTAATAATTTAAGAATGTATGTAAAATTTAACTTTATATCTTTTTATTTTAATATTGTAACTTATCTCTATGTAATTTATTATATTTGCTATATTAAAAACTAAATAGTTTATAAGAATAAATATAAAAAGAGTAATAATGTGAAAAATCTATATTATTACAATAAATAAGGCTGGACGGTATGGGGACCGTCCCGCCCCATCTTGCCCCGACGCCGTGCCCCCTCTCCATTTCCCCCACTTCGTCGCCGTGCCTCCTTCGTCGAGATCGTCAGGGGTGTGACGAATTCGACCATTTCCTTCCGACACCGTGCCCCCTCTCCATTTCCCCTCTCTCACACACATATACATACAACATATACATATATATTTTAGGCTCATCCATCATTTCCTTACCTCCATCCTCTTTGCTCAATCCTCACACCCGATCTACGTGGCGCTTACGTGACGGATCATCCTCCAAGAATGGGCCTCTACCATACCGCATAGCCTAATTCTAAAGAATATCATATGTCACCATCAACTCTCTACTCACAATTTTAATATCATATATTATTTATACATATCAATAATTTTTCACATCAAACTTCCTATTACCATTAAATATTAAACTTGTTTACATGTATCGTATCAGTATTATAAGGGTGGAATGGGCACTCCTTTCATCTTTCTTAACCTCATTCAAATCTGCAATGCCTCGTATTTTTTACCCTAAACTACCATAATACCACAAAATCACTACCAACACTTCTTTCAACTACCATAACTTTTTTTGGGCCAAACGGTCATATGAGTAGGTCAAACGGTCTTATAACTGTTGGCGGTCAAAAAGTGGAGAAATATATCAACCTGTGAATCCTACCCTTAATGCAACCCGAGGGGGGTGACGACTGACGACAATGAACCTGCTTAGCCGCTTAGGGTATCCGCTACCCCTAACCAAATAGGTGTCCGTCCATCCTAGCGAACCGAACCGAACCAATACCCATCGACGCTAGTTTTTTAATTAATACAAAATAGCTGAATCAAAAGTCAAAACATTATATTATCATTATTTATATTGATTGGCTGAGAGTGGTTATATATATACATACATACATACCTCTCTTGATTCAACCCTATTCCGTCGGCTCAACTGCAAATTCACGCAACACAGATTCTCCCTCTTCATCTTCTTCAACAACAATGACTCATATCCTTTTCAAATCATCAATTCACACAACAATATGCTGTTAATTTCACTCAATTTCATGTTATTTTATCACTATGAATCAACACTTTTTCATCAATTTTCGATCTTCTTATGTATACATACATATATATATATTTTTTTTTTCCTTAACAAAGAATCGAACGCGGTAATCAAAGGGAGAAAGATCGCGAAAGAGCTCAAGCTCGTACCGGTGGTAAAGGCAAGAACAAAGATGATGGGTTGACTCCTGAACAACGCCGTGAAAGGTTTGACTTTTTGCCCTAATTTTAATAATCTAGGGTTTATGTTCCGTTTGTTGATATCTGTTAGATCTTGATTTGTTTAATTGTTTTGTGTTTTAGTTGAAGTTAGATTTGGTTCTTTATGTGTTGACTTTTTGCCCTAATTTTGTTAACCTAGGGTTTATGTTTGTTGTGTTTGTATTTGTTGATTTGTTTTAATTGTTTGGTGTTTTGATTTAAGTTAGATTTGGTGTTTTTGTGCAATACATCAGTGATGCATCGGTTATCCGCCCCCATATATCGGTCAGAATATCGGTACCGATAATATCGGCGATGCTGACCGATATATCACTGATTTTCCCGATATCATAACCTTTCTTTTTAGTTTTACCATTTGTTTCTTATTGCTGCTATTAGAGTTTTAAGTCTTAATTGTTTCTTCTTAGTTTTAACATTCTTCTTTCTTTTTCTTGTTGCTATTAGTGTTTTAAGTCTTAATTGTTTCTTCTTAGTTTTACCATTCGTCTTTCTTTTTATTGTTGAGTATACCGAATTGTTATTGTTAGATTGCTATATATATAAATTTAACATGATATTAATATTACCGATATCCCACCGATCATAGTTGTCAATAGCGAACGTAGCGATCACTATAGCGCGCTACGTAGCGTGTAGGTCTAGGCTCACTATTAGGGTTGTAGCGGTAGATAGCGATCTTTATTTTATTTTTTTTTTTTTTTTTTTTTTTTTTTTTTTTGTAATACAAATAGCAATTTAATACAGCTATAAAATAGCTGGATTTTAGGTTTTTTGTTAAATATACATGTAAAATAGCATATATATATATATCAGGGTATGTTGATATAAATTATAATATACATATAAAATTTTTAAATTTTTTCTAGTGTATCGCTATTTATAAAATAGTGCCCGCTATTTATCGTTGTTCGCTATGTAGCATATAGGTACCTTATCGCTACTTGTCGCTATTCGCTATTAACAACTATGCCAGCGATATCCCACCGCGATAACCGATATCTATTTTACCGCATTAACTACTTAGGTTGTATTCATAGGAGTTACTTAGATTAATAGTGTAGGAAACAAGAATTAAGTACAAAATTGTTGTGTTATTGGCGAGTCATCGATTCACAGTTGCTAGAGTTTATATCATATCGTGTATTGTTTCGTGTTTTAATCTAACTTAACTTGGTGCTTTTGTGCAATGAATCTATCGTTTAGTATGGCTAGATTTTTGTGAGTACTGGTTGGATTTATAGGAGTTAGTTCGACAAACAGTATTTATTGTAGGAAACAAGAATTCAGTACAGTTTTATTGTGTATTTAGGATCACTGATTTACTGTTGCTAGAGTTTTTTTTAAACAAATCTTGTGAATTTTATTGTCCTGAACAATGCCGTGAAAGGTTTGACCTTTGCCCTAGTTTTTTTTTTATCTAGGGTTTATGTTTCATGTGTGTTGATTTTTTGGTGGTTTGTTTAATTATTTAGTGTTTTAGTTTAAGTTAGATTTGGTGCTTTTGTGCTACGGAGTTAATTGTTGTTGAATATATAGGAGTTAATTGGACAAACAGTAATTATGACCAAGAATCAATTACAGTGTTATCGACTTATCATGTATTTAGCGATTGCCGATTTACAGTTATATGATGGGCTTTTGGGCCGGTATACTTTGAGAAAGGGCTTTATATTATTGTTACTCTCACCCTTCTTGAAAGTGTGATCGATTGATTGATAAGAGAGAATGCAATAGCTCTTAAATTAACAATGGGATATTTATTATCAGAGAAATTAAATGCTCAAAAGTTTTTTGCTTGCATCTGGTGACCTTTTGCTGAGTTAATAGTTTGATACTTTGATTTAACCGTATTTTTGCACTGTCTCAAAATTTGACCAAATTCTTGATCTTTATTTTGAACTTTGACCGAACCGTCGTACTTTATTAAAATTATTGGTTTTTTACCGAGCCAAGTTCTCGATCTCTGAATAAAGTTATTTAATTTATGTACATGGTATTTGTAAATTTGAAAATGTTAGTTTTTTTTAAGCTTCTAATCTAGGTTTCAGGCGAGGCTTGAAAAAGACCCTAAACTGAAATAGAACCGATTACCAAATAAAATTTCAGTTTAACCCTGTGTAGTTAATATCGCAATTGTAGTGTTTTGCAAGTTGCAAAAGGTTAATTTGTTAATGGTGGGAAAGTATACTGAACTGTTACTGTTAAATTGCTATATATATATAAATTCAACATGATATTAAAATTACTGATATTCCACCGCGATAACCAATATCTCAAATATTGGTCCTTGACCGATATCCGATTTTTTACCGCATTAACTACTTGGGTTTAACCTAAACCTGTATTACAAACATAATTAGTTCATATTTATTATTTTTAATAAGATATTAATCCACAAATGATTTGCAGGGATGGAAAGGCCCTTCAAGAGAAGGCCGCCAAGAAAGCAGCACAGGCGGCAGCGAGTGGCGGTAATGCTGGAGGTAATAAAAGCACCAAGAAATAACACAACTTCTTAATGGTATTTGAGCGACTGAATCGTATGGGTAAGTTCGAGTTTCACATTGCTTTGAGATTATCAAAAGATCTATAAAGATATCATACATTTGGTTTGTACTCTTAACTATACTGTGCTCTATTTATTTAAGAAACAGTCTTTTGGTTTTGTGGATCATGCATATGCGTTCATATAAGCTTTATTTATTGTTGTTCTGCAATATAGTATGCCAAACAATCTCGGATACCATGATTCTTGTTTTGGTGTTTGGTATATTGAACTTGTATCTGATATGTTTGCACTTTGCAGTCGAATGACTAATGTATGTTAAACTACCAAAACTATGTGTTTTTATAATTAACGAGTGACGTCCTCGACGGTGGCTTGGCGAAATCATGTTATTTGTTTATTATTTTAACTAATTTTATACGTAGTTATTACACGTGCTTATCATTATCATTGTATTTTGTCGCCAAAGCTAACAATTTCAGTAATGTTATTTTTGGTGCACATCATGTTGTGAGGAAATATAATCTCAGTTTATATACAGTGTTAAAGAATCAAGTTGTAGCTTAAGCTAGTAAACAAATGAAACTGTTAGTTTTATATATAGCTGAAACAACTAGTTTGCTTATGTTGAAATTGCTATTGAACATATAAAAATGTCAGCTTCAGTTTCTAACTCTTGGTTAGGTTTAATTTTTTCTTAACAGCAATATCAATGCATTAGAAAAACTAGCAACGCGCGGAGAAAAGAGTACATACATAGGTTTATTTTTTTGCTGCTGTGGATGGCTTTAATAACTTTGACCCATAAATTTTGACCTTTTGCCTTAAAGCGCCATCGCCAGTTAGTAAGAACAACAGTGTTTGCTGCGTTGATACTTCCAATCCCAAAACGCCTCATGTCTTTAGGAGCTAGTAGTTTTTCCCAGAACACCCAACAAGTTTTTGAGGTATTACTATTCCGCCCCAAAGAAGATGCCTTCTAATTCCTTCAATCACTTCCGACACCTGCAACCGAATTTTGAAAAGAGAAATGTGATAGTTAGGGATCGAATCAAGTGTGGCCTTGATAAGAAAGGTTAAGCTTTCCGCCAAAAGAAAGCGTGTTTGAACATCCATATTTTACTAATTTTCTACAAGTAACATTCATATAATGGTTGTGTGATAAGAGTGGCTCACCACCATCTATCTGCATGCGTCTGAAAATCTGGATGGCCACAAACTAACGCTCAAACGGGTCTTTCATTGGTGTGCATCTGCCATCTGGGCGTCTACCTTCATCCGCATCTCCCCATTAGAGACGCTCTTACATTAAGTCGAGGCATGAGGGTCAAATATTGCCTTTTATGTCTTTTAGGAAGTGACCCCTCTTGTTTTGGCTGGAAACCTTTAAAACATGTCTAGTCATCTAAGACAACCATTTTGTACAAACTTTCACACAATTGGGGTTAATGTTAGTGGATGGGAGGTCAACTCTCCAGTTAGGCATGTTCAGGCGAGAGTAGTACCAGGATGGGTGACCTCTGAGGAAGTCTCCACCGAGGCAACCAAAAACAAATCCGTAAGTTCTTGGATGAGCAATCTATCGGGGGCTAAGCAGACAATATTGGTGGTATAAGGGGCCATATGTTACAAATGGTATTGGAGCCACTAGATGTGTTTTGGATTGTCAAAGACAAGCCAAAGTGGCATCAACTAAATGACACCCAATCAAAGACGAAGAATGCATCAACATCAAGTGACTATACACCATATCAACTTCGGACGCTCACACTACAACATTCAACCTCAATGATGATGATTCTATATTGGTTGATGATTATGGGGTCATTTTTCATATGAGGTTAAAGTACTCCAACGGAGAGTACTAAAAAGGCAAGGCGGGTAGCGAGGGCAGGCTCATCTAAAGATAACGACGACTTAATTGCGATGGTGATCGTGACCCACAAAGCCAAAGCTTCTGTCATGAATGCGTTTCAAACCCAGATGGATGTTTAACCAAGCCATCGCACTGCTCTTCATGGATAAATCACACATGGAGCCGGAAAATCGAACAAGGCACGAGAAAACTTTGTCGATATATTAAAGCTTAGACGTAACATAAAGTATTTTACTTGATGTTTAAATTATGTAAAAAAAATCAATAAAACTAATGTAGTGTTTAATTGTTATGCTTCAAATTTTTGTGATTTTTATTGTATAAACATAGTATATTTTTATTATTATAACCAAATTAATTTCTAATCAAAATATTTATAAAAGTTTAATCAACTTATGATAGTTATAAACAATACTTTGTTAGTATACTGAGTTACATAAATTAAATTATGATATAAGAAAAATAAAAATTTTGCAAAAATTTTTATATAAATTATCAACTCCATGACTCCATCTCACTCAGGAAATTACTATTTATTTTTTTACTTTCAACCCCTCTAGTTTTATTTGGTTTTTCACTTTCAACTTTATCCCCTATACTTTTTCATCTTTTACAAATTTTTCGTTTTACGTGTCGGTTTAATTTTTGTGAGTTAACACGCTGCAACGCGCGTGCATTGTTCAACGTTTTTACGTCTATTTTTTATGGTTTAACAGCTTCGTCGCGACTCCCAGATCCTAAATGCTAGTTGCTTTCAGAATTACAACCTATATATTTTATTATTCTGCCTAAATATTTAAATGTGAAAATAAATATGGCGTACACGTCATTAATGCACATGGTACAAATCTTAAACCCATCCCACATGATAATAAAATAAAATAAAAAAACGAGTTAATTACATAGTTAGTCCCTGTGGTTTGCACAAAATAACATACTTAGGTACTAATAGTTTAAAATCACCTTCTAGGGTATTAACTTTTTATTTTGTAACTCTTGGAGGTATTAACTTCTAAGGTAATAACATAGGTAGTCTCTGTGGTTTGCACAAAATAACATACTTAGGTACTAACATAATGTGATTTTAAGCCTACAAATAAGCTTAATACCCCCAAACGTTACAAAATGAAAAGTTAATACCCTAGAATGTTATTTTAAACTATTAGTACCTAAGTATGTTACTTTATGCAAACCACAGGGACTAACTATGTAATTAACTCTAAAAAAACTAAACATGTCTTGAGAGACATGATGTGGAGGTAAGATGTCTCCTCGTGGTCTAAAATTCCGGCCAAACACTCATTGCGGCTGTCTGGACATGTCAGCATCCGATTCGTTGCGTCAGAGCCTAGAGGTGCTCTAAATAATATAAAAAGGAAACTAATTTAAACCTATATAAAGAAGCAACAAGTTTGTGCATATGTTGGTTGTACATATGGCTTTGGGTGTTTTTCAAAAAAAAATTGGGTTATATGGTTGTGCTTCATACACGTGTGTGGTGATCTGTATTTCCACCCCTTCATCTGCTACAAAACTACATGCCCTCTGCTCCTGATTTCTTCCTTCTTCACGTTCGTAGAAAGAAAATTAGTCAGAGATAAGGGGTCTGCAGCGGCTACGTTTGAGTCGATTTTTAATAATCGGAGTTTGATTTATGGCAAATCGGAGACGGTGGAGGTGCTGTTTAAGCCTCATCCGACGGTGACGGCGGCGTCGCGGGCGATCGGGACTCCGGATGTGGCTGTGATCGGGGATGGTGATGTGGCGGCGGCGGTGTCGGTTCAGGGTAAGCGGTTAGTGATGCAGAAGAAGGCGGTGGTTGCTTCGGTGGTGGCGGAGGATTATGCTAGGAGTTTTGGGTCTGGTGATGTTGATGTTGATGTTGCTCTGGTATGTGATGTTTTGAATTTTAATAATTTGGTGAGTGTTTTGTGGTGTTTGTGATAAATGAGTGATTCTTGTGAAATTTGGTTAGTTTTGTGTACTTCGTTAGTTTAGTGATGGTATGGGGTTTGAACACAAGTAGGTTATTAGGTTACAGTATTTTTTTTATCAATGAGGTATTGAGGTGTAGTTATACAGCTTGTGTAGATCATCTGCCCCTTAACTATGTTTAAGACGTTGCTGGTTTTTAAGGAAAAAAAAAACTAAATTTTCTTTTTATTTTGATGATAACAAGTAACAACACATAAGTTGCATTATGTAGGATGTCCATGTTTTATAGCTTTTTGAGGTTTGAATTGTACAGGGTGTTTTCAGGTCATCTTATAGAACTGTAGTGTTATGATCAAGACTTAAGTTCTTTGTTGCTTTATCAATTGTCACCAGGTAGTGCAAATATTTTCTTGATATACATAGTACTGAAGAATCCTTTTTATCATGTTATGTGTTGGGTAATGGAAAATCATTGGAGAGAGTGGTCTCATTAAACGCTCTACAACTGGGAAATTAATATCTCTAGATGGAGTTCTGGTGTATTAAACTCCAACAACATGACTGATGCTGGCCATTAAATCTGATTGATGACGGTAATAGTGTAGACGATGGTGTTGACAAACAAAGACGGGCCAAGTCATCTTATGATCTACCAGGGTCAATGCCTAACCATGAGAGGCCCATAGCTAGAAAAAAATCGTAAGAATTGCACCTGGTGGCCGCAGTTGGGCTGCTGCAACAACTGAAGGGGTTTTGGTTTATCTGGTGGATGATAATTTCATATTTGATCCCACGGATCTCGATATTGATGTTACACCCAAGGTAAGAAAGTTCTTTGTCGTAGCATTTTGTAATAGTTAGATATTGTGCTTTAAAATCCATCATGTGATTCGAAGTTACCATAACAAGTATTTAATAGCATAAGCTTCCAACAATTCGTTTTATTGCAACTGATTATATGCTTTTACTAATTCGATATCACATTGTCACTCTCAACACACACATCCAAACACCCTTCATAAATAAATTGTTTGATGTTGATAAGACAACACTAATCATAAATTCACCATCTTTTACTTGCAGGCAATTGAAGCAGCTCTTTGTTGAAATCAACCAAGCAATGTCGTTTAGATCCGGCTTTTTTTTCGGTGCGATGAGATAACTACGAGTCGGAAGGTTGGAGAAGAAGACAAGGACGGATGCTCGCATGTAAGAACCCCACCGCATTGCGGCGGGTACTAATTCCTAGTTAAATATAATTTATTAATTAAGAAAAAGCAAATTAGCAGCCACAATTGCCGAAATAATGGAGTGTATTTAATTGCAAACTTGATGAAGTTGTTATGTGTTTTCTTAATCTTATGGTCAACTAAACAAGATTATCTCTACAACTCATTTATATAAAATACACTATATTTCAAAAATTAACCAAAAAGACAATATTTAAGAAAACAATCCAACTTATTAAGTATGTTATCTTAACATAAACAATATGAAAACTGTTGGTCCACTACCACATACACAGACTTCAATTCAAGTACCGATTTTGTTTTTGTTTTCTTTTTACAAATAATTATGTCATATATTTCTAAAAAGTGCTATTAATATTACAGTATTTTATGTCAGATTTGAAATAAACTAAACTAAACGTGTACGCTTTTTTTTCATATATAAGTAAATTGATAAAAAAAAAAAAAAGTTATAGCATTTAGATGGTGTGGTTCAAATAGTCATTATAATAATCAATTATATATACAAAACAGTAAAATATCTCATAAACCTTCTAACATGGGTTGATTAGAAATTAGATATGGGTTGATTAGAAATTAGATTAATATTAAAGTAATTTCTATAGTAACTTATAAAGAGTTCTAACTTATAAAGATATGGTTTACAATGGTTTTATTACACAAAGGTGGAATGATGTAACCTAAAAAAGTAAAGACGTGCTTTTTACATCGAATGAAAACAATAAAAGTGAATACCGATAACACCAATTCTGGTACGGATGTTGTTCAGTGGGTACCGCTTGGTTCGTCACCGTGGCTATATTTTGAATACACCTTCGGTTTTAATAAATTTATATGGTATTCGTCTAGAAGAATAATGTGTATTTAATGTTTGTAACGAATGAAAGTTTTAAGATAATAATAAGACTATTGGGTTAAGGATTTATATTTTGTAGTATAAGTGTTGAGATTGAACCTTAAAGAGAATTAAAACTATTGGGTTAAATTTATATATTATTTATAGTATAAGGGGTGAAATAAAAATTTAGAAAAAAGCTAAAAATGAAAATAGAAAATAAAGTTACTATAGAAAAAAGAAATGTTAGTATACTAATGTAGAAACAAGCTGCATTTTTTGCTTCATTCATAAAATATAGAGTTGACAAAATGTACTGCTTACTATTAAATAGGCTAAAAATGACAGGACTAGTGAACATCACGTAAAACTAAAACTAAACGTGTTATTTTCGTAGATACTAACACGGAAATGTTTAACAAGCAAGTTACACAGTACGCCACAAGTAAAGTTAACCAATTTAATAACACGACAAGACACATTTAACACAACTAAATATAAAGAGTTCGATAACACGAATGACATGACATGTTTTACACACATGGTTAAGACCGACTGTACTGGGGCATTTTTGCCCCCAAATACCGCCCGGAAACGCCGGAAACCGCCCTCCCCTCCGCCCCCTTGGGCGTGTTTGGCCTATTTGTTTGCTGTGGCGTGTTTTAAAAAACGCTAAAGGGGCAATGGTTTGACCAATAAGATTCATTTCCATTTTTGTAAAACCAATCAATTTTTTTGATGTTTTTTTTATTTAATTTTATTACAAAGATAATGCCCCACAATGTACACATCCCCACTACACCCATTTTAGAAAAACGCCCAATAATGCCTCATTGTTGACTGGGCTGCCACATGGCGCAAAACGCCCAATGGTGAATCATGCCCACTACGCATGGTCTAAGGAAAACTAATAAGACATAATGAGCACGATAAAATAAAAATTACCAAAAATTAGAATCTATACTTAATAGTAATATGTTTAATTTCTATAATAAGACATAATGAGCACGATAAATAAAAATTACCAAAAATTAGAATACATACGTAATAGTAATGTATTTAATTTCTATAATAAGACATAAAGAGCACGATAAAATAAAAATTACCAAAAATTAGAATCCATACTTAATAGTAACGCATTTAATTTCTTATATAGTGTTGACTTATTAACTTATTTAACACGATTAGTTAAAAGTGTTATGCGTGTAACAAAAGGGATTAACCGGTTGAACCCACTTACACATGATTTTATTATGTCAGCAACAGGGGCGGACCTTAAGTGCAATCGGGCGTAGCCCGGGCTACGGCTCAAGTTTTTACCCGCAGTGTAAAAAAAATTTTTTTTTTCCGATTTTTATACACAGGACACCCCTAAACAAGTACGAGGACACCCTAAAAAATTTTGGGATACCCCTGAGTTGAAGTTCTAGTTCCGCCACTGGTCAGCAACGTGTCCACCCATTTATGACCTTGACCCGATTACTCCCAAACACTTATGATGTTTAATTTTGTGGTGAGTGATGTCATGTTAACGATCATATCTAACTATTAGCCCTAATGTTACATAAAGTGATTATGTAACTGCTTACACCACTCTTGTCCAACTCTCGTATAACTAAGTAAAAATGTATATTGTATTCACATAATTTTTTTATTAAAACTGGTTGTGTGATAAAAAGTTAAAATACATGGCAGTGGCGGAACTAGCCCAAAAAGTTAGGGGTATCCTAATTTTTTTTTTTTTTTTTTTGATCAGGGGTATCCTTTATATAATGGAAACGGAGTTGAGGGGTATTTTTACACTACGAAAATGGAGTTAATGGATATTTTTACACTACGGAGACGGGGTTGAGAGGTAGCCCGTGCTACCCCTACTAACACTATAAGTCCGCCGTTGAATGGGCGATCTATTTGTTTTGCAAGTTTAGATTTTAAAAAATGAGAGAAAGAATACACATAGAAGGTTTATAAAACTCACATTTTATATTTTATATATATATATATATATTTTTAATTATTTGTATTTTTGTTTTTTAATTATAAACCGATGTGCTTATATTCCCATACTTGATAAGCTATGGCCGCAAACGCTTTGACACGTGGCAGTATTGCATTCGTCCAAGGTTCTAATATTTTAGGGTCACTTTTGCTTTTGTATACCTAATCCTCGTGGTTTTGGGCCACAAAATTTAATTTGTGTCTTGAAAATGATATAAAAATCATAATAATATTTAATTAGAGGATAATGTTTTTAAATAACCTAAAAGCGCACTTACTACTATTTTAAGTCACGTTTAGTGGACACAACATGATGTCAATGATGGTTAGGTATTATGTAGTATTCATGTAAGTCATGCTAGCTCAAAACTATGTCGTATTTGGCATAAATATGTTTTCTAATGTTTCATGTTCACATACAAACATGTATTATTTAGTTGACTTGTTAATTGTTTCCCTATTAGCTTAGTTTCGAAACCGAATATTATAATGATATCGAATAAGGTTTAAAGATACAGAGAACAAAAGAATCTATAAAATAGAATAATGATATCGAATAAGTTCAAAAGTTTAGCACTCTAAACCTGAAATAGATCGGTGAGAGAGCACGTTTTGATCCCAATTGGTCCGGTCTGCTTTTAAAATGATACCTCTACAAGTTAGATAAATTATTGTATAATATTATGATGTATGGGTCGTGTTGATAAGTATGGTAGGGTCGAGTTAGCTTCAAAAGGAAAAACAAAAAAGATTGATTACAAGAAAAGCTATTAGGTATATGTAACTATATGTTCATAGTTTATGAATGGGTTTATAAAGTTGGTCTAGTTAAATTTGTGTAAATGTAAATATGCAATTTCCTTTTTCATGCTTTTCAATATTAGTAATTTGCAGTTTTGCACACCTATTGGTGGTGTAGTTTATTTGACAACTTTAACATGTGTCTCAAAAACCAATTCATCCAAAAAAAAAAAAAAAAAAAAAAAAACGAGTCAAGTTGTAACATCTGATCTCTCATACAAATCAAAATTGTTTGTATTAACTACAAGGAGTTCATGTAATTGTTATTTGGTTGTCCGAGTGATAAATTCCCATGCGGTCAACCATCATGGCTCTCACTCAAGCATGTTTAATTGTCCACTTTTTTTCTAATCCACAACCAATAAGCCTAAAACACGTTTATATATGATGCGGAACATACATTATGGCTCATTATATCTTTTGTGAGAGAACAAAACAATAAGAGAGTTTTCTCAAGTGTCACTAATGGATCCCCCTCTATAAGATTTTCAAACCATTTTTTTGAAAGAAATCTATGTTCCAAAACTTGATTGTGTGGCAAAAAGTTGTAAAAAGAAGTTGTTTCCTTTATAATTTATCAAACTTATAAAATTTAATGGTTGATAAGGAACTCATTATATGGTCACGTTGCTTGTAAAGCAAGAATAGTTAATATCCTTTTTATATTATATATCTTTGTTAATTCTTTATTTGCATGCCTTTTCTTTTTAATATAAATATATTACAAAAGTGAGTATTGTTCAATTTATTTTGATAATAAATAATTATATCAAACTTATAATATTATAAAATGGTTGAAGTGGAGGCGTTTGTGGATGTCAACAACCTTCCCAAAATTGACAATCAACGCTAATGAATGTCCCCAAACTCATCTCAAAAGCCATCTAGCCAATAAGCTTAAAGATAATTACAGATAATGACACCCAATATTGACTATTTAATTATAATAATTTCATAGTAGAAACATAGAGCCTTATTAGCACGAAATATGTGAAACGGCTCGTTAATACAATGCGTCTTATGCACATTTTATTGAGTTATTGTTTGGGTGAAAGGGTCCGAAGTATTAATGTATCGACACGTGATCATACAGTTAAAACGTGCCTAAACGGGTTCAACCCTGCTAACCTGTTTATGACCCACATGTACAATCTACTTGTTGTGTTAAATAGATTAATAGGTCGATACGGCACATGTGTAACTCGTTTATTAAAACAACATAGTTTTGTCGTTTTAAAATTAATCAAATAGTTTACACTTAAATTTGGGTTGTTATATTTGTAACGTTAATTTAACATGGTGTCATCATCATCATACTCAGTATATCCCACCAATAGCAAAGCTAAAGCAGGGTCTGAGGAGGGTAAGATGTGGACAACCTTACCTCTACCCCGTAAGAATACTATAGAGAGACTATTTCCAATGAGACCCCCGGCTCGATAGTAGTTTTGCTTCAAGCCTTGGACATAAGGCACATAACACTCAGCAATTGAGACAAACGTCGATTAGTGCATATGCCACCTTGTCTTTCGGCTATCAACGTCACCACATGATGCATGATTAATCATCACCTTCTTTTAACGTTATTTTCACGAAATTAGTAAAATAACGTTAAAATTAGTGCACTTTCACTTTTGCCCCCCAAGCGTCCACACATATATACATTATATGAGCATACCGAAAGCGGGCCGTAATTAATTTAACATGGTAGTTATCTCTTAATTGATTTTAATCGTGTTTAGTGAGTGATGACATAATCGTGTTAAACGTGTCGTGTCATTTGTATTATTAATATGTTTGTATTTTTTTTATCACTAAAAATCGCTTCTGTAATATCATTCCACACGAAAAAGGACAATTACAAAGCAATGGCAGGTAGTCGGGCAACAAGTTGCGACACGTTTGTATTTAATCATACTAAACCGTGATGTATCGTGAGATTCGTGTTAATAAACTGGTTATATTTAACTGGTTTAAATATTTGATGTTGTTTAACCCGTTTGGTAAATGTCTTTAAGAAAATAATACATTTTGTTATACGTTTCATTTTGAATTCGCACCAACACATTTTTACAATTTTTTTTAGAAAACAAATAATATTTAATTAGATATCGTAAAGCCGCAATCTTGTTTAAGGGTCCAAATTAGATATCGTATCTAGTAACTCATTATTGCAATTAGGGCCCTTTTTCCTTGGTGTTTAGTTTTCTTTTTCTATTTAACTATAAGACAGGTGAAATTATTCTTGATTTAATACCGAAATAAAAAAATTTGACGTGGTCTCATTTGATTTTTAAAACAATTTAATTTAATGGTATAACACTAAAGCTAAAATATTGAAAGAAGGAACATAAATAATATGTCTAAAAATCATTGTTATGTAAATCAAATCGAATCGGACCGGAAATAATTCACCTCAACGGTACGATTTGATATCAATGGTTGAACTATTCAGTTTTATCTAGTTCGGTTGAACGCTAACCCGTTTTTTAACTGGTTTCATATTTGAATGATTAATTTTAAAACTTTTTTTACCTAATTAAACTTATTTTGCTTATGTTTAAATTACTAGTGTCCAAAAGTAATCTATTTTTTTTCTAGTCCTTCTTATAAAGAAAATACCTAATTAGAAAATTGTCCTTTTTTTATACTGGGTTTTCGGTGTAGAACAACCGATCTTAACAAACTTGTGTGGTTTTTGAATGTTTAATAATAAATCGTAGTAAATTTAAATTCTTTATAAAAATACCCGAGTTTATTCTTATATGTTGGAAATCAGGCCCTTGATCGAACACACAAACACCGGATGAACGAACTAGTTCGACTCTTTGTATTATTTATCAATAAAAGCACACTAATTACAATGACCCTAACCATCTATTTATACTAAACTTATTCTAGTCCTAACCCGACTCAAACTCTATTAATAAATAAACAAACTAGATAAACCTATCTAATAAACCTTGATGCCCAAGTAAACAAACTAGATAACAATTAGGAAGGCCTGGTCTATTCGCACACGGCATTAGTCTATTTGCACACTCAAAGCGCCCCGCTATGGCCAAAGCGGGGCGCTTTGAGTGTGCAAAAAGACAAAAAGCATTGGCTGGAATTTGTGTTGATTTTTTTTTGAAATAGGTGAGATGTGGGTTAGTTTGGTAGTGTTTTTTGGAGGAAAAAATTGTATTTGAGTTTTATAATGGGTGGCCTTTATAATACGTTGTTTTATAATTACGTTTTTTACGTCATTATTTTTATAGAACGTATATAATATAAGTGCGTCTTTATAAACTGTTAACCTAGTTTATTTTGTTAAATTAAACGAACACGTTAAATAAATTGTACAGAAAACCATAAGAATTAAAACGTAAACAATCCAAAACCAACGTGATGTAAATAGAAGATTAACTGCAATATATATATATATATCAGTTTGTACATACAAAACAAAAAGGTACAACTGACTGCATAATACATAACAAAACACTATACAAACAAACTAAGATACTAATCCTCGTGCGGTGGGGACGGTGGGAGGGGAAGTGGAGGCAACCCAGCGAGCTCTCGTAGAGAAACGAGCGTCTCGATGATCCAGTCCTGGCGTGCGGCCTGGCGTCTGAGGCGCCGGTCGAAGTCCCGAGCCACCTCACGCGCTACCGGAGGCAGGTCAGCGTAAACGTGCTGCGGGTACTGTGGCGGCTCAGGAGCTGGCTGAACTGGTGGTACCGGGATCTCCTCGATATGCTCCTCCTGAGCCGGATCCTCTAATACAGGCTGAGCCTGAGGCTGAGCCTGAGCCTGAGCCTGAGCCTCAGCCTGAGGCTGGCCCGGGAACTCATCGAGTCCCAGAGCCTGTAGCTGAGCCTGCCGAGCGGCCGCCTGCTCAGCAGGAGGGGCCAACACTCCAGGCCTCAACTCAATAACAACCGGGATGACCTCCGGCACCGGCTCCGGCTGCCAAATCTGCCCGTCCATGCCCCTAAACCTCAGACCAACATCAAAGCGACGGGTGATCTGCATGCTAGAAACTGACGCGCGGCCCAACCTGGTAGACGGGACCGGATCGGACAGCAGCGGATCTCCCTCGAGCACGATCCCGAGCGAGCGTGCGATGGCGGTGATGAATGAGCCAGTGTGCACCCACCCGCGGAGCTGCCGGTGGTATGCGGTGGCAAAGTAATCTGCCAGGCAGGCTGCTAGATTGCAGGGCTGGCCCCGCAGTAGGCAGTATAGAAAGAAAAGGTCACTGAGGTTGACCTTCTCCCTGCTGGCACCCCGCGGCACGATAGTTGCCACGATAACATGCTGCAAGTATCGGAACAAGGGGTCTCTAATGGAGGTGGCCTTTTGCCAGGATTTCCCAAAGGGTCTAATGGAAATGGACCTCCAGAAACTGATAAGCGTCTGCCTGTCCATCATCGTAACCGCCTGCGTATATAAATCAGTATCAAGCTCGGCCTCTGTGTACAAACCTGTATAAACAAATAATATTAAATAAACAAATGATATTAAATAAACAAATAACATTAAATAAACAAATAACATTAAATAAATAAATAATAATAATAATAAACAAATAATATTAAATAAACAAATAACATTAAATAAACAAATGATATTAAATATAAAATAATAAATAATATTATTTAAACAAACCTGTATGCACAACAAACTGCCGCACACTCATCTGAAACTCCTGACCGGCGAGACGGAATGTAACCTCGTGGACTGGAAAATCCGGGTCCTCCACGTAATCCGCCGAATGCGGCGCGTATGTAAACGTGGAAAGAAACTCCCACGTAACCTCAGGGTACGAGTCCTCCATCGCTAACTCAAATAGGCGCGACCAAGGAGTATCTAGTCCAACTATCTCACGCGCCCGCGCGGCCTCTCCCAAATCCTCCAGCAGGCCCCAATCTATCCCTACATGCTCCCCAATGGGGATGGCGCGCAACCTCGCGCATCTCCTCCTCGCCCGTGACCCCGCCGGAAACTGTAGGTACGGACATGCCGGCTCTCCCTGCTCTCCCTCATCTCCCACCTCTCCCTCAACCTCCATATGCTCAATCTCATCATCCGAGGAATCCATCCCTGCACGTTGAAATAAACAAATAATATTAAATATAAAATAATAAACAAATAATATTAATTATAAATAATAAACAAATAATATTAAATATAAAAGAATAAACAAATAATATTATTTATAAAATTTAAATAATAAACAAATAATATTAAATATAATTTAAATAATAAACAAACAATATTAAACAAATAATATTAAACAAATAATATTAAAAAAAAAATAAACATGAACCAAAGCGCCGCGCTTTGGCCTCGGCGCGGCGCTTTGGTTCTTCGTGATGAAGAACAGCCCCACCAGCAACATGTAATCCGCCCAAATCAAACAAAATCAAACAAGATCTAACACATAACTTGAACCAGAACAATAAATGAAGTTCGATCTTACCTTTTAGCGGTTGAAAGCTTGAAAACGTTGATCTCCGGCTCAAGTGTGTGTAAATCGCACCTTTTGTGTGTGTTTTGTGTTATGTGTTGAAATGGGGGAGAATGCGTTCCGCTTCAGGTATAACGAGGGACCAAAGCGCCCCGCTTTGGCCATAGCGGGGCGCTTCTGTTCTTATTGAAGGGCAAAGCGCCCCGCTTTGGCCATAGCGGGGCGCTTTGGGCCTTTTTTAAATTTTTAAAAATTGTTTTTAATTCACAAACGCGTCGATAATGGTCTAAATTTTACGTTTTTTCCAGTATACATCATTTTTTATTATATATGGAGTATACTACAAGTTCTGGATCAAATCGGTTACGTGTGATGTCTTATTCCGTTATATCGTATCATTTGGGTTTGAAAGCACAAGTACTCCTGTGAGAGGTGTTATGTGTATCAGCCGCCTACCGCACATGAACATGACGTATTTTTTCATTAATTGTAGTATTATGATATATATGGTCATTTTGGGTCGTATAAGTTCGTATTGAATCTGATTGGGTCGTGTCGGTGACAAACGTATTTTTTTCGGCGTTGATCTTCTGAACAGCGTTGTGTATATCTTTCGGAATAAGCTTTCTAGCCGGATTGTTTTTTGTCAGCGTTCGCCAGATACTTTGGTTGGGAATGTCTTGCTCTGCCAGCTCCTTAACCAGTTTTGTATCCTCCGAAGAAAGCCTTCTCGCATACGCGTGACCCTCTAAGTTTTCAATAGGAGTGTGGTTATGCTTCGCCTTCGTCACCTCGATCCTCCAAACACTTCCGGATGATTCCGAAAACCCGATCATCTCGAACGGGCAGCCTATTTTCTTGCTACCCGTTTTCCTCTGTGTAGCTATACTCTTATGCTCCCCACCAAAAGTACATTGAAACCAAATCTTGTAATTCTCTCCTCTTTTATTCGACCTCTTAGTCACAATGAGGTAACCGTTGTCTTTTGCCGTGTCTTGTACCCAACGCACCAACTCTTTACGTGACGAAAAGGTCTGCGTCGTATCAAACGAAAACGTAACCGGGTAACAGCCTTCCTCGTCAACAGACACATCCCCCGGCTCACCATCGTCACCGAGGTCCGAATATACTTGATGTTCAAAGTTGTGCTCGCCACCGTAACCGAAATTCGAATAACCTTGTAAGCTCTGTTGACAACCGTAACTGTCGTTTGGACCACACTCCTGCTGTACAAAGCTGTACTCGCCACCGTAACCGAAATTCGAATAACCTTGTTGTGCGTAAGGGTCCTCCACAGGGGTATTCAAATCCAGCGTCACCGTGTTATCACGATAATGAATGCCAGATACAACCTCTGCCTCCCTCAAGTTGGACGAGACCGGTTTCTCATACGAGTCAGAAATAGCGGTCCCCTCGTAAGAATCAGGAACAACTGTCTCGTCAGAATATTGACCGAAAATATAGTTGTTTAACCACGACATCGTTTTTTCAAGAGATGTAACTAATACAGCAAAACCGCGCGTTATTTTGAGAAGAAACACAACGGATCTGAAATGAAGGCAAAATGTATATCGAAGACAGTGTGTGATCGAAATGTATGTCTCACAGTTGCTTTTAAAAGGGGAAAAGGGTGAAATTGGGGGTCGAAGCGCCGCGCTATGGCCACAGCGCGGCGCTTAGGGTTAACGACAAAACATCATGATTAGCTTTATGTCTGTCAAACAGTATCGAATGTTTCAAACGTCAATCGAAGCACGTTTTGTCGATCGAAGCGCCGCGCTTTGGCCATAGCGCGGCGCTTTGGGGTGTGAAAATAATTTTGGGCGTGTGCAGCTAGCATGACCCATTAGGAAAACTAAATAAAATAAACTAAAACACTTAGCACCCTCCAACTTTTGAGTTATGACAAGATTAGTCCCAATAATCACCCCCCTAATCTTGTCAATAACTTTCTTCACATTAGAGCCGGTTCATCATCATCATATCGGCTACACTTGCAACATGTTACATGGCATCACGTTGGAACCGTTCATTTACATCTTGACTTATCACGGATCGACGACCTCTTACCCGGCCACATCCAAAGCCACCTGATTTGAACTCCAACGCCATAATGTTAACACCGTGTTTTTTTTCCTTTACCTTTTTCCGATCACCCTTGTTCAAGAGGCTCTCTACCGACAAAGAAAACAAGCCACCCGCTTCTTCCGTTTTCTCACCTTGCCAAACGAGACGAATCCAAAGCCACCTGCTTTGACGGATCCTTTCTGCCCGCTTTTCACGCACCATGCCGGTCTCCTCTTATCACGAAACAAGCCGATCAAGGCACCCGTTGTCAACCTGCTGTTGTCACCAGTTGTATAACAGCTGCGTAAACCCGCAACTAACATCTGAACAGCCCTGAACCTTCTTCTTTTGATCACTAATAACAGCCCCGGAAAACAAGTGTTTATCACCGGTCACCCCCGTCGTCTTAACCGGTACGTCTACCACAACGGCCGACCGAAACACCTTAACGCGTCCGTCTTCTGCTGTTAAACGATCCGAAAACAGCCACCTGTCGTCTCGAACCATGTAATCCAAAAGATTCACCGACCCATGACTTTTTACTTAAAAAGCCTATGCAAATATCACCACCGTCACATACATCTGGTTCAATCTTCTTGCATTAATCCACACAAGTATTTAAACCCATAGTGTCTCCAAAATTCAATTTATATTGAATTTAATACTTCATGATATACCTTCACTCCTTCAATACATTCCCATACAAAACCCATGTATTGTAATTAACCCCAGATTTGACCAATATAGAAAATTGGCGCCGTGACATGAGATTGTTTCCACATGCGAAAACAATATTTTTCCTCACAAAAAATAATTATGGTTACCTCTTTGCTGTGAACTCCAACTATCGATCTCCCGCACCGTTGCCGCCTTGCAACCCCGTGAGGGGCGGCTTCCCCCTGCTCGGAAAACGACTCTCAAAACCGCCAAGCTCTGATACCATTATATTTATATCACACAACATGATAAAAACTTTAATTATATAAACAGTCCCAATTGTTAGACCCTAATGTCACACTTAGGATCCAAGTTTAATATTTTGTATGTTTAGGTTATGTCGTATTCATTAATTTGTAACAAATTTAGGTTCTAACACTAAATTCTACATTTGAGTTCTTGTAAGAACAACGCCAACACTAATATCGACCAAGCATATGATTTTAGGGGAGGCGAACTTGTAGCGATTTTGGGAGAAGGGGGACAGAGTGTTGGTTACCTATTTTGTATTATTTATTAAATTTTTATAAATTATATAAGTAGCCAAATAAGTTTGTTACAACGGTATATTAATAATTTTACATCGGTTTAACAAAGGGGTATCGGCGCAGCTTGTTGCTCGTTTACCAACTATCTCGATGTAAATTATTATATAATATCAAGTTATATTTAACAAAAACTTAAAGAAATACTATTAAACTATAAATATGTAAGTATGTTAAACCATAGAGATTATATGTAATAATCTCTTTAATAAATATATAGTTAGTCTTGGTCTTCTTATAATGATTCTTGTAATATAATTTTTAACACATAACAAAAGAAATATGTAAACATCATGACATAAGACAAACAACCGATACCTAAACGTTTTACAACGAAATTAATATTATTTTTAAATATAATAATAAGCATAACTTTTAGTAATCCTCGAACAATATATAAACCTTAAAGCCTTTATCTTTTTGCACCATTTCTTTCATATTATATATAAACCTTAAAGCCTTTATTCTTTTGCACCATTTCTTTCATATTCCAATGGAGAATCATGATCATCTACACCCAATATTTTCTTCTAGTTTTCATCATACATCCAAGCACTCACAAACTTTTTCATGTCATCATGGCAGCGGTAGTGACGGCGGCGACAGTTGTTTAGTGTCATCTTTTTTGACACAAGACAGTGGCGGAATGCACTGCATTCCGGCCTGTAAACCATATTTGGGTTCGTTCACCAACATGTCAACGTTGTTACCAACCCTGACTCCGTTGGTGAACGAACCCAAACTAGTAGCCAATCTGCAGCCAGTGGCTGCAGATTGGTTAAACATCAGCCGGAAACCAATAACTCACTACACCAGTGATGGTTTCCGGCTGAACTTTTGTACCAGAACCCGCCGGATGAAATACACTGGGCGGGTTCTGAATACAGAATATGAAAGGAATCAAATATGTTCCCCAAGGAAGCTATTTAGAGGAGTAAGACAAAGGCATTGGGGAAAATGGGTAGCGGAAATCCGGTTACCGAGGAACCGAACACGCGTATGGCTCGGGACATTTAACACGGCCGAAGAAGCCGCATTTGCGTATGACACGGCCTCGTATATCCTACGAGGCGATTGCGCGCACTTAAATTTCCCGAATCTAAAGAGCCAGTTAAAAGCTAACTCGGTTAATGGGACAACCGCGGCTTTGCTAGAAGCAAAAATGCAAGCAATGTCGAAACGGGTGGTGGACATGAAGGCTGATGAGTTAGCACCCGTGTTACCCATGGTTGGTTTATCGGAAAGCCCATCGAATGTAGGCGGATCCGAGGTGGCGTCGCCAGAGGCCGGGGAAGGGGTGCAACTCAGTAGAATGCCTTCATTGGATATGGACATAATTTGGGATGCTCTTCTTGTTGCTGATTCATAATTGTTACATATATGAATGAATGAATGAATGAATGAATGAATGAATGAATGAATGAATGAATGAATGAATGAATGAATATATTCCATTAATAAAGATATACATTGTTTTGAAGTGGCATGATGGTAAATGATGTGTTGATTTATATGAGTAGTTTTTTTTCTTTTTTTGTTAAAAACAAGTTGGGTTCGAGTTAAGTTAAAAATATGACTTCAAGGTCTTTTACTAGACCGGAACCCGGATACACAACTGCTTTGGACTGGGTTTGTCGAATTTCGGTTGAACCGATAGCCAAGGTTAAGGGGTCGGCACGGGTTTGGTTTATTTTTATTTATTTTTTATTTTCTTCAGTTTTTTTTTTTTTTTTTTTTTTTGTGAATAAAAGTTTATATAATTTACTCATTTGATTTAGTCCCACCTTTGATCCAGAGAATCCATAAAGCCTTTGCTTGTGAATCTGTAGCTGAAAATTGTTAAAGATGTATTCTTTATGTGAAATATTCTTGCAGTGAACAAGTCACATTATTAATTTGTTTATGTTTCTTTTATTTTTATTTTGTAGAGTAAGGACAACGATTTAGTATCATCGTCACATCATAGTGACACAATCAAATAAGAATGAGCATTTGGTATCGGGTACCGGTACCAAACCGTATCGGGCAGTGGCGGAACTAGCCTAAAAAGTTAGGGGTATCCTAATTTTTTCTTTAGGCTCAGGGGTATCCTTTATATAACAGAAACGGAGTTGAGAGATATTTTTACACTACGAAAATAGAGTTAAAGGGTATTTTTACACTACGGAGACGGGGTTGAGGGGTAGCCCGTGCTACCCCTATTTGTACTATAAGTCCGCCACTGGTATCGGGTATATTCGGTACCGGTACCACTTTTCCCCGTTTTTCGATACCGGTACTTTTGGTACCGAACAGGTACCGTGCTCATCCCTACAATCAAATATTTGTTTCTAAAAGCATGAGAATATGTTGAAGGTCAAGATGAAGTCGGAAAAGAATCACTCACTTGTATAAATTTATCATAGAATCTTTCATGAAAGACACAATAATAAAAGAAGCAATTTATTAGAACCACAAACTCACACACACTTACTTCTAAATATCGGACCAATGTCTACTACGTGACTAGAATCCACACCACTTGTAGGACAACATATTACTACCCTCTTTGGTATCACGAGGCTATAAACCCTTTGGTATGAAATAAAAGGTAATGTTGCATCATGTTTAAAGATTCCCATAGATGAATGGTTTCTTGCGCAAAACGCTTGGGACGAAAGTTCGCATAAGGATGACGATTTCCCTACAAACAACCCATAGAAGAGAATCAGAGATAAAATTCTTTTAAAAGATGTTAGATTAGTAGTGGCGAATTCAAAAACTTTTTTCACAAAGGTTGGAAAGTTTTGAGGTTAACGAACTTTCAATATATATTATTTCAGCCTAGTTCGGGTTGAGTCATTTAATAAAAGATTAATCAAAAGGCTAAACTTTTTAACATATTAATTAGTTATGGGCTAAAGTTTTAACATCCACATATTTTGAGCAATTGGGCTTGAACCATTTAATTATGAACATATATCATCACAACTTGTGGGCTTAAATAATTATATTAGATAACATCTTTGAATCCCGAGAATCTCGTGTATTATACGAATTAAATAAATATAATGTTATATACTCAGTAATAAAAGAAATTATATTTTTTTTAAAACAGTGTATTGCACGGTTTGAATAAAACCATGTATTATACGAGTTGAATAAACTATAACTTCATCTATTAACACATACAGTCGTCAAAATATGTTTCTAAAAATTGAACTTTGGCGTGACATTTATAAATTTTGTTAAAGTTTATTAAACAAATGAATTTGCATCATACGGATTTAATAAGTTGATTTAATTCGGCTGTCATGCCAATAAAACGAAAGCTGACACTTGGAAACCTCCCCAAGATATCTATCTCCTAGACCATCCTCTAATCCATCAAATTTCGGTCCAACGATGGTAATAAATCCAATATATGGGGATGACAGCGGCCAGCACCTCGTTCGATGATGTTGATGTAGGCCCCACTGAAGATACGCCCCCGCTGCTGCCTGCGATAGTGTGTGGCGAAGTACTGTACCAAACAACATAGTGAGTGCGCACGACCTGCCAGTGAATAGACAATACATGTAGAACATGTGAGGCAACATGCACCACTCGTAGTTCTCGCCAAGTGTAGCGATGGATGTGGCCATGCAACGGTGAATATATCAGTACAGGGGGTCTCATATAGTTGAGACCCACACCTTCGTCTTCCCGAAGGCACCATTAAAAATTTAGAAATAAGTAGTATGTGGTATTTGTCATCAGGTTTAGTAATGTTATGAATAATAAACGTATCATTTATGGATGTAATTCATACTTTGGCCAAGTTTAGAAGTTAAATGTGTGTATGTATATGAGTGTGTATTAATTTTTTTTATATTAATTGAATTCGAATTTCGAATCGAATTGAATCGAATTGAAAATCATAAATTCGTATTCGATTACTGGACTTGAATACAAATCAAATCAACTCTAATTCGAACCTTAATAATCGAATTCGAATCGAGTCGAATTTCAGATTTTTCGATTCCGAATCGAATACTAAACACCCCTTAAACTTTCTTCATGATAAACAACTAACACAAAATGATAGAAGTTGTTTTATGCAATAAAAATGCATTTGGGGCACCCTTTGACTTGTGCAACATGTATCCTGTTAACCTACTCTCTTCTGTTTTTTACATGAACATGTATGACCTCTTTTATATAGAAGGCTAGCGATCTGTTTGACAAGCAGTGTTGAGCTATTAAGATGTCCGATTGAGTAAGAGACTCTGAACCAGTAAGAGGATTGACTTGGCTCACTCTGATTGGTTGGTAGTGGAGGAGGTGGTGGTATGTGAGTGGCCGATTGAAGGTCATGAACACTGAACACATGTGAATGGATAAGGTGGTAAAATATTCTTTTAGCATTGAGTTACTGACTAATTCAAAGGTATCGTGTCGGTAAACCAAACACACTTAATGCTAACTGATTCGGAGATAGCCTCCGAATGAAATCTTGACGGCTTTAACGAAGTTTGGTGTTTTTAAAGGACTACATGGGCCATGGTTCACACTAAACTTAGTGACAATGTACTTCTGGCCACTATCAATAATATGATTACATTACTAAAGTAAGGCCACTAATGAGGCTATTTATTTTAATGGTTTTTTTCAAGAATTATTCATCATTCTTAAAGTACCATGAATGATCTCTTGTATATATCCTTCCTAGTTCATGGACCAAACACACACTTTTAGCTTCAAGTTTTTTAACATACATGTTGATCTCGAGTTTGATAATTAATTTGAAGACCTGACTCGTTTCATTTAATTCTATCCCATTTAATATTTTTTTTTGGAACAAGTTTCGTAACCTAAATCTATAATTATAAATAGGCGTCCTGTACTTGTAATTCCTCATCATGAGTGATAAGAGGCAGAAAGCAATAAAAATTCCTGGTTGCAGCCTGGGGACGTAGATTTTACATTGAAACCGAACCATGTAAATCCTTGTGTTCGTTATTTTTCTGTAGATTATCGTTAATTGTTTGTGTTGCTTCCGTGTGTGTATACCCTAACATCGTTGCGTTGCGGTGCAACCAATAACAAACATGCACATATACATTAAAATCATAAATTGTTTCATGAAAAAAAAATGTAGAAATTCTTTAATACATAACAACTTCACAAAATAAGAGAAAGACACCAAGCTCAGAACTAATAATTTCACAAAGCTAAACTTTGCATATATATCACATATTCACATTAAACTCACTCATGATCACCATTGGTTTATATATCATGATCAAATCCAACCCAGTCAATTAAAGAGAACATGAACTCTCTAAAGCTCACCTTACCATCTTTGTTCCAATCCATTTCTTCTGCATTTACACAAAAAAAAAAAAAAAAAGATTACAACTGTTTTGGTGATTTTAATTCATTAAAATGTTAAAATATAAATCAAGAAAATTACTGAATCGGGTTTTGGTGATATGTGTAGGCGATTTCTCCATTGGGAAGTCTTCATTCATAGCCTTGATCACATCCTTCTTGTTTAGCTTTCCATCACCATTTTTATCGAGAAATAAGAAAGCTTCGATTATGGTATCGAACGTTGCTTTGAGCTCGGGAGACCCCACTGTTGGTGTCTGCAACAACATTCCGTTTTCGTTTGTTTTTTTCACAAATTTTATCAATTGAGATGGAAAGTGGTTTGCGTCAAAATGAAGGATTCTCGTATGAGTTGAGTTGACCCGAAACATTTTTTTTCTATAAAAAAAATCATTTAACTACTAAATGACTAGTGTGACATATAATTACAAGATTTATGTAATTTCAATTAAATTTTTTTTTTCTATATATTGATTTAAGAAATATACGCATTAAATGTACAATCTAAACGGCTTTCGGCCCTTTTTCCTTTTAGGTACTTTCTTTACCCATTTGACCTGTTACATATAACAAACAACCCGACACAACCAATTCACAGGTAAATAAGTCAAAATCGCCACCTCTAATATCAAGAAACCAAAGATGTATAAAAAAAAAGTTCGATGACTTACCGCATTAGACGAGGAAGTAGGACCGGCTAGAAGATAAATAAGGCACAATAGAACAATGAACTCATTATATTGTATCCCATTGCTCCCATCAATGTCACAAGACACAAAAAGATCTCTAATTTCCTCCGCGGTACATTCGAATTGCAACTTTTGTAAGCATTTCTTTAGCTCCTCATTATCAATGGTTCCATTTGAATCTTCATCTACAAAAGTGTCAATTATCAGCTGTCAAACAACTTTATAACACATGAAAGAAAGCAAAATAAGGTAGTACTTTAGTAAAGTAATAAATTGATAATCTTGTTAAACGTACCGTATAATTCAAAAACACTTTGGATCTCCTTTAATCCCTCTTTGAACCGAGGGAACCTTAGTATTATGCTATCCATAGATCGGAAAGTGTTGTGTGTTTGTATGCTGTTGTTCTTGGCCTCCACCATTTTTCTTTCGAGTCGACTGTCTAACCTTTCGTATCGATTTGATGAATTGTTACAACATAGTATTCCTCCAACTTTGTTGGATAATGACTTGAAAGAAGGACATGTGTGAGATGTATCTTCAAAAGACAGATTCATAGATCACCATATTAGACTATAAAAATATGTGTAAAATCTTTAAATATTGACTTGAATAGTAGTACATATTCATTCGAATGATGATAGCTAAGAAACCACCCTATGATTCAGTGTTTTTTTATGAATGGCCAACGAATAAAAGCCCGGCTACCTAGGGCAACCTAACCCAATGGCAAAAGGCGACACCTGCGATCGCTGACGGCGATGGGGAGCCAAAGCCCACCATCTCCAGTTCCAGGGAAAACCTGCCGTCCGAAGGCCCACTGCGGTAAAACCCAGTTGGGATCGGATTCGAATTTGAGACATGTACCCTTCAACCCCGAATCTTAACTAAACTAGGATATTCTTTCATATGAAAGATCATACACATGGTAGATAATTGATAAGTTTAGGATCCTGGATTATTGAAGCTTCATGAACAACTAATAACAAGCAATTAAACTAATCCAAAAAAACTTACCCATTGAAGCTTTATTTCAAGCAGAAACGAAGATTGGGGGGGGGGGGGGGGGGGGGGGGGGATGGGATGGGATGTGTTAGTTTTGAGTGAAGAAATGCATACTTAAGAGAGTAGCAATAAAAAGGAAAGGGGAAGATGAGTGGAATCTGGTTCTAAAAAAGTAACAAAACAATGGTAGTACTTGTGACTTTAGAATTAAAGATTGTTCCTTTTTTCTTCTTAATCTTGAAGGTGGATGGCTCAATGATAGATGTTACAAAGGGCTCCACCAATAAAACTTGATCATTCTTTCAAGAGTTAAATGCCATTTTAGTCCCTGTGGTTTGATTCATTTTGCCAGTTTAGTCCAAAGGTTTCATTTTTAACATGTGGGTCCAAAAAGGTTTCACCGTTGCCATTTTAGTCCACTGGGTTAACTTCATCCATTTTTTCTGTTAACGAGAAGGCCAATTCAATCATTTTATATGGCCGAATTGTCCTTCTAGTTAACAGAATTACATATAAAATGACCAAATTGGCCTTCTCGTTAACAGAAAAAATGGATGAAGTTAACCCAGTGGACTAAAATGACAACAGTGAAACCTTTTTGGACCCACAGGTTAAAAATGAAACCTTTGGACTAAACTGGCAAAATGACCCAAACCATAGAGACTAAAATGGCATTTAACTCTTCTTTCAAAAAAGAAAGTTATCATTATTAGATTATAATATTCTACACCCATTAGACCATTTCATCTCACTAGTAGGAAACCCACACGAAGCTGCGGCGACAACAATTTACAACGCTGCAGAAAAAAGTTAAAAAGTAAATAACAACACAAATTGATTAAAGATAATCTGTTTGTTGTTTTGCAATTCACATTTCACAACACTAAAAGGTTACAGTTGGTTGAGAATGATCAGTTGATCACAGATTAACAATAAATTAAAAAAAAGGAATAAAAATGACATTTCCGCAATACAATTTTGCATCAAGAAATCCAAACATCATCCATTCGGCTCGCCTGGCCTGCAGGGTTGCTAAACACGTCCCGTTGTCTCTTCTTAAGAACAGCCGCTTGTGGGCTCAGGCCCGCGGGTGAATTCACCGGGCTATTGTTTGATGTTAAACAACTGTCAACGCTGGGTGCAAACCCGTTTTCGAAATAAGCTGCGACTTCAGGAAGTGATGGGATGGGGATGCCAGATGGCGGGCAGTCATTGGCTACCTTGATTGCAAGTTCGGAAAGCTCTTCCCTAGCTGCTTCTAACCCTGCGGTTGCGACAGCCTGATCATTTAGAGCTTTACATGCTTTTTCCAAGATTGATTGAAGGTATTTGCTTTGTGCTTCGATTCGAAGCTGGAGACGACGTTGAACCTGAAAATTAGTGGGTTGTTAGTAAGTGATCTTTTTTTGGATGGAAATGTAAGATCTTGAACCCAAAAATGTAATAAAATCCAAGATTTTCGATGCTTAATAAACAATTAGTGTCGAATATAACTATAAAAAATATATGTTCTCAATAAAAACTAGAGTAAGATACATGGATGGCCCCTATGGTTGATCAAAATTTTGGAATTAGTCCCCAGCTTTTAAAAAGTACACAGATGGTCCCTGTGGTTTGCACTTTGAAACGCATCTAGTCCCCAACTTTTGCCAAAAGTACATGGATGGTCCTTGCGGTTTGCGCTTTTTAACGCATTTGGTCCCTAACTTGGACATGCTAAAACCTTTAGATTTGTTAGCTGGGGACTAAATGCGTTACAAAGTGCAAAGTGCAAACCATAGGGACCATCTATGTACTTTTGAAAAAAGCCAGGGACCAAATCCAAAATTTTGGTTAACCATAAGGACCATCTAAATGCATAAAACCTTCTAAAGTTCTAATGTTAACTATTTAGAAGATTTTATGCATTAAAATAATACTTTGGGTGGTTTTTGACTTGTTTTGATTGTTTTCTTATAAGCTATTCTTTTACCATTTAGACCCGTTAGAAATAAAATGTAACCCAATGCACCCCATTTATACATAAACATGTCTAAATTCCGACCTTTAATAGAATAATAATATTTTGCCAAAATTTCAAATTGAGATGGAAGAAAAAAAAAAGAAGTGTGTGTTGGGGGAGAGGGGAAAAAAGTATCCAATTATTTTTTATGTTTTCAAGTATTTAATAACTTTTCTTCTTTCTTTTAGACAAATAGAATAAAAGAAAGCAAAAATTGGCCGAAAAATCCAATTGGTTCCTTTTGTTTTGTCTTGTAAAAAAACTTATAGGCCCCATCTTTCTTTTTTTATAAATAATTAATGTTAAATGTGATAAAAGAAAACTACAATAAACATGTACCTTTTTCAATAACAAGATTTAGCAGGTCATATGGATAAAAAAATACAATTTTGAAAACTTTCAACTTGTGGGCCCATTCAAACATTCAGCCCATTTGGCTTGTTTCCTTTTTAAACTGAACCTTTTGCTTTTGCCCATATGACCCACTTGACTACTAAACATAACCCGAATAAAAAAAAATCATATGTAAATGGGTCAAAATTAGCACCTGCAATGAAAATCCGAAAATCTTTTAACTTCAGGTAAAGTACACGGATGGTCCTTATGATTTACCAAAATTTTAAATTTGGTCCCTAGCTTTTCACAAGTACACAGATGGTCCACAAGTGGTTTGCACTTTGTAACATATTTAGTCCCCAACTTTTGCCAAAAGTACATGGATGGTCCCTGGGGTTTTCACTTTGCAACACATTTAGCCCCTGGTTGGGGACTAAATGTGTTACAAAGTGCAAACCACAGGGACCATCCATGTACTTTTGAAAAGCTAGGGACCAAATCCAAAATTTTGGTAAATCACAGGGACCATTCGTGTACTTTACTCCTTTTGCTTGACACAAGAAGCGGGTCACGTTAATGAACTAACCTCTAACTGCTCATGCAGTCTTCTTTGGATTTCCATCTGCGCTCGCAAAGCTTCAGTAACTTGGAAGCCACTGTTGGAAGAGACAATTAAAACAAGGTTAGCATACACGATCTTAAATGACACATTTATTTTATTTTATTTTTATTTTAAGAACGCCATAAATGAACATACTCGTTCGAATCTTGTGGCATCATTCTTGTTGATGATGTCGTCGATGAACCTGTGTCTTGGCTCTCAGCAATGCAAGATGCTAAAAATTGGACCGTGAATTAGTAGTGAAAAAAAAAATTGTCATCAAAGTATAAAATTCCATCTTTATGCATTATTCTTATATGTGGCAAAATTTTCCAACTTTACGCATCATTCTCAAATGACGAAAATAAATTAGCAAATTCAAAAACGTTAGGATTGTAAATATCATATTACCTCAACAATAACCTATTTTTTGAATACAATACTTTAGAGATGTAAAAATACACTTTTGGATGACTTTCGATCTTTTTGACTTGTTTCCTTTTATAAAAACTGTTTTAGAATTTACTTTTTTCATTATACCCTTCTCCTTCTCCTTACACTTTAAACTCTCGTAACCTAAATCCGTACAGAAGGGAAGGGAGATATATATGGCATATATATGAAAATAGATATATTACATATTACAGTTTTTCGTTGGGCAAATATGGTATTATGCAAGTTTTTAAGGGGTATCATGATATATGAAAGTAGGAAATAGGAATGAGCAATTCAGTACAAGTACCGAAAAATACCGGTACCGTACCATATATTCCGGTACCCATATTTGGCGTTTCTCACACGAGCAGTACTTTCGGTTCGGTTCGGTACAGTACGGTATTTTACGGACTTTTTACCTTCGAATACCGTACTGAAGTACTGAACAGACACTTTTGGTACCCGCGCCCATTTTTGGTGAATTTTCGAGTCAGTACTTTCCGGTACCGGTCTCATCCCTATAAGAAGGTATTCCAAGATTTTAGGCCATAAGAACCTCAGAATTTAAAGACCAACCACAATGTTAATGTAGGGTAGGTGTAAACCAAATTTAATGTGTTTGTGGAGCTTATAGTCTATAGAAGAATGATATTAAAAATAGTAAAGTCATTTTACCATCTTTGGAATTCTCCGTTAACTCTTTGCAAGATTGCTTCCCCAACCGATATTTCTACAAAAATATAAACACAATATGATTACAAACAAGAATTACTCAACACATCAAACGTTATACCTTTGTTCATCGATTATTTCCTTAAATGTTCCAAATTTGTTAACTACTCAACGCATCAAAAGTTATTATTACAACTTCAAGCAGCAAGAGCACATCCATTCACTATATCATGGACCTCGTTTTATTATAGCCGATTATCTTATTCAGTTATTCTGATTATTGAATATCACCTAATCACTTGAATAAAGTACACGGATGATCCCTGTGGTTTACCAAAATTTTGGATTTGATCCCTAACTTTCCAAAAGTACACGGATGGTCCCTGTGGTTTTCACTTTGTAACACAATTAGTCCACGGCTAACAAATCTAAAGGTTTCAATCGGTCCAAGTTAAGGGCTAAAATTAATGCGTTACAAAGTGCAAACCATAGGGACCATCCACGTACTTTTGGCAAAGTTGGGGACGAAATGCATTACAAAGTGTAAACTACAAGGACCATCCATGTACTTTTGAAAAGATAGAAACCAAATAAAAAATTTTGATAAACCACAAGGACCATTCGTGTACTTTACTCAAATACAAATGACTAACCTGAAGATGTGACTTCAAATGATAAAGTGTGAGCCCTTTCACCCCCATTGTCCTCATAATCGTCTTTGGAGTTGCTTCTGAAATAGCATAAAACATACCTTTATTATGTGTTAAACGACAATATATCGCATCAACGTTCAACAACTAACGCATAATATCACTCCAATAAATTCTTTCTATGAAAAAATATAAATTTGTTTCTCCGCGGTGTCTAAATGAAACAGAAAATGCTAACAAACACAACTACATCATCATTTAACAATCAAGTATATTAAATGTTAATTATGTTATGAATCATTCAAATAAGTCAACATTTAACAAATTCCACATGGATGATAAAGTCAACATGCATTGTGCGTTTTTAGTAACGAAACCACAATCTGCATGGTAAGCGACTAAGTTCCATAAAGCCACATTCTATTTCTATATATATACTATGTTATAAAACATTAAGATATCTTAGAACGAGTCCTAATTTTGGCCTTCAAATACTATTTTAAACATCTCCATTTAATCTTGGCCGTCCAAAAAACTCATTATATATCTAGTTCTAATATGATAATATATATCCAAATAAGAGCATAATCTTCTCTTCATGCAATGACAAACTAAAAACAATTCTTAAATTTGTCTACAACAAAGACAACATTTTTTTTGAACGGCAAATTTGGATCAACTGACGGACTACTGGAGTATCATCATGCCACCAGCGGAACCACCCGATCATATCCATCTCCACGGATAATGCCTATACACCAATTCAGGAGGAAACCAATATAAAACATGGGAAAAACCCCCTTGTGGGAATTGAACCCAGGACCTATTGACACCAAGTAGTTCCGGTTTTACACTTTTGTTCATAAAACTTTCAAAACGCCTGTTGTGATAAAAGAGTTTCAGAAGAGTAACCCTAATAATCGCATGTAAGGGGGCATTTGGATACACGTTTAAACGTATTAATGCGGATAAAACATAGAAATAATCAGTACATAGTGTTGACCAAACCTGGTTATCATTTTTTTGACTTTTTAATGATTAGAGGCCAAAATAATCTGATTTTTGTAAAAGAATTGGTTTTTGTATGTTTATAAAATAAATACCTTATACCTAACTTTAAGCACCTAACTATCTAATTAACTATTCATCTAATTCTGAGTCTTCTTTTTCTAGTCACAATAATCACCTTGAAAACTAGCATCCAAACACATAATTACTTCTTCTGATGTCACCCCTATATTTTCCCAAAATAAAAAACTTGGATAAAGATAATATTACCTGTTTATCATCAAGTTTTATATGCTTGTACCAAACTTAAAACTACCTATCCTAAAAACAAAAACATAAAAAAACCCTAATGAATAAAGATTATTTTACTAGTTTATCATCAAGTTTTATATACTTGTACCAAACTTAATCCTAAAAAACTAATAAATAAATTAAAAAAAAAAAACCTAAAGGATGAAGATAATTTTACTATTTCATCATTAATCCTAAAAAAATAATAAATAAATTAAAAAAAAAAAACCTAAAGGATGAAAATCATTTTACTATTTCATCAAGAAGTTTTATATACTTATACCAAACTTATAACTACTTATCCTAAAAATTAAAAAAATAATAATAATAATAATAATAATAATAATAATGGATGAAGATCATTTTACATGTTTATCATCAAGTTTTATATATAAACTACCTATCCTAAAAATTATAAAAAAAAATGGGTGAAGATCATTTTACAAGTTTATCATCAAGTTTTATATATAAACTACCTATCCTAAAAATTAAAAAAAAAAACACAAAGGATAAAGATCATTTTTACCATTTTATCATCAAGTTACATATACTTGTACCAAACTTATAAGCTATAACTACCTATCCTAAAAATAAAATTAAATTAAAAAAAAACTAATCCTACAATCAAAGCACAACATTAATCCCAAATTCAGCTCTTTTAAAACTCACTAAAAACCCTAAAAATCCCAAACAAATACAACCTATTACAAATCATATAAGCAAATCCAAAACCAAAGATTAAAGAAAAACTAACTGTCAGGTCCACCAAGCTGAGTAACCGCATCCACAAATCTCTCATGGAGCTCCGAAGTCCACCGGAGCCGGGGCTTCGGATCCGTAGTCAACACCAAACACGGATCCCCAACGAACCCGGTTCCATCCAACTGACCCGGAAACTCACCATGCCCTAAATTACTTCCATCTAACGAAATCGTATGAATCCCAGAATACATTTCAACAAAAACCCAGTTCAAATCTTGAAAATTAGGGCTTGATTTCGCAAAAATCAAGAAAACCCAGATAAAATCTTGAAAATTAGGGTTTGAATTTGCGAAAATAAAGAAAACCCAGATGAAATCAAGTTTGGATTTTGAATGGTGTAGAGTGAAGAAGATCGAAAAGGGTCCTGAAATGTGAATGAAAAGAAGAGCCAGGTGAATGAAAAAGATTGAATTTTTAGAGAGAGAAAGAGGAGAGAGAGAGAGTTGTCTTAGTCTGTCGCTTTTGTGTTAGGGCTTTTTTGCAATATTTTTTTGGAATTAATTTGGAGTGAAGAAAGATTAGTCATGGACAGCATGGTATGAGGAGTCCTGTCACTTTCTATGTCTTGTTAAAATATTTTGATTTTTATAAAATAATGTTGAAGACTTTTTCTTTGCTTCAATATGTTTTTTTTATGATATATCGAGGGTTTTATAGATTTCGATATTGTGTACAAATAAAATAGAGTGAACTTCCGTTTTGCTCTATGTGGTTTGGTCATTTTAACGGTTTTGTCCCAAACCTTTAAAAATTGTCATTTTTCTCCAATAGTTTGCTATGGTTTTTCCATTTTGCTCCCCGCCTCTAACTCCATCCAAATTGTCTGTTTTTTCATTTTGCTCCCTGCAGGGAGCAAAATGGAAAAACCATAGCAAACTATTGGAGGAAAATGTCTATTTTTAAAGGTTTGGGGCAAAACCGTTAAACTGACCAAACCACAGAGAGCAAAACAGAAGTTTACTCAATAAAATATAGAAATGTTTTTGGGAAATTTGTAAACAGAACTCATAGACAGTTTGTGGACACGAAGAGTGATATTGCTCTATCGTACCTTCTCTCCTTCATGTTGGTCGTCTCTAATCTCTTTGTAATTTGTCTTCCACGTTTGTGTTTGTAATGGTTGACGGGACCATTGGTGACACCCTTAGATATTGATGTCAACTTGATATTGATGTCAACTTTAATGACGGTAATATTGGTGCATGTAAGAAATCGTGAATGTTTTTACCATACATTTTAGATTGTTTTATGTTACACGTGTAAAAGTTATAACGTATATTGGCAAACTATGAATGTTTTTTTATATTGGGTTAATTACATGGATAGTCTTTGTGGTTTACACATATTGGGACTTTGGTCCTTAAGTTTAGAAAATTACATTGATTGTCATTGTATATACATTTTGTAACATTGATGCTCACTGACATGGATGAACGTTAAATATTTCAGATAAATGAATACGAAATGTCTCTTTTGCCCTTAATATAGAAGAAAATTAAAAAAAAATATTAAATAATACAATATATTAAAAATGAATTTAAAAGCCTTGTGGTCCCTCCCACATGTTAAACATTTAAGTTAAATGAGCATGAAATGTTTTTTATACAAGTATATAAAGTTGATGATTTCTCGCCCCCTGCCACCTCATCAATTTTAGAACCACTTCGTCTCCACCATTGGGGGCGCTATCCTTGGCCTCTGCCAAAGGAATAGCGGGCGTGAGAGGAAGAAAGTAATGGGGTCCACCTTAATCAACCAATCAAATTTCTTTTATTTAACTTTTTTTTAAATATAGCTAAAAGGGGCTTTATAGGGGGCGTTATTCCACATCGTGAAACTTAGCGATAAAGTCTCATGCTTATGTGTCGCTTACGTGCCGTTTACTTGATATGATAAAGCTCCTAAGGGCTTTAAACCACACTCACCTGCCTTAGGGTTTTTTTAGTTTTTTTACTTTTACTTTTATATTTAGGATAGGTAGTTTATAAGTTTGTACTAGTATATAAAACTTGATGATAAACTGGTGAAATGATCTTTATTCATTTGTGTTTTTTATTTTTTTGAGATAGGTAGTTATGACTTATGAGTTGGGTAGATGTATATAAAACTTCATGATAAACTGTTAAAATGATCTTTATTCATTAGGGATTTTTTAATACTGTTAAAATGATCTTTATTCATTAGGGATTTTTTTTAATTATTTATTTCTTTATTCTAGGTTTTTTTACCGGATCAGATTCTGAGTATGGTATTTTTATACACCTCTAATCGTAGTTACTATTTGAATATCCATCCTCAAATCTAAGGCTGACATATCATGTCAACCTGACTTGTTAAGACCCGAAAACGATAAGACACGAACCCGAAACAGGTAAACACGAACACGACACGAAATCTTATCATGTCAGATCTTTCAAAACAAACACGAACCTGATAATAAACAGGTTACACGAAACGACCTGTTAAGGCACAGAAAATTTACCAACGTATCATACAACCTGTTAAGACACGAACACGACATGTTAGGACATGAACACGACCTGTTACTACATGTTTGATATTTAGCCATTAACATGTCCTAACAGGTATTGTATAATGGTCTTAAGTCCTAACAGGTCATATCGTGCCTGGCATGACCTGTTAAGACACGAACACGACCTGTTAAGACACGAACACAATAACACACGAACACGAAATAGGTAAACACGAACACGACACGAAATTAAACAGGTCTTAGCATGTCGACCTGTTATAGACACGAAACCTATTAACTTTGTGTAGGTTCGTGTCATGTTATCGTGTTCGTGCCAAAATTGTCAGCCCTACTCAAATCTTTATAAATCCCCTTTTTGTTGTGTTATTTTATTCCCCCGAGCCAACCTCTTTATTCTTTTTTTCTTAGGAAATTGTTAGACACCCAAAACAATTATTTATATTGATAATCTACTTATTTTTCTTTTAATATTGCGAAGAGCCCAGAAAGCCATCAAATCTGTTTATTTCTTTTAGTGCAATTATTTTAATCTAATCATTTAGATTTAGACTTACTGAGGTTGGTTATAATCAATTAATCATACATAAAAGTGCAATAAGACTGTGTTGCAAGGCTTTAAGGTTATATGATATGAGATAAGTAACATTTAGATTTTAGGGCAAAAATGACGTCCCTTTAACAATGACTAGATGTAAAAACACGGGTAGTTTTTAGAAATTTAACATATCAAATTTTATTAAACAATGAATCACGATACATTTTTTAAGGTTTAATTGAAAATGGATTATAAATAAAAAGTTGTTGAATTATTATAAACAATCATTAATCAAATAACATGTATAGAATTACCAAGTTTGTAGTTTGTTGACAGATTATAACGAATGATATCGTATGTTGTTCAATTCATAAAAATGTTTGTCCTTTAAGAATTGCAGACACATTCATACATTCATAAATAGTGTTAGATATTTTAGTGTAATCGGAGAATTTGGTGATCAAAACGAATAATAATACACATCAAGCAAGTTAGGAGGTGCAGGAGTGCACGCTTGTTTGAGTTATTATAATTCAAAGTGTACGGACGGAGCCCGTATTCTACGGGGGTTCCAAGAGGGCAACACCCCCTTGGCGGGGGTCCGGGGGCAACCCCCTTAGGAGCATGGTCCAAGAGGCGGCAGCCCCTGGCGGAGTCAAAGCCCCTGGCTGGGGCCGATTTTTCTATAAATTAGTATAATATATTGATGCTCCTTTAACAAATCACTTTGATTGTATTTCACTTATATAAAATGTTTTTACTAAGAACAAAAAAAAACAAAGAGATGTGAAAAAACAATTTAAGTTAATCTTTTATGATTATTATAACTTATTAGGTTGTCGTATTGATATAAAACCTTGACAATTTGAAATGTTATTTAATAATAATTAAGAGCCGTTTTTGGTAAATGTCCAAACGTCCATCTCAAACGGTTGGTGGAGTTGATGATTGATGTACAAGTATATTAAAGAGATGCATACAAATTAATCCAAGTGGGAGGGCTAAGGTGCATTATTTATTAGTTGTAAAAATACATCTTTTTAAATATTAAAATAGTAAAGTTTGTATAGTGTTGGGGAAGGAGGAGACTTGTTCTTGAACAAAGAATATTTGGACATAAGTCAATGTGCATCTATATGTTAATAATACAACACTACTACAAGTCGTGGAGAAAGTACCTAATACGTATACGTATGTCACGTAGACTTACAAGGTGTGTCAGTGGCAGATCTAGCATAGGAGGAGAGGTAGCGATGTACCTAATACGTATAAGTATGTCACGTAGACTTACAAGGTGTGACAGGGGCAGATCTAGCATAGGAGGAGGGGTAGCGATGTACCTAATATGTGTATGTATGTCACGTAGAATTACAAGATGTGTAAGGGGCAGATCTAGCATAGGGGGACGCTACCTCTAAACTTTATTGGTGAAGTACATTTATAGTGCAAAAGTTTGTTTTTTTCTTCGTCGCTTTATGTATCGGCTACTCTTAAAAAAAATTACACGTGCAACCTCTCAGCTTTACTTCTAGATCCGCCACTGGTCTCTCTTTCTCTTTCTAAAGCTAAAGGAATAATGTATGGTACTTTCTTTCCAACACTTAACTTCTTTTTAAAAGGGGTCATCTTACATGCACGATATAGACCATTATTAGAAACCATTGAACCCTGAGCGACATCTACATCTCATGCGCCTACTCACCTTGGCAACAAAATTGGTCTTGTGCACTTTTGTCACGTTCCCTCTAATGTATGTTATTTTTTTTTTCTATGAAGCACTAACATTGATCCCTCATATCAAGATGCCTAACACTCCAATCAGGATAACTCATGGCGGATATGTGTACCATCAAGACCCATTATACGTGACGATTGTGTGAAAACCTCGCTTGTTATCTCCACTATTGACGAAGAAGCAGCGACGTCTGACGTTTCACTCTATCCAGTGTATAGTAGCTGTCCTCCCAGGGTCACACCTCAATGTCTCGTGAGGAGAATTGCTAAAAAAAATTCCAAGGTTGAGGATGACACAACCTATATAAGGCTCATCCACTTGAATGCTCATCATAAGGAATACCTGGTGCTATATGAAATAAGTTCATCAAAGTGTTTGTAGCTTTCAAATTTTGTGTATTTAGTCAAATTCCTTGCTTTATTACGACCTTTCTTAATCCTGAATGTTACACCACTGATGGTTAGAAAAAAAAAAAAAATGTTTCAACAAAATACTGATACTTAGAATACTAACAATTGAACTCTTTGTACGCATAAACATTTGTCTATAGAAAATAACGTCCAAAACTATATAAAAGCAACAACAAAAGTTCATTCTCATCATTAAAGCGTTTAAAACCTCCTATAGTTTCTCATTTTAAGTTGAGCTCAAGACCTTATTCTCTCTTGACCTTAATTCTCTCTTGAGAATTAAGATGCGTGCTAAGGCTGGAGGGTGTGGGGCGCCACCCTTCCGCCACCTAGACCACCATAGCGCCCCCCTCCAAATTTGACCACACCCCCGGCGCCATAGCCGGGGCGCCATTGAAGGCCCGCCATGGTGGTAACGAGCTGAAACGCCATTCAGGTGGGGTCCACTAGTTTTTTAACCAATCAAAAGTTTTTTTTTTTAATTTTATTTAATAGGGGCTCCATCCACACCCTCCAAATTAAAGGGGGGCTCCATGGCACACGTGGATCCTATGTGGCACCTATAAAGCCCCATGGGGCTCTATCCACACCCCATAGCCTAACGGTTGAGTCCATAGTTTCACTTAAACAAATTACTATACCAAAGCATAAAAGAAAATATACCACCATTTTAAAATACTTGTGTACAAAGTACTAACAAGTAGTAGTTATTTTTCACACATATATCACCATACTAATGTTTTTCTTTATTTTTTTGAGTTAAATGTCATTTTAGTCCATGTGGTTTGGGCCATTTTATCAGTTTAGTCCAAAGGTTTCATTTTTCGTCTGTGGGTCCAAAAAGGTTTCACCGTTGCCATTTTAGTCCACTATGTTAACTTCATCCATTTTTTTATTAACGAGAAGGGAAATTCCGTCATTTTATATGGCCGAATTGCCCTTCTAGTTAACAGAATTACATATAAAATGACTGAATTGTTTTTCTAGTTAACATAAAAAAATGGATGAAGTTAACCCAGTGGACTAAAATGGCAACGATGAAACCTTTTTGGACCCATAGGCGAAAAAAGAAACTTTTGGACTAAACTGGCAAAATGACACAAACCATAAGGACGAAAATGACATTTAGCTCTTTTTTTCAAACATACATTAAATAAATTTATAGGTTTTATTCTTCAATATCCATTAGTTAGCCCTTGATGACAAACTAATTTATTTCTAAAATACTCAAATACATACATCTTATGAATAAAGGAATTAGGGAAGACACCTTATTTTGAACGTTTCCCATTAAACACAAAAGGTTAAAAATTTAGTTTTTTTTTTTTTTGAAAGGTGTGAATTATTCGCAAATGTCGAGAGGTCTAGCATACATTGTCTTAACCGGGTCCGCGCTAGAGAGCCCCCTCGCACAATGGATCCCCAATTTCAGTGAGAAAGCCCCCTCGCACAATAAATCCCCAATTTAAACCCCTCAGTGAGAAACCCCTATCACCCAGACTCGAACTTGAGACCTGGAGGGGAAAACTCACTCGGGCCCACCATAGATGGAACTTAAATATCCGTGGCTACCACTAGAGCAGTAGTGATGGTTGTTAAAAATTTAGTTCTATTCCAATAAAAATATGTTTCTTTTTTCATTTTGTATAAACTAGTTTTTTTACCCACGTCGCGCGTTGCGACGACAACCTAGCGTTTGTAACTTTGTTAGACACATGACATATGTGTAGACTCGTTAATCGTACTTTAGCCATTACTTTAACTTATAATAATGGATTTTTTACATTAACATTAAACATTATATCAACAATTGTGTAGTTGCAAACAAATATATATTTATTTGGTTTCACTTTCAAATCTTTCTCCAAATTATCTCTCTTTGAATATTACAAGTGAGATCACCACGTATACAAACCTCAAACCTTATTTCACTTTGATTTTCCTTCATTTGCATCCCCATGATATCAAAGCTTTCAATGCTAAACAACTTTATATAGAAACTCCGTAGTAAAAGAGATAAACACAATGACATCTCATCCACATCACATGTTTAAATTACCTAGATGTTTATCTTTTTTTAAGTCATTTTTCTATAGTGGTTTCCAGGTGATATGCAAAACACCAAAACCATCTTTGAATTTCAAAACCTTTTCATCTTCTTTTAGGCTACCATTTGGTTTTAAGTCATTCCCACCATAACAGGTGAAAAGTCGAGAACATGGGAGATTTGAAGATATCTGAACTTAATTCCATGCTAAAGCCATCTCTAATTGTCAGTCTCGGTTCTAATCTGCAAACCCGAATAACCGTACCATAAAATACCCAAAGTTATTGATACAACAGGTTCTCGATTATGGCTTTTTTTTCATGGTTTCAGGTTTGTCTGGGGTCGGTTCGGGATTAACCAGGGCCAGGTTAACTCATTTGCCTAACATGGTCCTCACCACAACCACAAAAGCCATCATCACCAAACAGTTCGTCTTCAATTCCCATTCTGATCTCTCTCTCTCTTTCTTTCTATACTACTTTACCAACTTCAAATCTTTTTCTATATTTTACTTTACCAACTTCAAAACTAAACACGTAAGCCAATAGATCTATAAACAATTTCAAAAAAAAATGTAACACCTCGAAAATTCACGTCCTATAATGTGTTGACACGTGTCATATGTTTGAACGTGTGAAAGAATGTTCTGAAAGGACTAAAGTTGACAAACATGAAAAGTATATGAAAATACGAGTTCTAAATGTCAACAGTGAATAAATATATTGTACATTAACCCTACATGATGCTCATACCTTCAAACGAATAAATCATGGATCATACGAAGCTAAATATGAAAGAAAGTGAGAGATTACAAACTACATGGGTTAAATGTGTCAACATGTTTAAGTTATACCTCTTAGTGACCTTTTAACAAACCCGAAGCTTTGTAATGATTAATTATGCTCACTAGAATGCACGATATAAATTTCATAAAGTTTCGTTATCGTATGAGAAAGTTATGATCAAATTCGTATGCGAAGGGTTAAAGCGTCAACGATGAAAGTTATGACTTTTCGGGTAATAACCAAGTGGCCAAGGACTTAATAAAATGGGTACAAGTCTTAAGGCCCTTGTAGGTAAATAAGAAGGGGTCAAATTGCAAGAAATAAGCTTAGTTGACCTTTCGAAAGGCCAAGGGATGAAACATAGTTTAATCTCATTCGGCTATCCTGCCGTGGGGGTTACCCCATAGTTCGAAAAAGTTTATTTGTTAACCATCCCATGTCCACCTTCCCTGGCTATCCAGCCCGGCACTTTGGCCGTGGGGAGCTGCCCCAGTATTTTAAACTACCAGACTCGTTTATCATATCGACTACTAACAAAAGAAATCAATTGTGCCCTAGCGTCGGTGTTCTATCACCACCGACGTACCATAGTCCATTAGTACACGCCCGTCCGACTGGCACGGTGTGAGGTTTGTTAAACCTAATAGCGCTATTAATTAATGACTCGCTCGCCATAGCCTCGGCGATTAAGTCGATACAAAAAGGGAGGGACTTCGCTGATAGAGTTCTAGTCCGGTAAGTCTAATCCGTCCCAACATGACGAGGAATTTACATTCCTGAACACGTCCCAAAGGACGAGGAATTTACATTCCTGAACCCATTCCCATTCCCACCGGGAATTACCATGCTTTGTAGAAAAGTGTGAACTCACCTCGGTTTGCTCGGTTAGATTCCCAAGTATAGTTAACAGTCAAGGTCGGTCAATCACGTCCTAATAAGGTACGGATAACAATCAGTTTCTCATGCATAACACGTATCCTACGTATGGTTTATTTGCACATTACTTCGACCACATAACAGGTACACACTTTAACGATTTATGCCCATATAAACTTCCCATCCATTCCCCACTCATAAACAAACATACGATATTGCACGTAACACATATAACATGTTAGATCATTCACCGATAGCATACTCGACATTTAGACACGCAAGTCACAACTTATGTCAATTCAGCATTAATATTCAAAACCGGCTGTTTTCGGACATTTAAATAAAATAGTTAAATTATTCCTAAATTTTTACAGGATGTCTTAAACGTTCCATATTTTATTGTGTAAAAATATTGGGGTCCAGTTCATTACCAATATTTTATAAAAATTCATATTCCGGACTGAACTCAGATTTATGTATTTCTGACCACAGTCCACGGAACAATTTATTAAAAATTCATCGAGTGTCCGATTTACGAAATTCCAGTGGGGTAATTACAAATGCATCGGTTGTCATCTACTGTACAAATTTCATGGTCCGATTCATCACAAAACTCAGGTTATGACTGAAAGTATGACACCCATTTATTGCTGTCAAAATTCAGCTTAAGTTGTTACAAATTGACACTTTAAAAATAGTAAACGAAGTCCAAAAATTACGATTCTGGTGCCATTAGAACCGTATTTCATAATAACATATTTTAGATTCAAAATATCGGTTTTTCGTTGAGTTTATGGCATGTTTACAGCCTGATGAAGTCGGCTGGAAATGTGATTCAGCATGTTCTTTATAGTTTAAATGTTACTATATTGTATCAACACATGTCCGAACAACGGATTTTATCAAGAGTTCGATGATCAATCATCATATATGTATTAATCAACCCTAAACCAACAACATACCCATTACAACATCAACAAATAGCATTTCATATACAAGTAAACTTCATGTAACCTTTATGTTTATATTTTTAGTGTTCTTGCATTTTAGTTGTAAACATAAGCATCATACTACAATGTTAGCCATAAAATAAGATGAACAAAGGTTAAACAAGAGCTTACTACTAGCTTATAGCTAGGGTAGAATCTATTGAGGAGGATGATGAGAAAAGATGAAGAACAAGCAAGACAAAGCCCTTCTTGAAGCTCCACAAGTAGTAACCTTCTTGAATCACCTTCTAAACTTAATGGAACTTGTAAAATGGAAGAGATGGTGTGAAAGTGAGGGTGATGGTGGCGGTTTTGTGGGAACCGAAAGTGAGAGAGAAGAGTGGTGAGGGTTGAGTGTGAATCTTGGTGGAATGATGAATATCTCAAGACCATGCTTCTTATAGATTTCTTACACATCTTGTTTACTTACATAAGTAAGTAATCTAATAAACAAATGGCAAAAATCAAAACAAATATTTAGAGCATGGTGAAAATATATGGTGGGGTCCCTTGGGGACTAGAATCGTTGGGGGGGGGGGGGTCTTAATGTAACATTGTGACTAAAGTGTAAATAATAGTTAGATTATAAGTGACTAGATTTTATATGTTAGTGAATTGATTTCTAGCGGGTGTTATGGCATACGGGGATCATGACTAGCCACAAATAATTAAATAATGTGTTTGACAAATATTTGGTATCCCGGGTAATGTCCGGTTGTTCGGTCGGATACTGTTCCGTTAAGTTGTTTAGTTGTTCCGTAAGGCATCTTATACATATATTTTTGTAACACAATTAATTCCTAACACATAGGAAAATATTCAGGACCATTTAGTGACTTTTCTGTATACTACTAGTATGTTAACACGCTCATGTAAGTATAACTCAGTAATCAGAGAGCAATTAAATATTTCAACACAGTCACCAAGCACTTAAATTATTATTAAATAAATTGTACAGATACATGTAAATTTGAGGGTTGTCACATTCTCCCCCTGTTAAGAGAATTTCGTCCCGAAATTTAGCGCGTGGTTACTGAGGAAGCTAGTTAAGTTGCGTTGTTTTCCTGATTTTCCTGGTGTGTCACATCATCCCCCCGTTGATTTGGAATTTCGTCCCGAAATTCTGCAGTAGCTTCAGCCTCAGTAGTGGTTGCGTTTTTCTTAAACAGCTGGGGATACTTGAGTTTCATTTGGTCTTCTCGTTCCCAGGTATACTCTGGGCCACGACGTGCATTCCAACGAACTCGAACGAGAGGTATTCTGGTACGCTTGAGGATCTTAACATCTCGATCCGTAATCTCTACTGGTTCCTCGACGAATCGCAGCTGGTCGTCGATTGTGAGTTCCTTGAGAGGAACTATGAGGGTCTCATCTGACAGACACTTCTTCAGATTCGACACATGGAATACGTTGTGAACTCCGCTGAGTTCTTCAGGTAGATTCAATCTGTAGGCGACTTTGCCAATTTTCTCGGTGACCTCGAATGGTCCGACATAACGCGGATTGAGTTTGCCTCGTTTGCCAAAGCGAACTACACCTTTCCAAGGTGAGACTTTGAGTAGCACCGATCCCCAACCTGGAGCTCGAGTGGTTTTCTTCCCTTATCAGCATAGCTTTTCTGACGGTCACGAGCTGCCGCCATTCGCTGTCGTATCTGAGCAATTCTCTCGGTGGTGTCTATCACAAGTTCTGGGCCAGTGATTTGGCTGTCACCAACTTCTGCCCAACAGAGAGATGATCGGCATTTGCATCCGTATAATGCCTCAAACGAAGCGGCTTGGATGCTGGTGTGGTAGCTGTTGTTGTACGAAAACTCCACTAGCGGGAGGTGCTTTTCCCAGCCATTACCAAAATCGATTACACATGCCCTAAGCATGTCTTCAAGGGTTTGGATGGTGCGTTCAGATTGCCCATCCGTCTGTGGGTGATAAGCGGTGCCCATATCTAAACGTGAGCCAAAAGTCTTGTGCATTGCTTGCCACAGTTCTGAAGTAAAACGCGCGTCACTAGGGATGGGCTTTTTTTCCCAAATACCCGTACTCGTACCGTACCCGTACCTGTACCCGTACCGATTTTAGGTATTTGGTACATGTATCGGTACCCAGTTTTATTGATTTTGGTATTCGGTACTTTCGGTATTGGTACGGGTAAAAACGGGTACTGGTACCGAATTCTATGTATACCTTTAAAAGTTTTTTTGTATTATGTTTTATTTCATATTATGGTATTTATAGTGTACTCGTATTGATTTTACCTAAATGGTACCCGTATCGTATTGGTACTCGTACCAATTTTACCTATTTGGTACTCGTACTATATTGGTACTCATGTCAATTTTACCTATTTAGTACTAGTACAAGTGCTCAAAAAGTAAATAAAAACAAAATGGTACCAAGCGGGTACTGTACCGAAAATACCTGTACCAGTACCCGTACTCGTACCTATACCGTACCTATATATTTGGTACGGTATTTGGTACCTAGTTTTGTTCAAATTCGGTACCGGTATTTTCGGTACTGGTACGGGTATAGGTACGGGTACTGTACCAATCCCATCCCTACGCGTCACGATCAGAAATGATAGAGGTTGGCACTCCGTGCCTTGACACTACTTCCTTTAGATAAATGTCTGCAAGAGTAGAAAACTTATCCGTTTCTTTGATGGCCAGAAAATGTGCAGACTTGGTCAGTCGATCTACGATCACCCAAATGGTATCGTTTCCGCGTTGAGATCTAGGCAGGCCAGTAACGAAATCCATGGAAATTTGCTCCCATTTCCATTTCGGGATCTCCGGTTGTTGAAGTAGGCCTGATGGTTTCTGATATTCAGACTTGACTCTCGCACAAGTCAAGCACTTGCTGACGTAGGTTGCTATGTGGGCTTTCATGCCAGGCCACCAATACGTAGTCTTGAGGTCGTGGTACATTTTATCTGAACCATGATGTACCGAATAACGAGACTTATGTGCTTCATCCATCACAAGCTCGCGTAAGTTTCCATAAAGTGGAACCCAGATGCGCCCTGTTACATAGTAAGCGCCATCTTCCTTTTGTTCTAGCCGCTGCCTCGATCCTCGTAGGGATTCAGCCCTGATGTTCTCTGCTTTCAATGCTTCAACCTGAGCATCGCGAATCTGAGCGGGAAGGTTAGATTGGATGGTAAGCTGTAGAGCACGTACACGCCTAGGTATGGTATCCTTTCGACTGAGGGCGTCGGCCACAACATTGGCTTTGCCCGGATGATACTTGATCGCACATTCGTAATCGTTCAAGAGCTCAACCCATCGGCGTTGACGCATGTTTAACTCCTTTTGCTTGAAGATATGCTCGAGACTCCTGTGATCGGTGTAAATGGTGCACTTGGTACCGTACAGGTAATGTCTCCATATCTTAAGTGCGAAAACAACTGCTCCCAGCTCCAAGTCATGTGTAGTGTAGTTCCTTTCGTGAACTTTAAGTTGGCGCGATGCGTAGGAAATGACCTTGTCACGTTGCATCAATACGCAACCCAGTCCTTGGATGGAAGCGTCGCAATAAACCACGAAATCATATGTGCCTTCAGGCAATGAGAGGATAGGCGCGCTACAAAGTCTATCCTTTAGGTGTTGAAATGCGGACTCCTGTGCATCACCCCAACGATAGATGACACCCTTCTGAGTCAGTGAAGTGAGAGGTTGCGCAATCTTGGAGAAATCTTTTATAAACCTTCTGTAATATCCGGCCAAACCCAAGAATTGGCGGATTTCTGTTGGTGTGCGGGGTGCAGGCCTGTTCTTGATCGATTCAACCTTAGATGGATCCACATGAATTCCATCCTTGTTTACCACATGGCCTAGAAAGTGGACTTCGCGAAGCCAGAAGTCACATTTCGAAAATTTGGCATACAACTGCTCTTTTCGAAGAAGTTCCAGCATAAGCCGTAGATGTTGCTCGTGTTCCTCCTGACTCTTGGAATAGATCAGGATATCGTCGATGAACACAATAACGAACTTATCCAGGTAAGGCTTGCACACTCGGTTCATGAGATCCATGAAGACCGCTGGTGCATTCGTCAGCCCGAATGGCATAACCAGAAACTCGTAATGGCCGTAATGAGTTCTGAACGCTGTTTTGGAGACGTCCTCATCTCGGACTCTCAGCTGATGGTATCCCGATCTCAAATCAATCTTAGAGTAATAGCTCGACCCTTGCAACTGGTCGAACAAGTCGTCAATGCGTGGGAGAGGATAACGATTCTTCACGGTCACCTTGTTAAGTTCGCGGTAGTCAATACACATTCTGAAGGTACCGTCTTTCTTCTTCACGAATAGTACTGGAGCTCCCCAGGGCGAAGAGCTAGGACGTATAAAACCCTTTTCCAAGAGTTCTTGTAGTTGTGTGGACAGTTCTTCAAGTTCTGATGGAGCTAGACGATATGGTGCTCGAGCTACTGGCGCGGCTCCAGGAGCTAGCTCGATTTGAAACTCAACTTGACGATGAGGTGGAAGACCAGGCAATTCCTCAGGAAATACCTCTGGAAATTCGCGCACAATAGGAATGTCTTCAATTCTCTTCTCTTCTGTTGATGTGTCAGTAACGAGTGCCAGAATGGCAGTGTGGCCTTTACGCAAACACTTCTGGGCCTTTAGGAAAGAGATGATGCCTACGACTGCACCACTCTTGTCGCCTTGAATCACGAGGGGTTCTTTACCAGAACAAGGAATGCGGACAATTTTCTCGTTGCAAAGAATTTCCGTTTGCTGATGGGATAACCAATCCATCCCAATAACAACGTCGAAACTACCAAGTGTGATAGGAATAAGGTCGATAGAGAAGGTCTGACCAGCTAAGACAAGGTTACAACCTTTAACTACGTGTGCGGCTTCAAGACTTTTACCGTTTGCTAGCTCTACCATGTGCTTGGTGTTCACAAGTGTTGGGGTACGTTTAAGCATTTGACTAACTTTTAGAGACACATAACTGGTATCGGCACCCGAATCAAATAAGACAGTAACAAAGAAATCATCCAGAAGAAACTTACCCTTCACAATGTTGGGATCGTTCCTTGCATCACCCTGACCAATCACGAAAGCACGACCTCTTGCCCCATTGCCATTGTTGTTTCCCCCATTGCCGCCTCCATTGTTGCCTCCATTATTGCCTCCATTGTTATTCCCATTGTGGTTCCCATTTCCTTGGTTATTGTTCTGGTTTTAGTTCTAGTTCAGCTGGGGGCAGTTTCTCTTAAAGTGGCCTTCAGCGCCACACTGGAAGCATCCTTTGCTGCCCTGCTGCTGGCGTTGATTGGGTGGGGCTTGCTGCTGCTGCCGGTTCTGATTCGCCGGATGCTGACTCCTGCAATCCCTTGCCATGTGACCAGGCTTGTTGCATTGATGACAGTTGCCTTTACCACATAGCCCACTGTGGTGCAAGTTACAGCGATTACATTTGGGGTGATTTCCCTTGTATCCACCCTGACCTTGATTCCCAGAAGACTGCTGACTGGGGCTCCTGTACTCATCTGTCTTTCGCTGCTGGAACTGAGCTGAAGTGGAACCTTTGCCTGAATTCCCATCCCATTTTCGCTTGTTGCCGGTAGGTGCATCAGAAGTAGCCGTGGCGCTGATACGTTTGGGTAGCCTGTTTTGCTCCACCGCCTGGTTGGTGAGACGATGAGCCAACTTGATAATTTGCTGAATGGTACCCAGGTTGGCTGAAGTTACGTGACTTTGAATCTCTGGTACAAGGCCTTTGAGGTAAAGCTCAATACGTTTGATGGGAGGGTCCACCATAGTAGGGCACATGATGGCCAGTTCATTCGACCTCTTGGTATACGCCTCAATCTCAGACCCCGTCATCTTCAGATTGAAAAATTCCACCTCCAGTTTGTGGATGTCATCCCGACTACAGTATTCCTCTTTGATCAGTTCCTTGAAACCGTTCCATGGGGTAGCATTAGCAGCAACCAACCCCAGCAGCTGAACCTGAGCATTCCACCATGTGAGCGCTACCCCTTCAAGTGTTCCGGTAGCATATTTCACCCTACGGTCTTCGGGGCATTCGCATATCTCGAAAACTGACTCAAGTTTTTCAAACCAGTGAAGAAGGCCCACTGCTCCTTCGGTGCCACTGAAAGTGGTAGGTCGGCAGTCCATGAACGTCTTGAACGTGCACACAGGAGGTTGAGCATGTTGCGCGAGAATAAAGGACAAAATTAAGCATGAGGGTTGGTTTGTGAAGGTAGGATCTAAACGTCCTAAGGTGGGTTGATATGGCAGGTTATACCTCCTGCAGGAACAGCTGCGAGTGCCTCAGCAACTCGTTCGTTGATCAAAGCCGTCAACTGGGCTTGAGTGAGGTTGATACGTCCTTCGTGTCCGCTCATGATCTTCATAACGAAGTAACGTAAGTGAGAAAAGTGTCGCGAAAGTGCGTAAGTGTGGGACGACAATAGAGAGTAAGCACACAAGGTTCAAATAGCAACTACCACATTATCTAATGCACAGTGAAAACTATCTAACCGACAATATAACATAAATCATACCACTTATGGTGTCGAGTCTTGCACGTGGAGCGTAGCGTCGTTGTGGATCGTTGAGCACTGTACTGGTTATAGTCTGGTTTTTATCAAAAACCTTTCCCTTTTTAAAAACCAAGTTCACTATAACCAATGGCTCTAATACCAATCTGTCACACCCCCAAAATCCACCATGCGGAGTACCACCGCTTGGAGGCATGACGTGACCAGGATCGAGCCACCAATCATATTGAACAACATACTTAAGTAAATAAAACCAAACACAATACGATTAGTGACCAAAAGGAAGTAAACCGATTTTAGGTTAACAGCGGAAGCATAAAACAGAAGTTCAAAACATAAGTCCATAGTTCATAAGTTTAAAGTCCAAAACGTACGATTAATAAGTTCATAAAGTTTATTCATTAAGTACGGGACACAACAGTTCGCATCCCACAACGACCACCTCCATATGCAAGCTCCATAGCATCTAATGACCTGCAAAGCATGTAATAACGAGTCAACAACAAAGTTGAGTGAGTTCACGGTTGGTTGTCCATTTTAGAGTTGTTTCCAAAAAAAAACATAGTTTAATCTCATTCGGCTATCCTGCCGTGGGGGTTACCCCATAGTTCGAAAACGTTTATTTTTTAACCATCCCATGTCCACCTTCCCTGGCTATCCAGCCCGGCACTTTGGCCGTGGGGAGCTGCCCCAGTATTTTAAACTACCAGACTCATTTATCATATCGACTACTAACAAAAGAAATCAATTGTGCCCTAGCGTCGGTGTTCTATCACCACCGACGTGCCATAGTCCATTAGTACACGCCCGTCCGACTGGCACGGTGTGAGGTTTGTTAAACCTAATAGCGCTATTAACTAATGACTCACTCGCCATAGCCTCGGCGATTAAGTCGATACAAAAAGGGAGGGACTTCGCTGATAGAGTTCTAGTCCAGTAAGTCTAATCCGTCCCAACAGGACGAGGAATTTACATTCCTGAACACGTCCCAAAGGACGAGGAATTTACATTCCTGAACACGTCTCAAAGGACGAGGAATCCCTATTCCTGAACCCATTCCCATTCCCACCGGGAATTACCATGCTTTGTAGAAAAGTGTGAACTCACCTCGGTTTGCTCGGTTAGATTCCCAAGTATAGTTAACAGTCAAGGTCGGTCAATCACGTCCTAATAAGGTACGGATAACAATCAGTTTCTCATGCATAACACGTATCCTACGTATGGTTTATTTGCACATTACTTCGACCACATAACAGGTACACACTTTAACGATTTATGCCCATATAAACTTCCCATCCATTCCCCACTCATAAACAAACATACGATATTGCACGTAACACATATAACATGTTAGATCATTCACCGATAGCATACTCGACATTTAGACACGCAAGTCACAACTTATGTCAATTCAGCATTAATATTCAAAACCGGCTGTTTTCAGACATTTAAATAAAATAGTTAAATTATTCCAAAAATTCCTAAATTTTTACAAGATGTCTTAAACGTTCCATATTTTATTGTGTAAAAATATCGGGGCCCGGTTCATTACCAATATTTTATAAAAATTCATATTCCGGACTGAACTCAGATTTATGTATTTCTGACCACAGTCCACGGAACAATTTATTAAAAATTCATCGAGTGTCCGATTTACGAAATTCCAGTGGGGTAATTACAAATGCATCGGTTTTCATCTACTGTACAAATTTCATGGTCCGATTCATCACAAAACTCAGGTTATGACTGAAAGTATGACACCCATTTATTGCTGTCAAAATTCAGCTTAAGTTGTTGTTACAAATTGACACTTTAAAAATAGTAAACGAAGTCCAAAAATTACGATTCTGGTGCCATTAGAACCGTATTTCATAATAACATATTTTAGATTCAAAATATTGGTTTTTCGTTGAGTTTATGGCCTGTTTACAACCTGATGAAGTCGGCTGGAAATGTGATTCAGCATGTTCTTTATAGTTTAAATGTTACTATATTGTATCAACACATGTCCGAACAACGGATTTTATCAAGAGTTCGACGATCAATCATCATATATGTATTAACCAACCCTAAACCAACAACATACCCATTACAACATCAACAAATAGCATTTCATATACAAGTAAACTTCATGTAACCTTTATGTTTATATTTTTAGTGTTCTTGCATTTTAGTTGTAAACATAAGCATCATACTACAATGTTAGCCATAAAATAAGATGAACAAAGGTTAAACAAGAGCTTACTACTAGCTTATAGCTAGGGTAGAATCTATTGAGGAGGATGATGAGAAAAGATGAAGAACAAGCAAGACAAAGCCCTTCTTGAAGCTCCACAAGTAGTAACCTTCTTGAATCACCTTCTAAACTTAATGGAACTTGTAAAATGGAAGAGATGGTGTGAAAGTGAGGGTGATGGTGGCGGTTTTGTGGGAACCGAAAGTGAGAGAGAAGAGTGGTGAGGGTTGAGTGTGAATCTTGGTGGAATGATGAATATCTCAAGACCATGCTTCTTATAGATTTCTTACACATCTTGTTTACTTACATAAGTAAGTAATCTAATAAACAAATGGCAAAAATCAAAACAAATATTTAGAGCATGGTGAAAATATATGGTGGGGTCCCTTGGGGACTAGAATCGTTGGGGGGGGGGGGGGTCTTAATGTAACATTGTGACTAAAGTGTAAATAATAGTTAGATTATAAGTGACTAGATTTTATATGTTAGTGAATTGATTTCTAGCGGGTGTTATGGCATACGGGGATCATGACTAGCCACAAATAATTAAATAATATGTTTGACAAATATTTGGTATCCCGGGTAATGTCCGGTTGTTCGGTCGGATACTGTTCCGTTAAGTTGTTTAGTTGTTCCGTAAGGCATCTTATACATATATTTTTGTAACACAATTAATTCCTAACACATAGGAAAATATTCAGGACCATTTAGTGACTTTTCTGTATACTACTAGTATGTTAACACGCTCATGTAAGTATAACTCAGTAACAGAGAGCAGTTAAATATTTCAACACAGTCACCAAGCACTTAAATTATTATTAAATAAATTGTACAGATACATGTAAATTTGAGGGTTGTCACAGTGTGTTACTAATTATCATTAACTTGTCTATTAAACCAAATCAAGTTCCTTAAATTGCTTTAGATTTACAACCGAAAGAAAGTTAGTCTTTCCAAGCACTTTTCTAGAACACTAGATAATCGAAAGGAAGTCTAGTCAACCGGTAATAAAAATAAGTCTTTAGAGTTACATAGGTGTCTTCCCGAGAAGGATTAGGAATCCTATACGTTTTCTCTTAGGGTTTAATATTTAAAGATCCCGGTTTCATATCACACAATTATCCGGTAGAAAATATGTTATTAACAAGTGGGATTCCAACCTACATAGTCCTTTATCACCATAAAATCAAACCTTTGCCTTAATTTGTTTTAGCTACTTTTTATTAATTAGTTTTTAATTAATTTGCAATCTTTATTTTAAAAGCAAAACCCCCCTTTCAAACAAAAATACAAAAATATAAAAAAAAATGTTTATTGTTGTGTAATTTTTAGTGTAAATAAATTAATTAACGTAATTAAATAGTGTCTTGTGGGTTCGACATCCGGACTTACTTTTACTATACTATACTGATCGGTACACTTGCCGGTTGTGTGGTTTAGTTTTAAGATCGAGTCTAAGTATAAATTTAAAGCTTAGAGTGTCTAGTTTAAGGTTATTTTTAAAGTTTGTCTTTTTTGTACACTATTTGTAAAAATGTGTTTTTCGTGTCGGACATGTAGTAACTGGAAGGGTTAAGTATCATTAAGTTGGGAACTCCTGTCTAGGCCTGGCATTCGTACAAATCCAATTATAAGGACCCGTTGCCTACCTGGGGACAATCCCAATGAGAGTACCGATACCTATTAGGCCAAAGCATGTCCAAAAGTTCAGTTTTTGAGTCAGTCTTTATTTAACCATTTTTACAAGTTTTTATTTAACCGCTTTAGCACACATCACGTACCGAAACAGGGGACCCAGGACAAGGGTTGCTCCTATAAATACTTCGTTTCATGCAAACCCAGGGATTTTACTGGGGAAAAGGGAGCCATTGACTGCATGACGTGGTTAGATGAGATGGATACGGTTGTGGATATCAGCGGATGCGCTGAGAGGGATGTGGTCAAGTTTGTGTCGCAATCATTTAAGGGTGAAGCTTTAGCCTGGTGGAGATCACTGATTCAAGCCACCGGGAAGATCCCATTGTACAACATGTCATGGGAACAATTTGTTGCCCTCATCAGGGATAACTACTGCCCTCAACATGAGGTGGAGAAGATAGAGTCTGATTTTCTATCGTTGGTAATGACAAACCTTGACTGTCAAGCTTACCTCACGAGCTTCAACACAATGTCCCGGTTGGTTCCGTATCTGGTGACCCCGGAACCAAAAAGAATAGCTCGTTTTATCGGTGGTTTAGCCCCCGAGATAAAGGCAAGCGTAAAGGCCTCTCGGCCAGCTACTTTTAGATCTGTAGCTGACATATCTTTGTCTCTCACTCTGGATGCGGTCAGACAAAGATCGCTGAGGAACAAAGATGCTGAGAAGAGAAAACGTGAAGATGATAACTCACGGAGGTCAAACAAGAAGCACCGAGGAAACGGTGACAACAAGAAGGGGTCTGAGTCAAGGAAAGATGGGCATCAGTCTGGTGATAAGCGCAAGTGCAAGATTTGCAAGAAACAGCACTTTGGAAAGTGCAGGTTTGAGTCGAACTCTCAGACACAGTCGAAAACTTTTGCATGTGAAATATGCAAGTCCAAGGATCACAAGACCTTGGATTGCAAGAAGCTGAAAGACGCAACGTGCTGCCGTTGCAATGAAAAGGGGCACATTAAGACCAACTGCCCGAAATATTCGAAGAAAGACGACGAAGGAAAGAAGACAAATGCTAGAGTCTTTAGAATGGATGCAAAGGAAGCGGTTCTAGACGACAACGTGATTACAGGTACTTTCCTTGTAAATGATGTCTATGCAAGAGTACCTTTTAATTCAGGCGCTGATAAGTCTTTCGTAGATAATAAGTTTTGCAAATTGCTGAATTTACCTGTCAAAACCTTAAGTGTGATTTATGAGGTGGAGTTAGCAGACGGCACCATAGAAACCGTCTCAACTGTGTTAGATGGATGTGTTATATCCATTAAGAACCACTCTTTTCCTCTGTCCCTACTTCCCTTTAAGTTAGCCGGTTTTGACATAGTTTTGGGTATGGACTGGTTATCTCATAACCAGGCCCAGATTGTCTGCAATAGAAAACAAGTGATGATCAAGACTCCATCTGGCGAATCACTTACCGTTCAGGGAGATACACGGTATGGATTGTCTGAGCAAGTGACTATGCTCAAGGCCTCCAAGTGTTTGAAGAAGGGTTGTGTCATCTACATGGCACAAGTGACCATTGATGAGCCGAAACCTAAGATGGAAGACATCCCCGTCATTTCTGAATACCCTGAAGTGTTTCCTGAAGAGCTACCTGGTTTGCCACCAGATAGGCAAGTGGAATTCAGAATTGACATCATCCCTGGAGCAGCACCTGTTGCTAGAGCACCTTATAGGTTGGCCACAGAGATGAAGGAATTGAGAACGCAATTAGATGAATTGCTAGCTAAATGTTTCATTAAACCTAGTTCGTCTCCATGGGGAGCGCCAGTTCTGTTTATCAAAAAGAAGGATGGATCGATGCGTCTGTGCATCGATTACCGTGAGCTTAATAAGGTCACGATAAAGAATAGGTATCCTTTGCCCAGGATCGACGATTTGTTCGATCAATTGCAAGGGGCAAGTTATTTCTCGAAGATTGACTTAAGGTCAGGCTACCACCGACTGAAGGTTAGAAATGAAGACGTACACAAAACTGCATTTAGGACTCGTTATGGTCATTACGAGTTCCTAGTGATGCCCTTTGGGCTCACTAATGCACCGGCCGCGTTCATGGATCTCATGAATCGCGTTTGCAAGCCATACTTAGATAAATTCGTCATCGTCTTCATTGACGACATCCTCATCTACTCGAAGAACCAAGCTGACCACGAGAAACACCTTCGTTGTATTCTTAAGCTTCTACATCATGAGAAACTATATGCCAAATTTTCAAAGTGTGAATTTTGGCTTCGAGAGGTCCAATTCCTTGGACATGTGGTTAGTGAGCGTGGTATCCAAGTGGATCCCGCTAAGGTTGAAGCAGTTATGAACTGGCAAGAGCCAAAGACGCCTACAGAGATTCGTAGCCTCCTGGGATTGGCAGGATATTACAGGCGTTTTATCGAAAATTTTTCAAGGATTGCTGCACCCCTAACCTCCTTAACTAAGAAGAAGGTTAAGTTTGTTTGGGGCCCTAAGCAGCAAGAATCCTTTGATATCCTAAAACAAAAGTTGAGCAACGCTCCTAAACTGACGTTGCCGGAAGGCACCGAAGAATTCGTAGTTTACTGCGATGCATCTCATACTGGCATGGGGTGTGTGCTTATGCAAAAAGGCAAGGTTATTGCCTATGCTTCAAGACAGTTAAAGGTGCATGAAAAGAATTGCACCACCCATGACTTGGAGTTGGGTGCTGTTGTATTTGCACTAAAACTGTGGAGACATTATTTGTATGGTATCAAGTGTGTGATCTATTCGGATCACAAGAGCCTCCAGCACCTGTTTAATCAGAAAGATTTAAACATGAGGCAGCGCCGTTGGATGGAGACTCTAAATGATTATGATTGTGAAATCAGATACCATCCCGGCAAGGCGAATGTAGTCGCTGATACTTTGAGTCGAAAGGAAAGGGTGAAACCCATCCGAATCAATGCCAAGAGCATTGAGATTAAGAACAGTTTGACTGAAAGGTTGTTAGCTGCACAGAGGGAAGCTATGTTGGAAGCTAACTATCCTAACGAAAAGCTTGGGGTAACTGAGGAGCAGTTATCTCTTGGCAAGGATGGAATTCTGAGATTGAATGGACGAATATGGGTTCCAATTTATGGAGGACTCCGGGAGGTTATCCTTCAGGAAGCCCATAGTTCTAAATATTTCGTTCATCCTGGAGCTGATAAGATGTACCAGGATCTAAGGGCAAACTATTGGTGGATAGGCTTGAAAAAGTCTGTAGCCACCTATGTAGCTAAATGCTTGACGTGCGCACAAGTCAAGGCAGAACATCAAAAGCCGTCCGGCTTGCTACAACAGCCTGAACTTCCCACTTGGAAGTGGGAAATGGTAACTATGGATTTTATCACCAAGTTACCTAAGACAAGGAAAGGAAACGATACAATATGGGTTATAGTTGATAGACTGACTAAGTCAGCACATTTCTTACCCATCAAGGAGACTTATAGCTCCGACATGTTAGCCCAACTATACGTGGATAAGATTGTAGCTTTACATGGCATACCTGTGTCTATTATCTCCGACAGAGATACTAGATACATGTCACATTTTTGGAAAAGTTTTCAACAATCTTTGGGCACGCGTTTGAATTTTAGTACGGCTTACCATCCTCAGACGGACGGTCAGAGTGAGCGTACTATTCAAACGTTGGAAGACATGCTCTGTGCATGCGTGATTGATTTGGGTGGTCGTTGGGATAACCACCTACCACTAATCGAGTTCTCCTACAACAATAGCTACCACACCAGCATAAAGGCTGCGCCTTTCGAGGCCTTATACGGTAGAAAGTGTAGAACGCCCGTTTGTTGGGCGGAAGTTGGAGATGTCCAATTATCAGGACCAGAAATAGTCTTTGAAACGACGGACAAGATTGTCCAGATTCGTGACCGTCTCAAAGCTGCCCGAGATAGGCAGAAGAGCTACGCTGATCCAAAGCGTAAATCTTTTCACTTCGAAGTAGGTGACAAGGTGTTGCTTAAAGTATCACCCTGGATGGGAGTGATGCGATTTGGTAAGAAAGGCAAGTTAAGCCCGAGATACATAGGACCTTTCGAGGTTATCGAACGTGTCGGGTCAGTTGCCTATAAGCTAAACTTACCTGAAAAGCTCAGTGGTATTCATAATGTATTCCACATCTACAATCTGAAGAAGTGTTTCGCTGACGAATCACTGGTCATACCACATACAGATGTGCATATAGATGAGAGCTTAAAATTTGTGGAAAAACCATTGTCGATTGAAGATCGACAGGTTAAGAAGCTTCGAAGGAAGCATGTGCCTATTGTAAAGGTCAAATGGGATGCCCGTAGAGGTCCCGAATATACGTGGGAGAATGAAAGAAAAGTACCCTTATTTATTTCAGTAAATCTCGAGGTCGAGATTTCTTTTAAGGGGGTTGATGTGTAGTAAAATACACATATTTGTCCTGTGTGAAATGTACAATTATTGTATGGATTTTATTTGTTTTTATTTAGTTTTATGTTTGTTTTATTTTATTTTATTTTGTGTTTTGCCAGGTCCTGGTGTAAAGGGAGCTGATGCGTGTGAAGTGTTATATATTTTAGGTGTATATTTTAAGCCCCTTTAACACTTATTTTTAGCCAAGTTTTAAATTTATAAAACACGATATTTTACTAACACTAAACACACATATGGGCAAGTGCACCCATCGTGAGCGTAGTATAGCGTTGGTAAGATACCGAGGTCGTCCAAGGACACAAGAGCTTTTAGTACCGGTTTATCCTCAACGTCTAATCAAAATAAAAGGTTTAGAAAAATGTTTTAAACTAAGAAAAATAAAAACTAACTAAAATGCTGAAAATAAAATAAAAATAAAAACAGATAGACAAGATGAATCACTTGGTTCCGACTCGTATCTAGTGTAACCTTTGATTATTTCCGCACTTTTGCACATAATTAAGATATTATCTTAGTTATTGTAGTATGCCCCTCTTTTGAAGGTGACGTTACCCTCACCCCAGTAGTTTGAGTCAGCAAGGATACAATCCTAAAAGGGTGGATTATTGGAAGATGATGGTGGTGGATGATGGTGTTATGGTGGTGGTGGGTGGTGGGTGAAGTGTGAGAGAGGTGGTGTGCCAAGGGATGGTTTGAGCTTGAGCCAAGCACTTCTATTTATAGGCTGAATAGAAGCTCGGGCACGGCCCCGTGTCCACATCCTTCTCTTTCTTCATTTAATGCAGCTTTGTCTTATTAGTTGACCACGCCCCCGTGTCCGCTGAGCACGACCCCGTGGTGCAGAAGAATCTTTGTACTATGCAGATTTGCTGGATTGTGCGAATCTTATAGTTGACCACGGCCCCGTGTCCGCTGAGCACGGCCCCGTGGTGGGCAATAGAAGCTTCTACCACTTTGTCTTTTCTGCTGACACTTGGGCACGCCCCCGTGCTGGCTGAGCACGGGGCGTGTTCAGTCTTCTAATCTCTTGTTTTGCTTGGGAAGATGTTGTTGTGGGGTCGGGCATGTCACGTTTTGTTCCTTTTCTTGTATTTATGTTAGATTTTGATGTCTTTTTGCTTCTTTTGTTAATTTGAGCTCATTTAATCCTGAAAATACAAAAGGAAGACAAAAGCACACTTTTTCCAACATTAGTACTAAAAAAGGGTTAGTTTTATGCCTCATTTGATAAAATTTATATGTTACATTTTGAACACATCAAATACCCCCACACTTGAATCTTTGCTTGTCCTCAAGCAAAACTCTTTAATATGTGGCTATTTACACTCCCAAATGGAATGGATAGAAAAGAAGGTTTTGGGCTTGTCGTAGAGTGTCAGGATTTCCAAGATTCTTTATTTAATTTTATTTTTATTCATTTACAATCCTATTCGTCATGATTTATTTAAAACTTTTCATAAGATAAATTACTTATTAGGGCATAACATGCCTTTGTAAAATTCTATTTATATACAAGTTCACATACCTCACGGGGATCACTCAACACTCGGCCGAAAATGTATTTTTGTGGATCACTCAAGAGCGGCATGGAACTTACTTCTACCATAGGCTTACCAAGCAATCAATCATCTTCCTTTTTAACTTACATACCTTTGTAAATATCAAGAGGACTTTGTGGGTTAAGGGTTAGGCTTGGGTTAAAGGTAGGTGGTTGGGTTGGTGGTTAGTGGTTAGTAGAAAAAGGGCGAAAAGCGTAACAAGTGTCGGTTTTCGTATGACTTTCTATTTTTGTAACTTTTATTTTGATGAAGCTATTTATTCAAACAAAGTTATTTTTGATGAACTTGTTTGTTTATTTTCTTTTGCTTCATCATCAACACAAATGTGTTTTTTTTTTTTTTTTTTTGAAAAGTCATATGAAGAACCGAACTTGTTACTAAAATAAAGGGTTAAAAATGAAAAAGGTTTTGGTGGGTAAAAAGGGTGTTTGGTTTGGGTTATGAAATGAAAAGGTTTAGGCTCAAAGGGGCTAACTAGGGGGATTTTGGGTAGGTGGTGAAAAAAAAAAGAAAAATAATGGTGTAGAAATAAAAAGGGGTTAGTCCTAATGCCTCCATCATTTACTTACTCGGGTTTAAGTTGGTAAGGACCGGGAATGTATCGTCATGGCAAGTTCTAGAGTCGTAAGAACCAAGCGGCTATTCACACAAGAAACGAAAATGAGCATTTAGTCAAATGATATGTAAGTGTTTGCTCAATAAAGGCTCAAAACTCACTTTTGTGGGAATGGGTTTTTATGTGATCAAGTATATATAATTAAACTTTAACTAAGCTTGTCATGCCTTTTCATAATTTTCTTATGTTGGTTCTTTTTATCACGACGCTATCGCTTGTAAATTCGTAAAAATATAACCTTTTTAGAACTTGAATTTCCCGAGTTAAACCTAGACAAGTAAAAAAAATGAAATTTTTTTTGAAAAAAATTGGGGTGATTAGCGGTTCCAATAGAGTTTTGTGTAAGGCTTGTATTTAGGACTTACAAGATTCAAGGTTTTAGCATCCCCCCCCCCCCCCCACACTTAAATTACACATTGTCCTCAATGTGTCCCAAAAATAAGTTTTTAGGTTGATTGAATGTGTAAAAAGGTGTGAAAAGCAAAAATTTGGTGTCACTGGGCGCTGAACACGGCCCCGTGTGATCCGGGCACGGCCCCATGTTCAAGTACCAGTAACAAAATTAAAACAAGAGAAACAGAAGTCTGGACACGGGGGCGTGTTGGGTGAACACGGCCCGTGTCCAGTTACCTTAACTGGGTCTTTTTCTGCAGACTGTGCAGCACGGGGCCGTGTTGGGTGGACACGGCCCGTGCCGAGCTTACTGTAAACGCAGAAATTTGTCGGACGGTTCTGTTTTCCTGTATGGAGTGCTGGTTCAAGTTTCCCTTGCATCCTTTGCCATCTCAAGTGTGTTTTATTCATTTCAACACCATCCAAAACACCAAATTAAATAAAACCATCATTCATTAATCATAGAGAGAATTACATAATAGTCCTAAAAATTAAAAATAAAGCAGAAAATAAAAGTTAAAAGTCCTAATGGTCAAGTGATCCGTAAAATCTTCCTAAGGAGTTCTACTTCTACAATAAGAACCAAAAATTCCGGAAGTAGACTTCCGGTTTAAAAGTCTTGTAGAACTCCAAGCCGAACGGTGTTCCTTAGATGTTGCTAGAGCCATTCTTCGATTTCCCTAGGGAGAAGGGAGGCGGCTTCATGTTCCTCGACATATGGTGGAGGATGAGCGACACCAACCGGGACCCCTCGGAGTATGTCTTGAGGAGGTTCCGGATGTAGGGCGTACCATTCGGCCGGAATGATGACTTCCGGCACCACATTCCATGCCCTTTGGGTGATAATCGGTACCAAAGGAGGAGAGGCGAGAATGTTCAACCTTTGGTGCAAAAGGTTGACCTCCCGGAGACATCCTTCTAGTCCCACCGTCAAATGATTAATGCGGTCGACCAATGCCTCTTCCACACTTGTTACTTCATCAAGAGCTTCTCTTAAGGCGTAAACATAGTTTACAAGAGAGTCCTCAACTGTAGATGATCTTCTCCCCTGCCGGTTGTTCCTGGAATGCGACGAAGAGTTTCCGCTTGTTCTGCTTGCCATTCTGAGAAAACATGCCGAAAAGAGTTCAATTTTACTGGTCCAGTACTTCGGACACGGCCCCGTGTTCAGTGAACACGGCCCCATGTTCAGATATCTGCAGGATTTATGGACAAGGAATCTTGGGGTTTCAAATTGTTTTTATGATTTTTGAAGCATTTTTGAACTTAAACAACTTAAAACATTGTTATAGAACTTATTTTTATCAAGATTCCATGAACAAAAATCTAACAAACATCTCAATAAGGCTTGAAGCTATATAAGGTTCAAGCTTTAATGGAAGTATGAAGAAAATTGAAGAAGATGAAGGTGGATAAAAGAGGAAAGGACAAGAAGATAGTTGAGAAACTTCTTTTAGAAAATACCTAGTATGGTATGTGAGAATATTCCTCAAATCTCTGTCCCTTGAATGGTTCAAATGTGCAGGATTCTTGGCTGCATTTATAGAAAACGACAGTACGTTTCGCACGGCCCCGTGTCGGCTGGACACGGCCCCGTGTGCAGACGGAATCCTGACACATTTTTGTCCGCATTCTGACAAAATCAGAAGGGAATCTTTTGGGTGGACACGGGGGCGTGCTGACCTGGACACGGCCCCGTGTCTAGAAGCTGTCTTAAGGATTTCTTCAAATTTCAAGGGATTTTCCCGGATCGGGTGGTTCCTTACTGGATGGAACAACCCCAAAGTGCCTAAGATACCTTAATTTTTCTAGATTAAGATGAGAACGCAAGAGGTTGTCGGTGAGGGTGATTCCTATGCTATATGTAGGTGGACAAGTCCAACCCTTTCCCGGGCTCTCGTTAAAGAAGGTGTATGTCGAATCGCTCAGGTCTATGTATGCATCAAACGAAGTTGATGGGGAGTCCTTCACGGCACAATCGACACAGGGACGACTATCGCTCAAGTCCTCACTAGAGTTAGAAGTATCATTGGAAACAATGAAGTTGTTTGAATGCGGTTCCAACCTTTCTTCTTGGTTATCGCTTTGGAAAAGATTATTGAGGTCTTTCCTAAGTTCTTCTAACCAATTAAAAATTAGATCTTCTAGTTGAAATAATTCGTCGAGAAGCATTTATCCTAGAATATCCGGTTGGGCGCGTTCGAGGGAGCGATAGGGATTATTTTTACTTTCGCCCCTCTTAAGGATACTAGGAAATGATGGGTCTATATAGTGGGGTTTATAATTTAGAAAAAAAGCATTCTAATTCTTTATGGTTACCACCACATAATTGACACCACATAGTACCATAAGAGTGCCGAAAGTAAAAAGTATCAGTATCACTCATGTCTGTGTCAGAAATTACCAACCGTCGGGATCTTACGGTTCTGTTTTCAGTAACTGAAACTTGGGCACGGGGGCGTGTTGAGTGGGCACGGCCCCGTGTTCAGCCTACTGTCTGACTTAAAACAGGATTGCCAGTTCCAATGATTGGGCACGGGGCGTGTTCAGCGGGCACGGCCCGTGCTGAGTTCTGCAGAAGCTGAAAAATCTAAAAAAAAAATCCTAAAAAATGAAAAACAAGAAAAACGATTAGGCCGTTGATTCCTAACTTTCTTAAAATCCTTGTGTCCCCGGCAGCGGCGCCAAAAACTTGATGCGTGTGAAGTGTTATATATTTTAGGTGTATATTTTAAGCCCCTTTAACACTTATTTTTAGCCAAGTTTTAAATTTATAAAACACGATATTTTACTAACACTAAACACACATATGGGCAAGTGCACCCATCGTGAGCGTAGTATAGCGTTGGTAAGATACCGAGGTCGTCCAAGGACACAAGAGCTTTTAGTACCGGTTTATCCTCAACGTCTAATCAAAATAAAAGGTTTAGAAAAATGTTTTAAACTAAGAAAAATAAAAACTAACTAAAATGCTGAAAATAAAATAAAAATAAAAACAGATAGACAAGATGAATCACTTGGTTCCGACTCGTATCTAGTGTAACCTTTGATTATTTCCGCACTTTTGCACATAATTAAGAGATTATCTTAGTTATTGTAGTAGGCCCCTCTTTTGAAAGTGACGTTACCCTCACCCCAGTAGTTTGAGTCAGCAAGGATACAATCCTAAAAGGGTGGATTATTGGAAGATAATGAATTAAGTTATTAATGCAATATTATGGTAGGCCCCTCTTTTGGAGGTGACGTTACCCTCGGCTAAGTAGTCTGAGTCAGCAGGGATACAGTCCTAAATAGCCGGGTTATAGTATTAATAGTAGTTAACTTATGAGGGGATCAAAGAGTTTGGACCCCCGCCATCCAATACCGTGAAGTATTGAAGGAGGTCCTACTAAATTTGACCCAGGTCCATTGCAGGACCTCTAAACGCTGAACAATGGCAAGACCTTTACCAAACCGTTCCCTTAACCCCCGACCAGGTAGCCAACATACCTCCATATAGACCGTGGAGATATGAATGGTGAAAATCTTTTATTTTATATAGACAGTAAAATAATTTCAAGACACCACGGACAAACGATAAAGAAAGATCACCTTCAACATAACCAACTAGTTATTAAAGTCATTAATACGAAACCAAATAAAAAGTGCAAAAGATTAGAAATAAAAAGTATTACACTAGACACTTTGTCTTCACCAAGTGATGTAAGAGACTTAGGCAAACATGGCCTTGATTGTCAAGAACTCTTACGATCAATCTTGGATCCCGAGACGACTCACACACTCTACGATGGACAATGGATGATGGTGGTGGATGATGGTGTTATGGTGGTGGTGGGTGGTGGGTGAAGTGTGAGAGAGGTGGTGTGCCAAGGGATGGTTTGAGCTTGAGCCAAGCACTTCTATTTATAGGCTGAACAGAAGCTCGGGCACGGCCCCGTGTCCACATCCTTCTCTTTCTTCATTTAATGCAGCTTTGTCTTATTAGTTGACCACGCCCCCGTGTCCGCTGAGCACGACCCCGTGGTGCAGAAGAATCTTTGTACTATGCAGATTTACTGGATTGTGCGAATCTTATAGTTGACCACGGCCCCGTGTCCGCTGAGCACGGCCCCGTGGTGGGCAATAGAAGCTTCTACCACTTTGTCTTTTCTGCTGACACTTGGGCACGCCCCCGTGCTGGCTGAGCACGGGGCGTGTTCAGTCTTCTGATCTCTTGTTTTGCTTGGGAAGATGTTGTTGTGGGGTCGGGCATGTCACGTTTTGTTCCTTTTCTTGTATTTATGTTAGATTTTGATGTCTTTTTGCTTCTTTTGTTAATTTGAGCTCATTTAATCGTGAAAATACAAAAGGAAGACAAAAGCACACTTTTTCCAACATTAGTACTAAAAAAGGGTTAGTTTTATGCCTCATTTGATGAAATTTATATGTTACATTTTGAACACATCAGGAGCAAAAACGGCGAATAAAATAGAGTCCGAATGAAGAAGAAAAGAACATAAATACGCGCCAGAAACAGTCAGAACTTCATTTTGACATATCCGGAGCTAGAAAATGAGTTACGGGAGCCATAATATATGCTTTTGGGGTAGCTCGACGAGAGGAATCCAAAACTGAAGTTTGTTTTTGAAGATGCCTTACGGACCATAAGGCTCAACCCTTACGGTCCGTAAGGACCTGTCGGCAGACACTTTTTCGCGCGAATTGGAGCAGTTGGAAACTTTTCTAAATGAGTGGGCTTACGGACCGTAAGGCTCAACCCTTACGGTCCGTAAGGGTGTGTCGGCAAAGCGAAAATGGAGCAGGTGAAGAATGGTAGTTGGGGAAGCCTTACGGACGGACCGTAAGGTTTAACCCTTACGGTCCGTAAGGGGTCTGCAGGAGCTCAAAATTTGACTATAAATAGCACAACTTCGATCCTTTCAATCCATCTCACAAACCTTCGGGTTTTGGATCACCTTGGTCGACTTTGGAGCACCATGGAGCTTCTCGGGGGTTTAGGAAGCTTTCGGTTCGAGTTCTAAGCTTCCGGGTTCGGTAAATATTCATTTTTTAGTTTGTATTTGCTTTGTATTATGTTTTCAGTTGTTTTCAGACTTTGTTCAGTTGTATTATTTAATATTATGTGTAGCTAAACTTTAAAACTATCTAAGTTGTGATGAACACTTGTTGAAATGTAATTTTTACCGGGTATTGTGTGATTATGGTTTGTTCTTGTTAAGTAAATAATTTAAGTTATATGTTTTGGTGTATATGCATATTTTAACTTGGTTAACACTTTGATCATTTGTTTCACATAAATTCCGGTGAATGTATTTTCATAAAAAGAATTAATGTTGATATTCAAGACTTAGCGGTTTGGGTAATCATATGGTGGTATTGTGAAATAAACCATAGAAATAATGATCAAGAATCAATCCGGTTTTAATGTTCTACTATTTTTAGCGCTGTGAGGTATAAAAATATTAATAGATCGAGTCTAATGTATTGCTAAGATTGTGTTTTGTGAGAAACCCGGTTTTAGTTGAATGGTCGTTAACTTGTCTATTAAACCAAATTAAGTTTTCTTAAATTGCTTTAGATTTACAACCGTGAGGAAGTCAGTCTTTCCAAGCACTTAACTAAGAACACTAGACAACTGTGAGGAAGTCTAGTAAATCGGTAATCAAAATAAATCTTTAAAGTCACATAGTTGCATTCCCGAGAATGATTGGGAATCCTATACGTCGTCTTTTAGGGTTTAATATCTAAAGATCCTGGTTTCATATCACACAATTACCCGGTAGAAAGCATGTTATTAACAAGTGGGATTCCAACCTAGATAGTCCTTTATTATCATAGAATTAAATATTTGTCTTAATTTGTTTTTAATTCATTTTTATTAATTAGTTTTTAGTTAATTTACTTTTCAAGTAAAACCCCCCTTTAAATAAAAAAAATACAAAAATATTTAGTGTGGTGTCATTTTTTGTGTAAATAAATTAATTAACATAATTCAACAGAGTCCCTTGGGTTCGATACTCGAACTTGCATCAGCTATACTACACTGATCGGTACACTGCCGGTTGTGTGGTTTAGGTTTAGATCGAGTCTAAGTTTATAAATTTAAAACTAGAGTGTCTAGTTTAAGGTTATTTTTAAAATTTGTCTTTTTGTACATTATTTGTAAAAATGTGTTTTTTGTGTCGGACATGTAGTAACTGGAAGGGTTAAGTACCGATAAGTTGGGAACTCCTGTCTAGGATGGCATTCGTACAAATCCAATTATAAGGACCCGTTGCCTACCTGGGGACAATCCCAATGAGAGTACCGATACCTATTAGGCCAAAGCATGTCCAAAAGTTTAGTTTTTGAGTCAGTCTTTATTTAACCATTTTTACACGTTTTTATTAACCGCTTTAGCACACATCAGGGGTGAGGATGTAACACCTCGAAAATTCACGTCCTATAATGTGTTGACACGTGTCATATGTTTGAACGTGTGAAAGAATGTTCTGAAAGGACTAAAGTTGACAAACATGAAAAGTATATGAAAATACGAGTTCTAAATGTCAACAGTGAATAAATATATTGTACATTAACCCTACATGATTCTCATACCTTCAAACGAATAAATCATGGATCATACGAAGCTAAATATGAAAGAAAGTGAGAGATTACAAACTACAGGGGTTAAATGCGTCAACATGTTTAAGTTATACCTCTGAGTGACCTTTTAACAAACCCGAAGCTTTGTAACGATTAATTATGCTCACTAGAATGCACGATATAAATTTCATAAAGTTTCGTTATCGTATGAGAAAGTTATGATCAAATTCGTATGCGAAGGGTTAAAGCGTATACGATGAAAGTTATGACTTTTCGGGTAATAACCAAGTGGCCAAGGACTTAATAAAATGGGTACAAGTCTTAAGGCCCTTGTAGGTAAATAAGAAGGGGTCAAATTGCAAGAAATAAGCTTAGTTGACCTTTCGAAAGGCCAAGGGACAATATGCAAAAACTAGAAAATGCATAATCTGATTTCAAGACTAAGGCGGGTCGCGTAAAGGTTAACCTGACTTTACGCGGGCCGCGTCAGACCATCAGATGCAGAAAGTGTAGACAGCAGCCTGTATTCATGCATAACCGACCCAAAACAGATATTTTCACATTGTGGGCGACCCCTAAACAGTTCCTAGAGCACTAGGGACACTTGTGGGTAAGTTATGGTCAGTTGTAGACTTAGATGTCAACAATCTATGGTGATTTAAACACTATAAAAAGCCACCAAGTTGCAACAAGTTCTTCACACCTTCCATCTGCACTTTGGAGCATTTCTGGAGCTAAAGACTTCTCTCTAAGCTTCACATTTCGTGCATAGGACTTCAGTAAGTTTACTTAACCTTTCTTAGTTAAGTTTTTGCTTAGTTTTAGCTTAAAAGTCAAACCGTCGTAATTAACGGTTGACTTAACGATTAATCATTGTTAGTCAAGTGATTAGTCAAAGTGAAAGTAGTTATAAGTTGGTAATTATGTGGGTAATAAACCCTTAAAAGGGTTCCCCCTGATTCCCACTCTAACTGAGTCAAATGTCGGGTCAAACTTGTTATTAAAAAGTCAACAGGATGCTTATTTTCTAATTTATGCATGATTAGCAATGTAGAACACATACAACCTGTTTGATCATTAATATAACATGGTAATTAGTGTAGGAACATGTCTAAACATGTTCAACCCGACAATTTACTGTTTAGACCCGGTTCGGAACCGAAAGTCGCAAAGCTTTGACTTTTGCTTTGACTTCAGTTCTGACCCGTTTTGGTATGTTTTAGAAATACCTTAGAGCTCTATTTGGACCAGGTTACATGCTAGTATAACCCTCTGTGATTATACACCATGGTTCATTAGTTAACCAATTAATATGCATAATTCCGTTAATTGCTCATATGTTGACCATTATGCCCTTTTTACCTTAAAACGTGATTTTTGGAAATGTAAAAGAGTAAAAACTTTAATTACTGATATATAAACTTGCACCCAAAATTTGACATCAGTATGAGGTGTAGATTGAGAATTATGCTCATTAGCGTAATTAGAAAGCTTATTAGCGATTAAACGACATAATTAGCATTTAGCCTATTTAAGCCTACTTTTGATATCAAACTTATTACCCACTGATGTAATATATTATTTGAGGATTTTTGAAGATTTTTAATTAATTTTAGGCTGAGCATAACCTATAGTCATAGGCTTAATCCGGTAATTGTCGGTTTTGCCCTTACGGGCTATAAAATGAGTTTTACATATCTAATCGACTCCAAACCTTTTGTTACTGATTACATATGGTAAATAAATTATTTTAAGCCTTCTGGAATAATAAAAATATCAGCTTTATGTATAGAACCCGGAAATGGCTTTCTAATTGCCTTTTTAAGCGTTTTTAACGCATAGTATGTACTAGAACTATTTTAAACATACAAGGGTTGACACCTACTGATATTTGAGGCAAATTATAATGTTTTAACAGTAAGCAAAAGTTGTTAAATTCAGACTTCAGTTTTGAGCTTTTCGGCTTATGTGAAATTACCAAAATGCCCCTACGGTGCATAGTTTGGTTATAATTGATAAATTTCACATATATACTTTACCCTACTGTTATAACTCAGTAAATTAAGTATTTTTGCTGATTATATCAGACCTGTAACTCTGGTTAATACTTAAACTCTTTTATAACCTTGTAAATGACCAAACTACCCCTACGGGGCATAGTTTGTGTTTAAATTCGTTTCGGGCATAATAAAAGACATCTTACTGATGTCACAACATATTTGAAGCATATTAACTTAGGAAACATGTATATGGCTCTTATGAATACCCGTTACGCTCATTACGCGTTCGGTTCGGTTTATGTAACTAGTTTGCATAAATTAGCCGAAACGGGTCAAACCTTATCGGTTTATCTCAAAATCCAGAATGTGTATAATATACCCATATTAGGCAAGTCTTCAAACTTGTCGGGTCTAAATCACATTCTATCCGGTCTTCGCTTAATAGTGCGTACGAACCGTATCATTGAAACTAACCGGTCTAAGCTTAAGCTTAACTAAAGACCCGTTAGGATTCTAATAGGTTATTATAAACCTTCGTTCCAGATTAGGAGAACCAGTAAAAGCTACTTGCATTTGCTTATTGTGATTATTACTTTGCTCAGGTAAATACTTTTAACTTATTTTCCCTATATGGGCTTGGGTTACGGTATATAAAATACCGTTTGGTCGGGCATTAAATCTTCCATCATATGGCGGTTAATTGAATAATTTAATCGGCCCGTTTAAATATGTTTTGTTTGCTTAAAGCCTTTGGGGGGGTTAATGACCATGTCCCGGATATCCTTGGCATCATTTTACGAAATGGCCACGACCTTAGCACGCGCGTGTAGGCGTACACCCGCTAGTGCATTTATAATTATCAAGGTATAACCGCTGGTAACGGGAACAACCCGCCGCGGGACTATATCATGTGGTGTGTCTATTAAGCTTTAACCCGGCACGGACCGGGCTACTGAACGCATAAGGAACATGTAATTCTTTTACAAGATTATATATTTAAATAATTATCCCAAGTTATAAAATGTTTATGCCACGTGCATCCAAATCAATTTTTAAAATGAGTCAGTTGATTGTATTTACCAGTGTAAACTGACGTATTTTCCCAAAAAGATTAAATGCAGGTACTAAGCGTAATAGGCTGGATTTCTCCTTAGCATCAATAGAAGTCTCGCAGGCTTAAGATGCCTACAGTCTGTTGAACTACTATTCATTTTTGATCCTTCTGTGGACAAACCTTCAACTGTTGTGATACACGATATTACAATATTATTAAAGTTGAATTATATTTTTAATTTGCTTCCGCTGTGCATATTTATATATTGTGTTGTTTGACTATTATGTTGCCAACCACGTCACGATACTCCCCCACCGGGCCCACCAGTGACACGTGGAAACCAGGGGTGTGACAAAAAATCTTAAAAAAAATGCTCAGATTAGTAAAATGTATCAGAACAAAAAGGAACTAAACCGCCATGGCTGCATCCTTCTCGGCAGAAACAAAAGAATACGTTCAATTTCCAACGGAAAATGCCTTGCCAAGATGCGGCAAATCTCAACTTTCTCTAGGTTGTTTATAGTCGGTTGAATTATGGTTGTTTACGGTCTTAATGCATTTACGGTATTAATGCATACACTACATACACTTATATAATTTTAAGTGAGAGAATTACAAAGCTACATACTGGGTTTATATTACATTCATTAGTTGGCGTTATAGTTGTTACAAAAGGCCATCTTTGTGTTATATTTTCCCTATAGGAGGCAGAACCTAACAGCTACAAACTACAAACTGGGGTTATACTACATACGTTAGTTGGCATTGAAGTTTTTACAAAAGGCAATCTTCTTGTCTTGTTTTCCCCATAGAAGGCAGGTCCTATCCAAAAGTTTTTGCAGTTTGCCAAACGGTTGTTGCTGGCCCTTTACATGTCTTTGTTAGGCTTGGTGCTTTGCCTTCCTGTCGGAGTCTGCAGTTGAAACATAATAGTTGAAAATCTTAATAGTTAGTTTTAGACAGTCTTTTTTTTTTGTTATTTAGTGTTGACTAAATATTCTTTTTTCTAGATGTTGGTTACAACTGATGTTCATGCATTTGATGCTGTTTAATAGCCTTGCCTTCAAGTCATTATGATTTATTTGTCTTCCAGGTGTGTGGTGCTCAAAGTTATGTATTTTTCCTATATTATTCTATGGTTCGACCGAATGGTATTATGTATAGTATTTGTTGATGTGGTTATAGTAGTTTACCTGACAACTGTGGTAAAGCTCTTTTAGTTGTTGATTTCTTGGGGTCTGGTGTTGCTGGTTGGATTGTTCTTGGATTTTCTGCTTTGTTCACTACAATGCTATTGTTACCTTTCATAGTGATGTCCAGTAGCTTTGGTTCCCCCTTTGTTGAAGTTATTTTGTCCGGCAACACCTTCGGGTTTCTGTTTCCAAGATCGATTACCATGTCACGACAACTTATCTTGACAATGTCATTAAGTGCTTCGTTGTAGAAGACTGCCTCTGTGGAGTTTGTGTTGTCTGTTATTTTTGTGTTGAGGCAATACCTGTAGACGTAGGGCAACATGCCAAATAAAATTTAAATCATGAGAAAGTAAATTTTTGCCTACGAAAGACTATATTTGTTTAAACCAAAAACTCCCAGCAGCAAGGAAGCAGGGAACCGGAAAACATACAAATAATTGCATGGTATATAGTTTACTGTATACTTTAGTGACGCATGAGTAAGGTAATCTTGTTAGTTAGCTGGCGTAATATCCTGTCGAGTATTAGCCTTTTCATCTGAATGACATACTATGTGTTATGTATGAGACTTACATGAAAATCGGTTCTTCTTCTTCTATATCATCGTCCATGCAAATGAAATGGTCTTTTTCCGGATATGCTTTGTAGCCACATTTGGGACATTTCACATAAAACCAGGCTCGGAGCTCGTCGATTTCTGTTATTTTTGCGGTGCATGTGTAGTGTCCTTGTTGCTGCATTATGATTAAGAGGGATTCAGTTAAGATATTCTCGCTTAATTATTGAAAGCAAGGTTGAAGTAAAATAGTTTTGTTCTTTAGTTCAGCAATGTTGATGTGGTTTAGTTCAGCATAAAACGGTTTATTTTCTCATTCTATATGAAGTTAAAGGTCATAATTCATAGATAAAGTACATGAGGTAAAAAAAATTAATTTACCGCAGTCTTGTTGTAAATTTTTTTCTTCAGTTCAGCAATAGTGATGTGGTTTAATGATGCGTGTTGTTCTGCAAATAGCACTAATTCCTGAAATCTGTAATGATATATAGATGGAAAAGTTGTTAATTTCTAATTCATAAATAATAATTTGGTCTTAAGAGTTGAATATGTTATCAACATAGCTCTGTCTTTCATTGTATACCTGTTCACGTATGTCTGAAGATCTGGGATTGGTGGATTGATAACAATTGTAGTTGATGTTGTGGACTCGAGTTGTAGTTTGTTGAAATAAGTTACCATGGTAGCAGTAATTGCGAATACTTTGCCAATGATGTCCTCTGTTTGAATCATGTCTGCTTTCTCATCCCAAAGAGTTACTTCGATTTCATTGCGCCTACAACAAATGTTTATTTATTTATTGGTAAGGTTGTGACACTACTTTTAGATTTAGGTGGACACTTTACCTTTCATCTTGAATGATGATCTTTCGTAGCTTTTTTCCATTTCTGAACATGATGGGTGATACCTTCTCAATACGCCGTATGTAGTCTGGTTATTCATAATAAAGTTGTTAGTAAGTAATGTCAATTGCTTTATTAATTAGTTCTTTTTTATATTTTTACCTGTATGTAGCTTTGGTGGCTTCATTCTTGACGCAAGATCATCATAGGTTGCAAAGCTATAATGGTAATTGGGTATGTCTTTGTCAAGTAAAGGTGTAAAAGTAGCCCTTTTCCCAATTTTCAGTGATGCGACTTGTGGTACTGATGGCATGTATTGGCGTTATGGAGATGAGACATACTTGTCAACCGTGTAGCAATGTTGTACATTGATAATTGAGTCAAAGTATTCTGCTTTGGTAACATCTTCCACTGCTTCAATTGCGTCTCCCTGTAACAGATGATGTTAATTTCTGGTTTGTAAAAACGTAAGTTAATTGACATTATAGAAGGTACCTTAGTTTGATGTTTAGTAACTTACATGTATATCAACTAATAGGTAACATAGGTCGGTCATTTTCTCTTTGCTTTTAAAGTATGGGATCCACCTTTTTAGAACTCTAACTTTAAGGGGTTCTGGTGGATCTTCTGGCTTGACCTGAGACACTCTTTTTGGAGGCATAGTAACAACGTTTTGGATGCTAATATACTGGTAAAAAAAAGAAAATAAGTAATTAATGCAATGTAAAAAAAGGGAAAGTCATGGCATTTATTATATTGGACTTTAGACAGTAGTAGACGTTAATAAAAAAGCCTGCGCGATTTGAAGATGAGTTACTACTATAGAAACTGGAAAGACAAAAGATATGTCATATATCATTCTGTCGTATTTACTTTTATATCACACTTGTGACTTCTCATTAATAATTGTACCTATAATGTATGGCTAACTAAAAGCATGACACTTTGTGAGAGGTGGGGTTGTTTGTGAAGCCTATTGATATTTGTGAATAGTTCCTGTCACACCCCAAATTTCCACGTATTACCGGTGGGTCCGGTAGGGGAGTATCGTGACGTGGTTGGTAACATAAAAGTCAAACAACACAATATATAAATGCACAGCGGAAGCAAAAGATAAATATATTACAAACCGAAACAGTGTAACATCAAAGTATTACAACGAAAGTAAAGGATCCACAGGCGGATCGAAAATAAAAATATAACACTGTTCAACAGACTTTAGGCATCTAAGCTTGCGAGACTCTTTATTGATGCTAGGAGTAGCCATGATTCCCATTTATCGCTTATGTTAAAAGCGTTTGGAGAAATTTCCTAATATAAAGATGACAAGTGTGATTTTATCGCATCACGGTTGTCGGGAGTGTTAACACATTTTCAGATGTTAACAAGGATCTGAATCTCTTTTTAAACAGATTTTACCATCTTAGCTAGGTCTTCAATGACATTCAAGCTAGGTCAAACCATTTAAGATTCTCTTTTAATAATTATACTGGCAGGAAAGGAATGATATTTATTTTTATTCAGGATTTTTATCATAATCCTAATTTATAAGTTAATAATAGCACAAATGGCCTAGTCGCGTAGACAAGTTTAATTTATAAGCCATGATTTCAGAGAATCAAAGCATGAAGGTATACTGGCACAACAGGCCTAGTCACAAGGACATTTATAAATTATAAGCTATGATTTCAGAGAATCAAAGCATGAAGGTTTGAACCTAGTTCATTACCTTTATCTGACAGGGAGTCATCGCTACCACTGTCTTTTGGCTCATATGGAAATGAGCAGGGCCCGTAGGCGATATATTACCACATATGGTCAAAATATGATCATCTCAAGTGATGATCTAAACCCATGATTCAGAGATCATTAAATTGGGTTAGGAATCTTTGAAGAATCCAATAATAAGAATGACTGTTGTGATTTTCTCGAATCACATCTGTCAAGAGTGCTAACACGTTCTTAGGTGTTACCAAGGATTTGAATCTCTTGAATAGGTCCTACCATCTTGGCCTCTTCTTATAGGATAGGTTTACCCTTTAGATTCCTTTTTAAATAATAAACGCAGAACAATCCTAAATTGAAATGTTAACGAGGATCTGAATATAATTGTGGAACTACCGTCTTGGCCTTGTCTTAATGTGACACATGGCTAGGTCTTGTCCTTTTTAGATTTTGCCATGTTATAATAATGGTAGATCTTATTATATAGGGATGATATTTCAAATATAATCGTTCCTTTAAAAATTCAAACAAGTATATGGTTGCCCTAAACGAGACTTCTACTGAAAAGGACTCGCCCATGCAAGGGCTAATCAGAAAAATAACAAAGGAACCAAATAAGGACAAAATAAAACGAATTTGAATTTGTCCTATGTTCTCGTCTAGACTCAAGAATGTGCAACTGTGTAACTGAGATTAAACACAAAAGACTAGTGTTTAATTCACTCAGTGTTGGTTACCACTTAGTTATGGTCTCTTTGGTAAATATAAATTCATATAAAATGTAAGAGTTATTGTACAGATAAAAGAGCTATGTAGTGTCCATGCCTTTAGAATAGTGGGTTGGCCATGGTAGACTACATAACTTGTACCTGAAAGGGTCCTCGGTAAAGCTACAAACTTTAGACGATGTTCAAACAATCCCATAAAATTATGTGAAACTTTAGACGATGCTTTGTAGCCACATTTGGGACATTTCACATAAATTTAATCTAACCTCAGAAGTAAAGCCACAAACTTTAGACGATGTTCAAACAATCGCAGCCACCTGAAAAAAAAAAAGAAAAAAAATATAACGTTAACCTGTGTAATAAACAGTATTATAATCTACTTAGACTATTTATAAGTTACTTTTAATATATGACACCCAAATGTTGTTAACATATCGCATCGCCCTCAAACCGACACCCAACCTGGGATTTGTTAAGACTTTGACATCATAAGTCTGATTCGCCCAACAGATTCAGCTGGATAATAACTTCCAGACTTCAAAAGGGATTATATTCCAATTTATAGAATCTCAACCTTTTTGTATTTTGTACCCAAAATCAAAAAACGCAAACACATAGACTCGTTCTCCATCTTTCTCGCTTCACAGTATAAAATAATGAATTTGTGTTTGAAGATATTATTACTTTGCAAATGCGGACCCATAGAATGTCATGTATGTCAAAGATTACTGATTAAAAATACAAATATGCCAGTTCTATTATGAACATTTGTTAATCTAATATATATATAACACAATCATCTCACTTTTTTAAATCATGCTATCGTCACCACATCACCAGTCTGGCCATCTTGTTGAACATCCAGTTTGATGTTACTTTTTGAAAAAATAAACTGAACAGGACATAAAACAAATAATATCATCAATCAACTAACAAAACAGATTTTGAGGGCATAATTCTTCAACTAATTACTTTAAATTGCTCAAGCGATTTCAAGGTAAACAATGCTTTTTAACGTTTAACCCATTCCATCATATTCTGGTAACCCCACCCCTCTTTCTTTTGCTCTCTAAATCTCTCAGATGCACACCACCACCACTCACTGCAACAAACACATTCACCCCGTCGTCGAACCATTTTGCAATCACCAGGCAACCGGCAAATCACCCCATCAAGAAAGTTGGGTGGCGTCGCACCATTTCGCCTCCACCGCCGCTTACAGCGGTCTGATGGTTCAATGAAACTGTAATGATATTAAAGTCCAAAATAATAGCGACTATAACCTATTTTCATCGGCGTCACACGCACCTCTACCCTCTCCTTCGTCATAAAACCTAAATTCTTTAGCTACGTACCTCAGGCCATGATTTAAAAGCAAGACCCAGACGAAGACTGACCTGAAAAACCCTAAACTTCCTAGCTATGAAAATTGTTGCAGCTTTAAAGCCCTCTAAACGATTTGAGAAACCCCATTTGTGTAATTCGTGTGATTCTTGTGTTGTAACTGAGGAAAAGAACATGGAGTATATACTTGTTAGCCGAGAGTAGAAAGGAGAGAAGGAGTAAAAGAGTTGTACAAAGGGAGTGGAAGAACCCGAACCCGTTTCAACCTGAACCCGTTTCGGCCCGAACCAAAACAGCCCCTTTTTTAATCGACCCGTTTTGACCCGAACCCGTTTTGACCCGAACCCGACCCAACCCAACCTGTTTGCCAGGTCTTCTTTTTATATTCAATTTTTTTAAGGTCAAGGGTGTACCCACCCCAAGCCGAGTGGGCGGGCGCACCCCTACTTTGTTTTCACTTTGTGGGCGTGCATACAAGGAACTCAGCATGATGTTAAGACGCGATGCATAGTGGCGCCGTTGGGGGTGCCCCTACTCCCTACTCGGGATGAAGACATTGTCCGCGATGAAGCCACACTTTCTTTTGTAGGTTGTACTTTATGCATCTAGGGTTGTACATAAGGATTAATAGATGAATGATGAGTATTTTCATGAAAGTTAAAAGAGGGTGATGGTGTAATGTTGAGATGACACATAACAACGATGAATGGTGAATAAAAAAACTCATTCCCTTATAATAAACTTGTTGGAAAGTCTTTTTGATGCATGTGGATCCCATAAAAGGTGCTCTAACAAATCTTTTTTCATCCAATCTCCTATTATCATATTTATAAAGGCCAATCACTATCACAGTGAACATGAATGAATTTGGAGCTATAAAAACAGGCAAAGATCCCTTTCATTTTAGGAATACAAAGTGTGACAAAAGTGATCATGGCATATGCATGCTACAAATGTAAAAGAATGAAGTTATTCAGTACTATGCTTGCAAGCGAGTGGTTTCATGCTCTATGCAATGAAAGCTGCAATAACCTAGTAGTTTCTTCTCGAAACAACATGAAGCAAAACTGATGACCTGGGGAGGCAAACGGCAGACCTCAACTCAGTGGTCTTGTCGAATACGGATGATACATGGGTTCTGCAGACGTCAATGCGGTTCTGCAGACGACATTATGAGAGATTTGGAGGAGTCGAAATGAATGTGTTTAACTATTGATGCTGACCAACTTGTGAAGGGCCATATGAAGTACAATCGTTCGGGTAAAAATGCCATATCGAAGTTGTATAGGTGGGTTAGGATTCGAGGTTTTGGAAGGATTCTTGAAATATTTTTTTCCAGTGATATGTAATATAGAAAACAATATTAAAAAGAGTGCTCTTAAATCTCTAATTATTTCTTTCTATACATATCATAACATGTTTATCCAAAGATCAAAAACTAAAAAATTGAAAAATAATCAGAGTGAGCATATATCTTGCAGAAGGACATTTTGAAGGATCATTAACCAAACTAACTGATGATCAGAACCAAATCAACCACATAACAAATTGACTGTTCATTGCTAAGCATCAGACAATAAAACCAACCACATAACAATGAGTCCAGTAGTAGATAATACTTACCATCTCGATCTATCGTGATGCTACATGTTGCTCTGAATCGTAGTCCTAAACACCCAATTAAAATCTTGCTGTAAAGAATCAACAAATCAAGACTTAGGTTCGATGTCAAAAGAAGAAAATGTGATGCAGAGATCACGAACCTGTAACTATCGATGTCGCCGTATGCTGATCAATGAAATTTGGTCGTTGAATTGGTGATTCAGAAGTGTGATTTTGAGTTTTTTTTTTTTTTTTTTTTTTGAACGGCTAAATCTTTCACAATCCTTGTTAGTGGGAGTCGAACCCCTGACCTTAAGTTAGAATCCTTGTTAGTACAGTTAGCACCACCACACCACAAGGGGTGGGGTTTTGTGTGATTTTGAGTGAATCTTTGAGAATCAGTCATGTTATATTGTGAGAGAGACAAAGAAAGTAAAAGGTAAAGTTGTGAAATGTGGATATAAAGGAGACACGTGGTTCCAAAATAGCAATGTACAAACAACATTACTCAAGATACAACATGCAATAGCACAAAACATATGTTATGCATAGAGTACAACCATCATATGCACAAGTATGTTGTAAATTAGAAGTATATATAATGCTTGTAATACCAAAACAGTGGCGGATCTAGGATTCCGACCAAGCGGTAACGTTTTATAAAATAAGCGGTAACGAAATCGAGAAAACGTCAATTTTTTCCAAAATTTACACTAATTTTTCCAAATTTTTTCCGACCAAGCGGTAGCGGACGCCACCCCTAAACAACCTATATGTCCTCCCCTTACCAAAACCCATTATCTATATATATTCTAAAGTTTAGTTATATGTTCTATTTTAAAACCAAAATTTATGGTTGTTTTAAATGCACTTTAACCATGAAATCTATTTTCCTCTTTTAATGGCACGTCTGTTCAAGTGTTAAACCGCCCTCATCAATGGGGAATTTGGATGGTCTTCGCCTTCACCACTATCAATCAAGATACAACAATATTACACACATTTTACGATCAATGGTTTTACTTTCATTCGATTTACTCTCACAAAACTTCATCAACCTTCTCTCTCTCTCTCGGCGACTCAGGAACAGATGTGAGGATTTCATCAGATCTAGGGTTTTACTTTCATTCGATTTCAAATCCATGACCCCATCCTGTGACGGTGTGGTGTGCAGTGTTAAAATCCGCCTATTAGGGTTCCGGCAGTGGGATTCTCGAGCAGATTGGTGGCAAATAAGACGAGCATCTGGCGGTAGATGGTGGTTGAGGTAGGCTCCGACAACCCGGTTCCGATTTATCGGCTGCATGTACGTTTTCTGACAACGAAGGTAATTATAGCAACCTTTTTTTTCTTATTTTTGTAGGTCATGTGCTTCAGATTTCGTTAGTTCTAGAAACTGATGTTAATTTGTAATTTTGACGATTGTATTGCTGATTTCAATAGTTTAGACTACGGCAACAATGACTGGCGGTGGCAGAAGCAAACTCCGGGTGCCAACCGGTGGTGGATAGTGGTGGTTGTATACTTTTAAGAGGGTTTTGTGTTGAACTAGAGCGAGAAATTTCTGAACTTGAAGGTTACAGGTTGCTTCCCACCTTACGAAACTTGAATCTCGGTACAATTATTTCTTATTTACATTTTATTTGTATTGATTCCTTTATAATATATGAATTTGCCTGGAAATCTTTGTTTTGTGTAGAAAACTCCTTTAGAAGCCTCCAAAGTGCTGCTTTTAGGCGCAATTTGTTTTGCTGGAATTAATGGTCTCATGGACCCGGTTGAAATGTAACATAATAAACGCTGAAGTATGGACACATAACACATTGGCCGCATTTATAGTCCAAGTGACCATTGATGAATCGGGGTTAGCCATTACTGAGCCCGATAGACTCTTGGTTACAAAGCAAATGCTTTGCAATGTGCTTAAAGGCCGCAACAAAGCTTGGGAAGTGAACCCTTGAAGATTGTGTTCGTTTCTCTCGGGGCAGACGCGAAATTCCGTTTTATGAGAATGAAGAGCGGGTCAGGCAATTCGGAGAGAAACCGTAAGTTGAAATACAAAGCGAATTGTATCAACAACATTTTTGTTACAAACTACATTTTCATGGTTATTGATGATAGGGAGAAAGGTCGATACCGTTATGCGGGTCAGTGGAAACATGGCAGAATGCATGGTGGCGGTGTTTTTGAACTCAATGAACGAACCTATTATGTAAGTCCTACGGGCTGTTTTTTTCTTTCTTATATTCCAGTAATATAGTAAATTGTGGCAGTTAATATCTGTGGTTTATACGGGATTTTATGTCGCCAGAGGATAAAGAGTGGCTCGAGAAGGATATTGAAGATTGTGTTCGTTTCTATCGGGGCAGACGCGAAATTCCGTTTTATGAGAATGAAGAGCGGGTCAGGCAATTCGGAGAGAAACCGTAAGTTGAAATACAAAGCGAATTGTATCAACAACATTTTTGTTACAAACTACATTTTCATGGTTATTGATGATAGGGAGAAAGGTCGATACCGTTATGCGGGTCAGTGGAAACATGGCAGAATGCATGGTGGCGGTGTTTTTGAACTCAATGAACGAACCTATTATGTAAGTCCTACGGGCTGTTTTTTTCTTTCTTATATTCCAGTAATATAGTAAATTGTGGCAGTTAATATCTGTGGTTTATACGGGATTTTATGTCGCCAGAGGATAAAGAGTGGCTCGAGAAGGATATTGAAGATTGTGTTCGTTTCTATCGGGGCAAACGCGAAATTCCGTTTTATGAGAATGAAGAGCGGGTCAGGCAATTCGGAGAGAAACCGTAAGTTGAAATACAAAGCGAATTGTATCAACAACATTTTTGTTACAAACTACATTTTCATGGTTATTGATGATAGGGAGAAAGGTCGATACCGTTATGCGGGTCAGTGGAAACATGGCAGAATGCATGGTGGCGGTGTTTTTGAACTCAATGAACGAACCTATTATGTAAGTCCTACGGGCTGTTTTTTTCTTTCTTATCTCAACATTTATAATACATATTATAAATGAGTATGATATCAGTCGGGATACACATAATTTTTTCTTTAATAACTATTTGATATAATCTATACGTTTATTTCTAACTTTTGAAATCCGATTTCAATTTCCTTTAAAGTTTTGAACAACTTTTGTGACTACAACATGAGGCTTAAAATATTAAGTGGAGATGTTTTTAAACCTATGAGAGGCTTATTTTGTGAAAGACAAACTAATCTAAAAAACAAAAATGAACAGAACCAAGGGAAAATATCAATAGAAATATTATTCAGTTAGTCCCAGAAGACTAAAACTCAAGAGACAACCTTGCAATGGAATGACTACCCCATGTACATTTTATTGTAATTATTGTTCTAGCTTGTTTTAACAATAACAATCCGTAGCTAGAAGCGACTTCTGAGGTGGATTTTTCCGCATATGATATAACTTCAACTCTGCTCAAAATGCAGGGTATGAGGTGGTCTTATATGGCTCTAAGCTTATAAAGGCTTACGAAGATGCGGTTATGGATGTGGTGGTCTTATATCAACTATTTTACAACCTTCATTATGAGCCTCTCATTTGTCAAAACATTAATTTCATTTGTAACGGTTGAGGAAACCAAAGGCCTTTCTATTATCTCTATTATCTATACTATAACTGACAATATGTGATGAGCCTCTCATTTGTCAAACATTAATTTCATTTGTAACGGTTGAGGAAACCAAAGGCCTTTCTATTATCTCTATTATCTATACTATAACTGACAATATGTGATGAACTATTCACAGAGAAACAAGTTTTCACACACACACAAAATTCCGCACAAACTTGAATCACCACCCCACATACCACGTTTATGTTCCGCCACCGACATTCGTAATCGCTTCAACGCCACTCGCTGCCGACGCTACTCAAATGAAACCATTGTCTACGCCGCCGATTGTTTAAACCGTCACCCTCCTCATTGACGGAACCGACGGACTACCATTGCAACCTGATACGGAACTCCGACGACACTAGACTACGGTCGCATCATCGCCCTCCCGTCAACATCGGTACCATATTTACAATTATTCTGGTCGCTTTTATTTTCTGTACGAAATCCCCACAATTAATCATGTTATCAGTAATAAAGAATTCATGATTTATTTCTGGACATTAGGAATTAGGATTCATAGAGTAAATTGAGAATTTGGGGTCCTATTGAACATGTTTTTTTTATATCGAACAAAACTAAATAACCACTAAACAGCGAGCCAAGCTTACTGGTTGATGCATATGTTGGTGTTCCTGTTAACCTTGAATCGCCACAAGTTCAACCCACACGCCATTCCTTTTATTTTAAGCATTTTTTCTCTGTTAAAACTTGACACATGAATCCAGTTTCATAAAATTCACTTTGTGTTTACCAGGTTTTAATGTACATTCTTACACAAAATCCCACTAACTGGTTTATAGCATGAGGAAGATGAAGTATAAATTGAAAATAAATAATTACATAAAGCCAAGCCACATGTGTATACCAACTTCCTTGAAAGTTCCATGTGTGTGTGTGGGTTACTATATTTTTACTATTAAACTTAAAGTATTATTTTATATAGAATCTTAATCACATGAGTAGAGTTTCATTTAGAAACTGAACCATAAATTAAGTTCCTGTGATGTTAGTATAGATAAGCTGTGTGTATGCACATGATGTCATGTAACTATAGTAACAATAATAATACTGTTAATAATTATAACATAAGAGACAATCATAATAATTGTATATGTCACCTAATTTACTATGTGTTCTTAACCATATTTTAAAAATACTCAATAGTTAATGTTACTTAGTGATATATTGTTATACATGTTCCTTACATTATGTATGGTTTCTAATTTAACATGACATTAAATTATATTCTAACCATACATCAATTAAAGGACATTGATTCCAGACCCTAACTACATATTTACCTTCATAAATACAGCTTTAATGATGTTTTTAATTCTACTTTATTATATTAATGTGTCTATAATTGTTATGTCCCTTTGTATGCAAACCCCTAACTTCTCGGTTTCACTCTAATAAAAGTAAGTGACTTATCATTTTCCCATAATAATCATCATTTAATTTTGTGTTAATTAATGTTGTCCATTCCAAAAGACCATCTAAATGGCTTTATAAATCTTTGTCCATATTGCAGCCCTTACCCGCCTTCTCTCTAACAACCTATAACCGCTATGTCTACACGTGTGGCCATGGCAAGGAACGATTCTGTTGCTGGGTATTCAGAAAAATGGACCACACCAGAAGCCATCTTGACCCACGGTAGAAGAAACAAGCATCACATGGTATGCCCCCTACAAACTACATTGTATATATAGAATATTCATTTTAGATTATGTATCTTTATCGAAATCGAAGAGTAAAGGACAATATATCTCTATCTCTACACATAATATTATGGAGGACGCATGACACAATTCCATCCTCCGTAATTTGTTATCTCGACCGTCTCTTTTATAAAATTATAATGTTAAAGAAATATCTACTTTTAAATTTAATATTAACTTAACTATATATGCTAAATATTTAATTATGGATAATTATAATATGATTACCCAAATGAGTTTATATATTTTTTTATTTTGATCTTAAGTTAATTAATTTAATTGTGTTAAAAGGATACTTGAAGGATTATTTACAAAGGTAACCCAATAACCAAAAACGCATTTAGTGGGATCTTGGTGCTAGATTTTCTATCATACATTTTGGGTTAGACAGCAAGATTGCCACTAAATAAATATGGATGTTTTTTATTAGTTAAGACTCAAAAAGAACCATATGTTCAATATATATATACATTCATCCTTTTATGGTATTATTATAAATCAAGAAATGACTTCGTGACAGGTTGATTGTTATTACATATGATCATACAATTTTCATATGCATGTATGAGTTGATTGTTATATGAAGGCACAAGCTTATTTTTTAATACATTAAATCAGACATCTATTTGGACTTACATACGTATGTTAAAACCTAACAGTCAGTTTACGAGTTTGACAGGCAATAACCAAATCCAAATTCGTATAGTTTGTGACGACCAAGCTGACCCCACACGATTGTTGGTTGTATCCACATCACATAGGAGGACTATATTGCGGTTGAAAAAAAATTAATTTTTTTTAATACCGAAATCTATTTTTTAATACGGAATTCACATTTATAGATATTTATAAATATTTTTTAACAGTTATAAATATTTATAAATATTTTTTAATACCGAATTCACATTTTTAATACAGAAAAAAAAGTAATGTTTTTTTTAATACCGAATTCACATTTATAAATATTTATTGAAAACATAAAATGTAATTTAAATATTGGGTAGATAAAGAGTGTACGTAGTTCGTGGCGAACCAAGCATATGTAAACGTTGGTCATTTTGGTTAAGGTCAAATCAGGTTTGCATTAGAATGTAATATACACTTAGGATATGTCATTTTTTATAAGCACAATATTGGTTATCATTTTTGAATCAAATGGTTAAAGTTTATAGTTATGCTGGTAATATATGCAGAGTGCTGAATTCACCTGTCGTGTTGAAGTCAAACGCATACGCAATAGCCAAGAGTGGTTCAGGCTGACATGTGGCGGTGGGAATTGCATGAAAGGTGTGGGGCGTGAAGACAACGATATGTGGTGTGATGGGTGCGAAAACCCCGTTGTCTTCCAGAGAGCAATGTTTGTTTTAGTATACCATTTTTAATAGTTTTCTTTTTGTTATTTCACTGCAGCCAGTGGGCTGGTGATGGGATTGGGGATGACGGTTGCATGCGTTAGCTAAAGTTTGGTCTATGTGTTATCCAATAAGATAGGAAGGCGTGCGAGAGTTTATGCGTTTTTCCTTTTTCTGTTTCATGTTTTTTTTTTCTTGGAAGACATCTTTTTTCACTTCTTTTTGACCGGCAAGTTTTGCCAAGGAAACAACTTATGGTCCATGGTTTAATAAAGTTTAAGCATGCCCCTTTGTAGGCGTATTGTCTTACATATTATGCACCGGCCGTGTCAGACGTCTTACCACGAACAAACAATAGCTATTATGCATGCCGTGCATCGCACGGGCTTTTTCCCTAGTATATAATAATATTAAAGATAAGAAGTTCTTCAGTGCTTTTATTATTATTATATTATATTATATATAATATTAAATAAGAGAAGTTCAACAGAGTTGGACAAGATTTATTGCATATTTTAAAAGTTTATTAGTTTTTTTTTGTCCTTTATTCTATTTCGTCATTTAGTGTAAATTTTTTCATTTACTTACAACCCATTAGTTTAACTAATATTTTTTTTTGTACTTTAACCAAATTACTTTTCTATCCCTAAATAGTTTTTTTTAACGAACACGTTAATACCGTTTTAGACATATTTTTTAATTTTTTTTCTTTGCTATAACGAGTGTGGCAAAGGATTTTTTTAGTTTAATATTTTTTTAACGAACACACTAATACTCTTTTGAACATATTTTTTAACTTTTTTTTCTTTGCTATAACGAGCGCGCCGAAACCGACTATCATTTTCTTTTTCGTTTACCTTATTTTTACTTTTGTTATTTACTATATCGTTTTACCTTTTGTTATTATTTCATATATCATTTTAATTAATTTTACAAATTTATTTATCGGTTGTCATTGTGTGCTATACGTTCTGAATTCCAACCGCGTCCCTGCGCAACGCGCGGGTAACCACGGCCCTAGTTGTGATTAAAAAAAATAAACAAGGATAAAGTGGATGATAAAAACACCATGACACTCAAAAATCAACCAATCAACTCTTTTGTGACATGATTCTAATGAAGTATTAAATTTGAAGGCTTTGTTGATTGGAATGAAACAACTCGAACTCAAAACACCACAAACAAACCAGAACAAAATGTTGCTACATCCAAACCAATCGCCTCCACCTTCTAACACGATAGCTTTATCTGCTAGATTTTCTAGAATAAAGACAAAGGTATGTTTATATACGTTCCTCCGAGTTGACCATGACTTAACAATTACAATCTAGTGTCTGAATCAAAAGTCTATCTAAAGTGCCCTTTCAACTATGTGTCCCGATAACGAAAACCATGATACGAGTTGAGAGTATTATCATGGAAGGGAGACATAATTGTGTAGTATCGTTTTGAGAGTTTGCATGGAGCAAATCAAGTGTTACATAGTAAACTATAGATACAAATACTAGCATGTGAGTTTTATGGATGGGAAAATTACCAAATTAGCCAAGAATAAACTTTGACCACCAAATTAGCCATTTGATGCCTCCTTGGAGCAGGGCATCACGGATTCAAATGTGCGGGATGCCTCTTTCAATGTGGACGTGACACATGTCTCAATGATTAGGTAGACTCCTCCAATGCCCCTCAACAGACTCATCCAATGCCTCAGCAGACTCTTCCAATGCCCCTCAACAGACTCTTCCAATGCCTCAGGCATGAGTTAAAATTTTATGTGGGACCTACCACCCACTTCATCTTCACCACCGCCACCACCACCACCGCCACCGCCACCACCACCGCCGCCGCCGCCGCCGCCACCACCACCATAAAATATACTACTAATCTTCCTTCCTTCAGATTCATTTCTTTCTATCCCCTGTTGACTTGGTGAACACAGATCGATCATCATGTCTTCCTTTGAAAGAGGCATCTTCCCTGTTGGAGCTCATGAAGGATCTTGAAGATGAAGTGGTGGTGGCGGTGGCGGTGGCGGTGGTGGCGGTGGTGAAGATGAAGTGGGTGGTAGGTCCCACATAAAATTTTAACTCATACCTGACGCATTGGAAGAGTCTGCTGAGGGGCATTGGAAGAGTCTGCTGAGGCATTGGATGAGTCTGCTGAGGGGCATTGGAGGAGTCTACCTAATCATTGAGACACGTGTCACTTCCATATTTAAAGAGGCATGAGAGGTCTTGAAAGAGGCATCCCGCACATTTGAATCCGTGATGCCCTGCTCCAAGGAGGCATCAAATGGCTAATTTGGTGGTCAAAGTTTATTCTTAGCTAATTTGATAAATTCCCCTTTATGGATTGCTATTATATAATCCTACAATAAGAAGTTTCAACTACAGTAGCTCCACGTGAGGGTCTTTTTTTTTTCTTTTAGTGTCATTTTGTTTTTTTTTTCTTTTTCTCATTTTTACACTTCAACATTCAGTATTAGCACTTACAACCCTTCAACTTTGTAATCACTTTTTACGTGCTTATTTTTTTTTGTACGTATCAGTATAAATTCAGGTTGATTTACGTTTCAATGTAATTTCTTTTTTAGAAATTGGTAGGCTCAAATATAATACGTTTTTGTGTTATTTTATGTACGTTTTTAGTTGGTTTACATTTTGAAATAAATTCATTAGATGATAAAAATTCGAGTTACTTTACGTTTTGATGCTGCCGCAACGCGGCATACTATTCTTTAACTTAAAAAAAACTTTATTTTCTTACGTACTAATTTTTATGTATGTGTGGGTATAGGTTCAAGTTGGTTAATTTTTTTTGTACGTATCGGTATAAATTCAGGTTGATTTACGTTTCAATGTAATTTCTTTTTTGGAAATTGGTAGGCTCAAATATGTAACACCCCGAAAACGGGTTTGGTAATCAAACCACGTTGGTACTAAAAGACGGGTAAAGTACCATTAGTGGTAAAAGTAACCCGGTGAGTATTAGGATTTTAAATAAATAAACCTAATATTAAATAAAAGTTGTATAAAAGCTTTGAGGAAATAAAGTTTATAGAAGGCCCGAGCTAACGGGACTTAAAATAAACTAAGTCATAATTTCCCCGAACCCACTAAGTTAGCTAGGAATGTTTAACCTAGTTAATAAGTGGGAATATTGTTAAAATAAGTAGGTTGTGGCCTATTTAAATAACTAACTAAACACGAGGGGACAAAGTGGGATAACTTGGAAGATTAAATATATACCAAACAAAACAAACCACACACACACAAAGTGTGTGTTCGAGAAAGATCAGGAGCAAGGCTCCATGGAGCCAAAACCCTAATTCACACAGAATCATCAAATTGGAAGGCTAAACGAAGCTCAAATTCACAATAGAACGTGAATTAATGATCACCCAAGCTAGGGGATCATAAGGTATGTGTAATTTTGATGATTTGTGAAGTTGTGAAATTTGAATAAACATCATAATCGTGAATTATGAATGGATCGTAGAGGCTATGGCCGAATTAGTGAAGTATAATTGCTTAGGAACAAACCCTAAGTGAAAATTATACATATGATGCTATGATTTGGGTGTTTAGATGATCTACCACACTTAGATGAGTGGGTTTTAATCATATGATGAAATTGATGATAAAACTGTGTTTAGAATCATCATACATGATAGTGATAAGGAAATACTTGAACAAATTGTGTGTTTGAGTACATGATCATACTTTCTATGAAATGGATTTTGTATGATAAGATGAAAATCGATGATTGAATGATGTTTGATATCATCATGTGTTAAATTGAATGAATTATGATTACAACTTGGTTAATAAGTGGTTAAAATGGTAGCATAAGAATGATGCTTACCGGACAAATGACCAAGTAATTAAACGAGTAGTTGAGCTACGTCGTGTAACTATTTACTTTAATAAGCAGTTGACTTTAAAAAGTCAAACTGACCAATGATATGATCGAATGGTAAATTCGACATAAAAGTCGTAGGATGGAATAGTCGTGAATGATTATGACTAAGCTAACCATCTTACGAATTATGATGATAGTTTGACGCTTGACAAGCTAGGTGGAAGCTTGGAAATGAAGCAGGTCAAACGAATCAAATATGGAAGAAAAACGTAGTTTGGATGCAAGGTAAGTATAACTTACACTAATCTTAAATTATGAGATATTCTCTTATCGTATTAATTACGAATAAGATCACTAAACAATTGAAATATGATGTTCCGACGTGTAGTCGTATGGAACAAGATAATCAAAGATGAAAGAAACCATATTGATGGTTAAAAAGGAGTAAATCGGTAATTCGGACATACTATGACGACTGGAAAAAATGAACTTTTAATGGTTACCTTATATGGTAAGCCAAAACAAATAATAAGGGCAAAACGGTAATTTAGTCACACGTTGACAATAACCGTTAGTTTTGGAAAGACGCTTTTCAGCGTAAGACATAATTAGTCAAAAGTGTTAAGAAATGGTTTATAAGTAAAATGACCGTACGGTGTCAACCGGAGCGGGTCATGTAGATGAGATGATAATAAATATCATCTCGCAAGGATAAACGATCACTTAGACCAAACGGGTCAAAAGTTGAAGCTATCACCCTTTGACAATATCGACTAATGATTTTGTCAAGTTATATGCTTACATGAATAGATATCTAATTGATACTCGCATCGCTATTAATTAGCGATTATAAAGCAAGGTATTAAAACCGGGTCAATAAGTTGAGCCGAGCCATGTATGTATAATAGGTCAACTCATCATTTAGAACTTGAGGTTCTATGAGAGTTAGACAAAGTCAAAATGGACATTCGGTTACCTTAATAGGTAAACCGAATGATTTAAATTATAGTTATGGTGTTTTGAAAACATAATGATTTTTAAAACAAGATTATGGTTAAAAATGGGATTTTGGGCGTACATGGCTTTAAAAAGCACTTCCTCGTAACAAAAGGGTTAAAGATGACCAAAACGCCCTTGTAAGCAAAATTAAGTAAACGACCCTTAAAGATTGGTTGAAAACGAGTTTTATGATCAAGTAAAAACTTAGAATAAGTATAAAAAGCGAAGGATGTAAATCCTTGGTCAAACGCCTCTATATGAGTCTTTGCCATAAAATAATAATCCGAGGGGTAAAACTCGGATTATATAGATCACCACATTAAATCCACTACAAATGTAGTTGTGGTGGAAGATTATATGATAAGAAATGTGGTAATGCAATGCTAGAAGCGAATCAAAGCGATTTATGCGTGGAAATGCTTATATACCCTTAACGGGTCAAAATATGCATAAGAACGAAAATGAATTTGAATACTTAAGAAACCCGTGATTTGAACCTTATATGTTAGACAACATTGAAATCATGAGGTTCATGGGAAATAGGGATCAAACAAACATGTTTGTTTAATAAAATCATAAACGGGTCAAAACCTTGTAAAAAGGTAATAAGCCAAAGGCTTAAAAGTCTAAAATTTTGTTAATCTGGATGTCGGATTTTAACTCCATGTGATGGAGAATTAAATTACAATTGCATAGGGAAAAGAATCGGGTAAAACGGACAAGTAGGTAAAAAGTTATGACACTTTAAAGTTCGTTTTACGACGAAAACCATAGCTGAGCATGCTTGCAGCTGAAAGGACCTTTCTAGAAAGGTTGTTTCAAAAAGGTTGTTTCTCAAAAGGTTGTTTATGAACGGTTGTTTCAGTAAGGTTGTTTCAAAAAGGTTGTTTCTGAACGGTTGTTTCAGAAAGGTTGTTTCAAAAAGATTGTTTCTGAACGGTTGTTTCTGAAAGGTTGTTTCAAAAAGGTTGTTTCTGAACGGTTGTTTCAGAAAGGTTGTTTCAAAAAGGTTGTTTCAGAAAGGTTGTTTCAAAAAGGTTGTTTCAGAAAGGTTGTTTCTGAAAGGACCTTTCTGTCGAAATCAAGTTATCACGCTTCGCAATAGCTGGCAAAAAGTTGTTTCATGTTCGTTTTAATTTTCGGACTTGATTTAAATACGTTATAAGCTCGCCCGAGGCCGGTGGCGGCCCGCGAGAGACCCCATAACTGATGAAAGTTGTTTTTCTTGTTCGTTTTAGTATTCGGACTTGATTTAAACACTTCTAAACTAAAGGTGACTAAAAACATTTCATGTTTATGAAATGTAGGTACATCTTGGATGTCGGAAGACGATCAAGCTCGACGAGGAACCGAACACGATCAAGACACAAGCTTCCGCAAGTTGTTTTCGTCGTCATTTTTAAACGACGAGTCCATACATATTAAGTTGTAAACTTTTAATTTGTAAAAGTTTTAATAAACCCGTATTTTTATAGTATGTGTAGTCTTAACTACACATCTAATACTCGATATTTATACGAGAAATCGATAAAAAGTGACGAGGGTCTTACAAAATATAATACGTTTTTGTGTTATTTTATGTACGTTTTTAGTTGGTTTACATTTTGAAATAAATTCATTAGATGATAATAATTCGAGTTACTTTACGTTTCGATGCTGCCGCAACGCGGCATACTATTTCTAACTTAAAAAAAACTTAATATTCGTACGTACTTATTTTTATGTATGTGTGGGTATAGGTTCAAGTTGGTTAACGTTTCAACGTAAATTTCTTTCGCAAGTAAGTCTGATCAAATATAATACGTCTTCGTGCTTATTTTTATGTACATTTTTAGTTTGTCTACGTTTTGACGTAATTTTTGTTCAGAAACAACTTGGGTCAAATATATTATGTTTTCATTAGACGGTAGAAATTCGAGTTACTTTACGTTATGAACCCGCAGCAATGCGCGAAAAAATTTACTAGTTTTATTACAATTACAAGTTAATATTAAAGTGAAATAATGAGTGGCGGCTGTAATCTTAACTTTTTATTTCTGAAAGAAAGATTTTATGTTACAAAATGAATTATTTCTCAAAGAAAGATTTTATATTACAAAATAAAATATCTTTTTGTGATAACTAGTGCTATATATCGCCGCGCGTTGCGCGATTCACAATATGTTTTTTTTTGTGTTTCGTGTACAATCTGTATTGAATTGGACCGAGTAACTTTTAGGACAAGACAAGTATCAAATCAGATCCATTTCACATTGTTTGTCCGCACTGCCACCGAAAAAAAAACTAAAACGTTGGCAACACTACAAATTTTAACTGGGGAAAATTGTAATTTTTTAAATGAGGTCAAACACATTATTTTAAACTGAGGGCAAATTCGTAATTTTATGCTGGGGCAAAACCATAACTTTATTTTGAACTGGGAAAAATCATAGTTTTGAACTAAGGGTAAAATCGTAATTTTTAGTTGGGGGTAAAAGCATAATTTTATTTTAAACTGAGGAAAAAATCAAAATTTTAAACTCAAATATAAATATTGAAATCAGAAAAAGAAAAAAAATTTCAGTGGCTGGCCGCCCAAAGCCACCATTAACTTTGTAATACTATTGTCCCGAGTCGGTAAAAAAAATGTACACGGTTCGGTAAATTCGGGATCGGTACCGGTTCAGTACCGACACCCGATACCATCTGCTCATCCCTAGGAGACGTTATTGTTATAATACTAAAATAAGAAAAACGAAAGAAAAAAAAAACACTAAAGGCAAAAATGTATAAAAGGAAAAAGGAAAAGAAAAAAGAAAAAGAAAAAAAAAACAAATGAACAGTGGATGAATAGTCACTATTCATTTCATTTGTAAAACTAATATATAGTAATAGTAATAATTCATGAATAAAATATATTGTTTGGTTTAATATAAGTATAGGAAAATATCAACATGTCAACTACCCCATGTGATTTCTCTAGAGGCTAGAGTATCTATACAACCACTCATTTCTATTATTTATTATCTATTACTCTATATAACATTTTGGGTTAATCCTTGTGTACAGTATAAAAACAAACCTTTGTTTGAAACTTAATTACTTAAATGCCATTACTTTAATTTTTCAAATCTATTTTTCAAGCACAAAATGAAACAGAATGATGGTTATAGTTAGAGGTGGCAAAATGGGTGGGTTGGGTAGGTTTGGGTAATGGGTTAGGATGGGTATGGGTTATGATGGGTTTGGGTTAGGATGTGTTTTTTAAGAAAAATGTCAAGATGGGTTTAGGTCACAATGGATTTCGGTCATATAGGCTAAAAATTTAAAAAAAATCAGAAAATTTTTTAAAAAATTTAAAAAAATTAGGAAAAATAAAAAAATTCAAAAAAATTAAAAAAAAATCAGAAAAACTAAAAAAAAAATAAAAAAATCAGAAAAGTTAGAAAAATCAGAAAAACTAAAAAAATATAAAAAAAAACTGAAAAATTAAAAAAATAAGAAAAATTAAAAAAAAATAAAAAAACTAAAAAAAAAACAGAAAATTTCATGACCACACCCACTTAGACATTTTCAAACACTGTGTATAAACAAGTAACGCAAATAAACCTTCTAGTTCCAAACTGAAATTCATTTTTATCTCATTTAACTATGACATCACCCAGAATCTATCAAAACAACTAATTTAATCACCATCCCGACTCCTATTTCCATTCAAAACACAAAATTTCACGACCACAACCACTCAGACATTTCATCAAGCATTTGGCGTGCATAAAACAGTCAACACAAACAGACCACCCATCTCAACACAAATCGATGATACAGCCACTAGTGAACCGAGAAAAGAAGAAGATGATATAAAAGTTTAACTGCTAGATATTGTGGTGTTGAAGGATCTTATCGAATATCACAAGAAGAATGGGGTTTACCCGTTTGATGATGCAGGTGGATGGAAAGCCAAAAATGAACATTTGAAGAACAAATTCAAGAATCATGATTATAGTTGAGTCGATCCTTCCTAGAGAAAAAGCGGAATTCGTAATGTGGACCATGGTCTTTGGAGATCAAGAAAATTAACGGTGGTGATGGTAATGTGTAAGATGGGTGGTCTGTTAATGAAAATATGCATTCATTTTGTGCTAGAAGTAGTAAGATGGGCTAAGTTTTAGGGTTAGATAGTTAAAACCCATCCTGACTCATGTTAAAATTTAGATAGGTATTTTAAAACTCATCCTAACCCATATTAACTAAATCACCAGCCCATTCTGACTTATTTTCTTTTTTAAAGAGGCCCAAAATAACCCAAAATATCATGGTTGAGTTTTTATTGCCACCCCTAGTTATAGTGTTCGTTTTTGTGTTGTAGATACTATTATTTTTTTTTTTTTGTCTTTTATTGTGTATTACAATTTTTTATCTCATCTTTCTATATTTTATTTTTAGTTTTGAAAGTTGTCTTTTTTTTTTCTTCTTTAAGTTAAAGTTTTCTTACTATAAATTCAAGCTCGTCTACGCTTTATACTAGATCATGGAGTAAGTTTGCGTTATTTTTTCCTACGTTTGACGTCACGTGGCGGTATAAATTCGTGTTTTTTTTTACAATTTCCGGGTTTTCGTCGGTGTTTATAAATTTGTGTTTTTGTTTACGATTTTCCAGGTTTTGGTTGGTGTTTGATTACTACTTAGCACGTTTTACGACTTACGTTCCCGCAACACGGGAGTTAAAAGACAACTTTCAAAACTAAAAATAAAATATAGAAAGATGAGGTAAAAAATTGTAATACACAATAAAAGACAAAAACAAAAAAATAATAGTATCTACAACACAAAAACGAACACTATAACCATCATTCTGTTTCACTTTGTGCTTGAAAAATAGATTTGAAAAATTAAAGTAATGGCATTTAAGTAATTAAGTTTCAAACAAAGGTTTGTTTTTATACTGTACACAATGATCTACCCAAAATGTTATATAGAGTATAACAAAAGTCAAGGAACTAGAGCCACAAGAAAACGACCCTATTTAACGTAACAAAAAATATTGTTTCTTAGACTTCTTAAATCAAATACTCCAAAATCCAAATAAAGGTATGTTAAAAATCAATAAGTATAATGTGCATATATTTAAATATATAACTTTATGGGTCAAGTTATTCTACAAAGACTCCTAATTGTAAAAAGTGTAAAAATGATTTATAGAGTAACAAGTGTCCAATAACCTAAAACTCACTACATCACCACCCAAAACCTAAACACCCACCCCCACCCCACCACCACCCAAAAACCTAACCCCCCCCCCCCACCCCCGGCAAAAAGAAAAAAAAAAAAAAAAAAAAACTATACCTCACCAAAAAAAACCCCAAAAAACCTAACCCCCCCACCCCCCAAAAACCTAAAAAAAAAAATCTAAAAAAAAAACTAAACACCCACCCCCACCACCACCCAAAAACCTAAACCCCCACCCCCAATGCAAAAAAAAAAAAAAAAAAATGGCGGTGGGTGATTGGGGGGTGGGGATTTAGGTTTTTGGTGGATGTTTTTTTTTTTTTTTTTTTTGTAGTGGTTTTTTTAGATTATTGGACACTTGTCACTCTATAAATTCTTCTTACACTTCTTACAATTAGGATCTTTTGTATTTGATCCTAATCCATAACTTTATAATTGCATTTTAAGAACATAACAAATATTTTTATCATTTCATTGCTTTACATGGAACTTCTAATGATATTCAAAGAGATATATGTGATTAAACCAAGTGTTACGCAATCTACTCCATCTAAGGGTTAAGGAGTTGGGTAACATATAAATGTGAGAGTGCTATATTATCTTTTAGTATAATCATCTAAGCTTTATGAATTACATATTAATAATAATAATAAGTTGTAATTATTTTCACACATTAAAATTTTCTTCTCATTGGGCAGGTGCTACTTAGACTATTGGGTATGGGGCGGGGGTTGGGGCGTGAGTTGGGTATAAACGCCTAACTCACCATTTCGGGTGAGCTTGGGTTTCGGCGTGGCCCCTTTGGCGTGGGATTCAGCCCGGGTGTTGGGTGGGGCTACCCACATGACATGGCGGAACCTCATTGGCCAAGAGCACTAGCCCTTTGAAATTGGCTTTTTTTCCACGCCTCACCATACCCCTTTAAAATTGGTTTTTGGTCTTGGGTACCCCATACTCCACGTGTCGCACCATGCCCCCAACCCACGCCCAACCATACCCCACGGTCTTATGCAATATCCGAACACAATCAAGCAATTTTTTATACCTCATTTATTACTATTGTTTATATGAATGATAAAGGATCCTTCATCAATACTTCAACTTTATATAAGAATTGTATATATATGAGTGTGGCCAATAATACTTAAGATGATTATTAATGTTTGTTTAAATAATTGTGCCAAAATTTGTTTACATTAATTAGCACCAATAACTTAAACTAGAAAATTGTTTTGTTTATACAAAATATATTTGAATTTGATGATAAAAATTTTGCTAATCAACTCCTGCCGCAACGCGCGGGTTGCGTCAACTACTTATAAACATTATAAAACGTTAACTTAAAATTTGATATAGATATTTTTGTTATAAATATAAAAAAATACACATATAAAAAAGTATCATCTTATTCTATTTAATTTTAGTAGGCTATTGCTATAGTTTTTTAATTATTCTTCTAAAGCTATTTAAAAAAAATGGTAAATGCACGATACCCCTGACCGCGGGATGGATCCCCCTCCCCAGGTTGCTACCCGACCAAGCGCCCTGGCGATGAATTATTATGTATTTTTCTATAACTAACAAGATTATGTACAAGTACGTAATTACTCAATATGCAGTGTTTGTATATTCCCAGCTGTATCGTGCGGGGACCCTTCTAGCACATATATATGTATATTTAAGTGACCCACTAACACATGTATCACCCAATATGTTCAATTAAGTTAGTATGGTCAATATTAGTCAGCTAAGGTCAACGTAGGGAAGCTAATCGAACCCAAACTCGATGGGTAAACCTGAAACCTGGCACATTTGGGGCGGGTTTGGGGTAGGTTAATCGGGTTTGGACAGGTTTGAGACTAGTTATTATATATTATTATTATATTATATATTTTATTTTATATATAACATTTAGGGTAGGAAGTTAGCTACAGTGTCAAATACATACATGTCTTCTCATCATTGGTGCATGTACAAGCTCAAATATTTGTGAATTGGGAACAAGCAACACAGCACGGCATCACCAAACACTACACCACGGCAACGGTCTTGACAGTTACCTCGTCGGTAAAAGGCCTTCACCGACCACCGCCGGTACTACCATCATGGGTTTCGTTGGTCCAAGTTTCTAACCTTTTAAGATTCGGCCAGAGATAGTTGGTCTCATGTTTTTGCCGACCACCTCTTAACCTCCGACAATCACTAACCGCGCGGGTTACGGTATCTCAACGGGCGAGAGAGAAGATATAGAATCCGAGACGATGATAGGTCACCGCCGCTGTCGCCAGAACCCTAAAATATTAGCCATGGCAGCAGCAGTTTTGCACACGAATCGTCACCTCTGTTCCCGATCTACAACATGCAACAACCGTCGAGTCGCCGTCACTGCTTAACGAATTCGCCGGAACCCTAAAAGGTGTGGGTTATGCCATGAGTCTCAAGAGGAAACAACGGGTTCGTCTAGAGTTTTGGTGTGTTGGTGGTGGATTAAAAGGATTGACGAGAGACATGGTTTGGGAAACATGCGTTGAAGGTGAAACTGTGGCGATGGTGTTGAATTGGAATGTTGAGAATGAAGAACCAGAAGAAAACAAAAAAACTTTGATGGTGGTCTTTGGTCTTTTGATTTGTTTTACCAAATATTATATTCAAATAATTATTATTTTCTCCCCCACTCAATTTCTTAACAAAATATTACCTTCAAAGAAATTGCTAAAATATATATGTAAACGGTATGTTATTTGGTTTTTAATGACACTTTAAAATATTATAAATAAAAATAAAAATGGTAATGTTTCACTTTTACGTAATGTAGTTGACAAATTAATTTAAATTCATATTTTAAATTTTAATATATATGAGAAATTTGATTTTTGTGTATTTTCTTTTAATCTCATACTAATTTTAAACTGCTGTATGAGAAACTTGATTTTCATGTATTTTTTTAATCTCATACTAATTTTAAACTACTGTATTTTAATCTTATTGTAGATTTTATGCTAAAATGTTAAACACCTTCGTAAGGATTCAATAAAGTTAGCTTTATTAGCGTTTCGATGTTTTTTTTTCTGCAGGGTGGATACGAGCGTACAATTCGTCGAAACCAAGGCTTATAAATTTAAAACACATCTATAATTCGCCGATACATGTAAAATACATGTTGACATCCTTTTTGGCTTCTCTTGCGATTGCTATACCGAGTGTGAGTATTCTATATATTCTGTAATGAATGGAATCGAATTGATACCGGCTTAATTCCTGCGCGCAACGCGCGTGGTAATTTTCTAGTATATAACATTTTAGGTAGTATCTTATCTACAGTGACATCAACGTGCTTACTTGTGATTGGTGCACATCTAATACAACACAAGGTACAATTCGAGGATGCACAACAATTAAGGGAACATGGGAGATTGATCCAGATGTTTTTTTTTTCCTTTTACAGTTTCTCTTTGTGTCTCTCTCCCATCTAGGGGCGCAACTTAGGATACCCCCGAGGGGGCGCCCGCCCCCCGAACTTATCGATGCGTAGTGTTATGAATAGTACTTCCGTATAGGTATATACGTTGCCGTCCCCCGGTTTCGGAAAAATTGGGAGGGGGGGGGGGGGGGGGCGTGGCTTCGCCAATGCTCCCATCTCTCTCTTTTTCCCTCTAATAGCAAAAGATAAGATGGGTTTGACAAGGGCTTTCGGGCAGTGGTTGTTCTGTGGATTTGGCCGGAGGTAGGTGTAGTGGTAAAGTTGGGAGGGAAATAAAAGATGGCAAATACAATTCATGTATAATGATTTTGATTCAGCTTCCTTTATTAGAAAAGAGTACAAAGAAAAAGAAGTTAAAAATAAAGTTAATTTTAAACCTTCATTTGAAGTCCGAACATATAGTTAAAACGGAAATTTGTAAAGTCCGGAATCATGAAAGCAACTAGAGCTAAGCATTTAATTATTTCATCGAAAAATGTTTGATATAATTTATTTAATTAATTTTATAGTTTGTGTTTTCGATAAATCCTTGATGTCAATTTGTTTTAACGTACTTTATTGGTCATTGTTAATTTGTATATTACTTATATTAGCAAATTAGTTTGAAAATTACTCGAAAAACAACCATTCTTAATTATTACTATGGACGGAACCCGCCGCGAAGCGCGGGTGTTCCTTACTAGTCTACCTATTATACTAAAAAAATACATTTAATGCCACATGGCTTATTCTTAGGCAATCATTTTGTTGATGTGGACACCCTCTTAATCAAGATAATTCATTCTAGGCGCCAAACTCTTTTCCTCCATTCTCCTTTTATCACATTCGTTCCTTCTCTCACACGCTCTTTTTCTAACCCTAATTTATGATCTGATGTATCATCATGTCTCATGCTTCTCATCTTCTTCTTGAATTCTCACCCAAATCTAACACTAATTTTTCTATTGCTTTTCTATTCATGTTTCCTAATCCCTAGAGGCTGGAAACAAACCCTAGAACTCTTCCGGTTGCATCCCAAGCAAAAATGATGGCTTTTTAAGCCCACCATCATTATAGAGAGCCTATTCCATTTAACACACCAGACGAAGACGGACAGTTTCTCTCTCTCTCTCACTCTCTCTCTCTCTCATGGTGCTTTTGCGGCGGCGGCGCCGCCTCGACGGCAACTAGGGTTTCTACAGGGTTTAGGTTGGCAGGGATATTATGATTCCGACGTACCACCGTTGTATGGTCGAAAAGTTTTGAAGAGAAAGGTTTTCTTTTTTTTTTTCTTTTTATTGAATTTGTATGAATATGTGTTTTTTTCTTCGAATAGGTAGGCCTTTTAATCCTACTCCCATTTTTTTTTTTTTTTTTGTAATTTGCCACATGATTGATTGTCTAATATTACATTACCTAAATGTAATAACTTTTTAGGGTTTCTGAGTGAAGTGATTGATTGTTTCAGTACTTGAATCTGGAACATTTACCATGGAGGAAGATCTGGGTATAAAGTTAAATTGATTTACAGTACTGTTAACTTAAGATGACAGATTACGAAGAAAGGTACGAAGGGAACAGTGAAGATGTTGAAACCTTTCACTGCGGAGGCTCTTCTCCTTCGGCTGGAGCCAACGGCGGCGGCGGCGGCACCGAAGAGTTTAGCGATTCTAAGTCACAGGTAATTGATCTCATTATTATTATAATTTACTGAGAGTTTTGTTAGCAGACCGTGTTTTAGGGTTCTAGGTTAAATTAGGGCATTTTGCATAGGTTTAGTTAGTAAGAATTTCATCTTCAACTTTTTATGTATTCATTCAGTTTGGATACTTTTGGATCATGGATTTTCCATCTGGTCTTACTAAAGAAGTTGTCAAAGGTTCGCCTTTCGTTTATGTAATGCTCTTTTTTTATTTTTGAAATCTTTCCAATCATATATCAGCTTTTGGTAGCGTGAACAAGTATTTCTGAATGGTTTTAAGCTCAGAAATGGGAATGTCAAATAAGTTCATAAGTCACATATAAGTTCTTTTTATGATATTAAACTTGGTTTTCATGGTGCCCTTAAATGAAAAGACTTATGATCAGTTAGTAACTTGCTCATCATATCAATGTAGAATTAATTAATTGATAAATATTATTCACTTGCTGATCATTCAATGCAAAATCATGATCATTTAGTAACTTGATGTTGTTTTGTTAGGTTGTAAAGGTCATCCTGGTTGCCACTAGGTTTGTCTTTGTTTGAAATAGATGATTTTGAAACAGTAACAATGGAACTAGCAGGTTTATATATCATGTACCATAATATTTTGTATGAGTTCATGTTTTGATCTTTTAAACAGTTTTGTTAGGTTCCCGCTTTTGTTAAGTCACAGCCTTATCAATCACACACAAAGAAATCGTGCTCTATTCTTTCACTAAATTGCGGTTTCCATAAATATGATGGCCTTCCTTTCGAAGTTTTAATCAAATCACAATCCCTAAATCTGGAACTTTTGAGAGATTCATTCGCTATAATTGTCTGCCGTGTTGTGCTTCGTGGAACAATAATTCAATCGGTTAGTGCAATTACAACACTCGCTTTTATTTCTTTAATTACACTAACTACTTTCTATTCTTTAAAAGATGCATCAAGTTATGGCACTAAAAAGATTTCAGCAAAAAGGCTAAATGACGTTGCTCGCCAAATCGGATTAGCTTCTTTCGATTCATCAAAGGTCTTTGTTTTTTTTTTTCTTTTCAAGCAGTTTGCCATTTTAATATGCCCAATAGATAAGTGAGTTCTATGATATTCCGAATTAACTCAACTGCTCATTTCATTAACAGCTAATACCTTGTGTCCTTATAAAATTCAACCTGTCGCTTTATTGCCCTTCGTGCTTTTTATAACCAAGTATCTTAGCGGTGTCTCCGCTAATAGATCACATTTCAGAATAGAATGTGGAGCAAACGGTTCTCTTTATACATCACCTTCCGAGGGTAATTTTTTTTTTAAATTCAATTATGGTGATATATAAAGTTGTGAATCTTGACAAAACCAAAACTGATCAAGCCATGATTAAATCTGAACTGAAAAAAAAAGTTGGACTCAGGAACCAGACCAGTCTAGCTCTGCTCGGTATGATTAGATCTTATCCCAAATTGGACCATAAACGAATACAAACCTGCTTCTTCTTTATAATTCTTTTTTTGCTTCATTTACATTCGAAAAATATTTACTACAAAATTTGGTTCTATCCCATTTAACAGCTTTTATTTCTTTTTTTGCTTCATTTACATTCGAAAAATATTTACTACGAAACTTGGTTCTATCCCATTTAATAGCTTTAATTTCTAATGAATGAAAACTAAAAGGATAGTCTGTTATTGGTTTCAAACTAATTTATGGTTGGATCGTTCATATAATTTTATTTCAAACTAATTTATACATTTGTGCCAACTTCTTATATGTTGTACAATTAAAGTGCAAGCATGATAGTCTGAAAACTTAAAAAAAAAAAATAGAAACATGAGAAATTACAACTTTTTGTGCTTCTATTTTGTTGGTAATTATAGTAATAGTTCATATTTTATATTGCGTTTTTTATTGCAACTAGCATCTGATAACATTTTTTTTATTTTGTAACGGGTCTCTAATAGGTCATGTTGATTTAAATTTTTGGCAGCTTCCATGTGAATTTTTGGGTCAGAGCGTTGCTTCTGTTAGCTTGCAGGTAACACATCCTTCGAGTGAAATAATGTTCTGTTAGCTTGCACGTACAAGTAAAAATACCATGTAAATGATAAATTTAGGCAACTCAGATGTAGAATAATGTTCTTTTGTGCTTATCTATGTCTATGATGGTTCATTTAGTAAATTTTAAGCATTGGAAGTTATGACATGTCGTTTTGACCAATTTAAGTTGTATTTTGATTATTATAACCACATAAATTGTCTCTGAGTCGTTTTGACCCATTAAAGTTGTATTTTGATTATTATAACCACATGAAATGTCTATGGGTCGTCTTGACCCATTTAGTTTGTATTTGAATAAAGTGACCTCATAGATGTAGAAAAATGTTCTTTTGGGCTTAGCTCAAATGGAATTGAGTTTAACCAAGCCCAGAGACAGATCTTAACAATCTAAATGTTCCCATTTCCAGAAGGTATTACGTTTACATGTAAATTCTATTAAAATGGGTATGCTCAATTCGTTTGAGATAACTGATTATTTTTTCAAACATATGCGGGTTTAGATTAGTGTCCTCGTGATCGATCATTGAATGTTGATAAATTTAGTAGTAGGTGCCTTTTCATTTCTAGATAAAAATGATGTAGGAAACCCTGAAAGTAAACAAGTGTATACAATCATATTATTCTCATTGTTTTCCTTTTTTCAGGGTATTGTTGTCGCTCTCCTTTGGGATGAAGCTAGCCACCAGACTTCAGGGAAGTTAACCACATCATACTACATTCTTATTTTGATGGAGGTACGACACATGCTTGGTATGGTATTACTCTAAAAATACGCACTTGCCGTATGTATTTAGTGTTTTTTCCAATTGGTTTTCATGTCGCAGTTAGACAATGTTGTTTCGAGTTTCCAATTTTCTCAAGTGACTCTCATCTATCAAGGTTTGTGGATTGATTGATGTTGGTGATCTTCTTCGCCGAGTTTTGCCTCTCACGCTTTCTGGTGAGTTGTGTTTGTATAATGTTTAGGTTAATATCTTTTATTGAAAGTTGAGCTTTGTATCTGTAGTTTGATTTTCGTCTTTGGGTTTGAGTCTGCATTCGAGGTTAAGTTCCTATTTGGGGGTGCTCTTTTCCATTTGTGCATTGGTTTCCTTCTTAAGATTGGGCCTGCATTCGGAACTAATTTTCCGTTTGGGGGGTTTTAGCAATACGTTTGGGCATGAATTTTTGTGTAGTTAACAAGGTTTAGGAGTTCTTCCTTTGGGATTTATATGTATACTTTTTTTAAGTTCTAAATTGTAATTATTACTTACCACACTCATTCTTAGGTCTTTATTTTTAAAAGGAGATTGACTTTTTTTTTCATAACAACTGTGTGTTTAGGTTTAGAAGAATAAAGTTAAATTTTGTTGGATTTGAGTATTGATCATTTAATATACGAAAGTTTTTTAACCATAGAATCCACGTTTGGTCAGTGGTTCCATCACCTATTTACCTGGTCATTGTTTAGCTAAGTCAAAACTACGTGTTTTACCCTCTCATCTAAGGTCAAACCCATCAATGTTACTTGACATTGTCAAACCATCTATTGACCTATTGCCCACTATGTCAACTACCTAATCTGTTGACACTCCCCTATATAGAGACATACTTAAATAGTTTACATTATCAAGTATATTGAGGTATGCATCCTACCTCTAAAGATGCTGTTCTTATCTAATCTATATACACACATGCGTTATTCATATTATTTGATTTTTTGACATATTATTTGAAACTTTTATTTACCTTTGACATGTTATTTGAAACTTTTCTTTTATTTAAGCAAACATCAAAAGACCTTCATGATGACCAATCAAGAGTATAGGACTTGGACGTATGCTTTTGAATCGTGATCTCCCTTATGTCCAATGTCCACAGCCGAAAATTGACCAGGTAAGATGTTCATTGTATTTTTTCACATTTTTAAATGTAGCAAATTTATTTTAGTATTTATGGACCAAACAATTTTTGTATTTTTTTTATTTTCTTAGATTATAATTGTCGCAAACAATTTGTGATCGATAGTAGCAAGTGTTAGGGTTCCAACGACTTATTCCACTAAGTATTTCAAGATACGTGTTCTATTTTCGTGTAGATCGATAGTAGCAAGTGTGTTTGGGTTCTCATTCAGTTGTCCACAACATCTCTAACATCATAATCTAACTAGATTTAGAGGCGGTAGTTCAAGGTCAGGTTGTTCAAGCCGGTTTTGGTCTTGGTAATCAGAAACAGATCTTAACAATCTAAATGTTCCCATTTCCAGAAGGTATTACGTTTACATGTAAATTCTATTAAAATGGGTATGCTCAATTCGTTTGAGATAACTGATTATTTTTTCAAACATATTCGGGTTTAGATTAGTGTCCTCATGATTGATCATTGAATGTTGATAAATTTAGTAGTAGGTGCCTTTTCATTTCTAGATAAAAATGATGTAGGAAACCCTGAAAGTAAACAAGTGTATACAATCATATTATTCTCATTGTTTTCCTTTTTTCAGGGTATTGTTGTCGCTCTCCTTTGGGATGAAGCTAGCCACCAGACTTCAGGGAAGTTAACCACTTCATACTACATTCTTATTTTGATGGAGGTACGACACATGCTTGGTATGGTATTACTCTAAAAATACGCACTTGCCGTATGTATTTAGTGTTTTTTCCAATTGGTTTTCATGTCGCAGTTAGACAATGTTGTTTCGAGTTTCCAATTTTCTCAAGTGACTCTCATCTATCAAGGTTTGTGGATTGATTGATGTTGGTGATCTTCTTCGCCGAGTTTTGCCTCTCACGCTTTCTGGTGAGTTGTGTTTGTATAATGTTTAGGTTAATATCTTTTATTGAAAGTTGAGCTTTGTATCTGTAGTTTGATTTTCGTCTTTGGGTTTGAGTCTGCATTCGAGGTTAAGTTCCTATTTGGGGGTGCTCTTTTCCATTTGTGCATTGGTTTCCTTCTTAAGATTGGGCCTGCATTCGGAACTAATTTTCCGTTTGGGGGGTTTTAGCAATACGTTTGGGCATGAATTTTTGTGTAGTTAACAAGGTTTAGGAGTTCTTCCTTTGGGATTTATATGTATACTTTTTTTAAGTTCTAAATTGTAATTATTACTTACCACACTCATTCTTAGGTCTTTATTTTTAAAAGGAGATTGACTTTTTTTTTCATAACAACTGTGTGTTTAGGTTTAGAAGAATAAAGTTAAATTTTGTTGGATTTGAGTATTGATCATTTAATATACGAAAGTTTTTTAACCATAGAATCCACGTTTGGTCAGTGGTTCCATCACCTATTTACCTGGTCATTGTTTAGCTAAGTCAAAACTACGTGTTTTACCCTCTCATCTAAGGTCAAACCCATCAATGTTACTTGACATTGTCAAACCATCTATTGACCTATTGCCCACTATGTCAACTACCTAATCTGTTGACACTCCCCTATATAGAGACATACTTAAATAGTTTACATTATCAAGTATATTGAGGTATGCATCCTACCTCTAAAGATGCTGTTCTTATCTAATCTATATACACACATGCGTTATTCATATTATTTGATTTTTTGACATATTATTTGAAACTTTTATTTACCTTTGACATGTTATTTGAAACTTTTCTTTTATTTAAGCAAACATCAAAAGACCTTCATGATGACCAATCAAGAGTATAGGACTTGGACGTATGCTTTTGAATCGTGATCTCCCTTATGTCCAATGTCCACAGCCGAAAATTGACCAGGTAAGATGTTCATTGTATTTTTTCACATTTTTAAATGTAGCAAATTTATTTTAGTATTTATGGACCAAACAATTTTTGTATTTTTTTTATTTTCTTAGATTATAATTGTCGCAAACAATTTGTGATCGATAGTAGCAAGTGTTAGGGTTCCAACGACTTATTCCACTAAGTATTTCAAGATGCGTGTTCTATTTTCGTGTAGATCGATAGTAGCAAGTGTGTTTGGGTTCTCATTCAGTTGTCCACAACATCTCTAACATCATAATCTAACTAGATTTAGAGGCGGTAGTTCAAGGTCAGGTTGTTCAAGCCGGTTTTGGTCTTGGTAATCAGAAACAGATCTTAACAATCTAAATGTTCCCATTTCCAGAAGGTATTACGTTTACATGTAAATTCTATTAAAATGGGTATGCTCAATTCGTTTGAGATAACTGATTATTTTTTCAAACATATTCGGGTTTAGATTAGTGTCCTCATGATTGATCATTGAATGTTGATAAATTTAGTAGTAGGTGCCTTTTCATTTCTAGATAAAAATGATGTAGGAAACCCTGAAAGTAAACAAGTGTATACAATCATATTATTCTCATTGTTTTCCTTTTTTCAGGGTATTGTTGTCGCTCTCCTTTGGGATGAAGCTAGCCACCAGACTTCAGGGAAGTTAACCACTTCATACTACATTCTTATTTTGATGGAGGTACGACACATGCTTGGTATGGTATTACTCTAAAAATACGCACTTGCCGTATGTATTTAGTGTTTTTTCCAATTGGTTTTCATGTCGCAGTTAGACAATGTTGTTTCGAGTTTCCAATTTTCTCAAGTGACTCTCATCTATCAAGGTTTGTGGATTGATTGATGTTGGTGATCTTCTTCGCCGAGTTTTGCCTCTCACGCTTTCTGGTGAGTTGTGTTTGTATAATGTTTAGGTTAATATCTTTTATTGAAAGTTGAGCTTTGTATCTGTAGTTTGATTTTCGTCTTTGGGTTTGAGTCTGCATTCGAGGTTAAGTTCCTATTTGGGGGTGCTCTTTTCCATTTGTGCATTGGTTTCCTTCTTAAGATTGGGCCTGCATTCGGAACTAATTTTCCGTTTGGGGGGTTTTAGCAATACGTTTGGGCATGAATTTTTGTGTAGTTAACAAGGTTTAGGAGTTCTTCCTTTGGGATTTATATGTATACTTTTTTTAAGTTCTAAATTGTAATTATTACTTACCACACTCATTCTTAGGTCTTTATTTTTAAAAGGAGATTGACTTTTTTTTTCATAACAACTGTGTGTTTAGGTTTAGAAGAATAAAGTTAAATTTTGTTGGATTTGAGTATTGATCATTTAATATACGAAAGTTTTTTAACCATAGAATCCACGTTTGGTCAGTGGTTCCATCACCTATTTACCTGGTCATTGTTTAGCTAAGTCAAAACTACGTGTTCTACCCTCTCATCTAAGGTCAAACCCATCAATGTTACTTGACATTGTCAAACCATCTATTGACCTATTGCCCACTATGTCAACTACCTAATCTGTTGACACTCCCCTATATAGAGACATACTTAAATAGTTTACATTATCAAGTATATTGAGGTATGCATCCTACCTCTAAAGATGCTGTTCTTATCTAATCTATATACACACATGCGTTATTCATATTATTTGATTTTTTGACATATTATTTGAAACTTTTATTTACCTTTGACATGTTATTTGAAACTTTTCTTTTATTTAAGCAAACATCAAAAGACCTTCATGATGACCAATCAAGAGTATAGGACTTGGACGTATGCTTTTGAATCGTGATCTCCCTTATGTCCAATGTCCACAGCCGAAAATTGACCAGGTAAGATGTTCATTGTATTTTTTCACATTTTTAAATGTAGCAAATTTATTTTAGTATTTATGGACCAAACAATTTTTGTATTTTTTTTTATTTTCTTAGATTATAATTGTCGCAAACAATTTGTGATCGATAGTAGCAAGTGTTAGGGTTCCAACGACTTATTCCACTAAGTATTTCAAGATGCGTGTTCTATTTTCGTGTAGATCGATAGTAGCAAGTGTGTTTGGGTTCTCATTCAGTTGTCCACAACCTCTCTAACATCATAATCTAACTAGATTTAGAGGCGGTAGTTCAAGGTCAGGTTGTTCAAGCCGGTTTTGGTCTTGGTAATCAGAAACAGATCTTAACAATCTAAATGTTCCCATTTCCAGAAGGTATTACGTTTACATGTAAATTCTATTAAAATGGGTATGCTCAATTCGTTTGAGATAACTGATTATTTTTTCAAACATATGCGGGTTTAGATTAGTGTCCTCATGATCGATCATTGAATGTTGATAAATTTAGTAGTAGGTGCCTTTTCATTTCTAGATAAAAATGATGTAGGAAACCCTGAAAGTAAACAAGTGTATACAATCATATTATTCTCATTGTTTTCCTTTTTTCAGGGTATTGTTGTCGCTCTCCTTTGGGATGAAGCTAGCCACCAGACTTCAGGGAAGTTAACCACTTCATACTACATTCTTATTTTGATGGAGGTACGACACATGCTTGGTATGGTATTACTCTAAAAATACGCACTTGCCGTATGTATTTAGTGTTTTTTCCAATTGGTTTTCATGTCGCAGTTAGACAATGTTGTTTCGAGTTTCCAATTTTCTCAAGTGACTCTCATCTATCAAGGTTTGTGGATTGATTGATGTTGGTGATCTTCTTCGCCGAGTTTTGCCTCTCACGCTTTCTGGTGAGTTGTGTTTGTATAATGTTTAGGTTAATATCTTTTATTGAAAGTTGAGCTTTGTATCTATAGTTTGATTTTCGTCTTTGGGTTTGAGTCTGCATTCGAGGTTAAGTTCCTATTTGGGGGTGCTCTTTTCCATTTGTGCATTGGTTTCCTTCTTAAGATTGGGCCTGCATTCGGAACTAATTTTCCGTTTGGGGGGTTTTAGCAATACGTTTGGGCATGAATTTTTGTGTAGTTAACAAGGTTTAGGAGTTCTTCCTTTGGGATTTATATGTATACTTTTTTTAAGTTCTAAATTGTAATTATTACTTACCACACTCATTCTTAGGTCTTTATTTTTAAAAGGAGATTGACTTTTTTTTTCATAACAACTGTGTGTTTAGGTTTAGAAGAATAAAGTTAAATTTTGTTGGATTTGAGTATTGATCATTTAATATACGAAAGTTTTTTAACCATAGAATCCACGTTTGGTCAGTGGTTCCATCACCTATTTACCTGGTCATTGTTTAGCTAAGTCAAAACTACGTGTTCTACCCTCTCATCTAAGGTCAAACCCATCAATGTTACTTGACATTGTCAAACCATCTATTGACCTATTGCCCACTATGTCAACTACCTAATCTGTTGACACTCCCCTATATAGAGACATACTTAAATAGTTTACATTATCAAGTATATTGAGGTATGCATCCTACCTCTAAAGATGCTGTTCTTATCTAATCTATATACACACATGCGTTATTCATATTATTTGATTTTTTGACATATTATTTGAAACTTTTATTTACCTTTGACATGTTATTTGAAACTTTTCTTTTATTTAAGCAAACATCAAAAGACCTTCATGATGACCAATCAAGAGTATAGGACTTGGACGTATGCTTTTGAATCGTGATCTCCCTTATGTCCAATGTCCACAGCCGAAAATTGACCAGGTAAGATGTTCATTGTATTTTTTCACATTTTTAAATGTAGCAAATTTATTTTAGTATTTATGGACCAAACAATTTTTGTATTTTTTTTATTTTCTTAGATTATAATTGTCGCAAACAATTTGTGATCGATAGTAGCAAGTGTTAGGGTTCCAACGACTTATTCCACTAAGTATTTCAAGATGCGTGTTCTATTTTCGTGTAGATCGATAGTAGCAAGTGTGTTTGGGTTCTCATTCAGTTGTCCACAACCTCTCTAACATCATAATCTAACTAGATTTAGAGGCGGTAGTTCAAGGTCAGGTTGTTCAAGCCGGTTTTGGTCTTGGTAATCAGAAACAGATCTTAACAATCTAAATGTTCCCATTTCCAGAAGGTATTACGTTTACATGTAAATTCTATTAAAATGGGTATGCTCAATTCGTTTGAGATAACTGATTATTTTTTCAAACATATGCAGGTTTAGATTAGTGTCCTCATGATCGATCATTGAATGTTGATAAATTTAGTAGTAGGTGCCTTTTCATTTCTAGATAAAAATGATGTAGGAAACCCTGAAAGTAAACAAGTGTATACAATCATATTATTCTCATTGTTTTCCTTTTTTCAGGGTATTGTTGTCGCTCTCCTTTGGGATGAAGCTAGCCACCAGACTTCAGGGAAGTTAACCACATCATACTACATTCTTATTTTGATGGAGGTACGACACATGCTTGGTATGGTATTACTCTAAAAATACGCACTTGCCGTATGTATTTAGTGTTTTTTCCAATTGGTTTTCATGTCGCAGTTAGACAATGTTGTTTCGAGTTTCCAATTTTCTCAAGTGACTCTCATCTATCAAGGTTTGTGGATTGATTGATGTTGGTGATCTTCTTCGCCGAGTTTTGCCTCTCACGCTTTCTGGTGAGTTGTGTTTGTATAATGTTTAGGTTAATATCTTTTATTGAAAGTTGAGCTTTGTATCTGTAGTTTGATTTTCGTCTTTGGGTTTGAGTCTGCATTCGAGGTTAAGTTCCTATTTGGGGGTGCTCTTTTCTATTTGTGCATTGGTTTCCTTCTTAAGATTGGGCTTGCATTCGGAACTAATTTTCCGTTTGGGGGGTTTTAGCAATACGTTTGGGCATGAATTTTTGTGTAGTTAACAAGGTTTAGGAGTTCTTCCTTTGGGATTTATATGTATACTTTTTTTAAGTTCTAAATTGTAATTATTACTTACCACACTCATTCTTAGGTCTTTATTTTTAAAAGGAGATTGACTTTTTTTTTTCATAACAACTGTGTGTTTAGGTTTAGAAGAATAAAGTTAAATTTTGTTGGATTTGAGTATTGATCATTTAATATACGAAAGTTTTTTAACCATAGAATCCACGTTTGGTCAGTGGTTCCATCACCTATTTACCTGGTCATTGTTTAGCTAAGTCAAAACTACGTGTTCTACCCTCTCATCTAAGGTCAAACCCATCAATGTTACTTGACATTGTCAAACCATCTATTGACCTATTGCCCACTATGTCAACTACCTAATCTGTTGACACTCCCCTATATAGAGACATACTTAAATAGTTTACATTATCAAGTATATTGAGGTATGCATCCTACCTCTAAAGATGCTGTTCTTATCTAATCTATATACACACATGCGTTATTCATATTATTTGATTTTTTGACATATTATTTGAAACTTTTATTTACCTTTGACATGTTATTTGAAACTTTTCTTTTATTTAAGCAAACATCAAAAGACCTTCATGATGACCAATCAAGAGTATAGGACTTGGACGTATGCTTTTGAATCGTGATCTCCCTTATGTCCAATGTCCACAGCCGAAAATTGACCAGGTAAGATGTTCATTGTATTTTTTCACATTTTTAAATGTAGCAAATTTATTTTAGTATTTATGGACCAAACAATTTTTGTATTTTTTTTATTTTCTTAGATTATAATTGTCGCAAACAATTTGTGATCGATAGTAGCAAGTGTTAGGGTTCCAACGACTTATTCCACTAAGTATTTCAAGATGCGTGTTCTATTTTCGTGTAGATCGATAGTAGCAAGTGTGTTTGGGTTCTCATTCAGTTGTCCACAACCTCTCTAACATCATAATCTAACTAGATTTAGAGGCGGTAGTTCAAGGTCAGGTTGTTCAAGCCGGTTTTGGTCTTGGTAATCAGAAACAGATCTTAACAATCTAAATGTTCCCATTTCCAGAAGGTATTACGTTTACATGTAAATTCTATTAAAATGGGTATGCTCAATTCGTTTGAGATAACTGATTATTTTTTCAAACATATGCGGGTTTAGATTAGTGTCCTCATGATCGATCATTGAATGTTGATAAATTTAGTAGTAGGTGCCTTTTCATTTCTAGATAAAAATGATGTAGGAAACCCTGAAAGTAAACAAGTGTATACAATCATATTATTCTCATTGTTTTCCTTTTTTCAGGGTATTGTTGTCGCTCTCCTTTGGGATGAAGCTAGCCACCAGACTTCAGGGAAGTTAACCACATCATACTACATTCTTATTTTGATGGAGGTACGACACATGCTTGGTATGGTATTACTCTAAAAATACGCACTTGCCGTATGTATTTAGTGTTTTTTCCAATTGGTTTTCATGTCGCAGTTAGACAATGTTGTTTCGAGTTTCCAATTTTCTCAAGTGACTCTCATCTATCAAGGTTTGTGGATTGATTGATGTTGGTGATCTTCTTCGCCGAGTTTTGCCTCTCACGCTTTCTGGTGAGTTGTGTTTGTATAATGTTTAGGTTAATATCTTTTATTGAAAGTTGAGCTTTGTATCTGTAGTTTGATTTTCGTCTTTGGGTTTGAGTCTGCATTCGAGGTTAAGTTCCTATTTGGGGGTGCTCTTTTCCATTTGTGCATTGGTTTCCTTCTTAAGATTGGGCCTGCATTCGGAACTAATTTTCCGTTTGGGGGGTTTTAGCAATACGTTTGGGCATGAATTTTTGTGTAGTTAACAAGGTTTAGGAGTTCTTCCTTTGGGATTTATATGTATACTTTTTTTAAGTTCTAAATTGTAATTATTACTTACCACACTCATTCTTAGGTCTTTATTTTTAAAAGGAGATTGACTTTTTTTTTCATAACAACTGTGTGTTTAGGTTTAGAAGAATAAAGTTAAATTTTGTTGGATTTGAGTATTGATCATTTAATATACGAAAGTTTTTTAACCATAGAATCCACGTTTGGTCAGTGGTTCCATCACCTATTTACCTGGTCATTGTTTAGCTAAGTCAAAACTACGTGTTCTACCCTCTCATCTAAGGTCAAACCCATCAATGTTACTTGACATTGTCAAACCATCTATTGACCTATTGCCCACTATGTCAACTACCTAATCTGTTGACACTCCCCTATATAGAGACATACTTAAATAGTTTACATTATCAAGTATATTGAGGTATGCATCCTACCTCTAAAGATGCTGTTCTTATCTAATCTATATACACACATGCGTTATTCATATTATTTGATTTTTTGACATATTATTTGAAACTTTTATTTACCTTTGACATGTTATTTGAAACTTTTCTTTTATTTAAGCAAACATCAAAAGACCTTCATGATGACCAATCAAGAGTATAGGACTTGGACGTATGCTTTTGAATCGTGATCTCCCTTATGTCCAATGTCCACAGCCGAAAATTGACCAGGTAAGATGTTCATTGTATTTTTTCACATTTTTAAATGTAGCAAATTTATTTTAGTATTTATGGACCAAACAATTTTTGTATTTTTTTTATTTTCTTAGATTATAATTGTCGCAAACAATTTGTGATCGATAGTAGCAAGTGTTAGGGTTCCAACGACTTATTCCACTAAGTATTTCAAGATGCGTGTTCTATTTTCGTGTAGATCGATAGTAGCAAGTGTGTTTGGGTTCTCATTCAGTTGTCCACAACCTCTCTAACATCATAATCTAACTAGATTTAGAGGCGGTAGTTCAAGGTCAGGTTGTTCAAGCCGGTTTTGGTCTTGGTAATCAGAAACAGATCTTAACAATCTAAATGTTCCCATTTCCAGAAGGTATTACGTTTACATGTAAATTCTATTAAAATGGGTATGCTCAATTCGTTTGAGATAACTGATTATTTTTTCAAACATATGCGGGTTTAGATTAGTGTCCTCATGATCGATCATTGAATGTTGATAAATTTAGTAGTAGGTGCCTTTTCATTTCTAGATAAAAATGATGTAGGAAACCCTGAAAGTAAACAAGTGTATACAATCATATTATTCTCATTGTTTTCCTTTTTTCAGGGTATTGTTGTCGCTCTCCTTTGGGATGAAGCTAGCCACCAGACTTCAGGGAAGTTAACCACATCATACTACATTCTTATTTTGATGGAGGTACGACACATGCTTGGTATGGTATTACTCTAAAAATACGCACTTGCCGTATGTATTTAGTGTTTTTTCCAATTGGTTTTCATGTCGCAGTTAGACAATGTTGTTTCGAGTTTCCAATTTTCTCAAGTGACTCTCATCTATCAAGGTTTGTGGATTGATTGATGTTGGTGATCTTCTTCGCCGAGTTTTGCCTCTCACGCTTTCTGGTGAGTTGTGTTTGTATAATGTTTAGGTTAATATCTTTTATTGAAAGTTGAGCTTTGTATCTGTAGTTTGATTTTCGTCTTTGGGTTTGAGTCTGCATTCGAGGTTAAGTTCCTATTTGGGGGTGCTCTTTTCCATTTGTGCATTGGTTTCCTTCTTAAGATTGGGCCTGCATTCGGAACTAATTTTCCGTTTGGGGGGTTTTAGCAATACGTTTGGGCATGAATTTTTGTGTAGTTAACAAGGTTTAGGAGTTCTTCCTTTGGGATTTATATGTATACTTTTTTTAAGTTCTAAATTGTAATTATTACTTACCACACTCATTCTTAGGTCTTTATTTTTAAAAGGAGATTGACTTTTTTTTTTCATAACAACTGTGTGTTTAGGTTTAGAAGAATAAAGTTAAATTTTGTTGGATTTGAGTATTGATCATTTAATATACGAAAGTTTTTTAACCATAGAATCCACGTTTGGTCAGTGGTTCCATCACCTATTTACCTGGTCATTGTTTAGCTAAGTCAAAACTACGTGTTCTACCCTCTCATCTAAGGTCAAACCCATCAATGTTACTTGACATTGTCAAACCATCTATTGACCTATTGCCCACTATGTCAACTACCTAATCTGTTGACACTCCCCTATATAGAGACATACTTAAATAGTTTACATTATCAAGTATATTGAGGTATGCATCCTACCTCTAAAGATGTTGTTCTTATCTAATCTATATACACACATGCGTTATTCATATTATTTGATTTTTTGACATATTATTTGAAACTTTTATTTACCTTTGACATGTTATTTGAAACTTTTCTTTTATTTAAGCAAACATCAAAAGACCTTCATGATGACCAATCAAGAGTATAGGACTTGGACGTATGCTTTTGAATCGTGATCTCCCTTATGTCCAATGTCCACAGCCGAAAATTGACCAGGTAAGATGTTCATTGTATTTTTTCACATTTTTAAATGTAGCAAATTTATTTTAGTATTTATGGACCAAACAATTTTTGTATTTTTTTTATTTTCTTAGATTATAATTGTCGCAAACAATTTGTGATCGATAGTAGCAAGTGTTAGGGTTCCAACGACTTATTCCACTAAGTATTTCAAGATGCGTGTTCTATTTTCGTGTAGATCGATAGTAGCAAGTGTGTTTGGGTTCTCATTCAGTTGTCCACAACCTCTCTAACATCATAATCTAACTAGATTTAGAGGCGGTAGTTCAAGGTCAGGTTGTTCAAGCCGGTTTTGGTCTTGGTAATCAGAAACAGATCTTAACAATCTAAATGTTCCCATTTCCAGAAGGTATTACGTTTACATGTAAATTCTATTAAAATGGGTATGCTCAATTCGTTTGAGATAACTGATTATTTTTTCAAACATATGCGGGTTTAGATTAGTGTCCTCATGATCGATCATTGAATGTTGATAAATTTAGTAGTAGGTGCCTTTTCCTTTCTAGATAAAAATGATGTAGGAAACCCTGAAAGTAAACAAGTGTATACAATCATATTATTCTCATTGTTTTCCTTTTTTCAGGGTATTGTTGTCGCTCTCCTTTGGGATGAAGCTAGCCACCAGACTTCAGGGAAGTTAACCACATCATACTACATTCTTATTTTGATGGAGGTACGACACATGCTTGGTATGGTATTACTCTAAAAATACGCACTTGCCGTATGTATTTAGTGTTTTTTCCAATTGGTTTTCATGTCGCAGTTAGACAATGTTGTTTCGAGTTTCCAATTTTCTCAAGTGACTCTCATCTATCAAGGTTTGTGGATTGATTGATGTTGGTGATCTTCTTCGCCGAGTTTTGCCTCTCACGCTTTCTGGTGAGTTGTGTTTGTATAATGTTTAGGTTAATATCTTTTATTGAAAGTTGAGCTTTGTATCTGTAGTTTGATTTTCGTCTTTGGGTTTGAGTCTACATTCGAGGTTAAGTTCCTATTTGGGGGTGCTCTTTTCCATTTGTGCATTGGTTTCCTTCTTAAGATTGGGCCTGCATTCGGAACTAATTTTCCGTTTGGGGGGTTTTAGCAATACGTTTGGGCATGAATTTTTGTGTAGTTAACAAGGTTTAGGAGTTCTTCCTTTGGGATTTATATGTATACTTTTTTTAAGTTCTAAATTGTAATTATTACTTACCACACTCATTCTTAGGTCTTTATTTTTAAAAGGAGATTGACTTTTTTTTTCATAACAACTGTGTGTTTAGGTTTAGAAGAATAAAGTTAAATTTTGTTGGATTTGAGTATTGATCATTTAATATACGAAAGTTTTTTAACCATAGAATCCACGTTTGGTCAGTGGTTCCATCACCTATTTACCTGGTCATTGTTTAGCTAAGTCAAAACTACGTGTTCTACCCTCTCATCTAAGGTCAAACCCATCAATGTTACTTGACATTGTCAAACCATCTATTGACCTATTGCCCACTATGTCAACTACCTAATCTGTTGACACTCCCCTATATAGAGACATACTTAAATAGTTTACATTATCAAGTATATTGAGGTATGCATCCTACCTCAAAAGATGCTGTTCTTATCTAATCTATATACACACATGCGTTATTCATATTATTTGATTTTTTGACATATTATTTGAAACTTTTATTTACCTTTGACATGTTATTTGAAACTTTTCTTTTATTTAAGCAAACATCAAAAGACCTTCATGATGACCAATCAAGAGTATAGGACTTGGACGTATGCTTTTGAATCGTGATCTCCCTTATGTCCAATGTCCACAGCCGAAAATTGACCAGGTAAGATGTTCATTGTATTTTTTCACATTTTTAAATGTAGCAAATTTATTTTAGTATTTATGGACCAAACAATTTTTGTATTTTTTTTATTTTCTTAGATTATAATTGTCGCAAACAATTTGTGATCGATAGTAGCAAGTGTTAGGGTTCCAACGACTTATTCCACTAAGTATTTCAAGATGCGTGTTCTATTTTCGTGTAGATCGATAGTAGCAAGTGTGTTTGGGTTCTCATTCAGTTGTCCACAACCTCTCTAACATCATAATCTAACTAGATTTAGAGGCGGTAGTTCAAGGTCAGGTTGTTCAAGCCGGTTTTGGTCTTGGTAATCAGAAACAGATCTTAACAATCTAAATGTTCCCATTTCCAGAAGGTATTACGTTTACATGTAAATTCTATTAAAATGGGTATGCTCAATTCGTTTGAGATAACTGATTATTTTTTCAAACATATGCGGGTTTAGATTAGTGTCCTCATGATCGATCATTGAATGTTGATAAATTTAGTAGTAGGTGCCTTTTCATTTCTAGATAAAAATGATGTAGGAAACCCTGAAAGTAAACAAGTGTATACAAGTTTAGATTAGATTAGTGTATGTATTTATGAGCTGATACTAAAAATCAAAAAGACCGGTCAAGGTAAGCTAAGATACAGACGATGGTTGTCTTGTGGAGTAATGACAGGAATACACAACGCACGGGTCCTTTTCAGATCCATATATGTAAAGTCTAAACCTTAGTGTCATTCGTTTAGCGCCTAGCACAAAAGTTTCTTTCTTCCTCACAAAAACAAACTATGGCACATAAAACATCAACATTTAGACATATTAGATGTTAAAGTTATTATCTTTTTAATGTTTCTTTTGATTTTTCAACGTGCTATTGATTTTTTGGTAAGTAGGTTCTAATTTTCTCTCGGTGGACTAATATTTCAGATATAATGCATTACGACTTTACTAAAAAGGCATGCAAGTATGCACAATTGATGGCAGTGTGAAGCTGGAGGAGACAAGGCAACATGTAAGCACATCTCATAGAACTTTCGAGTAATAATAGTGCTAGAATTTAGATCCTAATATAGAAACATTATCTTACTGCGGAAATATTAAGGCTGTTTTTTGTCAATGAAAAAAACACACCAGTTGAGAGTGTCGGGCGATGGGCCGATTATATTTTTTCATTCCATCACTGAATTGAGAGAAAATTACATTTTAACTCAATTGATTAATATAATCTTAAAATTAAAATTTTCATTATTAATAATCTCAATTGGCTTTTTAATGCGGTTTTGTTGGATTTAGCTTTTATGAATGACTGTATAAAGTTTATACTGTCCTCTTCCCATTCTAGCAAACCAAACAGTTTTTTTAGTCCATGAAGTTCAAAATTTTTTCCATCCCTTATGAAGTGGATAAAATGTTAGTTACAAAAGCAAGGCTGATTTTTTTATATTTCTTTTGATATAGATTACTTAGATTTTCTTTGTTTTTGGCTAGTGTAGGTTGCTCTGAAAACATAAAGGATGAATTGAGAGGGATTGACATAGCTATTGGTGCTGTACTAGGGGAGCAGACCATTGAACACAACCAACTGTTGGTTAGGTTAGCATAATTTTTTACTTGGCCCGGGCCCATAATTTTTTATACTTGGTTTCTATTGATAAGGTTAATTTTGGTTTCTATTGAATTTTTTATTAATCAGGTTAATTTTGGTTTCAAAAAGTCAACTGGTTATTTGTTTACACACACATTTCATCATATACTTAATGTCGTATATTGGTTGTCAAACACTCGAGGTAGGTATTGACTTTTTTTTTTAATATAGTCATGATCCTTTATGATGTTGACAAACCGGTTAGTGCATTCAGAAGTTAACAATGTTGTTTTATGGAATGCTATTAAGATGTTTGTAAATCGGTTCTTTGTTGTCAAGGTGATGTTGAGATTCTTGAATAAGTGAAAACCCGGTGTCATATAATTAAGTTGCATACTTGCATGCTCCTGTAACTCGGGAAGTAAGTGCTATATATTTTACCTTTATGTGGAAATTTTAACCCATTTCCATACATATAGGAATGTATAACATACATAAGCTAAAAATTCCAACTTTCATCTTATTTGCATCTCCTTTGACTTGGTCAAAGGCATGAAAGCTGCTTCTCAGGTAAATGCTTATTATTTCTTTTGCAACTCTAAAAGTTTAGTTATCATGTGTGGATGCAACTCAGTATATTAAATCTAAATAAGTTGGTTAAAAATTGAAAGCTTTTAAATTTGCGAGCACTTTAGGTTCAGCTAAACCTATCAAAATTTTATCTTATATGGTTCCTTCATCTGGCAAAGTAAGTTACTTTTTAATGTAAAATATATAATTTTTTTGGTTTCACTTTTCTGTGGTTCAGTTTTTTGGAATCTGAATAAGGTTGGTTGGGTCTGACAAAAAAAGAAGGAAACTGGCTATAGTCATTTGCCACTGGATTAAGGTTGTATGCACCTTTCTTTACCATGATACAATAAGCAAAATCTTCCCCAAAATAGTTATATTTCTCTGTTAAGTTGTTAATATATATTATTTTAAGGTTAAAAAGTTACTGATGCATATTAATTTGATGTATTTATGACAATACTACATGCTGAACTACTTAATTTGATGTTTGATATGCGGGTCGTAGGAGGAGCCGGTTGACCATCTATTCGTGTCTTGCCACTTCGCCTCAAGGTGTTTGGGACCGGGTTGCAATCTGGTGTCGTCTAACTGGGCCGTATATGTTTGAAAGCAAAGATTTGGTCGGATATCATTGCCGTGCGAGTGGGTCGATGAAATGAAAAAAATGGTGTACACGATAATGCAGACTAGAATGTGGAGTGTATGACGTTGAAACAACTTAGCATTCAACCAGAAGAATCCGAATCTAGGGAGTGCTGTAGAGGAGCTAAAAAGGTTGGGGTACCTTTGGATAAAAAACGATCAAAGGCGCAGGCTTTGTCTTGGGAAAAAAAGGAGCATGTTTGATTGAAATTGTTGTGACTTTGGTTATTTGTTCGAACTCTTTGTATCTGGGGTGAGGGATAATATGTTGTCCCAAATTTTATTCCATTAAATTTGAAGTCATTCGCGTGGCTTTTCTCATGTGGGGAGTTCCATGCTATCGCCCACTAATTTTGATGGTTTTATGACCCGTTAGTGGGCCTTCGGGAGGCCTTTTGATAGTGGGATTGGGCTACTCATTTATATATAATTTTTTATTTTCGTATCATTTTTATACGTTTATATTGAAAAGTTTTTTCATTACAAAGTTTATCTCAATGCCATTAGACATTATATGTTTGTGTTAAGCCACACACGAAACTCGCGGGTTCAAACTACTCATACTTGACAACAACGGAAAACCTACAGATAAAACAACTAATATGGCGTATAAAGAGATTTTCAACGAATTGTGATTTCTGCATATTGATGGTTAATAAAAGGTTTTTACCTGATCCGTTTCAACACGTGTATTTATGCATAACATTTTATGTAAACGACGATGATGATAAGATATTATCTTTAATCAACCCGTGTAATACACGGGTTCTTAAGCTAGTTTTATATAATAACAATTGATGAAACCTCTTAACAACAGTGCAAGTTTTCAAGTCACTCATGACTGGCATCTGTAGGTCATCTAACTTGCATCCCACCTCTCAAAACACCCATCTCCGGTTTTCTGCCTCGTGAACGCATCTTTTCCCCCAAATCGAACCTCTGGTTCTCTTCTCATCAAACCCTAATTCTACCCCCAATCAGATCTCTTCAATCTGTATTTACAAATCGCTACAAGATCTATCCCCCTTTATTCTAATATCTCTCTTCGTCTGCCTACGTTTTCTGCAATCGATTCACCGAATTGTTTCGTGTATATTGTCGTTCAGGTAAGCAGCTTTCGTATATTGATCTATTTTTTGCATACAGAATCCTAAACGATGAAGATAATACGTATCGATTGAGTTGATTTGTTTTGTTTTCTTCGCGATCTGTTGTAGTTTAGATTTTAGAATCTCTTTTGTTGCAATTGTCTGAATCTATGAGCCACAAGTCTTTGTGTATATATATGTATGTGTGTATATATGCTCAGTTATTCACTTGTATATGTGTGTGTATATATTATCGGTTATTCACTTGTATATAGGTATGTGTATTGATGAAAGCTCTTAACAACAATATCAGTTTTCCGGTTTCATATGACCGGCATCTTCCGGTCTTCACCACCTCTGCATAACCCATCCCCAAACTCAAAACACAGCCCCCAGACTCACCCAAATCATAAACTGCAATAGCCCTATCATTGTTCCGATAGAAGTATGTAATTGTTTCAAAGAGACCGAAATCGGTGTTTCGGTGGTTAGGATTCCACTGCGAACCCGCGTCGGCTAGGGTTTCAATTTAAATCCGAAGACAGCGGTGTCAGGTTGTGTGATTGTAGCTTTTTGTTTTATGAGTTTGTTAAGTTTTATATACAGAGTATATTCTCTTAAAGTTGAAAATGTTAGGGTTTGGTTTTATTTGTTGTTATATAATAATTTTTGAGCATGAGATGAATTTGGAGGATAGAGATAACATAGGGTTTTGAAAGTCGTCATATGGTTTGAATTGCAAGTGTTGTAAATACTGTAGTTTCAATTTGGGTTATGAATTATGATGATTTATGGTTTTTGTGAAGTATCTATTGATTTTAGTGTTATGCTGTTTTATACAGCCTTCTGTAGAGGCAGCATCGGAAAAGAAGAGGTGGAACTTTAATGATCTTGACATCGGGAAGCCGCTTGGAAGGGGAAAGTTTGGCCAAGTGTATATTGCTAGGGAAAAGAGGGTTAGTATATCAGACAGTCATTCAGTCTGAGTTACAATGTTTAAGTTTTAACGTATTCGGTTTTAGAAATTTCTCGGCTAATAATGTGTGTTTTATAGCATGTTAAGGATAGTTTGTATATATATATATTCTTGATTGTTTTTGGTTTATTTAGACATCTATGCCACTATTTTGTAGCTTAGCTAATCCTTTGATGTTCTTTTGAGTTTTATAGACATTTTAAACACTTCAATAGTAATTTAGGAAAAGTTTCTGTGTGGTGGGCATATGAAGTTGATGATCTAATTTGGATTTTGATATTCTTCATAAGTAGAATTTGTATTTTGGTGATTGAATTGAGATAAGGATTTAATTTCAAGTTTTTTAGGTGATGAAGATATTGTTGAATGATCTAAAGTTTTTAGGTGATGGAGATATTGTTTATTAACTTAAAGTAGTACTTATGCTATGTTCGGTTGTTTCGGCGCCCTGTAGGTTTGTAACTTCCCACAACCTAAATTTTTGTCTTCTTAGATTCAGTTGTAACAGTTAACAAATGCTATACCGTGAAAGGCTACGTATGTATGTCTGCAACAAGGTTCTCGAAGTGGTTAACAAATTATAATATTTACATGAAATTTGCTCTGAGGCGAGCTATAGTTAAGAGTCCATTTTAACAACCATCATGAATAGGTAACTAATAACTTCATTTTGGTAAGATTTTGTTTTGCCCGAAGGCCGAAGCCTTAGTTTAGTTATTCTATTAAAATAAGTTAATTTTTGCCTTTTATGGTCTTCTTTTTTTTCTTTTTTTTTTGCATACGGTTTTGTTTCTTTGGTCATGGATGCAGGTATTGTTTCATTGGCTTAAGGCGCATGTGGAAGAATAGAATAGAAAAGCTAGCGAAAGGATTCCATGTTGGTTATATTTATTTCATGTTGCACTCAAGCAACTGGTGGTTTCAAATCTGTTAAAGACGAACAAAAAATTGTTGTTCCCCAGTCTATCAACGAGGATAAAGAACCCAAAAGCTTATGTGGAGAAAAGCTAGCGAAGGGAGACCCTGTTTGGTTCGCATTCCAGAGTTGGGTGGGCTATGGATTTCCAATTGACGGAGGTGATATCTTTCACACCATCAAGCCTTTACGCAAAAGGAAATTCAATTAGTGTGCCCTTGAGGTAACGCCTGTAACGTGTTTGTGTAGATGTTTGATAGAATATGCCCAGATTGTCTTACCTTTTTTTGTTCTTTTTTAATTAATTAGCTTCTTTATTTTACTGTAATATTGGGTGTCTTAGGATGATGTGATATTTCAAACATATACTACTGATCACCGGTTTTGCTCACCAGGTCTTCGAAAGTGGCATATTTTGTGTCTGTAAAATCTTTCAAAAATGTTAAAACCCTTTATCATGGAAGTGAGGAGTTATCACTTATGATTCTGATTCACCCTGCCCTTTGAAATGCAACTTTTCATTTCATTGTTGAATATGATCATTTTATTTATTGGCTACAATGAAACAACGGGTTATCTAGAACCCCGCCGCAACGCGGCGGGTGGTTCTACTAGTATATAACATTTTACGTAGTTTCTTACCTACAGTACTAACGCCGTGAAGAAACGTCGTTTACAAAGGGTGAGGGTATTGACACACCCCCCCCCCCCCCCCAGAGGTGGCATATAGGGCAATAAGGGGCTTATATAATGTGAAAGCAATTAATGTGCCAGAAAAAGTGTTTTGATAAGCCTCTCATTGCCCTATGAGAGGCATATAAGGTTGGAGTAGTTGGAGCATTAAACCCTATACGCCTCTCATTGAGCAATGAGAGGCTTATCGGCACGACTTTTGATGATTTTAAGGTATAATTACTGACATGAAAGGAGTTCAGTCTGAAAAAGCGTGAAAGTGACCCATATGACCCTTATCGACCTATACGACCCTTATCGACCAAGAATGTTTATTTACCCAAGCATACGGGATTTATGGCTTCCAATTTTTTTCAAACTCGCAAAATTCCGACTGAACTCCTGAAGATTCTTAACTAAAAAATGTGGTTGAGACCGTGAAGCATAAAGATGTCGTTTTGGGGCATTGGTAATATTTTTGGCGAAGATTCGAACCAGTCGTACGTCTCCGAAAGCGTTTGGCTATCCGGCGTTGATCGAGGTGAGGAGGAGGTTGTGTCCGTGCCTCGTTGTGATGACGAGGGTGTGCGACCCACGTTACCTGACTTGAACCAGGGGTTTATAGATGAGGGGGAACCATCTTACAATATTGCCCAAAGTTATCCGCGACACGAATACGGGACTTACCATTCGTATACGGAAAACAAACACAAGTTAGAGTATGAGGAAGGTGCTAAGGAGTATGAGAAAAATGATAAAGAAGTCGAAGAAGGTGCTAACGACTTTGAGGAAAATGATAACGAAGTCGAGGAATGTGCTAAGGACTTTGAGGAAAATGATAATGAAATCGAGGAAGGTGTAATGTACTTTGAGGAGGATGTTGACGACGACGAACCTGCTAACGAGGAAGGTGTTCACGATGACGAGCGTGCTAACGAGGAACCTGCTAACGAGGAAGGTGCTAATGACAAGAAAGAAACAAAAGAGGTATGACATAACCGTCAATTACGTGTTATTCGTGTTACATAATGTTGATATAATTTTTAGAGTGGATAAAATGATTTTGTATACGTGTTATTCGTATGTATATAATTTTTATTAGGTAGGAGAAATCTAGAAAATGTTTGACCCATCCCGACCTTAACCCGAACCCGACCCGAAATTAATTTCATTTATGTGGATTTCTAATGAACCTTTTTTTTTTTTTGAGGTATTTGGGTCACTTGAAGAATTGAAGAATTGGGTATACAAAAGAGAAGTTGCGAAAGGTTACGTCATTGTCACCCAACGAACGAGGAAAAAAGGCGAAGGTGCGTCAGCAAGGACAGTGAAGATATGGTTGCAATGCGATCGTGGCGGCGAACACAAAAGTAAAGCATCCGTTCGGCGTTCCGGTAGCAAAAAGGTCGGCTGTCCTTTTAGTCTGATAGGGAAACTAGACTCAAGTAGTGGTAGTTGGAGCCTTGTGGAGAAGAAAAACATTCACAACCATGAGCCTGCTGAATTTCTTGAGGGCCACGCGTTTGCTAGAAGGCTGACCCCGGACGAAGAATCACTGGTGGAGAGACTTTATATGCAAGACATGGAGCCTACAAATATACATTTAACCATAAGAAATCAGTACCCACATAGCGTGTGCATTCTACAAGATGTACAAAAACGTGATTAAAAAGATTAAACGAAAAATGTACGGCGATCGAACTCCAATGCAAATATTGGAGAGCATGTTGCAAGAAGAAAGGTACGTTTATTTCACCAGAGTGAATCCCTCCACAAACGCGGTCGAGGAGGTTTTTTCCGTTCATCCGGACTCGTACAACATGTGGCGTGCATTCCCACATGTGTTGATGATTGATGCTACCTACAAGACGAATGAGTATAAGCTTCCGTTCATTCAAGTTGTGGGTGTGACATCGACACACAAGTCTTTTTGTGTGGCTCATGCGTTTGTCTCTAAAGAAAAAAAAGATAACTTCTTATGGGTCCTGGAGAAGCTCAAAGAATCGTTGGTAGATTGCATGGAGCCACGTGTAATTGTAACAGATAGGGATCAAGCTTTGATGAATGCTTGCGATAAAGTATTCCCAAAAGCTTCCAAATTGCTATGTAGGTGGCACATCTCACAGAATATTCTAAAACACTGTCGGGCAAAATTTACGGATGAAGACTGGAAAATATTCAAGCTTTCTTGGTCTCGACTGTGTAATTCTCCCATTCCAACGATATACAATTATAACTTTTAGCGGCTTTTCACGCGACTGGTTAACGACGGACGATCAGGTACATATTATATTAGTTTACATACATTCATGCATACATATATACATACAAAGATTACAAATCATTGTATTCAATTTTTTTTTCCAGATGTTGTGGATTATTTGTATGATGTGTGGCTGAAAGATTATAAAGAAAAGTTCGTTTCAGCTTGGACTAACACAGTCCCCAATTTTGGTCAACATACAACCAACAGAGTTGAAAGCCAACATTCTAAGGTTAAGAGATACATTAAAGGGCCAAACAACTCGCTCCATAGACTTGTGTGTCATGTTGGCAAAGTTGTAGAGTCACAAAAGATACAAATAAAACTTAGTTTTCAGGAGAGCAGGTCCGTGCAAATGGGGGACCACAGATTTCTATTTTTTGACAACCTACGCGGTAATGTTTCCCTAAAAGGCTTAGAGTTGTTGGTTGTCGAGTGGAAGAAGCTAAATGCGTTGAGGGCAGGAGGGGGGACTTGTGGCCACCAGCTTTCTACGGGTTGTGGGTTGCCATGTGCTTGTCAGATGGAGTGGTGGGAAAATACAGGTAACATAACAACTATAACATATGCTTCGATCCATAGAATATAATCATCATTATACTTCATGTTTTAACAATGATTCTTGAAAAACAGGTTGCAAAATTCCACTTGCCGCGATAGATAAATTCTGGACAAAACTTGATTTTTCGACAGAAGAACTTAATCAAGACGAGTGTAATATTCAGGCGGAAATGGATAACCTCACACAGCAACTACATACGCAGCCACCTCTAGTGGTAAAAAGTATGTTGTCGAAGATGAAAGCAGTGTTGAATCCAAGTATGACTGACCATCAACCGCCTGAGGTACAACAAGATACTAGGGGCCGCCCAACTACGAAAGTAAAACAACAAAAGAATAAAGATAAACAACCTGAATCACAGAGGAACGACTACACTCAAAAGCCAAATGTGCGACGTAGTCGTTCAAAGAAAACCAAAGAAGAAAAAAATAAACTTCCAATTATAGATAAAGACTTTCCACGGTTGGCCGGGCACAGGTACATACGTATATACATACATATATTTAGAATTCTTTTCCAATTTTTTTTTTTTAATATTTTTTAGTTTTTTTTTTTTTTTTGCCAATTATAGGTACAAAAACGTGATCGAGCGTTTTAAGGATTGGCTTCCATCTAGCTATCGGAGATACATAACGCATATCGAAGATGCCCAGCCGGACGGTAACTGTGGGTTTCGATCCATAGCTATGGGTTTGGGGTATGACCAGAAAGAGTGGAAGTGGGTCCGCCAAGAGCTACTCGACGAGATGTTCATTAACAGAATGCGTTGGGGCATATACTCGAATCATTGGACAAGGGATGTTACGATAATGTGTATCGATCGATAAATTGGTTAAATGTTGAACCTGCACCTATGGCATGCTGGATGTGGTTGCCCTACACAGGGTTGTTGGTGGCTCAAAAATTTGGGGTGATTGTTCAACATTTAAGCAACGGTGTTTGTCAAACTTACTTCCCAATGTTCGATGGACCGCAGGTTTACCCGAACCATTCCATTTTAACGATTGCTTATGTCGAAGATAGCCATTTCATCATGGTTAAGTTAGCGGATGATAGCCCGATGCCAGTACCAAATGGACTTTGGAATATATACCGAAGTATGGAAGCTATGGAATGGGAGACTATGTACATGTCTCGTATTGCACAGGGTAGGGCGTTACTACGTAGTAATAGAACTCGACAAAAAGAAGTTATTGACTTGTGTTAGGTGTAGCATCCGTGAAACATAGTGTACGCAACGAACTTATTAATGTTTCTCTTTATTATAATTTAAATATATTGTAACATCCGTCAAATATAGTGTACGCAACAATTTTTTTATAAATTTTTTTTAATTAAAGTGCTTCATTTAAAAGAAAAGAGTACTCCATAAAAGAAAACAATAATAACAATAACAACAATAAATAATAAATAATAATAATAAACAATAATAACAATAACAACAATAAATAATAAATAACAATAAATAATCAATGAGGGGCGTATAGGGCAAAAAGGGGCGTATAGGAGTTGTCAAATAAAAAAGGGAGGGGTCCTTCTGTATCGGACCGGCCTCCCCCAGGATTCGAACTCGCACAACTCACATAGAACACACAAGCCTTAACCAGTTTATCCTCCGTACAGGAGCTGATGAATTGGTTCTAGTAAATCCTTTATAGACTTCATACGCTTTAAACCCAACAACTCCTATAAGTTGCTCATTGAACCATACGGCCCTCATTGAACACAAACACTTTCCCAACTTCAATAAAGGGGTAAACTAGATCTAAAATTTGAAAACTCACACACTAAAACACCAAGAACACACACACACGCTCTGGACCACACGATTTTCACAAGACAAACTCTGGACCACACGATGAAGGTTAGTTTGTATTCCAAATTTTATTGCTTAATCTTCAACCTTTTTTTATTTTTTGGTTTTATTTCCGCCGTTTGTGGTGGTGTTGGGTTTGACGGTGGTGTTGGGTTTGATGGTGGTGGGGGATTGACTGTGGTGGGGAATGACGGCGGTGGGGGATTGACTTTGGTGGGGAATGACGGCGGTGGTGATTGACGGCAGTGGTGGTGGTAGTGGTGGTGGTGGCTGTGGTGGTGCTGTGGTGGCTGTGGTGGTGGCTGTGGTGGTGGTGATTGTTGTGGTGGTGGTTCGGCGGGTGTGGTGGTGGTTGTGGCTGTGGTGGTGGTTGTGGTGGTGGTGGTGGTGGTTGTGGTGGTGGTGGTGGCTGTTGTTGTGGTGGTGGTTAGGCGGGTGTGGTGGTAGTGGCTGTGGTGGTAGTGGTGGTGGTGGTGGTGGTTAGGCGGGTGTGGTGGTGGTTGTGGTGGTAGTAGTGGTGGTGGTGGTGGTTAGTCGGGTGTGGTGGTGTTGGTGGTAGCATAACCCTACCCTACCCCCGGCCCGACACGTTTGCCGGGTCTAGACTTATATCATCGTTTTTTTTAATGTGCATATGTTATTTTTATTATTATATTTATTATTTTTAACAGTACATTTTCGGATGTCGGGTCTAATGCTATAATTGTATGTTTTATTAACAGGATATCGAAAGTCGGTGTTTTGACGGTGGTGGTAGCGTAATCCTTATGGAGAAGTACACTGCGTTCATATTTCAGATTCAAACGCTTAACTGCGTTCGTATTCCAGATTCATGCACCGGAATGTCCACCAACGACAATGCTTCTGCACCCACAGTCTGTGACGGTGGAAGTAGATATTTACCGGTGACTATGAGGGTGAACTGGAATGTTCTTCCACCTCCACCGACGACAATGCTTCTGCATCAGCAACCTCGAGGGAGAACTCCTTCTGTACGGATTGGTTCTTCATGTGGTAATGGGGAAGCGGAAAGCACGTTTACCGTGGAACGCATCCTTAAACTTGATAGCAACAATATGGTGACCGAATAGAGATCTGAATAACCGATACAGTTTGCAAGAATTTAAGAATATGTAACAGTTAGCGATTTAGGGTTTAGGGTTTAGTCGTTACATTTTGTATTAAAATGACATGTTTTGTGTATTAATATAAAACGATGTTTCGTGTATTTATTGCGTTATGGTTAATAGATGACAAGTGAAAAATAATTAAAGACATAATAATAATTGATAAATAAAAAATTTTACATTTTATAATACACAAAATTCATTTCATAAAATATCGTCATGGGTCAAAGACCGTACCCGATCCCCGGCCCGACCCGTTTACCGGGACTAGATATAACATCGTTTTTTTTTAATGTGCATATGTTTTATTATTATTATTATCATTATTATCATTATTATTATTATTATTATTGTTATTATAATAAACAATAATAATAACAATAACAACAATAAATAATAAATAATAATAATAAACAATAATAACAATAACAACAATAAGTAATAATAAACAATAATAATAATAAATAATAACAATAATAATAATAATAATTTTAACAACAACAATAATAATAACAAAAAGAACAATAATAATAAACAATAATAACAATAACAACAATAAATAATAAATAACAATAATAATAATAATAATAATAATAATAAATAATAACAATAATAATAAATAATAACAATAATAATAATAATAAACAACAATAATAATAATAATAATTTTAACAACAACAATAATAATAACAATAATAACAATAATAATAATAATAATAATAAACAATAATAATAACAATAACAACAATAAATAATAATAAATAATAATAAACAATAATAACAATAACAACAATAAATAATAATAAACAATAATAACAATAACAACAATAAAGAATTTCACGAAAAATAAATTGTTAACTTGGAAAAGGTGTTAGTAGATGTATCGTATTACACAGGGTAAGGCGTTAGTAGATAGTAATAGAACCTCACGAAAAAGAATTTGTTAACTTGACAAAGGTGTAACATCCATGAAATATAGTGTATGCAACAATTTAAAAAAAAAAATATTAATTAGGGTGTTTTATAACATAAAAAACCCTTAATTACCACATAAAATTGTTAAAAAAAATTAATTTCAAATGAGTCGTATAGGGCAATGAGACACATATACAACACCTATAAGGTGCTCATTGATCAATAAGCCCCCCCTGGTTGACACCTTATGAGTGTCTCATTGACCAATAAGCCTCCCCTGGTGGTTTCCACTTTTAAAGTAGTTTTCTAATCAATGAGGGGCGTATAGGGCAAAAAGGGGTGTATAGGAGTTGTCAAATAAAAAAGGGAGGGGTCCTTCTGTATCGGACCGGCCTCCCCCAGGATTCGAACTCGCACAACTCACATAGAACACACAAGCCTTAACCAGTTTATCCTCCGTACAGGAGCTGATGAATTGGTTCTAGTAAATCCTTTATAGACTTCATACGCTTTAAACCCAACAACTCCTATAAGTTGCTCATTGAACCATACGGCCCTCATTGAACACAAACACTTTCCCAACTTCAATAAAGGGGTAAACTAGATCTAAAATTTGAAAACTCACACACTAAAACACCAAGAACACACACACACGCTCTGGACCACACGATTTTCACAAGACAAACTCTGGACCACACGATGAAGGTTAGTTTGTATTCCAAATTTTATTGCTTAATCTTCAACCTTTTTTTATTTTTTGGTTTTATTTCCGCCGTTTGTGGTGGTGTTGGGTTTGACGGTGGTGTTGGGTTTGATGGTGGTGGGGGATTGACTGTGGTGGGGAATGACGGCGGTGGGGGATTGACTTTGGTGGGGAATGACGGCGGTGGTGATTGACGGCAGTGGTGGTGGTAGTGGTGGTGGTGGCTGTGGTGGTGCTGTGGTGGCTGTGGTGGTGGCTGTGGTGGTGGTGGTTGTGGTGGTGGTGGCTGTGGTGGTGGTTCGGCGGGTGTGGTGGTGGCTGTGGTGGTAGTGGTGGTGGTGGTGGTGGTTAGGCGGGTGTGGTGGTGGCTGTGGTGGTAGTGGTGGTGGTGGTGTTGGTGGTGGTGGTGGATGTGGTGGTAGTGGTGGTGGTGGTGGTGGTTAGGCGGGTGTGGTGGTGGCTGTGGTGGTGGCTGTGGTGGTAGTGGTGGTGGTGTTGGTGGTGGCTGTGGTGGTAGTGGTGGTGGTGTTGGTTAGGCGGGTGTGGTGGTGGTGGTGGTAGGGTAACCCTACCCGACCCCCGGCGCGACACGTTTGCTTGGTCTAGACTTATATCATCGTTTTTTTTTAAATGTGCATATGTTATTTTTAATTATATTTATTATTTTTAACAATATATTTTTGGATGTCGGGTTTAATGCTATAATTGTATGTTTTATTAACAGGATATCGAAAGTCGGTGTTTTGACGGTGGTGGTAGCGTAATCCTTATGGAGAAGTACACTGCGTTCATATTTCAGATTCAAACGCTTAACTGCGTTCGTATTCCAGGTTCACGAACAGTTTCTGGTCAACGGACTGATCGGTAACGTTACTCTACTTGTCCTCCGATTTAAGCGGCGCGCTCCGATTTCGGTTGCTTCATAGGACTCACTTGAATCGTCTCGGATGTGGATTTCGGTTGGTTCAGATCTCTTTGGGTATATTCGAAACCAACTAAAATTCGTTGAATTACTGAATCAACAGAAATAACTGAAATCGAGAATCAACTTCTTCATCATATTTTTCATGCATTTCCATTAGCCACAGTTGTACGAAGAAACTGTTCGATTTCACGGTTTGTTTGAGAACCTGATTCAGATACACAACGGGTTCGTGTGAATCTAAGTAATAATATGTAATAGTTAGCGATTTAGTGTGTAGGGTTTAGGGTTTCGGCTATGTATTGTATTACATTTTGTATGAAAGTGTTGTGTTTTGTGTTATTTTATCAAAGAATGTTCACTTACATTTGTGTTATGGATTATAGAGAATTTGACGTTTTATAATAACACTTGATAAAACAAATGTAGAAGTTTTATAATACTAATTAAAAAAATGTTGACGTTTTATAATACTAATTAAAGACATAATAATAATTGATAAATAAAAAACTTTACATTTTATAATACACAAAATTCATTTCATAAAATATCGTCATGGGTCAAAGACCGTACCCGATCCCCGGCCCGACCCGTTTACCGGGACTAGATATAACATCGTTTTTTTAATGTGCATATGTTTTATTATTATTATTATTATCATTTGTTATTATTATTATTATTATTATTATAAACAATAATAATAACAATAACAACAATAAATAATAAATAATAATAATAAACAATAATAACAATAACAACAATAAGTAATAATAAACAATAATAATAATAATAAATAATAACAATAATAATAATAATTTTAACAACAACAATAATAATAACAAAAAGAACAATAATAATAAACAATAATAACAATAACAACAATAAATAATAATAAATAATAATAAACAATAATAACAATAACAACAATAAATAATAAATAATAATAATAAACAATAATAACAATAACAACAATAAAGAATTTCACGAAAAATAAATTGTTAACTTGGAAAAGGTGTTAGTAGATGTATCGTATTACACAGGGTAAGGCGTTAGTAGATAGTAATAGAACTTCACGAAAAAGAATTTGTTAATTTGGCAAAGGTGTAACATCCATGAAATATAGTGTATGCAACAATTTAAAAAAAAATATTAATTAGGGTGTTTTATAACATAAAAAACCCTTAATTACCACATAAAATTGTTAAAAAAATTAATTTCAAATGAGTCGTATAGGGCAATGAGACACATATACAACACCTATAAGGTGCTCATTGATCAATAAGCCTCCCCTGGTTGACACCTTATGAGTGTCTCATTGACCAATAAGCCTCCCCTGGTGGTTTCCACTTTTAAAGTAGTTTTCTAATCAATGAGGGGCGTATAGGGCAAAAAGGGGCGTATAGGAGTTGTCAAATAAAAAAGGGAGGGGTCCTTCTGTATCGGACCGGCCTCCCCCAGGATTCGAACTCGCACAACTCACATAGAACACACAAGCCTTAACCAGTTTATCCTCCGTACAGGAGTTGATGAATTGGTTCTAGTAAACCCTTTATACACTTTGTACGCTTTAACAACAACTCCTATACGCCCTTTTTGCCCTATACGCCCCTCATTGATTCAAAAACTACTTTTCAGGTTTGACCAAATAGATAATAGATCTAAAACCCACACACTAAAACACCAAGAAACACACACTGTCTCTCTCGTATAGCTCGGCTTAGAACGTATCAACCTATACGGTCCATATTTTCATAAAAGGTTAGTGTATTATTTAATCTTTCCTTCGTTTATTTTTTATTTTTTTTTAAATTATGGCCGGTGGTGTTGGGTTTGACGGTAGTGTTGGTGTTGGGTTTGACGGCGGTGTTGGGTTTGACGGTGGTGGGGGATTGACGGCGGTGGGGGTTTGACGGTGGTAGTGGTGGTTAGGCGGGAGGATCGACCCACACAAAAAATTGACTTCGTTTTTAAGCAAAGCCTTCGTATCCATCAGTTCTTTGATGACCACACATGCTCGACGACACATGGGAGGATCGACCCACACAAAGAAGTTGCACTTAGAACGCTGACACGAAAAAAAAAATCACTAATATACAAGGGTTAATGGAAAAAAAATACATTAAAAACATACCATACTGTGACAAGTGTAAAATTGACGTCCGGGATTAGCTTCAGTCCAAGATGTTCTTAGTGCAGCCGTCCTACCACATCTGCAAACAACCATTGTGAATTTGTGATTGTGAAGATGGTGTATATTTCTATGGCAAGTAAGGATGACAAAAATACCCGACATTTGCAACCAACATATACAAGCTTTTTTAAAAAAAAACCAAACCAATATGCCGCTCATAGGCCCATACGCGCGTATGGTGGGTACGGATCCTGACAACTTTTCAGCCCATATGCCTCGTATAGCCCGATGAGACCCATATCCACCTACCTTTTCTGAAAAGTTGACAGGACATTTATGACACCCCACTTGCATATGCCTCTCATCGACCCATACGGGTCTCATTGAAGTTCAGTTTCACTTCCTTTTTATACTTTAACCGAGAACAAGTACACTGTACATATCCAAATACAAAAGTTATTTTTTGGTTAGACGAGTTCTGGACCACACGATGACAATCCGGAAGGGGACCGCACGCGTCTCTCGTATAGTTTTTGCTCTCGTATCGGTCTATATGGTCGGAATATTCAAGGTTAGTTTACCCTTGTTTTTTTGTGGTTTTATTTTGGCGGTTTGTGGTGGTGTTGGGGTTGGGGTTGTGGTGGTGGTGGTGGTGGTGGTGTTGGGGTTGTGGTTGTGGTGGTGGTGGTGGTGGGGTAGGTCGGCTGGGGTGGTGGTGGTGGTGGGTCGGCTGGGGTGATGGTGGTGTTGGGGTTGTGGTTGTGGTGGTGGTGGTGGTGGTGGGGGTGGGTCGGCTGGGGTGGTTGTGGTGGTGGGTCGGCTGAGGTGGTGGTGGTGGTGGTGGTGGGTAGGCTGTGGTGGTGGGTCGGCTGGGGTGGTTGTGGTGGTGGGTCGGCTGGGGTGGTGGTGGTGGGTCGGCTGGGGTGGTGGTGGTTGACGGTGGTGTTGTGTTGTGGGTGGTAGGCTGTGGTGGTTTTGGTGGTGGTGAGGTCGGCTGTGGTGGTGGTGGGTGGTTGGCTGTGGTGGTGGTGGTGATGGTGTTGGTGTTGGTGGTGGTGTTGTTTGTTTATTATATTTTACAATATAATTTCTAATATCGAGTCTAACACTATAATTCTATGTTTTTTAACAGGTTATCGAAAGTCGGTGTTTTGACGGTGGTGGAAACGTAATTCTTATGGAGAAGTGCACTGCGTTCATATTTCAGATTCATGCACCGGGACGTCGGTCTAGGGTGAGGTGCTTGGCGGTGGGGGATGCATCATCCAACATCATTAGCCAAGTCACTCGGAACTCTGACGGTGCACTCTTGATAGCATCTACCGACGCCCGGTAGTTCCGTGACCACCATATACCATCACGCGTCTGAACCGGCTTTTAAACCGGACGGAATCTACGGAGAAACTGTTCGATTTCACGGTTTGTTTGAGAACCTGGTTCAGATACACAACGGTCTCTTTGCTTCGTCCACTAGAACTATTTGTGTATGCATTCTTTTGGTAATACCAAAAGAATGCATACACAAATAGTTCTAGTGGACGAAGCAAAGAGACCGTTGTGTATCTGAACCAGGTTCTCAAACAAACCGTGAAATCGAACAGTTTCTCCGTAGATTCCGTCCGGTTTAAAAGCCGGTTCAGACGCGTGATGGTATATGGAGAAACTACGTTCGTATTTCAGATTCATGCACTAGAACGCCGATCTAGGATTACGTGTTATCGGAGTAGCCTGTTGACTCGTCAGCTCCAAGTGACGCTAGCCAACGCGGTCCGCCCCGTAACATGTCCTTCCAAGAGAGGAGTTCATTAGTGTTCTCACGAGCCTTCCACCAACGGGAATGCTACTTCGCTCACCATCCCGAAAAGACGCGGAGGGCTGGACGGTGGTTGATAAACGAAATGCCGACTCCACTACTCCAACCTCCTGATCCCTTATGCCATTTCAGTGTGGTAGATGTGAAGCAGAATCCCGTTGGAAGGTTGGGTTCGGTACACAATTTCAAGACAACCGTGGCTGTCTTTATATTGTGTATGATGCACCCATCGTTTTCCTGTACAGGAATTCAAAAATATGTAACAATTAGCGATCTAGGGTTTAGTCGCATTCTGTATCAAAGTTACATGTTTTGTGTATTAATATAAAACGATGTTTAATTACATTTTAAATTACGTTTCTTGTTGCGTTATGGTTAATAAACGACAATTGGAAAACAACTAAAGACTTTCAGAAGTTGACATTTTTTAACATACACATTGCGTTATAGAAACAATTAAACACATAATAATAATTGATAAATAAAAAATTTGACATTTAATAAAACGTTATAATATACCCATTTAGTAAAATTAAACACATAATAATAATTGATAAATAAAAAAGTTGACATTTAATAAAACGTTTAATAATACTTATAAAAATTGGCATTTTATAATATATACAATTCGTTTTATAAAAAAAATTTGACATTTAATAATACTTATAAAAAATTGGCATTTAATAATATACACAATTCATTTCATAAAAATATGAAGTTTTTATAATATTAACACAATTTTTTATAACAACATTTTATAAAAAGAATTTTAATTTTCTTAATATTTCACAACTTCCCCATACAAATACCCTATCAAAATAAAGTTCTACACACCCCAATCATTGGTAATCATTGGCTGACACCCAATGATTGACATTAATTAGATGGCAGGGGGTGTGTAAATACTTTTCAATCGTATTGGGCAATGAGGGCGTACGAGTGAGGCCAGTTTCAGGCGTATTGGGCAATGAGGGTCATTTAGGGTTAAGGGGGTGTGTAGATACTTTTGGGGGTGCGTGGATACCTCCTCCGTTTACAAAAGGGTAACTCACGTAATCCAGTTCAACCGCATCCCACGGCGTCCTCCGCTTCATCCCTCTTCTCTCTGTCTACAAACGCTACGTCCACACGTCGTCGTCTCTTCCTTCAACTTCGATTCCGATGAACACGCTTGATGTTTTCGACTGAAATTAGGGCTTAACAGGTATGTTTCAGCAATTTGGGCGTGGATTTCAGTTAGTTTTGGGTAAATCTTCAGCTTTGCTTCTGCATTTAGGGCTTCAGTTTTAATTAGTTTTGGATGAATATTTACAGTTTGAGGTATGGTGCTTTCTGTTTTCGCATTCCTATTTCCAGATTTTTGTAAAAGATCTGGCACTTTAGGTCTCGCTTGGGTTGATTGTAGCTGTGTTTGCTTTTCATCTAACATTCACCTTGGCAACAGATAGGGTGTACCAGGGGTTTTTGACACCTTATAAATATGACTCCAGGATTGTAAATCTATGTGTATTATAGGGTGGGCGTGGGGGCACATAAATTAGTTCACATGAATAGGATTTGATAAGCCCAGAGTTGGTGATTATAATTATCATGGAAGTTATTCGATAAGTTTTTTTATTTAGCGTGTGCTTAATCAGTTAATTGTGAATACACCTGAGGAAAATTTACTTCTATAAGTATCAGGATTTAACTATATTCAATATATATAGGACTTTAAGGTTATAATTCTTTATATGCGTTATTTGAAAATTGATTTGCATCAACAAGGGGAGTTGGTTTACCTCTAGAAAGTAAACCATGAGAAAGTTTATCTATCTCTCAAATATAGGTTGTTCTATTTGTTTCTTCTAACTACAGTCCATATTATCAAGCCAGTTCGTATCAGTAGTCCATCAGGGTAATGTGAAAAATATCCCAAGGAGGTGGAGACGTGGATAGGCAACAACATGTGTCTAGAAAACTATGAGACTGCTGTAATAAGGTCATGGTATATAGAGAAAGATAAGACTGGGGGCAGGCATGTACTATAGTGTGAAAGAGCCATGAAAAGTTGTTGATAAAAACACCAAAATAGTCATGGGAAATGTCGTAGTAGATGCTATTAAGGGCATATCTCTGTGACAAGGCTTAATTGGATTTTGGTCGCTTCTTTTCATCGATGTTCTCATGTACATGCGCCGATCTGCTGCTGATTAACGTTGAGTGAATCGACCGTGAACGGGTTTAGGGTATGCTTTAATTGGATTTTTTCCAACTTCTGCTCATCGATGTTCTCATGTATATGTTTAAATTTAGGTTTTAGTAAATTGGTAAACCTAAATTGGTTTTACTTTTAGGGAAAAGATGAACTTTGGTTATTGTTTGGCTACTGATTGAATCCTTTTAGGCATTTTGTTGTTCACGAATTTGACACCAACCGTTTTGGATTCATCTAGGGAGTTAGTTTTTAGACTTAAAATGGATTTCTTCCAAGAAATTGAAGCTCAATTGCTATGGTTTTCCAACTAATTTACTTCTGTTACAAATTTGTGTTGCTTGAGCTTGAGAAACTAGGTTTTTTTTTTCTACATAAATAACTTATATCGAGGTTGACAAGTCTTCATGGTTGAATGATCATAGATTTAGATTTATATTGAGATGTGTGAAAAAGGGTTGATTTTATAAAATGAATTAAAGGTGCAGGTTATTGAGTGCAGGTGAGGTGTTAAGAGTAAATGAGAAATAGAAGTAGAGTTAAAGATAGGTGGTAAAGGGATTTTTGGGATAGGTGGTAAATGTTGATCATCAAGAAAAGTCAAATCAGTTTAGTGTTAACTGATTTTCTTCTCTATCTTTTAATTTAGCTAAAAAACAAGTTTTAAGGACTAAATTGGCTTTTTGATTAGTTTATATTTTGCATAATGAAGGATGTTCCAACTTGGGAGATACCAAGAAACATGCTTTTATCTGTAAACAAGACATTTTGGACACACAATTATGGTTGGTACAAGAACGACTATCATGGGAATTTATGCCATTTTTTCAAGCCGCCAAATCGTCCACGTCGTAAAGTTTTCTGCTATCAATCCAGTATTAAACTTTTCCTTTTTATGCATTCAAATTGTTGATGATTTTGTACCCTTTTCTGGTTTTTTGTGGTCACAAGGAAGCAATTGAAGTTAGACAACCATATATGAGAGCTGTAGGAATAGAAGAAACAAATGCATGCCAGTTTTTCAACAAAAGATGAAATTTTCTTACTTTCTTAACAGACATGCATGTTTTGTTGTTAATAAAACCATGTCGTCTTTATATATATATATATATATATATATATATATATGCATTCTTTTTATCGATTCGAGCAACTGACGTTACATGTATAAGCATTACCAAGACGCGTTAGCAATTTGTAGGGTCCATGGCAATCCGCAATACTTCATCACATTCACATGCAATGTCAAGTGGCCTGAAATGATGAGATATATGCATCGTATTGGCTGCATTTCTTCACAAAACCGTCCCGACATCATAGCTCGGGAAAGTTGCTTGATAACAGGTGGTGGTTCAAGAGGAAAAGTTAACCTGACAGCGCCTGGTTTACAGGCGATACAACCGCCACCAAATTGACAGCTTTCTTCAGACGATTAAGAGTCCAGCAGGTACGATTCAACAATTTAGGTTAATCTTTTCAGCTTTGATTTTTCATTAGGAAGAATCGATGGAAATTTTTTGAAAGAATCAACTATTTTTTTGGGCTTTCGAGTCTCGGGGGGGGGGGGGGTAATGTAACGTTGAAGAAGAAGTTGATGTTCACCCATTTGCCTTGTGTCACCACCATTGTTGATTTTGTTTCCCAATTTGCTGCTCAAATGCTGTGTGTCTTTTATTTTTTGTGGATTTAGGGTTTCGTAGGGTAATTCTGAAGAAGCTAATGTTGAACCATTTGCTTTATGTCAATGCCATTATTGTTGCTTTGGCTGTTCAACTACTGTCAAACAAATATAAATTGGTATTTGTTAATGCTTCACCATTTTTATATTTGTTTGCTTGACCATATTCTAGTATATATCATATTTATACTTTTTTTAAATGTTCATTTCATATATTGAATGGATGACAATGAACAAATACATAGGGACCAGTGGCTTAAAAGATTTTTTTAATGAAATTAAATTAAAGGTGACTGAAGACTAAGTAGTCAAACATTCAGTACTTTTGCTAATTGTATACGGTGTATGTATTTAGTTTGATTTATTAGTTTATAGCCCATTGCCCAGTATTGACTTATATAGGTTGGAGGTCTAAATTGCAATTTAACCCCTTGTTTTACTCGAAATTGGTTACTTTACATATTCTAAATGACATGTATTAAATGATTTTGTCTAAAGTATGTGACACGAAATTTGTAACTTTACACATCCTTAATGACATGTAACGCGAAATTTGTAACATTACACATTTTTATTGATATGTATTAAATAATTCTTTGTTCTTTATTCTTAAGGAGCTAATCAGTTTTGTGTCCAAGCTTTGTTGCAGGTTTTTACCAAGTGATTGTGTAAAACTTGTATTTTTAGTATACTGTTTTTTGTTACATACGAAAACAACACATACATAAAAGTAGCACTTTTGAATTAAATTAGCATATGCAAATTAAACAATATAACTGATTTTAGCACATATGTGTATTATATTAGCACTTTTCTTTATGGAGAATTATATCAGCACATTAAAAACAAAAGGATGATAAAAAAAGAACTAATTGCTTGTTAACATAATTATAGGGAATTAAATATAATTAATATTATTTAGGTTATTATTTTAACCATTCTCTATAAATTGTTGGATGCCACATGACACTTCCTAAATGGTTCTTACAGTTTTTAGACGAAATATGGTTTGTATTTAATCCTACTCCAAGTATTATAAGTGCAAACCGGAGCTTTGAATAATGCGAAATAAGTTCATTTCCAGCCCATCTTCTTTTGTTCCTGAACAATAATTCAATATGCTATTGGATCTTCTAGTAAGTATTATACCACAGGGGCTAAAACAAGCGGGTATTACTAACCAGGTTTCGTATCCGACAATACCGATGGTTATTTGCAGGGTATAAATTTTTAGGCTAGAATTCGAACTCAAAACCATATCTTAAAACACCTAATAGCGTACTCGAAACTAGTTTATATAATACCCAAACCTGGGTTACCCCTACCCGAACCAGATTTTCACCGGTTATTACTGTTAGACTATCCACATTCACAACCTAACCCAACCTAACTTTCAATAAAAAATTAATTTATCTTTCTTCAACCTACACAATCCAACCCAACCTAACCATTATTTTATTAATTATAATAATTATAATATTAACAATAATAACAATAATTATAATTTTAACAATAATAATACTAATAATAATAATAAAAAAAAATATGAAGTTTTTCAAAGGGTAGAGCAGATCTGGCCTACCCTTACTCTCACAAAAAAATATGAAGTTTTTAACAATAATCTCAAATATTTTTTTTTATAAATCCCTTTTAAATTGGATAATGTTAGATTTTTAGATAATAAATTTTATCAAAAAATCTAACAAACCAATAGAATGTTGACATGTGGCAAATAAGATAATGTTAGATAAAAAAACAATTAAAAAATTATATTATTTTTTTATAAAATTAATATCTGCATGTTCACAAAAAAATAAACAAGACTGTGATTTTGGATTTTTTAAAACAGTTAAATTTTATAAGTTATTAAAGATAATCTAATTATACTTATAAGTAATTGTGTTAAAAAGAAAAAAGGAAATAAAAATAAAAATATTACCCAATCTCTTGTGGACATGTGGCAGGAAAGTGTGAACATTGGGTGTCACAACCTAGGTCGTTCCATCGACCAGGTTGTTGGATTTAATTGATTTTTCATTTTTATTTTTATTATTTTGACAATCTAGGTTGATAAAATGTCACCAATGGGGATAGCTTTAGAGATTGAATACAACCCTTAGAGGTCCATTTTGACCGTTTTGTATTGTTTTTCTCTTTTTGATTTTTTTTTTTGCATTTTTTTTCTTTAGTGTTTTGGCCCTCATAGCTATATATCTAGCATATACTTAACTGTTGTATTACGTGTTATAATTCTGTAAGTCAAATATTCTTTTTTCTGCTTTCTTATTTCACCAATTCTTTTTTTATTTCTTAACTAAATTTTAAAAGTTAATTAAAAAATACAATAGTAATAAAGCATAATATATTAAATTGTTGTATCAAATCCTTTCCGAATACATATAAAGAAAGTTCTAAAATTGGTTATTAAAATATCTTTAGATAATTCGTAAGTCTTATTACTAACTATTTAATATTCCATTTATTACTCCTATAAATATGTGTTTCGAACCTAGTTTTATTATAAAGTAATAGTAAAATGTTGGTTTAATCATAACACTAAAAAACGTGAATATTTATAGTGGTCTTTTATGTTTTAGTTTACATTCTTTAATATATAAATTTTTGGCTGTGAAAAATCTAGAATAACGGAATTTGAGTTAAAAGAAGCAATGAGAGTTACTGATGCAGGTAGGGAATATGAACACATTAAGGTAACACGAGCTACCACTTGTCTCGGACATAAATCTCGATTTAATCAGACCAAATTACAAACCTATTTCATTTCTCTTTTGTTTGTAATCTATTCTAGAAACTGGAAAATGGATTATCACAATATCCAACTTCAATATCAAGATCTGAATTTGGTTTTATCCAGTGATGCTAAACCACAACTCAAATGGGCTCCTAAACCTTCACCTACAGTTCATTGATGTGTTGCTCAGCTTGGCGGCCTAGAAAGTGAGTAATATATGTTCTTTTAATATTTCTCTTACTTTTTTTTTGGTTCAGTAAGCAGACCAAAATTTATGGAGTAAAAAAATTGACTTTTAAACTGCTACAAAACCAGAGACCCAACAACATAAAGTTTATCAGCAATGCAACGGATTTAAACATCAACCAACGAAGAACTCGCTACAAGGACTTAACATCGAGTACAAGACGCATCTATTGTTAATAGTGCTAGACAACTTTTTTTTAATCTATATATAGCTTTATAAAAGGCATCAGAAAACACTGAAAGCATGTTTGGTACCCGAGGTGGATGGCAAGCACCATCGATGGACGATGGTTTCTATGGCTGCAAGGAGATCGTTGAGGGTGTTTGAGCACCTCGCCGCCGCCTCCGGCAACACGGCTTCAGTGCCGCCAAGGTTCTTGCTTTACGACGCCAGGCCATTTCCGTGGCCACCATGCGTTCCAGATTTGCGATGTCGTCTCTGACGTGATTGTAGTGGTTCAAGCAAATTTAATCCAAATTACAACTAGTAGATAGCAATAAAAGCGTATCGAACACAGGGAGTTTGTGGAAAATGTGTTGAGTCTATAGTCTTGCAAATTAACTACAATTAAACTAATGTGCAGAAATTAAAGATCAAGAGTTGGATTGTTTGATTTAAAAACTAAGTTATCAACTAATTGCTAATCAAGATTGGATTTTTAATTCAGATTATGAGAACAATGACCATCTTAGGATTCAGTTTCTTTTAACACTTGTGCAAAATTCCAACTAGAAAGAGTTACATAGACATAATTCATGTACAAACATTTGTTGTGATAAAAGGGAACAGAGTATTCGGATTATATTAACGCGAGGTTGTTTCCCGATGATCAATCAATTAATATCCAACCCTAACCCTTCCCGTGATATCTCGATTGTCAACGACACCAAGAACGTACGATTTAGACTAGAATTGCAATAACAATTAACAAGCTACAATCAAATATTCATACACCATGATAATCAAAGCAAACACACAAAGCTATCATTCTAGAAATCAAGGAAAATCACACTAGAGTTGTAGAGAAACCTTCACCTAAGATGATCACCACAAATTTAGCCGGACATTGTTCGCTAGATCATCATAACATCAAAGTAAAAGTTCATACGAATCGAAAAACTAAAACCGAATGTTAGAAAATTGTTCCCCAATGATATCCAAAGCTAAAATTCGGCCCCAAAGTGCAGAGAAACATCTCCGATCAAGAATGACTTGAAAAGACACATGAAAACCGTTTTTAATGAGCAGTTACGTTTTTCCTCGCAGCCTCTACCGTAAGTTACGGTAGCCTTCAAATCAATACGGTGAAACACTACTGTGTTACGGTGGATCTGGGCACTTTCAGGGGCTACCATAATTTACGGTAGCCACCGTAAATTACAGTGGACCCCTGAATCTCTTGTTTTGTTTCTTCTTTCCATCCTTGCTTGCCCCGTTCCACTCCATTCCATCCAAAGCAGCGTTTTATCCATTTTAAGCTCCAAAACGTACCTGAAACATAAGCAACTGTAGTCATCTAATTCAAGATAATTACGCGATCAAATGCGGGATTAACACATCTTTTAACATCATAAAGGTGGACCACCCGTCACATCCCCACACTTAACCGTTGCTTGTCCCAAGCAACTCATCAAAACCATTTTCAAAATACAAGCGATCAACATAAATCAAGCAATAACATGTTGTCCTTATACTAACCCCTTCTTAACACCCAAAATAACACACCCCTCGCTATATCTCTCCTCTGGGCAACAAATAAGCACTAGCATATGTAAGCTAGACACACAAAAGGCAAACGGGTGATTGCACAACTATAGGCTTGTACCTAAATCGGTCCTTCTCCTCACAAATGCCAAACATGAATGCAAATCAAAGGGGCTTTTACGGCTGTAACGTGGCTAGGTGTATGGGTAGGAAATGGAATATATATATGAAGTAGCGAAAACTTAACCCGGTCTTTTATTACACAATGAAATAAACAAACAAATACCAAACTTAAACTACTATACACAAAACAACTCAACACTTTTTTTTCTTTTTCATTGCTTTTTCACTTTTTTCTTTTGCTTTTCATCATTTTTTTTTGACTAAAGTAAACATTCAACATAGCATCATAACATATCTACACACTACTAAAACAACTACTAACACTATAAGACCGGGTCAAGTTGGGTAAACTTTTGAGAAACTAGCTAAGGGGTAACAAATGATAGGCTTTAGGCACAAAATGGGCAACTAAATGTCCAAACCCCCGCCCCTCTCACTACCAAGCTCATATATATAATTAATGAGGTCCAACCCCCCAAATCCCACACTCGCACTCACCAAGACGAGGCTACCTAAATGCCTTTATCCTTTCTACATTCATGTTCAACTAAGGCCTCGAACCGAATTCAAGCACAAGTTCTAATGCACCCCCACCCGTTGCCACTCTCATCAAAGACAAGCATTATTTATATACAAGTGTGGCTTCAACTCTCACCAAGAACAAATGGTATTAAGGGTTACCGGTGTGTCATTCGGGTGTAATCCAAGGTGTTCAAATTTTCACAATATTTTGCTTGATTTTAAAAAAAATTCAAAAACCTCAAAAATTTCCCCCCATCCCCACACTTGGGATACATTGACCCCAATGTATGGTTTTGAGAGGGATTGATCGCTAAACCATTCGACATCAACTCAAAGCTTCAAATCTCAAACCACAAATTTCTTTTTGGTATTTTTCATTTTATATTTTTTTTAATATTTTTATAAAAACATAAACACCACCAAATTAGCACAACCCAAGACATAACATCAAAACTAAACACCACCCATCCACCCGACCATAACCATAACAAACAAATATGCACAAACATATACAAAGAGGAAGGAACACGACCTGACTAGTAGTAGCGCTGAGGAGGCCCAAAAATGGAAGACATCATATCATTCCATTCTCCGAAAGCAAATGAACCGCTACCACTTCCACTTCCTCCTTGTTGCGAAGCTCCATGTTGTTTCTCTTGGCGGGGGTCCACCCATTGCGAATGGTGAAGCGGCGGTGTCGGATACGTAGTGCTACCATCATAAGGTGGCAAAGACGCATAATCCACCGGAGGTGGATCCACAACCACCGGCCGCCCCGCATGCCAATCCGCATGCATCCGCCGGGCTTGATCATCAACATACTGATTGTTCATCTCCTGCTCATGGGAATAAGCATGTGTGCGGTTCCACAACTCTTGTTGGTCAAAATTGTGTTTCAATGCCTGCTCCATACTCGCCTCCATCATTGTTTGGTGATCAAAGAAGGTACGATTGGACCCCGTCCAAGTATCAAATATTGAGGATGGTGGACGTTGATTCTCAATCACCTCTTGCATGGTTCCTTGATGCGCCCAATTTGGCTCATACGAGCGCTCCGTATAGTCAAAGAAACCACCACCATGTCCTCTACTTGGGCCCCTTGGCCCACATCCACATTCTCACCGTGAGGCTCATCCGCGTAGTCCTCATCCCCACTCGGGGGTTCCGCTTCACTCTCCGGTTCATCCTCTTTACCCGGTAAGAGTGCCCTTGCATCAACTTTCAACGCTCTCCATCTTTGACCCTCCGATTTGAGCTTGTGATATCTTTCCTATTGATTGTAAGTCCATCCAATACCCATCCTTTGTATATCAAAAGGCTTGTGCCTTTTTGGCGCTCCTCTATCCTCCGATGTGATCGCTTTAAACTGCTTCAACAACCCCGTAATAATTCGGCAATACGGGATGATGCTCCTCCCCACCTTGTTTCGGCATATCAAAAGATGGTTCATGATCAAATACCGTATCAGAAAGCGAGGAGACCCATGGAGCAACGAATAAAGGACTGGTATCTCCGGAAACCTCACTTGTTCCTTATCTCCTCTTCGTGGAATGACATTCAAGATGCAAATAGTTAGCAACAATTTTGCTTCAATCTTCAAGTTTTTCCGGTACAATATGCCACTATAAGTACCAGGCAAGAACAGGGTCGCTAACATGTCATTCCACCTTAGATGTTTCTCCGGTTTAATCAACAGATCATCAAGACTAGGGATTGTATAATCACGAGCAGGTAGACTGTCATATTTCGCCAATTTTCGTAGTGTATCAAATGACATTTCCACCTTTATCCCATTAACCTCGCCCGTCAACTTCATCTGCGATGGCCTATCATACTTGTTGCATTCCAAGGTTGCCATCCATTCTTGAATCTCGTCCATAAACAAGTTCTTGTTGTCTTTGTCGTAACAACTGAGCGCCGCCTCCCATCCTAAGGCGTGAAACTGGGCAAACACATTAAACGGCCCAAATTCAACCTCTCTAACTTCCCTCTCACAGATAAACGTAGCAGCCTTGTTTTTTAACCGGTTCATTCGATCATGAAATAGTGTCGGCTGCCACTCCTCCGGCTGCTCGTCCAATGGACCCGCTTCCCATATTGGCTTGTCAGCCGGATCCAACTCCATCATCTCTTCCTCCTCATCACTTTCACTGTCATCATCTCTACCCAAATACCTCCTCTTCTTTGGTTGTTCTTCCGGTTGTTTGCCTTTGCCTTTTGAAGAGGAAGAACTAGCTCCCGCTCTTTCCTTAGTCCTCACCATTTTACTACACTCACCACAAAAACAAACAGCACAACCAAACACAAAATCAGTCCCTTTTTCCACAAAAAATCCCCACACTTGCTTGTTACTATGGTTGTATATGCTAGTGAACAAAGATTTCATACATTATTTTCACAAAAATTGGGCGTGGTGCCTTTACAATATAGAGGTTCCCAAAAGTTCACAACTTTAGCATCAATCTTACATCTACAACCATAACAATGCTCCAAGTAACAATTTTTCATGAGAAAAACTAAGAACAAGCAAGTGTGTGTAAACAAGTAACAATAATAACCTTCATCTTCACAATGCATCATCAAAATTAACATATAAATATCACATACCTTAGCTTGAAGATGCTAGAACACAAGAAAAACAAAAACTTCAAAAACCCCCAAAATTTTCGGCCCTAGGGTTTGTTAATCGGCCAAGAAAACGCACTTTTCTTCCAAATCTTTCCTCAAAATCAGCAAGTACGTGAAATTTCAGTCAAAATAGACCCAAAATTCACTTGATTTGGCCAAGAATTGAAGAAGATACGAAGATTTGAAGGTTTGAATGTTGTGGGGTTCGTATGAGATCTTGTGGGACTTGTGAAAGAGATAGGTGAGGGTATGTGGGAGAGATAAGGTAAAAGAAACGAGTGGTCAGGGTTGTAGTCACGTGAGTTATTTTTTTATGTAACCGCTGCACTTGGGGCACCCTTTCATCGCCAGAGGCTACCGTAAATTACGGTAATCACCGTAATTTACGGTGGACCTCTGGCAAGAAACTCTACCGTAACACGGTAGCATTCTACCGTAACTACCAACATTTTCCCAGACTACCGTAATTTACGGTGCCTACCGTAAATTACGGTAGGACCTGGGCATCTGCAGCTCGCCAAAAATTGCAATTTTAATGGGTTTTTTTTTTATTTTTTTTGTTTTTATAATTTTTTCAAAAACATGGAAAATTACCCTACCCCCTCGAAAATCCCGTGTTGTCCTCAACACGATGCCAGAACTATTCGTAACCCGAACGTCCCCACACTTGTTTCAAACACGAGCTTCGAGCGAATACGGTAATGTGCAACTAAACAAAACAAACAAAATAAAAATACTAACTATGTACACTACCAAACCTGGGCCTCTCATGGTTGTTCATCATCTACCGGGCGTAGAATGTAGCCCGCTTTGTCAAGCTCCAAGTTGTTGATGTCGTTTCCTTCTAAGTATAGCTTTAACCGATGTCCATTCACCGTTTGTTGTTTGTTGGTTTTCTCATCTTGAATATCCACGTCACCAAATCTACCGACCCGCCGAATGACATACGGACCCATCCATGTACTTTTAAGTTTGCGCGCAAACATCTTTAGCCTTAAGTTGTACAACCATACCTTTTGACCAACTTCAAAAGTCTTCTTCCTCAACTTTGCATCATGAACCTTTTTGAGCTTGTCTTTGTAAGCCGATGCACACTCGTACGCTTCGTCTCTAATTTCTTCTATTTCACTCAATTGCAACTTCCTCATCTTCCCCGCTTCATCATAGTCCGCATTCACCGTCTTGATTGCCCAATGCGCCTGACGAGCTAACTCCATTAGCAAATGACAACCCTTTCCATACACCATCCGGTAAGGTGTTGTGCCAATTGGAGTCTTGTAGGCCGTCCGGTATGCCCACAACGCATCATCCAATTTACTAGACCAATCCTTCCTATCCGTTCGAACCGTCTTCATGAGAATTTCTTTAATTTGACGGTTGGACACTTCGACTTGGCCACTAGTTTGCGGATGGTAAGGTGTAGCAATCCGGTGGTTCACGCTATATCGCTTCAACAATTTTCCGAAATTAAAGTTCTTGAAATGCGAACCACCATTACTAATGATAACTCTAGGAATACCAAAACGGGCAAAAATGTTGGATTGAACAAATTTGCAAACAACCGAATGGTCATTTGTTCTTGTTGCAATAGCTTCAATCCACTTCGAGACGTAATCCACCGCCACCAAAATATATAAAAACCCATTGGAATTCGGGAAGGGACCCATAAAGTCAATGCCCCATACATCGAATATTTCCACAACCAAAACTGGTTGCAATGGCATCTCGTCCCTCTTTGAAATGCTTCCCATCTTTTGACAATTCACACAATTCCTTGCAAACTCGCACGCATCCTTAAAAATTGTGGGCCAATAAAACCCACACGAGAGAGCCCGGTAGCCCGTTTTATGCCCGCTAAAGTGGCCTCCACAAGCTGATGAATGGGCATGAGTCAAGATTTCTAACACCTCCGTTTCGAGAACACACCTCCTAATGACTTGATCGGGCCCAATCTTGAAAAGGTCCGGTTCATCCCAAATGTATTGCTTCACTTGGACCATGAATTGTTGTCTTCTCTTCTTGGTCCAATGATTTAGGATAGCACCCGTGGCTAGGTAATTCACATAGTGGGCATACCACGGTGCAACAAAGGTGGACACGGCTAGTAGTTGCTCATCGGAAAACCTTTCGTTTATTTCGCTCAAATCATCAACCCCTTCCACCGGAATTCGAGACAAGTGATCCACCACTACGTTTTCACTTCCTTTTTTATCTCGAATTTCTAAATCAAATTCTTGTAGCAACAACACCCAACGGATCAAACGGGGCTTCGCATCTTTTTTTTCATCAAATACCGGACCGCACTATGGTCCGAGTATACAACCACCTTGCTCCCCCAAATGTAAGATCTAAACTTGTCCAAGGCATACACCACCGCTAATAATTCTTTTTCGGTTGTGGTGTAATTCAGTTGCGCCTCGGACAAAGTTTTGCTTGCATAGTAAACCGCCACCGGCTTTTTATCAATTCTTTGACCCAAAACTGCACCAATTGTAGTGTCGCTTGCGTCACACGTGATTTCAAATGGCTTTGACCAATCCGGTGGTTGCAAGATGGGAGCTTTCACCAAGTGTTCCTTCAAAACATTAAATGCTTGCAAACACTCATTAGTAAACTCAAAAGGGACATCTTTTAGCAACAAATTGCATAAAGGTTTAGTGATTACACTAAAACCTTTAATAAATCGTTGATAAAAGCCCGCATGTCCCAAAAACGACCTTACCCCTTTTACATTCTTCGGTGGAGGCAAAGATGATATTACCCATATCTTTGCCTTATCGACCTCCATACCCCTTTCCGAAATTACATGGCCTAACACAATACCCTCTTGCACCATGAAATGACTTTTCTCCCAACTAAGCACTAAATTTTTCTCAACACATCTTTTTAAAACTTTTTGTAACTCGTTGAGACACGATTCAAAACTAGTGCCAAAAATCGAAAAGTCATCCATAAACACTTCAAGCGACTCTCCAACCATGTCCGAAAAAATACTCATCATACATCGTTGGAAAGCTGCCGGTGCATTGCACAAGCCAAATGGCATTCGCCTAAAGGCAAAAGTGCCATATGGACAAGTGAAGGTGGTCTTGTGTTGGTCATCCGGGTGTATTGCAATTTGGTTATAACCCGAATACCCGTCCAAAAAGCAGTAATATTTTTGACCCGATAATTTTTCAATGATTTGGTCAATAAAAGGTAGCGGGAAATGGTCCTTAGAAGTGGCGGCATTCAATTTGCGGTAATCAATACAAACACGCCACCCGGTGACCGGTCGGGTGGCAATTTGTTCACCATTTTCGTCCTTGATTACTTGAATGCCGGCCTTCTTAGGTACAACTTGGGTAGGACTTACCCAAGCACTATCCGAAATCGGATAGATAATTCTCGCATCCAACCATTTAATTACCTCTTTCTTTACTACCTCCCTTAGGTTCGGATTCAATCGTCGTTGAGCTTCTCTTGTCGGTTTTGCATCTTCGGTGGTGATGATCTTGTGCATGACGATTGATGGACTAATTCCTTTAAGGTCGGCAATCGTCTATCCAATAGCTCATTTGTTCTCTTTCAAGACTTCCAATAAAGCTTGTTCTTGTGCCATCTCTAAATTAGAGGCAATAATGACCGGTAGAGTGTCATTATCCCCTAGAAAAGCATACTTCAAATGGCTTGGTAAGTCTTTGAGCTCCAACTTGGGTGGTTCTTCTAGTGATGGTTTAGTACCCGAGCTTATTTCCACCGGAAAGCTTTCAAATTGATGGGTCCATGGCGGTCGACCTTCTTTCAATGCCATAGCATCTTGTTTCTCTTCTTCAACCCTTAGTGCACAAGCATGTACCTGTTCAGAAAAATCACAAACACACAAATCCATACTATCCTCCTCATACTCATACGGGTTGCATCCATCGACTAAATCTGCCATGAAATACTCATTAATACCATTAGAGTTAGAATTCTTAGTAAAAACATTCAATCTCATTTTTCGATTTCCAAAAGTCATGTCAACCGTACCATATCGACAATCAATTTGGGCATTAGCGGGGCTAAAAAATGGCCGACCCAAAATAACATTTTGTTGTTGTTTTGGGTCCGCGGATGAGTAATCTAAGACTAAAAAGTCAATCGGATAATAGAACTCATCAATTTTCACAATGACATCTTGAACCATTCCCCGAGGTAGCTTGTGAGACAAATCGGCTAGAACCACCGTTGTCTCAACCCTTGCTAATGGACCAAAATCATATTGGTCATATAAGCCCCCCGGTAAAATGCTCACTCCGGCTCCAAGATCTAGCAACGCCTTTGACATTTTAAAATAACCAACTTGAATATTTATTAATGGCGTGCCCGGATCTTGGAGCTTAGGAGGAAGCTCCCCATTCAATACCGCACTAACTTGCCCGGTTAAGTCGACCCGCTTAGGCATCTTTTTTCTTTTGTTGCCTTTTTTGTGTACATAATTCTTTTAAAAATTTTGTGTATGCGGGTACTTGCTTTATTGCATCAAGTAATGGAAGGTTAATTTTTACTTGTTTGAACATGTCCCACAACTCTTCTTTTTGAGGACCTCTTGATGCAATAAAATTTTTCTTACCCGGGTCAAGTAAGGCCGATGGAAACGGGACTTGACTCGGTTCACCTTCATCTTTTTCACTTTTTTCATTCTCACCCAACCCCGGTTTTTTAACATTTGATTCTTTAGATACAACCGGTGAAACTTCATCTTCTTCACTTTCATTACCCGTTACATCCTCAACCACCCCTTCAACCGAACCCGGTGACAAATTGGCTTTAAACTCTTTGCCACTTCTTAATACACTAACATGATTAATATTAACATTATTACCTCGTGACGAGCTATGGGAAGGATTTACCTTGGTATCACTAGGAAGTTGACCTTTGTTTTTCTTCAACTCCGCCACGTCGGTTGCTAATTGACCCATTTGAGTTGTTAGTGTTTGAATGGTTTTGTCACGTACCTCATCTTTTTGCATCCGGACTTCATCAAGTTGGTTCCTCTTTTGCATGTCTTGTTGCATTGCCCGTAACATATCCATAACTTCATTCCCGCTTGATGAAGTTTGACCCGGACCACTTTGACCCGTTTGTTGAAATTGCCCTTGGTAGCCATAATTATTTCCACCTCGATAGTTCCCTTGATTGAATTGTTGGCGAGGTGCAAAATTACCTTGAGCCCCTTGGAAATTTGGGTTAGCTTGGTTCGCCGGGTTCCCGTAACGTAAGTTAGGATGGTTTCGTAACCCGGGGTGGTATGTGTTCGAATTCATGTTGAAGTTTCGACCACCCCCTTGAATAGCATTAACTTCTTCTACTTGCTCCTCAACCACTCCTACTAAACAAACTTCCACCGTGTGGCCTATCTCATTGCAATTAGTGCACACGTTGTACACTTGATTCGTGGTTTGAACATTGCCACTCTCTACTCCATGCACTTGTGGCCTTTGTATCACATGCCTTGCCCGTCTTGAGGATTGGGCCTTCCTTTTGGAAGTCACCGCCATTTGTTCTAAAAATGCCCAATCAACATGTTCAAAGTTCGTACCAAATGTACCATTAGTAATCGACATCAAGTCACGTGCATCCTCTGAGCTCAACCCCTCATGAAATGCGTTTAATAATTCCCAAAGTTGGATACCATGATGAGGGCAATTCCTTAGCATCATATTGAACCTTTCAAACGCTTCGTGAAACATTTCCCCCGATTGTTGTTGGAAACTTCTCAAACCTCTCCTTGCATCATTAGTCTTTTGGGAAGTGTAAAACTCATCCAAGAAAATCTGTTGCATATCAGCCCATGTAAAAATCGATGCGGAGGGTAAAGTGTGAAACCATCTCTTTGCTTTGTCTTCCAAAGAAAATTGGAAGAGAACCAACTTGACATCATCCGAAGAGAACCCTTGACCTCCAATGGTGTTGCAAATAGAGTCGTACGTCTCCAAATGAAAATAAGGTTCTTCAGTTGCTAACCCCTTAAATTTTGGTAGACTTTGGAGGGCGGTTGTTCTAACTTCAAAAGTTCTTCCGTCCGCATGATGAGGAATCACTACCGACGAAGGATTGTTAGTAATAATAGGCAGGAAGTGAGCTTCAATTCCCCTTACTACCTCCCGGTGATGTCTTCGAGGGGCACCTAATGGTGCTCTTGGTTGACCCATTTGCCCTTGCATAGGCCCTTGAGGTACAATTGGTAGTTGATATTGGTATTGATGCATTGGCGGTTGTTGTGGAATCGGCCCTTGAAATTGAGGTTGTGTATTTTGAGGACGCACTTGATGTAGCGGTGTAGGGCATTGCAATTGTGGCCCTTGCGGTCTAATGTGTTGCACCCCGACCGGTAATCTACTCGTGTCTTGAATTTGTTGTAATGGTAGACTTTGTTGACCCGCTCCTCCTTGAGGTCCCAAATGACCTCCATCACCTCCATAGTAGTATCCCTCTTCTTCGTATCCTCTAAATTCTTCTCCATAACCATCATCATATCCATCTCCTCCTATACCCGAAGTTTGCACATATTGAAATGATGGATATTGCAAACCCGGTTGATTGAATGGTTGAAATGAAGAAGTTGTATGGACAATCGTTGAACTTGGTTGGAACTGATTTGGTGGTATTTGTTGGGTGGATGACGATTGTCCGGAAGTTGGGAAAAAGTGTTAAAGTGGTGGAATTGTTGAGGAAGGGCTATAGGTAAGTGTTGGTTCGACTTGGGTAGTGGTAGGTGATGTGGTGTTGGTTGGTGTAACTTCATGTATTGAGGTAGGATTGGTGGTATTGGGTGATGGTTGTGTTGATGTGGGAATGAAGGTTGATGTTGTTTGACCCGTTATGGGTGGGATTTGTGAATCAGCCATTATGTTTCTTGGTGTAATGGGTGAAGTGGGTGAACCAATGATCTTGTTTTCTCTTAACAAAACTCTGTTTTGGCGCAAAGTTCTTTCAATTTCCGGATCGAACGCTAATGGTGATGTCTTGTGAGAACCTCTAGTATGCATACACATGTAGTACCTGCACACTAAACACAACCAGCGTAAACCCGAAAATAACAAAACAAAACTACTAAATTAACACACGTTGCGCACTACTCCCCGGCAACGGCGCCAAAATTTGACGTGGTTGTCGTGGTTAACGCAAATTTAATCCAAATTACAACAAGTAGATAGCAATAAAAGGGTATCAAACACAGGGCGTTTGTGGAAAATGTGTTGATTCTATAGTCTTGCAAATTAACTACAATTAAACTAATGTGCAGAAATTAAAGATCAAGAGTTGGATTGTTTGATTTAAAAACTAAGTTATCAACTAATTGCTAATCAAGATTGGATTTTTAATTCAGATTATGAGAACAATGACCATCTCAGGATTCAGTTTCTTTTAACACTTGTGCAAAATTCCAACTAGAAAGAGTTACATAGACATAATTCATGTACAAACATTTGTTGTGATAAAAGGGAACAAAGTACTCGGATTATATTAACGCGAGGTTGTGTGACAACCCTCGAATTTACATGTAACTTACAGTTTATTAATAATAATTAATGTGCTTGACGACTGTGTGGAATTACTTAACTGCTTTCTGATATCTGTGTTATGCTTACACGTATTTGTTAATATACTAATAGTGTACAGATAGGTCACTAAATAGTCCGTTATATTTTCCTAAGTGTTAGAAAGTAAAAACGTTACAAAATATATAAGTAGGACGCTTTACGGATTAATTAAGCAGTTTATCGGAACAGTGTCGAACCGAACAACCGGACTTTACCTGGAACCCAAAAATATTGTCAATGACATTGTTTTTCTCTTTCTGAGCCAGTTAGGGTCCCCGAGTACCCTAACACCCGTTATAAATTACAACCCACTTAATACACCAATTAAACACCTAACTAAATTAACTAGTTACTTACACTTGGTTGAAATGGAACTAATTACCCCAACCCCCCCCCCCCTCTCTTGGACGGTCACCATGACCCACCAAATCCCTATAAAATATTGCTTAATCTTATTTAGATACTATTGGATCTTAGGAAGATTTGTGTAAGGATTTGCATTGTACTTCAAAGACATTAAACACAAGGGGTAATGGCTTGGCATGGTTATAAGAATGATGATCCCCCACACTTCACTTTCACCATTTTTTTTCTCCTTCTTCCTTCCCTTGTTCACGGTTACAAACCACCACCACACCACCATCATTTTTGTTTCAATATCACCCATTCTCAAGTCATCCAAGGGTGCTAAAGCTCATACAAGGAAGCTTGGTGGCTTCGGAAGTGGAAGGACCTCTCTCGTCTTCTTTTAACCACCACTTTTCCACACTTGAACTTCCCTAGCCTTGTGCTAGTAGTAAGTTTCTTAAATCTTCATATTGTTCATGTATTTTATGGTTAATAGATGATTAATGGTTAAAAACTTATGAAACTCTAAAAGAACTTACATTAGTCTTGGATAAAAGATGAATAAGATGAATAAAGAGAAGATAGGTGTGTAAATCATGTAGATCTTGTGTGATTATGATTATTGGTTGATTATCTGATGTTTACTGATTAATATTAATGTGTCATGTTGTTGTGGTCACTAAACTTATTAACGGAATCGATCGAACACGATTTAGAAGGTTAAACACAAAAGAATCAGAATCTGTCTAACTTTTACAGCCCACTTCTGTTGGCTGTAAACAGGTCTTAACCTCAACGAAAAATCGATATTTTGAATCTAAAATATGTTATTATGAAATACGGTTCTAATGGCACCGGAATCGTAATTTTTGGACTCCGTTTACTATTTTTAAAGTGTTAATTTGTAACAGCTACTTAAGCTGAATTTTGACAGCAATAAATGGGTGTCGTACTTTCGGTCATAACCTGAGTTTTGTGATGAATCGGACCATGAAAATTTTACTGTAGATGATAACTGAAGTATTTGTAATTACCCCACTGGAATTTCGCAAATCGGACTTACGATGAATTTTTAATAAATTGTTTCGTGGACTGTGGTCAGAAATACATAAATCTGGGTTCAGTCCCGAATATGAATTTTTATAAAATATTGGTGATGAACCGGACCCCGACATTTTTACACAATAAAATATGGAACGTTTAAGACATTCTGTAAAAATTTGGGAATTTTTGGAACGTGTTAACTATTTTATAAAAATCCCCGAAAACAGCCCAGTTTCGAGTATAAAAGCTGAAACGACATAAGTAGTGATTTGCGTGTCTAAATGTCGAGTATGCTATCTGTGAATGATTTGACATGTTATATATGTTATGTGCATTATCGTATGTTTGATTTTGAGTGGGGAATGGACGGGAAACTTAGATGGGCATAAACCGTTACAGTGATGCATGTTATGTGATAGATACGTGTAGGAACTTTGTGTTCTATTTGAAAGCCACTAAATGACTAACTGGTAAATCATACTAGGACGTGATTGACCGACCTTGACTGTTAGCTATATTGAGAATCTAACCGAGCAAACCGAGGTGAGTTCACACTTTCTAAGGCATGGGATTCCCGGTGGTTTGGGAATGGGTTAAAGAATTAAAACTAAATCTACATATCCTCCTTGGGTAGGATTTGTACGGCCATCCTCCTTAGAATGGATGCCATTATTAAACCTACGAATTCTCCTGGTGCAGAATACGTACGTTCGTCCTCCTTGGGTAGGACAACAACCTTAAAACTAGCTAGACAAAACTCTATCATGAAGTCCCTCAATTTATATCGACTTAATCGCCGAGGCCAATGGCGAGCGGGTCATTAGTTAATAGCGCTATTAGGTTTAACAAACCTCACACCGTGCCAGTCGGACGGGCGTGTACTAATGGACTATGGCAGACTGTCAGTGATGATAGACACTGACATAGGGCACAACTTATTTGCGTAGCAGTCGATATCATTCCGTCTAGTAGTTCAAACGGGGAAAACCCCCACTGATCATGGTTATGGATTGGGTAAAGAAAAAGGGAAATGGTTAAACATACTTTCAACTACGGGGTAACCCCCACGGCAAATAAGCCAACGAAAGTCAAACCACGTTTTCAGAAACAACTTAAAACTAAACAACCAAACGTGAACTCACTCAACTTTGTTGTTGACTCGTTGTTACATGCCTTACAGGTCGCTAAATGCTTGGAGCTTGCACGGGGGAGGAGTCGTTGTGGTGTACGGACTGTTATGTTCCGTGCTTAATGTTTAAATCCTTATGAACTTACTAAACTAGCGTTTTGAAACTTTAACTTATGAACTATGGACTTATGCTTTTGAACTCACGTTTATGCTTCCGCTGTTTAAACCAAACAAGGTTAACTAGCTTTGGTCACCAATCGTATTATGTTTGGTTTTATTTACTTAATTGTGTTGTTCAATATGATTGGTGGCTCGATCCTGGTCATGTCACGCCTCCAAGCGGTGATACTCCGCATGGTGGATTTTGGGGGTGTGACAGATTGGTATCAGAGCCATTGGTTATAGCGAACTTGGTTTTTAAAAGGGGAAAAGTTTTTGATAAAAACCAGACTATAACCAGTACAGTGCTCAACGATCCACAACGACGCTTCGCTCCACGTGCAAGACTCGACACCATAAGTGGTATGATTATGTTATATTGTCGGTTAGATAGTTCTCACTGTGCATTAGATAACGTGATAATTGCTATTTGAACCTTGTGTGCTTACTCTCTAATGTCGTCCCACACACTTACACACTTTCGCGACACTTTCCTCACTTACGTTGCTTCATTATGAAGATCATGAGCGGACGCGAAGGACGTATCAACCTCACTCAAGCCCAGTTGACGGCTTTGATCAACGAACGAGTTGCGGAGGCACTCGCAGCTAACCCTGCAGGAGGTATAACCTGCCATACCAACTCACCTTAGGACATTTAGATCCTACCTTCGCAAACCAACCCTCGTGCTTAATCTTGTCTTTTATTCTCGCGCAACAGGTCAACATGCTCAACCTCCTGTGTGCACGCTCAAGACGTTCATGGACTGTCGACCTACCACTTTCAGTGGCACCGAAGGAGCAGTGGGCCTTCTTCACTGGTTTGAAAAGCTTGAGACAATTTTCGAGATGTGCGAATGCCCCGAAGACCGTAGGGTGAAATATGCCACCGGAACACTTGAAGGAGCTGCGTTAACCTGGTGGAAGGCACAGGTTCAACTACTAGGACTGGCAGTTGCTAATGCCACGCCCTGGAATGGTTTCAAAGAGCTGATCAAAGAGGAGTACTGTAGTCGGGATGACATCCACAAGCTAGAAGTGGAATTTTACAATCTGAAGATGACAGGATCTGAGATTGAGGCGTATACCAAGAGGTCGAATGAACTGGCCATCCTGTGCCCAACTATGGTGGACCCTCCCATCAAACGTATTGAGCTTTACCTCAAGGGCCTTGCACCAGCGATTCAAAGTCACGTAACTTCAGCCAACCTGGGTACCATTCAGCAAATTATCAAGTTGGCTCATCGTCTCACCGACCAGGCGGTGGAGCAAAACAGGCTACCCAAACGTATCAGTGCCACAGCTACTTCTGATGCACCTACCGACAACAAGCGAAAATGGGATGGGAACTCCGGAAGGGGGTCTACTTCAGTTCAGTCTCAACAGCGAAAGAGTGATGACTACCAGAGTCCCGGTCAGCAATCTTCTGGTAATCAAGGACAGGGTGGATACCGAGGAAACCACCCCAAGTGCAACCGGTGCAACAAGCATCACAGCGGGCAGTGCAACAAAGGTCGATGTCCGAGATGTCACAGGCTGGGCCATGAAGCCAAAGATTGCAGGAGCCCACGTCCTGCGAATCAGAATCGCCAACAACAACAACAAGCCCCACAGAACCACCAGCAACAGCATCAGCAGGGAAATAAATGATGCTTTCAGTGTGGCGCTGAAGGCCACTTTAAGAGGAACTGCCCCCAGTTAAACCAAAACCATAACAATAACCAAGGAAATGGGAACCACAATGGGAACAACAATGGAGGCGGAAACGGGGGAGACAACAATGGCAACGGGGCAAGGGGTCGTGTGTTCGTGATTGGTCAGGGAGAAGCAAGGAACGATCCCAACGTTGTGATGGGTAAGTTTCTTCTTGACGACTTCTTCGTTACTGTTTTATTCGATTCGGGTGCCGATACTAGTTATGTGTCCGTAAAAGTTAGCCAAATTCTTAAGCACACCCCAACACTCCTGAACACCAAACACACGGTCGAACTAGCTAACGGTAAAAGTCTTGAAGCCACACACATAGTTAAAGGTTGTAACCTCGTCTTAGCTGGTCAGACTTTCCCTATCGATCTTGTTCCTATCACACTTGGTAGTTTCGACGTCGTTATTGGGATGGATTGGTTATCTCATCATCAAGCGGAGATTGTTTGCAAGGAGAAAATCATCCGCATTCCTCGTTCTGATAAAGAACCCCTCGTGATTCGTGGCGACAAGAGTGGTGCTGTCGAAGGCATCATCTCTTTCCTTAAGGCCCAGAAGTGTTTGCGAAAGGGCCACACTGCCATTTTAGCACTCGTTACTGACACATCCACGGAAGAGAAGAGAATTGAAGACATCCCTATTGTGCACGAATTTCCCGAGGTATTTCCTGAGGAATTACCTGGTCTTCCTCCTCATCGCCAAGTTGAGTTTCAAATCGAGCTAGCTCCTGGAGCAGCGCCAGTAGCTCGAGCACCATATCGTCTAGCCCCATCAGAACTCGAAGAACTGTCCACACAACTACAAGAACTCTTGGAAAAGGGTTTTATACGTCCTAGCTCTTCGCCCTGGGGAGCTCCAGTACTATTCGTGAAGAAGAAAGATAGTACCTTCAGGATGTGTATTGACTATCGCGAGCTCAACAAGGTGACTGTGAAGAATCGTTATCCTCTTCCACGTATTGACGATTTATTCGACCAGTTGCAAGGGTCGAGCTATTACTCCAAGATTGATTTGAGATCGGGATACCATCAGCTGAGAGTCCGAGATGAGGACGTCTCCAAAACAGCATTCAGAACTCGTTACGGCCATTACGAGTTTCTGGTTATGCCATTCGGGCTGACGAATGCACCGGCGGTCTTCATGGATCTCATGAACCGAGTGTGCAAGCCTTACCTGGATAAGTTCGTTATTGTGTTAATTGACGATATCCTGATCTATTCTAAGAGTCAGGAGGAACACGAGCAGCATCTACGACTTATGCTGGAACTTCTTCGAAAAGAACAGTTGTATGCCAAGTTTTCGAAATGTGATTTCTGGCTTCGCGAAGTCCACTTTCTAGGCCACGTAGTAAACAAGGATGGAATTCATGTGGATCCATCTAAGGTTGAATCGATCAAGAACTGGCCCGCACCCCGCACACCAACAGAAATCCGCCAATTCTTGGGTTTGGCCGGATATTACAGAAGGTTTATAAAAGATTTCTCCAAGATTGCGCAACCTCTCACTTCACTGACTCAGAAGGGTGTCATCTATCGTTGGGGTGATGCACAGGAGTCCGCGTTTCAACATCTAAAGGATAGACTTTGTAGCGCGCCTATCCTCTCATTGCCAGAAGGCACCGATGATTTCGTGGTTTATTGCGACGCTTCCATCCAAGGACTTGGTTGCGTATTGATGCAACGTGACAAGGTCATTGCCTACGCATCGCGCCAACTTAAAGTTCACGAAAGAAACTACACTACTCACGATCTGGAGCTGGGAGCAGTTGTATTCGCACTTAAGATATGGAGACATTACCTGTACGGTACAAAGTGCACCATTTACACCGACCACAGGAGTCTCGAGCATATCTTCAAGCAAAAAGAGTTAAACATGCGACAACGCCGATGGGTCGAACTCTTGAATGATTACGAATGCGCTATCAAGTATCATCCGGGCAAAGCCAATGTTGTGGCTGACGCCCTCAGTCGAAAGGATACTTTACCTAAGCGTGTACGAGCATTACAGCTTACCATCCAATCCAACCTTCCCGCTCAGATTCGAGATGCCCAGGCCGAAGCATTGAAAGCAGAGAACATCAGGGCTGAGTCCCTACGAGGATCGAGGCAGCGGCTAGAACAAAAGGAAGACGGTGCCTACTATGTTAACGGACGCATCTGGGTTCCATTTTATGGAAACTTACGCGAGCTTGTGATGGACGAAGCGCACAAGTCTCGTTATTCGGTACATCCTGGTTCGGATAAAATGTACCACGACCTCAAGACTACGTATTGGTGGCCTGGCATGAAAGCCCACATAGCAACCTACGTCAGTAAGTGCTTGACTTGTGCGAGAGTCAAGTCTGAATATCAGAAACCATCAGGCCTACTTCAACAACCGGAGATCCCGAAATGGAAATGGGAGCAAATCTCCATGGATTTTGTTACTGGCCTGCCCAGATCTCAACGCGGAAACGATACCATTTGGGTGATCGTAGATCGACTAACCAAGTCTGCACATTTTCTGGCTATCAAAGAAACGGACAAGTTCTCTACTCTTGCAGACATTTACCTAAAGGAAGTGGTATCAAGGCACGGAGTGCCAATCTCTATTATATCTGATCGTGACGCACGTTTTACTTCTGAACTGTGGCAAGCAATGCACAAGTCCTTTGGCTCACGTTTAGATATGAGCACCGCTTATCACCCGCAGACGGATGGGCAATCTGAACGCACCATCCAAACCCTTGAAGACATGCTTAGGGCATGTGTAATCGATTTTGGTAACGGCTGGGAAAAGCACCTCCCGCTAGTGGAGTTCTCATATAACAACAGCTACCACACCAGCATTCAAGCCGCTCCGTTTGAGGCATTGTACGGACGCAAATGCCGATCGCCTCTCTGTTGGGCAGAAGTTGGTGACAGCCAAATCACTGGCCCAGAACATGTGGTAGATACCACCGAGAAAATTGCTCAGATACGACAGCGAATGGCGGCAGCTCGTGACCGTCAGAAAAGCTATGCTGATAAGGGAAGAAAACCACTCGAGCTCCAGGTTGGGGATCGAGCGCTACTCAAAGTCTCACCTTGGAAAGGTGTAGTCCGCTTTGGCAAACGAGGCAAACTCAATCCGCGTTATATCGGACCGTTCAAGGTCATTGAGAAAATTGGCCAAGTCGCCTACAGGTTGAATCTACCTGAAGAACTCAGCGGAGTTCACAATGTTTTCCATGTGTCGAATCTGAAGAAGTGTCTGTCAGATGAGACCCTCATAGTTCCTCTCAAGGAACTCACAATCGACGACCAGCTGCGATTCGTCGAGGAACCAGTAGAGATTACTGATCGAGATGTTAAGATTCTCAAGCACACAAGAATACCTATCGTTCGAGTTCGTTGGAATGCTCGTCGTGGCCCAGAGTATACCTGGGAACGAGAAGACCAAATGAAACTCAAGTATCCCCAACTGTTTAAGAAAAACGCAACCACTACCGAGGCTGAAGCTACTGCAGAATTTCGGGACGAAATTCCAAATCAACGGGGGGATGATGTGACGCCCCAGGAAAATCTGGAAAACAACGCAACTTAACTAGCTTCCTCAGTAACCATGCGCTAAATTTCGGGACGAAATTCTCTTAACAAGGGGAGAATGTGACAACCCTCGAATTTACATGTAACTTACAGTTTATTAATAATAATTAATGTGCTTGACGACTGTGTGGAATTACTTAACTGCTTTCTGATATCTGTGTTATGCTTACACGTATTTGTTAATATACTAATAGTGTACAGATAGGTCACTAAATAGTCCGTTATATTTTCCTAAGTGTTAGAAAGTAAAAACGTTACAAAATATATAAGTAGGACGCTTTACGGATTAATTAAGCAGTTTATCGGAACAGTGTCGAACCGAACAACCGGACTTTACCTGGAACCCAAAAATATTGTCAATGACATTGTTTTTCTCTTTCTGAGCCAGTTAGGGTCCCCGAGTACCCTAACACCCGTTATAAATTACAACCCACTTAATACACCAATTAAACACCTAACTAAATTAACTAGTTACTTACACTTGGTTGAAATGGAACTAATTACCCCAACCCCCCCCCCCCCCTCTCTTGGACGGTCACCATGACCCACCAAATCCCTATAAAATATTGCTTAATCTTATTTAGATACTATTGGATCTTAGGAAGATTTGTGTAAGGATTTGCATTGTACTTCAAAGACATTAAACACAAGGGGTAATGGCTTGGCATGGTTATAAGAATGATGATCCCCCACACTTCACTTTCACCATTTTTTTTCTCCTTCTTCCTTCCCTTGTTCACGGTTACAAACCACCACCACACCACCATCATTTTTGTTTCAATATCACCCATTCTCAAGTCATCCAAGGGTGCTAAAGCTCATACAAGGAAGCTTGGTGGCTTCGGAAGTGGAAGGACCTCTCTCGTCTTCTTTTAACCACCACTTTTCCACACTTGAACTTCCCTAGCCTTGTGCTAGTAGTAAGTTTCTTAAATCTTCATATTGTTCATGTATTTTATGGTTAATAGATGATTAATGGTTAAAAACTTATGAAACTCTAAAAGAACTTACATTAGTCTTGGATAAAAGATGAATAAGATGAATAAAGAGAAGATAGGTGTGTAAATCATGTAGATCTTGTGTGATTATGATTATTGGTTGATTATCTGATGTTTACTGATTAATATTAATGTGTCATGTTGTTGTGGTCACTAAACTTATTAACGGAATCGATCGAACACGATTTAGAAGGTTAAACACAAAAGAATCAGAATCTGTCTAACTTTTACAGCCCACTTCTGTTGGCTGTAAACAGGTCTTAACCTCAACGAAAAATCGATATTTTGAATCTAAAATATGTTATTATGAAATACGGTTCTAATGGCACCGGAATCGTAATTTTTGGACTCCGTTTACTATTTTTAAAGTGTTAATTTGTAACAGCTACTTAAGCTGAATTTTGACAGCAATAAATGGGTGTCGTACTTTCGGTCATAACCTGAGTTTTGTGATGAATCGGACCATGAAAATTTTACTGTAGATGATAACTGAAGTATTTGTAATTACCCCACTGGAATTTCGCAAATCGGACTTACGATGAATTTTTAATAAATTGTTTCGTGGACTGTGGTCAGAAATACATAAATCTGGGTTCAGTCCCGAATATGAATTTTTATAAAATATTGGTGATGAACCGGACCCCGACATTTTTACACAATAAAATATGGAACGTTTAAGACATTCTGTAAAAATTTGGGAATTTTTGGAACGTGTTAACTATTTTATAAAAATCCCCGAAAACAGCCCAGTTTCGAGTATAAAAGCTGAAACGACATAAGTAGTGATTTGCGTGTCTAAATGTCGAGTATGCTATCTGTGAATGATTTGACATGTTATATATGTTATGTGCATTATCGTATGTTTGATTTTGAGTGGGGAATGGACGGGAAACTTAGATGGGCATAAACCGTTACAGTGATGCATGTTATGTGATAGATACGTGTAGGAACTTTGTGTTCTATTTGAAAGCCACTAAATGACTAACTGGTAAATCATACTAGGACGTGATTGACCGACCTTGACTGTTAGCTATATTGAGAATCTAACCGAGCAAACCGAGGTGAGTTCACACTTTCTAAGGCATGGGATTCCCGGTGGTTTGGGAATGGGTTAAAGAATTAAAACTAAATCTACATATCCTCCTTGGGTAGGATTTGTACGGCCATCCTCCTTAGAATGGATGCCATTATTAAACCTACGAATTCTCCTGGTGCAGAATACGTACGTTCGTCCTCCTTGGGTAGGACAACAACCTTAAAACTAGCTAGACAAAACTCTATCATGAAGTCCCTCAATTTATATCGACTTAATCGCCGAGGCCAATGGCGAGCGGGTCATTAGTTAATAGCGCTATTAGGTTTAACAAACCTCACACCGTGCCAGTCGGACGGGCGTGTACTAATGGACTATGGCAGACTGTCAGTGATGATAGACACTGACATAGGGCACAACTTATTTGCGTAGCAGTCGATATCATTCCGTCTAGTAGTTCAAACGGGGAAAACCCCCACTGATCATGGTTATGGATTGGGTAAAGAAAAAGGGAAATGGTTAAACATACTTTCAACTACGGGGTAACCCCCACGGCAAATAAGCCAACGAAAGTCAAACCACGTTTTCAGAAACAACTTAAAACTAAACAACCAAACGTGAACTCACTCAACTTTGTTGTTGACTCGTTGTTACATGCCTTACAGGTCGCTAAATGCTTGGAGCTTGCACGGGGGAGGAGTCGTTGTGGTGTACGGACTGTTATGTTCCGTGCTTAATGTTTAAATCCTTATGAACTTACTAAACTAGCGTTTTGAAACTTTAACTTATGAACTATGGACTTATGCTTTTGAACTCACGTTTATGCTTCCGCTGTTTAAACCAAACAAGGTTAACTAGCTTTGGTCACCAATCGTATTATGTTTGGTTTTATTTACTTAATTGTGTTGTTCAATATGATTGGTGGCTCGATCCTGGTCATGTCACGCCTCCAAGCGGTGATACTCCGCATGGTGGATTTTGGGGGTGTGACAGGTTGTTTCCCGATGATCAATCAATTAATATCCAACCCTAACCCTTCCCGTGATATCTCGATTGTCAACGACACCAAGAACGTACGATTTAGACTAGAATTGTAATACCAATTAACAAGCTACAATCAAATATTCATACACCATGATAATCAAAGCAAACACACAAAGCTATCATTCTATAAATTAAGGAAAATCACATAAGAGTTGTAGAGAAACCTTCACCTAAGATGATCACCACAAATTTAGCCGGACATTGTTCGGTGGATCATCATAACATCAAAGTAAAAGTTCATATGAATCGAAAAACTAAAACCTAATGTTAGAAAATTGTTCCCCAATGATATCCAAAGCTAAAATTCGCCCCCAAAGTGCAGAGAAACGTCTCCAATCAAGAATGACTTGAAAAGACACATGAAAACCGTTTTTAATGAGCAGTTACGTTTTTCCTCGCAGCCTCTACCGTAACTTACGGTAGCTACCGTAAGTTATGGTAGCCTTCAAATCAATACGGTGAAACACTACTGTGTTACGGTGGATCTGGGCACTTTCAGGGGCTACCGTAATTTACGGTAGCCACCGTAAATTACGGTGGATCCCTGAATCTCTTGTTTTATTTCTTCTTTCCATCCTTGCTTGCCCCGTTCCACTCCATTCCATCCAAAGCAGCGTTTTATCCATTTTAAGCTCCAAAACGTACCTGAAACATAAGCAACTGTAGTCATCTAATTCAAGATAATTACGCGATCAAATGCGGGATTAACACATCTTTTAACATCATAAAGGGTTGTCCTATGGACCACCCGTCAGTCTCTGATCGTGGTTCTTCTAGGATCTCATCTACTTCTGCAGATCCTCCTCATTTCAAATGGTACATTTCTTTTCCGATCATTTAGTCTAGGTTTCAATTAAGCAGACAGATTGCAAATACTATGATTGTATGAGTTCCCGTGCAGGTTAAAAATATGTTAATACGTAATTTGTTAATTATAGTATGTTTTTACTAGTTTGTTAATTTTAGTTTCATGCTATTATACGAAGCTCTGATGAGAATTATAGATCGATTTGAAGATATTCCTGCTGAACTGGGAATTGTTTGTTTATGTAATTACTATTAATAACATTAACCGTTTCTGTACTAGCATCCAATTGATGAAGAAAGGGGAGTTTGTGAATTGTGATAGTGGTTCGATATGCGATGACTGGTCACGGTGAAAATGACAAGCTTTAAGAAAACAACAATGAGATATGGGTACCAGAAATGCAAGTTTCACTCTGCCGGCGGAGATCACTTGGGAAGAGAGGTTGGCGTTGCTTGGTTAGTTGGTCGAAGAAGAGGATACTGGATTACCACCTCTGCATCTTTGGGCATGAAGGGTGGGTGATGTTGATTTTGTCTGATTAGAGCACTTAATATAAGTTATGACTTAATAAGCTTTTCTTAACTAATCAGATCAATGATGCAATTTCTAGAATGATTATATTCGTTATGTTCTTTAGTCTACTGGTGTAAGTCATTGTATCCTCTGTAAGTGTATAAACAAGTTTCTTTTAATAACATTCAATTGTAAATTTTGGATGGTGTTACAATATTAAAGCCATAGATTGCATCTAATATAGAGTTATGCCCTTTTTACCAAGTACATAAGAATTCATTGAGATTAAGTTTATGTTAGTGACCTTTGTTTTAAATTGACATTTGTTGGGGTAGATGAACTCTTGAGCTAACGAAGTGGAACTTTCGGAAAGCGTGTTAAGGATCGACAAATGGCTAAGAAATTTTGCAGGCTTCTTCAGGAATTTTGCAGGTTTCGTCAAGAATTTTCACTACTTCTACGTTGGTGACTTGGTGTTTTGATAATTATCTGATTATATTCATGCAATTGCGCTCCTTACGTTCTGGGTATTGTGGAAGCATCGAAATGAGAAAGCCTATTACCGGGTAAACACTTTAATCTTTAAAGTTGTCGGTGAGGTCAAGGAAGTTTCATATGAATGAATACAACAACGCTAAGGTACTGTTCGTTTCACAGAATGGAATGGAATGGAATTCGGAGGGAACTGGAATGTAGATTCCATTTCTTAATTTGTTCGTTTCAATAAATGAAAGCATTGTGATTGAACAATAACATAAGAAACGAAATCTATTGTTGGGGATCGAGACGGGTTGAACACGAATACACACGAACACACTGAACTCAAACACACACTCTCAGACTCTGCCACAATCAAGAACACAAGGATTTACGTGGTTCGGTCTTGACTGACCTACGTCCACGGGTAACTAGGAGTTTATATTTCTAGGAGAGGTACATCGATTACAATACAAATGAATCTCTTAAATAGAGATTGAATGAAGAGAAAGAAAGTCACAAACATGATCCGTAAATTCTGGATCTCATTTAAGACTGGATCACAATGACCTTTTATCCACTTATCCTTTTGATCAGCTTTCTGCCCATCATTCATTAAGTGGATTCACACTCAACAATCTCCCACTTGAAGCCACGGAATAATCTTCACTTATGCTTCAACTGTGCATCTGTATTTCTTCAAGAAACTTTTGATCTTAGCTCCTTCCTAGTTACCCCGGCCTTTTCTTCAATTAACTTGAAGGCCCGTTGAAGCTCCCGTTAGCTCCAACACATCAGTCATGGCTAAGTCTGCCCCTGACCCATTCTCTGTTCCTATCGGCTCCCACTGACACGAACTGCCCGATCCTAGAACATCCTGAGAACAAACACTCTCCGAATAAAGCAGATAATCAACTGGAGAGATTTTGATAGCTGGAATACTGGTTCACTTAACCCACTGTCGTCTGGTAACTCTGACTGAAGCACGTCTCGTGCTCCCACTGCCACGCCCTTGACTGGTTTCCCTGAACCTTTCCTATCACGTTCATCCTGAATCTGACCTGTGACTCTGGGTTTTCCATCTGCAAAGCAAACATTCTTCTGCCCACGAGATTCTGTGAACCGGATCTTGGTCTTCTTCTGAACTGGGACGGTTACTCCCTCAGACGGTAAACTGACCATATACAGCGAACCCCGTTTCTTTCCTAGAACCTTGGAATTACCCGGACATCCTTCCAATGTCCGTTCCTGAACTTAACCTCATGCCCCTGTTCATCCAACTGCCCAATAGAAATCAACTGTTTCTTCAGACTTGGAATTACCCGGACATCCTTCAAAGTCCATGAACCGAATGGAGTCTTCAGATCTAAGTCACCCATGCTCGTCACATCAAGAACTTCATCGTTCGCTATTAAGCAACAACTTGTTGCTAATTTATAATATGGAATAATTACAAGTTAATATTAAAGTGGAATAATGAGTGCCGGCTGTTATCTTAACTTTATATTTCTCAAAGAAAGATTTTATATTACAAAATAAAATATCTTTTTGTGATAATTCATGAATAAAATATATTGGTTGGTTTAATATAAGTCTTTCTATACTAATAAAAGAAAATCTATTTTGACACGTGTCAATCTCTGGTGCTTCTTTATCTTATTTTTCAATTTCTTTTTCCTATTAAACAAAGTTTAACTAAATATAATTTAGATAAGGATAATAACTTTTTTTTATCAAACTTTGAATTAATAATCTCCTTATCTTATTTTTCAATTTCTTTAAGTTTTCTTTTTTTTTTCTTTGTAGAATCACGCAAATATATAAATTTTTATTCTCATTCAAATTAGATTTAGTTACATTATTTTTAAATACTATTATTACATAATATTTAACAGGATACATAAATAAGAAAACTATATTAAATCACAAACTTCATGGATCTTTCTTATTTATTTACTTTTTATTTTTTCTGCCTACTAATAATCATTTAATATTTCATTGGTTCTACCACATGTAATACACATGTTTCTAACCAAATAATAAATAAAAAAAATTAAAATTTTCATTAGTAAATAGTACATTGAATTTATCATTTAAATAAATATATTGACGATCGTATGTGTTAATCGATTACATTATATTTATTTAACTCGTGCAATATACGAGGTATTTTAAAGATATAATTATATTGCTTATTATATAAAATTAAATTTACGCAACCCGTGTATAAGACAGGGTTCTAAGCTAGTATAGGAAAATATCAACATGTCAACTACCCCATATGATTTTTTCTAGAGGCTAGAGTATCTATACAACGACTCATTAATTATTAATTATTATTTGAATTAAATAACATCTTACTAACTACGAGAAATTTTTGTTTTGGACCCCAATCTTTTATAGGTTTTAAATTTTGGCAAGAGTCTTTCTTTTGTTTTATGTTTTGACTACCATTGTTTTAGCTCTTATATTTTTGCCCCCTACTTTTGTTAATTTTTTTAAACCATCTCACAAGATATCTTTTGTTTTGTTTTATAATTTGACCACCAAGGTTCTAGTTCTTACACTTTTAGCGGCTACAATTTTTTTCTTTTTTTAAGTTTCAAATTAGTCCTATACATTATAATAAATTAAATCTTTAACCCAATAGTTTTATAGTTTTATTTTCCTTTTATAACTTTCATTCGTTAGTTTTTTTTTTTTTTTTTTTTTTACAAAAAAACTAAATACACGATATAACTTTTTTGTGGAAAAAAGGCTCAACACCACGTCACTACCGCCATTTTTCCATTTGTTTGTCCGAGTCGCAACACCACGTCATAGGTACGATATCACCATTTTTCTTCCATTTGTTACATTTTATTTCAGTTTTAGTTGTTTACGCATATATATTTTGCATCTTCATATCCGTCTTTATTGTTTAGTTCGTACGCGGATTCCCCGCCGCAACGCGCTGTGGGGAAATTCTAGTATATATATCAAATACCGACATATATTTGCGCCAGTTTACTTTTTTTGTTTTCTATTTAGACACTGCAATTTGGAAAGCTCTTAAATGTGCAATTTTTGCACACGTGTCTTTGATTCATCTCTTAGATTTAGGGTGTTCAGAATTCGTTTCGAATTCGAAAAATTCGAAATTCAATTAAATTCGATTCGATTATCAAGAATTCGTTTCGATTATAAAAATTCGAATTCGATTCAATTGGAGTCAAGTAAATCGAATACGAATTTATAATTTAGAATTCGATTCGATTCGAAATTCGAATAAAAATTATACATTTTTATTTATTATTTTTATATATAATGCATATATAACTTTTATTGGCTATATTATACTATAAATTATTTTCAAATTTTATTCCAGGTATTAAAATTATCCATTACCAAACCCACTACATGACGCATAGCTAAAACCTAAGTAACAAATCTATCAATAGATTTCTAATCCTAAAAATATTAACTTGTAATGTGGAGTAGTTGTTCCCGACTTCTCGTTTTGAATGTTTGACTTATGGTACTTTATTTGTAACTTTTTAATGTGATATCGTGATTTATGGTTGCTTTAAAATTTATGTTTCATTTTGATAGTTTTTTACATGTTTTAAAAGAATCTGAATCAAATCGAATTTATTTGAATTCGATTAGAATTCGAATTTTTAATCGAATACGAATCGATTATGAATTGAGTTTTTTATTCGAATACGAATACGAATTCGAATTGAATTGGGTAGGTTTTAATCGAATACGAATTCAAGAGAAAATAAAAATTATTCGATTAATTCGATTCGAATAATTCAAAAATTCGATATTCGATTCGATGAACACCCCTACTTGGATTAGGTGTTTTTTACGCGTCTTTTAGAAAATAAAAACTTTAATACAAAAAGCAATGTATGTGATTATTTTATTAACTATTAAATGTTATATCACCTGTATATACAAAATTGATTTTATGAATGATGAACTAACAATATTGTGCGCATGCAAGAATTTTAGGAACAATAGCATATTATTTTTTCTTTAAATATTTAGAATTTTAGGAGCAATAGCATATTATTTTTTTCTTTAAATATTTACATTTACTTTATAATTAAAATTATTTTTCTCATATTACGTTTTTTTCCTATGATTTTAACATACGATATTTTATAAAATTTTGAGTTTAACGTTGTGACGTGCTTTTTTTGTTTACATTTTGATATAGTTTTTACTCAATACCGAGTTGTGAATAGTAACACACGAGTAATCGAAGCACATACATACATGTCATCAAAGCTGCCTCACGGTTAAGATTTTTTTCTTTTTACATTCGGCGACGTCGGTTACCCTTTTTGTTATTTCAACAGTATAATGCAACGTACTTATTTTAAAGTTTTATCTGAACCGGTACCAGTTATTACGAAAACGCTTTACTTTTGGCTTTAAAAGCCTATAAAATGAAAAGAGAAGGGATGGAACACTTACAAGTGATCCAAAGAAAGATTATAACTCAAAGCGATGCTCCTAGATAACCAGGAACTTCCAAGAGTGTAATAGAGAAGAAGAAGAAGAGTGAATGAGCAAGGAAATGAGAAGCTTGAGGGTGCTATTTATACTTGGAGGTGAAGTGTAGGATCATTACAAGTGTTAGGGACTGATCAAAGATGATTCCAGGTGTGTATTGACGTGTAAGGAGTTGCACAAGGGTGGCATTTGCTTGATAGGTGGCACAAGGGCAGAATGCCTTGGCTCCCAAACAAAACTGCCACTGGCAGTCCCTTACGGACCGTAAGGGTTGGGTCTTACGGTCTGTAAGGACCTCTGGCGCCCATGGTTTTGAATTCGTTACGGACCGTAAGGACTAGGCCTTGCGGTCCGTAACCGCCTATCAGTCACAACAAATTCAACCTCCTTACGGTCCGTAAGCACTAAGGCTTACGGTCCGTAAAGGTCACTCAGAGGCCAAAGTTTTGGCATGTTGACACTTTTGGTCCTTAGACTTTTTGAATGTCGTTCAGAGGTTATTAAAATAACATAAGTACATAACGACGAAATTAGTCCCTCTCGGCCAACACGTGGCATATACGAGGATCAGCGGGACACGTGTCGGTATATTACCGGACACGAATTTACAAGATGTTACAGTTTTTTACGCGTCTTTTAGAAAATAAAAATTTTAATACAAAAAGCAATGTATGTGATTATTTTATTAACTATTAAATGTTATATCACCTGTATATACAAAATTGATTTTAGGAATGATGAACTAACAATATTGTGCGCATGCAAGAATTTTAGGAACAATAGCATATTATTTTTTCTTTAAATATTTAGAATTTTAGAAGCAATAGCATATTATTTTTATCTTTAAATATTTACATTTACTTTATAATTAAAATTATTTTTGTCATATTACGTTTTTCTCCTATTATTTTAACATATGATATTTTATAAAATTTTGAGTTTAACGTTGTGACGTGCTTTTTTTGTTTACATTTTGATATAGTTTTTACTCAATACCGAGTTGTGAATAGTATATTATTTTTATCTTTAACACACAAGTAATCGAAGCACATACATACATGTCATCAAAGCTGCCTCACGGTTAAGATTTTTTTTCTTTTTACATTCGGCGACGTCGGTTACCCTTTTTGTTATCTCAACAGTATAATGCAACGTACTTATTTTAAAGTTTTATCAAAAGAGAAAACCGTCAAACATAACTAATATGTTTGTTCTTTACCGTGACGAACCATCCGAACATTCCACCGGTGCCGTGACAAACCAAGTCGATTTCAACCAATAAAATTAGTACAGGTATTGGCATTATCTGAACCGGTACCGGTTATTATCGAAATTGATTCCGGCTTTCGTTTTTATGGTTTTCATGATGTATTTCTTTCGGTTGCTATACTGAGTTCCAATATCATACTGGTATCATAACGAACCAAACTGATAATGACCGAATATCCGTGCCTTAACGAATATCTGTGCAACGCACAGAGAATCAACTAGTTTTCACAAAATATAAGGAACTAGTTATTGTTAGAAATTCTAATAATTTCAACATAATCATATTTTTATAAATCTAAAGCTATGATTAAAACCTGTGAAAATGCAGTGTAACAATCAATTTTTAAAGTATGTCATATATGTTCTTGGTACGTATCGGTATAAATTCAGGTTGATTTACGTTTCAATGTAATTTCTTTTTTGGAAATTGGTAGGCTCAAATATAATACGTTTTTGTGTTATTTTATGTACGTTTTTAGTTGGTTTACATTTTGAAATAAATTCATTAGATGATAATAAATCGAGTTACTTTACGTTTCGATGCTGCCGCAACGCGGCATGCTATTCTTTAACTTAAAAAAAAACTTAATTTTTTTAGGTACTTATTTTTATGTATAGGTTCAAGTTGGTTAACGTTTTAACTTAAATTTCTTTCGCAAGTAAGTCGGATAAAATATAATACGTCTTCGTGCTAGGGATGAGCTCGGTACCGACCGTTACCGAACCGGTACCGGTACCGAAAGAACCGGTACCGAAAATCCCCAAAAGTGGGTACCGGTACGAATATACCCGGTTCGATACCGGTATTTGAGGGTAAAAACCGGTACCGAAAATGTCAAAAGTCGGTACCGAAAATGTACATGGTTCGGTAAATTCGGTACCGGTTCCGGGTCCATTTTGCTCATCCAAACTTCGTGCTTATTTTTATGTACATTTTTAGTTTGTCTACGTTTTGACGTAATTTTTGTTCAGAAACAACGTGGGTTAAATATATTTGGTTTTCATTAGACGGTACGAATTCGAGTTTTACTTTACATTGTGAACCCGTAGCAACGCGCGGGGAAATTTACTAGTTTTATTACAATTACAAGTTAATATTAAAGTGAAATAATGAGTGGCAGCTGTAATCTTAAGTTTTTATTTCTCAAAGAAAGATTTTATGTTACAAAATAAAATATCTTTTTGTGATAATTCATGAATAAAATATATTGGTTGGTTTAATATAAGTATAGGAAAATATACAGGAGAATAAAGAGGAAAGGTTCCAGCGAAGAGCTGGAGACAATACAAAGCAGGAAGGCAAAAAAGGCCAACCAAAACCAAAGAACAAAACATTACACAAAACAAGATAACAGGTCCGAAATCCACATCTCCCAGTTGCCAGTAAAAGACTTCCACCTATATTTTATCCAGCAGAAGAGAGTATACACAATTTCCTCCAAGAGCACGTTGACCGATCTTTAAAAATTCTCGCGTTCCTTTCTTTCCATAAGACCCACAAGGTGGTATACAAGATACCCAAGCGAGCTTTCCTGCGCTGGGCAGAATTAGGCCCACGACATTGCTGAAACATCCGCTAATCCGTATGTTCTCCCTTCACCCGCATCATATTCATGGCAAGATGATGATCTGATTTGGGGTTACGAAGCCTACACACATCGGTGTATCCAAAAATGAGATGAAGATCGATCGGAGGTAAGCACCATTCCCAACACCGGAGACCATCATCCTCCTTATTTCTTTCTTCAATCGCATCGAACCCTTTTCAAAACTTATATCACCATCTCTCACCACCTTCAAAACCCTAACCTAGCCCAACACCGCCCTAATCGAACACGGGCATCGGAATTGCCTTCTTCCCCCAGCAGAGGCCACCTACACCAACAACACATCTCCACCGTCAACCTCCGCCTCCACACTCACACCTCTGATAAGAAGGTACTTTGTTCTATCTCGCTATGTATTAGTGTTCATGATTTTGGTCAATAAAACATGCTCAGATAACCTTTTGGTTGGTAATTTTGTGTAACTAAACATATTTATGGTTGTTTTGGTGCAGCACGTGACACCAAATTACCCCAGAACTTGCACCTTTGCTTGTCATTGTAGGGTTCAATAAGGTAATCATGATAGAGGTCTCATACAAGCTATCTCGGTTCAAATTAATTATGTGGCCAAAGTAAAGTTCTGGGCTTTATTTTTGACCTTCACTAAACAGAGAATAGCAAATCATTTGTTGATATGTTCCTAGAAGACAAGACAACTAACACTTGAATTTTGTTGAGTAGGCGAATTTGATTTAAGAGACTAAATTGGTTGCTGTTGATGTGGGATTTTATGATTTTAAGCTACTCGCCATGATAGGAAATGGTGTTGTTGGTGAGGTATGGTTACCCTACTCTTTTTACAAAATACATCCCTGTTAATGTTATTTTTTTAACAACAACCAATATATGCCATGAAAAAGCTTTATGTTGACGAATTAATTGTTGCTTACTTACATTTAAGATATTTTGATAGATTCCAGCTCTAGAATGAAATTTTAGTTTTGTTAGTGACCCGTTTGAAACAAGCTTGCAGGGTGATATTTATGAGCAAAGAACCCAATTTGCGTAGGAGAATCTTCGAACAACAACGGTGATGTAAGTTTATTAATTATCTTCTTTCTTTTTTTCCATCATGGTTCAACTTACATTGAAAGTTAACAAAGCAAATAGCTTTATCCTCATTACAAATCTAGAGCAACAATTATTTACTTTATCCTCCTACAACAATAAAGCAAATAGTTTACTCTTACTACAAACGGGTCAAAATTGCCACATATTTTCGAAGTAACAATTACTGATATACCTCTGGATGCGTGGTGATTCTCATGATACCACTTTCCCAAAGATGCATCTTAGGTTTATCGACAACAACTACCTCTAATAAGTTAAAAGTTGATGGATAAAGAAATAAGAAGGATATGAAATTAGTGACCCACAATAGATAGTGTAACCATGGAACACTTTGCACCTGCCATAACTGAACACCGTCGTTGATGAAATACACCTGAATCAAAAATCTTCAATGTCACGTAACACATGGAAAACATTAACAATAAAGTTCACATGCGATTTAAAGAACAGTTTAACTGTATATGAATCAGTGGCTGGTCAAAAAACATGAATCACTGTATTCACCCCAAATAGGGATCGCAATGGGCCAGCAGTCCGATACACAATGGTAAAACCATATCTCATACTTTCGCCCCATACACGTCGGGTACCGTTTTATTTAATAAATTTTCCATAAATATATTCATAGTTATTTAAGTTATTTAAGCGAGCGCCCATAAATTTTCCATAAATATATTCATAGTTATTTAAGCGAGCGCCCAGGCGCGCCTAGGCGCAAATAAAGCCCCGGGCCCAACTATGAATATATTATATCTAAAATTACTTTTAATATAAGTTGGTGTATAATAAGAGTGTGGTATTTTGAATTTACCATCTAAAAATTATTAGATTTTGAAACAGATTTAGATTAGCAAGCCATGGTTGAGATGGGGTGATTGGGACCGGAATTTGTGAAATTAATTAAGTTTGAGTCGGAGGAAGTTATTTTTAAATCTGAAAAAGTTTAGAGATAAAGATATTAAAAATGTGGCTACTTCTACTGTCAAAGCCAGCAGATTGTATTATGATTTGGATGCACTTTACTTAGCTTATCACGTATTCCTTTGCTGTATTTAATTTGGATTTGCGTTTTCTAACTGAAGTTGAATAACTAATCCAAGTATTCCTTAATTATACTTCTTTAAGCTTCATTTAAATCCAAAATTGACCTGTTTTTTCACTTATTAGTGCAGGTTAAGCTACATGTATGCCTGGCAAATTTAAATTTCAAGGATCGTCAAGCTTGAATCAGCTGCATCCAAGATATTTGGCTGTGAAAAATCTAGAATAACGGAATTTGAGTTAAAAGAAGCATGAGAGTTACTGATGCAGGTAGGGAATATGAACACATTAAGGTAACACGAGCTACCACTTGTCTCGGACATAAATCTCGATTTAATCAGACCAAATTACAAACCTATTTCATTTCTCTTTTGTTTGTAATCTCTTCTAGAAACTGGAAAATGGATTATCACAATATCCAACTTCAATATCAAGATCTGAATTTGGTTTTATCCAGTGATGCTAAACCACAACTCAAATCTAAACCTTCACCTACAGTTCATTGATGTGTTGCTCAGCTTGGCGGCGGCCTAGAAAGTGAGTAATATATGTTCTTTTAATATTTCTCTTACTTTTTTTTTGGTTCAGTAAGCAGACCAAAATTTATGGAGTAAAAAAATTGACTTTTAAATTGCTACAAAACCAGAGACCCAACAACATAAAGTTTATCAGCAATGCAACGGATTTAAACATCAACCAACGAAGAACTCGCTACAAGGACTTAACATTGAGTACAAGACGCATCTATTGTTAATAGTGCTAGACAACTTTTTTTTTTAATATATATATAGCTTTATAAAAGGCATCAGAAAACACTGAAAGCATGTTTGGTACCCGAGGTGGATGGCAAGCACCATCGATGGACGATGGTTTCTATGGCTGCAAGGAGATCGTTGAGGGTGTTTGAGCACCTCGCCGCCGCCTCCGGCAACACGGCTTCAGTGCCGCCAAGGTTCTTGCTTTACGACGCCAGGCCATTTCCGAGGCCACCATGCGTTCCAGATTTGCGATGTCGTCTCTGATCGTGGTTCATCTAGGATCTCATCTACTTCTGCAGATCCTCCTCATTTCAAATGGTACATTTCTTTTCCGATCATTTAGTCTAGGCTTCAATTAAGCAGACAGATTGCAAATACTATGATTGTATGAGTTCCCGTGCAGGTTAAAAATATGATAATACGTAATTTGTTAATTATAGTATGTTTTTACTAGTTTGTTAATTTTAGTTTCATGCTATTATACGAAGCTCTGATGAGAATTATAGATCGATTTGAAGATATTCCTGCTGAACTGGGAATTGTTTGTTTCTGTAATTACTATTAATAACATTAACCGTTTCTGTTCTAGCATCCAATTGATGAAGAAAGGGGCGTTTGTGAATTGTGATAGTGGTTCGATATGCGATGACTGATCACGGTGAAAATGACAAGCTTTAAGAAAACAACAATGAGATATGGGTACCGGAAATGCAAGTTTCACTCTGGCCGGCGGAGATCACTTGGGAAGAGAGGTTGCCGTTGCTTGGTTAGTTGGTCGAAGAAGAGGATACTGGATTACCGCCTCTGCATCTTTGGGCATGAAGGGTGGGTGATGTTGATTTTGTCTGATTAGAGCACTTAATATAAGTTATGACTTAATAAGCTTTTCTTAACTAATCACATCAATGATGCAATTTCTAGAATGATTATATTCGTTATGTTCTTTAGTCTACTGGTGTAAGTCATTGTATCCTTTGTAAGTGTATAAACAAGTTTCTTTTAATAACATTCAATTGTAAATTTTGGATGGTGTTACAATATTAAAGCCATAGATTGCATCTAATATAGAGTTATGCCCTTTTTACCAAGTACATAAGAATTCATTGAGATTAAGTTTATGTTAGTGACCTTTGTTTTAAATTGACATTTGTTGGGGTAGATGAACTCTTGAGCTAACGAAGTGGAACTTTCGGAAAGCGTGTTAAGGATCGACAAATGGCTAAGAAATTTTGCAGGCTTCTTCAGGAATTTTGCAGGTTTCGTCAAGAATTTTCACTACTTCTACATTGGTGACTTGGTGTTTTGATAATTATCTGATTATATTCATGCAATTGTGCTCCTTACGTTCTGGGTATTGTGGAAGCATCGAAATGCGAAAGCCTATTACCGGGTAAACACTTTAATCTTTAAAGTTGTCGATGAGGTCAAGGAAGTTTCATATGAATGAATACAACAACGCTAAGGTAGTGTTCGTTTCATAGAATGGAATGAAATTCGGAGGGAATTGGAATGTAGATTCCATTTCTTAATTTGTTCGTTTCAACAAATGAAAGCATTGTGATTGAACAATAACATAAGAAACGAAATCTATATTCCAATTCCATCTAGATTGTATTCCATTTTGTGAAACAAACACACCTAAATTCCAAATCAAATTTTAATTCTCGCGCGAATTCAAATTCCAATTCCATTACAATCCATGAAACGAACGCTACCTAAGAGTTCACTGGCACCACATGGAGTAGCTGGTGCACTTTTCAGGGGCGGACCTAGCTTATACCGGGGGGGCAACCCCCGCTACGGCTTGGCGCGGAAAAATTTGGAAAAATTAGTGTAAATTTTGAAACAATTTGACGTTTTTTTGATTTCGTTACCGCTTATTTATAAAACGTTACCGCTACGATCCGTTTCTAGATCCGCCACTGGCACTTTTGACAGTTCATGTTGATGTGCTTAATGAAATAAGAAAGAAAAAACAATTAAAAAACGTTTTAGGTTAAAGTTGAAAAAAGTAAAAATATTGAGGTCTGATGAGGATGAAATATGTAAAGTTAAAATTTATAATAACACAAACATAAAGGATGAAATATGTAAATAAAAGAGGTAACTTAGGTTAAAAAAAGATGAAAAGAAACGCAGCCGTCATATGGTCTCCCCCATTTAGACGACTAGGGTTCATCATCATCACAGGTATGGTTTAATTTTTTTCATCTCATTCATACCTCTTCATCTACTTTTGGCCCTTTCAGCATTGTCACTATGGAAGCAGTACAACACTTGAGCATTGTCACTATGGAAGCAGTACAACACTTGAGAATTACACTTGAAGATATAAAGTTGGCAACCAACAACTTTAGTCCTGATAATTTGATTGCAAAGGGCGGTTTTGGGAATGTCTATATAGGAAAACTCACTGCTGCATCTGGGCAGCAGAATACTGTTGCTGTGAAGAGGTGGTTAGATCGCACAATGGGACAAGGGGATCGTGAGTTCTTGATGGAAATTCAAATGCTTTGGTGTTATAGGCACAGAAACGTCATCTCTTTAGTTGGATTTTGTGAAGAAAGTGGAGAAAAAATCCTTGTTTACGAGCATGCACAACATGGTAGCCTTGACAGACATCTAGCTGACGATAAGTTGTCTTGGATCCAACGTCTCAAAATAAGCCTTGGCGCAGCTCGTGGCTTTAATTACCTTCATGATGAAGTGGGACCCCAACATAGGGTCTTGCATAGGGACATAAAGAGCTCAAACATTCTCCTAGATGAAAATTGGGAGGCACGGATATCTGATTTTGGATTATCAAAAATAGGCCCTTCTAATGTTGAGTTTACATTTCTGGTGACTAATGCTTGTGGCACCTATGGCTATATTGATCCCGAGTACAGGAAAACCGGGGTTCTAACCAAGGAATCCGATGTGTATTCATTTGGGGTGGTGCTATTTGAGTTATTGTGTGGAAGGCCTGCACTGGTCGATGGATATCAAGATGAACGTCGGTTTCTTGATTCATTCGCCCGACAATCTTATGAACTTGGAAAATTACATGAGATAATTCTTCCATGTATCAAGAATGATATAAAGGTAGAATCATTGAACGTATTCTCTATGGTTGCATATCAATGCTTGGAAGAAAAGCGTACCAAACGGCCAACGATGGCCTGTATCGTGGAGCAACTCGAAAAAGCATTGGAGCTTCAAGTAAGTTTAATGTGAAAATCTATTATTAACACACAATTTAATATATATATTTCTGTTGTTTACATCCAATGATCTATATATTGTGTTTTTTTTTTTTTTTTTCAAGGATAACAACAAAACAACCAGATTTATTCGGGTAGGAGTTTGGGGAAAAGAAAGTGGAGATCCTCATAATAAGTGGTCTTTTGAACTTGAGCAAGGTCATAAGCTGCAAAAGATAACCATTGATCATGGTGATGATGTTATATACTCTCTCATGTTCACCACTGAATGTAAAGGTGTTTTGCATGCTTCTAACAAAGTTGTTGGTTGTTGTCCTGGTGGACAAACAATTTCCGAGGTGAACACATATATCTTAACGTACTTTAGACAATTAGACACATGTATGTATAGTGCGGCTCTAACATTTGTAGGGACTAAAATGGAGGTCCTTTTCGAGGAAGAAAAATAAATTTTCTTCCAACTCAAAATTGCTTTCCAGCAATTCTAAAAAGCAGAAGAATAAGCTTATTTCCTTCTATCTACATCATTCATAATGTCTACAACCGTTATAATATAATGATCGAATGTAGTGCGATTACCCTGTAAATTGTTGATCTATAACTTACTGATAGATGAAACCATGTGAACGAAATAAAAAGGACAATCCAAGTTAGCATATATACAAACTTTTTTCAAACATAAATTTCATATTGAATATATATATTGATCAGGTAACATTTGATGTCGATGAGGAAATAGTTCATATTAATGGAAGCAATGGTACTCGTGATGGTTACACAGTAATTTCGTCACTGTCATTTGAAACGAACAAGAGGAGGACCCATGGACCTTTTGGTCGAACATCAAATTCTGTCTTCTCCATTCCTTGGGAAAATGGCTCATTAGTCGGATTTTATGGCCTTGCTGGCTGTTATATTGATAGCATTGGTGTCTACTTGAAAGCTCATGAGGAAATCTTGAGGATTGGGACATGGGGAAAACGTATTGTAAGTCCACAAAATGATTGGTCTTTCGATCTTCAGAAAAATCATCGTTTAAAGAATATAACCATTGATCATGGTGATCTCATATACTCTCTAAGATTCACCACACAATATAGAGGAGTAACAAGCGATTCTGGTCTGGTCGGTGGTTGGGGACGCGTTCCTATGGTTGATGGAGACGAAGTTTCTAAGGTATAGAGTTCTTTACTAGAACAAGTTAAAGGGAACAACATATCATGAAATTTCTTAATTTCTTTGTTGAGATTGTTTAAATGTAATCTTCTAATTGTTCAGGTAATGTTAGATTGGAATGAAGAAATTACTGGCATTAGTGGAACAGTTGCAAAATCAAGGGGATCTAATTCCGGTTACACAATAATATCATCAATATCGTTTGTGACTAACAAAAAAACCCATGGGCCATTTGGTACCATAAGAGGGCCATCTTTTACGGTATCATGGGAGGATGGTACATTTGCTGGATTTTATGGCCTTTGTGGGGGGTATCTTGATAGCATTGGCGTGTATTTGAAGGCTACAAAGTATGATCTGAAAATATAAACCTTTGCTGGTACGGACTTTTAGATAACTTAGTTTGTTGTTGTATCTTCTAAAATATTTCCATGTATCTTATTGTGTTTGTTTGTTTTCCTTCGTTATCATGTTACAAATATTGGTTGTGCTAATGTTGAACGCTCTCTCAAGTTTAACTGTAATTCTGAGGTTAGTACATCTTATTGTGGAAGTACTAGATATTAGAGGATTGACATATGGTGTTTCTTGCAAACAGAGAGCAATTGATGTTGTAGTAGATAGACGAAAGGATTCCTCTACTTTAGTACTTTATGATCAAAATAAATCCAAAATCCTAATGTTACACCATATAAACTTTTAAAAGAAAGTTTTGTCCAACAAAGTAAGTAATAGTAAAAAAGTTAAACAGATCTTGTCAGTGTATTTGTAACCTAAGATTGTTATGGAAATTAGTTAGCTTAAGTTTAGCGACCAAAATGAGAAAAAAGAAAAATAATCTATAGGTAAAGTATTGCAAGGTAAATAGAAATTCAAAAGCTGAACCTATAACCAGCCAGGAATATAATACACATACACACAACCAGCCTTGCCATTCTATTCTACTCTACTGCAATATACATGCCATCAAAGTGCTGCTATTTTAATTGTACAAAATGAAGATAAAGATGACCAAATACTGAATCCGATCTTTAAAAAAATATATATTTATCCAGACAGCATCAACAAAACGCAAACAATATAGATCTTGTTCAACCTCTTATGTCCAAAACCCATAGCATAAGCAGAAAATCATATAGAACATACACCCAAATGACCGTCGAATCAGTTCAAAACACACTAGCATAAGCAGAGACTTAATGCATACAATTTATTTTTTCGATGAAAACTCAATAAATACTTTCATCCTCCTTGTTTGTTCATATTTTATTATGAAAAAAGTTCAAAGGATAGAAGTGTTCTACCGGAGGGTTCAAACGACGAGTGGACGACTCATTATCATTCTTGTCCGCAACCACGTACATCGATCTTCAAGCTCAGTTTTTCAACACTCTCGTCTTTGGTAGATAGAAGTGAAATGGAGATGTCCTATTGTAATTTGATACATGGAAGTAGAGATTGAAGATGAAAAACGTTGCTGGAAGTTGTAACTCGGAATGTAATCATTGTGCAGTGGGTTAATTTGAGATTTATATCAGGTTCGGGTAATTACCCGAGAATCAACTGGACCCGAATGTAAAAGAACCGTAACCGACCCATTAAGTAGGGTATTATTTCGGGTAGCTATATTCATGGTGTTTGGTTCTACCTCGGGTCGGGTCGTGTTTTGACAAATGCTCACCCCACGTGTTCGTTTATGTTCGTTCATTAATAATCTAAATAAACGGTTTACTAACATAAACAAACACAAATAAATATAATTGAATCAACATAAAACGAATACCTACTAAAACTCTAAAAGTAAACGTATTCCCAAGTTAAAGTCTAAAACAGAATGATTATTACATCCAACATTTCATAAGTTAACAAACATATCTAAATAAAGGTTTTGAAAATTAAAATTCAAACTGGTTTTAAATTAATATCATTATTAATAAACATATTTGAACCAATATTTAAAGGAACTTAAACAAACATGAATGAAAGTTCACAGACGAGAGACACGTGTTCATGATCCTTTGTTTAATTGAATAAGCAAAAAAAAATGAGTTCATACTTGCTTGTTTATTAAATGAACGAACCTAGACGAACTTCCCGATAAACAATTTATAAATGGTTCACTGAACATTTGGTTCATTCGGTGCGACTCAACGGGGAGTGAAAAAAAGCAAGGGCTTTGGACCCCACTTCCCTAGGACCCCAAATTCTAAAATCAAAAGTAAATACATGTAGTAATTTGGGCTTTGAAATTGTCGGTAGTGGAGTTTGTGATCAATAATTATTCATACACATAGAAAAGATGCAAATCATAGGATCGAAACAATTATTTTACGAAAGGACCTCAACTTTGTTATCCACCCTGACTCCTAAAAGAAACTGTATAAAGTACCCTCTCTACATCATCTAATGAATCTTTATTTGTACCTTTTCAACTATTGTGACGAAACAATTCAAAAGATTGTATTTATTTATTGCAATAGACGTCGAGCAACTTTCGGGCTTTCCACTATGCTTTTGACATAAAATACTATTCAAATTGTCATTAGTATAAATGCGTTAAATATCTACTACATATTGTGTCAAATTTGTTATGAAATATATGCAACGATTTAATCGATAATAATTGTCACTTTATCGGACTGCTCACTTTGTCGTTTTGGGCCCTTAAACAGGCTTATCAAAGAAATGACTTTAAAAATTCGAAAGCCCAAAATCCCTTTTTATTTTTAAGATAACGAGTAAAATGCCCGGATAGTCCCTGTGGTTTTGTAAAGTGTTAAAATCTCGACTTCCAATTTTTTTTCACAAAAAATCGTTTTAAAAAATTAGCTTTCAAGGGTAAAAAAATTAAAAAATTTCTAAGCCACTTTTTTACGGTGGCAGTTTCACACCCAACTTGGCGCTATAGTGAGAAAAGGTGAGTGGAAAAATTCTTACAGGTCGCAAAAAAACCGACTCGTGATTTTTTTTTCGGATTTTCTTTTCACATGGGGCCTTGTTTTGTGTTTCTCTACCTTTGTGCAAAATTTGGTCGAAAAACTCCCACGGGAAGTGGAGTTCTCACGAGTTCTCTCAACTCAAGGGTGGTTCCCGCATGAACCTAATTCTATCAATACTAATTCCTAAATAAAATTATTTATAGGAACAATCTAACGGCATATAATTCGATTTTGTTTTTAGTTGAAATAACTCAATATTACTTAATATTGTTGTGTATTGGTGAGATTGCAACTAAAAGCCAATAAAGCTAATCAACAATGATAAAACGTCAATCACTATCATAAATCCAAATTTGAGATATAATAATAAGATTCAAAGTAAAGATAATAAACCCAAATTGTGACAACATTAATGGCATAATGGGAATTGAAAATGCTTGCGTTTTAGTTTACAATGTGACAATTTGCAACTCATAATTCATGGAATCATAGTATTTCAATTCAAAGTGATTACCATTTACAACCAGAATCATTGTAACAATCCGATTCTCGAAGACAATGATCGATATCATCTAACAATCCTTTCAAGCTTACAACCAAACTACAAACCTAACAATTTCGAAAATAACATCTCAAAAACAAGATTAAAACAGTTGTTGGAGTTCAAGATAACATATTGAAAGCTTGATTTTTAATCCAACCTTCTTCATCAATGTACGACATGCTCGTTAACCTCCGTATCTCCTCCTTGCTTAGCTTTCTTTTCCACCATACTCTTCTCGATGTATCCGATCCATCGCCCCTACATTCATCCTCGGCGAACACCAAATCTTTCCTGTTTCAACCAACCCAAAATTTTAAAAAATAATAATAATAAATGTGATCATATGGTGGGGTGGGCCAATTGTGTCAAGTGGGGCTCACCCCGCGAAATGATACATACAATTTTTAAAATTCTATGAATAATATAGAGAATGAAACCATACATTGTGGTGCCGATGAAGTCGCCATCAAGCCATCCTTGAGGAACAACAATGTTCGACAATCTCGAGTTATAGAAAAGAACTCGAGCATGTCCGCGCCATGGTCTTCCCAAATAAGTTGTGCCGTTTCCAACCACATTGCAATCCTTAAACACGAAACCGTTAAGGTCACTAGCAGCGTCCCTCGATTGGGCGGTGATAAATCCCGGTTGGGGACTTAAGAATCCTGCGATTACCGAAATCGTACTCCTCTAACAATAATAAAAAAAAAGAAAAAAATAGTTATAAAATTAGAATGACACACTATAAAACAGAGGACTTTCATCGACCCAAATAGTTACATAAAATAATAATAATAATAATAATCTTTGTACTTTAATCACCTCGTATATAGATTGACCCGACCCCATGATGAAATCAACCGCACCTCTTATCGAACACAACTTAAAGTAATGTCTACCGGCATCATCCCACAAAGTATCTTGAACACCCATGAAACCGCAACGATAAAAAGCCGATTTGTCACCGGAGATCTTTGCCGCCACCGCGGGCATAATGGGGTTGTGGCCATTGCTTGCCAAAGGGTAGTTGTAAGAATTCTGATCAAACAACAATAATAATAATTAGTTAATATTAAAATAAATATGTTTAAGACATAAATTAATGTAGGACAAAAGTGTTGTGTACGTACGATGAAAGTGATACTCTTGACAACAACATTGTCAGCTTCAGAAATAAAAGTGGCATCGGCTTCAATGGAGTTATGGCCATTCCACACAACATATGTTTTTCTTTTTCCACCTCCTTTTAGATAAATCATTGGTTTATCATATGGGATTTTAACTTGTTCACTACACAAATATTAAAACAAAATCATTAAAAAATAATTTATGAATCATTAAGTTTATGTAAATCCGTAAAAAGATAATACCGCAGCAACACACTATTCAGACACAACTAATGTGTCGAGTGTCCTTAAAGATAAATCATGTGTGATCATATGGGATTATAATCTTTTAACAAAAATAATATTTAAAAAATCATAAAAAAGACAAATGTTTGTAAATCCTTTAACTGAGTGCTTAACGCCAAACAAAAACCATTGACACACTATTCATATTCAGACATCATTGACATGTGCTTTTAGATAAATCATGGGTTTATCATATGGGATTTTAATCTGGTCACTACAATAATATGTTTAAAATATTATAAACAAAAAAAATCAACAAATTTAGGTAAATCCATAAATATAATCATGGGTTTAACATATGGGGTTTTCACATGTTCACTACAAAAATATTGAGAGAAAAAAAAAATGATACGTACCAGTCGGATTTGTGATAAATAATCCGTTGAGTGGATTAAGCTCAAAAGAAAATAGTAGGACCAAGACTTTGAGATAAACTCTTTTTAACTTTTCATTCATAAACAAAACATTCATAAACAAAACATTAAACATATTTGCCTGTTTATAAGCTTACAAAGAAAATTAAAACTACCTCCCACTAATAATAACTAATCAAAAAATTAAAAGCAATATGCCAAATAATAAGGGATAATCATGGAATGTGGAAGAGTGGTGTGTGTTCGAATTGTGAAATCGGAAAACATGAAACATGGAAATAGATGTGAACTTGTTCGTGGCTTTATCATGGGAATATGGGTACACATAAAAAAACATCAAAAACTAATCTCTTCACTACAAAAAATAATTGAAAATTATTATAAAAAATCAACAAACTTAGGAAAACCATAAAATATAATCATGGGTTTAACATATGGGATTTTCACATGTTCACTACAAAAATATTGGAAACAAATCAATAAAATTTAGGTAAACCACAAAATATAAAACTGAATGTAAAGTGCTTAACGAAAATCACTACAACGCTATACAGACACCACTAACATGTCATACAGACACAATATATCACATTCCGGGTGGTATAAAAGCCAAATCATATATCGCGTAAAAAGAAGAGAACAAATGCTATACAGACATCACTAACATGTAATACAGACACAATCTAACACATCCTGGGTCGTATAAAAGCCAAATTATATATCGCGTAAAAAGAAGAGAAGAAAAAAAACATACTTATAAATGCCAGTTTTGACATAAACACAAATCCATTGCATATTATTAGAAGGAATGGCATCAATGGCAGACTGAATAGTGGTGTAGTTCCCCCTACCGGATTGATCAACGGTGATGGTTTGATACTTTGTCGCCGCTGTGGCTGCCGCTGCTCCGCCGCTAACCCACGATGGTGATGTTTGTCCACCACCTTCTGATCTTCTCAAACAGATGAACAAAACAATAACAAGTGCAAATCTTGCAAGAATTGACATGTTTAGTTGTTAAAAAGGTTTATGAACATGTGTTTGGACAAGGAGAAGAAGGTGTTGTTTATGGATTGTATGTATGGTTGGAAGATTGAAAGGTTTTTATAAATGTCAAGTGAATAATAAACGATTACTTTCTTGTTTTAAAATTATTTAATGAAGATTTTATTTAGAGGAGATGTCAATGGAAACGTATTAAGTTTCTTTAAATAATTGTTTTTCTTAAAATGGAGAGTTTGTTATTTTTTATTTTTATTTTTATTTTTATTTTTATTTTTATTTTTATTTTTATATTTTTATTTTTATTTTTATTTTTATTTTTATTATATGTAAGTGTAACATTGAATATTTATTTTTGTTTTAGTAACACTATTTTGATGTAATAAATGATACATTTAAAAGTTAAACAATATCTCTATGTTAAAGTGAGGTATGTTGGCTAAGGTCAATGAGAAAATTGTATGTTGTAAATCTAATTATAAACTTGAATAAAAAAATAAACAAAAGTTAACACTAACAAGAGCAGGGGCGCAGCTTAGGCTACGTCCGAGGGGGCGCCCGACCCCTCGAACTTTTCGATGCGTAGTGTTATGAATAGTACTTTCGTATAGAAAACTTTTAGGTATATATGTTTCCACCCCCGGTTTCGGAAAAAATGTGGGGGGGGGGGGGGCGAAGCTTCGCCAATGAACATGAGCCAACAAATACCATTTTATGTTGCATCAAATTTAACATTACCTTTTATTTTCAACCTTGTAAAGAATAAATCAAATAAAAAATTTGATATTTCGTTGGATGTTTTATAAATATGGTACTTTTCAACAAAATTATTACTTTCTCTTACGTTACAAGAAAAGAATGATTACTACATATAGAAAGAGCGTATGTATTCAGTCTATTACCAGGTAAGGAAAAACCGAGATAGCAAAAATCATTATAAATAATTATATGATATTTTCATATTTTATTTGTCATGTCTAATATTCTATAATCATCAAATACATGAAATTATTTTATATATCTTCTTTATATTCGCGATTATAGCTTAAATATCTTATAAACACAAATTTGACTCACTTTTATTATTTTTATTATATGCTGAAAAGCTTGTTGCCAATCCACAACAATTGTTCGACCCCAGGGGGGCAGGGGTTTGTGTTCGGGAGGTTGGGGTTTGCAATTCAGAAAGGATTGGCGGCGCAGCTTGTTGCCCGTCTACCTTCTGTTTTGATGTAACTTAACAAGTTTTATGGACTTTATTTATAAGAAGAGATTTATTAAAAAATAAATAAATAAATAAAATAAAATGCTGAATGTTTATTAAAGAAAAAATAAAAAAAATTACTTTCGTGATTTTATAAAAAGTAATATATTTAAGAAAATGTTTATTAAAGAAAAAATAAAAAAAATTACTTTCGTGATTTTATAAAAAGTAATATATTTAAGAAAATAAAATTGGAATTTAATAATTATGGGACGAAGTCAAAGAAAAGCTTATTATAAACCATAAGAAAAGCTGTAATTGTATAACGTGTGATTTAGGAATAAATTATGGAGATATACATGGCAAAAAGAATAATTATTAATATTTTGATTGGAAAAAAAAAGTTACTCGATATTAATTAATGTTTTCAATATATATACATGGAAAAAAAAACTAAATACCTGCGTATTTGCTAAATCTACGACGGTAAAATGGGATTTATTTCTAAAATTAAAATCAGAAGAAATTGTCACATAATCAATGGGATATTTCTACACAAAACTTTATAGCCATTTATTTGTATGTTTATTAATTGTCACATAATCAATGGGATATTTCTACATAAAATTTTGTAGCTATTTATTTGAATTTTTATTTTCAGCAATAATTTTATAACTGGACCTACCATTGAACTCGCCATCTTAGTTCACTAGCCGGATTGATCGGATAACATCGTACATAATTTAATATAAACTAGTATTAATCCCCCGCGTTGCGGTGGGGGCGTAAAACCGTGACAAATAGCACCAAGGCCACAACTCCGCCAACGACCACCAACACTGAAGTTGCGACGTGTTAATGCGGAGAAATTCGACCGAAACATAAAAAATAGAAAATAATAACTAAGTTGATTTAGGACCCGTGCATCACGATGAACCTATCAAACGGGAAAAATTAGACGATCATAAAAACGTTGAACCACACATGCATGTTGCTTAATGTTAACTCGCAAAATTTAGAACGAAGCGTAAAACAATACGTAAAAACGTTGAACCACACATGAACGTTGTGTTGTGTTAAATCGCAAAATTTAGGAAAAAAATGTAAAACAGATTTTTTTGCGAAATATGAAGAGTATAGGGTACCAAAGTTGAAAGTAAAAAAGTTATAAGGTTAAATTGACAAAGATAGAAAGCTTTGGGGTTAAAAGTAAAAAACCAAAATAGTTTTAGATTAAAATTGTAAGTATATCAAACTTTTTTAAAAATCTCCATAAGCAAAAAGTACACCTACTCTATGTATCACAATGTTATTAATTTATAATGGGTAAATATGTATAATTATATTAAAGAAATATGAAACTACTTTTATCTTAGGATGTTACATGTATTTGCAACGTTAACAAAATATAAATGTTGAAATAAACAAAATATCTAGCATGAAATTGTAAATTAGTCAGTGAGATTTGTAACCCACCAGTTCAAATGGACCGGTGATGTAGCAAGTTCCTAGACGGAATACAATAAAAACTTCTTTTTTTTTTTTTTTTGACTAAATGTATCTCTCGGCCTCACATTGTTAAATCAGTCACATCATCTCTTTACTTTTACTCACAGGACATATATGAAGTATAATAATAAGTACATTTAGCCTCACCCTATCTTATATTCTTGTCAAATATGTGACGAACATGTAAGGTAACTCCCCTTTAGTTCTTTCGTTGGTGGTGGTTAGAGGAGGCGGTCACCGATGGTTATTGAAGGAAGTTGTTTCTTTGAAGTGTGTAGTGTATTTAACTTTTTAGATTCAAAGTCCTTTTTCATTGTTGTTTTTAAACACGGTTGATGTAAATATATATGACAAAAAAAGTATGTAATGAATGTTAAAGGTAATATATTTTTTAAAAAACAAAAGGTAATATTGAACTTTTAATAGATTTTGCTTCTTATTTTTTAATTTCTGTTCTTGTATAAACTAGAAATGGGGCGACAGGTTTTCCACCTCGCTTCTCTTCGTAGACACTATGGCATTCGTAGGGATGACAATCAAACACGATGGATAAACCCGAAATATCTGAGTCAAGTTTGTGTTATTGTAATCGGGTTTGAGATTTTTTTTTATTTTTTTTTTACAGGTTTTGGGACGGGTTTGGAATTTGGTGATATACACCATTTACCCACCACATCTTCACCAACCCGATTATATTCGGTGATATACACCATTTACCCATCACATCACTAACCCGATTGTATATCCGATATAATTTCTTTTATTTTTTTTAAAATACGTATATGATATATCCAGTTCTTCTATTTGTATTAAGGATATGAAAAGTCACCACCAAAAGGCATATACACATTTATTTGTAACCTTATGATGTAACCATTATGGAACATCTAGATTTTCAATTTGTTATCTTGTACTAACATCTAGCATTTTTTTTATATACATTTAGGTATTTTATACGCGTTGTAGTTATTTGATGTAATTTTATAGTGATAATGCTAAACGTAATTGATTAGTAGTTACCCGATAGATACCCGACAGGTATAGCCCGAGTATTACCCAGTGGGCATACCTGATGGGTATTTACTCAAATGGCGGCCGAAAAAGTGATCATAGTTGGTAAAAAGCTTTCACATGAAATGTAAAGAGATAAAAGAGTAACTAAACAAACACAATCTGTCTTGACAAAACATCAATGGGAAATACCTACACTTGACTCGGTTACAACGTTCTCCAGCGCACCACATAAACCCCATGAATGTAACCAGCTAACTCACCAGATGCAACTGTGTCGACTGAGATCAAATCAGCCACGCATAGACCGCACCAATACTCGATAGCCGGCAAACTAAACCAAACTGACTAGAACAGTGATCATGAGCTGTATTCAAACGGCTGGGGTGGTTGAGGCTCATCATCCACAGCCATGGCGGCAGCAGATCCTGATTGTGCAGTGGCGGTCGTACCCGTGGCGGTTGACGTGGGCGCATCGGTTAGAGCCAAAACCTCTGGTTCGGTTGGGCGAAGGTCTTTCAAGAGAACAAAACCAGATGTAGCTGGTTTTACTGGTGCGTATCTACTGTCTTCTAGAAACTTGATGAATTTCTCTTGCGCGGGGACCACTCTTGCGGGGTTTGTTAATATCTCAAATGTTGGTTCGGGTTCAGCCTTTTTCTCCTTCTCGGTATCAGCACCATCCACCTGTTTGATGCATAGTAAAAGATTTTACATTTTGTTTAGGAGTGCAATTTTGACCGAATCACTTACAAAACGGTTGATATGAATTTTAATGAGTAAAATGCCATTTTCATCTTTGAGGTTTGGTCAGTTTTGTGACTTTCGTCCAAAGGTTTGTTTTTCCGCATCTGGATTCAAAAGGTTTGAAATCTTGTCGTTTTCATCCGTCTCGTTAACTCCATCCATTGTTCTCCGTTAATTCAGGGGCATTTCCGTCCATTTGGTTAACTTAAAGGGCAATTCGGTATTTTTCATCGGTTCTCGGACTTTTTACATAAAGTGAAAAAAACGAAAGAACGAAAATACCCCTCGCTTAAAAAAGAAAAATAGATGGAGTTGATGAACTGGATGAAAATGACAATATGCGGAAAAACAAACCTCAAAGACGAAAATGGCATTTACTTGGGGGTGTGAATTTCTGACACGACCTGAAAACATGACACGAACCTAACACGAATATCGCGGATTTGGGTTTAGTCTAAATGAGTTCGGGTCAGTTTCAGGTTGAACCCGTCAACCCGTTTAGCTAAACGGGTTAAGTATCGGGTCAACCCGGTCTGGTTGACCCGTTTAACCCATATATATAATATTATATTTTTTTATAATATGTTTTATGTCATAAATTTAATTAGGTGTGTATTTTATGACATAATTATAACTTAATTAGAAAAATTGACATAAGATTTTATAATTTAAATGTAATTTTATTATATACATTTGTGTTTTTTTGTAGTAAATTTGAATTTTAATATATTATTTGTGGGAAAAAAATAAAAAAAAAATTCAGGTTGGACGGGTCGTGTTTTGGTCAACCTGCAAATATTCAGGCTGTGTTCGGGTTCATATGTATGGTATAACATGATTTTCGGGTTCGGTTCAGTTCGGGTCGACCCACCAACCCGTGAAAATGACCTGTTTAGCACCCCTAATTTTACTCGATTTTAATATCCATACCTGCATCGAGTCGGCGTCCTTTTCACCGGAAGCTTTCCCTTTGCCGGAACTGGATGAGTCAGCAGCACCGGTCAACTTTTCAGCATTTGCTTTTTCAGCTTCCTTTTTGGTAGCTCTAGCCTTGGCTCTTGCTGACGTGGACAAAACAGCTGTTGGGAGTTTCACAGCTGAAGCAGCGGTGGGGACGGTTGTTGGTCGAGGGTACTCAAACAATGACGGTTTGGCGTGTGATACAAATTCAAACTTTGGTACTTTTAAGTCGTAGTTGAGTCCGATTAAAGCTGTGGGAGAGAATGCTAAACTAATGAAGTATATCAGTGGATACCAGTACCAAAACTGACTGAAGACAGCGAGACCGATAACTGCGGTCATTTTGTCGTGTTTGGTTTTGGATAATAATTTAATTGTAACATTTCTTCCACCAGCATCGAGAATTCCTGAAGCTAAAATAGCTCCCATTTTGCTCATTGTATCTTCGTGTTTGTCCAGAATTATTTTTTCCAATTGTCGTCTGGTAAAATTTATAGCATGTGACAAAAAGACAAGTGTCAGAAGGTTATAAAATAAGTTTAAAAAAATTAACTAAAGAAACAAAAAAAAACGTTGCTAAAAGTGTACACCTTATGCACAAAACCTCAACCATTTTAATATAAATTTTGCATAATATTCTAACAATATTATTTCTGCAATCATGTTTTGCTTGCAAAATGTTCATAGAAAGATTGAAAATTTACAGTTACCCAACCTGTCCGGCAGCTTTTTTACCTAGAACCGGTCAAACCGCTAAAAAAGTAAACATATTGAATTAAAGAGAAAATGGGTTGAAGTTGCACTCATTTTTTTAAATGCATAAAACCTACTAAATTTAGTTAAATCAAAAACTATATTATTGAACTCTTATGATTTCTGTAATCAAAATGAATTAAAATGTTAACTCAAGTTTATTTATGTAAAATACAAAAAACTAAGTTTCATTTTTATCTACCAAAATTAACTAGAAAATCTATTTTTTTTTATTAGTCTTAGTTAAGGTTACAATATAGCTATTGGTGAGATTTACTGGGTATGGTTGTTGTAGTTAAGGTTACAATAAGCTTTGTTCTATTTAACTTTAATTATTAGCTATTGATTAAAAAAAAGGTATATAAGGTGGTGACTTATTTATTCGTTTTCTTCATACATATGTATAATACAAAAGGTTAATACCTAAACTCATTCCATTCCAATTCACCCAACATAAACTCTATATAACAAATGAAAACGTGTTTTAAGCCAACCCGATCTGTTTTCACAGCCCATTTGTAAGCCTATAAACAAACCGAACATTAATGGACCCCCCCCCCCCTATTTAGTGGATTATTTCAACGTAAAGGTTCATGTTTGTTCTATTCTTTTGGTAATAATGAAACTGTAAACTTTTTTGGCAGGAAGTTCATTTATTTAATAAACGAACGAACATGAACAAATTTTTTTTGTCCATTTAACTAAACGAAGTTTGTTTAAATTTTAATATATACATAAGTAGTTATACTTATATAAATATAAATAATTAGTAGTTAAGCTTTCTAGTATTAAAAATAACCTTTACAGTGGAACTTATCGTAATTGATCACTAATTTAAATATAAAAAAACTAGTTTTGGTTCATTTGTCTTCATTTATTTTATTCCAATTATGTTCATTTGTGTTCGTTGTCTATTTGTTAATGTTCGTTTACGTTCGTGAACTGTTAATTTAGTTTTAAACTAACACGAACATACCCATTTTCTTAATGAACAAACATGAACACAAAAAGTTGTTCGATTACCTGTTCGTGTTCGGTTAAAGTTAAATGAACGAACACGAACACGCCTTTGTTCGTGTTCGTTTGGTTCGTTTACAGGCCTACCCATTAGGTGCCTCCAAAAAATTGCAACCCAGACTTGTGTGATGAGACAAAAAAATATACCTGAAGGTCCCGACACGAGAGTCACTAGCTTCACTGGTTTGGATCATGACCATGGCCATTGCGATTAACGCGCCTTGTCGAACAAAATCGGTTACATCGGATGTCAGAGGTTCTAACAAAGATATGGCTTCACTTAGCCCAGTACCAGCGCATGAAATGCCTACAGCCATGGCTGCACCATACCGTACATGCGGGTTGTACGACTCCGCCAGTAGTGCCACAGTTCTTGGTGTCTACAGTAAACATGACAAAAATGGGTCAATATTAGTCATTAGACTAGCTATATAACTATCATATGATTCATATCTAGAAGGTATATCATATATGAGTGCAATGCTAATCTATATATAGAGGTGCATATTTTGTATGTCTGCCACTATGCGGATAGGCTAGATAAATTAGTGCATATTTTGTATGTCTGCCACTATTTTGTATCAACTCTTATTTAAATTTCTTTCCACATAAGCATTTTTTGCATATGTGGCATCTGATGAGGCAGCTGGCAAGATATCAACTATTGTCATATCAGCAACTTGTAGGTAAAATCCATAAATGAGGTTAGTCACTAAAATACTGAAAATATGTAAGAAGCTGGTTACTATTTTGCGCCAAATTTACAGTTGGTTGCTAATGTCCGTTTCTATTTCACGTTTTTGCCCTTCTTGTAAACCACATAAGAGCAATCAAACTAATGAAAAAGGTTTAGAGAACACAGTTTTAACCTGTTCTGGGTCAGAGTACAGGACAAATCCAAGGGCTAAAACAGCAGTGCGCCTGACATCATCGCTGACATCAGATACAGCAAAGTGAAGTAATTGGCGGATTGCCTTGTTATTTCCAGTTCCACTGTAAGCTAATGCTAACGCATACATCCCCCCGTAACGTATAATGGCATCTTGATCCAGAGTCATCTGTTCAATTAGAGTGTCTGCTTCTTCTTCTCTTCCATAAACCGTCAAAGCAATACCTAAAGCTAACCCCCTGCATAACAAAATTTTGTATCAACAACAATAATAAATCACAATGATTGAGTTGAACTAAAGGGGTCGGGTTGGTGGGTTGACCCGTTTAACCCAATTATATTATATTTTATTTTTTACAATATGATTTATGTCATCAATTATATTGGGTGAGTGTTCTATGCCATAATTAGAACATGCAATTGTATTATATACATTTGTGTTTTTTAGTAAAACTTTAACTTTCATATGTTATTTTACAAGAAGAAAAAAAAATCGGGTTCAACCCAAGAATATTCGTGTTCAGGTTCATATGTAGACACGATTTTCGGGTTCGGGTCATGTTCGGGTTGGTTTAAAATTTTCGGGTCCGGGTTGAACCGGCCAACCCACAAACACGACCCGTTTAGCACCCCTAATATTTAGGGTAGAGGAAGATTAGCTAACCGACTACATTATTAACTAAAGAACACATAATTTAGCTTAAACTCAAAAAGTCTTATATTGATTTCAGATCAAATAGTGCTATACATAATTTAACACATAATCTTCAGAACTAAAAACAAGAATCATTATAATGCTATACATAATCACTACATAAAAAGAGACGTGTACCGAACGATGGTTTAGAAAGGAAAAAAAAGGCCAAAGGCCTATGTAGCTAATACATGCCCCTCCAATAGTTAACTTATTATCTCAGTAAGAATCTATCTGTTTTGTAAAAAATAAAAGATTTGGATGTTTTATGGATATAAGTTACACTTCAGGCGATTTTCGACTCATTCGACCCGTTTCCTTTTTAGCTAATTATTTCTGTTGTACCCATTAATAAAGCATAACTCAAATTAAACTATTAATCTCTTTGAAATAAATGGGTCAAAGTTGCCACCTCCTTAATGAAGCGACACGTTATACGAAACACCTTACCTTATGATTTTTTCATGCTGCGTCTCATGAGCATACACCAGCATCTCTGATGCCTTCTCACTTGCAGTCCCCACCATTAGTAAGCCTATGCTAATGCCCGCAGCTTCACCTGCAACAGCACTGTCAGTGTAGAGGACACTTTTTATCTCTTCGTATATATCTTCATCAGCGGTCCCTAAAGCTGCCAAGCCAAGACCTAAGCAAGCACCATGCTGAACCACCTGAACCAACCAACATACAGAATAAACATAACAAATATATATACACAAGCATATACCAGTCAAAATCATTTGAGAATCTGAAAACTTATAAGAGATATGTGAGCCAAACAAATCCATTATCTTTTAGCATTATTTACAATGTTATGATTTATGAATGCGCTCAAATACGTAAAATTGTAAATCAAAGTTACAACATTAGTAATACAGAGAGACAGTCTTTCATAACAAAATTAAACTTGGGTAGAGAACTGCAAGAGCCACATTAACCGCATAATCCCCTCTCTCAAGTCTTATCTGGCCATCACTATGTACGTATGCTTATGCAGTTCTCTACTTAGAATTGGTTCTTTACACACACATACCTACACTACATGCATGTGTGCATGTATGTGTATGTGTATGTTAAATACACACCTATATAACTATATATGTGTGTATACATAGTTACATACATATATATGTACATATGTGTGGGCTCGCTTAGGATCCTATGAGAATCTAAATAATCATGAAAAGCAAAACGACTCATTAACTTTGTTAATTTGACCCAGAATTCCATATATTAGCACATTAACAAAATTATGGATTGAAGTTAGAAATTAGAGGATCAGTTTTCTACTCTGCTTAAATCCACATTTAATCCTGAAATTTTATGTGAATCATGATTAGATGCCTCTTGAAAATCGCTGAGATTTCTTGAAAAAAAAAAATAGTAGAGCATCGGGTAAAGTAAGTTTTGTGCATCATTTTTTTCCAAATTGTGATATGCACGAAAGGGCTTAACATTGAAATTGTGCATAACATATAAATAACTTTTTTTCTAAAAAAGTTTTTCAGAAAAGCAAAGAGCCCTGAATACACAAATGTGTGTGAAGAAGTTTATTGTATAAAAAATGTTAGTAGACAATTACCTCCACATTGGTACTGCGTAAGCTATCCCTCAAGAACTGTTTGATGCCTTCTCCATGGTTTGCATGAATTAAACCCAAAGCATAGAGGGCCCCACCTTCAGAATAGGGACTACCACCACCGGACCCACTTTGAGGAAGATAAGGAGCCATGAGTGATCTTCCTTGTTGAAGATGGCCTCGATGAATAACACCTAACCCGGCTGTTGCACTGAATTTAGCCCAGTTTGTGGCTCTGCTCAACCAATCCTATAATCATACGCAAAGTAGAAGATAATGATAAGACTTAGAACTGCTAATAAAACTTGGAGTAAAATGCCATTTTCGTCCCTGAGGTTTGGCTAGTTTTGCAACTTTCATCCAAAGGTTTGTTTCTCCGCATCTGGATCCAAAAGGCTTGAAATCTTGCTATTTTCATGAGGCTCGTTGACTCCATCCATTTTTCTCCGTTAAGTCAGGATTACTTCCGTCTTTTCTATTAACTTAAAGGGCAATTCGCCAAAATCGGTCTTTTTCGCATTATGCTAAATGCTTGTACATAAAGTGATAAAGTGATAAAGTGAAAAAGACCGAAACGCACTTAAGGTTAACAAAAATGACGAAAATACCCGACTTAACAAAGAAAAATGGATGGAGCTAACGAGCTGGATGAAAATGGCAAGATTTCAAACCTTTTGGATCCAGATGCGGAAAAAAACAAACCTTTGGACGAAAATCGCAAAACTGGCCAAACCTCAGGGACGAAAATGGCATTTTACTCTAAAACTTGATATTATAGATGGAAGAAAACAAAAATAGAAAAAATGAAAAATAGAAACATATCTACCAGATTTTCTCTTAAAAATGTGTCTACGGTTGTTCCAGCGTGCATAAGGGCGTTAGCATATATTGTTGCACTGTGGCAAACGCTGTTTCTCATCTCGATTGATTGCTTTATTGTCTTGAGAATAAGCAGATCCGACCTATATAAAACAGAATATTATAAGAATCTTTCAACAATTAGGAATAAAGACCAAAAACAGAAGAGACAAGAAACCAAAAGATAAGAGATGGCAATTTCAAATGGTTGATCAGGAATCTAATGACATGATCTTAGTAATAATATCTAATACACTGTAATTTACTCAATAAATTTGAACAGAAAGGTGTTTGAGGATCAAGTGATCAACAAAACCCCTACCAAAAAATAACCCCAATTGGCATGTTGCCCAACCCGCCCATTTAGCAAACGAGCCGAGCCGAGCCGAGCCCGACCAGGCTCGAGGTCGGCTCATTGGTAGTTCTCAAGCTCGAGCTCGGCTCATTTATTATCTACTAATTAACTCATATAAATAAAAATAATACAAATAATAGACTAATATTACACTAAGGCTCGATGAGCCTGGAGAGCTTCACATGCCAAGCTCGAGCTCGGGCTTGATAAACGAGCTTTATTTTAGGCTCAAGCTTGGCTCGTTTCAAGCTTTTTCTCGAGCCGATCTCAAGCAGCTCGCGAGTAACTCGGCTCATTTGCACCACTAATAAAAACAAATAGGTCTAGACAACATCACAAAAATGAAAAGGTTGCTCACTTGTTATGACTGTATAAAAATTGGAGAGTCAACTGAATCGAAGTTTCACCAGACAATATCCCCTTCAATTTAGTCAACCTCTCAGCGTATGTCACTTCAGTTGGATCATCAGATTCAGGCACTGTAACCTCTGTAGCAATAAGTGGTTGTGTTTCATCAGCCATTTGAGTGTCCTCTGACACAGAGGGATTTCGCTCCGTGACAGCTGGTGTTTCAGGTTTCAACTTGGGACTTGACAACTGGTCTCTGACACTCAGTAGAAAAGCTTGGTGCTCATTTTCAATTAAATCAAGAGCGATTTGAAATGCCATCATCGCATCATCTTTGTTTTCGGATCTTAAAAGTTTCTCGAGTATGCTTGCAACACCATCGGGTTGATCGAGGAACATAAGGCACTGGCAAATGTTTAAGTAGTCGGGGGATGCAAGATCTTGGTATACTTTGACAAGAAGAAGAAGTACCTACCCACAAAAAAAATTGTATTTTTCATTTTAACACATAACTGAGCTTATATGTCCATTTTGTCATGATATGTACCTAAGTAGCACTGGAACGGGTACGGGATCGGGGTACGGGGACGATACGGGAACGAGGAACGACAAAACTCAAAATTCCAAGATACGGGTACGGCAATAAAAAATATAAAAAAATAAAAATACATTAAACAAATTCCAAAAATACTACATCTTCCAAAGGTAATTAATTATCAATAATCAAATCATTTTCAAATTCCGGTTCATCTAGTGAGAGATCGGCAATCGATAGAGAATTAGAGATGATGAGACTTCAGAGTTTAGAGATTATAGAAGCCGAATATGATAGGTCTATTTATTTATTTAATGGCCGGTTGTGGAATTTGAAAGGGTAAAAACCCTAAAAATAAATGGAAACGGGCTGGATACTTCTACCAGATACGTCCCCGACATTGGAAACGTTTAGGAAACGTCCCCGACGAGTACCCATGGTGTTTCCGTCCCCGACAAGTACCCGAGACGGGTACGGCCACATAAATGGAGTCCCCGTGCTACATAGATATGTACAAATCTAGTCATCTAGTTATACATCTTACTTCTAGTAACTAAATAATTTAACACAATTCAAATACTTATATTTGCAAAAATAAATAGATAAGCATGAAAAAGGATTAAGAAAACTTTAAAAAAAGATCATATATAAAATATACATTACTTTGTTAGTTTTGAAAAACTTACAATTTATTAAACCAACTCTTTAAAAAACATGTTATATATAAAATATACATTACTTTGTTAGTTTTGAAAAACTTACAATTTATTAAACCAACTCTTTAAAAAACATGTTTTCTTTCATTCGGACCATTCGGTATCTTGATTCGTATCTCAAATGTACAAGAGAATATGTTAAGCAATGAGTGTATACTACGTGAAGTACAAAATAAAATTAATATTACCTCACGGCGATATTCTCTCCTATTGACAAAAGCATGAGATACATCCGTGCAATATGACAGAGTTGCATGAACATTTTCACTCTTTGTAATCGCTTCCCTAAGTTTATCCAACCTTCGGCATTCAATTGACATTCCTATTGCTTGTTGATACTTTGCATCGGTTATACACCTTCAAAAAAAATATTAAAAAAAGGAATAGACCGAGATAAGTTATACACCTTCAAAAAAATACTTTCCCGAAAGTTGGTTAACCACCATCTTTTGCTAATGTTTATTTTTGTTCAATAACCTTACTACAATACTACATTATATTAAAGACTAATAAATCCTTGAAACATAACAAAAAGTGAAAGCATGCATACTTATCAAGCATTCTCTCAACTATTGCTTCCAGCCTAGGGTCCACATCAGCAGACGCTTCCTTTGATTCTGCTGCCTTTGTTCTCAGAGTTGCATATTCATCGATAGCTTTGGCTAACAAAAAAGAACGAATGAAAAGATTATGACTTTATGAGTCCACAACACAGAAAATATAAGTCTGATAACTGACACTGATATAAAGTCACAAGCATTTATGATATAAATAAACGCAATCATGAGCATTTCATAGAAACTTCATTTGAGAAGCATGACTAACCAAGAAGAGTATCAACGTAATGAGATTGCTCAGAAACATCAAATAAACTGCCAGCTCCAAGGGCATAAGATAACGAGTCGTTAAGCTCACTCAAGTAATAGAAAACCTACACGAAAGAAAAAATGAGCTGTTTTGACATGTTATAAACATACGAGACACACACATCCTGCAGGCATAGTTGCTTAATCAGCTCCTGCTAACTCTACAGTTTGCAAGTAATCTTTAAATCAATCAGTTCTTTAGAAACATGTACCTTTGAAACAAGTAAAGCAGCCAACTGGCGTTGATCAAACTCTTCGTCTTCGTATAAACTCTCTCTGGATTAAAAGAGAAAAGCCAAAATTGTCAGTGAATCCATTGGAGAAAACTTCATAATTCATTAACCACAAAAGCTCAACAAAAATATAGATATGTTTATATATTTCAATGGAAACAACAGAAGGTTAAAAAGAGATGAGATAAACATGACAGTATGTCATATGTACTAGTATAGTATTAAATTGTTAAATTTCTATGCCTGTTATACATTTTTATCTTTATTATTGTGTTTTTCTTATCACAGTCATACGCTTTTGGGCCTTTGAGCTTTGACCACTTGGTCTATAATTATTTCAAAGCTGATACATAGAATAGTTCCTTTTTAACCAATATCATCTTGTGTCTATGATTTCTTAATACATGTTCAGCAAGTTTTGATAAGAGCATACCCAAATTGACAATTTACCCGTTTAGCTTCCATGTAGATTCAAAGTTCAGTTTTTTGTCATATTGAAGTTTTCCTAAATCAAAATGACATTTTTAATATAGTCTGAAAACCCCTTTGTTTGCTTGCCTATATACTGCAGCTCAAAACATATACACTTGAAAGAGGCCCTTTTAGCATTTTATTTTTTAAAGAGCAATTCCTATATTTTATAAGATAAATACACCACAACATGCACTCTGCGAATCCCATCCATTTGGTTGTGGAGCACGCGACTTAACCACCAGAATGTCCCCTAGAAGACCGTTTTAGGCAACTACATCCCAACTTCCATGACATACAATACTCTAAAGCTAAATGTTTACCAAACATATGTCCTCTCACACAAACACCATATCCTTCTAAAAACTCATGCCTCAAAAACATGCAATCGACTATAAAACTACTCCTCTTCTCTTATTCCTAACCAAGCCCTGATATCTATAATCCAAAAAAATTTGCAACCCTGATCCCTTCTTAACATAAGAAATAAAAATTAAAAAAAAAACATTCAAAAATAGATAAAGTCATAAAACTACTTGCATAAAATATAAATTAACCTAATATTCTAACTTTAACAACCTACAACCACATAATACAACACAAAATCCACTTCTCACTGCCCTAACACAACAACGCAACTAATCACCAACAAATCTTACTCCAATAGCAGAATAACAAACTCAATATAACCAAAACTACATAATCAACAACAGAACAACAAAATCAACAATAACAATTACATGATCTCTTCTTAACAGAATTCTTTTCCAAAATTCGATGAACCTACTTGCAGAATTAACCTAATATTCTAACTTTATCACATTACATACACGGACATAACACAACAAAAATTCCAATTAATATTCTAACCCTAACATAATAAGGCAACTAATCACCAACAAATCTCACTCCAACAGCTGAACAACACACTCAATAGCACCAGAACAACATAATCAACAACGAAATAACAAGATCAATAATAACAGAATCAATAGTACCAAAACTTGAAGTAACTACTTGCATAATTGAGCTCATATTCTATTTTTAACAACCTACAAGCACCTAACACAACACAAATTCCAATTATTCAATCCCTAACACAATAAGGCAACTGATCACCAACAAATCTCACTCCAACAGCATAATGACACACTCCGTATCACCAAAACTACATAATCAACAACAGAACAACAAAATCACAATAACAATTACATGATCTCTTCTTAACAGAATTCTTTTCCAAAATTCGATGAACCTACTTGCAGAATTAACCTAATATTCTAACTTTAACACATTACATACACAGACATAACACAACACAAATTCCAATTATCATTCTAACCCTAACACAATAAGGCAACTAATCACCAACAAATCTCACTCCAACAGCTGAACAACACACTCAATAGCACCAGGACAACATAATCAACAACGAAATAACAAGATCAATAATAACAGAATCAATCGTACCAAAACTTGAAGAAACTACTTGCATAATTGAGCTCATATTCTATTTTTAACAACCAACACAAATTCCAATTATTCAATCCCTAACACAATAAGGCAACTGATCACCAACAAATCTCACTCCAACAGCATAATAACACACTCCGTATCACCAAAACTACATAATCAACATCAGAACAACAAAAACAACAATGACACTTACATGATTATAACAATTATCCCTATCCTAACACACTAAGAAGCCTAATCACCAACAAATCTCACTCCAAAACTGCATAACCAACAACAGAGCAACAAAATCAGTAATTAACAATTACATGATAGGGACGCTGGTGGAGATCTCCGGCCAAAAGTGATCAACAAACGCGTTAAGATTCGAGAGAGCGTGAAGTTTGAGAGACGGATGCGGCTCGTTAAGCATAGCCAATAGACCACCGGCGGAGCTCACCATAGTCGCTGCCATATCTCCGATTGCAACGAGATCACGGAAACAATGGCGATTTCAGTTCGAATTGAGGGTTAGGGTTTGAGTTTTTGAGTTTTGAATGCTGAATGTTTGAGTTTTAGAAGATGAGTTTTTTGTTCGGTTTCTTTGGGGAGGGGTAAGGTGTGTGTTCACCTTTAACTTTTGTTTTTTGACATTTTTTGTCCCTTAAGTTTTGTTTGTAATTCATTTGATTAATAACTACGGGAATGGTAAGAGGTCTGTCAACCTAAGTGGAGACACAAGTTTGATTCACGCTCGAGTCATATTCGCCGGATATCTGGGTGAAAGGACGAATCTGGGATTTAATCACGGGTTCGATCCTGATGGGGGCGAGGGTTTACGAATTCCATTCGGTTCCCGCGCATCAGGGGGTACAGTCTCACGGCGGTTGAGGAGTCAACCTTGGACATAGCCCTAAGCAGGGTGGGTTTACACGTGAGATTCTTTGTCGTTCAAAAAAAAAGAAAAACTAGGCGAGAATTCGATCGATGTGAGATTCTTTGTCGTTCAAAAAAAAAGAAAAACTAGGCGAGAATTCGATCGATATCGCTTCGTCTTGTTGTGTTATCGCTACGCTTGTGACACTCGATATTGTAATCAAAAAGTTTATGAGATTCATATAGGGAATTATTGGAATTAAAGCCAAATATAGTAATAAAAAGAGTAAATTACAAGTTTTGTCCTTTATGTTTACATCAAATTGCAAGCGTTGTCCTTTTGGCCAAAAGTTTACAGGCGGTGTCTTTAACCTTCCAAAATCTTGCACGTTTTGTCCTTTAGACCAAACCTGATTAGAAATCTCAGTTAATTCTTGTCATGTACAATGTACATGAGGGTACAATGGTTTTTTCTCCCTCTCAACCCTTTCTATTTCCCCCATTTATAACCCTCACCAACCCCTCAATTCATCTCTATCATGGCTAGCAACCTCGGTTTTTTGGGCATCTTCAATACTCAATTCTAAAACGTGTTCATCAAATGCTTATTTTAAAGTGTAAACTGCCATTTTGGTCCCTGTGGTTTGGGCACTTTTTCCATTTTAGTCTAAATCTCAAACTTTTTAAATATGGGTCCCTATGGTTTCACTTTTGTTGCCAATTTAGTCCAAAATTCAAATTACCTCCTATTTGACTATTAAAAACTGGTTATTTTGTCTTTATCCTTAGGGGCAAAATGGTCATTTACATTTTATAAATAAATACAGACCTACCAGGCAACCATCCCTGATGTGTGCTAAAGTGGTTAAATAAAAACAACTAAAAAAATAAACTTTTGGACATGCTTTGGCCTAATAGGTATCGGTACTCTCATTGGGATTGTCCCCAGGTAGGCAACGGGTCCTTATAATTGGATTTGTACGAATGCCAGCCTAGACAGGAGTTCCCAACTTAACGGTACTTAACCCTTCCAGTTACTACATGTCCGACACGAAAAACACATTTTTACAAAAATTGTACAAAAAGACAAACTTTAAAAATAACCTTAAACTAGACACTCTAAGTTTTAAATTTATAAACTTAGACTTGATCTAAACCTAAACCACACATCCGGCAGTGTACCGATCAGTGTAGTATAGCCGATGCAAGTCCGAGTATCGAACCCAAGGGACTCTGTTAAATTACGTTAATTAATTTATATATACTAAAATGACACCACACTAAACATTATTATATTTTTGTATTTTTGATTTAAAGGGGGGTTTTACTTGAAAAGTAAATTAATTAAAAACTAATTAATAAAAGTGAACTAAAACAGTTTACGACAAAGATTTAATAATAATAAAGGACTATCTAGGTTGGAATCCCACTTGTTAATAACATGCTTTCTACCGGGTAATTGTGTGATATGAAACCGGGATCTTTAGATATTAAACCCTAAAAGACGACGTATAGGATTCCCAATCATTCTCGGGAAGACAACTATGTGACTTTAAAGATTTATTTTGATTACCGATTTACTAGACTTCCTTACGGTTATCTAGTGTTCTAGAAAAGTGCTTGAAAAGACTAACTTCCTTTCAGTTGTAAGTCTGAAGCAATTTAAGAAAACTTGATTTGGTTTAATAGACAAGTTAGCGACAATTTAACTAAAAGCTGGTTTCTCACAAAACACAATTTTAGCAATACACTAAACTCGATCTATTAATATTTTTATACCTTACAGCGCTAAAAATAGTAGAACATTAAAACCGGATTAATTCTTGATCATTAGTTCTATGGTTTATTTCACAATTCACCATAAGATTACCCAACCCGTTTAGGACTTGAATATCGACATAATTCTTTTTATGAAAATACATTCACCGGAATTTATGTGAAACAAATGATCAAAGTGTAAACCAAGTTAAAATATGCATAAACACCAAAACATATAACTTAGATTATTTACTTAACAAGAACAAACCATAATCACACAATACCTGGTAAAAACTACATTTTAACAAGTGTTCATCATAACCTAGATAGTTTCAAAGTTTAGCTACACATAATATTAAACATTACAACTGGACAAAATCTGAAAGTAATTAAAAACATGGTACAAGACGAGATAAAAACTAAAAAGCGAATAATTACCGAACTCGGATCGCCTAGGACTCGAACCGAAAGCTTCCACGACTCCCGAGAGCTCTAAGGCACTCCAAGATCTTCTTAGACTACATTTCAATGTGTGTTGAGATGTCTTGAGGTGTATTTTTCGAGTTACAAGTGAAGCCCTTTTATAGGCTCAAAAATTAGGCCAGATTGCTAGCTTACGGACCTCAACATTGTGAATGTTGAGGTCCGTAAGGGTCTCCAACTAATCTTCTTCAACTGCTCCATTTCGCGACCAGAAAGTCTTTGCCGACAGGTCCTTACGGACCTCAACATTGTGAACGTTGAGGTCCGTAAGGCTTCTTCAATGACAAATTTCATTTTTGGATTCCTCTTGTCGAGCTACCCCAAAAGCATATATTATGGATTCCGTAACTCATTTTCTAGCTCCGGATATGTCCAGATGAAGTTCTGACTGTTTTTGGCGCGTATTTATGTTCTTTTCTTCATTTCTTCTTCATTCGGACTCCGTTTTATTCGCCGTTTTTGCTCCCTTTACACCATGACCTGACAAAACACAAAATAAAATAAAACAAACATAAAACTAAATAAAAACAAATAAAAACCATACAATAATTATATATTTCACACAGGACAAATATGTGTATTTTACTACACATCAAATATCCCCACACTTAAACATTTGCTTGTCCCTAAGCAAAATCCTAAGCAACATGTCTCACGTAAACGCCTTACAAAAATGCAAGCCTTGAACAAATTAAAATGTGAACTACAAAATCAATAAACACAGATGTTTCCCAAGACTTACAGCGTTCAAAAGGTTGACAATTCAAGAGAATGAAACGAGAAACCGAGCCTACCTAATCAAACTTTCTTACCTTCAAGTAATCAATTTATGCAATATCGACACCCCTCACGAAATTCACTCATCTCTCGGTTAATATATATGTAATTTCAAGTGAACTCTCAAAAACCGAACTGTCAAGCATGACTATTATAAGCTTGTACGTCAATCAGATCTCCACCTAATTGTTATAAGTCGATACAAATCAAGAGGACTTTTATTGTGGGTAGGTAAGGGTAAAAGGTAGGTTGTTTATTTGGAAGAAAGTGGTTAACAGGAGATTTTATGATAAACCGGAAAAACACGTAGTAAGGTTTTTTTTTTTTTTTTTTTTTTTACACCAAACCGAAACACAAACCAAGTGACTCTTTTAAGGTCAGATCGTCAAGACCGGTATTATCCAAGATATGGAGCAAGTCTTCCTCAATCCTGTAGTGAACATTACTTCCAACTCTAATGGACCGTTCGGCATTGAGCCTAATAGCCCCCACCCTCATTAGAAGTGTTTATTCATGTTGAGATTCAGTTTGACTTTTTCTACATCTTCCTGTGTGAGACCAATTTCCATATCCAATGCATTTCTCATAACGTTTTGCTCTTCTTTTCATAGCACTTTTGGATGTTCCACAAAATGGTTGTGTTTTAAACAAATGAAACAGAAAAAAGGCTCAACTTGGTTTTCTATTGGATAACATTTTGGGGTAACAGGTTTTTTTTTTTTTTTTTTCAGAAAGGTGATCCTAATGCCTCTATCATACTTGTATCAACGTCTAAACCAAAGGTCTTGAAATGTATCAAAACGCACAAGTTCTAAAGTAATGCAACAAGTTGGTAAACACACATGAAACGAAAATAGTGTATTCGTAAGAAACACTTATAGGCTCAAAACTTACTGTCATGTGGAAAAATAAGGGTCGATATTGACATTGCATAATCAATTAACTTTCCAGCTTGATTCATTATCTTAGGTATCCCGTAAAAAAAATTTATTTCAAGAAAAACTTGATTTAATCAACCTACTATCCTGCAACTTAAAGAAACATGTATTTTTGTTTTAGTAAGTTCGACATTTAAATCGTTTTGACTGTCGTTTTGAAAAGGTCTTTGTTTTCGATGTGCTAAAAGATCGGGACACGCGCGAAAAATTTCTTTAAAATTTTTAAATTGTTTATGAAATTCCCGTATCCCCACACTTAAACTCTACATTGCCCTCAATGTAGAATGGAAATTGACTAAAAAATTAAAGTAAATAAGAAATAAAAGACAGAGGACAAATTGGAAAGGACTTAGCTGGTTATATGATGTATAAGTTCAAAAATTTTGTCCAATCCAGCTCGATCGTATAGCATTTCGGTCGCGATCGGCTTTGACTCTGACTAGCACACTTGGTAAATTACTTGAAATTGGTATACAGCTCCGAAATCACCCGAATGGAGATTGAGTACGGGTGGTACATATTCAAACCTGCATAAACAAAAACAAGCAAAAACCCAAGCAGTACCGACTCTAAACAAAATAAATGACTCAAAAATACAAACTTTTACAAAACCTCCCCACACTTGAATTTTAATTAGGAGGTTTCTTATCCAACATTGGTCTAGCTGGAAAGTATTTTAGGATGTTCAAACGGGTCAGACCACCAAACTTTAAATTTACCTGGACCAAACTTGATAAAATTCATGTAATGAGGAGGATGGTTGTCTCTGCACTTTAATGTTGCCTGAAGCTTCCTATTATACCATCTTTGCATCCCCAAGTTTTGTTGATCCAAGTTCTTTCTTGCCTTCTCCCGTGTTCTTGTTGGTGTGTGCGGAAATCCAACTGTTAAATTTTCTACGGGTCGGCTATCAAACTCCTCAGCCACTTTCTCTTTTTCTACGTTCGGCATTTGTTTGATCTCCATGACCGGTTCACATTCAAGTAATTTCTCTAAATAGGCCAGATCACCGATTGGGTCAAATTCTTCATTTTCATAAGTTGGTAAACCTACCAACTCATCACCAAACTCTTCTTCCCAAGATGGTTCATGTTCATCATTCTCATCCTCCATCTTGTCAAGTGGCTCTTCTTCAGCTTCTTCATTATCAGAATCACTTCCGAAATCATATATACTAACTTGTGGCACCGGAGGTGGGACTTCAGCGTCCATTTTCGTCTCCGTGACTGGAGTGATCTCTTCTTCTTCTTCTTCTCCCAATAATCTCCTATATTCAGCCAGCTGTGCATCTATCTCCTCATCACTACAAGAAAAATCAATTATGAACTTACCAGTATTCTCTTCTTGTTCATCCTGTTGAACCTGTTGAACCGGAGGTGGGACTTCAGCGTCCATTTTCGTCTCCGGCTCTACCAGTGAGTTCAATATTTTCCATATTCTTGCTGATTCAGCTTCGAATAGTTTCCATTCTTTCATCCCATCCACCTGTTCTTGCTCAAAGACTTCAGAATTTTGCTGTTGAGGTTGGTAATATGGTTCCTCATACTGGTATGGTTCCTCATACTGATATGGTTCCTCATACTGATACGAGGAATATTCCTGTGAAAAACATGGTTGCGGCTGCACATAGGGGTTATCATAACAATGTGTGGAGTTGTCACACCCCAACCGATGGCGGAAACATCAGAGTGAGACGAAGAAAGATTGCTCATTACACATAACGCTAATTGTGACAATAGAATTAAAGATAAATTGATTCCTCTCATAAATAAATGTTACAATACATGAAATTGAAATACAACATGTTAAATACAAGAAAAACAATACAACGACAAATATGGAATTTATACAACGTATTTAACCTAAACGTCTATATGTGTATCTAGGCATCAACGCTACTTCATTTCATAGCATTCGTCATCCTCAACCTGTAACATGTTAAAATAAAGTTCAATGCAAAAGCAAAGGCGAGTACACAAGGTTTGAATAAGTATAGCATAAGTATAAAAGCATTTTACTCGAATCCACATGGCAATTTGTATACGAGGTAACTAGCATGCATAACATTACGTTTTAACCCAAAGTGTCCACTAGTATTTAGCATCCCTCGCCACAAAAGTGACGAGACCGTATAGTATAATGACCTAACAAACCCCCGTCGGGTGGTGTGCTACTCCTATAGCGCTATATTTGTTAAGCGAGGGTATAACATAGTATAAAGCATGTATTTTCAAGTATAACAAGTAGCATGTATATCGGATTGAGTTCGCAAAGTAATTTAAGTGTGTGTAAGTGTAATTGTTGTATGGTAACATGTTACAACCCAAAAGTGGTTTAAAATGTAAATGGGTCGAGTGTACTCACAATATTGCAATTTCTTCCGATTATCCAAGTGTAGACGATTGTATAAGGGTTTAGGTTCAAGACATGGTTAGGGTCGAGATTCGGGATTAAGATTCAAAGGATGATAAAGTAGGTATTATAAAAATAATCACAACGGTGTTAGCACTTGTTCTTGACACTATAGTAATCCCTAAGGATTGTATGTGATTTCATAGGTTCAAGACCTATTAGAATCGTGACAAGGAACTATACACATAGTGAGAAACTTATTAACTTGATAGAGGATTACATAATCACTACCAAGGGTTCAGTTTTAAGGGTTATTATAGTCATAATATATACTTAATAATAATGTTTAGTCATGTAGGAGGCGGGAGGTTGAACCTTCCCCTTTGGTACCTCTTGGTGTCATAAGTCAAGTAGGAGGTGGGAGGTGAAATCCTCCACTTTGGTACCTCGAATAATATGTTAACATATAGGTCATGTAGGAGGTAGGAATGCGAACCTTCCATTTAGGAACCTCATGGATATGTACAAGAAATAATACAACTAATCTAAGCAAAACATCAAGTGATGTGTGGACTTGTTATGTAGGTTAGCCTAGGCTAGCCAAGTAGTCACACTATCTTCAAGCTCAAGACTTGACACACTTGCAAGCTAATAACTTGATTAAAGCAGAAAGTTTAGAGTGTTTAGACACTCCTATTAAGTGTAAATCAACCTTGGTTTAGCTTTACTAGTCATGTTATGGACTAGAAGCATGAGAACACAAGCTTGCTTTGTAGTATTCAAAGTTTAAGAAAGTTGATAACAAAACATAAAGTTCTTGGACCATTTCAGGGCGTTTTCAAGTCTGATTTCTCCAAGGAAAAACCAAGGAATCAAACCCAAGGATTATCCAAGTATTTAGGAAGAAAAACCAAGTGTTTTGGTTAAGATTTGAGCAAGTTATGCTCACTTTGGTAAGATGATATGAATCTGTCCAACTTCAGAATTTTTGCAAGATCTTGAGAGTGTTTAGGAGAGATTTGAGGGTTGTGAAAGTGTAGAAATGCTTGGAGAAGATGGGTATTTATAGGGGAAGAAGTTAGGGTTGATTGGAGGTGATTAGAGGTGGATTAGAGCTGATTGGAGGTGATTAGAACTTAGGATTTCGTGCAAAATCGCGTGGAAATGCAGCTGATTGCGTTTTCTGCAGATCTGATGTCCACGCGGGCCGTGTAAAGGATCAGGGGGACTTTACGCAGGCCGCCTGAACTTAACTGATCCGGAATTAAGTTTTGTTTATTACAATTTAGCCCCCAATGTTTGTTATTTTAAGGTTCTTAGGCCATTTAGGGCCTATATTAGCCACGAGAGCATAGTTTGAGATAAATTTAAGTATGAGGAGTATAAACCAAGTATAATTATGCGTATGAAGGTCGGTTTCAAGTATCATTTATGATCGAACCAAGTTTTATGCATAAGTTTCATGTATTTACAAGTTTAGCACATAGTTTCCAAGAATTACGAATAAGCATCAATTGTTCCACGAAATTGAATGTATAAGCATATATAAAGTATGTATAACATGTATTTAACAGAATACGAGTTTTATTCATGATCCAAGTCTCGGATTTTACAACGGTTAAGAAGAAAGGATGATTACGAGAATGCAAGTTTTCCAAAATTAGAATTTCTAGTAATGGTTTCTAAATATAGTAAGTATGAAAACGCAGGGCGTTACAGTTTCCCCTCCTTTAGGAAATTTCGTCCCGAAATTTATTCAAGAGGTAGACTTAAAGAGTTTTGGTAAAAGTTTGAGACTTGGAATTTTGAAACGTTTTGAAAAGTACGAAATTTTGGGAGAATAAAAATAGGTTTGTAAAATGATTTGTTTGGCTAAAATGGTTTAGAGGCATAAGCATGAGTGAAACGTGCATAGGTAAAACGATTTTGAATAGCTAAATTTGGAGTTGCTTTATAAATGTATTGTATTTACGAACGAGATCTTTATATAATGGTTTGAAATCAATAAAAGTGAGGTAGGTTGCATAGGAAGTTTTAAAGGTAGTATAAGACCACATATTCGTAAAATTTGTTTCTCGAGTGGAATGAGAAAGCTTGGTAAAATCAAGTATTAACGACCTACTAAATACGTTTACACGAGAATAAAGAATAGAGAGACGGTTCTAAAGGTAATAAGATAAGTCAGGATTCGAATGTTTGAACAAGCTTGATCGTGAACGAGGTTTGTATGAAAGAAAAGGATAAAGGGGAATAATACGAGTATAGAATGAACGGATGACTCTTAAAGAGTGCAAGTATAAGAATAGCATAAGTGTTGGATAGATGAACGCAATGTGTTAAGGGTGAAGTCTCGTCATGGATAATCAGATATAATGCGTTTGTGAGTTGTCTAAAGTTGTATTAGGTCTAAATAGGTCTGTAAAACACTGAATTTCTCATTGCACGTTTTACGAAAGTTCGGTAACATGGTGAAACACTTATATATAGGAAGTACCAGCGGCGTATCCACCATGTTTTGACGACATTACGTCCGTTCCGTATTCGGTGCCATGTTACGTTCCGTGCCTTACCATACACAGTAGTACACTCTATGGTTCTCATACGCCTATCACTATAATCCCGTGTGCACCCGTGATTATATTGATCGTCGCATGATCCGCATAGCTTGTACTAGTTGTGTATGAATTTGGGTAGGTACACTAAAAAAATAAGAATATGTGCGTATAAGAATAAAGTATGTAAGCAAGTCCATGCTTAAGTATGTATAGGACCCATGTAAGCGAATCACTCGGATTACGCTCGCGTACGGGTACGAATGTATGGATCATGAGTATGAACGAAAGTATGGTCATAAGTATAAGTTTAAGTATGAATAAGCACGCAAGTATGTGTATCAACATAACATGTATGAGTAGTATGTGTACACGTATAAGCATGCAACGTATGAGTATAAGTAAAAACATGAAACATATGAGTATAGGTAAAAACATGAAACGTATGAGTATAAGTATAAATACGATTATAAGTATAAACATAAAATGTATTGTTATGAATATGAGTGTGAGTGTGAGTACGAATACTAATGATTACGTATATAGTATTAATTGAAACATAACAAAGTTAAGCAAGTAAAAGTGCTCAAGAGGTTGAGCATATAAATACGAACGATATAAATAAAATTGTCGCGATGCAACGACTGAAACGTGTACGATGATATGCATGTATAGTTGTTTAAACGAAACGTTGAGTTTATCGTATCAAAATTAGATTGGGCTTGGTTTGAAAGGTAGAATATAGTTTTTTTTCATATGTAAGAGGATATAAAGTACTCATTGGTTAAGCATAATGTATTTTGTAATGAATGGAAATGCTACTTTTGTTTTAAAAGAGTTTACGTATAATGAAGGTCATCGGTCTCCATGAAGTCTTCTTGCCCACGTGTTTTGTGAATTGGTGTAGGAAAAGGTTTTCGATAAAAAGTAAGTTCGTCTCATCAAACGAGAAATTATGAATTTAGGAGGTTCTTGTGAAAACGAGGATCCTTAAAATAAATTTAACAAAAGGACTTAGTGGTTGTAAAAAGTTTTAGCAAATGATTTGTTGATGTTGAAAGGAGTATATGGTAAAACGATCATATAACATCCATAAGATCTTATAGGTGTAAAAGGAAGGTTGGTTTGATCCTCCGATTGAGAATGAAAGTCTTTAGTTTGGTGATATATATCATGAGTGCGTTTTAGTGATTAAGTCGAATATGAAGTTCATGGGCAAGAGATTTGTTGGACCGATTAAATTGATAGGTAGCATTTCGCAAGGTTTGGAAATTTGTGTAGTAAAACGTTTAAGATAAGTTTAAGAATCCGTGTATATGAGTTAAGTAAAAATAGGTTGTAGGATAGAATGTATGCTTGATAAAACAATGTATTCCGAAATCGTGTACGTATGTATTTTGAATGATGATAAATAATTTAGGTATAAAACATGATCGAGTTTGCATAATAAGATATTTTGGATGAGACGTTTTAGTAACGATCACCTAGGTAAGGGAATCACCCCTAACTTGTTGGTGAGGTCGTTTTAAGAAAAGGGGAGTGGAGTTAATCGTCAAGGTAAGGAAATCACTCCTATCTCGATGATATGTCACCACTTATCGTTACAAGGAATATGAATTTAAATTATATGAAATCATGCATATGTATAAGTGTATGAAAAAGATTTAGTATGGTGTGTGTGAGAAGAGAATATCGAAAGTAAATTCGAATTTCAAAGATTGCATCGTATAAAGTAAATAATAGAAACACATGTTTGATCAAAATTTGGATGGTTCCAAAACGGAACTTTGACTAACCAAAGTGGTCGAAAAGTCTTTCGAATTTGAGGAGCATGCTTTGGCCTAATAGGTGAAATACTCTCGCCGACAAGTCGGTTAACGGTATTTACCCTTCCAGTTACTACATGTCCCAAATCAATTGAAATTTCGAGATTTGGCGGGATTTATGAAAATCAAAGAGTGGAACTAGTCGACAAGGTGCGGGTTTCACCCCTAACTTGGCGATTTAGTATCTAAGTGTGGTTGGTACTCGTCGGGTCAAAATTTGGTTTCAACACTTTGACGAGGGTCCATTTGAATTTTGAAATTTGAATTTCTCCATTAAGGTGAGGATTTCACTCCTAACTTGATGGTGAATTTCGTGTAAAAAGAAAAAGTAGATGGATTGAGAGTCGTTCACCAAATTGTGGGTTTCACGCCTATTTTGGTGAAGTCGTCTCGTTTGTGTACTATGAGTGGTTTCGATTTTAGTATAATAACGAGTAAAAAGAGGTATGTTTAAAATAATAGTAAACGATATAAGCACAATAAGTATCTCAAGAAATAATACGTAAAAGACATTTCAAGGATAGCATATAAAGAATGGAATAATACAACAAGTATTAACAAATAATAAAGCAAGTATTAACACAAAAGTGACATATAAGTTTAAAAGGCCAAAAGAAAATAAATAATGAGCAAACAAAGTAACATGCAAGTAGTTCAAGCAAAACATAAGAATAAGGCTCTAGAACTATAGACTAGGTAAAAGGCATGGCAATCTACCTAATTCCCTATAGTTATGGCTCTGATACCAATCTGTCACACCCCAACCGATGGCGGAAACATCGGAGTGAGACGAAGAAAGATTGCTCATTACACATAACACTAATTGTGACAATAGAATTAAAGATAAATTGATTCCTCTCATAAATAAATGTTACAATACATGAAATTGAAATACAACATGTTAAATACAAGAAAAACAATACAACGACAAATATGGAATTTATACAACGTATTTAACCTAAACGTCTATATGTGTATCTAGGCATCAACGCTACTTCATTTCATAGCATTCGTCATCCTCAACCTGTAACATGTTAAAATAAAGTTCAATGCAAAAGCAAAGGCGAGTACACAAGGTTTGAATAAGTATAGCATAAGTATAAAAGCATTTTACTCGAATCCACATGGCAATTTGTATACGAGGTAACTAGCATGCATAACATTACGTTTTAACCCAAAGTGTCCACTAGTATTTAGCATCCCTCGCCACAGAAGTGACGAGACCGTATAGTATAATGACCTAACAAACCCCCGTCGGGTGGTGTGCTACTCCTATAGCGCTATATTTGTTAAGCGAGGGTATAACATAGTATAAAGCATGTATTTTCAAGTATAACAAGTAGCATGTATATCGGATTGAGTTCGCAAAGTAATTTAAGTGTGTGTAAGTGTAATTGTTGTATGGTAACATGTTACAACCCAAAAGTGGTTTAAAATGTAAATGGGTCGAGTGTACTCACAATATTGCAATTTCTTCCGATTATCCAAGTGTAGACGATTGTATAAGGGTTTAGGTTCAAGACATGGTTAGGGTCGAGATTCGGGATTAAGATTCAAAGGATGATAAAGTAGGTATTATAAAAATAATCACAACGGTGTTAGCACTTGTTCTTGACACTATAGTAATCCCTAAGGATTGTATGTGATTTCATAGGTTCAAGACCTATTAGAATCGTGACAAGGAACTATACACATAGTGAGAAACTTATTAACTTGATAGAGGATTACATAATCACTACCAAGGGTTCAGTTTTAAGGGTTATTATAGTCATAATATATACTTAATAATAATGTTTAGTCATGTAGGAGGCGGGAGGTTGAACCTTCCCCTTTGGTACCTCTTGGTGTCATAAGTCAAGTAGGAGGTGGGAGGTGAAATCCTCCACTTTGGTACCTCGAATAATATGTTAACATATAGGTCATGTAGGAGGTAGGAATGCGAACCTTCCATTTAGGAACCTCATGGATATGTACAAGAAATAATACAACTAATCTAAGCAAAACATCAAGTGATGTGTGGACTTGTTATGTAGGTTAGCCTAGGCTAGCCAAGTAGTCACACTATCTTCAAGCTCAAGACTTGACACACTTGCAAGCTAATAACTTGATTAAAGCAGAAAGTTTAGAGTGTTTAGACACTCCTATTAAGTGTAAATCAACCTTGGTTTAGCTTTACTAGTCATGTTATGGACTAGAAGCATGAGAACACAAGCTTGCTTTGTAGTATTCAAAGTTTAAGAAAGTTGATAACAAAACATAAAGTTCTTGGACCATTTCAGGGCGTTTTCAAGTCTGATTTCTCCAAGGAAAAACCAAGGAATCAAACCCAAGGATTATCCAAGTATTTAGGAAGAAAAACCAAGTGTTTTGGTTAAGATTTGAGCAAGTTATGCTCACTTTGGTAAGATGATATGAATCTGTCCAACTTCAGAATTTTTGCAAGATCTTGAGAGTGTTTAGGAGAGATTTGAGGGTTGTGAAAGTGTAGAAATGCTTGGAGAAGATGGGTATTTATAGGGGAAGAAGTTAGGGTTGATTGGAGGTGATTAGAGGTGGATTAGAGCTGATTGGAGGTGATTAGAACTTAGGATTTCGTGCAAAATCGCGTGGAAATGCAGCTGATTGCGTTTTCTGCAGATCTGATGTCCACGCGGGCCGTGTAAAGGATCAGGGGGACTTTACGCAGGCCGCCTGAACTTAACTGATCCGGAATTAAGTTTTGTTTATTACAATTTAGCCCCCAATGTTTGTTATTTTAAGGTTCTTAGGCCATTTAGGGCCTATATTAGCCACGAGAGCATAGTTTGAGATAAATTTAAGTATGAGGAGTATAAACCAAGTATAATTATGCGTATGAAGGTCGGTTTCAAGTATCATTTATGATCGAACCAAGTTTTATGCATAAGTTTCATGTATTTACAAGTTTAGCACATAGTTTCCAAGAATTACGAATAAGCATCAATTGTTCCACGAAATTGAATGTATAAGCATATATAAAGTATGTATAACATGTATTTAACAGAATACGAGTTTTATTCATGATCCAAGTCTCGGATTTTACAACGGTTAAGAAGAAAGGATGATTACGAGAATGCAAGTTTTCCAAAATTAGAATTTCTAGTAATGGTTTCTAAATATAGTAAGTATGAAAACGCAGGGCGTTACAGTTTCCCCTCCTTTAGGAAATTTCGTCCCGAAATTTATTCAAGAGGTAGACTTAAAGAGTTTTGGTAAAAGTTTGAGACTTGGAATTTTGAAACGTTTTGAAAAGTACGAAATTTTGGGAGAATAAAAATAGGTTTGTAAAATGATTTGTTTGGCTAAAATGGTTTAGAGGCATAAGCATGAGTGAAACGTGCATAGGTAAAACGATTTTGAATAGCTAAATTTGGAGTTGCTTTATAAATGTATTGTATTTACGAACGAGATCTTTATATAATGGTTTGAAATCAATAAAAGTGAGGTAGGTTGCATAGGAAGTTTTAAAGGTAGTATAAGACCACATATTCGTAAAATTTGTTTCTCGAGTGGAATGAGAAAGCTTGGTAAAATCAAGTATTAACGACCTACTAAATACGTTTACACGAGAATAAAGAATAGAGAGACGGTTCTAAAGGTAATAAGATAAGTCAGGATTCGAATGTTTGAACAAGCTTGATCGTGAACGAGGTTTGTATGAAAGAAAAGGATAAAGGGGAATAATACGAGTATAGAATGAACGGATGACTCTTAAAGAGTGCAAGTATAAGAATAGCATAAGTGTTGGATAGATGAACGCAATGTGTTAAGGGTGAAGTCTCGTCATGGATAATCAGATATAATGCGTTTGTGAGTTGTCTAAAGTTGTATTAGGTCTAAATAGGTCTGTAAAACACTGAATTTCTCATTGCACGTTTTACGAAAGTTCGGTAACATGGTGAAACACTTATATATAGGAAGTACCAGCGGCGTATCCACCATGTTTTGACGACATTACGTCCGTTCCGTATTCGGTGCCATGTTACGTTCCGTGCCTTACCATACACAGTAGTACACTCTATGGTTCTCATACGCCTATCACTATAATCCCGTGTGCACCCGTGATTATATTGATCGTCGCATGATCCGCATAGCTTGTACTAGTTGTGTATGAATTTGGGTAGGTACACTAAAAAAATAAGAATATGTGCGTATAAGAATAAAGTATGTAAGCAAGTCCATGCTTAAGTATGTATAGGACCCATGTAAGCGAATCACTCGGATTACGCTCGCGTACGGGTACGAATGTATGGATCATGAGTATGAACGAAAGTATGGTCATAAGTATAAGTTTAAGTATGAATAAGCACGCAAGTATGTGTATCAACATAACATGTATGAGTAGTATGTGTACACGTATAAGCATGCAACGTATGAGTATAAGTAAAAACATGAAACATATGAGTATAGGTAAAAACATGAAACGTATGAGTATAAGTATAAATACGATTATAAGTATAAACATAAAATGTATTGTTATGAATATGAGTGTGAGTGTGAGTACGAATACTAATGATTACGTATATAGTATTAATTGAAACATAACAAAGTTAAGCAAGTAAAAGTGCTCAAGAGGTTGAGCATATAAATACGAACGATATAAATAAAATTGTCGCGATGCAACGACTGAAACGTGTACGATGATATGCATGTATAGTTGTTTAAACGAAACGTTGAGTTTATCGTATCAAAATTAGATTGGGCTTGGTTTGAAAGGTAGAATATAGTTTTTTTTCATATGTAAGAGGATATAAAGTACTCATTGGTTAAGCATAATGTATTTTGTAATGAATGGAAATGCTACTTTTGTTTTAAAAGAGTTTACGTATAATGAAGGTCATCGGTCTCCATGAAGTCTTCTTGCCCACGTGTTTTGTGAATTGGTGTAGGAAAAGGTTTTCGATAAAAAGTAAGTTCGTCTCATCAAACGAGAAATTATGAATTTAGGAGGTTCTTGTGAAAACGAGGATCCTTAAAATAAATTTAACAAAAGGACTTAGTGGTTGTAAAAAGTTTTAGCAAATGATTTGTTGATGTTGAAAGGAGTATATGGTAAAACGATCATATAACATCCATAAGATCTTATAGGTGTAAAAGGAAGGTTGGTTTGATCCTCCGATTGAGAATGAAAGTCTTTAGTTTGGTGATATATATCATGAGTGCGTTTTAGTGATTAAGTCGAATATGAAGTTCATGGGCAAGAGATTTGTTGGACCGATTAAATTGATAGGTAGCATTTCGCAAGGTTTGGAAATTTGTGTAGTAAAACGTTTAAGATAAGTTTAAGAATCCGTGTATATGAGTTAAGTAAAAATAGGTTGTAGGATAGAATGTATGCTTGATAAAACAATGTATTCCGAAATCGTGTACGTATGTATTTTGAATGATGATAAATAATTTAGGTATAAAACATGATCGAGTTTGCATAATAAGATATTTTGGATGAGACGTTTTAGTAACGATCACCTAGGTAAGGGAATCACCCCTAACTTGTTGGTGAGGTCGTTTTAAGAAAAGGGGAGTGGAGTTAATCGTCAAGGTAAGGAAATCACTCCTATCTCGATGATATGTCACCACTTATCGTTACAAGGAATATGAATTTAAATTATATGAAATCATGCATATGTATAAGTGTATGAAAAAGATTTAGTATGGTGTGTGTGAGAAGAGAATATCGAAAGTAAATTCGAATTTCAAAGATTGCATCGTATAAAGTAAATAATAGAAACACATGTTTGATCAAAATTTGGATGGTTCCAAAACGGAACTTTGACTAACCAAAGTGGTCGAAAAGTCTTTCGAATTTGAGGAGCATGCTTTGGCCTAATAGGTGAAATACTCTCGCCGACAAGTCGGTTAACGGTATTTACCCTTCCAGTTACTACATGTCCCAAATCAATTGAAATTTCGAGATTTGGCGGGATTTATGAAAATCAAAGAGTGGAACTAGTCGACAAGGTGCGGGTTTCACCCCTAACTTGGCGATTTAGTATCTAAGTGTGGTTGGTACTCGTCGGGTCAAAATTTGGTTTCAACACTTTGACGAGGGTCCATTTGAATTTTGAAATTTGAATTTCTCCATTAAGGTGAGGATTTCACTCCTAACTTGATGGTGAATTTCGTGTAAAAAGAAAAAGTAGATGGATTGAGAGTCGTTCACCAAATTGTGGGTTTCACGCCTATTTTGGTGAAGTCGTCTCGTTTGTGTACTATGAGTGGTTTCGATTTTAGTATAATAACGAGTAAAAAGAGGTATGTTTAAAATAATAGTAAACGATATAAGCACAATAAGTATCTCAAGAAATAATACGTAAAAGACATTTCAAGGATAGCATATAAAGAATGGAATAATACAACAAGTATTAACAAATAATAAAGCAAGTATTAACACAAAAGTGACATATAAGTTTAAAAGGCCAAAAGAAAATAAATAATGAGCAAACAAAGTAACATGCAAGTAGTTCAAGCAAAACATAAGAATAAGGCTCTAGAACTATAGACTAGGTAAAAGGCATGGCAATCTACCTAATTCCCTATAGTTATGGCTCTGATACCAATCTGTCACACCCCAACCGATGGCGGAAACATCGGAGTGAGACGAAGAAAGATTGCTCATTACACATAACACTAATTGTGACAATAGAATTAAAGATAAATTGATTCCTCTCATAAATAAATGTTACAATACATGAAATTGAAATACAACATGTTAAATACAAGAAAAACAATACAACGACAAATATGGAATTTATACAACGTATTTAACCTAAACGTCTATATGTGTATCTAGGCATCAACGCTACTTCATTTCATAGCATTCGTCATCCTCAACCTGTAACATGTTAAAATAAAGTTCAATGCAAAAGCAAAGGCGAGTACACAAGGTTTGAATAAGTATAGCATAAGTATAAAAGCATTTTACTCGAATCCACATGGCAATTTGTATACGAGGTAACTAGCATGCATAACATTACGTTTTAACCCAAAGTGTCCACTAGTATTTAGCATCCCTCGCCACAGAAGTGACGAGACCGTATAGTATAATGACCTAACAAACCCCCGTCGGGTGGTGTGCTACTCCTATAGCGCTATATTTGTTAAGCGAGGGTATAACATAGTATAAAGCATGTATTTTCAAGTATAACAAGTTGCATGTATATCGGATTGAGTTCGCAAAGTAAGTTTAAGTGTGTGTAAGTGTAATTGTTGTATGGTAACATGTTACAACCCAAAAGTGGTTTAAAATGTAAATGGGTCGAGTGTACTCACAATATTGCAATTTCTTCCGATAAGGGTTTAGGTTCAAGACATGGTTAGGGTCGAGATTCGGGATTAAGATTCAAAGGATGATAAAGTAGGTATTATAAAAATAATCACAATGGTGTTAGCACTTGTTCTTGACACTATAGTAATCCCTAAGGATTGTATGTGATTTCATAGGTTCAAGACCTATTAGAATCGTGACAAGGAACTACACACATAGTGAGAAACTTATTAACTTGATAGAGGATTACATAATCACTACCAAGGGTTCGGTTTTAAGGGTTATTATAGTCATAATATATACTTAATAATAATGTTTAGTCATGTAGGAGGCGGGAGGTTGAACCTTCCACTTTGGTACCTCTTGGTGTCATAAGTCAAGTAGGAGGTGGGAGGTGAAATCCTCCACTTTGGTACCTCGAATAATATGTTAACATATAGGTCATGTAGGAGGTAGGAAGGCGAACCTTCCATTTAGGAACCTCATGGATATGTACAAGAAATAATACAACTAATCTAAGCAAAACATCAAGTGATGTGTGGACTTGTTATGTAGGTTAGCCTAGGCTAGCCAAGTAGTCACACTATCTTCAAGCTCAAGACTTGACACCACTTGCAAGCTAATAACTTGATTAAAACAGAAAGTTTAGAGTGTTTAGACACTCCTATTAAGTGTAAATCAACCTTGGTTTAGCTTTACTAGTCATGTTATGGACTAGAAGCATGAGATGTGGTACCCGCGGGAAATCCACAGTCATCTTGATCTATCACCTCGCTACTTTTGGTTTGCTTATCAAATTTCGGGATGAAATTTTCTTTCAAGTTGGGGATGATGTAACAACTTGTAAATTCAAGAGCCTTTCTGTATGTTGATTCCTTTTCATGAATGGTGTTTGACGAAACTCGTGTGTATATCATTTGATCAATTTAAATGCTTGGTTGTCAGTTAATGATATGTGTATGTGTGTTATGTCGAGTTTGGTCGTACGTGACCCCGAGTCGCACACCCTTTCACCGATCGTGCATCCTTTTGAACATGTGTTTCGATAGGCCCAAAGTCTCTAAACCCAAATCGAGCCCAAGCCCATTACCCTTTCTGATGCGTGTATGCATATAAGGGGGGAGGGTCGCATATGTCCCTTTTCAATCAATGGCAAACCCTAGCTTCTCCCAAACCGTTGACGTCGATGATTCCGGTCGAAGCGTCACCCTCCTTGATCGAACCCTTCCTTTTGATATCTCGGTCAGTGCAATTAACTTTGGTTTGATTCTTTTAATTGTTCTAATACATATAGCATGTTTGAGTGCAAATGATTGAACGGGGATTTATGTATAGCATGATACACACTTAGGGTTTCTGCATGATAGAATAGGAATTGGATAAGTTACTTATAACGATTAAACTGTAGCATGATCTGAACAAATACATGATAGTGATCGATGGTGTGTATGATGTGATATTCTTGGATAGGTTACATGATCAGGAATGATAAGCATGCATTGAATTAAGTCATGTGTAGATCGGATTTCGAGTAAGATGTTGATTAATGATGAGAAACTGCTACGAATGTTACCACTAAATCCAAATGGAACTCAATGATATTGTTGAACTGTTATTATAAATCAAAGGTTATAGTGGGCCGCACATGATAACTATATTATATCCGCACATGGTTGCTTTTATAATAAGATTGTATGTGAAAGTTGGTTTGCATGTGATACTATAGCAAAGGTTGTCAGGCCATTTATTCTAGTGGCCCAATCAAATAAAAGGTTCAAATGCATTTTATAATCTATAGTTGTGTGGTCCAATAGTAATTTAGATCCATTAAATAAAAGTAGGCCATTTACTAAATTGATTTGATCAATCAAATCAGATTTCATGCATCATCATGTGAAAGAATTGGAAAATGTGATCAGCCATGTGGTTACAAAGGGATTCAGCCCAATCACAAATTAGAGGGATCATTAGATGTCTTGATAATGTTTGAATAATAGGGCTTGATTAGTGAGTTCTAGCAATGACTTTATGGCATGAATGAGATCTATGTTATTGTTCGCTGAGGTGTTATAGGCTTACATTTAGGAATTGGTGATATGTGAATGGACATGGAAATATAACAAGAAACTGTGTAGGTAAATCTAACTGGGTTAATTGGGAATGAAATTGTGATATGTGAACTTGATTTGAATTTCTTAGAAAAGTTGGGCCGCACGACCACGGATAAACTAGTCCAGCCCACGTCATACTCGTTTATGGAATTGGTATTTTGGGCCGCACCTGGCTGTGGGCTGCAAACGTCTAACCTGGGCCCAACTAAACGGAAGAATGGGTTGTTATAATTATAAGTGGTGATTGAGAATTAATTTGACTGTTGGGCCATACATGTGTGATATTTGGGCTTGAAATGTATACAAGTAAATTATGGATGAATGTACGTGGTGTGTTGAACGATTACATGTTAAGCGGTTGCTTGGTGGCTCTAGATGAATGAATACACTGTCATAATTTGAATTATGTGCGTGCGTTACATGTGCAATAAATGTGCTTGATGTGAACAATGTATATGTGAATTACTTGTACGTGAAAGGTATGTGCATGTAGAACTGACTGTTATCGGTAACCCTTTTTAGGGCGTGTTTGATCAACTGTTTAACGAGCATTTAATCTAACCGAGCAAACCGAAGGTGAGTTCACTACATTCGAGCATGCGTCCCAGTGGTTGGGGACAAGGTTGTAGAACTCACTAGTCGCTAGTCGGCCGGTGAGGTGGGGACAGTCAGTGGGTATCCCGTGGAGGGATAAGTCTTTTGGGTAAAAACGGGTATATTGGTTAATATTCTCACCTATCATTCTTGTAAGTCCCTTATGTTGTTACCTGGAGGGTAACGGGTATTAGTTGGTAGCGCTACTTAGGTTTGGCACCCTCACACCGCTCCTAGATAGGACGGATGTGAACTAATGACCCAGTCGGGCCCAGTACTGGATAGGAGTACGTGGGAAAAGGGCAGTCATGTACATCAGGAGCCGTCTTGTTCGGAATTGAGATATTAACAATATTACTTGCATTTGTCAGTGAACTGTTTTACATACAACTGGTAACAAAACGTTTTCTTAAACTGTGAACTCGCCAGCTTTGTCTGATACACTTGTTGCATGCTCACAGGTCGTTAGGTACTTGGGAACAGGAACTTGCTGGCTGGAGGGCGTGAGTGGTCATGGTTGCATTGATGGGTTTATTTATCAAACATTTATTTACTATGGTTGTTTAGAAAGTATTTACATTATGTTACGTTAACGCTTCCGCTGAACTTGATGGTTTTTGAATTACTTATGTTTGGATTTTATTACTATTAAATGATGAAACTTTATTTTAAACTTATGGATTCAATGTAATTGGTGGCTCATTACTAGTGGTCACACGCCTAATAGGGACACTCCCTAGGTGGTAATTTGAGGGTGTGACAGTTTGGTATCAGAGCCACTGGTTATAGTGAACTTGGTTTTAAAACGAAATTTATAAGACCAGACTATAACCGAACTGATCCGAAACTGACCATGACACTCAGCTCCAGACTGCAAGGTTCGTCTCTCGTATACTCATTGTACTGCATAACTAGTGAACACTTACATATGATATTGCATGTGATTACACGTTTAGCACAACAGTAAGAATTCATGTATTAATTGCATGTGTTATGTGACTGATAGGGTGGCATTTCCCTAAACATTCATGACTTACGTTTCGTGATGCTCTTTGTTTGCTACTCGAGGTTGAGGAACCATTTGACATGAGTTAGGAGGAGCTGAGATGAGCATGCAAATCACAATATTATTGTGGGTGCACACATAATAATAATGTGGGGTGCATGCGAGTCCCAGTGAGGCTTAACAAGTGAAAAAGGGGTTCCGTTCCGTTAATTGATCCATGTGAAATACAACAGTCTATAGGAGTCGTGGTAGTGATTGCCTCTTACTTGAACGTGATCTTTTTACTCCTCTCTGAACCCTTTCGAACCTCGATGCTATCGAGTAGTATATGAACACCCATCGGAACGCCTAGCGAACTGTGTATAATGTTAGGTGCTTGTACGAACGTCCCTGAGTTGGATGCTGCAGCGTCAATGATTGGTCTATACCTCTCTCACTCCTCTTAGTTTGCTGGAATTCAATGTATTGATGTCTTAGATACCGAAGTGCGATCACTTCTGCAACACTCTCGCAACATACTGTGTATTACTCAAACAACTTGCAACATCGATGGACAAGAGGATGAGCGTAGTACTTTACCGACCTCAGTATTTGGATGACCCCGATTACCAACAACGAACACCAGCGAAATGACTTCAATCGAATCCGTAACCTAGTCAGCGATTTATGGGGGTCAACTCTTGCGAATTAATCGGGACATAAATGATGGCAATTGACCATGGTGTGGAATGTGTAACTGCCAGCACAATGGGTAGCGCCTTAGGACGTGGCACAGAATGTGAAAAGACGGACCATGTTGGTGAAAGATCGCAGGGCTCCGTTTCAAGCAAAGATGTTAAAGGTAGCAGTCATAGCAACATCAAAGTATTCGTAATCATAGCTTGCGGTATGGAAATGAAGATGCCTACGACATGGATTAGCCGTTGTTAGATCAAGACGACAACAACCAAGGGGACGACGGCAACACTGGAGCCGTGTAACGAAAACAACAACACTGGGAATAATGCTCATGGAAGGGAATTTAGGATTGGCAGGGGCGACGCCAGGATTTTAGCAACGTGGTAGCTAGTATGAGTAGCTAATCGCTTCGTCTCTGTTCTGTTTAACCCTGATGCTCCTTGAATCTGAACCTGTTATGGGATCGGCTGATGCCAAGTCTCGGATTTTACAACGGTTAAGAAGAAAGGATGATTACGAGAATGCAAGTTTTCCAAAATTAGAATTTCAAGTAATGGTTTCTAAATATAGTAAGTATGAAAACGCTGGGCGTTACAGGAGTACCTCGGGAAATATGGACAAAATATAGAAATGTGAGGTATACCACAATCGTAACACATGATTGACACTAAAAACAAAAGAAAATAAAAATAAATAAAAAAAATTACTTAAAATTAGACTCCTACGACTCCAAAAAGAAAGACACTAGAATACTTAGACTCATACGACTCAAACAAAAGAAAACAACTAGCACGTATGATGTCAATTAAGTCCAAATAAAGAAATCAACGCAATTTCCAAAGAGTCCCCGGCAGCGGCGCCAAAAACTTTGATGTGTGCTAAAGTGGTTAAATAAAAACAACTAAAAAAATAAACTTTTGGACATGCTTTGGCCTAATAGGTATCGGTACTCTTATTGGGATTGTCCCCAGGTAGGCAACGGGTCCTTATAATTGGATTTGTACGAATGCCAGCCTAGACAGGAGTTCCCAACTTAACGGTACTTAACCCTTCCAGTTACTACAAGATATGAGTGAAGTTTATGTTTCCTTGAAATTTTGGGATTGATGTGGTGGTATTTGGATATATGATGATAGAACTTGCAACTCTGTTGACAGGATCAAGTTCTACAAGATATGAGTGATCAAGATCTTTATCAAGCACTTGGTGATTTATAATGAAACTCATTTTAAAACTTTATTCTATCACCTGTAGTGTTGTTGATTGATGAAAGGCGATTGATTATGTCAGGTTTAATAAAAAAAATTATAATTGCGGCTTAGTGATATTCGGCTGCTAATTATATAGGTTATGTGTTAAGTAGTAAGTCCTAGGGTAGGGATTAATGAAATCAGTTTAACCCAGGTTGCGACCGAGCACTAGAGAGAAATGATTTTGCTGCACATGATATGAAAGGCTCCTCAAAAAGTTTCTCAAAGCATGAAAACAAACATGTTTCAGAACACAAGGTATGCATCCATTTGAACTTGAAAATGTTTGACATTCGCTTATATATTTCCCGCTTGATTCATTTTGGAAACTTAAAACATTGTGTTGTGCAATGTAGAATGTTGCAAGATGTGCAAGATTTAGTCCTGATGTAAGGTTATCTGCATCGGGTAGTGCAGATACTTCACTTAATCTGTCTGAGGTAATGGGTTTTTTTAAATGGCTCATACTGGTTATATGTTGAAGTGGCAAAACGGGCAGGTTGGGGAATGGGTTAAAGCCGGTCGGATTGGATTTATCCGTCACATTATTTGTCCATTTTCGAGATTTTTGTTTATGAATAATTAGCCTCAAATTATATTATTTCAACAACAATCTATATCTTTTACATATATAGGTTAAGAAGATTGCGACTATGAGTTAAAATCCAACTTTGAATGACTTTTGACATGTTCAATCCATTTGACCACTTTCATTTTAGCAAACGTTTTTGAATTTACCAGTTTGACCCAATATAGGTACTTAACCAAACTGGGTGTGTGGGTGATTCGGACTGGTCCGGTCCAGTTCGAAGAACATTACTTTAAACATATTACTATGAACTAAAGTGATTGTGTTATTATCATCTCATTATTTAAAGTCTAAACAATCAGAAAACCAGTTAAATTTTTTGTAGTTTTTAGGATTTATCTTCATTATTCATTAGGATATTTTATGTTTTTAGTACTTTTTTTGTTTCTTTGGAACGTTACAAATTTCTAAAATTTAAAACACGTTTCTCACAATACTGACTCAATATTCTTGCAAAACGTCCAACAGTTTTGTCAACTGGGACAATGAAGGTAATGCTCCTTATACAATTTATTTATCGAAGCTCGAAAGCGTAAAGCTGTAGGAGGAAAAATGATGGTACAAAGTATTGATTGGTCAACTCATGGGGTGCAAGTTGGATAGATAACGGATACATAATGATCTAGAGATGGTGCTAAAGAAGGCATGTGTGAGATGGTGTTAAAGAAGGCATGTGTGGGATTGCTATGTAATCCCACCGCATCGCGGCGGCTGCTCCATCTAGTTAAGTATAATATTCAAATCAGAACTTACATAGGCATGTAAAAACTTGATCTAGGCACTCTGCTCAGAACATTAATCCATCAAGTCCTTATGTTCAATAGTCTATAATTAAAAAAGAATTATCAAAAGCAATAATCAAAATGAAATTACCAAAATATCAAGTAAATATATTAATAAAAAGTTGCCACATTTTGTCCACGAAGGATCTAAGTGACTGGGCCTCTTCCCGTAAGGAAACAACTTCACATGTTGTTTGCTTTCGTAGATTTAGTTCTGATGTCATCATCCCAATTTCTTTCGATAGAGCAGAGGCCATGACTTGATGTAACACGCTAGTTTCTATTTAACGGTTTTACATGTAAATACCAACAATTAGATGTGTAGTTAAGACTACACATACTATAAAAATATGGATTTATTAAAACTTTTTCGCAAATCAAAAGTTATTCGACATAACGTGATCAGATTCGTCGTTTAAAATTTATGACGATGCAATGTGCGGAAGCATGTATCTTTATCGTGTTCGGTTCTTCGTTGAGCTTGATTGTCTTCCGGCATCCAAAGAGTACCTACATTTCATAAACATGAAATGATTTAGTCATACGGGGTTTAAAACGTATCTAAACGAGTCCGGGAAACAAAACTGATTAAAAATATATTTTTGTACAGGGTCCACCGTAAATTACGGTGGATACCGTAATTTACGGTAGCCCCTGTTTTGATATGTTTCCACCGTAAGCCAGTAGAGAACTGGCGTAAAGGTTTCAGCCCCCACCGTAACTTACGGTGGGCACCGTAAGTTACGGTGGCCCCTGTATCATATTCTTCCATTTTGCCGTTTTTGACACGAAAACTTTCGTATCTTTCAATCCGCTTGTCCGTTTGACCTACCGTTTCTTCCTACGTGTTTGTAATTTGATTCTCCATCATATGGATTTAAAATCCAACATCCGGATTAACAAAAATTTAAGACTTTTAAGTCTTAGGCTTATTCCTTGTTACCAAATTTTGACTCGTTCGATTTTTATCCAACAAACAAGTTTGTTTGACCCTTATTTCTCATAAACCTATTAAATTCAATGATGTTTAACATATTAGGTTCCAATTACAGGTTCATATACCTTCTAAATCCCATTTTCACTCATATGCTTATTTTGACCCGTTAAGGGTATTTAAGCATATTTTAAGCACCAATCGCTTTCATTCGTTTCTAAATACATATGTCTACATTTCTTATCAAATGACCTCCCACCACAACTATATTTGTGGTGGATTCAATGTGGTGATTTATATATTACAAATTTTACCCTTCGAATTATTATTTTACGGCAAAGACTCTTTATAGAGTCATTTGACCAATATTTTACATCTTTGGCTTTTCATACCAATTCAAAGTATTGACTTGATTATAAAACTCGTTTTCAAGCGACTTCTAATGGTTGCTTGCTTAATTTCACTTACAAGGGCGTTTTGGTCATTTTAACTCTTCTTTTACGACGAAGGGCTTGCTTAGGCCATGCACGCCCAAAATCTCATTTTTTAACCAAATCTTGTTTTCAAAACACTCTTTCTATAATTTAAATCCTTCGGTTTACCTTTTAAGGTAACCGAATTTCCCTTTTTACTTTACCTAACTCTCATAGAACTTCAAGTTCTAAATGATGAGTTGATCTATTATACATACCTAGCTCGGATCAACTTTTTAACCCGATTTTAATACCTTGCTTTGAAATCGCTAATTAAGAAAGATGCGAGTACCCATTGGATATCTATTCCTGTAAGCATATAACTCGACAAAAATCATTAGTCGATATTGTCAAAAGGTGATGTCTACACCTTTTGACCCGTTTGGCCAAATTGACCGATTACATTAGCGAGATGACATTTATTACCACCTCGTATATATGACTCGCTCCGATTTACACCGTGCGGTCACTTTACTTATAATTCCATTTCTTAACACTTTTTGGCCTACTATGGCTTACGTCATAATTATCTTTTTCGTAACACGACAAAAGGATATTCTGAAATATATGACTAGTGTAAGATATACTTACCTTGCATCCGAATTACGCTTTTCCTTCATTCTTGCTTTGTTTGACCCGCTTCCTTTCCAAGCCTCCACCTAGCTTGTCAAGCGTCAAACTATCATCATAATTCGTAAGACGGTTAGATTAGCCATCATTAATTATGACTATTCCATCTTACGGGTTTTACATCAAAATTCACCATTTGATTTCATTTTGGTCAGTTTGACTTTTAAAGGTCAAACTGCCTATTAACATAAGTTATTATATCATAAACCCCGACAATTCATTTAAGCACTTTGTCAAGTATCCGATAGGCATTATTCTTACGCCACCGTTTTAACTACTTTTCAAATCTAAGTTCATGCTATTATTAATACCAATTTAACTTAGCTCTTGATTATCAAAGCTAATTATTCATTTGTTAAGCAAGAACTAAAGGTTTCCATCTACATGTAAAAACCCGTTTCATCATAGCATTAGACATTCATCCGAACATCAATATAATCAAGTTCTACATATTAATTAGTAGACATCATGATTCCAAACACCTATTTATATGAACCCAAATCACTAATTTCATCATAATATACTAAACCCCTTTCATGAAAGTATGATCATGTACTCAATTTCATGGTTTAATAAAATACCTTCTATTTATTATCATGCATGATGATTCTAAACATAGTCTTATCATCAATTTCATCATAACAATAAAACCCACTTATCTAAGTGTGTTAATTCATCAAATCCTTCAATTCATAGCATGTTATGTATGATTTTCACTTAGGGTTTCGTTCCTAAGCAAGTATACATCACTAATCTAACCCTCTCTTCTCTAATCCATGCCTAATTCGCGATTAGGATAATTATCAACTTTTTACAACTTCATGAATGTTAGAAATTCGACATACCTTAAGATCCCCTTGACTTGGTGATCACGAATATGTGCTTGAATTTCGATTTGGGTTTGATTCGCCCTTCCAATTTTCTTGATTTGTGCTTGTTAGGGTTTTGAGCTCAAGATGTTCTTGGCTCCTGTGGATATCTCGACCAGTACACACACTTAAAGTGTGTGTTTTGGTGTTTAACTTTTGTTTTAATAAAACAAGTTTCCCACTTGGCAATATTAGTCCCTCATGTTTTATCTTGATCAATTGAAGCTACAACTTACCATTTATCACTTAGGCACATACTAGTAACTAGGTTAATTATCCCTGGTTAACTTAACAGGTTCGGGAAGTTATAACCCGTTATATTTTAAGTCCCGTTAACTCGGGCCTTCTATATACTCTGTTTTCTCGAAGTATTTATCTCCCTTTAACTTAGCATCAATTTTATTTATTTAAAACCTAATATTTACCGGGTTAATTTTTACCACTAACGGTATTTTACCCGTCGTCACTATTAACGTGGTTTGATTACCAAACCCGTTTTTGGGGTGTTACAAGTCTACCCCCCTTAAAGAGGTTTCGTCCTCGAAACCTTTTCTTACATAATTTATCGAGTTTAAATCCATGCGTTTGCTCTCGATAATCAATTGAGCATTGCTCATATTTTAACCGATTGTTAGTATTACCAGAAAAGTATGGTAATATCTTTTTGGTCATTAATCATCTACGTATCTTATATGACACAATGCAACTTGAAATAACGTAATCTCGTTATTTCCACTAGTTTAATTAACTTAGCAATATTCATCACTTGGCTCTAGTATTCGTTACTCGGCTCTAATGTGATTATACTTCACATTACACTTCTTGACCGTGATCATGTCACGTCATGCCAAATTTTACATCAACTTTCTATTTTAAAAATTAACACTTTTCGAATATATCGCCTTGCACCTATCAGTGTCAAGACTTGTATCTTTCATGTTTACTATTTAAATTCCTATCAGAATTTATATTTGTAAAAATGTTATTTCTTACTAAAACCGAAGTTTTAGTTTTAGGATCTTCTCTTTAACTTTTGTCAATTATCCATACCAGGATATTGACAGTACATTATTTATTCTTTTACAGTCTTAGTTTTATGCGGGGATTCTCAATTGATTCCCTCGCTTGATCTAATTAACCCGTAGGTTTTATCACTTAGCCTTATGGGCTATTTTGATTAGACTTTCACCTCTTTAGGGCGAAGTCCTTATAATTTCTTTCTAATCATGACCCGTGGGTCGTTTTAGTCTCGTAGACCTTTCCATTGTTTATAACCCCAAAGGTTAGGTTGATCCTGTAGATCATTCCTTACTCATGTCATTATTAAAATACATGTTTGGTGTCAAGGCATCCTGTTTTTGTTTAAAATCATTTATTTTTGCCTTGGTATTTTCTTTGACCTTGACCGTAGTCTAAGGCTACATTCGTTTCGTTTTGGACAAATTTTCCGACTTTATGACTTCTCACGTCGTTTATGCGTCGGTTTATCTTATGCTCACCATTATCCAGTTTACATACATTCGTATTTGATTATGTCCCATTACCGGGCTCATTATTCTTTTGCTTTTAACGCTACCATTATCCCGCTTGTGTTTACTTATGCCGTCCGGCATGATATTATATTCGAACCGCTCAACTTTAAAATAGTTGAACATAATTTATTCGCAATTTCTATTTACATTATTTTGTCATCTTTTAGTTATGACCCAAAACCCGAGTCTTTTAACTTTCCATCCGAGTTCCCGTTTCTCGGTCTACGCATGTGTTTAATTCTTACCCATCAACCGGGTGTTTTACCGAAGTCGTTATTATTGCAACCCTCCCGGTATGCATTAAGACCTCGCTTCATTTTTATATTCCGACTTTGTCCTCGAGTTTGACGTTTTACAAAAACGACCCGTTTAGAAACATATTTTCATTTTCCGGGTTCGAGTGTAAGTACACCCCCTCCCAGTGCATATCTTAATCATTTTACATGTTTCTTTGTCCCTTCTCTTGGGCTCATTATCCTAATGTAATACGCTTCCGTCACACGGCTGTGCGTTTACATTATTATCAAATATTTTGCTCATTTGATTCATTTGGGTACTTTTTAAGCTAGTCCCATTCACCCTGCCCTTACTACCTCGGATGTAAATGTGTCAGCTATAAGAAACTCATGGTATCATATGCCACTACTTACTTGGCCAGAGTAAGCGATTAACACATGACATACACGACCTTTTTATAGTTTTCACATCACGCCCTATGTAAGTAATGCCTCTATTTAGTTTTCTTGGAAATAATATCCTGGATATGTATTTCTATTCAGTTTTTCCAAGTTTCTAATTTACCTATGCAACAATCATTCTCTACTTGTTTATTGCATATTGCTATTTATGCAATTATATTTAAAAGCGTGCACCTGGTAATGCTTGCCTCGTCGGGCGTTCCCAGCCATTAACCTTGTTCGCGGTCGTTACGCGATTTAGCCCTTGGTGAGCATGCTCCTCTTGTCATACTTCGGACCGTTCCTCTATCATATCCTTAATTTGTTTAACTCTTGTCATCTGTAAATGCAAGTGTCCTTCAATCTAGACATTCACAAAAGTTAGTAATGTCAACTTTACTAAATGCCCGTATCATAATACAAGGCTTTTCTACTATGGGTGTCAACGCACGAAATTTTGTTAGCTATATCTACCATTTAATTAGGGTAACGTGTATTACACGATAACCCTATGTGTTGTTTACAACACTTTAATACGCTAAACGATTAACATACCTGCACTTACCGGATTTGCAATCAAGCATCGAACCGAACACCAATCATTATTAAGAGTATAAGGTTTAAGTCCAAGCATAGTTTTCCCACCATACTTGAATCTCTTAAACCATCGCTCTGATACCAACTTGTAACACGCTAGTTTCTATTTAACGGTTTTACATGTAAATACCAACAATTAGATGTGTAGTTAAGACTACACATACTATAAAAATATGGATTTATTAAAACTTTTTCGCAAATCAAAAGTTATTCGACATAACGTGATCAGATTCGTCGTTTAAAATTTATGACGATGCAATGTGCGGAAGCATGTATCTTTATCGTGTTCGGTTCTTCGTTGAGCTTGATTGTCTTCCGGCATCCAAAGAGTACCTACATTTCATAAACATGAAATGATTTAGTCATACGGGGTTTAAAACGTATCTAAACGAGTCCGGGAAACAAAACTGATTAAAAATATATTTTTGTACAGGGTCCACCGTAAATTACGGTGGATACCGTAATTTACGGTAGCCCCTGTTTTGATATGTTTCCACCGTAAGCCAGTAGAGAACTGGCGTAAAGGTTTCAGCCCCCACCGTAACTTACGGTGGGCACCGTAAGTTACGGTGGCCCCTGTATCATATTCTTCCATTTTGCCGTTTTTGACACGAAAACTTTCGTATCTTTCAATCCGCTTGTCCGTTTGACCTACCGTTTCTTCCTACGTGTTTGTAATTTGATTCTCCATCATATGGATTTAAAATCCAACATCCGGATTAACAAAAATTTAAGACTTTTAAGTCTTAGGCTTATTCCTTGTTACCAAATTTTGACTCGTTCGATTTTTATCCAACAAACAAGTTTGTTTGACCCTTATTTCTCATAAACCTATTAAATTCAATGATGTTTAACATATTAGGTTCCAATTACAGGTTCATATACCTTCTAAATCCCATTTTCACTCATATGCTTATTTTGACCCGTTAAGGGTATTTAAGCATATTTTAAGCACCAATCGCTTTCATTCGTTTCTAAATACATATGTCTACATTTCTTATCAAATGACCTCCCACCACAACTATATTTGTGGTGGATTCAATGTGGTGATTTATATATTACAAATTTTACCCTTCGAATTATTATTTTACGGCAAAGACTCTTTATAGAGTCATTTGACCAATATTTTACATCTTTGGCTTTTCATACCAATTCAAAGTATTGACTTGATTATAAAACTCGTTTTCAAGCGACTTCTAATGGTTGCTTGCTTAATTTCACTTACAAGGGCGTTTTGGTCATTTTAACTCTTCTTTTACGACGAAGGGCTTGCTTAGGCCATGCACGCCCAAAATCTCATTTTTTAACCAAATCTTGTTTTCAAAACACTCTTTCTATAATTTAAATCCTTCGGTTTACCTTTTAAGGTAACCGAATTTCCCTTTTTACTTTACCTAACTCTCATAGAACTTCAAGTTCTAAATGATGAGTTGATCTATTATACATACCAGGCTCGGATCAACTTTTTAACCCGATTTTAATACCTTGCTTTGAAATCGCTAATTAAGAAAGATGCGAGTACCCATTGGATATCTATTCCTGTAAGCATATAACTTGACAAAAATCATTAGTCAATATTGTCAAAAGGTGATGTCTACACCTTTTGACCCGTTTGGCCAAATTGACCGATTACATTAGCGAGATGACATTTATTACCACCTCGTATATATGACTCGCTCTGATTTACACCGTGCGGTCACTTTACTTATAATTCCATTTCTTAACACTTTTTGGCCTACTATGGCTTACGTCATAATTATCTTTTTCGTAACACGACAAAAGGATATTCTGAAATATATGACTAGTGTAAGATATACTTACCTTGCATCCGAATTATGCTTTTCCTTCATTCTTGCTTTGTTTGACCCGCTTCCTTTCCAAGCCTCCACCTAGCTTGTCAAGCGTCAAACTATCATCATAATTCGTAAGACGGTTAGATTAGCCATCATTAATTATGACTATTCCATCTTACGGGTTTTACATCAAAATTCACCATTTGATTTCATTTTGGTCAGTTTGACTTTTAAAGGTCAAACTGCCTATTAACATAAGTGATTATATCATAAACCCCGACAATTCATTTAAACACTTTGTCAAGTATCCGATAGGCATTATTCTTACGCCACCGTTTTAACTACTTTTCAAATCTAAGTTCATGCTATTATTAATACCAATTTAACTTAGCTCTTGATTATCAAAGCTAATTATTCATTTGTTAAGCAAGAACTAAAGGTTTCCATCTACATGTAAAAACCCGTTTCATCATAGCATTAGACATTCATCCGAACATCAATATAATCAAGTTCTACATATTAATTAGTAGACATCATGATTCCAAACACCTATTTATATGAACCCAAATCACTAATTTCATCATAATATACTAAACCCCTTTCATGAAAGTATGATCATGTACCCAATTTCATGGTTTAATAAAATACCTTCTATTTATTATCATGCATGATGATTCTAAACATAGTCTTATCATCAATTTCATCATAACAATAAAACCCACTTATCTAAGTGTGTTAATTCATCAAATCCTTCAATTCATAGCATGTTATGTATGATTTTCACTTAGGGTTTCGTTCCTAAGCAAGTATACATCACTAATCTAGCCCTATCTTCTCTAATCCATGCCTAATTCACGATTAGGATGATTATCAACTTTTTACAACTTCATGAATGTTAGAAATTCGACATACCTTAAGATCCCCTTGACTTGGTGATCACGAATATGTGCTTGAATTTCGATTTGGGTTTGATTCGCCCTTCCAATTTTCTTGATTTGTGCTTGTTAGGGTTTTGAGCTCAAGATGTTCTTGGCTCCTGTGGATATCTCGACCAGAACACACACTTAAAGTGTGTGTTTTGGTGTTTAACTTTTATTTTAATAAAACAAGTTTCCAATTGGCAATATTAGTCCCTCATGTTTTATCTTGATCAATTGAAGCTACAACTTACCATTTATCACTTAGGCACATACTAGTAACTAGGTTAATTATCCCTGGTTAACTTAATAGGTTCGGGAAGTTATAACCCGTTATATTTTAAGTCCCGTTAACTCGGGCCTTCTATATACTCTGTTTTCTCGAAGTATTTATCTCCCTTTAACTTAGCATCAATTTTATTTATTTAAAACCTAATATTTACCGGGTTAATTTTTACCACTAACGGTATTTTACCTGTCGTCACTATTAACGTGGTTTGATTACCAAACCCGTTTTTGGGGTGTTACACTTGAAACTCAACTTTAATGTATTTCCTCTCTGTAATAATTAATCTTTAAGAAAAATGTAATTTGCGTCCCTGTGGTATGTGTGAAACATCAACCTGAGCCCCTAAATTCATTTTTTGGTTTTTGAGCCCCTGAGCTTATAAATTCATAACAATTTGAGTCCCTCCGTCACACTTCCGTCTGTTTGACTGTTTGACAATTGTGAAATGTCCTTTATACCCTTAATGATAAACACATATAATCCCTAATTCCCTAAATTGATCAAACTGATTCATAACACAACTGATCTCATACGAACCCTAGAACCCTAATTCCCAAATCGATCGATCCAACCTGATCTATTGTGAAGATCAATCTTTGTCGAGGGGTCCAGGTATAAAAGAAGGACCTTGTACATTATTGGTATCACACTTCTAAAAAATATCTGAAAATCTCTTCTCCCAACACCGATCATCATCTTCATTGAATCTCCTCACCAACCCAAACTTGTTGATTCATTTGTTGTTATAACAATCCAAGGTAAAATCACATACCTAAAACATGATCGACACTATGGTTTACCCTCTGTTCTTGTTAGATGCTTGTGTAACCCTCTGTAACTTGATGTTTAATGATGTTTGATGATATCTCATTTTCACCACACATGTTTTTACACTTCTTATCTGTATATGTTTTTGATATGCTAGAATGTAACAGGTTTTTTGTGAAAATATTGTTTGATTCTTGTGGGTTTTTGTCTCGGGTATCAAAACAGAGGTTTGGGTTTTGGTTATTATGAAGGTTTGTGTAACAACTCTCTTTCTTATTTTAATTTGCCCAATAGGAAACCTTAATTGAGACCCCCAAGTAATATTGCATGACCCCTAAAATTTTCATAACAATCGGAACTAGGATCAGGGCCCCTAAAAATCAAGGGGGGGTATTCCCTAATCATTATTATCTGCACAGTTTGTTGTAGAATGCGAGTTTCGTCGAATTGTGACTCACCAAGGCTATGGGAGACACGAGGCAACCCTATGCTAGAGGGGGTGCCCTCGCGCCACGCGCCAGGCTCTCGCGCCACGCGAGTGAGCCAATTTTTCAGTATAAATTCAGGGCTTTGGCACTTGAATTTTGGCGTTGATTCGACGTAAAAACTCGTTTCGTACATTGAGATATCGTCTGTTTACTTCAAAACACACACACACACAGCACGAAATTCTACCGCGATAACAGGGTAATAACTCGATCACTGCTACGATTTAATGTCCGATCGATAAAAACCAATCCGATGGATGTTTAAGTGCTGCCCGTATTTGGGCTATACTTTGTCATTCGTCGTGAGGGTTTTGATCTCATGAGTTGTCGTAAAAGTTGTATTAAGTTACTGACTGTCACGGCCCCAGCCCCGGTTTGACCCGGTCAGGAGCCGCGGGACAGGAACCTGTGGTATTTATTAATTGATGCGACAGCGGAAGATTTAACAGGATCTTTTTAAAACTTGAAATGCCCGATTATTTTATTTCATAATTCGGGATAAACCCCGTAATTTACAATAGAGGAATTCCATAAGTAAATTCCCTGATTTATAAAACATGTTTATTCATTTTAACTGAGCCACCTCTTCAAGCTTGTTAGTGCTCCGTAGCACGTTTTCCTTGATTTATAGCAGGTCGCCTGAAACATGTTTTAAAAATATTTTATCAGCGGGGAAATACTGGCGAGTTATTCAAATTTGATAAAACGACACATGGTTATAAATTACAGCATAAGAGCGATTACAATGGCTTCTATCTTATTTTTATCTGGCACTGTGTCACCTGGTGACGATGGTCATACCACTATTGGGTCTTTCCCCAAGTAGTGATGATTATCACTGTTAGGATTTATTAGCCTAACCCGTGAGAAATTAGTAATGTGCACAATACCCCACTAGCCAGTGATTTAAGATAACCACAACTTAATCCCTGTAATTATAACTTTTGAAAATGGAGTATTGTAAAATACTTTTGATAAAAGAGAATAACTCACATTGCAGATTTATATGGGCAGAGTTTAGCCTACTGATTAGCCTTGTAACCTAATTTAAATAACAATGCACACGAACTAGGTTAGTAACTAATACAGCATTTACGATAACTCACGAGACTAAAACCCTCACGATTAATGACAAAGTGCTATACTTAAACATCCGTCGAATTCACGACTAATGACAAAGTATGGCCCTAATGTGGGCAGCACTTAAACATCCATCGGATAGTTTCAATCGATCGGACATTGAATCGTAGCAGCGATCAAGTTAATACCCGGTATCGTAGCAGTACTTCACTACTGTAAATGTAATTTTCGACTTTTGGACAGTATACTTCGTGATTTTGAATGAAATTTTGACACAGAATGATAGCTCGGGACCAAATCTATTTATAGGTGAAATATGGGTCTGTCACGGCCCGCGTGAACCTCCGGCCAATCTTTACGCGGCCCACATGGAGGTCTATTTATAGATTAGGGCATCTGTGTCACTGGTAGGCATGCCACGTGTGTGACACATGGATCTGGACTCTTATCCGGTCAAGCCTCACTTTGACGCGGCCCGCGTAAAGTTAAGCTTAGCTTTACGCGGCCCGTCTGAAGACCAAGATTCTTGTTTTCTTGGTTTTTAATATAGACTAGGGTTTCAGGGGTCCAGGTTTTTACTTACGGGTCTTTTTAGGACATTTTTGAGAGTCCTTACACTGACCTAGTTTTCGTGTGCATTATTATTTGAATTAGGTTAACAAGGCAAAAATCAGTAGGCTAAACGCTGCCCGTTTAAATCTGCAATGTGAGTCATTCTTTTTTCATCAAATTGTTTTCTTAAAACTCTACTTGTTTTCAAAGTTATAATTACAGGGATTAAGTCTTTGTAATCTTCAATTACTCTCGGTATGTGGGGTTTTGTATACATTACTTGATACCCGTCACCATTGGACAACGAGTTAGCCAATGGGTGACCTGACCATAGTCACAGATACAGTCGAGTGACAAATACCGATTTGGGGTAATTGGTTGATAGAAACAATGTAATCACCCTTAATACTGTATATTATAACAATGTGTCGTTTTGTGCAACTTGAATGACTCGCTAGTATTTCTCTGCTGATAAAACCTTTTTAAAACATGTTTCAGGTGATCTGCTGTGATCCAGGAAAAAGTGTCGTGTAGCACTACAAGCTTGAGGAAGTGGCTCAATAAAATAAAGAAACATGTTTTTGTAAAAACAGGGATTTCCCAGTGAAATCACCTTTATTGCAAATTATGGGTGTTATCCCCAAAATTATGAAATAAAATAAATTGGGCATTTTCAAGTTTTAAAAGATCCTGTTATAATTCCGCTGCCAACATAATAATTACCACGGATTTCTGTCCCGCGGCTCCTGAAACGGGTAAAACCAGGTCGGGGACCGTGACAGAAAAAGGTGGTATCAGAGCCACTGATTTAAGCCAATTATGTATTTAGAAATACTTAATTTTTCTGATTTCCATTTTGTGATTCTGTGAAAATTCAATTTTTCAAAAGTTTAACTTAGAATTTTGTGTGTTTATTCATATATGCTAACAACATGAATGAACTATCCGAAGCACTTCAAAACTTTACTATCCATAGCACAGATATGGATATCACAGGAAATCCATCTGGCTACCAGGCTGATACTGAAGAGCCAATGGTATACCAAGCCCAACCTCAGGAGAAACCAAATCCGAAAAGAGAAGAAGACTCGTAGGCTGGAGGCGTGTGCGTAGGAAGAAACCAGCGGTACAGAAAGTTATAAATACTGAGGATCCAAAGGATAAAGGTAAAGGAAAAGAGACCGGGGAGAGTTCCGGGCAAGCTCAGGAAATGCCATCGTGGGAGGAGCTGGATCGTAAATTGGGACTTAGTGACCTCATCGGACCTGCCGATGAAAACCTCTTTAATTACCCAGCAGAAGCACAACTTCCAGTTAATCTGGAACCTGCTATCCCAGATCCTATTATCCACCCCCGACCTCTACCAGAAGAGCTAGAAGAATGGTGGACAACTGACTGGCAATTTCAGAATCTTTTAAATAATCCTAATACCTTTTTCCCCCAATTCGACCCTGAGCCTCCACTACACCCACCAATGAGCACTGAGAACTTGGCTGAACTTCGCCACTATGGCGAGGAACTGGTGGACGCAGGAAATAGAATCCGAGATGTGGGGGAGAGGATATCATGGAAGTACGACGAAAGGGAACGTCGTTTCTGAGATGCCAGCTGACGGGGATGGTGTGACTGTGTGGTTGTGGTTGTATAATAACAAAATAATAATAATAGTAATGAAAATATAATCCTGTAAAATAACTTAAAAATAAAACTCTTGTAGGATAACTGGTGTGTACAGACGCATAGTAATATATAAAATATGGAAGTCGAAAAATCGATAATTTTGGCTATACGTGTTGATATGATTACGTGCAATTATTTTATTGTGTGATTGTTATTTATTTTATGGTAATAACTTATATATATATATATTAATTACCAGATGGAACACGCCGTCAATGAGCCAGTTAACGAAGTTAACCAATCTGAACAAAACCATGAAGATCAATTTCTGAATAGACAAGATATAGAAAACATCATTGCTCAGGGAATAGCCAATGCTATTCCAGCAATCATTGCTGCTGCCCGAAATCCAGTTGAGCCTCAACCAATTATTCCTAGCAAACGTACTCATGAAGACAACTCCAGTAATAGCGTAAATGGAGGTGACAACATTAATAATAATGATAATGATGTAGTGCAAGCCCCAATTCTTAAAAGAATGAAAGCTGCAACGCCTGGTTGCACTTACAAGGAATTTCTTGCCTGTAAACCTGTTGAATTTGCAGGCAATGAAGGGGCGACGGTTTCACTGCGTTGGTTGGAGAAAACCGAGGCAGTAATTAAAATAAGTAAATGTGCCGAGGAGGATAAAGTCATGTATGCTTCTCATCTTTTCAAGGAAGAAGCATTAGAATGGTGGAATACGATATTAAAAGCTAAGGGAAGTAACATGGCCTATGCCATGAGTTGGGAAGAATTCAAGCGCCTGGTGGAAAGAAAATTCTGCCCATAATATGAAAAAGAACAAATGGCGAATAAATTCCTGAGCCACCGAATGGTGGATGTTGATTGCCGAGGATATACTTCAAAGTTTTTCGAATATGCTCGAATTGTGCCTACTCTGGCTTCGCCAGAACCGGTACTTATTTCTCGCTATATTTGGGGTTTAATTAGCGATATTTGTGATATTGTCAAAGATGCGAGACCCCGCACGATCGATGATGTGGTGGAATTAGCCAACTCTCTGACTGACGGACTGGTGCGTACGCGAGAAGAGAACAGGAAGAAGGAATTGGCTTAGAAAATTACCCAAGGATTTCGTGTGGGTAATAATAGCAACTTCAAAAGAAAGGGAACTGGATCATCTTCCACTCCGCCGTTCTGCAGGAACTGTAAAAAGAAACATTTTGGAAAATGTAATGAAACATGCAACTTCTGCAAAGCTATAGGACATCGTGAAGAAGATTGCAGAAGGAAAACAAAGATCTGCTACAACTGTGGAGAAGCCGGGCATTTTAGATCAGAATGCCCTAAATTGGTTAAACCAGCAGATAACAAGGCTAAACCTGCTGAAGGAACTAATAAGAAGAACGCAAGAGCCTTTCAATTGACCACGTAGGAAGCTGAACTGATTCCTGACGTAATAGCTGGTACATTCTTAGTTCATGATGTTTATGCGAAAGTATTATTTGACTCTGGTGCAAACCAAAGTTGTATAAATACTTCATTCTGCCATGCTCTTAAGCAACCTTTAACAAAACTTAGGCAAGTTTTTACAGTAGAAACGGCAGACGGGAACCTCTGTTAACATAGATACGGGTTTGCAAAAAGAAACTATAGAACTTTCAGGTCATAAATTTTCTGCAAACCTATTACCCATGAATTTAGCTGGATTCGATATTGTATTAGGAATGGATTGGTTAGTAGCCAACCATGCTCGAATCCTCTGTGATAAGAATTCCATAGAAATTCGTGCACCCACATGAGAAGTAATTATGATTACAGGGGATAAGTCGCGTAAACCAATGAAGTTCATTTCAGTAATGAAAGTTACTGGTTATGAACGAAAGCAAGGAATAGTGTATATGATTTCAGTAATCATTAGCACTAAGGGTAAGGAACTTAAGGAAATTCCTGTAGTATCAGAATACTCGGATGTATTCCCAGAAGAACTACCAGGATTACCACCAGATAGGGAGGTAGAATTTAGAATTCATTTGATTCCTGGAACTACACCTGTAGCAAAGGCACCCTACCGATTAGTACCTACCGAAATGTTATAACTGAAAAAGCAGTTAGATGAATTATTAAGCAAATGATTTATACAACCTAGTTCATCCCCGTGGGGAGCTCCAGTGTTGTTTGTGAAAAAGAAGGATGGTTCCATGCGAATGTGTATAGATTATAGGGAATTGAATAAGGTTACAATCAAGAATCGATGCCCATTGCCTAGGATTGATGATCTTTTCGATCAACTTCAAGGAGCTAGATATTTTTCTAAGATAGATTTACGCTCCGGTATCATCAATTGAAGGTACAAGAAGAAGACATACCTAAAACCGCTTTCAAAACTAGGTATGGTCACTACGAGTTTACAGTTATGCCTTTTGGACTAACAAATGCTCCGGCAGCATTTATGGATATGATGAATAGGATCTGTAAACTGTATTTGGATAACTTTGTAATTGTCTTCATCGACGATATACTTATTTATTCCAAAAGCCAGGAAGAGCATTGTGAGCACATGCATGCACTCTTAACTTTGTTAAGAAAGGAAAAGCTTTATGCCAAATTCTCAAAGTGTGAATTTTGGCTACAGGAGGTGCAATTTTTGGGTCACATGGTGGATCACGAAGGTATTCACGTAGATCCCTCCAAGATAGAAGCAATCACCAAATAGAAGGTCCCGCAATCAGTTACGGAAGTTAGAAGTTTTCTAGGATTAGCTGGGTACTATAGGAACTTTATTAAGGATTTCTCTAAGATAGCTGTGCCATTAACTAAGCTAACATGTAAAACAGTTAAGTTTGAATGGGGACCTAAGCAAGAAGAGGCTTTTAAGGTTTTAAAGCAAAAGTTAACAAACACCCCAATTCTTGCCTTACCAGAAGGGACAGAAGATTTTGAAGTATACAGTGATGCTTCTAAGCTAGGATTAGGATGTGTGCTAATGCAGCGCAAAAAGGTAATTGCGTATGCCTCAAGGCAATTGAAGAAGCATGAGGAAAATTATACGACACATGACTTAGAATTAGGGTCGATAATTTTTGCCCTTAAGATTTGGAGACACTATCTATATGGAAGTAAGTTTACAGTTTATACAGATCATAAAAGCTTAAAGTACATATTTGGGAAAAAGAATTAAACATGAGATAAAGAAGATGGATGGAAATTCTAAGTGACTACGACTGTGATATTCAGTATCACGAAGGAAAGACAAATGTAGTTGTAGATGCCTTAAGTAGTAAGTATCATGAAAAACAAAAGCGAATTCGTGCTCTTAGATTAAATCTACTGTTAGATTTAATGGAACAACTGAAAAATGTTCAAGAAACAGCAATCAAGGATGATGCTGAAGGAATGAAAGGACGAATAAAGGAATTAGAGCAAGGAGCTGATGGAATTTGGAGATTCCACAAAAGAAGGATTTGGGTACCTAAGCAGGGAGAATTAAGAAATAAGATTCTAGAGGAAGCCCATAAATCTAGGTATATCATGCATCCTGGAAATAATAAAATGTACCAAGATTTAAGAAATAATTTCTGGTGGATAGGAATGAAAAAGGATATAGCTAGATATGTGTCTAAGTGTCTAACTTGTTCACAAGTTAAGGCAGAACACCAGAAACCTTCAGGGTTACTTCAACAATTAGAAATGCCTGTTTGGAAATGGGAACTAATAACCATGGATTTTGTTACTAAGTTGCCCAAAACCAGAAAAGGTAACGACGCAATTTGGGTATTTGTGGATCGATTACCCAAATCAGCTCACTTTCTACCCATGAAAGAAACCTTTAGCATGGAAAGGTTAGCAAAGTTGTACGTAGACGAGGTAGTATCCTTACATGGAGTCCCACTTTCTATTGTATCGGATAGAGATAGTCGTTTCACTTCACATTTCTGGACAAGTTTCCAAGAAGCCATGGGGACGCGATTAAATTTAAGTACAACTTATCATCCTCAAACAGACGGACAAAGTGAAAGGACGATCCCAACCCTGGAAGACATGCTCAGGGCATGTGTGATAGACTTTGCTGGAAACTGGGATGACCAGCTACCTTTGATTGAATTCTCCTATAATAATAGTTATCATGCAAGCATTGAAGCTGCCCCATTCGAAGCACTGTATGGACGAAAGTGTAGAACTCCAGTTTGTTGGGCAGAAATAGGAGAAAGCCAATTATCAGGTCCCGAGATTGTACAAGAAACCACCGACAAGATCACTCAAATCAAGGAAAGACTGAAAACGGCTCGAGATAGCCAGAAGAGTTATGCAGACAATCGACGCAAGCCACTGGAATTTCAAGTCGGAGATAAGGTACTCTTGAAAGTTTCTCCTTGGAAAGGAGTAGTGCGGTTCGGGAAGAAGGGAAAGCAAAGTCCAAGGTACGTAGGACCCTTCCCAATAATCCAACGAATAGGACCAGTTGCTTATCGCTTACAACTACCAGAAGAATTAGCTGGGGTACATGACGTGTTTCATGTGTCTAACCTCAAGAAATGTCTATCTGATGAATCCCTGGTAGTACCTCTTCAAGATGTAGAGGTAAATGAAAAGTTAAAATTTGTTGAGAAGCCACTACAGATAGAAAATAGAAAGGTCAAATTTCTCAAACACAAAAGACTAGTACTGGTCAAAGTCAAGTGTGATTCAAAGAGAGGACCTGAGTACACTTGGGAGCTGGAATCAGAGATGAAGCGAAAATATCCCTACTTGTTCCAGTAAATCTCGAGGACGAGATTTTTTATAAGATGGAGAGGATGTAACAAATCTCTTTGTTATTTTAATTTGCCCAATAGGAAACCTTAATTGAGACCCCCAAGTAATATTGCATGACCCCTAAAATTTTCAGAACAATCGGAACTAGGATCAGGGCCCCTAAAAATCAAAGGGGGGGGGGGGGTATTCCCTAATCATTATTATCTGCACAGTTTGTTGTAGAATGCGAGTTTCATCGAATTGTGACTCACCAAGGCTATGGGAGACACGTGGCAACCCTATGCTAGAAGGGGGCCCTCGCGCCACGCGAGGGAGCCAATTTTTCAGTATAAATTCAGGGCTTTGGCACTTGAATTTTGGCGTTGGTTCGACGTAAAAACTCATTTCGTACATTGAGATATCGTCTGTTTACTTCAAAACACACACACAGCACGAAATTCTACCGCGATAACAGGGTAATAACTCGATCACTGCTACGATTTAATGTCCGATCGATAAAAACCAATCTGATGGATGTTTAAGTGCTGCCCGTATTTGGGCTATACTTTGTCATTCGTCGTGATGGTTTTGATCTCGTGAGTTGTCGTAAAAGTTGTATTAAGTTACTGACCTAGTTTTCGTGTGAATTATTATTTGAGTTAGGTTAACCAGGCAAAAATCAGTAGGCTAAACGTTGCCCGTTTAAATCTGTAATGTGAGTCATTCTCTTTTTATCAAATTGTTTTTTTAAAACTCTACTTGTTTTCAAAGTTATAATTACAGGGATTAAGTCTTTGTAATCTTCAATTACTGCCGGTATGTGGGGTTTTGTATACATTACTTGATACCCGTCACCATTGGACAACGAGTTAGCCAATGGGTGATCTGACCATAGTCACAGATACAGTCGAGTGACAAATACCGATTTGGGATAATTGGTTGATAGAAACAATGTAATCACCCTTAATACTGTATATTATAACAATGTGTCGTTTTGTGCAACTTGAATGACTCGCCAGTATTTCTCTGCTGATAAAACCTTTTTAAAACATGTTTCAGGTGATCTGCTGTGATCCAGGAAAAAGTGCCGTGTAACACTACAGGCTTGAGGAAGTGGCTCAATAAAATAAAGAAACATGTTTTTGTAAAAACAGGGATTTCCCAGTGAAATCACCTTTATTGCAAATTATGGGTGTTATCCCCAAAATTATGAAATAAAATAAATTGGGCATTTTCAAGTTTTAAAAGATCCTGTTAAAATTTCGCTGCCAACATAATAATTACCACGGATTTCTGTCCCGCGGCTCCTGAAACGGGTAAAACCGGGCCGGGGGCCGTGACAATTTGTTTGTGATGTTTTTGGTTTTCTCTGTTTATTAAGACTGGGTTTTTGGTTTTTGGCGTTAATCTAAGATTGTTTTTTTGTTATAGTTTGTTTGAAATGTTTAAAATATACAATCGATTAAAACGGGGTTTCTTAAGTCTCTGTTGTTCATGTTGAAATCTGGGTATGGTTGTTGTTTTGTTTCTCATATAAAGTTGGTTAAAGACTCTGTGTTTTGGGTTCCTCATATTGGTCTTTTGAATGTGTTTTCTTGATATGAGATTAACTGTGTTTTGGGTTCCTCATATTGGGTTCCTCATATATGTATACATATATGCATTGTGAAAGTACTGTATCAGCCGTCTTACTATGGATGTTTTTATTGTACAGAATGGCTGCGGATGTAAAGATACGCAAAACACCTACTACAAAAACATTGGCGAGAATACTTGACAACCTCCTGGAAGATGGTGCGGTGCACATAAGGAAGTGATTGATCAGAACGATATTGATGAGAACGATCAATTGCTAAAAGATAAGCTGATTGGTGCATATGAATAAATATAACCCAGTGGCAGATATGTAATTAGCGAGCTCTGGAATTTCAAGGAAAATCGAAGAGCTACACTAAAGGGGGTTATCAGCTACATTCCGAAGTGCACCAGTCAGTAAAGATCCACAATTTCTTGAACCAGTACACTATTTGAAAGAATGTCCCACTCACTCCTTGAGTTTTCATCACGAAGAAATTCGAAAACTCGTTTTGATGGGACTGGGATCCAAAACGATGTAGCAACACTTAGCACGATGCCGGAAGCACCTGGTCGGAAAAGCACTGAAGACTCAAAGATCGAAGACCAAGTAACAGACAAGGGAGAGTTTGTTGGTGCATTTATGTGTCTGTAACTTTGTCTTGTTTACGTTGTATGTTACGGCCTTTTGTTATCGAGTTTGTAAGTTCCGTCAACTCTACCAAGTTGGATATCCTTCTATCTTTCTTGGTATGACGTTTTGTCTCTGTATTGTATGTTTAACATAATGCAAGTGTGCATTTATGTTGTGTTTAATTGTAATCATGGTTAACTGTTTAACTTAGTGATATGTTCTGTCCATGTTTGATGATTAACTGTTTAACTTAGGGCTTAATAATGAATTTTGGGGTTTTTAGAAGGGAAAGAAATCCAAAAGACGGTCTTACCCCTGGCTTAAACAGTCAAACAGACGGAAGTGTGACGGAGGGACTCAAACTGTTATGAATTTATAAGCTCAGGGGCTCAAAAAACCAAAAGATGAATTTAGGGGCTCAGGTTGATGTTTCACACATACCACAGGGACGCAAATTGCATTTTTCTTTTAATTTTTTATTAAAAAAATATAAGTTATGATAAAATAATAATCATAATAATTATACCCAACTACAGTACTACACCTGAATCGTGTCCAGCTTCTTCCATTTTCATTTCCAACTCATTATTCTCATTAATGCACGAAGTTGTTCCTCCAATTTTTCAAAAGTAGAATCAACAGCATCCATGGGATTTCTTAGAATGTTTATTCGTTTTTTATGTTGAGTTCTTTTTCTTTTCTTGTAACCAATGACCGCTCAATTTTCAAGAAATCTACAAGGACTCTAATCAGATTCCCAATACGGAAGTAGGTCATTTAGTAAAGTGTAAAGGCGAGAGGTGTAAATGTATTTGCAATCCTTCAGTTCGTTCTTCGTTCTGCTCATTTACAAAGAAATGCCTCTAGTGTTAGAGACGAATTGAGGGGTTGGTGAGGGTTACAAATGGAAGAAATAGAAAGGGTTGAGAGGGAAAAAGACCATTGTACCCTCATGTGCATTGTACATGACAAGAATTAACTGAGATTTCTAACTAGGTTTGGCCACAAAACGTGCAAGATTTTAGAAGGTTAAGGACAGCGCCTATAAACTTTTGATCAAAAGGACAACACCTGCAATTTGATGTAAACATAAAAGACAAAACTTATAATTTACTCTAATAAAAAAGTTGAGTAAACTTCCGTTTTGCTCTCTGTGGTTTGGTCATTTTAACGGTTTTGCTCCAATAGTTTAAAAATAGCCATTTTCCTCCCTGATCTGCCGGTTTGCTCCCTAATCTTTCGAGTTTGTCGCTAGTTTCTTCCCTGATGGAGTTAGAGGCTAGGAGCAAAATGAAGATAAGTTAGAAAAATCAGGGAGGAAAATGGCTATTTTTAAACTATTGGAGCAAAACCGTTAAAGTGACCAAACCACAGGGAGCAAAACGGAAGTTTACTCAAAAGTTTATGATATTCATATAGGGAATTATTGGAATTAAAGCCAAAAGAATTATCGAAATTCATATATGATAAAATTCAAACTAAATGAACAGTGAATTTAGGGTATATTAGAATATAGGGTATGGGGCGGGGGTTGTGGCGTGGGTTGGGTACAAACGCCCAAGTCACCACCCCGGGTGGGCTTGGGTTTCGGCGTGGCCCCTTGGGCGGGGGTTTCAGCCTGGGGGCGGGGGTTGTGGCGTGGGTTGGGTACAAACGCCCAAGTCACCACCCCGGGTGGGCTTGGGTTTCGGCGTGGCCCCTTGGGCGGGGGTTTCAGCCCGGGCGTTGGACGGGGCTATCAAGATGACATGGCAAGGTCTCATTGGCCAAAACAAGTAGCCGTTTGGGCTAGCCGTTGGCCAACGGCTATGTGTTTAAAAAAAAAATATTCACTATAAATACTCACACTTCTATTCATTTTTTTACCACAACTACTCCACATCTTCTATAATCATCTCTATCTTATTTTTAAAAAAAAATTCTCATCCAACCACAATACGAAAAATGAATCCTCATAATCGTGGTTTTGACCCGAACAATCCGTGGGCTTTCCAAGAAACACTTAGCCCAGCATCCAATCGTCCAATTGCTCCATTTTTAATACACTCCACGATGCCGGATATGGCTGGTTACGCATCATTTATCTCGAATCGTTTGAAGAATGATGTCGGTCGAAAACACCAATGCCTTTCGCGCAACGCGCGTCATTGAAAAACACTAGTTAAAGGTAAAAGTTGAAACTAAAGGCAAAAATTGTTTGGCGTGGGAATCGAGTATGTGACCAATTGGTTGTGGAAGTAAGTAGAAACCAATTGACCAATCCACCATGTAGTTTAATAATTACATGACCAGTAAATTTGTGAAGAATGTAAAAAAAAAAAAGTCATCTGCTATAGTCGAACTGGCGATCTAAACATTGAAAAGCGTCGAAATTATCAACTAAGTTAATGTCCATATGAACCAGAGCCGTTCCAACATTTTTGGAGGCCCTAAGCGAACTACAAAGTCAGGGCCCTATTGAATTGGTATAAAGGAATTGAGATTGGGATTTGAGACATTGAATAACCATAGCGATGGTTTTTCCTAATCTTGGCCCTAATTTCGCTCAATCCTCAATCAGTTTCACATTGGTTACTCAAAAGACGCCGTAAGTAACGAGGATTGATGTGTTGTGTGAGTGGACAATGCAAACTCCTAGTGTAAATCCTAAATCTTGGGCCTAGAAACGTTGTTTAAATGGCAAAAAAACAAGTCAATATATGAAAGGAAATAAAATTGGAGGCCCTTGTTTTTTGGTGGCCCTAGGCCTTAGCCTAGATTGATAAGCCTTACGGGCCGGCCCTGACATGAACCAATCACAAATAAGAACTTTTCACGCTTACTAAAATGTAAATACAGGGCAAAGTGAACCTTTTTCGAGAGCCCAAAACAAAAATTAAAATAATTATTTTTTATAAAAAAATAGTATAGGGTAATAACACGTACGAATATGATGACATGCATTAAATGTAAATGATTTTTGAAAAGCACAACATCACACGTTTCCAATAGAAAAATTGAGAGCTAAGGGGGGTAGGGGTGGGATAACCCACACCCAATTCCATCACTCACAACATCCAATCAGGTTCTGCCATGTCATCAACCATTATTTCCATCACTCACAACCTTTTTTAGTGGAAATGGTCATCACTCACAACCTTTTTATTTATTACATCAATGTACAACTCCTCACAGCACTAGAGTACAACTCCTCAATACACAAAGTTCCAAAAAATGGTCAAAAAGGGTGGGCAACAGTTGGACTTTTGAAGTTTACAACGCGTCAAGTAGTTCACGCGTTACAAAATTTTGTGGGTGAAACTTTGGGTGGCGGCGGTGTTCCACAAAGTTTCACTCGTGAAACTATGCCATCACGCTACCACCCCGGGTCCTCTAAGGAAGTTATGACCAGCGAGGAAAATCTAATGTTAATTAAACTTAGACAATCCCCTAAAAGAAATTGGGGCGCTTGCCTCATCTTACTTTATATTGTTTTTCTATAATCAAGTCGTCCTTTGATGAGTGGAACGGGGGAGCCCTTGTGCAAACACAATAATAAAAAATAAATATCTGGCGGTTAAAAGCAACTACAACATTGTGCTACATGAAACATTGAATTTAAATTGACACAACTGGGATAATCTAGAGCATCATGAGAACTTACCGAAGTGATAAATCTTGATGATCAAAGGTAACATTAAATTCAAGAAGGAACAAGTTACTATTGTTGTCATTTGTCAAGAAACACGGACCAAACAACCGAGAACACCCAAACCATAATTATTTACCCAGTGTTTAAAAAAACATGTAAGATTTTCTCACACAGATAATGAGAACATGAATACAAGATATACAAACGGCGGTGAGACTAGATACATAATCATTACGATCCGACTACAAGACGAACGATGACTCGTATACAATAAACAAACACTCTTCACACCAAGACAGCATGAAGATATACAGACTTTTAATGTAAATCTGTTTGCTCAACATCAACATATACAACACAAATACAAACCATAAAAATAAACTAAAACGACTTAGGAGATGACAAAGTGCAACATCCCAAAACAAACAAAGACATATACTCTTATTACTTGTATACTCGGAGTTATAAGGGCACAAAAAACCGTTCCCCCGAACCGGACCTGAGAAAAACCCGGAACCGATTATTTTTGTACCCATGTATATTATACACGTAACCGAAACCCGACCCTACCCGTATGGTATGGATGGATATACATTTTGAGCTTAATACCCGTACTCGAAACTCGTATATGATTTATACCCGAAAATACCTGCAACGGGATACCCTATACCCGATCCCGGTTATACCTTATACCCAACCCCGATTTCTTTTAATACCCGAATTTTTAAAGTATATTTGTATGCTTACTTACAACTTTATATTTTTTAGAAAGCATATTATAAAGCAAATAATTTGTACTTGAGTGAATTTATGTTATCGTAATTTATTTAAATAATATATATATATAAATTTATTTTTACAAATTATAAGCCAAATTTAATTTTTCAATGAATTTACTTTTGTGTAAAATAATAAAAAAAAAACTTAATTTTAAAACCGGGCATTAATACCCGGACCCATACTCGGTTATACCCGAACCCAATCATACCCTACCTAGGTACATAGGGTATGGATTTTCTCCTTCATACTCGTACCCGAACCCTACCTGGTTTCTCTCAATACCCGATCATATCCATAACCAGTATTAAAATAACCCGATTTGTGCACCTCTACTCGGAGCAGAGACCAAATAAACATAGCAACCCATAAGCTAAGCCCAAGTCTCCAACCAGCATCTCTTGTGTTGAGTTCAACAACCAAGCCCAAAAATTCCTAGCCCAACATACTAAGCCCAACTCAATATCCAAATTAAACAGACTAGTAAAAAAATCATAAACTATATGTTTGATTCATTGAATTGAAACTGAATATATTTCAACACATGCCTATTTTATGCCTTGAAAAAAGTTACTATGTGTTTTAAGCTGTAATTAGCTCATATATATAGCATCTTGCCCCAATGGGGTTCAAAAAAACTATTAATTTAACGAGATTACTCGAGTAAATTTTATAGTTATTTTAAAATATAAATTATAGTGTAAATAACTATGATGTTCATTTATTAAATTTACTATTCTTATCGATCGTTATTATGTACAATGAAAAAACGTAGGGTGCCAGTTAAAATGGGTTTGAGTAAAAATGAGTTCGGGTCAAAGAGGTCTATTTTGAAACTATCATAAAGTTGTTCGAGCCAAAACGAGTTTGGGTTGATACAAGTAACTTTTAGAAAGGAAAAAAATTGTATGTCTAGAACAAATTTGAAAACTTGAGGCTCTAGTAAAGAGGCATCGGAGGGAACACCTAAGGTTTTGTGTTATACTCACGATACCTCCCCGTTTCCCCTTTCTCCCACACCAACAGTCTGATGTTCCCTGTCATACACTCATACCTCACCTCCACATCAACTTTCTTCCTTGCAACTCTTCCAAAGCTTATTTTATTTATCGCGATGAGCATGAAGGTCATCCCCTCCACACCACTTTCCCTCTCTCTCACACCAGGGGTGGGGAACGGTGTGGTGTTCCCCGAGATCCCCACCTCCATGTCGGCACCCCGCGACACCATACCGTATCGTGTGTTGTTCTAGTAGTCCATAACTACTTAAAATCGTATGGATAATACCTTTGATTATACAAAGTTTTGAAAAAGCCATACGAACCAAACCATATTGAAATCACTATGCTTACACTAAAAAACACATAATCTTTCAGTGATCCGACTCAATATAACAAAAAAAAAGGTTTTTCAACTTGATAAAAAACTTTCTTGATGACACACATACAAACAGATAAACTATGACTCGGTAAAAAAAATTGGGTCCGTCACCAACCACAACTCAAGCATTCATCTAGATTAGACACATTGGCACACCCTCAACAATATTGATAAGAAAATTCTACACGACAACGATGATTGTAGTGGGGACGACTATAGGTGGTGGTGATAACTGGTAGATAATGGTAACAAACAACAACCGTAAGTGTTGCTTGTCTGTTTGGATTCATTTTAAGTTATCAAGTGTTATAAGAGTAAATTAGTTACTTTAAGTAGTCCCTAATTGACATGGATACAATTTTTTTTAACCCAAATGAATCTAACTAATGATGAATCCACCATATTGGATGTTGTTATTGGTTTGTGTTCGTACACATGATGTGAAAATATCACTTGTTTTTTTACATGATTAATAATTATTGAACTTATCTCGCACACCTAAATGTTTGTAAAATATATTGTTACATACAATAAACTTATAATACATAAAATAATAATAATAATAATATATTAATATTAAGACACAAAAATGGGCATTATGAGTTTATGACTACCAACATGAAGAAAATGGCAAAAGCACCACAATCAAATTGACCATCATACCCTTTTTGCATGATATGGTGAGTTGATGAGAGGCTTCTTGGAATGAGGAGAGTAATGTCAAAATTACACCAATAGTGGGAGGCAATAGATCATGGTTAAATTCCCACTAGCATCTTAAAATTAGTGAAATACACAATCAAGAAACCCATTAATTAATTTCCTATAATATGTCAAAAGGGATTTCAAATTCATAATAATGACAAACAAATAGGACAATTCATCCTCAACCCTTAACCCTAACATAACAAAGGACCCCTACACAAAAATTACATTAATTGAACAATGAACATAGTATCTCACTATACTACTTTTGAATTCACATTTATTGCTCAAAAAAAGGGAAAAACAATTAATACAAATCCACCCTCAACACTAACATAACAAAGGACCCCTACACAAAATGTCATGTTTACATATTTATTTGTACTTATTATCTCACCATATTACTTTTGAATCCATATTTTTTGCTCAAATAAGGGGGAAAAAAAAAGAATGCAAATTCATCCTTAACCCTAACATAACAAAGGACCCCTACACAAAAAAATGACATGTTTACACATATTTAACCATTCTACTTTTGAATTCATATTATCACTCAAAAAGAAAAAAAAAATTGAATACAAATTCATCCTTAACCCTAACATAACAAAGGACCCCTACACAAAAAATGACATGTTTACACATATTTAACCATTCTACTTTTGAATTCATACTATCACTCAAAAAAGAAAAAAAAATTGAATACAAATTCATCCTCAACCCTAACATGACAAAGGACCCCTACACAAAAATGACATGTTTACTCATTTATTTCACCATACTACTTTTGAATTCATATTATCACTCAAAAAAGTAAATATTCATTGAATACAAATATACCCTCAACCCTAACATAACAAAGGACCCCTACCCCTACACAAAGATGACATCTTTACACATTTATTTCAGCATAGAACTTTTGAATTCCTTTTTTTAAGAGCATCTCAGTCAGGGCTATACATGACCAAAGCTCGGTTGAAGTGGGATTCGAACATGAGCACTCCTAACACACAAAATGACATGTTTACACATTTTTATTTGTACATATTATCTCATCATACCACTTCTGAATCCATATTATTGCTCAAAAAGGAACAAAAAAATTGAATACATGAAGTAATGTGCAAACAAACATGCATTTGGTGGATAAACTTGAGAAGATAAAATGAAAATAGATATAATAATAATATAATAATAATAATAATAAAAATAAAAATAAAAGTACAGTCTGACACAATAATTGAGAAAACAAGATTCTTCTCATCAGGAGAGTCACCCCACCATCCCCACATTTACCAACCATTTCTCACAAGCTGCTAAAAAGGCCTGGTAGGTCACATACAAACACCAACAGTGTTTCAAGATTCATTGTGTTCTGTGTTTTTGTATGCACATGAATTTAATGATATAAATCCAGCATAACAAGATAAAAACATTGGTAAAAAGGTCAATTTTTATCAGAAGAAAAGGGATCTTTCAATGTTTCCAACAGTACAAAATATAAACAATCACTAGGACAAACACAAATTATTCTAAAGTCATTGGATCCCCTTTAATAAAGATAACCATCATTATCATTTATTATTATTTATCATTATTTATTATCCTCATCATCTTCTTCTTCTTCTACTTCCCCTGTTAGTAGATGATCTGTTACTTCTGTTACTGTTAGAACTTAGAAGCTCTTTTTTCTTATGTTACAGATCTTCTAATCTACATTTTGCACTCGGGTTTTCGACGGGACCCGCTACGCTTCTTTCTTTACAAACAAAACAAGAATAGGGGAGTTTAAGAATTAATTACTCTACTGTCCTCACATAAAGATTAAAATCTAAATTAAATCTAACCCTACCCATATCTTCGGTTGTGCTAATCTCGAATCCAAATCATCGGTTAATTAACTTTAACTCTTCTTCGCATCATCAAGTTTCACCCATTCGTATCGCCCAGGAAGTGGTTTGTCGTTCACCGGATCAAAGTTGTACCTACAAAACATAAATTAATCAATAAATCAAATTGAACAATATAATATTGCAGAAGTAGATAACAATGTCAACCCGTTTACTTATGAATTGGTTAAGACGAGTTATGTTTGATCTTTAATGGGTCAAACACGTATCTAATGATATTACAAACGGAACAATTTTTTTTTTACAGTTGATAATGACCCGAATGATACAAAAAGTCTACATAGTGACCCACACATGACAAAAAAACCCCATGTATTAATGCCTAGGATGTACAAAAAAACTGACCAAAAGGGGACAGGAGTGGATGTACATTGGTAATATTTCGAAAAAACAAAAAACGCTGAATTTAAGATAAAAAATAAACGCGTTCGAAGTCGTATTTGTGGTCAACAAATACAAAATCTAGCTTTTAAATTCATAAAACACTGATTGTTTACAAAAATTAAAAAAAAGAGAAATTTTGGACCAAAAGTATTTCCAGCTGCCATATCCAATCGGTCCATTTCAACACACACTAAAAATACCCGTCTTGACCTGAACCCGTTTTTTCACCTGTTGCCCAATCCTGGCCCAACTAGAGGTGGACAAATCGCTTTTTTTAGAAAAACGGTCCGGTTTTTTAACCGAGCTGTTTTTTTTTGGGCAAAAAAACCGGTTTGGACTGTAAACCGGTTTAAGGAGATGTGAACCTGAACTGGTAACAACCGGTTTGGGATTAAAAACACCGTTTTTTACAAACGAGCCAGTCTTTAACCGGTTTCAAAGACCGAGATAATAAATTGGTATCCGAACCATCGGGTCGAGTCGGTTTGAAACCGGTTTTTCAAAAACCGGTCTTTTTACAAACCGGATCAGGTTTTTTTCGGTTTTTTTTTTTGTACATGTCTAAACCCAAAGAGTCCATTTTGGCACCTCTAAGATTAAGAAGTAGACGTACTTTTCAATAAATAGCTGTTGCTGTTGCTTTTCTGGGCCCGTGAAGAATTCTTCCATTTCACTAGTTGACGGGATTTGCCTAGGTGATGTATCTTGTACTCTGTATTTGGCTTCGGTAGGTCTCGCTGACTTTGTGGACGAACCAGGAATCTTTATGGCATCGGGATCTCTAATCAAACTGCATGGTGTGCTCTCTCGTGTAGTCCTATTATCACAATGCAGCCAATATTATATAAAGTTTGGAAATTTAAGGAATTCATAGAATAAAACGGCTAAAAGGGGCAATTAAAAAGACAGAAAAAATTAACTCAAGATCCTCAGAACAGTTAAAGACAAAGTTAATGACACAACAAGAATAGCACATGCAGACAATAGCAGTAGCACAATCGTTGCTTAAATAGTTGATACAATGTTTGTTTCCTTTAGAGACAAACAAGCATCACAAGAATGGAATAACATTCTGAGAACAACAAGTTCCAAAGAGGTTTTTGTAAACATTACAGACACCACAGTAATAATTTTCACTAGATACAAGGAGTTAAGTATATTCAAGGTATAACTAAAAATAGATTTCTTTTAAGAGAATTATCTGCATGTTTAAAGACACCGATTCCTGCGGTATTATGTTTATAATATACAAAAGAAACCGATGAATAGAACCAAAAGAGAAGAACAATTCCTTGATGTATGAAAACTAATAATCTAATGTTGTTAGACCATTGCAAACAAACAAATTAGAAGGTTCAATGGGCTATAAAGTAACATAAATCAAGACTAATACTGTTTCTACATCCAATCTTAACAGTTAACAACACTTTTTGTTAATCAAAAGATAAGAAAACAACACAAAACTTTTCGGTTTCGATAAAACTAGCAAACCAAGTAAGCAAGAACATGATTTTTTAAGTTTTAACACTAAATTCAGCAATCAAGAAACAATCAAATATCAGCAAAGTCAGAAACTTGTACCTACATGAATCCTAAATTCACATTGAATAGTTTTTTACCCTCAATAATGAAGCAATGATTGAGGCACTCAATGAACATATAATTATATAAAACAGAGTTGATGTACCCAGAAACCATAAGTCATTTCTACCATGAAAACTCAGAACTTTTTACAGACATGGGGGAAAATAATACAGAAAAAAAAGATAACTTTTAAACACTTTTAAACTTCACTTTCTTAGCATACTCCGGATACAAACAGAGAATGACAGACAACTGAAAAGCCCTTTCATAAATCACTTTTCATGCATGTTTAATTGTTTATCACTTCATATCTACAAAGATTGCCAATTTGTTTTCAAAAAACTGAATAATATTTTAAGGTTATAAGCCTAATAAGCTTTAAATTTAACCAAACATAAAATGATTTAAATTTTTTTTTTTTTTTTTTTGCTCCTTTAATCAAGAAACCCTGATTTATGCATTCAGCTGAGCAAAAAATAAATTCATAACAAGCAAATAAATAAAAAAACTTTTATGATCAAACCCTATTTTATGCCTTCCACTGAGCTAAAAAAAATTACAGGCAGTTAATAAAAAATTCTTTTATGATTAAATTAAAGATTTAAAGAAACTCCATTGGTGAAAATATCTGATTTAAAAAACTGAATCAGTAAACACCACCTGCCTCTGATCATAGAATTTCACAGCATAAAAAAGGATTAAAAAAAAATCCTAATTTCCTAATTAAAAAACAAAAAACAAATCATCAAAATTTTAATTAATTAAAACACATAATCACACACAAAAAAAAAACAAAAAATATAAAAAAAAAATACCTTTCTCTTCCTTCAATCTCCACCATATTTTCCCCAATTGAACCTTCTTCATCACCAAATTCTCTACAAATGTCCTCTTTTTCACCCAATTTCTCAACAGAATTAACCAAATTAACCTTCAAATTTGACGAATCAACCTTTAATTTCACGGAATCAACAACTCCTAATTTTCTAGGGTTTACCGAATCAACACACGTCACCTTCTGTTTCTTCACCAAATTCGGCTTCACGAGCCGGCGGCTGCGTAGCTGGATATACGAGCCAGCTCCAACGGAAGAAACGGCGGCGTTTTGAAGAGCTAGGGTTTTCGCACGAGTGAGAACGCCGTTTAGTGACGGAACTTCCATTAGCGACACTTCACCTGACGTTTTATTCTTCCTCCTCATGTATTTGCCCATGTTTTGGGTCCGGTTGGTGACGGTTTGAGAGTTCCGGTGAGTTTTCCGGTGGGTTTATGATCGGAATGGTGTCGGAGAGTTTGGTTTCCGGTGGTGGTGGTTTGGAGCGGAGAGAGGAGCCGTTTGAAAGTTGAAAAATTGAAATGATTTTTTTTTAGCTTGTGTCCGTGTGTTGAATATATATATCGGGTTTTAATAACTATTTAAAAGGGTATTTATTTGAGGTTTTTATTTTTAAATTTAATTGTTATTGATGGAATTGTGTTATTGTTGTTGTTTTTTTTTAACGGTCAACAGAATCAATCTAGAGTACTTTTGGGGTACTCACTGTACAAACGAAGTACTCCGAGAATAACCCGAGTCCACCACTAATTCTGGGGAAAACCCAGTAACCCACATGCCCGTAGGCACGACAGTGAAATTATCAGTAAAACCCGTTGGTTCAAGGATCCAACCCAAGTTTCCTTGGGTCTTCTATCATTGCCCACCATTACTTCACTCTGCACCAAGTGGGAGTTAAACCTGCATCTCTCACAAAAAATGCAAACTCTCCACCACTTGATCTATAGATCATTGGCGTGTTATTGTTGTTTTATACTTAATAATAACTAGGATTTTGACCCGCCGCGCGTTGCGGCGGCGTCGAAAGTTAAAGTAACTCGTATTTATACTGTATATTTGACCCGACTCTTTACTTAAAAAAATTACATCGCAATCGAATGAAAACGTAGTATATTTGACCCGACTTGCTTTCAAGTATAGTTTACGAACGTACACAAAATAAGTAGAACATAGATAAAAAAAAAAGTATAATAATTTGTCCACGTTGCGGTGTAAAGTCGTAAAAGTCATTTAAACCAAAGGATGTGTCAAGTTATTAAGTAGAAAAGGTTAAGAAGGTCAAACTTGTCAATTACTGAAAGTTAGAAGTAAATGTGCAATTTACTTAAAGATAAGAGTTAATAGTGTTTCATGTCAAAAAATTAAGGGTGTAAAGTGAAAAAAGTTGAAAGTGTAAGAGCCTTAAAGAAATGAAAAATTCAAAAAACTTGAGGGTTAAAAGAGAAAGGTCTCCATCGACCTTTCTCTTTAATAATATATAAATATTTGAATTTATTTGGTTTTCTTTTATTGTTTTTATTTTTGTTTTTACATCAAATCATTCTTGTTTTTGAGAGTATGGTTTTCAAAAGGGTCTTGCTATTCACACACCCCCACCTACCCTTTGTCTATTCACACACCCCCCAGTGTCGAGCTATGGCCAGAGCGCGGCGTTTTGGTCCGGTCAACCTAGGGATGGCAATCAAACCCGAACCCGCTGGGTAAACCCGAAACCCGACACATTTGGGATGGGTTTGTGGTTGGTTAATCGGGTTTGGGAATGGTTTTTATTTTTTTCGCGGGTTTGGGACGGGTTAGGGATTTAGTGATATACCCGTTTACCCGACCCAATTACCCGATAAAGTGTACCCGTTTACCCGATATAGTTCTTTTATATTATTAAATATCTATCCATATGATACATCCATTTTTTACACATATAGGTATTCTATTCCGTATACATTATAGTTATTTGATACCTATTTTTATAATGACAATACAAAATGTAACCGGTTAGTAGTTACCCGATAGATACCCAATGGGTTTTGAGATGAGTATACCCAATGAGTAATCTTTTTAAATTAACGGGTTTACCCGAAACCCGCGGGTATACCCGATACCCGATGGGTATTTACCCGCTAGAAACCCAACGGGTTTTGGGACGGGTTTGGGACAAGCTTATCTAACCGGGTTTGGGTTTGGGATTACCTAAACCCGTCCCAAACCCGACCCATTGCCATCCCTAGGTCAACCAGACAAAAGACTGACGGGTGTCTGACGGGTCTGTTAACCTGACCAAAACGCCGAGCTTTGGCTACGTTTTGGTCCTGTCAACCAGCCAAAAGACTGACCGGGTGTCAGTCTTTTGTCTGGTTGACAGGACCAGACTGCGGCCAAAGCTCGGCGTTTTGGTCCGGTCAACAGACCCGTCAGACACCCGTGAGTCTTTGTCTGGTTAACCGGACCAAAACGCCGCGCTCTGGCTATAGCTCGACACTGGGGGGTGTGTGGATAGACAACATGGGTGTGTGAATAGACATGCCCTTTTCTTTTCAAAATTCGATTTTTTTTTTTGGTAAAAGGGTTTGTTCTTTATAGGGAATTTGAACTGGAATAATCTCACCTAAACCTTATTGGTCATTAATAATCTCATCTCATAATATTCCCTCTACCAGTTCCACCTTTCACCTATTTTTTCTACAATGGTCCCCCGTTAAAAAAGCTTAACTCCGTTAAGCTTTTTTTCCAAATTACAAACATTTTTTAGGGCTTTTGATTAGAACGACGATACGAGTCCATTGATGTAAAACGTGCCTCGAAACGGTGCTCCAAACGATGAAAACAGTGCTTCAATTCGGGTGTTTAAATTTCCAATTAACTAAAATCAAGTCACTTGGAGCACCATTTCGAATAAAGTTTTACATCAATGGACTCGTATCATCGTTCTGATCAAAAGCCCTAAAAAAATTTGTTTGTAATTTGGAAAAAAAACTTAACTCCGTTAAGTTTTTTTTAACGGGAAACAATTGTAGGAAAAATAGGTGAAAGGTGAGACTGGTGGAGGGAATATTTTGAGGTGAGATTATTAATAGCCAATAAGGTCTAGGTGGAATTATTACAAGTCAATTCCCCTTCTTTATAATAGATGTTTTTTATCATATTTATTTATTTAGATTAATTGTTATCGATAGAAATGGTATTGTATTGTTGTTCTTTTACATCAAACTAGGTTATAACCCCGTGTATTACACGGATTGAATAAATAAATTTTATATACTAAATAATAAAACATTATCTTTTTAAAAGCCTCCTTTATTGCACAGGTTGAAGAAAATTTAATTTTATATATTAAATAATAAAATAAGTTATATCTATAAGAACCATATGTATTGTATGGGTTGAATAAATGTAATATCATACACCAAATAATAGAAAAATTATATCTTTAAAACCATTGTATTACACGGGTTGAATAAATGTAACATTGTTTACCAAATAATAAAAAAAATATATTTTTAAAAACCCCCGTGTATTACATGGGTTGAATAAATATGATTTTATATACCAAATAATAAAAAAATATATATTTAAAAAAACTAACGGATTTTTTTATATTTAAAGCAGGATAAGATTGAATATTAATCTGAACTAACGGATTTTTTTATATTTAAAGTAGGATAAGATTGAATATTAATCTTTATTTAGTTAGTTAATATAAGATTAAAAAATTATATGATTGAATAGGTGGGAGGTTGTATTATGATAAATTGGTTAACCGTAAATATATTTTGGTGAATTTACCAATACAATCAAAACTGATTTGTATCAAAACCAAAAACCATAAAAATAAATAATGGTACCGGAATCAATATATTAAAAAAAATTAAACATAACTTGTAACAACCGTGATACTTGATCTATGTTCTATCCTTTCGCTTTATTTTCCATTGTCCTTATAACGCCCGGGAATTTCTGAAACTCGTAGAGCCTCGTATTCGGCAAAGCATGTTAATTTAAGTCTAGAGGCCTAAGGCCTTTATGTCTTTTGAAAAAAATTCATTTAATTAACTTTGGGAACACGGGGTTTGAAAATCAAAGCTTAAGGACCATATAGCAAAATTTGAAACTTAAGGGGTTTATATGTTTTTTGATCGACCAAGCAACTGGCAAGAGAAAGCTGCAAAATTTGAATTCCAAGTTATCATCATGAGTTTCGGTTTTATGGTTTGTGTTGATTTTGGCAGAAATCACTTCTAATATATGTAATTAATTTAGATTAAATATTATTATTTTTAGTATTATTAATAATTTTAATCAATTAAATGAGAGAATGACAAGTGTCCCAAAACAGGTTTCTTTTATTATATAGTATAGATCAGTCTTGTATTTGAAAGTATAGTTTTTTAAAATTTTCTTTTTAGGTTTTGGATAAGAAAAGTTTCTACTTTAAAAATATTTTTTTAAATCAACATTTTGATTTATACTTTTTTATATTTATCAAAATCAGTTTTTTTACTTAATTTAAAAAAATATTTTTTTGTTATATTTTTCGTTTCAGTTTTTTTATTTTAAAAATTTGTTTTTTAGTTATCTTTTCCGTTTCAGTTTTTTTTAAGACGTTGTTTAAATAAATGTGTTATAGTTATCTTTTATAGGGTTTTTTTTGTGTGTGTGTGAGAGAGAGAGAGTTTATCCTTTTGGAGTTTTGGTATTAAATCACCCGTTAAAAGGAAACATGTTCTTAACCTTTTTGCTTCTTGATATTGTATAGATCATAACCAAAAATATTTACATAAACGATATTTGTTTAGAAAAAAATAGCATGTAGTGATTGGTGATAATGTGGCATATAATGTTTTATTAAAATTAATTTGGCAAGATATCATATTAATAGTTCTTTCTAATTATTCTTTATAACTTTTAAAAATAATATAATAATACTATAATGAACATAAATGCAAAAAGTTTGTGTTTTTTTTTTCTTTTTGTTACCTATGTCTATGCCTGTATATTTGTTTATATTTAATAAAGGCATATTAACAATTAACATTAACATTAACAATAATAATAAATATCGCAAAAGATAAAAACAAACAAAGTTTGTTAGTAAAAATCAATAAACTAAATGGATATTGTAAGTGATTTAATATTTGACATTAATGTTTATACGAAGATATACTTAAAACTACGTGTAACACTTGTGTTATTTAAAAGAAAAGAATAAAAAAACATGATTAAATCAATTCTTATGAACTTTATAACTTGTTTATTATTTTTTTTAGGATCACATATGATTTACAATTACTGTTCACACCTTCATTAGATTAAAACGTATATTTCTAAGGGTATTTATTTGTGTGGTGATCTTAAATGCATATTATCATCCATAAAATATTGATAAGTATCCTTCTAGCCATTCAAATTAATGTTTTTTTATAATATGTTATTATTTATTTTTTCAAATATTATTAGTTGTATAATTATATTGTTGTTATTCTTTATTTTTCAAATATTATTACTTGTATAAATATATTGTTAGTTGTTACCATCAGATTAGATACTTAAGATAATACTTTGATTTACTTTGATTATTATATTAGATATTTAAGATTAAGATAATACTTTGATTCAGAAAAAAAATAAACAATTATCCTTTCAATATTATTCAGATTCTAATAAAAAAAAACTTTTTATTAAAAATGATGTCTTAGTAAGAAACATTTTTTTTTGTTTAATTTTGATAAAAACAATAATCTTTATCTAATTTTTCAAAAATATTTTATAGATATCTTTTTAATTTCATTATCTACAAAAATGTATTACAATTATTTCAATATCTAAAAAAATTGTCCTACAATTACTAAAATGTTTTTTTTTTCACTAAATATATTATGATTTCATTATGTATGAATGTATCCTACTTTGTAAAAACATTACAATTAACTCGATAGTTGTAATAGAAAAAAGTTTATAAAAATACTAATTTTAAATAAAAAGTATTTATTTTTATTATTTGCTCCTTGTCTTTGACGTTATTATTTCTATTTTAAATGATATAAGGACCTGAAATTGACTCTTATGATCTTTTCAAAACAAGCCTTAAAATTTTGAAACTCTATAGTAAGTTATTTAATAAATTTTGTTACAATTTGATATCAACTTTAAAGTTGTAGTCTTATTGCATCAACTTTAAAGTTGTATTCGTATCGCTCTCTATCTCTTTAGAGACAAATAAGATTTGGCCTCATTTCATTATCTACATAGTACATACTCATCATTAAAATTGATACGAGTGAGACTTTACAGATATGTTTGTTCGTTTTTAAAAGTTTATTATTTGGCAAGCTAACAAATTCAAATCATTCAATACGATAGTAGAAAATTGAACAAGTAATAAAATACGTAGTAACCTTAATAAACAAAATAATTATATGATACATGAGTGTGAGAGAGAAATAAGTTGTAAATTATTTAAAAGCATTGGCGTAGCTTTGCGGGGGCGGGAGGGGGCGGCCGACTCCCCGAACTTTTCGCTCAGTAGTGGAGAGGATGTAGTTTTTGTATAGAAATTTTTTGGTATATACGTTTTTTACCCCCCGGTTTTATATAAATTTTTGGTTATATACGTTTTTGACACTTCGGACAGAAATCTCAAACTTCGTCACGGTTTAAAAGAAAGGAAAAAGAACTAGGATAATATAAATATGCATAGGAGACATGTTAGCAGTCATAAATGAATGAAGAGCATAGATATTATATGAAAACTTTTGTAGCTCTCGTAACCAGAAGAAGAAAATAATGTATTGGACACGTAGTTTTCATAATGACAATAAAAATAATATTGTGAATCTTCTTGGAAATAACATAGAAAATAAAATAACATAAAATTGCAGGATTTTTTTTTCACAAGGATTTATTAAAATTAGAACGTTTTGTTCTAAATTTTGTGATTTAACACAACGCAACATTCATGTGTGGTTCAACGTTTTTATGTTTTGTTTTACGTTTTATTCTAAATTTTGCGAGTTAACATTACGCAACGTGCATGTGTGGTTCAACGTCTTTATGGTCGTCTAATTTTTCCCGTTTGATAGGTTCATCGTGACACACGGGTCCTAAATCAACTTAGTTATTATTTTCTATGTTTTATGTTTCGGTCTAATTTCTCCGCATTAACACGTCGCAACTTCAGTGTTGGTAGTCGTTGACAGTGCTGTGGCCTTGGTGCTATTTGTCACGGTTTTACGCCCCACCGCAACGCCGGGGGATTAATACTAGTTAACTCTAAAATTGACCACAATAAGATGATATAACTCCATTCATATTGTATGTTATCTGGAAGGGGATTTTGATAATTTCAAGTATAACATAAGGGTACTTGGATCTTGTATGTTAACTTGAAATTACAAAAATACCCTTTCAATTAACATACAATATGGATGGAGTTAGAGCCGGGTAGCAAACTGGCGACAAGATCGAAACATCAAGAAGGAAAATGGCGGTTTTTAAATGATTGAGGCAAAACCGTTAAAGTGACCAAACCGAAGTAAAACAGAAGTTAACTCTTGTAACTATTAAAACACTGAGGTTTACAATATCTACAAACTACAGAGACCACCAGACATTTATTTAACTCTAAAAGGAAACGTGCGACAAGTTGTGTTTGATGTGAAGTATCTAAGAAAAACAAGAGAGCATATTCTATTTATTCTATTAGAAATTTAAAAACAAGAAAGAAAGGGGAAACGAGATGAGACTATTCTTCTTGTTATAATCAATTTAGAAGAAACTTTATATATAAAACAATGTATTTTGTATTTAAACGAATATGATTCAGTTAATGGGCATAATTTAATTTAATATTTTGTCACTAGGGGATTTAATTTAGTTTAAATGTTTTTAAGTTATAATGTGATTATTTATAAATCTAATAAATGATTTAAGTGAAATAAAAGTGAGGGAGGGGTTTTGATCGGTCACCCCACCACAGTAATTTTTCTCCTCACCACTATCTATTATAATCCATATATGTTTTTTTATTTTGATTTAGCTCATTTAGTCTTATAAAATATTAACATCTATAGAGAAAAATATAAAGATTGAAAAATATAAAGATTGAAACACAAATAAAAGATGATCCCAACACCCTCAAAACTCACAACAAATACAACACAAGCGTAAAAGAAAGCTTTGAATGATAAAAGTTCGGTTTTGCTACTCATTTTATGTACAATTTGAGTCACTCGAGTCTTCTCCGGCACTACACGCTGCTTGGGCTATTGTACAATGTGAGACATACGAGTTTTCTAAGGGGAAACTCATACTATATTTTAGGGCATGGGCGTAGGATAATAGGGGCGTGAGGGGGCTGCCGACCCCCCGAACTTTTCGTTCAGTAGTGGGAAGTATGTAGTTTTCATATAGAAATTTTTGGGTATATACGTTTTTGACCCCCCTGGTTTTATAGAAATATTTTGGTATATACGTTTTCGACCCATCGGTCGAAAATCTCAAGCTTCGCCACTGTTTTAGGGTACTTATGGGAAACCAAACCTCAACAACCATTCTTTTTCTTCCACACTCTTGTTATTTCCTCTTGTTTCAATTATAACCAATACCTTAATCTTTTCATTTCGTATTGTAATTTAACTTTAAGTTGTTTTATATAACTTTATGAATGGTGTCCCTAGAAAAATGTTTATGGATCGATTCAACCTAACCCGCATTATAAAAAAAAATTGTATCGACTCAACCTTGTTTTGACCCATTACTTAACCCGCGCAACCCTCTTACTTTTATGCGGATACACTCCTCATGTATATGCCATTGACAAGGGACACCCTTCTGTATTTTAAAGTCAAGCTTGATTATAAAGTCAACTTACCAACTGCCAGAAGAAAAGCAATCCCTTGATTCAGTGACGAAGCTTGAGATTTTCGACGGGGTGGTCGAAAACGTATATATCCAAAAATTTCTATACGGAAGTAGTGGCGGATGTAGTGTATTATTAGGGGTGGCACCCGCTACCTCACAACTTTTCCGGCAAAGTGTATTTTTTTTGTTACGTTTTTTTTTTTATATTACACTACCTCTGAAATAAATTTATGTTGCTACTCGAAATTAAAAAGTCCAACACATTTATCATCTAAAAGTTTTATTAAAAACTCACTACACAATCATCTAAAAGTTTTATTAAAAGCCCACTTGTCACGACCCCCGTCCCGGTTTTACCTGGTTCGGAAGCCGCGGGACAGAAATTCCCGTGGTATTTATTATTTGAGTTTGACAACGGAAGATTTTACCAGGATCTTTTAAACTCGAAAATGCCCGATTATTTTATTTCATAATTCGGGATAAACCCCGTAATTTACAAAAGAGGAATTTCACAAGTAAATTCCCTGATTTACAAAACATGTTTATTCATTTTAACTGAGCCACCTCTTCAAGCTTGTTAGTGCTCCGTAGCACGTTTTTCTTGATTCACAGCAGGTCGCCTGAAACATGTTTTAAAAACATTTTATCAGCGGGGAAATACTGGCGAGTCATTCAAGTATGTAAAATGACACATTAATTATTAATTACAGCATAAAAGCGATTACAATGGCTTCTATCTTATTTTTATCTGGCGTCGTGTCACCTGGTGACGATGGTCATACCACTATTGGGTCATTTCCCCCAAGTAGTGATGATTATCACTGTTAGGATTTATTAGCCTAACCGTGAGAAATTAGTAATGTGCACAATACCCCAATTAGCCAGTGATTCAAGATAACCACGACTTAATCCCTGTAATTATAACTTTTAAAAATGATTGGAGTATTGTAAAATACTGTTGATAAAAAGAGAATGACTCACATTGCAAGTTTAACGGGCAGAGTTTAGCCTACTGATTAGCCTTGTAACCTAATTTAAATAACAATGCATACGAACTAGGTCAGTAACTAATACAGCATTTACGATAACTCACGAGATTAAAACCCTCACAACGAATGACAAAGTGCTATACTTAAACATCCGTCGAATTCACGACTAATGACAAAGTATGGCCCTAATGTGGGCAGCACTTAAACATCCATCGGATAGTTTCAATCGATCGGACATTGAATTGTAGCAGCGATCGAGTTAATACCCTGTATCGTAGCAGCGTTTCACTACCGTGAATATTATTTTCGACTTTTGAGCAGTATACTTCGTGTTTTAGATTGAAATTTCGACACCAAGGAACTGCTCGTAACCCATTCTATTTATAGCTGAAAAATGGGTCTTACGCGGCCCGCATAAGACCCTTCAAGACCTTTACGCGGCCCGTGAGGGACACCTAGTCGTAGACTAGGGCTAGCGTGTCATCGGTAGGCATGCCACGTGTGTGACACGTGGACCGGGAACGCTTATCCAGTCAACCAAGCTTTGACGCGGCCCGCGTAAGGCTAAGGTTACCTTTACGCGGCCCGCCTGAGAACCAAAAACTTTGTTTTCTTGATTTTTTATATGGATTAGGGTTTCAGGGGTCCGGGTTTTTATTTACGGGTCGTTTTGGGACATTTTTGAAAGTCCTTACATCCTCCCCACCTTATTTAAAATCTCGTCCTCAAGATTTACTGAAATATGTGAGGATACTTTCGCTTCATCTCCGATTCCAGCTCCCAAGTGTATTCAGGTCCTCTCTTTAAATCCCACTTGACTTTAACTAGTACCAACCTTTTGTGCTTGAGAAACTTAATCTTTCTGTCTTCTATTTGCAGTGGCTTCTCTACAAATTTTAACTTTTCGTTTACCTCTATATCTTGAAGAGGTACTACCAGTGATTCATCAGATAGACATTTCTTGAGGTTGGATACATGAAATGCGTCATGTACTCCAGCCAACTCTTCTGGTAGTTGTAAATGATAAGCGACTGGTCCTATACGTTGGATCACTGGAAATGGTCCTACGTACCTCGGACTCAGCTTTCCTTTCTTACCGAACCGAATTACTCCTTTCCAAGGAGAAACCTTTAAGAGTACCTTGTCTCCAACTTGAAACTCTAGTGGCTTGCGTCGATTATCGGCATAACTTTTCTGGCGATCTCGCGCCGTTTTCAGTCTTTCCTTGATTTGAGTGATCTTGTCGGTGGTTTCTTGCACAATCTTGGGACCTGATAATTGACTTTCTCCTATTTCTGCCCAGCAGACGGGAGTTCTGCATTTACGTCCGTACAGTGCTTCAAATGGGGCAGCTTCGATACTTGAATGATAACTATTGTTATAGGAGAATTCAATTAAGGGTAGATGGTCATCCCAGTTTCCACCAAAATCTATCACACATGCCCTAAGCATGTCTTCCAGGGTTTGGATAGTTCTTTCACTCTGTCCGTCTGTTTAAGGATGGTATGCAGTGCTTAAATTTGGTCGAGTTCCCATGGCTTCTTGGAAACTAGTCCAGAAATGTGAAGTGAAACGACTATCCCTATCCGATACAATGGAGAGTGGGACTCCATGTAAGGATACTACTTCATCTATATACAGCTTTGCTAACCTTTCCATGCTAAAGGTTTCTTTCATAGGTAGAAAATAAGCTGATTTGGTTAATCGATCCACAATTACCCAAATCGCGTCATTACCTTTTCTGGTTTTGGGTAACTTAGTAACAAAATCCATTGTTATGAGTTCCCATTTCCACACAGGCATTTCTAGTTGTTGTAGTAGACCTGAAGGTTTCTGGTGTTTTGCCTTAACTTGTGAACAAGTAAGACACTTAGAAACATATCTAGCTATGTCCTTTTTCATTCCTATCCACCAGAAGTTATTTCTTAAATCTTGGTACATCTTATTGTTACCAGGATGCATGGTATACCTAGATTTATGGGCTTCCTCTAAAATCTTATTTCTTAATTCTCCCTGCTTAGGTACCCAGATTCGTTTCTTATGGAATCTCCAAATTCCATCACTTCCTTGTTCCAATTCCTTTATTCTTCCTTTCATTCCTTCAGCATCATCTTTGATTGTTGTTTCTTGAATATTCTTCAGTTGTTCCATTAAGTCTAATTGTAAACTTAATCTAAGAGCACGAACTCGTCGTTGTTTCTCATGATACTTACGACTTAAAGCATCAGCAACTACGTTTGCTTTTCCTTCGTGATATTGAATATCACAGTCGTAGTCACTTAAAATTTCCATCCATCTCCTTTGCCTCATGTTTAATTCTTTTTGCCCAAATATATATTTTAAGCTTTTATGATCTGTATAGACAGTAAACTTACTTCCGTACAGATAATGTCTCCAAATCTGAAGGGCAAAAATTATGGCTCCTAACTCTAAATCATGAGTCGTATAGTTTTCCTCGTGCGTTTTCAATTGTCTTGAGGCATACGCAATTACCTTCTTGCGTTGCATTAGCACACATCCCAATCCTAGCTTTGAAGCATCACAATATACTTCAAAATCTTATGTTCCTTCTGGTAAAGCTAGAATTGGAGCATTTGTTAACTTTTGCTTTAACATTCTAAAGGCCTCTTCTGGTCTAGGTCCCCATTCAAACTTAACTGCTTTACACGTTAGCTTAGTTAATGGTACAACTATCTTGGAAAATCTTTAATAAACCATCTATAATATCCGGCTAACCCTATAAAACTTCTAATTTCCATAGTTGACTGCGGAACCTTCCATTTGGTGATCGCTTCTATCTTAGAGGGATCTACGTGAATGCCTTCGTGATTCACCATGTCCTAAAAATTGTATCTCTTGTAGCCAAAATTCACACTTCGAGAATTTGGCGTAAAACTTCTCCTTTCTTAACAAAGTTAAGAGTACATGCAGGTGCTCACAATGTTCCTCCTGACTTTTGGAATAAATAAGTATATCGTCGATGAAGACAATTACAAATTTATCCAAGTACGGTTTACAGATCCTATTCATCATGTCCATGAATGCTGCAGGAGCATTTGTTAATCCAAATGGCATGACTGTAAACTCGTAGTGACCATACCTAGTTCTGAAAGCAGTTTTAGGTATGTCTTCTTCTTGTACCTTCAACTGATGGTATCCGGAGTGTAAGTCTATCTTAGAAAAATATCTAGCTCCCTGAAGTTGATCAAAAAGATCATCAATCCTGGGTAATGGGTATCGATTTTTAATTGTAACCTTATTCAATTCCCTATAATCGATACACATTCTCATCGAACCATCTTTCTTTTTCACAAACAACACTAGAGCTCCCCACGTGGATGAACTAGGTTGTATGAATCCTTTACTTAATAATTCATCTAATAGCTTTTTCAATTCTAGCATTTCGGTGGGTGCTAACCGATAAGGTGCCTTGGCTATCGGTGTAGTTCCAGGAATTAGATGAATTCTAAATTCTACTTCCCTATCAGGTGGTAATCCAAGTAGTTCTTCTGGGAATACATCTGGGTATTCGGATACTACTGGAATTTACTTAAGTTCCTTATTTTTCATGTTAATGATTACCGAAATCATATACACTACTTCGTGTTTTCTTGAATAACTGGCCAACTTCATTACCGAAATGAATTTCAGTGGCTTTCGTGGCTTATCTCCTGTAATCACCACTAATTCTCCTGTGGCCTGTGGGTGTATGAATTTCTATGGAATTTTTATCACAGAGAATTCGAGCATGGTTGGCTACTAACCAATCCATTCCTAACACAATATCGAATCCAGCTAAATTCATATGTAACAGGTTTGCAGAAAATTAATGACCTAAAAGTTCTATTTTTTCCTTCTCGCAAAACCTTATCTATGTTAACAGAATTCCCATCTGCCGTTTCTACTGTAAAAATCTGCCTAAGGTTGGTTAAGGGTAATTAAGAGCTTGGCAGAATGAAGTATTTATAAAACTTTGGTTTGCACCAGAGTCAAATAATACTTTTGCATAAACGTCGTGAACTTGGAACGTACCAGCTATCACATCAGGGATTAGCTCTGCTTCCTGAGTAGTTAATTGGAAAGCTCTTGCATTTTTCTTGGTAGTTCCTTCTGCAGGTTTGGCTTTGTTATCAGTTGGTTTGACCAATTTCGGGCAGTCTGGCCTAAAATGTCCAGCTTCTCCACAATTATAGCAGATTGTGGATTTCTTCTTCCTGCAGTCTTCTTCTTGATGCCCCGGAATTTTGCAGAAATTGCAATACCCTTTGCATATTCTAAAGGAAAAATTACAAGTTTTGTCCTTTATCTTTAGGGTACTTTACAGGCGGTGTCCTTTTTTCAAATGTTGACAGACGGTGTCCTTTAGTAGGTATTTTGTTACAAGTTTTGTCATTTAACCCTAACCCAGTTAGATTTTTTTGTTAAATCTTATTACACATGGGTAATTTAGTCTTTTTACTTATTTAAAGGACAAAACTTGTAATTTATTCTTTAAAAAATATTTCAAAAAAAATATATTATATATATATATATATATATGTATAACAATAGATATTTATCTCTCCTCCCTCCCCCTCCCCCTCTCGCTCCCTTCACCTACCACCACCGTCTTCACCAACACCACCATATGCCGCCGCCGCCACCACCGTCTTCACCATCACAAAATTCTCTAACCAGATATCTGATCATCCACCACCACTACCATTACTACCATCACCACCACTCTCTATCTCTATCACAGCCGTAACCCACCTCTATTAAGAACAATTCTGATCCGAAACCAAATCATTGAACAATCTGTACATTATAATGAGTAATTAAATGAAATCGCAAACCTGACCACTAAACATCAATTAACAAGTTCTTCAATATTTAAAGAAGACGAGCCATTAGTCAAGAACCCGTCAACAGAAGGGTGGCTCAGCACCTCTTCTTGTGAACACCAGCTTGTTAAATTAAGCAATTTGTGTATAAAAACACCACCTACACAGCCTTCACCCACCACCACCATGAGTAACTACCAACCAACCCACCACCAAACCCTCGCCACAACCTCCCACCTGAAACCCCTGCCGACTTCCCACCGGAAACCCCCGTCGCACCTGAAACCCCCCGCCAAACCTGAAACCCCCTGCCGACTTCCGCACCTAAACCCTTCTGTCTCTTCTCACATTTCTCTCCCACTGGTGAAATCAACACAAAACCCTATCTGTTCATGGTGAATCAACAAATCACAAAACTCACATATCTAAGAATGGAGCCAGAACTGAGATCGAAGTGGAGAAGGAGCCGAGCCGGAGTTGGGCGGTGGTTGTAACCGGAGATCTAGTTGCTCTGACAGGTGCTATTAGGGTGAGTGGTGGTAGTGGTGGGGTGAGTGGCGGTAGTGGTGGGGTGAGTGGTGGCGTACGGTGGGTGTGGGTGAAGACGGTGGTCAGATTAGTTGACAGAGAGGGTGTGGGACAATGGCAGATGGTATGGGTGGGGGATGTTGGGCAGAAGTGTGTAGAGAGAAGGGTGGCGGTGGTGACGGTGATTGGGAAAGTGGGGAGGGTGATAAAGGTGAAGGCTAAGGTGGTGGCAGATGATTGTGGTGGTGGTCTGAGATGGTTGTGGTAGATGAAGGTTGAGGAAGAGAGAGTACTGTGTGTTTAGAGATAGAGAGATTTCTTAATTTAAAGAAAATTGTTATTAGTTTTTTATAAATTCTTTTTGTTTTATATATTAAAAGGATTTATAATAAATAGGTACAAAGACCAAACTACCCATGTTTGACCAGATTTAACAAAAAAATCTAACTGGGTTAGGGTTAAAGGACAAAACTTGTAACAAAATACCTACTAAAGGACACCGCCTGTCAACATTTGAAAAAAAGGACACCGCCTGTAAAGTACCCTAAAGATAAAGGACAAAACTTGTAATTTTTCCTATTCTAAAATGCTTTCTTGTGCAGATATTGCAAAATGGAATAGTGGAAGATTGCCCAGTTCCCTTTTTCTTGAAATTGCTACGGTTACCCATACGGAATCCCTGGGTAATATTTTGGGCCACTTCCTTTTTCCGGGTTTCTTCTCTTGTGTGTACCAGTCCGTCAGTTTAGCTAATTCCACAGCATCGTCAATAGTGCGGGGTCTCGCAGCTTTGACAATATCACGGATTTCGCCAATCAATCCCCAAATATAACGGGTCTCGCAGCTTTGACAATATCGTTTTGGGACATTTTTTAAAGTCCTTACATCCTCCTCACCAAAACTACTATTTATTATTATATTTAGTCCAATAGGAAACCCTAATTAAGACACCCAAGTGATTCTGCACAAACCCTAAAATTTTCAGAACAATCAGAATCAGGATCAGGGCCCCTAAAACTCAGGGGGGTATTTCCTAGTTACGATTATCCACATAAATAGCTGTCCAATTCGAATTTTAAGAAACTGTCGACTCAGCTAAGCTAAGCTAATCTCACACGTGGCAACACTATGAGCATGAGGTGTCCCTTACGGACCGTAAGGGTTAAGTCTTACGGTCCGTAAGCAATGTGAAATTTTGACTATAAATAGCAGGCATTGGCATTCGAATTTTGACACTTGAACGACGTAAAACTTCGAAATATACACTGAGTTATGCTCTGTTTACCACAATTAACACACACAGATCACTAATCGACGCCGCAATCAGGGTAATAACTCGATCGCTGATACGATTCAATGTCCGATTGATTAAAATATCCAATGGATGTTTAAGTGCTGCCCACATTAGGGTTATGCTTTGTCATTCGTCGTTAATTCGATGGATGTTTAAGTATCGCACTTTGTCATTCGTTGTGAGAGTTTGATCTCGTGAGTTATCGTAAATGCTGTATTAAGTTACTGACCGAATTGTGTGCCTGTTATTAAATTTAGGTTAAAAAGGCTAATCAGTAGGCTAGGCTCTGCTCAAATTAAATCTGCAATGTGAGTCATTCTCTTTTTATTAACTATTTTACAATACCTCAAATTATTTTAAAAAGTTATAATTACAGGGACTAAGTCGTGGATATCTTGAATCACTGGCTAGTGGGGTATTGTGCACATTACTAATTTTCTCCCAGTTAGGTTCATTGACCTACTAGGGATAATCATCACTATTTAGGTTCATTGACCTAATAGTGGTATGACCATCATCACCATTGTGACATGGCGCCAGATAAAAATAAGATAGAAGCCATTGTAATCGCTCTTATGCTGTAATTAATAACTATGCATCATTTTATGTAAATAGAATGATTCACTAAGTATTTCCCGCTGACAAAACCTTTTTCAAACATGTTTCAGGTGATCTGTTATGATCCAGGAAAAGTGCAGTAAAGCACTACAAGCTTAAGGAAGTGGCTCATGATAAAATAAAGAAACATGTTTTGTAAAATAAAAGATTTCTCCGTGAAATCTCAAGATTGTAAATTACCGGGGTTTTATCCCGAGTTGTGAAATAAAATAATCGGGAAATATTTCAGTTTTAAAAAGATCCTGATGATAAACTTCCGCTGTTAAACTCAATTAATTAAATACCACGGGATTTCTGTCCCGCGGCTCCTGAAACGGGTCAAACCGGGCAGGGGGCCGTGACAGAAAAAGGTGGTATCAGAAAGCTTTAATGCAAATCCTTTAAGCCAATTAAGTATTTAGAAAATACTTTAAGCTTTAATGCAAATCCTTTAATGCAACAAATACAACACATAGAAAATACTTTAAGCTTTGTACATATAATCATCTAAGCTTAAAGGATTTGCATTAAGCTTTAATGCAAATCCTTTAAGCTTTAATGCAAAACCGAACTGATCGAGCCACTGATTTAAGCCAATTAAGTATTTAGAAAATACTTAATTTTTATTAATTGCTATTTTGTGATTATATGTTTTATTATCTAACTAATTTTGTACAGTATGGGCACATCTTTATATGCTAGCCAATATAGCAATTAATGCAAATCCTTAAATAATTTAACCCAAATTTTAGCACCTTTATTAACTACAGTCTAGAAACCTTATTCAGTAAATAAATAAATTTATAAATAAAACCTAGTGTGTTTAATTTTCAGTTGTTTTGTAGTTACACAGTCTGGAATAATATTTAAAGGTTTTCTATAAAAATTTTGTTATAATGGTGTGTATTTTGCTAAACAGCATGAGTGACTTGTCTGACGCCCTTCAGAATTTAAATCTCTATCCAGTAAGAATAGAGGTTTCTAGAGATTTCAATAGGTATATACCAGACATAGAAGAACCTATAGAATTCAACGCTTTACCTCTCGAGAAACCCAAGCCTAAGAAAATGGAAATTGGGAAAAGCTCTAGGCAAATTGAGGGGTTACCATCTCAGGAAGAGCTAGATTTTATAATGGCAAGCTATAATACTATTAAGCCTGTTAATGAAAATGTTTTTATTCATTCTCTTGAAACACAACTACCAATGAACTTAGAACCAGCTATTCCAAACCCTTCAATCCACTCGCAAATAGACGAATGGTTGACTAATGAAATACAGTTACAAAACAATCCCTATAAGCTTTTTCCTCAGTTCAATCCAGAACCTTTACCAAATCCACCAATGAGTAACGAGAATATGGCTGAACTCCGCCACTTTGGTGAAGAACTAATAGATACTGGGAATAGGATCCAAGAGATTGGGGGACAGATCTCCTGGAAATATGATGAGAGGAAACGCCGTTACTAGAATATCATCTGACAAAGAATAGGGGATTTATGGAACTGTGATTGTGTAATAGTAATAGTAAAATCAGTATGTGTAAAATAAATAATAAAACGGTTGTATATAGAAGCATGATATAATCTATAAAACAAATAAAATTTTAGAAAATTTACAATTTTGTTTGTATATTCATTTACGTGATTATGTGCAATTAATTGTGACATTGGATTATTTCTTTCATACTAATTATTTATATATCAATTAGATATCAGATGGAAAACGCTAATAATGAACCAGTTAATGAGGTTAATCAATCTGAGCAACAACCGGGGGATCAATATATGACTAGGCAGGATATAGAAAATATCGTTGCTCAAGGGATAGCCAACGCTATTCCAGCAATAGTTGCTCAAGGGATAGCCAACGCTATTCCAGCAATCGTTGCTGCTGTTAAAAATCCAATCGAACCGCAACAAATCGTTCCTAGCAAACGAATTTCTGAAGATAACTTCAGTAATAGCATAAACGGAGGCAATAATCATACTAATCATGAGAATGAACCACGGCAAGCTCCTCCCCCTAATAAAATGAAAGCTGCAACGCCTGGTTGCACTTACAAAGAATTTCTTGCTTGTAAACCCACTGATTTTGCAGGCAATGAAGGAGCGACTGCGGCACTACGTTGGTTAGAGAAAACCGAGGTAGTAATTTCCATAAGTAAATGTGCTCAGGATGATCAGGTCATGTACGCGTCAAACCTTTTCAAAGAAGGGGCGCTTGAATGGTGGAATACGGTGTTACAAGCAAAAGGAAGAAGGATGGCGTATGCTATGAACTGGGAAGAATTTAAGAGCTTTGTAGAAAGAAAATTATGTCCCGAGTATGAAAAGGAACAAATGACAAATAAGTTTCTAACTCACCGGATGGTGGATGTAGATTGTCGAGGGTATACTTCGACATTCTTCGAGTATGCTCGAGTGGTACCAACCCTGGCTTCGCCAGAGCCGGTACTTATTTCTCGTTATATTTGGGGATTGATTGCCGAAATCCGTAATATAGTCAAGGCTGCGAAACCTCGCACGATTGATGATGCGGTGGATTTAGCCAATACTCTGACTGACGAATTAGTACGGACAAGAGAAGAAAATAGAAGGAAGGAAGTAGCCCAAAAGATTACCCAAGAATTCCGTCCGGGTAACCATAACAATTTCAAGAGAAGAGGGAATGGGCAATCTTCCACTAGCCCATTTTGCAATTCTTGCAAAAGGAAGCATTTTGGAAGATGCAAAGGATATTGCAATTTTTGCAAAATTCCGGGGCATCAAGAAGAAGACTGCAGGAGGAAGAAATTTTCAGTCTGCTACAACTGTGGAGAAGCTGGACATCTTAGGCCAGATTGTCTAAAACTGAACAAACCATCTGACAATAAAGCCAAACCTGCAGAAGGAGCAAAAAGGAATGTAAGAGCCTTCCAACTGACTGCTCAGGAAGCAGAGCTCATTCCAGATGTGATAGCTGGTACGTTCTTAGTTCACAACGTTTACACAAAAGTATTATTTGACTCTGGTGCAAACCAATGTTTTATAAATACTTCATTCTGCCAAACTCTTAACTTACCTTTAATCAGCATTAGGCAAATTTCTACAGTAGAAACGGCATATGGGAATTCAGTTAAAATAAATAAGGTTCTGCAAAACGTAGAAATAGAACTTTTAAGTCATAAATTTTCTACAACCCTATTATCTATGAAATTAGTTGAATTCGATGTTGTGTTAGGAATGGATTGGTTAGTAAACAATCATGCTCGAATTATCTGTGATAAGAATTCTATAGAAAATTTTGCAACCACTAAAGAAGTAATAATGATTACAGGAAATAAGCCATGTAAACCCATAAAGTTCATATCAGTAATGAAAGTTGCTAATTATGAACGAAAGCAAGGAATAGTATATATGATTTCAGTAATCATTAATACTAAAGATAAAGAACTTAAGGAAATTTCTGTAGTTTCAGAATACCCAGATGTATTCCCAAAAGAGTTACCAGGATTACCACCAGATAGGAAGGTAGAATTTAGGATTCATCTAATTCCAGGAACTATATCGATAGCCAAGGCACCTTATCGGTTAGCACCCACAGAAATATTAAAACTGAAAAAGCAATTAGATGAATTATTAAGTAAAGGTTTCATACAACCTAGTTTATCCCCGTGTGGGGCACCAGTGTTGTTTGTAAAGAAAAAGGATGGTTCAATGAGAATGTGTATTGATTATAGAGAATTGAATAAAGTTACAATTAAGAATCGATACCCATTACCTAGGATTGATGATCTTTTCGATCAAACTTCAAGGAGCTAGATATTTTTTAAGTTATATCTTATAATAGGCATCCGTACACACTGGTTATCTTACAAAAGTTTTATTTTTAAGTTATTACACATAATTATATTTTTATGATTATATTATTATTATTAAACACACATTCCTACAACCACATACTATCCCGTCAGCTGGCTTTTCAGAAACGACGCTCCCTCTCGTCGTATTTCCAGGTAATTTGTTCTCCCACATCCCTAATCCTGTTTCCTGCATTTATTAGCTCCTCGCCATAGTGGCGGAGTTCAGCCAGATTTTCAGAGCTCATAGGTGGGTGTAGTGGAGGCTCTGGGTCAAACTGGGGGGAAAAGGTATCAGGGTTATTTAGGAGATTCTTGAACTGCCAGTCAGTGGTCCACCATTCTTCTAGCTCTACTGGTAGAGGTTGGGAGTGGATAATATGATCTGGGATTTCAGGCTCTAGGTCAACTGGAAGTTGTGCTTCTGCTGGGTAGTTAAAAAGGTTTTCACCGCCAGGTCCGATGAGGTCACTAAGTGCTAGTTTATGATCCAGTTCTTCCCAGGGTGGCATTTCCTGGCCTTGCCTGGAACTTTCCCCAATCTCTATTTCCTTGCCTTTACCTTTGGGATCTTCTGTCTTGGTAACTTTTCGTGTCGCTGGTTTCTTCCTGCGCATACGCCTCCAGCCCACAATTCTTCTTCTTTTCTTGGGTTTAGGTTTTTCCGGAGGCTGGGCTTGAAATTCCATAGGTTCTTCAACGTCGGCACAATAACCGGTAAAGTCTCTGGAAACTTCCACATTAACAGAATAGAGATTGAGATTCTGAAGGGCTTCAGACAATTCATTCATGTTGTTTAGCAGTTATGAAGAAACACACAAAATTCTAAGTTAAAATTTTGTAAATTGAATTTTCATAGAATCACATAATGGAAATCAGAAAATTTAATATTAATTACAAATATCTAATAAACCATTTTATTGAAACAAAATATTTGTAATTTATATTTAGTACAACTAAAATTCGAAATATACTAGTGGTTATTTATTATATTAAAGTTTATGGCTCGTAGGTGGCATAGGTGCTGGTACTGGTTTGGCGATTTAACTATAAGTTAGCATTTACTGCTGTAGTAGCTAACATGTAGAGATTTTCCCATTGTTGGTCTAAGTCATCTTCCCATGGTGGTTTATTGCCTATTTCCTGGGTTTCCTTATCATTCATCATTCCTTTTGGTTGTGACTTCTTTATTTTCTCTTGACTTTTTCTAATAATCCAACTTCTTTTATTAGGGGTAAGTGGTTTTTCAAACTGTGCCTTACGAACAAATATTCCTTCCTCAGTATCTGCTGAGTATCTTGAGGAATTTGATTGGGATGAAGTTCCCTTATCTTTCGGTGAACTATCTAATTTATGATAGATGTCCGAAATTCTTTGCTTACCGAGACTGTAAATTTAAAAGATAGTCAAGAGAGAAACACATAATCATAGGATGGCAATCAGGAAAATTAAGTATTCTTTAAATACTTAATTGGCTTAAATCAGTGGCTCTGATACCACCTTTTTCTGTCACTGCCCCCGTACCGGTTTTACCCGGTCCAGAAGCCGCGGGACAGAAATTCCCGTGCTATTTATTATTTGAGTTTGACAGCGGAAGATTTTACCAGGATCTTTTAAACTCGAAAATGCCCGATTATTTTATTTCATAATTCGGGATAAACCCCGTAACTTACAAAAGAGGAATTTCACAAGTAAATTCTCTGATTTACAAAACATGGTTATTCATTTTAACTGAGCCACCTCTTCAAGCTTGTTAGTGCTCCGTAGCACGTTTTTCTTGATTCACAGCAGGTCGCCTGAAACATGTTTTAAAAATATTTTATCAGTGGGGAAATACTGGCGAGTCATTCAAGTATGTAAAATGACACATTAGTTATTAATTACAGCATAAGAGCGATTACAATGGCTTCTATCTTATTTTTATCTGGCGCCGTGTCACCTGGTGACGATGGTCATACCACTATTGGGTCCTTTCCCCCAAGTAGTGATGATTATCACTGTTAGGATTTATTAGCCTAACCGTGAGAAATTAGTAATGTGCACAATACCCCAATTAGCCAGTGATTCAAGATAACCACGACTTAATCCCTGTAATTATAACTTTTGAAAATGAATGGAGTATTGTAAAATACTGTTGATAAAAAGAGAATGACTCACATTGCAAGTTTAACGGGCAGAGTTTAGCCTACTGATTAGCCTTGTAACCTAATTTAAATAACAATGCATACGAACTAGGACAGTAACTAATACAACATTTACGATAACTCACGAGATTAAAACCCTCACAACAAAAGACAAAGTGCTATACTTAAACATCCGTCGAATTCACGACTAATGACAAAGTATGGCCCTAAGGTGGGCAACACTTAAACATCCATCGGATAGTTTCAATCGATCGGACATTGAATCGTAGCAGCGATCGAGTTAATACCCTGTATCGTAGCAGCGTTTCATTACCGTGAATATTATTTTTGGCTTTTGAGCAGTATACTTCGTGTTTTAGATTGAAATTTCGACACCAAGGAACTGCTCGTAACCCATTCTATTTATAGCTGAAAAATGGGTCTTACGCGGCCCGCATAAGACCCTTCAAGACCTTTACGCGGCCCGTGAGGGACACCTAGTCGTAGACTAGGGCTAGCGTGTCATCGGTAGGCATGCCACATGTGTGACACGTGGACCGGGAACGCTTATCCGGTCAACCAAGCTTTGACGAGGCCCGCGTAAGGCTAAGCTTACCTTTACGCGGCCCGCCTGAGAACCAAAAACTTTGTTTTCTTGATCTTTTATATGGATTAGGGTTTCAGGGGTCCGGGTTTTTACTTACGGGTCGTTTTGGGACAATTTTGAAAGTCCTTACACCACCACACAATATATAAGTTAAAAATCCAATTATAATAATATATTAAAGCAAGGGGTGCAAACAAGCCAGGCCGAGCTGAGCCCAAGCTCGGCCAGACTCGAGCGCGATTAACTTATGAGAGCTCGAGCACGAACTCGGCTCGATACGAGCTTTATTTTCACAGCTCGATCTTGGCTCGTAATAACTTATTAAGCTCAAACTCGGCTCGGGCTAGGCTCGTTTATTATCTACTAATTAGTATATTAAATAAAAATGATATAAATAATAGACTCGTTTAGGCTTGCAAGCTCGCTAAGTGAAGCTCGGGCTTTGGCTCCTTTACTAAATAAGCTTATTTTTAGGTACCGGCTCGACTCGTAAATAAAATTAAATAAGCTTGGCACGACTCGTTTAGTATCATGTTTTTATTTTTATTTTTATTTTGTTTACATGGTATAAAAGTAGGGTTAAAAAAATTAAATGTTATCCACTTATCCCTAAAAATTTGGTGTAAATCCGTTGCTGTGGGTCATAATGTCATATCACTAATATTGCCATCTCGAATGTGATGACCCTTCTTTTATTAAGTGTAACAGATGCGGCCCACAATTAAGCAAAGGCATATGATTAGGCCCCAAAGGTTTTGGCCCGTTTTTCATTTATTAGCTTGGGTTGGGTGGGTGATGGCCTCATGAGTAGGGATGAGCATGGTATCCGTTCGGTACCGAACCGGTACCGGTATTGGTACCGAAAAACGGAAAAAGTGGGTACCTACCGGTACCAAAAAACAAAAAAATTGGGTATCGTACCGAATATACCCAGTACGGTATCAGTTCGGTACCGATTCGATACCAATACCGATACCCGATACTAAATGTTCATCCCTACTCATGAGTCATGGGTAACCTGGAATACCAACGGAAAGATGCTTATGTAGTTATGTGTAATGTGCAAATAAATAAATAAAATAAAAAAATAATCTTGCTTGTTTTTTTTCCAATAAATAATCAAAATATAATAAAAACTAATTAATCTTACCTGTTTTTTTTTTTCTGATAAATGATTTTAAATAATGACACATGTGTACACCATATAATTCTTAACTAAAAACCTTTTTAATCAAAATTGATTTTTGTTATATTTTAAATCAGGTTAATAATAATAGATAATATAAACATTGCTATTTTAAATCTTTGTATTAATAATCACCTTAGTCCAAATATCTATACCTTATAATAAAACAAAACAAACTTATGCCACATGGCATGTTCTTACACCTCTAAATGCCACCTGTCCTCCCTACAGCTTCTAAATTTACAAAATCCCGCTCAAACTAAACCCTAAATCAAAACACGCGTAGATGGTTGTTCCTTCTCCTACAATCTTCTTTCCTTTTGGAAATAGGTAAGCTTTTTTCCTTGATATTTTTCTTTTACTCTTCACCTCTTTCGTTATTTCTCTCTGCAACTCTTCACCTCTTAATCCATTCACCAGAAAAACTAGGTTTGCAATCAACACGATTCACAAAATTCTCCTAACTCATACTATGCCTCTTCCTCCCATGTTAAGATTCATAAACCCTACTTCTCATCTAAAATATTGAGCAACTTCTCTTTTAAGCAATCAAAACCTTCAGTTTGCCATTTTTTTTTTGCTTTGTTGCGTGTCCTCTACTGCCCCTTTTCTTGCTTCCCTGCTTCACAAATCCATCTTATAAGAAAGACAGATACAACACGAGAGGAGACGTGGATGGTGTTTTATGGCGGTAAGCGACCAAATCAACCCGAACCGACGATGAAGGAGGAACTGAAATAAACGAGCATCGCCGACCTGACTTGATTACAGGTAACCTTTTAAGCGCTAATTTAGTCTGGAAGAAGATGACGTGGGCTTGATTTAGTTTTGATTATAGTAATCTAGGGTTTTATTTTGTTAGCCTTTGAGGTTATCTCTTGATTAATTAAGTAGCGAACTGAGTTCTTTGGTTTGTAAAAAATTAATCACCATTTTGATATAAGCAGCTTTTCTTAAGGATTTGTTTATTGTTGTGTTGATATTACTATTTCCAAAGTGAATTTAGCTTTAAAGATCAGATTTTGAGTTGATTATTGATTTGATTGTAATGGTTTGAGGTTTGATAATAGTGTTAGGTTCCCGTTTTTATGAGAACAAAGGGATCATAATCAAATAGCAGGATGGGAGTAGAATGGAGAAACTGTAACGCATATGATGGTAAAGGCCATTTTCAAGCTAATGGTTTTATATGTCATCCTTTTAATTGTATATCTGAACGTTTTCTAATTATGCTTTTCAATTTGGTGGCCAGTATGATTTAGACACAAATTCGAGTGAAGTAGATACAGTTTCAATTCAGCTTCAATTGTCTTTGGTACCGAATAAAATTTCGGCTTCTGGTAATGTTTATTTTGTATGTGTTTTGAATTGCTTTGATCTTTATTCAACTGCACATCTTTATGCTTCCGTGCGTTTAGACACCTCTTCATCTGCCTTTTCTTTTGTCACCAGCAATTGAAAACCCTAATTTGGTTCACAATCAATCAACCTACGTGATTGAGACCTTCCTTATTTTCCCCTATTTTCTTTCATCGTTCTCAAAAGAAACCTTAAATGGCGCCTCACAATTTTTCGAATCGACCGCAAGGTGCGTACCCGTTATTAGCATGTTTGTTGCATCAAAGGGAAGTTTGTCCACAAAAGTTATGGAATGTAATTACATTTTTGCCCCATGTATTACTTTGTAAATCTATCTATTTTTTTAGGTTGTAGTCGAACATAACCTATTCTATTAATTGTTCGAAACATTAATCCACTATGAGGGTGTCTTATATTGTTTGTATTTTTGGCAGTCCATCGTAGAAATACCATCTTCTATATGTGTTGATGTCTTCAACAAATTGATGCCTTTCTGTATGGGCTTTTGCAGCATGGTGTATGCTATGGATGGTTGTTCTTGAGGTTTTATAACATAAATGTTCTTTTTTTTTGAAGTCCTCAATGATTAATAAAGCCGAAGATACGGAAGCTGATACATCGGTATACATTTTCTATTACTTGATAATTTATAGATTAACTATTTATGTTGTTTTCGGGTTGATTTGAAGCAATGTTGTGCAAATTTTATAGCTCTAAATGTTTGCCAGTCATCAATAAAAAGGTGAAACCATGAATTTTTTATAATTTGTCTTGCATTTATATGAATCATTTCGGTTATGCTATCGAACGTTTTTGTGATTTTATACCTATGTAATTTGTTTCCATTTTTAGTGTATTAGGCTTGAAGCTCTGGATGAGAGGAGTTCTGGGGTGGAGCAGATAAAGAAAGAGAAAGTCGAGAGGTTATAACATGCGTAATAAATTGTATTCTTTTTTCTTCATTTTGTGATATCGTTTAATGATTAACATGATGTATATACTCAGAGTGTGGAGTGAAGCAGAATATTACATGCTTAAGGAAGTTGTCGTTGTTAAAATGACAATAAAAAGCTATAGATCTTACTTCTGAGGTAAATATTGTGAAGAAGATAGAAATCTGTCTACTAAATTGGTACTAAGGCATGCAGACTTTCGTCTCCTATATAACGTTTTCAAAAAAATGTCTTACTTTTGATCACTGACTCATTCAACTTAATAGTCTTAAACTTAATAGTCTTAAACTCATTCCACATTGAGGAAAAAACAATTATTTAACCCGTTTAAGTTATGGGTCGAGATTGCCATATCTACAAAACAACTTCATCTCATGTTTATTGACATGCGATTTTTAAAAAAGTTGAAAGTTTACCCATAATATTATTTTGATAGTGAATCTTTCCCAGTTGGAGATGATAATGACAACAACCAGCCTTCATCATAGAATGATATGGACCCTCAAGTTGCTCAATTAACAACATTGACGTCAGCACCCCGTGATAGACTGAAACGGGTTCTTCCACAAAGGTGGGAATTTGATGTCTTGCATGTGAAGATGTTAGCAGGTCAAGAAAGGAATTATTCAGGCCGAAGGAATGTTTATTTAGCAGACCGTTCTCATATGCTAAACAACTATTTGCCTACTAAAGGTCCTATTGTTGACCCGTTGACTACTCGAGCTTATGTCTAACAATTTTCAAAAGAAGGTTCCCTTTTTGCTGGTGGATTTCAGGTATTCTTGTTTTTTATCATGTCATTGAAGTTATGATAATCTAAACATAAGTTGAATTGGAATTGTGCTTCCAAACTATTACCTCACTAAGGCTTATTGTGTTACCCTGTCTAGAACAAGAATAAACTGTTTTTGGGTTAAGATTGTTTTTTCAGTTAGGAGTCTGATAGGAACAGAAAATTATAATAGATAGAACTGGAATTACAAGATAGGCAGCCCGATTCGAGATGGGCTATTCTCCAAATAAAAGGTGTAAAACCCTAATTTTGATAAGAAAAACATCGACCCCAAACAAGAAAACAAAATCTGCTATTAATACTAATTCCTAATTAAACGGTTACCAAATTAACTACCCCACTAATTGTCTCCTGCGAATTCTCATTATTATCCCCCACTCCCTGATTTTTTGGTCTTTTTCCCACTATCCACTTCCCCTCTATCACGTGCTCCTTTTTCCAGCTTCAAATGGGCCAGCCCATACTCAGATTGACCCAATCCCAACATTGGGTTCGTATCATTACAACCTGCCCGGAGAATCGACTTGCCCTCAAGTCGGGTAACAGAAAACGGAGCCCCTGGTCCAGCAGGGTGCACCTCGAAAGGTTCAATAGTGAGGTGTCGGAAGGTAGCAATTTGTTGCGCATCTGGTGGTAAACCTTTCAGCTTGTAGTCTTGACCGTTAATAGTGAACGCTAGGGACATCTCCTTCCAATTGGCCTGAACCGTGTTAAGTGTGGCCAACCATTTTATCCCAAGGACCACATCAGCTCCTCCTAGAGAGAACGGGTAAAAGTCTTCGGTTATTGGGAGGTCAGGAAGTTGCAGACGGAGATCTTTACAAACCCGACTGCACCGGAGTACGTCCCCATTTCCAATTTGCACACCGAAAGGGGTAGTAAACTGGGTAATTAACTGCAGCTCATGAACCAATCTATCTGAGATGATGTTGTGTGTGGACCCACTATCCACCAAGATGAGCACCTTAGTTGTACCTAGCATCCCATGAATCTTCATAGTTGATGTAGCAGCCTGACCAAACAAGGCGTGAAGGCTGATCTCAGCCAGTTGTTCACCTGAGCTATTCTGCGCATTTATTGCTGCCGTCTCATCCCCTTCATCAGCAATCTCTAAGACTTTGAAAGTTCCCGATTTACAGCGATGACCGGGACTGTATTTCTCCCCACACCGGAAACATTCCCCCTTTTGGTAACGACTCTGTTTTTCTGCGTCGGTGAGGCGGTTTTCAGTGGGTTTTTGTGTGGAGATAACCTGGTTGACACTACTTGAAGATGTTGGCTTTGGATCTGCAGTTGTAAGGGCGGTGGAACCAACATTCTTAACCGATGGAGTGTGGCTGATTTTAGACTCAAACTCAAGAGCCAAACTTACTGCTTTAAAAACAGATCTAGGTTTGTGTATACGCACATCCGACTTTAGTTCTTCCTTAAGACCGTTGAGAAAAACCCCCAACAGGCAGTGATCGGGCCAATTCGAGACTCGGGCTGATCTCCGGGCAAACTCCTGCCGGTATTCTTGAACTGTACCCGTTTGTTTTACACTACAGAGGTACTCATCCGGGTTCTAGAACTCAGGTGGTCCAAAATGTTTTTGTAAGGCAGTAACGAGTTCCTCCCAGTAGGTAATTTCATGTTCTGCAGTCAGCCATGAGTACACATCTAGGGCATCACCCTCCAGATGCATCGCTGCCACATCTACCATATCTTCTTCGGGGGTATGGTAAAAACGGAAATACTTCTCGGCCTTCAAGGTCCATCCCCTTGGATCTCCATCACTGAAAGAAGGAAAGTCCAATTTGTGGTATGGACGAAACTGTCTGCTGCTGTTCCAAGAAGTCTCGCCATTATCATGCTTGCCTGCATCGCTGGTAGACTTGTGCTTGGAATTGGCTTTGAGGGCTGCAACATCTTTATCCATGGTTTCCAATTTGGCCATAATTGCAGCCAATTGGGCAGCGACTTGGTCTGAATTGGAACCTCCGATTTCTGAATTTCTTGTCTGCACCATCGCTTCAAAATTTTCCCGGCAATGGAACCAATGATAGGAACAGAAAATTATAATAGATAGAACTGGAATTACAAGATAGGCGGCCCGATTCGAGATGGGCTATTCTCCAAATAAAAGGTGTAAAACCCTAATTTTGATAAGAAAAACATCGACCCCAAACAAGAAAACAAAATCTGCTATTAATACTAATTCCTAATTAAACGGTTACCAAATTAACTACCCCACTAATTGTCTCCTGCGAATTCTCATTATTATCCCCCACTCCCTGATTTTTTGGTCTTTTTCCCACTATCCACTTCCCCTCTATCACGTGCTCCTTTTTCCAGCTTCAAATGGGCCAGCCAAGATTCAGATTGACCCAATCCCAACATTGGGTTCGTATCAGAGTCCATGCGTTCTAAACTGGTAAAATATATACTTTTTAACGGGGAAGTCACAAAAAAAACTTATAATGTTGAAATGTACCGGAAACTGTTACCTCACTAAGGTTTATTTTATCTAATGATATAATTAGATTAATATATATTTAAATGTTATTAAATATATGATTTTTGTTCTGCTCCCTTAGGCTTTCAACGGTCAGGGGTTTGATTGGGAACCATTTCTACAAGGACTATGTAGTCTGTAATTTCTTTAAGCCAAAAGCTCTTGACTGGGACCGTGCGATATGAAAATCTTCACAAAATTGTGAATTAAAGTATTCAAAAACTAAAATCAGATGTGTGCCCGTTGACCGATTTGCCGGTCAAACAAGCCATGTGTATTGTGAACCGGCTCGCTTCGGGTCAAGAGGTTCAAAGACTATGTGGATTAGCAGTCAAGTCCCTTGATACACTCTTATCCAATACTCCTAAACCTCTTGCAAAAGGTTCTTATTTCTTGATCTTTTTACTATTCTGTTTGCTAAAGTTTGACTTTTGAGGTCAAATGATTTTGCAGATGATGAGGAAGTCAAAATAAGTCAAAGTCAGAGCTTGGTAACGAATTCCAGCAGTCAAAATGATTCGATTTCATGGGTTCTGTTCTTTCAGTATTGTAGGAACCCTAAAATATAATTTATAGACGAATTCAACATTCAGATTATGCAAGTTGCATTTCAACACTAACTTGCTTTATATTTGTATGACTTCCCAGTTTTAGCGATTTTTGGTAGCGGTACTTTCGGTACCGGTACCACACTCATCTCTACTTTTGACCCGTTTTACTTGAATATGCAGGTGGATACTGAAATGTCATGCTTGAAACAAGGTGACAATGGAGATTGGTATAATTTTTTTCCAAGTTGTGGGAATGGATGAAACTTTAAGGGAAATCATACTGATATAAAGCACAGGGAAGAAATCACTACAATGGGGTAAACACATGATCAGCAGTATCTAAGTCATATAGAAGGCCCAGACACTTCCTAAAGGTTTGTAAAAAAATGTTAGATATGAAATCCATATTCTTACTCTTTTTGTTTTAACTTCGTTTGATACACTACGTACCCGTGGGTAGAGGGATGGATTTCGTTACTTGAACGTTTATTTCTTTCAAAGGATTATTTGAACAATTTTAATTTATATATTTTTGTGTTAGTCCACTCGCGAAACTCGCGGGATCTTAGACTAGTATATATATATATAGGGTCAGGATTAAGAGAGAACGGTGAAAAGTGTGAGAACGGTGAGAACGATTTTGGTGGTGACATGTGGCATTGATGTTAAATTACACTAAGGGGTAATATTGTCAAAAAACACACTCACATGAACTGGGTGTTCAAATAAAACGCCATAAAAACACTCAAAAGCTATTTTTTTGAGCTATAATTTACAACAACTCAAAAAAACCATTTTTTTTAACGCCATAAAACACGCAAAACGCATGAAACGCCATAAAACACTCAAAAGCTATTTTTTTGAGCTATAATTTACAACAGCTCAAAAAAAGCATTTTTTGAACGCCATAAAACACTCAAAACGCCATGAAACGCCATAAAACACTCAAAAGCTATTTTTGAGTTATAATTTACAACAGCTCAAAAAACCATTTTTTGTAATGCCATAAAACACTCAAAAGCTATTTTTTGAGCTATAATTTACAAAAGCTCAAAAAAACCATTTTTTGTAACGCCATAAAACACTCAAAAGCTATTTTTTTGAGCTATAATTTACAACAGCTCAAAAAAACCATTTTTTGAACGCCATAAAACACTCAAAAGCTATTTTTTTTTAGTTATAATTTACAACAGCTCAAAAAAACCATTTTTTTGAACGACATAAAACACTCAAAAGCTATATTTTGAGCTATAATTTATAACAACTCAAAAAAATCATTTTTTAATGCCATAAAACACTCAAAAGCTATTTGTTTGAGCTATAATTTACAACAACTAAAAAAAAAAACCATTTTTTAGCCCCAGTTAAGTTAAAACGCCATAACAAAATAAAAGCTATTTTTTTAGCTATAAATTACAACATAAATTACAACAGCTCAAAAAAACCATTTTTTTGAGCCAGCTCCTAGTTAAAAGCCAAAACACTATTTTTTTGAGCTATAATTTACAGCTCAAAAAAAACCATTTTTTTTAACGCCATAAAACACTTAAAAACTATTTTTTTGGGCTATAATTTACAAAAGCTCAAAAAAAACCATTTTTTATTTTTTGAGCTATAATTTACAACAGCTCAAAAAAACCATTTTTTTAGTCCAAGTTAAGTTAAAACGCCATAACAAAAAAAAAACTATTTTTTGAGCTATAAATTACAACAGCTCAAAAAAACACCTAGCTAAGAAAAACGGCATGAAAATACATAGTCTAAAACGCCATAAAACACTCAGTTCAGAAAAACGCCATAAAACCCAGTTAATTTTTTTCGAAAAGTATATCAATATTATACTCGTTGGAAATATAAAAAAACGCTGAGTTTTATGGTGTAATTTTTTTCGAAAAATAATCACGTATAAAAAAGTTATTGTCGTTTAAATATGATGGGGGAAAATGGCATGTGATTAGCATGTGCACATTTGTTTGGATCTTCCTATTTTACCCCTCCTGGTAGTTCCAAGACCCCTATTATTTACAAAAATGTCACCGCATCAATCTCAGCCACAAACCACTAAGATCTTGTGGCTGAGAATCGTTCTCACCGTTCTCACACTTTGAGGCGTTCTCTTCTGATCTTGTTCCTATATATATATATATATATATATATATATATAGGATAAGGATCATTACAGAACACTAATTATTGCGAGAACAAAAAGAACAACTCTAAATCTCTAAATTTTGGGAGTTAAGGTTCATCTTTCTTAAATTTGATGTTTCTTAGATTCATATGTGTATTATATATACATAAAAAAATCATATATTTTCCCCTACACATAGTCTACATACATATAGGTAATTTAGCCTACACATAACCTACATGTGTGTAGGTTATTTAAAAACTTAAGATTTTTCATATTTTGTTTTAAATTCTAGTGTGAGAAACAATCAATCTTACATTTATAACATTTTCATTTACTTTTTAGGTTTTTAGGATTGAAAAAATGAGAGATTCATTTTGTTCTGCGTGTTCTCGTAATATTTAGGGTTCTGCATAGAACCTTCCCCTATATATATATATATAAACTAAGTTTTTCACCTTCGCCACGTTGCGACGAACTTCTTATGTCATTTATTTTGTGTTTACATGTGTTTTGAAATCACTACGAGCGCTTACGCACGGAATCACTGACAAGAATAAAAAAGAAATGTAGAAAAAAAAAACACTAAAAAATAACCGAAAGAAAATCAACCAAAAAAGTTGTATGGTAATGATGTTTTCATATGAAACCCGTGGTCAGAGATGAGCAACTGGTACTAGGTACCGGTACCGAATTTCCTGAACCGGAAGATCTTAGGTACAAATTCGGTACCGACTTTTTGCGTTCCTGGTACTGGTTCGTTATCGGTTTTTACCTTCATATATCGGTACCGTAACCGGTATTTTCGGTACCAATACCGATTCGGTATCGGTTGGCACCGAGCTCATCCCTACCCCTGAAACTGGCAAAAAAGTTGTACGATACCGGGCAGCAGTACTGATTCGGTATCGGTTCGTACGAAACTCGTGATCAGGGATGGGCAAATGGTACCGGGCAGCAGTACTGAATTTTCCGAACTAAAAGATTTTCAATATCAATTCGGTACCAACTATTGGTGTTTTCTGTACCAGGCTGGTGCCAGTTTTTATCTTCGTGTACCGATACCGAACAGGACCGTACCAGTATTTTCGATACCAGTACCTGTTCGATATGGTTGAGTCAATAGGAATGTCTTCTATCGCCATTTCTTCTGCGGATGAATCAGAAACGAGGGCTAGAATAACGGTGTGGCCCTTTCGCAGACACTTCTGGGCCTTAAGGAAAGTGATGATGCCTACAACAGCACCACCCTTGTCGCCACGAATCGCGAGGGGTTCTTTACCAGAACGAGGTATATGGACGATTTTCTCCTTGCAAATAATCTCCGCTTGGTGATGAGATAGCCAATCCATCCCAATAACAACGTCGAAACTACCAAGTATGATAGGAATAAGATCGATAGAGAAAGTCTGACCAGCTAAGACGAGGTTACAACCTTTAACTATGTGTGTGGCTTCAAGACTTTTACCGTTAGCTAGTTCTACCGTGTGTTTGGTGTTCAGGAGTGTTGGAGTGCGCTTAAGCATTTGGCTAACTTTTAAGGACACATAACTAGTATCGGCACCCGAATCGAATAAAACAGTAACAAAGGAGTCGTCCAGAAGGAACTTACCCATTTCCGCGTTGGGATCGTTCTCTGCATCACTCTGAAGGTTTCAAGGAGTGATCACCGAGGACCGAGAGTCGAGCCTTCCAAACTCTCTATGCTAGAGGGTGTTCATTTCAGTGTCTTTGCATGGTGGAGCGAGAACAAAATGTCACTGTGGTAAGAGAATGACGGTTTGGTCTAAGCAAATGGTAGAAATTAGCAAAAGGAAGTAAACCGATTTTAGGTTAACAGCGGAAGCATAAAACATAAGTTCAAAACATAAGTCCATAGTTCATAAGTTTCAAGTCCAAAACGTAGGTTAAATAAGTTCATAAAGTTTATTCATTAAGTACGGGACATATCAGTTCGCATCCCACAACGACCACCTCCATATGCAAGCTCCATAGCATCTAATGACCTGCAAAGCATGTAATAACGAGTCAACAACAAAGTTGAGTGAGTTCACGGTTGGTTGTCCATTTTAGAATTGTTTCCAAAAACATAGTTTAATCTCATTCGGCTATCCAGCCGTGGGGGTTACCCCATAGTTCGAAAACGTTTATTAGTTAACCATCCCATGTTCACCTTCCTTGGCTATCCAGCCCGGCACTTTGGCGGTGGGGAGCTGCCCCAGTATTTTAAACTACCAGACTCATTTATCATATCGACTACTAACAAAAGAAATCAATTGTGCCCTAGCGTCGGTGTTCTATCACCACCGACGTGCCATAGTCCATTAGTACACGCCCGTCCGACTGGCACGGTGTGAGGTTTGTTAAACCTAATAGCGTTATTAACTAATGACCCGCTCGCCATAGCCTCGGCGATTAAGTCGATACAAAAAGGGAGGGACTTCGCTGATAGAGTTCTAGTCCAGTAAGTCTAACACGTCCCAACAGGACGAGGAATTTACATTCCTGAATACGTCTCAAAGGACGAGGAATCCCTATTCCTGTACCCATTCCCATTCCCACCGAGAATTTACCATGCTTTGTAGAAAAGTGTGAACTCACCTCGGTTTGCTCGGTTAGATTCTCAAATATAGCTAACAGTCAAGGTCAGTCAATCGCGTCCTAATAAGGTACGGATAACAATCAGTTTCTCATGCATAACACGTATCCTACGTACGGTTTATTTGCACATTACTTCTACCACATAACAGGTACACACTTTAACGATTTATGCCCATATATACTTCCTATCCATTCCCCACTCATAAGCAAACATACAATAATGCATATAACACATATAACATGTTAGATCATTCACATATAGCATACTCGACATTTAGACGCGCAAATCACAACTTATGTCATTTCAGCATTAATATTCAAAACCGGCTGTTTTCGGACATTTTAATAAAATAGTTAAACTATTCCAAAAATTCCCAAATTTTTACAGGATGTCTTAAACGTTCCATATTTTATTGTGTAAAAATATCGGGGTCCAGTTCATTACCAATATTTTATAAAAAGTCATATTCCGGACTGAACTCAGATTTATGTATTTCTGACCACAGTCCACGGAACAATTTATTAAAAATTCATTGAGTGTCTGATTTACGAAATTCCAGTGGGGTAATTACAAATGCATCGGTTTTCATCTACTGTACAAATTTCATGGTCCGATTCATCACAAAACTCAGGTTATGACTGAAAGTATGACACCCATTTATTGCTGTCAAAATTCAGCTTAAGTTGCTGTTACAAATTAATACTTTAAAAATAGTAAACGAAGTCCAAAAATTACGATTCCGGTGCCATTAGAACCGTATTTCATAATAACATATTTTAGATTCAAAATATCGGTTTTTCGTTGAGTTTATGGCCTGTTTACAGCCTGTTAAAGGCGGCTGAAAATACACATCAGCAAGCTGTTTTCAGTCTAAAGGCTACTAAAACGCACACATATGATTACCATTCATTCTAATAATGATTTACAACAGGTTATAAGTTATTTACAGCAGACTAAAACTCATATATTTTCAGATTCATCTTGTATTACCATGTTTCACCATTATTTACTCTTTAACCAACAAGTTCATCACTCTAGCAAGACTTTTTAGTTTTGATTTTTAGTGTTCACGAATTTTATCCGACAAATCTCTTATTAACCACTCTAGACAAGATCAAGAAGAGGTTTAGAGTCACTTACTACTAGCTCGAGGCTAGGGAAGATCAAAGGCGTAAAAGTGGTGGATAAAAGAAACGTAGTGAGGTCCTTGAGATTCCGAGTGCACCGAGCTTCCTTATGTGATCCCTTGCACCTTTGTATGTAAGAAAATGGTTTATAGGAGGCTTGAAGGTGGTGGTATGGTGGATGGTTGTGGCTGCCGATTTCAAAGAAAGAGAGGAGAGGAGAGTGCAATTTTTGGTTAAGTGTTGGTGAAATGAGAAGTTCTTGTCTTAGGGTCTTATTTATAAACCACTAAATGTGTTTAACCACTAGGTAATGTGTCATCTAGATATAAGACCAAGAGATTAAAATAATATAAAGCGTGAAAGTATGTCCCCCATGTGGGGAAATTCGGTCAAGGGGGGTTAAGGGGTATAGTTTGATTTGAACTAATAGTTAGAGTTTAGTTACTTAATTTAGGAGTTTAATCTAACTACTAGTGTGTTGTGTTTTGTAGCGAGTGTTAGGGTGTTCGGGGACCCTAACTAGCTCAGAAAAAGAAAAACAATGTCATTGACAATATTTTTGTGTTCCGGGTAAAGTCCGGTTGTTCGGTTTGACACTGTTCCGTTAAACTGCTTAATTAATCCGCAAAGCGTCCTATATGTATATTTTTGTAACGTTTTTAATTTTTAATACTCAGAAAATCATAACGGACTATTTAGTAACTTTTCTGTATTCTATTAGTATGTTAATAAATACATGTAAGTATAACACAGATATCAGAAAGCAGTTAAGTAATTCCACACAGTCGTCAAACACATTAATTATTATTAATAAATTGTACGGAATACATGGAATTATGAGGGTTGTCACAACTCGAATGTTTTTGGTTTTGTGTTTATGTTTCATTTGCTGAATGTGATTTGTTTGTCTTAGGTTCCAGATTTTTTAATTGCTAAAATACACGGAATTCCTGTCCCCCGAGGTTATCAGGGGCAGGAAATGGTTAGAAGAGGATTTTACTCAAATGGTTCAGACGGTAAGTCCGTATTAACTATATCCTCGTGTGGGTATGCTGTTTTTTGGTGCTAATTTGCGAGGAAATGTTATGTAGAGAGGTGGAGCTCTAGTTAAGAAATGGGGAAGATCTTCGGTGGCATCAACTGCCATTTCTGTTGTGGATACAATAAGATCACTTGTAACACCAACACCTGAGGGTGATTGGTTTTCAACCGGAGTAAGTTTCTTGTTGATAATTTTACCTTACACACGCTCAACATAAGTTGCGCATCCTTAGTTCCAAAGCTAAATTTTTGCAATGAAAAAAATGCAGGTTTATACAAATGGAAACCCTTATGGAATAGCAGAGGGTATTGTTTTCAACATGCCTTGCAGATCTAATGTGAGTAAAAACCTCAGTTTTCTTTTAATTCTTCATTTAATATGTATTTTTGAACTCCATTTGAAATACATATATTCATTTTGCTAGGGGGATGGTGCTTATGAGTTTGTCAAAGATGTGATATTCGATGACTACATTCGTAAAAAAATTAAAAAGGTACTCGAAATCTTCACTATTGAATGTTCTTACTTTTCTATAACATTTGATCAATGTTTTAAAAACCGGTAAATATCGGCCGGTTATACTGGTATTACCGTTTTCAGATGTAAATCCGGTACGAAACACCCCGGTAAATAAGTGAAACGACATAAGGTTTGTACCGGCGGTAAAATCCGGTATACCGGTTTGAAACGTAATACCAGTACCGGCCCAGGGTTATTTTATTTTGGGTTGTTACTTATTTTTATTATATATGTTACTTATTTTACATAATTTTTATATATTGTGATTATTCGTAACTAAAAGTTCTTATTTAATATTGTATGAAATGAAAATAGTTATCCTCTAGTTGATGAGGATGACGATAATAGTGAATTTCATATTTTATGCGATCGTGAAGTTGATGTATTCAACACTCAAATGACTTAAACATATCGTACACTTTCATTTAAAAGAGCTTGTTGAAAAATTGAATGATTTTCGATTATCTTTTGGATTATTTTTTATTATGGATTTACTTTTAAATCATTTTTAATATGTAATCATGCATTTTTTGATTAACCTTTGAGTTGATGTTGTAATTTATGAAATTATAGAGTTAGCTAGTCAACCCGGTTAAACCGCTCGGTACAACCTGGTTCAACCGGTTGAACCATTTTTTAGCCTAATCCGGTTTGATTTAAAAACCGGTTTTTAAAACATTGCATTTGATACTAAAATGGCGGCTTCGTTATTGTTTTTCAGTCCTGGATGTCATGGATGGTTGGGATTGGCAGGTATACGAGTTTTCTTATAGAACTAAATTTATCAGGAGTGCTTGGAGTAAAAAATGGTCTCTTTGGAATATGTTTAAATAGGCCGGGTTGGATTGGGTGACTTGAAAACCATTTTTATTTATTTTGAGTAACTAATGTGTTAATAGGTTACATAAACTGCATCATAATAAATACTCATGCATTTTTAGTCAATAGTGGATTGGAGAGACCAGATGAGACGAGACGGAACGGTTTGTGTATGCGTTTCATGAGCTAGAAACGCAGCGGTTGGGTTATATACTCTGTGCTCAGACCATGGATGGTTTTTTTGACTTTTAGTGGAGAAAACAAGCCATTCAGATCCCAACTGGATGGTTTTTTTGACTTTTAGTGGAGAAAACAAGCCATTCGGCTACCGAAATCTATAATGAGACGGTCGTAGACCTCTTGAACCGTGATTCTGGTGCCCTTCGTCTCTTGGATGATCCCGAGGTGAGTTCATCATTATGTTTTTCGTGTATTTCTATTTTTCTTTGATTTGAATTTTGTTCCTTGAATCCAGAAAGGTACAGTGGTGGAGAAGCTGACGGAGGAGGTCGTAAGAAATAGTCAGCATCTTAGGAGCTTAATTGCTACTTGTGAAGGTACTTGCCCACTCCCTGCATAGCTTAATAGGAATTTCTTCATACCTCAACTTTACACTTGCTTCTGCTTGCAGATCAAAGGCAAGTCGGTGAAACATCTTTGAACGATAGAAGCTCAAGATCACATCAGATAATCAGACTGGTAATCTTAACAATTTACCAGCTTTTGCCTTTTCTTTTGTGTATAAACGGTTCATGTGAAGTAAATGGCAAGTTTCATGTCTTTCACTTCAGAATAATCTATCATTCTATTTGTGCACACTTCATCCCATCGCAAGTTATGCTTTACCCGGTCCCATCGGGTGGGTGTTGATGGGGCCCATGAAGTTTTTTGTTTAGAAGCACCAGTGGCCCTTGCGTGTATAACATCCAAAATTGAAGGTTCCTTCGCTTTTTTTAAAATTTCTTGGGCCTATAATATAGGGTGTTCAAAAAGCTCGCGACTTGAGACCCGTTTGAAAAAAGCTGGCTCGAAAAAACCTATTTTTGTTTTCTAGCCGAACCGAGCCAGCCCGTTTTGTAATCGAGCCGAGCTCGAGCGAAGGGGCTTGGCTCATGGCTCACTTGATGACTTATATGTATATGTGTGTGTGTTTATTTTAGAAATGTGTGTTAATTTTTTAATGTTATAAATATTTGTAAAAAAATTAATAAAAAATTAACAAGCTGGCTTGAATGGGCTCACACTGGCTCTAAGATTTTACGAGCCGAGCTCGAGCTCGACTTTTCCTGTAATTGACTTGGCTTTGGTTCAGTATTTGTAACCAACATATTTCTAAGTCTTGTACCTTCCTGCTTATTTAAGCAAATAATTTTTGGAACCCTTTGTTCACTCAGGTACTGTTTAGGAAAAGTCTTTTTCATAGTGAATCAAAATAGAATACTATATTGATTTGGCTTTGGTTCAGTATTTGTAACCAAAATCTTTGTTCACTCAGGTACTATTGATTATCATGTCTGCTTGAGGCCTTGAGTGATGTGAGAGTGTATTTTAATGTTTAAAATGTCTTTTTATGTTGCTTCCATTTTTGGCTTGCCTCACCTAAATTTGTTTGTTGTAATTGTTCATATGATTTGTTGTGCGTCAGTTAAAGATCATAGGCTTACAGATATTTTTATTATTAACGACAAAAAGTATGCTCGAGTCTCTAAGGCTATGAAATCATTTTGGGTTTCTATGTGTTAAATGTGCTTTTTAATGACGCGGTTAGAAAACTGTTTCTGAATTCTGATTATTTGATCCTAATTCTTTAGTTGAACAGCACATGGAAGGTAGGATAAGATGATTGAGATAGCAGCAAAAGCACTCGCCACATTTGGAGGTATGATAGTGTGTAATTTTTCAAAATGATGTTTTGTGAGCATACTCTTTTGGTTAATGATGTTCAATGATATTTTGTTACTAACATGATCTCCTCTTTGCGAATGTATATGCCTCCGTGACATTGACTTATAGGACCTCAAGGCATGGTCAACCATTCATATGAAGATATATTTAAGCAGATGACAATTATTTTATATAAATAAAACTTTTGAAATTACCAGTGTGTTTTTAATGCATAATTAATGTATATACTTTTTTTATCCCACCTCTGGAACACCATTGATTTTATAAAAATTGGACTTTCCAACAAAAAGTGTTACAGGTCGATCCATTTGAACTCGAACCAAACTATACTCTTTGTCTAAACCCATTGTTGAAATTTTATATCTTCTTGAGTGCTTAATCTTCATTATCCTAGAGACTAGAGGCAATTGAAGCCAAATTGAAATCATCACTGTTGTACTGCATAAGTTTTCAAGAAAATGAAGATGTTGAGGCTACTTCAAGTTAGAGGGCTATTCACTTCAGTTGAACAACTAACATGGCTTTGTTTGTTTTGTTACCCCTTTTAGTCTCCGACAATAAAAAGACATATGAGAAAGCTTGGAGTTAACATGGCTTTGTTGGACAAGTTCCGTCTTTTGCTTGAACTCATTTTTAAAGGTATAATTTAGCAGTTTATAAGCTTTTCCATTATTATAAAATCTTTGGTCATGTTCTACATAAGCCTGAAAGAATAACTTTGCCTTCATTTTTCCTCTTAGTGATTTTTTGATAAGTTAATGTAATCGAATACCGGAAGAGTTGTGGCTTTTTTAGTGTTTGGTGCTACTTTTTGTTCCATTTAGAACTCATGGCTGCAGTTCATTATTCCTCATGGTATTGCAAATTTCTTTAAGTGATGCATAACCTAACTTGAAAGAAAACGATTGATAAACTAACGAAAAACGAGTACAACACTATAATTTGGCGACTCCGCTGCAACGCGCGGGTTCCCCACTAGTAATAGGGTAATATGTAATGTAATGTATAACTAGATTTAAGCTCCCCCGTGTTACCGTGGGGACGTAAAACTATGCCAAATAGCAATAATGCCACACCACCGCCAGCGACTACTAAAACTAAGTCGATCCAAGACCTCGCGTTGCGACAAACTTATCAAACGAAAAAATTAACGTAAAAACATTGAACCACACATGCACGTTGCGTCGTGTTAACTAACAAAATTTGAACGAAATAAAAAAAAAACGTTGCACCGTGTTAATTCGCAAAATTTAGAACAAAAAATTGTGAACTATGAAAAGTATAGGGGACTAAAGTTGAAGGTAAAAATGTTGTGAGGTTAAATTGAAAATAATGAAAAGTTTTGAGTTAAAAGTGAAAAAAAATTATGTGGGTTAAAATTGCAAAATATAAAAAGTTTTTGGGTTAAAGTTAAAAAACCAATTTTTTTTTGAACCCCCCCCCCCCCCCCCCCCCCCAAAGCATAAGGTATAACACCTTATGCACAAAAATGTTGGTTATTTATAGTTTTTTATTTTAATTTTTAATTTAATTTTTAATAGTGTAATGTGATAGTTTGATATATTTTTATTTTATTAGATTAGATATATTAAACCTTTTTACAAAATATGTCATTGCTTCAAATATATCTTTAATTTATAATGATAATGATACTTATTAAAAACAATTTTGTTGTTCTTTTTTTTGTAATAAATTTATAATGATAATGATATTCTTGCATATTTTTTATGTATATATGCATAAGTTCTATGCTGTATTTTATGCAAATTATTTAACTACTTTATTCGATAACGATGTAAAAACAATTAAGAAGCTATCTAAAGATTTATGAATGTGTCGACTGTCGATAGCAATTAAAAATCTTGGAAACAAGTTGGGTATTAATTACTATGAGCAAAAGATAGAAAATTTGTTAGATGATTATTAGGTATACCTACTTGTATTATTGTGTTATGCAAATAAACATTTTAATTATTTGATCCATTTAATACATGAGACTATAACCTAGTTAAGTTATACACAATGTTAAGAAATGTTTTTTAAGTATATATATATATATATATATATATATATATATATATATATATAGGGTGGGGTTCTAGAGTGAACACTAGTGTATTTGCGAACTGAGTGAACAAATCCTGGCCATTGATCTACACCCGTGTATGGCCAGGATCTCATCATCAAATCATAAAATACACTAGTGTATTTCAACATCAAATCTTGGCCATTGATCTACACACATGTATGGCCAGGATTAGTTCACTCAGTTCGCAAGCTACAGTAGTGTTCACTCTTGAACCTTATCCTATATATATATATATATATATATATATATCAAATGTTATATCAAATGCCACGATATGCACCCATACACTTAAATAACTGAGAAGATGTATTCTAGTTACGCAACTATCAATTAGCAACGTATGGGTGCATTGTGTGTTTGTACCATTTGCTTATTTGTTTGTTTGTGCGTTGTGTTGTTGTTTATTTGGTTGTCTTTGTTGTAATTTGCTTTGGTATTTAATTTCTGGCGAGTGGCTTCATTTGGAAGCTTTACACACACACACACTCTCTCATCTGACTACATTTATCTTCTTTCATTAATGTATGTTACTTTTATCTCGATGAAGATGTCTAGAGCTTTTGCTGTGATGGTTCTTTGATTTCGGCTTAACACATTTATGTTGCAGTCGATTGAAGATTCTAAGCTTCTTTTGTAACTCCGGTCATGGTTGTGAGAACATATTTTTTATCTACATATTACCATTTTCCTATATTTTGTTAGTATAGAATGGCTTTGATATATATATATATATATATATATGAGCATACTCGAATTGTTTTATGTGGTATGATACACTATCAGTTAGCAACACGTGTGTGCATTGTGTGGTTGTACCCCTTGCTTGTTTTTTGTTTGAGTAAACTTCCGTTTTGCTCCCTATGGTTTGGTAATTTTAACGGTTTTGCTCAAATAGTTTAAAAATAACCATTTTCCTCCCTGATCTTTCGAGTTTGTCGCCAGTTTGCTCCCTAATCTTTCGAGTTTGTCGCCAGTTTCCTCCCTGATGGAGTTAGAGGCTGGGAGCAAAATGAAGATAAGTTAGAAAAATCAGGGAGGAAAATGGCTATTTTTAAACTATTGGAGCAAAACCGTTAAAATGACCAAACCACAGGGAGCAAAACGGAAGTTTACTCTTTTTGTTTTTTTGTATTTGGGGGATGCGTGTTTGGTTGGTTTTGTTGTAATTTGCTTTGGTATATAATGTGGTCTAGGCTGAGTAGCTTCATTTTGGTAGTTTGTTGGCGGATTGTTTGTTTTGGTTGGAGAGTGAGCTAACTGTGATGTGTTTGTATTGGTGATGTGGAATTGGTATGTGGTGTGGTTTATCCTATTCTAGAAACCAGAGTGTTGGGAACTTAGTTTTTAACGAAGATGGTTTTGTTTGGGTTTATTGGGTATGATGGTGCACGCCAATTCAGTGGCGGACCCATGATTTTTTTCCTGGGGGTGCGGAAATTTTTTAAAGATTTTAGACCCCTAGCTATATAAAAAATCGGTTCATGGGTCGGATCGGGTCGGGTCATGTAAAACAAGTAAAAACAAACAAACAAAGTTTCATAGCGGGTCGAATCAGATCGGGTCGGATCCATTTCAATTCTCAAACAATCAAACCCTAGCTCCTAACTTCCTATCACATTAACAAACAAAAAAACATCAAAATTCAAACCATCTCTACTTTTATTTCTCTTAGTCATTCAATAAAAGAACAAAAAAACTTATCTATAACATACTTTGGTTTTTAATTAGAATAATCTGGCGAAAAAAAGTGGTTCAACCCCTTTCCTCTTGAGAAATCGGGCATAACTTCTCTACTCATTGTTCATTCCTAATCCTATCACATACAAAATAAACAAGGATCTTCAAGTGTTCAACCATAGCTCATGTTCCTTAATTTTCAATTTAAAATTTTGAATTTCAAGCCCTAGTAATTATTATTTGCCAACCAACAATCATATAATCAACAAACATGTTTGCCAACCAAAATTTTGAATTTCAAGCCCTAGTAATTATTATAAGCCCTAGTGGGCAGCCTGAATTAACCAGTTTGCAGCCGAAATTTTGCAGTCGTCGGCCGGAATTATGCTGTTGCTGGGCGTTGAAGTGAGGCAGGGGGAGGGCGGGAGTCGTTGGCAAGTGGCAACGATTTGGGTTTTTTTTTTTATGTGGACTGGTTTGTTTAACAAAACTAGCAGTTGGGTTGGGCTTGAATGGGTATTAAATTATTGGGCTTGATGGATTGAGTTTAAGTTTTATTAAATGGGTTAGTAGGCTAACTTGTTTACATAATTTGATCGGGTTTCAATCCGTGTTCACAATTTTTTTACATAAATTCTTAACATTTTTTTCTAAGGGGTGCGGACGAAAATGTCCAAGGGGTGCAGTCGGAATTTTTCAAGGGGTGCGGTGTGAATTTTTCGCGAAAAATACCACTAAATTTTTTTTTTCAAGGGGTGCGGCCGCCCACCTACCCCATAACTTGGGTCCGCCCATATGGAATGGTAGTTTTTATTGAAGTTGTGTCATGTCTGAGCTTTAGTATCTTTAAATGCATTTTACATGTTGCTAATTGATAATATTTTGAAGCTGGTAATTATCCTAATACCGAGTAGCGTTTTAGCAACCTGTAATGTCAAAAGTCTTAGTTTAATTGACGGTGATGGCTTATTTTAAGCAATCGGGTAACATCTATAAAGTATATTAAAACAAAGCATTTTAGTGCCACTTGGCATTTGCTTAAACCTATAATTGCCACATGGCAATCTAACACTACCTCATCTTTCCCTTTGAGCGCCAAAACATTTAAGCCGGTTTCCTTCTATTTTGCTTTCTATTCATCATCCTATATCATCTTATCAATCAATAACTAATCACATTAATCTTTCATATTTTTAGAAAATCTAAAACCCTAAAAGTTGTATTATAGAGATTCAGTTTTCAACCATCGAGGATCTTTGATTTCTTGCGAGTTTCTGGAAAGAGTATTGATCCAGTAATGTTCTTTTAACGTTCCGTTGTAGATTATATTGTTGATTTACCGTAAAAATTGAATCGATTTCTATCTTTTTAGGGTTTTCCTTCGGGGTTTTTTAACCTATTCTTTGCCTTTTTTAACCTTTTCCTCTTAGAGCATTCTCATCCAATCCATCAAAACTTGTGAGGGTGAGTTTTTATATTGTAAAGGGTATAAAAAGTGGTTGTGAGTGGAGGAGAGAGAAAATGTTACTGTTCATCTGTATATTTGGGGGGACACTGTTCACCCAGTATAATTTTTTTAATATATATTGAAAGTGGTTGTGAGAGAAGGAAAGAGAAAAATATGATGATAATATTATTTAATTGAAAAGGAGAGAGAAAAAGTATTTGTTTTTAGTGGAAATATATTGATATAGGAGTTGTTTTTTAGTGGAATGTATGTATAATTTGATGGATTGGATGTGAATGCTCTTATTCCCCCTTTTCTTTCAGCGTATCATTCATAAACCCTAAACCATAAAGGCGATTCTCAGCCACACTAATTCAGGCGATTCTCACACATCGGAAGAGGAAGAGATAACGAAGGATGATAAAGGTAAAGCTTCACAACATAAAACTCGGTGTTACACTCTTCTTCTCTGTTGTTTTCTTCTTCAGATTTTGATTTTGTGTTCAACTTCGAAATCCAAAATTAGGGTTCATATTGTTTAAAGAGTGCCGATTTGTGTTTCCAGTTACTAGGTGTTTGAAGAAGATGATATTTTAATTAGGGACGATGGGTTGTAATTTGTAATAAGAATTTTCTTTGTAATAATAATTATTAATATTAATTAGGTTGGTGGAATATTGCGAAGAGAATAAATCCCTAAAATATTAGAAGATCCATTATTGAAATAAGTTTTTTTCAATAAGCTAATTATCTATAAGCAATTCAAACACAAGCTCTCTTGAAGTTGAAGTTTTATAAGGCTCTGTAAGGTTGCAAATTAAGTGGTGCATTATTGACAATAATGTTAAATCTAGCATTCTTGAATGTAAGTTATATATTAGGTTTGTTAGAAGTTGGACATTGTTTTTATTATCATTTATGAAGTAAAGTTGATACAGCAAATTAGGATTTTAAGGTTTAGAAGATGAAAACAAGGATGATATCATGGAATTGTATGTCTCTTAGAATACGAAAGCGGTAAAACTGTTTATATTTTGTTATTAAAATTTGCAACTGACTTATTTTTTTTAATTATTTAATCAAGTTACCAGGTGCCTCCACTAATTTCAAATAAGATTGCTATGGTTTTTAGCTCACTCATTTCTTTGATGCAAGATCAGGTATTTTTACTTTTGTTTATTTTTTTAAACCAAATCTTAAGTAATACATTTGTTGTTTGTTTATAGGTTATGGCTTTAAAACAAAGAGGTATTAAAGCTAAGCATCTTTCTACTGCTCAGACTAACACAAGTGCACAAACAAATGCTGAAAATGGTCCATACGACATTATGTATATGACTCCAGAAAAAAGCATAATTAACACATTCACGATTACCTGGTAAGGTTTAGAATGCAAAATGATGATTCGGAATCTCATTGTTTCCCTTTTCTTATGAGTATCATTATACTTTTCAACTGCAGCACCAGACTATTAACGTGCTATCCGACAATCCTAAACCATGTCCGAGTGTGCAAAATTCATGTTAGGTCAGATCTGATGAATTTAGATGGAGCTATTGACGATTTGGTAGCCGTAGGAATCTAACATGGGACAACTTGGATATGAGTCAATGCCAAAGACTACTCAGTCAAAGCTGCTCAACTCAGTCAACAAACGGCTTGGGTCAAACAAGGTCAATGTTGGTCAACAAATGAAGCATACAAGGAGGTATACTTAAACTTGATAACTCAATTAGCTAATCTACTTACATGATTATTTAGATATTATTAGCTAATCTCGTGTCCAAGGTCGAGAGTTAAAATATTAGCATATGGTTAAATTAAATTTAGTAGTATGGTATTTTTTTTTCTACTCTGCTAAACTGCATCGAATAAAAGTCATATCTGATTTGCTGATATCTGTGTCGAAAGATGATTGATAAGAAGCCAAAATGAAAGTCAGACATATTTCTTTGAGACTTGGCAATGTGGGTGTTATCAGGTAAAACATTCAAAACTATTACTTTAGTTTACGCAATTAGCTATTGATCTCAGTGTATGGTATTGCTATATGTATTTTATATGGTTTGATATTTTTGAGTTTTTAGAGGGGGTGTGAAAATTTGACAACTTCAAAACTATCTTTATGTGATTATATCAATTTGCATCTCCATTACTTATAATTTTACTCTTGGCTATATGAAACACTTTGAATACCGGATGAAAGAGTACAACACAGAATACAAAAGCCACGAGGAGAAGGAGATTAGATTTGAGTCGTTTAAAATTAATCTCTGTGATATAGATGCTCATCTTGCAAATATAGACCTAAAAGTTCATTCCAAGGGTTTGTCCTAATTTTCGGACATGACCATTGATAAGTTCTTCGAATGCAGTGGTTGTGGTGGTGGCTATTTAGTTGCCAGTGGTGAGGATGCGGACGGGGACGGGCTCAGAGGCGGGGTCAAGGCCGAGGCCAAGCGCGAGGTCAAGGCCGAGGACGGGGTTCCTGTCAAATGCCAAACAGGCTGTAAGTAATTTTACCCATTCAAGGCTGAGGATATCTTGGTTACAGATGTATCTTTGTAAATAATCATAAATAAATACTAGGTGATGACCAAGAGGATGTTACAGCGCCTATGCAAGAAAATGAAGAATCATAAGAAGCGTTTACCAAGTATATTTCTTTTATGCTCCATGTTTCTATTAATTTTACCTAATAATAGTTGCTTTGGATTCTCATAACATAACATATTTCTTTTGTTTTAATTAGGAAGAAGAAAGACGTTGAGCAGCTTCAAGCAATTGCAGACGTTGAGCAAGCGCGACAGTTCGTGTTCAGCTTCCACGTGAATGAATGTCTTCAAAGTTTTTTTTATTATTATAAGTGTATTACAAATGATGTTTACAAATTAATGTCTCCTTAAATTGGAATGGGATGGCAACTTACTGCATATTAGGCAACTTATATGTATATTTTAGCATATATAAATCTAATTTTAAGTTGATACACCATGAGTTTTCATATATTCAATCGCAAAATATAGTGGTATGTTGTGATTTAGTTCCGACATACTTCATCAATGTTTTATGTTACCTTTTCATTCTAAAGTTTTGTTTTGTGCTTTAATATTTGGTCCAGAAGGTATCTATCTGGCGACCCTTAGACGTGAAGCCTAAGTTTGGAAAGGCCTAGAACAAAAATGATAACCTACATGAACTTCAATACCAGTAGATATTATATATTTGTGTTTAGCAACCCGCGAAACTCGCGGGATCTTAGGCTAGTAAGACTTCTGAGCCAGACCAATACATGTTATAAACCCGTCATTAGCGTGTGTGTCGTATTGTTTATTTATTTATTATTTAATTGACATTTTTGTTTATTTTTTAATTTATTGTTGTATCAACTTGGTCTCTTTTTAGGAGATGACGATTTGGACACATCGAATAAGCGTAAAGATAAAAATTGATGTGTACGAGCATTCTTTTTCTTGATACAAAATTAATTTGATTGATTTTTTTATAGTTGTCTTAAAAAATGAATTTAGAATCTAACCTATATATCAATTTATAGGTTAAAAATTGTTATCTCGAACCAAGAGGCACGTGTTTTTTAACAACTAGGGCGCGTCTTTGAACAAGTGATCGAGTCGGATCGTAGGATAAATGAAAAGTTGGCGGAACTAAGTGAGCACATGTAGAAGATACGCGAGAAATAGGCCGAGCTCCAATTTAAAAATTAGCGCTTCATGCACATTATGCTCAATCTACAAGTGTTAATAAATATTAACATGCTTAGTTTTCTTACTTTTTTGTTTTCCTTGGTTGTAAATTTTGTAATAATCTATACTATCAGTCAATGATATAATATCACGCTTACGTTCGTGTTTTTGTATTAAGTTGACAAGATAACAATGTCACTTATAGATTTTACATGATAACATTTTCTATCAGAATACATGGCTGGTAATAAAAATGCAACTTAGTTGTCAAAATTGGTTTCACGCTTAATAGAGTTGCTTGCTAAATATTATGGGAAAAAAGTGTTAGGGTTTTTTATTACATTTGACTATAAACTTTTTCAAATTTCTTTATTTTTTAGTCTTTTATTGTTTATTGACTTTACCTTGTTGTACCTATAGTTTGATTAGTTGTATATTGAGTGTCGAGATTTTGTGCTTCTTTAAGTTGTATATGTATATTTAAATTGTATATAGGCTACTATATCATACATAGAGTTTATTTATTGTACCTATAGTTTAGTTGTCAGTGGCGGATCTAGGTTTCGCGCCAAGCGGTAACGTTTTATAAATAAGCGGTAACGAAATCGAAAAAAGGTCAAATTTTTTCCAAAATTTACACTAATTTTACACTACCGCCGGAACGCCAAGCCGTAGCAGACGCCACCCCTTACACTAATGTACATCCGCCCCTGTTAGTTGTATATTGAGTGCAAAAAAATTGTGCTTCTTTAAGTTGTATAACGTACACTTAAATTGTATATATAGGTTGCTATATCATACATAGAGTTTATTTCTATAGTAGATTGTATGTATGCGATGATAGAAAAATAAGAGAAAAATAAAAAGTGTACATAAATACTTTCTGCTTCGCGTATGTGAAGTGCTATGCTTTTGCGTTTTGCATCTTGGCTCGTGACTATCGCCTCGATGTGCGTCACACAATTTTAAAACCAAGGTCCAAAACATAATCATGACTTTCAATGCAATTTCTGCATGGGCAAGTTAGACATTAAATGTTCGTGTTGTGAAGTCGATGGTCATACAGTCTGTGATGTGTGTCAAAACGAAAGTTGGTGTTGCATAATCACTATTGAGAATATAATAACGTCTTGCTCTTCCAACTAGGAAAAAAAAAGTAGATAAATAACGTTTCTGATGAAACACAGGTTAACACTATGGTTAATCTGTGGGGTTATTTCTTCTGTGGGTTCAATCTCTCTTTCTACTCGTGAGATGGCTTGTTTCCTGCAAAACAGCAACACCGTTAGTCTCGTTAAGAGGGGAATATGGGGGTTTCCCTCTTAACCAGGCTCCGGCGTGAGAATAAGTACTGTTCTGAGGGAGGATAAACAGTGTGTGTTGAGTGTGAGAATATAGAGAGTAAGATCCTTTAACCTGAATGATGAAGGGTCATATTTATAGCCGGAGGGTGAAAGAGGGAGGAGCAGCGGCGCCAACTGTAGACGTGTGCCAGCTGTCCGACCAAGGGGAATATCCTCTTGGTCTCCTCTGCTGCAGTCAGTGTAGTGGTACATGTGGCGAGCCAGCATTTGCCTATTTTGGAGACGTCGTACTGGTGTTGTCGGGCTGCTCCTGGATTCGTCGCAGGCCTATTTGGCGCTTGATGACTGGTGACATGTGTTGTCATTTATGTCGGATGTAGCATCGTTGGTGCCACCTTTATATTTTCCAGAAGCTTCCGGAAGCTTCTGGATAGTCTCGTTGATGTCAGCGCCACATAGGATGGAAAAGTGGTGTGGTCCTTGCCATGTGGGCAAGGAATTGGGACCATACCTCTTCAAGTCCCCCAGTCCAGTGTGCCTTCTAGTTGAGTTGATCGTCTAGGAGGGATTCTGGACTTATGAGTGTAGTATTTGTTATGGCGTGAGGTATTTATGGGGTCCCTGAGGAATCTGCACCTGATGGGCATACGGCGCGTGGAGTTTGGCAACTTGTATAGTTGAGCTGAGTGGACGCATGGCGTATCGCGCATGGGTTTTGGCGCTTTAAAAAGTTGAGCCGAATGGACGCATGGCGTACCGCGCATGGGTTTTGGCCCTTTAAAAAGTTGAGCCAAATGGACGCATGGCGTACCGCGCATGGGTTTTGGCACTTTAAAAGGTTGAGGCAAATGGACGCATGGCGTACCGCGCGTGGGTTTTGGCATTTTAAAAAGTTGAGCCAAATGGACGCATGGCGTACCGCGCATGGGTTTTGGTACTTTAAAAGGTTGAGCCAAATGGACGCATGGCATGCCGCGCATGGGTTTTGGCCCTTTATAAACTTGAGCCAAACGGACGCATGGCATAACGCGCATGGGTTTTGGCCCTTTATGAAAGTTGTCTTCAAAAGGAAGCTTTGTCTGTCTTGGGAAGGGGTGACTGATGTGACTGTCTGGTGTCAGGTGAACAGTTGCCTTTTCAGTCACCGTCAGTTGCTTTTTCGGCGAAGTGTCAGGTGTCTGTTCACCTGCTTCCGGAAAAAGAGGTGCCGCCTTCTCTCTCCTCTGACGTGTCTCTCCCCTATTGGTTGCTTTTTCAGATCCTGACGCCCCCACTATCCATCGCATTAAATGCGATGGGTATAAATATATGGTGGTTTCCTCCAATTTCTTCACTTTTCAAATTTTGAATTCCGGATATCTCTCTTCTTCTTTTATTTTCTTTCTTCCTCTCTTGAGTTCGTCTACATTATTGTTTGTTTTCTTATAATGTCTTCTGCAAATCCTTCTTCGAGGAAGCGAAGAAACAAAGGTAAAACTCCACCTGGCCCGGATCAGGCGGTAATAGGGTGGAAAGAGGAGGAATTCCAGAATTTGGTAAGGGAGATGGGTTTTCTCCCTGATTGGGGTGCTCAGTATCCTATCTCTGGTTCCACCGCCATGGACGCTCCTCCCGGGTATATGACTTTGTACGCTGCTTTCTTCCGGGAAGGTAACTTTAGGCTTCCGATGACTCGATTTACTGCTGATGTGCTGAGGGGTTATGGTCTCCACATATCTCAGATCAATGCCATCGGGCTCCCTCGTATTACTCACTTTGAGTTCGTTTGTATGGCTAACCGTTTAGATCCGACGTTTGAGATGTTCAGCGCCTTCTACACCGTTTCATATACAAGTGGTTTTTACTCTTTTAGTGCTCGTACCGGCGTTTCTCCAGTTTGCTCTGTGCCATTGAAGAGTCTCCATGACTGGAAGCAGAAGTTTTTTTATATTCGCCGGGGTGTTGTTCCTGTGGATATGCACTACAGATCTGTGGATGAGGGTATCCCCAAAGTTGATGTGGTTGCAAATTTTGCTGACCAAGATTGGTATAAGAAGTTGACTCGTAAAGCCACTCCGATAATCCAGCTTGAGGTGATGGCGTTGGTGGGTGCCGGTATGAGCATGAAGTGGGTCCCTAAACATCCGTTGGGGGTTCCGGTTTATGGTCATGATGGCAACTGTACGTTTTGCTCCATATCCTTTTTTTCTTGTATGTGTACGTTGTATTATTTTTGCATTGTTCTTTATCTTCGCGTTTTTTGCAGTAGGTTTCACTTTGTTGAACGTTTTGGATCTTAAGGCACCAGGTGCAATGGTTGAGGCGATACAAAAACCTGACAAACAACCCTGGTTGGATCAGATCCGTGGCCGTTTTCTGCATCCGAGCAATGAGAGTTTCACCACTTACGTTAACACTGTCTTAGGTGAAGATAGTGAAAATGATGATGATGCATTTGATTCCATTCGGGAGGAAGTTATCGTTCTCTCGAGTGATGGGTCTGGTAGATCTTTTGAAGACCTAACCTTTCATTCCGCGCGTGCAGGTCCGGCGCAGGGGGTTGTGCATGAGCCGGTGAACGAGCCTGTTGGTGATGATTTGGAGGTTCCAGTCGAAACTGCTGACCTGTTAGAGACGAGGAGAAAAGCGAAAGCTGACAGATCGGAGGGGAAAGGGAAAAAAGTTGAGGAAACTGCCACTGAGACTCCTCGTAAGCGACCTCATATTCTTCGTGTCCTTGATTACGTTGTCGTTTCTGATACGTTGTCCGGTTTAGGAGTTGTAGAGAAACGTCCTGAGTCGGACCCCGAGGACCGCGCGACTTTAACAGAGGTGATGCAGAAAAGGGCTTTCGAGGATAAAAAACGGAAGCTTGACGAGCAAGCTGCTGCTATGCTTGCCTCGAAGAAAATTAAACTTCAAAAAGAGGATCCTCCTGCCCCTTCTGAGTCGGAGATTGATATGGGAATTTTTACCGAAAAAGCTGGTGATTTGTTGGAGAAGATTTTTGAAGCTTCTGGTATTCGTTTTATCTGTTTCCAGTGTTTCCTATTCTTTTCCCTGACAATCTTTTCTCTTCTCTAAATGTGTTGCTCGTTTTGGGGCAGGTGCCAAACCAGCCAAGACTGGACACAAGGTGGATATTTCCAAAATCACTCCTCCGGAATCTCCGCCGTCGAGGACATTTGGGTTGTCTCCTCCTCATGATACTCCTGGTGGGAAGAAGAAAAAGGATGTGAATGTTGAGCAGGTTGGAGAATGTGGTGGTAGGACAGGTGTTGGTGGTGGCGATCGTGGTAAAAATATTGAAGTTGAGGTGAGGGTAGGTGAAACTACTCCGCACCAGATGATATATACCAAACGCCCATCGGGCGGTGGTGGTGCAACTTCGGGGGCGGTGCGGAGTCCTGGGTCCTGGGATACCCACAACTCTGCATGTGATGATCTGCCCCACGTGCCTCGCTGGCACTTAACCCAGGGCTCCCGGATGAACGATCTTGGAAATTGTCATGAGTTTTTCTCTCTGTCTCTCCCCCCGGCTGAAAGGATGTTCCAGAAGAGGCGTCGCCGGTTAGAACTTTTGGATGATCATGTTCAAGCCGGAGTTAACTTCTGGTCTACTTCTCAGGAGATTGTCCGTGAATGGAAGCTGATGGGGGAGGACACCCTTGAGTTTGAAAATGAGAAGAGGTTGTTTGCGGAGGAGAGGGAAAAATTTAATGCCGAGAAGAAAGGGTTGGTGTGGAGGGTATCCGATGCAGAGGAGAGACTTGCCCAAGAGAAACAAGCCAATGCTGATAAGCAAAAAAATTGGGAAGCGGCGTGCGAGCGTACTAATGCGGAGCTTAAATCTCAGCGTGATACTATTGTTCGTTTGTCTAGTGCGAAAACTGAGCTTGCTGAGGAAGCTCAAAAGGCGCGCGCCGCGTTTGAGAAGAAAGAGAAAGAGTACATTGATCGTATTGCGAAACTGGAAGACCTTGCTAGGCAGTATGAGACTGCTGATCGTCTTCTTCAAGAGAAAACTGTTGAATGCAAGGCTTCTGAACTCTTTGCTGAGGAGGCATCAGCTGATTGCAAGTGGTTGCTTTCGCGCGCTGTGCCTCTGGTAACCTTTTTTTATTTTATTGTATGGTTTTCGTGAACTATTCCTCTTATTTGTGTGCTTCTCGCAGATTGCTGATCGCATAGTGAACTCTCACGAATTGGCCCATTATATGTTTGAGTTGGGGCAAGCTGGTTATAACAGCGGGCGCAAGGATGGATATATCGAGGGTAGAGCTGCGGCTGTCAATAAGGAGAAAGAGCATCACTTCGAGTTATGGAAAGAGGATTGTAGCGCTGCTTATGCCGCGAAAAGACAAGAGTTTTCGTCTTTGGAGTTTGCCGTTGTTAAGGCTGCGCAAAAATTGGCTCGACGATCTGATGGTGTCCTGTTGTTGAAAAAAGCGCTTGGCGATGAAGGTGGTGCGGCTGGAGGTGCTGGGCCCAGTCATCCCGAATGAGGGACTCCGGCCTGCGCGCCGCGTATGACCTTGGTTGGTCTTGTACTTGACAATTGGATGAACAATTTTAACTTTCTTGTTATGCTTGTGGATATTTGGCTATGCTTTGACATTTGTTATGCTAATAGTTGTTTGTTTTTATGCGAATTTTGTTATCGTCATAATATGTGCATGTCTAATTACTTTGATTCATGTATCACGAATGAATGATGGCGCTGACAGGTTATGTTGTGTTTATTACAACGTTTTATTCTGTCGTTTTCGTGCGTAGGTTGGATCGTGAATACGAAGTGATCGAGTTACAGGTTATTGTGTAGACCCAGCTGTTCTCAGCCTTGGGGGTGCTTACAATGTTTGTTTGTCCTGTGTTCGATGTTTTCGTGTTTATGTGGGCACGAAGTATTTGTTTGGCGTTTGTTAGGCTTTAGTTGTGTATCTGACCCGGCTGTGCACTTGTTTGTGACAGGCCTTGGAGGTCTACAACGTTTCCTAATGGTCGAGCCATTGATGTTTTCGTGTATGCCCAAAGTAATATATGCAGTTGTGACAAAGAAATTTGCATGATAGAAAGATAGCCAAACACTTCTTGTATTACTATAAATGTGTTGGCGACTTGGCCATTGCAATTACAAGAATCTTCTTCACAGATAACACTTTCTCAGCTGTTGGGCGTTCCATGTTCGAGGAACCTCCCTGTTGTCTATGGTGCGCAGCTTATAGGCTCCTTTTCCGAGCACGGTGTCGATGACATATGGACCCTCCCACTTGGGAGCCAACTTTTCGGGTTTTTCTGCATTTGAGGCCTCGTTGTCTCTGAGGACGTATGCTCCCGGATTGAAGGTGCAGACTCGGACTTTAGAGTTGAAATATTTTTCCAGCTTCGTTTTGTACTTTGCTTCATTGATTGCCGCCGTTTCTCTCCTTTCTTCTAGGAGGTCAAGGTCGATCCTCCTCTCTTCTTCATTGTTGATCATGTTCATTGAGAGCATTCGGGGTGACGGCAATCCTATCTCCGCTAGTATTACTGCCTCTGACCCATAAACCAAGCTAAACGTTGTTTCTCCGTTGCTTGTTTTGGGCATCGTTCTGTGGGCCCACAAGATGCTGGGCAGTTCGTCTACCCAACCTCTTCTTTTCTCTCCCAGCCTTGCCTTGATTCCATCGACAATACTCTTGTTGACGGCTTCGACTTGACCATTCCCCTGTGGGTGCGCGACCGAGGAGAAGGTATGCTCAATGTGTAAGTCTTTAAACCACTGTTGAAGATTGTCTTCAGCAAAGTTGGTTCCATTGTCAGTGATGATCTTGAGGGGTAATCCAAAACGACATATGATTTGTTCCCAAATGAATTTTTTTACAACAGTGGCTGTGGTTGATGCGAGGGCTTTTGCCTCTACCCATTTGGTGAAATAGTCGACTGCGACTATTATGAATTTGACGGCTCCTGGGGCTTCGGGAAAAGGGCCAACCATATCTATTCCCCACTGTTGAAAGGGCCACGCCGTGGTGACTGGTACCAACTCATTCTTGGGGCGCATCGTTTTGGGGACGTGTCTTTGACATCCACTGCATTTCCTCAACTCTTTGACCGCATCCAAATGCATTCCGGGCCAGTAATACCCCGCATTCATGACCTTTGCTATCACCATTCTTGGTCCGGCATGTATACCACAGATTCCCTCGTGTACTTCTCTGATCAAATAGCTTGCGTCTTCGGGATCAACACATCTTAACAAAGGCCCGAGGTATGATTTTCTGTACAAAATCCCATCAGCCATCTGATAATGTTCAGATTTGTACTGGATTTTCCTCGCTTCTGCCTTGTTCTCCGGGAGTATTCCAGATTGGAGGTACGCGATTATCGGAGTCATCCAAGACGTTGTTCCTAGTTGAACGACGCTTACCTCTCGCAGTGGCACTGACGGGTTGCTTAAAACCTCTATGCGTACATCCTTTGCTAGGTGTTGGAAGCTTGTAGAGGCGAGTTTACTCAGCGCGTCTGCTGGTTTATTCTCGCTTCTATTAATGTGGTGCACTTTGTAGGAATAGAAGGTTTGTAGCAGCGTCTTTGCTTGACTCAGGTAAAGTGCCATCGTATCTCCCTTGGCTTCATATTGCCCGTTGATTTGCCCTGCCACCAACATGGAGTCCACATGCGCTTCGATGTGTCGTACTCCCATTTTGATTGCCAACCTTAAACCAGCAAGGAAAGCTTCGTATTCAGCTTCATTGTTTGTGCTTTTAAAATCCAGGCGTATGGCGTAGGTGAACTCATGTTTGTCAGGGCTCACCAGCCGGAGACCAGCACCTGCGCCATCTTCGTTAGACGCGCCATCTGTGTATAGTAACCATGGTTCTTCCACTTGCTGTTTCTCGGCTTTTTCCATCGCCTTGCATTCTCGATCTTTGTCATCCGGTACCTCTGTCATGAAGTCTGCAAGTACTTGGACCTTGATCGCCGGTCTTGGCCTGAAAACTACATTATGACCTCCGAGCTCTATCGCCCATTTTGCTAGTCTCCCTGAAATCTCTGGCCTTGCGAGTATGTTGCCAATATTGTAGTTTGTTAACACGTGAATGACGTGGTTGGCGAAGTACCTGCGCAGCCGTCTTGATGCATGGATCAGTGCGAGTACTAGTTTCTCCATGATTGCGTACCGGGTTTCTGGGTCAGTCAGAGTTCGTGACACATAGTAGACTGGCGTTTGAACACCCTGTCGATCAACAAGTAGCACTGCTCCTACTGCTCTGTCGGAGGCTGATAAGTATAGCACCAGAGGCTCGCCCTTGACTGGTGCAGTTAATGTTGGCAGCTTGATGAGGCAGTCTTTCATCTCGCGGAATGCGCTCTCGGCTTCCGGAGTCCATTGAAATTGACTCTTCTTCATGCAGTTTCGGAGAGTCTTTATAAAAGGAAAAGATTTGGCTGCGTGATTGGCCAGGAAACGGTTAAGTGCTGCCAACCGTCCTGCCAATTTTTGCATCTCCTTGATCGTCGAAGGTGACGGCATGCGTTCAATTGCTTGTATCTTATCAGGGTTCACCTTGAAGCCATCTTTCGTGACAATGAAACCCAGGAATTTTCCTTCTTCCATGCCGAAAGAGCATTTCGCTGGGTTTAACTTGATACTGACTCCGCGCAAGGTGTCGAACGTCTTTTGGATGTTCAGCAACATTGTACTCTCTTCTTTGCTCATAATAACCAGATCATCCATATACACTTCTATATATTTGCCGATGGCATCGTGGAAAGTTTCATTCATGAGCCTTTGATAAGTCGCGCCCGCATTTTTTAAACCAAAGGGCATTTTGGTATAGCAGTATAGCCCTGTTGGTGTGCGAAACGCGGTCTTGTCTTCATCCTGCACAGCCATCTGTACCTGGTGGTACCCCTTGTAGCAATCGAGGAAACATTTCCATCGGAATGTGGCAAGTGAATCAATCTTTTCATCAATGTCTGGTAAGGCGTAACAGTCGCGTGGACATGCCTTATTCAGATCCTTGTAGTCTACGCACATTCTCCAGCTACCGTTGTTCTTTTGGACCATCACTGGGCTTGCTACCCATGTTTGATACCTGACCTCCCTGATGATTCCCGCGTTTAACAGCTCTATTACCTGCTCTTTCATGGTGTCGTGCTTTATGTCTCCCAAATGGCGCTTAGCATGTACCACCGGTTTAGCTTCTTCTGAGACGTTTAAGCGATGTTCAGCTATGTGCCGTGGAACACCCACCATGTCTGCTGGTGTCCAGGCAAAGACGTCCATGATTTGGAACAACAGTTTTTTTAGCGCCGCGCGCGTTAGGTCGGACATTGCAGGTCCTAAGGTAACTGTTTGTTCTGGGTATGCGCTGTTTAACACCCATTTCTCTGCCTCTTGACGTGGTTCTGGTTTTCTTGCCTTTGCAGGTCTTAGCTCATCTGTTGCTAGGACTTCCTTGCTTGCGTATATGATGGCCACTCCTGTTTCTGTTGGGAACCCCACAGCTGAGTGTGGGCCAGAGCAGATCATGCTGAAGTCACCTTGGGATTCTCTTCCCAGTAGGATATCGTGTCTTGAATGTGCTGGCAGCACCATGAATGTGACGTCTTCTGTTCTTGAGTTTCTTCCATCCGAGAGCAACACTGGGAATGATATTTGTCCTAGGGGAAAAACGGCTTCATTGCAGAAACCAGTGAGCGGGTAATCAACTGGCTCTAAGCGCGCCTTATCCTCTTGATCAAATTGATTAAAACACTGTTCATATATGATATCCGCAGTGCTCCCTGGATCGATGAAAATGTAATCTGTCTGGTAATGCCCTATTACGCCCGGGATGACTATGGGTCTTCTTTCTCGTGGGCCTCCTCTTACAACCGGGAAAACGACTTGTTTCTCGCGCCATGAATCGTCTTGCGCGCGCTTGTTGTAGTTTTTCCTTGGCCTTCGTGGACCCCCTTGAACCATGTGGATTTCTAGCTTCCGGAGTTTTTTGTTATCCGGCCCTTCTTCTCTTCTTTGAATCTGGCGGTAATCACGTCTTCCACCTTTGACCAGGTGAGTTAACTTTCCGTCCCTTAAGGCCCTTTCGATCTCTTGTTTGAGGCTGAAACAATCGTCGGTTAAGTGGCCTGTGTCCTTGTGGAATTCACAGAAAAGATTTGGAACTTGGCCCCTCTTGTTGCGCATTTGTAGGGGCGGTTTAAACTGGTGGTTCTCAGTTGCCAAGACTTCTGAAGGGGTTTTTGTTAGGAGTGTCCACTGTTTCTCCCCGTTTTCTCTTTTCACCTCTTTTCGGTGAGCTATTTGGTTGATCGTGTGGCGCGCATCCTCTCTTACCGGATGTTTTCCAAGGTTGGCTCCTGCCTTTCTTGCTATGCCGGTCGTTATGGTTGTAGCTGCGCTGACGGTGATCATCACCGGTCAACTGTCTGTCCGACTGCGCGATGGTTTTGGCTGCTTCAATGAAGGTCTCCCAATCTTTGGGTCCTCCGTCTCTTCCTTTTACACGCTTGATTAAATCATCGCACTTGACTGCCCTCATGAAGTGTGCGCGCATCATCTTCTCGCCTACGTCACCAATCTTCAAACATTCTTTGTTGTATCTTGTAATGAAATCTTCCACGCTCTCGTGGTCTCTGCGCCATATGTTCAAACAATCGGCTGGATCCCTGGTGTGTCGTCGTTGCTGTGAGAAGTGTGCCAGGAACTTCTCTCGGAAATCAACCCATGATTTGATTTTCCCTGCTGGCAGGTTGTCGAACCAGACGCGCGCTGCGCCGATGAAGGTTTGAGCGAAGAGATGACACCAGGTTGGTAAATTCCATCCGCCTGTAGCTCCAGCACCATTGAAAACTTGAAGGTGATCGTCTGGGTCTGTCAACCCGTTGTATTTGCCTACGTTGTGTGGCAATTTCGTTTTGTCGATGGCAGCCGTGGCGATCTCTCTAATGAATTTTGAATTCTCAGCCATGTCGTCTGGACGATAGCTTAAAGTGTAATCATGCTCTGCTTTTGGGTCGTAACCTGCGCGTTTGCGAGGTTTGTATGCTTCATGCTCTGGTGGCAGCCTGCTGAACACTGTGCTTTCTTTGTGCGTCTCGTCGTCATCGTCGAATTCGTCGTTTATGTTGCGCGGACCTAAACGACTTTGTATTGGCTTCTTTGGTTGGTGAGAATACTGCACATAATTGCTTCCTGTTTCGCCATACGTATCGCGCGTGTCATGTGCGCTTGGCCTTCTAACATGTGGTGGAGGTACTGACTCAGGGCGTAGATTGAATGCGTGGGTCTGTTGAGGCATGGGAGCGCTCAAAGGCCTTGGCAGTGGAGTGACAAATGCGGACTGGTTAGCTTGTGCCTGAAGCAGAGCTTGCTGCGCGCTGAGTTGTGTGTAGACAAGGTTTATAGACGCCACTTGTTCGGCATACCAGGAAGCCAGAGTTTTTCCTTCGGGTAGCCCTAATAATGCAGAGAAGTTCAGTTGTGCTTGGTCTGATGGAGCTGAGGGACCAGCCCCATGGCTCTGTGTTTGCACTGGTGGAGGTGTTTGTTGGACTACCTCTGACGGAGGCTGGAACGTAGCTCTGTTTGTGGTCTGAGTGATGATCCTGGGTGGAGTTTGGAAAGTAGCACCAGTTGTGTTTTGAGTAACGATCCTGGATGTACTTCCAAAGATGCTGGGAAACTCGTTGTTCATCGGCCCTTCTTGGATAATTTCGTTCCTTGGACCCCGCTGGACGTGTACGTTGTCCGAAACGAGTTCAAAGGAAGAAACGTCTCCATCTACCTGATGAGAAGGGTTTTGTTCAGCCATGTTGACGAGTGTTTTTTTTTTTTTTTGAAAAGAAAAAGAGATGACAGTGGTTTTTGCTAAAAGCGGATGGCGCCAATGATGAAACACAGGTTAACACTATGGTTAATCTGTGGGGTTATTTCTTCTGTGGGTTCAATCTCTTTTTCTACTCGTGAGATGGCTTGTTTCCTGCAAAACAGCAACACCGTTAGTCTCGTTAAGAGGGGAATATGGGGGTTTCCCTCTTAACCAGGCTCCGGCGTGAGAATAAGTACTGTTCTGAGGGAGGATAAACAGTGTGTGTTAAGTGTGAGAATATAAAGAGTAAGATCATTTAACCTGAATGATGAAGGGTCATATTTATAGCTGGAGGGTGAAAGAGGGAGGAGCAGCGGCGCCGATTGTAGACGCGTGCCAGCTGTCCGACCAAGGGGAATATCCTCTTGGTCTCCTCTGCTGCAGTCAGTGTAGTGGTACACGTGGCGCGCCTGCATTTGCCTATTTTGGAGACGTCGTACTGGTGTTGTCGGGCTGCTCCTAGATTCGTCGCAGGCCTATTTGGCGCTTGATGACTGGTGACACGTGTTGTCCTTTATGTCGGATGTAGCATCTTTGGTGCCACCTTTATATTTTCCAGAAGCTTCCGGAAGCTTCTGAATAGTCTCGTTGATGTCAGCGCCACATAGGATGGAAAAGTGGTGTGGTCCTTGCCATATGGGCAAGGAATTGGGACCATACCTCTTCAGTTTCTTTTTTCATATTCCCTGTCTAATTTTATCTTTTAATTAATAACATAATTGTAACAAGAGAAATGAATAAATGATGCAATGAAAGAGAAAATTAAAAAAATAAATGAATATCATCTTCCTATTAAAGGATGTGACTAGAAAGAATCACCTACAAAACTTAAACTAGTTAAGACAAAAAGAGAAAAAAGAACATAACATCATTCGAAGACAAACCTAACATTTCTTAAGATATAAAGCCTAGACACTTCATTGCAATTTTTTCAAAACTAGGATTGCGACCCGCCGTAATGCGGCGGAGATTGTTTAGTTATAAATAAGTCGATTTAGGACCCGTACGTTATGTTAAACCTATCAAACGGGGAAAAATAGACGATGTAAAAACGTTCACCCACACATGCATGTTGCGTTGTGTTAACTCGCAAAACTTAGAATGAAACGTAAAAACGTTAAACCGAAGACGCATGTTGCGATATGTTAAGTCACAAAATTTTGAACCAAGCATAAAGTGAAAAATTTGCGAAAAATGAAAACTATAAAGGATCAAAGTTGAAAGTAAAAAAAAAAAGTTATGAGGATAGATTGCAAAAGATAAAAAGTTTTGGGTTAAAAGTAAAAAAACAAATAGTTTGGGTTAAAAGTAATTTATGAAATACTTTTGGATGAAAAGTAAAAAAAATCAATTTTTTTGGAGAACCCCCAATGCCAATGTTACGACAACCATATGCATAACCATTTTTTCTTTGAAAACCCCCCAAAGCACACCCCGCGTTGCGGCGGGACGTAAAACGGTGTCAAATAGTACTAATGTCACACAACCGTCTCGACCACCAACACTTACTCGACCTAGGATATGCGTGTTGCAACGAACCTGTCAAACATGGAAAAGTAGAGGTAAAAACGTTGAACCACACATGCACGTTGCGTCGTATTAACTCGAAAAATTTAGAACTATACGTAAAATGAAAATTTGCGAAAGATGAAAAGTATAAGTGACAAAAGTTGTGAAGTTAAATTGCAAATAATGAAAAGTTTTGGGTTAAAGTTAAAAAAACAAATTATGTAGAGTTACAATTGCAAAAGGTAAAAACCTTTGGGTTAAAAGTAAAAAATCAACTTTTTTTTTGAAAAATGACCAAAGCATAATGTACAACTCATGATGCACATATAACTTGCTAATTTATATATGGAATAACTAGTCTAAGTACCCGTGTAATACACGGGTGGCTAAACAAAAAAAAATTATACTTTAACACGTAAATACTTTATTACACGTTCGTTCGAATATTATGATGAATAATATCTTATAAAAAATAATTAACGATTACATTTCTTAATATATTTTAAGAAATATGAATATTTTGTTAGGATTATAGTGTGTCATGAGTTGTCGATTTTAATCACGGGTTGGATATAATGTTTTCAAACTGTTGACCAAATCCTAATACTACATCTCCCTAATGTTCGTTACATATTAAGTTTTTCTTAACTAAAACTTCATGATGTTTTCATGCTTTTTGGTCAATAAGACTTGAACCGGCAGTGTGACATCTAAATATTCTTTAAACATTTCACATTGAAATCATTCTTCTCTACTCAGAAATTGTCTATCACTTTTCATAATCCTAGGTAAGAATACCATTGACTGTTCTATAAGATATTGATTGATTATTTATTACAATGTGTTATTATATATTGTTTTTTTTTCTACTAATCTTTCCTTTGTATTCTATGCAGAAATGGAACATGCTGCAATCACACTGTTGAATAATTTGGACCTCAACGTTGATAACTACACCATCAGAATACGCATTGTGTCACCCGTGAATACTCACGGGTTGGATATTTAAATTTTATTAATCACAAATGTTTATATAACATCTCAAGTGACCTCCATGCTACCATTTTTTTTTTATTTTGCATCTTCCATCACATGTGAAAAGTTTGACCCTTTATAAATAAATGAGTCGATATATAACATGTCAAATTGGTAAAACTAAATATTACCTATTACCAATGAAGTCTGGTCTCTCAATTAGCATACTACCTATTACCATGCAACTTCAACTCTCCCACTTAAAAACACATTGAAAATCTATAAACCACCTATTTATATAAAGATACCAATGAAAATCTATAAACCACCTATTTATATAAAGATGTCAGTTTTATGCTTAAACATATAATTATTTCAAGACTATTATATTGTTTTAAATTTTCACTAAAGTTTGGTGCAACTATTTCCTACTAATCACATTCCATATAAACCTCAGGGTAAATGATTAATTCTATTAATATAGGAATTAAACCCACTATCAATAGACCTGTGGTTTTCTACCTATAAACAACTTCCACTTCGTAGGGCCTCCCCAACCAACTCCTTAAAATTTTGGTTAAGAAAATAAGATGTCATTTTTTACAAAGTAGAAATCTTCTTATACACCACGTTTGTCCCACACATCTTGCCACCTGTAGATCCAATTGTTGCAACAATAGATGACTTGACCAATCAACTTTATCATTAGAAGTAAACAGTAGCCAAAATCAAAACATAGTACATAACTACATATAAACGGAACCCATAAATTGGTCATAGTGGTGTGAATTCTGACACGACACAAACCTAACACGGAATTTGCAGGTTTGGGTTTAGTTTAAACAGGTTCGGGTTAGTTTCAAGTCGAACCCGCTAACCCGTTTAGCTAAACGGGTCGAGTTCATTTTAGCATGGATGGGTCGACGGGTTGACCCGTTTAACCCACTTGTATTATATTTAATTTCTTTTACATTATATTTTACGTCACAAGTTAAATTGGGTGAGTATTTTATTCCGTAATTATAATTTAAGTAGAGAATTTGACATAAGATTTTATAATTATATAACAAAAAATTGTGTTGTTTGTAGTAAACTTTTTTAAATTTAATGTATTAATTTTTGAAAAAAAAGTTAAAAAAATAAATAAGTTCGGATTGTATTCGGGTCCCTTCTTATAAGTAACACCATCTGATGGGTGATAAAATGAAATCGGTAGGAATTTCAAGTACCAAATGAACAATCTTCCTGTTATTCGACTTTTGAGGCCAACTAAGATAATGACCAGTTTAAAGCTCTCATCAAGAAACTACATTTAAGAAAAGTTGTCAAGTATAGTAAACATATAAAATTGAGAAGCAGATTATAAGGAGTTTGTATTGGATTTGTAGAAATAATCATATCTTTTACAAATTTGAATAGTCTTTTTTGCCAACAAAATGAGAATATTATATAAATCTTATGACTACCGAACTACCATCTTAGCCAGTAGCTAAGACAATCAAACATACAGAAGCAAAGAACAAAACATACAAAGGGAGCAGACAAAGAAGATGACCTAATTTACAACAAAACTGTTCCAGTTCTCTATTGTTTGCCATGCACTCTTACCCCTTCTCAACAACCAGTCATAACTTCCTTCTTTAATGTCCTCCAACATTTTCGCCTTCAAGTGAAACTTCTCATTGAACACTTTATCATTCGACGTGTCCATAACTTCCATGTTGTAATCACAAAAACGGTGTAGACAACCTGTTTCTCCTTTGCTGGCTTATTGTTGTTTAAGGCATGCTTTAGCATAGTATTCACTGAATTAGAACTATCGGGCAGTGGGGTCTTGGTCCAAACACACACACGCCACCTTATATTTTTGGCGACAACGCACTCAGCAAGGAGGTGATCTGCGGACTCATCCCGAATGCCGCACATTGGGCATTTCCCATCATCAAATGTCACACCCCGAGCTGTAAGAGCCACCGCCATAGAGATATTCCTATTCATTTCTTGCCACACAAAACACGTAACTTTTGGCACTGCAATCTTACTCTAGAGATACTCAAACTGACCCGTATTGTTCCCCGATCCCCTGCTAGACAACGCCTGACTGCCTTGACAGAGAAGTCCGTCATATAACCGTCATGCATCTAGCCCCACCTATCAGTGTCGCCATTCAGAGTTGTGTTATTTAGCAGCCCCCCCAACTGAGGACTTCATTCTGGACGTACCAGAATCACCACTCACTTTCCACTTTTAAGTCTCATTGCACTATCCCTCCTACCCTGTTGTAGCATTCCCAGACCAACGCCTTTTTTAGTATAGGCATCATAGGCAGCAGAAAACTGGTCTTTCAACTTACCTCCCGTGGCCCACCTATAGCTTTACTATTACAAATAATCAATATGCATTTTTAACAACATATTATTCACACACACAAATTGAGTTACCTGATGCTTCATCCACAAACTGTCCATTGATAAGGAGTTTCGTGAATTCAACCTTGACAGGTGAAGTTATTGGATCCTCAAAAGCAGCAGCAGCTGTACTAAACCTAGTGATACCAGTGTATGCTAAGAATTAGATTACATAACCATAATTCATGTGTAGACGACAATCGTTACACCTATTTTTAGAAACATAAAATTTACTATCTAAATCGCTTGCTTGTTCTAAGCTTTTTCATCATTTAAAAAGGTTAATTCCTTTGTTTGGGTAAAAAAAAAAAGCATGGACAGTTCGAATGTTTAATATGTTGAAAAAAACAGTATTATATCATCAAAATGAAGTGTTCACCAGTCTATTACTTTGCATGAAATAAAAAGACAGATATACCCTTATTAAAAAATTACTAATATGTATAATTTGAATACTCATTGATACTATATTGCAAAAACAAACATCCAGTTAACTTCTTGATACGAAATTATGCTACTCTATAGACTGATGGGATATAGAACAACAATCATTCAAGTCATGAAGTGAAAGTATACATGTTTTAAAGTTCAAAACAATGTAAACACATTGACCAAAGAGGTGTTGAAGGAAAAACTCCTGAAATCCCTTTTTCGTTAGTAGAGGACCAGGAGTGCATATAGAGTATACAAATGCGTTAATTACAGTTGATGCAAGCTTGGAAAAACATTTGTTTCTCCTACACAAAATGAGTACATTTAGATCGCCAACTCCTGCCAGGCCTACCTCAGTGCTCAACCATGAGATGAATTTAATAACACTCATATTTTGTAAAAGTCGCAACAAACTTTGAGATTCTACAGAATTACAGGAAGTTATATAAGTTAAAGATAAATTGCGCAAAGCAATTAGGGTTATGCGTACTTACAGATCCTAAAATCATCTCTAAATATAATCATTTCTTCAAGAACCACCAAAATGACAGACTTGTGTTTAAAATGATAGCAGTCAATGATTTCCCCAAAATTGAAGATTTCCACGATACGTAAAGTCCAATATATTTTGATCCAATCTGATCATTTATTGCAATAGGACTCTTTGATCAGCAAACTGTGATTATTCACCTATTAAGACAAATAAACAACTTCAAGTGAGAATAACTTGAGATCGTAAACGCCACCGTACCTGTCGTCGCAGTTGAAGCCAATGCAATAGTGCCAATTTGTTTGTTCCCTTACTTCAAGCTCCTTTTCGACTTCTTTCTTCTTCATTCACTGTAACTTTTTTATTCCCACATAAGAAGCCAAAACCAGTCTGAAAGAAAATAGTATAAATCATACCTGGTAAGGAGAATGGAATACCCAGCTTGAAGTCTTTTTTGAATAAGTAGGTGTCATTTTGGCTGCCCTGTACTCTCAGCAACAATAGAGCCTCAACACTTTCGGGACTTCCATTTGCACCAGAAACTCATCTGACCCATAGATAACTCAAGCCTGAATCGCTTTTCACCGACTCACCCACATATAAGCGCAGATCTAAAAGTTGACTTTAGAAGTCAAACCTAGACTTGAACCATATAAAAAAATCTAGAATTTGACCTTGGAAGTCACATATTCTCTTTCTGCACAAAAAAATATTAGACTTTTAAAGTCAACTTTAATTGTTTTCGATCTTATTTCATTGCAGGCTTTCCCACACGACTTTCCTTTAGCAGGTGATATATCAACAACTATTCTAAAACTATCACAAAACGGCAATATATCAACAGCTAATCAATCATTAATCATATCAGTTTTGCATATAAAGATTCCAAATACATGAGTAGGGTTGTTCATTTTTATCCGAAACCCGACCCGAATCGGAAGCCACCAAAACCCGAATTAGACGGTACCCGAGAAACCCAACCAACCTGAACCTTATATGGGTTGGTCATCAGGTCACTTTTTCCATGCGAAAACCCGACCCGAAAACGTCAAAACACGAAACCTGAAATAAACCCGAACATTTGTTGTCTTTTTTATAGATATGTTTTAGTTTAGAGTCTATGGTATCTGGAACATTAAGTTTTGAGACTTTTAATTATCATATTGTCAAACGATGCTTGAATTTTAATGAAATTTTGTTAGTAGCAGTCTGAATTTTGATTATACTTTGTAAACAGAAAACATCTTTTTTTTCATTTTACATCTAAACCTGAAAACCAAAAAACCCGAGCCAAACTAACCCGACCCGACCAACCCAAACTTTATATGGGTCGGATATCGGGTGAATTTTTCCCAGCCAAAAACCCAAACTACCCGACCAGAAAACCTGAAACCCGAAAAATAACCCGAAGAACACCCCTAAATAGAGTCAGCCAGCTGACCTGACGTCTACTCAATGCTAATCTTTCATAGCTAGGTGAAATAAGTTCGTTGTATAATGTATATTATGTTCAATGCATTTAATTAATATTTGAACAATATGGAATTAGTAACGCATCAATCTTTGTTCCTAGTCGAGGGATGAAAATGAAAATGGTTAAATATGTAAATCATATCTTCGAATCTTCCTATGAAAACAATTTATGTTCTTATCAATACCTAAGAAACAAATCAATGATACTAATGAAAGCAAATTACCTTGTGCGTTCACATTTTTCTCCTTCACAATGTGCATCACAGACATTCCAAATAGAATGACTAATCCCATACATAGAGGGATGAAAATGGCCCAATTATTTGTTATGCTGCTTGATGTCCTTTGATATTTTGCTTGATGTCCAACTTTCCACACGACCAACCAAAAGCATCCGTGTCGCAGGTGACCTTACCACAAAACAAATCATTTTCCACATTTTTCCACAAAGCATCTGAAATCGTAACATTAAACCATAATAATATTGACTTCAATAATACAAATAACACCAACTATTTCTTGAAAAAAATAAACCAGATAGGTACAGAGTTCTGAAAATTACTTACATACTCCTGAACGTCTGAGTTTATGAGTTTCATGACCACACGAATACTGGAAAGCTCAGCAGCTGAAGTTGTGGGAATACTCATCTGATCGAGTACGCTTGTTCAAATATGGGCCTTATATGAATTGAGATGATCCCATCAGTTGGTTTAATCGCCACCACCACATCCATCATCCAACCAAGTTTCTTAGATGTATCATTCCCAATATCACATGCCAATTGCCGCAACAATGATAGCGGTACCCCTTGGCCACATCACTCGCCACATCATTAACCTCAACCATTCCAAACTTATTTTTTCTTCCGATACTAAACTATTCAAAACCTCCACGCCACACCTCACTTTTACAGTAAAAATAAATAAAGAAATGTGATCCCACTTAATCAAACCGAATTGGTTAGCTAAAGCAAACCCGACCACCATAGTCAACCGCCTATAACATCTTTTGAAACAATTCGGGTTTGACACATACATGTATACTTGCCACTCATAAGGAGGCCCGTAGTTGCAACCTCTAATATTAAGATGCTCAAACTTCAATGCTATGTATAAAAGGAAGCAAAAAAAAAATATAAACCAATAGTTCGATATGATAAGTTATAATGAACAAACAATACCTGTATTGTGTTAACATACCTCTGGCAAGGTTGTTGTGGGTACAGGCTCCAATGGTGACCCTGCAAATAAACTAAAATCAAATATTAGTAAACAAAGCACCCCATAAAATTACCTCATATTTAAGAATATAATAAAAGGGCTTATGATTAAGACCATGTTCAAAAAACCACATAAAAGGCCTCATAGTCAATCAGACTGCTAAAAAGTTAACACCCATAAAAATGAAGGCAAAAAATGTAAAGCAAATCAACTGAATGAAAGTTATAAATCAAATATGACATGACATAATGGTACGCCACTAACCAATTATCCAGCAAACAAAATGCAGCTATCCAGCAACAAAATCACTTGTGACCTGCCGATAACAAAAAAACCACAAAATTAAAAAAATACCCATAAAAAAAATAAAACATAAAGGCCAACACTAAACATTTATTTCAATTTCAGACATTGTTAGAAGTCTACAAAAGCATAAACATGTGCATCCAACAAATAACCCTAATTCAACACACAACATAAACTATCAACAATAAACTCACACAAATTAATAACGAAATGTAACAGAAATTAGGGATAAAACATACATCAGCGCCATCATCGAAGACGGATTTGCAACTGAATACGATCTATATCATTTTTTTTGCTGTAGAATGTGATTATTGGATATGAGAAGGAAAAAAAAGACGATTAATGTGATTAGAATCATATGAAAAAAAAATTGCCAAAAAATTGATACGCTAACTGAAAAAATTGCCAAAAATTGATGCTCTGTGATTCAAATACCTGTCACATAAATAAACCGAAAACATCAAAGATCAAGAAGAAACAACATACATCTGTTTACAATTGAAAAATCGCCCAAAATAACGAACAATAGGTAGAGATACAATATGTAGGGTTTGTGAAATCCAAAACAACAAATCAAAGATTTATCACAGGAATAGATCAAAAACATTAAAATCAAAAAAGAACATCAGACCTGTGTTACCAATTGAAGAATAGCCATATAAAAGAACTATTGTAGACATTGAGTATGTAGTGTTTATGAGATCAAAAACAAAAAACCAATAATACGATTAACACGATTCGAATCAGAGAACAAAAACATCAAAGATCAAGAACGAAAAACATACTTGTGATTAATATTGATGAATCGCCGAAGGAAGAACCGGATGCAGCAAGGGTTTGGAGAAAAAGGGAAAGTGTGAAAGATATCAATAATAGAGACAAAAGAACATAAGGGATCCGATTCAATCTTTGTGGTTTACGCGACTCTGCAAAGAAGGTAGAAACAAAGATTTTACGTGTTAAAGTATAATAGTCGAAGGTAGAAACAAAGTATTTACGTGTTACAGAGTTCGATATGGTTCAGCGAAAAATATGAGAAATCGTTTGAAGAAGATGAAGAAACGGACGAAGTATATGTAGGTTGAATTAGAAGATGAAGATAGAAGGCGGTGGAAATTATTGGGGGGTAATGAAGAGCATTGAATGAAAATTGAAGGAAATATATTGAAGATGAGAATGCCGCCCAAATACCCATTTCTCTGGCCAAAGAAAGCAGCCACCTCAAAGTCAAAAAGTCAACCTTTATTTTGCTTTAGTATAATAGATAGATTCAAAATTGTAATAGAAAATTATTGCACTTTTTTTTCAAAATTCAAAATTGCAATAAAAAAACAACACATGGTACTTGATTTCATCTAAAGACTAAGAGTCTGAATGGTTAAGACCTCTAATTTGAATTGGTCAGACATTTACCTTTGAACGATTAAGTATTATACATACTCTTAATGGTTCAGACCTCTTAGGCCGGAGGGTGTGGGGGGCGCCATACCCGCCACCTCAGCCTCTATAGCGCCCCGGGCGCTATACACCCACACCCACCAAATTAAGTGGGGGCGCTATACACCCCTCGCCAACATGTTAACGTTTGCAATTGAGAGGATCGAGAGGGAAATGTCAAATATGACGGCTTGCCACTTGTTTGCACCAATAAGATTTTTTTTTTTTTCTGTATAGCGCCTAGACCACACCCTCCATATTAAAGAGGGGGCGCCATCAAGCTTCAGCCCACGTGGCGCCTACGTGGCGCTGATGTGTCCTTATAAAGCCCCAAGGGGGGTTATCCCACACCCTCTAGCCTTACTGGTTCAACACTTAATGATTTTGGTTCAGCACTTAGGGTTTGTTTGGCTAAGCTTATTTAACTAAAAAAGGACTTATTGACTTATGACATTTTGAAAATGAGTTTTTAAAAAAAGTGTTTGGATTAGTTTATGGGTGGGAAAAACCAATAAGTCAATATGTTGTTTTTTAAAAAGTGTTTGGCTTAGTTTATTCATGTAAAATGACTAAAAGAGACATTCTTTTAAAAAGTGTAGGGCATTATGTGGGGTAATTTGGTAATTTTGTTTTTGAAAAGTTATAAGCAGCTCAAAAAGTCATAATACCCTGACTTCTCAAAACTGACTTTTTCTTCCTATACAAAAAGTCATTTTAAAAAGTTCTTTTGGGTTTGCCAAACATCTTTTCTCCTTATTAGCTTTTTATAAAAGTCAATAAGTTATAAGGAGATGTGGAAAAACTTATATTTAGTGAAAAATCAAAGAAAATCCTATTATTATAAGTTAGAAGGAACTCGAATTCGCGCTGGTAGCATAGAATTATAACAGCCCTGCCAAAACCCCAAATGAATAATAGATTTGATCTAGATTAAATGAAATCAATGATTCAGTATATTACTTATTAAATACATGTATATCTTAATTCATGGGACCCATTATGGGACAGACAATGCATTACAGACGTATGATCATTACGCTTCAACCGGGTTACTCTATTCCACCTCTTAGAAAGAAAAGAACTTAAATCAAAATACTTAATAGCATGGCGATAAATTTATACAAAACTTCTACCCCGAGCACACGCAATGGAACCGTAGACAGTCAAGTGAAATCCAATCCACGAAATAATTTGATCTATAGACAGCATCATTGTGGTAAAGGTCGTAATGCCAGATGAATTATTACCGCAGGGCATAGAGGGGGAGGTCATAAGCGTCTATACCGTAAAATAGATTTTCGACGGAATGAAAGACATATATGGTATGGTAGAATCGTAACTTTCCCACATTCTAGAACACTGACCCGAATCAAACCCACCCGGTCTAACCCGACCCGCCCAACTGACCGCCTTTAAACCCACCCGCCGTACATATACAAAACAAAATCCCCAAATTCACATACCACACACTCGTTCGTCAAATTTCATCTCATAACAAACCCTCAGTAAGTTTCCCCTTCGTTTTCTTCTGCAACAACTTATATATCTCTCGATAATTTGTATGACTGTTTAATGTATTCATAATCTCTACGCATGTTCATCAATTACATATGTGTTTTTACGCGATCTGTATCGTTCGTTGCGAATAATTTGATCTTATTTTCGAGTTTTCGGTTCCGATTTATAGGTTTTTAGTAGTTGTTGTGGCTAAATGTTCAATTACTTCGGTTTATTGTTTCCGATTGATATTTAGGTTTTGTTCGTTGTTTTGGTGTTTTGAGTGTTTAACTGTTTTAGATTTAGGTTTATGGCTTAATTTCCTGTATGTTTGTGTGGATTATGGGGGTGTTTGGGATTCCTTCTCAAGAAGTCCTTCTCAAGAAGTCCTTCTCAACTCAATAAGTAAGAAATCTTCACTTCTCAAAAACTCCTTTTTGAAGGCATAATCAGCACCAGAAGTCCTTTTTTTACAGTGTTTGGGATTCCTTTTGACATCAAAAGCACTTCTCAAATGATGTTTGGGATTCCTTCTCATCTCAAAAGTCCTTTTGGGCTCCAGAAGTCACTTTTAAAAGGAATCCCAAACACCCCCTATTTGTTGATTTTTATGTATTTTGGATTTTAATTGATTTGAGTGGATAAGTGGAAGTGACGTACTGTTATGAACAAACCCTAGGAAGTTTCAGCGTCGTTTGCTTGAGCAAAAAGCTTAATCTATTCTCATAATTTGTTTAATTGTTTCATGTATTTCTAAATCTGAATCCCTACGCATGTTTGTTCAATTATATATGTGTTATATACCTAAATTTTAATCTCTATGGCTTGTTTGTCGATTACATATGTGTTTTTACCCGATCTGTATCGTCGTTGCGAATAATTTGATCTTATTTTCGAGTTTTCGGTTCCGATTTATAGGTTTTAGTAGTTGTTGTGGTTAAATGTTCAATTACGTCGGTTTATTGTTTCCGATAGATATTTAGGTTTTGTTCATTGTTTTGGTGTTTTGAGTGTTTAACTGTTTTAGTTTTGGTTTAGGTTTATGGCTTAATTTCCTGTATGTTTGTGTGGATTATTTGTTGATTTTTATGTATTTTGGATTTTAGTTGATTTGAGTGGATAAGTGGAAGTGACGTACTGTTAGGAACAAACCCTAGGAAGTTTCAGCGTCGTTTTCTTGAGCAAAAAGCTTAATCTATTCTGATAATTTGTTTAATTGTTTCATATATTCATAATCTCTACGCATGTTCATCAATTACATATGTGTTTTTACGCGATCTGTATCGTTCGTTGCGAATAATTTGATCTTATTTTCGAGTTTTCGGTTCCGATTTATAGGTTTTAGTAGTTGTTGTGGTTAAATGTTCAATTACGTCGGTTTATTGTTTCCGATAGATATTTAGGTTTTGTTCGTTGTTTTGGTGTTTTGAGTGTTTAACTGTTTTAGTTTTAGTTTTAGGTTTAGGTTTAGGTTTAGGTTTATGGCTTAATTTCCTGTATGTTTGTGTGGATTATTTGTTGATTTTTATGTATTTTGGATTTTAATTGATTTGAGTGGATTAGTGGAAGTGACGTACTGTTACGAACAAACCCTAGGAAGTTTCAGCGTTGTTTTCTTGAGGAAAAAGCTTAATCTATTCTGATAATTTGTTTAATTGTTTCATGTATTCATAATCTCTACGCATGTTCATCAATTACATATGTGTTTTTACGCGATCTGTATCGTTCGTTGCGAATAATTTGATCTTATTTTCGAGTTTTCGGTTCCGATTTATAGGTTTTAGTAGTTGTGGTTAAATGTTCAATTACGTCGGTTTATTGTTTCCGATAGATATTTAGGTTTTGTTCGTTATTTTGGTGTTTTGAGTGTTTAACTGTTTTAGGTTTAGGTTTATGGCTTAATTTCCTGTATGTTTGTGTGGATTATTGGTTGATTTTTATGTATTTTGGATTTTAATTGATTTGAGTGGATAAGTGGAAGTGACGTGCTGTTACGAACAAACCCTAGGAAGTTTCAGCGTCGTTTTCTTGAGCAAAAAGCTTAATCTGTTCTGATGATTTGTTTAATTGTGTCATGTATTTCTAAATCCGAATCCTTACGCATGTTTGTTCAATTATATATGTGTTATATATGTGTTATATACCTAAATTTAATCTCTACGGTATGTTTGTCGATTATATATGTGTGTTATTCGTGTTTATTTATGTGATTTATATCATTGTTACGAATGATTGGATTTGATTTTTCGAGTTTTTCATTACGCTTTACAGGTTTGAGTAGTTTTTGTAGATTATTCTTTCGAAAATATATTTAGTTTTTGTCTTGTTTTGTTTTGTTTTGTTTTGTTTTGTTTTGGTGTTTGAGTGTTTTACTGTTTTAGGTTTATGGTCTACTTTCGTGTATGTTTATGTGGATTATTCTATTATTTGTTGATTTTGATGTATTTTGGATTTTAATTGATTTGAAGGGAAATGACGTACTAACGTTGATTTGATTTTGGTGTTTACTGCAGTTTGTTGAAGAGTTGGAAACATGGATCCAGTGGATTTGGAGATCGCAAAGACACAAGAAGAAAGGAAGATAATGGAAGCGGCACTAGCACCAAACTCCATTACTTTCGATACTGAGCTTTACGATGGAAACAATCGGTTTCAGGATTACAACAGGGAGATTCCGACTAACGATGACGAAGACAACGCTGATGCTATGGATAACGAGGTTGCAAGGAAGTTAGCCTCTTACACTGCTCCGAAATCACTCTTGAACGATATGCCCAGGGGCGGTGATGATGATGAGTCGTTAGGGTTTAAGAAGTCACAAAGGATTATCGATAGAGAAGATGATTACAGGAGGAGACGGTTGAATCAGGTTATTTCTCCGGAACGACATGATGCTTTTGCTAGCGGTGATAAAACCCCCAAACCTGAAACACGAACGTATGCTGATGTCATGCGGGAAGCCGCGTTGAAAAGAGAGAAAGAGGAGACATTGAAAGTGATTGCGAGAAAGAAGAAGGAAGAAGAGGAGAATAAGGCGGCGGGGAAAGATAAGGAATCAGTTGCTGCACCGCCAGCTCAAAAACGGAGGAACCGATGGGATCAATCGCAAGACGATTCTGGTGCGAAGAAAGCGAAAACGGGTTCCGATTGGGATATGCCGGATTCAACTCCGGGAATCGGAAGATGGGATGCGACCCCGACACCGGGGAGAATCGGTGATGCGACCCCTTCAATGTCTAGGAAAAACCGATGGGATGAAACTCCGACACCTGGTCGGTTAGCTGATTCAGACGCTACGCCAGGTGGCGGCGGAGCGACACCTGGCGCTACTCCGGCAGGTATGACATGGGACGCGACGCCAAAACTGTCGGGTCTTGCTACCCCGACACCGAAACGACAGAGGTCAAGATGGGACGAGACACCAGCGACCATGGGAAGTGCGACACCTGGCGGTGCGACACCCGCAGCCGGTTATACACCTGGCGTGACACCTGTTGGTGGGGTCGAACTAGCCACACCGACACCAGGTGCGATAAATCTCCGTGGTGCGATCACACCGGAACAATATAATCTAATGAGATGGGAGAAAGATATCGAAGATAGAAACCGCCCGTTAACTGATGAAGAACTTGATGCGATGTTTCCACAAGAAGGGTACAAGATACTGGAACCACCTGCGTCTTATATTCCAATTAGAACTCCCGCGCGAAAGCTTCTTGCTACACCGACTCCGTTAGGAACACCGTTATACGCCATTCCTGAAGAAAACAGGGGTCAACAGTTTGATGTTCCGAAAGAGATGCCAGGTGGACTTCCGTTCATGAAGCCGGAAGATTACCAGTACTTCGGTGCGTTGTTGAATGAAGAAGACGAAGAAGAATTATCTCCAGATGAGCAAAAAGAGAGAAAGATCATGAAACTGTTGCTTAAAGTCAAGAATGGGACCCCACCACAGAGGAAAACAGCGTTGAGACAGTTAACCGATAAAGCCCGTGAATTTGGTGCGGGCCCGTTATTCAATCGTATTCTTCCGTTACTTATGCAGCCTACGTTAGAAGACCAAGAGAGACACTTGCTGGTTAAAGTTATAGACAGAGTTCTTTACAAGCTGGATGAGCTTGTTCGACCTTACGTTCATAAAATTCTCGTTGTGATAGAACCATTATTGATCGACGAAGATTACTACGCGCGTGTTGAAGGTAGAGAAATCATATCGAATCTCAGTAAAGCAGCTGGGTTAGCAACCATGATAGCTGCTATGCGTCCCGATATCGATAACATCGACGAATACGTTCGAAACACAACCGCAAGAGCTTTTAGCGTTGTCGCATCGGCGCTCGGAATCCCTGCTTTATTACCATTCCTGAAAGCTGTTTGTCAAAGTAAGAAGTCATGGCAAGCTAGACACACAGGTATTAAAATCGTTCAACAAATCGCTATTTTAATCGGGTGTGCGGTTCTTCCCCATTTACGTTCTCTCGTCGAGATTATCGAACACGGGCTCAACGACGAGAATCAAAAGGTTAGAACGATTACAGCGTTGTCGCTTGCCGCACTTGCTGAAGCGGCTGCACCATACGGTATCGAAAGTTTTGATTCGGTTCTTAAGCCGTTATGGAAAGGTATCCGGTCCCACCGTGGAAAGGTTTTGGCTGCATTTTTGAAAGCGATTGGTTTTATTATTCCGTTAATGGATGCCATTTATGCTAGTTACTATACGAAAGAAGTTATGGTTATTTTGATTCGTGAGTTTCAATCTCCTGATGAAGAAATGAAGAAAATCGTGTTGAAAGTGGTGAAACAGTGTGTGAGTACTGAAGGTGTTGAAGCGGATTACATTCGAAGTGATATTCTTCCAGAATTTTTCCGAAACTTTTGGGTTAGACGAATGGCGTTGGATCGAAGAAACTATAAGCAACTTGTTGAAACAACGGTTGAGATCGCAAATAAAGTTGGTGTTCCTGATATTGTAGCGAGAATCGTTGAAGATTTGAAAGACGAAAGCGAACCTTACAGAAGAATGGTGATGGAAACAATTGAAAAGGTTGTAGCAAATTTAGGTGCGTCAGATATCGATTCCCGTTTAGAAGAGCTTTTAATCGATGGTATTCTGTACGCGTTTCAAGAACAAACTAGCGATGATGCAAACGTCATGCTTAACGGGTTCGGTGCGGTGGTCAACTCTCTTGGTCAAAGGGTGAAACCATACCTTCCGCAAATTTGCGGTACGATTAAATGGCGTTTAAACAACAAAAGTGCGAAAGTGCGACAACAAGCTGCAGATCTGATTTCGAGAATTGCGGTGGTTATGAAACAATGTCAAGAAGAACAACTCATGGGACATCTCGGTGTCGTTTTGTACGAATATTTAGGTGAAGAATATCCCGAGGTTTTGGGTTCGATTTTGGGTGCGTTGAAAGCAATCGTGAATGTTATCGGTATGACGAAAATGACTCCACCAATCAAAGACTTGCTTCCACGTTTAACTCCGATTTTGAAAAATCGTCACGAAAAGGTGCAAGAAAACTGCATTGACTTAGTGGGCCGTATTGCTGACCGTGGTGCGGAGTTTGTCCCTGCGCGTGAGTGGATGCGAATCTGTTTCGAGCTGCTTGAAATGCTAAAAGCCCATAAAAAAGGAATCCGTCGAGCCGCCGTGAACACGTTCGGTTACATCGCGAAAGCCATCGGACCACAAGACGTCTTAGCCACCCTTCTAAACAACCTTAAAGTCCAAGAAAGACAAAACCGTGTCTGCACAACCGTCGCTATCGCAATTGTTGCAGAAACATGCTCGCCGTTCACGGTTTTACCCGCGTTGATGAACGAGTATCGTGTACCCGAGCTAAACGTGCAAAACGGTGTTTTGAAATCGTTATCGTTTCTTTTCGAGTACATCGGTGAAATGGGTAAAGATTATATCTACGCTGTTACTCCGTTACTTGAAGACGCACTTATGGACCGGGACCTGGTTCACCGACAGACCGCAGCGTCAGCGGTTAAGCACATGGCTCTGGGTGTGGCGGGCTTGGGCTGTGAAGACGCGTTGATCCACTTACTGAACTATGTCTGGCCCAACATCTTTGAAACGTCACCGCATGTTATAAACGCTGTGATGGAAGCGATCGAGGGGATGCGTGTGGCGCTCGGTGCAGCCGTGGTGCTTAACTACTGTTTGCAGGGTTTGTTTCATCCCGCGCGGAAGGTTCGAGAAGTTTATTGGAAGATTTACAATTCGCTTTATATTGGTGCTCAAGATGCGCTTGTGGCAGCTTATCCTATGCTTGAGGATGAAGGGGATAATATCTACAGTCGGCCGGAGTTGACCATGTTTGTCTGAGGTTGACTTTGTTAAAGTTTATCACTTTATCGTATTTCATTATCAACTGTTTTAACTGTTTTATCGTCTTGTGATGTTTTTGAACTACATAATATGGATGCTGCTATTTTCGAACTGATTATGTGTGTGGAGTAATGCAGTTGTTTTTTATTTGGGATTTGTTTTTATATTTTTGTTTTTTATTTTCTATTTTTTTGGATAACAGGTTCCTGGTGCACACGGTTAAATAGGCGCGGGTGAGTCAACTATGGTGAACAAGAAGAGGTAACTTGAAACTCATATTTGATAGCTAAATGCAAGATTTATACCATAATGTTTTCCGTTTTTTTTTTTCGTCTTTTTAATAGCTACCTTGACGGTATCCCATCCGGAATCAGTTATTTTGCTCGTCTATGCTTGTAAACTGTGTAGGATTTGCATGTCATAGTCGATGATATGATTTATGACTCATGCTGTTGTAGTAGAACAATTTTAACAGTTCACTTGTAGGACGCTTGGATAGTTATTTTGAAGTGGTTTTCAAGTGAACATGGCGTAACTACTAAAAAAGGCAATCGGAAGGTTTTCCTGGTTTTAATCTATTTCGATACGATCATTAAGTGGGTACATGTTTGTGGTTTTGGTTTTACGTTTGATATTCGAATCGGATTTGAAAAAACCAAATTTCGAACCAAAACTTAAATTCTGTGTTTGGTCTTATAAGATGGATTAGAGATCAACTCAATTCAGATTTTAGTTTGAAACTGTTTTGTAATCAAACAATAAAGGGATATTGGATTTAAATAACCCAAATTTTCACAAGTGGGTGGCTGGGTGGCTGATAACACTCTCAACTTTCGATTTGTACGACAACACTTGCAACTTTTAACTTATTTTCCTCTAGCACTCCCTAACTTACTTCACCCTAACCCAGTTAGTTGATGTGGCCCTTTTTGCTTACGTGACATTTTTGATGATGTGGCATCTGACATCAGCTAACTGGGTTAGAGTTCAGTTAGTTAGGGAGTGCCAGAAATAAATAAGTTGAGAGGGTTGTGGTGCAAACCGAAAGTTGGAAGTGTTATCGGGCAATTGGTGAAAGTTGGAGTTATTTAAATCCAATTTCCCAATAATAAATAACAAGGATGGGTTATGTTGCAACTAGTATTATCCTTTTGATAATTAGCACGCCTAAAGTACAGTCACTCGTTTGTAACATGGGTAATAAAGATTTCAACTTGGGAATAAAGAAGCACAGCCAAAAATTGAAGAAGAAAAGTATCCGGAATATGCTCTCATAAATGCAAGATATTTTCTTTAGACAAAGATCACGTATCACATGCCATGGTTAGCTTGATATAGATTTTGGCATATTCTGAGCATGCGGAATCTTTTTATACCTTGATTACGACTTTGTGTTGACCCGACGTTTGTTTTGTCAAACATTGTATAACGAACGTTCATTAGGGGGTAAGGGGTGGTCATCACTCATAGGGCTGGCATATCGTGTATACCCGTACACGATAAGACACGACACGATAAGACACGAAATCATATACACGAACACGACACGATTACACGAAAATTACCTGTTAACACGAACACGACATGCTATCTGAGAGTTTCAGAGGGAGTTTAGGGTATTATTTATTTTTTTAATTGAATGAGGAATGAAATAGAAAGGAATTAAGGAACCCATACGCACATGGCTGATGAGTTTTATTTAATTTAATTTTTTATCATGTACTAACGGGTATTAACAGGTAAACAGGTATTTAACCTGTGAATACACGAAAATTAACAGGTAATCTCGTGTCTACCTGTTTGGTACACGATACCTGTTAAGGCCATACACGATACCTGTTAACTTCGTGTAGGTTCGTGTCGTGTATTCGTGTAAAATTACCAGCCCTAATCACTCACTCAAAACATTCAATCAATTTCCGCCATGTCATCGAGCTTTATTCCATCACTAGTGATGGATTTTAGTGGAAATGTCCATCACTCACCACCACACCCAACAATTTCCCTCACCTCCCACACTTCTTCACGCGTGATATATTCAACGCGTTTTCATTTTGACGCATTTTCAATTGTACTGGCGACGGTGTTTTTTTGGCCATAACGCGTGATGGGGCTTATCACTGGACCGCCCCGGGTCCCTTTACTGTAATAAGTAAATCCTATACTGAAAGTTGCCAAATCCTAACCAAAAATAATAAAACATCGAACATTTCCCCACCGAAAATGTCTGGTTATTCTTTTGACCAAAAGGTAAAACAAGGTTAACCGTGTTGTTCTTAGTTGCGTTGATACCATCTATCATTCACTTCTTTATAGATCATGCTTAGTTGCTCGTGAATCACTCGAGATTGGTATGCCAAAAGCTTAATCCTGTCAAAGTGAGTTCAAGTCTAAGATAAAACTCATTTAATAAGGGACCTCAAGATGAGCATAGCTTAAACAAGCTATACTTAATGTGAATATAATATTATTTTATAATACAGTTCAATATATGATTATTATTTCATAATAATGTTCTATACATACATAACTATACGAAAAACTAAATAATGTATTTTATGATAGACAATGATAATTATTTGTATAAACAATATATAAATACGTAAAAATAGTTAAATACTTTAATATATGATAAACACACGACATATACAAACTTGTACCATCCTACACAACCGAACTTGAGTTTAAACACAGAGCTTGAAACGAGTTGAATTTTAGCTCCTTTAATTTAAACCGGATCGAATTTACTCAAACGACCCCCAAAGATTTCTCAATCATTGTGTCAAATGATTGGATTTTGTTGCAACATGCATGTTTAAATGAAAATCTTTAAAAACGGGTAAATATCGAATTTCAATATATGTGGACTACTTGTGAAGATGAGGTTGTGACGTGAGTTGATTTACCCTATTAATTTATTATATTGGAGTCAACTACACAAACATAGTAATTTGCCATAGTCACCATATACATGTACTCATAACTCATGTTGTCTATGTTTAAAATGTTTGCATATTTTGGTTATATGGTTCAAGTTTGGAAACTAACAATAGCTTTCGTTAAATTTTTTATTAAATTTATTTGGAATGACTATTTAACTATGTAGACTAATTATGTAATCTAGGGGTGTTCATGAGCCGATCCGATCCGAGCGAGGGTCTGCTCGTGCTTGGATCGAATTTGCAAAACCGAGCACAAAAATGATGCTCGTGCTCATATTGAATTTGAATCGAGCGGATCGTTTTCGCTCAGTTTTTATCAGCACCGAAATAAAAAAAAATGTGTAGCAAAAAAAAAACTGAAATCAAGACTATTATAAGACTGCATTCAAGAAAAACAAATCCTAAGTTGATTCTTTGTAAGAAGACATTCTACAAAAAAAACACAATTTTTTAATCGATAAACAAAACAATGGTAGACTTGTATGAACTTGAAAGCAATTCAGAAGTTATATCAATCAACATAACCATGTGAGGAGATGGAATGAAACTATAGACACCAGTCAGAGTTATAATAATTCAATGACATCAAAAACACACAATGATTGCCGGTTTAGCTCAGTTTTTATCAGCACCGAAATTAAAACATGTGTAGCAACACAAAAAAAACTGAAATCAAGACTATTACACTTTCTCATTATAAGATAATATGAAAAGAGAATACTTAGGGGTTGTTTGTTTTTTCTTAAAAGCTCTTCCCGGTCTCTTTTGTCTGCGCCGCACAGACACGCTCAGACCTTTTGTTTCGCAGAGTGTTTGTTTTTTAGAAGTGATTTCATTTAAAAACATCTGTTTGTCCTCTTATTCCATCAAACCTGGACTTCCCTCTTCTAACCTCTTCATACCACTTCCAAACCCTAGTTTTCCTTCCCATCTCACCTCTCATCTCTAACCCCTTTCCTCCTCCCAAAACGGCTTCCACCTCTCTTCTCCACCCCATAGCGTCGTCGCCACCCTCTCCTCCACCCCACAGCTCCGTCACCTCCACCACCTCCGGTTGACCCGACATCACCTCCCCCAGCTCCGATTGAGCCCCCTTCACCGCCGACAACCCCAAATCTCCTTCACCGACTCCAATCGTGCAGTCAGATCGAATCAAGACCGTAATATGTTAAAAATATGCAATACCTGACAAGTCTTCCTGACAAACAAAGCGAAAAACATCAACCATAGCCATGTAATCCTTCTTTTCTCATCTGAAGCAAGAAAAACGTTTGAACAAATTCCCGATAACTACTGAAGCAATCAGATTTGACTGAACCCAACACCACCACTATAATTCCATCAAACCGTGATTCAACGGAGTTTACGGCCTTGATTTCGATCTGACTGCACGGTAATGACTGAACAAGCTTATGGATTTGCTGTAACAGATCAATTAAAAAATTATGGGGTTTTAGACACTTTAGGTATGTTTAATGTTTGTTTAAGCATTGTTTTTTTTGTTTATGTTAAATTCATATTATAATTGTTGTTCATCTTGATAGATTGTTTGATTAGAGTTTTTGTGTTTTTTTCATTACAATTGTTGTTAATCTTGATAAATTGTTTGATTAGATTTTTTGTGTTTGTTATGGATTGACATGATTCAGTAGTTTGCAGAAGTAAAAAACAAACAGTTTTCTTCTTGCAGACTGCAGAGGTTTGGTGTAATGCCCGGATTTTTAAATAATAAAATATTACCTATACTCAATAACATGTTAATAGTTAAATACTAAGTATCGTCATATGTATTTAATATATATCTACAATTGTATAGAATAACATATACTTTCAAAAAAAAAAAAAAAAACCCTGATACATAGAAAATAATATATGTGTAAATTTTTCTCCAACAACCTTGCACCAACTCATTGCTTTGCTTATTGACACCTCTGAGTTAAAACACCTCATCCAAATTTTGTAAAAATCTTTAAATGTGATATTTATCCTAAGCTTGGTGGCCAAGTAAACCCACATGGCCTTCCCAATATCCTGTCATCTTTTTTTCTATCATCCATATTCTCCCAACAACTTTCGATAATTTACTGGTATACACACGAAGGTATTATATAAACCTACTCTTATTTAATAAATAATTGTATTGTCCTTTTTAGTTTATTTATTTTGAAGCAGCTTGATTTGGGTTTAATTATGATCCGCCCATATCCATGTTGTTTCACTAATATTTTGACATTATTTAAATGTTTATGACTAGTAAATAACTCACAGAGATTTTTCTTTATTTTGAAAAAAATATATGAAATTATTGTTATCAAATCTATACTATATAATAAAAGAAACTTGTTTTGGGACACTTGTCATTTTCTCATTTAATTGATTAAAATTATTAATAATACTAATAATAATAATATTTAATCTAATCTAATACAAATAATAATATTTAATCTAATCTAACACAAATTCTTATTATTAATTCAATAACCTATTGTTAAACTAAAACTTCAATATAATCTTAAATCCTAGCTGAACAAGTTTCGAAAATCATAATAATATTAATATGTTAGACTAAATATATTATTGATATATGTATAAAATATATTATTGATATATATAACTAAAATTATTATCAATAATATTAATAATAGGTTTAGAATCAAATACAAAGATTCAAAAAATAAGAAGTCGTACAAAGGGTATCAAATAGACTCTGATTGACCTCATTCATGTCAATATGGTATGTAAATGTCTCTGTCTTTGTTTTGCATTTACAGGAAATATCTATACTATATAGTTTAAATTGTTCAACCCGTGTAACACACGGGGAACTAACCTAGTATAATAATATAAGTAAGTATTGTATTTTATTATCAGTTACATATTATGAATCATTATATTACATACATACATATATTTTTTTGTTTCTTTAAGTTTAAAAATAACCAGATTCTTGAATAATGATGCTAATTATTTTCACCGTATTTAAGTTCATATTTATTTTTAGTTCATATTTATTTTTAGTGTATCAAAAGTATCAAGGCTGGAATAAAATTTTTGTGTAGAATTAATATTAACAAGTATTTTCAAATATCATATTTTAAAATCAATTGTTCAGCGTATGTGAGCTTTAAATGCCTATTAAAGCCACAGTTATAATTGTAAGTTTACTAATAATTATTATTATTATTTTAGAGATAAAAATGAATTATAAAAAGAGCAACTATGAAACCATATTTCTTTTCTAATACGTATAAATTTAAATCCAACGATGTTGTAGGATTCCATGATCATATAAGCGTAAATTGTTATCTCAGTTTTGTGATCATCGCTTAAGGTACGGATAGAATCCCTTCCTTCAATACATGTCATTTGGCCTTCGGGCATCTGATTCCTGATTTTTAAATTATGAAATAAGTTTATATTATAAAAATGTTACGAGTTTATAAAGTTAACGTGTTTATAAATCTACAAGTTTAAGGTTATGTACATGTATTATGTTACCCAAGTCAGTCCCTTTTCTGTGAGGATGACCACAGACCCATCATTGTGGCATAAAATGATGTGGCACCATCCGTGACGGTGAGTTGAGTTCACGGCGTCTCTTCTGTTTTAGTCTACGGACTTCTGTTCAGAGGCGTATGGATCGATCCTAGGAAAAAGTAAATAAAGTCTGATATCTAATGAATGGTCGGTGTGATTTGCCCACACTCCGTTCATGTCTGGATACATGGGCTAGCTACCCTGTATCAACCTCTGTAATAAAATGAACCTTCTGGACTTCGGGTAAATCTGTATATCATATTCTGATAATATTTGTTATACTTATTTAATATATTTTGAATTATGAAAACTTAGCGTTTTTGCTAAAACAAAGGATTTTTGAAGAACTTAGCATTTTCTCAAATAAATAAGCCTTTTTTTCTTCCTCTATCCGCACACTGGGCAAAACTTTCAAATTTTGCTCAGACGTACGTTTTTGTGTTTTCTTCTTTACGTCAGGTTATCAAGACAATCTGGGACGGGATACAGAAGAGTGCTCGAGTATATGAAAAAGACCGTAGAATAACGTACTGGATTAGATATCCTATTTCCATTAAGTTGTAAAGCCTTGTAATACATTTAAGTATTAATGGAATTATGTTTTTGATCTGACTCTGTAAAAGTGACACGTCAGCTCGTTCCGGGTTGGGGTGTTACTGTTATGGTATTAGAGCAAAGGCTTTTTCCTGTAGAAAACTTAAAATATAAGTTAAGACCTGTGAAATTATGGGTAGACGCTGGGCTAGGTAATCTAATCTTCCGCTAAATCATTTTCGTCATCCTTATGTATCTTTTCCTCTCAGATGTCTCGTCCAAGTCACTCCCGTCGGAAATCAAAGTCTTCTAAACGACGAAGCTTTGACAAGGCATTTCAACGTGCTTTCAAAAAGATGCTTCCTAATATTCTACAAACTTTCGATCAACATATTCATGATCGGGAGAATAACGTAACGCCTCCACCACCTCCACCTCCACTGTAACATCCAAAATCGGGAATTTCATTAACTTATGAAAATCTAAGTTAGAATTGGATGGAAAGATGTGCTAATGTAATTCTAAAATGGTTTTGAAATAGTATTAGCTAATTTGGTGGAAATAGCCGTCGAGGTTGTAAGATTCCGTTTCGAGTGTAGTTGTAAAATAATATTTTATTAATTGCTTGGAATTATTAATTGAGGAAGATAACTTGTTGCGTAACAATATATTTTAACGGCTTGTATTTTAGTAATATAAGTTGAGAAATATGACGGGTTCGCTTCAGGGAAATATCGTTACCGCATCTTGTGACCTATGATGCACTGGGACGGGTACGGGTACGGGAAACGGGGACGGGTACAGGAACAGGAATCGGCAAAACTAAAAAATTCAAGAAGCGGGGACGGGACGGGTACGGGAATAAAAACATATAAAAAAATAAATATTCAAGATACGGGTACGGCAAAATTACGACAAAAAAATATAAAAAAATAAAAATATATTAAACAAACTCTAACATAGATACTAAGACTACACGAATTAAAACACTAGGACTAATTCCATTATAAAATAATAAAATAATGTATTTAATTAACAATACTACAACAATACGAATTAAAACAATAGGTAAGAGGATAATAGACTATAGGTATACTTTTGCCTGTTTTGTCAGAGGATAAGATGGGTAAAATTGACTTTATTTAATACAAACTAAATTTTTTTAATATTTTATCTTCTTCCTTCTTCAAAAAAAAAAAAAAACCATTCTTTCCACCATTGTTTCTCTGCACTAAACAAAATTTGCTATTCTCTCTTCACTTTTAAGAATACAGACGAAACTTAGAGGGTCAAAGACTCGAAGCACCCAAAAAAAACTTGTTCGCTAACTGAAAGTTTAGCCGGAATTTGTTCCGCCATTGCCCACCGGCCACCAGAGGAGCCGTCGATGTTAGCCGGAGTAAAATACAGTACGTTACCTTCATTCTTCTATGTTTCTTTCAACTCACAGCTCAGGGCCGGCCCTGAAGGAAACGTCCCAGAAACGTCGAACTCCCGTCCCCAATTTCCCGGAAGCGTTTCAATGTCGTCCCCTTATTCCCGGAAACGTTTGGGGGACGTCCCCATGGCGTTTCCGTCGTGTTTCCGTCCCCTTGCAGTCCCCGGGACGGGAGACGGCACCTACTAGCCGTTTCCGTGCTTCCGAGCTTGTGACTCACCCAAACTTAAATGGGCATTGTTGTAAGAATCAAACTTGAGGGTGTATATTGCAATTAGGCAATAGTTGAATGTATAAAAAGCCATATTTAGGCTCATTTGTGACAAACAATGGCCGGAGTTAGAGAGAGAAATGCATAGAACTAGAGAGAGAAAGAAAGTGGTGGTCCAATGGTGGTCCGATGGCGGTTTGCGGCGGCCGGTGGTGGCCGGAGTTGCGGGTTTCAACCCAAAACTATTTCTAGATGATACCAATGCAATGGTAAGCTCCGTTTGCTCATAAATCCTAAGTTGAAGTCGTTTATAAATGTCGAAAAGTTAGATTCGTTAATGTGATTTCCGTTTTTACTTTATGTGGTCTAAAAGAAATGGTTGTTACCGGAAAACCGACCGTTGGATCGATCCCAAATTTTTACAGTAGATTTTTGACATATAGATATTAACAACCAATGGTTGGAACTGCGAAATATGTCCCGGTGGTATGATATTTACAGCAGCTGTTTGGATTTTCGGTACCAAAAATGTTGTTGTAAAGAATGAGTTGTTCCAAGAGATCCGACCATTGGATTAAGCTAAAATTTGGATAGTAGCTTCCTAAGACACGGGTCATAAATCCGACCAGAGGAAATTCCGATCTGATGTCTGTAAGTATGGTTTTGACACTGATCAGTTTGTAACAGTTTGTTTGTGCGAAAATCAGGAACTTGATTGTGTTGCATGGATGGTCTAATGGAGTTCTATTTGCAATCCGATACCGAAAAAACGTTTGTGATGAAAAAATGAACAAAACTACATAAGTGGATCCTGTTGCATGTCGGCTACAAGAAAATCCACGTACATGATCCATACAAAGAAGGCAACGAAAGCTTGGGAGTTGACGGGACAAGATTGACAATAGCAATGTCATATTTTCCTATGGGCAAAGGTGAGTGGTTTATATCCACTTTTGTATGTATTGTTAGTTTTGGTTTCTTTTATGTTACGAGCACATAATATTGCTTATTCGATTATACATGTAGAAAGACTATGTTGTTACTTGATTTTAAAGATCGCGTAAGTCCTTTCTCGATACCGGACGTATGATATAAGTGTGTAGTATTTTATTGGTCGTATGGATCAAATACTCATGAAATGTAGAAATGTTAAATGGTTATTTACGGATTTCGTTGGATAGCTTATAGAATCATTCTTGATTGACACGAGTGTGTAAGTTGTTTGTATTAGTACTTGTGTGCTAGAATAAGAGTTTAGCATAAATTGTTTAGCATATGTGGTTAAGAATATGGGTATTTTACTTATTAAAGTATGTGCATGAGTAATGTACAGTTTGTGTTTTTAATGAATATAGTTATGAATTCTGACTCTTGGATTGCTAAGAGTGATTTACAAGCATAGGTATGTGGGAGAAGATGATATTCAAGAAGATTTGAATGCAGTTGACGAACTAGTCATGAGTTTGATTTCTTTTTTTAACAATGGTAGTAAGTATCTAACATTAAATGTTAGTACAGGTATAAGCCTTTGAATTATTATTTTTTATGGTGTAATACTGAATGTACTTGTAGTGGGAGTAGTAACCCTTACTTAGCTTTGCTAATTTAATTTATGTTGGATGATGTCATCAGGTTCGCGGGTCTTGAAATTGATTTGGAGATAGAGGATCGGGTCTGAAGATTTGATAGTACGTGAACGACATAGACGAATGATTTATAAACTAGCTTACAACTACCACCTAAAATGAAAGAATTGTAACACCTGTATATTCTTCAAACGTTTTTAGTTGGAAAATATATTGTTTATGTGTATTAGTAAACACAATTTTTTTTTGGGGCCGTCTTTCCGCAACTAATTAAATAGCTAAGTGTTGTTTTCAAACTGGGGTGTTACATCCACCTTCTCCGCCTCCACGTTCTCCGTTACCTCCACTATCTCCACCTCACATCTCACCACCCAAAAACGATGTATCGTATAACAACACGACTATGTCCCCGTCTGTCGACGTCTACACTTGGCTCGCAAGATTCCAGAAGCAGAAACCATGTTCATTCAGTTCTGCGAGTGTTCCAGTAGAGGCACAAAACTGGATAAACCATATTGAAAAGATTTTCGAAGTTATGGGGGTCGGTGATGAATTCAAAGCTAGGCTAGCTACATATAAGTTAGAAGATGATGCCCAAAGTTAGTGGGGAACCGTCAAGCATGCACGAGGAGGAGTTTTTTATGTGGCTACACTTTCGTGGAACGATTTCAAAACTTTGTTTGATCAACAATATTTCCCTTCTGCCCGTAGAGGAGAATATGAGCGAGAGTACGCATCTATTAAACAAAGGGAAGATGAGCCTATGGTCGAGTTTATGGCTCGATTCACGAGATTGGCTAGTTTCATGGGACCCGCTGCCGGAACCCCAACGATGCAAGCCGACAAACTAAAATGGGCTGTATGTGAAAATATCAAGTGGTTAAATGTAAATCAGGAATTTAAGGATATCACAGAGGTTGCAAATGTTGTACATAATTTGGAAATAGCAAACAAAGACATGAAGCTACAATATGACGAAATTCACAAGAAGAACCAAACATCATCCACCAGAGATCACAAGCCGCCTTTCAATCAAAATAGTAACACCCAACACCAAAACTGGCAACAAACACATCAGAACCCTAAAACTTCTAATCATCCTTATCAAACCAATCACAAGTCTCCAAACCAAAACCAAAACCACTCTGGTCCGTTATGCAACACCTGTGGAAAATTTCATAAAGGTGTTTGTTTCAAGGCCACAGGTAATTGCTTCAGGTGTGGACAATCTGATCACATGGTTAAAAACTGCCCTAAGCCGCAAGGATATGTTATCGGAAATTATGCTGAGCCCGCCAGTATTGTACCACACACAACTGGCGGAAGGGTGTTCGCTTTAACCACCGGCATTGCATCAACGGAAGCGGAGCTAGCAAAGAAACGTCTTAAGCATCATGAATTGATTGGTCGAGAACCTTGAAAGAAGAAGAGAAGTTTTCACTCTGCCATTTAAAAAAAAATGCAACAAGTATAATCCTATCCTAGAAAACTATACATCTATTATCTATAGAAATAACTATATCATCTAATCATACGTATATAACGTTAGATGGTTTAAGTTTATGCTAAGTTATGTTTCCCTAAAACACATGTGATATAAAACCATGTTACCAGCGACATATATAAAACAATAATCAGTTGTTTTCTTAATATGTTATGACTATATATATGTATCAATTTCGAGGACGAAATTATTTTTAGAGGGGTAGAATTGTAATGCCCGGATTTTTAAATAATAAAATATTACTTATACTCAATAACATGTTAATACTTAAATACTGAGTATCGTCATATGTATTTAATATATATCTACAATTGTATAGAATAACATATACTTTCAAAAAAAAAAAAAAACCCTGATACATAGAAAATAATATATGTGTAAATTTTTCTCCAACAACCTTGCACCAACTCATTGCTTTTCTTATTGACACCTATGAGTTAAAACACCTCATCCAAATTTTGTAAAAATCTTTAAATGTGATATTTATCCTAAGCTTGGTGGCCAAGTAAACCCACTATAAGAACGAGACATGGCCTTCCCAATATTTTGTCATCTCTTTTTCTATCATCCATATTCTCCCAACAACTTTCGATAATTTTCTAGTATACACACGAAGGTATTATATTAAACCTACTCTTATTTAATAAATAATTGTATTGTCCTTTTTAGTTTATTTATTTTGAAGCAGCTTGATTTGGGTTTAATTATGATCCGCCCATATCCATGTTGTTTCACTAATATTTTGACATTATTTAAATGTTTATGACTAGTAAATAACTCACAGAGATTTTTCTTTATTTTGAAAAAAAAAAATATGAAATTATTGTTATCAAATATAATAATATAAGTAAGTATTGTTTTTTATTATCAGTTACATATTATGAATCATTATATTACATACATACATATATTTTTATGTTTCTTTAAGTTTAAAAATAACCAGATTCTTAAATAATGATGCTAATTATTTTCACTGTATTTAAGTTCATATTTATTTTTAGTGTATCAAAAGTATCAAGGCTGGAATAAAATTTTTGTGTAGAATTAATATTAACAAGTATTTTCAAATATCATATTTTAAAATCAATTGTTCAGCGTATGTGAGCTTTAAATGTCTATTAAAGCCACAGTTATAATTGTAAGTTTACTACTACTACTAATAATAATAATAATAATAATAATTATTATTATTATTATTATTATTATTATTATTATTATTTTAGAGATAAAAATGAATTATAAAAAGAGCAACTATGAAACCATATTTATTTTCTAATACGTATAAATTTAAATCCAACGATGTTGTAGGATTCCATGATCATATAAGCGTAAATTGTTATCTAAGTTTTGTGATCATCGCTTAAGGTACGGATAGAATCCCTTCCTTCAATACATGTCATTTGGCCTTCGGGCATCTGATTCCTGATTTTTAAATTATGAAATAAGTTTATATTATAAAAATGTTACGAGTTTATAAAGTTTACGTGTTTATAAATCTACAAGTTTAAGGTTATGTACATGTATTATGTTACCCAAGTCAGTCCCTTTTCTGTGAGGATGACCACAGACCCATCATTGTGGCATAAAATGATGTGGCACCATCCGTGACGGTGAGTTAAGTTCACGGCGTATCTTCTGTTTTAGTCTACGGACTTCTGTTCAGAGGCGTATAGATCGATCCTAGGAAAAAGTAAATAAAGTCTGATATCTAGTGAATGGTCGGTGTGATTTGCCCACACTCCGTTCATGTCTGGATACATGGGCTAGCTACCCTGTATCAACCTCTGTAATAAAATGAACCTTGTGGACTTCGGGTAAATCTGTATATCATATTCTGATAATATTTGTTATACTTATTTAATATATTTTGAATTATGAAAACTTAGCGTTTTTGCTAAAACAAAGGATTTTTGAAGAACTTAGTCTTTTTCTCAAATGAATAAGCCTTTTTGTCTTCCTCTATCCGCACACTGGGCAAAACTTTCAAATTTTGCTCAGACGTACGTTTTTGTGTTTTCTTCTTTACATCAGGTTATCAAGACAATCTGGGACGGGATACAGAAGAGTGCTCGAGTATATGAAAAAGACCGTAGAATAATGTACGGGATTAGATATCCTATTTCCATTAAGTTGTAAAGCCTTGTAATACATTTAAGTATTAATGGAATTATGTTTTTGATCTGACTCTGTAAAAGTGACACGTCAGCTCGTTCCGGGTTAGGGTGTTACATTTGGTCCACCTCTTCTTCTACAGATGTCTGCAAATGTGGTCCGCAGACCGTAGATGTTTTACCTTTGAAAAAAGTAACAACGCCTTAGTTGAGTGTCAAAACTCAAAAGAGGAAAACCCAGCATGTGTTTGATTAGAGTTTAAAAAGATAATTTAGAAAATTTGAAGGGTGTATGTTAGACAATCAAAACAACACTAGCCTTTCTTTATAAGAATAAATTAATTTGCTAATCTTCTTTAGTTGCTTATCATTGAATTATCTTAGGTTCGTATGAAACTAGAGTTGTTGAGAGAAGATAAAAAAACAAATTTTGAGTTATGTTGGGGTTGATGAATCAACTGAGGACGAGAGAGCTTTGTCTTAGACTGTGTTCAGTCGTAGGTCCGCAGAGCTAAAACTTAATACTAGGTTAGTTAACTCTTCTTTTTTCTTTGTTTGTTTGTTTCCGGACCATTCAATTTTCACGTGCTTATTATGCCATTGACTTCTACAGCTCTACTACTTGCGAAAAATTGTTTTTTCGTTTGTGCAAAGCTACAAATCTTTGGTGTTTTAAAAGCTATGAGTTCAAATTTAGAGCTCGCTTTAAACGTTGAAAAACGTTAAACCTCCTCTGTTAAAGATAATCTTAATATCATACGAACATCCTGTTACTACTATTTTTTAAAACAAATTGCTTTTAACCCACATCCGTTTTAAACACACATCGTTTGATCCGAACTCATTTTGACCTAGGAATTGGCATTTGAGACTTGGTACCGGTACCGAATTTTCCGTTCTGAATTGTTTTCGGTACCGATTCGATACTCACTTTTTGACGTTTTCGGTGTCGGTATTTTCGGTACGGTACTAATATTTTACCGAATTTTACACACAAATACTGGTACTATACCGGTACCGTACCAAACATTTTCTGTACCAATACCTATACCCATATTTAGCGAATTTCTGTATCGGTACCGGTACCAAAAATACCATTACCGAGCTCATCGCTATTTTGAACCGACCGGTTTGCATAATTAAGTACCGGCTTATTTTTCTTGTATGACCCGGTTTGAGTGGATCCGTTTTCACGGGCTACTTTATATATGTTTCTATGAACCGGTCTACGTTGACCAGATATTTTGATTTGTGTACGTATATATTCATCCAGTAGAAAAATATCTGAACAAGCACAGTGCCATAAACCCTAGCCGCTTGTACTCTCGCTAAACCCTAATTCCTCTTTAGGTACGAAAATTATCCTATTTTTACCAGATTTGATCTTATTTTTTCTTCAATTCATCAACATACGAAGGTAAATTATGACCAGATCATCTGCAAATCACCGTATACATTAAGAACATTGTTTTAATTGTGTTTTATTTGTAGCGTACTTTCTGTGAGTAGGGATGAGCTCGGTACCGTACCGAACCGGTACCGGTACCGAAAGTACCGGTACCGAAAAACGTTGAAAAGTGGTACCGGTACCGGTACCGAATATACCGGTTCGGTACCGGTACTTTCGGTACTTTACTAGTGTTTTACCCAAAAATACCGGTACCGGTACCGAAAAACGAGTAAAATAGGAACCGGTACCGAATATACCCGGTACCGGTTCGGTACCGGTACCAGGTACTTAATGCTCATCCCTATCTGTGAGTATATGTTATGATCTAGTTTCGTGTTATCATTGTTGATCTTCTTAAAATCGATGTGTTGTGGGTTCTTCAAGGGTTTATGGCATCATAACTAATTGTTAATTTTTTTTTGTTGATCTTCTTAATGGTTAACACCTGATTCGGCACTTAATGGTTCAGACTGTTTATTTCGTGAGCAGATGTTTGAATGGTTCAGACATTTGTCTCTGAATGGTTAAGTATTATACCGAGTCTAAATGGTTAAGAAGACTTCTAATCTAAATTGGTCAGACATTTGCCTCTGAACGATTAAGAATTATACTGGTTCTTAATAGTCCAGACCTCTTACTAGTTCAACACCTTATGGTTCAGATCTCTTACTGGTTCAACACTTAACTATTTAGAAGCTGCCAAATAGCCCCCGAGTGTTTTAGTTCATCTTTGTAATTATTCTGTAATTATGTAATATGTAATGTTCTGTTTTTGTTATCAGTGGAAAATTCTAAGTAATCCGAACCCCTAGCCCAGTTGGTCCCATGTGGTGGGGTTGGGCCGGTTTCCTCCTTGGAGGTCACCGGTTCGATCCACGGCTGCGGCGTTATGGGGGGAGGATGTCCCAATGATGGATCATTCCTACCGAGGCATGGTGCGATCCGGAGGGCAACCCGGTTTTACCCAGCGAGTCTCTCGTGTGGGGGCAGTATGGTTTCCGGGCGAAGGTCAGTCAGAGCGGCAGCCGGGGCCCGATCGAACATCGCGTCTGCGAATGCTGGGCTGACGGGTAACCGTCCTTGACGGGAACCCGGTGACCAATGGTCCATGTACATATTGAAGTTAAAAAATGAAATTTTTTGTATCTGGGTTCTTTAGGTTTCATTTTTGTTGCTATTTTCATCCATTTGGTAAACTGGGTGAGAATTTTCTGTTAACTTCTCCCCCTTTTTGTTGTTTTCCTCATTTAATTAAAATGTATTATGGCATGATATGACGATTATACCCTTTATTTAAATGACGAAAACGAAAAAAAGTGGTGTGCGCTTCTCAGGGACCATTTTGGCATTTTTACTAAAAAAATATATATAAATATTTGCACCTCGGGTAAGAAAAGTGGTGTGCGCTTCTCGTTTTTTTAGAACAAAGTAGAGAATGAAGGGTTTACCCGTGTAAACAGTGGACGATGATGTGGTGCTTAGGTGGCATGAAACAAATAGTGAATGGTATACTTCATGGCCTAATGTTCATACTTCATTTGCAGGTTCTTAAAATTTGAACAATTAGAATGGCTTTCTACAACAGAATTGGAAGTCTCATGAAGCAAAGTATCTCTCAGAACACAGTATCAAACGGTCAAGTAACCGGACCATCGATGTTCAACGCAATCCGTTGCATGTCCTCAAAGCTTTTTGTTGGTGGTATGTTCATACTCTACTACACATAGAGGTTACTGACTCACTTTTGTTCATGTGATTGTGAAATTTGATCACTTGTGAATGTTGCAGGTCTTTCTTACCAGACCGATGACTACTCATTGAAGGAAGCTTTTTCTGGATTTGGGGAGGTAGTTGAAGGTGAGAATAGTTTGTATTAAGTGTCGAATATGCAGAAATAATCAAACTGATTCAGAAACAAATTGTCTGTAATGGAAAAACCATAGCAAACTATTGGAGGAAAATGGCTATTTTTAAAGGTTTGGGGCAAAACCGTTAAAGTGAACAAACCATAGGGAACAAAACAGAAGTTTACTAAAAAACAAATAATCTAGCTATACTTGAATTAATTAAAAAACCATATTGAAATAATCAAACTGATTCAGAAACAAATGGTTTGGATATGATTTTTGTGATAACTCATTTTTATGGTTAGGTTAGGGTTACATATGTATGCTTAGATTAAGCGAACATGACTAACGTTAAATACTTCTTTATATTTTTCTAGTTTATAAAATTAATATGTTGTAGGTTAGATTGTCAGGTTGGTTCTGTTATAAGTTAGTTGAATAATTGGATTTAACTTATGGTTTACTAAATTAATCGAATCATATATTCTAATAATTGAATAACATTAACCGGTCAGTTTAGAGTGAAATCGACCGGTTTTGAAAATCTAAAAACGAAAACATCGGTTTTAAGTTTCTTTTTAGCGAATAATATAACTAAATTGACCCATGTTCACCTCCACTCGACTTAGTTTCTTCAAATTAATCATGTAGTGACTAGTGAGTGAGTAAGCTCAAATCTTAAATGGTAATCGGTAGCCTGTAGCAGCGCAGATCATGATCATGCTTCTTGATTTATCGTCTGTTGCTGCTTGTTATCGTCAATTGTCATGTGGTAAAATCAGTTCTTATTTATTGTTTATTTTTTCAGCAAGAGTTATTACTGACCGAGAATCTGGGAGGTCAAGGGGATTCGGTTTTGTGAACTACAGTAGTGAAGACTCAGCATCCGATGCTATGAAAGCGATGGATGGCCAGGTAAGAAAATGAAATTTGTAGGACCATTCAAGTAACTTGTGTCATAAGTTTCTTGGTTTTAAATTGCGTGATGCGCTCCGATGCGTTTAGTCCAAAAATCTGATGCGTGATGCGTGATGCGCGATGCGAGCGCACGTATGCGATGCGTTCTTTATAAAAAAATAGTTAAAAAATATTTATACATAAAAACTTATAAAAACATACTTAAAGTAAAACAACTGACGTAATTAGAAGATAAGAGTTGTGTTTTTTGGTTCAAATCAAGCATACTAAGATGTTAATTATGGAAAAAACCTAACACAGTTCATAAAATCTGGAAAAAAAGCATTAGAAACAATGTTGCGTGCATCAGAGCGCATTATGCGAAATGCGCGCAATATTCTCGCATCACGTAAACGCATCGCATCAGCTGTTGCGATGCGCTCTCATTAGTGCATCACGCATTATGCGGGCATAATGCGAGCATTTTAAAACCAAGAAGTTTAGTAATTTTGATTTAAGGGGCTGTTAAATGGGTAGCTTATGTGTGTTGGCAGATTGAACCCAACACAAACCTGAAAATCAAGCGAGACACGTTAACCAGAATATTACACGCGTATTTGTTGGTTGACACAAACACAACACGCGTAATCTAAAAATTAATCTAATTCAGTTTTTTTTTTGCGTATTAATACCTTTATACAAAGGTACAACAAAAATCATAAATTTATGTAAAACAGATAAGGTTAAATGTGAAACTTGATGTCGATTTCTTTTTATCTTTTATATTTTGGAATAAAATATCACTTGAAGTTATAGCATAAGTAATTTTTATTAAAAATTTAAAAGTTATAAAACGAAATGGTTTAAATGGGCCAGTCCTTGAACCATCCCGGACTCGTTTAAATGGTTTGTGGGTTCGACTTGAACTTATCTAGACAAGCCCAAACCTGTGAATTTTGTGTTAGGTTTGTGTCGTGATTCATGTCATAAATCACACCCATAGTTTGGTTTATCTGTAAAAAGAATGAAGGAATGATTTTCATTCCTAATGGAAGTGTTTGGTTAGTGGTTTTGGGCCTTTGGGTTTTAAACATGGATGTCAAGCCCATCAAGCATAGAAACCTATTTTTATTCTACCATATTCTAACATCTCACATCTCATGTCTTTTTGCCTGTTTAGGAACTCAATGGTCGAAGCATTCGTGTTAGTCTTGCCACCGAACGTGCTCCTCGTACTGATGGTTTTAATCGCGGCGGCTATAACCGCGATGAGGCTAGAAATGACCGGTACTAGGTACAATATCTTTCAAGTCAACAACAGTTTATTCTCATGATGTGAACACAAGATTATTGATTTTGTACGTCTCGTTAAAGAAGTTTATGAACCGATTAGTATTCAGTCTTTTGTATACGCGTTATTTTTGGTTATTTCTTGTGCTTGGGAATTAATGTTATTATCCTCAGTGGCGGATCTAAGAATTTTTTTCACAGGGTTCCTTTTGGTAGATTCTCACTAATTCTCACTATGTTTTTCCAAATCATACGAGGTTCTCACTAATTTTTCTCATTTTTTCTAAACCGGATGGGTTCCTGGGAACCCACAAAAGTGGCCTAGATCCGCCCCTGATTATCCTATGGTCTAGTTTCATGCTTGTGACAAGTTGATATAAAACTGCATTGCTACAATTCTACAAATATGTATAATCTGAATTTGGTTAGTATGTATTTTTTTATATATATATATATAACAAGCAATCATGCATATCTTAAAATGTTCTTTCTAGATAAGAACTAAACAAAATTGTTAAATAGACAATGATTGCATATGGTTTTGTCAAGTTTAGAAGTGATGAGAGGTGACTGAAGTGGAGTAGGTAAAATGGTGTCATTTAGTGAACACTTAGTGTATTAGTTAAATATAAGCTCACTATTTTAAGAGTGTTAAACAATTATAACATTTATTGATTTATAACAAGTTGTCTATTAAAAAAATTGAGGAACATAATGTCATTCTAGATTATACATAATCTCATGATGTTAACAAGTTGTCTATTAAAAAAATTGAGGAACATAATCTCATGATGTTAACCTACTAGATCCGATTCTGACCGAGGTTGACCGCGTTTGATCGATTCCGAGTAATTAGGCGGAGTTGAAGAAAGTCGCCTCGGCAGCCTACCTTGCAGCGAGTACTCGGGGAGTAGTCGGCCTTGGAGGCCTTGTTTTACAACCATGACTAATATACATGCAACACTTAAACCTCTCAAGGTACATAGAAATATTATCTGTTAATACATCTTGAGCTCATAGTTTTTTCTATATAGATGGATACATATCACTCATTTGGTAGAGTGGCAAAGGCAATGAAGATAAGAACTAGGCCTCCTTTGGATATGATTTTTGCGAGCGCATCACGTATGCGATGCGTTCTTTATAACCCCCGCCCGGGCTGAAACCCCCGCCCAACCCACGCCACAACCCCCGCCCCCAGGCTGAAAACCCCGCCCAAGGGGCTACGCCGAAACCCAAGCCCACCCGGGGTGGTGACTTGGGCGTTTGTACCCAACCCACGCCACAACCCCTGCCCCATACCCCATATTCTAATTTTAAAATAAGATAGAGATGATTATAGAAGAGGTGGAGTAGTTGTGGTAAAAAATGAATAGAAGTGTGAGTATTTATAGTGAATAAATTTCTTTTAAACAAATAGCCGTTGGCCAACGGCAAGCCCAAACGGCTACTTGTCTTGGCCAATGAGATCCTGCCATGTCATCTTGATAGCCCCGTCCAACGCTCGGGCTGAAACCCCCGCCCAAGGGGCCACGCCGAAACCCAAGCCCACCCGGGGTGGTGACTTGGGCGTTTGTACCCAACCCACGCCACAACCCCCGCCCACAGGCTGAAACCCCCGCCCAAGGGGCCACGCCGAAACCCAAGCCCACCCGGGGTGGTGACTTGGGCGTTTGTACCCAACCCACGCCACAACCCCCGCCCCATACCCCATATTCTAATATACCCTAAATTAACTGTTCATTTAGTTTGTTTTTTCGACCAACATCATTCTTCAAATGATTCGAGATAAACGATGCGTAACCAGCCATATCCGGCATCGTGGAGTGTATTAAAAAGGGAGCAATTGGACGATTGGATGCTGGGCTAGGTGTTTCTTGGAATGCCCATGGATTGTTCGGGTCAAAACCACGATTATGAGGATTCATTTTTCGTATTGTGGTTGGATGAGAATTTTTTTTTAAATAAGATAGAGATGATTATAGAAGAGGTGGAGTAGTTGTGATAAAAAAATGAATAGAAGTGTGAGTATTTATAGTAAATAATTTTTTTTAAACACATAGCCGTTGGCCAACGGCTAGCCCAAACGGCTACTTGTCTTGGCCAATGAGATCCTGCCATGTCATCTTGATAGCCTCATCCAACGCCCGGGCTGAAACCGCCGCCCAACCCACGCCACAACCCCCGCCCCCAGGCTGAAACCCCCGCCCAAGGGGCCACGCCGAAACCCAAGCCCACCCGGGATGGTGACTTGGGCGTTTGTACCCAACCCACGCCACAACCCCCGCCCCATGCCCCATTTTCTAATTTTAAAATAAGATAGAGATGATTATAGAAGAGGTGGAGTAGTTGTGGTAAAAAAAAAAATGAATAGAAGTGTGAGTATTTATAGTGAATAATTTTTTTTAAACACATAGCCGTTGGCCAACGGCTAGCCCAAACGGCTACTTGTCTTGGCCAATGAGATCCTGCCATGTCATCTTGATAGCTCCGTCCAACGTCCGGGCTGAAACCCCCGCCCAAGGGGCCACGCCGAAACCCAAGCCCACCCGGGGTGGTGACTTGGGCGTTTGTACCCAACCCACGCCACAACCCCCGCCCACAGGCTGAAACCCAGCCCAAGGGGCCACGCCGAAACCCAAGCCCACCTGGGGTGGTGACTTGGGCGTTTGTACTCAACCCACGCCACAACCCCCGCCTCATACCTCATATTCTAATATACCCTAAATTAACTGTTCTTCATTTAGTTTGTTTTTTGTTTGTTCATTTCGTTTGTTTTTGTTTTTATCATTAACTGTTCATTTCGTTTGTTTTTTATCATATAGTAATTGAAAGTTTTAACGGTATATATTTATTTAAAGGTATGTATTTTCTTATAAGAATACACGTTTGTTGTTTTTTTTTTTTTTTTCATTTCTTAGTTTATTTTGTCTCTTTTCTAAATCCTTTTTTATAAGTTTTTTTTTTCTAAGTTATATTTAAACTGTTTTTAAGTTATTATATTAAAAACAAATCGAGAGTGGATATATGGGAACATGCGAGGGTGTGATATGAAAAAGAAAAAAATAAATAAAATAAATGTAGAATCTTCTAGTAAGTTAAAACTAGTATTAAGGCCCCCGCGTTGCGGCGGAGGCGTAAAACCATGCAAAGTAGCGCCAATGTCGCACCACTGTCAGCGACCAACATCGAAAAACTCGTAAGAACAAAATAAATAGAAAAGGAAAAAATAAAACGAATGAAAAGCAGATGTAAAATCGTTGAACCACACACATCCATTACGGCGTGTTAATGCGAAAAATTTAGGCTAAAACGTAAAACATAGAAAAATAACTAAGTCGATCTAGGACCCGCGCGTTGCGACGAACTTGTCAAACGGGAAAAATACACAAAAAAACTTTGAACCCCACACGCACGTACGGCGTGTTAACTCACAATTTTGAACGAACGCAAAACGAAAAACTTGTGAAAGATATGGGGGCCAAAATTGAAAGTAAAAAAGTGTTGGGGTTAAATTGCAAAAGATAAAAATGTTTGTGTTAAAAGTAAAAAAAAATAACCAAATGGGTTAAATTGTAAAGATGAGATATTTTGGGTTAGAAGTGAATTTTTTTTAAAAAATACCCCTAAACATATTATGAAAATTAGGTCGCTATACCCACTACCACATGTTGAGAGGAATTCATTAATATCATTGAATTAAAATTTCTCTTAAAAAACCCTTTCATTACCAAATTGAGAGGAATTCATCCATGTTATTGAATTATAATTCTCTAAAAAATATCCCTTTATTACCAAATAAGATATGGTATCATAACATACCAATCTCTTAATCTTAAGTATGTTGTTATTTACCAACATTAGTCATAATAACAATGAAATTTCGTAAAAGAATTAGAAAAATGTCACGCCAAGACTTAAACTAATTTAATCAGTCTTTATTCGAAAGAGTTTTACATGTTTGACTGTTCAAGTTTCTATGAGAACAATATTAAACCTCATGTATCTAGTCGCCTAGCCGGTCATAGCACACTATATTTACCATATTGATGACGAAATAATTGAGAATTGATCAAGAGAAATTACAAGTTAATGATAAAAGTTATGATAATAATTTGACCTCTCGAAAATGATAAAGTTATATATAAAAAATAACTCCTTAATACGTAACGTTGTTTTTATATTCGTAGATACATTGTATATAAAACTCAATAAAAGTTTAAAACTAGCTACTAATACTTGATCAATATATATGAAAACATTTTAATACAAATTAAAGTCATTTAATTAAATAACCGTAACAATTGCATACCACCACTTTAAGCAACCATTATATCGAAATCCATAGGCCCCCCAACCATTAGTCACACTCGAACTTTAGTTCTCATTATTCCCATAAAATTCTGCTTTTTTCGAAAGTTTTCATTACAAGCGAAGTTTACTATATTCATGTTATATATTAAACATAAACATAATCATGTCACTTTAAACTTTAATGTTTTTAATATTCAACTTCTTTTCACTTTCTACCCTAATAACCATCCGTAATGGTTAATGTCCCATAAGTGACATTTTTCGCTACATCAGTAACACTCCTTAAAATGTAATGGTTAACGTCTTTTAATGTTCTTTCAATCCTTACTTTCTAATTTTCCTCTCTCCATTTGTCATTATGTTAGAACTGGCCCTACCTCTTCATGCCCCTATAACGCCCAGGGGTGATGTTGGGGGCGTTATTAAGTCTCTTCACGCCCTTATAATGTCTATTACGCATGTCCTAACAGTTTATGAATCAGCTTTTGAAAACCAGATGCGGAATTAAGCAATTGACTTGTTTGGTTTGCATGTTTTGAGTTGTCGAGGGTTGAGTCATCTGTTCTTTATATTTTTACGATTATACCGGAAAATCAGTTATTCAGTCGTTTTTTAATTATTATGTTTGTTTAACATGAATTGACATATTGATTACGTGACCATGTGACTTTCAAACGTATTCTATGTTTAGAATAATTAATGTTTAAACTCTTTAACTTGTTTTATATTTGGATTGTTAGTAGTGTTTTAACATCTCCGTATTGACTAGTTTCTTTAATTTTTTAATGTTTTTTTTTATATTTTAAAAATTTAATAATGATTACCATCCAATGGGTCTAAACAGGGAATTGGTATAAGACTATAACTATTAATTCGATGCTGAGTTAATTACTGTTTCCGTCCCTGTGGTTTGTCAAAAATCACTATTTCAGTCGATTAGTTTAAAAATTGTGATTTCAGTCCCTGTGGTTTCACTTTCGTAGCCATTTCAGTCCTCCTCGTAACAATTTCAGTCCCTGTACTTAACAGAATAATGGATTGAAATGGTTACGAAAGTGAAACCACAGGGACTGGAATGGTTACGAAAGTGAAACCACAGGGACTGAAATCGTAATTTTTAAACTAATAGACTGAAATAGTAATTTTTGACAAACCACAGGAACGAAAACAGTAATAAACTGTTCGATGCTTGTTAGGTTTTGAAGACATTGTTTTTAACACCACGAATACTATGTAATTTCCGCAACTTGTATTGATTTGAATCCATAGTTTTAGCCTACAAAATACCACAAAAAAGTCAAATATTAAGTCCTAGTAAAATTTTTATTTTAATATAGTTTATTTATCATCGTAAAGATCACTCAATTTTTTAATTAGAAAAAATAATTACAATGAACAGAAAGAGATTCAAAGCATGCCATGTTTGACTTTTAAGGAATTTTCTAGAACAAATAAAAATGGCATTGCGTTTTAAGGTTGTTTAATCTAGTAAAATTAAGGTCTAGTCTATTCCTACACGCCATTTGTCTTTTTGCACACCCAAAGCGCCGCGCTATGGCCACAGAGGGGCGCTTAGGGCTTGGTCAACAGACAAGGACTGACAGAGTTGTGTATATCTTTCGGAATAAGCTTTCTAGCCGGATTGTTTTTAGTCAGCGTTCGCCAGATACTTTGGTTTGGAATATCTTGCTCTGCCAGCTCCTTAACCAATTTTGTATCCTCCGAAGAAAGCCTTCTCGCATACGCGTGACCATCTAAGTTTTCAATAGGAGTGTGGTTATGCTTCGCCTTCGTCACCTCGATCCTCCAAACACTTCCGGATGATTCCGAAAACCCGATCATCTCGAACGGGCAGCCTATTTTCTTGCTACCCGTTTTCCTCTGTGTAGCTATACTCTTATGCTCCCCACCAAAAGTACATTGAAACCAAATCTTGTAATTCTCTCCTCTTTTATTCGACCTCTTAATCACAATGAGGTAACCATTGTCTTTTGCCGTGTCTTGTACCCAACGCACCAACTCTTTACGTGACGAAAAGGTTTGCGTTGTATCAAACGAAAATGTAACCGGGTAACAGCCTTCCTCGTCAACAGATACATCCTCCGGCTCACCATCGTCACCGAGGTCCGAATAGACTTGATGTTCAAAGCTCTGTTGACAACCGTAACTGTGGTTTGGATAACAATCCTGCTGTACAAAGTTGTGCTCGCCACCGTAACCGAAATTCGAATAACCTTGTTGTGCGTAAGGGTCCTCCACAGGGGTATTCAAATCCAGCTTCACCGTGTTATCACGATAACGAATGCCAGATACAACCTCTGCCTCCCTCAAGTTGGACGAGACCGGTTTCTCATACGAGTCAGAAATAGCGGTCCCCTCGTAAGAATCAGGAACAACTGACTCGTTAGAATATTGACCGAAAAGATAGTTTCTTAACAACGACATCGTTTTTGCAAGACACGTAACTAATACAGCAAAACCGCGCGTTATTTTGAAGAAACACAAGTAATTTAGAAATCGACAAACAACAAAACCCCCGTATGTTTGTAAGCAACATATTGAGTGCTTTATGTCTCGAACGCTAAATGTTGTGTCTGAGCAGCTTTTAAAAGTGAAAATTTGGGGTCGAAGCGCCGCGCTATGGCCATAGCGCGGCGCTTAGGGTTCACGAGACGCCTGAAACCTCGTTTCAGCTTTATGTCTCTCAAACAGCAACTTATGTCTCAAACGTCAGTCAAATCACCTTTTGTCGAGCTAAGCGCCCCGCTATGGCCATAGCGCGGCGCTTTGAGATGTGAAAATAATTTTCTCCGTGTGTAAATAGCATGACCCAAAATTAATTTGACACCCTCTTGCCATCACCATGGTTATTATATAGCATAGCTATGTATTTAAAGAATTAATTTAAATAATCTTTATTATTATTATTATTATTATATATTTTATCAAATAAATATATATTTATTTTAAAGTTTTATCATTGATCCAGACTTCCAGTGTAGGAATATATAGGATCAAAATCAAGAGAAAACTCCTACGAGTTGTGAGAACTTAGAGAACTACCGATATTTGTTATTTAAGGTTTCCGGTTCCGTTACGAGTCGGTTTTGGTATTTTCTGACATTTATGCACTTTCAGCAGTGTACCATCATAATTAGTACGATTTTCAAGTTGTGTTTTTACTCATTTTCAATTTTGTAACCAGTACTGAATAATTGTTTTTGCTAACAATCATATATAAATTTTGTTATAGATGGAATAAAGAAAGTTTAACTGATACGTATATAGTATTATTGATACGCATATAAACGTAAAAGAAATAATTTGTATTGCAATTATCACTAGGTCCATTTTTTGTATCTTTCATAGTCATTACACATATCCGTTTATTAAATAGTTGAAGGTCAGATCCACATAAAACTAAATCCAAAACGTGGAGTGGTGGAAAGGACTTGGGCCATGTGAGTGGTCTCAGGTTCGATCCCCACCTCCATCAAAAGGTGAGGCATTGGGGTTATTCCCAACCCAAGGATTGCAAGGACTCCGGTTCAAGCCTGAGGGAACCCGAGTTTTCTATTACGACGCATTTACTCCAGCGGATCGCTCTGTCACAACAGGCGGTCGATTCGTGTGGAGGGTGCAACTCCTGTCAAGTGGCAGGGGGTCGGAAATTTTCTCGGGGAAAGCTATGTCCCATTTCTACCGAGGCGTGGGCCCAGTTAAGACAACATAGTCCTTGGGACAGAAATGGGGCGGGCCTGCGACTTGCGGGTGTGTATTAACCGTCTGTTGTGAATTACACCTTTCCAAAAAAAAAACGTAAAACAATCTTTTTATTTGTATTTTGTCTTATTTCTTTTTATTTGTATTTTGTCTTATTTCACCGACACAAATCGGGGTTACAAACTGAAATAATAATAATAAATAAATTAATAAATTAATTAACAAATAATATATAATATATCAATTATAAATATATTTTTTGAAACACCAGTCTAATCTTTTTATAGTACTGAAAAAAATATCTTTAACCTAACAGTAAATTGTTGTGATTTAATAGTTACTAGCTTAGAACCCTGTGTTATAATAAAAAGATTTATTTTCAAACATAGGACTCATCTTATGCTAATAAATTTGTTATTTTTTTTTTTTATAATTTACAACTGTATTGAATTTAATTTTTTAATACCCAATGCTGTTTTGTATAAATTAAAACACATAGAGCTAAAAATTGAATTGATGAAGTGTTTTTCACAAAATATAAAAATAAATAAATTTTATTTAGCAAAAGAGTATTATAACATTTAACTATACTCTTACACTTAGTTTCTTCTCAAAGTAATCAAAATAGATTATGGGGTGTAGAGTAGGCAAGACCGTATGGGATTACGACGTGAACTTAGTGGCAAAGGGGAACACGTCACCGATCGGTGCCTTTGTGGGAATATCCCGACTCTCCCGAGTTTCTTTCCCTCCCCCTCTTGCTCTCTTCTAAAAATAAAAAAAGGGTGAAGAAAGGATGATGAACAAAGAGGGGAAGGTGGTGAAATGGAGATAATGTGTAGGATAGCGGGATGAGAATGGTAGTTTAGACAGTGTGTTGTGGTCAGGTTATTAGGGGCGTTAGCCAGGTGGAGAGCCACCTTGGCTCGCGCAAACCATAACGACCAAGCTTCAGCTGGTGCGTGAGCAGAGGGTGGTGGTTGTCGTTGTTGGGAGGGGGGGGGGGGGGTGTTTTGGGATGCTATTGGTAAAGTTACCACAATAAGCTCAACTGAGGGGGAAGCGCGAGTGAACAAGGTGATGAATAGGCGTCTAATTAGCGTCATGTGTCGCAATATTAGAGGATGAAGCTGGGTTGTGAATTCAGCCACAACACATAATCTTATATTCTTCAATGCATATTTTTACACAATATAAATAATCGATAAGACAATATAATTACATATTTAACATTTATAAACGTAGAATTTTACCCTAACATGAATACAATCGTACAAATACCTAAACAAAAATAATTATTTATGTGATTATTGTGTGTATATTTTATTTTATTGGTAATAAAATATAACTTATAATGTTACCCACTTTCATCATTGATAAAATCAGACCCCAATACGATCTACAAAAATCTCACTGTCCCATCGGTTTGAAACAAAATCATAAAACGACATTTTTATCTACTGGGACCGTAAATCAAACTCTTAAAGAAAAAAAAATATAATTATTTATTTTTCTTTCTTTTTCACCGTTGCATTTTTGTCCTACAAGGAAGAAAATAATGGTGTAAAAGGACAACTCATCCCTTCAGGCATCTGTCTATTATAAAAAAAAAACTCTAAAAAGAGAAAATGAACGTTTAAAAAAGAAGGAAAAGGGCCCAGTAGTCATTATCTATCCATATAAATATTTTTATAATTTTTTATAAAAAAGTGATTTTTATAATTTTTTAAAAGTTCACATATGCATTTTTGATACATGATTCGTCATGACTTCGTATGTACAAATTTAACTCTACACAATTAGAAAAATTTAAAATATCAAATGTATTTCACATGTGTAATTTAAAGTAAAGAGTAAATTACAAAAATCGTCCTTTATGTATGTCACTTATTGCAAACTATGTCTTTTGTCTTCAATAATTATAGAAAACGTACTTGATGTTTGCAAACCATTGCAAGTTATGTCATTTAGCCCTAACTTAATTAATTTTTATGGTTAAATCTGATCAAATAGACCCGACATGAGGGTATTTTTGTGGTTAAATATGACCAAATTGACCCCACATGAGAGTAAAATGACCAAAATACCCTCATATGGTGTCCATTTGGTCAAATTTAACCACAAAAATTAACTGAGTTAGGGCTATAGGACATAACTTGCGAGAGTTTGCAAACATCGAGTATGTTTTCTGTAATTATTGAAGATAAAGGACAGAGTTTGCAATAAATGACATACATAAAGGACTATTTTTGTAATTAACTCTAAATTAAAAAAATGTTGCAAGGGAAATAAGAAAAATTATGGAAATATTGTGCATACGTTAAATTTAGTTGAAAAATTTATGGTTGTATACGTAAAAACTTTTGTGTCGTTGGCATAAGTGTGCAAATTTTATTACTTAAAATTGTAAAATTAGGCCATTTGTTGTACTTTCCATATTGATATTTTGATTATAAAATAACACTTGCCAGACATGGATTCGACTTATATAATTATTTAATTGTGATAAAAATAACAAAATAATTATGACTCAGTGATAAACAAAATTAATAACTATTTTGTGATAAAAATTAACTATCATAAAACTTGCTAGGTTGTATGTTGATAATGAGTGTACTCGGGCTACTATCGAAGTGTAACAAGGAGATCTCTTGGGGCCCCTTCTCTTTGCTCTTGCCTTACACCCCATAAGTACCCGGAAGATGAAACCTGCCCGATATGCCGTAAAGATTGTAAGGATAAATACGTGGACCACGCAATTCTTTGTAAAGAGGTCTCTGGATTCAAATATCGGCATGACTAGGTGCATGATGTTTTGTGGGACATCCTAAGGAGAGCTGAGATTCTGCTAAGAAAGATGCCCCTGTGAATTTCTTCACGAACCCTATGGAAGGGAGATTTACTCTGCAACCAGCGGATCTGCTCATTTTTTGTTGGGCTGGGGGGAAACATGCTTATGTGGACCTCACAGGGGTTTCCCCTTTGGTTGGCTTAAGGGAAAATGAGTTTGTAGTTGGACAAGCAACAAGAAAGGCAAAATCAAAGAAAGTGGATAAGCACGCTAAATCTTGCGCAGAGAGCTAACATGTCTTTTTACCTTTTGTCTTTGATACATTTGGCTCCCTAGCCCCATTAGCTAACCACTTCTTGACCAAGGTCCGGCGGGTCATCCACAACAATTGTTCAACCCAAGGGGGGCAGGAGTTTGTCTTTGGAACGTTAGGATTTTCAATTCAGAAATGACGGCGCAGCTTATTGCCCGTCTACCTTCTGTTTTGATATAACAGGGCAAGTTTTTTGGTGAATTATATAACATCAGTAATCTTATTAAAAAAATAGTGAAATAAGTCGCAACTAACAACATTTTGTTGAAGAATAGTATTCTAAAATACATAGATAATGTATTTTTGTGCTTGCCACATGATACAGAAGATAATGTATTTTTTTGTGCTTGCCACATGAATATAATTAATAATTAATTAAAAGTAAAGGAAATTTTGTATGTTCAAGTCTTGAAGTAGACACACATAAATTTTTATAATCAACTCTGTTGTTTTTTACCTTCCCGTTAACTTAGCACACCAGAATATCAATATCAATATCAAAATCAAAATATTAATATTTGTTTTTAATAATAGTACTAATAATTTATTATTATATCTTACGTGACGAAATGCAATAAGCATACACGAAAAGTGAAGGCTATTTTATTTTGGTGGAGCGTAATCATCACTTATTATTCCAACGTTTAATATTGCTTATTTAAATTAAAGTAATATCACACAAAAATAAATATATTATTTTTATTTTACACAAAAATTTTAAAGTGGTTATATTTTGTAAGGTGAGAGTGAATTTAAATCTAATGATAATAGAAAAAGTTACGAGTACAACTATTACAAGTGTGAAATCTAAGCGAATTATTTATGCAAATATCATCTTATGACGACGAACACTAAGCCGTCATTTCTGAATTGCTATTAGAACCCGCCCAAAGGAATTTTCTCATTTTAGCTTCAAGGTAGTGTTTGGTATGCATGAATGAGATGTGGAATGGAATGAGTGATTACGAGGGAATGAATAATAGAGTGTTGGTTGGTCAATGGAATAGAATCACCCATTCCAAAAGGCATTCCATTCCCTCAAAATCATTCATTTCACACCCCATGTTTTTTTCCATTACATCCCCTCTTGCACCATTCAACAACAACACCACAACCCACGACCTTCGCCACAACCCACCACCGACGCCATCGCCACCACCCACCACCGACGCCGTTGCCGCCACCCACCACCGCCATCGCCGCCACCCGCCACCACCTCACCCCGACAGCCACCGCCGCCGCCGCCACCCACTCGCCACCGTTATCACCCACAACTGCGACCAACCGCCAACGCCACTCGCTGCCGCCGCCCACCACCATCGTCGACGCCGCCGCCACCACCAACCGCCACCGCCGCCACCAACCGCCACCTTTGCATTCACATTCCCTCGTCCATTCCATTACCTGGTAACCAAACAATACACAATAATAATTCATTCTATTCACATGGTAACCAAACAAGATATGGAATGGTAATGATCCATTGCATTCCCTAGTCCATTCCATTACCTCCTCAATTCCATTCATTCGTCCATTCCATTACCCCATACCAAACAGACCCCAAGGGTTTTGATACCCCGCCGGGGCCTTATAAAGAGAAAGGTTATGAATTTAAGGTGAGAGTGAATTTAAATGTAATGATAATAAAATAAGGTTATGAAACTATTACAGGTGTGAAATCTAAGCGAATTATTTATGCAAATATCATCTTATGACGACGAACACTAAGCCGTCAAATTTTTTAAAACTTTTTACGTATAGATTCATCACTCTTATATAAAAACTCTTTACACTTGCAACGTAATTTTATCAGGTTTTGATCAACGGCGTGCATGACTAGTGAATCATTTTTTGTAAATGCTTTATTGCTTTAAACATCTTAAATTAATTTTATAATATTAATCTCTAAGTTTAAGCATACATGGCCATACTATTTAGAGTTTAGACCATCATGGCATCATGAAAATTAATATGGATTTATTCATTTGTTTAAACGACTTGTAAACCTTGCAAAAATATCTCAAAATATACAAATATCACAATACCCAAAAGAATGAAAGTTGATGCCTTGGGTCATCATTATGTTCTTGAAATTTCACAATACACATCTTGATTTGTACCTTTTTCTTTTTAGGCACAAAACTATATTATCTTTAAATTTACATCCACGACACATTATTACAATCACACCCCCTAAATTTCTTAACTCTACACTTCTCCCCCTTGGTATCCTTATAATATTTGTATGTATACACACATATCTTCAATTGCTTTGACAATTGATTTCCATTTCCATCAAAAGAAACACCATGTAACCGTAGCGCGCCCTTTGACACGTCGTCGTTGTTGTTCACGATCTTCATTCTTCACCCAATACCAGAACATCATCGGATTGGAACCGCAAAGAAAAACAATAACTTAGGGGTAACCTTGTGAATAAACAGAAGTTTGGGGGCGAAACGGACCAATATCATCAATTCGAGTCGTTAATTCCCTTTTTTACCCTTGGCTTGATCCCATAATAACTAACATACCACTTAACAAACTTCCTCAACCCAGTTGACAAATCAGTAGTAGGTTTATACCCAAAATCCCTATAAGCCAGGCTCACGTTAGCATGAGTATACGGAACGTCGCCGTTTCGAGGCATTTTAATAATATGCTTTTTAGCCCTCACACTTAACAAATTTTCCAATATTGACACCAACTTTCCCACCGACACGGGTGACGTGTTCCCCAAGTTATATATCCTTAATTGCGCCGCACCCCTCTTTTTCCCGCCTTTTCCGGTACTCTTCTCCGCCGTATCTAACGCCCCTAAACACCCTTTTACGACGTCATCTATGTACGTGAAGTCACGCGCCACCTCTTTTTCATCATGCGTCTGGTATACATTAATTGGTTTTCCATTAAGAATATCTTTTGTGAAAAAAAAGTAGGCCATATCCGGTCGACCCCACGGTCCATACACGGTGAAAAACCTTAACCCGGTAATGGCAAGACCGTAAATATGGTTATAAGTATGGGCGATTTCCTCGCCCGCTTTTTTAGTAGCGGCGTAGAGGCTCGCGGGTTGGTCCGTGCGATGAGACTCCGAAAACGGGTTTTCGGTGTTGAGTCCGTATACTGAGCTGGACGATGCCCACACGATTGATGGCTGAGGATCCGCGTTTTTTGCGATTTCGAGGAGGTTTACGAATCCCGCAATGTTGGATCTAACGTACGATTGTGGGTTTTGCATTGCGTAACGTACGCCCGCTTGCGCTGCCAAGTGGAGGACATGTGTAAACGGTACAATGTCGAAAAGTTTCGATAACAACTCTGCGTCATTTAAATCACCTGGTGGACAATAGTGTAGATTTAAGAGTTAGCGAATGTGTGTTTGCTGATAAAAATAAAAATAAATACATACTTAAATATTAATTAAAAACCAACTGGACCATGGTGTCGATTTAACAGAAAGATGAGAATGCTTGTTTTTCCGTTAAAAACGGTAAAAACAAATAAAATAATTAAACATAATAATTTTTAATCATCTACTTTAAAAATAATATCATGTTAAAAACGGTAGCAGGTAGACGAGCAACAAACTGCGCCGCCATCCATTTCTAAAAAAGAGTTAAATACCATTTTAGTCCCTATGGTTTGTCCTTTTGCCAGTTTAGTTCAAAGGTTTCATTTTTCGCCTGTGTGTCCAAAAAGGTTTCACCTGTTGGCATTTTAGTCCACTGGGTTAACTATATCAATTTTTTCTGTTAACGAGAAGGGCAATTTGGTCATTTTATATGTAATTCTGTTAACTAGAAGGGCAATTCGGCCATACAAAATGACCGAATTGCCCTTCTCATTAACAGAAAAAATTGATGAAGTTAACCCAGTGGACTAAAATGCCAACGGTGAAATCTTTTTCGACCCACAGGCGAAAAACAAAACCCTTTGAACTAAACTGCCAAAATAACCCAAACCACATACTGAAATGACATTTAATTCTAGAAAAAACGAACAAATAAATAAAATAAATAAATTAACTAACTCACCTTCTACAATAAAAATCTCATGTTGTTTCAACAACGTTTGTCTCGCACGTTTCAAGGAAGGATCATAATAAGAATTAAAATTATCCAAACCCAAAACACCATCACCACGTTTCTTCAAAGCTAATGAGCAATGAGTCCCAACAAACCCACCAGCTCCAGTAACAAGAACCGAGAACCCGTTAAGCCTACGTGGCGTTGAAGACCGCCGGACTTCTTTCTCCCACGACGCCCCACTGCCGTAGAAGGCGGAGGAGAGGAAGTGGGAGGTGGTGAGGACACGGTGGTTACTGATGGTTGGGTCGGAAACTGGCTGGTTGTTGAATGTGAAGAAGAAAATGAGAATGAGCGCGACTAAGAGCGTGAGGCGAAAAAGGAGCTTTGATGAGGCGGATAATATTTTGGTCGTGTTAACTTTGCGGATGTAGGTGTTGTACCGCTCGAGTTTGGTTGTTTTGCTCGCGTCTGGCGATGGCGCCATTGCGTTAAAATTTTAGATATGGTAATGCCTCAATGAAGAACAATATGGTTATAGAGTGTTAGATATGAGAATGGAGATTGGAGGGTGGGTTGTGGTGGTATACAAGGATATAAAGGGATGGGAGAGAATATGTTTGTATTATAATTATATTGTTTTTTCTTTTTTCTTTTTTTGGAATGGTAATTTTCTTGTGTTTTGGCCACTGTACTTCTTAGATTAGAAAGCCAGATTATCTCACTTCGGTCAGGTTAAGTTGTCTTAACTGGACCTACGCAGGGACGAAAATCCGGATCGACTTGGGATTTGAAATGACAACCTCGCATAAGGCCTAGCTCAAATCCTTCATTGCCTTAATCCATAAAAAGTGACACAAGTGAGGATCAAACTTGTGTCTCCGCTGGATAACCCAAACCACCTACCCAGTGGCGGAATTTGACCAAAAGTTTCGAGGGGGGATGTCATGGGACCCAATTTATAAATTGTATAAACATTTAGGCAAAATAACTGGGGCGATCCTATATAATTTTAAAATTTTCGGACGAAAAACCGAAAATTTTGCAATTTTAACCGAAACATTAGGGGAAAGGGTGGGTGCAGCCCCCGGTTCACACTAAGCTCCTCCACTGCACCTACCAATAAGCCAAAAAATGATGGATTAAATGTTGATGTTATAATTATATTATTTGAATTTACGTTTATTTTTTATTATTTTGTTATTTTTTTGGGTTTTAATGTCGACGTGTACGCGGTCTATTGATTTGTTTTCTTATTATTTTTGCTGAGATTTTTTTATTGGTTATTAAATATTAAATTGGGTGTGTTTAAATAAAATATGAAAAAGAAACAAATAAAAGGTTGTCTTGTTGTGAGTCAAGTTCATGACCACCATGGCTTTCACATGTGTCTACAGTGACTTCTTGTATGGATTTGAATGGATGCTTTGTATGTTATTGCTTGGTGATACCGTTAACAATCTAGAAGCAGAATACAATTGGAACATAAATAAACAAAACTATACGAAAAATAATTTACAATATGACGGTGACGAGGGTGTGTGGGGAGCTTCGTCGCCAGTGGTGGACCCAGGATTCTTTTACAATGGGGTCTATTTTTTCGGTGTTCAAAATTTTCATAACAAAACGTTAAAATTTTCGGGTGGTCCTTATTCGGGTTGGGTCAGAGCGAGGTTTGAATTAGATTAAAGAGTTAATTACTGTTTTCGTTCCTATGGTTTGTCAAAAATCACTATTTCAGTCCATTAGTTTAAAAATTGCAATTTCAGTCCATGTGGTTTCACTTTCGTAACCATTTCAGTCCACCTCCGTTAACCCCGTCCATTTATTCTGTTAAGTGCACGCGAATTGACCATAATTCCCTTATTAATAAAAAACAAAATGATATCTAAATGAGTCAATTACTGTTTTCGTCCCTGTGGTTTGTCAAAAATCACTATTTCAATCCATTAGTTTAAAAATTGCGATTTCAGTCCCTGTGGTTTCACTTTCGTAACCACTTTAGTCCAGTCTCCTAGCACCGTCTATTTTACCGTTAAGTTTTTAATGAAATACCTAAACTACCCTTGTGTTAATTAAATATGGACTTATATGATTTTATTATTGGATTTATATGATTTTATTGTTGTATGACATATGGACTTAAATTGGATTGTAGGGTTCAACCCACCATGGCTTCAGTAGAAGTAGAAGTAGAAGTCTGGCACTATTTTTACATATATGGTTCCAAAATTTTAATTTTGGATTTTAGAATGAGAAAATGTCCAGGTAAGCATTATTTTTCAAAGTTATTATGTTAATTGATGCTGCTAGGAAGATATTAATTGGGGTGGGGTAATGGGTCGCCAGACATTAAGAGGGTGGGGTTGTGATGCCGGAGAAGATGACCGGAAACTTTTGCTAGAAATGAGAGCAGGGATGGAGTGGGGTGGGGTAGCGTGGGGTTGTGTTTTAACAAGTGGGTCCTAGAAAACATTCTTTTAAATTTCCATGGTTTTTTTATTTAATTAACACAAGGGTAATTTAGGTATTCATTAAAAACTTAACGGAAAAATAGACGGTGTTAGGAGACTGAACTGAAATGGTTACGAAAGTGAAACCACAGGGACTGAAATAGTGATTTTTGACAAACCACAGGGACGAAAACAGTAATTAACTCATTTAGATATCTTTTTGTTTTTATTAAGAGTTAATTACTGTTTTCGTCCCTGTGGTTTGTCAAAAATCACTATTTCAGTCCCTGTGGTTTCACTTTCGTAACCATTTCAGTCCCTGTTGTTTCACTTTCGTAACCATTTCAATCCATTTATTATGTTAGTACAGGGACTGAAATGGTTACGAGGTGGACTGAAATGGTTACGAAAGTGAAACCACGGGGACTGAAATCGCAATTTTTTAACTAATGGACTGAAATAGTGATTTTTGACAAACCACAGGGACGAAAACGGTAATTAACTCTTTTATTAATAAGGGCATATGGTCAATTCACATGTACTTAACAGAATAAATGGATGGGGTTAACGGAAGTGGACTGAAATGGTTACGAAAGTGAAACCACAGGGACTGAAATCGCAATATTTAAACTAATGGACTGAAATAGTGATTTTTGACAAAGCACAGGGACGAAAATAGTAATTAACTCTAGATTAAATAACACTGAAAAAACAGGCTATACAAGGAATGACCCCTTGTTGGTAAAAAGGGGGGGTTACCACTACACCAACCTTCCTTTTCTTTTTTACGGTGTCCATCTAATTGTATGTATGAGGTCCTTATAAAATTTAATATACCGGATCTACTATTTTTTTTTTAAATATTGAGGTCCGGGGACCTCGGCCCGTTCAATGTGGGTCCGCCCCTGACCGTCGCACAGGGCTGTGATCATATGCTTGATCCTCTATTAATCGGTTATCGCCCCGGTCTTTCTTTGGGGGTGCGAGGAACATAAATCCTTAATTTAATTTAGCGAATCTAAATTAAATATTAATATTAATATTTTTCTCTATTTAATCTTTAAAATTTGTTATATGAGAATTGTGGTGTACATTTCCACTACAAACAAGTATGTAATTCGAATTCTTAATTAATAAAAAAATTTTGGAATGTAAAATATTTTATGTTCATTTTGATTTGAGTATTAGATCTCAACTTTATCCATACTCAATTTATTTCTTGTATTTATTTATTTAAATATTATCTTCTTATTTTTCCAAATGATCAAGCAAATTTGAAAATGGACCTACCTTTTTATTATTTCATCTAATAATAGGTATTTATTGTGAATGTGGTTGATGGAATGAAACTTTTTATCATTTCATCTACTAAAAGGTATTTATTTCCTTATCAACTAGTCAACCATCACCGCACGAGTTATACATTTTTGTAATGTAAACTTGCATATAGAGGTTTTTTTTCTTAGATTTATTGTGATAATGTGTTTCACCGCGTGTATATATATATGTATATGTGTCTTGTATTTATTGTATTTATAGTTAAAACTTGTTATATACGCGTACATATCTTTAGATACACTGATCCTTTTTATCTTGAATTATTGTTTAAAGACTAGATTCATATCACATCCCTATCGGCGTGTCATCGTAAAAACAGTTTGGCTAAGAGCATCTCAAATTAGCGTTTTGTAAGGGAGAAGGTGTAATATAGAGAAGATAGATTTTAGGTTGTGGTAGAGGGTTGAGGGCAGATTGACCAGTTGCCCAGGAGGACTTGTCTTTTACCGTGACCATCCTTATTGTCGCAGGTGCTCTAAATTGTATTAACTTAGTTATTTTTAGGGTTGGCAATAGATATCTGTGTAAGATACGATTAGACCTGTTTACTGAAAATAAAACTGTGTACATAAAACTGTGTTATATGTTTTTCTTTTTAAAAATAAATAAAATTATGAGGCTAGGATCCATCATTTATTTTTCTTGGTACATAAAACATAAAACTGTGTTATAGACATGAGATATCAAGTAGTTAAACGAGTTGTATTCATATTTAATATTTGTGTTATACGCGTTGTTAGAGACCTGTTAAACCCGATAAGACACGATTTGCCAGCCCTAGTTATTTTAGAAGGAAGAGAGGGTAGTGATAAACATAAAATCTTTACAAATTTACACTATTATTTTTAATTATTCGATGTAATATAAATAAATGTTATTGAAATATGTAGACATTCCTTGTTATTTTAACAATTGAAAAACTTGGTCTCACATCTAAGTGATTTCCTAACAAGATCCTTTAACATCGTTAAGACTTATTAATAGTATATATTATTATATATGGCAAGTGATTTCCTAACAAGATCCTTTAACATCGTTAAGATTTATTAATAGTATCTATTATTATATATGGTTTTAAGTTTTACATTAATTAGGGGGGTGGGGGCATTAACGGGTAAAGGAATCTAAGGTACTTACCCACACTAGAACACGACCACCACCCCCTAGTGTAGAGGAAGCGGGTAGTTGAAGCCAAGAGGGATACTCACGTGAGAGAAGGTGTTTATTCAAGGTGGTGTTGACTTTGAGATTTGGTGGTGGCTTGTGATTGGTTGGGGTATTTGATTTTATTAGTTTATGGCATGTATATGATGCCTCCTCTACTTACTTTTTTGTTGAACGACAAATTTGAATTACTGATAGACCACTGGAGTATTATTGTGTCACCAGCGTAGCCACCCGATTATATCCAACTCCACTAGGCATAATGTCTATACACCAATTCAGGAGGAAACCTAATAAATGTAGGAAAACCCCCTTTGTGAGAATCGAACCCAGAACCTATTGGTCCCAAAGCCATATCCCACCCTCAAGATGTCACTAGGCTATAAAGCCATAGGCCCTTCTCTACTTAATAACTAACTAGAATTACGACCCGCCGCAATGCGGCGGGGATTCTTTAGTTATAACTAAGTCGATTTATGACGCGCACGTCATGTTGAACCTGTCAAACGGGGAAAATAGACGAAACGTAAAAACGTTAAACCAAAGACGCACGTTGCGATGTGTTAAGTCAAAAAATTTAGAACGAAGCATAAAGCGAAAAATTTGCGGAAAACAAAAGCTATAAAGGACCAAAGCTGAAAGTAAAAAAAAAGTTGTGAGGATATATTGCAAAAGATAAAAAGTTTTGTGTTAAAAGTAAAAAAAACAAATAGTTTTGGGTTAAAAGTAATTTATGAAATACTTTTGGGTGAAAAGTAAAAAAATCAATTTTTTTTTTAAAAACCCCCAAAAACCAACGTTTTAACAACCATATGCATAACCATTTTTTGTTTGAAAAAAACCCACAAAGCCAAGATTACCACACATAAGTAAAAAAAATCAAAGTGGTTAAATTGCAAAAGATGGAAACTTTTGAATTAGTAGTGAAAAATCAAATTAATCAAAGGGGTTAAATCGTATAAGATAGAAACTTTTGAATTAGAAGGGAAAATCAAATTAATCAAAAGGGTTAAATTACCAAAGATTAAAACTTTAAACTTAAATTATCAAAGATTAAAAGTCTAGGGTTAAAAAGGAAACAAAGATTAAACTTAAAACTTAAATTGTTAAGAGCATTCACATCCTAACCATCAAATTATGTGAGGAGGGGTTTTTATATTATAAAGGGTATAAAAAGTGGTTGTGGGTAGAGGAGAGAGAAAATGTTACTGTTCATCTGTATATTTGGGGGGACACTGTTCACCCGTTATAATTTTTTAATATATTTTGAAAGTGGTTGTTAGTGGAAGTGAGAGAAAAATGTAATGATAATATTATTTAATTGAAAGGAGAGAGAAAAAATATTTGTTTTTAGTGGAAATATATTGATATAGGAGTTGTTTTTTAGTGGAATGTATGTATAATTTGATGGTTAGGATGTGAATGCTCTAAATTAGACATTAAAACTTTAAGGTTTAAAAGGAAAATTTCCATTTTTTTTTTTTTGAAAAACTCCCTAAGCTTACATTACAACACATGTATGCATAGTTAGGTTGCTTCTTTATAAGAATAAAATTGGTTTTTTTGTATAAAATTTGAGATTAAGGGTGTTGATTCGTTGGAGCTAGGGTAAGTACCCTTGGTGTCCGCCTCCTTGTCACATGATTATTTCTATAAAATCTTTCTACACTAATAAACAAAAATCTTTTTTTACACGTGCCACTCTCTGGTGCCTCCTCCCTTTTAATAATAATATTACATATTAATTTTTATACACAAAATATAATATAATATTAATTAATTTAGTTAGAGATATAAACGTATAAATTCAAATTTAATTAATAATTATCTATAACAAATATAAATGTATCAAATAATATAATAAGTATAATATTATTTATTTAATATACTTAGAAAACAAACATATAATTTCAAATTTTATTAATAATAAATTACTTTTTGAGTCCCTATGTTTTAGTGGTTTTAACCACTAAAATCCAAAATCAAAAAGTTTAACGTCCTGAGTCTCTAACCACTCATTCACACCCCCTGTAAAAATTTCAAAAAACCTTTTGTAAGGCCGAGTTCTCTAAGTTCTCATAACTTGTAGAAATTTTCATTTTACCCTAACCATATATATTTGTTAAGATAAAATATATTATTTGGATATAAACAATAATTACTAATAAAGTATCAAATCACATGTACAAGTACTTATAGTATATAACTTAGAAGACTAAAATTACAAGCGGATTATCTAAATAAAGTACCAAATTATCTTTAAAGCGAACACTAAATGGTTTTTAAAAGACATATTTTTTTTTTTTGCTATTAAGTATATAACATTATATTTACTTAAGCCGTGTAATACACGTGTTCAATATTTTCTTCCAATTCTAAATTTATGTTACTATCAATATGTTTTCATCTTACTATTTTATCTAAATAAGTTATTTCATCAATAAGGATTATATACAAGTTTATAATTTACATTTTTTCGTCATTTAACCCGTGTAATACACGGGGTTGTAAGCTAGTTCATAATATATAGAATAGATTTCATAATGAATATAAAATTGAAAAATGTTTCTTCCCACTTGAATGCCAGCTAATTAAGATTGTGGGTGTGCATAATATCTTATGGCATGTGAAATGTGAATTACTTTCTCTACACCCTCTCTTTTATATATTTTATACTTCGTAATTAATATGACATCTTGTTTTGCATCTACAATGAGCTATCATCTTGACCCTTTTGTGTGTTATCTAATTACCTTTTCTTTTATGTTTTTATGTGAGTTAAAAGTTAAGTATATTATTTTACAACTTTGCACCATGAACCTTACATAACAATTGTCTTTATTAAGAATTTTTAAACTTTGTTAAATCAACCATTATGACGATTCATTAGTTTAATCGATTGGTCCACTATCAAAAGTGGCCGTACAACAAAGGCGGAGGAGACAAGTATCGATGGTTTGTCAACAATCTTCGTTAGTTTAGTTTAGTTTGGTTCACTAAAAAACGATTGGTTTGTTTGTGTCTGGTTTGTAAGTTATAACAATCTTGAGAGTTCTTAATTCGAATGGTGGAATTTGTTCCGGTCTTTTAAAACATAGCTTTACTCTTTAAGTAACTATTAATCTTGCTATATACCAAATTTTCCACAAATTATTAATGAAGATTCCGGAAATTTTAATTAGAAATTGAGAGTTAAATTGTAGGTTATGTGGTCAAACTTAGTACTTCAAACTTTGGGTATTATAACAAAGGAAAATTGAATTTAAATAATTTTGGATTTAACATATTGCTCATTAGCAATCCTAAATTTAATAATTTTGACTTTAACATAAGCAATCTAAATCATCAAACATTGACTTATTTGCCAGATAAGTAGTCCACGTCAGCAAAAACTATTTGGGTTAACTTTTAGTTAGTATGAGACTGATGAGAAAAAAAATAGTCAGTCAGAAAACATTTCTTTAGTTGAAATTGTTATCGGATAATATATCAAAGTTGAAATTATTAGGATCTATTTTTTCTATGAAAAGGTGGGTCTCGTTTATCTTGCTTGTAAAAATATAAGAGGGCGAAAAAAGAATAATAAATAAAAGGAATATAATCTTCTTTCTGAAATTTGCATTCTGTTGACCTACATAGAATTGGAATTAGAACTTCTATGGATGCTTGAGGATCTTGCAATATATTATAAACTAGTATTAAGGATCCGTGTTAGGTGGGGGAGCAAAACCGTGCTAAATAGAATTTATGTCGCACCGTCGTCAACGGCCACAACATCCTAAAAGCTTGTAAAAAACGAAAAAATAAAACCGAATGAAAAGTAGATGTAAAAACGTTGAACCCTCAAAAATTAGACCGAAACATAAAACACAACACGACTGTCAAACGGGAAAAAGTAAAGGTAAAAACATTGAACCACATGTGCACGTTGCGGCGTATTAACTCAAAAATTTAGACCAAAACGAAAAGTATGTATAAGATGAAAAGTATATGAGACCAAGTTGAAAGTGAAAAAAAATGTTACGGTTAAATGTAATTATAATCTATTTTATAAATTTATACACACTAAGCATCATGTACAACACAACTATGTACAAAAAAACTCATTAAGCATCATGTACAAATCCACTATGCACAAACAACTTTCAAACTAATAGTATATAATAAATATTTATAAATAAACATATATTTAAAATGCGCATTTCTATATTTATCTCCTAGACTATTTTTTTACACTCGCCTCTTAATTCTACCCCACCTGAAGTCTACTTAAATAACCATAATGGAGTTGGAACCCTAACCACTTGGTTGAGGGGAATTCACCAATGTCATTGTGCCAAAGGCTTCTTAGTCTTCCTAGACTACTATTGTTTTTCGTTTCCTTATTACACGTAGAAACTCACACAAATATACTTCTCGGTTCTTCGACCTACGTCGCTTTGCAAGGTTTTCCGAGGCCCTCTAAGAGCTTTTATTAATCAATTTGCAAGGTTTTCTAAGGTCGTCCAAGAGCTTTTATTAATCAATTTAAATATACGGGATTAAATGTCGAGAGCCAAGATGAATGCATCCATATAGGGGTGAACCTACCTTAGGGGAAGAGGTAGGCTCCGCTACCGCTTGATGCTCCGGCTGTAGTGTAAATTTTGGAAAAAAATTGACGTTTTTTCAATTCCGTTACCGTTTTTTTATAAAACGTTACCGCAATGAAGATTTTCTAGATCCGCCACTGCGTCCATATCAAGAATCGAAGAATGACCATGTACTCAGGCTCATTAGTACATATATTTAAAGAGTGTGTCGGTGTGAGGGTGGGGAGCCACAAGTACTAGTTTTATCATAACACAAATCAAGAGTAACATAGAAAAAGACATACGACCTAGAATTGCAATAGATATGAAACACAAGGACATAGGAAAGTTCCTTAACACGAGTACAATCATGTAATCAATGGATGATAAATTTGGTAGGAAAAAGAATGTTATTTATGGCAACTTGAAGCATTATAAAAAAAAACATATGTTATACCTTTCAACATAGCATATAAAGATTTTGGTAAATTTAATTTATCTTGATTTGTTTACGTTAATATAACCTTAAATAATTCTTTTTTTTTTTTGAACGGCAAATTTGTATCACTGACGGACTGGAGTATCATCGTGCCACCAGCGGAACCACCCGATCATATCCATCTCCACTAGGCAATAATGCATATACACAAATTCAGGAGGAAACACAATAGAATCGAACTTAAGATTACCCTTTTCTTTTATCTTTCGTTCAACGAAAACTAAGATTTTATAATTGTTAATGGAGATCGGGCTCCGCACAATTCTCTTTAGTATTTCACGATAAACCATGATATTAACGTCATAACTATTATTTTTACATCCAAATAGTTTTTTGTGTTCCTCACACGACATGAAGTTTTGATAGCTTCATATATATGCTCTATAGCGTCTCATGAAATGAACTATCATCGATGATCCTATTGGTGACATCAACATATGTTATAGTCAAAACAGGAAACTTAATCCAAAAGACTAGCTTGGTGATTTCAGTCCAAAGTGGGACAAGTCACATGCCTTGCAATGATTTCAGTCCATAACATTCGTCCCTGCATAAGAGCCAACATCCTCATTGGTCATGGTTGGTTCTCTCTAGACCACAATTCCAAGTTTGACTCTAATAGTGCTGCTACAAGTCAAATAGAAAAGCTCATCTCAAAATATTAGTCTAGTCTGTGAGATAATCCATTTGGTCTACAAGTATAAACCTTACATTTGTTACCTATACAACCATAGGCTGTTGCATCTTCTTACTCAACATCTTGTTGTAAGATTAAATATTTATTTATATATATTTAATCTAGTAGCCATCATTATCATTTATATAATATAGATCAAAATATATTAATAACCTATTAATAATTAGTTGGTAATTGTTGATGGACCATATTACCCTTATTAACTAATTGGGTTTCCTCTTGGGTGTATATATAAGGAGATTATTAGAGAGGTTAAAGGTTAGACACACAACCTAACAACATAACATCACAATTCGTCCCTCTCTCTCTCTCCCTAACCGAAATCAACCCTACTTTCGGTTCATCACCATCATCACTTTACACCCTAAGGAGGAACCGGATCAAACTGACAACTATGTCAAACTTCGTGGCTGCGTCTCTGACTGGATTCTCTACTGATGCAATCAAAGGTATGTTATTCATGTTTTCCATCATGTTTAAACATAACTGATCAACATGTGGTATCAGAGCATATGTTGATAAATCAGTTCTGTTTTCGTATCCATTATTCTGGGATCATTATAAGGAAAACAGAAATTTTAAAGCCTTCATATCATGGCTGTTTTCGTTTTTTTAAATGTGCCGAAATCACTGTTTTCGGAAGAAGTTGATTAATATATTGATTCGAAATCATAATTGGTAAAACTAATATCCGAAATCTGTTAATAAAAGTATAAAAATTAAGGTTTCGGATCCCAGATTATGTTTTAATTTTTTTTAGGGTTCATCATTATGTTCTAAGAAAACTCGAAAATTCCATAAATTTTGGAATATAATTTGGATTAGTGGGTGTTTTCATGATTTTGATCTTAATTTTATCTATTAGAATTTCGAAAACTGTTAATAGATTTCAGTTATTATTTTCGAAATATTTGATAAGTTTAGATCATAAATAAAATAGGAAACACTATCCCACAATCCCTTAAATTTCGAGTTTTAGTCATTATCACAAGAATCAGCTATTAACAGTGGGTTTCGAAATCATAATCGCACAAGTCCCTTAACAGTCGCACAAGATCAGATCATATATGATCTGATCGCACAAGACATTCGCACAAGATCAGATCACAAAAAAAAAAAAAAATTGATGATCTGATCGCACAAGGGAAATCGCACAAGATTTGTGGATCGCACAAGGCATTACTGATCGCACAAATTATTGGGCCTTACTGATCGCACAAGTTATTGGGCCTCACTGATCGCACAAGTCATTATTGATCGCACAAGTCCTTACTGATCGCACAAATTTGTTTTGGGCCTTATTGATCGCACAAGACTTGGGCATTACTGATCGCACAAGACTCGATCCGTGCTAACAGGTGGTTTGCTATTAAAATTTGGTTCTGTAAATACTTAGTTAATTAATAAGAATCAAATAATGTTTTACACAACCAAACTAGCTTAACTTGAATGAGCTTCTGATGTATCATTTCTGGCCAAAGCTGATTTAATACATCTATTTATTGTTCAAGTATTATAAAAAGCTATGTTGAGTATGCATTACACACGTGAAATGTCTTAATTCTGGCCAAAGCTGATTTAATTCATTTATGTTTAGCATGCTTGACAAGTGCATAACTAAAGTGATTGTCTCATTTCTAGCCAAAGCTGATTTGTCACGATTACTTTGTACACATACTTAAATGATTACACTTCTGGCCAAAGCTGATTTGTCTTCGTTTAAGTAGAATTTTACTAAGTCTATTATTTTGATGTTAGTAATAGACATATCACAATCTCTTCACATAATGATCCTTATATTAATGATCCTTAATTAATTTTATGATCATTTCGTCTGTCTTATTCTTAGTACCCATAATTTTACTCACTATAATTTACTTCTACATATATCTCATCCACTCTAATTCCTAAACCTAAAATGTTTGCTTTACTTAAAGTTTCTATTAGAATTATCTCTTAAATTAAATCCTTGATTATTTCTTAAGACACGATAATCCTATTGCTCTCTTCTGATAAAGATTATAAAGAAGAAAATTAGAGCATGATGATTAGGACAAATCGAACATGATGTCTCTTATGATAATCAAGAACTCTCTAACATAATGCTATCGCTAAAGTTATTTCAGATTAAGTCTTTCCTAAGGCTAATCTCTTATATATGGAATAATCACTAGAACTCCTTAGATGCATGCCTTCTTTTATAATTCTAAACTATAAAGTTAAGTGGTATATATGAATACATAATAATGTACAATACCATGACCCATAAAGTTAAGGGCTTACGCATGGAAATAAGTACATTTTCCAGTACATTACATATTAAGATTTTCACTTGTACAATTTGATGCCTTATAAATCAACTATAACACTCAAACATACCAAAGTATAATGAGTGTGTTGATAAGCAACATATGTACAATGAAATAAATGTTTGAAGCTGGAAAAATAAGTTGTTACTCACCTTACAACCACTTAAAACCTTAAAAGATGATTGTTCTAAGGTCCATAGACAAATTACAAGTGTTAATTCCACCTCTAAGGTTCTTCAAGGGAAAATCTCACTGCATAATTATGTCATTAGACTAAGCATAAGTAACGAGACTTTCCATTATTCTAAAGAACAGTTGGATGAATTAATTAGATAGTCACTTATTAAAGATATTTAAGTCTACTAATTATAATATTCCTATTAACACATGATTAGTTGACTCTAGTTTTAAACGTTTCCTTACCAGAAGTTAACAAATAACTAACATGAGAGTTTGTGACAAAATTAAATGTTAAGGCTATAAGAACAATAATAAGCAGTCTTCTAACAACGTTTTTCGATACCGTACATATATTCTGAGTATTAATCAGAATATAGTATCATAACTAAGCAATGTTATGAATGTTGTGAGGTTTGCATAGTCAACATAAAGTCACACTTACCTTAAACTCTCATTTTATTTGTTCTAAATATCTGGATTGAAACATTACTAAGATGAAACTAGATGATACCTTAAACTTTCACAACTTTTGTCATCATGCAAATGAAAAATTTGACAAAAGGAAAATGAGACTTACAAATTTCATCCATTATAACCAAAATTCATGAGAAATCATGACATGGTTAATGAGGATGATTTCTTATCTAATCTCATTCTAAGTGATTTTAAATCATAACGTTATAACCCTAAATATTACTTGGCTTAAGGAATAAATATAGGTCCATCATAAGTCATTCATTGACATTCGTGGAACTTATTCCAAATGGAATATTCATACATAATTCATTTATCTTTTAAAAGACTATCAACTTATATCTAAATTTTGTCGCATATGGCCCACGTCCTTAGAAGAAATCTATTCATGTATGTACTTAATAAGATTTCTATTAAATATGTCCCTAAGTTTCTTATGATATTTGGACATTAAGGAAATCAAGTCTAACATATATATATGATAGGTTCCCACGTCACATACCTAATTGAAACTTCTCTTGTAGCATTCTAGAGATATTAAAAGATCTGTGGGAGCATTAAGTGTTTTAGAACAACTTGCAATAGTTGCAAGAGGTGGGGGAGTGAAAATTTCACATTACCTCAATTTACACCTCTTGTACAAGACACTGCTCCATCTTGACACTGTTCTATCATCACTTGTCTCCTTAAAATCTAATGCTACTCTTACAAAAGTTTCATTGTTGCTTAATTGTGGGCACACTTAGATTTCTTACCTAAACTAACATAATCCTCAACAAGAGAAACTACAATGACTAACGTCATTAATATGTTCATTAATTTTGTGTTTCTCTATTAGAATTTGTTGGTCATTAAATATTGATCCTAAGCATGCTGAGTTCCTAAAGATTTCTAAGGTCAGTGGGAGCAGTCAAAGTCCTTATCATGACTTGCAAGGAATACAAGAGGTGGGGAGAAGAGTGTCATTAAATTTTACTCCGAATTTAACTCCGATTACACCTCTTGTACACCATACTGCACCAACTCTTACAAACTTAGAATCCTGAAAATGATAGCAACCTAATCAAGAGCTAATCCATAAAACTGAAACTTCTAACAAACCCAATAATCAACTCAGGAGGTCATCTAGGTTTAAAAATCTACTAACCTTGATGATTACATAACCTCCCTAATTTGAAGTTGAAATGGATTTTGGAAAAGTTTACTGATCCTATCTCTTCTAATTAAGCCATTAGTGTCAATCAATCTTCTGAATGGAATAAAACAGTTTTCTAGTAAAACTGATTTTATGTGTTCGCATAACGTTTGGGATTTGATTGAATAACCTAAGAGTGTTCATAACTAAACCAAATCCTGATATAAACGTTAAGACACAAAGAAGCATGATTGATTGTCAAAGGTTGTACTCAGGAAGAGATAAATTATTAAAGAATCTTTATTACATATCTAACAAAAGATTTCTTTTAGGATCATCACTGTTCTAGTAGCTTATAATAGTTTTGAGCTACATTAGATGAACATTAAAACAACTTTCCCTAACAACTGGCTGACATATTTACATGTTCATAAAACAACCTGAAAGTTCTAAACTTAAGGTTAAAGAACAGTTTGTCTATAAGCCAATAAAATCCATGTATGGTTTAATGCAAACATCATAATGTGATGAAATCTTAACGCAATTATTTTCATCAACAACCAAGTGGATTAATGTACCTACCTCAAGATGAGTGGGAGCAACTAAGATAAACTTGTCTATATAGATGATATTCTTTTGACAAGTATATGTTACATAAGTCAAAGTATTGTTAACACAAACTTTGATATAATAAATCTCAGAGATATCTCTTACATAATAGATATCATAACATGTTGAGATAGACCAAATGGGACATTACTTCCGTTCCATAAGTTTAACATTAAATTGGTCCTTACATATGTAACAAACAATACTTCTCTCCTTTAGAGGATAATAGGATAAATGAGATTATTTCTTACGCTTCATTAATTAGAAGCCTTGTGTAAGTTCAAGTCTATACTCGTTTAGATATTACTCACATTGCAACACACTAGATATGTCTAGATTAATGTGAAGCATTTAATAGAGTATTACAATATCTTTAAAAGAAATGAGAGACTATATTTTAAAGAAGAAGTGAGAACTCAAACCGGTTTATTACTCTAACTTTGTAATATTCAAAGATGACAAAATGTAATTTTGGGTATATCTTTATGTCAGCAGACAAAACCTATCTCATGGAGGAGTCATAATGGACTGATATCAACAACCTAAGTTATAACGACATAATATAGTTACTAAATGTTGTTGGAAATTTATCAGTGGACTCATGAGTTTATTAACTCCATATAATTAATATATTGAAGACTTGTTGTGATAAAGTCAGCTACCATGTCTCCTTGAACAGTAACAGTTCGAGAGGTGCTGCATTAAATTTCGATACGCAATTAATTATTCGTTTATGAACGAATTGAGGAAACTAAATCTTTGTATCGAATGCATCCGTGATATGCTTAAGGATCCTATAACTAAAGGTCTATTACCCATAAGTCTTATTAAGAGCGCTCATAAAAGAGACGGGTTTTAATTGATGACCATGTACAACTGCATATCGTACTATGAATGACTAACTATTAATCAATTTTCCTCATCAGATTGATTTTGTATGTCTCTTACATATGTTCTGCCGGTGTAATGACATGTAGACAACTATAAATACAAATCAAACATTAAAGGGCTTACTTATTTTGATCATAACTGTTAGGTTTTAAATTAAGGCTATAGTATGACTAATGGGGGTCCTGAGTCGCATAATGATTCAACGGTTGTATTTCTCTGCTATAGTACTTGTTTAAGGCTAAAATGAGTATTAACTTCTGATCAGACTAATCTAATACTCATGATAAATGATTATTCGGCTAAGTGGGAGAATGTAAGATTAAATATTTATTTATTTATATTTAATCTAGTAGCAATCATTATCATTTATATAATATAGATCAAAATATATTTATAACCTATTAATAATTAGTTGGTAATTGTTGATGGACCATATTACCCTTATTAACTAATTGGGTTTCCTCTTGGGTGTATATATAAGGAGATTATTAGAGAGGTTAAAGGTTAGACACACAACCTAACAACATAACATCACAATTCGTCCCTCTCTCTCCCTAACCGAAATCAACCCTACTTTCGGTTCATCACCATCATCACTTTACACCCTAAGGAGGAACCGGATCAAACTGACAACTATGTCAAACTTCGTGGCTGCGTCTCTGACTGGATTCTCTACTGATGCAATCAAAGGTATGTTATTCATGTTTTCCATCATGTTTAAACAGAACTGATCAACACTTGTATTTTTTTGTTTAGCGTTACATTTTAAATTAAGTTCGTGTTGAGGTATTGTCACATCCAAACGTTGTTTAATAGTGCCAAAATTTTCGATGTAGTATGTTGTGGTTTAGCTCTTTAAAGCTTTGATCACAACATTTGTTACTTCAATACACATAAAAATATCTGATAATTAACCAATTGTTAGTGATATGGTAGATGATGTGAGTAAACATTAATTTGTTTTTATTTGTTAAATTTCATTTTATGATGTAGCAAACATCGTGTACTTATTATATTATATTAACTTTTACTAAGAATGTGGGGTATGGTGGGGCGTGGGTTGGGGGCATGGTGCGACATGTGGACTATGGGGCACCCAAGACCAAAAGCCAATTTCAAAGGGGTATGGTGGGGCATGGCTTGGCCAGGTGTATTAAAATAAAAAAAAATCTAAAATTTAAACATTGCCCTCTATGCCCTAGCCAACAAGCCAATAAGAGCCGGCCACATAGGATCGCTAGCATGCCCCACGCCCGGCCTTAAACTCCCGCCCAAGGGGCAATGCCCAAACCCAAGCCCACCCGAGGTGGTGACTTGGGCGTTTCTCTCCAACCCACGCCCCATACCCCATAGTCTAATAAATAAATCTCCATTTTTATTACTTTAATATATTACATTAATCGACATCTATCTTTTGAAACAACATGACGTTTGGAATACAAACATATATAATCATAAAAAAGAGGCACGTAATTTTAGAATGAACTAAACAATGCTACACAATTTGTTTATAAAAAAGATGTTTAAACTTCGTTAGTAAATGCCAATGAGGTGGTGGTGGAGTGGTATGAGAGAAATTTGGTGTTCTAAGTGACCCAAATTTAATTCTTGCTCTCACTATTATTTTCTGCGGCACCTGTTGATGATGGGAGACTAGCCGAGTAGGCAGAGATCACTAGTTCGACCTTTGAACTAAGCGGATTTTACCTCACCGCATTGTCGTGCATTCGGGCGAGCGTTCACGGGCTTCAGCGCTAGGTGAGGGTTTTCCCCGCTTCAGAGGCGAGTGTATCCCGATGTGAATTTCGTAAGTAGCCCATCAAAGGATTCGTTGACCGTTAAAAATGCAATATAATAAATTAATGAGTTAATTGCCCGGATGGTCCCTGTGGTTTCACGTTTTTCACGTCTAGTCCCCGTCTTTTGGAAATAACAGGTATGCTCCCTATGGTTTGTCATTTTGTTACTCGGATAGTCCCCTGACATTTACTCAGGTGACTATCCGAGTAACAACATGACAAACCATAGGGAGCATACCTGCTATTTCCAAACAAACTGACATCTACTCGAGGGACCATCCGAGTAACAAAATAATAAACCATAGAGAACATACCTGCTATTTTTAAAAGATAGGAACTAAACACGAAAAAACGTGAAACCACAGGTACCATCCGTGCAATTAACTCTAAATTAATTAAATTTGCAATATAGACATAAGACATTACCCTAAAGACTTAAAACACAAAGTCGGTGGTATACGCCACCGACATGCATGTGCATTTCCATTTTTTACACATCAGTCCCTCTAACAACTTCCTTTTACTTTCTCTTTTTTACCTAACAGTCCCTCCAACAACTTCCTTCCTTGCAGGTGTTAGCTTTATATTTCATTTTTTATGCAAAAGTTAAATAAAAGCTCAATATAAAACACGGGAGAATAGAATTTTGAGAATCACCGACATGCAAAAGTTAAATAAAACCTCAATACATTTTGGTCCCTTACTTTTAGTTTTGTTAAATTGTGTTTTGAGTCTATTTCAACATTTCCTCTTTTCACCCATACTTTAAGTAAAATACATTTTTACCCATTGCTTTTAGTTTTGTTAAATTGTGTTTTGAGTCTCTTTCATTTCGAAGTTAAACTTCAATTTTCACACATACTTTGAGTAAAATACATTTTGGCCATCTACTTTTAGTTTTGTTAAATTGTGTTTTGAGTCCATTTACTTTCCAAGTTAAACTTCAATTACATTGCAATATTAGACCATTGAGTTTTAATCTTAAAAGTTTATAATGTTTCAACTTTATCGTTGTACCGTATATCTATACATTTTTAGCTTATTGCTTTCTTTAATTATTTTCTTTCGCTAATTTCTTTTTTTTTAAAAACTAAACGTTTGGATTCAACCATACATTAGGTTGAACTGAATACATCAAGACATGCGCTTGCGCATGACATAGCGCTTGGACTAATATGTTTGCAACGTGGCTACGACGCATCGCCCGCGGGTTGTATTATGAAAATTAAAATGTATGTGTCGGTATAAATTCGAGTTGGTGTACGTTTCGATGTAAACTTTTTTGGGGAACAAGTTAGGTCAAATATATTTTGTTTTTTGATTGTTTTATGTACGTTTCCAATTCTACGTTTCGACCCTACCGCAACACGCTAAGGGTATAATTTTTTCCGTTGATATGAATATCACTTTTGATTACACGTGTTAGTTTTTCCTTGATACACCTTTTATGTTTTTTTTGTACGTTTCCTATGTGTGAGTCGGGTCACATATAAATACGATATACTTTACATTTTTATCCAGCTACAATGCTATTGAGTTAACTTGGATACGTCAAAATGTGCGCTTTCATATGTTTAACGCATTACATAACGCTTCGACTAATCTATTCGATGTTTCCAATGTGCTTGCGCCGCAACGTGCGCGGGTTTCTCGCCGACTTTGCCTCCCTGCCCCCATACTTTCACGATGTTGCAATTTTAGCCACTTGACTTTGGTATCTTCAAAGTTTCATAAAATGACAAATTTAGTCCCTAAACCTTCTACTTTGGATTTCCAAAACCATAACTTCATCTTTCAAACTTTGCCTACACCAACCCTCTACTTTGGTTTTCCACCAACACCCCCTTAGCTCTTACACAGTTACGCCACCAACCCTCTTCTTTTACATTTCCACCAACACCCCCTCATCTTTTACACATTTCCGCCACCACCCCTATACTTTTACACTTTGTATTTTTTTTACTTTGCTATTTTACCCCTTGCACTATTACTCCATTTTTACACCCGCCAAACTTTAAAAATTTTGCAATTGTAAGCCCTAGACTATAACTCCTACTTTTGCAAATGCTAATGCATTGTGTTTTTCGAATGTCTTTGGCATTGTGTTGTACGCTTTGTGTCTACATTTGTGATTTACACTTTTTTGTAATTTTCTTTTACACATGGCGTTTTACGAATCGTGTTTTGTCTTACTATATGTTTCCGCCCGTCGCGGGCCGCCGCAACGCGCGGCGGACAAAATCCTAGTAAAGACTTAAAGTACAAAGTCGGTGGCATACGCCACCGACATGCATGTGGTATTTTATCATGTGAGAACCAACTAACCAAGCCTATAGTCAACTGCTACGTCAACTTGTATGGGTTGTTTTTGTTTTTATTTAAAGACATGGTCCAATTTGTTAACTAGCAGGGTTCGCTGTCTCTCCTTTATATTATATTATAAACTTACTTAAAACACAAAGTCCGTGGCATTTGCCTATGGCACATGCATGTGTCATTTCCTTTTTTCACACAATACTTTGAGTAAAATACATTTAGGCCACTTGCTTTTAGTTTTGTTAAATTGTGTTTTGAGTCCATTTCGACATTTCCTCTTTTCACCCATACTTTGAGTAAAATACATTTTGACCCCTTGCTTTTAGTTTTGTTAAATTGTGTTTTGAGTCTCTTTCCTTTCCAAGTTAAAATTCAATTTTTCACCCATACTTTGAGTGAAATACATTTTAGCCCTTTGCTTTTAGTTTTGTTAAATTGTGTTTTGAGTCCATTTCCTTTCCAAGTTAAACTTCAATTACATTGCAATATTAGACCATTGAGGTTTAATCTCAAAAGTTTATAATGTTTCAACTTTATTGTTGTACCGTATATCTATACATTTTTAGCTTATTGCTTTCTTTAATTATTTTTGTTCGCTAATTTATTTTTTAAAAAATTAAACGTTTGGATTCAACCATACATTGAGTTGTACTGAATACGTCAAGACATGCGCTTTCATATGGTTTGCGCATGACATAGCGCTTGGACTAATTTGTTTGCAACGTGCCTACGACGCATCGCCCGTGGGTTGTATTATGAATATTCAAAATTAATGTGTCGGTATAAATTCGAGTTGGTATACGTTTCGATGTAAACTTTTTTGGAGAACAAGTCAGGTCAAATATATTTTGTTACATTTTTATCCAGCTACAATGATATTGAGTTAAATTGGATACGTCAAAATGTGCGTTTTCATATGTTTAACGCATTACATAACGCTTCAACTAATCTATTCGATGTTTGCAACGTACTTGCGTCGCAACGCGCGCGGGTTTCCCACCGGCTTTGCCTCCCTACCCCCGTACTTTCACGATGTTGCAATTTTAGCCCCTTGACTTTGGTATCTTCAAAGTTTCATAAAATGACAAATTTAGGCTTTAAACCTTCTACTTTGGATTTCCAAAACCACAACCTCATCTTTCAAACTTTGTCAACACCAACCCTCTACTTTGGTTTTCCACCATCACCCCCTTAGCTCTTACACAGTTACGCCACCAACCCTCTTCTTTTACATTTCCACCAACACCCCCTCATCTTTTACACATTTACGTCACCACCCCTATACTTTTACACTTTGTCTTTTTTAGACTTTGTTTTTTTTACCCCTTGCACTGTTACTCAATTTTTACACCCGCCAAACTTTAAAAAATTGACAATTGTAACCCCTATACTACAACTCATACTTTTGCAAATGCCAATGCATTGTGTTTTCCGAAATGTCTTTGGCATTGTTTTGTACACTTTGTGTCTACCTTTGTGATTTACACTTTTTTTTTTGTAATTGTCTTTTACGCACTGCGTTTTACGAATCGTGTTTTGTCTTACTATATGTTTTCACCCGTCGTGCGCCGCCGCAACGCGCGGCGGGCAAAATCCTAGTGTAATCTTAAAAAGGAGACACGTAATTCTAGAAGAAGAAATACGTACAAAATAAAAACATAATTGAAGTTGCGTTGATGATTTGACATTTTGAATTTAACCAACGATACATAGTGGCTTTTATAACTTCTTGTCGGCCAATCAATTAGGTGAATGAAATTTATAAACCCTAATAAATTTCATTTATATAATGTTACCCAAAGGCATAAACATTAACTAACAATTAAACTTTACAATACAAATGGTACAATTAATTTCATTAAGATTTTTAGGTCCACAAATATGATGCAATTAGGTTTTACTTTAATTTGATACCATATTGCCAATGACCTCTAGCTCAAGTGGTAGGAGGATTTAAGTTCTTCTTTGAAGACTCAAGTTCAATTCTCATTTGGTGCAAAAAAAAAAAAAAGTGAGGCATTGGTGGGTATTGATAGGAGACCCAGGGAAACCTGGGTTCGATCCTTGAGCAAAACGTGTTTTACTGGTAATTTACCGTCGTGCCTACGTGCGGGTGGGTTACTGGGTTTTCCCCGGAATTGGTGGTGGATGACTCAGGTTATTTTCGGAGTACTCCGTTTGTCCAGTGGGTGCGCCGAGAGTACTCGGGATTGATTTGTTGGCCGTTAAAAAAAAAATTGATACCATATTTTATTTCAAGAAAATAGATAACCACATATTTTATTCTATTTGCATGTAACATATTTTATATAGACTGTTGTTGATAAAAAAAAAACCATGGATCGAGAGCCAGGACTTGAGCAACAACGTGAAAAAAGATAGTTTTAGGTACACAGTCATCCAATTATGAAGTAGAAACTTTTACGGCCAAGTCAATAAGTAGAAGTATCAAGAAGTATGCAAGTATTTAACATGTATATTGTGAGATGTTAGAGATGTAGATGTCAACCAAGTAAAGGCCTCTTATGAGAATTGAAGGGAAATATTTAAAGCTCATGGTTAAAACATATAAAAAACACTAAAGCATTTGTGTATGAATGGAAAAACAATGTTAGATAACCATAGACCCAAGTTGGATATGTCCTCCATTTTTATGAATCTTTAAATAACCTCACGGTCTTATTTCCCTATTCATTTTTCATGCTCTTTAAAAACTCATCTTCTTTACACTAATAAAATAATAAAACACGTGAAATACTTTAATATTCTAGATAGTCTCAATGATTGCTATGTGTCTCAAATTGGTTTACTTTATTATACGTATAGATAGACATGTATAGATTAATTCTATCAGGTCAATAATATAAGTTGAATTACAATTTAGACCAATATATTTAGATGATATATGTATATATAACAAAAACGATCATCAAAATCTCGACTACTGTATAATGTAGCACTAATTCTTGGTACCATTTTTGACATCGCCATCGTGACTTTTTTTTTTCAAGAAAGCAACACCTTTTGCGAGACCTTTTTACCGTCTTCAAGATCTCAACGCACTTTTTTATCATGATCTCAACATAAAAGGTGACGCCTCTTCCAAAGGCTAGAAAGGGTATAATCTAGAAGAAGTTGTTAAACTGTGATTGTTATTTTATAATAATGTAGAAAAATTTAGTCAAAATAGCATACTCAGTTAAAATGGCTATTTGCCTATTTTCATAAAACGGGAAGCGTAGGTCTAAAAGGATGATTCATTGAAAGGATTACTATAATCCGGGGTTTTATTATTCGAATAAAACTCAAATAAGTAAAATTCTATCTACGGATTTTGACCTGTCAATGGGTCGTCAACCGATTCAAACTCAAATCAAATCATATAAATATATATATATATATAACAAAAACGATCATCAAAATCTCGACTACTGTATAATGTAGCACTAATTCTTGGTACCATTTTTGACATCGCCATCGTGACTTTTTTTTTTTCAAGAAAGCAACACCTTTTGCGAGACCTTTTTACCGTCTTCAAGATCTCAACGCACTTTTTTATCATGATCTCAACATAAAAGGTGACGCCTCTTCCAAAGGCTAGAAAGGGTATAATCTAGAAGAAGTTGTTAAACTGTGATTGTTATTTTATAATAATGTAGAAAAATTTAGTCAAAATAGCATACTCAGTTAAAATGGCTATTTGCCTATTTTCATAAAACGGGAAGCGTAGGTCTAAAAGGATGATTCATTGAAAGGATTACTATAATCCGGGGTTTTATTATTCGAATAAAACTCAAATAAGTAAAATTCTATCTACGGATTTTGACCTGTCAATGGGTCGTCAACCGATTCAAACTCAAATCAAATCATATAAATATATATATAGGGTAGGGCTAGATAGAAAACCCTATATATATAAAAAACCCGAGAAAACCCAAGCTCCCGACATTTTTTTTTTTTGAAAAAAATAACACATGTAATATACATGTTTTTAAGACTTTTGGGCCAAAAAAATCAAAAAAGCGCCGAAGGGATATTTAAAAAAAAAAAAAACAAGTTTCAGCAATTTTCAGCGAAATTCTGTTTTTTTTGCTTAACACGTGTTAGGAGCTGAAATTTGTTTATTTTTTTTAAAAAAATCCCTTCGGCGCTTTTTTGTTTTTTTTGGCCCAAAACACTCTAAAACATGTATATTACATGTGTAATTTTTTTCAAAAAAAAAAAATGTCGGGAGGTTGGGTAAAAATGGCTTCCCATTTGGGTTTCCAAAGTTTTCTAAGAATTTTAGGGTTTTTTATCTAGCATTATCCTATATATATATATATATATATATATAGGGAGAAGATCATGCGAGAACCACCCTTATTGTGAGAACCTTGAGAACCAATGTGAACACAACCTAAAATAGCTAAAAATAGTTAAAAATCACACAAAATTTTTTTTTTTGAATTTTTTAATATTTTTTATAAAAAAATCGCTACTTTTCGAAGCCAAAAAAAAAAAAAAAATTTTTAATTTAAAAAAAAAAAAAAAAAAAAAAATTGCTTCTAAAAGTAGCGATTTTAACATAAAAAATATTAAAAAATTCAAATTTTTTTTTTTAGGTTTTTTTAGGGTTTAGTTTTTAGGATTTTAGTTTGGGGGGGGGGGGGGGGGTGGGGTTAGGTTTTTTTTAGCATTTAGCTTGGGGGGGGGGGGGGGGGTTAGGTTTTTTTAGCTATTTTAGGTTGTGTTCACATTGGTTCTCAAGGTTCTCACAATAAGGGTGGTTCTCACAATAAGGGTGGTTCTCGCATGAGCCCCTCCCTATATATATATATATATATTATTTGATAATGTACTTGTTTCTCTCTTTTTAGTTAAGTTCATTAAAATCAACCCGAATCCAAATTGAACTTAAAAACAACCAAATTCTATATATAACGTTTTTAATACCGTCCCCTTGATGTTATAGGGGCATGAAGAGGAAAGACGTTTCTAGCATAATACCAAATAAAGAGAAAAAAATGGAAAGTGATGATTGAAATGACAGTAAGGGGCGTTAACCATTACACGTCCTCTAAAAAGGCGTTATGATGCGAAAAATGCCCCTTAGGGGGCATTAACCATTGAGGTTGGTATAAATAAAACAAATCCAAAAGAATTAAATGAGAGAAAAAAAATAACTACCTCTAATTCACACCAATAAGAAACGCTAATTAATTACTTCATTTTTGTTGTTGTATGACAAAAAAAAATAACAAGTACAATAAGATTCATTGAAAGTATAAAGAATAAATCCAAAGGACATGATCATGAGATTTAAAGGGCAAGTTGCAATGGGGAAAGGACAGGATCCCATAACTCCGGTCCCCACCACCACAAGCCACCCAACCCCACCGCCACCGTCTCCACATGGCCACCATTATTAGAGAGAAAGTGTTTTTGTGTGGTGGGTTATGCACATGCTACCATTTATGAACAAACCAATTTAGTGCCGACTAGTGATTAAAACTTATATAAAGTCACATGTCCTAATTCCCCCCTTGGGTTAAACAAACAAGAATAGTAGTAGATAAATGATTAAACTACCAATGATACGGTGTTTGTCTTTCACAAAGTGATATGGGTTCAAATCCTTACGAAAAACTAATAGCAATGTAACATGTCATGCTTTTGACTGCCACTTTATTTAGCTTACCGTGTTAAAGTGATATAAAAACCAAGTTTGAGACCTTCGTGAGCTTGGACTTGGGTTAAGCAAGAAGCATCACACGAAACTCGTTGGAAGGGTCCCAAAATCGTATCCTCAAGGGTCAACTTCCGATGACTAGGCTATTAATGTATATAGTATATAGGTTGATGTCATGTGTAATTAATGTGTATAGGGTGTTCTTCGGGTTACGACATGCAAAGTCCGACATAAAAACCCAAAACCTAAAACATATAAGACGAGTATTACCCTGAGGGTGAAAGGGTGGTCATCACCCATTACACCCCATCACACACCATACCCAATCACCATTTGACCTCTAACTCCATCACATTTTACACCATCACACTTGTAACGGTTATCACTCATCACTCCCAAACTTAACATCTCAACACCAAAGTCAAACACACACATTCCTTCGTCACTATGCGATACCCGTCTCTTGTTTGGCCTCCAACATGCATGACAGCACACTCACGGCGGTGTGCTATCACTCATCACTCATCACAAGCTTCCATCACCGTTGACATCTAACTCCATCACATTTTACACTATCACACTTGTAACGGTTATCACTCATCACTCCCAATCACAACATCTCAACACCAAAGTCAAACACACACACACACTCCTTCATCACACGCGATACCCATCTCTTGTTTGGCCTCGAACACACGTGATAGCACACTCGCGGCAGTGTGCTATCACTCATCACAAGCTTCCATCACTTTCCCACCCCAACCACCCTAAGAACCAAGAATGTGACTGGTTATGTATTCTTGAATATGTATTGGATGACACCCATCTAATTACCCAAAACCAATACAACATTTGCATGAAAACCAAATACACTAAGATAGTGTAATACTTTAGATTTACTTGAGTTCTTTGAAAACTTACAATTCTTAAAAATATTAAAACTGTACCTTGTATTTAACATTTCACGGCGTCTAGTTTTAGGTGATGAGAATCCCAACGGGTATGATACTTGGTATCTTTTAACCACCAAAGATCATCAATAGAGGTCCAAAATCAATCAGATATCTGACAAGTATAAGACCCATGTAAGATATGCCGATATCGTTTTTACCACAAGACTCATAAATAGGGGTCCAAAATCAATCGAATATTCGACGAGTATGAGACCCATGTAGGATATGGTTCTACAATAGCGATGATCTTAGACTATGGAGCCAGTGGAAGAGAGGTGGTGTAACTGTGTAAGGTTTACTCTCGATGGATAGAAAAATTAACACTATTAAAACTTACTATTTCTACACTAGCAAGAAAAAACAGCCACGTGGACACTTTTTTGTATTTGCCTAAAAATGGGTTAGATGCGAGTCAGAAACTAGAACATGGTGGTCATATGAATAGTGTTAGTAGTGGTTGGGTTCGGTTTACACATGCCTAGATACCAACAAAAAGCATCAAACATGAAACTACATTAAAGCTAACAAATGCAACCAAGATGCACATCTACGTTCCGTTTGGCAGAAAATTATTTTCAAAACCTAACCATATGCCCAAAATCAACACAGCACAAATAGATCACTGAGAAAACCAAACCAGATTGACTCACGATTTGCTTCTTTGCACAATGAGTCAGTATAACACAGTTGACCATAAATATAGACCGATCACACCGTCTTGTGATTCAATCAAAGATTTCCTGGGCTTCAATGATGCTGTGCTGGCTGAAAAGACGATAATTTTATGTAAAAATCTTCATAAAGTTAACCTTTTGATCCAAATTATTACGAACATAGTTTAGGCTTACTGGTCATCTTTTGTGACACGATAATACTTTTCTGCGTGCTGCCGTCGACCAATAAGCTGAGCAAATCGCTCATCGTGAGTAATAACTATCAGTTGAAAATTCTCCTGTCCTTTTCTATCCTCCATTATTCTGGAAACCAGATAAAAGTCAACGCGTGAAGTCAAAATGTCAAGGCAAGACTAAAATGCCATTTTCGTCCCTGAGGTTTGCCCCGTTTTGCGATTTTCGTCCTAAGGTTTGTTTTTCCACATCTGGATCCAAATGGTTTGAAATCTTGCCATTTTCATCTAGCTTGTTAGCTCCATCCATTTTTCTCGGTTAAGTCAGGGGGTATTTTAGTCTTTTTTGTGAACTTTCACGGCAATTCGGTCTTTTGAACACCTGTACTTTATGCTAAATGCTCGTACATAAGGTGGGAAAAACCGAATTGCCGATAAAAAAGACGGAAATACCCGACTTAACAGAGAAAAATAGAAAGAGTTAACGAGCTGGATGAAAAAGGCAAGATTTCAAACCTTTTGGATCCATATGCAGAAAAACAAACCTTTGGACAGAAGTTGCAAAACTGGCCTAACCTCAGGGACGAAAATGGCATTTTAATGAACGTAAAACATGAAAAAACAGTTACCTTAAAAGAGCTGCAGCAAGACTTTCAGCATTTGGGACATCTAGGTTGGTGGTTGGTTCATCAAGTGCAAGTATTCCACAGTTGAGACAAAAAGTTTCAGCTAAAGCCAACCGTATTATAAGGGAAGCAAGTACCTGATAACCCGTTCGCAAATTATCATTCATAACTTGTAAAGTATGCATTTCGACTCGTGCTTATTAATGGGTCAATGTCCGTTGTTTTTTAATCTCCAACGGGTTAAATGAGCATAAGAGGTTAAAGTCGCCAAAGGTGCATCACACCATATCGTTGTATACCCTACATCATTCTTATTCAAAAAAGTTGAGTAAAGTACACGGATGGTCCCTGTGGTTTACCAAAGTTTTGGAATTGGTCCCTAGCTTTTCAAAAGTACACAGATGGTCCCTCAACTTTAATAATAAACAACCTTAGCCCCTGACCCTCAACTTTAATAATACACAACTTTAGCCCCTCAACTTTAATAATGACATGCTCAGCCCCTCAACTATTAATGACATGTTTATCACCTAAACTAAAACATCAAACAACCTTAACTCTCACGATTTGCTTATTTTTATCTACGTTTTGAACCCGCTGCAAAGCGTGAGTGGTAGTAACCCACAAGTATATCTTATCCAAAATACAACGGGCATACCAGCATACCACAAACTACAGATTTAGTAATAGCGTGCTTTTAGACTTATGGGTTAGAGATGCGACAAACCTTCTGACCAGCACTGCACCTTCCACGCATTTCCAGCTCAGCATCACCGGTTTGCATAACGACCTAAACTTACGATTAAAAAACAATCCATAATTGAAGTTTGAAGATTAAAATAGTTGGCGGTTAAAGGACTTTACCTTGTAGCTGTAAGAACGTGTACCACCACCGTCAGCATCTGAATGAATGCTGATGTAATCTATATCCTGCCCTCTATACGTTTGCTGCCATAATTCTCTTATTATTTTATTTATTTCTTCCATTTTCATACTGTGAAACCTCATGAGTGCCCTAATAAAAAGAAAGAACATTAAGTAAGAAGCTTTTTGCAGTTTACAGGTTATATTAGAAAAGCAAGAAATTAGGAAAAAAAAAATAATAAACTCACTTGTCAAGTGCGTTGTAATATTTATTCAGATCCTTGTTGGCCATCTCAGTGGTCTGTAAAAAAGAAAAAAAAACATCATCTGAATAGCATTGCAAGAACTGAAAACTAAGGGAGAGAAGGTTATTTGTTTAAAACAAAATCAAAATAAAAAAAATCAGAATCACCTTGAGTTTAAGTAGCTGGTCGAAATATCGTTTGTCAATGTCTTTATATTCAGGATTTTTAAGATCAATTTTGTTCTTTGATATAGCCTTCTGATATACATCAACAGTGCCTTGGTACTTGTTTAGCTGAAAAAGAGAGCAGAATTTTTCATTCTCATTCACATTCAGATAATATCAAATATATGATCCCAAATCCAGAAAAAAAGGATATAACATGATTTTCATACCATTATTAGGCATGGACAGATAACAATATACTCACAGTAGAAATATAATGATAGTATTAAACAATGATACTACAGTCTTGGTATTAATATAATAGTAGAAGTCGATAATAAATCTATAATACCCCATAATATTAATAAAATGTCACTTAAAGGTGGTAATTTCTGCCCATATTGTTATTCGTGTAAAAATGTCAACCCTAACCCGCACGCATATAAATTCGGGGCAACCCTAACACGACCCGTTTAACCCGTATTTTTAAACAAGTAATACATGTTGATATTTTAAGCGGGTTTTTTGATAACATGTTTAACGTTGAGTATGAGTGTGACAATTAAATAATATAGTGTGCCAAAACTAACATTGTTACGACCAACCACCTAAAATAGAAACAGAAAAAACTATAACAAAAATATAGAAAGTTCTTTTTTCTGAATAGTTAAATGGGTTAACGGGTCAACCCGTTTTATAAAGGTCAACCCAAACCCAACCTATTTTTAATACGGGTCAACCCGAACCGTATTTTTAAACGGGTCAGGTCGGGTTTCTAGTGTCCCACATACCTCCGAAAGAAGTCTCTCTTTTTCTTTCCTAAGTTTTGCAAGTTCAGATTCAGCAGCAGAACTGCCACCCATGTCAACCATTCTTTGTTCCAGAGATTCAATATCACGATCGCAAGCCTCTACTTTCGCTTTTACTTCCCGATATTTCAAATTATCATCAATATTACGTCTTAGCAAATCTTGATTGCGCACCCGATCCGCAATTTCATTTTTAACAGCTGAGAGTTCCTGTTTTTTATTATTGTAATTTCGAAGCTTAACTTGTTCTAGAGCTTGTTTTTCTTTCAGATCGTTTAGTTTCTCGGGGGTATTCTCTCTTTCATACCTGGTACAAAAAAAAACCAAAAAGAAAACAGTGGAAGTCAGCAGAGACGATTAATTAATTATAATTAACTATAATGAAATGACAAATTTAGCCGTTGCCTTTCAATTTTAGTGATCAATTTATCAAGTGTGTCAACACCCTGAAGATACTTTCTCTTCAACTCGGATTGCTCCTCGTATTCTTCGCCGATTTTGTTTTTCATGGTTTGATGAGCGACTCTATATTTCTCCACCTCCTTGGATAAAGGACCCACGGCTTCTTCTAATTGCTGAAACCCAGAAAAAAAATGAAAATTTGGGAAATACATACTTTTCTTGATAAAGGCATTTAGAGGTTCGTTATAAAAAGTTAGAAACTTAAAAAGGTTAGCAAGTCACCAAACTAAGGGTGTAAACGAGCTGCGCGGTTCGCGAGTTACTCGATATTGGCTCAAGAAAAAGCTCGAAACAAGCTGAGCCTTATCGAGCCCAAGCCCGAGCCGAGTTTGAGCCTAAAATAAAGTTCGTTTATTTATCGAGCTCGAGCCTGGCATGTGAAGCTCGTCAGGCTCAAGCCTTAGTGTAATATTAGTTTTTACTAATATTTAATAACATTTACCCCTTATTTAAAGTTGTCTAGTAAACAAGCCGAGCCAAGCTTATTTAAACTTGTTTACAAGTTGCGCCCGGACCTAAAAATAAGTTTGTTTAGTAAACGAGTTGGAGCCCGAGCTTCACTTACCAAGGCTCGCGATCCTAAACGATTCTATTATTTATATTATTTTTATTTAAAATATTAACTAATAGATAATAAACGAGCCGAGCCCAGCCAAGCTCGAGCCTGGACGAGCTCGGCTAGGCTTGCTTGCACCCCTACAGTCCTACACCAAACCCACCCATTTTATTTGCCATCTCCACAACAACCGTACCCAGTAAATCCCGCAAATAGCAAACACTATTGGTAGGGTCTGGGGAGGGTGGGATGTAAGCAAACCTTACCTCTATCTTAATGATAGAGAGGCTGCTTCCAAAGAGACCCCCTGCTCTAAACAAACAACAGACACGTAGACGCAACAAAAGATGGAAATATAAGCGTATAAGCGTAGCAATAACAAATATATCATTAGAAAACCCCAAATAAGCATAGAACAAGAAACCCATCATCGAAAAACACCAAACAGGCATAAAACAAGAAACCCAACCGACGTAGGCCGACTTAAAGTGTACAAGAAAACTAAGCTTAAGACAAAGCTAGGACACAACTCTACCGACCCCTAAAAGTCCTTAACCTTAATCCTACCTCTTCACGTACTCCTATCCTGGACCATGTCTTCAGAGAGGTGTTGATCTATAAATCATGCCTAATACGCTTGTCCCAAGTCAACTTGGGCCTACCTCTACTCCTCCTTCCTTCCACTGTAAGGGTTTCAACTGCTCTAATAGACTGTTGGTTGCCTCCTCTTCACATGCCCAAACCATCTCAATCTCCCCTCCCTTATCTTGTCTGATATACTAGAGCAGTTGAAACCTTAGCATCCACCTTAGCATCCTCATTCATGTTACCTCCATCTTGTGCGCTTGTGTCTTCTTAATGGCCCAACAATTTGTCCCGTACAGCATAACAGGTCTAACTACGACCCTATAAAACTTCCCCTAAATTTAGTTGGGAACCTCCTGTCGCACAAAATCCCGGTGGCTACTTTCCACCTACACCAGCCCGCCTGGATGCGATGAGATACGTCACTGTCTATCTCCCGTCCTTCTGCACAAACGATCCTAAGTACTTGAACTGAGTTGTTTGCAGGACCAATTGACCCTCGATGGTAATCTGAGTGTCCTCGTTGTCACCTGCACCACTGAAATCACAATAGAGGTACTCCGTCTTAGAGCGACTAATCCTCAAACCCTTGCCCTCTAAAGCTGCTCTCCAATCCTCTAGCCTCAAGTCCCGGCTTTGTCTAGTCTCCGCAACTAACACTATATCATCTGCAAAAAGCATGCACCACGGAACTACCTCTTGAATCGACTTAGACAACTCATCCAATACAACTGCAAAAAGAAACGGGCTTAACGCAGACCCTTGGTGGAGCCCTACCTTCACAGGGAAAGAATCAGTATCCCCTACAGGCGCACGGACCCTAGTTTTAGTCCTATCATACATATCCCTAATTATGTCTATATACTTCCTAGGGACTCCTCTATCCTCCAAAGTTTCCCATATCAGTCTACGTGGTACACTGTCATACGCCTTTTCAAGGTCTATAAACACCATATGTAGATCTCGCCGCTTCTCCCTGTACTTCTCTATTAGTCTCCGCAAAATGTGAATTGCTTTCGTAGTCGAGCGCCCTAGCATGAAACCAAATTGGTTTACCGTAACCTGAGTTTCTCTTATGAGCCATCTCAGGGGTTACCAAACCTAAGTTGTTTCACTAAATTACTTTTTGACCCATTACCAAACCCACCCATCTTGTCGCCTTTAACAAACTATAAGGATCTCGATATGAAGTTAATATGTCCATTACAAACATAAATGGGCCAACCCACCAGGGCTAATTTTGACCTTTTAACAAACATGTCCATCTTTTGACCTCTAACGAATTACCTTGATGTCAATGTCCACTTGATTTATCTCCTCATCTATTCGTTCAAGCTCGTTTTCGACCTTGTCAAGATTACTCAAAGCATTCACTACCTTCACCTTCTCTGTTCTCTCATCATGCAATCTGTTATTAACCCTTTGTAAATCATGTTCCAGTTGCCTTCTTTCATCTCTTAATTTTCCCAATTCCCTTTCCAAATCTTCCCTGTATGAAACCAGTTATAAATCATTAGGAAAAATTAGGCCTGCAAACGGGCTGAACGTTCAGCGAACAGTCCGTGAATCGTTCAACAAGAAGTTCATTTGTTTAATAAAGGTACGAACACGAACACGAACAAGAAATTCATTCGTTTAATTAAATATTAAATGAACGAACATGAACAAAGGCTGCTTTCGTTCATTTATGTTCGTGAATGTTCATTTATGTTCGTGAATGTTCGGTAACGTGTTCGTTTATGTTCGATAGTTCATTAGTGTTTTTTAACTTTTATATTTTATTTAAACACGTCAAAATTCCGATAAATAAAATACTTAATAAGTATTAGTGTATTAGGGTGGGGTTCTAGAGTGAACACTAGTTTATGTGCGAACTGAGTGAACAAATCTTGGCCATTGATTTTCACACATGTATGGCTAGAATTTCATCATCAAATCCTGGCCATTGATTTACAGACGTGTATGGCCAGGATTAGTTCACTCAGTTCGCAAAATACACTAGTGTTCACTCTTGAACCTAATCCTAGTGTATTATATATTATGCTCATTAACGCTTGTTTGTGTTCTTCTGTTTTCATTTGTGTCCATGAACATTAGTTTGTGTTAGCTAACCAACACGTTCATTTCCTTAACAAACGAACATGAACATAAAATCTCATTCGGTAAGTGTTCATGAGCAGTTCGTAAACACCTATATTTCTTAACAAACAAACACGAACAAGACCTTGTCCGTGTTCGTGTGGTTCGTTTGCAGCCCAGGAAGAATATAAATCCAAAACTCACTAGAAATTAAATGGGAAAATGTAGTATACATAGGCCACTCAAGTTTTCAAAATGTATACTTGGGTGGCCTTAGTGAAAACTTTTGAATACATAATTTTTCTATGTATACATTATCCGAATAAATTAATTATCGATTCATACTTGGCATTTTGTGCGGTATTAAGCTCAAGCTGCAATTCTTCCAAAGACTTGACGCCGACCCCGCTGATTTCAAGTTTATCCTCGAAATCATCAACTGATTTCTGCAGCCTTTCTATTTCACCAAGAAGTCTGTCACAAGTGTCTACAGGTTGCTTTAACGATTCAACTGCGTCCTTATCCGAACTTATTTGAGCTAAAACACCCAATACCTACATAACTTATTGATTTACGTTAATAATGAGTTCACCTTATGAAACAATATTCATATGAGCTATTGTCATCAAGAATTACATCATCAAGGGCTTGAGATTTTTGTTCCAACTCGTCTTTTAAGTCAATCAAGTTCTTCTCTGCAATGGGAATAGATTCTTTGCAAATTTTGTTGTATTCTTCATACAATAGACGAAGTTTTTCCAGCTGTTGATAGTTGGATTCTGCTTCTGAAGATTCCACCACCAATGATTTCATACGCTCAGCAGAAGTTGCAGACTTGACTCTTTGCTGAAAATAACAACCTCTTATAGGGTTATTTTGGTAAAAGAACAGCATGAAAGTTACCTCGTTCAAGATTTATATTTAGGTATAGCAAATACTAAAGAATACTTTAGAGCCTACCCAAGTATCATATTAAATTTTGAGTAAAATGCCATTTTCGTCTCTAAGGTTTGGCCAGTTTTGCAACTTTCGTCCAAAGGTTTGTTTTTCTGCATATGAATCCAAAAGGTTCGATATCTTGCCATTTTCATCCGGTCTCGTTAACTCCATCCAGTTTCTCCATTGATCAGGGGTATTTTCGTCTTTTTTGTAAACTTAAAGGGCAATTCGGTATTTTAAATACTTGTACATTATGCTAAACGCTTGTACATAAAGTGAAAAAGACCGAATTGCCCCTTAAGTTAACAAAAAAGACAAAAATATCTCCGACTTAATGGAGAAAAATGGATGGAGTTAACAAGCAAGATGAAAACGGCAAGATTTTAAACCTTTTAGAACCAGATGAGGAAAAACAAAATTGTGGACGAAAGTCGCAAAACCGGCCAAGCCTCAGGGACAATTTTTCTCTTAATTTTATTTATGCAGATGGCAAAAGGCTTGTCACTTCTAGAGTTGTAAAATTAAAAAAATACCCCTGGATCTACTTAAATATGCGTTGACAATCCATCTAGCTTTGATTATTTTTTGTAAACTCAGGGGCATGTTTGTCATTTTTACAACCCTATTTATGACATAAGCTTTGAATTTGAAGGCATTTTCATATTACTGTTATCTGAGAATCCGCATAAACAAAAACATTGCTTTAATGGTTATGTGGCCTTAATAGAAACTTTCGAATACTTGCGGGGCCTATATTCACATTATCTTTTAGCCTATTTGATAACTGAAGAAATGAAACCTTTTTAACAAATTCATCTTCTTCTTCAGCAGAAAAAGGGCGTTCACAACAAGGGCATATATGATGTGCACGAGCAACTCTTTCAAAAGGATCAAACATTTGTCGCATACCATCAGCAATGTTGTACTTGCTGTCTCAAATGTCAAGTGAATTCAGTTAGCACCATAATATAAACATGTTACAGTACCTATAGGTGGCAATTTGTAACCAAATTTAACACATTAATCATCTATAAAATCCAAAAAAAATTGCAGATGAAAAAAGTTTTGAACAGTTGACCTAACCCGTCCTTTTTCAACCAATGTGCTTGAGAATGGGTCCATTCACATTTAATTTTAACCCCAACAAGTCAAATGTAAAAGATTAGCTGAAAATAAAACAGGTCAAATGGGCCGAGTCGCCCAACGTGTTACAGGATTGTTTTTAACCTTCAAAGTCCGATTACTGTAACAGATTATGTATCGTTTTGATGGTAATGTAGTACAGATTTAGAAATCCTGATTGATACATTAATCATCTATAAATAAATACAGACTTAAAAGCATTCATAGATCAGTCCGGGTTATCTAAAATGGGTCAAATGTGAAAGTTTAACTAGTAATGAAAACGGGCACAGAGTGTCATGTGAATTGTTTTCAACATTTTAAATGAATTTATTCATACAAGTTCCAACAATCACCTAAAATTCCAAAAACAACAAAAGAAAGTTAAAAGTGGGTCAAGCCAACCCGATCTGGCCTATTTGATTTACTTGAATGGGTCAATTCTAGTTATGCTTTATCTCCAAAGGGTTGAATGTGAATAATGGAAACAGGTCGATAGCCAACCAAAGTGTTACTCGGTTTAAAATTTTCTAAACTAATTCTTAAAAGTTGAACCAAGTTAGATACTGTTTTAATAGTACAGTTTTTGTGGTTGTATACTCATATTATACATATTAACATTTAGAAGTTCATGACGTCAGCGGGTAATAGTTCTTTCAAGTGGTTGGCCATTTTGGCGGCCACTTTTGACTTTAGTTTTTTTTTTTCATATAATAGTTATTTATAGGTAATGCCAAATTACAATTTTATCCCAGGTGTAAAATTACGATTTCGTCCTCGATTCAAAATAAAATTTTGTTTTTGCCCCTTGCTAAAATTTACGATTTTGCTCTCAGTTAAAAAAATACAATTTTGCCCCCAGTTCAAAATAAAATTATGTTTTTGCTTCAGCTAGAGTCCTGCCAAATTACGATTTGGTTCCCAGATTAAAATTACGGTTTTGCCCCCAGCTAAAAATTACGATTTTTCCCGCAGCTAAAATATTACGCTTTTGCCCCCATTTCAAAATAAAAAAAATGGTTTTGCCCTCAGTTCAAAATATTATTTTGCCTCCATTTTAAAATTACGATTTTACCTCCGCTAAAAATTACAATCTTGTCATCGTTTTTTTTTTCTTTGGCAAAACCATGGTAGTGTTTTATTTTACTTTGTTGACTTAATTTTGTTTTTATTCATGCCAAATAGCTACCTAGCACTCGCTAATTGGTCCTGACAAGTTATTGTTTTGCCCCCAACTCTAAATTACACACTTGTCATCGTTTTAGTTAATTTTTTTTATCATAACTATGGTACTGTTTTTCTTTAATTGGTTAACTTGATGTATCGTTTTTGATATCGTGTTATAGGTAGCATGTGTAACTAACCGACATAAAGGCGTATATGTTATTAACCTAAGAAATACTCGGTTTAGCGCCCCGCAATGCGGGCGGCGCATAACTCGAGCTGCCTAACACTGGCTCATTAGTCCTGAAAAATTACAGTTTTGCCCTGAGTCCAAAATTACGGTCTTATCATCGTTTTTTTTCATAGCAAATTTATAGTAGTCTTTTTTTTAATTGATTGAGAATTATTCGGCCATCGCCCCGCAACGCGGGCGGGGCATCTACTAGTTTAATACATCAATCACTTACAAAATCCATATTATAGACGAAATTTTGGATGGATCAAGCCAACCGACGACAATATATATTTGAAAAGCCGTCGATTGGGGTTGTATTTTATCTCCAATGTGTCAAACATAAGAAAAAGTTATCAAACGGTTTGAAAGTAACCTTTTGTGAACATCTCTTTTTTCTTTAGCCACATCCAAGACTTTGGTATAAAAGTCAATGCTGGCAGACTGCCGATCCAGAGTTTGAAGCTTTGACTCAATAACTCTCTTCCTAGCTGCAATATAATCGGAAAGATTAACTCGTTAACAATAAAAAAAAGATGCAAGAAAAGGTATTAGGAATACTAGAATACAATATTAAGGTGCTTATTTGCTAATTTAACTGTTTTCTTTATAATATCTAAAAACAATCTTGGTTTTAAATTGTGTGATGCGCTCCAATGCTTTTGGTCCAAAAAAACTGTTGCGCGATGCGGGCGTATCACGTATGCAATGCGCTCTTTATAAAAAAAATTTACCTATTAACCTAGAATAATCGACGTAATAAGAAGATACGAGTTGTGCTTTTTGGTTCAAATGAAGCATACTTAAATGTTTCTAGAACCACAAAAAGTGTTTAGGAACCATAATGGTCGAAATCAAGCATACTAAGATATTAATTATTGAAAAAACCCAGCCCATTTTATAAAGGCAGAAAAAAAAAACAAAATAGACAATGTCGCGTGCATCAAAGCGCATTATGCGAAATCGGCGCAATATTCTCGCACCACGTAAGCGCAACACGTCAGCTGTGGCGATGCGCTTTCATCAGCTCATCGGGCGCATCACGTTATGTGCGCATTTTAAAGCCAAGAACACAATCCAGCAGAAAAAACTTTTACAAGCATATTAAAGAAGTGCCGAGGAGTATAAGAAGGCTTACAGTCTTTATCCTTGTGTAATTTGGCCAAATTATTATTAACTTCTTGTATTTTTAGTTGCACTGCATTGAAATCTTTGTCAGCTTCACGAGACTTTGAGTTCAAATCATCATACTCGGTTGTAATCGCACTGCAGTAATAGGAGATTATCAGAATATGAATCTACCAGCATTGAAAGAGATAAAGACATGCTTAAACTGATGATTTTATCTTATGATCGTCTAATAATGGCTAGCAAAAATGCATGAATGTTAAATAGTTGTTTGTAAAGTTACATAATAGTATAATACGATGATCATTATATAATTTATATTTAAACATGCATAGGAGACAACCTTAGAGCTTGCGTGACTTCTTTCTTCAGATCTTTGTCTAGAGGCAGCCTCCCTTTCAGGACTCCCCTTATTTTGTTCTTATGTTCATCCATTCTATTTTTAAAAAAAAATATTAGCAATGAGGAAGGACTAGAAAAAAGATGCAAGTTTATATATAAAAAAGAGTAAAATGCCATTTTCGTTTCTGAGGTTTGGCCAGCTTCGCGACTTTCGTCCAAAGGTATGTGTTTCCGCATCTGAATCCAAAAGGTTTGAAATCTTGCCATTTTCATCCGGCTTGTTAACTCCATCAATTTTACTCCATTAAAACGGGGGTATTTTCGTCTTTTTTTGTAAACGTAAAGGACAATTCAGTATTTTAAATACTTGTACATAAAGTGAAAAGGATTGAATTGCCCTTTAAGTTAACAAAGATGGAAATACCTATGACTTAATGGAGAAAGATGGATGGAGTTAATGAGCCGGATGAAAATGGCAAGATTTCAAATCTTTTAGATCTAGATGCGGAAAAACAACCATTTGGACGAAAGTCGCAAAACTGGCCAAACATCAGGGACGAAAATGGCATTTTACACTATAAAAAAAAAGAGCATAGACTTTCGACTTGCATTTTTTTGTGTTTTTTCTTGAGGTTTTCTAGATCCTCTTTCTTAAAAGATAGTTTAATCCTCTCGTTGGCGTCTGCATTTATGATGTCTCTCTCATGACCAAGATCTTTGATTTTCTTTCCAAGAACTTGTACTTCTATCGACTTTGCCTGTATTTTATCATCAAATTCTCCTTGGACAAGAAGCGTCCTCAATCTATCATGCTCAATAACCTACCAGTTCCAAATAAACAAGATTAGATTCCCAATGAATCCAAAACTATAAGAACAATGGTCTTGGGCGGTAACCGGTCAAAACAGTATTGAATGAAACAGGCAGGGTTGGGTTCACCACTTCACACGCTAACATTTTGTCCAAAAAACAAAAGAAAAATAAATGCCTAGAAAAAAAACTATTACAATAAAAATCAAAAACTTTAACTAAAAATGATTTAGAAGGCTATATGCACTATCAATAGTTTTTGGGTGAGTTCCAACTAGGGGCGGCAGTTCTTGACACGACCCCAACCCTAATACGAAAAAAACAAGTTTGGGTCGACTAACACGAACCGTTTAAACACGGGTCGGGATCGGGTTGACCCTTAAATACGAGTTGACCCGTTAACCCATTTAACTATTTAGAGAAAAAAATATTTTACATTTTTTTGTTTTTTTCCGTTTCCATTTAAATGGTTAGTTATAATTAAATGGTCAGTTATAATAATGTTAGTTTTGGCACATTATATTATATTATTATTTACTTGTCACGCTCATACTCACCATTGTTATCGATAACCCACTTAAAACCCAACAACTCGCTTATAAATCGTCAACATGTGTGACCCATTTAAAAATACAGGTTAAACGGGTCGTGTTCAGGTTGACCCGAATTTATGTGTGTGCGGGTTAGGGTTGAAACGAATAATAATATTTGTCGGGTTCGTGTTGAACATTTCAACCCGCGAACCTGCAACCCAACACGATTGACACCCCTAGTTCCAACCCATTTGATATGTTTCCCAATTCCGCTTCTAGCTAAACTTCTTGATTTGCGTGTTCAGATTAAATACAACCCAAATCATCTTTAGTATTGACATTCCAAAGTGTGGGTTAGTTCACTTTGGAAACAAGCAAAAAAAAAATATCACCCGACCTTAAGGTGACAATAAAGTCAAACTCGCAATTGAAGTATTGAACATAAGGACCATTACCAACTTCTTTTCTTTCTCATCAATCTGATGTGCATTATAACTAGAAACTTCGAGCTCCAAATTATCACGCTCGGATTCTTTTTCTTTTTTCCGTTTTATTATGCCAAGCTGCATAAAGTTACAAACTTAGTGCAATCCAAATGTCAGTGAATAAACCACCACTTCAAGAGTAAATATCTGCACGCAAACCTTCAATTTTAATGTAGCATCCTTTTTAGCCACAGCGTTTTCGCATCGTTTGCTCGACTCACTGTAGAGATCCCATGCTACCTGAAGCTCTTCATCCATGGATCTCTAAAAAATAACTAGAAAAAGCTTAAGTATATAAAAGAGAAACAGCACGCCTAACAACTGAATCGATTTTGAAAATTGAGATTCACAAGGATTCCAGAAGAGATAGGAATTTTGACCATATTACACAAGTATGGGTTGATGTTGGTTATGTGTCTAAAGAGTCATGACTGGTTAAATCTAAAAAAACTGTGAAAAGAAACAGGTCTAAAGCCGGCCAAAGTTTATTTTACACTCACAAAACATCCTGATTATTTTACTCAAAAAAAGTGGATTACTAGTGTAATATATTAGATCTAAGAGTAAAATCCTAAGGTTTGGCTACTTTTGCGACTTCCGTCCAAAGGTTTGTTTTTCCGCATCTGGATCCAAAAGGTTTGAAATTTTGCCATTTTCCTCCAGGCTCCAACTCGTTAACTCCATGTCTCCATCTATTTCTTAACGTTAAGTCAGGGGTATTTTTGTCTTTTTAGACATTTTTTTTAAGATTAAACGGTTTGGGTGGAGAGAAAGTCAACAGAGGTGGATCTTTATTTCTTATTGTATTTTTATTTTAATAAAAATGTCTAAAAAGACAGAAATGCCCCTAATTTAACGGAGAAAAATGGATGGAGTTAACGAGTTGGATGAAAACGACAAGATTTCAAACCTTTTGGATCTACTGATCTAGATGCGGAAAACAAACCTTTGGACGAAAGTAGCAAAAGTGGCCGAACCTCAGGGATGAAATGGCCTTTTACTCTAAATCTAATTATGTATACCAGAATGAAATTTCATTTTTTTTTTTTGCATAAAAGCAGACGAGTGCCACAAAAACTCCGAGCACTGGGGCCTTTTTTAGTTAAAAATCCAGATGCGCTATAAAGCACATGCAAGTTTCAAGGATCCCTTCAGATGAAAACTACCTGTTTCTACTTGAAGTGTATTTATTAGAGAAGATAAGTCATAAGATAAAACTTACTTTTTTCTCCTCTAGGTCACGTTCAATATCTTTCAGTCTTGCCTTTATACGACTTGTATAATTTGAAGCCATTTCATTGCTAAAAGGAGTTTTCAGAAGACACCCCAAGTTGTGTTGCTTGTAAAGCTCCTGTATTGTCGAGTCTCTCTCCTCCTTCAACTTCGTACAAATCTTAAGTCCAAGAGAGAACTACCGGTTAGTTACAAAAAATAAAATATATAAAAAGGTAAAAACTAGTGTTAAGTAGTATATTATACTTCAAGTTCAGTCTGAAGCTGGGTGACTTTTTCAATGTAATTATTGATTTGTTGCTGAGAGTTGGAACTCTTCGTCTCCATGTCCTCAATCTCTCTATTTAATTTGTTGAGTTTATCTTCCTGAACCGCTATCCTTTCATTGAACTTGTCATTCCATTTCCTTAATTCTTCATCGGTATCTAATCAGTATAAAAAAATGGTATTAAAAGACAGAATATGTATATATAACTCCGTAAGAGACAATTAGATATATATACACACGTGGGAAGGTTAACGACAATAGTCCCTTAGCGTACGACGGTGCGAAGTGAATTAAGCGTGTTCATTTTTAAGATACGCAGACCCTACCAATAGCTCTGCTATTTGTGGGATTTTACTGGGTATGATTGATTGATTGATTGATTTTTAAGATACGCACGTTATAATACGTAATTACGAACGTTGTTTGCATAATTACGCATGGGTTGGGTTAACCCTAATTACGCACGTTATTGTTCACTCCCGCACCGTCGCACGTTAAGACCCTTTTGTATTTAAAACTTTCACTATACACACACACACACACACATATATATATATATATATATATATATTGTTAAAGATATAATTTAGTATTTTTAATGAAGCGGTTTAGGAGATTTAAAGCACTTGATAACACTTTAGGTGACTTTCGACCCTTTTGACCCGGTCAACCCAATTGAATTGTTTCTATTTTAGCCAAGCCTTTGAAACGTTGGAGATAATATACTTATACAACCCAAATCGGCCCATTTTTAGGTAAACGGGCAAAATTGCCAATTCTAACTAGAGTAAGTGCATAAGTTACAAACCAGTATTTTCTTCTTGTAAATCCGTATGACGCTGTTCTTGCTCCTTGAATAAAGTGCGTCTTTCAGCTGTCTTGGTGGTAACCTGATCTTGAAGATTACGGAATTCCTTCAGTGTAGCTTCAGTTTGACGAATTTTAGAATCCACATTTTGAATAATTTGTTCTAAATCCTGTATTTTACTGCCTAATCTTTCTGATTCTTCTTGATCTTGAGTGATACTCTGTCGAAGCTATAGGACCAAAAACTCCAAAATTAATGAAAACAAACTCAACAGAGAATGTAAGTCAATACAAATATCAGATACGCTGGTAAAGTTTGTGCTATTATTGGCATTACATGTGTATAGTGGGCCAAGTAAACAACAAGGTCATGTGAAGCAATTTACCTATAGCGTCCGTAAATTCTAAATATACCAACTTGGAAAAAATCTACAAAATTGGTCAATTGCAGGCATAACATATACAAAAAGGGCATACACAACTTATCAGACAGACCATACAAGTTCTATGATTCTTCAAAATAACGACATGAATATACTTCAAATACCTTATAACTTTTCTAAAGCTACTAGCAACAAGAACAAATCAAATGCAAATGACTAGTGTCATTCTTGGTCTTAAATTGCGTGATGCGCTCCGATGCGTTTGGTCCAAAAATCTAATGTGTGGTGCGCTCTTTGTAAAAAAAGATATTTATACATAATAACTTATAAAAACGTACTTAAAGTAAAACAAATGACGTAATAAGAAGATAAGAGCTGTGCTTTTTGGTTCAAATCAAGCAAACTACTAGAACCACAAAAAGTGTTTACGAACCACAATGGTCCAAATCAAGCATATTAAGATATTAATTATTGAAAAAACCCAACCCATTCATATAATCTGGGGAAAAGCACAAGAAACAATGATGTGTGCATCAGAGCGCATTATGCGACGAGCGCATTATGCGAAATCAACGTAATATTCTCGCATCACATAAACGCAACGCATCAGATGTGGTGATGCGCTCTCATCAGCGCACATCGGGGGCATCACGCATTATCCCGCGCATTTTAAAACCAAGGAGTCCTTTGCTATCTGAAGCCCATGTAAAATTTTCATTAACCTGTGTTTACAAATATAATATCTTTATTATTATTATTATTATTATTATTATTATTTTTAACGGCCAACAGAATCAATCCCGAGCACTCTCGGAGCACCCACTGGACCAAACGGAGTACTCCGAGAGTCACCCGAGTCCACCACCAATTCCGGGGAAAACCCGATAACCCACCCGCCCGTAGGCACGACGGTGAAATTACCGGTAAATCCCGTTTGGCTCAAGGATCAAACCCTGGTTTCCCTGCACCAAGTGGGAGTTGAACCTGCATCTCTCAAGAGAAATGCAAGCCTTCCACCACTTGATCTAGAGATCATTGGCAATATATAATATCTTTATACCTACTCTATTTGGAATTTGCTTTAAAACTGGAAGTAACAAACTAAGAATACTACAATAGCATTCTCAGCCAAACATAAACGATGGTACGAAAATTCACATAGTTCATCTGATGTTATTATCCTAAAAATGGGAAGAAGTATAAACCTTGTATGCAGAATCTTTCAAGAGCTGAAGCTTCTCTAAATCCTTTTGAGAAAGTTTAATCTCCTGAGCCTGATCCTTGTGAAGCTTTTTGATAACCTCCAAGGCCTTTGTATATCTTCAAATCCAAATTTAAAACAATAATATGTGAAAAACCAGTGTCCAAGAAAACAATTAAGCCTTACAAAAGTCATCTAAGCATTAAATGGAAGCGTATAAAATGTAACATGAAGTAGAGTTTTATGTTAAAGCATTCAGAAAGACAGCCGTTGATGTCATATCTGATACTCTAAAGCGATGTAGTTAATGCGGTAAAATATCGGATATCGGTCAAGGACCGATATTTGAGATATAGGTTATCGCGGTGAGATATATGCGGGATATCGGTAATTTCATGTCATGCAGAATTTATATATATAGCAATTTAACACTAACAACTGTAGCAAGTAGGAACTGATTAAGACTTAAAACACTAACATTTAACACCAACAATTAAGACTTAAACACGAATAACAGCAATAAGAAGAAAGACGAATGGCGGAACTAAGAAGAAAGATACTGATATATGGAATATCGGTGATATATCGGTCAATATTGGTCAAAATCGCCGATAATAACGGTACTGGCTGATATTTGACACCGATATTTTACATGGGGAGTGATAACCGATATATCACCGATATTAACCGCATAGCTCTAGAGATGTCATTAAAGTTTTAATATAACTAACTTAGGAAATAAACAAAGATCAAGGGAGTACTTTGTAGCTGAGAAAATGTCATCGAACTTCTTTTTCAAAGTTGAAGAATCTTGCAGAGGCCAATTGGCCTCATCTTGGTGTACAAATATAACATTTTCAAGAATCGCTTTAGACACACCCATAAGAGCAGGAATCTCACGGTCCATGTCAGCACACCGATAGCTAAGGCACACTTTCTGCATTACAAAAATTATAGAATGTTATCTTGAGCATATACTTATTAATCTATACATACCGGATCCACACAAATCCACCTATTTTATGAAGGTAGGGTACATTAGTTTTACTGAAAAGCAAAAACATCAATAAGAACTTATACAACAGGGTATGAATAGATTCAATCATGAATAATGACAAACAGATAATGTATAAATATCATTACATCTCCCACAAAACCTTCAGCACTTCCTCAAACTATATTAAACTAGTATTATGACCCGCCGCGCGTTGCAGCGGCGTCGAAATTTGAAGTAACTCGAATTTATGCCGTCAAATATTTGACCCGACTCGTTTACGAACAAAATTTAAATCAAAACGTAGACCAACAGAAAACGCACAAAAAATAAGCACGAAAACGTATTATATTTGACCTGACTCATTGCCGGGATAAATTTACGTCGAAATGAAAACCATTATATTAAATGACAAAATCCATTAATCCAAATTACCAAACAGAAACAAAAACATAAACATAAAAGTTCTAAATTTCTAATCTAGTCGCTGCCTTTTCGGGGCGAATTGAATCAGAATCGAAATTCGCGAATTGGATCGAAAGCTTATTTCGTATGGTACAGTTTGTACCAATTTGAAATCGCGACTCTTGAAGCGAATTTGATAACTATGTCCTAGACCATAACCCAAATACATCCATTAAAAAGCCATAAAATGTCTATAATTCCGAAATCAATGTTATAAATAAGTAAATTTATGGTAGAAAGCCAAGTGTTAATGGATCATTAACGAACCTCTCCAGTGTGAGGATTTATAGTCTGCAACACACTCTCAATTGCCTTGTACTCCATCTTAGAAGCCTTCTGAGTCAACTGAAATGATCTTATACACACCACATCTTTACCCGCTGCTGTCTTGAACCGCAACTTTATCTGAGCCTTTGTTTCTGTTTCCCCTGCAACCTACACCCACACAGCCACACGTTCCATCCATTTAAAATTATTGCATAAACCATAACCATAAATGATAAAACCGTAAAACGCATTTGAAGCCCCATTTGACACAACTTCAAATCATTTTTGGGCTTCCTAATTTCTCTATTCATACAAACAAAGAATGCTAAAGTTTTCAAAACACAATTTATATGATTCTTTTGCATGTGATTCCAAGTGCAAACGAGTCGAGCGCCCCGCAAGCTGCTCGAGATAGACTCGATAAAAAGCTTGAAACGAGCCGAGCGTTATTGAGCCCGAGCCCGAGCCCGAGCCAAGCATGAGCCTAAATTAAATCTTGTTTACTTATTGAGCCCAAGCTCGAGCCTGACGAGCGTCAAGCCTTATCGAGCCTTAGTGTAATATTAGTTTTTATTAATATTTAATAACATTTACCCCTATAAGTTGTCTAGAAAACGAGCCGAGCTTATTTAAACTTGTGTTATGAGCCAAACCCGAACCTAAAAATAAGTTTGTATAGTAAACGAGCCTTGGCTTCACTTATCGAGCTCGCGAGCCTAAGGCCCTAAACGAGTCTATTATTTATATTATTTTTATTTAATATTAATTAATAGATAACAAACGAGACGAGCCCGAGCTGAGCTCGAGTTTGAGAAACTACCAATGAGCCGAGCTCGAGCTTTGAAAACAAGCTCAAACCGAGCCGAGCTCGTCGGCTCAGCTCGTTTGCACCCCTAGTGATTCACTGATTCCAAACATTCTTGCTAGACACCTCACAAACATATAAAAACCAACTTACAAAAAAATCATACAGACACACGATTTCAATCAGTAGTATCTGTATGCGTACACAAACAGAGAGGAATGGACCTTGGGATCATGGATAAAACTCTGACCAGACCTAGCATTTGGTGGCAATTCACCGGTACATGAGAGCTTCAAACACTCGATAATAGTCTGTAAACCAAACCAAGTGATAATTAGATAAAATTAACATCTAATCTAACTCAACCATAATTAGCATCCCATTACTTTGCCTAGTGTAACTGAAGAGAAACAATGTGACATCTAATCTAACGGTATTAATCACTTAATCAGCTAAAACCTAAATAACTACTAAAAGATCGTAACAAAAAATCAACAACGCACACTTAATCATGATTAGCATCACATCATTTTGCCTAGTGAAAATAAAGAGAAACAATGTGACATCTAATCTAATGGTATGAATCACTTAATCATAATCAGTATCACATCACTTTGCCTAATGAAATTAAAGAGAAACAATATAACATCTAAATTATCCGTACAAATCACTTGATCAACTGAAACCTAAATAACTAAATGATAATCAGATAAAATCAACACACACTTAATCATGATTAGTATCACATCACTTTGCCTAGTGAAATTGAAAAGAAACAGCAAAACACCATAAATTAACGATATTAATCACTTAATCAATTAAAACCTAAACAACTACATGATAATCAGACAAAATCAACAACAACACACTTAATCATGATTAGCATCACATCACTTTGCTTAATGAAATCGACGAGAAACAATATAACATCTAATCTAATGGTGCGAATCACTTAATCAACTAAAACCTAAATAACTAAATGATAATCACATAAAATCAACAACACACGCTTAATCATAATCAGCATCACATCACTTAGCCTAATAAAATTGAAGAGAAACAGTATAACATCTAAATTAACCATATCAATCACTTAATCAACTAAATGATAACTAACTAAAATCAACAACACACACTTAATCATAATCAGCATCGCAAACAGTATAGCATCTAATCTAACAGAATAAATCACTTGATCAACTAAAACCTAAACAAGTACGACATAAACAGAAAAGCATTACAGTTTTTCCGGCACCGTTAGCACCGACGATGAGCGTTAACGGCTTGAAGAACGTGATGACGTGACGGTTCTCCGGATCAAAGCTCCGGATACCTTTGATTAACATCTTGTCTACCGTACTCATTTTGAGAACCTTCTGTTCGATTTACGGCTTTTCTGGTTAATTATAGCTTCGCGACGGTGTTGAAATCAACATACGGTACGGAATACTACAGCAGAACACGACGGTGTGTACGGAAAACCGTCGAGTGAGTTCGATTACGACGGTCGCCGGTGAGGAGTGACGGTTGGTGAATAGTTAGGGTTTAGAAGTTCCGGTGAACGAGGGTTTTGGTAGCGGGAAATGACAGTACATAATATTATTTGTTTTTATACTTCCATTATTGTAGGTGATGACGTGGTTCAAAGCGTGCTCGGGAAGATTTGTGAATCTCGACCAGGGCCGGCTCTTGGGCCGGTCAATCAGTGTCGTCGTTAGATGTCTCAAGTTCAATTCTTGGCTCCACTACTAAGGGGCTGTTTGGCTAAGCTTATTTTGGAGTGACTTATGACTTATTGACTTTTTGGAAAAGTAAATAAGTCATAATAGAGTGACTTATTTACTTATTCCTCTCACATAATAAGCTAACCCAAACACCTTTTAACTTTTCAAAAAGTCAATAAGTAAATAAGTCACTAAAATAAGCTTAGCCAAACAGCCCCTAAAGTTTTATTTTTTAATTTATTTTCCTTTAACCACAGTTTTAGTTCTAATTATTTTTGTCGCCTGAAGCTTAAATTTTTTTGAGAGTTCTCGGAGACGGCTCTGATCTCGACTGCGTACGTTAAAACTTTCGAATTCGAGATCAATGGCTATGCAGTTGACCCGCCACGCAACGCAAACACTGGTTTGTTAGATTTTCCTTTGAGCGAGTCATTTGACTACTTTTTACAAGATGTTAATTAAGTTGGGTTTACGGTCTTTTGTGTTGAACTTGACAAGAAGCTAAAGATTTTATACGAACCTCCTGAACACAACATAAATATAAAAGTTTGAAATGGTGAACCGGACGCGTGTGCTCACATGTTGATACGATAACATAGCATATTTAATTTGTTTTCGTATTAGTAACTAAAAGTTCTAGATTTATATATTACTTTTATATGCAGTTTTGTTTAAAGTATGTAAGTTTAATTTTAAAAAAAAAAAATTAATTTTTGACGTAAAAGAATAAATAGTTTAAGTTATTGTAGAACACATTTTTGAGAAATAAAAAGGTATACATATGGGTTAAACAGGCCAACCTGTGAACGTGTTGCGTTGACGCGATACATTTTTGAGAAATAAAAAGGTATACATTTAGCTAAATGTGTTAGTTCGACCTTAAAATAGATAAAGCTCTTTTAGACTACACTTAAACCCGCAAATTTTGTGGTAGATTCAAGTCATGTCAGAACTTTACACCCATAATTTTATTATTGTGTCTAGTTGTAAAACTATCATTCATATTTGGTCTCATATCCGCCAGTACCCGTCACTAATTATACATCATGTATTTAGTATACCCATTTATTATCTCATGGATTAGTTCGGTTTTTGGTATAAACCGTAAACCAAAACAGATAATACGGTTTGGAAGTTCTAAGCCAACCGGCAAATCATTAAAAAAATTACCACGAAACCAAGTCAACGACTAGTTTGGGCCGTTTCATGGTTTCAAAACAAACCATGAACACTCCTAACCCTCACAACCAACATAATTGTATCATGTGTTCTTCATTGCATGATATTAGATGGTTGTGTGTTTATCGTTCTAGCTATTCGAATAGCCATATGATAATGTAGTCTTGATGAGGTATATACTAAATTTGTGTTTCACTGTAATAAAATATCACCATGAAGGCATGTGTTGTCATTGTTTAACTACTAGTGGGAATGCCCGCGCGTTGCAGCGGGTGCGTTTGTTTTGTCATCTCATAATTGTTATCGGGGTTTGTTGTGTGTGTATGGCGTTTGTGGGTTATTCATTACGGTGACGTGAAGTAAAAAGCAACAACCTAGTAGTAGTAGGGTGTAAGTCGTAGATGCAAGTTATTAAAATTTGAAATTCATATGTATTGTTTATGAAGATTTTAATCGAGTACATTATAATTATTAGGAAGCAGGTTGTGTTTTAAGATAAAAGGAGGTATTTTTATTTATTAATTACACCAAAAAGTTAGCGGGGACCTAACGTACACCCAAGATACACAACCTATGTAGCACGGGAACGGGTACTACTTTTCCGTATAAAAGATTATTTAATTGGACGTGTCTTTGTTTTGTATGGTTATGCACTAAATAATAATTATCTATAAGACCACCCGTAGTGGGGCATTATTTGGGCATTATTTTCAAAAAAAACGCCCCCCCCCCCCCCAATACATAGGGCGTTTTTGGGCATTATTTTTGAAAAAAAATTGCATTGGCGTTATATAAAAAACGTTGTATATGTCCATTGATGTCTTCTCCATTCATGTGTTTGGCCAATAAGAATATTACAACTAATATTATTTACTTTATTTTTAATTTTTTTAAATAATTGGGTAATCATTGATGGGGCATTATTGGGCATTATCCCACTACGCCTATTTGTGAAAAACGCCCATAATGCCCCTTTGCTGGCTGGGATGACACGTGTCGCACAATGCCCATAGGTGGGGGCATTATTCATGTAAACCACTACACATGGTCTAATTAAGTAGGAGAGTTATCTATAATAGTAAGGTGTCCGCGCGATGCAGCGGGAACACCACTTAGAATTGGTGCTTTTAGGGATTGCACGTCTGAGATTCAGTTTAATTAGGTCCGGTTCAGTTTTGAGCCGTAACCATGTTGTGTTCAGATTATAAAGTTACAAAAACCCCGGGTAATAATATTGAAAAGATGATGTTAACCGTACCGTACCAGGATCAAATTGAGCAGTCATTTTTAATTAGTGATAATTTTTTTTAATTATATATGTACTCTGATTCATCGTATCATTATTCCCTTAAATCTATGACATTACAGAATAATGATCCAAATTATTTAAAGAATTTGTTTGAAGATACGTCAATGATTATAAATTTAACTATACATATAATTGTCAATTTTTGTTACTTAATTCAATTTACACAAGTGGGTATGATCCAATTATTTCATTATTTGTATACCCCTCCATGAACCGCCAAACATCCAATCAAGTGCACGATTTGAAAAGTTCCCATGTTCCCACATTCTTGTAGTTTAGGTCATGTATTTTCCCACTTTCCCATGTTTACTTTATTTCCTAATTCCATTTTGCTCACGTAACAGTAGGTCGCATGCATCAATGTCCTTTTCCTTTAAATACATTGTTTTGTATCAGAATGAATATAAGAAGAAAAATTAGATCAAAGTTATTATTGTCTTGTTATCTTATCTATGTTATATTCTTTGGAGCCTAACCCACTTTAAATTGATTGATAATCGAGAACTTTATTCCAAATCTGCCGATTAGTTTGGAGATGATAACAATTGAAATATGGATAACAACTTAGCAATAGGTGTGAACGAGGAAAACATCAATGGAATTTGTTTTCCTTTCTTTTATACTCAAAAGAAACACTTAATGCATTTTTTTTATAGAATAAGTGCCATAAATTCCATCGGTTATTTGACGAATTGTTTTGTAAATTAGGTAGTGGTGGAGTGGTTATTTAATTGAAATTATTATCTTTCTTCAGGGGCGATGCTTTGAAGGGGCCGGGAGGGGCGCCCGACCCCCCGAACTTTTCAGCCAGTAGTGTTATATATGTAGTTTTCGTATAGAAATTTTTGGGTATATATGTTTTCGACCCCCCGGTTCTATAGAATTTTTTGGGTATATACGTTTTCGACCCCCCCGTAAAAAATTTCAAGCTTCGCCACTGTCTTTCTTCATATTTAATTGAAATTATGAGAGTTGAAAGGGTTTCAATTAATTGAATAATTAGTGTCATTATTAATTTAATTATGAGACATAAGTGGACATGGATTCAAAGGATCAAATGTCTAAATTACCCTCAAAGTGTCTTAAAGCTTTGGACAATGTCCAAGTTTTTCCCCTCTAAAATGGCTTCAAGATTACGAAAAAGGTACCCAAAAGAAACACTTAATGCATTTTTTTATAGAATAAGTGCCATAAATTCCATCGGTTATTTGACGAATTGTTTTGCAAATTAGGTAGTGGTGGAGTGGTTATTTAATTGAAATTATCTTTCTTCATATTGAAATTGAAATTGAAATTATGAGAGTTGAAAGGGTTTCAATTAATTGAATAATTAGTGTCATTATTAATTTAATTATGAGACATAAGTGGGCATGGATTCAAATGATCAAATGTCTAAATTGCCCTCAAAGTGTCTTAAAACTTTGGACAATGTCCAAGTTTCCCCCCTCTACAATGGCTTGTTTCATTTGTACATGGTGATTCAAGATTTGTACCTATGGCAAAATTACGAAAAAAAGTAAAAAACTCAGTTCTCTTAATAATGTATTATAGATATAGATATAGATGTGGGTTCGAGTTCTAAGTGATCACTTCCTTGATTGTTAATCTTTCCCGACCTGTTTATATGTTTTACTTATTAATGTATATTTTGGTTTAAATACGAAAGTACCATATCATGTAGCCTAAATAATGATAACCGTTTCGTATTAGGAGCTCTTGTATCCATTGATCGATGTTTAGTTCTTATTGTTGTTATACTACGTATACAACCAGGTTGGAATCTTGTAAACCACACGAGTTAAATATATAATAAAATGTGAAAGGAAAAATAAGTTTTTAGCTACGCACATTGTTTAGAATTCTACATCTGCATAATAATTACGCATGTTATACGCACATCACTTTGGCTTTAAAAATTGTTTTTTAAGAGTATTAGCAATACTATACTCAAATTTAAAGAGAGTACAGTGTTCGGTTTTACGCTGAAGTTTTGTATTTTAAACAACGTCAAACATGGGTATCTATACTTTTGACAAAAAAATTAAAAGATGTTATAAATAACCGAAAAACTATGAAATGAATGCAGTGATTGACAAGTGATAAAAAAATTAAAAATACTAGAAGGATGCCTTAAGAAGTGATCATGTGGCACCCAAGTTAGTTATTTATTAGGCTGGAGGTGTGGGGGCGCCACCCCCGCCAACTCAGCAAACGACCACACCGTCCGAATTAAAGGAGGGGCGCTATATGAGGGGCTCCATCATGGTAAAGATTGAGAAGGGGCACTATATAGGTGCCTACTTGATTTAAACCAATGAAATCTTTTTTATTTTTATTTTGTTTAATAGGGGGCTCCATCCACAGTTCCACACCATGCAAATTAAAGGGGGCTCCATGGCTGAGGTGGATCCTAGGTGGCGCTGACGTGGCATGATAATGCCCCTAGAGGGCTCCAACCACACCCTCCAGCCTTAGCGAGTGTGTATACACACACATATACTATGTTAGAAACCAGTATATTGTAGGGATTGAATAAAGTATAGACAAAATTACACAAAGAAACCTTTATGTTTCATCTAAACTGCAAACTATGCCTTTCACTTTAAATTCCGTAAAAAACAACCTTTAAGTTCATGTTTTGCTACTAACACTAACCACTTTATTTTCTTGGCTAATTCATGTCATTTCACATCCAACTAACACCAAAAACTAACTTCTACCTAAACGGGTCGTAATGGGTCATAAGCACTTAGGATAGGTTTCTTTTTGGAATATGGGCTTTGTTAAACCATATTATATGAGTTTATATACTCATTTGGTTTACGAAACCTCATTCTATCCGATCTCCCGATTTAGGTCCGGTTATTTACATAGTTACCTATATTAGGTGTCGTTTGATTTCCGTGATCCCTCTAGCCTTGCTTGGTTGTTGTTCAAGACTTCTAAGCACCCTCAAGTGAGTACATAGTCCCCTCTTTTATTGTTTTCAAACTGTTTTGGGGTGGAACACATGTGCCTACTTGTTACTTTCATGCTTTCCATGTTTTCATATCATATACTTGCTATGTTCATTAGTACACTATTAGTATATGATTTCATTATGTTTTGCTATGTATGTTCACTTAACATGCTAGCCCATTGTTTTACATTTTGAACTGTTCAAACCATTTGTAACCATTTGATGTATGTGAACCATTGGTAATCATTTGATATATGTGAACCATTTGTAACCATTTGATTGATGTGAACCATTTGTAACCATTTGATATATGTGAACCATTTGTAACTGTTTGAACCGTTGGGTTAGGGAAGTGATTAGGTAACGGGGCGGGTGCAATGTGTTAAAGGCATGGTGGATACGCCGCTGGTACTTCCTATATATAAGTGCATTTAACACATTATATATCGTTGCGTTATCTAGATCACTTGGGTAAACGATTTTGAAACGATGTCACACAATGATGTTTTTTTAATAATAACCATACGAGTTTTATTAACGAGTTTCTATGAGATATTTTAAAATTTGATTTCATAAAACAAATGTTTTGGAGTTAAGAATCATGGCTACGAGATTTTATAAATCATATCCAACTTGATTTGAGTTGGTTAATTATGTCGCAATACTATACTTTTCAAAATAAGGTTTTTAAATAAGTATTGCAACATGTAAAACGAGCCATGAATCTGACACTCACATAAAACCTATGTACTCGCCGGCATTTTTATGCTGATGTATTTTCACATGTGTTTCAGGTACCATAGTTGATGATATTTGATGATGATATTGATGTATGCTCACATAGGAACGGACGAGGCCTTAGTGACTTAATAACAATAAAAGTCTATTTGTTCATGTTTTGTTTCTAATTCCAATGTAATGTAATACGTTTAATTTAATAAAATGAAACTGTTTAATCCATGGTTGTGAAACAATGATTCTGTTACAACACTCCCAGACGTTTCCGCCACGTTTTGTTGTTTTACGTGGTCGGGGTCAAGGACTATCCGAGAACGAATGTGCAAAAGTTGGGGACTATAGCTGTAGTTTTAGACATGTAGGGACTATAGATGAAAATGAAGCAAACCACAGGGACTATCCAGACATTTTTCTCAAAAAAAGTGTATCTACTTTGGCTGAGAAATTAGATGAACTTCAAAGTTTCTTGTTTACTCTTTTTCATATAATCAAACCAATTTTTTTTTTGAAACAAAACTTTCATTAACAAGGCCGGACCTCAAGCCGAGGCCCGCCACAACAAAAACTTACAACATATACAAAGGGAAACGAAACCAATCCTTCCACTCCAAGTCACGAAACTTGGAGCGATTTTTAAGCCAAAAGAACGACATAGACTTCACAAGAGCGACAATCTCTATGACTCTAGTCGAGTACCCATCAAAAACCTTTTTATTTCTTGTAATCCATAAGGCCCAACACACCACCATCAAAATCCCTTTCAAAATCCTTTTATACCATTTGTTTTGCTTCCCACTACCACTCGGCAACTTCAAAATATCTTCAAAGGTTGACACCGGGGCCACGTTAAGCTTACACCAACTCCAAATAGCTTTCCAAACACCCTCTGATACACCACAGTCAACAAATAAGTGTGCAGCCGTTTCCGGAGCAACTTCACACAACGGGCATGAGTGATCTGGGAGGCTCAAACCTCTCCTGGCCAGGGCCACCCGAGTAGGGACCCTATCCATCTCAATGCGCCATACAAGAATATTGACTTTAATCGGCACCCAGTGAATCCATCTCATAAGTTGGTTTCTAGTCTGACCCGAATTCAACATACTTTTAACGCTTGAAACAGAAAAACAACCATTGGTATCCGCCACCCAAGCCCACTTATCCTCTCCCCCCTGAAAACGGACCCTCATGAGCATGTCATCTACATCTTGGTTTTCGGAAATTAGTGCCACAGTAGAAGCTTCGACCTTCCAGTCCATAGTTCTCTCCATGTGATTTCCAGCCACCTTTATTCTATCCTTAACAACACAATTTTTGTTAACCTCCTTATTGTATAAACAAGGCCATCTGCTCATAAGGGGAACATCACCAAACCAAATGTCCTTCCAAAACTTTATCTTCTCGCCATTTCCCACAATTCCTTTAAACCAAAACTCCGTCTTCTTCCCCTCTAAAATCAGCTTTTCTAAAAACCGGACTACGTTTTTCCAGCATCCGGATAACCCATTCTTAACAGGGAGAAAACTCCACCTATTTTGACCACTGTGAATGTTGCAAATAGTCTTTCTCCACAATCCGTCCTCCTCATGTTTAAAACACCAAGCCCATTTAACCAATAACGCCGCATTGACATCCCCAATCTTAGTAATACCCAGCCCACCGTCTTTTTTAGTCTTAGTCACCACCTCCCAAGACACCCAATGCAGGCCGCGACCCTCCTTAGAACCACACCAAAGGAAGTGCCTCATCATTTTTTCAATCGAATTAATCACCGCCATTGGCGCTTTGTACAAGGATAAATAATACACCGGGAGGCTCGAAAGCACAGACTTTATCAAGATAAGCCTACCCCCTATAGACAAAAGGTTAGCCTTCCACGATTGAAGTCTATCTTTTACGGTCTCCATAACACCACACCAGTTCGAAACCCGGTTCATGTTTGCCCCTACCTTGATACCTAAGTAATCAAATGGGAGTTTCCCAACCTTGCAACCAAGGAGAGTCGCCATACTATCCACCTCACCATCTTGCACTCCCAACCCAAATAAATGAGACTTGTGAATATTAATTTTTAACCCGGAACACATATAAAACACCCGAAGCAATCTGTCCACACTAATAATATTCTCCTTGCTCCACTTACCAAGAATGAGAGCATCATCCGCATACAACATATTTGACAAAGTCGGCCCATCCTTGTCAATATCAATCCCTTCATATAACCCCATCGAGCACGCGTTCTCCACCATTTTACTCAAGACCTCCATAACAATAAGAAATAGAAATGGTGATAAGGGATCCCCTTGTCTAAGACCTTTTTGACATTGGAACTCAAACGTGGGGGACCCATTCACTAGGACCGCAGAACGAGCCAAACCAAGAATACCTTTAACCCAACAAATCCACCTGGTAGGGAAACCCATTTGCTCCATGATAGACAATAAGAACTCCCAATTGACATTATCGTAAGCCTTTTCAAAGTCAATCTTCAACAGGAACGCTTGTCTTCTATTTTTCTTCAACCAAGCGATCACCTCATTAAGGACAAGTGGCCCGTCCAAAATAAACCTGTCTTTAATAAACGCGGATTGATTCTCTGAAATGACTTGGCCAATCACTGTCTTCAACCTGGAGGCCAACGCTTTTGATAGGATTTTACTGATGACACCTACCAAATTAATTGGCCTATAATCCTTTAAACCCACCGGCGTCTTCATTTTGGCTATCAAGGAAATGTGAGATGTGTTGCAGCCTTTGTTAATCACTCCAGTCTCATAAAACTCTTCAAAAAGCAAACCAATTAGGCTGTTTTTTTTTTTCTAAATGAATTGGGCCTTGTAATATAAATTGAATGTTAGGGCTTTTTCTTCCTTTCTAAGGCTATGTTAGGCTTAGCTTTTCAAAATAATTTATGATTTTTTGAAAAAAGTTAATAAGTCACAATGTGTAACAACCCGCACGTTCGTGCGTTGTTACTACTCGTTATACTCGTTACGCCTAGCACCAGAGATTCGGATCATAATGTAGCTATATCGCATACATCGCTATTTCGCAGTATTTTCGCATATTACGCATACTTTATCGCTATAACACATCACATCGCACGTACTAACACTCACGATGACGTTGAGTGAGGACCTATTCTACCCTCCTCGATAGCCATGATGTGTCGCAACGCAACGCATATTCGAAACGCGCAACTCGATTATCGCAACGCAGACTTTGAAATATGAATATTTATACGACCCTCTGTGACTAATTATACATATATTAATAACAGAAGTAAATGAAGAGTTATAAAGGGCATTCAAGGAATTTCACATCATCATCAAAACACGTGTCACCTCCTTTCCTTCCCACCATACATTATCTATTCATCTTCACCAAATCTTATTAACATTGCACGGAGAAAAACCAGCAAATCAGAGTGAACCAGAAACGTGAGGATGAGTAATGCAGCGGCGAGCCACCAGAAAACGACGATCGTACCGTGGTTTGCGGTCACCGCAGCGGTGGTCAACAGTCGCATTCAAGTGTTGGCTAGGGTTTCGATTGCCGTTTCAGGCAGAAACCGATGGTGACGGCGGTTAGGGTATCACAACAGTGATGAAGATGGCTTCAAGAAGCTCCGGTTGTGATTGATCTCTGTTTAACTTCGGCAAGAATTCCGGTAATCCTCTCTTTAATTGCATGTGTCTTTCATAGTTAAATCGATTTTCTATGTTTCCGGCGACTGAACGACCACAAGCCGGTGGACAAATGGAGGTTACATGGTGGTTACCGAGATGGTTGTCAAGGGTTGTGGTTTGGATAATGAACAGGTAGTGACCGAAAGCTATGAGGCTTATACGGGTCTCTTCCATTTGGATAACTCAGACAATGGTGACGAGACGGGTTGGCTTTGTTCAACAATAGACCCGGAGGATTCGGAGAGGTATAAACACAAACGCTCGAACTAATTACCCCATATATGCTCGCTTAAGAAAGTTAACTGAAATAATTATTTTATGTTGATGATGGATATTATTTATTTTTTAACTCAGTTTACAAAGAGGAAGATCTGAAGTATATTGGGTTCGATTTGGTTGATCAAGCGAAATGGACTTCTTACTTCAGGTATGATTTGAGTAAACCGTCTAAAACCTGAAGATTTGATCGTTGTTGTATTGGATTTTAGGATTAAAGGTGCTCCTTTTATGTTCTTTTGCCCAATTAAATTATTATATAATTCTTTGGAAACGATTGTTTCATAACTGAAAATTAAAGTTGAAGATAATCAGTTTTCAACCATCTTTGCATCTTACTATATATAAATCAAGAGGAAACAAAATTGGCAGGAATGAAAATGTCTTTTTTATTTTCAATGAAAATGTGTTCATACCAAGAACAAGTCCTATTTCAAAGGTAACATCAAATCTATAGTTGTTTGTAGATATTGTTGTCTGAGTCACTTGGAGAACATATGTGCTACTTACATCAGTTTTTTTTTGTTAAATAAATTCACGCGATCTGGTGAAGTTTGTAAAGTTGGTGAGAACGAGTTCACTTTATCATGAGCTCAGTTCTACATTGAGGTTTGTAAAGTTCTTATGTATGCAACTCAAAAAATGCCATGACTTCATATTAACATTATGTGATTGGATTGCATTGGCTTTTAGTTTGTCATTACAACAAAGGAAACTGTCCATTTTCTTCTTCTGTTATGGTTATTATGTCCCACAATGTACTTTATTTGTTATGTTTTGAAGTATTGTTTATAAAGTCATTCTTTAAATTAGCTTAGCAATTGAATAGGTAGTTTGATTTTTGGTATTAAATTGAGCTTACAGCTCTAGAACTGGATATCTTGCACACATGTAGATTTTTTTAAGTTACTAAGCAGCCTGTTAACAAGTGAGTTGCTTCTCAAATCATTATGTAGGACCTTTTTTTAAACAATGTGTAGTTAGATTGATAAGATAGTTTCTTTTAAATGGGACAATTAAGACGTAAACAGTCAAATACACTATAGCTGATATAACAACCCTAAAAGAAAGCTGACACCCTCGAATTATTTCCGACGCCCTAATATATTTTAAATTATCCCAATATGTCTTAAAATACACCCCATACGCGAAAACGGACCCCGAATACCTTGAATATTATTAAAAATAATTAAAAATCAATTTTTGGGGTTTGTCGCGGGCCGCGTAGACCCCTTAGGGATCTTACGCGGGCCGCTAGAGATCAAAAACGCGGCAAAACCTTGTGCTGACACATGTCCGACTCGTGTTGAACCTACTAGGTGACCCGGATCACCTACGCCGTTGACCATCTTTGACGCGGGCCGCGTAGGCCTTATCCTACTTTTACGCGGGCCGCGAGAAACTCGAGATGAGGCCCTATATAATGGGAGCTCGGGATATCAGTTTCAGTTGCTCAATTTCTTTCCTTTCTTACGAATTTCCACTTAGTAGAAGCTATACTCGGGTATAATACCCCCTAATTAACGAAGTTCTGCTCCATTGTAAGTATCATAACCCCTGGATACGTATTAGATACTCTGCCCGATTGATCTAGGGTTCCGTAACGGCTGTCGTGGTTCTGCCCGACGTAGTCGTTGGAATGCCGTCTCGGGGAGGATATTACTAATGTTAAAATGGGTTATTATACTAATACGTATGCATTTGTGTAAATTATAGATTGTCACCAGGAAACCCTAAAGGAAATAGTCAAATTGTCTGGTTCGCCTAGAAGCGAAGGTGCCTCTTCTCATCCTGCCCTCTCAGGGTACTCTGCTGATACTAAAGAAGGAATATTTGTGTTTAAGGCTCAGTCTGAAGAGCCATTCCCTCAGAAAAAGAGAGGATGGTTCAGTCGAGGGGCACATGAGCGTAGAAAGCGTATGAAAAAGTTACAAGACAAGAGAGCACTAGCAGCAACTAAAAGAGAAACCGATGCCTATGCCCAGGAAATGATTAATAGGGGTATAGCCAACATCCACATCCTAACAACCACTGCAGCTGACCCTAACCTGGAACAAATGATAGCACCCCAACCACAACCACCAATTCCTGACCAACCAATGGAGATAGAAAACCCTGAAAATCAAGTAGAAATGCATGATTTTAACCCGGATGAGATACCTAGGGTACCCGCACCAAATCCCTTAAACCCAAATTATGACCCGTGGTGGGATGACAATAGGGACTACGTGCAACGTTACCCGATACACGAAGACATACCCATGCCAAACCTAGTAGCCTACCCAGGGTTAGATCCTCTAGATCCCTATTACGATAATGATGTATTCATTAGGGAGATTCTAGAAACTCCTTACCCATACCAGGCCCCTATACCTCCGTACCAGGAACCCGCACCCCAGTTTCCGAACCCAGTCCTAGAACCTGCACCCCCAATGAGTGCAGACAACGTACAAGAACTTAAGACATTTGGTGAGGAGATTTTAGAAAATAGTGAAAGGATGAGACAGGTGGGAGAGCGACTCGCCTGGAAGTACGACGAGCGCAATATGGATTTCAGGATGAATCCATATCCGTAGAAGTGATGGTGGAGAAGATAATAACAATAATAATAATAATATAATATAATAATAAAATATGTGTGTATGTGTAGAATTTTTTTTTACGGATGCCTACTATTAGTAATGTAACTTTAAATTTCAGTCGGTATTGTAATTTTAATTTTAGTACTGGTGTGTAATAGATGCATATTATATGAATAGAGTAAAGTCGCAATGATCGACGCTTTTGACCAAAATACGTGTCATGTGATTGGCTATATTAAATATTATTTTGTGATATTAATACGTGGTAAATGTTTAAAATTCATATGGCCGACGAAGGGACTTAGGAAAATCTGAATAACGATAACCAGAGTAACATTAACTTGGTTAATGAGAATCCGAATAACAACAATAACAATGGAAACCAAGTGGATAACAGTGCTATCCAACACATAGTGGCACAAGGAATTATAGATGCAATGCCATATATTCTTCAAACTGTTAAGGAAGCAGATAATAAAAGTAAACATAGCAGTAAGCGATCAACTGAACCTGAACACGGCGTGAACAATGGACCCGTACTTCAAGTGCCCAATCCCAAAAGAAGAAGAACCATGCCTTATGGTTGTTCTTACAAAGAATTCTGGTCCTGCAAACCAATAGAATTCTCGAGCAATGAAGGACCCATTGCAGCTCTACGCTGGATAGAAAAGACTGAGGCTGTTTTAAAAATAAGCAAGTGTGCTGAAGAAGACAAGATAATGTTTGCCTCTAATCTGTTTAAAAACTCAGCCTTAGAATGGTGGAACACTATCCTCCAGTTTAGAGGAAGTGATAGGGTTTATAATATGGAATGGGAGGAATTTAAGAGTATGGTAGAAAGAAAATTTTGCCTTCCCAATGAAAAGGAACAAATAGCAAATAAGTTTCTGAACCTTAGAATGACCGGGGTAGATAGTAAGGGTTATACTACTACATTCTTTGAATATGCTAGAATAGTACCAACCCTTGCATCACCTGAACCGGTATTAATCTCTCGTTACATCTGGGGATTAATTGGGGAGATTAGACATGTAGTCAAGGCAGCTAGACCCCAAACTATAGAAGAAGCTGTAGAACTAGCAAATACCTTGACAGATGAGTTAGTCCGTACTAGAGAAGAAGACCAGAGGAGAAACCTAGCTCAAAGGCTTACCCAAGAATTCCGTTCTGGAAATTCCAACCGTAGGAATATAGGTTCTACCTCTGCACCATACTGCAAGGCCTGCAAGAAAAATCATTCGGGGAAATGCTCCACTCACTACAATTTCTGCAAGGCACCAGTACACAAGGAAGAAGATTGCAGGAGAAAATCCAGTAATGGACTATGCTTCAACTGTGGAGAAAAAGGTCACATCAAGCCGAATTGTCCGAAACTAGCTCCAGCCGTTAACAACAAGAACACTAAAAATGCTAGAGCATTTGTTCTGACTGCAGATGAAGCCAAAATAATTCCGGACGTAATAGCCGGTACGTTTTTAGTTAATGATGTTTTTGCTAAAGTATTATTTGACTCTAGTGCAAACCAAAGTTTTATTAATACTTCATTTTGCAAACTTCTTAATCAACCATTAACTAAACTCTCACAAGAATGTCTAGTCTAGACAGCGAATGGAAACGGTTAGGATTTCTGAAATCTTGCAGGGAGCAAGAATAGAATTTTTAAATCAAAAGTTTATTGCAAATCTTTATCCCATGAATCTGGCAGGATTTGATATTGTATTAGGAATGGATTGGTTAATAGCCAATAAAGCCAGTATTTTATGTGATCAAAAGTCAATTCAAGTAAATTCACCAAAGGGTGAAAAGATCACAATTAAAGGTGATAAACCATCTAGATCCACTAAATTCATCTCTGTGATGAAAACTGTAAGCTATATAAGAAAAGGGTCTATAGTGTATTTGATTTCTATAATCACTAACACTAAAGGAAAAGAACTAAAAGAAATTCCAGAAGTGTCTCAGTTTTCAGATGTATTTCCAGAAGAATTACCAGGACTACCACCAGACAGAGAAGTCGAATTCAGAATTCACCTATTGCCAGGAACAACACCAATTGCCAAAGCACCCTACCGTTTGGCACCCGCCGAAATGCAGGAACTAAAGAAACAATTAGACGAATTATTGGAAAAGGGATTCATACAGCCAAGCTCATCGCCATGGGGAGCGCCGATTTTATTCGTCAAAAAGAAGGACGGATCAATGTGTAACACCCCGCGTTTTCGCAAGTGAAAGTCAAAGTCAAGGTCAAAGTCAACGACCGATTTCGCGCAACTTGACTTGTAGAAATGTTTTTATTTTATTTATATTATGTGGAGTAAGTGTCGTTCATTGCAATAATCGAATCATGTTAACCGTATTTCAATCGATCTACGACCGTGAACTATAGGAAGTAACAATGCGATAAAGTTAACCAACTAATAATCAAGCTATGTTAATCGAATCGACATCGAATCGCAACTCAAACTGTGTATTTTTACTTATTGCATATACGTGTGTGTGCGCCTTACGTGTTACCTGTGCATGTTTATGTTATGTTGTGGTAATCAAGCGAACTCAATCGAAACTCGAAATCTAACTCGAATGCAATCGAACTCGAACCCGAATCCCGATCGAACCATGTTACATACGAAGTAGTTGGGACTCAAAGTAATTTGACTAGGAAACCCTATCGAACCGCTCGCAATCGAATCTGAAACGTCAAAGGATCGTCGCACCGAACGCACCACTCAGACGTCATCCGCACGGATTGTCCATCCGAACGGACAGTCAATCCGCACGGATTGCCTTTCCGCACGGACAGGCCATCCGCACGGATAACCAATCCGGGCGACGTGCAATCCGCACGGACGACCCTTTCCCCTTTTGGCATCCTATAAATACACGAGTCACTCTCCAAACTTTCCACTTTTGGCAAGTGATGTCCGACCAGCACACTTTCTTCACCTTTTCTTCGATTTCTCTCAATCCAGGTAAGATCTCGCCCTAAATCTTGTACATTCTCGATCTATACACACACCTACACCTTTCTATCTTTCAAATCTCAACTTTTAACCGTGAAATCGTCAAGGTTTGAGGTATTCTCGGGTGACGTCATCATGAAGTTCTCATGAACTTCAAGTGCGACCTCATTCCACCAAGAATAACTCAGATCTGAACGATTTCCACAAGATTTCACAACAACTTCACTTAAATCTGAACCTTTCTAAAGGATAAAAGAGTTAAAAGAAATAAACACAAGTTTTCCTCTTCTTTTACCCTCAAAAACGGTTGGAATAGGGTCAGTACTAGTCTTCTCCTCGATATTAGTGAAGCACTAGTCCTAGATCCGGATTCTACCTACAAGACATCTGATTTCGGGTTAAACCGGAATGACCATTCTGAGTTGCTGACCGGTCAAGCTAGGGTGATTCCTGGCCGGCTTAGTCATGCGGGTAAGAATGCGACTCCAAATGGTTGCCACGTAATCCGAACGTCTCGATAGAACGACAAAGGCGACCAAGAGTGGACGAACGGAACAACCAGAACGAGACGTTGTCCGCACGAGGATGTTGTCCGCACGGGCAGGATGTCCGCACGGACGGATTATCCGGGCGGGTTGTCATCCGGACAAACTACACTTGGGACCCACAACCAAACAAGGTTTGAGTATCGACGAATGGATAGTCCGCGCGGGCAACGCTCTAAACGGATTACTCTTCGGATCATGAGATACTAAGACCCTAAACAATTTTCAGCACGATCATCCGCACGGACCAACTGTCCGCACGGACAGACTATCCGGATGGATTGTCGCCGTCCGCACGGACAGACTATCCGGACGGATTGTCGCCGTCCGCACGGACAGACTATCCGGACGAATGGTCGTTGTCCGCACGAACTGTTATCCGGACGGATTACACCAACTTCACTAAGTGACTCACTCATAAGGTCGTTGTTCGCACGGACAACCATCCGGACGGACTGTCGTCCACGCGACCGGCTTGAAGGGTAGAGATACTTAAATGTTTTCTAAATGCTACAACGAAAACTTCAAAGGACAAGCCATCATACACAAACACATCCTTAGGATAGGAAGAAGCAATCCACTCGAATAGTTATCCGCACGAGTAACTAATCCGCACGGATTACCATCCGCACGGATTACCATCCGCACGGATTACCATCCGCACGGATTACTTATCCGGACGGATGACCAGTCCGCACGAATAACTAGTCCGCACGGATGACTAATCCGCACGATCAGTCATCCTACCCACTCCCACTTTGTACTGTTTTACGTGCCACTTATCGTTACGCTCTCGGATCTATTCAGGCTAACCGTACTCGCTAAGCGCTCCCTTCAATCCAACAATCGCTGTGAGTATACTCGATCCCTTTTTGCTTTTAGCACTTTTGGGTGTTACATACGTTACGAATATTCAAACTACAATTATCACACTACTCAAGCTATTTAAACGCTAACCGTTAATGCATGTTATACGAGGCTTATGAATGCTTGTTTGTTATGTTTACACATGGAATGCTGTCTACCTGCCTTAGCAACGATAGTACTATAGTTTGGACTCAGCACTCGTTCACACGGGGGTTGTTAAGGATCTTTTACTTGCATGGATTACGGTGGTAATCATGTATTGCGAACTGCCTCGGGCAGTCAACCCGCAGTCATTGGTATCGATGGATCTATGTCGATAACTAACGTGCTTCATTTCACTATGTGTACGTGCTGGTTATGCGTAAACGAATTCGAACTCTATATGCTATTATCAAACTTGTATGCTCACCTTTACATTTTATGTATTGACTTTATTTTAACGTATGTGACAGGTGCTTAGGTTGCTTGTATGCTCTCTGCGCTGTGATGAAATTGAAGCTAGGAAATGGAGTCCTAGAAACCAATAAATAAACTGCTTTTTTTTTTTTATTATTTTGAATCTGAGTTGTCGGAACAGAATACTTGTCTTGATGTTTGTCTGTAATAATTGTTTAACTGTTTGAGATACGGTATGGGACGTATTATTTAAATCAAATGGTAATGATAGCTGTTATGGAAACTTCTGGACAATCTGTTTCGCTCAGTGCCACGCCCCGATGATTCCGCCTCATCGGTTGGGGTGTGACACAATGCGTATGTGCATTGACTACCGTGAATTAAACAAGGTCACGATTAAGAATCGTTACCCATTACCAAGAATCGATGATCTATTCGATCAATTGCAAGGAGCTCGATTTTTCTCTAAAATCGATTTAAGGTCAGGATATCATCAATTAAAGGTACCGGAAGAGGACATTCCTAAAACCGCATTCAGGACAAGGTATGGCCATTGTGAATTTACTGTCATGCCATTTGGTTTAACCAATGCCCCAGCTGCATTTATGGACATGATAAACCGAATATGTAAGCCATATTTGGATAAATTCATAATTGTCTTTATAGATGATATTCTAATTTACTCTAAAAGTAAAGAGGAACATGCAAAGCATTTGCACGCACTTTTAAGTCTATTAAGAAAGGAAAAGCTCTACGCTAAATTTTCAAAGTGCGAGTTTTGGTTAGAGCAGGTACAGTTTCTTGGACACTTAGTTAATCATGAAGGAATTCATGTGGATCCAACAAAGATCGAGGCGATTACCAAATGGAAAACCCCTGAGTCACCAACCGAGGTTAGAAGTTTCTTAGGATTGGCAGGTTATTATAGAAGATTTATTCGAGATTTTTCTAAGATAGCCATTCCTTTAACTAAGTTAACCTGTAAATCCATTAAGTTTGAATGGGGACCAAAGCAAGAAGAAGCCTTTAGAATTCTTAAGCAACGATTAACCCATGCACCCATATTAGCGTTACTAGAAGGAACTGAAGATTTAGTAGTTTATTGTGACGCTTCTAAATTAGGTTATGGATGTGTGTTAATGCAACGTCAAAAGGTTATAGCTTACGCCTCTAGACAACTTAAGAATCATGAAGAGAATTATTGAACCCGTGATCTTGAATTAGGAGCAATAATTTTTGCTTTGAAAATTTGGAGACATTACCTTTATGGTAGTAAGTTTACCATATTTATCGATCATAAAAGTTTAAGATATGTTTTTGGGCAAAAAGAATTGAATATGAGACAAAAACGCTGGATGGAGATGCTTAGTGATTATGATTGTGATAACTAGTATCATGCAGGAAAGGCAAATGTAGTTGCTGATGCTTTAAGCCGAAAGTATCACGAAAAGCCAAAAAGGGTACGTTCTCTTAAATTAAATATGCAAGTAGATTTAAATGATCAGATAAGAGAAGCACGAGAATCAGTAATCAAGGAGGATACTGGAAAATTAAAAGGTATGATTAAGGAATTAGAACAAGGAACAGATGGAATTTGGAGATTCCATGAAAAGAGAATGTGGATACCTAAATTAGGGAACCTACGTCATCGTATATTAGAAGAAGCCCATAAGTCTAAGTATACGATGCATCCAGGAAGTGATAAAATGTACCAGGATTTAAGAAAGAATTTCTGGTGGATAGGAATGAGAAAGGATATAGCAGCCTATGTTTCTAAATGTTTAACATGTTCACAAGTTAAAGCTGAACACCAAAAACCCTCAGGTTTGTTACAACAGTTAGAAATGCCAGTGTGGAAATGGGAATTGATAACAATGGATTTTGTTACTAAACTACCCAAAACAAAGAAAGGTAATGATACAATCTGGGTGATTGTAGATAGACTAACTAAGTCAGCTCACTTCCTACCAATGAAAGAATCTTTCAGTATGGAATAGCTAGCTAAATTATATGTAAATGAAATAGTTTCTTTACATGGAATTCCTTTATCAATTGTTTCTGATAGGGATAGCCGTTTTACTTCTTATTTTTGGTCAAGTTTTCAAAAAGCAATGGGAACCAAGTTAAATCTAAGCACAGCATATCATCCTCAAACAGACGGACAAAGCAAAATGACAATTCAGACGATGGAAGACATGCTTAGAGCTTGTGTAATTGATTTCGGAGGTAATTGGGATGATCACTTACCTTTAATAAAATTTTCTTATAATAACAGTTATCACACAAGTATCAATGCTGCACCATTCGAAACACTTTATGGACGAAAGTGCCGAACCCCAGTTTGTTGGGCAGAAATTGGGGAAAAGCAACTATCTGGACCTGAGATAGTGCAGGAGACAACTGACAAGATCATTCAAGTCAAGGAACGACTGAAAGCAGCACGTGATCGACAAAAGAGCTATGCTGACAACAGATGGAAACCATTGGAATTTCAAGTAGGAGATAAAGTATTGTTAAAAGTCTCTCCTTAGAAAGGAGTGGTAAGATTCATCAAAACAGGAAAGCTAAGTCCCAGGTATGTTGGACCTTTTGAGATTATTAGAAGAATAGGACCTGTAGCCTATCAGCTACAACTGCCAGAGGAAATGGCAGGAATACATGATGTATTTCATGTATCTAATCTCAAGAAATGCTTAGCTGATGAATCACTGATTATACTTCTTAAGGATATAGAGATAAATGAACAACTCAAGTTTGTAGAAATGCCTCTACAGATTGAAGACAGGAAAGTTAAGAATCTCAAGCACAAGAGGTTAATTCTGGTCAAAGTGAAGTGGGACTCCAAAAGAGGACCATAATATACATGGGAGCTTGAATCGGAAATGCAAAGAAAATATCCACACTTGTTCCAGTAGATCTCAAGGATGAGCTCTAAAAGAAGGTGGGGAGGATACATCAATCCTAAAAGAAAGCCGACACCCTCGAATTTTTGGGGTTTGTCGCGGGCCGCGTAGACCCCTTAGGGATCTTACGCGGGCCGCTAGAGATAAAAAACGTGGCAAAACCTTGTGCTGACACGTGTCCGACTCGTGTTGAACCTACTAGGTGAGCTGGATCACCTACGCCGTTGACCATCTTTGACGCGGGCCGCGTAGGCCTTATCCTACTTTTACGCGGGCCGCGAGAAACTCGAGATGAGGCCCTATATAATGGGAGCTCGGGATATCAGTTTCAGTTGCTCAATTTCTTTCCTTTCTTACGAATTTCCACTTAGTAGAAGCTATACTCGGGTATAATACCCCCTAATTAACGAAGTTCTGCTCCATTGTAAGTATCATAACCCCTGGATACGTATTAGATACTCTGCCCGATTGATCTAGGGTTCCGTAACGGCTGTCGTGGTTCTGCCCGACGTAGTCGTTGGAATGCCGTCTCGGGGAGGATATTACTAATGTTAAAATGGGTTATTATACTAATACGTATGCATTTGTGTAAATTATAGATTGTCACCAGGAAACCCTAAATGATAATCTAAGACAGCAATGTGAGTAATCCTCTTTTTGTGTAAACCTTTTTGTGAGTAATCTCCTTTTTGCAAATTGTTTCTACAAAACCTCACTTAATTAATTATATATTAAACAGTGATTGAGTATTTGTAAGGATACAATTATCATCGGTATCTTGGGGGTTTGTATACAAAATTTGTTACTGGAGGGGTAACATTTCCACAAGTCGGGTCTGACAGTACCGCGGATGGTAATTGTCACACCCCAACCGATGGCGGAAACATCGGGATGAGACGAAGTGTGTAGATTGCAAGAGACTTCATAACACTATGTGACAATATTAATTTAATTCAAATTTCATTTCAAGACTAATTGTCATACAAGATTCAAATAAAATAACAACATTGATTCATGATAAAACATAACAACAAAAATAGATGATTTAATCTAGGTGTGTATCTAGTCCACCCTAAGTCTTGTTTCATCTTGCAATATCACTTCATCAATTAACCTGCAACATGTATTAAAATAGAGTTCAATGCAAAAGCAAAGGCGAGTATACAAGTTTTGTTACATAGCATAAATAGAATAAAAAGTGCTCATATCCAACATGATTCATAATATGTGAGTACTAGTATGCAAATATGGCGTACAATATGTTCAAACCCGAGAATACAACGCATTAAAAGAGCCTAATCCCAAGAGTTTAGCGGGTGGTAACATGTTTAACTTAACAATACCTAAAAGAATAGCGGGCGGGGCGTTAATCCTATAGCGCTATAATTGTTAAGGGAGGCTAGCAAAGTTAATGAGCATATAACGTCCAAGTAGTTTACATAGCATACGAGAATAACAAGTAATCACATATAGTTTCATGTTAAGCATGGATAGAGTATGTTTAAATAAGTTTAAGAGTCATTTGTATGTTATACATGTTGCATCCCAAAATGGTAAAGCGTAAGAGGGATCGAGTATACTCACGGTTTTTGCAAGTTTTCCTACTTGAATGTTCCGTGAGTGTTAGTTGTTTAGATTGGAGCACCTTGTCCTCCTACACAAGGAACATAGGTGTGTGAGTTGGGGATAACGGTAGATTATAGATTTGGAGTTTAAAAGTGCAAGAACATAACATAGGAAAATAACCATCCATTACATATGATGTTTAGATGGTATACTTACTAACTTGACAATGACTATTTGTTCATCATCAAGAGTTCGGTTTGTTTATATATTATATAAGTATTACATAGGTCATATTATATCATATATGTCAAGCATGAGGTAGAAGACTAAGGTCTTCATTTAGGCACCTCAAAGTGTCATAGAAATCATACATGAGGTAGGAAAAACAAGCTCCCATTTAGGTACCTCCAATGTTCACTACTACACTTGATGTAAAAACATTCAAGGAGGGTCTTGAACTTACATAAGAAATGAAATGAACAACTATTCTATGAGAAAACATCAAGAAGTGAGTGGATGTTCAAGAAAGATAGCCCAAGCTAGTCTAACCATCACACTTTTACCAAGCTTCAAGCTTGAACAATTCTTGTGGGTAGAACCCTAACTAAAACAGAAAGTTTATGAGGATTAATCCTCTGATTTTAAGTGTCTCAACCTTGTTTTTAAGGCCAACTAACCATTCATTTGATTATGAGCATTAGGACATAGGTTTGAGATGAGAAAACTCAAGTTTGGTTAAGTTTAACAAAGATTTCATGAAAACAAAAACAATCAGTGGACTTTGGAGCCTTTTTGCCGGAGTTCCAGGGACTTATTTGCTGTGAAAAACCCATGGAATCGAAGCTAAGGTCAAACCAAGCACATAGGAAAAAGAATGGACTAAATCGGATAAGAAATGAGTGAGTTATGCTCACTTTAGTGGAGAGGTAACAATCTGCTCGAATTCGTGATAATTAGCTGCGTTTTTGATGTTTTGAGAGTGATTTGGATGAGTTTGCAAAGTGATTTAAGCTTGGGAATGGCTTGGTATTTATAGGGAAGGGTTAAGGTAGGTTGCGGTTGTATAATTAATGTTAAAAAGTTGTTTAAAATCAATAAAAACACCAAAATCGCGCTAAAATCCGAGTCTGTTAACATTTCAGTGATTTGGGCTAGTCTGGGCGAGTGCTTAAGAATTAAAGGAGCCAAGTTCAAACCATGAGGAGTCCGCGGCCTAGTGGTTAGTGTGTGAGTGTGAGAGGTGGGCTACCCGGGTTCGAGTCCCGCGGTTGGCACCTATTTATGTTTTAATTTCTTTTTGCCTTAGAGACATGGAACTTTCATGAAGTTACACCAACAGTCCCTGTAGTTGAAGTTTAAGTTATTTACTCAAATAACCCCTTAACTTAAACTAACCAAGTTATGTTTTATAAAAAAAAGAACTATATAGTTTAAACTAACTAGGTTAGTTTACTAACTTTAAAATCTAACGAGTCTAACTAGATTACTATAAAAATAAACTTTTTAAATAACCAAATTTAATTAATTTAAATAATTTGAATCATTATTTATAACGAATAAAAATCTTTAAACGATTATTCATTTCACGAAACTTTCGAGTTTCACTATTTTACGAGTTTCAACTAGTTTAACGAGCATTGAGCGTAATAACGAATCGGGAGTCTATGATAATATATCGTTCAAACGTGAACATTGCACATAAGTCTAATCACAAACATGAATAAAATAGCTTCGTTTTCATTATGATCAATAGTCTCGAATTACAAATGAAACGAAAGTAGATTATAAAGAGAGTACAAGTGTCTAAATATAGAAGGTACAACACGACTTGCTAAAATAAGAAAGTGAGAAAAAGTGGAGCGTTACAGTCTCCCCTCCTTTAGGGAATTTCATCCCGAAATTTAGGAAGAAGCAGGTAAAAGATGTGGATACTTCGTCTTCATGTCACTCTTGAGTTCCCAAGTGAATTCGGCGCCACGTTTCCCTTCCCATCGAACCTTGACGATAGGAATTTTACTGCGCCTCAACAACTTGACCCCTTGATCCATGATTTCGACGGGTTTCTCCACAAAATGCAAAGCGTCGTTTATTTGGAGATCTTCGAGAGGAACTTGAAGTCCTTCTTCAGCGAGACACTTCTTTAGATTTGAGACGTGAAATGTTGGATGAACGTTGTTGAGTTCTTGGGGCAAATCGAGTCGATAAGCCACCTTACCAATCCTTTCGAGTATCTTGAAAGGACCAACATAGCGAGGGGCAAGTTTTCCCTTTTTACCAAAACGAACCACTCCTTTCCAAGGGGACACCTTGAGTAGAACATGGTCCCCAACGTTATATTCCATTGGTTTGCGTCCCTTGTCAGCATAGCTCTTTTGACGACTTCGAGCCTTGAGTAGGTTATCACGGATTTGGAGAATCTTATTCGTTGCTTCTTGTATGATTTCAGGGCCAGTAAATTGTTTGTCACCAATCTCGTGCCAGCTTAAAGGAGATCGGCATTTGCGACCATATAATGCCTCAAATGGTGCCATTTGAATACTGGAGTGGTAGCTATTGTTGTACGAGAACTCGATCAAAGGTAAATGCACATCCCAACTACCACCAAAATCGATGACACAAGAACGGAGCATGTCCTCTAGGGTTTGGATAGTACGTTCAGTCTGCCCATCCGTTTGAGGATGAAAGGACGTACTGAGATTCAAATGAGTACCCATAGCGGACTGAAAGGTTTGCCAGAGACGCGAAGTAAATCGACCATCACGATCAGAAATGATGTCGAGAGGAACACCATGACGGCGTATGACTTCGTCAGTATATATGCGAGCAAGTCGTTCAACCTTGAAATCTTCACGAATAGGGATGAATTGAGCGGACTTGGTTAAACGATCGATAATTACCCAAATACTATCGTGACCAGAAGGCGTACGGGGGAGTTTGGTTATGAAGTCCATCGCAATGCTATCCCATTTCCAAACGGGGATTTCAGGTTGTTTGAGTAGACCGGAAGGTCGTTGATGCTCGGCTTTGACTTTCGAACAGGTAAGACACTTAGAGACGTATACGGCAATGTCTCTCTTCATACCGAGCCACCAATAGGATGTACGTAGATTATGGTACATCTTGTCAGCACCAGGATGAATTGAGTACTTGGATTTGTGTGCTTCGTTCATAATGAGATCACGAAGATTGTCGCGATCTGGTACCCAGATGCGATCACGACAGTAGAGCAGACCATCAGATTTCGAAGTGAGTAGGTCTTCAGTAGCTCCACGTATTTCTACAGACATGGAAACTTCATTGATAGATGAGTATTGCGCTTCACGAATGCAATTGTGAAGATCGCTCGAGATGTGAAAACAACGAATGTAATCTACATGAGTCTTACGACTAAGTGCATCGGCCACGACATTCGCTTTACCAGGGTGGTAGCGAATCTCACAGTCATAGTCGTTAAGTAGTTCTACCCAACGTCGCTGACGCATATTAAGCTCTTTCTGGTCAAAGATGTGTTGCAGGCTCTTATGGTCAGTGAAAACCACACACTTTGTACCGTATAGGTAGTGTCGCCAAATCTTTAACGCAAAAACAACTGCGCCAAGCTCGAGGTCGTGGGTAGTATAATTTTTCTCATGTATTTTGAGTTGGCGAGAGGCATAAGCGATGACTTTGTCTCGCTGCATGAGAACACAACCAAGACCACGATTTGAGGCATCGCAATACACCACGAAATCATCATTCCCATCAGGGAGAGCGAGAATAGGAGCGTTGCAAAGCAAGCCTTTGAGAGTCCGAAAAGATTCCTCTTGCTCAGGACCCCCAAGCAAAAGGTTTCTCTTTTTGAGTCAACGAAGTGAGAGGAACGATGATCTTTGAAAAGTTCGAGATGAATCGACGGTAATAACCCGCCAATCCTAGGAAGGAACGGATTTCAGAAGGAGATTTAGGCGTCGTCCAATTTTTCACTGCTTCGATTTTGTAAGGATCAACATGGATTCCTTTTTCACTAACAACGTGCCCAAGGAATTGGACTTCTTTGATCCAGAACTCGCATTTGGAAAACTTAGCGTATAAGCGTTCAACACGTAAGAGCTCGAGTATAAGGCGAAGATGACGTTCATGATCGGCTCGAGATTTAGAATAAATGAGAATATCATCAATGAAGACGATCACGAAGCGATCCAAATAGGGCTTACAAACGCGATTCATAAGATCCATGAACACAGCGGGTGCATTGGTCAAACCAAAAGGCATAACCACGAACTCGTAGTGCCCATAGCGAGTGCGAAAAGCGGTTTTGGGAATGTCCTCTTCGAGAACACGAAGCTGGTGATAACCAGATCGAAGATCGATCTTGGAGAAATAGGTAGCGCCTTGAAGTTGATCGAAGAGGTCATCGATACGCGGAAGAGGGTAACGATTCTTGACGGTGAGTTTGTTAAGCTCACGATAGTCGATGCACATGCGAAAAGAGCCATCCTTCTTTTTTACGAAGAGCACCGGAGCACCCCAGGGTGAGGTACTTGGATGAATGAAACCCTTATCGAGGAGTTCTTGAAGTTGCGTAGATAATTCTTGCATCTCAGAAGGTGCAAGACGATAAGGAGCTTTGGCAACAGGAGTCGCACCAGGTACGAGGTCAATACGAAAGTCAACAGATCGAGGTGGAGGAGGACCAGGCAAATCTTCAGGAAAGACGTCAGGGAAGTCGCGCACCACTGGAATATCACTTACGCTTTTTCCCTTGCCCCTTTCTTCCACAACGTGGGCTAAAAAGGCAAAGTACTGTTTGCGTAAGTATTTGTTCGCTTGTGTGCAGGACATCAACTTCAGTCCTCTTGAAGGTCGGTCTCCATAGACGTGCAGAACATCGCCAGATGGAAGGGGTAAACGAACGTACTTCTCGTGACAAGCGATTTCAGCATGGTTCTTCTAAAGCCAATCCATGCCTATGATGACGTCGAAACTACCCAATTGCATGGGTATGAGGTCGATAGTAAAAACGTGCTCGTTAAGAGTAAGGCGACAATCGAGAAGAACGGAATCGACTAAGATGGATTTGCCATTGGCAACTTCGACGGAAAACGACTTAGGTAGCTTAGAGCGTGTGCAATTTAACAATGATTCGAATTCTAAGGACACAAAGCTTTTTTCCGCACCAGTATCAAACAGTATCGAAGCATAAAGATGGTTAACAAGAAACGTACCATTAACGACATCATTGTCGTTGCACGCTTGATTTGCGTTCAGGTTGAAAGCGCGTCCACGAGGAGGTTGTTGTTGCTCTTGATTCCATTGTGGGCATTGAGGACGAAGATGATTAGCATCCCCACATTTGAAACAAGCCCTAGCTGGTCTTGCGTTTTGAGGAGCAGGTGGAGCTTGTTGTGCTTGCTGAGCTTGTGGTGTTTGCTGTTGTTGGTAGCTGCGGCAATATGTGGTATCGTGCCCATAACGGTTGCAATTGGTACAACGACGACACCTGGCATTGGGGGGATGATGAAAGTTACAAGTGGCACACTTGGGGTGAATCCCAGTGTACGACTTTTGGGTGTTATCAGGAGCAACAGGATTTGGGTTAACGGGTGGCACAATTGCGTTGCAAACGGGGTTCGATTGCTTTCGCTTCTTCCCCTATTGCTAGTCGGCTGTTGGGTAATTTAGTTGGCTGGCTTGAATGAAACGGGGTTTGCGGCTTGCTTATCGCGAATGCGATTGTTGTTTAGAGAAGCAGCCAAACGGTAAACAGCTTCGATATTGTCGAGTTTGGCTGCCTCGATCGTATCGCGCATGCTAGAAGGTAACCCATTGATGTATTTCCTTATCTTACGGTCGGTGGTCATAACGAGGTGAGGAACAATGAAGCTAAGTTGCTTGAAGCGAGTAGTGTAGGCTAGGTTCTCATCACCCACTTGCTTTAGAGCCCAAAATTCTTCTTCTAACCTTTGTTGCTCATGCGGAGGGCAAAATTCTTCCATCATGAGGGTCTTGACTTCTCCCCAGGGCAAAGCATAAGCCTCTTCTTTTGAACGGATGTTCCTTTCGTTCGTCCACCACTTGAGAGCTCGGGCTTGGAATACCCCAGTCGCACTACGCGTTTTGAGCTCTTCAGGGCATTCACTGTTGATGAACGTGACCTCCATGCTATCAAACCACTCTAGGGTTGCACGACGAAAAATGTTTAAAGTTAAATGAAACGGGCTTGCGTGCTTCGACCTTAGAGTCGACGGAGGAGTTCGGAGTTTCGGAAGCTCAAATTTCAGTAACGACCTTTAGGACGATGCGCGCAATTTGATTGGCCATGAAGACCATCATCTTCTTCTTGGAGCAAGACTTTGACTTCTTAGACATTTTGGAGTGACGGGAAGACATCTAAGATTCAAAAGAACGAATAGGTGAGACTTGATCATAATGTTTGTTTAAGAAAATTGTTTTCATGAAATGATTCATATAGCATAACGTGTCACATAGCATAAAGGGTTTAACTTGATTCACATAGCATACAAAGGTTTAAACGTCTCATATAGCATAATCATGAATTTCATATAGCATAACGTGAATAAATGAAAGCATTGTAAATTTAGTTTGTTCACGAGAGATTATTATTGTTTTTTATTGCGATAAACGTGCGAAATAAGTGAAAAGTTTGAAATGGATGATCGTTCAAGTATAAAATCACATATAAATTGAGATACATAAAAGAGAGGCTCAATAAAACATTGGATTGTTTCGGGTAGAGAAACGTCGACTATTCCAAAGTAGGTCGAAAGTTCTTTCGAATTAGAGAAAACGTGCTTTGGCCTATAGGTAAGACACTCTCGTCGAGAAGCGATTAACGGTATCTTACCCTTCCAGTTACTACACGTCTCTAATCGATTGAAACAATCGGGACTTTGGCGAGATTGAAAATCGAGGAATGGGACTTAATTGACGAGATGCGGGTTTCACCCCTAACTTGACGATTTCGTACCCTAAATGTGGTTGGTACTCGTCGGGTCAAAATAAAATTTTGACACTTTGACGAGGGTCCACTAGAGTTGAAATGGAAATTATCATTAAGTTGTGGATTTCACTCCTAGCTTAATGGTGTAATTTCGTGCAAAAATAGTTTAAGGTAGAATGAGAGTCGTTTACCAAATTGTGGGTTTCACGCCTATTTTGGTAAAGTCGTCTCGTCTTTTGTTACAAGAGTCTTCAAAATAATCAAAAGTGTATTCGTGTTAGCCTTAGGAAAGGCATGTAAGTTTAACAAACAAGAAGTGTTGCTAGGAAGCATGTAAGGTAGAATGCATAAGTTTTAAACAACAAATAAGAGACAAAGCTCCTAAAACTATAGACTAGGGCAAAGCATTCCTAGTTTTTCCTAATTCCCTATAGTTATGGCTCTGATACCAATCTGTCACACCCCAACCGATGGCGGAAACATCGGGATGAGACGAAGTGTGTAGATTGCAAGAGACTTCATCACACTATGTGACAATATTAATTTAATTCAAATTTCATTTCAAGACTAATTGTCATACAAGATTCAAATAAAATAACAACATTGATTCATGATAAAACATAACAACAAAAATAGATGATTTAATCTAGGTGTGTATCTAGTCCACCCTAAATCTTGTTTCATCTTGCAATATCACTTCATCAATTAACCTGCAACATGTATTAAAATAGAGTTCAATGCAAAAGCAAAGGCGAGTATACAAGTTTTGTTACATAGCATAAATAGAATAAAAAGTGCTCATATCCAACATGATTCGTAATATGTGAGTACTAGTATGCAAATATGGCGTACAATATGTTCAAACCCGAGAATACAACGCATTAAAAGAGCCTAGTCCCAAGAGTTTAGCGGGTGGTAACATGTTTAACTTAACAATACCCAAAAGAATAGCGGCGGGGCGTTAATCCTATAGCGCTATAATTGTTAAGGGAGGCTAGCAAAGTTAATGAGCATATAACGTCCAAGTAGTTTACATAGCATACGAGAATAACAAGTAATCACATATAGTTTCATGTTAAGCATGGATAGAGTATGTTTAAATGAGTTTAAGAGTCATTTGTATGTTATACATGTTGCATCCCAAAATGGTAAAGCGTAAGAGGGATCGAGTATACTCACGATTTTTGCAAGCTTTCCTACTGGAATGTTCCGTGAGTGTTAGTTGTTTAGATTGGAGCACCTTGTCCTCCTACACAAGGAACATAGGTGTGTGAGTTGGGGATAACGGTAGATTATAGATTTGGAGTTTAAAAGTGCAAGAACATAACATAGGAAAATAACCATCCATTACATATGATGTTTAGATGGTATACTTACTAACTTGACAATGACTATTTGTTCATCATAAAGAGTTCGGTTTGTTTATATATTATATAAGTATTACATAGGTCATATTATATCATATATGTCAAGCATGAGGTAGAAGACTAAGGTCTTCATTTAGGCACCTCAAAGTGTCATAGAAATCATACATGAGGTAGGAAGAACAAGCTCCCATTTAGGTACCTCCAATGTTCACCACTACACTTGATGTAAAAACATTCAAGGAGGGTCTTGAACTTACATAAGAAATGAAATGAACAACTATTCTATGAGAAAACATCAAGAAGTGAGTGGATGTTCAAGAAAGATAGCCCAAGCTAGTCTAACCATCACACTTTTACCAAGCTTCAAGCTTGAACAATTCTTGTGGGTAGAACCCTAACTAAAACAGAAAGTTTATGAGGATTAATCCTCTGATTTTAAGTGTCTCAGCCTTGTTTTTAAGCCCAACTAACCATTCATTTGATTATGAGCATTAGGACATAGGTTTGAGATGAGAAAACTCAAGTTTGGTTAAGTTTAACAAAGATTTCATGAAAACAAAAACAATCAGTGGACTTTGGAGCCTTTTTGCCGGAGTTCCAGTGACTTATTTGCTGTGAAAAACCCATGGAATCGAAGCTAAGGTCAAACCAAGCATATAGGAAAAAGAATGGACTAAATCGGATAAGAAATGAGTGAGTTATGCTCACTTTAGTGGAGAGGTAACAATCTGCTCGAATTCATGATAATTAGCTGCGTTTTTGAAGTTTTGAGAGTGATTTGGATGAGTTTGCAAAGTGATTTAAGCTTGGGAATGGCTTGGTATTTATAGGGAAGGGTTAAGGTAGGTTGTGGTTGTATAATTAATGTTAAAAAGTTGTTTAAAATCAATAAAAACACCAAAATCGCGCTAAAATCCGAGTCTGTTAACATTTCAGCGATTTGGGCTAGTCTGGGCAAGTGCTTAAGAATTAAAGGAGCCGAGTTCAAACCATGAGGAGTCCGCGGCCTAGTGGTTAGTGTGTGAGTGTGAGAGGTGGGCTGCCCGGGTTTGAGTCCCGCGGTTGGCACCTATTTATGTTTTAATTTCTTTTTGCCTTAGAGACATGGAACTTTCATGAAGTTACACCAACAGTCCCTGTAGTTGAAGTTTAAGTTATTTACTCAAATAACCCCTTAACTTAAACTAACCAAGTTATGTTTTATAAAAAAAAGAATTATATAGTTTAAACTAACTAGGTTAGTTTACTAACTTTAAAATCTAACGAGTCTAACTAGATTACTATAAAAATAAACTTTTTAAATAACCAAATTTAATTAATTTAATTAATTTAAATAATTTGAATCATTATTTATAACGAATAAAAATCTTTAAACGATTATTCATTTCACGAAACTTTCGAGTTTCACTATTTTACGAGTTTCAACTAGTTTAACGAGCATTGAGCGTAATAACGAATCAGGAGTCTATGATAATATATCGTTCAAACGTGAACATTGCACATAAGTCTAATCACAAACATGAATAAAATAGCTTCGTTTTCATTATGATCAATAGTCTCGAATTACAAATGAAACGAAAGTAGATTACAAAGAGAGTACAAGTGTCTAAATATAGAAGGTACAACACGACTTGCTAAAATAAGAAAGTGAGAAAAAGCGGAGCGTTACAGTAATTGATATAACTTGGAAACAAATATAATTGCGAGACCGCCCTCAATACTGTACAATGGATTTTATTTAAACTTAATTAAACTGGGATTCACTCACCAGTATTTCCCACTGACAAAATGTTTTTAAACTCGTTTCAGGTAACACAATGTGAAAGCCAAATAGAAGCCAGCTGGACAGCATTGAAGGCTTGGAAAAGTGGCAATAAAGTTACCTAAAAAGAAATAGATGCTTTTATTAAATAAAATAGGATTTATTCATATGAAAATGTGTGTACTTAAACTTGGGTTTTATCCCATGTGTTTAATATTATGAAAGTGTGGTATTTTACTCTGATAAAATATTTCTTAACTACGGTCCTGATGAAAATTCCGCTGCCAAAATTAGACAATACCAGATACCACCGAAACTGGCCGCGGCCGCCCGTTCATGTATTTGAATAGGGGGACGGGGGTTGCGACAGCTGACTTTTGATTTTTTGTACCCATTAACCCACTTCATTTCAGGAGTTTCTCAACTTCAAATGATATACGTTTTTAATACACATAGTATTATTCTAAGTTCATCGCAAATTATATAAATTTGTTACCTTTTTGGTTGACCTTATACTGTGCAGCCTAAGAATCAAGTGAGAAGATGAACTCCCCTGCTGCTCCAGAATCCAGGCAAGATTGATGCCAAACGCACTCACTGGCACCGACCTCTTGGCCCAGCATACATAAGAGTGGTCCACTTTTTAACTCACAAGGCCATTTGATTTTGGTTTCATGTAGCTCAACAACTGTTCTATGTTGGTTTATTATGTTTTTGATGGCTTTGATCTATTTGAATTCGTTTGGTAACAATGTTTTCGCATAAATCTATACATATTCATGGTTAAAAGGATTGAGAGATGGTTTTCTAACTTTCTTTCAACTCTTTTGCACTCAAAACCGATAGAATCGGAGCTGTTCTCATCTTCTATTCTTTCTTAGTGATGTGTTGGTTCAAGATCTGGTTTCTATCAAAGAGACTACCGATTTCGGGTTAAACATGAACGATTGTCTGGAACAGTTGACTGATCGGATTAGGGTGATTACTGTTCGATCGGATCACTAGGGTCATGATGAGGATTCTGTTGTTTAGCACGATGTCACGCCGTCTTGATCGACACTTGGTTCACTCGCCAACCGTTTAACGCACTGTTCAACGCTTACGCTATCAATCTGTAATCAGGCTAATCTCAGACGCGCTCCCTTCAATCCAACCAAGTTGTGTTTACTTGCTGAACACTGACTGTGAGTATACTCGAACCCTTTTTATCGCATTTTGGGTGTAACATACGTTCCTATCAATCAAAGTTATCAAAACGAATTATTCAATCACACTGTTTATCACTTGCGAATAACTGTTATGCATATTTACACGTGATGCTAGTTACATATGTGTTAGGACTTATACTCGCGAGGTCCCGCCTTAACTAGTATAGTACTATAGAACCCGACGGGGTCTAGTTAGGATGAATAGCAATCGCAATCGCAGCTCGAGAGACTTAGCTGGTAGTATCAGTCTTGTATGCATGTATGTTGAGGTATCTCGTTTATGTATTTGGTAATTCGCAGCACTTTTAACTATTTACGCTACTCTATCAAAACTTGTATACTCGCCAATACTGTTGTATTGACGTTGTTTTAATGTATGTTGCAGGTTTAGTCGCAGTCTACATCAAATCAAGCTAGGAAGTCTAGAAACTCACCTAAAATCTAGGTTGTCGGATTTGTATTGTTCGAGAGGACAAGAAATATGTGATAACTCATGTGATTATATTGATTGTTAGTATGGGATAACAAATGTAATAAATACTGTCACTTTATAGTTGTTATGGATTCTCTTGAGCAATCTGATTCGCCTAGTGTCGCGCCCCGATGATTCCGCCATCGGTTGGGGTGTGACAGATTGGTATCAGAGCCATAACTATAGGGAATTAGGCCAGACTTAACTTAGTCCGGGTCGATGTCTTAGTAACGACCTAGTCTATAGTCTAAGTATCAACGGACCGACTCGTGCGGATCCAGTAGAATTTGTACGGGCCTACTTGATACTCTCGTTCGAATCCGCTAAAACTACGACTTGTGTGAACACCGCATACTACAACTTCACACGAAGAGCCTTTCCTAAGGCTGGAACATTACTTAGCGTTCCCTAAGGCCAACACAGTACACACGTTTTCGAAAATATTCGCATAACACAACCGAGTGGTCCGGTCGAGATCAGGCGTGAAAATCGAGAACTCTCGATAAGATCGCTCACTCAGCGCATTTTTCTAACACGAGAACTTTTCGTCGAGCTATGAGTGACATCCATAACTCAACGAAAGTCTCCATTTCAAAATCTAATAGAACTCCCCAATTTATTCGAAGAGCACAACCACAGTTAGGAGCGAAGTTATTAAGTCAGGGGTGAAACCCGTATCTTAATAAACCGCTCCATTCCCTATAAAATGGTTTTCAAAAGCTCTCGCCAAGGACTCGACTATAACGATAGCTCGAGCCACACGATGACTAGGAAGACGAATGCCATGAGCTGCAGCCCAGTGGAAGCATAAGTCTTCTAGGGCAACGCGCGTGCACGAACTTGTTGGGTATAGTTGGGTTACCTTGGGCAGTCAACGCCTAAACACCCGAGGCACTCTACCTGACTTGCAGATTTTACGCCTTACTAAATTTACTTGCGCTTATGTGGCTACGATTTAAAACTTTACGCTTTATCGATTTCTCGATTTATCGATTTTCGCTCCCTGCTTTATAAACGCACAACTCGCACAACCATCGCAATCTAAAAACGAAAAACGAATGTTCACTACAAAACTAATGCCTAATTACTCGCTTACGCTCTCGCTCTCTCCCTCTTCATCGCGTCCTCGCGTATTCTACACCGATATGTATGTGTGTAAGTATAAACTACAACTATTTATATGTGCAAAACGAATAAATTGTGTCAGAACTTAGGAATCTCGTGTCTCCTATGTGGCTCCTATGTAAAATCTAATATATAATACTCGCAACAAGTTTTGATCGTGCTTAATCGCATCGCAAAACTCAAAAATCATTATGATCGAATCTCACTCCGAATCTCTCTTTGTCTAGATGTCTTCAAACGACTCTACCTCGAGACAAACAGCTAGGAGAAGAGCCAAACGAAGCCCCAAGAAGAGGATTGTCTTGCTCGTGGCCAAGGAAGTGGCCAAGGTCATTCCTCAGATTGTCGCTCAAGTGCACTCTCTCAGCAACTCTCGAACCTCGAAAGACTCTAAGACGGAAGCGCCGCAATCTGCTTTCCACTACAAACACTTTAAAGCCTGTGACCCGATGGAGTTCACGGGTGAAGGAGGTGTGTCCCAGCTACTACAGTGGTTCGATTCTATCGACGTTACCCTTCGTCAGAGTGGGTGTCCCGATAGTTTCCGTACTACTTGCGCTACCAGAGTATTTCAATCGTGAGCACTCGACTGGTGGACGGCCGAACGTAACAAACGTGGGATCTCTGCAGCTTATGCCCTCTCTTGGGATGAGCTGAAGGAGCTCATGAAGAAAGAGTACTGCCCTCCCCACGAAGTCCAGAAACTAGAAGACGAATTTTGGATAATCAAGCAAGTCGAAGGTGACAATACTGGCTACACCGCAAGGTTTAAACAGCTTAGCATAATCTGCCCAAGTAAAGTCAACACCTCGGAAAAAGCCATCACGAAGTACGTTCGCGGCTTACCTGAATGTGTGGGCGATTTTTTCGAAGTTGCAAGACCCGCTACCAATGAAGAAACCTATCGCTTGGCCGCAGAAATCAACGACAAACGAGTCTTGGACGGATTTTTCTCCAAGAATCCTGTCAAACAAACTCATTAAGCAATCGTCATCGACTCTTCCGACGATTCCTCCGACGATTCTACCGACGATTCTCCAGGTGATTCCTCGGACGAATCCTCCGACGCCAATGCACCGCTTGAGGAAGCTCAGCCCAGCCGCAAACGAAAGACCATGAGCCCAAACTCTTCAACAACTGAACTGTCGCAACCAGAACCTCTCCAAGCAATTCCAGTTCACTTGAAGCGCGACTACAACGGAACTCATCCCCTGTGTCTCATGTGTACGTATCATCACCCGCCAGAAGCTAACTGTCGCTTTTGCGCAAATTGCAACTGGTATGGTCATCTTACCCAGCACTGTCGCACGGGGCCGCGGACTTGAGGAATTCCAGCAACAATCGCAGTCTCTGTAGAAGTCCTCCACCGCAACATTAGTTATGCTTCCAATGTTGTTGTAATGATACGATTTTTTGCCGTTAATTTCTTTTGCATGTTGGACTTGTTCTATTTCTCGACGCAATGTGGACTCTATTTATCTCTCACTCTCTCGCACTCACGCACGGACTATATATTAGCACTATATACTATATAATGTGTTTTACCCCTACTATGCGTTCTTGAAGCGAGTTGCGATATACGTGCAAGGGACAACTTAATCACGGGTGCACACGGGATTATGTTGGTCAGTGCACGGGGATCGTAATAAGTTTCAATAATGCCATAATGTTAAAAGCATGGTTAAGCGTGGTGAATACGCCGCTGGTACTTCCTATATATAAGCGTCTTGACCATGTCGACACAGTGTGACATCTATTCACGGGACAGAGGAGTGTGGTGGAAGCATGGTGGATACGCCGCTTGTACTTCTTATATATAAGTGCTTCGCCATGTCAACCAATGACTTGTGAAGAAAGTGACATACAAGTTGAACGTTACTAGACCAAGTATACTATTAACTTTATTTTTGACACACTACACTACATCGCAAGGCGTAACAATCTCAATCGCAACTCAAAGCGTGTAATCGCTAGACTTCTCGTAAGTCAACATGCTCGCAATCGCAATCTCAATCGCTTATTGGGTGTTCGCTCTATCGCTTGTGTATCACACTATCGCATATCGTGGGTATCACTCTATCGCTTGTGTATCGCTCTATCGCTTGTGTATTGCTCCATCGCTCATCGTGTATCGCTTAACGTTTATCGCCATCGCTATCGCTTACCGTTATTTATGTTATCTGTGTTATGTTAGCACACATGACCTCGCTTCACGAGACGAAACTGATAGGGTTAAAACATGGTGGATACGCCGCTGGTACTTCCTATATATAAGTGTTTTAGCCATATCAGCAGATTTTCGTGGAAAAAGGGCCATGTGGGGCTTAATGTCAGTTGAAACTTGTGGTGTCGTTTAATCTAATCAAATCGCATATTCATATCGCTTGCAACGCATCGATCGTCGCCTATCGCTAGTCGCTTATCGCTCATCGATTTCGCTTGTCGCCGTCATCTTCGCTTGTTATGTTTGTTTTGTGCTAACAATTATCGCGTACCGCTTATCGCACTCGCTCGTGTCACTAAACTGAGTTCGAAAACGACTTCATCACTCAGTTCGCCTTCCAAGACTTGATCCAACCCTTTCTCGTTTGGATCGAGTCATCGCAAATCTGTCTGTACTATGTCGACACGTATGACACTGCCTCACGAGACGGAAGCCATATGGTTAAAACGTGGTGGATACACCACTGGTACTTCCTATATATAAGCGTTTTAGCCATATTGTCGAACTTTCATGGAAAAGTGCCACGCGGGGCCGACCGTAAAAATTAAATATTTGGTATTATTAAAAAGCTTTGTTTACACAAAGTTTAAACCGACCCTTTTCTTACAAAACCTTTTTTTTCTAAAATTTGATCAAAACCTTTGTACAAAACGAGATTATCTTGTAACGATGGTGTGACAATCGACTCGAGTTACTGCCGCATGACGAGAAAATTTCTTAAAACGAGTTTTAAACACCCTAAAGATCTATTAGTAACCTAATAAAACCCCACTCATAGCGCTGGTGTGAACATCTGTAAGACCCTAATACGTAATTGACGAAACGTCACAGCGGAAATTCGTGCCATAAAATTTCTTTCATTATAAACTTCTTGCCTTACTTGAAGGTCCATTTTAAAATAACTCTTTTACATTAAAATCATCAACCGAACTCATTTACGAAATAAAAGCATAACTTATTTACCACATTACACACTCAAGCATTCCCGTACAATCTCACTTGTGACTCGATCTTCAATCTCTACTCCCCGATGATCCTTTATAACATTAGCTCACATTATAAATATAAACAAAGATTCATCCTCGTATACTTTTCATTTCGTTATACTTTTACATTTGAGCATTCCATCCGAGCATCAAACCCCTGGTGTGTAACAACCCTCATTAAAAGTCCTATTTATTTTATTATTTTATCTAATAGGAAACCCTAATTGAGACACCCAAGTAATTCTGCACAAACCCTAAAAATTTCAGAACAATCAGAATCAGGATCAGGGCCCCTAAAACTCAGGGGGGGGGGGTATTCCCTACTTAACGATTATCCTTATAAAACGCTGTCAAAATTGAATTTCTCGATTCCGTCGACTCAGCAGGCCTACACCAACACGTGGCAAGCCTATAACCATTTTGTGTCCCTTACGGACCGTAAGGTATAAGGCTTACGGTCCGTAAGCTATGTCAAATTCGTATATAAATAGCAGGCATTGGCACTTGATATTCTGCGTTCGTTCGACGATCAAATTCAATCTGTACGTTGAGTTATAGTCGAAACAGTCTCAAAATCACTAATTAGTATAGCGGGGTGCTACTACGATACAGGGTATTAACTCGATCGCTGCTACGATTCAATGTCCGATCGATGGAAACTATCCGATGGATGTTTTAGTACTATCCTTTGTCATTTGTCGTGATTCCGACAGGATGTTTGAGTACCACCCGAACTCGGGGAATACTCTGTCATTCGTTGTGAATCCGATGGATGTTTAAGTGATTGCACTTTGTCATTCGTTGTGAGGGTTTTAATCTCGTGAGTTATCGTAAATGCTGTATTAAGTTACCTACCTAGTTCGTGTACATTAGGTTACAAGACTAATCAATAGGCTAAGCTCTACCTGCATAAATCTGCAATATCAAGGCTAACCAGTAGACTAAATTCTGTCCGTATGAATCTGCATGTTTATAAAGTGAGTCATTCTCTTTTTATCAAATTACTTTCCAAATCATGTTTATTTTCAAAGATTATAATTACAGTGATTAAGTTTATGTAATCACCAAGTTACAGCCGGTATGTGGGCTTTTGTATACATTACTTGATAACCGTCACTATTGGACAACGAGTTAGCCAATGAGTGATATGACCATAGTCACAGACACCATCGGGCAAAGAGGCTACCGATGGATGTTCGAGTGACAAGTACTGTGGGTAGTTGGTTTGATATCTGGAAACATTGTAATCTCCCTTAATACTGTAAATTATAACAAATGTTTTCTAGTTATACTTTGCAGTGATTAAGTCTTTGCCAATCTTTAAGAAGCAAATGTAAAAACTCTTAATGCTGTAAATTATAACAAACGTGTCATTTTAAGTAAAATGAATGAACTCACCAGTATTTCCTGCTGACAAAACCTTTTTAAAACGCGTTTCAGGTAATTACAGTAGATTGGAGTAAGAGATGGATATGGCACTGAAAGGCATCAAGAAGTGGCTTATTTTATTAATTAAATTAAATTAAGAAATATTGTTTTATGTAATCAAATTTATTTTTATTAAAGCTACCATTGTAAAACATGGGTTTATCCCATCTATTTAATAAATAAAATCCGGTTTTTTCTAAACTCTGATATTTTTCCTAACTCACGGTCCTGATGAAATTTCCGCTGCAATATTTTTCAAAATAATCACCGGTACCACTGGGCTGTTCGCGACTCCCGATTCCGTCCAGGGTGGGTCGGGGGCCGTGACAGAAGGTGGTATCAGAGCCACTGCTTTAAGCCTTTAGGTGTTGTGACAATAATACCTAAGTTCATATAAAAAAAGTTAGGAGATTGCTATTAACTGGTAGCACACATGATATCATTTAGACTTGAACTTAAGAAAAGATGCCTTAGTATAAACTTCAAGATAAGCTAAGTACTTATGTGAATAAATTATGATGGGTTTTTTTTTATGCCATAAGAATGGTAATTAAAATATTGCAAGATATGATAAATAAGCAATAACACTTAGTTACTATTAATTCTTGCTTATTGATATTACTTGGTCTAGAATAAAGATATGTTATGGAAATACAAATTTCCTTGATTCTGGATAAAATCCTTAATGAAAGAGGCACTTTTAAAAAGATACTATTTATGGGAAAAAGAAAATTTTCTCCGGCAAGACTGGGTATGATGTAGCAGACTCTCCAGTTTGTCCGGATATACTGAAGTTACCGCTCCGGCGAGAACCGGATAAGACGGGGTATATAATATGTCAAACAAGTGACAAGATTTCCCTAAAATAGTATCATGACCAGATATCTGACTGGTTTTTTTGGAAATATGAATCTGTTAAATACAATGACCTGATAGATGGTATGTTTATTTCAGCATGTGAAATATATGATTATATAGATATATATATCTATAAGAAATTCCAAAAGTTAATTTGGAATAAAGCACAAGTATCTGTGTCTAGATTTCTTTATTAGGAATCTCTTTTCCGATATCAAACATTATTTCGTTTGATCATCTGTCTCATAGCTCATGTGATAAAATAAACAATGGAAACCCTTTAAGTTAAAACGCCATCAAAAGAATTTCTAACGCGTTACCATAAACCATTAACGCAAGTAAGAAGCATGTAAAGTTGTAATAAGGTACAAGAAAACACATGAAAATTAATTATAAGTCCACAGAAGTTGAAATATATCACACACAACTTTTCGAGGCAATACCTTTGAAAAATATAATTGGGCACAATGACACCAATACTAATTCCATCAGTAGAAAAACTATTAATAAAAAAGAAGCACTTTGCCATATGATCCTACAACCGACATAAATATCGCTGAGGTACGTTGTAACAAGATTTCACAATCATCGGTGCACAGTCTAATCAGAGTCATAATTATTATCACTGAAAAAGGAGCCACATACCTCTGCAAATTCCCTATTTTATTTTTATTCGACATTCCCTGGTAATTTCACTTAACAACGATTATCACCCGAAATTCCAGATAAAAGTTCTTATATTTCTTTCGTTGAAATTCTGACTTTTGCATATAATAAATTAATTTTCGTGTTTCTACTTCCCCTAATAGTCATCATACCATGAGGATTTCTTTCATAGTAGCGAATATTGATCTATTTTATTTCCTGGTAAATTCATACATTACACATGCACTGTTTGTTGCGCATGTGATTCATTTGATTTATAAAGACCACTGAAGGGCTTCATTCTGATTTGTTATTTTATCCAAACTCAAATATCATTCCGCTTTTTGTACTGTGAACCGCATTATTGCAAAACAATAACTCCTTGATATCGAGTCAATGAAATTCTTGAAAAATTTAATTTTCTTTGACATACATAGTTTCTATTGTGACCATGTCCGAACTTTCTTATTAAAACTTGTTTTGTTTAAAATCAAATTATTTGACTTGCTCACATTACATATTCATTTCAAGATCCCATATGATGGATGGAAACTATCATATTCAAAATAGTCCCAACAAGCACTTCAATTGTTTTGAACCATAATAGGCTTGTTTAAAATCTTCGACTCCATTGAATCATTTCTTTGATCACGATCACCTTGTACTAACGTTTTCACAAAATTTAAAGCTTACACTAATCTCGTTTATATATATCATATACGGATTTAATTATTTATATATTTATAAAAGCCATCTTAACACAAATCGTGTGTTAAGATAATGATACACAAATTCTTGTCATATTTCAGTGTATCTCCTAATGACTCTTACAACATCAATCTAGCATTTCGTGATAATTATTGCTTTAACATCTTCAATCGAAAAACATTATATAAAATAAATTATATATGGAAACTTACATAAATGATTACCTAATTTACAAAAATAGTATTACTATATTCTTATTAAACCATTGAGGTGAAGAATTTATATTTTTATATATATGTATAAAAAAATTATGTTTGAGTTATACTCTCATTTAAGTGTATGTTTAGATATTTATTACTAATATCAGTTTTATTATTAGTAAGAAAATATTAATAGTAATAAGTTAGTATTATTTTAATACTAGGGTTATTGTCAGGGGCAGGAATTGAATAGCCTAGCCTTAGTTAGGCATGGACTGACCACCTATGCTTAAACAAGGCAGCACTAACCAATGTCCAACCATGATAATGACTAATATTAATAGTAATAAGTTAGTATTATTTTAATACTAGGGTTATTGTCAGGGGCAGGAATTGAATAGCCTAGCCTTAGTTAGGCATGGACTGACCACCTATGCTTAAACTAGGCAGCACTAACCAATGTCCAACCATGATAATGACTAGTTAATATATATAAATTAAGTTATCATATTTATTTAGTAAATTTTAATTATATATAAAAATATTTTACTTTGTACTATAAAGAGAAGACATATTTTCATAAAACAATACAAGAATTAGAGGGACGAATAAAATTATATAAATAATTGTCTATCACATGTTTTGTGGTAACTATGTACAGTAACACTTTAGCAAGAAAATGACCATATAAGAATAATATGGTAGTTATCAATTACGTTGGGTTAGGGGAACATTGTACTATATAAGAATAGTCTTCGTTTTCACTTATTTACAACATTTATAAAAACATTCACAACGTTATATGGTTTCAAAATAAAAATAAGTAATCACATAGAATCAACTCATTAAGTAATATATATTTTCAAATTATTTTACAAATACTTTTTGTACAATAAATATTTTTACACCTTTAATTTTCATTTAACGTTATAAATAATAGTGATTTCTTTTACAAAATAATAATACTAAAATATTTTGTAATGTAATAACTTCATTGCGGTATTTTGTAATATATATATTACATAGTTATTTTACATAGTATAGTAAAATACTAAAATAATATTTATTTAAAAGTGGCGACCATAGTAAAAATACGTAACAAATAATATATATTACATTTGCTTTACAAAAATGGTTGGTCATGCCAAAACAACCTTTTCTTATTATATTTCGATCTCTAGGACATAGTATGAAAACTATGGTCACTAATAGTGTACTATTACATTATTTCACAATTAAAACAATTTGGAACTCCAAACAATGATACACTAACTCTATTGTCTTTTGATGAATCTTTGCAATTCACTCATCTCAACACTTTGATTTTCTCATATCATAATTCAATATTTGACAAATCATTTTTCATGCTTTTATTTCATTTAGAACCTGTCAATTCTAAAGTCTTCCTCAGTTGCCAATTAAAGTAAGCTTTCTTTTGACAAAGAATTTTATTGATTCTAAAAAGTCCTTCACATTCATTTTAAAATATCTATTGATCATATATCTTTTGGCTTGAACCTAGTCACATTGGAAATTATATCATTTCATCTCATTCAATTGTCATCGATTTCTTGAACTAATTCAGTTGAACCATTGAATCCTACCTATGGTACAACTCGTATTCACAAAATTAGATATTTTAAATTCTGTGTCATCTATCTTAAAATTATTTTTATTGACTAAAATGTGACATAAGTCTAAAAGAAATATCATAACCAAATCTCGAGGACGAGATTTTTATTAAGGTGGGGAGAATGTAACAACCCTCATTAAAAGTCCTATTTATTTTATTATTTTATCTTATAGGAAACCCTAATTGAGACACCCAAGTAATTCTGCACAAACCCTAAAAATTTCAGAACAATCAGAATCAGGATCAGGGCCCCTAAAACTCAGGGGGGGTATTCCCTACTTAACGATTATCCTTATAAAACGCTGTCAAAATTGAATTTCTCGATTCCGTCGACTCAGCAGGCCTACACCAACACGTGGCAAGCCTATAACCATTTTGTGTCCCTTACGGACCGTAAGGTATAAGGCTTACGGTCCGTAAGCTATGTCAAATTCGTATATAAATAGCAGGCATTGGCATTTGATATTCTGCGTTCGTTCGACGATCAAATTCAATCTGTACGTTGAGTTATAGTCGAAACAGTCTCAAAATCACTAATTAGTATAGCGGGGTGCTACTACGATACAGGGTATTAACTCGATCGCTGCTACGATTCAATGTCCGATCGATGGAAACTATCCGATGGATGTTTTAGTACTATCCTTTGTCATTTGTCGTGATTCCGACAGGATGTTTGAGTACCACCCGAACTCGGGGAATACTCTGTCATTCGTTGTGAATCCGATGGATGTTTAAGTGATTGCACTTTGTCATTCGTTGTGAGGGTTTTAATCTCGTGAGTTATCGTAAATGCTGTATTAAGTTACCTACCTAGTTCGTGTACATTAGGTTACAAGACTAATCAATAGGCTAAGCTCTACCTGCATAAATCTGCAATATCAAGGCTAACCAGTAGACTAAATTATGTCCGTATGAATCTGCATGTTTATAAAGTGAGTCATTCTCTTTTTATCAAATTACTTTCCAAATCATGTTTATTTTCAAAGATTATAATTACAGTGATTAAGTTTATGTAATCACCAAGTTACAGCCGGTATGTGGGCTTTTGTATACATTACTTGATAACCGTCACTATTGGACAACGAGTTAGCCAATGAGTGATATGACCATAGTCACATACACCATCGGGCAAAGAGGCTACCGATGGATGTTCGAGTGACAAGTACTGTGGGTAGTTGGTTTGATATCTGGAAACATTGTAATCTCCCTTAATACTGTAAATTATAACAAATGTTTTCTAGTTATACTTTGCAGTGATTAAGTCTTTGCCAATCTTTAAGAAGCAAATGTAAAAACTCTTAATGCTGTAAATTATAACAAACGTGTCATTTTAAGTAAAATGAATGAACTCACCAGTATTTCCTGCTGACAAAACCTTTTTAAAACGCGTTTCAGGTAATTACAGTAGATTGGAGTAAGAGATGGATATGGCACTGAAAGGCATCAAGAAGTGGCTTATTTTATTAATTAAATTAAATTAAGAAATATTGTTTTATGTAATCAAATTTATTTTTATTAAAGCTACCATTGTAAAACATGGGTTTATCCCATCTATTTAATAAATAAAATCCGGTGTTTTCTAAACTCTGATATTTTTCCTAACTCACGGTCCTGATGAAATTTCTGCTGCAATATTTTTCAAAATAATCACCGGTACCACTGGGCTGTTCGCGACTCCCGATTCCGTCCAGGGTGGGTCGGGGGCCGTGACATGGTGAGATTACAATATTGTACCTGCATTACTCTTCATTCTCAAGGCACATTAATAATAATTTCAATATTCAAGCCTATTGATACCTTGCGTACATACATACATACATGCATACTTACATACCTACATACCTACTTACGTACATACATACCCGCATACGTTTATACATACCTACTTACATACATACAAACATATATATACTTACATACATTCACACATTTCTGTATACGTGCATAAGTTCATACATATCTACCTACATACACATGAACATATATACATACCTAGATACATACATGCATACATACTTACATACATACATACATACTTTATTCCTTTGTGTACATTCAATCACATCTAATACATACGTACATACTTTCATATATGTATACTCATACATCTATTTACATACACCCTAAAACATACATGCAAACATAAGCACGTCTATACGTACATGCTTACATACTTACATATAGTTATAAAATGCATATAACGTAGTTAGATATCCTTCACACAAGTTTGGAGTTGAAGAATGCGAAAAATATGAAAGAACCAGCGATTGGCGCAAGAAGAAACCCATCTGGCGCAACCTTGTGCCAGTTCTGGCGCAATACAGAAGACATCAGTCAGGGGCGCAACCTTGTGCCAGGGGGGCGCAACCTTGCGCCTGGTTCAGACCTGCAACTTTCAGCTTAACGAATTTTTACAATTTTGGTCATAACTTTCTCATTTCTTGTCCGTTTAACCTCCCGTTTCTTCCCACATGGCCGTAAATTCGTCCTCTATCATAAGGACTCAAAATCTAACATCCGGATTAAGGAAATTTCTTAACCTATAAGCTTTCGGCTAAATATTCAATTACGAATTATTCGACCCGTTCATGTTTTTAATAAACAACTCCTATGTTTATTCCCAAAACTCACATGAACATTATAACTATAAAACTTTTACATTATCCGGAGTGCCGTACATGGGGTTTATGAACCCGATTCCCGGTATATGTTAAACTTATTCGTTTCAATCAATTTTACGTAATTGAACTTTATTAGCACAATTTCCTTACACGAAATTGTTCCCTTTAGTCATAACTCAAAACCGAGTCTTTTGACTATTTTTCCACGTCCCCGTTTCCCAATTAGCGTACTTATGTGCAATTCTACCCATTACCCGGTTGTAATACCGTAGCCATTCCTTACACTTTATTCCGTTATAACAATAAGACCTCATCTTGACCCGTTATATCTACTTAGCGAAAATTATCGATTTCATACAACCAAATCCATATTTGACTTCAAACATCATGCTTAATTAACTAAAATGCTACATTACTTAAACAAACTAAGAAGTGATTCCGTAAATCACTTACCTTATGCGTCCGTATTCGCATCCGCTTCCTTGTCTCCTTTTGACCCGTTGCCTTCCTTGCTTGAGTCCATCTCAACATGATCCCTATGCTTTCATGTCATCACAATCACATTCTCGTTAGCATACATGATTGTACATATTAACGATCACATCATTTGCATAACTCACACGTGGCTCTTTCTTAGTCACCTATAACAAGCATAAGGCATATACCCAAAATCACATATTTTCAATTTCATATAGTTCATCATGTCATCATATTAGGCTATCACAATGACATTATATACACTTCATACTCATTATGTAATATGCTTACAACCACATGATCAATCAATTACATACTAATGCTTTCATGATCCCATAATAGACGACCGTATTTAGAGTAAATAATCAACATGACTCTACCATCCTTACTTGCTATATATCAACACCAATTTCATTTCATAATCCCAACTAAACCATCCACTAAGCACATAATGTGTACCATACAATGCAAGTGAACAATGCAAGACACTAGTGCACATCTCTACCCAAACGAGAAATCAACAAAACCTCCACATGGATTCAATCTTACACATGTTCCTTGTGTAAGTTTACTAACAATTTAATCATTTACGCATTATATGCATATTCATCCACTACTTGCATACATTTTCACATAATATTGTCATTTAGTCATTTCATCAAACGCTTGGCGTGCGTACTACTATCTAAGCATAATGTACAAGTAGTCCATGCCTAATCTTCCTAATTCATACACAATTCATCAAATCTTCTTGCTAATCAACAAGTATCATTAACAAGTAAACATCAACATATTAACACCACATTTCTTTCAATTCATCTCACAAGAATTCATCATATCCATCATAATACATCAACAATCAATAAGAATTGAATATGGATGATCATTCAAGTCATCATCCTTACCAAAACAAATGGGTTTCACCTCTAAACATCAAATTAACCCAAACCATGCATAATCTATGTTCTATATGATGATTCTAACACATACTCATGCTCAATTTCATACAAATCCATGGATTAAAACATAACCCACTTCATAAAAGATCATCAATCTTAGTTTTAAAACATACCTTATGATCCCCTTGCTAAGGTGATCATTAATTCATGTTTGGTTGTGAATTTGAGCTTCGATTCACCCTTCAATTTGAAGCTTCTTGAAGAACTAGGGTTTGAACCCCTTGTTCTTCTCCAGAACACTCCACGCACACACACAAACACATGATGTGTGTGTTGTGTGTTTAATTCTTGTTTTATAAAACATTAGTTTTCCCATCTTACAATTTAGCCCCTCGTGTTCACCACTTAAATATAATTGCCACAAACTTTCGTCAGTTAATAGTTTTGACTACCCATTTAACTAGGTTAAATAGCCTAGTTATTTATTTCATGATATGTCCTATAGGAACATACGACAAATATAAACATTCGGGTTTTGGGGTGTTACAACATCGAAACAGTTTAACGCCGCACTGTGGGAAGATTTTTCATAAACAAGTTTCTTCGAACCTTTTCGAATTAATCAACTTTTCGAGAATTCAAAATACTTTTGGATCGCTTTTTTGTGTGTTGCTATCTTTTGTATACGAATCGTCTTACTCGCCGCCATCGCCAGTCATCGCAACACTCTCGCTCGTCGAATGTCAATCGATCGCTCGCTTATTTTTGACGCTTTTAATCGTTACTCCCACTCGCATCGATCATCGCAACCCTTCTTGTGGATTAATTTCGGGACTAAATTTCCTAAAACAGGGGAGACTGTAACAACCCGCACATTCGTGCGTTGTTACTACTCGTTATACTCATTACGCCTAGCACCAGAGATTCGAATCATAATGTAGTTATATCGCATACATCGCTATTTCGCAGTATTTTCGCATATTACGCATACTTTATCGCTATAACACATCACATCGCACGTACTAACACTCACGATGACGTTGAGTGAGGACCTATTCTACCCTCCTCGATAGCCGTGATGTGTCGCAACGCAACGCATATTTGAAACGCGCAACTCGATTATCGCAACACAGACTTTGAAATATGGATATTTATACGACCCTCTGTGACTAATTATAATGAATATATGAATGTGGGTGAGAAAATGTGTAACCAAACTATCGCAATGCTTAACGAACAAAATGAAACATCGAAACACAATTCGCCGAAGACCACCGATCGAGTGACTGATCGATCGAATGGCCAACCGATCGGATTGCCACCCGATCGGACAGCCACCCGATCGGATTGCCATCTGATCCATGGCACTCCACCTCCTTCTCTCCTCATCACCTATAAATAGCCCTTGTCACATCGCTATTCAAGTGATGTGACAACTCCCACTCGACCAACACGCTTTGGGGCTATTTTCTCTTGATTTATCACGATTCTTGTAAGTTTCTACCTCAAATCTTGTACTTCTATGATCTACACACACTTCTTCATCATTTTCACCTTTGAATCTTAACTTTTAACCGTGAAATCAGTGGATTTGAGGTGTTATAGGATGATGTCATCATGGAGTTCTTATGAACTTCAAGTCTTGGCCTCATTCCACCAAGAACAACTCAGATCTGAAGGATGTCCACAAGATTCAACAATGTTTTCGCATAAATCTACACATATTCATGGTTAAAAGGATTTAGAGATGGTTTTCTAACTTTCTTTCAACTCTTTTGCACTCAAAACCGATAGAATCGGAGCTGTTCTGATCTTCTACTCTTTCTTAGTGATGTGTTGGTTCAAGATCTGGTTTCTATCAAAGAGACTACCGATTTCGGGTTAAACATGAACGATCGTCTAGAACAGTTGACTGATCGGATTAGGGTGATTCCTGTTCGATCGGATCACTTGGGTCATGATGAGGATTCTGTTGTTTAGCACGATGTCACACCGTCTCGATCAACACTGCAAAACTTTCAAAACAATCAGGTGCAAATGACGATCAGGTCGTTAGGACGGATTGTCGTCCCATCGGATTGCCACCCGATCGGACAGCCATCCGATCGGCTTACACTTGGTTTCCCACTTAAACTATTATTTCAACTTTTCAAAGTTTTGAACGTCGAACGGATTGCCGTCCTATCGGATTGCCATCCGATCAAATGACCATCCGAGCAGGTGACGTTTGGAACTTCGACAACTAAACAATTTTCAACATGATCAATGTATAGACAATTCCAACGGATTGCCACCCGATCGGATTGCTATCCGATCGAGTGACAACCCTGCTGTGAACTTGTTCACACTAAGTGTCCTACCAATCGGATTGCTACCCAATCGAACGACCGTTCGATCGATCGACCGTTCGATCGATCGACCTGAAGGGTAGAGATACTTCTCCGTTTTCAAAATGCTACAACAAAAACTTCAAAGCCATCATACACAAACACATCCTTACCAAACAAGATGTCAATCCAATCGAATGGCCATCCGATCGCTTGGTTCACTCGCCAACCGTTTAACGATCTGTTCAACGCTTATGCTATCAATCTGTAATCAGGCTAATCTCAGACGCGCTCCCTTCAATCCAACCAAGTTGTGTTTACTTGCTGAACACTGACTGTGAGTATACTCGAACCCTTTTTATCGCATTTTGGGTGTAACATACGTTCCTATCAATCAAAGTTATCAAAACAAATTATTCAATCAAACTGTTTATCACTTGCGAATAACTGTTATGCATATTTACACGTGATGCTAGTTACATATGTGTTAGGACTTATACTCGCGAGGTCCCGCCTTAACTAGTATAGTACTATAGAACCCGACGGGGTCTAGTTAGGATGAATAGCAATCGCAACTCGAGAGACTTAGCTGGTAGTATCTGTCTTGTATGCATGTATGTTGAGGTATCTCGTTTATGTATTTGGTAATTCACAACACTTTTAACTATTTACGCTACTCTATCAAAACTTGTATACTCGCCAATACTGTTGTATTGACGTTGTTTTAACGTATGTTGCAGGTGCAGTCTACATCAAATCAAGCTAGGAAGTCTAGAAACTCACCTAAAATCTAGGTTGTCGGATTTGTATTGTTCGAGAGGACAAGAAATCTGTGATAACTCATGTGATTGTATTGATTGTTAGTATGGGATAACAAATGTAATAAATATTGTCGCTTTATAGTTGTTATGGATTCTCTTGAGCAATCTGATTTGCCTAGTGCCGCGCCCCGATGATTCCGCCATCGGTTGGGGTGTGACACAATGGAGTGACTTATTGACTTTTTCCCTCACATAAGAATTTCATATCAAACATTTTTTTAACTTTTCAAAAAGTCAATAAGTTAATAAGTCACTAAAATAAGCAATCCCAAGCACCCCCCTAAATCAACTGGACATTGCAATAAAAGTTGGCTTTCTTGTGTTTATTTGGGCCTAATACACAAATATTATGCAACACTTTAAAAAAATCTGGAGGCTCTGTTTTTTGGAGGACCTAGGCTCGTGCCTTGATTTGTAAGCTTGTAGAGCCGGCTCTACGCATCGCATAAGGCTTCATGGGCAGCCGTTCCTATCTCCCCCCTCTCACAATCCTCGCCTATGGAGATGATTTTCTCACATTCTCTCTTCTCGTCATGTCCTTCCCCGCCATTTATTTGTCTTCCACATCAATTCAAAGATCTTCATGGCAAGGGCAAATCCATACTTTATGAAACTAGGCCATTGCCTAGGGCCCTACAAGACTTGGGGCCTCCAAATTTTAATAAAAGTTTTTATATATAACTATATATTAAGTTTTAGAAGATCAAGTCATCCAACACTTCAACCCACTCACAGTGGTGTGGACCAGAAATTTTTTCATGGTGGTGCGAAATATTTTTAAAGATTTTAGGTCCCTAGGTATATAAAAAATCGGTTCATATCGGGTTGGTTCGGGTCGGATCATGTAAAACAAAGGAACATCAAGCTAAAATTTATATAATCATCAAAAACATGTCAAACGTCGTTACAAACATATTTAAAATGTCGCCCTACGGGTTTTCATTTTTTGAAATATATCCAGAACATTATCCAGAGCTACTTTTCTAAGCAAGTCTTTCCCTATATGACATATACAACTAATTTTCAACACTAAACATTCAAACAATCATCACCAAACTTCGTAATTTTCAACTTTAATTGTTGATTCCTTGTAACTAACAATTTAAACACACTAAACTTTAACTAAAATAAAAAAAATTAGCCAACTAAAGTTTCAAAAAACAACAAAACAGCTAAAATTTCAAACTTTTTAACAGTTCTATTTCTCCTAAAAATCCAAATAAAACAAGAAAACAACAAAATAATCGAACCATATCCGGAAAGAGTGATAAAGATACTTTTTTTCGTGAGTTTGGTGGCCGAAATTTACTATTTTCCGCCGAAATCTGAAGCTGCTGCTGCTTGCTGAAGACCTGTTGTGCGCTGTTGTTGGTGTCGTGGGTCTGGGATCACAAAACAAAGAGCGGGACCAGAGAAGGGGAAAGGGCGGTGGGTTGGGTTATTATATTTTAGTTCAAATTAGATTATTAGATTGGGTTGGGCTTGGGTTATGGAGTGTTTATTGGGCTAAAGGTTAAGAGAAAGTTAATTAGTTAAGTGGAAGTTAATTAGGTTATATTTTAAATAAAATTCAGTGTTTACATATTTTTTTTTTATAAATTCATAAGATTTTTTCCTATGGGGATGGTCAAAAATTTATAAGGGATGCGGTCGGGATTTTACCAAGAATTTAGCACTATTTTTTTTTTCAATTGGTGTGCCCGCCCTACGCCCCTGCCCACTCACTTCGTTAACATGATTTTATTTTGAAGAAATTTTGTCATCTTGAAATAACAGACTTTAGTATCATCAACATTTATAAAAAAAAAAAAAATTAATACCTAACCGACTAAGAAAAAATCATGATGTCAATTATGTTCAAAAGGAACATGGACACTGAAAACTACATCTTAAAATCTCGTTTATTATATCTTTAAAATATGATAATGACTTGTTGAAAAGGATCCTAGTTTTTCTTTTCGCCTAGGACGCCCAAAATGATTGAGCTGACCCTGCTTTATGAGCGTCCCCGTTGGAGATGGTCGTAGCATAAGTGATTGAAAACCATTATACTCGTGGATCTACATAGTTACCGGACCAAATCAAGTTAGTTCGGAGTCTTTAATTCGCTAACCGGGCTTCCAACATGTCCTATTCAAGCCGAACCTATGAACCAGTCATACATGGACCAGAATGGTCTTACCCACCAAGCCCTTGTCTGTTTGCATAATGTTATAACAATACATATCTTATAATCTTATAATAACAAAATCACAAGAATAATCATTTTTGCTTATATCCAAAACACAATATACAGCTGAAAAGTTTTTCCCACCTTTAGCCAATGATATACTATAACTTATTCGGTGTATATATTTTATTTATAATAGCGTATCATTATAAATGCCTTGAAATTTACAAACACAACACATTTTTAACCCTTTCTTTTAGTCATACAAGATTTTTTTGGTCAACTATTGACTTTTTTTTTCTTAAAATAGGGCCAACTTTATACATTACTAGATACTTATAACCGTATAACACTTATAAGTTGGTACATGGAATTTGTTGACCTATTTCATGATTGTGGTAGTAAAATATCGCAAGACATCAACACTACGTAATTACGTATTCACATATCCAAATAAATTCACGGTTTTGATGATTTTCTCTTTTATAATCCCATCACCGGCATTCGATATCTAGTTTCTTTCAATCATTACATGAGCATACAAGTCAACAAACATTGCATACAACAAAATCCAAAAAAAATCACGGTTTTGATGATTTTCTCTTTTATAATCCCATCACCGGCATTCGATATCTAGTTTCTTTCAATCATTACACAAGCATACAAGTCAACAAACATTGCATACAACAAATAAATCAAATTTATAGCAATAATATGATTGAGACAAGGTAACAATCCAATATGAAAAATCATATTTATTGGATTTACAAGCAAGATAATAAGATACATTGGCTTGCAATTGATCAAAAACCATCTTATTAACTTGCAATCAAACACTATATAAACCAAACCAACATGAATCAAGATTCCAAAAATCATGGAACCCCAATTACATTTGGTAATAAATAAAGTAGATCAAAACACCACCAATTGCACTATATGAACATCATGAGTTGATAGCATCTTTAGCACAATATGTAATGATTTCACACCCTCTATTATAAGGATTTGCAACACCATTCCCTTTGCAATTGTAGTATGAAGAGCCAGGTGTACCACAAGGCACAACATCCCTTCTTAAAGTCTCATAACTTATATACCTTTTCCTCATCAACAACACTCTCCTTAAAGTCTCAGACTGTATCATCTCATCTTCTGCCCAAACCCTCTTCTCAATTGTATCAAGATCATCTTTTTTCACTGAATTAGTGTTCAATATGGAAATCCCATATGAGATTTTGATCTGGGTGTGCAAAAAGATTGAAGAAAATAGTAAAAAGATGATTGATTTCATATGGGTGTTCTTGAATTCTTGAGATCTTGAGTTGAGACTGTTGTGTGTTGTGTTATTGGTTTGGGTAGATGGTATGTAATTTGGGATTTTTTTATGGTGGTGCAATAAATGAGAGGTTGGTGATTGAGTGAAGGTTATGGCATCTCACCTACAAATATGTACAAACAGAATGAAAAATCTTGAACTTATATGCCCCACATTGCACCATTTTTGGTCACATAAAAGTTGATATATATGACTCCTACTGTGCCAATAATGTAGTAAATCAGGATCATCCTCTTTTTTTCTAGAATTGTATAATTTGTTTATGTAAAAACAAAAGAACCACAAGTTCAATAGTATTTTTAGCAGCCACAAAAAATATATATAAATAATCATGTTTTTATTCATCATGTCCATCAACACTACTTCGAGACAAGAAACTAGCGACCACCTTTTTGTGACTCGTTATTAAGTTATGATGGATGTTTCGACAACTTCTCTAACACTAATAGTTGTCATTTGCTAGTAACATGGTTGTAAAAGTCCCGCCTAGGCTCCGAGTACTCCCCGAGTACTCGCTACAAGGTAGGCTGCCGAGGCATGAGTACTATTCTCCCAGGCCAATTACTCCCCGAGTAATCTCCGCCTAAGCCAAGTACTTCCCGAGTACTCCCGAATCCAACTAGGGAGTGCCTAGCGACTTTTGCAACCATGGCTAGTAATGTAACTTTAAAAAAATCCATCGCTATTTGGTTCAAAAACATGTTACAAAATTCGTTTGTTCAACTGATTTCTTCCGTTGCAAATGTGATTTACACGCTAAAAATTGTTAGAAAAGGCTTTTTGACCATACATACTTTTGAATGAAGTGCTAAGCCAAAACATTGACAAAAGTTAAGAAAATTATAGTTTTTGGACTGACTACTCATTCAAACATAGCAATTGGAAGAAATCTATTAACTTAATTCGAAACTGATCATATATATATGGAAAAGTTTAGATGAGAACGCTAAATATTGTGAGAACCGTGAGAACAATGGAAAAACCGCAAGAACTTGGTCAAAAACAATTCAAATTCGATTTTTTTTACACTTATCATTATTATTCGAATACAATGTTAGAAATTAAATTTACATGTTTAAATTTACATGTATTTGTAAATATTGAAAATTTACACATGCGTAAGTTTTCTCATTTACACGTGTGTAAATTTATTGTATTTAACAAATTTACACATGTGTAAAAAATTTAATAAGAGTGATTTTGAGAGGATAAATGAATTATTTGATGTTGTAAGTTCTTTTTTTGATGTTGCGTTTTAATTACATTGAGGTTTGTATTAAAAAACTGGTTTTGATTGGTTTTCTTATTAGTTCTCACGGTTCTCGCAATATTTAGCTTTCTCAGGATAACTCTCTATATATATATGGTGTGTTTAACGAACCAACTTTTTTTTTGAAACGTGAACTTCATTAGAACAAAACGGCACACCTCAAAACGAGGGGCCCAACCGGCTACAAAACAAAGCCGAACCTACATAATTACAAATTTACACCAATCTTCCCACTCAATATTTTTACATTTGCTCCTATTTTTAAACCATAAAAAACCTAGCACTTTAACTTCATTGACGATCTCCCCGATTCTAGCCACCTTGTTTTCGAACCTAAACTTGTTTCTGGCTTTCCAAATACACCAAACCGCAATCCTCACGATGCCTTTAAACGCCTCCTTTTTATTTCCACTTAAACCCACAAAATCATGAATCTTGGAGATGTCGCTGAAATCGAAAAAGAATAGGTTCTGCACGTTGCACCATCTACTAATGTTATACCAGACCACTGACGCCACGAAGCAAGACGAAAAGATATGTGAGACCGAATCCACACCTTCATTACAAAATCCGCACAAATCATTCTGCACCTCTATGTGTCTTTCTCTCAAGGCTTCCACCGTAGCGATCCTGTTTAGATTGGCTCTCCACATAAAGATATTAATCTTATTCGGAATCCACCTACATTCCTCAACCAGATTCTGCGAAACGACTCCCTGATCACCGCTTTTGATGAGCAGATTTTTGACTGCCCGATCACTGAAGACTTTATCTTCAACACCAATCCACTCCCACTTGTCTGAGATATCATTGAGCGAGACGTGTATGAGCCTACCGCAAAGATCAACCAATTCGTTAACTTCTACCTGTAACGATATGTTTCTGCTCCAATTCCAACTGAAGACCGAAATAGCACCGTCTCCCACCTCCCTCGGCTTGATTCTGTCCACTACCAAACACCATTTTTCCTTCTCCAGTTTAAATAATTCCGGGTACTTACATTTAAGAGGTTCGTTACTCATCCACGGGTCCAACCAGAAAGCGGTATTCTCTCCGTTTCCAACTTCACTTCTGAAAAAGGACCTTAACAGCAAACCATCCACCGAGGTCTTGGAGAGGGTCTTTGCTATGTTACACCACACCCATCCTATCGAAGATCTATAAGGAATGAAATTCCAGCTGCGTTTAGATTTATGAATGGCTTCCACAACCTTCACCCAAAGTTTATTCTTCTCCACTTTAAATCTCCACCCCCATTTAGAAAGCAAAGACACGTTAATGTTTCTAAGACTATTTATGCCCAATCCACCTTGATTCTTAGGACGCGACACCGTTTTCCACGCCACCCAATGAGTTTTTTTATTAGCTTCATCCCCTCCCCATAGGAATCTTTTAATCTTGGCCTCCAAATCTGCTATAACTTTACATGGCGCTTTAAACAAGGAGAAATAGTAGTTCGGGAGGCTTTCAAGCACCGATTTGATTAACACAACTCTACCCCCAATAGAGAGAAGAGACGCCTTCCACTTAGACAACCGAGCGTCAAAAATGTCGTACACCGGCCTCCAATTGACCACCCGATTCATGTTGGCACCGACCTTAATCCCGAGGTAACAAAACGGAAACGACCCCGGTTTACACCCAATACACGAGGCCATAACCCCAAGATCCTCCGTGCTCACCCCCATCCCAAAAAGGTTCGACTTGTCCAAATTAATTTTAAGGCCTGAACACAAATGAAAAATCCGAAGAATACGCACCACATTAGAAATATTCTCAACGGACCACTCCCCTAGAATGATAGCGTCGTCCGCGTAAAAGAGATGAGAAATGGCAGGCCCATCGTTCGGAAGCTTAATACCCTTAATAATACCTTCTTCTTTAGCTTTATCAAGCATACCTGAAAGAACATCCATCACCAAAATGAAGAGAAACGGCGAAATCGGATCACCTTGTCTCAAACCTTTGAAACATTGGAATTCAAAAGTTGGAGAACCGTTAACAAGCATCGAAGAGCGAGCCGACTTTAAGATACCTTTGATCCACTGACACAAACGATCGGGGAATCTCTTTTTAGACAAAGTGTCAATTAGGAAATTCCAGTTCACGTTGTCGTAAGCTTTCTCAAAATCTATCTTAAGGAAAAAAAAAACCTTTTTTGTTCACCCTTTTACCCCATCTGTAAATTTCATTGTTCATGAGAGGACCATCCAAAATGAAGTTTCCTTAAGAAAGCAGACTGAGAGATTGAAACCATCGACCCAATCACCTTTTTGAGCCTATTCACGAGGACCTTTGACACCACCTTACTAATAGTGCCAATAAGATTAATCGGCTTGTAGTTTTGAGTTCCACCGGGTCTTTTACCTTAGGGATTAACGTAATAAACTAGGAACCGCTCCCCACACTGAATTCCCCATTAATGAAAAAGGAATTCATAATCTCCAAAAAATCTTTTTCAAAAAGACCCCAGAATTTCTTTATAAACTTCATATTAAGCCCATCCGGGCCCGACGACTTATCACTCCCACATTCCGAGACCGCTACTTTAATCTCTTCCAAACTAAAATTCTGAATCAACAATTGTTTTCCTCCTCCCCCAGCGTTTTGTATCCATCCCCTGAAATCGATGGCCTATCCTCCCAGTCTTCTTTGAAACGATTTCTAAAAAAAGACATAATTTCCCTTTTAACCTTAGCCGGATCCGACACCCAACTCCCATTAATACTCAGCCCCGGAATATTGTTAACCGCTTTCCTTTGATTAACCAATGAGTGAAAATATTTAGAGTTTGCGTCTCCTTCCACTGCCCATCTGATTCTGGCTCTTTGTTTCGCCTCCGAACACTTTTTAATATCCCGATCCAAAATAACTTTCTTGTTCTCCGCATAAACCCATTGTTCTTCTTCGTTCAGATCTCGGTCTTCCATAATACATTCCAAAGATTCCAGTTCTTCCAACGCTTTATCATACTCTTCTCCTTCTTTTTTAAGAAAACTGTCTCTCCATTATCTAATCGCCTTCCTAATAAAGGCAAACTTAGCTGTAAGACATAAATCCGGGGGACCATGCGGGACAAACGAGCTAACCGCGGACTCCACAGTTTCCTTAAAACCTTCTTTATCCAGCCAAATATCGAACACCCTGAAGGGTTTTGGCCCAAATTTTTTTTCCCCGACTTCTGGTAAAATAGGACAATGATCTGAGTAAAGGAACGGAAGAGCTCGAAGAGTGGCAGAAGGCCATTTACCAAAAAAAATCTGGGTTCACCATAATTCTATCAAGCTTGCTCAACTTTTTTCCGTTCTCTCTCGAGCATGTGAACTTAAAACCTTTCATGTCGTACTCCAATAGGCTTGCTTGAGCGATAAAGTCATTAAAATTATTAGCACACGAAACTTTGAATCCCGAGTTTTTTCTTTCCGATTCGCTCCTAACCGCGTTAAAATCCCCTGCCACAACCCATAAACCGTCCCACCCTCCCATAATGACCAAAATTTCATTCCAAAGGGCTAACTTCGCCGACGTGCTCTGCGGGGCATACACGTTCAAAAAATTCAATGTTTCACCGCTACCTTTTAGTTTACCCCTAACAGCCAGCAAACACCTTTGCTTAATTGAACAAACCAGATCGAAACTCCCCAGATCCCACAAACAAATAAGACCACCCGATCTACCTTCCGAACCAACGAAATCCATCCCAAAGTTTTTGTTTCCCCAGAAATTTTCAAACCTAAAACCACTGACATCCTCCTGCAGCGATTCTTGTAATGCCATAAAGTCAATCTTGTGCCTAATTTTCAAACCCTTAATCCAACTTTCTTTTAACGGACCCCCAATACCTCTAACATTCAGACTCAGAATATTCATTTAAGAACAGCATCCATACCTTCTCCAATAACGGCCTCTTTAACTCTGATAAAATGGTCACCAAGTGGAGCTCCCAATTTGGCTCCTAGGTCAATGGTTTCTTCAATCTCCTTTTGAATCTCCTCCTTTTCTACCGGGTGCACCGGAATCGGAACAGGGGTGTCCGGAACTTCCATAACTTCTGCAAAGCTAGCCATCCTTGTCGATGATCCAGCCTCAGGATATAGCTCTTCACTATTCCGAACAATCTCGTTCTCCTCTATGTGTTTCACGTTCCTAGGAGATAACTTCAACGAAGACTCTGATGGGTCTCCCAGACTGACGACATTAACCAACCCAACAGGCCAAGAAAAGTATTTGGGCTCCTCAGCTACAAGCCTTGATCTTTTTTTGGGCCTGGATTCACTAACCGGGCTCGGGAAGTTGGGCCTCATAGGATGAGGGTCCTTGAGCAGATTAAAAGGTTTTTTACTTTTAACTTTAACATTGACATTGACCCTTTTCACAGGCACCGAAGGGTCCCCACCAGATCCACCGCCACAACCTGTGTTCGCCGCCATTTCCTCGGGATTCCTTCCCACCTCAAAAGGAACCTCGGGACCCCCAACATTCTCCAAAAGGCTGTCTCCTTCCCCATGCAACTCGTGGGAACCATGCACCTCACCCAAAGCCTCTATATCATCATTAACTGACTTCTGATCTTCTTCTTCGAACCTTTCGTCTACCAGATCTTCTACCCGAAATTCCGATGACCTATTTTCTGACGAAACATCTCCGGTCAAACTCCCTTCTTCCTCCAAACCTTCCGGAGTCCATTCTTCCGCCACTTCTTCCACCCATATTTTGAACCTTTTGTCTTTCCATAACAGAGAAACCACCTCTTCGATTCTGACCCCATCCCCTCTCAGCACTCCAATGCAATTTACCGACAAATCCAAATCCTCCGCTGACCTTTGTGAAGCATGAACAATCTTACCAAAATGCCGGGCAACCGAGTCGTAAACCTCGTCTGCCGCCAAATGAATAGGGACCCCCACCATTCTAAGCCAAACAATCCTTTCGAACGGCAAAGATTGCCCGTTCCAATGGTCCAAAGAAGAGAACCATTCGTTCCACAAATCGTGGTTACAAACGAGAGTATTACAGGACTCCTCGGACTGAAATTTAATCAAAACAGCCAATCCACCCACGTAGCTAATACTAAAGCAGCGAACTCCTGCCTTAGTCATCAACGAAAAAAGATTGTTAAGTATCATCAGGTTCTTACACCTACCCACCGCTGCCCGACCAATTAAATCCTTAAACGCAAAGATATTATCGAAAGCTTTCACCACTACACCACCTTCATGAACAAGATTCGCCTGCCTTTCATCCTTATCTCCACTGTCTTTATTGAAGAGATCACTAAACAACCTTCCTCCCCCGTCTTTAGAAAAGGCTTGATGCAATGGCTGACCGTTAAACTGCTTCCCCCCAACCAGCTCCTCCGGTAAAGGCCTCTTCATCTCTTTCGACAAGTCGATGAATCTCGCATTTTCCACCGCAAATTTAGCTATATTCACCTTGAGTTTTGAAGTCCCCATCTTGGTTCCGTTCAGAGCTCGTTCCAAATCCTTCGCCTCCCTAACATTTCTGAAACTGATGAATCCGAATTTATTCCCGACTTTATCCAACTTCTTGGCAATGTAAACCCCAGCTACCTCCCCAAACACCTTGACAAATTCCGAAAGTTCCCACGGCGTACATCCCTGAAGGAGATTGGTGACGAAGTATTTGGTAATAGAACCATTATCTCGCTGACCTCCATACCCGCCAATCTTAGCTTTACGTTTGTGATGGGGGTCAAGCCAGGGACCTTCTTCCTCCATAGGGGAGTTCCCCTCTGAGAGAACAAACTCTAGGACAACGAATGAAAGTAGCCGGGAAGAAAGATAGAGACTATGGTGTCGTTAGTTCAGCAAACGATATGCTAACAGGTCACACCACTACCGCTATCCTCCCACCTTCACTTTTTCGAGCCGCCAACGAGCTGCCTCTACCACAACCGACCAGAACCGAAACAGCCCTCTCCCGAAGGCGAATGGAAGGGACGAGACACAAGTTAGAAAGAAAGGTCAAGCCTACACAGCAGACGACCTCGCACGCTAACCCGGGAAACCCCCTGACGTCGAGCCTCTGGCGAAAGGGAAGAAAGCAGAGAGAATTTAGAGAACTTTTCTGTTCTGTTCTCGTTAGTGGTTTAAACGAACCAACTTAAGCTGCCAAAATGTTGATTCTCTCACCATAAATGATGTGTTTACATTGCAGTTTTAAGGTAGTGGGCGGTTTTTCTTGCTTGAAAAGCAACTCCAGAATACATCAGGCATGGAAGTAGTTATGACAACTGCCATATTTTACTCGTGTTATAAACATGGTTGTAGAAATCGTTAGTCGCTAGTCGGCTGGTGGGGTGGGGACTAGCGATTAATCGGGATTAACCGGAGATTTAATTAGATATAATCGCAATTACTTGTACTTAATCGGAAATTAAATGAGATTAATCGGCGATTAATCGAGGATTAATCGACGCCTAGTCGGGATTTTTACAACCATTGTTATAAACACTTTTTTTGAACCGTACAAACATTCTTAAAAATGTTTTTTACATTTATTTTTCATAATCAAAAAATTTTATTTCTATAAGTGTGATTTTATTCGGCATGTTTGTTTGCTAATCAAATTATGTTAACACCAAATCAATTTTTTTATAAAAGCTTAGTTTTTACTTTAGTAATCAAACTAGGTTATTGCCCCGTGTAATACACGGGGTGAATCATAATTATAATGTGAAATAAAAAAAAGTATGTTCATAATATGATCTAAGTATATATAATATAGAGTAATATACAGACCAAATACGAAATAAATATTGAAGTTTGTATAGCCATTCATAATAATATGATTTGTTATTTGTTTTAGGATTTGTCATAGGAACTTAAAATTTTGTACCACTACTAATATTTATTGTGACATTTTCTTGTTCAAAGGTAACGTGTCTGATTTTATCTGATAATAGATTATTCTGACGAGTTAATGTTGGCATAATATTATATTTTCTACCATCCAAATATAGTTTCCTCACTTTCGCTATCATTAACATTAATATAAGGTATGCTCGTATTCAAAGCTATAAACCAATATGAATTGTACGAAATAATTACTTTTATCACAATTAGTAAGGAAACCAATAAAAACTATTGATAATGTATTATGTCCCATACCATTTAAAAGGTCTGAAAAGGGACTTCTAGACAGATAAAACTAATGTAATGAATAGACAAAAATTGAATCAATAAAACCAATTAACTATAATTGAGAAAATACTATGTATAGCGTAATACTTTACATGTACAATTGAACCAATAAAACATATATATAAGTGAAAAAATAAAAATAAAGACATGAGACACCATACGACAACTAAGTAAATCTAAATTAAAAAAAAAAAGTTATGACATTCTGAATGTGAAGATACATTTCACAGACCTCTACATCTTAATTACAATAGGAAAAAATATGTATGTTAAGAATTTACCTTGTTTTAAAACACATATATCTAACTTATCTAAAAATACATGATGTTTTCTATGTGACATAGATAATATGCATATTATTTATTTGACATGGTAAACTTATCTAAAAAAAACATGATGTTTTCTATATGACATAGATAATAGGAAAAATTATAAGTTTTGTCCTTTATCTTTATAGTACTTTACAGGCGGTATCCTTTTTTTCAAATGTTGACATGCGGTGTCCTTTAGTATGTATTTTGTTACAAGTTTTGTCCTTTCCACCCAACCTGGTTAGATTTTTTTTGTTAAATCTTATTACACATGGGTAATTTAGTCATTTTACATATTTAAAGGACAAACCTTGTAATTTATTCTTTAAAAAATTATATATATGTGTATACTGTATAGCAAACAATCCAGATTATCCCCCCTCCCCCTCTCTCCCCCTTCATCTACCACCACAATCGTCTTCACCACCACCACTACCACCGTCTTCACCAACACCACCATATTCCGCCGCCACCATCGTCTTCACCACCACCTTATTCACTATCCAACCACCACCACCTCCACTAATTAACCTACGGCTGCCGGAGGGCTCCGGCTTCAACACCGTAAACTCCGGCAACTTCCCGTCAGGTAGCTTGACTCCAGTCACCTCCTGCACCATACGCCTAAAGTTGGTCGGATCCGTCTGAATAAATGAAGTTTGGATCCAGGTGTTACTGGATCGGATCCAGATCTGGATCCGGTTACAGTTGAAGGAGTAGGACTGCAATAATAATTGGGATTGAATAAATGGGTTGATTGAAGAGCGATTACTGTAAAGCTAGGGTTAGGGCGGAGTTGGTTTCTCTGGCGAATGATGTCTCGGGGTAAAATGGATCGGTTATGAGGGATATGAAGTTCCATGGGGCCAAATTGTCGAAGGAAGCCATTGATGGTGATTAGTGGATTGTTCTAGAAGTTGATGTGATGAGAATAAGGTTTGTTCCCAATTCTTATCCTAATTCATCTGTTGTGGTCCAAACAAGATTCTCGAATTTGAACAAGATAAGGTCTTCTAAAGCCAAAGAAGAAACAGTTATAGTTCCTGAACAAGAAGAACAGAGCAGTGGTAATCAAGGGGATGTTGAGGCCACTGTTATTGTTCTTGTTTCCCGTTCGGATGTGCTCACCATGTTCTTTTATGTAGTTTTTAACAAGAAAAATAACATTTTTTTCATTGGGTCTATGTTTTTTGATTGATATATGAATGTACATCAATGTTAAGCCACAGAGAACATTTTTTTCATTGGGTATATGTTTTTTGATTGTGTACTTTGTTTGATGTTTGAGCATATGGTGGATTGCAGTCGAATGGGTAGAGAAAATGATAAGAGGGTGTTGGGGTTTTTGTAGGTGGCTGGTGGTGGCGGTGGCGGCGGGCCGGCGGCATATGGTGGTGTTGGTGAAGACGGTAGTGGTGGTGGTGGTGGTAGGTGAAGGGAGAGAGAGGGTGAGGGTGAGGGAGAGGGGGGAGGGATAATCTGGATTGTTTGTTACAAAAATTGTCCTTTATATGTATAAAGACTAAACTACCCTCAAGTGACTTGCATGTGACCATATTTAACAAGAAAATCTAACCAGGTCGGGTGGAAAGGACAAAACTTGTAACAAAATACATACTAAAGGACACCGCCTGTCAACATTTGAAAAAAAGGACACCGCCTGTAAAGTACTATAAAGATAAAGGACAAAACTTGTAATTTTTCCTAGATAATATGCATAGCATATGAAGAGTAAAAAAACATACCTAGTACTTAGAATGAAGTAGAGTTTAATTCTAAATATCTTATGTAATATATTGAATATTAAATAATGATTTTTTATATTCTTGACAAAACTTTAATTGACAAATTAAAACCTAGATAAAGAGATTAATTTTGCATTATTATCTAATAGAATAAAAGTAAACGTCACCATTAAAAAAATTAGCTAAGAGAAAAGGAAAAAGTCTTCGCTACAACCATCAAATACAACATCTGTTTTCCTTTATTAATTTACCTTTTTTTCTTTCTTTTACTTCATCGTTTAAGAGGGAATTAGAATTTAATGTACGCGTTACAATAAATTATTATACATGGTGTGTACAGGACCTAGTGGTCATCGGGTTTTTGTCAAAGACAATCCCCCGTCAACCCCGCCTACGGACGCGATGTTCTATCGGGCCCCGGCCGCCCCGCAAACTAACCTTCGCCCGGAAATCATACTGCCCCCACACGAGAACCTCGCTGGGGTAACAGCTGGGTAAAAACCGGGTTGCCCTTCGGATCGAACCATGCCTTGGTAGGAAACGATCCATTATTGGGACGTCCCGCACCTTTTGCTACAACCGGGAGTCGAACCGGCGTCTCCAAGGAGAACACCAGCCCAACTGAGCTAGGGTGGGGGATTATAATATTTAAGTATTAAACATTTTTGTTACTTTATCTAGTTACTACATGCAAAACTATTAAAAATTATAAATTAAAGTACTGTAAAAGTTATTAAAACGCATGATGTACACTCCAAGCTAATGAGCTGGTGGTGGAGCGGTAATGGAGAGACCTCATTTCCCAAGTGACCTAGGTTCGATTCCTGCCCCCACCATTTAGTTTCGGCAGCACCTGGTGATGATGAGAGACTAGGCGAGTAGGTGGCGATCATTAGTTCGATCCTTGAACTGAGCGGGTTTTCCCTCACCGCACTGTCGTGCCTTCGGGCGAGTGTTCGCGGGTTTCGGCCCCAGGTGAGGGGTTTCCTCGGTTCGGAGGCAAGGTATCCCGATGTAGTGAATTTCGTCAGTAACCCATTTGCAGAATTTGTTGACCGTTAAAAAAAATTCCATTCCGAATAAAACTGAAACAAAACAAAAATAGTCCAAGCCATTTCAAAAGACTGTCTAGTCCAGGAGCATGCAATTCCGACCCAATCCTTATAAAGGGCGCGGCCATGACGGTTTAGGGCACCTCCATTGGCTTGGGACGCATGTGTTCTTAGTTTTGTTAGCAACTATTTTTGTTTTAATATTTGTATGATTAATAATGATAACAATAAATTTGTAATATAGACATATTCATTATGCATTTGTTTTCTGGTTTTAAGACAACTATATTATTTTTTTTTAACGGCAAATTTGGATCACTGACGGACCACTGGAGTATCATCGTACCACCCGATCATATCCATCTCCACTAGGCATAATGCCACACCAATTCAGGAGGAAACCCAATAAACATAAGAAAACCCCCCTTGTGGGAATCGAACCCAGGACCTATTGGTCCCAAAGCCTTATCCCACCACCAAGATGCCACTAGGCTATAAAGCCATGGACAAGACAACTATATTATTGTGATTTGTTTTCTGGTTTTAAGACAACTATATTATTGTGACTATATATCTAAAACTAGGGCTGCAAACGAACTGAACAAACACGAACAAGGCCTTGTTCGTGTTCGTTTGTTAAGAAATATATGTGTTGACGAACTGTTCATGAACGCTTACCGAACGAGATTTTATGTTTGTGTTCGTTTGTTAAGGAAATGAACTTGTTCATGTTCATTTGTGTTTGTTTGTTAATTTTAGGCAATGAATGAAAAACGGACGTTGATTAACACAAAAGAGCACAAACTGATGTGGAGCCTGCCCCCAACGAACCATCAACAATGAAGGAGTTCCAAGTTTGCCTCTGTGGAGCCTGCCCCCACGAACCATCTCAAAAATCTCTTCTCATGACGTTTGAAACTTTCTCTCTCCTCTCGTTCTCACAAAAGCTTTATTATTCAACTTATACAAAACTCATGGCCGGCAATAGTGTTTGTTTGGGATTGGCTGACTTGGGCGGCCACATGCCACCCAATTTTTTTTTTTTTTTTTTTTGTGTCAAATTACGATTTCCCCTGTTTATATTTATACTCATGTATGGCACTCCCTTATTGGCCCAACAAATTTACGATTTTATCCCGTTTTAAAACTACGATTTTATCATCAGTTCAAAATTATGCTTTTACCCTCACTTAAAAATAAATTTACGCTTTTACTCCCAGCTAAAAATTTTCAATTTTGCCATTGGTTCAATATTACGATTTTGCCCCGTTTAAATTTACAGTTTTGCCATTAGGTTTTTTTCTTTATAATAACGATTTTGCCATTTGTTGAAAATTATGTTTTTACCCCATTTAAAAATAAATTTACGCTTTTACTCCCAGCTAAAAATTTCAATTTTGCCCTCGGTTCAAAATTACGATTTTGCCCTGTTTAAATTTACAGTTTTGCCATTAGTTTTTTTTCTCACACAGCCAAGTTACGATTTTGCCCTCAACCCCATTGGTCCATTTAATTTACGATTTTATCCCTGAAACAAAATTATGATTTTCACCTCAGTTCAAAGTTACGTTTTCCCCATTGTTTTAATTTTTCTAACAAAACTGTAAAAGTTTTTAGTTTTAATTGGTTGACTCGATTTAATTTTTTTCGTCTAAAAGAGCTGTCTAACACTCGCTTATTAGTCCTGAAAATTACAGTTTTGCCCTGAGCCCAAAATTATGGTCTTATCATCATTTAAGTTTTTTTTTCCTACCAAAATTATAGTAGTGTTTTTTTAATTTATTGAGAACTATTCGGTCATCGCCCCGCAACGCGAGCGGGACATCAAGCATGGCAGGGAATAGTGTTTCCCTGCCATTGGTCGAAATGGGCGGTTGCCCCTCCTCTATTGAACAAAACATTTTATTATTTTATATTCACTTTAAAATTACGGTTTTGCCCCCAGTTTAAAATTACGCTTTTCTCCCAACTAAAAAATATAATAACCCTTTTGCCAGCAGCTCAAAATTACGATTTTGCCATCGGTTCAAAAATTACGATTTTACCCTCAGCTTTTTATTTTATACCCGCTTTAAAATTACATTTTTGCCCTCAGTTTAAAATTACGTCTTCACCCCCAGTTCAAAATAAAATTATGCTTTTGCCCCCTGCTCAAAATTACGATTTTACCCTCGGTTCAAAATTATGATTCCCCCCCCCCCCCCAGTTCAAAATAAAAAAAAATGACTTTACACCCAGCTAAACCGAAAATACGATTTCGCCCTCGATAAAAAAATTACGCTTTTACCCTCAGCCAAAATTACGTTTTCGCCCAGTTCAAAATAAAATTTTGTTTTTCCTCCGGCTCAAAATTACTATTTTACATCAGTTTATTATTTTATACCCACTTTAAAATTACGGTTTTTCCCCCAGTTTAAAATTACGTCTTTGCCCCCAGTTCAAAATAAAAATATGCTTTTGCCCGATGCTAAAATTTACGATTTTTCACTCGGTTCAAAATTACGATATCACACTCAATTCAAAATTACGTTTTTTTTTTGCCCCCAATGCAAAATAAAAATATGGTTTTCCCCTAGCTAAAAATTAGGATTTTACCCTTGGGAAAAAAAATTGATTTTCCCCCAAGTAAAAATAAAAATATGACTTTGCCCCAAGCTAAAAATCGTGTGAAGAGCTGCCTAACACCCTTTTTTACTTTTTCTTTCTAGCAAAACTATGGTACTGTTTTTTTAATTGGTTAAGAATTATTCGGCTATCGCCCCGCAACGCGGGCGGGGCAACACCTAGTACTTCTACAAACGCATCACATGTGTGGCATGTCCAACACATGTAATATGTGAATTCAAAAACCTTCTATGGTAAATGATGTGTAGATTATTAAAGTTGTCTACACGATTTTACTCATAAACAAGAATTAATTGCATCATCTCTCTACAATACGCATTATTTTCATTAACATATTTTCCTCAACTAGTATTTTTATACATTCTAGTCATATATGTAACCAATTTAATTTAAATTTAAGGTTGGCACTTTCGTTGGCATTTTACGAACTTGCTTACATTTTTAATATTATGAACCCATTTATTAACTTTTATACAAAACAATTATGTAAAGCAAGCCGTAACCAAGTCTGGCCAACCCAACGGGGGGCCCGGTTAAGACAACGTAAGTCTGAGCAGACTTGACTAGGGCCGCCGATTAGGCGGTGTGACATTGGGTCACTCAAAAATAAAGTCATCGTTTAAAAAAAAAAGCAAGCCAGACAAAGTGGATAGAATCATAGAGGATATCAAGCTTCTGAGTTTTCAATTTGTAATGTTCGCTATTTGTTGTTGCCGCACCCTGCTAGAATCTTGTTAGGAGGCTAGTTTTGGCTTGTTTTAATTAAAGTTGTCGTTCGAAAAAAAAAATTTGATTTTGCTCATATTGAAATCTCACAAAACATAATAAAATGATAGAGCTAATTGCTTTAACCATTAAAACAAGTTAATCAACTAAAGTTAAAAACAAAAAATGAAGAATTTGTTTCAAACTTTGTATTTAGTAGAATTGATTTTTCTATTCAAAAGGGGGTGACGGCGCAACTTGTTGCCCGACTACCTGCCATTGCTTTGTAATTGCCCTTTGTTGTGTGGAATGAAATACTTTCGTAGTTTATATAAAAAAATGAAGAACTTTGCTATAATCATTAAAATAAGTTAATCTGTTAAAGTTAAAAAAATTAATTTATATATAACTTGTATGGCGGATCTATAAGAAAAGTTTAGGAGGAAGCGTAATTTTTTTTTGGTCTTAGAGGTATTCAATGGCGCAGCATAGTGGGTGGGGGGGGGGGTCGACCCCCGAACTTTTCGCTCAGTAGTGAAGAGTATTTAGTTTTCGTATATAATTTTTTTGGTATATACGTTTTTGACCCCCCGGTTTTACATAAATTTTTGGATATATATGTTTTCGACCCCCCGGTCGGAAATATCAAGCTTCGCCACTAGAGGTATTATAACGTTTGCTTAGAGGATATCTCAATACATAAAACGATAAAGAAAATTTCCTTTTTACACTAATATTACACTTTGTCGACAAAGTTAAAGGGTGACGTGTGCTACCCGTTCATCTAAGCTAGATCACCCTCGCTTGTAATTGACAACATCACAACAAGTGCCACACATGTCCTCGATCATATCCGTTCGTTATAAAAGTCAAGCTCATCAATAGACTTTTTGTTCTATAATATTTGTATTTTACCCACGAATACGGCACCATACATAACCATAAAAGTCGAGCTCATCAATAGACTTTTTGTTCTATAATATTTGTAGTTTACCCACGAATATGGCACCATACATAACCATTTCTTGATTCAAGTATTTTAACTCCCGCCACTTGGGTTGTGGCCCAGTGGTAAGTAGTCAAAGACTACTTTGGTGAAACCCAGTTTCGAACCTGGTTGGAGAGCCTCATCCCCAAGGGGATGGGTCGCCACGTCACCGCCACGTAGGAGGGGCTTGAAGGGGATGGACCTAGGGGGTGGGGGATGAACCCCTTTATATATATATATATGTATGTATGTATGTATAGATGTGTGTGTGTGAGGAGAGAGGAAGGAGGCCCGTCGAAATCGGCTTGGGGAGGACGAAGTTGACGGGGCTGGGGCGGCGACGGGGCTGGGGGTGGAGAGTTTGGGGCGGCGGCGAGAGGACGGGCATGGGGACAGCCCCCATACCCTCCGGTCTTAGGGGGGAAATAAATTGCTGTTAAAAAAAAGTATTTTAGCTCCTCTACTTTTGGCTTAATCCAACTTTAGCCCTTTTAGTTTTAACAACTTTTAAATTAAATCGAAATTGAGGATAGGATCTCACCAACCACATCTATACAGGTCGAATCACAGAAAATAACAGACGAAGAGTTTGTTACCGGAGATCTACCAACGTTCGTCATTTACCAGAATTAACCTACAAAAAAGAACAGCGTTAGCGTCGTCACGAAGAGCCAAGAAGGGGAATCCGTGACTAACCTCCGGTGTGAGAATAAGTCTCGTGCCTTGGATCAAAGTTGTAGTAAATGAGAGTAATAAATTGGTCGGAGTATTTTTTATTACTCACCTCCTTGTGATTATCTTTCCTACTTATATAAAAGGAACTTTTTACTCGAGGTGATGTCTCTCCGGTCAATAACCATTGGGTCCTTTCCTGGACAACAGGAATGTCCGGGTATCTTTAGAACATTGTTCCCTCTGCATGTGTCATGGCCCTCGTCCCAGTTTTACCCGGTCAAGGAGCCGCGGGACAGAAACCCGTGGTATTTATTCATTGAGTTGACAGCGGAAGATTTTACAGGATCTTTTAAAACTTGAAATGCCCGATTATTTTATTTCATAATTCGGGATAAACCCCGTAATTTACAATAGAGGAATTTCACAAGGAAATTCCCTGATTTACAAAACATGTTTATTTATTTAACTGAGCCACTACTTCAAGCTTGTTAGTGCTCCGTAGCACTTTTCCTTGGTTCACAGTAGTCACCTGAAACATGTTTTGAAAATATTTTATCAGCGGGGAAATACTGGCGAGTCATTCAGGTTAAATAAAACGATACATAGTTATTAATTACAGCATAAGAGCGATTACAATGGCTTCTATCTTATTTTTATCTGGCGCCGTGTCACCTCCTGGTGACGATGGTCATACCACTATTGGGTCCTTTCACCCAAGTAGTGATGATTATCACTGTTAGGATTTATTACCCTAACCGTGAGAAATTAGTAATGTGCACAATACCTCACTAGCCAGTGATTAAGATAACCATGACTTAATCCTTGTAATTATAACCTTTGAAAATAACTTGGAGTATTGTAAAATATGATTGATAAAAAGAGAATGACTCACATTGCAGATTTAAACGGGCAGAGTTTATCCTACTGATTAGCCTTGTAACCTAATTTAAATAACAATGCACACGAACTAGGTCAGTAACTAATACAGCATTTACGATAACTCACGAGATTAAAACACTCACAACGAATGACAAAGTGCAATACTTAAACATCCATCGAATTCACGACGAATGACAAAGTATGGCCCTAATGTGGGCAGCACTTAAACATCCATCGGATAGTTTCAATCGATCGGACATTGAATCGTAGCAGCGATCGAGTTAATACCCTGTATCGTAGCAGCGCCTCACTACCTTAATTTTCGAATTTGAGCAGTAGCACTTCGTTTTTGAAAATTGTTTTCGACACCAGTGAACAGGCCATGATCAGTTCTATTTATAGCTGAAAAATGGGTCTGTCGCGGAATTAGACATCCAACCCGTAATCGCAACGACCCAATTGCAAGAGCGGAGCTCTACCAACTGAGCTATATCCCCCCGAGCCAAGTGGAGCATGCATGAAGGAGTCAGACCCTTCGATCCTTACGCGGCCCGCGTGGGAACCTAGTGTACGTGTAGGCTTGCTGGGTCACGAGTAGGTTTGCCAGGTGGACGACACGTGGCTTGAACAGTTATCCGGAACAATGTTAAGTTGACGCGGCCCGCGTAAGGGCCTTCTTGTGCTTTACGCGGCCCGCGAGAGGACCAAAATATGATTTTCTTGATTTTTGATATGGATTAGGGTTTCGGGGTCTGGGTTTTCACTTTCGGGTCGGTTTGGGACATTTTTGAAGGTCCTTACATCCTCCCCACCTTATTTAGAATCTCGTTCTCGAGATTTATTGGAATAAGTGAGGATACTTTCGCTTCATTTCCGATTCCAGCTCCCAGGTGTATTCGGGTCCTCTTTTCGACTCCCACTTGACCTTGACCAGTACCAATCTTTTGTGCTTGAGAAACTTGATCTTTCTTTCTTCTATTTGAAGTGGTTTCTCCACGAACTTTAACTTTTCATTCACTTGAATGTCTTGAAGAGGGACTACTAATGATTCGTGTAACAACTCTCATCAAAAGTCATAATTATTAAATTAATTTGACCAAAAGGAAACCCTAATTGAGACACCCAAGTGATTCTACATAAACCCTAAAATTTTTGAAACAATCGGAATCAGGATTAGGGCCCCTAAAACTTAGGGGGGATAAACCCTAGTGGACGATTATCCACTTAAATCGTTGTCAAATTATAGAAATTCGATTTTGTCAAGTCAGCATGCCTAGTCCCAATCGTGGCTACCCTATAGCCTACTTTTATGCCTTACGGACCGCAACACTCTCAAGCTTACGGACCGTAAGCAGCCTTACGGACCGCAACACTAGGAATGTTACGGTGCGCAAGCTTGACAAAATTTCAGCTATAAATACAGAACATTGGCACTGGATTTCTGGCACTGAAACGTCGAAAGAATTCGAATTCTACTCTGAGATTTCGTCCATATACTCTCAAAAATCACAATTAACACACACGGGTCACTAATCGACGCCGCAATCAGGGTATTAGCACGATCGCTGCTACGATTCATTTTCCGATTGATCAATGTACTCAATGGGTGTTTAAGTGCTGCCCACATTAGGGTGATGCTTTGTCATTAGTCGTTAATTCGACGGATGTTTAAGCATAGCACTTTGTCACTCGTTGTGATGGTTGATCTCGTGAGTTATCGTAAATGCTGTATTGATTACTAACCCCGAATTGTGTGACTGTTATAAAAATTTAGGTTGAAAAGGCTAAATCAGTAGGCTAGGCTCTGCTCAAATTAAATCTGCAATGTGAGTCATTCTCTTTTTATCAACTATTTTACAATACCTCAAATTATTTTCAAGGTTATAATTACAGGGACTAAGTCGTGGATATCTTGAGTTACCGGTTAATGGGGTATTGTGCACATTACTAATTTGCTTCCGGTTACGTTCATTGACATAACCAGGATAATCACTGTTAGGTTCATTGACCTACAGGGATAATCATCACTATTTAGGTTCATTGATCTAAATAGTGGTATGACCATCGTCACCATTGTGACAGGATGCCAGATAAAAATAAGATAGAAGCCATTGTAATTGCTCTTATGCTGTAATTAATAACTATGCATCATTATGCAAAATAGAATGATTCACTCAGTATTTCCCGCTGACAAAACCTTTTTCAAACATGTTTCAGGTGATCACATATGATCCAGAAAAAGTGCCATGTAGCACTACAAGCTTAAAGGAAGTGGCTCAGTATAAAATAAAGAAACATGTTTTGTAAAATAAAGGATTTCTTCATGAAATCTCAAGATTGTAAATTACCGGGTTTTATCCCGCGTTGTGAAATAAAATAATCGGGAAATATTTACATTTTAAAAGATCCTGATGAAAAATTCCGCTGTCAAACTCAATTAATTAAATACCACGGGATTTCTGTCCCGCGGCTCCTGAAACGGGTCAAACCGGGTCGGGGGCCGTGACAGAAAAAGGTGGTATCAGAGCCACTGATTTAAGCCAATTAAGTATTTAGAAAATACTTAATTTTTATTAATTGCTATTTTATGATTATGTGTTTTATTATCTGACTAATTGTGTACAGTATGAGCAGATTTTTATATGCTAGCCAATGTAGCAATTAATGCAAATCCTTAAATAATTTGACCCAAGTTTTAGCATCTTTACTATCTACAGTCTAGAAACCTTATTCAGTAAATAAATAAATTTACAAATAAAATCTAGTATGTTTTAAATTTTCAGTTATTTAGTAGTTACACAGTCTGGAATAATATTTAAAGATTTTCTATAAATTTGTTATAATTAATAATGGTGTGTATTTTGCATAACAGCATGAATGACTTGTATGACGCCCTTCAGAATTTAAATCTCTATCCATTAAGAATAGAGGTTTCCAGAGATTTCGATAGATATATATCAGACATAGAAGAACCTATAGAATTCAACGCTTTACCTCTTGAGAAACTTAAGCCTAAGAAAATGGAAATTGGGGAAAGCTCTAGGCAAATTGAGGGGTTACCATCTCAAGAAGAACTAGATTTTATAATGGCAACCGATGATACTATTGAGCCTATTAATGAAAATGATTTTATTCATTCTCTTGAAACACAACTACCAATGAAAATAGAACCAGCTATTCCAAATCCTTCAATCCACTCGCAAATAGACGAATGGTTGAATAATGAAATACTGTTACAAAACCATCCCTATAAGCTTTTTCCTAAGTTCAATCCAGAACCTTTACCAAATCCACCAATAAGTAACGAGAATATGGCTAAACTCCATCATTTTGACAAAATGGATGCTGGGAATAGGATCCAAGAGATTTTGGGACAGATCTCCTGGAAATACGATGAGAAGGAACGCCGTTACTAGAACATCACCTGACAAAGGATAGGGGATTATGAAACTATGGTTGTGTAATAGTAATAGTAAAATCAGTTTGTGTAAAATAAATAATAAAACGGTTGTATATAGAAGCATGATATAATCTATACAACAAACGAAATATTAGAAAATTTACAATTTTGGTTGTATATTTGTTTACGTGATTATGTGCAATTAATGGTGACATTAGATTAGTTTTTCTTATACTAATTATTTATCTATAAATTAGTTATCAGATGGAAAACGCTAATAATGAACCAGTTAATGAGGTTAATCAATCTGAGCAACAACCGGGGGATCAATTTATGACTAGGCAGGATATAGAAAATATCGTTGCTCAAGGGATAGCCAACGCTATTCCAGGAATAGTTGCTCAAGGGATAGCCAACGCTATTCCAGCAATCGTTGCTGCTGTTAAAAATCCAATCGAACCACAACAAATTGTTCCTAGTAAACGTATTTCTGAAGATAACTTCAGTAATAGTATAAACGGAGGCAGTAATCATGTTAATCATGATAATGAACCACGGCAAGCTCCGCTCCCTAAGAAAAAGAAAGCTGCAACGCCTGGTTGCACTTACAAAGAATTTCTTGCTTGTAAACCCACTGAGTTTGCAGGCAATGAAGGAGCGACTGCGGCACTGCGTTGGTTAGAGAAAACCGAGGCAGTAATTGCCATAAGTAAATGTGCTCAGGATGATCAAGTCATGTACGCGTCAAATCTTTTCAAGGAAGGGGCGCTAGAATGGTGGAATACGGTGTTACAAGCAAAAAGAAGAAGGATGGCGTATGCTATGAACTGGGAAGAATTTAAGAGCCTTGTAGAAAGAAAATTCTGCCCCGAGTATGAAAAGGAACAAATGACAAATAAGTTTCTAACCCACCGGATGGTGGATGTAGATTGTCGAGGGTATACATCAACATTCTTCGAGTATGCTCGAGTGGTACCAACGCTGGCTTCGCCAGAGCCGGTACTTATTTCTCGATATATTTGGGGATTGATTTTCGAAATCCGTAATATCGTCAAAGCTGCGAAACCTCGCACGATTGATGATGCAGTGGATTTAGCCAATACTCTAACTGATGAACTAGTACGGACAAGAGAAGAAAATAGAAGGAAGGAAGTAGCCCAAAAGATTACCCAAGAATTCCATCCGGGTAATCATAACAATTTCAAGAGAAGAGGAAATGGGCAATCTACCACTAGTCCATTTTGCAATTTTTGCAAAAGGAAGCATTTTGGAAGTTGCAAAGGATATTGCAATTTTTGCAAAATTCCAGGACATCAAGAAGAAGACTGCAGGAGGAAGAAATTTTCAGTTTGTTACAACTGTGGAGAAACTGGACATCTTAGGCCAGATTGTCCAAAACTGAACAAACCATCTGACAATAAAGCTAAACCTGCAGAAGGAGCAAAAAGGAATGTAAGAGCCTTCCAACTGACTGCTAAGGAAGCAGAGCTCATTCCAGCTGTGATAGCCGGTATGTTCTTAGTTCACAACGTTTACACAAAAGTATTATTTAACTCTGGTGCAAACCAAAGTTTTATAAATATTTCATTCTGCCAAACTTTTAACTTACCTTTAACCAGCATTAGGCAAATTTCTATAATAAAAACGGCAGGTGGGAATTCATTTAAAATAAATAAGGTTCTACAAAACGTAGAAATAGAACTTTTAAGTCATAAATTTCATGCAACTATATTGGTTGAATTTGATGTTATGTTAGGAATGAATTGATTAGTAAACAACTATGCTCGAATTCTTTGTGATAAGAATTCCATAACACCCACCAGAGAAGTAATTGTGATTACAGGAGATAAACCACGTAAGCCTATGAAGTTCATATCAGTAATGAAAGTTGCTAATTATGAACGAAAACAAGGAATAATATATATGATTTCAGTAATCATTAATACTAAAGATAAAGAACTTAAGGAATTTCTGTAGTATTCAGAATACCCAGATGTATTCCCAGAATAGTTACAGGATTACCATCAGAAAGGGAGGTGGAATTTAGGATTCATCTAATTATATTGATAGCAAAGGTACCTTATTGGTTAGCACAATATTGGTTGTTAAGAAAAAGGATGGTTCGATGTGAATGTGTATTGATTTTAGGGAATTGAATAAGGTTACAATTAAGAATCAATATCCATTACCTAGAATTGATGATCTATTCGATCAATTTCCGGAAGATAGATAGTTTCTAAGATCAACTTATGTTCCGGATATTATTAATCAAAAGTTCAAGAGGAAGACGTAGCTAAGACTGCTTTCATAACTAGGAATGGTCATTACAAGTTTACAGTCATGCCCTTTGGGTTAACGAATGCACCTGCAGCATTCATGGACATGATGAATAGGATCTGTAAACCATATTTGGATAAATTTGTAATTATCTTCATCGATGATATACTTATTTATTCCAAAAGTCAGGAAAAACATTTTCAGCACTTGCATGCACTCTTAACTTTGTTAAGAAAAGAAAAGTTGTACACCAAATTTTCGAAGTATGAATTTTGGTTACAAGAAGTAAAATTTTTAGGACATATGGTGAATCATGAAGGTATTCACATAAATCCTGATAAGAAATTACCAAATGGAAGATTCCGCAATCCACAATGGAAATTAGGAATTTTGTAAGTTTAGCCAGATACTATAGACGGTTTATTAAGGATTTTTCCAAGATAGTTATACCATTAACTAAGCTAACCTGTAAAGCAGTTAAGTTTGATTAGGGACCTAAACAAGAAGAAGTTTTTAGAATCTTGAAGCAGAAATTAACCAATGCTCCAATCTTAGCCTTACCAAAAGGAACTGAAGATTTTGAAGTATATAGTGATGGTTCAAAACTAGGAGTTGGATGTGTGCTTATGCAACGCAAGAAGGTAATTGCGTATGCTTCAAGACAGTTGAAAAAGCACGAAGAGAACTATACAACACATAATTTAGAATTAGGAGACATAAATTTTGCCCTTAAGATTTGGAGACATTATTTGTATGGAAGTAAGTTTACTGTCTATACGGATCATAAGAATTTAAGATATATAATTGGGCAAAAAGAATTAAACATGAGGCAAAGGAGATGGATGAAAATTCCAAGTGACTACGACTGTGATATACAATATCACGAAGGAAAAGATGAAGACGGCTAAAAGATCGCCAGAAGAGTTATACAGATAATAGACGAAAGCCGTTGGAGTTTCAAGTTAGAGACAAAATGCTATTGAAAGTATCTCCTTGGAAAGGAATTGTTAGATTCGGTAAGAAAGGAAAGTCCAGGGTACGTAGGACCATTTCTAGTGATCCAATGTATAGGACCAGTTGCTTATCGTTTACAACTACCAGGAGAGTTAGCTGGAGTACATGATGTATTTCATATATCCAATCTCAATAAATGTCTATCAGATGAATCTTTGGTAGTACCTTTCCAAGATATAAAGGTAAACAAATAGTGTTAGTTTAAGTAAAGTGGGATTCAAAGATAGGACCCTAATATACTTGGGAACTGGAATCCGAAACGAAGAAGAAATTATCCTCAATTATTCCAGTAAATCTCGAGGACGAGATTTTTATTAAGGTGGGGAGAATGTAACAACTCTCATCAAAAGTCATAATTATTAAATTAATTTGACCAAAAGGAAACCCTAATTGAGACACCCAAGTGATTTTACATAAACCCTAAAATTTTCGAAACAATCGGAATCAGGATTAGGGCCCCTAAAACTTAGGGGGGATAAACCCTAGTGGACGATTATCCACTTAAATCGTTGTCAAATTATAGAAATTCGATTTTGTCAAGTCAGCATGCCTAGTCCCAATCGTGGCTACCCTATAGCCTACTTTTATGCCTTACGGACCGCAACACTCTCAAGCTTACGGACCGTAAGCAGCCTTACGGACCGCAACACTAGGAATGCTACGGTGCGCAAGCTTGACAAAATTTCAGCTATAAATACAGAACATTGGCGCTCGATTTCTGGCACTGAAACGTCGAAAGAATTCGAATTCTACTCTGAGATTTCGTCCATATACTCTCAAAAATCACAATTAACACACACGGGTCACTAATCGACGCCGCAATCAGGGTATTAGCACGATCGCTGCTACGATTCATTTTCTGATTGATCAATGTACTCAATGGGTGTTTAAGTGCTGCCCACATTAGGGTGATGCTTTGTCATTAGTCGTTAATTCGACGGATGTTTAAGCATAGCACTTTGTCACTCGTTGTGATGGTTGATCTCGTGAGTTATCGTAAATGCTGTATTGATTACTAACCCCGAATTGTGTGCCTGTTATAAAAATTTAGGTTGAAAAGGCTAAATCAGTAGGCTAGGCTCTGCTCAAATTAAATCTGCAATGTGAGTCATTCTCTTTTTATCAACTATTTTACAATACCTCAAATTATTTTCAAGGTTATAATTACAGGGACTAAGTCGTGGATATCTTGAGTTACTGGTTAATGGGGTATTGTGCACATTACTAATTTGCTTCCGGTTACGTTCATTGACATAACCAGGATAATCACTGTTAGGTTCATTGACCTACAGGGATAATCATCACTATTTAGGTTCATTGATCTAAATAGTGGTATGACCATCGTCACCATTGTGACAGGATGCCAGATAAAAATAAGATAGAAGCCATTGTACTTGCTCTTATGCTGTAATTAATAACTATGCATCATTATGCAAAATAGAATGATTCACTCAGTATTTCCCGCTGACAAAACCTTTTTCAAACATGTTTCAGGTGATCACATATGATCCAGAAAAAGTGCCATGTAGCACTACAAGCTTAAAGGAAGTGGCTCAGTATAAAATAAAGAAACATGTTTTGTAAAATAAAGGATTTCTTCATGAAATCTCAAGATTGTAAATTACCGGGTTTTATCCCGCGTTGTGAAATAAAATAATCGGGAAATATTTACATTTTAAAAGATCCTGATGAAAAATTCCGCTGTCAAACTCAATTAATTAAATACCACGGGATTTCTGTCCCGCGGCTCCTGAAACGGGTCAAACCGGGTCGGGGGCCGTGACAATTCGTCCGATAGACATTTCTTGAGGTTGGATACATGAAATACGTCATGTATCCCAGCTAACTCTTCTGGTAGCTGTAAGCGATAGGCCACTGGCCCTATTTGCTGTATTACTGGGAATGGTCCTACGTATTTTGGACTTAGCTTTCCTTTCTTACCGAACCGAACTACTCCTTTCCAAGGAGAAACTTTCAAGAGTACCTTGTCTCCAACTTGAAACTCTAGTGGCTTGCGTCGATTATCGGCATAACTTTTCTGGCGATCTCGAGCAGTTTTCAGTCTTTCCTTGATTTGAGAAATTTTGTCGGTGGTCTCTTGCACAATTTCAGGACCTGATAATTGATTTTTTCCTATCTCTGCCCAGCAGACTGGAGTTCTGCATTTTCGTCCATATAGTGCTTCGAATGGGGCAGCTTCAATGCTTGAATGGTAGCTATTGTTATAGGAGAATTCGATTAAGGGTAGGTGGTCATCCCAGTTTCCTCCAAAATCTATCACACATGCCCCAAGAATGTCTTCCAGGGTTTGGATCGTCCTTTCACTTTGTCCATCTGTTTGAGGATGGTATGCAGTGCTTAAATTTAGTCGAGTTCCCATTGCTTCCTGGAAACTTGTCCAGAAGTGGGAAGTGAAACGACTATCCCTGTCCGATACAATGGAGAGTGGAACTCCATGTAAGGATACTATTTCTTCTACATACAACTTTGCCAACCTTTCCATACTAAAGGTTTCTTTCATGGGTAGAAAATGAGCTGATTTGGTTAATCGATCCACAATTACCCAAATTGCGTCATTACCTTTTCTGGTTTTGGGTAACTTAGTAACAAAATCCATTGTTATGAGTTCCCATTTCCAAACCGTCATTTCTAATTGTTGGAGTAACCCTGAAGGTTTCTGGTGTTCTGCCTTAACTTGTGAACAAGTAACAAGTAAGACATTTAGAAACATATTTAGCTATGTCCTTTTTCATTCCTATCCACCAGAAATTATTTCTTAAATCTTGGTACATTTTATTGTTACCAGGATGCATGGTATACCTAGATTTATGGGCTTCCTCTAAAATCTTATTTCTTAACTCTCCTTGCTTAGGTACCCAAATCCTGCTTTTGTGGAATCTCCAAATTCCATCACTTCCTTGCTCTAGTTCCTTTACTCGTCCTTTCATTCCTTCAGCATCATCCTTGATTGCTGTTTCCTGAATATTTTTCAGTTGTTCCATTAGGTCTAGTTGTAGACTTAATCTAAGAGCACGAACTCGTACGTTGTTTCTCATGATACTTACGACTTAGAGCATCAGCAACTACGTTTGTTTTTCCTTCGTGATATTGAATATCACAGTCGTAGTCACTTAAGATTTCCATCCATCTCCTTTGCCTCATGTTTAATTCTTTTTGCCCAATTATGATCTGTATAGACAGTAAACTTACTTCCATACAGATAGTGTCTCCAAATCTTAAGGGCAAAATTTATAGCTCCTAATTCTAAGTCGTGAGTCGTATAATTTTCCTCGTGATTTTTCAATTGCCTTGAAGCATACGCAATTACTTTCTTGCGTTTCATTAATACACATCCTAATCCTAACTTAGAAGCATCACAATAAACTTCAAAATCTTTCGTTCCTTCTGGTAAGGCAAGAATTGGGGCGTTTGTTAGCTTTTGCTTCAAAATCCTAAAGGCCACTTCTTGCCTAGGTCCCCATTCAAATTTAACTGCTTTACAGGTTAGCTTAGTTAATGGTACAACTATTTTGTAAAAATCCTTAATGAATCGTCTATAGTAACCAGCTAACCCTAGAAAGCTTCTAACTTCCATAGCTGATTGCTGGACCTTCCACTTGGTAATTGCTTCTATTTTGGAGGGATCTACGTGAATACCTTCGTGATTCACCATGTGTCCTAGAAATTGTACCTCCTGCAGCCAAAATTCACACTTCGAGAATTTGGCGTAAAGCTTCTCTTTTCTTAACAAAGTTAAGAGTGCATGCAGGTGCTGACGGTGTTCATCCTGGCTTTTGGAATAAATAAGTATATCGTCGATGAAGACAATTACAAATTTATCCAAATACGGTTTACAGATTCTATTCATCAGGTCCATAAATGCTGCAGGAGCATTTGTTAACCCAAAAGGCATGACTGTAAACTCGTAATGACCATACCTAGTTCTGAAAGCAGTTTTAAGTATGTCTTCTTCTTGTACCTTCAATTGATGATATCCGGAGCGTAAATCTATCTTAGAAAAATATCTAGCTCCCTGAAGTTGATCGAAAAGATCATCAATCCTAGGTAATGGGTATCGATTCTTAATTGTAACCTTATTCAATTCCCTATAATCGATACACATTCGCATCGAACCATCTTTCTTTTTCACAAACAACACTGGAGCTCCCCACGGGGATGAACTAGGTTGTATGAATCCTTTGCTTAATAATTCATCTAACTGCTTTTTCAATTCTAGCATTTCGGTGGGTGCTAACCGATAAGGTGCCTTGGCTATTGGTGTAGTTCCAGGAATTAGATGAATTCTAAATTCTACTTCCCTATCGGGTGGTAATCCAGGTAGTTCTTATGGGAATACATCTGGGTATTCTGCTACTACAGGAATTTCTTTAAGTTCCTTACCTTTCGTGTTAATGATTACTGAAATCATATACACCATTTCTTGTTTTCTTGAATAACTGGCCAACTTTATTGCTGAAATGAATTTCAGTGGCTTTCGTGGCTTATCTCCTGTAATCATTACTAATTCTCATGTGGGTGTATGAATTTCTATGGAATTTTTATCACAGAGAATTCGAGCATGGTTGGCTACTAACCAATCCATTCCTAATACTATATCAAATTCGGCTAAATTCATAGGTAACAGGTTTGCAGAGAATTTATGGCCTAAGAGTTCTATCTTTTCTTCTCGCAAAACCTTATCTATGTTAATAGAATTCCCATCTGCTGTTTCTACCGCAAAATTTTGTCTAAGGTTGATTAAAGGTAGGTTAAGAGCTTGGCAGAATGAAGTATTTATAAAACTTTGGTTTGCATCAGAGTCAAATAATACTTTTGCATAAACGTCGTGAACTAGGAACGTACCAGCTATCACGTCAGGGATTAGTTCTGCTTCCTGAGTAGTCAACTGGAAGGCTCTTGAGTTTCTCTTGGTAGTTCCTTCTGCAGGTTTGGCTTTGTTATCAGCTAGTTTGACCAATTTCGGGCAGTCTGGCCTAAAGTGTCCAGCTTCTCCACAGTTGTAGCAGATTGTGGATTTCTTTTTCCTGCAATCTTCTTCTTGATGCCCTGGAAGTTTGCAGAAATTGCAATATCCCTTGCATCTACCAAAATGCTTTCTTTTGCAGGTATTGCAAAATGGAACATTGGAAGATTTCCCAGTTCCCTTTTTCTTGAAATTACTACGGTTACCCATACGAAATCCCTGGGTAATCTTTTGGGCCACTTCCTTTTTCCGGTTTTCTTCTCTTGTGCGTACCAGCCCGTCAGTTAGGGTGTTAGCTAATTCCACAACATCGTCAATAGTGCGAGGTCTCGCAGCTTTAACGATATCACGGATTTCGCCAATCAATCCCCAAATATAGCGGGAAATAAGTACCGGTTCTGGCGAAGCCAGGGTTGGTACAACTCTCGCATACTCGAAGAATGTCGAAGTATACCCTCGACAGTCTACATCCACCATCCGGTGGTTCAAGAATTTATTCGCCATTTGTTCTTTCTCATATTCGGGACAAAATTTTCTTTCCATTAACCGCTTAAATTCTTCCCAGCTCATGGCATAGGCCACATTGCTTCCCTTCGCTTGTAGTACTGTATTCCACCATTCTAGTGCCCCTTCTTTAAAAAGATGCGACGCGTACATGACCTTGTCTTCCTCTGCACATTTACTTATTTTAATCACCGCCTCGGTTTTCTCTAACCAACGTAGTGCAGCAGTCGCCCCTTCGTTGCCTGCAAATTCAACTGGTTTACAGGCAAGAAATTCCTTACAAGTGCAACCAGGCGTTGTAGCTTTCATTTTCTTAAGGAGTGGGGCTTGCATCCCATCGTTGTTGTTATTAGTATGGTTACCGCCTCCGTTTACACTATTACTGAAATTGTCGCTGTGTGTACGTTTGCTAGGAATAATTTGTTGAGGTTCAACTGGATTTCGGGCAGCAGCAAGGATTGCTGGAATAGCATTGGCTATTCCCTGAGCAACGATATTCTCGATATCTTGCCTATTCAGAAATTGATCTTCATGATTTTGTTCAGATTGGTTAACTTCATTAACGGGTTCATTACCAGCGTGTTCCATCTGGTAATTAGTATATATAAGTGATTAGCATAAAATAATTAATAACCAAACATAATAAAATAATCGCACATAATCACATCAACACGTAAAGCCAAAATTGTCGATTTTTCGACGTTTGATATTTTATATATTATAATAGGCATCCGTACACACTGGTTATCTTACAAAAGTTTTATTTTTAAGTTATTTCACATAATTATATTTTTATGATTATATTATCATTAAACAAACACACCACACAACCAAACATGATCCCTGTTAGCTGACACTTCAGAAACGACGCTCCCTCTCGTCGTACTTCCAAGATATCCTCTCTCCTACTTCCCAAATTCTATTTCCCGCGTCCACTAGTTCCTCGCCATAGTGGCGGAGTTCTGCCAAGTTTTCGGAGCTCATAGGTGGGTGTAGTGGAGGCTCCGGGTCAAACTGTGGGAAAAAGGTATTAGGGTTATTTAGGAGATTTTGAAACTGCCAGTCGGTGGTCCACCATTCTTCTAGCTCTGCTGGTAGAGGTTGGGTGTGGATAATAGGATCTGGGATTTCAGGCTCTAGGTCAACTGGAAGTTGTGCTTCCGCTGGGTAATTAAAGAGGTTTTCACCGGCAGGTCCGATGAGGTCACTAAGTGCCAGTTTATGATCCAGCTCCTCCCAGGGTGGCATTTCCTGATCTTGCCTGGAACTTTCCCCAATTTCTATTCCCTTGTCTTTATCTTTAGGATCCTCCGTCTTTATAACTTTCCGTGTCGCTGGTTTTCTTCTGCGCACACGCCTCCAGCCCACAATTATTCTTCTCTTCTTTGGCTTGGGTTTCTCCGGTGGCTGGGCTTGAAATTCCATAGGTTCTTCTACGTCGGCACAATAACCGGTAAAGTCTCTGGAAACTTCCACATTAACAGAATAGAGATTGAGATTCTGAAGAGCTTCAGACAACTCATTCATGCTGTTTAGCAGATATGAAGAAACACAAAAATTCTTGGTTAAAATTTTGTAAATTGAATTTTCACATAATCATAAAAAGGTAATCAGAAATTTAAATATTAATTACAATATCTAATATATTTATACAAACAGATTGATTAAAACAAAAGGTTGCGATTATATATATATATTACAAATTACAACCGAAGTCTAAAATATACTAGGGATTGTACATTTTATTTTAGTCTATCTTTTCTTACTAAGTTATTTATTTAATGGGCAAGTTTCTTAAAGTTTCTGGCTTATGGATGATATGGGTGCTAGTACTGGGTCAGGGTTTTGGCAGTTAAAGGTTAACATTTACTGATGTAGTGGCTAACATATAGAGATTTGCCCATTGTTCGTCTAATTCATCTTCCCATGGTGGGTTATTGCCTATTTCCTGAGTTTCCTTATTCATCACTCCTTTTGGTTATGACTTCTTTATTTTCTCTTGACTTTTTCTAATAATCCAACCTCTTTTATTAGGGGTAAGTGGTTTCTCAAACTGTGCCTTACGAACAAATATTCCTTCCTCAGTATCTGCTGAGTATCTTGAGGAATTTGATTGAAATGAAGTTCCCTTATCTTTTTGTGAACTATCTAATTGACGATAGATGTGCACAATTCTTTGCTTACCCATACTGTAACTAACAAGTAGTCAGTTAAAAACACATAGTCACAAAATGGTAATCAGGAAAAATTAAGTAGTTCTAAATACTTAATGGGCTTAAATCAGTGGCTCTGATACCACATTTTTCTGTCACGGCCCTCGTCCCGGTTTTACCCGGTCCAGGAGCCGCGGGACAGAAACCCGTGGTATTTATTCATTGAGTTGACAGCGGAAGATTTTACAGGATCTTTTAAAACTTGAAATGCCCGATTATTTTATTTCATAATTCGGGATAAACCCCATAATTTACAATAGAGGAATTTCACACGGAAATTCCCTGATTTACAAAACATGTATATTTATTTAACTGAGCCACTACTTCAAGCTTGTTAGTGCTCCGTAGCACTTTTCCTTGGTTCACAGTAGTCACCTGAAACATGTTTTGAAAATATTTTATCAGCGGGGAAATACTGGCGAGTCATTCAGGTTAAATAAAACGACACATAGTTATTAATTACAGCATAAGAGCGATTACAATGGCTTCTATCTTATTTTTATCTGGCGTCGTGTCACCTCCTGGTGACGATGGTCATACCACTATTGGGTCCTTTCACCCAAGTAGTGATGATTATCACTGTTAGGATTTATTAGCCTAACCGTGAGAAATTAGTAATGTGCACAATACCTCACTAGCCAGTGATTAATATAACCATGACTTAATCCTTGTAATTATAACCTTTGAAAATAACTTGGAGTATTGTAAAATATGATTGATAAAAAGAGAATGACTCACATTGCAGATTTAAATGGGCAGAGTTTAGCCTACTGATTAGCCTTGTAACCTAATTTAAATAACAATGCACACGAACTAGGTCAGTAACTAATACAACATTTACGATAACTCACGAGATTAAAACCCTCACAACAAATGACAAAGTGCAATACTTAAACATCCATCGAATTCACGACGAATGACAAAGTATGGCCCTAATGTGGGCAGCACTTAAACATCCATCGGATAGTTTCAATCGATCGGACATTGAATCGTAGCAGCGATCGAGTTAATACCCTGTATCGTAGCAGCGCCTCACTACCTTAATTTTCGAATTTGAGCAGTAGTACTTCGTTTTTGAGAATTGTTTTCGACACCAGTGAACAGGCCATGATCAGTTCTATTTGTAGCTGAAAAATGGGTCTGTCGCGGCCCGCGTGAACCATAAGCCGATCCTTACGCGGCCCGCGTGGGAACCTAGTGTACGTGTAGGCTAGCTGGGTCACGAGTAGGTTTGCCAGGTGGACGACACGTGGCTTGAACAGTTATCCGGAACAATATTAAGTTGACGCGGCCCGCGTAAGGGCCTTCTTGTGCTTTACGCGGCCCGTGAGAGGACCAGAATATGATTTTCTTGATTTTTGATATGGATTAGGGTTTCGGGGTCCGGGTTTTCACTTTCGGGTCGGTTTGGGACATTTTTGAAGGTCCTTACAGTAGGATCTCTTGAGATCTATCTAATTAATGTATGCTCTTCTCCACAAGCAAACAACTGATCTTTTACAAGCTTGGGTTGAAAACATCATCAACGTCCTTCTGAGCATTTAATGTAGACGAGTGGTCATATCGCACGTTGCACGAGTGGTCATAGGTGGGAAGGTAAGTCCCTTTGACCGGGTCCTCTTTCCCAAAAGCCAAATAGTAGAGAAGTTGCAATGGGCTTGGGACAACACTCGGTCCAAAGCATTAAGTTCAAACGTGGGAGCCCACTGGGTGATCCCCGTCATCAATACACTTTTCAAATCAAAAGGTAGAGTTAATTTCTCGGATAGTCCCTGTGGTTTGCAAGTTTTTCACCTTTAGTCCCCACCTTTTCAAAATAACATGTTTGCTCCCTATGGTAGGCTCACTTGTTACTCGTATAGTCCCTACAATGGATGGAGGTTAGTTTGTTCAGTTAAATACATATGAAATGACCGAAATACCCTCACTCTTAATAAAAATAAATAAACCAAAATCCACTAATATCTTCAATCACAATAGGCTTGCCAGATTGAAATTGACAACCCAAAATCCCCAAATTTTCACCAGTTTGTTCTACATCTTCAAATTCATACATCAATTCACCAATATTCCGATCATGTCTTCGGAAAGATATAAATCCAGTGGATCGTCACGCACCTCCGACGAGAATCACCGGCGAGATTCACATCTCTGACGCGAATCACTGTCACACGCAGCTCTAATGTACGCACCGGAGCTCTGTCTGCAGGAAAAATCACTAGCGAGATTCACATCTCCGAACACCTCTGGTCGCCACCCCCTTCTTCGCCGACGAACATTAGGGATCTGAAGCTTCATGTGGAATTCGATGATAACCAATTTATGATTTTGGATAGATCAGTTAGAGATCTGTGTTTGAGTTGTGGTTGACTTTCTTGTAGACTTATTTGAGTGTAATGCAGTTACATGTTATGACTACTTTCATGTACTGATTAATGAGAATTGCAGTAGTTTAAATACTTATTTGCTCTGGATCTGTGATAAGTTCATTAATTTTTGTCGTTGAGTATGCACTATTAGGCCGATGTAATTGATGACTGAATACGTATAAACAATGAAATTAGAAGGGGTCGGCGGCCGGAGGTGTTCGTTGGCGGAGACGGGGGTGGCGCCGGAGAGGTGGGGAAGATGGTGGCGGCAAGCGGTGAAGGTGGATGATATGGAGGAGCTGTGGTGGTTTTATAGAAAAATTAACTGGAGAAGAGAGTGGGTGGGTGGGGATAGGGGTGTTCAAAAAACTCGTGGCTCGCAGTTCGCTCGAAACTCGTTCGAAAAAAGATCGAAGAAAGCTCGGCTCAAAATTGGCTTGTTGTAAACGAGCCAGCTCGGCTCGGTTTGTAAACGAGCTGAGCTCGAGCTTGGCCTGGCTCGGCTCGTGAGCTGGCTCGATAAGGTTTACATCCTTCATTTTTTTTGTCCCACATCGCTTAGAAAACAAAAACTAAGAGAGTATCTCCACTATAAAAGAAGGTAAAGACAATGTACAAAGTTAATTAACTATTTATACTTGCGGGTGGGAGTTGGCTACAAAGTCCATTTTTTCTACAAAGTATAAAAAGTCATAAAACACCATCATGTCAACCATAAAACACACTTAAAACCCACAAATAACAAAGTGAAGATTACTAAAACGCCATATTTGTGGGTTTAATGTTGTGTTTTGGATGATAAGGCTTTGATTAGCGAATAACTAACATTAGTGTGTTTTATGTTGTTTATCATGTTGTGTTTTATATTCATAGTTCTACGATGGTGTGTTTGAAGTTTTTATTGACTGTTAGGGTTTGGATACTGTGTTTTAGTGATCTTCACTCTGTTATTTGTGGGTTTTGAGTGTGTTTTATGGCTGAAATTGTGGTGTTTTACGACTTTGTACACTTTGTAGGAAAAATTGACTTTGTAGCCGAACACCACCCTTATACTTGCATATTTAGACATATGGTTAAATTAAATGGCAATTATGACCCTTAGTCCATGAAGAAAGTCATTTTAAGGGCTTTTTAAGTAGTAAATTTTGCGGTTCTTTGTTAGTTCGGGCTACATCGAGCCAAGCCGAGCTAGCTCGAATTCTAATCGAGTCGAGCTCGAGCCTCAAATCTTAGCTCGATTTAAAATTCGAGCTTGAGCCGAGCCAGCTCGAATCGAGTTCGAGCCGAGCTCGAGCTGGGTCTAGCTCGGCTCGGCTCGTTTACAGCCCTAGGTGGGGAGGGCAATATAGTCATTTCTCATCAACTTTAGAAATTATAGTTATTTTAAACTACAATAAAATAATTATAGCCCAAAACCTTTAGAAATTCTCTCCCGCTCTCTCTCTCTCTCTTGCGTCCCTGCACTGCCAACGAACAACATCACCCAGCGACAACAGTCCAGCAGCCGGCGACCACCGTAATCAGCCACCATACCACCGTCGTTTGACACCAAATCTAACCGGAATCCGAACACGGGTAAGTTTCTTTGTTATTTTGATGATTTTGGTTGATATTATAGGAGAAAAAAGGGTAATAAAGTTGTTAAATAGGTTTGAAATTTTGTGTGTTTTGACGTTGTTTAGATGATTTTTAGGGTAATTATGTTGTTTATATATTTTTAGGGTGATTATGTTGTTTATATATTTTTAGGATGATTACAACTTACGTTATGATTTACAGGGCTTGAATAGTTGAAAATTAAAATTAAAATTGAAACATATTGTTATGGAGCGATGAACTTATGTTATATAGAGAAAGAATTGATTAAGAAATTAGTTTTAGATGATATTTTGGATAGATTTCAAAAAATGAAAATCCGTAGGGCGTCGACGTTTTAATTATGTTTGTAACAAGGTTTGACATGTTTTTGATGATTATATAAATTAAGTTTGATGTTCGTTTGTTTTACATGACCCCGACCCGACCCGATACGAACCGATTTTTTTACTTATATACCTAGGGGCCTAAAATTTTTAAAAATGTTCCGCACCCCTATGAAAAAATTCCTTGGTCCGCCACTGGTAATACACGGGGTTCTAACCTAGTTATAACTTATAAAAAAATCTTGTAGGATATGGGGTTGATTTGGATCACTAGAATCACGACCGTCCAGTCGAACATGGGGATCATCACTAGGATAACTAGAATCACGACCGTAATCTTTTTAATTATAAAAAAATAAAAAATAAAAAATCTTTTATACTCATGCCCTTGATCACAGCCGTTCATTATAAACTTTAAGTCAAGTTAATCATAGAATTTGGTACTATAAATATTTGTATTTCACACACGAATCCGACCCCATACATAAATAACCATTTCTTGATTCAAGTATTTTAACCGCCAATGAGTCTTTGGTGGAGTGGTGGAAAAGACTTAGACCTTGTGAGAGGTCTCAAGTTCGATCCCCACTTCAAGCAAAGAGGAGGTGGGAAGGTTTTACTCCTTCGGAGGTTCCTGCCCGGGTGCTCAGGTTCGATCCTCAAGGCCTGAGTAAGGTGCTGCATTTCCTTAAGCAATGCGGAGAATTATACAAGAGTGGGTTTCCATAGGGTTGTATACGCCTCGCTGTTCAAAAAAAAAAAAAAAGTATTTTAACCCCTCTACTTTTGGCTTAATCCAACTTTAACCCTTTCAGTTTAACTCTTAACCTAAAGTGAAAATGAGAACAAGATTATACCACCATATATGAAATGTTCCATATAATTAATGTATTTATAATAATTTGTTACAAATTAACTATTCTTTTAATTTTAATTACATACATAACAATTTACAATATGATACATCACATGTTTTTGGCTAATACTTTTGGTAGGGTTGGCATATCGTGTATACCCGTACACGATAAGACACCACACGATAAGACACGATACACGAAATCCCATACACGAACACGACACGATAACTTATCGTGTCCTTTTTTTCAAACACGAACACGACACGATATACATGAAAATTACCTGTTAACACGACTGTTCGACTGTTATACACGAAAATTACCTGTTAACACGAACAAAAACACGAACACGACATGCTATCTGAGAGTTACAGAGGGAGTTTAGGGTTTTATTTTTTTTTAATTGAATGAGGAATAAAAACAGAAAGGAATTAAGGAACCCACACGCACATGGCTGATGAGTTTTATTTAATTTAGTTTCTTATCGTGTACTAACGGGTATTAACAGGTAAACATGTATTTAACCTGTTTATACACGAAAATTAACAGGTAATTTCGTGTCTACCTGTTTGGTACACGATACCTGTTAAGGCCATACACGATACATGTTAACTTCGTGTAGGTTCGTGTCGTGTATTCGTGTATTCGTGTAAAATTGTCAGCCCTAACTTTTGGTTAGATTTGATGTGTTCTACATTCTCACAAAATACGCACTTACTTCAGATAATAATAATAATAATAATAATAATAATAATAATAATAATAATAATAATAATATTTTTTGAATTAGACTTTACCAAAACAGATTTTTATGAATATCTTTTTTAAATACTCATCTAAATTATATAAATAAATGAATATATACAAGTAGTAACATTTTCTACTTTTTTATTGTGTTCTGCAAACAAGCAGCTCTCATTATTCAACATAGGGATGAGCGTTTAATACTTGATATCGGTATCGAATTTCCTGTACCGAATTTTTTCGGTACTCGCTTTCTGGCATATTATGTACTGGTATTTTCGATTCGGTACAGTACCGGTATTTTATCGAATTTTACATACAAATACCGGTACCGTCCCCGTACCGATATCGGTACCAACTCATCCCTAAGTCAACACATGTAATACATGAGACTCTAACCTAATTATATAACATACAAGACCCTTTAGTTAGTATCATTATCCTTACACATATAGAGTAGTACTAATAGTGACATCTTGGGGGTGGAATAAGCCTTAGCGACCATTAGGTCTTGAGTTCGATTCCCACAAGGGGTTTTTCTCAGATTTATTAGGTTTCCTCCTGAATTGGTGTAGAGTCATTATTGCTTACTAAAGATGGATATGATCGGATGGTTCTGCTGGTATGATCCAAATTTGACGTTCCAAAAAAAAGTACTAACATTAAATTTAGGGAAATTTACGAAAAATGTTAGTTGACCAACCGTGTTTTCAAATTTGTCACGTTTCTGCGTCCGTGGACGGACCTCTGAGCATGTGAGTCGGCGTATCATGTTGAAGAGTCCATGTCCATCCGAAGCGTCGGTGTACTCTTCCGAAGCGTCGGTGGACACTTCCGAAGCGTCGGTGGACTCTTCCGAAGGAGCGTGATACATGGACTCTTCAACATGATACGCCAACTCATCCCATGCTCAGAGGTCCGTCCACGGATACAGAAGCGTGACAAATTCGAAAACATGGTTGGTCAACTGATATTTTCGTAATTTTCCCTTAAATTTATGTTTTGACGAGGGAAAATAATGCAAATCACATGAAATACAAGGAGGTGAAACAAAGTTATGACAAACCGAATTGGAAGATACCTGGAAAAGCAGTCACAATCACGTGCAAAGTAACAAATAGGTACCTGTCACCTCACCTCTCATCAGTCCCTTCTATCTCTATATATCATTCATCTACTCTAACTGATTACAGACCACAATCAACAAGATGGCTCCAGAGGCTAACCACAGTTGCTGCAAGGGTCCTGGTTATGCCACACCGGTTGACGCCATGGCTGGCCCCAAAGAGTCCCTCATCTATGTCACATGTGTCTATACAGGTAGGGGTGTTCTTCGAGTTATTTTTTCAGGTTTCGGGTTTTTTGGGTCAAGTTGTTCGGGTTTTTTGTTAGGAAAAAGTGACCCGGTAACCAACCCATTTAAAGTTCGGGTTGTTCGGGTATGGGTTATTCGGGTTCGGGTTAGTTCGGGTCGGATTGTTCGGTTTTCGGGTTTAGATGTAAAATGAAAAAAATAATGTTTTTTTTAGAAAATATCATCATATATATCATGTTGTTAAAAAAGATATCATCACATATTCAAATATCATTTAACAATATGGTATGATAATATTTAAAAGTCTCACAACTTAATGTTTCAAATACAAAACACTCCAAATCAAATTGTATCTATGAAAAAAGACAACTAATGTTTGGGTTTTTATTCGGGTCGGTTTGTTCGGGTTTTTGGTTGGCAAAAAGTGACCCGATAACCGACCCAATTAAGGTTCGGGTTGGTCGGGTTTGGGTTGTTCGGGTTCGGGTTTTTCGGTTATTCTCTAATTCGGGTTCGGGTGACTTCGAATTCGGGTCGGTTTTCGGGTTTCGGATAAAAAAGAACAGCCCTATATACAGGTATGTTATATAATTTCATCATATTTTTCTAACATATGATTAAGTAATCTAGTGGTGGAACCAGAACTTTTTATCAAAGTGTCATCATAAGAACACAAGGCTTTTTTGTCTATCGACTACAACTAGAGGGTCCGAAACATGTTTTCCTGGAAAAATCTAGATTTTTATATATACAAAACCGTGGCGGAGCTTAACCAAAAGTTTCAGGGGTGGAAAGTCGTGGATCCAATTTATATATTGTATAAATATTTAGGTAAAATAATTGGGAGGGGCTCCTATATAATCTTAACCGAAACATTGGGGGAGAGGCCGAGAGGGGGCTGCGCCACTGCTCTTGACCCCTCTTTGGTTCCGCCTCTTTAAGTTGATTTTGGTTTGGAATTTGTGTTTTAATTAGACTTGAATCCGGACTTTGCTACTTGATTAAATCAGGCGGTCCCTGAGAATTCGGGGGTCCTTGTGGGTATGTGAGATCGAGTTGAAAAATGGGTCCTTAATATGAACTTATATATAAAAAAATCAGTAATAGGACGATAAATTGGCCCGAAATTGGCCAAAACTATATAGGCTAATCTTTACTATTTTTTGTAGGTTTTAAATTTAATTATGGGCTTTTGTTTTAAAAATCTGTATATAAAAAATATATAAAAGGAATTTAAAAGTTTTGGGCCCGGGAGAGTGAGCTCTAAGCGATCACCGACCCTTCAATGGCCCGGGCCCGACCTAGATTAAGTTGGTTTTAAGTTTGATGAAGACGCGTGTATTGAAAATTGCTACTTGATTAAGTTAATTCTATGTATAATTATTATGTGAATTATGTTGGTAATTTGGAAACAGAGGATAGTGATTTAAGTCCAGTGACGGTGATGAAGGTGTGCGGGGAGGATCACCGTACAGGGTCTGTGATTTTAAGTGGCAAATGTTTTTTTTTAAATAAATCCGATATATTTATGTTAATTTTTTTTAAATAGTATAGTCATACCAACTTCAAGACAGACCCGTTTACAAAACAATTTTTATGATTTAGAAGTTAGCCCATTGACATTAGGTTTAGTGAGCCTAATACCCATTTGATTTCAAATAATAATAAACACTAAAGGGCATATTTTTTCGAGCTCGAACATGGTACATGAATTCTCAGAAACATCACTTTTTATCTAAGAGCTAGCGAACCCATATTTGGACCAGTTGACAAAGGCATATGTGCAAGAAATAGGTCTAGCTTAAAAATGGCATAACTTGGGTTACGACTAAGTAATGAACGAAAACGTCTCATCGAGCCAAGTCATGTGGCAAACGGCCATAGTCAGGTTGTCGCAACTGTCGGACCAAAATTTAATCATCTCATCCGGTGTTTCAACGCTTTTTCTACAATTTTAGCAATATTAAAATAATTTTATTATTAAAACGTATTAATCTTTGATTTGAGTAAGAGTTAATTACGTTTTTCGTCCCTGTGGTTTGGTCATTTCACCAACACTTCACAGAATAAATGGATGGAGTTAACGGACAGTGGCGGATCTAGGATTCCGACCAAGCAGGAACGTTTTGTTGATCAGTTCTGTTTAATCTAATAGGAAAACATGAAACACATACCTGTTATGGTGTTCAAAGCAGTAGAGAATCCAGTCATAGTGTTCGACATCTTTGTCAGGGTGATCCGGTTCCTCCTTAGGGTGTAAAGTAATGATGGTGATCAAACCGAAAGTAGGGTGAGTTTCGGTTAGAGGGAGAGAGTCACGAAATTGATGTTAGTGAGGGTTGATTAATTGTGTAAAGTGTCTAACCGTCTAACCCTTTAACTCTCTAATAAGCCCCTTATTTATACACCCAAGAGGAAACCTAATTAGTTAATAAGGGTAATATGGTCCATCAACAATTACCAACTAATTATAATAGGTTATTATTATATTTTGATCTAATATAATATAAATGATTATATAGGCTACAAGATTAAATATTACATTTATATATTTAATCTCACATTCTCCCACTTAGCCAAGTAATCATTTATCATGAGTATTAGGTAAGCCTGGCCAGGAGTTAACACTCATTTTAGCCTTAAACCAAGAACTATAGCAGAGAAATACAGCCGTTGAATCATCATTCGACTCAGGACCCCCATTAGTCATACTATAGCCTCAATTTAAAACCTAACAGTTACGATCAAAATACACAGCCCTTTAACGTCTGATTTGTATTTATATTTGTCTATATGTCATTACACCGGCAGAACATATGTTAGAGACATACAAAATCAAACTGAGGAAATTTTATTAATTAAAACATAAGCTAGTACAATATGCCATTAAATAAGGTCTTTAGTAAGTCCCATATTCGATACATGTTCTTCGAAAACTTTAGGTGGGAGACCTTTAGTCATCGGATCCGCAAGCATATCTTTAGTACTAATATACTCAATACAAAGATTATTTTCCTCAACTCGTTCACGTACGAACAAATACTTCGTATCAAGATATAAACCAGCTCCAGTCGAACTGTTACTGTTCGAGAAACTAACGGCAGCTGAATTATCACAGTAAAGCTTCAATGGTCTAGAAATGGAATTAACGATTTTGAGTCCAGTGATCAGATTTCTAAGCAACATTCCATGACAGGTTGCGTTGTAAACAACAATGTACTCTGCCATCATTGTGGAAGTTGTAGTTAACTGTTGTTTATGACTCTTCCATGAGATAGGTCCGCCTGCTAACATAAAGATGTAGCCCGAAGTGGATTTCTTGTCATCTTTGCATTTAGCAAAGTCAGAATCAGAATAACCTACCACTTCTAAATGATCACTTCTTCTATATGTCAGTTTGTAGTCTTTCGTCCCTTGCAGATATCTGAGGACCTTCTTAGCTGCTTTCCAGTGATCTAGACCAGGATTAGTCTGATAACGACCTAGCATTCCCGCAATGTAAGCGATATCTGGGCGAGTACAGACTTGAGCATACATCAGGCTCCCGACTACTGACGCGTAAGGTATCTGGCTCATTTGCTCATTTTCAACCTCTGTTGTCGGACACTGGAATGAACCGAAAACATCTCCCTTAACTACTGGAGCGACGGAGGGTTTGCACTGTTGCATGTTGTAACGTGTGAGGACACGATCTATGTAAGTCTTTTGAGACAATCCTAAGATCCCTTTGTGTCTATCTCGGTGAATTTCGATGCCAATGACGTAAGAAGCATCTCCGAGATCCTTCATGTCGAAGTTATGCGAGAGTAAACGCTTCGACTCATGCAACATGTCTAAACTATTACTTGCCAATAGAATGTCATCTACGTAAAGGACAAGTATAGTAAAGTTACTCCCACTCATCTTGAGGTAGGTGCATTGATCCACTTGATTCTTCATAAAACCTTGCCTCTTCATGACTTCATCAAACTTGAGGTACCATTGACGTGATGCTTGTTTTAACCCATAAATGGATTTCTTCAACTTACAGACTAGATGCTCCTGACCTTCAGGTTTAAAGCCTTCAGGTTGTTTCATGTAAACATCTTCGTCTAAGTCTCCGTTAAGGAAAGCAGTTTTGACGTCCATCTGATGCAGCTCTAAATCAAAATGAGCTACTAGGGCCATAACGATCCTTAATGAATCTTTACGAGAGACAGGTGAAAACGTCTCTTGATAATCAATTCCCTCTTTCTGAGTGTAGCCCTTTGCAACCAATCTCGCTTTGTAGCGTTCAACGTTCCCATTCGGATCCAGTTTTGTTTTGAACACCCATTTACAACCTACAGGTTTGGCACCATTGGGTAATTCGACTAAATCCCAAACGTCATTTTTCTTCATGGATTCAAGCTCATCAATCATTGCTTTGTTCCATTCAGAAGACTGATCACTGCTAATGGCTTCGTTATAAGAGATAGGATCATTTAGCTTTCCAGCATCCATTTCAGTCAGGTAGGTAACATAATCATCCCAATTAGTAGGCCTTCTTTGCCTAGATGACCTCCTGAGTTGATTATCGGGTTCAGCGTTGTCTTGGTTTTGAGCGTTTGATGTGCCTTCGTTATGAGGTATAATGGGTTCTGATTGTGGAGATGGATTTTGTGCAGTGACTTCAGGTGCAGTTGCATGGGGTACAAGAGGAGTAAACGGAGTAATGGTAAGCGACGAGTCTCTCCCCCCCGCGTCTTGTACTTCTTGCAATTCTTCATAAGGGTTAGTACTGCTCCCACTGACCTTGAAATCCTCCAGGAACGCAGCACGCTTGGTTTCAACAATACGGGTGACATGGGAAGGACAATAGAAACGATAACCCTTCGAATGATCAGGATACCCAATAAAGAAGCAGGTAACTGTTTTAGGGTCAAGTTTCCTTAGGAAAGGATTGTAAAGTTTTGCTTCAGCAATGCAGCCCCATACTTTCATATATTTAAGACTCGGTTTCCTTCCTGTCCAAAGTTCATAAGGAGTTTTAGGGACAGACTTAGAAGGAACTCTATTGAGTATATGAACAGCTGCTTTTAACGCTTCAGTCCAGAGGAATAATGGTAAATTAGTGTTGGCTAACATACTGCGCACCATGTTCATAAGGGTACGATTTCTTCTTTCAGCGACACCATTCTGCTGAGGCGTACCAGGCATGGTGTATTGGTTCACAATCCCCTGGCCCTTACAAAACTCATAAAATGGACCAGGAGCTTGACCCACATCAGTATGTCTTCCATAATATTCACCGCCTCTATCTGATCTCACAACTTTAATCTGACGATCTAATTGCTTTTCAACTTCAGCTTTATAATCTTTAAAAGTTGTTAGAGATTCAGACTTTTCCTTTATAAGATACAAGTACATGTAACGAGAATAATCATCAATGAAAGTGATAAATGAAGTATGTCCTGTTATGCCAGCAATTTGATAAGGGCCACTAATGTCAGTGTGAATGAGTTCTAATAAATTAGAGCTCCTAGTGGCACCTTTCTTATTTGCTAATGTCATTTTGCCTTTAAGACATTGGACACATGTTCCAAAATCGGTGAAATCGAGAGGAGGTAAGACTTCATCCTTTACGAGACGATTTAATCGTTCTCTTGAGATGTGGCCTAAACGTTGATGCCACAACATAGATGAAGTCTCTAAGTCTCGAATTTGTTTCTTTTCCATCTTTGTGAGTGATTCATTAATATTATATGACAACAAAGATTTGGAAAAATTATCATCTAGTTCTAATCTATAGAGACCACCATCCAGAATGCCAGTACCATAAACAATGGAATCATAGAGAATAGAGAGTTTGCGATGACCATGAGAAACGACAAAACCGTCCATGTCTAACTTTGGTCCTGATACAAGGTTCCGAGTTACCTCAGGAACATATAAGGTATCATAAAGTTTAATACATAAACCAGTTTTCAAAAATAATTGTAATGTTCCTATGGCCTTCACTTCTAATTCCCGATCATCTCCAACTTTAAGTGTTCTTTGGTTTCTTCCCAGCTTCCGGATTGTAAGGAATCCCTGAAGTGAATTGGTAACATGAACCATAGAACCAGAATCAAACCACCAAGAGTTAGCAGGAACATTTAAATTAAAGGACTCAAGTATCATGAAAAAATCGTTACCTTTCTTAGCCAGCCACTCCTTGAAGTCAGGGCATTCCTTTTGCTTATGTCCTGTTTTCTTACAGAACTTGCAGTAGGGTTTGCCTAAGGAGTTCTTAGAGCTGGAAGGTGCACTTGTATTAGGAGTTGGATTTGGCTTGTGAACCTTAGAAGCATCCTTTCTTGGATAATTGTTCTTCCTCTTCTTTGAGCTGGAGGTGGTGAAGTTAGCAACATCAGTATGGCGATCCATCTTCATACGCTCTTCCTCCTGCACGCACATAGCGATCAGCTCACTCATCGTCCATTTGTCCTTCTGAGTGTTGTAATTGATCTTGAATGCTTCATAGGACGAAGGAAGCGAAGTGATGATGAAGTGAACAAGAAAACCATCACTGATCTCCATCTCTAGGCCCTTCAACTTATTGGCCATGTCATGCATCATCATGATGTGTTCGCGAATGCCGCTCCTCCCATCATATTTAGTCGTCACCAGCTTGAGGATAAGAGTGCTAGCGTGTGCTTTTGATGTTCCCTTGAATTGATCCTCCACAGAAGCCAAATAGGTTTTAGCATCTTCAGAATCAGGAATAGCTCCTCTAATTGAGTGATGAATGGACTGCTTCATGAACATGAGAGACATGCGGTTACTTCTAGTCCACTTATCATGAAGTAACTGCTGAGGAGCAGTACTCTGTGGAGTAAGGTCCGCTGGCTTATCCTCTCTTAGAGCATAATCAAAGTCCAACACTCCAAGTGTAAGCATGAGGGCATCCTTCCATGCAGCAAAGTTATCACCAGTCAAAGGTGGAATCCCTTGATTGGGTGCTGATAGTGGAAATAAGATGAGCAAGTTATGATACTAAGAAAGAAGTCTTAATGTGATCTAAGGGCATGTTATACTAAGGCAGGCATAAGTAATGACCATTATAATTATGAAGCTGTGATAATGTCTATTACTAACATCAAAATAATAGACTTAGTAAAATTCTATTTAAATGAAGACAAATCAGCTTTGGCCAGAAGTGTAATCATTTAAATATGTGTGCAAAGTAATTGTGACAAATCAGCTTTGGCCAGAAATGAGACAATCACTTTAGTTATGCACTTGTCAAGTCATGCTAAACATAAATGAATTAAATCAGCTTTGGCCAGAATTAAGACATTTCACGTTTGTAATGCATACTTAACATAGCCTTTTATAATACTTGAACAATAAATAGATGTAGTAAATCAGCTTTGGCCAGAATTAATACATCAAAAGCTCATTCAAGTTAAGCTATATTTTGGTTTTGCAAAAATTATCTGATTCTGATTAATTAAGTAAGTGTAAACAAAACCAAGTATTTAATAGCAAACCACCTGTTAGCGCGGATCGAACTCCGCAGTGAGTTCGCTGGGGGGTGCGGGGGGCAGCGCGCCCCCGCCCGGGGTTTGGGGCGGGAGCCCCGAAAAATTTTTTAGGTCACATTAAACAGCTTAAGGTAATGAGGTCTCGAGTCAGGTCTCGAGTTATGATGATTATGGTCTCGAGTCGCAATCTTAATCTCGAGTCGCAATCTTAGTCTCGAGTCGCAATCTTAGTCTCGAGTTGTGATGATTATGGTTGCGAGTCGCAATCTCAGTCTCGAGTTGTGATGATTATGGTTGCGAGTCGCAATCTCAGTCTCGAGTTGTGATGATTATGGTTGCGAGTCGCAACCTTAGTCTCGATCCCACTGTTAATAGCTGTTTTGTGATAATAACTGAAACTCGAACTTTTAGGGATTGTGGAGATAATGTTTCCTGTTTTACTTCTGATCTAAACTTATCACAATATTTCGAAAATAATAACTGAATTTCTTTAACAGTTTTCGAAATTTCTAATAGATAAAATTAAGATCAAAACATTAAAAAACACCCATCAATCCAAATTAGATTCCAAAATAATGGAATTTTCGAGTTTTTATTTAGAACAGTTGATGAACCCTAAGAAAATTAAAACATAATCTGGGATCCGAAATCTAAATTTTAAGACTTTTGTTAACAGATTTCGGATATTATTATCCCCTTTATGGTTTCGAGTCAAAATATTAAGCATATTATTCCGAAAACAGTGATTTCGGTACCAAGGACCCGAAAACAGCCGAAACTTTTAAAGGCTTTAAAACTTTCCGTTTTCCAGATTATGATCCCAGAATTATGGATACGAAAAACAGAACTGATTTATCAACATATGCTCTGATACCACATGTTGATCAGTTCTGTTTAATCTAATAGGAAAACATGAAACACATACCTGTTATGGTGTTCAAAGCAGTAGAGAATCCAGTCATAGTGTTCGACATCTTTGTCAGGGTGATCCGGTTCCTCCTTAGGGTGTAAAGTAATGATGGTGATCAAACCGAAAGTAGGGTGAGTTTCGGTTAGAGGGAGAGAGTCACGAAATTGATGTTAGTGAGGGTTGATTGATTGTGTAAAGTGTCTAACCGTCTAACCCTTTAACTCTCTAATAAGCCCCTTATTTATACACCCAAGAGGAAACCTAATTAGTTAATAAGGGTAATATGGTCCATCAACAATTACCAACTAATTATAATAGGTTATTATTATATTTTGATCTAATATAATATAAATGATTATATAGGCTACAAGATTAAATATTACATTTATATATTTAATCTCACACGTTTTATAAATAAGCGGTAACGAAATCGAAAAAACGTCAAATTTTTCCAAAATTTACACTAAAAACGTCAAAAATTTTCCGACCAAGCGGTAGCGGAGGCTACCCCTTGGTCTAATATATATCCGCCCCTGTTAACGGAGGTGGACTGTAATAGTTACGAATGTGAAAGACTGAAATCACAGGGATTGTTTTGCCAATTTTTAAACTAATGGACCGAAATAGTGATTTTTGACAAACCACTGGGACGAAAAACGTAATTAATTCTTTGAGTAATTTACGTGTTTATTTAGACCGTCAATTTAATTCCTGGGCGGTAACTTTAGCTTTCAACCTACCAAAAATGTTATGCTGAGTGTATGATTTATTGAAATGTGTATCATAACATGTTACATACAGATAGAAGTTAGTGATTTCTTCTGTAAATTAAGAACACATTTCTTTGTGTTTTTGGTAAATTTTAGGAACAGGAAAGAACAAACCAGATTTCCTAGGAACAGTTGACGTGGACCCCGCCTCGAAAACATATTCACAAGTCATCCACAGGCTGCCAATGCCTAATGTAGGCGATGAGTTGCATCATTCCGGTTGGAATGCCTGCAGTTCATGTTACGACGATTCATCTGCCTCGCGTCGTTTCCTCGTTCTCCCGGCTCTTGTGTATGTATCGTTAACCGCCAACACGAAAACAGTTGACTTTTAATGGTCAACAGACTAGTTTTAGCCTCATAAGTTCATAAACCTTTGTTTGTGTTTAATATTTTCAGGTCGGGTAGAATATACGCTGTTGACACACAAAAGGATCCGCGGGCCCCCACCTTCCATAAAGCGGTTGAGCCCGCTGACATCGCGAGCAAAACCGGGCTCGCGTATCCGCACACCGCTCATTGTCTTGCTTCTGGTGACATAATGGTCTCCTGTCTCGGAGACAAAGAAGGGAAGGCGGAAGGGAACGGTTTTCTTCTTCTTGACTCAGATTTCAATGTGAAAGGAAGGTAATTACGTATAATATGATTTAAATTTGCATGTTTAGAAGTGGCGAAATGAGGTAGTCATGCGGGTTGGGTAATGGGTCAAAAAAAGTATTGTACACTATTACGGGTGACAAATGGCTAGTGCACGCGAGTTGGTGGGTCGAACCTGACATGAGTCCAGAAATTGTGTCAAGACTCAAGACACATGAACCTGAACACAACACGAATTTTCGTGGCCCGTTTAACCCAAAATTTTATTTTATTTTTCTGCACATTAATACTCTAAACTCTAAAGTTACAAATTTACCATTTTAATATGAATGTATCTAAAATAATTATTGTAAACTTTAAAATCTGATATTTTTTTTCTTTTAATCTAACTACCCAATCCGTTCAGGCATATGACATAGAAAACTTTAGAAAAAAACAAGTATAAAATTAAACAGGTTAAACGGGTCAACCCACAAACCCGCCAGGATGACTCTCAACACAAGTGTTCACGGGTTCGTCATGAAAATGGCCCCAGCCCGTTTAGGCTAAACCCAAACATGCGAATTTCATGTTAGCCTTATACACTATACATATATAGAGGGAAATACATTATGATATTCTTATATTTTAGGTGGGAGAAGCCTGGGCATAGTCCATTGTTTGGTTATGATTATTGGTACCAACCTCGACATAAAACCATGATTAGTACATCATGGGGTGCCCCGTCTGCTTTTACGCAAGGATTCAATCTTCAACATGTTGCAGACGGTTTATATGGCCGTCATTTGCACGTATACAGCTGGCCAGAGGGTGAAATAAAACAAACAATTGATTTGGGACCTGATGGGCTCCTACCATTAGAGGTGAGTGCTTGAAGAAATCCCAAAATGATGCATCATGGTGTGTTTTTTTTTTTTTTTGAAGTAATATCGTGACGTGAAGTCTCGAAAATCAGTTTTCAGAAAAGGCTAAAATGAAAGATTAATAGTTCTATATAAAGTTTTATATTTACTCAAAAAAAAGAGTAAAATGTCATTTTCGTCCTTGAGGTTTGGACACTTTTGCGACTTGTCCAAAGGTTTGTTTTCCAACACGTTAACTCCATCAATTTTCTCCGTTAATGAGGGGCATTTCCATTATTTTAGCACCTCTGTGGCTCTGTTGACTTTAACCATCACAAAAAAATGACTAAAAAGACGAAAATACCCGTGACTTAACTTTAACAAATGAATCGAGTTAACAAGTAGGATGAAAATGGCAAGATTTCAAACCTTATGGATCCAGATGCGGAAAAGCAAACCTTTGGATGAAAGTCGCCAAACCTCAGGGACGAAAATGGCATTTTATTAAAAAAAAATGTCAGCATGGTCAAAGTTACCGACAAATATTTTGAAAGATTGATCGTTATGTAAAAAACGTTCTGTAAAAAAAACTGAACATTTATTCGTTTTTTACTTTTTTCGGGACAAAAAAAATGGACATCTGAAATAATAACCGGATCAAAACCGTTACGTTTTAAGCAGTTGACCCTTGTGACAATGTTGTTATTATATTATGGCTTCCAAAGTACATTCCTATTTAATAAAATACCAATATTCATGAATACAAATTTATTCTGTTATTCACAGATAAGGTTTTTGCATGACCCGACTAAAGCTACAGGGTTTGTTGGATGTGCATTGAGTAGCAACATGGTTCGGTTCTTCAAGAACTCAGACGGATCATGGAGCCATGAGGTGCAAATATTATCTGTTAATTCATTTCTTATAAAATTGGTTAAATCATAAAATGTCTGATAATCAATAAGCCGTCTAAATTTGGCGACTCAGGTGGCGATGAAAGTTAAACCTGTAAAGGTCCAAAACTGGATCCTACCAGAAATGCCCGGGCTTATTACAGATTTCCTAATATCTCTTGATGACCGGTTTCTATACTTTGTGAACTGGTTACATGGGGATATTAGACAGTATAATATTGTGGACCCTACAAGTCCTGTTTTGGTGGGCCAAGTTTGGGTCGGTGGGCTGTTTCAGAAAGGAAGCCCGGTAGTTGCTGAGGACGACGATGGTACTACTTATCAAGTTGACGTTCCACAAGTCAAGGTACGTGTTTTCGTCTTTTGTAAGTGTGGCTGGCGCTATGGGGCGCCATCTCTTTATGTAATGTATTACAAATCGAACTTCGCGTAAAAAGTCAACATAGTCAAAAGTGATTATTCATATAATCACTTTCGGGTCATGTTTATAAAGGGTAATTAGGTAATTTTGTAGTTACCCTGATGACATTTATTTTTGTTGTAGTTAGTGTTATATTGATTATTTCACCCCTAATCAAATAACTAGAAACATTATTTGTTTATCCAAACATCATTAATCGGTTTCATGATTGTTTCATTTAGGGACACCGATTGATAGGGGGCCCACAGATGATTCAACTGAGCTTAGACGGGAAACGTTTGTACGTTACAAACTCGTTATTTAGCAAATGGGACAAGCAGTTTTATCCGGAAGTTGTGGAAAAAGGATCTCACATGTTACAAATTGATGTCAACACTGAAGAGGGTGGACTTTCTATTAACCCTAATTTCTATGTTGACTTTGGAGCTGAACCTGATGGACCTTGTTTGGCTCATGAAATGAGATATCCAGGTGGTGACTGCACCTCAGATATTTGGGTATAAACCATAAATCTGGTCACTACAAAAATAATACTAATAAAGCTATTTAACATAAAACTTTGAGTTATGTACTTTGTATTTGAAATGAAGTTTCCATTTTACTTTTTGATGTTGAACTGAATATGTTGCAAGTCATGTTGCACAAGATCTTTAAGTGTCATCTAGGGCCAAAAGTTAATAGATCTTTAAAGCTTGCTTTATTGGTTCAGACCAACGCGTTCAATACATAACCAATTTTAAGTAAAAAATTGAAAAATGACATAAGTACTTTTTTAACATCTCTTAGATTTTCTAAAATAAATACATCAAATCGACACACTAAGGCTATATGGTGTGGAATAAAGCCTCTAGGGGCTTCATCATGCCACCTAGCGCCACATATGCAACAAGTTAGCAGGGCGCTTTATTATTAATTGTCATGTAGTGGGATAAAGTCCACATGTGGGTCCCCCTTTTTTTCATTCTCGCGCCACCTAAGGGTCGCGCCAGCTAAGGGCTTAGCAGACCACTCCATAGCGACTCTTTTTGGCGCCAAGGGGACGCTAGCCCACACAATCCAGCCTAAAGGATTTAAATTCCCAACTCCTTGTGAAGCACACCACTTAACCACACAGATGCGCTCTCAAAGACACTATACATACATGCACAAGTTCATTTTATTTTAATGAATAAAAATAATCTGGTATAACTGAATAAAGGTTGTTAATCCATTTAAAATTTTGACTGGTTGCATGCTTGATACCAGTGGCGGAGCTAGACTTTAACACCAGAGGTATCCCAAAAAAAAAAAAAATTACGGTGTATTCATATAAAATCCTTTATAGGGGTATCCTCGTATTTTTTAGGGGTATCCTTTATATAAAATCGAAAAAAAAACAAAAAATTAACACTACGAAACACTGCGAACACGACTTTGAGCCGTAGCCCGTGCTACGGCTGGTTCTATGCTGTCTCCGCCCCTGCTTGATACTTGTTTAGTTGTTTTGTATCTACTTGTAGTGACTAATATAAATCCAATACTAACTTGAAATGATTCATCACCTTTTGTATATCCCATCTCATACATGTAAAACACAAGTCTCATGAATATAAAACCCATCTCAAAAAGATCTACATTGTATCAAAATATTAATCAAGACAACTACACACTCTTCTTTCCATAACTTTGATCCTTTGAAATGAATTTTTCTTCAATCTTGTTGGCGAATGTCACCTTCAGCCGCAACAAATTCTGTTACATCATAAAAACCAATGTACTTGTTAAACTTTATCTAGAAATACTTTAAATCCAACCCGACCCGTTTTACCATGTACCAAGTTGACCCGTTTTTGTTATGTCGTGTTAATAAGAAGATAATAATACCATGCTTCTGCAGTGAAAACTTAGATCCTCGTTCATTTGTGCCAAACGGGCTCTGGCTTCTTGTTCTTTATACAAAGCTTTTGCACACGCATCTTTCACCTGAAGTACACATCAAAAACAGTGTAAACTGTAAACCAACCCGATGTTAAAACGGTAAAATTCTTAGAAAAGTGATAAATGATGGAATGAGGATGTAATACCAGTTTTTCTTTATCAGCATTAAGAGTAGAAGTTGTTTCTAGAATGTTCCGAATATATGACAAATCATTTATCAGCTCCAATGCAACCTCCTCAGCATCGTGCATCTGATTTTTTGAAAACTCAAACGATCTTTCGGCATGTAGACGAAAAGATGTGCAATTCAAACAGTTGCAGATCCCTCTGCACCCTCTCGGAGTTCTCTTCAAAATTCCACTTCTAATAATTTCTCCTTGAGTTTCGGGATTCTGCAGCAGATATTGTTGTGGACTTTCTTTGACTTTACTGTAACTTTGCTCAATACATAGTGGGGGAGTATTAGAAGTTGGACTTTCTTTGACTATTTTCAGATGGTCTTCTCTGTCACTCTGTTCAATGCCTGGTGGTGCCGCTTTAGAAGTCACTTCAACGCACAACGCTGCAGCATTAGAAGTTGCTTCGACACACAACAGTGTGGCTTCAGAAGTTGCTCCAATGCACAGCGGTGCAGGGTTAAAAGTTGGTTCTTCAACAAGTTTCAAATTAACTTTAGGTGGTGACTGTTCCATCTTTATACAACTGTCGGTTTTAACAGCTTCAACTTGCAAATTTACCTCCAACTGTGAGACTGATCCACTGCCCTCTTTATTTGGCGTATTAGCATCCGAAATATTGTCATTTGAAACTAAAGTAACTGGTTTTGTTGTATCGGTTGATATATCCACTGGGATCAGTGTAGACGTAGGAGAATTTGATGCCTCATCTGTAGTAGTTGATTTCTCATTTTGAAGCAACGGTTGTGTTGGTGGCTGTTGATTTTGCTCTATAGCCTTCTCAAGGTTTAACGATTTGTTGTCGTTTAAGGGACCTATCAAAAAGCACAAACAAAAATTTAGAAAAAAAAACCTAAAATAATGAAATATCACAAAGTTCTTAATTGGGTGAATAAAATATTTACATGAATAATCTTCAGCAACACTCATCAAGAATGGAAGCAATCTTCTATGACTAAAGGAAGTTGGAGTTTGCAGTAGTTTCTGTCTTGAACACGACTTAAGTGCCTATATAAAAACAATAGCCAGTATATAGAAAATATTAGCCGTCAATACGCATACAAAATAAAGCGGATTTAACATCCAAATCAAAATTTTATTAAAAAAACATGACATGTAGGGTTAAATAAGAGTGCAAACAAGCCAAACTACTCACAAGCTCGGCTAAAAAAACTCGAAACAGGCCAGACTTAAACGAGGTCAAGCCCGAGCCTTAAACAAGTTCGTTTAGTAAGAAAACCTGAGCCCAAGAATTGCTTATCAAACTCAAGCCGGCTTGTGAGCCTAAACTAAACCTATTGTTAATATATCTTTTTATTAATATATTACATATATATTTAAACAATAGCAATTAATATTTTTAAATTTATGAAAAAATAGCTAAATTATATATATAATAATAATTATAAATAATGTAAATTACGAGCTTTAAAAACAAAGCTAGAATCATTTTTGCACCCCTAAGATTAAACATTATTAACCAAATAAACGTTGGAGGCTGAGCATTACCCGCGTAGATGTTGGCTTTACAAGCACACCCGATGAGACGTCATCAGTCTTGGATTTATTATAAGTAATTGAATCAGATGGTGGTGTCATCTGCTCACACTTTAATGTGTCATTTACAACATCTTCTTGAGTTTTCTGCACCACATCTGAACTCTCAACAGTGCTAACTAAACCAGCATTCACACTGTTCGATAATTGTTTTTCACCGCTTTTAGCATTATTCATCAAACCATCTGCCAATTTGCTAGAATTAGATAGTGGATCAATGTCTTCATCTTTAAGGGCAACCGTATTGGAAACTGGATTACTTGACTTCAAACTTTTGGGCAGTGTTGCCTCAATTATCTCAAAACTAGAAGAATCTGCAATTAAAACTAGCAAACTTTAACAAAAAATCTAGTGATCTAACAACTGAGATTGATGCATAAACAAGTAATGAGATGGAATTGAGTTGTGTGTTTACCATCACTCCCTGAATCCATTAAATAAGGAAGCAACCTTCTATAATTAAATGAAGTTGGACTCTTAAATACCTTCCTTCGGCCACGCAAACTTGTAACCTATCATTTAGTTCCATAAACCACAACTTTAATACAAGATCTAACGCATATTCAAGCTGATCATAATAATGCATCAGTGTGAGATTTTCATGTAGCGAAAACACCAAATCCATATAACAAAATCAGGTCCCTTATTCCAATTACATATAAACATAACCGTCCCTGAGGGTGGGAGGGGGCGACCACCGGCAAGGGCCCGATATTTCGAAGGGAACGCTATTTTATACACTAGTTGGAGAGATTACTATAAAAACCCAATTAATCACTAGTTGGTACCCGACTAGCGCCTAACAAACTTTACAACACAACGATACAAAGATTAGGCCGCACCGATTAAACCCGAACCCGAACAACCCTAGCTTTAAATGGTTAAGTTATCAGAAAGGTTTTACCCATCCGAAAACCCCGAAATCCAATTAAAAACCCAGCAATCAGCTAAACATCAACATTGAGATTCAACCTAAATATATATCTAATTAAACACATACTCATACAGCAAGAATCAACTAAATACAATCAATAAAAATTCACAAACTTAATTAAACAAAAGTAATAGTTAATAGTCCCATACCAATTGTTGACTCTTATTCATATTCATAACTCCTTTAATATCTGCAACTTCATTCACAACAGAACTCATCTCATTCTTCACTTCACACCTCTCATTCTCTTCAGCTTCTACAGCCACCGGTGTCATCTGAACCACCACAACACCTTCACCTTCAGTAACACTATTCTCCAAATTATCTTTCAAATCAACAACAGGTTCCAAAACCCCCAAATCAGCTTCAGACACCAAAACCCTAGGGTTTACATCATCCTTCTTACAATCAGGTTCCAGATCCACTTCTCCGATGCTTACGACGTCGTTTGAAGCATCCGTAGCAGGAGAAAACACTCTCCTGGCGCGTAGATCCTTCACCGACACTTGATTTGCAACCTGATCTACTAAAACTTCTACTGAAGCTACTGAAGCTTCCGATTGTTGCTGTTTTGCTAGCGATTTGATAATATTACGGCTCCGATTGGAGTCAGGTCGAGCGTAACCAGATCTATGACGGTGGAAGTAGATCTGAGAACGGCTGCGAGTGAAAATGCCGCCGAATGGATCGGATTCCGACGGCCGTTGCTTGCGTTTTCTAGATCCGATGATTGATTCCATAGCTTCGATGTTCTGCTGGTTTTGTTCAGAGTTAGGGTTTCTAGGGTTTTGCTTCTGAGTTGAAGAGAGAGAGGGGTGTGAAGATGACTGAAGTAATGGTAAAATACAGCGGGAAATATTACAAAATATGGCGGGAAAAAAAGGTTTTGTTAGATTGGCGGGAAAAATAATATACTCCCGCTGAAAAAGTTTAAGCAGTGTGACTGTTTTACCCCCTTGTTTGTTTAAGTAAGGCCCGGTGAAGACCCTGTGCAATGGAACAAAGCCCACAAATGTAGAGGGCCCGTAATTAAAAAAACGGAAAAATTACAAGTTTTGTCCTTTATCTTAATACTACTTATCTGGCGGTATCTTTTTTAACGAATTTTGACAAGTTTTGCCCTTTACAAGGAATTTTGTTGCACGTTTTGTCTTTTAGGCTTAACTCAGTTAGATTTTCTTGTTAAATCTTGTCACCTAAGGGTATTTTAGTCTTTTTACCTAATTATTTAATATTATTTAAAGGAATAAAACAAAATATTTTAGGGTTGACTCTTGAAATAAATGAGTAAAAATACTAAAATACTCTTGGGCGACAAGATTTAACAAGAAAATATAACTGAGTTAAGCCTAAAGGACAAAACGTGCAACAAAATTCCTTGTAAAGGGCAAAGCTTGTCAAAATTCGTAAAAAAGGACACCGCCTGATAAGTATCATTAAGATAAAGGACAAAATTTGTAATTTTTCTAAAAAAAATTGTATACTAATAAAGCCCATTGGGGTAGCAGGCCCAAAATGAAGTTTAAAACAAATAAACCCACTTAAAAATATGTTTGACGGAAAGAAAAAAAAAACCTTTAACGAAGTAAGTGATTTTAATTTTTATTATTTAAAACAAGATTAAACCTTTAACCCTGCTCTAATTTTGATTATTTCAAGCATCACACATTAGTATTAGTCTATTTACCGAGGTAATATTCTTAAATTTTATTTTTATAAGGAAAAATTATAAGTTTTGTCCTTTATCTTTATAGTACTTTACAGGCGGTGTCCTTTTTTTCAAATGTTGACAGGGGGTGTCCTTTATAGGGAATTTTGTTGCAAGTTTTGTCCTTTGAGCCTAACCCAGTTAGATTTTTTTGTTAAATCTGATTACCCAAGGGTATTTTAGTCTTTTTACTTATTTAAAGGACAAAACTTGTAATTTTTCCTAAAACAAAACATTTTTAAGATTTATTATTATTATTATTATTATTATTATTATTATTATTATTATTATCATCATCATCATCATTTGTATATACACCACCAGATCTTATCATCATCATCATCACCTCCCACCTCAAACACCATCAACCGATCATCACCACCATTAACCCACCACACCATCTGCCACCGTCCTCCATCCTCCCACCACCACCACAACCACTCCGTCGCCGCCCACCCCAACCCTAACCAAACACCCACAAACACCCAGCCACCACCGTCCACCCAACAGACGAAACCGCCCCCTTCTTCAGGTTCAGGATTCAGCGGTGATGAAACCGCCCCCTTCTTCGGTTTCCTCGGCGCTGCTGCCGCCCTTGTCTTCTCCTGTACGTCCCATCAAACCCTAACCCTAGTTATCACTTTTTTTATTTACTATCTACTTAATTAATTAACTGCCCGATTTCATCAACGAATTGGATATACAACATCAGGACGACCGATTGTAATCCCTGAAAACCCTAATTTATGATGTTTTTGATACGTTTGATTAGAAACTACACAATTGTTGATATTGAAATTGTGGATCTGGAGGAATTGAAATTAGGTCTTTGATTGATTGATGGATTTGTGAATTGGATAGGTATGGGGGCAGCATATGGGACTGCTAAGAGTGGTGTAGGTGTGGCGTCGATGGGGGTGATGAGGCCGGAGCTGGTGATGAAGTCGATTGTGCCGGTTGTTATGGCTGGTGTGCTTGGTATTTATGGTTTGATTATTGCTGGGATTAACCCTAATGCGAAGTCGTATTATCTGTTTGATGGCTATGCGCATCTTTCGTCTGGTTTGGCTTGTGGTTTTGCTGGTTTGTCTGCTGGAATGGCGATCGGGATTGTTGTGGTTAGGGTTGGGGTGGGCGGCGACGGAGTGGTTGTGGTTGTGGTGGTGGTGGGAGGATGGAGGACGGTGGCAGATGGTGTGGGTTGGGGACGGTGAGTGTTGGTGGAGGTGGTGGTGCTAGGTGTGTTGATGGCAGGTGGGTTGCGAGTGATGCCGGGTTGATGGTGGTGACGATGGCAGGTGGGTTAATGGTGGTGATGATCGGTTGATGGTGTTTGAGGTGGGAGGTGATGATGATAAGATCTGAATGGTGGTGTATATACAGATGATAATAATAATAATAATAATATTAATATTAATAATAATAATAATAATAATAATAATAATAATAATAAATCTTAAAAATGTTTTGTTTTAGGAAAAATTACAAGTTTTGTCCTTTAAATAAGTAAAAAGACTAAAATACCCTTGGGTAATCAGATTTAACAAAAAAATCTAACTGGGTTAGGCTCAAAGGACAAAACTTGCAACAAAATTCCCTATAAAGGACACCGCCTGTCAACATTTGAAAAAAAGGACACCGCCTGTAAAGTACTATAAAGATAAAGGACAAAACTTGTAATTTTTCCTTTTTATAATTGATTATATACATCTATAAGTTTAATTTGGGGGGCCCATTTTTATAGCTCTTACAGGGCCCGCGAGAGCCCTAGAGTTCTCGGGGACGGCCCTGCCTAAGTTGCTTTAGAATTTCACATAGATGGTGTTTGTTTTTATTGAAAAGATCTTCCTGGACTCTTTTGTCTGTGTCGCGCAAACCACACGCAGACATTGTATTCTACAGACTGTTTGTTCATTTAAAAACATCTGTGCGTCCTCTTATTCCAGCGGATGTGGACTTATCACTTCAAACCATAGAATTTTCCTTCCATTCTCTCAAACTACCTCATCGCCTCTCACCCCTCCCTTCCTCCCACAGTCCTCGCCTCCAACTTTACCCTTCTCTCACCTCGTCGCCTCCCTTTTAATGAAGTGCAAAATGGTCTTTTAACGTTTTATTATAACAAATTAAAAAAATATGACCATTTTGCCCTTCATTAAAAGGGAGGTAAAAGACAAAAAAAACTGGATGTTAACTAAAAAATCTGACCAGATTTTGCTTTTGGATGAAAATGACAACAAAATTGAAATAACATGGACTCAAATTCAAAAGATTTGAATTTTGGACTAAAGTGGCAAAAGTAATCAGGATGTTACACAAATGAAACTACATAAAAGATAACCGGCTTATAGCCTAGTGCTATCATGACGTGTGATAAATGTACCCATATCTACAAATTATATACCAAAGTGCATAAAAGATTATTATTATTATTATTTCCATCATATGTTATAATTTAATGAGCCTAAGATTTATTTCCCCTCTTATTTCATTCCAAATTCTATTATTTAGTTTTAAATTTTAATTAAAATTATCAAAAATATCTTATCACAAAAACCATTTTATAATATTTTAATCTTTATTATTAATTATATTTATTTTATTTAACACGTGTAATACACGGGTTGTAACCTAGTATATATATAAAGTAAACAAATATATAAAAAAGAGTTGAAATTTATAAGAAAAGAAGAATATAAAACTTTAGGTTACGGAATTATTGGATTATGTTTCAAAGAGGAATATGTTTCAAAGAGAATTAAATGGTAAGTTGTTGAAAAGAACTAGTTTTGTGTAATCACAACCATTCAATAATATGTTAACAATTTAAGCTAAGCTGTTTAGCTTATTATATTCATCACGTCTACCAGAATAAAGTATAATTAGTTAATCACCGGTTAGAAAAAATATAATTGTAACAACGGATCACATGCTAGTTTCAACAACTCTCGTTTTTTATATTTCTTTCTAGCTACTTGGCATGTAGTAGGTATTATTATCTGCAGTCAGGGTTTGTTTGGCATGGAGCTTTTAAGAGCGGTATGTTTAACATGGAGCTTTTTGGAGTTTCTATCTTTAAGCTTTTAGGAAAAAGCTTATACTCAATAAAAATGTTTTTTGCTTGAAGGAGCTTGAAGCTTTTGGTTGAACGTTCCTACTGTTAACGTTTAGAATGAGCTACAAGCTTTTAGGGAAAAATGACTTTTTTAACCTTTAAAGATAATGAACTTTTTAATGAAAAACTTTTAAAATTTTTAGTTATGTCCATTTTGGTCATTTTATACATTTTATTAAAAGTTCAAGCTACTCTGCCAAACATCAAATATATCTAAAAAACTACAGATACTAGCTACCAACTACCAGCTTCCAACCACCAGCTAACAGCTACTTTTGCCAAAAATACCCTTAATAAAATTTGCCTAACAATAACTATTTGGTATTTGTTTTGGATGTTTTAAAAAATGAAAACATGTTTACCAATTTATACCAGTGAACAATGAAAACAATTCTAAAAAAAATAAAATGTAAAAGACAACTACCAAGCAAATATTTTATATGAGCATAAAATGTATAATGTTAACGAATAAAATGATAAACGATAAAATCTTTACAGAAAATATATAATACATTAAAGATTTCAAATGTTAATAACCTTTGGTTATAAATATTCGAATATTGTTTCTTTACAATTGTATCATACATACCTAAATCAAAGCACTTTCCTTGTAAATAGTGTTCATTGTCTCGTATAATTCAATTCTGATGATTGCATATAATCCTTTTACATATTAAGCTGGGGATGTAAATAAACACGATACTCTTTTTAACGGCCAACAGAATCAATTCTGAGCATTCTCGGGGCACCCACTGGACAAACGGAGTACTCCGAGAGTAACCCGAGTCCACCACAAATTCCAGGGAAATCCCGGTAACGACATTGAAATTACCGATAAACCCCGTTTTCTTAGACCAACAATATGGACACTCACAAATTCTACACCATCTAAAGTCCACTTAAATATCCACAATAGGTTTAAACCCTCACCCCTTGATTGAGCGGAATTCACCAATATCATTCAACCAAAGGCTATTGGCCAAACATCATCTTAATTAACTTGAACTTACTTAAAACCAACGGGAAAATATGAATAAACGTTAAATATAAGTTATATGGTATAAAGTGCACGCTTATTCAAGACTATTCTAACTTTCAAAGGTGACAAATGACATGTTACTATTCAAATAATTAATGTTTAAACACGATTTAGAAAGTTTTTCTATACAAACTATATTATATAAATAAACGTCCATCCAACTAGATTGCTCATGTATCACTATTGTTCTAAAATACAAAAGTAAAATACAAAAATGGTCTATGGGTTTGGCTCACTGTTGACACTTTAGTACAAACATAAAATATTTTGTATCTGGATCATTGAGGTTTTAATTTTGATGTCATTTTCATCCAAATGGTAAACTGGGTTAGAATTTTCTGTTAAACTCCACTTTTTTGTCGTCTTCCTCGTTTTAATTAACTATTATTCATACTTAAAATGACGAATATGCCCTTCATTTAAATGAGGAAGACGACAAAAAAGATGGAGTTTAACATAAAATTCTAACGCAGTTTGCCATTTGGATGAAAATGGCATCAAAATTGAAACATCAGGAACCCAAATACAAAAGTTTTCATTTTTAAACTAAAGTAACAAAATTTTTAAACTTAAGTAACAAAAGTGACCTAAACTCAGATGCGATTTTAGTATTTTACTCAAATTATAAAAATCATGTAATGTAGTTTCCGATAGTCACCACCAATTGAACACAATAGTCTACAAATTACAATCACCTTAACACCATAAGAGACCAAACATCATCAACTCCACTAAGACCCACCCAATTAACACCACCAACTACCTAAACATCCATCATCATGGATATTAATTTAAACAACAGCCCACCACAACCACCATCTCTAAAGTCAATTTCACATATACATACAAAAATATTAAAAGTTTATTTAAAAATTTAAATGTTTATTGGGTTGTATTTTATTTTTCCTAAGGACACCGGATACGACAATCAAATGTTAATTATTTTGGACACCATGCATAACAACGTAAGATTTATAAAGCATTGGAAAAGTCATACCTAATTATCTTAATCATTTTCATCATCATGACATTTGGCCATGCTTATGTCTCGTTTCTTCTAAAACAACTCAATTGTTTGTACAAACTTATTAAAAAAAACATATTGTAATAATTAAGGATATTGGATTTAAATAATTTCAACTTTCACTAATTAGTCGATATAACTCCTAACTTTCGATTTGTACTACAACATTCCCAACTTTCAACTTATTTTCCTCTAACACTTGTAAACTAACTGGATCTTAACCCAGTTAGCTGACTTATATGCCAAATCATCAAACAAGTGCCACATCACTAAATAAGTGCCTCACCGCTACGTCAGCAAAAAGCCACCTTTGATGTTATTAAATTTAATGCACATTGTACAAACTTTTAATGCACGATGATACTCTGATAGGTGGGTAAAAGAGATCGTGTCATGATGAATGTAATCATGAATTCAATTTAAGACATATGTGATAATTTTATATATTTGTGTAAACTTTGTAGGATATTTTAGTTTTTTAATTTACAATTAAATCATTTCTATAGAAAACTATTAAACTTAATCTTTATAACTAAAATATGTTATTAAATTTTATGTAATGCTCCAAAACTTAATTTTTTGACCCACTAGTACGGTTTCCATGTATTATGGAATAGAAGGTGATAACTATGATTAATTAACCTAGTTTATTAATCATGATTAATTGATAAAAACATGAATTGGTGGCTCCTTATAGTAAAACCATAGTTGGGGGATTAAATGGCAACAATAAGAAAACTAATTATATTAAATAGACAAAATAAAATACAACACACACATTTGTATGTGTGTTTGTCGACCAGAAAAAAAAAAAAGGGAAGAACTCATTTTGCCCTAGTTCTTCATAATCTTCAAATTCAAAGGCTAAGGATGTTGGAATCGTATGCATGAATTGAAATTAGGGATCTCCTACGCAAGTGGATCACACGGTATGTTGAAATTTTATATTTGGTGAAGTTTTATAATTGAAGAAAATATATGGGATGATGAATTGATGGGCGAAACTTGAGAAAATAGTGATTTAAGTAACAATGGAAGTGTTATTTCTTTGTAGAATCTTTGATTTTATGAAATAATGAACATATGTTATGTATAACATATATGAATGATTGTTCATGAAAAGTATGAAATGGGTTTATGATCATAGGATGCGAAACCCTAAATTGTTGCATGAATTGGTTAGATATGATGATATTGTTGGGCATAACTACAAAACTTAATTGAATTTAGTTGTATTTGATTAATGAAAACAAGAAGAGGGAAAATGAGCATAGGATATTTATAGTATGTGATTAGAAAGTAGTATGCACACCAAGATGAAATGTCTAAGTGAAGTTAGGATGTGAGATTGTATGAAATGACTTGACATATATGAATGAGGTATGATAATGATGTAATTAGTAGTAAACTAACTTGAAGAATGTGTTTTAGATGGAACTCGTACAAGAATTCGGGTTGAATGTATGTTTTGGTCAAGATTATGGATTAGGGGATTGTACATTGTGGTTGAATGGGTGATGCTCGCCATGTGTTCGATTAATTAATATGCGATTTAGAAGTGAATGTGTACTAAAGGTAAAACATATGAGCTTACTCGTAAGGAATCATGTTAGGATTATGTTGTATTAGCGGGTCTTGAATGATGTTGTCAAATTTCATAATCATGAGAATATTAGGATGTGAGGAATTTGCATATTAATGTTTATGTGTGTGACTAGTTTATCATGCGGTTGAATGGATCATACTACATGAGTGTGAGGTATATGGTATGGTGGTTATGCTCTAGCATGTCAAGATGAATATGTGTGCGTGTCTAATTGAAAAGTTAGAACACTTGATAGTTGACTTTCTGAAAAATCAACGAATGTGGGAAATTATAAAGTTAGGAATATGAACACAATACAACATTAGGAAGATAATAGGGTATGTGTTAGACCTAATTATGTATTATGTATGATGATGGACTGGATGTTGTGAATGTTGAACAATGCGGTTGTCAATTCACGTCTTATGCATGTTAATTAATGATCGACTAATGAGAGTAAGTATAAATAAGCATTTGAAATGTATGTTAATATGGATGAACATGCATACTAATAAGGTTGTGGACATTATGGCATGAAAGGATAGGAATTTCACCAGCATGGACTCGAGCGCGGAAGGGTAACGGGTCAAAAGGAGACAAGGAAGCAAGCACGAGTGCGAATGCTTAAGGTAAGTGACTATCTATCTCACTTCTTATGTTGTTTAGATGAAGTTATCTATATTTGAATAATTGAAATCAAGTAAGGATGTTCAAATAATGGAATTGTTAGGATGAGAATGGTTGTAATAGTCGTTCGATGTCAACCCGGTGAAATCTCATCGTAGGAGCAAACGGGTCAAAACTTTTAATAGAAAGTTTTAGCCGAAGAATATGGGGATTGGGTTGGGAAAGGTATGGAATGAATTGAGAACTTGAATAATGATTATTTCACGTATTAGAACTCCCGGGACACACGATTAGTGGAAAAAAAAGCAAAAATCAACGTCTGAGCTGCAGAGGAGACATCGGCGACGCCCTGCCCTGTTGCAGCCGACACCTTATATTGCTGTTTACGCGGGTTTGACGCCAGAAACCCGTTTTTCGCGTTTTTCTCAATTTTCCTTGCTTCCAAGGCTTTGATAAGCTTCCCAAAAGTATCCCGGCCTAGTATAGAGTTTTGTGAGGCACATGTAAAAACGAAACCTTAGGAGAGCAAGTACGAAGATGTGGCATGTATGTTGATATGTTTTCTTTATAGACATGGCTAAGTTTTTAATAAGTAAAACTTACTAGAATACTATAGCATGTGAAGGGACGGAACTAGTATACGGTAACATGCTTAAAAAAGGGAATGGTGTGTCTATTGTAGAAGGGTGTTCAAAGGAAATTAAGTGAATGTGTATGCACGTGATGTAATTTAATGTGGAAACCATAGTAAAATGTAGTAAGATATGAGTGTACGCGTAGACTAGTATGTAAGAGAATTATACGCATAGATGTTGTGATTAGCACTTGTTTAATAGGTTTGTGAGCATGTAAGTTGTACGTAAGAGTTTGAGTAGGAAGGTATGTACGTATGTTCGTAGTAGGACAAATTATACACGAAAGAGTTGGACTAGATAACGTGTATGCATGTTATCAAACCATACGTTCCCAAATGAACGAGACTTGTACGATGATGTGTATGGTGTTAATATATATGAGTATTGATGATGTTAACCGAGTTTACTTTTGAGAATGAGATAATGTACAGGTACATAGTTGTCAACTCATCGAAAGATAGACTCTAAGATGAAATGCTCGAACTCGGAAGGATAACTGAACGGAATTTATATGAGAATAGAACGTGATGTGATCCATTAGTTATACATTCTACTAATGATGTGAACGTATGTGGTGACCGAAGGTTGCACATAATCATGGATCATCATCACGAGGTGTGAGCGGTTGAAGATCGAGTCATATCATAGATTGTACGGGAATGTGTGATTATGTAATTTAGTAAATATAAGTTATGTTTTATTTCCTTAATGAGAACGAAGAATGTATTTATTGTAAAATAGTTATTTTAAAATAGACCTTCAAGTGTGTCAAGATGTTTAAAAAGAAAGACAATTTTAAGTCTCGTATTTCCGCTGCGTCTTTATGATTAAAACGTGTTAGGGTCTTACATTTTATATTAGAGTAAATTATTTTTTGAGTCCCTGTATTTTAGTGGTTTTAATCACTTGAGCCCAAAATCAAAAAACTAACGCTCCGAGTCCATAACCACTCATTTTTTTTAACATTTTTGAGTCTAGCTTTTTAACACTTGTACTTTTGATTTTGAACTCAAGTGGTTATAACCACTAAAACACAGAGATTCAAAACGTAATAAAATGAACGGTTAGGGACTCATGATGTTAAATCTTTTGATTTTGAACTCATGTGATTAAATCTACTGAAACATAGAGACTCAAAAACCAATTACTTTTATATTATATGCATAAATCAGTATAAATAATTAATAACGTGAACCACACATTATTTTCCATTTTATAATGCATGTGTGTAACAAGCGTGGCAATAATTTAATAGAAAAATAAATAGGTAATTGCCATATAAATTTTATATATATCGTCAATTACTATGAGTAAACTACTTAATCTCTCGCCATTGCCTATAACGACAAAAAACAAATTACTATGAGTAAACTACTTAAGCCCCCGTCGCAAAGCGCGGGTAATAATACTAGTTTTATGTTTAATTTGTAGTTTTAAAGTAGTATTTAGTATAAATTTGTAGTTTTAGAGTGGTAATTTGTAGTATAAATTGCAAAAAAGGTGTATGATTTTGTAAGCAAATTTAGTAACCTATAGCACCAATGATTGTTGGGCATGTGCCGAAAGAGACCATGTGCAATCTTGGTGTGTCACATAAGCGAGTCTGGTAACGGTCAACCGTGCTTTTGTTTGGACGCATTGGGTCACGACCTTGTTTTAAGATAGCAGGACGACCATGAAGGGTCATGTCACACATGGATAAAGAAGACAATATATATAATGTACATTTGCTTGTCTTTTGTTGAACTTGGTTCATGTGTGTATAGTTTGTAGAACTAGAATGAACGAATTATATATATTATATATATTGATTTCGAGTGATGATGAATAGTAATTTAATTTTTATAATAATATATAGTTTTTTATTATTTGATTATTTAATATATTATAATAGTTTATTATTATATTTACTTTTAATAACATTTTTCTAAACATCTATTCCCTTTACCTTTGTTTTAATAATTGTTTTTTTCCTTTTTTTAACATATATTAATTTATTGATTAATTTGATACTTCTTTAATAAGTTACGTTTTTAACTTTTTTTTAAAAACTTAAGTACGTAGTTGTGCTTGATTTTTTTCCCTGACATTCGGTTATAAGTTTTGTTAAAACGAGGTTATACTCAAAATAAAGTATTTATTTGGTATCATAAAATGGTATGATGATAAACTAAATCGTTCTAATGGTTTGACTTGCTAAACAAAATGCTTTATTTTCAAATCATGTTTGTTTAACATTATCATTTGCTCGGTTTCGCCGCAACGCGTGATATAAAAAACTAGTTTAATTTATAGATAATTTATGTTTATAGACAAGTTGAATGAGTTAAAAGTTATATTTTTGATAAAAAAAATAAAATAAAGGAATATTGGATTTTAATAATCTAAACTATTTATCGTTGGCCGACAACAGTCTCAAGTTCAAAAATGACCACTAGCAGTCACAACTATTAATATATTGGTCTTCAGTGGAACCTGACTAACAGAACCCTAATGCCGTTAGTCTCCGGTCGCCGGAAAAACGTTTTTGGCCAGAAAAAACCTTCCTAAAGTTCCGATCTAAGGTTACAAAGAGGCTTGAGACGAAAATGTTGAGTTTTCCGGGTAAAGAGTTGAGTTTTCCAGGCAAAAAGAAGTTTTTGGCGAAGAAAATGAGTTTTTCGGTGACCTCAATAATTGGGGCTTTTACTAGAAAAAAATGTTCCTAAAGGTACGTAATAAGGTCACAAAGAGGTTTAGGACGAAAATGTTGAGTTTTTCGGCCAAAAACATTTTTCTGGCGACCAACAACTAACGACGTTAGGGTTCTGTTAGTCAGGCTCCATTGAAGGCCAATATGTTAATAATTGGGACTGTCATGTAGTTATTTTTTAAGTTGAGACTGTTGGTGGCAACGACGAATAATTGAGATTATTAAAATCCAATATTCCAAAAATAAATGTGATATGTGTGTCAAAAAAACTTTCCAATCGTTATTTTAGCGCTAACATCGTCGCCGGTTAACTATATTGTTGTTTTCACACTATAATTTTCCAATTGTATTTTGTATGTTATTATTTTACAAAATAAAAAGCAAATGCGCAACTATACACAATCAAATTTCACCCATAACAAAGTTATTGATAGGGTTTGTAGAAGATGACGTAGACAAACTATATCTTTAATCTAGGTGATAGATATACCGCTGTCATTTGAGTCAAAAAAAAAAAAAAAAAATAGCAAATGAACCCATCAAAATAGTGACATTAATTCGAATCGAAATGATCAATTGAGCCGATTATGTATTACCGACACACCAACTACTCGTGTTTGATTACCACATTTAGATAAAACACATGTGAGATATCTCTATAGAACGTTAATTATATGAATAATTTTTATTTGACAAATTAAATCTTAGTGAATATTTTTTATTTGACAAATTTAATCTTAGATAATAACGGAAAATAAAATAAAACAGAAGGGTCAATAAGGTCATGGGGTGTGAGGCTCGTCCCCGGGCTGGCGAGCTCCGGCTACACCGCTCCCTCAGGCAGTCAGGCCCGTCCCGTCCTTATCGTCCTCCTCAAGCCGATGGGGACGGTCCTCCAACACATACACACATACATATGTATATTCAAAGGGGCTCATCCCCCACACCCTCTGACGTGGACGCCTATGTGGCGGATCATTCTCAAGGGACTACCCTCCTCCACACTCGTTAACTAAGAACCGGTAAATCCTCAAAAGTTACAACCTCCAGTTACTAGTAAACATTGGGCCCTTAAGAACATGTGATAAACAGTTTTTTTATTATCCTCAATAAATAAAACCACTTCATATAAATTATGTCATTTATATCTTTTACAACACACAAGACAACTAATCAATAAAAAGTGGTTGCTATGTAATTTATTTTTTTAGCAACAAAAGACAACTAATCCCATAGCTATCATGATTCATTAAAAATAATAATTTATAGCATTGTTTAGAAGACCACCATTGATCACCAAAACCATCACAACCAACCATAGAACACCACCAAGTCATCCACCACTCAAACAATCATTCATGTTAGTTTTTTTGAAAAGAGGCGATTTATATAAATAAGAAAGAAAGCAACCACACCATAGCAAGGTGCTAAGGAGTAGTTACCAGTACATCAACACAAACAAAAATAACAGAAAGCTTAATGCATAAACATTATTTGAAACTTCTAAACTCGCCCCATTGTTTCCAATCTAGATCCGTTTTTCCAGCTCGTGCTTTAACCCAAAGAAACGAAAGTGCCTTAATGTCACCAACCGCCCTCGAAACGTGTGTCGTTTTGCCGTTGAAAATCACATTATTTCTAATTCGCCATAGTGTCCAACATGTCGCCGCGATGATTAAATAGACCACCTTCTTTATATCTTGTGATGAACTTTGTGCTTCAATATATTCAAATAAACCCACGACGCTTAGTAAGTATCTTGGTAGGGGTATTTTGACCCATGACGATATTGCTGACCAAACCAGTTGGCTGTACTGACATGAGATCAACAAGTGGTCCACCGATTCATTTCTTGAGTTACATAACACACATAGAACCGAAGGGATATGTATATTCCTAATAACCAAGGCATCTCTAGTCGGAACTCGATCCAGAACCACTCTCCAAAGAAAGCAGTTTATTTTCTTTGGTAACCAGCAAAGCCATCTAAGAACCTGTGTTTCTGGAAGCCTGCTAATCCCATCTAATTCTGAACGTAGATTTCCCACCCTGAATTCTTCTCGGTCTTCATCTTGTTTCCATAGCCAACGATCAGAATTCTTGTTTAATTGAACCGTCTGTAGCCGATTAACACAATCCTCCCACATATTCGCAGTCTCCGAAGGGGAAATCGGGGACTCGCCACCCCACTTCCAGTTAATAATCCCACCCGACATTGTGTAACGTTGCTGAACCAAGCATCGCTTGTCTGATTGCAATGCAAATAGATGAGGAAATTGATCTTTTAATAAAAAATCTCCTGCCCATTTATCCAACCAGAAAAAAGTTTTGTTCCCGCAACCCAATTGTACCTCCAGCCTGCTCTCTACATCGGACAACTTCAGATTTGCACCCTTACCTAAGTGTACGATGTTCTTCCAAACCCCACTTATCGAGTTCATCAATGGAATAGACGGATAATTTCTATTTCTCCCGTGAATAGCCGTTATAACCCTTGCCCATAAATGTGTAGATTCATTCCTAAATTTTACTATCCACTTCACCATCATAGCTTTATTCATTGAAGCCAAGCTGCCAATGCCCAACCCACCTTGTTTTTTAGGTGCCACTACTTTGAACCATGGTACCCAACACATCTTATTCTTTTCCAAGCAACCTCCCCATAAGAATTTGCGCCTTACTTTCTCTAAATATTTAATGACATGAACCGGAGCACTAAATAAAGAGAAATAGTAAGTTGGAAGGTTACCTAGAACCGCCAAATGATAGCGTCCGTGCCTTCCATAATGAGAGTTTGCTTTCAAAACGGTCAATGACAGGTTTCCAATTTTTTACCAATCCCATGTTAGAACCCACCGGCAGTCCTAGATAGGAGAATGGTAACGAGCCCTTTTCACATCCGAGTATTGTAGCCATCTCCGAGACATCTCCGTTTCCCACACCCACACCAAACACTTTACTTTTTGAAAAATTGACTTTTAAGCCCGATGATAAATGGAAACATCTAAGAAGTCTAGCAAGATTATGGAAATTCTCTTCCGAACATTCACCTACAAAAAGAACGTCGTCTGCATATAGAAGATGTGAGACTGTTGGACCCGAACCTGGTGTTGTAATGCCTTTGAATATGTTACAGTTGACCGCACTTTCCGTTGCTAAGTGCAATGCTTCCATCGCCAATATAAATAAGAGAGGAGATAATGGATCACCTTGTCTCACCCCCCTTTGAATTTCAAATTCCGCAGTCGGTGACCCGTTGACCAAGATCGAACTTCTGGCAGTTTTTAGTATTCCCATAACCCATTTCCTCCAGAGAGCCGGAAATCTCATTTGTGCTAGAACCGATTCCATGAATTCCCAACTTATCGAATCAAACGCTTTCTCAAAGTCTACCTTGAATAACATCATCTTTTTTTTGCAACTTTTTGCCCAAGATATGAGTTCATTGATAATTAGTGGGCCTTCAAGGATACTTCGACCTTCTATATAAGCCGTTTGCACATCACTGACCAAAAAGTCCATTACTTTCTTAAGCCTGCTAGCAAGGATTTTGGTCACTACTTTCGAGATGCAACCAATCAGGTTGATTGGCCTAAAGTTGTTGATCGATTGAGGGTTATTGATTTTGGGAATGAGTGAAATGAAACTTGAGTTACAGCCACGATTCAACTTACCATGAACATAGAAATAATCGAGAGCAAGAACAAAGTCTTTTTCGAATAAATCCCAAAAAGCCTTTAAAAAACTGAATGTAAAGCCGTCTGGTCCAGGTGTTTTATCTCCCCCGCAATTCCACACTGCCTCCTTTATTTCTTCTTTGGAAAATCTTTTAACTAGCATGGCTGACTGTTCTAATGATAGTGCTTTGAAACCATTATTAATGAATTTCGGACGATTGTGCACATGCTCAGTAAAGGTTGATTCATAGTACTTCTGAATGCTTGTTTTTAGATCTTCTGGTTGCGAAATCCATACCCCATCGAACTCCAACCCGTTGATTCTATTGTTCTTCCGGTGTCCGTTGATAACACCATGGAAGAATGCAGAGTTTTCGTCCCCGTCTGATGCCCATTTAACCTTCGCTCTTTGTTTTAAATCTTCCATCCTGTTCTCATCTAATTCATTAATTGTTTTTAGCCATAACTCCCTTTCACCAATTTCCTGATCAGTTAGTGCACCAGTTTCCGCTTTTAGATCCAAAACCTCCACCTTTTTTTGAAGTTCTCTTAGCATTTTGCTATCTCTATTTTTAATCCTTTCCCCCCAAGGTTTCAATGCCGCTTTGACAGCTTTTAGTTTTGCAGCTAAAACTTTGTCTGGTAGTTCAGAACATATGACACCCTCGTACGCCTTTTTTACCACATCCACAATACCCCCTTCTTTAAGCCAAGAGTTGAAAAAACGAAATGGAGCTTTACCGAAGGACGTATCTGAACATAACAGAATCAGTGGCCTGTGATCAGATTTGAATCTTGATAATCCCCAAAGTTTCGCCGCCGGCCATAAAGAAAGAAACGAATGACAAACCAAGACACGATCTATTTTGCTGAATTTTAAACCGTCATCCGTCACGTATGTAAAAGCACACCCTAGCATTGTGTATTCCATCAGACCCTCTTCATTGATGAACCTAACGAAATCTTCTGCTTCCTGTTTGTTATACTTTGAATTCTTTCTTTCTGTAGGTTCCCTTACACAATTAAAGTCGCCTAATAAAATCCTCGGACCCGAGAATGAACCCATAAGAACCCGTAACTCCTCCCAAAGTTGTTTTTTCTGGTTTGGATCGTGAGGAGCATATATATTGACTATTGAAATTTCACCTCCTCCATTACACAGTTCCCCCATGATTGCTAAAAAATGTCTGTTTTTAACAACCGATTTCTTCACAAAGATTCCTGGGTCCCAAATACTTAATAGTCCTCCTGATCTACCAGATGCTTCTACTGATTCATAATCAAAGAGAGTTTTATCCCAGAAACTTCTTACTTGTAAGTTCAGCGAATTCGATACTTGTGTTTCCTGAATGGCAATAAAACCAAGCTTGTTTTTCTTTTTGAGATTCCTGATGTGCTCCGCCTTGCTAGGGTCACCTGCCCCCCTGATGTTTGCAGTTAAGAAGTTCATTGAGAACGGTTTGTCGCCTGTGTATCTTCAATCTGGCTCCTGACTCTGTCTTCGTAACCGGAGACATGAAATCCAACCTTTTCACCAACTTCAATTGTAGCATTTACCTCCTTTGAGACCTTTTGACGGGTGATATCATCATCAGAGATATCGTCGTCATCAGCACTTCTCCCCGTCGAAGAATCACCCGATCCATTTATGGATTTACTCCTGCCCTTCGAGATTTCTGTGTTTCTACCATACCAAAGGGTGTCCTTCATTTTCATCGATGGGAAGCCCTGCTTTTTCTTCTTATGACTTTGTCTCTGATGAAGTGGGGGAGCTTGAATGTTGCACCTAATTTCCTCACTCTGAAGTGAAGAGGTTGGAAGATTATTTAGGTCAATGTTCTTTTCCTGTTGCGCCACTTCATTAATAATATCCATAAGATTAAATGGATCGGACGTATCAATATTGTTATCCATACTGGGCCTCGTAGGTGGAGTGTCTTCGACAATTACCTCCTCATTATTAAAGAGATCATCAAGGCCCAAACCAGAAGTGGGCTCCTTAGTGGACCTGGTTGGACGCACAGGTGGAGGCGGTGGTGTATTACGTGGACTATCTGAATTGTTATTAATATTAACACATGCTGAGTCATCGTTTATATTAATAAAAGGAGTTTCATTGTTGGGAATGTTCCCATTGTGATTTGAGCCACCCATGTCCGCCGATTTACTAGCCGTTTTTTCCGCTGCCGTTTTTGTTTTTTCTGGAACCTCATTATTACTTCCCGCCGATTTACTATGAGACTGTTTGCTTCCCGATGATGACTGTTCGCTCCCCGATGCTGATGTTCCGCTACCCGCATGATCGACTCTTGGTTTGCCTATCCCCCACTCCGGTGACCGATCATCTTCCCGACCACCATCCACCCAATCCCTCCTGCTAACGTCCGATTCCGATATCCAGATTGTGAGGGGTTCACCTTCCCAACTTAACGTTAACATGCTGTTGATACGACCAACTCTTTCTGATAAAACACCAACATAGTTAACCGACAGGTCCGAGTCTTCAACAGAAGCATTTGATGGAATGATCACCGTCCCAACCAAATTACCGATTTGATTAAAGATGTCTGGACCCCAAAATTGTAAAGGCACACCTCTTATGATGATCCATGCAAACCTTTGGAAAGATATCTTTTGTCCTTCCCATCGGTGAATCGACGAAAACCATGTTGACCATTGTTCCTTCTTTAATCTAACAAAATCCTCCGCCTCTTTTGCACTTTTGAAAACAAGTAAGATACGTAATCCACCCAAATATTTTGTAGACACACCGGAGATGCCATCGAGCTCCATTAGTGTTTGTATATCTTTTAAGTCATGGGGATTTTTAATCTCACCGATAATAGATCTCATTCTCCAATTTTTTGATAACTCACTTTCCAGTAAATTAATCTCCAGGTTTTCCTCTGGTACTTTTAGTTCTCGAATTCCAGTAGCAATCTTTGTTTCCATGCCTCCCATGTTTACCTTCTCCTGTGCTTGCCCGTTTGGTTTTTTGGGGAACCAAGCGTTATTTTGATACTGGTGTCTATAGTTTCCATTTCCATTCATGTTAATTGATGGAGTCTGTGTCTGCTTGTGATTTCTATTAATCGGCATGTGTTGCTTGTTTCTTGCCATGTCATTGTCGCCAAACCGACTCTTCTTCTGCTTATTGATTCCAACGTTGTTGTATTCTTTTTCAAATTTTGCAAGGTTGACATACACTCTTACCTTATCAATTTTGACTGATCCCAGACTTTCTCCCAAAGCATGCACATCTCTAACCCCCGCAAACCTGATGAATCCAAAGGTATTACCAACCCTATCTTTCTTTTTTGCTACGTAGGCATCTGTCATGTATCCGAACTTCTGGAAGACATCCCATAGAAGGTAACTCGAACAGTCATATGGCAAGTTGCCAATGAAGTACGTTGTTTCTTTGACGTGAGGTTTCTGTTGTTGTTGTTTGTCTCCCTGAATTAGTCTTCTACCTTTATATTTTGCGACCCGCCATGGCTCCTCCGTTCTGCCATCTTCTTGTCTCATGCAGTCTTCATGTCTACGGTGTTCTTCGTATCTTCTTCCATCATTGTATTCGAATGTTCTACGCTCTCTATCCATTCCTGATGATAAATCACCGCCGACAAAGACGCAGATCTTTAAAAGGTTAATTGGATTCGTATCAATCTAGCTGAACTATAAAGATAGCCGCGATCGATAACAGACCGACTAAGCAATCAAGATCTGGACCCGAGCAATGATAATCACCGGAAGTAATCGCGGAAGGAGAACCAATATCCCGGGAGGCGAATGGAAGAATCAAAGAGTCGATTTAGGATGAAAGGTAGCTGCAGATTAGATGTTAATCGCAACAGTCCTCGCAGTCTAAACCAACTGTTCTCAACTTCGTCGAGCCACCGGCGACGGTTCGGATGGTTTTCCGGCGATTGTAGGGAGAGAGAGATTTATTGTGTTTTAATAAGATACTTTGTCATTCATGTTAGTTAACCCCACTACCCACCTAAATCATCTCAAAAAGTCATCACAAATGTGAAAGGAAAATACACAACTTTCATACATATCTACTAGAAATTACTCACATAATTTACAGAAGTCAATGATAATAATTATATCAACTTTCATACATATCTACTAAAATTTATTATTAATATTTATTATAACTATTATTTGTTGATCAGTTCTGTTTAAACTTAATGGAAAACATGAATAACATACCTGTTACAGCATTCAAAGCAGTGGAGAATCCAGTCAGAGATCCAGCCATTGAGTTCGACATACTTGTCAGTGTGATCCGGTTCCTCCTTAGGGTGTAAAGTGATGATGATGATGAAACCGAAAGTATGGTTGATTTCGGTTATGGGGAGATATACGAATTTGATGTTATGAGGGTTTGTAATTGTGTAATTTGTCTAACCCTTAAACTCTCTAATAATCCCCTTATTTATACACCCAAGAGGAAACCCAATTAGTTAATAAGGGTAATATGGTCCATCAACAATTACCAACTAATTATAATAGGTTATTAATATATTTTGATCTAATATAATATAAATGATTATAAAGGCTACAAGATTAAATATTACATTAATAATATATTTAATCTCACATTCTCCCACTTAGCCGAGTAATCATTTATCATGAGTATTAGGTAAGCCTGGCCAGGAGTTAACACTCATTTTAGCCTTAAACCAAGAACTATAGCTGAGAAATACAGCCGTTTAATCATCATTCGACTCAGGACCCCCATTAGTCATACTATAGCCTCAATTTAAAACCTAACAGTTACGATCAAAATATGTATAAGCCCTTTAGCGTCTGATTTGTATTTATATTTGTCTATATGTCATTACACCGGCAGAACATATGTTAGAGACATACAAAATCAAACTGAGGAAATTTTATTAATTAAAACATAAGCTAATACAATATGCCATTAAACAAGGTCTTTAGTAAGTCCCATATTCGATACATGTTCTTCGAAAACTTTAGGTGGGAGACCTTTAGTCATCGGATCCGCAAGCATATCTTTAGTACTAATATACTCAATACAAAGATTATTTTCCTCAACTCGTTCACGCACGAACAAATATTTTGTATCGAGATATAAACCAGCTCCAGTCGAACTGTTACTGTTCGAGAAACTAACGGCAGCTGAATTATCACAGTAAAGCTTCAATGGTCTAGAAATGGAATTAACGATTTTGAGTCCAGTGATCAGATTTCTAAGCAACATTCCATGACAGGTTGCGTTGTAAACAACAATGTACTCTGCCATCATTGTGGAAGTTGTAGTTAACTGTTGTTTATGACTCTTCCATGAGATAGGTCCGCCTGCTAACATAAAGATGTAGCCCGAAGTGGATTTCTTGTCATCTTTGCATTTGGCAAAGTCAGAATCAGAATAACCTACCACTTCTAAATGATCACTTATTCTATAAGTCAGTTTATAGTCTTTCGTCCCTTGCAGATATCTAATGACCTTCTTAGCTGCTTTCCAGTGATCTAGGCCAGGATTAGTCTGATAACGACCTAGCATTCCAGCAATATAAGCGATATCTGGGCGAGTACAGACTTGAGCATACATCAGGCTCCCGACTACTGATGCGTAAGGTATCTGACTCATTTGCTCCTTTTCAACCTCTGTTGTCGGACACTGGAATGAACCGAAAACATCTCCCTTAACTACTGGAGCGACGGAGGGTTTGCACTGTTGCATGTTGTAACGTGTAAGGACACGATCTATGTAAGTCTTTTGAGACAATCCTAAGATCCCTTTGTGTCTATCTCGGTGAATTTCGATGCCAATGACGTAAGAAGCATCTCCGAGATCCTTCATGTCGAAGTTATGCGAGAGTAACCGCTTCGACTCATGCAACATGTCTAAACTATTACTTGCCAATAGAATATCGTCTACATAAAGGACAAGTATAGTAAAGTTACTCCCACTCATCTTGAGGTAGGTGCATTGATCCACTTGATTCTTCATAAAGCCTTGCCTCTTCATGACTTCATCAAACTTGAGGTACCATTGACGTGATGCTTGTTTTAACCCATAAATGGATTTCTTTAACTTACAGACTAGATGCTCCTGACCTTCAGGTTTAAAGCCTTCAGGTTGTTTCATGTAAACATCTTCGTCTAAGTCTCCGTTAAGGAAAGCAGTTTTGACGTCCATCTGATGCAGCTCTAAATCAAAATGAGCTACTAGCTCCATAACGATCCTTAATGAATCTTTACGAGAGACAGGTGAAAACGTCTCTTGATAATCAATTCCCTCTTTCTGAGTGTAGCCCTTTGCAACCAATCTCGCTTTGTAGCGTTCAACGTTCCCATTCGGATCCAGTTTTGTTTTGAACACCCATTTACAACCTACAGGTTTGGCACCATTGGGTAATTCGACTAAATCCCAAACGTCATTTTTCTTCATGGATTCAAGCTCATCAATCATTGCTTTGTTCCATTCAGAAGACTGATCAGTGCTAATGGCTTCGTTATAAGAGATAGGATCATTGAGCTTTCCAGCTTCCATTTCAGTCAGGTAGGTAACATAATCATCCCAATTAGTAGGCCTTCTTTGCCTAGATGACCTCCTGAGTTGATTATCGGGTTCAGCATTTAAGACTCGGTTTCCTTCCTGTCCAAAGTTCATAAGGAGTTTTAGGGACAGACTTAGAAGGAACTCTATTGTGTATATGAACAGCTGCTTTTAACGCTTCAGTCCAGAGGAATAATGGTAAATTAGTGTTGGCTAACATACTGCGCACCATGTTCATAAGGGTACGATTTCTTCGTTCAGCGACACCATTCTGCTGAGGTGTACCAGGCATGGTGTATTGGTTCACAATCCCCTAGCCTTTACAAAACTCATAAAATGGACCAGGAGCTTGTCCCACATCAGTATGTCTTCCATAATATTCACCGCCTCTATCTGATCTCACAACTTTAATTTGACGATCTAATTGCTTTTCAACTTCAGCTTTATAATCTTTAAAAGTTGTAAGAGATTCAGATTTTTCCTTTATAAGATACAAGTACATGTAACGAGAATAATCATCAATGAAAGTGATAAATGAAGTATGTCCTGTTATACCAGCAATTTGATAAGGACTACTAATGTCAGTGTGAATGAGTTCTAATAAATTAGAGCTCCTAGTGGCACCTTTCTTATTTGCTAATGTCATTTTGCCTTTAAGACATTTGACACATGTTCCAAAATCAGTAAAATCGAGAGGAGGTAAGACTTCATCCTTTACGAGACGATTTAATCGTTCTCTTGAGATGTGGCCTAAACGTTGATGCCACAACATAGATGAAGTCTCTAAGTCTCGAACCTGTTTCATCTTTGTGAGTGATTCATTAATATTATATGACAACAAAGATTTGGAAAAATTATCATCTAGTTCTAATCTATAGAGACCACCATCCAGAATGCCAGTACCATAAACAACGGAATCATAGAGAATAGAGAGTTTGCGATGACCATGAGAAACGACAAAACCGTCCATGTCTAACTTTGGTCCTGATACAAGGTTCCGAGTTACCTCAGGAACATATAAGGTATCATAAAGTTTAATACATAAACCAGTTTTCAAAAATAATTGTAATGTTCCTATGGCCTTCACTTCTAATTCCCGATCATCTCCAACTTTAAGTGTTCTTTGGTTTCTTCCCAGCTTCCGGATTGTAAGGAATCCCTGAAGTGAATTGGTAACATGAACCATAGAACCAGAATCAAACCACCAAGAATTAGCAGGAACATTTAAATTAAAGGACTCAAGTATCATGAAAAAATCGTTACCTTTCTTAGCCAGCCACTCCTTGAAGTCAGGGCATTCCTTTTGCTTATGTCCTGTTTTTTTACAGAACTTGCAGTAGGGTTTGCCGAAGGAGTTCTTAGAGCTGGAAGGTGCACTTGTATTAGGATTTGGATTTGGCTTTTGGACCTTAGAAGCATCCTTTCTTTGATAATTGTTCTTCCTCTTCTTAGAGCTGGAGGTGGTGAAGTTAGCAACATCAGTTGTGCGATCCATCTTCATACGCTCTTCCTCCTGCACGCACATAGCAATCAGCTCACTCATCGTCCATTTGTCATTCTGAGTGTTATAATTGATCTTGAATGCTTCATAGGACGAAGGAAGCGAAGTGATGATGAAGTGAACAAGAAAACCATCACTGATCTCCATCTCTAGGCCCTTCAGCTTATTGGCCATGTCATGCATCATCATGATGTGTTCGCGAATGCCGCTCCTCCCATCATACTTAGTCATCACCAGCTTAAGGATAAGAGTGCTAGCGTGTGCTTTTGATGTTCCCTTGAATTGATCCTCCACAGAAGCCAAGTAGGTTTTAGCATCTTCAGAATCAGGAATAGCTCCTCTGATTGAGTTATGAATGGACTGCTTCATGAACATGAGAGACATGCGGTTACACCTAGTCCACTTATCATGAAGTAACTGCTCAGCAGCAGTACTTGTAGCAGTAAGGTCCGCTGGCTTATTCTCTCTTAGAGCATAATCAAAGTCCAGCAGTCCAAGTGTAAGCATGAGGGCATCCTTCCATGCAGCAAAGTTATCACCAGTCAAATGTGGAATCCCCTGATTGGGTGCTGATAGTGGAAATAAGATGAGCAAGTTATGATACTAAGAAAGAAGTCCTAATGTGATCTAAGGGCATGTTATACTAAGGCAGGCATAAATAATGACCATTTTAATTATGAAGCTGTGATAATGTCTATTACTAACATCAAAATAATAGACTTAGTAAAATTCTATTTAAACGAAGACAAATCAGCTTTGGCCAGAAGTGTAATCATTTAAATATGTGTGCAAAGTAATCGTGACAAATCAGCTTTGGCCAGAAATGAGACAATCACTTTAGTTATGCACTTGTTAAGCATGCTAAACATAAATGAATTAAATCAGCTTTGGCCAGAATTAAGACATTTCACGTTTGTAATGCATACTTAACATAGCTTTCATAATACTTGAACAATAAATAGATGTATTAAATCAGCTTTGGCCAGAATTAATACATCAGAAGCTCATTCAAGTTAAGCTATTTTGGTTTTGTAAAATTATCTGATTCTGATTAATTAATTAAGTATTAACAAAACCAAGTATTTAATAGCAAACCACCTGTTAGCGCGGATCGAACTTGTGCTTAAAATAGCTTAAAATAATGAGGTTTCGAGTCTTGTGCGATCAGTAATGCCTTGTGCGATCGGTAATGCCTTGTGCGATCGATAAGGCCCAAAACTTGTGCGATGTAAATAAAGCCCAAGTCTTGTGCGATCAGTAAGGCCCAAAATTTGTGCGATCAGGGAGGCCCAAAACTTGTGCGATTAGTCAGGCCCAAGTTTTGTGCGATCAGCACTATCTTGTGCGATCCACAGGTCTTGTGCGATCCATAAGTTCTTGTGCGATTTCCCTTGTGCGATCAGATCACATCTCATGTGATCTGATCTTGTGCGAATGTCTTGTGCGATCAGATCAAATCTGATCTGATCTTGTGCGACTGTTAAGGGACTTGTGCGATTATGATTTCGAAACCCACTGTTAATAGCTGTTTCTTGTGATAATAACTAAAACTCGAAATTTAAGGGATTGTGGGATAGTGTTTCCTATTTTATTTCTGATATAAACTTATCAAAAGATTTCGAAAATAATAACTGAAAATCCATTAACAGTTTTCGAAAATCTAATAGATAAAATTAAGATCAAAATCATTAAAAACACCCACTAATCCAAATTATATTCCAAATCTTAGGGAATTTTCGAGTTTTATTTAGAACAGTATGATGAACCCTAAAAAAATAAAAACATAATCTGGGATCCGAAACCTTATATTTTAGACTTTAGTTAACATATTTCGAAAATTAGGTTTGTCCATTATGATTTTGAGTCAAATATTAAACATAGTTTTCCGAAAACAGTGATTTCGGTACATTTAAAAAAAACGAAAACAGCCATGATCTGAAGGCTTAAAAAATTTCTGTTTTCCTTATAATGATCCCAGAATAATGGATACGAAAACAGAACTGATTTATCAACATATGCTCTGATACCACATGCTGATCAGTTCTGTTTAAACTTAATGGAAAACATGAATAACATACCTGTTACAGCATTCAAAGCAGTGGAGAATCCAGTCAGAGATCCAGCCATTGAGTTCGACATACTTGTCAGTGTGATCCGGTTCCTCCTTAGGGTGTAAAGTGATGATGGTGATGAAACCGAAAGTAGGGTTGATTTTGGTTATGGGGAGAGATACGAATTTGATGTTATGAGGGTTTGTAATTGTGTAATTTGTCTAACCCTTAAACTCTCTAATAATCCCCTTATTTATACACCCAAGAGGAAACCCAATTAGTTAATAAGGGTAATATGGTCCATCAACAATTACCAACTAATTATAATAGGTTATTAATATATTTTGATCTAATATAATATAAATGATTATAAAGGCTACAAGATTAAATATTACATTAATAATATATTTAATCTCACATTCTCCACATGGACGATATAGTGATTTTTGACAAACCACATGGACGAAAACAATAATTAACTCAAACTATTACTTGATAAATGAGATTTTATGTCATTAGTTTATACAAATGGTATTAAATTTTTATACCAACACTCGTTTAAAGGAAGTTTCTAAATATGATGTTGTTACTAATATAGTATAAACACAAACAAATATAACAAGTAGTAATGGTTTAAACATAAAAATCAAAAATTTATTATGTCTTTTAATTTCTATTTTAGACATATATTATGCTATTATTTTATATGTAGATAATATATCATATACCAATATACCATGATTGAAAAAAATACCATGATTGAAGCAAGAACAGGACAGAGTATTGCTAGGGTATAAAATTCAGCACCTTTATGTCTCTGTTCCACACTAAGCAGCCACCCTACCCCATCAATCATCAAGACTTTAACCCACCAAAACTTTCCTAATTCTTCTCACAAATTTCTCCATACCCTCTTCATTTTCTCCCCCAAATCATCTTTCTTCAACCCTTTTTTCCTCTTTCTTGATCTTCACACACTCATGGATGTTCAAGATCACACCACTCACACCACCCACTCAGGTTTATATCTTTTTCCACTAAAAAAAACCCTTTTCTAACATGGGTTTATCTTCTTTTAATCACCATTGTTGATTTAAAACTTCAACAGTGGTTCTTGATTAATAAAGTTGACATTTTTATTTGTGGGTTTTTGGTTTCTTGATGTTTGCACTCAAAGAACCCATTTCTAATATGGGTTTAAGGTTCTTGACTAGTAAAGTTGACATTTTTATTTGTGGGTTTTTAGTTTCTTGATGTTTTCACTCAAACAACCCATTTTTAACATGGGTTTTTCATATATTATTCACCTTTATTGATTAAAAGCATCAACTAAGGTTCTTGATTAATAAAGTTGGAATTTTTATTTGTGAGTTTTTGGTTTCTTGATGTTTAGTTGCTTACACTCAAAAAAACCCATTTCTAACAAGGGTTTTTCAGATTTTAATCACCATTGTTGATTAAAATCATCAACAGTGGTTCTTGATTAATAAAGTTAACATTTTTATTTGTGGGTTTGTTGGTTTCTTGATGTTTCTAACATGGGTTTCTCATATTTCAATTCACCTTTATTGATTATAAACATCAACTAAGGTTCTTGACCTATAATGTTTGAATTTTTATTTATAAGTTTTTGGTTTCTTGATGTTTGCAGGTCATCATGAGGGTCATGGTGTTTATTTATGTCATAGATGTGGGTGGCCTTTTCCAAACTCTCATCCAAGTGCTAAACACAGAAGAGCCCACAAGAAGATCTGTGGAACTATTGAAGGTTACACTAATATAATTGGTTCAGAAGTGGTTTCTGATGATGATCATCACTCAGATGATGATAAAGAAAAAAGCCCAAGTGAGATTTCATGTTTTTTTTTGTCAGTGTTGTAAGAATCGGTGGGCGCTAGTCCGCCAGTGAGGTACTGACTAGAGATTAATCGGGATCAATAGAGACTGGGATTTTTATATGTAATTTTTAGTTTTATATACACACACGTTTTTATATGTAATTTTTTTAAGTAGACATGTTTTAACCCGTCGTTGACCCATTTTTTAAGTAACTGGAGGAAATTTATAAGGTTTAGTCGAAATCTGGCCGGAATAGGACCACCGTTGACCGCCTAGCGATAAATCGGCCGTTACTCGGTGAACCTCAGATTAGTGATTAATCGGCGACTAATCGGCATTTTTACAACCATGTTTTTTTTGTACTAAATATGTTGTTGGGGTTTTATTAATTTTTGTGAAAATTGTTTTGTTTAAGGTCCTAAGGTTGAGATCAAGGGAAGTTTGTCTAGATCTGAAGATGAGTTTACAGATGCTGTTACTGAATTTGTAGACACTGGATCTGCAAAGAAAGTTCTTGATAGGGATTTGTTTTTTTCATTTACAGATGCTGAAAATGATGGTGAGTATTTGCTTTTTAATTGAATATTTGCAATTGATATTGTTATAAATATGATTTAGACCATTAGGACCACCATTAGTAATAGTTAGGTAAAGTCACTAAATTATAAATACTCCATTTTTTGTGACCAATATATTGCTTTAATTTTGATACGTTAAACGGTTATATATGTAAACTGCTTCAAGTATTTGTTTTAGAATGCCAAAAGTCTTTAATTTGTGATTTTCGGGTGTGTTTGGCATTGTGCTTTGAAAGTGATAATCTGTTTATGGCGTTTTCAAGTTGCATATGATCAAGTTATGGTGTTTCAGACAATAAGTACCCCCCCCCCCCCCCCCCCCCCCCCCCAAATGCACTTAGCAACATTATGAACATGAAACTAGAAAAATGCAACATTTTACATTAATTGTCTACAGGTGCTAATGAGTTGTTAACCGCTGTAGAGACCAGCAAAGTCGATACTAGCATCGAAGTTTCTGAAAAGACTGATTCCCATATAGAGAAAACTGAAGAAAAAACCAAGATAAAAACTGTAGTTGATTCATCTGAGTCAAATCTTGAATTGACCGGAACAGGTGAACCGGTCAAAGATGGAGTTGCGGGACCCGCTACCGAGCCAACTCATGCCTCTCTGCCACAAGAGGCTAAATCTATTGATGTCATGGAGGCAGGGGAGGAAAAGGGTCAAGAAAGTCAAATTTCCGAAACTATTACCGAAGAAGCTAAAGATTCGGAGATTACCAAAACAACCCCTGAAGTTTCTGCAATTGTTGGTGGATGCGATGATAACATTAGCGAAGAAATCAAGCACGAGATCAAACCCGACTGTGAACATGTTTCAGAAGCTGTGAAAGAATCCGAAACCGTAGAAGAAATCAAGATCGAAAAGTTAGAATTGGATGGTGAAAATGCTCCAGAAGTTGCTAAGGGACCCAAAACTGATGATTTAGAGTGTGTCGGTGAAGAAATCAAGCACGAAACGTTTGAACCTCATCATAAGCATGTTCCAGAAGTTGCTAAAGAAACCGAAGTTGATCAGTTCATTTCGGTTCCAAATGAAAAGGTTGAAGATCTTGGTGCACCAAAAGAACTGATCCAGGAAGTTGTGAATGAACCTGTTGCGGTTTTGGCCGAGACAAAGGATCTTGAAGAACCTGTATTGGAAAAAAGCTCATGTGAACAGATTCAAGAAGCTGTGAACGAACCCGTTGCGGTTTTGATTGAAAAAGAGGATCTTGGTGGACCCCATTTGGAAAAACAATCAATCGAATACAAACACACCGATGAGTTTGTAGAAAAGCCCGATTCTGTTTTGACCGAAAAGGATATTTGTACACCAGAATTTGTGAAGGAACCCGACACGGTTTTGACTGAAAAGGAGGATCTTGGTGGACCCCACTTGGAAAAACAATCAAACGAACATGTCGTCGAAAAACCTGATTCAGTTTCGACTGAAAAGGAGGATCTTGGTGCACCCGAATTGGAAAAACACACACAAGAAAACATTGTTGAAGAACCTGATTCGGTTTTGACTGAAAAGGAGGATGTTAGTGCACACAAGTCTGAAACATGCTCAAATGGTGAAGTTATAGAACAAAAGGCCGTTACTGACCGTAATCTTGTTGCCGCAGTCAGCGCTGAAACGGTTACTCTCAAAGATTCGTCTGATACTTCTGTTAACAATAGCAAGGATGCTTCTGTTGTTGAAGAAGGTACATTTCTGAAATCTTTTGTTGTTTTCATAGGTAAAGGGTCCGGTTGACCCGCAACACTTTTTTTTCCAAAATTTTAATTTTTTTAATCTATAATTAGTATGTCGATCTTGATTCAGAAAATTACATATTTTTTATTATGTCAATCTTGATTCAGAAAATTACATATTTTTTTTTAAATTAGTTGAGTTAAAGAGTTAATTACATAGTTAGTCCTTGTGGTTTGCACAAAGTAACATACTTAGGTACTAATAGTTTAAAATCACATTCTAGGGTATTAACTTTTCATTTTGTAACGTTTGGAGGTATTAACGTTATTTATAGGTTTAAAATCACATGCTATTAGTACCTAAATATGTTATTTTGTGCAAACCATAGGGACTAACTATGTTAATACCCTATTAACCACCTAAATATGTTATTTTGTGCAAACAACAGGGACTAACTATGTTAATACCCTAGAAGGTTAATACATCCAAACGTTACAAAATGAAAAGTTAATACCCTGGAAGGTGATTTTAAACTATTAGTACCTAAGTCTGTTATTTTGTGCAAACCATAGGGACTAACTATGTAATTAACTCTTATTTAAATGTAATGATTTAAAAGGTTTTAATGTTTTATGCATTGGAAAAAGGCCATTATAAAAAAAATGAAGTTAAATTGACTTTATTGTCAAGTTTTATAAGTTAATGGATTCAAGGGGTGCAAACGAGCCGAACTGAGCTCGTTTAACTTATGAAAGCTTGAGCTCAAGCACGGCTCGATTCGAGCTTTGTTTCTAAAGCTTGAGCTCATATGTAGTTTTTCAGGCTCGAGCCCGGCTCGGGATCGGCTCATTTATTAATAGTTAGTTAATTTATATTAATTATAGCTATTATATTATATATAAATTAGTTATTTTTTCATAATTTTATAAATAGTAACTATTATTACTTAAATATATATTTAATATATTAATTAAAAGTTATATAAATAGTGGGCTCGTTTAGGCTTGCGAGCTAGTTCGAGCTCGAGAAGCGAAGTCCGGGCTCGGGCTCGTTTACTGAAAGAAGCTGTATTTAAGTTTGGTTTTTGGCTTGGGCTCGAGCTCGTTTAAGCTCAGCTTGTTTCGAGCTTTTTTTTTTCGAGGCGCGCTCAAGTAGCTCGTCTCGTTTGCATCCCTAGATTCAATAATGCAAAACTAAGGTGGATGATGACTTACTGTACAAATTCAGTGAAAGTTGATAGTTTTTTTCTCTCAAATTTGCCCTTAAGAATACAACATTAGGGACGTTTCGAAAAATTTAAGTAGTTTTTCTTTAATATGCTCGTTAAAGATAAAACATAACCCGAAAACCCATTTCAAAATAATTTGTTTATATGTATATGTTTTGATAGTGCTCTCTACCGCTTCAATCGATGCTGAAACTATACAGTCAACTGAAAAACCAAAAGTCAACTCTGAGAAGTCAAATGCAGCAAATTCTGATGTTTACGAGCCTCCTTCGTTTATGACACTAGTCGAACCGGAACCAGAAAGCAAAGATAACAAATGCAATTCTTCCGAAGTGCAAGATTCACAACAGCAACCAAACCCCGAAGCTTCACAAGCCGGGTGGTTCCCAACTTTGACCGAAGTCAACCATGAATCCGAAGGAAGAAAGAAAAACGAAGAAGCAATGGCAAAAGTTACAAACTCGAGCTCTGGAAAACAGTCTACGCCTCTAAAGAACCTGCTCGGTGAAGCCAGATCGCCAAGTGGCAAACAACCCGACCCGGTGGTTCAGAAAGATGAAGCTACAGTCAACCATCCGGTCAATGATGACGTGTCGTCGCCACCAAAGCTGATTGAGGATGGTAAGAAAGGGAGGAAGAAGGTCAAGGGTATAAGTTCGTGGGTTCCGTTTGCATGCTGTTCTTCGGTAAATGCTGTTAAGTAGAATACGATGCATATGCGGTAACACTGTTGGATAGTTTGATACTTTGATTGATCTTTGTCTGTTAAATTTGGGTAATTGGGTGTTTAAATTGTTGCTAGTTTTGTATTTGTATATCTTTTTTATATAGATGGATCATATGATTGTTTCTTTTAAGGTTTTAAGTGATATACAATGGTTGTTTTGCACTTGGAATTGTGTTACACTTTTCTTTTAACCGCAAACTTGCTACCGTAAAACTAGCCACTGCTCGTTGGTAGGTTCTCAAGCTCGAGCTTGGGCTCGGCTTGCTTATTATCTATTTATAAATAAATTAAATAAAAATAATTTAAATAATAGACTCGTTTAGGCTTGCGAGCTCCATAAGTGAAGCGCACGCTCGTTTACTATACAAGCTTATTTTTAGTTTCGGACTCAGCTCGTAAACAAGTTTAAATAAGCTCGGCTTGGCTCGTTTACTAGACAACTTTAAATAAGGGGTAAATGTTAACTATTAATAAAAACTAATATTACACTAACGTTCGACAATGCTGACAAGCTTCACATGCCAGGCTCGAGCTCGAGCTCGATAAATAAACGACCTTTATTTTAGGCTCAAGCTCGGCTTGGGCTCGATAAGGCTCGCTCGAGCCGATCTCGAGTAGCTTGCGAGCCGCTCAACTCGTTTGCAGCCCAACTTGTACAAGAAAATAATAAATATTTTGACAGTCTTTATAGTCATTAAACAGGTTGGGATGTATGAATGATGAGTCAAACATAAAAGGTCAACTGCAGGCTGCAGAATTCTGTGTGCTTGATCTGAAGCATATGGCCAAAATTTGTATGAATCAGCAAGGAGGTTGGATGCTAAAAGTCATCAGCTTTGCTGGAAATCAATATAAAGTTAGCTGGCATGTTCAAAAGATCAAAGTCAAAGACAAAAAGTCAAAGGTCAAATGCAATAAGCTGTTTTGGTGTGATCTTAATTCAACCTATGCCATGTGCTTCCTCAAAATCTTTGGCTGGTTGACGTAACAGGAGATATGAATCATATGATCACAGCTAGGGGTGTAAACGAGCTGGGCCAAGGCTGAGCCCGACTAGGCTGGAGCTCGGCTCGTGATGTTTTTATGAAGCTCGAACTCGGCTCGGTTCGAGTCTACTTGTTTGAGCTTTAGCTCGGCTCGCTAATAGAACCCAAAGCTCGGGCTTGGCTCGAGCTATTTTGAGAACAACCTCAAACGAGCTAAAAGCTCGGCTCGAGCTCGCCTCAATATCTCTTAATCAAGCCAAAGCTCGGCTCAAGTGCGCCTCACCAAATTTATTATTATATTATAGGGTCAAGTTATTCTACAAAGGCTTCTAATTGTAAGAAGTGTAAGAAGGATTTATAGAGTGACAAGTGTCCAATAACCTAAAACTAAACCCACTACATCACCACCAAAAACCTAAACACCCACCCCCACCCCCACCACCACCCCCACCACCACCACCCCCCCAAAACCTACCCCCCCCGCGCAAAAAAAAAAACTATACCTCACCAAAAAAACCCCAAAAAAAACCTAACCCCCCCCCCCCCCCCTCCCAAAAAAAAAAACCTAAAAAAAATTATAAAAAAAACTAAACACCCACCCCCACCCAAAAACCTAAACCCCCACCCCCTCGGATTTTTTTTTTTTTTTTTTTTGGGGTGGGTGATGTGGGGGGTGGGGGGGTGTTTTGGTGGTGGTGGATGTTTAAGTTTTTTTTTTTTTTAGTGGGTTTTTTTGTGTAGTGGGTTTTTTTAGGTTATTGGACACTTGTCACTCTATAAATCCTTCTTACACTTCTTACAATTAGGATCCTTTGTATTTGATCCTAATCCTTATATTATATATAAAAAACTAAAATTTTGTTTGGGCTCGTTTAGGTTCGCGAGCCTAAAAGAGCTTTGTATTTCAGGCTCGAGCTCGGACTCGATAACTAAACGAGCTCTATTTCAGGCTCGAGCTTTTAACCGAGCCGATCACAAGTAGCTTTCGAGCCATTGGGCTTGTTTACAACCCTAAATTCACAGCTGGAGAGGGCGGTATAAACAAGAAATTTAGAGAAATTGGTTGGCTTAAAAAAGTCAACGTTGACCATGGTAAAATCGTATTTGAATTGTTTTATATGTGTTGAAGGTTGAAGGTTCAAGCTGCGTATGAACACCCAAGTCTAGTTTTATATGTGTGGTGTTAACACTTAATACTTAATTCTGTATTCACTTGTATTTTCAAATATTTGAATTGTTTTTGTTTGGATTTTATTCTTTAGAGTTAAATGTCATTTTAGTCTCTATGGTTTGGGTCATTTTGTCAGTTTAGTCCAATGTTTCATTTTTCGCCTGTGGGTCCAAAAAGGTTTCACCGTTGCCATTTTAGTCCACTGGGTTAACTTCATTCATTTTTTCTGTTAACGAGAAGGACAATTCGATCATTTTATATGTAATTCTGTTAACTAGAAGGGAAATTAGGCCATATAAAATGACCGAATTGCCCTTCTCGTTAACAGAAAAAATGGATAAAGTTAACCCAATAGACTAAGATGACAACAGTGAAACCTTTTTGGACCCACAGGCGAAAAATAAAACGTTTGGACTAAACTGGCAAAATAGCCCAAACCACATAGACTAAAATGACATTTAACTCTATTCTTTATTAGGCCATAATTAGGCCCAATATAGGAATTTATTGGGCTCTGGGTTTTCTCTGTTGGCCCCAACGTGTGTAGTTAAGTAGAATCATAGGAATATTTAGGCGAGGTTATAATACTCACATGTATAGGGCCCAAAATATTAGCTACTGGGCTGGGTTTATAAAAGCCCACTTGAATGTTTAAAACTGATTTAAAAATAGAGGTGCACAAAATAGCCGGTTTATTAATCGATAATGTAACCAGTTACTAACTGCTCGAGGAATAACCGGTTAGTGGTTATTTTTAACCGTAAGTTAGTAACTGATTATAAAAATTTAGTATAGTAACCGGTTATTAACCGGGTAGACCAGTTAACGGGAAAAAAACCAAAAAATTCAACAAAAAAGGCAAAAAAACTGCTATTAACCGAAGATTAATTAACCGAATAGGTTAAAGTAATTAACCGGATCGGTTAAAAAAATAACAGGTTAAAGTAATAACCAGTTAAAGCATTAACTGTTAAAAGTCAAAAAGTTAAAATTAACCGGTATAACCGATTATTGAAATTAACCGGTTTGTGCACATCTGTTTAAAACGGTGTTTAATGACTTGTTACCAGTGAGTGCTTCGAGATTGGGCTTAGAACAAGCCTTTTGATCTAAACTCCAGACCTAACTTTTGAACGAAAGCTTTTAACCGGACCTAAAAGTATAAAGCAACACTTATATATCCTTGTGAGATTTCACCTTCTTCCTATGTGAGACATTTAAGTTCCTAATTATTTCTCACAACCTTTTTTTTTAAATATATAAAGGCGACGCTTATATAGCATTGCATTTATATAGATGGTTCGTAACTCTCAAATCAACTCCTGATCAACATGTATGTTAAAAACTTAAATCTAAGAGTGTGTGTATGATCCATGAACTTGGAAGTATAAATACAAGGCATCGTTTATAGTAAAATGCTTTTGTTTAAATAAACAATGAGACCATATGTTTTATACATTAAAAAAACACATTAAGTTTAGTGAAATAATGAATATTTGTTTTATACAGAATAATTAAAAAGAAAAATTTAAAATAAATATCCTCCTTAGCGAATAGTGGCCACTTTAGTAATGGCCACTTGTTGTTACTCTATCTTTTTTTTTTTCGTATAAAATTGTACAAAATAATGATTGATTCTATTCACATGTGGATAAGCAAACATCACAATGGAATGGAAAGATCCATTTCATTCGTCGTCCATTCCATTAGTCTATTTCATTGGTTGTCATTCCATTTCTTAGTTCATTTCATTCTCTTGTTCGTTTCATTACGTCATACCAAATAAACCTTAACTCTTAAGAGGCTTTAAGAAATGTGTAAAACTTCACGGAAATGTATCTTCAATTACGTTATGCACGCAACCAAGGTTTTCATAATCATGATATTTTAACTATAGCAAAAAGGTTAACATCAATCACATGGCCACCAACAGTTTGATGAAAGATGTCGATTTTGAAAATCATATAAACCCGAATTGAAATCCACACCGCGGTTCGTCTTTGCGGATAATTTAGTTTCCAACATTAATCACCAACTACAACTCTACTTCTTGTTTGGTATAAGGTAGTGGAATGAACGAAGGAATGGAATGAGTAAGGCAATGGAATGTACGAGGTAATGGAATAGATTATTACCATTTCATGTCTTGTTTGGTTATTATGTAGGAATGGAACGAATCATTATTTTGTGTTGTTTGGCAGGAAAAAAAAAACAAATGAATAAAAACGCTGGTGCGTGGTGGTGGTGGGCGGCGACGGGTGGTGGGTGGTGGCGATGATGGTGGGTGGTTGTGGTAGACTTCGGTGGCTGGTGGGTGGTAGCGGCAGTGGCGGTGGGTGGTGGCGACCAGTGGCGGACCCAAGATTTTTTTCATGGGGGTGTGGAATATTTTTAAAAATTTTAGGCCCTTAGATATATGAAAAAAAAATCGGTTAATATCGTATCGGTTCGGGTCGGATCGGCCCATGTAAAACAAAAGAATTTCGATACAACCTCTAATGCAACAAAATGTTGCAAATTATACTATTATATAATATATAATATAATATATAATTTCTTTTAAATATTAAAATTATATTAGTTCATATGATTTTAATTCTATTAAATATTACTTTATTATACTCTTCCCAAAGCACCATATTACTCTTTAGTCTTTCCATAAAAGAAAATAAATTATCTAAAAGTTCAAATAAGTATTGTATTCTTCTCCTTCACTATCTTTCATTTTTTAAGTTCCAGAGTTCACCGGATAAAATGGCCGGAAAATGTTCGGATGCCGTTTTCACTTTTTTTTTTCACTTTAGTGCTTCGCCTAGTCAGTTTAAAAGCTCAAGGGGTGCGATTGCAAAATTTTATGGGGTGCGCTCGGAATTTTAACGCGTATACTACACTGAATTTTTTTTTTCTAAGGGGTGCGCCCGCCCACCCACCTCGGGCTGTAGGTCCGCCCCTGGTGGCGACAGTGATGGTGGGTGGTGTTGAAAACGACGACTGTGGATGGCGGTGGTGGATGGTGGCGACGGTGGTGGGTGATAGTGTTGTTAATGAAGAGTGTAAGAGGAAACGGAATTAAAAAAAACATGGGGGAGGATGGAATTTTCAGGAAATGGAATGCGTTGTGTAATAGGCGATTTCATTCCAATAACCAACAAAACACTCTTTTCTTCATTTCTCATTTCTATTGTCTTTTCCCTTTATTTTCTTTTTAGACTCTTTATTTCTGTTAGACCGTGGGGTATGGTGGTGGGGCGGGGCTTTGGGGCATGGGTTGACACATGGATTTCGAGGGGCACCGCTGGTCAGTTGCATGTTGGGTCGGTATGGCGGGGCGGGGCGTGGCCCGCGTGGGTTGGCCACGTGTTATAATTTTTTTTTCAATTATTATAAAAATACACACAAAATAAAAAAAAACCTAGTCACCTATAGCCTAGCCAACCCAGCCAATGAGAGCCGGCCACGGAAGACCGCTGGCCCGCCCAACGCCCGGGCTGAAACCCCCGCCCAAAAGGCCACGCTGAAACCCAAGCCCACCCGGGGTGGTGACTTGGGCGTTTGTACCCAACCCACGACCCAACCCCCGCCCCATGCCCCATAGTCTTATATTGGTTTTATTTTTTTCTAAGTTATATATAAAATTCTTGATAATATAGGATCTTATATTTATGACTTGAAGGGGTTTTTCATTCATTTATATTTTGTTACCATATATCAATCGTAACAATGAACACAAACGCATATATACAATCTTATTTTCCTAACATGAATAGCTGCCAAACTTATAAATAGTTTTAACGATGGAGCAAATCTGCAATTTTAGCCAAACTGCATGGACAAAAATGTAAATTGCTTCAAAATATATTTACTCCATATCGTCTACGTTACTCGGTTTTCCAATTATTAGGGTTTCAATGGCAGAGGTTGTTCATGAAGATTTGGTTGAGCAGATACTCGTAAGATCAGAAGTGAAGGATCTGATCCGTTTCAAGAGTGTGTGTAAGTCATGGCATTCTTTAATCACAAGTCCTCGTTTCGTTAATCGTCACCTTAAGCTTAGTTATAATAAAGATCGCAACGACAATAAGATTGGACATAGAAGAATTACTTTCGCAGATGATGATCATCGTTCTCGTAATCTTGTTGGTTCTTCCAATGGCCTGGTTTGCATCACCTCTTTTTGTGGTTTTGAATTTTCAGTAGTCAATCCCTTGACAGGAGAGGTAACAGAGCTGACACCTCCCCCTTATATGGGTTTTTCCTTATGTTGTGGTTTTGGTTTTGATTCATCCACAGATGATTACAAGGTCATCGTAAAAGGCAAGAATCAAACATGTGTTCGGGTGATGAGTTTAAAATCAAATGTTTGGAGAGTTATTGAAGAAATGAAGTACGAATTTATTAGTAAGACTGGTATTCTAAGCAATGGTGCACTTCACTGGATTGTAGAAGATCAAAATAGTAAGAAACTAATTATTTCTTTTGATTTATCCAAAGAAGAATTTAAAGAAATCCCCCAACCTGATGATGCAGGATATGAATGTACTTATAGTAGCCAGCTGGGAATCGTCAAAGAATGCCTGTGCATATTTCGTCGATCAAACTGTTGTTTGCTTGACAATTTATGGATAATGAAAGGCTACAATGTGAAAGAGTCGTGGGAACGGCTGCCGCATAATCATAATATGAAGCATGATATTGTACACCACTTGAAGGGAGATGTATCATGGCCGTCAAGTACCCTGGAACATCATTGGGGTTGTGAATGCGGTTGGAAGAATACAGCCGCACCGATATTTGTGCAGAGCCTTGTATCTCCACATGTAAATGGGAGGCCAGCTAGTGCTATTAATATCTTGAGGAATTCTAGGGTGGGTTCTGTTGATGCTCCGCCAGACCCTGGATATCGCCGTTATAATGGGAGTTCTATTGATACTCCCCCGGACCCTGGATATCGCCGTTTTAATGGGAGTTCTATTGATGTTCCTCCGGACCTTGGATCTCCCCACTATAATGAGAGGCCAAAGCCCGACAAGGTGAGTTCTATTCTTTTCTTTTAACAGATAGTATAGATTATAGATTTTCCTTGCCTTTATTTTTCATTCACCTCTCTTCTTGTTATTCTTATGCAGATAAGAAGGGGACCATTCTCCTGTGCGTTGACGCTATTGAAGAAGCAGTCAAGATGACAAATGTTGCAGCATGAAAATAATTTCAGTTGTCTTCTTTCTATGACTTCTACTTGTAACTGGCAATAATATCGGACAAGTGTCGAAACTGAAGATTATCTTGTCTTTGATGCATTCAGTAACTGTTTAATACTTTTATATTAATTCTATATGAAGTCTTGCTAGTTTTCAAGTGCCTATATTGTTGAATATTATGAATGTGATTTTAAATCTAGTTGTTTGAAAATCCTTACAAGAAGCAGATTTCCTTCATATTAGTGATTGTAGGAATTGAATTTGTACCCTTTTCTAATGTTTCAGTTAATGAGGGGAGAATCAGGATCATGTGCCAGACGCATTCTGATGAAAAAAGTGATTTTTATAAAAAATAAAGTGATTGTTATACTTATGTCTGAATTTAGTTTTAACCTTATATTTTCGGTTTATGTTGAATTTGTATCCTTTTCTAATGTTTCAGTTAATGAGGGGAGAATCAGGATCATATGTGCCAGACGCATTCCGATGAAAAAAGTGATTTTTATACTTATATTTTGTTCTTGTCTTTCATGTTTCTTGTATCTTGTTTCTGATGAATAAAGTGACTGTTATACTTTTATCTGAATTTAGTTTTAACCATGTATTTTCAGTTTATGTTGAATTGTTGTTTATTTATTCAGTCTTTTAAGGTTAGCTACTGCTTTCATAAATAAACACTATACGTAGGGTTATGACCAGGGGCGGATGTACATTGTAGTAAGGGGGTGGCGTCCGCTACGGCGGTAGTGTAAAATTAGTGTAAATTTTGGAAAAATTTGACGTTTTTTCGATTTCGTTACCTCTTATTTATAAAACGTTACCGCTTGGCGCGAATCCTAGATCCGCCACTGGTTATGACCCGGTCAAAATAGCTATATGACCCGTAATGAGGGACTGAACATATATCGTCTAACCCTACTCCGTTTTCCAATTAGGGTTTCAATGGCAAAGTTTGTTCATGCTGATGTGGTTGATCAGATACTATTAAGACCAGAAGTGAAGGATCTGATCCGTTTCAATAGCGTGTGTAAGTCATGGCATTCTTTAATCACAAGTCTCGTTTCGTTAATCGTCAGCTGAACCATAGTTACAACAAAGATTGCTGCAACAATAAACTTAACAACAGAAGAATTTGTTTAGCATATGAGGAGTGTTTTTACAGTGTTGTTGGTTCTTGTAACGGACTGGTATGCATCTTCTCTTATTTAACATGGACAGTTTTAGTTGGCAATCCAATGACTAGAGAGGTAAGACGATTGAACCTTCTGTCGTTTTTGATCGATAGATCATTATGTTGGGGTTTTGGTCATGATTTATCCGAAGATGATTACACAGTTGTCGTTGCGGATAAGAAAGGCGAGAATCAAACATGTTTTTACTTGTTGAGTTTGAAATCTAATGTGTGGAGAGTTATCGGAGAAGTGAAGTATATATTAATTAGTAAGGCTGGTATCTTATGCAATGGTGCGCTTCACTGGCTTGTAGGAGATAATGAAAACACGAAAAATCTAATTATTTGTTATGATTTATCTAAAGAGGAATTTAAAGAAATTCCCTTACTACCTGATGATGCAAGATATGAAAGTTCTCATAGCTACCTGGGAGTTATGGAAGAATGTCTATGCATATTTTGGCGGCCTTTGTCTTCTTGTGTTGTCGTATGGCCGCTGAAAAAGTATAGTGTAAAACAGTCATGGGAACTGCTACAATGGAATCCTATCTTCAAATTTGATATTACACACTACTTGAGAAGTCATAAGAATCATATGTTGAATGAGAGTTTCTTCCATCTTGATGAATCACGGTTTTGTAGGACGTTGGGAGACATTGACGCCCATGTATTTGTGCAAAGCCTTGTGTCTCCCCATGTTAATGCGAGGCCGATGCAGGACAAGAGGAGTGCTAAGGTGGGTCATATATATATATATTATGTATGGACAAAGATCCGTTAGGAACCACCTCTTATTGCGAGAACCGCGAGAACCAATGTGAACGCAACCAAAAATGCCTAAAAATAGCTAAAAATCACACAAATTTTTTTTTTTTTTTTTAATATTTTTTATAACAAAATCGCTACTTTTCGTAGCAAAAAAAAAAATAATAAAAAAAAATAAAAAAAATTTTTTTTTTTTTGGCTTCTAAAAGTAGCGATTTTAACATAAAAAATATTAAAAAAATCAAAAAAAAAATTTTAGATTTTTTTTTTGATTTTTTTAGATTTTTTTAGGTTTTTTGGGGGTTTAGTTTTTAGCCTTTTAGCTGGGGGGGGGGGGGGGGGGGGGGGTGTAGGTTTTTTTTTGGGGGGGGGGGGGGTGGGGGGGGGTTTGGTTTTTGGGGGGGGGGGGGGGGGGGGGGGGGTTAGGTTTTTTTAGCTATTTTAGGTTGTGTTCACATTGGTTCTCGCGGTTCTCGCAATAAAGGTGGTTCTCGCATGAACCTTACCCTATTATGTATTTCATATCGTTCATACGTTTGGCCTCATTCACTTTCTCTTCTTGGTTTGTCCTTCAATTGCAACTATTTTTAGTTTGCAGTTAATGTATTTCAGTAAGTTGTGATTTATGGTTTCTAACGTGTTATACGGTCTCATATCCTTTCTCAAAGTACCACAAGGATCGATTACTTAGCCTACACTCGCAACGTATTTCAGTAAGTATTCACTCACTCCGCTTTTTTTGTTGATTTTTCAGTTAGTGTGAGGAGATGGAGATCCAGTGCCGCATTTTGATGCTGTTACTTTTTACTTTCTAGTATCTTTTTTTTATGGATTCAGTAATTGTTGAATTATTTATAGCTATCAAATTTACATGGATCAGCTGACCCGTCTTATCCCTGTGCGTAAACAGCTTCTTATATGCAACATATTTTGCAATACTTTGTAGCTTCAAAATGAGATTGCAATTTTCAGTAGTGTCCCTTTGAATGACAGTTATGTTTATCAGTTAGCGACAATCTAAAGGGTCATTGGACTTTGATTATTAGACCTGCCAGCGACAGCGATAAAGGTGTCGTTGCTGAATTTTTAATCTGTTTTTTGATTTTTGAGAGATGGTGTATCTTGTCTCGTCGCTGCCAGGTCTCACATAACTCGCCTGAAGGTGCCCTTGCACACGGGCCCGATCCCCTCTTTGAAGGGCGCTGCCAGGTCACTCCATACATATATATATATTTTTTTTTTAAGGAAACTGGATAATAATAATTTCAACTTTGACCTATTAGCTAGGATATATCATGACTACTAAGGCCCAATAAAGTCTATGATGACAAGTATAATGTTGTATTTCTCGTGATTACACAGTACGACTCATTACAACCCATCTAACATTGACCATCATTGGCCCTTATTAACTTTTTTTTTTTAAAATGACAAACTAACCTATTCCTAAACCTATTCTGTAGTACGTAGTCCACAACGGGACTTGAACCCACGACCTCAGGACGGGGACACTATTTAAGCCCTTATTAACTATCAATGACCAATATTAAGCCTAAAAAAATACTATTACCCATAGATCCCGATCACCCCCTTAAGAGTATGGTTATGCCCTTCGATCCCCCCCTCCCCACATTAAATAAATCTTAGGTCCGCCTAGTGATAGAGCTTGAACGAAAATTTAGTGGGGCCCGGACTTTCAAAATCCCAAATCCGTGGCCAAACTCTTAAAAATCTAATATTTTATACTACAAAAAATTTCAAAAATTTTCGGTAAAACTGATACTACGAGCGAAAAAATGGTGGGGGCGGGCACCCGCGGTCCCAATAAAGGTTCCCCCTAGGTTCGCCATATTGGTAGTGTAGTTAGTGCCCTAAATGTAAATATATGAAACATTGGGCTAATATTTTAACTGGTTATAATTATAAACGACACGTCACTTTCTTTGATGAAACAGTGCGACGGTACTCCGGTAGGTTCCGATAAGTATAAATAGGGCTGGTTGTGATCAGTTGTATTCATTCGTCCATACAGAAATATTAATACGAATCACTTTATTGTCATATGATCATGCATGTACCTTCGATCCCCCTCCCCTAATAAATCTTAATAAATCTTGGGTCCCCACTGTATTGATTTTGACAATGACATAAACCTAAACCTAAGGCTAGAGGGTATGGTGACATCCCATCCTTGGAGGACCATCCGTCACGTAGGCGCCACGTCAGAGTCCTCCCAAGGATGGTCCATCCCCCAAAAGTGGAGGGTATGGGAGTGAAGGGGTATGGTCCCAGATCTCGCATCAACACGACCGCGAGTGACCATTACCCTTATCAAAAACCCCCACCAGCAAGAACTTATCTGTGTCCGTGCGGGCACGCGCGAACACAGCGGTTGTAACCAATCTGTCCATTGATGAGAAGACTTACCTTAAGTACGAGAACACATGTTACGCATAGAGATGCGGCCTGGCACCGCATCATATGAACATTTTCGTCACGACAAGGGATCTAGACAACAGTAACAGTCACTAAACGGCGATGCGGCACGGCACCGCATTCCGCATACATCTTGGCCAGAACAAGAGCGCGGGAACAATATCAGTTACCGCAAGCAGCGATGCGACCTAGCACCGCATCCTGCCTACAAGGCAAGTGGGTCTGACACTACAGTGCAAGTGGCACTGAGAACAGTCGCCTACTAGCCCACATGTGTGCAACAGTCTGACACCACAACATGACCTGGCATCACCACCGTAACTGATAGGTCTGACACACCTACAAAAGACTGTGCGATGTTAGGCTAGCTACTCAACTACCCTCCTTCACTCATCGGCTATAAATACCCATCCCAAACCAGGTTTAAGGTATCACTTCTCAACTCTCTCACTACTACTACTACTACTATCACACTTTGCTTCCCAAGCAAACTACTGATTCTCACACCGTAGAGTGGTAACAAGGAGCACCCCCCACCCCATCCTCCTTGTTACGAGTCACTGCTTGTTTCCTTGTGCAGGAAACCAACCAGCGGACGACCCAGCCAGCGATCCTCGGAAAGAAGGGATTAACCCTACTTGACGAGACCAGTGAGTTAACCCCACCCGGTTAACCATTGTTTCATCATTGGCGCCCACCGCTACTTTTAGCACTTTTTTCAACCATCCCTTTCTCTTCAAAGATTATGTCTGATCGTCTAAACAACACTACCGGGGATAACCTAAACCCCACAAACCAAGGGCCTGCGGGGACCATTCCCCTAGCCCCAAATGCTGAACACATTGGCACATCAACGCAAGGGGGCGCATCCCTTACGTTGGGACACGATCTGTCACAGTACGCTTCTGTGATACCTCCAGGCATGAACCTTCATGCCTGGTACGACCAACAAGCAGCTCTGCTGGCTGCAACATACAACAGAGCTTGCGCAGAAGCGCAAGTACCGGTCGGGCCTACCCCGGCACCATATACCCCTGCGGGTCGTGTTTTACAATACGACGGCATGGCCCTCACACACCCTGCCTCCCGAAGTAGGCATGATGACCGCGGCTCCTCTTATTGTCAGGTCCGCACGATTGATGAGGATGATTCCTCATACGGGTCCGGCACCAGGGGCCTAATACAAAGCCGCCTGGGTCCTCATGGCGATAACATGCGGCAATCCACAGCCCACCGAGGTCCTGGCATTCAGAGCCGACTGGGACCTCAGTCCCACTATGAAGGGCAGGGCCGTACCGATCCGAACGACGGTACATACCGCGGGGAATCCCATGCCACTAGTAGCAGACCGGGAGGACGCAATTACGCTCCTCCCAGTCACCCCCGCACCACATACCTCCGCGCAGCGAAGCGCCATTAGAGCCAACCCTATAGGCCGAAATCTGCGGCCGAAAACTCCAAATTCGCCCCGAAAATCGCCCAAGCCGATGTTACGACTACCAAATTCCCATTAAACATTGGGAAATACATGAACATCTTCATCGGCGCAGGGTGCAACGACAGGTGGCTGGTGTCATTTTTCCCCCAGACCCTCACGGGTCTGGCGAGGGCTTGGTTCGATTCTTTGCCAGTGGGATCACTGGCTTCATTCGAGGACTTACAAGAAAAGCTCCTCGCACATTTTAGCCAGCAGCGACGTCATGAACGTGATTCTATGGACGTCATGAACATCTGGCGCAGAGACAACGAATCGCTTGAGGCATTCGTTGTCCATTACAATAAAGAATGCCTGGAGATAGGCGACGTGGCAGACCAAATGGCACGAAACCATTTCATTGTTGCCGTCAAAGACGAGCAAATGGTTATGACTATCTCCGGCAAGGATGGCTTGCCCAAGAAATGGGAAGATGTGATGGTTGCGGTCAAGACATACGCCCAGACTCAGCGGTCCCTCAAAGCGCACGTCTCAAAGGCACAGCCCCAAACGGAAGGCCAGTCCTCCCACCAAGAACACAAGCGCAACAACAAGCGCAACCGGGACACAGGGAATCGCGGCAGCGATCCCAGACCATATGTCCCACGGAACAACCAGCCCGACGCAAGGGCTACAATCAACGCCCAGCGTGAAAACCGGGCGTCGAAGAAGTAGTCTCGGGACCGTAGCTGGACCGAGATCAACCAATCGCTAAGCGACGTCCTCCTCACGGACGCGCAGTTCCTGCGACCGGCCCAACCGATGAAGTCCAAGAAGAACCAAAATTCCGCACTCTATTGCGAGTATCACAAGGACTCGGGCCACACAACAAACAACTGCATCAGTCTCCGACTGGAGATTGAGCGAGCCCTAAAAGAGGGGAAACTGCAACACCTGTTGCCAGGCGCGCAAAAACCTACCAAGCGCATCACCCCCCACAACGAGGGCACCTCCACGGGTAAAAGGGCCATGTACGTGGCCTCAACCCACATGATAAATGGACGACGAGGAAGACCGCGCAAGGCGGGAAGAAGACCGGACAATGACTGGAAAGACGAGCAAGTGGTCTTTCCAAAAGTCCGAGGCGGACCGCGCGACAAGCGCGCCGTCGTTATCACAGGCCACCTGGCTCACTACTGCACCGAGCGATTATTCATCGACCCGGGCAGTACATCTGATATTATATACGAGCAGTGCTTCAACCAATTCGATCAAGAAGACAAAGATCGGTTGCAGCCGGTGGACTACCCGTTGGCCAGGTTTGCAGGGGAAACCGTATCCCCCCTGGGCCAGATTACTTTCCCTGTGCGCCTCACCAACGGAAGGCACACAAGAACGGAGGAGGTAAACTTCATGGTTTTACCTCACACCTCCAAATACGACGTACTTCTCGGGAGGGAGTCCCAGGGCGACTTCAACATGATAACATCCGTCCCCCACTCTGCCATCGGTTTCCCAACCGAGACGGGGATCGCGATCATATACGCCCGGAGAGAAGTTATGTCTACGGACGAGCTGCGTCCGGCCAAGGTAGCAAGGCCTACCCCCAACACTCAAGAAGAAAAATGGGTTCTTAACGCAATACACCCAGAGCAAACAGTTACGTTGGGCCACGCCTTGTCCCCTATTATCAAAGCGCACCTGAAGCAGCTTCTCTTCAGGAACCAGGATATTTTTGCGTGGACACCCGCAGATATGACAGGGGTACCACGTGAAATCGCGCAGCATTTCTTGAATACCATGCCAGGTATCAAGCCGGTGATCCAAGGCCAACGCCACCTTGGATCAGCAAAGAACCAGGCGATGCATGAGCAGGTCCAAGAGCTGCTCTCCGCAGGTATCCTGCAGGAAGTCAAATACCAGACTTGGTTGTCAAACCCAGTCATGGTAGAAAAACCATCCGGGGGCTGGCGCATGTGCGTCGATTATAAAGATCTCAACAAAGCATGCCCCAAGGATTGTTACGCACTTCCGGAGATCGACGAAAAGGTCGATAACCTCGCACCATTTCGATGGAAGTGTTTCCTCGATTGTTACAAAGGCTACCACCAGGTGCAGATGGCAATCGAAGACGAAGATAAAACGGCATTCCGCACTCCTACCGGGAACTACTGCTACACAAAAATGCCGTTCGGGTTGCGCAACGCGGGCGCAACCTATCAAAAGTTGATGAACGACACTTTTCGCGGTCAAATCAGCAAAAGTTTCGAAATCTATATGGACGACCTGGTCGTCATGAGCATGGAGGAAGACACCATGCTCAACGATATTGAAAGAACATTCCAAACTCTGCGAAGCGTCAACATGAAGCTCAACCCAGGGAAATGCTCGTTTGGAATGGAAGAAGGCAAGTTCCTTGGATTCATCGTAACCAAAGATGGATTCAAGGTGAACCCGGAAAAAAGTACAGGCGATCGAACGCATGCCATGGCCTTCTACGATGAAGGAAATGCAACGACTAGCCGGCAGGCTAGCCGCACTGAATAGATTCTTAGCCAACCATGCAGCTAAGTCTTATCCTTTCATCAAGACCCTCCGGAGCTGCTTAAAAAAGGAACAATTCCAATGGACCGCAGAGGCCGAAAAAGCTTTCCGGGAGATGAAAGAGTGTTTGATTCGACTCCCAACTCTAACCGCACCACGTAAGGATGAGCCACTTATCTTGTACTTGTCTGCCGCGGACAACGCGGTAGGCGCGTGTCACGGCCCCCGACCCGGTTTGACCTGTATCAAGAGCCGCGGGACAGAAAATCCCGTGGTATTTATTTAACAGCGGAAGTTATCTTCAGGATCTTTTTAAAACTGAAATATTTCCTGATTATTTTATTTCACAATTCGGGATAAAACCCGGTAATTTACAATCTTGAGATTTCACGGAGAAATCTTTTATTTTACAAAACATGTTTTCTTATTTTATATTGAGCCACTTCCTTAAGCTTGTAGTGCTACGCGGCACTTTTCCTGGATCACAACAGATCACCTGCAACATGTTTGAAAAAGGTTTTGTCAGCGGGAAATACTGAGTGAATCATTCTTTTTACTAAAACGACTCTTTTGTTATAATTTACAGTATTAAGAGCGATTACAATGTTTCTGATATCAAACCAACTACCCACGGTATTTGTCACTCGACCGGATCTGTGACTATGGTCATATCCCCCATTGGTTGCCCCAATGGTGACGATTATCAAGTAATGTATACAAAACCCCACATACCGGCTGTACGTTTGGTGATTACAAAGACTTAATCCCTGTAATTATAACTTTTGAAATAAACATGCTTTTGTAAATAGATTTTATAAAAAGAGAATGACTCACATTGCAGATTTAATTTGAGCAGAGCCTAGCCTACTGATTAGCCTTTTAACCTATATTTAATAACATGCACACAAACTAGGTCAGTAACTAATACAACATTTACGATAATTCACGAGATTAAAACCCTCACAACGAATGACAAAGTGCAATACTTAAACATCCATTGAATTAACATCGAATGACAAAGCAATAACCCTAATGTGGGCAGCACTTAAACATCCATTGGATAGTTTAATCGATCGGACATTGAATCGTATCAGCGATCGAGTTATTACCCTGATTGCGGCAGCACTTCGTGATTCGTGTGTGTGTTTTGATAGTAACTCTACGATATCTCAGTGTGTATTTGGAATTTTTACGTCGTTTCAGTGCCCAAAATCAAGTCCCAAAGTCCCCTATTTATACACGAATTTTGACCCCCCTCGGGTGACGCGAGGGGTACCCCCCTGGGCGTCGCGTGGTGCGAGGGGTCACCTAGGTTCATAGGGTAGCTACGTGTTTAACTAGGCTTGCTGAGTTGATGAAATTGTAAAATTCAAAACGGACAACAAGTTATTTAGATAATCGTAATTAGGGTTTTACCCCCCCCCCGAGTTTTAGGGGCCCTGATCCTGATTCTGAAAATTCTGAAAATTTTAGGGTTTGTGTAGAATCACTTGGGTGTCTCAATTAGGGTTTCCTATTTGGGACAATTAAAATAATAATTAGGACTTTTTAATACGAGTTGTTACACTCTCTCCACCTTAATAAAATCTCGTCCTCGAGATTTATTGGAATAAGTAGGGATACTTTTTCTTCATCTCAGATTCCAGCTCCCAAGTGTATTCAGCTCCTCTCTTTGAATCCCACTTTACTTTAACTAGCACTAATCGTTTGTGCTTGAGAAACTTCACTTTTCTGTCTTCTATCTGAAGAGGTTTCTCAACAAATTTTAACTTTTCGTTTACTTCTATATCTTGGAGAGGTACTACCAAAGATTCATCTGATAGACATTTCTTGAGATTGGATACATGAAATACAACATGTACTCCAGCTAACTCTTCTGGTAGTTGTAAACGATAAGCAACTGGTCCTATACGTTGGATTACTGGAAATGGTCCTACGTATCTTGGACTTAGCTTTCCTTTCTTACCGAATCGAACAATTCCTTTCCTAGGAGAAACTTTCAACAGTACTTTGTCTCCAACTTGGAATTCTATTGGCTTACGTCGATTGTCAGCATAACTCTTTTGACGATCTCGAGCCGTCTTTAATCTTTCCTTGATTTGGTTAATCTTGTCAGTCGTCTCTTGTATTATTTCAGGTCCTGACAATTGACTTTCTCCTATTTCTGCCCAACAAACTGGAGTTCTGCATTTTCTTCTATACAGTTCCTCGAATGGAGCAGTTTCAATACTTGAATGATAACTATTATTATAGGAGAATTCAATTAAAGGTAAGTGATCGTCCCAATTTCCACCAAAATCTATCACACATGCTCTGAGCATGTCTTCAAGAGTTTGGATCGTCCTTTCACTTTGCCCGTCTGTTTGAGGATGATATGCAGTGCTTAGGTTTAGTCGAGTTCCCATTGCTTCTTGGAAACTATTCCAGAAATGAGAAGTAAAACGACTATCCCTATCTGAAACAATGGAGAATGGAACTCCATGTAGGGACACAACTTCATCTACATACAACTTTGCCAACCTTTCCATACTAAAGGTTTCTTTCATAGGTAAAAAGTGGGCAGATTTGGTTAATCGATCCACAATTACCCAAATCGTGTCATTACCTTTTCTGGTTTTGGGTAACTTAGTAACAAAATCCATTGTTATGAGTTCCCATTTCCATACAGGCATTTCTAACTGTTGTAATAGACCTGAAGGTTTCTGATGTTCTGCCTTAACTTGCGAACAAGTAAGACACTTAGAAACATACCGAGCTATATCCTTTTTCATTCCTATCCACCAAAAGTTATTTCTTAAATCTTGGTACATTTTATTGTTTCCAGGGTGCATGGTATACCTAGATTTATGAGCTTCTTCTAAAATCTTATTTCTTAATTCTCCTTGTTTAGGTACCCATATTCTTCTTTTGTGGAATCTCCAAATTCCATCAGCTCCTTGCTCTAATTCTTTTATGCGTCCTTTCATTCCTTCAGCATCATCCTTGACGGCTGTTTCCTGAACATTCTTTATTTGTTACATTAAATCTAACTGTAGATTTAATCTGAGAGCACGAACTCGCTTTTGCTTTTCATGATATTTACGACTTAAGGCATCTGCAACTACATTTTCCTTTCCTTCATGATATTGAATATCACAGTCGTAGTCACTTAGGATTTCCATCCATTTTATTTGCCTCATGCTTAACTCTTTTTGCCCAAATATATACCTTAAACTTTTATGATCCGTATAGACAATAAACTTACTTCCATACAGATAGTGTCTCCAAATTTTAAGGGCAAAAATTACAGCTCCTAACTCTAAATCATGAGTCGTATAGTTTTCCTCGTGCTTTTTCAATTGCCTGGAAGCATACGCAATTACCTTCTTGCGTTGCATCAGCACACATCCAAATCCTAGTTTTGAAGCATCACAATATACTTCAAAATCTTCAGTCCCTTTTGGTAAAGCTAGGATTGGAGCATTTGTTAATTTCTGTTTCAAGATTCTAAACGCTTCTTCTTGCTTAGGTCCCCATTCAAACTTAACTGCCTTACAGGTTAGCTTAGTTAATGGTACAGCTATCTTGGAAAAATCCTTAATAAACCGTCTATAATATCCAGCTAATCCTATAAAACTTCTAATTTCCATTGCGGATTGCGGAACCTTCCATTTGGTAATTGCCTCTATCTTAGCAGGATCTACATGAATGCCTTCATGATTCACCATGTGACCTAAGAATTACACTTCTTGTAACCAAAATTCACACTTCGAGAATTTGGCGTACAACTTTTCTTGTCTTAACAAAGTTAAGAGTGCATGCAAGTGCTGACAATGTTCATCCTGACTTTTGGAATAAATAAGTATATCGTCAATGAAAACAATTACAAATTTATCCAAATACGGTTTACAGATTCTATTCATCATGTCCATGAATGCTGCAGGTGCATTTGTTAATCCGAAGGGCATGACTGTAAACTCGTAATGACCATACCTAGTTCTGAAAGCAGTCTTTGGTATGTCTTCTTCTTGCACCTTCAATTGATGATATCCGGAGCGTAAATCAATCTTAGAAAAATATCTAGCTCCTTGAAGTTGATCGAAAAGATCATCAATCCAAGGTAATGGGTATCGATTCTTAATTGTAACCTTATTCAATTCTCTATAATCAATACACATTCTCATTGAACCATCCTTTTTCTTAACAAACAATACTGGTGCTCCCCACGGGGATGAACTAGGTTGTACGAAACCTTTACTTAGTAATTCATCTAATTGCTTTTTCAGTTCTAACATTTCTGTGGGTGCTAACCGATAAGGTGCCTTGGCTATCGGTATAGTTCCTGGAATTAGATGAATCCTAAATTCTACCTCCCTATCTGGTGGTAATCCTGGTAATTCTTCTGGAAATACATCTGGGTATTCTGAAACTACAGGAATCTCCTTAAGTTCTTTACCCTTAGTACTAATGATTACTGAAATCATATATACTATGCCTTGCTTTCATTCATAACTAGCAACTTTCATTACCGATATGAACTTCATGGGCTTACGCGGTTTATCTCCTGTAATTATGATTACTTCTCCAGTAGGTGCCTGAATTTCTATGGAATTCTGATCACAAAGAATTCGAGCATGGTTGGCTACTAACCAATCCATTCCTAATACAACATCAAATTCGGCTAATTTCATAGGTAACAGGTTTGCAAAGAATTTATGACCTGAAAGTTCTATATTTTCCTTTTGCAAAATTTTATCTATGCTAACAGAATTTCCGTCTGCCGTTTCTACTGTAAAAATCTGCCTAAGTTTGGTTAAAGGTAAATTAAGAGTTTGGCAGAATGAAGTATTAATAAAACTTTGGTTTGCACCAGAGTCAAATAATACTTTTGCATATACGTTGTGAACTAGAAACGTACCAGCTATCACATCAGGAATCATTTCGGCTTCCTGAGTAGTTAACTGAAATGCTCTGACATTCTTTTTAGTAGCTCCGTCGGCTGTCTTGGCTTTGTTGTCTGCTGGTTTGACCAATTTAGGACATTCTGTTTTGAAATGCCCAGCTTCTCCACAGTTATAACAAATTGTGGATTTCTTCCTGTAGTTTTCTTCACGATGTCCTACAACTTTGCAAAAATTGCAGGTTATATCGCATCTTCCATAATGTTTCTTTTTGCATTTCCTGCAGAATGACGGAGTTGAAGATTGCCCTGTTCCTCTTCTCCTGAAGCTGTTATTATTACCCATACGAAATCCTTGAGTAATTTTCTGAGCCAGTTCCTTCTTCCTGTTTTCATCTTTTGTGCGTACCAACTCGTCAGTTAGGGTATTAGCTAATTATACAGCATCGTCAATAGTACGAGGTCTCGCAGCTTTAACGATGTTGCGGATTTCACTAACCAGTCCCCAAATATAGCGAGAAATGAGTACCGGTTCTGGCGAAGCCAGTGTTGGTACTACTCTAGCATATTCGAAGAATGTCGAAGTATAACCGCGACAATCTACATCCACCATTCGGTGGTTTAGAAATTTATTTGCCATTTGATCTTTTTCATACTCGGGACAGAATTTTCTTTCTACAAGACTCTTAAATTCTTCCCAGTTCATAGCATAGGCCACATTTCTTCCTTTTGCTTGTAACACCGTGTTCCACCATTCTAGTGCCCCTTCTTTGAAAAGATTTGACGCGTACATAACCTGATCATCCTGAGCACATTTACTTATCGTAATCACTGCCTCGGTTTTCTCTAACCAACGCAGTGCTGCGGTCGCTCCTTCATTACCTGCAAACTCAGATGGTTTACAAGCAAGAAATTCTTTGTAAGTGCAACCAGGCGTTGCAGCTTTCATTTTCTTAGGGAGCGGAGCCTGCCTAGGATTGTTATTGTTATTAGCATGATTACCGCCTCCGTTTACTCTATTGCTGAAGTTATCTTCAGAAATAGGTTTGCTAGGAATGATGTGTTGAGGTTCGACTGGAGTTTTAACAGCAGCAACTATGGCTGGAATAGCATTGGCTATCCCTTGAGCAACGATATTTTCTATATCTTGCCTAGTCATATATTGATCTTCCGGATGTTGCTCAGATTGATTAACCTCATTAACTGGTTCGTTATTAGCGTTTTCCATCTGTTAATTAATATATATAATTCTATTAGTATTGAATAAATAACAATTATACACAAGGCAATCGTACAATTTCACAACACACATATAACCAAAATTATCGATTTCTCGATTTCATTTTTATATACTATATTATGCGTCAGTACAAACTATTTATCTTACAAAGTTTTTATTTTATAGTTATTTTACAAACTACATTCTACTTATTTATTTTACAACCACAATTCCACATCCTCACACCATATTATTCCTTATCAATTGATATCTCAATAACGACGTTCCCTCTCGTCGTATTTCCAGGAGATCTGTTCTCCTATTCCCCTGATCCTATTTCCAGCATCCACCAGTTCTTCGCCAAAGTGGCGGAGTTCAGCTAAATTCTCATTGCTCATAGGTGGATTAGGTAATGGTTCAGGGTCGAACTGAGGTAGAAAGGAATAAGGACTGTTGATAAGGTTTTGAAATTGCCAATCATTCGTCCACCACTCGTCCATTCCTAAAGGTTGGGTGTGGATTATTGGTTCTGGGATTGCTGGTTCTAAATTTATAGGAAGTTGATTTTCAATAGGATAAGAGTAGAAATTATTATTGATATGTCTCATAACATCACAGCTTGCCAATGCACGATCTAACTCTTCCTGAAATGGTAATTCCTCGATCTGTCTAGAGCTTTCCCCAATTTCTCTCTGGTTTTGCCTAAAACCTCCTCCAACCTCCATTTCTATTTGCTTAGAATATTCTTCAAACTGCCTATCCATTTGTTTAGAATCTTCCCCAACTTCAATCCCTTTCCCTTTGTCTAATGGATTTTCTATTTTGGGAAGTCTCTTGGCTGGCTTCTTCCTACGTACACGCCTCCCCCATACATATCTCTTTCTTTTCGGAGGTTTTGGCTTTTTCGGAGGTGAAGCATTGAATTCAATAGGTTCTTCTATGTCTGGTATATACCTATTGAAATCTCTGGAAACCTCTATTTTTACTGGATAGAGATTTAGGTTTTGAAGGGCTTCGGACAGATCACTCATGCTGTTATTCAAAATACACACAATTACAAATTTTAAAATTTATAACAAATTTCATAAAAAAAACTTTTTAAATATTATTTCAGACTGGGTAACTACAAAACAAATGAAATTTAAAACACACTAGGTTTTATCATAAATTTATTTATTTACTGGATAAGGTTTCTGGATTTTAAGTCAAATTATTTTAAAGATTTGTATTAACTGCTACAGTGGCTAGCATATAAAGGTCTGCCCATTTTTCATCTAACTGGTCTTCCCAAGGTGTTTTACTAATTAATTCCTGGGTTTCCTGTTTAACTTTCTTTTCTCGGAATTTCTTTATTTTCTCCTGACTTTTCCTCATAATCAAACTTCTTTTATTAGGAGAAAGTGGCTCCTCATAGTTTGCCTTTCGGACAAATATTCCTTCTTCAGGAATTACAGAGTGATTTGAGGATTTGGTTTGGGATGAACTTCCCTTCTCGTTTGATGACCTATCTAATCTAAGATAGATATTTGAAAGCTTTTGCTTACCCATACTGTACACAAATATTCAAATAGTAAAACACATAATCACAAAATAGCAATCAGTAAAAATTTAAGTATTTCTAAATACTTAATTGGCTTAAATCAGTGGCTCTGATACCACCTTTTTCTGTCACGGCCCCCGACCCGGTTTGACCCGTATCAAGAGCCGCGGGACAGAAAATCCCGTGGTATTTATTTAACAGCGGAAGTTATCTTCAGGATCTTTTTAAAACTGAAATATTTCCTGATTATTTTATTTCACAATTCGGGATAAAACCCGGTAATTTACAATCTTGAGATTTCACGGAGAAATCTTTTATTTTACAAAACATGTTTTCTTATTTTATATTGAGCCACTTCCTTAAGCTTGTAGTGCTACGCGGCACTTTTCCTGGATCACAACAGATCACCTGCAACATGTTTGAAAAAGGTTTTGTCAGCGGGAAATACTAAGTGAATCATTCTTTTTACTAAAACGACTCTTTTGTCATAATTTACAGTATTAAGAGCGATTACAATGTTTCTGATATCAAACCAACTACCCACGGTATTTGTCACTCGACCGGATCTGTGACTATGGTCATATCCCCCATTGGCTGCCCCAATGGTGACGATTATCAAGTAATGTATACAAAACCCCACATACCGGCTGTACGTTTGGTGATTACAAAGACTTAATCCCTGTAATTATAACTTTTGAAATAAACATGCTTTTGTAAATAGATTTTATAAAAAGAGAATGACTCACATTGCAGATTTAATTTGAGCAGAGCCTAGCCTACGGATTAGCCTTTTAACCTATATTTAATAACATGCACACAAACTAGGTCAGTAACTAATACAGCATTTACGATAATTCACGAGATTAAAACCCTCACAACGAATGACAAAGTGCAATACTTAAACATCCATTGAATTAACAACGAATGACAAAGCAATAACCGTAATGTGGGCAGCACTTAAACATCCATTGGATAGTTTAATCGATCGGACATTGAATCGTATCAGCGATCGAGTTATTACCCTGATTGCGGCAGCACTTCGTGATTCGTGTGTGTGTTTTGATAGTAACTCTACGATATCTCAGTGTGTATTTGGAATTTTTACGTCGTTTCAGTGCCCAAAATCAAGTCCCAAAGTCCCCTATTTATACACGAATTTTGACCCCCCTCGCGTGACGCGAGGTGTACCCCCCTGGGCGTCGCGTGGCGCGAGGGGTCACCTAGGTTCATAGGGTAGCTACGTGTTTAACTAGGCTTGCTGAGTTGATGAAATTGTAAAATTCAAAATGGACAACAAGTTATTTAGATAATCGTAACTTGGGTTTTACCCCCCCCCTGAGTTTTAGGGGCCCTGATCCTGATTCTGAAAATTCTGAAAATTTTAGGGTTTGTGTAGAATCACTTGGGTGTCTCAATTAGGGTTTCCTATTTGGGAAAATTAAAATAATAATTAGGACTTTTTAATACGAGTTGTTACAGCGCGGTACTCATAGTGGAGCGGGAAGGAGTTCAAACACCCATCTACTACATCAGCAAAATGCTCAACGTCCCAGAGACGAGGTACTCCATCATGGAGAAGTTGGTATTAGCACTAGTACACGCGTCAAGACGGTTGTGACGTTACATTGCAAACCACGCCATTACAGTGTTAACCAACTACAGGATCGGCCCGATCCTATCAAAACCCGACATCTCTGGTAGATTAGCAAAATGGGCAATTGAGCTGGGCGCACTTTCATTGAACTATAAGCCGCGCCCCACAATCAAAGGCCAGGTCTTGGCTCATTTCGTCGCTGAAGTACCAGCAAATCGCATTCAAGAATGCGAAGAAGAACAGAACCCTGCATCGCCACCATCCTCCGCAGAAACCTGGGCGCTATATACAGATGGTGCATCCAACGAAGATGGTGCAGGTGCAGGTCTGCGACTCGTCAGCCCCGATGGCCAAGAGCTTACCTATGCAATCCGCCTCGATTTCAAAAGCACGAATAACGAGGCAGAGTATGAGGCTCTATTGGCAGGGCTGCGTCTGGCAGTCATACTCGGCGTCCAACATTTGGAAGCACACGTCGACTCACTATTGGTTGCAGGGCAGATACGCGGCGACTATGCCGCAAAAGGGGATATCATGATCCTCTACCTCGAACAAGCCTTGCAACTGAAATCAAGGTTCACCTCCTTTAATATTCGCCATATCAACAGGAGTGATAACAAACCCGCGGATGCACTATCAAAACTTGCATCCACCAGCTTCCAACACCTGGAAAAAGAGGTACGCATCGAGGTTCTGCAAAATCCCTCAGTACCCCTGCGCCAAGTCAATGTCATCCAGTACGGTACAACATCCTGGATGACACCGATCATTGCATACTTGCAATCAGGTGTTACTCCCGAAAGCAAGGCAGAGGCACGTAAGTTGCAATACAAAGCGTGTCATTACCAAATGGGAGACGGTATCTTATACCGAAAATCATACCTTGGGCCACTCCTACGATGCATCGACCCCCAAGATGCCACATACCTTATCAGAGAAATACACGAGGAAATATGTGGCATACACGCGGGCCCACGCATGGTGGTGGCCAAAATCATGAATGCCGGGTACTACTGGCCCGACATGCACCTAGACGCGGTCAAAGTCTTGCGCAAGTGTTTCAATTGTCAGCGGCATGCTCCTAAGACCTTGCGCCCCAAGAACAACCTGATCCCTGTCACCACTGCATGGCCATTCCAAAAATGGGCAATCGATGTGGTGGGACCATTCCCAGGCGCACCAGGTGCAGTGAAGTTTATCATAGTGGCTGTCGATTATTTTACAAAATGGGTAGAGGCAAAACCGCTCGCCTCAACCACCGCTATGATAACAAGGAAATTTGTCTGGGAACATATCATCTGCCGTTTCGGTCTACCAATGTGCATCGTTACCGACAACGGTACCAACTTCGCTGCGGATGACTTCCAAAAATGGCTAAAGGAGCTGAACATTGAACACATATTCTCCTCAGTGGCGCATCCGCAAGGGAATGGCCAAGTTGAGAGCATTAATAAAAGTTTAGTCGAAGGCATCAAAGCATGATTGGGAATAGCCAGACGTGGCTGGGTTGATGAACTCCCAAGTATCTTATGGGCACATAGGACAAGCCCAAAGACTAGTAACGGTGAGACACCCTTCAGCCTGGTCTATGGCACCGAAGCGATGATCCCAGCGGAAGTAGGCCTCCCCTCACCTAGAATGTTGGCTATCAACAAGATAGACAACAATGAGAAACGCAGGGTTGACTTGGACGCTGTTACATGTAAGCCATGTTTTTTACATTCACCATGTAACCTATCAGGCCGCAGGCCATTTGCAAATAAATAAATGAACGATTCAATGCAATATTGTTTATTTACTTCTATTACAAATACGTGTCCCACTCTGCGGTATTTGCAAAAACAGATTGGCAAAATCTTCATTCGCGATACCCACACAGAGTGGTGACCACACACAAGTATTGTAATAGGCCAGCAATGCAAATACGGTTTTCACAAAACCTATACAATTTCTAAACCCTAACAAGATAAAAACAGGAATTGACTAATACTCATACGACAATGGTATAGAGTATACTTGCATATCATCTAGATATGCAAAAGGCAAATACAGACTTAGTGTTATTCACAATAACATTAACTCACACAAGTTCATGCATGCAAGTAGTAAAAACACTTGTACAACTTGAACAAAACGGTTCTTTATATTCAAAAAGTTTCTACACCTACGCGGTGCCCTAGAAATTTACATAAGGTTTTTAACATTTACATTGAGGAAACAAAAAAGGCACGCAGGCCAGCCTAGTCCTTCTTTGTACCGCTGGAACCCGCACCATCCTTGCCATCAACAGCAGGCTTTTCCTCATCTTCCTCATCAGCATATAACACCCGCAAGTGGTCTACATAGTCTTCCGCTTCCAGGCATTTCTCAAGTTCCTCAAGAGCGGCAATGGACGTGTCGTTATACGCCTCAAGAGCGGCAGCAAGAAGCGCTTCAGTATCCACGCCATGGAAACCGGACCTTTCATCAGTATATTTGCCCTGGGCCAAAACATTCATATGACTGATGCACCGGTTGTAGCCAGCTTTAAAACCAGCATCCCGGGCGCGCTGCCTAATCTCATTAACACCTGACACATTCTCAGGTGCGTCAAGGATGGACGTAACAATCTGCGAAACAAAAATAGTACGGTTATCAAAGGCAAATCTAAAAAAGATAACAAAGGCAACAGATACTTACATGCCCAATACCGTGCATACGCATCCATTCGTGATCGTCCTTGAGCAGATCGAGTGAAGAAGCAAAGCTATCTCTAGCCTCTGCAACCTCCCTCGCCCGCGCTTCAGCATCGGCAGCACGGGCACTGACCTCCTCAATAGCGGCTACCCGGCTCCGCACTTCAGCCTTTTTACAAAGAAAATGTTGGTGCACTTGTGTCTGTACTTTGTCTGTATTTTGTCCTTATACCAAACGATGTCTTTGTTAGTCTTGTAAGTTTGACCAAGTCAACCATCCTCCTGGTTTGACTTGACCAAACAGTCAACACTTTGTTTGTAACATGTCTGTGTCGAAGGATGTGTCATCGAAGGATGGTTTAAATCCTTCGATGAGCTCGAAAGATGACCTTCGAAGGATAGACCACGAAGGATATCATCCTTCGTGGTATATGTGATCCTTCGATGGGTTTCTGGTCGACAGATGATCTTACGATCACTCTGTCTGATCCTTCGACCAGACAATCTGTGTTGGGTATAAATACCCATGTGTTGTGTTCACTTAAAAAAGAGACAGATAGAAAGACAGACACAGAGAGATTGAGAGAACACACACACTGAGAGAGTTTGCAAAACTGATTTGTAAACATTGCATTGTAACCGAACCTTTCATACGTATTAATACAAGTGGTGTTAATCGGTGAAGTTTGTGTGTTGTGTTTGTGCTTGTTCTATCTCGGTTTGCATGCTAGCTTGGATTCCGCACTTGCTAGTGTGTTAGACATAACAAGGAATAGGTTAAACCTCAACCTCCGAGGGACCTACAAGTGGTATCAGAGCCGTGGCTCTTTTCCTTGTTAAAAACCGAGTTTTTACAAGACTTTGGAGTGTTTGGACAAAACTCACTTGGTTTTTGCAGCCGTTTTTACTGTTTTCTCGCTTATCTTTACGTTAAAACGTGTTCTAAACTAACCGGGTGTGTTGCATGACGGGTTGGGTAACTTAAAAACTTGTTTTTGAGGTGTTTGGTATTTTTCCGGCCAAAATTCCGGCTACTCCGGTGACCGGTTTCTGGGTTGTTACTTCGATTTTCGGTAATATTTTTTTTTGGTTCAAAATCTGCTTTGGCAGAAAGTATGGTCTGAACATACCTTCTGCCGAAAGTTTCTACCAACCCATCAACTTTTTCACCAACCTGTCACATTTGTCAACTGTGTCAGGGCAGTTCGAAAGATATCCTTCGAAGTCGAAAGATCATCTTTCGATCAAAGGAGGTTCGATAGATAATCATCCTTCGAACATCCTTCGAAGTCTGTGACTTATCCTTCGATCCAAGGAATATTTTCGAAAGATACATCTTTCGTTTTACTGCTCTTATTCAAAAGACAAGGATCCTTCGATTGGGGAGTCTTTCGAAATCATTGTTCGAAACTCAACAGTAATCTTTCGAACACTGTTGATCCTTCGAACAAGTGTGGATCTTTCGAACTTAGTCTGTTTATGTTTAACAAGTCTGTGATTTTCAGGTTTTATTATTTTTGATCAAAAATGAATCCAAGATGGAATACTCCGGTAAATACAGACATGTATTTTAGTACTCCGTCTCCCGCACCGGTATCTTCTAATGCAACTTCTACCGGTCAATGGGCATTCGTATCAAATCAAACTCCAAGTATTCAAAGCATTCTCTTAAGCGAGAGCGAAACCGGAAGTTTGAATCGGCCTCCAAAGTTGATGCACTTATACGAATATCCAGGATGGATTGATAGATTCCATACATATGTTCTTGGTCAAAATACAGAATTGTGGTTGCGGTTCATTACAGATTTCGATCAAACAATAGAGGTTGCCGCATCATCTGCTGCTACGTTTGCAGATCTTACGGAAGATCAGAAGAAGGTTTATGATTTGGAAAAGAAGGCATATGCCATTCTCACTCAGGCGTTAAGTAAAGACATCTATCATCAATTTGTCAGTTACAAGACGACAAAGAGGTTGTGGGACGCGTTGAAAACAAGGGGCGTAGGAAATGAAGCGACACGTCAATTGAGAAAAGACCTGCTAAAGAAAGAGTTTGATGGTTTTACCTGTATGGAGAATGAGTCGTTAGGTGATTTGACAAGTCGATTTAATCACTTGCTGACTGAATTGGCAAATTTTGGGGTTGTTACAACTTCTGCAGAGATTGTAAAAAGGTTTGCAGATGCGTTGCCACCTCAATGGAATACTTTCTTGGAAATCATGAAGTACAATGGTACTTTAGCTACAACAAGCTTCAACGACTTTGTTCAACTCCTGGAAAACAAGAATCCGGAAGAAACTCTCAAGGCAAAAAGAGTTCCCGTGCCACAAAATCCTGAAATGTATTATGGAACTACTAGCACTTCTACAAAGCCTTCTTCACACGCTCCAATTCAAACAGCGTTTGTGTCTAGCACTGACATGTATGGCAATACTATCCAAGTTCCGGTCAAGCCTCCTGCAACAGATATGTATGGAAATCCGCTTGAACCAGTTCCCCAACCAGCACCACAACAGCACAGCCAACGACCTATCAGAGCAACTGATATGTTCGGAAATCCATTACCTGTTCGATCTACCGGACCAACAGACATGTATGGGAATCCACTTCCTCCTCAATCTACCGTACCAACAGACATGTATGGGAATCCACTTCCTCCTCAACAGCAAGCTTGTTATGGAAACACATCATCTGCTGGTCAACAATCAAAGCCAAATACAGTACGGCTCGACACCTCAAGTTTTTCTAAAGCCAGTGTGGAAGTAGCAAAGGAACACATGGAGCTGCTAAACACTTTGGTGAGCGCATACTGTGGATTAGTGGAAGGTCAGATTGGTAACATTAATCTGACACAAGAAGACTATCAGCAGATCGATAAAGAGGAGATGGAGATGATGGACATCAAGTGGGCCTTTGCCAGTGCTGTTAGGCGAGCAAAGGATTTCATGGAAAGAACAGGCAGAACCAGCTTGGAGAGCAAGAAAGACACCAAGTATGGGTTTGATAAGCAGGCTGTTAAGTGTTTCAATTGTGGCGAACGTGGTCATTTCAAGCGTGAATGTACGAGGCCATCTCAACATGGGAACCAAAATCCTTTCAGAGGTCAAGGCAACAGGGCAAATCAGAACCAAGTAAGGAACAACGAACGCACACTGGTGCCTGTCAACAACCAGAGTCAAGCAGGACCATCTAATGCCAACCAGGCACTTGTGGTTCAAGTAGATGAAGGTTGTGATTGGTCAATTCAGTTGGGAAATGATGCTCCAGATGGAACAACATGTTTTGCTGAAGTTGTCAAGGATCTTAAACACGCCAGTGGTGGAGAATCTTCCACCAATGGTGGTGAATCTTCTGAAGATGAAGACAGCTCCGGTTACAGTGGAAGTTCAGATGAAGAGTCCTCGAGTTCAGGGAATGATCAGGAAGATGACACATCAACTGCGTCAGTTAATGCAGATATTGATGAACTATTGGAAGAAGCTACAGCAGGAATTCAAAGAAGATCTATTTTGGTGGATCAAGCTGCCTATTCTTCGTCTTCTCTCCATTCAGCCTTTATGGCTAATGTCGACAGTTCATCAAATCAGGTATGTGTCGATGAACCCACTGCTGCTATTTGTGATAATTGTGATAGATTGCATGCTATATGTGCTGATTTAGAGACAAGCATGTCTGAGTTGCAAGGCAAACATGATGCTCTACAAGCTAGTTTGTTTGACTTGCAAGACAAACATGCTTCATTGAATGATAAGTGGTGTGAGTTGCAAAGCAAACACGAGGCTTTGCAAGAGAAATATGATGTGACATTCATCCACAATCAGAAATTGACCGTTGATCTTTCTAAGTGCTCGGAAGCCAACATGTTTTATGAAAACCATGAGAAGGAATTTAAATCAATGATTGAAACATTAAAGAAAGATAAAACAGAGCTGACAAAGATGGTTTCCAGAAAACAAACTGACATTAATTTGTATATAACTCGTCTTGAGGTAATGCAAAAGGAAATGGCTTGTGTTAAAACTGAAAGTGAGGCGATCCGACTCAAGTTAGACAGTTATTTGAGCTCTAGCTATGTGTTGGATCACATCATTGACGTTCAGAAAGAGAAACGGGATGTCACATGCATAGGTTACAAGAAATGTCCACCACCCGTGAGAAACAATTTTGATGCCCTGCCCGATGAGGAGTACAGAACTCACTTTGAACCATCGGTTCCTTTGGATGTTAATGAATTTGCAGCAGGACTCGGATACAAGAAGGAAGTATCATCAGATTCGGATGTGTCAGCAGATACATTTGTAACTGCTGAACAGAATCAGGATCCTCCAGTTGTGATTGAGGATGCTGATTCTTCTGATGATGAGTCTGACGATACTGATTCAGCAAAGTCTGATGCGGTGATAAACGAAGAGGACATACCTCTTGAGAATCATATTCTGTGTGATCCTCCTGCAAAACCCGCTAAGACTGTTGCAATCGAGTCCTCGTCTGAAAAAGAGTCGGAGAGTGTGGATTTGCTGTACACTCTTGTTGGTGATGATAAAATTTATTCTGACAAAGATTTTCCGATTAAGAATGTAAATCAATCCCTAATCAGTAAAGTTTTTGAGAATTCCACAAGTAAGTTTTTGGGTAAGAAAGGATCACACGTTGTGGTAACACAGTGCCCTCCTATCCCAAAGGCTGAAGTTAGAAAACAATTTGGCAATCAGAGATTACCAACAATGCAAAAACAGCAAAATCATACCAAACCAAAAGGTAAAACACCGACTCAAATTCAAAGGAAGCCGAATCAGAAGAAGAAGAAGAATGTGAACTTTGTGAGATCTAAGGGAACAGACAAAATCGCAACGTTTGAAAACCAATCTAACTTAGATTTTGTCAAGAAAGCCACTGTGATGAAGAGAAATGAACCAAATTGTTCAAAACCTAGTACCTCGGGATCACAAAGTTCATCTTCGGCAAGACGATCACATGATACTTCGGGGTTTGTTGAACGAAGATCATGTTTTGAATGTGGTACAATTGGGCACATTGTTAGAAATTGCCCATATCTTCATAAATTAAAAGCCAAAGAAAATGATCCCCGTGAACGCAATCACCAAAAGCGATCTGTTTCTGTAAAACAAGATCCCCGACTTGTAAGAGAAAGGGAAAAGAAACAGAAATGCCAACAAGTCAAGGTGATTGAAAAGGCACTTAAAACTGATGTGGTTCAAAAACAATCTGTTTCAGCTAAACCAGAAAGTTCAAAGTTTTCAAAAACTTCAAACAATCACGAAGTTAAATTTTCAAACAATCAAACTGGTATAACAAAACAGACCTGGAAACCAAAAACTGTTATTGAATCAGGGGGACCATCACAATTTTCAAATCATCAAAGAATAGAGGTTATTGTTGTTGATGAAAATGGAAGACCCAAGACCACAATGGCTTGGGTCCCCATCTCCAACTAATTATGTGAGTTCATGTGCAGGGTGTTCCAGGAGGAACTATCAGTAGTCATTGGATTGTTGATAGTGGGGCATCCAGGCACATGACAGGCGACATGAAGCTTCTCTACGACGTCAAATCTATTAGAGGAGGTTATGTTGCTTTTGCTGGAGATAAAGGCGGATATATTACGGGTGAAGGAATGATTTCCAACGGGGTTGTTAGCTTTGATAAGATCAACTTTGTACAACAACTTGATCACAATCTTCTTAGTGTTTCTCAAATTTGTGATAAGCAGTTCTCAGTACACTTTGATGCAAATGGATGTTATGTGCTGAAACCCGGCTTCAAAATTCCAAAAGAATGGATTCTCTTGTCGGCTCCAAGGATAAATGATCTGTATGTCCTTGATATGAGCCAAGCTATCACAACGTCTGCACAAGCAACTTGTTTCGTTTCCAAAGCCACAGAAAAAGACACAATCTCTTGGCACAGACGAATGGGTCACATTCACTTATGCAAAATGAATCATTTGGTGTCAAATGAATTGGTGAATGGTGTTCCTCTCAAAAACTTCCATCTTCAAGACGTCTGTGTCTCGTGCCAGAAAGGAAAACAAACGAAGAAGCGACACCTTACAAAGAAAATCAACACGGTGGCTGCTCCTCTTGAACGTTTGCACATGGATTTGTTCGGTCCTGTCAAGCACAAAAGCATTAGGAATGATCAATATTGCCTCGTGATAACTGATGACTATTCAAGATTTTCTTGGGTGGCGTTCATGGCACACAAGAGTGAAACCTTCGGTATTATCAAAAACTTGATCATTCAGATTGAGAATCTATATAAGTTGAAGGTTAGGCGGATACGTAGCGACAATGGTACTGAATTCAAAAATCATGCCATGGCGGAGTTTTGCACTTCAAAAGGTATTCTTCACGAATTTAGTGCAGCTTATACTCCTCAACAGAATGGCGTCGCTGAACGTAAGAACTGCACATTGATCGAGACTGCTAGGACTATGTTGGTAGAGTCACAATTGCCGATTCCATTTTGGACTGAAGCTGTGGCATCTGCATGTTATACGTTGAACCGAGTCCTTACAGTCAAAAGGCACAACAAGACCTGCTTTGAGCTTATTAACAAACGGAAACCAGATTTGTCATATCTTGAACCGTTTGGAGCTCCATGCACAATGATCGATCCTAATGGAAAGTTTGGGGCAAGAGCAATTGATGGATACTTTCTTGGGTATTCCACCCCGAACTTAAGAGTCTGGAATCTAGAGACTAAAAGGGTCGAGGAATGGTCTGAAGTCAGAGTACAAAGGCACACTTTGCCGGTTAGAAATCCTGGTCAGCCTTGGATGTTTGAGTACGATGACTTTTTCAATTCGATCAATGTTGAAGCAGTTGAAGAAAATGCTGCAGCAAGGATGTTTTTCGAGAGTGACAATGCAACAGATTCACCGGTGGTTCGTCCAATTATTGTCAATCAAGAACCATCTTTGGTGAACAATAATGCTCTCGACAATGAGGATTTTCACGATGCTACCGAATTGAACGAATCTTCAGAGGATGATGAATTTCTCGATGCAGATCAAGAAGCTCCAACGACAGCAGTACATGGTACTTCAGAGGGTACTCCTCCAGTGGATGTCCCTAGAACAGCTGAAACTACTGCATCATCCTCTTCGTCAATTCCGGGCCTTGAATTGATTGTTGATCTCAATCTCAACAATCTGGGTAGAAATATTCCAGTTCAAGATAATCCAGAAACAAGGATTCACAATACCCATCCTCAACAAAACATCATCGGAAATGTACAAAGTGGCGTTCAAACAAGAAACATGTTGCGGAACAACAATGCAGGCTTGTATGCAGATATTAGAGAATCTGGTCAACAAAATGATTGGTCTTTCGCGTGTTATGTCTCACAGGAAGAGCCAAGAACTTGGAAAGATGCTTTGAAAGATAGCTCTTGGGTTGAAGCGATGCAGGAAGAACTGCAACAATTCCAGAAGCTTGGTGTCTGGAAACTCGTAGAGAAACCTGCTGGTTACAAGAAGATTGGTACCCGTTGGGTGTTTAAATGCAAAAAGGATGACCGTGGAGTCGTTATTCGAAACAAAGCAAGGCTAGTCGTTCAAGGTTTTCGTCAGATAGAAGGGATCGACTACAACGAAGTGTATGCACCTGTTGCACGTCTAGAAGCAATTCGAATCTTTCTGGCTTATGCCTCATTCAAAGGTTTCAAGGTATACCAGATGGACGTGAAAAGTGCATTCTTACATGGTGTGGTGGAAGAAGAGGTGTACGTCGAACAGCCTCCAGGTTTTGAAGATCCTATCCATCCCGATCGGGTTTGGTTGCTCAACAAAGCTCTCTATGGTCTTCATCAAGCACCGCGAGCTTGGTACGCAACCTTATCTAATTATTTGCTGGAGAATGGATTTCGCAGAGGTCTTATCGATTGTACTCTTTTCATCAAAGAAAAAGATGGAGATCTTCTACTGGTACAGGTATACGTTGATGATATTATTTTTGGTTCTACTAATGATGTTTTGTGTAGGGATTTCGAGCGTGTAATGCAGGATAAATTCGAGATGAGTGCTATGGGGGAAATGACTTTCTTTTTGGGCCTACAAGTACAACAAACTGAGTCTGGGATATTCATCCATCAGACTAAATATGTTGGTGATATCTTGAGCCGGTTCCAGATGTCTGATGCAACGCCCATCGGTACCCCATTGCCACAAAATCACGGAATTACTCCAGACTTGAAGGGTGAAACTACTAGCCCCTCATACTACCGCGCGATGATCGGATCTCTTATGTACCTCACAGCATCAAGACCAGATATAATGTACCCAACGTGCCTGCTTGCCAGATATCAAGTCAACCCGAAGGCCTCACATCTTGCAGCTGTAAAAAGGATTTTTCGTTATTTGAAGGGTTACCCTGACACCGGTCTATGGTACCCTAGGGATAATAACTTTGACTTGATCGCATTCAGTGATTCTGATTTTGGCGGATGCAAAATCGACGGCAAATCCACAACGGCTGGATGTCAGTTTTTGGGAAATCGCCTAGTCACATGGCAGTGCAAGAAGCAGACGTGCGTCGCTACATCAACATGCGAAGCTGAATACATTGCTGCCTCAAGTTGTTGTTCCCAAGTCCTATGGATCCAACAACAAATGCGTGACTACGGTTTCGAATTCCTAACTACTCCTATTTACGTTGATAATTCTGCTGCCTTACAGATCACTAAAAATCCTGTGCAGCATTCAAAGACTAAGCACATCGAAATTAAGTATCACTTCATCCGTGATTGCTTTGAGAAAAGGCTAATCGATGTTGCTTACGTCCACACCGATGACCAACGTGCCGACCTTTTTACCAAAGCATTTGACAAATCAAGATTTGACTATTTATTACTGGTAAACGGCATTAAGGTCAAGCAAGAGTAAAACCAACATCGGAAAATCATTTTTGTAAATACCTTTGTGTTTTTAATTTATCTTAGTTTGTTGATTTTAGGGGGAGTAAATCCAAAAATTTGAAAATCCAAAAACATCGAAAAATTTCAAAAACACAAAAACAATAGAAAAACAAAAATGAGTTTCCTGGCGAGCAAAAGAGAAAATGATAGTACATCAGTGGTCTGTCTAAACCTCTTTATACCTTAAATGAAAAACGATAAGCAGCTCTATATAAGATGTATCGGTAGGCTCACAATCATTTTAAAGTGTGCAGGGTGATATAAACTTAAATCGACTGAAGACCAGGTGGGAACCATTCATTGGCATATGGTCTTAGTACCGAAATTTCGTTTGAGAGATTGCCGAGGTTCTGAAATATTCGGTCTTTATGCTGCTTATCATCTGGGTATCATGGTTGTATCTTTTACCGAAAAATAACGGGGACGCAAGTCTAGATCTTCCATGATACTATACATACGTGTACATACTGCATACGACCTCAATAAGTGATCAACAATCACATGTCCCCAAAATAAGTGATAATATATCACATTTATCCGGGAGTCAAGTTCGTCTCTCTGCTGTACGAAAGTACTGACCTGTTCACGGACTTGCTCCTGTGCCCTCATGCATCGAAAATCAAGTTCCTCATCAATAAGTGATTCTATCACATAGGGCTTGTTTTCAAAGCAAAATAAGTGAGAATCTCACATCCTATACGGTCAAACAGATGATAATCGGTATACTCACCGGTAAGATGAACCCTCGTGCATACCTTGATACGGGAATGTGTCGTGATGTGGATGAACACCGGTCGGTAAGTATAAATTATACCTTAACGTATCCCCTCGCCATGATTACATCTGATAAGTTGAGCTTAAGTGGACAACAATACCGATAATTGTTATAGGATTCTTATCTTAATGTTAACTAATTGAACAACAAGAACGTTTTGACATGACCGTACACTGATATGATTCTCTTACCCTCGAAACTCGCAAAAAGAATGTCTGTAAATATTTATTTAATGCTTTCATTTTTCGCATCTTTGTATATATTTATTTACTGCTTTCAGTCTTTACACTTGAAATATTCAAAAAATACCAAAAAGATTTTAGGTGTGTTTTAATATAAACTTTATAAAAGCCAAAAAGATTTTATTTCTATTTTATTTTCGATCGTACGATGTTGGAGCTCGAGTCTTCGTTACCTGAAACCTGATTGAAAACCGAAACGACTGAATCTTCATAAACGGTCGAAATTTGCAAGTGTTGAAAGTTAAAATTGAAAGTGATAAAATACATTAAACTTTCAAACTGTCGGACGGTGTTTGTTTAAACAACGGTCACACGTGTGTCGTTTGTTTATGTTTACTATATTCCAGGCAGTTGTTCTCATTAAGCGTTTAGATTTCTTGCATGTGCAGATTCTAAAGGCAAGGAGAACATGGTCGATGACAAGCTTCGGAATGAAGACACGACGTGAAGGCACTCAAATGATGAAGATGATCGAGTTGCCGCTGACCATCATCAACACCACAAGGATCTCAATTCATAAAGATCAAGATATTCACGAGCATAACTCAAGGGGGAGCTTATGTTAAGGGGGAGTTTGTCAACACACTTCCTACATGGAACGGGGAGTTTGTTGATACACTTTCTGCTTTCAAGACGTGAAGACTTTAAAGATCCTCCGACATTGAAGACTTGAAAGGACGTGAAAGACTTGAAGACACGAGGGACCTACAAGAATTAAGATCGAGATCGAGACAAAGCTACAGCCAAGGGGGAGTTTGTTGGTGCACTTGTGTCTGTACTTTGTCTGTATTTTGTCCTTATACCAAACGATGTCTTTGTTAGTCTTGTAAGTTTGACCAAGTCAACCATCCTCCTGGTTTGACTTGACCAAACAGTCAACACTTTGTTTGTAACATGTCTGTGTCGAAGGATGTGTCATCGAAGGATGGTTTAAATCCTTCGATGAGCTCGAAAGATGACCTTCGAAGGATAGACCACGAAGGATATCATCCTTCGTGGTATATGTGATCCTTCGATGGGTTTCTGGTCGACAGATGATCTTACGATCACTCTGTCTGATCCTTCGACCAGACAATCTGTGTTGGGTATAAATACCCATGTGTTGTGTTCACTTAAAAAAAGAGACAGATAGAAAGACAGACACAGAGAGATTGAGAGAACACACACACTGAGAGAGTTTGCAAAACTGATTTGTAAACATTGCATTGTAACCGAACCTTTCATACGTATTAATACAAGTGGTGTTAATCGGTGAAGTTTGTGTGTTGTGTTTGTGCTTGTTCTATCTCGGTTTGCATGCTAGCTTGGATTCCGCACTTGCTAGTGTGTTAGACATAACAAGGAATAGGTTAAACCTCAACCTCTGAGGGACCTACAGAAAACACAAGTACACAGAAATAATCAACATACTTGTGGGATATATATACAAATTCAAGAGCAAAAGAGATTCATACCTGGAGGCCCTGAACAGTTTTGTCTAAGTTGCTGCGGTCAGCATTTGCCTTTTCAAGAGCCTTCGCAGCACGGGCCTCTGCCTCCTTGGCCCCTTCAAGAGCCTTGGCAAGGCGAGCTTCTGCCTCCGTGGCCTCTTTGGCAACCGCATCAGCTGCGGATTTCTCCTTAACCAAAGCAGCATTCGCGGCCTTGGCATTGGTAAGCTCCTGACGAACACGAAAGAGAGTTTCATTCTGTTTGGCCCAAGATTCTTTCCAAGTCTTGCGCTCATCAGAAAGTGTCTTGCGCTCATTAGAAAGAGATTCTTTCCAACTCTTGCGCTCATCAGAAAGCAGTTTTGCAAGGGTACGAACCTGTTTAAGCTCAGCAGTTGCAGCCCACTCCTCAGTCTGCTTATGCTTCTCAAAAGCAGCCTTCTGCCTTTCTAGCTGCTCTGCACCCTCACGTGCAGCCCTCACCAACTCTTCGGCCTCAGCCCGCAAGCGCGCAGTTTCCTCCTCCTTGCGCCCCAGCACCTTGTAGTTTTCCATAATGGCATTTTCCATTATGGAACTCCCCACAAGAATGGAGGAGAGTTGATTAATCTGGACCTCACTTGGCAAAGAACGGGCCCGATTGACTTCAAATGGGGTGCCCAAACCACCCAAGATCTCCTTACACGCGGAGGGGTCAGCAGTAATATCATCCCCTTGCAGTACAGTCCATGGGGGGCGGTGATAGGTCATGGCCTGATCTTCAGTATAGGTGCGGTAATAGAACTCCAATTCAGACTCTTTGGGCTTAATAGGAGTCCCTTTAAAACCCGCACCCCCAGAAGCAGAACCAGAAGCTTTCTCAGCAGTAGGAGATTTCTTCTTCTCAGTATAAGCAAACTTCAAGTTCAGATCATCAGTGTCCTGCGGGGAGATCAGATTATCATGGGAGTCCACCGTGTCATAGATCTGAGCCGCAGGCCCCTTCACAGTATCCTCCGCCCGTGCAGAGGGCTCAGGCACCACTTTAACCCCCGCATCCGCAGCTGTGTCACGCGGGGGAGAATGAGGAGCATCAAAAATAGAAAACCCCTCATCTTGCGATTCTGTAAACGAAGCATAAACAATTTAAACTACAAGTACAAAGACAAAATACTTGTACAAATTATGAATCGCTTACCAGAAACAACCACAGGTTTCGCAGGTCCCACAAAAGCCGCCCGTTTGGTCTGTATCTTTGGACGCTTCTTCTCACCAGCATCAACAACCTTCTCTGCCCTTCTCTTCTTCTTTTCATCAGCAGGCTTGGAACCCGCAGAGGTCCCACCTGCAACCGCACCACCACCTGGAACACCCAAACCCTCAAGGGTGTCAGATACTACCACGTAATCGGTATATCTGCGGAAACAAGAACGAAAGATACCTGCCGCCTGCGGCACCAACGGAGGAACAACGCCAACCTCAGGCTTTTTCTTGCCGTGACCCCGCACAACTTTCTCCACATGCTTTTTCTCTGCATGCTTCTTAGGGGCACCCTTCAACTCAAATTTACCCAGGACCCCAAGAGTACATGCGTTTAGATCATCAAACAAGAAGATCAGCAAGGTGAACCTTATAAGGAAAGTAAGAAGGTTATGGATTATACCTTTGCCTTGCGACAGGGGTGCGTTCAGTGCCTCGCGTTTAGGAACGCGGAAGTTATTGACAATGGTCAAGTTAAAACCTTCACCTTCCGCACACTTAACAATATCAACCTTGCCTGTAAAGGCCGGATCAAATATCTTCCACAGCTTAACAACTTCTGATAGTACACGTACAAATCAGTAACAAGCAAGGGAATAAAGAAACCGCACAAGAGTAAGAACACTTACCACCAGTTTTTTCCCGCACAACGGGCCTTGCATGCCTATCAGGCCTGGTCAACATCATCCGCAGCACCCACAACTGATTGTTGTCCAGCTGCTTATGCTCAATAGTCCTCAACCTTGGGAACCACTCCACAGTCTCCACACTAGGAAGAGCAATATCCTCCACCGGGATGGTCTCATTAACATTCCGCAAGGTCATGTTAGCAACAACCGCGGCAGCCTTAATATAGAAGAACTTGAATTTCCACTTTGAAATACCCTTCGGAGGGGTCATCAGCTTGGTGCTCCCGTACCGTTGGCCAAAAGAAAAGAACCCGGTGTTCACCGTCAACTGGTAGAACCGCCGGAAATTTTCAACGGTAACCGGCAAACCAAGAGCACGAAAAGTGTACTCAAAGTTTCTAATACGAATCATCCCGAAAGGACTCATCTGGGAAATATGGAGTTTGTAATACTCCAAAACTTCAGCAACGAAAACAGTTAACGGTAAACGAAGGTTACCGTCAATGAAAGAATCAGCCCACATGGTGACATAACCGGCCGGAGCATCGGCACCGGTGTCACCCTCCTTGGGATAAACAGCCCCAAACTCCTAGGGCATCTGGGTGCTGGTCATCAGTTGGTTAAACGACACCTTCGACCACTTCAACCCTGGTAGGCCACCACCAGGGGCACTACCACCGTCTTCCTCATCTTCCCCAGCCACCGGCGAAGAATGTTCAGGGTTTTCACCCTCAGAATGGTGTGGATCAGATGGTTCAGCCATCAGGAATAAAGAAGATAGAAGAATGAGTTACGAGAAAACTCAGAAACTAGACCGTAATTTCAGACAAATTAATCGGAGAAGATGAAGAACGGACTCTCTTTTCTGACCGGAGAAATTTTGAAATTTTGAACAAAGTGAGGAGAAATCAAACGGTTTCCCCTTATATACTCATCGCAATTAATGCGATGCAGTAAACCGACTCATCACGTTCAAAAAGGCCCAATTACGTGTCACCACGTGTTCAGCGACGTTTCCGCTGACGGTTACAACGCGCGTGTGGCCGTCCACGCGCCTGACAGAAAAGACCTTTACACTACTTGCTACAGTGCATTTATGACCTCGGGCAGTGTAAACGTCCTTTCGGATCAGCACATGACAGAATCCTACCAACTTTCACCAACCCACACGTGCGTTTAGCCACGTATGCAGCGCAAAAGCGACAACATTATCCAAATATAAGCGGCATGCGGTTTCTCTGGTTTACCGCACCATAACCCATACCGCATGTCGATTTTTACATACCCCTCAAAAAAGGCAAAAATATATATATCTACATTATGTAAAGGGGCATAACCAATAACCGCACATACCCACGAGCACACGTGGAATATGCGGAGATGACACACACGAACCCGCACGGGTGTGTCAGATACTCAGAACCAGTGTGGTTCTTTGGACTGCGAAAACTGCTTCTCAGGATGCGGCCAACCGCGTTCCATACAAGCTTCTTCAAGTTTCAAATCCCTCGTGTCCGGTTCACAACCACGGTGGGAACGCAAATAGCTTCTCCTTAGGATAAAGGACAAGTATGCTGAGCAACCGCACATCAGCAACCCTGACTCCTTATCTTTCAAGAGCCACATCCAAGCTTCAAACCCTCTAGAAGCGAGTTCTTTGATGCAAACCGCAGACACTCACGAGTAGCTGCAGCGGAATATAATTACCCTAACGGTAGCTACGGAAGAGCCACGACTAAACCGCCACGCGGTTTATCAAAGCTACTTCTAGGAAAACTGATTTCCAACTAAACGTGAAGGAAAGTGGTTACAGAATGAATGCGGAAGAGTTTCAACCAACTTCCCAAGTATCTAAGGTGATCTCCTCCGGCAACACTACTTAAAGGAAAACTACTTTCCACCAAAGCGTGAAGGAAAGTAGCTCCAGAACAGTGGTAACAAGTCTACTTATGACTGCTTACCCACCTATGGACCGCATAGAATAAACAATGGTGGGCACAGCCATGCCTATGACCATGTTTATCTGCCCATAGTCCAGATTCACATTGTTCGACCAAACACGGCCAACAATGACGCAACTACCCCACGTCGCTCAACCGCACATGGCCAACAAGGTGCGGCAACGAGGTAACCGCAAAGGACGTGCGGTTACTTAAGAGCTAAACCGCAGAGGACGTGCGGTTACTAGAGAGCTAAAACTGGAGAACACGAACACCCCACAAAGCAGGGATCATCGTTGAATGTCCAGTTGAACATAGAGCTTGAGCAAAGTACTTACAAACATTGCATAAGCTGACACAGAGGTTACAACTAGAGTTACGGTAACGGACACCTTCCGTCACCATCTCAAAGGTTGGTTCGAACCCTGCGGAACACCTTCCGTCACCATCTCAAAGGTTGGTTCGAACTCTGCTAACATCTCCAGTCACCGTTTCAAAGGTTGGTTCGAAACACCAACAGGTAGCTGATGACATCAGAAAACGGTGGACCATATTACCGCATCAAATCCTCGACTGAGAATTCCGCATCAGACGGAACTTGCTCACCGGTGCGGAATTCAATGTTTTCAAATGCTACAACGAAAACTTCAAAAGTCAAACCATCATACAAAAACACATCCTTCTCAAAGGAAGAAATAATCCACCCGAACGACCTACCGACCGGACAGCGGTCCGAACGAACAAGTCGGCAGCTTGAGTTACTGAAAGTAGGAGCCATCTGCATGGCCCATATTCTACCTTCTAGACACCATAGTCCAGTATCCCTCCCACATGCAACTTGCATAAGGAAGAAACACTAGACTAGGGGGACTTGAAGGGGTATGGTCCCAGATCTCGCATCAACACGACCACGAGTGACCATTACTCTTATCAAAAACCCCCACCAGCAAGAACTTATATGTGTCCGTGCGGGCACGCGCGAACACAGCGGTTGTAACCAATCTGTCCATTGATGAGAAGACTTACCTTAAGTACGAGAACACATGTTACGCATAGAGATGCGGCCTGGCACCGCATCATATGAACATTTTCGTCACGATAAGGGATCTGGACAACAGTAACAGTCACTAAACGGCGATGCGGCACGGCACCGCATTCCGCATACATCTTGGCCAGAACAAGAGCGCGGGAACAATATCAGTTACCGCAAGCAGCGATGCGGCCTAGCACCGCATCCTGCCTACAAGGCAAGTGGGTCTGACACTACAGTGCAAGTAGCACTGAGAACAGTCGCCTACTAGCCCACATGTGTGCAACAGTCTGACACCACAGCAGGACGTGGCATCACCACCGTAACTGATAGGTCTGACACACCTACAAAAGACTGTGCGATGTCAGGCTAGCTACCCAACTACCCTCCTTCACTCATCGGCTATAAATACCCATCCCAAACCAGGTTTGAGGTATCACTTCTCAACTCTCTCACTACTACTACTACTACCACTACCACTACCACTACCACCACCACCACCACCACCACCACCACCACCACCACCACTACTACCTACTACTACCTACCTACTACCTACTACCTACTACCTACACCACCACCACCACCACCACCACCACCACCACCACCACCACCACTACTACTACTACCACACTTTGCTTCCCAAGCAAACTACTGATTCTCACACCGGAGAGTGGTAACAAGGAGCACCCCCCACCCCATCCTCCTTGTTACGAGTCACGGCTTGTTTCCTTGTGTAGGAAACCATCCAGCAGACGACCCAGTCAGTGATCCTCGGAAAGAAGGGATTAACCCTACTTGACGAGACCAGTGAGTTAACCCCACCCGGTTAACCATTGTTTCATCAGGGAGGATGGTCCTAGTCATAGTCATCCCCACTATTTTTATGTTTTTTTATTTTTTTTAATCTTCTACTTTTTTTAACATTTAACAAAAAAACTAACAAAATACTTTCATTAATATTAAAAAACATTACATAAACTTAAAATTTTTTTTTTAAAAACATAAGCTTAAAAAAATAAACTTAAAAAAAAACATAAACTTAAATCCTAATATATTAAAAATAGTATAAAAATAGATGAGTTTTTATAAAAAGGGAAGAGGGGTTATAAAATGTGAAAGAAATATGAGATTGTAGTGGGTGAAAAGTTGTGAAAAAATGTGTAAAAGAGGTGAGTATATTTATAAAAGTGGGAGTGAATTGGGTGTTTTTTTGAATTATTACCGTTTGAAAAAATAATTTAAATTAGAAATTAATTTTTTTTTTTATAATAACGGTTACTTTTGGTCTTGGGCCCCACAAAATGGTCTGTCGCAAACGTCTAAGAAAGGACGCAGAGGACGGGACGGGAGGGGGGTGACATGGTGTGCCGGTCCGTCGCCGCTTGAGGACGGGGTGAAGACGGGTCCATACCGTCTAGCCTAAATCCAAGTCCACATTGCCCTTCATTTTTGCCGATATTTTAGTCTCCTACTACTATGAGTCAACTTGTTTTTATTTTTTCCTTCATCAATACTTACACACCATCCCCCTCATCTATCGTCTTTTCTCTCTTTTAGACCCTTTAGTTTTGTAATTATTCGTTTTCTTCTTTTCAAAGTTATAAATAAAATTCTTGAATATTTTAGATCTTATATTTATGGCTTGGTATATTTTATTGATTTACATTGTGTTACCATATATCGATATTAATTTCTTAACAATGAACAAAAACAAATATGTACAATCTTATTTTCTTAACATAATATGTTCGTTTATGTGATCATAATATTTTCTTATGTGTGATTATTAAAAGAACAAAAAAAATGAAGTTGCCAAACTTATAAATAGTTTTAACGATGGACCAAATCTACAATTATTTCAAAATATATATACTCCATATCGTCTACGTTAGCTTATCAGTAATTAGGGTTTCAATGGCAGAGGTTGTTCATGACGATGTACTTGAGCATATACTGATAGGATTGGATATGAAGGATCTGATACGTTGCAAGTGTGTGTGTAAGTCATGGCATTCTTTAATCACAAGTCCTCTTTTCGTTAATCGTCACCTGAACCTTAGTTACAATAAAGATTGCTGCAACAATGAACTTAACAACAGAAGAATTTGTTTATCGTATAGTGAGTCTTGGTATGGTTATTACCTTCTTGTTGGTTCATGTAATGGACTGGTATGCATCTTCTCTTATTTAACTTGGAAAATTTTAGTTGGCAATCCTTTGACTAGAGAGGTAAGACAACTGAACCTTTCCTCGTTTTTGCTTGGTAAATCATTATGTTGGGGTTTTGGTCATGATTTATCCGAAGATGATTACACAGTTGTCGTTGCGGATAAGATGGGTGAGAATCCAACATGTTTTTACTTGTTGAGTTTGAAATCTAATGTGTGGAGAGTTATCGGAGAAGTGAAGTATAGATTAATTAGTAAGGCTGGTATCTTATGCAATGGTGCGCTTCACTGGCTTGTAGGAGATAATGAAAAAACGAAAAAGCTAATTATTTGTTATGATTTATCTAAAGAGGAATTTAAAGAAATTCCCTTACTACCTGATGATGCTAGATATGAAAGTTCTTCTCATAGCTACCTGGGAGTTATGGAAGAATGTCTATGCATATTTTGGCGGCCTTTAAATTCTTGTGTTGTCGTATGGCCGATGAAAAAGTACAATGTAAAACAGTCATGGGAATTGTTGCGACGTAATTCTCATATGAATTATGAAAGTATACACTACTTGAGAAGGCCGAAGAATCATATGTTAAATGATAGTTTCTTCCATCTTGATGAATCACTTTTTTGCAGCACGTTATACGTTGATGCCCCTATATTTGTGCAAAGCCTTGTATCTCCCCATGTTAATGGGAGGCCGATGCAGGACAAGAGGAGTGTGTTGTCGTATGGCCGATGAAAAAGTATAGTGCATATCTCGACTTTTTCAAGATGAAAGAGCGTTGCGGTATGAAACTATCTTGTAGTAGCTTGTTGAATGATTAATTTAAGGAATGTGTGTTTGATGTATTTCAGTAAGTTGTGATTTATGGTTTCTAAACTTGTTATACGGTCTCATATCCTTTCTCAATGTCCCTAAAGCACCGATTACTTAGCTCACACGTATTTCAGTAAGTTGTGATATTATTTGGTTGATATTTGTATGGAAAGATAGAATATATATATTCAATTGAAAACACATGTTTGAAATCACTGTTTGATGTTATAACCATTGGAAAACACATATAAGAAGCAAAATATAATACATGGCATTCACTCACTTCCCTTTTTTTGTTGATTTTTCAGTTAGTGTGAGGAGATGGAGATCCAGTGCCACATTTTGATGCTGTTAAGATCTTCTGCCTTATAATTCTTTTCACTTTCTAGTATCTTTTTTATGGATTCAGTAATTGTTAATTTATTTATAACTATCAAATTTACATGGATCAGCTGACCCGTCTTATCCCTGTGCGTAAACAGCTTCTTATATGCAACATATTTTGCTATGCTTTGTAGCTTCAAAATGAGATTGCAATTTTCAGTAGTGTCCCTTTGAATGACAGTTATGTTTATCAGTTAGCGACAATCTAAAGGGTCGTCGGACTTTGATTATTAGACCTGCCAGCGACAGCGATAAAGGTGTTGTTGCTGAATTTTTAATCTGTTTTTAGATTTTTGAGAGATGGTGTGTCTTGTCTCGTCGCTGATTTTGTTAGACCAGATAGTGAGGGTTTGTTCCACTCATGAGTCACTAACAAAATCTCATTGAAACCATCATTTGATAGCTAAATTTGATGAAAACAGTTACTACTAAGATATGAACAATTATTCATCATAATCACTATTTGACACATCATTCTCTTTAACAACCAACAAAATCTACCAAAGGGGTCGTTGTCCATTGGCAAAGGCAAGGTCTTTAAACACCTTGGAGGGAGGTATTGGGTTCAAGTCCCACAAACGACAGGAATAAAAGAAATTTGCCGTTAAAAAAAAACAACCAACAAAATCTCTCTCTTTTCTCTTTCTCCATCTAACCTGTAGTACTTAAAATTGTATTTTTTCAAGGTGCATTTGATGGATTGTAGCACTGACTATTTCATGCATATCATTTCAATCAATCCACTTGATGATCAGGAATGCCCCATAACCGAACTTTAGCAGTAGAAATGTTCTTGTTGTTTTGCAAAAAAAAAAAAAAAAAAAAATTATCACAATCAAAGACACAACCCTTCTAGAAGTTTACTATTGAGGCCAAGCAACAAGTTCTCTAAACAGTTCGTTTCGTGGTGAACTATCTTGCCCGTATGATGTCTAAAAACAGAATTAGAACAAAACAAGTGAAACATAAAATTTAAACAAACGCAAAAGAAAACAGAAAACAAGTTCCATAAGTTAAATTCAAAAAAATGCTATAAAAGAAAAAAAGTTAAATTCAAAAATCAAACTGATTGACGTGTGATCATGTGTTGGACCAGCTTTAAATACTGAACAGGTTATAACCTATTGAGTTGATAAAAAGTTACATATGCTAGCAATAAATCAAGTTAAAGAGTAGTTCTAATACAACAGAAAAATGAAGAAAACTATGTTATCTTGTATGACTCACTGCAATCCGGTCTATCCCTTAAAGACCTAATATGACTAGATAAAGTCCATCATGGTCCACTAAGGCATGTATGATATACTATTTCTCGTGATTATACGATAGGACTCATTACAACTCCATTGGCTCCCCCGTTGGCGACCCAGGCCTGTGTTTACGGCGTTAAGTGTCTGGACTACCCCGTTATTCCACAACTCGTAGTCTAAACCAAAATCCAGTTATCCACATTGCCCTTCTTTTTGCCGATATTTTAGTCTCTTACTACGTGTCAACTTCTTCTTGTTTTTAGTTTTTGATGTAGCGTGTGAAGTGATAATGAAGGATTGATCACGTTGATTCTGTGAATGCCCGTGATAATCTTCCCCAAACCCCCTAAATTCAACCCAAAACTTAGAGAATTTGAAATGGTCAAATGATTATTGCAAAAACTGATGAATGACCATCCGAATTACATGCGGAGAACATAAATAAGAACCGAAATTCGAAACGGGCCATAAAAAGGCCATGGGCCAAACATAAACCCAAAAACAAAATGCATAAAATATAGAAAAAACATAAAGAGGCCTGTAACTCCCACTAGAATGCGTTTTTTGGACCTAAACTTCGCGAAGGCCCTTCTGGGTCCTTGCCACGGCATGCTCCTCGTTTCAAGCTTTGATTTGATTGGTCGAATGCCTAAAATGGAGACCTATAGCAAAAGTTATGGTCGTTTTCGTAAATCACCCTTGGTAGCTCGATCATGGGCCTCTGGAAATGTTCTGGCCTGATCTTCCACACTTGGGCTGCATCAGTTTTGCCTTCATCAATACTTACACACTATCCCCCTCATCTATTGTCTTTTCTCTCTTTTAGAGCCTTAAATTTTGTTATTATTGATTTTCTTCTTTTTTTAAGTTATAAATAAAATTCTTGAAGTTTTTAGATCTTAGGGTGGGGGGTATAATCTTCGGTGAGTTAAGCGGGGAGTGGGTGTCACCGATCGGTGACCATACCCACTTGATTGACTTGATCGGTGAGTGGGTATTCGGTGAGGGAATTCGGGATATGTTCACCGAAGTGATTGAAGAGTGATGGAGGAGAGAGAGAGGAGAGAGGGGAGAACAACCAATCAAAAGTGAGAATCACTCAAATACCCTAGGGTGATTAACCATACCCCCTGATTGAGTGCAAAATGGGGAGTGGAATGGGGAGTTGACATGATATAATATTATTGGGTAGGATTTCACTCAATCATCCTAGAGTGATTAACCATACCCTCCACCCGTCTGTTTGGTATGGGATAATGGAATGGACGAGGTAATAGAATGGATCAGGTAATGGAATTAATTATTATCATTCCATGTCTTGTTTGTTTACCATGTGAAAATGGAATGAACCATTACTTTTTGTTGTTTGGTATGCGAGAAAAGACGAAGGAATAAAATCGAATGGCGGTGATTAATGATGGGCGACAATGGTGGGTGGTGATAGGTGGCAGTTGTAGCGGCGGCGGTGGTGGTGGGTGGAGACGGCGGCGAGTGGAGACGGCGACGGGAGGTGACAACGGTGGTGGTGGTGGTGGGTGACGGTGAAGGTGGGTGGCAGCGGTGGTCAGAGGTGGTAGCGGTGGCGACGGTGGTAGCGGTGGTGGTGGTTGATAGTGATGATGGAGGTGGGTGACGACGGCGGCGGTGATCGGAGATGACAGCAGCGATAGTGGCGGCGATGATCGAAGGTGAGTGGTGGCGGTGATCGGAGGTGGCAACGGCGATGGTGGATGGCGGCGGTGGCGGGGATGGAGGAGGGTGGCGGCAACGACGGTGGCGGGTGACGGCAGTGGCGGGTGGCAGATGGCGGTGGTGGCGGCGAAGGAGGGTGACGGCTGCGGATGACAGTGGTGGTGGGTGGTGGCAACGGTAGTGAGTTGTGGTGTTGTTAATAAATGGTGAAGAGGGAATGGAATGGAAAAAAAACAGGGGGGGGGATGAAATGATTTTGAGGGAATGGAATGCATTTTGGAATGGACGATTCCATTCCATCGACCAACCAAACACTCTTTTCTTCATTCTCTCTCAATGGTCCATTTCATTCCACCTCTCATTCCTGCATACCAAACGCTAACTAAATATTTATGGCTTGATATATTTGTTTTGTTAATTTATATTATGTTACAATATATGGATCTTAGTTATTAACAATGAACACAAACAAAGTACAATCTTATTTTCTTAACATGATAATATTTTCATTTTATCGTTTATGTGTTCTTATTACTCCATATATGATTATTCTCTTCATATTTCTAGAAGGAAAAAAAATGAAGTTGCCAAACTTATTAATAGTTTTAAAAATGGACCAAATCGGCAATTTTAGCAAAAATACAGTTACCAAAAATGCGAATTATTTCAAAATATATTTACTCTATAATAATATCGTTTACGTTTACTCCGTTTTTCAGTTATTAGGGTTTCAATGGCAAAGTTTGTTCATGCTGATGTGGTTGAGCAAATACTCTTAAGGTCAGAAGTGAAGGATCTGATACGTTTCAGGAGAGTGTGTAAGTCATGGCACTCTTTAATCACAAGTCCTCGTTTCTTTTTGAAATTAAAGCTCGTGCATGCCGATGTGGTTGAGCAGATACTCTTAAGATCAGAAGTGAAGGATCTGATCCGTTTCAAGAGCGTGTGTAAGTCATGGCATTCTTTAATCACAAGTCCTCGTTTCGTTAATCGTCACCTGAACCATAGTTACAACAAAGATCGCTGCAACGATCAACTTGGACACAGAAGAATTTGTTTAGAAGATGATGGATTTTGTTACAGTGTTGGTTCTTCCAATGGCTTGGTATGCATCATCTCTTATTTACGTATTGGTGAAGTTTTAGTAGGCAATCCGTTGACTAGAGAGGTAAGACAACTAAACCTTCCCTCGTTTTTGCTTGGTTATAAATCATTATGTTGGGGTTTTGGTTATGATCTATCCAAAGACGATTACACACTTGTCGTTGGGGAGAATAAAGGCGAGAATCGAACATGTTTTTACTTGTTGAGTTTGAAATCTAATGTGTGGAGCGTTATCGGAGAAGTGAAGTATAGATTACTTACTAAGGCTGGTATCTTATGCAATGGTGCGCTTCACTGGCTTGTAGGAGATAATGAAAACACGAAAAAGCTAATTATTTGTTATGATTTATCTAAGGAGAAATTTAAAGAAATCCCCTTACTACCTGATGATGCAAGATATAAAGTTTCTTCTCATAGCTATATGGGAGTTATGGAAGGATGTCTATGCATATTTTGGCGGCTGCAGCCTTCTTGTGCTGTCATAGGGCCAATGGAAAAGTACAACAATGTAAAACAGTCATGGGAACCGTTGTCGCAATATGATTCTAACATGAATTATGATAGTATACACTACTTGAGAAGACCGACGAATCATACGTTGAATGAGAGTTTCTTCCATCCTGATGAACCATGCTTTACCGGGACGTTTGGATATATTGACGCCCCTGTATTTGTGCAAAGCCTTGTATCTCCCCATGTTTATGGGAGGCCGATGTAGGACAAGAGGAGTGCTAAGGTGGGTTCTATATATTATGTATATCTTATCATTCACTACCCAAAGGATGTGGTCATGATCTAAACCACTATTCCCTTATTTTAATAATTTATTTTTGTCTAAAGGAAATATTGGAAAAAGGAAAGGAGGCCCGTGGTTGCCGTGGGTTAATCCACGCGAACCATGGTGGATGAGGCAAGGGGATGGTGTAGCGATCCATTAATGGTCCTACTTGGCGATTGATGACCCAACTCATGCCCCCCACACCCTTCGGCCTAACCATTTGAAAGTCCATGTAAGAAGCATATATAATATTTGGCATTCACTCACTTCCCTTTTTTGTTGATTTTTCAGTTAATGTGAGGAGATGGAGGGAGATCCAATGCCACAATTTGTAGCGGTTTACATTTTCTGCCTTATAATTCTTCTAGTTTCTAGTATCTTTAATTTTATGGATTCGGTAATTGTTACATTATCTATAACATATTTTGTTATACTTGATAGCTTCTAAATGTGTTATATTGTTATACTTGGTAGCTTCTAAATGAGATTGCAATATTCAATATTGTCCCTTTGCATGACAGTTATAACTATCAGTTAGCGACAATCTAAAGGGTCATTGGACTCTCATTATTAGACCTACTAGCGATAGCGATAAAGGTGTCATTGCGGAATTTTTAATTTGTTTTTAGATTTTTGAGAGATGCTCTATGTGTTCACCAAAACACCCTAATTCTTCCTCAAACCTGCAACTAGGGCTGCAAATGAACCAAACGAATTGTTCGTGTTTGTTTGTTACGAAATATATGTGTTCACGAACTGTTCATGAACACTAACCGGGCAAGATTTTTGTAGGTCCGTTTTTCCCGAAGGATCCGATACGAAACCTATCCTTGTTTATCACAAACACTATCAAGGGTGCGGAATCCCAGTAAAGGTGCAAACCAAACAAATGTAAAGCGGATAACACAAACAGATAATCAAAGATTCACTTGGATTAAAAGGATGAGAACAAACTGCAAACACATACACACAATGCTTGACGATAAACTCTCAGTTTCTCTCCATGCTCTCATAAACTAAACTGTGAAACATACTCAGTATATATATTGTCCTTCGACGAAATCCCTTTGGACGAAAACCATGTGTGACGAAATCAGGGATTTCGCCACACACACATATTGACGAAGACAAGGGGATTTCGTCATGATGATTCATGACGAAATGGGATTTCGTCATGAGCAAACTAAGACAGAAATCACTAAGGCATTGACAGTTTAGCATGATTACACAAACTCTAAACATAATGCACACTAGCATTAGGTTAAGATACAAATACAAAGACAAGATGTCATACCAAGTAGGATAGGAGGATATCCGACTAGGTAGATATAACGGAACATACAGACTCGATAACAAAAGACTGTTTAACATACAACAAAACAAGACAAGTTACAGACACATAAATGCACTAACAAACTCCCCCTCGTCTGTTACTGTCTTCGGTCTTCGATCTTCCATCTTCAGTGTTTCAGCGACCAGGTGCTTCCCGCATGAATTCCTCGATAAAAGCAATAACAAGCGACGCGTTGAAATCGAAGCGCTTGATGAGCGTCCTTGTCTTTGTAAAATATATCATGCCGTATAACTTGTCGATGTCAGCCGCTGACATGTTTACGATCCACATCGGATCCAACATCCTGAAATTCTCACGATCGCCATAAAAAACAATCACCGCCTCGTGCGTATCGGAGTCGTAACACCATAACCTCATTTCTCCAAGAAAATTCTGCTTCATCGGCATTAACGGGATCTTCTCCATGACCTTCGGCGGTTGGTAGATAAGCTTGTAACGCGCCGTGTTGGTTGCTGGATCTAGCGTGAACTTGATCTGCTGATAGATAGGGAACTGCGGCTTGTACGACTCATCTTTCCAGCCTGACCTTTTGTTGAACTTTATCTTGCGCTCGAACAATGTAGCTCCTTCGAAGGTTGAACGATTAACAAGCTCAAGCTTCGTCAAAGCTGCAACGTCGTAAAATGGCAAGGACAATATGCTTAGCAATGATCTGAAGTACTGAATACCGAATTCCCGTTTGATGGCGACGCAATGTATTTCCTTAACGAACATCCAACAGAGAATTCTTCCATGCGGCTTCACTTTCTCAAACTGTAGGAAATCAACCTGTGCTTCCGACGGTGTAGGCCTTTCAACTCTTGACAAGAAACGTCTTCTCCATTCTTGGAATGCGTCAGCCGGATTATCAGAAGACGCACAATTCTTCAATTTTTCATCAATGTCTTCCTGATTCTCTTGCATCCATTCTTCATCAAATGGATCAAACTTTGTTCCATCAGCACGAACATAAGTTGATTTCTTTTGATTTCCTTCAAACACGATCTCTTCAATATTTTCAATATCGGCAGTTTCAGGCTCACTCGGCATCTTATTAATCTCAGCATCATCAACTTCTTTCATAGCATTCAAAGCTAACAATTGCTCGTGTGATAGATCAGATATAATCTCCCATTCTTCTAGAAGTTCTCCAGTAATCGGATGAATAACCTGCAATGCAAGATCAGCAGTGCTAGGAACAGAAGATGGACCAGGCAAAGATTCAAGCTGCTGTATTTCTTCAACTGTTCCACTGGAAATTCCTAGAGCAGATTCGAGCTGCGAAGGTTTGAATGCAACAATCTAAGAAGAGGTAGCTGCTGGAGGTTGCTCTGATGTAGCAGAAGGGTCAGGGTTCCCTTGATCTTCAGGATCATCATCCCTTTTCTTCATTACTTCTTGCGGTTTACATCGTTCGTTCCATAGAGTATTGTCGCGCTTTCTAAGAAACTCATAACCTTCAGTTATTTTCTTGACCCCATCAACTATCGTGGTGTTTCGAGAGTCGTACCATTGTTTCATAAAGTCATGTCTTTCTTTGAGGGCATCGGCCAATCTCTGAAGTGCGGAGCTGCTTTCTTTCATATGGTTCATTTCAATACCGCGTGTATTATCTGCCGCACGCATCTGTTGTAGCTACTTTTCTCTCACTTCGTCTGCATCTTTCAAACTTGCGTTTTCTGCCCTTAACTGCTCAATTTTAGCTTGTTGACGAGTGATTTCTGCTGCTTGTCGTCCAATAGTGGCATTCAACGTGTTAATTTCCAACTGTTGCTTGATCGCGTCAGCTCTTATAGCTTGGATCACTTCAGTATGCCTGGTGATCTGACCTGCACCAGCTTGAAGTTGAGAAAATAGGAAATCTATCTTCACATCCTGCTGCATCCATTCGAATACACTTTGTCGGCGTTCTGAGGCAGGCTGCGAGGTCGTAGCACGAATAGTTGATGCAATGGAGTGAGTAGGTGCTTGAGGAGTCACTACAGGAGTTTCGGGTGTTGCACTTACTGTAGGAGTTGGTTCTGTAGACCTCGGAGGTGAAGGAATCATTCTAAAAGCTTCATCAGCTGTGAATCCAAGGTTTGGATCCATTGCAGCTTCCTGTATAGGCTCTTTAGGAACGGATTGCTGAGCAGACGAGGAAGTACCGATGTACTTTCTAGCTTTCTTCTTGCGAAGGACAGCCGTTTTCTTTTTCTTCAAACGTTCGGTCTCAGTATCCGACGGAACATAATCAGTATCTTTCAGATTCCTCAGTCTGTATTCTACGAACACTCCGAACACCACGATCATCTGTGAAGAATTCATATCCAGGTTCAGGCTGATTATCGGGCTCAGAATCTGCTTGTTCATCTCCACCAGCACTACTAGCGCCAGGTGCACTAGCTGCTGTCGCTCCAGCATCACCACCATCACTATCAGACGAATCAGATGAATCACGCTTGCGCTTGAACTTGTCTTTCATCATCTTTTCTAACTTGGGTGCCTCATCATCACTATCATTATCATTATGACGCCACTTGTCATCAGCAGGAGCCTCGTAGTTTCTGTTTCCGAGTGCACCAAACATCTTCCTTGGAGGATTAGACTCTTGATATTTCTTAGCAGAGTGACCTTTGAATAACTTAAAGGAATGTTCCAACATAGTTTCAATCTTGAGACGGTCGTTGTCAGCTTTGGGAAGATCGGGGTGTTGAGCATTCATGATCATTTGCATGAATCTCGGATACATCCAGAATTTGTTGCCGGACGTCCGAGATCCAGTTCTTCGTAGGTTGTCTTTCATGTTTGCGAATAAGAACTGTGAGATGCTGAATGGCTTATTCAAAATAAGCGTGACCATCAAACCAACGAGATCGTTTCCCGCCATATCATAACCTGCACGGTTTTTGCCTAAACATTGAATAAGTACATGCAGCAAGAACTTGTACCGTAGAGGCATTGAAGCTTTGTTGATTTGCCCAGCAAAAATATCAGCAACACATTTCATCTTGAGCAGACATCCGCGCATGCACATGATTGGTACAGAGAATGGTGCATCAGCAACATCTTGAAGTTCCAAAACAGCGTTAAGAATCTCTAGAGTTACATCCACATTCAGCTTATTAACCTGCCCTCGAATCACCTCCTTTCCATCAACTTCCAGTATCTGAGCAGTTTCCCAGAATGCTTTAATCAATTACTTATACACCGGTGTTGAGAAAGTAACGGCCTTGTTTATCCGTGATTCCCGTAGCCATTGCGTGATTTCCTTGAAATCGTCAAACTTTCCTTCCGGATCAAGATGAGCAATCATATTATGTCGCGGTTCTGACATGATTTCTTCTTCGGTCTAGTTGGTTTTCTTTGTGGCGGGTTTGCATGCTTTCGGAGCCATTCTGTGTATGACAAATACGCGTAATGAGAGCGAGGTATGTGACACTTATAAAACATATATATATATATATATATATACACATATTTAATGTACCTTTTGAACATTAACCATGTATAAATATATATACTGTATAAGGGTTACAAAGTTGACAGTTGGAAATTTTACTAAGTGTTTGGTAAAAAGTATGTTCCTTGTGACGAAATCACTTCTCCCTGTGACGAAATCAAGGGAGTTCGTCATGATGATTTATGACGAAATCAGGGATTTCGTCGTCATCCAATCAATTTGGGAATTAGGGTTTGTCAAATTGGGGTTTTCATCACTTTATGATTTCGTCATTTGGTGATTTCATCAATTTAGGGTTTTCGTTAATTTGGGATTTCACCAATTTGGGGGTTTTCGTCATTTGGTTAAACCCAGTTGATACAAATTTTTTTTAAACAAAACCAATATCAAACATCATGATTAATAGTTTGAGCCCAAAACCCAGAATTTTATTCAAATTCCATTTAACCAATGTAAAAACAACCAACACCCGTACCTAGTTTCATCATAACAACAACAAGAACCTAGAACCCCTTTTTGACCGATTAAATCATTTTAAGCATATTAAGGGTGTATAACATCCATAACATCCATTTCTAAACAAAACAAACATCAGACACATGGCTTCAAACATTTACAAACCCCAACCCCCTTTTCGATCATTATATCATCCAAAACAAATCAGACAAGTAATCAAAATACACATAAGTCTTATTACATTCTATCATTTCAACTCATGTAAGTGGAAAATGAAAACATGAACAGGAACATGTATAATCAATCAATCATCAACAAGTTTCAAAAGGGTTAAACATTCATCGAGAGTCAACAGTGGGTTAATAATGTCTTGATCAGGTTTTGGTCCATGAAAATACCTTTGATTGTTGAAAATAACAGAGGAATCAAGGAAAGTTTGGTGTCGGTTAACTGGGGGGTCTTCGCCGAAGGAGATGATGAACAGTTAGAGGATCTTTTTGAGTGAGATGTTTGAAAAAGATAAAAACAATAATGCAATGGGACCCTTTTTATACTCTGGTCCTCTCGGCGAAAACACAAATGCGATAAAATCACTTTGGGGCCGACGAAATCACTTTGGGCCCGGCGAAATCACTTTGTTGGGCCAATATATGTCAGCCCATGAGTGATCATGACGAAATCTCAAATTTCATCAGCCAAAAGGGATTTCGTCGAAGACCAATTGAGGTCTTTGATGACCAGTCAAACACAATAACACAAATTGATTAATTTTGAACATATTTTTCATAGTGTTAGATTTTCCAACTTGCAAAAAGAACATTTTTATGAAGTGAAAACACAAACAAGTCAGTTTCAGGCTTTTCGGCACAAAACTTCGAGTTACCAAACATCGGCTAATAAAAAAAAGTTTTACAACTTACACTACAACACAATTTAAAGTGCGGTAAACTAACGCAAGACAATAACATAAAGAATTTGTGCAATGAACAATCTTTTTGCGAGTTTCAAGGTAAGAGAATCATTACCAGCTTACGGTCTTTGTCAAAACAGTTTTTGATTTCTGTTTAAAGCTTTAGATAAGTATTCTACCATAATTATCGGTATTGTTGTCCACTTAAGCTCAACTTATCAGATGTAATCATAATTAGGAGATATGATTTATGGTAAGAGTTATACTTACTTGTCGGTGTACATCCACTCATGACACATTCCCGTATCAAGGTATGCACGAGAGTTCATCTTACCGGTGAGTATACTGCTTATCATCCGTTTGTCCGTATAAAAGATGTGAGAAACTCACCTATTTTGATTTGAAAACAAGACCTATGTGATAGAATCACTTATTAATGAGGAACTTGATTTTCAGATGCATGAGGGCACAGGAGCAAGTTCGTGAACAGGTCAATACTAACGTACAGCAAAGAGACGAACTTGACTCCCGCAAGAAAGCTGTGATATATTATCACTTATTTGGTTGGACATGTGATTGTTGATCACTTATTGAGGTCGTATGCAATATGTACACGTATGTATAGTATCATGGAAGATCTTAGAGTTCGTCTCCGTTATTTTTACGGTTTGATACAACCATGATACTGTAACACCCCGAAAACGGGTTTGGTAATTAAACCCCGTTAATACTAAAGAGCGGGTATAATACCGTTAGCAGAAAAGATTAAACCGGAAATTATTAGGATTTAAATAAATAAGTTTAATAATAAATAAAACGAGGATAAATACTTTGAGAAACAAAGTATATAGAAGGCTCGAGTTAACGGGACTTAAAATAAAACGGGTTATGACTTCCCGAACCCATTAAGTTAACTAGGAATAATTAACCTAGTTAGTATTATATGATTAAGTGATGAATAATAAATTATAGCTTCTTTTGAAACAAAATAAACATGAGGGGCCAAAAGGGTTAACTTGAAATTTAACTAAATAAATAACACAAAAAAAAAGAAAAAAAAAACACAGATGTTCGTAGGATCGACCAGAGCAGGAGAAAGAGGGGTGAAACCCTAGCTCACCCAAATTCATCAAATTGAAGGCCAAGATTAGCTCGAATCAAATGCATGAACACATAGAAACGATCACCTAGTCGTGGGGATCGTAAGTTTGACTCTAGACAAGCAAGATGAAGACTTGGAAAAAAAAAGCGGGTCAAACGGATCAAGTACGCGGAAAAAGGACATAACCGGATGCAAGGTAAGTGAAACTTACACTTTTTGTAGAATATGCGTTTGTTCTAAAAGTTTCTTATACGATTAAGATGATATTCATGATATGGCTCCGACACGACACGAAACGATACGGGTCGGAGCATATCTAATGATGAAAAACCATGTTTTATGATAAACAGGCAAAATGGTCATGAAGTGACATAAATAAAAATGGGTTTTTGAACGGCTATTTTATAAGTAAGCCTAAACGAGTAAAAAGGGGAAACGGTGATTTAGTCACGAACAAATAGGTAAAAGTTGAAATATAAAACAACACTAAGCGACATAAGTCATGTTGGGCTAAATGCGTAAGAAAAAGGGTTTAAGAGACATAGCTAAAGAGGTGAGAAATCTGAATTTAGTTATTTAATGAAATGGTAAATAGATACCATTCCAATATAAGCGCAAAGTGTTTAAATCGTTTAGACCAAACGGGTCAAATGGTAATGTAGATACCATTTGACAAATAATGACTAATAAGTGCTTGTCGAGTCTTATGTGCACAAGATAAAATGGTTATGATTTAGCGGTGCTATGAATTAGCATATTATGGACGCAAGGTATTAAACGGGTCAATATGTTGATCCGAGCCAGGTACGTATATTTTGTATTGTAGTTAGAAACGATATTGTGGTCAATTATTGGCGAAAGCTCTTCGTCGCAAAATGAAGGATTTAAAATTGACCAAAAAGTCATTGAGGGGTAAATATGGAAAAACAACCTTTAAGAGTTGTTTAGAAATAAGTGTTTCGTTTAATTGAGTCCTTGGGATATGTATAAAATGGAGATAGGGTGTAAGCTAAAAGAAGCGTGAATTAAGCTTAGAAGTGTTAAATACCCCGTAACGGGTCAAAATGAGTAGATATGCGAAACGGGTTAAGATTTGCATAAGAACCCGTAATTTGAACCTTGAATATTAGAAAACTAATATAATGTGATTTGCATGGCATTTTGAAGTTTAGAGTTTGATCAAAACTAGAGCTGGGCAGGAAATGCAGGTCCAGATACGGACATGCTGGAAAAGAGCTTCCCCCGCGCCACGCGAGGGACCACCTGAAACTGGGCGTGACTCGCGACAGGCGTCGCGGCACGCGAAAGAATGAGTTGAGCCTCTCGCGTGGCGCGAGAGGCATAAATCTGAGAAACTATTTTTGTTTTTTTTGTTTGATGCGATGTACATGTTTTAAGCTATTTATTAAGTATCGAAACTAACTTTTAGGTTGGTTTCGATCACAGGTTAATTTCAAAAGTTACCGGAGGACGATCAAGCTCAACGGAGAACCGAACACGAATAAGATAAAAGCTTCTGCACGTCGTTTCGTCGTAACTTTTAAACGACGAACTCAATTATGTTATGTTGTATTATCTTAAAATTGTAAAGTTTAAACAAACCCGTGTTTTTACAAAGTATATGTAGTCATAATTACATGTTGTTTGTCGTATACTTTACAAAAACCATTAAATAATGACAAGGGTGTTACAAGTTGGTAATCAGAGCTCATGGTTAAAGAATAAAGTGTGTTCGGTTCGAGGCTTGATCACAAATTCGGTAAGTACATGTATGTTAATGGTTTAACATGTTAAAGTGTTGTGAACAACACATAGGGTTATTGTGTAATACACGTTACCCCAATGAAAACGATAGGTATAGTTAACGAAATCACGTGCGTTGACATGTACAGTAAAAAAAAGGCCTTGTATTACAATACAGCCATTTATTAATGTCGAAATTACTAACCTTTGTGAATGTTTTAATTGAAGGACACTCGCATCTGAAGATGACGAGAGTTGGACAAATTACGGATATGACTGTGAAACGGTCCGATGTATGACAAGCAAAGCATACTCATCAAGGATCTAAATCGTGTAGTGATCGCGAACAAGGTTAACGACAAAAGAAGCCCGTTAGGGCAAGCATTACCAGGTGCACATTTTAAATTTAATTGCATAAATAGCAATATGCAACAAACTTGTAGAGAATGATTGTTGCACCTGTAAATTGAAAACTTGGAAAAACCCGAATAGAAAGCTATCCGGGATATTGTTTCCAAGAGAAACAAATAGAGGCATTACTTACATGGGGTGTAATGTGAAAATTATAAAAAGGTCATGTATACCAGGTGTTGATCGCTTACTCTGGCCAAGTAAGTAGTGAACATGTGGTACCATGAACTTCTTATGATGGACACATTTACGTCTGATGTAGTAAGGGCGGGGTGAATGGGACTAACTTAAATGGTACCCAAATAAATCAAACAAGCAAAAAAATTTGATAATAATGTAAACGCATAGCCGGGTGACGGAAGCGTATTACATTAGGATAATGAGCCCGAGAGAAGGGACAAAGACCAATGTAAATGATGACATAAATGAATAATCCGATGAAAATTCATAAAGATAAGTCATGTTGGACGAAAGAGCCATGGTTGAAAAAAATGGGCAAGTAAAACCAAAGTATAGATGATCCGCCGGATAATAAAAACGAAGGTATTGCCCATACGAAAAAGATAATCAAAGTTGTTAACTTTAGTCGTAGTAAAGCAAGGATGACGATGATAATCATCACTCAGAATCTATAAGGCCGTCAAGGATGGTCACACAAGGAATAAAAGACATGGTTGAATAAAAGCGATGGATTTCGCTAAGACGACCAAATCAATCGAAGCGAAGTCTTAATGCATACCGGAAGGGTTGCAATGATAACGACTTCGGTAAAACACCCAATTGATGGGTAGGAATTTGAGTGAATGCGTAAACCAAGAGACGGGAAGGCGAATTGAAAGTCAAAAGACTCGGGTTTCGAGTCATGACTAAAAGACGATAAGATATTGTAAATAGAAATTTTAATAAATTGTGTTCAACTATTCTAAAGTTGAACGGGTCGAATAAAGAATGAAGTTGGACATTCATAAGTGATGAAATTTCACACGAACAAGTCAAACGAATTAAATGAAGAATAACGCTTGCTAACATAAGTAAGCGTGAAATATTAATAAACTTACACAAGGGGCTATAGGCGCTAGAAAAAAAAAACCCTTAAGGTAAAAGAACCCGGGTAGTGGGTTGCAAGGAAATACATGTGAGAACCAAATAATGGTAAGCGTAGAACAAATCGACGTGTAGATGACGTAAAGAGTCATAAAATCGGAAGATTAGTCCAAGAGTAAACGAACGAAGCTTTAGACTACGGTCAAGGCCAACTAAAGTTCAAAAGCGAAAATAAACAATTCCAAACATAATAAGAGATGCTTTGAAGCTATATATGTATATATACATTTGAATATAGACATGGATAAAAGACGATCTACGGGATCATCATAACCTACGGGATTATAAATTGTGTTAAAGTCTACGGGACCAAAAAGACATTCGGGTCATAAATAGAAAGAAACGAATGGTTGGGGTTCTCACCTTAAAAAGGTGAAAATCTAGAGAAAAAAAAACTTACGAGGCTAAGTAAAAGAACTTGCGGGTCACTTGGATAAAACGAGGAAAACTGGTTGTAACTCCCCGCATAAAATAATAATGGGAGGTAAAGTTAGTATAAAAGCGATGAGTTTCGCTAAGTTAATCGAATGGGTTAAAGTGAAGAATTTCACTAAAACATTTAAACGGGCAAAATCGACAAAGAATCCACAATTATTTAAATTGTGTTACGCCACAAAAAGGGGGAAGTCATTACCGAAATGACAACAGAAGGGGATAAACCTGTTAACAGACTGATGAGACTAAGTGGTCAAATGACAACTCGGTCAATAAAGATAAAGGATATAAGCTGAAGGTAACGGCCCGCGAGGCCTTACACATGAAAGACGTACGCGTCAATATAAATGAAAACGTTAGATCGAAAGGAACGAGTGAATGTTTGAAAACGAAACTAGGTTCGTTTAGTCTAAATTAAAAGAAATAGGTAAATAAGGTTTCGGGGACGAAACCTCTTTAAGGGGGGTAGACTTGTAACACCCCGAAAACGGGTTTGGTAATTAAACCCCGTTAATACTAAAGAGCGGGTATAATACCGTTAGCAGAAAAGATTAAACCGGAAATTATTAGGATTTAAATAAATAAGTTTAATAATAAATAAAACGAGGATAAATACTTTGAGAAACAAAGTATATAGAAGGCTCGAGTTAACGGGACTTAAAATAAAACGGGTTATGACTTCCCGAACCCATTAAGTTAACTAGGAATAATTAACCTAGTTAGTAATATATGATTAAGTGATGAATAATAAATTATAGCTTCTTTTGAAACAAAATAAACATGAGGGGCCAAAAGGGTTAACTTGAAATTTAACTAAATAAATAACACCAAAAAAAAAGAAAAAAAAAACACAGATGTTCGTAGGATTGACCAGAGCAGGAGAAAGAGGGGTGAAACCCTAGCTCACCCAAATTCATCAAATTGAAGGCCAAGATTAGCTCGAATCAAATGCATGAACACATAGAAACGATCACCTAGTCGTGGGGATCGTAAGTTTGACTCTAGACAAGCAAGATGAAGACTTGGAAAAAAAAAGCGGGTCAAACGGATCAAGTACGCGGAAAAAGGACATAACCGGATGTAAGGTAAGTGAAACTTACACTTTTTGTAGAATATGCGTTTGTTCTAAAAGTTTCTTATACGATTAAGATGATATTCATGATATGGCTCCGACACGACACGAAACGATACGGGTCGGAGCATATCTAATGATGAAAAACCATGTTTTATGATAAACAGGCAAAATGGTCATGAAGTGACATAAATAAAAATGGGTTTTTGAACGGCTATTTTATAAGTAAGCCTAAACGAGTAAAAAGGGGAAACGGTGATTTAGTCACGAATAAATAGGTAAAAGTTGAAATATAAAACAACACTAAGCGACATAAGTCATGTTGGGCTAAATGCGTAAGAAAAAGGGTTTAAGAGACATAGCTAAAGAGGTGAGAAATCTGAATTTAGTTATTTAATGAAATGGTAAATAGATACCATTCCAATATAAGCGCAAAGTGTTTAAATCGTTTAGACCAAACGGGTCAAATGGTAATGTAGATACCATTTGACAAATAATGACTAATAAGTGCTTGTCGAGTCTTATGTGCACAGGATAAAATGGTTATGATTTAGCGGTGCTATGAATTAGCATATTATGGACGCAAGGTATTAAACGGGTCAATATGTTGATCTGAGCCAGGTACGTATATTTTGTATTGTAGTTAGAAACGATATTGTGGTCAATTATTGGCGAAAGCTCTTCGTCGCAAAATGAAGGATTTAAAATTGACCAAAAAGTCATTGAGGGGTAAATATGGAAAAACAACCTTTAAGAGTTGTTTAGAAATAAGTGTTTCGTTTAATTGAGTCCTTGGGATATGTATAAAATGGAGATAGGGTGTAAGCTAAAAGAAGCGTGAATTAAGCTTAGAAGTGTTAAATACCCCGTAACGGGTCAAAATGAGTAGATATGCGAAACGGGTTAAGATTTGCATAAGAACCCGTAATTTGAACCTTGAATATTAGAAAACTAATATAATGTGATTTGCATGGCATTTTGAAGTTTAGAGTTTGATCAAAACTAGAGCTGGGCAGGAAATGCAGGTCCAGATACGGACATGCTGGAAAAGAGCTTCCCCCGCGCCACGCGAGGGACCACCTGAAACTGGGCGCGACACGCGACAGGCGTCGCGGCACGCGAAAGAATGAGTTGAGCCTCTCGCGTGGCGCGAGAGGCATAAATCTGAGAAACTATTTTTGTTTTTTTTGTTTGATGCGATGTACATGTTTTAAGCTATTTATTAAGTATCGAAACTAACTTTTAGGTTGGTTTCGATCACAGGTTAATTTCAAAAGTTACCGGAGGACGATCAAGCTCAACGGAGAACCGAACACGAATAAGATAAAAGCTTCCGCACGTCGTTTCGTCGTAACTTTTAAACGACGAACTCAATTATGTTATGTTGTATTATCTTAAAATTGTAAAGTTTAAACAAACCCGTGTTTTTACAAAGTATATGTAGTCATAATTACATGTTGTTTGTCGTATACTTTACAAAAACCATTAAATAATGACAAGGGTGTTACAGATACCCAGATGATAAGACAGCATAAAGACCGAATTTTTCAGAAACTCGGCAATCTCTCAAACGAAATTTCGGTACCAAGACCATATGCCAATGAATGGTTCCCACCTTACTTGAAGTCTGTTAGGTTTATATCATCCTACACATTTTAGTCTGATTGTGAGCCTACCCATACATCGTTAGTAAAGCTACTTATCATTTTTTTCAAATTTTTTTTCTTTGTCTTTTGACCATATTGACAGACCACAACAGTGTTTATCATCACTTTCCCTTCTTTTCTCCAAGAAACTCATTTTTGATTTTCTATTGTTTTTGAATTTTCAAACTTAAAGACAGAAAGTAAACGACATATTTTTTGGATTTTTGAATTTTTCACATGTTTTTGTATTTTCTAAAATTTCTCCCCCTGAAATGCGAAAAGATAAGTAAACTGAAAATCTTTTTGAATTTTTGACGCTTAAGAAAATATTTACAAAAACGATCAGCCGAAAGAAGTTTTACTCTTGTTTCACCTTAATTCCATTAACCAACAAGAGATAGTCAAAACGAGATTTTTCAAAGGCTTTTGTAAAGAGGTCAGCACGCTGTTCATCAGTATGGATTTTAACAACATCGATAAGTCTTTTGTCAAAACAATCACGTATGAAGTGATACTTAATTTCGATGTGTTTGGTCTTGGAGTGTTGGACAGGATTTCTAGTGATAGATAAAGCAGCAGAATTATCAACAAAAATAGAGGTATATAGGAATTCAAAACCGTAGTCGCGCATTTGTTGCTGAATCCACAGTACTTGAGGGCAACAACTTGATGCAGCAATGTATTCCGCTTCACAAGTTGAAGTAGCGACACAAGTCTGTTTCTTGCACTGCCACGTGACTAGGCGACTTCCTAAGAATTGACATCCAGCCGTTGTGGATTTCCCATCTATTCTGCATCCGCCGAAATCTGAATCACTAAAAGCAACCAAGTCAAAACTATCATCCTTGGGGTACCAGAGACCGGTGTCCGGGCAACCCTTCAGATAGCGGAAAATCCTTTTAACAGCTCCAAGATGAGATGCTTTTGGGTTGGCTTGATATCTTGCAAGCAGGCACGTTGGATACATGATGTCAGGCCTTGATGCCGTGAGATACATTAAAGATCCAATCATAGCGCGATAATAAGAAGAGTTGACACTTTCACCCTTCAGATCTGGTGTAATCCCGTGATTAGTAGGAAGTGGGGTGCCTATGGGCGTCGCTTCGGACATCTGGAATCGGCTCAAGATGTCTCCGACATACTTAGTCTGATGGATGAATATCCCAGAGTTAGTTTGCTGAACTTGTAGGCCCAAGAAGAAATTCATCTCCCCCATTGCGCTCATTTCGAACTTTTCCTGCATAACACGCTTAAACTGCCTGCACAAATCATCATTAGTAGAACCAAAAATGATATCATCAACGTATACCTGTACCAACAACAAATCACCATCCTGTTCCTTGATGAAAAGAGTACAGTCGATAAGACCCCGGTGAAAACCGTTCTCTAGCAGATAAGTAGATAAGGTTGCGTACCAAGCTATCGGTGCTTGATGTAATCCATAGAGAGCTTTGTTCAGCAACCAAACCTGATCGGGATGGATAGGATCTTCAAAACCAGGAGGCTGCTCGACATAAACCTCTTCTTCAACGATACCATGAAGGAATGCACTTTTAACGTCCATCTGAAAGACTATGAATCCTTTGAATGAAGCATAAGTCAGAAAGATCCGAATAGCCTCCAGACGTGCAACAGGTGCATAAACCTCATTGTAATCAATGCCTTCGATTTGACGAAAGCCCTGAACAACCAATCTCGCCTTGTTGCGAATGACCACTCCACGATCATCCTTTTTGCATTTGTATACCCAACGAGTACCAATTTTCTTGTAATTGTCGGGTTTCTCAACAAGTCTCCAGACACCCAGTTTCTGGAACTGTTGGAGTTCCTCTTGCATCGCTTCCACCCAAGAATTATCTTTAAGAGCTTCTTTCCAAGTTCTTTGTTCCTCTTGCGAAACATAACATGCAAAGGACCAATCATTCTGCTCTCCAGATTCTCTAATAGCTGAATACAACCCAACATATTGGTTGTTTCTCAGCTGACCACGCGTCTGCACTCCAGTAGTAACATCTCCAATAATATTCTGCTGTGGGTGGGTATCATGAATCCTCGTTTCCGGAACATCAAGAACACGAGTATTGATACCCAAATTGTTGAAATTAAGATCGACAACCAATTCAACGCCTGGAATAAGAGTAGAAGTGGAAGCATTTCCTTCAGCAGTATCTGTATTCTGCACATGAGTAGTAGCTTCAGAAGCAACCTTAATAGGAGCAGCTGGGGCTGAAGAGCCTTCAGTTGCATCGTGGAATTCATCATCTTCCGACGACACATTATAATCATCCGTAGCATCTTCAAAATTCTCATTACTAACAATGTTGTTAACCGAGGTAGAAGCTTGAGGGGTAACAACTATTGGTCGAACCAATGACGAGTCAACAGCATTATCGCTTTCAAGCAACATTTGTGCTGCAGCAGACGCCTCATCAAAGGTTGGCAGATTAAAGGAGTTGAACAGGCCATCATAATCGAACATCCACGGATCACCCGGAGCTTTTACTGAATCAGTATACCGTTGAACCTTGACTTTACCCCATAGCTCGATCTTTTTGGTTGTTAAATTCCAGACACCGGGAATTTGGAGAAGCATATCCAAGGAAGAAACCTTTGATAGCTTTTGCGCCAAACTTACCGTCTGGATCAATCATAGTACATGGGCCTCCGAAAGGTTCTAAGTAGGAGAGGTCCGGTTTCCTTCTGTGCAATAGTTTGAAACATGTCTTGTCGTGCCTCTTGACTGTAAGAACTCTGTTCAATGTATAGCATGCAGTAGCCACAGCCCCCCCCCCAGAACTGAACGGGAAGTTTCGACTCTACCAACATCGTTCTAGCAGTCTCTATAATTGTCCGATTCTTCCTCTCCGTGACACCATTCTGTTGTGGAGTGTAACGAGAGCTGTACTCATGAAGAATACCCTTTGACGTACAGAACTCATCCATAACATGATTTTTGAACTCGGTGCCATTATCACTGCGGATCCTCTTCACTTTCAAAGTATATAGATTTTCAAGAAGAGTAAGAAGATTATTGAGGATTTCAGGAGTATCACTCTTGTGTGCCATAACCGATACCCAAGAAAATCTGGAGTAGTCATCAGTAACTACTAGACAATAAGCATCACCAAAGGTTGTCTTATGTTTCATAGGTCTGAAAAGGTCCATATGAAGACGTTCCAAAGGCATACTAACAGTGTTGACTTTCTTCAGCGGGTGAGATTTCTTCGTTTGTTTCCCTTTCTGGCACGAAACACATACATCTTGTAAATGAAAATTTTTAACAGGCACATCATTCACCAGATTGTTCTTCACCAAATGGTTCATTTTCCTTAGGTGAATGTGCCCCATTCGTCTGTGCCAAGAAATAGACTCCTTCTCTGTGGCCTTGGAGACAAAACACGTTGTAGGACCGAGTTTCGTGACCGAAACCGTGATTCTTGTGATTATGTTCAAAGACGGAAGAGATTAGCAATGATAAACAAACAACTTTGTATTAATCCGGTAGTAAAACGTTACAAATCGGCCCGATTACATGATAACCGAACTAATACCAAAGGAGTATACATTCCGGGAGAGATCAAGTGGTGATCTCTCCCCGGGTGAGGTCTCAAACCTTCTCTCACTCTCTTGGTCTTGCAAATGACAAAGTGTTGGTATTTATACCCAACACAGGTTGTATGGTCGAAGGATCCAACTGATTGATCGATAGATCATCTGTCGATCATCCAGCTATCGAAAGATACACATATACCTCGAAGGATGACATATCCTTCGAGGTCCATCTTCATCTATCGATGGATATCTTTCGAGCTCATCATCGAAGGATCTAAGTTATCCTTCGATGACCATCCTTCGACCCCAAACATTATACAACCATAATCTAACTGTTTGTCTAGCAAAACCCACACGGTCAACCGAATAACCCTCTCGTTTGACCACTTCAAACGAGCGGGTCTATACACGTTCGATAGACCGTTTCACTAACTATTACAAATTCAGCGTAAAATAAAACTAATCCTATTCGACAAGCATCGGACACAAATCTGCATCAACAAATTCCCCCTTGTCCGTTGCTGTCGAATGCTGAAAATGCAACTGCAATCGATCTTCAGTCAAGTATTCATCTTCTCTGTGTTAACAAATTCCCCCTTGACCGATGATCCAGGTAAGTAGTATCTTGACGCTCCTTGTAAAATATTTCCCCCTTAAAGTACGCGTATCCGTGTTGGGTGTTGTGCAATTTCCTCAATTGACCGATCTTCCGCTGATCTTCCAATACTCCAACCGGCATTTGATAAGGGTTCCAATCTTTAAGAACTGCATCAAGTCTTGATCTTGTCATAAGAACTCTGTTTCATACAAGCATACTACATTGATAGAGATTTCTGGTGAACTGTCTTCTGTAAATCGTCTTTGTGGAATCGACCAAGTAATGCACTTTAATCTTCAGCATCAACACTCAGGAAAGTCAGCTAGACCAAGTGTATCCCTTGCAAGCTCAACCAGCATGCTTAGTTGAACTACATCCAGATCTCATTGTCTCGCCTTTGTGAAGTTGACCACGTAATGCACTACGGATCTTCAGCATCAGTACTCAGGAAGTCAGCTAGACCAAGTACATCGTTTGCAAACTCAACGAATTGAGTTACCCCCAGATCCCTGTAAAATCCCAAGGAAACATCAAACCCAAAACCGAATCCTGCAGGTCTTCAGTCTTGAACTATCAGCTTTCAGAAAGATTCCCCAGGTCTTCAGTGAACAGCGCTTTTGTAACTACTGTAGACTTTAGAAACCTGTATTTTTCCGTGCAAAACCCTTCACGCTGGCTGGAGAATTAATTAAAATCCTCAAATATGTGTATGTGCAAAACATTCCACGCCGAACCGTTTGTATCACCAGAAAATCACAAACTCTACCACCTGTGATTGCGTTTAGAAATTTTACCGAAGAAATTCAACATACGAAATTTTTATTCCCCTTATTTCTTTGGTAAGATTTCTAAACCTTAACAGATTCTCTCCACTTCAAAGAAACTGTCGTCAAATGTTCACCAGTTCCCCCCACTAAGCGGAACTGTCATCAATCTCCGTTGAATGTTCTTGGTTTTTCGAAAAATCACGAAAACGAATTTCTTCTTTGCATATGCTAGTTGAATAAGAACGTCCCCTAGTACCCCGTAGGATCCGACTTGTATCCCTCCAAAGACTTTGTGAACTCGTTAGGACCGGTGTTGACATTCTAGGTTCATTCATTCGTTACCAAATGCGAGAATATGACAATAAACAAAAAGGATTTCTTCGTTGCATATTCTAGTTGATAAAGCAATATCGCCTAGTACCCCATCGGATCCGACTTGTATCCCTCCAAAGACTTTGTGAACTCGTTAGGACCGGTGTTGGCGTTCAAGGTTCATACGTTCGTCTTCAAATGCGAGAATATGACAAATAACAAAATGCTTTCGAACATTTTCGAATAACCGATAACAATCATAAACAATCGACGTGCGGAAGTGAACATACCGTTCTCGTTTTTGGTTTTTTGGCCCATAATAGTCGCGTCACCATTTTTGACATTTTCATCGGTAACCGTGACTACCCCACATTTTTCAAACATCAAGTTTTCATCATCTTCATCATTTCGCGCGCTCCCAAAACCCGTACGTATTTGACGTTGACATTTAGAGGCACGGTTCAAATAAACTTCGCGAATACTCGACCCCACTTTGCAAATCACGAACAGAGACAGGTCCACGACTCCAAGTCTCATCTTAAAACATTTGTTCCAATGCCTACGAAAAATAACTGATTGATGGATCGGGCTCCAATATTAAAACCCACTCCAATCAAAAATGATGCAAGCCCAAACTAGCGACAATAGTTAAAGAAGCCCAACTGCCGAATAACCTGGCCTAATAATTCAATTGTGAAATATTTGATCCACTAAAAATGTGAATGAATTTTGTGAGTGTGATAATTGGCCCAATCGGTGCACATGCCCAAACCGAAAATTCACTGGCCCAAACTTCCAAAACAAATTGCATTTCTTACCAAGTGGGCCTAACAAAAAAGGAAACCTAGCTGCAACCACATGATCTGTCGACATCATCTTATATATATATTTTTTTTTTTACTTTACAGCTGCCAACAACTGGTCATTTACTCCTCTGCGATTCAACTTATATCCAAAATCCCCAAATACTCCTTCAATCTCACTCTTTGTTTCTTTCTCGATGAACAAACTCAAACCCAAAAAAAATTATCAGACATCTTCCCTGTGATTCCACGAAGATCAATCAGCAGCAACATCAGACTTTCAATCCTCTTCTTCTTCGATTAACAGCAAAGCAGCAGCAGCTAGATAAACATCAAACCCCCAATCTTTGCGAAGAGGCTGCTGTTGCTATGTGGTTGCAGAACAGGCAGCCCAAAAACATCACAGCCAGCTGCTGTCTTCTGTTACCGGAAACTTTATTGCAGAAACACTCAGCCGACAATAACATACTTCTTCTTCTCCTCGATTAACAAACATCAGAACAATCGTAACCCCTGTTGTAGGTTTCCTCGAAGGATCATCTACGAAGGATCATCTTTCGAGGAATCATCGTTCGATACATATGTTGGATCCTTCGAACTGTCTGATCTTTCGAAGTTGTTCATCTTTCGAAACATATGTTGGATCCTTCGAACTGTCTGATCTTTCGAAGTTGTTCATCTTTCGAAACATATGTTGGATCCTTCGAACTGTCTGTTTGATCTTTCGAGCACCCTTACATCTTTCGGGGTATGAAGAAACCCTAGTTTCTTTAAGCGCCGCCAAGAACATCAAGAACACATCGACTGTTCTTATGCAGATCTGGACGAAAACACTGTATTTTTGATATGTTGATGATGATAACTTGATTATATAGGTGAAAAACATAAAACCGAACACTCGTTTCAGCACAGATCTGAATATTCGGGTCCAAATCTGTCTTTTTCTCCATTTTCACCATTTTTAGATCTTGAACAAAAATCACGAAAATCACAGATCTAGAGCACATGTGACTTAGTAAACGGTTAGATTTACTAAATCGGGCACCATGGCTCTGATACCAATTGTAGGACCGAGTTTCGTGACCGAAACCGTGATTCTTGTGATTATGTTCAAAGACGGAAGAGATTAGCAATGATAAACAAACAACTTTGTATTAATCCGGTAGTAAAACGTTACAAATCGGCCCGATTACATGATAACCGAACTAATACCAAAGGAGTATACATTCCGGGAGAGATCAAGTGGTGATCTCTCCCCGGGTGAGGTCTCAAACCTTCTCTCACTCTCTTGGTCTTGCAAATGACAAAGTGTTGGTATTTATACCCAACACAGGTTGTATGGTCGAAGGATCCAACTGATTGATCGATAGATCATCTGTCGATCATCCAGCTATCGAAAGATACACATATACCTCGAAGGATGACATATCCTTCGAGGTCCATCTTCATCTATCGATGGATATCTTTCGAGCTCATCATCGAAGGATCTAAGTTATCCTTCGATGACCATCCTTCGACCCCAAACATTATACAACCATAATCTAACTGTTTGTCTAGCAAAACCCACACGGTCAACCGAATAACCCTCTCGTTTGACCACTTCAAACGAGCGGGTCTATACACGTTCGATAGACCGTTTCACTAACTATTACAAATTCAGCGTAAAATAAAACTAATCCTATTCGACAAGCATCGGACACAAATCTGCATCAACACACGTGACCTGTGTAGAAGTCATAATCGCCTAGCTCATGTCAAGGATATAAAGATCATTAATCCTTGGAGCCTTCAAGAGAATCCATTCTTTCGGAATTTTGAATCCGGGCTTCAGCACGTAACAACCGGCATCATCAAAATGCACGGTGAATTTCTTATCACAGATTTGCGACACAGACAGAAGATTGTGATCAATTTGTCGGACATAATTGATCCTGTCGAAACTCACTATACCATTGGAGATCATACCCTCTCCAGTGATGTATCCGCCCTTGTCTCCAGCAAACACGACATAACCTCCTCTAATGTCTTTCACATCATACAGAAGTCGTAAGTCGTCTGTCATGTGCCGAGATGCTCCACTATCAACAATCCAATGACTATTAATAGTTCCTCCTGGAACACCCTGCACATTTCATCCAACGATTAGTTGAGGATGGGGACCCAAGCCTTAGTAGTCTTGGGTCGTCCCTGAGCATCACGAAATGTGAGTTCCCTTATAACAGATTTGACTTCAGATTTTAAAGCCTTTTCTAATTTCTTAACATTTTGACGTCGTTGTTTCATTTCTTGTTCCTTAACAGTTCGTTTATCATGTTTTGGTAAAACAGGACGACGTTGTGGGTGATCCTTTTCAGGTGGGGCTTTTTCAACAAATTTTTCTTTGGGAGTATTTGTACAATTTTTAATGATATGTCCAAACTCCCCACACTTAAAACATGTTCTCCTTTCAACAAACTTAGGAGATCCAGATTGACGAACAGATGTCGAACCTGTAGAACCCGAGGTACTCGCTCTTTCATCCCACCCATTTGTGTGTTGGGTGTAATGATTTTGATTATTACGTTTTAAAATTTTAATCTTTTGAACAAAATCAATGTTTGATTTGTTTTCAAAGGTTTCCACCTTGTCAGTACCCTTGGATGATACAAATTTGACATCCGTTTCTTTCTTCTTAAAACGAGCTCCCTTTGGTTCTACCTTTGGTTATGAAACCTTAGGTTTTGGAGCTCGCTGTTCTTTCTGTTTACCCTTAAGAGAGACAGGTTGTTGCTTAGTCAGTAATTTTTGGTTTCCAAATTGTTTCCTCACTTCAGCTTTTGGAATAGGATCACATTGAGTTACGAAAACTCTCGGGATCACTTTTCCCAAAAACTTACTTGTATTATCTTCAAACACTTTATCAATCAGAGATTGATTGACGTTTTTTATTGGAAAATCCTTGTTTGAATAAATTTTGTTAGCACCGACTAGAGTGTACAACACGTTATCACTCTTAACAGTAGACCCTTTCATCTCAATGATAGGATTCATCTCTTGCTTAACAGTAGAGTGCACAGCAGGAGTAGGAGGATCACACATAATGTAATTCTCAATTGGAATGTCTACTCCTTTCTTGTCATCAATAGATGAATCCGTATCACTGTCATCTAATTCTTCATCTGACGAATCATAGTCCTCAATAGTTGGAGGGCTTTGTTCCGTAACAGATGGCTTCTCTTTTCTTTCAGATGAGCCCTCCGATGAATTGTCCGTTTTGAAACCTAAACCAGTTGTAACATCCTCATAATCGAGAGGTACAGATGGCTCAAAACGAGGCATTTCTTCCTCATCGGGCATCTTGGTATAGTCGTGTCTCAAAGGGGGTGGACACTTCCTATAACCAACGCCTTTAACGTTTCCCTTTAGTTTTTGAACGTCAATGATGTGATCAAGCACATATTGGGAGTTAGAATAACTCTCCAATTTGAGCTTGATCGCTTCATATTAACACTTGGTCACGGCTAGCTCTTTCTTGGTTTCCTCAATGATATTAATGTAGTTATTAATACCAATTTGTTTGTTGAAAACAGTTTTTGTTAATTCGGAAACACTTTTCTTTTGGGTTTCAATAACTGTTTTAAACTCCTTTTCATTGCGAGCTAAGGCCATGTTTGCCTCTTTGCAACTTGACAATTCAACAACTAAACTTTGATTGTGACTGTGAACCGTCTCTGAGTCACATTTCAATTTAGCACATTCATGTTTTAACTTAGCACAATCACTACAAATGCTAGGAGTGGGAGTATCAGAATTTACCTGACTTGAAGAGGCCGCGACATTAACCATAAAGGCTGTCTGATAAGAGAAAGATCCGTCTTCAGAAAAGAACGTCTCCATCTCCTTTGAAGCAATATCAGCCTTCTTGATCAGAATAGATTTCTGACTCTTTAACTCCTCAGCTTCTTCTGTTAACAAACTTTCAACATCAGAATCTACACCCTCCTTTACATCCGATTCTGAACAATCATCTCCAACACTCGAGACTTCCTCATCCGAACTGCCACTGTAACCCGAGCTGTCATCACTCTCGGAGAACTCTTCCTTAAGCACATGCTTGATGTGATTGATAATCTTGGCATAGCATGCATGTCCTCCTGCCAAACTGTACGGACCAGTCACACCCTTCATCAGCTTGGACAACTAATGCACGTGTGGTGTTAGAAGGACCCGATTGGTTTGAGTTGGTGGTGTTGGGCTGGTTGTTGACAGTTACTATCCCTCTCTCCTGGTTAGCTTGATTCTGGTTCTGGTTGGAAGTACTTGTTTGATTCCTGAAGGGATTTTGATTAGTTTGTTTGCTCGGTCGGGTGCACTCACGTTTGAAGTGCCCCTTTTCTCCACAGTTAAAGCACGTGACAGCATCTTTGTCAAACCCGTACTTTGTATCCCTTTTGCTTTCCAAACTTGTCTTCCCTGTTCGGTTCATATAATCCTTTGCCCGTCTAACCACACTGGCGAATGCCCACTTAATATCCAAAAGCTCCATTTCATCCCTATCAATCTGTTGATAATCTTCATTTGTCAAATTTATGTTTCCGATCTGACCAGCAACCAACCCACAGTAAGCGTTGACCATTGTACTAAGAAGTTCCATGTGTTCCTTGGCAACTTCTATGTTAACCTTGGGAAGGTTTGAAGTATCGACTCTGGTGGTATTGGGGTTCTGTGGTTGAGGAAAGTTGTTACCATAGAAGGCTTGTTGTTGTTGAGGTGGAGGGGTAACGACTGGTGGTTGTGGAATACCGAAATAGGCTCTAGGATCAAATTGAGGTTGAGCTTGAGGTTGGGGTTGTGATTGAGGTTGTGGTTGAGATACAGCGGCTTGTGGAATACCGAAATAGGTACTCGGATCGAATTGGGGCTGTGATTGGGCTTGAGGTTGTGCAGCAGGTTGTGTTTGAGGAAACCAGGCACTTGGATCGAAAGTCTGACCATATGGCATTTGAGCACTTGTATTGGACACAAAGGCCGTTTGTATCTTTGGCTGTTGACTTGAACTTGCAGTAGGATTAGCAGGATTGATCCCTCCAAAGTACATTTCTGGATTTTGAGGGACTGAAATTCGTTTCGCTTTCCGGATTTCTTCTTCGTTTTTATTCGCCAGCTTTTGAACGAATTCATAGATACTGACAGTATCTAAGACACCTGTATGCTTTAACAGTTCAATAAACGGGCTCCACTTCGGTGGTAGAGCATAAGCAAGCCTTGCTACCATTTCTTGTGGAGTTACAATAACTTGGTAAGAAAACATTTCACTTGTCAGATGATAAAACCGAGTTGTCATATCACTTAAAGTTTCTTTTTCAATAAACACAAACGCTTCAAACTCCTTTTTCAATAAATCATGGCGAGTTTTCCTTGTCGCCACATTCCCTTCTCCTCGTGTAACAAGGATGTCCCACAAAGCTTTTGTTGTAGTACAATAAGAGAATTAATGATATATGTCTTTGTGGAGCGCTTGCGTGAGTATAGCAAACGCCTTCTTCTCTAAATCGTACGCTTTCTTGTTTTGTTCAGTCATAGTCGCCAATGTTGCGGGATTTGAACCTGCTTCTTCAAGAGCCATGTTATATGTTGTAGTGAAACTTATCCAAAGTTCGGTGTTTTGCCCTAAAATGTACGTATGGAAACGACCTTTCCAAGATGGAAAGTCGTTCATGTGGTTGAGCTTTGGAGGACGGTTATTACTACCCGTTTTACTTTCGCTTAGTAACAGGTTTTGAATGTTTTGGTTCCGGTTAGCTAAACACGCCCACTGACTTCCTGAAATCTGTTGTCGGGGCATCATTGCTTTTACCCACGCCTCTGCGGAGGTTGGATCTATAGCCTTACTCGAGCTACTGCTCCAATCCCAAGGACTCGTGCTCATGATTGATATTAGAACAACTGTACCTGATTAAACACTTGAAAAGAGAATGTTAAGATATGTTTGCAAAGCTTCTGTTTAAAATCACAAGGATGTTTGACGAAATCCTGTCTGACGAACTCAGAGATTTCGTCCAAAACAACTTTTGACGAAAATAGTGATTTCGTCCAAGACACACCTTTGACGAAATTAAAGATTTCGTCCAGAACCAATTTTGACGAAAATAGTGATTTCATCACAGTGATTTCGTCCAGAACCACTTTTGACGAAAATAGTGATTTCGTCCAAGTGTAATTTCATCGACAGTCTGTAAGATATTTTCCAAAATAACAGATCAAATCTTTCTGACACAAAGTTGGTGACACTATTTCAACACAGCATGCTTTATCTGATTTTGAAGCTTCTTTTTCTCAACAACCCATCATCACACATGTACACAATGTCAACATAATATATTATAATTGACAAACACCTTGATTCAAACAATAAGCAGATCAAATACACATGTAAGATAAGAACAGTTTGAATATTGAAGAACACACATGAAGAATCCGGCCAAAGTTTTCACGGGAGAAACTTACCCAAACACAATTTTGCTAAAATTTTCAACAAAAACCAAATGTTAACATGTGGCCATGCAAAATAATAAGGTTTTCAATAAAATTTCTGGCAAAACAACACTTCAAACACTGATTTTCAGTAAATATTTCCAGAAAATATGAATTTTTAAGAACACAAACTGAAAAAAGTTAAGAACACACTTGTTTCAAACAATCACAATGTTTGGTTTTAAACAAGGAAAAGAGCCAAAGCTCTGATACCACTTGTAGGTCCGTTTTTCCCGGAGGATCCGATACGAAACCTATCCTTGTTTATCACAAACACTATTATGGGTGCGGAATCCCCGTAAAGGTGCAAACCAAACAAATGTAAAGCGGATAACACAAACAGATAATCAAAGATTCACTTGGATTATAAGGATGAGAACAAACTGCAAACACATACACACAATGCTTGACGATAAACTCTCAGTTTCTCTCTATGCTCTCATAAACTAAACTGTGAAACATACTCAGTATATATACTGTCCTTTGACGAAATCCCTTTGGACGAAAACCATGTGTGACGAAATCAGGAATTTCGCCACACACACATATTGACGAAGACAAGGGGATTTCGTCATGATGATTCATGACGAAATAGGATTTCGTCATGAGCAAACTAAGACTAGGTATACCAAGTAGGATAAACATAATGCACACTAGCATTAGGTTAAGATGCAAATACAAAGACAAGACGGCATACCAAGTAGGATAGGATGATATCCGACTAGGTAGACATAACAGAACATACAGACTCGATAACAAAAGACCGTTTAACATACAACAAAACAAGACAAGTTACAGACACATAAATGCACTAACAATTTTATGTCCGTGTTCGTTTGTTAAGAAAATGAACTTGTTCGTGTTTGTTAATTTAGGCAACGGACAAAAACGAACGTTGATGAACACAAATGAGCACAAAATGAACACAAACAAGCATTCATGAACACAATATATAATACACTGACTTTATATTTTATTTATCGGAATTTTGAAGTATTTAAATAAATATAAAAAACTAAAAACACTAATGAATTATCGAACACAAATGAACATGTTACCAAACGTTCAAGAACATAAATGAACGAACGTGGCCTCTGTTTATGTTCGTTCATTTAACTAAACGAACAGAATTTCTTGTTCATGTTTGTTTGTTTAATAAATGAACAAACACAAACAAACTTCCCGTTGAACGGTTCACGAATTGTTCGCCAAATGTTTGGTTCATTTGCATTGTTTATCGGATCTGTATTGTCATCGTTTGAAACCCTAGTCGATGTTATCTTCAGGTATTCGTAACACCATGCAACCGAATCCATTGCCACCGGAGATAGCCCTCCTTGTGTTGCCAGAAGCTATACTACCATTGTTGAGGGTGTTGTTGCCCTTAACTGCCACTACAGGATATGGCCACCGAAAAACTTTGTCTACTCACGCAAACACACTCTCTCTAAATTGCAGGTTTGAGGGAGAATGGGGTGTTTGGATGAAAACGGAATTAGGGTTTTTGTAAAGTTTTTTTTTTTTTACCAAATAAGCAGTCCACGTCGTCACAAACTCAACGGTTCAGTTAGTATTGCCATGGGAAAATACATTCAAGAGTAAAATGCACGGATGCTCCCTGTGGTTTTGTAAAATAACACCTATAGTCCCTAACTTTTGGAAATTACAGGTATGCTTCATGTGGTTTGCTCGTTTGTTACTCGGATAGTCCCTGAAGTGGATGGAGGTTAGTTTTCCTAGTTAAGTGGATGTGAAATGACTTATTTACTCTCAATAATAAAACAAAACAAACTAATTAAATATTAGATTATATATTTGTTCCTCTGCTCTTCCAGGTCAATCATCATCATCATCTAGTCATCATCATCATCTCAATTCAAAAACCCCGATCAAACAAACCACTAATTCATACCAAAGTAAATAGAAACCTAATTTGTAAACACGAACCTGATAAGCAAGCAAACTCGATGAAGCCCCAAAGCAAACTCGACCCAAATAAACTCATGGCAATTCTTAGGTGTTGTTTGTTTTTGCAGACATAAACTGTCTGCAAGCTGATTTCATCTATTTTCATGTCTGTAACTGAAGATGTAGTCTGAAGCTCTTCAAGCTGAAAATATAAGACTGTTTGTTTTTTATAAATTGATATTGTCTGTACAAACTACATGAACTTTGTTTTATTTTCCAAATCAAAACATCCTAAACCAATTACCTTAACTACACATTCAACATCCAAAATGTGGAACCCAATTCCCCAAATTCCCAAAACATAGATCAAACTAAACTTAATTCACATTCCAAAATGTGTGTGTTTATGTTTCAAAAAGCTATACCTAAAACTCACTAACATAACCAAATAACCTATTGATTTTAAGTAACAAACGAATCTAAATCAATCTCACAACAAAATTAGGGCAAATCAACAACATACAGATCACAAAACAAATCAACAAAAACTTCACAAAATCAAATTGTACCTGCTTATGGCAAGAAGGAAACGTAATATTACCGGCGTGAACCAGAGGCTTAATGATCTCTCTACTAACCTCTCTCCACCGCTTACACACACATCCACACGCCACCACATTTCGGCGGAGCGGCCACCGATCATCGTTCGCTTCCACTCGCCGGGTTATCACTCCTAAAAGCTCCGGCAATATGTTAGACCAGCAAACTCCGCCATTGTGGTCGCCGTGCGGATCAGCAATGCTGATTTCCGACGAGTTTGATAGGCTTATTGAATCCTTTAGTCGGATGCTGGCTCGCCGTGATAGAAACATCGATGATGATGATGTTGAAGGTTGATGGCAGCCGCGACGGTGGTGGAGGTCGACTGAGGCGACGGCCGGCGCCGGTAGCCTTACAGCAGTGGTGGTGGTCCAGTTTTGAGGGAGGAGGGTTTTTTGTGAAGATGAGAGAGGGGGGTTTTTTGTGAAGATGTTTGAAGAAAGAGTGTCATAGTTTTTTTTAAGATTGAAAAAGCCATTTTCAGATCCGTTTATAAAAAAAAAACAAATAGTCTTCAAGGGTAACGTCTGCGCGCCCCCTGCAGACATCAGCTCCCTTGAAGATGTTTGAAGAAAAAACAAACACCCCCTTAGTGATGACGATGAAGCCCCCAATTAAACTCAACCCAAATAAACGCAATCGTTATTTTTATCCATCATTTCGTGACCAAATTGAAGCATAACAAGGGGAAACTCTGTGAAATCGGACTCCGAGGTAGTGGTCGTCTGATTGTATGTGAAATTGGACGACGGCGATGGGTGATGGTAGTGGTCGTCTGATTGTATGTGAAATTGGACGCGTGTAATGTGCTTTTTATCTACGTTTTCAAGTAAAAAAGCAACATGCCGCAACATGCGGGTGATTCCACAAATTTTTAATTCATTTTCATATATTTAAAACTTTTTTGTATATTCTTTTTAAAAGGTTTATATTTTAGGGGCCCGTATTCTAACTTCGCATAGAGCCCACAAATTTTCAAAGACGGCCCTGTCACCTCCACTATAACCCCCGCCGACTCCTCCTCCTCCTCCACCATCACCCCACCGCTTGCCACCTCCACCCCCTCCACCAACCACCGTCGCCTGTCGTCTCCTCCACCATAACCCCGCCTCCTGTCACCACCTCCATCACCAATCCATCGCCCCCACCCACAAAGATTCAACAAATCTTGAATCCCACTAAAGCTTCCATCTTTTCTTACACTTATTAAGGTAATACACAACAGGGTCAACCATATCTGTTATTCTAGGGTAGTTGTGCAATTTGGGGTTTTAAAGATTTTCAAAGGGTTTGTTTAATGAAAAGAATTAAAACTAATTGGTGTGTTGGATTTGGATAAAGTTTGAATCTTTGTATGATTTTTGAACAATGGGTTGAATGTAAATGATGGGTTTGTATTGAGAACTGATGAAGAAGCCATTGATGGGTGTTTTTGAATCTTTGAAGAACAGAACACCCACTTTGGAGTTGTTGAACAAGAAGAAAGAATATGCTATGATGTTTAAGGAATAATAATTTGGGGAAGAAACAAGATAAATGAAAGATGGATTTAGAATACTATGGATTAATAATAATGGAGGCGTTTTTCCGGCAGGGTGAGATGGTGGTGGTGAAGATTGGGGAAGATGTAGAGGGTGGGGTGGGTGGTGGGTCCCCTCATAAATTTTTGAATATTAATTATATTTCTTTTAAATTTTTAGTTATTTATTTAAGGGTAAGGGTATTTAGGTCAATTCACACCACTTAGCTGAAAAAACTAATCTACATCCGCTTTAGGGACTATCCGAGAACGAGTGTGCAAAAGTTGTGGACTATAGCTGTAATTTTAGAAGAGTATATACTATAGGTAAAATCTGAGCAAACCATAGGAACTATCCGAACATTTTTCTCTAAAATTGATTAAAGAAACAAAAAAAAATATAAAGAAAAATGCGTGGATAGTCCATGTGGTTTGCCACTATTTTACTTTTAATCCCATATTTTCTAAAATTATATGTATGTTTCCTGTGGTTTGCTTGGTTATTACTCGAATAATCCCTTGAGTGGATGATTATTAGTTTTCTCTGTTAGTCCACGTAAAATTGACTAAATTACCATTACTAATTTTGAACCAATGAACTTGATTTTGTTTTTCTTTAATAATATAAAGTGGTGTTTTTGTAATTTGGTATGCACTTAACTAAGAATTATCCGAGTAACAATCGATCAAATTAAAAGACGTAATTTAAGAAAGTTGAGGATTAAACGTGAAATATGACAAACCACATGTATTAATATCCAGACTTTTTCCTTATATTAAACTACACATTGTTCCTTCACACACTTCCGTCGTGTTCTACCGCCGGAGACATTTTCACCCGCCGGAACCTTCTCATCATCGCCGTATAACATTCTGAAGATCACAACCAACAACTGCAGGTTTGTTTCATCCTTTTAACTTCAATACACATGCCCTAATTTTCCTTATTTGTTCATGAAAATTTCCTACAATATTCAACGGAGCTCGATTTGATTTTGTAGTCACATTCATTTGCTGAAATTCGGTGCATTTGTTAACAATATATGCTGTAAATAATGATGTATGTGTGTTTATTTGTTAGAAAAAGTTTTATATGGTTTTGCATTTGCTAAAGTAGAATTTAGGTTTCAGTTACACATATAATGTTGTTTGATGCGTGTGAAATCAGTGTATTGTTTAGGTTATTTACTGGATTATTGATATTTGATAGTGAGCATTGAGAGAGGTTAGAAATGATGATCATATGGTGTGTTTGTAGTTCTAGGGTTTTCGATAAAAATTTTGAATACCGAACGTTGAACTTGTTCGGCGGGAAGTTCGTTTATGTTCGTTTATTTAATAAACGAACGAACACGAACAAAAAAATTTGTTCGTTTAATTAAATGAACGAACATGAACTTATGTTCGTTTATTTAATAAACGAACGAACACGAACAAAAAAATTTGTTCGTTTAATTAAATGAACGAACATGAACACACCTTGTGTTCGTTCATTTATGTTCGTGAACATTCTTTTATGTTCGTGAACGTTCGTTTATGATCGTTTAAATTTTAATAAATACATAAATAGTTATATTTAAATAAATATTAGGTTTTATAACTAGTTATATAAAAATAACTAATTCGTATATCTATGAACACTCTTATTTAGATGTGTTTTCGGATGAAATGTAATATATTAGACTTGTTTTTTATCAAATTTGTTCAGTGAAATTTTTTTTGTGTTTGTTTATGTTCGTGAACTGTTCGTTTAGGCTTTAAACGAACGAACACGAACATGCCTGATTTCTTAATGAACGAACACGAACAAAAAAATGTGTTCGATTAAATGTTCGTGTTCGTGTTCGGTTAAAGGTAAATGAACGAACACGAACATGCCTATGTTCGTGTTCGTTCGGTTCGTTTACATGCCTAGTTTTGAAGTTTTGCCCTAAATTATAGGGATTGTGTTGAGATGGGGGATTTACGAAACAAGTCAACAAAAGAAAAAACTGTGAAGAAGTCGAAACAAAGTTCAGAAGATGTGAATGAAGAGAAGAAAACCGAAAAGCGGAATTCAGATGTTGTTGGTGGTAGGAAAAGGAAGAGATATGATGCTTATAAGGCTTTGTTCAAATCTCAACGAATAAGAACTGAATCAGGTGCTTACGGTTATTTTGCCTTACTATTTTTAAGGAAAAATTACAAATTTTGTCCTTTATCTTAATACCATTTATCAGGCGGTGTCCTTTTTAACGAATTTTGACAAGTATTGCCTTTTACAAGGAATTTTGTTGCATGCTTTGTCCTTTAGGCTTAACCCAGTTAGATTTTCTTGTTAAATCTTGTCACCAAAGGGTATTTTAGTCTTTTTACCCATTTATTTAATATTATTTAAAAGAATAAAAAAATATTTTAGGGTGACTCTTGAAATAAATGGGTAAAAAGACTAAAATACCCTTGGGTGACAAGATTTAACAAGAAAATCTAACTGGGTTAAGCCTAAAGGACAAAACGTGCAACAAAATTCCTTGTAAAGGGCAAAACTTGTCAAAATTCGTTAAAAAGGACACCGCCTGATAAGTGGTATTAAGATAAATGACAAAACTTGTAATTTTTCCTATTTTTAATCATGCTATCTTATAAGATAATTTGTTTTTCAATAAATGGTAGTTACAGTATGTTCCACAAGGGCAGAGGTTGTTCATGACGATATAGTTGAGCAGATACTGATACGATTAGATGTGAAGAATCTGATCCGTTGCAAAAGAGTGTGTAAGTCATGGCACTCATTAATCACAAGTCCAGGTTTCGTTAACCGTCATCTGAACCGTAGTTACAACAAAGATTGCTACAACAATGAGATCGGACACAGAAGAATAAGTTCAAAAGATCATCATCTTATCGGTTCTTCAAATGGCTTGGTAGTTGTATGCAACTCTCCTTATATTTATTCAGTAGGCAATCCGTTGACCAGAGAGGTAACACAGCTCAGACCTCCCCCTTGTATTCCTTCACCGTTATTATGTTGGGGTTTTGGTCACGATCCAGCCAATGATGATTACGCGGTTCTCGTTGGGGCCCGCGCTGGCGAAAACGAGAATGAGAATCCAACAAGTTTTCAAGTTCAACTGCAAGTGTTGAGGTTGAGTACAAATGTTTGGAAAGTTGTTGGAGAAGTGAAGTATACATTTATTACTAACGCGGGTATTTTATGCAATGGCGCGCTTCACTGGATCGTAGAAGATCAAAACCGGAAGATATTAATTATTTCTTATGATTTATCTCAAGAGGTGTTTAAAGAAGTCCATCAACCTGATGATCCAAGATATAAATGTGGTTCTAGTAGCCGCTTGGGGATTGTTAAAGGATGTCTATGCGTGTATGCAGGAGTCATGAATTCTTTTATATGGTTGATGAAGGAGTACAATGTAAAAGAGTCGTGGGAACTGCTACCACGTGGTCGTGAGATGAAGTATGACATTGTTCACTACTTGAGATCACCGAAGCGGGAGAGTTTATTTCGTATTGATGAATCATGCTTTTCTGGTACTTCGGAATATATATGTGTCCCTATGAAACATATTGATGACCCTGTATTTATGCAGAGTCTTGTATCTCCATATGTTAATCGGAAGCCGGAGGAAAAAACAGAGGCAACTAGGCAAGTAATAGCAATGGGTTTACAAACTTCGTTGCCTTCGGTTTATTATGATTCATCATTTCTGTTGAATTTCTCTGCATTTAATCTAGGAGGTCCTTCTGGTCATGATCCAAGTGCCTGAGTTTGATGCTAGCGGTATGTATGAACGTATGATTATATCTTCGTGTACTTTCTTTCTAGTATCTTGTCAATGATTTTTTTGCAGCATTTGTTCTCAATGTATTTCAATAACTTGCGATTCTTGGGGTATACGCATTTACTTTCTTCTTTTTTCGATACTGATAACGATCATTGATGGAAATATAGAATGGGATGTTATTTGGTTCATATTTGTACATAAAGATAGAATATAGTCAATTGAATACAAATGTCTGCTTTCATTAGAAGAAAAGCTTAAGAATTAAGATATTGAGGTTTGATACTTTCTCTATTAGGTACTTTTAAATAAAAAATAAAGAGTTAAATGTCATTTTAGTCCCTGTGGTTTGGGCCATTTTGCCAGTTTAGTCCAAAGGTTTTATTTTTCACCTGTGGGTCCAAAAAGGTTTCACCGTTGCCATTTTAGTCCACTGGGTTAACTTCATCCATTTTTTCTGTTAACGAGAAGGGCAATTCGGTCATTTTATATCTAATTCTGTTAACTAGAAGGGAAATTCTGCCATATAAAATGACCGAATTACCATTCTCGTTAACAGAAAAAATGGATGAAGTTAACCCAGTGGACTAAAATGGCAACGGTGAAACCTTTTTGGACCCACAAGTGAAAAATGAAACCTTTGGACTAAACTGTCAAAATGTCCCAAACCACAGGGACTAAAATGGCATTTAACTCAAAAATAAATAAATACCCAAATCTTTGTAGAAGCTAGAATTTGTCTAAAAGCATACATTGGCTTTCATTCACTTGTATTCATGCTATAGCTATAACCATGACATTTGACTTCAGTTGCTTTTTTTTATTTTTCAGTTAACGGGGAACGTCAAGGACGAAGTGACACGTTTTGATGCTATTAAGATACGTTGTTAAGATACTTCTAGTGAAAAAGTGTCTCGTTTAGCTAGAGTCGTGATGTACACAGTCGTTAACTCTGCGTAAATCAGGTGGACGCAGACTAAGAGGAAGAGTTTTGGTTGTGCGGCTGGTGGTTATCAGTGTAATGCCATTTTGTCTTGTTCATTTCGATGTTATAACAATAAAAACGTGAGGCTGCGAAGGTGATCAGTCTTAGAAGAGAAGAAAGAGAGCAGTGAGGTGGTGTGGGCAATTGTCGATATCAATCATATCATGATGGACAAACAACCTCGAGCTTCATGCATCGATCTTAATTAGACTTATGAACCTAAACGAGCTTGTTGTTTACGTAGATGTGATTTTGTTTATATAATATAATATATAGTTACATAAAAAATATTGGTATTATATATAATTATGATTAAAAACTAAATAATATGTTATCCATGAATATAAATATTTGTTAAAAATAACTAAAATACATAACATTTTAAACAAGTTACTCATTTTAAGAGGACATTTCGATAATATGGGCGCGGTTCTAGCGGCTGATGGTATTATCATAGAGGAAAAGCTAAATGTGGAAGTCAAAAATGGGAATTGTACGCGATTTTGGAAAGATAGATGGTTGGATTCGGCTCCTCTTAAATACACTTGCCCAGCACAAGCTGCGATCGATGTGGGGTATGGAGGCTGAAAATACTGATCATATTTTCGCTACTTGTCTCTTTTCTAGAAGCATATGGTGGCAGATCTTCAGGGGGATTAAGGTGCCCTTGCCTGCAGAATTTAACTCTCTCTCGGATCTCTTGGAAGTGCTGGATAATAGCCCTGGCTCGAGCAGGTGGAAGAGAATGTTCATACAGTGGCTCTTGCCACTGTTTGGAGGCTCTGGTTCGTGCGAAACAAAAAGGTTTTCGATGGAAAGTTATTCCGGTGCAAAAGACGATTGAAGGGATTAAAAAGGACGCGTTTGTTTGGATATGTCATAGATCTAGAATCCGATCCCCTGCGTGGGAGAAATGGATTGATTTTGATATTATTGAGATGATGTAATGTTGTTTTCTGTTTTCGGTTCCCCTTGTATTATTTCAACTTCTTGTTGGGCTCTATTTCTATATGTAGAAGTTTTGCCGTTTAATAAAGTTTATCAAGTTATATGTCTTTTTATACAATACCAGACAAACCGACTCGAAGCTAGCCAACAGTAAAAGTCTTTTTCATTCAGTTTGACAGTTCCTTTGAAAAGCCGTAAAATCCGAAAACATTCAGAAACACAAACCAAAAGTGCAATCAAGATACCATGTAAACACAAACATTAAAGTGTACATTTAGTGCAGAACTAGAGCCGAAAACAGAGCCAAAACCCGATATTTTCTTGCACTTCTCGCTTCTAGAAGATGCATAATCGCATCGGGTAACCTCAGATACTCGATCCACAATAAACATAATCCCTAAAGTAACTTACAAAACCGTCGAATGTATAGAATGTAAAAACAAACACCTAGTTTGCTGCCTAATCTCTTTTCTCAACAATTAAAAATATAAAATTAAACACAACCCCATACGCTCCTTATTCTTTTCAAGATAACAAATCACATTCACATCCTGCAACGTCTTAAAGAATCACAAAAAGGGGGAAATGGGGTCGGTGTATAAAAAGACTATTGTTTTTGGCTTGAAACTGGTTACCTATGGATTTTGAGACCGTATAAAGTTTTAAACTTTCCAAGTCTCAAGAAGACTGAACCGCAAGCTTCTGTAGATGCTCGAAGAATACTTGAAGGTTCACATCATCGGTGAAAATAACATCCATTCCAGGTGACCCTTCGTTGTTGTATGTTGCTGACGGGTTTAACTTGGCCAACAAGAAACGAGCCTGTTCAAACATATAAACCGAATTCAATATAAAAAGATAACAAGAAAAAGACATTAAAAGTTGCTCATGATATATTATTTTCATAACAATGGGAATGTTTATTTTTAATAACAGGGTTTATAACCATATTTAATATATTATTGTAACGATTAGACAAGCAAAACGGGTAAAGCTAACAAGTTTAACTAAAAAGGATATAAGGTGCACATTCTAAACAACCTTAATAAGATGAGACGAATTATTTCGATAGCAAATCTTTAATATATTATATAGAGTAAAATGCCATTTTCGTCGTCCCTGATATTTGGCCTGTTTTGTGACTTTCGTCCAAAGGTTTGTTTTTCCGCATGTGGATCCAAAAGGTTTGAAATCTTGCCATTTTCATCCGGCTTGTTAACTCCGTTCATTTTTCTCTGTTAAGTCAGGGGTATTTCCGTCCATGTTGTTAACTGAAAGGGCAATTCGGTCATTTTCAATTTACGTAAAAAGACCGGATACCCCTGAAAAAGACCAAATTTCCCTTTAAGTAAACAGAAAAGACGGAAATACCTGACTTAACGGAGAAAAGTGGATGGAGTTAACAAGCCGGATGAAAATGGCAAAATTTCAAACCTTTTGGATCCAAATGCGAGGAAACAAACCTTTGAACGAAAGTCACAAAACTGGCCAAACCTCATGGACGAAAATGGCATTTTACTCTATTATATATTTGTTATATTGTTCAAATATTCGATATCCATCTAAAAAACGAGATTAAGATTCAATGATGACCTGAGAACCATGTTGATCACACACCACCAATCTTGGAACCGGAAAGCGATCACGTATAATAATTTCAGCATCATCATGTGGTGCTTGCAATAATTGAGCAAACGCCTACAAAAATTGGAAATAAAAATAACATTACATACATCTTAAACTAAAAGGTCAGTGCCGACCACGTTTCTGATTTGACAAAAATCACCCCTCAACTTTTCTATATTGATAAAATTCACCCCTTCAAATTTCTAGCTTGAAAAAAAACAACTATCTAACTAGACAAAAATGACTGTTCTACTTTCTAACTTGACAAAAAAGGCCCCAATACTTTCAAACTTCTCTGTAACCCTCAAACTTTTGACATGTAACTCATTCTACCACCAGACTTTGTTATAATGTCAAGGGTAACCCTCTAACTTTGTAAATGTCACTTTGACCCCCTCAAGTTTCTAAAGTTTCAAACTCACTCTAAAATTCATTTCTTTCGTTTTTTATTTTTATGGACGTAAATTCGAGTTCGTCTACACTTTAACGTAACTTTTGTTTGAAAATGAGTCGGGTCAAATATAAAATGTTTTTTATGTACGTTTTGAGTTGGACTGCGTTTTGATTCGACGGTATAAATTATAGTTATATAAGTTTTGACGTAAATTTAGTTCGGAAACGAGTCTGGTCAATTGTAGTCTATAGTCTATACATTATCATTTCGCGTACGGCGCCGCCGCAACGCGCGACAAGTACATAAACTAGTTGCATGAACTGAAATTAAAAATCCAAAATTATTTCAGATAAAATTAAAGAAAATAAAAAAACGTACCTGGTGTTCTGGCTGATTCTGGTAACCCATGTTCCTCCATTGTGCGATTGTCATTCCATGAAAAATAACTACGCTAAAATAAGAATCTAATAAAAGGATTCTATCAGCTGAAATTGAAGCCACATCGAGCAATGCAGGTGCAGGCAGTGAATTAAATGAATATGCTATTAGTGAAGGTTGTATCATGACAGCTGCATTTGTTATGCTCTCGCGGTTAAGCATCATGCGAAAATAAGCAGTCTCATCTGGACTATTATTGAACACCTGCCATAAAAAATAATATAATATTAAAAAGAACAAAAAGTTTTTAAGAAAAGGATGCACCATGTGAAGTAGATGTGGCAATTTCGACCAGTTCATCCCAAATGATTAGAAGTTAAAACAAAAAAACGAGTAAAATACACGAATCGTCCCTATTGTTTACCAAAATTTTGGATTTGGTCTCTAGCTTTCCAAAAGTACACGGATGGTCCCTATGGTTTTCATTTTGTAACACATTTAGTCCCCAGCCAACAAATTTTAAGGTTTTAGCATGTCAAAGTTAGGGACTAAATGTGTTACAAAGTGCAAACCACAAGGACCATCTATATACTTTTGGAACAAGTTGGGGACTAAATGAGTTACAAAGTGCAAACCATAGGGACCATGTGTACTTTTGGAAAGCTAGGGACCAAATCCTAAATTTGGTAAACCACAAGGACCATCAGTGTACTTTACTCCAAAAAAAAAACTAACATTATATATGCTAATATCGAAATAATTCTAAGATTTGGACCGTTTTTTGGGTCAACCTAAGCTGACCAGATTTGAGCCACGTCAAAAGAATCAACTTTTTTACCCGTTACTGAACCCGCCTGACCCGATGATTTGCTATTGCTACATGCCCAAGGTTTTAAAAAACGGAAACGAGTATCGAGGCGTTTTCCCTTCGCCTCACGAGGCGTAAGTATTGAGGCGGAACGAGGCGTAAGGCTGAGGCGGTGTTAATAAATAAATATTAAAATTATATATATCATAAAATAATAAATATTTAACATCAAAAAAAGACTTTTCTCATCAAATTTCGTTAGATTCAGTAGTTAAAAACATAAAAGAGATTCAAATTTCATGAAATATATTAACATAAAAAAACACAAATAGTTTCTAATTAAACTCAAATAGCATAACAAACATCATCTTCATAAAGTAAATAACTTTCCTAATGTAAATAAACTTGTGAGAATAGTTTGGGTTAAATATGATAAAAGTTAATTTTTAAGAGTCTTAATGTAAGTGCTTGTAAATGGAATGAATAAAGGGGCTGTCATTTTTCAGTAACCCTAAAAAGAGTTACGCCTCCGTCATCTTCTCCATCCTGAAACCCTAATTTTTCTTGGTCACACATCACTACAAGCCAGGTACGTCTCCATCTACCTCTGTATTTCATCCCGATTCTTTCATAATTGTCTCCATCTACTTTATTCTTGCCGCCAATAAGTTTGCCGCCTAAAAAAACCCTATCTATCCTGCCTAAAACATAAACGCACGCCTCGACATAATAGTTCCGCCTCGACATAATAGTTCCGCCTCGACACGAATCGTGCGCCTCACCCCACTGAGGCGTACGTATAATATCTGACCCTGAGGCGCCGCCTCATATACGTTTTTCCTCCGTTCCGGCTCGAGGCGCGCCTCAATACGGACGCCTCGGCCGTTTTTTTAAACCATGTACATGCCTACATCTACTGTAAGGTGTAGAATGAGAGCCTTGAATCATTAAATGTGTGCATGTTAATATTTACCTGAACAAACTGTGATCTACGGAGATTGAACATAAACTGAGGGAACAAAGAAAAACTAGGGTTTAATGCAAATGAAGATGGATCATCTTTTCGGTAGTCACCAAATTTAGAACAAAGACGAATGAGGGTTCTATCTAGCCACCTTGTTGCATCAAATGATTCCTGTAATTATTATAAGAACATTAAAGGTAAAATAAAACATAAGAAGTGGTAATATTGTATTGGGTGGTTGGTAGTGTTTTAGTACCTCCATTTCCATTTTATACGAAGTTAATCTAGCCATTACCACCGCAGCAGTCTCTTGATCAAAACCTTGTACTAATTCCTGTCGATAATAACTTATCATAAACTTATAGAGACATTTTATCAATTTAAAATATATGATCCCAGAAAGCAGGTCTACGTTTGTAACTTCTCTAATGACAAAACTACCCTTGAAACACATATCAATTGAAAATATATGATCCCAGAAAGCAGATCTACATTATCCCCAACAGGGATCCTTTTCTTCTAATGACAGTAAAGTACACAGATGGTCCCTGTGGTTAACCAAAATTTTTTATTTGGTACCTAGCTTTTCAAGAGTACATGAATGGTCCCTGTGGTTTGCACTTTCAGCAGGTCCAAGTAAGGAACTAAATGCATTACAAAGTGAAAACCACAAGAACCATCCAAGTAACTTTGGCAAAAGTTGGGGACTACATGTGTTATAAAGTGTAAACCACAGGGACCATCCGTGTACTTCTGGAAAGCTAAGAACCAAATACAAAACTTTGGTAAACCATAGGGACCATGCGCATATTTTACTCTTATTCATACGGTCTACACAAATGTTATCCAAAACGTTTATTGTATTACCTCTGATAAAACAGAAGTCTCTAACCATCTTCTAGTAATGGTAGTAACTCGCATCTTTGATTCTCCATCAATACTCAAGTAACTGCCTCAATTGTGATAATCAATCAATTTCAATCAAAGAAAATAAAGAAACAAACTTCACTATTTATGAAAAATTGTTAATTTACCTTGTAACAGTCTGTATAAACAGCTGTGGATTTACATTTCCTGAAGCATCTGACTTGTCACTCGATGATATATCGAAGAAAACAGTCAAACACGTATTTTTGTCTAGTCCACATAACTTCCAAGCTGTGGTGTTCCCCTGCCCAATCACTGTGCTAGCAACAGCAGGTCCTTTCTGTAAAGGCAAGCAATAGTCCATAAAAAAATAATCTTAATAATAATAATTAGAATTTAGACATTATTCGGGCAGATAGTCAATGGTGACAATTTAGAACCACTGACTTACAAATGGGTCGTTTCAAGTTATGTTCGGTCTCTAACGGTTATGAATTAGCTTAAAAATGGGTAGAAAGTAGCCCAACGTGTAATCTTAGAGTGAAGTACATAGATGGTCCATGTGGTTAATCAAAATTTTGGATTAAGTCCCTAGCTTTCCAAAAATACAAGAATGATCCCTATGGTTTGCACTTTATATCACATTTAGTCCTTAACTTTTGCCAAAAGTACACGGATGGTCCTTATAGTTTACACTTTGTAACGCATTTAGTCCCCAAGTGACTAAATGCTTTACAAAGTGCAAACCACAGGGACCATTCATGTACTTTTGGCAAAAGTTGGGGACTAAATGAGTTACAAAGTGCAAACAATAGGGACCATCCGTGTACTTTTGGAAAGCTAGGGACTAAATCCAAAATTTTGGTTAACCACAGGGACCATCCGTGTACTTTACTCGTAATCTTAAGAGTAAAGTATACGAATGGTCCCTGAGATTGACCATAATTTTGGATTTGATCCCCAACTTTTCAAAAGTACAAGGATGGTCCCTATGGTTTGCACTTTGTAGCACATTTAGTCCCCAACTTTTTCCAAAAATTACACGGATGGTCCCTGTGGTTTGCACTTTGTAACTCACTCAGTCCCTAACTTGGACCTGCTGAACCTTTAGATCTGTTAGCTGGGGACTAAATGCATTACAAAGTACAAACCATAGGAACTAGTTGTGTACTTTTGGAAAGCTAGAGACTAAATCCAAAATTTTGGTTAGCAACAAGGACCATCCGTGTATTTTACTTGTAATTTTAATACATAAAACCTTCCTAAATCATTTATTTAACACGATCATACTACTGTTGAAATCATGCACCTTTTTTATAATCCTGTCTGACACTCCCATTATATTATAAACTTTTTGTGCAAGAAGAATTTTGGGTCAACACAGCCCAGAGCGTTGCAACCCTTATAAAAAATATTATGACTCGAATGTTGTTTGACCAGTTACTAGGGCTGCAAACAAACTGAACGTTCAGCGAACTGTTCGTAAATCGTTTGGCGGGAAGTTCTTTGTGTTTGTTCGTTTAAAAAATGAACAGTCACAAATAAGAAATTTCGTTCATTTAGGTAAATGAATGAACATGAACCGAGGTCGCGTACATTCATTTATGTTCGTGAACGTTCGGTAACACGTTCGTTTATGTTCGATAGTTCATTCGTGTTTTTAGTTTTTATATTTTATTTGAAAACTTCATAATTCTGAAAAATAAAATATTTAATAAGTATCAGTATGTTATATATTTTGTTCAGTATATTATATATTTTGTTCATGAATGCTTGTGTTCGTTTGTTTCCAATTCTGTTCACTCACATTAGTTTGTGTTCATGAGCATTCGTTGCCTAAAAGTAGCAAATGAACACGAACACACTCATTTCCTTAACAAACGAACACGAACATAAAATCTCATTCGGTAAGTTTTCATGGACAATTCGTGAACACGAACACATTCATTTCCTTAACAAACGAACACGAACATAAAATCTCATTCAGTAAGTTTTCATGGACAGTTCGTAACACATATATTTCCTTAACAAAGAAACACAAGATCTTGTTCGTGTTCGTTCGGTTCCTTTGCAGCCCTACGCGTTACCCAACCCGCGTGACCCGACCAGTTTGCCACGTCATCAGATAATCAACTTTATTCAAAAAAGATTCAATAAAAGACCTTCTCCAACGATGTGCAAGGTCCAATGATCCCTTGAATTTTAATGTCCTTTGAACAATTGATCTCAAGCATTCCACTGAAAGTAATACACTAGTGAATATTTTATACAAATACAAACTAATGATATGTCAATAACCCAATAAAGAAGCAAATTAACACTCACTTATGAGCGAGACCAAGAGATTCCTCCCCCTTCTCAAAGACCCGTCTAAATGAGTCCTTGAAAACCGAATGCCCGAAACTTTCGGATAGAACAACAAGGCCACCGGTTTTTTCTATAACAACTTTCATCTCTGCCACCCCAACCTAAGAAATAAATGCATTATATTAAGAAAGCATGATACAAGATTATATATAAAAAAAACCCAATATACTCCGGTATTGAACATCAAGAATATTAACGGATGAAACCATGTGATCGGTTGTTCAAATCACAAAAGATAACAAATGTATTGTTTAGAAAGTGACTGTTAAAACCAATGTTTTAAAAATGGGACCGGACCGGCCAGTCGGACCAGAAACCGAGGGTCTGATTGGTCCAGCTCACCCTATCAAACCAGTTTTGAGTCGAACCGGCTGGTTGGACCAGAAACCAGGGGTCTAACCGAATCCAGCCGGATTTTTTAGGGGTTGAACCGGATTTTTAAAAAAGAATCAATTTACCCTATTTAATACAAAATATTTACGGAATCAACCCGATTCTTACATCCGGTTCGACTGGTCCGACCAGTAGGCCGTTAAGAAGATCGGTTCAACGTCCGGTCCGGTCCTAAACACATTGGTTAAAACTTTCCCGTTTTATTGAAATGAAGAAAGTAACACCCCAATCCCTAAAAACGAGAGATTTGGAAGAAAGCGGTTTGTTTTAATGATCAAAAGCGAAAACCATTTCAAATGTGCACCCAGATAACTTTTTTTTTCTTGACATGATTCCCTATTTCCACTATGTAACTCCATATTTAATGCATACATATATATAACTACAAACAGATAAAAAAAAAGATAAATTCATTAATGATCATCAAAATCTACTAACGAGTTTCGAACCTGGTCAAGTGCAGAAGCAAAAAGGTCCAACACATGACCCTGGCTAACCATTTGATTCGAAAGTTCTTCATAGAATTGAACCGCCTTCCTAAAATACGGTGCCGCATCCTTATCCAAATCTTTATGTGAACGTACTGGATCCGATAGATCCTTTGATACAATCTGATAAAAAAACAGGAACCAACACAAGTTTATTATTTTCACAAAGAAAACAACCATCTTCATAACTCAAGCAGTAAAACAAAACTTACAGAACCAGGGCCTTCGGTGCAAGGACCACCAACCAACGCCACGATTCGTGCACCGGTACCAGCCATACAAGCCCCTAACAAACCAGCTGCAACACTCAATGCAACCCCGGTGCACCTCAAAGATCGATGACCCGGTTGAACCGGCCATTGATCCGTGCCTAACTCCTCCAAAAGCTGGATTCAAACACTTCAATTAATAACTCATATCAACAAAATTCTTCAACTTTGTTTATAATTCATATGATATAAGGTGACAAACTTCTCTAAAAGCTGAATTCAAACACTTCAATCAATAACTTATATCAACAAAATTCTTCATTATTAAAAAAAAAAATATGATATAACATGCCTAACTCATCTAAAAGCTGTATTTAAAACACTTTAACTAATATAACTTATATCAACAAAACTCTTCAATTTTGTTTAAACATCATGATATAAGGTAACTAACTCCTCTAAAAGCCGCATTCAAACACTTAAATCAACAAAATTCTTCAATTGTGTTTAATAATCATGATATAATGTGCCTAACTCCTCTAAAAGCTGAATTTATACACTTTAGATAATAACTTATATCAACAAAATTCTTCAATCGTGTTTAGAGATCATGATATTGCGTGCCTAACTCCTCTAAAAGCTGAATTCAAACACTTAAATTAATAACTAATATAAACAAAATTCTTCAATTTTGTTTAAAAATCACGATATAACATGCCTAACTCATCTAAAAGCTGAATCCAAACACTTACATTAATTACTTGTACGAACAAAATTCTTCAAATTTGTTTAATAATCAGGATATAACGTGCCTAACTCCTCTAAAAGCTGAATTTGAACACTTTAGCTAACAGCTCACATCAACAAAACTCTTCAATTTTGTTTATTAATCATGATATAATGTGCCTAACTCCTCTAAAAGCTGAACTCAAACACTTCAATTAGTAACTCACATCAACAAAATACTTCAATTTTGGTTAATGATCATGATATAGCGTGCCTAACTCCTCTAAAACACGAATTCAAACACTTTTAACTAATAACTCACATTAACAAAATTCTTCAACTTTGTTTAAAAGTCATGATATAACATGCCTAACTAATAACTTATATCAACAAGGTTCTTCAACTTTGTTTAAAAATCATGATATAACACGCCTAACTCCTCTAAAAGCTGAATTCTAACACTTTAATTAACAACTTACATCAACAAATTCTTCAATTTCATTTAAAAATCATGATATATCGTGCCTAACTCCTCTATAAGCTAAATTCAAACACTTTAATCAATAACATATATCAACAAAATTCTTCAATTTTGTTTAATGTTTCTAATAATCATGATATAACTCACCGAGTGAATAATATATGCACCTTCCGAAGCCGGCAAAAAAAACCTCGAAACACCAGCATTCGAGTTCGGATTCGGAAATCCGGGACCCTGCACGCCTTTCTGAAACCCTTGCCCAGGCACACCACCACCACCTCTCCTCCCACCACCACCACCTCCCAACCCTAACCCTAACTGCTCCAAAACCTGCTCCTTACTCATCTCTTTCGATCCTCGAAACACATAAACCTTATTCATATCCGAATACCCTAACTCATGCACCTGCACCTGCGTCCCAAACGACACAAATCCTACCAACGCATTCTCCGGCAACAATTCAAGCGCCTGTTGCAACGCCGATTTCGCAAACCCTAACTCCTCCTCAATCACACACGTATCAAGCACAAACAGGTACACCGGCACCGTAACCGGCACCGGAACCGTACGATTCAAATCATTCACCGGAAAACTGTACTCGATCGTCGTGTACTGCGGATACAGCTCCGCCGGAACGTTCGTTTCGGAGATGCCGGAAAAGTGATGAGGAAAGTGGTTCCGTTGGAGGCAAAACGGACAGATCCAGATTAAGGCGGAGAAATCGACGCGGCAGAAGGGATTGAGGATCGAAGAGCAGGTTTTGCAGCGGAGAGGAGCGTAAGGATTGGTCGGAATGTGAGGATGAGGGCGGATCGGAGAGATTGAGGCGGCGAATGGAATGATGCATTTGCTGGCTTCGACTTTGGTGCGAGGCCAGGCGTTCCAGGTGAGGCGGACGCCGTCGAGACCTTCGGGATCAGTGGTGGCCATCTCCGTCGACATGGTGGTTGTGGTTTGGCCGGAAAAAATGGAGGTTTTTGGTTATGAGGGTGAAATGTTGGGGGAAATTGGGGAGAATTGGAGTCAAAGGGTGGTGGATGGATGGATCTAAAACATGAAACGGTTGGATTGATGGTTTTGGGTGGGTTATTTTGTTGTATCCACATTTTTTGAAATGTTTTTTTTTTTAATCGGTTCGTTGAGCTGGTCGAACCGGTTGAACCAGATGTAATAACTAGGTGATACCGTAAATATTTTAAGAAAAAGTAAAAAATTGAAAATTTTTAATCAAAATCTGGTTCAATCTCTTGGTGTGATCGTTGATTCTCGATCCAACTGGCTGGTTTGACTCAAAACAAGTTTGATGGGGTGAACTGGACTGGCTAGTCCCCTGGTTTCCAGTTCGATTGGCCGGTCTAGTCTGGTTGTCAAAACATTTGATATAACACCTCCTGCTATGTGGGTTTGTTAACGCCTCACACACCGTCTGGAGGCCGCCAAAGATGGATTCGCCAAGCCCATAATGGGCGTTAACCATTGCTATGTGTGGGGCAACCTAAATCAACCAATCATTTTTTTTATTTTCTGTTAAATTACAACGTGATAGTTAAAGAGTGAGTTAGTTAAAACTCATTGTCTATGTAATAGTGGCATGGCGGAGCGTTATTACTATTTTTAGTTAAACCACAACGCATACCTTAGGATTGTATTTGGAAAAATTTTAAGTTTATTATAAGATATAATAATAATATGTCATCTATGTTTGTATAAAATGTGAATGTAAAATAAAGTTATAGTATAAAGTTGGATGAAAATAACTTCATCATCCACTTTTGATACGCATACTGTTAAAGGGGACGATATGTATCTGTTTTGTCACATTCACTTGTGTTGCTTTGTCCTACAGTACTCTATTTTCTTTGATATGCATATTGTTAAAGGGGACGGTATGTATCTATTTCGCCACTATCACTTGTGTTGCTTTGTCCCACATTGCTCTATTTCCTTATTTGTTGCTTACCCCAGATCGGGGTGGCTATGTTGATCGGGGTGGCTATGTTGATCAACCTTCCTTTCCATCACGCATCTCTGCTTCATCATCTTTATGTTAAACCAAATTTTCTTGTGTCGTTCCGTCAACATTCTGCTCGACCTAAATATCTTTAAATTTTGAATAAAATCAATAAACATTAAAATGTATAATCAAACATTGTTATAAAGAAACAGTCAGCAAGACAATCCCTATATTAATAACAAAACGTAATGAAGTATATAAAAATAAATAAAGGGGTGTTCGTGTGATGCGACGAGGAACGTAACACGTTAACACAAACACACTGATGAATCTTTTGGATAATTAGTTAACGAAATATCGTATATTTGAAGGTCCAATAAATGTTTATAAAATAAAGTAAGTATGAAACCATACAAGATAAAAACGATTTTGAGAATTTAGCTAACATGAAATTGAGGTTGTAGTCTAAATAATTTCAAGTATTTATAATCAATATTATTCAATTATTTTTTGTATTTAATCATTTAATTGGTATGTGTGTTTAAAAGATAACTAAGGTAGTAAAAAAAACACACACACACACAACTTTGCTCCCTTAAACTCTTAAAAACTAGTGTAAAAAAACAACCTTGTCCTTTCAAACGTATTATAATATATATACACACAATAAACTTACACAAGAGTGCTTGTGGGTATTCTCTTAATAGTTAATCCAATCTCCAAAAAATAGCGAAAGTGCTCATGTCATAAAAAACTGATTATCATTCTTTGAATGGTGATTGATTAAAGAGTTTCCTAAATTAAATTGGCCTATATATATAACTTGGGCTATGTTGAGTATATGCAAATAGTGGGTGAGGTTATGTTCGTTGTCAACTTGAGTTTAAGCTTGTGAAGGTGATTCGTTGTTGAATTGAGTTTAAACTTGTGTTAATAATGGTTTTAGAAGTCATGAGTTGCTTTGGGTCGCTTAGGGTCAAGATAGCTAATGATTGAGGTGAAGACGTTACTCTCGCGTACTCGAGGTTTTTAATAGTATAAAGGACAAAAAGCGTAACAATTTTTCAAGTAAAAGACATTTAGTGTAATTATTTATTGAAGTTATAGAACACAACCTGCAAGCTAAACTATAGTTAAAAGAACATGAATAGTAATTTACTCGAACGGTCAAACTTATAAATGAAGTATATAATTTTTTACATCGTTACGTCTATAATAAATATACACAATATAATGATATAAAAACATGAAGCATTCTATGAGTGAGATCTTTTATCTGTATACAAACCATGCATATTTTATGGAAAACTAAAAAAGCTCACCGAAACAAATTATTATTCCATATATAAGTTAGTAACTTTTTTGTGCATTAGCACTTGTGGCAAAAGATCAAATACAAATAATCTTAACATACTAAACATACAAATTGAAGGAAAACCCAAAAAGACAAGGTGGCATTTTTGTAATTACCACCAACTATCAAAGTTACAACCAAAAATACCTAAAAAAAACACAAATTTTTTTTTTTAACATTTTTTATTAAATTTTTTTTTTTTTTTTGCTGCTACTAAAAGTAGCGATTTTTTAATAAAAAATGTTAAAAAAATAAAATAAAATAATTTGTGTGTTTTTTTTTATTTTTTTAGGTTTTTTGGGGGGTTTAGTTTTTAGCATTTTAGCTTGGGTGGGGGGGGGGGGGGTTAGGTTTTTTTAGGTTTTTTGGGGGGGTGGGGGGGGGGGGGGGTTAGGTTTTTTTTAGGTTTTTGGGGGGGGTGGGGGGGTAGGTTTTTTTTTAGGTTTTTGGGGGGGTGGGGGTTTAGGTTTTTTTTGGGGGGGGGGGGGAGTGGTTAGGTTTTTTTAGGTATATTTGTAGAGTAACTTTGATAGTTATTGATAATTACAAAAATGCCACCTTGTCTTTTTGAGTTTTCCTTCAATTTGTATGTTTAGTATGTTAAGATTATTTGTACAAGAACTTTACCCTAGCACTTGTAACTTGTGCTTGGGGAGTTTTTCAAAAAAAAAACTTAATTTTCCACTTTCAACCTAAAAGTTTTATCTTTTACATTTTAACCCCTTTTAATTTTTTTTACTTTTAACTCAAAGTTTTCCATCTTTTATAAGTTAACACAACACTTTGCTATTTACAACTTTGGTCCCTCATACTTTTTATCTTTCGCAAGTTTTTCGTTTTACGTTTCGATCTAAATTTTGCGAGTTAACATGTCGTAGCGTGCATGTGAGGTTCAACGTTTTTGCTATATTTTTTCATATTTGACAGACCCGTTACAACGCATCCATTTTTCCCCTTTTGAAAAGTTCGCCGCAACGGGCGGGTCGTAGATCAACTAAGTTATTATTTTTTCTACGTTTTACGTTTCTGCTTAATTTCTTCGCATTAAGACACTGTAACGGGCGTGCGTGGTTCAACGATTTTAGTCTCATTTTCGTTCTGTGTAATTTTTACCATTTTATCTATTTTATTTTTACGATGTTGAGAGTCGATGTCGTTGTAGCATTGGTGCTACTTGGCACGCTTTTACGAACGTTTTTAACCTATTAAATTTGTACTAATATTTTCTTTCGATTTACCCATATTCTTCCTTTACTTAAAAACTATTTTTTATGTGCATATTTATGTACGGGTATGTATAAATATGAATTGTTCTATATTCCGATGTAAACTTTTTTTTATAGACGAGTCAGGTCAAATATAATACGTTTTCGTTTAAAGAAACCATTTTTACGTGCATATTTTTACGTACGTTTTAGTATAAATTCAAGTTGTTCTACGTTTTGACGTAAACTTTTTTGGGAAATGATTTAGTTCAAATATGATATGTTTTCGTGTTTATTAGGGCTGGCAATTTTACACGAATACACGACACGAACCTACACGAAGTTAACAGGTATCGTGTATGGCCTTAACAGGTATCGTGTACTAAACAGGGAGACACAAGATTACCTGTTAATTTTCGTGTATAAACAGGTTAAATACATGTTTACCTGTTAAATACATGTTTATACACGAAAATTAACAGGTAATCTCGTGTCTACCTGTTTAGTATACCCGTTAGCACTACTAGAAAAAAGGGCATTTGCCTCCAAAATTTGCCACAGAAAAAAAAGATAGCAAATTTAGGAACCGATTTCTCACCAAAATGAAAATTAAACGCGCTTGGTATAATATGGTAGCTAAGCGGTGACAATTTTTGCCATTGTTTATTTTCGGTCAAAACTTCATAAAAAAAATTCAATTTCGGTGGTTGTTGGTTGTTTTGTAGATTGAAAAGTTGAAATTGGTTATCAAGGAGTTCTTTAAGGAAAAGGATGAAGAAAAAGAAAGATTAAATGGAATTATTGTTAGGTTATTTGTTGTATATGAAAAAGATAAGGTGGATAAAGAGGCCATGCTCAATAGGATGTCATAAGTTGAAGCTATCACGGTTCGAAAATATGATATAAACACCAGGGGCGGACCTACCTCTTTGGTAGGGGTAACCCCCGCTACCCCTTGGTCGGAAAAAATTTGGAAAAATTAGTGTAAATTTTAGAAAAATTTGACCTTTTTTCGATTTCGTTACGGCTTATTTATAAAACGTTACCCCTTGGTCGGAATCCTAGATCCGCCACTGATAAACACTTGGTTTTGAGTGTTTTGATGTTTATTGTATTAGGATGGTTTTAGTTATTTGATATTTTAGCTTGTATTTTTATTAGAATGTTTTATATGGTTTTGAAATAAAGATGTTCTATATACATTTTTGGGTTTTGTAGTTTTATTGGGTGTTTTATATAATTGTAATTTTATTGAAATGTACTTTTAATAAAAAACAGGGAAAATGAGAAATTTGTATGGTGTGTTTGAAAATAATCAATGCAAGTGGTTGCTAAATGGTGGTGAAAAAAAAAACAAATAGTCAATGAAAGAGGTGGCTAAATGGTGACAATATGGATGGCTAAATGGTACCAAAATGGTGGCAAAAAATTCGTAGCAATGCGGTAGCAAAAAGTCTGGTAGTGTAGTTAATAAGTAGCGATCGCAAATAGTTTTGACGGTTTTTGTGGTGGCAAAAATTTGGTAGCAAAATATAAAAGTGGTGGTTATTTGGTGACAATAGAGCAATTGACACGGGTGTTTTTGCCACCGCATATTTGGTTGCAAAATGGTGGCAACAAGGCAAATGTGACCGTTTTGCAACCATAAGTGTGGTGGAAAAAGCTCTGTTTTCTAGTAGTGTAGTACACGATAAGAAATTAAATTAAATAAAACTCATCAGCCATGTGCGTGTGGGTTCCTTAATTCCTTTCTATTTTCATTCCTCATTCAATTTAAAAAAAATAAAACCCTAAACTCCCTCTATAACTCTCAGATAGCATGTCGTGTTCGTGTTTTTGTTCGTGTTAACAGGTATTAACAGGTAATTTTCATGTATAACAGTCGAATAGTCATGTTAACAGGTATTAACAGGTAATTTTCGTGTATATCGTGTCGTGTTCGTGTTCGTGTTTTGTAAGACCCTAACACGTATTTGACAAAAGTCGCAGCGAAAATTCGTGCCATAAAATTTCTTTCATTACAAACGTCTTTACTTACTTGAAGGTTTATTTTAAAAATATCTCTTTTACAAAACAAAAGCATAACTCTCGTTTACTAAAGTACATACTCGATTATTCCCGTACAATCTATCTTGTGACTCGGTCTTCGATCTCTATTCCTTGTGATAATCGCCCGTGATCCGTACAACCTGCACTCACCACATACATTCCTAACATTAGCACACATTATATAAACAAGATTCTTTCACGTACACTTCACATTTCGTCCTTTTCAAACTTTAAGCATTTCATCTGCTTATCCATTTCCTGGTGAGGCTTCAATAACGTACCTGCATTACTTTTCATTCTCAAGGTACACCATTAATAACGTTAACACTCAACGTGTCTAAATCATGCATACATACGTACTTACATACATACATACATACTTACACATCTACATACGTACATACCTTTCCTACAACTTTACATACGTGCATACACTCATACATGTCTTTATTCATACATACATACACAACTACATACGTACATACCTTTCCTACACCTTTACATACATGTATACACTCGTACATGTCTTTACACATACCTACATACACATCTACATACGTACATACCTTTCCTACATACATACATACATACACATCTACATACGTACATACCTTTCCTACATCTTTACATACATGTATACACTCATACATATCTTTATACATACATACATACACATCTACATAAGCATACAAGATCTTGCATACTTCTTACATACTCATGCGTTGATTACATGGGACTTAGACTTTGATTTATAGCCCATAAACATCTAAGGATCGATCGAAATCATGTTTAGGAAGCCCGCCGTAGTCCACGGATAACAAACCGAAGCCTACGATACATGAATCAACTTAAATAACAAATTTCATGTTTTTGGACTTGGGGAGGGCGTCGGCGACGGCCCTAGGGCCCGTCGGCGACGACCCGTGGTTCTTCCCGTAGCCAAAAACCCCGTAGACAGGTAAATAACCCGTCAGCAAAAAAACTAACTTTCTAGAGCCCGTCGGCGACTACCCTTAACCCGTCGGCGACTACCTCTAGAAATGGCACTTTTCTGCAGTTCCGTTTCGTCGTCCGTACGCACTAAAACGCGCATAACTTTTGAACCGTTTACCCGTTTAACCTCCCGTTTCTTCCTACATGCTTGTAAATTCACATTCTATCATATGAACTTAAAATCCCACATCCGGATTAAGGAAATTCTTAACTTACACGCTATCGTCTTATTATTCATTTATGATTTATTCGACCCGTTCATGCATTCATCCACAAAACTTGTTTGTTTGACCATAACTTCTTATGAACCTAATAATGTCAACATTGTATATCATACAAGATTAAGTTCTCGGATGTCTTGCATCCTCTTGACCCATTTTCGCTCAAGAGCTTATTTTGACCCGTTAAGGGTATTTGCGCATTTTAAGGTCCTTAGCTTACGAAAACCATACTTCTCGCTTTCTTACTTTTTCAAAACATTCATTTAATCAAATAGCTTGTTTGTAATCAACTTTTAAGACCATTTGCTCGTTTTACCCATCAAGGGCGTTTTTGTCAACTTTGCTCTATCCTTAACAACAAAGGACTCCCTTGCATAAGTAACCAATCCTACTACTTAGCTACAATTCTTAATCACACATACCTTGCTCGGATCAAAGCTAAGATCCGTTTAATACTTCATCGGTCTCATATAATTCTTTCCTACTTGACCTCGATCATCATACTTAATTAAATTGCACATAACTTTACATAAACAACTAAGAAGTGATTACGAAAATCACTTACCTCATGCATCCGTGTTCACATTCGTTCCTCGCCATTTCTTGACCCGTTAGCCTTCCGTGCTTGATTCCGTCTTGACATGATTCCTATACTTCCATGTCATCGAAATCACATTCTCATTAGCATACATAGTTGTACATGTTAACGATCATATCGATCGCATAATTCACATTTGATGTTATAGTCACTTCTAACAAGCATAATACCTATAACCAAATTCATACCATTTCCAACTCGTGAAATCCGTCATGTCATCGCATTAAACACACATACGTCTAACACGCACCGTATAACTTACTTTAATCTTACAATTATGACAACATGTCTAACCATTCTTCTTATACACAGTTGACTTATTAGAAGTCAACGGTCCATTTACTTTAACTTTTGACTTATCATTATATACCCGTAACATCATAATCGACTATACAGACGACAATATATACATTTTATCATACGATTGGTGTGCGTACCACCTTTTAAGCATAACGTACAACTAATTCATGCACAATCTTCTAAGTTCATACATAGTTCATCAAATCCTTCTACTAATCAACATGTGGTATTTAAAATTAAGCATCAAACATATTATCATCACATTTTATTCACTTCATCTAACAACAATTCATCATTTCTTATCCAATTTCTTTAAACATTCACACATATAAACGATTTCAAACATCAATAATATAAGCATATTATCATTTTCATCATATCACCAAAACCCACTTCATAACTATTTCTCTAATCACTTACAAGTGATCTAATCTTAAGTTCTTCATAATTTCTTCATGCTTTTGATGTGTGTACTACTTCCTAAGCACAGTGTACAACTAGTTCATGCATATCCTTCTAATCTCATACATAACTCATCAATTTCTTCCTTCTAATCAACATGAATCATACATGCATAAACATCAAACATACTAGTATCACATTTCTTTCAATTCCTCTAACAAGAATCCATCATACAAATCAAAATACATCAACATTCAACAAGAATTAGACATGGATGATGATTCAAATCATCATTCTTACCATAACTAATGGGTTTCACCCTTAAATATCAAATTAACCTAATTCATGCATAAGCCATGTTCTAGATGATGATTCTAACACATGTTCATACTAAATTTCATACCAATTCACGGATTGGAACATAACCCACTTCGTTGAAGATCACCAATCTAGAATTTAAGACATACCTTACGATCCCCTTGTGAAGGTGATCGTTATTCTATGCTCGGTTATGAATTTAAGCTTCGTTTGGCCTTTCAATTTGATGAAAAAGATGATGTTAGGGTTCTTGGCTCCATGGGAGCCTCCTGCTCCTTCTCGAACACACGATGTGTGTGTGTATGTGTGTATTTGTTTTTCTTTTATAAATTCAACTTTCATTTACTCCACTTTAGTCCCTCAAGTTTGCCATTTATAATAATTGGCACAACTTTCATCCCTAAATTGTTTCTTTCATATTCTTAACTAGGTTAAATAACCTAGTCATTTATTCCTTGATGCACCATATCATAATATTTAACGAATATAAACATTCGGGTTTTGGGGTGTTACAAGTCTACCCCCCTTAAATAAGGTTTCGTCCCCGAAACCTTTCTCATTTCCTCTTACACACACACACATTTATGTTTGACTTAACACTCACATCATAATCATAAGTAATCATCCTATCTCATTTCATAATTATTCATACAATTGGCTTCTTCTTCTTAACAAGTCTATATTTTTCATGGCATACTTTCATATAACATTCTCATTTCCTTTGACCCGTTAATAACAGGTTAATATACATACTTATTCAAACTTATAATAATGCTTACACTCATATGATCCGTTTATAACAGATTTAGTACTTTCATCTCATCCTTTAAGATTCCATTCTATAGACACATTGTATAACATTTAACTCTTGTTTTGTTATCACAACAAAACTGCTATGTCATCGTCATATCTACGTGCTTAACTCCGTAGCTAACATCGTTCTACATTTCTATAGTCTTTTGTACCATACATATCCTTACATTACTTACACATTCGGATATTTTCATTCCTATCATTCTTTTGTTCATTTGCTTTACATTTACTTATATGACTTGTTTGACGCATACATGGTCAAGCTATTGACTTCTTCTTATGTAGACTAGTTTCGTCTTTTATATCTTAAATATGTTTCGCGAATTCGAACACATTATTCATACCTTTCGTACCTTCTATGTTTTGAATCCGTCTCGCGGATTCAAACATTGCATTCACATCTTTCATTCTTTGAATCCGTCTCTCGGATTCAAACATTGCATTTACGCCTTTCATCCCTTGAATCCGTCTCGCGGATTCAAGCATTGCATTCATATCTTTCATTCTTTGAATCCGTCTCGCGGATTCAAACATTGCATTTACGCTTTTCATCCCTTGAATCCGTCTCGCGGATTCAAGCATTGCATTCATATCTTGCAATGTTTGAATCCCATTCTTTGAATCCGTCTCGCGGATTCAAACATTGCATTTACGCCTTTCATCCCTTGAATCCTCGCGGATTCAAGCAATGCATTCATACATTGTTGATCCGTACTTTCTTACGGATTCAACATTCTTCATTCTTATCATTCATGTTTTTCATTCCTACATAGTACTCTCAATTTCCCGAGAGTCTTACTACCCACTTCACCCGCACGCCCACATGCTACCCAATTCTAACGGACATACCTGCGATAATTACCACGGTCTCACGAATATCATATGCTTCTTGCGTACTGGCCAGGTGCACAATTCACATACTAATTTCGTGCCTTCAGGTAATCATCGCCTTATCATTTTCATCATATCACCAAAACCCACTTCATAACTATTTCTCTAATCACTTACAAGTGATCTAATCTTAAGTTCTTCATAATTTCTTCATGCTTTTGATGTGTGTACTACTTCCTAAGCACAGTGTACAACTAGTTCATGCATATCCTTCTAATCTCATACATAACTCATCAATTTCTTCCTTCTAATCAACATGAATCATACATGCATAAACATCAAACATACTAGTATCACATTTCTTTCAATTCCTCTAACAAGAATCCATCATACAAATCAAAATACATCAACATTCAACAAGAATTAGACATGGATGATGATTCAAATCATCATTCTTACCATAACTAATGGGTTTCACCCTTAAATATCAAATTAACCTAATTCATGCATAAGCCATGTTCTAGATGATGATTCTAACACATGTTCATACTCAATTTCATACCAATTCACGGATTGGAACATAACCCACTTCGTTGAAGATCACCAATCTAGAATTTAAGACATACCTTACGATCCCCTTGTGAAGGTGATCGTTATTCTATGCTCGGTTATGAATTTAAGCTTCGTTTGGCCTTTCAATTTGATGAAAAAGATGATGTTAGGGTTCTTAGCTCCATGGGAGCCTCCTGCTCCTTCTCGAACACACGATGTGTGTGTATGTGTGTATTTGTTTTTCTTTTATAAATTCAACTTTCATTTACTCCACTTTAGTCCCTCAAGTTTGCCATTTATAATAATTGGCACAACTCTCATCCCTAAATTGTTTCTTTCATATTCTTAACTAGGTTAAATAACCTAGTCATTTATTCCTTGATGCACCATATCATAATATTTAACGAATATAAACATTCGGGTTTTGGGGTGTTACATGTTTGAAAAAAAGGACACGATAAGTTATGGTGTCGTGTTCGTGTATGTGATTTCGTGTATCGTGTCTTATCGTGTCGTGTCGTGTCTTATCGTGTCGTGTCTTATCGTGTACGGGTATACACGATATGCCAGCCCTAGTGTTTATTTTATGTATGTTTCGTAAAGTTAGTTTCGAACCGAGTGGAGTCAAATTATGGTTTCTTTTTCTCCCTTTTTTTCGAAAGCTCTAATTAATCCCTTTCGATTACATGTGCATATTTTCCTTCATACCTGTTACGTTTTCTATGTATGAGTTGGGTCACATATAATACGTTAGGGTGTAAGGAGTGGTTAAACACTTTGGAGTGGCAAACCAAAAAACCGACCAATCAGAGCGCGCCATGTCAATCAGTCAAAGGTGTTTAAACTTTGCTGAAAATTGTTGGCAATGGTTTAAACACTTGGTGAAGTGGTAAACTTAAAAAAAAAAGGAAAAATGTGTGATTGGTTGAGAGATGGCATGGACCCCACCCCACAATACCCTCTCTCTCATACACTCCCTCTTTCTCTCCTGCTCCCTCACTCTATCTCTTCTCCCCGCATCGGCGTCCTCTCCCCGCACCACAACCTTCACCGATCGGCAAACCCACTGGCGGCGGTGTTACCGCGCGGCAAAGGCGGTTGGCCGAGTGGGTTTGCCGCCCGCTCCGCACACCCTTATGATTGTTCGATATGAATTTCATTTACTTTACGTTTGATCCAATCACAATGCTTATACAGGTTACACTGAGTTCAACTGGATACGTCGAAATGTGTGTTTTCATATGGTTAATGCATCATATAACGTTTGGACTAATTCATTCAATATTTACGATGTACCCGCGCCGCAACGCGGGCGGGTCTTAACCCTAGTTATTATTAAATAAAGAAGTTTAATTTGCAATAAAGTACTTAATGAAGAAGTTTTATATGCACTAAAGAACTTAATGTAGAAGAAAAAAACTCTTTCCACACATAGAGTCAAGCCCAACTTGTTTGTATTTTCTTGCCTTTATGTTCAGTAACACTAACTATTTGTGTAAGTTACATTAAAACACTCGTTGTTACCATAAGAATTGAATTCATCCGCCATATTTTTTTAGCTTTGTGTTCACTTGCCAATTAAAGGGCCATAGTCTTTCCTTGGCATTATTTTTCATTTTGCTATATGAAAATTAGGTAAGAGAAGAATGACAGAATAAGAAACGAAAACACGGTATAAATTAGACGTCCATGATAGGATTGAACATATAAACGTCACAAAAAGCCATAAATCGATACGTAGATAGATAAGGTTATTTGAACAGGTTCAGTTTATGTTCACCTCTCCTACTTCCTTCAATCGCTACTTCCTCATAGAACAATATTTGTTCTACAAGGTAAACAATGTGTGTCAAATGCACCGTTTCAACATTTTCACTATGTGTTATGTCACTTTGTGTTATGTGTTATGGTTATAATTTACCCCTTTTGCCTATAGCTAAATAGGTTAGGACAACTCCCTTCTTGCTGGCCTAATCAAACTATGTGTTAGGTTTCATCCAAGGGCTATGTGTTAGGATTTCACCGGCTACGTAGAGGGAGCCTAGGGCTGCAAACGAACCAAACGTTCAGCGGAAAGTTCATTTGTGTCCATTCATTTATTAAACAAACAAACACGAACAAGAAATTTCATTTGTTTAATTTAATGAACGAACATAAACAAAGGCCGCGTTCGTTCATTTATGTTCGTTAACAAATCAGTAAGATGTTCGTTCATGTTCGATAGCTCATCAATGTTTTTAGCTTTTATATTTTATTTAGAAGCCTCAAAATTACGACAAATAAAATATTTAGCAAGTGTCAGTATAATATATATATTTTTCATGAACGTTTGTTTATGTTCGTTTGTTTCCATTTGTGTTATAAACATTAATTCGTGCTCATCACATTCGTTTTCGCACGTTGCCTAAAATTAACAAACAAACACAAACGAGCAAAAAATCTCGTTCGGTAAGTGTTGGTGAACAATTTATGAACACGCTCGTTGCCTAAAATTAACAAACAAACACAAACGAGCAAGAAATCTCGTTCGGTAAGTGTTGGTGAACAATTTATGAACATATATATTTCTTAACAAACAAACACGAACAAGGTCTTCTTTGTGTTCGTTCGGTTGGGTCGGGTTAGGTTGCAAGCCTACCCGTATCCTAATATTGAGTTCAAAGATCTATTCCTGATTTGACCAGAATCAAACTTGAAAGACTATTTTTCCTATTATATATTATATATTATATAACTATATTAATTCATAACATAACTGAGGAACAGTGAAATAACGGTAACGTCGTTACATGAACTTTATGGTTTTACAACTTCACCCTGACACTCTCTCTGGCTATTCATTACCTACAAAATATAGGGACAGAGAGATTTATAGAGAGAGTAAAACAAAGTGATGGAAGAGATCCCAGCCATGGCCTCCGGCGGGTCTCCTGACTTCGCCGGTTAACATCGCTCCAACACCGGAAAAAAAGATGGTGGGTGGGTCTCCTGACTTCGCCGGTTAACATCGCTCCAACACCGGAAAAAAAGATGGTGGGTGGGTCTCCTCACTTCGCCGGTTAACGTCGCTCCAACACCGGAAAAAAACGATGGTGGCTTGGGTTATGGTGAGAAGAAGCCGATGGTGGTTAGGCACACCCTCTAACGTCGCACCACCACGAACGGGTTCTGATACCGACCACACCACCGTCGGTGTCTAGAGTTCAGGCTTCCAGTGGCGGCTACGCTCCTGCGCCTCCGCCAAACGCCTCGCCGTCGCCGGCGTTTCTGCACTCCAGTCACCTCCTTCCTTCCTTCCGACAGTTTTTGATTGTATTAAGTCATGGAAAATTTAATTTTTAAGACATATTAATAAAACTGAAACCTTTGGAGATCTTACTAAAACTACATAATATTATAACACATTATACAGAAAGAATAAGTTTCCAACCCATCTATGATTTGTCCTCCGCCATTACTTTCTAGGCTAAATTTCTGTATAGTTTCAAAACACTACATTTACGTTATAGAGAACAAGAAGGAAGGAGTCACCGGCGGGAGACAGATGAAGACAGCGGTGGTTAGCTGGTGGTGGTGGTGGTTTGGTGGTTGCGGTGGCAGTGCTTGAGGTTGTACAGAGAGAGAGAGAGTAATTAAGGTGCTTAAGTGATTTTTCTAATAGCGATGTGAGCTCATGTTTTCTATACAGAGAGAATATTGATGGTTTTATGCTAATCACATGGTTTTGTTTAATTCAATAAAACTTCTTTTGATGGGTCTAAACAGAGAGAAATTTGATGGTTTCCCCAAGAATTGTGAAGAATGAACACCCTCCATGTCATCCTCTACAACACCCACTAATCCATCCCTCTCACAAATGCCCTCCACATAGGAATGAACACCCTCCATGTCACCTACAAACATCCTTGACGTGGATAGTCTAATAAAGCTGATTTTGTGAAAGTGTGAAGTAGTTGTAACATGTAATTCCATTACTTTAATAGTCAAATACAATTTTAGATCTAAACGAGTTGTTGGACTTGGTTACTAAAGGAAGTTAAACCATGCAAGCTTGCTAACTTTTGGTATTTGTACATAAGCAGCTTGCCTTTATACTTTATATATTAGAACTGATATATCGTTTATTCAAAATAATCTTTGACATAATACAAAGTTGTATTAAAATTTGATATCGTAAATTATATTCAATACTCGTACTTAGAGATGAGATTGGTACAATACTTGTATCCGTACTTATTCCGGTACCGAAAATAGCAATACTGAATTTGAATAAAACTAAGTACCAAATACTGTACCGAATATATTGGTACGGTACGGATATTTCGGTTCAGTACCATTTTGTTTTTATTTTATTTTTTGAGTACTCGTACTGGTACTAAATAGGTAAAATCGACACAAGTACCAACACAATACGAGTACCAAATAGGTAAAATCTACACGAGTACCAATATCAATAAAACTGGTACCGATACATGTACCAAATACCTAAAATCGGTAAGGGTATAGATACGAGTACGGGTATGGGTATTTGAGAAAAAAAAACCCATCTCTACTGGTACTATACATGTGTCGTAGTGAACCTAACTGATACCTATTGAAACTGAATTCATATAACACGCGCGAAGCACGCAAGGATACCACTAGTTTCAACAAAACGACATCGTATGGACAATAAATTTTGCTTCACTCAACATCCCATAGTTTGCATTCAATTTGGCTTCAATTAAAATACTAAGAATAAATTGCCAAAATCGTTTCGGATGTTTGGACGTGTTTGTCAGTTTCATCCAAATTTTTTTTTTGTACAATATTGTCCTTCACTTTTATGGTTTTTGTCATTTTCATCGAAATATCTAATTTGCTTTATATTTTCTATCAAATATTTGGATGAAAATGGGTAAAAAATCTCAAATCTCAGGGACAATTTTGGCAAAAAAGTTAGACGTTTAAATGAAAATAGCAAAAAAATCACAAAAGTGAGGGACGGTATGGTACAAAAAAGTTATTTTGGATGAAACTAGCAAACACACCCAAAGCTCAGACACGATTTTGACAATTTACTCAGACCACCCGTAGTGGGACGGTATTTTTAAAAAAAATTCGAACAAAACGCCCCAAAACGCCGCACCCCCATTACATGGGGCGTTGTTGGGCGTGTTTTTTGAAAAAAAAAATCGTTTTGGCGTTTTAATTAAAACGCTTTGTTGATGTTGATTGGCCAATCAAAATCCTCCAACGGCTATATAACGTCTATTTCTTTTTTTTTAAACCTTTTACCTATATATATATATATAAACTCATTCAAAATTAACCAAAACTCTCTCAAATACTCTACAATATTTTTTTTTTATTTTTAAACCTTTTACCTATATATATATATAACCTCCCCTAGTTCTTCATCCATGGTAAATTTTTACTACAAAGAGTTTTTTTTGCGGATGGCGATGATTCCACCGATGAAGAGGTTGAGCAAGAGGCGGTTACGAGTGCTTGTCAACTAGCGGTGAGATATGTGAACCATTGTCGTCGGCCCCAAGCAGAAAAAAATAAAAGAGGTTATATTGAATGAGACCGACGCGCGGCACACGATCGTTTGATGAAAGATTATTTTGATGAGGCGCCGACATTTTCGAACCAAATGTTTAGGCGTCGTTTCCGAATGAGTAGGCGGTTGTTTCTACGCATAGTCGACGACTTGGAAGCCAACTACGATTATTTTAAACAAAGAGCGGATGCGAGAGGGGCACTTGGATTTACCGGTATCCAAAAGTGTACGTCGGCGTTACGAATCCTTGCTTATGGAAACACAACCGACATCAACGATGAGTATCTAAAAATGGGCGAGAAAACAACGCGAGACACCTTGGAGCATTTTTGTCGCGGTACAATTCCTATATTTTACTATAATGTTTACAATTTTTTTGAAGCTTATGTTTGTGTATGTTTTTTTATAAAGGTATTATTGATGTGTATGGTGCGCGTTATCTTAGAACGCCCACATGGGACGACCTTCAAAAGATCTACGAGGTACATTCGGCGGAGCATGGTTTGCCTGGTATGATCGGGAGCATAGATTGCATGCATTGGCGTTGGGATAACTGCCCGACCGCATGGCGAGGCCAACACACACGGGGTGACCAAAAAGGACCCACTGTTATTCTTCAGGCGGTTGCTTCACAGGACCTTTGGGTTTGGTCGGCTTACTTTGGCGTGGTCGGGTCATGCAATGATATCAATGTTTTTGAACAATCTCCGTTGTTAGAGGGGTGGATTTCTGGCAAAGCTCCAAAAACGTCGTTTTACGCAAATGGAAACTATTACCCTCATGGATATTATTTGAGCGACGAAATTTATCCTAGGTATTCGATTTTCGTGAAGACGTTTAGTGATCCTATTGATGAAAAAAGATCATACTTTAAAAAGGTTCAAGAGTCTTCACGAAAAGACATTGAGAGATGCTTTGGGGTTCTTAAACAACGCAGGCAATATTTGAGAAATCCTTGTCGTGCATGGAGCAAGCAAAATATGAGAGATGCTATGTACGCTTGTATGATCATGCACAACATGATTTTGGAAGACGAAGGAAAGGCGATATGCCAGAATTATGTGCCAGAAGCCGTTCAAGAGGACCATCCACAGGCATCAATGGAAGAAAGAGTGAATAATGCGCGAGAGTTGCGTTACGAACCGTACCATTCCTAGTTAATGGTTGATTTGGTACACCACGCATGGTCGGTTCGGTATGCACCACCTGAGGGTGAGGAAGAAACGGAGGACGAGGAAGACGAAGTTGGCGAGGGTGAAGAAAGCGAAGAAGAAAACTAGTGTTTTTTTTTTAATTTAGTCGGATTTTTTTTTAATTTAATGAAGTATTTAAACTTTAAAAAAAATAATAATTGTGAAATGATTGCATGGGCGTTATTAGGCATTATTCCCACTACGTCACTTTTGCAATAACCTCCTATAAGACTAATGGGTATGGGGGTCGGCTAGCCCCGGCTAGGTCCGGCGCCGAGCCCCCACACCGCCCCCCTTAGCCCCGGCCCGGCTGAAACGTCCCACATGCGCCGATTGAGACGGACCCACTTTCACCTATTTCGAAAATTTGAACGTTGAACGGCTATTTTTCAAAATAAAAAAAAAATTCTATTTTTCTATAAAAACACTCCCATTTTCACCATTTTCCCTCACTTTCAACCCACAACCCTTTCATTTTTATACCATTTTCTCTTCACTTTTATAAAAAAAAATTACCTTTTCATCCACAATGCCATCTAATTCTTGGTGGTCCTCATCTTCGGATGAGGAAGAGGAGATGTTTATCGCGAACGTTGTGCTACGGGCGGCGGAGATTCTTATCGAGGAGGAAGAGGAAGACGAAGAGGAAGACGTCTTGTCTGAAAGCGTTATTACCACACGAATACGGGTTAACAGAGACCGCCAAGGTTTATCATTAATAAATTTTATTATCCTTATTTCCTCGTATTTATATATTTTTTACGACAGGAGCGCACGAGAAATTGGTGAACGATTATTTTTCGGATGCACCCCTTTACAATGCCGAGATATTCAGACGCAGATTCCGAATGAGTCGTCGGTTATTCACACGGATTGCTGATGATTTGGCGGGGCTAGACCCGTTTTTCACGCAACGACCCGATGCTCGCGGTTATGAAGGGTTCACCACGTTACAAAAGTGTACCGCGGCCATTCGCCAACTGGCGTACGGGACAGTGGCCGACGCTTTGGACGAATACTTACAAATGTCGGCAAGAACTACGCGGGAATGTTTGTATCGGTTTTGCCGTAATGTGGTGAAACTGTATAGCAAAAAATATTTGCGTAAACCAAACGTGTATGATGTTCAGCAGTTGTACCAAGCTCATGAAGCACGGCACGGGTTTCCGGGAATGCTCGGTAGTATTGATTGTATGCATTGGGCGTGGCTGTAACAACCCGCACTTTTGTGCGTTGTTACTACTCGTTATACTCGTTACGCCTAGCACCAGAGATTCGGATCATGATGTAACTATATCGTATACATCGCTATTCGAAGGATAATCGCATAGACAATATCACGATACTACACTACTATCACACTAACACTCACAGAGGCACTGAGTGAGGACCTATTCTACCCTCCTCCATGGCCGTGATGTGTCGAACGTAAACAATTAACGCTAACAAGGACCCTCGGGTAAGTGTTGTAGCTCCAGTCGTCATGACGATGACGACAATACGAGTAAACGGTAACCCGTCAGTCTTTGTGGCACTACACGAAATAACGTTCACGATGACATCAAGGAAGGACCTATACTACCCTCATTGATGGCCGTGCAACGTCGATAATAATCGCATACTCGAATCGGAAACCGACTGTTAATTATCGAAACTTTGGATTATGGATACGTAAATACGACCCCTAGTGATATATAATAATATAATAATATAATAATAACAATATATTGATAATATAAACTAATTATGGACGTACACGCTTCGAAAACTATCAAAACGATCAAAAACGGGAAATTCCAAGCGTCAGGATGTCTATCCGGACGGATGGACCATCCGGACGGATGGACATGCGCACGGATGGCCATCCGCACGCATGGGCCATCCGCACGGATGGGCCATCCGCACGGATGGGCTATCCGGGCCTGATCCCTCTTCTTCTCCTCTTTCGCCTATAAATAGCCTGCCACACCACTATTCAAGTGATGTGCCAGCTCCTGTTCAACCACACGCGCACCAAGACCCTTTTTCTCTCGATTTCCTCGCGATTCCGGTAATAATTTCAACCTAAAACTTGTGCTTCTACAATCTACACTCAATTCTACATCATTCTATCTTTCACAACTCAAATTCTAACCGTGAAATCCACGGATTTGAGGCGTTTTGAGGTGATGTCACCAAGAGTTCTTATGGACTTCGAGTTGGGGTCTCATTTCACTACAAACGACTCAGATCCAGGTGATTTCCACATGTTTTAATGACAAATCACACCTAAATTTGTGCGATTTCGAGTTAACCATGAAGAACCACCATGAACGGCCAGATCTGATGGAACGGGGTGATTCTCGGCCGTTAGAATGAGTCGGAATTGACGGAACTACAAGTGTTAGTGAGAAATTACACAACCCTAGTAAAAACGAACGTATTCCTTCCGTTAAACATTCAGAAACGGTGGTCAGAGTGCGAACCAGGCAAGTCAGTCCGCACGGATGACCTTAGTCCGCACGGATGACATGTCAGTCCGCACGGATGACATGTCAGTCCGCACGGACCACTGCCATCCGCACGGATCATGATGTCCGCACGCACACCCCACCCGCGCGTACTGTTATCCGCACGGACCATGACACCGCACGCACGTGTCATCCGCGCGCACAGTCAGTCACCCGCACGGATCATGTCACCACACGCACATGTCACCCGCACGGATGACATGTCACCCGTGCGCACCAGCCAACCGCGCGTACACTCATCCGAGCGCACAGGCAAAGCCCATCCGCACGTACCACCATACCAACCGCACGGATGACTTGCCATCCGCACGGATGAGGCCCAATTCAATCAAACGAGTAACTTTTCAAGTTAATCTTGCTTAACCGTACTTCGTTTACTCTATTTCTTCAAGGATCATTACAGACAACTCGTAACCGTCTCGATCAAGTTGCAATCTCGCTAAATACGCACTGTGAGTATACTTGACCCCTTTTTAATCGAATTTTGGGTGTAACATACGTTTCTAACAAATCGAACTGATCAAGCGAAATATTCAATCAATCGAACTATCACTTGCGAATAACTGTTGTGCATAGATATACGTGATGCTAGTTTCATATGTGCTAGGGCTTATACTCGCGACGTCCCACCAAGACTAGTATAGTACTATTGCGCCCGACGGGGTCTAGTTATGCCATCGTACATTCGAGCATCGAGGACTTAGTTGGTAGTATCAGTTTTGTGAGTATATATGTCGTGTATTACGTTTATGCATGTGGAAATTCGCAGCACTTTTAACCTATTATGCTATACTTATCAAACCTGTATACTCGCCAATACTTTTGTATTGACAAATATTTTAACGTATGTTGCAGGTTAGATCGCAGACTATATCAAATCAAGCTAGGGAGTCTAGAAACTCAACTAAAATCTAGGTTGTCGGATTTGTATTGTTCGAGAGGACAAGAAATCTGTGATAACTTATGTGATTGTATTATTTGTTAGTATGGGATAACGAATGTATTAAATATTATCGCAATATAGTTGTTATGGATTCTCTTGAGCAATCTGATTCGCCTAGTGCCGCGCCCCGATGATTCCGCCATCGGTTGGGGTGTGACAGATTGGTATCAGAGCCATAACTATAGGGAATTAGGTCAGACTCGACCTAGTCCGGGTCGACGTCTTAGAAACTGACCTAGTCTATAGTCTAAGCACCAACATGCCGACTCATACAAGCCCAGTGGGGTTTGTATTGGGCTTACTTGATACTCTCGATCGAAATTGCTAAAAGATACAACCTTGTGTGAACCCCGCGTACTACAACTTCACACGAAGAAGCCTTTCCTAAGGCTGAATTACTACTTAGCCTTTCCTAAGGCCGACACAATACACACGTTTTCGAAAATACTCGCATAACGAAACCGAGCGATCCAGTCGAGATCAGGTGTGAAAACCAAGAACTCTTGATAGGATTGCTCACTCAGCGCATTTTTCTAGCACGAGAACTTTTCATCGAGTTAGGAGTGACATCCACATCTCGATAAAAGTCTCCATTTCTAAAATCTAGTGGAACTCACGAATTTATTCGAGGAGCATAACCACAATTAGGAACGAAACTGTTAAGCCAGGGGTGAAACCCGTACCTTAATAAGTCGTCCCATTCTCTATAAACTGGTTTTCAAAACTCACCAAGGACTCGACTGTCACGATAACTCGAGCCACGCGAAGACTAGGAAGACGAATGCCATGAGCTGCATCCCAGTGGAAGCATGAAGCCCTCTAGGTCAACGCGCATGCTCGAACTTGTTAGATATAGTTGGGTTACCTTGGGTAGTCGACGCCTAAACACCCAGGGCACTCTATCATACGACCCGCCAATTTTACAATAATTGGGACTTATTTACGTTTTGAAACTTTACGCTTTTTTTTTTCTCGATTTAACGATTTTCCCTCCCTACTTTATAAACACACGATTCGCACAGCCATCGCAATTTAAAACGAAATCCGAATATTCGCAACGAAACTAATGCATAATCTATCGCATTCGCTCTCGTTTTCTCACTTCGACGCGACCTCGCTTATTCCAAATCGACCGTATATGTATGATTACCAATTTACATCTATATAAATGTACATATATATATATATATATACGTATAAACAAACAAGTCATTGTGTGAGAACTTAGGAATTTCGTGTTTCCTACGTGGCTCCTATGTGGTTCGTATTACTACTATACTATCGCACCAAGTTTTGAACGCGCTCAATCGCAACGCAAAACTCAAAAATCATTATGATCGAATCTCACTCCAAGTCTCTTCCTGTCTAGATGCCTTCCAACAACTCTACCTCGAGGCGAGTAGCTAGGAGGAAAGCCCAACGAAGCGCCGAGAAGAGAATTGCTTCACTTGTGATTAAGGAAGTGAGTAAGCTTAGTTCTCAAATTGCCGCTCGAGGGCACTCTCTCAGCCACTCTCGAGCTTCGGAAGACGCTAAGACAGGAGAGCTGCAATCTACTTTTCTCTACAAGCACTTCAAAGCCTGTGACCCGATGGAGTTCACGGGTGAAGGAGGTGCGACTCAACTACTCCAGTGGTTCGATTCTATCGAAGTTACCCTTCGTCAAAGTGGGTGTCCCGATAGTCTCCGTACTACTTGCGCCACCGGAGTATTTCAATCGCGAGCACTCGACTGGTGGACCGCCGAACGTAACAAACGTGGGATCTCCGCAGCTTACGCTCTCTCCTGGAATGAGCTGAAGGAGCTCATGGAGAAAGAGTACTGTCCTCCTCACGAGATTCAGAAGCTGGAAGACGAATTTTGGGAAATCAAGCAAACCGAAGGTGACAACGCTGGCTACACCGCAAGGTTCAAGCGGCTTAGCATGATTTGCCCAAGTCAAGTCAACACTCCGGGGAAGGCCATCGCGAAGTACATTCGTGGCTTGCCTGAGTGTGTGGGTGATTTTGTCGAAGCTGCAAGACCTGCTACCATCGAAGAAACCTACCGCTTAGCCGCAGAAATCAACAACAAACGACTCATGGAAGGATTGTTCTCAAAGAATCCTGTCAAGCAAGCTCACCAAGCAATCGCCAGTAATCCTTCAGGCGAACAAGTTGACGAATAATCTAATGAATCTACTGACGAATCTTCCGACAAATCCACTGGCGATCCTTCTAAGGAATCAGCTAACGATTCTTCTGACGGAACTGCGAACGATTCCTCGGACGGATCTGCTGCCGATTCTTCTGACAAATCAGCCAAAGACTTCGCACGCGAGTCTTCAGACGAATCCTCCGACGACGACACTTCCTCGCAAGACACCGACAAACCCAGCCGCAAGCGAAAGACTTCAAGCCCGAACTCACCAACAACCGAACTGCCGCAACCGGAACCCCTTCGAACAGTTCCGATGTTTCCAAAACGAGCTTACACTGGAACTCATCCTCAGTGTTACTCGTGTACCTATCATCATCCAGTTGGGGATGACTGTCGCTATTGCAATAACTGCAACCGTTACGGTCACTTCACCCGCAACTGCCGCATCGAACCGTGAACTTAATTACAACAACAACAGCTCCAGCGAAAGCCTTCCAGCATCAGACATCTAGCAAGCGTAGGATAAAGTTGTAATGATACGATTCTCGACGTTTATTTCTAAGTTTCTGAACCTACTCTCTTATTCGAAGTTACCACTATATGTAACATTAACTCTCGTTTTCGTATTCTCTTTCACTCTCTAATCGTCGCACTTAGACTAGATTCACACACATACTGTATACTATATCCTATATCACGAAATAATGTGTTTTACCCTCACTACACTCTTAGAACGAGGTACGATAAACATGCAAGGAACAAATAATCGCGGGTGCACACGGGATTATTTGGGTCAGTGCACGGTGATCGTAGTGAATTCTAAAGGTGCCATAGCGTTCTGACAAAAGGTGACACCAAAACACGAGATGAAAGTAGTAGGGGTCAGGCAAGGTGTGCTTTATCATACTACCGAAGTTCCGTGAAGAAAGTGCCACGTGGAGTCGAACGTTATTAGACCTATATACTATTGTGATTATTTTCAACACACTACACCCAATCGCAAGGCGTAACAACTGAAATTGCATAATCGCAAGATATGTCGCAAGTCTGCAAACGCAATGCAATCGCCTCATCGATGGACTCTGGGAGTCTACCTCGCAGGACAATTGCATCAACGCAAGACTGGTCGTAAGTCTATAGCGAGCAATCTCATCAAACACACTAACGCTCACGATATTATCGGGCGAGGACCTATTCTACCCTCCTCGATAACTGTGATGCGACGCAACGCAACGTGACGTTAAGCTTACTCGAAACAAAAACTCGACTAATCGCAATCATTTATTATGTGCATCTCGAAAACTCTATCGCTTATTATGAGAATCGTTATCGTCTGCTGTGTATCAATCTTTCGCTATACCGTTATCCGTGATATTCGTGTTAAGTTAGCACATGACCTCGCTTCACGAGATGAAGCTCATATGGTTAAGACAGGGTGTTTTAGCCATATCAGCGACCTTTCGTGGAAAAAGGCCATGTGGGGTCTAATGCTAGTCCAACTCTGTGGTGTTAATCAATCGAACCGAACCGCGTAAATCAAATCGCATACCTCCATCGCCTGCAATGCAACAACTGCCGCTTATCGTAATTCAATTATCATTACCATCATTACTAGTGTTGTGTTTCGTGTTTATTCGTCTAGTCACCCAATCGCTGAACGCCTATCGTGTATAATCTACCGCCTATCGCTCGAATGGTATTAAGTACACATGACACCGCTTCACGAGGCAAAGCTAACCTGGTTAAGAACGGTGTTTCGCCATGTTAGTAAACCCCCGTGGAAACGTGCCATGTGGGTGTAATGTGGAATCTAATCGGAAACGCGCTATTTGCTTCTCGCTTATCAACTCGCTGCATTAATCTATTCGATTCTATCCTATGCTCGGTCCGACTTTCTATCGATTGGGCCGAGTAAACGCAATTCTATCCGAGTCATATCGGCACACCTGACACTGCCTCACGAAACGGAAGTAATATGGGCAAAACATGGTGGATACGCCGCTGGTAATTCCTATATATAAGTGTTTTAAACATATTAACGAACTTCCGTGGGAAGGTGCCAAGTGGGGCTTGATGCCAAATTATTCTTTTCAAAAGGTTAAAACTGATTTTTATAAAACTTTTATTAAAACCATGGGACAAGTGAAATTCCTCACAATGTGGGAGTAACATCGAATCAGCTTAACTCCATATTCAAAGGGAGCTTCATGAGTTCAACTTTTCCTTAAAACCTTTTTCAAAGATCAAAAACAAGATTTTCTTGAGATGTTGGAGCCCATATCATAGGAGAGTTTTCGTAACCCTTGTTTTCAACTTCGAGTTCCCTAAAATGTTAGAAACTTAAACTTCCTTGCGACAACGGTTAACATCGATTCTGTTGACCGCACGTTAAAAGGAAAATTTTCGAAAAGATTTTCGTTCTAAATTCCTTTTTAATATCTAAGACGAACGCTTCTCGTAGCGTTGGTTAACGATCGACTCAGTTGACCCTACGTCATGAGAAACCTTTCAAGTTACAATCGCATCGAACTAACGAATTCTACACAAGACAAGGTATTTGGGAATGCCAACTCGTGGGATTAATACTTTCGTCTTTACGTCGCCTTCTCGCTAATCGCAGTCGATCTCTCTTATTCAAACGTTCTCGCTGTCAACTTACGGTCAAATCATTTGCTGTATCGCTACTTATACAAGATCAACTCTTAGAAGTCTACCTATTGGATTAATTTCGGGACGAAATTTCCTAAAGTAGGGGAGACTGTAACAACCCGCACTTTTGTGCGTTGTTACTACTCGTTATACTCGTTACGCTTAGCACCAGAGATTCGGATCATGATGTAACTATATCGTATACATCGCTATTCGAAGGATAATCGCATAGACAATATCACGATACTACACTACTATCACACTAACACTCACAGAGGCACTGAGTGAGGACCTATTCTACCCTCCTCCATGGTCGTGATGTGTCGAACGTAAACAATTAACGCTAACAAGGACCCTCGGGTAAGTGCTGTAGCTCCAGTCGTCATGACGATGACGACAATACGAGTAAACGGTAACCCGTCAGTCTTTGTGGCACTACACGAAATAACGTTCACGATGACATCAAGAAAGGACCTATACTACCCTCATTGATGGCCGTGCAACGTCGATAATAATCGCATACTCGAATCGGAAACCGACTGTTAATTATCGAAACTTTGGATTATGGATACGTAAATACGACCCCTAGTGATATATAATAATATAATAATATAATAATAACAATATATTGATAATATAAACTAATTATGGACGTACACGCTTCGAAAACTATCAAAACGATCAAAAACGGGAAATTCCAAGCGTCAGGATGTCTATCCGGACGGATGGACATGCGCACGGATGGCCATCCGCACGCATGGGCCATCCGCACGGATGGGCCATCCGCACGGATGGGCTATCCGGGCCTGATCCCTCTTCTTCTCCTCTTTCGCCTATAAATAGCCTGCCACACCACTATTCAAGTGATGTGACAGCTCCTGTTCAACCACACGCGCACCAAGACCCTTTTTCTCTCGATTTCCTCGCGATTCCGGTAAGAATTTCAACCTAAAACTTGTACTTCTACAATCTACACTCAATTCTACATCATTCTATCTTTCACAACTCAAATTCTAACCGTGAAATCCACGGATTTGAGGCGTTTTGAGGTGATGTCACCATGAGTTCTTATGGACTTCGAGTTGGGGTCTCATTTCACTACAAACGACTCAGATCCAGGTGATTTCCACATGTTTTAATGACAAATCACACCTAAATTTGTGCGATTTCGAGTTAACCATGAAGAACCACCATGAACGGCCAGATCTGATGGAACGGGGTGATTCTCGGCCGTTAGAATGAGTCGGAATTGACGGAACTACAAGTGTTAGTGAGAAATTACACAACCCTAGTAAAAACGAACGTATTCCTTCCGTTAAACATTCAGAAACGGTGGTCAGAGTGCGAACCAGGCAAGTCAGTCCGCACGGATGACCTTAGTCCGCACGGATGACATGTCAGTCCGCACGGATGACATGTCAGTCCGCACGGACCACTGCCATCCGCACGGATCATGATGTCCGCACGCACACCCCACCCGCGCGTACTGTTATCCGCACGGACCATGACACCGCACGCACGTGTCATCCGCGCGCACAGTCAGTCACCCGCACGGATCATGTCACCACACGCACATGTCACCCGCACGGATGACATGTCACCCGTGCGCACCAGCCAACCGCGCGTACACTCATCCGAGCGCACAGGCAAAGCCCATCCGCACGTACCACCATACCAACCGCACGGATGACTTGCCATCCGCACGGATGAGGCCCAATTCAATCAAACGAGTAACTTTTCAAGTTAATCTTGCTTAACCGTACTTCGTTTACTCTATTTCTTCAAGGATCATTACAGACAACTCGTAACCGTCTCGATCAAGTTGCAATCTCGCTAAATACGCACTGTGAGTATACTTGACCCCTTTTTAATCGAATTTTGGGTGTAACATACGTTTCTAACAAATCGAACTGATCAAGCGAAATATTCAATCAATCGAACTATCACTTGCGAATAACTGTTGTGCATAGATATACGTGATGCTAGTTTCATATGTGCTAGGGCTTATACTCGCGACGTCCCACCAAGACTAGTATAGTACTATTGCGCCCGACGGGGTCTAGTTATGCCATCGTACATTCGAGCATCGAGGACTTAGTTGGTAGTATCAGTTTTGTGAGTATATATGTCGTGTATTACGTTTATGCATGTGGAAATTCGCAGCACTTTTAACCTATTATGCTATACTTATCAAACCTGTATACTCGCCAATACTTTTGTATTGACAAATATTTTAACGTATGTTGCAGGTTAGATCGCAGACTATATCAAATCAAGCTAGGGAGTCTAGAAACTCAACTAAAATCTAGGTTGTCGGATTTGTATTGTTCGAGAGGACAAGAAATCTGTGATAACTTATGTGATTGTATTATTTGTTAGTATGGGATAACGAATGTATTAAATATTATCGCAATATAGTTGTTATGGATTCTCTTGAGCAATCTGATTCGCCTAGTGCCGCGCCCCGATGATTCCGCCATCGGTTGGGGTGTGACAGATTGGTATCAGAGCCATAACTATAGGGAATTAGGTCAGACTCGACCTAGTCCGGGTCGACGTCTTAGAAACTGACCTAGTCTATAGTCTAAGCACCAACATGCCGACTCATACAAGCCCAGTGGGGTTTGTATTGGGCTTACTTGATACTCTCGATCGAAATTGCTAAAAGATACAACCTTGTGTGAACCCCGCGTACTACAACTTCACACGAAGAAGCCTTTCCTAAGGCTGAATTACTACTTAGCCTTTCCTAAGGCCGACACAATACACACGTTTTCGAAAATACTCGCATAACGAAACCGAGCGATCCAGTCGAGATCAGGTGTGAAAACCAAGAACTCTTGATAGGATTGCTCACTCAGCGCATTTTTCTAGCACGAGAACTTTTCATCGAGTTAGGAGTGACATCCACATCTCGATAAAAGTCTCCATTTCTAAAATCTAGTGGAACTCACGAATTTATTCGAGGAGCATAACCACAATTAGGAACGAAACTGTTAAGCCAGGGGTGAAACCCGTACCTTAATAAGTCGTCCCATTCTCTATAAACTGGTTTTCAAAACTCACCAAGGACTCGACTGTCACGATAACTCGAGCCACGCGAAGACTAGGAAGACGAATGCCATGAGCTGCATCCCAGTGGAAGCATGAAGCCCTCTAGGTCAACGCGCATGCTCGAACTTGTTAGATATAGTTGGGTTACCTTGGGTAGTCGACGCCTAAACACCCAGGGCACTCTATCATACGACCCGCCAATTTTACAATAATTGGGACTTATTTACGTTTTGAAACTTTACGCTTTTTTTTTTCTCGATTTAACGATTTTCCCTCCCTACTTTATAAACACACGATTCGCACAGCCATCGCAATTTAAAACGAAATCCGAATATTCGCAACGAAACTAATGCATAATCTATCGCATTCGCTCTCGTTTTCTCACTTCGACGCGACCTCGCTTATTCCAAATCGACCGTATATGTATGATTACCAATTTACATCTATATAAGTGTACATATATATATATATACGTATAAACAAACAAGTCATTGTGTGAGAACTTAGGAATTTCGTGTTTCCTACGTGGCTCCTATGTGGTTCGTATTACTACTATACTATCGCACCAAGTTTTGAACGCGCTCAATCGCAACGCAAAACTCAAAAATCATTATGATCGAATCTCACTCCAAGTCTCTTCCTGTCTAGATGCCTTCCAACAACTCTACCTCGATGATCACGGCTATCCAACCGTGAGCATAGATGCCCGACTGCGTGGCGCGGCCAATATACTCGCGGTGATCACGGCTATCCAACCGTGATACTTGAAGCCGTGGCATCACAAGATTTGTGGATCTGGCATTCTTTCTTTGGTCTCCCTGGTTCACTCAACGACCTCAATGTGTTATACCAATCGGCGATCTTTACCGATGTCGTTAATGGAACCGGTCCGGACACCTGTTTTACAGTTTCTGGGGTTGAGTATAGACGTGGGTATTATCTTGCTGACGGGATATATCCGTCTTGGTCTACAATTGTGAAGACTATTCGGCATCCCGATGACGAAAAAAGAAAAAAATTTGCCAAGCGTCAAGAAGCTGCAAGAAAAGACATCGAACGTGCTTTTGGTGTCTTACGAAAAAAATGGGCCATCCTTGAACAACCGGCACGTGCGTTCACACCGAAGAGGTTGCGCCTTTGTATGTACGCTTGCATTTTGCTCCATAACATGATAATTGAAGACGAAGGTCGGGCAATTTGTGAGTATGATGAGAATGCAGCATACGGGAATACTGTCCCGGTAGATCCGCCACAACAGGATTTAAACTCGTTCTCGCTAACCAACGACTTCACGCATGCAAACCTTCAACAGGATTTGGTAGAACATATTTGGAACAACTTTAACGTAGCGGACGGTAACGAGGAGGAAGACGAAGACGAGTAGTTATTTTTAGGTTATGTAATTTTTTATTTTTATTTTTCGGTAATTTTTTTTTTTTTTAGGAATTGTAATTTTTTTTATGTTATGAAATGAAATTATTTATGTTGTTTTATGTTGTATTTTTTAATTTTTATAAAGTTTTTATTAAGTTAATAAATTAAAACTTAGAAAATTATAAAATAATGAGGTGGGGCCCCATCCCCCACGAGCCTCCATCCCCCTCAAAACTCATGGAGGCCCATCCCCCACGAGCCGCCTACGTGGCGCCTACGTGGAGGCTCATCCCATTTGGGATGGGCCAAACCATACCCTTTAGTCTAATGCCCCATGCTGACTGGACTGGCACGTGTCAAATAATGCCCGGAGCATTATTTGGCTAAACCACTAAACATGGTCTCAAAAACTAAACATCTGAATCAAAATCACCGTAAATCTCACATAATCAGCCACATATCCTTACATATTATTCATAAAAAAAACCGAGTTACTACACCATAAACCAAACAGATCTCAACACACACAAAACACACACACAATATTAATATTTACTTATTAACCGGTGCCGGTTTAAACCCTAACAACTTCTTCGAATGCTTCCATGACTGAACCACCACTTCCGCATCGAACACCTTCACCTTTCCACCCTTCGTAACCGCTTCAATCTTCAAATAGTACTTGATTCCGGCAACCACCTGCGTCTCCGCCGCAACCACCTGCGAGAATTTCAGATCTCCGGCGCCGGTTTTCTTCGTCCGTTGTAACCGATTGTACTCGTCCACTGAGTAACTTCCGAGTTGCTGAATCTCAGTGTCGGTTTTGACGTTTTTGACCTTTGTTCTTCCTCCTGGAATGGCGGTTGCCACCAGGAAAAGGGAGAGTAGAATGATGAAGAAGGTTATTGGGAGTTTGGAGGACATGGTGAAATTTGGTTTGTTTGAAGATGAAGTGGGGGTGGGGGTGTATATGTAGGGGAAAGAAGCGTGTTGAAAAGTGAAAACAAGAGGCACCGAATTTGATGCGGGTTTTTGGATAAAGAGGACACGGGTTTTGAAGGGAAAGTGAAAACCTTGGATGCTAGACTATAGGGACTATACTTATCCAACAAGGAACGGTTTTTTTTTTTTTTTTTTTTTTTTTTTTTTTTTTAAGTAAAATTTTAAAATAAAATAAAAAGATCTTTGGTACATCATACATGGGTCTATTAGGTTTTATTTTTGTTGTTATTTTTATCCGATTGGCAAACATAGGTTAGAATTCTCTGTTAACTTCTCTTTTTTTGTCGATTTCCTCATATAAATGAAGGGTATAATCGTCATTTTAGGACATTATATATTTTAATTAAATGAAGTTAACGACAAAAAAAAGAAGTTAACAGAAAATTCTAACTCATTTTGCCAATTGGATGAAAATGACAACAAGAATGAAAGAAACCTCAAGGATCTGGATACAAAAAGTTTCCTATTTGAACTGAAGTGTTAATAGTGGCCTAAACTTAACTCAGGGTCCATTTGACATTTACTCTTCTTTTTTAAATGGTAAGTTAGAAATTTTACTAACTTGATGGTTGATACCGCTTGTTTTTAGACCGTGTGTTGCCGGTTCACGACCGCACCTTTAACGGGGCACATTGGCTTGTTAACGGGGGCACACCGGGTCGTCCAATTAATAGAGGTTGTTAACAGCCTCCCTATTAATGTTATTAATGTGTTGGTGGATGAAGAATGTGAACGTTGGTGGTGGGCCATATATGGTCAAAGTAGCCGTTGGGTTTGGGTTGGGTCAATTTAAAAAAAAAATTAAGAATACTGATTCTATAAATACACCCCATTCTCCATACCATTTCTCACACAAACACTCCTAAACTTCAAATACAGAAGAAGATGTAATCATCGCGACGGTTCAAGCGGACGCGAATCTTTTATTCGATCAAGAGGACACGTCTGTACCTTTAATAAGACGTGCTTCGTCGCAACGAGATCGCGAGGCCGCTCATGAGCGACTTATACACGATTATTTTTTCTGAGAATCCGCTTTATGATGACAAGATTTTAGGCGTCGTTTTCGAACGAGTCATCGATTATTCTTACGGGTTGTTCGTGATTTAAAAGTGAATTATACGTATTTCCAACAAAGGGAAGATGCACGTTGTAAGCTAGCTTTTTCTCTCTTACAAAAATGCACGTCGGCAATTCGACAAATGGCGTACGGCGATGCAAGTGACTAGTGGGACGACTATTTGAAAATGTCAAATAACGTTTGTCGCGATATACTACATTTTCTTATGAAGGTACACTTCTAATGTTTTATTTCTATTATATGAGTAAGTGTTTGCATACATGGTATTTTTATTATTTAAATAATTGTAGGGGTTGTGGCGTTATATGGCAAACGTTACTTGAAAAGGCCAATCTTTAGTAACATATAAAGGATATTCCAAGTGCATGACGAAGTTCATGGTTTTCCTAGGATGCTTGGTAGCCTTGATTGTACAGATTCGGGTTGGGCCGCATGTCCAACTGGTTGGCGTGGAACACACCATCGTGATGATCATGATGACCGACTTTGATCTTAAATGCGGTGAGCAGCATACGATCTATGAATTTGGCATGCATACTTGGTATGGCCGGGGCACTCAATGATATCAATGTGATTAAACAATCACATTTATTTGACAACGTTGTAAACGACGTTGTACCCGGGACTTCATTCCATGTGGGTGACGTGGAGTATGAGTAGGGGTATTATCTTACAAAAGGTATTTACCCCGAGTGGCCCATGTTTGTGAAAGCATACTCAGGCCAACTAGACGACAAACATGTATACTTCACGAAAAAAACAGGAATCTGCAAGGAAAGATATTAAACGTACCTTCGGAGTTTTGAAGAAAAGATGGGGTATAATTGCTCAACCTACTAGCATATTGGATAAAGATAAGTTCAAGAATGTTATGTACGCTTACATTATTCTGCATAACATGATTTTAGAAGATTCGGGCAAGACAATTTGTCAATATTATGATCCGGACGACTTGGAGCTACCGGAGTCCACTTTGTACCCAGAACAACGATTAGCTATCTTTATGAAGCTACGCCGCCGCGAAACACATGACCCTCTACGTGCGGATCTGACTAGCCATTTATGGGTTAATCGTTTGAATGAAGACAATGAAAACGAGGACAATGAGTAATTTATTTGTTTCGTAGTTTTTATATTGCTTTAAATGTTTAATTAAATAAAAAAATATTGAATAATGATTGTTAAATAACAGGGTTTTAGTTAACCCGCAACACCAAGTTAACAAGGAATTTAATTAATGGAGGTTTGCTGAGTTGGCGCTGATGTGTCAACACTTTTTCATAGTTGTTGAAAACTCAGTTAATCCACAATACATGGTCTTAATGAGACATTGAACTTTCACCACTTAGACTGTTGGGTGTGGAGTTGGGGGCGTGTCCACGTCGGACGGGGAAGGCCGGGAACATCGTACAACCCGAGTATGGTTCGGTGCCAACCGAAACTTCATTATGTCTTCCTTGAGCTTTTTAGAAATTTTGTTATTCAACTCCACCAAGCTTTTCTCACCTATTCTTCTCTTGATAAAATCAGAATATCAAAGAGCTTTTAACCCAAACTTTCATTCATAAAGAGGAGATCAAGACCAAAGGCAATAATATCAAATGCAAATTCTCAAGATCATCACAAACGTGCCTCATTAGCTAACATCTCATATTTTCATTTATCATTAAAAATATGTCTAGCTAGCTGACTCATCATATTTTTTTTCTTATTATTATAAAACGCTCCTTGTTAAAGCATATTATATATATGTACTTGCATGAAGAAAAACAACCATCGTGACATTCTCAATCCTCATTTTTTTGGTCGAAGAAAGGTGGGTCGTCCAATGTTATCACATCCCATGTGCAAAACTCAAATACTTTATATAATATATCTTTTGTAAAGTTTGATTTATATTTTATAAACTCTTTACTCCTTTTATAAAACAAATACACATGTTTAATAGAACCTTACATAAAATTAATAAAATGATCTTCATTAACAAGCAATGTGTATCAAGATGCAAAGAAAATAAAAATTAACCGAGTGTCGAATACCCAAATCCCGGTATTACGTTCAAAGGGTCTTCGCTGACGTCGTGATGTCCCAGCCCTTGCTTGCTACAAAAAAGGAAATCGTTAGCCTCGTCACGGAGGGCCCCCGGGGGGGGGGTGTCACACCCCAACCGATGGCGGAATCATCGGGGCGCGGCACTGAGCGAAACAGATTGTCCAGAAGTTTCCATAACAACTATCATTACCATTCAATTTAAGTTAACATGTCCCATACCATGTCTCAAATAGCAAAACAAGTTATTACAGACAAAATCTAAACAAATATTCTGTCCCGACAACTCAGATTTAAACATAACTAATTTATTCGTTGGTTTCTAGGACTCCAGTTCCTAGCTTCGATTTCATCACAGCCCGAGAAGCATATAAACAACCTAGGCACCTGTCACATACGTTAAAATAATGTCAATACATAAAATGTAAAGGTGAGCATACAAGTTTGATAATAGCATATAGAGTTCGAATTCGTTTACGCATAACCAGCACGTACACATAGTGAAATGAAGCACGTTAGTTATCGACATAGATCCATCGATACCAATGACTGCGGGTTGACTGCCCGAGGCAGTTCGCAATACACGATTACCACCGTAATCCATGCAAGTAAAAGATCCTTAACAACCCCCGTGGAAACGGGTGCTGAGTCCAAACTATAGTACTATCGTTGCTAAGGCAGGTAGACAGCATTCCATGTGTAAACATAACAAACAAGCATTCATAAGCCACGTATAACATGCGATAATGGTTAAGCGTTAAAATAGCTTGAGTAGTGTGATAGTTGTAGTTTGAATAGTTGTAACGTATGTAACACCCAAAAGTGCTAAAGCAAAAAGGGTTCGAGTATACTCACAGCGATATGGATTGAAGGGAGCGCTTTACAGCGAGTACGATTAGCCTGAATAGATTCGATAACGTAATGATAAGTGGCGCGTAAAACAGTACAAGCGAGAGTGGGTAGGATGACTGATCGTGCGGTTCAGTTGTCCGTGAATAGGAGTCATCCGTGCGCATGACCTATCCGTACGGATGGTGATGCGTGCGGATGGTGTTCCATCCGGATAGGTCATCCGTGCGTGTGACTGTCCGTGCGGGTAGCAACCCGTGCGGACGAGTTATACGTGCGGACGACTTACCCGTACGGTTAGATTGCTTGTGTGGATAAACGTTCAAGTGGATTGTTTCTTCCTAAGATGTGTTTGTGTATGATGGCTTGTGCTTTGGAGTTTTCGTTGTAGCATTTAGAAAACACCAAAGTATTTCTACCTTTCAAGCCGGCCGCGCGGACGGTGGTCCGTGCGTATGGTAGTCCGTGCGGACAGCCTGTACGCGCGGGCAGAGTCAATCCGTCCGGATAGCCCGTCCGTGCGCACGGCTTGGCCGTGCGGGTGGGGTTTGCTCGATTTTCATTTTAGGGCCTTAGTATCTCATGATCCGATGAGTAATCCATTCAGAGGTCGTCCGTCCGGATTGCTCGTTCGTCGATACTCAAACCTCGCTTGGAAAGTGGGTCCCAAGGGTAGTCCGTGCGGGTGGCAACCCGTGCGTATGACCTGTGCGTGCGGATGGTAACCCGTGCGCACAGCTTGTCCGTGCGGGTGGCTAGTCCGTGCGGGTAGCCTGTCCGCGCGGACAACTGCTCTGGTTGTTCCGTTCGTCTACACTTGGTTTCTGTTGTCGTTTATCGAGACGTTCTGATTACGTGGCAACCACTTGGAGTTGTGTTCTCACCCGCGTGACTAGACCGGTTAGGAACCACCCTAACTCGGCCTGCTGGCGACTCAGAACGGTCGTCCCGGTTAACCCCGAAATCAGTTGTCTAGGGTACAACTCCAGATCTGGAACTAGAGTATCACTATTGACGAGCAAAACACTAGGACTGATCGGGTTTGTACCGGTTTTAAGGGTAAAAGAAGGAGAGAACATTAGATTTATTTCTTTCAACTCTTTTATCCTTAGAAAAGTTTAGATCTAGGTGGATTTATTGTAAAAACTTGTAGAAATCGTTTGGATCTGAGATATTCTTGGTGGAATGAGGCCAAGCATGAAGTTCTTACGAACTTCATGATGACGTCACCCGTGAACACCTCAAGTCCGGATGATTTCATGGTTAAAATCGATGATTCGAAAGATGGAAATGTGTAGAATGGTGTAGTGATCAAAGATGTACAAGAATTAGTGCAAGATCTTACCTGGATTGAGAGAGATCTGGGAAAAAGGTGGGGAATGCGTGTGGTTCGGACGTCACTTGCCAAAAGTAGAAAAAGTGGAGAGTGACCCGTGTATTTATAGGATGCCAAAAAGGGAAAGGGGGTGAGCCGTGCGCATGGCACGCACCCGGGCAGGTTATCCGCGCGGGCTGGCCATCCGTGCGGACTGGCAATCCGTGCGGATTGGCCATCCGTGCGGATGGGCCATCCGTGCGGATGCCACCACCTTGGGCGAGCTCGATGCGATGTTGATTCGGCTCGGATTTACGAGCGGTTTGATAGGGTTTCCTAATTCAAATTACTTTCAGTCCCAACTACTTCTTATACGGTTCGATTCGGGATTCGAGTTCGGGTTCGACCATATTCGAGTTAGACTTCGAGTTCGATTGAGTTCGCTTGATTATCACCACATAAAATAAACATGCACAAGTAACACGTAAGGCACACACACACGTATAACTGACAAATAAAATACGAAATTCGAGTTACGATTTGGTGTCGATTTGATTAGCTTGCTTGATTATCTTTATCGCATTGTTACTTCCTATCGTTCACAGTCGTAGATCGATCGAAATATGATTGGTGAGGCTTGATTATTGTAATGTACAACATTTACTCCACATAATCTAAATATAATAGAAACAATTCTACGAGTCACGTCGCGCGAAATCGGTCGTTGACTTTGACCTTGACTTTGACTTTCACTCGTGAAAACACGGGGTGTTACAGCCTCCCCTTGTTTAGGAAATTTCGTCCCGAAATTAAGCCGGAAGCTGTAACAAATTCGTGAATCACGTGTGGAGAATCGCCAAATTAACCAGGATTTTACGGTTAACATCGGCCGATTTAAAAGCCTATGAAATCGTTCGAGAGAAATCTTTTTCAATCTTTAATTTTTCATTTTCAAAATCCTTTTTCTTTTTCTTTCAAAACCTTGATCATTGTGGGTTCTAGTTTGAATTCGCTTCGGTTGCGATCCAACTCGTACGACGTGCGGAATCCGTGAACGTACGTGATCGAACACACAATAACGTACAGATGGCGTGATTCATTTGATTGATCGGATAGCGATCAAGAGCTTTCTCTCTCTAGTTTCTCTTATTTACAATATTCAATCTTCAGTAGTTTCGGCGGTTTCTGTTGGCTTCCATACATATTATCATATTTCAAATTCTCTGAAATCTCTCTCGAATACTCTCTTTTTACAATATTGCCACCTTGCCTTACTTAGCTGGACGTTACTTCTTCGTTAAACAGCTGTGGATACTTTGCCTTCATGTCGCTTTCGAGTTCCCAAGTGAACTCCGCGCCTTGTTTGCCTTCCCACCGGACTTTCACAATAGGAATGCATGAGCGCCTGAGTTCTTTGGTTTGGCGATCCATGATTTCGACAGGCTTTTCCACGAAGTGCAATGTTTCGTTCACTCGTAAATCATCTAGAGGAACATGTACGGCTGGTTCGTAGATGGTCTTTCGGAGGTTTGACACGTGGAAGATCGGATGGACATTGTTAAGTTCTTCCGGTAATTCGAGTCTGTAGGCGACTTTTCCGATCCTTTCCAGAATCTTAAAAGGTCCCACATACCGAGGCGCAAGTTTCCCCTTTTTGCCAAATCGGACTACACCCCTCCAAGGTGATACCTTTAGGAGTACGTAGTCACCAATGCCATATTCACGGTGCTTGCGCTTTTTATCGGCGAGAAGCTTCTGTCTATCTCGAGCCTTCGCTAGGTTGTCCCGAATTTGGAAGATTTTGTCTGTCGTTTCTTGTAGTAGTTTCGGACCGGTTAGTTGCGAGTGACCGATCTCGTGCCACACAATAGGCGATCGACATCTTCTTCCGTATAAGGCTTCGAAAGGAGCCATCTGGATGCTAGCCTGGTAGCTGTTGTTGTACGAGAATTCGACTAACGGAAGGTGTCTATCCCAATTACCACCAAAATCTAGAACACATGAACGGAGCATGTCTTCGAGCGTGCGAATCGTTCTTTCGCTCTGACCGTCAGTTTGTGGGTGGAACGCGGTACTTAGATTAAGCGTCGTACCTAGTGCCGTTTGAAACGTTCCCCACAATCGCGAAGTGAATCGAGCATCACGGTCAGAGATGATGTCACGAGGCGTACCATGTCGACAAATGATCTCGTCGGTGTAGATTCGGGCTAATCGTTCCACCTTGTAGTCCTCTCGTATTGGCAGAAAGTGGGCTGATTTGGTCAAACGGTCAATGATAACCCAAATGCTGTCGTGACCTGATGACGTGGTTGGAAGCTTGGTTACGAAATCCATAGCTATGCTCTCCCACTTCCACATGGGGATTGGAGGTTGTTCGAGCAAGCCAGAGGGTCGTTGATGTTCGGCCTTGACTCTAGCGCAGGTTAGGCATTTTCCGACGTAGAGAGCGATATCCCGCTTCATACCCGGCCACCAGTACCTATATCGAAGGTCATGATACATTTTGTCAGCACCGGGATGAATAGAGTATCGGGATTTGTGGGCTTCGTCCATGATGATCTGTCGCAGGTTGGTTCGCTTGGGAATCCAGATTTTGTCTAGGAAATGGAATATCCCGTTTGATTTGCTCACAAGTTGGGCTCCGTCGTGGTAGATTCTCTCTTTCTTCAGGGTGCGCTCGTTGAAACATGCATGCTGGGCGTCGCGAATAAGAGCTTCGAGATTGTGCTGGGCTTGAACATTTCGAGTGCTAAGCAGATAACTCCGTCTGCTAAGTGCGTCGGCAACAACATTTGCTTTGCCTGGGTGATAACGAATCTCGCAGTCGTAATCGTTGAGAAGTTCTACCCATCGGCGTTGACGCATATTTAGTTCCCTCTGATTAAAAATGTGTTGTAGGCTCTTATGATCGGTGAAGATCGTACACTTGGTACCATACAGGTAGTGTCGCCAAATCTTTAATGCAAAGACAACTGCGCCTAGTTCGAGGTCGTGGGTTGTATAGTTCTTCTCGTGGATTTTGAGCTGACGGGATGCGTAAGCAATAACTTTGTCTCGTTGCATTAAGACACAACCGAGACCAAGGTTAGAAGCATCACAGTAGACAATGAAATTATCGTTTCCGTCGGGCAGCGTGAGAACAGGGGCATTGCAAAGCATGTATTTGAGGGTTCGAAAGGCAGACTCTTGTTTGGTTCCCCAGAAAAAGGGCTGGTCTTTATGAGTGAGAGAAGTGAGTGGTACAGCAATCTTCGAGAATCCTTCGATGAATCGTCGATAATAGCCCGCCAGTCCGAGAAAGGAACGGACTTCAGTCGGGTTCTTAGGCGTAACCCAGCTCTTAACAGCTTCAATCTTCGCAGGATCGACGTGAATGCCCTGACTATTTACGATGTGACCCAGAAATTGAACCTCCCCCAGCCAAAACTCGCACTTGGAGAATTTGGCGTAGAGTTGGTTTCCCTGAAGTAACTCGAGAACCAAACGTAGATGCTGCGCGTGTTCGGATCTCGTTTTGGAATAGATCAAGACATCGTCGATGAACACGATGACGAAACGGTCAAGATACGGTTTACACACTCGATTCATCAGATCCATGAAAACAGCTGGTGCATTGGTTAGGCCAAAAGGCATGACAACGAATTCATAATGGCCGTAACGAGTGCGAAACGCGGTTTTGGGAATATCCTCCTCCTGTATACGTAGCTGATGATATCCGGAACGCAGGTCGATCTTCGAGAAACACGTAGCGCCCTGTAGTTGGTCAAACAAATCGTCGATTCGAGGCAGAGGATAGCGATTTTTGATAGTCAACTTATTCAATTCCCGGTAATCGACGCACATCCGGAACGTCCCATCCTTCTTTTTGACGAAAAGGACTGGTGCGCCCCACGGAGAGGTGCTCGGGCGAATAAAGCCTTTTTCAAGCAATTCCTGGAGTTGGGTTGAGAGTTCGCGCATTTCGGACGGCGCAAGTCGGTAGGGAGCTCTGGCAATAGGATTCGCTCCGGGAATAAGGTCAATGCGAAAATCGATATCACGCTTTGGAGGTAGTCCGGGAAGATCCTCGGGAAAGACTCGAGGAAATTCTCGAACCACTGGAACGTCCTTCACTTTCTTCTTCTCTTTCTTTTCCTTCTCCGCTGCTATGACATGAGCCAAGAAGGCCCTGTACTCCTTACGGAGATACTTGCTGGCTTGTAGGCATGATATAAGTTTGAGACCCTTCGAAGTAGTATCTCCATAGACGCACAATGAATCCCCGTTGGCGAGAGAAAAACGAATCATTTTATCGAAGCACACAACTTCGGCATGGTTTTCGCGAAGAAAGTCCATGCCTACTATGACATCAAAGCTTCCTAGTTGCATTGGGATAAGATTGATTGAGAAGATGTGGTTGTTGAGCTCGAGTGTGCAATCACGAATAACAGAGTTTACAGCGACGGTTCTTCCGGTGGCGACTTCAACTTCGAATGCAGAGGGGAGTCGAGAGCGCTTACGACTAAGGAGTTTCTCAAATTCGAGTGACACAAAGCAATTATCGGCTCCAGTATCAAACAAACATGAAGCATAAATACCATTCACAAGGAACGTACCATTGACCACGTTGTTGTCGGCCTGGGCTTGACGCACGTTGAGATTGAAAGTTCTGGCACGTGCGGCCTGTTGCTGCTGCTGTTGCTGTTGCTGTGGTTGCTGCTGTTGCTGCTAGGGTTCTTGTTTCACCACCCTGTTTGGGCACATGTTGGCGAAATGGTTCGGGTCGCCACATGTGAAGCATGCTCTGGCTTTGACTGCGGGTGCCGGAGGCGCTTGTTGACCCTGTGGGGCAGCGAGTAGAGCTTGATTGGCAGGAGCTTGACGAATACGGCAGTTGGCAGTAAAGTGGCCGTAGACGTTGCAATGAGCACAGAAGCGGCATTGAATAGCAGTTGGATGATGATAGGTGCAAGTAGGGCAGAGTGGGTGTGGTCCAGTATATGCACGCTTTGCAGGCGGTGCATTGGCCACAGGCGCCACTACTTGACGCTGTTGAGCAGGTACCGCTTGGATCGGTGCAGCAGAAATCGCACAGTTCTTGTTGGTGGAGTTGTTCTTTCTCTTGTTCTTTCTCTTGTTGCCTGAGGACGTGGGTTCAGCAGTTGGTGTAGCAGCAGTGGCTTGATGTAGATGCTTGGAGGTCTTATCCCACATCCCAGCCTTGACCCTTTTGTCATTGATTTCAGCGGCCAGCAGATAGGTTTCTTCGATCGTGGTAGTCTTAGCCGCTTGCACGAAATCAGCAACGCAGTCGGGCAGGGCTCGGATGTATTTCTTGATGGTCATCTCAGGGGTCTTGACCTGGTCAGGACAGATAATGCTGAGCTGTTTGAAGCGAGCAGTGAGACCAGCATTGTCTCCATCCTTCTGATGTATGTGCCAGAATTCATCTTCAAGTTTTTGTCGTTCGTGGGGAGGGCAGAATTCCTCCAGCATGACTTCCTTGAGCTCATCCCACGACAAACCGTAGGCTGCATCATTCCCTCTCTTGTTCCTCTCGGCCGTCCACCAGTCCAGAGCACGGGACTGAAAGACGCCGGTAGCATTCAGAGTTCGAAGGTCATCAGGGCAACCACTTTGTCGCAGAGTGACCTCGATAGAGTCAAACCAGTGGAATAAAGTAGTAGGACCTCCTTCACCTGTGAATTCTTTCGGCCCACATGACTTGAATTGTTTGAAACTGAAAGGTCTCGCAGCAGCTTTGGGACCTTCAGTCCTTGATTCCTCGGATGACTTGCTGGCATTCTCGCAGACACCGCTCACAGCCTTTGCTACCGCTTTCGCGACGATGGACGCAAGGCGTCTGTCCCTCTTTTCCTGACGAGAGAGCTGATGATGGGATCCAGACGACATTGTCTGCAATAGACACCGCCATGGAAACTCAACATATGTATTCGAATCTCACCTCACATGTCTAGGACTACTAAAGCTCAGTAACACGTACCATGTAAACGCATAAAGTCACAAATTCACAGAACTGCACAGAATCACATAATCACATGGAGCACAATGTTCCTAATCACGTAAGCACAATGACAAGAACACATATAACCTAATTACTAAAGTACCTACGAGCGTACAAAGTATTCTAACTGTTCCCGTTGTTGCTAGCGATGAGTTGTGTGGGTTTTGTGTTTCGGCAGAAGCACTAGTGTTGGGTCGAAACCAGTAGTATCTCAAAATGTTAACAAATAACGGAAAATACATTAAAATTTTCATAAAGATCGATAAATCGGAGGTAGATTGTCTATGGCTAATAGACTTCGACTAACCAAAGTAGCTCGACTATTCGCAAGGATCCTGCACAACGACCTCCCGGACTATGCCTTTGCCTCGACTCTTGGGTGCTGGCGCAATTCCCATTGGTTTGGTCGTGCCTCTAGACCGTTGGAATACATCGAACTTTGGTGGAGTTTTGTATAAAAGCGGGACGAGTCGTCAAGGTTAGGGTTTCACCCCTATCTTACAACTTCCGTCCTTGTTTTTGATAAAAGTTGAGGAGATTATTCATCAAAATGTGGATTTCACTCCTAACTTGGTATAATTCTCCTCTTTTGTAGCTAAAACGCAAGCTGATTAGGCAACTTTAGTCGAGAGTTTGCGGTTTTCACACCTATTCTCGGCCTTATTGCTTGTTCAAAGCTTGAAAATTCGAGTGTGGTGCTAGAAAAAAAAAGAGTGAGTGATAGCGATGAAATTACGCACACGCGTGAGTTGGTCTGTTGGTTCTCAACTATAGTCTAGGTCTCTAAGACTTCGACCCGGACTAGGTCGAGTCTTGCCTAATTCCCTATAGTTATGGCTCTGATACCAATCTGTCACACCCCAACCGATGGCGGAATCATCGGGGCGCGGCACTGAGCGAAACAGATTGTCCAGAAGTTTCCATAACAACTATCATTACCATTCAATTTAAGTTAACATGTCCCATACCATGTCTCAAAGAGCAAAACAAGTTATTACAGACAAAATCTAAACAAATATTCTGTCCCGACAACTCAGATTTAAACATAACTAATTTATTCGTTGGTTTCTAGGACTCCAGTTCCTAGCTTCGATTTCATCACAGCCCGAGAAGCATATAAACAACCTAGGCACCTGTCACATACGTTAAAATAATGTCAATACATAAAATGTAAAGGTGAGCATACAAGTTTGATAATAGCATATAGAGTTCGAATTCGTTTACGCATAACCAGCACGTACACATAGTGAAATGAAGCACGTTAGTTATCGACATAGATCCATCGATACCAATGACTGCGGGTTGACTGCCCGAGGCAGTTCGCAATACACGATTACCACCGTAATCCATGCAAGTAAAAGATCCTTAACAACCCCCGTGGAAACGGGTGCTGAGTCCAAACTATAGTACTATCGTTGCTAAGGCAGGTAGACAGCATTCCATGTGTAAACATAACAAACAAGCATTCATAAGCCACGTATAACATGCGATAATGGTTAAGCGTTAAAATAGCTTGAGTAGTGTGATAGTTGTAGTTTGAATAGTTGTAACGTATGTAACACCCAAAAGTGCTAAAGCAAAAAGGGTTCGAGTATACTCACAGCGATATGGATTGAAGGGAGCGCTTTACAGCGAGTACGATTAGCCTGAATAGATTCGATAACGTAATGATAAGTGGCGCGTAAAACAGTACAAGCGAGAGTGGGTAGGATGACTGATCGTGCGGTTCAGTTGTCCGTGAATAGGAGTCATCCGTGCGCATGACCTATCCGTACGGATGGTGATGCGTGCGGATGGTGTTCCATCCGGATAGGTCATCCGTGCGTGTGACTGTCCGTGCGGGTAGCAACCCGTGCGGACGAGTTATACGTGCGGACGACTTACCCGTACGGTTAGATTGCTTGTGTGGATAAACGTTCAAGTGGATTGTTTCTTCCTAAGATGTGTTTGTGTATGATGGCTTGTGCTTTGGAGTTTTCGTTGTAGCATTTAGAAAACACCAAAGTGTTTCTACCTTTCAAGCCGGCCGCGCGGACGGTGGTCCGTGCGTATGGTAGTCCGTGCGGACAGCCTGTGCGCGCGGGCAGAGTCAATCCGTCCGGATAGCCCGTCCGTGCGCACGGCTTGGCCGTGCGGGTGGGGTTTGCTCGATTTTCATTTTAGGGCCTTAGTATCTCATGATCCGATGAGTAATCCATTCAGAGGTCGTCCGTCCGGATTGCTCGTTCGTCGATACTCAAACCTCGCTTGGAAAGTGGGTCCCAAGGGTAGTCCGTGCGGGTGGCAACCCGTGCGTATGACCTGTGCGTGCGGATGGTAACCCGTGCGCACAGCTTGTCCGTGCGGGTGGCTAGTCCGTGCGGGTAGCCTGTCCGCGCGGACAACTGCTCTGGTTGTTCCGTTCGTCTACACTTGGTTTCTGTTGTCGTTTATCGAGGCGTTCTGATTACGTGGCAACCACTTGGAGTTGTGTTCTCACCCACGTGACTAGACCGGTTAGGAACCACCCTAACTCGGCCTGCTGGCGACTCAGAACGGTCGTCCCGGTTAACCCCGAAATCAGTTGTCTAGGGTACAACTCCAGATCTGGAACTAGAGTATCACTATTGACGAGCAAAACACTAGGACTGATCGGGTTTGTACCGGTTTTAAGGGTAAAAGAAGGAGAGAACATTAGATTTATTTCTTTCAACTCTTTTATCCTTAGAAAAGTTTAGATCTAGGTGGATTTATTGTAAAAACTTGTAGAAATCGTTTGGATCTGAGATATTCTTGGTGGAATGAGGCCAAGCATGAAGTTCTTACGAACTTCATGATGACGTCACCCGTGAACACCTCAAGTCCGGATGATTTCATGGTTAAAATCGATGATTCGAAAGATGGAAATGTGTAGAATGGTGTAGTGATCAAAGATGTACAAGAATTAGTGCAAGATCTTACCTGGATTGAGAGAGATCTGGGAAAAAGGTGGGGAATGCGTGTGGTTCGGACGTCACTTGCCAAAAGTAGAAAAAGTGGAGAGTGACCCGTGTATTTATAGGATGCCAAAAAGGGAAAGGGGGTGAGCCGTGCGCATGGCACGCACCCGGGCAGGTTATCCGCGCGGGCTGGCCATCCGTGCGGACTGGCAATCCGTGCGGATTGGCCATCCGTGCGGATGGGCCATCCGTGCGGATGCCACCACCTTGGGCGAGCTCGATGCGATGTTGATTCGGCTCGGATTTACGAGCGGTTTGATAGGGTTTCCTAATTCAAATTACTTTCAGTCCCAACTACTTCTTATACGGTTCGATTCGGGATTCGAGTTCGGGTTCGACCATATTCGAGTTAGACTTCGAGTTCGATTGAGTTCGCTTGATTATCACCACATAAAATAAACATGCACAAGTAACACGTAAGGCACACACACACGTATAACTGACAAATAAAATACGAAATTCGAGTTACGATTTGGTGTCGATTTGATTAGCTTGCTTGATTATCTTTATCGCATTGTTACTTCCTATCGTTCACAGTCGTAGATCGATCGAAATATGATTGGTGAGGCTTGATTATTGTAATGTACAACATTTACTCCACATAATCTAAATATAATAGAAACAATTCTACGAGTCACGTCGCGCGAAATCGGTCGTTGACTTTGACCTTGACTTTGACTTTCACTCGTGAAAACACGGGGTGTTACAGGGGGGATCCGTGACCAAGCTCCGGCGTGAGAATAAGTAAACTTGCCGGAGAATAAGAGAGTGGCTTATTCCGATGAGATGTGATTACCGGAACAATCTCTATGGTGTGAATCTGATATAAATGTGTGTGTATATTTAATGTGACAGAATCAAGGTCGGAATAAATATGAGAGCATTAAGTGAGATACCTTGGACCTCTCGTAGATCTTTCCCTTACCTTCCTTATATAATCAAGACCCCTTATCTCTCCTATGAAACGATATCGAGGTGATCTAACAGATTCTGATCATCTTTGGGGAACTCAGACACGTGTCTGAGCCCCAACGGTGAGATGTTTACCCTCATTTAATGATACCGGCTCGGAAGTACTGTGCCAGCCGGAGATGCCTTTCATGTCGCTCATTTAATGCGCCCTGTGTATTTCTGATAGTTCCTTTTTCCCGCCCATTGTTATGTAAGAGAACCCTTAACAAGCAAGTATTATAATTTTGGGCTTTATCTGTTGGGCCCATATGAGAGTAGCTCAAGACGGGTAAGTGGGGCAATCCATGGGCCCGTCGTCACCGAGCACATTATATAATTCAGTTTTAATAAATCATCTATACACTTATATATTAGGGTGGAGAAAGTACCTTTCTAGAAATCCATGTGAACCCAGAAACCCATCCAATATATACGTAGGGCTGTCTTTTTTTACCGAAACCTGATCCAAAACCTAAGTCACCTAAACCCAAAGTAGACGAAACCCGAAGAACCCGTAACCGAATAATTGTAAACCCGAATATAGTTATATGGATTGGTTAACTGTTAAATAATGAGTAATCGGTTTACCCCGAAAAAACCCGAATTAGCTTTAAAATAATTAGCAGATGTTTTAAGCCTTGCAATCATTCGATCAATAGTGTTTCTTGGTTTAAAAAGGGTCGGCTGACCAATAATCCTTGCCTATTTCATGATGCAGCCATATCTTCTAAAAAGTTTAAATCAGGGAAGTCCATACATATCTTCTACTTTCTAATTAGAGTAAATTACGTTTTTGGCCCCTGTGGTTATATCACTTTTACTATATTAGCCCAAAATAAGAATTTTTAACATATCTATCCCCATGGTCTCTATAACTAACCATTTTGGCCCATAAGTCTAACCATTTTGGCCCCCATGGTCTCTATAACTAACCATTTTGGCCCCCATGATCTCTAGACTTAGGGGCCAAAATGGTTAGTTATAGAGACCATAGGGGCAGATATGTTAAAAATTCTTATTTTAGGCTAATATAGTAAAAGTGTTATAACCACAGGGGCCAAAAACGTAATTTACTCTTCTAATTAAAGCACCACATACATTTCATATCTTCAATATCTTCCATTATCAGAGTTGTTCTTATAGTGTTCCCTAATAACTAACGTTGATATTTAAAATTTAAATCGTTCTACTTTTTTGTTCAATTAGTCCATTTTCTAACCTGAAACCCGATCTAACCTGGCCCGGTTAACCCGATCTAACCCGGCCTGGTTAACCAGAACACCGAAAAACCCGAACCTAGAAGGATCGGTTATTGGGTTATATATTTAGCTTTAAAAACTCAAAAAACCCGAAACCCGACTAAAGAACACCCCAATATATGCATTACACATCAATAATTTATTATTATCAAAAGCAACAGGAAACTGGATGAAAGTTGCACTTTTTAGTAAAGTTCGTCTTCTCATATGAAAAGTGAAATGTGTTAGATTTGAGTGGATTTTAGAATGTTTTATTATTTTGCATATATCTATATTTGTGAAAGTCATGATGTTAGTTAAATAATGCAAACAAAAGTAGCAAACTTACAAGTCATCAACCAAGATTAGATCAAATCGAAACTTAATTAACTACTCATTCGCTATGATACAAAACCCTTTGATTATGTGTTGATATTTATATAGTATTCTTGATATGGACAACCAAACCAATTAAGTGAGATGTATTGTTAAAGCTACCCTCTAAAGCATCATTTTTTACTAAACTTCATATGCCATCCAATATCATATGAATCATTTTTACTTCATTTTCTTCTTTTAGCCCATTTCATTTGTCAATCAATCAAACTAACTTATATATGTAAAAAAAAAAAAAAAACTAAATGTTTCTACACATTTAAGGACCCTTAAACAAAGGCATAGCGACAGACTTAACTCACTAGTCTGAGGAGCTTAACTATTCCAAAAGGAACTCAGATCTCTGGTAACTAACTCGGCCCATATTCCTCCTGGACGAGAAATAAGCTAGATGATCCTTGAATGCACATCCAAGTTGGAGGTTTCCAAACTTTCGGGGTGCGATTTTACTCTGTAAATCGCACTAAAAATTTTGTTTTTAAATATTTTGAAAAAAATTAATTATTTTTATGCTTATGCTTAAACAAACATACGTAAACTTATTAGTTATTTTTTTTTGTACATTTATGCATTTATTTTATCATATATCACAACTTTTGTTAGACCATGCGTAGTGGTTATGGTGAATAATACCCCACCCTTGGGCGTTGTCCGCCACGTGCCGTCTTAGTCAGCAAATGGACGTTTTGAAGAAATGAGGGTAGTGGGATAATGCCCCCACCCTTGGAAGTTGTTCAACACGTGGTACTCCCATAATTACCCAATTATTTTTTTAATGTTTAAAACAAATAATATTCTATTGGCCAAATGTTTTCATCTTGGGCGTTGATATAAGAACGCCTTATACCATTTTGTCCAAAACAAAGCCCGGGGGCCGCATCTGTGGCGTTTTGGGGCGTTAATTTCCAAAAAAAACACCCAATTTTAATACCACTACGGGTGGTCTTAGTCATAAGTTTATCACTTTAATTTTCATTAATATCAAATCAATATAGTGTAATCAACTATTCACATGTTATGGAAAACACTACGATCCTTCACCATAACCATTGTCTAGACAAAATCATCATCACTACCCCCACGAGCCACGACCTAATAATAAAATGGAGAATCATAAAGTGAAGATGGAGAACAAGTGTGTTGAAGTGTTGATAGTATTAATTGGTATATAACATTAAAGAATATTCATATATAATACATACACATAAAAACCAAATCCAATAAAACATATGAAGAACCCTAAAGCAAACCCATAAAATTGTTAAAGGAACACTAAAAAATGATCATGAAATCAAATCAAAATCATAAGCCATACGACCAAACACAAAAAAATAAAAATAAAAATGATATAAAATAAATCCCAAATTATACCATTATACAATTACCAACCAAAATTCCTATCAGCACTCAACCGTTGCGTCAACAAACATGAACATTGCGTCATAAAAAAGCAAACCGTCGCCTTACAACTACACCGCCACCGTTTCAAGAAAAAATAAACCGTCATTTTATTATCACACCAACTCCTTAACTGCCACTAAATTTAAGCTTAATTAATGTTATCATCTTCACCTTGGTCCAACAATATTTATAAATTATTAGGCCATGCGTAATGTGACATCCCACCGATAAGAATGCTTTATAACATAGTTGATACAGGAAGTGCTTATTTGATAATAAACGTATTGTACAATTGTTGAAAACTCAAATTACAACATCTAATCAGACTAAGTCTAGCCTGAGCCCTGATGTAACAACACTTCCACCAGATCACACCGATCCGGGATATACATTTCTACCAGACACAAGTCCGGGATAGAGTATTCCACCGGCCATCACAGGTCCGGGATAACCAGCACGTACAAAACTAACCATCATTACCTGTGACACATGCTTAAAAGACGTCAGCTAATGCTGGTGAGTACATGAATATACACGAGTTATAAATCCATATTTCACAATTCAAGTGACCAAACCGTAGTCCGTGGAAACATAAAAAGAAACAAAATGATTATCAATGATTGAATCTCCATGTTCCAAAATCAATTTATGGGCCAAGAGGGTACTGCCAACTTCACAAAAACTCTCGTGGGCCATGGGATCCAAATCCAATAGTGGGCTGGCTACTCCTCGTTACTAGCCCAGCAAGAATCCATTTGTTGCCCACTCACTAATTCAGCTTAAAACAAAATCGCCTCTTTTAATCCACATGACATAATCTTCATTCATTTTAGCCCAATAAGAGACGCTTCAATTCTAACATTAACTACAGTGGCGAAGCTTGACCCGAATGACGGGAGGTCGAAAACGTATATACCAAAAAATTTCTATAGAACCGGGGCGGTCAAAAACGTATATACAAAAAAATTTCTATACGAAAGCTACATATATAACACTACTGAGCGAAAAGTTCGGGGGGTCGGGCGCCCCTCCCCGCCCCTTCTATACTTCGCCACTAATTAACTAGCAGATTATTATCCGTGCTCCACATCAGCGGGTGGATTTTGTATAAAAGAAGTACGTTGCAAGGGTAATTTCTGAATCTAAAGTTAGAAAATAAGGGTTAAGGAACACAAACTCTAAATTAAATTAATTAAAATAAAAACAAATGACGACGATCTATTTTGTAAACATGTTAATCTTTTAAAATGTTCTAAAAAATATAGTGTTTTAAAAAAAAGTTCCAAACAAAAAAAATCTAAAATAATTTAGAAAGAAATATTTTAATAACATAAACAAACTAAACAAAAACTTGAAAACCATACCACGGGATAGCTTTTAAATGGTTTATAAATGTATTGCTTCACTAGGTTATCACCCGTGTAATACACGGGCTGTTATAGAACTTATAAGACTATAAATAATCAAATAAATATTTAAGAACCCACAAACTTACTCATATTATAAATTGACCCGTTTTAAACAATACACCAATTTAAATAAAACAAACAACAACCTGAGTGACAATCCAATTCAATTACCTTATAACATACAACACATTTAAATTCCATTACAATAACATTAAGTAATAAAAAAAAACAACTTGATGATCAAAAGATATATTTAGAAAACAACACATGATTAAAGAAAACGGGCATTTGGACTTTGTAGCCTAGCCAAGTTTTGTTTTACATACCAAGAATGCTCCAGCTTCTTTCTCTACAAAATAAAAAAATAATAAAAAAATAAGTTCATTTAATGGCACATAACTCGTGTTTTAGGAAAAAAAAAACCTATGCAAACAACGCAATCATTTCCATTGCCAGCATCTACAATTATAATAAATCCTTCAAATTGCTTTATCTAGTAATTTAAAGAAGGTAACAAAATTAAAATGGCATAGCTGCCCCTTGAAAATAAATAAAATCCCTGAACTACAACAATGTCTAAATGTGTCATACACATCACAGAACTAAATAGTTTAACTCAATAAAGATGTAATTAACTTCATACACAATACATAAAACCTATTTACGAGAAACTTAAATCAAATAAATATTGCAGATATTAAATAAATAAGTTTAAAAACAATAATATCGAAAGTAACAATCGCAATGAAGAGTGCACTATAAAGGTCATAACTGGTGAAAGAGAATACCTGATTTGCCTTTCATCTTAAACCCATCAAAAAGTTGTCTTGTTTTATGTAATGGTGAAGAAAACCTCTTGAATGGATATGCTTAACTCAATTTATATGCATAAAGCTACTAAATGCCTAAAGCAGTTAAAGTGGCAAGAAGATATAGGTTAGGCGAGGTTGGAACCACAAACAAATGTTTCAATTTTGTAAAAGTTGTCTAAAAAGTAAAAGAGTAAACTGCCATTTTGGTCCCTGTGATTTGGGCAGTTTTGCCATTTTAGTCCAAATCTCAAACTTTTTAAATCTGGGTCCTTGTGGTTTGCATTTTGTTGCCATTTTAGTCCAAAACTCAAAAAGTCTATTTTTTTACTGTTTCAACATGCCTTTTTTGTCTTTTTGTGCAGGGGTAGTTTTGTCCATTTAATTTTCATTAAAACAATTTTTTAATTAAAAAACCCAAATAAATACCCTCCCTATCCTTATCCCTATCCCTATCAGTTCTCGTTCCCCATTTACATCATCTTCAACCTCGCAAATAAAACCCTGACCAAAGATCAACCCCAAAAAAAAAACCCTAACCCACAGTAACGATTAGTATTATTCGTGTTCTTCACATCATTAAGCAGATTTTTCCTAGAAAAACAATAATGAATGTCTAGCAAACCTAGATAATAACGATCTACACAACAGCATCTAAAACCTCTCAATTCTTATAACTTAATGGAGTAAATCATAGCAATTAGAAATATTCTACGAAACAATACGAATCTTCTTAAGTAATTGTTCAAACCTGATGAAGAGTTGAACGACAATGATTAAGAGAGAGAAAGCAGCCGATTGATGGTTGAAGGTCGGTGGAGAAAAAATGGATGCGTAGGGTTTCGTGCAGAGGATGAATTTTGGGTATCATGAGTTGCAGAGGATGGAGGTTATTTTAAACCAATTTTCTCATTTCCTGGTTTCTATACTATTCTACACACTACATGGAGATCGAAGGTGCCGATCTACTGTAGGTTAGGGTTTTTTTTTGTTGATCTCTGGTTAGGGTTTTATTTGGGAGGTTGAAGATGTAAATGGGGAACGAGAACTGATAGGGATATGGAGGGTATTTATTTGGGTTTTTAATTTAAGAAATTGTTTTAATGAAAATTAAATAGACAAAACTACCCATGTACAAAAAGACAAAAAAAGGCATGTTGGAACAGTAAAAAATGAGACTTTTTGAGTTTTGGACTAAAATGACAATAAAATGCAAACCACAGGGACCCAGATTTAAAAAGTTTGAGATTTGGACTAAAATGACAAAACTGCCCAAACCACAGGGACCAAAATGGCAATTTACTCAAAGTAAAAACTAAACTTGAAAAATATAACTGTGACTTTGGAGCCAATTACCCTGCCCATCTCATTTTATATTAACATTTAGCTCAATTGTACGTTGACTTTGGAGCCAATTACCCAGCCCGTCTCATTTTATATTAACATTTTTAGCTTAACTATACGTAAGAAATTGTGATAATACACGTATGCCTGACAGTAAATTTATATGAAAACGGGTCACTTTGGATATTATTTTCTTCACTAACAAGTCAAATGGTTAAAGAAAAAAAATCTGATATAGATGGAAACAGTCAAACGGGTCGCCAATCACCTAACATGTGTTCTAATGTTTATAGAAGAGTTAATTACTGTTTTCGTCCCTGAGGTTTGTCAAAAATAACGGTTTCAGTCCATTAGTTTAAAAATTACGATTTCAGTCCATTAGTTTCATTTTCGTAACCATTTCAGTCCACTAACTTAACTCCATCCATTTATTTTGTTAACTTTGAGTTAACTAACTAATTCAGGGAGTTTGCGTCAGTTTTAGAAACACAGGGACTTAAGTGTAAACTCTAAAACATTAAAACAAAAAAAAATAGTAAATTCCAAAAAATCAAAAAATTCCAAAAAACCAAACAAATTCCAAAAAATTCTAAAAAATAATAAAAATTCTAAAAAAATCATAAAAAATCTAAAAAATTCTAAAAAATCCAAAAAAATCGTTTCGGCGCGAACTGTTTCGAACCCGAACCGTTTCGACGCGAACCGTTTCGACCCGAACCGTTTCGAGCTGAACCGTCCGTACCGTTTCAAGCTGAACCGTTTCGACCCGTACCATTTCGTGCCGAACCGTTTCGAAGCCGTACCGTTTCAAGCCGTACCGTTTCGAACCGAACCGAACCGTGCCGTTTCGAACCGAACCCTTTCGAGCTGAACCGTTTCGAACCGAACCGTGCCGTATCGAACCGAACCGTTTCGAGCTGAACCGTTTCGAACCGAACCGTTTCGAGCTGTACCATTTGACGCGAACCGTGCCGTATCGAACCGTACCGGTTCGGCTTCAAAACGGTTCGCGTCGAAACGGTTCGGGTCGAAAGGGTTCGGTTCGATACAGCACGGTTCGGTTCGAAACGGTTCAGCTCGAAAGGGTTCGGTTCGAAACGGCACGGTTCGGTTCGAAACGGTATGGCTTGAAACGGTTCGGCTTCGAAACGGTACGGGTCGAAACGGTTCGGTTCGAAACGGTTCGGCTCGAAACGGTTCGGCTTCGAAACGGTACGGGTCGAAACGGTTCGGGTCGAAACGGTACGGGTCGAAACGGTTCAGCTCGAAACGGTACGGACGGTTCAGCTCGAAACGGTTCGGTTCGAAACGGTACGGGTCGAAACGGTTCGCGTCGAAACGGTTCAGCTCGAAACGGTTCGGGTTCGAAACAGTTCGCGCCGAAACGGATTTTTTGGATTTTTTAGAATTTTTTAGAATTTTTATGATTTTTTAGAATTTTTATTTTTTTTAGTATTTTTTGGAATTTGTTTGGTTTTTTGGAATTTTTTTGATTTTTTGGAATTTACTATTTTTTTTGTTTTAATGTTTTAGAGTTTACACTTAAGTCCCTGTGTTTCTAAAACTGACGCAAACCGTCCCTGAATTAGTTAGTTAACTCAAAGTTAACAAAATAAATGGATGGAGTTAAGTTAGTGGACTGAAATGGTTACGAAAATGAAACTAATGGACTGAAATCGCAATTTTTAAACTAATGGACTGAAACCGTTATTTTTGACAAACCTCAGGGACGAAAACAGTAATTAACTCTTTATAGAAGTATAAACTGTTCGTTTTAGAAAATGTATATAATAACATAGTTTCCATAATCATATATAAAAAAGTTAGAAAAAGTGATCGCCCTAGCCGAGTCATTTTAACCCATTACCACCCGACCTATCATGCCACATGTACGTAAGAAATTGTGATAATACACATATGCCTGAAAGATTAAAGGGATACATACCACGAGGACTATCAGAAGAGCTTCTCTCAGTGAGTTCTGCACACACTGAACGGCTTAAAAGCAAACCCGTGACACAGGCACCAATCATCAACATAGCAAAAACCGCAGCCCCAATGGAACCAGTACCATCAATAAAAGCCGTTACATATGGGCAAACATATCTTTTGAGCGCATTGCTGGAAGGACCTAATTTTCAGCAAACTAAAACACATGTGGTGGAAATTGAAATGAACATAAGTTGTAATTCCATACTTACCCTTAAGAAATGGAACATAGAATAGAGGATTTTTATTTATAAACTTACCAATATTTTGTACCAATTTACTATCAAAATGTATATTATTTGAATATGTGTGTCTGTGTGGATGCTTAGAATGGCTACAGAACCGAACAATGCTTGTGTTTTCAAATATCCACGTATAATTCGATTAGTGTTCCTTCAAACACAAATCAACACAAACATATTATTAACGAATCAATATTTAAATAAATTGCTTACAAATTCTTCTTTACGCACATCAAAACCAACCGAATCACATACATATTATCAACGAATCTCAATTTTCCAAAGCGATGATGTAGTAATGATCTAACAAATCAATTTAGGGTTAGGGCATGTTTGGCTAAGCTTTTTGAAACAATTTATTGACTTATTGGTTTTTTGAAAAGTTATAAGCTCCAAAATGATGTTTGGCAATGAGGGTGTATGTGAGGGGAAAAAACTAATAAGTCAATAAGTCACTCTATACTAACTTTTCCAAAAATCCTTTTCCAAAAAGCCAATAAGTCAATAAGCTGTTTCAAAAAGCTTAGCCAAACATGCCCTTAGAGGAGAAAAAGCAACCGTAGAATTGGGCAACGACATCCAGAGTCCAATTAGGGTTTTTAGACTCAAATTCACAACAAAATAAACAAAGAAAATAAAAAGAAATACCACTCATTGCCGCCGATGCTGCTGCGTTTGAACTCCATAATATCTTCTTCTTCAATTTGATCTTTTACTCTTTGGTGCGAAATTGTGCTTAGATTTTTCGAGGCCATTTAGGGATCGAATTTGTTGTTTCAGTAATCAAGATTTGTATAGATTGTAGTGATTTGTTGTGAGAATTTAGATGAGAAGAAGAAGCAGGTGGAGGTGGCAGTAAAAACACCGCTTGATTTTGCTAAGAGGGAGTGTGAGACTGAAAGAAAAAAAAAAACAAAAAAAAACCTAATACCTGTTATCACGACACGTGTCGACTTATTAGAATTAGAAACCATTAATCTATACTATCTATAATAAGAGAACTTGAGCTGATGTAAATCTGCCTTAGTGTCAACTTCTAAGCTATGCCACGTGGACTCGCTGATGTCATAATTCTCTTTTCAATATTTATATCTCTATTAATCAATCTAAAATATAAAATCTGATTTTCTTATTACTAAAAAATGGTTTTGTTTAGGAGGGAAGTTTGAAATTGCATGGGGATAAGAAATTAGCATTTAATGTTGTGTAAGAAGTAATCATTTCTATTAATCTATCTAAAATATATAATCTCATTTTAAATTTTCACTGATTGCATTCTCACTCTTTCTTCTCATTTCAAAAACTCTTCATCTTCTATACAATGTCATTCGGCAAGAAATCCGGCGTTGAACCAAAAGCCGCTGAGAATATCAAGAAATCCGGCGGTGAACCACCATCTTTGTCACTTAGTTTCATTGATGATTTGAATCCGTCCAAAGATATGTGGAATCTGAAGTGTCGAATCATCCGGAAATGGGTTCAGTCCTTTCGGATGGATCTGATCTTGCTCGATGAGAAGGTATTAGTGTTTGTTAAGCATTTTGATTTTGAGATTTGTGTCTCCGAGGTGGTTCTATAATTTATGTTTGTGTTTGTGTTTTGAGTTTAGTGTAATTTAGGTTTGTTAGTTACAGTTGATTATTATTTGTTTCTTTGTTTTTTTTATCGGAAATAGATGATTATTGTAAAGTTATTGTTTGTTTGTTTGTTTAAAGAAGCAAAGGTTTTTTGTTTGTTTGTTTGTTTCTTTGTATAAAGAAACAAGATGAATATTTGTTTGATTGTTTTTTCTCCGAAATATAGATGATTAGATGATTTTTTGTTTGTTTTTTGGATCCTTGATAATTTAGGGTTAGATCTAAAGAACCAAAGATGAATATTTTGTATAAAGAAACAGAATGAATATTTGTTTGATTGTTTTTTCTCCGAAATATAGATGATTAGATGATTTTTTGTTTGTTTTTTGGATCCTTGATAATTTAGGGTTAGATCTAAAGAACCAAAGATGAATATTTGTTTTGTTGGGTTATGATCCTTGATAGATGATTATTGTTTACTGTTTGTTTATTTGTTTTAGGGTTAGGCATCATGAAACACATACGAATATTCTTTATGTTTTGAAAGTGTTTTTTTTAATTTATGTTTGTGTAACTAAAGTTACATGGTTATGTATTTTCTGTTTTGTGTAATTTAGGGTTAGTTATAATGATAAAAAGACTAATATTTTGGTTGGTTTTTGGTCCTTTATAGATAGTTACTGTTTGGTTCTTTGTTATAGGATTAGGCACAATGAAATAAACATGAATATTAGTTGGTTATTGACCCTTCATATGTCGAGACTTTAGCTGAGTATCTTTTATATTTTTTTGAGGTACTGTTTGTTTGTTTGTTTCTAAAGTGTGTGGTTTCACTTATTTGTCAGGGCCGTAAGATTCAGGCAGGGATTAAGGCTCCATTGATACCTGTGTTTATCTCACAGCTTCATGAGGATGAAGTTGTTATTCTTTCCAGATTTGGTGTTGGAGAAAACACCGATGCTTACAAATTTATTAACCATGGTTACAAGATTAACTTTTACCGGTGTACGATTATTACACGTGCGAATGGTTGGCAAGGTGTTGATTACGGATTTAATTTCATTGCACATTCATACATTGTTAATGGAGAAGGAAATGATCTGCTCACGTGCGGTATGACTGTTTCTGCTAATCTGATTTATGTTTTGCCTCCCTTTCGAATCTGATTTCTGTTGCTATGTTTACCATTTTAGATGTTGCTGGAATTGTTATCTGGTGTGGAGATATGGAAATCTTTCCTAATGAAAGAAAAAAGATGAACTTGGATCTTCAAGATGTCCAGTAAAATCTAATTTCTCATTTATGTAAATTGTTTGTGTGTTATGATTGTATTTAATGTACTGAAAATTCATTTATTTGATTGTTCTTATTTAATACAATAGCAATGATTAGATTATTTTATATATAACATTCTTCATTGCATTTAATGGTATATTCATAGTAAATCATTGTCATTATTTAATGTAAATGATTATTAAATCATATACAATATTCATAGTAAATGATTGTTTGAACTTTTAATGCTGTTTTTTATCTGTTTCTTTTAGGGGAGAAGTAGTCCATTGTACTTTGTGGAATGGGTATGCACAAGAATTTAATGATTTTTTGTCTCAAAACTCTCCGAATGAGACTGTGATGGCTGTCATTCAGCATGCGAGGATTAAGAAGTGGCAGGGTAATTTATATTTGATTGATTTATTTACTTTAGTTTTTCCTAGTTCTATTTTGTTACATTCTTTAAGAACATTTTTTTTATTTCTGTATTGATTTGTAATGTATTGTTGGATATGTATATTGTTTGTTGCAGGTCAATATACTGTTCAGAATGATAAGTTTGGAAGTCGTCTATTTCTCAACCAAGAAATTGATGAGATTAATGAACTTCGCCGGAAGTACTATCACTGATTTATATTTCATATTTTTCATATTTTTATTAACATAAGTGTCAGTATTAACGCTAATCGTGGTTTTATTTTTATAGTCTTTTAGTGAAACAATTTGAAGCTGGTGCTTCTTCTTCTCAAACCATACTTTCATCTCAGAGTGTGTTTCCAGTCCGTCAAGAATTTCTATTTGACACTCCTAAGAGACATGTTGACGAAATTATTGAGATTGATAGCGTATGAATAACTCCATATACATTCATAGACATTTCTTTTTGTTAATGTTTTCTATGTTTTATCAATTGAGCATGTTAATAAAGCTTTATCTGTGATATCGTAGGTAATGTCATGTGTGGTAGTTGCAACGATCAAAATTGTTCAAGAAAACTATGGCTGGTTTTATCCGGCATGTCGAGACTGTAACAAGAAGGTATGCTAAAACCATTTCTGATGAGGTTATGAATCTGTCACCTACTTCATTGGTTTGTCCGAAATGTGATAAAGAATGCACATCGATAACCATAAAGTAAGTTAACTTCTGATCTTTTTATATCTTATGTACTGCTATGGTTTTAGCTGTAATTTACTTGACATTTATTACAGGTTCAAACTACATTTGAGAGTGCAAGATGAAACTGGCAGCGTTTCTTTTGTGATGTTTGATAAAGATGTAATGAAGTTTATTGGTTCAACTACGAATGATATAAGGGAATGCCAAGTTAAGGTCAATGATACTGAAAGTTTTCCCCATGAAATATCACGGTTGGTCGAAAAGAAGTTGGCGTTTAAAATTGAAGTTTCTGATTACAACCTTAACCATGACTACCACGTCTACACTATCCAAAAAGTATGTGATGATCCGGACATAATCGCTGAATTGGTTGCTGGTAATGGAAATGCTCTTGAGGTTGCTGATGAGGTAAGACTTTTCGTATATCTTATATTGATTTATTTTTTGCTATCCAATTTTTGTATTTTAAATATCTTAAGTGAATTCCCTTTTGGTAATATTTTGATATTAGGTGTTTAGTCAAGAAGGTTCAGAACTCAAAGCTGTTCAATTATCTGAATCCTCACAGATGGCCGGTACTGATATTTCAAAGGTGAATAAGAATTCTACAGTTTCGTTTTCGCTTGAGTGTAGATTATTACACATTATTTGATACCTTAGTAGTTGTTTTGTGATTTAATTGAAGGACGTTGTATCTGTTATGGCCGACTCTTCCGTTGTCGAAGTAGAGAAGGATTCGGCCACCAGTCCTAGTGGTAAACGTTCGTTGCAGGATGTGGAATGTCAAAATGTTGGGGAACTCTCTTCTAACAAAAGGAACCGGAGGAAGCCATCTAGGCTTAACACTTAGCTCCTTTGACGTCGTTATATTTTGATGTTTAAGCAAACGTATGTTTTTGGTATGTACTCAAGTATGTGGTTGTTTGAACTTTGGTTGTCGTTGGTAAGTGTTAAACTTCTGAAACAGTCGTTTTTTATGGTTTAGATGTTGGTAATTTATGAACATGGAAGATGTGGTAAACCATTATGTGGTTTACTTTTTTGTATGGTGGGAAATATAATCTAGGTTTTATGCTGGGAAATATAATCTTTACTTATAATGTGTGTTTTGATTTGTGAATATAGTATGTGAAATGTCTAAATTTGTTTGGCATAGTCTAAATTCTACTTTTTTAATATAGAGTTTGAACGTATGTTTACTTTATAACCGCATTACAAAGAAATTGTTAATATCTACAAATTAAGTGAAAGAAGTTATATTCTTTGAGTTAAATCAATAGATTGATTATGATAGCATATAATTCATAAATATTAACCTATCCTTTTATAAAGTAATGTAGGAACCAATAGATTGATAATTTGGAAAGCCGAGACGAAGCGGCCCAACGAATTCCTAATAAAACCAAGACAAGGATGGTTAGAAAACATGTAGTAGTTAAATCTCTATAAGTTTCTGTATGTAAATAAATTATGGGACAATGTGACTCGCTAAAAATCTATTATTAAACTTCAACTTCAAATATAACTTGCCTATTTGGTCGCGTTATAGTAACTTCATTGTGGTAACCAATAGATTAAAAATATGTAGTATTTAAATCCATATAAATTATGATGTTTCTAAGGGGTTGAACGAATTCCTAATAAAACCAAGACAAGAATGTTTAGAAACATGTAGTAGTTAAATCCATCCATATAAATTTCTTGGGCCAACGTAAATTATCGGACAATGTGACTTGGTAAAAATCTATCATTAAACTTCAACACCAAATAAAACTCGGGTGGATCGCGCTATAGTAACTTCCCAAAAAACCAGTATGTAAAAATACTAACAAATAAAATCAGTACCAAATCAAATCAACCAAACGGCCCCAAATTGGGCTGCCTTATGCAATTAAATGGTGCAAGTCTTTCAATAATTTCTGGCCCATAAGTTGTGAACCATAAAATCCTGTCAAAGGCCCACAAAATGAATCAGATTTATTAAATCACAATTTCATACTGTCCGCTATATTTATAGCTTCTTCTCCGACTGAGTCAAAGTGAACATCAAAAATTACCGCCAAAAACTCAAGTTACAATTGAAGACACTCTTACTTTGGAAGCAATCGATGAACACTAAATGGTAGGTTTTTCTATCTCATTTGTTTAAATCTATTCTGAAGATTTGTCTGTGATCATCCACTTATTTAGTTAGGTTTTAAATGGGGATAATGAATCACCACTAGCTGTTGAGAATAAATATTTTTTTGGACAGTGATTACAATAATTACCTGTAGCTAGCCCTAAATCACACATATTTGCTCAATTCTTATGTACAGTTATGGAGATTAAAAAGAATTTTATACCAAGACATAGAGAGTATTTTCCACAGTGCAATCCCCAACAGTCCAAAGAATCAAGGAGGATAAGAAAGTCTATCTTGAATAAGCGTAGAAACAGAGGTGTGGTTCAATTTGTACAGACACCTCCTATTATTGATACACTTCTGGGCAATGTTACTATTACAAAAACGATAATGGAGGTATGTTTTTTATGGTCATTTGTTTAAATAAATCTATATATGTAATGTTATATTAGCTGAAATCAGTTTCTTGATATATATCAACAAGTATCATCAAAAGGTGTCTACGAAGCCTCAACTCTACATTACACGCCATCCAGTGTAAATCAGAATCAAAGTGTAATGTCGTTGGAATCCTCTTCTAAAAATATGGGTAAACAACTCTTGTGCTACTTTTCTAATTATCTTACATACTGATTGTTGTTGTTTATTGAATATGTCTATGTAAAATATGTGAAAATTCGTTTTGTTTGTAGCATAAATTAACCAAATCTCGTCATGTACAGCATGTCACACGCCCGACAAGTTAGATCGAACATGTGTTAGTACAATTCCTCTGACTTCATCCAGTCTTGGTAAGGTTATAAATCTTACTTTTTAAGGTATCCTATCAGATTTGACCTTGCCTCTTTGTTTCAATTTTAGGACAATCCGTAAAGGCTAATTATGGTGTTTATGACTCTAGAAAGAGGAAATAAAGTTTCAAAACCATGGATATAAGCAAATTTGATTTATGCGTTGTAGCTGATGTAAGGAGGACATCTTCAATGGTCACACCCCTTGAACCATCAAATCATAAAATTGAGAGCAGCCCATTAACGGATATTACAAACTGTATGCTGTATACACTTTTGTTATTACTGTTAATCATTTATTGAATATTAATGTAAGTTTTATAACATTCGTAAATTTTGTCTTGCAAGTGGATCGTGTTACAGTAAGGTCCCGTCGAAGTGATATTCCAACTCCTCAGAATATTGATATTAGAACTTCTCGACATTTGCCAAAGTGTTCCGTATTAGCGTTTAGTGGTATGTGTTTTACTTTTAATGCAAAACTAAATATAGGTTTCCGATTCACTATATTTGTCGAATCTATTGCTTATCCTCCTACCTGTTGGAACCGATGTTAATTGTCATTTCCAAAATGAAATGGCAGGAAAAGAAAATTCACACCCTGGTGAAAGGTCTAACTTTGATGATTCCAATTCCTCTGATTGTTTACCATCTTCTATCGTAAAAAAGATTTACGGAATTGCAAGAGGTACATACCCTCCTTAAACTTATCAAAGTATGTTTCCAGATAACAGTTTAATCTCCTAATATTTCACTTATAAAATCATTTTTTTATATGTTGCGGTATATTTTTGTAGAATACGTTGATCATGGAGATGCTATTTTTGTATGTTCTTACTGTCATGCAATGCTTTGGAAAGATGAAATGCTTAGGGGTAATTTGGATTCAAAGAAATCGTCTTTTTCTCTTTGTTGTTCGAACGGAGATGTTGAATTGCCTTCCTCACCTGCTCCTCCTCCACTGCTCGAAAGATTTTACAAAAGAGTTACTCCTGAAAGCCGCAATTTCATGAATAATATTTGAGCATATAACATGATGTTTTCCTTCACATCCCTTGGTGGCAAGGTTTCTAAAACTTTTCAAAACACCAATGGTCCTTATGTTTTTGGACTGCAAGGACAAAATTACCATCGCATTGATAGCTTGCTACCGAATGATGGTGAAGAGCCCAAATTTTCACAGCTTTATATTTATGATTCTCAAAACGAGGATTTTAACCGTCAAAAGGCTGTAAGGTAAATTAAGCATTCACTAAATACTGATTTATGTCAAGTGTTTTATATATATCTGATCTATATAATAAATTGTATATTTATTACACAGTGTCGACCAACGTTCGAAGACAGACACTAAACAACAACTTGATCTTGCCATCATATCGATTCTTAAAAAAATGTTGGATTCATGCAATCCACTTGTGAAGTCATTTAGAATGGTACGAGATTGTTTTAAAGAAAATGATTGGCAAAATGTAAGACTCAAGCTCATTGGAGTAAGGGATAAGGATGGTAGGATTTTTAACTTGCCCACTACTGAAGAAATTGTTGCCTTAATAATTGGTGATTTTGATGGAGCATTTGATAAAAGGGATATCATAATTCAAACAAAATCAGGCGATCTTCAGAGAATTAGTGAGCTTCATCCCTCTTATCTTGCATTGCAATATCCACTTATCTTCCCATATGCAGAAGATGGATTTAGACTTGGTATTAAACATCGAGGTGTTTCAGTTGATTCTGATATACTTAGAGCCAGCACCACAATGAAAGAGTACTTTAGTTACAGAATACAAGACAGAGCCAACCAATTTTCGTTGTTACTCAATGCCCAAAAGCTATTCCAACAGTTTTTAGTTGATGCTTATACGATGATAGAATCTGCACGGTTAGCTTACATAAAGACACAACAACCCAAACTTAGAAGTCAAACGTTTAAGAATTTAAATCAAAGTGTTGAAAGTGGCCAAAACGATGCGTCAAATTGTGGAAAACGAATTTTGTTGCCATCTTCATTTACCGGTGGAGCGAGATATATGATGCAAAAGTATCTAGATGCTATGGCAATCTGCAAAGCTGTAGGATATCCGGATCTCTTCATAACAGTCACTTGTAATCCCAATTGGCCTGAGATTTATAGATGTTTAAAAGACAAACGGTTGAACCCTCAAGATAGACCGGATATTATCGCAAGGTTATTCAAAATTAAAATCAATCATCTAATTCAAGATTTCAAGAAACATAAATTCTTTGGTGAGATACAAGCAAGTAAGTCATTGTAAACTGTTTTAATTAATTTCTCAAATAATACTTTTACTAACACTTTTTTTGGATGTAATATTTCAGTTATTTATACAATCGAATTTCAGAAACATGGTCTACCTCATGCTCATATATGTTTGTTCTTAAGTGCCGAGAACAAGTTTCTAACGGCTAAAGAAATCGATTTGGTTATTAGTGCTGAAATACCTGACAAAGAGATGGATGCTGAACTGTATGAACTTGTCAAACAATTTATGATCCATGGTCCTTGTGGTACAGACAATCCTCATTGTCCATGCATGGTTAATTTAAAATGTTCGAAGAAGTTTCTGAAAAAATATGTAGATGAGACTTGTGTTGATTCTGAAGGATATCCTGTCTACCGTCGTCGTCAATCATGCAACACAGTAGAAAAAGATGGCGTGTTGCTTGACAATAGGTTTGTAGTTCCATACAATGCTATGCTACTAAAAAAGTATCAGTGCCACATAAATGTTGAGTGGTGTAACTAAACAGGATCCATCAAATATCTGTTCAAATACATTAATAAGGGTCCGGATAGAGTGACAGCTTCTGTTTACGAAAGTACCACCACTGTTAATGTGAACCCTCAAAACGAGGAAATGACAAATAATGAAAATATGTCAAACAAAACAGAAGTATATGAAGTTAAAGCATATCTTGATTGTAGATATATTTCAGCGTGTGAAGCTGCTTGGAGAATCTTTAGGTTTGACATACACTATCGATTTCCATCTGTTGAAATATTACCTTTTCACTGTGAAGATGGTCAGGCTATTGTTTATGACGATAATTCAAACTTGTGTGACGTGGTCAGTAACCCAACTGTTAAAATGTCTATGTTCACAGAATGGATGAAATGTAATCAAACGGATGCATTTGCTAGAACGTTGAAGTATATAGAGTTCCCCAGATACTTTGTATGGATACGTAAAGAACGAAAGTGGGTACGTAGAAAAAAACCTTTTGGTGCAGTTGGTAGGATACATTATGTACCTCCATCACTTGGTGATTGTTATTTCTTGAGAATGTTATTAAATCACGTTATAGGACCAATGCGTTTCAATGATATAAAAACAGTTGATGGAAAAATATATGATACCTTTAAAGATGCATGTTTCGCTCGCGGTCTGTTGGACGATGATAAGGAGTATTTAATGGCCATTAATGAAGCAAGCACATGGGCCACTTCTGATTTCTTGCGTACATTTTTTGTAATGCTGTTGATGTCAAACTCCATTTCTAGGCCGGGTAATTTCTGGATGCAAACAAAATCTTTATTGTGTGAAGATATATTATATCAGCAACAGAGGATTACTGGTATTCCTGGTAATTTAAATAACTTAAATAAATTTTCAAATTCCATTTTAGTTTAATCAAGTATTTAAAAAATCTAATTACTAAACATCTGTTTCATTTTTTAGATTTAATTCTTCCAGAGGAAGAGATTGAAAATATTTGCTTATCACATATTGAAAAACTGTTACATGGTTATGGAAGTACGTTAAGCAACTTTTCTGACATGCCAAATGTTCCTAACAACTACATTTCAGCATTGAACAATCAATTGATAATGAAGGAACTTTCGTATGATCGGCCTTTCTTAAAAAAGGAACATGCAGCTTTCTTAAAATCTTTAACTGATGAACAGCGAAAAGTGTATCAAACCGTCATGAATGCAGTTGGTAAAGGAAGTGGAGGTGTTTTCTTTCTATATGGTTACGGTGGAACTGGTAAAACCGACCATCAGGGGACTCGATACCAACTCGAACATCCCAAACATTTCCAGCAGTATCTACAATCTTTAAAGTCCTTTTCCTATCCAAGCCAAGTTTTTTAGCGAGAACTTTTTTAATGCGCTGTAACAAACAACAGATAATGTTTAGAAAGATAGTTTTATAATATGGTTAATACAATGTAAGGTCCTGTTAGTACTTTTTGGTTACAGAAACTTACAAAATGATTGTCCACACGGAAAACTACTGGAACAGTTTCGTTGTTCGTAGTTACATCGAGCATTTCAGCTTCATTGTACTTAGTGATGTCATGCTCATCTTCACCATCAGAGATACTGATAACCTCTTCTACCACTTCTTCCTTAATAGCAACATATAATTCTGGTGGCAACACTAAATCAGCATCCTTGAAACAATTGAAAACGGACATATCAAAAGTGTGAAGATCAATCATTTCAAACACAAGAAGATGTTCATCACTTAGTGAAAATTTCTTCTTAATCCGATCCCATCCAGTTGTTATGTAAAGCTGATTGTCACTAACATCCATTCGAACCAAAAATTTATGCTTCCCAGGACCTCTAATAACAACCGGATAATTTGGAATGGTATTGTCCATCTTGTGATGTACAAATAAACGATTGATATGCTACAACGAGAAAAAAAATATTAGTAGTTTCATATACTAGCAACCAATAAATAAGAAACGATAATAAATATACCGAACCCAGATTGCGAACTACATACCATAGCATCAGGTTTATCTAAAGCGCCATTAGGTCTGTAGTAAAAATAATCAGATGGGGCAAATGCAATGTTGTCATAGAAATAAAATATCCGGAAACTTTGTAATGCTTCTTCATACTGAAATACGAGCCACGATACAGATTGTAGTTTCAAAGTTTCAACTACGGAATACCACCCATTGTAGAGATAATAGAAGTTTCCTAAATCATTTATCTTGACTTCAAAAACTTGCCCATTAGTTGTCCGTACTTTGACAAAGCCAACAGGATAGTTAAACTCTTTTATCCATTGTTTATATTTTTTGGGCAGAACCTATGTATAAATATATTAAAATCAGAAACTGTCTAACATGATGTTATAAAGAAAATAAATTCGCCATAACTGAGATTAAAATACTAACCAAAGATTTCCTTTGGTTGTCGGTCATGTAAGAAGCAAATCCGTACATCCTTCTAAGTTTGAACTGTCAGAGAAAATAATATGAATATCATTAATAAATAACAGAGTAAAACGTTAAAAGATTATTCTAAGTATTGCAATTAAAAAGAGTATAACTAATAGACTAAAATATTATATAACGTTAAAACGTTATTTTATATATTCAATCTCAAGAATGTGAAAGACCAAATGTTGTTTTCGATGCCGAGAGTTTCTAAGGATTTGTCTTGCTTCTATTTTTGACAGTGTGATACAAAACCCCAAACCGGGCTGTTACTATTTCCTTCAATATTCGTTGTTGTTGTTTCTGATATGAAATCCTAAATCATGTACGTTTGAGACTGTGATGAATGCGTAAGTGTGATATTCAGGTTCTATGATGCTTAATAAGTCTTTGCAAATTGTTACACACATTTTATCCTAAAGAGAAAAAGAATGACATTTGATTTGGACCGTCATTATTACTTCTTATTAAGCATCAGGGGAGCTTGACATGTCATAAACAAAGACTTGAAAATACAAATGTATCATCTAAACTACCATAAGTAATCAACATATGAACATACATAACATATGAAACATCCAAAATATTACAATTCAATCTGTGAAAGACTAAAATTATATAACTAAACTAAACATCATAATCTTATAAAATCTTTATATGAAAAATAGAATTATAACACAAGTACTGATAAACAAACATTTTTAACATAGCCCTAAATATAAAAACGCTAAATCGAACATCAATACAAAACTAAAAATCTCAATCGAACATCAACACGAACATTCGTATGATGAAATGTGAAGTATAACAAATCAAATAAACAAATATGATCACAAATTACAGTTCATATACAACTACAAACCTTTGTTCAAAAATCAAACATACAAGCGTGGTATAAAAAATTACATCAAGCAAAGATTTCAGAAGAACAAAATCGAATCAATACATATTAAATTACCTTTTGTTGATAAGCGAAAATCTTGAACAATTCCTGTCGTTTCGTTGTCACCCTTTGAAGAACGGAGATGGAGATGGAACGGTAAATGACTGATTAGAATTTGGGGCCGTAATTGGTATAAGGGTTTAATGGGCGTTCAAAATCTAACCCATTAGTAAGGTTAATTGGATCAAATATATGGGCTTTTTTTTATATTGTTCAATATCTTTTGGTTATTTAAATTAGTTCATGTTTTAATTATTAGACAACATAAAATTAGGTCATGCTTTCATTTTAGACAACATATTATCAATTAGTTAGCTAATTTTCTATATCAAACATGAACTAATAATTTTTTCGTAACACGGTAATAAAATTTTAATGTCCTAACACATATTGTCTTTAACATTGTTTTATAAACATATGTAACTAAATACAAACAATTTCAATGATGTATTATAATCTATTTTTATGCTTATTAAACCTACTCATGTGGTCACCCGTGTGGTCACACGGGTCCTACACCTAGTTAAGTAAAAAATGAGAGAAGAAGGGCTAAACACATTACACGTGTACTCTATTTTTATTTATAATTTTTTTTATAATTTATAACTAGTTGTAGGACCCGTGTGACCACACGTGTAGCTTTAACAACCATCGAAATAGATTATAATACATCATTTAAATAGTTTGTATTTAGTTAAATATCTTTATAAAACAATGTAAAAGCCAATATGTGTTAGGACATTAAAATTTTATTACTTGTTCTTACGAAAAAATTATTAGCTAAGGTGATATAAAATTTTAATGTTCTATTAATTTATTAAAAGTTAATTATAGATAGTATAGATTTATAATTATAGAGATATCATCTTTCTTAGAACCTGGTTGGGTCTTAACATTACATTTCAAAAAAATAATAATAATAATCAAATATCTAATATGTAAATAATGCTATATAAAATTAACCGATCAGTCTCTCTCTCTCTCTCTCTCTATATATACACACAAAAAAACAAATACATACTTGCATATATAATGTATAACTAGTGGAATATCCCGCGCTACGCGGCGGGAATTTGGTTGGCATGGGTTGGTTTCGTTACGGTATCGGCACTCGTTATAGCAACTGGAAGAGATAAGCCGATATGCCCAAAAGGATATCAACACGTGTTTTACATCAGTCATAAACTATAAATACGAATAAAGGTACCGGTTCGGTAATACCAATATCGGTATTGATACTGATGCGTATTCTAGTGTTATATATATTAGGTGTATATTTTAAGCTCCTTTAACACTTTTTAGTCAAGTTTTAAATTTATAAAACACGATATTTACTAACACTAGACACACATATGGGCAAGTGCACCCATCGTGAGTGTAGTATAGTGTTGGTAAGATACCGAGGTCGTCCAAGGACACAAGAGCTTTTAGTACCGGTTTATCCTCAACGTCTAATCAAAATAAAAAGTTTTAGAAAAATGTTTTAAGCTAAGAAAAATAAAAACTAACTAAAAATGCTGAAAAGAAAATAAAAAAAAAAGAAAAACAAATAGACAAGATGAATCACTTGGTTCCGACTCGTATCTAGTGCAACCTTTGATTATTTCCGCACTTTTGCACTATTTTAAGAGATTATCTTAGTTATTGTAGTAGGCCCCTCTTTTGAAGGTGACGTTACCCTCACCCCAGTAGTTTGAGTCAGCAAGGATACAATCCTAAAAGGGTGGATTATTGGAAGATAATTAATTAAGTTAGTAATGCAAATTATGGTAGGCCCCTCTTTTGGAGGTGACGTTACCCTCGACTAAGTAGTCTGAGTCAGTAGGGATACAGTCCTAAATAGCCGGGTTATAGTATTAATAGTAGTTAACTTATGAGGGGATCAAAGAGTTTGGACCCCCGCCATCCAATACCGTTAGGTATTGAAGGAGGTCCTACTAAATTTGACCCAGGTCCATTGCAGGACCTCTAAACGCTGAACAATGGCAAGACCTTTACCAAACCGTTCCCTTAACCCCCGACCAGGTAGCCAACATACCTCCATATAGACCGTGGAGATATGAATGGTGAAAATCTTTTATTTTATATAGACAGTAAAATAATGCCAAGACACCACGGACAAACGATAAGGAAAGATCACCTTCAACATAAGCAACTAGTTATTAAAGTTATTAATACAAAACCAAGTAAAAAGTGCAAAAGATTAGAAATAAAAAGTACTACACTAGACACTTTGTCTTCACCAAGTGATGTAAGAGACTTAGGCAAACATGGCCTTTATTGTCAAGAACTCTTACGATCAATCTTGGATCCCGAGACGACTCACACACTCTACGATGGACAATGGATGATGGTGGTGGATGATGGTGTTATGGTGGTGGTGGGTGGTGGGTGAAGTGTGAGAGAGGTGGTGTGCCAAGGGATGGTTTGAGCTTAAGCCAAGCACTCCTATTTATAGCCTCTACAGAAGACTGGACACGGCCCCGTGTCCGCTGGACACGGCCCCGTGTCCACCCTTTTCTCTTTCTTCATTAATTGCTCTTGTCTTTATTAGTTGACCACGGCCCCGTGTCCGCTGGGCACGACCCCGTGTGCAGAAGCATATCTGTACTATGAAGATTTGCCTGGATTCTGCGAATCTTATAGTTGACCACGGCCCCGTGCCCGCTGAGCACGGCCCCGTGGTGGGCAATAGAAGCTTCTACAACTTTATCTTTTCTGCAGACACTTGAGCACGCCCCGTGTTCGCTGGACACGCCCCGTGTTCAGCTGGGCACAGCCCCATGCCTAGCTTTCTTCTTGTTTTTGCTTTGGGAAGATGCTGTCGAGGGGTCAGGCATGCCACGTTTATTCCCTTTCTTTGTATTTATGTTAGATTTGGTTGTATATTTGTTCCTTTTGTTCAATTAAGCTCATTTGATCCTGAAAATACAAAAGGAAGACAAAAGAACACTTTTTCCAAAATTAGTACTAAAAAATGGTTTGTTTTATGCCTCATTTGATGTAATTTATATGTTGCATTTTACACACATCAAATACCCCCACACTTGAATCTTTGCTTGTCCTCAAGCAAAACTCTTTATAATATGGCTTACACCCCGAAATGGAATGGGTAGAAGAGAAGGTTTTAGGGCTTGTCATAGAGTGTCGGGATTTCCAAGATTCTTTATTTAGTTTTTATTTTTATTTATTTACAATCCTATTCGTCATGATTTATTTAAAACTTTTCATAAGATAAATTACTTATTAGGGCATAACATGCCTTTTTTTAAATTCCATTTATATACAAGTTCACATACCTCACGGGGGATCACTCAACACTCGGCCGAAGATGTATTTTTGGGAAACACTCGAGAGCGGCATGGAACTTACTCCTACCATAAGCTTGCCAAGCAATCAATCCTCCTCCTTTTTACCTTATATACCTTTGTAAATATCAAGAGGACTTGGGTTAAAGGTAGGTGGTTGGGTTAGTGGTTAGTAAAAGGGCGAAAGGAGTAAAAAGCGTCGGTTTTCGTAAGACTTCTTTTTTTTTTTTAAGTTTTTATTTTGATGAAGCCATTATTCAAACAAAGTTATTTTTTATAAACTTGTTTGTTTATTTTCTTTTGTTTCATCATCAACACATTTTTTTTTAAGGAAAGTCATACGAAAAACCGAACTTGTTACTAAAACAAAGGGTTAAAAATAAAAAAGGTTTTGGTGGGTAAAAGGGTGTTTGTTTTTGGGTTTTGAAATGAAAAAGTTTAGGCTCAAAGGGGTTAACTAGGGGGATTTTGGGTAGGTGGTAAAAAAAAGAAAAATAATGGTGTAGAAATAAAAAAGGTTAGTCCTAATGCCTCCGTTATTTACTTACTTAGGTTTAAGTTGGTAAGGACCGGGAATGTATCGTCATGGCAAGTTCTAGAGTCGTAAGAACCAAGCGGCTATTCACACAAGAAACGAAAAATGAGCATTTAATTTAAAGATATATATTTGTATGCTCGATAAAGGCTCAAAACTCACTTTTGTGGGAATGGGTTTTTATGTGATCAAGTATATATAATTAAATTTTAACTAAGCTTGTCATGCCTTTTCATAATTTTCTTATGTTGGTTCTTTTTATCACGACGCTATCGGTTGTAAATTCGTAAAAATATAACATTTTTAGAACTTGAAATTCCCGAGTTAAACCTAGACAAGTAAAAAAAATTGAAAATTTTTTGAAAGAAAAAAAAATTTGGGGTGATTAGCGGTTCCAATAGAGTTTTGTGTAAGGCTTGTATTTAGGACTTGCAATATTCAAGGTTTTAGCATCCCCCCACACTTAAATTACACATTGTCCTCAATGTGTCCCAAAAATAAGTTTTTCGGTTGATTAAAATGTGTAAAAGTGGGTTAAAAACAAGATTTTATGGTACTGGGTAGCTGAACACGGGGTGGTGTTGGCTGAGCACGGCCCAGTGTCCAGACTGCCAGTACCCAAAAGTAAACAGATGGCTGGGCACGGGGGTGTGTCCAGTGAGCACGGCCCCGTGTCCAGGTACCTGAACTGGGCATTTTCTACAGAACCTTGGGCACGGGGCGTGTTGGGGTGAGCACGGCCCCGTGCTGAACTTGCTGTAATGAAGAAAAATCGTCGGGAGGCTCTGTTTTTGTGTATGGGGTGTTGGTTCAAGCTTCCCTTATCATCCTTCACCATCCCGGGTGTGTTTTATTCCTGAAAATTAAAAACTAAACTAGAAAACATAAAGGTTAATCTAAACTAAACTACGGATAGTTCCGCGGAATGCCTCCGTGGTGCGCCACGTTTATAAGGGTCCTTGGCTAGACCCACCTTATCGGGTGGTTCTGGCTCATCTTCAATTAGGGGGTCGTCATTGCCGAATGGATATTTCATTGATCGCTTAAGATCGACACTCTTTTTAAATGCCCCTAATTGAAGAGGTAGATTGTTGAACTTCCGGTTTTTCAAAGCTTCGTGAGTTTTTACAAATGGTCGTCCCAACACTAGAGGAGCGTCATCGAGGATGACAAAGTCGGTCGGGATTACCATCTGATTTGTTTGAACCAAGACATCCTCAACTATACCGGTTGATTTTATTACTTTCCGACTGGATAGAAAAATGGGTATTTGAAGTGGAGAAAAATCACTAATACTTAATTTTTCGAAAATGTAGTTAGGCATTATGTTAACACAAAGATCTTTATCAATTGTGACATTACTAATAAACGAATTTTGAAAGAAACATGGAACCGGTGTAATGTTAATTTCAAATGGGTCTTCTTTTATTAGTGAGGTTTGATCATTAGTTAACTTAACACTTACCGTTTCGTCAATTTTAGTGTTGGTGTTTAACTCTTTTAAAAACTTAGCATGAGTGGGTACTAAACAATGATTTTCAAAAGAAGGTGACAAGAGATTAATTTCTTCAAAATTAGACTCTTCTTGAATTTTAACGTTGTCGGACTCACCTTTTTCGTTGTTTAACTCATGTGTAGGTTTTTCACTTATTTGTTCTTCCATTTTTACACTTTCGGTTATCTCTTCCTTTTTTAATTCTTCTCTTGCGCGGGACTCCTCTTCCCTTGCGCGAGATTCTTTTATACAGCGATCGATAACTCTAATGTGTTCTAATATCCTATCGGTCACTTCGGTTATAGAAAAAGAATCGGGATTTTCAAAGCTTGAATCCGGTTGTTCGATCCTTTGTTCCTCATAATACCCATATGAAGTAGCTGGTTCACACCATTGTTCTTCATTGTAAGCATATGATGGATAACGGTCGTAATTGTGTTCTTCATAATACTCATATGAGGTGGGTTGTTCACGCCATGGTTCCTCATAATAAGCATACGAAGGTGGTGGCTCATATCTTGGTTCCTCTAAGTATGAGTAAGAAGGCTCATACCTTGGTTCATCAAAATATGAGTATGAGGGAGGAGGTTCATACCTTTGGTCTTCATAGGATGTGTATGAAGTCGATGGCTCGTACCTGGGCTCGTCATAGTAGGTGTATGAATTGGATGGTTGATATGAGTGATTATTTTGAACCGAGCGTGAGTTACGATAATTAGTGCAATAATTACCCCTATAATCATCCTCCTCATAGGTGTAGTTGTAACCTCCTGAGTATTGATCCATAAGAATCACTCAGCAGACCACAACCGAGTCTCGAGATCAGAAAACAAAAATAAAAACGGAAACAGAGGCTGGACACGGCCCCGTGTTCAGTGGACACGGCCCCGTGTTCAGGAACTGTATCTGGGCGTTTTAATTAAATTTACTGATTTCGTTGAGCACGGGGCGTGTTCAGTGAGCACGGCCCGTGTTCAAGCTACTGTTACTGGGTGTTTTTATGAAAATGTGCAGCACGGCCCCGTGTTTAGTGAACACGGCCCCGTGTACAGGTTACTGTAAATGCAAATCTAAACTAAAATGCAGAAAAAGTGCGTGCGTTTTGAAAAGGTTTTGAAAAACTGATTAGGCCGTTGATTTTAAGCTTTCTTAAAATCCTTGTGTCCCCGGCAACGGCGCCAAAAACTTGATGCGTATTCTAGTGTTATATATATTAGGTGTATATTTTAAGCCCCTTTAACACTTTTTAGTCAAGTTTTAAATTTATAAAACACGATATTTACTAACACTAGACACACATATGGGCAAGTGCACCCATCGTGAGCGTAGTATAGTGTTGGTAAGATACCGAGGTCGTCCAAGGACACAAGAGCTTTTAGTACCGGTTTATCCTCAACGTCTAATCAAAATAAAAAGTTTTAGAAAAATGTTTTAAGCTAAGAAAAATAAAAACTAACTAAAAATGCTGAAAAGAAAATAAAAAAAAGAAAAACAAATAGACAAGATGAATCACTTGGTTCCGACTCGTATCTAGTGTAACCTTTGATTATTTCCGCACTTTTGCACTATTTTAAGAGATTATCTTAGTTATTGTAGTAGGCCCCTCTTTTGAAGGTGACGTTACCCTCACCCCAGTAGTTTGAGTCAGCAAGGATACAATCCTAAAAGGGTGGATTATTGGAAGATAATTAATTAAGTTAGTAATGCAAATTATGGTAGGCCCCTCTTTTGGAGGTGACGTTACCCTCGACTAAGTAGTCTGAGTCAGTAGGGATACAGTCCTAAATAGCCGGGTTATAGTATTAATAGTAGTTAACTTATGAGGGGATCAAAGAGTTTGGACCCCCGCCATCCAATACCGTTAGGTATTGAAGGAGGTCCTACTAAATTTGACCCAGGTCCATTGCATGACCTCTAAACGCTGAACAATGGCAAGACCTTTACCAAACCGTTCCCTTAACCCCCGACCAGGTAGCCAACATACCTCCATATAGACCGTGGAGATATGAATGGTGAAAATCTTTTATTTTATATAGACAGTAAAATAATGCCAAGACACCACGGACAAACGATAAGGAAAGATCACCTTCAACATAAGCAACTAGTTATTAAAGTTATTAATACAAAACCAAGTAAAAAGTGCAAAAGATTAGAAATAAAAAGTACTACACTAGACACTTTGTCTTCACCAACTGATGTAAGAGACTTAGGCAAACATGGCCTTGATTGTCAAGAACTCTTACGATCAATCTTGGATCCCGAGACGACTCACACACTCTACGATGGTGGTGGATGATGGTGTTATGGTGGTGGTGGGTGGTGGGTGAAGTGTGAGAGAGGTGGTGTGCCAAGGGATGGTTTGAGCTTGAGCCAAGCACTCCTATTTATAGCCTGTACAGAAGCCTGGACACGGCCCCGTGTCCGCTGGACACGGCCCCGTGTCCACCCTTTTCTCTTTCTTCATTAATTGCTCTTGTCTTTATTAGTTGACCACGGCCCCGTGTCCGCTGGGCACGACCCCGTGTGCAGAAGCATATCTGTACTATGAAGATTTGCCTGGATTCTGCGAATCTTATAGTTGACCACGGCCCCGTGCCCGCTGAGCACGGCCCCGTGGTGGGCAATAGAAGCTTCTACAACTTTGTCTTTTCTGCAGACACTTGAGCACGCCCCGCCCCGTGTTCGCTGGACACGCCCCGTGTTCAGCTGGGCACAACCCCATGCTCAGCTGGGCACAGCCCCATGCTCAGCTGGGCACAGCCCCATGCCCAGCTTTCTTCTTGTTTTTGCTTTGGGAAGATGCTGTCGAGGGGTCAGGCATGCCACGTTTTTTCCCTTTCTTTGTATTTATGTTAGATTTGGTTGTATATTTGTTCCTTTTGTTCAATTAAGCTCATTTGATCCTGAAAATACAAAAGGAAGACAAAAGAACATTTTTTTTCCAAAATTAGTACTAAAAAGGATTTGTTTTATGCCTCATTTGATGTAATTTATATGTTGCATTTTACACACATCAATACTGTTAGGCTGAAATCGTTACAGTTCGTCACGGTACCAGTATGATACCAACACTTGTTTAGATTACGATATCACAACTACTTATTCATTCATTTTAAAGAGTAAATGAACGTGCATGGTATCATTCGTTACGATACCACAATTGCGTATTCATCTTTTTACACTAGTAGAGTAATTGTGTAATTTTGAATTACTCTGCTACTGTAAAACCATGAATTTTTTTTACATTTTGCAATTAAACGTCATTCTTGAGTAGTAGGGAAAAATTCAAAAAAAAATTATCCTTCACTTCTTACGTTAAGGATATTGTATATGTTAAGACCCAATTGTATTTGATCTTTACACTACGAACGTCAAACAAAAAATAAGCAAACAATATAATAATAGAAAGTATACTTGTTAGAAAAATTACTACACAGGGTAAAATTAAAAAAAAAACAAATTGTAGTGGTAAAAACTCAAAAGTCAGAAACATCACTGGCGCAAAAGGGCGATGGAAATTGATATATATAATAATGTATACATGCCCCGCTTGTGGTGTGCACATATAATGTATATATGTGTGGACGCTCGGGGGGCAAAAGTGAAATGGTACTAACTTTAACGTTATTTTACTAATTTCGTGAAAATAACGTTAAAAGCGACGGATGGTTAATCATGCATCATGTGGTGACGTTGATAGCTGAAAGACACGGGGTACATGCACCAATCAGTCTCTGTCCTGATTGTTTGAGTGTTATGTGTCTTAGGTCCAAGGCTTGATACAAAACTGCAATCGAGCCGGGGGTCTCACTGGAAGCAGCCTCTCTATTCCTACGGGATAGAGGTAAGGCTGTCTACATCTACCCTCCTCAGATACTGCCTTAACTTTGTTATTGGTGGAATTTACTGAGTATGATGATGATAATAATGACATGCATATATACATACAGAGAGTGTTCACAAGTACCATCTTGTAGCCCCCCCTGAATCCTGTTATGTGGTGTCTAATTCATGTCACTGGAGAGTAGAGACCATTAAGCAGGTAGTTTCTGGTCTTGTCTTCTATCCCACCTGTGGACCACTAATGGTATTAATGTAATCTTGGACCAGAAGACAGGTAGAGAACAAACAAGATAACTATCCTAGCCATACAAGCATACATTTCTCATAAACAACTATCCTCTACCCATTTATTTATTTCTTATTATATTGTAAAAGGATAGGGACTCTATTAACAAAATATATTATTAGCTTGGTAGATGCGCGGGCTGGGTGATGGGTAAAAATAGGTTTGAAACGGGTCGGTTTTTGTGCGCGCCAAAAGGGTTGGGTTGGTCGACAAACAAACACTTTTTATCTATTTTTTAGTATTCATGTATGGTTAATTAATTATTGCGTTCCGAGAGCTTTAGAGAGTCCACAACGGTAAGAACTCATTGACTTGGTGGATCATACAATAACAATATTATTGGTTTATCACAATAATAATGAGTATTTGAATGAATGTCATTAAAAGGTCGAATAAATTAAAATTATGTTTTGAACAGCTTAACCCGTTTGGTCTGTCTTTGTTTAGTAAACGTTTCTATTTGACTCATTTCGAACTAAGTGAACACTACACTATCAAGTTAAGTTCCCCTTTTGTATGATTGAAAGATGGAATATGTTTGTACATAATGATGGTTAGATAGAAACATGATTTCAACCCAATTAAAAGCTTGTTAGGGGTAGGAGATAGAGGACATAAAGTGAAAGGCAAAGAGTGTGATTTATAAATATGTAATTGTGGACAGCTGGTTATTGGCCCATCTTCCCTAATTATAATTGATACCAAGTGAAATGTGAACCCCACAAAAATAAATATATACTATCAATGCTCCTTAACTAATCATTTATAATGCATTACGAATCATAGTATTCACATTTTGGTCTCCATCTTTATTTTCATTATAAAAATTTGAAGATTCTCTATTTTGCATCTCATTGTAATCACCAATCTCTAAAATTTAGAGTTTTATGAATAAGGATTCTCTAAAAATAAAGATTAACTATTCATCATCTCTATAAGTGTTTACGAGTTATCTAAAACAGAGAAAAAAACATAATAAAAATAATTGTTTGTGAGCGAGATAGAGATAAAAATGATTACGAAATATTTAGTTAAATTAATATGTGTGTGTATGTGTGGGGTCAAAATCATTTCGGAACTCCAGAATAAGAACTCTTAATAACTAACCTTCTTATTATTTATTTATTTTATATATGTACGATTATTTAAGTGTGGTTTTGTAATTTATTATATGTAAATTCATGATTATATACATGTAATCACAAGTTTACATATATGTAATAATCAAATTATACAGATAGAAACACGCCAAACATACTGATAAATGTGCAAAACGCAAATATGTGTGTAGAGTGGAAGGTAAGTGACATCAAACTATTGTATGTATATTGAAACTTCATGTTTTTTTCTAAAATCCATCCCTGAATCTCGATTTGAGATTAAAGCACATCATTACTAATTGGTCATTACTCCATGTGAATAGGATAAAAAGAATCAAATCACATTTCCTTAAATATAAATTTTCAGTTTAACTCCAAACACTAGCAATGTATTGAATTTTATACTCCCAAATAACAATAATGGAATCAATAAAACCCTCGTCAATTCATTTAAAAATCATTCTAAATGATATTTGTAAAGTTATATGTGGTTCGTGGTGATAATGATCCAACATTTTTATTTTACACATCACCCAATTAAGTTGTGATATATATACATGTGAACCCAACACGTTACTACTTTTTTTAAACGGCAGATTTTACTCCTATTTTGCACCGATTAATTCAAAATTACACTATTTTTCAGATTTAAACCTATGACCTTCTCTCTAGAGGTAGGGGTGGTTTTGGTTTGTGCAGGTCGGGACACTGCACGAGGCCTAGATTGCAAAGGGGCCCGGATGTTTTTTAGAAGTTTGTATATATTAACCACAATAGGGGTGGTTTTGGGTTTGTGTAGGTCGGGCAACACACGAGATGATTGGGCTCCATCTCCAAGCTTGCAACGCACGGCAGATTGATTCATCAACAAACATTAGCGGCCAACAACATCCAGGGAGCCATGGAATTGTGAATTTTTGGCTGACATCATCACATCAACATCATCAGTTATTCATCGCTCGCCTCATCAGACATGTATGGTGATCGACTCATGGAATTGCATTCTTGTTTCACAGTTATTTTCAAGTTGATTGAGACATACTTACCAAGTCACATTGTTAGCCCTTTCGATGATGCTATAAACAATATTATTTGGCTCGGTCATTTTCCTGGCATTTTCCTAATGCTATAAATGCATATAAAGTGCTTTTGATAATTCCGGTAGCGGTGGCATCGAAAGAAAGAAGGTTTTTAAAATTGAAGTTGTTGAAGTCTTAATTGCGATCAACAATGGCCCAAGAAAAAAACTTAATGAATTGGCGATGATATTTATGAAAACCAAATATTAGAAGGTATGGACTACAAAGACTTGATCAAGAAGCTTTGCTTTCAAGAACGCAAGGAGAACCTCATGATTTGCTTAAGTAACTAAGTTAGTTCTATTGACAAACGTTGGTTACTACTTGTTACTACTTACTAGTACAATCATCTATGTAAATTTTGTTTACATGGACGTAATGTTCGTCAATATCTTACCAAATTATGTAATTAATAATATTACTCACGTCTATTTTTTTTTTTTTTGATTTGTAACATCCCTCATTAACATTTTAAATATTTTAGTAGATAACAAGTTATTCTCCTATGTTTTTTCCTTGCAGTTAAAATTGTATCGGAAATCATCTCTTTTCCTTTGACCTTTAACCAAGTCAAAGTAACTCTTTAATTTACTTTATGGTAAAAGGGGGATCCACTTTTCAACTAGGCAAGCCTTTTAGGTTGAGAAACAAGTTAAAATAAATAATGTTTTATAAACATTTTTCAAGTTATAGAATTGCTTGTTAATGCCAAATATAACATTGTTTCGGTACTTTTTATATCTTTTTATAAGAAAATAAAACTAAGGAAGATTGGAATCTAAGGACAAGTTTGGCAATCCTTACTCTATCAACCAAAATTATTATTTTCTAAAACAATGTAAAATCAATATCAATGTTGAAGGAAGTTGGCTCAACCACAATTTGGTGGATAATAACTCAGAAGTGGGACCAAACTCCATTTCAGTATTCCACAAGAACCCTTATCCTCCCTCAATTCCATACTTCAACATTGCCTCTTCAAACCAAGAAAATGACCAAATCTAAAGACATTCCCCTAAGACCACGTGTAGTGGAAGACATAAATAATGCCCTCACCCTTAGACGTTTTGTGTTATGTGGCAGTCTAGTTAGCAATGAGGCATTATGAGCGTTTTTTCTAAAATGGATGTAGTGAGGTTGTGGGCATTGTGGGGCATTATGTTAAAAGGATGTAATAGAATTAAATAAAAAAAAACCATCAAAAAATGTTATTGGACAAACCCCAGCGTGGAAACCGGTGATTGGCCAAAACCATTGAAGCAAGGCGTGGAAAAAAGAATGCCAAAAGCATTTTTTTTTTGAAAAAAACGCCCAGGGGGTGGTCTAGGGGCGGTTTTTTTTTTTTTGGGGGGGGGGGGGGACCGCCAAGAAACCCCATTACGGGTGGTCTAAGATCAAATCCAAAGACATAATGCTATAATGGTATGTATAACATGCAATGGAAGTTATACATAGTTTTGGAATACAACATTTGGATCTTGTAAAACAAATTTCTTGTTTGGAAACATTGTTTGAATGGGAAAATGATTGGGTAGGTTTGTAATAGTTGGTTTGGCTTTTTGTTGTTAACAATCATCATGAATTGCCATAAATTGCCTTGGAATGTACTTCACATTTGCAAGAGTGATAGCAACTTTTAGGTACAATGTCTAAGTTAACTTGATAGTACTTTTTTATGATCATTTACTTCACAATTCATTGAAACGTAAGTATCATTCATTTAATTTAAGACTTGAGCAAAAACAAACTCAAAAACATTTTTATAGAAAAAATATTTATTAGACTGCCGACAAAAAGATCAAACATAGAGAATCGTCAAGAGGCAGTCACGAGTCAAGTCATGTCAAAATCGTAAAGCTCTTGCTTACCTCTCTATAACAAATGATTTTGAAAAGAAAGAACTAATGATTGTTTTATTGTTTGGATGCATATTGTAGGGGTGTGTAACTTAAACCTAGTTTAAGCTACATCAAATACAGGGCCCGGCTCAATCCTTTAGGAGGCCTAAAGCGAATTAAAAAATTGGGGCCTTTTTGTAAAAAAATAGTAACCTAAAATCAGTTGGCTAACGGTATAACTGACTAAATAAACCGGACGGGTTGGGCGGGTAACATGTATTAAAATGTCTACTTTTATAGTTTCTTTAGTGCATATATAACTCAATTCTTGATCCAATGCCTCATTTGGAATACTACATATATAATTAAAAAAATTAATTTATTAGATATTGGAGGCCCTTTGGAAAGTGTGGCACAAAGTCACTGCCTCATTTGGATTACCCTTCAGCCGGGCCTGATCATATAGAAAAAAGCTTGTTTAAATCATATAGAAAAAAGTTTGTTTAAAAAAGCTGAAGAAATTCAAAAAATATTGACTGATTTTGTGGTTTCTTGCTATAATTAGGAAATGCAACGAAATATTAGGGTGAAAGTATTTTAAACCTAAAACGAAAATTGCTGGTTTGTGTTTAGAATTAATGGGTTTGGGTCAATTTCAGATCAAACCCATTTAGCTAAACAGGTTGGGTTCGTGTTAACATGACAGGTTCGTGGGTTGACCCGTCTAACCCATTTATTTTTTATTTCATTTTCTTAATATGTGTTTTATTTCTTATTAACTAAAGTTGTTGGGTTTTTACGCTAAAATCTAAAGTCAAAAGAGAAATTAACAATAAAATTTTATAATTACAATGTACTTGTCTTATATATAATTGTACTAGGTTAGAACCCCGTGTATTACACGGGTTGAATAATGTAATTTTATATAAAAAATTAAAACAGTTATTCTTTCAAGATCTCGTTTATTACACGAGTTGAACAAATGTAATTTTATATATTAAATAATTAAAAAAAAATATATCTCTAAGAACCCCATGTATTGTACTTAATAAATATAATTTTATATACCAAATAATAAAAATCCGTGTATTGTACGAGTTGAATAAATCTAATTATATATACTAAATAATAAAAAAATTATATCTTTAAAAACACTGTGTATTACACGGGTTAAATAAATGTAATTTTGTAACCTTGTATACCGTAAGCGGGGCAAATATATACTAAATAATAAAAAAATTATATCTTTAGAAACACCATGTATTACACGGGTTAAATAAATATAATTTTGTATAGTAAATAATGTGATATTGGATTCGTTTAAAAATCATAAATTTGGTTCGGTTTAATTCGAATCAAATCACAAACTTGGTTAAGTTTAATTCAAATTGATTAGAACCCCAATTTGAAAAGTCAAAAACAGAATTATATTATTAGCTTCTCTTCCTAATTAGTGTTTTTTTTTAAAGTTTGATCTAATGTCTAATAAGTTATTTTGTATATTTTGTTTGTACTTAAAATTTTTTATATTAGCGTATTATTGTTTTTTTAAGTTTATGATTATTGTTTTGTGTTATTATTTAAAAAACATCTTTAATTTATAACTTAAATTTGAAGATAATATATTATTAGAAAAAATATAATGATTCTATCAGACATTCAAAGTAAGATAAGATTTAATATTAATTGATTATTTATTATTTAATTAATTGATATAAGATAAGTATGAAAAGACAGAAAATTACAAATGTAGACGCCTTCAATGAATGACACGTGTCACTTATTGTTTTTTTTTATTATAGTAGATAGTTTTTTTTGTTGTAAAAATGTAAATTTAGGTAATTCATATGCAAAATAATAAAAAAATGGATTAAACAGGTTATGTTTGTGTCATGTTTGGATTCATATGTCTGTCATGTTTTTCTGGTTTGATTTGTGCTGTGTTGGGTTTGACCCACCAACCCGCGAAAATAACCCGTTTAGCACCCCTAATTCTAAAGCATTTTAGCATCATAATGAAAAAAAAAACCAACACAGAAATTCTCTAAAGAATGCTTAGAGATATGAACAAATAGACAAAAGAAGAACATGCTAGAATTTGTAGAAGTTACCAAAGGCAAAATTGTATGGGAAGGGTTTCTCTAGAGATAGGATAAACATTCATGACAAGTTAAAACATCAAGGGTAAGCAAAACCAAAACATTTCGGGACGAGCCAAACTCTAAGGTTTTAGTGCTTATAGCTTCCTTTTTTTCGAACAACAACTTTTTTATTGAGAACGGCCGAGCTAGCAAGCAAAAGGTGAAACAAACAACTACAAGGAAACAAGAGCAGACAAAACAACAAGATTACACATAAAAAGATTTCCACTTGACCCAATCAAGAGACGGACACTGTCTTAGACGTATTCTTGCTCCAAAGGAAGCTCAGAGACTTGATTTCTCCAATGATATTGCCTATCTTGATGGGCTCTCCTAAGAACAACCATTTATTCCAAGCACGTCAAATACTCTTACAAGCAATGAGGATAATGGATTAGATGAATTTTCTCGTGTGGTTTGCCACCGCCATGTGCTTATGAATCTCAAAAAGGTCTTGGACCGAGAAATTAAAGTTGGATTTAATTTTGCACCACGTACTAATATAGTGTCACATAACCGAAGCAACATAACACGAATAGAAAATGTGATCAATTGATTCATCTCCAACACCACACAAAGGTCAAAGGGGAGAATCCGTGTGAATTCTTCTTTTGTTCAATGCATCCATAGTAGGCATGCCACCCAATAAAATCCTCCACTCAAACATATTGATCTTTAACGTGATCTGATTATTCCACTCGAGAATGTTTCTAGTTGGAGTTGGCTCAGCTCTAGATAACGGACTTAGCAAATTCTTGACTCCTCTCTCACTCACCATATTTGCACAACACCATGTACACGTGTGTGGTTTTCTTTGATTCTCTACCTAAAATTGATTTTGCGTGTAACACACCCATATGTGTGTGTATGGTTTTTTTGGGGGAAGGGGTGTGTTGAATGCAAATATTGTAGAGAATCGTGAAAATCACATAAACACGTGTACGTGATGCTACGCAGCTGTTAACTATAGTATGTATGAGAGAAAAACTCATAAATTGTTAGGTCTCAAATTATTATTTTGTAATTGATTAGACAAAGAGTAGAAATAGTCTAAGGGGCTGTTTGGTAGCCTCTAAATGGTCATTAAGAGGCTACCTCTTAATGGAACCATTAAGAATTTTACCAATGAGAAGGTAGAAGAATGTGACATGTGATGATTTACCATTCAGAGGTTACCTCTTAACCATTCAGACTTGAGGTTACCTCTTATTCATTCAGAGGTTTTAAACCATTAAGAGATAGCATCTGAATGATCATTAAGAGGCTACCAAACAACCCCTAAGTGTTATTATATACACCTCCAAATTCTTATGATGGTTCCTCCTATGTTTTTATATGTATTTGTATATATTATACAAAACAAGTGTGCATGATGTATTTGTAAGTTGTATATAACTAGGTTCTGTCCTGCCCGCGTTGTGAGGTAATAAGCCGAATATTTCTCTCTCATAACATGTACGTCTGTATTTCGCTTACTTGTACATACTACTCGTAACACGATTTAAAAAGAAAATTTATTGAGTCAACAAATTAAATTAAAACAAAACATTTCCATACTTTTGCTAAAAAAAAACTAAAACGATGGAGAAGCTACCGGTTAGTACGAATAAAAAGTACATCGAGCCAACCAATTAAAACAAAACATACCATAGTTTTGTCAAAAAAAAAAAAAAAACACTAAAACGAATTTTAAACTGGGGGCAAAATCGTAATTTGCCAGGGAAAAAAATGGCAAAACTATAAACTTGAGCTGATGACAAAATCGTAATTTGGCTGGGAGAAGAAAAAAGAATAAAACCTATGGCAAAACTGTAAATTTAAGCCGGGCAAAATCGCAATTTGATTAGACCAATGGGGAGGTGCCAAGCATTGGCTCGGAGAAAAAAAAACTAATGGCAAAACTGTAAAATTAAACGGGGCAAAATCGTAATTTTGAACCGAGGGCAATAGCGTGATTTTGAACCAAGGGCAAAATTGTAATTTTTAGCTTAGGCAAAAGCATAATTTTATTTTGAACTGGTGGCAAAAACGTAATTTTATACTGATGACAAAACCGTAATTTAAAAACAGAGATAAAATCGTAAATTTGGTGGACAAATAAGGGAATGCCAGAGATAACATTAAAAAGTACTTTATCACATGCACTTTTAATGAAAAATCTCTGCTCAATTATAATTATACTATCTTGAAAAATGAAAATAAATAAATAAATCGAGTAAACCAATTAAAAAAATGTTTTCTACTTTTGCTAAAAAAAACTTAAACGATTGGGAAAACGTAGTTTTTAACTAAGGGCGAAATCACAATTTTAATTCAGGGATAAAATCGTAAATTAAATGGACCAATGGGGGAGTGCTAGGAATCTCCAGGCATGACTGTAATTTTACATTGGGGGCAAAATTGTAGTTTCACTAGGAAAACAAAAAAAACGACGGAGAAAATGTAAATATAAGTTAAGGGTAAAATCGTAACTTGGCTGTAAGAAAAAAAAACTAATGGCAAAACTATAAATTTATACGAGGCAAAATCGTAATTTTGAACCGAGGGCAAAATATGAATTTTTAGCTGGGAGCAAAAGCGTTAATTTATTTTTAAGTGGGGGTAAAAACATAAATTTGAACTGCTGGCAAAATCGTAATTATAAGGGAACAAAACTAATGGTAAAACTGTAAATTGAAACGGGGCAAAGTCGTAATTTTTAACCGGGGGCAAAATTGAAATTTTTAGTTGGGAGTAAAAGCGTAAATTTATTTTTAAATGGGGACAAAAACATAATTTTGAAATGATGGCAAAATCGTAAATTTTAAGAGGGATAAAATCGTAAATTTGTTGGGCCAATAGAGGAGTGCCAGACAGCTGCCTGACACTATTCCCCTGCCGCCCATTTAACCCAATAGAAGACAGGCACTGTTGCCGCCCATGGGTTTTGTAAGTATTGAATATGAATATATTCATCAATGTGTAAGCTACAAAATCTCCAAGTCTAATGGTCAAAATTGTAGGCGAATATGGTACTATGGGCCATGACATGGTCAGGGTGTATGTATAATACATGTGGGCCCTGCTGTATTTATATCAATAGTCCTGGACTATAGCTTAGATCGTACTCTACTACTTAATAAAACATCCAAAGACCCAATATTTTGAGTTAAGACTTTCACTATTTTCACTTCCAAAATCTTATTTTCATATCCATTTTCACTCTATATATATCTCTCTCTATATATCTAGGTATGTATAGAGAAAGATAGAGGGGAGGGGTGTGTGACTATTAACTCCCTTTGAGTTAACATAGTCAGGGTGTATGTATAATACATGTGGGCCCTACTGTATTTATATCAATGTCCTGGACTATAGCTTAGATCGTACTCTACTACTCAATAAACATTCAAACATCCTAGGTTCGATTCTCACAAGGGGTTTTTCCCTATGTTTATTGGGATTTCTCCTGAGTTGGTGTATAGACATTATACCTAATGTAAATGGCTATGATCGGGTTGTTCTGCTAGTGACATGATAATATTCTAGTAGTCTGTCAGTGATTCAAATTTGTCGTTCAAATAAAAAACATCAAAAGCATTAATGATGTATACTTCACAATTTATAACCATATTCAAATGCATACCAACTCCTCTAGTTTGTAGACATCAATAGACATCTATCCTTCATTGATTATTAATCACAGCTAGATGGACTTAAATGCTCCATGTCCCCACAAATAGATGTACGTTCAATAAACAAACAACAAGGAAAATCTAAACATGCTATCTTGTCACAAATAGTGCTTCAAGGGTTAGAGAAAGTGAGAAACTACATTATAACTTATAAATGTGGGAAGATTACCAATATAATGTTATACGGCCAAATGTAAAGTAAGTCGACCAGTTTGAGATCCATACAGTTTAGTTCATAGTTTGGGTTTTACAGTTTGGTTTGAAACTTGGAACCAGTCAGGTAAAACTGTTTTAGTTGCACCTAAAGATTCATGTAGTTACATGCACGAGTGTAATCATATGAAACTTATATGGTTTATCTTTTGATATAAACACCGTTTATAATTTTTGAGTTTTACCCCGGTGTTTCAGATAACAATGAATAAAAGCGAGTGGCTATCATCGTATTATTGTTGTTAGTAGTAGTTATATATAGAAATACAATAGTTTCAAGACGAAGTAAAATGTAACTTATATAAGTTACAAGGATTAAAAGAATTCAAAAGGTTGATAACAAAAATATTGAACCTTTTAATATGACTAAGTATAATACTAAGAGATGAAAAAAATAGTAATGCCTAAATGCAAATTTCAAACATAAAACATCATTATATAAAAAAAGCCTTAATCATTTTAATAAAGTCAAATCAACTTATATTTCAAAAGTGACATCTTTAGTTATGGTTAGATGTTTCTTGAAAATCAAATTTCTTGTATTGATATCGACATTTCTACAAGTTAAATCACACCACAAAAGAAAAAACCTTCTTTTTTCTTCTTTTTTATCTTTTTTTGGCCCATAATGTTGAAACAACGACCATAATGCAATCTTGATGAGTGTGTGTGCAAAATCTTTTGTGAAATCTTGATAAAACCTAAAAGCTTCTTGAAAAGACTAGAAATCTAACAAATATTTTGGCTTTCTTCATTTGATTTGATATCAATCTTTGCCATAGGACATTTTTTTTTCAATCTATTTTATTTGTTAGTTATATTTATATATTTTATATTGAATGCCAGTGATATCTATTTAATAAGATTTATATGTGATAATTTTTATATATTTTACGTATTTGGGAATTGAAATGTATAAACGATGCAGTGGTGAAGCTTAAACGAAAAAACAAAAGTGTGTTTGTGTGAGGGGGGGGGGGGGGGATCTCAAAATCGAATATTTTTCACTTAAAACTTTTTTCGATAAAATTAACACGACGAACGAAAAAAACTGTTCAACAAAATTTTTTAGTACTCTAAAAAAATAGAAAGTTAAAAAGTAGATGGTATATTGATTTTTGAAAGAGTTCTATTCTATAACCTTACAAATTCAAAGGGGATGTACAGTAGTTTTTTTTTTTTTTTTTTTTTTTTTTTTTACTTTTTGACTTTTTCTTTTTTGTCTTTATTATTTCTCTTTAAACTTTTACACCTTAACTTTCAATGTTAACAATTTCAACCTCTTAACTTTCTAAAAATTTTGTAATCAAGTTTTACGTATTTATTTTTATGTACACGTTTCTATAAATTTAAATTGATTTACGTTTAGACGTATATTTTTCCCGTTAATAAGTTGGGTCAAATATAATATATTCCTTATGCTTATTATTATGTACATTTTCTGTTTGTTTATGTTTTGATGTAATTTTTTTTCTATAAATGAGCCGGTTAAAATATAATATGTTTTCATGCTTATTTTTATGTACGTGTTCAAATGGTCTACGTTTTGACGTAAATTTTGTTCGAAAACACGTCGAGTAAAATATTATACGTTTTCATTAAATGCTATAAATTCGAGTCACTCTACGTTTCGACACGCCACAACACGCCGTAACTATTTTCTTACGTGTTTATTTTTATGCACACGTCGGTATAAATTTAAGTTGGTTTATGATTCGACGTAAATTTTCTTCAGAAATATGTGTCAAATATAATTCGTTTTCATGCTTATTTTTATGTATGTTTTCAGTTGGTCTACACTTTAACGCAAATTCCAATTAGCAAATTATGTGGATAGTGCTTTTATCCTATTAACTTTTTTTGTTTCTTTCTTGATTTTTTTCTGGACTTTATTATTTTTATTTTTTAGTTTTCTTATGTTTAGTGTTTTAGTTTTAGGTTTGTTTTCATTAAAGCTATATTTAAGATAACATTTACGTTTCCATTTACAATTAATTTAAAATCAATTCGTCCTGCTGTCCAATTGAAATTTATTTTTATGGTTTTTGGTCGATGTAAAACATGTGTCGATATTCTTTTGAGCATATTTCTTTCGATTGGTATACTGAACCAAAATAGATATCGACCGAAACCCCGCAGCGTAGCGCGGGTATTCCTTCTAGTTAGTTCACAAAAATAAAGTAGACACAAAGTTTATCTACATGTTTTAGACTCATGTTTGTTGTAATAACTTATAAATACAACTAAAAATTTCTCTTTATCCTTAGTGTTAAATATCGTTGTTTCTAATATAATGTATACAATGTGAACTTAGTCTTATCATTGAGTTCATGACTATGAGTGTTGGGATACCGGAATTGCGATATAACAAGGTCGCTTTCTTAATACGTCCAAGCACTCACGTACGTGAGAGAGTAAAAAAACAAGACAACTCAACGAATCACGTTTAGAGTAATGAAGACTTATAGGTATAAGCAAAACAAAATTCGGAAATGAATAATGAAAATTGTTGATTAAATTTATGAAAATGGTAAGAAAAACATGAAGAAAAAAAAAGGTTGAAGCATAATAAACTTCTTTTATCTCATCAACCTCTACAAGATTTTCCTTACCATGTTACAACCTCTTACTAGCAACTAATTTTACAACGGTCCACCACCACGTCGCCACCACCACCACCACCACCGCCTGTTGCCGCCACCGGATTCTTGAATTAGTCTAGAATTATACAATCAAATTTTTGTAGAAGACATCAATGTGTCTTCTATCTCTCTCTCTCTCTATACAGAATTATAGATGCCTCTCTTACTTTGGGCCTCATTAATAATCCATCATTTTTGTAAAGTGTGATGGTATCATTCATCATAGCTCAACTTTCATTTGACCTGTGGAAAGTTCATACATAAGATACTTTGACTTTTTAACTCACAAAAAGTCAAACTTTAGAAAAAAAAAAGTCAACTCACCAAGAAAGCCTTGTGGCTGATCTTGTCCTAGTGCCATCTTTACAACACTTTGAAGATCATTTCCCCAAAATGTTGAAGCCTAAATAAACAAACATTTTTTTATAAACACCTTCCAATACATAATCTTGAAATATATTTTATTAAATCAATTTCAATTTACCTCAGTAAAACCATCAATGTGAGATGGCTTAATAGTTGAGTTGCGGTGCATTGCCGCCACCAATGGGTTCATGGAAAACTGATTCTCGGGTCTATCGGGAATCATACCATTTATTTGGGAATGGAATCCGTAAGGGAATGATTGTACGGAGGTATCGAACGGGTCCACATTGTCTTGCAAAGAAACATGAGGCTGAAACATCTGAAAATTTGCACAAAAAGTACACAAAATTACTCCCAAATTTTAAATAAAAGTCATGTGTCCTAACACTATTACGCGTCGAAATAATCATACTGAAAGATGCAGGTAACAAGTTGATTAATCATTTAATTGTCTGATAACATGTTTCAAAATTAACATCCAAACAACCCCTATAATTGGTCAAAAAATTCAACAAAAAAATATAAAAAAAAACTTACATCTTTAGATACAAGTGCTTCCATAGTTGCATCCATACGAGGATTAACGGTCGCCAATTTCATCGACAAGAACTACAAACGAAGAGAACCCGAAACAACTTTAAAACCAAATCAACGAATTTCGATTCGTACTATAATAATATTGATATAGTATTAAATGTTTCTTAATTACCTCAACTTGTCTTTGCAATGACTGTACATAGTTTATAATCTCATCAAGCATAACAGCTTTTCCTGTGACCTATAGAAACAAAATCCCATCTCAAATTACAACTTCAAAGTCCAAATGCTTCAGTTTTGACTTCAAAATATGAAAAAAAAAATTAAAAAGATAATAAAAATTGGAACTTTATGGTTACCTTGTTACAACCAGGAACAAGATCTTGAAGAAACTTCATCCTCTCACTGATTTTCTCTCTTCTGACCTGAATTTATCAAAAGATAGAAACAAATGTGAGTTGGGTTTGTGAACTTTGATTATAAATTCAGGGGTGCTAAACGGGTCGTGTCTGTGGGTTGGCGGATCCAACCCGACCAGAACTCGAAAATTTTACACGAACCTGAACACGACTTGAACCCGAAAATCGTGTCAGACACATGAACCCGAACACGACATGTATATTCGCGTGTTGACCTGAACGTGACCCGTTTTATTTTTAAGTTTTTTTTTGCATATTAGTATTTTCAGAAAAAAAAAATTACAACAAAAAATACAAATGTATATAAAACACTTATATTTTTATTATAAAATCACATGTCAATTTCTCTTTTGATATAATTATTGCATAAATTACCCAACCAAATTTAACTTAATGACATAAAAACACATTTAAAAAAAATAAAAATATAATACAAATGGGTCAACCTGCCAACCCGTTGGGTTCGCGGGTTCAACCTGAAACTAACCCGAACCCGTTTATACTAAACTCAAACCCACAAATTTCGTGTTAGATTCGACTCACGTGTTCAGGTTATGTCAGAACTTCACACCCCTAATTACATTTTACAATCTTTTTCAATAATCTTGCTAATTTTGGAAAGTATGGCTTACTCTTTCTGCAAGACTATGGCTATCAGTGGCTTGACCCCTTCTAGCTCTAACATGAATGTAATCTTTTGGTGGTTCTGTTGACTTTTCATTTGACTTTTTATCTTCATTTGACTTGCTCCTTTTTGCATCTGATTCCTCTTTTTCCACTTCTGCCACAACCTGCACAACACAAAGATTTTCTTAAAAATCTTAAAAAGCCTGTAAACATGACCAAAAAGTAACAACTGATAAACTGATGAACTAATGATATGATGAAATGACTAAACTAACCTTGTCATCTTTAGCAAAGATAGTACTACTAGATTGTGTTTCTTTTCCTTTTCCTTTGGGTACCCCTTTTCTCTTTCTTCCATTAGTGTTTGTACCTTGTACTTTTATTCCAGTTTCAGCTTCAGAAACTGATGATTCCTCCATGGAATCCAATTCCATTGTTATCCTGCTAAACTTTTTATTTTCTATGAAAGATTGGTTACTTGAGACTCTTGATAACTTTCCTGATTCCATTCCATGATTATATTCATTCTTGCCACCAAAAGTTGAAAACTTTGCTAGTGGTAATTGGTGATTCCCTGGAATTGAATTCCCATGAATATAATGATCATTTATTGACATATTGGTTCCTGAATTGTTGGAACTATTGCATATACTTCCTAGTCTACCAATTAATTCCCTTAGAACAATGCTCTCACCGGAACCGGAATTCGGGATTCCGGAGTGGGAATTTGAAGGTGATGACACAAGTGAACTCAAAGTAGACTCAAAGAGATTGTTTTGGTCCATTGAGTTGACACAATTGGAGTTGAAAAAACAAGTGGGAAGTAGTTGTTGTTTTGAGATGCAATTGACTTCAACCTCATTTTCTTGAATTCCCATTCCAAAGATGGAACTGGAATTGGAATTCCAGCCTTGTGGGATTCCATTCCCTTCATGGGTAATAAAAACTTTCTCATTTTCCATAATGGGTTACAATCTTTTTTCAAATCTACAAATGGGTTATGCTCTTTTCACAAAATTTTCAAAAGGGTGTCTTGTTTCTTGGAGAATTGAGTAAGAAAGGTTGAAACTTTGAAGGGGGATTGGTGGTCTTTTTTGTGTTTTGGAATTCACTCAAGTGTGTGGAAGATAAAGGGTAATGTGTGTGTGTGAGAGAGAGGGCAGGTGTGAGTTGAAGATAGGTAATATATTTAATAACATAACAACATAAAGAAAAGACAGGGAGGAGGAAAGTGAAGAGGAAGCAATGAAAATACATCAAAAAATATAAGGAATGTTCATTTGACACCAATGGGGTTTCTTAGATGTAACTTTGTGTTAAAGGACTTGTTTATGGTGTTGTGATGGTGTGAACACCGTTTATACGATCGATCTGGTTGAGTAATTTTGAACGGTCTTTCTTTGAGTTGGTCAATTATATGATAGCGAATTGGTGTATAGACATTATGCCTAGTGGAGATAGATATAACCGGGTGGTTCCGCTGGTGGTACAATGATACTCCAGTGATCCGTCAGTGATCCAAATTTATCGTTCAAAAAAAATTGTATATGATAGCGATCAATTAAACCAGCATGCTGGATCAGTGAATGAACTTAAATTTCTGAACTTTTTCTTTCAAATACGGATATGCTATTTATTTAATTGTTTAAATATATTTTCATATGTGGTCTGTCAGTGATCAAAATTTACCGTTCAAAAAAAAAAATTATATGATAGCGATCAATTAAACCAGCATAGCCGGCCCTGAAGGTGGGCGGGGAGGACCACCGGCCAGGACCCGATATTTCGAAGGGCACGCTATTTTTTACAAAACTCCGATATGTATATGTAAAAATAAAAAAATTAATAGGGTATACCCATAGAAACACCAATATAGGTCCACTTGCAAAACTATTTTTATGGTTTAGATTAGTTATTAGTCCATTAGTTATTAAATTTCTGAACTTTTTCTTTCAAAACCGGATATACTATTTATTTAATTGTTTAAATATATTTCCATATGTTGTTAACACTACAAACCACACCAAAAGATAACTTACTTTAATATTTGGTTTACAGTTAGTTAATCTATTTAGGATGAAATTCATTATTTATTATGTAAACTAAATTAGTGTGAAAACAAACCTAAATCGTTTAACTGTTTTTATTAATGGTTTATATTATTTTACTTTTTACATACAAATTTCATATGCTATGTATATAAAAAGAACATTACACTAATTGTTCATATGTTTTCTTTTTAACTATTTATCTAAACATGTATATGTTATGGGTAGTTTCTATACATAAACGGAATTTGTTCATATTTTTTTTTAAATTTCAAGGGAGATGAATAAACATTACATTTTTAATCATATGCTTATACTTTTTTGTTTTTCTTAAATTGTAAAAAAATGATTATCTGTTCTCCATATTTTCAAGTTTTTTAAGATTGTAATAATAATAATAATAATAATAATAATAATAATAATAATAATAATAATAATAATAATAATAAGAGTTAATTACATAGTTAGTCCCTGTGGTTTGCACAAAGTAATATACTTAGGTACTAATAGTTTAAAATCACATTCTAGGGTATTAACTTTTCATTTTGTAACGTTTGGGGGTATTAAGGTTATTTGTAGGCTTAAAATCACATTCTATTAGTACCTAAGTATGTTATTTTGTGCAAACCACAGGGACTACCTATGTTACTACCCTAGAAGTTAATACCTCCAAACGTTACAAAATGAAAAGTTAATACTCTAGAAGGTGATTTTAAACTATTAGTACCTAAGTATGTTATTTTGTGCAAACCACAGGGACTAACTATGTAATTAACTCTAATAATAATAATAATAATAATAATAAAGGTGAGAAACTTATTATAGAAATCATTAATAATCATAGAGCAACTAAAAGAATATTTAAAAGTTGGTAAAGGAACTTAAGCTTCAACTAGCATATAACACTCTGTTACAGTACTGGCACTCTTTGTCATAATGCGTCTCAATGATTAACCCCCGGTTTCAAAGGGTAAAGTGTCTGCTACTTGCTAATCATATTATTACAAGAGTTAATTACATGGTTAGTCCCTGTGGTTTGCACAAAATAACATACTTAAGTACTAATAGTTTAAAATCACCTTCTAGGGTATTAACTTTTCATGTTGTAACGTTTGGAGGTATTAACTTCTAAGGTAGTAACATAGGTAGTCATTGTGGTTTGCACAAAATAACATACTTAGGTACTAACAGAATGTGATTTTAAGCCTACAAATAAGCTTAATACCCCCAAACGTTACAAAATGAAAAGTTAATACCCTAGAATGTTATTTTAAACTATTAGTACTTAAGTATGTTACTTTGTGCAAACCACAGGGACTAACTATGTAATTAACTCTTATTACAAAAAATAAAATAAAAAATGATTAATAGACTTAAAAAGTTTAATTAAAAAATAACCCAGGGATTCATTAAATTATCAAATATATGGATTAAAGTGTTGTTCCTTTTTTTTTTCTCTGATTATTATCTATCTATAAAATTAATATATTTATAAGTTTATATTGTCAACCGATATAGATATCAAAAGAGGCTTGTATTGAATTGTGAATTGCAATTAGGGTTTACATAAGAAAGGTGTTTATATAGAACACCATGTTACACATCTAGCCCCTATACTATAATTTGTTGTTTCTTTCTGACACTCCCCCTGAAGTTGAGTAGTGGGGTCACCAATACTTAACTTGTTACTAAACGTGTTTCCGTTGACGGCCTTTGTAAGAATATCTACGAGTTGATCTTTTGATGGTACATATGGAAGCTCTATGATTCTTTCCTCCAGTTTCTCTTTGATGAAATGTCTATCTACCTCCACGTGCTTTGTTCGATCATGTTGAACTGGGTTTTCTGAGATCTGTATTGCAGCCGTATTGTCACACATAACTTTACTGGGAGCCCTTTGGGAAAAACCAATGTCTTCTAGCAACTTCCTGATCCAAAGAACTTCACTTAACCCTCGAGCTATACCTCTAAATTCCGCTTCTGCACTTGACAGGGCAACCACCTTCTGCTTCTTACTCCTCCAGGTAACAAGGTTTCCACCGACCAAGGAGAAGTATCCTGATGTTGACCTAGGGTTTCCTTTATCTCCTGCCCAGTCTGCATCAGTATAGAGCTGAACATTTAAATGTCCTTTTGTTTTGAACAACACTCCATGGCCCGCGGTTCCCTTGAGATACCTTAAAATTCTATGAGCTGCTTCCATGTGGGCAATTTGTGGTTGATGCATGAACTGACTTACCACTCCAACAGCATACGCTATATCAGGGCGAGTGTGAGAGAGATAAATCAATTTGCCCACAAGTCGTTGATACATTTCTTTGTCTGCAAGCTCTCCATTAAGTTCCATGTGCAGGTTGTGGTTTACCACCATTGGAGTATTTGCTGGTTTACAATCAATCAACCCGGTTTCCGCTAGGAGATCAAGGACATACTTCTTTTAGCGGATAAAGATTCCCCGTTTAGACCTGAGAACTTCGGTCCCAAGGAAATACTTGAGATTCCCTAGATCTTTCATTTCCGGTATCTCTTCTACATCATTTCCGGTAATAATCATGTCATCTACATAGATGATCAAACAAGTTACAAGGCCGTTTCTTCTTTTGAGGAACAGAGTATGATCAGCATTGCTTTGGTGATACCCATATTCTTTCATGGCCAAAGTGAACTTCCCAAACCATGCCCGAGGAGACTGTTTTAGCCCGTATAAAGACTTTTTCAACTGACAAACTTCCCCTTCTTTGAAATTCCCTGAAAAACCCGGAGGTGCTTCCATGTAGACTTCTTCTGTTAGGTCTCCATGGAGAAATGCGTTTGTAACATCAAACTGGTGGAGAGGCCACTCCTTATTGGCTGCCACGGAAAAAAGGACTCTGATGGTGTCCATCTTTGCAACTGGAGAAAAAGTTTCAGAGTAATCGATCCCATACGTCTGGGTGTAACCCTTGGCTACGAGCCGGGCTTTGTATCTTCCAATGGAACCATCTGGTTTATATTTGATTGAATACACCCACCGACATCCAACTGTTTTCTTTCCTTTAGGAAGAGTGCACTTCTCCCACGTGTTGTTTTTCATAAGAGCATGCATCTCTGTTTCCATTGTTTCTTTCCAATTCTTCTTACCTTGGGCTTCCTTTACGGAACTAGGTATTTGTTCGGAGTATAGTGCGGTAACGAAAGCTTTTGCACTGTTGGATAAATTCCCGTCAACCATATTAGCTATAGGGTACCTTGAACTTCTGGTTTCCTTTTCTGGGGAGTATCGTTTTGGAGGAACCCCTCTATTGGCTCTAGGCGGTAAAACGTAAGTTCCCGTTGTTGTTCCAGAGCCTCCATCATGTTGTTCGTTAGATTCAACCTCTCCTTGAGTTGCGTTGTTCTGCTCAGCAGTCTCCACCTGTTCCATTGTCTCAGAACTTTCATGATTGTTAGTGATAACTGGCTCAGATTCGGGCACAATTTCAAGGTTTGGAGAGTCACTTACCTCGAACACCAGTCTGGATGATTCTTGGGTGGGACTCTCGACAGGCTTAGTATGTGTGGATGTATGAGATGTCTCGTCTTTGCTTGCGAATGGACTCCACTTTAACCAACTCAGTGAGTCCTCATGTTCTATCTCCCCCTGACCACTGAGATGGGACTGATAGTAATATTCTGTTTCAAGAAAGTCGCAGTGGACAGTGGTAATCACACGATGTCGTAATGGGTTATAGCATCGGTAACCTTTCTGATTCACCCCATAACCAACAAAGACACATTTATCAGCACATGGGTCAAGTTTGGATCGCTCGGTTTTGGGTATATGGGGAAAGACTATACACCCAAAGACTCGAGGTGGTAAGGTAAGAGGTGGAGGTAGTTTGGTGAATGTGGATAAGGTATCTAGGGGAGTTTTTAGATCAAGGGCTTTGGTTGGTAAACGGTTAAGGAGATACACAGCTGTGTTTATAGCCTCGGGCCAAAAAGATTTAGGGACTTTGGATTCAAGCATAAGGGCTCTGGCCATTTCTACCAGAATGCCATTTTTTCGCTCAACTACACCATTCTGTTCTGGGTGTTTTGGGCAAGTGGTTTGGTGAATCATTCCCCTCTCTTGAATAAATTGTTTCATGGAGTAATTAACGTACTCCCCTCCATTATCAGATCGTAAGATCTGAATGTTGGTTTTGAACTGAGTTTGGACCATGGTGTAGAACAATCTGAATTTGTCAAATACTTCAGATTTGTGTTTTAAAAAATACACCCATGTCATCCGGGTACAGTCACCAACAAATAATAGAAAAAAAAAACAGAAATTTTGACCTCCATTAGTTTCAGCTGGACCCCAAACATCTGAATGTATTAGGGAAAAAGGTTCACTGACCCTAGTGTTACTTGGTTTAAATGGTTTTTTATGGCTTTTGGCTAAGGCACATGTTTCACAGTCTAATGTACTGTTTGACGGGAAGAGTTCAAGGAGTAAAAGGTGTAGATATCCAGCGGAAGGATGCCCTAACCTCCTATGCCACAACCATGCTTCTCTACTCTTTGTTCCGTGAGTAAGCATTGCACTCCCTGACTGAGTCACCTCATCCACATAGTATAAGCCATGTCGTTCAGTACCACGCCCAATTATCTTTCCAGATCTGATATCCTGTAAGATACAAAAATGAGGATGCATTAGAACTGTTCAATTGAGTTCCTTTGTAACATGACATATTGATAACAATTTGTGTGTTAACGAGGGAACATATAAACAATTTGACAGTCTCAGATTTGGGGATATTTCAACAGTTCCTCCTCCCTTTACTAAGGCATTTTCGCCATTTGCAGTTCTGATGTGGGTTCTGTTTGGTTTCTTTGTAGAGACAAAGTCCGAAGGTTCGTACGTCATCGTATCAGTGGCTCCACAATCAAAGATCCAAGAATTGATTTGATCACCGTTTTTCTGCGTTGTTAAACAGGCTTCCCCACTTGTTGAGGGATAGTCTTTCAACAACTCATAGATCTGGTGATTAGCCATTTTGTTTTTTATTTTTTGAATTTTTTTGTAAATACGTTGTCTATTCCGTTACGGACAAAACCGCTGACCTGCGTATTTAATAAATACACTGGACACTCGAACTCGCGTTCGAGATTTGAGTTGCCGGAAATATGTCAAATACGCCGAGAATGTAGATTATCTTAAGGTCGCCCAAATACGCCGGAAATCAACAACTGGAAAAACTTGAATAACAACGCTAGGTAGCGAAGCTATCTTACCGGTGTATTTAATAAATACACCGGGCAACTTGAACTCGCGTTCAAGATTTGGGTTCACTCGGAAACAAATCCGCTACCAAGCCAAACACATGCGCTTAGACCTGACAACTAGGGTTGACTACGCTGCTAGCGGATTTGTTGGGGGGTTTTAGCGGATTTGCTTGGCTGGAGTATGGGACCAGCGTATTTGTTTTAGGGTTTCTTGTGCGGCGGCGGCTAAGTAGGGTTTCTTGTGCGACGGCGGCTGACTCTTGTCAAAGTCGATTGGATGGAGATCTGAGTTGAGTAGTTTGGTTGATTGCAACAAAGATGATGAGACTCACTTGGATGATTGCGGCTAAGATGAGGAGATTAGCCGGAGCCGATTGGATGATGTCGGCTAAGATGGTTTGATTTTTTTTCTAGGTTGGTGTAACAACTCTCATCAAAAAGACTTAATTATTATTTTAATTGTCCAATAGGAAACCCTAATTAAGACACCCAAGTGATTCTGCACAAACCCTAATATTTTCAGAACAATTGGAATTAGAATCAGGGCCCCTAAAACTCAGGGGGGTAAAACCCTAGTTACGATTATCTTTATAAAACGCTGTCAAATTGGAAAATTCACGCAACGTCGACTCACCTGAGCTAGTTGGACACGTGCCTACTCTATTCTATAAATGTCATCCCAGGCGATACGCGACACGTGACACGGATTCTTCCGCGACTAGCGGGAGGTGCAAATTTTGGGTATAAATAGAAGGGCCTGGCACTTGCATTCTGTTGTTCGTTCGACGAAGAAATTCGAATTATACACTGAGTTATGCTCTGTTTACCATAATTAACACACACGGATCACTAATCGACGCCGCAATCAGGGTATTAACTCGATCGCTATTACGATTCATTTTCCGATCGATCAATGTACTCAATGGATGTTTAAGTGCTGCCCACATTAGGGTGATGCTTTGTCATTAGTCGTTAATTCGATGGATGTTTAAGCATAGCACTTTGTCATTCGTTGTGAGGGTTGATCTCGTGAGTTATCGTAAATGCTGTATTGATTACTAACCCATAATTGTGTGCCTGTTATTAAATTTAGGTTAAAAGGCTAATCAGTAGGCTAAACTCTGCTCAAATTAAATCTGCAATGTGAGTCATTCTCTTTTTATCAACTATTTTATAATACCTCAAATTATTTCAAAAGTTATAATTACAGGGACTAAGTCGTGGATATCTTGAATCACTGGCTAGTGGGGTATTGTGCACATTACTAATTTTCTCCCAGTTAGGTTCATTGACCTACTAGGGATAATCGTCACTATTTAGGTTCATTGACCTAATAGTGGTATGACCATCGTCACCATTGTGACATGTCACCATTGTGACATGTCACCATTGTGACAGGACGCCAGATAAAAATAAGATAGAAGCCATTGTAATCGCTCTTATGCTGTAATTGATAACTAAGCATCATTTTATGTAAATAGAATGATTCACTCAGTATTTCCCGCTGACAAAACATTTTTCAAACATGTTTCAGGTGATCTATTATGATCCAGGAAAAATGCCGTGAAGCACTACAAGCTTGAGAAAGTGGCTCAGGATAAAATAAAGAAACATGTTTTGTAAATTAAAAGATTTCTCCGTGAAATCTCAAGATTGTAAATTACCGGGTTTTATCCCGAGTTGTGAAATAAAATAATCGGGAAATATTTCAGTTTTAAAAAGATCCTGATGATAAACTTCCGCTGTTAAACTCAATTAATTAAATACCACGGGATTTCTGTCCCGCGGCTCCTGAAACGGGTCAAACCGGGTCGGGGGCCGTGACAGAAAAAGGTGGTATCAGAGCCACTTATCGAGCCACTGATTTAAGCCAATTAAGTGTTTAGAAAATACTTATTTTTTTATTAATTGCTATTTTGTGATTATGTGTTTTATTATCTGACTAATTTTGTACAGTATGGGCAGATCTTTATATGCTAACCACTGTAGCAGTAAATACAAATTTTTAAATATTTTGATTCAAGTTTTAGCATCCTTATTAAATATAAATCAGAAACCTGATTCAGTAAATAAATAAATTTACAACTAAAACTTAGTGTGTTTTAATTTTCAGTTGTTTTGGTAATTACCCAGTATGAAATAATATTTAAAAGTTTTTCTATAAAATTTTGTTATGATTTTAACTTAGTAATTGTGTGTATTTTAAACAGCATGAGTGACTTGTCTGACGCCCTTCAGAATTTAAATCTCTATCCAGTAAAAATAGAGGTTTCCAGAGATTTCAATAAGTATATACCAGACATAGAAGAGCCTATAGAATTCGACACTTTACCTCTCGAGAAACCCAAGCCTAAGAAAATGGAAATTGGGGAAAGCTCTAGGCAAATTGAGGGATTACCATCCCAGGAAGAGATAGATTTTATAATGGCAAGCTATAATCCTATTAAGCCTGTTAATGAAAATGTTTTTATTCACTCTTTTGAAAAACAACTACCAATGAACTTAGAACCAGCTATTCCAAACCCTTCAATTCACTCGCAAATAGACGAATGGTTGACTAATGAAATACAGTTACAAAACAATCCCTATAAGCTTTTTCCTCAGTTCAAACCAGAACCTTTACCAAATTCACCAATGAGTAACGAGAATATGGCTGAACTTCGCTTTGGTGAAGAACTAATGGATGCTGGGAATAGGATCCAAGAGATTGGGGAACAGATCTCCTGGAAATACCATGAGAGTGAACGCCGTTACTAGAATATCATCTGACAAAGGATAGGGGATTTATGGAACTATGGTGGTGTAATAGTAATAGTAAAATCAGTATTTGTAAAATAAATAATACAATGGTTGTATATAGAAGAATGCTATAATCTATAAAACAAATAATTTTTTAGAAAATTTACAAATTTTGTTTGTATATTCGTTTTTGTGATTATGTGCAATTAATTGTGACATTGGATTATTTCTTTTATACTAATTATTTAACTATAAATTAGATATCAGATGGAAAACGCTAATAATGAACCAGTTAATGAGATTAACCAATCTGAGCAACAACCGGGGGATCAATATATGACTAGGCAGGATATAGAAAATATAGTTGCTCAAGGGATAGCCAACGCTATTCCAGCAATAGTTACTCAAGGGATAGCCAACGCTATTCCATCAATCGTTGCTGCTATTAAAAATCCAATCGAACCGCAACAAATCGTTCCTAGCAAACGTATTTCTGAAGATAACTTCAGTAATAGCGTAAACGGAGGAAATAATCATACTAATCATGAGAATGAACCACGGCAAGCTCCTCTTCCTAAGAAAATAAAAGCTGCAACGCCTGGTTGCACTTACAAAGAATTTCTTGCTTGTAAACCCACTGAGTTTGCAGGCAATGAAGGAGCAACTACGGCACTGCGTTGGTTAGAGAAAACCGAGGCAGTAATTGCCATAAGTAAATGTGCTCAGGATGATCAGGTCATGTACGCGTTAAACCTTTTCAAAGAAGGGGCGCTAGAATGGTGGAATACGGTGTTACAAGCAAAAGGAAGAAGGATGGCGTATACTATGAACTGGGAATAATTTAAGAGCTTTGTAGAAAGAAAATTCTGTCCCGAATATGAAAAGGAACAAATGACAAATAAGTTTCTTACCCACCGGATGGTGGATGTAGATTGTCGAGGGTATACTTCGACATTCTTCGACTATGCTCGAGTAGTACCAACCCTGGCTTCGCCAGAGCCGGTACTTATTTCTCGTTATATTTGGGGATTAATTTCCGAAATCCGTAATATCGTCAAAGCTGTGAAACCTCGCACGATTGATGATGCGGTAGATTTAGCCAATACTCTGACTGACGAACTAGTACGGACAAGAGAAGAAAATAGAAGGAAGGAAGTAGCCCAAAAGATTACCCAAGGATTCCGTCCGGGTAACCATAACAATTTCAAGAAAAGAGGGAATGGGCAATCTTCTATTAGTCCATTTTGCAATTTTTGTAAAAGGAAGCATTTTGGAAGATGCAAAGGATATTGCAATTTTTGCAAAATTCCGGGGCATCAAGAAGAAGACTGCAGGAGGAAGAAATTTTCAGTCTGCTACAACTGTGGAGAAGCTGGACATCTTAGGCCAGATTGTCCAAAACTGAACAAACCATCTGACAATAAAGCCAAACCTGCAGAAGGAAGGAATGTAAGAGCCTTCCAACTGACTGCTAAGGAAGCAGAGCTCATTCCAAATGTGATAGCCGGTACGTTCGTTCACAAACGTTTACACAAAAGTATTATTTGACTCTGGTGCAAACCAAAGTTTAGAAATACTTTATTCTGCCAAACTCTTAACTTACCTTTAACCAGCATTAGGCAAATTTCTACAATAGAAACGGCAGATGGGAATTCAGTTAAATTAAATAAGGTTCTGCAAAACGTAGAAATAGAACTTTTAAGTCATAAATTTTCTGCAACCCTATTATCTATGAAATTAGTTGAAATCAAGGTTGTGCTAAAAATGGATTGGTTAGTAAACAACCATGCTCGAATTATCTGTGATAAGAATTCCATAGAAATTTGTTTACCCACTGGAGAAGTAATAACGATTACAGGAGATAAGCCATGTAAATCCATAAAGTTCATATCAGTAATAAAAATTGCTAAATATGAACGAAAGCAAGGAATAGTATATATGATTTCAGTAATCATTAATACTAAAGATAAAGAACTTAAGGAAATTTCTGTAGTTCCAGAATACCCAGATGTATTCCCAGAAAAGTTACCAGGGTTACTACCAGATAGGGAGGTAGAATTTAGGATTCATCTAAATTCCAGAAACTATACCGATAGCCAAGGCACCTTATCGGTTAGCACTCACAGAAATATGAAAACTGAAAAAGCAATTAGATGAATTACTAAGTAAATGTTTCATACAACCTAGTTTATTCCCTTGGGGAGGACCATTGTTGTTTGTTAAGAAAAAGGATGGTTCGATGAGAAATTGATTATAGGGAATTGAATAAAGTTACAATTAAGAATCGATACCCATTACCTAGAATTGATGATCTATTCGATCAATTCCAGGGAGATAGATATTTTTCTAAAATCGACTTACGTTCCAGATATCATCAATTGAAAGTACAAAAAGAAGACATACCTAAAACTGCTTCCAGGACTAGGTATGGTCATTACAAGTTTACAGTCATGCCCTTTGGGTTAACGAATGCACCTGCCGCATTCATGGACATGATGAATAGGATCTGTAAACCATAATTGGATAAATTTGTAATTATCTTCATCAAACGATATACTTATTTATTCCAAAAGTCAGGAAGAACATTGTCAGCACTTGCATGCTCTCTTAACTTTGTTAAGAAAAGAGAAGCTTTACGTCAAATTCTCGAAGTGTGAATGTTGGCTGCCAGAAGTGCAAATTTCTAGGTCATATGGGGAATCATGAAGGTATTCACGTAAATCCTGCTAAGATAGCAGCAAATACCAAATGGAAGGTTCCGCAATCCGCAATGGAATTTAGGAGTTTTGTAGGTTTAGCTGGCTACTATAGACGGTTTATCAAGGATTTTTCCAAGATATCTATACCATTAACTAAGCTAACCTGTAAAACAGTTAAAGGATCTAAACAAGAAGAAGCCTTTAGGATATTAAAGCATAAATTAACAAAATCCTAACCTTACCAGAAGGAACAGAAGATTTTAAAGTATACGGTGATGCTTCAAAATTAGGATTTGGATGTGTGCTAATGCAACGCAAGAAAGTAATTGCGTATGCTTCAAGGCAATTGAAAAAGAACGAAGAGAACTATATGACTCATGACTTAGAATTAAGAGCCATAATTTTTGCCCTTAAAATTTGGAGACATTATCTGTATGGAAGTAAGTTTACTGTCTATACGGATCATAAGAATTTAAGATATATATTTGGGCAAAAAGAATTAAAAGGCAAAGGAGACGGATGAAAATCTTAAGTGACTACGATTGTGATATTTAGTATCATGAAGGAAAGGCTGAAGACGGCTAGAGATCACCAGAAGAGTTATACAAATAATAGACGAAAGCCGTTGGAGTTTCAAGTTGGAGACAAAATGCTATTGAAAGTATCTTCTTGGAAAGGAGTTGTTAAATTCGGTAAGAAAGGAAAATTTAATCCAAGGTACGTAGGACCATTTCCAGTGATCCAACGTATAGGACCAGTTGCTTATCATTTACAACTACCAGGAGAGTTAGCTGGAATACATGATGAATTTCATGTATCCAATCTCAAGAAATGTCTATCAGACGAATAATTGGTAGTACCTCTCCAAGATATAAAGGTAAACGAAAAATTAGAATTTGTAGAGAAATCTCTTCAGATAGAAGATAGAAAGATCAAATTTCTCAAAACTCAAACGATTAGTGTTAGTTCAAGTAAAGTGGGATTCAAAGATAGGACCCTAATACACTTGTGAACTGGAATCAGAAATGAAACAAAAGTATCCTCAATTATTTCGGTAAATCTCGAGGACGAGATTTTTATTAAGGTGGGAAGAATGTAACAACTCTCATCAAAAAGTCTTAATTATTATTTTAATTGTCCAATAGGAAACCCTAATTAAGACACCCAATTGATTCTGCACAAACCCTAATATTTTCAGAACAATCGGAATTAGAATCAGGGCCCCTAAAACTCAGGGGGGGTAAAACCCTAGTTACGATTATCTTTATAAAATGCTGTCAAATTGGAAAATTCACGCAACGTCGACTCACCTGAGCTAGTTGGACACGTGCCTACTCTATTCTAGAAATGTCATCCCAGGCGATACGCGGCACGTGACATGGATTCTTCCGCGACTAGCGGGAGGTGCAAATTTTGGGTATAAATAGAAGGGCCTGGCACTTGCATTCTGTTGTTCGTTCGACGAAGAAATTCGAATTATACACTGAGTTATGCTCCGTTTACCATAATTAACACACACGGATCACTAATCGACGCCGCAATCAGGGTATTAACTCGATCGCTATTACGATTCATTTTCCGATCGATCAATGTACTCAATGGATGTTTAAGTGCTGCCCACATTAGGGTTATGCTTTTTCATTAGTCGTTAATTCGATGGATGTTTAAGCATAGCACTTTGTCATTCGTTGTGAGGGTTGATCTCGTGAGTTATCGTAAATGCTGTATTGATTACTAACCCAGAATTGTGTGCCTGTTATTAAATTTAGGTTAAAAGGCTAATCAGTAGGCTAAACTCTGCTCAAATTAAATCTGCAATGTGAGTCATTCTCTTTTTATCAACTATTTTACAATACCTCAAATTATTTCAAAAGTTATAATTACAGGGACTAAGTCGTGGATATCTTGAATCACTGGCTAGTGGGGTATTGTGCACATTACTAATTTTCTCCCAGTTAAGGTCATTGACCTACTAGGGATAATCGTCACTATTTAGGTTCATTGACCTAATAGTGGTATGACCATCGTCACCATTGTGACATGTCACCATTGTGACATGACGCCAGATAAAAATAAGATAGAAGCCATTGTAATCGCTCTTATGCTGTAATTGATAACTAAGCATCATTTTATGTAAATAGAATGATTCACTCAGTATTTCCCGCTGACAAAACCTTTTTCAAACATGTTTCAGGTGATCTATTATGATCCAGGAAAAGTGCCGTGAAGCACTACAAGCTTGAGAAAGTGGCTCAGGATAAAATAAAGAAACATGTTTTGTAAATTAAAAGATTTCTCCGTGAAATCTCAAGATTGTAAATTACCGGGTTTTATCCCGAGTTGTGAAATAAAATAATCGGGAAATATTTCAGTTTTAAAAAGATCCTGATGATAAACTTCCGCTGTTAAACTCAATTAATTAAATACCACGGGATTTCTGTCCCGCGGCTCCTAAAACGGGTCAAACCGGGTCAGGGGCCGTGACAGTTGGGATTGGATTGGCTGGGATAGGTTGTAGGTGATGAGCAAAGTGTTCAAGAATCAGAAACCTGGCTCTGATACCATGTCAACCGATATAGATGTCAAAAGAGGCTTGTATTGAATTGTGAATTGCAATTAGGGTTTACATAAGAAAGGTGTTTATATAGAACACTATGTTACACATCTAGCCCCTATACTATAATTTATTGTCTTCTTTCTGACATATATCTGTTTTTATTTTCAAACCTTTAGAGATCCTAAATAATATATAACTTTTTTTTACCTTAAGTTATGATTTTTAACCGGCTTTATCCGGTTAATATCATGAAAATAGCAATCTCTTTGTACTATCAAATATCAATTGATCATCGCCTAGGCTTGTAAATTAACTAAACATTCAATAAATCATTTGTAAACCATTTGAAGGGAAATTTGTTTATTTAATAAACGAAGGAATATGAACAAAGTTTTTTGCTCATTTTTAGCTAATCAAACGAACATGAACACATATTTTGTTCGTTCAATTCATTTACTTTCATGAACATCCGTTTATGTTTGTTCGTTTATGCCAATTTGTTTACAATTTAATACAAAGGCGATCAAGCTCTATATGCGTGTGTGTGATGGACTTGTTCATTTATGTTTGTTTGTTTAAATATTTAACGGACGAACATAAACATTCCTTCGTTCAGGTTCGTTTAAAGGGCCATGAAATCGTGTGTGTTATTTTATGGTTTTAAATAGTCTTAAACTTTTTTAAAGGTTGATTTTGATAAACTCTTAAATTAACTTTGCCAATAACAAGTTAAAAATCTTACAACTTTACAGACTACGTTTACATTTATTTAAACATAAATTATCAAAAAAATACGCTAGTAAAGTAGATATCATTGTTTCATATTTTTATGTTTAACTTTTTCGGTATTTAACGTGATAATATACACTACTATGTTTGTACAATATATGTTTTCAATGCAAGTAAATCAAAGATAAAATATAAATAATGAGACAACATATCCTAGCTGATACGGCCTAATATGTTTTTGTACCTTTTTATATGTTTGTAAATCTTTTTTTATTTTATGGTTACATGGTTTAAATATTTATTTGGCAGTTTATCACTTAAATAATCATTTCATACTTTAAAATAACATAAATACATTATATGATTCAAAAGGAATATAATTACGTTTCAATGTCCAATTTTGTTATATTTGTTTAATGTTGAAAGCGGTGTGGGAGAGAGTGGGAGAATTGTATTTTTCTGGTTCTCTTGTTCTTTTCTTATTTAAAATAAAATAAAAGTAATAGTGGAGATAGGAAAAGATCAAAAGAGATAAAAACAAATCTAAAGGGTTCAAAAACAATACGAAAAAGGAATCTTGGGATAGAAACTAATGTTAATATTATATTCATTCTTTTTTATTAGTTAAAAATTATATCATTTATTAATTATTAATTTCTAAATTATTTATCATTTTTCTCATCATATTCTTGATTATATGAAGATACATAAAATTGCATTAAACTGTAAATTTTAAGAGCGTTAAAATATCATTTTAATTAAGCTATGTATAAATTACTATTTGTGATGATATACGAGAGTTTATTACACTGGCAGATAAAGGAATTTATATGAGGGTCAAAACAACTTGGTAAAAAACAAGCTGGATCATGCACCAAGATAAAAGATACATTTAAACTCAAGTTTAACAAAATGAAACAAGTTAACGTCCATACAACATGCGTGTGTGTATGTATATATATATATATATAGATATAGAGAAAGTGTATCGTACAATTGACCTTAACGTACGTTACGTACGCGATTAGAATTCACACGTTACAAAAAAAAAAAAAAAAAAAAAACGCATGCATAAAATATGCAATATCGCATGTGGGGATAGATGAGGAAAATCGCATGGTATATGTATGGTATGAGGAAATCGCATGTGGGGAAAATCGCATGTGATAAAAATCGCACGTTGAAAAACAATCGCGTACGCAATGTACATTAAGCCATTTTGTACGTTAACTGGCCCTATATGTGTGTGTATATATATATATATGAAATTTACTATTTATGAAGAGAAAACATATAATATTATATATGTTTATTGATTATAAATTTATAAGAATTCAAGTCAAAACCATTACTATTATTAGGGGTGTTCACGATCCGATCCGATCCGATCGAGGGTCTGCTCATGCTCGGATTGAATTACAACCGATCCGATCCGAGCGGATCAAATTTGTAAAACCGATCGCAAAAGTGATGCTCATGCTCGGATTGAATTTGAATCGAACCGATCCGATCGGCTCGGTTTCGCTCGGTTTTTATCAAATCCTAAAAAAAAGCGAGCGAATCGTTTTCGCTCGATTGAATAATAAGGCTTCGTTCAACAAAAACAAATTCTAACTTAAAGTGCGAATACAAAAGCAACATAAAATAAAGTGCGAATACATAAGAAACACAAAATAAAGTGCGAATACAAAAGCAACACAAAATAAAGTGCGAATACAACCAACCAGGCCCAACTAGCAAGAAGCTAGAAAGGACCTGGGACAAACAACAGCTAATCACCAACTATGTTTACATCAAAATTTTGCCAACTGTCGAATGTCATCGATCTCCATCTTTCTCTATGCTACTATAACAAACATACCAAACAGAAACATAACATACCAAACAGCAGATTAAAAAAACAACAGATTAAAAAAAAAACAGCAGATTGAAGAACTGTTGAAGACCGTCCGAAGATTGAAGACTAGAGATAGCGACGATATGTGTGTTGGAGATTAGAGGGTCGGAGACGGAGACTGTGAGTCTGTGACTGTGGAGACCGGAGAGTGAGACCGAGATTAGAGCGGCAATTTGAATACGACTGATTAGGGAAGAATAGATTTAGGGTTAGATACTTAGATTTATATATTAAATATTAAGTTGAGTTGAATGTTATTTGGGCTTTTAGTTTTTTTTTGGCTATTATATTTTTTGGGTTTTTATCTATAAAATCTATAATATAAATATATATATTAATTATTAATAAAAATAATTCGAGCGAAACCGAGCGATCGACGAGCGAGCGGAGCTATGCTCATGCTCGGATTGAATTTGAATCGAACCGATCCGATCGGCTCATTTACAAACTGAGCGGGAATCGAACGAGCATTTTTCGAGCATCTTTCGAGCGATCGTCGAGCGATCTTCGATCGTCGAGCAGTTTGGACAGCCCTAACTATTATTGATTTTGGTAAAATGTAAAAAGTATAGCTTTGTGGATTCAGTTTCACTATTTATGAAGAGAAAACATACAATATTATATATGTTTATTGATTATATTCACTTTCACTTTTGGAGGAAGATTCAAGTATAGTATAGTGAGTGAAACAAAGGGTCTAAAGTGGTATATGATTCAAATATATAAAAGTCTATAATAAAATTGGTTTTTTTTTCTTATTGTTGTTACCATGGGCGTGAGTGAAACAAAGGGTCTAAAGTGGTATATGATTCAAATATATAAAAGTCTATAATAAAATTGGTTTTTTTTCTTATTGTTGTTACCATGGGCGTAGCATAGTTGGGTCTCGGGGGCGTTCGATCCCTCGAACTTTTCCCTCATTAGTGTCCTGTATGTAGTTTTCGTATAACATTTTTTTAGGTATATACGTTTTCGACCCCTCGGTTTTATAATTTTTAGCTATAATTTTAGGTCCAGTAACTTCCGACCCCCGGTCGAAAATCTCAAGTTTCGCCATTTACATGAGCTATAAGTCAGTGGATGACTGGGGATGTTACACTTTTACTCTATCTCCTCTAAACATAACATAGATCCTTCTCTAAAAATTTCTTAAACATCTAAATTTCCATAACTACAATTATTTTGATGTCACTTTTGAGAATGAAAATAAAAAACACAGAACAAGACCACATACATGCAGCAATATTTTCATGTTTATCTCAAAGTGTCAATAAATTACCAATGCTCCACCTGGTGTGCATTAAAATCGTGTTTTAATAGGTTTAACCCGTCTAACTGGTTTGTAACACAAATAACCCATATAATCTATCATGTTAAATGGGTGAACTTGTCAACAAAACATGTTTATAACCCATTTAATGATGCTGAGAAAAAAACTTGATCATTACAAAAGGTTATAAATAGACTATATATTTTTTTTGAACGGCCAACAAACTCAATCCCGAGCACTCTCGGGGTACCCACTGGACAAACGGAGTACTCCGAGAGTAACCCGAGTCCACCACCAATTCCGGGGAAAATCCGGTAACCCGCCCGCCCGTAGGCACGACGGTGAAATTACCGGTAAAACCCGTTTGGCTCAAGGATCCAACCCAGATCAAGTGGTGGAGGGCTTGCATTTCTCTTGAGAGATGCAAGTTCGACTCCCACTTGGTGTTGGTGCAGAGTGAGGCACTGGTGGACAATGATAAATAGACTATATATATGCCTCTTAAAGTATTAGCACAAAACAAAATTGTGAATTATAAGCATTAATTTTGAAAATAATACTGAAAATTAGCTCATATTATTTAAAGTTATAATTTGTCATTTGAAAAAGGAAAACAAATAGATAAACTGGAAGAGAAAAAAAAGAAGCAAATAGATCTAAAGGTGGTGTTAAGCCGTTAATCATTGAAGTATATCCTTAATAATGTTTGACCCAATAATTAACCCCTTTAAACACAGTTTATTATTATTATTTTTTTTTAATATTTTTTATTAGACGGACACGAATACCTATGCTTATTCCCGATAAAATATTGATATGTATTTAAAATTACTATATGCATGAAAGAGAAATTAATATATAATTCATAAAATATTAATATTAATAATATGATATAATAGATTATAGTTTTGTGCGGCTATTTTTCAAATGATAGCTTACCTTTTGTGATCTGTTTTTGTGATTATATATATGTTACCCACTTACCGGTTACAGTGGTAATGGTTTATGAGGTGACATGGTTTGCGAATTAAGGCCCTTGATTTGGAGTTGATGTATTAGTGTAAAAATAAAATATAAATATTTCTTTAACATATAAAATACCCTTATTGTAAGAATTGAATGAGAGATTTTTATTTTTAATTTTTTAATTTTTTTTCCTATACTTAAAAATGATGTCTAATTGTAAAATATAGCCAATGGTGTGGTGGTCCATTGTCAAAGCCAAAGCCTTTAAACACCTTTGGAGGGGGAGGTCCATAAACGTCAGAGGTATCGAGGTGAGTGACGCCAGAGTTAACAGCGTGGTGGATGAGTTCGATCATCTCTTGTTCGGGTTTTGCAGGACCGTATGCATACGACATGCCCATGCAACCTAATCCGATCGCTGAAACCTAGAGTCCCTGTGATTCGAGCTTGATTCTATTCATATCAGACATTTTTGGTGTGGTGTTTTTGTTGGTTCAGAACACTTAAATATATAGGCTTGATGCAAAGGATGTTTTGATGCTTGTTACAAGATTTTATTGGATGGATGTGATTATGTGAATTGAATGTAATTTAATGCCAAACGTCGTCGTTGATTGCATGCAGCATGCTTTTGGAGTGACTGGTATAAACAAACGACGTCGTTGAAGTTCAAAATGTGAAGCCAAGTGAGTGGCAGCAACGAATTCTTTAGAACAAACGGTATTTATATGCTGAAATTAGTTTGACTTGATTTTCTAAATAACTTTATACGAATCAAGCATGAATATATATGTTTTATAAACCACAAACTAGTGGAATTCTCTTGCATGTTATAATAGTAAATTCGGTTGGTATAGGTTTGGTTTATTACGTTCAGGGGCGCAGGATTTAAGGGGCGGGGAGGAGCGCCCGACCCCCTGAACTTTTCGATCAGTAGTGTTATATATGTATGTTTCGTATAGGATTTTGTAGGTATATACGTTTTCGACCCCCCGGTTTTATAAAAAAATTTAGATATATACGTTTTCGACCCCCGGTTTTAATTTTTTGATTTATATAGCTCAAATAAAATATTTAATTAACCCAAATATTATAGCCCAAATTATTATATTTGGTAGAATACTAGAATCTATATTATATAACCCAAATCAAATCATTATATAGCCCAACTTAAAAGCCCACCCTATAAAAAAAACCCAAATTCATTTACTTTGGGACATCGACCAGAAGAACAGAAGCCACAAGCCAGAACTGCAGAAAGGGGGGGGGGACGCAGGTTCCAGAACTGTTCGACTTCAGCTTCTTGTTCGAGAACAGAAGTCAAAACGCTGCTCGTTGTTGTGGTCTTGTACTCTTGTTCGACTTCTTCAAACTTCATAAGGGTAAAGGTATGTGTTTTTTATCTTTAGTTTTAATTTAGGGCTGCAATTTATGTGATTTAGGTTGAAATTAGGGGTGAAATTGGTCCGGATTTTTGCCCTAAACTTGTTGAGTCTTTCTGTAACTATGTCTAATTTTATTTGTTTAATCTTATTGTGATTTGATTTAGATAGAAATTAGGGCTGCAAACGAACCAAACGTTTGGTGAACAGTTCGTGAACCGTTCGGCGGGAAGTTCGTTTGTTTTCGTTCGTTTACTAAACAAACGAACATGAACAAGAAATTTATTTCGTTTAGTTAAATGAACAAACATGAACAGAGGTCTTGTTCGTTCGTTTATGTTCGTGAACGTTCGGTAACGTGTTCGTTTGTGTTTGATACTTCATTAGTGTTTTTAGTTTTTATATTTATTTAAATACTTCAAAATTACGACAAATTAAATATCTAATAAGTGTCGGTGTATTATATATTCTGTTCATGAACGATTGATTGTGTTCGTTTGTTTCCATTTGTGTTCATGAACATTAGTTTGTTGTGCTCATTTGTGTTCGTCAACGTTCGTTGCCTAAAATTAACAAACAAACACAAACGAACACAAACAAGTTCATATCCTTAACAAACGAACACGAACATAAAATCTCATTTGATAAGTGTTCGGGAATGGTTCGCGAACACACATATTTCTTAACAAACGAACACGAACAAGGTCTTGTTTGTGTTCGTTCGGTTCGTTTGCAGCCCTAATAGAAATTAGAGTTTGAAGTTTAGAGTGATTCGTTAACTTGTTTTGTTATTAGATTATGTTATGGGGAAGAATAAAATGATAACTTCTTTTTTATGTTTGAGAACGTTTTTTATTTGATATTAATGTTTGACCCGACCCGACCCGAATCACCTACGTCCGACCTGAACATACACCTCAAAACTACGCGATAGAAATTTTTTTCTAGGTATGTTACCTTCCGACCCCCCGAACTTTTTTTCAAGCTTCGCCAATCGCCACTGATTACGTTCTCCGTATAGTATTGGTACTCTGTATAGCAACAGGAAAAGAAAACCCAAAAAACAAAGTCGTGATATACCCAGAAGGATATCGACACATGTACATAGATCGAATACCATAAAAACTACTATGGGTAACTGTTCTTATAATACTGAAATTGGTAACGATGTTGCTCAGTTGAAATCGTTCTGTTCATGACAGCATTGGTACGTTACTGGCCATCGCTATAGCTTAGGATAAAAACACTCTACGAGAGTGTGAGCGAAGGATGATGTTGGTGTAGCCAGCGCTACGCAAGCGACGTACAATAGCTTCAAGATAATGCTTCAAGTTCTTGAATTTGGTAAGGAGTATGCCGGTGATATTTTTGGCATCTGCTGCGAGAACTGGAAGACGGTCCAGCAGGTATATCTTGTTCATCACCAGAGGCACCTTCAATATTATCACTTCCACCTGACCTGCTTTGAGATCCATCTCCTCTAACTCTTCCAATATTACCCTCAAAGTTTTCACCTATTAAACCAATGCCTCCAAGTCCTTCCATCTTGGGCTTCTGCACATCACAAGATCAAAACTTTATACAAAAATAAAAACATATAAACACTAGTTCACTACCCACATAATCTTTTTTATAAAAAACACCTGGGCTTTTGTTAAAATCATCAAAAGATCAAAACTTTATGCAAAATCATGATAGATAAACATACATAATCACTACACACGTCCTCTTTTTTTATAAAAAAACACAAATTTATAGAAAATAATGACAGATAATCGATTATAATCACTACCCACATAATCTTCTTTTGTAAAAAAACACAAATTTATAATAAATAACGATAAATAATCAAATATAATCACTACCCACATAATGAGAACTATAAGTAAGCAACCAAACAGTCAACAAAACCAAAACCAAAACCTATATCAAATTAAGTAAACAATAATTTCGCAGGAATAGAACATCAAACAGATGAATATTCATAAGAATTTCGAATTCTAACCTTCAGATCTGAGATCAAACCGTCGTTCAAGTGATATATGCCTCATTAGAGCTCAAGTCTTGATAAGAACCCAAAAAATGAAGATAATTCGGAATGCAGTAGCCCAAATTTAAACTACAAACAAGTTATAATCTAAAACCATAATCAAAGATACGAACTTGACAACAAAACTAAGAATAATATGTTGATGAATTACAATCTACAAAGTCAAATTGGGGTTTTTGTTCACCCAATTGTACTTGATGAGGATATGAATTAATCTTTGGAAACCTAGGAAGTACCTTGTCGCGGGATTCATCCGCGCAAAATCCCTAACAATAGCCTGAACCCTAGCCTTGACCGAAAAAGTTGAACACACTGATTGAATACATTGCGACGGTTGCATACCTCAGGCGATACACTGCGACCGGGAGCCAGAGGTTTGGAAGAGAAAGAGAGAGGATCGGTCTCTATATTTCATGAGGGGAAGAGCATGATCTGTCTATATAATGAATTTGGAGCATCATCAAAGTTGCAATACCAACATTGCCCCTCTAGTGTCTTAAAACTTTGGTGATTATACCATTTCAACCCCTCTAAACATGAGTGATTCACTCGGTGGCAATGTGAAGACGTTGATGTTTGTTAACATCTCTCCTGCTGAATCAAACTTGGAAGAGAGTTATAACTCTCTTACGTAAGTCCTTAACAGATCATCGATAACCCTTTTTTTTAAAGTTATTTCTTTTAATCTTTGTTTACAATAAAAACCAGGTATGCGCCGCGGGTGCGTTCAATTGTGAATGATCCAAGCAAGAATGTTTCATCAAAGGAAGTTGCAAGGCTAAAGAAGTTAATTGCATACTCGAAGGAGCAGGCAGGCAAAAAAGGCGATGACGAAGAACTCATGTAGATCCAGGATGAACGCACGCCAAAAGATGAAACCGATAATCGGCATTCCATGTAGATTTATATCATCTTCTGGACTTTTAAGTAAAAAAACTCTTTAAACCAAATGTATAATCTCTAATACTCTGTATTGTTGAAACGGGTTTATAGGCTGAACCGGCCCGGTCTGGTTTTAAAAACATGGGAAAAACACATTAAAAAAGAATAAATTTAACGTGTTAGCTAAAGATAATTGCAGAGGTAGTATAAATGGGAGTTCAAACAAAGAAGATGAAGTCAAATATATTTAAATAATGGAAAGTGAAGCATGTAGTGTAATTAATTTGCTTGTGGAATACAAAAAGGAAGAAGTAGTATGTCAGACCTAACTAAATATTAAATCTTATATTAAAAATTTTACTTTTGAAAATTATATATACGTACAACAAGACCAAGTAATATTAAAAGTATAAATAATTTATTATTTCTAAAAGTGTTTATATTCAATGTTATTAGATATAAATTATCATATTATAATTTGTTATCCGGTTCTTAAAACGGTTCGACCAATGAACCTGTTAAGTAACCGTTTCAACGACCGGTCCTGTTTTAAAAACATTGGTTTTTGTGGTATTTGGTTCAGTCAGCTATGGACGGATATAATGTGTGTATATTTGCATATGGTCAAACGGGTTCGGGGAAGACTTTTACTATATACGGCTCTGAAAGTTACCCTGGTCTCACTCCTCTAGCTACTTCCGAGTTATTTAAAATTCTGAAATGTGATGGAAACAAATTCAACTTTTCCTTAAAGGTAACAATGATCTTGTAACTTTATTTTATAATAATAAATATTTTATAATTTCAATGACGATGTACTTGTCTTCAATAAAATGATTTAAGTAGGTTTTATGTATTAAGAACATACTTTGGATGCCGTTGACCTGTTAAAGATATAACATTTCATTTATAAGTAATGTGTCGACATTGATTCCCTTTTTTTATATATGTAGGCGTATATGTTGGAGTTGTATCAAGATACTTTGGTGGATCTTTTACTTCCAAAGTAAGCAAAACGTTCAAAATTAGAAATAAAAAAAGACTCCAAGGTAACATTTTACTTCTAAAGTTGTGTGAATGGTGTATTAATATCATACCATGATTTCATGAAGTTTTTATTTTCCTTACAAGTTAAATAGTTGTAGATTTATTTTAAAATGACTTAATGCTTGGTTTATGTAGGGAATGGTAACGGCTCGCGAGTGTTGTACATCCTGGAAAGTTGTTTTATTTTGTCGTATGATGCAAAGAACTTGTTTAAACTAGTATTTAAGTTATCAAAACTAACTTTTAAGTGGGTTTTGATCGTAGGTGGTTATCAAGAGTACCTGGAGGAAGATCAAGCGACGTGAAAGAACCGAACACATGAAAAAGAAGCTTCCGCACGTTGTATCGTTGTTATTTTAAACGACGAATTTAGTTACATTATGTTGTATTATTTTAAATTGCAAAAGTTTTAATAAACCCGTATTTTTATATGTGATGTGTATACGTAAATACATATTAATTGTCATTATTTGTACAAAAATCGTTAAATAATATTAAAGGTGTTACATCCAGGGCCTTTTTCTATTATCAGCTTCAAGATTGTTGTTCTCTCCATTGATACGCTGCTATGTCTCTGTGTAATCTGGTCCAACTCATCAAATTTGTGCCAAGTCAGATAAAAAACAAACCCAGTTAGTGAAGATTTAACTGAGTGGTACCAGCACAAACAAAAAGTCAAGTTGAGGGTGCCGGGTGTTAAAGTGTTAGTTGGGAGTGGCAACGGCCAAAGGCCGATAGTTGAGAGTGATAAAATCCAATAACCCTATTATAATTTGTTATCCGGTTCTTTAACCGGTTCGACCAATGAACCTGTTGAGTGACCGGTTCAATGACCGGTCCGGTTTTAAAAACATTGGTTTTTGCAGTATTTGGTTCAGTCAGCTGTGGATGGATATAATGTGTGTATATTTGCATATGGTCAAACGGGTTCGGGGAAGACTTTTACTACATACGGCTCTGAAAGTAACCCTAGTCTCACTCCTCTAGCTACTTCGGAGTTATTTAAAATTCTGAAACGTGACGGAAACAAATTCAACTTTTCCTTAAAGATAACAATGACCTTGTAACTTTATTTTATAATAAATAATATTTTATAATTTCAATGACGATGTACTTGTCTTCAATAAAATGATTTAAGGAGGTTTTATGTATTAATAACATACTTTGGATGACGTTGACCTGTTAAAGATGTAACATTTCATTTATAAGTAATGTGTCGACATTGATTCCCTTTTTTATATATGTAGGCGTATATGTTGGAGTTGTATCAAGATACTTTGGTGGATCTTTTACTTCCAAAGCAAGCAAAACGTTCAAAATTAGAAATAAAAAAAGACTCCAAGGTAACATTTTACTTCTAAAGTTGTGTGAATGGTGTATTAATATCATACCATGATTTCATGAATTTTTATTTTCCTTACAAGTTAAATAGGTTGTATATTTATCGGCACTTGGTGATGTCATAAGTGCATTATCTTCGGGCAATCAACACATTCCTTACAGAAATCACAAACTCACCATGTTAATGAGTGATTCACTCGGTGGCAATGCGAATACGTTGATGTTTGTTAACATCTCTCCTGCTGAATCAAACTTGGAAGAGACTTATAACTCTCTTACGTAAGTCCTTAAAGGATCATCGATAACTCTTTTTTTAAAAAAAAAGTTATTTCTTTTAATATTTGTTTACAATAAAAACTAGGTAGTTCAATTGTGAATGATCCAAGCAAGAATGTTTCATCAAAGGAAGTAGCAAGGCTAAAGAAGTTAATTGCATACTCGAAGGAGCAGGCAGGCCAAAAAGGCGATGACAAAGAACTCATTGAGATCCAGGATGAACACACGCCAAAAGATGAAACCGATAATCGGCATTCCATGTAGATTTATATCATCTTCTGGACTTTTAAGTAAAAAAATTCTTTAAACCAAATGTATAATCTCTAATACTCCGTATTGTTGAAACGGGTTTATAGGTTGAACCGGCACGGTCTGGTTTTAAAAACATGGGAAAAACACATTTAAAAAGAATAAATTTAACGTGTTAGCTAAAGATAATTGCAGAGGTAGTATAAATGGGAGTTCAAACAAAGAAGATGAAGTCTAATATATTTAAATATTGGAAAGTGAAGCATGTAGTGTAATTAATTTGCTTGGGGAATACAAAAAGGAAGAAGTAGTATGTCAGACCTAAATAAATATTTAATCTTATATTAAAAATTTTACTTTTGAAAATTATATATACGTACAACAAGACCAAGTAATATTAAAAGTATAAATAATTTATTATTTCTAAAAGTGTTTATATTCAATGTTATTAGATATAAATTATCATATTATAATTTGTTATCCGGTTCTTAAAACGGTTCGACTAATGAACCTGTTAAGTAACCGTTTCAACGACCGGTCCTGTTTTAAAAACATTGGTTTTTGTGGTATTTGGTTCAGTCAGCTATGGACGGATATAATGTGTGTATATTTGCATATGGTCAAACGGGTTCGGGGAAGACTTTTACTATATACGGCTCTGAAAGTTACCCTGGTCTCACTCCTCTAGCTACTTCCGAGTTATTTAAAATTCTGAAATGTGATGGAAACAAATTCAACTTTTCCTTAAAGGTAACAATGATCTTGTAACTTTATTTTATAATAATAAATATTTTATAATTTCAATGACGATGTACTTGTCTTCAATAAAATGATTTAAGTAGGTTTTATGTATTAAGAACATACTTTGGATGACGTTGACCTGTTAAAGATATAACATTTCATTTATAAGTAATGTGTCGACATTGATTCCCTTTTTTTATATATGTAGGCGTATATGTTGGAGTTGTATCAAGATACTTTGGTGGATCTTTTACTTCCAAAGTAAGCAAAACGTTCAAAATTAGAAATAAAAAAAAGACTCCAAGGTAACATTTTACTTCTAAAGTTGTGTGAATGGTGTATTAATATCATACCATGATTTCATGAAGTTTTATTTTCCTTACAAGTTAAATAGGTTGTATATTTAGTTTAAAATGACTTAATGCTTGGTTTATGTAGGGAATGGTAACGGTAGAAAACGCGACGATTTTACCCATATCTACGTATGACGACTTGAGAAACCTTATTCAAAGAGGCATAGATCAACGCCACACAACTGAGACTCTAATGAATGAGGAAAGCTCGCGGTCTCATTTGATTTTGTGGTTATCATCGAGAGTACAAACCTTCAAACTCAATCAATTGCTCGCGGAAAGGTATATGTCAGAAGTTATTGAATTGGCGTTTTCTAATATTTCTAATTGTTTTGGCTTCGTTATCTAATGAATTCTTGTGGTTCAGCTAAGTTTTGTCGATATTGTTGGCTCCGAGAGAGTGAAAAAATCGGGTTCTGTTGGTAATCAACTAAGGAAGCTCAAAGCATTAATAAATCTTTATCGGCACTTGGTGATGTCATAAGTGCATTATCTTCGGGCAATCAACACATTCCTTAAAGAAATCACAAACTCACAATGTTAATGAGTGATTCACTTGGTGGCAATGCGAAGACATTGATGTTTGTTAACATCTCTCCTGCTGAATCAAACTTGGAAGAGACTTATAACTCTCTTACGTAAGTCCTTAACGGATCATCGATAACTCTTTGTTTTTTAAAAGTTATTTCTTTTAATCTTTGTTTACAATAAAAACCAGGTATGTGTCGCTGGTGCGTTCAATTGTGAATGATCCAAGCAAGAATGTTTCATCAATGGAAGTTGCAAGGTTAAAGAAGTTAATTGCATATTGGAAGGAGCAGGCAGGCAAAAAAGGCGATGACAAAGAACTCATGGAGATCCAGGAACCAAAAGATAAAACTGATAATCGGCATTCCATGTAGATTTATATCATCTTCTGGACTTTTAAATAAAAAAACTCTTTAAATCAAATGTATAATCTCTAATACTCCGTAACATCTTTGAAGTTTTCATTTACTTTCAGTTGAAACTCAGTCTGAAACGGCTCCATTGCAGCCTTTAAGTCGTCGCGAAGGTTAACGAAGCTTGTCTCCAACTCATCCAAGCGTTGTAGCGCACCATCGACTTGAGCTCCGAGTCCGGTCATCGCAACTTCCATTTCAACAACTCGTTTTTCTAAGGTCTTATCCTTAGATGCACCACGATGTTTCCTTCCTCCATGGGGTATTTCATCCCATCCACGAGTCTCATCACCAACAGCAATATTGATGCCTACTCCTGTGTTGCCCGTAACAGCCATTTTCCAAGCGAATCGACACACTCTGATACCCCTTGTCACGGAGTTAATCCTTCAACTCGCGTGCGGCTCTTAGTCACTGTGCTAAGATCAGCCTTGACACCAACTTGTAACTCGATTCAATGACTTGAACAAAGGGAACAAAGATAGTGAACAAAGAGAACACTTGTATTGCTTAGAGAACTCTTTACAAAGGATGCTTTGATACAACTTTGGAGGTGATTAGCAAATGAGCCAAGATCACCTATTTATACTACTTGCTAAGGATTCTAAATTATTCCTAATCTAGAGATTTCTAAGTATAAAATATACAAATATCTTTGATATTTACAAGTGATTAATCTAGAAACTTGTAGGTGAATCTATTAATAAGTGTTATAAGTTGCAAGTTTCATGTTGCTAGAGAGCTAATATACTGAATTTAATGAATTTGGATGTTGTTCAACTAGAGGATATTTCCCAAATGAAGTCAAAGACTTATGTGCCTAAAGGTTCATTGGAGGTAAGGAGGTTCAACTTTTGAGACACCAGGTTCAGATATGTGCACAAACTTTCAATCTTTTGAATGTTATAATTTGAAAATGGATTTTTATGTTATCTTTTTGGCCTTGAGGATTCGGGATTTTAATTTGTATGATTATGTTTGGCAGTGAATTGCTTTATCATGGATGGTTTACAAAGAGACTAAAAGCTTTCGGTGCTTTGGAGGAGTCCTGCTGATGAGCAGGTGTCTTAGTGTTTTTTTTTTGTTCTTTTGATTTATTTATAACATCAAGCTTTGCAATTAACATTGTTTATAGTTAGGTTTAACTTGATGGTACGTAAAACTTAGATATTACAACTTCGGGCCATATATTTATGAATGGGTTGATTTTGACTAATACTTATCTTGAATGTGTTAGTCGGTTTGATGGGTGTAATACAAAAGGTAAGTTAAAAAGGAAACATGTCAAATGGTTCACCCTGAAGTGTGATTTTAAAATACACCAACGTTATAAATCATCATGTTTAGAAAAATGGATTATATTTTATTTTTGAAACCATATTTGAGACTAAGGACTTATAAAGGATTTTTTTTTAAAGATACATGTAATTGTTTTGATCCACTGAATCCATGTTGACCCCTTACCCAACTTGCTAAAATGCCTATTGACAGTTGGGGAGCACCGAGCATATTAGCGAGTCGAGCCTTGCGATCCTATTCATATTTTCTCATTTCTACGTGAAAAAAGGCATGAATGTGGTTGATTAGATGAAAATTACCTTGGATGGCCTTGGTATCATAGGTGATGTTTCTAAAGTTGTGTTCTAACAAAACTATATGAGTTTCTAAAGTTGTCTTCTAACAAAACTATAAGTGTTTGTTAGACGTGGGATATAAATATGGAGGATGGCATGATTTCAACTTTCTAGGAGCATGAACATTTGAGGCCCACGGTAATACTTAACATTTTGTAAAGAAATATATAAAAAAATAAACTTTACGGATCAATCATCATTCTGTGTGCTCCTTTCAGCTGTGTGATTTGTATGAAAATGACACATTATTCAACAAATTTTAATGATGAGTATGGACAACTGGTGGCAACTGGTTCATGCAGGCCTGACTTGCACTCTTTACTATTATTTATTATTTATTTTTTCTAAACGATCTCACTTGCAATATATTCTATAAATTTTAGCTGCTCTTTCTCATGCAAAGAATATCCAAGCATATTTGGAAGTTCATGAAAATATAAGAGCCTGTTCATAATTTGGAAGTTTAGATGTCACCCTTGATGATTGTAAAACTATTTAAGTGGCTGAATATACTTAGCAAGATGAAGTTGTAAAAAAACCTGATGTATGTTTGTATTTTTTATGAGCTTTTTTCTTTTTTATTATTTACGTTAGTACTGGAATGTTTTTTTCTTTAAAGATTTATGTCAACACTGTTAAATAATATATTATGGACTGAAGCCACCCGTGTAACACACGGGTACTTTACTGGAATGTTTTTTTCTTTAAAGATTTATGTCAACATTGTTAAATAATATATTATGGACTGAAGCCACCCGTGTAACACACGGGTACTTAGACTAGTTGAATTATATAAAATTTGGGTCATGGTATAAGATCTTATTGTATAGGGTCCAATTTACGACTTATTAGGTCGGACTTTTGAAGCCCACTAGTTAGGCTTGAAATAGTTTTCGTTTCGGGTTATGTTACTCTTAGGTTGTGTTTCTAGGTTTCATTTATCGAAGGAAAAGAAAAGATTTGGAGATATGTTAAAATAAATCATGTTCCAGAGCTTTCTTGAGCAATGAAATAGAGCATGGGCGAAGCTTTTAAGGGGCGGGAGGGGGCGACCGATCTCCTGAACTTTTTGCTCTGTGGTGGATAGTATGTAGTTTTCGTATAGAAATTTTTGGGTATATACGTTTTCGACCCCTCGGGTTTATAGAAATTTTTAGGTCTGGTGACTTCCGCCCCCACGGTCCAAAATCTCAAGCTTCGCCACTGAAATAAAAAGAAAGGGAAGGAAAACTTATGTGTATTTCCTTCATTTTAAATTCTTTAAAATTGGAGAGGTTTTGAAGTAAAAGATTTTTAACACATACAATCTTTACTTTTTTTTTTCATTTTCTTCGAACTTATAGTAGCTAATTAAATCTTTTCCTTCCACTCACTTTCTTTTCTCTCCTTAATTCATTTTCTCTTCGTTTCTTTTGTTTATTAAACTCAGGAACACAACGTTAGGTTATGTCTTCTGATGGCTTAACACATACAATTTTGTATTCATTTATTCGTTTTATTAAAATTTTGTATTCATTTATTCGTTTTATTAAAATTTTCCGAGGTGTCGTCCCATTTATCAAAAGAAATAATAAGCTACAAAGGTGTTAAAAAGATAAGCAAACAATGCCATTTTAGGTGTAATAAGGTTAGAGAATTAAAGAAAATTGTTTATAATTTTATATTTTAATCATTAATTTTCCTATTGTTGGGGATTCAAAGGGTTTATTTAGGTGTGCTAAACGGATTGTGTTGGTGGGTTTAACCCGACCCAAACTTGAAAATTTTACTCGAACCCGAAAATCATATCATACATATGAACCCGAACAATACCCTTTCAACCCGATTTTTTTTATTTTTATTTTTATTTTTTCTGAAGTTAATATATTAGAATTAAAGTTTACTTAAAAACACAAGACAAAAGATCAAATATAAATAACTTTAGCGTACAAAACGTACGAACCGAAGGTTTTGCTGAAAAAACGCGGCGGCATTTTCGTAATTATTTACTCGTAGAGTAATTATCAAAATTACTCTACAAATGATCTTGTATGGTAATTTTCATCTTGTAGAGTAATTTTTTAAAATGTTCTTGTATAGTAATTTTGATCTTGTAGCGTAATTATCAAAATTACTCTACAAGTGTATCAAAAATACTCTACAAGTTTATCAAACAACATACAATTCAAAGTTACTCTACAAAATCATTTGTAGAGTAATTATGATACTCTTCAAAATTACCTTACAAGATCAAAATTAGCATACAAGATCATTTGTAGGGTAATTATGATACTCTACAATATTACTCTACAAGATCAAAATTAAGCTACAAGAACATATTAAAAAAATACTCTACAGGATCAAAATTATCCTACAAGATCATTTATAGGGTAATTTTTATAATTACTCTATGAGTAAATAATTACGAAAATGGCACCGCGTTTTTTTTTTTGTTGCTTTTTTCATGCATCTCGTACGTTTTATACGATAAGACACTTTGTACGCGAACTTATATTTGAATTATAAAATCTCATGATAATTTCTCTTTTTAATTTATGAAATAAAACATATTGCAGAAAAATATAAATCTGTTAAACGGGTCAACTCACCAACCCAATCGGGTTGACCCGAACCCGACCCGTTAACCTAAACAGGTTTACGGGTTCAACCTGAAACTGATCCGAAGCCGTATAGACTAAACCTAAACTCGCGAATTCCGTGATAGGTTCGTGTCGTGTTTTCGGGTCGTGTCAGAAATTCACACCCCTAAGTTTATTGTTTCCATTTGGACTTGAATCAAACTTCGTTCGGAGTAGGACCGCGGCATCAGATGGACACCACTTCCAAATTTCATCTGGAGTTCTGATCTTCAACCATGTTTTGCTAGAAAAAAAATTCATGGCTAACTGTGCTACACTTTCTAGACGGAGGGCAAAAACCGCTCTGTAATCTCCACCATGAGATTTGTTAACAATAGTGGATGTGAATTTTGGGGTGTTTTAATATGGTTTATTATTTTACAGCCACATGGTAGTTTCTGGTTGGGTTGTGAGTCAATCACATGTAAATTTAATATTACTGTAGCTAACAACTTGTTCTTATATATATATATATATATATGGGACCGCTAAAATGAAAACCACCTCCAGTTATGAGAACCACTTATTAGCCCTTAGATCAACTTGATGGATGGATGAGATTAAAAGTAACAAAAATTAATATTAAATGGTTTTTGTCTTATTATGTCTTTAATATTATAATCCAAAAGGGTATTTAAGTAATTTTGTTTTTTTTTGTCTTATTAAGTTTATTGTTTTTTATTACAATTTTGTCCTATTACATTAAATGTTTTTTTTTCTTAAATCAGTTTTTTTTTATATTAAACAAACATCAGTTTTTTTTATAAAATCTGTTTTTTTTTTTTCTAAAATCAGTTTTTTTTTTTCTAAAATCAGTTTTTTTTTACGCTCCGTTTTTTCAAGCCATTTTACGACCTGTCTTACGCCCAACTTTTTCAAGCGACGTTTTTTTAACACGCCGTTTTTACGCGCCGTTTTTTACAAGTCGTTTTTTACGCGCCGTTTTTTTAACGCGCCGTTTTTTACGCGCCTATTTTTTAACGCCGCTTTTTACGCGTCGTTTTTTAACTCCATTTTTTACGTTTTGCGCGTCGGTTTTTTACGTTAATGTTTTTTTTACGTTTTACGCGCCGGTTTTTTACGTTTACGTTTTACCTAAAACTTTTTACGTTTTACGAAAAACCTTTTACGTTTTACGTAAAACCTTTTTACATTTTACGTAAAACCCTTTATGTTTTACGCGCCGGTTTTTTACGTTAACGTTTTTTACGTTTTTACATTTTACGCACCGGGTTTTTACGTTAACGTTTTTTACGTTAACATTTTTAAATTCGGGTTTTTTACGTTAACGGTTTTTTTACGTTAACGGTTTTTACGTTAACGGTTTTTTACGTTAACGTTTTTACGTTAACGTTTTTTTTCGTTTTAGTAAAAAAAAATTTACGTTTTACGTTTTACTTTTTACTTTTTACGTAAAACGTAAAACGTTTTACGTTTTACGTAAAACTTTTTACGATTTACGTTTTACGTAAAACGTTTTACGTTTTACGCTTCACGTTTTTTACGTTTTACGTTAAAAAAGTTTACGGGTTATTTTTTTTTACAAATTTTTTTTACGCAAAAACGAACGCACCCAGAAATCGCAAACTCGGGAGGTGTCTCAGATATATTGTTATCATCATCGACGCCTCAAAAAAAATATAAAAACCCAACAAACATAAAAAACAAAGGGTATCTCGAAAAAAAAACGGGGTTTGGCTCAGATTATCCGATAATCAAGAGGCTGCAAAAGTGGGGTTGCAGGATCAAAAACCCTACCCTCCGCCGTCCTTGTCGCGCCATCGTCATCAAAATCTACGGTTGTTTTTTTTTTCATCATCGCCACCCCGTCGATCGTATCAAAACCCACAGATTTAAATATCACAAATCAAAACCCACAGATCAACATGAACAACATTCAAACCCAGATTCAACATGAACATCATTCAAAAAACAGAATATCATTCAAACGCAGATTCAACAGGATCAAAAAAGGTCGCAATAACATCATTCAAACCCATATTCAACATGAACAACATTCAAGCCCAGATTCAACAGAATCAAACCCAGAAAGTCAAACCCCCAAGAACACCCATCAGATTCAAGAAACACCCATCAGATTCAAGAACACCCATCAGATTAAAAAAACCCAGAAAAATCAAGAACACCCATCAGATTCAAGAACACCCAAAATCAAACCCAGATTCAAGAACATCAAAAACAAACCATGAACATCATCGTAAAACAAAACCATCAACAAAAACACTTACCCACCGACGCACCATTGCCCCTGAAACCACCACCACCACTGACACCGTTCTCCGCCACCGCCTATCGCTGTCGTCCCCTCGCTACGGTCAACACCATCACCACAACATCAAATCGGTCTTCATCTTCATCCCAGATGAAGAACAGTGGTTGGGGTTTTGTGACAATCGGTCTTCATCTTCATCCCGGCGAATAACTTCATCTTTGTGACGATTGCGGCGGCGGAGGGGTAGCTGTGGGGTGGCGGCGACGGCGGAGAGGAAGGTTTTTCTTTTGATTTTGCAGGGGGGAGGGGATTATGATGATTGAAGGAGAACCAGGGATGAAGGAGAATCGGAGAGGATGAAGGAGAACAAGGATGAAAGTATTTTGAGGAGAGAGAAGACTGACATATATAAATGAGGATAGAGAAACTGACATTTGATAAATGAGGAGAGAGGGTGATATTTGGAGTAAATGACCATAATACCCTTTGAGTTATTATATTCTGATTGGTTGAGAGTGGTTCTCATGGTTCTCATAACTGGAGGTGGTTCTTATTCTAGCGGCTCCCTATATATATATATAGGTAGAGGATCCTGTAAAAAGTGCTCAAAGTGTGAGAAGTATGAGAAGTGTATTATAACACTATATATAATACTATATATGTCACGACCCCCGACCCACCCTGGACGGAATCGGAAGTCGCGAACAGCCAAGTGGTACCGGTGATTATTTTGAAAAATATCGCAGCGGAAATTTCATCAGGACCGTGAGTTAGGAAAAATATCAGAGTTTAGAAAACACCGGATTTTATTTATTGAATAGATGGGATAAACCCATGTTTTACAATGGTAGCTTTAATAAAGATAAATTTGGTTACATAAAACAATATTTCTTAATTTGATTTAATTAATAAAATAAGCCACTTCTTGAAGTCTTTCGGTGCTGTATTTATCTCTTACTCCAATCTACTGTAATTACCTGAAACGCGTTTTAAAAAGGTTTTGTCAGCGGGAAATACTGAGTGAATCATTCTATTTACATAAAATGATGCATAGTTATTAATTACAGCATAAGAGCGATTACAATGGCTTCTATCTTATTTTTATCTGGCGCCGTGTCACAATGGTGACATGTCACAATGGTGACGATGGTCATACCACTACTAGGTCAATGAACCTAAATAGTGATGATTATCCCTAGTAGGTCAATGAACCTAACTGGGAGAAAATTAGTAATGTGCACAATACCCCACTAGCCAGTGATTCAAGATATCCACGACTTAGTCCCTGTAATTATAACTTTTGAAAATAATTTGAGGTATTGTAAAATAGTTGATAAAAAGAGAATGACTCACATTATAAGCATGCAGATTCATATGGCCAAAGTTTAGTCTACAGATAAGCCTTGATATATTGCAGATTTATACAAGCAGAGCTTAGCCTATTGATCTAGCCTTGTAACCTAGTGCATAGGAACTAGGTAATTAACTAATACAGCATTTACGATAACTCACGAGATTAAAACCCTCACAACGAATGACAAAGTGCAATCACTTAAACATCCATCGGATTCACAACGAACGACAGAGTATTCCCCGAATTCGGGTGGTACTCAAACATCCGGTCGGAATCACGACTAATGACAAAGGATAACGCTTAAACATCCATCGGGTAGTTTCCATCGATCGGACATTGAATCGTAGCAACAATCGAGTTAATACCCTGTATCGCAGCAGCACCCCGCTATACTAATTAGTGATTTTGATAGTAAACAGAACGTAACTCCGTGTGTATTACGAGTTTTTACGTCGTTCAATCGCCAGAATTTAAGTCCCAATGTTTGCTATTTATACACGATTTTGACATCGCTTACGGACCGTAAGACTCCTCCCTTACGGTCCGTAAGGGTTGCATTTTCACTATAGCTTTGCCACGTGTGGGAGTAGGCCTGCTGAGTCGACGGAATGATTAAATTCGATTTTTATAACAATTTATAAGGATAATCGTCGAGTAGGGAATGCCCCCCCTGAGTTTTAGGGGCCCTGATCCTGATTCTGATTGTTCAGAAAATTTTTAGGGTTTGTGCAGAATCACTTGGGTGTCTCAATTAGAGTTTCCTATTGGATAAAATAATAAAATAAATAGGAGTTTTAATGAGGGTTGTTACATTCTCCCCACCTTAATAAAATATCGTCCTCGAGATTTGGGTTATGATATTTCTTTTAGACTTATGTCATATTTTAGTTAACAAAATGACACCGATTTTAAATATCAAATTTTGTGAATACGAGTTGTATAATAAGTAGGATTTAATGGTTCAAATGAATTAGTTCAAGAAATCGATGATAAACGAATGAGATGAAATGATATAATTTTCAAGATGGCTAGACTCAAGCCAAAAGATATATGATCAATAGATAATTAAAATAAATGTGAAGGACTTTTAGAATCAATAAAAATTCTTTGTCAAAAGAAAGCTTACTTTGATTGGAAATTGAGGAAGACTTAGAATTGACAGGTTCAAAAAGAATGAAAAATGATTTGTCAAATATTTATGATATGAGAAAATCAAAGTGTTGAGATGAATGAATTGCAAAGATACACCAAAAGACAGTAGAGTTAGTGTGTCATTGTTTAGAGTTCCAAGTGGTTTTAATTATAAAACAATGTGATAGTACGTTATTTAGTGATCATATTTTTTTCATACTAGATCCTAGGGATCGAAATAGAAGAACAAGTTGTTTTGGCATGACCAATTTATATTATATTTGTAAAGCAAAATGTAATATATATTATTTGTGTTCTTGACTGAACCGTATCTTACATATCAAATATAAATACTATGTAATATATAATATTTGTTACACATTTTTACTATATGTAAATGGTCACCACTTTTAAATAAATATTATTTTAGTATTTTACTATACTATGTAAAATAACTTATATTTACTATATATTATAAAACACTGCAATGAAGTTATTACTTTACAAAATATTTTATTATTTTGTAAAAGAAATCACTATTATTTATAACGTTAAATAAAATTAAAGGTGTAAAAATATTTATTGTACAAAATATTTGTACAAATACTTTTGTACATATATAACACTTAATGGGTCAATTCTATGTGATTACTTATTTTTATTTTGAAACCATATAATGTTGTGAATGTAGTTGTAAATAAGTGAAAACGGAGACTATTCTTATATATTATAATGTTCCCCTAACCCGTCGTAGTTGGTAACTACCATATTATTCTTATATGGTTACTTTCTTGCCAGAGTGTTACGGTGCATAGTTACCCCAAAACATGTGATAGATAATTATTTATTTTATTCATCCTTCTAATTCTTGTATTGTTTATGAAAATATATCTTCTCCTTACAGTACAAAGTATATATATTTTTATAAAAATATTTATATATAATTAAAATTTACTAAATAAGTATGATGACTTAATTTGGATATTGGTTAGTACTGCCTTGTTTAAGCATAGCTGGCCAGTCCATGCCTAACTAAGGCTAGGCTATCCAATACCTGCTCTTGACAATAACCCTAGTATTTTAAAATAACACTAACACTTCTGTTATTAATTTATTATTAATAATAAAACTAATATTAATTATCAATAATAAATAACTGAACGTAAACTTAAATGAGAGTATACTCAAACATAAATTTTTATACATAAAAATATAAATTCTTCACTTCAATGGTTTAATAAGAATATAGTAATACTATTTTGTAAATTAAGTAATTACTTATGTAAGTTTCCATATATATAAATAAATTTTATATAATGTTTTTCGATTGAAGATGTTAAAGCAATAATTATCACGAAAGGCTAGATTGATGTTGTAAGAATCATTAAGAGATACACTGAAATATGACAAGAATTTGTGTATCATTATCTTAACACACGATTTGTGTTAAGATGATTTATATAAATAATTAAATCCGTATATGATATATATAAACGAGATTAGTGCAAACTTTAAATTTTTGTGAAAACGTCAGTACAAGGTGATCGTGATCAAAGAAATGATTCAATGAAGTCGAAGACTAAACAAGCCTATTAGGGTTCAAAACAAATGAAGTGCTTGTTGGGACTATTTTGAATATGATATTCATCATATGGGATCTTGAAATAAATATGTAATGTGAGTAAGTCAAATAATTTTGAACTTGATTTAAACAAAACAAGTTTTAATAAGAAAGTTCGGACATGGTCACAATAGAAACTATGTATGTCAAAGAAAATTAAATTTTTCAAGAAATTCATTGACTCGATATCAAGGAGTTATTGTTTTGCAATAATGCGGTTCATAGTACAAAAAGCGAAATGATATTTGAGTTTGGATGAAGCCCTCCACTGGTCTTTATAAATCAAATGAACCAAATGCATAACAAACAATGCATGTGTAATGTGTGGATTTACCAAGAAATGAAATAGATCAATATTTGCTACTATGAAAGAAATCCTCATGGTATGATGACTATTAGGGGAAGTAAAAACACGAAAGTCAACTTTATTATATGCAGAAGTCAGAATTTTAACGAAAGAAATATAAGAACTTCTATCTGGAATTTCGTGTGATAACTGTTGTTAAGTGACATTACCAGGGAATGTCGAAAAAATGAAATAGGGAATTTGCAAAGGTATGTGACTCCTTTTGCAGTGATAATAATTATGATTCTGATTAGACTGTGTACCGATGGTTGTGAAATCTTGTTCTAGCGTACCTTAGCGATATATCGCTTATAGGATCGCGTGGCAAAGTGCTTCTTTTTTATTAGTAGTTCTTATACTGACGGAATTAACTTTGGTGTTATCGTGCCCAATTTATATTTTCCAAAGGTCTTGCCTCGAAAGTTGTGTGATATACTTCAACTTCTGTGGACTTATAATTAAAATTTCATGTGTTTTCTTGTATATTATCACAACTTTACATGCTTCTTACTTACGTTAATAGTTTATGGTAACATGTTAGAAATTCTTTTGATGGCGTTTTAACTTAAAGGTTTTCCATTGTTTATTTTATCACACGAGCTACGAGACAGATGATCAAACGAAATAATATTTGATATCGGAAAAGAGATTCCTAATAAAGAAATCTAGACACATATGCTTGTGCTTTATTCCTATTTGACTTTTTGGAATTTCTTATAGATATACATATCTATATAATCACATATTTCACATGCTAAAATAAACATATCATCTATCAGGTCAATGTTTTTAACAGATTCTTAATTCCAATAACAAGTCAGATATCAGATCATGATACTATTTAGGGAAATCTTGTCACTTGTTTGACATATTATATACCTCGTCTTATCCGGTTTGCGCCGGAGAGGTAACCTCAGTATATTCGGACAAGCTGGAGAGTCTGCTACACCATACCCAGTCTTGCCGGAGAAAAATTTCTATTTCCCATAAATAGTATCTTTTCAAGATTTTAAAAGTGCCTCTTTTATTAGGGCTTTTATCCAGAATCAAGGAAATTTGTATTCCCGTAACATATCTTATTCTTAGACCAAGTAATATCAATAAGCAATAATTACTATTAATTCTTGCTTATTTATCATATCTTGCAATATTCTAATTACCATTCTTATGGTATATCAAAACCCATCATACTTTATTTACACATAAGTACTTAGCTTATCTTGAAGCTTATACTAAGGCATCTTTTCTTAAGTTCAAGTCTAAATACTATCCTGAGTGCTACCATAAAATATCAAGTTCCTAACTCTTCGTTTAAACTTAGGTATTTTATTACAACACCTATTGGCTTAAAGCAGTGGCTCTGATACCACCTTCTGTCACGACCCCCGACCCACCCTGGACGGAATCGGAAGTCGCGAACAGCCAAGTGGTACTGGTGATTATTTTGAAAAATATCGCAGCGGAAATTTCATCAGGACCGTGAGTTAGGAAAAATATCAGAGTTTAGAAAACACCGGATTTTATTTATTGAATAGATGGGATAAACCTATGTTTTACAATGGTAGCTTAAATAAAGATAAATTTGGTGACATAAAACAATATTTCTTAATTTGATTTAATTAATAAAATAAGCCACTTCTTGAAGTCTTTCAGTGCTGTATTTATCTCTTACTCCAATCTACTGTAATTACCTGAAACACCTCGAAAATTCGTGTTCAAGTGATATAACGACACGTGTCATGTAAGACAAAAAGGGTTGTAAACCCGGATTTAATAAAGATGTTTTGGCAGGATTTAAAAGTGGCGTCATGTTAATTTTCACCTCTGAACGACCTCATTTATAAATCCCAAGACCCAAGTGTATATATCTTAAACATCTAATATATCTTAAATCCAGAAATTTGTGGGCAATAATTGAATTCAAAGTGCAAGATAGGATCCTACGGAAATTTCTACGGTAAACCTTCTTGTTCGGCACTTTCAATAAGGATTCAATGAAACATACCCAAGTGGTAGGGTATGTAACTGTTTAAGGCACAATTTAGTGGCCCCAATCTGATAGATAATGTCCCAAATTCGAAACAAGTGGTTGCCCTTTCAAAACACCAAAGAACAACAGATTTTAAGCCTGATGTCAGGCTTACGGACCTCAACATTGGGGACCTTGAGGTCCGTAAGCAGTGCCCAGCGACAGAAAACCGGCTGTTGCCTGTTTTAAATGCATTGTTCGACCTTTAAACGATTTTCCTCATATTTCTTGACCCCTAAACATCTAGGACACCTGTGGGAAGGTTGTGGTCTGTTGTAGACTTATTTGTCAACACTTTGTGGAGCCTTGATCACTATATAAAGCTCCTTAGTGCAAACAATTTGATCATTCCTTCCTCAAACAACTTCTGATCAATTGTGGAGCACAAGAGCACCTTCCAGGCCTTCCTAATCAATCATAAGACACTTGTAAGTTTGCTTAACCTGCTTTAGTTGAGTTTAGCTTAGTTATTTAGCTAAAAGTCAAACCGTCATAATTACGGTTTGACTTCGAGATTAATTAATAATGGCTCAGTCAAATCTCGAATTAAAAGTACCTTTAAGTAGGTAATTATGTGGGTAATAAAACCTTAAAAGGGTTCCCCCTGATTCCCACTCTAACTAGGTCAAATGTCGGGTCAAACTAGTTATTAAAAAGTCAACAGGATACTTAAATTACAATTTATGCATAATTAGCAATGTAGAACACATGCAACCTGTTTGATCATTAATATAACTTAGTAATTAGTGTAAGAACATGTCTAAGCATGTTCAACCCGACAATTTACTGTTTAGACCCGGTTCCGAACCGAAAGTCGCAAAACTTTGACTTTTGCTTTGACTTCAGTTCTGACCCGTTTAGGTATGATTTAGAAATACCTTAGAGCTTCATTTGGACCAGGTTACATGCTAGTATAACCCTCTGTGATTATACACCATGGTTCATTAGTTAACCTATTAATACGCATGATTCCGTTAATTGCTCATATGTTGACCATTATGCCCTTTTCACCCTAAAATGTGATTTTTGAAAATGTAAAAGAGTAGAAACCTTAATTACTGATATATATACTTGTACCCAAAGTTTGACATCAGTTTGAGGTGTAGATTAAGAGTTATGCTCGTTAGCGTAAAATGAAAGCTTTGTGTTAATTAAACGGCGTAATTAGCATATAGCCTAGTTAAGCCTACTTTTTGATATCAAACTTATTACGCACTGATGTAATATATTATTTTGGGATTTTTGAAGATTTTTAATTAATTTTAGGCTGAGCATAACTCATAGTCGTAGGCTTAATCCGGTAATTGTCGGTTTTGCCCTTACGGGCTATAAAATGAGTTTTACATATCTAATTGACTCCAAACCTTTTGCTACTGATCACATATGATAAATAAATTATTTTAAGCCTCCTGGAATGATAAAAATATCAGCTTTATGTATCGAACCCGGAAATGGCTTCTAATCGCCTTTTTAAGCGTTTTTAACGCATAGTATGTACTAAGACTATTTTAAACATACAAGGGTGTATACCTACTGATGTTTGAGGCAAATTATAAGATTTTAACAGTAAGCAAAAGTTGTTTAACTTAGACTTCGGTTTTGAGCTTTCAGGCTTATGTGAAATTACCAAAATGCCCCTACGGTGCATAGTTTGATTATAATTGGTAAATTCACATATATACTTTACCCTACTGTTATAACTTAGTAAAATAAGTATTTTTGCTGATTATATCAGACCTGTAACTCAGGTAAATACTTAAACCCTTTTATAACCTTTTAAATGACCAAACTACCCCTACGGGGCCTAGTTTCTGTTTAAATACGTTTTGGGCATAATGAAAGACATCTTACTGATGTCACAACATATTTGAGGCATAATTAACTTAGGAAACCTGTATATGGGTCTCATGAATACCCGTCACGCTTATTACGCGTACGGTTCGGTTTGTGTAACAAGTTTACATAAATTAGCCGAAACGGGTCAAACCTTATTGGTTTTATCTCAAAATCCAGAATGTGTATGAAATACCCATATTATACAAGTCTTCAAACTTGTCGGGTCTAAAACACATTCTATTCCGGTCTTCGCTTAATCATGCGTTTGAACCGTATATTTCCTTAAGACTAACCGGTCTAAGCTTAGGCTTAATTAAAGACCCGTTAGCATTCTAATTGGTTATTTATACCATCATTCCAGACTAGAGCCTTCCGGTAAATTGTATCTACGCTTACTTAAGTGAATACGGCTGAGTTATTAAATTCTTGCTATTTAAGACAGGAGCTAGCTCAGGTAAATACTCTTAACTTATTTTCCCTATACGGGTTTGGGATACGGTATAATGATACCGCTTGGTCGGGTATTGAATATTTATTCTTATTGTGGTTAAATTATTGAGGTAACCCGGTTTAATCTGTATTGTTTGAAATAAAAGCCTTTAGGGGTTAATGACCATGTCCCGGATATCCCTGACATCATTGTATTATAAAATGGCCACGTCTTAAGCACGGGGTGTAGGCATACACCTGACAGTTGCTTAAGTAATAACGGTATCTCACTCTATTGTGGGCCTATACTTGTGGTGTGTCTGTTAATCTGACTCGGTTTCTACATCGGGCCCTGAACGTACAACGAACCTGTAAATCTGTATACAAGATTATAAATATAATTGTCCCAAGTATAAAAGATTAATCTTGCCTCTGTGCATTTTAATCAAGGATAAAAGATTAATTTTGCCTCTGTGCATTTTAATCAAATTACAAAAGATATTTTGTGCCACGTGCATTCAAATCAATTTTATTAAACCTTTTCAAAATGAGTCGGTTGAGTGTATTTACCAGTGAAAACTGACGTATTATCCAAAAGGGTTAAGTGACAGGTACTGAACGTAACTGGCTGGAAGCTCAGGGCGCTAATAAGGAATCTTGCAAGTTCTAGGCGTCTAAAGTCTGTTGAACAAATGTTTATATTTTAAGATCCGCCTGTGGATCCTTTACTTTCCGTTGTAATACTGGATATTACTTTATATTCGGATTGTAATATATATATCTTTTGCTTCCGCTGTGCATTTATATATTGTGTTGTTTGACTATTATGTTGCCAACCACGTCACGATACTCCCCACCGGGCCCACCGGTGACACGTGGAATTAGGGGTGTGACATGTTGGTATCAGAGCCAACACTGAGTGAATTAAACGCTAGCCTTTTTGCGTTTAATCTCAGTTACACAGTTGCACATTCTTGAATCTAGACAAGAACATAGGACAAATTCCAATTCGTTTCATTGTCTTTTAATTACTTCCTTGATTATTTTTCTGAATAGCCTTTGCATGGGCAAGTCATTTTTATTAGAAGTCCCGTTTAGGGCAACTATACACTTGCTTAAGTTTTAAAGGAACGATTATGTTTAAAATATCATTCCTATATTATAAGATCTACCATTATGATAAAATGGCAAAATCTAAAAAGGGACAAGACTAGCCTGGTGTCATTATTAAGACGCGGCCAAGATGGCAGTTCCTCAATTTAGGTTCAGATCATCCTTATTAACATTTCAATTTAGAAAATGTTCTGCGTTAATTATTAAAAAGAATCTTAAAGGTAAAACCTAGCCTAAATGTCAATGCTGACATGACCAAGATGGTAAAACCTAGCCTAAATGTCAATGCAGACATGGCCAAGATGGTAAAACCTAGCCTAAATGTCATTGCAGACATGGCCAAGACGGTAAAACCTATCCAAAAGATTTCTAACCCAACTGAATGATCTCTGAATCATGGGTTTAAATCATCAATTAGGATGATCATATTTTGACCATACGTGGTAATATAATGCCTATGGGCCTTGCTCATTTCTACATGAGCCAAAATACAGTGGTAGCTATGACTCCCTGTCAGAAAAAGGTAATGAACTAGGTTCAAACCTCAAATGCTTTGATTCTCTGAAATCATAGCATATAATTTATATATGTCCTTGTGACTAAGCCTGTTGTGCTAATTTACTTAAAGGCCCTGATTCTCTGAAATCATGGCTTATAATTTAAAATTGTCCTTGTGAGTAGGCCTTTTGTGCTATTAAATAAAACTGTTATTGTTGCTTTGATACTCTGAAATCATAAGCCTAAAATTTATAAATGTCCATGTGACCAGGCCTTGGGGGCAACTAATAAAACTGTTAATGTTTTATAATTAGGATAAATTATAATAAAAATCCTAAATATATATGATTAATAAATTAACCAAATATGGTCTCTGTTTACCATGGTTAATGAATTTCCCTAAGGGGCAATTCCGTAATAAACATCCCTTAGAAGGGAAGTGCCTACGGGCTATAGTTAATGTCCTCTGAGACTAAAGACAGTGGTAGCCTACAGCTCCCTGTCAGGAAAAGGTAATGAACTTTGATTCAAACCTTAATGCCGCGATTCTCTGAAATAATGGCTTATAAATTAAACTTGTCTACGCGACTAGGCCATTTGTGCTATTATTAACTTATAAATAAGGATTTATGATAAAAATCCTGAATAAAATAAATATCCTCCCTTCCCTGCCTGTATGCATTTTAAAAAGAATCTTAAAGGTGAAACCTAGCCTACACGGCCAAGATGGTGAAACCTACTCAAGGGATTCAGATCCTTGTTAACACCTAAGAACGTGTTAGCACTCCTGACAAATGTGATTCGATAAAATCACAACAGTCATCCCTATATTGGAAATTGTAAATTCCTAATTTGCCTTATGATCTAGAAATCATGGCCTATATCATCTTATAAGATGATCATATTATAAACATCCGTGAGTGATGAAGTGCCTATGGGCTAAATTTGTTGTCCGATAAGACAACGACAGTGGTGGTCTTTGACCCTGTCTAAAGATGTTGGAATACGTCCAAGCATAGTAGTCAGTAGGGTCCGTACGATCTCGGCTAATATCATCTGAAAAGATGATCATACCATCAATATCCCTTAGGAGGGAAATGCCTACGGGCTATAATTAATGCCCTCCGAGGCTAAAGACAGTGGTAGCCTACAACTCCCTGTCAAGAAAAGATGTTTTTGCCTACGGGCTATAATAAATTTGTCCATCTGTGACATTGACGTTATGATCTTTATGATTCCTTGTCTAAGGTGGTGAGCTATACTCAAGCCAAATAGTCAATATGATTAATGCAATCCTGACTTATATCATCTAAAATGATGAATCCATTGTAAACATCCATTAGTGATGTTTCGCCTACGGGCCATATTATATTGTCCATTTGTGACACAAACATTACGATCTCTATGATCCCCTATTCAAAATGGTGGGATTATACCCAAACCTAATAGTCAAAATGATCGATGTGATCATGACTAATATCATTAGATACGAAAATTATAGATAGACATCCATTAGTGAGGTTAATTGGTTTACCTTTCTGTCAAGAGAATCGCCTTTCAAGACGATGACAGTTGTAGTCTATGACTCCCTGTCCAAAGGTGAAGAACTATGTTCAAGCCTTAAAACTCCTGATCTAATAAGATTGCAGCCTATGAGTTGATGTCCTTGTGACAAATCCACAAGTTATATTTCAAGTCACCCATAACAAGCCTCTGTGCTATAATCCGTCGTTCGTGACAAGTTAACATACTAAATGTTAACATCCCTGGTGACAGGCCTTAGTGCCATATCCTATAACGTCCTAGAGACAAGGCCATTTGTGCCGCATCTAAATGCCATTACGACAAGGCCTTCGCGCCATATGATTACTTATGTCCTTCATGACTGGGCTTTATGCCATATCTTTCTACGTCCCTCGCGACAGGCTTCTATGCCATATATGTATATATATATAACCAAAGTCATGTAAGGCTAGCCTTTGAGCTATTTATAAGCGTCCTTGTGACAAAGACAATTGTGACATTATGGTCCCCTGTCAAGCAGGTATTGGTCTCGCTCCAAACCTTGAATGCCATTAATAGACCTTTAGTAAACCATAAGCTTAGCAAACTTTTGATTGCATACATAAGAACTTCAGATATTAAAAATAAGGTATAATTTACCAAAGGAATCTTTAATGACCCTCTCTCCCATCCTCAGAGAAAATCCTTTCATCAGAATCTGGAGTACTCTTCCCCAGAAGGAGTACGGCAATATATATTATTTTATTTTATTTTTCTCATTGTTTTTCTATCGCCTGCGAATGCCAAACTATGTTTGATAAAAAGTGCCATATGAGGATTGGCGTATCATAGTGTGTCCCATAGATTACTTCCATGCCTGATCAGTATGGAGGTTTAATACATGGAACCCCTGAAATATCCCAATGGTCATATTGTACTAAAGTCGACTAGTAGTATTCAAAGAAGATATCCAGAATGGAATTGTCCAAGTAAATGTTCCCGATTAAGGAATTCGTGGAATTATAACATAAATGTGTCACATATTTGACACAAGCAATGAGGGATGAACTGGAGCCTGAGATATGGAAAATCTCTGTAGCCTCCTTGTATCTTGATTATCTTCTCATAAGTTTTCCCTGCTTACCTCCTGGAAGGCAGGTAGAATTAAGATTAACATCCCGCTGTGGGCTGGAGTATTGTGAAAACTCCATATTGATTATGGAATAATCGAAACCTTGATTAGGTAGGTTTTAAGACATAGGCTCATATAGCCTGACTCAATATTCTGAGGGTTTTATATTGTTGAATAAGAAAGACGGTTCATATTGCTTATGTATGAATTGCCGCAACCCTAATTAGGCAACGATTAAGAATTGCCATCAGCTACCCAGGATCGTCGAATTGTTCGACTAACGACAAGGATTAGCTATTCCTTAATATTAGTTAAGTAGTGGTTGGAATAACCATCTCACCTTAAGATAAACTTTGCTATAATAGTTGATATGTAAGCATCAAGGCTGCTCCCTTGGAGACCTTGTAAAGATGGAATGTTAAACATCTATTGTTAGGACAATGGATTGGTAAGTCCACTTATTAGGATCTGAAAGTTGCATTAGAAACAACGAATAAGATCATACAAACCCCTAATTATCTATAAGTTGCCATTATTCGGCAGAAAATCAAGGATTAATGGAAAGTAGTAACCTTCCTAAATTCTTGTTAAGAAATAAGGCTCAACAACAGATATCACCCAGGAAGGGTGTGCCAAATTTGTTAAAATTATCAGGCTAGTCAGGCTCTGAGTATATAGAACCATTCGAAGGATTAGAATGTATCAAGATTAAATAGCTTACGAGCTAAGACCTAATTAAGGAGCTCGGTGGAACGCGCAATGCACCCCACCCTAATGATTTAAGGACGTGTTTCGCCAATAAGTCAAGAAACACTATCACATAATGACATACATATTTATGATATGATGAGCAACCTGTGTCGATAAAGGATCGACAGGATTAGAAGCTCCAAAGGATACATGTACCTATCATAAAGGTTAATTGGAATGCCATAAAGGCTCAAAGGTACTGGGGAAGATTAAGCCCAATGTAAGGCAACAATTACTTCCTTTACTCTAAGCAAATCTCGAGGTCGAGATTTCTTTTAAGGGGGTGAGGATGTAACACCTCGAAAATTCGTGTTCAAGTGATATAACGACACGTGTCATGTAAGACAAAAAGGGTTGTAAACCCGGATTTAATAAAGATGTTTTGGCAGGATTTAAAAGTGGCGTCATGTTAATTTTCACCTCTGAACGACCTCATTTATAAATCCCAAGACCCAAGTGTATATATCTTAAACATCTAATATATCTTAAATCCAGAAATTTATGGGCAATAATTGAATTCAAAGTGCAAGATAGGATCCTACGGAAATTTCTACGGTAAACCTTCTTGTTCGGCACTTTCAATAAGGATTCAATGAAACATACCCAAGTGGTAGGGTATGTAACTGTTTAAGGCACAATTTAGAGGCCCCAATCTGATAGATAATGTCCCAAATTCGAAACAAGTGGTTGCCCTTTCAAAACACCAAAGAACAACAGATTTTTAAGCCTGATGTCAGGCTTACGGACCTCAACATTGGGGACCTTGAGGTCCGTAAGCAGTGCCCAGCGACAGAAAACCGGCTGTTGCCTGTTTTAAATGCATTGTTCGACCTTTAAACGATTTTCCTCATATTTCTTGACCCCTAAACAACCCCTAAACATCTAGGACACCTGTGGGAAGGTTGTGGTCTGTTGTAGACTTATTTGTCAACACTTTGTGGAGCCTTGATCACTATATAAAGCTCCTTAGTGCAAACAATTTGATCATTCCTTCCTCAAACAACTTCTGATCAATTGTGGAGCACAAGAGCACCTTCCAGGCCTTCCTAATCAATCATAAGACACTTGTAAGTTTGCTTAACCTGCTTTAGTTGAGTTTAGCTTAGTTATTTAGCTAAAAGTCAAACCGTCGTAATTACGGTTTGACTTCGAGATTAATTAATAATGGCTCAGTCAAATCTCGAATTAAAAGTACCTTTAAGTAGGTAATTATGTGGGTAATAAAACCTTAAAAGGGTTCCCCCTGATTCCCACTCTAACTAGGTCAAATGTCGGGTCAAACTAGTTATTAAAAAGTCAACAGGATACTTAAATTACAATTTATGCATAATTAGCAATGTAGAACACATGCAACCTGTTTGATCATTAATATAACTTAGTAATTAGGGTAAGAACATGTCTAAGCATGTTCAACCCGACAATTTACTGTTTAGACCCGGTTCGAAACCGAAAGTCGCAAAACTTTGACTTTTGCTTTGACTTCAGTTCTGACCCGTTTAGGTATGATTTAGAAATACCTTAGAGCTTCATTTGGACCAGGTTACATGCTAGTATAACCCTCTGTGATTATACACCATGGTTCATTAGTTAACCGATTAATACGCATGATTCCGTTAATTGCTCATATGTTGACCATTATGCCCTTTTCACCCTAAAATGTGATTTTTGAAAATGTAAAAAAGTAGAAACCTTAATTAATGATATATAGACTTGTACCCAAAGTTTGACATCAGTTTGAGGTGTAGATTAAGAGTTATGCTCGTTAGCGTAAAATGAAAGCTTTGTGTTAATTAAACGGCGTAATTAGCATATAGCCTAGTTAAGCCTACTTTTTGATATCAAACTTATTACCCACTGATTTAATATATTATTTTGGTATTTTTGAAGATTTTTAATTAATTTTAGGCTGAGCATAACTCATAGTCGTAGGCTTAATCCGGTAATTGTCGGTTTTGCCCTTACGGGCTATAAAATGAGTTTTACATATCTAATTGACTCCAAACCTTTTGCTACTGATCACATATGATAAATAAATTATTTTAAGCCTCCTGGAATGATAAAAATATCAGCTTTATGTATCGAACCCGGAAATGGCTTCTAATCGCCTTTTTAAGCGTTTTTAACGCATAGTATGTACTAAGACTATTTTAAACATACAAGGGTGTATACCTACTGATGTTTGAGGCAAATTATAAGATTTTAACAGTAAGCAAAAGTTGTTTAACTTAGACTTCGGTTTTGAGCTTTCAGGCTTATGTGAAATTACCAAAATGCCCCTACGGTGCATAGTTTGATTATAATTGGTAAATTCACATATATACTTTACCCTACTGTTATAACTTAGTAAAATAAGTATTTTTGCTGATTATATCAGACCTGTAACTCAGGTAAATACTTAAACCCTTTTATAACCTTTTAAATGACCAAACTACCCCTACGGGGCCTAGTTTCTGTTTAAATACGTTTTGGGCATAATGAAAGACATCTTACTGATGTCACAACATATTTGAGGCATAATTAACTTAGGAAACCTGTATATGGGTCTCATGAATACCCGTCACGCTTATTACGCGTACGGTTCGGTTTGTGTAACAAGTTTACATAAATTAGCCGAAACGGGTCAAACCTTATTGGTTTTATCTCAAAATCCAGAATGTGTATGAAATACCCATATTATACAAGTCTTCAAACTTGTCGGGTCTAAAACACATTCTATTCCGGTCTTCGCTTAATCATGCGTTTGAACCGTATATTTCCTTAAGACTAACCGGTCTAAGCTTAGGCTTAATTAAAGACCCGTTAGCATTCTAATTGGTTATTTATACCATCATTCCAGACTAGAGCCTTCCGGTAAATTGTACCTACGCTTACTTAAGTGAATACGGCTGAGTTATTAAATTCTTGCTATTTAAGACAGGAGCTAGCTCAGGTAAATACTCTTAACTTATTTTCCCTATACGGGCTTGGGATACGGTATAATGATACCGCTTGGTCGGGTATTGAATATTTAATCTTATTGTGGTTAAATTACTGAGGTAACCCGGTTTAATCTGTATTGTTTGAAATAAAAGCCTTTAGGGGTTAATGACCATGTCCCGGATATCCCTGACATCATTGTATTATAAAATGGCCACGTCTTAAGCACGGGGTGTAGGCATACACCTGACAGTTGCTTAAGTAATAACGGTATCTCACTCTCTTGTGGGCCTATACTTGTGGCGTGTCTGTTAATCTGACTCGGTTTCTACATCGGGCCCTGAACATACAACGAACCTGTAAATCTGTATACAAGATTATAAATATAATTGTCCTAAGTATAAAAGATTAATCTTGCCTCTGTGCATTTTAATCAAGGATAAAAGATTAATTTTGCCTCTGTGCATTTTAATCAAATTATAAAAGATATTTTGTGCCACGTGCATTCAAATCAATTTTATTAAACCTTTTCAAAATGAGTCGGTTGAGTGTATTTACCAGTGAAAACTGGCATATTTTCCAAAAGGGTTAAGTGACAGGTATTGAACGTAATTGGCTGGAAGCTCAGGGCGCTAATAAGGAATCTTGCAAGTTCTAGGCGTCTAAAGTCTGTTGAACAAATGTTTATATTTTAAGATCCGCCTGTGGATCCTTTACTTTCCGTTGTAATACTGGATATTACTTTATATTCGGATTGTAATATATATATCTTTTGCTTCCGCTGTGCATTTATATATTGTGTTGTTTGACTATTATGTTGCCAACCACGTCACGATACTCCCCACCGGGCCCACCGGTGACACGTGGAATTAGGGGTGTGACAGTTTGTGCAGAATCACTTGGGTGTCTCAATTAGAGTTTCCTATTGGATAAAATAATAAAATAAATAGGACTTTTAATGAGGGTTGATACAATATAACACCATATAAACACCGTATAATAATATGTAACACCATATAATACCATATAACACTATGTAACACTATATATCATTATATAACAAATATAACACTATAGGTTGTCTGATAGCATGTCTATGATAGATGTATAGTGTTATATTTGTTATATAATGATATATAGTGTTACATAGTGTTATATGGTATTATATGGTGTTACATATTGTTATACGGTGTTTATATGGTGTTATATAGTATTATATATAGTGTTATAATACAATTCTCACACTTTAGGCCCTTTTTACACTATCCTTACCCTATATATATATATATATAGGGAAAGGTTCATTTGAGAAGAAATTTAATGTGAGAAGAAAAAGAAAGAAAGGACATAATGGTAAAATATTAAATAATTTATAAATCCTCTCATTAATTATGTTATCTCTCGTTAATAAAGCAAAAAACATTTTATCCTACACATTTCAAAACTTATCCTACATATATCTTACACTTACCGAAATTTACCCTACGCATATCTAAACTTATCATACATATTTAAAAGTTTATCCTACACATACTAAAATTTATCATACACATGTTAAAAATTGTCCTTCACTATAAATTATTTTATTTTGAAAAAGTATATTTAAAAGTGAGTTACAAATTTAATTAGTTAGCTAATCAATTACAATTATAAATTTACCTATATGCCCTTATTAAAAACATTAAACACACATTTTAAATGAACTAAAATGGAGCATTTCTATTGGTTTAAAACTTATTCTTTTTATTCATACAATTTTTTTCTTCTCATTTGAACCCTCCACTATATATATATATATATATATATATATATATATAGTGAACGTGTAAAATACAATATCCCTTGACGTACAATACGTATGATATAGTGAAATCGCATGTTATAAAATACCATGGATGAAATCGCATGTTGGTTTTTTGTAACAATTTCGCATGTGATAATTTTGATGAAATCGCATGTTGATTTTTTTGCAACAATTTCGCATGTGGTAATTTTGATGAAACCGCATGTTAAAAAACCAACATGCGAAATTGTTACAAAAAACCAACATGCGATTTCAATGTGGGATGAAGATCTGACGGCTGAGATGAGCGCTTACATATTGTACGATAAAGGATATTGTACGTTAACCTAACCCTATTGATATATATATATATATATATATAGGTTAAGTTCATTTCAGAACTCTAAATAACTACAGAACTTTCAGAACTCCTAATAAACCATCATTTTATCTATAAATTTTTGTATTTAGTATCTTTTTATCATCTATTATATGTATTTCTTTGATTACATACATGTTAAAAGTAGTTTATATATGTTTAATTTCCAAAATTATATATATGTGTCATAACTAATTACATATATGTAAAAAACCTAGTTTACATATATGTAATTATAAAATTACATATAAAAAATGATAAAATTACTCTTAACATGTATGTAATCGTAAAAATAAACATAATAAATGATAAAATTATCCTAAACATAAAAATATATAAATAAAAAGATTGTTTATTAGGAGTTTTACGAGTTCTATAAAAATTTATGGTTCTGAAATGATCCGGGCCATATATATATATAGGGTAGGGTTCCAGTGTGAACAACCTCCCAAGAGTGAACTGCGTGAACAGATATGGACCCTTGATTTCCTTTTTAGTTGTTAAGGGTAGGATTGTAATTATATAAAAAATTAGATTTAAATCATTATTTTAATAATTGAATTAAGTTACATCTTTCCTAATTTAAATTCATTATCCACATTATGTTTATTTATTAATAAGATAATTATCAAAACAAACAACAAATCACCAAATTTCAATTTTAATTTTTATTTCAGATTTCATCACCAGAATTCAAATTTTGATTTTTAAGATTCACGTAACCTTCATATTTCAATGGTATACACATGTGTACTTGGATATAAATAGAACAGTACACATGTGTACTCAGCATCATACATATGTGTAAAGTAATTCACAGGTGTACATCAACATTCAATACAAAAAAAAATTGAGATATCACAAAAACAGACGATATACACATGTGTACATCGCATTAAAAAGAGGGCAAAATTAGAATACACATGTGTACATCGCATTTAAACAAATAATTATTTTAATAATTGAATTAAGTTACATCTTTCCTGATCCTTGATTTGATTTGTGAGAGATTTATGCAATCAATTTAAGAGGATAATTGATTACTTGATTTGTGAGAGATTTATGCAATCAATTTAAGATTGAAATTACACATATACCCTTTTTGTATTTAATTAAATGGAAAAAATTAACCAAATAATTACCATCATGCCACTCACATTAATCTCAAGATCATAAAAATTAAGGGCCCAGATTAGTTCACGCAGTTCACTCTTGGGATTTTGTTCACGTTTGAACCTAATCCTATATATATATATATATATATATATATAGGGGATGGTTCAAATGAAAACCACTTTTATTGTGAAAACTCGAAAACTAACTAAAAAAAGCCTAAAAAACACACAAAATTTTTTTTTTCAATTTTTTTATAAAAATCGCAGGTTTTTTTTATATAAAAAAATTCAATTTTTTTTGTAGTACACATGTGTAATAATACACGTGTAGTACACATACACATGTGTAGTATTACACATGTGCACTACAATTTTTTTTTTTTGAAATTTTTTATATATATAAAAAATGGCAAAAATTGGTATGCAAAAAAAAATTAAAAAAAAATTGGTATGTTTTTGGCTTTTTTAATTAGTTTTCGAGTTTTCACAATAACTAGTGGTTTTCATTTGAACCTTCCTCTATATATATATAGGGCAAGGATATATAGGAAACTTATTTGTACTAAGAAAACCTAGGAAACCCAATCTATAACCATTGATCAAGATCATCCAATAACTCATAAAATTTGAAGCCTTTTTGAATTAAATTAAATAGAGTGATAAAGTCAATAAAGGTACTTCAAGGGCACATAGGTAAAATTAACTATGATATTATTACATTTTATATATTATTTTAATACTGATTTGACATGCATTAAATGATATGAAAGGAGGCATACGATTTTCAATAACAACTACTCAAAACCCAACCTCATTTCAAAAGTCATCAACCCCAAGATCTTTCATTTCAAAATCATCTCTTTCTCTCTCAAGACCTTCCATCTACCCCAAACCCACTGGAGAAGAAAGACAAGCCGGAGAAGAAAGACACGCCGGAGAAAAAAGAAGGTGCGGCGGTGAATCGAAAACGCCGGAGAAGAAAGAAGGTGCACCGGAGAAAAAAAAAGGTGCGGCGGTGAATCGAAATCGCCGGAAAAGAAGGTGCGACAGTGAATTGAAACCGCAAACCCACCGGAGAAGAATATATATGAGATCAACGTTTCAGTTGTTATCGTCCGGTAAAAGTCACCGGAAATGGAAGAAAGCAAGAACATGCGGAAGCAAGTAAGTTTGATTCGGGTTCCTTATCAGTAGGTGTTTTTTTGTTTTTTCCGATCGATCGGTGTTGGAACGCCCGAACATATTTGATCCAATTCTATGTATAATTGGTTATTAACAGAGTTGGAAAAATAGTAACAAAAGTTAAAGAGCTCTAGAAGGATCTACTTTGCAATCGCTTTGTCCCAAAAAAAATCATATTTAAATTTTAACACTAACTACTTGATGTTTATAAAATACCCGTTCGAGTAAGAAAACATTAAGCAAATTTGTATGCACACATGTGTATGATTGTCCATCATAATTTCCTTTTTGAACTTTTCCCTAAGTAGGTAGGTGTTTGGGTCCGATCAGTGGTGATTTTTGTTTTGAATACGACTAGGTAACATGTGTTAGACCTGCCTTGTTTTTTGTAAAAAACAAATTAGGTAAACCTATGATATTAGGGTACAAGTGTAAGGGCTCAAAAGCATATAAATATATTAGCGTAACATGTGTTAAACCTGTCTGATATTAGGGTACAAGTCAACGGACTCAAAAGCATATAAACGTATTAGCGTAACATGTGTTAAGCCTCCCTGATTAGGTAAACATATTAGTGTAACATGTGTTAAACCTGTCTCAAATTTATAAAATGATGTAACATGTGTTAAACCTGTCTTATTACCGTGTGTTAAACCTCTCCTATTAGGTAAGCATGTTAGTGTAACATGTGTTACACATGTCTTATTTTTATAAACTTGTCCTATTTTTATAAAAATAGATAACATATGTTAAACCTGACTTTATTTTATCAAAAACATATTAGGTAACCTGTTTTATTTTTATGAAATTAAGTAACATGTGTTACACCTGTTTTATTTTTATGAAATTAAGTAACGAAGAAACTGACGATGTACAGATTTTGAGGATTAGGACTCGGACACACTAATCGTTGAAATACAAAAAAAGGATATTTGGTTTGTTCTTTTTATATTGACTAGTGTTTTCATAGGTAGTAAGTTGGGTTGATTTTAACATTTTCATTACCTTTAGAAAGTCCATAATTTAGATGGGTTGTTAGTTGTCTTGTATAAACTTCACTCGGATATCACATTTTCATTACCTTTAGAAAGTCCATAATTTAATAGTTGATGATCTCTTTTATTTTATAAATAAAAAGTTGTTCTTTTTGCTGGCATAATTAGCTACATATGTTGTAACAATGTTACACGTGTTACTTATGTTAAAACCAGCCATTTCTTGGACACAAAAGGGGCTACCCATATGTAACACATGTTTGTAACGTGTGTTACACTGGAGGGTAACATATCTAAAACAATTGTTGTGGGGAGCACAACTGTTTAGTCTAGAAAACAAAAACAAAAGCTATAGATGTAAAAAAAATGTAATACGGCGACAAACAAATACGAAAGGTTCTGCTAACATATGTTACATGTTTTTTTAGTGCTTGCAGCGAGGGAGTTGGTTCCACCGGATAGTAGTTTGAAATGTAGGAAAAATAAAGGTATTTATGGTAACTGTTTACACATGTATTCTTTTTTTGGGTGGTTTTATTTAGTTTTTTTTTTATGTGTGAAATGATGCAGATAAAAACTCAAAATTTGGGGAATCTTCAACTTTAGGGCATAATTGGGTAGAGGGTAACTTGTGTTAGTTATGTTACTTCAATTTTTTTAATTAGTAGATTAAAAATACTGGACTGTAATTTGTGTTATTACGACTTGACCTTAGCAGTTGCAGCCAAACGAGAAGGGATCTTGGTAGGAAGAAAGAGAACCACAATATCGGATATGACAACAGGTGGCCATAAAGCGAAAGAAGGTAGATGGAGAAACCAATGAAGAATGGGAACAAGAAGTCAATGAAGGGCAGGTGGTGGGTACCTTTGACGTTGCACAGAAGTTACCCTCTAGTGTAACACATGTTACAAAAATGTGTTACATATGTTCAACCCTTTTGTTACCAAAAATCGGGGATGCACATATATAAGACATGTTTGTAACTTATGTTACACTAGAGGGTAACACATGTATGATCATTTTTGGATCATTTGTATATATTTAAGTCTGTATAAACATTTTTGTTACGTTTAAGTTTTATTGTAATGTGTTGTGAAGGCCATGTTTTTGAATGAATACGGATGATCTCGTTTATCTTATAAATAAAAAGTTATATTTTTTTTGCTGGCATAATTAGCTACATATGTTGTAACAATGTTACACATGTTACTTATAGTTACACCAGCCATTTCTTAGATACAATAATGGGCTACACATATGTAACACATGTATAGCCACACTACACATGTTATATATAGTTGTTACATGTGTTACAACCAAAGTTTACACATGTATAACATATTACACAAGATGTAACATGTGTAAATTGGAAACACTTGTGTAACACTTCAGTGTAACACATGTTATAGGTTGTGTCCCTTTAACTCCAAAGTCAACGTAAGTGATTGTGATTGAACAAGAAATTTCACTCAAATCCAATGTCAACGCAATATCATCCAACTTCTCTATACATGTTACATGATGTAACAAACCTACAACATCGATACCCACAAAAAGGTTACACGTGTTACGGCAAAATGGAAAATGTGTAGCAGCGTTCAATACTGTTGTTTCACTCTATAGTGTGTAACGTTGTTACTACATATAAGTAACTTTTTTTATTTGTAAAATAAACGAGATATTCCGAATAAATTATGAAGTTTCTAAAGGTAATGAAAATGTGTTATCCAAGTGAAGTTCATCTAAAAAACTTTTTTGCATTTAAAATCACTATTACGTTAAGTATATATGTGTAACTACCTGTAACAACATATATTACCTCAAAGTGTAACACATGTTACAAGATATAGCACAAACAGTTTAGAATGCAACTGGCTGAAATGTAACATACGTAGCTAATTATGCCAGCAAAAAAAAATGGTTTTTTATTTGTAAAATAAACGAGATCATAAAAAGTATATCCCCCCCCCCCCCCCCGCAAAAAAAATAAAAGCCAACTAAAAACAATCATAAGTTTAAAAAAATCTAATTATGCTTCGCTTCTTGATAACCATCTTCATCTTGAGCACAAAACATCCATTCACCTATGAACAAAACAAGTACATCACTATTAATCTCCTGTAGTTAAACTTATTAATCTGCTATGTAATATGTGTACATGTGTAAAGTTTTGCTATAACACATATAACACACGTTACAAACATGTGTTACATATGTGCATCCCCCTTTGTGTCCAAAAAAGGGGTTGGGGTAACTATAAGTAACATGTGTAACGTTGTTACTACATATAAGTAACTTTTTTTATTTGTAAAATAAACGAGATATTCCAAATAAATTATGAAGTTTCTAAAGGTAATGAAAATGTGTTATCCAAGTGAAGTCCATCTAAAAAACATTTTTGCATTTAAAATCACTATTACGTTAAGTATATATGTGTAACTCCCTGTAACAACATATATTACCTCAAAGTGTAACACATGTTACAAGATATAGCACAAACAGTTTAGAATGCAACTGGCAGAAATGTAACATAAGTAGCTAATTATGCCAACAAAAGATGTAATAACGTATGTATACATGTAACATGAGTATATGCACCACAAGTCATACGCATGTTACATGTGTGTATGAAACACACATGGTATATATGTGTATGAAAAACACTTGGTATATGTAATGTGTATACATCCAAACATGCTAGTACATGTGATTTGTAACACAAGTTACAAAAGTATATGCAACACATGGGAATCATTGTCATATAATATAAACCAAGTAACCGCATAACAACAGTCTTTAACAGAAGTAATACATGATGGTTTCATTGGTTACCGAATTGGTTATGGGGGTGCACCCTTAAAAAAAATAGGTCCGTAAACATGTTAGAATGTGTTACACATGTTAGAATTGTCCATTGTTTTGAAGTAACAATAGGCATTCTAATATGTATCTGCATAATGTTGTGAAAAAAGATTCCTTCATTGTTACTTCAAAACAATATGCTTTGCTCCTTGATAACCATCTTCATCTTGAACACAAAACATCAATTCACCTATGAACAAAACAAGTACATCAGTATATGTTATAACATGTGTACTTGTGTAAAGTTTTGTTGTAACACGTGTGACAACTATATGTAACATGTGTAATGTGGCTATACATGTGTTACCACTCTAATGTAACACAAGTTACAAGCATGTGTTACATATGTGCAGCCCCCTTTGTGTCCAAAAAGGGTTGGGGTAACTATAAATAACATGTGTAACGTTGTTACTATATATGTATCTAATTATCCCACAAAAAGACACTACTTTTTATTTTTAAAATAAACGAGATATTCTTAATAAATTATGAAGTTTCTAAAGGTAACACATAACATATAGGATAAACAAAAGCCCCAAACAAGCAACATATAGGGGCTTGCACATATGTAACACATGTTTGTAACTTGTGTTACACTAGAGTGGTAACAAATGTATAACATGTGTTACGTGTTACACATGTGTAAACTTTTTGTTGTAACACATGTAACATGCCTATACATGTGTTACCACCTAGTATAACACAAAAAACAGTTAGTATTCAGATCAAAAGCCCCAAACAAGCAACCAAACTAACAAGAACAGTTACTGTTCAGATCAAAAGTCTCAAACAAGCAACCAAACCAAACACAATTTTTTTATAAAATAAACGAGATCATCAACGACTAGATTATGGACTTTTTAAAGGTAACTAATATATAAAAACAACAACAACAATCATTATCTCAATTCTAAATTTTTTAATACATTTAAAAAAAAATACCCAACAAACTATCAAATCTATTTTACTAATACACATACAAAATCATTCAACTTTTACCAAATAAATAACATTAAGACATGGAACCAGTCCATGTCATACTTGTGAGTATGTTCTTTGTGTTCTAACAACTTTTTCTCTTAACCAAAACCCATGAACCAAATGATTTCTGACCTGCTTCTCTCTTACACAATTGTGTGTGTGTGCTTGGTGTTCTAACAACTTTCTCTCTCTAAAACCCATGAACCAAATGATTTCTGACCTGCGCACACTTGTGTGTGTTTTTGGTCTTGGTGTTCCAATAATTTTCCCTCTCTAGAAACTCATGCAACCAAACGATTTCAGCCTGCTTCGATCTTCAGATCTGGTGGCTTCGATCTTCAGATCTGGTGGCTTCAAAAGAAAGGGATGAGTACATGAACACATGGTGTCTTCGATCTTCAGATACGGTGGCTTTGATCTTCGATATTCAGATCTCGTAGCTTTGATGGTGGCTTTGATGAAAAGGTGATGTTTCTCTCTCTAATATCTAATGAATTATTTTGAAAATGGTTGGATGAAAAGTGATATATGAGAGAGAGAGAAAGATGTGACATAAAGAAAATGATGGGATGGGGAAGGGTGAGGTGATGGTTTGAACAAAATGACTAAATTGCCCTTTGATCATGTGTTTTTAATAGATGATGTGGATCAATCATGTCCACACAATCCAGGTTTCCCAAGTTTTCTGAATTAAATGGGTTTTCCTTAGATACTTCCATTATATATATAGGATAAGGATAATGTGAGAAGTAGTAGGCTAATTGAGAAACTTGAGAAGCAATCTGGACCACACATTTTCCCTAAGCAAAAAATGCAAAAAAAAAAGGTGAAAAAATGCAATTTTTTTTTTGGAAAAATCGTAACTTTTTCTTTAAGGATTTAATTTTTTATTATTTAAATTTTTTTTTGGATTTATACACATGTGTATATTGTTAATCTTTTATCTATACATATATGTATACTGTCAATTATACATATATGTATATACATGTTTAAAATTGAAAAATAAGTGTTATTTAGGGTTTAGCATTAGTATTTAGGGTTTAGCTTTATTGTTTAGCTTTATGGTTTAGCTTTATGGTTTAGGGTTTAGCTTTAGGGTTTAGCATTAGGGTTTAGCAATAGTATTTAGGGTTTAGCATTAGGGTTTAGCTTTTAGGTTTATCATTAGGGTTTAGCTTTAACTTTTGGGATTAGCTTTAGCTTTAGGGTTTAGCATTAAGGGTTTAGCTTTATGGTTTAGTTTAGCTTTAAGGTTTAGCATTAGGGTTTAACTTTAGGGTTTAGAATTAGGGTTTAGCATTAGGGTTTAGCTTTAGGGTTTAAGGTTTAGCATTAAGGTTTAGCTTTAGTGTTTATGGTTTAAAGTTTAGGGTTTATAACACATATTTTTTCAATTTTAAACATGTATATACATATATGTATAATTGACAATCACTACTACAAAAAGAGGCATTTGCTATGAAATTCTGCTACGGAAAAAAATGGTGGCAAATTTTGCTACGAGTTAGCTACGGATTAGCTACGAACATATTTTGCTACGAATTAGCTACGGATTAGCTACGAATTTCCGTCGCAAATGAATTTCGTAGCAAAACTCATAGCAAATCCGTAGCAAAATTGACGAAATTAATATAAAACATATAATGTAGCAAAACCGGTAGCAAAATTCGTAGCAAAACCATAAAAATAAGTTTTTAGAAATAAACTAAAAAAAGTTAAATAAAATTTGTAGCAAAATCGATAGCAAAATTATGAAAATAAATATAATAAAAAAAACTTAGTAAAATTGGTAGCAAAGTCCTTAGTTAAATCATAAAAATAAATATTTAAAAACTAACTAACTGAGGTTTAAAAAAAGGTAGCAAAATCGGCAAGTAAATAGAGTCCGTAGAGAAATTGGTAGCAATATCTTGAAAAATTCTTAAAAACTAGCGTAGCAAAATCTGTAGCAAATCCAAAATTCATTGCAAAACAAGAGAAAAGAAAGTATTCAAAAAATAATTTACTAATATCCATCGCAACATACGATGCGAAAACAAAAAAAAAATTAAAATTAATTAATAATAGTGGTAGCAAAATCCATAGCAAAACTAACAAAAGAAATACTCAAAAAATAAAAAAGACGCGTAAGAAAATCCATAAGCAAAAATGAACAAAAAAATATTAAAAAATAATTAATTATATATACAATAGAAAAATCAAAATAAAAAATATTAATTACTTAAAAATAGTTAAAAAAAAGTCAATTTTACACGGACTGATGTAAACATAAATACATTTAATATAGCTATCTCATACAAATAATACAAATAATACGTACTAAATTAAGCATAGGGATGAGCAAATGGTGCTGCGTACCGGTACCGGATATATTTGGTACCGACTTTTGACCTTTTTGGTACCGGTTTGGTACGGTACCAGTATTTATCGGTTTTACCACCCAAATACCAGTACTGTACCAGGTATTTTCGGTACCGGTGCCCATTCTTGGGATTTTCAGTACCAGTTGACACCGAACTCATCCCTAGTTAAACATATTAGATCATTTGGTAATTGATTTCTATAACGTTTTCATATTATTTGCACTCATTTTTATAAATATACAAAATCCATGGAGGGGAATAGTGTCAGGCAGCTGCCTGACACTTCTCTATTGACCCGAACAAATTATGATTTTACCCCAGCTTAGAATTACGATTTGGACCCCAGTTAATATACAAAATCCATGGAGGGGAAAAGTCAGGCAACTAGCTGGCTGGCACTTCCCCGTTGGCCCGATAGCCTAGAATTACGATTTGCCCCCCAGTTCGAAATTCCAGTCTTACCATCGTTGAAGAATTCGACAAATTACGATTTTACCCCAGTCAAATTTACGATTTTCCCCCGGTTCAAAATTACAATGTTGCTACCGTTGTAGCTTTTGACAAATTATAATTATACTAATGTTTTAAAATCCGGTTTTTATACCGTACCGGATTTGGCTCAAAAACAGTTTAACCGAGTGTATCGGGCGGTTCAACCGAGTGTACCGGGTGGTCTAATCGATTTGACCAGATGGTTCATGATCGGTACAACTGGCTGGTTTGAACCGATTTTTAAAACATTTGGTTATACCCCAGTTGAACTTACGATTTATCCCCAGTTCAGAATTACAGTCTTTTCATCGGTTTCGTTTTTTTTTTCTAGCAAAACTTTGATAGTATTTTGTTTTAATTGGTAGAGAAATATTTGCCCGAGTGCCCCGCAATGCGGGCGGGGCATAAACTAGTATACTACAAAGACCATGAGGGAGAGCAGTGCCAATCAACTACCCGTCACTCCCACATTGGCCCGGACAAGTTACGATTTTACCCACAGTTTAAAATTACGATTTCTCCCTTTTCAAAATTATGATTTTGCCCCTACTTCTAATTTACATTCTTGCCACTCTTTTAGCTTTTGACAAATTACGATTTTACCCGAGTTAAAAATTATGATTTTGCCCCCAGTTCGAAATTACGGTCTTCCCATCGTTTTAGTTTTTTTAGCAAAACTATGGTTGTGTTTTATTTTAATTGGTTGACTCGATATAATTTATATTCGTGTCAGCCAGCTACCTTGTACTCGCTCATTGTTTTGACAAATTTCAGTTTTGCCCCCAGCTAAAAGTTATAGCCTTGCCATTGTTTTAGTTTTTTTATCTAGCAAAACTATGATATTGTTTTCTTTTAATTGGTATAGAAATATTCGGTCTAGCGCCCCACAATACGGGCATGGCATAAAACTAGTTCATTTACATATATAATATCTATTTAGTTATATGCAATTAACACTTAATCACGTTTAATTAGAGGTCTAGCGCCGCAAAGGCTTTCAATTGTGTTAGTTTGGGTTGCTTTTAAAATTATATGGGTTAGTTTGGGTAAGATATTTTAACTAAACGGGTCACAACGGGTCAATTGAATTTCATCTTATTATTTTCGGGCCAAAGCGGGTCGACAACTTTAAAGAAATGAGTCAATGTGGGTTAGCACCTTAAAGAAACGGGTCAGGTTTCGGATCAGAATGGGTTTCGGGCCGGTACAAGTGTCCGCACAAGACGGGTTATGTCACCAAACAGGTTTTGGATCGGAACGGTTTCAGTTCGAATTGAGTTTCGGACCGAGATGGGTTTTGGCACGGGGCGGGTTTTGGCACAAACTCTATCATTTTAAGGAAAGTACCGACGGCTAAAAAGCAGTCTCGAATATCTTGTAAGGGACCTTATTGAGAACCAATATTTAGTCCCCAAAGTGTTTTGTATATGACGGGATTAAGGATTAATCTTCACTCTCTAATGATCGATGCATATTCTACATTTTGTGGGTAGATTCTAGAGACTAAAATTTAATGTATGTTTGGTATGGGGTAATGGAATGGACGAGGTAATGGAATGGACGAGATAATGGAATGGACGAGGTAATGGAATGGATGACGACATGGAATGTATCATTACCATTCCATGTTTTGTTTGGTTACCATGTGGGAATAGAATGAATTATTATTGCGTATTGTTTGGTAGGTAAGAAAAACGAAGGAATAAAATATGTCGTGAGTGGTGGTGGTCGGTGGTAGTGATTATGGGTGGTTATAGGTGGAGGTAGTGGGTGGTGGCGACAGTGGTGATGAGTGGCGGTGGAGGTGGCGACGATGGTTGTGGCGTCAACAGTGGTGGTAGGCAGCGGCAACGAGTAGCGTTAGCGGTGATGGTGGTTGGTGGCGGCGGTTGTCGGGGTGGCAGTGACAGGTTGCGGGTGGAGGCGTCGGTGGTGGGTGGTGGCGAAGGTGGTGGGTTGTGATGTTGTTGATGAATGGTGTAAGAGAGGATGGAATGAAAAAAACATGGGGTGAATGAAATGATTTTCAGGGGAATGGAATACCTTATGTAATGGGTGATTCCATTCCATTGGCCAACTAAACACATTTTTCTTCATTCTATCGTAATTATCCATTCCATTCTGCCTCTCATTCTTGCATATCAAACACTACCTTAGTCTTCGTAGCTGTAAGACTGTGGGGAGTGGAGGGGCTTGGGTTGGGGGGCATTGCTCGACACGTGACGAGGGTGAGATCCACAAGCATATGGTCAAAAATGAGGGGTATGGTGTGGCGTGTCTTAGCTTGGCGTGGCCAGCCATGTAATTTTATTTAAATTAAAGTAGCCAACCAAAGCCAGCTATATTAAGCTAACCAAAGCCAGCTAAGTCACCATGTCCCCCGCCCCACGCCAGGCTGAATACCCACGCCACAGGGGCACCGCCCTAACCAACGTCAATCCGAAGTAGAGCAGCTGCCGTTTAAGGGCATCTCCGCCCATCCAACGTCCCCACTCCCCACAGTCTAAAAGACTGCATCTAGAAAGCACTTTAAAATTTAGCGATCAAATTATAAGGATTTTAAATTTTTTGAGAATGTAAAATTTTATGTTAAAATAACTCCCTCCCAATTTAATTCCCGCTCCTTCCTATTCCTCCTAAATTTAAATTAACTTCCCCCCCAAATCTGCTCAGTTATCCCAAACCCTGTCAATCTTCATTGTTTGCCCTCCATGCCTTCAGTGATTGCAGGATGATGATTTCTCTGAAGCCAACACTACGAGAGTGGCAGGTTTTAAACAGTGCTTCAATTTGAAGCAACTAGTGATTTTAATTTAGGCTGACAGGTTGCGCACTGTGAATGTAGGAACATCAAACAAACATTATCAGCACACTACCTTGTCGCATTGCCCTTCACAACCATCATCAATGCCGGAAAACCGATCCAACTTTGTGTTCAGCATCTCTGCCGGTTATTGTGGAGCAACATATCGAGTTGTATCGGAGCACTGAGTCAGGTATCATGCGTTTTAGGGCTTTTTAAGGCCTGTTCATCTTATTGGATAATCTATATATGTATATATCTAGGGCTAATTGTTGTGTTTTTATTCCGGATTTGTTTTATTGTTTTGAATTTTACATAATATGTTATTTGATTTTGTTTGATCTAATATCATATTTATGTTTGGAATTTGGAAGAGAATTATGTAAATGGAACACCAGAAGTACACACAAGAAAGTACTTATTTGTAAAAGATGCAGCTTGGGTTGGATGTAAGGCATTAAACCATCATGGCTCAAATGTGCTCAATTTATCATATATTGGTTGATTTGCAACCTCTATGTATGTGTTAGAAGTTGGTTTTTTTTCTTTCATATTATGAAAAAGAGAAAACTGCATTATTCTTCCACTCCGGTGGTTAATGTTGTTTACTATGTCCAACTATAAAAAAACAAAGAAAAAGGAAGCTCCATTTATACTAACTAAATGTAAAAGTTGATTGCATTTTGATTGTGCTTCAGATCGTAGATCGTGGGGTATGGTGGGGCGGGGGTTTGGGGCATGGGTTGACACGTGGACTTCGAGGGGCACCGCTGGTCAGTTGCATGTTGGGTCGGTATGGTGAGGCGTGGCTAGCCCTCGTGGGTTGGCCACGTGTTATAATTTTTTTTTCAATTACTATAAAAATACACACAAAATAAAAAAAAGCCTAAAATTATTATTAAAATTTCTTAAAAATTACAAAATCGTACAGCCACCTATAGCCTAGCCAACCCAGCCAATGAGAGCCGGCCACGGAAGACCGCTAGGCCCGCCCAACGCCCGGGCTGAAACCCCCCGCCCAAGGGGCCATGCCGAAACCCAAGCCCATCCGGGGTGGTGACTTGGGCGTTTGTACCCAACCCATGCCCCAACCCCCGCCCCATACCCCATAATCTCAACTTGCGTTAGCTATTGACCAGTCCACTTGTATTTGCCTCTCTATATGACTAAATTCAGGTACTAGTTGTATCCACATTTCACAAGTTATTTTATGTGGATAAGTGATTGACTTCATGTTATATAACCTTTTTTTTACTTTTTATTCAAATATGTTTACATTTTAGTATATTTACACGAACTGAGCTGATTGCCAGATTACGAATAGATTGATTTACGGAATTCAAAATTTCCAATCGGATGGTGGAGACGATCACGGTGGTACACGGGAGATCTGTTGGTGGCAAGGAAAAGAGGCGGCGAGGTTAGCCGATTTATTCAATCAAATTTTGGATGATTTATAATTATCTAGTTAAAAATCTTTCATTTCATAATATAAGTTTATTATAATTCATATATGTATTTATTAGATTGAAGAGTTGTAGCAAAAGAAAATGCAGACAAATAGTGTGCATCTTTTGGAGTGTGAGTAGCATTACTATTATTGTGAGTCGCTTTTAGGCTCAACGTTTACTTGACATTCATCTTTATCAGGAGTGCAGACGAGCCAAGCCAAGCCAAGCCTGAGCTTGATTAGGCTTGAGCTCGCCTGTTGGATAGCTTTTCAAGCTTCAGCGTGGCTCGGACCTGGCAATATTATTATTACTAACTAGTTTATAATAATTATTATTGTTTTCTATTTTTTTTTTTGCTTTTTTTGACTCAATAAACGCAATTATTCTGACCCGTTTTAATTGACTTGTTTTTGCCCCCCCCCCCCCAAATGACAAATATTGGATTTGCGTGTTGGATATGAATCTGGGATCCTTCACTTGTTTAGTTTGAAACTGGGATCCCTCACAGATGATTTTTGCAGCTTTTTCATTATATATGCCTTTGTGTATTAGGTTTTTTGGGGGGTAAATGGGAAGGTGCACTAGTAAAACTGTGTCTTTTAGGCTTGTAATGTATTGATGAGACATGATATTAGGAGTCTTGACTTGTTTTTATTTGATATTCTAGAATTCTTGTTGCTTGAGAAGGAAAAGATTGAAATGATATATACATGGGTGAGTTAGATTTTGATTATTATAGAGGACTTTTCCTTGGACACTGACCAATGTAAGTTTTATTTAGAAATGTTTTTTTCATTGTCTTTAAGTAATTACTTGTGGATTAAATGCAGTGCAACCAGCAACCAGGTTCATGAGAATGTGGTTATATGGTGATCAAACATATGCGGGAGTTTGTTGAGAGAATTCAACATGACTTTATTAATATCGTAGGTCTTTTCCATATGTTTAAAATATCAAATTTTTAATTTATTTGTATACATTTAGATACTTTGTTTGTTTTCAGTTATGGAATGCAAAAGAGAAGACCACACATGAGAAAACTGAAATTATGATCGTCCACTTAATGGAGCATTGGATTAAGGTGTTCGGTGTTTGAGGGCCGGATATGAACTTCGTAAATGCGTTTCAAGGTTAGCTTAAATTTTACCATTTAATGATTATTTACGTCTAATAGGCCAACTAAAAACTTGCTTATATATGTGTATGTAGCATAATATATATATACGGTTCAACCGAACCAAGACATTTGTAACTCATTAACTTTGATTATCACATGAGACATGTATATCTTTGTATGTGATGAATGTTTTTTTTTTTTTTTTGCATGGTTTGATACATACTTTTTGTATAGTTTGTTATTAATGATTTGGTAGATATATTGGTCGATTGTAGTATTCTCGGACTTCTAGGTCATGGATTTGGATCTTCATGTTTTATGTGCATATGTAGGGTAGATTTGGAACATGTCCTATGACCTATGTGTATGCATGTATGATAGTATTTTAACATTTGAATTTAACGATTGGATTTTATACATATGTACACTTATGTATGTATTTTAAGCTTCATTTTATTAATGTAGCGTTATGTTTTGTTAGGCAATTTCTAAGGTTTTCGGTTGCAAGTATGAATTGAAGACGTTGGGTTTGGGTTGCAAGTATGAAGACATCAGTTCAGGGAGTCGTTGTATATCGTATTCATCTTTAGAGATATATGTATTTGTGTTACTTTGAAACTTTTCTAATTTTGTGTTACTTTGAAACCTTTGTAATTTATATTGGTTTCAATTTAGTTTTGTTTTTTGTATATTTTTTTTTCAATTTTGGATAATTTGATTATAATGAGAATTTATTGGGAATTTTTAATAAATTTCTTAGGATGATCTATAAAAATTACTTTTTTTAGTTTAAACACCAAGAGATGCGGTTCTAGAATCGCATCTCTTGTATATATTGAGAAAACAATAGTTTTTGCTTGAATTATCAAAAGATGCGGGTCTAAAACCGCATCTTATAGCCAATTTACCCGCATTATTTGATAATTTTTGTACTAGTGGTAGCTAAACGATATCGACTTCGTAGTTAAATTTTGTAGCAAAAACAATGCAAATTATCATAGCCAACCCATTCGTAGCTAAAAATAACCATAGCTAAAAGTATTCGTAGCTAAAATTTTCCGTAGATACAAGTATCCGTAGCTAAAAACAAACGTAGCTAAAAACATCCGTAGCTAAAAACCTATAGCGAAATTTCGTAGCAACCTTCTTCGTAGCAAATTCGTGGCTAAAATACCGACGCCATTTTTTGTAGCTAAATTCGTAGCAAACATAATTTTCGTAGCTAAAGTTTGTAGCAAATAACTTCGCGACGGGACTTGTAGCTACGAACCAAATCCGTAGCAAATTCGTAGCAAAAAGGGTGTTTACTACGGATTTGCTACGGATTTGGCCGTAGCAAATGCCTATTTATGTAGTAGTGAATATATATATATGTATAGTTAAAAGATTAACAATATACACATGTGTATGTTGGAAATCAGGCCCTTGATCGAATAAACAAACACCGGATGAACGAACTGGTTCGACTCTTTGTATTATTTATCAATGAAAAGCACACTAATTACAATGACCCTAACCATCTATTTATACTAAACTTATTCTAGTCCTAACCCGACTCAAACTCTATTAATAAATAAATAAACAAACAAGATAAACCTATCTAATAAACCTTGATGCCCAAGAAAACATCCCTAGACTAGAATTAGGAAACCTAAATAAAATAAACTAAAACACTTAGCACCCTCCAACTTTTGAGTTATGACAAGATTAGTTCCAACAATCACCCCCCTAATCTTGTCAATAAATTTCTTCACATTAGAGCCGGTCCATCATCCTCATATCGGGTCAAGTTCACCTCTTCCTTTTTCTTTCCGAACCGTTACGACCTATCCCGGACACCCGATCTCCACCGATCACGTCCAAAGTCTTCTCGGTTCAACCCGAATAAAAATCACTACACTTGTAACATGTAACATGGCTTCACGTTGGAAACGCTCACTAACATCACGACTTTTCACGGATTGACGACCTCACCTGGGTCAAATCCAAAGCCACCTGATTGAACTCCAACGCCATAATGTTACACTGTGTTATTTACCAACTCTCTTCTTGTCTCAACAACCCGCACCTTTTTTCCGATCACCCTTGTTCAAGAGGCCACTCCACCGACAAAGAAAACAAAGCCACCCGCTTACAATGCTTTCTTTCAACCTGCTAAACGAACCAAATCCAAAGCCACCTGCTTTGACGGATCTTTTACGCCCGTTTTTCACGCAACACACCGGTCTCCTCTTATCACGAACAAGACTAACAAGGCACCTACCTACGAAACCTGTGTCACCGGTTGTAAACCAGTTGTGTAAACCCACAACTAACAACCAAAAAACCCCGTTTCTTATTTCTTTCATCACATGATGTAATTCACCAAGCCACCAAGTTAAATTAATTGCAAATATATTTCATTCACAATCAACTTTAATTACGTCAGAACCCAATGTTCTCTCCCTAGAGAAAAGCTCCAACTCTTACCGACTGACTTCGGCTTTGCTACCTCAACAAACTTTTTTCTATTTCTTCATCGTCTTCAACTGCTACCGGTTCCGCCACCATTGCAGCCCCGCGAGGGGCGGCTCCCGCTTCTCAGAAAACGACTCTCAAAACCGCCAAGCTCTGATACCAATTGTTGGAAATCAGACCCTTGATCGAATAAACAAACACCGGATGAACGAACTGGTTCGACTCTTTGTATTATTTATCAATGAAAAGCACACTAATTACAATGACCCTAACCATCTATTTATACTAAACTTATTCTAGTCCTAACCCGACTCAAATTCTATTAATAAATAAATAAACAAACTAGATAAACCTATCTAATAAACCTTGATGCCCAAGAAAACATCCCTAGACTAGAATTAGGAAACCTAAATAAAATAAACTAAAACACTTAGCACCCTCCAACTTTTGAGTTATGACAAGATTAGTTCCAACAATAGTGTATAAATCCAAAATTTTTTTAAATAATAAAAAATTAAATCCTTAAAGAAAAAGCTGCGATTTTTTCAAAAAAAAAATGCATTTTTTCACCTTTTTTTTTGCATTTTTTGCTTAGAGAAAATGTGTGGTTCAAATTGTTTCTCAAGTTTCTCAAATAGGATGGACTTCTCTTAGGATCCCTACCCTATATATATATATATATATATATATATAATAAAATAAAGTGAAATAAATAAGACTAGAGGACTTAAAGCATTGAATAGTGCTATACTTTCTCATACAATCAAAGAAAGAAATGAGTGGAAAGGGACATGATAGATCGTCCTTGAAATGTTTGTCGGAATATACGTCAATCATATGTGTCTCATCGTACCATTGACATTCGTATATTTTGTTAGAACCTAGGACCGTTCATCGGTTTGAATAACTTAAAGTCGAAATCAAATATAATTTTTTTGAACGGTAGGCTTCTATGTAAATATAGAAACGGGCCAGCAGGACGCTAAAAAGCCGGACACAATTATACAATCATATCTCGAATATTGAAATCGCTCCACCTCTCCCAATTAAAATTACAATATTTTTATCTAATTTTCACCAAAATAAACAAGTTTTCCTTGATTGCCTATATCGTATTGAGCATTGTAACATGTTTATTGTTGAACACGTACTCGTTTCTAGCTTTCCAAACCTCCTAGAGGATCGCTAAAAAGGCTGCTTCAATCAGATTTTTCCAATTCTTCGACCCGCTCAGACCAGCTAACGAGGCCCACAACCCGCTAATGCTATCATCCATCCCATACACAGGCAACTTGAGCCGGATCATGACGTGCCACCAAACAACTCGCGCCAGTAAGCATTGCATCGGACAGTGTTCCAGATGTGGCGTAGAAGACGAAATCAAATATTTGATTTGTATTTTAGACCTATTGATGTTGAACAACAATTTCTCTAAGCAGTGATGAAAGATTTTTTAATGCTGCAATAAAAGTTGTAATCACCAAACTTAAATGGAGTACAAAATAGAAAATATACTACTTTTAAATAAAATTTTCTTTTATAAGATTTTTCTTCAACTTCTTTGGAAGTAATGTTATGGATATACTTGGTTTGCTTATTTAAAAAGGGCAACGATATAGTTTGTTGCTTGTTTACATTCTATTTCGATATAAAAAAGTCAACCAAGTCAAAATATCGTTGTGAAATGTAAGTATTTTGGTATAAAAAAAGATTAAAGCTTGTGTTTATCTTGTTTACTATTTATTAATCTTTTAGTTATTTAATTGATATTATGTATATTTTTTTATATTTATAACATTTAGCTATTTTAGTCATATTTACATATTATAAAACTTACTGTATATAAATATTATAGTAAAATGTCATTTTGGGGGGTCGACCTCTTAAAAATCCAATATTTTACACTAAAAAAAATCGGTAAAATTACACTACGAGGTGAAAAATGGGGGGGGGGGGGGGCGGGGGTATTGATAGAGCTAGAGAGACAGAGAGATATTAGAGAGGGGGTGAGGTTAACAAAGTGAACGAAAACACGACAAGGTTATGAAACCTCGAGGACCCAAATGCAAAAAGAAAACATTTTGGACGAAAGTGGCTAAACCTCAAGGATGAAAATGCCATTTTACACTAAAATTTAAAAATAGTTCCTTAGCTAAATTGAGGTTTTTACCTTTACAAAATTACCACAAAAATTTTAACTTATTCAAATTGATCCCTCATTTTTTTTAATTTTAGAACAATTATCATATAGCCTCTATACTTTCAATAAACTTACAATATATATTTAACTTTTATACTTTGAAGTTTGGCTACAAAGTTCAACTTCTATTATATTTTTATAATTATAATATAGACCCTAAACTTTTAACAAAGTTACAATATACATTTAATTTTTAAACTCTGAAGCTTGGCTATAAAGTTTAACTTTTTATTCTAAATCGAGCGTTACAAATAAAATAACGTTTTCTCAAATTTTGAATATACCTCTTCAACGTGTTTTTTTACCCATGTTTCAATTTTCAAAACCTGCTTATATTGAAAACGTACACGTGTAAGATCTCTCCCACAACGCACGGGTAATAATATATTGATGATGCCAACATTAGGTATATGATTACATTTTTTAGCCTTTGTAGACTATTGCAAAAGAATTGTAGAATACATAGATCAAGATGACACTTTGGGAAATATTTTTGGTTTAATTTGAGTTACCGATTTATGATACGGGCCTTTGATATTTTAACAAAGTTTATACTTAATTTGTGGCAACTCTTTAACTGCCATTATTATTTTATATCTAACAAAGTTTATAAAACAATTCAATGCGCACGGGGTTAAATCCTAGTTGTAGTTATATATGAATTATGTTACATAAAATCATCATGTTTATACAAATAACTCAATAACAATATCGTTTAGACTTATTAGTCTAGTCAAGCTTTGTAAATACATCTCAAGTTCAAACCGTTTATTATAGGAGCTTCATAACAGATTATGTATATTCACCTCGGACTCGAGCTCATTTAAGCTCAGTTTGATTTGAACTTTTGACAAGCCCATATGTAACTCCCCTTACGTAGTTATGCTCCTAATTAGTTATAAAATATGACAATTTTTTTTATAAAATGGTATATTTAATGCTTAATAACAATATCATTAAATTAGAAGTTTGTAAAGATTGACGAATCCCATTTACCCGACTACCTTTGGAAATAAGGGTATCCGGGGCACCAAGCGGGGAGTGGCTCGGTGACCACATTCCCCGATCGGGAACACCGCCGCCATCCCTGCGGTGACCCAATTCGGGGAGGGTGGTCGGGGGGAGTTCACCGAAGAAGGGGAGATGATATGGTGGGGCCAGCCGCATTTTCAACCAATGAAAACTTTTATTTTTTTTATTTATTTTTTTTGAATAAAAAAACAATTCCCCTAAGAGGGGAGTGCCGCCATCAAATTGGGGTGCGAGGGGAGTTTAAGAGGGGAGTTGACGTGGCATAACCTGATTGGGTGTGTGTAAGAGAGGGGACTCCCCTCTTAGGGGAGTGCCCCGGATACCCTAATACATTGATCCAGGCTTTCATATTGTCTTGGGCCGTTTGAATATGTAGCATTCTAAGAAGTTCTCATGCTTGGGCTTATTTTTGGCCCGCTTGCTTCATATTTTTGGCTCATGTTTGGGCTTATTCTTGACCTGTAAACGAATAGAACCCTCACATTTGACCTGTAAATGAATCAAACGATCAGTGAACCATTCGATAACGGTTGGATGAAAAGTTCGTTTATGAACATGAAAGAAAATGAACGGTTTGAAGGATGTCCGTTGAACATAGATGAAATAAATTGTTCTTTAAAATAGAACTCGAGTTTATGAACCTTAGGGCAGCAAACACCACTCCCCTCCGTCAATGTGGGGCGCCAATGAAGCCCATCGCCAAAGGAGTAACGTGCATGAAGAAGGCAAGGGGTGGGGTCCATTACACGCCAACCAATCACATCTTTTTTTAATTTAATTGTTCGTGAAATCACGACACGTAGTCATTGTGTAGTTTAGTTATTGTCTTTGCCTACGTTGTGTCTTTGCCTACATGTAGTTGTGTCTTTACCTACTTGACATTACCTCAAGTTGTGTCTTTACCTAACAGTTATTGCCCTTTTTAGTTATTTTACATTGTTGGTCTTTTCTAGGTGACCTTTCCTTAAGTTCTTTTCGACAATAGTTATTGCACTTTTAGTTATTTCACGTTGGTTAAAACGTTAATTTCTTTTGAATTTCGACCGTTGGTTAAAACGTTAATTTCTTTTGAATTTCGACCGTTTTACCTATTCATAAGCATAAGCGGTCTCACAGTTGACCGACCATTTCGGTTTTGCCTTTTCTTTTACAGGTTTTACCTATTCATAAGCATAAGTGGGTCTCAGTGTCTCACAGCTAACCATAGGGCTGTTTAAAAAGCTCGCGGCTCATAAGTCCGCTAAAAAAAGCTTGTAAAAGGCAGCCAAAAAAACTCAATTTGGAACAATCCGAGCAAAACCGGCTCATTTTGTAACCGAGCCATGCTCAAGCTAAGCTAGGCTCGACTCCTTGGCTCGTTTAACTTCAAGATCAAGACGGCCTCATTTTATTTTGAGCTCGAGCTCAAGCCCACCCTCGCCGACTCGTACGTTTAAAGCCCCAGTTATGGGGTAACAAATGCAACTTCACTCAATCAAGATGAAACATAAACTATATTCCAAACTGTTCTCACTTTCTTACTTATTCTTGATAGTATCATTCATAGCATCAGCATCTTTATTCTCCAACACAGTTTTTAAAAGGATTTATCAAACAAAAACCCTAGGAACAGATTCCGACTGGACGGATGGTTTGCATTCGATCTCTCGTAGCACCGTCTTGAGCCCGATTCCGGCTGCATTCGCTTTTGGGTGGATTCCGTGAGTCGGACCCTCCATGTATGCCCTGTTAGCCCTTTCCTTCTCGAAGGAGACGCCGTATCGAGACTCCACATCTGCAATCGATCGAGTAAAAATGTAAGTTGGAGGTTTGGTTTGGTTTTCGGGTAATTTGGTTCCGAACCGAAACCAACTCCAAATTCGGTTATGGTTTGGTTTTCGGGGTTACTTAGTTCTGAAGCGAACCTAACTAAAAAAAGTTCAAAACCGAACTGAACTCAACAAAACCAAACCAAAACCAACTCCGAATTCGGTTCAGTTTAGATTCTGAACCCGAAAAACCAAATATGTAATTCTGTTCGATTTTAAAACAAGTTCTAAAACTACACCGAAAAACCAAACATGTATTCCAGTTCAGGTTTATAACGGTTTCAGACTTTTAAAAACGAAAACCAAACCACAAAACCGAATATGTAACTCGCTTCGGTTTTAAACAGTTTTTGGTTAAATCGGTTTAAAACCAAATAACAAACACCCCTATAGTTAGAATAAACGAAACGATACCTTTAGCGAGGCTCGGGTAGAGTTGCCCGTCTCGCGTTAGCGCCATCATCACCTGCGGTAACCCGAGCGGCAGTTCATCACCTCTATCCACCTGCCAAAAGTGTATGGTCTTCCCATACGTTTTCGCCACTTTCTCGAGATCTTTTCGTTCAACCGGACCGGGAACATCGGGAAGGAAGAGCACGCCGCTCTTCACCTCGTACTCGTGGCTATGCCACATCGGTTTTTCCGTGTCTGGAAGAGTTAAAAACAGTTCTTCAGTTACTATGTATTCCAGCCCGATCAACTGCGCATCGGCATCGGGCCGGTCGTAGATCAGGCATTGTCGCATGTCTTCGTTCAGATGGCCGCAGTAGTGATGCGCTTCCACTTGGCGAGTCATGTCGTCAGCGTAAAAGTGAAATCTAAACGAAAATTAACAAAATCAGTGTACGGCAAAAGAAAATGTAGAAGTAAACTAACGCGTTCTTTGTTCGGTTTCAAACCGAACCAAAAATGTACCAAACCGACCACCCAATCCTTTTTTGGTTCGGTTTGTAACCGAAATCGAACTATTGAATTTGTGGAAAATAAATGAAAATATAGGTGTACAAATCGGTTTTCCGGTCCAGGTTAAACCGGTCCTGTTTTTAACCGAACCGTTTTTCTAACGGTTTTAGAAAACCGGTTCGTTTTTTTGACCGATGGGAACCAAACTGGTACTAACCGGTTTGGGGCAAAAAAGCCGTTTTATTTTACGGGTTTCAAAGATCAAGAATACCAACCAGTCTACAAACCGCCTGTTCGGTTCTGGTTGAAAAGGGTTTTTTTGTACACCAATACTTGATATCGTATAGAAACATGTTTTTCTTTTCTATAAAATGTAAAAAGAAAATTAACACGTTTTCAAACATATTAAACCGAAAACCGAACAGATGAACACCTTAATCGATTGAATTAAAACTCGAACCGAATAACCAATTCGGTTTTCGGTTCGGGTTGTAACCAAAACACGAATGATCGAATTTGTAAACTGAATAAACCGAAGAGATAAGAAAATAGGCTTGGGATCAGCTAAAAATAAGTGTAACAAAGAAATTAACACGTTGATTATTCGGTTTCAAACCGATCAAACTAAATACCATATCGTAACCGAAATAAACCTGACCGAATAACCATTACGGTTTCGGTTACTGTTTTAATCGAAACAAGAACATTGAATTTGTAAACCAATAAACCATACCGAAACCTGAATAAACCAAAAACCAAGGTTTTAAAAACCAGTTTATATATTGGCCGGTTGAAGTGGTTAAACCGGATGCTGGAAGCTTGGCCAGCACGAATCATACCGGTAAACTAAAGGAATGACAAAGAAGTTGTACCGCCGGTAAATTACCTATTTATACGTGGCTAAAGGTTAAAATTTAGATTTTTAATCTTTTATATATGACTCTAAAAAGGTGAAAATTTAATTTCTTAGTAAAACTGCGCTAAAAAACCGGCCCAAAGGTTAAAATTTAAATTTTTATTCTTTATATATGACTCTAAAAAGGTGAAAATTTAATTTCTTAGTAAAACTGCGCTAAAAAAAAGCTAACAATAGTGAATTTTTAGATTATTTTTTTTTATTATGGACTAAATTTTGGAATAACTTTTATTATGGAATGATTAGTTTTGAATTATTTTTGAGTTAGAACTTGTATTTTAGCCTTTTAGGGTAAATCACATTTCCTGTCCTTTATGTTGAGGAAAATTAGACGTTGTCCTCTGACAAACAAAATTACACTGGATATCCTTTATGTTATAGTTTCCAATCATGAGGCGTCCTTTTACCCTAGCTCAGTTAATTTTTAATGTTCTCTCGACATGTGCTACTCAAACGAGGGTATAATGGTCATTTTCACTCAAAATATATCTTCCTCTTGTTTCCTCTCGAAGTTTCACGGGTAAATTTTTATTTTTTGTTTTAGTTATAAAGTGAAAATGATCATCATGCCCCATGTGAGTTGCACGAGTTAATAGTTGACCGAAAAAATTAACTATGTTACAACAAAAAGACACCGCATAATAAGAAACTGTAACATAAAGGACATCTAGTGTAATTTCGTTAACGCCTGTAATTTTGCTCAAACTTAAAAGACAAAAAATGCAATTTACCCTGTATTTTATGAATTTACAGGGGTAATTAGTCAACCCGGTTGAAAAGCCCAGTACAACCCGATTTAACCATTTCCGGCCTAACCAATACATTAAAAGCCGGTCTTTAAAACATTGCCAAAAAGGCAAAAACCGAACCGATGAACACCCGTTTGTAACTTTGGACTTACGCGCAAAGGTGTTGGTGGATCTGTTTGGTCGGGCCAAACGACTGGATGGTTGCGGCCGCAGTGTCGACAAGTGAGGTGCCGATTTTGGTCTTTTCTCCGGGAACTTCAGGGAGGATTGATGCGTGAACCGGGTCCATTTTCAGTCGGATCAAAACGACGGCGTTTTCCGGTGAGGTTGGTTGATGAAACTATGGAGATGACTAGCTGATTTGTATAGTTCTACTTTTACAGGTGACAGTAAAGGGGTACACGTGGCGTGTTTTGCTTGCCACGTGTTGAGGGACGTGTCATGTTATGTTGTATACATATAGTAAGTGGTCAAACAAAAGTTTTCTATTTTGACTTATTATGGTTGAATCATAGAAGATTGTTTTAAGGATGTGACACGTGGAAACAGCTTAGGGGCTGTTTGGCAACATCTGAATGGTTAAGTGCTTAACTAGTAAAAGGTCTAAACCATTAATTACTGAACTAGTAAGAGGTCTGAACCATTAAGAGGTTGTATAATATTTAACCGTTCAGAGTCAAATGTCTCACCAATTCAGATCAGAGGTCTTAACCATTCAGACTCTGTATAATGCTTAACTATTCAGAGGCAAATGTCTGAACCATTCAGACATCTGCTCGTGAAACAAACAGTCTAAACCATTAGATGTTGAACCAATAAAAAGTCTGAACTATTAAGAGCCTTATTAAGAGGTAAATAAACAGCCCCTTACATTAACAAAGAGTTCGAGTATTTTAACTATTTATATGTGCATGGATATAAACGAGAGATTTGAGATTAGTAGTTAAATTATCATATAGGGAATATGAAAAAACTTATTAAAAAAATTCAAAAAAGATTTTTTTATTAGGGTGGGAAGGGTACATAACCGATACACTCAATTAATAGAAAAATGTCATCTCATTTGAACTTACTTTAACCTTTTATGAGGGTCGGAGGAAGCGTCAAAAGTGGTGAATGTCTACGCACAAAACGAATCGATTGAGCGCATATGGTTGTGGGAAGAGCTACTAAGTAAAAAAATATTTATCGGGGATGTGGTTGTTCTTAGGTGATTTTAATGATGTCAAATTACCGGATGTAACACTCAATTCAGAATTTATTGCTCTAAATGCGAGTTTTTTCAATTGATTCTTTGAATCGGTTGAACGCAGACGGTTGTGAGAAGAGCTACGAGTAGTAAAAACTTTTTATTGGAGATGTGGTTGTTCTTAGGTGATTTTAATAATGTCTGATCACCGGATAAAAGACTCATTTCTGAGTTTATTACTCTATTTTTTCAATCATTTCAATCAACTAGAAAAACATGGATTAACACCTTAAACTCCGAGTAAACCTTTTATGGACGGTTTGGAACTTTGGTTAAGTTGTAAGTTTGACCGACATGTTTTCCTTATATTTATTAGGGATATTGGTCTCTAATAACCCCATGTAGACTTTATTGTCAATTGACAGTCCCACCTTTTTTTATTCCCCCTGGCAGTTTCACATTTCAACTATTTTTCCTCCACCGGTCCTAATTAAAAAAACTTAACGAAGTTAAATTTTTTTTTCTGAATTACAAACTGATGTTTTAAGGCTTTTGATCAGAACGAGAATACGAGTTTACTGATGTAAAACTTACCTTGAAATTGTGCTCCAAACGACGAAAACGGTGTTTCAATTCAGGTGTTTAAACTTCCAATTAACAAAAATCTAGTCGTTTGGAGCACCATTTCGAGGTAAGTTTCACATCAATAGACTCGTATCCTAATTCTGATCAACAACCCTAAAATATCAGTTTGTAATTCGGAAAAAAACTTAACTGAGGACCGATGGAGGAAAAGTGGTTAAAAGGCGGGACTGGCATGGGGAATAAAAAAAAGTTGGGACCGCCAATGGCCAATGACGTCTACTTAGAATTATTAGAGGCCAATATCCCTATTAATTACTGGTTCATGAGTTGACACATTTTTATTTTTTTTAAAATGTGTTTTATGTCATAGTTTAGACCTATTAGTTTTTGAGTATTTGCTAAAATGAAGAAAATAATAAAACAAAATTCGGGTCAATTATGTCGTGTTCATTGTATGTCATCATGTATGGGTTGGTTTCAAATTTTACTAGTCAATATGGTGAAGACATCCAAGTCATAGTTCCAGTTCCACACTAACAATTAACCACTTTCTATGTTATAATTAAATTAATAAATATATGTACCTTTATCTTATTTATTATATAAATCTTATTTAAAACTGGGAAGTATTACATTAGCTAAAGTTAGCATCAAACAAAAAATACAATCGAGCAAACCGAGCATCCATCCAAACGACGTGTTACAATAGAGGAAATTGTGAGTGAAGTTAAGTCAGTAGGGTATCTTTGGTTTAAAAATAGGTCTAAACTAAAGAACATAGATTATAGATTGAGATAATTGATGCAAATTTGTAATTATGTAGTTTGGTTTCGATAGCCCTTGGTTTGAGTTTGGTCGTGTTTAAAGAAATTTATGTTTAAAAAAGATCCAAAATACGTATGGTCAAACAAAAATGTAAAAATCTCTCAGAAAAAAAGGCAAAAATAAAAAAAAGTTATAAATTTGACCATAAGTGACCGTACATATAATTTAATATTAATAAAAATAAGAATTCATTGACTATTGTGTATAGTGGTTGGTGGCGGTCGTTAAGGTGTTGTTTGTTTTTGCAGACATAAACTGTCTGCAAGCTGATTTCATCTGTTTTCATGTCTGCAACTAAAGATGTGGTCTGAAGCTCTTCAAATTGAAAATATAAGACTGCTTGTTTTTATAAATTGATACTGTCTGTAAAAACTACATGAACTTTGTTTTTTTTAGGATTTCAATAAAACAATTAATAATATAATATTGTTTGTAATAACCAATCTGTAACCCAATTCCCCAAATTCCCAAATCATCGATCAAACTAAACCCTAAAATCCCCAATTTTTCTATCAGAATGAGCGAAATTTGACACGACACCCATCTAAAGTTGGTGTCTTTTATGGGAAATATGAAGATGTGTTTGAAGCCACAAAGATAGAAATTGGGAATTTAGAAGTTATATACCCTGATGCTCTTGGAATGTACGTAGAAAGAAAGAAAGACTCATATGCAGTGAAAGTGAGAGGTGAATGCGTTAATAATCAACCAATCGGAAAGTGGTGGAGGATGTGTGTCCTATGGTGGTGGTCATGTTTATCACGCCCGGGTTTGTATGATGATGATGACATGATGAGAATGATCGATGATGAAGATGATGATGTTGAAGGTTGATGGCAGCCGCGACGGTGGTGGTGGCCGACTGAGACGACGGCCAGCGTCGGTGACCTTACAACAATGGTGGTGATCCAGATTTAAGGGATGAGGGTTTTTTGTGAAGATGTTTGAAGAAAGGGTGTCATAGCTTTTTTTTAAGCTGAAAAAAGTCATTTTCAGATCTGTTTAAAAAAAACAGTCTTCAACTGTAACGTTTGCGCGCCTGCAGACATCAGCTCCATTGAAGATGTTTGAAGAAAAAAAAAACAAACACGAGCGATGGGTATGAAAAAGTCCACACAACGCCGTTGCAGTTACAGCACTCGCTAAAACCACTCAAAAATCAAAACAAAATAAAAAACAATAAAAATAATCACAACACCACTACACTACCCCCACCAATTTCTGCTTCATATATTCAATCAGTTCAAACATCCCTATCAATCATCACCACATTTATGCTTAATACTCTATTATTAATCAGTTGACACTAACAATTAACCACTTTATATGTTATAATTAAACTAATAAATACATGTACTTTGATGTTTTTATAAGACCGTCCGTAGTGGGGCGTGATTTGTAAAAAAATTTCAAAAAAAAAAAAAAACGCTCTATAACGCCCCCACCACCATTACACGGGGCGTTATTAGGCGTTATTTTTTAAAAATATGGGTCTTGGCGTTTTAATTAAAACGCTGGAATTTGTCAAAGGTTTATTGAAGTAGCCAATGGGAGTGGAGGAGAAAAGGAAGAACCTGAAAAGGTTTATGACCCACCAATCACTTTACCCCGTGTGTCTAACAACTTTACCCACATGCTACATTTCGTGTGCTTTTTTTTATTAAAAATAATACGGCCGTTATTGGAATAATGCCCCACTACACCACTTTATGCTATAATGCCCCATGCTGACTGGGATGACACATGGCGGATAATGCCCCATGGTGAGGGCATTATAACAACTTACCACTACACATGGTCTAACTCTTATTTAAAACTGGTATATATTACATTACCTCACCTTTATAACAACATACAATTCTTAATAGTAATTTACAATTTTACAAGCATAAAATACAACCATGTTTCTAATTATGTGATGAGATAGTAATGAATTTTGTCTTTTACTTCATAATTCCGTTAACACCCTCTTAATATTAATAAGTTTATTATACGTCCCCTCAATTTTAATAATAGTATATTTTTCGTCTTTTAACAAAATTTATACTACAACATTTAAACTTCAATAAAGTTATCGTTACGCTCTCTGCACTTTAAGCTACAATGGTTATCAATGACATCCGGGTTTTATTTTTCTTATACAAAGTTACGTATATTACGCTATCTCTTTTTCATGGCCGGCCCTGAATGTAGGCGGGGAGGACCACCGGCCAGGGACCGATATTTCGAAGGACACGTTATTTTTAAAAAAACTCCGATATCTATATGTAAAAATAAATAAATTAACAGGATATACTCATACAAACACTAACATATGCCCACTTACAAACGATTTTTATGGTTTAGATTAGTTATTAGCCCATTGACATTAGTTTTACACCTTTAGTGAGCATAATACCTAATTTCATTAAGGACTAAGGACATATTTTTTTAAGCTCAAACAGAGTATATGAATTTTCAAGACCAACCCTGCTCTTTTTGTTGCTATATCAGATGTTGATACTTTAATAAAACGAAGCAATACAAACAAACTATCGTATGTGAGGTTACATTATTGGTTTCATTAGAAACGACAAAACAAAAAAAAATTTATAAAGTTGACCATAAGTCACCGTATATATAATTTAATATTAATAAAAAAATAAGAATTCATTGACTATTGTGTATATAAAAAAAGTTATAAATTTGGCGGCGTTTTGGTCCGGTCAACCAGAAAAAGACTGACGGGTGTCTGACGGGTCTGTTGACCGGGCCAAAACGCCGAGCTTTGGCCGCGTTTTGGTCCTGTCAACCAGACACCCGGTCAGTCTTTTGTCTGGTTGACAGGACCAAAACGCGGCCAAAGCTCGGCGTCTTGGCCCGGTCAACAGACCTGTCAGACACCCGTCAGTCTTTGTCTGGTTGACCGGACCAAAACGTCGCGCTTTAGCCACAACTCGACACTGCAGGGTGCATATAGGATAAAAAACACTTTTTGGTGTGCATATAGGCACATTGGTGTGCCAATAGGTACACCCTTTTAATAATAGTATATTTTTCGTCTTTTAACAAAATTTATACTACAACATTTAAACTTCAATAAAGTTATCGATACGCTCTCAGCACTTTAAGTTACAAAGGTTATCAATGACATCCAGGTTTTATTTTTCTTATACAAAGTTACATATATTGTGCTATCTCTTTTTAATGGCCGACCCTGAATGTGGGCGGGGATGACCACCTGTCAGGGCCTGATATTTCGAAGGACACGTTATTTTTTAAAAAACTCCGATATCTATATGTAAAAATAAATAAATTAATAGGATATACCCATACAAACACTAAGATAGGCCCACTTACAAACTATTTTTATGGTTTAGATTAGTTATTAGCCCATTGACATTAGTTTTACACCTTTAGTGAGCCTAATACGGAATACCCAATTTTGTTAAAGACTAAGGACACATTTTTTTAAGCTCAAACAGGGTATATGAATTTTCAAGACCGGCCCTGCTCTTTTTGTTGCTATATCAGATGTTGATACTTTAATAAAACGAAGCAATACAAACAAACTACTGTGTGAGGTTACATTATTGGTTTAATTAGAAACGACAAAATAAAATAAAAAGTTATAAATTTGACCATAAGTCACCGTACATATAATTTAATATTAATAAAAAAATAAAAATTCATTGACTATTATAGAGGCCGGTAGCGGTCGTTCAGCTAGCAATGGGTATGAAAAAGTCCACACAGCGCCGTTGCAGTTACAGCACTCGCTAAAACAAACCACTCAAAAAAGAAAAAAAAAAAAAAAATCACAACAAACCTACTAGTACTACTACTACCACCACCAATCTCTGCTTCATATATTCAATCAGTTCAAACATCCCTATCAATCATCACCAAATCTATGCTCATTACTCTCTTATTAATCTGTTAATTATCCTAATTTTGATGGATTATTGTAACCAGCCGATTGAAATTCGGGCTGTGGAATCGCTAGGGTTAGGGTTTGATCTCGCGAGTGATTTCCGGCTGAGATTTGCGAAAACGTGTCCGGATGGCGGCCGGTTGGTGCAGCTGGATGAATCGAACAAGAGAGACATTGTTCTTCCTGGTGGAGGTACTGTTTCAGGTGTTTCCGAGGATATTCGGTGTGATAAAGGTGATCGGATTCGGTTTAAATCCGATGTTTTGGAGTTTAGTAAGGTCAGGAGGAAATGTTTTGCTTTGAATTGTGAATTGTTTATGCAATTGAGTTTGTGTCACTACTTGTTATGATGTCTGGAATTAGAGTTTATTGGTTTCACAATTGCAGTAGAGATTGTGATGCATTAGTTATCTATGCAGTTAATGCGGTAAAATATTGGATATCGGTCAAGGACCGATATTTGAGATATAGGTTATCTCGGTGAGATATCGGTGGGATATCGGTGTGATATCGGTAATTTTAATATAATGCAGAATTGATATATATACCAATTTAACACCAATAATTCAGTGATATATCGGTTTTATCGGTCAAATATCGGTGATATATCAGGTATATTGGTCAAACATCGGTGATATATCGGTTATATCGGTCAATATCGCCGATATTATGGGTACCGATTTTTGAGACTGATATTTTATTATTTTACCAAGGGACCGATATAACCGATATATCACCGATATTAACTGCATAGTTTTTTTTTTTGAAGGGTGACTTTCTATGTACAGGACCTAATGGTCACCGGGATCTTGTCAAAGACAATCCCCCGTCAGCCCCGCCTCCGGACGCGATGTTCTATCGGGCCCCGGCCTCCGCGCAAACTGACCTTCGCCCGGAAACCATACTGCCCCCACACGAGAACCTCGCTGGGGTAACAGCTGGGTAAAACCGGGTTGCCCTCCGGATCGAACCATGCCTCGGTAGGATACGATCCATCATTGGGACGTCCCCCCTCCCAAATAGCCGCAGCCGGGAGTCGAACCGGCAACCTCACAAGGAGGAAACCGGCCCAACCAACCACATGGGAACCAACTGGGCTAGGAGAGGGGATTTAACTGCATAGTTAGTTATATAAAATTCGCCTTATTTTGGAAGTAGTTAATCAGATTTTATTGTTTTTTTAAGATAAGCTTTTTTTTTGGTTAATTTTAGAACTATTTTATGATCAGACTGATCAGTTATGTGTTAAAAACATTTTTTTTGGAATCTTGTGAAATATGATAAAGTAAGGCAAGTTGCACTACTGACTTACTTTTAACTGTTGATGAACTTCAACTTTTGACATAAAGAACTAAAGAGCATGGAGTATTATAGTTATAATTAAGGACCTGCTTTCACTTTTGTTATATAATGTTACTTGTACCTTCTATTATTATGGACCCATGATGATCATCAGTCTTTCAGATTTTGTTTCCGTTATGGTCTGGTCACTGTAGTAATGGCTTAGGTGGCATTTCTTAGGTTTTTGATATTCAGCTTCTGTTCGTGTCATCGTTCTACCGATTTTCATTATGGGACTCAAGTGAAAGTAGGTTGCTTTTGTATGACCTTAGCCCTTATTAGTGTTTTCAAAATGAAGTGCAATGTGACATTTCTTGGTGGCAATCAAATATCATGAAAAAAGAAATTGTACAATGAATCTTCTTTTAGCGTATTCTATGTTATAGTTGTCAATAGCGGTCGCTATGGTCGCTATAGCGAATAGCATAGCGTATAGGTCGAAGGTCGCTACAAGGTATGTAGCCATAAATAGCCGGATTTCAGTTTTTTTTAAAAGATATAAATAGCGATTAAATATAGCTCGATTTTAGGTTTCTGTTAAATATACCTGTAAAATAGCGTATATACCAGGGTATTTTGATATAATATACATATAATTTTTTTTTCTAGTGTATCGCCATTTATAAAATAGTGCCCGCTATGCTATTTATCGCTATTCGCCATGTAGCATACAGGTACCTTGTCGCTATTCGCCATTAACAACTAAGGTTTCCGTTATGGTTACTATTGTAATTGCTTACGTGTCATTTCTTAAATTTTTTGATCTTCTGCCTGCATCATTGTTGTAACGCCGTTTAGCAGCAGCGGACCTTTTGCTAATTTGAATTTCTGAATTTATATTTTTTGATGTTTGTTCTTCAGATGTCAGAATTACTTAATCAAAAATCGTCAATACAAGGAAAAGTACCGTCTGGATACTTCAATGCGTTATTTGATCTAAGTGGATCATGGTTAAATGATGCAACTGATGCCAAATATCTTGCTTTTGATGGCTATTTTATCTCTTTGTATTATTTGCACCTAACAACATCGCCGCTAGTACTCCAAGAAAGTGTCAAGAAATCTGTTCCAACTTGTTGGAACCCGTTGCTACTCGCTAGGTGAATATGTTTTACATTTTCAGTCTTGTAAGTGTAGAAACAGGTCAAACAGGTCTACGATGGTCAATTTGTGTTATGTTGTTGATAACGTGTCAAACGGGTCAAATGCAGAAAGTTAGTTAATCATGAAATTGGTCAAACATACTCGTGCAAAAGTCGCCTAACATGTTTTCAAAAGCTTACAAGTTTATTTATGGATATTTCTTATTATTTTTTAGAGTAAACTGCCATTTTCGTCCCTAAGGGTCGGCCAGTTTTGCGACTTTCGTCCAAAGGTTTTTTTCCGTATCTGGATCCAAAAGGTTTGAAATATTGCCATTTTCCCGTTAAGTCAGGGGTATTTATGTCTTTTTTGTTAACTTAAAGGGCAATTCGGATTCTTTTTACATAATATGAAAAAGTCCGAATTGCCTTTTACAAAAAAGACGAAAACACCCCTGACTTAACGAGGAAAAATGGATGGAGTTAACGAGCCGGATGAAAACTTTTCTTATTATTCCTTATAAGAACTTTTTGAATCATATTTAGTACATCAATCATTACAAGATTACAAAAAGGACAAAAAGTGCTGACTGGTGCCACAATCCATTATAATTAATATAATCCGTTTGACCCGTTACCGACCCGTCTGTTATTCCACGTATTCTAACGAGATATGTTATATATGTCAGGTTTATTCAGACTTATGGCACACACATTATTGTGGGGATGGCTGTTGGCGGTCAAGATTTGATATGCGTTAAACAAAAACCATCCTCCACTATTTCTTCTGCAGAACTTAGAGGATACTTAGACGATCTTGGAGATAATTTGTTTTCAGACGGGAATAGTCCTTCTCTATTAGATAGGAAAACAAGAAACGGCAAACAAAAAGTAATTAAATCTTTAATGTCTATTTTTTTAATATCTTGAATTATCATGTACGTTTTATAGTTTTATATTGATATATTTTGGCTCTTTTTTAGGTGCCAGATGTCTTCACTCGTATGTTGCAGCCGCACACCAAGCACTTCACCAATATTACAGAAAGTTCAAGCAAGGATGTAAGTTGGAAAATGTATTCAACATTTTTTTTGGCGAGTAAAATGCCATTTTAGTCCCTGAGGTTTGGCCACTTTTGCGACTTTCGTCCAAAGGTTTGTTTTTTTTTCATCTGGATCCAAAAGGTTTGAATTCTTGCCATTTTCATCCGAATCGTTAACTCTGTTCATTTTTTTACGTTAAGTCAGGGGCATTTTCGTCATTTTAGCTGTTTGTTTTGTTTATTTATATCAAAATGTCAAGATTAAATGACGGAAATACCCCTGACTTGTCGCTAAAATATGGATGGAGTTATCGAGTCGGATGAAAATGGCAAGATTTCAAACCTTTTGGATCCAGATGCGAAAAAACAAATCTTTGGACGAAAGTCGCAAAAGTGGCCTACCCTCAGGGACGTAAATGGCATTTTACTTCTTTTGGCGCACTAAGTTACACATAAAAATTTTGGAAAACGGGAAAAAAAACTGATGTATGGTCTACATTGCAACAGGGCATTACGGTTATCGAGTGTAAAAGAGGAGGTGATGTGTTTTCGGACAGTTATTCGAAATGGCTTCAAACAGTTGGCACTGATCCCGAAGCAATGCTTTTCAAGTTTGTACCGATTACTTCTCTTCTTAATGGCGTTCCCGGAAGTGGTTATATCAGCCACGCAATAAACCTATATTTACGCTGTAAGTTATTTAAACGTAATAATTATGTCGGTTAGAGTTTATGTTAACAGCACCGTTTTTTGTTAATCGTGCAGACAAGCCTGCTGTAGAAGACTTGCAATATTTCTTGGAGTTTCAAGTTCCTAGACAGTGGGCCCCTTTATTTTGTGAATTAACTCTTAGGCATCAAAGGAAAAAAACTTCGTGCCCTCGGCTTCAGTTTAGTTTCTTGGGTCCCAAGATATACGTCAGCACGACCCAGGTACGTTATATTCAAGTGGGTTAATGTGGAAGAGTTAACTAAAAAAAAGTGGGCCGAATGATCTGCACCCTTTTAAATCGCTTTATTAATATAACTTTAATTTTTTTTAATAATGTAGTTTTTGTAATCATATTTACCCCATTAATTGTTTATAGATTAAAGAAATGATTAAAAAATGTGTTTGCCTGATTTGACTAGGGGTTTAAAGGAGCCTAGCTGAGCTTAGGGCTTGCTCGAGATCGATTTATGTACATTTTTACTTATTTTTATATGTATTTATAATCAATCATTATAACATGATATATATTATTAAGTTATTTTTACAATAATAAAAAATATAAAGTAATTAATAATTATGTAATTTAGGGCTGCAAACGAACCGAACAAACACGAACAAGTCCTTGTTCGTGTTCGTTTGTTAAGAAATATATGTGTTCACGAACGCTTACTGAACAAGATTTTATGTTCGTGTTTGTTTGTTAAGGAAATGAACTTGTTCGTGTTCGTTTGTGTTTGTTTGTTAATTTTAGGCAACGAATGAAAACGAACGATGATGAACACAATTGAGCACAAACTAATGTTCATGAACACAAATGGTAACAAACGAACACAAACAAACGTTCATGAACAAAATATATAATACATCGACACTTATTAAATATTTTATTTGTCGGAATTTTGAAGTATTTAAATAAATTATAAAAGCTAAAAACACTAATGAACTATCGAACACAAACGAACACGTTACCGAACGTTCACGAACATAAATGAACGAACGCGCCCTCTGTTCATGTTTGTTCATTTAACTAAACGAACGGAATTTCTTGTTTGTGTTCGTTTGTTTAATAAACAAACGAACACAAACGAACTTCCCGCCAAACAGTCTCTATGTAATTATATATTCAATATATTGGATTAAATTATAAACTAATAGGTTCAATTAGGCTTACAAACCTCGTCAAGCTTGATATGTGAAGGTCAGGCTCGAGCTTGCATATTAAATGAGCTTGCTTATTAAGTAAGCTTCAATATGGGCTCAAGCTTGTTTAAGCCCGGCTCAATTCAATTTTTAGCGAGATGATCTCGAGTAGTTCACGAGCGGCTCAGCTTGTTTACATCCCTAGGTTTGATCCAAACTCTTATACTGTGTATTTTTTTCAGGTTACGTGTGATGAAAAACCAGTGATTGGTCTTCGTTTATTTTTGGAAGGCAAAAAAAGCAACCGATTAGCAATGCACGTACAACATCTCTCTAGTCTTCCAGATACCATAACACATGCACTTTCAAAGTCCACCACAACCCGTAGACAATCACAATGGCGGGGTTCTGATGAATACGAGACTCGCTCCCAAATTCTCGAACCAGTCAGATGGAAGCGGTTTTCAAACGTGTGCTCATCCGTAGTCGAACATGACCCAAACTGGCTAAACCAAGAACCAACAGGGGGCGTGTATATCGTAACCGGGGCCCAGCTCATCATCAAAGGAAAGTGGCCTAAAACGGTACTACACCTTCGGTTACTATTCACCCACCTGCCCAACTGCACCATTCGTAAGACTGAATGGGCTGGTGTACCGACAGTAGCTCGGAAATCTAGTATTTTTTCCAACCTAAGCTCGACCTTTAGTTTCACACAACGGTCAGTTGCTAATGCACAGAAGCAGCAGTCTGCAACAGTTAACTCGGGTGGGTTTACTGACAGCCCGCCAGTGCCATTCCGGTCCACAAAATTGCGTAACTTTGTGGACATGGATGAGGTTGCAATGGGGCCACACGACTTGCCAGGTCATTGGTTAGTGACTGCGGGTAAGTTGGTCATGGATGGTGGTAAGATTGGGTTGCATCTGAAGTTCGCGTTATTAGATTTTGCGCAAGAATAAGCGTGATTTTTTGTATATAAGAGTGTGTAAGAGGTTTGCCATTCCGGTTATTTTGTGGGTTTTTTTTTTCTTTAGAGCCTAATGCAAAATGAGTTAGATCGTTTATTTTACGAGTTTCAAATTGATCATCGGGCTAAATAAAATCCAGTTTTCATATGGTGGAACATAACACAAGTTCAACATTCAAACAAAATAAAGACAACATAGTTCATCATAACAAAGCACCAAAACAACATTATTAAACTCCATGCGATTACTCGGTTTTCCACGAGGACAAAGGTGGAGTGTCGACGTTCTTGTAACAATGCGCCAAAATCTGTTCAGGCATTCTATCACCCTTGAACGAAGCCATTGATTCAAGCTCGGCCATGTCCTGAGCTGTGAGTTTAACCGAAAGGGCTCCAAGGTTCTGGTTCAGGTTCGTGATCTTGGTTGTACCGGGGATTGGGCATACATCATCCCCTTGGTATAGGACCCATGCCAGTGCTAGTTGGGCCCGGGTGCATCCCTTTCTTTCGGCCATTTCGCTAACTCGCTCAAATACACGTTTGTTGTGGTCAAAGTTCTCGCCTTGTAGCCTCGGTAGAACCTAAGAAAGATGAAACCTAAGTTGTTAAATCCAAAAGCTATTATATAACAATAATTATTTAAATAATACATTTCTCCTGATTATATATTAGTTATCAACCAAATAAAAAAAATGCTAGGAAGAAGTGGTGGCCAACTGACCCAATTGCCCCTTTAGAGACTCTAATGGCCCAAAACTAGAAAGATTATAGAACATGGCTAAAAATAGTTACAATTTAGCCCAAAAATGAGAAGGCCCCATACATATCACAATGGGGCAAAAACATGATAAGGCACTTGGCCCACTCCCAAAATAATAACAAATGTATTATTGTTTCTTTAGCAAAATAATTACTATTTTTTCTTTACTTTGTGGAAATTATGAAATAAGAATATTAATCTGTCTGATTTTGGTATGAATCGTAAGACCGTAACCCAACCCGTTTATATTGTAACCTCTTGTACCCTAGATGAAATTTTTGGATCCACTACTAAACCCGCATAAAAATAAACTAGGTCCGGCAAGTTTGCCAAATGCACAAAAATAAGCACAAACCTTTCTATAGTCATCATCCGCCAGATTGTCCATCACCTTTGGACCCGATGCAAAGAATCCACTACCTAAAGGAGCAAAAGGTACGATCCCAATCCCTAGTTCTCTGCGAAAAAATAAACGGACAGGCGTAACATCATAATTGCTTGTTATTTCTACGGTGTGTCAATAATGAATAAGTTATCCGGGTTTATGTTTAAGTTATCCGGGTTTCGACCATCCAATAATGAATAATCAACACAAGATCGAAACCCAAAACTTCGCTATCCAATTTAAACCACCAAAATATAGGATTCACGTAAAATGAACCATATACAAATCTAAACTATTTGTTGTTCATATTGGAATTTTAAAATGAATTAATATGTGGGTTATGGACAAAAGCTTTAACATTAGACATTCACATGGTCTTCGAGTGAGCTCGATAAAAACTTTGTGTCTCACCAAAAACCAAAGTGAATCACCCGACACAAGTAACAAATAAGACAAATAGATGGGTCGGGCTATTCGGTTAACCAGAATATTGAACACCCTTAGTAATTTCTCATTTTCTTGATAATATTAGTAACTAACTAAAGCTAATTATGGGTTAATTACCTGCAAGTAGGAATAACCTCTTCTTCTACATCTCTAGTCCACAAAGACCACTCCAGCTGTACAGCTGTGATTGGATGAATAGCATGTGCTCTTCTGATGGTTGCTGGATTAGCCTCAGATAAACCAATGTATTTTATTTTACCTTCTTCAACAAGCTTTTTTAGCTCTCCCATCTGTTAAAAATATCATTTTCATTAAATATCACCTTAAAATCTTATATTTTCATTTAAACAATACTTAGCCATAGCACTCCATGTGTTTTTGATTTGAGACATAGTTTTCAAAACTAGACCGGTCGTGTTATCAGTTAACTGGTCAGACCGGAATAAAAAACGAGATCATGTCATAAATAGCATAAAACTAGATCTATGACAAAAACAAAATACTATATGTATTTGATGTGATTTTGCAACTTTGGACTTAATAAATAAACTAGAGAGTACTAAATTAATTTGAAAATGAGGTTTTAGAGGTAAAAAATAATATTAAAAATCTAAAAAATGGTAATCCAGACCAACTGTTAACCGGCCGATTCAAATGGAACAGGCTTATCCGGACCAGTTCCATGCCTGATTCCTGGGCCAACCCGTCCGATCAATCGGCCAGACCGGTTTTATAATCACTTGTCGAGATCACACATTGTGTTCTCCAATTAAACTAAACAATTGAATTTATCTTGGGAGTGGGATAAGACTTTGGGACCAATAGGTCCTGGGTTCGATTCCCACAATGGGGTTTTCCCATCTTTATTGGGTTTCCTACTGAATTGGTGTATAGACATTATGTCTAGTGGAGATGTATATGATCGGGTGGTTCCACTTGTGACACGATGATACTCCAGTGGTCCGTTAATGATCCGAATTACCGTTCAAAAGAAATTTGAATTTATCTCTCTTATTAAATGTTTCTCTCTCATATTAAATGATAATGATTTAAAAAAAATTAAACTAAACAATTAAATATCTAGAAATATGATACATCTTATTACAATATTTTATTGATAGTAACTAAACATAAGATTTCAACTATTGTCTTTTATGAAAAATTTTCAATCTTCATTATTTATTTTTTATAATTCTTAAAGTTTTATTATTTTCATTTTACAAATGTATGATAATATCCAACATATAAAATCTTCATTGAAAAACAATGCTTTTAATAGTTTGTATTTATTCAAACCATGTAATACATGAGTTTCCAACCTAGTATTTAATACACACGTATGTTTAAAAGCTAACACACTCAGATAAGTAAAATGAAAAACAAACCGTGATTTCGATTGGAACTTTTGGATCGATACGATGAGCATAGTACAAATCGATGTAATCAACACCAAGCCGCTTCAAACTCGCTTCACAACAAGCCCTAACGTACTCCGGTTCCCCATGGATTTGCAATTCACCATATCCCTCCCTAAATCTCAGCCCAAACTTGGTAGTAACTTGAACTTTCTCTCTAGCAACTCCCTTCAACGCCTGCACCATATCATTAATTACTTCACACAAATTAAATCAAATCCATAACCAAATCACAACGAAATTCTTCGGAAAGAACCAGAGCAGTGTCAAAAGAGGGTCTGCTGACCCCATTCATTGGAATGCATTGAATTTTTCAAATATAAAATTTGATAAAAAAAAAATTACAAGCACTCGCGAGTCGGTCACTGGAATTTATTATTTTTTTAAATATAAAATCTGTTCATTTAAACAAAAACATAAGTTGCGATTGTCCCCGGAGGAGAAAAAAGAACCTTATGATGACCCACAGACTAAAAAAAAGTTTTGGCTCTGCCAATGGCTACAAATCGATCACATGCAATTACAACAATTAGATTACCGGATGCAGGTTAAGGGGTATCCCAAATTTTATTTTATTTTGGGATCAGGGGTATCTTTTGTACAAAACCGAAAAAAAAATTATACTACGTAGACAGAGTTGGAGGGTATTTTTACACTACAAATACGGGGTTGAGCCGTAGCCCGTGCTACCCCTACTGTAACACTACCTCCGCCCCCGACTACCCTGGTCACCATAACTTATCAATCTTTTTAAACATCAAATCTAAATTTTTATTTGGGTAAATTACACTTTTCGTCCTTTATGTTTGTAATGGATAGCCTTTAACTTCAATAATTACACTAACAATCCTTTATTCGTAAAAACCATTACACCCTACGTCCTTTATGACGACCCGCAGACTAAAAAAAGAACCTTATGACGACCACAGACTAAAAAAAGATTCTGGTTCTGTCATTGGCTACAAATAACAAGAAAGTACAAACAATCGGATTACCTTGCCGATGAGGATTTCGTTGGTGTGAGGTCCATAGACATCAGAGGTATCGAGGTGAGTGACGCCGGAGTTAACAGCGTGATGGATGAGTTCGATCATCTCTTGTTCGGGTTTTGCAGGACCGTATGCATACGACATGCCCATGCAACCTAATCCGATCGCTGAAACCTCGAGTCCCTGTGATCCGAGCTTGATTCTCTTCATATCAGACATTTTTGGTGTGGTGTTTTTGTTGGTTTAAAACCCTTCCTTAAATATATAGGCTTAATGCAAAGATGTTTTGATGCTTGTTACAAGATTTTATTGGATGAATGTGATTATGTGAATTGAATGTAATTTAATGCCAAACGTCGTCGTTGATTGCATGTAGCATGCTTTTGGAGTGACTGGTATGAACAAACGACGTCGTTGAAGTTCAAAATTTGAACAAACGGTGGAACTTGAATTTATATGCTGAAATTAGTTTGACTTGATTTTCTAAAAAACTTTATACGAATCAAGCTTGAATATATATGTTTTATAAACCACAAACTAGTGGAATTCTTTTGCGTGTTGTAACAATAAATTCAGTTGGTATAAGTTTGGTTTATTACGTTCTCTATGTATAGTATTGGTACTCTGTATAGCAACAGGAAAAGAAAAACAAAGTCGTTATATGCCCATAAGGATATCAACACATGTATATAGATCGAAAACCATAAAAACTAATATGGGTAACTGTTCTAATAATACTGAATGAAATTGGTAACGATGTTGCTTAGTTGAAATCATTCAGTTCGTAACAGCATTGGTACGTTAATGGCCATCGCTATAGCTTAGGATAAAAACACTCTACTTTAAATACAACTATATTTTCAACATTGTTTGGTCGTAATCGGTTCAGCCTCGTATGCGAAGATAACTATCGGTTTTGTTTCAATTCTTACGGTACTTGCTCTCGCTATAACAACTGAAAGAGAAGAACTAAAAAATAAAATCAATCGAAAATCATGAAAACGAATACCGGTATCGGTTACGACCGATACCAATGTTGATTGAAAGGAATCAGTTTGCATCATCATGGTATCGGTACGAAACCGCCAGTCATATAGCTTACGATACCAAAAAATACTATATTCTGAATATAACTACGTTTGAAACTAAATTTATACCAGGATGTCGAGTAAAAAAACTAAAGACGTTCACGGTGGGCTTTCGGTTGGTATCACTTCGATTCATTATAGGCATTGTACAATATTGTGGTATCGATATTGGTGGTGCGACAACCACTGTTTTCACATCGTCTGTACGTGGCTTTTTCCATAGTTAAAAGTAGATATAAATGTAAACTGTTAAATAGAAATGATAATATTCTGAGTAGGACATCCAATGTTGTCTAAAAGAAATTTTTTTGATATTTCTAACTTGTAAACTATAAATGTAATAGTGATTTGTAACTCTTTATTATTACCTGCAATGCAATACATAATTATTTATTATTCATGTTTTTTATTGCATCAATTTTGATATCCAACCACGTGTAGTACACGGGTATATAATATATATGTTTGTGACACAGAAAGTAAGAGTGAGGGCCACATATGAGTTCTGGACATGGTTTGAGTCCACGGACCACACCTTTCGTACCTGGAGTTGGATTTCACCCACAACGCCACCTAGTCTGCCACCTTAACGTCAGATTTTCGTAGTGGCCGAGCTTAAATAAAAGTTCCGAGGGGGCGGAAAGTCATGAGACCCAATTTATATATTGTATAAATATTTAGGCAAAATAATTGGGAGAGGGGGGGGGGATCCATTATAATTATAAAATTTTCGGACGAAAAAAAAATTACACTTCTAACCGAAACATTCGGGGGAGGGGGGGGGGGATGCACCCCCGGGTTTCCACTAAGCTCCGTCCCTGGATTTCCAGACTTTCCACCTATGCATGCATTGTGCTTTTTTGTATCTTTTTATGTAAAAATATAAAGAGAAAACAATTAAAATTACAATAATTGTAGCTTGATACCACTATTCTTAGAACCAGTTCAAAAGGTTCGTATGAATGTCGTCTACTAAACATATTCCATTCAATCAATTTAAACATGTCAGTTATTAGTTGTTCTTGAAACTAGGGATGGGCAAATGGTACTAGGTATCGGTTCAGAACCGGTACCGAATTTACCGAACTGAGATGATTTTCGGTACCAATTCGGTAGACATATAACGTTTTCGGTACCGGTATTTACCGGTTTTTAACTTCAAATATCGAACTGTATCATACAGGGTATTTTCGGTACCAATACATGTACACATTTTTTTGGGATTTTTGGTACCAATATAGGTACATGTTTTTTTGGGATTTTTGATACTGGTATTTTCGGTAATGGTATCGGCTGATACCACATCCCTACTTGAAACCAAACAGGGTGACCGACAGGACATCAAAACTTTTTTACTTTTATTTTATTTTATTTTCTTTTAAATTCCATTTATTGATTCATTCATTACTATTGAAAGACTGAAAGTTAAATTGCATAAATATTGTTATAAAGTTTGATGTGTTACCACTGAATTGAAATACGTGAAGTAGTAAGATTTGCCTTTTTCACATTTAAATTTGAGTCATTGTACAATTATTACCATACTATAAATTTGTAACATGTTGGTACTTTAGTAACTTGTACTCTAAGATTATGGAGTTTTTTTTAAAAACAAGTTGAGTTTTCACTTTTAATCTAAATGTTTTCATTTCTTGCATTTTAACATCTTTGGTTTTATTTTTTTTAACACAATTTTTTTCTATCTTTTGCAATTTAACCCCAACATATTTTCATTTTCAACTTTGATCCCCGTATTTTCCATTTTTTGCAAATTTTTCGTTTTACGTTTCGTTCTCATTTTGCTAGTGAAAACGCCGCAACGTGCGTGTGGGTTTCAACATTTTTTCGTCTATTTTTTCCCGTTTGACAGGACTGTCACAACACGTCTATTTTTCCATCTTTGACAGGTTCGTCGCAATGCGCGTGGTCTTAGATCGACTTAGTTATTATTTTCTATTTTTACGTTTCAGTCTAATTTCTTCGCATTATCATGCCGCAACGGGCATGCGTGATTCAACGATTTTATATATGCTTTTCGTTCGGTGTTATTTTTTCCTTTTTGTTTATTTTGTTTTTACGAGCTTTTACGGTGTTGTTGGTTGCTGGTAGTTGTATAGAATTAGTGCTACTTGGCTCGGTTTATGCCCCCGCCGCAACGCGGGGGCACTTAATACTAGTTTTTATTCCATTAATTGCAAGTTATGTTAAATTATTTTGTAAATTGTGTATTGAAAATTGTACTTGGATGTAGCCATTTGTGTAATTTTGGTTTTCTATATAAATCCGCCATAAGCAAGCTTTTGGGATGACTTTTCAAAAGTTGTCGGTGATTCGTCGGAATTGCGTATTCGTGGTGGTCGTTTGTTGCAAATAAGATGATACGAACCAAGTCGTAATCAAATGATCCAAAGAAATTAGACGGAAGCCAGAAAGAACTTTAGAGAGAATTCAGACTCAATTCATAATTTTTCATTCCTAATCTAAATAAAAGCATACAGTGATATTTATAGCTATTACTAAAACAACTAAACCCACTACTCAAATAACTACCCATTACTTAGAAGTTACTAATAAACAAAGAAAATGTAGAGAACATGCAGGCAACGTGGCATTGTGGTGATGAAAAGAATTAGCACGTAACAATCCCGCCCTCTCGAAACATCCTTGTCCTCAAGGATAAACCGGAGTGAGACTTGGCGAGCACTATGGCGGACGCCACTCAGTTCTTCCGATGGCTTTAAAAAAAGTTGTAGCGAGGCACCAAGGTGGACGCCACTCAGTAACTTTTGATGTCTTGCATAATGCTTTAACTACGGACAAACCAACATCATGCACTCCATATGAGACTTCATAAATATTACTGGCCCCACCAATTTTTTTATTGGTCGTCAACCCTGATTTTTTTGAGCATGCGTGCAAGTCAGTTAGGATCCCACATTCATTGATAGTGATGCACAGTGACCCGTTTGAAAGGAAGACATTATCAAGAGTTTTTTACTGAAATGCTGCTGTTTTCAAAATGTTAATCACAAAATAATGCTGCTTTCAGAATTATTTCACAAATAAGGCCAGCGCCATTGCAAATGGCGAATTATTAACGGTCCTAGACTTGTGTAAGTGAATAATCAGAATGATCAGAATGTGTACGAGACCAATGATTGGGTGCAGGTACAATTGCTGTTAGTAATGGTGAAATTTTCAACTTACTGCACAAAATGTGTTGGGGAATTTTCAGAAAACGGATGATCAGAGAGGCGTGTAATCACTCTCAGATCAAATTATTTCGGTGGTTCGCCCGAATAATTCAATCGGATACAACTCTGATTTCGAGAAATTGAACCTGAGTATGTGTTTTGCGTGAATTGATTGAACCAGAGAATGTGACCAAAAAAAAAAAAAACTGTGTTTTCGAGTTTGGGGGGGGGGGGGGGGTTTGCAGATAACTGCCTCTGGCAGTTATCTTCTAATTTTTAATTAAAATTGCATTAAACATGCCTTAATTTTTGTCTAAAAAATTAGGTATTTTTCGACCCCAGCCAGGGGCTCTGCCCCTTGGACCCCGCCAGGGGCTGCCGCCCCTTGGACCCTGCTCCCAGGGGCGCTGCCCCCTTGGAACCCCCGTATAGTACGGGCTCCGCCCGTACACTTCGAATAATAATAACTCAAACAAGCGTGCACTCCCGCACCTCCTAACTTGCTTGATGTGTATTATTATTCGCTTTGATCACCAAGTCAATCCCCGATTACACTAAAATATCTAACATTCCTCCCCCATTTTAGCGTAATCCTTGATTAACTTAAACAAGTTCACAACAAATCAAACTTATGCATAAATGAAATATCGCGACGATTGAATTTCACATTAGTATATTACACATTCCAAATATTCGAATATAGGGGTGTCGCTAAGGATTGAACCCTTTCTATTCAGTGAATACATGAAGATAATATACACACAAGTTTACATACTCTAATGTTCTTTCTTGACACTATTTTTACTAGCCTGTGTCCCATCCTTCAATGAACATATCAAAGCCAAGTCCTAGCTTCTTGAAGCGGCTAAACTTCATGCTCATATAGGTAGTTCTTTATTCTTGCACCTGCATATGCAATTTTTCAAAGAACTATTAATAAGAAAACCTTCAACCTCCTTTAACTTGCAGGTCTGAACACATACCTTGGGATGATGCTACTAATGTGTTCCAATTTCTAGATGTTAAGCTTTCCACATTGAATTCAGCACCTAACGTCATATTAGGTGGGAATTGGGTATCTTAACACGAGAAATCTCAGGTGGACTTTAATCCCATCCCTACAGCCGCCTTGTGCACAAGATCTCTACATAACTCTTTGGTTAAGTGGTCGGCTAAATTCTGTTGAGTTCTCACAAACTCCACCGATATCACCCCTTGCGTGATGAGCTCACGAATCATGCTGTGTCTAACACCTAAGTGTCTAGACTTCCCGTTATACACTTGGCTATATGCCTTAGCCAAGGTAGCAGCACTATCACATCTAATAGATATAGGTGATATAGGTTTAGGCCACAATGGAATTTCATAAATCAAGTTTCTTAGCCACTCAGCTTCTTTGCCAGCTGCGGCTAATGCTACAAACTCAGACTCCATTGTTGAATCAGTTATGCAAGTCTGTTTCTTAGATGCCCAAGATATGGCACCTCCTCCGAGCAGAAAAGTCCATCCACTCGTGGAAGAATGATCTTCCTTGTTTTTAATCCAGCTTGCATCTGAATAACCTTCTAAAACCGAAGGAAATCCAGTATACGTCAAACCATATTTCATGGTTCCTTTCAAGTACCTAAATACTCGATTCATTGCTTGCCAATGACTTGCACCTGGATTGCTAGTATACCTACTAAGCTTTCCAACAGCATAAGCTATATCCGGTCTAGTGCTAATCATGGCGTACATGAGAGATCCAATGGCCCTTGAATATTCAAGTTGGCTTACAGCTGCACCTTCATTAGGTGAGAGCTTAAAAGCAGGATCCATTGGAGTGCTAACCGGAGAACTATCATGAAAATTGAACTTTTTCAATATCTTCTCAATATAATGAGATTGAGAGATAGATATGCCATTGTTCTCCCTTTTGATCCTTATACCAAGGATCACTTCCGCCTCCCCCAAGTCTTTCATATCAAAACAAGATGACAAAAATTTCTTTGTTTTATCAACTTGATCCTGGTCAGTACCGAAGATCAACATGTCATCTATATATAGACAAATTATGACTCCTTTCCTAGAATCATCAAATTTGCTATATACACACTTGTCTGCTTGGTTTAATACAAAACCATTAGACAAAACCACTTCATCAAACTTTTGATGCCACTGTTTTGGTGCTTGCTTTAAGCCATATAATGACTTAACTAGCTTACACACCTTATGCTCATTGCCAGGCATAACAAAACCCTATGGTTGTTTCATATATATCTCCTCATCCAAATCACCATTAAGGAAAGCAGTTTTCACATCCATTTGGTGAATTACAAGATTGTGTATTGCAGCCAAGGCAACCAACAATCTAATAGTGGATATTCTTGCTACAGGAGCATATGTATCAAAGTAGTCAATTCCTTCTTTTTGTCTAAAGCCTTGGATAACCAATCGGGCTTTAAACTTTTCAATTGAACCATCTACTTTCATCTTCTTCTTGAAGATCCATTTACAACCAAGTGGTTTACACCCAGGGGGTAGATCAGACAGTTTCAAAGTATTATTCTGCATAATAGAGTCCATCTCATCATTTATAGCTTCTTTCCAGAAAGCTACATCTCGAGATGCCATGGCTTCACTATAGGTTTTAGGATCTTCCTCAATATTGAAGCAATATTGATATTGAATTTTAATTTCATCTCTAGATCCTTCAACCAAATATAGCTGAAAATCATCACCAAATGATTTAGCTTTTCTTGCTCTACCACTCCTCCTAAATTCCGGAGGAGTATCAATCACTTGATCAGCCACGTGAGAGTTACTAGAGCTTGGAACCATGTCTCTAGGCCTAGGCATTGAAGAGAATCTATTCTCATCATACTCTGCAGTTCTTGCCTCAATAACCGTATGCACTGACACGTAGTCATTTGGTTCTATAACATAGAACCTATGAGTAAATGAATGCTCCGCATACCCAATGAAAATGCAGTCTATACCTCTTTCCCCTATGTTTCTTATTTTAGGATCAGTGAGCCTCACCACGGCTCTACAACCCCAAACTCTCAGCTTATGCAGCTCAGGTGGTTTTTTATACCAAAGCTCAAAAGGGGTGTTCTTGTTCCGTTTATTTGGAACCCTATTTAGCAAATAGCAGGCTGTCAACATAGCCTCACCCCAAAAGCCCTCACTTAGGCCCGAATAGGACAACATGGTATTAACCATTTCCTTTAAAGTCCTATTTTTCCTTTCCGCCACACCATTTTGTTCCGGTGTGTAAGGAGCTGTGGTATGGTGTATAATTCCAGTAGATTGGAAATACACCGGATCAAAATACTCACCACCTCTGTCCGTATGTAGGGTTTTGATCAACCCACTCCGATGAAGCTCTACTTCTTGTTTATAAATCTTAAACTTTTCAAGAGCTTCATCCTTAGCATGCAACAAATAAACGTAACAAAATCTAGTAGCATCATCTATAAATGTTACTACATACTTTTTATTACCTAGAGATGGTGTAGCATGAAAATCACATAGATCACTATGTATCAAATCTAACACTTTAGTTTCCCTATGAACATGTTGCATGAAAGGCTTTTTGGTTATCTTATTCAACTTGCAAACATGGCATTTATCATTGTTTATGTTAATAGGCGGAATTAAGCTCATTTTAGACATTTCTTTAACTCTTTTATAATGTACATGTCCTAGTCTAGCATGCCATAATTCCGATTCTGTCAAGTTGTTTCTACTACTAGTTGAAGCTATGCAGTTTGCATTACTAGTTGAAGGTACATCATTAACATTACTAGTTGAAGCAACACAAACAGATTCATTCATAAACGAGACATCAACATTCAACATAAACATACCATTACATAGATAACCAAAACCAACAGAGGTACCATGTATTGACAAGATATACTTGTCACTTTCCAATACTTGTTTGTACCCACAATTATTCAACACAATGCCACTTAACAGATTCTTTCGAATTCCGGGCACATACAAAACATTGTTCAAAAGTAAACATTTTCCAGAAGTAAAAACAAGATTCACAGTTCCTATTCCCTTGATTGGTTCAGTTGCAACGTTCCCCATCTTGATGATAGATCCGTCTTCGATTGGTTGGAAGTCTTTAAACCAACGAAGATCCTTGCATACATGACTCGTTGCACCCGAATCAACCCACCAAGCAATGTCATCATCCTGCACATAAAATGCCTCAGAAATTAGTGACACATAATTCTGAACCGAATTATTAAGTTGTACTAAATTCTGACCTTGCTTGCCCGGGTCCTTGGACCCGCCAGAACCATCCTCGTTCTTGTTCTTTGAACCGGAATTCTTGTTATTCTTCATCATTTTACAGTCCCTCTTAAAGTGACCAACCTTACCACATTTCCAGCAAGGGTAATTCGGCTTTTTGTTTGAACCCGAATTGGTGTTTCCTTGAAACTTTCGTTTTCCTTTGAACTTACTGTTTCCTTTGGATGATTCACCAGTTTCAACCATGTTCACAGAACTTGAACCAGCCCGTTTCTTATCATCATTGACCAACACATTCTCCTGTGCTCTCAAGCCTTCTTCAATTCTGAAGTGGCTTCCAAGTTCAACCAAAGTTAACTCTCCTTTCTGATGTTTCAGATTATGTTTAACATCTCTCCAGGAAGGAGGTAACTTGTCAATGATACTCGAAACAGAGATGGATTCATCCATCTTCATATCATGTTGGGCAAACTGCCCCAGAATTCGTAACAATTCATGATATTGTTCCATCACAGGCCGTTCATCAACCATTCTGTAATTATTAAAATTACTGACAAGAAACTTCTTACTAGAAGAATCTTCTGCCATGTATTTGGCTTCCAACGTGTCCCACAGTAACTTTGCAGTTTCAACATTTTGATAAACATCAAATAAGGGATCAGACATACCGTTCAGGATGTGGCCAAGACATATATAATTGTCGTTCTCCCACTTCGACCTCTTCCTGGTTTGCTCCAGATTTCCCTCCTCCTGTATCTCTGGGATTGGAGTAGTCAACACGTACACAACCTTCAACGAAGTCAGAAGAAAATGCATCTTCTTCTGCCATCTTCGGAAGTCCACCCCTTCGAACTTCTCCAGTTTGTTCTCTTTGATTGTCATATCCTTCATCGATCCGCTTGCCATCATCACAGAAAATAATTTGATCTTTGTTGGGGAATTTTCAGAAAACGGATGATCAGAGAGGCGTGTAATCACTCTCAGATCAAATTATTTCGGTGGTTCGCCCGAATAATTCAATCGGATACAACTCTGATTTCGAGAAATTGAACCTGAGTATGTGTTTTGCGTGAATTGATTGAACCAGAGAATGTGACCAAAAAAAAAAAACTGTGTTTTCGAGTTTGGGGGGGGGGGGGTTTGCAGATAACTGCCTCTGGCAGTTATCGACCCCAGCCAGGGGCTCTGCCCCTTGGACCCCGCCAGGGGCTGCCGCCCCTTGGACCCTGCTCCCAGTGGCGCTGCCCCCGGACCCCCGCCAAGGGGGCGCTGCCCCCTTGGAACCCCCGTATAGTACGGGCTCCGCCCGTACACTTCGAATAATAATAACTCAAACAAGCGTGCACTCCCGCACCTCCTAACTTGCTTGATGTGTATTATTATTCGCTTTGATCACCAAGTCAATCCCCGATTACACTAAAATATCTAACAAAATGCCATTTGAAATGGCGAATTCTGCCATTTTCTGCACAAATGCCATTTGAAATGGCGAAATCTTCCATTTTTCTGCACAATTGCCATTTAATATGGCGAAAAGTTCCCTTTTCTGCAGAATAGCCATTGTAATTGGCGAAATATGCTATTTTTTTGCACAATTGCCATTTAAAATGGCGAAAGGTTCTGATGTAAAGTCCTTTTATAATTGAAAAATGTTAAAGTATATAGGTTCTGCACATAAAGCCATTAATAATGGCGAAAGCTTAAAAGTTTCTGATGTAAAGTCCTTTATAATTGCAAAATGTTAAAAGTTCTGAACATATTTCCAATTAAAACTATGGGGTATGGGGCGGGGTTGGAGCGTGGGATGGGTACAAACGCCCAAGTCACCACCCCGGGTGGGCTTGGGTTTCGGCGGGGCCCCTTGGGCGGAGGTTTCAGCCCGGGCGTTGGGCAGGCCTAGCGGTCTTCCATGGCCGGCTCTCATTGGCTAGGTTGGCTAGGCTAGGTGGCTAGGATTTAAATTTAAAAAATAACCATTTGGCCAAGTCAAACGGATACCCCAACTACTATAAAACCCCCCACCACATGTCCACATCGCTACCCCAACCCTTCACTCCACCTACCCGAGCCCGCTACCCATACTTGAAAAATGGCCACATGGACGCACGAGGAAGAGATAGCACTTGTAACGAGCGTCGTGGACGCGATGAAGGGCCGCCAACCCGGTGAGACCCGTTACTGGCCGGAAGCTTTCGCTAGCTACCGGCACAACATGGGGAACGGCCAGCACAATCTAAACGCGTGCCAACACCAGTGGAGCGAACTACGACCGAAGCTCGATCGTTTTAAAGCCTACTACGACAGCGTCCCGGGCGGTGATATAAGTCACGAAGACCGGGTGGCGGTGGCCAACATCGAGTTCCGGGGCAAGGAGCGGAAGCCGTTTGACAAGCTCGCCCTGTTCGAAATCTACCTAACACTTAATTAGGGGTTTTTTTATATGTCTAATTATGTTTTTTTTAGATTTGTAATCCTTGTTTTTTTTTTTGTAGGATTTTGTAATTTTTAGGAACTTTTAATAATAATTTTAGGGTTTTTTTAATTTTTTTAATTTTGTGTGTATTTTTATAATAATTGAAAAAAAACATGTGGCCAACCCACGCGGGCTAACCACGCCCCGCCATACCGACCCAAAATGCACATGACCAGCGGTGCCCCTCAAAGTCTACGTGTCAACCCATGCCCCAAACCCCCGCCCCACCATACCCCACGGTCTAAAAACAACATATCTCTTGTAGATAACAATTATGTCTTGTAGCATCTAATATTGAATTGTGAAGAGGTTTCGTAATTATAAGAAATGATTCAAAAATTTCGCCATTTTGAATGGCAAATGTCAGGCTTAATAAAAAATCGCCACTTTGAATGGCTAAGCATGCAGAATTTAAAATTTTTCGCCATTCCAAGTGGCTTTTTGCTGCGTTTCATCCTTTTCAAGATGATTGGTTCTTACACATTTCTGATTATTCTCTTACACAACCTAGCTCCTTTAAAATTTCGCCATTTATAATGGCTATGGCATTATTTGTGAATCATTTTTCAAACACGCATTCGTTGTGATCATGATTTTGAAAACAGCACTATAACAGCAAAAAACTCCATTATCAACCTTTGTAGCAAACTCCATTTTGGCTTCACCAACAATACTGTGTAATATTTCATAACTTTCTAATGCCTTCAGATTTTTAGACCCATAATCCGTTGGCTCATTTTCCCCTTTATGCACCTCTGCAACAAAGCTTGATGAAGACGACATGAAACTTCTTATTGGAGCAGATGGCGCCGGTGATGTGGCGGAAGCTGGTGGTGGTGTCGTAGATGAGGCGGTGGGTGATGCGACGGAAACCGGTGGTAGCACGAGAGCGGTAACTGGTGGTGTTGTTATTGCGGAAGCGGGTGATGGTGGTTCGTGAGCGGAAGTTGGCGGTGGTGTTTTAAGAATATCGATCATCCTTTGAAGACTTAACTGGATTTGATCCAACAACTCTTCATAGGTTAGATTTTGAGCAGCCATAGGTCCGAAGGGGATCACGGCGGCTCTGATACCAATTGATACGAACCAAGTCGTAATCAAATGATCCAAAGAAATTAGACGGAAGCCAGAAAGAACTTTAGAGAGAATTCAGACTCAATTCATAATTTTTCATTCCTAATCTAAATAAAAGCATATAGTCATATTTATAGCTATTACTAAAACAACTAAACCCACTACTCAAATAACTACCCATTACTTAGAAGTTACTAATAAACAAATAAAATGTAGATAACATGCAGGCAACGTGGCATTGTGGTGATGAAAAGAATTAGCACGTAACATAAGATTACTCACCATTATACTTTCAATGGGTTTTTCTCAGAGTACTAAGAGCATCCACAATAAGAACCATTAAAAACACCTAAAAATATGTCGAGTCAGCTGCCACATCAGAAAAACACTCACCCTTCAAAAACATAAAAAACCCACCCAATAAGAAAACACAAAAACACTTAAAAACATTGCCACATCATCACCACCTTTTACATTTAATTTTAATTACCTATCTTTTTCTTTCAATAAAATATTTAAGAATTCTTTAAATTATTTTGATGGATAAAAATTTAAAATTTAATATTTGAAAATTTTAATTTATTTTTAGTTATCAGTTTTTTACTTTAATAAAAAAATATAAGAAATATTTAGATACTTTTATGGAGCGAACATTATAAAATTTGAAATTTAAAAACATTTCGAAAGTTAAAACATTATATTAAACATTACAATAGTTAAAATTACACAAACTAAACATTACAATAATTAAAATTACAAACTAACCCTTACAATAATTAAAATTACACAAATTAAACATTATAATAATAAAACATTACATAAATTAAACTTGTTCCTTAAGAGACCATATATGTTCCACCAAATCGGCACGAAGTGCATGATGAGCCTCTTCATTACGTAAATCTTTGAACCTCTGCAAGTATTGTTCAAATGCTGCTGGGGCTCCATGTTCGTAAGTTGGCGGTACATCTTCATCATCATCAGGCGACCAATTACTTATAGCATAGCCTTCATCCTCTACAATCATATTATGCATTATAATGCATGCATACATGATATCACTTATTTGTTGCAAGCTCCAAGCTCTTGCAGGACCACGTACGATTGCCCATCGAGCTTGGAGAACACCAAAAGCTCTCTCGACATCTTTTCTTGCAGACTCGTGTCGTTTTTTATATTCCTTCATTTTGTCACCTTGTGGATATGTAAAGCTTTTCACTAATGTAGCCCATTCTGGATATATACCATCTGCAAGATAGTATCCTTTTGTATACGAAGTACCATTAACTGTAAAGTTACATGGAAGATCGTTACCTTGTAAGACTTGGTTGAATACTGAAGATTGATTCAGCAAATTGATGTCGTTATTAGAGCCCGCTACTTCAAAATATGCATGCCAAATCCAAAGGTCATAAGATGCAACTGCCTCTAGCATAATAGTGGGATATCCATGGTCACCTTGTGTGTACTGACCTTTCCATGCAACTGGACAATTTTTCCAAGCCCAATGCATACAATCAATGCTTCCTAGCATTCCAGGAAACCCGTGCTTGGTTGAATGTGCTTCCAGTAGACGTTCTATGTCGGAAGAGTTTGGCCTTCTTAGATATTGTTCTGAGAAAACCTCAATAACACATCTACAAAAATTTTGAAGGCATTCAGCAGCAGTTGTTTCACCTATCCTTATGTAATCATCATGCAGGTCACCTGTTGTGCCATATGCCAATTGATGTATGGCACATGTGCATTTTTTGTGTGGCGAAAGGCCTTTTCTACCAGAACAATCATATCTTTGAGTAAAGTAGGGAGAATGTTGGGAAATACCTTCGAGAATTCGGTTGAAAAGTTTCGTACTCATCCGAAACCTTCGTCTAAAATAATTTTCAGGGTACACCGGCTGTGGAGAAAAGTAGTCTTTCCAAATACGAGCATCCCCCTCTTCATGATTCCTCAATATAGTTCTACGTTTTCTTGTTGTCCTTTGAAAACTTTCAGCAGCATGTGCCTCCAAAATTTCCGCATACATTTTTTCCACACTATCATCCATCAATTCATGCAACGCTTTATTGGCTAAATCCATAAATGGCGAAGCGGGAGGTGATGCATACGGACTTTCATTATCACTAGAACTCATTTTTATGTGAGAATTGGAAACAATGAGAGAAAGATGAAAGTTGGGAAGAAGTAAGGTGTGGAGTACGTGAAAGGTGAGTGATTGTATTTATAGTGAAAGTATAGCCGTTTGGAGAGGGAATTTTTGAAATTTTAAAATTCAAAACGGGAATATTCTAACGGCTATATTTTGAATTTAAATTCCAACGGCTATATTTAGTTGGAGGAAAAAATTGAAATTTCAAAATTAAGTAAATAAATTTAAAAATAATTAGTTGGAGGGAATTTTTGAAATTTTGAAATTCAAACGTTACATCGACTTTTCACATTCCATCCTTACATCAAATTTTGAAACTCAAACGTCATATAAATTGAAATTACAATAACTAAACATAATAATTAGAATTACAATAATTAAACTACCTAAATACCATACTTTGCCCTAATTTTCTCACAACAAATTTTATGTATTGCGAGTTGCTCGGGAGTCATTAAGCTTGTATCCTTAAAAAGGATTTCATATTCACGCAGTTCGTTCTCTTTGCGTTTGACGTCGACATATTCACGCATTTGGGTTTTGATATCATCATAGGTAGATATCTTAAGGTCACTAAAGTGTTGAAAGCGTTCCATGGCCTCTTCAGTTTTTGATGACCCATCCTTATTCTTACATTTAGCCTTTTTAGCCTTAGCCATTGCTTTGGCCTTCTTTGTGCCGATAGGGCAAGGAAGCTCTTCCACATTGAAGTTATAATCCTCAACCGACACATCATTATCATCGTTGAGGTCAAAGGTGTTAGCATCAGATGAGATATTTTCAAAAGATCTTTTGCTGCTATGGCTTTGGCTTCCCTCCATGCATGTTTGTTCCTTCCATTTAGGCTGGTCTCTTAAAATCTCTCAAACATGAAGGTACATAAACTGCGAGGCTGGGGTTGGTTCTTTCCCTTTACTCCATACTACTTGGTACATTTCACGGGCACGATTAAGTAACACGCCATCAGAACAACCACTTATTTTTTGGCCCAATAGTTGATTGTAGATGTTGTTAAAAGATGTCACCTTTGGTCTTATCATATGCCAGTGTAAGGACTCTCAAAATTTTCCTAAAAATACCCGTAAGTGAAAACCCGGAACCCTGAAACCTTACCTTACATCAAAAATCAAGAAAAAACGAAACTTATAGGTTTCAGGCGGGCCGCGTAAGAGACAAGCTTGTCTTACGCGGGCCGCGTCAAACATGGGTTGACCAGATAAGCATAACCGGGCCACGTATCAACCACCTGTCAAACCTAAGCCATGACCATGCAAACCTATACGTAGACTGGGCGGCCACGCGGGCCGCGTAAGATATATGGGGTCGTTTACGCAGGCCGCGTGAGGCCTTAAATTCACCTATAAATAGCTTGCATCAGGGACTTTCATTCTGTGTCGAAACAAACTTTCAAAAATGAAAGTATTATACTCTGAAGTCGAAATTTCACTTATAATAGCGAGGCGCTGCTCCGATACCGGGTATTAACTCGATCGCTGCTATGATTCAATGTCCGATCGATTGAACTATCCAATGGATGTTTAAGTGCTGCCCACATTAGGGTTTATGCTTTGTCATTCGTCATTAATATGATGGATGTTTAAGTATCGCACTTTGTCATTCGTTGTGAAGGTTTTAATCTCGTGAGTTATCGTAAATGCTGTATTAGTTACTAACCGAGTTCGTGTGCATGTTATTAAATTTAGGTTAAAAGGCTAATCAGTAGGCTAAGCTCTGCTCATATAAATCTGCAATGTGAGTCATTCTCTTTTTATCAAAGTGCTTTATAAATTCTTAAATGCTTTCAAAGTTATAATTACAGGGATTAAGTCTTTGTAGTCACCAAATTACAGCCGGTATGTGGGGTTTTGTATACATTACTTGATAAACTTCACCATTGGACAACGGGGTAGCCAAGGGGTGATATGACCATAGTCACAGACACCATCGGGCTAAGAGGCTACCGATGAATGTCGAGTGACAAATACCGTGGGTAGTTGGTTGATATCAGGAAACATTGTAATCGCTCTTAATACTGTAAATTATAACAAACGAGTCGTTTTAGTAAAAAGAATGATTCACCAGTATTTCCCGCTGACAAAACCTTTTTCAAACATGTTTTAGGTGATCTAGTGTGATCCAGGAAAAGTACCGCGAAGCACTACAAAGCTTAAGGAAGTGGCTCAGTATAAAATAAAGAAACATGTTTTGAAAAATAAAGATTTCTTAGTGAAATCATATGATTGTAAATTACGGGGTTTTGTCCCGAGTTGTGAAATAAAATAATCGGGAAATTTGCAGTTTTAAAAAGATTCTGAAGAAATCTTCCGCTGTTAAATAAATACCACAGGATTTTCTGTCCCACGGCTCCTGAAACGGGTTAAACCGGGTTGGGGGTCGTGACAGAAAAATGTGGTATCAGAGCCACTGATTTAAGTCAATTAAGTATTTAGAAAATACTTAATTTTACTGATTGCCATTTTGTGATTATGTGTTTTATTAATTGAATATTTGTGTACAGTATGGGTAAGCAAAAGCTTTCAAACATCTATCTTAAATTAGATAGGTCATCCAATGAGAAGGGAAGTTCATCCCAAACAAAATCCTCAAATCACTCTGTAATTCCTGATGAAGGGATATTTGTCCGAAAGGCACAATATGAGGAACCACTTTCTCCTAATAAAAGAAGTCTGATTATTAGGAAAAGTCAGGAGAAATTAAAGAAATTACAACCAAAAGAAAAGAGAGTTAATCAGAAAACCCAAGAATTAGGCAGTAACCCACCATGGGAAGACAAGTTAGATGAAAAATGGACAGATCTTTATATGCTAGCCACGGTAGCAGTAAATGCAAATCTTTAAATATGTTGATTCAAGTTTTAGCACTCTTATTACCTACAAGCCAGAAACCTTATCCAGTAAATAAATAAATTTACAAATAAACCCTAATGTGTTTTAATTTTTCAGTTGTTTTTGTATTAAATTAATCACATGGTATGCAATAATATTTAAAGGTTATTTATGAAAATTTGGTATAAAATTTTTAACTTAGCAATTTTTGTGTATTTTGTGCTAAACAGTATGAATGATTTGTCTGAAGCCCTTCACAATCTAAATCTCTCTCCGGTAAAAATAGAGGTTTCCAAAGTTTTCAATAGGTATATACCAGACATAGAAGAACCTATGGAATTCAATGCTCCACCTCCGGAGAAACCCAAGCCCAAGAAAAGGAGGAGATTTGTGGGATGGAGGCATGTGCGCAGGAGGAAACCCACAACCAGGAAAATTCCCAAAATAGAAAATCCCTTAGATAAAGGAAAAGGAATTGAAGCCGGGGAAGGTTCTAGACAGATGGAAATGCAGTTTGAGGAATATTCTAGGCAAATGGAAATGGAGTTTGGAGAAGGTTCTAGGCAAACCAAGATAGAAATTGGGGAAAGCTCTAGACAGATTGAGGAGTTACCATTTCAGGAGGAATTAGATCAAGCATTGGCAAGCTGTGATGTCATCAGGCCTATTAATAATAATCTATACCCTTATCCTGCTGAAACACAATTACCAATGAACTTGGAACCAGCAATCCCAGAACCTATAATCCACACCCAACCGTTAGGAATGGACGAGTGGTGGACCAATGATTGGCAGTTCCAAAACCTGCTCAACAGTCCTTATTCCTTTCTTCCTCAGTTCGACCCAAAACCTATACCAAATCCACCCATGAGTAATGAAAATTTAGCTGAACTCCGCCACTTTGGCGAGGAGCTAATGGATGCATGAAATAGGATCAGGGAGGTAGGAGAACAGATCTCCTGGAAATATGACGAGAAGGAACGTCGTTACTGAAATACCAACTGACGAAAGGATAATGGGTTTGTGAAACTGTGGTTGTAAAATAAATAAGTAGAATATAGTCTGTAAAATAACCTAAAATAAAACTTTGTAAGATAAAGGTGTGTATGGACGCATATTATAAAATATATAAAAATGGGAATCGAGAAATCGATAGTTTTGTCTATATGGGTGTTGTGAAATTGGTATGATTGTTTTGTGAATAATTGTTATTTATTCGATACTAATAAATTATATATATTAATTATCAGATGGAAAACGCTAATAATGAACCAGTTAACGAGGTTAATCAATCTGAGCAACACCCGGGGGATCAATATATGACTAGGCAAGATATAGAAAATATCGTTGCTCAAGGGATAGCCAATGCTATTCCAGCAATAATTGCTGCTGCACAGAAACCTGCTGAACCTCAACAAATTATTCCTAGCAAACGTATTTCTGAAGATAACTTCAGTAATAGCATAAATGGAGGTGGTAATCATCACGATGATGATCCACTACAAGCTCCGCCCCCTAAGAAAATGAAAGCTGCAACACCTGGTTGCACTTACAAGGAATTTCTTGCTTGTAAACCCGCTGAATTTGCAGGCAATGAAGGAGCGACTGCGGCACTGCGTTGGTTAGAGAAAACTGAGGCAGTAATCACAATAAGTAAATGTGACAAGGACGACAAGGTTATGTACGCGTCAAATCTTTTCAAAGAAGGGGCGCTAGAATGGTGGAACACGGTGTTACAAGCAAAAGGAAGGATGATGGCGTATGCCATAAACTGGGAAGAATTTAAAAGTCTTGTAGAAAGAAAATTCTGTCCCGAATATGAAAAAGATCAAATGGCAAATAAGTTCCTAAACCATCGAATGATGGGTGTAGATTGTCGAGGGTATACTTCGACATTCTTTGAATATGCTAGAGTGGTACCAACACTGGCTTCGCCAGAACCGGTACTCATTTCTCGCTATATTTGGGGACTGATTAGTGAAATCCGTAACATCGTTAAAGCTGCGAGACCTCGTACTATTGACGATGCGGTGGAATTAGCTAATACCCTAACTGATGAGCTGGTACGCACAAGAGATGAAAACAGGAAAAAGGAACTGGCTCAGAAAATTTCCCAAGGAGTTCATATGGGTAATAGTAGTAACTTCAAGAAAAGAGGAACAGGGCAATCTTCAACTTCACCGTTCTCCAGGAATTGCAAAAAGAAACATTATGGAAGATGTAATGTGACCTGCAACTTTTGCAAAGCCATAGGACATCATGAAGAAGATTGCAGAAAGAAAACAAGAATCTGCTTTAACTGTGGTGAAGCAGGACATTTCAAAACAGAATGTCCTAAATTGGTCAAACCAGCAGACAACAAAGCCAAGACCGCCGATGGAGCTACTAAAAAGAATGTCAGAGCATTCCAGCTGACCACTCAAGAAGCAGAACTCATTCCAGATGTGATAGCTGGTACGTTCTTAGTTCACAACATATATGCAAAAGTATTATTTGACTCTGGTGCAAACCAAAGTTTTATCAATACTTCATTCTGCCAAGCTCTTAATTTACCCTTAACCAACCTTAGGCAAATTTTTACAGTCGAAACGGCAGATGGGAATTCAGTTAGTATAGATAAGGTCTTGCAAAAAGAAAATATAGAACTTTCAGGTCATAAATTTCATGCAAACTTATTACCAATGAATTTAGCTGGGTTCGATGTTGTGTTAGGAATGGATTGGTTAGTAGCCAACCATGCTCGAATCCTTTGTGATAAGAATTCCATAGAAATTCAGGCACCCACCGGAGAAGTAATCATGATTACAGGGGATAAACCACGGAAACCCATGAAGTTCATATCAGTAATGAAAGTTGCTAGTTATGAACGAAAGCAAGGAATAGTATATATGATTTCAGTAATCATTAATACTAAGGGTAAAGAACTTAAGGAGATTCATGTAGTCTCGGAATACCCAGATGTATTCCCAGAAGAGTTACCAGGATTACCACCCGACAGGGAGGTAGAATTTAGGATTCATCTAATTCCAGGAACTACACTGATAGCCAAGGCACCTTATCGGTTAGCACCCACAGAAATGTTAGAACTGAAAAAGCAATTAGATGAATTACTAAGTAAAGGTTTCATACAACCTAGTTCATCCCCGTGGGGAGCACCGGTGTTGTTTGTAAAGAAAAAGGATGGTTCGATGAGAAGGTGTATTGATTATAGAGAATTGAATAAGGTTACAATTAAGAATCGATACCCATTACCTAGGATTGATGATCTTTTTGATCAACTTCAAGGAGCAAGATATTTTTCTAAGATAGATTTACGCTCCGGATATCATCAATTGAAGGTACAAGAAGAAGACATACCTAAAACTGCTTTCAGAACTAGGTATGGTCACTACGAGTTTACAGTCATGCCCTTCGGATTAACGAATGCACCTGCCGCATTCATGGACATGATGAATAGAATCTGTAAACCGTATTTGGATAAATTTGTAATTGTTTTTATTGACGATATACTTATTTATTAAAAAAGTCAGGACGAACATTGTCAGCACTTGCATGCACTCTTAACTTTGTTAAGAAAAGAAAAGCTTTACGCCAAATTCTCGAAGTGTGAATTTTGGTTGCAAGAAGTGCAATTCCTAGGACACATGGTGAATCACGAAGGTATTCATGTAGATCCTGCTAAGATAGAGGCAATTACCAAATGGAAGGTTCCGCAATCCGCAATGGAAATTAGAAGTTTTATAGGTTTAGCCGGATACTATAGACGGTTTATTAAGGATTTTTCCAAGATAGCTGTACCATTAACTAAGCTAACCTGTAGAGCAGTTAAGTTTGAATGGGGACCTAAGCAAGAAGAAGCTTTTAGGATTCTAAAGCAAAAGTTAACAAATGCTCCAATTCTAGCTTTGCCAGAAGGAACGAAAGATTTCGAAGTATATTGTGATACTTCAAAGCTAGGATTAGGATGTGTGCTTTTGTAACGCAAGAAGGTAATTGCATATGCATCAAGACAATTGAAAAAGCACGAGGAAAATTATTCAACTCATGACTTAGAGTTAGGCGCCATAATTTTTGCCCTTAAAATTTGGAGGCATTATCTGTACGGAAGTAAATTTACTGTCTATACGGATCATAAAAGCTTAAGGTACATATTTGAGCAAAAGGAGTTAAACATGAGGCAAAGAAGATGGATGGAAATCCTAAGTGACTACGACTGTGATATTCAGTATCATGAAGGAAAGGCAAATGTAGTTGCAGATACCTTAAGTCGTAAATACCATGAGAAACAACGATGAGTTCGTGCTCTTAGGTTAAATCTACAGTTAGATTTAATGGAACAACTAAAGCATTTCCAAGAAACAGCAATCAAGGATGATGCTGAAAGAATGAAGGGACGAATAAAAGAATTAGAACAAGGAGCTGATGGAATTTGGAGATTCCACAAAAGAAGAATTTGGGTACCTAAGCAGGGAGAATTAAGAAATAAAATTTTAGAAGAAGCCCATAAATCTAGGTACACTATGCACCCAGGAAACAATAAGATGTACCAAGATTTAAGAAACAACTTTTTGTGGATAGGAATGAAAAAGGATATAGCTCGATATATCTCTAAGTGTCTTACTTGTTCACAAGTTAAGGCAGAACACCAGAAACCTTCAGGTCTACTACAACAACTAGAAATGCCTGTATGGAAATAGGAACTCATAACAATGGATTTTGTTACTAAGTTACCCAAAACCAGAAAAGGTAATTATGCGATTTGGGTAATTGTGGATCGATTAACCAAATCAGCTCATTTTCTACCAATAAAAGAAACCTTTAGCATGGAAAGGTTAGCAAAGTTGTATGTAGATGAAATAGTATCCTTACATGGAGTTCCACCCTCCATTATTTCCGATAGGGATAGTCGTTTCACTTCCCATTTTGGACAAGTTTCCAAGAAGCAATGGGTACTCGACTAAATTTAAGCACGACATATCATCCTCAAACAGACGGACAAAGTGAAAGGACAATCCAAACTCTGGAAGACATGCTCAGAGCATGTGTAATAGATTTTGGTGGAAATTGGGACGACCATTTACCTTTAATTGAATTCTCCTATAACAATAGTTATCATTCAAGTATTGAAACTGCTCCATTCGAGGCACTGTATGGAAGAAAATGCAGAACTCTAGTTTGTTGGGCAGAAATAGGAGAAAGTCAATTGTCAGGTCCTGAGATAGTGCAAGAAACGACCGACAAGATTACTCAAATCAAGGAAAGACTGAAGACGGCTCGAGATCGCCAGAAGAGTTATGCAGATAATAGACGGAAGCAGTTGGAATTTCAAGTCGGAGATAAAGTACTTTTGAAAGTTTCTCCTTGGAAAGGAGTAGTTCGATTCGGTAAGAAAGGAAAGCTGAGTCCAAGGTACATAGGACCATTTCCATTACTCCAACGTATAGGACCAGTTGCTTATCGTTTACAACTACCAGAAGAGTTAGCTGGAGTACATGACGTATTTCATGTATCCATCCTCAAGAAATGCCTATCAGATGAATCTTTGATAGTAACTCTTCAAGATATAAAGGTAAACGAAAAGTTAAAATTTGTTGAGAAACCTCTTCAGATAGAAGACAGAAAGGTGAAATTTCTCAAACATAAACGGTTAGTACTTGTCAAGGTCAAGTGGGATTCAAAGAGAGGACCTGAATACACTTGGGAGCTGGAATCGGAAATGAAGCGAAAGTATCCTCACTTATTCCAATAAATCTCGAGGACGAGATTTTAAATAAGGTGGGGAGGATGTAAGGACTCTCAAAATTTTCCTAAAAATACCCGTAAGTGAAAACCCGGACCCCTGAAACCTTACCCTACATCAAAAGTCAAGAAAAAACAAAACTTATAGGTTTCAGGCGGGCCGCGTAAGAGACAAGCTTGTCTTACGCGGGCCGCGTCAAACATGGGTTGACCAGATAAGGATAACCGGGCCACGTATCAACCACCTGTCAAACCTAAGCCATGACCATGCAAACCTATACGTAGACTGGGCGGCCACGCGGGCCGTGTAAGATATATGGGGTCGTTTACGCGGGCCGCGTGAGGCCTTAAATTCACCTATAAATAGCTTGCATCAGGGACTTTCATTCCGTGTCGAAACAAACTTTCAAAAACGAAAGTATTATACTCTGAAGTCGAAATTTCACTTATAATAGCGAGGCGCTGCTCCGATACCGGGTATTAACTCGATCGCTGCTATGATTCAATGTCCGATCGATTGAACTATCCAATGGATGTTTAAGTGCTGCCCACATTAGGGTTTATGCTTTGTCATTCGTTGTGAAGGTTTTAATCTCGTGAGTTATCGTAAATGCTGTATTAGTTACTAACAGAGTTCGTGTGCATGTTATTAAATTTAGGTTAAAAGGCTAATCAGTAGGCTAAGCTCTGCTCATATAAATCTGCAATGTGAGTCATTCTCTTTTTATCAAAGTGCTTTATAAATTCTTAAATGCTTTCAAAGTTATAATTACAGGGATTAAGTCTTTGTAGTCACCAAATTACAGCCGGTATGTGGGGTTTTGTATACAATACTTGATAAACTTCACCATTGGACAACGGGGTAGCCAAGGGGTGATATGACCATAGTCACAGACACCATCGGGCTAAGAGGCTACCGATGAATGTCGAGTGACAAATACCGTGGGTAGTTGGTTGATATCAGGAAACATTGTAATCGCTCTTAATACTGTAAATTATAACAAACGAGTCGTTTTAGTAAAAAGAATGATTCACCAGTATTTCCCGCTGACAAAACCTTTTTCAAACATGTTTCAGGTGATCTAGTGTGATCCAGGAAAAGTGCCGCGAAGCACTACAAAGCTTAAGGAAGTGGCTCAGTATAAAATAAAGAAACATGTTTTGAAAAATAAAGATTTCTCAGTGAAATCATATGATTGTAAATTACGGGGTTTTGTCCCGAGTTGTGAAATAAAATAATCAGGAAATTTGCAGTTTTAAAAAGATCCTGAAGAAATCTTCCGCTGTTAAATAAATACCACGGGATTTTCTGTCCCACGGCTCTTGAAACGGGTTAAACCGGGTCTGGGGCCGTGACAGCCAGCGAGTTCTCACATTGTCCACTGTTGTCTTCACACTGGTACCCTTGGTGAAATATGCATGGACGCGCTTCCAAAAGTCATTTTTCCTTTGGGAGTTCCCGGTAATCTCGTCGCTTGAAATATGTAACCACCCCTTTGTGAGAATGACTTCTTCCTCAGTTGACCACAATTATCTTTTTTGTGGTTCTGAAGATTCAACTGCTTTGCCCTTTTTCGTTTTGGTGGCCTGGAGCTGTGGGGATGGGGATTCATCTACACTACCAGTGAGTGGTTCAACCGTTATTTGGGAATTGGGTAAACCCGCGATTTGGGTATTGGGTGAACCCAAGATTCGGGTGTTGGGTGAACCCGGGATTTGGGTACTGGGTGAACCCGAGATTTGGGTACTGGGTGAACCCAGTATTTGAGAATTGAGAGAAGGTGGGATTTGGGAATTGGGTGTTTGGGTATCCATGAAATTGTGGATACACAAAGTTTTGATAAGGGTTTGGGTTTGGGTTTTCATCAGGATTGGAATCCTCAAGTAATTGCAAAAACGAATTCGTGTTTGAATTCATGGTTTCTAATTCGGGAGAGGTTTAGGAGATAAAAGGGATTGAGGTATGAAATTTATGAAGTATGAAGGTTGTATTTATAGTGAGCAGAACGGAGGGAATTTGGGAATTTGAAATTTGAATGTATGATCGTTTGGGTGGGAAATTTTTAAATTTGAAATTTGAAAATATAGCGGTTTTGGAGGAAAATTTTAAAAATTCAAATTTAAAAGTTATATTTAAAATATTAAATATAAATTTTATAACTTTATAAATTTAAAGATATTTTTGTAAGTAAATTTAGAATATTTAATTTTATATTATTTGATAATTGCTAATAAGGTATTGTTTTTAAGTTTAAAACTTTAGTTTTAAATTTTACAGTATTTAATTTTATATTAATAGTTTTAGAATATTTAGTTTTATTATATGTATTAATTACAAATAATACATATCTTTTTATATTTGAGATTATCTTTTTTGTTTCATCACCCTCCACTTGGCCCCACCACCTGCACACCACCCCACCTTTTTCTCATTTCTTCTAGTTCTTACTCACGTACATGGTTGAAAAAATGGATGTTACAAACACTACCCACAATAAGAAAAAATGAAATGCATGTCCACATAAGCGTGAAAAAATGACACAAAATGACTATTGGAGATGCTCTAACGATCGTTGGTGATGCTCCTTTATTTTGTAATGTAACTTTTATATATTAATTTATAAAGATTACTTACTTCTCATAATAAACTACATTATGAACAAAATACTTAAAAGATGATCATCATTTTATAGTAAACTAGTAATTTTGTTCGCCCGCGATGCAGCGCGGATAGTTAGCAAAATTCAAATGGATAATTTAAAGTAAAACGTTAACCAATTTGAGTTCATAATGCTGATGTTCAGGATCATTGTAAATGTTAAACGGATAGGTTATCATTTGTTTTCTATGTGACGGTCCACACACGTTCAAAGACATCGAGAAAATGTGTTATAGTTAACGGTAATTATATGAAAATGGATAGTGTTTTGCATGTAAAACATATGATTTATAGTTAAAGTATCATATGTTAGAAGAATCTTTCATCTTTTAGTTAATACATAAGTATAATGTTTTTTTACAATAGAATGATCGTTGAAGAAACTTTTCTCTTCATCATAAGACTATGGGGTATGGGGCTTGGGTTGGGGCGTGGGTTGGGAGAAAACGCCCAAGCCACCACCCCGGGTGGGCTTGGGTTGCGGCGTGGCCCTTGGGGCTTGGGTTTCAAGCCGGGCGTGGGGCGGTCTTGACATCCTAGCTGGCGGCCTCCTATTCGCTGACCCCGCCATGTCATAGCTAACCCGCCATGTCATAGCGGGCCATTTGAAAGTTTGAATTTTAAATTCAAACCATTTGGCCAAGCCAAGCGGTTACCCCAACCCCAACATCCCCTATAAATGTAACCCCCAACCCTACCGGCTACCCCATCCCAAACCGTCACTATCCACCGCTACCCCACCGGCTACCCACTTGATCCCACGAACCCACTACCCCAACCGGAAGAAGATGGCATCTTGGACCCACGAGGAAGAATTGGCTCTCGTCACAAGCGTCGTTGACGCTATGAAGGGTCGGCAACCCGGCCAAACACGATATTGGCCGGAAGCGTTCGCAACCTACAAACATAACGTCCGACACGACCGCCACAACCTCAATGCGTGCCAACATAAATGGCGCGAGCTACGTGTAACAACCCTCATTAAAAGTCCTATTTATTTTATTATTTTATCTAATAGGAAACCCTAATTGTGACACCCAAGTGATTCTGCACAAACCTTAAAATTTTCAGAACAATCAGAATCAGGATCAGGGCCCCTAAAACTCAGGGGGGCTATTCCCCATTGATGATTATCATCACAATTCGTTGTCAAATTCGAAAATTAAAAATCCGTCGACTCAGCAGGCCTATACCCACACGTGGCTATCCTATAATGAAAATGCAACCCTTACGGACCGTAAGGGAGGAGTCTTACGGTCCGTAAGCATGTCAAAAATCGTGTATAAATAGCAGGCATTGGCACTTGATTTCTGGCGATTGAACGACGATAAAATTCAAATTGTACGCAGAGATATCGTCCAAATACTCTAAAAAACACACACGGATCACTAATTAGTATAGCGGGGTGCTGCTACGATACAGGGTATTAACTCGATCGCTGCTACGATTCAATGTCCGATCGATAGAAACTATCCGATGGATGTTTAAGTGCTATCCTTTGTCATTTGTCGTGATTCCGACAGGATGTTTGAGTACCACCTGAACTCGGGGAATACTCTGTCATTCGTTGTGAATCCGATAGATGTTTAAGTGTTGCACTTTGTCATTCGTTGTGAGGATTTTAATCTCGTGAGTTATCGTAATTGCTGTATTAAGTTACCTACCTAGTTCGTGTGCACTAGGTTACAAGGCTAAATCAATAGGCTAAGCTCTGCCTGTATAAATCTGCAATATATCAAGGCTTATCTGTAGATTAGACTTTGCCCGTATGAATCTGGATGTTTATAATGTGAGTCATTCTCTTTTTATCAACTATTTTACAATACCTCAAATTATTTTCAAAAGTTATAATTACAGGGACTAAGTCGTGGATATCTTGAATCACTGGCTAGTGGGGTATTGTGCACATTACTAATTTTCTCCCAGTTAGGTTCATTGACCTACTAGGGATAATCATCACTATTTAGGTTCATTGACCTAATAGTGGTATGACCATCGTCACCATTGTGACACGGTGCCAGATAAAAATAAGATAGAAGCCATTGTAATCGATCTTATGCTGTAATTAATAACTATGCATCATTTTATGTAAATAGAATGATTCACTCAGTATTTCCCGCTGACAAAACCTTTTTAAAACGCGTTTCAGGTAATTACAGTAGATTGGAGTAAGAGATGGATACGACACTGAAAGGCATCAAGAAGTGGCTTATTTATTAATTAAATCAAATTAAGAAATATTGTTTTATGTAATAAAATTTATCTTTATTAAAGCTACCATTGTAAAACAGGGGTTTATCCCATCTATTTAATAAATAAAATCCGGTGTTTTCTAAACTCTGATATTTTTCCTAACTCACGGTCCTGATGAAATTTCCGCTGCAATATTTTTCAAAATAATCACCGGTACCACTGGGCTGTTCGCGACTCCCGATTCCGTCCAGGGTGGGTCGGGGGCCGTGACAGAAGGTGGTATCAGAGCCACTGCTTTAAGCCTTTAAGTGTTGTGACAATAATACCTAAATTCATATAAAAGAGTTAGGAGATTGCTGTTAACTGGTAGCACACATGATAGCATTTAGACTTGAACTTAAGAAAAGATACCTTAGTATAAATTTCGAGATAAGTTAAATACTTATGATGGGTTTTTGTATGCCATAAGAATAGTAATTAGAATATTGCAAGATATGATAAATAAGCAAGAATTAAATAGTAATTATTGCTTATTGATATTACTTGGGCTAAAATAAAGATATGTTATGGAAATACAAATTTCCCTAATTCTTGGATAAAAGCCTAATAAAAGAGGCACTTTTAAAAATACTATTTATGGGAAATTTTCTCCGGCAAGACTGGGTATGGTGTAGTAGACTCTCCAGTTTGTCCGGATATACTGAGGTTACCTCTCCGGCGCGAACCGGGTAAGACGGGGTATATAATATGTCAAACGAGTGACAAGATTTCCCTAAATAGTATTATGACCAGATATCTGACTGGTTTTTGGAAATATGAATCTGTTAAATACATTGACCTGATAGATGGTATGTTTATTTCAGCATGTGAAATATGTGATTATATAGATATGTATATCTATAAGAAATTCCAAAAAGTCAATTAGGAATAAAACACAAGCATCTGTGTCTAGATTTATTTATCAGGAATCTCTTTTCCGATATCAAACATTATTTCGTTTGATCATCTGTCTCGTAGCCGTGTGATAAAATAAACAATGGAAACCCTTTAAAACGCCATCAAAAGAATTTCTAAAGCATTACCATAAACTATTAACGCAAGTAAGAAACTTATAAAGTTGTGATAATATACAAGAAAACACATGAAAATTTAATTATAAGTCCACAGAAGTTGAAGTATATCACACAACTTTCGAGCCAAGACCTTTGGAAAATATAAATTGGGCACGATGACACCAATGTTAATTCCATCAGTAGAAGAACTACTAATTTAAAAGAAGCACTTTGCCACATGATCCTACAAAATGAATATCGCTGAGGTACGTTGTAACAAGATTTCACAATCATCGGTGCACAGTCTAATCAGAGTCATAATTATTATCACTGCAAAAAGGAGTCACATACCTTTGCAAATTTCCTATTATATTTTTATTCGACATTCCCTGGTAATTTCCCTTAACAACAGTTATCACACGAAATTCCAGATAAAAGTTCTTATATTTCTTTCATTGAAATTCTGACTTTTGCATATAATAAATTAACTTTCGTGTTTTGTATTTCCCTTAAATGGTCATCATACCATGAGGATTTCTTTCATAATAACAAATATTGATCTATTTCATTTCTTGGTAAATTCACACGTTACACATGCACTGTTTGTTGTGCATGTGATTCGCTTGCTTTATAAAGACCACTGGATGGCTTCATTCCGATTGGTTATTTTATCCAAACTCAAATATCATTCCGCTTTTTGTACTGTGAATCGCATTATTGCAAAACAATAACTCCTTGATATCGAGTCAATGAATTTCTTGAAAAATTTAATTTTCTTTGACATACATAGTTTCTGTTGTAACCATGTCCGAACTTTCTTATTAAAACTGGTTTTGTTTAAATCAAGTTCAAATAATTTGACTCGCTCACATTACATATTCATTTCAAGATTCCATATGATGGATGGAAGCTATCATATTCAAAATAGTCCTAACAAGCACTTCATTTGTTTTGAACCATAATAGGCTTGTTTAGTCTTCGACTTCATTGAATCATTTCTTTGAACATGATCACCTTATACTGAAATTTTCACAAAATTTAAAGCTTGCACTAATCTCGTTTATGTATATCATATACGGATTTAATTATTTATTTAATTATATATTAAATTGCTTTATTGATAAAAGCCATCTTAACACAAATCGTGTGTTAAGATAATGATATACAAATTCTTGTCATATTTCAATGTATCTCTTAAAGATTCTTACAACATCAATCTAGCCTTTCGTGATAATTATTGCTTTAACATCTTCAATTGAAAAACATTATATAAAATTAATTATATATGGAAACTTACATAAGTGATTACCTAATTTACAAAATAGTATTACTATATTCTTATTGAGGTGAAGAATTTATATTTTTATATATATGTGTAAAAAAAATTATGTTTGAGTTATACTCATTTAAGTGTATGTTTAGATAATTATTACTAATATCAGTTTTATTATTAGTAATAAAATATTAATAGTAATAGTGTTAGTATTATTTTAAAATACTAGGGTTATTGTCAAAGGCAGATATTGAATAGCCTAGCCTTAGTTAGGCGTGGACTGGCCACCTATGCTTAAACAAGGCAGCACTAACCAATATCCAACCATGATAATAACTAGTTTATATATATAAATTAAATCATCATACTTATTTAGTAAATTTTAATTATATATGAAAATATATATACTTTGTACTGTAAGGAGAAGACATATTTTCATAAAACAATACAAGAATTAGAAGGATGAATAAAATTATATAAATAATTGTCTATCACATGTTTTGTGATAACTATGTACAGTAACACTCTAGCAAGAAAATAACCATATAAGAATAATATGGTAATCATCAAACTAAGTTGGGTTAGGGAAACATTGTAATATATAAGAATAGTCCTCGTTTTCACTTATTTACAACATCAAATGGTTTCAAAATAAAAATAAGTAATCACATAGAATTGACCCATTAAGTGTTATATATTTATAAAATATTTTACAAATACTTTTGTACAATAAATATTTTTACACCTTTATTTTAAACGTTATGAATAAAAGTAAATTTCTTTTACAAAATAATAATACTAAAATATTTTGTAAATAACTTCATTGCAGTGTTTTGTAATATATATATTACAAATATAAGTTATTTTACATAGTATAGTAAAATACTAAAATAATATTTATTTAAACGTGGTGACCATTTACATATAGTAAAAATACGTAACAAATAATATATATTACATATTATTTATATTTGATGTGTAATATACGATTCAAATATGGACACAAATAATATATTACATTTGCTTTACAAATATAATAATGGTTGGTCATGCCAAAATAACTTGTTCTTATTATATTTCAATCTCTAGGACATAGTATGAAAAATATGGTCACTAATAGTATACTATCATATTGTTTCACAATTAAAACAACTTGGAACTTTAAACAATGATACACTAATTCTATTGTCTTTTCGTGTATCCTTACAATTCACTTATCTCAGCAATTTGATTTTCTCATATCATAATTTAATCATTTTTCATGCCTTTATTTCATTTGGAACCTGTCAATTCTAAGTCTTCCTCAATTGCCAATCAAAGTAAGTTTTCTTTTGACAAAGAAATTTTTATTTGAGTAAATTTCTGTTTTCATCCCTGAGGTTTGTCCATTTTAACTAGTTCAGTCCAAAAATCTAATTTATAACAAAACCATCCCTAAGGTTTGCATTTCCTGATGCTTTTCATCCCTAAGGTTTGCATTTCCTAATGCTTTTCATCCCTAAGGTTTGCATTTCTTAACGCTTTTCATCCCTAAGAATTAAATGAAAAAGTACCCTTAGGGATGAAAAGCGTTAAGAAATGCTAACTTCAGGGTTGGATTTGTTATAAATTAGATTTTTGGACTAAACTAGTTAAAATTGACAAACCTCAGGGACGAAAATAGAAATTTACTCTTTCTTAAAATCCTTCACATTCAAATATCTATTGATTATATATCTTTTGGCTTGAACCTAGTCACTTTGAAAATTATATCATTTCATTTCATTCATTTTGACATCAATTTCTTGAACTTATTCAGTTGAACAATTGAATCCTACTTATTGTACAACTCGTATTCACCAAATTTGATATTTTGATTCTGTGTCATCTACTTTAATATTATTTTATTAACTAAAATATGACATAAGTCTAAAAGAAATATCATAACCCAAATCTCGAGGACGAGATTTTATTAAGGTGGGGAGAATGTAACAACCCTCATTAAAAGTCCTATTTATTTTATTATTTTATCTAATAGGAAACCCTAATTGTGACACCCAAGTGATTCTGCACAAACCTTAAAATTTTCAGAACAATCAGAATCAGGATCAGGGCCCCTAAAACTTAGGGGGGCTATTCCCCATTGATGATTATCATCACAATTCGTTGTCAAATTCGAAAATTAAAAATCCGTCGACTCAGCAGGCCTATACCCACACGTGGCTATCCTATAATGAAAACGCAACCCTTACGGACCGTAAGGGAGGAGTCTTACGGTCCGTAAGCATGTCAAAAATCGTGTATAAATAGCAGGCATTGGCACTTGATTTCTGGCGATTGAACGACGATAAAATTCAAATTGTACGCAGAGATATCGTCCAAATACTCTAAAAAACACACACGAATCACTAATTAGTATAGCGGGGTGCTGCTACGATATAGGGTATTAACTCGATCGCTGCTACGATTCAATGTCCGATCGATAGAAACTATCCGATGGATGTTTAAGTGCTATCCTTTGTCATTTGTCGTGATTCCGACAGGATGTTTGAGTACCACCTGAACTCGGGGAATACTCTGTCATTCGTTGTGAATCCGATAGATGTTTAAGTGTTGCACTTTGTTATTCGTTGTGAGGGTTTTAATCTCGTGAGTTATGGTAATTGCTGTATTAAGTTACCTACCTAGTTCGTGTGCACTAGGTTACAAGGCTAAATCAATAGGCTAAGCTCTGCCTGTATAAATCTGCAATATATCAAGGCTTATCTGTAGATTAAACTTTGCCCGTATGAATCTGCATATTTATAATGTGAGTCATTCTCTTTTTATCAACTATTTTACAATACCTCAAATTATTTTCAAAAGTTATAATTACAGGGACTAAGTCGTGGATATCTTGAATCACTGGCTAGTGGGGTATTGTGCACATTACTAATTTTCTCCCAGTTAGGTTCATTGACCTACTAGGGATAATCATCACTATTTAGGTTCATTGACCTAATAGTGGTATGACCATCGTCACCATTGTGACATGTCACCATTGTGACACGGTGCCAGATAAAAATAAGATAGAAGCCATTGTAATCGCTCTTATGCTGTAATTAATAACTATGCATCATTTTATGTAAATAGAATGATTCACTCAGTATTTCCCGCTGACAAAACCTTTTTAAAACGCGTTTCAGGTAATTACAGTAGATTGGAGTAAGAGATGGATACGACACTGAAAGACATCAAGAAGTGGCTTATTTATTAATTAAATCAAATTAAGAAATATTGTTTTATGTAATAAAATTTATCTTTATTAAAGCTACCATTGTAAAACAGGGGTTTATCCCATCTATTTAATAAATAAAATCCGGTGTTTTCTAAACTATGATATTTTTCCTAACTCACGGTCCTGATGAAATTTCCGCTGCAATATTTTTCAAAATAATCACCGGTACCACAGGGCTGTTCGCGACTCCCGATTCCGTCCAGGGTGGGTCGGGGGCCGTGACACTACGGCCCAAGCTCGATCGTTTCAAGGCTTACTACGAAACATTGAATTTCTAGGCAAGGAGCGAAAGACGTTCGACATGATCGCCCTTTTTGAAATTTACCTAACGCTCTAAGTTTTTTATTTTGTAATTTTTAGGTATTATGTAATTTTTAGGATTATGTAATTTTTAAAAATCTAATGAAATTTTAGATTTTTTTTATAAATGTTGTGTGAATTTTATAATTTTTTTGTAATTTTTTTTAACAATCTGCCAAGCGGTGCACCCAACCCAAGCCCAACCCACGCCTCGCCATACCCCCATGTACACGTCACTAGCCGGTGGGGGGGCTCCAATTCCAGGTGTTAACTCATGCCCCAACCCAAGCCCAACCCAAGCCCCACCATACCCCACGGTCTAAGCAAACTATTTTCCTTAATGATTATAAACTTCAAAGTAATATAGGCAGAGGGACCAAAGATGTAGAAATGAAAAAATGAAAGGGTTAAATTAAATGTAAAAGGAGGGGGCAACTTTGTAAATACCACCGAGATAGGTATTATATGTATTTCTCCCTGCTCAATAAATTGCACACCACTGAATTAGTTTAACTCCTAGAATTCCCTCTTCTTCTTTCCACTCTCCCATGACATATAATCCCATAGAAGCACGTCCAAAAACGAAGATCGGTGCAATTCCGATAGTTGCTTTGCTGTTGGGGGATCCAGCGCACCACCACCATTCGCCGCCGTCGTCATCACAACAACCAGTAGCGAACAATGACAAAGAAATTTGTTGTCAAATCTGTTTCTTTAGGCTTTTGTGTTTCAAATTCCGGACCAAATGTTTCCTTAGGTTGTTTGCATTTCAAACTTCGGACCTATATTTGGATTTGATTGTGTAACACCCCGAAAACAGATTTGGTAATTAAACTACGTTGGTGCTAAAAGACGGGTAAATTACCGTAGGGGTAAAAGTAACCCGGTGAATATTAGGATATCTTGACATAATAAGAACCAACAATGGTTAAAATACCCTTTATAAAAAAATGGGTAAAGTTGAGGGGCTAAACATGGACAAAGGAATTAAAGTTTTTATTTAAAACAATTATTAAACACAAAAACACACCCATACATGTGTGTGTTCTGCGATCCCAACCAGAGCCAGGAGAGCTCTCATGCTCAAAACCCTAATGTGCAAGAGTTGATCAAATCAAGAGGCCAAATCAAACCCAAATCGAAATTCAAGCACAAATTAGTGATCACCTCAGTGAAGTGATCACAAGGTATGTCAAATTCACACTTTGATTTCATCTCAAACTCTAGATGAACACATGAGATTTGAAATTATAGCTTGCATGATAGTTGTTTGGATGAAACAGTAAAGAAATCATGTCTATGAGTAAAACCCTAGCCATTAGTTTGTTGAATTTGCGCCTAAACCATGAAATTCATAATCATCCATTATGTGTGTAATGGGTTTAGTAGAAACATGATGAACACTAGAATCACGATTTGTTAAACTAGTGTTATTTGAGCTAAATGAAATAAATCCAAAATATGAATGTGAAATTTGATATATGAACATTGTGTAGATGTTAAAATTTGGCAAAATAACTAATCATGAGACTTGGTTGTTGGATTGGAAAAATAATGCCCTTTAGGTGTTTGTAGAAATGCCAAAAAGAGGGCTAAATATCAAAATCTTGTACAAAAACGCATATTAAAATGATGAGATGAATTATGCGTTAAAACTTATAAAAAGGGTTCTAAAACGATTGTGAATTGAACTCTTTAGGCAAGGAATCCGGATCGTCAAGTGGACAAGCCGGTGGAGAAACGCGTTTGAAAAGGATGCTTAAAAGGTACGTAACTACGGTTTCGTTACGTTATGGTTGATTACGTATTTTCACTAGTAGACTTTAAATTAGCATAATATATATGAAATTTGTATTTAGTTGAAGTGACGAAGATCACTAGGTAAATAAACGGGTCGAACAATGGTTGAATTTGTTGTGTCGAAATGACTTAAACGTCATTCATTAAATTTGAGTTGTAAAAGCATAAGCCATGGAATGGACGTGGTACGCTAAGGTTGACAAGCCCCGGGAATGGGTAATTATGGTTAGAAAACAATGTTGATGAATTATGAAGGTACGCGACCTATGGTTTCGTTACACTAGGTTATTTATTTATCCTAGTTAGTTGTATTGGAAATTAACCAACAAGAAAACCCGTTAAGTCACGGGAGTGACGAAGTGCTTAGACAAATAAAATGAGTCAAAACATGTGTTAGAAATAGAGTTTGGAAGTAAAACAACTATACGGTGTAAACCGGAGTTAGTCATATAGATAAGCTGGTAATAAATATCAACTCATAGAGTTTCATGGTTCTTTAGACCAAACGGGTCAAAAGGTGAAATTACCACCCTTTGACAATATCGACTAATGGTTTGTTGAGTTATATGATTATAGTAATAAATATCAGATGGATATGTACATCGCTATTGTTAGCGGCTACTAAGACAAGGTATCGAAACGGGTCAATATATCGATCCAAGCCAGGTATGTATAATGATACAACTCATCATGTAGAATTTGCAGTTCTATGAGAGTTAGACAAGGTTAAAATAAAAATATTTGGTTATCTTTTAGGTAATCCGAATGAATTGAGTTATGATTATAATGTTTTGGAAATATATTGGTTTCTAAATAAGATTATAGTTAAAAGGTCGGATTTTGGGTCAAACAAGTATTTAAAAGTCCTTCGTCGTAAAAGAAGGATGAAAATTGACCAAATTGCCCTTGTAAGCTAATTCGAACGAACGACCCTTAAAGGTGCTTCGGAAACGAGTTTTATGATTAAATAAATGCTTAGAATAAGTATAGATAGTGAAAGATGTAAATTCTTGGGTCGAATGATTTTATATGAGTCTTTGCCGTAAAATGATAATCCGAGGGGTAAAACTCGGAACATATAGATATTCGCATTAAATCCAACACACATATAGTTGTGGTGGAAGATTACTTGATAAGAAATGTAGGAATACGATGCTAGAAATGAATGCAAGCGATTTCAAGCTTTAAAGTGCTTAAATACCCTTAACGGGTTAAAATAAGCATACGAGCGAAAACAGGTTTAAATTGTGTAAGAAACCTGTGATTAGATCCTAACATGGTAGATAACATTAATTTGAAGAGGTGCATGTGAAATAAGGATCAAACAAATATGTTTGTTTGATAAAATGCATAAACGGGTTAAAATTCGGGTAAAAGGTAATGAGTCGAAGACTTAGAAGTCTCAAAAATTTTTATGTCGGATGTTGGATTTTAACTCCATAAGATGAAGAATTAAATTACGGGCGCGTAGGAAAAAGAATCGGGTAAAACGGATTAAAAACGAGAGAGTTATGCTCGTTTCCGTAAAATCCGGTTGTGCTGGGAATATGCAGCAACCAGCTGCAAACAATCTGTTGAAATCAGGCCGTGGCGCCGCGTGAAGGGGAAGGCTTCAGGCCGTGACGTGACGCGACGGGGGTCAGTTTCATGAAAATCGTTTATTTTAACCGTTTATGCATTGCGAACCCGTTTAAATACGTTCTAAGTTACGTATGACTAATCCGACTCATGTTTTATGAGTTTCAGGTAAAATTCTAGCACCGGAGGATGATCAAGCCCAATGAAGGACCGAACACGATCAAGAAATAAGCTTCCGCACGACGTTTCGTAGTAACTTTTAAATGACGAACTTAATTACATTATGTTCTAAACTTTAAATTGTAAAAGGTTTTAATAAACCCGTATTTCCGATGTATATGTAATCTTAATTACATGATTGTTTTCGTAAAAGATACATTAAACCTTTATTTATAAGAACGGGTGTTACAAGTTGGTAATCAGAGCTCATGGTTAAAGAATAAAGTGTGTTCGGTTCGAGGCTTGATCGCAAATCCGGTAAGTACATGTATAACAATGGTTTAGTATGATTAAAGTGTCGAGAACAACACATATGGTTATCGTGTAATACACGTTATACCAATAAAAACGTTATAGAGCAAATATAGTCAATGGAATTACACGCGTTGATGCGTATAGTAGAAAAGCCTTGTATTATAATACGGGCATCCATTAATGTCGAAATTACTAACTGTTGCAAATTTTTTAGTTGAAGGCCACTCGCATATGATGATAGCGAGAGTTTAACAAATCACGGATTTGATAGAGGAACGGTCCAAAGAGTAGGCTCGTCAAGGACCTAAATCGCGTAGCAATCGCAAACAAGGCTAATGGCAAGAGAAGCCCGTTAGGGCAAGCATTATCAGGTGCACATTTTAAATTTAATTGCACAAAAATTAATATGCAACAAATATGTAGAGATTGAAAGTTGCATATGTAGATTAAAACTTGGAAAAACCTGAATTGAAAATCTATCCGGGATATTGGTTCCAAGAGAAACAAATAGTGGCATTACTTACATGGGATGTAATGTGAAAATTATAAAAAAGGTCAGGTATACCAGGTATTGATCGCTTACTCTGGCCAAGTAAGTGGTGAGCACGTGGTACCATGAACTTCATGTGATGGACATGCTTACATCCGATGTAGTAAGGACGGGGTGAGTGGGACAAATTAAAAGTACCCAAATGAATCAGATAAGCAAAATATTTAATAATAAAGTAAACGCACAGCCGATTCACGGAAGCGTATTATGTTAGGATAATGAGTCCGAGTGAACGGACAAAGAAACATGTAAAATGATTAAAGTACGCACTGGGAGGGGGTGTACTTACACTCGAACCCGGAGAATGCAAACATGTAAAATGATTAAAGTACGCACTGGGAGGGGGTGTACTTACACTCGAACCGGGAGAATGCAAACATGTAAAATGATTAAAGTACGCACTGGGAGGGCGTGCACTTACACTCGAACCCGGAGAATGCAAACATGTAAAATGATTAAAGTACGCACTGGGAGGGGGTGTACTTACACTCGAACCCGGAGAATGCAAACATGTAAAATGATTAAGGTATGCACTGGGAGGGGTTGTACTTACACTCGAACCCGGAGAATGCAAACATGTAAAATGATTAGGATATGCATTGGGAGGGAGTGTACTTACACTCGAACTCGGAAAATGTAAATATGCCTCTTAACGGGCCGTTTTTGTAAAACGTCAAACTTGAGGACAAGGTCGGAATATAAAAATGAAGCGAGGTCTTAATGCGTACCGGGAGGGTTGCATTAATAACGACTTTGGTAAAACACCCGGATGATGGGTAAGAATTAAACACATGCGTAAACCGAGAAACGGGAACTCGGATGGAAAGTTAAAAGACTCGGGTTTTGAGTCATAACTAAAAGACGACAAGATAATGTAAATAGAAATTTTGAATAAATTATGTTCAACTATTTTAAAGTTGGAGTTTTTTCCTAAACTAGTGTTGTTGAAAAAAATATTTACCAAAATGGTGTTGCTAGAAAACTATTTACCAAAATGGTGTTTTCTTGAACATTTACTTGTTTCTCACTTTTATTTCATTGGATGACTCCCAATATATTAAATAATTATTTATTAGTGATTTATTCATGTTAGTGGTTCTCTAACTTATATTTTTAGGTAATCTTAAGTTTAATCTATTCTTTTATAAAAAAAAAAAAACTATCGAAAAAAATACTTTATATAAAAGTTGCTTTCAATGTGTGAATTTAATAATTTAAGTAATACCATATGTAATCTATGTTTAACCAGATATACATATAGTCAAATTATATTTCTTTTACTTAATGGATAGACCAAACAACCTATGATGTTTATATATATATGCAAACTCAAATAAATCTATATAAATTATTAAAATTATAAAAAAACATTTAGCAAAATAAGAAAAAACTTTAGCATTTGAAGTATGTAATAGTGAATGTTCATCAAGCTGCTGCAATTAATATTTCATATAAAGTATTTTCGTTATGACTTGTATTTGCCTACTCTATTTCCGAAGCAATGAACTTCGGATTACCCGATATCTAATTATGTGAAACCCGATATCCAGTATACTAAATCCGTAGTACCCGAATAACATTTCGATCGGTTAGTTGGTTCAATTTCAGTTAGTTTTTACTAATGCAATTAGTCTATATTTTGTAATTAATGTAAAAACAAAGAAATATAAAATAAACTGTATGTATATTTGAGTAAAATTTTGTTTTTAATATAAATTTCATAGGGTATTACTTAAATTATTAGAATCACAAATAACATGCTGATTTTTAGATTAAGCATTTTTTGCACGGTAGATTATAAAAAAAATAAGCTTATTTTATAATTAATAAAAATATAGGTTTAAAGAACCACTACCGTAATTAAATAATCACTAAATAATAAGTAATAATTATTTAATAAATTTTAATCAATTGAGAGTCACCCAATAAGATAAGGAGTGAGAAACAATTAAATATTCTAGAAAACACCATTTTGGTAAATAGTTTTCTAGCAACACTAGTTTGGTAAATACTTTATCCACCAACACTACTTTGAGAAAAAAACTCTTTAAAGTTGAACGGGTCGAATATAATATCATGCCGGACGGCATGAGTAAACGAAAGCGGGATAATGGTAGCGTTAAAAGCAAAAGAATAATGAGCCCGGTAATGGGACATAATCAAATACGAATGTATGTAAACTGGATAATGGTGAGCATAAGATAAACCGACGCATAAATGACGTGAGAAGTCATAAAGTCGGAAAATTTGTCCGAAAGGAAATGAATGTAGCCTTAGACTACGGTCAGGGTCAAAGAAAATACCAAGACGAAAATAAATGATTCTTCAAACAAAAACAGGGTGCCTTGACACCAAACATGTATTTTAAGAACGACATGAGTAAAGAATGAACTACGGGGTCAACCTAACCTTTGGGGTTATAAACAATGGAAAGGTCTAGGAGACTAAAACGACCCACGAGTCATGACTAGAAAGAAATAGATTATAAGGACCTCGCCTTAAAGAGGTGAAGGTCTAATAAAATAGCCTATAGGCTAAGTGATAAAACCTACGGGTTAACTAGACAAGGCGAGGGAATAAATTGAGAATCCTCGCATTAAACAAAGACTGTAAAAGAATAAATTTTAGACTGTCAGTATCCCGGTAAGGATAATTGACAAAAGTTAATGAGAAGATGCTAAACTAAAACTTCGGTTTTGGTAAGAAATAACGTTTTTACAAATATGAATTCTGATAGACGTATAAATAGTAAACATTAAAGATATAAGTCTTGACACTGACAGGTGCAAGACGATATATTCGAAAAGTAATATTTTGAAAATAAAAAGTTGATATAAAATTTGGCATGGCGTGACGTGATCACGGTCAAGAAGTGTAATGTGAAGTATAATCACATTATAACCGAGCGATAAATATTGCTAAGTTAATTAAACTAGTGGAAATAACAAGATTACTTATTTCAAGTTGTATTATGTCGTATAAGATACGTAGATGATTAATAACCAAAAAGATATTACCACACTTTTCTGGTAATACTAACAATTGGTTAAAATATGAACAATGCTCAATGGATTATCGAGAGCAAATGCATAAGTTTAACTCGATAAATTATGTAAGAAAAGGTTTCGAGGACGAAACCTCTTTAAGGGGGTAGACTTGTAACACCCCGAAAACAGATTTGGTAATTAAACTACGTTGGTGCTAAAAGACGGGTAAATTACCGTAGGGGTAAAAGTAACCCGGTGAATATTAGGATATCTTGACATAATAAGAACCAACAATGGTTAAAATACCCTTTATAAAAAATTGGGTAAAGTTGAGGGGCTAAACATGGACAAAGGAATTAAAGTTTTTATTTAAAACAATTATTAAACACAAAAACACACCCATACATGTGTGTGTTCTGCGATCCCAACCAGAGCCAGGAGAGCTCTCATGCTCAAAACCCTAATGTGCAAGAGTTGATCAAATCAAGAGGCCAAATCAAACCCAAATCGAAATTCAAGCACAAATTAGTGATCACCTCAGTGAAGTGATCACAAGGTATGTCAAATTCACACTTTGATTTCATCTCAAACTCTAGATGAACACATGAGATTTGAAATTATAGCTTGCATGATAGTTGTTTGGATGAAACAGTAAAGAAATCATGTCTAGGAGTAAAACCCTAGCCATTAGTTTGTTGAATTTGCGCCTAAACCATGAAATTCATAATCATCCATTATGTGTGTAATGGGTTTAGTAGAAACATGATGAACACTAGAATCACGATTTGTTAAACTAGTGTTATTTGAGCTAAATGAAATAAATCCAGAATATGAATGTGAAATTTGATATATGAACATTGTGTAGATGTTAAAATTTGGCAAAATAACTAATCATGAGACTTGGTTGTTGGATTGGAAAAATAATGCCCTTTAGGTGTTTGTAGAAATGCCTAAAAGAGGGCTAAATATCAAAATTTTGAACAAAAACGCATATTAAAATGATGAGATGAATTATGCGTTAAAACTTATAAAAAGGGTTCTAAAACGATTGTGAATTGAACTCTTTAGGCAAGGAATCCGGATCGTCAAGTGGACAAGCCGGTGGAGTAACGCGTTTGAAAAGGATGCTTAAAAGGTACGTAGCTACGGTTTCGTTACGTTATGCTTGATTACGTATTTTCGCTAGTAGACTTTAAATTAGCATAATATATGAAATTTGTATTTAGTTGAAGTGACGAAGATCACTTGCTAAATAAACGGGTCGAACAATGGTTGAATTTGTAGTGTCGAAATGACTTAAACGTCATTCATTAAATTTGAGTTGTAAAAGCATAAGCCATGGAATGGACGTGATACGCTAAGGTTGACAATCCCCGGGAATGGGTAATTATGGTTAGAAAACAATGTTGATGAATTATGAAGGTACGCGACCTATGGTTTCGTTACACTATGTTATTTATTTATCCTAGTCAGTTGTATTGGAAATTAACCAACAAGAAAACCCGTTAAGTCACGGGAGTGACGAAGTGCTTAGACAAATAAAATGAGTCAAAACATGTGTTAGAAATAGAGTTTGGAAGTAAAACGACTATACGGTGTAAACCGGAGTTAGTTATATAGATAAGATGGTAATAAATATCAACTCATAGAGTTTCATGGTTCTTTAGACCAAACGAGTCAAAAGGTGAAATTATCACCCTTTGACAATATCGACTAATGGTTTGTTGAGTTATATGATTATATGAATAAATATCAGATGGATATGTACATCGCTATTGTTAGCGGCTACTAAGATAAGGTATCGAAACGGGTCAATATATCGATCCAAGCCAGGTATGTATAATGATACAACTCATCATGTAGAATTTGGAGTTCTATGAGAGTTAGACAATGTTAAAATAAAAATATTTGGTTATCTTTTAGGTAATCCGAATGAATTGAGTTATGATTATGATGTTTTGGAAATATATTGGTTTCTAAATAAGATTATAGTTAAAAGGTCGGATTTTGGGTCAAACAAGTATTTAAAAGTCCTTCGTCGTAAAAGAAAGATGAAAATTGACCAAATTGCCCTTGTAAGCTAATTCGAACGAACGACCCTTAAAGGTGGTTCGGAAACGAGTTTTATGATTAAATAAATGCTTAGAATAAGTATAGATAGTGAAAGATGTAAATTCTTGGGTCGAATGACTTTAAATGAGTCTTTGACGTAAAATGATAGTCCGAGGGGTAAAACTCGGAACATATAGATATCCGCATTAAATCCAACACACATATAGTTGTGGTGGAAGATTACTTGATAAGAAATGTAGGAATAAGATGCTAGAAATGAATGCAAGCGATTTCAAGCTTTAAAGTGCTTAAATACCCTTAACGGGTCAAAATAAGCATACGAGCGAAAACAGGTTTAAATTGTGTAAGAAACCTGTGATTAGAACCTAACATGGTAGGTAACATTAATTTGAAGAGGTGCATATGAAATAAGGATCAAACAAATATGTTTGTTTGATAAAATGCATAAATGGGTTAAATTCGGTAAAAAGGTAATGAGTCGAAGACTTAGAAGTCTCAAAATTATTATGTCGGATGTTGGATTTTAACTCCATAAGATGAAGAATTAAATTACGGACGCGTAGGAAAAAGAATCGGGTAAAACGGATTAAAAACGAGAGAGTTATGCTCGTTTCCGTAAAATCCGGTTGTGCTGGGAATATGCAGCAACCGGCTGCAAACAATCTGTTGAAATCAGGCTATGGTTTCGCGCGACGGGGAAGGCCCCAGGCCGTGGCACGACGCGACGGGGGTCAGTTTCGTGAAAATCGTTTATTTTAACCGTTTATGCATTGCAAACCCGTTTAAATACGTTCTAAGTTAGGTATGACTAATCCGACTCATGTTTTATGAGTTTCAGGTAAAATTCTAGCACCAGAGGATGATCAAGCCCAATGAAGGACTGAACACGATCAAGAAATAAGCTTCCGCACGACGTTTCGTAGTTACTTTTAAATGACGAATTTAATTACATTATGTTCTAAACTTTTAAATTGTAAAAGGTTTTAATAAACCCGTATTTCCGATGTATATGTAATCTTAATTACATGATTGTTTTCGTAAAAGATACGTTAAACCTTTATTTATAAGAACGGGTGTTACAAGTTGGTAATCAGAGCTCATGGTTAAAGCCTTGTATTATAATACGGGCATCCATTAATGTCGATGAAATTACACGCGTTGATGCATATAGTAGAAAAGCCTTGTATTATAATACGGGCATCCATTAATGTCGAAATTACTAACTGTTGCAAATGTTTTAGTTGAAGGACACTCGCATATGATGATAGCGAGAGTTTAACAAATCGCGGATTTGATAGAGGAACGGTCCAAAGAGTAGGCTCGTCAAGGACCTAAATCGCGTAGCAATCGCAAACAAGGCTAATGGCAAGAGAAGCCCGTTAGGGCAAGCATTATCAGGTGCACATTTTAAATTTAATTGCACAAATAGTAATATGCAACAAATATGTAGAGATTGAAAGTTGCATATGTAGATTAAAAACTTGGAAAAACCTGAATAGAAAATCTATCCGGGATATTGGTTCCAAGAGAAACAAATAGAGGCATTACTTACATGGGATGTAATGTGAAAATTATTAAAAAGGTCATGTATACCAGGTAATGATCGCTTACTCTGGCCAAGTAAGTGGTGAGCACGTGGTACCATGAATTTCTTGTGATGGACATGCTTGCATCTGATGTAGTAAGGACGGGGTGAGTGGGACAAATTAAAAGTATAAGCAAAATATTTGATAATAATGTAAACGCACAGTCGAGTGACGGAAGCGTATTATATTAGGATAATGAGCCCGAGTGAAGGGACAAAGAAACATGTAAAATGATTAAAGTACGCTGACGTGTGCGCGACTACACATATTTTTACAATGAAATTACACACGATTTGGTTTTAAATTTATAAAAGTGATTATTACTTTTACATCAAAACACACACGAAAGAGGCAAGTGTACCCCGTCATATATGTAGTAAAGTATCGGTAAGAACCAATTATCGATCCAAGGAAATGGGCGGAGAAATAATACTAGACCTTTGTCACTAAACTACCGGTAAAACATAAGTTGTTTGATTTTAATAAAATAAAGTAAGCATAAACAACTACTAATAAAAACATAATAAATAATAGATAAATAGCCTTGCTTAATACACAACCAAAGCATGTCAACTAAGTCGGTTTTGGCACTAGAAGCATTCGGTCAATTTTCCATTTTAAGACAATTAGTATCCCTTTCGGGAATCCTAACATGACAATCATTCGGAAAGTTAAAACGATAAACACACTTTAACCACCTAAAATTGTTCTTTAACGTGCAATTGATAAATGTCTATGAAAATCTCTTAAAAATAAGTTAGTTATCCGTTAGGAGTTTTCTAACCTCACTTAAACAAGGAAAGCGACACCGATAAACACAATGCAACCACCGAGACAAACATAAACTAGATTAAATCACAACCGAGTTCATTTTACAAATCTTGCACATAAATTCACCAAGATAGCAATTTTGGCCTAAACTACTAAGTTAACAAATCATGGCAAGAATTCATAACGACACCATTTAACCCGTTTAGGTCCTTACGTGACGGCAAGCTTTCTTGATTAACAATAATTACATTTTATTAAATCACTAACCATTTCTAGTATCATGATGCACACATTTTAACCAAGCTAAACTAGTTAACCAAGTTTAAAGTTTACTAACACATGATTAATTAAGCTTCATTTTTCAACTATCTTAACTAACCAAGCACCAATCATCCAACACAATTACTTATAATCAAGAGATCAATATCAATAACAAGGTTGCAAACTAATCATCAAAGATTAACATAGAAAATACTTCCAAATGTCATTACAAACAAAGATTAACATACTAATGGTTATAATCAAGCAAGGGATTGTTGTGATTTTTCCCAAAGGCTACAATAATATATAAACATTAATCTAAATGCTTGAAAGATTAACAAAATAATGGAAAGATTAGAAAACCAAACCATAAACAAGCATAAGATTAAGAATCCGGATAGTAATCGAGCTAATCGGGACAATGTGGCTTGAATCCGGGTGAAAGCTAATGCCTCCGGAGCCTGAAAATCGCCTGAATTGCTCTCCAAAATTTTAGAGTTACGAGCAGAATGTTTCTGCAAGTTTTTATATAATTTCGGTCTCGCACGGTCATGCACTTTATGGCTCGACCGTTCACTTTTTGCATTATTGAAGTTACTGTGCACCATACCGCATGACGTCATCAGATCTTGACCAGATTCGATCTCGCACGGGCGTGCCATGGGGTGCACGGGCGTGCGCCACCGAGCTGAGCTTTGTTGTCGCATCCGCACGGGGGTGCCACCAGTCGCACGGGTGTGCAACGCCGAGCTGAGCTTTGTTGTCGCATCCGCACGGGGGGTACCACCAGTCGCACGGGCGTGCGTCACCGATCTAGGGCTGGTCAGCGCATCCGCACGGGGGTGAGTTCAGTCGCACGGGGGTGCGTTCCTGAGATTTCGTTGCACTCCTGATCGCACTGGGTGTGCAACGCCGAGCTGAGCTTTGTTGTCGCATCCGCACGGGGGTGCCACCAGTCGCACGGGGGTGCGACTTGCCCAGGTCAGAATTTTCCACAGAATGTTCGCAGTTCAGCCGTTTCGCCCGGAAAATCCTCGTTTTCACTATCATCTTGTCTGGTATGCTGTTTTAGGCCTGTAAACAAAAGTATACTTGATTAAGTATCCGAATGACGGTTTTACGGCCGAAAACACATAAAATGGGGATAAAATGGGGGACTAAAATATGTATAAATTTGTGAATATCAAATCTCCCCACACTTGAACCTTGCTTGTCCTCAAGCAAGCTAAACTAAAATGCAATAAAAGATAGAAACTGACAAGAACGATAATTTACAAACTATTTATTGAAACAACTACAAACGGTTAGCCGGTTTTTCGAAAGACAACATCAAATGAATCAAACCAAACAAGCATATGCAAATATATAACGATAACCAAAAAGCCGTGACTCACTTTCAATTGACTTAACATGTTAATCTTCACACAACTCACAATGTTCACACACACTCGGTTTTATTTGTGAAACATACATAAAATGTGTATGTGCAAACACTCAATGCCTTGTCAATGAAACGTGTAATATCATAAGCTTGTCATAAGATCTCGTCTCCACCAACTAACATGCGAAAAAGTGTAAATCAAGAGGTCTTTACGGGTTGTAACGTTAGGGTTTGGGCGAAGGGTATGGAAATGGATATTTAAAGTGGCGAAATGGTTAAAACTCGGTTTTAGCGTTTAACTAGCACCAAACAATACAACTATACATACAAACGCCTTAAAAAGGCGACTTTTGCGAAATCAAGCTCATCAACGAAATTTTAACATTTTAGCATTCAAAATTGCTCAGTTTTGTCTGCTTCACCCTATTTTAGGGTGTTTTATTTTCTGTTTTTTTTTTTTTTTTTTTTTTTTTTTTGCAAACTAATGGATTTATACAATGAATCAAAAACTACAACAAGCGTTAGTTAAAACGATTATTTTGACCGAGTTTCAACACTAAAGGGTTTAAAACATAAAAAGGCTAAATTTGGCTAAGTGGGCGATTATGTTGGGTAAACAAAGGTAAACAGGAAGGCTCGACATGGTTCAACCTAAAGGTAACGTGAGGTATACGGGAAACACAACACAAAGAACAAGGCTAACAACAAAGGGGTAATCTAAGTGCCTCTATCACTTCTACACGATTCCGCAAGTTCATGGTCTTAACAAGCATACTAGTGACAAGTTCTAAATTACACATGACATCCGGCTCACTCCTACTTCGAAATGAACAAATATATAACAATTTCAAGGCTCAAATATGCTCACGTAACGGAAGGAATGGGTAAAACTGTGAAAACTATCATGCAAGTCTTTCTTTGTTTGTCACACTTTCTGGTTTCTTTTCAAAATTTATTTTGCTTGTCGAGTTTTTATCAAGTCCGAAGCTTTCTAAAACACAACTAACCGGTTTATTTACTAAAATATATACAGAAAACAGATATTTTTGAATGATTTTTTCTGCTTTTTTTTTTTTTGCATAGGACAAACAAAGTCAACAAAGTTAAACCCCTCCCCACACTTGAACTTCGCATTGTCCCCAATGCGAAACCCGAAATATAGAGAAAAAGGATAATAACACTCCCCTGAAGATGATTGAAGACGAAACGATGCTTCACAGCCGATTCTGCCGTGTCTTTTCGGTCCAAGATATGCTTCAAAGACCTGTATGGATGTCACAAAGCAAAGAAAAAAAACAAAACAGCAGGCGAAACAATCTAGTTGCAACACAAAACATGATCTAAATAATTTGCATCATTCTTGCAAGGATTAGGGTTTCGTTTGTATTTATGAAGAGAACCCTAAAATCCTTGAAGAAATCTGAAATGCATAGTCCTAGAACAGGATTAAAACTTAAAATCGAAGAGAGAAAACATACCGTGCGAGAGGATCTGAGAAACCGTGTGAAATATCGTGCGATTTGAGGAAAAATCGCTCTGGAATGGCTGTGTGCGGTTAGGGTTCGCGAATTGTGAATGGGGGCAGCAGATGGGGGTATTTATACTGCCAAATGACAGAAATGCCCCTAGCCTCACGCACGGTCGTGCGACAGCTCGCACGGTCGTGCATCACCGACATCGTTCAAACCCTGCACGCTGTTCTCGGAGATGCACCGGGGGTGCGACTCCTAGTGCAGGCTAGCCTGGAAACGCACGGTCGTGCGACTCATGGCACGGTCGTGCAACAGCTGCAGATCAATTTTTTCTGCAGAAGCCATTTCCAGCAACTGTTTTGGCCGTTTTTCGCCATTTTTTTTCACACGCAAACTGTTTTAACCATATCGCAACATAGAACCTTCGCTCGGTATGTATAAAAATTGTACAAACTAACGTAAACTACCAAACACACCTAAATTACGCTAAAACTACAAAAACATACAAATTGACGATTCTACCCCTAAAGCGCTTTTGACGCTCTTGCTACATTTTTGGTCCGCGAGTCAGTAGCATAGACTCTTGCTAAATTTTTGTCGGCGAGTCGATAGCAAGACTCATGCTAATTTTTTGTCGGCGAGTCGATAGCAAGACTCATGTCCCCACACTTATGATGTGTGCGGGGCGTGGAGTTCGATAACCTCCACCGCCGACTCGATCGGCCCGGTAACATGAAGCTTCAAGCGGTGCCCATTCACTTTAAAAATAACGCCGTCCGCGTTCTCTATTGCAACAGTCCCATAAGAAAATACCTCTTTTACTGTGTATGGTCTTGTCCAACGTGAATGAAGTTTTCCTGGAAAAAGACGCAACCAATTTTTTTTTTTTTTTTGCTGAAAAGAAACAGAAGATTATTTTAAATGGGCTGAAAATTTTATAAAAATTCGAAAATGGACCCGAAATTTTATAAAAATTACAACAATAAAAATAATCGAATCGGCTAATGTAAAAATGATTTTTCGGAGCCAAAAACTCACAGAATAAATGAATAAATAAATCCGGATCGAACAAATAAACGGAACAAAAATTTACAAGTGTACAAAAATAATCTCGAAAATGAATAAATGAATTAAAATCAAGAAATATTAACAAATAAATAATCAAGAAAATATACACAAATATTAACAAGTATATACACCGATAAAACAATGACTCGGGTCGTTCCTAAAGCTCGCCATTTCCCCGGCAACGGCACCAAAAACTTGACGTGTGCGCGACTACACATATTTTTACAATGAAATTACACACGATTTGGATTTTAATTTATAAAAGTGATTATTACTTTTACATCAAAACACACACGAAAGAGGCAAGTGTACCCCGTCATTTATGTAGTAAAGTACCGGTAAGAACCAAGTATCGATCCAAGGAAATGGGCGGAGAAATAATACTAGACCTTTGTCACTAAACTACATGTAAAAACATAAGTTGTTTGATTTTAATAAACTAAAGTAAGCATAAACACCTACTAATAAAAACATAATAAATAATAGATAAATAGCCTTGCTTAATACACAACCAAAGCATGTCAACTAAGTCGGTTTTGGCACTAGAAGCATTTGGTCAATTTTCCATTTTAAGACAATTAGTATCCCTTTCGGGAATCCTAACATGACAATCATTCGGAAAGTTAAAACGATAAACACATTTTAACCACCTAAAATTGTTCTTTAACGTGCAATTGATAAATGTCTATGAAAATCTCTTAAAAATAAGTTAGTCATCCGTTAGGAGTTTTCTAACCTCACTTAAACAAGGAAAGCGACACCGATAAACACAATGCAACCACCGAGACAAACATAAACTAGATTAAATCACAACCGAGTTCATTTTACAAATCTTGCACATAAATTCACCAAGATAGCAATTTTGGCCTAAACTACTAAGTTAACAAATCATGGCAAGAATTCATAACGACACCATTTAACCCGTTTAGGTCCTTACGTGACGGCAAGCTTTCTTGATTAACAATAATTACATTTTATTAAATCACTAACCATTTCTAGTATCATGATGCACACATTTTAACCAAGCTAAACTAGTTAACCAAGTTTAAAGTTTACTAACACATGATTAATTAAGCTTCATTTTTCAACTATCTTAACTAACCAAGCACCAATCATCCAACACAATTACTTATAATCAAGAGATCAATATCAATAACAAGGTTGCAAACTAATCATCAAAGATTAACATAGAAAATACTTCCAAATGTCATTACAAACAAAGATTAACATACTAATGGTTATAATCAAGCAAGGGATTGTTGTGATTTTGCCCAAAGGCTACAATAATACATAAACATTAATCTAAATGCTTGAAAGATTAACAAAATAATGGAAAGATTAGAAAACCAAACCATAAACAAGCATAAGATTAAGAATCCGGATAGTAATCGAGCTAATCGGGACAATGTGGCTTGAATCCGGGTGAAAGCTAATGCCTCCGGAGCCTGAAAATCGCCTGAATTGCTCTCCAAAATTCTAGAGTTACGAGCAGAATGTTTCTGCAAGTTTTTATATAATTTCGGTCTCGCACGGTCATGCACTTTATGGCTCGACCGTTCACTTTTTGCATTATTGAAGTTACTGTGCACCATACCGCATGACGTCATCAGATCTTGACCAGATTCGATCTCGCACGGGCGTGCCATGGGGTGCACGGGCGTGCGCCACCGAGCTGAGCTTTGTTGTCGCATCCGCACGGGGGTGCCACCAGTCGCACGGGGGTGCAACGCCGAGCTGAGCTTTGTTGTCGCATCCGCACGGGGGGTACCACCAGTCGCACGGGCGTGCGTCACCGATCTGGGGCGGGTCAGCGCATCCGCACGGGGGTGCGTTCAGTCGCACGGGGGTGCGTTCCCGAGATTTCGTTGCACTCCTGATCGCACTGGGTGTGCAACGCCGAGCTGAGCTTTGTTGTCGCATCCGCACGGGGGTGCCACCAGTCGCACGGGGGTGATATTTGCCCAGGTCAGAATTTTCCACAGAATGTTCGCAGTTCAGCCGTTTCGCCCGGAAAATCCTCGTTTTCACTATCATCTTGTCTGGTATGCTGTTTTAGGCCTGTAAACAAAAGTATACTTGATTAAGTATCCGAATGACGGTTTTACGGCCGAAAACGCATAAAATGGGGATATAATGGGGACTAAAATATGTATAAATTAGTGAATATCATACGCACTGGGAGGTGGTGTACTTACACTCGAACCCGGAGAATGCAAACATGTAAAATGATTAAAGTACGCACTGGGAGGGGGTGTACCTACACTCGAACCCGGAGAATGCAAACATTTAAAATGATTAAAGTACGCACTGGGAGGGCGTGTACTTACACTCGAACCCGGAGAATGCAAACATGTAAAATGATTAAAGTACGCACTGGGAGGGGGTGTACTTACACTCGAACCCGAAGAATGCAAACATGTAAAATGATTAAGGTATGCACTGGGAGGGGGTGTACTTACACTCGAACCCGGAGAATGCAAACATGTAAAATGATTAGGATATGCATTGGGAGGGAGTGTACTTACACTCGAACTCGGAAAATGCAAATATGCCTCTTAACGGGCCGTTTTTATAAAACGTCAAACTTGAGGAAAGGTCGGAATATAAAAATGAAGTGAGGTCTTAATGCATACCGGGAGGGTTGCATTAATAACGACTTTGGTAAACACCCAGATGATGGGTAAGAATTAAACACATGCGTAGACCGAGAAATGGGAACTCGGATGGAAAGTTAAAAGACTCGGGTTTTGAGTCATAATTAAAAGACGACAAGATAATGTAAATAGAAATTTTGAATAAATTATGTTCAACTATTTTAAAGTTGGAGTTTTTTCCCAAACTAGTGTTGTTGAAAAAAATATTTACCAAAATGGTGTTGCTAGAAAACTATTTACCAAAATGGTGTTTTCTGGAACATTTACTTGTTTCTCGCTTTTATTTCATTGGATGACTCCCAATATATTAAATAATTATTTATTAGTGATTTATTCATGTTAGTGGTTCTCTAACTTATATTTTTATGGAATCTTAAATTTAATCTATTCTTTTATAAAAAAAACTATCGAAAAAAATACTTTATATAAAAGTTGCTTTCAATGTGTGAATTTAATAATTTAAGTAATACCATATGTAATCTATATTTAATAAATTACAATTTAACCAGATATACATATAGTTAATTTATATTTCTTTTACTTAATGGATAGACCAAACAACCTATGATGTTTATATATATATGCAAACTCAAATAAATCTATATAAATTAATAAAATTAAAAAAAAAAAACATTTAGCAAAATAAGAAATTTTTTTAGCATTTGAAGTATGTAATAGTGAATGTTCATCAAGCTGCTGCACTTAATATTTTATATAAAGTATTTTCGTTATGACTTGTATTTGCCTACTCTATTTCCGAAGCAATGAACTTCGGATTACCCGATATCTAATTATGTGGAACCCGATATCTAGTATACTAAATCCGTAGTACCTGAATAACATTTCGATCGGTTAGTTTGTTCAATTTCAGTTAGTTTTTACTAATGCAATTAGTCTATATTTTGTTATTAATATAAAAAAAAGAAATATAAAATAAACTGTATGTATATTTGAGTAAAATTTTATTTTTAATATAAATTTCATAGGGTATTACTTAAATTATTAGAATCACAAATAACATGCTGATTTTTAGATTAAGCATTTTTTGCACGGTAGATTATAAAAAAAAATAAGCTTATTTTATAATTAATAAAATGTAGGTTTAAAGAACCACTACCATAATTAAATAATCACTAAATAATAATTAATAATTATTTAATAAATTTTAATCAATTGAGAGTCATCCAATAAGATAAGGAGTGAGAAACAATTAAATATTCAAGAAAACACCATTTTGGTAAATAGTTTTCTAGCAACACTAGTTTGGTAAATACTTTATCCACCAACACTACTTTGAGAAAAAAACTCTTTAAAGTTGAACGGGTCGAATATAATATCATGCCGGACCGCATGAGTAAACGGAAGCGGGATAATGGTAGCGTTAAAAGCAAAAGAATAATGAGCCCGGTAATCGGACATAATCAAATACGAATGTATGTAAACTGGATAATGGTGAGCATAAGATAAACCGACGCATAAATGACGTGAGAAGTCATAAAGTCGGAAAATTTGTCCGAAAGGAAATGAACGTAGCCTTAGACTACGGTTAAGGTCAAAGAAAATACCAAGACGAAAATAAATGATTCTTCAAACAAAAACAGGGTGCCTTGACACCAAACATGTATTTTAAGAACGACATGAGTAAAGAATGAACTATGGGGTCAACCTAACCTTTGGGGTTATAAACAATGGAAAGGTCTACGAGACTAAAACGACCCACGAGTCATGATTAGAAAGAAATAGATTATAAGGACCTCGCCTTAAAGAGGTGAAGGTCTAATAAAATAGCCCATAGGCTAAGTGATAAAACCTACGGGTTAACTAGACAAGGCGAGGGAATAAATTGAGAATCCTCGCATTAAACAAAGACTGTAAAAGAATAAATTTTAGACTGTCAGTATCCCGGTAAGGATAATTGACAAAAGTTAATGAGAAGATGCTAAACTAAAACTTCGGTTTTGGTAAGAAATAACGTTTTTACAAATATGAATTCTGATAGACGTATAAATAGTAAACATTAAAGATATAAGTCTTGACACTGACAGGTGCAAGACGATATATTCGAAAAGTAATATTTTGAAAATAAAAAGTTGATATAAAATTTGGCATGGCGTGACGTGATCACGGTCAAGAAGTGTAATGTGAAGTATAATCACATTATAACCGAGCGATAAATATTGCTAAGTTAATTAAACTAGTGGAAATAATGAGATTACGTTATTTCAAGTTGTATTATGTCGTATAAGATACGTAGATGATTAATAACCAAAAAGATATTACCATACTTTTCGGGTAATACTAACAATTGGTTAAAATATGAACAATGCTCAATGGATTATCGAGAGCAAATGCATAAGTTTAACTCGATAAATTATGTAAGAAAAGGTTTCGAGGACGAAACCTCTTTAAGGGGGGGGGGGGGGTAGACTTGTAACACCTCGAAAACAGATTTGGTAATTAAACTACGTTGGTGCTAAAAGACGGGTAAATTACCGTAGGGGTAAAAGTAACCCGATGAATATTAGGATATCTTGACATAATAAGAACCAACAATGGTTAAAATACCCTTTATAAAAAATTGGGTAAAGTTGAGGGGCTAAACATGGACAAAGGAATTAAAGTTTTTATTTAAAACAATTATTAAACACAAAAACACACCCATACATGTGTGTGTTCTGCGATCCCAACCAGAGCCAGGAGAGCTCTCATGCTCAAAACCCTAATGTGCAAGAGTTGATCAAATCAAGAGGCCAAATCAAACCCAAATCGAAATTCAAGCACAAATTAGTGATCACCTCAGTGAAGTGATCACAAGGTATGTCAAATTCACACTTTGATTTCATCTCAAACTCTAGATGAACACATGAGATTTGAAATTATAGCTTGCATGATAGTTGTTTGGATGAAACAGTAAAGAAATCATGTCTATGAGTAAAACCCTAGCCATTAGTTTGTTGAATTTGCGCCTAAACCATGAAATTCATAATCATCCATTATGTGTGTAATGGGTTTAGTAGAAACATGATGAACACTAGAATCACGATTTGTTAAACTAGTGTTATTTGAGCTAAATGAAATAAATCCAAAATATGAATGTGAAATTTGATATATGAACATTGTGTAGATGTTAAAATTTGGCAAAATAACTAATCATGAGACTTGGTTGTTGGATTGGAAAAATAATGCCCTTTAGGTGTTTGTAGAAATGCCAAAAAGAGGGCTAAATATCAAAATCTTGTACAAAAACGCATATTAAAATGATGAGATGAATTATGCGTTAAAACTTATAAAAAGGGTTCTAAAACGATTGTGAATTGAACTCTTTAGGCAAGGAATCCGGATCATCAAGTGGACAAGCCGGTGGAGAAACGCGTTTGAAAAGGATGCTTAAAAGGTACGTAACTACGGTTTCGTTACGTTATGCTTGATTACGTATTTTCGCTAGTAGACTTTAAATTAGCATAATATATGAATTTTGTATTTAGTTGAAGTGACGAAGATCACTAGGTAAATAAACGGGTCAAACAATGGTTGAATTTGTAGTGTCGAAATGACTTAAACGTCATTCATTAAATTTGAGTTGTAAAAGCATAAGCCATGGAATGGACGTGATACGCTAAGGTTGACAAGCCCCGAGAATGGGTAATTATGGTTAGAAAACAATGTTGATGAATTATGAAGGTACGCGACCTATGGTTTCGTTACACTATGTTATTTATTTATCCTAGTTAGTTGTATTGGAAATTAACCAACAAGAAAACCCGTTAAGTCACGGGAGTGACAAAGTGCTTAGACAAATAAAATGAGTCAAAACATGTGTTAGAAATAGAGTTTGGAAGTAAAACGACTATACGGTGTAAACCGGAGTTAGTCATATAGATAAGATGGTAATAAATATCAACTCATAGAGTTTCATGGTTCTTTAGACCAAACGGGTCAAAAGGTGAAATTATCACCCTTTGACAATATCGACTAATGGTTTGTTGAGTTATATGATTATAGGAATAAATATCAGATGGATATGTACATCGCTATTGTTAGCGGCTACTAAGAGAAGGTATCGAAACGGGTCAATATATCGATCCGAGCCAGGTATGTATAATGATACAACTCATCATGTAGAATTTGGAGTTCTATGAGAGTTAGCCAGGGTTAAAATAAAAATATTTGGTTATCTTTTAGGTAAACCGAATGAATTGAGTTATGATTATGATGTTTTGGAAATATATTGGTTTCTAAATAAGATTATAGTTAAAAGGTCGGATTTTGGGTCAAACAAGTATTTAAAAGTCCCCCTCTCGCAACCCCCGATCCCTGATCCCCGGGAACGGGCGGACGCGAACTCAGAATTTTGGTGGTATCAGCTTCGTTAATTTGGCAGCGGAAATTACATCAGTACCGTAGTTAGGAAATGTTTATCAGAGTAAAACCACCTCATTTAATATTAATAATCACATGGGCAAAACCCAAATTTCTTATTACAATACTTTTATAGGGATAAAACCTATTTTATTGAATTTAAAACATCGTCTTTTAGGTAACTTTTATAGCCACATTTTCCCAAGCCTTTAGTGCTCTCCAGCTGGCTTTTTACTAATTGGCTGTCACATTGTGTTACCTGAAACGTGTTTTAAAAACATTTGTCAGCGGGAAATACTGGTGAGTGAATCCCAGTTTAATCAAGAAACATTTTATCAATTAAAACAGTATTGAGAGAGATCACATTGTTTATTTCTACACAATTAATCATTCAGTACTGTCAATCCTGACTTGTGGGTCATATTACACATTGGCTAACTCGTCGTCTAATGGTAACGTACTGTCATCCCCGACTTACTACTCACAGTGTAGTAAATTTTGTATACATAACCCCAACATACCGGCAGTAATTGAAGAACTATAAAGACTCAATCACTGCTTAATCATATTATTAAGCATTAAAGGTTTTGTAAAATAGTTACAAAAAGGTTATCAAAAAGAGGATAAACTCACATTGCTATCTTAGACTTCGCGTAAGGGTTTCCTGGATATAATCTATAATATATACAAATATACATAGGTTAGTATCATAACCCTTTGAAAATATTAATGATACCCTCCCCGAGACGGCATTCCAATAACTACATCGGGCAGAACCACGACAGTTGTTACGGAACCCTAAATCAATCTGGCAGCGTATCTAGTATGAAACCGGGGTTATAATACTTACAACGGAGCAGAACCTCGCTAATTAGGGGGTATAATACCCGTGTATTATAAGCCTACTATCAGAATTCGTGATTGAGAATGAAAGAAATAAACGACGGAAAACAAAAACCCGTTGCCTGCTTATATAGGTGCTGAAACTGGTTCCCACGCGGCCCGCGTAAAGAGCAGACAAGACTTACGCGGCCCGCGTCAAAGCTGGGTCAACTCGTAGCTTGTCCCGGTCATGATCTAGCCTCGCCACGATGATGACACGTGTCATCACCGAGCTGCGCCACCACTTTGAGCTCACGCGACCCGCGTTAACTTAAACGGGGTCTTAAGCGGCCCGTCTGGACTTAAGTAATCAAACGAAATCAGGTATCCACCTCGATACTGCCCGCGTAAATGTTTGGGGTGGGTCTACGTGGCCCGCCTCAACTTAATAATCAGATTTTATATTTTATTTTATATGCTATACTGTATTTTGGGCTCGGTTTTCACATACGGGGTGTATTAAAAGACATATAAGGGTATTTTCAGATATAATAGGGTGTCGAAAATATTTTGAGAGTGTCGGTTTTACCGAGGGTTGTTACATCCTCCCCACCTTGTATTAGAGCTCGTCCTCGAGATCTACTGGAATAAGTGCGGATATTTTCTTTGCATTTCAAATTCGAGTTCCCATGTGTACTCAGGTCCTCTTTTGGAGTCCCACTTTACTTTGACCAGAACTAGTCTCTTATGCTTGAGATTCTTGACTTTCCTGTCTTCAATTTGTAGAGGCCTTTCTACAAACTTGAGTTGTTCATTTACCTCTATATCCTTAAGAGGTACTATTAGTGATTCATCAGCTAAACACTTTTTGAGATTAGATACATGAAACACATCATGTATTCCTGCCATTTCCTCTGGCAGTTGTAGCTGATAGGCTACAGGTCCTATTCTTCTAATAATCTCAAAAGGTCCAATATATCTGGGACTTAGCTTTCCCCGTTTGATGAATCTTACTACTCCTTTCCAAGGAGAGACCTTCAATAATACTTTATCTCCTACTTGAAATTCCAATGGCTTGCGTCGGTTATCAGCATAACTCTTCTGTCGATCACGTGATACTTTCAGTCGTTCCTTGACTTGAATAATCTTATTAGTTGTTTCTTGCACTATCTCAGGTCCAGATAGTTGCTTTTCCCCAATTTCTGCCCAACAGACTGGGGTTCGACACTTTCGTCCATAAAGTGCTTCGAATGGTGCAGCATTGATACTTGTGTGATAACTATTATTATAAGAAAATTCTATTAAAGGTAAGTGATCATCCCAATTACCTCCGAAATCAATTACACAAGCTCGAAGCATGTCCTCCATTGTCTGAATTGTCCTTTCGCTTTGTCCGTCCGTTTGAGGATGATAAGTTGTGCTTAGATTTAACTTGGTTCCCATTGCCTTTTGGAAACTTGACCAAAAATGAGAGGTAAATCAACTATCTCTATCAGAAACAATTGATAAAGGTATTCCATGTAAAGAAACAATTTCATTACATATAATTTAGCTAGTTGTTCCATACTGAAAGTTTCCTTCATTGGTAAGAAATGGGCTGACTTGGTTAGCCTATCTACAATCACCCAGATTGTATCATTTCCTTTCTTTGTTTTGGGTAATTTAGTAACAAAATCCATTGTTATTAATTCCCATTTCCACACTGGCATTTCTAATTGCTGTAACAAACCTGAGGGTTTCTGGTGTTCAGCTTTGACTTGTGAACAAGTTAAACATTTAGAAACATAGGCAGCTATGTCCTTTTTCATTCCTATCCACCATAAATTCTTTCTTAAATCTTGATACATCTTGTCATTTCCTGGATGCATCGTATACTTAGACTTATGGGCTTCTTCTAATATACAATGACGTAGGTTTCCTAATTTAGGTATCCAGATTCTCTTTTCATGGAATCTCCAAATTCCATCTGTTCCTTGTTCTAATTCTTTTAGCATACCTTTTAATTTTTCAGTATCATCCTTGATTACTGATTCTTGTGCTTCTATTATCTGATTATTTAAATCTACTTGCAAATTTAATTTGAGAGAACGTACTCTTTTTGGATTTTCATGATACTTTTGGCTTAAAGCATCTGCCACTACATTTGCTTTTCCTTCATGATACTGGATATCACAATCATAATCACTAAGCATTTCCATCCAGCATCTTTGTCTCATATTCAACTCCTTTTGTTTGAAAATATACATTAAACTCTTATGATCAGTGAATATGGTAAACTTACTACCAAAAAGGTAATGTCTCCAAATCTTAAGAGCAAAAATTATAGCTCCTAACTCTAAATCATGGGTTGAATAATTCTCTTCATGATTCTTAAGTTGTCTAGATGCATAAGCTATAACCTTTTGTCGTTGCATCAATACACATCCATAACCTAATTTAGAAGCGTCACAATAGATTACAAAATCTTCAGTTCCTTCTGGTAACGCTAATATGGGTGTATTAGTTAATCTTTGCTTAAGGATTTTAAAGGCTTCTTCTTGTTTTAATCCCCATTCAAACTTAACAGATTTACAGGTTAGCTTAGTTAAAGGAATGGCTATTCTAGAAAAATCTTGAATAAATCTTCTATAATAACCGGCCAATCCTAAGAAACTTCTAACCTCGGTTGGTGATTCAGGGGTTTTCCATTTGATAATTGCCTCGATCTTTGTTGGATCTACATGAATTCCTTCATGATTGACTACGTGTCCGAGAAATTGTACCTGTTCTAACCAAAACTCGCACTTGGAAAATTTAGCGTAAAGCTTTTCCTTTCTTAATAAACTTAAAAGTGCCTTCAAATGCTTTGTATGATCCTCCTTATTCTTAGAATAAATGAGAATATCATCTATAAAAACAATTATGAATTTATCCAAACATGGCTTACATATTCGGTTCATCATGTCCATAAATGCAGCTGGGGCATTGGTTAATCCAAATGGCATGACAGTAAATTCATAATGGCCATACCTTGTTCTAAATGCGGTTTTAGGAATGTCCTCTTCCTGTACCTTTAATTGATGATATCCTGATCTTAAATCGATTTTAGAGAAAAATCGAGCTCCTTGCAGTTGATCGAACAGATCATCGATTCTCGGTAATGGGTACCGATTTTTAATCGTGACTTTGTTCAATTCACGGTAGTCAATGCACATACGCATCGATCCGTCTTTCTTTTTAACAAACAGTATCGGCGCTCCCCATGGCGACGAACTTGGTTGTATAAATCCTTTTTCTAATAATTCGTCTAATTGTTTTTTTAATTCTTGCATTTCTGCAGGTGCCAAACGATAAGGTGCTTTGGCAATCGGTGCTGTTCCTGGTATTAAATGGATTCTGAATTCAACTTCTCTATCTGGAGGTTGCCCTGGCAATTCTTCTGGAAATACATCTGAAAACTGTGATACTACTGGAATATCTTTCAAATCCTTTCCTTTAGTGTTAGTGATTATAGAAATCAAATACACTAATGATCCTTTCCTTATGTAATTTGCAGTTTTCATCACAGAGATGAATTTTGTGGATCTAGATGGTTTATCTCCTTTTATTGTGATCATTTTACCTTTTGGTGAATTTACTTGAATTGACTTTTGATCACATAAAATACTGGCTTTATTGGCTATTAACCAATCCATTCCTAAAACAATATCAAATCCTACCAGATTCATGGGAAAACGATTTGCAATAAATTTCTGATTTAAAATTTCTATTCTTGCTCCTTGCAAGATTTCAGAAATTCTAACGGTTTCTCCATTAGCTGTCTCTACTAGACATTCTTGTGGTAGTTTAGTTAACGACTGATTGAGAAATTTGCAAAATGATGTATTAATAAAACTTTGGTTTGCACCAGAGTCAAATAATACTTTAGCAAAGACATCATTAACTAGAAACGTACCAGCTATGACATCTGGAATTATCTTGGCTTCATCTGCAGTCAGAACAAATGCTTTAGCATTTTGAGTATTCTTGTTGTTTGTAGTTGGAGCTAATTTCGGACAGTTAAGCTTGATATAACCTTGTTCTCCGCAGTTGTAACATATCTTGTTATTAGCTTTCTTCCTGCAATTTTCCTCCCTGTGTCCCGATATTTTGCAAAAGTTACAGTATATGGAGCATTTTCCTGAATGCTTTCTTTTGCAATTCTTACAGTAAGGTGCAGAGGTAGAACCTACATTTTTCCCACGATTAAAATTTCCAGAACGAAATTCTTGTGTGAGCTTCTGGGTTAGGTTCCTCCTTTGATCCTCTTCTCGGGTACGGACTAATTCGTCTGTCAAGGTATTGGCTAGTTCTACAGCTTTTTCTATGGTTTGAGGTCTAGCTGCCTTGACTACGTGTCTTATCTCCCCAATTAATCCCCAAATATAACGGGAGATTAACACTGGTTCTGATGAAGCAAGAGTTGGCACTATTCTAGCATATTCGAATAATATTTTAGTGTATCCCTTACTATCCACACCAGTCATCCTAAGGTTTAGGGATTTGTTTGCTATCTGTTCCTTTTCATTTGGTGGGCAGAATTTCCTTTCTACCTTGTTCTTAAATTCTTCCCATTCCATATTGTAAGTTCTATTACTTTCTCTTGATTGGAGGATAGTGTTCCACCATTCTAGTGCTGAATTCTTAAACAAATTAGAAGCAAACAGTATGTTATCTTCTTCAGGACACTTGCTTATTCTTAAGACTGCCTCAGTTTTCTCTATCCAACGTAAGGTTGCAATGGCTCCTTCATTGCCCGAGAATTCCATTGGTTTACAAGACCAGAATTCTTTATAAGAACAACCATAAGGCATAGTTCTTCTTCTTTTGGGAATGGGCATTTGAAGTACAGGTCCATTGTTTACGCTGTTTTCGGGTTCGATGGGTCGCTTACTACTATGCTTACTTTTATTATTCGTTTCTTGAATAGCTTGAATAATAAATGGCATGGCATCTATGATTCCTTGTGCCACTATATGTTGAACGGCACTATTATCCATTTGGTTTCCATTGTTATTGATGCTTGGATTCTCATTAACCACGTTAATGTTACTCTGGTTATCATTATTCAGATTTCCTTGATTTCCTTCGTCGGCCATCTGAATTTTAAACATTTACCCCATATTAATATCACAAGATAATATTTAATATAGTTAATCATATGATACGCAATCTAGCCAAAAACGTCGATCATTGCGACTTTTACTCTATTTTCCATATACTATTATGCTTCTATTACACACCAGTACTGAAAAAAATTTACAATACTAACAGAAATAGAATTACACTAATAGTAATAGGCATCCATACACACATATTTTATTTTATTTTATTATTGTTATTACTATTACCATCTCCTCTATCACATCACGGATATGGATTTATCCAAAAATCCATATTGCGCTCATCGTATTGCCATACGAGACGCTCTCCCACCTGTCTCATTCTCTCACTGCTTTCTAAAATTTCCTCACCGAAGGTCCTAAGTTCTTGCACGTTTTCTGCACTCATTGGGGGTGCAGGTTCTAGGACTGGGTTCGGAATCTGGGGTGCGGGTTCCTGATATGGGGGTGAAAGTGCCTGAAATCGGTAAGGATCTTCTAAGATCTCCCTAATATAATCATCTTGGTAATAGGGATCTAAAGGGTCCATAACTGGATAGGCTCCTATGTTCTGTATAGGGGTGTCTTCATGTATCGGGTAACGTTGAACATAGTCCCTAACGTCATCCCACCAAGGATCGTAATTTGGGTCTAGGGGATTTGGTGCAGGTACCCTAGGGATTTCTTCTGGGTTGAAGTCATGCATCTCCACTTGGTTTTCAGGGTTTTCTATTTCCATGGGTTGATCTGGGATTTGCAATTGTGGTTGGGGTGCTATTGTTTGCTCCAGATTAGGGTCAGCAGCAGTTGTGGCTAGGATATGGAAATTGGCTAGGCTTCTATTAAGCATATCCTGTGTGTGAGCATCTGTTTTTCGCTTAACGGCTGCTAAGGCTCTTTGCTGTTGCAACTTTCGCATTCTTTTCCTACGCGCAAAAGCTTCCTTACTGAACCATCCTCGTTTCTTATGAGGGAATGGCTCTTCTGACTGAGCTTTAAAAGCAAGCATCCCTTCTTCCTGATCAGCAGAATACCCAGAAAGGGCAGGCTGTGAAGAGGTACCTTCACTCTTAGGTGAATCAGACAACTGACGACACATGTCTGAGGGTCCTTGATCACTCATACTATAAACTAACAATTAGTCAAATAACACATAACAAATAAATACAGTTATGCACGTATTTCCGTAATTTATTTCCTAACACAAAATTTAGAAATTAAGTTTCAGCAGAACACTTCTTTGGCTTAGACCAGTGGCTAGGCTCTGATACCACATCCTCTCGCAACCACCGATCCCTGATCCCCGGGAATGGGCGGACACGAACTCAGAATTTTGGTGGTATCAGCTTTGTTAATTTGGCAGTGGAAATTACATCAGGACCGTAGTTAGGAAATGTTTATCAGAGTAAAACCACCTCATTTAATATTAATAATCACATGGGCAAAACCCAAGTTTCTTATTACAATACTTTTATAGGGATAAACCCTATTTTATTGAATTTAAAACATCGTCTTTTAGGTAACTTTTATAGCCACATTTTTCCCAAGACTTCAGTGCTCTCCAGTTGGTTTTTTACTAATTGGCTGTCACATTGTGTTACCTGAAACGTGTTTTAAAAACATTTGTCAGCGGGAAATACTGGTGAGTGAATCCCAGTTTAATCAAGAAACATTTTATAAATTAAAACAGTATTGAGAGCGATCACATTGTTTATTTCTACACAATTACTCATTCAGTACTGTCAATCCTGACTTGTGGGTCATATTACACATTGGCTAACTCGTCGTCCAATGGTAACGTACTGTCATCCCTGACTTACTACTCACAGTGTAGTAAATTTTGTATACAAAACCCCAACATACCGGCAGTAATTGAAGAACTACAAAGACTCAATCACTGCTTAATCATATTATTAAGCATTAAAGGTTTTGTAAAATAGTTACAAAAAGGTTATCAAAAAGAGGATAAACTCACATTGCTATCTTAGACTTCGTGTAAGGGTTTCCTGGATATAATCTATAATTTATACAAATATACATAGGTTAGTATCATAACCCTTTGAAAATATTAATGATACCCTCCCCGAAACGGCATTCCAACAACTACGTCGGGCAGAACCACGACAGTTGTTACGGAACCCTAAATCAATCGGGCAGCGTAACTAGTATGAAACCGGGGTTATAATACTTACAACGGAGCAGAACCTCGCTAATTAGGGGGTATAATACTCGTGTATTATAAGCCTAATATCAGAATTCGTGATTGAGAATGAAAGAAATGAACGACGGAAAACGAAAACCCGTTGCCTGCTTATATAGGTGCTGAAACTGGTTCCCACGCGGCCCGCGTAAAGAGCAGACAAGACTTACGCGACCCGCGTCAAAGCTGGGTCAACGCGTAGCTTGTCCCGGTCATGATCTAGCCTCGCCACGATGATGACACGTGTCATCACCGGGTTGCGCCACCACTTTGAGCTCACGCGGCACGCGTTAACTTAAACGGGGTCTTACGCGGCCCGTCTGGACTTGAAATCAGGTGTCCACCTCGATACCGCCCGCGTAAATGTTTGGGGTGGGTCTACGCGGCCCGCCTTAACTTAATAATCAGATTTTATATTTTATTTTATATGCTATACTGTATTTTGGGCTCGGTTTTCACATACGGGGTGTATTAAAAGACATATAAGGGTATTTTAAGATATAATAGGGTGTCGGAAATATTTTGAGAGTGTCGGTTTTACCGAGGGTTGTTACACCTTCGTCGTAAAAGAAGGATGAAAATTGACCAAATTACCCTTGTAAGCTAATTCGAACGAACGACCCTTAAAGGTGGTTCGGAAACGAGTTTTATGGTTAAATAAATGCTTAGAATAAGTATAGATAGTGAAAGATGTAAATTCTTGGGTCGAATGACTTTATATGAGTCTTTGCCGTAAAATGATAATCCGAGGGGTAAAACTCGGAACATATAGATATCCTCATTAAATCCAACACACATATAGTTGTGGTGGAAGATTACTTGATAAGAAATGGAGGAATAAGATGCTAGAAATGAATGCAAACGATTTCAAGCTTTAAAGTGCTTAAATACCCTTAACGGGTCAAAATAAGCATACGAGCGAAAACAGGTTTAAATTGTGTAAGAAACCTGTGATTAGAACCTAACATGGTAGATAACATTAATTTGAAGAGGTGCATGTGAAATAAGGATCAAACAAATATTTTTGTTTGATAAAATGCATAAACGGGTTAAAATTCGGTAAAAAGGTAATGAGTCGAAGACTTAGAAGTCTCAAAATTTATTATGTCGGATGTTGGATTTTAACTCCATAAGATGGAGAATTAAATTACGGACGCGTAGGAAAAAGAATCGGGTAAAACAGATTAAAAACGAGAGAGTTATGCTCATTTCCGTAAAATTCGGTTGTGCTGGGAATATGCAGCAACCAGCTGCAAACAATCTGTTGAAATCAGGCCATGGCGCCGCGTGACGGGGAAGGCCCCAGGCCGTGGCGCGACGCGGCGGGGGTCAGTTTCGTGAAAATTGTTTATTTTAACCGTTTATGCATTGCGAACCCGTTTAAATACGTTCTAAGTTACGTATGACTAATCCGACTCATGTTTTATGAGTTTCAGGTAAAATTCTAGCACCGGAGGATGATCAAGCCCAATGAAGGACCGAACACGATCAAGAAATAAGCTTCCGCACAACGTTTCGTAGTTACTTTTAAATGATGAACTTAATTACATTATGTTTTAAACTTTTAAATTGTAAAAGGTTTTAATAAACCCGTATTTCCGATGTATATGTAATATTAATTACATGATTGTTTTCGTAAAAGATACGTTAAACCTTGATTTATAAGAACGGGTGTTACAGATTGGTATAATTTCGTGTTCTGGTTAGTAATTTTTTGCATCACTTACTTTTTTTTAATCATGTTTTAGAGTTTATTTCTCAGGTTTGTTGCCGCGTGAAGTTGGAATTAGAGTTGTTTGGATATAAATTGCATCAATTATCTTTGTCTTAAATAAACAAGCAATCATTAAAAGATCAATTTCAACCTTTTCATCTTATATATATTCTTTCTGTCTTGTATCTGGTTATGTCAGTTTACAAATGTAACACCCCAAAAATGCTCAATAGATTACCTTGTGTTTAAATGTTTAATTTGTTAAATTAAGTTTAAATAATATGATGAAAGTTTATAAAGAATGAAAGTTGTGCTAAAAATGTCAACAATGGTAACCATAAGGACCAATTATGTAAATGTGAGAATTAAACTTGTTAAAAAAAGAATGCAGAGAATTGTGGGTGGTGTATGGGTCGCGAACAAAGGCAGGGGGTAAGGAAACCCTTGTCTTTCAATTCAAGCTCAAGAATTCAACAAATTAAACATGAATTAGGGTGAAAATCGAATGCATGAACTTAGTTACTCCTTAATCCAAGTTCATTGAACATAAGGTAAGTTAAATTTTGTGTTTTGAAGCTTTTTGGATAGGTGGGTTATGATCAATCCGTGAGAATTGTATGAATCTGAGTTTATATATGAGTTAATATCATCATGTAGAATGTAAAGTATGCTTGAATTCGATTGCATTGAAGAATTGAAGTAAAACTCACTTGTGCTAGTTGCATGATAGATTTTAGTGATGTTAAGATGGTGAAAATCAAGGGAAATTGAAATATGAATGTGTAAGAACTAGAGGATTGATAGATGATCTTGTTGTAGACTAAGAAACTATGTGAAATTGGTTGTATGGGTCAATTGTGATATGAACTAGCTAAGATATGCATGTAACACTTGTACATTATGCTTCGTTTGTGATACGCATACCAAATGTTTGATGAAATGCCTTAGTTAAGAACCATTGCAAAATTTGATTTCGGACCTTACATAATGAACATAGATTGAGTATGAATATGACGTATGTGAAGTTCTTGTAATGCCTTGTTCAAGAATATATGCGAAGTAAGCGCAAGGCATGAATTCTAAGTGTAAACGTTGTGTATAGGTGTAAAGGAAGAAGGTTCGAGTCACTCGAGGCAACAAGGGAATCTAGAACGAGGTACGCTACTTGTACAATTCATGATTTTATTATATTGTTGTATTTAACATTAGATGTGTCAATTGATTCGAGAATGAAAATGGTATATGTGTAGACCCTTTTATAAACGGGTCGAAGGATGAGATTGTAAGATTAGAAGGAATGGTATGAAGTTCCATTTGGAACATACTCGTGAGCAAGGATAAAAGTATGTAGTAGTTTATAAGTTGCGGATGTCATAATGGTTACAAGTCCGTAAGTTAGATTCTTGAGTTTAAAGAAAGAAATTTAGTTTTAATGAGTTTGCTTTGTTGTGGCTATGTAGGTAAATCTCAAGTTTAGCTTTCAAGCTTCGCCCGGTTCGAACACACTTCAAGGCCCGCCTCATGTTCCGCTAATTATGTAAAGAAGACAACGCTTAATATTTTGGTCGCTTGTCTATATCTAGTAGTTAAAAACTTAGTTCTTGTTATGTATTTTGAACTTAACGAATTTCGTATGCGTGTCAAAGTTGTTTGATGGTATATATTATGCCTTTTTTAAAGTGTCGTGTTAAACATATATTTTGAATGTGAAAAACAGGGGACCGCTCCTTTTACGAATAGGTCATGCCCAAATTTTGTTAGAAAAAGTACGTTGTTATTTAAATAATTTAAAAGAAAAATTTTTGGGCGTTACAAGTTGGTATCAGAGCCTAGGTTTGAGGGATTTGAGCTTCAAATGCTTGAACTCAAACCGGAAGCTCGTGAGAAGTGTGTGTTCGTTCCGCGGTGCGAAGCAAGTAAGTACCTTAAAATTTGAATTTTTTGCATTATGAATAATTTAGTTATGGAATGTTATGGAATTGTTATGGGATGTTGTGGTAAGGTGTGGGATGAATTGGGTCATTTTGGGTTAGAACGGGTCGGAAAGGGCTGCAAAAACATGAAAAAAAACGGCCATAGCATGCTGGGCGTCACCGTAAGCTACGGTGGCTACCGTAGCTTACGGTAGACCCTGAGACAGAACTCCCACCGTAACACAGTAGCTTTGTGGCGTAAGGATAAAGACGCCACCATAAGCTACGGTAGCCACCGTAGCTTACGGTGGGGACCATTTTCAGCCAATTTCAAATGTATTGTTCTGTTTGATGTTTTTATCACCCGGGGAGTATTGAAAACGTTATAAGAAGACTCTAAAGAATGATATTATGTATGAATGTTGAGCCTTCAAAGGAATTTATCTATTACTAGTATGATTATGTGATGGAAAGGATGAATGAATGCTTGAAATAAAGAATGATGTTTATGTGTAGATGGCGGATACGAATGAGGATGAAGCGACACAACAAGAACAACTGAAAACTATGATTTCGGAAGAGATTGGAAAGGCAATGCAGGCAAATATTCCTCATTTAGCCCAAGAAGTGGAAAGTCATGTGCTGGAAGTGGTGGAAACAATGATGGCGAGTAAGTTGGACGAGTTGAAGGGAATGATTGGAGAAATGCAAGGAAAGAAAGGAACTCGCAAATGCACATACAAAGAATTTATGGCGTGCAACCCATTACCTTTAAAATGAGAAATTGATCCCATAGCATGTCAAAGGTGGATTGCACGTACTGAGGTGGTGTTCGTAAGGAGTCATTGTGAAAAGGAGGATCAAGTGATGTTTGCCACCGGTTTGTTACAACTCCAAGCTAAAGACTGGTGGGATGCTTATAGTAAAGAGATTGGGGAAGACAAAGTTCAAGTCTTGACGTGGCAAGAGTTCAAGGAACCTTTTCTAAAGTACCACTGTCCGCAATCTGCCATTGACAGGATCCAAGAAGATTTCTTACATCTCCGTCAGAAAGACGAAACCATTGATGAAATCACCAACACTTTTCTTGACAAGCTGAAATTCTGTAAAGAAATAGCGGGAACGGAAAGAATGAAGATAAACCGCTATCATGGTATGTTGAAGGTTGAATATCGGGAGTTCATAATTCCCGCTAAATGTGAAACCTTGAATGAGCTCATTAACTTAGCCCGAGATAGGGAGATTGAACTAAGAAGACAAGCAGAAAGAGGCGAGAAGAGAGTGTCTGAGAATGTTCCCAGCTCAAGCCCATCAAAGAAACAGAAATTTCAAGATCAGAGCAAGAAGGATAAGGTGAAGGGTAGCATTCCGAAATGCAAAACTTGTGGGAAGTTACACACGGGGAGTGCTTGAAAGGGAAGAAGGGTTGTTACAATTGTGGTCAAGAGGGACATCCATACTATAGATGTCCTAATCCTACCAGAACATGCTATAACTGTTTCCAACCGGGTCATATTAAAGCTGAATGTCCCAAGCTTCAACAGAAAACCGATAAGGAAGCAAGAAAGGAGGAAGCCCCAAGAGCTAAGGGATGGATGTTTCAGATCTCGAATGAAGAAGCAAAGGACCACCCGAATGTTGTATCAGGTATATTCTTATTGAACTTGATACCTATGTACGTGTTATTTGATACTGGAGCCAGTAGATCGTTTGTATCAAGTGAATTAGTGTCACACCCCTCTTTTAGAATCGAAAGAATGCATGTGCCATTAGAAGTAGAGATAGCAGATAGTAAGAGTTATTTGCTGCACGAAGTTTGTAGAAATTGTGAAATTATCATTGAAGACGAGAAGTTTACCATTGACCTTATTCCCATGGTATTAGGAGAATTTAAGGTTGTAGTTGGCATGGATTGGCTAGCTAAACATCATGCCGAAATTCAATGCGAGAAAAAGGTAATTCATGTGTTAACGCCGGGAGGAAAACGAGTGAGTATACAAGGGGAAAGGAATGTTAATTCGAGACTTTGTTCTATAGTCCAAGCATTCAAGTATGTGCGAAATGGAAGCAAAGCGTTTCTGGCCTACGTGGTGGATACTAAGCAGAATACCCCTAAGATAAAAGAGGTTGAAGTTGTGAATGAGTTTCTTGATGTATTCCCAGAAGATTTGTCGGGGCTTCCACCAGAACGTGAGGTGGATTTTAAGATTGAATTGTATCCCGATGCCAAACCCGTAGCCAAAGCTCCTTATAGGTTGGCCCCAACTGAGATGCGGGAGTTAATGGTTCAAATACAAGAATTGCTCGACAAGGGATTTATACGCCCGAGCGTATCGCCCTAGGGTGCGCCTGTACTTTTTGTCAAAAAGAAAGATGGTTCGATGCGCATGTGCATCGACTATCGAGAGTTGAATAAGCTGACGGTGAAAAACCGATACCCGTTGCCCCGAATAGATGATCTCTTTGATCAGTTACAAGGGGCAAGTTGGTTTTCAAAAATTGATTTGCGATCCGGATACCATCAGTTAAGGGTACGGGATGAGGATGTGGCGAAGACGGCATTTAGAACGCGATACGGACATTACGAGTTCTTAGTATTGTCCTTTGGGTTAACGAACGCGCCCGCCGCATTCATGGACCTTATGAATCGAGTTTGTCGGGCCATGTTATCTTGGTTTACTCCCGAAGTAAAGCCGAACATGCATGTCATTTGCGCGAAATTGTTGAAGTGCTCCGTAAGGAGAAATTGTACGCGAAATACTCTAAGTGTGCCTTCTGGCTTAGAGAAGTACAATTTCTCGGTCATGTGATTAATGCGGATGGTATCTTAGTGGATCCGTCAAAAGTGGAAGCTGTTATGAAATGGGTGCCTCCAAAGAACCCAAGTGAAGTGAGAAACTTTTTGGGTTTAGCATGCTATTATAGGAGGTTTATTCAAGACTTTTCTAAATTGGCCCTGCCGTTGACCAAGTTAACCAAGAAGAATGAGAAGTTTACATGGGGTACATATCAAGATAAGGCGTTTCAAACCTTGAAAGAGAAGTTGTCGAGCTCCTCGGTGCTAACCTTACCTGATGGAACGGAAGACTTGGTGGTGTTTACTGATGCATCACACCAAGGGTTGGGATATGTTTTAATGCAAAGAGGTAGAGTCATTGCTTATGCTTCAAGGCAATTGAAAACACATGGAAGTAATTATCCAACCCACGACTTGGAATTAGCAGCAGTAGTGTTCGCTTTGAAAATCTGGAGGCATTATCTATACGGTACGAAAAGCACAATTTATTCTGACCACAAAAGCCTTAAATACTTTTTCGAGCAAAAAGAGTTAAATATGAGGAAACGAAGGTGGTTAGAACTCCTTAAAGATTATGATTGTGAAATCCTTTACCATCCGGGCAAGGCAAATGTAGTGGCCGATGCCCTGAGCCGAAAGGATTATCCGCCTCCAATTCAAGTTAAATCCATGAAAATGGTAGTTACACCACGATTTCTCGAAATGATTAAGGAAGCCCAAGTCAAGTCACTGAGCGAAATGGACTCAAGAAAGGAAAGAACAAAGGGGTTTGTTGATAAATTAGAAGAAGGACCCAGTGGAATTAAATCAATGTATGGTTGGATATGGATACCTCAATTTAGTGAAGCAAAAGACGTGTTACTCGAAGAAGCTCACAAATCACGATTTTCGGTCCATCCAGGAGCTACAAAAATGTATTTGGATTTGAAGAAAAGTTATTGGTGGCCCGGTATTAAACATGATATCATCAAGTATGTTGCAAAATGTTTGACCCGTTTACAGGTAAAGGCAGAACATCAGAAACCTTATGGAAAGTTGCAACCGTTAGAGATTCCGGTATGGAAATGGGAAGAGGTGATGATGGACCTAGTGACCAAGCTTCCTAAGACAAGGAAAGGTCACGATGCTATATGGGTGATTGTGGACCGCCTCACCAAGAGCGCACACTTCTTACCCATTCGAGAGACTTTCTCTTCTGAAAGGATGGCGGAGATTTATGTTAACGAGATAATATCTCGACACGGAGTCCCTGTATCTATTGTGTCGGATCGAGATACCCGATTTACATCTCGATATTGGCAAGGTTTCCATGAGAGTATGGGTACAAAATTACATTTCAGCACCGCCTACCACCCCCAAACGGATGGTCAGTCTGAGCGAACCATTCAAACACTTATTGACATGTTGCGAGCGTGTGCTATAGATTTCGGGGGGAGCTGGGATGACCACTTGCCATTGGTGGAATTTTCGTACAACAATAGCTACCACAATAGCATACAAATGGTGCCGTATGAAATGTTGTACGGGAGGAAATGTAGAACTCCCATTTGTTGGGGAGAGGTGGGGCAAAGAGAAATTGCGCCCAATGATGTAGTAGCTAAAACTAACGAAAAGATCGATCTTGTGCGAGCCCGTTTAAAAGCGGCTCAAGATCGACAAAAGGATTACGCAGATTGAAGAAGACGACCTATCGAGTTTCAGATATGTGATCATGTGTTATTAAAGGTTTCCCCATGGAAAGGTATAGTCCGTTTCCGTAAGCGAGGAAAGCTAGGCCCCCGTTACATAGGACCTTTCAAGATTTTATCCCGGGTTGGAAAGGTAGCATATCGGTTGGAATTACCGCCAACCTTAGATGGAATACATGACACATTCCATGTGTCACAATTGAGAAAGTGCTTAGCGGATGAGACAGCATACGTGCCCCTCGACGATATTGAATTGGACGAAAGATTGAATTACGTTGAAAGACCGATAGCTATCAAGGATTCCAAGGAAACCCACTTTCGGAACAAAACTATAAAGCAAGTCTTGGTGCAATGGCAACATCGGAAAGGATCGGATCTTACATGGGAGTTAGAAGATGAAATGAGGGAGCACTACCCGACATTATTTGGTACGTATTAAGGTTTCGGGGACGAAACCTCTTTTAAGGGGGGTAGACTTGTAACACCCCAAAAATGCTCAATAGATTACCTTGTGTTTAAATGTTTAATTTGTTAAATTAAGTTTAAATAACATGATAAAAGTTTATAAAGAATGAAAGTTGTGCTAAAAATGTCAACAATGGTAACCATAAGGACCAATTATGTAAATGTGAGAATTAAACTTGTTAAAAAAAAGAATGTAGAGAATTGTGGGTGGGGTGTGGGTCGCGAACAAAGGCAGGGGGCAATGAAACCCTTGTCTTTCAATTCAAGCTCAAGAATTCAACAAATTAAACATGAATTAGGGTGAAAATCGAACTTAGTTACTCCTTAATCCAAGTTCATTGAACATAAGGTAAAGTTAAATTTTGTGTTTTGAAGCTTTTTAGATAGGTGGGTTATGATCAATCCATGAGAATTGTATGAATCTGAGTTTATATATGAGTTAATATCGTCATGTAGAATGTAAATTATGCTTGAATTCGATTGCATTGAAGAATTGAAGTAAAACTCACTTGTGCTAGTTGCATGATAGATTTTAGTGATGTTAAGATGGTGAAAATCATGGGAAATTGAAATATGAATGTGTAAGAACTAGAGGATTGATAGATGCTCTTGTTGTAGACTAAGAAACTATGTGAAATTGGTTGTATGGGTCAATTGTGATATGAACTAGCTAAGATATGCATGTAACACTTGTACATTATGCTTCGTTTGTGATACGCATACCAAGTGTTTGATGAAATGCCTTAGTTAAGAACCATTGCAAAATTTGATTTCGGACCTTACATAATGAACATAGATTGAGTATAAATATGACGTATGTGAAGTTCTTGTAATGCCTTGTTCAAGAATATATGCGAAGTAAGCGCAAGGCATGAATTCTAAGTGTAAACGTTGTGTATAGGTGTAAAGGAAGAAGGTTCGAGTCACTCGAGGCAACAAGGGAATCTAGAACGAGGTACACTACTTGTACAATTCATGATTTTATTATATTGTTGTGTTTAACATTAGATGTGTCAATTGAATCGAGAATGAAAATGGTATATGTGTAGACCCTTTTATAAACGGGTCGAAGGATGAGATTGTAAGATTAGAAGGAATGGTATGAAGTTCCATTTGGAACATACTCGTGAGCAAGGATAAAAGTATGTAGTAGTTTACAAGTTGCAGATGTCATAATGGTTACAAGTCTGTAAGTTAGATTCTTGAGTTTAAAGAAAGAAATTTAGTTTTAATGAGTTTGCTTTGTTGTGGCTTTGTAGGTAAATCTCAAGTTTAGCTTTCAAGCTTCGCCCGGTTCGAACACACTTCAAGGCCCGCCTCATGTTCCGCTAATATTTTGGTCGCTTGTTTATATCTAGTAGTTAAAAACTTAGTTCTTGTTATGTATTTTGAACTTAACGAATTTCGTATGCGTGTCAAAGTTGTTTGATGGTATATATTATGCCTTTTTTTAAAGTGTTGTGTTAAACATATATTTTGAATGTGAAAAACAGGGGACCGCTCCTTTTACGAATAGGTAATGCCCAAATTTCGTTAGAAAAGGTACATTGTTATTTAAATAATTTAAAAGAAAAATTTTTGGGTGTTACAACAAACAACCGACCTAATCTCTTAGTTTGTCAACAATTGGTTCTTATTGAGTCTTCATACAATAAATTTTCAATTTGTCACAATAACATACATTTTTTTTATCAAATCCATCAGTGGAAAAAGGAAGAAGCAGATCAGGGAAATTGGAAATCACGTGCTATGAATGTAGAATACTTAGGCATTATGCTTATGAATTTCCAAATAAGAAACACAAGAATGATGAGTCACTTTCGTTGAAACATAAGAATATGTGCCCCTTGCATTTTTGATGTGTCTAGACACGGAAGAGAAAAATAGAAAATCAGTCGTATGATATGAATGAAGCAAAGCAAGTTGTGTGAAGTTAATCAAGTCATTTGAAGCAACCAAATTTGATACCCGGTATCAAATGCTTATCCCTACTTACGACGTATATGTATTATATATATGGGAGTTTATAAACAATTATGGGTTATGTATAATCAAAATTCAAATTCAAATTCATATACAATTGCGACTTCAATATACATCAGTCATCTTTTTGATGCGTAAAACGGATTAAAAATCATATACATATTTTCTTCATAATTATTTCACGGATTTTTTTTAGATAAATAAAATTAAAGAAGCTTAAATTGGATTACTAAAAAATGTATAAATATTACATGAGAAAATGTTCTTAATATTAAATAGTATCATTGGATTAATATAATACTAATAAACCCTAATCTGATAATACTATCTAAGACTTAAAATATACAAAATAATGATTCGCATGGTAAATTTAGTTGTTCATTAGATAAAATAAAGGCACGAGAAATAATGTTTTGAAAGAACCAAACGGGGGAAAATCACTAAAATCTTTATTTTAAACAGATTTCATAACACAATACAAACAAATGATTCAAGAATATTCTTCTGGTCGACATCCACATCACCGCTTCATCTCATGAAATCCCATGTTCATGTTGCTTCTGCATATTCTTTTAGTATTTCTTGTTTAAAGTTGGTTAAAACTAGTAGTGGATTAGTGGTCTAATTGGTTTCTTTATATTTGCAAGGCTATATAACATCCCTTAGGTAACATCTGAATGGTTAAGTGCTGAATCAGTAAGAGGTCTGAACCATTAAGTGTTGAACAAGTAAGAGGTCTGAACCATTAAGAGTCTGTATAAATGCTTAACCGTTCAGAGGCAAATGTCTGACCAATTCAGATTAGAGGTCTTAATCATTCAGACTCTGTATAATGCTTAACCATTCAGATGCAAATGTCTGAACCATTCAGACATTTGCTCGTGAAACAAACAGTCTGAACCAGTAAGAGGTCTGAACCATTAAGAGACTCGTTAAGAGGTAAACAAACAGCTACTTAGTATTTTGTTTATTTTTATGAAAAGAATTATGAATTAAGTCTCAATCCCTCTCTAAATTGCTTCTTGTCTTCTTAATCCCTATTCTACTTACCTCAAATCCAATTGGTACGTAACAATTAAAGCGTAAACAAATTAAAGGTACTATATATACATAACAACTCTATATGAGATACTTTGTTTACCGAGTCATGTAACAAGATATCTATATATGTTACATGTGTATATATATAAAGCTTTTTATTCACATGAGTTAAACTGCTTACTGCTCCATGTAAATTAATACCCATCAACAATTCAACATAAACTGAAAAATGATTAAAACTAAGAATTAAGATATGAGTGTAAAACAATTACTGAATCCATCAAAAAGACAAGATATTACTCGGAATTATATAGAAATAATCAGAAGACTGATAAATGTCCGTTTGGTCCTCCAGCTGGATCTCCGCCATTAACTGAAAAAAAAAAAAAAAAAGGAACTGAAGTGAGTGAATGCTAAATGTTAGAGAAAATTACCAATCTAGCCAAGACTTTAATCAAATTACCAATCTAGCCACCTCATGCCTCCTTGGAAGGCCACACATGTATGGGATGAGTCTTTCAAGCATGGGATGAGTCATTGGGGAGAAACCCAATAAAAAATAGACACGTGGCCACAGACGCATGGGATGAGTCTGCGGACGCATGGCCGCGGACGCATGGGATGAGTCTTTCAAACATGGGATGAGTCTTTCAAGCATGGGATGAGTCCGCGGACGCATGGGATGAGTCCGCGGACGCATGGGATGAGTCTTTCATGTGTGGGATGGGATGAGTCTTTCCACGTGTCAGTTGGGGATTGGCGGACGCAATACTTGGCCATGCAGACGCATCAGAAGACTTGGGATCTGTGAGTGGCCTTCCAAGGACGCATGAGGTGGCTAGATTGGTAATTTGACTTTTTTCTTGGCTAATTTTGTAATTTTCTCTAAATATTATGATACAAGAGTCAAAAGATCACTGCAAAGATAATAAAAGTTCCAAAAAAATGACATTAAACTTCATATTTAAATTATTTCAAAGATTCCTATTGTCATCTAGTTTTAAGAGGAACCCTTAGGGTTTATATATGAGTGGCAATGCGGGTTCGGGTCAAAACAATCAAATATTTGGGTATCAAGAAAGTACCATTCATCTTCAACACACAAATTCCATCTACTGCCAAGATTGGAACCCCACCGTGGCACTCTTGTGGGGAGATACAAGGCTCCACACAAATATAGGAGCACTAATAAAACCCCGAAGAGGATAACTCGAAGCCTTGGAAAACCATGGCACGAAGTTTCTCTCAACTTTGGGTAAACACTAGTAGTGTACAATATAATGTTTCCTCACAAGATGGCACCCCAGCAGTTCCCACGACTCTTTTACATTGTACTTGTTCATCAACCATACGTTGTCAACAGAAGAATAATCATATTGACTAATTATGCAAAGACTTTCTTTGAGAGTTCCCATATAGCTAAGATGAGTAGATTTATATCTTGCATCTTCAGGTTGAGGAATTTCTTTAAATTCTTCTTTAGACAAATCATAAGAAATAATTAATTTCTTATTGTTTTGATCTTCTACAATCCAGTGGAGTGCACCATTGCATAAGATACCAGCCTTAGCAATAAATGTATACTTCACTTCTCCAATAACTCTCCACACATTTGATTTCAAACTCAACACTTCAAAACATGTTTGATTCACGCCTTTCTTTGCACCCACGATGACAGTGTAATCATCTTTGGATAAATCATAACCAAAGCCCCAACATAACGGTGAATCAATCAAAGACGAATGTTTCAGTTGTCTTACCTCTTCAGTCACAGGATTGCATACTAAAAGTTGACAACTATCTAAATAAGAGATGATGCATACCAGGCCATTCGAAGAACCAACAAGAATGAAATACCTACGGAAGCTAAGGCCATAGGGGAATCTTCCATCGGGTAACCTAATTCTTCTACTGTCAAGTTTATTGGTGTAGCGATCTTCGTTGTAACTACGGTTAAGATGAAGATTAATGAAACCAAGACTTGTGATTAAAGAGTGCCATGACTTACACACACTCTTGCAACGAATCAGATCTTTTACATCTAATCTTATCAGTATATGCCCAAGCACATCCGCATGAAGAGCCTCCTCCATTGAAACCCTAATTGTTTAGGTCGAGACGATATGGATTAGTAAATTATTAAGAGGTAATATACACTTTCTAAAATCAATTTTGAATAATTCCCTGTAATTTGGTGAAACTTTTAAATTTGACCCCTGATAAAAAGTATTTATATGTTTGGTACCTATTTTTTTTTTGTTACAACCAACCTCATATTTATTGTTATAGTTCGATATGTTTTAGAGTTGAATGAAGTTTTAATAGTCATCTAATATTATGTCGAGAACCACATTTTTTTAAATAGATCTTAAACATATTAATTTCCACATGCAGTTTAGTCAATTATATAATAAACAGTAGAAGTGTGAACAGTGGCGGAAGTTTTTTAGTCGGGTCAAAATAAACTATTTTGCGAATTTTCTAATTTCCATGTTTATAAAATTTTTGTTGCTAAAAGAAGCGCGGCTTTACATTCGTTAAATTACATCAATCACTTTTACTACTAATTGACGTATCAATTATAACTTGAAACCGTTGTAAGATGATCTTTTGGTTGGAAAGGTAAGGAACTATCTTATGTATAGGACACCAAAAATTAATCAAATAATCATTAACAGGTTTACATAATGCCGGATCACAACAATTTCATCTTTGAATAATTCCAATTCCATTTAACTGTTATTTGGTATAGAGAATGAACTGATTTAGGATTTGAATCTTATTGAAATTGTATTGAAACTGTTTTCTGTTGATGCAGATTTTGTGTCCGATGCTTGTCGAATAGTTTAGTTTGTATTTTATGCTGATTATATAATAGTTAGTGAAACGGTCAAACAAATGTGTATTGACCCGCTCGTTTGAAGTGGTCAAACGAGAGGGTTATGGGTTTGACCGTGTGTGTGTGCAAGTGAAGTGGGTGTGGCTATAAATACCACCCCTTGTCTGTCATTTGCACTAGAGAGAGTTAGAGAGTGTGGGTGAGCTCATTTGAGAGTTCACAGTGAGTTCTATTGTGTGGGGGAGAGATCACCACTTGGTCTCTCCCCGGATGTATACTCCTTTGGTATTAGTTCGGTTATCTTGTAATCGGGCCGATTTGTAATGTTATACTACCGATTAATACAAAGAAGTTGTGTTTATCCATCTCTAATCTCTCCCGTCTTGAACTAATCTCACACTAATCACGGTTTCGGTCTCGAAACACGGTCCTACAATTGGTATCAGAGCCATGGTACCCGATTTAGTAAATCTAACCGTTTGCTAAATCACATGTGCTCTAGATCTGTGATTTTAGTGATTTTTGTTCAAGATGTAAAGTTGGGTGAAAATGAAAAAAACCCAGATCTGGACCCAAATATTCAGATCTGTGCTGAATCAGAACATATACGAGTGTTGGGTTTTATGTTTTACACCTAAATAATCAAGTTTTCATCATCAAGTATCATTTTTGAAGTGATTTTTGTAAAGATCTGCAAGTGAACAGTGCTGTGTTCTTGAGATGAGTATGGCGGCTGCTTTAAGAAACTAGGGCTTCTTCTGCTTATGACGAAAAACCTGTTGCAGCTGCTGTTGACGAAAGTCCTGGATTTGCAGTTGACGAAAGACATGTTGAAGAAAAACATGTTTCGTCGGATATAGGGGTGTGACGAAAGACCTATTGTTTCGTCACTCTTAGTCTTTCGCCGGAGTATTTTGTCGATGCAAGTATTTCGTCGTTCCCAGCCTATATAAACAGCAGTCTGAAGACAGAAAAGATAGAGAACAGACACAAGATAGACAGAACAGAACGCTTGCAAAGGTTCTTAGCAACACTGTAAAACAAAAACGGAAGGAGAAAGCAGGGAAGTGGGATGTGCCTTTACCCAAGGTTAGACCAGTGGCTGAAGATGAGATGTTTGGTGATGGAGTATCGCAGAGGAAGAAGATGATATCACCTGGAAGATGATGATTAGCGGCTGGTAGTATTTTTCTTTGAGGATTAATTTTGAGGTTGTTGACATTTGGGGGATTGCTGGTTGTTCTGTATCGAAGAAGGAGAAGAAGGTCAGACAAATGATGATGTCGGCTGGGAAGATGATACCAGGTCAATGTTTGGCGGCTGAAACATATGTCTGCAACTAGCTTTTTGCAAAGATAATCTATTGAATGGTGGGCTATAATATTCTTGTCACATGTTGGGCCACACCTGATCGAATGTATGTATCAGGTAATATTTTTTTAGGCCCATATTGTTGGAGCATTGTTTTTCTGGGCCAAGGGAATGATGGGCTGTGGTTAACGATGGGTAATGTTAGAATTCTTTGGGCCCACATGAATAATGGCTATTGACTTCAGGGTGACAAAATATTTTGTCTGGACTTCTATTGGATCAAACAAAAATGGCAGCTTAATTAAATGTGTATAGATTTAGGATGATGGGTGACAGTTGGCACATGATTGAATGATAATATTTTTTTTGGGCCACACATGAAAATCAGTATTACAAAATTGTTTGGTTTGTGGGTGGCGAAACCTGGGCTCCAAGTTGTTTGGGCTTCTCAAATTTGTTTTACTGTGTGGGCTTGGTGTACATAGGTGGACCTAAGGAAGTAAAAGTAGTAGTTTGGGGTCTACTTTTGGGTCGCTATTTATCTCAAATACGGATGGGCCGAGAGTACAAGATTATTCTAATGGGTCGCGAACAAAGTGGGGTCGGGTGTTCGCGAAGTTGATTTGAACTGCGCTTCTAAATGTCAACATCAAAATTCGTACGGGTTCGGGAGCGCGCGGGATGACGAGGCATGATGAAAACTTGATTTTTGAAAAATGTGGGGTAGTCACGGTTACCGATGCAAACGTCAAATTTGGTGACTTGACTACTATGGGCCAAAAACCAAAAACGGTATGTTCACTTCCGCACGTCAATGTTTATGATTGTTATCGGTTATTCGTAAATGTTCGAAAGCATTTTGTTTATTGTCATATTCTCGCATTTGAAAACGAACCTATGAACCTGGAATGTCAATACCGGTCCTAACGAGTTCACAAAGTCTTTGGAGGGATACAAGTCGGATCCTACGGGGTGCTAGGCGATTTTCTTTATCAACTAGAATATGCAAAGAAGAAAACATTTTGTTTATTGTCATATTCTCGCATTTGGTAACGATTGAATGAACCTAGAATGTCAATGCTGGTCCTAATGAGTTCACAAAGTCTTTGGAGGGATACAAGTCGGATCCTACGGGGTGCTAGGGGACGTTCTTATTCAACTAGAATATGCAAAGAAGAAAGTCGTTTTCGTGATTTTTCGAACAACCGAGAACATTCAGTGAAGATTGACGACAGTTCCGCTTAGTGGAGGGAATTGGTGAACATTTGAAGATAAATTCTACTCAGTGGAGAGAATTTGTTCTGTGAAATTGACGACAGTTTCTTTGAAGTGGAGGGAATCTGTTAAAGTTTAGAGATCTTACCAAAGAAATGGGGGGATAAAATTTTTTCATATGTTGAATTTCTTCGGTAAATTTCCAAACGCAATCACAGGTGGTAGAGTTTGTGATTTTCTGGTGATACAAACGGTTCGGCGTGGAATGTTTTGCACAGACACATATTTGAGGATTTTAATTAATTCTCCAGCCAGCGTGAAGAGTTTTGCACGGAAACATACATGTATCTAAAGTCGACAGTAGTTTTAAAGCGATGTTCACTAAAGACCTGGGGGAATCTTTATGAAAGCTGATAGTTCAAGGCTGAAGACCTGCAGGATTCGGTTTTGGGTTTGATGTTTCTTTGGGATTTTACAGGGATCTGGGGGTAACTCAATTCGTTGAGTTTGCAAACGATGTACTTGGTCAAGCTGACTTCCTGAGTACTGATGCTGAAGATCCGTAGTGCATTACGTGGTCAACTTCACAAAGGCGAGCCAATGAGATCTGGATGTAGTTCAACTAAGCGTGCTGTTTGGTTGAGCTTGCAAAGGATCCACTTGGTCTAGCTGACTTTCCTGAGTGTTGATGCTGAAGATTAAAGTGCATTACTTGGTCGATTCCACAAAGACGGTTTACAGAAGACAGTTCACTAGAAATCTCTACCAATGTAGTATGCTTGAATGAAATAAAGTTCTTATGACAGATCAAGACTTGATGCATTTCTTAAAGATTGGAACCCTTATCAAATGCCGGTTGGAGTATTGGAAGATCAGCGGGAGATCGGTCAATTGAGGAAATTGCACAACACCCAACACGAATACGCGTACTTTAAGGGGGAAATATTATACAAGGAGCGTCAAGATACTACTTACCTGGATCATCGGTCAAGGGGGAATTTGTTAACACAGAGAAGTTGAATACTTGACTGAAGATCTATTGCAGTTGCATTTTCAGCATTCGACAGCAACAGACAAGGGGGAATTTGTTGGTGCAGTTTTTGTGTCCGATGCTGTTCGAATAGTTTAGTTTGTATTTTATGCTGATTATGTAATAGATAGTGAAACGGTCAAACAAATGTGTATAGACCCGCTCGTTTGAAGTGGTCAAACGAGAGGGTTATGGGTTTGACCGTGTGTGTGTGCAAGTGAAGTGGGTGTGGCTATAAATATCACCCCTTGTCTTTCATTTGCACTAGAGAGAGTTAGAGAGTGTGGGTGAGCTCATTTGAGAGTTCACAATGAGTTCTATTGTGTGGGGTGTGGCTATAAATATCACTCCTATCCCAAAAGCCGAAGTTCAGAAACAATATGGAAATCAAAAACTTCCAGTTCGACAAAAGCAAAACCACGCTGATCAAGGAAAGAGAAAGGGCAAAAGAGCTCAAAGAAAGAAGAGGTGTCAAAAGATAAACTTCGTGAAGTCTCGAGGGACTGATAAAATTGAATCTTTTGAAAACAAATCAAACACAGATTTTGTTATGCAACAGAAAATTTTGAAAAGAAACAGTCAAAACAACTACACACAACACACAACACACAACACACAAACTGTTGTGATGTAGGACCAAGTACCTCAAGATCACGAAGTTCATCATCAAGTTTTTACAATTATGATACTCCGAGGTTTGTTGAGTGGAGATCATGTTTTGAATGTGGTGAGTATGGTCACATTGTCAGAAACTATCCATATCTCACGAAAGGAAAGGATGAGGTTGCACGGGGGCCACACGACTTGCCAGGTCATTGGTTAGTGACTGCGGGTAAGTTGGTCATGGATGGTGGTAAGATTGGGTTGCATGTGAAGTTCGCGTTATTAGATTTTGTGCAAGAATAAGCGTGATTTTTTGTATATAAGAGTGTGTAATAGGTTTGCCATTCCGGTTATTTTGTGGGTTTTTTTTTCTTTAGAGCCTAATGCAAAATGAGTTAGATCATTTATTTTACGGGTTTAAATTTATCATCGGGCTAACATGGGTGTTGTAACACCTCAAAAATTTACGTCCAATAATGTACTGACACGTGTCATGGGCTTTGAATATGTGAAAACATACTTTAGAGGGACTAAAGTTAACTAACAGTGAAACTATGTGAATATAAGGGTCCAAAGTGTCGACAATTGATAAATAGGCCCTACAATAACCCTACATGATGTTTATAATCTTAAACGGATAAATCATGGATTATACGAAGCGAAAAATGAAAGAAAGTGAGGAATTACAAACTACAGGGGCTAAACGTGTCAACATGTTGAAATTATACCTCTGAGTGATCTTTTGGCAAACCCAAAGCTTTGTAATGATAAAATATACTCACAAGAACATGTGATAAAAATTTCATGAAGTTTCGTGATCGTATGAGAAAATTATGATAAAAACCGTACACGAAGGGTTAAATGCGTTAACGTTGATTTCGTGACTTTTCGGGTAAGCGCAAAGTGAACCAAGGACTTTACCATGTTTGTAAATATCCCAAGGCCCTTAAAAATCAGAATTTAGGGTCTAATGTGAAAGAAAAGGACCCAAAACAACGTTACATAGGTCAAGGACTGAAATGTAAAACTTAAAAACATGTTTAACCTGTTCTGCGCTCGTACGCGGCCCGCGAGGGGCCTGTCGCGGCCCGCCTACCAGTTGCCAGCGACAAACAACCTGCAGATGTCGGTTTTCAGGTCTGTTCTCGACTGTTTCCAGCTGTATACGACTCCAGGGACTCACCAATCGACTTACATGCATTTAGGGACACATGTATACTTCTTACAACAATCCTAGACTCACATGGCAGCCTCTAAACAGATCAAAGTGATGATAAAAGGGTCTTGAAGTAGTAAACTATGAACACTTGAAGTTACAAAAATTCACAAGACCATTTCTGGAGTTCATCTGATCGACATCAGGCTTCCTAGTGCTCTCTAAGCTTTGTTAGGACTCTTGTAAGTATTCATAACCTTCTCAAATTCGTTCTAGCTTAGTTTATTAACCGAAAGTCAAACCATCGTAATTTAAACTTGACTTTGTGATTAAACGAATTTGGCTCTGTCATTTCTCAAATTGAAAGTACCTACATGTTGGTATTTATGTGGGTAACAAACCCCTAAAAGGGTATTTTCAGATTCCCACTCTAAGTATGTTAATTGTCGAGTCAAAGCTTTTCTTAAAAAGTCAACAGAATGAGTTTTTGCAAAAATTAAGCATAATTAGCAATGTAGGCTACATGCAACCTGTTTGATCATCAAAATAACTTTGTAATTAATGTAAGATCATGTTTCAACATGATCAACTCGACAATTTTCAGTTTAAACCCGAATCGGAACCGAAAATCGCGTAAATTGACTTTTACTTTGACTATCGGTTCTGATCCGTTCATGCATGTTTGAGATCTGCATTAGAGCTTATTTTGGACCAATTTTCATATAAGTTTAACTCTCTGAAATTTTACAACTTGGTTCAACACTTATCCGATGCATATGCATGTTTCCGATTTATGCTTAAAATTGACTATTATGCCCTTTTTACTATAAAACGCGATTTTAAAAAAAGTGAAAGAGTAGAAACATTTGTTACTGATTTATAAACTTGCACCGAAAATTTGATATCAGTTTGAGGTCCAGAATAAGAGTTATGCTCATTATCGTAATTTGAAAGCTTTATGTTAATTAATTGGCGTAATTAGCGTATAACCTATTTAAACCCACTTTTTAATATCAAACTCTTTACCCACTGTTATAATATAATATTTTGGTATTTTTAAAGATTTTTATTTAATTTTTGGCTGAGCATAACATAGGTCTCTAAGTTAAATTCGGTTAATACCGATTTTGCCCTTTTAAGCCATAAAATGAGTTTTACAAATCCTTTTGACCCCAAACCTTTTTCTACTGATTTTATTTGTTAAATAAAATATTTTGAGCATTCTGGAAATATAAAAATATCAGCTTTCTTTTAAAAACCCGGAAACGGCTCTAAGTCGTCTTGTTAAGCGTTTTTAACGCATAGTATGTACTATAACCATATTAAACATATAAGGTTGATACCTACTGATGTTTTTAGTATATTTTTATAAAATAACAGTAAGTACAAGTTTTTGAACTCAGGTTTCCAATTTTGACCTTTTAAGCCCTTGTGAAATTACCAAAATACCCCTAAGGTGCATAGTTTGGTTTTAAATGATGATTTTCACTTATGGGTCATACCCTACTGTTTTAACATGTTAAATTAAGTATATTTACTGTATGAACCAGACCTGTAACTCAGATTTCTAATTTAACTCTTTTATAATCTTTTAAATGACCAAAATGCCCTTATGAGGCATAAATTGTGTTTAAATTCATTTGGGGCATAATAGAATATATCTTACTGATATTATAACATATTTAGAGCATATTAACTCAGGGAACTTGCATATGACTCTTGCGGTTACCCGTAACGCTCTTTTCGCGTTCGGTTCGATTTATGTAACTAGCTTGCATAAATTGACCGAAACGGGTCAAACATTATCATTTTTGTCTCAAAATCCAGAATGTATTTAGTATACCCATATTATACAAGTATTCAAACTTGTCGGGTCTAAATCACATTCTATCCGGTCTTCGCTTAATCGTGCGTTTGAACCGTTTCGTCCTTAAAGCTAACCGGTCTAAGCTTAAGCTTAAATAAAGACCCGTTAGAAATCTAATAGGTTATTATAAACCTTCGTTCCAGATTAGGAGCACCGGTAAAAGCTACTTGCATTTTGCTTGTTGAGAATTATACTTTACTCAGGTAAATACTTTTTAACTTATTTTCCCTATACGGGCTTGGGTTACGGTATATAGAATACCGCTTGATCGAGCATTAAATCTTACCTCTTTGGGTGGTTAATTGAATAATTTGATCGGCTCGTTTAAACAGTCTTGTTCACTTAAAGCCTTTGGGGGGTTAATGACCATGTCCTGGATATCCTTGGCATCATCTTACGAGATGGCCACGACCTGAGCACGGGGTGTAGGCGTACACCCGTCAGTGTATAACTCTATATATTGTGGAGGCTTTATTGATCTTTAACCCGGCAAGATCCGGGCTACTGAACGCACAAGTAACATGTAATTCGTTCACAAGATTATTATATTAAATAATTGACCCAAGTTATAAAATGTTTTGTGCCATGAGCATTCAAATCAATTTTCAACCATTTTCAAAATGAGTCAGTTAAATTGTATTTACCAGTGTAAACTGACGTATTTTCCCAAAAGGTTAAGTGCAGGTACTACACGTAATAGGCTGGCTGTCTCCTAGAGCGTCCACAATAAGTCTCGCAAGCTTGGACGACAATAAACTGTTGAACAATATCTTATTTTATTTTGATCCGCCTGTGGATCCGTTTCAACTATTAGTGATATTTAATATTACACTTTATTAAAGTTGAAATGAATATATCTTTGCTTCTGCTGTGCATTTATATATATTGTGTTGTTTGTCTATGATGATACCAACTACGTCACGATACTCCCCACCGGGCCCACCGGTGACACGTGGAAAATAGGGGTGTGACAGGTTGGTATCAGAGCCAACTCTGAGTGAATTAAACACTAGTCTTTTGTGTTTAATCTCAGTTACACAATTGCACAATCCTCGATTCTCGAGTCTAGACAAAGAACTTAGGAATTTTCCAAATTTTTGGTTTTTAATTCTAACTTTGTCTTACATATATTTTTGTTGTATCACTTGTTGTTTTTGACAGGATCACGAAAATGCCGCCACGTATGAGAGGAAGAGGAAGGGGACAAGGAGCTCATGTAGCCCCAAATGACCACGAGGCCGGACCATCACACCGGCGGACACCTTCGGACCCCCACAACACTGATGCTCAGGATCTTTGGAGGTCCTTTACTGAACCAGCGAGACGCTCAGTCTCACTAAGTACCTCCCCGTCTATCCCGCACTCCTTTGGGCCTCATTCGGAGAATGAGCCCCATAACTCTCATCAGTCCTGCATTCCTCTAGGACATCAGTCACCCTTTGACCATCCATCACCAGTCTTCCAGGGCCTGTTCAACCCTGACGAATACCTAGGAGCAGCAGTGGGTTTTAACCCACTTGGACCCGAAGACCACTTTTCTGGTGGCAACCCGATGGACATCGATGAGGATACTGATCCTGCAATGCCACCGTCCGGGACACCGAACCACCCCATTGAGATTTCAGATGGGTCACCGTTTATGGGATCACCTTACAATGGTCCCGACAGCTTTGAGGAGAACTTCAAGCAGTATGACTGGGCATTTACTCCCAGTTATCATAGCTCTCCCTTGCACCAGCCACATCACTCTCCCCTGCACCAGTCATACCATAACTCTCCTCTTCACCAGTCTTACCATAACTCTCCCCTGCACCAGCCACATCACTCTCCCCTACACCAGCAGGAGCAGCCACAGCAGCAGCAGAATCCTTCCGAGGATTCCCTACTTGTAGCGGTCACTCCGCCAGCAGCACCACCTCTGCTTCAGCCTCCCTCGCCTCCGAGGCGAAGGAAAACGACAGCGTGAATATCCGCACGAGGGGGAGTGCGCATCAGCACCCCTCCACATTCAAGTGGCAGCCGGTTCTCGCCACTTCACGAAGAACCGGAGACGGGAGAATCTTCGCATCCCATCTCAGAAGTGAACACTGCGCCAGTCGCGCCACAGCCACCATTGGGTTTTGGAGACCCAATCCCCACTTACACTGGCACGGCTGCATTCAACCCTTTCGAGCAGCAGATCCACACAGGTTATAACTTTACAGAGGATCCCTACTGGATAGCAGCAAACTCCAACACTCTCCATCAGGAAGGTCCCTACGGAGGTACCTGGGCTACGGGAAAATCGACCTATGGATACCCATCATATGGGTATCAGCAGTCACAACCTCCTCAACCTCCGCATTATCAACCACCGCCTCCTCAACCTCCGCATTATTAGCAACCACCTCAGGCGCCGGCGATGTCACCGCCACAATTTCAAGAAATCCTACATGAGATACAAGAGGTGCGTCAAGAGATGCGGCATGAGTTGCGGCATGATCGGAGGCATAACCGGGGAATGTTTAAGAAGATGGTGGATTTAATTAAGGGTAAAAGCAAGAAGGGTCACTGAATCCTTTGTTTGTTTGGTTATCTTAGTGTGGTACTCATGTCCCTGCGTGGATATATATTTATTTCAGTACTCTACCCCTGCGTGGGTATTCTTTTTTTTTTTTTTTCTGTTCTGCCCCTGCGTGGGCATATCTTTTTATTTGACCCCTGCGTGGGTTTGTTTGTTTTGTTAGTTGGCCCCTGCGTGGGCATGTTGTTTATGAAAAAGTCCCGTTTAGGGCAAACTCGTACTGGTTTAATTTTTATTTGGAATGGTTAAATTTAAGTTCTTCATTTTTAAATTATGTGCATAAACATAGTGTATAAATAAATGAAAAATAACATTTATTATTTTGATTTACCATTTTAATAAAATAATAAGGACCTTAAAAGGTAAAACCTAGCTGTTATGTTGTCATAAATTTAGCCAATATGGTAAAACCTGTTTAAAAAGATTCAATTCTCTGTTAACATCTGTAAACATGTTAACATTCTTGGCTAGTGTGATCCGTAAAATCACACATGTCACCCTTTTAATAAATTATCCAAATTTATATTTTTATATATAATTGATTGTGACAAAATGCCTACGGGTTATAATTAATGTCATATCAAATAAAAGGCAGCCGTAGTTTATAGACTCCCTGCCAAGAAAAGGATTGATTTGTCTTATTTATTCAAACTTTAATCCTATAAGATCTAAATTTGTAATTTAGAAATTTGTCTACGTGACTAGGCTTATTATGCCAATATTATATTTCATTCTAAAAAGATTGCTAGTAAAAATCCCGAATGAAATTACTTAGCAAATTAACTAATATGGCTTTTATTTACCATGGTTAATAAATCGTCAAGAACGATAATACTGTTTAGGTTTCTAAATAGACCTTATCCTTATTTTTATGTAGCATTTAAGACTACATGGCTAAGTCTGAAGAATTAAACAGTCGTCCAGCAAAAAACCTTGGAAATGCTAAGATGTTAGTAACTGGTGCGGAGCTGAAAGCATTAGTAAATGATGCTGTTATCGAAGCACTAAATAGACAGTATAGTGAATCGAGCGGGACCCGAAGTAGGACCCGATCCGCATCACGTTCCAAGCCAAGGACACACTCGGAGGGTCATAGCAAACCGCCCTCTAAGAAAGATGAACCTAAGAAAGATAAGCCAAAGAAGGATGATGATCTACACTCATCAAATTAGAATAGTGTTCCCTCGAAGAAGAAAGAGTTTGATGCTAAACCTCAAACCAAATCATGTACTTACAAATACTTCGTCTCATGTAAACCCCGGGACTTTACTGGGGAAAAGGGAGCGGTAGATTGTATAACTTGGTTGGACGAAATGGATACGGTAGTAGACATCAGCGGTTGTGCTGAAAGGGACGTAGTAAAATACGTATCCCAATCGTTCAAAGGAGAAGCACTGGCGTGGTGGAAATCTCTCATACAAGCTGCTGGAAAGATCCCGCTCTACAATCTATCATGGGATCAGTTCGTTGCTCTTATTAAAGATAATTATTGCCCGCAGCACGAAGTTGAGAGAATTGAGTCAGACTTCCTATCTTTAGTGATGAAGAATTTAGACTGCCAGGCATACCTCACCACTTTCAATACTCTATCTAGGTTGGTTCCTTATTTGGTAACCCCAGAGCCTAAGAGGATTGCTCGCTTCATCGGGGGTTTAGCCCCGGAAATTAAACCGAGTGTCAAGGCATCCAGGCCTGCAACCTTCAGATCAGTAGCTGATCTGTCTCTATCTCTGACCTTGGATGTAGTCAGACTGAGAACACTCAGTAACTCAGAAGAGAACAAAAGGAAGCGTGAGGACGATACCTCACGAAGATCAGGTAAGAAACACCGAGGAAATGACGACCACAAGAAAGGGTCGGGGTCTAAGAGAGATGGGCAACAATCGGGGGATAAGCCCAAATGCAAAATTTGTAAGAAGAATCATTTCGGGAAGTGTCGGTTTGAGTCGAAATCCCAGTCTCACCCGAGACCCTGTGGGATTTGCAAAACTACGGATCATAAGACTTTGGAGTGTAAGAACCTGAAGGATGCAACATGTTTCGGTTGCAACGAAAAAGGGCACATTAAGCCTAATTGCCCAAAGAACACCAAGAAAGCCGAAGATGGGAAGAAGACCAATGCGAGGGTCTTCAAGATGGACGCTAAGGAAGCTGTTCAAGATGACAACGTGATTACAGGTACTTTTCTTGTAAATGATGTTTTTGCTAGAGTATTGTTTGATTCTGGAGCAGATAAGTCTTTTGTGGATAATAAGTTTTGTGACTTGTTGAAATTACCTGTAAAACCCTTAAGTGTGATATATGAGGTGGAATTAGCTGATGGAACCATAGAAACAGCCTCAACTGTTTTAGATGGATGTGCTATATCCATTAGGAATCATTCTTTTCCTTTGTCCTTACTTCCCTTTAAGCTAGCCGGCTTTGATATAGTCATAGGTATGGATTGGTTATCGCATAACCAAGCCCATATTGTGTGTAATAGAAAGCAAGTAGTAGTCAAGACTCCGTCTGGAGAGCCGCTTACCATCCAAGGGGATACCCAACATGGATTGCCTGAGCAAGTGTCTATGCTCAAGGCATCCAGATGTCTGCAGAAGGGCTGTGTCATTTATATGGCACAAGTTACTATTGATGAGCCAAAGCCAAGGATTGAAGACATCCCTATCATTTCGGAATATCCTGAAGTTTTTCCCGAAGAACTACCTGGTCTACCACCAGATAGGCAAGTGGAATTCCGAATCGACATCATCCCTGGTGCTGCACCAGTAGCAAGAGCACCTTATAGGTTAGCACCAACGGAGATGAAGGAATTAAGGACGGAGTTAGATGACCTGTTAGCTAAAGGTTTTATTAGACCTAGTTCGTCTCCTTGGGGAGCGCCGATCTTGTTTGTCAAGAAGAAGGATGGATCGATGCGTCTGTGCATCGATTACCGTGAGCTTAATAAAGTCACTATCAAGAATAGGTATCCTTTGCCCAGGATCGACGATCTGTTCGATCAGTTACAAGGAGCAAGCTACTTTTCTAAGATCGACTTGAGGTCAGGCTATCATCAGTTGAAGGTCAAGGATGAAGATGTGCACAAGATAGCGTTTAGGACTCGTTATGGACATTACGAGTTCCTAGTGATGCCTTTCGGGCTCACTAACGCACCAGCCGCATTCATGGATCTCATGAATCGCGTCTGCAAGCCTTATCTGGATAAATTCGTCATCGTCTTCATTGACGACATCCTTATCTATTCAAAGAGCCAAGCTGACCACGAGAAACACCTTCGTTGTATTCTCAAACTTCTACATCAGGAGAAACTCTACGCCAAATTTTCGAAGTGCGAATTTTGGCTTCGGGAAGTCCAATTCCTTGGACATGTGGTAAGTGAGCGTGGTATCCAAGTGGATCCCGCTAAGGTAGAAGCAGTTATGAATTGGCAAGAGCCAAAGACACCTACTGAGATTCGCAGTTTCCTGGGTTTAGCAGGATATTATAGGCGTTTTATCGAAAATTTCTCAAGGATTGCTGCGCCCCTAACTTCATTGACACGCAAGAAGGTTAAGTTTGATTGGGGCCCTAAGCAGTAGGAATCCTTTGACATTTTGAAGAAAAAGTTGAGCAATGCACCAGTATTAACATTGCACGATGGTATAGAAGAATTTGTGGTGTATTGTGATGCATCACACACTGGTATGGGCTGTGTACTCATGCAGAAAGGCAAGGTTATTGCCTACGCTTCACGACAACTAAAGGTGCACGAGAAGAACTACACCACCCACGACTTGGAGCTGGGTGCCGTTGTATTTGCATTGAAATTATGGAGGCATTACTTGTATGGAACCAAGTGTGTGATCTATTCAGATCACAAGAGCCTTCAACATTTGTTCAATCAGAAGGACTTGAACATGCGACAAAGACGATGGATGGAAACTCTAAATGATTATGATTGTGAGATAAAATACCATCCAGGCAAAGCAAATGTAGTTGCTGACGCCTTAAGCAGAAAAGAAAGAGTAAAGCCGATAAGAATCAATGCCAAGCGCATTGAAATAAGGAATAGTTTGAACGAAAGGGTGTTAGCTGCACAGAAGGAAGCTGTGTTGGAAGCTAACTATCCTGAAGAAAAACTGGGAGTAACTGAGGAGCAGTTATCCCATGACAAGGACGGAATGCTAAGATTGAATGGACGAATATGGGTTCCAGTTTTTGGAGGACTTCGAGATGTTATCCTCCAGGAAGCCCACAGTTCCAAATATTCTGTTCATCCTGGAGCTGACAAGATGTACCAGGATCTAAAGGCAAACTACTGGTGGATTGGTATGAAAAAGTCTGTAGCTGCTTATGTAGCTAAATGTTTGACTTGTGCGTAAGTCAAAGCGGAACACCAGAAGCCGTCAGGTTTATTACAACAACCTGAAATTCCCACATGGAAGTGGGAGATGGTGACGATGGATTTCATCACCAAACTGCCAAAGGCGAGAAAGGGAAACGATACTATATGGGTCATAGTAGATAGACTGACGAAGTCAGCACATTTTCTACCCATCAAGGAGACTTATAGCTCCGACATGTTAGCACAGTTATACGTTGATAAGATTGTAGCTTTGCATGGTATACCTGTGTCTATTATTGTAACACCTGTGCCTCCACGGCCATCAAACAAATACCGAACCAATGAAATATTATATTTCATACTTGGGATTTGTAAAAATATGTGTATCATTTGCACATATCAATTTTTGTTCAATTCCAAACTCTAAATCGCTTTCTGGAAGGTTATACGCGCACCGATGCGTAAATATAACCAGTTTAATGCAACAAACACTCCGGAATAGTGACATAGGCTTAACATACCTTAAATAACCTTTACATAACTTAGAAATAAGTTTTGAAGGCTTTGGTATGGCAAAAACAAGTTAATTCGCTTACAGGGACTAAAATTGACAAACTGCGAAAGTATGCCAATTTGAACTGGAACGAACATTCCGGAAAATGACCATAAGTTAATCACACCTTAAATATCCTTTACCTAGCTTATAAATAAGCTTTGAGGGGTTCGGTGTGCTAAAATATACTTTTGGGTCATTCAGGGACTAAAAGTGTCAAAAAGTGCACAAGTTTGCATTTTCGCGCATAACTTACGTTCTGAATACATCCGGACATCCAAAAATTTATGTAAGCACTAAAATATTTTATTTTAGTGTTTGGCATAAGAAAAATCCATTCGTCACGCATTTTGGATCGTTTTTCGCGCTTATGCGCATTTCGTCGTAATTAAGCGAACATCGCGTTCGTACGGCCAAACGAACCAACATCCGACATATTTTTGAGCATGTTTCATGTCCACAATGTTTAGGCATCATTTTAGGGCCTTAAAGTTGGCTTTACGGGCCTTAGAAGTGCCGGAAATGGGCTTAAAACACAACAGGGACCAAAACTGTCACTTTTGAAACTTGTTTTCTGATCAGAAGCTCCAGGCGGCCCGCCTGAGTTTTGTCTGATCCTGAAGCGGGCCGCATCAGCCTCCCAGAACAGATAAGATCGATTAGTCAGCATAATTCAGCTGATTAAACCTCATCCACACATTCTAACTTGCCCTTTCAGCTTATAAGAGGCCATTTTTAGTTACCACAACATTTTGACAAATGTACGCACAAGATTAAATCACGTTATTCAAGAAACGATCTTAACGGTTCGGGAAATACTATAAATACCCAACTCACTTCACTTCATTTCTCACTAGAATCTGATCAATTGTGCTCTAAGTTGAAACCTTTGTTTCATACCTGAGCTATTTTGATCTAGATTAGCATTCGGGGACCCTTCGTAAGTGTTCCTTCGTTCTTTTATTGCTTTTCGAGTCCGAAAGTCAAACTTTGTTTGACTTTCTGCATTGACCAGTTTATGGTCGATGCGAAGTTCGTTTGAACTTCATAACGTGAGCGTGATCACGATGTTTATAGTCCCTAGTGACTATACCTACTGATTACCACGTTATCTAGGCTCAGTGACGAGCCGTAGTTTGGGTCAGAATACGTATTCTTGCGTATTTTGTAACCAAACTACTTATGGGTATCAAAACCGTTTGTTTTGATACCAAACCTGTTTTCTAAACTAGGTTAAGCATGTTTTAGCATGCTTAGCTCGTCACTTTTAGTTTAGTGCTTATATAGGGACGTAAGGTAAGCGATCTAAACAATCGCTTATACTTTCGAACCCGACCCATTTGGTCGATCTTTAGGATCTGACCAAACCCATTAGGTGACCATAGTATATAGGGAATAACCTTCCGAGGTTATACCTTATGGTCACGACGTTTAGTTGGTTGTATGATAGGTAGTTTATATGCCTTAGGTAAATTACCAAAATACCCCTTTGATGCCAAAATTCATTTTAAACATATGTAACATAACTTTTGACATCTAAACTGATTTGACAACAATATTAGACATGTTAAGGCATATGTTACTTGTCATAGGACTAGTTAGGCAGTCCAAATGCGTTTTACGCGAACGACGCGTTAAAGTAGCATAAGCTACCTAAACGGGTCGTAATGGGTCACAAACACTTAGGTTAAGTTTCGTTTTAGTATGTGGGCTTTGTTAAACCATATTACACGAGTTCCCATACTCGTTTGGTTTACGAACCCTCATTCTATCCGATCTTCCGATTTAGGTCCGGTTTATTAATGTAGTTACCTATAGTAGGTGCCGTTTGATTCCGTGATCTCTAGCGTTGCTTGGTGGTTATCTTAAGACTTCTGAGCAATCTCAAGTGAGTACATAGACCCCTCTTTTACTGTTTTCCAAACTATTTTGGGGTGAAACACATGTGCCTACTTGTTACTTTCATGCTTTCCTGTTTTCACATCATATACTTCCTATGTTCATTAGTACATTATAGTACATGATTTCATTACATTTTATGCTATGTATGTCCATTGTGTGCATACTTAGTACATGGTTCTACATTACATTTCTGCTATGTATGTTAACTGATAGCATGCTAGCACATTGATTTACATGACTTTTCTGCTTTATATGTTAACTTAGCATACTTAGTACAATTCTTATTCATCATATGCTTACATTTTGGTATGACATTTGGTTTGTTTAAACTATACTATACATTCATTAACACCGATCATGCCGCTCGGTAGTAGGTAGTGGTACCATAGGACTTGGCAAATCCCATTCCTGTAAATCTCGGGTTTGTTTGGATGGAAGGAATGACCGAATCCGAATACATATTTTGATAACCTTTACTAAAAGGGTTATCCGACTGTCGCAAGGCTTGGATGTATGAATTTTCACAATACCGCATAAATGTCTATATCAGTATAGCATGCATTTACTACATAAAACATAACTTTGATTTAAACCAAGTTTTACTTCAATACTTTGTTTTGTGCATTTCACCTATGGTTTAGTTGATGCATTTCACTAGCCATACATATCATTTTGGTTACACATTACATGATTTACATTTGACACATATACATTTTTGACATTGGTTATACATTACATGATTTACATTTGACACATAAACATTTTCAACATTGGTTATACGTTGCATGATTTACATCTTGACATAAACATTTTGGTATATTATTCAATACATTTGACAATTGGTTTAAACATAGACATCTTACATTGTTGGTTTGGTTTGAGTAAGTGATTTAAGTAACGAGGCGTGTGTAATATGATACAAGCATGGTGGATACGCCGCTGGTACTTCCTATATATAAGTGATTGTATGGTATTACATATCGTGGCGTTATTTGAATCATTTCAATTTGGACATATAACATTTTATACAAATAACATACTTTTCACAATACATTGTTTTACAAACAACTTAAATTATACAAACTCATTTTTATATGGTTATTCATTTAACCATACCTTATTCTCTTATTTATACATATCATCTGATCTTATCGTTTTTCAAAAGATTTACAAGACAAATCAAATTACAAGGTTCATGACTAAACATTTTCTTAAACAACAAGTCATGAATCCTATTTTCATAAACCTATGTATCTCACAGGCATTTTTATGCTGACGTACCTATTTTCACATGTGTTTCAGGATATGATGCATAGGATTTATCAAGACACACTTAGGCGGACTTGGGCCTTAGCGACAATAAAAGATGCAAGACTAGTTATTTATGTTATGTTTCTTTGATTGTCAAGACATTGTAACTACTTTAATCAATAAAACAATATTTCAATTTCCATGTGTTATGAAACAATGATTCTGTTACAACACTCCCCGACGTTTTCCGCCACGTTTTGTTGTTCTACGTGGTCGGGGTGTGACAGAAAAGTTGGTATCAGAGCTCATGGTTATAGGGAATTAGGTTATTAGTAATACTTTGACCTAGTCTATAACCTTCTTAGGACCCTAATGCGAGTTTACTTGCGTTTAGTCATAAAACGATACCGTCACCTATCCTTAGGCGACGACCTCAACAAGAACATAAATTTCCAAAACCGCTTTGAAAACTAATCATCTGTTCTAGGATGATTGATTACTAGGTTTTGAACCCTCTATTGTAAGGTTTTGAACTCTCTGTTATATGGTTTTGAACCCCTTTGAATTTTCAAAATCTCGTCAAAGTTTGGGTCTTATAATGTGAACATGTGCAAACTGGAAGGGTGAATGCCTGTATTCTGGGTTTTCTGTCTAGGCAAGCACTTCGTATATATCTCATCAGACGCGAGACCAGTTGTGCTTACCTGGGAATTCTTGGGATGAGTGTTCACTTATAGGCGAGCATGTCTTCAGTGATACATTAATAAGACCTGTTTACTTTGATTAGTCACCGTCTCATTTGTTTGCCTTAGGTAACAAACAAATGATCGCAATTTCTATGCGTTGTCATTTTGTTTTATTTGTCCAATAATCTTTCACTTGTTTCTTCCTATGTCTTTCATTTTCTTCTAGAATGTCTCTTCCTCTCAGCAATGGCCAAATGTCCGAGCAAACAGCCAAACTTGCCCAACAAATAGGCGAAGTGATTCTGAAGACTGTGGAATTGGGAATTGCTATGTCTCGTCTCAACAATGAAGCCACTCAAGAGCCACGAAAGGAAGCAGAAGCCAAGCCTTCACCTAAACCAAAGAAACGTAAGGCTTCAAGGAAACCCGCATCGGTGACACCAAAACAGGCAAGACCTAGCCAAATGACAGCACCACCAGCCAAGAAAGCAATCAAGGAATCAAAGACCATGGATGAACGATCCCCTAAGAAGTCAAAGAAGCGAAAGGCTTCTCAGAACTTCGCCATGGTCGCTCACAATGGTCAAGCCATCCCCAACCAACCAGCTCAACCCCCTGCTAGGAAGCAATACAACGGAACTGCACCCTTGTGCAACCAATGTAGCCTTCATCATCAGGCTAGTGTGAAGTGCCGCAAATGCCAAATTTGTGGACTTATAGGTCATACGGCAAGGGTTTGCCCAACTACAGCAGTACCAAATCAAACAAGACCCATCCGGGTGGCAACACCACCTGCTAAGAAGCAATACAAGGGAACGGCACCAATATGCGACAAATGTAATGGGCATCACCAAGCTCACTTACTGTGTCGTCTGTGTGTATCATGTGGGCGAGTTGGTCACCTGGTAAGTGCTTGTCGATGTAACCCGAACCAAGGTGGTCCAGATCAACCACAAGCCGACTCTGCTCAAGTTCATTTCTCACCAGGGTCTTGCTACAACTGTGGCGAGATGGGCCATTTCCTAAGGGATTGCCCAAAGCTTGCTAATGCAAATCCGATGTAACACCCCGAAAATTTACGTCCTATAATGTCTTGACACGTGTCATAACCTTTCAACGTGTGAAAGAATGTTCTTGATGGACTAAAGTTGCCAAACAATGAAACTATGTAAATACAAGGGTTCAAAGTGTCAACAATGAATAAATATACTTTACAATAACCCTACATGATGTTTATAACCTTAAACGAATGGATCATGGATCATACGAAACGAATTGTGAAAGAAAGTGAGAGATTACAAACTACAGGGGTTAAATGTGTCAACATGTTAAAGATATACCTCTGAGTGACCTTATAGCAAACCCGAAGCCTTGTAACGATTAATTATGCTCACTAGAATGCACCATAAAAATTTCACCAAGTTTCGTTACCGTATGAGAAAGTTATGATAAAATTCGTGTGTGAGGGTTAGAATCGTCAACATTGAAATTTAGGGCTTTTCGGGTGATCACAAAGTTACCCGAGGACTTGACAAAGTGGGTATAAGTATTAAAGCCCCCATATGTCAAATATAAAGCCTCTTAATGCAAGAAACAACTCGAAAACGACCTTTCGGGGGACCAAGGGCCAAAATGCAATTAAAGAAAAATGGGAAACCTGAACATAAGGCTCAGGCGGCCCGCGTGAGATTTAACAAAATGTGAGGCGGCCCGCGTCAGACCTGCAGATGCAGAAAAAACAGGCAGGTGCCTGTTTGCATGTTGTAACCGACTTTAAACTTAGTTTTTCGATTCTATGGGCTTCCTAAGATGGTTTATAGCCTATAGGGGGCACATGTACTGATCTTGGATCATTGCTAGACTCATTTGGCATCAATTTGTGAAAGATCAAAGTTCTTATAAAGTCTCATATTGCAACATACATGCACATTTCAACTTCTGGACTTTTAGAGGAGCTCAAGAACTGATACAAGCTTTCCAAATCATTCATTAGACGTATGTAAGTACCCTTGATTCTTCTTGTTTGGGTTATGCTTAGTTTATAGCCTAGAAATCAAACCGTCGTAACTACGGTTTGACTTTACGATAAAACACAAACGGTCCAGAGTTTTGTCGAAGCGAAAGTTGTTATAAGTTGGTATTTATATGGGTAATAAAACCCTAAAAGGGCACTCACTGATTCCAATCCTAACTAGGTTGTTTGTCGAGTCAAACGTTATCCGAAAAAGTCAACAGAAATGGTATTTTCGATTTAACGCATGATTAACGATGTAAAAGGCGTATCACCTATTTTATCATTCTTATAAACTGATAATAAGTATAAAAACTTATCTACGCTTGTTTGATTCGACAACTTTCTGTTTTGAACCGATTCGGAACCGAAAGACGCAAAAGTTTGACTTTTGCTTTGACCTCAGTTCTGACCCGGTTTAGATAGTTTTAGACATGCCTAAAACTTCCATTAGGACCTAGTTACATGTTGGTATTACCCTCTGCGTTTATACCACATGTATCCTTAATTGTCCGATGTTTCCGTTAATCGCCTAAATATTGACCGTAATGCCCTTATGGCCATAAAACGAGATTTTTGGAAATATGAAAGTAGGTCAAACCTTATCGGTTTTATCTCAAAATCCAGAATGTGTATAATATACCCATATTATACAAGTCTCCGAACTTGTCGGGTCTAAATCACATTCTATTCCGGTCTTCGCCTTATCATGCGTTTGAACCGTATCTTCCTTTTGAAAACTAATCGGTCTAAGTCAAGGCTTAATTCAAAGACCCGTTAGGATTCTAATAGGTTATTAAAAACCTTCGTTCCAGATTTAGGAGCCCAGTAAAAGCTATCTGTACTTGCTGATTTGATACGGCTGGGATTGAATTTATATTTAGCTCAGGTAAATACTTTTAACTTATTTCCCTATACGGGCTTGGGGTACGGTATATAAAATACCGCTTGGTCGGGCATTGAATATTTAATATTATTATGGTTAAATTTTTGAGATGTCTCCGTTAATTTGTTTTGTTTACTTAAAGCCTTTGGGGGTTAATGACCGTTGTCCCGGATATACCTGGCATCATTTTACGAAATGGCCACGACCTTAGCACTCAGGTGTAGGCGTACACCTGTCAGTGTCTCATAAATAAAGTGGTGTGTTTATTGATCTTTAACCCGGCTCGATCCGGGCTACTGAACGCATAAGAAACATGTAAATCCTGTACAAGTTTATATATTAGATAAGTATCCCAAGTTATAAAATATTATTTGTGCCATGTGCATTCAAAACAATCATTTTCTTAAACCCTTTTTAAAATGAGTCAGTTGATTGTATTTACCAGTGTAAACTGACGTATTTTCCCAAAAAGGCTAAGTGCAGGTACTAATTGGAATTGGCTGGCTACTCCTAGCATCAATAAAGAGTCTCGCAAGCTTAGATGCCTAAAGTCTGTTGAACCATGTTATTTTATTTGCGATCCGCCTGTGGATCTTTTACTTCCGTCATAATACTTGGATGTACATTATTTCGGATTGTAATATATTTATCCTTTTGCTTCCGTTGTGCATTTATATATTGTGTTGTTTGACTATGATGTTGCCAACCACGTCACGTTATTCCCCTACCGGGCCCACTGGTAACACGTGGAAATTTGGGGTGTGACAGGTTGGCTTCGACAGGTTGGTATCAGAGCCAACATTGAGTGAATTAAACACTATCTTTTTGTGTTTAATCTCAATGACACATTAGCACATACCTTGACCTTCTGAGTCTAGACTTAACATAGGAATATTCTCAATCCTTATCTGGAATTTTCTGCTTCCAAGATTTTTATATTTTGGATACGTCGCCAAGCGAAGAAGCCGTAATAATAATTCTCCACACCAGGAGCCTTGATTTGCTGACCTTCGTACAGCGGCTAGGACGAAACATGCAACCAAGGAGAAGGCATTCAGAAATAAAATGAAGAAGAAACTCCTTTTGCTAAAAATCGTTTCCTTAATAGTCCTTATAAGGACATAATTACCTTTCAGTTCCTTCGAGGACAACACTATTCCTTTCAAGTCCCGTCTAGGGCACATCTGTATTTTTAATTTTATAATGGAATAATTAACTTTAAATTTTCATTCAGACATTCCCTTTATAAGATCTACCTTTATATAAAATGGCAAAATCTAAAAAGGACGAGACCTAGCCACGCAATATTTTGAGGCAGAGCAAAGATGGTAGTTCCATAATTAGATTCAGATCCATATTTAACACCTCAATTTAGGATTGTTCTGCGCTAAATATTAATAAGAATCTTAAGGGTGAACCCTAGCCTTCGGGTCATTTTAAGGCCGGGCCATGATGGTAAGACCTGTTTAAAAGATTCGAATCCCTGTTAACATCTGTAAATATGTTAACACTCCTGACAGACGTGATTCATTAAAATCACACACGTCATTCTTATTAATGGATTCTTCAAAAGATTCCTAACCCAATGTAATGATCTCTGAATCATGGGTTTAGATCATCACTTGAGATGATCACATTTTGACCATACTTGGTAATATAGCGCCTACAAGCCCTGTTCATTTCCCTATGAACCAAAAGACAGTGGTAGTGATGACTCCCTGTCAGATAAAGGTAATGAACTAGGTTCCAACCTTCATGCTTTGATTCTCTGAAATCATAGCTTATAATTTATAAATGTCATTGTGACTAGGCCTGTAAGTCCCGTGAACCGGATCTTTCAATGATATCAAACAACCTATTGATTGTGCGGAATCCAATCAATAGGTGATTCAAGAAATAAGATGAAAAAGAACAAGAACACCAAAATAACTTTTAACTCACACACGTTTCGATTACTTCAACAAGCAAAAACGTCTGGTATGAGTACACCACACAAATCGCCTCCCCTTCTCTGGTTCTCTAGAATTTGTGTCACAAGAAGGTTCAAACCTAAAAACAAGTTAGAAACTTGTTTTTATACTTACTCAAGCCCAATTCCCTACATGGGCTCCCCTTGGGCCTGCTTGGCCCACATGGCCTAAAGCTTGGCCCAAGTGACCTGTAAAGGTCCACATCCTAATATAAACTAACCCGGTAAAGCCCAGTTCGAAACCATAACCCGTTGTGTTAATTTGATGCGTCAGTCTCACACTTTAGGGCCTAACAATCTCCCCCTAGACTGATGCCATCAAATTGTCTTCATACTTGAAATCAGCAACGTCTTCAACGTAGTCTATGGTTGTCTCTATGCTGCAGATGTTGTGGAAGTTCTTGACTTCTGAACTCTCAGCACTGGGTCTCTTTCTTCAGCTCTTGTGGTTAGCTTCATATCAGGATCTCGATCAGCTTTGCTTGAAATATCTTTGTCAAAAAGAATGTGAGAGGAGGATTCTCAGCAGCTCTTTTCTTCTTCAGTCTTTGTCTTTCAAGCAGGTTCACGGTACTTCTTCAAATGCACTATCACTGTCAGACGGCAATTCGTATCCGATTCTTCTGACTCAGGTACATCTTGTTGTTGTGCTGCTTCAGGCTTCTTCAGCAACTAACAGCATCTCAGTCTTCATCAACCCCTGTTCTTGATTGAAACCAAGTTCTGCACATGCTCACAAACTTTTAAGCAAACATTTCTTATGCAATAGGGAGAGTACCATATGAACACTAGGTACATCCAATTTCACAATTTAAATTCTTTCAACTTTTGATAATCAGTCAAATCTTCAAGAACGGTTATATTTTTTAATTTTAAGAAAAACAAAAAGACACTCTATTTTTGGATTTTTGAATTTTTTTATTTTTTTTTTATTTTTTAATATTAAGAACTAGAAACAAATAAAAGCTCAAAATATAAACAACTATCATAATATACAATTACAATTGCAATGGGATCAAAATTCGTTCTCAGACAGACTAAGGAACACTTTTCAGTACGAGCCTAATCAAACTGGTCTATGCGATTGCCAATATGTTTGTCCACTTAAACTTTAACGCTCAACTTTCAATTTTTCAACTTCGTGATATGCTTAAGGTAATATTATACTATTATACCCGTGTGTCCCATTCCAAGGCATATCCCCGCGATCAAGGTAAGCACAACGATTCATCGTAGCAGGTGAGTATACTGATGTCATCCTTTAAGATATCCTGACTGTGTCTAGGTCTGCATATAATCTGTTTTATCATGTTTTGATTTCTTAACAATGAACACCCAAATAAATACTAATCAAATCCTGGAAATATAAACAACACACTCTATCATGCAAGTATCTTCCCTACCACATATTTCACAAGTCCAATCCAGATTTCTGAAATCTTAACTGGGAATAGGTTGAGAAGAGAACAGAATAGATCTTAAGCAGAGATGGTATAATATACAGATCAAATGAGTTTTTCTCAATTTGATATAGGTTTCTTGGGTTTCTTTTGGGCACTTGAGGGCCTCTTTCGGGTGTATTAGATCTATAGTGCGACAACGTACAGCTAGGTCAGCATGTATCTGGATGCAGCAGAAGCTGTCGTTGCCTAGCACCTCCAGGTCAGCATATATCTGGATGCAGCAGAGGAGGTACACGAGTTTTTCAGAGAAGATTTCAGAATCAGATCAAAATTGTGTGTATCGGGACAACATACAGACATTCAAATAGAAACGAGCTAATTCCAAGTGACTTTCTTTCCTTGGTCATGTACAATTTTAGTTCTGAACAGAAGGACAGCCAAGATATCCCCGGATGATTCAACAATATAAAGACCCGAAACCTCAGATGTTGGCTATCTATCAACGCAAGATTTAAGACCATAAAATCATACGCTGTTGGCATGTTACCCACATGGTACATAGTTCGTTATGTTTATATCACTTAGTATCTTTTATCATGTTGAGCGTCAAGCCTATCGACATATCGCAGTAGATCTTAGTCTTTTCAGCTATGGCACCTTACATGTGTTAGACAAAACCCTTTAACACGAACAATTATTTCACTTCCCATATCATGCAATTTCTCTTTTTGGCTTTTTCATTTTTCAAATGTTTTTGTATTTTTGTCATTTTCTCCCCCTAAAACAATACATATATACAGCAAACTCTTTTTGTATTTTCTGAGTTTTCTCCTCCTAAACTCTATATCTATCTATATGTTCCTCTCCCCCCCTAAATTTGTGCATAAATCTTGTATTTTTGCGCAAATTTACCATTTACTAGAGAAAGGACACATTATGTACAAAGTATAAACTAAGAAAAAGAGAGAAAAATATTTTTGCTTAACCGTTCTGTCATCAGATTGAAGACTAATCAAATTCAAATCAAAGTACTGAATTTAAACGGTACCTTTTGCTGATCTATCTTACTTCCCATATCTCCTCCAAAGGAAACATATCATCTGTAAAAAAAATTTGAACTTTTTGCAACAGTGAAATGTTACCCGTTTTTATCTCTGGAACAACCGCTATCAACATTCCAGAGATTGTCAACAGCTCCTCCTTGGTTGTTCCTGAAAGGTAAGGAGATTAGTAAGACATGGGTACCCAGGCCATCGTGGTCCTGGGATTTCCTAAAGCATCAAAATAAGACACTTCTTTTAAACACAAGTCCCCTTTCGTTTCAAAAATTGGAGATGTAGCTGCTTTTTGTTTTGCTCTCCAAATTTGTTTAGGCTTTTCTAGTTTCTTAGATGCCTTTAGCAAAACAGTTGACTTATCAACCTTGTTATTTTTCGAAATTTGTGTAGGTTTCAAAGCTTGTTTTCTTTTTGCTTTAGCAGCATTCCAATCCCCATCAGAAGGTTTAACCTTGGGATTCACATTCTTCATTGCCTTAGGTGAAGATACCTTCATTGGCTTAGAATGGTAGTTGTCCTTTGGTGTAACCCTCCGATTTTGCATATAATATGGTACGTAGGGACGATGTGTGCAGTTCCGAACTATGTGACCAGCAATGCCGCAATTGAAGCATGTTTGTCTCTTCATGTAGAAAGCATTCTGATCAGCTGGATTTGCTCTTGCAGACCCTGAAGGACAAACCGGTCCTCTTCGTGTTGGATGCGCCTGCACATGACTTTCAGACGAAGACGAATTTGGGTGCTTATATTTGCTGTTTGCAGAACTCTTGTTGCTATGAGCACCATTCTTCGTTTTTTCTCCCTGATTGAATCTTTCATTCACCTTGTCACGAGCCTTATGAGGATTATTGCTGCCTTGTCCTTGATGAGCAGACTTCTTATACCCTCGATTTTGATCTACTCGTTTTGGCTCCTTTTGCGTGTTGTGAACCGGCTCACAAACATCAGCACACAAGTGAGTGTTGGCATTTTGTTGCACTTTTGGATGATGAACACAATTTCTAGCAATGTGTCCAGGAATTCCACAGTTGAAACATGTCTGTCGTTTCAATGTATGGAGATTCTGAGAGCTAGCAGCATTAGCTGTTTTGATAGGTCTAGATGACCGAGCTTGCGTTGCTTGTGTTCCATGTGCCTTTTCTGAGTTCTTCTGTACCTGCTGATCAGAACTAGCACAAGCATGAGATGTAGACGGATGATGAGATTCATCCTTCTCACTTTTATCTTGATCATTTTGAAAAACCGGTGTTTCAGGTTTATCTTTATTTTCAGAAACATTTTTCGGTGACTGTTCATTTATTTCAACTCCTTTTTCTTCTTTAATAGATTCAGATTCAGTTTTAATTTTAGAACAAGTTGAAATTTCATCAACACATGTTTCGTCAACACATGTATCATGTGAATCCGATTTAGGTTTGCTTTCATCCACGGTTTCCAATGGGGTCCCACTAGATTCAACATTAGGGACGTCCACTGAGACCGATTCAGAAGATGAATCAGGACATTCTTGATTTTCTTGAGAAGAAGTTTCAGTGGTTTCACTGAATGTATCCTGAGGGACCTCACCTGTAACATTTTCACAAACATTTTCACAAGCTGAAACATTAGAGATGTTAGGATCACAAACATTAGTTGAAAAACAACCATCACCACACTTATTGTTCAAATCATCCACACAAACATTATCAGTTTTGCCCAAAACAACAGGCTCACAAGACGAAACATAAGCTGAAAACGACGCAAACAAAGAACTAGTAAAAGCAATGTCTGACTCAGTTGGTTCAGAATAACGTTCAAAATATGGTTCAGAAACATTTGAAATAACGACTGGTTCACTCCCATGAACATCTCCACACTTTACTTCAGAACTATCATCTGCACATGAAGATGAAACGTTAGGATCAATTGAGCCTTTGGAAACAAAATTTATTGGAGCAGACTTCTGTTTCTCAACTGGTTTGCCATTAAATGATGACTTATTGTTTTTGGGACCATAAGTCATTTGACTTTCATTTATCATCTCCTCCTCAGTCATAGGTAAATAAGTATAATTGTCATTATAAGGAGGAGGAGCCTTATTAAAACCCAAACCACGCCCTTTATTTTCTTTGTACGCAAGCTGTTGATCGCACAGGTTTTTAACTAGTTTGCTGGAAGAATCAAATTTCTTGATATTAAGTTCATTAATTTGATATCTGTCTCTAATATCTTCCAGTTCCTTAGTTAAAATGCATACCTTCTCCTGTGCCTCTAAGAAATGGGCTGTTTTTACACTTACATCATCCTTAAGTTTGATGATGTCTTTTCGCTGAGCTTCAATTTTATCTTTATAAAGCTTTTCATTCTTTGATAAAGTAAAATTTTTATTTTTTATGTCTTGATAATCTTGTATTAGCTCAGCGTTGTGTAAATGATATGCCTCAACCCTTTCTCTACATTCAGGAGTGCAAAAGACAGAAAGTATCTCTTCACGAGTAATTTCTTGAGCCGCGGGTTTGTGAAACACAAATGCCATAATTTCAGCGGGTGGTTAATACTTTTGTTCTTCTCCTCAAAACACAAATCAAACGAGAACCCGTGTACTCGCTAACTCAAACCCTTTGCAATCGAATGAACCCGCTTACTGAACTGCACCTCAAAACCTGTCAAACCGATATCACAAGCAAACTTTTTTTTTTTTTTTATTATTATTATTATTTTTTTTTTTTAGAATTTTTTTTTTTTTTAGAATTTTTTTTTTAATATAATTAATTTTTAATTAATTAAAGAAATAGAATATCAAATATTATTATTAAAACAATTATTATTATTATTAATAGTTAATGATTATGTAATGATGACAAAATGATTAGATTATTATAATTATTATATTTATTAAACCTAAATATCAAATGTCACTGTACGTCTTCTTCCTCGTAAACCACAGAACCGAAACCCTAATTATAACTTCAGGCGCCACTACCAATGTTGAACGGTGATGAGGATGGTGGCGGTTTGGTCGGAGGTGGACGGAGAAAATGGTGGTAGTTGTCTTGTTCGTTGCAGATGGGAACGTGATAATGTCAAGATGAACATTGATCGGAGTTGCAGGTTTTCAGCGGAGGACGGAAGTCGACAAAGACGATGATGAACGATGGTGTTGCAGGTTTCCGGCAATGATTATCGAACAAAAGGATGACAGAACGACAGCCGGAGAAGATGAATGGCGGGTGTAAACTCGAACGGTAATCGTGGTTGGACAGTTTCACGATTGTCACCGGAGAAGATGGTTGTTAAGTGATGTTCAGTTACCGGTGACGAAGGTTGAAACAGTGATAGCAGTTAACGGAGGATGGTGACGAAGATTAGAGAAGATGGTGGAAGTGGTTGTCACTGATGATTGTGTTGCAGGTGATTACCGGAATGAGGTTGATGGTTATGGATGGTTAACGATGAATGGAGGTGGTTAGAAGTCGCGTCGGAGAAGATGAAGGTGTTCGCCGGAGTTGATGACGGTGCCGTGACGAAGAAGATGAATGATAGCGACTCTAGAGCTAGAAGACGACAACTCGAAATCAGACTAATGAACGTGGTTGCGAGTCGGACGAGTCGAAACGGTGGTTGCGACTCGTAATCGAGGTTGCGAGTCGAAACCAAAACAAGATGAGTCGAGACTAATGATGGTTGCGAGTCGTAACCAAAGCAGGATGAGCCGAGACCGAACGGTTGCGAGTCGTAACCAAAACAGGATGAGCCGAAACTGGACGGTTGCGAGTCGTGACCGGCACTCGAAACCTGTTGAAGATAAAGATATGCTATGTTTTATTGGAAAGAGATGTGGTGGTTGCGACTGGACCTCTCGATAGATATATAACCAAAACAGAAATTCCAAAATTTTTGGAAAGTCAAATCCTTTTTAAAACAAAAACAATATTCCTTTTAAAAAGAAAAAATCGTTCAATATCTTTTAACAGTTTCACAAAAATTTGACACACCAAAATATATTGATTTTTGATAAAAATTCGATGAACACGACCAAGAACACGAAGAACGCGATGAACAAAAATTGAAAATCTTGAATATTTGATATCAAACCGAGCCTAGAACAGGTTCTAAAAGCTCTGATACCACTTGTAAGTCCCGTGAACCGGATCTTTCAATGATATCAAACAACCTATTGATTGTGCGGAATCCAATCAATAGGTGATTCAAGAAATAAGATGAAAAAGAACAAGAACACCAAAATAACTTTTAACTCACACACGTTTCGATTAATTCAACAAGCAAAAACGTCTGGTATGAGTACACCACACAAATCGCCTCCCCTTCTCTGGTTCTCTAGAATTTGTGTCACAAGAAGGTTCAAACCTAAAAACAAGTTAGAAACTTGTTTTTATACTTACTCAAGCCCAATTCCCTACATGGGCTCCCCTTGGGCCTGCTTGGCCCACATGGCCTAAAGCTTGGCCCAAGTGACCTGTAAAGGTCCACATCCTAATATAAACTAACCCGGTAAAGCCCAGTTCGAAACCATAACCCGTTGTGTTAATTTGATGCGTCAGTCTCACACTTTAGGGCCTAACAAGGCCTGTTGTGCCAGCAATACCTTCATGCTTTGATTCTCTGAAATCATGGTTTATAAATTAAACTTGTCTACGCGACTAGGCCATTTGTGCTATTACTAACTTATAAATTAGGATTCATGATAAAAATCCTGAATAAAATGAAAATCATTCCTTTCCTGCCAATATAGATATTAAAAGAGAATCTTAAAAGGTTTGACCTAGCTTAAATGTCATTGAAGACCTAGCTAAGATGGTAAAACCTGTTTAAAAAGAGATTCAGATCCTTGTTAACACCTGAAAATGTGTTAACACTCCCGACAAACGTGATGCTATAAAAATCACACTTGTCATCCTTATAATAGGAAGTTTCTAAATCCCTTATTTAGCGTAAATGATCAATAGGAATCATGGCTGGTAAACGTCGAAAATGATGTACGCATCAAAACATCAATTTGGGATGTATACATACGAGTAAAGATGAATACATGAAAAAGATAGTTTTATTTCATAACTTCTTGTCAAGACAATGAACTATGAAATTTTCCGACCCAAAGGAATCATCGATTATGTTTTAAAATTTCCCTAGTGACAAGGTCTCTGAGCCATCATAAGTCCTTTGGAACAAGCCCTTGTGCTATATATAAAAGATGTCAGTATGACATTGGCAGTCGTGACTTATGTCCCCTGTCTGATAAATATGAAGGATTATATTCCGCTTAAATGCCAAAGATGGTTTATTTAAACTTAGGCAAAACATAATCAAATAAATTAAATTCTATCTATTGGCCTATATGGTTTAATTGCGCCATGGCTATTTATTCATCAAATTCGACAATTCACTATATGATTAAACAAATTGTTTCTACTTGGATAGTAGCCTTCAAAGCTTCACCATGGCTGACTCCTCTGAAGCTCACCATCATCCAGTTAATCAGAATGATGATGCAAGACTGAACTTAATAAGCACCGAGTTACAGGCTATGATAAATACAGCCGTAAGCAACGCCGTGGACCGTGTGTTGAAGGATTATAAGCGAATGTGCGATGATACCCCAAATAAAGGTTACAAAAAGAGTAAGACCGGTTCAAGCTATAACCAGTCCAAACCAAAAGAGGCAAAACCCGAATGTAAAACCTACAAAAGAAGACACTGGGGTCAGTGTCGATCAAATCAAAAGATAAAGCAATGTGGCATCTGTAAAAGAGCTGGCCACCAGTCCCACGAATGTAGGGATATAAAGAATGCAAACTGTCATGGCTGCGGCGAAAAGGGCCACATCAGTACTAATTGCCCTAGGGCTGCCAAGGGAAAAGCAGCTAAGCCTGGCAAGGATATAAAGGACAACCAGCAGTCAGGTGAAAAACCCAAATGCAAAACCTGCAAGAAACAGCACTTCGGGAAGTGCAGGTATGGATCGAACTCGCATACACAGTCGAGAACTTTTGCATGTGGGATCTGCAAGTCCAAGGGGCATAAGACCTTGGACTGCAAGAAGATGGAGGACGCAACCTGCTATGGTTGCAATCAAAGAGGGCACATTAAGGCCAACTGCCCTAAATATGCTAAAAAGCTTGAGGAAGTTAAGAAGACCAAAACCGAAAACTCCCAAATGGATACTCAAGAGGCTATCCAAGATGACAAGGTTACAACAGGTACTTTCTATATCAATAACGCTCATGTTAGAGTATTATTTAATTCAGGTTCAGATAAGTCTCTCATAGACAATAGATATTGTAAATCATTAAATCTGCCTGTTAACAACTCTAAGCGTTAAGTATAAAGTAAAACTGACCGATAACACCTCGGAGACTGCTCCAGCAATATTAAATGGATGTTTTATATCCATTAGGAATTACCCTTCTCCGTTGTCCTTGTTTCGTTAATAAGAGGACTCTATATAGTAATAGGTAAGGATTTGTCGTCTTGTGACCAAGCCCATATTGTGGGTGATAAGAAGTAGTTAATTATCAAGACTGTCATTTTGAAGGTTTGCTTCGGATCAGAAGATCCATGCGGCCCGCGTAAGCCCTGGGTGATACCTTACGCGGCCCGCGTCAAAAAAAAAATGGTGGAACCGGCCGTCCCCGGAATCGAACCTGGGTCTAGGCCGCACCCTTTCGCGCGCCTAGCCAACCGAGCTAGGTGCCTAGTTTATGAAAATTTCCAATCTGATTAATTATAAGCACATGTACAATAACTTCCTTACTTCTTACTATAAGTCAACTACTTATCCTCCTAATGTTGACTAAGTATTAGAATCCAAGATTTTACCACTATGTTTTAGTTACTCTTGGCTTGCTTATGGGGACTAAACGCTGGAAAGGATAAAGTAGAAACCATTAGGTATATCAGCGGTTATGCTGGAAAAGGACATGGTAAAGCATACATCAAAGCTATTCGATGGCAATACTTTTAATTAGTGAGGACACTAATAAAATCCTCAAGAAGGATCCTCTTATACATTGTGGAATGGTCCAAGTTTTAAGGACCTTATTAGAAAAACCTATTATCCCCATCACAAAATAGAAGAAGATGAAATAGGAATTTTCTGACTCTTGCCATAAAAGTTATAGACTGTCGACAGTATGTCGAAATTTTTAAATCCATTGGCTGAGTTAGTGCTCTATGCAATTTACCCAAAATCTAAGCTTAATGCAAATGATTATCAGCGGTTAGCATCGACAATAAGAGGGGGCACTAAGGTTTCAAAACCTACTCATTATAAATCCATTATGGATCTACCTCAGCTACTCACGTTATATAGATTAAGAAACGACCAGTCATAGATGAGACTGCCTAAATTGTCATAGACTTTGCAGCTAAGTTTGAAAGGATTAAAAATGGAGGCGCTTAACCCTCCTGATGAATGATTAGAGGCAAGTCACGGTAATAATGACACTAGATAAATCCCTTACTGTGATTTATTTGCTAAGAGTTACGTTAGGATTCAGGTGCTGCTAAGTCTCTCATAAGACCATAAGCTTAACAAACTTTTGATTTCATAAGAACTTCAGATATTAAAGATAAGATATGATTTACCAATGGAATCTTTAATAACCCTCTCTCCCATCCTCGGAGATAATCCTTTCATAAGAATCTGGAGTACTCTTCCTCAAAAAGAGTACGACAATGTATATTATTTTATTTTATTATTTTCTCATTGTTTTCTATCGCCTGCGAATGCCAAACTATGTTTGATAAAAGTGCCATATGAGGAGTGGCGTATCCTAGTGTGTCTCATAGATTGCTTTCATGCCTGATCAGTATGGAGGTTTAATGCATGGAACCTCTGAGATATCCCAATAGTCATATCGTACTAAAGCCGACTAGTAGTATTCAAAGAAGATATCCCGAATGAAATTGTCCAAGTAAATGTTCCCGACTATAGAACTCGTGGACTTGTAACATAAATGTGTCACTTAATTGACACAAACAATGAGGGATGAACTGGAGCTGAGATTTGGAAAATCTCTGTAACCTCCTTATATCTTGTTTATCTTCTCCTAATATTACCCTGTTACCCCTGAGAGGCAGGTAGAATTAAGAGTTATATCCCATTAAGGTTGTATTACTATGGAATCTCCAAGACGGCTAGTACCATCATTAAAAGAATCGAAACCCTGATTAACTAAGTTAAAATAGAGGGTTCATATAGCCTAACTCAAATATCCTGAGAATTCGGTATAGTTAATGATGAAAGACGGTTCATTTTGCTTATGCATTATTTACCGCAACCCTGATTAGGCAACGATTAAGAACCCCCATCAGCTGCCCCGGATCGTCGATTTGTTCGACTAACGGTAAGGATTAGCTGATCCTTAAGATTGGTATTGAATAGTGATGGGAATAACCATCTCACATTAAGATAAGCTTTTCTATACTAATTGTTAAGTAAGTATTAAGACTACTCCTTTGGAGACCTGGGATAGGTAGAATGATTAAACATCGATTGTTAGATAGAGAATTGGTAAGTCCAATTATCAAGATCTGAAAGTTGCCTGGGAGACAACAAATAAGATCATACAAATCCAAAATCGATTGTAGGTTGCCAGTATACGGCAAGAAATCAAGGAGTTATGAAAATAGCAAACTTCCTAAGTTCTTGTTAAGGAATATTGTTTATCAAAAGATATCACCCAAGAAGGGTGTACCAAATTTGTGAAATTATCAGGCTAGTTAAGCTCTGAATATATGGAAATCATTCGAAGGAAATTGAATGTATCAAGATCAAGTAGCTTGTAAGCTAAAACCTACTTAAGGAGTTTGACGGAGCTCGCAATACATTACACACTAGTGACTGGAAGATGTGATCCGCCAATAAGTCAAGAGGCACTATCACATAATGATATGCAGAATTATGATGTGATGAGCATCCTGTATCGATTGAGGATTGACAGGTCAAGAAGCTCCAAAAGGATACATACGCCTAATATAAGAACCACTTTGGGAGCTTGGAAAGACTCCAGATATGCTATAAAAGTTAAGTCCATTATGCGACAAAGAGTACTTCCAGCATTTTAACAAATCTCGAGGTCGAGATTTCTTTTAAGGGGGTGAGGATGTAACACCCCAAAAATTTACGTCCTATAATGTCTTGACACGTGTCATAACCTTTCAACGTGTGAAAGAATGTTCTTGATGGACTAAAGTTGCCAAACAATGAAACTATGTAAATACAAGGGTTCAAAGTGTCAACAATGAATAAATATACTTTACAATAACCCTACATGATGTTTATAACCTTAAACGAATGGATCATGGATCATACGAAACGAATTGTGAAAGAAAGTGAGAGATTACAAACTACAGGGGTTAAATGTGTCAACATGTTAAAGATATACCTCTGAGTGACCTTATAGCAAACCCGAAGCCTTGTAACGATTAATTATGCTCACTAGAATGCACCATAAAAATTTCACCAAGTTTCGTTACCGTATGAGAAAGTTATGATAAAATTCGTGTGTGAGGGTTAGAATCGTCAACATTGAAATTTAGGGCTTTTCGGGTGATCACAAAGTTACCCGAGGACTTGACAAAGTGGGTATAAGTATTAAAGCCCCCATATGTCAAATATAAAGCCTCTTAATGCAAGAAACAACTCGAAAACGACCTTTCGGGGGACCAAGGGCCAAAATGCAATTAAAGAAAAATGGGAAACCTGAACATAAGGCTCAGGCGGCCCGCGTCAGACCTGCAGATGCAGAAAAAACAGGCAGGTGCCTGTTTGCATGTTGTAACCGACTTTAAACTTAGTTTTTCGATTCTATGGGCTTCCTAAGATGGTTTATAGCCTATAGGGGGCACATGTACTGATCTTGGATCATTGCTAGACTCATTTGGCATCAATTTGTGAAAGATCAAAGTTCTTATAAAGTCTCATATTGCAACATACATGCACATTTCAACTTCTGGACTTTTAGAGGAGCTCAAGAACTGATACAAGCTTTCCAAATCATTCATTAGACGTATGTAAGTACCCTTGATTCTTCTTGTTTGGGTTATGCTTAGTTTATAGCCTAGAAATCAAACCGTCGTAACTACGGTTTGACTTTACGATAAAACACAAACGGTCCAGAGTTTTGTCGAAGCGAAAGTTGTTATAAGTTGGTATTTATATGGGTAATAAAACCCTAAAAGGGCACTCACTGATTCCAATCCTAACTAGGTTGTTTGTCGAGTCAAACGTTATCCGAAAAAGTCAACAGAAATGGTATTTTCGATTTAACGCATGATTAACGATGTAAAAGGCGTATCACCTATTTTATCATTCTTATAAACTGATAATAAGTATAAAAACTTGTCTACGCTTGTTTGATTCGACAACTTTCTGTTTTGAACCGATTCGGAACCGAAAGACGCAAAAGTTTGACTTTTGCTTTGACCTCAGTTCTGACCCGGTTTAGATAGTTTTAGACATGCCTAAAACTTCCATTAGGACCTAGTTACATGTTGGTATTACCCTCTGCGTTTATACCACATGTATCCTTAATTGTCCGATGTTTCCGTTAATCGCCTAAATATTGACCGTAATGCCCTTATGGCCATAAAACGAGATTTTTGGAAATATGAAAGTAAAATAATCTTAGTTACCGATTATTAAACATGTCTGTAAATTTTCACATCAATCGGAGGTCTAGATTAGGAGTTATGCTTAATGACGTAATTATAACGATTCTTAGTAATTAAATGACGTCATTAGCGTAACGCCTATCTAAAACCCATTTTTGACACCAAACCTTTTACCCACTGATGTAATATAATATTTTGGGATTTTTGAAGATTTTTAATTATTTTTAAACTGATCATAAGCGTGGATTAGTGCCTTAATTCGGTTAATACCGAATATACCCTTTTCGGCCATAAAATGAATTTTACAAATCCTTTTGACACCAATCCAATTGCTACTGATTTTAAATATTAATTAGAGTGTTTTGAACATGTTTAACTGATCAGGAAACTCAGAATCGTATTTTAACCCGTACGTCGCTTAAAACGGCTTTATACGCGTATTATACGCATAGTTAGGGTTTAAAACTATTTTGACATATAAGACTTATAACCAAATGTTATAACCTGTTAAAATAAACTAATTTACTGATGTATTCAGACCCGGTTCACAGAAATGTAATTAATCCCTTTTATAATCTTTAAAATGACCAAAATACCCCTACGGGGCTTAATATGCGATTAAACTCGTTTTGGGCATAATGGAAGGTATCCTACTGATATCACAACATATTTAAGGCATGTTAACTTAGGAAACCTGTTTAGGACTCTTATGGTTACCCGTTACGCTTCATACGCGTTCGGTTCGGTTTATGTAACTAGTTTACATAAATTAGCCGAAACGGGTCAAACCTTATCAGTTTTATCTCAAAATCCAGAATGTGTATAATATACCCATATTATACAAGTCTCCGAACTTGTCAGGTCTAAATCACATTCTATTCCGGTATTCGCCTTATCATGCGTTTGAACCGTATCTTCCTTTTGAAAACTAATCGGTCTAAGTCAAGGCTTAATTCAAAGACCCGTTAGGATTCTAATAGGTTATTAAAAACCTTCGTTCCAGATTTAGGAGCCCAGTAAAATCTATCTGTACTTGCTGATTTGATACGGCTGGGATTGAATTTATATTTAGCTCAGGTAAATACTTTTAACTTATTTCCCTATACGGGCTTGGGGTACGGTATATAAAATACCGCTTGGTCGGGCATTGAATATTTAATATTATTATGGTTAAATTATTGAGATGACTCCGTTAATTTGTTTTGTTTACTTAAAGCCTTTGGGGGTTAATGACCGTTGTCCCGGATATACCTGGCATCATTTTACGAAATGGCCACGACCTTAGCACTCAGGTGTAGGCGTACACCTGTCAGTGTCTCATAAATAAAGTGGTGTGTTTATTGATCTTTAACCCGGCTCGATCCGGGCTACTGAACGCATAAGAAACATATAAATCCTGTACAAGTTTATATATTAGATAAGTATCCCAAGTTATAAAATATTATTTGTGCCATGTGCATTCAAAACAATCATTTTCTTAAACCCTTTTTAAAATGAGTCAGTTGATTGTATTTACCAGTGTAAACTGACGTATTTTCCCAAAAAGGCTAAGTGCAGGTACTAATTGGAATTGGCTGGCTACTCCTAGCATCAATAAAGAGTCTCGCAAGCTTAGATGCCTAAAGTCTGTTGAACCATGTTATTTTATTTGCGATCCGCCTGTGGATCTTTTACTTCCGTCATAATACTTGGATGTACATTATTTCGGATTGTAATATATTTATCCTTTTGCTTCCGCTGTGCATTTATATATTGTGTTGTTTGACTATGATGTTGCCAACCACGTCACGTTATTCCCCTACCGGGCCCACTGGTAACACGTGGAAATTTGGGGTGTGACATCCAACCCACGGATGAGCAGTTGGCTGACTAGAAGATGTTGCTGTCTTATGCTTTTGTTTATCAATTTTCTTGTAATGTGAAACAATCTGTTTTGTTTATAAATAAATTCTTGTTCACAATTCTGATATACAAGTGTAGTTACATGTGTGTATGACTTTTCCTATGATACCTACATCAAGAAACTATGTACCCCACAAACTACTCTTGTGATTTCTCTCTTTCAAATGATTGCTCATGATTCCCTCGAAAATTTTAAGTACTCGTTTCACGCTAAGAAACAAAGTACAGAAAATAAAGTGACATTATGAGTAATCATGCTTCTGCACATCAGTGCCTTTGAATCCTTGGTTAAATAACTAAGGGTATTTCCAAATCTCATACCCATTACGTTTTGATTTTTCAACATATACAGTACAAGTATTTCCAAAAAAACAATCTTCATGATCTCAAAACATTTCATATAGTTTGAAAACAATTTTTCTAAATGCATTGTCTATGTTATTTCAAAAACATTGGCCATGTTTTCAAAAACCAATCTTCCTAATTTCAAAATATTTCATATAGTCTGAAGGCAATATTAACACAGTACATTTTCTTATCAAGTGCATGATTTCGAAAAGCATCATTCATGTCTTTCAAAAACCTTATACATAATTTCAAAATTCATCTCGCATGATTTTAAAACATTTTTATAAATATACTTACCTAGTACACCTACTTTATAATTTCAAATGTATTATATATAAGGTTTCAAAAACATTGAACACATTTTTTTTAGAACCTCATGCATAGTTTTCAAAAATATTTTCCTCATACATTGACTTAGCCTTCAAATTCCGCTTTATATGTCGCCTTGACATAGCTAGCATCTCAACTTCATAAGCATTTTACTTCATGTTTTGAACTAAGCACGTCCAATGCAAGGTTTCAAAACAGGTTTCAAAACATCTCCAACTTCTAAAATCCATAGGGGATCTTTTTATCTTCACATTTAGACCCTTATGGATGATTATCTTTCAAACCAGAGTCCTTGATTGGATTCCTTATGTACCTAAATTCGAACATTTCGGTTCCTTATAATCGAAATCGAATTTTTCTTTTAAAAATCTTTCTATCTTTATAGTTAGATTCTTGATAATGTTTAAAGTACCAAATGAAATCCACGAGATGGATTCCTAGTGTGCTTTAAATACACGCGCTCTGTAGCAAAACAAATTAACAAATTAAAGATCTAGATAAACAATCCTTGTGGTTATATGACTATGTGTTTATGCATCTTGTGTTTTCTTTTATACATTTTGTGTTTTTATACTCTGGGTATTAGTTATCCAAATCCTCGTAGAATCTTTCATATCTTTATATGAGGGATTCGTAGTAGGATATTCAAAAAGGTACTACCTTAAATCCTGAATGGGCTTCTATGTAATAGTTAAGACCCTTGGATTATATAGTACTATTCCATGATTCATAAGAGACCCTTAAGTGGTCTAGTCAAAAAAGATTGATTCACGATTTGGTTAAAGAATGACATCTAGTGATATAGCTGAACAGACTCCTTGATAGTCTATTTAGATCATTTATTTATTTAATTAAAAGGACTCTATGGCGGTCTAGTCACACTCATCACAGGATTGTTCATTTGGTTTTACCCTACATATTATAAAATAGACTGTGTGAACTGTGCAAGGAATTGTCTAATTATGGACGCGTACATAATTATGAGATTCAGTGCACGGTAACCACAGTAAGATTTATTATGTGTAAGAACCGATAGTGACAACAATAACGAAATGAGAACGATGTAATGGAGGTACGGTGGACGCACCAATGACGCTTCATATACTTGTATATAAGTATCCCTCTTACATTGCAAGCATGATGTTATTAAAGTTACTAGAAGTTCAGAACCCTAACCAATGTTGTTCGATCTTTTCAACTTCATGTTTTCAAACTCACACAAGTTTCCTCTAGATAAAATTTCGGGACGAAATTTCCTAAAGTAGGGGAGACTGTAACACCTGTGCCTCCACGGCCATCAAACAAATACCGAACCAATGAAATATTATATTTCATACTTGGGATTTGTAAAAATATGTGTATCATTTGCACATATCAATTTTTGTTCAATTCCAAACTCTAAATCGCTTTCTGGAAGGTTATACGCGCACCGATGCGTAAATATAACCAGTTTAATGCAACAAACACTCCGTAAGAGTGACATAGGCTTAACATACCATAAATAACCTTTACATAACTTAGAAATAAGTTTTGAAGGCTTTGGTATGGCAAAAACAAGTTAATTCGCTTACAGGGACTAAAATTGACAAACTGCGAAAGTATGCCAATTTGAACTGGAACGAACATTCCGGAACATGACCATAAGTTAAAAACACCTTAAATATCCTTTACCTAGCTTAGAAATAATCTTTGAGGGGTTCGGTGTGCTAAAATATACTTTTGGGTCATTCAGGGACTAAAAGTGTCAAAAAGTGCACAAGTTTGCATTTTCGCGCATAACTTACGTTCTGAATACATCCGGACATCCAAAAATTTATGTAAGCACTAAAATATTTTATTTTAGTGTTTGGCATAAGAAAAATCCATTCGTCACGCATTTTGGATCGTTTTTCGCGCTTATGCGCATTTCGTCGTAATTAAGCGAACATCGCGTTCGTACGGCCAAACGAACCAACATCCGACATATTTTTGAGCATGTTTCATGTCCACAATGTTTAGGCATCATTTTAGGGCCTTAAAGTTGGCTTTACGGGCCTTAGAAGTGCCGGAAATGGGCTTAAAACACAACAGGGACCAAAACTGTCACTTTTGAAACTTGTTTTCTGATCAGAAGCTCCAGGCGGCCCGCCTGAGTTTTGTCTGATCCTGAAGCGGGCCGCATCAGCCTCCCAGAACAGATAAGATCGATTAGTCAGCATAATTCAGCTGATTAAACCTCATCCACACATTCTAACTTGCCCTTTCAGCTCATAAGAGGCCATTTTTAGTTACCACAACATTTTGACAAATGTACGCACAAGATTAAATCACGTTATTCAAGAAACGATCTTAACGGTTCGGGAAATACTATAAATACCCAACTCACTTCACTTCATTTCTCACTAGAATCTGATCAATTGTGCTCTAAGTTGAAACCTTTGTTTCATACCTGAGCTATTTTGATCTAGATTAGCATTCGGGGACCCTTCGTAAGTGTTCCTTCGTTCTTTTATTGCTTTTCGAGTCCGAAAGTCAAACTTTGTTTGACTTTCTGCATTGACCAGTTTATGGTCGATGCGAAGTTCGTTTGAACTTCATAACGTGAGCGTGATCACGATGGTTATAGTCCCTAGTGACTATACCTACTGATTACCACGTTATCTAGGCTCAGTGACGAGCCGTAGTTTGGGTCAGAATACGTATTCTTGCGTATTTTGTAACCAAACTACTTATGGGTATCAAAACCGTTTGTTTTGATACCAAACCTGTTTTCTAAACTAGGTTAAGCATGTTTTAGCATGCTTAGCTCGTCACTTTTAGTTTAGTGCTTATATAGGGACGTAAGGTAAGCGATCTAAACAATCGCTTATACTTTCGAACCCGACCCATTTGGTCGATCTTTAGGATCCGACCAAACCCATTAGGTGACCATAGTATATAGGGAATAACCTTCCGAGGTTATACCTTATGGTCACGACGTTTAGTTGGTTGTATAATAGGTAGTTTATATGCCTTAGGTAAATTACCAAAATACCCCTTTGATGCCAAAATTCATTTTAAACATATGTAACATAACTTTTGACATCTAAACTGATTTGACAACAATATTAGACATGTTAAGGCATATGTTACTTGTCATAGGACTAGTTAGGCAGTCCAAATGCGTTTTACGCGAACGACGCGTTAAAGTAGCATAAGCTACCTAAACGGGTCGTAATGGGTCACAAACACTTAGGTTAAGTTTCGTTTTAGTATGTGGGCTTTGTTAAACCATATTACACGAGTTCCCATACTCGTTTGGTTTACGAACCCTCATTCTATCCGATCTTCCGATTTAGGTCCGGTTTATTAATGTAGTTACCTATAGTAGGTGCCGTTTGATTCCGTGATCTCTAGCGTTGCTTGGTGGTTATCTTAAGACTTCTGAGCAATCTCAAGTGAGTACATAGACCCCTCTTTTACTGTTTTCCAAACTGTTTTGTGGTGAAACACATGTGCCTACTTGTTACTTTCATGCTTTCCTGTTTTCACATCATATACTTCCTATGTTCATTAGTACATTATAGTACATGATTTCATTACATTTTATGCTATGTATGTCCATTGTGTGCATACTTAGTACATGGTTCTACATTACATTTCTGCTATGTATGTTAACTGATAGCATGCTAGCACATTGATTTACATGACTTTTCTGCTTTATATGTTAACTTAGCATACTTAGTACAATTCTTATTCATCATATGCTTACATTTTGGTATGACATTTGGTTTGTTTAAACTATACTATACATTCATTAACACCGATCATGCCGCTCGGTAGTAGGTAGTGGTACCATAGGACTTGACAAATCCCATTCCTGTAAATCTCGGGTTTGTTTGGATGGAAGGAATGACCGAATCCGAATACATATTTTGATAACCTTTACTAAAAGGGTTATCCGACTGTCGCAAGGCTTGGATGTATGAATTTTCACAATACCGCATAAATGTCTATATCAGTATAGCATGCATTTACTACATAAAACATAACTTTGATTTAAACCAAGTTTTACTTCAATACTTTGTTTTGTGCATTTCACCTATGGTTTAGTTGATGCATTTCACTAGCCATACATATCATTTTGGTTACACATTACATGATTTACATTTGACACATATACATTTTTGACATTGGTTATACATTACATGATTTACATTTGACACATAAACATTTTCAACATTGGTTATACGTTGCATGATTTACATCTTGACATAAACATTTTGGTATATTATTCAATACATTTGACAATTGGTTTAAACATAGACATCTTACATTGTTGGTTTGGTTTGAGTAAGTGATTTAAGTAACGAGGCGTGTGTAATATGATACAAGCATGGTGGATACGCCGCTGGTACTTCCTATATATAAGTGATTGTATGGTATTACATATCGTGGCGTTATTTGAATCATTTCAATTTGGACATATAACATTTTATACAAATAACATACTTTTCACAATACATTGTTTTACAAACAACTTAAATTATACAAACTCATTTTTATATGGTTATTCATTTAACCATACCTTATTCTCTTATTTATACATATCATCTGATCTTATCGTTTTTCAAAAGATTTACAAGACAAATCAAATTACAAGGTTCATGACTAAACATTTTCTTAAACAATAAGTCATGAATCCTATTTTCATAAACCTATGTATCTCACAGGCATTTTTATGCTGACGTACCTATTTTCACATGTGTTTCAGGATATGATGCATAGGATTTATCAAGACACACTTAGGCGGACTTGGGCCTTAGCGACAATAAAAGATGCAAGACTAGTTATTTATGTTATGTTTCTTTGATTGTCAAGACATTGTAACTACTTTAATCAATAAAACAATATTTCAATTTCCATGTGTTATGAAACAATGATTCTGTTACAACACTCCCCGACGTTTTCCGCCACGTTTTGTTGTTCTACGTGGTCGGGGTGTGACAGAAAAGTTGGTATCAGAGCTCATGGTTATAGGGAATTAGGTTATTAGTAATACTTTGACCTAGTCTATAACCTTCTTAGGACCCTAATGCGAGTTTACTTGCGTTTAGTCATAAAACGATACCGTCACCTATCCTTAGGCGACGACCTCAACAAGAACATAAATTTCCAAAACCGCTTTGAAAACTAATCATCTGTTCTAGGATGATTGATTACTAGGTTTTGAACCCTCTATTGTAAGGTTTTGAACTCTCTGTTATATGGTTTTGAACCCCTTTGAATTTTCAAAATCTCGTCAAAGTTTGGGTCTTATAATGTGAACATGTGCAAACTGGAAGGGTGAATGCCTGTATTCTGGGTTTTCTGTCTAGGCAAGCACTTCGTATATATCTCATCAGACGCGAGACCAGTTGTGCTTACCTGGGAATTCTTGGGATGAGTGTTCACTTATAGGCGAGCATGTCTTCAGTGATACATTAATAAGACCTATTTACTTTGATTAGTCACCGTCTCATTTGTTTGCCTTAGGTAACAAACAAATGATCGCAATTTCTATGCGTTGTCATTTTGTTTTATTTGTCCAATAATCTTTCACTTGTTTCTTCCTATGTCTTTCATTTTCTTCTAGAATGTCTCTTCCTCTCAGCAATGGCCAAATGTCCGAGCAAACAGCCAAACTTGCCCAACAAATAGGCGAAGTGATTCTGAAGACTGTGGAATTGGGAATTGCTATGTCTCGTCTCAACAATGAAGCCACTCAAGAGCCACGAAAGGAAGCAGAAGCCAAGCCTTCACCTAAACCAAAGAAACGTAAGGCTTCAAGGAAACCCGCATCGGTGACACCAAAACAGGCAAGACCTAGCCAAATGACAGCACCACCAGCCAAGAAAGCAATCAAGGAATCAAAGACCATGGATGAACGATCCCCTAAGAAGTCAAAGAAGCGAAAGGCTTCTCAGAACTTCGCCATGGTCGCTCACAATGGTCAAGCCATCCCCAACCAACCAGCTCAACCCCCTGCTAGGAAGCAATACAACGGAACTGCACCCTTGTGCAACCAATGTAGCCTTCATCATCAGGCTAGTGTGAAGTGCCACAAATGCCAAATTTGTGGACTTATAGGTCATACGGCAAGGGTTTGCCCAACTACAGCAGTACCAAATCAAACAAGACCCATCCGGGTGGCAACACCACCTGCTAAGAAGCAATACAAGGGAACGGCACCAATATGCGACAAATGTAATGGGCATCACCAAGCTCACTTACTGTGTCGTCTGTGTGTATCATGTGGGCGAGTTGGTCACCTGGTAAGTGCTTGTCGATGTAACCCGAACCAAGGTGGTCCAGATCAACCACAAGCCGACTCTGCTCAAGTTCATTTCTCACCAGGGTCTTGCTACAACTGTGGCGAGATGGGCCATTTCCTAAGGGATTGCCCAAAGCTTGCTAATGCAAATCCGATGTAACACCCCGAAAATTTACGTCCTATAATGTCTTGACACGTGTCATAACCTTTCAACGTGTGAAAGAATGTTCTTGATGGACTAAAGTTGCCAAACAATGAAACTATGTAAATACAAGGGTTCAAAGTGTCAACAATGAATAAATATACTTTACAATAACCCTACATGATGTTTATAACCTTAAACGAATGGATCATGGATCATACGAAACGAATTGTGAAAGAAAGTGAGAGATTACAAACTACAGGGGTTAAATGTGTCAACATGTTAAAGATATACCTCTGAGTGACCTTATAGCAAACCCGAAGCCTTGTAACGATTAATTATGCTCACTAGAATGCACCATAAAAATTTCACCAAGTTTCGTTACCGTATGAGAAAGTTATGATAAAATTCGTGTGTGAGGGTTAGAATCGTCAACATTGAAATTTAGGGCTTTTCGGGTGATCACAAAGTTACCCGAGGACTTGACAAAGTGGGTATAAGTATTAAAGCCCCCATATGTCAAATATAAAGCCTCTTAATGCAAGAAACAACTCGAAAACGACCTTTCGGGGGACCAAGGGCCAAAATGCAATTAAAGAAAAATGGGAAACCTGAACATAAGGCTCAGGCGGCCCGCGTGAGATTTAACAAAATGTGAGGCGGCCCGCGTCAGACCTGCAGATGCAGAAAAAACAGGCAGGTGCCTGTTTGCATGTTGTAACCGACTTTAAACTTAGTTTTTCGATTCTATGGGCTTCCTAAGATGGTTTATAGCCTATAGGGGGCACATGTACTGATCTTGGATCATTGCTAGACTTATTTGGCATCAATTTGTGAAAGATCAAAGTTCTTATAAAGTCTCATATTGCAACATACATGCACATTTCAACTTCTGGACTTTTAGAGGAGCTCAAGAACTGATACAAGCTTTCCAAATCATTCATTAGACGTATGTAAGTACCCTTGATTCTTCTTGTTTGGGTTATGCTTAGTTTATAGCCTAGAAATCAAACCGTCGTAACTACGGTTTGACTTTACGATAAAACACAAACGGTCCAGAGTTTTGTCGAAGCGAAAGTTGTTATAAGTTGGTATTTATATGGGTAATAAAACCCTAAAAGGGCACTCACTGATTCCAATCCTAACTAGGTTGTTTGTCGAGTCAAACGTTATCCGAAAAAGTCAACAGAAATGGTATTTTCGATTTAATGCATGATTAACGATGTAAAAGGCGTATCACCTATTTTATCATTCTTATAAACTGATAATAAGTATAAAAACTTATCTACGCTTGTTTGATTCGACAACTTTCTGTTTTGAACCGATTCGGAACCGAAAGACGCAAAAGTTTGACTTTTGCTTTGACCTCAGTTCTGACCCGGTTTAGATAGTTTTAGACATGCCTAAAACTTCCATTAGGACCTAGTTACATGTTGGTATTACCCTCTGCGTTTATACCACATGTATCCTTAATTGTCCGATGTTTCCGTTAATCGCCTAAATATTGACCGTAATGCCCTTATGGCCATAAAACGAGATTTTTGGAAATATGAAAGTAGGTCAAACCTTATCGGTTTTATCTCAAAATCCAGAATGTGTATAATATACCCATATTATACAAGTCTCCGAACTTGTCGGGTCTAAATCACATTCTATTCCGGTCTTCGCCTTATCATGCGTTTGAACCGTATCTTCCTTTTGAAAACTAATCGGTCTAAGTCAAGGCTTAATTCAAAGACCCGTTAGGATTCTAATAGGTTATTAAAAACCTTCATTCCAGATTTAGGTTTATAAATCATGCCAGCAATACCTTCATGCTTTGATTCTCTGAAATCATGGTTTATAAATTAAACTTGTCTACGCGACTAGGCCATTTGTGCTATTACTAACTTATAAATTAGGATTCATGATAAAAATCCTGAATAAAATGAAAATCATTCCTTTCCTGCCAATATAGATATTAAAAGAGAATCTTAAAAGGTTTGACCTAGCTTAAATGTCATTGAAGACCTAGCTAAGATGGTAAAACCTGTTTAAAAAGAGATTCAGATCCTTGTTAACACCTGAAAATGTGTTAACACTCCCGACAAACGTGATGCTATAAAAATCACACTTGTCATCCTTATAATAGGAAGTTTCTAAATCCCTTATTTAGCGTAAATGATCAATAGGAATCATGGCTGGTAAACGTCGAAAATGATGTACGCATCAAAACATCAATTTGGGATGTATACATACGAGTAAAGATGAATACATGAAAAAGATAGTTTTATTTCATAACTTCTTGTCAAGACAATGAACTATGAAATTTTCCGACCCAAAGGAATCATCGATTATGTTTTAAAATTTCCCTAGTGACAAGGTCTCTGAGCCATCATAAGTCCTTTGGAACAAGCCCTTGTGCTATATATAAAAGATGTCAGTATGACATTGGCAGTCGTGACTTATGTCCCCTGTCTGATAAATATGAAGGATTATATTCCGCTTAAATGCCAAAGATGGTTTATTTAAACTTAGGCAAAACATAATCAAATAAATTAAATTCTATCTATTGGCCTATATGGTTTAATTGCGCCATGGCTATTTATTCATCAAATTCGACAATTCACTATATGATTAAACAAATTGTTTCTACTTGGATAGTAGCCTTCAAAGCTTCACCATGGCTGACTCCTCTGAAGCTCACCATCATCCAGTTAATCAGAATGATGATGCAAGACTGAACTTAATAAGCACCGAGTTACAGGCTATGATAAATACAGCCGTAAGCAACGCCGTGGACCGTGTGTTGAAGGATTATAAGCGAATGTGCGATGATACCCCAAATAAAGGTTACAAAAAGAGTAAGACCGGTTCAAGCTATAACCAGTCCAAACCAAAGGAGGCAAAACCCGAATGTAAAACCTACAAAAGAAGACACTGGGGTCAGTGTCGATCAAATCAAAAGATAAAGCAATGTGGCATCTGTAAAAGAGCTGGCCACCAGTCCCACGAATGTAGGGATATAAAGAATGCAAACTGTCATGGCTGCGGCGAAAAGGGCCACATCAGTACTAATTGCCCTAGGGCTGCCAAGGGAAAAGCAGCTAAGCCTGGCAAGGATATAAAGGACAACCAGCAGTCAGGTGAAAAACCCAAATGCAAAACCTGCAAGAAACAGCACTTCGGGAAGTGCATGTATGGATCGAACTCGCATACACAGTCGAGAACTTTTGCATGTGGGATCTGCAAGTCCAAGGGGCATAAGACCTTGGACTGCAAGAAGATGGAGGACGCAACCTGCTATGGTTGCAATCAAAGAGGGCACATTAAGACCAACTGCCCTAAATATGCTAAAAAGCTTGAGGAAGTTAAGAAGACCAAAACCGAAAACTCCCAAATGGATACTCAAGAGGCTATCCAAGATGACAAGGTCACAACAGGTACTTTCTATATCAATAACGCTCATGTTAGAGTATTATTTAATTCAGGTTCAGATAAGTCTCTCATAGACAATAGATATTGTAAATCATTAAATCTGCCTGTTAACAACTCTAAGCGTTAAGTATAAAGTAAAACTGACCGATAACACCTCGGAGACTGCTCCAGCAATATTAAATGGATGTTTTATATCCATTAGGAATTACCCTTCTCCGTTGTCCTTGTTTCGTTAATAAGAGGACTCTATATAGTAATAGGTAAGGATTTGTCGTCTTGTGACCAAGCCCATATTGTGGGTGATAAGAAGTAGTTAATTATTAAGACTGTCATTTTGAAGGTTTGCTTCGGATCAGAAGATCCATGCGGCCCGCGTAAGCCCTGGGTGATACCTTACGCGGCCCGCGTCAAAAAAAAATGGTGGAACCGGCCGTCCCCGGAATCGAACCTGGGTCTAGGCCGCACCCTTTCGCGCGCCTAGCCAACCGAGCTAGGTGCCTAGTTTATGAAAATTTCCAATCTGATTAATTATAAGCACATGTACAATAACTTCCTTACTTCTTACTATAAGTCAACTACTTATCCTCCTAATGTTGACTAAGTATTAGAATCCAAGATTTTACCACTATGTTTTAGTTACTCTTGGCTTGCTTATGGGGACTAAACGCTGGAAAGGATAAAGTAGAAACCATTAGGTATATCAGCGGTTATGCTGGAAAAGGACATGGTAAAGCATACATCAAAGCTATTCGATGGCAATACTTTTAATTAGTGAGGACACTAATAAAATCCTCAAGAAGGATCCTCTTATACATTGTGGAATGGTCCAAGTTTTAAGGACCTTATTAGAAAAACCTATTATCCCCATCACAAAATAGAAGAAGATGAAATAGGAATTTTCTGACTCTTGCCATAAAAGTTATAGACTGTCGACAGTATGTCGAAATTTTTAAATCCATTGGCTGAGTTAGTGCTCTATGCAATTTACCCAAAATCTAAGCTTAATGCAAATGATTATCAGCGGTTAGCATCGACAATAAGAGGGGGCACTAAGGTTTCAAAACCTACTCATTATAAATCCATTATGGATCTACCTCAGCTACTCACGTTATATAGATTAAGAAACGACCAGTCATAGATGAGACTGCCTAAATTGTCATAGACTTTGCAGCTAAGTTTGAAAGGATTAAAAATGGAGGCGCTTAACCCTCCTGATAAATGATTAGAGGCAAGTCACGGTAATAATGACACTAGATAAATCCCTTACTGTGATTTATTTGCTAAGAGTTACGTTAGGATTCAGGTGCTACTAAGTCTCTCATAAGACCATAAGCTTAACAAACTTTTGATTTCATAAGAACTTCAGATATTAAAGATAAGATATGATTTACCAATGGAATCTTTAATAACCCTCTCTCCCATCCTCGGAGATAATCCTTTCATAAGAATCTGGAGTACTCTTCCTCAAAAAGAGTACGACAATGTATATTATTTTATTTTATTATTTTCTCATTGTTTTCTATCGCCTGCGAATGCCAAACTATGTTTGATAAAAGTGCCATATGAGGAGTGGCGTATCCTAGTGTGTCTCATAGATTGCTTTCATGCCTGATCAGTATGGAGGTTTAATGCATGGAACCTCTGAGATATCCCAATAGTCATATCGTACTAAAGCCGACTAGTAGTATTCAAAGAAGATATCCCGAATGAAATTGTCCAAGTAAATGTTCCCGACTATAGAACTCGTGGACTTGTAACATAAATGTGTCACTTAATTGACACAAACAATGAGGGATGAACTGGAGCTGAGATTTGGAAAATCTCTGTAACCTCCTTATATCTTGTTTATCTTCTCCTAATATTACCCTGTTACCCCTGAGAGGCAGGTAGAATTAAGAGTTATATCCCATTAAGGTTGTATTACTATGGAATCTCCAAGACGGCTAGTACCATCATTGAAAGAATCGAAACCCTGATTAACTAAGTTAAAATAGAGGGTTCATATAGCCTAACTCAAATATCCTGAGAATTCGGTATAGTTAATGATGAAAGACGGTTCATTTTGCTTATGCATTATTTACCGCAACCCTGATTAGGCAACGATTAAGAACCCCCATCAGCTGCCCCGGATCGTCGATTTGTTCGACTAACGGTAAGGATTAGCTGATCCTTAAGATTGGTATTGAATAGTGATGGGAATAACCATCTCACATTAAGATAAGCTTTTCTATAATAATTGTTAAGTAAGTATTAAGACTACTCCTTTGGAGACCTGGGATAGGTAGAATGATTAAACATCGATTGTTAGATAGAGAATTGGTAAGTCCAATTATCAAGATCTGAAAGTTGCCTGGGAGACAACAAATAAGATCATACAAATCCAAAATCGATTGTAGGTTGCCAGTATACGGCAAGAAATCAAGGAGTTATGAAAATAGCAAACTTCCTAAGTTCTTGTTAAGGAATATTGTTTATCAAAAGATATCACCCAAGAAGGGTGTACCAAATTTGTGAAATTATCAGGCTAGTTAAGCTCTGAATATATGGAAATCATTCGAAGGAAATTGAATGTATCAAGATCAAGTAGCTTGTAAGCTAAAACCTACTTAAGGAGTTTGACGGAGCTCGCAATACATTACACACTAGTGACTGGAAGATGTGATCCGCCAATAAGTCAAGAGGCACTATCACATAATGATATGCAGAATTATGATGTGATGAGCATCCTGTATCGATTGAGGATCGACAGGTCAAGAAGCTCCAAAAGGATACATACGCCTAATATAAGAACCACTTTGGGAGCTTGGAAAGACTCCAGATATGCTATAAAAGTTAAGTCCATTATGCGACAAAGAGTACTTCCAGCATTTTAACAAATCTCGAGGTCGAGATTTCTTTTAAGGGGGTGAGGATGTAACACCCCAAAAATTTACGTCCTATAATGTCTTGACACGTGTCATAACCTTTCAACGTGTGAAAGAATGTTCTTGATGGACTAAAGTTGCCAAACAATGAAACTATGTAAATACAAGGGTTCAAAGTGTCAACAATGAATAAATATACTTTACAATAACCCTACATGATGTTTATAACCTTAAACGAATGGATCATGGATCATACGAAACGAATTGTGAAAGAAAGTGAGAGATTACAAACTACAGGGGTTAAATGTGTCAACATGTTAAAGATATACCTCTGAGTGACCTTATAGCAAACCCGAAGCCTTGTAACGATTAATTATGCTCACTAGAATGCACCATAAAAATTTCACCAAGTTTCGTTACCGTATGAGAAAGTTATGATAAAATTCGTGTGTGAGGGTTAGAATCGTCAACATTGAAATTTAGGGCTTTTCGGGTGATCACAAAGTTACCCGAGGACTTGACAAAGTGGGTATAAGTATTAAAGCCCCCATATGTCAAATATAAAGCCTCTTAATGCAAGAAACAACTCGAAAACGACCTTTCGGGGGACCAAGGGCCAAAATGCAATTAAAGAAAAATGGGAAACCTGAACATAAGGCTCAGGCGGCCCGCGTCAGACCTGCAGATGCAGAAAAAACAGGCAGGTGCCTGTTTGCATGTTGTAACCGACTTTAAACTTAGTTTTTCGATTCTATGGGCTTCCTAAGATGGTTTATAGCCTATAGGGGGCACATGTACTGATCTTGGATCATTGCTAGACTCATTTGGCATCAATTTGTGAAAGATCAAAGTTCTTATAAAGTCTCATATTGCAACATACATGCACATTTCAACTTCTGGACTTTTAGAGGAGCTCAAGAACTGATACAAGCTTTCCAAATCATTCATTAGACGTATGTAAGTACCCTTGATTCTTCTTGTTTGGGTTATGCTTAGTTTATAGCCTAGAAATCAAACCGTCGTAACTACGGTTTGACTTTACGATAAAACACAAACGGTCCAGAGTTTTGTCGAAGCGAAAGTTGTTATAAGTTGGTATTTATATGGGTAATAAAACCCTAAAAGGGCACTCACTGATTCCAATCCTAACTAGGTTGTTTGTCGAGTCAAACGTTATCCGAAAAAGTCAACAGAAATGGTATTTTCGATTTAACGCATGATTAACGATGTAAAAGGCGTATCACCTATTTTATCATTCTTATAAACTGATAATAAGTATAAAAACTTGTCTACGCTTGTTTGATTCGACAACTTTCTGTTTTGAACCGATTCGGAACCGAAAGACGCAAAAGTTTGACTTTTGCTTTGACCTCAGTTCTGACCCGGTTTAGATAGTTTTAGACATGCCTAAAACTTCCATTAGGACCTAGTTACATGTTGGTATTACCCTCTGCGTTTATACCACATGTATCCTTAATTGTCCGATGTTTCCGTTAATCGCCTAAATATTGACCGTAATGCCCTTATGGCCATAAAACGAGATTTTTGGAAATATGAAAGTAAAATAATCTTAGTTACCGATTATTAAACATGTCTGTAAATTTTCACATCAATCGGAGGTCTAGATTAGGAGTTATGCTTAATGACGTAATTATAACGATTCTTAGTAATTAAATGACGTCATTAGCGTAACGCCTATCTAAAACCCATTTTTGACACCAAACCTTTTACCCACTGATGTAATATAATATTTTGGGATTTTTGAAGATTTTTAATTATTTTTAAACTGATCATAAGCGTGGATTAGTGCCTTAATTCGGTTAATACCGAATATACCCTTTTCGGCCATAAAATGAATTTTACAAATCCTTTTGACACCAATCCAATTGCTACTGATTTTAAATATTAATTAGAGTGTTTTGAACATGTTTAACTGATCAGGAAACTCAGAATCGTATTTTAACCCGTACGTCGCTTAAAACGGCTTTATACGCGTATTATACGCATAGTTAGGGTTTAAAACTATTTTGACATATAAGACTTATAACCAAATGTTATAACCTGTTAAAATAAACTAATTTACTGATGTATTCAGACCCGGTTCACAGAAATGTAATTAATCCCTTTTATAATCTTTAAAATGACCAAAATACCCCTACGGGGCTTAATATGCGATTAAACTCGTTTTGGGCATAATGGAAGGTATCCTACTGATATCACAACATATTTAAGGCATGTTAACTTAGGAAACCTGTTTAGGACTCTTATGGTTACCCGTTACGCTTCATACGCGTTCGGTTCGGTTTATGTAAGTAGTTTACATAAATTAGCCGAAACGGGTCAAACCTTATCGGTTTTATCTCAAAATCCAGAATGTGTATAATATACCCATATTATACAAGTCTCCGAACTTGTCAGGTCTAAATCACATTCTATTCCGGTATTCGCCTTATCATGCGTTTGAACCGTATCTTCCTTTTGAAAACTAATCGGTCTAAGTCAAGGCTTAATTCAAAGACCCGTTAGGATTCTAATAGGTTATTAAAAACCTTCGTTCCAGATTTAGGAGCCCAGTAAAAGCTATCTGTACTTGCTGATTTGATACGGCTGGGATTGAATTTATATTTAGCTCAGGTAAATACTTTTAACTTATTTCCCTATACGGGCTTGGGGTACGGTATATAAAATACCGCTTGGTCGGGCATTGAATATTTAATATTATTATGGTTAAATTATTGAGATGACTCCGTTAATTTGTTTTGTTTACTTAAAGCCTTTGGGGGTTAATGACCGTTGTCCCGGATATACCTGGCATCATTTTACAAAATGGCCACGACCTTAGCACTCAGGTGTAGGCGTACACCTGTCAGTGTCTCATAAATAAAGTGGTGTGTTTATTGATCTTTAACCCGGCTCGATCCGGGCTACTGAACGCATAAGAAACATATAAATCCTGTACAAGTTTATATATTAGATAAGTATCCCAAGTTATAAAATATTATTTGTGCCATGTGCATTCAAAACAATCATTTTCTTAAACCCTTTTTAAAATGAGTCAGTTGATTGTATTTACCAGTGTAAACTGACGTATTTTCCCAAAAAGGCTAAGTGCAGGTACTAATTGGAATTGGCTGGCTACTCCTAGCATCAATAAAGAGTCTCGCAAGCTTAGATGCCTAAAGTCTGTTGAACCATGTTATTTTATTTGCGATCCGCCTGTGGATCTTTTACTTCCGTCATAATACTTGGATGTACATTATTTCGGATTGTAATATATTTATCCTTTTGCTTCCGTTGTGCATTTATATATTGTGTTGTTTGACTATGATGTTGCCAACCACGTCACGTTATTCCCCTACCGGGCCCACTGGTAACACGTGGAAATTTGGGGTGTGACATCCAACCCACGGATGAGCAGTTGGCTGACTAGAAGATGTTGCTGTCTTATGCTTTTGTTTATCAATTTTCTTGTAATGTGAAACAATCTGTTTTGTTTATAAATAAATTCTTGTTCACAATTCTGATATACAAGTGTAGTTACATGTGTGTATGACTTTTCCTATGATACCTACATCAAGAAACTATGTACCCCACAAACTACTCTTGTGATTTCTCTCTGTCAAATGATTGCTCATGATTCCCTCGAAAATTTTAAGTACTCGTTTCACGCTAAGAAACAAAGTACAGAAAATAAAGTGACATTATGAGTAATCATGCTTCTGCACATCAGTGCCTTTGAATCCTTGGTTAAATAACTAAGGGTATTTCCAAATCTCATACCCATTACGTTTTGATTTTTCAACATATACAGTACAAGTATTTCCAAAAAAACAATCTTCATGATCTCAAAACATTTCATATAGTTTGAAAACAATTTTTCTAAACTTAGTTTTTCGATTCTATGGGCTTCCTAAGATGGTTTATAGCCTATAGGGGGCACATGTACTGATCTTGGATCATTGCTAGACTCATTTGGCATCAATTTGTGAAAGATCAAAGTTCTTATAAAGTCTCATATTGCAACATACATGCACATTTCAACTTCTGGACTTTTAGAGGAGCTCAAGAACTGATACAAGCTTTCCAAATCATTCATTAGACGTATGTAAGTACCCTTGATTCTTCTTGTTTGGGTTATGCTTAGTTTATAGCCTAGAAATCAAACCGTCGTAACTACGGTTTGACTTTACGATAAAACACAAACGGTCCAGAGTTTTGTCGAAGCGAAAGTTGTTATAAGTTGGTATTTATATGGGTAATAAAACCCTAAAAGGGCACTCACTGATTCCAATCCTAACTAGGTTGTTTGTCGAGTCAAACGTTATCCGAAAAAGTCAACAGAAATGGTATTTTCGATTTAACGCATGATTAACGATGTAAAAGGCGTATCACCTATTTTATCATTCTTATAAACTGATAATAAGTATAAAAACTTGTCTACGCTTGTTTGATTCGACAACTTTCTGTTTTGAACCGATTCGGAACCGAAAGACGCAAAAGTTTGACTTTTGCTTTGACCTCAGTTCTGACCCGGTTTAGATAGTTTTAGACATGCCTAAAACTTCCATTAGGACCTAGTTACATGTTGGTATTACCCTCTGCGTTTATACCACATGTATCCTTAATTGTCCGATGTTTCCGTTAATCGCCTAAATATTGACCGTAATGCCCTTATGGCCATAAAACGAGATTTTTGGAAATATGAAAGTAAAATAATCTTAGTTACCGATTATTAAACATGTCTGTAAATTTTCACATCAATCGGAGGTCTAGATTAGGAGTTATGCTTAATGACGTAATTATAACGATTCTTAGTAATTAAATGACGTCATTAGCGTAACGCCTATCTAAAACCCATTTTTGACACCAAACCTTTTACCCACTGATGTAATATAATATTTTGGGATTTTTGAAGATTTTTAATTATTTTTAAACTGATCATAAGCGTGGATTAGTGCCTTAATTCGGTTAATACCGAATATACCCTTTTCGGCCATAAAATGAATTTTACAAATCCTTTTGACACCAATCCAATTGCTACTGATTTTAAATATTAATTAGAGTGTTTTGAACATGTTTAACTGATCAGGAAACTCAGAATCGTATTTTAACCCGTACGTCGCTTAAAACGGCTTTATACGCGTATTATACGCATAGTTAGGGTTTAAAACTATTTTGACATATAAGACTTATAACCAAATGTTATAACCTGTTAAAATAAACTAATTTACTGATGTATTCAGACCCGGTTCACAGAAATGTAATTAATCCCTTTTATAATCTTTAAAATGACCAAAATACCCCTACGGGGCTTAATATGCGATTAAACTCGTTTTGGGCATAATGGAAGGTATCCTACTGATATCACAACATATTTAAGGCATGTTAACTTAGGAAACCTGTTTAGGACTCTTATGGTTACCCGTTACGCTTCATACGCGTTCGGTTCGGTTTATGTAACTAGTTTACATAAATTAGCCGAAACGGGTCAAACCTTATCGGTTTTATCTCAAAATCCAGAATGTGTATAATATACCCATATTATAAAAGTCTCCGAACTTGTCAGGTCTAAATCACATTCTATTCCGGTCTTCGCCTTATCATGCGTTTGAACCGTATCTTCCTTTTGAAAACTAATCGGTCTAAGTCAAGGCTTAATTCAAAGACCCGTTAGGATTCTAATAGGTTATTAAAAACCTTCGTTCCAGATTTAGGAGCCCAGTAAAAGCTATCTGTACTTGCTGATTTGATACGGCTGGGATTGAATTTATATTTAGCTCAGGTAAATACTTTTAACTTATTTCCCTATACGGGCTTGGGGTACGGTATATAAAATACCGCTTGGTCGGGCATTGAATATTTAATATTATTAGGGTTAAATTATTGAGATGTCTCCGTTAATTTGTTTTGTTTACTTAAAGCCTTTGGGGGTTAATGACCGTTGTCCCGGATATACCTGGCATCATTTTACGAAATGGCCACGACCTTAGCACTCAGGTGTAGGCGTACACCTGTCAGTGTCTCATAAATAAAGTGGTGTGTTTATTGATCTTTAACCCGGCTCGATCCGGGCTACTGAACGCATAAGAAACATGTAAATCCTGTACAAGTTTATATATTAGATAAGTATCCCAAGTTATAAAATATTATTTGTGCCATGTGCATTCAAAACAATCATTTTCTTAAACCCTTTTTAAAATGAGTCAGTTGATTGTATTTACCAGTGTAAACTGACGTATTTTCCCAAAAAGGCTAAGTGCAGGTACTAATTGGAATTGGCTGGCTACTCCTAGCATCAATAAAGAGTCTCGCAAGCTTAGATGCCTAAAGTCTGTTGAACCATGTTATTTTATTTGCGATCCGCCTGTGGATCTTTTACTTCCGTCATAATACTTGGATGTACATTATTTCGGATTGTAATATATTTATCCTTTTGCTTCCGTTGTGCATTTATATATTGTGTTGTTTGACTATGATGTTGCCAACCACGTCACGTTATTCCCCTACCGGGCCCACTGGTAACACGTGGAAATTTGGGGTGTGACATCCAACCCACGGATGAGCAGTTGGCTGACTAGAAGATGTTCTGTCTTATGCTTTTGTTTATCAATTTTCTTGTAATGTGAAACAATCTGTTTTGTTTATAAATAAATTCTTGTTCACAATTCTGATATACAAGTGTAGTTACATGTGTGTATGACTTTTCCTATGATACCTACATCAAGAAACTATGTACCCCACAAACTACTCTTGTGATTTCTCTCTTTCAAATGATTGCTCATGATTCCCTCGAAAATTTTAAGTACTCGTTTCACGCTAAGAAACAAAGTACAGAAAATAAAGTGACATTATGAGTAATCATGCTTCTGCACATCAGTGCCTTTGAATCCTTGGTTAAATAACTAAGGGTATTTCCAAATCTCATACCCATTACGTTTTGATTTTTCAACATATACAGTACAAGTATTTCCAAAAAAACAATCTTCATGATCTCAAAACATTTCATATAGTTTGAAAACAATTTTTCTAAATGCATTGTCTATGTTATTTCAAAAACATTGGCCATGTTTTCAAAAACCAATCTTCCTAATTTCAAAATATTTCATATAGTCTGAAGGCAATATTAACACAGTACATTTTCTTATCAAGTGCATGATTTCGAAAAGCATCATTCATGTCTTTCAAAAACCTTATACATAATTTCAAAATTCATCTCGCATGATTTTAAAACATTTTTATAAATATACTTACCTAGTACACCTACTTTATAATTTCAAATGTATTATATATAAGGTTTCAAAAACATTGAACACATTTTTTTTAGAACCTCATGCATAGTTTTCAAAAATATTTTCCTCATACATTGACTTAGCCTTCAAATTCCGCTTTATATGTCGCCTTGACATAGCTAGCATCTAAACTTCATAAGCATTTTACTTCATGTTTTGAACTAAGCACGTCCAATGCAAGGTTTCAAAACAGGTTTCAAAACATCTTCAACTTCTAAAATCCATAGGGGATCTTTTTATCTTCACATTTAGACCCTTATGGATGATTATCTTTCAAACCAGAGTCCTTGATTGGATTCCTTATGTACCTAAATTCGAACATTTCGGTTCCTTATAATCGAAATCGAATTTTTCTTTTAAAAATCTTTCTATCTTTATAGTTAGATTCTTGATAATGTTTAAAGTACCAAATGAAATCCACGAGATGGATTCCTAGTGTGCTTTAAATACACGCGCTCTGTAGCAAAACAAATTAACAAATTAAAGATCTAGATAAACAATCCTTGTGGTTATATGACTATGTGTTTATGCATCTTGTGTTTTCTTTTATACATTTTGTGTTTTTATACTCTGGGTATTAGTTATCCAAATCCTCGTAGAATCTTTCATATCTTTATATGAGGGATTCGTAGTAGGATATTCAAAAAGGTACTACCTTAAATCCTGAATGGGCTTCTATGTAATAGTTAAGACCCTTGGATTATATAGTACTATTCCATGATTCATAAGAGACCCTTAAGTGGTCTAGTCAAAAAAGATTGATTCACGATTTGGTTAAAGAATGACATCTAGTGATATAGCTGAACAGACTCCTTGATAGTCTATTTAGATCATTTATTTATTTAATTAAAAGGACTCTATGGCGGTCTAGTCACACTCATCACAGGATTGTTCATTTGGTTTTACCCTACATATTATAAAATAGACTGTGTGAACTGTGCAAGGAATTGTCTAATTATGGACGCGTACATAATTATGAGATTCAGTGCACGGTAACCACAGTAAGATTTATTATGTGTAAGAACCGATAGTGACAACAATAACGAAATGAGAACGATGTAATGGAGGTACGGTGGACGCACCAATGACGCTTCATATACTTGTATATAAGTATCCCTCTTACATTGCAAGCATGATGTTATTAAAGTTACTAGAAGTTCAGAACCCTAACCAATGTTGTTCGATCTTTTCAACTTCATGTTTTCAAACTCACACAAGTTTCCTCTAGATAAAATTTCGGGACGAAATTTCCTAAAGTAGGGGAGACTGTAACACCTGTGCCTCCACGGCCATCAAACAAATACCGAACCAATGAAATATTATATTTCATACTTGGGATTTGTAAAAATATGTGTATCATTTGCACATATCAATTTTTGTTCAATTCCAAACTCTAAATCGCTTTCTGGAAGGTTATACGCGCACCGATGCGTAAATATAACCAGTTTAATGCAACAAACACTCCGTAAGAGTGACATAGGCTTAACATACCTTAAATAACCTTTACATAACTTAGAAATAAGTTTTGAAGGCTTTGGTATGACAAAAACAAGTTAATTCGCTTACAGGGACTAAAATTGACAAACTGCGAAAGTATGCCAATTTGAACTGGAACGAACATTCCGGAACATGACCATAAGTTAAACACACCTTAAATATCCTTTACCTAGCTTAGAAATAATCTTTTAGGGGTTCGGTGTGCTAAAATATACTTTTGGGTCATTCAGGGACTAAAAGTGTCAAAAAGTGCACAAGTTTGCATTTTCGCGCATAACTTACGTTCTGAATACATCCGGACATCCAAAAATTTATGTAAGCACTAAAATATTTTATTTTAGTGTTTGGCATAAGAAAAATCCATTCGTCACGCATTTTGGATCGTTTTTCGCGCTTATGCGCATTTCGTCGTAATTAAGCGAACATCGCGTTCGTACGGCCAAACGAACCAACATCCGACATATTTTTGAGCATTTTTCATGTCCAAAATGTTTAGGCATCATTTTAGGGCCTTAAAGTTGGCTTTACGGGCCTTAGAAGTGCCGGAAATGGGCTTAAAACACAACAGGGACCAAAACTGTCACTTTTGAAACTTGTTTTCTGATCAGAAGCTCCAGGCGGCCCGCCTGAGTTTTGTCTGATCCTGAAGCGGGCCGCATCAGCCTCCCAGAACAGATAAGATCGATTAGTCAGCATAATTCAGCTGATTAAACCTCATCCACACATTCTAACTTGCCCTTTCAGCTCATAAGAGGCCATTTTTAGTTACCACAACATTTTGACAAATGTACGCACAAGATTAAATCACGTTATTCAAGAAACGATCTTAACGGTTCGGGAAATACTATAAATACCCAACTCACTTCACTTCATTTCTCACTAGAATCTGATCAATTGTGCTCTAAGTTGAAACCTTTGTTTCATACCTGAGCTATTTTGATCTAGATTAGCATTCGGGGACCCTTCGTAAGTGTTCCTTCGTTCTTTTATTGCTTTTCGAGTCCGAAAGTCAAACTTTGTTTGACTTTCTGCATTGACCAGTTTATGGTCGATGCGAAGTTCGTTTGAACTTCATAACGTGAGCGTGATCACGATGGTTATAGTCCCTAGTGACTATACCTACTGATTACCACGTTATCTAGGCTCAGTGACGAGCCGTAGTTTGGGTCAGAATACGTATTCTTGCGTATTTTGTAACCAAACTACTTATGGGTATCAAAACCGTTTGTTTTGATACCAAACCTGTTTTCTAAACTAGGTTAAGCATGTTTTAGCATGCTTAGCTCGTCACTTTTAGTTTAGTGCTTATATAGGGACGTAAGGTAAGCGATCTAAACAATCGCTTATACTTTCGAACCCGACCCATTTGGTCGATCTTTAGGATCCGACCAAACCCATTAGGTGACCATAGTATATAGGGAATAACCTTCCGAGGTTATACCTTATGGTCACGACGTTTAGTTGGTTGTATGATAGGTAGTTTATATGCCTTAGGTAAATTACCAAAATACCCCTTTGATGCCAAAATTCATTTTAAACATATGTAACATAACTTTTGACATCTAAACTGATTTGACAACAATATTAGACATGTTAAGGCATATGTTACTTGTCATAGGACTAGTTAGGCAGTCCAAATGCGTTTTACGCGAACGACGCGTTAAAGTAGCATAAGCTACCTAAACGGGTCATAATGGGTCACAAACACTTAGGTTAAGTTTCGTTTTAGTATGTGGGCTTTGTTAAACCATATTACACGAGTTCCCATACTCGTTTGGTTTACGAACCCTCATTCTATCCGATCTTCCGATTTAGGTCCGGTTTATTAATGTAGTTACCTATAGTAGGTTCCGTTTGATTCCGTGATCTCTAGCGTTGCTTGGTGGTTATCTTAAGACTTCTGAGCAATCTCAAGTGAGTACATAGACCCCTCTTTTACTGTTTTCCAAACTGTTTTGGGGTGAAACACATGTGCCTACTTGTTACTTTCATGCTTTCCTGTTTTCACATCATATACTTCCTATGTTCATTAGTACATTATAGTACATGATTTCATTACATTTTATGCTATGTATGTCCATTGTGTGCATACTTAGTACATGGTTCTACATTACATTTCTGCTATGTATGTTAACTGATAGCATGCTAGCACATTGATTTACATGACTTTTCTGCTTTATATGTTAACTTAGCATACTTAGTACAATTCTTATTCATCATATGCTTACATTTTGGTATGACATTTGGTTTGTTTAAACTATACTATACATTCATTAACACCGATCATGCCGCTCGGTAGTAGGTAGTGGTACCATAGGACTTGACAAATCCCATTCCTGTAAATCTCGGGTTTGTTTGGATGGAAGGAATGACCGAATCCGAATACATATTTTGATAACCTTTACTAAAAGGGTTATCCGACTGTCGCAAGGCTTAGATGTATGAATTTTCACAATACCGCATAAATGTCTATATCAGTATAGCATGCATTTACTACATAAAACATAACTTTGATTTAAACCAAGTTTTACTTCAATACTTTGTTTTGTGCATTTCACCTATGGTTTAGTTGATGCATTTCACTAGCCATACATATCATTTTGGTTACACATTACATGATTTACATTTGACACATATACATTTTTGACATTGGTTATACATTACATGATTTACATTTGACACATAAACATTTTCAACATTGGTTATACGTTGCATGATTTACATCTTGACATAAACATTTTGGTATATTATTCAATACATTTGACAATTGGTTTAAACATAGACATCTTACATTGTTGGTTTGGTTTGAGTAAGTGATTTAAGTAACGAGGCGTGTGTAATATGATACAAGCATGGTGGATACGCCGCTGGTACTTCCTATATATAAGTGATTGTATGGTATTACATATCGTGGTGTTATTTGAATCATTTCAATTTGGACATATAACATTTTATACAAATAACATACTTTTCACAATACATTGTTTTACAAACAACTTAAATTATACAAACTCATTTTTATATGGTTATTCATTTAACCATACCTTATTCTCTTATTTATACATATCATCTGATCTTATCGTTTTTCAAAAGATTTACAAGACAAATCAAATTACAAGGTTCATGACTAAACATTTTCTTAAACAATAAGTCATGAATCCTATTTTCATAAACCTATGTATCTCACAGGCATTTTTATGCTGACGTACCTATTTTCACATGTGTTTCAGGATATGATGCATAGGATTTATCAAGACACACTTAGGCGGACTTGGGCCTTAGCGACAATAAAAGATGCAAGACTAGTTATTTAGGTTATGTTTCTTTGATTGTCAAGACATTGTAACTACTTTAATCAATAAAACAATATTTCAATTTCCATGTGTTATGAAACAATGATTCTGTTACAACACTCCCTGACGTTTTCCGCCACGTTTTGTTGTTCTACGTGGTCGGGGTGTGACAATTATCTCGGATAGAGATACAAGATACACCTCTCATTTTTGGAAAAGTTTCCAACAGTCTTTGGGTACGCGTTTAAATTTTAGTATGGCTTATCATCCTCAGACTGACGGTCAGAGTGAGCGTACTATTCAAACGTTGGAAGACATGCTACGTGCATGTGCGATCGACTTGGGTGGTAATTGGGATAAGAACCTACCACTAATTGAGTTCTCCTACAACAATAGCTACCACACTAGCATAAAAGTTGCGCCTTTTGATGCCTTATACGGTAGAAAGTGTAGATCACCCATTTGTTGGGCGGAAGTTGGAGATGTCCAACTATCAGGACCAGAGATAGTTTTTGAAACAACGGACAAGATTGTCCAGATACGCGATCGTTTGAAAGCTGCCAGGGATAGGCAGAAAAGTTATGCGGATCCAAAGCGTAAGGCTTTTCACTTCGAAGTGGGTGATAAAGTGTTGCTTAAAGTATCACCCTGGAAGGGGGTGATGCGATTTGGTAAGAAAGGCAAGCTAAGCTCGAGATACATAGGACCTTTCGAGGTTATCGAACGTGTCGGGTCAGTTGCTTATAAGTTAAACTTGCCTGAAGAACTTAGCGCTATCCATAATGTGTTCCACATCTGTAATTTGAAGAAGTGTTTCGCTGATGAATCATTGGTTATACCGCATACGGATGTACATATTGATGAAAACTTGAAATTTGTGGAAAAGCCATTGTCGATTGAGGATCGACAGGTAAAGAAGCTTCGAAGGAAGCATGTACCTATTGTAAAGGTCAAATGGGATGCCCGTAGAGGTCCCGAATACACTTGGGAGGTAGAATCCACGATGAAAGAAAAATACCCTCATTTGTTTCAGTAAATCTCGAGGTTGAGATTTCTTTTAAGGGGGTGAGGATGTAACACCTCGAAAATTTACGTCCAATAATGTACTGGCACGTGTCAAGGGCTTTGAATATGTGAAAACATACTTTAGAGGGACTAAAGTTGACAAACAGTGAAACTATGTGAATATAAGGGTCCAAAGTGTCGACAATTGATAAATAGGCCCTACAATAACCCTACATGATGTTTATAATCTTAAACGGATAAATCATGGATCATACGAAGCGAAAAATGAAAGAAAGTGAGGAATTACAAACTACAGGGGCTAAACGTGTCAACATGTTGAAATTATACCTCTGGGTGATCTTTTGGCAAACCCGAAGCTTTGTAATGATAAAATATACTCACAAGAACATGTGATAAAAATTTCATGAAGTTTCGTGATCGTATGAGAAAATTATGATAAAAATCGTACACGAAGGGTTAAATGCGTTAACGTTGATTTCGTGACTTTTCGGGTAAGCGCAAAGTGAACCAAGGACTTTACCATGTTTGTAAATATCCCAAGGCCCTTAAAAATCAGAATTTAGGGTCTAGTGTGAAAGAAAAGGACCCAAAACAACGTTACATAGGTCAAGGACTGAAATGTAAAACTTAAAAACATGTTTAACCTGCTCTGCGCTCGTACGCGGCCCGCGAGGGGCCTGTCGCGGCCCGCCTACCAGTTGCCAGCGACAAACAACCTGCAGATGTCGGTTTTCAGGTCTGTTCTCAACTGTTTCCAGCTGTATACGACTCCAGGGACTCACCAATCGACTTACATGCATTTAGGGACACTTGTATACTTCTTACAACAATCCTAGACTCACATGGCAGCCTCTAAACAGATCAAAGTGATGATAAAAGGGTCTTGAAGTAGTAAACTATGAACACTTGAAGTTACAAAAATTCACAAGACCATTTCTGGAGTTCATCTGATCGACATCAGGCTTCCTAGTGCTCTCTAAGCTTTGTTAGGACTCTTGTAAGTATTCATAACCTTCTCAAATTCGTTCTAGCTTAGTTTATTAACCGAAAGTCAAACCATCGTAATTTAAACTTGACTTTGTGATTAAACGAATTTGGCTCTGTCATTTCTCAAATTGAAAGTACCTACATGTTGGTATTTATGTGGGTAACAAACCCCTAAAAGGGTATTTTCAGATTCCCACTCTAAGTATGTTAATTGTCGAGTCAAAGCTTTTCTTAAAAAGTCAACAGAATGAGTTTTTGCAAAAATTAAGCATAATTAGCAATGTAGGCTACATGCAACCTGTTTGATCATCAAAATAACTTTGTAATTAATGTAAGATCATGTTTCAACATGATCAACTCGACAATTTTCAGTTTAAACCCGAATCGGAACCGAAAATCGCGTAAATTGACTTTTACTTTGACTATCGGTTCTGATCCGTTCATGCATGTTTGAGATCTGCATTAGAGCTTATTTTGGACCAATTTTCATATAAGTTTAACTCTCTGAAATTTTACAACTTGGTTCAACACTTATCCGATGCATATGCATGTTTCCGATTTATGCTTAAAATTGACTATTATGCCCTTTTTACTATAAAACGCGATTTTAAAAAAAGTGAAAGAGTAGAAACATTTGTTACTGATTTATAAACTTGCACCGAAAATTTGATATCAGTTTGAGGTCCAGAATAAGAGTTATGCTCATTATCGTAATTTGAAAGCTTTATGTTAATTAATTGGCGTAATTAGCGTATAACCTATTTAAACCCACTTTTTAATATCAAACTCTTTACCCACTGTTATAATATAATATTTTGGTATTTTTAAAGATTTTTATTTAATTTTTGGCTGAGCATAACATAGGTCTCTAAGTTAAATTCGGTTAATACCGATTTTGCCCTTTTAAGCCATAAAATGAGTTTTACAAATCCTTTTGACCCCAAACCTTTTTCTACTGATTTTATTTGTTAAATAAAATATTTTGAGCATTCTGGAAATATAAAAATATCAGCTTTCTTTTAAAAACCCGGAAACGGCTCTAAGTCGCCTTGTTAAGCATTTTTAACGCATAGTATGTACTATAACCATATTAAACATATAAGGTTGATACCTACTGATGTTTTTAGTATATTTTTATAAAATAACAGTAAGTACAAGTTTTTGAACTCAGGTTTCCAATTTTGACCTTTTAAGCCCTTGTGAAATTACCAAAATACCCCTAAGGTGCATAGTTTGGTTTTAAATGATGATTTTCACTTATGGGTCATACCCTACTGTTTTAACATGTTAAATTAAGTATATTTACTATATGAACCAGACCTGTAACCCAGATTTCTAATTTAACTCTTTTATAATCTTTTAAATGACCAAAATGCCCTTATGAGGCATAAATTGTGTTTAAATTCATTTGGGGCATAATAGAATATATCTTACTGATATTATAATATATTTAGAGTATATTAACTCAGGGAACTTGCATATGACTCTTGCGGTTACCCGTAACGCTCTTTTCGCGTTCGGTTCGATTTATGTAACTAGCTTGCATAAATTGACCGAAACGGGTCAAACATTATCATTTTTGTCTCAAAATCCAGAATGTATTTAGTATACCCATATTATATAAGTATTCAAACTTTTCGGGTCTAAATCACATTCTATCCGGTCTTCGCTTAATCGTGCGTTTGAACCGTTTCGTCCTTAAAGCTAACTGGTCTAAGCTTAAGCTTAAATAAAGACCCGTTAGAAATCTAATAGGTTATTATAAACCTTCGTTCCAGATTAGGAGCACCGGTAAAAACTACTTGCATTTTGCTTGTTGAGAATTATACTTTACTCAGGTAAATACTTTTTAACTTATTTTCCCTATACGGGCTTGGGTTACGGTATATAGAATACCGCTTGATCGAGCATTAAATCTTACCTCTTTGGGTGGTTAATTGAATAATTTGATCGGCTCGTTTAAACAGTCTTGTTCACTTAAAGCCTTTGGGGGGTTAATGACCATGTCCTGGATATCCTTGGCATCATCTTACGAGATGGCCACGACCTGAGCACGGGGTGTAGGCGTACACCCGTCAGTGTATAACTCTATATATTGTGGAGGGTTTATTGATCTTTAACCCGGCAAGATCCGGGCTACTGAACGCACAAGTAACATGTAATTCGTTCACAAGATTATTATATTAAATAATTGACCCAAGTTATAAAATGTTTTGTGCCATGAGCATTCAAATCAATTTTCAACCATTTTCAAAATGAGTCAGTTAAATTGTATTTACCAGTGTAAACTGACGTATTTTCCCAAAAGGTTAAGTGCAGGTACTACACGTAATAGGCTGGCTGTCTCCTAGAGCGTCCACAATAAGTCTCGCAAGCTTGGACGACAATAAACTGTTGAACAATATCTTATTTTATTTTGATCCGCCTGTGGATCCGTTTCAACTATTAGTGATATTTAATATTACACTTTATTAAAGTTGAAATGAATCTATCTTTGCTTCCGCTGTGCATTTATATATATTGTGTTGTTTGTCTATGATGATACCAACTACGTCACGATACTCCCCACCAGGCCCACCGGTGACACGTGGAAAATAGGGGTGTGACAGGTGTAAACCAAGCTGAGAAACTTATACGTACGAGCCGAAATTAGGGTAATAGATGAGGTGCACAAACATGGGATCTACTTACAGCCCCTACATATTTTACCTTAAATAACTTAATTCTAGCTAAACAAACTTTTTGGGTATCAAGAAAAAAAAGGTAAATAAAATCCCAAAATCCAGTTTTCATTTTCATATGGTGGAACATAACACAACTTGTTAACTTGTTTCACCAATAAGATTGAAAGTTCAACATTCAAACAAAATAAAGACAACATAGTTCATCATAACAAAGCACCAAAACAACATTATTAAACTCCATGCGATTACTCGGTTTTCCACGAGGACAAAGGTGGAGTGTCGATGTTCTTGTAACAATGCGCCAAAATCTGTTCAGGCATTCTATCACCCTTGAACGAAGCCATGGATTCAAGCTCGGCCATGTCCTGAGCTGTTAGTTTAACCGAAAGGGCCCCAAGGTTCTGGTTCAGGTTCTTGATCTTGGTTGTACCGGGGATTGGGCATACATCATCCCCTTGGTGTAGGACCCATGCCAGTGCTAGTTGGGCCAGGGTGCATCCCTTTCTTTCGGCAATTTCGCTAACTCGCTCAAATACATGTTTGTTGTGGTCAAAGTTCTCACCTTGTAGCCTCGGTGGAACCTAAGAAAGATGAAACCTAAGTTGTTAAATCCAAAAGCTATTATATAACAATAATTATTTACATAATACATTTCTCCTTATTATATATTAGTTATCAGCCAAAATAAAAAAAAAAATGCTAGGAAGAAGTGGTGGCCAGCTGACCCAATTGGCCCTTTAGAGACTCTAATGGCCCAAAACTAGAAAGATTATAGAACATGGCTAAAAATAGTTACAATTTAGCCCAAAAATGAGAAGGCCCCATACATATCACAATGGGGCAAAAACATGATAAGGCACTTGGCCCACTCCCAAAATAATAACAAATGTATTATTGTTTCTTTAGCAAAATAATTACTATTTTTTCTTTACTTTGTGGAAATTATGAAATAAGAATATTAATCTGACTGATTTTGGTCTGACTCGTAAGACCGTAACCCAACCAGCTTATATTGTAACCTCTTCTACCCTAGATGAAATTTTTGGATCCACCACTAAACCAGCATAAAAATAAACTAGGCTCGACATGTTTGCCAAATGCATAAAAATAAGCACAAACCTTTCTATAGTCATCATCCGCCAAATTGTCCATCACCTTTGGACCCGATCCGAAGAATCCACTACCTAGAGGAGCAAAAGGTACGATCCCAATCCCAAGTTCTCTGCGAAAAAAATAAACGGACACGCGTAACATCATAATTGCTTGTTATTTCTACGGTGTGTCAATGTTCATTAGGGTGGATTTCGGTTAATTGTGCTATTATGTTTAAGTTATCCGGGTTTCGACCAACCAATAATGAATAATCAACACAAGATCGAAACCAAAAACTTCGCTATCCAATTTAAACCACCCAAATATAGGGTTCACGTAAAATGAACCATATACAAATCTAAATTATTTGTTGTTCATATTGGAATTTCGGAATGAATTAGTATGTGGGTTATGGACAAAAGCTTTAACATTAGACATTCACATGGTCTTCGAGTGAGCCTGATAAAAACTTTGTGTCTCACCAAAAACCAAAGCGAATCACCCTACCCAATTAACAAATAAGACAAATAGATGGGTCGGGCTATTCGGTTAACCAGAATCATGAACACCCTTAGTAATTTCTCATTTTCTTAATAATATTAATAACTAACTAAAGCTAATTATGGGTTAATTACCTGCAAGTAGGAATAACCTCTTCTTCTACATCTCTAGTCCACAAAGACCACTCCAGCTGTACAGCTGTGATTGGATGAATAGCATGTGCTCTTCTGATGGTTGCTGGGTTAGCCTCAGATAAACCAATGTATTTTATTTTACCTTCTTCAACAAGTTTTTTTAGCTCTCCCATCTATCAAAAATATCATTTTGATTAAATATCACCTTAAAATCTTATATTTTCATTTAAACAATACTTAGGTGCTGTTTGTTTTTTCTGCAGGAAAAGGTCTGCAGTCTGCGGACCACATCTGCAGGAGAAGAGGTGGACCAAAGGTCTGCAGTCTGCAAGGAGAAGAGTGTTTGTTTTACATATAACCCTTCTCTTCTCTTCTCTTCTCACACACAAACACACACAGAAACACACACAACACCTCATCTCTCTCTGCCTTTCATCTACCACCACAACCACCGCCACTACCTCATCTACCACCACCACCACAACCGTCGCAACCACCACCACCACCGAACACCCACTGCCACCACCGTCACCGGAAGGATCGAGGGAGAGAGATCGAGGGAGGAGAGAGAGATCATGGGAGGAGATGAACGGGAAGGAGGGTTTCGATTTGGGGGTTTTATTTGCCTTCATCTACCACCGCCGCCACCACCGTCACTACTACACCACAACCACCACCGTCACCTTCTCACGGTTTGTTCTCCGGTGACTCTTATTCCGGTCCTGAGTTTCAGAATCGACGGTTTTCGAAATTGAATCTTCAGGTTCGGGTTTATGTGTTTATTATGTTTAATGATTTGGGGATTTTTTCGTTTGTTAAGAGATTTGGGGATTTTTTTTTGGTTCAGATGAGGGTGTGGTGTCGGAGTGGAGGTGGTGGCAGAGTGGAGGTGGTGGCAGGTGAGGGTGGGAGGTGGTGGCAGAGTGGAGGTGGCGGCAGGTGAGGGTGGGAGGTGGTGGCGGAGTGGAGGTGGTGGCAGAGGATGTGGTGGTGTCTGCTGGAGTGGAGGGAGAAGAGGGAGAAGAGGTTGTGCAGACCTTAGAAGACATGGGTTCATGTCTGTTTGAAGCAGAGGTCTCGCAGACCTTTTTTAATGAAAGGTCTGCGAGAAAACAAACAAGCCGCAGACCCTTATGTCTGCGCGTGGTCTGCGTGGCGCAGACATAAGAGGTTCTGAAGTGCTTCTAGCAAAAAACAAACACCACCTTAGCCATAGCACTCCATGTGTTTTTGACTTGAGACATGGTTTTCAAAACTAGTCCGGTCATGTTGTTGGTTAACTCGTCAGATCGGAATAAAAAAAAATGAGACCATGTCTTTAATAGCATAAAAAACTAGATCTATTACAAAAACAAAATACTAGACGTGATTTTGCAACTTTAGACTTAATAAATAAACTAGAGAGTACTAAATTAATTTGAAAATGAGGTTTTAGAGGTAAAAATAATATAAAAAAAAACTAAAAAATTGTTAATCCAGACCGACTGTTAACCGGCCGATTCAAATGGAACATGATTATCCAGACCAGTTCCATGCCTGATTCCCGGTCCAACCCGTCCGATCAATTAGCCAGATCCGTTTATAATCACTCGTTTCTCCAATTAGAGGGTGTTTGGGATTACGTTTTGAAGTGATTATTTGATTATTGCGTTTGTAAAACATAAATAATCTAAAAAAGTGTTTTGATGAAAAAGTGATTATCTGCCTCCAAAACGCAGTTTTGGAGAAACATGTACCTACATGCTTTTTCAAAACGCAGTTTTGAATACGCAAAATCTATTTTGGAAACACAAAATCTATTTTGAAAACGCAACACCAAACACCCCCTTAAACTAAACAACTGAATTTATCTCTCTTAAAAATGTTTCTCTCTCATATCAAATGATATAATGATTTAAAAACAAATTAAACTAAACAATTAAATGATAATATTTTATTGATAGTAACTAAACATAAGATTTCAACTATTGTCTTTTATTAAAAATTTTCAATCTTCGTTATTTATTATTTATAACTATTTATAATTCTTAAAGGTTTATTATTTTTATTTTATAAATTTATGATAACGTCCAACATACAAAATCTTCATTGAAAAACAATGCTTTTAACAAGTTGGATTTATTCAACCCATGTAATACATGAGTTTCCAACATAGTATTTAATACACACTTATGTTTAAAAGCCAACACACTCAGATAAGTAAAATGAAAAACAAACCGTGATTTCGATCGGCACTTTTGGATCGATACGATGAGCATAGTACAGATCAATGTAATCAACACCAAGCCGCTTCAAACTCTCTTCACAACAAGCCCTAACGTATTCCGGTTCCCCATGGATTTGCAATTCACCATATCCCTCCCCAAATCTCAGCCCAAACTTGGTAGCAACTTCAACTTTCTCTCTAGCAACTTCCTTCAACGCCTACACCATATCATTAATTACTTTACACACAAATTAAATCAAATCAAATCCATAACCAAATCACACCGAAACTGTTCGTAAAGAACCAGAGCGGGGTCAATAGGGCCTGTTGGCCCATTCATGGGAATGCATTGATTTTTTTTAAATATAAAATCTGATTTTTTTAACAAAAAGAAAAATAAAAACAAAGCTATGGCGAAACCAGAGGAATCAAGAGGGTGACGCCTCAGTCACTGGAATTTATTTTTTTTTTTTTAAATAAAATCATTTTTTTCTTAAAAAAATAAGTTGCCATTGTCCCCAGAGGAGAAAAAAGAACCTTACGACGACCCATAGACTAAAAAAGGTCCCAATTCCGCTAATGGTTACAAATCATATACAATTACAACAATCATCTTACCAGACGCGGGTCAAGAGGGTTCACTACACCAGTCACCATAATATATTTAAACATCAAAATCTTAGTTTTTTTAAACATAAGTTGGACGATTGTCCCACATGAGAAGAACTTATGACGACCCACAGCAAAAAAAAAAGTTCTGGTTCTGCCACTGGCTACGAATAACTATAAAATTACAAACAATCGGATTACCTTGCCGATGAGGATTTCGTTGGTGTGAGGTCCATAGACATCAGAGGAATCGAGGTGAGTGACGCCAGAGTTAACAGCGTGGTGGATGAGTTCGATCATTTCTTGTTCGGGTTTTGCTGGACCGTATGCATACGACATGCCCATGCAACCTAATCCGATCGCTGAAACCTCGAGTCCCTGTGATCCGAGCTTGATTCTCTTCATATCAGACATTTTTGGTGTGGTGTTTTTGTTGGTTCAAAACCCTTCCTTAAATATATATAGGCTTGATGCAAAGGATGTTATGATGCTTGTTACAAGATTTTGTTGGATGAATGTGATTATGTGAATTGAATGTAATTTAATGCCAAACGTCGTCGTTGATTGCATGTAGCATGCTTTTGGAGTGACTGGTATGAACAAACGACGTCGTTGAGGTTCAAAATTTGAAGCCAAGTGGCAGCAACAAATTCTTTAGACCATATGTAGTGGTTAACACCCCACCCTTGGGCGGTTTGCGCCATATGGCAGTACAGTTAGCAATGGGGCATTATGGGACGTTTTCTAAAATGGGTGTAGTGAGGATGTAGGCATTGTGGGGCATTATTTTAATAGGGGTGTAAAAAACTAAAAATTAAATAAAATTAAAAAAAAACCAACAAAAAAAAAAAAGAAACTACTGGACAAGAAAAAGAAGATTAAATGTGATTGGTCAATTCATTCCCCCATCCGGCGTGGAATATTTCACGCTTCAACCTCATTTTCGCAAAAAACGCCCACGGGGGCCGATGTGGGGCATGCTTGGGCATGCTTCATCAAAAAAACGCCCATTTTTTCATCCGCTACACATGGTCTTAGAACAAACGGTGGAACTTGAATTAATATGCTGAAATTAGTTTGACTTGATTTTCTAAATAACTTTATACAAATCAAGCTTGAATATATATGTTTTATAAACCACAAAATAGTTGATTGTATTGGTTTGTATTCAAACTAGTGGAATTCTCTAGCTGGTAAATTCAGTTGGTAAAGGTTTGGTTTATTACAATTTCTATATAGTATTGGTACTCTTTACAGTAACGGGAAGAGAAAACACAACAATAAAGTCGGGATATGCCCAAAAGAATATTGACATGTTTACATAGATCGAAAACCATAAAAACTAAAATGGGTAAGGGGGGTAGGGGCGTCCATCACTCACCACACACTCACAACATCCAATCAAGTTCCGCCATGTCATCAAACATTATTCCATCACTAGTGAACAATTTCCCTCACAACCCAACAATTTCCCTCACACATTCACGCGTGATAGTGGCCACGCGTTGTCGGATTCACGCGTGAAAACACCCCCCCCCCCCCCAAAGCGTAAACAAAGTAAAGGTACTATATACATAACAACTCTATATGAGATACTTTATTTACCGAGTCATGTAACAAGATATCTATATATGTTACATGTGTGTGTATATATATAGGGAGAAGATCATGCGAGAACCACCTCTTATTGCGAGAACCGCGAGAACCAATGTGAACACAACAAAAAATGCCTAAAAATAGCTAAAAATCACACAAAATTTTTTTTAGATTTTTTTTAGGTTTTTTGGGGGTTTAGTTTTTAGCATTTTAGCTTGGGGGGGGGGGGGGGGTTTAGGTTTTTGGGGGGTGGGGAAGGGGGGTTAGGTTTTTTTTTAGGTTTTTTGGGGGTTTTAGTTTTTAGCATTTAGCTTGGGGGGGGGGGGGGGGGGGGGGTGGGGGTTAGGTTTTTTTAGGTTTTTTTAGCTATTTTAGGTTGTGTTCACATTGGTTCTTATAGTTCTCACAATAAATGGAGTTCTCGCATGAGCCCCTCCCTATATATATATATATATATATATATATATATATATATAAAGCTTTTTATGTACAGGAGTTAAACTGCTTACTGCTCCATGTAAATTAATACTCATCAACAATTCAACATAAACTGAAAAATGGTTAAAACTAAGAATTATGATAGGAGTGTAAAACAATTACTGAATCCATCAAAAAGACAAGATTTATTACTAGAAATTATATAGATAATCAGAAGACTGATAAATGTCCGTTTGGTCCTCCAGCCGGATCTCCGCCGTTAACTGAAAAAAAAAGGAATTGAAGTGAGTGAATGCCAAATATTATGATACAAGAGTCAAAAGATCACTGCAATGATAATAAAAGTTCCAAAAAATGACATTAAACTTCATATTTTAATTATTTCAAAGATTCCTATTGTCATCTAGTTTTAAGTGGAAGGAACCCTTAGGGTCAAAACAATCAAATATTTGGGTACCAAGAAAGTACCATTCATCTTCAACAAACAAATTCCATCTACTGCATAGATTGGAACCCCACCGTGGCACTCTTGTGGGGAGATACAAGGCTCCGCACAAATATAGGAGCACTAATAAAACCCCGAAGAGGACAACTCGAAGCCTTGGAAAACCATGACACGAAGTTTCTCTCAACTTTGGGTAAACACGAGTAGTGTACAATATAATGTTTCCTCACAAGATGGCACGCCAGCAGTTCCCACGACTCTTTTACATTGTACTTGTTCATCAACCATACGTTGTCAACAGAAGAATAATCATATTGACTAATTATGCAAAGACTTTCTTTGATAGTTCCCAAATAGCCAAAATGAGTAGATTTATATCTTGCATCTTCAGGTTGAGGAATTTCTTTAAATTCTTCTTTAGATAAATCATAAGAAATAATTAATTTCTTATTGTTTTGGTCTTTTGCAATCCAGTGAAGTGCACCATTGCATAAGATACCAGCCTTAGTCATATGTGTATACTTCACATCTCCAATAACTCTCCAAACATTTGATTTCAAACTCAACACTTCAAAACATGTTTGATTCTCGCCTTTCTTCTTTGCACCCACGACAACAATGTAATCGTCTTTGGATATATCATAACCAAAACCCCGACATAGCAGGGGTAACCCGATCAAAGACGAATGTTTCAGTTGTCTTACCTCTCTAGTCAACGGATTGCATACTAAAAGTTCACAACTATCTAAATAAGAGATGACGCATACCAGGCCATTCGAAGAACCAACAAGAATGTAATCACTGGGGAATCTTTTATCGGATAACCTAATTCTTCTACTGTCAAGTTTATTGTTGTAGCGATCTTCGTTGTAACTACAGTTAAGATGAAGATTAATGAAACCAGGACTTGTGATTAAAGAGTGCCATGACTTACACACTTTCTTGCAACGGATCAGATCTTTTACATCTAATCTTATCAGTATATGCTCAAGAACATCCGAATGAAGACCTTCTGCCATTGAAACCCTAATCGTAGAGGTGGAGTACGATATGGAGTACTAAAATCAAGAGGTAATATACACTTTCTAAAATCAGTTTTGAATAAGTCCCTGTAATTTGGTGAAACTTATAAATTTGATCCCTCATAAAAAGTATTTATATGTTTTGTACCTATTTTTTTTTTTTTTTTTACAACCAACCTCATATATTATTGTTATAGCTCGATATGTTTTAGAGTTGAATGAAGTTTTAATAGTCATCTAATATTATGTCGAGAGCCACATTTTTTTTAAATAGATCTTAAACATATTAATTTCCACATGTCGTTTAGTTAATTTATATAATAAACAGTAGAAGTGTGAATGTAATTCTCGTGTAATTCTTGTAGTTCTCAACATACTATTGTTTCTTATAAGAATGTCTTCCTTGATTATGATATATCCATAGATGATCACAACGTTATCGTAGGAGATGTAATCAGGTTGAGTTTTTTTTAGTGTCCTTATTAAGATCTAATCATGGAGTGTTATTTTTAGTTTTATAATTGATCAACATATGGATTTAAGTTGACAATATATTGAATGTAAATTATAATTATTAGGCCACCCGGGGCGGTGGCATATTTGCACGTTATACAATTTATTCACGCGTGGAAGAATGGAACAAACCACCGCCACCGCATAAGTTTAACGCGTGGACTTGAAATCGCGTTAACATTTTAACGCGTTATGTTTTGTTGGTTGGGGGAAAATTGTTGGTTGGGGGAAATTGTTGGGTGTGGTGGTGAGTGATGGACATTTTCACTAAAAAAGGTTGTGAGTGATGGAATAAAGCTCGATGATGTGGCGGAACTTGATTGGAAGTTGTGAGTGATAAATTGGTGGTGAGTGATAACCACCCCTACCCCCTTTAGACCATTGAGAGTGGTTTGGTTAGTCTCTTTGAGGACTACCCGCCACGTAGACGCCACATCACCAAGGGTGGAGGACCATCCCCTTGGGGACTACCCAAAGGTGTGGAGGACTACCCAACTTAATAAAAAACCAATATATAATAAAGGAGAGAGAGAGAGGGGGGCCCACCAAATTCCAAGATCAGCCAACCACCAAGCTCGTCCCTTCCGTCTTCCTGCAGCCGTTTGCGACGTGACGAGCCCAAGGGGGCGGTGTGCGACATGAGGGACGAACCGACGTGGAAGGCAAAAAAAGCAACCGATTAGCAATGCACGTACAACATCTCTCTAGTCTTCCAGATACCATAACACATGCACTTTCAAAGTCCATCACAACCCGTAGACAATCACAATGGCGGGGTTCTGATGAATACGAGACTCGCTCCCAAATTCTCGAACCGGTCAGATGGAAGCGGTTTTCAAACGTGTGCTCATTCGTAGTGGAACATGACCCAAACTGGCTAAACCAAGAACCGACAAGGGGCATGTATATCGTAACCAGGGCCCAGCTCATCATCAAAGGAAAGTGGCCTAAAACGGTACTACACCTTCGGTTACTATTCACTCACCTGCCCAACAGCACCATTCGTAAGACTGAATGGGCTGGTGTACCGACAGTAGCTCGGAAATCTAGTATTTTTTTCCAACCTAAGCTCGACCTTTAGTTTCACACAACGGTCGGTTGCTAATGCACACAAGCAGCAGCCTGCGACAGTTAACTCGGGTGTGCTTACTGACAGCCCGCCAGTGCCAGTCCGGTCCACAAAACTGCGTAAGTTTGTGGACATGGATGAGGTTGCGCGGGGGCCACACGACTTGCCAGGTCATTGGTTAGTGACTGCGGGTAAGTTGGTCATGGATGGTGGTAAGATTGGGTTGCATGTGAAGTTCGCGTTATTAGATTTTGCGCAAGAATAAGCATGATATTTTTGTATATAAGAGTGTGTAAGAGGTTTGCCATTCCGGTTATTTTGTGGGTTTTTTTTTTCTTTAGAGCCTAATGCAAAATGAGTTAGATCGTTTATTTTACGAGTTTCAAATTTATCATCGGGCTAACATGGGTGTAAACCAAGCTGAGCAACTTATACGTACGAGCCGAAATTAGGGTCATAGATGAGGTGCACAACATGGGATCTACTTACAGCCCCTACATATTTTACCTTAAATAACTTAATTCTAGCTAAACAAACTTTTTGGGTATCAAGAAAAAAAAAAGGTAAATAAAATCCCAAAATCCAGTTTTCATATGTGGAACATAACACAACTTGTTTCACCAATAAGATTGAATGTTCAACAATCAAACAAAATAAAGACAACATAGTTCATCATAACAAAGCACCAAAACAACATTATTAAACTTCATGCGATTACTCGGTTTTCCACGAGGACAAAGGTGGAGTGTCGATGTTCTTGTAACAATGTGCCAAAATCTGTTCAGGCATTCTATCACCCTTGAACGAAGCCATGGATTCAAGCTCGGCCATGTCTTGAGCTGTTAGTTTAACCAAAAGGGCTCCAAGGTTCTGGTTTAGGTTCGTGATCTTGGTTGTACAGGGGATTGGGCATACATCATCCCCTTGGTGTAGGACCCATGCCAGTGCTAGTTGGGCCAGCGTGCATCCCTTTCTTTCGGCCATTTGGCTAAGTCGCTCAAATACACGTTTGTTGTGGTCAAAGTTCTCGCCTTGTAGCCTTGGTAGAACCTAAGAAAGATGAAACCTAAGTTGTTAAATCAAAAAGCTATTATATAACAATAATTATTTAAATAAGTTCTCCTGATTATATATTAGTTATCAACCAAATAAAAAAAATGCTAGGAAGAAGTGGTGGACAACTGACCCAATTGGCCCTTTGGAGACTCTAATGGCCCAAACCTAGAAAGATGGCTAAAAATAGTTACAATTTAGCCCAAAAATGAGAAGGCCCCATACATATCACAAGGGGGCAAAAACATGATAAGGCACTTGGCCCACTCCCAAAATAATAACAAATGTATTATTGTTTCTTTAGCAAAATAATTACTATTTTTCCTTCACTTTGTGGAAATTATGAAATAAGAATATTAATCTGACTGATTTTGGTTTGACTCGTAAGACCGTAACCCAACCCGCTTAAATTGTAACCTCTTGTACCCTAGATGAAATTTTTGGATCCACCACTAAACTCGCATAAAAATAAACTAGGTCCCGCATGTTTGCCAAATGCACAAAAATAAGCACAAACCTTTCTATAGTCATCATTCGCCAGATTGTCCATCACCTTTGGACCCGATGCGAAGAATCCACTACCTAAAGGAGCAAAAGGTATGATCCCAATCCCTAGTTCTCTGTGAAAAAATAAACGGACAGGCGTAACATCATAATCGCTTGTTATTTCTACGGTGTGTCAATGTTCATTAGGGTGGATTTCGGTTAATTGTGCTATTATGTTTAAGTTATCCAGGTTTCGGCCAACCAATAATGAATAATCAACACAAGATCGAAACCAAAAACTTCGCTATCCAATTTAAACCACCAAAATATAGGGTTCACGTTAAATGAACCATATACAAATCTAAACTATTTGTTGTTCATATTGGAATTTCGGAATGAATTAGTATGTGGGTTATGGACAAAAGCTTTAACATTAGACATCCACATGGTCTTCGAGTGAGCCCGATAAAAACTTTGTGTCTCACCAATAACCAAAGCAAATCACCCGACCCAAGTAACAAATAAGACAAATAGATGGGTCGGGCTATTCGGTTAACCAGAATAATGAACACCCTTAGTAATTTCTCATTTTCTTGATAATATTAGTAACTAACTAAAGCTAATTATGGGTTAATTACCTGCAAGTAGGAATAACCTCTTCTTCTACATCTCTAGTCCACAAAGACCACTCCAGCTGTACAGCTGTGATTGGATAAATAGCATGTGCTCTTCTGATGGTTGTTGGGTTAGCCTCAGATAAACCAATGTATTTTATTTTACCTTCTTCAACAAGTTTTTTTAGCTCTCCCATCTATCAAAAATATCATTTTGATTAAATATCACCTTAAAATCATATATTTTTCATTTAAACAATACTTAGCCAAGTACTCCATGTGTTTTTTGATTTGAGACATGGTTTTCAAAACTAGTCCGGTCGTGTTGTCGGTTAACTGGTCAGACCGGAATAAAAAAACGAGATCATGTCTTTAATAGCATAAAACTAGATCTATTACAAAAACAAAATACTATATGTATTTGACGTGATTTTGCAACTCTAGACTTAATAAATAAACTAGAGAGTACTAAAATTAACTTGAAAATGAGGTTTTAGAGGTAAAAATAATATAAAAAAACTAAAAAAATTGTTAATCCAGACCAACTGTTAACCGGCCGATTCAAATGGAACAGGCTTATCCAGACCAGTTTCATGCCTGATTCCCGGTCCAACCCGTCCGATCAATTAGCCAGACCCGTTTATAATCACTCGTTTCTCCAATTAGAGTGTGTTTGGGATTACGTTTTGAAGTGATTATTTGATTATTGCGTTTGTAAAACATAAATAATCTAAAAAAGTGTTTTGATGAAAAAAGTAATTATCTGCCTCCAAAACGCATTTTTGAAGAAGCATGTACCTACATGCTTTTTTAAAACGCAGTTTTGAAAATGCAAAATCTATTTTGAAAACGTATAATCTATTTTGAAAACGCAACACCAAACACCCACTTAAACTAAACAATTGAATTTATCTCTCTTAAAAATGTTTCTCTCTCATATCAAATGATAATGAATTAAAAAAAAAACTTAAACTAAACAACTAAATGATAATATTTTATTGATAGTAACTAAACATAAGATTTCAACTATTGTCTTTTATTAAAAATTTTCAATCTTCGTTATTTATTATTTATCACTCTTAAAGTTTTATTATTTTTATTTTACAAATGTATGATAATATCCAACATATAAAATCTTCATTGAAAAACAATGCTTTTAATAGTGTGTATTTATTCAATCAATATAATACATGAGTTTCCAACCTAGTATTTAATACACACTTATGTTTAAAAGCTAACACACTCAACTAAGTAAAACGGAAAACAAACCGTGATCTCGATCGGCACTTTTGGATCGATACGATGAGCATAGTACAGATCAATGTAATCAACACCAAGCCGCTTCAAACTCGCTTCACAACAAGCCCTAACGTACTCCGGTTCCCCATGGATTTGCAATTCACCATATCCCTCCCCAAATCTCAGCCCAAACTTGGTAGCAACTTCAACTTTCTCTCTAGCAACTCCCTTCAACGCCTGCACCATATCATTAATTACTTCACACACAAATTAAATCAAATCCATAACCAAAGCACAACAAAACTGTTCGGAAAGAACCAGAGCGGGGTCAAGAGGGTCTGTTGGCCCCATTCATCAGAATGCATTGAAATTTTTAAATATAAAATCTGATTTTTTAACAAAAAGAAAAATAAAAACAAAGCTATGGCGAAACCAGAAGGATCAAGAGGGTGACCCCTCGGTCAACATAATTTATTAATTTTTTAAAAATAAAATCATTTTTTTCTTAAAAAAATAAGTTGTGATTGTCCCCAGAGGAGAAAAAAGAACCTTATGATGACCCCACATACTAAAAAAAGGTCCCAATTCCGCTAATGGTTACAAATCACATACAATTACAACAATCATCTTACCAGACACGGGTCAAGAGAGTTTACTACACCAGTCACCAGAATTTGTTTAAACATCAAAATCTTAGTTTTTAAATTAAACATAAGTTTGGACGATCGTCCCACAGGAGAAAAGAACCTTATGACGACCCACAACCAAAAAAAGTTCTGGTTCTGCCACTAATAACTATAAAAGTACAAACAATTGGATTACCTTGCCGATGAGGATTTCGTTGGTGTGAGGTCCATAGACATCAGAGGTATCGAGGTGAGTGACGCCAGAGTTAACAGCGTGGTGGATGAGTTCGATCATTTCTTGTTCGGGTTTTGCAGGACCGTATGCATACGACATGCCCATGCAACCTAATCCGATCGCAGAAACCTCGAGTCCCTGTGATCCGAGCTTGATTCTCTTCATATCAGACATTTTTGGCGTGGTGTTTTTGTTGGTTTAAAACCCTTCCTTATATATAGGCTTGATGCAAAGGATGTTTTGATGCTTGTTACACTACAAGAATGGACCACCTTTAGCGGCGACAGCTGTCGCCGGTATTGATGACCAATGTCGTCGGTATTGACTTTTAGCGGCGACCTGTCGCCGGTATTGGGTCGCCGGTATTGATCGGCCGCTATTGGCCTGCTGTCGTCGCTAATGGTCTTCGTCACCGGTATTGATCTTAGACCTTTAGCGACGACACGTGTCGTCGCTAAAGGGTCGCCGGTATTAGTCATGGCCGGTAAAGGGTTATATGGCAATAGCGGCGACACGTGTCGCTGCTAAAAGTTTTTTTTTTTTTTTTTTAATACAACAGCTGTATATACAGCACCCAACCAGTTTTACGGCCGAAAAAACAGAACCTGACTATTTCAAACAACGCAAACATACGCCATGAACATATACTAAAAGTAATATAATTAAAAACTATGTTTAAGTCGTACATTATAATCCTACAACGTTTAATTAAATCATACATTAAAAACAAGTCACTCGTCGGAATCATTATCGAATAAGTCATCAGAATCGTAGTCGTTTGACTTTCCTTTTCCTTTTTCTTGTGAAGCAAGATAGTTGTTAAGTTGGTTCAAAAAGGACGGGGTTTGGAACAAGCTGTTAACAAAATCCTACAATAATAGATATCAAAACGTATATTAGCATATTAATTAACGCTACCAACATATATTTAACAAGGAAACATGCGTTCGTTTGTCATTTTATAAATTGCGTAGTTTACCTCGGAAAAAGGGTTCTTGCGTCCGAGCTTGCGAAGACGACATGTTCGAGGACGTGTTCGAAGAAGGTTTAGGCCCCATCCCGCGGTACCATCCTCGCTGCTCTCCCAACAGTTCCTGATACGGGACAATTGGAGGACCATCACCGCTCCATTCATTTGTGGCCTGTTGTATGTTCCGCTGTATTTTATGAAGATGATTAAATATATATGTGTATATATATATATATATTTGTTATAGAAAATAATACTTAAAAGAAATACTTACGTAATTTTGTTCAGCAACAACTGGATTAACCCAATTCCCTTGATTGTCCGTGTGGGTTTTAGCATACGTAGGTACCCAATCCATATCCTGTTTAACATTAAACTTAGATTAGACATTAAATAAACAAAAGCTTACACACACACACATACATAAAACATTACATTTTTATAGGCGGTGCTACCGTACGACGATGTCCCCCCGCGGTATGGGAATTGTTGTTTCTCGCGTACTAGTTTGTTGGCCTACATACTCATTTTCACCAAATACACCTACATTTACATATACATACTTTATACACACATATTAACATACTACCAACACACATACATACTTATAAAACACATGCACATACTTACACATACACATACACATACATACTTACAAACACATATTTTGATCAAAACCACAAACACTAGTACAGAATGAAGCAAATGATGCGATGGGCTAAACTCAAAAGATGCGGTCAACTATCTAACCCGCATCTTATACCATTTCTCAATAGAGTTCACCTTATTTTTCTTCGCTCTCCCAATTTCCTCAACTCAAAAGATGCGGTCAACATTTAACCCGCATCTTACACCATCTCCCTAAAAATTTCATATATTTCCCTTCCCCGCCCAATTTCCCCTCCACAAAACCCCAACCCCCCCTCCATATAACCTAATATGAACTTCCAATTCATCTTATACAGAGAGAGAAAGCTTATGGCTGGTAATGTTGGACCGATAAAAGGAGGGAGCAATAAAGCTAGAGAGTGCGATGTAAACCAACTGTTTGTTATTAGGCTTGATCCGTCAATCATCAACGGAACCAATAACGGTAGACCACGTGCCGGCAATTTTCATCTTTCAAACCCTAAATTAGGTGAACAGCTTCAACAGTTGATATTATCTTCTTTCAGAGGTCCAAAAGTACGTATAATTTTGCTTATTTTTAGGTTTTTGCTATGGTTTTATGTGTAATTATGATCTGTTTGATTGAAATTGAGATCGATCTTGTAGGATTTTGATAAAGTATGGCCGATTTATGATTCGACTCAATCTCGTTATTTTTGGAAGGTATTGTTGTGTTTTGTTTTAGGATTAATGGAGTTAAGTTTTGGGGTTTTGTTTGTTGTTAGGTTGTGCAAAGTATTATAAGTGAGCTTGAATCGCAAGGGGAGCTTCCAAGGAGTAATTTGAGGGATACGTTGCTGGTTGTGTGATATGGATCGAGGTTGGTTGGTTAGGATATTTCTTTTTTGACTATGTATGGGTTTATTGTAAACTGAGATGCTTTTGGTTTGTGTTTAATTGAGATTACACAATGATAACCATTTGTGTTATAATGTTATATGTTATTTATTTGAAATTATTTTGAAAGATTTTGTTTTTGGAGGGCGGGGGGATGAAACTAATAGTCATGGTGCGGTAACCGGTTTGGCTGAATTGGTATGCTCTGGTCTAGGGATGAGCTCGGTACCAACCGGTACCAGCACCGAAAATCCTCAAAAGTGGGTACCGGTACTGAATATACCCGGTACGGTACCGGTTCGGTACCTTTATTTGCGGGTAAAAACCGGTAAATATCGATACCGGCCCGGTACCGAAAATGTCAAACGTCGGTACCGAAAATGTCAAACGTCGGTACCGAAAATGTACCCGGTTTGGTAAATTCGGTACCAGTTTGGTACCGGTACCCGGTACCATTGCCTGAATAGGGCTCAGTATTACATGTGTGGAGTGACTTTTGTTTCAATTGTAGAATTCACAGTTTATTTTGTACCCCAATCGTGAGTCCTAACAGTCTTCGTGAAGTTCAATAGTTGTCTTTAATTCCTTACAATAATCAGAAATATTGTTAAGATGTTAGTATAAAATTATTTAAAGGTGTAGCTGTCGCAACCCCTGATCCCTTATCTGTCCCGTGAACGGGCGGACGCGAACTCAGAATTTCGGTGGTATCAGTTGGTTAATTTGGCAGCGGAAATTACATCAGGACCGTAGTTAGGAAATGTTTATCAGAGTAAAACCACCTCATTTGATATTAATAATCACATGGGTAAAACCCAAGTTTCTTATTACAATACATTTATAGGGATAAACCCTATTTTATTGAATTTAAAACATCGTCTTTTAGGTAACTTTTATAGCCACATTTTTCCCAAGCCTTCAGTGCTCTCCAGCTGGCTTTTTACTAATTGGCTGTCACATTGTGTTACCTGAAACGCGTTTTAAAAACATTTGTCAGTGGGAAATACTGGTGAGTGAATCCCAGTTTAATCAAGAAACATTTTATCAATTAACACAGTATTGAGAGCGATCACATTGTTTATTTCTATACAATTACTCATTCAGCCCCAGGCAGCTATGGGGCTAAGCTTGCTTGTGGAGTGTGATCACTCCAGCGGTTGGGAGGACCGTGGAATATCCCCCCCCCCCCCCCACAATTACTCATTCAGTACTGTCAATCCTGACTGGTGGGTCATATTACACATTGGCTAACTCGTTGTCCAATGGTAACGTACTGTCGTCCCGACTTACTACTCACAGTGTAGTAAATTTTGTATACAAAACCCCAACATACCGGCAGTAATTGAAGAACTACAAAGACTCAATCACCGCTTAATCACATTGTAAAACATTTAAGGTTTTGTAAAATATTACAAAAAGGTTAACAAAAATTGGATAAACTCACATTGTTATTTTAGACTCCGCGTAAGGGTTTCCTGGGAATAATCTATAATTTACACAAATGTACATAGGTTAGTATCATAACCCTTTGAAAATATTAATGATACCCTCCCCGAGACGGCATTCCAACAACTACGTCGGGCAGAACCACGACAGTTGTTACGGAACCCTAAATCAATCGGGCAACGTATCTATTACGAAACTGGGGTTATAATACTTACAACTGAGCAGAACCTCGCTAATTAGGGGGTATAATACCAGCTTTATAAAGCCTATATTCAGAAATTGTGATTGAGAAATGAAAACGGGACGAACTGAATTGAAATCTGATGCGTTCTATTTATAGGTGCTGAAACTGGGTCTCACGCAGCCCGCGTAACACATAAGCAGGGCTTACGTGGCCCGCGTCAAAGCTGGGTCAACGCGTAGCTCGTCCGGATCACCAACTGGACTTGACACGATGATGACACGTGTCATCACCGGGCTTCGCCACTATTTTGATCTCACGCGGCCCGCGTAAGCTTAGGGGGAATCTTACGCGGCCCGCCTAAACTAAAGAAACCAACGAAATCAGGTTTTAACCTTGATACCGCCCGCATAAGAGTTTGGGGGTGGGTCTACGCGGCCCGCCTCAGCTTAAAAATCAGGTTTTTATTTATTTTAAACATATTTAATGTATTTCGGGCTCGGTTTTCACATACGGGGTGTATTTAAAGACATATTGGGACATTTTAAAATATACTAAGGTGTCAGAAATATTTGAGAGTCTCGGTTTTACTGAGGGTTGTTACAGTAGCTGAATAAAATCTTGTTGAGTTTGCCATTTGACCTGATCTAGCAGTCTTTGTTTACAGGTACAACAACAACACACTGAACTTTGGATCGGAACTCATGACTCCGGTTTGTCATATATAGTCGGGGAAAAGGTGACCGCTCTCCGGAATTATGGACTCTTGCTGTTTGAGATTGTCTAATCCTAAAGATTTTAAGCAGCATATCATCTGCTTGACAAAATGTAAGTTGGCTTTGGTTTAGTTTTCATACTCCTGTTATAACTTATGTGCTTTATTAATGTTTTTCACGTGTGAATGAAAGTGAATTAAATTGTTGTAAAATAGCAAACATAATCAAGTAAAATGGACTTAATGGATGGCAAAATGGGCGGGTCTTGTAACGGGTCAAAATAGGTACAGGTCAAGAAGGATAAATATTCATACAAAAAAAAAACTGGTTAGATTTGCCTAACTTGAAACAATATTTGTTCATATTTCTTTATTTTTTATTAATAATTAGTATGCCATATATGATTAAAAGCAGAGCCGGGTTGGATTGTATTTGAAATATCCAGCTTTCTCACATGGTCAGCTTTATGTTGCGTTATCAAGAGTCAAAAGCAGAGCCGGTGTGAAGTTGCTTATACTAGACAAAGATGGGAATGTAACGAGTAAAAAATGTAGTCTACAAGGAAGTTTTTTCCGGGATTTGAATAATTTTCTGTTTGTTTCTTCCACTGTATGCGTTTGTACAGAATATTACATTTCAAAGTAAATAATATGTTTTTGATTGAAGTCGCGTTTAACGCGGGCATTAACCTAGTATAATATATATGTCTGGGACACAGAAAGTAAGAGTGAGGGCCACATATGAGGTTTGGACATGGTTTGAGTCCACGGACCACACCTTTCATACCTGGAGTTGGATTTCACCCACAACGCCACCTAGTCCACCAGCTTAACGTCAGATTTCCGGACTTTCCACCTATGCATGCATTGTGCTTTTTTGTATCTTTTTATTTAAAAATATAAAGAGAAAACAATAAAATTACAATAATTGTAGCTTGATACCACTATTCTTAGAACCAGTTCAAAAGGTTCGTATGAGTGTCGTCAACTAAACATATCCCATTCAGTCAATTTAAACATGTCAGTTATTAGTTGTTCTTGAAACTAGGGATGAGCAAATGGTACTAGGTATCGGTTCAGAACCGGTACTGAATTTACCGAATTGAGTTGATTTTCGGTACAAATTCGGTAGACATATAGCGTTTTTGGTACCGGTATTTACCGGTTTTTAACTTCAAATATCGAACTGTATCATACAGGGTATTTTCGGTACCAATACAGGTACACATTTTTTGGGATTTTCGGTACCGATACAGGTACACATTTTTTGGGATTTTCGGTACTAGTACCAGCTATACCACATCCGTACTTGAAACCGAATAGAGTGGACTGACAGGACATCAAAACTTTTTTACCTTTTTATTTTATTTTCTTTTAATTTCCAATTATTGATTCATTCATTACTATTATATATTATCAATTTGTAATAGATGTAGGCTTCACAGTGTTGTAACATGTGCTTTATCTTTATTTCATGCATTCATCACTTGTACAACATGCTTTTTTCTCTATTAGACCCTTTCTATTAAAAAACTGTTTTGTTTATATTAATAAGTTGCATGCATCCATTTATATACTATTAATTGGTAACATTGTTAGGCATTAAAACTTGTATTTTTAGCTTATAAAGTTGGACATTGATTTATGATAAAACCATTTACTATAGTATTTATTTATATACATACTATTAATTGGTAACATTGTTAGGCATTAAAACTTGTATTTTTAGCTTATAAAGTTGGACATTGCTTTATGATAAAACCATGTACTATAGTATTTATTTATTTAGAGTAAATTACAAGTTTTGTCATTTATGTTTGTCCCAAATTTCAGGCGCTGTCCTTTACCTTTAAAATTGATGAGTTTTGTCCTTAATGTTTCCAAATCTTGCACGTTTTGTCCTTTAGGCCAAACCCAGTTAATTTTTTTTGTTAAATCTAGCCATGTGCAAGGCAAATGAGGGTACTATTGTCATTTTACCTCCCTGGGGACTACTAAGTAAATAACTTGAATTTCAAAGGACTAATTGTGTATGAAATAGAAAATAAAATATAAATATTGAAAAAAAAAATCAGAAATCTCCTCTCTGACTCTCTCCTTTCTCTCTCTTCACCCACTACCACCACCTCCACCTCCCGATTTACGGTTACAAACACTTCAATCAAGATCAAACATTCATAATAACTAATCTCCTACAATTTCAAGTTCTTCGAACACATGCGGAGGATATTTAATAACAAAAAATAATAATAATAATAATAATCCAATTCAAATCCTAACAATTTTCGCAGCTTTCACTACCGGATTTTCTCTAGCAATCGCCTCACGACCGGCGCTTTTGTAATCGTAACTGCACTCATGCCTGTCGGAGTACCGGTGCTCACCGCAGAACATATCGCCGCACCGGCACCGGAACCCGGTCAAACCGACTCTTTTCCGGCAACCGGAGCACCGATTTACAACTTTCACTTCCTTATCTATCTTCACAACCGCCCGATCTACTGTCAGATCTGTGGATTCATCGTGTGACGTTAGCGTTACCGTTGACCTCGCCGGAGACCTACGAGAGCCAGATCTAGACCGAGGACGTTGCGCCGCCGTGGAACTGGCGGCTGTCGTGGCGTTGAAGGACTTTTGACACATATTGTTCGTCGCCGGAGCTCCGACGATGCCACAGTTGTAATTTAGAAGCGTTATCGAAAAATTTCTGGCTAAATCTTCAACGAATCGGTAAATTCACACAGATCTGAAAGGAAAAACGATTATATAGAAGCTATTGATGGTGGTGGAAGGTGATGGAGGGTGGTGGCAAGAGGTGGGATGGCTGGTGGTGGCAGGAGGTTGAGGGGCTGGTGGTGGCGGCATATAGATTAGAGAGAGGAAGGGATAGAGAGAGTTAAAGAGTTATGTATGTATATAACTATATATTTTTGTTTTATTCGTTTAAAACTATTTTTAATAAATGGACCAAATTACCCTTGTGACATTTGACTTAACAGGAAAAAAATAACTTGGTTAGGGTCAAAGGACAAAACGTGCAAGATTTGGAAACATTAAGGACAAAACTCATCAATTTTAAAGGTAAAGGACAGCGCCTGAAATTTGGGACAAACATAAAGGACAAAACTTGTAATTTACTCATTTATTTATATACTATTAATTGGTAACATTGTTAGGTAGGGATGAGCACGGTACCCATTTGGTACCGGTACTGAAAAACGAGAAAAGTGGGTACCGGTACCGAATACACCGGCCGTAACATGGAGCTCATGTATAATGTTTAGGGGCTGTTTGTTAACTTTTGAATGGTTATGTGATGAATCAGTAAGAGGTCTGAACTATTAAATGCTTAAGCTGTATGAGGTCTGAATTATTAAGAGACAGTATAATAATGCTTAACCGTTCAAAGACAAATGTCTGACCAATTCAGATTAGAGGTCTTAACCATTGAGACTCAGTATAATAATTAATCATTCAGATGCAAATGTCTGAACCATTCAGATGCAAATGTCTGAAACATTCAAACATTTACTCACGAAACAAACAGTATGAATCATTAGTGTTGAACCAGTAAGAGGTCTGAACCATTTAGACCCTCATTAAGAGGTAAATAAATAGCCCCTTAATTATTAACTAACCCATGCCGGCTGAATTTGTAAGCCCCAACCGCAACGCGGCGGGGTCTTACATCTAGTTGAACGTTAAATTGCATAAATATTGTTATAAAGTTTGATGTGTCACCACTGAATTGAAATCAATAAAGTAGTAAGATTTGTCTTTTTCACATTTAAATTTGAGTCACTGTACAATTTTAATCCATTAATTGCAAGTTATGTTAAATTATTTTGTAAACTGTGTATTGAAAATTGTACTTGGATGTAGCCATTTGTGTAATTTTGGTTTTCTTCGTAAATCCGCCATAAGCAAGCTTTTGGGATGACTTTTCAAAAGTTGTCGACTTGTCAGTGATTCATCGGAATTGCGTCTTCGTGGTGGTAGTTTCTTGCAAATAAGACTAGATGGTATGGGGGACGGCCAAGGGCCGTCGAGCCCCAGCGCCCCCCCTATGGGCCGGCCCGTCTTCACCAGCGGATCCCAGACGATCTCGCCGTCCCTCTCCAACACACACACCTATACATACATACATATATATATACATAAAGGGCTCATCCCCCACCCCTAGGTCCATCCCCTTTAGGCCCATCCTCACACCTGCTTATGTGGAGGTCTACGTGGCGGTCCATCCCCTTGGGGATAACCCTCACCATACCTTCCAGTCTAAGATTACTCACCATTATAATTTCAACGGGTTTTTCGCAGAGTACTAACGATCGTTGGTGATGCTCCTTTATTTTGCAATGTAACTTTTATATATTAATTTAGAAAGATTACTTATTTCTCATAAGGCACAAGTGCCAAGTTTTCTTAGACAACCAAACAAATTCAATCATGAATCAAAACTACATTATCAACAAAATACTTAAAAGATGATCATTATTTTATAATAAACTAGTAATTTTGTTCGTGCGCGTTGCGGCGCAGATAGTTAGCAAAATTTCAATGGATAATTTAAAGTAAAACGTAAACCGATTCGAGTTCATAATGCTGACGTTCAAGATCATTGTAAATATTAAACGGATAGGTTATCGCTTGTTTTCTATGTGACGGTCCACGCACGTTCAAAGACATCGGGAAAATGTGTTATAGTTAACGATAATTAGGGTGAAGGGTGTGGTTAAACAGGTGAAAGTGGCAAACTTCAAAATGGACCAATCAGAGTGTGCCATGTCAGCAAGTGTGAAGAGTTTAAACTTTGATGAAAAGTGTTGACAGTGGTGTAGACACTTGAAAGTGGCAAACTTTTTTTATTCTTTTTTTTTTCTACCCTCCACAAATACCCATTGTTGACTTTTCAACTTATTGAGTTGCCGAGAAAGCTGCAGTTCTTCTTTTGATTGTTCATTTCCAAGATAAACATTCATAATCCATCTATTGCACATGTCCCTCATCAAGCACTCCGGTTTATTTTCACGGCACCTCCTTGCACATCTCCCTTCTCAGTTCATCTTCTCCGACGATTGTTCCGACAACCCTTCTTCTCCGACGAATATTCTGGCAGTTCTTCTTCTCCGACGACTGTTCCGACATGCTCAGAGCCGGCCCTGCCACCGCCACCACCGGTTCCACCTCCATCTTCAGCATCATCCAATCATCATCAGCATCATCCAATCATCATCAATCATCAGCATCATCAGCCACTCCCCGCCACCAACACCGCCGTGGCTCCGCCCATCGCCGCCGCCGTTACACAGAAAACAAGACACCAATCATCATCCAATCATCATCAGCATCATCTCTCTCTTCTTTGTCGATCGGTGATGCTTAGCCGATTTCATATGTTTGCCGCGCGGTAATATGGGACGGCGCCGGTGTTGCCGATCGGCAAACCGGTTTGCCGATGACTTCACCGCACCACTCCCTTCACCCTTATATGAAAATGATTATTGTTTTGCATGTAAAACATATGATTTATAGTTAAAGTATCATATGTTAGAGGAATCTTTCGTCTTTTAGTTAATATACAAGTATAATGTTTTTTTACAATTGAATGATCGTTGAAGAAACTTTTCTCTTCATCATAAGCAAACTATTTTCCTTTAATGATTATAAACTTCAAAGTAATATAGGTAGAGGGACCAAAGATGCAGAAATGAAAAAATGAAAGGGTTAAATTAAATGTAAAAGGAGGGGGCAACTTTGTAAATACATCGAGATAAGTATTATATATTATAGACAGCGTAAAGAGTAAAATGCAATTTGCGTCCCTGTGGTATGTCCCAAACATCAACTTGAGCCCCTAAAAATAATTTTTTGCATTTTGAGCCCCTGTGGTATTAATTTCATAACAGTATGAGTCCTTCTGTCAAGCTGCCGTTTGTTTGACTGTTTGACTATTGTTAAATGTCCAATATACCCTTATCCCCTAAATTATTATTATTATTATTATTATTATTATTATTATTAATTGTTCACCGTTCCTTCTCAATTGTTCACCGTACTACATCTGTTCCTTCTCAATCCTTCTCAATTGTTTGAATTGGTGTTACCACCACCCACTTACCACCACCGTCACCACCACCAACCTGCAACCACCAACACCACCACCACCTACCTGCCTCCACAACCACTCGCTAGACTAAAACCCAACCAACAACACATACTACCAGACTCTGCTCTAATCACAACCCAATCACAAACTCACCACCACCGAGCACAATCAGATTTTGGCGATTCAAATGTCGATTCAGCGGATGTTAACACAGTTAGATCGGCGGAGGTTAATCATATAAGGAGTTTGTTGATTCATGGTGAGTTCTTGATGGGTTAGGGTTTCGTTCCGCCGCTGAAGGCGACGGCGGCAGTAGCGGTGGCTACTGTCATTAGTCAACAAGTAGTGGGATTCTGTTTAAATTTTGTGTGTGGGGGGGGGGGGGTTTGTTGGTTTATTATTTGGGGTAATTGGTGTTTTGCGATTGGCGATGGTGGAGAATGGTGGTTTCGAACGATGGTGTTCTTATGACAACCCACAGATCAGTGTTCTTATGAAGAATCTATGGAATTGGTGTTACCTGTATACACTATTATTTGGGGTAATTGGTGTGGATGTAGAAGTGAGAAGAAGGAGGATAAGGATAGATCAGATCAGTGGGTTGAAGTTACTTTGTATATATAATTTTTTTTTATCTCTATTTACTTTGTGTTGTATAATTATAGCATTTTTTATAGTTTTTAGTTGAATTGAGATTCAGATTTAGAGTTTAGATATTATATACTTTAATTGAATTAGGATGCAGATTTAGAGTTTAGGTGATATGAAAGTGTTGTACATTGAGCATCATGAGATTGGTGGTGGTCAGTGGGAATTACGGTGGTGGTGGCCGGTGGGAATTGCGGTGGTGGCAGTGAAGTTAGAGAGAGAAAGTGGTGTGAGGATCTGAGAAATGGGGAGGAATTGATGATGATGATGAAAAGCTTTATTGAAATGAAATGAATGTGTGCATCATCTGCATCATCTGCATCTTCAACCAATATAACATTCATTGCATTGATCTGATTAAAATGGGTGGTGGCAAAAGAGAAGATAGGAGAAATTGGGGTTTTTAGAAGGGAAGAGATGCAAAAAGACGGTCTTACCCCTGGGTTAAACAGTCAAACAGACGGAACCTTGACAGAAGGACTCAGAGTGTTATGAAATTAATACCACAGGGGCTCAAAATGCAAAAAGTTATTTTTAGGGGCTCAAGTTGATGTTTGGGACATACCACAGGGACGCAAATTGCATTTTACTCCAGCGTAAATCTCAACTGTTATCAAATTCATATAATCCATTAGATCAACCTGAGATTAAATCTCATCCATTTAAACTAAGAAAAATAACTGTAAAATTGGAAGTTCATAGCAGAGCAGTTGAGCACTCTCTCTCATCCTCCTTATTCATAGCGACGGTTGAATACCACTCATTCCCCCATTTTTGCTCTCCGCAATCCCCGATTTGTAACCGGTGCCACACTTCAAAACTGGTAATTTCTATGTATTTCTCCCGCTCAATAAATTGCACACCACTGAATTAGTTTAACTCCTAATCTCTTAGTTTTCCAACAATTGGTTCTTATTGAGTCTTAATACAATAAAATTTTCAATTTGTCACAATAACATACATATGTTTATCAAAGATCAATCGGTGGAAGAAGGAAGAAGCAGATCAGGGAAATTGGAAATTAGGTGCTATGAATGTAGAATACTTAGGCACCATGCTTATGAATTTCCAAATAAGAAACACAAGAATGATGAGTCACTTTCGTTGAAACATAAGAATATGTGCCCCCTACATTTTTTATGTGTCTAGACACGGAAGAGAAAAATAGAAAATCAGTCGTATGATATGAATGAAGCAAAGCAAGTTGTGTGAAGTTGATAATAGAAAGGGTTATTGGATTTTATCACCCTTAACTATTGACCATTGGCCGCTGGCATTTCCAACTATCACTTTGACGTCCGCCACCCCCAACTTAACACTTCGTGTGTTCTGTCACCAAATCACCAACTTTTGATCTTGTTATTATTCATTTGGGGGTGTCCTAAGATCCCTAAAATCTTCCCAAGATCCCTATGACACCCCAAAAGGTGTAGTAACATGATCAAAAGTTAGTGATCAGTTAACGACGTGGTTACAGAGCACACTAAGTGTTAAGTTGAGGGTGACGAGCGTCAAAATGATAGTTGAGGGTGGCAGCGGCCAATAGCTAATAATTGGGGGTAATAAAATCTAGTAACCCTAATAGAAAAGGGCCTAGAGCAGGCAAAACCCTAGAATACTCGTCAACCTCAATGATCAAAATCAGCCGTGTAGCTACCGGAAACACATTTGTAATCAAGGATTCTGGAATCTCATCCAAACACTTATGCATCCAATTCGACACTCAGTTGAATATTTAAGGTTCGCATCACTTAAACTCCACAACCTTTGGCGTGTGTTCTTACATTTAATTGCTTTCATGTCACGATCATACAAGACTTAGCAAATTATACTCGTGTTTTGCTAAAATGTTATGTGTATAGGTTATCCATGCGTTTATGTGCTTGACTTTTTATGTCATGTATTTGTACGTACGTAGTAGATAACCCAAGTGGGCTTTGTTAATTGCAACTGGGCCGGAATCCCCCCCCCCATACTTAACCCGCATGTGCATTCCTTTATGGCCCAAGGTCTGGCCCAGCTCCTCTTGTAAAATAACCCAAGGATAGGCCCGGTTATGTTTTTTTTTTTGGATAAAGGGCAAAGCCCGACAAACTAAAATAGAACACACAAAAAAATTACAACCTCATAGGGGCATTCCCCCGAGACATCCCCAAAACATGCTTTGGGGACCAAAAATAGGAAACCATACAACCCCGTCTAGGGGAACAAAGGAACCGAGTATTTCTTTGAGTTATACACATATACTCAATGAGCCTATCAACAATACAAAAGTTGTGACTTATCCTAACTTCCCTCGACATAGCATAGATGTATGCTCCTCCCAAAACAGAATGGTCCCATATAGCAAAACAACAATTTTGAGGCTTCAAAATACCATAACTGAGACACCTCCAAAGTAACCCGAGGTAGGCCTTCAGCAGGGTGAATTTTCCAGCACGAAACCCTTCAAAACAGCGCCAAAGGGACCTCTGATGCAACCAGTTCTTAGTAGCCCTATACATAAAGATTGTAGCTTGACCAAGACCCATCAGCATCATAATATCGACCCCGAACTCGGTAAAAATCACCTGCAGCAACTCAAAGGAGGGAGAGATACCAAAAGTCCAAGCAACCCAAATCTTGGCCTTGTAATTCAGCAGCCAGCAAGCACAGAAAGGGGCTGAATGGTCCTTCCCCTTCTTAACAGTAGCAGCAACATACACCAGTAACCAGACACGGGGAGCAGTCACTAGAAAAATCTGCTGATGTAACCAGTTCTTGGGCCAAACAAAGATCAAAGGCCTAAGATCCAGGTACATCAGACCCACAACAATGGCAGCAATCCGGTAGGCAAGACAGAACAGAGGATGCAGCCAGGTCTTCTTTTGGAGTAAACTGTCCCAACCCAAAATACCCATAATACCCCTAAGCCAAAATAAAGATATAATCAGGTTAGTAGGCCAAAGTAAACGAAACTTGGGTTCGGACTTGGGGATAAGGAACAAAAAAGGGTGCCAACGAAAGGACATCTCCCCAAGTCTCTCCCTCCTTATGTCTCCCGGGTTTGTGTGCATATCCCTCACACAGTGAATTCCTAACTTCCCATCAGGTCTCCAACTAAAACAAGTACAGAAATCACAGGGTTGGTTAAGAAAATTAAAACCTATAGTCCAAGAAGAAAGAGAGAGGGAACAAGCCACCATATGACACCAAGAATAACTAATAGCGGTTTCTACCCACCACCCCCTTATGTCTCCAACCCAACCCAAGGAACTATAAAACCCACCCACCTCACGAAGCTGGCCCAGCCCAATACCCAACCCACAACATAACTGTATGTGTGTGTTTTCAAGATCTAACCAGCTCATCTCAATCCCAAACCCAAAAGCTCCCACAAGCAGACAACAGCAGCTAACCCAAACCAGGCGAAAGAAAATTGGAGGCCAACTAGTCATTTGAAGGAATTTTAAGCCGTTTGGGGATAGTCCACTGAATACCATGAAGGTCCCAAATTCGAGCCATCTGGACAGCAGGAACTGATTTCATTAATGGGAGCCCAAGAAGTCTCAGTTTAACTGCATTTTTTATCAGCTCAAACACTTCTTCAGGGGAACGATTCACATTTTCATGGAACCTGCGATTCCGTTCCTGCCATATGTAGTACACAGCAGCTCCCACAACTAAACGGTTAACGATACTCCAAATGGTATTATTTTGAGGGAGGGTGCATAGATGGTCAACGATAAGATTCCAGCTATCCGGGATGCACTCCCATTTAGATAGTTGTTTGAGACCTTGCCACACTTTGTTAGGAAAGGGGCATTCAAAGAAAAGATGTTCGAGGCTATCAGGTCTGTTTTTGCAGAAACTGCAGCTGAGAATCCCCATCCCCTGCCAGTTACCCATGATGTCATGAGTCTGAAGTTTCCGCTTTAAGGCTAACCAGAGGATAAATGCGTGTCTGGGAATGTTCTGGTTGAACCATACTAACTTTAACCAAGGAACTGAGACCCCCACCTCCTGGATGTCAGCCCACACATCTCTCACCTTAAAATCAATCAGGTCCCCCCTGCTGGATTTGCAAACAACTCTATCTTTGGAGTATGGGTTTAAAATTGTGCTCGGGACAGAAACAATGGTAGGGAACCGAGTAGGCCAGTCTTCTGGCCAAATCCAATTCCCATTTTGAATCAGCTCAGCAACCTTTGTACGCCTCGAGAACGGGTTTTCACTCATATGCCGGTGAGTGAGAATGTTGCTAAGAGGACCAGCGGGGGTGCATGGTAGAGGTGCACAAACCGGTTAATTTTAATAACCGGTTCGGTTAACCGGTTATACCGGTTAATTTGACTTTTTGAATTTAACCGGTTAATGCTTTAACCGGTTATTACTTTAACCGGTTATTTTTTAACTGGTCCGGTTAATTACTTTAACCGGTTCGGTTAATTAACCGGTTATTAACCGGTTTTTTTGCCTTTTTTTTGAATTTTCCGGTTAACCGGTCTATCGGTTAAAAAACCGGTTTACAAAAACCGGTTAATAACCGGTTACTATACTAAATACTTATAACCGGTTACTAACCTACGGTTAAATAACCTATTGAACCGGTTATTCCTAAATCGGTTATTAACCGGTTACGGTTTCGGTTAATAACCGGTTACGGTTAATGGCCATGCACCCATAATGAAATCATTCAACTCTCACATAAGAAAACCCTAAACATCGATTCTTTCCCTCAAAACTCGACGGAAGCGTTTTGTTTCCATTCGAAGCCCTCTATTAATCGCTCCAACATCTTTTTAGGATACCTGATCTCGAGGTTAGTGATTTCAACATTGTTTGTTTGTATATTTATAAGTCTTGCTTATGTATGCTTGCTTATGATTTAGAGTTTGGGTGATAGTCTAATATGATTAGTGTTAGACGAAGCTGTGCATTGATCGTGACGTAAGTTTGGACATGATTCCGTGTTTTGTATGACTGATCTTGTGACGTGATTAGCTCTTTAGTAAGACGTAATTTGGTACTAGTGATTTCGTATATATGATTGAATTAATCTTGATGATTATGTAATCCTAAGCAATTCAATGATGCCCGGGACTTGCTGTGACAATATAATTAATTGATACTCGGTGTAATGTAACAATGGATGATTTTGATATAATAATTGATCATTGATGTCCTAGAAATTCGAAAGGCATGTAACTGTTTGTTAAGATGACAAGGTATCCTTGGAATGTGCATATGGAAAAATTAAACAGTTAGATAATTGGGGGAGTGTTGAGGGTTTGGCCCAATGAATTATGTGGGGCCTTGTCTACGGATTCTTTGTTAATGGTTAATTGATTTAGAATAGTGAATGATTATTATAATATATATTGTGTGGAGATAATGGCATTCAAAAATGACGGCTCATGTGTGTAGATAGTGGCATGCTATAATGGCGGCCCATGTGTGTAGATATATACAGTATTTGTCTAGTTCGAACTCCGATGAGGATAATTATTATGCTAACTAGGTGTAACACCCGCCGCGTTGCGGCCGGGTACACATTCACATATCGCAGAAGCCGAAAAGACTATTCGGTGTTCATTTGATTTGTAACGGCAATGGCATCGCTGATCCCGTATGAGTGTTGACTTGTAACGTGATCTATGTTGTATAAATCATCATTATCAGCTCTGCCAGCAGAAGAATCAGCACCCTGCACCTGCTTCTATCCCGAATGTTGCTTCAAGGACGCGAAACTCGGTCCCAAATCATCTGGACTGCTGCAATTTCTTTGCAAATGCCTGGTATTTTCTGATGTTGGAGACTCATCATCATCAGTGTCTATTTGTACATCCGACTTCTGTTATATCACACAGAGCACATAAGATATTGCCACATAATGTTAAACATGACAAACCAGAAATCATTTAAATAAAAGTGTTACCTAATAAAAGATTAGCTTGTTCTGGCTGCAACAGTTCATCAGGCGATATATCAGATGTTCACATAATTGGTTCAGCTCTTTTAAGACATCCTTATCTGCAGATACGACTTCAGCAACATGATTCATGAGCCGCCTCATTAACTTTACAGCTACTTGTCTGTTTGTTTACTTCATGGATCCTCGAAGTGGGCAGCCTTGATCCCGGCCACCTCATCTTCATCCATTTAAGCATTAAGACTACACCATGATGTTTGGATACCTGCCATAAAAGTATTCAAAGATGACGTATTTAATCACAGTTGCACACCCATTGCATATCCGTAAATCAAGAAAAGAGTCTTAATAAGTCACTATATTGTCCACTAATATCGCTTAAACCAAAAAAAAAAGAAAAGTAATATAAATATATCAGTTCTCCGTGGGTGGTGTGCTTTTGCTATGCAACATATTAGATGGTCTTGTTTTGCTAATAATCAAATCAACTAATATAGATAAAATACATATAATTATTACAATCACAAACACATATCAAAACTTACAAATGTAGATTTGTTCCAATATAAACTCGGCTGTATACCCCGGGGACCCACCAGCTATGTAGCACGGGAACGGGTACGGGACTGGGGTACGGGGACGATACGGGTACAGGGAACGGCAAAACTCAAAAATCCAAGATACGGGTACGGCAAAAAAATAAAAAATATATTAAACAAAGTTTAAAATAGATATGTATTGATGTAAAGTGTAAACTCCAAAAACACTACACACATCCACCATAGGTAATTATTCATCAATAATAAAATCATTTTCAAATTCCAAAAGCACTACTTGATATCCTTCTACCGAAACTTGTTTTTCGATTTTAGTCACATTTACCTTGCTAACGGTTTCTTATACATTTTTACTGATTAATATTTGTTTTAAGTTATGAAACTATATTATAAAAAATACATAACAAACAAGCAGAAACCTAAATATATATATAAAAAATACAAAACCACATTATATTAATAATGTTGTAAATAAAAAAGTAATAACGAAATGAAAGCCACGAGTTAACATAATAATAATAATATTAATAATTGATTAGTTTTATAATTTAATTTATTAAATATTAAAAGTTCAGGTAGTTTAAGAAGCAACTATTGTCTATTACCCATTTTATTAAATGGGTTAATACTTGGTAGATTTTATATTGGGCTGCAAGTAAAAGCCCAGTTAATAAAATAAATAACCTAGTTCATCTCTTTCTTCTTCCATTCTACCCTATACACAGCAGCCGTTCGTTAACCAGCAATGAACACATCAGCCGGAACATCAACTGTTAACCAGCACGGAGCCATGAGTACCCATTGGACGATGGCCGGAGTTCCACTGTTGCCTGCCGTCCCCGAAACTTCGAATTGTCGTCCCCGCTTTCCTGGAAGCGTTTCGATGCCGTCCCCACATTCCCGGAAACGTTTGGGGGACGTCCCCATGGCGTTTCCGTCGCGTTTCTGTCCCCATACCGTCCCCGGGACGGGTACTCATGGTTCCAAGCCGTCCCCGTGCTTCATAGCCCACCAGCTGTTGGTGGGTGTGGTATAGCGTCCCCTGCCACCTTACCCTCTTTGGCGCCCCATGGCTCCCCTCCCCCATTTTCTGGGCGCTATGGGGGGCGTTATGGGCAATTTCATTACCCCAATGGTGAGCGCTATAGGGTATGCACGTGGGATCTGTTTCTTTTCCACCAATCAGATTTCCCCCTTTTTTATTTCTTTTTTCTTTTTTTTTATATTGTTTAAAAGGGGCTTTAAACCATTGCAAGTATGTTAAAGGAAGGGGCTTTAAAGCCCTTCATATGAGGTGGCGTCTAGGTCGCGCTGAGTTGCCATAATAAAACCCCTAGGGGCTTTAAAGTTTAAACCACACCCACCAGCCTTAGCATCTCGACATCCCCAAGCAACCATATTATTGTTGAGAAATAAGCATACCACATCCTCACCAAGAGTATCTCGTTCAGCAGAAGACTTTAGACCATTTCGCATGCTCCACATCATCGTTGGATACTTCAAATTAAAGTAAAACAAATTGCCCACTCCAAGGCTCCGAGCACATAACTGTCAGTCATAAAATCATGTAGTGCGGATTATCATCTTATACAAACATGAAGTCTTAGTAGCCATAGTGTATTCATATGCACTTAAAAATCTCTAAGTTGAAGACAACTTAAAAAACAACCAACTTTCTCAAATGTTCCACTAATATCATTTAAACTTTGTGTTCCAATCTTTTTTTTTTTTTTTTTTTGCAAAATGTTGGATTTTTGTTAAATGACCTAAAGCATATATAAATACATGAATCCCACCTACTAATGTATTATTTAGTGATTATTTCCCCCTATTTTACTTGAAGTATTAGATAATAAATTCATAATAATACAAACTCATTATTCAACTTAATAACTGTTCACTTTCCTAGTTAACCTTTTCATTGTCGCCAACATAGAGCAAAAACAGTGCTTGCAGCTGAGATAAAATTGTCAATTTCTTGAATTCATAATTAGGAATGGCTCAATCTCCAACTACGGCAATTAAGTAGCTTCTGGTTTGCAGTAGTTCATTTACATTAAGGCTAAACTTGTTTCTTCCATATTTAATGATTATTACTCAATAACTCAAAGGCGCACAAAACACTCGCCTAGGAGCCCAGGTGCAAGCATACCACCTCACGTCCATCAAGGCACACAGATGCATATTCCGGCCAAATTCTGCAACAAAAAGCCGGTCTTAACAGGTCTATAACATCCAAAAACGGCCTGGAACCAGCCTAAACTATCCCTAAACCAGTCTAAAACCCCTAAGAATGGCCTGCTTATGCTTATACCGTGCGTAATGCTTAAAAATGCTTAAAAAACCGCTACAACCTTGAGTACGGCTAGCGCCTTCGACTACCTACATTCGAAGTGAGTTTCCTTCCAAAATTCACACATGCAAATTCCTATTTACACTATTAATCCAAAGTTAGGTATAACAACTAAACATTTCTCCAAAACAGCTACAATTCATTCTAGTCAACACCTAAATCCCCAATCCTTATCACATGACCATAACCAAACCCTAATCAAACAACAAAATCATACAAAATTCAGCAAACAATAAAACATCGAAAATTACAGAGCTCGTAGTATTTATGAGGCGATAATCGTGAAGTCCGAAGCTCAGACAACAACTGTGCAGAGTATTTTAGGGCTTCTCTGAGATTATCAGAATCCTGACAAAAAATGGCAACAAAATCATCAATTAACATACAGAAGCCACAGATTTCGAGTTAATAATCAACAAATTTCAAAATCAAATGATTCAAATCAGAAATTGAAAGTGAAAAAGTGAAAATTACCAAAGCGCGATGCATGTAGAAGGCGTTGTGTAGAATTCCGGCGATTCCTTCAGCTAGCCATTTGTCTTCGTCTTCAATGGCGTCTGAAATCATCATCTTGTTGTTGTTGTTCGATTGAAGAGTTTGAATCTGTGTGTGTATGTATGTATAGTTGATGTATGTATGACAATTTTGGGGGAGAGATGGAAATGCATTTTAGGGCATGTTGGATGGGCTTCTCAAAACAACTTATTGGCTTATTGACTTATCAAGAAGCCAATAAGTTGTTTTTGTGTTTGGATAGACTAAAAGGACTTTTGGAAATAGCTTTTTGCAAAGAAGGAAAATCAGATTTTGAAAAGCCAAGATTTCATGACTTTTGGATCCAAAAGTGACTTTTCAAAAATGAAATTACTAAATTACCCCTTCTTTACCCCCTTATATCTAAAAGAATGCCCATTTTAGTCATTTTACACCAATAAGCTAATCCAAACACTTTTTTTAAAAACTCATTTTCAAAAAGTCATTTTCCCAAAAGTCCTTTTCCCAAAAGTCCTTTTTAACTCTAATAAGCTTAGCCAAACATGCCCTTATTGTGTGATCGATTTACCTGCGTAGAAGAAAGAAGAATACCGGCAGATGTAGTGTCGTAAACCGGACTGTAGCACTGTAGCAGTGCTACAGTGATCTTAAGTTGTTCTTTAATATATATGAAGATACATGTCCGAGGCCGGACATGATCCTTAGGACGAACAAGACTCCACTGGGACGGACATCCGAAACATGTCCGTTCCATATCAAAAACCTCCGAAGATGAACCTCCATTCAAGTGCGTCTGGACGGATGATGTCATCTCAGTTGACTACTATAAATACCCCATCAAGTACAAAGCCAAGTACGATTTTCTGAACCTTCGTCCTTACTTTCTCTCTCTACTTTCTCTCTCTACCAATACTTATCCTCACGCCGGAGGGTGGTCGCAGAGGGGCCCTCCCATCTCTGCGGCGAGCCTAACGGTTTTCTGTTTTGCAGGACTGTTTTTCAAGCCCTCTTACAAGATCCAAACCCTCGTTTACAGGCTCCGGCCTAAACTCGATTCTTGGTTCTTCAATATATATATATATAATATAATTGTGATGCCACTCTATGATACAGTAATTATATACGTAGATAATGGTGGTCAAGTGTGTGTTTGAAGTCTCACTCGAATCAAATCATGTGCAAAGTGTTATAAGGTTGTCAGAACAATGGTTTATTATTTCAAGATGGCATGTGATCATCATTAGCAACAACCTTTTACCATTAAGAGTTTGCATGTATTGAGATTTTATCTGTGATATGTCGGCCATACAATATCTGTTTGCAACAGTTAATGAGCTCATGTGAAATATGAATTAGTGAAGCAAGTGTGTATACAACTTGAATACCAGTTATGCGATGACAATGAATAATTAATGTACATGAGTAATTGTTACGACTAGTCATATGTTATGTGTTTCTAGTACACCACTGGATTGATGGTGTAAGTAATGCTTGTGTGCTACATGAGTAATATGTATAAGGAAATTGCGATTTAAGTGTACGAAACTGATAGTTGCTAACAATCATATTAGGATTTGGTTGACCAACTGTTAAACAAGTGACTAATCCTACCGAGCAAACCAAGGTGAGTTCACACACTTTCTAAGGCATGGGATTCCCGGTGGTTGGGAATGGGTTAATGAATTAAAACGGAACCTACATATCCTCCTTGGGTAGGATATGTACCGCCATCCTCCATGGGTAGGATGCCAATATTAATCCTGCGTATTCTCCTTGGGTAGAATACGTACGTTCGTCCTCCTTGGGTAGGACAACAACCTTAACTTACAAGACAAAACTCTATCATTAAGTCCCTCATTTTATATCGACTTAATCGCCGAGGCCGATGGCGAGCGGGTCATTAGTTAATAGCGCTATTAGGTTTGACAAACCTCACACCGTGCCGGTCGGACGGGCGTGTACTAATGGATCATGGCAAACAGTCAATGATGATAGACATTGACTTAGGGCACAACTTACTTTCGTCAGTAGTTGATATGGTAACGGTCTAGTGGTTCACATGGGTAAGCCCCCACTGATTATGGATATGGTTTGGGAAACAAAGTTACTGGTTAACTCGTGGTTTACGAAACAACTTATGGTTTTCAAAACAAACTTGTAAAACTAAACAACCAACTGTGAACTCGCTCAACTTTGTTGTTGACTCGTTGTTACATGCCTTGCAGGCTTTTAGGTGCATATCGTTGGAACTTGCTGTCTGGGATGCTGGAGTGGTCATGGGTCGAGATACATGGAATCGCAACACAAGTCTAATGGCTTACTTACACATGGTTTATATAACATTTAACAAATGAATTATGCTTCCGCTGTGTACTATGAGTTATATGCAACGTTTTGAAACACTATCTGTTAATAAATGAAAGTTTTATTTTATTATACTTACGAGTTCAGTGTGATTGGTGGCTAAGATCCTGGTCAGTCACGCCTCCTGCGGTGATACTCCGCTTGTGGATTTTGGGACTGTGACACAATACTCAGGAGGTTACAACTCCACCTATGAGGAGGATGATTATAGGAGTAACTATTGCACTAATTGTGGTGACCCGCACTCGGTTCAATATTGTAACTTGTATCAACCATCCACTTCATACACATACTATGAGGAGCCCAGGTACGAGCCATCGACTTCATACACATCCTATGAAGACCAAAGGTATGAACCTCCTCCCTCATACTCATATTTTGATGAACCAAGGTATGAGCCTTCTTACTCATACTTTGAGGAACCAAGATATGAGCCACCACATTCATATGCTTATTATGAGGAACCATGGCGTGAACAACCCACCTCATATGAGTATTATGAAGAACAAAATTACGACCCTTATCCATCATATGCTTACAATGAAGAACAATGGTGTGAACCATCTACTTCATATGGGTATTATGAGGAACAAAGGATCGAACAACCGGATTCAAGCTTTGAAAATCCAGATCCTTTTTCTATAACCGAAGTGACCGATAGGATATTAGAACACCTTAAAGTTATCGAGCGCTATATAAAAGAATCTCGCGCAAGGGAAGAGGAGTCCCGCGCAAGAGAAGAATTAAATAAAAAAGAAGAGATAATTGAAAGTGTAAAAATGGAAGAAAAAATAAGTGAAAAACCGACACATGAGTTAAACAACGAAAAAGGTGAGTCCGTTAACGTTAAAATTCAAGAAGAGTCTAATTTTGAAGAAATTAATCTATTGTCACCTTCTTTTGAAAATCATTGTTTAGTTCCAACTCATGCTAAGTTTTTAAAAGAGTTAAACACTAACACTAAAATTGACGAAACGGTAAGTGTTAAGTTAACTAATGATCAAACCTCGCTAATAAAAGAAGACCCATTTGAAATCAACATTACACCGGTTCCATGTTTTTTTCAAAATTCATTTATTAGTAATGTCACAATTGATAAAGATCTTTGCGTTAACATAATGCCCAACTACATTTTCGAAAAATTAAGTATTAGTGATTTTTCTCCACTTCAAATACCCATTTTTCTATCTAATCGGAAAATAAAAAATTCAATCGGTGTAGTTGAGGATGTCTTGGTTCAAACAAATCAAATGGTAATCCCAACCGACTTTGTCATCCTTGATGACGCTCCTCTAGTGTTGGGACGACCCTTTGTAAAAACCCACGAAGCTTTGAAGAACCGGAAGTATAACAATCTACCTCTTCAATTAGGGGCATTTAAAAAGAGTGTCGATCTTGAGCGGTCAATGAAATATCCATTCGGCAATAATGACCCCCTAATTGAAGATGAAGATGAACCACCCGATACAAGTGAAAAGTTTGACCACTTTGTTGAAGAAGAGGTCGCCATAGAACAAACTTTTAAAGTTCTTGATCAAATTGAGCAACCAAATAAGGAGTCTCCTAAAGACCCACCTCTTGAGCTCAAAGAACTTCCAAAAGGTTTGGAATATGCTTTTCTAGACAAAGATGGTAAATCACCTGTAATTATTTCATCTAAGTTAAATAATTTAGAAAAAGAAAAATTAATTACCCTTTTGAAAAAACACAAAAATGCGATTGCTTGGAAGCTTGTAGATATTAAAGGAATAAGTCCTTCCATGTGCATGCACAAAATTTTAATGAATGATGACTACAAATCGGTAATACAACCACAACACTGAGTAAATCCAAATGTTCAAGAAGTGGTTAAAAACGAAGTCATCAAATTACTTGACGCCGAACTTATTTATCCTATCTCCGATAGTCCTTGGGTAAGTCCCGTCCAAGTAGTACCAAGGAAAGGAGGTATGACGGTAATAACTAACGAAAAGAATGAATTAATACCAACGAGAACCGTCACAGGATGGAGAGTATGTATAGATTATAGACGATTAAATGAAGCAACAAGGAAAGATCACTTTCCTTTGCCCTTCATTGATCAAATGTTAGAAAGATTATCCGGTCATAAATTTTACTGTTTCTTGGATGGTTTTTCAGGTTACTTTCAAATCCCGACAGCACCCGAAGACCAAGAAAAGACAACTTTCACATGTCCCTATGGAACTTTTGCTTATCGACGCATGCCATTTGGTCTATGTAATGCCCCCGCAACCTTCCAACGTTGCATGGTGGCCATCTTCCATGATATGGTAGAAAAGACAATGGAAGTCTTCATGGACGACTTTTCTATCTTTGGGGATTCATACGACCAATGCCTCGATAACCTTGAACGAATGCTATCCCGATGTGAGGAAACTAACCTCGCCCTTAACTGGGAAAAATGCCATTTCATGGTAACGGAGGGAATAGTACTCGGTCACAAAATCTCAAGCGAAGGAATGGAGGTTGATCGAGCAAAAATAGACACTATTTCTCGATTACCACCCCCATCCTCCGTTGGAGCTATCAGAAGTTTCCTAGGGCATGCCGGATTTTATAGGTGGTTTATCAAAGACTTTTCTAAAATTTCAAGGCCTCTAACAAAATTACTTGAAAAAGATGCTCTTTTCATCTTTGACAAGGATTGCAATCAAGCATTTCTAACACTAAAGGAAATGCTAGTCAATGCACCTATCATGATAGCGCCTGATTGGAAATTTCCTTTCGAAATCATGTGTGATGCAAGTGACTTTGCAGTTGGAGTTGTCTTGGGACAAAGAAAAGAAAAACATTTTCACCCAATTTATTATGTTAGTAAAACACTTAATGATGCACAAGAAAATTACACAACAACTGAAAAAGAATTACTAGCTGTGGTATTTGCTTTTGATAAATTCCGTTCTTATCTTGTTCTTTATAAAACTATAGTCTATACAGATCATGCATCCATTCGATATCTCTTCAAAAAGCAGGACGCAAAACCACGTTTGATTCGGTGGATTTTACTCCTCCAAGAATTTGATATTGAAATCAATGACAAAAGAGGAGTAGAAAACACCGCAGCAGATCATCTTTCACGCTTAGAAGACCCAGCTTTGGAGGCAACTAGGGACGAGCAAATCAACGAAAAATTTCCAACGGAGTCCCTAGAAATGGTGGAATACAAAGAAGAACCATGGTACGCCGACTATGCTAACTACCTAGCTAGCGGTATAGTCGCAAAAGGTTGGCCACATCATCAAAGAAAAAAATTCTTTGCTAATGTGAAGCATTATTTTTAGGAAGACCCTTATCTTTTCAAAATGTGTGCCGACCAACTCATCCGACGATGCGTACATGGTAGCGAAGCAAGAAGAATTCTCCGCCATTGTTATGAAGGTCCATACGGAGGATATCATGGTGCAGCTAGTACCGCACGAAAGGTATTTGATTCAGGATTTTATTGGCCAACCATTTAGAAAGACGCCCAAAGTCTTGTCAAAACATGTGATGCTTGCCAAAGAACATGTAATATTTCTTCCAAAAACGAAATGCCACAAAATGACATTCTTGTTTGTGAAATTTTTGATGTGTGGGGACTCGACTTTATGGGACCTTTCCCACCGTCAAAAGGAAACAAATATATACTTGTGGCAGTAGATTACTTGTCTAAATGGGCCGAGGCCGAGGCACTTCCAACAAATGATGGAAGAGTCGTGGTAAGATTTCTGAAAAAATTATTCTCTCGGTTTAGAACACCTAAAGCATTAATAAGTGATAGAGGTACCCATTTTTGCAATCATCAACTTGAAATTTTTTTAACAAGATATGGGGTCTATCACCGGGTCTCAACAGCATATCACCCTCAAACAAACGGACAAGCCGAAGTGACTAATAGAGGTTTAAAACGAATACTTGAAAAAACCGTGGGGTTAAATAAAAAGGAATGGGCCGATAAATTAGATGATGCTTTATGGGCTTTTCGAACTACATATAAAACAACAATAGGTACAACCCCATATAAGCTAGTCTATGGAAAAATGTGTTATTTACCAGTAGAAATTGCACACAAAGCCTACTGGGAAATTAAAAATGTAAACTTAGATCTAGAATTTGCCGGTAGAAATCGATTTTGTCAGTTAAATGAATTAGACGAACTTAGGAATTATGCATACTCAAACTCTGAAATTTATAAGGAAAGAACGAAAAACTTACATGACAAACATATTAAACCTAATGAATTTCGAGTAGAAGATCAAGTTCTTTTGTTTAATTCACGACTTCGATTATTTGCTGGTAAATTAAAGTCTAGGTGGTCAGGACCTTTTTCCATCACCCATATTTTCCCACACGGTGCAGTAGAAATTAAATCTCAGAATGGAATTCCATTCAAAGTCAATGGCCAACGGCTGAAACTCTATCAAGGATTTATTGAGGATGAAGAGGAAGAAATCTCGCTTCAAACGGTCGAAGAATAAAAGCAACAACATCATACCTGGTAAGTTACGAACCAACGGGATGACATCTTAATCGGTAAGTCTTCTAACCAAGTTTTGGGAAAACAAGGGCACTCACACGAGCACTTAAAAAAAAATTTCAAACTTTGCTCGGCACGAGGCCGTGTCTGCTGGACACGGGGCCGTGTCCGCACGACTGTCGGGTTAAATCCCTTTTTCATAACAGTTACACCATTCCACACGCCCCGTTTCCCCAAAAACGTTCTGGTTCAAGGCGATTTTTCGCAGATTTTCGACGTCTCCTCTACTTCTAACAACATCAAGGTATGATTCTATCATCATTAGTAGTTAGATTAAGCATTTGCATGTAGTTAAAACTTCAAAAATTTGGGGAAAAATCTAGGGTTCTTGAACCTCATCCGGATCGAACCTCAAATTTTTGCTTAAATCTGTTAGCATGTAGTTAGATTAATGTTATAGGGAGTAAATCCACTTGTATTGTTCAAAGATTCGCCCGATTTCTCACAAAAACCTCAAACCCTTGTTTTTGAACCGAAAAAGATAAAATTGAATGGGTAAACGGTTTGTTTTGGGAAAACGACACTTAGGGTTTCATTTTCGGGGGAAACCGCACCTATTGGACCAAAAATTTTCAAGTTTTCGGGACCGGGACGAAAAATGAAGATTTTGAGTAACAGACGCCTGGACACGGGGTCGTGTCCGCTGAACACAGGGCCGTGTCCAGCTCACTGTTTGCAGTTTTGTCCGAAAATTCCACTATTTCATGCTAACTTTTGGTGTATTCTTTCAGATGTCGAGGAAATTCACGAGGTTCAACGCAAATGAGCTCGATGCTAGGGCAAGATACGAAGTACTTCAAACAAGACCGGAAGAATACCCAAGACAAGCATGCATGGATCTGTTAGCAATGGTGAACAAACTTGACCGGTTTAACAACCTCGTTACCGGCCCACTAAGAATCGCCCTAACCACTCGACTTCGCTCAGTCCACGAGTGCACTTTGGAATTCTATAGCACCTTCATGTTCAATTAAAGGTGCGACCCATTTGACAATGATGGGGTAGCATTCCGATGTGGTGGAACTAGGTACTCGATTTCGATGGCACAGTTTGGGTCGATAGTTGGGTTGTATGCGGAGGAAGATGCGGGTAATGAAGAAAACACCGAAGGGGTGCGAGATTTGGATGAAAACGAGCGCCAAGTCGCTTGGGCTTAAATTGGAGAAGGGCACTACAACCCGAGCAGCACTAAGAGCACTAAGCTGAGGGACCCACTTTACCGTTACATCCATAGGGTCCTAGCTTACTCTCTTAGCCAAAGGCATGATAGCAGTGGCGTTGTTGGGTTGAGAGATTTGGTGGTCCTTCATTGCATCCATAACCGTAGACACCTAGATGTTCCGTACCTCCTGCTCCGTAACATGCATTTGAACTGGCTTGCTACTTCACCAACCCCTATCTTCTTCGGGGGGGGGGGGGTGGATATACCGTCTCTTCAAGCACTTCGTGAACATACCTAGGTCCTTCGAGAGGAGCCCATGGTCGGAAAGAGTAGACATACACATCTGCCGCTCCATGAGCTTGATCTATGAGGCTGAAGACGAGACAGTTAGCTTCCAAAGGATGCAGGGGCATGCATGGAACCCGCAAGAGGCACTCGTCCTTCACGCTCCACAGCATCATCAATACCAGTACCAGCCACACGGTGATCCGGGCCAGTCTTCCTCACAAGGAGGTGGTTTTCCTATCTTCCAAAGTTTACATGATTTATTGTAGGAAAACCTCATGTGCACCAGGAACACCTATAACATGGCGAGCAACACGTATGCCCGGGTTGGAGCAATAGAGAGAAACATATCCGATATCTAAGATGATATTGGGAATATCCGCTCTCGAGTGATTCACTAAAATACATCTTCGGCCGAGTGTTGAGTGATTCCCCGTGAGGTATGTGAACTTGTATATAAATAGAATTTTAAAAAGGCATGTTATGCCCTAATAAGTAATTTATCTTATGAAAAGTTTTAAATAAATCATGACGAATAGGATTGTAAATAAATAAAAATAAAACTTAATAAAGAATCTTGGAAATCCCGACACTCTATGACAAGCCCAAAAACCTTCTCTTCTACCCATTCCATTTGGGAGTGTAAAGCCACATTATAAAGAGTTTTGCTTGAGGACAAGCAAAGATTCAAGTGTGGGGGTATTTGATGTGCACAAAATGCAACATATAAGTTACATCAATTATGGCATAAAACTAACCCTTTTTTAGTACTAATGTTGGAAAAAGTGTGCTTTTGTCTTCCTTTTGTATTTTCAGGATTAAATGAGCTCAAATTAACAAAAGAAGCAAAAAGACAGCTAAATCTAACATAAATACAAGAAAAGGAACAAACGTGGCATGCCCGACCTCACCGACAGCATCTTCCCAAGCAAAACAAGAGAACAGAAGGCTGAACACGCCCCGTGCTCAGTGAACACGGGGGCGTGCCCAAGTGCCAGCATAAAAGACAAAGCTATAGAAGCTTCTATCGCCCACCACGGGGCCGTGCTCAGCGGACACGGGGTCGTGGTCAACTATAAGATTCGCAGAATCCAGGCAAATCTTGATAGTACAGATACGCTTCTGCACACGGGGGCGTGCCCAGCGGACACGGGGTCGTGGTCAACTAATGCAGACAAACTGTAATTAATGAAGACAGAGAAGAGGATGGACACGGGGCCGTGCCCGAGCTACTGTTCAGGCTATAAATAGGGGTGCTTGGCTCATTTGCAAACCATCCCTTGGCACACCACCTCTCTCACACTTCACCCACCACCCACCACCATCACAACACCATCATCCACCCACCACCATCACAACACCATCATCCATGGACAATGGATGATGGTGTTGTGATGGTGGTGGGTGGTGGGTGAAGTGTGAGAGAGGTGGTGTGCCAAGGGATGGTTTGCAAATGAGTCAAGCACCCCTATTTATAGCTTGAACAGTAGCTCGGGCACGGCCCCGTGTCCAGTAGGCACGGCCCCGTGTCCATCCTCTTCTCTGTCTTCATTAATTGCAGTTTGTCTGCATTAGTTGACCACGGCCCCGTGTCCGCTGGGCACGCCCCCGTGTGCAGAAGCGTATCTGTATTATCAAGATTTGCCTGGATTCTGCGAATCTTATAGTTGACCACGACCCCGTGTCCCCTGAGCACGACCCCGTGGTGGATGATAGAAGCTTCTATAGCTTTGTCTTTTATGCTGGCACTTGGGCACGCCCCCGTGTTCACTGAGCACGGGGCGTGTTCAGCATTCTGTTCTCTTGTTTTGCTTGGGAAGATGCTGTCGGTGAGGTCGGGCATGCCACGTTTGTTCCTTTTCTTGTATTTATGTTAGATTTAGCTGTCTTTTTGCTTCTTTTGTTAATTTGAGCTCATTTAATCCTGAAAATACAAAAGGAAGACAAAAGCACACTTTTTCCAACATTAGTACTAAAAAAGGGTTAGTTTTATGCCACAATTGATGTAATTTATATGTTGCATTTTGTGCACATCAAATACCCCCACACTTGAATCTTTGCTTGTCCTCAAACAAAACTCTTTATAATGTGGCTTTACACTCCCAAATGGAATGGGTAGAAGAGAAGGTTTTTGGGCTTGTCATAGAGTGTCGGGATTTCCAAGATTTTTTATTAAGTTTTATTTTTATTTATTTACAATCCTATTCGTCATGATTTATTTAAAACTTTTCATAAGATAAATTACTTATTAGGGCATAACATGCCTTTTTTAAAATTCTATTTATATACAAGTTCACATACCTCACGGGGAATCACTCAACACTCGGCCGAAGATGTATTTTAGTGAATCACTCGAGAGCGGCATGGAACTTACTCCTACCATAGGCTTGCCAAGCAATCAATCCTCCTCCTTTTTAACTATAAACCTTTGTAAATATCAAGAGGACTTTTGGGGGGAAGGGTTAGGCTTGGGTAAAAGGTAGGTGGTTGGGTTAGTGGTTAGTAGAAAAGGGTGAAAAAGCGTAAAAAGCGTCGGTTTTCGTAAGACTTTATTTTTGCAAATATTTATTTGGATGAAGCTATTATTCAAACAAAGTTATTTTTGATGAACTTGTTTGTTTATTTCTTTTGCTTCATCATCAACATATATATATATATATATATATATATATATATATATATATTGAAGAAACACTAGATAATTGACCGGAATCGAACTATCTAGGGGGTTTGGATCTGCATAAAATGGGGGTTGTTCTCTCTCGTGTTAGTGCATTACGTCTATTGACTTTGTCTTGTATCATGTAATAGGATAAGATTAGATAGGATATCCAGTGCACGAGGTTCGAGAAACGATTGCTAGAAGTTTAACATGTGATTTCGCTTATGTAGACATGCCATATAAGCGAAATCAGTTACAACAGATTTCGCTCATAGGGACATGTACATATCAGCGAAATCATGTGAACTATAAATAGGTGCATTGTGTGTTCATTTGGTATCGCTTCCAGATTTGTAACGAAGTGCTGCCGGAATTCTGTCAAGGTTGTAATCGATGTTAAATGCAATATAAGTGACAGATATTATAGTATCAAGCTGTTTTCGTGTCTAGTTCTCTGATTCCGCCTTTGAACTGGACTTAAAGCTCTTCTGATCGACTCAGTCGGGTCAAACATCGATCCAACAAGTGGTATCAGAGCAGGTTAAGAAGAGTTTAGCTTGATTTTGTTCTCATTCTGACTTCTACACCTTCTTTCTTCAGTTCAGAAAGTTTTATCGGTCAAAATCAACTCAAAATTTCATAGATTGTGCGTAATTGGACATAGACAAATCCCTGAGAGTTTGACATTGAAATTCGAATTAAAAATGGACTAAAATTGGTTCCGAATAGGTTTCGCTTTTACGGACATCAAGAGGTTTCGTTCTTGTGAACGTGTTAATTTCGCTCATAGGTGCAACAGAATCAGGGATTTCGCTTTTGTGTCAATCTTATTTCGTTTTTGTGGCACAATATCTGAAGGATTTCACTCCAAAGACACCTGATTTCGCTTTTGAGACACAAGTGAACATATGATTTCGCTCTTATGACAAATCAATTTGAGATTTCGCTCCAAGTGTTGTCCAGATTTCGCTCATAAGGACATACCTTGTCCTGATTTCGCTCATATGAACAATTGGTAGATAGGGTTTCGCTCATAGGGTCTTAAGGTTTCGCTTATAAGGTCATCAAGGGGTTTCGCTTATACAGACACATCAGATTTTGCTTATTTGTCAATCTGATTTCGTTCAAGAGTCATATTTCGCTAGAAAGTGAACTTTGTCGTGTCAAGATCATTTCAAGTTGAATCAAGTGTCAATCTATTACAGTTTATTTGATATTGATTGTACTAATTGTGTTTGTTTGATTATCTGTCCAGGTGATTAAACAGGTGCTGATATTCGAGAGGTTTACATCATAGCTGAGGAATTCTACAACATGTTTTTCAACGCATTCACAACCGAATCATCTGAGGTTACAAATGTTACACCAAAAACAATTACGAAGGCGATCAACGAAAACATCAAGCATGATAATTTCTACGGAACAAATTCAAAGCCTCCAACTCTGGAAAGCATTGAGGATTACACATGGTGGAAGGAACGGTTTATTAACTGGGCGAAAGCGTATGCTCATGAAAGCTGGTTCTGCCTGGAGTATGGATATGAAAGACCAAAAGATGATAAAGGCGAATATCTTGTATTCAAGAAGTTTTCCAGAGAAGATAAATCTGAATTCGGAGCTGAACAGAGAATGATAGCATTGATCCAGTCAGCAATCAAAAATGATATATTTGCTTTGCTCACTCATGATGGGTCGTCAAAATCTGTTTAGGAAGCTTTACGACTTAAAGCTGAAGGGGGAAAACAGATTAGAAAGAATAAAATTGCCTTACTTAAAAAAGAATTTGATCTGTTTGACAATATAAAAGGAGAAACAGTGAGACAAATGATAGAGAGATTTTGTCACCTTAAAATCGAACTTGAACGTTTTAAAATTGAGAAAACAAGAGAGGAACTTATAGATAAAGTGATTTGAAGCGTTACCACGAGCTGATCAGTGGCAAACGTTTGTTTTTATTCTGAAAAATGATGTTTTGTATGATACAATTACTCTTGATGTGTTGTTTGAAAAGATAGAGAGTCATGATCTGGAGCTACAAAAGCAAAACAAGATGACTGATTCTTCACATCAACAGAACATTGGCTTGTACTACAAAGGCAGTGTACCTTCTGATAAAAGCATTGGTTCACCAAAGACAGCATTCAGTGGTGAGAAGATGAAAGAACCACCAACAACGTCAACAAGTCATCATTCTGGATATCATTCATTTTCAAAGTCAAATTGTGATGAATCTGAAGAAATTTTGTGCAACATTGCTCTTAAACTGAAGAATTCTCCTGCAATGAGCATCAATGCAGCAAAGCAGCAAATGAGTTTTCTTGCGTCTGTTCTGGAGTCATATGAAGGTCTAGTAGCTGGCAAAATTGGAAACTCTGAGTTAACCAAAGAAGACTACGACCAGATTTATCTGGAAGAGATGGAACTAATTGATATCCGTTGGTGCTTAGCCAGTTGTATCCGAAGAGCTCAGAGGTTTATGGAGATTACCGGAAAACAATCGCTTGGAGGTGCTTCAATAAAACTTGGATTCGACAAATCCAAAGTGACCTGCTTCAAATGCAAGCAAAAGGGTCATTTCAAAAGAGAATGTAGAAACTCTGAAGTTGCTGAAGGAAATGAACGTCTTTTCAACGATGACTATTATCGAAAGGCGATCTATCATCGAAGCAGAGAAGAGCCAAAGTTGATTGAAGATAAACCGAAAGAAAAATCAAGAGCTTATGCTGTAATTTACGAAGATGAAGGTTATGATTGGTATGAAGTTTGTCCAGAAGAAGATCGTTTAGAGAATGTTCGTAAAACAGCTCATGGAAGAGCTATGACAGAAGAAAGAAAGTTTGTTCTTGTTGCTGAGATTCAAGATGAAAACAAAGACAAAGACACTACTGAAATCCATGAAGAAAAAGTTGAGATCAAAGAAAAAAATCGAGATGAGATCTTGAGTGAGAAGACTTACAGAGAAAGAAACGTGGTCTACAACAGAATGGAGGATATGCAAGAGGAGTATGAGATGGCTGTCAGTAGCAAAAGATGGGATAAAAAGAGAGACTGCTACTATAATAGAAAAGGAGAACCAGTTGTTCCCAAGAAAGACATAATCTTCGATGATGTTCTTCTCAAAGTCCTGTTGAGAGCTGAATACTATAGAAATGTAATGAAAGATGACACATACGCTAAGAGATTTGAAAAGGAAATCAGATATGCCATGTTATCATGTCTGAGAAAAAGGGATAAAGAGCGAATGAAGAAGAATGTTGAGGAGATGGGGAACAATCTGAAGAAAGTTGCTGAAGAGGTTAAAGAAGCTGTGACTGAAAAACAGCAGATTGAAGAAGAGGTGCAGAAAGAAGAAAATAATGAGAATGAGGAAGCTGATAATGCTGATGATGAAGTCAGTGTTACAGACAAGAAGCAAGATGATGCTGATCAGATGCAGACAAAAGCTGCTGAAAACACCGAAGTGCCAATCACTGAGGTAAATTCTGATTCTGAAAACTTGAAACTGATTGATCAGTGCAAGAAATGCATGGAATCGTGCAGAGCTTGTATTGAAAAAGATGAGCAATTCAAAACAAGAAATCTTGAATTCACTAAAATCGAAAACATTTTCAAAGAAAAATACAAAGAGATGTTAGAAAAAGAAAAGGTTTTTAAAGAAAATGATGAAAAACTTTCAGAAAAATGTAACAAATTAGAGAAAGAAAATGAAGTTTTGAGAGAAAATGTTTTGAAAATGACAAGTGAATGCGAACAAAAAGAAATTGCTTGTCAAGAAATGAAAAAGGACTATGACTCAATGAAATTATCATATCACATTACAAAAGAGTCATATGATAAAGTAAAAGACGAAATGAAATATGCTCAATCAAGAATGAATTATCTTTCTGAAACAACCAAAGAACTTAAACGAATGTATGCTATAAAACAAGATGTTGTTAATTCCTATATTGAGGATGTTGCTAAGCTAAAGCGACAGATTGCTGATTTAGAACAGGATAACAACAAGTTAAAAAGTTATCACGTGTCGTCATATGTGCTTGAACGAATTTTCAATATAAAACCGGGAGATGGTGAGTCTGAGCAAAACAAGAAAGGAATTGGTTCAGAGTTTCATCAAGTTCCACCACCGGGAAAATTTGCATTTTATGATGAGGAAAAGGTAGAAAAAGCTTTCAACATGGTAGATCAATTGCCAGATAACATTGACATAACCTATTCCAAATCTGATGATACTCATGATTCAGAGGTGGTAGGTAAAGTCGTTGAAAGTGTGTTGAAAGAAGAGTCGATTGTTACAGGTAAATCTGAATCACAGGATGAAGATGAAGGAAATCTTCATGATGGATATCTGAAAAACACAAAATCCGAGAAAATTTTGAATGATGATTCAAAGGGATTGGTTTACACCATGATTGGATCGGACAAATTGTTCTTAGATGTTGTATTCCCGATTCAGAATGTGATTTCAGAAAAGGTTGATAAAGTTTTCAAAATGGTTGAAATTGAGAAGTCTGAAATTTCAAAGTTTGTTGGTAAGAGTCATAAAGGTTCGTATAACAAACCTGGTTACAAGAAGAAAAATATGAAGGCTGGGTTGGGTTTTAAGAAGAAACAGAATCGAAACAAAAATGAAACGCCAAATTATCAGGCAAAAATGAGTTTTGTTCAAGGAGGCAGTTTAGAAGAAGAAAAAGAACTCAAAATGAGACAGTCTAATGATGAGTTCTTTGCTAAAAAGAAAAAGCAACAACCACAGGTCAAAGATGTGTCTATGAGAACATGTTTCAAATGTGATAAAAAAGGACATCTTGCACGCAAGTGTCCAAATCTAAAACCTGTGGATGTTGACAAAAAGAAGATTGATGCTGAGAAACAAAAATCTGAAGATGTGAAACATAGGTCAACCAGATTTGACTCAAAACAAACTTGGAAGTACAACACAAACAAGTTTGCTTCGACTCAAAACTGGAAGTCAAACTCGTATAGGTTTGATTCTAGACAGACCTGGAATTCTTACACACCCAGATTTAGAACAACACAAAGTTGGAAAACATCTGTTGATATGACAAAACCACAAGAGTTTTGGAAACCAAAAGTTGTTCAAAAACAAAATGTTCAAAAAGAGTCTCATTTTTATAAAAGAGGCACGCCGAAAGGTCAAACATGGTCTATTAAGAAACAAATGACTTCGGTAAAAGATGAGAAAGTTGAAGTAAAAGTTGAAAAGATTTTTATGAAAGATGACAAAGATTTTCCGAAATTGAATGAAAATTATTGTGTTGAAATGCCTAAGGTTCAACAGACCTAGGCTAAATTGTTCAAGTAATCAAGTAGTCTAAATGTGCAGGTGCTCAAGAATTCTGAAGATTGTAAGTTTGGAAGTTGGAGCAGCCTGGCACACCGAGAGGAGGAGAAGGCTGCTGGATCCTGTGTTGGTTGAAACAGGGAATTTATTTGTTTTTCTGTACATAAATAAACAATATTTCAAAAACCCTAAAAATTGAAAAATTAAAATTCAAAAATATGTTTTTAGTTTATTAAAACTTGAAAAACCAAAAATATGTTTGTTTTTAATTTTTGTCAAAAACAGAAAATTACAAAAATATGTGTTGATTGAATACGCCGAAACCCTCACGGCTGAACAAACATGATTAATTTCACAAGATTGAAAAACGGTTTTCAAACTGTAAATATCAATGTGTTGTAAATCATGGGGGTACTTTATACTACTTTTCTGCAAAACAGAGCACGTTAGCAGAAAATGGATGGCGAGTCAAAGCTATCAGTGTTGGTTGTCAAATTTTCTTTAAATGATTTTGCATTTTAGGGGGAGAAAAATTTGTTAGAAAATACAAAAACATTTAAAAATTTGAAAAAGACAAAAACATGATAAAACTGAAAAATGAGTTTTTGTGTAGAAAGAGGAAATGATAGTACATCAGTAGATTATCACAGTATGCTAAAGAATTGGAAAGTTTAAATGTGTTAAACAATCTCACCGTGGATGTGTCGGTAGGTTTTTCCACATTTAGTAAACTTTTTCGGGATATAAACCTAAATTCAAACTTACTTATTTTGTGGGGAACACTACTTGGATATATAGGTAACCCCTGAAATCTCGTTTGAAAGGTTCCTTTTTCTGATATACTAGGTCTTTATGCTTAAGTGATATCTGGGGTATTATTCCAGGACTTCTGCTGAATGGAAGTTCTGACCTAGTCCTTGAATAATACTTTACGAATGCTTGAAACATAGCATCACCCTCAGCATATATGATAAGACAATAAAATTGCTAATCAATGCTGTTGTAAAAAAGATCCTCTAAAGGGGACACACCCAAAAGTCGAGTCATGATCTCTCTGCTGAACGGTAGTTCTGACCTGAGCTCTCATGATTCTTCATAATTTATTAACCCCTTACAGATATCATTTGTGTTATAATTACCTGTAAGACTGAATATTGGGATCTGGATACGGGAGTATATTCAAGAGGTGGGACACATGAATGAGTTTAAGTCTTTAATACACCTAAATCGTATCCTGAATCAGTTGAAATTTGTGTGAAAATTTAAGTGGATCAGTATATCGACAATCTAAGTGAATTGTTTAATTCTTAAAGTGTTAAAAAGCTCAACGGTACTTGTGATTTGTCAGAAACTGATATGATCCTCTGACGCGAACTCAAACAAAAATTGTCTATAAATATGTTTGTACATATTTCTTTATTGCTTTATATTTTCAGAAAAATACAAAAAGATTTTGATTTCTGCTTTATTTTTCGACAACCGATGTCTGAGATGCTGAGTTTCAAAATCTAAGTAAGCTGATTGTGTTTCTGAAAATAAAACAAGTTCATTAATTTGAAACTTGAAGTTTTAAAATCAAAAATTTCAAAAACAGTTTGTGATATCTCCAAGGTCATTAATTTGGACTTGGATGATTAACTGTGAGGGAGTTGGATTCTTTATTCTGCCAAATCTATGAAGATTGTTGATAGGGGGAGTGTTTTAGAAAATTGAATAGTGCCAGATTACGATTTCTGGAAAATTGAATGTTCAAAACATTGTTACTTATAAATGTTTGAGAAATTGCAGATGATAGTTCAGACTACGATCCCGAGAGCAGAGTCTAAGGGGGAGTCTGAAGACAAGTTTGAAACAAAGAGAAGCTTGTAGATGGAAAGCTAGGTGTCGATCCCAAAGCACGGAAGCTTGATGAAAGGGGGAGCCTGAAGCTGATAGAAGAAGAGAAAGATTGTTAGATGCTTACATTGTTACAACTTGAAAGAGAAGGCAGAATGATCAAGACTGAAGATGTGTCATATTGAATATTAGTCACTGAAGACTTCGTCAATATCCGAGGGGGAGTCTGTTAGTGCATTACGTCTATTGACTTTGTCTTGTATCATGTAATAGGATAAGATTAGATAGGATATCCAGTGCACGAGGTTCGAGAAACGATTGTTAGAAGTTTAACATGTGATTTCGCTTATGTAGACATGCCATATAAGCGAAATCAGTTACAACAGATTTCGCTCAAAGGGACATGTACATATCAGCGAAATCATGTGAACTATAAATAGGTGCATTGTGTGTTCATTTGGTATCGCTTCCAGATTTGTAACGAAGTGCTGCCGGAATTCTGTCAAGGTTGTAATCGATGTTAAATGCAATATAAGTGACAGATATTATAGTATCAAGCTGTTTTCGTGTCTAGTTCTCTGATTCCGCCTTTGAACTGGACTTAAAGCTCTTCTGATCGACTCAGTCGGGTCAAACATCGATCCAACATCTCGTTTGATCCGATGCAGCTGATCTTCTTCTCCGGTAAACTCTGCAAAACAAACACCGTTAGCCTCGTCAAGGGGAGAAGAGGGGTTCTCTCCTTGTGTAACACCTCGAAAATTCACGTCCTATAATGTGTTGACACGTGTCATGAAGTTTGAACGTGTGAAAGAATGTTATAAAAGGACTAAAGTTGACAAACATGGAAAGTACGTGATTATACGGGTTCTAAATGTCAACAATGAATAAATATACTTCATAATAACCCTACATGATGTTTTTAACCTCAAACGAATAAATCATGGATCATACGAAGCAAAAAGTGAGTAATTACAAACTACAGGGGTTAAATGTGTCAACATGTTTAAAGATATACCTCTGAGTGACCTTTTGACAAACCCGAAGCTTTGTAAATGCTAATTATGCTCACTAGAATGCATAATTAAAATTTCATAACATTTCGTTATCGTATGAGAAAGTTATGACCAAATTCGTGTGCGAAGGGTTAAAGTGTTAACGTTGAAAGTTAAGGCTTTACGGGTTAACCGGAAGTGTTCAGGGACTTGGCAAAGTGGGTATAAGTCCTAAAGTCTTTGTGGGTAATTATAAGGGGGCCAAAATGCAAGAAATAACCTTATTTACCCCTTCGCGAAGCCATAGGTCAAGTTGCTAAACAATTAAAAATGAAAAATCTGGTTTTGAGGGCCAAGCGGCCCGCTTGGGCCTTGATGAATCCTGAGGCGGGCCGCCTCAGGAGCCCAGATACAGAATACGGGGACAGGACCCTGTATACGCGGAGAAACGACTTTTAAACGCATTTGTAACATGGTGGGCGACCCCTAACTGTGCTAGAGCACTAGGGACATGTGTTGGATGATTGTGGTTGATCATAGAGCTAGTTGTCAACATGTTATGGTGTGTAATTTACTATAAAAGGCACCCTTATGCAACAATCATCTTCACACCAAATTCTCTGCATTCTGATTGATTCTGGAGCTCAAGCTTGCTTCCAAGTGATCATATCTCGTGCATAGGACTTCAGTAAGTGTTCTTGTCCTTCTCTAATTGAGTTTAGCTTAATATATTAGCTAAAAGTCAAACCGTCGTAATTACGGTTTGACTTCGAGATTAGTCAATAATGGCTCAGTCATATCTCGAATTAAAAGTAGTTATGAGTTGGTATTTATGTGGGTAATAAAACCTCAAAAGGGTTTCCCCTGATCACCACTCTAACCAGGTCAAAAGTCGGGTCAAACTTTTAAGTAAAAAGTCAACAGGAAGTTTAAAATGTCATTTATGCATAATTAGCTATCTAGAACATATATAACCTGTTTGATCATTGTTATAACTTAGCAATAAGTGTAAGAACATGTCCAAACATGTTCAACCCGACTATTTCCTGTTTAAACCCGGTTCGGAACCGAAAGTCACATAGTTTGACTTTCACTTTGACTTTCAGTTCTGACCCGTTTAGGCATGTTTTAGAAATGCCTCAGAGCTTTAATTGGATTAGGATACATGTTAGAACAACCCTCTGTGATTATACACCTTGGTTCACTAGTTATCCAATTAATATGCATATTTCCGTTAATTGCTCATATGTTGACCGTTATGCCCTTATTACCTTAAAACGTGATTTATGAAAATGTAAAAGTGTAGAAACTTTAGTTACTGATATATAGACTTGTATGCAAAGTTTGACATCAGTTTGACTTGTAGATTAAGAGTTATGCTCATTATCGCAAAATTAATGCTTTATGTTAATAAGTTGGCGTAATTAGCGTATAGCCTAGTTAAACATACTTTTTGGTATCAAATCTTTTACCCACTGATGTAATATATTATTTTGGGATTTTTAAAGATTTTTAGTTAATTTTAGGCTGAGCATAACTCATAGTCGTAGGCTTAATTCGGTAAATGTCGGTTTTGCCCTTACGGGCCATAAAATGAGTTTTACATATCTAAACGACTCCAAACCTTTTTCCACTGATCACATATGATAAATAAATTATTTTAAGCCTTCTGGAAATATAAAAATATCAGATTTAAGTATCGAACCCGGAAATGGCCTTTAATCGCCTTAATTAGCGTTTTTAACGCATAGTATGTTTTAAAAACATATTGGACATACCCGGGTTGATACCTACTGATATATGAGGCAAATTATGATATTTTTACAGTAAGCAAAGGTTGATTAACTCAGACTTCGTTTTTGAGCTTTTCGGCTTGTGTGAAATTACCAAAATACCCCTACGGGGCATAGTTTGGTTAAAGATGATAAATTTCACATATATGCTTTAGCCTACTGTTATAACTCATCAAATTGAGTATGTTTGCTGTTTACATCAGACCTGTAACTCAGTTAAACATTTAGACTCTTTTACAATATTTAAAATGACCAAACTACCCCTACGGGGCATAGTTTGTGTTTAAATTCATCTCGGGCATAACGAAAGACATCCTACTGATGTCACAACATATTTGAAGCATATTAACTTAGGAAACCTGTATATGGCTCTTACGGATACTCGTTACGCTTATTTCGCGTTCGGTTCGGTTTATGTAACAAGTTTACATAAATTAGCCGAAACGGGTCAAACCTTATTGGTTTTATCTCAAAATCCAGAATGTGAATAATAAACCCATATTAAACAAATCTTCAAACTTGTCGGGTCTAAATCACATTCTATCCGGTCTTCGCTTAATCGTGCGTACGAACCGTATCTTTGAAACTAGCCGGTCTAAGCTTAAGCTTAATTAAAGACCCGTTAGGATTCTAATAGGTTATATTAAACCTTCGTTCCAGATTAGGAGAACCAGTAAAAGCTACGTGCATTTTGCTTATTGTGAATTATACTTTGCATCAGGTAAATACTTTTAACTTATTTTCCCTATACGGGCTTGGGTTACGGTATATAGCATACCGCTTGATCGGGCATCAAATCTCCACGCTTAGTGGGTAGTTGAATAATTTGATCGGCTCGTTTAAACAGTCTTGTTTACTTTACAGCCTTTGGGGGGTTAATGACCATGTCCCGGATATCCTTGGCATCATCTTACGAGATGGCCACGACCTGAGCACGGGGTGTAGGCGTACACCTGTCGTGTATAACTCAATTATGTGGTGTGTCTATTGATCTTTAACCCGGACAAGATCCGGGCTACTGAACGCATAAGTAACATGTAATTCGTTCACAAGATTATAATATTAAATGATTCTCCCAAGTTATAAAAATGTTTATGCCATGTGCATCCAAACCAATTTTCAATCATTTTCCAAAATGAGTCAGTTGATTGTATTTACCAGTGTAAACTGACGTATTTTCCTAAAAAGACTGAATGCAGGTACTAAACGAAATTGGCTGGATTGTCTCCTAAGCATCAATAAAAAGTCTCGCAAGCTTAGGATGCCTGAAGTCTGTTGAACCATTGTTTCTATTTTGTTTCGATCCTACTGTGGATAAACTTCCGGATATTGTTACATTGATAAACAATATTAAATTCGGTTGTATCATATTTTAAATTTGCTTCCACTGTGCATAATAATATTGTGTTGTTTGACTATTACGTTGCCAACCACGTCACGATACTCCCCCACCGGGTCCACCGGTGACACGTGGAAATCGGGGTGTGACAGGTTGGTATCAGAGCCAACTCTGAGTGAATTAAACACTAGCCTTTTGTGTTTAATCTCAGTTACACAATTGCACATTTCTAAACCTTCGAGTCTAGACTAATAACATAGGACAAATTCCACCTTATTCGGTTTTTGTTTTGTCCTTTAAATTTTATATTTTTGTTATTGTTATCTTATGCTGTATTGACAGGACAAAAATGCCTCCAAGATTCTTCAGGACACGAGGACGAGGCAAGGGGCCAGTCACCGCCCCCAATGACCATGAAGCTGGACCTTCGCAACGGCGAGCTCCATCCAACACCGAGAGTGACGACCCTCGGGAGAACCGGAGAAACCTGTTCGAGCCGGCCAGACGGTCGGTTTCGCATACTTCAACACCTCCTGTTCTTAATCCTTATGAACCCAATAACCCTCAACCGTCCTACATACCACTTCAGCGATCCCTGTCTCATCATTCGTATGGTGACCCCACGCCCATCTTTAGAGGCCAGTTTAATCCGGCCAATTACTTACCAGAACCCGTGGGTTTCAACCCACTAGGGCCAGACGATCACTTCTCTGGCGATCACGCTGACGACATGGACGAGGATACTGACCCCGTCATGCCAGCAAGTGGCACTCTAAACCATCCGATCGAGATCTCCGACGGATCGTCTTTTCACGGATCACCCTATGGTGGTCCAGACAGTTTCCAAGCCCTGTTTAATCAGCACGAGTGGTACTACACACCTTCTCACCACTCGTCGTCTCATGGGCAACAACAGTAGCAACAGGAACAGCAGCAGCAGCATCATCAAGATTCCTCTGAGGATCACCGATTCGTGGCAGTTACGCCACCGCCTCCACCGCCACCAGTTCAGCCGGCACCTCCTCAACCGCCGAGGCGTAGGAGAACCGGTGCCCGCATGTCTGTACGACCGGGGGGCTTTAATTTCAGTTCCCCACATCAGTCAAGTGCCAGCCACTACCCACCACACCAGGAGGACCCGCAAATGGGTGGACCCTCCAACCCTGCTGTACTACAGCCACCGCCGATGGGATTTGATAACCTAATCCCGGCATATACGGGTGGCATGGCTTACAACCCGTTTGAACCCCCAACGCATCACAACTATGGGTACGCGGAGGCTGATCCGTACATGGTAGCAGCGAACTACAACACCCAAGGACCCTATGGGGATCCATGGGGGGTGAGTTACCCGACTCAGGGATACCCGATACCTCCTAGACCCATCATCCGGGCTCAATCGCAGCCACCTAGATTCTCCCCACCCGAACGCGAAGAAATCCTGCAGAGGCTGGATGAAGTGGAGCGAGGCTTCCACCGTGACCGTAGGGAGAGGCAAACTTTCTTCCAAGGATTAGTAGGATTGATCAAAGGGAAGAACAAGAAGGATCATTGAATCCTTCCATTTTCTGTAAAAGCCCCTGCGTGGGTATATTTGGTTGTTAAGCCCCTATGTGGGTATGTGTGTTGGTATGTTTGCTTTGAGCCCCTGCGTGGGCATGCTTGTTTGTTGTAACCCCTACGTGAGTGTATCGTTTGTGTTAGTCCCTGCGTGGACATGTGTGTTATTAAGCCCCTGCGTGGGTAAGTACTTGTTTGACCCCTGCGTGGGTAGTTTGTTATTTGAAAGACCCGTTTAGGGCAACATGTAAGATTTTGAATGAATCAATGGAATGTTTGTTTTATAAATTTCATATTGCTTCTTGTGCATAAATAATATATAAATGAAATAAATAAATTAAAATCATTCCTTTTGAAATAATCTGCCTATATAAATTTTTAATTAAGAATCTTAAAGTGTGAAACCTAGCCTCGTGTCAAATATAAGACTGGGCCAAAATGGTAAGACCGGTTTAAAAGATTCAAATCTCTGTTAACATCTTAAAACATGTTAACACTCCTGGCAGAAGTGATTCGTTAAAATCACATGTCATTTATATGTATAAGGATTCTTTAGAAGATTCCAAACCCAATTATATGATATCTGAATCATGGGTTAAGATCATCAATTAAGATGATCATATTTTTACCATACGTGGTAATATGATGCCTACGGGCCCAGCTCACTTCCATATGAGCCAAAAGACAGAGGTAGCTATGACTCCCTGTCTGATAAGGGTAATGAACTAGGTTCAAACCTTAAAAGTCTTGATTCTCTGAAATCATAGCTTATAATTTAAATTGTCCATGTGACTAAGCCTTATGTGCTAATATATAATTGTTATTGTTTATAATTAGGATAAATTTTAATTGAAATCTTAAGTTAATACGATTAATAAGTTAACCAAATATGGTCTCTGTTTACCATGGTTAACGAGTTACCCTAAGGGGTAATTCCATAATAAACTCCCAAATAAAATATTGTCCTTGTTTTCTGCAACAGTTCAATTCGAATGGCTGAATCAAATGAAATCAATAGCCATCTAGTGGAGCAAAAATGAAAACGCCCAGATTACATTAACGGGTGCCGAATTAAAAGCGATCATAGACGGCGCTGTTACACAGGCTTTGGATAGGCAGTATGAGGAATACAGTGGTACTCGAAGTAGAACCCACTCTGCATCACATTCGAAGCCCAAGACACATTCTGAGGCTCATAGCAAGCCTCCTTCCAAAAAGAATGGACCCAAGAAAGATGGGGATGACCATCAGTCCACCAACCATCAAAGTGTCCCATCTCAGCATATAGTACTGCATCAAGAACCCCGTAACAAGGGTTGCTCCTATAAGTACTTCGTGTCTTGTAAGCCCAGGGATTTTACTGGGGAAAAAGGAGCCGTCGACTGTATGACTTGGCTGGACGAGATGGACACGGTGGTAGATATCAGCGGGTGCGCTGAAAGGGATGTAGTTAAGTTTGTGTCACAGTCCTTCAAGGGTGAAGCGTTGGCATGGTGGAGATCTCTGATGGAGGCCTCCGGAAAGATCCCATTGTATAATATGTCGTGGGATCAATTCATTGCCCTAATCAAGGAAAATTTCTGCCCTCAACATGAGGTGGAGAAGATAGAATCTGACTTTCTATCGTTGGTGATGACGAACCTCGACTGTCAAGCTTACCTGACAAGCTTCAATACGCTGTCCCGGTTGGTTCCTTACTTGGTAACCCCGGAGCCAAAAAGAATCGCTCGCTTTATTGGTGGTTTAGCCCCCGAGATCAAGGCAAGCGTAAAAGCTTCTCGGCCAGCTACCTTCAGGTCTGTAACTGACATTTCCTTATCCCTCACTCTGGATGCGGTCAGGCAGAGATCGCTGAGGAATAAGGTGGCCGAGAAGAGGAAGCGTGAAGATGATGGTTCACGAAGGTCGAACAAGAAACACCGTGGGAACGGTGATAACAAGAAGGGATCTGAGTCGAGGAAGGATGGGCATAAGTCTGATGAGAAGCCCAAGTGTAAAATTTGCAAGAAGCAGCACTATGGAAAGTGCAGACTGGAGTCAAACTCTCAGACTCAGTCAAAACCCTTTGCTTGTGGAATTTGCAAGTCCACGGATCACAAAACCCTGGATTGCAAAAAGATAAAAGACGCAACGTGCTACCGTTGCAATGAAAAGGGGCACATCAAGACCAACTGCCCGAAATACAACAAGAAGCCTGAGGAGGCTAAGAAGACTAATGCCAGAGTCTTCAGAATGGACGCGAAAGAAGCTGTGCAAGACGATAATGTCATAACAGGTACATTCCTTGTAAATGATGTCTTTGCTAGAGTACTTTTTGATTCAGGCGCAGATAAGTCTTTCGTAGATCATAAGTTTTGTAAATTGTTGAATTTACCTGTCAAAACCTTAAACGCAAACTATGAGGTAGAGTTAGCAGATGGTACCATAGAAACCGTCTCTACTGTGTTAGATGGATGTGTTATGTCCATTAAGAACCATTCTTTTCCTCTGTCTCTACTTCCCTTTAAGTTGGCTGGTTTTGACATAGTTCTGGGTATGGACTGGTTATCTCATAACCAGGCCCAAATTGTCTGTAACCAGAAACAAGTGGTAATAAAGACTCTGTCTGGTGAATCACTTACCATTCGGGGAGATACCCAGTATGGACTACCTGAGCAAGTGACTATGCTCAAGGCTTCCAAGTGTTTGAAGAAGGGGTGTGTCATCTACATGGCGCAAGTGATTATCGATGAGCCTAAACCGAAGATAGAAGACATCCCTATCATTTCTGAATACCCAGAAGTGTTTCCAGAAGATCTACCTGGTCTACCACCAGATAGACAAGTCGAATTCCGGATCGATATCATCCCCGGAGCGGCACCAGTTGCCAGAGCACCATACAGATTGGCACCTACAGAAATGAAGGAGTTGCGGTCGCAGCTAGATGAATTGCTGGCTAAGGGTTTCATTAGACCTAGTTCATCTCCTTGGGGAGCGCCAATCTTGTTTGTCAAGAAGAAGGATGGGTCGATGCGTCTGTGCATCGACTACCGCGAGCTTAATAAAGTCACGATCAAGAATAGGTATCCTCTGCCCAGAATCGACGATTTGTTCGATCAGCTTCAAGGGGCAAGTTACTTCTCAAAGATTGATTTGAGGTCAGGCTACCATCAATTGAAGGTCAAAGATGAAGACGTGCACAAGACTGCATTTAGGACTCGTTACGGTCACTACGAGTTCCTAGTGATGCCTTTTGGGCTCACTAATGCACCAGCCGCGTTCATGGATCTCATGAATCGCGTCTGCAAGCCTTACTTAGATAAATTCGTCATCGTTTTCATCGACGACATTCTTATCTATTCGAAGAATCAAGCTGACCATGAGAAACACCTTCGTTGTATTCTCAAAATTCTACATCAGGAGAAGCTCTATGCCAAATTCTCTAAGTGTGAATTTTGGCTACGAGAAGTCCAATTTCTTGGACACGTGGTTAGTGAGCGTGGTATCCAGGTGGATTCCGCAAAGGTTGAAGCCGTAATGAACTGGCAAGAGCCAAAAACGCCTACAGAGATTCGTAGCTTCCTGGGGTTGGCGGGATATTACCGGCGTTTCATAGAAAAATTTTCAAGGATTGCTGCACCCCTAACCTCCTTAACTAAGAAGAAGGTTAAGTTTGTTTGGGGCCCTAAACAGCAAGAATCCTTTGATATCTTGAAGCAAAAGTTGAGCAACGCCCCAGTACTGACACTGCCAGATGGAATAGAAGACTTTGTGGTTTATTGTGATGCTTCGCACACTGGCATGGGGTGTGTGCTTATGCAGAAAGGCAAAGTTATTGCCTACGCTTCAAGACAATTAAAAGTGCATGAAAAGAATTACACCACCCATGACTTGGAGCTGGGTGCCGTTGTATTCGCACTAAAGCTTTGGAGGCACTATCTTTATGGTGTCAAATGTGTGATTTATTCTGATCACAAGAGCCTCCAACATCTGTTCAATCAGAAGGAATTAAACATGAGGCAACGCCGTTGGATGGAAACTTTGAATGATTATGATTGTGAAATCAAATACCATCCCGGCAAGGCGAATGTAGTCGCCGATGCCTTGAGTCGGAAAGAAAGGGTGAAACCTATCCGAATCAATGCCAAGCGCATGGAGATAAAGAATAATTTGATGGAAAGGTTGTTAGCTGCACAGAAGGAAGCTGTGTTGGAAGCTAACTATCCCAATGAAAAGCTAGGAGTAACTGATGAGCAGTTAACTCTTAGCAAGGATGGACTTCTAAAATTAAATGGACGAATATGGGTTCCAATTTTTGGAGGACTTCGTGATGTCATTCTCCAGGAAGCCCATAGTTCCAAATACTCCGTTCATCCTGGAGCTGATAAGATGTACCAGGATCTGAAGGCAAATTATTGGTGGATAGGCTTGAAAAAGTCTGTAGCCACCCATGTAGCTAAATGCTTGACATGTGCTCAAGTCAAAGCCGAGCATCAAAAGCCATCAGGTTTGCTACAACAGCCTGAACTTCCTACATGGAAGTGGGAAATGGTGACGATGGATTTCATCACCAAGTTGCCAAAGACAAGGAAAGGCAATGATACAATATGGGTTATAGTTGACAGACTGACTAAGTCAGCTCATTTCTTACCCATCAAGGAGACTTATAGCTCCGATATGTTAGCCCAGTTATACGTTGATAAGATTGTAGCCCTACATGGCATACCTGTAGCTATTATCTCTGATAGAGATACTAGGTACACGTCGCATTTTTGGAAGAGTTTCCAACAATCTTTGGGCACACGTTTGAATTTTAGTACGGCTTACCATCCTCAGACAGACGGTCAGAGTGAGCGTACTATTCAAACGTTGGAAGACATGCTACGTGCATGTGCAATCGATTTGGGTGGTAGCTGGGATAAGAACCTGCCATTGATCGAATTCTCCTACAACAATAGCTACCATACCAGCATTAAGGCTGCGCCTTTTGAGGCGTTATACGGTAGAAAGTGTAGATCGCCTATTTGTTGGGCGGAGGTTGGAGAGGTCCAGTTATCAGGACCAGAGATCGTGTTCGAAACGACGGACAAGATTGTCCAAATTCGTGACCGTCTCAAAGCTGCCCGGGATAGGCAGAAAAGTTACGCTGATCCTAAGCGTAAGGATTTTCACTTCGAAGTAGGTGACAAAGTCCTACTTAAAGTGTCACCCTGGAAAGGAGTGATGCGGTTTGGCAAGAAAGGCAAGCTAAGCCCGAGATACATAGGACCTTTCGAGGTTATCGAACGTGTCGGGTCAGTTGCCTATAAGTTAAACTTGCCAGAAGAGCTCAGTGGAATTCACAATGTGTTCCACATCTGCAATCTGAAAAAGTGTTTCGCTGACGAATCACTGGTTATACCACATACAGATGTGCATATAGATGAGAGCTTAAGATTTGTTGAAAAACCCTTGTCGATTGAGGATAGACGGGTTAAGAAGCTTCGAAGGAAGCATGTGCCTATTGTTAAGGTCAAATGGGATGCCCGTAGAGGTCCCGAATTCACGTGGGAGGTTGAATCCACGATGAAAGAAAAGTACCCTTACTTGTTTCAGTAAATATCGGGTCGAGATTTATTTTAAGGGGGTGAGGATGTAACACCTCGAAAATTCACGTCCTATAATGTGTTGACACGTGTCATGAAGTTTGAACGTGTGAAAGAATGTTATAAAAGGACTAAAGTTGACAAACATGGAAAGTACGTGATTATACGGGTTCTAAATGTCAACAATGAATAAATATACTTCATAATAACCCTACATGATGTTTATAACCTCAAACGAATAAATCATGGATCATACGAAGCAAAAAGTGAGTAATTACAAACTACAGGGGTTAAATGTGTCAACATGTTTAAAGATATACCTCTGATTGACCTTTTGACAAACCCGAAGCTTTGTAAATGCTAATTATGCTCACTAGAATGCACAATTAAAATTTCATAACATTTCGTTATCGTATGAGAAAGTTATGACCAAATTCGTGTGCGAAGGGTTAAAGTGTTAACGTTGAAAGTTAAGGCTTTACGGGTTAACCGGAAGTGTTCAGGGACTTGGAAAAGTGGGTATAAGTCCTAAAGTCTTTGTGGGTAATTATAAGGGGGCCAAAATGAAAGAAATAACCTTATTTACCCCTTCGCGAAGCCATAGGTCAAGTTGCTAAACAATTAAAAATGAAAAATCTGGTTTTGAGGGCCAAGCGGCCCGCTTGGGCCTTGATGAATCCTGAGGCGGGCCGCCTCAGGAGCCCAGATACAGAATACGGGGACATGCCCCTGTATACGCGGAGAAACGACTTTTAAACGCATTTGTAACATGGTGGGCGACCCCTAACTGTGCTAGAGCACTAGGGACATGTGTTGGATGATTGTGGTTGATCATAGAGCTAGTTGTCAACATGTTATGGTGTGTAATTTACTATAAAAGGCACCCTTATGCAACAATCATCTTCACACCAAATTCTATGCATTCTGATTGATTCTGGAGCTCAAGCTTGCTTCCAAGTGATCATATCTCGTGCATAGGACTTCAGTAAGTGTTCTTGTCCTTCTCTAATTGAGTTTAGCTTAATATATTAGCTAAAAGTCAAACCGTCGTAATTACGGTTTGACTTCGAGATTAGTCAATAATGGCTCAGTCATATCTCGAATTAAAAGTAGTTATGAGTTGGTATTTATGTGGGTAATAAAACCTCAAAAGGGTTTCCCCTGATCACCACTCTAACCAGGTCAAAAGTCGGGTCAAACTTTTAAGTAAAAAGTCAACAGGAAGTTTAAAATGTCATTTATGCATAATTAGCTATCTAGAACATATATAACCTGTTTGATCATTGTTATAACTTAGCAATAAGTGTAAGAACATGTCCAAACATGTTCAACCCGACTATTTCCTGTTTAGACCCGGTTCGGAACCGAAAGTCACATAGTTTGACTTTCACTTTGACTTTCAGTTCTGACCCGTTTAGGCATGTTTTAGAAATGCCTCAGAGCTTTAATTGGATTAGGATACATGTTAGAACAACCCTCTGTGATTATACACCTTGGTTCACTAGTTATCCAATTAATATGCATATTTCCGTTAATTGCTCATATGTTGACCGTTATGCCCTTATTACCTTAAAACGTGATTTATGAAAATGTAAAAGTGTAGAAACTTTAGTTACTGATATATAGACTTGTATGCAAAGTTTGACATCAGTTTGACTTGTAGATTAAGAGTTATGCTCATTATCGCAAAATTAATGCTTTATGTTAATAAGTTGGCGTAATTAGCGTATAGCCTAGTTAAACATACTTTTTGGTATCAAATATTTTACCCACTGATGTAATATATTATTTTGGGATTTTTAAAGATTTTTAGTTAATTTTAGGCTGAGCATAACTCATAGTCGTAGGCTTAATTCGGTAAATGTCGGTTTTGCCCTTACGGGCCATAAAATGAGTTTTACATATCTAAACGACTCCAAACCTTTTGCCACTGATCACATATGATAAATAAATTATTTTAAGCCTTCTTGAAATATAAAAATATCAGATTTAAGTATCGAACCCGGAAATGGCCTTTAATCGCCTTAATTAGCGTTTTTAACGCATAGTATGTTTTAAAAACATATTGGACATACCCGGGTTGATACCTACTGATATATAAGGCAAATTATGATATTTTAACAGTAAGCAAAGGTTGATTAACTCAGACTTCGTTTTTGAGCTTTTCGGCTTGTGTGAAATTACCAAAATACCCCTACGGGGCATAGTTTGGTTAAAGATGATAAATTTCACATATATGCTTTAGCCTACTGTTATAACTCATCAAATTGAGTATGTTTTCTGTTTACATCAGACCTGTAACTCAGTTAAACATTTAGACTCTTTTACAATCTTTAAAATGACCAAACTACCCCTACGGGGCATAGTTTGTGTTTAAATTCATCTCGGGCATAACGAAAGACATCCTACTGATGTCACAACATATTTGAAGCATATTAACTTAGGAAACCTGTATATGGCTCTTACGGATACTCGTTACGCTTATTTCGCGTTCGGTTCGGTTTATGTAACAAGTTTACATAAATTAGCCGAAACGGGTCAAACCTTATCGGTTTTATCTCAAAATCCAGAATGTGAATAATAAACCCATATTAAACAAATCTTCAAACTTGTCGGGTCTAAATCACATTCTATCCGGTCTTCGCTTAATCGTGCGTACGAACCGTATCTTTGAAACTAGCCGGTCTAAGCTTAAGCTTAATTAAAGACCCGTTAGGATTCTAATAGGTTATATTAAACCTTCGTTCCAGATTAGGAGAACCAGTAAAAGCTACGTGCATTTTGCTTATTGTGAATTATACTTTGCATCAGGTAAATACTTTTAACTTATTTTCCCTATACGGGCTTGGGTTACGGTATATAGCATACCGCTTGATCGGGCATCAAATCTCCACGCTTAGTGGGTAGTTGAATAATTTGATCAGCTCGTTTAAACAGTCTTGTTTACTTTACAGCCTTTGGGGGGTTAATGACCATGTCCCGGATATCCTTGGCATCATCTTACGAGATGGCCACGACCTGAGCACGGGGTGTAGGCGTACACCTGTCGTGTATAACTCAATTATGTGGTGTGTCTATTGATCTTTAACCCGGACAAGATCCGGGCTACTGAACGCATAAGTAACATGTAATTCGTTCACAAGATTATAATATTAAATAATTCTCCCAAGTTATAAAAATGTTTATGCCATGTGCATCCAAACCAATTTTCAATCATTTTCCAAAATGAGTCAGTTGATTGTATTTACCAGTGTAAACTGACGTATTTTCCCAAAAAGACTGAATGCAGGTACTAAACGAAATTGGCTGGATTGTCTCCTAAGCATCAATAAAAAGTCTCGCAAGCTTAGGATGCCTGAAGTCTGTTGAACCATTGTTTCTATTTTGTTTCGATCCTACTGTGGATAAACTTCCGGATATTGTTACATTGATAAACAATATTAAATTCGGTTGTATCATATTTTAAATTTGCTTCCGCTGTGCATAATAATATTGTGTTGTTTGACTATTACGTTGCCAACCACGTCACGATACTCCCCCACCGGGCCCACCGGTGACACGTGGAAATCAGGGTGTGACACCTTGACCCGACTCCGGCGTGAGAATAAGTATGTGTTTATGAAGAAGAAGAGGTATTGATGAAGTGTGTGTAACTTGAATTTCATACCTGAATTGATCTCGTATTTATAGCCGGGAGTTTGGGCGGGAAAACTCGTTGGTGAAAAGTTAACGGAAAATGCTAACCCCGTAAGCGGTTACATTTCCTTCCGTCAATCTTCTCGATCCGACGTGAGTGCACACGGATCGCTGTTTAGATCTATGGCTGGGGGTTTGCCACTTGGAAAGTGATCAAGTGGAGGTTTCACTCCAATTACATGCCATCGTTGTGATTTCAGGGGAGTCTGATATGACGACACGTGTCCAGACGGTTATAACCGTCTGGTGGTGCACGATTGAGTTCTTCTAGAAGATTATTGCCATAATCTTGTGTGACTCTTTTATCGTGTGGCACCAGTTACGTAAATAATATCCAAGTCTGGATGTTATTAAGCGGAAGTGCCTGACTTAGGATTTTTCATCCTTTATTTATGGAGGAAAGCGCAAGGATTTATGATTTCCTTTTGGCGCGCAAATGTTGTCTGCTATCTGTCTCTTAAGCCTTCTTTGTAGGACCAGTGCGCGGCCGTGCAAGGTCAGAAGGGTTGATCGACCAGGTTGTGGTATGGTCCTGAGTACTTGTCATAAGGTTTTTGGGACCTTACCCCTTCAAGTCCCCCCAGTCTAGTGTTGCTCTTAGGCAAGTAAGTGGAGCACTGGACTTATGAGAGGGAATGCTTTTGGCGCGAAAGTAGGGAATCTTCTACGAAAAGATTTTGCTTTGCTTATAAAAAACTTTTTTAGGGAAAATGTGATTTTTCCCTTTTGTAATCATGACCTGACATTTGGTGATGTCAGTTTGTAATAAAAAATTGGTATTTGCGATATTTTTCCATCTTTACTTGGGATACGTAGTGGCGCTTGTCAGGCCTCATTTATGGGGATATGACACTTGTTCCTGTAGCGCTGTTTGGAAAAGACATCTGACAGGGGATCATGACTTTCCCCTTTCCCGGAGTTAACTTGCCTATATATACATTTGATGGATTCTTTTAACCTCTTGTTTGATTTGGCAAAAAGAAGATGAAGCGTTCTATTTGTACTCGTCGTCTGTTGGATATTCTTAGAGTTTATGAGGCCGCTGAGGGCCTCGTGCTTCTTTCTCGTTCACCACCCTTAGTAACTGTCGGGGCAAAGGATCCGTTCGTCCCTGTTTCTCCGGCGATTGCTGGTTCTGACTGTGAAGCTTTCCAGCAAAAAGGTGTCGTTGATGATGGTGTTGCTGTGCTAGCTGCTGATGATTTGATGGCCCATTTTCCGATGATTCGAAAAGGAGGATGCCAGTTGGTGTACCAACGTCGGAAGAATCGCCGGTTTGATCAGGTGCCAACTGTTGATGATGGTCCTGCTGCTGGTTAGGTTTAGTTTGGAAATAGTGTTTCCTTTTTTGATGTTTTGTAAATATGCTGGTCTTGGTACTGGAAGATTTTTGAAGATCATTGCCATGATCTTTGTTATGAAGTGTTATGCTACACTTGATAATATATATATTTTTTGATGTACTGTTGTACTTGTAAGCTTTGGTTGCTTTGTGTGCTTGGATTACAATATGTTGCATGTATTTAATTGCTTTGAGCAGGTAGAGCGAATGAGAAATGGTATTGTGCTCATGTGTGAACGTTTGTCTAGAATATGTGTTTATGTTGCGCTTTTTCAGACTGTTCATGAGGTGTACAATGTTTACCATATTGTTTTCGCGTAAACCAAAGGAATTATATGCAATTTGTAACAAACAGAACATGTATGAGGATGATGTCTGCATTAATAAAGCGCGAGGCTAATAATACAAAGTGTAATAAGAAATACATTGCCTGTATATATTCATTTTGGGAATGATTTGGCTTATATGTAGCACCTGCGCAGCTGCTGCGCGTTCCAGGTGCGGGGAACTAGAGTCCCATCAATTCTTTTCAGGGTGTATGCCCCCTTTGCCCAGGACTTCATTGATGATGTATGGTCCTTCCCATTTTGGCGCTAATTTGCTTGGTTTTTCTGCGTTGGACACTTCATTGTCGCGCAAGACGAAATCACCAGGAACAAAGGTACATACGCGTACACGTGCGTTGTAGTATTTTTCGAGTTTGGATTTGTACCTTGCTTCTGTGATGGCGGCGTTCTCGCGCCTTTCTTCAAGAAGGTCTAAATCCAGTCTTCGCTCTTGCTCATTGTTTTGTTTTTCCATGGCTATCATGCGCGGTGATGGTAGGCCAATTTCGGCTGGGATTACTGCTTCAGATCCGTAGACCAGGCTGAATGGAGTTTCTCCCGTGCTAGTCTTTGGCATTGTACGATGTGCCCATAAGATGCTGGGGAGTTCATCAACCCATCCTCTGCGCGCTGTGCCTAGTCGCGCCTTAATGCCGTCGACTAGCTGTTTGTTGATGCTTTCGACTTGGCCGTTTGCCTGTGGGTGTGCCACAGAGGCAAAGTTGTGCTCGATCTTCATTTCCTTGAACCATTTCTGGAGATCTTCCGAGGCAAAGTTAGTGCCGTTGTCGGAGATGATGCGCAATGGTAATCCGAATCTGCAAATGATATGTTCCCATATGAATTTGCGAATTACCATTGCTGTTGTTGAAGCTAACGCCTTGGCCTCGACCCATTTTGTGAAATAGTCTACTGCTACAATGATGAACTTTACTGCACCTGGCGCGTTAGGGAATGGGCCAACAAGATCGATGCCCCATTGTTGGAAAGGCCAAGCGGACGTGACCGGTACTAGTGGATTCTTTGGTCGGAGTGTCTTTGGCACGTGGCGCTGACACGCTGCGCACTTTCGTAGTAATTCTACCGCGTCCACGTGCATTCCCGGCCAATAGTAGCCCGCATTCATTATTTTTGCCACCACCATGCACGACCCGGCGTGTATTCCACATAAACCTTCGTGGATTTCCCTGACCAAGTATTGTGCGTCTGTTTTGTCGACACAATGCAGTAGTGATCCCATGAATGACTTACGGTATAGAATGCCATCCGCCATTTCGTAGTTTATTGCTTTATTCTGGATTTTTCTGGCTTCTGCCTTCCCTTCCGGGAGCTTCCTGTGTTGTAAGTATAAGATGATCGGGGACATCCAGGACGGACTGCCGATCTCTATAACGTTGACTTGTTTGAGAGGAACAGAGGGGTTGGATAATACCTCTATGCGCACTTCCTTTGCTAAGTGCTTGAAGCTGGTAGCAGCCAATTTACTTAGTGCATCCGCATGTTTGTTTTTGCTTCTGTTTATATGATTAACCTTGAACGTTTGGAATTGGCTGATCAACATCCGCGCTTGTTCCAGGTATAATGCCATAGCCTCTCCTCTTGCGTCGTAGTGCCCATTGACTTGCTCGGCCACTAGTTTTGAATCAACGTTGGCTTCAAGGTTTCTTGCTCCCATTTTAAGCGCTAGGCGAAGGCCTGCTAAGAACGCTTCATATTCTGCCTCATTGTTTGTGCTTCAGAAATCTAAGCGTATAACGTATGTAAGTTCGTGGTCATCCAGGCTGACCAATCGAAGGCCCGCGCCTGCTCCATCATCATTAGAAGCGCCGTCTGTGTGCAGAGTCCAGACCCTGTCGTCGAAAACAGGAACAGGGTTTTGGATCGCCTCACACTCTTGGACTTTGTCGATGGGAACTTCTGTGGCGAAGTCTGCTAGAACTTGCCATTTGATTGCCGGTCGTGGTCTGTACAGGATATTGTATCCTCCGAGCTCAATATCCCATTTGGCCAACCTTCCCACGACGTCGGGTTTGGATAAGATTTGACCTAAGTGGTAGTTGGTAAGAACTGTGATGACATGACCAGAGAAATATCGACGTAAGCGCCTTGATGCATGTACTAGCGCTAAGACTAGTTTTTCTATCATTGAGTAGCGCGTTTCTGGGCCAGTGAGCATCTTGCTTATATAATAAATTGGAGTCTGAATATTTTCCCGCTCCACCATTAATACTGTGCCTACCGCTACTTCCGCAGCGGATAAATATAAGATCAGCGGCTCTTTTTCTCTTGGTGCGGTTAGCGTTGGCAACTGAATTAAACATTCCTTCATTTGTTTGAAGGCTGCTTCCGCTTCGGGTGTCCACTGGAAATGGGTTTTCTTGGCGCATTTTCGTAGAGTACTAATGAATGGATAAGACTTCGCCGTATGATTCGCCAAGAATCTGTTCAGGGCTGCAAGTCGTCCGGCGAGTCTTTGCATTTCCTTTATTGTTGCAGGTGATGGCATTAACTGAATGTCCTGCACTTTCTCCGGGTTTACTTTGAAACCATCTCTTGTTACTATAAAACCCAGAAATTTCCCTTCCTCCATTCCGAAGGAACATTTCGTTGGGTTGAGCTTCAAGTTTACGCTGCGCAAAGAATCGAATGTGCGCTGAATATTGGCGAGCATTGTATCTTCCTCGTGGCTCATGATGACGAGGTCATCCATGTATACTTCGACTGTCTTGCCGATGTCGCCTCTGAAGACTGTGTCCATTAAGCGCTGGTAAGTTACGCCTGCGTTGCGCAAGCCGAAGGGCATTTTTGTATAACAGAAGATGCCCTTGTCTGTTCGGAATGCGGTTTTATCCTCGTCTTCTTCTTTCATCTGGACTTGATGATAACCTTTATAACAGTCAAGAAAGCACTTCCATCGAAATGATGCTAGAGAGTCGACTTTTTTGTCTATCTCAGGAAGCGCGTAGCAATCTTTTGGGCATGCTTTATTCAGGTCTTTGAAGTCGACGCACATTCTCCATCCGCCACTGTGTTTTTGGACCATTACTGGGTTGGCGACCCATGTATGGTATTGAACCTCGCGCAAGATCCCGGCATTAAGTAGCTCTGTCACTTGCTCGTCCATGGCTTTTGCTTTCTCATCACTGAAGCTGCGCCTTCCCTGTGCAACAGGTTCTGCTGAGGGTCGGATGTTCAGACAATGTTGTGCTATGTCGCGCGGAACGCCAGTCATGTCTGCTGGGCACCAAGCAAATATGTCTTTGTTATTGGACAACAATTCTTTTAACTGTACTCGTGTTGCTGGGGAAATGGCGTGTCCTAGCTGAATGGTCTGTTCTGGATATTCATCGTTCAGAACCCATTTCTCCGGCTCATTTGAAGTTGAGGGTTTAGCTACTTTTGCTGGTGGCTCATCGTCCACGTACATGACCTCCTTGCTTGAGTATAGAATTGCGACTCCAGTTTCTGTTGGAAATCCGCATGCAGCGTGTGGAATCGAAGTGATCATGCTGAACTCTCTTTGCGATCTTCTGCCAAGCAATACATCATGGCGTGATGTTGCCGGCATGACCATGAAATTTACTGTGACTGTGCGCGAATGTTCGCCATCAGAGAGTCACAGGGAACGCTATTTTCCCTAACGGGAATACAGCTTCATTGCAAAATCCGGTGAGAGGGAAATCGACCGGTTCCAGGCGTGCTTTGTCTTCTAGATCGAGCTGTTTGAAGCACTGCTCGTATATGATATCCATCGAGCTTCTTGGATCTATAAACATATAGTCCATTCGGTAATGGCCGAAGATGCCAGTAATAATTACTGGTCGCTCTTCCTGAGGGCCTCCAGGAACAACAGGAAACACCACTTGCTGTTCCCTCTAATGCTGATCATGATGTCGTTTGTTTTGCCTTCGTGAAGGGCCTCCTTGTACCATGTGTATTTCTTTTGATTCAGCTGTCTGACTACTGGTACCTTCTAATTTTGGAGTTACCTTGGCATAACTGTCAGATTGGATGTCCCACTGATGAGGCATCTGTGGGTCCAATACTACAGTATTAATTCTGCTACTGCCTCCTTGCAGGATATCAGATCTGATGTTTGGGAACTCAGATTTTTTAATTTGTGTGAAAATTTGGTTTACAGCTGTTTGAAATCTGTCAAACCAGTATTCTGGAGCTCTCTCTATGAGTTGATCTGAGGAGTCCTTTTCGACTGAGTGATTGTTATTTCCGTTGATTCCCATGATTCCGTCGATCTGAGCATTTGGGGTTGTAAAACCTTTGAACTCAGATCGAGGACCTGATGGGTGAGGTGATGAATTCTCTGCCATTTGAGAACAGAGAATGAAGAAAAATGAATCGAAACGAGATAAAACTGATAAAACAGAGAAATCGGTGGGCGCCAATGAAGAAACACTAGATAATTGACCGGAATCGAACTATCTAGGGGGTTTGGATCTGCATAAAATGGGGGTTGTTCTCTCTCGTTTGATCCGATGCAGCTGATCTTCTTCTCCGGTAAACTCTGCAAAATAAACACCGTTAGCCTCGTCAAGGGGAGAAGAGGGGTTCTCTCCTTGACCCGACTCCGGCGTGAGAATAAGTATGTGTTTATGAAGAAGAAGAAGAGGTATTGACGAAGTGTGTGTAACTTGAATTTCATACCTGAATTGATCTCGTATTTATAGCCGGGAGTTTGGGCGGGAAAACTCGTTGGTGAAAAGTTAACGGAAAATGCTAACCCCGTAAGCGGTTACATTTCCTTCCGTCAATCTTCTCGATCCGACGTGAGTGCACACGGATCGCTGTTTAGATCTATGGCTGGGGGTTTGCCACGTGGCAAGTGATCAAGTGGAGGTTTCACTCCAATTACATGCCATCGTTGTGATTTCAGGGGAGTCTGAGATGACGACACGTGTCCAGACGGTTATAACCGTATGGTGGTGCACGATTGAGTTCTTCTAGAAGATTATTGCCATAATCTTGTGTGACTCTTTTATCGTGTGGCACCAGTTACGTAAATAATATCCAAGTCTGGATGTTATTAAGCGGAAGTGCCTGACTTAGGATTTTTCCTCCTTTATTTATGGAGGAAAGCGCAAGGATTTATGATTTCCTTTTGGCGCGCAAATGTTGTCTGCTATCTGTCTCTTAAGCCTTCTTTGTAGGACCAATGCGCGGCCGCGCAAGGTCAGAAGGGTTGATCGACCAGGTTGTGGTATGGTCCTGAGTACTTGTCATAAGGTTTTTGGGACCTTACCCCTTCATATATATATATATATATATATATATATATATTATTTTTATTTTTTTTGAAAAGTCATGCGAAAAACCGAGCTTGTTACTAAAACAAAGGGTTAGAAATAAAAAAGGTTTTGGTGGGTGAAAGGGTGTTTGGTTTGGGATAAGAAATAAAAAGGTTTAGGCTCAAAGGGGTTAACTAGGGGGATTTTGGGTAGGTGGTAAAAAAAAATAATGGTGTAGAAATAAAAAGGGTTAGTCCTAATGCCTCCATCATTTATTTACTCGGGTTTAAGTTGGTAAGGACCGGGAATGTATCGTTGTGGCAAGTTCTAGAGTTGTAAGAACCAAGCGGCTATTCACACAAGAAACGAAAAATGAGCATTTAGTTTAAAGATATGTATTTGTATGCTCAATAAAGACTCAAAACTCACTTTTGTGGGAATGGGTTTTTATGTGATCAAGTATATACAATCAAATTTTAACTAAGCTTGTCATGCCGTTTCATAATTTTCTTATGTTGGTTCTTTTTATCACGACGCTATCGGTTGTAAATTTGTAAAAATATAACCTTTATAGAATTTGAAATTCCCAAATTAAACCTTGACAAGTAAAAAATGATTGGGGTGATTAGCGGTTCCAATAGAGTTTTGTGTAAGGCTTGTAATTAGGACTTGCAAGATTCAAAGTTTTAGCATCCCCCCCACACTTAAATTACACATTGACCTCAATGTGTTCCAAAAATAAGTTTTTAGGTTTATTGAATGTGTAAAAAGGTGTGAAAAAGCAAAATTATATGTTACTGGGCGTCTGGACACGGCCCTGTGTCCGATAGACACGACCCCGTGTTCAGGTGCCAGTAACGAAAACTTACAGAAGTTGGACACGGGGGCGTGTCCATTGGGCACGACCCCGTGTCTGTTGAAAATCTGCAGAATTAAACAAACAGCAGGTCTGGGGAAGTGAGCACGGGGGCGTGTCGGCTGGACACGACCCCGTGTAGACAATCTGCAAAGTTGAAAAACAGGCTTCTGGCTCCGGTTTTCCTATCCCGGCTTTAGTAGCACTAATGTTTAGTGCTCTAAGCCTCGTATGTACCTGTTTTATCAATAAACACTACACCAAACCATAGCAAACATCCTAAATTACCAAGTTCAACATCCACATCACAAAGTTAAAAAGAAAAACAAATGCAGAAAGTAAAAAGAGTTAAAGGAAAGTAAATTGTTCAACACACGGCACGCAGGCCGGAAATTGTTCAAGATAAAATGGGGTTAACCTGTGGGATCACCAACCAACCGCTTCTGTCTCCGCTCCTCCCGCCTAGTCCATGTCCTCGTCCTCATCATCATCATCATCTCCTCCACCATGCCCCGCAATGAACTCCCAGATATTCCCAATATCATCTTGGATATCGGATATGTTTTTCTCTATTGCTCCAACCCGGGCATACGTGTTGCTCGCCATGTTATAGAATTCCATAGTGCACTCGTGGACTGAGCGAAGTCGAGTGGTTAGGGCGATTCTTAGTGGACCGGTAACGAGGTTGTTAAACCGGTCAGGTTGGTTCACCATTGCTAACAGATCCATGCATGCTTGTCTTGGGTATTCTTCCGGTCTTGTTTGAAGTACTTCGTATCTTGCCCTAGCATCGAGCTCATTTGCGTTGAACCTCATGAATTTCCTCGACATCTGAAAGAATACACCAAAAGTTAGCATGAAATAGTGTAATTTTCGGACAAAACTGCAAACAGTGAGCTGGACACGGCCCCGTGTTCAGCGGACACGACCCTGTGTCCAGGCGTCTGTTACTCAAAATCTCCATTTTTCGTCCCGGTCCCGAAAACTTGAAATTTTTTGGTCCAATAGGTGCGGTTTCCCCCGAAAATGAAACCCTAAGTGCCATTTTCCCAAAACAAATCGTTTACCCATTCAATTTTATCTTTTTCGGTTTAAAAACAAGGGTTTGAGGTTTTTGTGAGAAATCGGGCGAATCTTTGAACAATACAAGTGGATTTACTCCCTATAACATTAATCTAACTACATGCTAACAGATTTAAGCAAAAATTTGAGGTTCGATCCGGATGAAGTTCAAGAACCCTAGATTTTTCCCCAAATTTTTGAAGTTTTAACTACATGCAAATGCTTTAACTAACTACTAATGATGATAGAATCATACCTTGATGTTGTTAGAAGTAGAGGAGACGTCGAAAATCTGCGGAAAATCGCCTTGAACCAGAGCGTTTTTGGGGAAACGGGGCGTGTGGAATGGTGTAACTGTTATGAAAAAGGGGATTTAACCCGACAGTCGCGCGGACACGGCCCCGTGTCCAGCGGACACGGCCTCGTGCCGAGCAAAGTTTGAAATTTTTTTTAAGTGCTCGTGTGAGTGCCCTTGTTTTCCCAAAACTTTGTTAGAAGACTTACCGATTAAGATGTCATCCCGTTGGTTCGTAACTTACCAGGTATGATGTTGTTGCTTTTATTCTTCGACCGTTTGAAACGAGATTTCTTCCTCTTCATCCTCAATAAATCCTTGATAGAGTTTCAGCCGTTGGCCATTGACTTTGAATGGAATTCCATTCCGAGATTTAATTTCTACTACACCGTGTGGGAAAATAAGGGTGATGGAAAAAGGTCCTGACTACCTAGACTTTAACTTACCAGGAAATAATCGAAGTCATGAATTAAACAAAAGAACTTGATCTCCTACTCGAAATTCATTAGGTTTAATATGTTTGTCATGTAAGTTTTTCATTCTTTCCTTATAAATTTCAGAGTTTGAGTATGCATAATTCCTAAGTTCGTCTAATTCATTTAACTGACAAAATCGATTTCTATCGGCAAATTCTAGATCTAAGTTTACATTTTTAATTGCCGAGTAGGCTTTGTGTGCAATTTCTACAGGCAAATGACAGCTTTTTCCATAGACTAGTTTATATGGGGTTGTACCTATTGTTATTTTATAGGCAGTTCGAAAAGCCCATAAAGCATCATCTAATTTATCGGCCCATTCCTTTTTATTTAACCCCCGGGTTTTTCAAGTATTCATTTTAAACCTCTATTAGTAACTTCGGCTTGTCCGTTTGTTTGAGGGTGATATGCTGTTGAGACCCGGTGATAGACCCCATATCTTGTTAAAAAATTTTCAAGTTGATGATTGCAAAAATGGGTACCTCTATCACTTATTAATGCTTTAGGTGTTCCAAAACGAGAGAATAATTTTTTCAGAAATTTTACCACGACTCTTCCATCATTTGTTGGAAGTGCCTCGGCCTCGGCCCATTTAGACAAGTAATCTACTACCACAAGTATATATTTGTTTCCTTTTGACGATGGGAAAGGTCCCATAAAGTCGAGTCCCCACACATCAAAAATTTCACAAACAAGAATGCCATTTTGTGGCATTTCGTTTTTGGAAGAAATATTACCTGTTCTTTGGCAAGCATCACATGTTTTGACAAGACTTTGGGCGTCTTTGTAAATGGTTGGCCAATAAAATCCTGAATCAAATACCTTTCGTGCGGTACTAGCTGCACCATGATGTCCTCCGTATGGACCTTCATGACAATGGCGGAGAATTCTTCTTGCTTCGCTACCATGTACGCATCGTCGGATGAGTTGGTCGGCACACATTTTGAAAAGATAAGGGTCTTCCCAAAAATAATGCTTCACATTAGCAAAGAATTTTTTTCTTTGATGATGTGGCCAACCTTTTGCGACTATACCGCTAGCTAGGTAGTTAGCATAGTCGGCGTACCATGGTTCTTCTTTCTATTCCACCATTTCTAGGGACTCCGTTGGAAATTTTTCGTTGATTTGCTCGTCCCTCGTTGCCTCCAAAGCTGGGTCTTCTAAGCGTGAAAGATGATCTGCTGCGGTGTTTTCTGCTCCTCTTTTGTCTTTGATTTCAATATCAAATTCTTGGAGGAGTAAAATCCACCGAATCAAACGTGGTTTTGCGTCCTGCTTTTTGAAGAGATGTCGAATGGCTGCATGATCTGTATAGACTATAGTTTTAGAAAGAACAAGATAAGAACGAAATTTATCAAAAGCAAATACCACAACTAGTAATTCTTTTTCAGTTGTTGTGTAATTTTCTTGTGCATCGTTAAGTGTTTTACTAGCATAATAAATTGGGTGAAAATGCTTTTCTTTTCTTTGTCCCAAGACAACTCCAATTGCAAAGTCACTTGCATCACACATGATTTCGAAAGGAAATTTTCAATCAGGCGTTATCATGATAGGTGCATTGACTAGCATTTCCTTTAGGGTTAGAAATGCTTGATTGCAATCCTTGTCAAAGATGAAAGGAGCATCTTTTTCAAGTAATTTTGTTAGAGGCCTTGAAATTTTAGAAAAGTCTTTGATAAACCACCTATAAAATCCGGCATGCCCTAGGAAACTTCTGATAGCTCTGACGGAGGATGGGGGTGGTAATCGAGAAATAGTGTTTATTTTTGCTCGATCAACCTCCATTCCTTCGCTTGAGATTTTGTGACCGAGTACTATTCCCTCCGTTACCATGAAATGGCATTTTTCCCAGTTAAGGGCGAGGTTAGTTTCCTCACATCGGGATAGCATTCGTTCAAGGTTATCGAGGCATTGGTCGTATGAATCCCCAAAGATAGAAAAGTCGTCCATGAAGACTTCCATTGTCTTTTCTATCATATCATGGAAGATGGCTACCATGTAACGTTGGAATGTTGCGGGGGCATTACATAGACCAAATGGCATGCGTCGATAAGAAAAAGTTCCATAGGGACATGTGAAAGTTGTCTTTTCTTGGTCTTCGGGTGCTATCGGGATTTGAAAGTAACCTGAAAAACCATCCAAGAAACAGTAAAATTTATGACCGGATAATCTTTCTAACATTTGATCAATGAAGGGCAAAGGAAAGTGATCTTTCCTTGTTACTTCATTTAATCGTCTATAATCTATACATACTCTCCATCCTGTGACGGTTCTCGTTGGTATTAATTCATTCTTTTCGTTAGTTATTACCGTCATAGCTCCTTTCTTTGGAACTATTTGGACGGGACTTACCCAAGGACTATCGGAGATAGGATAAATAAGTCCGGCGTCAAGTAATTTGATGACTTCGTTTTTAACCACTTCTTGAACATTTGGATTTACTCGGCGTTGTGGTTGTATTACCGATTTGTAGTCATCATTCATTAAAATTTTGTACGTGCACATGGAAGGACTTATTCCTTTAATATCTACAAGCTTCCAAGCAATCGCATTTTTGTGTTTTTTTCAAAAGGGTAATTAATTTTTCTTTTTCTAAATTATCTAACTTAGATGAAATAATTACAGGTGATTTACCATCTTTGTCTAGAAAAGCATATTCCAAACCTTTTGGAAGTTCTTTGAGCTCAAGAGGTGGGTCTTTAGGAGACTCCTTATTTGGTTGCTCAATTTGATCAAGAACTTTAAAAGTTTGTTCTATGGCGACCTCTTCTTCAACAAAGTGGTCAAACTTTTCACTTGTATCGGGTGGTTCATCTTCATCTTCAATTAGGGGGTCATTATTGCCGAATGGATATTTCATTGACTGCTCAAGATCGACACTCTTTTTAAATGCCCCTAATTGAAGAGGTAGATTATTATACTTCCGGTTCTTCAAAGCTTCGTGGGTTTTTACAAAGGGTCGTCCCAACACTAGAGGAGCATCATCAAGGATGACAAAGTCGGTTGGGATTACCATTTGATTTGTTTGAACCAAGGCATCCTCAACTACACCGATTGATTTTTTTATTTTCCGATTAGATAGAAAAATGGGTATTTGAAGTGGAGAAAAATCACTAATACTTAATTTTTCGAAAATGTAGTTGGGCATTATGTTAACGCAAATATCTTTATCAATTGTGACATTACTAATAAATGAATTTTGAAAAAAAACATGGAACCGGTGTAATGTTGATTTGAAATGGGTCTTCTTTTATTAGCGAGGTTTGATCATTAGTTAACTTAACACTTACCGTTTCGTCAATTTTAGTGTTAGTGTTTAACTCTTTTAAAAACTTAGCATGAGTTGGAACTAAACAATGATTTTCATAAGAAGGTGACAAGAGATTAATTTCTTCAAAATTAGACTCTTCTTGAATTTTAACATTAACGGACTCACCTTTTTCGTTGTTTAACTCATGTGTCGGTTTTTCACTTATTTGTTCTTCCATTTTTACACTTTCAATTATCTCTTCTTTATTTAATTCTTCTCTTGCGCGGGACTCCTCTTCCCTTGCGCGAGATTCTTTTATATAGCGCTCGATAATTTTAAGGTGTTCTAATATCCTATCGGTCACTTCGGTTATAGAAAAAGGATCGGGATTTTCAAAGCTTGAATCCGGTTGTTCGATCCTTTGTTCCTCATAATACCCATATGAAGTAGATGGTTCACACCATTATTCTTCATTGTAAGCATATGATGGATAAGGGTCGTAATTTTGTTCTTCATAATACTCATACGAGGTGGGTTGTTCACGCCATGGTTCCTCATAATAAGCATATGAATGTGGTGGCTCATATCTTGGTTCCTCAAAGTATGAGTAAGAAGGCTCATACCTTGGTTCATCAAAATATGAGTATGAGGGAGGAGGTTCATACCTTTGGTCTTCATAGGATGTGTATGAAGTCGATGGCTCGTACCTAGGTCCTCATAGTAGGTGTATGAAGTGGATGGTTGATACAAGTTACAATATTGAACCGAGTGCGGGTCACCACAATTAGTGCAATAGTTACTCCTATAATCATCCTCCTCATAGGTGTAGTTGTAACCTCCTGAGTATTGATCCATAAGAATCACTCAGCAGACCACAACCAAGTCTCGAGATCAGAAAACAAAAATAAAAACGGAGACAGAGGCTGGACATGGCCCCGTGTACAGAATCTGTATCTGGGCGTTTTAATTAAAGTTACTGATTTCGTTGAGCACGGGGGCGTGTTCAGTGAGCATGGCCCCGTGTTCAAGCTACTGTATCTGGGTGTTTTATGAAAAATATGCAGCACGACCCCGTGTTCAGTGAGCATGACCCGTGTTCAACCTACTGTAAATGCAAAACTAAACTAAAATGCAGAAAAATGTGCACGCGTTTTGAAAAAGTTTTGAAAAACTGATTAGGCCGTCGATTTTAAGCTTTCTTAAAATCCTTGTGTCCCCGGCAACGGCGCCAAAAACTTGATGGAAAGCTTAAAATCGATGGGGACACAAGATATTTTGAATCTTGCAAGTTTTTAGCACTTTCAAAGGTTAAAGTATTAATGAGGAACACGATATTTGGCGCCGGCAACGTTAAAAACTTGATGTTTGGCGCCTCTTTTGAAGGTGACACCACCTCTCTCACGCTAAAATATAAGTTATCTTTTGATTGCAGGACTAGGAACCCAGGCAACGGCGCCAAACATAAGTTACGATTAAGATCCCGTTGATGCGTGTCCCAGCACGGCCTAATCGTGTTGGGACACCACCTCTCTCACACTTATATAGGGTCGGAGATACAGTATATTTGAAGTGTGAGAGAGCCAAGTTTTTAGCCAAGATAATTAAACATCGTGTTCACTGAGCACGGGGGCGTGCCCAAGTGCCAGCATAAAAGACAAAGCTATAGAAGCTTCTATCGCCCACCACGGGGCCGTGCTCAGCGGACACGGGGCCGTGGTCAACTATAAGATTCGCAGAATCCAGGAAAATCTTGATAGTACAGATACGCTTCTGCACACGGGGGCGTACCCAGCAGACACGGGGTCATGGTCAACTAATGCAGACAAACTGCAATTAATGAAGACAGAGAAGAGGATGGACACGGGGCCGTGCCCGAGCTACAGTTCAGGCTATAAATAGGGGTGCTTGGCTCATTTGCAAACCATCCCTTGGCACACCACCTCTCTCACACTTCACCCACCACCCACCACCATCACAACACCATCATCCACCACCATCATCCATTGTCCATCATAGAGTGTGTGAGTCGTCTCGGGATCCAAGATTGATCGTAAGAGTTCTTGACAATCAAAGGCCATGTTTGCCTAAGTATCTTACATCACTTGGTCAAGACAAGTGTCTAGTGTAATACTTTTTATTTTTAATCTTTTCGCACTTTTTACTTGGTTATGTATTAATGACTTTAATAACTAGTTTCTTATGTTGAAGGTGATTCTTCCTTATCGTTTGTCCGTGGTGTCTTGGCATTATTTTACTGTCTATATAAAATAAAAGATTTTCACCATTCATATCTCGACGGTCTATATGGAGGTATGTTGGCTACCTGGTCGGGGGTTAAGGGAACGGTTTGGTAAGAGTCTTGCCTTGTTCAGTGTATAGATCCTGCAAGGACTTGGGTCAAATTTAGTAGGACCTCCTTCAATACCCACCGATATTGGATGGTGGGGGTCCAAACTCTTTGTTCCCCTCATATGTAAGCTACTATTAATACTTTAACCCGGCTACTTAGGACTGTATCCCTGCTGACTCAGACTACCGAGGGTAACGTCACCTTCAAAAGAGGGGCCTACCATAATATGCATTAATAACTTAATTAATTATCTTTCAATAATCCGACCCTTTAGGATTGTATCCTTGCTGACTCAAACTACTGGGTTGAGGGCAACGTCACCTTCAAAAGAGGGGCCTACTACAATAACTAAGATAATCTCTTAAAAAGTGCAAAAGTGCGGAAATAATCAAAAGTTACACTATACACGAGTCGGAGCCAAGTGATTCATCTTGTCTATCTGTTTTTATTTTATTTTATTTTTCAGCATTTTAGTTAGTTTTCTTTTTCTTAGTTTAAAACCTTTTTTCTAACTTTTGATTTGATTAGACGTTGAGGATAAACCGGTACTAAAAGCTCTTGTGTCCTTGGACGACATCGGTATCTTACCAACACTATACTACGCTCACGATGGGTGCACTTGCCCATATGTGTGTTTAGTGTTAGTAAATATCGTGTTTTATAAATTTAAAACTTGGCTAAAAAGTGTAAAAGGGCTTAAAATATACTTAAACTTATATACACACTTCACACGCATCAAGTTTTTGTGTAAGAATCACCTTCCCCGGCAATGGCCAACCGTTGCCGGGGAAGGGATTACAAGCCTTACACAAACTTTCTTTTGTGTAAGGCTTGTAATCCCAACCGACTTTGTCATCCTTGATGACGCTCCTCTAGTGTTGGGACACCACCTCTCTTCAACATCCAATCTGGTGTTGAAGGTGATTCTTCAAAAGTGAGTTTTGAGCCTTTATTGAGCATACAAATACATATCTTTAAACTAAATGCTCATTTTTCGTTTCTTGTGTGAATAGCCGCTTGGTTCTTACAACTCTAGAACTTGCCACGACGATACATTCCCGGTCCTTACCAACTTAAACCCGAGTAAGTAAATGATGGAGGCATTAGGACTAACCCTTTTTATTTCTACAACATTATTTTTCTTTTTTTTTTACCACCTACCCAAAATCCCCCTAGTTAACCCCTTTGAGCCTAAACTTTTTCATTTCTTAACCCAAACCAAACACCCTTTCACCCACCAAAACCTTTTTTATTTCTAACCCTTTGTTTTAGTAACAAGCTCGGTTTTTCGTATGATTCTTCAAAAAAAAAAAAATAAATAAATAAAAAAAATTATGTTGATGATGAAGCAAAAGAAATAAACAAACAAGTTCATCAAAAATAACTTTGTTTGAATAATAGCTTCATCCAAATAAAAATTTTCAAAAATAAAGTCTTACGAAAACCGACGCTTTTTACGCTTTTTCACCCTTTTCTACTAACCACTAACCCAACCACCTACCTTTAACCCAAGCCTAACCCTTCACCCCAAAAGTCCTCTTGATATTTACAAAGGTTTATAGTTAAAAAGGAGGAGGATTGATTGCTTGGCAAGCCTATGGTAGGAGTAAGTTCCATGCCGCTCTCAAGTGATTCACTAAAATACATCTTCGGCCGAGTGTTGAGTGATTCCCCGTGAGGTATGTGAACTTGTATATAAATAGAATTTTAAAAAGGCATGTTATGCCCTAATAAGTAATTTATCTTATGAAAAGTTTTAAATAAATCATGACGAATAGGATGGTAAATAAATAAAAATAAGAAGGCTGACACGCCCCGTGCTCAGTGAACACGGGGGCGTGCCCAAGTGCCAGCATAAAAGACAAAGCTATAGAAGCTTCTATCGCCCACCACGGGGCCGTGCTCAGCGGACACGGGGCCGTGGTCAACTATAAGATTCGCAGAATACATATAAGAAACTCACTTTTAAAGTCTTAAACATCAAGTTTTTGGCACCGTTGCCGGGGACACAAGGATTTTAAAAAAGTTAGGAATCAACGGCCTAATCGTTTTTCTTATTTTTCTATTTTTTAGGATTTTTCTTAGTTTTTCAGTTCCTGCAGAGCTCAGCACGGGCCGTGCCTGGTCAGACACGGGCCGTGCCCAGCGTTGTTACTGGCAGTTTTTATTTTCCGAGATACAGAGAGCTGAGCACAGGGCCGTGTCGGTGCAACACGGGGCCGTGTCCAACTTCCCAGTAACAGGGATCCGGAAAACAATCACTGTATCTCTGACCACGGGCCGTGTTCATCTGAGCACGGGGTCGTGGTGAACTTTCTGACCAACGTTCTTTTCTATTTTTATTGCAGGACTAGGAACCCAAGCGCCACATCTAAACTTTCTACGTAGTGTATGTGCTCCAGTTCTAGTAGAGACATAAAAGAACCTCTAGAAGAACCCGAACGCTTTCTCAGAAAAAGACTTAAAGCTAAAAACCAAGAGAAAGTTTCGGGGGACCCATTTCCAATGGCGGACCAATGTACCCTCATGGATTACCTGCGACCCACTGTAGGTAATCTCGGCGCCGCTATCAATGCACTGAATGTCGAAGCCAATAACTTCGAACTTCGGCCACATTTGATACAAATGCTTCAAAACTCCGCAACCTTCCATGGGCTTGCGGACGAGGATCCCTATCTATATATTACTAATTTCTTAGAAATATGTGATACCTTTCGGATCAATGGAGCATCAAACGACGCCATCCGCCTTCGGATGTTTCCATTTTCACTAAAAGACCGAGCTAAGGCTTGGCTTAATACCCTCCCAGTTGGCTCGGTAAACACCTGGGATGAACTAGCCCAAAAGTTTCTATATAAGTATTTCCCTCCTGCTAAAACGGCTAAATTAATGACTGAAATTAATACATATTCACAAGAAGATGGGGAATCCTTATATGAAACTTGGGAAAGGTTCAAGGAGCTACTAAGAAAGTGTCCTCATCACGGTCTTGCGGTATGGAAACAAGTATCCACTTTCTACAATGGGTTGTTGCCACACACAAGACAAACACTTGATTCTAGCTCCGGGGGACTTTTAGGTAATCGTCGCCCAAATGAAATATATAATCAAATTGAGGAAATTGCTCAAACCAATTTTCAATGGCACACTCCCCGAGGCAATAAATCTATTTCCCCGGGCACCCATAAGGTTGATGAAAGCACCACTTTACAAGCTCAAATCGAGGCCCTTTCTTCAAAAATAAAAAAGTTAGAAATGGCAAAAACGGCCTCGGTTATGGCTTGTGAAGGGTGTGGTGGGCCACATGAAAATTGGAGTTGTATGAAAGAATTAGATGATCAAACGGAAATGGTAAACTACATTGATAATAGACCTAGGCCGTCGGGTCCTCCAACGGGTACCTACAACCAAGGATGGCATAACCACCCTAACCTTGGTTGGAGAGATCCCGGCAATAGTAGTAACCAACAAAACCAACGAACTAACTTTCAACAACCACAAAATTTTTCTCAACAACAAGGTGGACGAGAAAGGCTTGAAGATACTGTATCTCGCCTCATCTCCGACACCGAAAAGAAAAACTCGGATCGATTTCAGCAATTGGAATCGAATTTTAGAAATCAACAAGCTAGCATTCAAAACATTGAAAAACAACTAAATCAAATAGCTCAAAATTTCTCCGAGAGACCACAAGGCGCGTTACCAAGTAATACCGAGACCAACCCAAAGGCACAAGTACATCTCATAACATTGAGAAACCGTACCGTGGGTCCCGAAGAGGCTCCACTTCCACCAACTGAAAGAAGCCAATCTTGCCAAACCACAACGCCACCCGCACCCCAACAAGAGAAGGCTCCTTCACCGGTTCAAGAGCCTACTAAGACTCCTCCGGTTCCATACCCCGGTCGGTTAATCCGTCAAAAAACCGATGAGCAATTCGCAAAGTTCTAAAATTTACTAAGCATGTTAATATTCCATTTATTGAAGTCCTAACCCAAATGCCAAAATATTCAAAATTTATAAGGGACTTCCTCACTCATAAAAGGAAAATTGAATCATTGCAATTAGTTAACTTAGGCGAAGAATGCTCCGCCTTACTACTCAACAAACTTCCACAAAAAAGGATTGATCCTGGAAGCTTCACGATTCCTTGCTCGATTGGGGAATCCCCCATTCGCAATGCACTAGCCGATCTTGGGGCTAGCATCAACCTCATGCCCGCATCAATGTTCAAACGACTCGGCCTAGGAAAAACGAGCCCTAAAAAGATGAGCATACAACTTGCCGACAGATCCGTCAAATATCCACAAGGTGTTGCTGAAAATCTATTGGTCAAAGTCGACAATTTCGTCTTCCCGGCCGACTTTGTCATACTAGACATGGAAGAGGACACCGAAGTCCCTCTCATCCTAGGGAGGCCATTTCTAGCCACTGCCCAAGCAATGGTAGACATGAATGACGGAACACTAACATTGAAGTTTGGGGACGAGGAAGTGAAGTTTGGAGTCGGAAAAAGAGTAGAAGACGAAGATCCGGTCAACTACATGAAGGTCATAGACTCAACCTTGGATGACGCTCTTCGACGGTGTAGCATGAGATGCAAAACATCCCACTTGGGTAACATATGACCAGGCTTTGGGTCTACCCAAGGACCCTTATAAACGTGTCGCACCACGGAGGCATTCCGCGGAACTATCCTTAGTTTAGTTTAGATTAATTTTGATGTTTTCTAGTTTAGTTTTAAATTTCAGGAATAAAACACACTCGGGATGGTGAAGGATAACAAGGGAAACTTGGAACAGCACCCCATGCACGAAAACAGGGCCATCCGACAAATCTTCTTCATTACAGCAAGTTCAGCACGGGCCGTGCCCGCCCAACACGGCCCCGTGCTGCACAGTCTGCAGAAAATGCCCAGTTCAGGTAAACTGGTCACGGGCCGTGTTCACCCAACACGCCCCCGTGTCCAGGCTTCTGTTTCTTTTTACAACTTTTTGTTACTGGCACTAATCGTTTTTCCTGAAAGGGATCTTGATGCGTGTGAAGTGTGTATAGAAGTTTAAGTATATTTTAAGCCCTTTTACACTTTTTAGCCAAGTTTTAAATTTATAAAACACGATATTTACTAACACTAAACACACATATGGGCAAGTGCACCCATCGTGAGTGTAGTATAGTGTTGGTAAGATACCGAGGTCGTCCAATGACACAAGAGCTTTTAGTACCGGTTTCTCCTCAACGTCTAATCAAATCAAAAGTTTAGAAAAATGTTTTAAACTAGAAAAATAAAACTAACTAAAATGCTGAAAAATAAAATAAAATAAAAACAGATAGACAAGATGAATCACTTGGCTCCGACTCGTGTATAGTGTAACCTTTGATTATTTCCGCACTTTTCCACTTTTTAAGAGATTATCTTAGTTATTGTAGTAGACCCCTCTTTTGAAGGTGACGTTACCCTCAACCCAGTAGTTTGAGTCAGCAAGGATACAATCCTAAAGGGTCGGATTATTGAAAGATAATTAATTAAGTTATTAATGCATATTATGGTAGGCCCCTCTTTTAAAGGTGACGTTACCCTCGGCTAAGTAGTCTGAGTCAGCAGGGATACAGTCCTAAGTAGCCGGGTTAAAGTATTAATAGTAGCTTACATATGAGGGGATCAAAGAGTTTGGACCTCCGCCATCCAATACCGGTGGATATTGAAGGAGGTCCTACTAAATTTGACCTAGGTCCTTGCAGGATCTATACACTGAACAAGGCAAGACTCTTACCAAACCGTTCCCTTAACCCCCGACCAGGTAGCCAATATACCTCCATATAGACCGTGGAGATATGAATGGTGAAAATCTTTTATTTTATATAGACAGTAAAATAATGCCAAAACACCACGGACAAACGATAAAGAAGAATCACCTTCAACATAAGAAACTAGTTATTAAAGTCATTAATACATAACCAAGTAAAAAGTGCGAAAAGATTAAAAATAAAAAGTATTACACTAGACACTTGTCTTCACCAAGTGATGTAAGAGACTTAGGCAAACATGGCCTTTGATTGTCAAGAACTCTTACGATCAATCTTGGATCCCGAGACGACTCACACACTCTATGATGGACAATGGATGATGGTGGTGGATGATGGTGTTGTGATGGTGGTGGGTGGTGGGTGAAGTGTGAGAGAGGTGGTGTGCCAAGGGATGGTTTACAAATGAGCCAAGCACCCCTATTTATAGCCTGAACAGTAGCTCGGGCACGGCCCCGTGTCCATCCTCTTCTCTGTCTTCATTAATTGCAGTTTGTCTGCATTAGTTGACCACGACCCCGTGTCCGCTGGGCACGCCTCCGTGTGCAGAAGCGTATCTGTACTATCAAGATTTGCCTGGATTATGCGAATCTTATAGTTGACCACGGCCCCGTGTCCGCTGAGCACGGCCCTGTGGTGGGCGATAGAAGCTTCTATAGCTTTGTATTTTATGCTGGCACTTGGGCACGCCCCCGTGTTCACTGAGCACGGGGCGTGTTCAGCCTTCTGTTCTCTTGTTTTGCTTTGCTTGGGAAGATGCTGTTGGTGAGGTCGGGCATGCCATGTTTGTTCCTTTTCTTGTATTTATGTTAGATTTAGCTGTCTTTTTGCTTCTTTTGTTAATTTGAGCTCATTTAATCCTGAAAATACAAAAGAAAGACAAAAGCACACTTTTTCCAACATTGGTACTAAAAAGGGTTAGTTTTATGCCACAATTGATGTAATTTATATGTTGCATTTTGTGCACATCAAATACCCCCACACTTGAATCTTTGCTTGTCCTCAAGCAAAACTCTTTATAATGTGGCTTTACACTCCCAAATGGAATGGGTAGAAGAGAAGGTTTTTGGGCTTGTCATAGAGTGTCGGGATTTCCAAGATTCTTTATTAAGTTTTATTTTTATTTTTTTACAATCCTATTCGTCATGATTTATTTAAAACTTTTCATAAGATAAATTACTTATTAGGGCATAACATGCCTTTTTAAAATTCTATTTATATACAAGTTCACATACCTCACGGGGAATCACTCAACACTCGGCCGAAGATGTATTTTAGTGAATCAATCGAGAGCGGCATGGAACTTACTGCTACCATAGGCTTGCCAAGCAATCAATCCTCCTCCTTTTTAACTATAAACCTTTGTAAATATCAAGAGGACTTTTGGGGTGAAGGGTTAGGCTTGGGTTAAAGGTAGGTGGTTGGGTTAGTGGTTAGTAGAAAAGGGTGAAAAAGCGTAAGAAGCGTCGGTTTTCGTAAGACTTTATTTTTGCAAATTTTTATTTGGATGAAGCTATTATTCAAACAAAGTTATTTTTGATGAACTTGTTTGTTTATTTCTTTTGCTTCATCATCAAAGTGCCTAAGATACCTTAATTGCTCTAGATTGAGACGAGAACGCAAGAGGTTGTCGGTGAGGGTGATTCCTATGCTACATGTAGGTGGACTAGTCCAACCCTTTCCCAGGCTCTCGTTAAAGAAGGTGTATGCCAAATCACTCAGGTCTATGTATGCATCGAACGAAGTCGATGGGGAGTCCTTCACGACACAATCGACACAGGGACGACTATCGCTCAAGTCCTCACTAGAGTTAGAGGTAACATCGGGAACAACGAAGTTGTTTGAATGCGATCCTAACAATTCTTCTTGGTTATCGTCTTGAGATAAATTATTAAAATCTATCCTAAGTTCTTCTAACCAATTAAGAATTAGATCTTCCATTTGAAATAGTTCATCAAGAAGCATTTCTCCTAGAAGATCCGGTTGAGAGCATTCGAGGGAGAGATAGGGATTATTTTTACTTTCGCCCCTCATAAGGCTACAGGAAAACAATGGGTCTATATAGTGGGGCTTATAATTTAGAAAATAGCATTCTAATTCTTTATGGGAACCACCACATATTTGACACCACGTACCATAAGAGTGCCGAAAGTAAAAAATATCAGTATCACTCATGTTTGTGTCAGAAATTACCAACCGTCGGGATCTTACGGTTCTGTTTTCAGTAACTGAAACTTGGGCACGGGGCGTGTTGAGTGGGCACGGCCCCGTGTTCAGCACACTGTCTGACTTAAAACAGGATTGCCAGTTCCAATGATTGGGCACGGGGCGTGTTCAGCGGGCACGGCCCGTGCTGAGTTCTACAGAAGCTGAAAAACTAAGAAAAATCCTAAAAAAAATAGAAAAATAAGAAAAACGATTAGGCCGTTGATTCCTAACTTTCTTAAAATCCTTGTGTCCCCGGCAACGGCGCCAAAAACTTGATGCGTGTGAAGTGTGTATATAAGTTTAAGTATATTTTAAGCCCTTTTACACTTTTTAGCCAAGTTTTAAATTTATAATACACGATATTTACTAACACTAAACACACATATGGGCAAGTGCACCCATCGTGAGCGTAGTATAGTGTTGGTAAGATACCGAGGTCGTCCAAGGACACAAGAGCTTTTAGTACCGGTTTATCCTCAACGTCTAATCAAACCAAAAGTTAGAAAAAAGGTTTTAAACTAAGAAAAATAAAACTAACTAAAACGCTGAAAAATAAAATAAAATAAAAACAGATAGACAAGATGAATCACTTGGCTCCGACTCGTGTATAGTGTAACCTTTGATTATTTCCGCACTTTTGCACTTTTTAAGAGATTATCTTAGTTATTGTAGTAGGCCCCTCTTTTGAAGGTGACGTTACCCTCAACCAAGTAGTTTGAGTCAGCAAGGATACAATCCTAAAGGGTCGGATTATGGAAAGATAATTAATTAAGTTATTAATGCATATTATGGTAGGCCCCTCTTTTGAAGGTGACGTTACCCTCGGCTAAGTAGTCTGAGTCAGCAGGGATACAGTCCTAAGTAGCGGGGTTAAAGCATTAATAGTAGCTTACATATGAGGGGATCAAAGAGTTTGGACCCCCGCCATCCAATACCGGTGGGTATTGAAGGAGGTCCTACTAAATTTGACCCAGGTCCTTGCAGGATCTATACACTGAACAAGGCAAGACTCTTACCAAACCGTTCCCTTAACCCCCGACCAGGTAGCCAACATACATCCATATAGACCGTGGAGATATGAATGGTGAAAATCTTTTATTTTATATAGACAGTAAAATAATGCCAAGACACCACGGACAAACGATAAAGAAAAATCACCTTCAACATAAGAAACTAGTTATTAAAGTCATTAATACATAACCAAGTAAAAAGTGCGAAAAGATTAAAAATAAAAAGTATTACACTAGACACTTGTCTTCACCAAGTGATGTAAGAGACTTAGGCAAACATGGCCTTTGATTGTCAAGAACTCTTACGATCAATCTTGGATCCCGAGACAAATCACACACTCTATGATGGACAATGGATGATGGTGGTGGATGATGGTGTTGTGATGGTGGTGGGTGGTGGGTGGTGGGTGAAGTGTGAGAGAGGTGGTGTGCCAAGGGATGGTTTGCAAATGAGCCAAGCACCCCTATTTATAGCCTGAACAGTAGCTCGGGCACGGCCCCGTGTTCAGTGGGAACGGCCCCGTGTCTATCCTCTTCTCTGTCTTCATTAATTGCAGTTTGTCTGCATTAGTTGACCACGACCCCGTGTCCGCTGGGCACGCCCCCGTGTGCAGAAGCGTATCTGTACTATCAAGATTTGCCTGGATTCTGCGAATCTTATAGTTGACCACGGCCCCGTGGTGAGCGATAGAAGCTTCTATAGCTTTGTCTTTTATGCTGACACTTGGGCACGCACCCGTGTTCACTGAGCACGGGGCGTGTTCAGCCTTCTGTTCTCTTGTTTTGCATGGGAAGATGCTGTCGGTGAGGTCGGGCATGCCACGTTTGTTCCTTTTCTTGTATTTATGTTAGATTTAGCTGTCTTTTTGCTTCTTTTGTTAATTTGAGCTCATTTAATCCTGAAAATACAAAAGGAAGACAAAAGAACACTTTTTCCAACATTAGTACTAAAAAAGGGTTAGTTTTATGCCACAATTGATGTAATTTATATGTTGCATTTTGTGCACATCAAATACCCCCACACTTGAATCTTTGTTTGTCCTCAATCAAAACTCTTTATAATGTGGCTTTACACTCCCAAATGGAATGGGTAGAAGAGAAGGTTTTTGGGCTTGTCATAGAGTGTCAGGATTTCCAAGATTCTTTATAAAGTTTTATTTTTATTTATTTACTATCCTATTTGTCATGATTTATTTAAAACTTTTTCATAAGATAAATTACTTATTAGGGCATAACATGCCTTTTTAAAATTTTATTTATATACAAGTTCACATACCTCACGGGGAATCACTCAACACTCGGCCGAAGATGTATTTTAGTGAATCACTCGAGAGCGGCATGGAACTTACTCCTACCATAGGCTTGCCAAGCAATCAATTCTCCTCCTTTTTAACTATAAACCTTTGTAAATATCAAGAGGACTTTTGGGGTGAAGGGTTAGGCTTGGGTTAAAGGTAGGTGGTTGGGTTAGTGGTTAGTAGAAAAGGGTGAAAAAGCGTAAAAAGCGTCAGTTTTCGCAAGACTTTATTTTTGCAAATTTTTATTTGGATGAAGCCATTATTCAAACAAAGTTATTTTTGATGAACTTGTTTGTTTATTTCTTTTGCTTCATCATTAACATATTTGTTTTTGAAGAATCATACGAAAAACCGAGCTTGTTACTAAAACAAAGGGTTAGAAATAAAAAAAAGGTTTTAGTGGGTGAAAGGGTGTTTGGTTTGGGTTAAGAAATGAAAAGGTTTAGGCTCAAAGGGGTTAACTAAGGGGATTTTGGGTAGGTGGTAAAAAAAAATGAAAAATAATGGTGTAGAAATAAAAAGGGTTAGTCCTAATGCCTCCATCATTTACTTACTCGGGTTTAAGTTGGTAAGGCCGGGAATTTATCGTCGTGGCAAGTTCTAGAGTTGTAAGAACCAAGCGGTTATTCACACAAGAAACGAAAAATGAGCATTTATTTTAAAGATATGTATTTGTATGCTCAATAAAGGCTTAAAACTCACTTTTGTGGGAATAGGGTTTTTATGTGATCAAGTATATACAATCAAATTTTAACTAAGCTTGTCATGCCGTTTCATAATTTTCTTATGTTGGTTCTTTTTATCACGACGCTATCGGTTGTAAATTTGTAAAAATATAACCTTTATAGAATTTGAAATTCCCAAATTAAACCTTGACAAGTAAAAAAAATGAAAATTTTTGAAAAAAATTTGGGGTGATTAGCGGATCCAATAGAGTTTTGTGTAAGGCTTGTAATTAGGACTTGCAAGATTCAAAGTTTTAGCATCCCCCCCCCCCACACTTAAATTACACATTGTCCTCAATGTGTCCCAAAAATAAGTTTTTAGGCTGATTGAATGTGTAAAAAGGTGTGAAAAAGCAAAATTTTATGTTACTGGGCGTCTGGACACGGCCCCGTGTTCAGGTGCCTGTAACAAAAAGTTGTAAAAAGAAACAGAAGCCAGGACACGAGGGCGTGTTGGGTGAACACGGCCCGTGTCCAGTTTACCTGAACTGGGCATTTTCTGCAGACTGTGCAGCACGGGGCCATGTTGGGCGGGCAAGGCCCGTACTGAACTTGCTGTAATGAAGAAGATTTATCGGATGGCCCTGTTTTCGTGCATGGGGTGCTGGTCCAAGTTTCCCTTGTTATCCTTCACCATCCCGAGTGTGTTTTATTCCTGAAAATTAAAACTAAACTAGAAAACATAAAAATTAATCTAAACTAAACTAAGGATAGTTCTGCGGAATGCCTCCGTGGTGCGCCACGTTTATAAGGGTCATTGGCTAGACCCAAAACCTGGTCATATGTTACCCAAGTGGGATGTTTTGCATCCCATGCTACACTGTCGGAGTGTCACACCCCGAAATTATCAGAGCATTGGCGTGACTGGACTGGTATCTTCATTGCACAGCGGAAGCAAATAAGCTAAGTCTTTTAGAAAATGAACGCCACTAAGTACTCGACTCCACATGGTTCTCCTATTCCAACCGTTCCTTAACTTCGAAATGTAACCTGAGAAAGAAACATGCGAAAAATCAACATAAAGTTGAGCGAGTTCATAGTTTGTTTGTAAAAGATTTGAAATAAATCTTTTTGAATAACCGGTTTTTGAAGTATTGTTGAGAAAATGAATTTAAAATCATTTTCTTGTCACGTTGTATGGAAACTTTGTATGAAAACATGGTATGTATCTTGTATAAATCAAGTATTTCTGTATGTATCTTGTATAAATCAAGTATTCTTGTATGTATCATGTTTTCTTGTATAAATCAAGTATTCTTGTGAAATAACGTATTCTTGTAAAATAAAGTATTCTTGTGTACGAACCTCGTACAAATAAGGTATTCTTGTGTAAATAAAGTATTCTTGTATAAATAAAGTATTCTTGTATAAATAAAGTATTCTTGTGGTATGAACCATAATGTATTCTTGTATGTATCAGGGTTGTTAATGGGTTGCAAGGCCATTAACATGTGACACGACATAGGAAGTCACCAAACCATAGGCATTTTTCTAGTTATCGATTCACGGCGGAGACACAAAAACACTGCTCGGTACTAGTTATCACCAAGAGTGGGGCTGCCCGGTCACCCGTTAGATCTAACCTTTTGTTTTGCGGTCTAAGTATGTACACGATTAATGGTGCTTATGGTACCCTATTCGTGACACGATTTCTCGTATCATTCCTCAAAACGCATCATACTTGGTACTAGTGATCACCAAGAGTGCTTCTTGTTTATGTATTCATCATATCAAGTATCAATTCTCGTTTATTATATCAAGTATCAATTCTCGTTTATTATATCAAGTATCAATTCTCGTTTATTATATCAAGCATCAATTCTCAGTTCTTGTATCCATTATATCAAGTATTTCTGTAGTTTAGAAAACTAGAATTCGTGTGTATGCACATTTCGAAAAATACGCTTGTTTGAAAAAAACCGGTATAAACATAAGCTTTTCGTAAACCATTTGTGTCAGTTAAAACTTGCTTGTAAAATGGTTTAGGAATATGTAATTCTTGTTTATTGAAACCCTTGTATGCTTTGCAAAAAGTGCATGTCTTTCCACCCCGAAAACATTTATAAAAATGTAAAACCGTAAAAAGGTGGGGTTATGAACTCACCTGAATTGCCTTGTGCAAAGCTAGCTAATTACGACTTCGTGATGTCATTTCCAAGACTTGACTTGCTAGCGTACGTTCTACAATATTCCTAACACGGAATATCTTATAAGTTTCTAATAAAAAACGGTAACTACACTACGTGTCACCGAGCTCTACCGAATCGTTGGCCGAACGATTCGACGGTAGTTATTAACTTGAAGGAAACGAGGAAGTTATACTCGTTAAGTTTCGCTTATTGTAGGTGATAATTTAATAAGTCTTGGAAAGACTTGGTTCTTGAGAGATTTTAAAAATAAATAAATATTTACATAAAAATATATAAATATATCGTCATCATTGTGTTAGTCGTCTTGAGAAGTCGTATGTGTATGTTACGAGTGTTTTATGAAAAGAATATATAATAAACTCGTATTATATATCGTATGCCATTGAGGCGTTTGAAATAAATATAAATGTTATATTTATTTATAAAACAATCGTTGAGTTGTTGTGTTTGAAAACAAATATATAACTATATTTATTTTACAAAAGAACCGTTGTGTTTGTTTGGTTGTTAAAATAAATATACAACATATTTATTTTTATAGAAAGAAGTCGTATTTATAAAACGCCGTTGAAAGTAATCGTATATTTGTATCTGTTTTTCTAAAAGATTATTTGTATCCGATGGTTTTGGTTTATAATAAGACACGTTATCTTTACGGATTTTCTCGAAAATCGGGCAGAGTTTCCTCTGTTTTTGGACGGCCCCGACAACTAAAGTGTCGTTATATTTCAAAGTTCAACCAATAATCAATCATTAGTATATAAAATAAAAACGGCAAGGTTTAAGATTACACTAATTCAATTTGGTTCGAGCTCGTTCACGTGAGACGTTAAAACTATATAATACGAAATAAATCTCGTCATTAATAATCTTTACCAAGTCTTTCGCGTCGCTTTCGTTGACTGAGTTGACCGATTCAACTGAGATGACTCGGGTTGACCGAGTTGACTCGGTTTGACCGTGAAACTGAGCTTGTCTGCTGCTGACCGGGTTTGACCGAACCCGAACCGATCTGTTGACTGAGTTGACTCAGTTGACTCGCTGAGTCGACTCGGTTTAACCGATTGTGCCTCGACCCGAACCGTTGACCGAACCGAGAGTCCGAACCACACTTGAATCTGCTGAATAATACTCGCACTGCGGCTGAATCTGACCGAGTGGACTCGTGATTTGTCCACTGTTGCCCCGAGTCGCCACAGACAGCCACCACTACTGTCGTTAGTCCCCACCTTCATAATCTAACATGATTTCCAGCAACAAAATCCATCATCATCATTTGATAGCAAGAAACAGTTGAAGGGAAGGACTTACCAAAGAAACTCGCCGGATAAGGACAAGGACCGCCGGTCTGAGACACCGACCACCGGTCCGAGTCTCTGACCGCCGCACACGGCGGTTCTGCATCCTAATCTGCCATCTCTCTCTCCCGTCCTTGTCTCTTTCATCGCCTCTCTCTCTCTCTCCGCTTCTGTCCGCAGTCGTCGCTCACCACCACCGCACGGTGGTGGTGGTAGTCATTTCTGTCGTCGAGGGGGGGGGGGTGCTTGTCGCCGGTAGAAAAACAAAGGAGGGAAAGAAGCAGGTTGGTGGTCGGGTGTGGTGGCGTATCCGGAGAAGAAAGGGCCGGAGATGCAGCGACGGTGGGTCACCGGTCACCACCGGTGGTCCCGACGGTCTTCAGGGAACAGAGAGGGTGTTTGGTTTGGTATTTTGTCATGTGAAGATGAATGGATCTCTGTGTTTGTTTGTTTGAGTATAATAGAGAGAGAGAGGGTTAGAGGGGTTTTTCTTTGTGTGCAGAAGATTATGAAGAGGATGTAGGTTTCTTTGTGTATTTATAGAGGTGTTTGAGATCTTTGAAGATCTTGTGTGTTTCAAACTTTTGAGACAAAAAATCTTTTTAGAGATTTAGTATAGATTTGTTAAGATCTTATAAGATTTTCAAGAGATCTTGTGTAGATTTTAGTAAGATTTAATATATTAGGTGTAGGTTTAGGCTTGTGGGTTTTGGGCTTTGGCCCAGGGCCCACATGCCCATCTCATGTGTAAGTGGCCCGTAATTCCTATGAGACCCGATACCGCGACCCAAACTCCATAAGCATAAAATATCCATGTAACATCCATATTTGTCGGCGTCGTCAGTATTTCATACGGTTTCAGTTTATTGTCGTTTAATTTCCAACAGTATCTCCGCAGATCGTCACACGCGCACTGTAGAACTGCATAAGCGTTCCTAAGCTTACTGAGGCCCTAATTAAGTTAATTTGCGTCGTAAACACTATTTAATGTCGCGTAAATCGCCTGTTAATCACGTACTTAAGGGCGTAAACTACCGGTTGTCACATTCTCCCCCTGTTAATAAAATTTCGTCCTCGAAATTTAGACTACGTCAACTCCTTAGAGTTACGCTATGCGTAAGTAAATACGAATAATGTCAAAGGAAACGAGATATACTGATACAGTCACCAGTGTGACCAAGTTAACAGGGGTCCAATAAAAGATGAATTTCAACCAATAGAATTCCAAGTGGACGTTTACAATATGCAAATGAATGTTAGAAACAATAACATTTGCTAAGAGAAGCTTAGAATCAACAAGCCCAAACGAAATAGTTTTGCATGAAACGCTCGATCATGATCAGCCCAAGCTGCAAGTTCTACCGACGCCACAAGGTGTCGTAGTGATAAAAAATAATTCAATAATAGTGGTGATCAAACAAGTATCACCTGTGTTTGAAGTCAAATGAAAAAGCGATAATGAATCGAAGCGGATTTAATCTAAATCAATAAATAGGTAATTAAATCCGTGCATGAGATTAGCGCAAGCTTCAATTTAGTGAAACGCCACCACAAGGTGTCGAAGTTAACAAACGACTTAATGGAGTCGTAGACCAAACAAATCTACTCTGACTCGAAACAAATGAAACACTTGTTAATACGAATTTGAATATGATGCTTTCAATACATCATATGGTGTGTTGAATTGAATATGCGTAATGAACAAGTTTCAAGCAATTGAATCTTGGTTTCGGCGCAAGCCGACAAAAAGTACATGTATTGACAAGATAACTTTCGGCATGGTCACAACGAAAAACCATGTATGTGACTTGAAAAGAAAAGAAATTTCAAGAAAATGTGTTGACTTGATAACAAAGGAGCCAGCAATTACAATAATGCAGGTCATTTGAATCACAAATCAATAATTAGATTTAGCGAAATAATATTTGAACTTTAATGAAGCGCTTTATTCGAAACGAAACCACATGCGTAACAACCAATGCATGCGTAGTATATGAATTTTTTTCAAGAAATGAAGCAAATGACTATTCGCTATACTGAAAGAAATGATTGTGACACAGTGACCATTAAGAGGAGTAGAGATACGAAAATCTACTCAGTAAATATGAAATTCGAAATTTCAATAAAAGAAATTTAAGGACTTTACCTGGGGTTGCATGTGATAACCGGTTGTTAGGTAACATTACCATGGAATGTCGAACATTGCGTATTCGTCGTTATTGAGAAAGGGGAGTTGCGGAGACATACGTCTTCTCCTGGCGTGATTTATGTCGTTGCAGGACCGCGTGACAAATTGTCGAATCCTGCTCGGTAGTTCCCCTGTTGATGGAATCTAGCGTCGTCGTTAAATCGTGCAACTGTGTCTTCTCAAAGACCTGGCCTCGTAAGTCGTGTGATGCACCCGAGATCCGCTGACGTATAGTTTGAGCTTCGTGTACTCTTGCACGCCCGTGCTTCATTTTGCGTAGGTTACCTGCTCGGTTACTTAAAATAGCATGGACGGCATAATAATGGCGTTTTTCCGAGTTAATAAACGTGGTACCTTCGTGACGACCTTTAATGAACTTAGACATAAGTTTCCGAAGGTCTTAAATGCATGTTTCCTAAACTCTCAGAGTTTTGTGTACTGTATGTAATTGTTTTGTGTATCGTGTGTAAAACACCACTTTAGCGTCTGTTTGAAAACATAATTTTGACTGTTCGCTTTTCGGCAACGGTTGGAGACCATATTCGAGTACTAGGCGTTCTGTATGTATTCAGGTTTTAATATTCTAAGTTCCCAGAGGAAAGTGAGGTTAGAGCCTAGGTATCTCTACAGAAACCTAATTCGCTGTAACCTGTAGCTCTGATACCAATCTATCACACCCCGAAATTATCAGAGCATTGGCGTGACTGGACTGGTATCTTCATTGCACAGCGGAAGCAAATAAGCTAAGTCTTTTAGAAAATGAACGCCACTAAGTACTCGACTCCACATGGTTCTCCTATTCCAACCGTTCCTTAACTTCGAAATGTAACCTGAGAAAGAAACATGCGAAAAATCAACATAAAGTTGAGCGAGTTCATAGTTTGTTTGTAAAAGATTTGAAATAAATCTTTTTGAATAACCGGTTTTTGAAGTATTGTTGAGAAAACGAATTTAAAATCATTTTCTTGTCACGTTGTATGGAAATTTTGTATGAAAACATGGTATGTATCTTGTATAAATCAAGTATTTCTGTATGTATCTTGTATAAATCAAGTATTCTTGTATGTATCATGTTTTCTTGTATAAATCAAGTATTCTTGTGAAATAACGTATTCTTGTAAAATAAAGTATTCTTGTGTATGAACCTCGTACAAATAAGGTATTCTTGTGTAAATAAAGTATTCTTGTATAAATAAAGTATTCTTGTATAAATAAATTATTCTTGTGGTATGAACCATAATGTATTCTTGTATGTATCAGGGTTGTTAATGGGTTGCAAGGCCATTAACATGTGACACGGCATAGGAAGTCACCAAACCATAGGCATTTTTCTAGTTATCGATTCACGGCGGAGACACAAAAACACTGCTCGGTACTAGTTATCACCAAGAGTGGGGCTGCCCGGTCACCCGTTAGATCTAACCTTTTGTTTTGCGGTCTAAGTATGTACACGATTAATGGTGCTTATGGTACCCTATTCGTGACACGATTTCTCGTATCATTCCTCAAAACGCATCATACTTGGTACTAGTGATCACCAAGAGTGCTTCTTGTTTATGTATTCATCATATCAAGTATCAATTCTCGTTTATTATATCAAGTATCAATTCTCGTTTATTATATCAAGTATCAATTCTCGTTTATTATATCAAGTATCAATTCTCGTTTATTATATCAAGCATCAATTCTCAGTTCTTGTATCCATTATATCAAGTATTTCTGTAGTTTAGAAAACTAGAATTCGTGTGTATGCACATTTCGAAAAATACGCTTGTTTGAAAAAAACCGGTATAAACATAAGCTTTTCGTAAACCATTTGTGTCAGTTATAACTTGCTTGTAAAATGGTTTAGGAATATGTAATTCTTGTTTATTGAAACCCTTGTATGCTTTGCAAAAAGTGCATGTCTTTCCACCCCGAAAACATTTATAAAAATGTAAAACCGTAAAAAGGTGGGGTTATGAACTCACCTGAATTGCCTTGTGCAAAGCAAGCTAATTACGACTTCGTGATGTCGTTTCCAAGACTTGACTTGCTAGCGTACGTTCTACAATATTCCAAACACGGAATATCTTATAAGTTTCTAATAAAAAACGGTAACTACACTACGTGTCACCGAGCTCTACCAAATCGTTGGCCGAACGATTCGACGGTAGTTATTAACTTGAAGGAAACGAGGAAGTTATACTCGTTAAGTTTCGCTTATTGTAGGTGATAATTTAATAAGTCTTGGAAAGACTTGGTTCTTGAGAGATTTTAAAAATAAATAAATATTTATATAAAAATATATAAATATATCGTCATCATTGCGTTAGTCGTCTTGAGAAGTCGTATGTGTATGTCACGAGTGTTTTATGAAAAGAATATATAATAAACTCGTATTATATATCGTATGCCATTGAGGCGTTTGAAATAAATATAAATGTTATATTTATTTTATAAAACAATCGTCGAGTTGTTGTGTTTGAAAACAAATATATAACTATATTTATTTTACAAAAGAATCGTTATGTTTGTTTGGTTGTTAAAATAAATATACAACATATTTATTTTTTTAGAAAGAAGTCGTGTTTATAAAACGCCGTTGAAAGTAATCGTATATTTGTATCTGTTTTTCTAAAAGATTATTTGTATCCGATGGTTTTGGTTTATAATAAGACACGTTATCTTTACGGATTTTCTCGAAAAACGGGCAGAGTTTCCTCTGTTTTTGGACGGCCCCGACAATTAAAGTGTCGTTATATTTCAAAGTTCAACCAATAATCAATCATTAGTATATAAAATAAAAACGACAAGGTTTAAGATAACACTAATTCAATTTGGTTCGAGCTCGTTCACGTGAGACGTTAAAACTATATAAAACGAAATAAATCGCGTCATTAATAATCTTTACCAAGTCTTTCGCGTCGCTTTCGTTGACTGAGTTGACCGAGTCAACTGAGATGACTCGGGTTGACTCGGTTTGACCGCGAAACTGAGCTTGTCTGCTGCTGACCGGGTTTGACCGAACCCGAACCGATCTATTGACTGAGTTTACTCAGTTGACTCGCTGAGTCGACTCGGTTTAACCGATTCTGCCTCGACCCGAACCATTGACCGAACCGAGAGTCTGAACCACACTTGAATCTGCTGAATAATACTCGCACTGCGGCTGAATCTGACCGAGTGGACTCGTGATTTGTCCACTGTTGCCCCGAGTCGCCACAGACAGCCACCACTACTGTCGTTAGTCCCCACCTTCATAATCTAACATGATTTCCAGCAACAAAATCCATCATCATCATTTGATAGCATGAAACAGTTGAAGGGAAGGACTTACCGAAGAAACTCGCCGGATAAGGACAAGGACTGCCGGTCTGAGACGCCGACCACCGGTCCGAGTCTCCGACCGCCGCACACGGCGGTTCTGCCGCCTAATTCGCCATCTCTCTCTCCCGTCCTTGTCTCTTTCATCGCCTCTCTCTCTCTCTCTCCGCTTCTGTCCGCAGTCGTCGCTCACCACCACCGCATGGTGGTGGTGGTAGTCATTTCTGTCGTCGAGGGGGGGGGGTGCTTGTCGCCGGTAGAAAAACAAAGGAGGGAAAGAAGCAGGTTGGTGGTCCGGTGTGGTGGCGTATCCGGAGAAGAAAGGGCCAGAGATGCAGCGACTGTGGGTCACCGGTCACCACCGGTGGTCCCGACGGTCTTCAGGGAACAGAGAGGGTGTTTGGTTTGGTATTTTGTCATGTGAAGATGAATGGATCTATGTGTTTGTTTGTTTGAGTATAATAGAGAGAGAGGGTTAGAGGGGTTTTTCTTTGTGTGCAGAAGATTATGAAGAGGGTGTAGGTTTCTTTTTGTATTTATAGAGGTGTTTGAGATCTTTGAAGATCTTGTGTGTTTCAAACTTTTGAGACCAAAAATATTTTTAGAGATTTAGTATAGATTTGTTAAGATCTTATAGGATTTTCAAGAGATCTTGTGTACATCTTAGTAAGATTTAATATATTAGGTGTAGGTTTAGGCTTGTGGGTTTTGGGCTTGGGCCCAGGGCCCACAAGCCCATCTCATGTGTAAGTGGCCCGTAATTCCTACGAGACCCGATACCGTGACCCAAACTCCATAAGCATAAAATATCCATGTAACATCCATATTTGTCGGCGTTGTCAGTATTTCGTACGGTTTCAGTTTATTATCGTTTAATTTCCAACAGTATCTCCGCAGATCGTCACACGCGCATTGTAGAACTGCATAAGCGTTCCTAAGCTTACTGAGGCCCTAATTAAGTTAATTTGCATCCTAAACACTATTTAATGTCGCGTAAATCGCCTGTTAATCACGTACTTAAGGGCGTAAACTACCGGTTGTCACACGGAGAGCGTCATCCAAGCTTGAGTCTATGACCTTCATGTAGTTGACCGGATCTTCGTCTTCTACTCTTTTTCCGACTCCAAACTTCACTTCCTCGTCCCCAAACTTCAATGTTAGTGTTCCGTCATTCATGTCTACCACTGCTTGGGCAGTGGCTAGAAATGGCCTCCCTAGGATGAGAGGGACTTCGGTGTCTTCTTCCATGTCTAGTATGACAAAGTCGGCCGGGAAGACGAAATTGTCGACTTTGACCAATAGATTTTCAGCGACACCTTGTGGATATTTGACGGATCTGTCGGCAAGTTGTATGCTCATCTTTGTAGGGCTCGTTTTTCCTAGGCCGAGTCGTTTGAACATTGATGCGGGCATGAGGTTGATGATAGCCCCAAGATCGGCTAGTGCATTGCGAATGGGGGATTCCCCAATCGAGCAAGGAATCGTGAAGCTTCCAGGATCAATCCTTTTTTGTGGAAGTTTGTTGAGTAGTAAGGCGGAGCATTCTTCGCCTAAGTTAACTAATTGCAATGATTCAATTTTCCTTTTATGAGTGAGGAAGTCCCTCATAAATTTTGAATATTTTGGCATTTGGGTTAGGACTTCAATAAATGGAATATTAACATGCAATTGTTTTAGTAAATTTTCGAACTTTGCGAATTGCTCATCGGTCTTTTGACGGATTAACCGACCGGGGTATGGAACCGGAGGAGTCTTAGTAGGCTCTTGAACCGGTGAAGGAGCCTTCTCTTGTTGGGGCGCGGGTGGAGTTGTGGTTTGGCTAGATTGGCTTCTTTCAGTTGGTGGAAGTGGAGCCTCTTCGGGACCCACGGTACGGTTTCTCAATGTTATGAGATGTACTTGTGCCTTTGGGTTGGTCTCGGTATTACTTGGTAACACGCCTTGTGGTCTCTCGGAGAAATTTTGAGCTATTTGATTTAGTTGTTTTTCAATGTTTTGAATGCTAGCTTGTTGATTTCTAAAATTCGATTCCAATAGCTGAAATCGATCCGAGTTTTTTTTTTCGGAGTCGGAGACGAGGCGAGATACAGTATCTTCAAGCCTTTCTCGTCCACCTTGTTGTTAAGAAAAATTTTGTGGTTGTTGAAAGTTAGTTCATTGGTTTTGTTGGTTACTACTATTGCTGGGATCTCTCCAACCAAGGTTAGAGTGGTTACGCCATCCTTGGTTGTAGGTACCCGTTGGAGGACCCGACGGCCTAGGTCTATTATCAATGTAGTTTACCATTTCCGTTTGATCATCTAATTCTTTCATACAACTCCAATTTTCATGTGGCCCACCACACCCTTCACAAGCCATAACCGAGGCCGTTTTTGCCATTTCTAACTTTTTGATTTTTGAAGAAAGGGCCTCGATTTGGGCTTGTAAAGAGGTGCTTTCATCAACCTTATGGGCGCCCGGGGCAATAGATTTATTGCCTCGGGGAGTGTGCCATTAAAAATTGGCTTGAGCAATTTCCTCATTTTGATTATATATTTCATTTGGGCGACGATTACCTAAAAGTCCCCAGGAGCTAGAATCAAGTGTTTGTCTTGTGTGTGGCAACAACCCATTGTAGAAAGTGGATAGTTGTTGCCATACCGCAAGACCGTGATGAGGACACTTTCTTAGTAGCTCCTTGAACCTTTCCCAAGTTTCATATAAGGATTCCCCATCTTCTTGTGAATATGTATTAATTTCAGTCATTAATTTAGCCGTTTTAGCAGGAGGGAAATACTTATATAGAAACTTTTGGGCTAGTTCATCCCAGGTGTTTACCGAGCCAACTGGGAGGGTATTAAGCCAAGCCTTAGCTCGGTCTTTTAGTGAAAATGGAAACATCCGAAGGCGGATGGCGTCGTTTGATGCTCCATTGATCCGAAAGGTATAACATATTTCTAAGAAATTAGTAATATGTAGATGGGGATCCTCGTCCGCAAGCCCATGGAAGGTTGCGGAGTTTTGAAGCATTTGTATCAAATGTGGCCGAAGTTCGAAGTTATTGGCTTCGACATTCGGTGCATTGATAGTGGCGCCGAGATTACCTACAGTGGGTCGTAGGTAATCCATGAGGGTACGTTGGTCCGCCATTGGAAATGGGTCCCCCGAAACTTTCTCTTGGTTTTTAGCTTTAAGTCTTTTTCTGAGAAAGCGTTCGGGTTCTTCTAGAGGTTCTTTTATGTCTCTACTAGAACTGGAGCTCATACACTACGTAGAAAGTTCAGATGTGGCGCCTGGGTTCCTAGTCCTGCAATAAAAACAGAAAAGAACGTTGGTCAGAAAGTTCACCACGGCCCCGTGCTCAGATGAACACGGCCCGTGGTCGGAGATACAGTGATTGTTTTCCGGATCCCTGTTACTGAGAAGTTGGACACGGCCCCGTGTTGCACCGACACGGCCCCGTGCTCAGCTCTCTGTAACTCGAAAAATAAAAACTGCCAGTAACAACGCTGGGCACGACCCGTGTCCGACCAGGCACGGCCCGTGTTGAGCTCTGCAGGAACTGAAAAACTAAGAAAAATCCGAAAAAAATAGAAAAATAATAAAAACGATTAGGCCGTTGATTCCTAACTTTCTTAAAATCCTTGTGTCACCGGCAACGGCGCCAAACATCAAGTTTTTAGCGTGAGAGAGGAGGTGTAATAACACTAGAGGAGAGTTGATGCGTGTGAAGTGTGTATATAAGTTTAAGTATATTTTAAGTCCTTTTACACTTTTTAGCCAAGTTTTAAATTTATAAAACACGATATTTACTAACACTAAACACACATATGGGCAGGTGTACCCATCGTGAGCGTAGTATAGTGTTGGTAAGATACCGATGTCCTCCAAGGACACAAGAGCTTTTAGTACCGGTTTATCCTCAACGTCTAATCAAATCAAAAGTTAGAAAAAAGGTTTTAAACTAAGAAAAATAAAACTAACTAAAATGCTGAAAAATAAAATAAAAACAGATAGACAAGTTGAATCACTTGGCTCCGACTCGTGTATAGTGTAACCTTTGATTATTTCCGCACTTTTGCACTTTTTAAGAGATTATCTTAGTTATTGTATTAGGCCCCTCTTTTGAAGGTGACGTTACCCTCAACCCAGTAGTTTGATTCAGCAAGGATACAATCCTAAAGGGTCGGATTATTGAAAGATAATTAAGTAAGTTATTTATGCATATTATGGTAGGCCCCTCTTTTGAATGTGACGTTACCCTCGGCTAAGTAGTCTGAGTCAGCAGGGATACAGTCCTAAGTAGCCGGGTTAAAGTATTAATAGTAGCTTACATGCGAGGGGATCAAAGAGTTTGGACCCCGCCATCCAATACCGGTGGGTATTGAAGGAGGTCGTACTAAATTTGACCCAGGTCCTTGCAGGATCTATACACTGAACAAGGCAAGACTCTTACCAAACCGTTCCCTTAACCCCCGACCAGGTAGCCAACATACCTCCATATAGACCGTGGAGATATGAATGGTGAAAATCTTTTATTTTATATAGACAGTAAAATAATGCCAAGACACCACGGACAAACGATAAGGAAGAATCACCTTCAACATAAGAAACTAGTTATTAAAGTCATTAATACATAACCAAGTAAAAAGTGCGAAAAGATTAAAAATAAAAAGTATTACACTAGACACTTGTCTTCACCAAGTGATGTAAGAGACTTAGGCAAACATGGCCTTTGATTGTCAAGAACTCTTATGATCAATCTTGGATCCTGAGACGAGTCACACACTCTATGATGGACAATGGATGATGGTGGTGGATGATGGTGTTGTGATGGTGGTGGGTGGTGGGTGAAGTGTGAGAGAGGTGGTGTGCCAAGGGATGGTTTGCAAATGAGCCAAGCACCCCTATTTATAGCCTGAACAGTAGCTCGGGCACGGCCCCGTGTCCAGTGGGCACGGCCCCGTGTCCATCCTCTTCTCTGTCTTCATTAATTGCAGTTTGTCTGCATTAGTTGACCACGACCCCGTGTCCGCTGGGCACGCCCCCGTGTGCAGAAGCATATCTGTACTATCAAGATTTGCCTGGATTCTGCGAATCTTATAGTTGACCACGGCCCCGTGTCCGCTGAGCACGGCCCCGTGGTGGGCGATAGAAGCTTCTATAGCTTTGTCTTTTATGCTGGCACTTGGGCACACCCCCGTGTTCACTGAGCACGGGGCGTGTTCAGCCTTTTGTGCTCTTGTTTTGCTTGGGAAGATGCTGTCGGTGAGGTCGGGCATGCCACGTTTGTTCCTTTTCTTGTATTTATGTTAGATTTAGCTGTCTTTTTGCTTCTTTTGTTAATTTGAGCTCATTTAATCCTGAAAATACAAAAGGAAGACAAAAGCACACTTTTTCCAACATTAGTACTAAAAAGGGTTAGTTTTATGCCACAATTGATGTAATTTATATGTTGCATTTTGTGCACATCAAATACCCCCACACTTGAATCTTTGCTTCTCCTCAAGCAAAACTCTTTATAATGTGGCTTTACACTCCCAAATGGAATGGGTAGAAGAGAAGATTTTTGGGCTTGTCATAGAGTGTCGGGATTTCCAAGATTCTTTATTAAGTTTTATTTTTATTTATTTACAATCCTATTCGTCATGATTTATTTAAAACTATTCATAAGATAAATTACTTATTAGGGCATAACATGCCTTTTTAAAATTCTATTTATATACAAGTTCACATACCTCACGGGGAATCACTCAACACTCGGCCGAAGATGTATTTTAGTGAATCACTCGAGAGCGGCATGGAACTTACTCCTACCATAGGCTTGCCAAGCAATCAATCCTCCTCCTTTTTAACTATAAACCTTTGTAAATATCAAGAGGACTTTTGGGGTGAAGGGTTAGGCTTGGGTTAAAGGTAGGTGGTTGGGTTAGTGGTTAGTAGAAAAGGGTGAAAAAGCGTAAAAAGCGTCGGTTTTCGTAAGACTTTATTTTTGCAAATTTTTATTTGGATGAAGCTATTATTCAAACAAAGTTAGTTTTGATGAACTTGTTTGTTTATTTCTTTTGCTTCATCATCAACATATTTTTTTTTTGAAAAGTCATGCGAAAAACCGAGCTTGTTACTAAAACAAAGGGTTAGAAATAAAAAAGGTTTTGGTGGGTGAAAGGGTGTTTGGTTTGGGTTAAGAAATGAAAAGGTTTAGGCTCAAAGGGGGTTAACTAGGGGGATTTTGGGTAGGTGGTAAAAAAAAAAGAAAAATAATGGTGTAGAAATAAAAAGGGTTAGTCCTAATTCCTCCATCATTTATTTACTCGGGTTTAAGTTGGTAAGGACCGGGAATGTATCGTCGTGGCAAGTTCTAGAGTTGTAAGAACCAAGCGGCTATTCACACAAGAAACGAAAAATGAGCATTTAGTTTAAAGATATGTATTTGTATGCTCAATAAAGGCTCAAAACTCACTTTTGTGGGAATGGGTTTTTATGTGATCAAGTATATACAATCAAATTTTAACTAAGCTTGTCATGCCGTTTCATAATTTTCTTATGTTGGTTCTTTTTATCACGAAGCTATCGGTTGTAAATTTGTAAAAATTTGTGTAAGGCTTGTAATTAGGACTTGCAAGATTCAAAGTTTTAGCATCCCCCCCACACTTAAATTACACATTGTCCTCAATGTGTCCCAAAAATAAGTTTTTAGGTTGATTGAATGTGTAAAAAGGTGTGAAAAAGCAAAATTATATGTTACTGGGCGTCTGGACACGGCCCCGTGTCTGATAGACACGACCCCGTGTTCAGGTGCCAGTAACGAAAACTTACAGAAGTTGGACACGGGGGCGTGTCCATTGGGCACGACCCCATATCTGTTGAAAATCTGCAGAATTAAACAAACAGCAGGTCTGGGGAAGTGGGCACGGGGGCGTGTCGGCTGGACACGACCCCGTGTAGATAATCTGCAAAGTTGAAAAACAGGTTTCTGGCTCCGGTTTTCCTATCCCGGCTTTAGTAGCACTAATGTTTAGTGCTCTAAGCCTCGTATGTACCTGTTTTATCAATAAACACTACACCAAACCATAGCAAACATCCTAAATTACCAAGTTCAACATCCACATCACAAAGTTAAAAAGAAAAACAAATGCAGAAAGTAAAAAGAGTTAAAGGAAAGTAAATTATTCAACACACGGCACGCAGGCCGGAAATTGTTCAAGATAAAAAGGGGGTTAACCTGTGGGATCACCAACCAACCGCTTCTGTCTACGCTCCTCCCGCCTAGTCCATGTCCTCGTCCTCATCATCATCATCTCGTCCACCATGCCCCACAATGTACTCCCGGATATTCCCAATATCATCTTGGATATCGGATATGTTTCTCTCTATTGCTCCAACCCGGGCATACGTGTTGCTCGCCATGTTATAGGTGTTCCTGGTGCACATGAGGTTTTCCTGCAATAAATCATGTAAACTTTGGAAGTTAGGAAAACCACCTCCTTGTGAGGAAGACTGGCCCGGATCACCGTGTGGCTGGTACTGGTATTGATGATGCTGTGGAGCGTGAAGGACGAGTGCCTCTTGCAGGTTCCATGCATGCCCCTGCATCCTTTGGAAGCTAACCGTCCCTTCTTCAGCCTCATAGATCAAGCTCATGGAGCGGCAGATGTGTATGTCTACTCTTCCCGACAATGGGCTCCTCTCGAAGGACCTAGGTATGTTCACGAAGTGCTTGAAGAGACGGTGTATCCACCCCCCGAAGAAGATAGGGGTTGGTGAAGTAGTAAGCCGGTTCAAATGCATGTTACGGAGCAGGAGGTATGGAACATCTAGGTGTCTGCGGTTATGGATGCAATGAAGGACCACCAAATCTCTCAACCCAACAACGCCACTGCTATATTGCCTTTGGCTAAGAGAGTAATCTAGGACCCTATGGATGTAACGGTAAAGTGGGTCCCTCAGCTTAGTGCTCTTAGTGCTGCTCGGGTTGTAGTGCCCTTCTCCAATTTGAGCCCAAGCGACTTGGCGCTCGTTTTCATCCAAATCTTGTACCCCTCCGGTGTTTTCTTCATTACCCGCATCTTCCTCCGCATACAACCCAACTATCGACCCAAACTGTGCCATCGGAATCGAGTACCTAGTTCCACCACATCGGAATGCTACCCTGTTAGTGCATTCATCTGTCGACTTCGTCTTATATCAAGTCTCAGGTTCGTTGCGAAGTTGATCAAGTATGATGTCATCATGTTTAAAGATGACATCACATATATGACATCATTGATGACATCACATACATGGCATCATCACATATTAGAATGCATATAGGATCAGAATGTTTGGCTTTCGCTTGAAGACAAAATAGTTTGGTAGGTTTCGCTTGAAATGTTTATGTGGGTTTCGCTTGACTTGTCTTCAAGCGAAACCTGATACACTATAAATAGGGTGTTGGTCATTTCATTTGTAACAGTTGTCAGAGAGTGATACCGAGGTGCTGCCGGTTTTCCTTTCGATTGTAAACATTGTTATATCAATACACAAGAGGATTAAAGTGATAAACAAGCTGTTTCATCGTTAGTTTCTTATTTTCCGCATCTGAAACTGATAAAATCTCTTCTGATCGACTCGTTTGGGTCACAAAACGATCCTACAAGAGGTATCAGAGCTCAGGAGGAAGAGATTTCGCAAAAACAGCTAGTTTTCATCACTTTTTCTGTTTCTACACCATTCTTTCTCAAAAATTAAAATTTTTCACGGATAAAATCGGCTCAAATTTTCATATAGTGTGCGTAAACATGTATTAACAAATCCTGTAAAGTTTCAGATCGAAAATCGACTTAAAAACGGGTTAAAATCATCTGCTCGCTTGAAATTCGTTCGATATTTGCTGACACCATCAACGTTTCGCTTGAAATTTGGTGTTGTTTGAAGCGAAACACCGACTTTTGCTTGAGATTGACCTGTTTCGCTTGAGTTTATATTGGGAGTCTCGCTTGAAACGACACACTGCTTAGAAAGTTCATCGATCTATGTGACACATTTAACAAGGATTATCAGCTAGTTGGTAAATGATATCATGTGTTTTGGAAAAGTCTACATATGTGAACGGTCCAATCAAAATTGATTAATATCAAAGTTGTCGGCTATTAAGTCTAGTTACAAAGTCTCGAGATTTATAGAATCAGTTTGCACATGAATATATAAATCATTTTGACAGATTCCATGTGACTCCAAATATCGGCCCAATGAGATGCTTCTTATGTCAGAGATGAATGTGACTGTTGATTTGTTCAAAGTATCGATTAAATCAATTAAGTAAACAATTGAAGTGGTCGACTCAATCTTGATAAGTGAACTATTTGCATGTGAATTTTTGTGTGAAATCTTGTCGGTTCTTTTATAAAAAAGACATATTGATTGTTGGGAAGGTGCACACCTAAAGAATATTGTCAGTTCATAAGTTTCTAGGTCTTGAAAATTGATATCATTGCATGTGAAAATGTTGGGAGAATTTGTTTGATAGTTATCAACCCATGTGTGCAAAATTAATAGCAGCCAAATTGATTGAAAATTGTTTGTGTTGTGATGTTGTCGGTACAAGAATTGATTATAATAGCACAATTAGATTGAATATATTTGGTGTTCAAAGTTTATTCGAGGTGAGCAGATTTGATAAGTGTTTGTCAACAAGTGGTAAATAGGTCATCAGGTCGTTTGTTACAAATTCGGTTCACGTGGAAATAAGGCCAGGTCGCACAAGTTAGTTCCAGTTCGTACGGTTTGGAGTTTAAAGTTGTCAAAGGTTCATTTGGTCGTTTGAAAGTCCATCAGTTCACAAGTAGTGAGTCAGTTCGTATTGATCCGGGTCATAGCAGTCCGCATAGTGTGTCAACATTCAGTCTGCACAGAATATCCAGTAGTCTGAATATCAGTTCGTTTCAGTTAACTTGATAAGTGTTTAAGTTGATCGTTTGTTTGTTTGTTTCAGGTGTTTTACGAGTTGAACTAGTTCGTTTGAAAGCTTGTTCGAGAAATTCTTCGATACCGAAACATGGATTCTGAATTCTACAACGCATTTGCTTCAACACCGACTACTCCGACTGACATTGCTAAGAACATGAACATGGAGAATGAAACCGGAACAATGCAAAAACCACCGAAACTTATGGGAATTGAAGACTATCATGGATGGAAGAAACGTTTTGAGAATTGGGTTCAGGCGAATCATCTAAAAGCTTGGGAGAGCATCGAAACTGAATATGAGAGGCCAAAGAATTCAGCGGGAGTCGATAAAATCATTTCAGAATTCACAGAGCAAGAAAGAGATAGTTATAAAGGAGAGAAAATGATGATCAATCTGTTACAACAAGCAGTAAAGGAGGATATATTTGTGTTGCTTCAACATGATGAAAATGTTTATTCTATCTGGGAAGCTCTTAAAAAGAAATTCGAAGGAAGTACTAAGATGCTTCAGAGTAAAGCAACATTACTGAAAAAGGAGTTTGAACTATTTGCATGCATGCCTGGTGAAACAACAAAGAGTCTTATTGAAAGATATTGTCATCTTGTACGCACCATGTCACAGTTGAAGATTACAAAAACTCCAGCAGAATGGGTTGAAAAGCTTGCTGACGCGTTACCGCAAAAGGAATGGGGTACATATCTGATGATATTGAAGAATTCTGGACAGTTTAGAAGGTTATCGATTGCACAGTTTATAGAGAAGTTGGAGGCACAGGATCTGGAGCAGCAGAAAATTGCTAGAATGAACAGTTCTACTCATCAACAAGATATTAAATTGTACTATAAAGGAAATGTTCAAACTGCAGAAGCTAGTCCAAAGATACAAACTGCATTTAGTGCTGGAAATCAATCTACACCAAGCAGTCAAGGATCAGTCAATACTAGTGGGTTTTCAACGGTGAATCCTCCAAGTGTTCAAAGTTCATCTGCTGGAAATGGGCATTTAATTCAGTGTAATGTAGCTCTACATCTTCAAAATGGTCAAAATTATTCTGAAGAAGTTGTAAAGCATCATATGGGATTATAGGTCACTGCATTAGAGTCTTATGAAGGGTTGATTGCTGGAAGAATTGGTAATCCGATGCTCACAAAGGAAGATTATGACCAAATCGATGCAGAGGAGCTGGAACTGATGGATATTAAATGGGCCTTAGCTAGTGTTTTAAGGAGAGCAGAAAAATTTAGATTGGTTACAGGAAGAAATGATTTCTTGGATGCAAACCTTTCTAATCTAGGTTTTGATAAATCTAAAGTTGTCTGTTTTCGTTGCAGGGAGAAAGGCCACTTTAAAAGAGAGTGCAAGAATCAGGAGCCGAGAGGAGCAAAGGAGTCGTCTGGGAAAGATGATTATTATAGGAAATCTATTTATCAACAAATTACTCATCTACCACATCAACAAAAAGATCCACAAACGGCACATGGAAGAATGATCGAAGATGCAAACAAAAAGGCTTACTATGGCATCATGGATCAAGATGACGAGAAAGTGGCTGATGGTTTTAGCTGGGACAAGTACATTCCAGCTGATTCTAATGTTAAAGCTTTTATTGCACATATTGTTCAAAAGCCAGAAATGTTGAAGGAATGGATGGAAGTGTTATCTGATGAAGAGAAAAATGAAGATGAAAGATCTGTTTCATCTGAAAACAGTTCATCAGAAACAAGTGATAGTGATGAAGAAATGGAACAGATAAATTTGGGAAAAACTCATTTATCTTCTGACAGTTTTGAATTTTATTTTGCAGAAAAATTGAAGAAACTGAAAGAAAGGAAAGCTGCAAAAGATTTAAAAGAAGTCAAAGTGATTGAGAGGATTGTGGAAGTTGAAAAGATAGTTGAAGTCGAGAAGATCGTGGAAATCACAAAACCTTGTCTTACATGTTTAGAGTCTTGTAAACAATGTATAGAGAAAGATGAGAGGTTTAGTGAGTTAGAAAAGTTGAAAGAAAAGTTGTTGTTTGATGTAAAAAAATTGAAACAGTCATATGATGTATTGAACAGAACTGTGAATAGTCTGGAAAAGACTAACTCTGAAAGAGAGAAAGCTTTGAAGATGTTGAATGCTACCATGATGACAAAGCAGAAAGAGATCAACTTGTACATAGAAGAATGTGCAAAGTGGAAGAAAGAGTTGGATAGTGAAGCAACTGAAAATGAAAGAATCAGAAGATTGCTACAAAGTTACAAAGGTTGTGACTACATAATTGATAGAATTTATCCAACGGTTGAAGGATTTGAAGCGTTTCAAGGTGAAGAAACAAAGCCAAAGAAGAAAAATGATACTGGTAAGAAACAGGGTGTCTGTTATAATAAGTGTCTGCCTCCAATTTGGGAAGGGTACTCGTCTAGAAAACCTAACGAGGAAGAACTAAAATAGGCAGTCAATATTAAGTTAGAATCCGAGATAACCGATGTTTTACCGGACAATATTGATGTCACGTTCACAGCGTCCGATACAGATCATGAGTCAGAACTGATAAAAAGAGTGGTTGATCAGGTGTTGGATAAGGATGAGGAGTCAGAGTCAAAATCCGAGTCCGAAAGTTCGTGTCAGTCAGTCGGGAGTTCGAGTTCGTCCGAAAAGAGTTCAAAATCGTCGGGAAAAAGGGTTTATAGTAAAGAATTTTTGTTGTCAAAATCTAATTTGAATGATGAAACATTTGAAGTTGTATATACTTTGAATGATTCTGACAAATTATATTTTGATAAAGAGTTTCCAATAAGAGGTGTTAAACCAGAAATGATCAAAAAGGTTTTCAAACTAACAGAAATTAATATTTCTGAAATAAAAGATGAAAATCTTAATGTAAAACCTAAACCATACACTTCAAGAGTACAACAACGTTTGAACAAGAAAAAGGGTTACAATTTTGGTTCTGGTTTTCAAAAGAAACCAAACCACAATCGTAGCTACAAAAAGAAAGGACTTGGTTTTATTCCACCTGAAAACTATAAAAATGAAAAATATGTTCGAGATTATAAATCAAAAATGACATATGTTGCAGGAACTAGCCATGAAGAGGAAGCAAAGAGCTCATTCTGGAAACAGTCAAACCAGGAGTTTCTTGCCGAGAAGAGAAAGAATGAAGCTTATGTGAAGAAAGAGACAAGAACCTGTTTCCGATGCAATGAAGTTGGTCATATTGCATGGAACTGTCCTCAAGCAACAAAAACACAACAGGGAGTCTCAGAAAAACTTAAAGAAGTAGTTGTTGACAAAACTGAACCACCAACTGAAAGATTTAAAGTGTTTAAGAATTCAACATATGAGGTTGGTGAGTGTTCGAAAAGGTTTTACAAGAAGAGGGGAAACCTTGACAACCAAGCTTGGGTTGTTAAGAAATCAGAGGTAAAATCTGGAAATGAATCTGATTCCACAAAGTCAGAGGAGCCACAAGTTGTTAAAAAGAGTGAAAACTCAGTTCCTTCAATGGATGATGAGAACTTTCCATCATTGAGGACTGAAAATTTTAAAAGGAAAACTGGAAAGTCTGAGATCTCAAATCAGGGTTATTCTGAGAAGGATAACTTTGATGTTGAGAAAGCGTTTAATGGGAAAGTGAAGAAAATTTTCGGAAAAATGGTTGAAGGGAAAGTAAAAGGGGTAAAGGAGTTTTATGCTAAAAAGAAAGCAACTTACACTCCAACTGTTTCTGAATTGAAAACACCCAAGGCTGGTCAGGCTTGGGTGGATATTTTCTTTCATTAAAAAACCTGAATTGTCGGAGATCCCAAGTTTGTAATCGTGGATCAGGAATCGGCATCTTTCTTAAAAATTGATTGTGTAATTAAATCTTAAAGTTTGTTAAATTTTACAGATTGTGAATTGCCGGAGCTTCCAGGTTGGTAAGTGTGAAGCAGGAATCGGCATCCTGATTGGTAAAATGTTTTGTGTAGATGTTTTATTCCTACATGTGATTAATTGTTTTGGATATACTTACAAGTGGTAAGAGGTTATTCTGACAAAGTGATTACTCAAGGTCATTAGTTTGAACTTGATGTAATCCTGATACAAGAGATTAAATGGACAATATGATGAACCAAACCCCTAATTGTACAAGTGGTTAAACAAAACTTATTTTCCGGAAAAATCATTTTGGTTAAAACAAACTTAAGTGTTTTGAAATCATAATGAGAAAATAGTTTTGTGAAAGGGGGAGTTCTGATTGTTTATGCCAAGTGGATGGCGAATTGAAGCGATTCGATATCGGTTGTCAACTTTATTGTATAGTTTGATTTCAAATTTCCTAAAATGTGTTTGCATTTTAGGGGGAGTAGAAAGTTTCAGAAAATCCAAAAACATTTGAAAATTTGAAAAAGACAAAAACATGATAAAAAACAAAAATGAGTTTTGGTGTCAAAGAAGAGGAAATGATAGTACATCAGTAGACAGTCACAGTATGCTAAAGATATGTAATGTTTAAATAGCATTAAACAGTCTCACTGATGATATGCCGATAGGTTTTCATACATTTAGTAAACTTTTTCGGGATATAAACATAAATTCAAACTTGCTTATTTCGTGGGGAACACTGCTTGGATATATAGGTAACCCCTGAAATCTCGTTTGAAAGGTCCCTCTTTCTGAGATACTAGGTCTTTATGCTCAGTGATATCTGGGGTATTATCCCGGGACTTCTGATTTTGCGGAAGCAATGGCCTAGTCCTCGGAGAATACTTTTTGCTTGCTTGAAATATAGCGCAGCCCTCAGCAAATTGATGAAACAATAAAATTGATAGTCATTGTTGTTGTAATCAAAAGATCCTCTAAAGGGGACACACCAAAAGTCGAAGCCGTCATCTCTCTGCGTATCGAAAGATCGACCTGAGCTCTCACGGCCCTCGCAATTTAACCCCTTACAGATATCATCTGTGGTATACTCACCTGTAAGACTGAATATTGGGATCTGGATACGGGAGTATATTCAAGAGGTGGGACACATGAATGAGTTTAAGTTCTTAATACACCTAACTCATATCCTGAATTAGTTGAAATTTGTGTGAGAATTTAAGTGGATCAGTATATCGGCAATCTAAGTGAATTGTTTAATTCTTAATGTGTAACTAAGCTCAATGGTACTTGTGACTTGTCAAAAACTGATATGATCCTCTTGCACAAACTCACAAAAATAGTGTCTGTAAATATTTCTTTACTGAATTTCTTTATATTCAAAAATCCAAAAAGATTTTCAGTGTGTTTTAGCATAAATTTTTGAAAAATTCAAAAAGATTTTCGACAACTGGTGTTGAAGAGCTAATTTTCAAAATTCCGAGTGCTAGACATGATGAATAAATGGTTTGGGAGAGTGTGTTGTTTTGAAAGTAAAAACGATATTTCTTCAAGTGGTTCATCATTGTAAAATTATTCTTTGATTGTATAATTCCTGCAAGTGGATCATTAGATGGTGAGATTATTTTTACTAGTTATCATCAGAAAATTTATTTTTGGGTAGAGAATGTGCAGGTTATTTGAATGATAGAAAGCCAGGTTCCGATACCTGAGGAATGTGTGATTTCAACACGCCAGACTGCGATCCCAGCATATTGAAAGGGGGAGTCTGAAGACATTCGAGTAAAGATTGTTCATGGGAAGTCTGCTGGTGAGAGAAAGAGAGAAGATTTGAGGATTCTTACAGCGTCAGACATTTCAAAGAGTTCGAGAAGACTGATAAAGACTGAAGATGCGAAGACTCGACACTTAAGACTCGTCAACATCTGAGGGGGAGTCTGTTAGTGCATTCATCTGTCGACTTCGTCTTATATCAAGTCTCGGGTTCGTTGCAAAGTTGATCAAGTATGATGTCATCATGTTTAAAGATGACATCACATATATGACATCATTGATTACATCATACATGACATCATCACATATTAGAATGCATATAGGATCAGAATGTTTGGCTTTCGCTTGAAGACAAAATAGTTTGGTAGGTTTCGCTTGAAATGTTTATGTGGGTTTCGCTTGACTTGTCTTCAAGCGAAACCTGATACACTATAAATAGGGTGTTGGTCATTTCATTTGTAACAGTTGTCAGAGAGTGATACCGAGGTGCTGCCGGTTTTCCCTTCGATTGTAAACATTGTTATATCAATACACAAGAGGATTAAAGTGATAAACAAGCTGTTTCATCGTTAGTTTCTTATTTTCCGCATTTGAAACTGATAAAATCTCTTCTGATCGACTCGTTTGGGTCACAAAACGATCCTACATACCCCATCATTGTCAAATGGGTCGCACCTTGAATTGAACGTGAAGGTGCTATAGAATTCCATAGTGCACTCATAGACTGAGCGAAGTCGAGTGGTTAGGGCGATTCTTAGTGGGCCGGTAACGAGGTTGTTAAACCGGTCAAGTTGGTTCACCATTGCTAACAGATCCATGCATGCTTGTCTTGGGTATTCTTCCGGTCTTGTTTGAAGTACTTCGTATCTTGCCCTAGCATCGAGCTCATTTGCGTTGAACCTCGTGAATTTCCTCGACATCTGAAAGAATACACCAAAAGTTTGCATGAAATAGTGGAATTTCAGACAAAACTGCAAACAGTGAGCTGGACACGGCCCCGTGTTCAGCGGACACGACCCCGTGTCCAGGCGTCTGTTACTCAAAATCTTCATTTTTCGTCCCAGTCCCGAAAACTTGAAAATTTTTGGTCCAATAGGTGCGGTTTCCCCCGAAAATGAAACCCTAAGTGCCGTTTTTCCCAAAACAAACCGTTTACCCATTCAATTTTATCTTTTTCGGTTCAAAAACAGGGGTTTGAAGTTTTTGTGAGAAATCGGGTGAATCTTTGAACAATACAAGTGGATTTACTCCCTATAACATTAATCTAACTACATGCTAATAGATTTAAGCAAAAATTTGAGGTTCGATCCGGATGAAGTTCAAGAACCCTAGATTTTTCCCCAAATTTTTGAAGTTTTAACTACATGCAAATGCTTAATCTAACTACTAATGATGATAGAATCATACCTTGATGTTGTTAGAAGTAGAGGAGACATCGAAAATCTATGGAAAATCGTCTTGAACCAGAGCGTTTTTGGGGAAACGGGGTGTGTGGAATGGTGTAACTGTTATGAAAAAGGGGATTTAACCTGACACTCGCGCGGACACGGCCTCGTGCCGAGCAAAGTTTGAATTTTTTAAGTGCTCGTGTGAGTGCCATTGTTTTCCCAAAACTTGGTTAGAAGACTTACCGATTAAGATGTCATCCCGTTGGTTCGTAACTTACCAGGTATGATGTTGTTGCTTTTATTCTTCGACCGTTTGAAGCGAGATTTCTTCCTCTTCATCGTCAATAAATCCTTGATAGATTTTCAGCCGTTGGCCATTGACTTTGAATGGAATTCCATTCCGAGATTTAATTTCTACTGCACCGTGTGGGAAAATATGGGTGATGGAAAAAGGTCATGTCCACCTAGACTTTAATTTACCAGGAAATAATCGAAGTCGTGAATTAAACAAAAGAACTTGATCTCCTACTAGAAATTCATTATGTTTAATATGTTTGTCATGTAAGTTTTTCGTTCTTTCCTTATAAATTTCAGAGTTTGAGTATGCATAATTCCTAAGTTCATCTAATTCATTTAACTGACAAAATCGATTTCTACTGGCAAATTCTAGATGCAAGTTTACATTTTTAATTGCCCAGTAGGCTTTGTGTGCAATTTCTACTGGCAAATGACAGCTTTTTCCATAGACTAGCTTATATGGGGTTGTACCTATTGTTGTTTTATAGGCAGTTCGAAAAGCCCATAAAGCATCATCTAATTTATCGGCCCATTCCTTTTTATTTAACCCCATGGTTTTTTCAAGTATTCGTTTTAAACCTCTATTAGTCACTTCGGCTTGTCCGTTTGTTTGAGGGTGATATGCTGTTGAGACCCGGTGATAGACCCCTATCTTGTTAAAAGAATTTCAAGTTGATGATTGCAAAAATGGGTACCTCTATCACTTATTAATGCTTTAGGTGTTCCAAAACGAGAGAATAATTTTTTCAGAAATCTTACCACGACTCTTCCATCATTTGTTGGAAGTGCCTCGGCCTCGGCCCATTTAGACAAGTAATCTACTGCCACAAGTATATATTTGTTTCCTTTTGACGATGGGAAAGGTCCTATAAAGTCGAGTCCCCACACATCAAAAATTTCACAAACAAGAATGCCATTTTGTGGCATTTCGTTTTTGGAAGAAATATTACCTGTTCTTTGGCAAGCATCACATGTTTTGACAAGACTTTGGGCGTCTTTGTAAATGGTTGGCCAATAAAATCCTGAATCAAATACCTTTCGTGCGGTACTAGCTGCACCATGATGTCCTCCGTATGGACCTTCATGACAATGGCGGAGAATTCTTCTTGCTTCGCTACCATGTACGCATCGTCGGATGAGTTGGTCGGCACACATTTTGAAAAGATAAGGGTCTTCCCAAAAATAATGCTTCACATTAGCAAAGAATTTTTTTCTTTGATGATGTGGCCAACCTTTTGCGACTATACCGCTAGCTAGGTAGTTAGCATAGTCGGCGTACCATGGTTCTTCTTTGTATTCCACCATTTCTAGGGACTCCGTTGGAAATTTTTCGTTGATAAACCGCCTATAAAATCCGGCATACCCTTGGAAACTTCTGATAGCTCTAACGGAGGATGGGGGTGGAAATCGAGAAATAGTGTCTATTTTTGCTCGATCAACCTCCATTCCTTCGCTTGAGATTTTGTGACCAAGTACTATTCCCTCCGTTACCATGAAATGGCATTTTTCCCAGTTAAGGGCGAGGTTAGTTTCCTCACATCGGGATAGCATTCGTTCAAGGTTATCTAGGCATTGGTCGTATAAATCCCCAAAGATAGAAAAGTCGTCCATGAAGACTTCCATTGTCTTTTCTATCATATCATGGATGATGGCTACCATGCAACATTGGAATGTTGCGGGGGCATTACATAGACCAAATGACATTCGTCGATAAGCAAAAGTTCCATAGGGACATGTGAAAGTTGTCTTTTCTTGGTCTTCGGGTCATATCGGGATTTGAAAGTAACCTGAAAAACCATCCAAGAAACAGTAAAATTTATGACCGGATAATCTTTCTAACATTTGATCAATGAAGGGCAAAGGAAAGTGATCTTTCCTTGTTGCTTCATTTAATCGTCTATAATCTATACATACTCTCCATCCTGTGACGGTTCTCGTTGGTATTAATTCATTCTTTTCGTTAGTTATTACCGTCATACCTCCTTTCTTTGGAACTACTTGGACGGGACTTACCCAAGAACTATCAGAGATAGGATAAATAAGTCCGGCGTCAAGTAATTTGATGACTTCGTTTTTAACCACTTCTTGAACATTTGGATTTACTCGGCGTTGTGGTTGTATTACCGATTTGTAGTCATCATTCATTAAAATTTTGTGCGTGCACATGGAAGGACTTATTCCTTTAATATCTACAAGCTTCCAAGCAATCTCATTTTTGTGTTTTTTCAAAAGGGTAATTAATTTTTCTTTTTCTAAATTATCTAACTTAGATGAAATAATTACAGGTGATTTACCATCTTTGTCTAGAAAAGCATATTCCAAACCTTTTGGAAGTTCTTTCAAGAGGTGGGTCTTTAGGAGACTCCTTATTTGGTTGCTCAATTTGATCAAGAGCTTTAAAAGTTTGTTCTATGGCGACCTCTTCTTCAACAAAGTGGTCAAACTTTTCACTTGTATCGGGTGGTTCATCTTCATCTTCAATTAGGGGGTCATTATTGCCGAATGGATATTTCATTTACCGCTCAAGATCGACACTCTTTTTAAATACCCCTAATTGAAGAGGTAGATTGTTATACTTCTGGTTCTTCAAAGCTTCGTGGGTTTTTACAAAGGGTCGTCCCAACACTAGAGGAGCGCCATCAAGGATGACAAAGTCGGTTGGGATTACCATTTGATTTGTTTGAACCAAGACATCCTCAACTACACCGATTGATTTTTTTATTTTCCGATTAGATAGAAAAATGGGTATTTGAAGTGGAGAAAAATCACTAATACTTAATTTTTCGAAAATGTAGTTGGGCATTATGTTAACGCAAAGATCTTTATCAATTGTGACATTACTAATAAATGAATTTTGAAAAAAACATGGAACCGGTGTAATGTTGATTTCAAATGGGTCTTCTTTTATTAGCGAGGTTTGGTCATTAGTTAACTTAACACTTACCATTTCGTCAATTTTAGTGTTAGTGTTTAACCCTTTAAAAACTTAGCATGAGTTGGAACTAAACAATGATTTTCAAAAGAAGGTGACAAGAGATTAATTTCTTCAAAATTAGACTCTTCTTGAATTTTAACGTTAACGGACTCACCTTTTTCGTTGTTTAACTCACGTGTCGGTTTTTCACTTATTTGTTCTTCCATTTTTACACTTTCAATTATCTCTTCTTTATTTAATTCTTCTCTTGCGCGGGACTCCTCTTCCCTTGGGCGATATTCTTTTATATAGCGCTCGATAACTTTAAGGTGTTCTAATATCCTATCGGTCACTTCGGTTATAGAAAAAGGATCGGGATTTTCAAAGCTTGAATCCGGTTGTTCGATCCTTTGTTCCTCATAATACCCATATGAAGTAGATGGTTCACACCATTGTTCTTCATTGTAAGCATATGATGGATAAGGGTCGTAATTTTGTTCTTCATAATACTCATATGAGGTGGGTTGTTCACGCCATGGTTCCTCATAATAAGCATATGAATGTGGTGGCTCATATCTTGGTTCTTCAAAGTATGAGTAAGAAGGCTCATACCTTGGTTTATCAAAATTTGAGTATGAGGGAGGAGGTTCATACCTTTGGTCTTCATAGGATGTGTATGAAGTCGATGGCTCGTACCTGGGCTCCTCATAGTAGGTGTATGAAGTGGATGGCTGATACAAGTTACAATATTGAACCGAGTGCGGGTCACCACAATTAGTGCAATAGTTACTCCTATAATCATCCTCCTCATAGGTGTAGTTGTAACCTCCTGAGTATTGATCCATAAGAATCACTCAACAGACCACAACCAAGTCTCGAGATCAGAAAACAAAAATAAAAATGGAGACAGAGGCTGGACACGGCCCCGTGTTCAGTGGACACGGCCCCGTGTACAGAATCTGTATCTGGGCGTTTTAATTAAAGTTACTGATTTCGTTGAGCACGGGGGCATGTTCAGTGAGCACGACCCCGTGTTCAAGCTACTGTATCTGGGTGTTTTATGAAAAATATGCATCACGACCCCGTGTTCAGTGAGCACGGCCCGTGTTCAACCTACTGTAAATGCAAAACTAAACTAAAATGCAGAAAAATGTGCGCGCGTTTTGAAAAAGTTTTGAAAAACTGATTAGGCCGTCGATTTTAAGCTTTCTTAAAATCCTTGTGTCCCCGGCAGCGGCGCCAAAAACTTGATGGAAAGAGATTATCTTAGTTATTGTAGTAGGCTCCATCGTTCCCTTGAAGGAGGTCCTACTAAGGGATGGTTTTAAGCTTTCCAGAAATACAAGGAATCTTGTACAATGGGTTGTTGCCCGGGATTTTAAAATAAAAACAGATAGACAAGATGAATCACTTGGCTCCGACTCGTGTATAGTGTAACCTTTGATTATTTCCGCACTTTTGCACTTTTTAAGAGATTATCTTAGGTATTGTAGTAGGCCCCTCTTGTCTTTTGACGGATTAACCGACCGGGGTATGGAACCGGAGGAGTCTTAGTAGGCTCTTGAACCGGTGAAGGAGCCTTCTCTTGTTGGGGCGCGGGTGGAGTTATGGTTTGGCTAGATTGGCTTCTTTCAGTTGGTGGAAGTGGAGCCTCTTCGGGACCCACGGTACGGTTTCTCAATGTTATGAGATGTACTTGTGCCTTTGGGTTGGTCTCGGTATTACTTGGTAACGCGCCTTGTGGTCTCTCGGAGAAATTTTGAGCTATTTGATTTAGTTGTTTTTCAATGTTTTGAATGCCAGCTTGTTGATTTCTAAAATTCGATTCCAATTGCTGAAATTGATCCGAGTTTTTCTTTTCGGTGTCGGAGATGAGGCGAGATACAGTATCTTCAAGCCTTTCTCGCCCACCTTGTTGTTGAGAAAAATTTTGTGGTTGTTGAAAGTTAGTTCGTTGGTTTTGTTGGTTACTACTATTGTCGGGATCTCTCCAACCAAGGTTAGGGTGGTTACGCCATCCTTAGTTGTAGGTACCCGTTGGAGGACCCGACGGCCTAGGTCTATTATCAATGTAGTTTACCATTTCCGTTTGATCATCTAATTCTTTCATACAACTCCAATTTTCATGTGGCCCACCACACCCTTCATAAGCCATAACCGAGGCCGTTTTTGCCATTTCTAACTTTTTGATTTTTGAAGAAAGGGCCTCGATTTGGGCTTGTAAAAAGGTGCTTTCATCAACCTTATGGGCGCCCGGGGCAATAGATTTATTGCCTCGGGGAGTGTGCCATTGAAATTGGTTTGAGCAATTTCCTCAATTTGATTATATATTTCATTTGGGCGACGATCACCTAAAAGTCCCCCGGAGCTAGAATCAAGTGTTTGTCTTGTGTGTGGCAACAACCCATTGTAGAAAGTGGATACTTGTTGCCATACCGCAAGACCGTGATGAGGACACTTTCTTAGTAGCTCCTTGAACCTTTCCCAAGTTTCATATAAGGATTCCCATCTTCTTGTGAATATGTATTAATTTCAGTCATTAATTTAGCCGTTTTAGCAGGAGGGAAATACTTATATAGAAACTTTTGGGCTAGTTCATCCCAGGTGTTTACCGAGCCAACTAGGAGGGTATTAAGCCAAGCCTTAGCTCGGTCTTTTAGTGAAAATGGAAACATCCGAAGGCGGATGGCATTGTTTGATGCTCCATTGATCCGAAAGGTATCACATATTTATAAGAAATTAGTAATATGTAGATGGGGATCCTCGTCCGCAAGCCCATGGAAGGTTGCGGAGTTTTGAAGCATTTGTATCAAATATGGCCGAAGTTCGAAGTTATTGGCTTCGACATTCGGTGCATTGATAGCGGTGCCGAGATTACCTACAGTGGGTCGCAGGTAATCCATGAGGGTACGTTGGTCCGCCATTGGAAATGGGTCCCCCGAAACTCTCTCTTGGTTTTTAGCTTTAAGTCTTTTTCTGAGAAAGCGTTCGGGTTCTTCTAGAGATTCTTTTATGTCTCTACTAGAACTGGAGCTCATACACTACGTAGAAAGTTCAGATGTGGCGCCTGGGTTCCTAGTCCTGCAATAAAAACAGAAAAGAACGTTGGTCAGAAAGTTCACCACGGCCCCGTGCTCAGATGAACACGGCCCGTGGTCGGAGATACAGTGATTGTTTTCCGGATCCCTGTTACTGGGAAGTTGGACTAATTGATGCGGTTATGAGGGTGATGCTAGCCCCAAGATCGGCTAGTGCATTACGAATGGGGGATTCCCCAATCGAGCAACGAATCGTGAAGCTTCCAGGATCAATCCTTTTTTGTGGAAGTTTGTTGAGTAGTAAGGCGGAGCATTCTTCGCCTAAGTTAACTAATTGCAATGATTCAATTTTCCTTTTATGAGTGAGGACGTCACTCATAAATTTTGAATATTTTGGCATTTGGGTTAGGACTTCAATAAATGGAATATTAACATGCATTTGTTTTAGTAAATTTTCGAACTTTGCGAATTGCTCATCGGTCTTTTGACGGATTAACCGATCGAGGTATGGAACCGGAGGAGTTTTAGTAGGCTCTTGAACCGGTGAAGGAGCCTTCTCTTGTTGGGGCGCGGGTGGAGTTGTGGTTTGGCTAGATTGGCTACTTTCAGTTGGTGGAAGTGGAGCCTCTTCGGGACCCACGGTACGGTTTCTCAATGTTATGAGATGTACTTGTGCCTTTGGGTTGGTCTCGGTCTTACTTGGTAACGTGCCTTGTGGTCTCTCGGAGAAATTTTGAGCTATTTGATTTAGTTGTTTTTCAATGTTTTGAATGCTAGCTTGTTGATTTCTAAAATTCGATTCCAATTGCTGAAATCGATCCGAGTTTTTCTTTTCGGTGTCGGAGATGAGGCGAGATACAGTATCTTCAAGCCTTTCTCGTCCACCTTGTTGTTGAGAAAACTTTTGTGGTTGTTGAAAGTTACAAGCCTTACACAAAAGAAAGAATCACTCCTCCAAAATTTTTTGCGCCGTTTCCGGGGACTCAAGTGAGTTTCTTATGTTGAAGGTGATTCTTCCTTATCATTTGTCCATGGTGTCCCCGGCAACGACGCCAAAAACTTGATGCGTGTGAAGTGTGTATATAAGTTTAAGTATATTTTAAGCCTTTTTACACTTTTTAGCCAAGTTTTAAATTTATAAAACACGATATTTACTAACACTAAACACACATATGGGCAAGTGCACCCATCGTGAGCATAGTATAGTGTTGGTAAGATACCGAGGTCGTCCAAAGACAAAAGAGCTTTTAGTACCGGTTTATCCTCAACGTCTAATCAAATCAAAAGTTAGAAAAAAGGTTTTAAACTAAGAAAAATAAAACTAACTAAAATAATGAAAAATTTGCGCGCGTTTTGAAAAAGTTTTGAAAAACTGATTTGGCCGTCGATTTTAAGCTTTCTTAAAATCCTTGTGTCCCCGGCAACGGCGCCAAAAACTTGATGTGTGCGAAGTGTGTATATAAGTTTAAGTATATTTTAAGCCCTTTTACACTTTTTAGCCAAGTTTTAAATTTATAAAACACGATATTTACTAACACTAAACACACATATGGGCAGGTGTACCCATCGTGAGCGTAGTATAGTGTTGGTAAGATACCGATGTCGTCCAAGGACACAAGAGCTTTTAGTACCGGTTTATCCTCAACGTCTAATCAAATCAAAAGTTAGAAAAAAGGTTTTAAACTAAGAAAAATAAAACTAACTAAAATGCTGAAAAATAAAATAAAAACAGATAGACAAGTTGAATCACTTGGCTCCGACTCGTGCATAGTGTAACCTTTGATTATTTCCGCACTTTTGCACTTTTTAAGAGATTATCTTAGTTATTGTAGTAGGCCCCTCTTTTGAAGGTGACGTTACCCTCAACCCAGTAGTTTGAGTCAGCAAGGATACAATCCTAAAGGGTCGGATTATTGAAAGATAATTAATTAAGTTATTAATGCATATTATGGTAGGCCCCTCTTTTGAAGGTGACGTTACCCTCGGCTAAGTAGTCTGAGTCAGCAGGGATACAGTCCTATGTAGCCGGGTTAAAGTATTAATAGTAGCTTACATATGAGGGGATCAAAGAGTTTGGACCCCCGCCATCCAATACCGGTGGGTATTGAAGGAGGTCCTACTAAATTTGACCCAGGTCCTTGCAGGATCTATACACTGAACAAGGCAAGACTCTTACTAAACCGTTCCCTTAACCCCCGACCAGGTAGCCAACATACCTCCATATAGACCGTGGAGATATGAATGGTGAAAATATTTTATTTTATATAGACAGTAAAATAATGCCAAGACACCACGGACAAACGATAAGGAAGAATCACCTTCAACATAAGAAACTAGTTATTAAAGTCATTAATACATAACCAAGTAAAAAGTGCGAAAAGATTAAGAATAAAAAGTATTACACTAGACACTTGTCTTCACCAAGTGATGTAAGAGACTTAGGCAAACATGGCCTTTGATTGTCAAGAACTCTTACGATCAATCTTGGATCCCGAGACGACTCACACACTCTATGATGGACAATGGATGATGGTGGTGGATGATGGTGTTGTGATGGTGGTGGGTGAAGTGTGAGAGAGGTGGTGTGCCATGGGATGGTTTGCAAATGAGCCAATCACCCCTATTTATAGCCTGAACAGTAGCCCGGGCACGGCCCCGTGTCCATCCTCTTCTCTGTCTTCATTAATTGCAGTTTGTCTGCATTAGTTGACCACGACCCCGTGTCCGCTGGGCATGCCCCCGTGTGCAGAAGCGTATCTGTACTATCAAGATTTGCCTGGATTCCGAGAATCTCATAGTTGACCACGGCCCCGTGTCCGCTGAGCACGGCCCCGTGGTGGGCGATAGAAGCTTCTATAGCTTTGTCTTTTATGCTGGCACTTGGGCACGCCCCCGTGTTCACTGAGCACGGGGCGTGTTCAGCCTTCTGTTCTCTTGTTTTGCTTGGGAGGATGCTGTCAGTGAGGTCGGGCATGCCATGTTTGTTCCTTTTCTTGTATTTATGTTAGATTTAGCTGTCTTTTTGCTTCTTTTGTTAATTTGAGCTCATTTAATCCTGAAAATACAAAAGGAAGACAAAAGCACACTTTTTCCAACATTAGTACTAAAAAAGGGTTAGTTTTATGCCATAATTGATGTAATTTATATGTTGCATTTTGTGCACATCAGACTTCCAAGAAAAGTTCCTCGCACATTTTAGACAGCAGCGACGTCACGAACGTGATTCTATGGACGTCTTGAACATCTGGCGCGGATACAACGAATCTCTCGAGTCGTTTGTCATCCGTTACAACAAAGAGTGCCTGGAGATAGGCGGCGTTGCAGACCAAATGGCATGCAACCATTTCATTCGGGCCGTCAAGGACGAAGAAATGGTTATGACCATCTCAGGCAAGGAGGGCTTGCCAAAGAAATGGGACGACGTTATGGTCGCGGTAAAGACGTACGCCCAGACTCAGCGATCTCTCAAACCGCATGTTACAAAGGCACAGCCCCAAGCGGAAGGCCAATCCTCCCGCCAAGACTCCAAGCGCAACAACAAGCGCAACCGGGACACGTGGAATCGCGGCAACGATTCCAAACCATACGTCCCACGAAATCACCAGCCCGACGCAAGGGTAACAATTAATGCCCAACGCGAAAATCGGGCATCAAAGAAGGAATCTCGGGACCGTAACTGGACCGAGATTAACCAGTCACCAAGCGACGTCCTACTTACGGACGCGCAATTCTTGCGACCAGCCCAACCGATGAAGTCCAAGAAGAATCAGGATCTCACGCTTTACTATGAGTATCACAAGGACACGGGCCACACAACAAACAACTGCATCAGTCTCAAGCTAGAGATTGAGCGAGCCCTGAAGGAGGGGAAGCTGCAACACTTGTTGCCAGCCGCACAAAAGCACACAAAGCGCATCACCCCCCACAACGAGGGCACCTCCACGGGTAAAAGGACCATGCACGTGGTCTCAACCCAAATGATAAATGGAGGACGTGGAAAGCCGCGCAAGGCGGCCAGAAGACCGGACAATGACTGGAAAGACGAACAAGTCGTCTTTCCAAAAGCCCGAGGCGGACCGCGCGACAGGCACACCGTCATTATCAAAGGCTACCTGGCTCAGTACTGCACGGAACGATTATTCATCGACCCGGGCAGTACATCTGACATCATATACGAGCAGTGCTTCAACCAGTTCGATCAAGAAGACAAAGATCGGTTGCAGCCGGTAGACTACCCTCTGGCCGGATTTGCGGGGGAAACCGTATTCTCTCTGGGCCAGATAACTTTCCCCATGCGCCTCACCAATGGAAGGCACACGCGAATAGAGGAGGTAAACTTCATGGTTTTACCCCACACCTCCAAATACGACGTATTTCTCGAGAAAGAGTCCCAGGGCGATTTCAACATGATTACATCTGTCCCCCACTCTACCATCGGTTTCCCAACCGAGACGGGGGTCGTGATAATATACGCCCGCAGAGAAATTATGACCACGGACGAGCTGCGTCCGACCAAGATGGCAAGACCAACTCCCAACACCCAACTGGAGAAATGTGTTCTTAACGCAAGACACCCAAAACAAATGGTCACGTTGGGTCATGCCTTGTCCAACAACATCAGAGCGCGCCTGAAGCAGCTCCTCTTCAGGAATCAAGATATTTTCGCATGGACACCAGCAGACATGACAGGGGTACCACGCGAAATCGCGCAACATTTCTTGAATACCTTGCCAGGTATCAAACCAGTGATCCAAGTCCAACGCCACCTTGGGTCCGCAAAGAACGAGACGATGCATGAGCAGGTCAAGGAACTGCTCTCCGCAGGCATCCTGCGGGAAGTCAAAATACCAGACTTGGTTATCCAACCCAGTCATGGTAGAAAAACCAAACGGGAGCTGGCGCATGTGCGTCGATTATAAAGATCTCAACAAAGCCTGCCCCAAAGACTGTTACGCACTTCCCGAAATCGACGAAAAGGTCGATAACCTCGCCCCATTCCGATGGAAATGTTTCCTCGATTGTTACAAAGGCTATCACCAAGTACAAATGGCAATCAAGGACGAATATAAAACGGCATTCCGCACACCGACCGAGAATTACTGCTATACAAAAATGCCGTTTGAATTGCGCAACACGGGCGCAACCTACCAAAAATTGATGAACGACACTTTTGGTGACCAAATCAGCAAAAGTGTCGAGATCTACATGGACGACCTGATCGTTATGAGCATGGAAGAAGATACCATGCTCACCGATATTGAAAGAACATTCCAGACTCTGCGCAGCGTCAACATGAAGCTCAACCCAGGGAAATGCTCGTTTGGAATGGAAGAAGGCAAATTCCTTGGATTCATCGTCACTAAAGATGGATTCAAGATGAACCCGAAAAAAGTTCAGGCGATCGAGCGCATGCCATCGCCTTCTACGATGAAAGAAATGCAACGACTAGCTGGCAGGCTAGCCGCACTAAACAGATTCTTAGCCAATCATGCAACTAAATCCTATCCTTTCATCAAAACTCTGCGGAAGTGCTTAAAGAAGGAACAGTTCTAGTGGACCGCAGAGGCTGAAAATGCTTTCCGGGAGATGAAAGAGTGTCTGATCCAACTCCCAACTTTAACCGCGCCACGCAAGGAAGAACCACTTATCTTATACCTATCTGCCGCAGACAACGCGGTAGGTGTGGTACTCATCGTGGAGCGAGAGGGAGTTCAAACACCCATCTACTACATCAGCAAAATGCTCAACGACCCAGAGACAAGATACTCCATCATGGAGAAATTGGTACTCGCACTGGTACACGCATCAAGACGGTTACGACGTTACTTTGCAAATCACGTTATCACCGTATTAACCAATTACAGGATCGGGCAGATCCTCTCCAAGCCCGACATCTCTGGGAGATTAGCAAAATTGGCCATCGAACTGGGGGCGCACACATTAATCTACAAGCCACGCCCCGCAATCAAAGGCTAGGTCTTAGCTGATTTTGTTGCCGAGGTACCGGCAAATCGCATCCAAGAATGCGAAGACGAACAAAACCCGACACCACCACCATCCACAACGGAAACTTGGGCACTATTTACTGATGGTGCATCCAACGAAGATGATGCGGGAGCGGGTCTGCGACTCGTCAGCCCCGATGGCCAAGAGCTCACCTATGCAATCCGCCTCGATTTCAAAAGCACGAATAACGAGGCAGAATATGAGGCTCTACTGGCAGGGCTATGTCTAGCAGTAAAACTCAGCGTTCAACATCTGGAAGCACACGTCGACTCACTACTCGTTGCAGGGCAAGTACGCAGCGACTATGCTGCAAAAGGGGATATCATGATTCTCTATCTCGAACAAGCCCTACAACTGAAAGCAAAATTCACTTCCTTCAATATTCGCCACATCAACCGGAGTGAAAACAAACCCACGGATGCACTTTCAAAACTCGCATCCACCAGCTTCCAACACTTGGCAAAGGAGATACTCATCGAGATTCTGCAGAATCCCTTAGTACCCCTACGCCAAGTCAACGTCATCCAGTACGGTACAACGTCCTGGATGACACCAATCGTTGCATACTTGCAATCAGGTGTTACTCCCGAAAGCAAAGCAGAGGCGCGCAAATTGCAATACAAAGCATGCCATTATCAAATGGGAGATGGTATTTTATACCGCAAATCATAACTGGGGCCACTCCTACGATGCGTAAATCCCCAAGATGCCACATATCTAATCAAAGAGATACACGAAGGATTATGTGGCATACACGCGGGCCCACACATGGTGGTGGCCAAAATCATGAACGCCGGATATTACTGGCCCGCCATGCACCTGGACGCAGTCAAGGTCTTGCGCAAGTGTTTCAACTTTCAGCGCCATGCTCCCAAAACCTTGCGCCCCAAGAACAACCTGATCCCGGTCACCACCGCATGGCCATTTCAAAAATGGGCTATCGATGTGGTGGGGCGATTTCCAGACGCACCAGGCGCGATGAAATTTATCATAGTGGCTGTTGACTACTTCACAAAATGGGTAGAAGCAAAACCACTTGCCTCTACCACCGCTATGATAACAAGAAAATTTGTTTGGGAACACATCATCTACCGTTTCGTTTTACCGATGTGCATCGTTACCGACAACGGCACCAACTTCGCTGCCGAAGACTTCAAAAAATGGCTAGAAGAACTAAACATTGAACACATATTATCCTCAGTGGCGCATCCACAAGGGAATGGCCAAGTAGAGAGCATCAATAAAAGTTTAGTCGAAGGCATCAAGGCACGGTTGGGAACAGCCAGACGCGGCTGGGTCGATGAACTCCCTAGTATCTTATGGGCTCACAGGACTAGCCTAAAGAAAAGTAACGGTGAGACACCCTTCAGCCTGGTCTATGGCTCTGAGGCGGTGATCCCCGCTGAAGTAGGTCTCCCTTCACCCCGAATGTTGGCTATCAACAAGATAGACAATAGCGTCGAACGCAGGGTTGACCTGGACCTCCTGGAGGAAAGGCGTGAAAACGCAGCAATCAACGAGGCCAAGTACAAAACCAAGCTTGAAAAGTACTACAATGCACGCGTTCGCATCTGTACCTTCAACCCGGGAGACTACGTCCTGCGCGATAATGAAGCGTCTAACGCAAAGCGCCCAGGGAAACTTGCCCCCAAGTGGGAAGGACCCTACCTCATCCAAGAGGTCCTGGGCAAACACGCATACAAACTAGAAACATTAGAAGGCGAACCTATTGCGTGTACATGGAATGTACAGCAAATGCGACGCTGTTACATGTAAGCCACGTTTTTACATTTTCCATGTAACCTATCGGGCCGCACGCCATTGGCAAATAAATAAATGAACGATTCAATGCAATATTGTTTATTTCCTTCTATTACAAATGCGTGTTCCACTTTGGGGTATCTACAAAAACAGATTGACAAAATCTTCATTCGCGATACCCACACAAAGTGGTGACCACACACAGATATTGTAATAGGCCAGCAAAGGCAAAACATTAAATGTCTATCCGGCTGGATACGCACATACGGTTTTTACAAAACTGACACAATTCCTAAACCCTAACGGGATAACAACATGAATTGACTAAGACTCATACGACAAAGGTATAGAGTATACTCAACTGCGCTTTACAGCCAACAGAGTTCCCCATATGTGCGCTCAAACAAAAACAAAGTGAATATTTTTTATCAACACACTTTGAGCCGCACATACTTGCATATTTACTAGATATGCAAAAGGCAAATTCAGACTTAATGTTATTCACAATAACATTAACTCCTATACGTTCAAGCATGCAAGTAGCAAAAAACACTTGTACAAATTGAACAAAATGATAAAACTTGTATTCAAAAAATTTCTACACCTACGCGGTGCACAAGAAATTTACATAAAGTTTTGTAACATTTACAACTAGGAAGAAATAAAAAAAAGGGCACGCAGGCCAACCTAGTCCTTCTTTGTACCACTGGTACCCGCATCACCCTTGCCACTACCAGCGGTCTCTTCATCTTCCTCTCCAGGATCACTATATAACAACCTCAAGCGGTCCACATAATCTTCTGCCTCCAAGCATTTATCAATTTCCTCAATGGCGGAAATGGATAGATCGTTATACGCTGCAACAGCGACAGCAAGACGCGCTTCAGTATCTACGCCATGGAACCCAGACCGTTCGTCGGTAAATTTTCCTTGGGATAAGAGGTTCATATGGCTGATACATCGGTTATAACCAGCTTTAAAACCAGCCTCCCGCGCGCGCTGCTTCAGCTCCTCCATAGCAGCCGCATTCTCAGGTGCGTCAAGGATGGCTCCAACAATCTGCAAAACGCAAGCAATAAGGTTAGCAAAGGCAAACCTAAACGACAGTAAAGGAACCGGGTACTTACATGCCCGATACCGTGATCACGCATCCAATCACGGTCAGCCTTCAGCTGCTCAAAGGAAGAAGTCAGGCTATCTCTAGCCTCAGCAGCCTCCCTTGCCCGTGCTTCCGCTTCAGCAACGCGGGCAGTGACTTCCTCAATAATGGTCACCCGGTTCTGCACTTTAACCTATCAACAAAAAAGAGAATACAAGTACAGAAACTCAATCAGTTGTATTTTATAAAGAAAAAAGAAACCAGACTCAAATAGTATCAATGTTATTACCTGGAGGCCCTCAACACTCTTGTTTAAATTGGCGCGGTCAGCATTTGCCTCTTCAAGAGCCATGGCAGCGCGGGCCTCTGCCTCCTTGGCCTCTTTAGCAACCGCCTCAGCTGCGGCCTTAACATTCGTCAGCTCCTGACGAACACGAAACAACTTTTCATTCTGTTTGGCCCAAGATTCTTTTCAACTCTTGCGCTCATCAGAAAGCGATTCTTTCCAACTCTTGCGCTCATCAGAAAGCAATTTGGCAAGAGTACGAACCTGTTTAAGGCCAGCAGTTGCAGCCCACTCCTCAGTCTGTTTATACTGCTCAAAAGCAGCCTTCTCCCTTTTAAGCTACTCCGCACCCTCCCGAGCAGCCTTCACCAACGCTTCAGCCTCAGCCCGCAAGCGAGCATTTTCCTCCTCCTTGCGTCCCAGCACCTTGTAGTCTTCCATAATGGCATTCGCCATTATGGAACTCCCAACAAGCATGGACGAGAGTTGGTTGATCCGGTGCTCACGGGGCAAGCCGCGGGCCCTAAAAACCTCGAACGGGGTGCCCAAACCACCCAAAATCTCCTTGCAAGCGGAGGGGTCATCTGAAATATCATCCCCTTGCATAACGCTCCAAGGGGGACGATGGTAGTTTACACTCCGGTCTTCCGTATAGGTGCGGTAGTAGAACTCCAATTCAGACTCCCCAGGCTGAATAAAAGGCCCTTCAACGCCCGCATCCCCAGAAGCAGAACCGGAAGCCTTCTCGGCAGCAGGAGACTTTTGCTTTTCAACATCAGCAAATTTAAGGTTCCCAAGATCCCCCAGAAATATCAGATTATCAGAAGAATCCACCGTATTAAGGATTTGATCCGTGGTCTTCTTCCCAACATCCTCTGCTTGCACAGAAGGCTCAGTAACCACTTTAGCAGAAGGGTTTATTGTAAACCTTTTGTCCACCCCCGCATCCGCAGCCGCGTCATGCGTGGGGGAAGGAGGAGTATCAAACAAGGAGAAACCTTCATCTTGCGGTTCTGCGAACAAAGCAAAAATAATTATCAATTACAAGTTCCAGTGACAAACACTTGTAAAGTTATGATTTACTCACCAGACACAACCATAGGTTTTGCCTGTGAGACAGCGGTTGTCTGTTTCGTTTGCAACCTGGAACGCTTCCGTTCACCGGCACCAGCAGCCTTCTCCTCTGCCTTCCTTTTCTTCTTCTCATCTACAGGCTTGGATCCCGCAGAGGACCCAGCTGTAGCCGCACTACCACCTGGAACACCCAAACCCTCAAGGGTGTCAGACACTACCACGTAATCAGTGTATCTGCGGAAATGAGAAGGAGAGATACCTGCCCCCTGCGGCACCAACGGAGGAACAACAACAGGCTCATGTTTTTTCCTCGAAGTATGGATCTGCACAGGTTTATCTACCTGCTTCTTGGGAACACCCTTCGCGTCCGGGTCTCCCAAAGCCCCAAGATCACCTGCGTATAAACCATTAAACAAGCAAATTAGCAGAAGCAATCTTCTTTACAAAAAAAGTAAAGAGAAAGGCATCCATTATACCTCTGCCTTGCGGCAACTCAACCGCCAATGCGGCCTCCGTAGGCACCCGGAAGTTGTCACGAATGATGACATTGAACCCATCCTCATCATCCGCACAAGCAACTGTCACAACCTTGCCCTCGAAATCCGGAGCAAATATCCTCCACAGGGCAGCATGCTCTGATAATACACTTACAAATCAGTATTGCATAAGGGAGTAAGAAAAACCATGCAAGGGTAAAGGTACTTACCACCACTTTTCTCCCGCACAACGGGCCTTGCTTTCCTATTCATCCTAGTCAGCATTATCCGCAGTATCCACAACTGCGTGTTGTTCAGTTTTTTCCACTCAATGGTCCGCAGTTGCGGGAACCAGTCCACCACCCCAGCCCTGGGGACAGCGATAGTCTCTGTGATGATCGTCTCGGTCACATTCCGAAAGGTTAACTTAGCAGTAACCGCAGCAGCCTTGATGTAAAAGAACTTTGTCTTCCACTTTGTGATACCCTTGGGAGGGGTCATCAACTTGGGACTACCGTCCCGTTGACGGAAGGAAAAGAACCCCAGTGACACCGTCATTTGATAGAACCGTCGGAAGTCTCTGACAGTGGGCTCCATACCAAGGGCACGAAAGTTATATTCAAAATTCCGGATCCGGATCATAACAAACGGACTCAGTTGGGAAATGTGGATCTTATACCACTCCAGAACCTCAATGACGAACACAGTTAACGGTAACCGGAGGTTACAGTCACCAAAAAATCTGCCCACATGGTGACATAACCGGCCGGAGCATCGGCACCGGTATCACCCTCCTGTGGATAAACAGCCCCGTATTCTTGGGGCATCTGAACCTCAGTCATCAAACGATCAAAAGTGGATTTTGGCCACTTCAGCACCGGCAAGCCACCACCTGGTGCACCACCTTCTTCCTCCTCCGCCGCCACCGGCGAGGAGGGATCTGGGTTTTCACCCCCAGCATTATGTGGATTTGATGGTTCAGCCATCGAGATAACAAAGACAGAAACTAGAAGATGAGTTTAAAAAACTCAAAAACCTCACCGGAAAATCAAAGAAATAATCGGAGAAGACGAAGGAATTTTTCTCTCTCTCACCGGAATTTTTTTGAAATTTTGAAGAAGTGAGGGGAAACCACAAGCGGTTTCCCCTTATATACCCATCACAATTAATGCGAGGCAGTAACCGAATCATCACGTTTGAAAAGAGCGAGTTACGCGATGCCACGTGTTCAGCAACGGTTCCGCTGACGGTTACCACGCGCTAGTGGCCACCCACGCGCCTGACAAAGGAGACTTTTACACTCCTGCTATAGTGCATTTATGACCTTGGGCAGTGCAAACGTCCTTTCGTTTCAGCACATGCCAGGAAATCCTACCAACTTTCACCAACTCACATGTGCGTTCAGCCATGTATGCAACAAAAAAGCGACAACATTATCCAAACATAAGCGGCATGCGGTTCCTCTGGTATACCGCACCATAACCCATACCGCATGTCGTTTTTTACACCCCCTCAAAAAATCAAAAAATATATTTACACTATGTAAAGCGGATAAATCAATATCCGCATATACCCACGAGCACACGTGGAATATGCGGAGATGACACACACGAGCCCGCACAGGTGTGTTAGATACTCAGAACCAGTGTTGTTCTTTGAACTGCGAAAGCCGCTTCTCAGGAACAACCAAACCGCATCACTTTGAAGTTCTTCAAGCTTCAAATCCCTCGTGTCCGGTTCATAACCGAAGAGGGTACGCAAACAGCTTCTCGTTAGGGAAAAGGATAAGTATGATGAGTGACCGCACATCAGCAACCTTGACTCCTGATCCTTCAAGAGCCACATCAAAGAGAATTCCTCTTTTAAAGCGAGTCTTCTGCTACAAACCACAGACACTCATGAGTAGCTGCGACGGAACACACCTATGGGAACGGTAGCTACGGAAGAGCCACAACTAAGCCATCATGCGGTTGAGCAAAGCTACTTCCAGGAAAACTAATGCGGACGAGTTTCACCCAGATTCCAAATCATCTAAGGGAATATCCTTGAGCAACAAGCCAAGGAACAGTGGTAACAAGTCTGCTTATGACTTTGTTTGCCCACTTATGAGCTGGATAGAATAAACAATGGTGGGCACTGCCATGCCTATGACCATGTTTATTTGACCATTATCCAGATTCACATTTTTTGACCAAACACGACCAACAATAACGCAAGTACCCCACATTGTTCGACCAAACATGGCCAGCAATGCACAGGAACGAGGTAACCCCAAAGGACGTGCGGTTACTTGAGAGCTAACTGGAAGAACATGAACACCCCACAAAGTAGGGATCATCGTTGCATGTCCAGTTGCTGAACATAGAGCTTGAGCAAAGCACTTACAGCATTGCATCAGCTACCGCAGAGGTTACAACTAGAGTTGCGGCCGCGGACATCTTCCGTCACCGTCACAAAGGTTGGTTCGAAGCCTGTTGACATCTTCAGTCACGATCTCAAAGGTTGGTTTGACACACCAACAGGTGGCACCCACCCCTGATAACATCAGAAAAAGGTAGACCATACTACCAGATCAAAACCCTAGGCTGAGAATTTCGCATCAGACGAAACTTGCTCATCGGTACGGGTTGATTTTCTAGAAGCAGGAGCCATCTACATGGCCTAGAATCTTCTCCATACTACAAACTACCTTCTAGACACCATAGTCCAGTACTCCTCTCACATGCAACTTGCATACGGAAGCAACACTAGACTGGGGGGACTTGAAGGGGTATGGTCCCAGATCTCGCGTCAGCATGACCGCGAGTGACCATTATGCTAACCAAAAACCCCCCACTAGCTAAGACTTATCTGTGTCCGTGCGGGAATGCGCGAACACAGAGGTCGAATACAATCTGTCCAGTGATGGAAGGAGACTTACCTGGTGTATGAAAACGGGTGTACACATAGCGATCCGGCCTGGCACCGCATCCTGTGAACGTTTTCATCAATATAAGGGATTTGGACAACAGCAACAGTCACCACAAGTGGCGATGCGGCCTGGCACCGCATCCCGCAGTCTTCGCCAAAGTGACAACGCGGTAACAACGGCAGTTACCGCAGGCAGCGATGCGGCGCGACACCGCATCCTGCCCACGAGGCAAGTGGGACTGACATCACAGTGCAAGTGGCACCATTGACCCTGTCAGCCCATTCGTAAGCAAAAGACTGATACCACAGTACGACGTGGCTTCACCTCCACAACCGACAAGCCTGACACACCTGCATAAGGGCGGCGCATCGACAGTCTGTCCAATCAACCAGCCTACTTCACTCCTCGGCTATAAATACCCATCCCAAACCAGGTTTGAGGTATCGATTCTCAACTCTCTCACAACTACTACTATCACACACTTTGCTTCTCAAGCAAATTACTGATTCTCATGCCGGAGAGTGGTAACAAGGAGCACCCCCCACCCCATCCTCCTTGTTACGAGTCACGGTGTGTTTTTCCTTGTGCAAGAGACAGCCCAGCTGACGGTCCAGCTACCGATCCTCGGAAAGAAGGGATTAACCCTACTTGACGAGACCAGTGAATTAACCTCTCTTGGTTAACCACTGTTTCATCAAAACCCTAACCCTAACTTTCCACTTTCGCCAACATTATCAAATTGAGATTGAGTTCTACATTTTCCTTGCCTCCTAGTGTTCCGTCTCGGTGGAACCACCAATTCGGCTTGCATATTCAAAACAATTGAGGTCAACTCACCGATCTTAATTCGGTCGCCATCGTTGAGAGCAGAAGGAGAGTACGGCTTAAGCATTTGGCCATTCAAAACGGTGACGTTGGATGAATCAAGATCGCAAAGTGTCCATTTGCTCAACTGAGTGTCGAATTGGATGCATAAGTGTTTGGATGAGATTCCAGAATCCTTGATTGCAAATGTGTTTCCGGTAGCTACACGTTCGATTTTGATCATTGAGGTTGACGAGTATTCTAGGGTTTTGCCTGCTCTAGGGCCTTTTTCTATTATCAGTTTCAAGGTTGTTGTTGTTGGTTTCTCCATTGATACGCTGCTGTGTCTCTGTGTAGGTGTGTGTGTGTGTGTTTTGTGGAGTTTTAGGTGTGAAATGAAATTCGTTTTGTGGAGTTTTAGGTTTGAAATGAAATTCAACTTTCGTTTGGGGGTGGTTCAGACCCAAGTTTTGAAAACGGGTTTAGATCAAGCCCGAACTCAAGGGTCAAGACTCAAGAGTAAAAGGTATAGAAACAAGGGTAAATTACAAAATTCATCCTTAATGATAACCTTAGATTGCAAACTATGTTCTTTGTATTTGTAGAAAACGTACTCTGTGTTTACAAACCATTGCATGTTATGTCCTTTGGAAATGTCGAAAACAACTTTTTTTGTTTTCTGGTGCAATCGTAATTTCTTGTTTTACTCTGGGGCCTCTTTTTACAGCCTCCATCGTTAGCGTATTGGATTGTTTAGCATAAAGTTGAAAAGCAGAACCGCCATCGCCATCTGGATCCTTTTCAAAGTGTTGGTTTGATGTTTCAAAGGCTGCGGCTTCGATTCTCTTAGCATCTTCTTGGGCTTCTTCCTTGCTTAAAAGACCATACTTTCTGGACAAAATGGATGGCATGGTGAGGATTATGGTTATGCGTTCCACAAGTATTTGTCTCGTGCCTTGGCTTGGAGGCCACAACTTAATCGAGTGCAAGCGGTTTTGTGCAGTTGAATCCATTTCAAAGACATCACCATGCATTCCAGTGGCAGCATCAACATCCATTTTAGGGGGATCAACATCATCCCTATTCATTTCAGGGACTTCATCTTCATCCATTTTACAATGCTGGTAAGAAATAAATGTCAAAAATTACCCTGATGATTAGATATAAAAAAGTATATATATATTTATATATATTCATACCTTCATGTTATGGCATGTTTTCTGTTTTTGGGGTCTGACTTTCATAGTAAGCTCACCAAGTTTTGATATTATCATCCCCATATCTTCATTATCAGACTCCTGCAACTTCCTTCTCTTCATGGGTGTAATTTCATTCTGAGCAATTTCAGACGATGATCCGTTTGCACTTCTAAGTAACGAACTTCCATCAGCCACGACCCCCTTTCCGTCACAACTTTCTTGATTCTCCGCCACATTTCTTGAGCAGATTCATCGTTCGCGCCCAAATTCTCCCCCAAACCACTGTCTTTTACCTCATCAACTTGTAAAGGTCCGTCGACATTCTTCTCCAAACCACCGGTTTCTGCATTCTCCGCCACATTTTCTTGAGCAGATTCATCGTTCGCGCCCAAATTCTCCCCCAAACCACTGTCTTTTACCTCATCAACTTGTAAAGATCCGTCGACATTCTTCTCCAAACCACCGGTTTCTGCATTCTCTGCCACATTTTCTTGAGCAGATTCATCGTTCGCGCCCAAATTCTCCCCCAAACCACTGTCTTTTACCTCGTCAATTTGTAAAGATCCGTCGACATTCTTCTCCAAACCACCGGTTTCTGCATTCTCCGCCACATTTTCTTGAGCAGGTGCATCGTTCGCGCCCAAATTCTCCCCCAAACCACTGTCTTTTACCTCTTCAACTTGTAAAGATCTGTCGACATTCTTCCCCAAACCACCGGTTACTGCATTCTCCACCATATTTTCTTGAGCAGATTCATCGTTCGCGACCAAATTCTCCCCCAAACCAGTGTCTTTTGCCTCATCATCTTGTAAAGATCCGTCGACATTCCTCTCCAAACCACCGGTTTCTACATTCTCCACCACAATTTCTTGAGCAGATTCATCATTCGCGCCCAAATTCTCCCCCAAACCACTGTCTTTTACCTCATCAACATGTAAAGATCCGTAGACATTCTTCTCCAAACCACCGGTTTCTGCAATCTCCGCCACATTTTCTTGAGCAGATTCATCGTTCGCGCCCAAATTCTCCCCCAAACCACTGTCTTTTACCTCATCAACTTGTAAAGATCCGTCGACATTCATCTCCAAACCACCGGTTTCTGCATTTTCCAACAACAACCCTTTTCTCCTTGCTCGGGCCATTCTACCGACTACTGGACCAACAACAACATCTGCAGCCTTTCTTTTATCCAAATCAGCATCCACCATCCTCTTCCTCCTCCCTCGCGTCTTCTTAGGTTCTACCTGAACCAAAACATCCACATTATCCGGTACATCCTCACTCAATGCAAGAACAACAAAACTCACAGCTTCCTTTATAACACTTCTCAATATCCTCCCATCACCTTTCCCCTCTTTTTCCCCATCAAACCCTAACCCTAACTTTCCACTTTCACCAACCTCATCAAATTGAGATTGAGTTCTACATTTTCCTTGCCTCCTAGTGTTCCGTCTTGGTGGAACCACCGATTCGGCTTGCATATTCACAACAATTGAGGTTAACTCACCGATCTTAATCCGGTCGCCATCGTTGAGAGCAGAAGGAGAGTACGGCTTAAGCATTTGGCCGTTTAAAACGGTGCTGTTGGACGAATCGAGATCGCAAAGTGTCCATTTGCTCAACTGAGTGTCGAATTGGATGCATAAGTGTTTGGATGAGATTCAAGAATCCTTGATTGCAAATGTGTTTCCGGTAGCTACACGACCGATTTTGATCATTGAGGTTGACGAGTATTCTAGGGTTTTGCCTGCTCTAGGGCTTTTTTCTATTAACAGCTTCAAGGTTGTTGTTGTTGGTTTCTCCATTGATACGCTGCTGTGTCTCTGTGTAGGTGTGTGTGTGTGCGTTTTGTGGAGTTTTAGGTGTGAAATGAAATTCATTTTCTGGAGTTTTAGGTTTGAAATGAAATTCAAATTTCGTTTGGGGTGGTTCATGTCACACCCCCAAAATACCACATGCGGAAAAACCCGCTAGGTGTGTGACGTACAAGGATCCAGCCACCGATCTCATTGAACTAATAATAAATCATCAAGTTTATGTTTATTAAATTAAGCAACCATAATTTTCAAACAAGAGTTATCAGATTTAGCGGAAGCAAATGACAAAATAATGTATAATGTATTCCCAAAACCAAATGTAATAGTGATTAAATAACCTTCAAGCAATCCTTAGCGACATGACCATGACCACTCCAGCCATCCAGATAGCAAGTTCCTCATCACTGCACCTAACGACCTGCGAGAATGCAACAAGTGTATCAGACAACACTGGTGAGTTCACAGCTTTTCGAAAACGTTAGTTGCCAAGTATTTATTCCAGTTCATTAATAAATCCGAAAGCAATGTTGATAATATCTCGTTACTGAACAAGACGGCTCCTGATGTATGTTTTGCCCGTTCCCCAGTGCTCCTATCAAAGCACTGGGCATGACTGGGTCATTAGTTCACACTCGTCCTCTCCGGTACGGGGTGAGGGTGCCAAACCTAAGTAGCGCTACCAACTAATACCCCGCTACCTCTCTGGTAACAAAAAGATGGTACTTAAGAGTGATAGAGTGAGAGTACTATCCAACATTCCAGTTTTACCCAAAAGATTTATCCCTCCCCGGGATACCCACCGACTGTCCCAACCACCGGGACGCATGCTCAAGAGTAGTGAACTCACCTTTGATTTGCTCGGTATGTTTTAATTACCCGTCCAGTTGGTCAACCCAAACTCTACCATGGTTATCAAACAATATCAGTTTCATACTCATTCAAATCACATACTTGCATACAGTAGTCACGTGTGGTTACACAGTTTGCATATAGCATTACTATCTTTGTTATCATAAAGCACATACTGAAATATCATAACAGTCCACATTCCATGCACATCTCACTTAATGTTGATCAGTAAAGTTATCATGTAACCACTGTAATTCATAAACAAGATGCCAAACAGTATATACTTTCAAAACTGTCTACTGTTCCACCCAACTACCCCTTCGACGAAACACCCTAGTGACGAAAGGCTATCTTTCGTCGAAGTCTCATCTGACGAAAGTCCCCATCTTTCGTCGATGTCTCATTTGACGAAAGTCCCCATCTTTCATCTAATTCATACGTGTCTAATTACCATTATGTTTCGTCGGGAGCAGTTACTGTGTCTAGGTTTCATAATCATCAGTTAGACATTCAATAGCATAAACAATGGATCAAACAAGGTTACATCATCCTGTTCTTATCAAGCTTAACTACAAATAACAATTCTCAATATTAACATTAGCATGGATTTACACAAAAGAACAGACATTGATCAAGATCTATTATCAATTCATAATCGCAGGTTTCCTTGTTAACCCTAAGTGATCAGCAACATCAGCCATTTAATCATAAATTCATGTTGTGATCAATCACATATTCTAAGCACACCATCCTATGATCGAAACCCTAGATTCCATGTTACACATATAATCCTGTTCGCACAAAACCCTAGTTACGACGCTATCACTGAATCCCTATTTTCACACAAGATAACAAACATTACAGTATCATCATCTCATCAAATACAACGCTTATGCACTAACCGTAATGCGAGAGAGTTTAGATCAATCGAGATGGAATGAATGCCTTGAAGTTTCCTACTGCCGTCGCACCAAGAATGAGGAAAGAATTCTAGGGTTATTGTGTTTACGAGAGTTTATAATATACATCACCTCGTACTGGGCCTCGCACAATTTGGGCCGAAGGCCTCTCTTTGACGAAAGTCCCAGGTGGCGAAACACTTGTGTTTCGTCGTAATAGGGTTGGCGAAAGACTCAGTCTTTCGTCGAGGTTAGTGGGTGCCGAAAGTCATTATCAAATTCTGATTAAACTATACTTAATTATATATAATACCCCACAAATAACAATCATTAAATAACAATCATCAATACACACCAAACATTCATTATTCAGATAAAACTGTACGACACCACGTAAAAACAAATTGTAAAATAGGATTAATCAGTGACGTGTATGGGAAAGACCTTGAAATCTAGGGTTGTCACATCATCCCCAACTTGAAAGAAATTTCGTCCCGAAATTTGTCAAGTAATCCGAAACAGCAAGACGTTAACTCAGGATGACTGTGGATTTTCCGCGGGTACCACATCATCCCCAACTTGAAAGGGAATTTAGCCCCGAAATTCACCAGTTGCTTCAGATTTAGATTTGTCAGCTGGAAATAAGTGAGGATACTTGAGTTTCATCTGATCCTCGCGTTCCCATGTGAACTCTGGTCCGCGCCTTGAGTTCCAACAAACTCTTATGATCGGAATTCGACTATGCTTACGGACCTTGACTTCCCGATCCATAATCTCTATTGGTTCTTCGACAAACTGCAACTTTTCGTCAATCTTCAACTCTTGAAACGGTACCACAAGTGTTTCATCGGACAAACACTTCTTTAGTTGTGACACATGGAACACATCATGGACGTTACCTAACTCAGCAGGTAACTCCAACTTGTAGGCCACTTTACCAATTCACTCCAGAATTTTAAATGGCCCCACATAACGAGGGTTAAGCTTGCCGCGTTTTCCAAAACGCACCACACCCTTCCAGGGTGAGACCTTCAACATATCACGATCACCAACTGCGAATTCCAAAGGCTTCCTATGCTTATCAGCGTAGCTTTTCTGACGGTCTCGCGCTGTTGCCATACGGTTCCTGATCTGTATAATCTTTTCAGAAGTTTCAAGGACAAGTTCTGGGCCTGTGACTTGGCTGTCACCCACCTCAACCCAACAGAAAGGGGAACGACATTTCCGGCCGTACAACGCTTCAAACAGAGCTGCCTGGATGCTAGTGTGGTAACTGTTGTTGTAGGAGAACTCGATCAACGGCAAATGCTTCTCCCAGCCCTTACCAAAATCAATTACACATGCTCGCAGGATGTCTTCAAGTGTCTGGATGGTTCGCTCACTTTGACCATGCGTCTGTGGGTGATACGCAGTGCTCATGTCAAGACGTGAGCCGAACGATTTATGCATTGACTGCCATAATTCAGATATGAAATGCTGATCTCGATCAGAGATAATAGAGGTTGGCACCCCGTGCCTAGAAACCACCTCCTTGAGGTAAACAACAACTAATTATGAGAACTTATCCGTTTCCTTGATTGCTAGAAAATGCGCTGACTTCGTGAGACGATCAACGATCTCCCAGATGCTATCTGCTCCCATTTCCACATGGGTATTTCTGGTTGCTGAAGTAATCCAGACGGTTTCTGGTATTCCACCTTGACTTTTGAACACGTCAAGCATTTACTAACATACGTCGCGATGTGAGCTTTCATCTTCGACCACCAATACATGACTTTGAGGTCCTGATACATCTTATCTGAACCCGGATGAACAGAGTATCGAGACTTGTGCGTTTCATCCATCACAAGATCTCTAAGGTTACCAAACAAAGGGATCCATACCCTTTCCATAAAATAATAAATGCCGTCAGATCTCTTCTCGAGTCGTTTCTCCATTCCTCGTAAATACTCAGCTTCAATGTTTTCTTCCTTAAATGCTTCAGTCTGAGCCGAACGAATCTGATCAGGAAGGTTTGAATGAATGGTAAGCTGTAAGGCTCGCACACGCTTCGGTTTCGATTCCTTTCGGCTAAGGGCATCAGTACAACGTTAGCCTTACCTGGATGGTACTTGATTGCACAGTCATAGTCGTTTAAGAGTTCTACCCAGCGACGCTGTCGCATATTCAAATCCTTCTGGTCGAAAATATCCTGAAGGCTCCTGTGGTCGGTATAAATAGTGCATTTAGTACCGTACAGGTAATGCCTCCAGATTTTGAGTGCAAACACCACGGCTCCCAACTCTAAGTCATGTGTCGTATAATTTCTCTCGTTAACCTTCAATTGTCGCGAGGCGTAGCTATCACCTTCTAGCGTTGCATCAACACGCAATCGAGACCCTAAATGGAAGCATCACAATATACCACAAAATCTTCTGTTCCTTCAGGTAGAGATAAAATCGGCGCACTGCAGAGTTTCTGTTTCAAAAGTTGGAAAGCATCCTCCTGCTTTGTTCCCAAGAATACACCACGCCTTTCTGTGTCAACGAGGTAAGAGGTTGAGCGATCTTCAAGAAATCCTTGATGAATCTTCGATAATACCCAGCGAGACCAAGAAATTGCCACACCTCTGAAGGAGTCTTCGATGCCACCCAATTTCTGATAGCATCAACCTTAGTAGGATCCACGTGTATCCCTAATTCATTCACAATGTGGCCAAGGAAGTGTACCTCTCGAATCCAGAAGTCACACTTAGAAAGTTTCGCGTAGAGTTGCTCTTCCTCAGGAGCTCCAAGATTAGACGTAAGTGTCGCTCGTGGTCCTCCTTGCTCTTGGAGTAGATCAAGATGTCGTCAATAAACATGATAACAAAGTCGTTAAGATACAGCTTGCACACACGATTCATAAGGTCCATTAAGACTGCTGGTGCGTTTGTTAACCCGAACGGCATAACCAAAAACTCATAATGTCTATATCGCGTTCTAAAAGCCGTTTTAGTAACATCCTCTTCTCGGACTCTCATCTGATGATAGCCCGATCTTAAGTCGATCTTCGAGTAGAAACTTGACCCTTCCAACTGGTCAAACAAGTCGTCGATACGTGGTAACGGATAACGGTTCTTGACTGTCACCTTGTTAAGTTCCCGATAATCTATACACATACGGAAGGACCCGTCCTTCTTCTTTACAAACAAAATTGGGGCTCCCCAAGGCGAAGAACTGGGTCGGATAAAACCTCTATCCAACAGTTCTTGAAGTTGATTCGATAGCTCTTGCAACTCTCCTGGTGCAAGACGATAAGGAGCACGAGAAATCGGAGCTGCTCCTGGCATAAGGTCAATCTGAAATTCCACCTGACGATGTGGAGGTAAGCCGGGTAATTCTTCAGGAAACACGTCAGAAAACTCACATACAACTGGAAGGTCCTTGATCTTCCTTTCCTCAGGTTGCGAATCAGTAACAAGGGCTAGAATAGCAGGGTAGCCCTTTCGTAGACACTTCTGGGCTTTCATGGCTGAGATGATGCCGACCATGGCACCACTATGATGACCCTGAACCAATAAGAATTCCCCACTGAGGAGAGGGATACTCACAATTTTCTCTCTGCAGAGAATTTCCGCTTGATGCTTAGACAACCAATACATGCCAACGACCACATCAAAACTTCCAAGAGTAACGGAGAGTAGGTCAATGTCGAACACTTGACCCATGAGATCAAGTTTACAGCCAAACAGAACAAGAGAAGCTTCTATCGATTTACCATAAGCTAGTTCTTCTACATGCTTAGTTACAAGAGGTGTGGGAGTCAGCCCTAACTGACGACTGAACCCTAAAGACACATAACTCCAATCGGCACCAGAGTCGAATAAAACAGAAGCAAATATGTTGTTTATGGAGAACGTACCAGTCACCACGTTGCCGTCATTTCTGGCTTCCCCAGCTCCAATAGTGAACACCCTCCCGTGCGCACCATTTCCACCATTGCCCCCATTGTTGTTGTTTCCGTTGTTGTTGTTCCCATTGTTGTTACCACCAGCATTCTGATTTAGCTGAGGGCAGTCTCGCCTGATGTGACCATCGGCTCCAAATTGAAAACATCCCTTACGATTTTTACGATTTTGCTAGGGTTGTTTCCCTTCCTGCTGCTATGGCTGTTGCTGTTGCGGAGTGTGCTGCTGCTGGTTCAGAAGTGAAACCCTACAATCCCTGGCTATATGCCCCAGTTTGTTGCACCTGTGACATACTCGGGTACACGGCCCCCGATGGTGATAGTTGCACTTATTGCACTTTGGTTGTTTCCTCGCATAAGAACCCTGACCCGAGCTGTTGCCCTGGCTTTGATTAACCAAGGACGACTGACTGAAACTGCAGTTATTGCTATTGTCAGGCCTTTTCTGAGATTGACTTACACTGGTCGCTTTATCAGCATCGTTCCATTTACGCTTGTTATCACTAGCAGGTGTGGTAGCGGTAGCAGCAGGGGTAGTAGCAGAAACACGAGGCGGTAGCGATCCTCGCTCGACCTCTTGGTCTGTAATCTTGTGTGCTAAACGGATGATCTGAGGTAGATTGTCAAGGTTTGCAGTAGTGTCATAACCCTTTAAGGCTGGTGCTAGGCCCTTGAGATACAACTCAATTCTTCGGTGTGGAGGTCGTGACAAGTTAGGGCACAAAATTGCTAGTTTATGAGATCGTTTCGTGAATGCCTCGATCTTCGACCCCACCATCTTCAGATCATAATACTCATTCTCCAGTTTCTGAATCTCATCACGAGGGAAATACTCCTCCCTCATCAATTCCTTAAAATCATCCCAAGCAGTGGCATTTTCCATCTCGATGCCCAACATCTGAACATGGGCATTCCACCATGTCAGGGCACCATCCTCGAGTGTGCCTGTAGCATACTTCACTCTGTCCCCAGCAGGACAGTTACACATCGCAAACACCGATTCTGCCTTCTCAAACCAACGCAGGAGTCCTACAGCCCCTTCAGTCCCACTGAAGGTCTGTGGCTTACAATCCATTAACGTCTTGAACGTACAAGCAGGTGGATTATTTTGATTTTGTTGCGCGTGCTGACCTAATGGACGAAAGAAAATACAAAACAGGGGTAAGAGTTGTGTACGTGACACAAGAATAAAGGGTAATTGGCACATATCATACCAGCTTGGTAGGCTGCCAAAGCCTCAGCCACACGTGTGTTAATCAGGTTTGTCAGCTCAGCCTGGGTCATCGCAATGTGACCACGTCCGTGACCTCGTCCGCTCATGATTCTATATAAGAGAAGGGGAAAAGGTCAAGAGTCAAGATAAAGTAGGAGTTAAACTCACAACAACTTCTACAGATTACAAAGTACATCAGACAACAAAGCGGAACCCCTTTCACACTTGTTAGATCTCACTGGGACTCGCATGCACCCCACATTACTATTATGTGTGCACCCATAATAGAAATGCGATTTGCATGTTTATCTCAGCTCCTCCCAACCCATGCTAAAAGGTTCCTCAAATTCTCGCAACAAGACAGAACATCACAATCTTAGACCACGAAAATCTAACGGAATATCACACTGTGACTCTAACAATCACATAACTCAGGTAGATGCACATGAATTCAGTCTGAAATGCTAAGTGTGTGCAATTACATGCAACATTGTACATAAGTGTATACTAGATATACTATGCAATAAGTAAACGAGAGACGAACCTTGAAATCTGGAGCTGAGTGTCATGGTCGCTTTCTGAACTGTTCGGTTATAGTCTGGTTTTATAAAAACGTTTTAAAACCTAGTTCACTATAACCAGTGGCTCTGATACCAAACTGTCACACTCCCAAAATACCACATGCGGAAAAACCCGCTAGGTGTTTGACGTACCAGGATCCAGCCACCAATCACATTGAACTAATAGTACATCATCAAGTTTATGTTTATTAAATTAAGCAACCATAATTGTCAAACAAGAGTTATCATATTCAGTGGAAGCAAATGACAAAATAATGTATAATGTATTCCCAAAACCAAATGTAATAGTGTTTAAATAACATTCAAGCAATCCTCAGCGACATGACCATGACCACTCCAGCCATCTAGATAGCAAGTTCCTCATCACTGCACCTAACGACCTGTGAGCATGCAACAACTGTATCAGACAACGCTGGTGAGTTCACAGCTTTTCGAAAACATTAGTTACCAAGTATTTATTCCAGTTCATTAATAAATCCGAAAGCAATGTTGATAATATCTCGTTACTGAACAAGACGGCTCCTGATGTATGTTTTGCCCGTTCCCCAGTGCTCCTATCAAAGCACTGGGCATGACTGGGTCATTAGTTCACACCCGTCCTCTCCGGTACGGGGTGAGGGTACCAAACCTAAGTAGTGCTACCAACTAATACCCCGCTACTTCTCCAGTAACAAAAAGATGGGACTTAAGAGTGATAGAGTGAGAGTAATATCCAACATTCCAGTTTTACCCAAAAGACTTATCCCTCCCCGGGATACCCACCGACTGTCCCAACCACCGGGACGTATGCTCAAGAGTAGTGAACTCACCTTTGATTTGCTCGGTATGTTTTAATTACCCGTCCAGTTGGTCAACCCAAACCCTACCGTGGTTATCAAACAGTATCAGTTTCATACTCATTCAAATCACATACTTGCATACAGTAGTCACGTGTGGTTACACAGTTTGCATCTAGCATTACGATCTTTGTTATCATAAAGCCCATACTGAAATATCATAACAGTCCACATTCCATGCACATGTCACTTAATGTTGATCAGTAAAGTTATCATGTAACCACTATAATTCATAAACAAGATGCCAAACAGTATATATTTTCAAAACTGTCTACTATTCCACCCAACTACCCCTTCGACGAAACACCCTAGTGACGAAAGGCTATCTTTCGTCGAAGTCTCATCTGACGAAAGTCCTCATCTTTCGTCGACGTCTCATTTGACAAAAGTCCCCATCTTTCGTCGAATTCATACGTGTCTAATTACCATTATGTTTCGTCGGGAGCAGTTACTGTGTCTAGGTTTCATAATCATCAGTTAGACATTTAATAGCATAAACAATGGATCAAACAAGGTTACATCATCTTGTTCTTATCAAGCTTAACTACAAATAACAATTCTCAATATTAACATTAGCATGGATTTTCACATAAGAACAAACATTGGTCAAGATCTATTATCAATTCATAATCGCAGGTTTCCTTGTTAACCCTAAGTGATCAGCAACATCAGCCATTTAATCATAAATTCATGTTGTGATCAATCACATATTCTAAGCACACCATCCTATGATCGAAACCCTAGATTCCATGTTACACATATAATCCTGTTTGCACAAAACCCTAGTTACGACGCTATCACTGAATCCCTATTTTCACACAAGATAACAAACATCACAGTATCATCATCTCATCAAATACAACGCTTAGGCACTAACCGTAATGAAAGAGAGTTTAGATCAATCGAGATGGAATGAATGCCTTGAAGTTTCCTACTGCCGTCGCACCAAGAATGAGGAAAGAATTCTAGGGTTATTGTGTATACGAGAGTTTATAATATACATTACCTCGTACTGGGCCTCGCACAATTTGGGCCGAAGGCCTCTCTTTGACGAAAGTCCCAGGTGGCGAAACACTTGTGTTTCGTCGTAATTGGGTTGGCGAAAGACTCAGTCTTTCGTTGAGGTTAGTGGGTGCCGAAAGTCATTATCAAATTCTGATTAAACTATACTTAATTATATATAATACCCCACAAATAACAATCATTAAATAACAATCATCAATACACACCAAACATTCATTATTCAGATAAAACTGTACGACACCACGTAAAAACAAATTGCAAAACAGGATTAATCAGTGACGTGTATGGGAAAGACCTTGAAATCTCAGGTTGTCACAGTTCAGACCCAAGTTTTGAAAACGGGTTTAGATCAAGCCCGAACTCAAGGGTCAAGACTCAAGAGTAAAAGGTATAGAAACAAGGGTAAATTACAAAAATCATCCTAAATGATAACCTTAGATTGCAAACTATGTTCTTTGTATTTGTAGAAAACGTACTCTGTGTTTACAAAAAATTGCATGTTATGTCCTTTGGAAATGTCGAAATCAACTTTTTTGTTTTCTGGTGCAATCGTAATTTCTTGTTTTACTCTGAGGCCTCATTTTAAATCCTCCATCATTAGCGTACTGGATTGTTTAGCATAAAGTTGAGAAGCAGAACCGCCATCGCCATCTGGCTCCTTTTCAAAGTGTTGGTTTGCTGTTTCAAATGTTGCGGCTTCGATTCTCTTAGCATCTTCTTGGGCTTATTCCTTGCTTAAAAGACCATACTTTCTGGACAAAATGGATGGCATGGTGAGGATTTTGTTTATGCGTTCCACAAGTATTTGCCTCGTGCCTTGGCTTAGAGGCCACAGCTTAATCGAGTGCAAGCGGTTTTGTGCAGTTGAATCCATTTCAAAGACATCACCATGCATTCCAGTGGCAGCATCAACATCCATTTTAGGGGGATCAACATTATCCCTATTCATTTCAGGGACTTCATCTTCATCCATTTTACAATGCTGGTAAGAAATAAATGACAAAAATTACCCTGATGATTAGATATAAAAAAGTATATATATATATTTATATATATTCATACCTTCATGTTATGGCCTGTTTTCTGTTTTTGGGGTCTGACTTTCATAGTAAGCTCACCAAGTTTTGAAATTGTCATCCCCATATCTTCATCATTAGACTCCTGCAACTTCCTTCTCTTCATGGGTGCAATCTCATTCTGAGCAATTTCGGACGATGATCCGTTTGCACTTCTAAGTAACGAACTTCCATCAGCCACGACCCCCTTTCCGTCACAACTTTCTTGATTCTCCTCCACATTTCCTTGAGCAGATTCATCGTTCGCGCCCAAATTCTCCCCCAAACCACTGTCTTTTACCTCATCAACTTGTAAAGATCCGTCGACATTCTTCTCCAAACCACCGGTTTCTGCATTCTCCGCCACATTTTCCTGAGCAGATTCATCGTTTGCGCCCAAATTCTCCTCCAAACCACTGTCTTTTACCTCATCAACTTGTAAAGATCCATCGACATTCTTCTACAAACCACCGGTTTCTGTATTCTCCGCAACATTTTCTTGAGCAGATTCATCGTTCGCGCCCAAATTCTCCCCCAAACTACTGTTTTTTACCTTATCAACTTGTAAAGATCCGTCGACATTCTTCTCCAAACCATCGGTTTCTGCATTCTCCGCCACATTTTCTTGAGCAGACGCGCCCAAATTCTCCCACAAACCACTGTCTTTTACCTCATCGACTTGTAAAGATCCGTCGACATTCTTCTCCAAACCACCGGTTTCTGCATTCTCCACCACATTTTCTTGAGCAGATTCATCGTTCGCACCCAAATTCTCCCCCAAACCACTGTTTTTTACCTCATCAACTTGTAAAGATCCGTCGACATTCTTCTCCAAACCACCGGTTTCTGCATTCTCCGCCACATTTTCCTGAGCAGATTCATCGTTCGCGCCCAAATTCTCCCCCAAACCACTGTCTTTTACCTCATCAACTTGTAAAGATCCATCGACATTCTTCTACAAACCACCGGTTTCTGCATTCTCAAACAACAACCCTTTTCTCCTTGCTCGATCCATTCTACCGACTACTGGACCAACAACAACATCTGCAGCCTTTCTTTTATCCAAATCCGCATCCACCGTCGTCTTCCTCCTCCCTCGCGTCTTCTTAGGTTCTACCTGAACCGAAACATCCACATTATCCGGTACATCCTCACTCAATGCAGGAACAACAAAACTCACAGCTTCCTTTATAACACTTCTCAATATCCTCCCATCACTTTTCCCCATCAAACCCTAACCCTAACTTTCCACTTTCGCCAACATCATCAAATCAAGATTGAGTTCTACATTTTCCTTGCCTCCTAGTGTTCCGTCTCGGTGGAACCACCGATTCGGCTTGCATATTCACAACAATTGAGGTCAACTCACCGATCTTAATCCGGTCTCCATCTTTGAGAGCAGAAGGAGAGTACGGCTTAAGCATTTGGCCGTTCAAAATGGTGCCGTTGGACGAATCGAGATCGCAAAGTGTCCATTTGCTCAACTGAGTGTCGAATTGGATGCATAAGTGTTTGGATGAGATTCCAGAATCCTTGATTGCAAATGTGTTTCCGCTAGCTACACGACCGATTTTGATCATTGAAGTTGATGAGTATTCTAGGGTTTTGCCTGCTCTAGGGCCTTTTTCTATTACCAGCTTCAAGTTTGTTGTTGTTAGTTTCTCCATTGATACGCTGTTGTGTCTCTGTGTAAGTGTGTGTGTGTTTTGTGGAGTTTTAGGTGTGAAATGAAATTCTTTTTGTGGAGTTTTAGGTTTGAAATGAAATTCAAATGTCGTTTGGGGGTGGTTCAGACCCAAGTTTTGAAAACGGGTTTGATCAAGCCCGAACTCAAGGGTCAAGACTCAAGAGTAAAAGGTATAGAAACAAGGGTAAATTACAAAAATCATCCTTAATGATAACCTTAGATTGCAAACTATGTTCTATGTATTTGTAGAAAACGTACTCTGTGTTTACAAACCATTGCATGTTATGTCCTTTGGAAATGTCGAAAATAACTTTTTTGTTTTCTGGTGCAATCGTAATTTCTTGTTTTACCCCGGGGCCTCTTTTTACAGCCTCCATCATTAGCGTACTGGATTGTTTAGCAATAAGTTGAAAAGCAGAACCGCCATCGCCATCTGGCTCCTTTTCAAACTGCTGGTTTGCTGTTTCAAAGGCTGCGGCTTCGATTCTCTTAGCATCTTCTTGGGCTTCTTCCTTGCTTAAAAGACCATACTTTCTGGACAAAATGGATGGCATGGTGAGGATTATGGTCATGCGTTCCACAAGTATTTGCCTCGTGCCTTGGCTTGGAGGCCACAGCTTAATCGAGTGCAAGCGGTTTTGTGCAGTTGAATCCATTTCAAAGACATCACCATGCATTCCAGTGGCAGCATCAACATCCATTTTAGGGGGATCAACATCATCCCTATTCATTTCAGGGACTTCATCTTCATCCATTTTACAATGCTGGTAAGAAATAAATGTCAAAAATTACCCTAATGATTAGATATAAAAAAGTATATATATATTTATATATATATTCATACGTTCATGTTATGGCATGTTTTCTGTTTTTGGGGTCTGACTTTCATAGTAAGCTCACCAAGTTTTGATATTGTCATCCCCATATCTTCATAATCAGACTCCTGTAACTTCCTTCTCTTCATGGGTGCAATCTCATTCTGAGCAATTTTGGATGATGATCCGTTTGCACTTCTAAGTAACGAACTTCCATCAGCCACGACCCCCTTTCCGTCACAACTTTCTTGATTCTCCGCCATATTTTCTTGAGCAGATTCATCGTTCGCGCCCAAATTCTCCCCCAAACCACTGTCTTTTACCTCATCAACTTATAAAGATCCGTCGACATACTTCTCCAAACCACCGGTTTCTGCATTCTCCGCCACATTTTCTTGAGCAGATTCATCGTTCGCGCCCAAATTCTCCCCCAAACCACTGTCTTTTACCTCATCAACTTGTAAAGATCCGTCGACATTCTTCTTCAAACCAGCGGTTTCTGCATTCTCCAACAACAACCCCTTTCTCCTTGCTCGGGCCATTCTACCGACTACTGGACCAACAACAACATCTGCAGCCTTTCTTTTATCCAAAGCAGCATCCACCGTCCTCTTCCTCCTCCCTCGCGTCCTCTTAGGTTCTACCTAAACCGAAACATCCACATTATCCGGTACATCCTCACTCAATGTAGGAACAACAAAACTCACAGCTTCCTTTATAACACTTCTCAATATCTTCCCATCACTTTTCCCCTCTTTTCCCCATCAAACCCCAACCCTAACTTTCCATTTTCGCCAACATCATCAAATTGAGATTGAGTTCTACATTTTCCTTGCCTCCTAGTGTTCCGTCTCGGTGGAACCACCGATTCGGCTTGCATATTCACAACAATTGAGGTCAACTCACCGATCTTAATCCGGTCGCCATCTTTGAGAGCAGAAGGAGAGTACGGCTTAAGCATTTGGCCGTTCAAAATGGTGCCGTTGGACGAATCGAGATCGCAAAGTGTCCATTTGCTCAACTGAGTGTCGAATTGGATGCATAAGTGTTTGGATGAGATTCCAGAATCCTTGATTGCAAATGTGTTTCCGGTAGCTACACGACCGATTTTGATCATTGAGGTTGACGAGTATTCTAGGGTTTTGCCTGCTCTAGGGCCTTTTTCTATTATCAGCTTCAAGGTTGTTGTTGTTGGTTTCTCCATTGATACGCTGCTGTGTCTCTGTGTAGGTGTGTGTGTGTGTTTTGTGGAGTTTTTGGTGTGAAATGAAATTCATTTTGTGGAGTTTTAAGTTTGAAATGAAATTCAAATTTCGTTTGGGGGTGGTTCAGACCCAAGTTTTGAAAACGGGTTTAGATCAAGCCTGAACTCAAGGGTCAAGACTCAAGAGTAAAAGGTATAGAAACAAGGGTAAATTATAAAAATCATCCTTAATGATAACCTTAGATTGCAAACTATGTTCTTTGTATTTGTAGAAAACGTACTCTCTGTTTACAAACCATTGCATGTTATGTCCTTTGACCCAAACTTAGTTAATTTTCATAGTTAAGTCTGACCAATTGGACTCCATATTAGGGTATTTTATTCATTTTACCTTAAATATGAAAATAACTAATCATAAAAAAATAAGAATTAGATTAATTATGTTTAAAAAAGATTATACATTTGTACATATACATAATTCTCTCTTTGTATCTCAATTCTATCTCTCTCTAGCTTCCCTTCCACTAGCTCCTACTCCCACCAGCCACCACCGTCACCACCATCCACCCACCGGACTAGGGATGTGAAATTCTGACACGACCCGAAAACATGACACGAACCTAACACGAAATTCGTGGGTTTGAGTTTAGTCTAAACGGGTTCGGGTTAGTTTCATGTTGAACCCGTGAACCCGTTTAGGTCAACCTAGTCGGGTTGGCGGGTTAACCCGTTTAACCCATTTCTATTATATTATATTTTTAAAATATGTTTTATGTCATAAATTAAATTGGGTGTGTATTTTATTCTATAAATATAACTTAAAAATGGAAGTTGACATAAATTTTTATGATTTTAATGTAATTTTATTATAATTTGTGTTTTTTTATTAGTGTTAATTTTAATACATTAATTTGCTGGAAAAAAATAAAAAAACAAAAAAAAATTGGGTTGAACGGGTTGGGTTCGGGTCAGTATGCGAATATTCGGGTCGTGTTCGGGTTCATATGTATGGCACGATTTTCGGGTTCGGGTCGGGTTCGTCTAAAATTTTCGGGTTCGGCTCGGGTTGAACCCGCCAACCCGCGAACACGACCCGTTTAGCACCCCTACACCGGACTAAAACCCAAGCAACAACAAACCACCTTAACATGTGGTGTCGGAGCGGTGAAGGGTTGCCTCTAAACACGTCGCCAGACTAGCAAGCCACCTTGACATGTCGGTGTCGGAGATGGTGTAGGTGGCCGGTGATGGCGATCTAAAAGAACATTTGAGTTCTTGGTTTTTTGCTCTGCATTGCTCAAGACTTTTCTTTTATCTTCAAATCTTTCATCATCTTATTTAAATTCTCCTTTATGGGTTTTGATTCTACAATCACTATCTTCATCTAGGAAACATAAAACTTCATTCTTGATTATGGGTTTCTTGATTATGGTCAGTAATTTTGATGAGGTTTTCGATAGTATTAGCGACAGGTTGAAAAAGAGGGTCGAAATGGGGGTTTAGGGTTTTAATAGAGGGAAGATAAGTGGGTAGTTTAAATGACTTATATGCCCTCACGTGAACTAGTAAAATTCCCCCTCGCTACACGACGAGAATATTGGGTTGTATCGATTCGTTTTGTTATGATATTGCCACAGTACCAATACTTGCTATACTAACTAAAAAACGTTGTGATATACTTAAAAGGAGGTCGAAAACAAGGTATTTTAAAAGTTGTAAATGGAAGAAAGTATACTCAAAAGTAATTACAATAATAAAGTATCATAATAACACTAAGAAGAAGAATATCCTATACTAATAAATAAAAATCTTTTTTGGACACGTGTCACTTTCTGGTGTTTTCTCACCTTATTTCCTATTTATCTCTCATATTAAATAATAATAATAATAATAATAATTTTAAACAAAAATATTAGATAAGAATAAATATATATAAGGATAAACATTTGTTTTTATTGTGACTATATTAAATAATAATAATAATAATTTTAAACAAAACACGTGTCACTTCCTGGTGCTTTCTGATCTTATTTTTCTATTTTTCTCTCATATTAAATGATAATAATAATAATAATAATAATAATAATATTAATAATAATAATAATAATTTTAAACAAAAAAATAGTTAAGAATATACATATTTAACAAGCTAAAATGTTATAATAAGTAAATAGTACATTAAACACGTACAATATACGAGTTTTTTTAAGATATATCTTTTTTGTTATTTATTATATAAAATTACATTTATGCAAAATAAAAAAAAGTAAAATGTTATAATAAGTTAATAGTACATTAACGTTCATTTTTAAAATATAAATCTTGATGACTGTTTGTATTAACATATGACATTATATTTTATTTAACACGTGGAATATACGAGTTTTTTTTAATATATCTTTTTATAATTTATTATATAAAATTTCATTTATGCAACCCGTGTAATACACGAGGTTTTAACCTAGTTTAAAATATAATAAACTAACTTTTCTCATTTGTAGTATATAATAATCATACTATAATAGTAAGTAAGTACAGCATTACTATAATCAACAAAAATGTAATCTTGTCTCAAAATCCCAAAGTTAGCAATGAGCCAATAGTTACCGTGGAACTTCCATTTGCAAATGTATTATGAGGGTGTAATGAATATGTCAATGAAATTAATAAAGGATGAGGAAAACATATAGGTCCATCTATATAAAGAGCGAGGAAAACACATAGGTACATATAAAGTCAACAAAGCTTTGAAAAATAAGCTTGATTTATATATTTAAAATCTTGAAAAATCCTAGAAAATCTTTGGTTGAAAGAAAAGTAATGCATTTAGATTATGGTTGGTTTTTGTCATTAATAATTTGTGTAAATAAAATATGGGTTTGATTTTGCTATTGAGGTATTTGGAAAAAATCTCTTGTAGGGATAATTTGTTCGACAAAAGTTATGGTGGAACATAACACTTGTTTCACCAATAAGATTGAAAGTTCAACATTCAAACAAAATAAAGACAACATAGTTCATCACAACAAAGCACCAAAGCAACATTATTAAACTCCATGCGATTACTCGGTTTTCCATGAGGACAAAGGTGGAGTGTTGACGTTCTTGTAACAATGCGCCAAAATCTGTTCAGGCATTCTATCACCCTTGAACGAAGCCATGGATTCAAGCTCGGCCATGTCCTGAGTTGTGAGTTTAACCGAAAGGGCTCCAAGGTTCTGGTTCAGGTTCTTGATCTTGGTTGTACCGGGGATTGGACATACATCATCCCCTTGGTGTAGTACCCATGCCAGTGCTAGTTGGGCCAGGGTGCATCCCTTTCTTTCGGCCATTTCGCTAACTCGCTCAAATACACGTTTGTTGTGGTCAAAGTTCTCGCCTTGTAGCCTCGGTAGAACCTAAGAAAGATGAAACCTAAGTTGTTAAATCCAAAAACTATTATATAACAATAATTATTTAAATAATACATTTCTCCTGATTATATATTAGTTATCAACCAAATAAAAAAATGCTAGGAAGAAGTGGTGGCCAACTGAGACTCTAATGGCCCAAAACTAGAAAGATTAGATTATAGAACAAGGCTAAAAATAGTTACAATTTAGCCCAAAAATGAGAAGGCCCCATACATATCACAATGGGGCAAAAACATGATAAGGCACTTGGCCCACTCCCAAAATAATAACAAATGTATTATTGTTTCTTTAGCAAAATAATTACTATTTTTTCTTTACTTTGTGGAAATTATGAAATAAGAATATTAATCTGACCGATTTTGGTCTGACTCTTAAGACCGTAACCCAACCCGCTTATATTGAACATCTTGTACCCTAGATGAAATTTTTGGATCCACCACTAAACCCGCATAAAAATAAACTAGGTATGGCATGTTTGCCAAATGCACAACAATAAGCACAAACCTTTCTATAGTCATCATCTGCCAGATTGTCCATCACCTTTGGACCCGATGCGAAGAATCCACTACCTAGAGGAGCAAAAGGTACGATCCCAATCCCTAGTTCTCTGCGAAAAAATAAACGGACACGCGTAACATCAAAATTGCTTGTTATTTCTACGGTGTGTCAATGTTCATTAGGGTGGATTTCGGTTAATTGTGCTATTATGTTTAAGTTATCCGGGTTTCGACCAACCAATAATAAATAATCAACACAAGATCGAAACCAAAAACTTCGCTATCCAATTTAAACCACCAAAATATAGGGTTCACGTAAAATGAACCATATACAAATCTAAACTATTTGTTGTTCATATTGGAATTTCGTATGAATGAATTAGTATATGGGTTATGGACAAAAGCTTTAACACTAAACATTCACATGGTCGCCCGATAAAAAAACCTTGTGTCTCACCAAAAACCAAAGCAAATCACCCGACCCAAGTGACAAATAAGACAAATAGATGGGTCGGGGCTATTCGGTTAACCAGAATAATGAACGGCCTTAGTAATTTCTCATTTTCTTGATAATATTAGTAACTAACTAAAGCTAATTATGGGTTAATTACCTGCAAGTAGGAATAACCTCTTCTTCTACATCTCTAGTCCACAAAGACCACTCCAGCTGTACAGCTTAGATTGGATGAATAGCATGTGCTCTTCTGATGGTTGCTGGATTAGCTTCAGATAAACCAATGTATTTTATTTTACCTTCTTCAACAAGTTTTTTTAGCTCTCCCATCTATCAAAAATATCATTTTGATTAAATATCACCTTAAAATCTTATATTTTCATTTAAACAATACTTAGCCATAGCACTCCATGTGTTTTTGATTTGAGACATGGTTTTCAAAACTACTCCTGTCGTGTTATCGGTTAACTGGTCAGGCCAAAATAAAAAAACGAGATCATGTCATAAATAGCATAAAACTAGATCTATTACAAAAACAAAATACTATATGTATTTGATGTAATTTTGCAACTTTGGATTTGATAAATAAACTAGAGAGTACTAAATTAGTTTGAAAATGAGGTTTTAGAGATAAAAATAATATAAAAAAACTCAAAAATTGGTAATCCAGACCAACTGTTAACCGGCCGATTCAAATGGATCAGGCTTATCTGAACCAATTCCATGCCTAATTCCCGGTCCAACCCGTCCGATCAATCAGCCAGACCAGTTTTATAATCACTCTCGAGATCACACATTGTGTTCTCCAATTTTTTTGAACGGTCAACGAATCCTCCAAATGGGCTGCTGGCGAAATTAACCACATCGGGATACACTTGCATCCGAACTGGGGAAAACCCTCTCCTAGGGCCGAAGCCCGTGAACACTCTCCCGAAGGCACGACAGTGCGGTGAGGTAAAACTCGCTCAGTTCAAGGATCTAAATAACGATCTCCACCTATTCGCCTAGTCTTCCATCATCACCAGGTGCCATAAAAAATAATAGGGAGGAAAGGAATCGGACCTGAGTCTCTTAAACACCAATTAAACTAAACAATTGAATTTCTCTCTCTTATTAAATATTTCTTTCTCACATTAAATGATAATGATTTAAAAAAAAATTAAACTAAACAAATTTTTTTTTTTTTTTTGCATGAACAGCCCCCTTTACGGCGCCAAAGGAAGTTCAGTTTCATGTAGGAATTTATTTATGCTACTAAACAATTAAATATCTAGAAATATGATACATCTTATTATAATATTTTATTGATAGTAACTAAACATAAGATTTCAACTACTGTCTTTTATTAAAAATTTTCAATCTTCGTTATATATTATTTATAATTCTTAAAGTTTTATTATTTTTGTTTTACAAATGTATAATAATATCCAACATATAAAATCTTCATTGAAAAACAATGCTTTTATCAGGCTGGATTTAATCAACTCATATAATACATGAGTTTTCAACCTAGTGTTCAATATACACTTATGTTTAAAAGCTAAGACACTAAGATAAGTAAAATACAAAACAAACCGTGATTTCGATCGGCACTTTTGGATCGATACGATGAGCATAGTACAGATCGATGTAATCAACACCAAGCCACTTCAAACTCGCTTCACAACAAGCCCTAACGTACTCTGGTTCCCCATGGATTTGCAATTCACCATATCCCTCCCCAAATCTCAGCCCAAACTTGGTAGCAACTTCAACTTTCTCTCTAGCAACTCCCTTCAACGCCTGCACCATATCATTAATTACTTTACACACAAATTAAATCAAATCCATAACCAAATCATACCGAAACTTTTCGTAAAGAACCAGAGCGGGGTCAATAGGGTCTGTTGACCCCATTCATCGGAATGCATTGATTTTTTTTAAATATAAAATCTGATTTTTTTTAACAAAAAGAAAAATAAAAACAAAGCTATGGCGAAACCAGAGGGATCAAGAGGGTGACGCCTCAGTCACTGGAATTTAGAGTGAATTGCAAGGATTGTCCTTTATCTTTATACCCATTTGCAGGCGCTGTCCTTTATGTTTAAAATTGACGAGTTTTGTACTTTATGTTTTCAAATCATACATGTTTTGCCCTTTAGCCCTAACCCAGTTAGATTTTTCTGTCAAATCTGATCATGTGCAATGCACATGAGGGTAAAATTGTCTTTTCACCCTATTCTTTAAAAATAGATATAAAAGAAAAAAAAATATTACTCTCTCTTTCACAACCTACTGCATCCCTCAGGCGACACCGGTTTTGTAACCTTCAAACCAATTCTTAATCTTTCAAACCAATTCGAATCCGGTTTTGTAACCAGGTCGGCAACCTTCAAACCAATTCTTACTCAATTTTCTCAAAAAATGGGAACTGGGTATTTCCACCAGCCACCACCACCACCAGGTCCACCACCACCTACCCCTTACAACCCTCCGGCGACACCATCAACCATCGCAACCCCCTCTCTTTCTCAATCCCTCAGGCGACACCGACAACCGCCACAACGCCACCACTTCCACTACCCCACCCGCCACTCCACCGCCGCAACACCACCACCGCAGCAGCACCACCACCGCCACTCCTCCCCCCTCTCAAACGGATACATCGATTCCGTCATGGAGGCGATGAGCCGATTTGGTGGAATCGGGTTCTGAAATCGGCCACCCGAAACCTGTCTCATCCTGCCGGAAAAGCTTCCGATGTACAGATCCATGTGGTATTTTGTCGGATGATAGTGATGATGAAATTAATTATTCCAGTGATTTTGATAATGATGATGATATTAAATTATTAATTTTTCTGTTTTCCTCAAGATTTGTTTTTGCAAACTTTGGTTCTTATTTAGATTTAAGGGTTTGGGCCTTGGGGTAGGGGTCCCTGCAAAGAAATTGTGAAAATATTGTAGTAGGTTATTGGGAAAGAGAGAGATAGTTGAGATACGAAATATAATATTTTTTTCTTTTATTTGTATTTTTAAATAATAGGGTGAAAAGACAATTTTACCCTCATGTGCATTGCACATGACAAGATTTGACAGAAAAATCTAACTGGGTTAGAGCTAAAGGACAAAACGTGTATGATTTGAAAACATAAAGTACAAAACTCGTCAATTTTAAACATAAAGGACAGCGCCTGCAAATGGGTATAAAGATAAAGGACAATCCTTGCAATTCACTCCTGGAATTTATTATTTTTTTAAAAATAATATCATTTAAAAAAAAAAAAAATAAGTTGCCATTGTCCCCATAGGAGAAAAAAGAACCTTACGACGACCCATAGACTTAAAAAAGGTCCCAATTCCGCTAATGGTTAGAAATCACATACAATTACAACAATCATCTTACCAGACGCGGGTCAAGAGGGTTCACTACACCAGTCACCATAATTTATTTAAACATCAAAATCTTAGTTTTTTTAAACATAAGTTGGACGATTTTCCCACATGAGAAAAGAACCTTATGACAACCCACAGCAAAAAAAATAAGTTCTGGTTCTGCCACTGGCTACGAATAACTATAAAATTACAAACAATTGGATTACCTTGCCGATGAGGATTTCGTTGGTGTGAGGTCCATAGACATCAGAGGTATCGAGGTGAGTGACGCCAGAGTTAACAGCGTGGTGGATGAGTTCGATCATTTCTTGTTCGGGTTTTGCAAGACCGTATGCATACGACATGCCCATGCAACCTAATCCGATCGCTGAAACCTCGAGTCCCTGTGATCCGAGCTTGATTCTCTTCATATCAGACATTTTTGGTGTGGTGTTTTTGTTGGTTCAAAACACTTAAATATATGGGCTTGATGCAAAGGATGTTTTGATGCTTGTTACAAGATTTTATTGGATGAATGTGATTATGTGAATTGATTGTAATTTAATGCCAAACGTCGTCGTTGATTGCATGCAGCATGCTTTTATAGTGACTGGTATGAACAAACGACGTCGTTGAAGTGCAAAAAATGAAGCCAAGTGGCAGCAACGAATTCTTTAGAACAAACGGTGGAACTTGAATTTATATGCTGAAATTAGTTTGACTTGATTTTCTAAAAAACTTTATACGAATCAAGCTTGAATATATGTTTTATAAACCACAAACTAGTGGAATTCTTTTGCGTGTTGTAACAATAAATTCAGTTGATATAGGTTTGGTTTATTATGTTCTAATATGTGAATATATAATAGAAAATATATCAATCTTCAAAAAATAAAATCATTTTTAAATGTACTTTTTTTTTTCTAATAAGTGCAATTAATTGTTTGTATTGATTTGAACTCATCCTAATATATGAATACATAATAGAAAATATATCATATTTTGTAAAGTAAAGTATCCTGATCATCCCTCTAGTATTGTCATAAAGTTTGATATGTTACCATTGAATTAAATTCAGTGAAGTAGTAAGATTTGTCCTTTTCACATTTAAATTTGAGTTGGGGTGGGTTATATTTCCAGAATTTGTTTTCATGTTGCTATAATGGTAATTCAGCCCATTGCTATAATGGTAATTCAGCCCATTATATAAGGGGTGGGTGACACCTTTTTTTTTTTTTTTTTAAGTAAGTTTTTGTTTATTTTAATCGTTATCTTCCACATTTCCTATTAACATTTACAACCCTTCAACTTTTTTAAAACTTTATAATTTTTTGTCTTTTAGTAAGTTTTTGTTTATTTCATTTTTTACTCTTCAACATTTAGTATTGGTACTTTCAACCCTTCAACTTTCTAAAAACTTTATAATCATTTTTTACATGCTTATATTTATGTACGTGTCAGTATAAATTCAAGTTGATTATGTTTCTTAGAAAATGGGTATGCTCAGATATACTGTGTTTTTTTTTTAACGTTTTGAGTTGATATATGTTTTGACATAAATTTTGTTTTATAACAAGTCAGGTCAAATATAATATGTTTCCATTAGAGTGTATAAATTCGACTTACTTTACTTTTCGGCGCCACTGCAACGCGCGGTGCAATTTTTAACTTAAAAAGCATAAATTTTTACTTATTTTTATATACGTGTCGGTATAAATTCAGGTTGGTGTTCGACTTAAATTTCTTTCTTAATTTTTTATGTCTTTTAGTAAGTTTGTTTTTATTTTAGTATTTACCTTTCAACATTTTCTATTGTCACTTATAAAAGTTTTTAACTTTCTAAAAACTTTATAATTTTCTTTTTTGTCTTTTAGTAAGTTTTCGTTTATTTTATTTTTTACTCTTCAACATTTAGTATTGGTAATTACAACCCTTCAACTTTCTAAAAACTTTATAATATGCTTATATCTATGTATGTGTCGGTATAAATTCAAGTTCATTACGTTTCTTTGAAAATGAGAACGCTCAGATATAATATGTTTTTTTTTGCCTTTTTTTACGTTTTGAGTTGATCTATGTTTTGACATAAACTTTGTTTTACAACAAGTCGGGTCAAATATAATATGTTTTCATTAGACTTTATAAATTCGACTTACTTTACATTTCGGTGCCACCGCAACACGGTACCATTTTTAACTTAAAAAACACAAAATTTTACTTATTTTTATGTACGTGTCGGTATAAGATCAGGTTGGTGTTCGATTTAAATTTCTTTCGCAAATAAGTTGGGCGATATATAATACGTTACCGTGCTTATTTTTATGTACATCTTCAGTTTATCTACGTATTGACGTAACTTTTGTTTAGAAACAATTCAGGTCTTTACGATACAATTTCGAGTTACTTTACATTTGGAACCGCCGCATCGCGCGGAGAAATTTACTAGTTAATATAATTTAAAAGATGAGTAAAATTGATTATAAAAATACATTCATCTTTTACTCAAGTCAATACCGTAACGAAATACGAACCAAACTTCCGTTGTGTAAGCTTATGCTGCATAATTTATTTTGCCTCGCCGCAACGCGCGGGGTATAAAATACTAGTTTAAATTGTTTATCAACATTAATCTTTACTAATAAAATGAGTCGGAAGAGAATAATTAAAAATAACACATCACATGTGATTAACACAAAGCTCATCATTTAAATTTATATAAATTACCATATGATAACATCTTTTCCTTTAACTACATATTTTTTCACATTCCTCTTCGGTCGGCACACAATAACCGTGTGGACTTACGCAACAAAAGCAAATCATTGGACCTCTACAACCACCCCACGTGGTGACACAAATACCATCGTTATAGTCTCCACGATCTGGATAGCTTGTAGATGCTCGTTGATTTACTTCATGATAATTGAGATTGGTTGATGCAAGATCCACTTTTATGTTGTCGACGCCATTGTTGTTTCCACAAATACCTAAGTAACAAATTAAGCATTTCGATTTAGTAACATGTATCGAATATATATATATATATATATATATATATATAGGCTCGGTTCAAATGAGAACCACCACGAGTTGCGAGAACCGAGAGAACTTTTTGTTCCCGCGTGAATTGGGCCAGATTTTTTTTTTGCACAAACGTAGATGAAAGCATTATAAACACATCTGTAAAAAAATAAAAAAAATTGTCGAGTTGGTAGTTTTGACTGATGCACGTTTTTTTACGCCTGGGCGTAAATTTTGTACGAAAATAAATATTTTTTTACGCCTCATGTAAATGTGGGTATGCGACATTTTAAATTTTTTTTTTCAGAACAAGTGATTTTTGTTATGACTTTTGAGAAAAAAAAACTTCGGAAAAACCTTTTGGATGGCCTAGTTCTCACGGTTCTTGCAACTCGTGATGGTTCTCATTTTAACCCATCTCTCTCTATATATATATAGAGAGAGAGAGACACACACAAGAGTGAGTTTATACATAAAGATAAGTGGCCTATGTTCTTATAGGATTAACTAGACTATAAAATTTATAGACAATCCTTTTGTATAGTATAATTTTTCAGAGAGTTGAGAGATTGATCAACTTACATAAGGCAAAGTGGCTAAAAACAATGGCCAAAACTAAAGTTTGGCTGTTAATGAGCATCTTATAACTTGTTCAAGAGATCGATGTGATTATAACTTTGCAAGAGTTTTGATACAAAGAACATAAATATACTAGAAAGTAGTATGATATATATAGCTCATATAAAAACAAAATATCTTTTAAAATAAAATCATTTTAGATGTAATTCTTGATTTTCTAATAAGTGTTATTAATTGTTTATATTGATTTGAACTCCTCCTAGTCTTCAAAAAATAAAATCATTTTAAATGTTATTTTTGTTTTTTTCTAAAAAGTGCAATTAATTGTTTGTATTGAATTGAACTCATCCTAATATATGAATACATAATAGAAAATATAACATATTTTGTAAAGTATCCTGATCATCCCTCTAGTATTGTTATAAAGTTTGATGTGAAATAGTAAGATTTGTCTTTTTCACATTTAAGTCTGGGTCATTGTACAGTTTTAATCCAATAACTAGTTTTAACCGTGGCATTGCGGTGTGAGCATCTAAAGTTGTGTTGTTGGGCATGAGGTGTAAAATCATGATAAGTAGCAATTGAATGACCGTTAAACTGGGAAAAACGTAAAATAAAAACACAAATTTCAAACACCAAGTGATTCACGTGACGTAAAACGTCGACGAAGTTGAATTTATACCGACACATATTAGAAAGTTGAGGGTAAAAAAACATTATGGAACAAATGTGGTCACCACCAAACAATATGATAAATATAAGCCGAGCAACACGAAATACAAAAAACATAAAAGATAAATTATTAAAAAAACTGAACTCATTTAAACTTTGTGAAAATCTATAAAAAATCTAAATTTGTTAAAAAAACTAAAACTCATAATATTTATTATGGAAAAAGAAAAGAAAAAAAAATACACAAAAGACAAAAAAAAAAAAAACGTTATTCATTAGAATGTGTTGAATTAATATATGTATCAGAACTAGTTTTTGCCCCGCTCGTGTTGTGGGGCACTAAACCGAATATTGATTTTTCATAACATTTACGTCTGTGTTTCGATTACTTGTATATACTACTCATAACACGATATCAAAAGAAATTAAATCGAGTCAACTAATTAAAACAAAACACTAACATACTTTTGCTAACAAAAACTAAAACTATAGAAATACTATAATTTTAAACTGGGGGCAAAATCGTAATTTTTCAGGAAAAATGAGCGTCTACCAGCCAGTCTCCTGGCACGAATAAAAATTACACCGAGTCAACTAACTAAAACAAAACACTACCATAGTTTTGTCAAATAAAAAAGAAAAAAAAACTAAAATGATGGCATGACTATAACTTTACATTAGGGTAAAATCGTAATTTGGCAGAAAAAAAGAAGGCAAAATTGTAAATTTGAATTGAGGGCAAAATCGTAATTTGAATGTGAAGGAAAAAAAAAAAACCAAAGGCAAAACTTTAAATTTAAACGGGGCAAAATCGTAATTTGGCTGACCCAATGTGGGAGTGTCAGGCAGTTGCCTGCCACTATTCCCCTCCATCATGTTTGTATCATATGATGACTATAATTTGACAGAAAAAAAAAAAAAAAAAAACAAAAGAAGAAGGCAAAATTGTAAATTTGAATTGAGAGCAAAATCGTAATTTGGATGTGAAGAAAAAAAAAACAAAATCAATGGCAAAACTGTAAATTTAAACGGGACAAATCATAATTTGGTTGGCCAAATAGGGGAGTGCCAGACAGCTGTCTGGCACCATTCCCCTCTATCATGTTTGTAGTATACTAGTTTTTGCCCCGTCTGTGTTGCGGGGCACTAAGTCGAATATTTCACTCTCATAGCATGTACGTTTGTGTTTCGGTTACTTGTACATGCTACTCATAAAACGATTACAAAAAATTACATCCAGTCAACCAATTAAAACAAAACACTACCATACTTTTGCCAGAAAAAAACTAAACGATGGAAAAACTACCGCTTGGCACGAATCAAAATTACATCGAGTCAATCAATTAAAACAAAACACTACCATAATCTTGTAAAAAAAATACTAAAACGAATTTTACACTAGAGGCAAAATCGTAATTTGACTGGGAAAAAACAAAAAACAATGGCAAAACTATAAATTTGAGCTGATGGCAAATTTGCAATTTGGCTAGGAGAAGAAAAAAAAAAAAAAAAACAAAACCAATAGCAAAATTGTAAATTTAAACGGGGTAAAATCGTAATTTGGTTGGACCAATAGGGAAGTGCAAGACAGCTGAGCTGAGTGCAAAATCATAATTTGGTTAGGAGAAGAAAAAAACAAAACTAATAACAAAACTGTAAATTTAAACGAAACAAAATCATAATTTGACTAGACTAATGGGGCATTATTACTAGCCGCCCATCTAAGCCAATAATAAATGGGAAGTATTCTCCTCACTCTGAATGTAAATATAGGAAATGTAAGTAAATGTAAATTGCAAGTTATTTTGAATTATTTTGTAAACAGTTTATTGAAAATTGTACATGTAGCCATTTATGTATTTTTGATTTTCTTCATAAATCCGTCATAAGCAAGTATAAGGCTTAGCGGTGTGGGAGTCAGCTAGGATCGGCGAGCCACGTCGGGCCCCGTCCACACCGCCCCCACCCGGGTCGTCCACATCGCCAACGTCCTCCCCCGGCCTTTCTCAACGGGCCAATCTCTTATCATCATCACACACACATACATACATATGTATATATAAAGGGGCTCATCCCTGCACCCTAGGCTCATCCCTTTAGGCTCATCTCTCACATCCGCTGACATGGACGCCTACGTGACGGATCATTCTCAAGGGACTACCCTCCTCCACACCCAATAGCCTAATTAAAGGATGACATTTCAAAAGTTGTCGGTGAATCGGAATATGCATCTTTGGTGATCTCTCAGTAATTGTTGGTGCATTCATCTGTCGTCTTCGTCTTATGTCGAGTCTCGTTGCGGATCTGAAACTGTAAGAGGATGATGTCATCATATTTAATGATGACATCATAATGTTGAAGTCATCATTGACATCATCTCACATGAGACAAAAGCATGTTAGTTTCTGATTTCGTTTTTAAGGTCAAAATGTATTTCTGATTTCGCTTTTGTGTCAAACACATGATTCCGCTCATGTGTCAAGATAGGTTCGCTCATATGTCAATGTGATTTCGCTTATGTGTCAGGTTGTAATTCCGCTTTTATGTCATGACCGTATAAGCGAACCTGTGTGGCCTATAAATAGGTCATATGAGCGGAATCACATTAATAGTTCTAGGTGTTGTCTTCCGGTTAGCCACGAAGTGCTGCCGAAGTGTTGAACCGATTGTAAACGTCATTCATTCAATAGAATCAACAGTTTAAATTGAATACTCGCTGAATCGTACTCGGTTTGTCTGTTTCCGCCGTTCAAACTGAGATAAACTCTTCTAAGCGACTCGTTTAGGTCCGAATTCGATCCTACAATTGGTATCAGAGCTAGTGAAGAAGAGTTCTATACAATTCAGCCGAAAATTCTATTTTTCTACACCTTCTACATCTGTTTTTCAAAAATTCACATATTTTCACGGTTAAAATTGATTCATTTTATCATCAGTGTGCTCGGAATCATGAATCAACAAATCCTTGAAAGTTTCATGTTCTAATTTGAAGTAAAACTGATCATTTTTGTTGATTCTGCTCGAAAATGTTCGATTGATTAGTGATGTCAGCAGTTTTTCAGAGTGATTCCGCTCATAAGTACATTGTGTTTCCGCTCTTAGTGAAGTTCAGATTTCGATCCAGGATAGTTGTTGAAATAATTGTGTCGGTCATTGAATAGGGTTATCACGTGAATATTTGTCAGTAAATTGGAAACAACAATCTGCATGTGATATAGTAATTCATCGATTCATGTGATGTGTCAGGTCTTGTTATTTGAAGTGTATATGAAAGTTGATAAAGATGAGTTAGTCAGTTTGCATGTGGTGTTGCCAGCTTAAGTGTTTCAGTGTCACGAGATTGCTTTATTCAGATTCACATGTGATAATGGATATCTCATATTCTTGATAACATCAATTTTCAAACAAAGTGTCGGCTAAGTGGATTTGGTCTGTTCATTGCATGTTGTCAGCCTACTCAAATATTGGGGTCCAATTATATTGAGAGGTGTATTAAAATTGTTGGATATTTTTGTTTGAGTGTGCATGTGAAAAGGTATTATTGTTGTCGGCAAAAGTGTTTGGTTATATCAATATATCTTCGGCCCACTAAAGTCAAAGATATTATTTTTAGTATAGACGGCTCATGTGATCCATAGTTGCAGCCCAATCATCATCATTAAAAGCCCAAACAAGTGTATCGGCTCAAGTCATTTTTTTTTATCAAATTAAAATGGTTTAGTTTGTCAGCCCACTATATTCGGTTACGGCCCAAGTACATAGTTTGAATTTGATCCGGGTCAAAGTTGTCTGCACAGTGTGTCAAATTTCAGTTCGTACAGAATATTCACCAGTTCGAGTACCAGTCTTATTCGGTTAATCGATAAATTGTTTAAACTGATTGTTTGTTTGTTTTTGTCAGGTATATTTTTACAAGGTGATACAGCTCGTTTGAGAATCCGAATAATGGATACTGAGTTTTACAACGCTTTTGCTACATCTCCGACAAGTCCATCTGACATTGCTAAGAACATGACAATGGAGAATGAAACCGGAACAATGCAAAAACCCCCGAAACTTATGGGAATTGAGGATTATCACGGGTGGAAGAAACGGTTTGAAAATTGGGTTCAGGCGAATCATCTAAAAGCTTGGGAGAGCATCGAAACTGAATATGAAAGGCCAAAGAATTCATCGGGAGTCGATAAAATCATTTCAGAATTCACAGAGCAAGAAAGAGAGAGTTATAAAGGAGAAAAGATGATGATCAATTTGTTACAGCAAGCTGTTAAAGAAGATATATTTGTGTTGCTTCAACATGATGAAAACGCTTATTCTATTTGGGAAGCTCTTGGAAAGAAATTTGAGGGAAGTACTGAGATGCTACAAAGTAAAGCAGCTTTGTTAAAAAAGGAATTTGAACTATTTACGTGCATGCCTGGTGAAACAACAAAGAGTCTTATTGAAAGATACTGTCATCTTGTACGCACCATGTCACAGTTGAAGATTACAAAAACTCCAGCAGAATGGGTTGAAAAGCTTGCTGATGCGTTACCGCAACAGGAATGGGGTACATATTTGATGATATTGAAGAATTCCGGACAGTTTAAAAGGTTATCAATTGCACAGTTTATCGAGAAGCTGGAGGCACAGGATCTGGAGCAGCAGAAAATTGCTAGAATGAACAGTTCAACTCATCAACAAGATATTAAGTTGTACTATAAAGGAAATGTTCAAACTGCTGAAGCTAGTCCAAAGATACAAACTGCATTTAGTGCTGGAAATCAGTCTACACCTAGCAGTCAAGGATCAGTCAACACTAGTGGGTTCTCAACGGTGAATCCTCCAAGTGTTCAAAGTGCATCTGCTGAAAATGGGCATTCAATTCAGTGTAATGTAGCTCTACATCTTCAAAACGGTCAAAATTATTCTGAAGAAGTTGTAAAGCATCATATGGGATTATTGGTCACTGCATTAGAGTCTTATGAAGGGTTGATTGCCGGAAGAATTGGTAATCCGATGCTCACAAAGGAAGATTATGACCAAATTGATGCAGAAGAGCTGGAATTGATGGATATTAAATGGGCCTTAGCTAGTGTGTTGAGGAGAGCATAAAAGTTTAGATTGGTTACATGAAGAAATGATTTCTTGGATGCAAATCTTTCTAATCTTGGATTTGATAAATCTAAAGTTGTTTGTTTTCGTTGCAGGGAGAAAGGTCATTTTAAAAGAGAGTGCAAGAATCAGCAGCCGAGAGGAGAAAAGGAGTCATCAGGGAAAGATGATTATTATAGGAAAACCATTTATCAGCAAATCATTCATCAACCACATCAACAAAAAGAACCTCAAACGGCACATGGAAGAATGATTGAAGATGCAAACAGGAAAGCTTATCATGGCATCATTGATCAAGATGATGAGAAAGTGGCTGAAGGTTTTAGCTGGGACAAATACATTCCAGCTGATCCTAATGTTAAAGCTTTTATTGTTCAGATTATTCAAAAACCAGAGTTGATGAAGGAGTGGATGGATGTAATGTCGGATAATGAAGAGAAAAGTGAAGATGAAAGATCTGTTTCATCTGAAAACAATTCGTCAGAGACAAGTGATAGTGATGAAGAAATTGAACAGATTAATATTGGAAAAACTCACTTATCTTCTGATAGTTTTGAATTTTATTTTGCAGAAAAATTGAAGAAACTGAAAGAAAAGAAAGCTGCAAAAGAATTGAAAAATGTCAAAGTGATTGAGAAGATTGTGGAAGTTGAAAAGATAGTTGAAGTCGAGAAGATCGTTGAAGTCACAAAACCTTGTCTTAAATGCACAGAATCATGCAAATAGTGTGTAGAAAAAGACATGAGATTTAGTGAATCAGAAAAGATGAAAGAAAAGTTGTTGTTTGATGTAAAGAATTTGAAAAAATCATATGATGTTTTGAACAGAACTGTGAATAATCTGGAAAAGACAAACACGGAAAGAGAAAAAGCTTTGAAGATGCTGAATGCAACAATGATGACAAAGCAGAAAGAGATCAACTTGTACATAGAAGAATGTGCAAAGTGGAAGAAAGAGTTGGATAGTGAAGCAACTGAGAATGAAAGAATCAGAAGATTGCTGCAAAGTTACAAAGGTTGTGACTACATAATTGATAGAATTTATCCAACAGTTGAAGGATTTGAAGCGTTTCAAGGTGAAGAAACAAAGCCAAAGAAGAAAAAGGATACTGGTAAGAAACAGGGTGTCTGTTATAATAAATGTCCGCCTCCAATTTGGGAAGGGTACTCGCCTAGAAAACCTAATGAGGAAGAACTAAAACAGGCGGTCAATATTAAGTTAGAGTCTGAGTTAACAGATGTTTTACCGGACAACATTGACGTCACGTTTACAGTGTCCGACACAGATCATGAGTCAGAACTGATAAAACGAGTGGTCGATCAGGTGTTGGATAAGGATGAGGAGTCAGAGTCAAAGTCCGAGTCCGAAAGTTCGTGTCAGTCAGTCGGGAGTTCGAGTTCGTCCGAAAAAAGTTCAAAATCGTCGGGAAAACGGGTTTATAGTAAAGAATTTTTGTTGTCAAAATCTAATTTGAATGACGAAACATTTGAAGTTGCTTATACTTTGAATGATTCTGACAAATTATATTTTGATAAAGAGTTTCCAATAAGAGGTGTTAAAACTGAATTGATAAAAAAGATTTTCAAACTAACAGAAATTAATATTTCTGAAATAAAAGATGAAAATCTTAATGTAAAACCTAAGCCTTACACCTCAAGAGTACAACAAAGACTAAACAAGAAAAAAGGTTACAATTCTGGTTCTGGTTTTCAAAAGAAATCAAACCAAAATCGTAATTACAAAAAGAAAGGACTTGCTTTTACTCCAACAGAAAAACAGAAAAATGAAAAATATGTTCGAGATTTTAAATCAAAAATGACATATGTTGCAAGAACTAGCCATGAAGAAGAATCAAAGGGCTCATTCAGGAGACAATCAAATGAAGAATTTCTTGCTGAGAAGAAAAAGAATGAATTTCAGAGAAAAGAAACCAGAACCTGTTTTAGATGCAATGAAGTTGGTCACATTGCATGGAACTGCCCAAAAGAGACCAATACAAAACAGGGAGTTTCTGGAAAACTGAAAGAAGTTGTTGTTGATAAAACCGAACCACCAACTGAGAAATTTAAGATTTTCAAAAATTCTACATATGAAGTTGGTGAATGTTCGAAAAGATTTTACAGAAGAAGTGTGAAATCTGACAACCAAACTTGGGTTGTTAAGAAAGCAGAGGTAAAATCTGGCGATGAATCTGATTCCACAAAATCAGAGGAGCCACAGTTTGATGAGAGTGATGAAAACTCAGTTCCTTCAATGGATGATGAGAACTTTCCACCATTGAGGATTGAGAATTTTAAATAAAAAATCGGGAAAGTTGAGATCTCTAATCAATTTTATTCTGACAAGAATGAATTTGATGTTGAGAAAGCTTTTAATGGGAATGTAAAGAAAATTTTCGGAAAGATGGTCGATGGGAAAGTTAAAGGGATAAAAGAGTTCTATGCTAAGAAGAAAGCAACTCACACCCCAACTGAGTCTGAATTGAAAACACCCAAGGCTGGTCAGGCTTGGGTGGATATTTTCTTTGCTTGAAAACCTGACTTGCCGGAGATCCCAAGTTTGTAATCGTGGATCAGGAATCGGCATCATTCTTGTTAAACTTGTTTTTGTGAAAATTTTTAAAATTGTCTAAATTTGTACAGGTTGTGACTTGCCGGAGCTTCCAAATTGGTAAGTGAGAAGCAGGAATCGGCATCTTGATTGGTAAAATGGTTTGTGTAGATGTTTTATTCCTACATGTGGTTATATGTTTTGGATATATTTACAAGTGGTAAGAGGTTGATTCTGACAAAGTGATTACTCAAGGTCATTAGTTTGAACTTGATGTAATCCTGATAACAAGAGATTGAATGGACAATATGATGAACCAAACCCCTACTTTACAAGTGGTAAAATTAACAAAACTTATTTTCCGGACAAATCATTTTGGTTAAAACAAATTTAAGTGTTTTGAAATCATAATGAGAAAATAGTTTTGTGATAGGGGGAGTTCTGATTGTTTAAACCAAGTGGATGGCGATTTGAAGCGATTTGATATCAGTTGTGACTTTCTGTATAGTTTGTTTTCAAATTTCCTAAAATGTGTTTGCATTTTAGGGGGAGTAGAAATTTCTGAAAATCCAAAAACATTTGAAAATTTGAAAAAGACAAAAACATGATAAAATCAAAAATGAGTTTTAGTGTCAAAGAAGAGGAAATGATAGTACATCAGTAGACTGTCACAGTATGCTAAAGAATTGTATTGTTTTAATAGCGTTAAACAGTCTCACTGATGATATGCCGATAGGTTTTTACACATTTAGTAAGCTTTTTCGGGATATAAACTAAAATTCAAACTTACTTATTTCGTGGGGAACACTACTTGGATATATAGGTAACCCCTGAAATCTCGTTTGAAAGGTCCCTCTTTCTGAGATACTAGGTCTTTATGCTCAGTGATATCTGGGGTATTATCCCGGGACTTCTGTTGAAAGAAATTTCTGACCTAGTCCCCGGAGAATACTTTCTGCATGCTTGAAATATAACGCAGCCCTCAGCAAGCTGATGAAACAATAAAATTGATAGTCGCTGCTGTTGTAATCAAAAGATCCTCTAAAGGGGACTCACCAAAAGTCGAAGCCGTCATCTCTCTGCGTATCGAAAGATCGACCTGAGCTCTCACGGCCCTCGCAACTTAACCCTTTACAGATATCATCTGTGGTATACTCACCTGTAAGACTGAATATTGGGATCTGGATACGGGAGTATATTCAAGATGTGGTACACATGAATGAGTTTAAGTCTTTAAAACATCTTAATCATATCCTGAATCTGTTGAAATTTGTGTGAGAATTTAAGTGGATCAGTATATCGGCAATCTAAGTGAATTGTTTAATTCTTAATGTGTAACTAAGCTCAACGGTACTTGTGACTTGTCAAAAACTGATATGATCCTCTTGCACGAACTCACAAAAATATTGTTTGTAAATATTTCTTTACTGCATTCCTTTGTTATCAAAAATTCAAAAAGATTTTAGTGTGTTTTAGCATAAAGTTTCAGAAAACTCAAAAAGATTTTCGACAACTGATGTTGGAAAGCTGATTTTCAAAATTCCGAGTGCTAAACATGATGACATTGTTGTGAGGGGGAGTATGTTTTGAACATCAAATGTATTTCTTTTAAATCAACAAGTGATTCATCAAAGAGGAAGTTGTTTATGAGAGGGAGTCAGTGTTGGTACATACAAATTGTTAAATTTAGAAAATTTATTTCTGGGTTAAGAATGTGCAGGTATAGCCAGGTTTTGATCTTGAGCCTAAAGATAAAGAGCCAGGATACAATACCTGAGGATTATGATGAAAGTTAAAACCAGAAAACGATCCTAAAGCTGATGATGCTGATGAACTGAAGAAAAGCCAGCATATCGCAAGGGGGAGTCTGAAGACGTGAAAAGATTGAGAAAGTGAAGCCCAGAGACTGATAAAGACTGAAGATGCAAAGACTCGACACTTAAGACTCGTCAACATCTGAGGGGGAGTCTGTTGGTGCATTCATCTGTCGTCTTCGTCTTATGTCGAGTCTCGTTGCGGATCTGAAACTGTAAGAGGATGATGTCATCATATTTAATGATGACATCATAATGTTGAAGTCATCATTGACATCATCTCACATGAGACAAAAGCATGTTAGTTTCTGATTTCGTTTTTAAGGTCAAAATGTATTTCTGATTTCGCTTTTGTGTCAAACACATGATTCCGCTCATGTGTCAAAGATGATTCCGCTCATGTGTCAAGATAGGTTCGCTCATATGTCAATGTGATTTCGCTTATGTGTCAGGTTGTAATTCCGCTTTTATGTCATGACCGTATAAGCGAACCTGTGTGGCCTATAAATAGGTCATATGAGCGGAATCACATTAATAGTTCTAGGTGTTGTCTTCCGGTTAGCCACGAAGTGCTGCCGAAGTGTTGAACCGATTGTAAACGTCATTCATTCAATAGAATCAACAGTTTAAATTGAATACTTGCTGAATCGTACTCGGTTTGTCTGTTTCCGCCGTTCAAACTGAGATAAACTCTTCTAAGCGACTCGTTTAGGTCCGAATTCGATCCTACAGTAATATGTGTTGGTAGTTTGTGGTTGCAGATAAGATTACGAACCATTATAATTTCAACGTTTACTTAGACAACCAAACAAATTTAATCATTAATCAAAACCACATTATGAACAAAATACTTAGAAGATGATCATCATTTTATAATAAATTTATTCTACATTAATTTTAAAAGATTTAAATGTCATCAAACAATACATAATTAATACCTGATTTTCTCATTTAAAGCAAAGTGTGGGGTTTTGGGTAAAAGTCTCATCACGAACAAGAAATTCGCCGCTCAAAAAAATAAAAAATAAAAAATAAAAATAATCTTTAGCCTTATCGTTAGCGTTTCATTAGGATCTTGAGACATTATAAACTACCAAAGATCATAATTGCCTACGTGATAGATCATATAAAAGATCTTACTATCATGTCCCCTGTATCTTTTGTAAAAAAAAAATTGTATAGCTTTGTTTATGATCATTGTTAAGATGATAAAAGAACATAAACAGATGTAAACAAGCATAAAGAATGAACCAACATATCAAGAAATAAATATTAAAGATCCATAGTTCTCATATTTAGACATAAATATTAATCAGCTATCATAAATCAGTTTTGAAAGACCTCAAATCTATATAATAATCATCAAGAGTTAAACATAAACTGAAAATATATGGTTAAAACTAAGAATTAAGATAAAAGTATTAAGCAATTATTAAATCCATCAAAGACAATAAAATTACTAGAAATTAGAAAGAATTAGAAGACATATCAAAATGTGGTACTTGGTCCTCCTGGATCTCCCCCCAATAACTGAAAAATCAAAACAAAAATAAAAAAGTGAAGTGAGTTAATTGATGCCAAATATTATGGTACAAGTGAAGAGTAATAAGATCATTGCTAAGATGATAAAAGTTCCCAAAAATGACATCAAACTTTAGATTAATATTATTTCAAAGACTGGTTAGTCACACCCCCCCCCCCCCCCCCCCAAAAAAAAAATAATAATAAGAATAATAATAAAAATAAATAAATAAATAAATAGTAATAATTAAAAAATAAAAGAGAGAAACTAGTGAATGTCAAATATATGGGTAACAAAAAAGTACCATTTATCTTCAACACACATATTCTATCTAATGCCTAGATTGGAACCCCCGGGGCACTCTTGTGGGGAGATACAAGGCTCTTCACATATATAGGGACAGTAAATCTCCAGAGACGATAACTCGAATCCTCGGAAAACCATGGTTCGACGTAATGAAGGAAGAAACTCTCATCTTTGGGTAAGCCCAAGTAGTGTACAATATTACGTTTCATCTCATGATGACGCGGCAACATTTCCCATGACTCTTTTACATTGTACTTGTTCATCAACCATACGTTGTCAACAGAAGAATAATCATATTGACTGATTATGCAAAGACTTTCTTTGATAGTTCCCAAATAGCCAAAATGAGTAGATTTATATCTTGCATCTTCAGGTTGAGGAATTTCTTTAAATTCTTCTTTAGATAAATCATAAGAAATAATTAATTTCTTATTGTTTTGATCTTTTACAATCCAGTGAAGTGCACCATTGCATAAGATACCAGCCTTAGTAGTAAATGTATACTTCACCTCTCCAACAACTCTCCAAACATTTGATTTCAAACTCAACACTTGAAAACATGTTTGATTCTCGCCTTTCTCCACCCCCATGACAACAATGTAATCATCTTTGGATATATCATAACCAAAACCCCGACATAGCAGGGGTAACCCGATCAAAGACGGAAGTTTCAGTTGTCTTACCTCTCTAGTCAACGGATTGCATACTAAAAGTTTACAACTAACTAAACAAGAGATGATGCATACCAGGCCATTCGAAGAACCAACGAGACCGTAATAACCGTTGTAACGGCCATGGGAGGATGATTTATCAGGTAAACTGATTCTTCTACTGTCGAGTTTATTGTTGTAGCGATCTTCGTTGTAACTACGGTTAAGATGCCGATTAATGAAACCAGGATTTGTGATTAAAGAGTGCCAAGACTTAAAAACTCTCTTGCAACGGATCAGAAGCTTCACATCTAATCTTATCAGTATATGCTCAAGCACATCTGCATGAACAGACTCTGCCATTCAAACCCTAATTGTAGAGGCCTAGTCGATATCGATATGGAATAACAAAATCAAGAAAATCAAGAGGTAATGTACAGTTTCTAAAATCAAGAGAAATTTATCAGTTGTTGCTTGGTCCTTCTGGGCTGAAAGCCTAGTTTGGTGGAGCCCAATCCCACGTTTTATTTCATTTTAAACATGTTTGGCCCGTCAAAATATTATTTCTGCATGTATTTCTTTGTGAGTTTTGACTGATATCAACGAATTTTTTTAACAGTGTTAATAATTAATTAAGTTCTATGATACAGACACAGTTACAATCAAATGACCGAAAACGATTGATTCAATTCAAAGGCTTAAACCCGAAAGTTCCAGTCGGCTGTCTCAAGTCTCATAGACTCAGTTACAATAATCAATAATCAAAATAAGCTACTCTAAACAACCATATAGATCCTAATCAATAATTAAAATAAGCTACTCTAAACAACCATATAGATCCTAGTTTATAATTTATAATTGTAACTGGAGTTAAATGCCATTTTAGTCTATGTGGTTTGCATCATTTTGCCAGTTTAGTCCAAAAGTTTCATTTTTTGCCTATGGGTCCAAAAAGGTTTCACCGTTGCCATTTTAGTCCACTGGTTAAGTTCATTCATTTTTTCTGTTAACGAGAAGGACAATTCCTTCATTTTAAAAGGTTAAATTCATCCATTTTTTCTGTCAACCAAAACTCTATTTCTCTTTATATCCATCTATCTAAGCAAAGATAAACACTAAACAAACCATAATTGCAATACCACAAATTTAGGCATAAAGAGATAAAGACTATACAGAAACCTGCATATTGCATATAATGACTATATGAGATACTTTGTTCACTAGAATATAATGACACCACTATGGGTACTTTGTCTTAGATCCTTCCAACAAATTCATCATATATAGAACACTCGAGCCGATAACCAAGATAAGGTAACCACAAGAAAATGACAAGATCCCAATAGAAAATCACAGCCCAATGGCTCAAGAACAGTGAGACATTTCAAAGACACAGCAAGAATGCAAGTGAATGAATGTCAAATATTTAACTAATTTAAGATAAATGTATTAAACAGTTACCGAATCTATGATAGACAAAATAATTAGACTGATGACAAATCTCCCTGTTGAAAAATTTAAAAGCATCAAATCATTGCACTTGATCCTGGATCTCCCCTCTCAACTGAAATATCAAAAAAGAAAAAAAAAGGAAGTGAATGAATGCCAAATATCATCATTTTTTTTCTTTACAATTTATTACACCTAAATACCATGTAACCTTGCATTTTCAAGGATTTGAACCCGCCCACTTTTGTGAGGGGCAAACACTATACCACTTGATCATGGGTGCCAAATATTAATTCAAAGGGTGAATAGAACACGTTTAAAAACCATTAATGTTGAGTTACTTAAACACGAATTCCTCGAAATAATCATTCACAAGATACCAGAAACAACTAGAAGATAGATTTATACCAGAACTTTTCTGATCATCTTGACTGCTTCAACATCATCAAACTCAGGCATTTGGTTCCTTGATTAACTGCTGAGGAATTAACGACATACCAAGAAGAAAAGTTAATGAAGGCAAAATGTATGGATAATAAGAAATCAAAAGTGAAGGCAAATTTCTATGAAAAAAAATAGGAAATACATAATAGATTGAGCCCACCTTGGCACTCCTATTAGAATGGGGAGATACAAGGCTCGGCACAAATATGGGGGTCCAAATATAATCCCAACCAACATCAGTTGTATAACCCGAAGTCTGGGGTAGAATATAATCCTCATCCTCCCGCGGTGCTTACATATTCATAGTTAATCTCTTCATAGTTAATCTCGCGATCATGTGGCAGTGGTTCCCACGACTCTTTTACATTGTACTTCTTCATCAAACATATGTCATGAACATCATGAGAATACCGATGTCGACGGTAAATGCACAGACATTCTTTGACAATTCCCAGGTAGCTACGAAAAGTACATTCATATCTTGGATCATCAGCTTGTGGGATTTCTCTAAATTCCTCTTTAGATAAATCATAAGCAATAATTATATTCTTCTCGTTTTCTTCATCTGTTACAATCCAGTGAAGTGCACCATTGCATAACACACCACCCCGATTAAACCACCATCCATATTTATATTTCACTTCTCCAATAACTCTCCACACATTAGATTTCAAACTCAAGACTTGAAAATATGTTTGATTCTCGCCTTTCCTGGCCCCTACGAAAACCGTGTAATCATATCTGGATGAATCATAACCAAAACCCCAACATAATAATGGTGAACTTATCAAACGGGAATAAGGTCTCAGCTGTCGTACTTCTCTGGTCGACGGATTGCATACTAAAACATTACAACTAAACTCAGAGATGATGATGATGCAGACCAGGCCATTGGAAGAACCAACAAGCCTATGACCATGACCATAAGTAGCTGCTAAAACAATTCTTTGACTGGTGTAGCCGTATATGTTATTATATTCGTTATAACTACTGTTCTGATGACGACTAATAAAACCAGGACTTGTGATTAAAGAATGCCATGACTTGCACACACTCTTGCAACGGATCAGATCCTTCACGTCTAATCTTATGAGTATCTGCTCAACTAAATCGTCATGAGCAAGCTCTGCCATTCAAGTTGAATGTTGAAACCCTAACTGGAATGAAACGAATGGAGTAAACGTAGAGGTTATATACTTTCAATTTTGGGTAATTTACATATTTCCAATACTTTAGTAAATTCACAGATTTGGTCCTTCACTAAAACTATTTATATCTTTGGTCCCTCGTTGTAGGGTTTGCTTATGCCCAGCTACATTCTGCTGATCTATTTTGATTGATGTTAGAAGACCAAGAGGGTCACAAATAATTTAGTTATAAAGAAAATTCTAGCGATATCAAGGTGTTATTAGATAAAGTTTTGTCTTTCTAAGTGGTGAGGATTTAATTCCTTTGATGACAAAAAATATGTGGCTTAATAATATTAGAGAGTGTGTTAATTAGTTGTAAAAAAAGTTAAATAAACCATTCTAGGCCTGGCAATAAAAACTTATTTTTGGATTTTTGGGTTATTTTTTGGGATTTTTTAAATTTCTTAATTTTTTAAATTTTTTAAATTTTTTTAATTTTTTGGAATTTTTATAGTTTTATAGTTTTTTCTTTTTTTGATTTTGATTTTTTAAATTTTTTTAGTTTTTTATTTATTTTTCTGAAATTTTGATTTTATTTTTATTTTTTTTAATTATTTTTATTTTTTTTTGGATTTTTTTACTTTTTTATTTTATAACATTTTTTTGTTTTTTACATTTTTAATTTTTTTATTTTTCTGAATTTTTTATTTTTTTTTGTTTTTTCAAATTTGTTTTTTTTTTTACTTTTTTTTTGTTTTCATTAATTTTTATGTTTTATTTTTTGCCTGTCATTATCGAAAGTCGAACCAATATTTAACCAAACTCATCTTAACCTTTAATAAACTCATCTTTACTCAAACCCATCCTAACTTATACCCATCTTAACCCATGATCTAAACCTGTCCAACCCATCACTTTTGACACCCTAAACCATTCCCTTCACAAATAAAAGCATGACATGACACTCATTCAATTCTTTCAATACATGTCAAAACTTATCAATGGCGGATATACCCCAAAAATTCATGGGTATCCCAATTTTGTTTTTCGGGATCAAGGGTATCCTTTGTATAAAACTAAAAATACAAAATTGAGGGGTAATTTTACACTATGGAGAAGGAGTTGAAGGCTACCCTGCTTATAAACTACCTCCACTCATGAAACTTATGCCTCCCATCCACCCATTACTTGTTTAGGGTTTTGTTGTGCTTACTCCATGTCAACGTATGGCCACACATTGCCACCAAAGTGGACTTCACCCTACCATAAGAGTAGTTAGATGGTTTAGAAAAGTAGATAGGTGATTTAGTTAACACTAAAAAAATATACTGATTAGTATAAATAAAGTTGAGGTCATTCCTCAAAAGGTAACTTGTTCCTTACGCTCTTTCTTTAAACCCTACTTTATTCAAATTGTGATACATGCTTATTCTTGCGCCAAAAGGTGGTCACAAGGAGGTTTTCCTACCTGTGACGAGTCTAACGTCTAACGACGTTCTGTTTTGTAGACTTCTTTCTGGAGCCCGACAGCGATTCTCGGAGACGTCTCCCTTAGGATCAGATCCAAAACCATCCAGCTAGGATTTGTTTCTTCAATTATTATTAATGGAAGTTAGATGAATGTTCAAACTCATTCTCTTGAGTTTTAAAGTTCTTTTCGGTAAATTTTAGTTCAGACTGATATTATCCTCTTAGATTTTGAAAGAGTAACATTTTTTTTTGAGTTTAGACTCTGTTTCTGAATTTGGTTTCTTTTGTTCAAGGTCACAAAGAACTAATGCATATATATATATAAAATAAATGCTGGATATCGGCTGCGGTTGTTTGACTGGAACGCCCATCGATGATTGCCGGAAGTGCATAGTGAAGTTTCCTACCCACAACAATTCTTTGACCATACCAAGATTCCCAAATATATGATCAATATATTTTGCAGACTTTATGCTCATCATGAAACACCTACTTTTAGCTCATTTGTGACAAAAGCTTCTGATTTCATTTGGGTACCATTTAAGATGAATCATCATTTAACACATCAAAGATTTAGTTAAAACTTCTTATAAGGGCTCTTAGTATTGTTGTTCAAGCAAATACTGAAATGGATTTTAAATCTATATATAAGAGTAGAGTAAACATTTTCTTTTATCAAATTGTTTTACAAGATTATCAAATTATATGTAAATACATTGTCCTAGACTCCAAGATCTTTCTTGTCACCAACAAATGAATAAATGTAACTAAATAATCAAATTTGAAACAAATTTTAAAAATTGTATGAGCAGTTAAAGGCACTAGAGGGCAAATTCAGCAACCTCAAAAGTGTGAAGCTTACTTTTAATAATATCCACATAGTTAATACAAGATGCGTCACTAAAAGGTTCCCTTCATTCAGCATTCTTTCATTCTTATAATACCAGTTCCGATTCGGTTTTCACTTAAATATAGTAAATTGGCTAATCCAACCGGGCGGCCCAATTTTCAAGATGACGTTTTCAACTTTCTATTAGTTTTTATAGAACCAACCCCAACTACAGCATTCGCGTTATGTAATCATACAAAACACTAATCGTTTACTAAAGGAAACCAGCAACAACCTAGTAATAAGATAATTAGCCTGCTGGAATTATATTAAACATACCAAGAATTTGACATTTGATGAAAACATGAAAAATATCCAACAAAATCACAATCGTAACATAAGGCACCAACAAAGTAAAGCTGACATGACAAAGCCGTGACAACTTGACAGCTAACTTCTACATCAGTCAACTTATTTTAGTTCAAATGCCTTTCCAAGATGACAATGGAGGAGTATCGGAATTTTTCCAGGTATAATGCATGTATGCGTATCTATCGCCCAACACTGCATCACCTGAAGCAAATGATTCAAGTTCCACTATCTCCGCTGGTGTTAGCTTTACAGACAAAGATCCAATGTTTTGGTTCAAGTTTTCAAGCTTAGTGGTCCCTGGAATTGGAACCACATCGGTTCCTTGGTGGTGCACCCACGCCAGTGATAGTTGCGCTGCGGTGCACCCTTTTCTTGTAGCCATCTCATTCACTCGCTCGAATACAGTCTTATTGTGCTCAGCATTCTGAAACCTTGGATTACTCTGCAACAAGTCTCAATACAACTTAAAACTATGTAGGAAGTTTGTTTAATGAACATATGAAGAGTATCATAATCGACAACTTTTGGATATTGCCCACATCATACCATCCTTAAATCGCCCTCTTTCAAGCTTTTCACCAATTTAGGACCACTAGCCAAGAAACCCCTGCCAATGGGACTGTAAGAAACAATCCCAATGCCAAGTTCTCTACAAAGAAGACCGTAAAAATTAGCATCAAAGTATATTAATTTGGATTTTGATTGTGTCACACTTGGATTTCCCTTAAGTAGATCAAACCGCTGAAGATCACCTGCAAGTAGGAACAATTTCATCCTCCAAATCGCGTGCCCATATAGACCACTCGGCCTGTACTGCTGTTATTGGATGAACAGCATGAGCCCTTCTAATTGTTGAAGCACATGCTTCCGATAATCCTATGTACTTCACTTTGCCTTCCTCTACCAGTTTCTTCAGTTCTCCCATCTGTGTTCATTACATTTTGTCACACATATAAAAGCGTTAACTCAGCTCTATCATGGGCACTAATGTACTATAAAAGTAACGGTGTTCAATATTCGAATCAAACTCGAAAAACTCGAATTCAGTTCGATATATAAAGGATTTGAATTTTCAAATCGAATTCAAATTTGTGATTTTTGATTGGATTAAAAACGAGAATTCTAACTATACATACGATTTCTGATATTATTATTTATATAACTTTAATAATGAGCTATTTAAATCGAAAACGAACAAATTTACTATTTACATTTTTAAGTTGGATCAAATCGAAGTTAGAATTCACTCCAAATTTGAATAGGTTTTTTTCCAATCGAATTCGAATTCAGCTTTAAAATTTCAAAATTCTAATAACTCAAACTAGAGAGACAAACCGTGACTTCGATTGGAACACGAGTGTCAATCCTATGAGCATAGTAGAGATCAATATAGTCAACTTCAAGTCTTTTCAAGCTAGCTTCACAAGCTGATCGGACATACGCCGGATCACCACAAACGTCCGGCTTTCCATCGGTCCATCGTATGCCGAATTTCGTAGCGATTTGAACTTTCTCTCTGTATCCTCCTTTCAAGGCCTGCAAAAAAGTATAACATTCCTTTAAATTGAAATCATAATAAGCAGCCCAACACTAATCTGAGCTTTGTAAGTATCGACCTTGCCGATGAGGATCTCATTGGTGTGTGGGCCGTAGGAGTCAGAGGTGTCAAAGAAGGTGACCCCAGAGTCGATGGCGTGGTGGATCAGTTTGATCATCTCGGGTTCGGATTTTGGTGGTCCGTAGTTGGCGGACAAGCCCATACAACCCAATCCCTGTGCTGAAACAATCAGACCTTGTGAACCTAGTTTCAGTTGTGACACTTCCAATGAGGCCATGTGTGTAAATGCTGCCCAGTGTGTCATTTGCTGTGACTTTTTATATTGAAGGAAGAAGATGAACTCACTGACCAGGTCATTGCCGTACAGATAAGATACGTTTAACATATCTATCATGAAATATATATATATAATTCACTGAAACACATTGGCTCTAATAACAATGACAATTATTAAAAAAAAAAGTTTAAGTAAACAAAAAAAAGAGAGAATAAAAAGAAGATTCGTATAACATATCCCTACATATTAATTAGGCAAGCCAAAAAAAAGCAACCAAATGTAAGCAAAACTAGATCTAAGAAAATGCATCTCTAAGCCCCTCTGATCCCAGCTTAATTTTCTTTATCTGAATTTTTTTTTCTGTGTCTGTTTCTTGAAACTCTAGAAAATCTTTGATTTTAAAAAACTTAGGGAAAATCACTATAAATATTTATTTTAAACACGTCTCATAAGACAATTCAAACAAATGAATCAAGAACAAAGCTTAAACAAACTAAAATTGCGATTGTGAATAATACATACCTCTAAAAAAATAAATAGATTAAATCTCAATATACAATAACAACTCTATATGAGATACTTTGTTTACTGAATGTAATTAAGTTAAACTTCTCCATGTAAATTAATATACCCATCATCAATTCAACATAAACTGAAAAAAGTGTTAAAACTAAGAAGTACTAAAAAAAGAGTGTGCCTATTGGCACACTAAAGTGTCTATTGACACACCAAACCCTAACAAAACCCTAGCAAAATCACGGTCTATCTACGCTGCGTATAGGTCAATACGCAGCGTATAGGGTTAACCCTATACGCTGCGTATTGACCTATACGCAGCGTAGATAGACCCTAGATCTCAGTGCCTGATAACCAATCATTGCACAGAAAACAAAGTGCGTCTACGCTACGTATAGGTCAATACGCAGCGTATAGATTCAATCCAATACGCTGTGTATGGACCTATACGCAGCGTATATAAAACATCTGCAAAATTGGGGTCATTTTGGTAGGTTTGAGGTATCAAAGTTTTGTCAGGTTTTTATACGCTGCGTATTGACCTATACGCAGCGTATATAAACACTAACTCAGTTAGCATACTTAACTGAACAGTACAGGGACCATTTGTGTCAATTTTTGAAACTTCAGGGACAAAGTGTAAATATATCAAAAATCGGTAAAAAGGGGGTCTTCTTTAAAGAACCGGCCCTTGCATGGATCGAACTCATGACCTCTCGTTTAGAACCGCAACGCCTTAACCAGTTTATCCTCCTACTAGGAACTGGTAGAATATGAAACTTAATTCCTTATATACACTAGTTAACCCTATACGCGGCGTATTGACCTATACGCAGCGTATATGTAACTTTATATACGCTGCGTATAGGTCAATACGCAGCGTATATAACCTTCCTGAATTTTATATGCACACATAATATGTTAAACTTCCAGAACTTTATCTATACAACAGAACATGTTAAATAACCTGCCAGAATTTTATATGTACACCATAGTATATAACATTTCAGAATATGTTAAACCGTTTACACCAAAAGTTTGATATATACAAGACAAAGTTTGTGCATACATAACAAAATGATAAAATACTACTGCTGCTGCTGCTCCTGCTGCTGCTGCTGATGCTGATCCCATTCCGCATCCGTAATGAAGGGTAGTGGAGGTAACCCGTCATGTTGTCGCTGCTGCTGCAGCGCCGCAGCCACCCACTCCAACAGATAGTTGTTCCTTTCAGCTAACCGAAGCTGCCGCTGATGTGATGGGTCAGGACCGGACCAAACATGGCGTGGGAACTGAGGCGCCCCTGGTGGTCCACGCGGCGGTGGTGGCTGCGGAATGACGACGGCCGGCTCATGCGGCTCCGGCGCCTCCGGATCGCGCGAGGGATATACCGGAGGGAACTGTTCCGGCAGCTGTTCAAGCTGGTATTGCGTGCCGTTCGGCTTCTTAAACCGCTTCCCGTCTGGGAAGTCTTTGGTAACGTGCATTCCGGATAAAACGTTATTCCCCATCCGCTTCGGCTGTGCCGGCGGGCCTACATGGTCGCGGTCAGTCTCCGGATTATAGCCCAACGCAAGGGCTATCCTAGTCACGTAGGCGCCGCCGAATAACTGTCCGCGCTCCTGTCGATGATGCGCGGAGGCGAAGTATTGCGCCAACCCGTAGGCGAGAGCGCACGGCCTCTTGTATAAGAGGCAATATAAGAAAAATAAATCACCACTGGTGCACCATTCCCGGCTTTTGTTTCGAGCAGTGATCGAAGTGGAAATCATTTTGTGCAAACACCTGCACAAAAGGAAACCAGTCAGTAAATAATAATCAGACGACATCGACTAAGATCATCGTTAAATTATATTTTTATTATTATTTAGTATACGTCGTCCGTAAGGCGTGTACGGGCCTAACGAGCGTCGAAATAAGTTCGTCGTTAAAATATAAAACGACGAACTTAGTTTCGACGCTCGTTAGGGACCTACGCGCCTTACGGTTCGACTTCGACTAAATAATTAAAAAAATTCTGTTTAAAAAAATTAATCTGTTTAAAAAAATTCTGTTTAAAAAAGCAGTTTTCTGTTAAAAAAAACAATTTAAATTTAAAAATAAAAATATTTTCTATTTAAAAAAAAACAGTTTTCTGTCGACGCTCGTTAGGGAACTACGCGCCTTACGGTTCGATTTCGACTAAATAATAAAAAAAATATTTTTGAACGACGAACTTAGTTTCGACGCTCGTTAGGCCGGTACGCACCTTACGAGCGTCAAAACTAAGATCGTCGTTAAATTATTTTTTTTATTATTTAGTCTACGTCGTCTGTAAGGCGCGTAGGTCCCTAACGAGCGTCGAAATAAGTTCGTCGTTAAAATATAAAACGACGAACTTAGTTTCGACGCTCGTTGGGGACCTACGCGCCTTACGGTTCGACTTCGACTAAATATTAAAAAAAAAAAAAATTTTTAACGACGAACTTAGTTTCGACGCTCGTTAGGCCCGTACGCGCCTTACGAGCGTCAAAACATTTCTTTATCGTCGTTAAATTATATTTTTTTATTATTTAGTCCATGTCGAACCGTAAGTCGCGTAGGTCCCTAACGAGCGTTGAAATAAGTTCGCCGTTAAAATATAAAACGACAAACTTAGTTTCGACGCTCGTTAGGGACCTACGCGCCTTACGGTTCGACTTCGACTAAATACTAAAAAAAATTTTTAACACCGAACTTAGTTTCGACGCTCGTAAGGACCGTACGCGCGTTACGAGCGTCAAAACTAAGATCGTCAAAAAAAATATGTTCAAAAAAATATTCTGTTTAAAAAAAAATCTGTTAAAAGAAAATTCTGTTTAAAAAAAACATTTTTCTGTTTAGAAAAAAAAAACAATTTAGGTTTAAAAAAAATATTTTCTATTTAAATAATAATAACTATTATTTAAATAATAATAACTAACGTACCTGAAGAGCGGATCCTTAATCGTCGTAGCCCTCCCCTTGGATTGTTGGTGGTCCCACTGACCGATGTCCGCGATCAGAGCCCAAAACCCTAAAAGCGTGGGTTTATCAACAATTACCAACCCCTGTTTACACGAATGTTTATTAAACGTTAAATTAATATTAAATCTTAAATTTTATATATTAAAATAATAATAATAACAATACAAAATTTGTGTTAAACGTACCGTCGTATACAGATCCGTAGCGATCTCAGCCTCCGTATACAAACCGCTATGCACCGCAAACTCTGCAAGTGACATAGAACGCGTCTGCCCAGCCATGCGAAACGAAACCTCGGCCGGGGGAGGGGGCTGCGCGGGGTCCACAGCCTCATTTGGCCGACGAGGATGAAACTCGAACGAGGACAGGAACTCGATCAGTATCTCCCTGTAGCTCGGCGTAAACGCTAGCTCAAACAATCGATCCCACGGTGAATCACGGGGAACAAACTCCCGCGCCCAATCTTCAGCCCCGAGCTCCCGGAGGGTTTTCCAAGAAACAGCAAAATGGGCACCGACGTGCATCTTCCGAAGCTTGTCGCAACGGAGAGCAGCGTCGGACTCCGGAGGAAACTCCAAATACGGGTGATTCAGCAGAGGATCCGCCGGTGGACGCTTCTGCTTCTGCGACTGCGGCTGCTCCAGATTAATTTCTTCTATTTCCATTTCATCCTCCATGTTTCTCATCCTGAAAACCAAAAAGTTTATTAGATAAATCAACGGCTGTGAAATCGCTGCCATTTGGGGCTGCGTTTGCAGCCGTTTAAACGCCCGTTTACGGCTGCAAACGCGGCCGCAAATGGCAGTGCACTGCCATTTGCGGCCGCGTTTGCAGCCGTAAACGGGCGTTTAAACGGCCGCAAACGCAGCCCCAAAAGGCAGCGATTTCGCAGCCGTTTGCGGCTGCGTTTGCAGCCGTTTAAACGCCGGTTTACGGCTGCAAATGCGGCCGCAAACGGCAGCGATTTCGCAGCCGTTTGCGGCTACGTTTGCAGCCGTAAACAGGCGTTTAAACGGCTGCAAACGCTGCCGCAAACGGCTGTGAAATCTTAGTTTTGACGCTAATTCGCTGCCGTTTGGGGCTGCGTTTGCAGCCGTTTAAACGCCCGTTTATAGCTGCAAACGCAGCCGCAAACGGCTGTGAAATCTTAGTTTCGACGCTCTGTTTAAAAAAAGTTCTGTTTAAAAAAACAGTTTTCTTTTTAAAAAAAACTTCGTTCTGTTACACATTATATCAAATCAGTTTAACAAAAAAACGTTAAAATCTATGACCATTGCAGTTGACAGAACCATTGTAGTGCATTAAACGTGTAGCTTATGAAGCCTTCAAGGTTAGTTTACACAGGAATCATATGCATTAAACATTTTTCTGTTTAAAAAAACTTCGATCTGTTACACATCATATGCATTAAATGGTTCTGTCCAAGGTTTAAAAGAACAGAAACGCTTTTCGAGGCGTTTTCCCTCCGCCTCACGAGGCGTATGCCTCGAGGCGGAACGACGCGTAAGTTCGAGGCGGTATTAATAAATAAATATAAATAAATATATATATTATAAAAAAATACTAAACATCAGATTCAACAATTTAAACATATCACAAAAGACACAAGTAGTCTAAAATGGAACGGAACGAAACGGACGCCTCACCACACTGAGGCGTACGTTTAATTAGAACAGGTGAGGCGCCACCTCAAGAACGTTTTTGTATGCCTCGGACGTTTTTTAAAACCATGGTTCTGTCAACTGCAATGACCATTACAGTTGACACAAATAACATTACACATTACACAGGAATCAAATTGCATTACACATTATACAGGTTTCAAATAGCATTCGTATCAAATTGCACATTATCAAATTGCATTACACATTACACTAATCAATGCTTAACGAAACCCTAATTTACGAAAGTTCAATCACTAACCAAACCCTAACTTACCTAAAAACATCTAATTTACGGATAAAATATAAAAAAAATCAAAATTACTTAAATAGGTTGAGTAAATACCTGTTTTATCTTCAAAGTCTTCACGCGTCGTGAGTAGAAAATGTATTAACAAACCCCCGCTTTCATTTAGGAAGTGTATCAATAAACTCCCCATTTGATTATGCTTGTGAATCTTTTGACTTCAATGCTTGTGGTCCTTGTGGTGTTGATGATTGATCAGCGGCAACTCGATTATCTTTATCATTTGAGTGCCTTCACGTCATGTCTTCATTCCGAAGCTTGTCAATGAACATGTTCTCTTCGCCTTTAGCATCTGTACATGCAAGAAATCTAAACGCGTAATGAGAACAACTGCTTGGAATATAGTTAACATTAAACAAGTGACACACATGTGACCATTTTTCAACAACCGTCCGACAGTTTAGTTTGAAAAGTTAACAGATTTTTCAATTTAGATTATTAACTTTCAAAAACTTGCAAACTCTGACCGTTTATGAAGATTCAGTCGTTTTGCTTTTCATCAGATTTCAGGTAACGAAGACTTGAGTTCCAACATCGGTTAATCCAAACTAAATTAGAAATAAAATTTTTTTGGCTTTTATAAAGTTTAAATTAAAACACACCTAAAATCTTTTTGGGATTTTGAATATTTCAAAATTAAAGACTGAAAGCAGTAAATAAATATATACAGAGTTGCAGAAACTAAGAAAAGTAAATATATACAAACATTCTTTTTGCGAGTTTCGAGGGTAAGAGAATCATATCAGTGTATAGTCATGCCAAAACGCTCTTGTTCTTTTTGTTAACATATAGATAAGCATCCTATAACAATTATCGGTATTGTTGTCCACTTAAACTCAACTTATCATATGTAATCATGGCGAGGGGATACGTTAAGGTATGATTTATACTTACCGACCGGTGTTCATCCACATCACGACACATTCCCGTATCAAGGTATGCACGAGGATTCATCTTACTGGTGAGTATACCATTTATCATCTGTTTTGCCGTATAAAAAGATGTGAGTAACTCACTTATTTTGATTGAAAACAAGCCCTATGTGATAGAATCACTTATTGATGAGGAACTTGATTTTCAGATACATGAAGGGCATAGGAGCAAGTCCGTGAACAGGTCAGTACTTTTGTACAGCAGAGAGACGAACTTAACTCCAGGATAAATGTGATATATTATCACTTATTTTGTGGACATGTGATTGTTGATCACTTATTGAGGTCGAATGCAGTATGTACACGTATGTATGATATCATGGAAGATCTAGACTTCGTCTCCGTTTGTTTCGGTAAAAGAAACAACCATGATACCCAGATGATAAACAGCATAAAGACCACATATCTCAGAACCTCGGCAATCTCTCAAACGAAATTTCGGTACTTAGACCATATGCCAATGAGTGGTTCCCACACAGTCTTCAGTCGATTTAAGTTTATATCACCCTGCACACTTTAAGAGGATTGTGAGTCTACCGATACATCTTATATAGAGGTGCTTAACATTTTTCATTTTGCATTTCAGTTAAAAGAGGTTTAGACAGACCACTGATGTACTATCATTTTCTCTTTTGCTCGCCAGGAAACTCATTTTTGTTTTTCTATTGTTTTTGAGTTTTGAAATTTTTCAATGTTTTTGAATTTTCAAATTTTGGATTTACTCCCCCTAAAATCAAAACAAACTTACAATAATTTTAAAACACAAAGATATTTACAAAATCGATTTTCCTATGTCGGTTAACTCATGTTTTACCTCATTGCCGTTTACCAAAATTAATTTAATCAGAAATGATTTATCGAATTTTGGAAAAATGAGTTGGCACACAGGTAATCGGTGTGGACCATGACAACATTGACGAGTTTCATATTGAAACAATCACGTGTGAGGTGATATTTGAGATCAACGTGTCTTGTCAAAGAGTGCTGTACGAGATGACAATAATTCATAAAGCAGCTTAAATATCGACTAGTATAGGAGAGATTAGAAATTTAAAACCGTAATCCTGCAACTTCTTTGTGCATTGGCAGGAATCTGAGTGCTCTCCCAAACTAAATATCCACTAGGTGTGGACTTCAAAGTCGATTTTGTAGCTACTGAGAAATCTCTTCACAGCAACCAGATCTGAAACCTTTGGGTCTGGCTGGCCTTACATATTGCACCAGCGAAGGTCTTTGTCTTTCTCTTTCAGAAGTAGTGTGCGGTTGTTCAATCCACGCCAAGGCATCCGCACACCCGGTTGGTTTGTTCAACAAACACATTTTCTTCAATCACACCGTGGAGAAATGTACACTGCACGATCATTTTGTTAATTTTGAACTTCAGACGTGTTGCAGGTGCGTACATTTCATTTGAATCTATCCTGTTGACCCGATCAAAAACCGTAACAACCAAATTTTGGCACATTTTTCATCTTGTCGAATTTTTCAACTTCATTCAACCACATTCTTTCTCCATCATTCCTTCATCGGAATGTTTGTCTTCTTATCTTTTTCCTTTCTCTCCATCAATGGCAACAATATTCTCCTAGATGTAACAATATTTCGGAGCCTTATGTCGCCGATCTTGTGCATGGACGCTCCACTATCAACAATCCTAAGACTATCAATAGTTCCTCCTGGAACATCCTACACACTCATTCAGAGATTACTTGGAGAGGGGGACCCAAGCCTTCATAGACTTGGGCCGTCCGTCATCATCGAGAATTGTGACATCCATTTCCCGATGATTCGGAATTGATGTAGCTCCCCCTGAAACAATTTCTGATTTTGGTTTCCAAATCTGTTTTTGTTTTTCAGGTTTAACATTTGATTCAACAGATTTTGTTTGGACAAACTCTGGTTTTAAAACCTTTTCAACATTTTTCCATTGTTTCTTTATCTGTTGCACTTCTTGTTTAACAAGACGAGGGTCCTGTTTTGGTGAAACAGATTTTTTTATGGTATTTGTTACCACGGGGGGGGGGGGGGGGGGTCAACCTTTGACTTTCCCTTGGTGAGATATGGACAATTCTTAACAATGTGTCCATACTCACAGCATTCAAAGCATGATCTCCGCTCAACAAACCTCGGAGTATCATAACTGTAAGAGCTTGATGATGAACTTCGTGATCTTGAGGTACTTGGTCCTACATTACCAACCGTTTGTGTGTTGTGTGTAATTGTTTTGACTGCTTCTTTTCAAAATTTTACTTTGTTTAACAAAATCCGTGTTGGATTTGTTTTCGAAAGTTTCAATTTTATCAGTCCCTCTGGATTTCACGAAGTTTATCTTCTGAATCGTCTTCTTGTTTTGGCTTTGTTTGTCTTTTCCCTTTCCTTGGTGAACGTGACCTTGCTTTCGTTGATTGTGTTGTGGTTGCAATTTTTGATTCCCATATTTCTTTCTAACTTCGGATTTTGGGATAGGAGCACACTGAGTTACTACAACTCCTGGGCTCGACTTTCCCAAAAACTTACTGGTAGAATCTTCGAAAACTTTATCAATCAAAGATTGATTGACATTCTTGACAGGGAAATCCTTGTCTGAATATATTTTATCAGATCCAATCAACGTGTAAAGCAAGCTCATGCTTTCACAACTTGCAGATGAGGATTCAACAGATTTGGCGGTAGCAGTCACAAACGGTTTTGCAGGTGGATCACAAAGAATGTGATTTTCGAGAGGTATGTTTTCCTGTTTTGTTACCGTTTCTGACTGTTTGAAGTTAGTATCCTCGGATTCATCATCTGACGAATCAGCATCCTCAACAATGACTGGAGGATCCTGATTTTGTTCAGCAGTTGACACATCTGTATCTGCTGACACATCCGAATATGAAGATACTTCCTTTTTGTAACCTAGCCCAATTGTGAATTCCTCAAGGTTCAAAGAAACTGAGGGCTTAAAATGGGGTTTATTTTCCTCATCAGGCATCGAAGAATAATCGTGTTTAACAGGTGGTGGACATTTCTTATAACCTATGCACGTGACATCCTTTTTCTTTTTCTGTATGTCAATGATGTGATCCAGCACATACCTAGAGTTTGAATAACTATTCAACTTAAGCTGGATCGCCTCACTTTCACTCTTAGCACAGGCTAACTCTTTTTGCATTAACTCGAGCCTATTGATGTAAAGGTTTATTTCAGTTTGTTTTCTTGAAACCATTTTCGTTAGCTCGGTCTTATCTTCTTTTAATGTTTCAGTTATCTTTTTAAATTCCTTTTCATAATTTTCACGAAACATGTTGGCCTCTATGCATTTTGAAAGATCCACGATCAAATGTTGATTGTGGATAAATGTCACATCATATTTGCTTTGCAAATCGTCATATTTACTTTGCAAATCAGACAATTTAACATTTAATCCAACACATATATCACACCTATCACAACTATCAGATTTTGATTCATCGACACGTACCTGACTGGAATCACTCTCAGATGTTGACCTATCTGCATCAGAATCAACAACTTCCCTTGATGATTCACATTCAGATCCATCCTCGCTTGAACTTGAACTAGAAGTTGTAACATCTTCAACGGAAGTTGAAACGTCTTCAACTGAACTACTGTCATGTTCAGAACTGTCATCGTTTCGCGATGATTCACCATTGCTGGCATCTTTGACAATTTTAGCATAAAACGCCGTTTTTGTTTGAATACAGTTTCTTGGATCAAGAGATGATGGTGCTACAGTAGAACGATGGCTTTGCTGTGAGGCAACTGGTGGTAGTGGATTTCCATACAAATCGGTTATCATTTTCGGTTCACTTTGCTTTTGATTAGTAACCAATGCCCATTGTTCGGCCGTAATTCGAGGTGGTGTGGGAGGTTCGGCCCATGAAGGCGATAAACCCGTGCTTCTATATTTGCTCTCTGCATTTGACGGAGTACCCGACCAAGCCGGATTCATTTTGAATATTTAATGACAAATACTTGATTAAAACACTCAAATCAAACAGTTAAATATGATTTTCAAGTCTTCTGTTAAAAATGACAAGTTATGTCGACGAAACAATGGGTCTTGGCGAAACACTCTATGTGACGAAACTAGGGGATTGTTTAAATAACAAAGTGAAGAGTTTCGTCAAACACAATTTTGAAGAAAAATAAGTTTCGTTGACTATTAATGTGTAAAAGTGAGTAGGATATTTTCCAAAAATTAAACAATATTATCCTAATCTTATACAACTGACACAATAAGCCTAATTGTCAAAACTTCTTATCTCCTACAGTCCACAATTTTCAACAATTCATCATTTCAAAAGACAAGCTTTTCAAACAATAAATATTTTAATCAACTTCAATAATTTAACTAAATCAACAAAGCAGAGTATAACTCAAAACCCAGATTATATGATGAACAATGAAGAACAACTTATGAACTCAGATGAGTTTATGAGTTTACCGATGAAATATAAGAGTTTACCGGCCACCGGAAAAATTTTCGAACACAATTTCGCAAGAAAACTTCAATAAAAACCACAACATAACATGTATAACTGAGATCTAACAAGGTTTTGTATGAACTAATCAGCAAAACATCAAGATTTTCAAGATTTTAAACTGTTTTTCCAGAAAACATAAACTTCAAACTCAAGAAAAACTCATGAAAATCAACTTGGTTTTAACAAGGAATCGAGCCAATGCTCTGATACCAATTGTAGGTCCACCCGGAGGATCGAGTAACCTCTATTCCCTGTTGTCCGACAAACTCGAAAGTGCAGAATCCAAACGGGTAAGTTAAACCAAGTTCGAACACGTAAATGATAGACACGAGACTCAACGATTAACACTCCATTGTATTAATACTTGAAACGATTACAATACAAGGTTTACAAAATAATCTCTGTAAACTCTCTCTAGTTCTCTCGTGTGTGTTCTGTGTTCTAACCTTTTCTGTGAGTTCTATCTGAATATATATAGTCACAGACACGACAAAACACAATTGTCTTCGACGAAACAGAATTGTCTTCGACGAAACAACAGCTGGTCGACGAAACTAATAGAGTTTCGTCGATATCTTTAACGAAATGGGATGGGCATGACGAAACAACATTAAAATCCTCAAAGTCGACGAAACTCACATGTGTTTCGTCGACAGCATGTGCAAATCAAAAGGTTTCGGCCCCAAGGTATGTTTTGGCCCATGTGAATTGTGATTGGTCCAATCATAGGTTTCGGCCCACATTAGTTTCGGCTCACAAAGATATCAGCCCACTAGAAGCATACGTGTATTCCATAAAAGTCAATTTGTAAGTATTAGTCAAACTTGTGACATCATCATGACATCATCATGATGATGTCATGATGATGTGTCAGCGGGAATTGGTCCGCGGCTCTCCGTGCTTCGCGTGTCGAACTCTGGGGCGCACGACGGAGGAATGTCGTGACGTCGGGCTTGAGCCGAACCTAACCGGGTCGAACCGAACCGAGTCGAACTGAACCGAGTCGCGTCCACATAATATGTATCAACACCGTTTTACCCTTCTGTTTGGGGCGATACGAGGCTGACAATAAGGGTAAAAAGGTCATTTACCATCCCCTTTATATAAGTTGCGTATGGATCTCTACGCTGCGTATTATTATTATTATTATTGTTATTATTATTATTATTCTTATTATTGTTATTGTTATTGTAATTATTATTATTATTATAATTATTATTATTATTATTATTATTGTTGTTGTTGTTGTTGTTATTATTATTAATCTTGAAATTTACAGACGCTGCGTAGAGATCCATACGCAGCGTATACAGATGTGGTAAATGACCTTTTTACCCTTATAATCAGCCTCGTATTGCCCCAAACACAAGGGCAAAATGGTAATTTAACATATATAGGTTTTGAAACTTTGGTTTGGGGAAATTGTCCGCCTTTTACATACGCTGCGTATGGATCCATACGCTGCGTATAACAATACTCATTTTACTGTTTTGCCCTTGTGTTGAGGCAACACGAAGCCAAAAACAGGGGCTTTTTTGTCCTTTACCCTACATACGCTGCGTAGGGATCCCTACGCAACGTATATAAAGTTCCATTTTTTTATTTTTTTTTGTGTTTTCCTTTGTTTAAATTTATAGAAAACAATATTATTTGATAAATAATACAAATATACTATGAATTATAAAAATTAAAAACTCGTTTCCGCTTAATGATACAAACTTTATAAATTAAAAAATTTCTACAATTTACAAAAATACAAGTTTCCGGTTAATCTTCGATAACATTTATACTCGGTTCTCTGTCTTTGTCTGAGTCTGATTTAGGATTGATTAACTCGTAGTAGTGCTGTAACCGCGGTCTATACATTTCTTCCCACCGTTCCGCAGCTATTGATCGATGTGTCAACCACAACGGGGTCGCTAAAGGCATGGGGTAGTCTCCTTCCAACTTAGCATGTATGAAGTGTCCCCCGTCAACATGTACGAGCGTTATCGCTTGAGGTCGTGGATCTAGTGGGGCATCCGTTAATGGGAAGATGGTAGTGCTCCATTCGATGCTTAGCACGTGGAGGACAATATTATACCTTTGCGCTACGAGAAGCCCTACCTGGGGCATTTCCATCCAGTGACTTAGACCGCTCCCTTTCACTGAATGCCATTCGATGATGTTACGTATTCGTTTAAAGTCTCCTTCGTTATATGTTTCGAATACATGCTTCCAACGCGGATTGTTATGCTCAATCTCCAGTAGTAAATCACTTCGAATACGGTGCCATGCGTGTTCCGTAAAACCTAACCCGAGAGCCACAGACCTGTACCCACAATGACCGTCTGGGGTCACATCTTGTATACGCGATATGTAAGAGTGAAACTATGATGGAATTTGATTCTTAAACATCTTAATGCTTAACAAGTGCTCGTCCCCCTTCATTAATGGAAAACCCTGATCATCCCGCGTCTCCTTCCTTTTAGAACTCGTTGAACTGTTTCGTGGCATTTTAGGTTTTTCAGACTTTACAACCGAACCAGTTCCAAGAGAGCCCTCTGACGGTACGTATGAGCTGTGTCGGGGTAAATCGTACCTATGTTTGGGGGAAGCGGTATATACGTTGCTGTCCTCGCCATAGGAGCTGTGTCTCGCAGCTTCGTCTAACCTCGCAGCTTCATCTAACCTTTCTTGTACTTTCTTTGATGTAGGCCGACCGCGAGTATTTTGCTGGACGATCGGTGGTTTCTTGGTTGACGATTTCGGGGTGAAGAACGCTTTTATCTTTGAAAGCAAACTCTTTTGCTAAACGAGGGACTGTGCCTCTAAATGCTGCCGCACATTATTTAGCTCTGCTACAGCATCGACTTCCTCGTCTACCAGTTTACACGGGTGCAAGTCAAGCTTACGCCAGAATACATCTATGTCATCGAGTTGTATCATACGCCCTGTACAGTTAAGTTAATACAGTGTGAGAAACAGCTAAATCGTACAAGATAACAAAAGGTTTGTGGTTTTAATATTTTTTACCTGTACGTTTGTAGTTTTCCAGCCTACAAGAACACGGCAATCCACAGCTAAGCCACATATGGCAACCACATGATGCGTTAAGTTTCCGCAACACCTCCATCTTCCTCAGTAGCTCTTTTGCCAGCAAATCAAGTGCTTCATGGGAAACCTTTCCACGTAGGTTGTCCAACAGTCGGTGTCTGTGGTGGTTCATCGTTTTTTCAATGCTCTCAGTGAAACTTTTTTGTATTTCATCGTACTGAGTTTCAACTATATCAATGACGCATCTTGCTATTCGCTCCAATGAACTCCCGCGCGTAATGTATCTTTTTAAATTTGCGTGCTGGCTCTCAACTCTGTTGGTGGTGCGCTGACCAAAGTTGCGACACTTATCGGTCCCCGCATAAACGAACATTTCTTTATAGTCTTTGAGCCAGTTTTTGTAGACGTAATCATAGACACCTGCAAAAATAAAATAATGAAATGTAAAAGCATGTGTAAAATATAATAGATTGGGTGAGTCGTTTGAAGAAGATTCGCACAATCTCCGCCAGTACGACATAAATTTCCCCCAATCTTCTTTATTGAACCCTTCCTTGCACTTTCTAGCTATATTTTGTTGGATGTGAAAGTGGTATAAAAGCCTGGTTGCGTTCGGGAATACTTTAGAACACGCGTTAATTAGGGCAAGCTCCCTATCCGTGACTATCACACGCGGCATCATACATTCATGCAATATTGACTTGATCCGCTCAAGCACCCACACGTAGTTACCCCTTCGTTCTTTACAAATAACGGCATGTGCGATACAAAAAGACTTCCCAGTCGACGTCATACCCACAACCTGGACAAATGGCATGTTGTAGAGGTATGTTTTGTAGGTCGCGTCGATCAACATCACGTGCGGGAATGCACGCCACATAGTGATTGAATAAGGATGAACAAAGAAAATCTCTGTTATGACATCTGTTTTGGGTTCCTGTCGGGTTTCGTAAATGAATCGGTGGTCATGCAGCAGGCTTTCCAGTCCACTATTGTCGCTCTAATTTTTTGTACCGCATTTTGCACATCTTTCTGAACATGCAGGCTGTCGGGGAACTGCTTTCTTAGGGTTTGAAATATGATACGTGGCTCCATGTTTTGAGCAGTTAGCTGCTCCACTAGCTTGTATTCGGCTTCAGTAAATCTTCGCACAAAAGCGTGGCCCAACAGACTCGTCGTAGGTTCGTGGTTATGGTTCGCGTCTTCCACTTTTAACTCCCACGTGTCATTCGTCACGTCCCGGATGGCGAGTAATGAAAATGTGTCACACCCCGATATTTCCACGTATCACCGGTGGGGAGTATCGTGACGTAGTTGATATCATCATAGTCAAACAACACAAAATTTAAATGCACAGCGGAAGCAAAAGATAAATATATTACGATCCGAATATAAAGTAATATCAAGTATTACAACGGAAAGTAAAGGATCCACAGGCGGATCAAATAAAAAGGAAAACTGTTCAACAGACTTTGACATCTAAAGCTTGCGAGACTTGAGTAATGATGCCTGGAGTAGCCAGCCTATTTCGTCTAGTACCTGCGCTTAGCCTTTTTGGAAAATACGTCAGTTTACACTGGTAAATACAACTTAACTGACTCATTTTAAAAAGAGTTTGAAAATTTATTTGAATGCACTTCGGCAAAAATATTTTTATAACTTGGGACAATTATTTAAAAATAATCTTGTATACAGTTTTACTCATTTGTCGTCCATTAGGGCCGGTGGTAAGGCCGGACTAGATTAACTGACACGCCACAGGTATAATGCCCACAGGCTATCTTCCTTTAAGTGGATTACCAGTTTCGGTATAATGCCCACAAGGATGATACCTCTGAGTGGATTACCAGTTTTTACATAATGCATCTGTCAGGTGTACGCCTACACCCCGTGCTTAGGTCGTGGCCATTTTATAATACAATGATGTCAAGGATATCCGAGACATGGTCATTTAACCCCCAAAGGCCATACACCAAATAATACATATTAAACGGGTTGTAAATACATCAATCACAATACGATTTAAATAACTACGCACCCGACCAAGCGGTATTATTATAACACCGTATCCCAAGCCCGTATAGGGAAAATAAGTTAAGAGTATTTACCTGAGCAAAGTATCAATCAAATACAGCAAGTGCAAGTACTTTTACTGGGCTCCTAATCTGGAACGAAGGTTTATAATAACCTATTAGATTTCTAACGGGTCTTTAATTAAGCCTAAGCTTAGTACAGCAAGTGCAAAATGGTAATTTAACATATATAGGTTTTGAAACTTTGGTTTGGGGGAAATTTTCCGCCTTTTACATACGCTGCGTATGGATCCATACGCTGCGTATAACAATACTCATTTTACTGTTTTGCCCTTGTGTTGAGGCAATACGAAGCCAAAAACAGGGGCTTTTTTGTCCTTTACCCTACATACGCTGTGTAGGGATCCCTACGCAACGTATATAAAGTTCCATTTTTTTATTTTTTTTTTGTGTTTTCCTTTGTTTAAATTTATAGAAAACAATATTATTTGATAAATAATACAAATATACTATGAATTATAAAAATTAAAAACTCGTTTCCGCTTAATGATACAAACTTTATAAATTAAAAAATTTATACAATTTACAAAAATACAAGTTTCCGGTTAATCTTTGATAACATTTATACTCGGTTCTCTATCTTTGTCTGAGTCTGATTTAGGATTGATTAACTCGTAGTAGTGCTGTAACCGCGGTCTATACATTTCTTCCCACCGTTCTGCAGCTATTGATCGATGTGTCAGCCACAACGGGGTCGCTAAAGGCATGGGGTAGTCTCCTTCCAACTTAGCATGTATGAAGTGTCCCCCGTCAACATGTACGAGCGTTATCGCTTGAGGTCGTGGATCTAGTGGGGCATCCGTTAATGGGAAGATGGTAGTGCTCCATTCGATGCTTAGCACGTGGAGGACAATATTATACCTTTGCGCTACGAGAAGCCCTACCTGGGGAATTTACATCCAGTGACTTGGACCGCACCCTTTCACTGAATGCCATTCGATGCTGTTACGTATTCGTTTAAAGTCTCCTTCGTTATATGTTTCGAATACATGCTTCCAACGCGGATTGTTATGGTCAATCTCCAGTAGTAAATCACTTCGAATACGGTGCCATGCGTGTTCTGTAAAACCTAACCCGATAGCCACAGACCTGTACCCACAATGACCGTCTGGGGTCACATCTTGTATACGCGATATGTAAGAGTGAAACTCTGATGGAATTTGATTCTTAAACATCTTAATGCTTAACAAGTGCTCGTCCCCCTTCATTAATGGAAAACCCTGATCATCCCGCGTCTCCTTCCTTTTAGAACTCGTTGAACTGTTTCGTGGCATTTTAGGTTTTTCAGACTTTACAACCGAACCAGTTCCAAGAGAGCCCTCTGACGGTACGTATGAGCTGTGTCGGGGTAAATCGTACCTATGTTTGGGGGAAGCGGTATATACGTTGCTGTCCTCGCCATAGGAGCTGTGTCTCGCAGCTTCGTCTAACCTCGCAGCTTCATCTAACCTTTCTTGTACTTTCTTTGATGTAGGCCGACCGCGAGTATTTTGCTGGACGATCGGTGGTTTCTTGGTTGACGATTTCGGGGTGAAGACCGCTTTTATCTTTGAAAGCAAACTCTTTTGCTAAACGAGGGACTGTGCCTCTAAATGCTGCCGCACATTATTTAGCTCTGCTACAGCATCGACTTCCTCGTCTACCAGTTTACACGGGTGCAAGTCAAGCTTACGCCAGAATACATCTATGTCATCGAGTTGTATCATACGCCCTGTACAGTTAAGTTAATACAGTGTGAGAAACAGCTAAATCGTATAAGATAACAAAAGGTTTGTGGTTTTAATATTTTTTACCTGTACGTTTGTAGTTTTCCAGCCTACAAGAACACGGAAATCCACAGCTAAGCCACATATGGCAACCACATGATGCGTTAAGTTTCCGCAACACCTCCATCTTCCTCAGTAGCTCTTTTGCCAGCAAATCAAGTGCTTCATGGGAAACCTTTCCACGTAGGTTGTCCAACAGTCGGTGTCTGTGGTGGTTCATCGTTTTTTCGATGCTCTCAGTGAAACTTTTTTTGTATTTCATCGTACTGAGTTTCAACTATATCAATGACGCATCTTGCTATTCGCTCCAATGAACTCCCACGCGTAATGCATCTTTTTAAATTTGCGTGCTGGCTCTCAACTCTGTTGGTGGTGCGCTGACCAAAGTTGCGACACTTATCGGTCCACGGATAAACGAACATTTCTTTATAGTCTTTGAGCCAGTTTTCGTAGACGTAATCATAGACACCTGCAAAAATAAAATAATGAAATGTAAAAGCATGTGTAAAATATAATAGATTGGGTGAGTCGTTTAAAGAAGATTCGCACAATCTCCGCCAGTACGACATAAATTTCCCCCAATCTTCTTTATTGAACCCTTCCTTGCACTTTCTAGCTATATTTTGTTGGATGTGAAAGTGGCATAGAAGCCTGGTTGCGTTCGGGAATACTTTAGAACACGCGTTAATTAGGGCAAGCTCCCTATCCGTGACTATCACACGCGGCATCATACATTCATGCAATATTGACTTGATCCGCTCAAGCACCCACACGTAGTTACCCCTTCGTTCTTTACAAATAACGGCATGTGCGATACAAAAAGACTTCCCAGTCGACGTCATACCCACAACCTGGACAAATGGCATGTGTCACACCCCGATATTTCCACGTATCACCGGTGGGCCCGGTGGGGAGTATCGTGACGTAGTTGATTTCATCATAGTCAAACAACACAATATTTAAATGCACAGCGGAAGCAAAAGATAAATATATTACGATCCGAATATAAAGTAATATCAAGTATTACAACGGAAAGTAAAGGATCCACAGGCGGATCAAATAAAAAGGAAAACTGTTCAACAGACTTTGACATCTAAAGCTTGCGAGACTTGAGTAATGATGCCTGGAGTAGCCAGCCTATTTCGTCTAGTACCTGCGCTTAGCCTTTTTGGAAAATACGTCAGTTTACACTGGTAAATACAACTTAACTGACTCATTTTAAAAAGAGTTTGAAAATTTATTTGAATGCACTTCGGCAAAAAGATTTTTATAACTTGGGACAATTATTTAAAAATAATCTTGTATAAAGTTTTACTCATTTTTCGTCCATTAGGGCCGGTGGTAAGGCTGAACTAGATTAACTGACACGCCACAGGTATAATGCCCACAGGCTATCTTCATTTAAGTGGATTACCAGTTTCGGTATAATGCCCACAAGGATGATACCTCTGAGTGGATTACCAGTTTTTACATAATGCATCTGTCAGGTGTACGCCTACACCCCGTGCTTAGGTCGTGGCCATTTTATAATACAATGATGTCAAGGATATCCGGGACATGGTCATTTAACCCCCAAAGGCCATACACCAAATAATACATATTAAACGGGTTGTAAATACATCAATCACAATACGATTTAAATAACTACGCACCCGACCAAGCGGTATTATTATAACACCGTATCCCAAGCCCGTATAGGGAAAATAAGTTAAGAGTATTTACCTGAGCAAAGTATCAATCAAATACAGCAAGTGCAAGTACTTTTACTGGGCTCCTAATCTGGAACGAAGGTTTATAATAACCTATTAGATTTCTAACGGGTCTTTAATTAAGCCTAAGCTTAGACCGATTAGTTTTAAATGGAAGACACGGTTCAAACGCATGATGAAGCGAAGACCGGTTTAGAATGTGGTTTTGACCCGACAAGCTTGTATACTTGTTTAATATGGGTAACTTAAACACATCCGGGAATTTGAGACACGAATGATATGGTTTGACCCGTTTCGGCTAATATATGCAAACTAGTTACATACGCCGCTCCGAACGCGATAAGTGCGTAACGGGTAACCAAATGAGTCATATGCAAGTTTCCTAAGTTAATATGCTTTAATTACATTGTGACATCAGAAATATATCTTCTATTATGCCCAAAACGGATTTAGACACAAATTACGCCCCGCAGGGGTATTTTGGTCATTTAAAAGGTTATAAAAGAGTTTAAATATAAACCTGAGTTTCGGGTCTGGTGTAATCAGTAAAAGTACTTAATTTACTAGGTTATATCAGTAGGGTATCATATATAGGTGAAATCTATCCTTTATAACCAAACTATGCCTCTTAGGGGTATTTTGGTAATTTCACATAGGCTTAAAAAGTCAAAACTGGAAACCTGAGTTTAAAAATTTAGCTTACTGTGAAAATATAATAATTTACTTAAAATATCAGTAGGTATCAAACCTTATGTGCTTAACATAATCTTAATACATACTATGCGTAAAAAATACCTAAAAAGGCGATTTGGAGCCACTTCCGGGTTTTCAAAGGAAAGCTGATATTTTTATAATTCCAGAAGGCACAAAATACTTTATTTATCATATTAGATTAGTAGAAAAAGGTTTGGGGTCAAAAGGATTTATAAAACTCATTTTATAGCCCAAAAGGGCAAAACCGGCAATTACCGAATTAAGCTTAGAACTCTAAGTTATGCTCAGCCTAAAAATAAAAAAAAATATCCAAAAATCCTAAAATATTATTTTATAACAGTAGGTAAAAAGTTTTATATCAAAAATTGGGTTTAGGTAGGCTATACGCTAAATACATCGTTTAATTACTAAAAAGCCTTCTAATTACGCTAATGAGCATAACTCTTAATCTAGACCTCAAACTGATGTCAAATCTTAGGGAAAAGTTTAAAAATCAGTAAGCAAGGTTTCTACTCTTTTAAATTTTCTAAAATCACGTTTTAAGGTCAAAAGGGCATAATAGTCAACATTTAAGCATTTAACGGAATCATGCATATGAATCGGATAACTAATGAACCAAGTTGTATAATCACAGAGGGTTATACTTATAGGTAACTTGGTTCTAATAAAGCTCTAAGGCATTTCTAAACTATGCTTAAACGGGTCCGAACTGAAAGTCAAAGCATAATTCAAACTATGCGACTTTCGGTTCCGAACCGAGCCAAAACTGAAAATTGTCGAGTTGAACATGTTTAGACATGTTCTTACACTAATTACCAAGTTATATTAATGTCAAAACAGGTTGCATAGCTTCTATATTGCTAATTATGCATTTATTTGAAAGTTAGTTTTCTGTTGACTTTTTAAGATTAACTTTGACTCGACAATTAACCTAGTTAGAGTGGGAATCAGAGGGTGCCCTTTTAAGGGTTTATTGCCCACATAATTACCAACTCATAGGTACTATCAATTTGCAATTTGACTGAAGGGATTAAGATTAATGACGAAGTCAAATCTTAATTACGACGGTTTGACTTTACGCTAAATAACTAAGTTAAACTGAATTAGAAAGGGGTAAGGACACTTACAAGAGTCCTAATCACGACTAGGGAGCCTAATGAATCCTTGTTGCTGACCAGAGAGCTCCAGAGATGAAGTTGCAAGTGAATGAACAAATGTTGCAACTTTGGGTGTTCTTATATACTCACTTTGATCTCATAAGATGATGCCAAATTAGTCTATAGGTGTTGTAAGATCATCCCAGGTGTACCTAAGATGCTAAAAACCACCTAGAGAGTCCCTGATTTTCGAATACCACTGAAATGAGGCGGTGTAACCGTTTTAACAGGCAGCTGGAAGTTTTTTTGCATCTGGGAGCAGATTACGGACCGTAAGGGTTCTAGCTTACGGTCCGTAAGGACCATGCCAGCACAACAGAACTTTCAAATGTTGACAGTTTTGACCCCTGCACTTCCAAACGTGGTTTTACCTTTATTTCTTGCACTTTGGGCCCTCTAACTTGACTTTTAAGGACCTCAATTCATAAACTAACTTTGTTAAGTCCCCGGTTATTCATACGATCACCGAAAAGTCATAAATTTTTAATGTTGACGCTTTTAACCCCTCGTATACGAATTTGATCATAACTTTCTCATACGGTAACGAAACTTGGTGAAATTTTTATCACATAATCTTGTGAGTATGATTTATCATTACAAAGCTTCGGGTTTGCTAAAAGGTCATTCAGAGGTATACTTTAAACATGTTGACACATTTTACCCCTGTAGTTTGTAATTCCTCACTTTCTTTCCCAATTAGCTTCGTATGATCCATGATTTATTCGTTTAAGGTTTTAAACATCATGTAGGGTTATTGTAAAGTATATTTATCCCTTGTTGACATTTTGAACCCTTATATTCACATACTTTCCATGTTTGTCAACTTTAGTCCCTCTAGAGTATACTTTCACACGTTCAAGCTTGTGACACGTGTCAATACATTATAGGACATGAATTTTTGAGGTGTTACATCCTCACCCCCTTAAAATAAATCTCGACCTCGAGATTTGCTAAAATTATGGAAGTACTTTTTGTCGCATAATGGACTTAACCTCAATAGCATATCTGGAGCTTTTCCAAGCTCCCAAGTTGACCTTTATAATGGGTACATGTATCCTTTTGGAGCTTCTTCACCTGTCGATCTTTAATTGACATAGGTTGCTCATTATATCATAAATCTGCATATCATTATGTGATAATGCTTCTCGACTTATTGGTGAAACACATCCTTAAATCATTAGTGTGAAATGTATTGCGAGCTCCAACCAATTCCTTAAAAAGGTTTTTAGCTTTAAGCTATCTGATCTTGATACATTCGATTCCTTCGAATGATTTTATATATTCAGAGTTTAACTAGTCTGATAATTAACAAACTGGCACACCCTTCCAGGGTGATATCTTTTGTTGAACCTTATTCCTTAACAAGAACTTAGGAGGGTTGCTACTTTCATTAATCCTTGATTTTCTGCCGAATACTGGCAACTTACAGATGATTATAGATTTGCATGATCTTATTCGTTGTTTCCAAGGCAACTTTCAGATCCTGGTAATTGGACTTCCCAAGTCCCGTTCATCAAACGGACATTTTGGTATTTTATCTATACAAGGTCTCCAAAGAAGTAGCCTTGATGCTTATATGATAACTATTATAGAAAAGCTTATTTTAAGGTGAGATGGTTATTCCAACCACTGCTTAAAACTAATTTTAAGGAATAGCTAATCCTTCCCGTTAGTCGAACTAATCGACGATCCTGGGCAGCTGATGGCGATTCTTAATTGCTGCCTAATTAGGGTTGCGGCAATCAATGCATAAGCAAAATGAACCGTCTTTCTTATTTAACTATACCGAATTCTCGGAATATTGAGTTAGGCTATACGAACTTCTATCTTAATCAGGGTTCTGATTATTCCATATTCAACATGGAGTTTTTACAACACTCCAACCCAAAGCGGGATGTTAATCTTAAATCTACTTGCCTCCCAGGAGGTAAACAGGGTAATCTTAGGAGAAGATAATCAAAATACAAGGAGGTTACATAGATTTTCCAAATCTCAGGCTCCAGTTCATTCATCATTGTTTGTGTCAAACAAGTGACACACTTATGTTACAAGTCCATGAATTCCTTAATCGAAGACATTTTCTTGGACAATTCCATTCTGGATATCTTCTTTGAATACCATTAGTTGACTTTAGTACCATATGATCATCGGGATATCTTTGTGGTCCCATGCATTAAACCTCCATACTGATAAGGCATGGAAGCAATCTATGGAACATATTAAGATACACCAATCCTCATCTGGCGCTTTTATCATACCGTCTGGTATTCGTAATCGATAGGGATCAAAGAGATATCAACTATGTATGCTGGTGCACTTCCTCTAGAGAGAGGATACTTCTAAAATTCTTACGATTGGAAGTTTCTGACAGGAACAGAAGGAATGGTTCTTATGATTTCGCTTGTAAGTTTTACCTTACACTTAATATCTGGGGTTCTTACGGGAAAATTTCTAAAAGTTTGCTAAGCTTATGGTCTTATGAGAGACTTAGCAGTACCTGAAACCGAATGTAACTCTTAGCAATAAAATCACAATAAGTGATTTATCTAGCGTCATTATTAATGTGAACTGCCTCTAATCATTCATCAGGAGGGTTAAACGCCTCCATTCTTAGTCCTTTTAAACTTAGCTACATAATCCTTGACAAATTCTATGGCAGACTCAGCTTTGACTGGCTGGTTCTTAATCTATATAATGTGGGTAGCTGAGATAGATCCATAATGGATTTAAAATAAGCAGGCTTTGAAACTTTTTCATGACTTTTCTCATAGCCTTTCTAACAACTGCGTTAACTTTAGTTTTGGAGATTAACTTCATTAACATTGAGGTTCACATTGGATGCACCATTAACATTTTTCGCATCTCCAGCATCGCGACTGTTGTTTGTCTCCTTCGAGTTTTCCATATTCGAATCTTTGGTATTAAATACCATATTCAACAATTGCTTAGGCAATCCATACCCAGTGTCTCCTTGAATTGTCAAAGGCTCATCATAAGGGGTCTTGATAACTACTTGCTTCTTATTGCACACTATCTGGGCTTGGTTACGAGATAACCAATCCATGCTTATAACTATGTCAAAACCGGCTAACTTAAAATGAAGTAAGGTCAATGGAAAAGAGTGGTTCCTAATGGATATAACACATCCATCTAACACGGTTGACGCGGTTTCAAAGGTACCATCAGCTAATTCCACCTCATATTTCACACTTAAGGTTTTAACAGGCAAATTCAGCAATTCACAAAACTTATTATCCACAACAGACTTATCAGTGCCTGAATCAAAAAGTACTCTTGCATAAACATTATTTATGAGAAAGGTACCTGTGATCACATTGTCGTCCTGAACAGCTTCCTTTGCATCCATTCTGAAGACCCTGGCATTAGTCTTCTTGACCTCTTCAGGCTTCTTGGTGTATTTAGGGCAGTTGGTTTTAATGTGCCCTTTCTCATTGCAGTTGTAGCATGTGGCATCTTTAATCTTATTGCAATCAACAGTCTTGTGTTCCTTAGACTTGCATAACCCACATGCAGGTGATCCTGATTGAGACTTGGTCTCAAGCCTGCATTTTCCAAAGTGGCGTTTTTGGCAAGTCGTGCACTTTGGTTTCTCCTCTAATCGCTGATTACCCTTGTTGGACCCAGACTCCTTCTTGTGGTCCGTACTACCTTTGTGCTTTTTCTCAGATCTTCGTGAGGCATCATCCTCACGCTTCCTCTTACTCTCTTCAGAGTTCTTGAGCGATCTTAGCCTGACCGCATCTAAAGTGAGGGATAAAGATAGGTCAGCTGCCGACCTAAAAGTAGCAGGTCTTGAAGCCTTAACATTGGATTTTATCTCTGGGGCTAAACCCCCAATGAAGCGAGCAATCCTCTTGGGTTCCGGGGTTACCAGATACGGAACCAGTCTAGACAGGGTATTAAAACTGGTGAGGTAAGCTTGACAATCTAAATTCTTCATCACCAATGATAAGAAATCCGACTCAATCCTCTCGACCTCATGCTGCGGGCAGTAATTCTCCTTAATTAGAGAAACAAACTGTTCCCATGTCAGATTGTAGAGTGGGATCTTCCCAGCAGCTTGAATGAGAGACTTCCACCAAGCCAATGCCTCTCCCTTGAATGATTGGGATACATACTTCACTACATCCCTTTCAGCACAACCGCTGATGTCAACTACCGTGTCCATCTCATCCAACCAGGTCATACAATCTATTGCTCCTTTCTCCCCAGTAAAATCCTGGGGTTTACAGGAAACAAAGTACTTGTAGGTACAGGACTTGGTGCGTGGCTTATCATCAAACACTATCCTTTTAGATGGAACACTGTTTTGATTAGATGAATGCCGATCATCATCTTTCTTTGGTTCCTCTTTCTTAGAGGGTGGCTTGTCATGAGCCACTGAATGGATCTTAGGAGCAGACTTAGAGTGGGGTACTGAAGAAGTTCTACTATGCGTCCCACTAAACTCCTTGAATTGCTCCTCTACAGCTTTAGATACAGCTGTATCAATCAGTGTACGGAGCTCTCCTCTGGTTATATTAACCCTATCATCATCGTGGTTTTCCAAGGGATGACTGTTTACTTCTACTGACCTAGCCATGTAGCTTTAATTGCTACATAAAATCAAATAAGGACAAGGTTTATTTAGAAACCTATATAGTACTATCGTTCTTGACGATTTATTAACCATGGTTTATATTAATCATTTTGGTTAATTTGTTTAAATATATACTTATTCAGGATCTTTATCATAAACCCTAATTTACAAGTTAATAATAGCACAAAACCTAGTCACGTAGACGAGTTTAATTTATAAGCCCAGATTTTATGGAATCGAGGCATTAAGGTTCGAATCAATCATTACCTTTTCTTGACAGGGAGTTGTAGGCTACCACTGTCTTTAGTCCCAGAGGAAGTTAATTATAGCCCGTGGGAACTTCATCCCTAAGGGATGGTTATTTTAATAAAGAAAAAAAGGAGTAATCCAAATTAAGGATGGCTTATGTGATTTTATCGAATCACATTTCGCCAAGAACGGTAACATGTCTTCAGATGTTAACAAGGAATTGAATCTTTTAAATAGGTCTTACCATCTTGGCCATGTCTGCAACGACATATAGACTAGGTCTTATCCTTAAGATTCTTTTTAATAATTACGCAGAACAATCCTAAATTGAGATGTTAACAAGGATCTGAATCTAATTGAGGAACTACCATCTTGGCCCTGTCTTAAGGTGACACATGAGCTAGGTCTTGTCCTTTTTAGATTTTGCCATTTTACTATAATGGTAGATCTTATAAAAGGAATGATATTTTAAATCTAACTGTTCCATTTAAAATTTAAATAAATACATGGTTGCCCAAAACGGGACTTCTAACTGAAATGACTCGCCCATGCAAGGGCTAATCAGAAAATAACAAAAGAACAAATAAAACGAATTAGGATTAGTCCTATGTTCTTGTCTAGACTCGAGAATGTGCAACTGTGTAACTGAGATTAAACACAGAAGGCTAGTGTTTAATTCACTCAGTGTTGGCTCTAATACCAACCTGTCACACCCCGATATTTCCACGTATCACCGGTGGGCCCGGTGGGGAGTATCGTGACGTAGTTGATATCATCATAGTCAAACAACACAATATTTAAATGCACAGCGGAAGCAAAAGATAAATATATTACGATCCGAATATAAAGTAATATCAAGTATTACAACGGAAAGTAAAGGATCCACAGGCGGATCAAATAAAAAGGAAAACTGTTCAACAGACTTTGACATCTAAAGCTTGCGAGACTTGAGTAATGATGCCTGGAGTAGCCAGCCTATTTCGTCTAGTACCTGCGCTTAGCCTTTTTGGAAAATACGTCAGTTTACACTGGTAAATACAACTTAACTGACTCATTTTAAAAAGAGTTTGAAAATTTATTTGAATGCACTTCGGCAAAAATATTTTTATAACTTGGGACAATTATTTAAAAATAATCTTGTATACAGTTTTACTCATTTGTCGTCCATTAGGGACGGTGGTAAGGCCGGACTAGATTAACTGACATGCCACAGGTATAATGCCCACATGCTATCTTCCTTTAAGTGGATTACCAGTTTCGGTATAATGCCCACAAGGATGATACCTCTGAGTGGATTACCAGTTTTTACATAATGCATCTGTCAGGTGTACGCCTACACCCCGTGCTTAGGTCGTGGCCATTTTATAATACAATGATGTCAAGGATATCCGGGACATGGTCATTTAACCCCCAAAGGCCATACACCAAATAATACATATTAAACGGGTTGTAAATACATCAATCACAATACGATTTAAATAACTACACACCCGACCAAGCGGTATTATTATAACACCGTATCCCAAGCCCGTATAGGGAAAATAAGTTAAGAGTATTTACCTGAGCAAAGTATCAATCAAATACAGCAAGTTCAAGTACTTTTACTGGGCTCCTAATCTGGAACGAAGGTTTATAATAACCTATTAGATTTCTAACGGGTCTTTAATTAAGCCTAAGCTTAGACCGATTAGTTTTAAATGGAAGACACGGTTCAAACGCATGATGAAGCGAAGACCGATTTAGAATGTGGTTTTGACCAGACAAGCTTGTATACTTGTTTAATATGGGTAACTTAAACACATCCTGGAATTTGAGACACGAATGATATGGTTTGACCCGTTTCGGCTAATATATGCAAACTAGTTACATATGCCGCTCCGAACGCGATAAGTGCGTAACGGGTAACCAAATGAGTCATATGCAAGTTTCCTAAGTTAATATGCTTTAATTACGTTGTGACATCAGAAATATATCTTCTATTATGCCCAAAACAGATTTAGACACAAATTACGCCCCGCAGGGGTATTTTGGTCATTTAAAAGGTTATAAAAGAGTTTAAATATAAACCTGAGTTTCGGGTCTAATGTAATCAGTAAAAATACTTAATTTACTAGGTTATATCAGTAGGGTATCATATATAGGTGAAATCTATCCTTTATAACCAAACTATGCCTCTTAGGGGTATTTTGGTAATTTCACATAGGCTTAAAAAGTCAAAACTGGAAACCTGAGTTTAAAACTTTAGCTTACTGTGAAAATATAATAATTTACTTAAAATATCAGTAGGTATCAAACCTTATGTGCTTAACATAATCTTAATACATACTATGCGTAAAAAATGCCTAAAAAGGCGATTTGGAGCCATTTCCGGGTTTTCAAAGGAAAGCTGATATTTTTATAATTCCAGAGGACACAAAATGCTTTATTTATCATATTAGATTAGTATAAAAAGGTTTGGGGTCAAAAGGATTTATAAAACTCATTTTATAGCCCAAAAGGGCAAAACCGGCAATTACCGAATTAAGCTTAGAACTCTAAGTTATGCTCAGCCTAAAAATAAATAAAAATCTCAAAAAATCCTAAAATATTATTTTATAACAGTAGGTAAAAAGTTTTATATCAAAAATTGGGTTTAGGTAGGCTATACGCTAAATACATCGTTTAATTACTAAAAAGCCTTCTAATTACGCTAATGAGCATAACTCTTAATCTAGACCTCAAACTGATGTCAAATCTTAGGGATAAGTTTTAAAAATCAGTAACCAAGGTTTCTACTCTTTTACATTTTCAAAAATCACGTTTTAAGGTCAAAAGGGCATAATAGTCAACATTTAAGCATTTAACGGAATCATGCATATGAATCGGATAACTAATGAACCAAGTTGTATAATCATAGAGGGTTATACTTATAGGTAACTTGGTTCTAATAAAGCTCTAAGGAATTTCTAAACTATTCTTAAACGGGTCAGAACTGAAAGTCAAAGCATAAGTCAAACTATGCGACTTTCGGTTCCGAACCGAGCCTAAACTGAAAATTGTCGAGTTGAACATGTTTAGACATGTTCTTACACTAATTACCAAGTTATATTAATGTCAAAACAGGTTGCATAGCTTCTACATTGCTAATTATGGATTTATTTGAAAGTTAGCTTTCTGTTGACTTTTTAAGATTAACTTTGACTCGACAATTAACCTAGTTAGAGTGGGAATCAGAGGGTGCCCTTTTAAGGGTTTATTGCCCACATAATTACCAACTCATAGGTACTATCAATTTGTAATTTGACTGAAGGGATTAAGATTAATGACGAAGTCAAATCTTAATTACGACGGTTTGACTTTACGCTAAATAACTAAGTTAAACTGAATTAGAAAGGGGTAAGGACACTTACAAGAGTCCTAATCACGACTAGGGAGCCTAATGAATCCTTGTTGCTGACCAGAGAGCTCCAGAGATGAAGTTGCAAGTGAATGAACAAATGTTGCAACTTTGGGTGTTCTTATATACTCACTTTGATCTCATAAGATGATGCCAAATTAGTCTATAGGTGTTGTAAGATCATCCCAGGTGTACCTAAGATGCTAAAAATCACCTAGAGAGTCCCTGATTTTCGAATACCACTGAAATGAGGCGGTGTAACCGTTTTAACAGGCAGCTGGAAGTTTTTCTGCATCTGGGAGCAGCTTACGGACCATAAGGGTTCTAGCTTATGGTCCGTAAGGACCATGCCAGCACAACAGAACTTTCAAATGTTGACAGTTTTGACCCCTGCACTTCCAAACGTGGTTTTACCTTTATTTCTTGCACTTTGGGCCCTCTAACTTGACTTTTAAGGACCTCAATTCATAAACTAACTTTGTTAAGTCCCCGGTTATTCATACGATCACCGAAAAGTCTTAAATTTTTAATGTTGACGCTTTTAACCCCTCGTATACGAATTTGATCATAACTTTCTCATACGGTAACGAAACTTGGTGAAATTTTTATCACATAATCTTGTGAGTGTGATTTATCATTACAAAGCTTCGGGTTTGCTAAAAGGTCATTCAGGGGTATACTTTAAACATGTTGACACATTTTACCTCTGTAGTTTGTAATTCCTCACTTTCTTTCCCAATTAGCTTCGTATGATCCATGATTTATTCGTTTAAGGTTTTAAACATCATGTAGGGTTATTGTAAAGTATATTTATCCCTTGTTGACATTTTGAATCCTTATATTCACATATACTTTCCATGTTTGTCAACTTTAGTCCCTCTAGAGTATACTTTCACACGTTCAAGCTTGTGACACGTGTCAATACATTATAGGACGTGAATTTTCGAGGTGTTACAAAATGGGCAACCGATTTTTTTGCTACCAGCTTTCCTAACTGTTGCTTTACTACGGTGCTCACCACTACGGTCGCACACAAGCCATACCATCCCAGTAGTACCGCCAATATTTTTCGATCGGCGGGTAACAATTACGTAACCATACTCCTTTCCCGTTTCTTGTACCCAATTCTTCAAATCAGTTAGACACATGAAACGCTAAAAAAAAGTTACGTTAATAATAATAATAAATACAAGGGTTAAAATGCAATTATTTCAAACTACAAGTTTAGGGTTCTTTTTGTAATTTTTGAAACTTATTTTATAAAAGAAATAAATATATATTTTTGAAATAAAAGTTTAGGGACCATTTGGTCATTTTATGAAACTCATACTTCAGGGACTAATATGGTCATTATTGAAACTATTTTAACTGAATGGTTTAGCCAGGTTAACTTTCATATAAAGATTTCTTCTTTAAACACTAACTCAGTTAGCATACTTAACTGAACAGTACAGGGACCATTTTTGTCAATTTTCAAAACTTCAGGGACCGTTTTTGTAAATTTTCGAAACATCAGGGACCATTTTTGTAAATTTACGAAACTTCAGGGACCATTTGTGTCAATTTTCGAAACTTCAGGGACCATTTTTGTAAAAATTGAAACTGCAGGGACCAAAGTGTAAATATATCAAAAATGGTAAAAAAGGGGTCTTCTTTAAAGAACCGACCCTTGCAAGGATCGAACTCGTGACCTCTCGTTTAGAACCGCAACGCCTTAACCAGTTTATCCTCCTACTAGAAGCTGTTAGAATATGAAACTTAATTCCTTATATACACTAGTTAGAATATGAACCTATACGCTGCGTATTGACCTATACGCAGCGTATATAAAACACTTATTCTAAGTTATATTAAATTTATATACACATTACGAATTTAAAATATTAAATCAAATATAGTTTTTAACAATAATAATAATTATTATAATTATAATATTATTAACAATAATAATAATAATAATAATAACAATAATAATAATAATAACAATTATAATTATAGTATTTTAACAATAACTAGTAATAAGACCCGCGCGCGTTGCGGTGCGGGTACATCGCAAACGTCGAACGGATTAGTCCAAGCGTTATGTGATGTGTTAATCATATAATAATGTGCGTTTCGAAGTATCCGACTGAACTCAATGTAACCTATAGATGTGTTGTAATTGGATTAAAATGTAAAGCAAATCGAGTTTATAGTGTACAGTCATAACGTATTATATGCGACTCGACTAACTCCAATTTATACCATCAAGTCAAAATATATTATATGTGACCCGATTCATATGTAGGAAACATACAAAATAAAGGCCGAAAACGTATACCAAATTTACGTCAAAATGTAAAAAGAAAAGTTTAAAAGTTGAGGGGTCGGTATAAAGCATATGTGAAAAAAAAGTAAATTACCAAAGTATAGGTAAAAAATGCAAGTTACAAAAGTAGAGAGTAAATAAAAGAAAAATTCTATATGCAAAAAATATGAATTACAAAACTATAAGCTAAAATTGGAAATTTTGGAAGTCAAAGAGGGGTGGTTTCACCGACTTTGTACTTTAAGTAATACAGAAATTAGTAAAAAGCTAAGAGCTAAAAATGGCAATTGTTAAAGTAGAAGAATAGTAAAGTTTGATAAGAGACTAAAATTGATTACTCTAAAAGTGAAGGGGTCGTAGCAAAGCTGAGGGGCTTGAAATGAAATATTGAAAAAGTTTAGGGGAGTAGCAAAGCTAAAGGGTTTGAAACGCAAAATAGAAAAAAGTTTAGGGGTGTAAGGCAATGCCGGTGGGGCACCCCACCGACATAGCCTTTTAAGTTATAGTAGAATAACAATAATAATAATAATTATAATTATAATATTTTTAACAACAATAAGAATAATAATAATTATTATTATAATTATAATATTTTTAACAATAATAATAATAATTATTTTAATGTGATACCTCATTTATTTGAAACGGATTGTCCGGGGTAGATGGTTCATAAAGTGATGTGTTACGGGGCCCATAACCATATCCACCATGTTCTTCGTATCCACCGTATCCACCTTCACCCCCAGATCTATCGTATCCACTGTATCCACCTTCACCCCCAGATCTATCGTATCCACTGTATCCACCTTCACCGCCGTATCCACTATAACCACCTTTACCCCCATATCTATCGTATCCACTGTATCCACCTTCACCCCTGTATCCCCCGTAACCCGGATATGATTGCTGCGTCGGGTAATATGGTTCATCAACAGGTGCATTCTCAGCACCGTATCCACTTTCTTGCACGTACGGAGATTCATACCCGTATCCGTAATCCGGATACACTTGATGCGTCGGGTAATTTGGTTCATCAACAGGTGGAGTGGGAGTCTTGTTCAAGTCTGGCAACTGTGTTTTTTGATCAACAGGGACTCCAGACACAACCTCCTCCTCCTCATTGGCATCATTTGCTCCCCATATGTCGTTGGAATAGCGATTACCGAAATAATTCTCGTTCTAAAATGATGACATTTTAACAAGATTGAACAAAAAACAGAACAGATGATTTTGGTTCTCTGCGTAAATTGTTTACTGAAGAAGAAGAAGAAGAATATGAAAAACAGAAGAACGAATGGAAGATGAAAAGAAAGCAGTGCTACTTTACCTTTCAAATTTAACTGTGAGTGGAAGATGAAAAGAAAGCACTACTAAATAGACTTTCAAATTTACTGAAATAGGCAGCGTATATCTCTCTACTCCCCGTATTACTTTATTCACGTGCCTGACAACATCGAATCAGTGTCAAATCAGTCTGATATACGCTGCGTAGTGATCAATACGCAGCGTATAGGGTTACCACTATACGTTGCGTATTGATCAATACGAAGCGTATGTCAGACTGATTTGATATGTACTAGGTTTGACTGTCTGGTCGTGTAGCTGCCCCTTGCATACGCTGCGTAGAGGCCGATACGCAGCGTATGTAAACCTTAAGTGTGCAGATAGCCTGCCAAAGTGTGCAAATAGTGATAGCCTAAAAAAATATATTACTGAATCCATCAAAGACAAGAAACTACTAGAAATTAAGCAGAAGAAAATTAGGAAACGGATAAACGTCCGCTTGGTCCTCCAGCTGGATCTCCCCCATTAACTGAAAAATCAAAAAAAAAAAAAAAGGAATTGAAGTGAGTGAATGCTATATATTATGGTACAAGTAAATTGAAGGCTAAGATAACATTAAACTTCAAAATTTATTATTTCAAAGATTTATATTGTTAAAACTTGTTTTACGTGGAACACATTGGGTTTATATATAAGTGGCAAAACGGGTCAGGTCAAAACGAACACACTTAGAAAACATGTTAAAACTAGTGAATGGCAAATATTTGGGTACCAAGAAAGTACCATTGTCTTCAACACATATGGGTTCCATCTATTTCCTAGATCGGAACCCCAGTAGGCGCCGCCTGGTCTTGTGGGGAGATACAAGGCTCTACACAAAAATAGGAGCATCAATAAAAGCCAAATCCTTGGAAAACCATGATTCGAAGAAGCAATGGAGGAAGACACTCTCATCCTTGGGTAAGTGCAAGTAGTGCACAATATTATGTTTCCCCTCATGATGCAGTGAGTTAAGTGACAACATTTCCCATGACTCTTTTACATTGTACTTTTTCATCAACCATACGTAGCCAACACAAGAATATGCAAATATGCACAAACAATCTTTCATAATTCCCAGGCGGTAGCACCAAGAATTGTAGGTCCAAGAATCTCTGAATTGACATACTTTAGCTTCAGGTTGGGGGATTTCTATAAATTCTTCTTTAGATAGATCAAAAGAAGTAATAATAATTCTCTTCTTGTTTTCATCGTCTCTTATGAGCCAGTGGAGTGCACCATTACATAAGATACCAGCCTTAGTAATAAATGTATACTCCACTTCTGGAATAACTCTCCACACATCTTGTAGGTCCCCTCGGAGGATGAGGTCAAACCTTAACCTTGTTAGATCTAACACACTAGCTAGTGCGGAATCCAAGCTAGCATGCAAACCGAGATAGAACAAGCACAAACACAACACACAATCTTCACCGATTAACACCACTTGTATTAATACTAATGAAAGGTTCGGTTACAGCACAAGGTTTACAAATGTATTCTGTAAACTCTCTCTCTCTCGTGTGTGTTCTCTCTTTTCTGTCTCACTCCCTAGTGCCTTACTAGTGTCTCACCACTGAAGTGAACACACTACATGGATATATATATCCATCACAGCACGTCTAATCGAAGGATCAGATAGACTGATCGAAAGATCATCTATCGACCTGAAACACATCGAAGGATTCACATATACCTCGAAGGATGATATCTTTCGAGGTTCATCCATCGAAGGCTTATCTTTCGAGCTCATCGAAGGATATAAACAATCCTTCGATGACGCATCCTTCGACACAGACATATTACAACCATTGTCTAACTGTTTGGCTAAGTCAAACCGGAGGATGGTTGACTTGGTCAAACTTACAGGACTAACAAAGGCATCGTTTAGTATCATGACAAAATACAGACAAAGTACAGACACAAGTGCACCAACAAACTCCCCCTTGGCTGTAGCTTTGTCTTGTAGGTCTTTGTCTCGATCTTTGTCTCAATCTTTGTGTCTTCAAGTCTTTGACGTCCTTTCAAGTCTTCAATGTCGGAGGATCTTTAAAGTCTTCACGTCTTGAAAGCAGAAAGTGTACCAACAAACTCCCCGATTCATGTAGGAAGTGTGTTGACAAACTCCCCCTTAACATAAGCTCCCCCTTGAGTTATGCTCGTGAAATACTTGTTCTTTATGAATTGAGATCCTTGTGGTATTGATGATGGTCAGCGGCAACTCGATCCTCTTCATCACTTGAGTGCCTTCACGCCGTGTCTTCATTCCGAAGCTTGTCATCGACCATGTTCTCCTTGCCTTTAGAATCTGCACATGCAAGAAATCTAAACACGTAATGAGAACAACTGCTTGGAATATAGTAAGCAAACGACACCCATGTGACCATTGTTCAATCAAACACCGTCCGACAGTTTGAAAGTTTAATAAAATTTATCAATTTCGGTTTTTCACTTTCAAAAACTTGCAAATTTCGACCGTTTATGAAGATATAATCGTTTCGGTTTTCGTTCAGGTTTCAGGTAATGAAGACTCGAGCTCCAACATCGTACGATCGAAAATAAAATAGAAATAAAATCTTTTTGGCTTTTAGAAAGTTTATATTAAAACACACCTAAAATTTTTTTTTTTTTGGACTTTTTGAATATTTCAAATGTAAAGACGGAAAGCAGTAAATAAATATATACAAGGATGCAGAAACTGAAAGCATTAAATAAATATTTACAGACATTCTTTTTGCGAGTTTCGAGGGTAAGAGAATCATATCAGTGTACGGTCATGCCAAAAAGCTCTTGTTGTTCAATTAGTTAACATTAAGATAAGCATCCTATAACGATTATCGGTATTGTTGTCCACATAAGCTCAACTTATCATTTGTAATCATGGCGAGGGGATACGTTAAGGTATGATTTATACTTACCGACCGGTGTTTATCCACATCACGACACATTCCCGTATCAAGGTATGCACGAGGGTTCATCTTACCGGTGAGTATACCGATTATCATCTGTTTGACCGTATATTGATGTGAGATTCTCACTTATTTTGATTTGAAAACAAGCCCTATGTGATAGAATCACTTATTGATGAGGAACTTGATTTTCGATGCATGAGGGCACAGGAGCAAGTCCGTGAACAGGTCAGTACTTTCGTACAACAGAGAGACGAACTTGACTCCCGGATAAATGTGATATATTATCACTTATTTTGAGGACATGTGATTGTTGATCACTTATTGAGGTCGAATGCAATATGTACACGTATGTATGGTATCATGGAAGATCTAGACTTGCGTCCCCGTTATTTTTCGGTAAAAGATACAACCATGATACCCAGATGATAAGCAGCATAAAGACCGAATATCTCAGAACCTCGGCAATCTCTCAAACGAAATTTCGGTACTAAGACCATATGCCAATGAATGGTTCCCACCCAGTCTTCAGTCGATTTAAGTTTATATCACCCTGCACACTTTAAAATGATTGTGAGCCTACCGATACATCTTATATAGAGCTGCTTATCGTTTTTCATTTTAGGTTTAAAGAGGTTTAGACAGACCACTGATGTACTATCACTTTCTCTTTTGCTCGCCAGGAAACTCATTTTTGTTTTTCTATTGTTTTAGTGTTTTTGAAATTTTTCGATGTTTTTGGATTTTCAAATTTTGAATTTACTCCCCCTAAAATCAATAAACTAAGACAAAATTTAAAACACAAAGGTATTTACAAAAATGATTTTCCGATGTTGGTTTTACTCTTGCTTGACCTTAATGTCGTTTACCAATAATAAATAGTCAAATCTTGATTTGTCAAATGCTTTGGTAAAAAGGTCGGCACGTTGGTCATCGGTGTGGACGTAAGCAACATCGATTAGCCTTTTCTCAAAGCAATCACGTATGAAGTGATACTTAATTTCGATGTGCTTCGTCTTTGAATGCTGCACAGGATTTCTAGTGATCTGTAATGCAGCAGAATTATCAACGTAAATAGGAGTAGTTAGGAATTCAAAACCGTAGTCGCGCATTTGTTGTTCGATCCACAGGACTTGGGAGCAACAACTTGAGGCAGCAATGTATTCAGCTTCGCATGTTGATGTAGCTACACAGGTCTGCTTCTTGCACTGCCATGTGACTAGGCGATTTCCCAAAAACTGACATCCAGCCGTTGTGGATTTGCCGTCGATTTTGCATCCGCCAAAATCAGAATCACTGAATGCGATCAAGTCAAAGTTATTATCCCTAGGGTACCATAGACCGGTGTCAGGGTAACCCTTCAAATAACGAAAAATCCTTTTTACAGCTGCAAGATGTGAGGCCTTCGGGTTGACTTGATATCTGGAAAACAGGCACGTTGGGTACATTATATCTGGTCTTGATGCTGTGAGGTACATAAGAGATCCGATCATCGCGCGGTAGTACGAGGGGCTAACAGCTTCACCCTTCAAGTCTGGAGTAATTCCGTGATTTTGCGGCAATGGGGTACCGATGGGCGTTGCATCAGACATCTGGAACCGGCTCAAGATGTCACCAACATATTTAGTCTGATGGATGAATATCCCAGACTCGGTTTGTTGTACTTGTAGGCCCAAAAAGAAGGTCATTTCCCCCATAGCACTCATCTCGAATTTATCCTGCATTACACGCTCGAAATCCCTACACAAAACATCATTAGTAGAACCAAAAATAATATCATCAACGTATACCTGAACCAGTAGAAGATCTCCATCTTGTTCTTTGATGAAAAGAGTACAATCGATAAGACCTCTGCGAAATCCATTCTCCAGCAGATAATTAGATAAGGTTGCGTACCAAGCTCGCGGTGCTTGATGAAGACCATAGAGAGCTTTGTTGAGCAACCAAACCCGATCGGGATGGATAGGATCTTCAAAACCTGGAGGCTGTTCGACGTACACCTCTTCTTCCACCACACCATGTAAGAATGCACTTTTGACGTCCATCTGGTATACCTTGAAACCTTTGAATGAGGCATAAGCCAGAAAGATCCGAATTGCTTCTAGACGTGCAACAGGTGCATACACTTCGTTGTAGTCGATCCCTTCTATCTGACGAAAACCTTGAACGACTAGCCTTGCTTTGTTTCGAATGACGACTCCACGGTCATCCTTTTTGCATTTAAACACCCAACGGGTACCAATCTTCTTGTAACCAGCAGGTTTCTCTACGAGTTTCCAGACACCAAGCTTCTGGAATTGTTGCAGTTCTTCCTGCATTGCTTCAACCCAAGAGTTATCTTTCAATGCTTCTTTCCAAGTTCTTGGCTCTTCCTGTGCGACATAACACGCGAAAGACCAATCGTTTTGTTGACCAGATTCTCGGATAGCTGCATACAAGCCTGCATTGTTGTTGTTTCGCAACATGTTTCTTGTTTGAACGCCACTTTGTACATTTCCGATGATGTTTTGTTGAGGATGGGTATTGTGAATCCTTGTTTCTGGATTATCTGGAACTGGAATGTTTGTACCCAGATTGTTGAGATTGAGATCAACAATCAATTCAATGCCCGGAATTGACGAAGAGGATGATGCAGTAGCTTCAGCTGTTCTAGGGACGCCCACTGGAGGTGTACCCTCTGAAGTACCATGAACTGCTGTTATTGGAACTTCTTGATCTGCATCGAGAAATTCATCATCCTCTGAAGATTCGTTCAATTCGGTAGCATCGTGAAAATCCTCATTGTCGAGAGCATTATTGTTCACTGAAGATGGTTCTTGATTGACAATAATTGGACGAACCAACGGTGAATCTGTTGCATTGTCACTCTCGAAAAACATCCTTGCAGCAGCATTTTCTTCAACTGCTTCAACATTGATCGAATTGAAAAAGTCATCGTACTCAAACATCCAAGGCTGACCAGGACATTTGACTGGTAAAATGTGCCTTTGTACTCTGACTTCAGACCATTCCTCGACCCTTTTAGTCTCTAGATTCCAGACTCTTAAGTTTGGGGTGGAATACCCAAGAAAGTATCCCTCAATTGCTTTTGCCCCAAACTTTTCATTAGGATCGATTATTGTGCAAGGAGCTCCAAACGGTTCAAGATATGACAAATCTGGTTTCCGTTTGTTAATAAGCTCAAAGCAGGTCTTGTTGTGCCTTTTGACTGTAAGGACTCGGTTCAACGTGTAACATGCAGAGGCCACAGCTTCAGTCCAGAAGGGAATCGGCAACTGTGACTCTACCAACATTGTCCTAGCAGTCTCGATCAATGTGCGGTTCTTACGTTCAGCGACGCCATTCTGTTGAGGAGTATAAGCTGCACTAAATTCGTGAAGAATACCTTTTGAAGTGCAAAACTCCGCCATGGCATGATTTTTGAATTCAGTACCATTGTCGCTACGTATCCGCCTAACCTTCAACTTATATAGATTCTCAATCTGAATGATCAAGTTTTTGATAATACCGAAGGTTTCACTCTTATGTGCCATGAACGCCACCCAAGAAAATCTTGAATAATCATCAGTTATCACAAGGCAGTATTGATCATTCCTAATACTTTTGTGCTTGACAGGACCGAACAAATCCATGTGCAAACGTTCAAGAGGAACAGCCACAGTGTTGATTTTCTTTGTAGGGTGTCGCTTCTTCGTTTGTTTTCCTTTCTGGCACGAGACATAGATGTCTTGAAGATGGAAGTTTTTAAGAGGAACACCATTCACCAATTCATTTGATACCAAATGATTCATTTTGCGTAAGTGAATGTGACCCATTCGTCTGTGCCAAGAGATTGAGTCTTTTTCTGTGGCTTTGGAAACGAAACAAGTTGCTTGTGCAGACGTTGTGATAGCTTGGCTCATATCAAGGACGTACAGATCATTTATCCTTGGAGCCGACAAGAGAATCCATTCTTTCGGAATTTTGAAGCCGGGTTTCAGCACATAACATCCATTTGCATCAAAGTGTACTGAGAACTGCTTATCACAAATTTGAGAAACACTAAGAAGATTGTGATCAAGTTGTTGTACGAAGTTGATCTTATCAAAGCTAACAACCCCGTTGGAAATCATTCCTTCACCCGTAATATATCCGCCTTTATCTCCAGCAAAAGCAACATAACCTCCTCTAATAGATTTAACGTCGTAGAGAAGCTTCATGTCGCCTGTCATGTGCCTGGATGCCCCACTATCAAAAATCCAATGACTACTGATAGTTCCTCCTGGAACACCCTGCACATGAACTCACACAATTAGTTGGAGATGGGGACCCAAGCCATTGTGGTCTTGGGTCTTCCATTTTCATCAACAACAATAACTTCTATTCTTTGATGATTCATAAATTGTGATGGTCCCTCTGAACTTGTGGTCAATTTAGGTTTCCATGTCTGTTAAGTTTTACCAGTTTGATTGTTTGACAATTTAACTTCGTGATTGTTTGAAGTTTTTGAAAATTTTGAGTTTTCTGGCTTAACTGAAACAGATTGTTTTTGAACCACATCAGTTTTAAGTGCCTTTTCAATCACCTTGACTTGTTGGCGTTTCTGTTTCTTTTCCCTTTCTCTTACAAGTCGGGGATCTTGTTTTACAGAAACAGATCGCTTTTGGTGATTGCGTTCACGGGGATCATCATCCTTGGCTTTCAACTTATGAAGATACGGATAATTTCGAATGATATGTCCAATTGTACCACATTCAAAACATGATCTTCGTTCAACAAACCCCGAAGTATCATGTGATCGTCTTGCCGATGATGAACTTTGTGATCCCGAGGTACTAGGTTTTGAACTATTTGGTTCATTCCTTTTCATCACTGTTGCTTTCTTGACAAAATCTAGGTTAGATTGATTTTCAAACTTTTCAATTTTGTCCGTTCCCTTAGATTTCACAAAGTTCACATTCTTCTTCTTCTTTTGATTCGGCTTCCTTTGACCTTGAGTCGGTGTTTTACCTTTTGGTTTGGTATGATTTTGCTGTTTTTGCACTGTTGGTAATTTCTGATTTCCATATTGTTTTCGAACTTCAGCCTTTGGAATCGGAGGACACTGTGTTACTGTAACGTGTGATCCTGTCTTTCCCAAAAACTTACTTGTTGAATTTTCAAAGACTTTACTGATTAATGATTGATTAACATTCTTAATAGGAAAATCTTTGTCAGAATAAATTTTCTCATCACCAACAAGAGTGTACAACAAATCCACACTCTCCGACTCTTTTGCAGATGTGGACTCGGTTGGAACAGTCTTAGCAGGTTTTGCGGGAGGATCACATAGAATATGATTCTCAAGAGGTATGTCCTCTTCTTTGATTACCGCATCCGACTTTTCCGAATCAGTATCATCAGATTCATCATCAGAAGAATCAGTATCCTCAATCACAACTGGAGGATTCTGATTCGGTTCGGCAGAAGACACACATGTATCTGCAGACACATCCGAATCTGATGATACTTCTTTTTTGTATCCGAGTCCTGTTGCAAATTCATTAACATCTAGAGGAACAGATGGTTCAAAGTGAGTTCTATACTCCTCATCAGGCAGAGCATCATAATTGTTTCTCACGGGTGGTGGACATTTCTTATATCCAATGCATGTGACATCCCGTTTCTCTTTCTGTACGTCAATGATGTGATCCAACACATAGCTAGAGCTTAAATAGCTGTCTAACTTGAGTCGGATCGCCTCACTTTCAGTTTTAACACAAGCCATTTCCTTTTGCATTACCTCAAAGCGGGTTATATACAAATTAATGTCAGTTTGTTTTCTGGAAACCATTTTAGTTAACTCGGTTTTATCTTTCTTTAATTTTTCAATTACCGACTTAAACTCCTTTTCATGGTTTTCATAAAACATATTGGCTTCAGTGCACTTCGAAAGATCAACAGTCAATTTCTGATTGTGAATGAATGTCACATCATATTTCTCTTGCAAGGCCTCGTGTTTGCTTTGCAATTCACACCACTTATCATTCAAAGAAACATGTTTGTCTTGCAAGTCAAACAAACTAGCTTGTAAAGCATCATGTTTGCCTTGCAACTCAGACATGTTTGCCTCTAAATCAGCACATTTAACACTTAATCTATCACAATTATCACAAACAACAGCAGTGGGTTCATCGACACATACCTGACTTGATGAACTGTCGACATTAGCCATAAAGGCTGAATGGAGAGAAGACGAAGAATAAGCAGCTTGATCCACCAAAATAGATCTTCTTTCAATTCCTGCTGTAGCTTCTTCCAAAAGCTCATCAATATTTGCATCGACTGACGCACTTGATGTCTCATCCACATGATCATCACCTGAACTCGAGGATTCTTCATCTGAACTTCTACTACAACCCGAAGAGTCTTCATCTTCAGAAGATTCATCACCATTGGTGGAAGATTCTCCACCACTGGCGTGTTTAAGATCCTTGACAATTTCAGCAAAACAAGCTGTTCCATCTGGAGCATCATTTCCCAACTGAATTGACCAATCACAACCTTCATCTACTTGAACCACAAGTGCCTGGTTGGCATTAGATGGTCCTGCTTGACTCTGGTTGTTGACAGGCACCAATGTGCGCTCATTGTTTCTTACTTGGTTCTGATTTGCCCTGTTGCCTTGACCTCTGAAAGGATTTTGGTTTCCATGTTGAGATGGCCTCGTACATTCACGTTTGAAATGACCACGTTCACCACAATTGAAGCATTTAACAGCCTGCTTATCAAACCCATACTTGGTGTCTTTCTTGCTTTCCAAGCTGGTTCTGCCAGTTCTTTCCATGAAATCCTTTGCTCGCCTAACAGCACTGGCAAAGGCCCACTTGATGTCCATCATCTCCATCTCCTCTTTATCAATCTGCTGATAGTCTTCTTGTGTCAGATTAATGTTGCCAATCTGACCTTCCACTAATCCACAGTATGCGCTCACCAAAGTGTTTAGCAGCTCCATGTGTTCCTTTGCTACTTCCACACTGACTTTAGAAAAGCTTGAGGTGTCGAGCCGTACTGTATTTGGCTTTGATTGTTGACCAGCAGATGATGTGCTTCCATAACATGCTTGCTGTTGAGGAGGAAGTGGATTCCCATACATGTCTGTAGGTACGGTAGATCGAACATGTAATGGATTTCCAAACATATCAGTTGCTTCGGTAGATCGAACAGGTAAAGGATTTCCAAACATATCAGTTGCTCTGATAGGTCGTTGGCTTTGCTGTTGTGGTGCTGGTTGAGGAACTGGGTCAAGCGGATTTCCATACATGTCTGTTGTTGGAGGAGGATTGCCATACAAGCTAGTGCTAGACACAAACGCTGTTTGAATTGGAGCGTGTGAAGAAGGTTTTGTAGAAGTGCTAGAAGTTCCATAATACATATCAGGATTTTGTGGCACTGGAACTCTTTTCGCCTTGAGTGTTTCTTCCTGATTCTTGTTTTCCAGGAGTTGAGCAAAGTCATTGAAGCTTGTTGTAGCTAAAGTGCCATTGTACTTCATGATTTCCAGGAAAGTACTCCATTGAGGTGGCAGTGCATCTGCAAACTTTTTCACTACCTCTGCTGAAGTTGTTACAACCCCAATATTTGCCAATTCAGTCAGCAAATGATTAAATCGACTTGTCAAATCTCCTAAAGATTCATTCTCCATACAAGTGAAACCATCAAACTCTTTCTTTAGCAGGTCTTTTCTCAATTGACGTGTCGCTTCATTTCCTACGCCCCTTATCTTCAATGCGTCCCACAACTTCTTCGTTGTCTTGAAACTGACAAATTGATGATAAATATCTTTGCTTAAAGCCTGAGTAAGAATGGCATACGCCTTCTTCTCTAAGTCATAGACCTTCTTCTGATCTTCCGTAAGATCGGCAAACGTAGCAGCAGATGAAGCGGCAACCTCTATTGTTTCATCAAAATCTGTGATGAAACGCAACCACAATTCTGTATTTTGACCAAGGACGTATGTATGAAATCTGCCAAACCATCCCGGATATTCACTCAAGTGCATCAACTTTGGAGGCCTATTCAAACTTCCCGTTTCACTCTCGCTTAACAAAATGCTTTGGACACTTGGAGTTTGATTTGATACGAATGCCCATTGACCGGTAGATATAGCATTAGCTTGCGAAGATGAATCCGGAGTCGGAGTACCAAAATACATTTCTGTATTTATCGGAACACCCCACATCGAAATCATTTTTGATCAAGAAAAAGAATACCTGAAAATCACAAATTTGTTAAACATAAACAGACTAGGATCGAAAGATCAAGACTTGTTCGAAGGGTCAACAGTGTTCGAAAGATCACTGTTGAATTTCGAACAATGATTTCGAAAGATTCTCCAAACGAAGGATCCTTATCTTTCGAAAAAGAACTGTAGACCGAAAGATGTATGCTTCGAAAAGATTCCTTGGATCGAAGGATAAGTCACAGACTTCGAAGGATGTTCGAAGGATGATAATCTATCGAACTTCCTTTGATCGAAAGATGATCTTTCGACTTCGAACGATATCCTTCGATCGGTACTGACACAGTTGACAAAAGAAGTGACAGGTTGGTGAAAAAGGTGATGGGTTGGTGAAATCTTTCGGCAGAAAGTATGGTCAGACCATCATTTTCACCAAAACCAAGATTTGAATAATAAAATATTACCAAAAATCGAAGGATCAACCCAGAAACCGGTCACCGGAGTAAGCCGGAATTTGGTCGGAGATGACCAAAGTTCTTAAAAACACGTTTTTAAGTTACCCAACCCGTCCTTTAACACACCCGGTTAGTTTAGAACACGTTTTTACTTCAAGAAAAGCAAGAAAAACACTAAAAACAGATTCTAAACCATGTGAGTTTTTGTCCAAAACACTCCAAAGTCTTGTATAAACTCGGTTTTTAACAAGGAAAAGAGCCACGGCTCTGATACCACTTGTAGGTCCCCTCGGAGGATGAGGTCAAACCTTAACCTTGTTAGATCTAACACACTAGCTAGTGCGGAATCCAAGCTAGCATGCAAACCGAGATAGAACAAGCACAAACACAACACACAATCTTCACCGATTAACACCACTTGTATTAATACTAATGAAAGGTTCGGTTACAGCACAATGTTTACAAATGTATTCTGTAAACTCTCTCTCTCTCGTGTGTGTTCTCTCTTTTCTGTCTCACTCCCTAGTGCCTTACTAGTGTCTCACCACTGAAGTGAACACACTACATGGATATATATATCCATCACAGCACGTCTAATCGAAGGATCAGATAGACTGATCGAAAGATCATCTATCGACCTGAAACACATCGAAGGATTCACATATACCTCGAAGGATGATATCTTTCGAGGTTCATCCATCGAAGGCTTATCTTTCGAGCTCATCGAAGGATATAAACAATCCTTCGATGACACATCCTTCGACACAGACATATTACAACCATTGTCTAACTGTTTGGCTAAGTCAAACCGGAGGATGGTTGACTTGGTCAAACTTACAGGACTAACAAAGACATCGTTTAGTATCATGACAAAATACAGACACAAGTGCACCAACACATCTGATTTCAAACTCAGCACCCGAACACATGTTCGATTTTCACCTTTCTCGGCCCCAACGAAAACCTTGTAATCATCTATGGATAAATCATAACCAAAACCATAACATAACGAGAAACCGTACATCCAACGGGGAACTACCGGTTTTCTTAGCTCTCTAGTCAATGGATTGCCTACTAAAACTTTAAAACCATAATCAAGGATGATGCATGCCAGGCCATTTGAAGAACCAACAAGACGGTAGAAACCGGATATGAAATTGCCTACCAGTTTTCTTAGCTCTCTAGTCAATGGATTGCCTACTAAAACAAATGATTCAAGAATAAAGTGTAGACAAACTAAATTGCAATTTCCATAATCATCAAAAGTTCAACATATAACAAGCTTTTTAATTTTTATGCACGGGGGTTAAACTGGTCCATGAAAATCAAATAATCATCAAGAGTTCAACATAAACAGAAAACATATGGATAAAACTAAGGTTTAAGATAAAAGTATCAAACAATTACTGAACTCATAAAAAACAAGAAATTACTGGAAAGTAGAAAGAAAAAAAAGAGAGATATAAGATCTTGAAAGCATCAATATACCCGCTCTTGGTACCAGCTGGGTCTCCTCCAATAACTAAAAAATCCAAAAAAAAAAAAAAAAAAAAGAAAGAAAAGAAATTGAATATATTGGTACAAGTCAAGAGTGATCAAAAGATCATATATCAAAGATTTAATATTTGGGTACCCAAAATTTACCATTCATCTTCAACACACGGATTCCATCAAATTGTCAGGGAGATACAAGGCTCTTCACAAATATAGGGGCCATAATAAGAACCCGGAAACCATAATCCCAAAACCGAGAGAACTTTGATACGGAGTCCAAGAAAATCTCATCCTTGTGTATGCTGAAGGAATGTACAATTCTATATATTATCTCACGATGACGACGTGGTAGCAATTCCCATGACTGTTTTACATTGTACTTTTTCATCATCCATACATCGCCAAAATTAGAATATCCAATTATGCACAAACATTCTTTCATAATTCCTAGGCAGCTCCAAGAAAATCTGAGCAGACATCCTTCATCTTCAGGTCGTGGGATTTCTTTAAATTGTTCTTTAGATAAGTCAAAAGAAATAATTACCCTCTTACTATTTTGGTCCCTTACAATCCAGTGAAGTCCACCATTGCATAAGACACCATTGCAAAAGACACCATCAGCAGTCATAAATGTATACATCACTTGTCCAATAACTTTCCACTCATTTGATTTCAAACTCAACACCTGAACACATGTCCGGTTTTTGCCATTCTCGGCCCCTACGAGAACCTTGTAATCATCTGTGGATGAATCGTAACCAAAACCCCAACATGATGGTGAATCGATCTTCCAAGAAGGATGTGGTAGTTGTCTTAGCTCTCTGGTCAACGGATTGCCTACTAAAACTTCACCAATACGTAAATAGGAGATGATGCATACCAAGCCATTGGAAGAACCAACAAGCGTGTAAGAACCGAAGCCATCTGTTAACCTAATTCTTCTGTGTCCAATCTCATAGTTGTGGCGATCTTTGTTGTAACTACGGTTCAGATGACGGTTAATGAAACCAGAACTTGTGATTAAAGAATGCCATGACTTACACACACTCTTGAAACGGATCAGATCCTTCACGTTTAATGTTATTAGTATCTGCTCAAGCAAATCTGCATGAACAACCTCTGCCATTAAAACCCTAATCGGCAAACAGGAACTAAAAAACACAATGATTTTTATAATAAACGATATTGAAATAATTTACATTTTTGTTCTTGTAGTTTGCAAAAATCCCAGATTTGGTCCATATCGTTGAAACTATTTATATGTTTACAAAAGATCAGATACAAATACCTTTCACGTACAAAATGTACGAATTGAAAGTTTTGCTGAAAAAACGCGATTACATTTTCGTAATTTCAAAATTACTCTACAAATGATCTTGTAAGGTAATTTTGATATTGTATGGTAATTTTGTAAAACTATCTTGTAGGGTAATTTTGATCTTTGTAGGGTAATTTTGATCTTTTTAGGGTAATTTTATAGAGTATTATAATTACTCTATAAATGATCTTGTAAAACTATAGGGTGTGGAGAGGCTTAGGTGGTGGGCATTGCTTGACACGTGGCGAGGGTGAGATCCACAAGCTAATACTAAAAAAATAGGGGTGTGGTGGGGCGTCCCTTAGCTGCGCATGGCCAGCCATTGTGGATTTTTTTTTTTTGTTTAAACTATTTAAAATTTCATTTAATAAAAATAACACACTATTTAAATTAAAAGATTACATAGAATATTATAAAAAATACAAAAAAATAAAAAAAACCTACAAAAAAATAAAAATAAAACATAAAATTAAAAACTACATAAAAGTTACTCCATGTTATATTTTTTTATTATTTCTACTTTCATTTCCAACGTCATTGCCAATTGTGGGTCGATAATGTGATCGACGATCATGGCGAGAAATTTCATATCTTCGCGTTTTTTAGAGATATCTTTTTATCAAATGACGCTTGGTTTTTTTTTCCTGATCTCGATCATTTGTTGTTGGAGGAAATTAAATGTATCAAATATGGTATTAAGATCTTCCAACTGGTCGGAGTACAACCCTTTACTCGAGGCCGAACCCGGGGCCGAACCCGATCGTGATCTTTGAAGCTGCTTTTTTTACGTGTCTCTACCGGGTGGGCGGGAAGGAGAATAATCAAAATCAAGATCAAACTCTTGATCACGAGCATCAAACTGAGCTTGAGACAAGGGTGTTCTTGCCTTTTTTGATGAGGTTGACTCGCTAGCAGGAGGGACTCTCGCCCATTTCGAAGCGTACCTACATACATCCCAACAATGCATGTACTTGAAGTCGTTCTTCTTGTTCTCTTTGTATGCTAGCAAGACATTCTTGACAAAGTCAACCTCGGTTTCACCGCTTCTTGGCGCGTTCTTCGCCTTATGGAAACAAGCGTTGAATGCGGTGACGTGTGTATTTATATCCCCCACTTCGACGAGAGGCTATCATTTTCACGATACACCTCCCCCCTTTGCATTTGCGCATGAAATGTTTTCTTGATCGAATCCCAAAAAAAAAATTTGTGTCGTGAATTCCTCTTCCAAAAACACAAATAATATTTTAAACATTATAAAAAAAATTATAAAAAAAAACTTAAAACAATAATATTGTAAACATTAAATATGTTATATTAAAAAAATACCATGAATCGGATTTTGCAATTCGTCGATCCAACATCTTGTAAGTAACTTCTTTTTGAACCTTCCATTTTATTTGTGTTCATTGAGCGGCCGCTAATGCTTTCTTTTCATCGGTGTTTTTTTCTTGTGGCTTTTTTTTTGGCCCTTTTTTATGACGAACCACCAATGTCTTGCGTTTGAGTTTCGGGCACGGATTCTGGTTGGGATAGGGTAAGTGGAATAGACGAGTCGTCGTATGGAAAGTTTGTGTATACACGGTTTTCTATATACGATGCGATTCTAGCTAAATTAGGACACGGTGAGTATATTAAACCGTGTGGTGGTCGTTGTGGACGGTTTGGTGGGGGGCAGGGTTCGGGTTTTCTTGGTATCCAAAGGAGTTGTTTGGGTCGTAGCCGCGGTTAAAAGGATGCATTGTAGGATGTTGTGGGTTGATTTTATAAAAAAAATAAAGAGATATGGTAGAAGTAGAGAAGTGGTAAAAATTGTAAAAAATTTGTAGGTATTTATATATTGGTTTAATATGGAAATATATATTTTTTTAAACTAGCCGTTTGGCAACAGATACCCCCAACGGCTATTTTGAACCAGCCACCCAAAGCCCGCCATGTCACCCCCCCCACACACGCTAGGCGCAATCTCCACGCCAAGCGAGCCCATGCCCAACGCTTAGCCGGTGTGGTTTAGCCAGCGTTACCTCTCCTGCAACCATTTGATTTCCTTGATCTCCTATGGTAATTGTTACATTTTTTTTAATCAAAGTTAATATGTGAAAGAGGTGGTGCATGTTGGCAAAAGAGAAGAATTAACGATGATGGTTGCGAATGTCTTAGTAGTTGTTGGCTATGGCTGCGGTGGTTTTAGCCAGCAGTTGTTGTGAAGGTAGAAACGTCAATGGTTGCGGTAAGTTTCTACATTGATGTACAACCGAATGATCTTTGAAGAGCTTGATCAAGGATTGCCTGGAGATTACTAACCGATTAATCATATGTACACTTTGTTTTATGTTAGTTATATAATAATCGCATTAACATTAGTCTATATAATCTAGTTTATTTTTTTATGCTTTTTAGGTTTTTATATATAACAATTTTTTTAACGGATTATATTACAGCAAATCCGTCTTTCGTGGGGCTCGAACCCTTGACCTTAAGGGGAGCAATACCTTAACTCTAGTGACTTTGCCATTTTACCCCCCCCCCCCCCCCCCCCCACCCACCCACACACACAATTAAGGTAAATAGATGAGGGAGAGTGAATCACATGAGAAATTCATGAATGCAATTTAGTGTGTGTGTTAAAGAGTTAAACTTAGGGGATGTTTGTTTACCTCTTAATAAGTCTCTTAATGGTTCAGAGTTTTTACTGGTTCAACACTTAATGGTTCAGACTGTTTGTTTCGTGAGCAGATGTCGGAATGGTTCAGACATTTGCCTCTGAATGGTTAAGTATTATACATAGTCTGAATGGTCAAGACCTCTAATCTGAATTTGTCAGACACTTGCCTCTTAAGGGTTAAGCATTATACTGGCTCTTAATGGTTCAGAGCTCTTACTGGTTCAACACTTAATGGTTCAGACCTCTTACTGGTTCAGCACTTACCCATTCATAAGTTGCCAAACATCCCCTTGTTCAGATTAGAATTTCTCATGGAAACGTAAAACTGAATTTTAAAGTTAGTTTAAGTGGGCTGAATGTCTGAGTGAATGTAAAAGGATTTGGGCTGAAATAAATCCAATCTCAAGTTTATTTGATGGATTGGAAATTGTATATTAGTTTTGGCTAACAATCTAACAAAAAATGATAACTGGATCAAAGGCCAACAAGCATGAGTTGTGGAATAGAATGAAAACAATAAGGAAACAAAGGAGCCCACAATAGAAAGTTGGCAACCCAAGTAAAAGAACAACATGGGTTTGACACAACAACAGTGGGACCACAATTAGGAGGAAATGACCACAATTAGACCACAATCAAGAATTCAACATAAACTGAAAATATATGGCTAAAACTAAGAATTAAGAAAAAAAGTATTAATTAATTACAGAATCAGCTATCAAAGACAACAAATTACTAGAAAGTAGAAAGAATTAGAAGATGGATCAAAATGTGGCAGCTGGTCCTGTGGATCTCCCCTAATTAACTGAAAAAAACAAAAAAAATGAATTAAAGTAAGTTAATGGAATAATGCCAAATGTTATGGTACAAGTGAAGAGTCAAAAGATCACTGCTAAGATGATAAAAGTTTCCAAGAAAAGACATCAAACTTCAAATAATATTATTTCAAAGACTGATATGAGCCGCTCGAAAATAAAAACAGTTTGAAACTAGATCTTTCCCCTATTAACTAAAAATTAAAAATAAGTACCATTCATCTCAACACACAGTTTGCATCTATTGTCTAGATTGGAACCCTCTTGTGGGGGGATACAAGGCTCAGCACAAATATAGGGGCAATATAAAACCAGTGACGATAACTCAAATACCCGATAAACCATGATCCCAAGTCACGAAGGAAGAAACTATCATCCTCCTTGGGTAAACTCAAGTAGTGAAGAATGGCATGTTTCGTCTCATGGTAACGCGACAACAGTTCCCATGACTGTTTTACATTGTACTTTTTCATCATCCTTACTATGGGCCCCCGCCATAATATTTTATTATGCACATACATTCTTCCATAATTCCTAGGACGCAATAATGAACTCAGTTGTCTTACCTCTCTAGTCAACGGATTGCATACTAAAACTGTACAACCAAACACATTGTGGTAATTTTTAGAGATGATGCATATGAGTCCATTGCAAGAACCAACAAGATCATAACCAGAGTAGAAGTCACTGCCGACTACAATAATTCTTCTATCTCGAAAATCATTGTTGTATCGATCTGTTAATTCACTCATAGATTTGTTAATTCACTCATTAAAAGTAGTTATATGTTAGGTCCCTAATTGTAGCATGTATTCTTTAATATGTTAAATTCGGTTTGAAACCGGTTCCAATCCAAATCGATCCGCTATGGTTTTCTTTAGAAACTGGTTCGGGCTGATCTTGTTTTTATTTTGTTGGGTTGATCCGCACTGGTCTTAAAATCCATCCAATTTAGCCCAAAGACAGGGTTTGTGCTCCTCTAGTGATATGTCGAGAAAGAAAAAGAAAGTGAAACTTGATTTTAGTAATCTCAACTTTGACTTAATTGTCGGGATTAATCCCAACTCGGAAAATGCTTACAACAGTCCCAATTTTAAAACACATTTTTCTCCGACAATCTCTACTAACTGAAAGTTAACCCGTTGGTTTTTTTTTATTTTTTATCACGGGTATTCTTGGTATTAGATCGCCAAAGGAAAATACGTTTAAAGTTAGGATTACCTGTAAACATTTCCTAAGTTTGGATTAATCTCAGCCAACGTGGCAAAGTTAGATTATTAATATCAAATTTCCAAAAAGAAAAAGACAAAAGGAACTTTATCTGGTGGGCAAAATAATATTGGGCTACAGTTGCTCAGTCCATTTGGGCTGAATGCCTGGTTTAGTAGAGCCCAGTTCCAAGTTTTATTTTATTTTAAACATGTTGGGCTCGTCAAAATATTCATGTGCCTGTGTTTATTTGAGTTTTGACCTACTAGCCAATTAGCAACTCACAATTCACATAAAAACTTTAGGCTGATAACCACGAGAATTGGTTTTATAGTATAGTTTTAATAATAAGTTAACATTTATTTTCTTAGATCTAGTAATTAATTAGTTTTCACAACACATCCAAGTGTTTTTTTATCATATAAATAAACTCATACTCACCTGGTATGATTTTCACGATAATCAATATTTAAAATTTTTCATTGTAGTTAAGACGTTTGAATACGCCTATTTAATTTTGTATATATTTAAGGTGTGTGGTAAATGTGTTTCTTCTCACATGGTTGAGGGTTCAAATAAGTGTATGAGTTAGCGGTTCTAAAAAAATCAACAAATAGAAAGACTGGTCCCTAATTGGTTCACAAGTCTTCACATAGTTATTTGTTGGGGTGTTCTTGCTCGAGTTTTAAGCTCCTCGGTTTAGACTAATTTTTCACTCAAACCGAACTGAACTGCCAAATCAACGACGAAATTTGAATTCGGTTCTGTTTTGGTTTAAACTGAGAAAACCGAATTTCAACAAGATAGTCGTCATTCATCGGTTGGTGTTTTTGGGTTCTTCAACTCTAAGAAAACTCAAAAGCAAGCATCTTCACAAAGATCAGAATTTCCTCACAATAGAACTATAAACACACAAGAGACTTATGAGATTACAACATAACAAAAAACTCAAAAAACAACATTATTAAAAACAACAAAAAGTCGCAATACAAAAGGTTATTTGGATTTCCATGAGGATAAAGGCGGAGTGTCCGAGTTCTTGTAACTGTGCACCAAAATCTGTTCGGGCATTCTAGCACCTTTGAACGAAGCTATAGATTCAAGCTCAGCCATGTCCTGAGCCGTGAGCTTGACACTAAGTGCTCCGAGATTCTGGTTCAGGTTTTCGATCTTGGTTGTACCAGGGATTGGACCTACATCATCTCCTTGGTGCATGACCCAAGCAAGTGCCAACTGTGACGGGGTGCACCCCTTTCTTTGTGCCATTTCATTGACTCGCTCATATACAAGTTTATTGTGGTCAAAGTTCTCGCCTTGCAGCCTTGGTATAATCTTTGACATATGAAAAGATAATGATTAGGATGAACAAAACTAACAAAAGGTTTTCAACTATAATTAGTACATATTTACGTTTAAAAACGGTATTATTCATATATATGTAACTATGCCCCGAAAGAGGACCATTAAGACTGTTTGTTCTTGTAAACGAAAAAAATATTTTACAAGTTACTTATTCTCCTTTTGAACGATTTGTGTCAACTTGACCCGAGCCAAACCAACCCAGAAAACACCTTTTTATATTATATCGAAAAATATTAAATAATAGAGAATCCTAATACCTTTCTTAAATCATTATCTGCCAAATTGTCCATCACCTTCGGACCTGATGCAAAGAATCCGCTACCCAATGGAGCAAAAGGAACGATTCCAATTCCTAATTCTCTGCAAACGATAAACAGGCAGATCGATTACAGACAACATTAGCATTACAATATATCTGATTATGGGTTACCTACTTACCTGCAAGTAGGAATAACCTCTTCTTCAGCATCTCTAGTCCACAAAGACCACTCCAGCTGTATGGCTGTGATCGGATGAACAGCATGCGCTCTTCTAATGGTTGCTGGACCGGCCTCAGATAAACCAATGTACTTTATTTTACCTTCCTCAACAAGCTTCTTCAACTCTCCCATCTATGAAACAAAATTGTTAAATAACCATTCCTAACTAACTAACTAACTACAACAGTTTGAGTTTTATATTTGACAGATTTTGACTCTCTAAATTGACTAAATTTCTTGATTACATAAAAATGGGTGCAATAAGAGACTAACTGTGATTTCGATAGGGACTTTGGTATCGATGCGATGAACATAATAAAGATCAATGTAATCAACATCAAGCCGCTTCAAACTCGCTTCACAACAAGCCCTCACGTACTCCGGTTCACCATGAATTTCCACCTCACCCATTCTCTCCCCATATTTTATACCAAATTTTGTAGCCAGTTGAACATCCTCTCTTTTCACCCCCTTCAATGCCTGTACCAATCATGCATTCACACACACAAAATCAGTCAAATGCCACACAAGGGATGGCAATTCTTGATGCTACCCGAACATGAAAATGACTGATTTTAGGTCAACTAACACGACCCGTCTCAAACGGGTCATGTTCGGCTTGACCCATTTTAAAAAAGTCTCGCTTTGGGTTGACCCGTATAAAAAACGGGTTGACCAGTTAACCTGTTAACGTTTTTTTGTAATTATAATTTTATTTTGTTTTTTTATAAGGTTAGTCAAAATAACGTTAGTTTCGTCACACTGCTTAACAACTCGCTTACAATACGTTAACATATTTGACTCATCTAGAAAAAAAGGGTTAAACAGGTCATATTCGGGTTGACCCAAATTTATGTGTGTGTATTAATATTGAAACTTCAACACGAATAATAATATGGATCGTGTTCCCGTAGCACATTTCAATCCGTCAAATCGCAATCTCGCCATCCCGACACAATTGACACCCCAAAAAAACGTTACGAATCACACTACCAATCATGCATTCACACACACACAAAATCAGTCAAATATCACACAAGTGGCAGCAATTACTGATTTTTGGTTCACTAACATGACCTGTTTCAAATGGGTTGTGTTTGGGTTGACCCGTATGAAAAACGGGTTGACCCGTTAACCTGTTTAACTTTGACTCTTCAGAGTTCTCACAGAAAGCAGTCTCTCTCTTCCTACGGGTCCTCAGAGCTTACCTTAACTTTGCTGTTGGTGGGATTTATTGAGTATGAAAATGACGATTTAAACCCGCAAACCCCTAACCCGCCTACAAACGATTGACACACCTAATAAATGATAGAAATCAGAGTAAACAAACAGCAACTAATAACTGACCTTGCCGACGAGAATTTCATTGGTGTGAGGTCCGTAGACGTCGGAAGTATCGAGGTGAGTGACGCCGGAGTTAAGAGCATGATGGATGAGTGTGATCATATCTTGTTCAGGTTTTGCAGGTCCATAGCCTCCAGACATGCCCATACAGCCTAATCCAATGGCGGATACCTCTAGCCCCTCTGATCCCAGCTTAATTTTCTTCATATCTGACATTTTTTCAGCGTATGTTAATTGATTCTGTGAATTTTATTGATCTGAACAATGAAATGGTGGTTGATTGGAAGATTGGAAGCAAGATGATTGAGTGATCGGCATGTCAACGGTCGTCGTTGAAAAGCAGAATAAAATATTCTTCAATATATGCGGCTGCCGACGAACACCCACTTGTCGAGTTGTTGTTTCCTTTTTCAAATTCCCTTTTCTAATGTTCTAGGAAACTTTGTTTTATAAAATTCAAAAACCTGTTCGGTGTATAAAACGACCCCGTTTTTTTACACTATGTTCCCGAGTCTTATTTAAGGCATGTTTGGATAAGTTTTTTGAAACAAACTTATTGACTTATTGGCTTTTTAGAAAAGTCAGTATGAAGTGACTTATTGGCTTTTCCTCCTCACATACACCTTCATTGCCAAACATCATTTTAGAGCTTATGACTTTTTCAAAAAGCCAATAAGTCAATAAATTGTTTCAAAAAGCTTAGCCAAACATGCCCTTAACACGGGAGGAGATGGAAAAGAGATAGAAAATATAACCATATATTCATCCTCTCAAATTGGAGAGATTAGGAGAGAAAATTTTCCTTCCCATCCGCCTGTTAAATGAGACTCGGGAACATAGCTTTAGTTTGGTCTCAAACCAGTTTCGTCTAAACCAATTCGGAGTAACAACCGGTTTTAGGATTGAGGGCCCCAACCCACCCAAACTGATTTGGTTCAAGTTAAACCTCTTTTGCTTTTATCAATTTTTATAGGCAGGTTCAAACCGGTTCGGGTTGGAACCGATTCTCAACACAACAATCCCAAACCTATATCAAACCGCCGAATCAAATTGGACCCAAACCGGTTTAGGCCAAACCCATTTTTTCAGATCGGTTTCCGAGTCACCGGGCCCAAACCGGTTTTTTATACACCTCTATCCATCGATGATGTACAACCTCTAAAGCCCAACCAATCAAACTTGCTCAAAATATCGTCTATTAATGCCGAACCTATTAATCCATCGCATACCAATTCTAGCCCAAATGCGAATAACCAAATTAATCCAATCAGAAGCTATAGCTCTAGGATCCAACTTACAGGTGCAGAAACCGGTTAATTTCTATAACCGGTTCAGTTAACCGGTTATACCGGCTAATTGGAATTTTTGACTTTAACCGGTTAATGCTTTAACGGTTGTTTTTTTAACTAGTCCGGTTAATCACTTTAACTGGTTATTTGCCTTTTTTTTAATTTTTCGGTTATTTTTCGTTTAACTGGTCTCCCGGTTGATAACGGGTTTCGATGCTAAATATTTATAACGGGTTACTAACCTACGGTTAAAAATAATCACTAACCGTTTATTTCTTGAGCGGTTATTAACCGGTTACAGTTAATTAACCGGTTATTTTGTGCATCCCTAATCCAACTTGGGCTTATCATCCTTTTTTCAGTGAACTCCAATGGCTAAGGCCCAATTATTTTTATTACAAAAGGGCACGGTCCAATATAGGCTCTAATCCACAGCATCAACATGGGCGGCCTGACACCAGAGCCAATACCGCCTAATAAGACACAGTAACATAAATGACATCCAGTGTAATTTCGTTAGTTAAATGATAACGTTTATAATTTAGCTTAAATTTAAAGGACGTAAATTGCAATTTGGTAGTTTATGATGAATGACCGTAAAATTGTAAAAGTTTATAATAAGAGTTAAATACTTATTTTATTTATCGTTATTAATTAAATAAATTAAATTGGGTAAATATTATAGCTTAGTTGTTAGAAAGGGATATATTTAATATATGAGGCATAAACCCACTAACCTACACAATTGATAACCATAACCACATGCCATGTTGAGGCATAAAATGGAGAGCCACCAACCATAGAATGAGTTGAGATCAGGGTGTCCGGAGTAGGGGCGGTAAATCCACTCGGCACCGATCGGCAACCAATGCCCGGTGGTTTACCGAAATACTTTTGCCGATTTGGGGGGATAAAACGGTGAGGGGTTACCGAATCGGGGTGAGGGAGGGTATGAGAGAGAGGGTAGTGTGGGGTGAGGTCCATTCCAATCTCAACCAATCACATTTTTTTCCTTTTTTTTTAAATAGTTTACCACTTCACCAAGTGTCTAACCATTGCCAACATTTTTGAGCATAGTTTACCACTTTGACATGGCACACTCTCATTGGTTGATTTTTTAGTTTGCCACTCTCAAGTGTCTAACCACTCGTTATACTTTCATAACTTCTTATCTGTTTACTCCAGGGGCAGATCTAGGCCACTTTTGTGGGTTCTTAGAAAAACATTCGGTTTAGAAAAAATGAGAGAAATTCGTGAGAATCTCGTATGATTTGGAAAAAAAAATAATGAGAAGTAGTGAGAATTTACCAAAAGAAACACAGTGAAAAAAGTTCTTAGATCCGTCATTGGTTTACTCCAAGGAGTTCTAATTTATTGGGAGCCATCTGTGTCTATCATAGGACATAAGTTATATTTATTTAGCGGATGGTTTATATCAAATGCCGATACCCTGTTTTACTTTTGTATGTAAGTTCATGGCCTGGCTCTGTTAGTTCACTTTAAATTAATTTATGACTATAGGCGTTTAGGATTTGATATGGTTATGTACATATATATGATATGATGATGATGATTTTGTACTGAAACCCTTTTACTTTAAGGCTTCTAATTTATACCATGTACCCGCTCACTATGCAATAACAAAGCATAACCGTTATCAAATCATTTAGGACGGAAGTTAAGAATGATATAACCGAACCTCTCATAAGTGAATGAAATGAAAAAGATATGTAAGTTATGTATTTTGTTTCAAATGTTGTATTATTATTAAATATCCTAATTACTAATGGAATTATGTTTGTGATATGATTTTGTAAAGGGAAAATGGCGAAATAGCCACTTGACGCATTGAGTTGAGACTCTATATCAGCTTTAGCGTCTGTACTAAGACGTCTCAGCCTTTTCTTTAATTTGTTGTAATTAAAAAAAACAATATTGTTTGAAAAAATTATGCCAGTTAAAAAATCATGGTGGAAAAGAAAAAGAAAAGGCTGAGACGTTTGAGTGCAGACGCTACAACTGGTGTAGTGTCTCAGCTTAAATGTCTCAATCATTTTTATTTTTCTTTTCCATCACAAGTTTTATAATAGTGGAAAAGAAAAAAAAGGAGATTTTTCGAGATTTTTGTAGCTCAATGGCTATTTTCGCTTTTGTAAAAGTGACACATTGTCCCTATTTGGGCTCAAGCGTTACAAGTTACCTCTTACATAGGTCACATGACATGAAAATTACTACCGTCTTACATCATCTCTCTTAGTCTTACTATACTATACTTGTAGCTATGTAATCTTATACTATACTTGTAGCTATGTAATCTAAAAAATACACATAAGAGCTAGAAAGCAACAGTGATAACGAAGAATGAAATACAAAAGACAAAACAACAACATCATCTCTTACACTCTTACTATACGATACTCATAGCTATGTAATTAAAAAAAAAAATAAAAAAAATAAAATAAAATAAATAAAACAGGTAAGAGCTAGAAAGCAACAATAATAAAGAAGAATGAAATACAAAAGACAAATACTGATGTTAAGCCATTTGTAACTTTGCAAGGATAATCATCACCTTTACATAAACCCAGTTTTCCAAGCTATTCATAAGGTGAAAGAAAGCATGTCGCCCACGATGATTGAGAAGTAATGCGCTACACACTGTCCAAAATCCGATAGCAAAACCAATAGCCCCACCAATATAAAACCATCTATTAAGCTCATCTTCGGATTCCCCATCATTCTCACTTTCACCAATGAAGGGTGGAGATTCTAGTTCTTTATCCCCGGGACAATATTTTGACAGAGGAAGTCCACATAGTCTAGCGTTTCCGGTGTACCTTGAAGGTTCAAATGACTGGAGTTGAGTGCTAGATGGAATCCTACCCGACAAGTTATTATACGACACATCGAGATAATTTAATAAATTCATCTGAGTCATGCTAGATGGTATTCTTCCTGAAAGATTGTTTCTAGATAGATCCAAAATTTGAAGGTTTTTCATCTGACCAATTCCTGGAGGAATCTCTCCAAGTAGAGCATTATTGGACAAGTTGAGTGTTATCAATTGGTAAAGATTGGTAAGTTGATAGGGGATTTTTCCTGTTAGATTGTTGCTTGATAAATCGATGCCCTTCACAAATCTTAAAGTTCTACTAAATTCACGTACATTTCCTTGCCATTGGATCATCACATGGTCAACAAGCTCACCGGTAAAGTTATCACCATAATAATAGCGCACACTTTGGACAGTTTGGAATCCATCTTGAACCATGGCAGTGAGATTACTCATACACGCGGGGATGGTTCCATACAGGTTGTTCATTGACAAGTCTAGAATTTGTAGCTTTACTAGTTGACATATTTTTAAAGGGATGGTTCCAGAGAAATTGTTAGCCCTTAGGCTAAGACCATATAACAATGATAACTTTTCCCCGATCCAAGAAGGCACATCACCAGAAAACCCATTGGCCCCCAAATACAAAAAACTTAAGTTTTTGCAATTACTTAACGGCAAAGGGAATTCTCCAGAGAAGTTGTTATTGTTTAAATACAACGCCTCAAGATTGATTAGAGATTCAACAGAGGGTGGAAGCCTTCCAAATAGGTTGTTGTAACCTAGATTAAGAACTTGTAGTTCTTTGAAATGCCATAAACAGTCTGGAATTTGTCCAGTCAATGAGTTGTTTGAGAGATCAAGAAAGGATAAAGACCCATTAATAATTTGGCACAAAAAGGATAATCCTCCGGAGAATTTGTTTTTGGAAAGGTCTAACCATTGCAAAGTAGATGAAACATTCGATATAGGACCTGAAAAGTTGTTAGAGCTTAAGACAATCTTGTCTACACCGGACATATTTGAGATGTGAGCTTTCGAAAGAACTCCTTGGAGTGAGTTGTTTGAAAAATCTACAACCAAAATATTTGACTTTCCAATGTTTTCAGAGATGTTGCCTTTAATAGAATTGGATGAAACGTCTAGACCTTGAAGTTTGGGTAGTTGCCATACCTTTTCACTTATTCCATTTAATTTATTATTTGATACTTCCAAATAGCGTAGGGATGTAAACTTTTGGATATCATCAGACAATGACCCTGTGAATTGGCTACCCGATAGACTCAACGTTGTTAACTTGAACAATGTGCATCCAGACAAGTTTTTCAAAAAATCAGGCAATTTGATAGTCATTGAGTTGTTAAGAAAAGTAAAAACTGTCAGACCGCACAGATTTCCAAAATATTTAGGAATCCCATCTAAGTTGTTGCCATACAGATGAAGAGTTACAAGGCTATTGCTAGTTAATGGATATAACCAATTATACATGGATGAGTTGAGATTGTTGTCCCCGAGTTCAAGGCTAACTATAGATGAAGAAGAAGCATTGACATTTGATTGAGAATATGGATTCACGACTTGTGAGAGGTTACACATCCAAAAACCTAAATTCGATAGTTTTTGAAGACTTAGAATCACATTTACCCAATTATCTGCTTTTGCTAGAGAAGTACCTGACATATCAAGGTATTCCAACTTAGACATGCTAGACAGCCAATCTAGGTTTTCAATTGTACAACTGCGGAGGAACCTAAGTGAAAGCTTTTGCAAGTTCGTGAGGTTTCCAAGTTCTGGAGGAATGGTTCCAGTAAAATGATTTCTACTAAGTCCAAGGTACCTTAACTGACTTAGGGAACCAATGGACTTGGGAATGGCTCCGGTAAAATCATTCACACCAAGGTCAAGATACTCTAATTGAGTCATGGAACCAATGAAATTAGGAATAGTTCCACCAAAAGAATTGGAAAGAAGGTCAAGATAATTCAAGTAACTTAAGTTTAGCAATGAAGGGCTAATCTTACCTTCAAATTCCCCAAGGCGCAACTCAAGACCTGTGACATGACCTGTTTCGTTGTTGCACGTGACCCACAACCATTCACAGCAATCATTGGTTGTTTCTTCTTCCGGTGTCCATGTAGAAAGACGGCCTTTGGGGTCTTGATCAATGCTTGCTTTGAAATCAAGAAGAGCACGTCTCTCCCTATCGATGCACTTATAACGACTATCCCCTCCTCTTCCACGTGTTGATGCTACCCCTTGGTGGCCAATGGGAATGGAAGTTGTCATCACTAACCATACCAAGAAAAGTGAAACAATATACGAAAAGAGATGCAAGAACCTATGGAAAATGCTATTTCTCATTATGTTGATATTTTCTTATTTGATATATCAATATATGCCCTTAGAGACTATGCATTCATTGAGCTTTATAATACAAGTTTGGGGGGGGGTTACTGTTTAGATTACGTACCAAACAAGTCGAAATTCCTTTCAACTCCCGTTGAAGAAATATGAATATAGTATCCAAGATTATACTTTCAAATAGACTTAAAAGTCGCTACTGGTTTGAAAAAAACAAAAGTCGCTAGTGGCTTGAAGAAAAAAATAAAAGAAAGAAAGTAATGGGCCTGAGAGTTTACTTGTACAGTGTTTTATATTATTGAATTGTCTATATCCCCACAATCTTTCCACTAATATATGTTAGCAGGGGAACCATTTAGGGGATTTCAACAGCTGTCGCGTGTTGCTTCTCAACGTGTTTTAGAAGGGCCTGCCACGCGTCTCATGAAACCTCAGAACATGAAAACGTAAGAGGGCACTTGGTTCGCGTAATGATTTGGAATTAAAATTTGTATAGAAACGAGTTTACGCTAACCCGCGCGTTGCGGTGGGATGTTGATTATTAATGTCTTTAGTCTAACTACAATAGATGCAAAAGTTCTTAAGTTTCTGCAAAATATTCTTTTAGTTTGCCTAATCTCCAGCTTACAACACCACTTGCGCCAAAAAAAAAATGTTAACCGTGCATTTTTCTCACATTATATGAAGAGTAATTTTCAATACCCTTAAAATTTTGATTTGTAAATAGGCTCCTGCAATGCTGCATTGCAATGTTAAAAAGATTGTCTAAGCATCAACAATACATTTTTGCTCATTTAACCATATTGTTAGAAATTAATGTTACCCACTGACCAATGACCATATGTCAGATATAAAAAAATAGAAAATAAACATGGGATTAAATGGATAAAAAAATCAATTAAACAAATAAGGTGCATAAATTAAAATAACTCTTTAAATGGCTTTTCATGTTACTTGTTAATGGTAATTTTTTTATTACTGATTTATACGAAGTAATATAAGATTTTCCTTTTTCAAGTATATATCATTATATATTTTCCCGATTTGTTATATGAAACATAGCCTATAACAACACATTGATTAAACATGCCCCAGCCAAATAATTACTTCGAACCCAATTTGTAAACACCTCACACATGCTTAAACCTGCCTTAAATCTGTCAAATAATTACTTCCAACCCAATTCCACAGCAGATTAATCACATATAACTTTCTTTTGTTATAACCTTCTTTGCAAACTCCACAGCAGATATTCAAAACCAATGTTTATCATAACTGAACTGAACATTGAACTGAACGTCTTATCGGTTCACTATGGATCGGATTTAAAAACCAAAAGATGTCAAAAATAATATAAATATAAATATTAAAAACATAACAAAATATCCAAAATACTGATTATTAAACTTCAAAACAATCATATATCGATATATTTAAAAAATAAACAAATTAAACATCAAGCATTTTCAAAATACGTAAATGGATCTAATGATTAACTCTAATATTATTAAAAAAACCATAACCAAAACTAAGGGCATGTTTGGCTAGGCTTTTTGAAACCACTTATTGACTTATTGGCTTTTTGAAAAGTCATGAACTCCAAAATGATGTTTGGCAATGAGGGTTTATGTGAGAGGAAAAACCAATAAGTCAATAAGTTGTTTTCAAAAAGCTTAGCCAAACATACCCTAAATGTAATATTATATTTTATTTAAAAACTTAATGATTTAATAAATGAAAATTAAAAGAATGGATGACAAACTCATAACTCCTTGGCGTTTGCAAATTGAAAGACGGGACTTTTGTGTTCTCCCTTTACTATGTCTCACACCAACAAAAACATTCATCTTCGTTTGCCATCCTTTTTTATGGTTCGAATCAGATGTCCCCTGTATTTTGTGGTTTCGAATCAAAACAATAATTCATAGTTTTTTTCTGAAACGCTACAAATACTCATCTCTCCTCTCTGTCGTCATTATTAACGTACAAATAGAACCATCATCTGCGATCACTTCTTCTGGTTGAACCGGTGACGGGGGAGCGAGTCGTAGATCGGTGACGACGGCGGCGGTGTTTCGTGGCAGAGTAAATTGTTGATGGAGGGCACACGCACACCCATCGTTGATATTGTCCTTCTTTTACGTTGTCTATTTTTTAAGAATTCTAGAAATTATGTGGTAAAATAATTGTGTTAGTGTGCCGGTGCTTTAAGCATTATAAAGGATGTGAAACGGTGGCACGGGGGAAACGGTAGTGCCTGTTGGAGGAGACGCATCGGAGCACCAGGTTAGAATGACAGTTGAATAATTGCAACGGTTAAATAACGGTACCGATTGGGGATTTGTTTATAAAGTTTAGAAGTTGTTAACCTTGGGGGCTCATACATGTGAACCGGTGCCTATTTTGAATTGAATGGCTGAATGGGTGCCTTTTGGATGAAGAGATGCGAACGCCTTGGGGGCTCATACAATTAAGCAAGAAAAAGGGTATATATGTGTAGTTTTTTAAAAGTTGCAACTTTTCATTCTAGAGAGGCAACCCAAGTTGGTTTTTGTAAGGTTATATAATTAGAATTTGAAGGAATTGGATTTGAAATTTAAACAATCCAATTGGAATTGAAAATTGTTATAATTGAAATCTCAATTCCATTTTTGTTGTGTTTGGTTGTCAAATGAATTTGTGAATCAATCACCCCGGCACCCACAATCACCAGTTCGGGTCGAAACGATACGGGCCGAAACGTTTCGGGTCGAAGCGGTTCGATTCGAAACGGTACTGGTCGAAACGGTTCACGTCGAAACGGTACGAGTCGAAACCGTACGAGTCGAAACGGTTCGCGTCGAAACGGTTCCATTCGAAACGGTACGGGTCGAAACGGTGCGCGTCGAAACAGTTCAATTAAAAACGGTACAGGTCGAAACAGTACGGATCGAAACGGTTCGCGTCGAAACTGTTCGATTCGAAACGACGGCATGGGTCGAAACAGTACGGGTCGAAACGATACGGGTCGAAACTGTTTGATTTCACCATTGTTGCTTAAATGATGTAAAGGGGGTGGCTAGTTGGCCACATGATTTTAAGCTTTTCAACATGTTTGAAAAATACACCAACTAATGAATTTGCAATTTGATCCTTCAAAATTGAGTTGCTTGAATGACACAAAAGTGGTGGCTAGTTGGCCACATGATTTTTAAGCTTTTCAACATGTTTGAAAAATACACCAACTAATGAATTTGCAATTTGATCCTTCAAAATTGAGTTGCTTGAATGATGCAAAAGTGGTGGCTAGTTGGCCACATGATTTTGGCAAATTGGAAATAAATAATCCCACCTAACTCAATTTGGCCGATAATAATCCCAAGTCAGTTATTGGCCGATAATAATCCGAACTGGTCAATTTTTTTGTAAAATTGTTCGCCGTTAAAATAGCTTAACGGAGTTAAGTTTTTTTCGAATTACAAACCGATGTTTTAGGGCTTTTAATCAAAATGAGGATACGAGTCGATTGATGTAAAACTTACCTCGAAATACTGCCCTAACCCACGAAAACGATGCTTCAATTCGGGTGTTTAAACTTCCAATTAACAAAAATCAATCCATTTCGAGCATTTCAAGGTAATTTTTACATCAATTGACTCGTATCCTCGTTCTGATCAAAAGCCCTAAAACATCGTTTTGTAATTCGGAAAAAAAACTTAACTCCGTTAAGCTATTTTAACAGCGGACAATTTTACAAAAATAACTGACCAATGCGGATTATTATCGGCCAGTAACTGACTTGGGATTATTATCAGCCAAATTGAGTTAGGTGTGATTATTTATTTCCACTTCGCCCATGATTTTTAAGCTTTTCAACATGTGACGGGTGGTCCGTAGGACAACCCTTAAAATGTTTAACTATACACACATTCCATGCTTAATCGGTTAATTATTGGATCTTGGTAACTACGGTGCAATTGTATTTGCAGGTGATAAAGGGCATAAACTAGTGGATTTATGATGATTAGGATGGGAGCTGAGAATGGCGGAAACAAGTTTGACTAAGGAAGATTTGGAAAAGAAAACAAAGAAGAAATTTACAGCAGCCGTCGTAGCCTACGGCTTCTGCCGTAGGTTACGGCACCCATTTTGCCACTTTCCATCGCCATAGTCCAGTTCAGCCTTGCCGTATTGCTTTTCTGGGTGCGGTAGCCTACGCTGGCGCCGTAGGTTATGGCGATGTGTTGACTGCCCTTGACCCACTGATCGCCGTAAGCTACGGCCATCAGCGTAGCTTACGGCGCCGTATGTTGCAAAATTCGTAAGTGCCCATTTAATTTCTGATTTAAGGTGTCTTTTGGTCTATCATCATTGTCATTCGGTTACAAGTGTTCTAGAGACGAATTTTGCTGTTTTGAATTGTTATGAACATTAAAACTTTTGTGATGATGATTGTCCAAGCCATGTGTGGCTAAACTTATGGTGATCATCTTTAGTTGAAGGTTTGTCTGAGACATTTATGCTTTGATTTGTATTTCTAGAATATTAAACTTGCTCTTATGGTTTGTTTATTATGGTGTGTGTTTACCTGTTGGTAAATTGTTGATTCATATGTTAATCTTAGTTGAAACCATACGTTCTTGGTGCCGTTGGCAATTGAGATATCATGGGTGGAATTAGGATTGGGTATTGATTGATTGGTCATCGGGTAACAACCTCGCGTTCTAGGAATCCGAGTACTTAGTTCCCTTTTATCAAAACAAGTAATCACACATGAATCATGTCTATGTGGTTCTTTCTAGTTGAATGTTAGCATGAATGTTGAAGCAAACCGGAAACTTAGGATGGTCATTTGTCTCCAAATTGTTTACAAAACCAACTCTCATTTTGAAATTAAATTAGTAATCTTAGTTTTAAAAGCAAACAATCCAACTCTTGAACTTACTTTTCTTGCAATTAGTTTAATCTTAGTTTACTTAGATAACATACATTCCACAAACTCCCTATGTTCGATACCCACTTACCGCTAGCTAATTAGTTGTAATTGGATTAAATTTGATTGAGACTTCGACCACACGTCAAATTTTGGCGCCGTTGCTGGGGAGTAGTGCACAACGCGTGTTATTTTTGATCTTTTTAAGTTTGTTATTTTTCTGGTTTACGTTGGGTGTGTTAGTGTGCAGGTATTTACAGGTGCATGCGTACTAGGAGCTCTCACAAGTTATCACCATTGGCATTTGATTCGGAGATTGAACGAACTTTGAGAAGAAACAGAATTTTGCTACGTGAAAACAAAATTAGTGGTTCACCAACAACACCTACAACTCCAGTTACACCGATTAGAGACATGGATCAATCACAACTACCACCCACTATGAGTAAACCAACACCACCCTTTATACCTACATCATCCATGCCTTCACCAAATACTACCATTCCTACATCCACACCCGAAATTAAACCAACCAACACCACATTACCCGAAAACACTCAACCCGAATACTCTTTTAGCTATCACCCTACATCATCCGCTGTTCCAGCTTTCTCAACATTTTTCCCAACATCCGGTCAACCCTCATCATCACAACAAATAATACCACCCAATTTATTCCAAACCGGTCCATCTATCATCCATTCCACTCCATTTCAACCACCTTTGCAACCGGGAGTACAATATCAACAACCACAGTTTCAACACACTTCGGGTGCAAGACAAGATGGGTTCGATGATGGGTATGACGACGAATTTGGGATATGATGAAGAGGGGTATATGTATGGAGGAGATAGAGAGCAAGGAGAGTACACTTATGTTTAAGGTCGAAATCAAGGGATGCAAGGTGTTGGTAGAATTCCTCAACAACAAATCATACCTCAACAATTGCCACCGCAAGGTCCACCGATTCAAAGGCAAGCTCATCAACAACATGTGGGGCAAGATTTCAGCCACCTCTATAACTATTTGGGCCTCCACGACCACAAGTTCAAAGGCCGATGGGTCCCGTACGCCCAAGAGTTAGATTGGGTGTACCACGAAGACATATTCGAGAGCTCGTGAGAGGCATAGAAGCACATTTTAGACCGGTGATCACTCATAACCCATCACCAATAGTTATTCCTCAAAATGATCAAGGAAGGACTTTTGAAGTTCGAACGAATTTGTTACAAAGTTTGCCAAAGTATAAGGGTCTTGCAACGGAGGAGCCTTATTTTCATTTAGAGGCTTATGATTCAATTTGTAATACAATTGGTGGTCAAGGGTTTTCATCGGATGAAGTGAAGTTGGTACTTTTCCAATTTTCTTTGGAAGACAAGGCGAAAAACTGGTTCTACACCTTACCTTCGGCATCTATTTACACATGGGCAGAAATGCAACAAATATTCTTAGAAGAATTCTTCACCGCCCAAAAACTAATGATGCGAGGAGAAGTTTGAGAAGTTTCCAATAACAACAAGGTTAGATGTTTCATGAAGCATTTGAACGCTTTAATTTCATGATAAAGAATTGCCCTCATCATGGGATAGAGCTATAGGAGTTGTTGAATGCATTTCATGAGGGGTTATGTTCCGAAGATGCTCGTGATTTGATGTCTATCACGAATGGTACTTTTGGTACTAACTATGAGCAAGATAATTGGATGTTTTTGGAACAAATGGCAGTCACATCAAAAAGGAAAGCTCAATCGTTAAGGAGAGCACGACCGGCCATTACTAGAACCCTAGTGCATGCGGCGGAAGATGCAAATGTACAAACAAGTAATCAAATCTATGACGTTTGTGCACTTTGCAATGAATTGGGGCATGCGGCTGAAAATTTCCAAGGAGTGGAAGGGCAATATGAGGAGGTGAATGCATTGCAAGGGCAAGGTGGGGCTGGTAGAAATTACAACATGAATTCAAATACTTACCACCCCGGGTTACGAAACTACCCAAATTTTCGATATGGGAATCCCTCAAACCAAGCTAACCCAAATTTTCAAGGAAGTCAAGGTAACTTTTTTCCACGCTAATCATTCAATAATCAAGGTGGGTATTGAGGCGGGATCAACCAAGGGTTTCAAAGACAATATCAAACGGGTTAAGAGCATGGGGGTTCTTCGGGTGGAAATGAGGTGATGGAAATGTTAAAGGCGATGAAAACGGAGATGCAAAAGAGGAACCAAATGGATGATGCTCGCATTCAAAAAGATGAGATCCGTGACAAGGCAATTCAATCTTTGACCAACCAAATGGGTCAACTCGCAACCGAAGTGGCAGACTTGAAAAAAGGTAAAGGTCAATTACCAAGCGACACTAAGGTAAACCCTTCCCATAATTCATCTCGTGGTAATAATACTAATATTAATAATGTTAGTGTTTTGAGAAGTGGAAAAGAGTATAAAACCACTCCTTCACCGGATTTGGTTGATGTGGTGGTTGAGGACATAACGGGTCAAGAAAGTGAGGATGAAAACGAAAGACCTAAAATTTCTTCTAAAAAACCCAATTTTTAAAAACTCGTAAATAATGAAGAAACAAAAGATAAAAATGAGGAAGGGGGATCTAGTCAAGTACCATTTCCCTCGGCTTTATTAGATCCGGGTAAAAAGAATTTCATTTCAAAACGGGGTCCTCAAAAAGAAGAAATATGTGAGGTGTTTAAACAAGTAAAAATCAATCTTCCATTACTTGAAGCAATCAAACAAGTACCCGCGTATGCAAAAATTTTAAAAGAATTATGTACCCAAAAGAGGCAACAAAAAGTGCCTAAACGGGTTGATTTGACTGAGCGGGTAAGTGCGGTTTTGAAAGGAGATCTTCCTCCTAAGCTACAAGATCCGGGAACGCCCCTTATTAATATTCAAGTTGGAAAATTTCAAACGGCGAGGGCGTTACTTGATCTTGGAGCCAGAGTAAGTATTCTACCGGGGAGTTTATATGACCAATATGATTTTGGTCCATTGAAACGGGTTGAGACAACGGTGGTTTTAGCCGATTTGTCTCATAAGCTTCCTCGGGGTATTGTGCAGGATGTTATAGTGAAAGTTGATGAATTTTATTATGCCGTTGATTTTCTTGTTTTAGACTACTCATCCGCGGACCCAATTCAACAACAAAATGTTATTTTGGGCGGCCATTTTTGAACACCGCTCATGCCGTAATTCATTGTTGATATGGTACGGTCGACATGACATTTGGTAATAGAAAAATGAGATTGAATGTCTTTACTAACGGTGCTAATTCTTTTAGTGGTGATGAGTGTTTTCTAGCAGATATCATTGATGGATGCGACCCACATGAATATGAAGAAGATATTTTGGAACCGTGCGTTTGTGATTGTTCTTTGCAGGTTCATATGTGCGCGTTGAGGATGGAAGAAAAGGAGCAAGAGGCTCTAGCGGTTAAGGAAGGAAGACCGCCATGGACCCACCAAATTGAAAATTTGCCAATGGAGATTGATTCGGGTACAAAGCCATCTTTAGAGTGTCCACCAAAAGTAGAGTTTAAAGAGCTACCAAAACATTTAAAGTATGCGTTTTTGGGGGAGAATGACACTTTACCGGTGATCATTGCTTCTAACTTGGAGGTAGCTCAATAAGAGGGCTTGTTGCGGGTGTTGAAGGCTCATAAGGCGGCCATTGGATGGACGATAGCCGACTTGAAAGGTATTAGTCCATCTATTGTCATGCACAAAATTATTACAAATGAAGATGCCAAGCCTACCCTTGAAACACAAAGAAGGTTGAACCCGAATTTGAGAGAGGTGGTGAAGAAGGAAGTCATAAAGTGGTTGGATGTGGGGATTATTTATCCCATTTCGGACAATGCGTGGGTAAGTCCGACTCAGGTAGTGCCTAAAAAGGCCGGCATCCAGGTAATTAAAGATGAATAAGGCGAGAAAATTGCCACCCGACCGGTCACCGGGTGGCGAGTTTGCATTGATTATAGAAAATTAAACGCCGCTACCTCTAAGGACCATTTCCCGATACCTTTCAATGACCAAATTATTGAAAAACTGCCGGGTTAAAAATATTATTGTTTTTTGGATGGGTACTCGGGATATAACCAAATTGCTATCCACCCGGACGACCAATACAAAACCACGTTTACATGTCCATATGGTACATTTGCTTTTCGGCGAATACCATTTGGAGTATGTAATGCCCCGGCTACTTTTCAACGATGTATGATGAGTATTTTTTCGGACATGGTCGGGGAATCTCTTGAAGTGTTTATGGATGATTTTTCCATATTTGGCCCAAGTTTTGAGTCTTGTCTTGATGAATTAGAAAAAGTTTTAAAAAGGTGTGTTGAGACAAAATTGGTGCTAAGTTGGGAGAAAAGGCACTTTATGGTTCAAGAGGGTATTGTGTTGGGTCATGTGATTTCGGACCGGGGGATGGAGGTAGATAAAGCAAAAATTCGGGTAATTTCATCATTACCTCCACTAAAGAATGTAAAGGGGGTAAGATCATTTTAGGGGCATGCGGGATTTTATAGAAGGTTTATTAAAGGTTTTAGTATGATTACAAAACCTTTATGTAATTTACTATTGAAAGATGTTCCATTTGATTTTACTAACGAATGTTTGCAAGCATTTAATGTTTTGAAGGAACAGTTGGTAAAAGCTCCTATCTTGCAACCACCGGATTGGTTGAAGCCATTTGAAATTATGTGTGATGCTAGCGACACAACCATTGGAGCGGTTTTGGGTCAAAGAGTCGATAAGAAGCCGGTGGTAATTTATTATGCAAGTAAAACTTTGTCCGAGGCGCAACTGAATTACACCACAACTAAAAAAGAATTATTAGCAGTGGTGTATGCCTTGGACAAGTTTCGATCTTACATTTCGGGGAGCAAGGTGATTGTGTATTCGGACCATAGTGCGGTTCAATATTTGATGGAAAAGAAAGATGCAAAGCCTTGGTTGATTCGTTGGGTGCTTTTGTTGCAAGAATTTGATCTAGAAATTCGGGACAAGAAAGTTTGTGAAAATGTTGTGGCGGATCATTTGTCCCGCATTTTGTTGGAAGGAATAGACGATTCGAGTGAAATTAATGAACGGTTTCCCGATTAGCAACTTTTATCCGTTTCAACCGCACCTTGGTATGCTCATTATGTGAATTATTTGGCCAAGGATGCAATCCAAAGTCATTGGACTAAGAAACGAAGGCAACAATTCTTGGTCCAAGTAAAGCAATACATATGGGATGAACCGGATCTCTTCAAGATTGGGCCCGATCAAGTGATAAGAAGATGTGTTCCCGAGACGGAGGTGTTAGAGATTTTGACCCATGCTCATTCATCGGCATCTGGAGGTCATTTTAGTGGACACAAAATGGGTTATCGGGTTTTGACTTGTGGGTTTTATTGGCCTACAATTTTTAAAGATGCTTGTGAGTTTGCCCGTAACTATGTGAATTGTCAAAAGGTGAGAAGCATCTCGAAGCGGGGTGAAATGCCTCTACAACCAATCTTGGTGGTTGAGGTGTTTAATGTGTGGGGAATAGATTTCATGGGTCCCTTTCCAAATTCGAACGGGGTTTTGTACATATTGGTTGTGGTAAACTATGTTTCGAAGTGGATTGAAGCAATCGCAACAAGGACCAATGATCATTCTGTGGTATGTAAGTTTGTCCAATCTAACATATTTGCTCGATTTGGGATCCCGCGGGTTATAATTAGTGATGGTGGTTCACATTTTAAAAACTTTAATTTTGGGAAATTGTTGAAAAGATATAATGTGAATCACCAAATCGCTACTCCTTACCACCCTCAAACTAGTGGACAAGTTGAAGTGTCCAATAGACAAATTAAGGAGATTTTGATGAAAACGGTGAGGGTGGATAGGAAGGATTGGTCGGGTAAGTTGGATGATGCACTTTGGGCATACCGAACGGCTTACAAAACGCCAATTGATACAACTCCATATCGGATGGTTTACTGTAAAGGTTGTCATTTACCGATGGAGTTGGCTCATCGTGCATTATGGGCAATAAAAACAGTGAACACGGATTATGATGAAGCGGGTCGAATTAGAAAACTCCAATTGAGTGAGATTGAAGAGATACGGGATGAAGCGTATGAGTGTGCATTCGCATATAAAGACAAGCTAAAGAAGGTTCATGATGCGAAGATAAGAAAAAGAACTTTCGAAGTGGGTCAAAAAGTGTGGTTGTACAATTCACGATTGAAGTTGTTTGCGGGCAAGTTGAAAAGTAAATGGAAGGGTCCTTATGTCATCACACGTGTGGGCAAGTTTGGGGATGTGGATATTCAAGACATTCAATCCAACACGAAGCAAACGGTAAATGGGCACCGGCTCAAACCGTATTTGGAGGGGAATGATATCAACAATCTCGAGCTTGACAAGGTGGGGTCATTCTACACCCATTGGATGACGATGAAGTTTGAAAGAGGCCCAGGTTTGTTAGTGTAAATATGTAGTTTAAGTAGCGTAGTTAGTTGCTTTTAAAATAATTACCGTCCCGCTTAATCTTGTGTTCGAGACAAGTGTGGGGAAATTTGTACGAATTGCTCTAACATAGTGTTGAGGACAACACGGGTTTTTATTGGGGGGTAGGGTATAATCTTCATGTTTTTTAAAATCTATAAAAACTATACAAATTATAAATTTAGAAAACGAAAAAAAAAAACATTAAAATTTGTTTGGAAAGACCAAAACTGTCAAGACCAAAACACCCAGATAGGGTCGTAACCTACGGTCAGTACTGTAGGCTACGGCGATCAGAGGAACACAAAAACCCTTATGGCAGCTCGAAACTGCCTTACGACAGAAAACAAGTTCAATCTTCGCCGTAACCTACGGCCAGGGCCGTAGGCTGCGGGGCGTACTGGGTTCCCAAAAGTCATTGTCGACAGGTGTTAAAAAAAATAATAACAATCATTAAATTCGATTGTAACTTCCTATCCACCCATTTTCTGCCATTACACCCCATCCACATAATTTTTCTGAGAACTCCTTCATATTTCTTCTTCACCCTAAGAACCCTAATTCTTCAAAACCCTCAATCATCCATAACTTCCTCGTAACTTGGCCAAATCCAGTTATTTTTGAGTCAATCTTGGCTAAAATTTCACAAGGAACTTGGATTTGTGGTTGCATTACAAAGATTTCACTATTTCGGTGTTCAATTTTGGACTTAAGGGTCCGAAAATTGTGGGTTTTTGTGGAAGAATTCTTGTTTGCTAGGAAGTTCTTTTGTATCTTGCATCATTAACTCAAGGTATGTGTTTTCTCACTATTTCTTTGTTGGTGCATTATGGATTGAAGGTTATTGATTGTTCTTATTCTTATTCACACTTGCTTGAATATGTTTGATGATGTGAATGTTGTTAGTTTGCTAAGAATATGGGTATAGATGTAGATGATGTCTAACTTCAAAACTTTTGGGAAAACTTTATATTGTAGAGATATCATACCCAAATTTTGTATGAAAAGATACAATTTTTGTGTCCTACATCTACATCCATAGTATAAAGCAAGTGTGGGGAGGTTGTGAGTATGAACTTATGGGATTTTTGTGTGTTGTTGTGATGTGTGTAGGAGATGGGAAAAAGCAAAGCAAAGGGAGCCGCTAGTTCTTCGAGCCAACCTGAAGCGGAAGCACAACAAAAGAAGAGGAAATTGATTCGGGCAGGCGACCTGGACTCGGAAGAGGATGCTTCACCGAGGGGCCCGAAATCGGATTGGATATCCGGGTCCTTACTCAATCAACCCTTTGAATGGCAAACTGATCTATTCCATGAGCAAATGAACAAGTTACAACAACGTAAGGAGGCGTTTATTTGTGAAAAGGAAATTAGAGAAGTGGACTTTGGGCCTTTCGGGATCACGGATAAATTCAAAGCATTAGGTTGGGAAGTGGCTTTGAAATGCTATGATAAATACGTTTAAAATTTGCTATGATAATGGATGGCCACTCTCACATGCCCTCCATTCAAGGCACCGTCAAAGATGAAGCTTATCGGGACGGTAAATGGGGTGTCGGTTGAAATGTCTTATGATTCTTTACGTCAAATTGCAAAATTCGATAGCAAGCCATCAAATCAATTCATCTTCCCACGGCTAGAGGATCTATACTTTAACACCCAAAATCATCCTCAATGGCAACATATGCTTGACTATCTTTTTGTTCCGGGTACCACACACGGGAAGCTATTGAGAAGAAATTTGAGAATCGAGGCAAAATTGATGTTGGTGTTGTGTACGCAGAATGTTATCCTAAGGCGGGGTGACAAAGTAGAAGTTAGGTTCGCGGAGGTGTCGGTTCTCTATATGTTGATGCATGGGTCGCCACTTGTCCCATTCCGGTTTTTGGTGTTGAATAACATTTGGATTGGGCGAAATAGTGGAGAAAGGAAGATTGTTCCCCATTGTAGGTTAATCACTGCGTTGATGAAGTTATATGGGGCAATTGGACCCGAAGATAAAGGATCGTACAAGAAGTTCAAACCATTTGACATAAAACACTTGGGACCGGGATGGGAGTATTTTAGGATTCGGAGAGATATCATAAGTTGAAGAGTGATGGAAGACGGTGGGGGGCATTGAAAGTGGATGCCCGTCCACTCCAACTGGGTGAGGCCGATGAGCCTGAGAGTAGCGATGAGGAAGTGAGTGGTGATGACGATTATCGTGAGGATACATTTACAGTCAAGGTTGAGATGGGGGGTGTCAGCCCAAGTGGTGGTGTTCATGGACTGGGAACACAGTCAGCTACATTGGGAGTGCATTTGATTATGCATAGCAGCCATATGATCCATACCGGGCTCATACAGGAAATATGGAACAAGTGGTTGAACAAAGGCGGCCTACTACATTCGGCGATTGTTCCGAGACAAATCAAATGCTGTTTGATCAACAAACGTACATGGGGGCTTGTGTGGAAAGGGCTCTTAAGCAGAGTTATGACCGACAAGAGCAGTGGAATCGAGAACATATATATGCCCATCAAGAGGAAATGAACAATCGTTATATCGATGATCGCCAGAGACGTATGCACAACTCTTAGCATGCTGGCCAGCCTGTTATATCTGTCACGGCCCCCGACCTAGTTTCCTGGTTCGATTGCCGCGAGTCAGAAACCCCGTGGTATTTAATTTTAGCAGCGAAACTTTTAACAGGATCTTTTAAAACTGAAAACACCCGATTATTTTATTTCAAGTTTTGGGATAAACCCCGTGGTTTACAATAAAGGAATTTCACTAAGAAGTCCCCTGGTTACAAAAAAACATGTTTATTTATTTACTAAGCAACTTTCTTCAAGCTGTAGTGCTACGCGGCACTTTTCCTGGTTCACAGTAAATCACCTGAAACATGTTTAAAAAGATTTTATCAGCAGAGAAATATTGGCGAGTCATTCAATTTGTACAAAATGACACATTGTAATAATTTACAGCATTAAGAGTTTTCACATTTGCCCCTATCTATTAATTAGCTGGTTTAGTTGTCACTCGACCGGATCTATGACTGTGGACATATCACTAAATTAGGCTCGCCCACCTAAAGTGATAAATCATTAGTAGCAATGTGCACAAAACCCCCAAATACTGCCAGTAATTAAAGATTAGCAAAGACATAATCACTGCAAAGTACAACTGGAAAACATTTAGGGTTTTGTAAAGCAATTTGATAAAAAGAGAATAACTCACATTGCAAGTTTAGTTAGACAGAATTTTGCCTACTGATTAAGCTTGGTAACCTAGTTAAATAACAATGCACACGAAACTAGGTTAGTAACTTAATACAACATTTACGATAAGCTCATGAAATCAAAACCCTCACGATGAATGACAAAGTATAGCCCGGATTCGGGCAGCACTTAAACATCCATCGAATCGGTTTCAATCAATCGGACATTGTATCATAGCAATGATTGAGTTATTACCCTGTAATCATAACAGCGTTTCCCTACTTTAACGTGTGATTTTAACAGAAAGATGGAACTTTTTATCATAGTTTTCGAACACAGAAGCCAGGCCATGCAACGTACTATTTATAGCTGAAATTTGAGTCTCTCGCGGCCCGCGTAAACCTGAAAGAAATCCTACGCGGCCCGCGAGGGCCACCCTAGCTACGGCTAGGGCTGCCGAGTCACACCTTAGGTCTTGTAACACCTCGTAAAATCACGTCCAATGATGTATTGACACGTGTAATAAACCCTAATAAAGTCAAACATTGAATTTGAGGGACTAATTTTGCGAAAAATCAAAAACTTTGATTATAGAAGGACTGGAAATGTTAACATGCTTATTATAAGCCTCTGAATAACATTACATGGTAATCATATTCACAAATGGGCCACTTGTTGATCGAGAATAGCCATTTACATAATTAATTGAAAGTTTGCGCGTCGAAGGGCTAAAAGCGTCAACATGTTAATTCTTACCTCTGAGTGACCTTTTAACAAACTGAGAGCTTCATGATAATTGATTATACTCCCGGAAATGCCAAATATTGGCCCTTAAGGGCTTTTATGCCTATAAGTGAAGTTACGCGCAACTTTGCAAGTTAGAGGGACTAAAAGTGTCAATATCTTTACTTATACCTCTGAATTACCTTTTTACGAACCTGAAGCATCGTGATGTTTAATAATACTCTCAGGAAATCCTAATATGGATTAGATAAGGCTTCGATGCTATTAAACGATGATATGCGCAAGTTTGCGCATTAGAGGGACCAAAAGCGTCAACTTTTGAATCTACGCCATTTGATGACCATTTAAGCGAACGAGAGCGTAGTAAACACATGCTTGGGAATACCCATTATGGGCCATGGAAGGCTTGGATATCATTAAACGACATTTCGCGCTACTTTGTGCGATTAAAGGACTAATTGCGTCGAACTTAAAAAGTAAACCAATTCGTATGGTATCGAACCTTTCGGAATATGATCATAAGTTAAACATGCCCTAAATATCCTTTACATAGCTTAGAAATAGGCTTAGAGGTGTTTGGTGCGCAAAAATAAACTTAATTGATCAATAGGGACTAAAAGCGTCAAAAAGTGCATAAGTTTGCATTTTCGCGCATATCTTATGTTCTGAATATATCTGGACATCCAAAAATATATCTAACCATTAAAATATTTTATTTTAGTGATTGCCATGATAAAATTCCATTCGTCACGTAATTTGGATCGATTTTCACGTCCGTTCGTGTTTCGTTGTAATTAGCCGAACAACGTGACCGTACGGCCAAACGAACCGACATCCGGCATATTTTTGAGCATGTTTTATCTTCCCTGTGTTTAGGCATCATTGTAGAGCCTTGAAAATGGCTTAACGGGCCTTAAATGTGTCAAAAAGTGGCATTTAACAAGTGCAGGGGCTAAAACTGTAATTTCTGGAAGTTTGTTGCTGATCTGAACTAGTAGGCGGGCCGCGTAAGACTGGGGACTCAGCCTACGCGGGTCGCGAGGGCCCCCAGACTTGCTGAAAACCAGTTTTCCAGTTACCACAGCTGGTTTCCGGTGTTGCACTTGGTTTCTTCATTACTATGAGCTTGTTTTAAACACCCATAGTATTGAAAAACAGTGGGTAATGCTTGTACGGACCAGATTGAAGCTCGTTTATCGAGGAACGATCTTAACGGTCTTGAAAATATATAAATACCCTTCCCCACTTGCATTGCAACTCACATTTTCTTTCAAATCTGCTTGCTCTCTGATTCTAAGAGAATCTTGAACTTTTTGAGAACCTCCTTCAGTCCATTGGACCCTCCATAAGTGTCCTTTCATGACTAGTTAATCTTATTTGGCTTAAAAAGCTGAAAAGTCAAGCGCTTGCAATAAACACTTTGACTTTTAACTGGTCAAGCCATTGTTCGCAACGAACATGGCTACGTGATCGTAATTAGGTAGGTATTAAACCCTCAAAAAGGGCACCTCCTAATTACCATGTTTGCTTTGTAATTGTCGGGTCAAAGTAATTATAATAAAAGTCAAGCGAGTCCTTTTTAAATAAAATTCATAACTAATTATGTAAATGCAATAAAATCAGTTTTTTCACTTTAATAACTTGGTAAATATTAATTGAACATGTCTAGGCATGTTCAACCCGACAATTCCGAGTTTAGGCTCGGTTCGGAACCGAAAGTCGCAAAATTTGACTTTTGCTTTGACTTTCAGTTCTGACCCGATTTAGATTAGTTTAGATATGCCTTAGGATTCCTTTAGGACCGTATTATATGTTAGTATAACCCTCTGAGGTTATACAACATGGTTCCATAGAAATCCTAGTTCATTGCATGTTTCCATTAAATGCTTAAAAGTTGACCATTATGCCCTTTTGATATTAAAACGAGATTTTTGAAAATGTGAGAGGGCAGAAACCTTTATTACTGATTTATAAACATGTCCTAAAAATTTGACATCAGCTTGAGGTCTAAATTAGGAGATATGCTCGATATCGTAAATTGAAGCCTTTTTATTAATTAAACGACATTTTTGGCAAAAAATCTATTTAGACCCAAATTTTGATACCAAACCTTTTACCCACTGATGTAATATAATATTTAGGGATTTTTGAAGATTTTTGTTGAATTTTAAACTGATCATAACATAGGGTTCTTGCATTGTTTCGGTAATTGACGGTTATGCCCTTTTTGCTAATAAAAATGAGTTTTACACATCCTTTACATATCAAAAATTTTCTACTGACTTTATATATTAAATGTATTATTTTAAACAGTAAAGGCTGTTCAAAATCTCAGATTTACTTATTTAACCCGAATACCGTCAAATACCGACTTTTATGGGATTTAGGCGCATAGTATGGTTAAAAAAACCATATTTGGCACCTAAAGCTTGTTACCTACTGATGTTATGAATAAATTTTTATACTTTAACACTAAATAAAAGTTTTGAACTCAAATTTCCAAAATTAACCCTTAAAGCATATGTTGAATGACCAAAATGCCCCTACGGTGCATAGTTTGGCCATAAATGATAAATTTCACATATGTGAGATATCTTACTGATATAACTTGCTAAAGTAAATATATTTACTGATTATTTTAGACCAGAACCTCATATTACTATTTAACCTCTTTTATAACCTTTAAAATGACCAAAATACCCCTACGGGGCTTAAATTGGTTTTAAATTCGTTTTGGGCATAATGGAAGGTATCCTACTGATATCACAACATATTTAAGGCATATTAACTTGTGAAACATGTTCATGACTCTTTTGGTTACCCGTTATGCATTTTACGCGTTCGGTACGGTTTATGTAACTAGTTTACATGAATTAACCGAAACGGGTCAAACCTTATCATTTTCACTTCAAAATTCAGAATGTGTTTAGTTTACCCATATTATACAAGTCTCCATACTTTTCGGGTCTAAATCACATTCTAATCCGGTCTTCGATTAATCTTGCATTTTGAACCATAAACCTTTCTTTAAAACTAACCGGTCTAAGTTACAACTTAAATAAGACCCGTTAGGAATCTAATAGGTTAATAAAACCTTCGTTCCAGATTGAGAGCCCCAGTAGAGGTACTTGTGCTTACTGATTTGAATATACGGCTGAGAATAAAATTTCATTTTAGCTCAGGTAAATACTTTTAACTTATTTTCCCTATACGGGCTTGGGATACGGTATTATAATAATACCGCTTGGTCGGGTATTGAATGTTTAATCGATTAGTGGTTAAATTATTGAGGTAACCCATTTTAATCTGTCTTGTTTGAAATAAAGCCTTTGGGGGTTAATGACCATGTCCCGGATATCCTTGGCATCATTATTAAGAAAATGGCCACGTCTTAAGCACGGGGTGTAGGCATACACCTGACAGTTGCGTAAGAAAAATGGTATCTCACTCTCTTGTAGGCCTATACTTGTGGTGTGTCTGTTAATCTTGACTCGGTTTCTACATCGGGCCCTGAATGGATAACGAACATGTAAATCTGTATACAAGATTATTTTTATATAATTATCCCAAGTTATAAAAGGATATTTGTGCCTTGTGCATTTAAATCAATTTTCATAAATGTTTTCAAAAGAGTCAGTTAATTGTATTTACCAGTGTAAACGGACGTATTTTCCAAAAAGATTAAGTGACAGGTACTTTACGTAATTGGCTAGGAGCTCAGGGCGTTAATAGGGAATCTTGCAAGTTCTAGACGTCTAAAGTCTGTTGAACAGTGTTTACCTTTCTGTTTTAAGATCCGCCTGTGGATCCCTCTTACAATCAGTTTGTAATATTGATGTTACTTTTGAATCAGTTTGTAATATATTCACTTTAGACTTCCGCTGTGCATTGAACTGTGATTATTTGACTATGATGATATCAACTACGTCACGATACTCCCCACCGGTAATATGTGGAAATATCGGGGTGTGACAGGTTGGTATCAGAGCCAACATTGAGTGAATTAAACACTAGCCTTTTGTGTTTAATCTCAATGACACAGTAGCACATTCCTTGACTTCCGAGTCTAGACTTGAACTAGGAATGATCTCATCCCTGTTATATGTATGTGTTGTTTTCGATATTTATGTACCTCAGGACCGTGTCGCCGAGAAAAGCTGCCATTGGGGGAAGCACTCCAAATCCGAAGTTTAAGAATGTAAAGCTTCGTACTACAGCTCGAATAAGCGTACGACCAGTATGGAGAAAGGACCTTTTGAACCCATTAACCATATTTCGAGTTCTATACCTATGAACCCAGAGGACTCGTATTTCTTACCTCCAAGTATTGGAATCCCAAACTTGGATTATCCCTATTCTAACCTTATTCATGATTTATATTATTCATTAACCATAGAATCCTTGGATTCCACTTTTACAAAGATTCCTAAAATAGAAGATTTCGACTACACACCGAAACCTTCAGTATTCGTACCACACACAGAGAAAATTTCCAGAAATAAAGTGAAGAAGAAACTCTTTTGTTGCATTTCTTTTTTTATTAGTCCTTATAAAGACATGTTTATCTTTTAGTTCCTATGTGGACAAATTTCCTGTTTCAAAGTCCCGTTTAGGGCATCTATGTACTTTTTCCATTTAATGGAATGTTATAATTTAAAATTTCATTTGTCCTTATATGTATGAACATAACATATAAAATAAATCAAAATATCATTCCTTTTTGTAATTGATCTGCCATTGAATATTGAAAGAAAATCTTGAAGGTAAAACCTTTTTAAGATTTGAATCCTTGTTAACATCTGAAAACATGTTAGCACTCCTGGCAAATGTGATTCGATAAAATCACACAAGTCATCCTTATATTGGATCCTTCCAATTTCTTATCTAGCCTAATGATTTAGAAATCATGGCTCAAATCATCAGATAAGATGATCATATCATAAACATCCATTAGTGATGAAATGCCTACGGGCTATATCTATTGTCCTAAAAGACAAAAGACAGTTGTAGTCTTTGACTCTCTGTCAAGAAAGGTAATGAACTGTGTTCAAACCTTAATGCCTCGATCCTATAAGGTCATGGCTTATAAATTCAAAACTGTCCTCGTGACAAGGCCTTTTGTGCCATTTCAATATCCTTAATAGTTTATAACTGGGATAAAATATAATAAAAATTTAAATAAATTAAATTAACCAATATGGCTTAAAATTTCCATGGTTAATGAATTGCCATAAATAACAATTCCATAATAGACTTCTGAATAAATCATTGTCAATAATTATGTAGCAATCAAGCTACATGGCTGGATCAGATGAGGTTAACAGCCACCCGAGGGAGAATAATGACGCTACCAGAGTTAATATAGCTGGTGCAGAACTGCAGACATTAATAGATAATGCCGTTACTCGAGCTCTTGACAGACAGTATAATGAATCAAGTGGAACTCGCGCCAGAACTCAGTCTGTACCTCATGCAAAACCACCTTCCCAGACGCATGTATCTCAAAACGACGATTCTCATCACTCATCGAATAAGAAGAGTGTTCCGTCTAGACAGGTTATCCTTAATCAAGAGCCACATGTTAAAACCTGTTCATATAAATATTTCGTCTCCTGCAAGCCCAGAGACTTCACAGGAGAAAAAGGAGCCATCGATTGCATGATGTGGCTCGTTGAGATGGACACCATTGTTGATATTAGTGGATGTGCAGGGCAAGACATTGTGAAGTTTGTTTCACAATCTTTTAAAGGAGAAGCTCTAGCTTGGTGGAGGTCACTAATCCAAGCTACAGGGAAGATCCCGTTGTACAACTTGACTTGGGATCAGTTTGTTGCTCTTATCAAAGAAACTTTCTGTCCTCAACATGAAGTTGAGAAAATCGAGACTGATTTCTTGACATTGGTCATGAAGAACTTAGATTGTCAGGCATATCTTACAAGTTTCAATACCATGTCTCGATTGGTTCCTTACTTGATCACACCGGAACCGAAGCGTATAGCTCGCTTTATTGGGGGTCTAGCCCCAGAAATCAAGGCAAGTGTGAAAGCATCGAGACCTACTACATTCAGGTCAGCGGCAGATCTGTCACTATCTCTCACACTCGATGTGGTCAGAAACAAGGCTGCCAAAGCTTCTGGAGATGGAAAGCGTAAAAAGGAGGATGAGAATTCTCATCGCTCCGATAAGAAGAAAATGGGAAACTCTGATCATAAGAAGAGTTCCGGGTTTAAGAAGGACAACCAGCAGTCGAGTGAAAAGACCAGGTGCAAAACCTGTAGGAAATACCACCTCGGGAAGTGCAGATTTGAATCTCAACCTCTACCTTATAGGATCTGCAAGTCTAAGGAACATAAAACCTTGGATTGCAAGAAGTTGAAAGATGCAACCTGTTATGGTTGCAACGAGAAAGGGCATATCAAGACTAACTACCCTAGGAATCAGAAGAAGCCTGAAGAGGCCAAGAAATCAAACACGTGAGTCTTCCAGATGAACACCCAGGAGGCAGTACAGAAAGATAACATCATAACAGGTACCTTTCCTTATCAATGATGTTTATGCGGGAATTTGTTTGATTCTGGCGTAGATAAGTCTATTGTGGACAATAAATGTTGTAAACTGTTGTATCCGCCTGATTAGGACTCTAGACATATAACGCGAGGTAGAATTGGCCGATGATACTTTAGAGATTGCTTCAACAACTTTAGATGGATGCTTTATATCCATTAGGAATCGCTCTTCTCCAATATCCTTATGACAAGCTTTCAAGCTATCCAAAATCATCAATATGATCAAGACAGATATGACATTTGATCCCCTGTCAAAAAGGTGATGGACTAGGTCCAAACCTTAAATGCCATTAATGGTCTTTTTATGGCCTAGGCTAAGTATAATTGATACATATTTAAATAACATTCATTAAGAATGTTCGTGATATATTAGCCTGTATGGTTTAATGATACGATGGGTAGTATATGTTAGGTCATCAGGATGATGAATAGCGGTTTTTGGATTGCAACTAAGTAATTGTTTCAATTGGTGTTAGGAACCAAGTCTCGAGTATGACAAACTCGGATAAGATAACCGTCAATCGCGTCATTGATGATGCGATACATGCTAAAGATTCTACAATTGTGAACCTCCGAATTGACAAAGATGTTCTCCAAGCTATGATAGACGCAGCTGTTGGAAAGGCCGTGAGGAAGGCCGTGAAAAAGTTCAAGGAGCCCAATGCTACTTGCTCCAAATCTCATCTAAGACCACACTTCCTTACTCACGAGAAGGATCTTGTTCATGCCTCAAATGCAAAGGATGAACTAAAAAGGAAAAGGGAGGAAGATAACTCCCAGAGTTCTAAGAAAAAGGGTAAGAAAGAGTCCAACAAGAAACCTGTATGGAAGACCTGCAAGAAGCGCCATCTAGGGAAGTGCAGGTTCGAATAAAATCCCAATCGCAGCCTAGGGCTTGTGGGATCTGCAAATCAAGAGGGCATAGAACGTTGGATTGCAAGGTCATGAAGAATGCAGTCTGTTTCGGCTGTGGTGAGAAAGGCCACATCAAGACTACATGCCCTACATCTGTCAAGGAAAGTGCGGCTAAGGATGGAAAGCCTAAGAATGAAAGCGCTTAAACTCTCCTAAAGAGTGCCAGAGGTAGTTCATATCAATAATGACATCAAGTACATTCTTTAACATTTATTGGACTATAAATGCTAAGAGTTCTGTTTTGATTCAGATACCAATAAATCCTTCATAAATTTGAAGTATAGCAAACTTTCAAGATCTTCCACAAGAACCCTAGATATAAAGCGTAAGGTAAAACTTACAGACGAAAATCATAGGAACCATTTCTTCTGTTCCTGTCAGAAATCTTCAGTCGTAAAATTTTAGAGTACCCTCTCTCCAGATGAAGTACGCCAATATATGTTAGTTGATATCTCTTTGATTTCTATCAATTGCAAATACCAGACTGTATGATGAAAGTGCCATATGAGGATTGGTGTATCTTAATATGTCCCATAGATTGCTTCCATGCCTGATCAGTATGGAGGTTTAATGCATGGAACCACTGAGATATCCCAATGGTCATATTGTCCTAAAGTCAGCTAATGGTATTCAAAGAAGATATCCCGAAGGGAAATGTCCAAATAAGTGTCATTGAATAAGGTATCCATGGATTTGTAAAGCAAATGTGTCACTTATTTGACACAGGCAATGATAAATGAACCAGAGCCTGAGATTTGGAAAATCTCTGTAATCTCCTTGTGTTTTGATTGTCTTCTCCAAAGAAGTACCCTGTTTACCTCCGAAGACTAGTAGGGTTGAGAATAATACCTTGCATAAAGTTGCATCTATTGGAAAGTCCCATATAGGGTAGTACCAACAAGATGGAATGACTAAGGGTCAACCAGGAAAGCTTTTAGAAGGGGATTTCATAAAAAGCCTAAATCATAATTCTAAAGGTTCGGTATTATTAATTAAGAAAACGGTTCATTCTCCTTATGCATTGTTTACCGCAACCCTATTTAGGCAACTGTTAAGAATCGCCTTCAGCTGCCCAGGATCGTCGATTTGTTCGACTAACTGTAAGGATTAGCTATTCCTTAAGATTGGTTTTAAGCTATAGTTGGAAAGATTATCCCACCTTAAATAAGCTCTCCTGTAACTAATAGTTAGCATGTAAGCATCAAGGCTGCTCCTTTGGAGACTTTGTATAGATGGGATGTTAGACATCTATTGTTGGATAGAAGTTTGGTAACTCCGAATTAGTAGGACCTGAAAAATTTCTTGGGACAACGAATAAGATCATACGAATTTGTAATCGTCTGGAAGTTGCCAATAATCGGCGGAAAATTAAGGATTGATGAAAGTCGCAACCCTCTTAAGTCCTTAATAAGGAATAAGGTTCAATTGAAGGTATCACCCTAAGAAGGGTGTGCTGAATTTTTTTAAGTTATCGGGCTAGTTAAGTTCTGATATATAGAATCATTCAAGGAATCGAATATATCAAGATTGGTAACCTGTAAGCTAAAACTTACCTGTGGAGCTTGATGGAAATCAATGTGTCCCACACTAGTGATTTAAGGATATGTTTCGCCGATAAGACCAGAAGCATTATCACATAATGATATGCAGACTAATGAAAAGTTTATGGGTTGATGAGAAACCTGTATAGATTAAGGATCGACAGGTTAAGAAGCTCCGAAAGAGAGTATGTACCTATTGTATAGGTCAACTGAGATGCCCTTAGAGGCCCAAATATGCTATGGAGGTTAAGTCTATGATACACCAGAAAGTACTTCCATTACTTTAGCAAATCTCGAAGTCGAGATTTCTTTTAAGGGGGTGAGGATGTAACACCTCGTAAAATCACGTCCAATGATGTATTTACACGTATAATAAACCCTAATAAAGTCAAACGTTGAATTTGAGGGACTAATTTTGTGAAAAATCAAAAACTTTGATTATAGAAGGACTGGAAATGTTAACATGCTTATTATAAGCCTCTGAATAACATTACATGGTAATCATATTCACAAATGGGCCACTTGTTGATCGATAATAGCTGTTTGCATAATTAATTGAAAGTTTGCGCGTCGAAGGGTTAAAAGCGTCAACATGTTAATTCTTACCTCTGATTGACCTTTTAACAAACCGAGAGCTTCATGATAATTGATTATACTCCCGAAAATGCCAAATATTGGCCATTAAGGGCTTTTATGCCTATAAGTGAAGTTACGCGCAACTTTGCAAGTTAGAGGGACTAAAAGTGTCAATATGTTTAATTATACCTTTGAATGACCTTTTTACGAACCCGAAGCACCGTGATGTTTAATAATAATCTCAGGAATGCCTAATATGGATTAGATAAGGCTTCGATGCTATTAAACGATGATATGCGCAAGTTTGCGCATTAGAGGGACCAAAAGCGTCAACTTTTGAATCTACGCCATTTGATGACCATTTAAGCGAGTGAGAGCATAGTAAACACATGCTTGGGAATACCCATTATGGGCCATGGAAGGCTTGGATATCATTAAACAACATTTCGCGCTACTTTGTGCGATTAAATGACTAATTGCATCGAACTTCAAAAGTATACCAATTCGTATGGTATCGAACCTTCCGGAATATGATCATAAGTTAAACATGCCCTAAATATCCTTTACATAGCTTAGAAATAGGCTTAGAGGTTGTTGGGGCATATTTGTGACAACAGCTTAGATTTGGTCTTTGGATATCTTGTAATTAGTAATACGATAAACAGTTAGCGGGTTTAGCTTTGTAATAGTTAATTAAGAGTGATTGGGCCAAACCAAACCCACATAGGGGGATAGTTTGTGAAATGGGCCTTGCCCATGGACTAGCCCATATGCAAAGCTTTGTCCTATATAAACAAAGCTTAGCATTAGGGTTTAGGTTAATCTTCTAATCACCTTAATCATCTTGGAGAGAATTCGTGAAAGAGAAAGGCTTGGACGAATTGGGATCTTGATTGATTCTAATCGTTTGAAGATAATCAATAAAGATCGGGTTTATAGTGATTTTTGTTTCTACACGTTTTCTGTGAAATTTGATCTAGGGGATTCCGCACTCTAGGTTAGATCGACGATTCTGTTACGATCCATACGGCACACGGGACCTGCAATTGGGATCAGAGCATTTGCTCTTGTGTACGGTTCAAAACTGATTACAGATTCAAGGTTTTATTCGTTTGAAGTTTTTCGGATTTTGTGTGAAGAACAGTGAAGAACATCGAAGAATAGTAAAAATTTTGAGTGTTTGATTCGTTTTGGTTATTGATCTGACTTGTTTGCTTGTTTTTAGGAGTTTCAGTTGGAAAGTTATCAATCAGAAGATTCTACGGTGTAAAAAGTGCTGATTTTTCGGGATTTATTATTAGAAGATTGCTGGTCTCGACTAGAATTAGTGGTCTCGACTGGAGGTCTCGACTAGTCCCTTCTTCACTCGAAACAAGTGGTCTCGACTGGGTACTGTTCACTTGAAACCAGAGGTCTCGACTCGAAATAGTAGTCTCGAGTTGTGCGTATTTGGCTCGAAACGGAGGTCTCGACTCGAAACAGTGGTCTCAAGTTGTGCGTATTTGACTCAAAACAGTAGTCTCGACTGGACTGTGTGATCCCGACTGGACTGAGTGGTTGCGAGTTTGAAAGTGGTGGAATTTTTCTAGACAATCGTAAGAAAAATTTCACTGTTTTGTGTTTAGAAACTTATCCGTAACGCATCTGGACAAACCGTTTGGACCGTTGGACTCGTTGGATTTTTAGGACAAAAAAAAAAAAAAAACTCTGGAAAATCCTGAAAAAGGTATTCAACATTATATATCATTGGAATCGTATTTTCGAGAGGAATCTAACGATATAATTTGGTAAAAACAGTTTTTCGAATAATTTAGTACGGTTTAACAGTCTGCAACGTTAAAATGTCGAACATGTCAAGTTTAAATGAGCTTTTGAAAATGGAGCATGAAGTTGGCACTACCAACAAACCGCCTAAGATGATGAAGGTGGAAAACTATTTGACATGGAAGGATCGTTTTCAATCCTTCATTGAATATTAGGACGCGCGCATGTGGATATGTATTGAAGATGGGTACACAAACCCAACACATGACTTTGAGGGCAGACCACGTAGAACAGCCTATGTGAACATGGAAGAGGCTGATAAAAAGATGTATGAGGATGAAAAGAGAGCCTTGGCTGCAATCAAAATGTCCTTACCTGATAGCATCAAGCATACCTTCAAGAAGTACACAAATTTAAAGGATATGTGGGATGCATTAGAGAAAAGATACGTGGGAAATGCAGATGTCAAGAAGACCAAAGTTGATCTACTGAAGAAGCAGTTCGCTGTTTTCAAATACATGAAACATGAGTCACTTGAAGACATCATCACTCGATACTATCATCTGATGTCAGAAATGGAAAATTATGAGATAGAGTGCTATACTGACATAGAAAAGAATGACAAGCTGCTCGACGCCTTACCTACTAAATGGGATATCTACACTCTCATGATCAAGGGAGAAGCAGATTTTGAGACTAAAGAGCTTGAAGAAGTGGTAGGAAAGCTGAGAGCTTATGAGCTCAGTATGAAGAAGAAAGACACTGGATATGATCAGGTTCAAGATCCAGCGATTTACAATGGGCTTACATCTTCTTCATCTCACAACGCTTCTAGCGACTCTGCTACTGCGTTTCTTTCATGTGAAAATGAGCAGGTAACAGTAAATGAGGATGGTGATGTATGTTTTGTAGCCGCTTCAGGAGGATCAACAGGAGCCAAGAGAACATCAACTTCTAAGAAAAGTAGTAGTGCTAAGTCGATGCCTATGAGTGTGAAGTCTGCTGAAGAACATCTTGCTCTACTTGCCTCATTCGTTGCTTCTTATGAGAACTACATTCAGGGGAAGATATCTGATCCTGCGACTTTAGATGAAGATTATGATCAGATTGACCCTGATGATCTAGAAGAGATGGATTTGCAATGGCAAATGGCCATGATCTCCAAACGAGTGAAAAGATTTATGAACCGGATATTTAGAAAGTTTGTGGGGAAAAGCGTTGGTTTCGACAAGACCAAAGTGAGATGCTTTAACTGTCAAAGTTATGGGCATTTCGCTAGGGAATGTCAAAAACAAAAGTAGGATACTTTGAGTCAGAGTTCAAACAATAGGAATGCATCAAACAACTCTAACTCAAGAGCGTTGATCTCTACAGCAAGAGCAGGTTCATATGACTGGAGTGTTCACTTAGAAAATAATGAGAATGTCACTCAAGCATTTATGGCAGAGATTACTCCCGTTGATGATGGTGAAGCTACAGTAGATGATGCTGAAGTTAAGAATGAAAGTGAAGCTGAGGTAGAGAAGGGTGATCAGACAACAGATGCTGAAGAGAAAAAGTTAGAGTCTGAGCATGAAATGGAAGCTGAAGAGAAAGATGAAATTATCAAACGAATGAAAGCTCAAATTGCTGCTCTCATGGTCAACTCAGACAAATCAACAGGAGAGGTAAGTAACTCTGCTACTTCTGTTTGTTTAAAATGTCGTGAACTACAGGGTGAGGTTGACAGGTTGTCAACACAAAACCAAAGTCTGGTAAACGAGATGTCTAACATAAAAGAATCAATTTTTTTTTTGCTAAAAGAAACGAATCTTCATACTTGAAGAAGATAAAAGGTTATGAAAGTAAAATTGAAGCTTTAACCTGCAAATTAAACGAAAAACTTCAAGTCATAGAATTAGCTCATGAGATTATGGGTGAGAAAACAAAAGAGATTTCTAAAAAATGCAAAGAGTTGTCAGATGCACAACTTAAAATTGTTGAACTTGAAAAGAAATTAGGTCAATTCAGGGACTCTACTTTTGTTATGAAACACATGATGGGCGGGTTGAAGAAAAGTAATGACAAGACTAGTGTGGGCTTCCAGGGCTTTAATGAAGTCCCACCTCATCTTAGTCATGACTATTCTTTCCTACCTGATGAAGATGAGTTTACAGACTTTCTGTCAACACCACCAAGTAGTTTCACATCCAGTCAAGGTGATGTGTCTGAGAGTGATGATGCTAAGAAGGATGATAACAGCAAACCTGTTTTGAAAAAGAAAACTTCACTGCCTAAGAATAAAATTCAAACTTTTGTTAAAAAGGTAAATTTTGTTCAAGGAGGTGACATGAAAAACGAAACAGCTGTTATCGAAAATGAATCAAATGTAGAGTTCGCTAAAAACAAAAACAAAGAAAAATCTGAAACTAAGCAAACTGAACCAATTCCTTCTAAGGCATCATCATCAAAACAAGGATCTAGTTCAAAGGCTTCAGATAAGAAGTCTTCGAAAAAGAGATCGTGCTTCAAGTGTCACACCAAGGGACATGTAGCTAGCTGCTGTCCTACCAAAAAGACTGAAGCACAAGTGAGTGAGAAACAAAGAGGGAAATCACCTGAAAAGAAAGGTGATAATGAGGAGAAAGTCTCAAATTCTCCAAAGAAATCTACTCCTAAGCAACCAGGGGGTGTTGCAGATGGTGTAGATAAGGCTGAGAAAGGAACTCCACAAGTTCCTCGTTTTCAAAGAAATCAACCAAGATTTCAGCCTGAGTCTACATCAGGCAGATATGAGAGACCTAGAAGCAGTTCACCAAGAATGAACAATCATAATACAAATAATTTCAGGAGTCAAGGTCAATATTAAAATCGATACCAAAATAATGGTGGTCGAACCTTTTATAACAATGGCTTTAGAAATTACAACAATCAAGGTTCTTGGAATCAAATTCAAAATTTTCAAAGGTCACATAGTCCAAACACAAATAGGTACCCTTAGGACCAGAGACCTTATGGAAATCAAACAACATTTCCATCAACAGGTCCAAAATCCAAGACTCCTGGTAGGAGTAATGGATACTGGATGGATGTTCAAGTAGTTGGTAAATTTGGACGACCCAAGACCATTAAGGCTTGGGTCCCCCAATCTAACTAATCTTTTGGTTGGTGTGTGCAGGAGCTGCTAAGGAGGATTATCAACTGATGGTATGTTGATAGTGGCTGTTCCAGGCACATGACGGGGAATGCAAGGTTGTTTTCTGAATTTGAAGAATATGATGGTAGGCATGTAAATTTTGCTGGTGCTAAAGGTGGAAGGATTACTGGACGAGGAAAAGCGACGAATGGGAAGATAACATTGGACAAAGTGAACTATGTTGAGCAGCTTAAACACAATCTCATGAGCGTGTCACAAGTCTGCGACAAGGGTCACTCGGTCCATTTTACTAAGTCTGAAGCATTGGTGTTGAAACCGGGTTTGGTTATTCCGGACGAATGGATAGTGATGCATGCACCAAGAAAAATGATACTTATGTCATGGACATGGGTGCCAAGGATCCGACTGCTGCTGTGGCGTGTTTGCTATCCAAAGCATCTGAAGCTGAATCGATGTTGTGGCAAAGACGCATGGCCCATATTCACTATCGAAAAATGAATTACCTTGTTAAAAATGAGCTAGTGAAAGGGGTTCAAATGCAGAGGTTTCAAGTGGAAGATAAATGTCTTCCCTGTCAAAAGGGAAAGCAACACAAGAAACCTCATAAATCTAAAACAGTAAATTCCATAGATGCCCCTTATGAATTACTTCACATGGATTTATTCGGTCCAGTGAACGTGAGGAGCATAGGTGGAAAGTACTACTGTCTGGTTGTCACTGATGATTACTCACGATATTCATGGGTTTTCTTTTTAGGTACAAAAGATGAGACAGCGGAGATGCTGATAGATCTTTTTACAAAACTGGAAAACATCCATGATGCAAGGATCAAGAGGATAAGGAGTGACAATGGCACGGAGTTCGAGAATCGAATTCTGGATCTCTACTGTCTTCGGAAGGGAATTGAACATCAATATTCCGCTCCTTATACACCTCAACAGAATGGAGTCACTGAGAGGAAAAACAGGACGTTGATTGAAGCCGCTAGGACGATGCTTTCAGATTCAAAGCTACCAGTTCTTTTCTGGGGAGAAGCTGTGAATGCAGCTTGCTACGTCCTGAACAAAGTTTTGACTGTTAAACGTTTTAACAAAACTTTTCATGAGTTAATGTTTAACAAAAAGCCAAACTTGGAAGGCTTTGAACCATTTGGATTACCCTGCACCATTGTGCGAAATAAAGATAAAACAAAATTCGGTGAGGTGGCTGACGATGGCTACTTTCTAGGTTATGTGCCTGGCACATCGAATAAAAGGGTTTTTAATTTGAAAACTGGTAAAATTGAGGTTTGTTTTTAATGTAGAAATTACTACCTACAAACCTCAACAATCAACGAGTGGTGCAGCTATATTATATGATTATGAAAGCGTTTTTAAATCATTTAATATTTCTGAGTTTTCCAATGCAGATGATTCTCAGCTGATTCAGACAATAATTAGTGAAGATGATGAAGGCGAGTTCATGCCTAGATCAAATGTTGATATGACAGATGCTCCAGAAACTTCCAAAGGTGCTGCTGATCTTGATTCAAGCGATAGTGACTCTGAACTCATTCAGGGGGAGGATTTCATTAATCCATTTGCAGATCAGAACATTCAAGGGGAGGTTGGATCAAAACTGGGTGACAATCTAGAAGTCGATGCTGTTGCTACTACACGAGCAAATAGAGATCATCCAGTTAACATGATACTTGGGGATCCTACTGCTGGTGTTCAGACGAGAAGAAGCATAGCAGCGAATTCTGGTTTATTTGTTTCGATTGAGAAGACTGGGATTGTTAACGAATGCTTGTATAGTTGCTTTATTTCCCAATAGGAGCCGAAGAACATTCATATGGCTCTTAAAGACAATTCATGGGTTGAAGCTATGCAAGAAGAATTGGCCCAGTTTGCTAAGTTGAAGGTTTGGGAGTTAGTGGACCTTCCTAAAGGTGAAAGAGAGATTGGCACTAAATGGGTATTTAGGTGCAAGAAGGATGAGAGAGGAATTGTCACACGCAACAAGGCTCGATTGGTGGTTAAAGGTTTCAATCAGCAAGAAGGAATAGATTACAATGAGGTGTTTGCACCAGTGGCAAGGTTGGAGGCAATTCGTTTGTTTCTGGCTTTCGTTTCTTTCAAGGGCTTTAAAGTTTTCCAACTAGACGTGAAGAGCGCATTTCTTTACGGGAAAGTCCAAGAAGTGTTGTATGTCTCACAACCAGATGGGTTCGTTGATCCAGACTATCTAGATCGGGTTTACAAACTTGATAAGGCTTTGTATGGATTACATCAAGCTCCCAGGGCGTGGTACGAGACACTGTCTACACATCTGATCAAAAATGGTTTTGAAAGAGGTCAGATTGACAGTACACTGTTCATCAAGAGGAAGAAGGAAGATTTTCTGCTGGTACAAGTATACGTTGATGACATCATCTTTGGGTCATCTGATGAGAACATGTGTAAAGAGTTTGAGAAGGTGATGAAGAGCAAGTTCGAAATGAGCGCTATGGGTGAGCTGTCCTACTTTCTGGGATTACAAGTTGAACAGAAGGAGGATGGGATGTTTATTCATCAAACGAAGTATGTGTATGACATTTTGGATCGGTTCAAAATGAATGATTGCTCTACTTTCAACACACCCATTTGTGAAAATCACAATCTTGGCCCAGATCATGGAAGCACTGAAGATGTAGATCCTACTCAATACAGGGCGATGATTGGTTCTCTAATGTACTTGACTGCTTCAAGACCTGACATCATGTTTGCCGTATGCTTGTGTGCCCGATATCAGGAAAATCCAAAAGAGTCACACATGAAAGCAGTGAAGCGTATTATTCGTTACTTGAAGGGGAAACCTAAACTTGGGTTGTGGTATCCAGCTGATAGTGATTTCAGGTTCGTTGCTTACACTGACTCAGACTTTGGAGGATGCAAATCAAACAGAAAGTCTACAACAGCTGGTTGTCAGTTCTTAGGAGGCAGGATCGTGTCTTGGCAATGCAAGAAGCAATCCTGTGTGTCTACATCTACGTGTGAAGCTAAATATATTGCTGCGGGTAGCTGTTGCTCTCAGGTTCTCTGGATTCAACAGCAGATGCGTGATTACGGTTTGGATTTCACTCGTACTCCTATTATGATAGATAATAATGCCACTATTTCAATCACAAACAATCCCGTAAAGCACAGTAGAACTAAACACATTGACATACGTCATCACTTTATACGGGATTGTGCTGAAAAGCGTCTAATTGAATTACATCGAGTCGACACACTAGATAACCTTGCTGACCTTTACACTAAAGCTTTTGATCGAGCCCGCTTTGAACACTTAGTCGAACTCAACGGGATGAGGAATCCTGAATAACTGGTTTTTCATAAGAATTTTGTAAATAGTTTACTGCTTTCTTAAAAATCAAAAATACAAAAACACTGAAAAAATAAAAACATAAAAAAATAGAAAATAAAAAATGAGTTATCACTGTGTGAAAAAGAAGAGATGATAGTACTTCAGCAAGTTAGACTGTCACACTGAAATTGAATTGAAATTGATTAAGTGTGATAGCAGCTTCATCATATGATGTACCAGTACGCAAAAAGCATGAAATAATCAACTTACCAAAGTGATATAAACATAAATGCACTGAGTATGAGTGGGGAACACATCAGTGGTGTATGGTTTAATGACCTTAAATCTTGCGTTGATAGATTACCAAAATCTGAAGTTTTGGGTCTTTATACTGTTATTTCATCTGGGGATATCCGGGTTGTCCTTCTGCTGCATCCAGATACATGTTGACCTAGACACAACCAGGATATCTTAAAAGAGCTAAAAATGCCAAAACCCTGAAAATGAAGAAGCTCTCATAAAGAGTCATTCAAAAATGCAAAATGCATAAATCGTACCAAAAATGGTATTTGTCTTAGCCCTCGTTAGATATTTTGGTCTCTTTGCTGTACGGAAGTACTGACCTGTTCACCAATTATCTAAACGTTGAAAAACAAAATGGATTCAGTATACTCACCTACTATGATGAATCTTTGTGCATACCTTGATCGCGGGGGTATATCCTGAAGTGGGACACACTAATATATCAGAATTAATATTACCTTAACGTATCATACGGTAATGGTACTTGAAATGTTCATGCATTTTGTTTAGGTTGACAAACATACTGGTAATCATCTTGAACTGCTTTTCACGCAAAATTACATAAATAATTAACTAATGGTGTGAAACAGTTTGATTGTGCTGATATGATCTTCTTACCGGTGATTCTCACAAAAATAGAGTGTTTATTGCTTTCGTATTTATTTGCTTTCAGAAAATACAAAAATATAAAAATAGTGTCTTTTTCTGTTAAAATTCTTAATGTACGGAAAACTGTTATTCTTGGAGAAGTTGTTACCAATAGGGGGAGACGATGTTTGTTAGGGGTCATTTTCTTAACATATATATCCTGACCAATATCCTGCCTTTGTTTGGTTATTTGTAATCAGGATGCTGGAAGAAGATATTGCTGACATCTTGGGCGATATCCTAAAGCTTATTGAATTAACCACGTGCAGATTAAGGGCAAAGGCTTGCTAACGGTCACAAGGACTTCTTCTCCTCAAGACTCGGACGAATTTGTTGAGAAAGAGACGTTGAGCCCGAAAGACCAGGTCTGCAACGTTCCAAGAAGGAATATTCGGTGAATCCCGCGAGTTTAGGGTAGTTAGTTATCTTATCTTTACTATAAATAGATGAGGTCGGATCAACTTAGAACACATCATTTCACACTTACACTCTCGAACACAATCACTCTCTAGCTGATAGCAAACACTACACTTGTATTTCATTTCCGTTGTAACACTTAGTCGATCCGTACCACATCCTGCACTGTATCCTGACTTTTGAAGCAATTGAAGAACAAGGCAGCTGCGATTGTCAGCTCCCGAGGTTTTATGCCGGCGATCTAGATTGATCAAGGGCTTTCCTCGTACATCTCGTGTCACTTCCTTTACTTTTTGCTCATTAATTGCTCATTGTTTGATCATCGATACAGCTCAATATCCCGAGCCGTATCCTTAAACTGTTTTTGCAAGTAATCTAATTAGCACATTTTTGACATTTACTTCTAGCACACTACCTCACTAAACTAATTTGATCACTTAATTACTTCGGTAATTTTTGACCAAAACAATTTGGCGCCCACCGTGGGGCAAGTGGTGCTCTCTTTACTAAATTTTTTTGTTAAATCGCTAATCGGTTTTTTATTTTCAAAACTTTTTGCTACATTGTCCACAATGGCCTCACGATCAAACATGAGTTCCTCTACTATGTCTGCTATGACTTCTGCTACTACCGGTTCGGTGCTTCCACCACCTCCTCCAAGGATGCCAGCCTCTACACAATCTCAAGATGTTATCCCAACTAGGAGTGTCCAGGGATCTGCTCCCGTTTTAGCTTCTAATGATGAAATTTTAACCTTATTTGGAAGTGTGCAGGAACAAATGAGGCAGCAACAGGAAACGAACCAAATGCTTTTGAGGGAGATACAACTCCTGAAGGCTGGATCGAGCAGATCTGCGGAGGACAATGTCACTCCGTTACACCCCAGAGCGTTGAACTTTAGCTCAGCTGTTTATACCGAGGATAATAGGGGGAATATCGTGCCCAGTCTTCCTCAGAATCATACTCCTGAAATACCCTCCTCGATTAGGATGTCAACCATGAGGAGCTCAGGATATGCTTCAGGATATGGGCAAAATCCTCCGACTGGTAACGTGTCTAATAATAATAATACTCATACTACTAACAGTGGTGGAACATTGCAGGATACAGGTGTAACATCAGCACTTACCAGGGAACTTCAGAAGTTGAAAGACATGATATCTAGTGTACCGGGGGTGGTCCAACCGATCCCGGAAGTATCTCAAGATAGCCACAAGATATCTCGTTTCGCGTACCCTATATGTGATGCTGAGATCCCAAAGAGATTCCAGACTCCCAACATGAAGCTTTATGATGGGACTACGGATCCTGAGGAACATATTACTCAGTATAGGGAAAGAATGGAGATTAACCCTATTCCTCCGGAGCTCAAGGAAGCGTGCTTGTGCAAGGGATTTGGTTCTACTCTAACGGGATCAGCCTTAAAATGGCTGTTGAACGTTCCTCCTCACTCAATCACTTCATTTGCTCATTTGGTTAATTTATTTAACAGTCAATTTTCTTGTAGTCGGAGTTTTGAGAAACTAACCAGTGATCTTTACAGGATAACTCAAGGGCCTCAAGAATCCTTGAGGGATTATGTGAACAAATTTAGTCGAGAATCCTTGGATATCCCACATCTTGATGTTGCAACAGCTGTGCAAGCTTTTAAGATGGGATTACAAAAGGATTCTCAGTTTTATCAGGATCTTGTAATGAATCCCTGCAGGAATCTCGATGAAGCTCGTAACAGGGCCTTGAGATATATCCGTCTTGAAGATGACAAGAAGATGCAAGAAAGGATGAACTCGTCCAACACTTATGAATCGACTAATAGGAAGTCAGAATCCTCATTTAAGTCATACCGGCCTAAGCCATATGGTAGAAATGAAAACAAGAGAGTGAATGCCGTCGAAGATGAGGATCCTGAAGAGTATCCTGAGTTGTCTGAATATTGCTTTTCTGTTAATATTCCTGAATTAATGTATGCTATGCAGGGCCTAGGAGACAAGGCTAGATGGCCTCGAAAGAATCAACAAAAGGCTGACTGGAAAGATAAGTCGAAATGGTGTGCTTTCCATGAAGATTTCGGACATATGACTGAGGATTGCATTGCTTTAAGGAAAGAAATAAGCTATCTTCTAAGCAAGGGATATCTGAAAGATCTCTTAGGAAAGAAGAAGAATAAGGGTCAGGATACTGACAAGGATCCTGAACGAGCAGTGTCACCTCCCTCGGATGCCAAGATAATCAACTTCATTTCGGGAGGATCCGACATTTGTGGGACCTCGTATTCGGCAGCAAAGAGACATGTAAAGGAAGCTAAGGCCGAAAGGGGAGACAAACCTGTCAGGATGACGACCCTCACAACTGACAAAGTGATCACTTTTGATGCTGATGACAGGGATACTGTCCAGGATCCTCACCATGATGCTCTGGTAATAACGTTATATGTGGCTAACCATTTTGTACGCAGGATATTGGTTGATAATGGCAGCTCCGTCAACATAATCCAACTAGAGACACTTAAAAGGATGAATGTATCTCCAATGGATATTACTTCGAAGTCCACCGTGCTTGTTGGGTTCAGTGGAGAGGCCAGAAACACGGTGGGATAGATAAAGTTGCCGGTATACGTTGAAGGAGTCAACTCGATACAACGTTTCTGTGTGATGGACTCTCTATCCTGCTATAACATTATACTGGGAAGACCATGGATTCACGATATGAAGGCCGTGCCGTCAACATATCACCAATGCATCAAGATACCTACCCCTTGGGGAGTTGTTAAAGTTGATAGCGATCAGCAGGAGGCGAAAGAATGCTACTCCTCCTCGATGAAATCCTCAGCCAGAACTAGTGCAGCGTAGCAATTAAAGACGCGGGCCCAGGATATCGTGGAGAATCCGGAGCAGGATGTGAAGAAAGTTATCCTGGACCAGGATAACCCCGATATATCGGTGCTCGTAGGGACCAATATCCCTCAGGATATTGAGGAACAATTAATTAACTTTTTGAAATGCAGGATGTCTACGTTTGCATGGAAGCATGAGGATATGACAGGCATATCCAAAGATATCATCACTCACAAGCTTGGAATTGACAAGTCGTTCAAGCCTGTGCAACAAAAAAGAAGGAAGTTTGCTCCTGAGCGGAACACGATTATCCAAGAAGAAGTTGAGAGATTATTAAAGTCAAGAATGATCAGAGAGGTTAAGTTCCCAAGGTGGCTTGCAAACGTGGTTGTAGTACAGAAGAAGAATGGGAAATGGAGAGTTTGTGTAGACTACACAGACTTGAACAAAGCTTGTCCTAAAGACCCATTTCCTCTCCCCCATATTGACGCAATGGTAGATGCTACTGCTGGGCATGAAATGCTGACTTTCATGGACGCATCCTCAGGATTTCAACAGATACAAATGGAGCCTTCTGACCAGGAGGATACCGCCTTCATGACGCCAACAGGTATTTATTGTTATACAGCTATGCCTTTTGGTTTGAAAAATGCAGGTGCAACATACCAAAGATTGGTAAACATGATGTTTAAAGACAAACTGGGGGACACCATGGAGGTGTACATTGACGATATGGTGGTAAAATCGAAGAAAGCTAAGGATCACCTCCAGGATATTAAAGGAGCATTTGATATCCTGGATCAATACAATATGAAGCTGAATCCTGCTAAGTGCCATTTCGGAGTGGGGGCAGGAAAGTTTCTTGGGTATGTGGTGACGAAAAGGGGGATAGAGGGAAGCCCGGAGCAGATTAAAGCTATCCTGGATATAAAATCACCCTCGAATATGAAGGATGTACAAAGATTAACAGGCCGAGTAGCAGCTCTAAACAGATTTATCTCAAGTTCCTCGGAGAAATGCAAAGACTTCTATGATATCCTAAAGAAGAACAAAAGATTCGAATGGGGGGAAAAGCATGAAGCAGCCCTACAGGATTTGAAACGGTATCTCTCAACCGCACCTCTATTGATGAAGCCGGAAAATGGTGAACCACTATCCCTGTACCTTGCTGTATCAGGGAATGCTGTAAGTGCCGTTCTTATAAAAGACCATGAAGGTCAGCAGTATCCTGTTTATTATGTTAGTAAAAGTTTGTTAGATGCTGAAACTAGGTATTCTCATTTAGAAAAATTGATACTAGCATTAATTATGGCATCAACGAAACTTAGGCATTATTTCGAGACACATAGGATTCATGTTAAAACAAACTATCCTATTAAAAATGTGCTTAGGAAACCAGAGATGTCAGGCAGGATGGCCAAGTGGTCAGTAAAGTTGAGTGCTTATGATTTAGTATATGAACCTAGGAATGCCATAAAGTCTCAGGCTTTAGCTGACTTTGTGGCTGACTTTAGTAGTGACATTCAGGATGAGGTAGATCTAGAAGTTCAACAGCTAGGAGAATCCTCAGGATCCTGGACATTATATACTGATGGTGCATCTAATGTAAGAGGAGTAGGATTAGGAATACTACTAAAATCGCCACAGGGGGACATATTACCCCAGGCTATTAGGTGTGAATTTCCTGCTACTAATAATGAAGCAGAGTATGAGGCTTTAATTGCAGGATTAGAGTTGGCTAAGAGCATGAGTATCAAAAACTTGCAAGTATATGTTGACTCTCTGTTAATTACTAACCATTTTAATGGATCATATGCAGTTAAGGGAGAGAAATTAATCGAATATCTCGATATTCTCAGAAAATTAGCAGGATATTTCGATGTTTTTATACTTAAGCAGGTACCAAGGGAAGATAATGCTGAAGCAGACGCCTTAGCAAATTTGGGATCGTCGGTCAGGATACCTGAAGGGACACAAATACCAATAGTACATGTCTTATATCCTGCAACGAATCCTCGGGATAAAGAAGTAGCTGGTATTCAGGATCCTGGGGCGGAATATCCTGAAGAGGATCCTAGAACCTGGACGGCTCCAATCATGAAATATCTCAAAGAAGGACACATTCCTGGAAATGAAAATCCTAAGGCATTTAGGATGAAGGTATCACGGTTCACTATTATAGATAATATTTTATACAAGAAATCTCTTGCAGGACCATATTTAAGGTGCTTGGAGGATCATGAAGCTAAAGAAGTACTTCAAGATATACATGAAGGGGACTGTGGTAATCATACTGGGGGCAGATCATTATTCTCGAAAGTATTGAGGACATGATACTTTTGGCCAACAATGAGGAAAGATGCTACAGAATATGCTCGAAGATGTGATGCATGTCAAAGGCATAGTAACATACTGCATCAACCAGCTGAACCACTATATCCTGTAATTTCCCCTTGGCCATTCATGAAGTGGGGGATGGATATAGTAGGAAAGTTACCGAAAGCTCCGGGAGGAAAAGTCTTTATGCTAGCAATGACGGATTACTTCTCTAAGTGGGTTGAAGCTGAAGCATTTGTTCAAGTAAGAGACCAAGAAGTAGTATCCTTTATCAAGAGAAATATCCTGACCAGATTCGGAGTACCAGCTGAGATAATCTGTGACAATGGCTCTCAGTTCATAAGTAAGAGGACTACTGACTTTTGCAAGAGTTGGGGAATCAAAATGATCACATCAACTCCGGTACATCCTCAAGCAAATGGACAAGCAGAATCCTCTAACAAGATAATTGTCAACAACTTAAAGAAAAGGCTTGGAGCCAAAAAGGGAAGATGGGCAGAAGAATTACCCTTTGTTTTATGGGCTGATAGGACAACGATAAAGAATGCAACAGGTCAAACCCCATTTTCGTTGGTGTTTGGAGCAGAAGCAGTGATTCCAACGGAGATGACAATACCTACTGCAAGATCTATCTTAAGTGATCCTGAGAAGAATCCTGAGGCCTTGAGTCAAGATTTAGACACTATAGATGAAAAGAGAGATGCAGCAAGGCTAAGGATGGCAGCATATCAACAGAGAATATCCAGGGCATACAATAAGAATATTAGAACCAGAAGATTTAAGGTTGGAGATTGGGTATTAAGAAAGGCTTTCCAAAATACAACTAATCCTGCCGATGGCAAGTTAGCTCCAAAATGGGAAGGGCCATATGAAGTTGAATCAGAAGCAGGGAAAGGAGCATATAGACTCAAGAATATGGAGGGAGATATGCTACCGAGATCTTGGAATGCTATACACCTTAAGCTCTATTTCAAGTGAGTCTAGAATTTAATTTCTAACTCAAGATGGTATGAATTCTTACTTCTTTTTAATATATTTTTATATTATTAATTCTTTTGAACCCAATACTGACTTAAGCATCGGAGGGGTGTTAGCCAAGCTAACACCCACCTTAGTTTACATTTGTTTTGCAAGATATGTTCCAGGATATAGCTCCAGAATATGCACTCAGGATAACTCAGAAGATTAGAGGATTGGCCCCCTCTCTCACGTTTAAGGGATACTGATCCCTTCACAGGTTTAAAGGTATTCACCTTTCTTCCGAATTGGGTTTAAACACCCCGCCTGGAGCGCAAGTTATTCAGGGATAGTTCAAGGTGGCGGGACCAGTCCATGTAAAAGTGGCTGACAATTTCGTTACCATTGGCTATATCCTGAATCCTAACGGTATATGAGGATTGATCACCCTCTCTCACGAAAGGGTATTTTCATACTCTCTAAGGTTTAAAGGTTTTCACCTTTCTAAGTCTTGGAGTTTATACACTCCCGCCTGTAGCGCATGAAAAATTGGGATTTTCCCCAGGATACAAAGGATTTATCTCCGGTACATCCTTGGGTTATACCCTCGGAACGAGAAAAATTGCTTATGCAATGCAAACTGACATTAAATAGATTTCTAAGATACTTGAAGACATTGTACACAGGGGACATCCCTGCCAAGATGGTGGTGTAAGACTAAAAGAATGAAGTTTGCGACTAATGCATTAAGTACCTTGCACTGGGGACATCTTCATTGGAAGAGTTGCAAAGGGATTGAAGTTCGGTAATAGGTTTATATCCTATGTCTGGTATGGTCTTTCCTTTGCAAGTCTCATTTAAATTTTTAGTAACATCATGTTAAATATCTTGACACATATCCTCAAAGTCCTTTTAAGGATATTTGGCTGGGATGTTTGAAACTAGTATTGGTTTGGAATTTTGATCATCATCAAAACTTGGTTTTGAAGAGATAAGCTATTTTTTAGAAAACTTTTTATAAAGATAAAGGAATGTCTGGAAGATCTATTTAATAAAAGGCTTTTGCAGTATGTTTCTGAGCATACCAATCAGGATATTTTGTAAAATAACAGTATGAAATTTTTACAAAAATAAGACTCATACTAAACAATGCGAGGTAACAGAAAATAAGTCAAAAGATAGTTATATTATTAACAAGTCAAAAGTTGTGCTTTTGGTTTCACCTTAAACTAAGGCCCATCCGCCAAAAGCACAATTAGTTTTTACCATATTTGTGTAACGGTTGCAGGATCTGTCTCAAAACAGGACCCGTTCACCTACAACCGTTACTGTGTTCAAAACAAGTTATACTAACTGATGACCAAGGGCTTCGTCCTAAAACCTAGGACCCATCCACCTTTGGTCATCACATTGTTCCAGTGCAGGAAAAGTAAATTGTTCAAGGACAGGAAAAGTAAATTGTTTATGCAACCACAACCATGAAATTAAAAAGTGGGCTCCGGCCTTGGCACGTATATCCATCATCGCCCACTCTGCTGCCTAAGGGGCAGCACCTCCTTGAACAGCAACCTCCTTGCCAGCATTCACCCCAGCATCACCCTCAGGATTCTTCTCAGCACCATCATCAGCATTGGCCACCTCCTCTGCCGTCTTAGAAGGCTCTTCACCAGTATGTTTTGCAGGACGAGCAACGGGATGACCTCCAAGGCCCTGTAGTTTCTCCTCCCAAGCCTTTACATTCCAGGAAGGGCATTCAAAGCCCAGGTCCATGGCTTCATAAGCCATCTTTATCCTGGCTTGGAGAAGAGAGACAACCACCGAAGTTTTTAGGCTATCCCGGTATGAGCTCATGTTCTGCTGATATTGGAGAAGAGCGGCGTCCAGCTTGGCTTGAGCATCCTCATTAGCTTTGTGAAGGGCGGCTTGATGTTCTTAAGTCATTGCCTTGTATTTGTCCTCATAGTGCTGGGATTTGGCAGCTGCGATGGTCCCTTGATCAGCTATGGTGGCTTGAGCTTTCTCCAACTGAATCTGCAACATCTTGTTAAGACCGGTAGCATCTTCGTATAAATGCATGAGGCGATCCAGACCCTATAGATAAAGACACAGGTATTAATATAAGCAGGATAAAGACTAACATACTTGTGCAGGATATTGGAAAGAAAGTTCTACCTGTTTGAGAAATGAGGTGGCGTCATTGAACCCATGATTCTCAAGAGAGAATGTTTCAGAAACAGCTGGGGAGTCAGTCTCCTTTCTCTTCCGGGAACTGGATGCCCTGGTCCTGGATGCCGGAGGGCCTTTGGGAGCAGAAACAGCTTTCGAGGAGGTAGGCTTTGGTGTAGCAGACGACTTTGGCTTGGATTCTTGTTTGGCGGGTTCAAGGCTGGAATAGCAATCCAGTTCATCGAGTTCGAAAGCATCAAGGTTGACAACTGGTGCTACATAAGGGGAGATACTCTCAAAACTCATCATATTTTTGAAAATAATTAACATATGAAAATGTGCTTACCAGACATTTCTGAATTTGATTTTTGATGAGGATCTGTGAGAGACAGGGAAAAACTTCTTTCGCTGGCAGGAAGACGGTAGATGTCCTTGATCTTGGATTCGGATTCCGCGCTAGGAGGCACTAAATCTCTGAAATTCGCTGCATAGAAACATCAGAATATAAGTCCGGGATACAGTTTGAGAATATGATTGGGGATATTCCTAAAACCCTAAATCCTACCCTTGGTTAACCATTTAACCGGTAGATCGAAACCCTTATCGATGGAGTCTCTTTTGACGAAAAAGAATTTTCGTCGCCATCGATCCTCGTTCTTGGTGACTTTAAGGATCAAAGGACTCTTGATGGAGAATAGAAGATAACGGTGGTTGCCGTGGGATCTTAATCGGTATGCTACGGGAAGGTCTTCAACAAGAAGGTTGGGGTAATGACGAGATTTGATTTGATCCAACACTATCAAGATTCGCCAGACCATTGGCATAACTTGGGCATAACTAAGACCGGTGAGGTCGAAAAAACTGGAGATAAAGGGTGAAAATGGATACCGGAGTCCAAGGGAGAAAGGATAAGCGAAAAAACAAACCCACTCATCGGATGATGCATCCGATCGGGCTTCCTTGTCAAACGGGCGAAAGACCGTTCCGGCGGGAAAGGCACCGGAGTTTTGGAGAGCAGCAATATCAGCATTATTGAAACAGCAAATCTCCTTCGCTGGATCAGTGATAAGGTTTTGACTTATCAGGGTTGAGGCAGACCGGACCGAGCGGGATTTCGTTCGTGGTGCCATTGAGCAAATCATGAAAAATTAAAGAGAGAAAATTAGAAGAGAAGTTACCTGATGCTTGCTTGAAGATAAGGATGACCGAGACAAGGAGTCCCTTGGTTAATATAGGATGAGTATAAGGGGGTAAAAAGTAAATAATGTCTTGGAAATAGCACTGCTGTCATTTCAGGAGTCTACTCATATTAATTGCCTTAAATTATGAAGTAAAGTTTTGAAATATATCCGTTGGATTGGTATCCCAACTGATATATTTGGGGACAATTGTTAGGGGTCATTTTCTTAACATATATATCCTGACCAATATCCTGCCTTTGTTTGGTTATTTGTAATCAGGATGCTGGAAGAAGATATTGCTGACATCTTGGGCGATATCCTGAAGCTTATTGAATTAACCACGTGCAGATTAAGGGCAAAGGCTTGCTAACGGTCACAAGGACTTCTTCTCCTCAAGACTCGGACGAATTTGTTGAGAAAGAGACGTTGAGCCCGAAAGACAAGGTCTGCAACGTTCCAAGAAGGAATATTCGGTGAATCCCGCGAGTTTAGGGTAGTTAGTTATCTTATCTTTACTATAAATAGATGAGGTCGGATCAACTTAGAACACATCATTTCACACTTACACTCTCGAACACAATCACTCTCTAGCTGATAGCAAACACTACACTTGTATTTCATTTCCGTTGTAACACTTAGTCGATCCGTACCACATCCTGCACTGTATCCTGACTTTTGAAGCAATTGAAGAACAAGGCAGCTGCGATTGTCAGCTCCCGAGGTTTTATGCCGGCGATCTAGATTGATCAAGGGCTTTCCTCGTACATCTCGTGTCACTTCCTTTACTTTTTGCTCATTAATTGCTCATTGTTTGATCATCGATACAGCTCAATATCCCGAGCCGTATCCTTAAACTGTTTTTGCAAGTAATCTAATTAGCACATTTTTGACATTTACTTCTAGCACACTACCTCACTAAACTAATTTGATCACTTAATTACTTCGGTAATTTTTGACCAAAACAATGTTAGAATGTGAGTTCAAAATTTTTAAATCTTACAGGTTATAAGGTGTTTGTTTAAAAATTTGTGCGTGTTGGTGCTGAAAGGAAAAGTGCTTAATCTGTCATACAGTTTAACTAATCTCTTGAATAATAATAATTTGTTTAACTTATGTTGAAAAATTCTTATGGTTTCTCGAGATGTTTGGTTTATAGTATACAGATTGAAGCAGTGTGTTGCTGAGAATTTGCTGTGAAGACAAAGTTGTTGTGAAGATGAGAGTTTGATTGGGTGCATGGTAGAACCTCCTTTCTACATTGCAGACAAAGTTGAAGAGTTTGAAGAGTGCTATTCAAATATTGAACTGGAGTTTACTCAAGCGCTAATGTTTTGAAGATTTGGTGATTGGATGCATCAGCTTAGGGGGAGTCTGTTGCTGACAGAAGCTGTTAAAGCTGAAGCTATCCAAAGACCAAAAGACTGCGAGATTCTGAAGACTGAAGTTACCTTTGCGAGCTATTGTCAAGGGGGAGTTTGTTGGTGCATATTTGTGACAACACCTTAGATTTGGTCTTTGGATATCTTGTAATTAGTAATACGATAAACAGTTAGCGGGTTTAGCTTTGTAATAGTTAATTAAGAGTGATTGGGCGAAACCAAACCCACATAGGGGGATGGTTTGCGAAATGGGCCTTGCCCATGGACTAGCCCATATGCAAAGCTTTGTCCTATATAAACAAAGCTTAGCATTAGGGTTTAGGTTAATCTTCTAATCACCTTAATCATCTTGGAGAGAATTCGTGAAAGAGAAAGGCTTGGACGAATTGGGATCTTGATTGATTGTAATCGTTTGAAGATAATCAATAAAGATCGGGTTTATAGTGATTTCTGTTTCAACACGTTTTCTGTGAAATCTGATCTTGGGGATTCCGCACTCTAGGTTAGATCGACGATTCTGTTACGATCCATACGGCACACGGGACCTACAGAGGTTTTTGGTGCGCAAAAATAAACTTAAATGATCAATAGGGACTAAAAGCGTCAAAAAGTGCATAAGTTTGCATTTTCGCGCATATCTTACGTTCTGAATATATCCGGACATCCAAAAATTTATGCAACCATTAAAATATTTTATTTTAGTGATTGCCATGATAAAATTCCATTCGTCGCGTAATTTGGATCGATTTTCACGTCCGTTCGTGTTTCGTCGTAATTAGCCGAACAACGTGACCGTACGGCCAAACGAACCGACATCCAACATATTTTTGAGCATGTTTTATGTTCCCTATGTTTAGGCATCATTTTAGAGCCTTGAAAATGGCTTAACGGGCCTTAAATGTGTCAAAAAGTGGCATTTAACAAGTGCAGGGGATAAAAATGTAAATTCTGGAAGTTTGTTGCTGATCTGAACTAGTAGGCGGGCCGCTTAAGACTGGGGACTCAGCCTACGCGGGGCGCGAGGGCCCCCAGACCTGCTGAAAACCAGTTTTCCATTTACCACAGCTGGTTTCCGGTGTTGCACTTGTTTTCTTCATTACTATGAGCTTGTTTTAAACACCCATAGTATTGAAAAACAGTGGATAATACTTGTACGGACCAGATTGAAGCTCGTTTATCGAGGAACGATCTTAACGGTCATGAAAAATCTATAAATACCTTCCCCACTTGCATTGCAACTCACATTTTCTTTCAAATCTGCTTGCTCTCTGATTCTAAGAGGATCTTGAACTTTTGGAGAACCTCCTTCAGTCCATTGGACCATCCGTAAGTGTCCTTTCGTGACTAGTTAATCTTATTTGGCTTAAAAAGCCGAAAAGTCAAGCGTTCGCAATAAACACTTTGACTTTTAAACGGTCAAGCCATTGTTCGCAACGAACATGGCTATGTGATCGTAATTAGGTAGGTATTAAACCCTCAAAAAGGGCACCTCCTAATTACCACGTTTGCTTAGTAATTGTCGGGTCAAAGTAATTAGAATAAAAGTCAAACGAGTCATTTTTAAATGAAATTCATAACTAATGATGTAAGGGAAATAAAATCAGTTTTGTCACTTTAATAACTTGGTAAATATTAATTGAACATGTCTAGGCAAGTTCAACCCGACAATTCCGAGTTTAGGCTCGGTTCGGAACCGAAAGTCGCAAAATTTGACTTTTGCTTTGACTTTCAGTTCTGACCCGGTTTAGATTAGTTTAGATATGCCTTAGGATTCCTTTAGGACCATATTATATGTTAGTATAACCCTTTGAGGTTATACAACATGGTTCCATAGAAATCCTGGTTCAATGCATGTTTTCGTTAAATGCTTAAAAGTTGACCATTATGCCCTTTTGTTATTAAAACTAGATTTTTGAAAATGTGAGAGGACAGAAACCTTTATTACTTACATGTCCTAAAGATTTGACATCAGTTTGAGGTCTAAATTAGGAGATATGCTCGATATCGTAAATTGAAGCCTTTTTATTAATTAAACGGCATTTTTGGCTTAAAATCTATTTAGACCCAAATTTTGACACCAAACCTTTTACCCACTGATGTAATATAATATTTAGGGATTTTTGAAGATTTTTGTTGAATTTTAAACTGATCATAACATAGGGTTCTTGCATTGTTTCGGTAATTGAAGGTTATGCCCTTTTTACTAATACAAATGAGTTTTACACATCCTTTACATATCAAACCTTTTTCTACTGACTTTATATATTAAATATATTATTTTAAATAGTAAAGGCTGTTCAAAATCTCAGATTTACTTATTTAACCCGAATACCGTCAAATACCGACTTCTATGCGATTTAGGCGCATAGTATGGTTAAAAAACCATATTTGGCACCTAAAGCTTGTTACCTACTGATGTTATGAATCAATTTTTATAATTTTAACACTAAATAAAAGTTTTAAACTCAGATTTCCAAAATTAACCCTTAAAGCATATGTTGAATGACCAAAATGCCCCTACGGTGCATAGTTTGGCCATAAATGATAAATTTCACATATGTGAGATATCTTACTGATATAACTTGATAAAGTAAATATATTTACTGATTATTTTAGATCAGAACCTCAGATAACTATTTAACCTCTTTTATAACCTTTAAAATGACCAAAATACCCCTACGAGGCTCAAAATTGGTTTTAAATTCGTTTTGGGCATAATGGAAGGTATTCTACTGATATCACAACATATTTAAGGCATATTAACTTGTGAAACATGTTCATGACTCTTTTGGTTACCCATTATGCATTTTACGCGTTCGATACGGTTTATGTAACTAGTTTACATGAATTAACCGAAAAGGGTCAAACCTTATCATTTTCACTTCAAAATTCAGAATGTGTTTAGTTTACCCATATTATACAAGTCTACATACTTGTCGGGTCTAAATCACATCACTACTAGAAAATCTGAAATTTCTTACACCAGTTTTCCTAGGAAATGCGTCACAAAACTGGTTTTTCTACGCATTTATGACAAACACCTGATGTAGGAAAACAGCTCGTAGGAAACCCGATTTCAACGCATTTCCTACGCAACTTCCTACACATTTTCTACAAAACTAATACGTCACAAATTGCTACGAATCTCCTACAATATATTTAATTATTATCTTTTAGGATTTATTTTTTTGGCTACACATTTCTGACAAACAAAAAAAAACAAATTTTAATACTACATTATTTGTGACCCACTTCCTATAAATAAATTAGAAGTTTTGTTACAAATTTCCTAGGAAACTGAGTATTTTTTTTGACCCACTTCCTACAAATAAATTAGAAGTGTTGTTACAAATTTCCGAGGAAACTGAGTATTTTTTGTGACCCAATTCCGACAAATAAATAAGAAGTGTTGCTACAAATTTCCTAGGAAACTGAGTATTTTTTGTGACACAATTCTGACAAATAAAAAATAAGTGTTGTTACAAATTTCTGAGGAAATTGAGTATTGTTTGTAATGGTTTTTCGACGAAATTGAGTATGTTTTGTGACAAATATAATATTCCAAACTGCCCAGAAAATTATTGAAATATATATATATACTTATACATATATTAAATTTGCACCAAAACCAACATCATAATTTATATAAATTTTATATAAATGAAGCCAAAACCCAAACAAATTCAATAAACCTCGCTAAATACATTATAACATACATATTTTACAAATAGAAACTATACTAACATGTATTGTGTTGTATTTGTACTAAAATAAAATGAATGTTGAGAGGTACATATAGCCATTCCAAAGGCATCATCACTTGCTGGCCCAGAATCTGCTCCTCAGTTCACTACAAAAATAAACACAGAGTCACTAAAAAGCACAAGCCAAAACATTTGAAATTCCATCTAAATCTTTACATAAAATGAATATATACTGTAATTAAGAGAATGTTATCCCTCTAAACAAAGCACAGCTTAATTAATACACACACCATTTTCCCTTTAAAGATGAAATAACCATAAGAAGTGCACTCGAAAGGGAGCTTCTTGTGAACAAAAATGGGACAGTGAAATCAAAGTTTGTTTACCTTGCACCTCTTGAACTTCCTTTCTCCACCTTCTAAATCTATGAAAGATGAATTTTGCCCATCAACACCATCCTCCAGAGGTAAAGATTTGATATCCTCGCTAAAACCATCAGCTATACCAGACGGCCTGCGTACAAAATCACTTCTAATCAAACCAACCCAACCCCACCGTTGCAACCAGTACCAAATGCCCCATTACCCAACTTTGTTAACAAGAATACCTTTGTTTGGACCCATTACCAACCCTGTTTAAATAAAACATCATCTCGCGCATGCCATGAGGCTTCTGTTGCCGCTGCTTCCGTTTAAATAAAACATCATCTCGCGCAAGAGGATGCCCCTGAATAGGAAGTGCCGCCGCCTGTGGGGGTTCTGTTACCACTGCTGCCGTCCGCCGCCACCAGATGATGGTGGTCGGTCGTGCCTCCTCCTCTTTCATTGTTCTTTCTCACTCTCCCATCGGTCTTCCTCTCCGGATCTCTCTCTCCAGATCTCTTTCTCTCTCTAAACAGTCGTGGGTGTGTGTATAAGGTGGTACAAGGAAGGGGGTGGGGTTGTGTGTGGTTGGCTTGCCGGAATCCCACCGGCACCGCCATGCCGTCGCTGGAATCCGGTTGCCGGAGTAGAAGGAGAGATACAGAGTGCAGGTGGAAGGGGGCTAGGGTTTGCAAAAATGGAGGTGAAGGAGATTAAGATGCTTATATAGTTAGGTTATAGGTGGGTTGGGCCCAAGGCCCATCATCGCGTATCCGATCTGTTTGTGAGGCCCAATCGTTATTCAAAAGCCCGTTTTCGCACCCGAACTCCGCAAAGTGACGTATAACATAATTTTAGTATTAAAACACCTAAACTAGGGTTGGTAGTTGACGTTTGACACGTTTGTTTATCGGTTGCGTTAAAATGGTGTAAATCACTACGGTCGTCGTGTCTATCCGTTTGTCGATCCAATTTCGACTGCGGGTGTTAAAATTAGATCACGAAGCTAAGTATACATACATACATACACACATACATACGTACGTACAGGGCTGTCCAAACTGCTCGACGATCGCTCGAAAAATGCCCGAAAAATGCTCGTTCGATTCCCGCTCAGTTTGTAAATGAGCCGCTCGGCTCGGTTCCATTTGAAAACGAGCCAAGCATGAGCAAAGGTTAGTATTTCGTTCGATTCAAATTTAATCCGAGCACAAGCATCACTTTTGTGCTCAGTTTTGCAAATTCAATCAGATCGGATCGGTTGTAATTCAATCCGAGCACGAGCAAACCCTCCCTCTTTCTAATATTTTGTATTTATAAAAGAACAATGTGCAACGAATATGTAGGAGACCCGGGTCGAACCCGCGACCTCTTTTACGCGCACACCCAGTGCACTGTAATTTATATAACAAGGAATTTACGTACATTTAATATTTAAAATAAGAATAATTATATAGGTTGTTTCTTACACATTTCTGACAGATCCTTAAATGTCGTAAGAAATGCGTCACAACTTGCAATGGATTTAAGCATTTTGTCATAAATGTGTAGGAAATTGTATTCATAGATGGATTGTTTCCTACGCCTTTGTGACAATTATATTTAAAAATAAGCATTTTGTCATAAATGTATAGGAATATGTTTATTTTATAATTATTATATACTAGTTTTATTAATACTTAACCTTTTGTAGATTATTTGTAACAGATATGTGACGCACTGTCAATTAATTAGGGTTTTATTATTTTTTGTCAGAAACTTGTCACAACTTGTGACGGATTTCTGACAGAATATAAATTTTATCATAAATGCGTAGGAAATGGCTACCAGCTTCCTACAAATTTCTGACGAATGATTTTTACATTTCGTCTTTCTAAAGTCCAACATCGTTTTTTTCAATCAATCTTTGGTGCAACATTATTATACATGATATACTTTTGTTTTACAAAGTTATACCTATTATACTTACAGATACCTACCAATCCATCTTCCGTTTTAAAAAGTTATATCTATTATCCTACACGTATATGTATATGCACTTCCGAACCCATTACACAAAATATAATTTTGCAATCTGTATAAGTACATATATATATTTAGTGGCAATTTGTATAAGTACATATATATTTAGTGGTTTATATACACTGTGATACATACTCATATACATACACATAAACATATACGCACAATACACCCATACACATCCATACGTATATACATGCATATACATAGAAATCAATCACATGCCATTGAAAAAGACTAAAGATGTTGAGGTCCTGAATCGAGAAACTAATATAAAACCGTAACATCCTTCTAAAAGTCCTTAACCTTAATCCTACGTCTCCTCGAACTCTTATCCTCCACCATGTCCTCATAAAGGTGTATGTTTACCAAATCCTGCCTAATCCGCTACTCCCAAGTCAATTTTGGCCTGCATATATATATAAATACACACACAGATACATTACATACATACATACATACATACATACATGTATACAAATGCACACTTAATAACAAATATAATCACATCAACATACACATATAGATACAAACATGCATATACGTACACATACATACATACATACATACCGACATACACAATTACACATATACATACTCACATTATACTCATATCCATACGTCCATATTTACGTACATTTAATATTTAAAATAAGAATAATTATATAGGTTTTTTCTTACACATTTGTGACAAATCCTTAAATGTCGTAAGAAATGTGTCACAACTTGCAATTGATTTAAGCATTTTGTCATAAATGCGTAGGAAATTGTATTCATACATGGATTGTTTCCTACGCCTTTGTGACAATTATATTTAAAAATAACCATTTTGTCATAAATGTATAGGAGTATGTTTATTTTATAATTATTATATACTAGTTTTATTATTATTTAACCTTTTGTAGATTATTTGTGACAGATCTGTGACGTAACTGTCAATTAATTACGATTTTCTTATTTTTTGTCAGAAACTTGTCACAAGTTGTGACGGAATTCCGACGGATGGTTTAAGTTAATTAAAAAAATAAATATTTCATCATAAATGTGTAGGAAACGATATTATTTTCCCTTATTTTTTTGGCTTATATAAATATTTATTTGCTAAAAGATAATAATTAACTTTTTGTAGATTATTACCTACAGATTTATGACGCAACTGTCAATTAATTAGGGTTTTCTTATTTTTCGTCATAAATGTGTAGGAAACGATATCATTTTCCCTTATTTTTTTTGTTTTGTAGGTTATTTCCGATAGATTTGTTACGCAACTGTCAATTAATTAGGGTTTTCTTATTTTTCATCATGGATGCATCGAAAATTTGTAACAAAATCTTGAACTTTTTTTTTGTAGGAAATTCGTCATAAAAGTCTAGTAATCTGTGACGAAAAAAATTGTGTAGGAAATTATCCCTTTTTCTAGTAGTGCATTCTAATCCGGTCCTCGCTTAATCATGCGTTTTGAACCATAAACATTTCCTTAAAACTAACCGGTCTAAGTTACAACTTAAATAAGACCCGTTAGGAATCTAATAGGTTAATAAAACCTTCGTTCCAGATTGAGAGCCCCAGTAGAGGTACTTGTGCTTGCTGATTTGAATATACGGCTGAGAATAAAATTTCATTTTAGCTCAGGTAAATACTTTTAACTTATTTTCCCTATACGGGCTTGGGATACGGTATTATAATAATACCACTTGGTCGGGTATTGAATGTTTAATCGATTAGTAGTTAAATTGTTGAGGTAACCCGTTTTAATCTGTCTTGTTTGAAATAAAGCCTTTGGGGGTTAATGACCATGTCCCGGATATCCTTGGCATCATTATTAAGAAAATGGCCACGTCTTAAGGACGGGGTGTAGGCATACACCTGACAGTTGCGTAAGAAAAATGGTATCTCACTCTCTTGTAGGCCTATACTTGTGGTGTGCCTGTTAATATTGACTCGGTTTCTACATCGGGCCCTGAATGTATAACGAACATGTAAATCTGTATACAAGATTATTTTTATATAATTGTCCCAAGTTATAAAAGGATATTTGTGCCTTGTGCATTTAAATCAATTTTTATAAATGTTTTCAAAAGAGTCAGTTAATTGTATTTACCAGTGTAAACTGACGTATTTTCCAAAAAGATTAAGTGACAGGTACTGTACGTAATTGGCTGGGAGCTCAGGGCGTTAATAGGGAATCTTGCAAGTTCTAGACGTCTAAAGTCTGTTGAACAGTGTTTACCCTTCTGTTTTAAGATCCGCCTGTGGATCCATCCTACAATCCGTTTGTAATATTGATGTTACTTTTGAATCGGTTTGTAATATATTCACTTTAGACTTCCGCTGTGCATTGAACTGTGATTATTTGACTATGATGATATCAACTACGTCACGATACTCCCAACCGGGCCCACCGGTAATATGTGGAAATATCGAGGTGTGACAGGTCTGCCACGTGTCTGACATGTAGCCTAAAGCTTATCCGGAGAACTTTCAAGTTGTCGCGCTCCGCGTAAGCTTTACTTAAGTCTTACGCGACCCTCGACAGAACAATAAAATTGAATTTCTTGATTTTTCATAAGGATTAGGGTTTTAGGGGTCCGGGTTTCTACTTACGGAGCGTTTTAGGACAATTTCGTGCAGGTCCTTACATTCTCCCCACCTTATTTAAAATCTCGTCCTCGTGATTTACTAGAACAAGTAAGGATATTTTCGCTTCATTTCCGATTCCAGTTCCCATGTATACTCTGGTCCTCTTTTTGAATCCCATTTTACTTTGACTAGCACCAGTCTCTTGTGCTTGAGGAATTTGACCTTTCTGTCTTCTATTTGAAGCGGTTTTTCCACAAATTTCAACTTTTCATTTACCTCTATATCTTGAAGAGGTACTACCAGGGATTCGTCAGATAAACATTTCTTGAGATTGGATACATGAAATACGTCATGTACCCCAGCTAGCTCTTCTGGTAGTTGTAAGCGATAGGAAACTGGTCCTATCCGCTGGATTACTGGGAATGGTCCTATGTACCTTGGACTTAGGTTTCCCTTCTTACCGAACCGAACTACCCCTTTCCAAGGAGAAATTTTCAAGAGTACTTTGTCTCCAACTTGAAATTCTAATGGCTTACGTCGATTGTCTGCATAACTCTTCTGGCGATCTCGAGCCGTCTTTAATCTTTCCTTGATCTGAGTTATCTTGTCGGTGGTTTCCTGTACAATTTCGGGGGCTGATAATTGGCTTTCTCCTATTTCTGCCTAGCAAACTGGAGTTCTACAATTTCGTCCATACAGTGCTTCAAATGGGGCAGCCTCGATGCTTGCATGATAACTATTGTTATAGGAGAATTCGATTAAAGGTAGGTGGTCATCCCAGTTTCCACCAAAGTCGATGACACATGTTCTGAGCATGTCTTCAAGGGTTTGGATCGTCCTTTCAATTTGTCCATCAGTTTGGGGATGGTATGCAGTACTTAAATTTAATCGTGTCCCCATTGTTTCTTGGAAACTCGTCCAGAAATGTGAAGTGAAATGACTATCTCTATCTGATACAATGGAGAGTGGAACTCCATGTAAGGATACTACCTCGTCTACGTACAACTTAGCCAATCTTTCCATGCTAAAGGTTTCCTTCATTGGCAAGAAATGAGCTGATTTGGTTAATCGATCTACAATCACCCAGATTGCATCGTTACCTTTCCTGGTCTTGGGTAACTTAGTAACAAAGTCCACTGTTATTAGTTCCCATTTCCATACGGGTATTTCTAATTGTTGGAGTAACCCTGAAGGTTTATGGTGCTCTGCCTTAACTTGTGAACAAGTTAAACACTTAGAAACATACCTAGCTATGTCCTTTTTCATTCCTATCCACCAGAAGTTATTTCTTAAATCTTGGTGCATCTTATTATTACCAGGGTGCATTGTATATCTAAATTTATGGGCTTCCTCTAAAATCTTATCTCTTAAATTTCCTTGCCTAGGTACCCAAATTCTGTCCTTATGAAATCTCCAAATCCCATCACTCCCTTGCTCCAATTCTTTTATCCGTCCTTTCATTCCTTCAGCATCGTCCTTGATTGATGTTTCCTGAACGTTTTTCAGTTGTTCCATTAAATCTAATTGGGGATTTAATCTAAGAACACGAACTCGCCGTTGCTTTTCATGATACTTACGACTTAGGGCATCTGCTACTACATTCGCTTTCCCTTCGTGATATTGAATATCACAGTCGTAGTCACTTAGAATTTCCATCCATCTTCTTTGCCTCATGTTTAATTATTTTTGCCCAAATATGTACCTTAAACTCTTATGATCTGTATAGACCGTAAACTTACTTCCGTACAGATAATGCCTCCAAATCTTAAGGGCAAAAATTATTGCTCCTAACTCTAAGTCATGGGTTGTATAGTTTTCCTCATGCTTTTTCAATTGCCTTGAGGCATACGCAATTACCTTTTTGCGTTGCATCAGCACACATCCCAATCCTAGCTTAGAAGCGTTATAGTAAACTTCAAAATCTTATGTCCCTTGTGGTAAGGCAAGAATTGGGGCGTTTGTTAATCTTTTCTTTAAAATCTTAAAGGCCTCTTCTTGCTTGGGTCCCCATTCAAACTTAACTGTTTTACAGGTTAACTTAGTTAATGGAACAACAATCTTAGAGAAGTCTCTTATGAAGCGCCTGTAATATCCAGCTAATCCTAGGAAACTTCTAACTTTGGTGGTTGATTGAGGGACCTTCCAATTTGTGATTGCTTCTATCTTGGAGGGATCTACGTGAATACCTTTGTGATTCACCATGTGTCCTAAGAATTGCACCTCCTGTAGCCAAAATTCACACTTCGAGAATTTGGCATAAAGCTTTTCTTTTCTTAACAAAGTTAAGAGTGCATGTAGGTGTTTACAATGTTCGTCCTGACTTTTGGAATAAATAAGTATATCGTCGACGAAGACAATTACGAATTTATCCAATATGGTTTACAGATACTATTCATCATGTCCATAAATGCTGCTGAAGCAATTGTTAATCCGAATGGCATGACTGTAAACTCGTAGTGACCATACCTAGTCCTGAAAGCAGTTTTACGTATGTCTTCTTCTTGTATCTTCAGCTGATGGTATCCGGAGCGCAAGTCTATCTTGGAGAAGTATCTAGCTCCCTGAAGTTGATCGAAAAGATCATCAATCGTAGGTAATGGGTATCGATTCTTAATTGTTACCTTATTCAGTTCCCTATAATCGATACACATTCGCATTGAACCATCTTTCTTTTTCACAAACAACACAGGTGCTCCCCAAGGGGATGAACTGGGTTGTATGAATCCTTTGCTTAATAATTCATCTAATTGCTTTTTCAGTTCTAACATTTCTATGGGTGCTAATCGATAATGTGCCTTAGCTATTGGTGTAGTTCCAGGAATTAGATGAATTCTAAATTCTACTTCCCTATCGGGTGGTATCCCAGGTAGTTCTTCGGGGAATACATCTGGGTATTCTAACACTACTGGGATTTCCTTAAGTTCCTTACCTTTAGTGTTAATGATTACCGAAATCATATACAATATTCCTTATTTTCGTTCATAACTAGCAACTTTCATTACTGAAATGAACTTCATTGGCTTACGTGGCTTATCTCCTCTAACCGCAATTATTTCTCCTGCGGGTGCATGAATTTCTATGGAATTCTTATAACAGAGGATTCGAGCATGGTTGGCTACTAACCAATCCATTCCTAATACGACATCAAATCCAGCTAAATTCATAGGTAGCAGGTTTGCAGAAAATTTATGGCCTGAGAGTTCTATCTTTCCTTTTTGCAGAACCTTATCTATGTTAACAGAATTTCCATCGGCCGTTTCTACCGTATAAATCTGCTTAAGTTTGGTTAAAGTGTGCTTAAGAGCTTGGCAGAATGAAGTATTTATAAAACTTTGGTTTGCACCAGAGTCAAATAATACTTTTTCATAAATGTCATGTACCAGAAACGTACCGGCTATCACATCGGGAATCAGATCTGCTTCTTGCGTTGTGAGCTGGAAGGCTCTTGCATTCTTCTTATTAGTTCTTTCGGCAGGTTTGGCCTTGTTATCAACTGACTTGACCAGTTTAGGGGATTCTGGTCTGAAATGCCCTGTTTCTCCGTAATTGAAGCAAATCATGGATTTCTTCCTGCAATTCTCCTCTTGGTGGCCCGGTCTCTTGCAGAAATTGCAATTTTCCTTACATTTTCCAAAATGTTTCTTTTTGCAATTCCCGCAAAATGGCAGTATGGAAGGTTGCCCAGTTCCCTTTCTTTTGAAATTACTATTATTACCCACACGGAATCCTTGGGTAATCTTTTGGGCCAATTCCTTTTTCCTGTTTTCTTCTCTTGTACGTACCAGCCCGTCGGTTAAGGTATTAGCCAATTCAACCGCATCGTCAATTGTGCGGGGTCTCGTAGCTTTGACGATATCACGAATCTCACTAATTAAACCCCAAATATAGCGAGAAATAAGTACCGGTTCTGGCGAAGCAAGAGTTGGTACAATTCTGGCATATTCGAAGAATTTCGAAGTATACCCTTGACAGTCAACATCCACCATCCGGTGGTTCAGGAACCTATTTTTCATTTGTTCCTTTTCATAGTCGGGACAAAATTTCCTCTCCACCAATTGCTTAAATTCCTCCCAACTCATGGCATAAGCCATGTCACTACCCTTGGCTTGCAACACCGTATTCCACCATTCTAATGCCTCTTCCTTGAAGAGGTGAGATGCATACATAACCTTGTCTTCCTCAACGCATTTACTTATTTTAATTACTGCTTCGGTCTTTTCCAACCAACGCAGTGCGGCAATTGCTCCTTCATTGCCTGCAAATTCGATTGGCTTACAGGCAAGAAATTCTTTATAAGTGAAACCAGGTGTGGCAACTTTCATTTTCTTATGTACTGGGGCTTGAATCACATTATTATCATTATTGCCGCCTCCATTTACGCTATTACTGAAATTATCATCCCGAGTGCATTTGTTGTGGTTGGCTTGTGAAGGTTCAACGGGGTTCTTAACAGCGGCAACGATTGCCGGGATAGCATTGGCTATTCCTTGGGCAATGATATTTTCTATATCTTGCCTATTAAGAAAATGATCCTCATTATTTTGTTCAGATTGGTTAACTTCGTTTGCTGGTTGATTTTATGTGTTTTCCATCTGAATCATTAACAATATATATTACTGTCACAGAATAGATAGCAACCAAACACAATAAAGCAATCATAACACATAATCACATCAAGACATATAGCCAAAACCGTCGACCTTGCGACATTCATATATATTTATAATATTATGCATCGATACAAACCATCTATTTTACAAAAAGTTTTATTTTTTACTTATTATTATACATTATTATTATTATATTATTCTTATTATTATTATTATTATTATATATTTTTTTTCTACATATTAGTATTACACAAACATTCCTCCACCACAGTTAGCTGGCTTCTCAGAAACGACGTTCCATCTCGTCGTATTTCCATGTGATCCTTTCCCCCATGTCCCTAATCCGATTTCTCGCGTCCACCAGTTCCTCTCCGTAGTGGTGTAATTCAGCAACGTTTTCTGCGCTCATAGGTGAAAATGGTGCAGGTTCAGGATCAAACTGGGGAAAATAAACATTAGGGTTATTCATGGAATTCTGAAAATGCTAGTCGCTCGTCCACCATTCCTCTAGCTGGCCTGTAACAGGTTGTGGGTTAACAATAAGGTCTGGGATAGCAGGTTCCAAATTAATTGGAAGTTCAGATTGGGCAGGGAAATTGAAAAGGTTTTCATCGGTAGGTCCAATGAGGTCACAGTTTGCAAGTTTGCGGTCAAGTTCTTCCCAAGGTGGCATCTCCTGGGCGTGAACCGAGCTTTCCCCTATCTCCTTTCCCTTTCCTTTGTCTTTTGGGTCCTCCGTCTTTTTCACCTTTTGGGTAGGTGGCTTCTTCCTTCGGCCGCATTTCCAGTCGAGGATTCTTCTCCTCTTTTTATGCTTAGGTTTCTCCTGGGGCTGGGCCTGGAACACTGGTGGCTCCTCAATATCCGCTTGGTAGCCGGATTGAGTTCCTGTGGTATCCATATCGGTGGTATGGATCGTAAAGTTTTGGGGTGCCTTTGACAGTTCATTCATGCTGTTAGCACACATGAAGAAACACACAAAATTCTCCTATATATTAATTCTCCAACGTTTTGAACAGTAAAACAGGGTTAGTTTTGGTATTTCACCAACACCCATCTTCATCCTCACTTGACAAAAAAGAACGTCTGCCATCTCCTTTGAATAAGGAAGAGAGACTGGTAAACGGTAAAGAGAGAGAGAGAGAGTTAGATGCCGGCCACCAATCCTTACGGTGGATTCATGGTGGCGCACCGGCGGTGGTTCTATCCCCATGGTCCAGGTGGTGTACGAGGTCGACCGTAGGTGGCGGCGGACACTAGAGCTAGGGTTCCGGCCGGTTACCATATCCCACAGTCGATCTGGCTTCAAGACGATGTCCCCAGCGACGTGCCACCCTGGTTACGCACTTCGTCGACGGCATAGATTAGAAGACGTCGGGAATGGCGGTGTGCTCGGTTAACCCAAATGACGAAAACAGAGGATGGTTGTGGTGTTTGTTGCAGTAGACAACCACCGTTCCCATTCCTTCTTCCGGTTTCTCATGACCGGAATCTGCCGGTTTTCAATCCAAACACCCAGCCCCATCGCCGTTCTAGGTTTCCAAATCGTCCATGTTCCTACTCTCCAGCAATTAGTGATCGCAGTTCCTTTGAGTTTTCAGCTTCGCTTCACCAATTAGGGCTTCAATTTCAGTGGTCTTCACTTCGATCTCAGGTATGTATGATGCTTTTCGTCTAAGATTTGGGCCCCAACAGGCACGTTTCATCAAATTAGGGCTCCAATTTTACTGTTCTTCACTTCGATCACAGGTACACTTGAGATTAGGGCTCCAACATCTTCGCTTAAGCAATTAGGGTTCTGGTTATATATAACATTTTAAGTAGACTCTTATGTACAGTATACAAAGAATCCTTTCTTTGACACTTAATTACCTAGGTACCATTTCTTTATTTCTTATCTATTTTTGCATCACCATAAAGTGAATCCAAATGGTGTTGAATGGGAATGGTGGCTGTGAGGGTGGCCTTTTTTGGTTTTTGAGCGAAATCAGGTTTTTCTACCTATCTTTTCTTTCAAAACAATCCTGGATCAAGTCGATTCAACAGGCTATGGTTTAGGTTCATGTTTATGCCGAGCTATCATATTTAAGTAGTTATCGTCATACAACCTTGATTTAACCATTTAGGTAGGGTAATTTTTGCTATTTTTATGATGATGTTGCTTTCTAAATTCTATGTTAATTTGATGTATGATTTTTTATTCCACATTCAACAAATGAATTGTTTTTTTTTTTTATCTGCTGTGGTAATTTGATGGTAATAGTTAGTAAATAGGATGCTAAATTGTTAGTAACTTGATGATTTTTATTGTTTAATTTTTCCCTGTTAGTATTAGTAATCTCATGCTAAAATGTTAACTACCATGAATTACTAAATGCTAAATGGGTTATGATGTTATTAGTTCCTATTATTTACATTTTTTGCTAATCTAATTTGTACACTCTGTTTTGATTTTATGATATTCAGGGCCGTCCCCAAGAGGTCGAGGGCCCTCAGGGGCGTTGTGCAGAGTAGAAAAAATGGGTGCTTCTATTTTCAAGTAATTACGTTTAAACTTTAATAACAAATAATAAGAATTAACATAAACAAACGGATAAAAATTAACTTAAATAAACATTTGAAGACGGTTTAACAAACTATGCAAGGAAAGTTGTGAAAACATGTATACTAGCTTTTACATAAATTGATTGTAGATTTTGTAATTACCTTTCATACGATCAATGTTATTAAATAGCGTTTATACTTTGTATACGTCGTGGCTTAATTTGTAAGTCCCAAGCCGCAATGCGGCGAGGCTTACATCTAGTTCAAGTTAAAATCTTATTTGTTAAATTAAATTTTCACAGAATCACAGAATGGCAAATTGGTAAACTAAGTATTTTTCAAATACTTAATTGGCTTAAATTAGTGGCTCTGATAACACCTTTTTCTGTCACGGCCCCCGACCCAATTTCCTGGTTCGATTGCCGCGAGACAGAAAACCCGTGGTATTTAATTTTGGCAGCGGAAATTTTAACAGGATCTTTTAAAACTGAAAACACCCAATTATTTTATTTCAAGTTTTGAGATAAACCCCGTAGTTTACAATAAAGGAATTTCACTGGGAAATCCCCTGGTTACAAAAAAAGGCTTATTGGCCTGTAATAATCCCACCTACACCTTTTTGGCCAATAATAATCCCACCTCAGAATATTCCCCACACCAGTCTCATTTTTCAGATATTTTGCCCACACTGGTCCCCAGTTAAAAATCCCTAACTCAGTTAGTAAAATGGCTGATGTGGCAGATGATGTGTTAAAAACTGATTATGTGGCAGATATGTGGCAGATGATGTGTTAAAAACTGATTACCTGTAATAATCCCACCTACACCTTTTTGGCCAATAATAATCCCACCTACACCTTTTTGGCCAATAATAATCCCACATCAGCCATTTTACTAACTGAGTTAGGGATTTTTAACTGGGGACCAGTGTGGGCAAAATATCTGAAAAATGGGACTGGTGTGGGGAATATTCTGAGGTGGGATTATTATTGACCAAAAAGGTGTAGGTGGGATTATTACAGGCCAATTTGCCACAAAAAAAAAACATGTTTATTTATTTACTGAGCCACTTTCTTCAAGCTGTAGTGCCACGCGGCACTTTTCCTGGTTCACAGTAAATCACCTGAAACATGTTTAAAAAGATTTTATCAGCGGGGAAATACTGGCGGGTCATTCAATTTGTATAAAATGACACATTTTTATAATTTACAGCATTAAGAGTTTTCACATTTGCCCCTATATATTAATTAGCTGGTTCAGTTGTCACTCGACCGGATCTATGACTGTGGACATATCACTAAATTAGGCTCGCCCACCTAAAGTGATAAATCATTAGTAGTAATGTGCTCAAAACCCCCACATACTGCCAGTAATTAAAGATTAGTAAAGACTTAATCACTGCAAAGTACAATTGGAAAACATTTAGGGTTTTGCAAAGCAATTTGATAAAAAGAGAATGACTCACATTGCAAGTTTAGTTGGACATAATTTTGCCTACTGATTAAGCTTGGTAACCTAGTTAAATAACAATGCACACGAAACTAGGTTAGTAACTTAATACAACATTTACGATAAGCTCACGAAATCAAAACCCTCACGAAGAAAGACAAAGTATAGCCCGGATTCGGGCAGCACTTAAACATCCATCGGATTGGTTTCAATCAATCGGACATTGTATTGTAGCAGTGATCGAGTTATTACCCTGTAATCATAACAGCGTTTCCCTACTTTAACGTGTGATTTTAACAGAAAGATGGCACTTTTGATCAAAGTTTTCGAACACAGAAGCCAGGCCATGCAACGTACTATTTATAGCTGAAATTTGAGTCTCTCGTGGCCCGCGTAAACCTGAAGGGAATCCTACGCGGCCCGCGAGGGCCACCCTAGCTACGGCTAGGGCTGCTTTGTCACACCTTAGGTCTGCCACGTGTCTAACACGTGGCCTAAAGCTTATCCGGAGAACTTTCAAGCTGTCGCGCCCCCGCGTAAGCTTTACTTAAGTCTTACGCGGCCCGCGACAGAACAATAAAATTGAATTTCTTGATTTTTCATAAGGATTAGGGTTTTAGGGGTCCGGGTTTCTACTTACGGAGCGTTTTAGGACAATTTCGTGCAGGTCCTTACAATATCAGCCCCACCGATTGTGGATTACTCCACATTACCATCATACGATGGTAGTGTTACCTACCCCACCCCACCCTCGCACCGTTCACAGTGGGTGGATCCACATACGAGCATGGGTAAGCAAGCCAAGAAGGTGATAAGGGCGCAAGCAGCAACGGCTCATTTGGATTTGGAGAATTCTTGGAGATGATGACGTCTATCTTCGGGCCTCTGCAGCCGAGATATTATTGACCAGGTCGTAGCTCATCTCATCTTGTATATTTGTGTATATTATGATGTTTTATGTTTTTGGTTGGGAGGTTGGGTGGTGTTTATGTGTTTGATGTGTCTTATGGGATATGATAGTTGGTGGTGTTTTTAGTTAAAAAAAAACATAAAGAAATTTGTGGTTTGAGAAAATAAGCAAAAGTCGATGTTCTTGTTGAAAGCGATCTTCCTTCAAAACCATACATTGAGGACAATATATCCCAAGTGTGGGGATGAGGGGAAAATTTTTAGGATTTTGAAAAAAATGTTAAACCAAGCGAAAAATTGTTGAATTTTGAAAACTTGACATTGTTCCGCATGACACACCTATAACCCTTCTTGTCATTTCTTGGTGAGTTCTTGGACCACACACATGATTATTAGAGATTATTTCTTTGGTTTGAGTGGCGGTGTGTGATTTGTGTTAATAGAACTTGCGTATGAATGCTTGTCGAAGCCTAGGATTAGCATGCTTGTGAAAATGATAAGGGCATCTAGGTAGCTTTGTCTGGATGTGTGAGAATGTGGGAATCGGGGGTTGGACCTCACGATATACATATGAGCTTGGTATTGTGAGGGGTGGGGGTTTGGTCTTTAGTAAGCCATGTTTGAGCCTAATGCCATTTGGTTGTGACCCGAGCCTATCTCTTACAAAATTCTTCCTATTGAGACGACCCGGTTAGGAGCTTTAGTATGTAGTACTTGATGTTTATGTATATTTATGGTTTGTTTAAAAAAAATCTGAGAAAAATACAAAAAGAATGAAATAGTTGCGAGAGTAGTTGAAAGAAAAGAAAAAGATGATGATGTTGTGTAAATAGTTGATGGTTGTTTAGGTTAATAGTAGCAATAAAACCAGGTCGAATCAATTAGCTACTTGCATATTTATCCCACCATTTTCCTACCCATACACATAGCCCTGTTACAACCCGTAAGTCCTTTTGATTAAAAGCATGTTAAGTATTTTGTAGGCAGAGATTTGATTTTTGTGCAAGCTTATTGTCGCACAATCACACACATGCATTCAGTGTTCTAGCACAAGTTACTAGTATTCTTTGTCACCGAAAGTTATTGCGAGGGGTGTGTCTTGTGGTGTGATGATAGGATAGTAAAGGGACAACATATTTTAGCTTGGTTTACATTTTGATCGCTTGTAAGTTTGGAAATGATTTTTGAATGGGTTGCTTGGGACAAGCAACGGGTAAGTGTGGGGATGTGACGGGTGGTCCATAGGACAACCCTTAAAAGGTTTAACTATACACACATTCCATGCTTAATCGGTTAATTATTGGATCTTGGTAACTACGGTGCAATTGTATATGCAGGTGATAAAAGGCATAAACTAGTGGATTTATGATGATTAGGATGGGAGCTGAGAATGGCGGAAACAAGTTTGACTAAGGAATATTTGGAAAAGAAAACAAAGAAGAAATTGACAGCAGCCGCCGTAGCCTACGGCTTCTGCTGTAGCCTACGACTTCTGCCGTAGGTTACGGCACCCATTTTGCTACTTTCCATCGCCGTAGTCCAGTTCAGCCTTGCCGTATTGCTTTTCTAGGTGCTGTAGCCTATGTTGGCGCCGTAGGTTACGGCGATGTGTTGACTGCCCTTGACCCACTGACCGCCGTAAGCTACGGCCATCAGCGTAGCTTATGGCGCCGTATGTTGCCAAATTCGTAACTGCCCATTTAATTTCAGATTTAAGGTGTCTTTTGGTCTATCATCATTGTCATTCGGTTACAAGTGTTCTAGAGACGAATTTTGCTGGTTCTTGGTGCTTGAAGTCTATTTTCCAATCATTGGGTTTGTGTTTTGAATTGTTATGAACATTAAAACTTTTGTGATGATGATTGTCCAAGCCATGTGTGGCTAAACCTATGGTGATCATCTTTAGTTGAAGGTTTGTCTGAGACATTTATGCTTTGATTTGTATTTCAAGAATATTAAACTTGCTCTTATGGTTTGTTTATTATGGTGTGTGTTTACTTGTTCGTAAATTGTTGATTCATATGTTAATCTTAGTTGAAACCATACGTTCTTGGTGCCGTTGGCAATTAAGATATCATGGGTGGAATTAGCATTGGGTATTGACTGATTGGTCATCGGGTAACAACCTCGCGTTCTAGGAATCCGAGTACTTAGTTCCCTTTTATCACAACAAGTAATCACACATGAATCATGTCTATGTGGTTCTTTCTAGTTGAATGTTAGCATGAATGTTGAAGCAAACCGGAAACTTAGGATGGTCATTTGTCTCTGAATTGTTTACAAAACCAACTCTCATTTTCCAATTAAATTAGTAATCTTAGTTTTAAAAGCAAACAATCCAACTCTTGAACTTACTTTTCTTCCAATTAGTTTAATCTTAGTTAACTTAGATACACACTTAGATAACATACATTCCACAAACTCCCTGTGTTCGATACCCACTTACCGCTAGCTAATTAGTTATAATTGGATTAAATTTGATTGAGACTTCGACCTCACGTCAACAAGTTTGAAAAATACACCAACTAATGAATTTGCAATTTGATCCTTCAAAATTGAGTTGCTTGAATGACACAAAGGTGGTGGCTAGTTGGCCACATGATTTTTAAGCTTTTCAACATGTTTGAAAATACACCTACTAATGAATTTGCAATGTGATCCTTCAAAATTGAGTTGCTTGAATGACGCAAAGTTGGTGGATAGTTGGCCACATGATTTTTAAGCTTTTCAACATGTTTGAGAAATACACCAACTAATGAATTTGCAATTTGATCATTCAAAATTGAGTTGCTTGAATGACGCATAGGTGGTGGCTAGTTGGCCACATGATTTTTAAGCTTTTCAACATGTTTGAAAAATACACCAACTAATGAATTTGCTTCAAAATTGAGTTGCTTGAATGACGCAAAGGTGGGGGGCTAGTTGGCCACATGATTTTTAAGCTTTTCAACATGTTTGAAAAATACACCAACTAATGAATTTGCAATTTGATCCTTCAAAAATAAGTTGCTTGAATGACGCAAATGTGGTGGCTAGTTGGCCACATGATTTTTAAGCTTTTCAACATGTTTGAAAAATACACCAACTAATGAATTTGCAATTTGATCCTTCAAAAATGAGTTGCTTGAATGACGCAAATGTGGTGGCTAGTTGGCGACATGATTTTTAAGCTTTTCAACATGTTTGAAAAATACACCAACTAATGAATTTGCAATTTGATCCTTCAAAATTGAGTTGCTTGAATGACGCAAAGTGATGGCTAGTTGGCCACATGATTTTTAAGCTTTTCAACATGTTTGAAAAATACACCAACTAATGGATTTGCAATTTGATCCTTCAAAATTGAGACTAGGCCACCCGTAGCGGGGTTTTAAGTGGGCTTTGTTTTCCTCCGTAACGCCCCCTCACGCCCCTCCCTCTACCCCGCCCGAGGCGTTTTTTCGTCAAAAATGGCTTGGGCGTGGGCTTGAAAACGCCTGAAGGGGAAAATTTTGACCAATGATGCCGTTGGAAGAAAGAATGGCCAATGGAACATTTTTTATGGGTTTATTTTTTCTTTTTTAATTTAATTTCAATATCTAATCATTGCATGGGACATTATATTACTACATCATTTTTTAACATCAAGTCCTTTGCTGACTTAAAGCCACATATCAGATAATACTAAAAAAGGAGACTTGAAGTTCAAATCCCACTACACATAGTATTAGAAAACATGTCTTAGGTGTCACCGATTCATAAGCATTTTCATATTTTTATTATCCATAAATTAGCTCATACGGCAAGCCCAATACATTTCATTAATATATTTAAGGACATATCAGCCAATTCACATCGGATAATGTCAAAGCTCAATTGTTGTTCTAATTGGTTTAGCAAGAGTTGAATGTCACATGTTATACTACATCTTAAAGCAAAAATTCGATGAATGTCAGTAGTATTTTCGAAGTCGGTCAAAAGTCGATGAATGTCGGTAGTATTTTCATTTTTCTATGTAATAATAGTTAATGGGCCAAACTTAGCAGGCCTAAGGATCCACTGATTATACAATTCTCCCAACTATTTATACCAAGAAATCTTTTTCCCATCTTAGGTGATACGTAGTGGGGCGGTATGAGGGGCTACAGCGCCCCATCACGCTGCCAAACACCGGGACGGAGGGCGTCATGAAGGAGAAAGAAGAGAGGGGCGCGAGCTCCATAGCGGCGGTATGGGGTGTTAAGTTTGAATATTTATTTGTTTTTTTTTATTTTCTGGTTTTCTCCTCACTCACAAACATATATACATACATATTTTGTAAGAAGGAAGAAGGTTGTTGCAGCTATTGAAGAAGGTTGAAGGAAGAAGAAGGTTGAAGGAAGAAGAAGGTTGTTGCAGGTATCAGTGGCGGACCCAGGATTTTTTCCTGGGGGTGCGGAAATTTTTTAAAGATTTTAGACCCGTAGCTATATAAAAAAACTTCGGTTCATAGCGGGTCGGATCGGGTCGGGTCATGTAAAACAAGTAAACATAAACAAACAAAGTTTCATAGGGGGTCGGATCGGGTCGGGTCATGTAAAACAAGTAAACATAAACAAACAAAGTTTCATAGCGGGTTAGGTCGGTTCAATTTCAATTTTCAAAGAATCAAACCCTAGTTCCTAACTTCCTATCATATAAACAAACAAAGTTTCAATTTCAAGTAAAACAAGTAAACATCATAAAAGAACATCATAAGTAAGTAAACAAAAAGGCATCAAAGTTCAAAAAAACATACCTTAGTCTTTAGTTAGAAGAATCCGACGAAAAAAGTGGTTCATCCCCTTTTCTCTTGAGAAATCGCGTCATAACTTCCCTAATCACGGTTCCTCCTAATCCTATCACATACAAAATAAACAAGGATCTTCAAGTGTTCAACCATAGCCCATATTCTCTAATTTTCAATTTAAAATTTTGAATTTCAAGCCCTAGAATTTCATCTTTTCAAACCCTATACTATAATCATATAATCAATAAGAGATTAAGAGACAACAAACCCATTCTATAAAGACTAGAACAACCCCAAATTAGCTCAAAACATATAAATAACAGTAAATCATCAAGTAAAATCATAAAAAAAAAACAAAAAACTAACCCTTAGATGATGTCGCTGCTGTGTTGCTGCTGCCTGCTGAATTCCGGTCAGTTTCTGGCCGGAATTATGGAAGTCGATGGCTGTTGTTGCTGCTGGCTTGTTGAAGAATCAGAACAGAAGGGCGGGAGGTGGAAATCAGACTTTGTATTGTTGGGTATTGGGTTTAAATGGGTAAATGGGTAATAGACTAATGTACTAATGCCTAATGGGCTTTTTGTATAAATCAGACTTTGTATAAATCAGACTAATGGGCTAAATCTTAATTGAAGTAGTATAATCTATTAATATAGATAGTTTTTTTTATAAAAAATCAGACTTTACTAAAAAAATTATAATATAAATCCATAATATTTTTTACCTAAGGTGTGCGGACGAAAAATTCGAAGGGGTGCGGACGAATATATCCAAGGGGTGCGGACGAAGAAATCCAAGGGGTGCGGACGAAAAATTCCAAGGGGTGCGGACAGGATTTTCGACGGAACTTAGCACTAAATTTTTTTTTTCCCGGGGGTGCGCCCACCCACCCTGGGCATGTCTTCAGTCCGCCCCTGGCAGGTATTGAAGAAGGTTGAAGGAAGAAGGAAGATGGAAGAGGGTTTATTAATTGGTCCCTACAAAATTGGTTTTTTAACATATTTGATCCCTACAAATTATGAAAACTTATTTTATTTAATGTTTTTTTTAACATATTATGTTTTTTTCGTTTTTTTTTTCTGTTTTTTTGCAGTTTTTTTATTTATTTTCTGTTTTTATTTATTTTTCAGTTTATATATTCTGTTTTTAATTGTTTTCTGTTTTTATTTATTATCAGTTTTCTTAATTAATTTTCTGTTTTTATTTATTTGCAGTTTTTTTTTATTTATTTTCTGTTTTTATTCTAGTTTAATGTTTTTTTTTTTGAAACGTTGAAGTGTTGTTTTTTTTATTTTTTTAGTCATACGGATGCCTTATGGCCTTATGTCCAACGAAAATCAAGTCGAAGAATAATCTTTGAAGTGTTGTTTTTTTTATTTTTTTAGTCCAACTTTTTTTTTTGGAACCGTTTTTTTTTATGTTACTGTAATGTTTTTTTTTAAGTGTAATGTTTTTATTTTTATTTTAGTGTATTGTTTTTTTAATTTAATGAAATGAATTTTAATTTTATAAAGTTAGAAAATAATTATAAAAAAGGGTTAATGGATTTAAACACCCCCAACTATGGCTATTTGGCCGATGGCACTCTCAACTTTCACTTTGGCTCAGACCACTCCCAACTTAACACTTCGATTGTCATGGCAACCCTTCGTTAAATATGCACTAACCAGGTTACTAAAATAAGCATATGTGGCAATTTAATCTGATGTGGCATGTCCTACGTGTCAAGTATAGTCATTCACCTTCTTTAAAACCCCCAATCCCTCACAACCTCATTCTGTAAACCCTAATCCTCACTCATAGAGCAAATCAGACGCACCTGAGAGCAAATCCATCATCAACATATGATCCGGTCGATTTCCGTGAAGAACAAGCCCTAATCTTGAATCAAAATGAGCTCATCTTCTACGTCTTCATCCACAGTATCCAGAAACCCTAAATTGTTTAAGGTTGATTTGGAGGGTAATGTGTACTGCCATCATGATGTTGTAGCAGTTGTTCGAGTTGTTGGACGTAAAAGTGTGCGGCAAGGTCAACAATTCTATGGATGCTCACATTGGCCGGTATGTTCCACCTTAACTCCAAGTATTTTTCTTGAATTGAATTGATTGATTAACAGAGGTGTTGTTGGCTTTTGCAGAGATCAGACTGCAAGTTCTTCTTATGGAAAGAAGATGTCGACAAAATGTTCAACCAACATGCATCCCAGTGCAGGTTCAGTTCAGAAGACCTGAAATATGAAAACATGGTCTTAGTAGAAGAGAATAGGTGGTTGAAAGCAAAGATATATGGAACAGAGTCGAAATGGAACAAGCAATATGTGTTAACCTTGTTTATTGGCATTAGCATAGTGTTGTATATGTTTAGGTAGTATGAACTGTCTTGTTGTTGTAATTGTACACTTTTGATGAAATTTAATGCAAAATCCTACTCCTTGATTGTATATATCTGCACATGTATTGATATTACCAAATTAGTCAACATATCCAAACTGTATTTTGACCAACAAATGTCAAAGGTCATGATATAACAAGAACCATACCTCTAATGGGTCTGCACATGTGTCCAAATCTGTGTATGTTGTCCAAGCTGCACAATGCATATGGGTCAAAACTGCACAATGCATATGGGTCAAAACTGCAAGTGTCCAAATCTGTGTATGTTGTCCAAGCTGTAATGACCAAATCTGCACTATATAATGACCAAATCTGCACTATATAATGACCAAAACTGCATATTATAATGACCAATCAACCAAAATGCATAAAGACCATAAGCAAGACTTATACCATTACATAACCAACAGTTATAACATTACCAAAAGTTACCCTAAAGAGTTATAACATCACCACAAGTTATCCTAGAGAGTTATTACATAAGTCAAAGTTGTCCAAAACAGCCAACAACACAAAAAGGTCATAAAGACCACAAAAAAGTCAAACATGTCCATTTATCACAAAAAAGTCAAACTATGACTTTTTAACTGCTGCCTTGTATGTTCCCTTTCCATTTGACATTGGACTTGACAGTTGACTTGACAGTTGACTTTTTAGCTGACTTCTGGCTGGAAATTTTGCTTCCCTCCTGGGTAGATTGCTGAGTTGTTCCTTGTGAAGGTACTGGAGTAGATTGCTGAGTTGTGCCTTGTGAAGGTAGTGGAGCAGATTGCTGAGTTGACTTCTGGCTTGACTTTTTTGTTCCCTTCTGTCTCTTTTTAGCAGACCCTACAACATACAAAACAAAAGTAGTTAAAGCCTACAATATACACAGACAACTGTCAGTAAAACAAGTAATTCACCTGCAGTAGATTGCTGATTTCCCTGTTCAGTACATTTTCTCTTGTTGTGACCTCTACCCCCACAATTACCACAAGTCATTATCACCCCATGCTTGGTAAGTTTCCCTGGTCTCTTTGGATCCTCATATATCACCATCCTCACTCTCACCAGGAGTAGCAACATCACCATCAGATTCCTCGTAACTACTGTAACCCTCTACATGTGCACACCCTGCATCATTAGACTCACTCAACTTACCTTCTTTTTCATAAGGTTTAGTACACTGTTCAACTAACTTCTTTTTAGCTTCAAGTTCATCCTTATTAGCTCGTTTAATGGCATCTTGTGACTGTCTCCATTCAGCATCTTCTCTGTCTGAATCTGAGAAAGCTATTTCATCATGAACCTCATCTTCATTACTATCATCAAGGAAACCTTCATCTTCATCTGAACTTGACTCTTCTGTCCCATTTAAGTCAGCTTTATAGTCACTATCTTCACTGTCATCTTCATCTGAACACTATTTATCAAAACCACTCCTTTCTTCCACTAAAACCTCTTCTCCAATAGGCTTCTTTTGCAAACCATCTGTTTCTTTCGATACACCCTCTTGAACAATAGACTCCTCATCCAAATCAAATGCCCATGTAGCCTCTTGTACACTAGGTTGATTATTCAAACCAACTGGTTTATCAGCAACAGCCTCCTTTACAGAGGCTGTGGATTCAGATCTAGGGACTTCAAGTACAGGAGGGTTACCACTTTTGTCAGATGCCCTACTCACTCTACTGACATGGACTACTTTCTTTTTGGACTGGGTTACAAGTTTTTTGGGCCGGCCTCTTCGTTTAATGGGTTGGGAACTGGATTGGGCTTGTGGTTTACTGGGTGGTGAATAAGATTGGGCTTTGGGTTTACTGGGCTGGGACATGAATTGGACTTCTTGTTCATGGGTAATTGGAGCGACTTGAATAAAGACCTCCATACGTATCAACTTTGATTCACCTCCAATATATTGAGGTTGATCAAAACTAAAATCCAATGTTCCACCATACCATACCATAGCATCACATCGATAACCTCCGTCAGTGCAATCAGTGAACAATACCAGAGAATTTTGACAAAAAAACGTACCTCGATCAGATTAGGGTTTGATCGCCATTGATCGCCATTGATGAACTTGAGAGCTTCTGATATGTAATTATCTTGGTTTGAGTGAAGTGTTATGTAATTTGGGGATTATAAACTTCATCGAATCATTGGTGTTCACATAAGCTCATGTATGACACGTAGGACATGCCACATCAGATTAAATTGCCACATAGGCTTATTTTAGTAACCTGGTTAGTGCATATTTAACGAAGGGGTGCCATGACAATCGAAGTGTTAAGTTGGGAGTGGTCTGAGCCAAAGTGAAAGTTGAGAGTGCCATCGGCCAAATGGCTATAGTTGGGGGTGTTTAAATCCATTAACCCTATAAAAAATTAGAAATTAATAATTGAGTAATGATTATTAACTCCCCATAACGCCCACCCGCACACGTGGCGCGCTACGTGTCGCATAACGCCCGCAAAGGGGCGTTATGACTACACATGGCCTTAGTAGGTTTTCCACAACCACTCTCTAACTTTGAAGATTTTTGACTTTTAGCTCGTAATTTTGTAAATTACATTTTTGGCACATAAAATTTTCATTTTTTAATTCTTTTGTAGCTTACAATTTTACCTATACTTTGGTAATTTACATTATTAGCACATATGGTTTATACCGACCTTTCAACTTTTAAACTTTGCATTTTAATATTTCGACGCAAATTTGGTATAGGCTTCCGTTCTTTGTTTTGTATGTTTCCTATATATGAATAGGGTCGCTTATAATTCGTTTTGACTTGACGGTATAGATTCGAGTTAATCGAGTTGCATATAATACGTTATGAGTATATGGTATAAACTTGATTTACGTTACGTTTTGATCCAGTCGCAGTGCAGCTATATGCTGCATTGAGTTCAATCGGATACGTCGAAACACGTGTTTTCATATGATTAATGCGTCACATAACATTTGGACTAATCCGTTCGAAGTTTGCAATGTACCCGCGACGCAACGTGCGCGGTTCTTATTACTAGTTCAACTTAAAATTTGATATTTTCATAACTATTTTAGGTTATTATATTATTTCAAGCATCAATTTTCTGTTTCTGATATTCAGTATTATAACAATTGAAACAATTACATTTCATTTTTTTTCGAAATTGTATTTCACTTTTCTCACCAAGAACGCAACTGAAAGAATTGTTTCCATGAAGAAGGAGATGTTAAGAGTGTAAACGATTCAATTCGAGATCAAGTTCATGTGCTCGGCTCACTCAACTTAACATATCTCAAGCTCAATATTATAAATAATTTTACAAGTTCAATTTTGTTTTGTTTTATCATCATACTATTTTTATGTATTCATTTAATTTTTTTTACGTATAACTATGATCATATATAATACATTATTTTACTTTTCCATTAATTATAATTATATACATTGATACAATTTATGTACCTCTTATTTCATAAAAATAAAATCATATTTATATAAATAATAACCTCGTTAAGGCTCATAGTTCTAGTTAAAATCGATGCATGAAGCTAGGGTTCATTTGTGCATCATATCCACAATTGACCACACCACCTCACCCCTCTTTTTCTTCTCTTCTAAGATTGATCACGTCAATGATCTCTAGATCAAGTGGTGGAGGGCTTGCATTTCTCTTGAGAGATGCAGGTTCGACTCCCACTTGGTGCAGAGTGAGGCACTGGTGGGCAATGATAGGAGACCCAGGGAAACCTGGGTTGGATCCTTGAGCCAAACGGGTTTTACCTGTAATTTCACTGTCGTGCCTACAGGCGGGTGGGTTACCGGGTTTTCCCCGGAATTGGTGGTGGACTCGGGTTACTCTCGGAGTACTCCGTTTGTCCAGTGGGTGCCCCGAGAGTGCTCGGGATTGATTTTGTTGGCCGTTCAAAAAAAAAAGATTGATCACCTCCGCAGCCTCACGTTTTCATTATTATTACATGCAAATGAACACAACGAAATGGCACTTAAACACACATTTTCCAAATAATGATTCACAAGATACTGAAAACTACTAAAAGATGAATTCCTACTGCAAAGCATTGACCTCTTGACTGTTAGAAATAACCCGTTGATGTGGCCTTACGGACAGGGCCGGCCCTAAGAATTCTTGTATCTTTTTCGAGTTCGAAAAAACGTGCCCTCGGGCCTTAACGAAATAAATAATTTAAACTAGTTTTTCATACAACCATGAACCGTTGACAAAAATATAGCATTCGATAAACAATGCAATTAACAAAATACCAAATATAGGCATTTTAGGGCATGTTAAGGGTTTTAGGAGAGTTGTTATATCCTCCCCACCTTGGTTTAGATCTCGTCCTCGAGGTCTACTGGAACAGGTGTGGATATTTCTTTCGCATCTCTGATTTGAGCTCCCAAGTGTATTCTGGTTCTCTCTTGGAATCACATTTTACTTTGACTAGAGTTAATCTCTTGTGTTTGAGATTCTTGATCTTTCTATCTTCAATCTGTAGGGGTTTCTCTACAAACTTAAGTTTCTCATTTACCTTTATGTCCTTAAGAGGTACCATTAATGTTTCATCTGCTAGACATTTCTTGAGATTACATATATGAAATACAACATGTATTCCTACCATTTCCTCTGGCAGTTGTAGTTGGTAAGCTACTGGTCCTATTCTTCTAATAATCTCAAAAGGTCCAACATACCTGGGGCTTAGCTTTCCCTTTTTTATGAATCTGACCACTCCTTTCCATTGAGAAACTTTTAATAATACTTTATCTCCTACTTGAAATTCCAATGGTTTTCGTCTGTTTTCGTCTTTTAATAATACTTTAGTCTTTCCTTGACTTGAACAATCTTGTTCGTTGTTTCTTGCATTATCTCTGGTCCAGATAGTTGTTTTTCTCCAATTTCTGCCCAACAGAGTTCGCACTTTCGTCCATAAAGTGCTTCAAATGGTGCAGCATTGATACTGGCATGATAGTTGTTATTGTAGGAAAATTCTATTACTGGTAAATGATCGTCTCAATTTCCTCTGAAATCAATTACACAAGCTCTAAACATATCTTCCACCGTTTGAATTGTCCTTTCGCTTTGTCCGTCCGTTTAAGGATGATAAGCTGTGCTTAGTTTTAACTTGGTTCCCATTACTTTTTGGAAACTAGTCCAAAAATGAGAAGTAAAACGGCTATCTCTATCAGAAACAATAGATAAAGGAATTCAATGTAATGAAACTATTTCATTTACATATAGCTTGGCTAACTGTTCCATACTGAAGGTTTCCTTCATTGGTAAGAAATGAGCAGATTTGGTTAATCTGTCTACAATCACCCAGGTTGTATCATTACCTTTTCGTCTCTTGGGTAATTTAGTAACAAAGTCCATTGTTATCAATTCTTATTTCCATATTGGCATTTCTAGTTGCTGCAATAAACCTGAGGGTTTCTGATGCTCAGCTTTAAAATGTGAATAGGTTAGACACTTGGCAACTTAGGTTGCTATATCCTTTTTCATTCCTATCCACCAGAAATTCTTTCTTAGGTCTTGATACATTTTATCATTATCAGGATATATCGTATACTTAGACTTATGGGCTTCTTCTAAAATTCGGTGGCGTAGGTTTCCTTGTTTAGGTATCTAGATTCTTTTCTTATGGAATCTCCAAATTCCATCTGTTCCTTGTTCTAATTCCTTAGTCATTCCTTTTAATTTTTCAGTATCGTCTTTGACTACTGTTTCCTGCATTTCTCTAATTTGCTCATTTAAATCTATCTGCAGATTTAATTTGAGAGAACGTACTCGTTTTGGCTTTTCATGATATTTTCGACTTAAAGCATCGGCTACTACATTAACCTTTCTTGCATGATACTGGATATCACAATCATAATCACTGAGAATCTCCATCTACTGTCTTTGCCTCATATTTAGCTCCTTTTGCCAAAAAACATATCTTAGGCTCTTATGATCGGAGAAAACAGTTAACTTGCTACCATACAGATACTGTCTCGAAATTTTAAGGGCAAAATTATGGCTCCTAACTCTAGATCATGGGTTGTATAATTCTCTTCATGGTTCTTAAGTTGTCTAGAGGCATAGGCTATAACCTTTTGACGTTGCATCACCACGCATCCATAACCTAACTTAGAAGCGTCACAATAGACTATAAAGTCTTCAGTTCATTCTGGTAATGTGAGTATAGGTGCGTTGGTTAACTTTCGTTTTAAAATCCTAAAAGCTTCTTCCTGTTTTGGTCCCCATTCAAACTTAATTGATTTGCAGGTCAGTTTTGTTAAGGGAATGGCTATTCTAGAAAAATCTTGAATAAAACGTCTATAATAACCTACTAGTCCAAGAAAACTTCTCACCTCCGTTGGTGATTCAGGGACTTTCCACTTAGTAATCACCGCGAGTTTTGTGGGATCTACATGAATTCCTTCATGATTAACCAGGTGTCCAAGGAATTGCACTTTCTTTAACCAAAATTCGCATTTTGAAAATTTAGCATAGAGCTTTTCTTTTCTTAGCAAATTCAGAAGTATAAACAAATGCTCTACATGATCTTCTTTACTCTTAGAGTAAATAAGAATATCATCTATAAAGACAATTATAAATTTTTCCAGATATGGTTTACATATTATCTTCATCATGTCCATAAATGCGGCTGGGGCATTGGTTAAACCAAATGGCATGACTGTAAATTCATAATGACCGTATCTTGTTCTGAAAGCAGTTTTAGGAATGTGTTCTTCCTGTACTTTCAGTTGATGATATCCTGAGCATAAATCGATCTTAGAAAAGAATCAAGCTCCTTGAAGTTGATCGAACAGATCATCGATTCTCGGTAGTGGTTACCGATTTTTAATCGTAACCTTGTTCAATTCTCGGTAATCAACGCACATACACATTGATCCATCCTTCTTTTTGACAAACAAGATTGGTGCTCCCCAAGGTGATGAGCTAGGGTGTATGAAACCTTTCTCCAGAAGTTCGTCCAATTGTTTCTTCAGTTCCTGCATTTCCGCTGGTGCTAAACGTTAAGGTTCCTTGGAAATTGGTGATATTCCTGGTATTAGGTGAATTCTGAATTCAACCTCTCTATCTGGTGGTAATCCAGGTAACACTTCTGGAAAAACATCTGAGAATTTAGATACTACCTGAATATCTTTTAGTTCTTTTCCTTTAGTGTTAATGATTATGGAAATCATATACACTAGTGATCCTTTTTCTTGCATAACTGTTTGTTTTCATCACCGAGATGAATTTTGTGGACCTGGTTAGCTTATCTCCTTTAATTGTGATCTTTTCACCCTTTGGTGAACTTACTTGTACTGACTTTTGATCACATAGAATGCTGGCATGATTGGCTACCAACCAATCCATTCCTAGCACGATATCAAATCCAGCCATATTCATTGGATAAAGGTTAGCAATAAAATTATGGTTTAAAATTTCTATTCTTGCTCCCTGCAAGATTTCAGTGATCTTAATGGATTCTCCATTTTCCCGTTTTTACCAGATATTCTTGTTGCTGTTTAGTTAATGGTTGATTGAGAAGTTTGCAGAACGAAGAATTACTAAAACTTTGGTTCGCACCAGAGTCACATAATACTTTAGCAAAAATATCATTAACTAAAAATGTACCGGCAATCACATCCGGAATCATCTTGGCTTCTTCAGCTGTCAGAACAAATGCTATGGCATTCTTAGTAGTTTTGTTGTTTGTTGCTGGAGCTAGTTTCGGACAGTTCGGTTTGATATGCCCAGTCTCTCCACAGTTGAAGCATAGCTTATTGTTGGGTTTCTTCCTGCAGTCTTCTTCCTTGTGTCCAGACATTTTGTAGAAGTTTTAGTATATTGAACATTTTCCCGAATGCTTCTTTTTGCAGTACTTACAGTAAGGTGCAGAAGTAGAACCTGTATTTTTCCCACAGTAGGTATTTCTCTGACGAAATTCTTGGGTAAGTTTTTGGGCTAGGTTCTTTCTCTGGTTTTCTTCTTGCGTACGTACCAATTCATCAGTCAAGGTATTGGCTAGTTCTACCGATTCTTCTATGGTTTGTGGTCTAGCTGCCTTGACTACATGTCTGATTTTACTGATTAATCCCCAGATGTAACAGGAGGTTAATACTGGTTCTTGTGAGGCTTGGGTTGGCACTATTCAAGCATATTCGAAGAATATGGTAGTGTAACCCTTGCAGTCTATTCCAATCATTTTAAGATTTAAGAACTTATTAGCGATTTGTTCTTTTTCATGAGGAGGACAAAATTTCCTTTCAATTATGTCCTTAAAGTCGGTCAATTCCATATTATAAGTTTTATCACTTCATCTAGACTGGAGAATAGTATTCCACCATTCTAGAGCAGCATTCTTAGAAAGATTAGAGGCAAACATAATTTTATCTTCATCTACAAATTTGCTTATTTTTAAGCCTGCTTCTGTCTTTTCTATCCAACGTAAAGCTGCAATGGCTCCTTCATTGCCAGAGAATTCTATTGGTTTGCAAGACCAGAATTCTTTGTAAGAACAACCATATGACATGGTTCTTCTTCTTTTTGGAATAGGTAATTGGAGTAGCGGTCCATTATTCATGCTGTGACTGGGTTCAATAGGTGGTCGTTTACTTTCACTGTTAGTTTTATTATTTTCTGCTTCTTTAACAATCTTGATGATATATGGCATATCGTCTATAATTCCTTATGCTACTATATTTTGGATTGTACTGTTATCTACTTGGTTTCCATTATTTTCATTATTCTGGTTATCCTGATTTACTTCGTTGTCCATCTGGATTATAAACATTTATCAGGTAATGTAGGATCGTGTAGTGACCCAAACGAGTCATTCAAAGGAGTTTTTATCAGTTTCAGAGGCGGAAACAAAGAAACTGACTTCGAAACAGCAAGCAATTCACTTTAAACACTATTCTGATTGATATAACAACTTGTACAATCACTGGATAAACCGGCAGCACCTCGGTATCCAAATCAGCAATCATTTCAAATGAATTTGCTTGAGACCTATTTATAGTGAACAGGGTTTCGCTTGGAATGGCAAGTTGCATTTCAAGCGAAATACTAACCTGTTGATTTCGCTTGAAAATGACACAAGTCATTTCAAGCGAAACCTGCTCTTTCAAGAGAAATCTCACTAATTAAATCTTAAATCTGCTATTTTGTCATACAACGTGCCCTGATCTAACATATCTAATGTAAGACTCGATACAAGACGAAGTCGACAGATGCATGCACCAACAGGTAATAATATCACAGAATAAGATTTAATGCAAACAATCAGGCAAACAAATTGATCAAAAACGTCGAACATTGCGACTTTTACTCTTTTCATATATATATATTTATTACAACTGTCACACCCCCAAAATACCACGTCAAACACCGCGGCTCATGTGACGTACCAGGATCCAGCCACCAATCACATTGAACTATAACAAGTTATTAAATAAAAGTTTCCATTTATTTCATAAAGTAATTTCAAATCACAACTTAAAACAAATACGTTCAGCGGAAGAATAATGTATATCGTTATTCAAGTGTTCAAAACAAATATGAGTAAACAATGAACATATATCCAAGAGCCACGACCCATGACCACTCCAGCACTCCCAGATAGCAAGTTCCATAACCATGCATCTAACGACCTGCAAACATGCATACAAGTGTATCAGACAATGCTGGTGAGTTCAAAGTTTGTTATCACATTTAGTTACCAAGTACACGTTAAAGCTTTTCAGAAATACAATGTTGTTAATAACTCGAGTACCGCGAGATGGCTCCAGATTATTTGCCCTTCCCCAATGCTCTATCAAACATTGGTCAAGTGGTTAAGGTAATTAGTTCACGCCTGTCCTCCCCGGTATGGTGTGAGGGTGCCAAACCTAATAGCGCTATCAACTAATAACCCCGTTGCCTCCCCGGCAACCAATTCAGTATATGATGGGACTTAAGTGATAGATATGAGTGTATTAACCAACATCCCAGGCTTAACATTCCAGTTAAACCCATTTACCCAATATTCCTCTCCGGAATATTTACCAGATGTCCCTCCCTGGGACGCATGCTTGAAAAAAACAGTGAACCCACCTTAGTTTAGCTCTGTTTGTTAAGTTACCCGTTCCAAGTTAGTCAACCAACCCTACCGTGGTTACCAATGAGATCAGTTTCATAATCAATTGTCTCGTATATTCACAGTGTGCATTCATATCAAAGATCATCGTATAACATATAACAATTATTCAATCTCATACATGTCATAACTATAGGAACCCTACTGTTTTAAAAGGTTCTGTTTGTTCACAGTGCAGCATCTCCACGAAGAACCAGTCCTTCGTGGAGTGCCTCCTTGGCGAACAACCCTATGGCGAAGAACAATTCTTCGTGGATCATGGGTGTAACGAAGTACCCTCTGGCGAAGGACTATCCTTCGTCGAGAATGATCGTGACGAAAGACCCTGATGGTTTGTCAAAACCGTCTAACGAAGAACCAAGTTCTTCGTTGAATCTTGTTATTCGTTAGGACAGTCCTTCGTCGCTGTCTTCACAGACAGTTACACTTCCTTTATTTCAGTCGTAACATATGCTAACAAGTTCATCAGTTTCCCAAACAGATCAAACAATACTTTTAAACGATGATCATGCACTCTAGTTATGAACAATCATCACTCATTCAAAACGTAACAGTTCGCACCCATCATACAAATCATTATAAACTATCATTATTCATGCTCAACGGATCCCTGAATTGTAACAGTTTCCTAAATACACGTAAACAATCATTCTAATCCAAACATTAACCCTAATCATCCAATGATCACACCAAAATCAGATTTGTTAATTTATCATGACCTAAGTTCATCAAACATAACTATCAAACCACCCCATGAACATGAACGTATACCATTCATCGAACCCTCATCATGCAATTTATAGATTTACAATATTATCAATGAAACCCTAACCTTACACAAGATCACAACATCAGGATTTTATCAATTAACAAGGAGAGACACTAACCGTGATACCGAGGTGATTAGTTTGATTAAGATGAAGGGCTTCGAGACCCCCAGTTGCCGTCGCACAGGAAAGAGAGGGAGAGAGTGTTTTAGGGTTTTACATTTGCGGTTACTGGTTATGAAGGTTGTACAATTAAAATGGTATGGGCCACGGGTACACCTGGGCCGAGGGCCCTTTTTGGCGAAAGACCTCCTGGCGAAGAACCATCCTTCGCCAGGGATTGGTTGTGACGAAGAATTCTCCTTCGTCAGAGTGTGTAGGTGGTGAAGAACCCAAGTTCTTCGTCATTATGAGTTTTTCATCGAGATTGGTGTGCACAAGAATGACTAAAACATTAAACCATTCCTAATCCTAAGCTTTCATGCAACAACTAAACATAATGATACTTTCAATCATTCAAACACAAGGCACATGATAAAACGTAAAACGATTTGCGAAAACAGGATTGTGAAACAAGTAATGCGTATAAGAAAGACCTTGAATTCTTGGGTTGTCACATCATCCCCAACTTGAAAGAAATTTCATCCCGAAATTTGATAAGTAATCCAAAGCAGCAAGGTATTAGATTAGGATGACTGTGTATTTTCCGCGGGTGCTACATCATCCCCAAATTGAAAGGGAATTTCGTCCTGAAATTCACCAGTTGCATCAGGATTAGTTTGGTCAGACGGGATTAGTTGAGGATACTTGAACTTCATCTGATCTTCGCGTTCCCACGTGAACTCCGGTCCACGTCTTGAGTTCCAACGAACTCTCACGATGGGGATTCGACTGTGCTTACGGACCTTGACTTCCCGATCCATAATTTCAATAGATTCTTCAACAAACTGCAATTTGTCGTCGATTTTCAGCTCTTGAAACGGTACCACAAGTGTTTCATCGGATAAACACTTCTTTAGTTGCGATACGTGGAAGAAATCATGAACATTACCCAACTCTACGGGTAACTCGAGTTTATAGGCCACTTTACCAATCCGTTCCAGAATTTTGAAAGGCCCTACATAACACAGATTAAGCTTGCCGCGTTTCCCAAACCACACCACACCCTTCCAGGGTGAAACTTTCAACATGACACGATCGCCTACAGCGAACTCCAAAGGTTTCCTACGCTTGTCAGCGTAGCTTTTATAACAACCCTAAAGAAAACCGACACCCTCATAAATTTTCCGACACCCTAATATATTTTAAAATATCCCAATATGTCCCAAAATACACCCCATACATGAAAACAGGCCCTGAATACCTTAAATATTATTAAAAATAAATAAAAATGGAATTTTTGGGTTTGAGGCGGGCCGCGTAAGCCTCACCTCAACCCCTACGCGGGCCGTGAGAGGCCAAAAAATTTGGCGTAGCCCGGTGCTGACACGTGTTGAACCTATAAGCTGACCCGGATCACCTACGCCTTTGACCGGGTTTGACGTGGGCCACGTAGCCCTTTGTTAACATTCACGCGGGCCACGTAAAAGTCGAGATGTGGCACTATATATAGCAGGCATCGGGTTTCATCAAAACTCGCTCAAATCTTTCTTTCTAAACGTAAATCTATCACGGTAGGCATTATAAACGGGTATTATACCCCTTAAATAACGAAGTTCTGCTCCGTTGTAAGTATTATAAACCATGGTTACGTATTAGATATGCTGCCCGATTGATCTAGGGTTCCGTAACGGCTGTCGTGGTTATGCCCGACGTAGTCGTTGGAATGCCATCTCGGGGAGGGTATTACTAATGTTAAAATGGGTTATTATACTAACACGTAGTCGTTGGAATGCCATCTCGGGGAGGGTATTACTCGAAATTTAGAACCTTTCGTTGTGTGCTTGAACGTTTAGTGACTAACTGATTTGATGATTAAATGAATACATGTGAACTTATATGATTATGTGTTATGTTATGTGTATGCTTATGTGTATGTATGCGGGTATGTATATGAACCGAGTGAACCGTAACATGTGGGCCGGTTGGGCCACACACACCCCTTAGCCATTCAAAGACCCATTAGGGTGCACAAGTGAAACAAGTATATAAGTCTCATGATGGTCACACTTGGCAATTTTGGGCAACAACACTCATACTCCTCTAACACACACACTCTCCACTCTCTCTCACTAAAACCCTAAGCCACAACATCCCTCTCCTTCATTCTCGGATTCCAACCGGTAACCACAAGGAGCTCGCGGATCGGCACACGTACACACCCGTTTGAAAGCTTCACACTCACCTTCGAAACCCATCAATCGGTTAGTGATTTTATGATGTTTGTTGTTGTTAAATAATAGTGTGAATGATATGAATTAACTAGTGTAGTTGTATGCTTGATGATGTTTTGTGAATCGGATGTGTGTGATGTTGATAATCGGCTAACATGTTTCAATTTCGGATATGTTACTAAAGAGCTCGTGACATCTTATGTCTAAATATGACTCAAACCATTGAGTGTTGATGTTCATGAAAGCCGGCTTGCATATGTGTAGTATCATGTTAATTAGATTAGTGTAGAGTTGATTTTGATATGTTATGTGATGATTTGAAACCACTAGATAAGTATATTCAAGTGTGTTGTCTTGTTATTCACGATTTCGTTTGTGATTAATGATAGAAACCGGGAATAGGATGAACAAGTTTGATTAATCAACATGAACATGACTTGAAGGTGTGAAGAACAACTTGAATATGATATGAACATGCTTGAATATTTGAAATCTGATATGTTTGATCCATTATGGCAAATTGTTAGACAAATAAACATGTTTATGAGAGTAGTACAAACTGTTTCATGAAATAGAATTCCTATTGGATAGTACACTGTACCGAATCAGCAATTGTCCAACCGAAACCTCCAGTTGCGACTCGAAACCAGTGCATGATGAGTCGAGATCTCCCGGTTGCGACATAGGTTGCGAGTCGCAAACACCTGGTTGCGACTCGAAACCACACGAGATCAGCACATAAACCTTATGACTCGAAACCACAGTTACGAGTCCGGTTGCGACTCGAGACCAAAACAACACGAACCGAAACCATGATTGCGACTCAGGTTGCGAGTCGCAAACGCCTAGTTGCGACTCGAGACTATACACAGATACACGCTGTTTGGGCTTGCACCTCGTTTCGGACTTAATTGTTTGGGCCGGACTCTTGGGCCTAATGCACAGACCTTATATGTTACTGTTGAACGTGAATATTGTTGATCTGCCATGATTAAACGTGTATGCCATGAACGATACTTGAATGCACTGTGCTAGAAACATCCGTGTGCTACTTGGTTACGAACCTGACTTGTATGACACAACTATGATAGGACGTGAGTAGCCTCAACGTTGCTTGTTTGACTTTTCTGTGTTTCTACCGAGCAAACCAAGGTGAGTTCACACCCTCTACAAAGCATGGGATTCCCTGGGTTTGGGAATGGGGTTAAGGAACTGGGTTCCTCGTCCTCCTTGGGTAGGACAGCAAAGGTTCAGGAATGTAATTCCTCGTCCTCACGGACAGATAACTCGTACTAGACCAAAACTCTATCACGAAGTCCCTCCTTTTTATATCGACTTAATCGCCGGGCCAATGGCGAGCGGGTCATTAGTTAGATAGCGCTATTTAGGTCTGACAAACCTCACACCGTGCCGCAGAGGACGGGCGTGAACTAATGGATCTGGGGCACGTCAATGATGATAGACATTGACAGTTTCAGGGCACATAAACATGACTACAGTCAGCAGTCGATATGGTAACGAGTCTAGTGTATACATGGGGTAGCCCCCACGGCCGAAATGCCAGATAACTAACACGGGGTAGCCCCCACGGCTGGACAGCCAGAGTAACCGGGAATAAACAAGTCACGTTTTTAACTATGGGGTAACCCCCACGGCAGGATGCCAGCTAAAGGAAACTGTTTTCGAAACAACTTAAAACGAACACCCAACCGTGAACTCACTCAACTTGTTGTTGACTCGTTACTACATGCTTTGCAGGTCCTTAGGTTTCTTAGCTGGAGCTTGCATGGAGGAGGATCGTTGTGGGACATGGACGACTGTGTGCCATGTTAAACTTTGAAACAATTAAACTTATGCTTTGTTTTCAAGACTTATGCTTCCGCTTGCAACTTAACTATGTTTTGTTTGAACACCAATTGTATTGGTTGGATTTTATAACTACTTATATGCTTGTTCAATATGATTGGTGGCTGGATCCTGGTCAGTCACGCCTCCAAGCGGTAGTACTCCGCAGGTGGATTTTGGGGGTGTGACAGATTGGTATCAGAGCCATTGGTTATAGAGAACTTGGTTTTAATAAAGGGGAAAGCGTTTTTGTTAAAACCAGACTATAACCTGTACAGTGCTCAACGGTCCACAACGATGCTTCACTCCACATGCAAGGCTCGACATTCTAGGTGATATGATCTGTGTATATATTACCTACTTGTTAGTTACATAGTACATTGCTTATGGTATGCTTGGTTAGTATAACTACTGTTGCTTGAACACGTGCGTGCTTACTCTATTTTATCGACGTACCTTCGAGAACCCCTCTCACTCACGTTCTTCTTGATATGAAGATCATGTCTGGATGCGTTAACATGACACAAGCCCAGTTGACGGCTCTGATTAACGAACGAGTTGTCGCAGCACTTGCAGCTGCACACGCAGGAGGTATATCCTGCAGGATCCTACTCCCGTGAACCAACCTTTGTGTTAAACTCTGTCTTTTCTTTCACCTACGATAGGTCAGCACGTTCAGCCACCTGTGTGCACTTTTAAGACTTTCATGGACTGCCGACCAACCACTTTTAGCGGCACTGAAGGAGCAGTAGGTCTCCTACACTGGTTTGAGAAGCTGGAATCTGTGTTCGAAATGTGTGAATGCCCTGAGGCGCGCAGGGTGAAGTATGCTACTGGTACTCTCGAGGGTTTAGCCCTCACGTGGTGGAATGCTCAGGTTCAGATGCTGGGGTTGGTTGCTGCCAACGCCACCCCTTGGGAAACTTTTAAGGAAATGATCAAAGAAGAATACTGCAGTCGTGATGAGATTCACAAACTAGAGGTGGAGTTCTTCAACCTCAAGATGACGGGGTCCGAAATTGAAGCTTATGTGAAAAGGTCGAACGAACTGGCAATTCTGTGCCCTACTATGGTGGATCCTCCCATCAAACGCATCGAACTATTTCTTCAGGGCTTAGTGCCGGAAATCCAAAGTCATGTGACTTCAGCGAACCTCGCCACCTACCAGCAAACTGTTCAGCTGGCTCACCGTCTCACGGATCAAGCGGTGGAGCAGAACAAGTTACCAAAACGCATAGGCGCTGCAACTACTTCTGGTACCTCTAGTGACAACAAACGGAAATGGGATGGAACTTCAAGTAAGGGTTCGACTTCTGTTCAGTCCCAGTCTCAGCAGAGAAAGACTGATGACTACAAGAGCCCCAGTCAGCAATCATCTGGTGGTCAAAGTCACGGTGGGTACAAAGGAAATCACCCCAAATGCAATCGCTGCAGCCTGCACCACAGCGGGCCATGCACCAGGGGTAACTGTCATCGGTGCAACAAGCCTGGTCACGCTGCAAAGGATTGCAGGACCTTATACCCCGCCAATCAGAATCGTCAGCAAGCTCAACAGAACCAGCGCCAGCAGCAACAGCAAGGTGATAACAAAGGGTGCTTTCAGTGTGGAGCTGAAGGCCACTTCAAGAGAGATTGTCCCCAACTGAACAGGAACCAGAACAACAACAACAACAATAACAACCATCAGGGGAATGGTAACAATGGGAACAACAACAATGGCGCCAGGGGGCGAGTGTTTGTGATCGGCCAAGGTGAAGCAAGGAATGACCCCAATGTCGTGGCGGGTAAGTTCCTTCTCGACGACTTTTATGTTTCAGTTTTATTTGATTCGGGTGCCGATACTAGCTATGTGTCACTAGAAGTTAGTCGAATGCTTAAGCGTATTCCAACCCCTTTGAACAACAAGCACACCGTTGAGCTAGCAAATGGTAAGAGTTTAGAGGCCACACACATAGTCAAGGGTTGTAAACTTATTCTCGCTGACCAGACCTTCTCTATCGACCTCATCCCTATTGTCTTGGGTAGTTTCGACGTGGTCATTGGGATGGATTGGTTATCCCAACACCGAGCAGAGATTTTTTGCAACGAGAAGGTTGTCCGTATTCCAGGTCCCGATGGTTAACCTCTCATGATTCATGGCGATAAGAGGAGTGCTGTTGAGAACGTCATTTCTCTCCTTAAGGCCCAAAAGTGCTTGCGAAAGGGCCACACTGCCATTTTGGCTCTCGTTACTGACACCTCAGAAAAACAGAAGAAGATAGAAGATTTTCCAGTTGTACGCGATTATCCAGAGGTATTTCCTGAGGAATTACCTGGTCTTCCGCCTCATCGCCAAGTCGAGTTTCAGATCGAACTAGCTCCTGGAGCTGCGCCCATAGCCCGTGCACCTTATCGTTTAGCCCCATCAGAGTTGAAAGAACTCTCTACGCAACTACAAGAACTCTTGGATAAGGGTTTTATTCGTCCTAGCTCATCGCCCTGGGGAGCTCCAGTACTATTTGTAAAGAAGAAAGACGGTACTTTCAGAATGTGCATCGACTACCGAGAACTCAACAAAGTGACGGTGAAGAACCGTTATCATCTACATCGTATCGACGACTTGTTCGACCAGTTGCAAGGATCGAGCTACTATTCGAAGATCGATTTGAGATCAGGTTATCACCAGCTGAGAGTCCGGGAAGAGGACGTCTCAAAAACAGCTTTCAGAACTCGATACGGGCACTATGAGTTTTTGGTCATGCCTTTTGGGATGACAAATGCACTTGCGGTTTTCATGGACTTGATGAACCGAGTGTGCAAGCCTTACCTGGACAAGTTCGTTATAGTCTTCATTGACGACATCCTGATCTATTCCAAGAGTCGGGAGGAACACGAGCAGCATCTGCGACTTATTCTGGAACTCCTTCGAACAGAACAGCTTTATGCAAAGTTCTCGAAATGCGACTTCTGGCTTCGAGAAGTCCATTTCCTAGGCCACGTGGTAAACAAGGATGGGATTCACGTTGATCCATCCAAGATAGACTCGATTAAGAACTGGCCTGCACCACGTACACCAAAGGAAATTCGCCAATTCTTGGGTTTGGCGGGATACTACCGGAGATTCATAAAGGATTTTTCTAAGATTGCACAGCCTCTCACCTCACTAACGCAGAAGGGCGTTGTTTATCGCTGGGGAAACGCACAGGAGATGGCATTTCAGCACCTAAAGGATAGACTTTGTAGCGCACCTATCCTTTCCTTGCCGGAAGGCACAGACGACTTTGTGGTTTACTGCGACGCATCAATTCGGGGTCTTGGTTGCGTGTTGATGCAACGAGATAAAGTTATAGCCTACGCCTCACGCCAACTCAAGGTTCATGAAAAGAACTACACTACGCACGACTTAGAGCTGGGAGCTGTTGTTTTTGCACTTAAGTTATGGCGGCATTATCTGTACGGTACCAAGTGCGCCATCTACACCGACCACAGGAGCCTCGAGCACATCTTCAAGCAGAAAGAACTGAACATGCGACAACGACGATGGGTCGAGCTGCTGAATGACTACGAGTGCTCAATCAGGTATCACCCGGGCAAGGCCAATGTGGTGGCTGACGTCCTCAGTCGGAAGGACACTGCACCCAAGCGCGTGCGAGCTTTACAACTCACGATCCACTCTAGTCTCCCTTCCCAGATACGAGCAGCTCAGATAGAAGCACTGAAACCAGAAAACGTCAGGGCTGAAGCCCTACGCGGATCGAGGCAACGCTTAGAACAGAAGGAAGACGGTGCTTACTACGTAACGGGACGCGTTTGGGTCCCACTCTATGGCAACCTACGAGAACTTGTGATGGACGAAGCACACAAGTCTCGCTACTCGGTACATCCTGGATCGGATAAAATGTACCACGACATCAAAACTACGTACTGGTGGCCTAGCATGAAGGCCCACATAGCAACTTACGTCAGCAAGTGTTTGACTTGTGCAAGAGTCAAGTCTGAATACCAGAAACCCTCAGGCCTACTCCAACAACCAGAGATACCTCAATGGAAATGGGAGCAAATTTCCATGGATTTTGTTACTGGCCTACCTAGATCCCAGCGCGGGAACGATACTATTTGGGTGATCGTGGATCGACTCACAAAATCTGCACACTTCCTGGCCATCAAGGAAACGGATAAGTTCTCCACTCTTGCAGAAATATACATCAAAGAAATCGTTTTGAGGCACGGGGTGCCGACCTCCATTATCTCGGATCGAGATGCACGTTTCACTTCAGAGCTATGGCAAGCAATGCACAAATCCTTCGGCTCACGACTAGACATGAGCACAGCGTATCACCCTCAGACGGACGGGCAGTCCGAACGCACTATTCAAACCTTAGAAGACACGCTTCGTGCATGTGTAATCGACTTTGGCAACCGCTGGGAAAAGCATCTGCCACTTGTGGAATTCTCGTACAATAACAGCTACCACACCAGCATTAAAGCTGCTCCATTTGAGGCATTGTACGGACGTAAATGCCGGTCTCCTCTTTGCTAGGCAAAGGTGGGAGATAGTCAGATCACTGGTCCAGAATATGTGGTAGATACAATCGAGCAGATCGCTCAGATACGAAAACGCATGACGGCCGCTCGCGAACGTCAGAAAGTTTACGCCGACATGGGCAGGAAACCACTTGAGCTCCAGGTTGGGGAGTGGGTACTACTCAAAGTTTCACCGTGGAAGGGTGTGGTTCGTTTTGGTAAACGCGGTAAACTTAACCCACGATACGTTGGACCTTTCGAGGTCATCGAGAAAATAGGCAGGGTGGCCTACAGACTAAACTTACCAGCGGAACTCGGAGCAGTTCACAATGTTTTTCACGTGTCGAATCTGAAGAAGTGTCCATCAGATGAGACCCACGTAGTTCCTCTGAAGGAACTCACTATCGACGAACAGTTACGATTCGTCGAGGAACCAGTCGAAATCACGGACCGGGATGTTAAGGTCCTCAAGAGCATCAGAATACCTCTCGTTCGAGTTCGTTGGAACTCACGTCGCGGCCCAGAGTTCACATGGGAGCGCGAAGATCAGATGAAACAAAAGTATCCCCAACTGTTCGTAAACAGTACACCCACTACTGAGGCCGAAGCTACGGAATTTCGGGACGAAATTCCAGATCAACGGGGGGTGGATGTGACACCCCAGGAAAACCGGGAAAACCATACAACTTAACTAGCTTCCTCAGTGAGTGCCTACCAAATTTCGGGACGAAATTTCTTTCAACTTGGGGATGATGTGACAACTCGAAATTTAGAACCTTTCGTTGTGTGCTTGAACGTTTAGTGACTAACTGATTTGATGATTAAATGAATACATGTGAACTTATATGATTATGTGTTATGTTATGTGTATGCTTATGTGTATGTATGCGGGTATGTATATGAACCGAGTGAACCGTAACATGTGGGCCGGTTGGGCCACACACACCCCTTAGCCATTCAAAGACCCATTAGGGTGCACAAGTGAAACAAGTATATAAGTCTCATGATGGTCACACTTGGCAATTTTGGGCAACAACACTCATACTCCTCTAACACACACACTCTCCACTCTCTCTCACTAAAACCCTAAGCCACAACATCCCTCTCCTTCATTCTCGGATTCCAACCGGTAACCACAAGGAGCTCGCGGATCGGCACACGTACACACCCGTTTGAAAGCTTCACACTCACCTTCGAAACCAATCAATCGGTTAGTGATTTTATGATGTTTGTTGTTGTTAAATAATAGTGTGAATGATATGAATTAACTAGTGTAGTTGTATGCTTGATGATGTTTTGTGAATCGGATGTGTGTGATGTTGATAATCGGCTAACATGTTTCAATTTCGGATATGTTACTAAAGAGCTCGTGACATCTTATGTCTAAATATGACTCAAACCATTGAGTGTTGATGTTCATGAAAGCCGGCTTGCATATGTGTAGTATCATGTTAATTAGATTAGTGTAGAGTTGATTTTGATATGTTATGTGATGATTTGAAACCACTAGATGAGTATATTCAAGTGTGTTGTCTTGTTATTCACGATTTCGTTTGTGATTAATGATAGAAACCGGGAATAGGATGAACAAGTTTGATTAATCAACATGAACATGACTTGAAGGTGTGAAGAACAACTTGAATATGATATAAACATGCTTGAATATTTGAAATCTGATATGTTTGATCCATTATGGCAAATTGTTAGACAAATAAACATGTTTATGAGAGTAGTACAAACTGTTTCATGAAATAGAATTCCTATTGGATAGTACACTGTACCGAATCAGCAATTGTCCAACCGAAACCTCCAGTTGCGACTCGAAACCAGTGCATGATGAGTCGAGATCTCCCGGTTGCGACATAGGTTGCGAGTCGCAAACACCTGGTTGCGACTCGAAACCACACGAGATCAGCACATAAACCTTATGACTCGAAACCACAGTTACGAGTCCGGTTGCGACTCGAGACCAAAACAACACGAACCGAAACCATGATTGCGACTCAGGTTGCGAGTCGCAAACGCCTAGTTGCGACTCGAGACTATACACAGATACACGCTGTTTGGGCTTGCACCTCGTTTCGGACTTAATTGTTTGGGCCGGACTCTTGGGCCTAATGCACAGACCTTATATGTTACTGTTGAACGTGAATATTGTTGATCTGCCATGATTAAACGTGTATGCCATGAACGATACTTGAATGCACTGTGCTAGAAACATCCGTGTGCTACTTGGTTACGAACCTGACTTGTATGACACAACTATGATAGGACGTGAGTAGCCTCAACGTTGCTTGTTTGACTTTTCTGTGTTTCTACCGAGCAAACCAAGGTGAGTTCACACCCTCTACAAAGCATGGGATTCCCTGGGTTTGGGAATGGGGTTAAGGAACTGGGTTCCTCGTCCTCCTTGGGTAGGACAGCAAAGGTTCAGGAATGTAATTCCTCGTCCTCACGGACAGATAACTCGTACTAGACCAAAACTCTATCACGAAGTCCCTCCTTTTTATATCGACTTAATCGCCGGGCCAATGGCGAGCGGGTCATTAGTTAGATAGCGCTATTTAGGTCTGACAAACCTCACACCGTGCCGCAGAGGACGGGCGTGAACTAATGGATCTGGGGCACGTCAATGATGATAGACATTGACAGTTTCAGGGCACATAAACATGACTACAGTCAGCAGTCGATATGGTAACGAGTCTAGTGTATACATGGGGTAGCCCCCACGGCCGAAATGCCAGATAACTAACACGGGGTAGCCCCCACGGCTGGACAGCCAGAGTAACCGGGAATAAACAAGTCACGTTTTTAACTATGGGGTAACCCCCACGGCAGGATGCCAGCTAAAGGAAACTGTTTTCGAAACAACTTAAAACGAACACCCAACCGTGAACTCACTCAACTTGTTGTTGACTCGTTACTACATGCTTTGCAGGTCCTTAGGTTTCTTAGCTGGAGCTTGCATGGAGGAGGATCGTTGTGGGACATGGACGACTGTGTGCCATGTTAAACTTTGAAACAATTAAACTTATGCTTTGTTTTCAAGACTTATGCTTCCGCTTGCAACTTAACTATGTTTTGTTTGAACACCAATTGTATTGGTTGGATTTTATAACTACTTATATGCTTGTTCAATATGATTGGTGGCTGGATCCTGGTCAGTCACGCCTCCAAGCGGTAGTACTCCGCAGGTGGATTTTGGGGGTGTGACAATAATCTAAGACATCAATGTGAGTTGATCCGCTTTTTGTAAACTTTTTGTTAACTGTTTTTACAAAACCTCATACGATTAATTATATATTAAACAGTTATTTAGTATTTGTAAGGATACAATTATCGTGGGTATGTTGGGGTTTTGTATACAAAATTTGTTACTGGCGGGGTAACATTTCCACAAGTCGGGTCTGACAATACCACGGGTGATAATTGATATGACTTGGAAACAAATATAATTGCGAGATCGCCCTCAATACTGTACAATGGGTTTTATTAAAATTTGATTAAACTGGGATTCACTCACCAGTATTTCCCACTGACAAAATGTTTTTAAACGTGTTTCAGGTAACAAACTGTGAAAGCCAAATAGAAGCCAGCTGGACAGCACTGAAGGCTTGGAAAAGTGGCAATACAGTTACCTAAAATAAAATATATGTTTTTATTAAATAAAATAGGATTTTATTCCTATGAAAATGTGTGTACTGCAAACTTGGGTTTTATCCCATGTATTTAATATTATGAAAATGTGGTATTTTACTCTGATCAAATATTTCCTAACTACGGTCCTGATGTAAATTCCGCTGCCAAATTAGACAAACACGCAATACCACCGAAACTGGCTCGCGGCCGCCCGTTTCCGGGGATTAGGGATCGGGGGTTGCGACAGAAGGTGGTATCAAAATTCACTGATTCAGCCACAGAAGTGTTCTGCTGACATCAAAATTCAAATTTTTAGTAAATAAATTACAGGAATACGTGCATAATTGTATTTATTTGTTATGTGTTATTTGACTATTTGTTAGTTTACAGTATGAGCGACCAAGGACCATCTGACGCGTATCGTCAATTGTCTGGTTCGCCTAGAAGCGAAGGCACCTCCTCTTCTCAGCTTGCCCTCTCAGGGTACTCTGCTAATACAGAAGAAGGAATATTCGTGTTTAAGACTAAATCCGAGGAGCCATTCCCTCAGAAAAAGAGAGGATTGTTCGGTCGAGGGGCACACGAGCGTAGAAAGCATATGAAAAAGTTACAAGACCAGAGAGCACTAGCAGCAGCCAAAAGAGAAACCGATGCATATTCCCAGGATATGATTAATAGGGTTATAGCCAACATCCACATCCTAGCAACCACTGCAGCTGACCCTAACCTGGAACAAATGATAGCACCCCAACCACAACCACCAATTCCTGACCAACCGATGGAAATAGAAAACCCTGAAAATCAAGTAGAAATGCATGACTTCAATCCGGAAGAAATACCTAGGGTACCAGCACTAAACCCCCTAGACCCAAATTACGAACCCTGGTGGGACGACAATAGGGACTATGTGCAACGTTACCCGATACATGAAGATATGCCCATGCCAAACATAGGAGCCTACCCAGGTTTCGATCCTTTAGATCCCTATTACCATGATGAATACATTAGGGAGATTTTAGAGAATCCTTACCAATTCCAGGCCCCTACACCCCCATACCAGGAAACCGCACCCCAGATTCCGAACCCAGTCCTAGAACCTGCACTGCCAATGAGTGCAGACAATGTACAAGAACTTAGGACATTTGGTGAGGAAATTTTAGAAAGTAGTGAACGAATGAGACAGGTGGGAGAGCGACTCGTCTGGAAATACGACGAGCGCAATATGGATTTCTGGATGAATCCATATCCATGAATGTGATGGTGGAGACAGTAGTAGTAATAATAATAATATAATAGGTGTGTATGTGTATGAAAAAAAAAACTACGGATTCCTACTATTATTAGTGTAATTTTATTTCAGTTGGTATTGTAATTTTAATTTCAGTACTGGTGTGTAATAGATGCATATTATATGAATAGAGTAAAGTCACAATGATCGACGCTTTTGACCAAAATGCGTGTCATGTGATTTACTATATTAAATATTATTTTGTGATATTAATATGTGGTAAATGTTTAAAATTCAGATGGCCGACGAAGGAAATCAAGAAAACCTGAATAACGATAACCAGAGTAACATTAACTTGGTTAATGAGAACCCAAGCATCAATAACAATAGAAATCAAGGGGATAATAGTGCTATCTAACACATAGTGGCTCAAGGAATCATAGATGCAATGCCATTTATTATTCAAACGGTTCAGGAAGCGAATAATAATAGTAAACATAGCAGTAAGCGACCAATTGAACCAGAACACAGCGTGAACAATGGACCCGTACTTCAAGCGCCCATTCCTAAAAGAAGAAGAACCGTGCCTTATGGTTGTTCTTACAAAGAATTATGGTCCTGCAAACCAATAGAATTCTCGGGCAATGAAGGACCCATTGTAGCTCTACGCTGGATAGAAAAGACTGAGGCAGTTTTAAAAATAAGCAAGTGTGCTGAAGAAGACAAGATAATGTTTGCTTCTAATTTGTTTAAAAACTCAGCCTTAGAATGGTGGAACACTATCCTGCAGTCAAGAGGAAGTGATATGGTATACAACATGTAATAGGAATAATTTAAGAATATGGTAGAAAGGAAATTCTGCCCTCCCAATGAAAAAGAACAGATAGTGAATAAGCTTCTAAACCTTAGGATGACCGGGGTAGATAGTAAGGGTTATACTACCACATTCTTTGAATATGCTAGAATAGTACCAATCCTTGCATCACCTGAACCGGTATTAATCTCCCGTTACATATGGGGATTAATCGGGGAGATTAGGCATGTAGTCAAGGCAGCTAGGCCTCAAACTATAGAAGAAGCTGTAGAACTAGCAAACACCTTGACAGATGAATTAATTCGTACTAGAGAAGAAGACCAGAGGAGAAACCTAACCCAAAGGCTTACCCAAGAATTCCGTTCTGGGAATTACAACCGTAGGAATATGGGTTCTACCTCTGCACCATTCTGCAATGTCTGTAAGAAAAAGCATTCGGGAAAATGCTCCACTCATTGCAATTTTTGCCAGGCACCCGGACACAAGGAAGAAGATTGCAGAAGAAAATCCAGTAATGGACTGTGCTTCAACTGTGGAGAAAAATGTCACATCAAGCCAAACTGTCCGAAATTGGCTCCAGCTGCGAACAACAGGAACACTAAAAATGCTAGAGCATTTGTTCTAACTGCAGATGAAGCCAAAATGATTCCGGACGTTATAGCCGGTACGTTTTTAGTTAATGATGTTTTTGCTAAAGTATTATTTGACTCTGGTGCGAACCAAAGTTTTATTAATACTTCATTTTGCAAACTTCTGAATCAGTCATTAACTAAACTACCACAAGAATGCCTGGTAGAAACAGCTGATGGAGAAACTGTTAGGATTTCTGAAATCCTGCAGGGAGCAAGAATAGAATTTTTAAATAAAAAATTTATGGCAAACTTGTATCCCATGAATCTGGCCGAATTTGATGTCGTTCTATGAATGGATTGGTTAATAGCCAATAAAGCCAGTATTTTATGTGATCATAAGTCAATCCAAGTAAATTCACCAAAAGGTGAAAAGATCACAATTAAAGGAGATAAACCGTCTAGATCCACAAAATTCATCTCTGTGATGAAAACTGCAAGCTATATAAGAAAAAAATCTATAGTATATTTGATTTCTATAATCACTAACACTAAAGGAAAAGAACTAAAAGACATTCCAGTAGTGTCTCAGTTTTCAGATGTATTTCCAGAAGAATTACCAGGACTACCTCCAGACAGAGAAGTTGAATTCAGAATTCACCTGCTACCAGGAACAGCACCAATTGCCAAAGCACCTTACCGTTTGGCACCCGCAGAAATGCAGGAACTGAAGAAACAGTTAGATGAATTATTGGAAAAGGGATTCATACAGCCAAGCTCATCACCATGGGGAGCTCCAATTTTATTCGTTAAAAAGAAGGACGGATCAATGCGTATGTGCATTGATTACCGTGAATTGAACAAGGTCACGATTAAGAATCGGTACCCATTACCAAGAATCGATGATCTGTTCAATCAACTGTAAGGAGCTCGATTTTTCTCTAAAATCGATTTAAGATCAGGATATTATCAATTAAAGGTACAGGAAGAGGATATTCCTAAAACCGCCTTTAGAACAAGGTATGGTCATTATGAATTTACTGTCATGCCATTTGGTTTAACCAATGCCCCAGCCGCATTTATGGACATGTTGAACCGAATATGTAAGCCATATTTGGATAAATTCATAATTGTTTTTATTGATGATATTCTCATTTATTCAAAAAGTAAGGAAGATCATGCAAAGCATTTGCACGCACTTCTAAGTTTATTAAGAAAGGAAAAACTTTATGCTAAGTTTTCCAAGTGCGAATTTTGGTTAGAGCAGGTACAGTTTCTTGGACACTTTGTTAATCATGAAGGAATTCATGTGGATCCAACGAAGATCGAGGCGATTACTAAATGGAAAACCCCTAAGTCACCAACCGAGGTTAGAAGTTTCTTAGGATTGGCCGGTTATTATAGAAGATTTATTCGAGACTTTTCTAGAATAGCCATTCCTTTAAATAAGTTAACCTGTAAATCCACTAAGTTTGAATGGGGATCAAAACAAGAAGAAGCATTTAGAATTCTTAAGCAAAGATTAACCCATGCACCCATACTAGCGTTACCAGAAGGAACTGAAGATTTTGTAATCTATTGTGATGCTTCTAAGTTAGGTTATGGATGTGTATTAATGCAACGCCAAGAGGTTATAGCTTACGCCTCTAGACAACTTAAGAATCATGAAGAAAATTATTCCACCCATGATCTAGAATTAGGAGCCATAATTTTTGCCCTTAAGATTTGGAGACATTACCTTTATGGTAGTAAGTTTACCATATTCACTGATCATAAAAGTTTAAGGTATGTTTTCGGGCAAAAAGATTTGAATATGAGACAAAGACGCTGGATGGAGATGCTTAGTGATTATGATTGTGATATCCAATATCATGAAGGAAAGGCAAATGTAGTGGCTGATGCTTTAAGCCGAAAGTATCATGAAAAGCCAAAAAGGGTACGTTCTCTTAAATTAAATCTACAAGTAGATTTAAATGATCAAATTAGAAAAGCACAAGAATCAGTAATCAAGGATGATACTGAAAAATTAAAAGGTATGATTAAGGAATTAGAACAAGGAACAGATGGAATTTGGAGATTCCATAAAAAGAGAATGTGGATACCTAAATTAGGAAACCTACGTCATCGTATATTAGAAGAAGCCCATAAATCTAAATATACAATGCACCCAGGAAATGATAAAATGTACCAGGATTTACGAAAAAATTTCTGGTGGATAGGAATGAAAAAGGACATAGCAACCTATGTTTCTAAATGTTTAACATGTTAATAAGTAAAAGCTGAACATAAAAAAACCCTCAGGATTGCTACAACAGTTAGAAATGTCGGTGTGGAAATGGGAATTGATAACAATGGATTAAGTTACCAAATTACCCAAAACAAGGAAATGCAATGATACAAACTGGGTGATTGTAGATAGACTAACTAAGTCAGCTCACTTCCTACCAATGAAGGAAACTTTTAGTATGGAACAGCTAGCTAAATTGTATGTAAATGAAATTGTTTCTTTACATGAAATTCCTTTATCAATTGTTTCTGATAGGGATAGCCGTTTTACCTCTCATTTTTGGTCAAGTTTCCAAAAGGCAATGGGAACCAAGTTAAATCTAAGCACAGCATATCATCCTCAAACGGACGGACAAAGTGAAAGGACGATTCAAACAATGGAAGACATGCTTAGGGCTTGTGTAATTGATTTTGGAGGTAATTGGGATGATCACTTACCTTTAATAGAATTTTTCTTATAATAATAGTTATCACACAAGTATCAACGTTGCACCATTCGAAGCACTTTATGGACGAAAGTGCCGAACCCCAGTCTGTTGGGCAGAAATTGGGGAAAAGCAACTATCTGGACCCGAGATAGTGCAAGAAACAACCGACAAGATCATTCAAGTCAAGGAACGATTGAAAGCAGCACGTGATCACTAGAAAAGTTATGCTGATAACAGGAGAAAACCATTGGAATTTCAAATAGGAGATAAAGTATTGTTAAAGGTCTCTCCTTGGAAAGGAGTAGTAAGATTCATTAAACGAGGAAAGCTAAGTCCCAGGTATGTTGGATCTTTTAAGATTATTAGAAAAATAGGACCTGTAGCCTATCAGCTACAACTGCTAGAGGAAATGGCAGGAATACATGATGTTTTTCATGTATCTAATCTCAAAAAGTGTTTAGCTGATGAATCACTGGTAGTGCCTCTAAAGGACATAGAGGTAAATGAACAACTAAAATTTGTAGAAAGGCCTCTACAGATTGAAGACAGGAAAGTCAAAAACCTTAAGCATAAGAGATTAGTTCTGGTCAAAGTAAAGTGGGACTCCAAAAGAGGACCTGAGTACACATAGGAGCTTGAATCTGAAATGTAAAGGAAATATCCACACTTGTTCCAGTAGATCTCGAGGACGAGCTTAAAAAAAGGTGGGAAGGATATAACAACCCAAAAGAAAACCGACACCCTCATAAATTTTCCGACACCCTAATATATTTTAAAATATCCCAATATGTCCCAAAATACACCCCATACATGAAAACGGGCCCCGAATACCTTAAATATTATTAAAAATAATTAAAAATGAAATTTTTGGGTTTGAGGCGGGCCGCATAAGCCTTACCTCAACCCCTAGGCGGGCCGCGAGGGGCCAAAAAATGTGGCGTAGCCCGGTGCAGACACGTGTCCGACTCGTGTTGAACCTATAAGCTGACCCGGATCACCTACGCCTTTGACCGAGTTTGACGCCGGCCGCGTAGCCCTTTATTAACATTTACGCGGGCTGTGTAAAAGTCGAGATGTGGCACTATATATAGCAGGCATCGGGTTTCATCAAAACTCGCTCAAATCTTTCTTTCTAAACGTAAATCTCTCACAGTAGGCATTATACACGGGTATTATACCCCTTAAATAACGAAGTTCTGCTCCGTTGTAAGTATTATAACCCCTGGATACGTATTAGATACGCTGCCCGATTGATATAGGGTTCCGTAACGGCTGTCGTGGTTCTGCCCAACATAGTCGTTGGAATGCCCTCTCGGGGAGGGTATTACTAATGTTAAAATGGGTTATTATACTAACACGTGTGCATTTGTGTAAATTATAGATAATTCTCAGGAAACCCTAAAGGATAATCTAAGACAGCAATGTGAGTTGATCCGCTTTTTGTAAAATTTTTGTTAACTGTTTTTACAAAACCTCATACGATTAATTATATATTAAACAGTTATTGAGTATTTGTAAGGATACAATTATCGTGGGTATGTTGGGGTTTTGTATACAAAATTTGTTACTGGAGGGGTAATATTTCCACAAGTCGGGTCTGACAATACCACGGGTGATAATTGATATGACTTGGAAAAAAATATAATTGCGAGATCGCCCTCAATACTGTACAATGGGTTTTATTAAAATTTGATTAAACTGGGATTCACTCACCAGTATTTCCCACTGACAAAATGTTTTTAAACGCGTTTCAGGTAACAAACTGTGAAAGCCAAATAGATGCCAGCTGGACAGCACTGAAGGCTTGGAAAAAGTGGCAATAAAGTTACCCAAAATAAAATAGATGTTTTTATTAAACAAAATATGATTTTATTGCTATGAAAATGTGTGTACTGCAAACTTGGGTTTTATCCCATGTATTTAATATTATGAAAATGTGGTATTTTACTCTGATCAAATATTTCCTAACTACGGTCCTGATGTAAATTCCGCTGCCAAATTAGACAAACACGCGATACCACCGAAACTGGCTCGCGGCCGCCCGTTCCCGGGGATTAGGGATAGGGGGTTGCGACAGCTTTTCTGACGGTCGCGCACAGCCGCCATACGATTCCCGATCTGAACAATCTTCTCCGAAGTTTCAAGTACAAGCTCCAGACCTGTGATCTGGCTGTCAACCACCTTAGCCCAACATAGAGGAGAACGGCATTTTCGTCCGGACAATGCTTCGAACGGAGCTGCCTGGATGCTGGTATGGTAGCTATTGTTATAAGAAAACTCTATAAAAGGTAAGTGTTTCTCACAACCCTTGTTAGTGCATACGTCTGTCGACTTCGTCTTATATCGAGTCTAGTATTAGAATTGTTAGATCAGGGCGCTTTGTACGAGAAAATAGGAGGTTTTAGGTTGTGTTTAAGGTGATTTAGCTTGAAGGAAGTGATTTAGCTTGAAAGTGACATGTGACATGTTCAAGCGAAATCACACATGATGATTTCGCTTGAAATGGCATCTGACACTCTCAAGGGAAATCTCATCCCCTATAAATACCTTTCAAGCGAATTCATTTGGAACTTTCATCATTCCAGTAACGAACTGCTGCCGAAGCGTCGTTTGATCTGTAAACTGATTTTTATCAATATACAAGGCGATTAATAGTGATACAAGTTGTTTTCTACGTCTGTTTCTTAGTTTCCGCCTCTGAAACAGATTAGAGCTCTTCCGATTGACTCGTTTGGGTCACGATTCGATCCTACAAGTGGTATCAGAGCTCAGGAAGAAGAGTTCTTGCCAAAACAACCGTTTTTCTGACTTCTACACCTTCTTTTCGAAATTGAAACTGTTTTCACAGTTAAAAAGTTCTGATTTTCACATATTGTGGTCGAAACTATGTTTTAAGTAATCCTTGAAAGAATTGGACATTAATTCGGCTTAAAACTGGTAAATTTACTTGATTTCGCTTGAGAACAGATCGAAAATGGTCATGTCAGCAGATTGATTTCGCTTCAAGAGTGCTTGATTTCGCTTGAATATATACTTAATTTCGCTTCAGAGGAGCTGTTTTCGCTTCAAGGGTTGATTCCGCTTTAGTCATTCAAGCAAAATCAGATTATTTTGATTCTAGGTGATTTCTCTTGAGGGTATATCGCTTCTAGGTGATTCCGCTTCTGGGTGATTTTGTTTCAGATAGGTATTTCTCTTGAATCAGTATTCAGCTTGAACTTGTATTTTTGTGAAAAAAAAATTCCTAAACATGGATGAGGAATTCTATAATGCATTTGCTACACCGGTCGCTCCAGTTACTGTTGCTGAAACTCTATACAGTGAGAATGAAACTGGAACTCATCAGAAACCGCCAAAACTGATGTATATTGAAGATTTCAAAGGGTGGCAGAATCGATTTGAGAATTGGGTGCAAGCTTATAAGTTTGATGCGTGGTGTTCTTTGGAGAAAGATTACGAAAAACCGAAAAACGAACGTGGGCTTGAAAAGGGTTTTAGTGATTTTAATGAGAGTGATAAATTGAAGTATACAAGTGAAAAAATGATGATCAGTATTCTTCAACAAGCGATTAAAGAAGATATATTTGTTTTGCTCCAACATGATAATACAGCTAAGTCAATTTGGGAAGCATTGATTCAGAAATTCAAAGGAAGTGCAGATATGATTAAAAACAAAAAGGCGTTATTGAAGAAATCGTTTGATATGTTTTCAGCTTTCGACCATGAAACAACAAAGCAGATAATTGATAAATATTGTCATCTAGTTTTGGAAATGAAAAGATTTAACATTGAAAAAGAAGATGATGAGTGGGTCGATAAACTTGCTGATGCATTTCCACAGCTTAAATGTGGAACTTATTTGATGATTGTGAAACATTTAAGGAAGTCTCAGAGTATGAATCTGGCACAGTTTATTCAAAAGATTGAAGAGCAGGAGCTGGATATTCAGAAAACTGCTATCATGACAAATCCAAATGCTAAACAGGATGTCAGTCTGTATTACCGAGGGAACAAGTTTGAGGCTAACCCCAGTCCTTGCCCAAAGATCCAAACTGGTTTTAGTGCTGATGGTTCTTCCAGCTCAAATGTTAGTACAACAACTCAAAGTGGTGGTTATTCTTCATTATATTCAAGCTTTGATCCAAATCATACCATACCATGTCCTCAAAAGCAAAATTCTACAAATTTGCAATGCAATGTGACTTTGAACATTCAGAATGGTAAAAATTTGTCTCCAGAAATAGCCAAGCAACACATGGCATCACTCGTTGCTATGTTGGAATCGTATGAAGGTTTGATTGCAGGCAAGATTGGAAATCCGATGCTTACAAAAGAAGATTATGACCAAATTGGTGCAGAGGAACTTGAGTTGATGGATGTGAAGTGGTGTTTGGCCAATGCTTGTAGGTGAGCAGAAAAGTTTCAACAAATTACTGGTAGAGATGAGTTTCAAGGAATGTCTACTTCTCTGTTGGGTTTTGACAAATCAAAAGTTACCTGTTTCCGGTGTAAAGGAAAGGGTCATTTTAAGAGAGAATGCAAAAACAATGAAGCTACTGGGAATCAAGAAAAGAACAACTATTATCAGAAATCAATTTTTCATCAGATTGATCAACAACCTCAACAAAAGGAAACAAAGACTGCTCATGGTAAAAAGATCGAGGAAGCAAATAAGAAAGCTTATTTTGGGATAATTGATCAAGATGATGAGTTTGTTGCTGAAGGATTTAGTTGGGATAACTACATTCCACAAGGGTCAAGTCTAGCTGCAGAAAGCTTTAACTGGGATAAATATATTCCACAAGGTTCATGTTTTGTTGCTAGAATTCTGGGTGAAGATGAGACTAGTGAGAAAAGAATCCCGATTTTTCCAGATCTTGGAAGTGATGTGGATACCGATGATGAGGAAGAACATCTCAACAAAGCTAGAAAAGGCATAGATCCTACTAGTTTTAATTTGTTTTTGCAGATAAAATGGAGATGCTGAATCAGAAGAAGATTGCCAGATTGAAGAAAGAGCTGGAAACAGCAAGAAGGCTAGCTGATGAAAAGACAAAGATAGAAGCTGGAGAAGCGAATGTTGAACCAGCAACTGAAAAAGTAGTAGAGAAAATCGTTGAAGTGGAGAAAGTGGTGGAGAAGATTGTTGAGGTTGAAAAAGTAGTCGAAGTTGAAAAAATGGTCGAAGTTGAGAAAATCGTCGAGGTAGAAAAGATTGTTGAAGTTGAGAAAGTTGTTGAAGTTGAAAAGATAGTTGAAAAAGTGGTTGAAATAGAAAAACCATGTTTAATGTGTTTAGAATCGTGCAAAGTTTGTGAGGACAAAGATAAGAAGATTGCTGAGTTGGAGAAGATTAAAGAAGATTTACTATCCGATGTGAAGTATGTGAAAGAGTCGTATGATGTGCTCAACAAAACAGTTGATCGTCTGAAAAAAAACGAATTCAGAAATTGAAAATGCAATGGAAAAAATGAGTGCAACATTAATGACAAAGCAGAGCGTCATCAATGAGTACATCAAAGATTGTGCTAAATTGAAGAAAGAAGTGGAACTTGAGAAGATTGAGAGTGAAAGGATTAAACGATTATTGTTGAGTTACACTACTTGTGATTATTTGATTGATCGTGTTTATCCTACTGTTGCAGGTCTGGAAGCATTCATGGAGAAAAAGACTGAAGATACTGATACTGGTAAGAAACAAAGTGTCAAGTATAACAGATGTCCGCCCCCGATCCATGAAAGTTATTCTCCCAGGAATCCTAACGTGGAGCGTCTAAAAAAGGCAGTCAACATCAAGTTAAAGTCTGAAATCATTGATGAATTACCAGACAATATTGATGTTACATTCACAGCGTCTGACACTGATCATGAGTCTGAGTTATTAAAAAGAGTGGTCGATCAGGTGTTGGATACGGATGAAGAGTCAAAGTCGGAGTCTAAGTCAGATAGTTTGAGTTCGTCTGAGAAGAGTCCGAGTTCACCGGTTAAAAGGGTTTACGATAAAGAATTTTTCTTATCAAAGAATATTTTGAATGATGAAGTGTTTAAGGTTGCATATACCTTGAATAATTCGGACAAATTATTTTCTGATGAAGAATTTCCAATAAGAAGTGTCAAAACTGAAATGATCAAACATGTTTTCAAATTGACAGAAATTAATATTTCTGAAATAAAAGATTTAAATCTTCATGAAAAACCTAAAAAGTACACTTCAAGAGTTCAACAGAGATTGAACAAGAAAAAGGGTTACGGTTCTGGTTATGCTTTTCAACAGAGACCAAACCATAATAGTAATTTCAAAAAGAAAGGTCTTGGTTTTATTCCTCTAGAAAATTATAAAAATGAGAAAAATTATAAACCAAAAGCAAAATTTGTTGCAGGAGGAAGTGTTGAAGATGAGCAAAAGAAACCATTCTGGAAACAATCCAATCAAGAGTTTCTTGCTGAAGTAAAGAAAAATGTGAAGAAGTTTGCTCAAAGAGTTGACAGAAGAACCTGTTTCAAGTGTCAAAAAGCTGGACACATTGCTTGGAACTGCAAAGAGTTCATGTATTCAAAACAGGAAGAATCTTCTAACTCTGAAATGAGAAGGAAAGGTGTTGATAAATCGACTGTGGAAGTTGGTGAAACTTCAAAACGATTTTACAAAAGACAAGTCGATTTAAACAAACAAAAATGGGTTGTAAAATCAGAAAGATTTTCTGACAATGAATCTGATTCCATAAAATCAGAGGAGTCATGAGTTGAGAAAAAGGTTGATAATTCCGTTCCTGAGTTGAACGAGGAAAACTTTCCTGTATTGACAAAAGATAATTTAAAATCAAAAGGTAGAGTTGATATTTCAGGTCAATTCTTCACTGGTAAAGGAGAATTTGATGCTGAAAAAGTTTTCAATGGAAAAGTCAAACATATTTTCGGGAAGATGGTTGATGGGAAGTTTAAAAGTGCAAAAGATTTTTATAAATCAAAATGTTGGTGGGACAGGTGTGTTCCAGAATCTTCCAAGGATGGTTAGGATTGGGGGAAAGTATTTTCTAACTAAAAATATGGACTTGCCGGAGATCCCAGGTTGGTAAGAGTGGAGCAGGAATCGGCATCATTCTTGATTTGTTTGGTTGGTAAATCTACATGTTATATCTTTATATTGTTATACTTTGATGTACAAGTGGTTTGATTGATGAGTGAACCTGCAAGTGGTTGAAAGAGGTTTTCATTGACAAGTGGATAATCAAGGTCATTAAGTTGAACTTGATTGGACCATACTTACAAGTGGTATTTTGGAGAACAAAATTATGAGTTTATTCCCTAACCTACAAGTGGTTTGAAAATCAACAAAACTTATTTTCCGGAAAAACCATTTGATTAAAACAAACTTAAGTGTTTTGAAATCACAATGGGAAAATAGTTTGTTGTGAGGGGGAGTTCTGATTGTTTATGCCAAGTGGATGGTGATCTGAAGTGATTTGATATCAGTTGTCACTTTATTGTACAGTTGGTTTTAAAATTTCCTAAAATGTGTTTGCATTTTAGGGGGAGTAAAAATTTCTGAAAATCCAAAAACATTAGAAAATTTGAAAAATACAAAAACATGATAAAATTCAAAAACGAGTTTTGTTGTATAAAAGAGGACATGATAGTACATCAGTGGACGATCACAACATGCTAAAGAAATGGAAAGTAAAGTAGTGATAAACGGTCTTACTGATGATGTGTCAGTAGGTTTTTGCACATTTAGTAGATTGTGACGAGATATAAACCTAAATTCAAACGTGCTTATATCGTGGGTAACATCTCTCGGATATATGGGTAACCCCCGAAATCTTGTTTGAAGGACCCCTCTTTCTGAGATACTAGGTCTTTATGCTTAGTGATATCTGGGGTATTATCCCGGGACTAGTCCCCGGAGAATACCTTACGCTTGCTTTAAATATAGCCTACCCTCAGCATAAAAAATGATAAAACTTTGCAAAATGCAAATCATGTGCTGTTGTAAAAAAGATCCTCTAAAGGGGACCCACCAAAAGTCGAAGCCGTCATCTCTCTACTGAACGGAAGTTCTGACCTGAGCTCTCACGGTTCTTCGCAATTTAACCCCTTATAGATATCATCTAGGTATACTCACCTGTAAGACTGAATATTGGGATCTGGATACGGGAGTATATTCTGAGGTGGGACACGCGAATAAGTTTAAGTCTCTAAAACATTAATCTCGTATCTCGGAACAGTTGAACTTTGTGTAAGAATTTAAGTGGATCAGTAAACTGACAATCTAAGTGAATCGTTTGGAACTTAAAATGTTTAAAGCTTAACGGTGTTGATGATTTGTCTCAAAAACTGATATGATCCTCTTACGCAAACTCACAAAAATATTGTATGTAAATATTTCTTTACTGCATTTCATTTCTGTTATGTAAAAATCCAAAAATATTTTCGGTGTGTTTTAGCATAAATTTTGAAAAATCCAAAAAGATTTTTGACAACTGATATTGAAGAGCTGTTTTTCAAAATTCCAAGTGCTGAACATGATGAACAGGTTTGGGAAAGTTTGTTTGAAGATGTTTTGAAATGAAAATGATATTCATTCAAATGATTCATCAGAGATTAACATGATAAATCTTTCTGTTTGATATTTGAAAATGATGTGGTTTATTTGTGTCTTCAAGTGGTTGGTAGAGTTTCTAGATTTGTTATATTTTATCTTTTATGAAACTTATGTTTTGGGTAGAGAATTTGCAGGAGAGCCTGGTTGCAAAGCTTAAACCTGAAAGTAGCTAGACTACGATCCCAGCACAAGTTGAGGGGGACTCTAAATGACAAAGAGCCAGGTTCTGATCCTGAGATTGCTGATGCTGATGAAATTAAAGAATCAAGAGATCTGATCAAGAGAATTAGAAGTCTCAAGAGCTAGATTAAGATTCTGGAAGGCCAAAGACTGATAAAGACTGAAGGCGTTGAAGACTCAAAACTTAAGACTCGTCAACATCCGAGGGGGAGTCTGTTAGTGCATACGTCTGTCGACTTCGTCTTATATCGAGTCTAGTATTAGAATTGTTAGATCAGGGCGCTTTGTACGAGAAAATAAGAGGTTTTAGGTTGTGTTTAAGGTGATTTAGCTTGAAGGAAGTGATTTAGCTTGAAAGTGACATGTGACATGTTCAAGCGAAATCACACATGATGATTTCGCTTGAAATGGCATCTGACACTCTCAAGCGAAATCTCATCCACTATAAATACCTTTCAAGCGAATTCATTTGGAACTTTCGTCATTCCGGTAACGAACTGCTGCCGAAGCGTCGTTTGATCTGTAAACTGATTTTTATCAATATACAAGGCGATTAATAGTGATACAAGCTGATTTCTACGTCTGTTTCTTAGTTTCCGCCTCTGAAACAGATTAGAGCTCTTCCGATTGACTCGTTTTGGTCACGATTCGATCCTACAACCCTTGCCAAAATCAATCACGCATGCTCGCATCATGTCTTCAAGTGTTTGGATGGTTCGTTCACTTTGACCATCCGTCTGCGGGTGATAAGCAGTACTCATGTCGAGACGTGAGCCAAATGATTTGTGCATCGACTGCCACAAATCTGAAATGAAACGCGGGTCACGATTAGAAATTATAGAGGTTGGCACCCCGTGCCTAGAAACCACCTCCTTCAGATAGAGAGCAGCAAGTTGCGAGAACTTATCCGTTTCCTTGATTGCTAGAAAGTGCGCTGACTTCGTGAAACGATCAACGATCACCCAGATGGTATCGTTTCCGGTTTGAGTTCTTGGTAAACCTTTGACGAAATCCATCGCAATTTGCTCCCATTTCCACATGGGTATCTCTGGTTGCTGAAGTAGGCCTGAGGGTTTCTGATACTCTACCTTTACTTTCACGCAAGTTAAACACTTACTCACATAAGTCGCGATGTAGGCCTTCATCTTTGGCCACCAGTACAAAACTTTGAGGTCCTGATACATCTTATCCGAACCCGGATGAACAGAGTATCGAGACTTGTGCGCTCCGTCCATCACAAGCTCTCTAAGATTCCCAAACAAAGGAATCCATATTCGTTCCGTGAAATAGTAAATGCCGTTAAACCTCTCTTTGAGTCATTTCTCCATGCCCCGAAAATACTCAGCTTTAATGTTTTCCCCTTTCAACGCTTCAGTTTGAGCATTACGGATCTGGTCAGGCAAATTAGAATGAATGGTGAGCTGCAAGGCGCGGACACGTTTGGGTTTCGTTTCCTTTCGACTAAGGGCATTAGCTTCAATGTTAGCCTTACCTGGATGATACTTGATGGCACAATCGTAGTCATTTAAGAGCTCCACCCAGCGACGCTGTCGCATGTTTAACTCTTTTTTATCGAAGATGTGCTGGAGACTCCTGTGGTCGGTATAAATAGTGCATTTGGTATCGTAGAGATAATGCCTCTAGATTTTTAACGCGAAAACCACGGCCCCCAAATCTAATTCGTGAGTCGTGTAATTCTTCTCATGAACCTTCAACTGTCGAGAAGCGTACGCTATCACCTTCTCGCGTTGCATTAGCACACAACCGAGACCCTGAATAGAAGCATCACAGTATACCACAAAATCTTCGGTTCCCTCAGGTAAGGACAAAATCGGCGCACTGTAGAGTTTTTGTTTCAACAACTGGAAAGCATCTTCTTGTTTCGTTCCCCAAGAGTATACAACGCCTTTCTGTGTTAGCGAGGTAAGAGGTTGAGCGATCTTCGAGAAGTCTTTGATAAATCTGCGATAGTACCCAGCGAGACCAAGTAATTATCGCACCTCCGAATGAGTCTTCGGCGCCGCCCAATTTCTGATAGCATCAATCTTAGAAGGATCCACGTGTATTCCCAATTCATTCACAATGTGGCCAAGGAAGTGTACCTCTCGAATCCAGAAGTCACACTTAGAGAATTTCGCGTAGAGTTGCTCCTTCCTCGGGAGCTCCAAAATAAGACGCAAGTGTCGCTCGTGGTCCACCTTGCTCTTAGAGTAGATTAAAATGTCATCGATAAACACAATGATGAAATCGTTAAGATACGGTTTGCACACGCGGTTCATAAGATCCATGAAAACCGTTGGTGCATTAGTTAACCCGAACGGCATAACCAGAAACTCATAATGGCCATATCGTGTTCGAAAAGCCATTTTAGGAACATCCTCCTCTCGGACTGTCATCTGATGATAGCCCGATCTTAAATCAATCTTCGAGTAAAAACTTGACCCCTGCAACTGGTCAAACAAATCGTCGATGCGTGGTAAAGGATAACGGTTCTTGACTGGCACTTTGTTGAGCTCTCGATAATCTATGCACATACGAAAAGACCCGTCTTTCTTCTTAACAAGCAGAACTGGGGCTCCCCAAGGCGAAGAACTGGGTCGGATAAAACCTTTATCCAACAGTTCCTGATGTTGATTAGATAACTCTTGCAACTCCCCAGGTGCAAGACGATAAGGAGCTAGAGCAATTGGGGCCGCACCTGGTGTAAGATCAATCTGAAATTCCACTTGACGGTGAGGAGGTAAACCAGGAAGTTCCTCAGGAAACACATCGATTAACTCACGAATAACAGGCAAGTCTTCGATCTTCCTTTCTTCGGACGGAGTATCAGTAACAAGTGCTAGAATAGCAGGATACCCCTTTCGTAGACACTTATGGGCTTTCATAGCAGAAATGATGCCAACCAATGCACCACTCCGATGGCCCTGGACAGACAGTGATTCTCCACAAGGAAGTGGTATACGTACGATTTTCTCCTTACCAACTATGTCAGCACGGTGCTTGGACAACCAGTCCATACCAACCACTACGTCGAAACTACCGGGGGTAACAAGAAGGAGGTCAATGTCAAACACTTGACCCACAAGATCGAGTTTATATCCCATCACAATGTGTGAGGCTTCAATCGTCTTAGCATATGCTAATTCTACTACATACTTAGCTTCTAGAGGTGTTGGAGTTAACCCTAATCGTTGACTGAACTCTAAGGACAAATAACTCCAATCGGCACCAGAATCAAATAACACAGAAGCAATGAGATTGTTCACAGAAAACATACCAGTCACTACATTGCCGTCGTTCCTAGCATCACCAACACCAATCGTAAATACCCTTCCACGAGCACCATTGCCCCATTGTTGTCGTTGTTGTTCCCAGCATTGTTATCGTTATTCTGACGGTTGTTGTTATCATTGGCATTTTGATTCAGCTGAGGGTAATCCCGTTTAATGTAACCCCCATCCCCACACTGGAAACACCCCTTCCTATTGCCTTGGTTCTGGTAGGGCTGCTGCCTTTGTTGTTGCTGGTGCTGCTGTTGTTGCTGCTGATTCTGTGGCTGCTGTTGCTCTGGGAACGGAGCTCTACAGTCCTTTGCCATATGGCCCACCTTATCACACCTATGGCACGCTCGGACACACGGTCGACGATGATGATAACCACACTTGTTGCACTTTGGCTGCCTACCAGCGTAGGAGCGTTGGTTCGGATTGCTGCTCTAACCTTGGTTAGCAGAGGAGGACTGACTGATGCTACGATTGTTGCTGTTGTCTAGCTTTTTCTGTGTCTGGTTCGAGATGGACACCTTGTCCGTATCATTCCACTTGCACTTGTTATCACTAGCAGGAGTGGTAGTAACAGTAGGTGCAGCAATAACGCGAGGCGGTAGCGAACCATGCTCGACCTCTTAGTCTGTAATCTTGTGTGCTAAACGAATGATCTGAGGCAAGTTGTTGAGATTTGCAGCAGTGACCAAACTCTTAACTTGTGGTGCTAAGCCTTTGATGTACTATTCGATTCTTCGAGGTGGTGGTCATGATAAGTTAGGGCACATGTTTGCTAGCTCATGAGATCGTTTCGTGTAATCCTCGATCTCAGACCCCTCCATCTTCAGATTGTAGTATTTCTCACGAGGACAGTACTCCTCCCCCATCAACTCCTTGAAATCATCCCAAGTAGTTGCATTAGCCATTTCGATGCCCAACATCCTCCAAGGTGCCTGTAGCATATTTCACCCGGTCCCCCACGGGACAGTTACACATAGCAAACACTGACTCAGCTTTCTCAAACCAACGAAGTAGCCCCACAGCTCCTTCAGTCCCACTGAATGTCCGTGGCTTACAATCCATGAACGTCTTAAACATGCAAACAGGCGGATTGTTTTGATTCTGATTCACTTGTTGACCTAAGGAAGAAAGAAAAGACAATACATGTGTAAGAGTTGAGTTCGCGACACAGTAATAAAGAGTATTTGGCACATATCGTACCAGCCTGATAAGCCGCTAGGGCTTCAGCCACACGAGTGTTGATCAGGTCTCTTAATTCGGCCTGAGTCATAGCAATGTTGCCACGTCCACCGCCTCGGCCACCACCACGTCCACCATTACGTCCACTCATGATTCTTTATAAGAGAAGGAAAAAGGTTAAGGGTCGGAATTGAGTAGGAGTCAAACATCACTATGACTTCTATAAACTACCAGGTTTACATCAGACAACAGAGCAGGACCCCCTTCTCACTTGTTAAGCCTCACTGGGACTCACATGCACCACACATTATTATTATGTGTGCACCCATAATAACAATGCAATTTGCATGTTTATCTCAGCTTCTCCCAACTCGTGCTAAAAGGTTATCGAAATTCGAGTAGCAAGACAAAAGACATCACAAAACATAAATCATGAAGGTCTAGAGGAAGGTCGCATTGTGACTCTATCAACCACATAACATAGGCAAGTAACACATGAATTTAGTCTGTAGTGCTAAGTGTGCAATCACATGCAACATCATACGTAAATGTACACTAGGTATGCTATGCAATAAGTAAACGAGAGACGAACCTTGCAATCTGGAGCTGAGTGTCATGGTCAATTTCGAAGCTGTTCGGTTATAGTCTGGTTTTATAAAAGCATTTTAAAACCTAGTTCTCTATAACCAGTGGCTCTGATACCAAACAGTCACACCCCCAAAATACCACGTGAGGAAACACCGCGGGACGTGTGACGTACCAGGATCCAGCCACCAATAACATTGAACTATAACAAGTTATTAAATAAAAGCTTCCATTTATTTCATAAAGTAATTTCAAATCACAACTTAAAACAAATACGTTCAGCGGAAGCATAATGTATATCGTTATTCAAGTGTTCAAAACAAATATGCGAAAACAATGAACATATATCCAAGAGCCACGACCCACGACCACTCCAGCACTCCCAGATAGAAAGTTCCATAACCATGCATCTAACGACCTGCAAGCATGCAGACAAGTGTATCAGACAACGCTGGTGAGTTCAAAGTTTGTTATCATGTTTAGTTACCAAGTACAAGTTAAAGCTTTTCAGAAATACAATGTTGTTAATAACTCGAGTACCGCGAGATGGCTCCAGATTATTTGCCCTTCCCCAATGCTCTATCAAACATTGGTCGAGTGGTTAAGGTAATTAGTTCACACCCGTCCGCCCTGGTACGGTGTGAGGGTGCCAAACCTAATAGCACTATCAACTAATAACCTCGTTACCTCCCCGGCAACCAATTCGGTGTATGATGGGACTTAAGTGATAGATATAAGTGTATTAACCAACATCCCAGGCTTAACATTCCAGTTAAACCCATTTACCCAATATTCCTCCTCGGAATATTTACCAGATGTCCCTCCCTGGGACGCATGCTTGAAAAAGACAGTGAACTCACTTTAGTTTTGCTCGGTTTGTTAAGTTACCCGTTCAAAGTTAGTCAACCAACCCTACCGTGGTTACCAATGAGATCAGTTTCATAATCAATTGTCACGTATAATCACAGTGTGCATTCATAGCAAAGATCATCGTATAACAGTTAGCAATTATTCAATCTCATACATGTTATAACTATAGGAACCCTACTGTTTTAAAATGTTATGTTTGTTCACAGTGCAGCATCTCCACGAAGAACCAGTCCTTCATGGAGTGCCTCCTTGGCAAACAACCCTATGGCGAAGAACAATTCTTCGTGGATCATGGGTGTAACGAAGTACCCTCTGGCGAAGGACTATCCTTTGTCGAGAATGATCGTGACGAAAGACCCTGATGGTTTGTCAAAACCATCTAACGAAGAACCAAGTTCTTCTTTGAATCTTGTTATTCGTTAGGACAGTTGATGTGTTCAAAATGTAACATATAAATTTCATCAAATGAGGCATAAAACTAACCCTTTTTTAGTACTAATGTTGGAAAAAGTGTGCTTTTGTCTTCCTTTTGTATTTTCAGGATTAAATGAGCTTAAATTAACAAAAGAAGCAAAAAGACATCAAAATCTAACATAAATACAAGAAAAAGAACAAGACGTGGCATGCCCGACCCCACGACAACATCTTCCCAAGCAAACCAAGAGATCAGAAGCCTGAACACGCCCCGTGCTCAGCCAGCACGGGGGCGTGCCCAAGTGTCAGCAGAAAAGACAAAGTGGTAGAAGCTTCTATTGCCCACCACGGGGCCGTGCTCAGCGGACACGGGGCCGTGGTCAACTATAAGATTCGCATAATCCAGCAAATCTTCATAGTACAAAGATTCTTCTGCACACGGGGTCGTGCTCAGCGGACACGGGGGCGTGGTCAACTAATAAGACAAAGCTGCATTTAATGAAGAAAGAGAGGATGTGGACACGGGGCCGTGCCCACTGGACACAGGGCCGTGCCCGAGCTTCTGTTCAGCCTATAAATAGAAGTGCTTGGCTCAAGCTTAAACCATCCCTTGGCACACCACCTCTCTCACACTTCACCCACCACCCACCACCACCATAACACCATCATCCACCACCATCATCCATTGTCCATCGTAGAGTGTGTGAGTCGTCTCGGGATCCAAGATTGATCGTAAGAGTTCTTGACAATCAAGGCCATGTTTGCCTAAGTCTCTTACATCACTTGGTGAAGACAAAATGTCTAGTGTAATACTTTTTATTTCTAATCTTTTGCACTTTTTACTTGGTTTTGTATTAATGACTTTAATAACTAGTTGCTTAGGTTGAAGGTGATCTTTCCTTATCGTTTGTCCGTGGTGTCTTGGCATTATTTTACTGTCTATATAAAATAAAATATTTTCACCATTCATATCTCCACGGTCTATATGGAGGTATGTTGGCTACCTGGTCGGGGATTAAGGGAACGGTTTGGTAAAGGTCTTGCCATTGTTCAGCGTTTAGAGGTCCTGCAATGGACCTGGGTCAAATTTCGTAGGACCTCCTTCAATACTTAACGGTATTGGATGGCGGGGGTCCAAACTCTTTGATCCCCTCATAAGTTAACTACTATTAATACCATAACCCGGCTATTTAGGACTGTATCCCTGCTGACTCAGACTACTTAGTCGAGGGTAACGTCACCTCCAAAAGAAGGGCCTACCATAATTTGCATTAATAACTTAATTAATTATCTTCCAATAATCCACCATTTTAGGATTGTATCCTTGCTGACTCAAACTACTGGGGTGAGGGTAACGTCACCTTCAAAAGAGGGGCCTACTACAATAACTAAGATAATCTCTTAAATTTGTGCAAAAGTGCGAAAATAATCAAAGGTTACACTAGATACGAGTCGGAACCAAGTGATTCATCTTGTCTATCTGTTTTTCTTTTATTTTTATTTTCAGCATTTTAGTTAGTTTTTTTTTTCTTAGTTAAAAACATTTTTCTAAACTTTTTATTTTGATTAGACGTTGAGGATAAACCAGTACTAAAAGCTCTTGTGTCCTTGGACGACCTCGGTATCTTGCCAACACTATACTACGCTCACGATGGGTGCACTTGCCCATATGTGTGTTTAGTGTTAGTAAAATATCGTGTTTTATAAATTTAAAACTTGGCTAAAAATAAGTGTTAAAGGGGCTTAAAATATACACCTAATATATATAACACTTCACACGCATCAAGTTTTTGGCGCCGTTGCCGGGGACACAAGGATTTTAAGAAAGTTAGGAATCAACGGCCTAATCGTTTTTCTTTTTTTTCTTTTTTCATTATTTTTAGGATTTTTTTTTTAGTTTTTCAGCTTCTGCAGAACTCAGCACGGGCCGTGCCCGCTGAACACGCCCCGTGCCTAATCATTGGAACTGGCAATCCTGTTTTAAGTCAGACAGTAAGCAGAACACGGGGCCATGCCCACTAAACACGCCCCCGTGCCCAAGTTTCAGTTACTGAAAACAGAACCGTAAGATCCCGACGGTTGGTAAATTCTGACACAAACATGAGTGATACTGATACTTTTTACTTTCGGCACTCTTATGGTACTATGTGGTGTCAATTATGTGGCGGTAACCATAAAGAATTAGAATGTTTTTTTCTAAATTATAAACCCCACTATATAGACCCATCATTTCCTAATATCCTTAAGAGGGGCGAAAGTAAAAATAATCCCTATCGCTCCCTTGAATGCGCCCAACCGGATATTCTAGGAGAAATGCTTCTCGATGAATTATTTCAACTAGAAGATCTAATTTTAAATTGGTTAGAAGAACTTAGGGGAGACCTCAAAAATCTTCTCCAAGACGATAACCAAGAAGAAAGGTTGGAAACGCATTCAAGCAACTTCATTGTTTCCAATGATACTTCTAACTCTAGTGAGGACTTGAGCGATAGTCGTCCCTGTGTCGATTGTGCCGTGAAGGACTCCCCATCGACTTCGTTCGATGCATACAGAGACCTGAGCGATTCGACATACACCTTCTTTAACGAGAGCCCGGAAAAGGGTTGGACTTGTCCACCTACATATAGCATAGGAATCACCCTCACCGACAACCTCTTGCGTTCTCGTCTTAATCTAGATCAATTAAGGTATCTTAGGCACTTTGGGGTTGTTCCATCCAGTAAGGAACCGCCCGATCCGGAAAAGTTCCTTAAAAATAGACGCACTTCATAAAACAGTTTTCCGACACGGGGCCGTGCCCAGGTCAACACGCCCCCGTGTCCACCAAAAGATTCCCTTCTGACTTTTGTCAGAATACGGACAAAGTGTGTCAGGATCTTGCCTGCACACGGGGCCGTGTCCAGCCGACACGGGGCCGTGTCCAGCACGCTGTCGTTTTCTATAAATGCAGCCAAGAACCCTGCACATTTGGACCATCCAGAGACAGAGATTTGGAGGGATTTTCTGACTTACCATCCTAGGTATGTTCTAAAAGAAGGTTCCTACAAGCATCTTGTCCTTTCCTCTTTTATCCATTGCCTTCTTCTTCATCTTTCTTGCACCAAGAACTCCATTAAAGCTTGATTTCAAGCTTTGTTGTGATGTTTATTGAATTTTTGTTCAAGGAATCTTGTTAAAAATAAGTTACATAACATTGTTTTAAGTTATTTCTGCTCAAAAAGCTTCATAAAATAAGAAAAATAATTTGAAACCCCAAGATTCCTTGTTCTAAAAATCTGCAGAAAGTTGAACACGGGGCCGTGCTCATTGAGCACGGGGCCGTGCCCGCAGTACTGTTTCATTAAAACGAACTGTTTTTGGTTTGTTTTCGTAGAATGTCTAGCCAAAACAGCGGAACCTCTTCTGCGCACTCAAGGAACAGCCGACGGGAAAGGAGGCCATCGATTGAAGCAACTCTCGTAAGATATGTAATGGCACTACGTGAAGCACTTGACGAGATGAATTCAGTGGAGGAGGTCCTCATTGACCGTATAAACTATCTCTCGGTGGGGTTGGAAAACAGTTTCCGGGAAATAAACCTCTTGCACCAGAGGTTAAACATTCTGGTAACACCTCCGATGGAACCAATCCTCCCTCAAGAGGATTGGAACCTCGCACTTGGAATTCAAAATCCTACCGGTTGGGACGACATTCCGGCAGAACCTCCTCTTGAAGAACTCCAAGAAATTCCGGTGGAAGTTACACCTCCTCAACCCGATGCTCATGAGCCCGCTTTTCTTCTCCCTAGGGAGATCGAAGAGTGGCTCGCCGATGTATGAGGAGCCCATACCCGTATGAAGAAGTTATCAAGCCACTTTTAACCGAGAGATCTATCTTTTCGGAAATTTTGCTAGTAGAATAAATAGTAGGCTAGAAACTTCTTGGATTTCTTGTGTTTCTTTGACCTAACTAGCTAATATTTTAATTTTTAGGACTTTTATGTAATTCCCTCTATGATTAATAAATGATGGTTTTAGTTAATTTGGTGTTATGGATGGTGTTGAAATGAATAAAACGCACTTGAGATGGCAAAGGATGCAAGGGAAACTTGAACCAGCACTCCATATAGGAAAACAGAACCGTCCGACAAATTTCTTCGTTTACAGTAAGTTCGGCACGGGCCGTGTCCACCCAACACGGCCCCGTGCTGCACAGTCTGCAGAAAAAGACCCAGTTCAGGTAACTGGACACGGGCCGTGTTCACCCAACACGCCCCCGTGTCCAGACTTCTGTTTCTCTTGTTTTAATTTTGTTACTGGCACTTGAACACGGGGCCGTGCCCGGATCACACGGGGCCGTGTTCAGCGCCCAGTAACACAAAATTTTTGCTTTTTACACTTTTTTACACATTCAATCAACCTAAAAACTTATTTTTGGGACACATTGAGGACAATGTGTAATTTAAGTGTGGGGGGGATGCTAAAACCTTGAATTCTGCAAGTCCTAAATACAAGCCTTACACAAAACTCTATTGGAATTGCTAATCACCCCAAATTTTTTCAAAAATTTTCATTTTTTTACTTGTCTAGGTTTAACTCGGGAAATTCAAGTTCTCAAAAAGGTTATATTTTTACAAATTTACAACCGATAGCGTCGTGATAAAAAGAACCAACATAAAAAAAATATGAAAAGGCATGACAAGCTTAGTTAAAATTTGATTATATATACTTGATCACATAAAAACCCATTCCCACAAAAGTGAGTTTTGAGCCTTTATTGAGCAAACACTTACATATCATTTTACTAAATGCTCATTTTCGTTTCTTGTGTGAATAGCCGCTTGGTTCTTACGACTCTAGAACTTACCATGACGATACATTCCCAATCCTTACCAACTTAAACCCGAGTAAGTAAATGATGGAGGCATTAGGACTAACCCCTTTTTTATTTCTACACCATTATTTTTCTCTTTTTTTTACCACCTACCCAAAATCCCCCTAGTTAGCCCCTTTGAGCCTAAACCTTTTCATTTCATAACCCAAACCAAACACCCTTTTTACCCACCAAAACTTTTTTTTTTCATTTTTAACCCTTTGTTTTAGTAACAAGTTCGGTTCTTCATATGACTTTCCTTTAAAAAAAATATATATATTTTATTATAATTTTTGTTGATGATGAAGCAAAAGAAAATAAACAAACAAGTTCATCAAAAATAACTTTGTTTGAATAAATAGCTTCATCAAAAATAAAGTTGCAAAAATAGAAAGTCATACGAAAACCGACACTTGTTACGTTTTTCGCCCTTTTTCTACTAACCACTAACCAGCAACCCAACCACCTACCTTTAACCCAAGCCTAACCCTTAACCCGCAAAGTCCTCTTGATATTTACAAAGGTATATAAGTTAAAAAGGAGGAGGATTGATCGCTTGGCAAGCCTATGGTAGGAGTAAGTCCCATGCCGCTCTCGAGTGATCCACAAAAATACATTTTCGGCCGAGTGTTGAGTGATCCCCGTGAGGTATGTGAACTTGTATATAAATAGAATTTTAAAAAGGCATGTTATGCCCTAATAAGTAATTTATCTTATGAAAAGTTTTAAATAAATCACGACGAATAGGATTGTAAATGAATAAAAATAAAGCTAAATAAAGAATCTTGGAAATCCCGACACTCTATGACAAGCCCAAAACCTTCTTTTCTACCCATTCCATTTGGGAGTGTAAATAGCCACATATTAAAGAGTTTTGCTTGAGGACAAGCAAAGATTCAAGTGTGGGGATATTTGATGTCTTCAAAATGTAACATATAAATTTCATCAAATGAGGCATAAAACTAACCCTTTTTTAGTACTAATGTTGGAAAAAATGTGCTTTTGTCTTCCTTTTGTATTTTCAGGATTAAATGAGCTCAAATTAACAAAAGAAGCAAAAAGACATCAAAATTTAACATAAATACAAGAAAAGGAACAAGACGTGGCATGCCCGACCCCACGACAGCATCTTCCCAAGCAAACCAAGAGATTAGAAGCCTGAACACGCCCCGTGCTCAGCCAGCACGGGGGCGTGCCCAAGTGTCAGCAGAAAAGACAAAGTGGTAGAAGCTTCTATTGCCCACCACGGGGCCGTGCTCAGCGGACACGGGGCCGTGGTCAACTATAAGATTCGCACAATCCAGCAAATCTTCATAGTACAAAGATTCTTCTGCACACGGGGTCGTGCTCAGCGGACACGGGGGCGTGGTCAACTAATAAGACAAAGCTGCATTTAATGAAGAAAGAGAGGATGTGGACACGGGGCCATGCCCACTGGACACGGGGCCGTGCCCGAGCTTCTGTTCAGCCTATAAATAGAAGTGCTTGGCTCAAGCTCAAACCATCCTTTGGCACACCACCTCTCTCACACTTCACCCACCACCCACCACCACCATAACACCATCATCCATCACCATCATCCATTGTCCATCGTAGAGTGTGTGAGTCATCTCGGGATCCAAGATTGATCGTAAGAGTTCTTGACAATCAAGGCCATGTTTGCCTAAGTCTCTTACATCACTTGGTGAAGACAAAATGTCTAGTGTAATACTTTTTATTTTTAATCTTTTGCACTTTTTACTTGGTTTTGTATTAATGACTGTAATAACTAGTTGCTTATGTTGAAGGTGATCTTTCCTTATCGTTTTTCCGTGGTGTGTTGGCATTATTTTACCGTCTATATAAAATAAAAGATTTTCACCATTCATATCTCCACGGTCTATATGGAGGTATGTTGGCTACCTGGTCGGGGGTTAAGGGAACGGTTTGGTAAAGGTCTTGCCATTGTTCAGCGTTTAGAGGTCCTGCAATGGACCTGGGTCAAATTTAGTAGGACCTCCTTCAATACTTAACGGTATTGGATGGCGGGGGTCCAAACTCTTTGATCCCCTCATAAGTTAACTACTATTAATACCATAACCCGGCTATTTAGGACTGTATCCCTGCTGACTCAGACTACTTAGTCGAGGGTAACGTCACCTCCAAAAGAGGGGCCTACCATAATTTGCATTAATAACTTAATTAATTATCTTCCAATAATCCACCCTTTTAGGATTGTATCCTTGCTGACTCAAACTACTGGGGTGAGGGTAACGTCACCTTCAAAAGAGGGGCCTACTACAATAACTAAGATAATCTCTTAAATATGTGCAAAAGTGCGGAAATAATCAAAGGTTACACTAGATACGAGTCGGAACCAAGTGATTCATCTTGTCTATATGTTTTTCTTTTATTTTTATTTTCAGCATTTTAGTTAGTTTTTATTTTTCTTAGTTAAAAACATTTTTCTAAACTTTTTATTTTGATTAGACGTTGAGGATAAACCGGTACTAAAAGCTCTTGTGTCCTTGGACGACCTCGGTATCTTGCCAACACTATACTACGCTCACGATGGGTGCACTTACCCATATGTGTGTTTAGTGTTAGTAAAATATCGTGTTTTATAAATTTAAAACTTGGCTAAAAATAAGTGTTAAAGGAGCTTAAAATATACACCTAATATATATAACACTTCACACGCATCAACAGTCCTTCGTCGCTGTCTTCACAGACAGTTACACTTCCTTTATTTCAGTCGTAACATATGCTAACAAGTTCATCAGTTTGCCAAACAGATCAAACAATACTTTTAAACGATGATCATGCACTCTAGTTATGAACAATCATCACTCATTCAAAACGTAACAGTTCGCACCCATCATACAAATCATTATAAACTATCATTATTCATGCTCAACGGATCCCTGAATTGTAACAGTTTCCTAAATACACGTAAACAATCATTCTAATCCAAACATTAACCCTAATCATCCAATGATCACACCAAAATCAGATTTGTTAATTTATCATGACCTAAGTTCATCAAACAGAACTATTCTCCTTCGTCGGGGTGTGCAGGTGGCGAAGAACCCAAGTTCTTCGTCGTTATGAGTTTTTCGTCGAGATTGGTGTGCACATGAATGACTAAAACATTAAACCATTCCTAATCCTAAGCTTTCATGCAACTACTAAACATAATGATACTTTCAATCATTCAAACACAAGGCACATGATACAACGTAAAACGATTTGCGAAAACAGGATTGTGAAACAAGTAATGCGTATAAGAAAGACCTTGAATTCTCGGGTTGTCACAACAACCTACAACTGAAATTTAAACATACTAATAGTTATGCATCGATAGATATTAGGTTATCTATTTTAGTTGATTTTTTAAACTACACACATTCATATATATGTATTATTATTATTTTTAGGGGTTGTTCCTCCAGAACTGCATTTCTCGCTCGTCATATTTCCACACGAGCTTTTCTCCTATTTGTTTTATCCTCTATCCTTCTTCCACTAATTCCTCACCATATGTGCGGAGTTCCTGCACATTTTCTTCACTCATGGATGGTAGTGGCGCAGGTACTGGGTCAGGGTATCGAGGTATAGGCTCTCTATATGGGTACGGGTCTCTTAACACACTCTGAAAATACGGGTCGTCATTCAAAAACGGATCTAAAGGATTAAGGTTGGTATACTGTGCTATGGGATCTGGTATTGGTTCTTCCTGTGGATAGTGTTCCTGATATCCCCTATGGTCATCTTCCCATGGATCATACGCTAGGGGATTAGGTGCTGGAATTCTTGGTATCTCGTTAGGGTCAAATGCTGGTATGGGTAATTGGTTTCCTTGGTTAAGTTCTATCTCCATTGGTTGGGTTGGAAATAATGGCAATGGTTGTGGTGCAATTATTTGATCTAGGTTTGGATCTGATGCAGTGGGGGCTAGCATATGAAAGTTTGCCAACTGTCTATTAACTGCTTCCTGGGTTTGGGCATTTACTTCCCTATTAGCTGCTGCTAACGCTCTTTGTTGTTGCAACTTTCTCATTCGCTTTCTCCTCTCATGTGCTCCCCTACTAAGCCATCCTCTCTTTTTCGAAGGGAATGGTTCCTCGGATTGCGCCTTAAAGATGAATATTCCTTCTTCGGTGTCAGCAGAATACCCCGAAGGAGTAGGCTGTGAAGAAGTTCCTTCACTTTTGGGAGAATTAGCTATGTGACGGTAAGCGTCAGACGTACCTTGCTCACTCATACTGTAAACTAACAGATTGTCAAATAACACAAAACAATAATATACATATATACACATAATCACATAGATTATTTCCTAACGTAACTGACAAAAATCTTGATGTCAGCATAACACTTATGTAGCTTAAACCAGTGGCTGTAGCTCTGATACCACCTCCTGTCACAATCCCCGACCCCTTGCCCCAAGGGGCGGGCGACCGCGAGCAGCACACAGAGCCGGGGGTATCGGTGTTTATTAATTTGGCATCGCAAATTAAACATCAGGACCGTAGTTAGGAAATAGTTTATCAGAGTTAAAACACCACACTTTTATAAATAAAAAATACATGGGAAAACCTAAGTGTCCATTACAATATGTTTATAGGGATAAACCCTAATTTATTGAAATAAAACTTCTTTCTTATTTAGGAAACTTTTATAGCCACTTTTCCAAGCCTTCAGTGCTCTCCAGCTGGCTTCTATTAGCTTCACATTAAGTTACCTGAAACGCGTTTTAAAAAGTTTTATCAGCAAGAAATACTGGCGAGTGCATCCCAGATTAATCAAAACAAGCTTTTATATCTTTACAGTATTGAGATCGATTACAATGTTTATATCTACCCAATTACCACCCACGGTACTGTCAATCCTGACTTGTGGTCATGCTACTACTCACAGTGTAGTAATAAGTAATGTATACAAAACCCCAACATACCGATAGTAATTGTAGAATACATGGACTCAATCACTGTTAATTATATCTTAAATATTTGAGGTTTTGGTAAAACATTTTGACTCACAAAAATATTTACAAAAGGAGAATGTACTCACTTTGCTATTTTAGATAATACTACTGATTTCTGGTGATTTCCTGGTTATAATCTATTAAAATTAAACAATGCACACGTGTTAGTAAGATAACCCAATTTACATTAGCCATACCCCCAAGACAAAACTTCAACGACTGAGTCAGGCAGAGCCTTGACATGCGTTATGGAGCCCTAGATCAATCGGGTAGAGTAAATAATACGTAACCGGGGGTTATAATACTTACAACGAGGCAGAGCTTCGCTTTTTAGGGGTATAATACCCGAGAATTTTAGCTATTATAGATTCAGAGGGAAAGAAAATTTTTGAACGATTTGAACTGAGCACGAACACTCCTTTTATAGGCTGGAAACATGGGGGCTCGCGGCCCGCGAGCACCTGCTCTTAATCTTACGTGGCCCGCTAGAGACCTAGGGTAGGTCCTAGCCTTGATGAATCAACGTCTTAGACTTAACACGCCAGGGAGACGTGGCGCAACCTGGTGCGGCCTGTTGCCACCTTGTCGCGGCCCGCGACAGTCTTGGCTTGACTGGGTAGCGCCCCGCGAGGACCCTATATTTGTGTTTTTATTTGACCTTTATAAATATAAAGGTATTTTAGGGTTATTTTTCGTATACGGGGTATATTATAGGCATTTTAGGGCATGTTAAGGGTTTTAGGAGAGTTGTTATGACCCCCCCCCCCACCCCCCACCCAAGCTAAAATGCTAAAAGCTAAACTCTCAAAAAACCTAAAAAAAAAAAAAAAACACACACAATTTTTTTTTAAATATTTTTTACCTCAAAATCATTACTTTTAGTAGCAAAAAAAAAATTTTTGCTAACGAAAATTAGCGATTTTGAGGTAAAAAAATATTAAAAAAAATTGTATGTTTTAGCTATTTTTAGGTATTTTTGGTTGTGTTCACATTGGTTCTCGCGGTTCTCGTAATAAAGGGTAGTTCCTAATGGATCCTTCTCCTATACATATAACCTTGTTAATATATACTTTTTCGCCCTTGGTATATATATATATATATATATATATGTGTGTGTGTTGTATTTTTAGTCCATGTACACTTGTAAGTGTATGTATACTTAGTCATTTTTGAATGTATTTTTGTATAAGTATTTTTTGAGTATTTAGTTAAATATGAATTCCTATATATATACTAAATATATGCACATAAATATAGACGTAATTATATATTTGTGTGGTTACTAAACATATATATATATATATAGGGTAGGGTTCGGCTACAAAATTCATATATATATATATATATATATATATTCTCATTCTAGCGGCTCCCTATATATATATATATATATATATATATATATATATATATATATATATATATATATATATATAGGTAGAGGATCCTGTACAAAGTCCATCTTTTGTAAGAAGTGTAAGAAATAATTTGGGAATGGCAAGTGTCCCTCATCTTAATTAATTCAAAATGGTATATTAGTAATTGTACATTCTTGTCAATTAATTGATTTCCAATATAACTGAAAAAAAAACTGGCGATGAGAATGTTTAGGGATTGATCGTTTCATCTCCATCTCCGATTCAGATCATCTTCTTCGACCACCATCATCATCACAGTTCACGTCATCTTCTCCGATTTGAACACCTGCATCTCCGACCACCGTCACCAATTTCTTTCGTCTCCACAAATCATTCACCGTCATCGTCTTTCATCTTCGTCATCCTCATTTCTGATCGTGACTTCAATCATAGTCATGGTGTTTTAAAATATGGGAATGTATCTGATTATACAATGTCTCCATATAAAACACCATGACTTGAATCATAGATGTTTAAAACACCACACCATGAACAATGTCTACAGATAAAACACCATGACTTGAATCATAGTCATGGTGTTTTAAAATCTGGGAATGTTTTTGTATTGATAAAACACCACGCCTTGAACAATGTCTCCTAATAAAACACCATGACTTGAATCATAGATGTTTAAAACACCACGCCATGAACAATGTCCCCAGATAAAACACCATGACTTGAATCATAGTCATGGTGTTTTAAAATCTGGGAATGTTTTTGTATTGATAAAACACTACACCATGAACAATGTCTTCAGATAAAACACCATGACTTGAATCATAGATGTTTAAAACACCACGCCATGAACAATGTCTCCAGATAAAACACCATGACTTGAATCATAGTCAATTTATCCAGTTGTTTTAAAACGAGAAATTCGCTGATTTTTGGAGATTGATGATGGTTACCGTAAATTCGCGACGGTTACCATAAATTCGCTGATCTTTAGGAGATTGATGGGGGGTTTTGAAACGGTTACCATATTTGAAACGTTTGGAAAAGTCACTATTTCCCTTCAATTTTTACAAAAGGTCCTTCTAATTAAAACACAATTTACATTTTATACCCTATTGATCTCAACCATTAGATCAAATATCCAATGGTTTAAAACACTTCTTACCCTTCTCACATTTTAGACACTTTTTACCATATCCCTACCCTATATATATATATAGGGAGAATATCATGCGAGAACCACCTCTTATTGCGAGAACCGTGAGAACCAATGTGAACACAACCAAAAATGCCTAAAAAAAGCTAAAAATCACACAAAATTTTTTTTTAATATTTTTATATAAAAATCGCTACTTTTCGAAGAAAAAAAAATTAAAATTTTTTTTTGCCTCTAAAAGTAGCTATTTGAGCATAAAAAATATTAAAAAAAATTTTTAGATTTTTTTTTTATTTTTTAAGATTTTTTTTAGGTTTTTTGGGGGTTTAGTTTTTAGCATTTTAGCTTGGGAGGGGGGGGGGGGGGTTTAGGTTTTTTTTTTTTGAGGGGGGGGGTTAGGCTTTGTTAGGGTTTTTTTGTTATTTTATGTTGTGTTCACATTGGTTCTCGCGGTTCTCACAATAAGGGTGGTTCTCTCATGATCTCCTCCCTATATATATATATCCTAATATATATAGGGTGGGGTTCGGCTACAAAATTCATTTTTCCTACAAATCATAAATCACACTTAAAACCCACAAATAATTGAGTGAAGATCACTAAAACACAATATCCAAACCCTAACAGTCCATAAAAACTTCAAGCACACCATCGTAGAACTATGAATAAAAAACACAACATGATAATCAACATAAAACACACTGATATTAGTAATTCGATAAGCCTTCTCATCCAAAAATACAACACAAAACCAACAAATATGGCGTTTTTGTAATCTTCACTTTTTTATTTGTGGGTTTTGAGTGGGTTTTATGGTTGACATTATGTCGTTTTATGACTTTTTATACTTTGTTGGAAAAATGGACCTTGTATACCTATATAAATATCCATTTAACTTTATGAAAATTTCTAGTTTCCAAGACTTACATTTTCCACCCAAAACTTTGTAAACTTATGTTTTGTATTTTAAACCATTTTTAACATGTAAAATACTTGTTTAAAACACTTATATTTCTAGAATTTTTTTTTTTACATTGTTTCCCCTAAAATATGGACTTTTCCCATGTTTTATAACATGTGTGAAATTAATTTTTTAACTCACAAGATCATTCAAAAACTCAACAAGAACTTTATATAAGAAAAATCTCAACAATGAACTTATGAACTTGTAAACAACTTTAATATGTTAGATCTACAACTTTTTCATGTTCATCATTACTTTTAACAAGTTTATGTTAAACTTTAATATATACTTTTTCAAGATCCAAACCCATTAACATGATTCCTACATAATTTTACATGTTAATCTTTCCAAAACATATTTTAACACCACTTTCAAGTTCATAACATTTGTTGTTGGTGGATCATGCTAGATCTAACATATATATGTTAGATCTATATTTTTAACATATATTTAACAAGATCCTTTTTCCTTACAACAACAACACTAGATCTACCACAAAAATCAACTTCAACAACAAGTATATAAGTTAGATTTTTAGTGTTTAGTTATGTTTTACCATGTATTTTTAAGTGAGCTTCAAGATGAATACTTGTACTTTTATAAACTACATGAAACAAGAAGCTTAAAATGGTGTAGGATGAACTTACTCCTAGCACAAAGGCTAGGGAAGAACACAAGATGAAGAGAAGAAATATATGAAGAAGATGAAGATTCAAGACTTGGATAATAGCTCCTTGTGGTGGATAATAACTTCCTTTAACTTGCAAGTATCTTCTATCACCATAAAACACCTTGAATTGCACTTAGATGATCTTGTAACAACTTGAATATGGAAGTGATGTGTGGGAGGTTATGGCCAAAAATGAGGGGGAGGAGTGTTCTTATGTGTGTGTTTTTTAGGGTGAAAGGATAAGGTTTATGGCACAAAGTATCTCTTATAATCAACTTTTCATTATCTGGTACCCATAAGTTAAAGAAATGGAATCTTTGACTTACCTTAATGCTATGTGCTAATTACAAGAGAAAACAAAGGTGGGGGGACACCAAGGGTGAACGGTTTTGAATGTGGGTGGGGGGGTTCTTGACTTGTTAAAAATGTTAAGTGTTTATAAGTTTAGGAAATGTTACATTAGGTTGGGACATATTTTGCATTTAGGGATTTTAAGTGTTTTGAGATGTTTAGTGGTCTTAACTAGCTTTATATTGTTAAAACAATGTTAACTAGTTTAAATATCATGTCTAGTTAGTCTTCAGATGTTTAGTCGGGTACTAGTTTCGCTAACGAATCATTAAGATGTAACTTATGTAACTTATATGGTAAGATGTGTCTATGTATCTTGATGATATTTTCAATATCTTTCATGTTGTTTATGATGTTTAGCATCATTTATGGATCTTATAAAAGTTATACAATGCTGAATTTTACTAAAATTTGTTAATTTATGGTTCGGATCGGACAATTTTAGTGTTTGTATATTTTCCGGAAAATATTAAGATATACCCTTCTTTTCCCACTTGGGGATTTGGTATAATCTTGATTTTGGACCTAATGCTAAGTCCTATGTTTGTCGTTTAGGTGAGTACCGGAATATAAGGTCTCCTACCCTAGGATCTCACTCAGACAACAATCACCAGGTGTACAAAATCCACCTAGCAATCACTACTTTATGTATTGGATCAAGAAAGTGTAGAACAAGTATGATGAGAATAATGAATGAAGTCACCCACAGTAGCCGTCAATTCACACACAGTGACAATGATTAGGGTTTCTTGAAGAACAAACTTTTCACAAAAGAAATCGCCATGTATAACATTTCACTAAGAGTTTATATACAATAGGAAGTCCTAACTACTAAAGTCAGGACATAGAAAGGCCCAAAGCCACCATGACTAAACAAACATCTAAATTCGGACTAAGGAACCAACCCTAAGTCCTAACCAAAACAAGCATAAATTCTGACCAACATAATAGTTTTAACAAATTACATAAAAGACCCTTGAAGATTTGAGAGCCTACACTTATCACCCAAAGTGCATTTACACGGAACTGTGTTGACACAACTAATCTAGTCGGTCAATCTACCAATTGTCTTGTGCATATTTTATATGTTTTGCGACGCGGCAAATAAAAATAAGTGACATGCAATTAAAATGTATTATGTGATATTTCTAGACTTGCGATACTTAAACACATTGTATTTACGTCTAATGCACAGAATTGTATAATTTAAATAGTTGTTAAGAGTACGGAATTTACCAAAAGTTTGTCGTTTGTCACAATAACTTACATGGAAATTTGAGTTTAGTAGAATGAACATTGAGGAAATCCCGGTGCTCATGACTCCAAATTTACCAAATGTGCCAAAAACCCCTAATTTTGATGAATTGTGTTTAGAAAATTAAGATTAAAAACAATGATGATGATAGAATATTAAATAATATGTTGGGTTCATAGGCTTTTTGGTAGCCATCCAACACAAACCCCTCTGTGAATGAGAAAGATAAAGACGATAAAGACAAATGAAATGACATCAAGTTTTCATATTGTAAATGGTAAAGTTTGATTACCAATAACTTCCAGAATAGTTATTAAGTTTTTTTTTGGTTTGATTTATCTCCTAAACGTGGCTCTCCCCCTGAGTTATTTTAAGTTAAGAAGTTAAGGCGGCCATGGGCATTAATTACCTATGGTATTTTTCTTTTTACTTATTGTATTTCTAGTGCTTTTTTTACTAGAGGTGATCGGGACCTATTATTTCGAGTGTCTTTTTGAATCAAGGTGGCCATAGGCCCATATGGTCCATTGGTTACGACCTCTCTCTATTTTACTGGGAAAACAAGTGTTCAAGTCCCTTCGGGGGTGTACTAAGACTCAAGAGGCCCTATTTAGGGTAGTCGGCCCTAGTTATTAAGCCTATTTAGCTAACTCGTTGAGTGAAGAGCTATCCCTAATCTTTTCTATATACCCATGATGATGTAATCATAAATATATATACTCATGTTCTTTATTTTCTGCTAGTGTCCGTGTGTGTTTGTTCGCTCCCGCTTATGCCTACTCTGACTCGATACCAATTAGAGCCACAAGTTCTATTAAACACACGGTTATTTATGGTTCAATCGCAGGAGATGGATAGAGCATGAAGAGAGGTCCAGATCTCTTACTGTTTTTGCCGCCACTGACAGAGGTACGACCTGTACCAGATTTCAATTACGGCCCGTACCGGTGTAGGGTTTACATCATCGGGTTTTTCTTGTTGCAATTATGGTGATTTTAGGGTGTTCCACTATTAGGGTTTCAGTTCTTAAACCCTGGTTATTCACTGATTTTAATCACAGTTTGCGAGAGAAGTCATCGGTTTGGGTGCTTTAGGTATTAGGTTTTCTTTTAAAGGTTGCTTGTTTCGGGTAAACATTCCAATCTCTGTTTTGTCTTTTTGTTATTAATCTTTTTTATTGTTACTCATGGTCGAGGATAGTAAAGTTATGATTGAGAAGTTCAATGGAACCGAATTTGCTTGGTGGAAAAAGCAAGTAAAAGCATTGTTAAGTCTAAAGGATTTAAAGGTAGTCTTGGAGAAAAAAACCAGATAAGATGGAAAAGGATGCCGAAGCGGTTTGGAACTCAAAGGAGAAAAAGGTAAGCTGGGTGATTACATTAGCTTTGACGAGGAGTGTTGTATTTAAAGTCATGAAGGAAACTATGACTCGTGGGACGATGACAGCTCTGTCAAATATGTATGAAAAGCTTTCTACCGGTAATCAGGTGTTCTTGATGGGGGAATTGTTCTTCACTAGGATGGATGAGGGAAGCTTAGTTACGGATCACATCAATGATCTTCATTCGGTTATGCCCAGGCTAGCAACCACGGGCATGAAAATTAGTGATAAGATTTAAGCTGGGATTCTGTTATCTTCTCTACCGACAACCGGTCTGGGTTTGTGATAGCTATTACCAATTCAGTGGTGGCTGGTGGTTTGATTTTTGAAGGGATCCGAAATTCAATGCTAGGTGAAGACAGTCGCCGGAAAAATACGAGTGGTGGATCATCTTCTGAGTTATCTCATGTTGGTAAAGGAAGGGGTAATATCAGAAACAAAAACATTGGGAGTCGGGAAAAAGCTTAGAAGATTATGACATGCTGGAGCTATAATGAAGTTGGACATAGTAAGAGTCAATGTCCAAATAAGAAAAAGGAAAAATCTACTAAGGTAAACACTACAAAGTACATTGAAGATTCCTTGGTTTGTAGTATGGAAGGTATATTGGACTCTTGGGTTATGGATTCAATTTCTTCGTGTCATACCATGAACAACATGGATATGATGATGAATCTGAAGGTTGGCAACTTTGGGAAGGTTCAGATTCGTAATGATCAGACACTTGATATTACGGGTTAGGGAGATGTTAAACTGGTAACTCCATTAGGAACCATATTGAACTTGAAGAACGTCAAGGTGATTCCAGGTTTGAAGAATCTTATATCAGTCAGTAAATTGGATGAACAAAGACTGTAAGTAAAATTTGGTGGTGGTAAATGGAAGGTGATTGACAAAAAAACTAGTCATTGCTCGTGGAAACAAGACATGATCATTGTACATGCTGGAAGTACCTATTGAGGGATCAATAACCATCCCTCAAAATGAAGTTGGGTTCACTGAGTCAAAGAGGCAAAAAAGTGTTCGTTTTGCAAGGGCGAAGTCTGGTCACAAGGTGATTCAAGCTGAACGGGATCATAGCTTTAAACTAGGTTAGGAGTTTGATGATAGTAGGAGCACGAGGTAGATTCTGGGCATAGTTAGAAAACTTCATTGGATTTTGAAGACCGATTGATAAAATCTTGCCATAGAAACACTTGTTAAATTTGGAGGGTGGTGATGATTCTCGATGTATCTCTCGCTCTGGTGGAGTGTGCAAGCCGGTTAAGACACAGAATGGGTTAATGACGGTTTCAGTAATGGCTCAGTATGGTAAGACTGTTGGGTTAGAGTTTAGGGGGAGCTTCAACTAGTCTCTCATGTACTTGATGAGATGAGTGGTTGCAACTAGGTGGATATGTCTTGGTCTTGGAGCTGGAGGCTTGGAAGACTTTAATGTGAAGACTCTCGAAGTTACTCGGGATGTGTTTACTTGGCTAGACTTTGTTGTCTATGCATGTTGGTACATTTATGTGTCTGTAACTTTGTCTTGTTTACGTTGTATGTTATGCACTCTTTTGTAATCGAGTCTGTAAGTTCCGTCAAGTCTACCTAGTCGGATATCCTCCTATCTTACTTGGTATGACGCTTGTCTTTGTTTTGTATCTTAATCTAATGCTACACCGCATTATGGTTATGTTTGTTTGTAATCATGCTTAACTGTTTAACAATTACATATGTTATGTCCTTGTTTAATGTTTGACGAAGAATCAATCTTCGTCAAACAATATGCTTGGCGAACTATCTATTGTTCGTCGATGTGTGTGTATGACGAAGATTCTATCTTCGTCACACATAACCTTAGTCACATAGAAGTTCGACAGTGGACATTATATATTGCTTGTTATGTTTAACAGTTTAGGTATGAGAGCATAGAGAGAAACTGAGAGTTTATCGTTCAAGCATTGTGTGTGTATGTTTGATGTTGTTCTCGTCCTTTTACTCTAAAGTGAATCTTTGGTTATCTGTTGTGTTATTTGCTATACTCTGTTTGGTTTGCATCGTCACGGGGATTCCGCACTCGTGATTGTGTTTGTGATAAACAGGGATTAGGTTTCGGAATCGATCCTCTGAGATAAACGGACCTACAAGTGCTATCAGAGTCTGGGCTCTTTTACTTGTTTAAAACCAAACATTGTTGAGTTTTATCAAGTTTGTTTATGATTCTCATGAAACTGATCTTTTTGAAAAGTTTCTGTTTTTAAGAAAAAGTTTCTGAAATCTAAAATAAATCAGTGTTTATGGTGTTATTTTGCTATATTTTTATTGAAAACCTTGTTATACTACATGTTAGCATTTGGTTTTTGTTGAAAGTTTAAGCAAAATAGTGTTTCCGAAAATTTCTCCGGTGAAAATTTGGCAGGAATATTCATCAAGTTCATAGTTATATTCAAAATGTTCTTGACTATCTTCAAAGTGTTCTTTGTGATATTCATACCTTTTCATGTTTGATTCATAATCTAAGTTTGCATTATTTGTTTGCATTATTGGTCTATCATTAAAATATAATTGATTGACAAATTGATAAAATGATGATGATTGGGTCTGTCACATAGCAAGTTGTTAATTTGAAAAACGTGTCACTAACTTGTCTCAGAAAGATCTGACTTGTTTTGCAAAATATCTAATACAGCTGTTATCCTTTGTCAACGAAGATTCCCTTAGACGAACAATCTATTCTTCGTCAAAATTTGTGTTAGACGAAGATTCAAACCTTCGTTGTCTGTACTTCGTTGTCCATACTACGTCGTCTGTACTTCGTCGTCCATACTTCGTCGTCTGTACTTCGTCGTCCATACTTCGTCGTCTGTACTTCGTTGTCCATACTTCGTCGTCCATACTTCGTCGTCCATACTTCGTCGTCCATACTTCGTCGCACATAATTGTCATTTGTTAACAGAAGCTTTGCAAAACTATCTTAACCATTTCTTTTCAAGTGTTTGATCAACTACATTCATTCATACATCAATCGTGAGTACTAGCCCTTGGGATTGGAGCAGTAGCTTAAGTATGGCTCAAGATCCAACCTCCGTAGTGGCGTGGATCAAGAATAAGATGCCACAACAAACAATCTCTACAGGTCAATGGCCATGCGTAGCAAATCAAAATCAAAGTATTCAGAATTTGCTAATGAGCGAAAGTGAAATGGGTAGCAACAATCGACCGCCAAAGCTAAATCATATGAATGACTATCCATCTTGGAAAAGCCGATTTCATACTTACGTTCTAGGGCAAAACACCGAGCTATGGATATGTTTCACTACAGCATACAACACAGCTCTTGAAGAAGCATGTTCAAATCCAACAACATTAGCAAATATGACTGAAACAGACAAGAAAGCGTACGATCTTAAAAAGAAGGCGTTTGCTATTTTGATGCAAGCTCTCCACAAAGAAATATATCATCAATTCTCTTATTGTAATACAACAAAAGCCTTGTGGGACATCCTTGTTACAAGAGGAGAAGGGAATGTGGCGACAAGAAAGACTCACCAAGACATGTTGAAAAAGGAGTTTGACGCATTTTTGTTCTTGGAAAACGAAACTTTAAATGAAATGGCAACTCGTTATTATCATTTGATAAGTGAAATGTTTTCTTACCAGGTTACAGCAACTCCACAGGAAATGGTGACAAAGTTTGCTGATGCTCTACCACCGAAGTGGAGCCCGTATATTGAACTATTGAAGCATACAGGTGTCTTAGATACTATCAGTATCTATGAATTCGTTCAAGAGCTGGAAAATAAAAATGAAGAAGAGATCCGGAAGGCGAAACGAATCTCAACCCCTCAGAATCCAGAGATGTACTTTGGAGGGATTAATCCTGTTGAAAGTTCTAGTCAGCAACCAAAACTTCAAACGGCTTTCATATCAAATTCAAGCCTGTTTCCTCTAGTGACAAATGTTAATCCTTTTGGATTTGTGCCCGAACAACCACAATCTCAACCTCATTTTGATACTAGTGCCTGGTTCCCGAAATCAAAACCTCAAGTTGCTCAACCTCAATCTCAACCTCAATTTGAACCTAGCGCTTGGTTCCCAAAACCGCAAGTTGTTACCCCTCCACCTCAACCTCAACAAGCATTCTATGGTAACAATTTTACTCAACAGTAAAACCCCAATACCGCCAGACTTGATACTTGAAACCTTCCCAAGGTCAATGTAGAAGTTGCCAAAGAACACATGGAACTTCTTAGCACAATGGTCAATGCTTATTGTGGGTTGGTTGCAGGTCAGATTGGAAACATAAATCTGACCAATGAAGATTATCAACATATTGATTGGGATGAAATGGAGTTAATGGATATCAAGTGGGCTTTTGCAAGCGCGGTTAGATGAGCTAAAGACAACATGAGCAGAACCGGGAAGACTAATTTGGAAAGCAAAAGGGATACGAAGTACGGGTTCGAAAAAGATGCTATCACGTGCTTTAACTGCGGAGAAAAGGGTCACTTCAAGCGTGAGTGCACTCGCCCAAGCAGACAAACGAATCAAAATCCCTTCAGGAATCAAACAAGTACTTCCAACCAGAATCAAGCTAACCAGGAAAGAGGGATAGTAGCTGTCAACAACCAGACCAACACCGCCAACACAAACCAATCGGGTCCTTCTAACACCAACCGTGCATTAGTTGTTCAAACTGATGAAGGTTGTGATTGGTCCATACAGTTTGGAGGTGGCGATCAAGGAGGAACCGCATGCTATGCTAAGATCATTAATCACATCAAGCATGTGCATAAGGAAGAATTCTCTGAAAGCGATGATAGCTCGGGTTATACTGGCAGTTCAGATGAGGAAAGCTCGAGCATTGGAGATTATTGTTCAGAATCGGATGTAAAGGAGGGAAGTGATTCTGATGTTGATAGTTTGTTGATGGAAGCTGAGAAGTTAAAGTGTCAGAAATATGTTCTGATCAAGAAGGCTGATATTGCAATGAAAGATATGGAGAAGTTCTTTTCTGAAGACGGATCTTTCTCTTACCAGACTGCCTTTATGGTAAATGTCGCAGCCTCTTCAAGTCAGGTAAATTCTAATACTCCTACTCCTAGCATATGTAGTAATTGTGCAGATCGTAAACATGAATGTGCTAAACTGAAACATGAATCTGAAACAGTTCATGATCACAACCAGAGTCTAGTTATTAAACTATCAAAATGCAAAGAGGCAATCATGGCCTTAGCTCGCAATGAAAAGGAGTTTAAATCAGTTATTGAGACCCAAAAGAAAAGTGTTTCCGAGTTATAAAAAACTGTTTTTAACAAACAAACTAGTATTAATAACTACATACATTAATATCATTGAGGCAATAAAGAAAGAGCTAGCTGTGGCTAAATGTGAGTATGAAGCGATCAAGCTCAAATTGGAGAGTTATTCTAACTCCCGATATGTGCTTGATCACATCATTGACATTCAAAAGCTGAAAGGGAATGTGAAAGGTGTTGGGTATAAGTCGTGTCCGCCGCCGTTAAGACACAACTATACCAAAATGCCATATGAAGAGGAAATGCCACGTTTTGAACCAAGTGTACCTCTTGATTATGAGGAGGTCACTACAGGATTAGGGTTCAAATCGGACAGTTCCTCAGCTAGCTCATCTGAAGGAGCAGAAAATTCAACATCTACGGAACAAAGTGCTCCAATTGTTGAGGACTATGATTCGTCAGATGATGAATCAGATGTGAATGATCAGGATAAATCTCTTGATAAGATGAAAGGAGTAGAAATTCCCATTGAGAATCATATTCTGTGTGATCCTCCTACTCCTACTATGCACTCTGTTGCTAAACAAGAGATAGATCCTATCAAGGAATCTGTGTCTACCGTTAAAAGTGAGAATGTGTTGTATACTTTAGTCGGTGATGGTTAAATATATTCAAACAAAGATTTTCCAATTAAAAAAGTTAATCAATCGTTGATTGATAAAGTGTTTGAAGATACTACCAGTAAGTTTTTGGGTAAGGAGATCCCGAGAGTTATTGTAGCTCAGTGTGATCCTATTCCAAAATCTGAAGTTAGAAAACAGTATGGAAATCAAAGATTACCGACAAAACATCAATCTATCGCTTCTAAGGGTAGACATCAAGATCAACGAGCTCTAAAGCCTAAGGTTTTGCAACCAACGTTTGAAACAAAAGGAGCTCGTTACAAGAAAAAAAGTAATGATGTTAAATTTGTAGCATCAAAGGGTACTCATAAAGTGGAGACTTTTGAAAATAAATCAAATACCAATTTTATTCAACAAGTCAAAATTTTAAAACGTAATAGTCAAAACAATAACACTCAACACACAAATGGGTGTGATGAAGGAACAAGTACCTTTGGGTCTACAAGTTTGACATCAGGTTGTCAATCAGAATCTCCTAAGTTTGTCGAAAGGAGAACTTGTTTTAAATATGGAGAGTTTGGACACATCATCAAAAACTATACAAACTTTCCCAAAGGAAAGTTTGTTGAGAGAGCCCCTCCTGAAAAAGGTCACCAACAACGCTGTTTTGTTTCACCACAACAAGATAAACGCACTGTTAAAGAACAAGAAATAAAACAACGATGTCAAAACGTCCAGGCGATTGAAAGGGATTTAAAACCGGAAGTAAAATCTGTTAAAAAGGAACCAAGTTCATTACAACCGTTAAACTTAGAAATTTCAGAATCTGTTAATAATACATGGTCTGGTAAACGAAAGGAATCTTGGAAACCTAAAACCGGTGAATTTTCAGGGGGAGACATGAAATTTCCAAATCATCAAGAAATCGAAATCACATTTATTGATGATCAGGGACCACCCAAGACCACTAAGGCTTGGGTCCCCAACTCCAACTAATTGTTGAATGAAATGTGCAGGGTGTCCCAGGAGGAACTCTTAATAGTCATTGGATTGTTGATAGTGGAGCATCTAGGCACATGACTGGCGACTTACGGCTTCTTTATGATGTAAAAAACATTAGAGGAGGTTATGTCACATTTGCTGGAGACAAAGGCGGGTACATCACTGGAGAAGGAATGATCTCCAATGGTGTTGTGAGTTTCGATAAGATCAATTATGTGCGATAAATTGATCACAATCTTCTGAGTGTTTCACAAATCTGTGATAAGAAATTCACCGTGCATTTTGATGATGCCGGTTGTTACGTGCTGAAGACCGGGTTTAAAATTCCAAAGGAATGGATTCTCTTATCGGCTCCAAGGATTAATGATCTTTATATTCTTGACATGACCCAAGTGATTACAACATTTGCACAAGTCACTTGTTTTGTCTCGAAAGCCACAGAAAAGGAGTCTATATCTTGGCACAGACGAATGGGGCACATTCACTTGAGAAAAATGAACCATTTGGTGAAAAAAAATCTTGTGAATGGTGTGCATGTGAAGAATTTTCATTTACAAGATGTCTGTGTTTCGTGCCAGAAGGGAAAGCAAGCGAAGAAATCTCACCCGATTAAGAAAGTCAACACTGTCAGCATACCTCTTGAACGTCTTCATATGGACCTCTTTGGACCTATGAAACACAAGACAACCTTTGGGGATGCTTATTGTCTGGTGGTTACTGATGACTACTCTAGATTTTCTTGGGTATCGTTTATGGCACACAAGAGTGAAACTCTTGAAATCCTCAAGAATCTTCTAACTTTACTAGAAAATTTGTACACGTTGAAAGTAAAGAGGATTCGAAGCGACAATGGCACTGAGTTCAAAAACCGCATAATGGATGAGTTCTGTACTACAAAGGGCATTCTTCATGAGTACAGTTCTCGCTACACTCCACAACAAAATGGTGTTGCTGAGAGCAAAAATCAAACGATAATAGAAACTGCAAGAACGATGTTAGTAGAGTCAGAGCTTCCTGTTAAGTTCTGGGGGGGGGGGGGGAGGCTGTGGCTACTGCTTGCTATACTTTAAACAGAGTTCTCACAGTTAAAAGGCATGACAAAACTTGTTTCGAACTGTTATACAAAAGGAAACCAGACGTTTCTTACTTAGAACCTTTTGGCGGTCCATGCAGTATGATTGAACCGCACGGAAAGTTTGGCACCAAGGCTATCGAGGGATTCCTTCTTGGATATGCTACTCCGAATTTTCGTGTGTGGAATTTGACAACGAAAAAGATTGAGTTATGGGGTGAAGTAAAGGTTCAAAGGTATACTAATTCTGTAAGAGCTCCGGGTGATCCTTGGATGTTCGATTATGATGGGCTATTCGACTCCTTTAATCTGCCAACCTTTGATGAAGCATCTGCAGCTGCTCAAATGTTATTGGAAAGTGATAATGCAGTTGACTCGTCTTTGGAACGACCAATTGTTGTTAACCCTCAAGCTTCTACTTCGGTTAACAATATTGCTCAAAATGAAGAAGTTGAAGGTGCCGCTGATTACAATGTGTCGACGGAAGATGATGTGTTACATGATGAAACTGAAGGCTCTTCGGCTCCAGTTGCTCCTGTTCAAGGTGTTTCTAAAGCAACTACTCATGTGCAGAATGTAGACACTGCTGAAGGAAATGCATCCACATCTACGTCTATGTCCGGCGTGGATTTGGTTGTTGATCTTAATTTTAACAATTTGGGTATTAATACTCGTGTTCCTGATGTTCCTGAAATGAAAATTCATGATACTCATCCGCAGCAAAACATTATTGGAGATGTCCACACTGGAGTGCAGACGCGTAATCAGCTGAGAAACAACCAGAATCTTTGTTTGTATTCAGCTATTAGAGAATCAGGTTTACAAAATGATTGGTCCTTCATGTATTATGTTTCACAAGAAGAACCAAAATCTTGGAAAGAAGCTCTAAATGATAATTCTTGGGTGGAAGCGATGTAGGAAGAACTTCAACAATTCCAGAAACTGTGTGTCTGGAGACTTGTTGAAAAACCCGATGATTACAAGAAAATTGGTACTCGTTGGGTTTACAAATTCAAAAAGGATGATCGTGGAGTGGTCATTCCCAACAAGGCGAGATTAGTTGTTCAAGGCTTTCGGCAAATTGAGGGAATTGACTACAACGAGGTTTATGCACCCGTTGCACGTCTGGAGGCTATTCGGATCTTTCTAGCTTATGCTTCTTATAAAGGATTCAAAGTCTATAAGATGGACGTCAAAAGCGCATTCCTTCATGGTATCGTTGAAGAAGAGGTATATGTCGAAAAACCTCCTGGTTTTGAAGATCTTATCTATCCCGATCGGGTTTGGTTGCTCAACAAAGCTCTCTATGGTTTTCATCAAGCACCGAGGGCTTGGTACGCAACTTTATCTACTTATCTGCTGGAGAATGGTTTTCGACGAGGTCTTATCGACTGTACTCTTTTCATCAATAAAACAGATAGAGATCTTCTGCTGGTACAGGTATACGTTGATGATATCATTTTTGGTTCAACTAACGATGCTTTGTGCAGGCAATTCGAGCATGTTATGCAAGAAAAATTCGAAATGAGCGCAATGGGGGAGATGAATTTCTTTTTGGGCCTACAAGTTGAACAAACTGAGTCTAGGATATTCATCCATCAGAAAAAATATGTTGGTGACATCTTGAGCCGGTTCCAGATGTCAGAAGCGACGCCCATTGGTACCTCACTTCCGACTAATCACGGGATTACTCCAGACTTGAAGGGTGAAAGTGTCAACTCTTCTTATTATCCCACTATGATCGGATCTTTAATGTATCTCACTGCCTCGAGGCCTGACATAATGTATCCAACGTGCCTGCTCGCAAGATATCAAGCCAACCCGAAGGCATCTCATCTGGCTGCTGTAAAAAGGATTTTTCGCTATTTGAAGGGTTGCCCAGACACCGATCTCTGGTACCCTAAGGATGATAGTTTCGATTTGATCGCGTTCAGTGATTCTGATTTTGGTGGCTGCAAAATAGACGGCAAATCCACAACGGCTGGATGTCAGTTCTTAGGAAATCGCCTAGTCACATGGCAGTGCAAGAAGCAGACTTATGTCGCTACATCAACTTGTGAGGGTGAATACATTGCTGCCTCAAGCTGTTGCTCTCAGGTTCTGTGGATTCAACAACAAATGCGCGACTACGGTTTTGAATTCCTATCTACTTCTATTTTTTTTATAATAATACTGCCTTACAGATTACTAGAAATCCTGTGCAACACTCCAAGACCAAACACCTCGAAATTAAGTATCACTTCATACGTGATTGCTTTGACAAAAGAGTTATCGATGTTGTTAAGGTCCACACCGATGAACAACGTGCAGACCTTTTTACAAAAGCTCTTGACAAATCTCGCTTTGACTGTCTTTTGTTGGTTAATGGCATTAAGGTGAAACAAGTGTAAAACTTCTTTCGGTAGATCGTTTTCGTAAATATTTTCTTTAAACTCAAAAATACAAAAAGATTTTCATTTTATTTATCTTTTCGCATTTTAGGGGGAGAAATTTCAAGAAAATACAAAAACATGTGAAAAATTCACAAAATCCAAAAATATGTCGTTTACTTTCTGTCTTTAAGTTTTGAAAATTTTGAAAAAGTTTAAAAACATTAGAAAATAAAAAATGAGTTTCTTGGATAAAAGAAGGGAAAGTGATGATATACACTGGTGTGGTATGTCAATATGGTTAAAAAACAAAAAGAAAAATTGAAAAATGATAAGTAGCTCTACTAATGATGTATCGGTAGGCTCACAATCAGACTAAAATGTTCAGGATGATATAAACCTAACAGACTTCAAGTCAGGTGGGAACCACTCATCGGCATATGTTCTTGGTACCGAAATTTCGTTTGATAGATTGCCAAGGTCCTGACATATGTGGTCTTTATGTTGTTTATCATCTAGGTATCATAGTTGTTTCTTTTACTGAAAAATAACGAAGACGAAGTCTAGATCTTCCATGATACTATACATACGTGTACATATTGCATACGACCTCAATAAGTGATCAACAATCACATGTCCAATCAAAATAAGTGATAATACATCACAACTTTCTTGCGGGAGTCAAGTTCGTCTCTTTGTCTGTGCGTTGGTACTAACCTGTTCACAGACTTGCTCCTGTGCCTTCATGCATATGAAAATCAAGTTCCTCATCAATAAGTTATTCTATCATATAGGGATTGTTTTCAATCTAAAATAAGTGAGTTTCTCACATCTTTTATACGGTCAAACGGATGATAAGCGGTATACTCACCGGTAAGATGAACTCTCGCGCATACCTTGATACGGAAATATGTCATGAGTGGATGAACACCGACAAGTAAGTATAATTCTACCGTAAATCATATCTCCTAATTATGATTACATCTGATAAGTTGAGCTTATGTGGATAACAATACCGATAATTGTGGTAGGATACTTATCTAAAGCTTTAAACAGAAATCATAAACCGTTTTGACAAAGACCGTAAGTTGATAATGATTCTCTTACCTTGAAACTCACAAAAAGTTTGCTTTTGTACAGTGTCTTTATGCTTATTATTGCTTCTCGTTAGTTTACTGCATTTTAAATTTTGTTTTAGTGTAAGTTGTAAAGTTTGTTTTTGATTAGCCGAAGTTGAAACTCGAAGTTTTCTGCCGAAAAGCCCGAAACCGTCTTGTTTGTGATTTCACTTCTTCATAAAATGTCATTTTTGCATTGGTAAACCTAACACAAGTCAAAATCTGTTCAAGATTGTTAAATTTCAAACAACTTGGTGATTCTTGAATCAAGGTCGACGAAGAACTGTTTAGTCAACGAAGAATCCTCTTTTATGACGAAGAACCAGTCTTCGACGAGGTCTTGACGAAGAACTTAGATTCTTCGTCGACCTCATTTTGGGCTAAATGTTTCAATCCCAATTTGGTTCTTTGTCAGGCCCATCTAGCTCTTCGTCGTTGTTAAATGTTCGATGTGGGGTCAGGGTATATAAAGGGTCCCAAAGTGAATTATTGTTATCACTCTCAATATTTCACTTTTCAAAAACACAGCACTGTTCATCTTTCTTCCTCACGGATAAACCCTTAACCGACTCAACATTCGTTGACTTCTTTTTTATTTTGAACAAATCTAAGGTATTAACATAGACCGTTAACGTGATCTAAACCTTTTAAATCCAATGGTTTTGTTCGACTGTTTATAGAACCCTCATAAACTCGTTGATTGTTGATTATTCCTTACATTTATCAGTTTTGTTTCTCTGTTTAGCATTTAATCTTGTTTAACATTCGAATATTTCTGATGATTATGTATAGGAGTTATATGATTCTGGGTTTTTGATTTGGGTATTAAAACAGGGGTTTGGGTTTTGTTTATGTTTAAAATCTTGGTTGATGTTTGCTTTGGTTTGTTGATCAAAATGTTGTTATAATTTGTGTTTTCATTTGAGATGTTTAAATCGATTAAAACAGGGGTTCTAGGGTTTTTGTTGGTTGCTTAAAACTGGGTTTGTTTGTTGTTTGTGTTACATTGCTTAAAAATGTATTGGTTAAAAATTCTGGTTTTTGGGTTCTTTGTATTGGTTGTTTGCTGTTGATTTGATGATATTTGATGTTAAATCAACTGTGTTTCAACATAGTTCGACGAAGAATCCCTTATGACGTAACCCCCAAAATTGATTTTGAAACGATAAACCCTAATTGTTGACGAACCCCTAATTGACAAACTTTAAGATGACGAAGATTTAATCTTCGTCATAACATGTGTGACGAACATCTCCTTTGGTCAACGAAGATCTAGTCTTCGTTTTACTATAATTGACCTTCTTTGACCATTGAAACTTCGTCAGCTAAGGTGACGAAGATTCAATCTTCGCCATTAAATGGGAACTTCGTCACAGGGACCATTCTTCGTCAGTTCATCACTTAGAAAATTTTCAAGATTGTCAATGTATAACTCTTTTAACAGTATATATATCTATACATGATTAATGTTCACAATGTACATTAAATGTGTATACATGTATGTATTCTATAAGTGTTATGTATTTTTGTCTTATTGCGGGTATTTGTCGTATACAGAATGGCTCCGAAAGCACAAAAACGCAAACCTGCAACCAAGAATACCGATAAAACTGAAGAACAAATCATGTCCGAACCTCAACATAATATGATTGCTTATTTAGATCCAGAAGGAAAGCTTGACGCTTACAAGAAGATTACTCAATGGTTGAGGGAATCACGGATAAACAAAGCAATCACATTCTCAACGCCGGTTTACAAGTCTCTTATTAAAGAATTCTGGAAGTCTGCAAACGTGATTGAAGTTGACGGAAAGGAGCTGATTCAAGGGCAGGTTAACCAGTTGAATGTGGATGTATCTCCGGATATTCTGAACTCTGTTTTGGAACTTCAAGATGATGCCAATGCTCTAGATTCTATTCCGGTCATGTGCACATGAGGCTGTCTACTTAGAATGAAGTGCACTGGTGATATCTTTGCAGGACAGATCAACAAAGCTAAAGTTCCGCTGCATTACAAATTCTTACTTCACGTACTGATTCAATGTTTAAGCAAAAGTCGTGCTGGATATGATATGGCTGGGAATGATCTCGTTGGTTTGATGGTCGCGTTGGTGTTAAACAAGCCTTTCAGTATTTCAAAGTTCATCTTCGCAAACATGAAAGAAAACTTAAGAAGAACAGGATCTCGAACGTCCGACAACAAATTCTGGATGTATCCCAGATTTATGCAGATGATTATGAATGTTCAACATCCAAATCTTCCAAAGGCATATAACGACATTCTCAAGATTGATGCTATGCACGAACAGTCTTTACTGATATTCAAAGGTTTTTCCGCAAAGAGATACATAGAATCTGATCCTCCAAGGAAGATGTTTGGAGCCTTAGACAACACAGAGTACGTCGCTTCTGCAAACGATAAATGGCGTCATGACGACAGCCAGTCGGATGACAAAGAACCAAAGTTGAAAAAGATGATGGAAGATAAGTTTGGACGCATCTGAAAGCGATATTGACGGTGATGATGGAAATGATGGAGGAGATGCAGGTGCTACGGCAGCTAGTGCACCTGGCGCTAGTGATGCTGGTGGTGATGAACGAGCTGAATCTGAGTCAGACGATAATCATCCAGAGCCTGGCTTTGAATTCTTTTATGATGATCGTAATGTTCGACAGGTTCGTAGGATTCAAACTGAGGAAACTGAAAAGGATGCTGATTATGTACCGTTAGATACTGAAGTTGACCAGTTAAAAAGAAAGGAAACTACTGTTCGATGCAAAAAGAAGAGCCGAAAGACAGTTGGTTCTTCATCTGCTCAACCAACTTCCTCAGAACCAATAAATGAAGCAACAACAACAGAACCACCACCTGTGGTTTCTTCTGCTGCTGAAACACAAATTGTCACTCCTCAAGCCGCTCCTCAACGAACAATGACATCTGTCATCAGAGAAACAACATCTCAGCATCGATATGAACGCCAATGCAGAATGTTCTCAGAAATGGAACAAGATGAGAAGGTAGATTTCTTATTTTCGCAATTACAGGCTGTTGCGAAACAAATCGATAGGCAATCGGCGTTCATGAACATTACAAAGAGCGACGTTATCAAGCAACAGTTGGAGATGAATACGCTAAAGTCCACTGTTCAGCGTCAACAAGCTGAGATTACACGTCAACAAGCTGAGATTGAACAACTTAAAGTTGAGAATGCACGTTTAAAGGCTGCTGATGAAGAAAGGGTATGCCAATTACAGCAAATGCGAGCTGCTGATAATGCTCGTGGTATTGATATGAATCATTTGAAAGAAAGAAGCACTGTTGTTCAAAGGTTGGCCGAAACTCTTAAAGTAAAGCATGATGATATGAAAGAGTGGTACAACTCTCGCAATACCAAGATAACAGATGGGATCAAGAAAATCAATGTTGGTTTCGAGATCGTCAGAAAGCGTGTTAACATTATGTAGGCTGACCAATGCAAACAACAGGAAGCATTGAAGAAACATGATTATGATTCTGAAGATCCGTGTAACCCAGACCCCTCCGCTACATCTGAACAACCACCAGCTATTGAATCTACTCAGATTGCTGCTTTGCCTCCACAGATTGAATCTACACAAGGAACCTCCGGTGGAGCTTTAGAAGAAATACAACAACTAGAAAGCAGTTCTTACGTTGAAAGCTCCATGGCAGGTACATCCACTGTTCTTAGCTCTGCTGACATTGCTTTACAGATTGTACATCCTGTATCTGGAGAAGTTCTAGAAGAAGGGGAATTAGTTGCTGACCTCAGGGATGAACAGATTTTAGCGCTTAATGAAATGAAAGCAGTAGAAGATGCTGCTATTGATCAGATCCCCAGTGAACCCGAAACATCAGACTTAGAAAATGTTGAAGAGATTGTCTTTGAAGGTGATAATAACAAGTCTACTTATGTGCGAGATGACGTAACAGAGTTCACGCCTTTCAATGAAGATTGGTTGAAATAAAATGTGGATGACATCGACGAACTTTTGAAAAATCATGATACTAAAGATAATTCACCTGATGCGTTCACATAATGGAGAAAACAGTTCCTGTCCAAGGTTACAAAGCCTACGCCAGCTGAAGCTCAAGTCGATTACTTGAAATACGAGAAAGAAAACTTGAACGAGAAGATACTTTGCTGGATGTTTGTCAAAGAAATCCATTGCATGGCCGTCAAACGTGAACACGGCGTCCAATATTTCAGATCGTTGCTTAGCATTCTGTCCTTACCATTTTATGATGTTGCAGCCTTAACAAAACTACAGCTGATTAATCGTTCAAATTTCGAAGGAGCAATGTTGTTTGCTCGAAAGTTGAAGATAAATCGGATGATAGGCTGGAAAGACGAGTTATATAAGCCACAGTTTCCGATGTATCAGCAGATAAAGTACACTTTGGATCCGACAACCAACACGGCAAGATACAAGCTCGTTTATCAGCCGGCGAAGGTTATGGACAAGATCCCATTGATGCCGATGAAGCAGAACTTCTTGGAAAACATGGCATTATGGTGTTATGACTCCGATTCGCACGAGGCCGTTATTGTGTTCAAAGACGATCAAGAGAATTTCCGCATGCTCGATCCGATGTGGATAGTGAATATGTCTGTGGCCGACATCAACAAGTTATTCCGACATGATATCTTTTATGAAGACAAGGACGCACATCAAGCGTTAAGATTTCAACGTGTCTCTTGTTTCTTTTATTACCGTGGTATTCATGCTGGAAGCACTTGGTCGTCAAAGCACTGAAGACTCAAAGAGCGAAGACTAAGCAACAGACAAGGGGGAGTTTGTTGGTACATTTATGTGTCTGTAACTTTGTCTTGTTTACGTTGTATGTTATGCAGTCTTTTGTAGTCGAGTCTGTAAGTTCCGTCAAGTCTACCTAGTCGGATATCCTCCTATCTTACTTGGTATGACGCTTGTCTTTGTTTTGTATCTTAATCTAATGCAACTGTGCATTATGGTTATGTTTGTTTGTAATCATGCTTAACTGTTTAATAGTTACATATGTTCTGTCCTTGTTTAATGTTTGACGAAGAATCAATCTTCGTCAAATAATATGCTTGGCGAACTATCTATTGTTCGTCGATGTGTGTGTATGACGAAGATTCTATCTTCGTCACACATAACCTTCGTCACATAGAAGTTTGACAGTGGACAGTATATATTGCTTGTTATGTTTAATAGTTTAGGTATGAGAGCATAGAGAGAAACTGAGAGTTTATCGTTCAAGCATTGTGTGTATATGTTTGATGTTGTTCTCGTTCTTCTAATCTAAAGTGAATCTTTGGTTATCTGTTGTGTTATTTGCTATACTCTGTTTGGTTTGAATCGTCACGGGGATTCCGCACTCGTGATTGTGTTTGTGATAAACAAGGATTAGGTTTCGTAATCGATCCTTCGAGATAAACGGACCTACAATGCAAAAACTCCTAGTTGGAGATTGTTAGGTCCATATGTTTTTGGTAGGCAACCCTAGTTATTAGACTCATTTAATTAACTTGTTGACTAAATAGTTGACCCAAATCTTGTTCTATATATATCAAGATGTAATTGTAATTATATAGCATCTAATAAAGTTTTACCTAGTTACAACCCGTGGGCGTAGGTCACCTTGACTGACCCACGTAAATTCTCGTGTTCTGTATTTTCTGCTAATGTGCGTGTGTGTGTGTGTTTGTTCGCTTCCGCTTGAGCCTGCTCTGATCAGATACCAAACATAATAGCAGTTGAAGTTACCTTATGACAGAAGCAAAAGTCATAATTTTATTTATAATCAATAAACTAAAAAAACAAACAAGGTCTGAACTTGCAAACCTTGTGATTCCGCAAATTTGGTGGTCCGTGATCAGTGGCGGACATAGAGTGTTAATAGGGGTAGCACGGGCTACCCCTCAGCCCCGTCTCCGTAGTGTAAAAATACCCCTTAACTCCACTTCGGTAGTGTAAAAATACCCCTCAACTCCGTTTCTGTCATATAAAGGATACCCTTGATTCTAAAAAAAATAGGATACCCCTAACTTTTTAAGCTAGTTCCGCCACTGTCCGTGATTGAAGTTCTGTTGCTATTGGATTCATGAATGAGGAGAAAGTGAACTTGCAGGCTTGACGAAGGTGGTGGCGGTGGTATATAATACGTAGCCTTGGTTGGTTGAGGTGGAGAAACAAATCAAACGCCTGGAAAGAAGATTGTGGCCTCTATTCTTCACATGATGTGGTTGACCACGTAAAAAGGTAAACATCCCAACTGTCAAAAAACTTCTCTTTCAAGAAGGTTTCTTGTATTTTAAATGTTGGAGATTTAATATGAGCCTAACCTGATGGTCGAGATTGATTATATAACCCTTTTTATTTTAATGGAAACATAAGAATATATAATTATATAACTATATAATTATATAACATTTTTAGTGTAAAAGAATTAGGACGGGGAAGGATCCATTAAAAAGTGGATTTTGACTAAGGTGCTGTTTGTTTTTGCTTATAACATCTGCAAAATGCTTATGTTTGCAGGCGGGCAGACATAAGATGTTGAAGACTGTTTGTTTTTTTTAAACAGATCTACAAATAGCTTCTTTCATCTTAAAAAAAAAAGCTCAGAAAACCTTTGCTTCAAACATCTTCACAAAACCTTTCTTCCTCTCTTTTCTATTCAAAAAAATATAAAACCCTAATCCAAACACCTCACACCACAAAAACTTCTCCCCTGCCACCACCACCTCCGCCACCACCACCGCACCACCTCCGCCACCACCTCCACCACCACCATCGTCAAAACCCACCACCACCAAACCCATATGTGAGAGAGAGAGAGAGAGCGTAGAGAGAGAGAGACCTGTAGAGAGAGAGACATGTGAGAGAGACAGAGAGACCGTAGAGAGAGAGAGAGACCTGTGAGAGAGAGAGAGAGAGATCTGTGAAAGAAAGAGAGAGACCTGTGTGATGGCGGAGGTGGTGCGGTGGTGGTGGTGGTTGTAGAGAGAGAGAGTGTTCTATGAGAGAGAGAGACCGTAGAGAGAGAGAGAGATAGGCGGTGGTGTGATGGCGGTGGTGTGATGGCGGAGGTGGTGCGGTGGTGGTGGCAGAGGTGGTGCGGTGGTGGTGGTGGTTGTAGAGAGAGAGAGTTTTTCTAGAGAGAGAGAGCAGAGAGAGAGAGAGAGCTTGTGTGTGTTGTGTGGTTGAAGTTGTTTTTGAATAAAAAAAAACAAACCCTCTTCTCCTTACAGACTGCAGACATTTGGGCCACATCTTCTTTTGCAGATGCCTGCAGATGTGGTTCGCAGACTACAGACATTTTACTTCTGAAAAAACAAACAGCACCTAAGTAGCCTAAAAATGATTGTGATGATTACATGTGGCACTCTTAATAAGTAGGAATAAAGGGCATTTTGGTCCTTATAATAGGAGTGAAAATGACATGTGACGCCCCTTTTGTTTTTTAAAAATACAACAAAAAAAATCTAGTACAAAAATCTAGTACAAAAAAATATAGCACAATAAATGTAGTACAAAAAATATAGTACAAAAAATATAGCACAAAAAATCTATTACAAAATAATATAGCACGAAAAAATTTAGCGAAAAAAAATGTAGTACCAAAAAAATCAGCACAAAAAATTGAGAAAAAAATTAAGAAAAAAAAATTTAGCACAAAAAATTTAGCACAAAAACATAGTACAAAAATTCAGCACAAAAAAATGTTACACAACCTAGAAATACAACACATTTTAGTGGGTTTTTTTAATCTTTATATTTTATACAGCAATATCGTACTCGAATTAAAGATAAAAAGACGCTCGATTTTAGGGTAAAATTTTTATGAAAAAATAATGTCGTATAAAAAAGTTATGAACGTTTAAAAAATGGGGGTGAAATATGCATGTGTCTTGCATGCGAAGAGAGAAAGTCCATAAATATGATTTTCCCAAGATACCCTTGCACTCCTCCTTTCTCCTACACTTTCATCTTAACCATTGATTTGAAAAATGAATGGTTATGACTCTTTCTCTTCCTACTTAGGCAAAATAAACTTTTGAGTAAACTGTCATTTTGGTCCTTGTGGTTTGGGCACTTTTGCCATTTTAGTCCAAATCTCAAACTTTTTAAATCTGGGTCCTTGTGGTTTCACTTTTGTTGTCATTTTAGTCCAAAATTCAAATTACCTCCTATTTGACTATTAAAAACTGGTTATTTTGTCTTTATCCTTAGGGGCAAAATGGTCATTTACATTTTATAAATAAATACAGACCTACCAGTCAACCATCTCCATCTCTCTCTCCCAGATATGCACCATCTCAGCTCTCTCTCTTTCTCATATCTCTAAACCTAAGTCTTGACATCCACAAACCACCATCAATCTCCTCTATAATCACCGCAACATCATCAACAACCACCATCATCACCCCCGTCAGTCACACCCACCACCATCACCGTCAACAACCACAACCGTCACTGTACTCATTAAATGCCACCACCGTCGCCACCACTCGAAAACCCTAAATCTACCACCACTAATCTGAAAGAAAGGTAGAGACAGATGGTGCATATCTGAGATGGTGGCAAGGGTTGTTTGTTTGTTGGATTTTGCGGCGGTAGTCGTTTTCTTCTCAAATGTTACCAAATCTGTGAGACCTGTAACACAGCTCAAAGAATCGTTTTTTTTTAATCCCCGTCGCTGCTACTTCTGTTCCAATGAGCCACTGCAGTTCCGGCGAGAGTTGTTCCGATCTGAATTGGTTCCGGCGCAAACTTCTCTTCTGATCTCACCCCTTTATACGTAGGTTCGATCTTTCACCACGTAACAATCGACCACCCATTTGAACGCATGTATGGTTGATATCCACAGACCCCTTCAATCGAGAGAGAGAGAAAGTGTGTGATCGGAAGAGAGAGAGAGAGAGAGAGAGAGAGAGAGAGTGATGGAAACGGTGACGGTGACGTTGCGGTTTTGTGGCGGTTCTGGTTGGAGGCGGTGGTAGCTGCAGTTGTTCGAAGGTTGAATTTAGGGTTTTGATTTTGGGTGGATTTGGTTGATAGAGGGTTGAATTTAGTTGGTGGGGATGGTGGTGGTGCAGTGAGGGTGCGGAGGGGGTGGTGGTGGTGCAGTGGGGGTGGAGAAGATGATGGTCAGGTTTGAAGAAGAAGTTGGTCTGAAGAAGAAGATGATAGTATTTAATGTATTATAATAATTGTATAATAATTCCAAATGACCAAAATGCCCCTGCACAAAAAGACAAAATAGGCATGTTGGAACAGCAAAAAATGAGGGTTTTTGAATTTTGGGCTAAAATGACAATAAAAGTAAAACCATAGGGACCCAAATTTAAAAAGTTTGAGATTTGAACTAAAATGGCAAAACTGCCCAAACCATAGGGACCAAAATGACAGTTTACTCTAAACTTTTTATTTGATCTTACCCCGAATTAGGACTTTTACAAAGCAACCAGGTTATAGAATTTTAGAAAAAAAACTATTAAAAGATAAATAATAAAACCCAGTTTTAGTAAGCAACAAAGTTTTATTTCATTTTAAATTACGCCCACCGAATTAAAAATCTCAAAAGTTTATATTAACCGGGTTATACCTACATGTGGTAGGTAGTTTATCATAGGGTGTACATATTTGTACACCAAGATGCCTATTTGCACACCAAACCCTAGCTTTATATACGCTGCGTATAGGTCTATACGCGGCGTATAGCCACCTTTTCTAATTTCCAAGAGAATCTCTGATATGATGTGGGAATTTGTCCCTTTATATACGCCGCGTATAGGCCTATACGCAGTGTATATAAATGGTGGTATTTTTAAGAAACATTGTTATACATTATTTATCGTTTTAACAAACTTTTATAATAAGTAATTTTTAAAAATAGATAAATAAAAAACATTGTTAGGTATTCTATCGTATATAGGCTTGTCGTATCGTATCATATAGTGTAGTATAAATCTCCTATAGGTTTATACGTGTAATATAATATTGTATCCTATCCTATCGTATAGTAAAAACATTGTTAATATTCTATCCTATAGTATAATATAGGTCTCGTACAGGCCTATGGATGTAGTATCGTATCATATAGTGTAGTATAAATCTCCTATAGGCCTATACGTGTAATATAAAATTGTATCTTATCATATCCTATTGTATTGTATCGTATAGTGTAGTATAAGTCATGTATACGCATATATGTGTAGTATAAGTCTTGTATAGGTCCCGTATATGCTTATCGGTCTCGTATAGGCCTATGGATGTATTATAGGTCCCACGTAGGCCAATAGGTGTAGTATAAGTCCCGTACAGGACTATATGTGTAGTTTAGGTCCCGTATAGGCCTATACTATACTGTACTGTACTATACTATATTATACTATACTATACTATAGTACACTATACGATATGATATTATACTATACGATACGATGCAAATATGATACGATATTACAGGATACCATACAACACCCGTATAGGCCTATAGGCATATACCAGACCTATACAGGAGCTATACGATACTTATACTACATTATTCGATACGATAAGATATGATACTATACTATACCTATAGGCCTATACGAGACTTATACAAAACTATACCATACCATACTACATCCATAGGCCTATACGAGGTCTATACGAGACTTATACTATACAATACGATACTTAAAAATATATTTTAAAGTACTTATTATAGAACTTTTCTAAAACCATAAATAATGCCTATGATACTACATGTATAAACAAGTTTGTAATAAATACTAACTTCTTTATTTATTTAAAATAGAAAACTTATTTTTTTAATAAAACTTTGCTAAAACGATTAATATTGTATCAATGTTTCTAATAAAAGAGTTAAATGTCATTTTAGTCCCTGTGGTTTGGGCTATTTTGCCAATTTAGCAAAGTTAACCCTTCTCGTTATATGTAATTTGATGTGCGTTAGGTGTGTATATATATTTAAGTATATTTTAAGCCCTTTTTAACACTTTAGCCAAGTTTTAAAGTTATAAAACACGATATTTACTAACACTGAACACACATATGGGCAAGTGCACCCATCGTGAGCGTAGTATAGTGTTGGTGAAATACCGAGGTCGTCCAAGGACACAAGAGCTTTTAGTACCGGTTTATCCTCAACGTCTAATCAAATCAAAAATTTAGAAAAAAAAAAGGTTTTAAAACAAGAAAATAAAACTAACTAAAAATGCTGAAAATAAAAAATAAAAATAAAAACAGATAGACAAGATTAATCACTTGGATCCGACTCGCCTTTAGTGTAACCTTTGATTATTTTCGCACTTTTGCACTTTTTAAGAGATTATCTTAGTTATAGCAGTAGCCCCCTCTTTCGAAGATGACGTTACCCTCAACCCATCAGTTTGAGTCAGCAAGGATACAATCCTAAATGGTTGGATTATTAAAAGATAATTAATTAAGTTATTAATGCGTAATGTGGTAGGCCCCTCTTTTGAAGGTGACGTTACCCTCGGCTAAGTAGTTTGAGTCAGCAGGGATACAATCCTAAGTAGCCGGGTTAATGTTTTAATAGTAGTTTACAAATGAGGGGGTCCAGGAGTTTGGACCCCAGCCATCCAATACTAGTAGGTATTGAAGGAGGTCCTACTAAACTTGACCCACGTCCTTGCAGGATCTATACACTGAATAAGGTAAGACGCTTACCAAACCATTCCCTTAACCCCTGACCAGTTAGCCAACATATCTCCATATAGACCGTGGAGATATGAATGGTGAAAATCTTTTATTTTATATAGACAGTAAAATAATGCCAAGACACCACGGACAAATGATAAGGAAGATTCACCTTCAACATAAGAAACTAGTTATTAAAGTCATTAATACATAACCAAATAAAAAGTGCGAAAAGATTAAAAATAAAAAGTATTACACTAAATGCTTGTCTTTACCAAGTGATGTAAGAGACTTAGGCAAACATGGCCTTTGATTGTCAAGAACTCTTACGATCAATCCTGGATCCCGAGACTACTCGCACACTCTATGATGGATGATGGTGGTGGGTGGGTGAAGTGTGAGAGAGGTGGTTTGCCGCGGGATGGTTTGCAAGTGAGCCAAGCACCCCTATTTATAGCCTGCATAGAAGCCCGGACACGGCCCCGTGTCCACCCATCTTCTCTTTCATCATTAATTGCAGTTTGTCTGCATTAGTTGACCACGCCCCCATGTCCGCTGGGCACGACCACGTGTGCAGAAGCGTATCTGTACTATCAAGATTTGCCTACATTCTGCGAATCTTAGCGTTGACCACGGCCCCGTGTCCGCTTGCCACGCCCCAGTGTTGGGGAATAGAAGCTTCTACAGCTTTGTATTTTCTGCAGACACTTGGGCACGACCTCGTGTTCATTGAGCACGGGGCATGTTCAGCCTTCTGATGTCTTGTTTTTGCTTGAGAATATGCTGTCGAGGTGTCGGGCATCCCACGTTTATTCCTTTTCTTGTATTATTGTTAGATTTGGCTGCATTTTTGCTTCTTTTGTTTCTTTAAGCTCATTTAACCCTGAAAATACAAAAGGAAGACAAAAACACATTTTTTCCAGCATTAGTCCTAAAAAAGGGTTAGTTTTATACCACATTTGATGTAATTTATATGTTGCATTTTACACACATCAAATACCCCCACACTTGAATCTTTGCTTGTCCTCAAGCAAAACTCTTTATTTTATGGCTTACACACCCAAATGGAATGGGTAGAAGAGAAGGTTTTGGGTTTGTCATAGAGTGTCGGGATTCCAAGATTCTTTATTAGGTTTTATTTTTATTTTATTTACAATCCAATTCGTTATGATTTATTTAGAATATTATATAAGAGAAATTATTTATTTGGGCATAACATGCCTCTTTAAAATTCCTTTTATATACAAGTTCACATACCTTACGGGTGATCACTCAACACTCGGCCGAAGAGGTATTTTTGTGAAACACTCGAGAGCGGCATCAGACTTACTTCTACCATATGTTTGCCAAGCAATCAATCCTCCTCCTTTTTAACTATAAACCTTTGCAAGTATCAAGAGGACTTTGGGGAAGGGTTAGGCTTGGGTTAAAGGTAGGTGGTTGGGTTAGTAGAAAAGGGCGAAAGGCGTAAAAAGCGTCGGTTTTCGTAAAACATTTTGTTTTTGCGACTTTTTATTCTAATGAAGCATTATTCAAACAAGCCTTCTTTTGATGAGCGTTGTTTGTTTATTGCTAACTTCATTTTTCTTTTCTACTCTATTTTTTTTTTATAAGGGAGTCACAAGAAAACCGAGCTTTGTTACTAAAATAAAGGGTTTAAAAAAAGGGTTTTGGTGGATAAAAGGGTGTTTGTTTTGGGTTAAGAAATGAAAAGGTTTAGGCTCAAAGGGGTTAACTAGGGGGATTTTGGGTAGGTGGTAAAAAAAATGGTGTTGAAAATAAAAAGGTTAGTCCTAATGCCTCCATCATTTACTTACTTGGGTTTAAGTTGGTAAGGACCGGGAATGTATCGTCGTGGCAAGTTCTAGAGTCGTAAGAAACCAAGCGGCTATTCACACAAGAAACGAAAAATGAGCATTTAATTTAAAGATGTGTATTTGTTTGCTCAATAAAGGCTCAAAACTCACTTTTTGTGGGAATGGGTTTTTATGTGATCAAGTATATATAATCAAATTTTAACTAGATTTGTCATGCCGTTTCATAATTTTCTTATGTTGGTTCTTTTTATCACGACGCTATCGGTTGTAAATTTGTAAAAATATAACCTTTTTAGAACTCGTCATTCCCAAATCAAACCAAGACAAGTAAAAAAATGAAACATTTTTGGAAAAAAATTGGGGTGTTTAGCGGTTCCAAAAGAGTTTTGTGTAAGGCTTGTATTTAGGACTTGCAAAATTCAAGGTTTTAGCATCCCCCCCCCCCCCCACACACTTAACTTACACATTGTCCTCAATGTGTCCCAAAAATATGTTTTTAGGTTGATTGAATGTGTAAAAAGTGTGTTAAAAACAAAATTTTATGTTACTGGGCATCTGGACACGGGCCCGTAGTGTCCGGGCACGGCCCCGTATTCAGATTGCCAGTAACAGAAAATATCAGAAAGTAACAAAAGCCTGGGGGCGTGTTCAGCGAACACGCCCCGTGTCTAGTTACCTGAACTTGGCATCTTTCTGCAGACCTTTCAGCACGGGGCCGTGTTGGCTGGGCACGGGTCGTGCCGAACTTGCTGTAACGAAGAAAAATTGTCTGGAGGCTCTGTCTTTGTGCATGGGGTGTTGGTTCAAGCTTCCCTTAGTATCTTTCACCATCCCGAGTGTGTTTCACCCATTACATCATCATCCATACACCAAACAATTAATAAAACCATCATTCATTCAATAGAGAAAGTTACATAATATTCCTAATAGAAAATTTTAGATAAATAGGTCAGAAAACACAAGAAGTCTTAACCCGAAAAGAAGTTGTATCCTATAGTTTATTCTAATAGCAAAAAAATTTCGAAAAGATAATTCTCTCGGTTAGATGCGGCTCGAAAAACTTCTTCCTCCGGATATGGGTCCCTCACATGTCGGTGAGCCATTCTTCTATCTCCCTCGGGAGAAGAAAGGTGGGCTCATTGGCATCATCGTTTTGTGGGGGTGTAACTTCCACCGGGAATTCTTGCAGGTTCCCAAGAAGAGGTTCCGCGGGGATGTCATCCCACCCGGTGGGATTATTGACTCCAAGTGCTAGGTTCCAATCCTCTTGGGGGAGAATCGGTTCCATGGGAGGTGTCACAAGAATGTTCAACCTCTGGTGCAAGAGGTTGATTTCTTGAAAACTGTTTTCCAACCCCACCGTAAGATAATTTATACGGTCTATTAGGACCTCCTCTACCGAAGTCATCTCATCAAGAGCTTCACGTAATGCCATCACGTAGCGTACGAGAGTTGCTTCGATTGAAGACCTTTGTTCTCTTCGACTGTTTCTGGAATGTGCTGACAAAGTTCCACTATTTTGGCTTGACATTCTACGAAATTAAACTGAAAAGATTTCATTTTAATGAAACAGTAACCTCGGACACGGCCCCGTGTCCAATGAGCACGACCCCGTGTTCACTTTTCAGCAGATTTTCGGAACAAGGAATCTTGGAGGTTCAAATTATTTTTCTAATTTTTAAAGCATTTTTAAGCAGAAATAATTTAAAACAATGTTGTAGAACTTATTTTTAACAAGATTTCTTGAATAAAAACCTAACAAACATCACAATAAGGCTTGGAACCATGGTGATTTCAAGCTCTAATGGAGGTGTTGAGGTGAAAATTGGAGAAGAAGGCAATGGATAAAAGTAGAAAAGACAAGATGGTTGTTGGGAACCTTCTTTAGAATATACCTAGGACGGTATGTGTGAAGATCCAGCAAATCTCTGTCTTTTGGAGTGGTCCAAATGTGCAGGATTCTTGGCTGCATTTATAGAAAACGACAGCAAGCTGCACACGGCCCCGTGTCGGCTGGACACGGCCCCGTGTGCAGACAAAATCCTGACACATTTTGTCCGTATTCTGACCAAAAGTCAGAAGGGAATCTTTTGGTGGACACGGGGGTGTGCTGACCTGGACACGGCCCCGTGCCTAGAGGCTGTTTATGAAGTTTCGTCTATTTCTAAGGAATTTATCTGGATCGGGTTGTTCCTTACTGGACGGAACAACACCGAAGTGCCTGAGATACCTTAATTGCTCTCGATTTAGACGAGAACGCAAGAGGTTGTCGGTTAGGGTGATTCCTATGCTAAATGTAGGTGGACAAGTCCAACCCTTTCCCGGGCTCTCGTTAAAGAAGATGTATGCCAAATCGCTCAGGTCTATGTATGCATCGAAAGAAGTCGATGGGGAGTCCTTCACGGCACAATCGACATAGGGACGACTATCGCTCAAGTCTTCACGAGAGTTAGAGGTGGTATCGGGAACAACGAAGTTGTTTTTATTCGAATGCGATCCCAATAATTCTTCTTGGGTATCGTCTTGAGGTGAATTAATGATATCCGTCTCAAGTTCTCTAACCCAATTAAGAATTAGATCATCCAGTTGAAATAACTCATCAAGAAGCATTTCTCCTAGAAGGGTCAATTGAGAGCATTCGAGGGAGAGATAGGGATTATTTTCACTTTCGCCCCTCTTAAGGCTACAGGAAAACAATGGGTCTATATAGTGAGGTTTGTAATTTAAGAAATAGCATTCTAAATATTTATGATTTCCACCACATATTTGACACCACATACCATAAGAGGGTTGGAAGTAAAAAAAATCAGTATCACTCATGGTTGTGTCAGAAATTACCAACCGTCGGGATCTTACGGTTCTGTTTTCAGTAACTGATACTTGGGCACGGGGCGTGTTTATTGGGCACGGCCCCGTGTTCAGCTACTGTCTGACTTAAAACAGGATTGCCAGTACCAAAGATTGGGCACGTGGCGTGTTCAGCGGGCACGACCCGTGCTGAGTTCTGCAGAAGCTGAAAATTTAAGAAAAATCCTAAAAAAAATAGAAAATTTAAAAAACGATTAGGCCGTTGATTCCTAACTTTCTTAAAATCCTTGTGTCCCCGGCAACGACGCAAAAAACTTGATGTGCATTAGGTGTGTATATATATTTAAGTATATTTTAAGCCCTTTTTAACACTTTAGCCAAGTTTTAAATTTATAAAACACGATATTTACTAACACTAAACACACATATGGGCAAGTGCACCCATCCTGAGCGTAGTATAGTATTGGTAAGATACCGAGGTCGTCCAAGGATACAAGAGCTTTTAGTACCGGTTTATCCTCAACGTCTAATCAAATCAAAAATTTAGAAAAAAAGTTTTAAAACAAGAAAAAAAAACTAACTAAAAATGCTGAAAATAAAAAATAAAAATAAAACAGATAGACAAGATGAATCACTTGGATCCGACTCACCTTTAGTGTAACCTTTGATTATTTTCGCACTTTTGCACTTTTTAAGTGATTATCTTAGTTATAGTAGTAGGCCCCTCTTTTGAAGGTGACGTTACCCTCAACCCAGTAGTTTGAGTCAGCAAGGATACAATCCTAAAGGGCTGGATTATTGAGAGATTAATTAATTAAGTTATTAATGCGTAATGTGGTAGGCCCCTCTTTTGAAGGTGACGTTACTTTCGGCTAAGTAGTTTGAGTCAACAAGGATATAATCCTAAGTAGCTGGGTTAATGTTTTAATAGTGGTTTACATATGAGGGGGTCAAGGAGTTTGGACACCCGCCATCCAATACCAGTGGGTGTTGAAGGAGGTCCTACTAAACTTGACCCAGGTCTTTGCAGGATCTATACACTGAACAAGGCAAGACGCTTACCAAACCATTCCCTTAACCCCCGTCCAGGTAGCCAGCATATCTCCATATAGACTGTGGGGATATGAATGGTGAAAATCTTTTATTTTATATAGACAGTAAAATAATGCCAAGACACCACAGACAAATGATAAGGAAGATTCTCCTTCAACATAAGAAACTAGGTATTAAAGTCATTAATACATAACCAAATAAAAAGTGCGAAAAGATTAAAAATAAAAATTATTACACTAAATGCTTGTCTTCAGCAAGTGATGTAAGAGACTTAGGCAAACATGGCCTTTGATTGTCAAGAACTCTTACGATCAATCTTCGATCCCGAGACTACTCGCACACTCTATGATGGATGATGGTGGTGGATGTGGGTTGTGATGGTGGTGGTGGGTGGGTGAAGTATGAGAGAGGTGGTTTGCCAAGGGATGGTTTGCAAGTGAGCCAAGCACCCCTATTTATAGCCTGCACAGAAGCCCGGACACGGCCCTGTGTCTACCCATCTTATCTTTCTTCATTAATTGCAGTTTGTCTGCATTAGTTGACCACGCCCCCGTGTCCGCTGGGCACGACCTCGTGTGTAGAAGCGTATCTGTACTATCAAGATTTGCCTAGATTCTACAAATCTTAGCGTTGACCACGGCCCCGTGTCCGCTGGCCACACCCCCGTGTTGGGAAATAGAAGCTTATACAGCTTTGTCTTTTCTGCAGACACTTGGGCACGCCCCCGTGTTCATTGAGCACGGGGCGTGTTCAGCCTTCTATTGTCTTGTTTTTGCTTGGGAAGATGCTGTCGAGGGGTCGGGCATGCCACGTTTATTCCTTTTCTTGTATTATTGTTACATTTGGCTGCATTTTTGCTTCTTTTGTTTCTTTAAGCTCATTTAACCCTGAAAATACAAAAGGAAGACAAAAACACACTTTTTTCAACATTAGTACTAAAAAAGGGTTAGTTTTATGCCACATTTGATGTAATTTATATGTTGCATTTTACACACATCATAATTCTATTAACTAGATGGGCAATTTGGCCATATAAAATGACCAAATTACCTTTCTCGTTAACAAAAAAAAAATAGATAAAGTTAACCCAATGGACTAAGATGGCAACGGTGAAACCTTTTTGGACCCATAAGCGAAAAAAGAAACCTTTGGACTAAACTGGCAAAATGGTCCAAACCATAGGGACTAAAACGACATTCAACTAAAAAAAACTACCCTTTATATACCCTGCGTATAGCCCCCAATCTAGGGGTAAAATGACATTTTTTACCAAACTTGCCCCATATATACGCAACATACAGGGCTAGTAGAGGGTTCAAATGAGTTGAATTCTTTTAAGAATAAAAAAGAAGAAATTTCAACTAATTAGAATCCTTATTTACTTCATTTAAGTTTTGTATTTAATATTAGTGTAAGGGTATATTGATAAACTTAGATAGATCATTAATTGATAGTCTTCCTTTTTAATAGCTAATACATTAAATTTGTAACTTATTTTCAAAAAAAAAATTCAAAAAAGAAAAAAAATTAATTTAAAATGTAGGAGGAATTACGAGTTGTGTATGATAAATTTCAACATGTGTAGGATAAATTTCAAAACGTGTAGGATAAATTTTGATTTGTGTAGGCAAAAATTTTAGCGTGGAGGATGATAATATTTATAACTAATTAATTATTCAAAGATAATAATAAATGAGACGAGAGAAAAACTATTTAATACTTTACAATTGTACCCTTTGTTATTTTTCTTCCCAATTTAATTTTCTTCTCAGATGAACCTCCCCCTACAGGGCTATACGCGGCGGATAGTAAAAAGACCATTTTACCCCTGGATTGGGGCTATACGCAACCCAAACAAGGGGTAAAATTGTCTTTTTAACCCTTTGTATATGCTGCGTATAGTCCTATACACAACATATATAAAGGGTAGTTTTTTTAACCCCAAACATGTGGTAAAATTGTGTTGATGCATTTTTAGTGTCTGTAACTAGTCTTGTTTAACGATGTATTTTGTATGGTCTTTTATTAATTATCGAGTCTGTATGTTATGTTGACCAAGTCAGATATCCTCCTATCTACTTGTGTACAACTTATTTGTCTCTTTTGGTATGTAATGTATTATGAACAATGCATGTTGCATTAAAGGGTAGTTTTGTCATTACTATGTTTATATGTTGCTGATTGTTGCTGTCTGATAACAGGAACAACCACAACAGTTGCAGTCCACGACGAAACAGGTCTGTTTCGTCGTAACACTTCATGGCGAAACAGGCCAATGCTCTAACTTCTGTTTCGTTGAAGGTCATAACGAATCAGACCTTGATTCGTCATGAACTGACGAATCAGACCCTGATTCGTCATGTATTGGGCTGTTCCAGGCCCAATGTCTGGCCCATGTTCAGATTCGTCAAACACTTGTGTGTTTCGTCGATATCAATGGTCCAGGGGCTATATAAACAACAGTTCTGTTTCATTTGAACGAAGAGATGAGAAACAAACCATAGTAACAAAACTCTGCCAAAATTCCGTCTGAACTGTGTTTGTATCAGTTGTAATCGGTTCTCATCCCGTTGATCAATAGATTGTGTTTCATTGATTAATCCGTTGTTATTTATGCTATATATGTTTGATTTGGCATAGTTACGTGGATTCCGCACACGTAACCGTGTTTATTATAAACAAGAGATTCGGTTCGTAATCGATCCTCAGATTTCGGGACCTACAAGTGGTATCAGAGCTTTGGCTCTTATCCTTGTTTAAAATCAAACTTGTTCGGTTTTTATCAAGTATTTTGTGTGTGTTTTTCTGAAAACTTGTTCTTGAAAAATTATATTTTCTGGAAAAATATTCATAAATCTGCTGTTTTAGTGTTGTTTGCTACAGATTTTTATCAAAAACCTAAGTTAGATTGTTTGTTTATGCTTTAAACCGGGTTTTTAGTGAAAATCTAGTGTATTTTCGTGTTTCGGAAATTTATCGGTGATCGGAAAACTCATCGGAAAACTCATGTTCTTGGTGGTGTTCTTCATATCTTCATAGTTGTTCTTGTTATAAACTAAGCATTTGATCTGATAATTTGATTAAAACAAGTGTTGCACTTATAATATAATAACTTGACTTTTGTGTGTAAAAGTGATAATTGGTCACAGTCCCTGTTTCGTTGAAAATAAGAGTTACAAACATACCTGTGTCAGGATAAATATCTTTGTTGTCTCATCTTATCCTTTGACTGGTCAGTAGATAAATATCTAAACCAACTGACTTTTACCCAGTTTTGACGAAACACACAGTCGACGAATCACATCTGTTTCGTCGCAACACCTTTGACGAATCAAACGTCTGTTTCGCCACAACATCTTTGACGAAACAAATTCTGTTTCGCCACAAATCACAATTATCACAAGTCTGTTTCGTCGTCATTCATTCAGACGAAACAAACCTGTTTCGTGAACTCTGTTTCGTCGAAAACAGATCTGTTTTAAACAGAAGACTTATATCAGCTTGCTTACTGTTTGTTTTCAAGAATTTGTGCAGGTACTATCATACATACATCAAATATGAGTTGTACTAGTCCATGGGATTGGAGTATGGATTCTAGACCACGTGAAGATCCGACATCCGCCGCAGCGTGGGTGAAGAGTGTTTTTGGTCAACCAACTATAAGTGCCGGACAATGGGCTTTGGCATCCAATCAGAACCAAAACATTCAAAATCTTTTGATCAGTGAGAGCGAAACGGGTAGCAACAATCGCCCGCCAAAGTTGAATCATATGAACGAGTTTCCATCATGGAAAGGTCGTTTCATTACATATGTTCAAGGTCAAAGCACTGATATTTGGAGGTGTTTCATTACTCCACGCAATGATGCTCTTGAAGTAGCAGCGTCAACGGCCAAAGGTTTTACTAACATGCAGGAAAATGACAAGAAAGCATATGAATTTGAGAAAAAGTCGTTTGCTGTTCTTACTCAAGCACTTCATAAAGATATCTATCATCAATTTTCTTATTGTACGGACACGAAAGCCCTATGGGATTGTTTGGTGACAAGAGGAGAAGGAAACGCAGCTTCCAGAAAGACACGGCATGATTTATTAAAGAAAGAGTTCGAATCATTCCAGTTCTTGGAAAACGAAACTCTAAATGATATGACCACACGGTTTTATCATTTGATTAGTGAGATGTTCGCCTATGCTGTTACTGCATCTCAAAAGGAAGTTTGTGCACGATTTGCTGATTCTCTACCACCAAAGTGGAGTCCATACATTGAGCTTCTAAAACATACAGGTATTCTAGATGCTGACACTATAACTATCTATGAATTTGTACAGAAGCTGGAACATAAAAATGATGAAGAAATCCGAAAAGAAAAACGCATTGCTGCTCCTCAGAATATTGAAATGTATTGTGGTGGAGGTTTTGACCCGTCAGCTAGTCTGAGGCAACCAAAGTTACAAACGGCGTTTGTATCAGATACAAACTCTTCTCCGTTTCCTCAACAAACTCAGACTTATTCTGGAGGAGGTTTTATTCCTTTTATACCTCCAGTAAATACTACTCAACCTCAAGCATATTCAGGAGGAGGTTTTAATCCATCCCTACCACAACAACAAGTCCAACCACAACAACAACAGCAAGCTCATTATACCAACAATCCTCCAACTCCAAACCCTAACACAGTCAAAGTTGATACATCAAACCTCTCAAATGTTAGCATTGAAGTAGCAAAGGAACATATGGAACTTATTAATACCATGGTCAGTGCTTACTGCGGTTTGGTCGCCGGTCAAATTGGAAACATCAATTTAACCAACGAAGACTATCTACAAATTAACCGTGATGAAATGGAGTTGATGGATATAAAGTGGGCATTCGCAAGTGCTGTTAGAAGGGCGAAGGACTTTATGGTTCGAACAGGAAGAAGTTCTTTGGAAAGCAAACAGGATACAAAGTACGGTTTTGATAAAGAAGCAGTTACATGCTTCAATTGTGGGGAAAAGGGTCACTTCAAACGTGAGTGCACTCGACCAAGCAGACAAGGCAATCAGAACCCATTCCGTAATCAGACGAGTACTTCAAATGCAAATCAAGACAATCGTGGAAAAGGGATAGTGGTTGTAACCAACACCACTAACCAGAATCAGTCTGGACCATCAAATGAAAGTCGTGCATTAACCGTACAAGCTGATGAAGGGTTTAATTGGTCTTTACAACTTGGGGAAAGTGATCAAGGTAAAGGAGGAACGACGTGTTATGCTAAGATTATCAATCACATCAAGCACGTTCATAAGGAAGAATTTTCTGATAGTGACGACAGTTCTGGTCATACCGGGAGTTCTGATGAAGAAAGTTCTACTTCGAGTTCTGAATCTGATGTGAGCAAAGAAGCAAGTTCTAATCTTGATGACTTATTGAATGAAGCAGAAGAGTTGAAATGTCAGAAATCAGTTCTGATCAAGAAGGCTGAGGTAGCATCTAAAGAAATGGAGAAGTTCTTTTCTGAAGACAGATCTTTCTCTTATCAGACTGCCTTTATGGCAAATGTCTCAGATTCTACAAGTCAGGTAAAATCTGAAATTCTTATCAACTGTAGAGATTGTGAGTATATGAAAAGTGAATTTGATAGAATAAAGCTTCACTGTGATTCGATTCATATTCACAATCAGAGTTTAGTTGTTGAAATGGCTAAATGCAAAGAATCGAATATGGCTTTGATTCGAAATGAAAAAGAATTTAAATCTATGATTGAAATTCAAAAGAAAAATGTTTCCGAAGTGACAAAAACTATTTATCATAAACAAGTTAGTATAAATGAATACATTAACATTGTTGAGGAAACTAAAAAGGAACTAGCCATTGCCAAATGTGAGCATGATGCAATCAAGCAAAAATTGGAGAGTTACTCTAACTCCCGATTTGTGCTCGATCACATTATTGATGTTCAACAACTAAAGGGAAACAAGAAAGGTGTTGGGTATAAGAAGTGTCCGCCCCCTTTGAGACATGATTATACTTATATGCCTGATGAAGAAGAAATGCCACGGTTTGAATCCAGTGTGCCTCTTGATTATGAGGAAGTAACTACTGGCCTAGGGTTCAAATCGGACAATTCTCCAAGTACAAATTCTGAGCAAAAAGAGTCAACATCTACGAAACAAGGTCCTCCAACCATTGAGGACTATGAGTCGTCGGATGATGAATCTGAATCAGATGTGAGTAATAAGGATAAATCACTTGACAAACTTAAAGGAGTAGAAGTTCCAATTGAGAATCATATACTGTGTGATCCTCCTACCCCTGCTGTTAAATCTGTTGTTCAACAAGTGATAAATCCCGTGTCTACTGTTAAAAGTAATATTGTGTTGTACACTTTGGTTGGTGACTCCAAAATCTATTCAGATAATGATTTTCCAATTAAAAATGTCAATCCTTCATTGATTGATAATGTTTTTGAAAATAACACAAGTAAGTTTGTGGGAAAGTCGATTCAGGGAGTTAATGTGACTCAATGTAATCCAATTCCTAAGACTGAAATTAAAAAGAAATTTGGAAATCAGAAATCACCTTCAAAGCAACAACCTATTGCTTCTAAGGGTAAACAATCAGATCAACGAGCTAAATTGTCAAATGTTTCTAAATCAAAATTTGAAACAAAAGGGGCTCGTTATCAGAAGAAAAACAGCAATGTTAAATTTGTGGAATCAAGGGGTACATATAAAATTGAGACTTTTGCTAACAAGTCAAACACTGATTTTGTACAAGTAAAAATTTTAAAACGTGATAGTCAAAACAATTACACTCAACATTCAAACGGGTGTGATGAAAAAGCTAGTACCTCGGGTTACACAAGTTCGACATCTGATCGTCGATCCAGTTCTCCTAAGTTTGTTGAAAGGAGAACGTGTTTTAAATGTGGAGAGTTTGGGCACATCATCAAAGATTGTGCTAACACTCCGAAAGCTAAATTTGTTGAAAGAGCATCACCTGAATCGATTCACCCTAAATGTCATCCTGTTTCACCTAAACATGATAAAAGAACTATTAAAGAACAGGAATCGAAACAACGACATCAAAATGTGAAGAAAATAGAAAAGGCTTTAAAACCTAAGGTCAATTCTGTTCCAAGGGAACCAAGTTCACCAGTAAAACCAGAAATTTCAAAATTTGTTTACAAAACTCAATTTGGTAAACAAAAACAAACTTGGAAACCTAGGAAGAGTGGAGGTTCAGGGGGAGCTGTTTGTTTGGAAAACCATCAACAAATCGAGATCACTATTCGTGATGCTCAGGGACGACCCAAGACCACTTTGGCTTGGGTCCCCATCCTTAACTAATCATTGGATGATATGTGCAGGATGTTCCAGGAGGAACTATTAATAGTCATTGGATTGTTGATAGTGGGGCATCTAGGCACATGACGGGCGACTTACGGCTTCTATATGATGTGAGAAACATTAAAGGAGGCTATGTTGCTTTCGCTGGAGACAAAGGCGGTTACATCACTGGAGAGGGAATGATTTCCAATGATGTGGTATGTTTCGATAAGATCAATTATGTTCGTCAAATTGATCATAATCCTCTCAGTGTGTCGCAAATCTGCGATAAAAAGTTCATCGTGCATTTTGATGATGCCGGTTGTTATGTGCTTAAACCTGGTTTCACAATTCCTGATGAATGGATTCTCTTATCGGCTCCAAGAATCAATGATCTTTATGTTCTTGATATGAGTCAAGCGATTACGACTTCTGCACAAGTCACATGTTTTGTCTCGAAAGCCACGGAGAAGGAGTCTATATCTTGGCACAGAAGAATGGGACACATTCACTTGAGAAAAATGAACCATTTGGTGAAAAACAATCTTGTGAATGGCGTACCCGTGAGAAGTTTTCATCTACAAGATATCTGTGTTTCGTGCCAGAAAGGGAAACAAACAAAGAAGTCTCACCCTTTGAAGAAAATCAACACTGTTGGCATGCCTCTCGAACGTCTTCATATGGACCTTTTTGGACCTATGAGACACAAAACAACGTTCGGAGATGTGTATTGTTTAGTAGTTACTGATGACTACTCTAGATTTTCTTGGGTAGCTTTTATGGCACACAAGAGTGATACTCCTCAAATCCTCAAGGATCTTCTTACAATGTTGGAAAATCTCTACTCGTTGAAAGTTAAGAGGATCAGAAGCGACAATGGAACTGAATTCAAAAACCGTGTTATGGATGAGTTCTGTACTTCTAAAGGCATTCTTCATGAATACAGTTCTCCTTACACTCCACAACAAAATGGTGTCGCGGAGAGGAAGAATCGAACGATAATTGAAACTGCAAGAACAATGCTGGTAGAGTCGGCGTTTCCTGTTCAGTTCTGGGCAGAGGCTGTGTCGACTGCTTGCTACACTTTAAACCGAGTTCTTACGGTTAAGAGACATGGCAAGACTTGTTTCGAACTTCTACAGAAAAGGAAACCAGATCTTTCAATTCTAGAACCTTTTGGTGGTCCATGCACTATGATTGATCCGGATGGAAAGTTTGGCGCGAAAGCTATCGAGGGTTTCTTCCTTGGATATGCTACACCAAATTTTCGTGTTTGGAATTTGACTACCAAAAAGATTGAATTATGGAGTGAAGTACGGGTTCAGAGATATACAGATCCTGTTAAAGCTCCAGGTGATCCTTGGATGTTTGATTATGATGGGCTATTCAACTCCTTTGACATGCCAATTTTTGATGAAGATTCCGCAGCTGCTAGAATGATATTTGATAGTGACAATGCTGCTGAGTCGTCATTAGTTAGACCTGTTGTTGTTAACTCACAAAGTTCTAATTCGTCTAACAACACGGTTCAAAATGAGGAAGTTGAAAATGCTACTGAATACAATGAGTCATCAGAAGAAGATGAAGAAAATCTGGATGCGACTGAAGGTACTAAATCTCCAGTTGTTCCAGTTCAGGGTATTTCTGTTGATACTCCTCATGTACAAGTCGATGATACTGCTGAAGGAAATGCATCCACTTCTACGCATATTCCAGGTGTAGAGTTGGTTGTTGATCTTAATATTAACAATTTGGGTGTTAATGCTCGTGTTCCTGAAAATCCTGAAATGAGGATACACGATACCCATCCACAGCAGAATATCATAGGAGATGTCCAACAAGGTGTGCAGACACGTAATCAGCTGAGAAACAACCCGAGTGCTGGTTTGTATTCAGCTATTAGAGAATCTGGTCTACAAAATGATTGGTCTTTCGCGTGTTACGTTTCACAAGAAGAACCAAAATCTTATAAGGAAGCTTTAAAAGATAATTCATGGGTTGAAGCCATGCAGGACGAACTGCAGCAATTTCAAAAGCTTGGTGTTTGGAAGCTTGTTGAAAAACCGGAGAATTACAAGAAAATTGGAACACGGTGGGTTTATAAATGCAAGAAAGATGATCGTGGAGTTGTTATTCGCAACAAAGCGAGACTGGTTGTTCAGGGTTTTCGTCAGATTGAAGGCATTGACTACAATGAAGTTTATGCACCTGTTGCACGTCTGGAAGCTATTCGAATCTTCTTAGCTTATGCTTCTTTCAAAGGATTCAAAGTTTACCAGATGGACGTTAAAAGTGCTTTTCTTCATGGTATTGTTCAAGAAGAGGTGCATGTCGAACAACCTCCAGGTTTTGAAGATCCTATTCACCCCGATCGGGTTTGGTTGCTCAACAAAGCTCTTTATGGTCTACATCAAGCACCTAGGGCTTGGTACGCAACCTTATCAAACTATCTTCTGGAGAATGGATTTAGACGAGGTCTTATTGATTGCACACTCTTTATCAAAGAACAAGATGAAGATCTTCTGCTGGTGCAGGTATATGTTGATGATATAATATTTGGGTCTACTAATGACTCTTTGTGCAGGCAATTCGAACGTGTTATGCAAGAAAAGTTCGAAATGAGCGCTACGGGAGAGATGAATTTCTTTTTGGGCCTTCAAGTTCAACAAACAGAGTCTGGGATATTCATCCATCAGACTAAATATGTTGGTGACATTTTGATCCGATTCCAAATGTCAGATGCAACGCCCATTGGTACCCCACTTCCGCAGAATCACGGGATTACTCCGGATTTGAAGGGAGAAAGCATCAACTCCTCGTACTATCGTGCCATAATCGGATCTCTCATGTATCTTACCGCTTCGAGGCCTGATATCATGTACCCAACATGCTTGCTAGCAAGATATCAAGCAAACCCGAAGGCCTCTCATCTGTCAGCTGTCAAAAGGATTCTACGCTATTTGAAGGGATGCCCAGACTTCGGTCTTTGGTACCCTAGGGATGATAGTTTTGAATTAATTGCATACAGTGATTCTGATTTCGGTGGTTGCAAAATCGATGGCAAATCAACAACAGCAGGATGTCAGTTCCTAGGAAATCGCCTGGTTACGTGGCAGTGCAAGAAGCAAACGTGTGTTGCTACATCAACATGTGAAGCAGAATATATTGCTGCCTCGAGTTGTTGCTCCCAAGTTCTTTGGATACAACAACAAATGCGCGACTACGGTTTAGAATTCCTATCTACTCGTATTTTTGTTGATAATAATGCTGCCTTGCAAATCACTAGAAATCCTGTGCAACATTCTAAGACTAAACACATCGACATTAAATATCACTTTATCCGTGATTGTTTTGATAAGAGGTTAATCGATGTCGTTCATGTCCCCACTGATCACCAACGTGCCGACCTGTTTACAAAAGCTTTTGATAAATCACGTTTTGATTATCTACTTTTGGTCAATGGCATTAAGGTGATACCTGAGTAAACTTCTTTGGCTGATCGTTTTTGTAAATATTTTTTTCTTTATAAACTTTGAAAATTCAAAAAGATTTTAGTTTTCGTAAACTTTTCGAATTTTAGGGGGAGATATTTCAAGAAAATACAAAAACATTGCAAAAGTTCATTGATTAAAAAAAAAAAAAATGTCGTTACTTTCTGTCGTTTCGTTTGAAAAATTCAAAAACAATAGAAAAACCAAAAATGAGTTTCTTGGATAAAGGAAAATGATGAAATTCACTGGTGTGGTCGGTCAATGTGCTCAAAATGCAATATAAAAAGAAAAATGATAAGTATCTCTACTAACGATGTATCGGTAGGCTCACAATCAGACTAAAATGTGCAGGATGATACAAACCTAACAGACTTCAAGTCAGGTGGGAACTGCTCATTGGCATATGGTCTTAGTACCGAAATCTCGTTTGAGAGATTGCCGAGATCTGAAATATTCGGTCTTTATGCTGCTTATCATCTGGGTATCATGGTTGTATCAAACCGTAAAAATAACGGAGACGAAGTCTAAGATCTTCCATGATACTATACATACGTGTACATACTGCATTCGACCTCAATAAGTGATCAACAATCACATGTCCAAACAAAATAAGTGATTTTATATCACAGATTCTTTGCGGGAGTCAAGTTCGTCTCTCTGCTGTACGAAAGTACTGACCTGTTCACGGACTTGCTCCTGTGCCCTCATGCATCTGAAAATCAAGTTCCTCATCAATAAGTGATTTTATCACATAGGGCTTGTTTTCATTCAAAATAAGTGAGTCTCTCACATTTTTATACGGTCAAACAGATGATAATCGGTATACTCACCGGTAAGATGAATTCTCGTGCATACCTTGATACGGGAATGTGTCGTGAGTGGATTTACATCGACTTGTAAGTATAATCCTTACCGTTAATCGTATCTCTTAAATTATGATTATGTCTGATCAGTTTGAGCTTATGTGGACCACAATACCGATAATCGAGGTAGTATACTTATCCAGAGCTTTAAACAGAATCAAAATCATGTTGACTAAGACCGTAAGCTGGTATGATTCCTTGTCCTTGAGATTCGCAAAAAGATTGCACTTGTACAGTTGTTTACTGTTTTTAACAGTTTTCCGCATTTTCATTTAGTTTACCATGCTTTAAATTTGTTTTTAGTATATTTGTGTAAAGTTCGTTTCTGATTAAGCCGAAGTTGTTGCTTGGTGTTTTCTACCGGAAGCCTGAAACCTTCTTCATAAAAACGTTCTTGCAACTGAATGGAATTGTGTCTGCAAAATATTTCCAGCCTGTGTTACTGTTTTGACTGCAAAATATTTTCAGCCTGGGTGTTGCTGTTTTTGAAAAATCTGTTGGTGAAACAGACTGGTCGACGAATCACAATAGTCGACGAATCAGACCTTAGTCGGCGAATCAAATCTGATTCGTCATAACAGACGACGAATCACAGGAGCCCAAATCTGTTTCGTCATGGGCTAAAGTTTAGGCCCAAGTTCAAGCCCAAATTTCTGTTTCGCCGGGCCCATTTCAGTTTCGTCGAGTTCTCAGATTCGTCGAGACAAGGCAGTATATATATAGGTCCCACTTGGTCATTTTTTTTCAAATCATCAGTTATCTTCTTCATCACACAACCAAAAACCCAAACCTACGGTTACTCTCACAAATCGTTCAAAACATCAGTTTTTATTCAAAATTTCACAAACTTCAAAGGTAGTAACATGTTCTGATTAACATTCCGAACATTTTGAACCGTCGGTTTTTCATCCGAAAACCCTCAGAAACCCCTTTGAAACCCTTGTTTTTCTTTGATTAAATATGTGTTGTTGTTGCATGTTTTTGTGTGTTACTTCTGATCTTGATAGATTTAGGTTTATGTGTTTGATTTGCTTTGATTTGTTAGTGGGTTTTTATAACCAAAAACAGGGGTTTGTATTTGATAATGGTATTATCTGTTTATTCAAAGGTTTTTGTTCGGAAAAACATTTATGGGTGTTTATAAATGGGTTGGGTATAAACAAAGATGATTGAATGTGTTTGTGTTTATATTTGATGTTTATTTAAACCCAATCCGGCGAAACTGATAAAACCCCCAAATTGACGAATCTGGTTTAACCCTAATTCCGGCGAATCAACCATTCGACGAATCAGACTACGAATCAAACATGAAGAATCAGAAAGGAACGAAATAGACTCGACGAATCAAAAAGTCGACGAATCAAACCAGTCAATGGTCAACCCTCTGTTTCGTCGTTCAAAATTTCTGTTTCGTCGTTGATCATCTGTTTCGTCGTCAATGCCTTAGCAATTTTCTGATGTTGCTGTTTGTTCACAGTAGACATGTTTAAATCAGTTATCTGATATGTGAATACATGAAAGTGTATTAATACATGTCTAAATGCTATGTTATATAAATTGAGACTTATTCTGGACATTTTCATGTACAGATGGCTCCTAAAGCACAGCAAGAAAAGGGAAAACGCAAGAAGGCGACAAAGAAAGAAAACAAAACTGAAGAAGAGATTATGTCAGAAAAACGCCATAATCAAGTTGCATATTTGGATCCGGAAGACAAACTCGTTGAATTTAAAGATATGACGAAGTGGATCAGGGAGTCACGTATCAATTATGCTGTTACATACTCGACACCCGTCTACAAATCTCTCATTAAAGCGTTCTGGGATTCTGCAAACGTTGTTCAAATCGATGGAAAGGATATTATCAGAGGTCGTGTTAATGATCTGTATGTCGTTGTTACTCCGGAGATATTGAATCAAGTTCTTCAATTACAAGATCAACCGAATGCACCATATTCAATACCAATCATGTGTTCGCGAGGCTGTTTACTAAGGATGAAATGTATAGGAGATCTTTTCGTCAAACAAATCAACAAAGGTGATCTTCCATTAAGATACAAGTTTTTATTACATGTTCTTATTCAGTGTCTCAGCAATAGACGATCTGGATATGATATGGCTGGAGATGATCTAGTTGGTTTCATGGTTGCTTTGGTGTTAAACAAACCGTTTAGCATATCGAAGTATATTTTCAGCAACATGAAAGAGAACATGACAAGGACTGGTAGCAGAACCACCGGGAACAAGTTTTGGATGTATCCACGGTTTCTGCAAATGATAATGAATGTTCAGCATCCAGACCTTCCTAAAGCTGAAAATGATCTTTTGAAAATAGAAGCAATGAATTTCAACTCGTTAAGGCTAATCAAGACTATGGCTGCCAAAAGATACAAAGAAAGTGTTCCTCCAAGGAAGCTTTTTGGCGCTCTAGTGAATCCTGATTATGTTGCTCCTGCAAATGACAAATGGCGTCATGAAGATAGCCAATCAGACAATGAAGAACCTGAGTTGGAAAGGTTAAGGATAGAAAAATTTGGTCCTGGCCCAGTTGATTCAGATGAATCTGGTAGTGATGATGATGAAAGTGGTGGAGATAGTGATGCAGGTGATGCAGGTGCTGTTAGTACTGCTGTTGGTACATCAAGCAAGGGTGCTGTTTCTGGTACATTAGATAGTAGTTCATCAGCAAGTGGTGATGATGGAACTGATTCGAGTTCTAGTGATCATTTAGTTGAACCTGGTTACGAAATGTATATTGATATACGTGGAGTAAGAAGGTACAGAAAGATTAGAACAGAGGATGATCCAGAGTATGTTCCAGAGGATCCTGAAGGTGAAAGGAGAACAAAAAGAAGAGCAGAAAAAGCTGTTGAAGTACAAAAGAAGAAACCTAGGAGATATTTGAGTACTTATACTCGGAAATCTGTGCCTCAGGAGTCTTCATCTATTGCTCAGGAGCCTGTACAATCTGTACCTCAGGAGCCTGTGCAAGAAACTCCTACTGTAGTTACTTCAGCTATGGAAACTCCAGTTGCTCCAGTTGTTACACCAGCTACTGCTACTCCATCTGTTGCTCCTCAGGCAGTTCCTGTAAGATCTATGGCTTCAGCTATCAGGGCAACTACTTCAGAAATCAGTGCTGAACGTCATAGGACATTTGCCGGATTTTCTCAAGATGAAAAGATCAAATATCTATTTTCTACACTTGAAGCGGCTGCTGATCGTCTTCAAAGGCAATCTCATTTTGGAAATCTCACGAAGCATGATCAACTTAAACAATCTGTGGAAGTTAACAAATTGAAGTCAATAGTTGGTCAACAGCAAACAGTTATAGAGCGACAACAAGGTGAAATTGATGCGCTTAAAGCTGAAAATGCTCGCTTGAAGGCTCTTGATGAAGAGAAAGAGAGAAGGCTTGCTATTCTGTGGGACTATCATTGTAAACAACAAGAGGTGCTAAAGAAAAAGGATGATGATACGGAAGATCAAGGAAATCCTGATACCTCTGGTACATCACAGAAACAGCCAACCACACTTTCTTCTGACGTTGTTACAGTTCAACCTACCGTTGTTGAATCATCTCAGGGAACATCTACTGGAAAAGTACAACAGATAGAAGGTACTTCTTCTATATTTAGCAGTGCTGATATTGCTCTACAAGCTGTTCATCCATTTACAGGAGAGTTGCTTGAAGAAGGGGAGTTGATAGAAGATCTTTCTCCGGAGCAATTGAGTATTTTACAATCTATGAGAGAAGTAGATGATGCTGAGATAGACAAAATGTCTACTGAGACTGATACAACGAATGTTGAAGAGATTGATGAAATTGTGTTTGAAGGTGAAGCTCCAAAATCAACCTATGTCAGAGAAGATGGTACTGAATTTGCATCATTTGATGAAAATTGGATGAAAGAAAACATTGATGACATAGACGAGCACTTGAAGAATAGGAATTCGTCTGAAAAAGACACAAATGCTTTTGCTGAATGGAGAAAACAGTTTTTATCCAAAGTGTCCAAGCCGATACCTGAAAAAGCTCAAGTAGATTATCTGCAATTTGAAAAGAAGCCAAGTGGAAGGATTTTGTGCTGGATGTTTGTTCAAGATATTCGCTGCATTGCTATTAAACGTGAATATGGGATTCTGTATTTCAATTCACTACTGAGCATTCTTTCCTTGCCATTCTATGATGTTTCTGCGTTGACAAGGCTTCAGCTTATCAATCGTGAAAAATATGATGGTGCTACGTTATTTGAGCGTCTGGTGAAAGTAAACAAGAAGTCAGGCTGGAAGGATGAATCCTATAAGCCACAGTTTCCTGTTTATCAACCGATCAAGTTTACTCTTGATCCGGACACCAACACTTGCAGATATAAACTTGTATATCAGCCACCGAGGGTAGTAGATAAAATCCCATTAATGCCTATGAAGCAGGATTTTCTGGAAGACATGGCATTGTGGTGCTACGACTCGGATACTCATGAAGCTGTAATTGTGTTTAGAGATGGTCGTGCTAACTACAGGATGTTGGATCCGATGTGGATCGTCAACATGTCTGAAGCTGATATTGGCAGATTATATCGTCATGATATTTTCTATGAAGATCAAGATGCACGCCAAGCTTTAAAGTTTCAGCGAGTAGCATGTTTTTGCTACTACAGGGGTATTCATTCGGGCAGTTCGTGGTCCGAACAACACTGAAGGAAGATTAGAAGACCAAAGACGAGTAACAGACAAGGGGGAGTTTGTTGATGCATTTTTAGTGTCTGTAACTAGTCTTGTTTAACGATGTATTTTGTATGGTCTTTTATTAATTATCGAGTCTGTATGTTATGTTGACCAAGTCAGATATCCTCCTATCTACTTGTGTACAACTTATTTGTCTCTTTTGGTATGTAATGTATTATGAACAATGCATGTTGCATTAAAGGGTAGTTTTGTCATTACTATGTTTATATGTTGCTGATTGTTGCTGTCTGATAACAGGAACAACCACAACAGTTGCAGTCCACGACGAAACAGGTCTGTTTCGTCGTAACACTTCATGGCGAAACAGGCCAATGCTCTAACTTCTGTTTCATTGAAGGTCATAACGAATCAGACCTTGATTCGTCATGAACTGACGAATCAGACCCTGATTCGTCATGTATTGGGCTGTTCCAGGCCCAATGTCTGGCCCATGTTCAGATTCGTCAAACACTTGTGTGTTTCGTCGATATCAATGGTCCAGGGGCTATATAAACAACAGTTCTGTTTCATTTGAACGAAGAGATGAGAAACAGACCATAGTAACAAAACTCTGCCAAAATTCCGTCTGAACTGTGTTTGTATCAGTTGTAATCGGTTCTCATCCCGTTAATCAATAGATTGTGTTTCATTGATTAATCCGTTGTTATTTATGCTATATATGTTTGATTTGGCATAGTTACGTGGATTCCGCACACGTAACCGTGTTTACTATAAACAAGAGATTCGGTTCGTAATCGATCCTCAGATTTCGGGACCTACAAATTGTCTTTTTGACACTCTTTATATGCCGCGTATAGGCCTATACGCAGCGTATATAAAGGGTGTATTTTTTAGGAAACAATTTTATTCATTATTTATCGTTTTAGCAAAGTTCTATAATAAGTACTTTAAAAAAACATTTTTAATTATTGTATCATATAGTATAAGTCTCCTATAGGCCTCGTATAGGCCTATGGATGTAGGATCGTATCATCGTATCGTATAGTGTACAGTATAAGTCTCGTATAGGTCTTGTATATGCCTATAGACCTATACGTAACCTATGCTACACCTATAGGCCTATACGAGTGTTGTATGGTATCTTATACTATCGTATGGTATGGTATAGTATCATATCGTATAGTCTATAGTATAAGTTTCGTATAGGTTCCTTATAGGTTATGTATGTGCTTATAGGCCTATACTGGACCTAAACCACACCTATAGGCCTATAAGAGACCTATACTACACCTATAGACTTATACGAGTGTTGTATGGTATCATATAGTAATGTATCGTATTGCATCGTATCGTATCGTATCGTATCGTATCGTATCGTAGAGTGTATAATATAAGTCTTGTATAGGTTCCCTATAGGTCTTGTATATGCCTATAGGCCTACACGGGACCTAAACCACACCTATAGTCCTATACGGGACCTATACTACACCTATAGGCCTATACGGGTGTTATATCATATCCTATAGTATCGTATAGTATCGTGTCGTATAGTGTAGTATAAGTCTCGTATAGGTCCCTTATATGTCTTGTATATGCCTACGATACTACATCTATAGTTCTATACGAGGCTTATACGAGACCTATACTATACGATACTACACCTATACGGGACCCATACTACACTATACAATATGATATCGCACTTATAGGCTTATACGAGGTCAATACGTGACTTTGCTAAAAATGATTAATGATGTTTATCGTATAAAAATGATTAATGATGTATAAAAAAAGTTTGTAAGAAATACCAACTTTTTTATTTAATTAAAATAGAAAGCTTTTTTTAATAAAACTTTGCTAAAACGATTAAAGTTATATAAATGTTTCTAAAAAATAAATAAATAAAAAAGCTACCCTTTATATACGCTGCATATAGGCCTATACGCGACGTATATAAATGGTCAAAAAGACAATTTTACCCCTGGTTTGGGCTGCGTATAGCCCCCAATCCAGGGGTAAAATGTTTTTTTTACCAAACTTGCCCCATATATACGCCACATACAGGGCTATACGCACGTATAGTAGAAAAGACCATTTTACCCCTGGATTGAGGGCTAACGTAGCCCAAACAAGGGGTAAAATTGTCTTTTTGACCCATTATATACGCAACATATATAAATAGTAGTTTTTTTATAAAACTATTTATAATGTATAAATGTTTCTAAAAAAAACACTTATATAAGTTGCATATAGGCCCATGTGCATACGGCGTATAGGAGCAGCTAGACAAGAATTGACATTAGTCGGACACTGATTTTTATGCAACCCTATACGCTACGTATAGACCTATACGCAGCGTATATAAACCCTAAAGTGTGCAAATAAAGCACCTTGGGTGTGCCGATAGTTTGAGCCTTATCATATTGCGTGTATGTTAGTTTATAGTCGCGTTTTGCGACTAAACAGTAGCGCCATCGTATAAAGTTCATAATGGAAAGTGGCGATAGGTGTTGCTGATATGTAGTTTCGACCATCCACTGGGATTTGGAGACTAATATCATGAGGCCACAAATGGCTTATGAAAAGAGTCATTCCACCCATTGTAGGAGTTGAAAAACATCACATTAATATACATCCCTATACACCGCACAACACATCCTTTGGTGACTGCAGGACACCATAGGTCTATGACCAAATCAACCATTATCAGGCATGCTATCGAAGACAACCCCATAATTCAGCAAGAAATCTACCACTCACTGATATAGTATAGATCATCGCTAAGTGATACAATAGATCGTCACCTAACTGATTTAAGGAAAAATTACACTTTTCGTCCTTTATGTTTGCATACGATTTCAATGGATACCCTTTAACTTTAATAATTACGGTCACGGTCCTTTATTTGAAAAACTCGTTACACCTTAGGTCCTTTAGCACTAACCAGATTAAAATTTTAAGTTAAATCTAGTCACTTAAGGGTATTATGGTCATTTAATACTTTTATCTAAATGTTCTTTAATAAAGAAAAGAAAAAAGCATATATAATCTGCAACCTTATTTCATTCTCTTTAAACTCTCTCTCCCTCTCTCTCTCAAATTAAACAACCAGTCAACTACTCCCAAGTCCACTTCCGCCACTGCCTGTGACATGACCACCACCGTCATCGATTCCGGCGAGAGAGATGTGATCGTTCTTGGCCTGTGAATACAGATCTGATCATTTGAGGAATCAAGGGGCGAATGTGAAGATGATCTATATGAACTCTTTGAAGCTCTTTGTATTCAACCAAGAACCGATTGTGCCCAGATCTTCAACGATAGTTGCAGGGAACCAAACGTCCTGCTCTAAAGATACTTTCACCTTTCTGCAAGATGAAATGAAACTTTCTATTTTCTTATAATTACCCAAAAGAAAATGAAATCAGAACCCTTTAATGCAGATCCATCCAATATATAACAAAAAATTCAAGATTCGATGATGGACGGAGCTTTATTTTGGGCATATATATGATATGATGACATTTGTAATTTTGACCTTTATTCAGGTATAAATTTTCTCTCTATACCATCCATCTTCTTTCTCAATTCTCATGGTTGAACCACTATAAAACAAAACCTAACTTAAGCATCAGGACTCGAAGTCGGTCTCATGGTTGTTCTGAGTTCTGACCATGAACGTGAGCTAGAAACAGATGCACCTTGTTGGTGCACTTGTGTCTGTACTTTGTCTGTATTTTGTCTTGTTACTGAACGATGTCTTTGTTAGTCTGTAAGTTTGACCAAGTCAACCATCCTCCGGTTTGACTTGGCCAAACAGTCAACATTGTGTTTGTAACTTGTTTGGTTCGAAGGATGTGTCATCGAAGGATCACTTATATCCTTCGATGATGAGCTCGATAGATAGCTTTCGATAGATGGACCACGAAAGATCCCATCTTTCGTGGTACATGTTGATCATTCGAGCCATTCCTGGTCGAAAGATGATCTTTCGACCAGTCTGCATGATCCTTCGACCAGACCTGCTGTGTTCGGGTATAAATACCCGTGTGTTGTGTTCATTTCCATAGTTGAACAGATAGGGAAAACAGAGAACACACATACTGTTAGAGAGAGTTTATAGAGCTGATCTGTAAACCTTGTGCTTGTAACTGGACCATTCATACGCATTAATACAGAGGTGTTAATCGGTGAACTTTGCGTGTCGTGTTATTGCGTGTTCTATCTCGGTTTGCTATCTCGGTTGGATTCCGCACAACCGGGTTGGTTTGTACACAAGGATTAGGCGACTAGATCCTCCCCTAGCCGGACCTACAAGTGGTATCAGAGCCTTGGCTCTTCTCCTTGTTAAAACCGAGAGTTTTCGGACTGTTTTTCGGGTTTAAAAGATTCTCTATTTTCTGGAAAATCTTGTTGTTTCTGCTTGGTGTTTTGTTAAAAAACCTTATTATTCTTCATGTTTACATGTTAGTTGTTGGTTTTTGTTAAACATTTTAGCAAAAATTGTGTGTTTGGAGAGTTTCGGTTCACCGAAATTCTTGCTTTTCTGGGTAGTGTTCTTGGTATCTTCATTGTGTTCTTCATAAAAACTACCCTTTGATCTTAAAATTTTAAATTTCTAAGTGTTTGTGTGTTGGGAAGAGTAAACTAATTAAAATATTGGACATTACTTGATTGGTGAAACCTGCATGTTCAGAAGATATGGTCTGAACATACTTTCTGCCGAAAGTTCTCACCAACCCGTCAACTTTTTCACCAACTTGTCACCGATTGTCAACTGTGTCAGAACCGTTCGAAAGATATCCTTCGAACTCGAAAGACCATCTTTCGATCAGTGGAGGTTCGATAGATCATCATCCTTCGAACCAAGGAATCATTTCGAAACATTCATCTTTCGGTCTACTGTTCATTTTCGAAAGACAAGGATCCTTCGATTGGGGAGTCTTTCGAAGTCATCTTTCGAAATCATCTTTCGGTGTACAGTACTTTTTCGAAAGATAAGGATCCTTCGTTTGGAGAATCTTTCGAAAAACATTGTTCGAGATTCAACAGAGATCCTTCGAACCCTGTTGATCCTTCGAACAGGTGTTGATCTTTCGATCATTAGTCTATTTGTGTTTAACAGTTTGTGCTTTTCAAGTGTCATTCGACAGGTATCCTTCGGCTGATTAAAAATGAATCCAAGGTGGAATACTTTGGTAAATACAGATATGTATTTTGGTACTCCGTCATCTTCCGCACCGGTATCTTCACAAGCTAATGCAATTTCTACCGGTCAATGGGCATTTGTATCCAATCAAGTTCCAAGTGTTCAAAGCATTCTCTTAAGCGAAAGCGAAACTGGAAGCTTGAATCGGCCCCCAAAGTTGATGCACTTGTATGAATATCCAGGATGGATTGATAGATTTCATACATACGTTCTTGGCCAAAATACAGAATTGTGGTTGCGGTTTATTACTGATTTCGATCAAACAATAGAGGTTGCTGCATCATCTGCTGCTACGTTTGCAGATCTCACGGAAGATCAGAAGAAGGTCTATGATCTAGAAAAGAAGGCATACGCCATTCTCACTCAGGCCTTAAGTAAAGATATCTATCATCAATTCGTCAGTTACAAGACAACGAAGAGGTTGTGGGACGCGTTGAAAACAAGAGGCGTTGGAAATGAAGCGACACGCCAATTGAGAAAAGAACTGCTAAGGAAAGAGTTTGATGGTTTTACTTGTATGGAAAATGAGTCGTTGGGTGATTTGACAAGTCGATTTAATCACTTGTTGACTGAATTGACAAATTTTGGGGTAGTTACAACTCCTGCAGAGATCGTGAAAAGGTTTGCAGATGCGTTGCCACCACAGTGGAATACGTTCTTGGAAATCATGAAGTACAATGGTACTTTAGCTACAACGAGCTTCAACGACTTTGTTCAAATTCTAGAAAACAAGAATCAGGAAGAAACTCTGAAGGCGAAAAGAATTCCCGTGCCTCAAAATCCTGAAATGTATTTTGGAACCTCTAGCACTTCTACAAAACCTTCTTCACATGCTCCAATTCAAACAGCATTTGTGACTAGCACTGACATGTATGGCAATACTATCCAAGTGCCGGTTCCTCCAAAGACAGACATGTATGGAAATCTGCTAGAACCAGTTCTTCAACAGCAACAGCAAAGCCAACGACCGCTCAGACCAACTGATATGTTCGGGAATCCATTACCAGTTCGATCTCCCGGAACAACAGATATGTATGGGAATCCACTTCCTCCTCAATCTACAGTTCCAACAGACATGTATGGGAACCCACTTCCTCCACAACAGCAAGCCTGTTATGGAAGCACATCATCTGCTGGTCAACAATCAAAGCCAAATACAGTACGGCTCGACACCTCAAGCTTTTCTAAAGTCAGTGTGGAAGTAGCAAAGGAACACATGGAGCTGCTAAACACTGTGGTGAGCGCATACTGTGGTTTAGTAGAAGGTCAGATTGGCAACATTAATCTGACTCAAGAAGACTATCAGCAGATAGACAAGGAAGAGATGGAGATGATGGATATTAAGTGGGCCTTTGCCAGTGCTGTTAGGCGAGCAAAGGATTTCTTGGAAAGAACGGGCCGAACCAGCTTGGAAAGCAAGAAAGACACCAAGTATGGGTTCGATAAACAAGCTGTTAAATGCTTCAACTGTGGTGAACGTGGTCATTTCAAGCGTGAATGTACAAGGCCATCTCAGCATGGGAACCAAAATCCTTTCCGAGGTCAAGGCAACAGGGCAAATCAGAACCAAGGAAGGAACAACGAACGAACACTGGTGCCTGTCAATAACCAGAGTCAAGCAGGACCATCTAATGCCAACCAGGCACTAGTGGTTCAGGTAGACGAAGGTTGTGATTGGTCAATTCAGTTGGGAAACGATGCACCAGATGGAACCGCTTGTTTTGCTGAAGTGGTTAATGATGTTAAACACGCCAGTGGTGGAGAATCTTCCACCAATGGTGATGTATCTTCTGAGGATGAAGACTCTTCCGGTTATAGTGGAAGCTCGGATGAAGAATCCTCAACTTCAGGCAATGATCAAGTGGATGACACAACAAGTGCGTCAGTCGATGCTGCTGATTTTGATGAGCTTTTGGAGGAAGCTGCAGCAGGAATTCAAAGAAGATCTATTTTGGTGGATCAAGCTGCTTATTCTTCGTCTTCTCTCCATTCAGCCTTTATGGCGAATGTCGACAGTTCATCAAGTCAGGTATGTGTCGATGAACCCACTTCTGTTAGCTGTAATAACTGTGATAGTTTGCATGTTAGATGTGCTGAGTTGGTAGCAAACATGTCTGAGTTGCAAGGCAAACACGATGCTTTACAAGCTAGTTTGTTTGAATTGCAAAACAAACATGTTTCTGTGAATGATAGGTGGTGTGAATTGCAAAGCGAACACGAGGCTTTGCAAGAGAAATATGATGTGACATTTATTCATAATCAGAAATTGACAGTTGATATTTCAAAGTGCACTGAAGCCAATATGTTTTATGAAAACCATGAAAAGAATTATAAATCAATGATTGAAACATTGAAGAAAGATAAAACAGAGCTGACTAAAATGGTTTCCAGAAAACAAACTGACATTAATTTGTATATATCTCGTCTTGAGGTGATGCAAAAGGAAATGGCTTGTGTTAAAACCGAAAGTGAGGCGATCCGACTTAAGTTAGACAGTTATTTGAGTTCTAGCTATGTGTTGGATCACATCATTGATGTGCAGAAAGAGAAAAAGGATGGCACATGCATAGGTTATAAGCAATGTCCACCACCTGTCAGACACAATTATGATGCCATGCCTGATGAGGAATACAGGACTCACTTTGAACCATCTGTTCCTCTAGATATTACTGAGTTTGCTGCAGGACTTGGATACAAGAAAGAAGTATCGTCAGATTCAGATGTGTCAGCAGATACCTTTGTAACTGCTGAACCGAATCAGGATCCTCCAGTTGTGATTGAGGATACTGATTCTTCTGATGATGAGTCTGATGATACCGATTCAGCAAAGTCTGATGCGGTGATAAAGGATGAGGACATACCTCTTGAGAATCACATCCTGTGTGATCCTCCAGCAAAACCCGCTAAGACTATTGCAACTGAGTCCTCGTCTGAGAAAGAGTCGGAGAGTGTGGATTTACTGTACACTCTTGTTGGTGATGATAAAATCTATTCAGACAAAGATTTTCCTATTAAAAATGTTAATCAATCTTTAATCAGTAAAGTCTTTGAAAATTCTACAAGTAAGTTCTTGGGAAAGACAGGACCGCATGTTACAGTCACACAGTGTCCTCCTATCCCAAAGGCTGAAGTTAGAAAACAGTTTGGGAACAAGAAATTACCAACAGTGCCAAAACAGCAAAACCATACCAAAACAAATGGTAAGGCACCGACTCAAACTCAAAAGAAGCCGAATCAGAAGAAGAAGAAGAATGTGAACTTTGTGAAGTCGAAGGGAACGGACAAAATTGAAAAGTTTGCAAATCAATCTAATTTAGATTTTGTCCAAAAAGCAACTGTGATGAAAAGGAATGAACCAAGTTGTTCAAAACCTAGTACCTCGGGATCACAAAGTTCATCATCGGCAAGACGACCACATGATACTTCGGGGTTTGTTGAACGAAGATCATGTTTTGAATGTGGAACAATCGGGCATATTGTTCGAAATTGCCCGTATCTTCATAAACAAAAAGGCATAGTTGATGATTCCCGTGGCCCAACTGACCGCAAGCGATCTGTTTCTGTAAAACAAGATCCCCGACTCATAAGAGAAAGGGAAAAGAAACAGAAACGCCAACAGGTCAAGAAACTTGAAAAAGAAATTAAAACCGATGTGGTTCACAAACCATCTGTTTCAGTTAAACCAGAAAATTCAAAGTTTTCAAAAACTTCAAACAATCAAACTGGTAACACTCAACAGACCTGGAAACCAAAAAGGGTTATTGAATCAGGGGGACCATCACAATTTCCAAATCATCAAAAAGTCGAAGTTATTGTTGTTGATAAAAATGGAAGACCCAAGACCACAATGGCTTGGGTCCCCATCTCCAACTAATCGATTGAGTTTATGTGCAGGGTGTTCCAGGAGGAACTATCAGTAGTCATTGGATTGTTGATAGTGGGGCATCCAGGCACATGACAGGCGACATGAAGCTTCTCTACGACGTCAAATCTATTAGAGGAGGTTATGTTGCTTTTGCTGGAGATAAGGGCGGATATATAACGGGTGAAGGAATGATTTCCAATGGGGTTGTTAGCTTTGACAAGATCAACTTTGTGCAACAACTTGATCACAATCTTCTTAGTGTTTCTCAAATTTGTGACAAGCAGTTCTCAGTACACTTTGATGCTAATGGATGTTATGTGCTGAAACCCGGCTTCAAAATTCCAAAAGAATGGATTCTCTTGTCGGCTCCAAGGATAAATGATCTGTATGTCCTTGATATGAGCCAAGCTATCACAACGTCTGCACAAGCAACATGTTTCGTTTCCAAAGCCACAGAAAAAGACACAATCTCTTGGCACAGACGAATGGGCCACATTCACTTACGCAAAATGAATCATTTGGTATCAAATGAATTGGTGAATGGTGTTCCTCTCAAAAATTTCCATCTTCAAGACGTCTGTGTTTCGTGCCAAAAAGGAAAACAAACGAAGAAGCGACACCCGACAAAGAAAGTCAACACGGTGGCTGTTCCTCTTGAACGTTTGCACATGGATTTGTTCGGTCCTGTCAAGCACAAAAGCATTAGGAATGATCAATACTGCCTCGTGATTACTGATGATTATTCAAGATTTTCTTGGGTGGCGTTCATGGCACACAAGAGTGAAACCTTCGGTATTATCAAAAACTTGATCATTCAGATTGAGAATCTTTACAACTTAAAGGTTAGGCGGATACGTAGCGACAATGGTACTGAATTCAAAAATCATGCCATGGCGGAGTTCTGCACTTCAAAAGGTATTCTTCACGAATTTAGTGCAGCTTATACTCCTCAGCAAAATGGCGTCGCTGAACGTAAGAACCGCACATTGATCGAGACTGCTAGGACTATGTTGGTAGAATCGCAGCTACCCATTCCATTCTGGACTGAAGCTGTGTCCTCTGCATGCTATACGTTGAACCGAGTCCTTACAGTCAAAAGGCACAACAAGACCTGCTTTGAGCTTATCAACAAACGGAAACCAGACTTGTCATATCTCGAACCGTTTGGAGCTCCTTGCACAATTATCGATCCTAATGGAAAGTTTGGGGCAAGAGCAATTGAGGGATACTTTCTTGGGTATTCCACCCCGAACTTAAGAGTCTGGAATTTAGAGACTAAAAGGGTCGAGGAATGGTCTGAAGTCAGAGTACAGAGGCACACTTTACCAGTCAGAAATCCTGGTCAGCCTTGGATGTTTGAGTACGATGACTTTTTCAATTCGATCAATGTTGAAGCCGTTGAAGAAAGTGCTGCGGCAAGGATGTTTTTCGAGAGTGACAACGCAACTGATTCACCGTTGGTTCGTCCCATTATTGTCAATCAAGAACCATCTTCAGTGAACAATAATGCTCTCGACAATGAGGATTTTCAAGATGCTACCGAATTGAACGAATCTTCAGAGGATGATGAATTTCTCGATGCAGATCAAGAAGCTCCAACAGCAGTTCATGGTATTTCAGAGGGTACACCTCCAGTGGATGTTCCTCGAACAGCTGAAACTTCTGCATCATCCTCTTCGTCAATTCCGGGCCTTGAATTGATTGTTGATCTGAATCTCAACAATCTGGGTACAAATATTCCAGTTCAAGATAATCCAGAAACAAGGATTCATAATACCCATCCTCAACAAAACATCATCGGGAATGTACAAAGTGGCGTTCAAACAAGAAACATGTTGCGGAACAACAACAATGCAGGCTTGTATGCAACTATCCGAGAATCTGGTCAACAGAATGATTGGTCTTTCGCGTGTTATGTCTCACAGGAAGAGCCAAGAACTTGGAAAGATGCTTTGAAGGATAGCTCATGGGTTGAAGCGATGCAGGAAGAACTGCAACAATTCCAGAAGCTTGGTGTCTGGAAACTCGTAGAGAAACCTGCTGGATACAAGAAGATTGGTACCCGTTGGGTGTTTAAATGCAAAAAGGATGACCGTGGGATCGTTATCCGGAACAAAGCAAGGCTAGTCGTTCAAGGTTTTCGTCAGATTTAAGGGATCGACTACAACGAAGTGTATGCACCTGTTGCACGTCTAGAAGCCATTCGGATCTTTCTGGCTTATGCCTCATTCAAAGGTTTCAAGGTATACCAGATGGACGTTAAGAGTGCTTTCTTACATGGTGTGGTGGAAGAAGAGGTGTACGTCGAGCAGCCTCCAGGTTTTGAAGATCCTATCCATCCCGATCGGGTTTGGTTGCTCAACAAAGCTCTATATGGTCTACATCAAGCACCGCGAGCTTGGTACGCAACCTTATCTAATTATCTGCTGGAGATCGGTTTTCGCAGAGGTCTTATCGACTGCACTCTTTTCATCAAAGAACAAGATGGAGATCTTCTACTGGTACAGGTATACGTTGATGATATTATATTTGGCTCTACTAATGATGTTTTGTGTAGGGATTTCGAGCGTGTTATGCAGGATAAATTCGAGATGAGTGCTATGGGGGAAATGACCTTCTTTTTGGGCCTACAAGTACAACAAACAGAGTCTGGGATATTCATCCATCAGACTAAATATGTTGGTGACATCTTGAGCCGGTTCCAGATGTCTGATGCAACGCCCATCGGTACCCCATTGCCACAAAATCACGGAATTACTCCAGACTTGAAGGGTCAAGATGTTAGCCCCTCATACTATCGCGCGATGATCGGATCTCTTATGTACCTCACAGCATCAAGACCAGATATAATGTACCCAACGTGCCTGCTTACCAGATATCAAGTGAACCCGAAGGCCTCACATCTTGCAGCTGTAAAAAGGATTTTTCGTTATTTGAAGGGTTACCCTGACACCGGTCTGTGGTACCCTAGGGATAATAACTTTGACTTGATCGCATTCAGTGATTCTGATTTTGGCGGATGCAAAATCGACGGCAAATCCACAACGGCTGGATGTCAGTTTTTGGGAAATCGCCTAGTCACATGGCAGTGCAAGAAGCAGACATGCGTCGCTACATCAACATGCGAAGCTGAATACATTGCTGCCTCAAGTTGTTGCTCCCAAGTCCTATGGATCCAACAACAAATGCGTGATTACGGTTTTGAATTCCTAACTACTCCTATTTACGTTGATAATTCTGCTGCCTTACAGATCACTAAAAATCCTGTGCAGCATTCAAAGACTAAGCACATCGAAATCAAATATCACTTCATACGTGATTGCTTTGAGAAAAGGCTAATCGATGTTGCTTACGTCCACACCGATGACCAACGTGCCGACCTTTTTACCAAAGCTTTTGACAAATCAAGATTTGACTATTTATTACTGGTAAACGGCATTAAGGTCAAGCAAGAGTAAAACCAACATTGGAAAATCATTTTTGTAAATACCTTTGTGTTTTAAATTTGTCTTAGTTTATTGATTTTAGGGGGAGTAAATCCAAAATTTGAAAATCCAAAAACATTGAAAAATTTCAAAAACACAAAAACAATAGAAAAACAAAAATGAGTTTCCTGGCGAGAAAAAGAGAAAATGATAGTACATCAGTGGTCTGTCTAAACCTCTTTAAACCCAAAATGAAAAACGATAAGCAGCTCTATATAAGATGTATCGGTAGGCTCACAATCATTTTAAAGTGTGCAGGGTGATATAAACTTAAATCGATTGAAGATTGGGTGGGAACCATTCATTGGCATATGGTCTTAGTACCGAAATTTCGTTTGAGAGATTGCCGAGGTTCTGAGATATTCGGTCTTTATGCTGCTTATCATCTGGGTATCATGGTTGTATCTTTTACCGAAAAATAACGGGGACGCAAGTCTAGATCTTCCATGATACCATACATACGTGTACATATTGCATACGACCTCAATAAGTGATCAACAATCACATGTCCCACAAAATAAGTGATAAAATATCACAAATTCTTTCCGGGAGTCAAGTTCGTCTCTCTGCTGTACGAAAGTACTGACCTGTTCACGGACTTACTCCTGTGCCCTCATGCATCGAAAATCAAGTTCCTCATCAATAAGTGATTATATCACATAGGGCTTGTTTTCAAACTCAAAATAAGTGAGAATCTCACATCATATACGGTCAAACAGATGATAATCGGTATACTCATCGGTAAGATGAACCCTCGTGCATACCTTGATACGGGAATGTGTCGTGATGTGGATGAACACCGGTCGGTAAGTATAAATCATACCTTAACGTATCCCCTCGCCATGATTACATCTGATAAGTTGAGCTTACGTGGACAACAATACCGATAATTGTTATAGGATGCTTATCTTAATGTTAATTAACTGAACAACAAGAGCGTTTTGGCATGACCGTACACTGATATGATTCTCTTACCCTCGAAACTCGCAAAAAGAATGTCTGTAAATATTTATTTACTGCTTTCAGTCTTTACATTTGAAATATTCAAAAATACCAAAAAGATTTTATGTGTGTTTTAATATAAACTTTATAAATACCAAAAAGATTTTATTTCTATCTTATTTTCGATCGTACGATGTTGGAGCTCGAGTCTTCGTTACCTGAAACCTGAACTAAAACCGAAAACGACTAAATCTTCATAAACGGTCGAAATTTGCAAGCGTTGAAAGTTAAAATTGAAATTGATAAAATTTGTTAAACTTTCAAACTGTCGGACGGTGTTTGTTTAAAACAATGGTCACATGTGTGTCGTTTGCTTATGATATTCCAGGCGGTTGTTCTCATTACGCGTTTAGATTTCTTGCATGTGCAGATTCTAAAGGCTAGGAGAACATGGTCAATGACAAGCTTCGGAATGAAGACACGACGTGAAGGCACTCAAATGATGAAGATGATCGAGTTGCCGCTGACCATCATCAACACCACAAGGATCTCACTTCATAAAGATAAAGACTTTCACGAGCATAACTCAAGGGGGAGCTTATGTTAAGGGGGAGTTTGTCAACACACTTCCTACATACAACGGAGAGTTTGTTGGTACACTTTCTGCTTTCAAGACGTGAAGACTTTAAAGATCCTCCGACATTAAAGACGTGAAAAGAAGTCAAAGACTTGAAGACACGAGAGACTTACAAGAATGAAGATCAAGACAAAACTATCTCGAAGATCGAGACAAAGCTACAGCCAAGGGGGAGTTTGTTGGTGCACTTGTGTCTGTACTTTGTCTGTATTTTGTCTTGTTACTGAACGATGTCTTTGTTAGTCTGTAAGTTTGACCAAGTCAACCATCCTCCGGTTTGACTTGGCCAAACAGTCAACATTGTGTTTGTAACTTGTTTGGTTCGAAGGATGTGTCATCGAAGGATCACTTATATCCTTCGATGATGAGCTCGATAGATAGCTTTCGATAGATGGACCACGAAAGATCCCATCTTTCGTGGTACATGTTGATCATTCGAGCCATTCCTGGTCGAAAGATGATCTTTCGACCAGTCTGCATGATCCTTCGACCAGACCTGTTGTGTTCGGGTATAAATACCCGTGTGTTGTGTTCATTTCCATAGTTGAACAGATAGGGAAAACAGAGAACACACATACTGTTAGAGAGAGTTTATAGAGCTGATCTGTAAACCTTGTGCTTGTAACTGGACCATTCATACGCATTAATACAGAGGTGTTAATCGGTGAACTTTGCGTGTCGTGTTATTGCGTGTTCTATCTCGGTTTGCTATCTCGGTTGGATTCCGCACAACCGGGTTGGTTTGTACACAAGGATTAGGCGACTAGATCCTCCCCTAGCCGGACCTACACACCTCTTCTAAAACCCTAACCTTCCTTGAAACCCTAAATCAACATTCAAAACCTGATAATGATGCAAGTACGGAAGACAATCTCTCCATTAACAACATAAACAACTCTCTAACCGTCATCAATCATCCAATTAAAAGTGTAATCACACATTCAGAAACAGATAAAATGGCAACCATCAAATCGATGAGGTACATGACAGCTAGATCAATCGACACACAACGACTACATTTACAAACAACAAATCAAGATCACCTCATGAAAAACAAGCCTAATTCGATCTGCGATGGTCGTTGCCGGAAAAAGTTGTGAAGGAAAGTAGCGATGGTGGTGCATAGCCGTCGGAATGAGATGAAGATGGGTGGGAATACCGTGGCGGCGTCTTGTCAGTGGGAGAGAGTGGTTATTGCAGAGATGGTGGTTGTGGGTGGTCGATTACGGCAGTGGTGGCTATCAGTGGCGGTGAGCCGGTGAGGGTCTGTTGAAGAGAGAGAGTGGGAGTTGGGATAAGAGCTGACTTCATATTTTTCATATATATTGTATAATTTTCTTTAAATCTCATTTATTTTATTGTTTGATACTTTATTTTAGATAAATAAAATGAGTAAAATTACCATTCTACTCTCATGTGCAAACCATATGACATATTTAACTGAAAATTTTAACCAGGTTAGGATTAATGGACGTAAAGTGTAATGGGTTATACAAATAAAGGATCGTGACTGTAATTACTGAAGGTAAAGGTTATCCGTTGCAATTCAGTACAAACATAAAGGACGAAAAATGTAATTTACCCCTGATTTAATGTCCTATTTGATTTAGTGTCTTATTTGATCGTCATTCAAAGGTGACCATGCCTTGCTTTTATAAGGTACAAGGTGATCCAAGGCACTTAGGGTCCTGAATAGTCAAGGGCGAGACGAAGGAGCTAGTCTCACTTATGTGAGGAGTAAATTAACTGTAGATAATATCTAACACCTTAATAACTTTTTGAACGTCAGAAAATAAGATAATAATAAAAGTAAAAAAAGGTTTACGTACAACCTAGTAGTACATTCAAACTCAAATTAATTTTCACTAGAATATAACGCGACAAGTGCATCTAATTTGTATTAAACTCGCTTAACAAACTCGATCATATAAAGAATACACAAGTCCATAACCAAGATCAGGTAACCCAGGGCCGTCTCGGAAAATAATAAAAAGAAATTTGGCCTTGTGCGAGACAAAATTTTGGGCTCTATTCGCAAATTTCCATGTATTATAAACTAATCAATTATTTAATCACTAAAATTTATGTGAAAGTAATTTAAATAGTTATTTTTAGCTAATCGTAGTTAGGAATTTATTAATTAAATGAAAAGATGTAGTTGACAAAATTAGGCATTAAATGTCATATACAGCTAAAAAAACTAAAAAATGAAGCTAAGATAGAGAATTTGGATACGCCAGGATTAGAACCTAGCGTCTACTTGTAACCACAACAAACTTGATCATATAAATAATGCACAAGTCGATAACCAAGATCAGGTAATCACAAGAAAGGATTTAACAACAATAACACAATTCAAGGGGATAGTACTGACTACCATAATCCATTTAGAAACAACCCAATTCTTTTACATTGTACTTTTTATGCTCATGCTGGGTTAAACTGCTCCATGTAAATTTAATAATCATCAACAATTAAAAATAAACCAAAAAACGGTGAAGACTATATTAAAGGGTCATGCTATTTACACACGGAGAAAATTATTTTCACACCCCAAAGCGCCGCGCTATGGCCAAAGCGGGGCGCTTTGGGGTAAAGTCAACCGACAAGAACTGAGTCTGTCAGGCTTCGTCGGTTGACTTTACATCAAAGCGCCGCGCTTTGGCCATAGAGCGGCGCTTTGGTTTTTTTTTTTTTTTTTTTTGGGGGGGGGGGGGGGGGCAAAACGCCCCTCTTAGGTTAAAGCGCAGCGCTTAGGGCCTTTTTTAAATTTTTTAAAATTGTTTTTAATTCACAAACGCGTCGATAATAGTCTAAATTTTACGTTTTTTCCATTATACATCATTTTTTAATATATATGGACTATACTGCAAGTTCCGGATCAAATCGGTTACGTGTGATGTCGTATTCCATTATATCGTATCATTTTGGTTTGAAAGCACAAGTACTCCTATGAGTAGTGTCATGTGTATCAGCCGCCTACCGTACATGTACATGACGTATTTTTTCATTAATTGTAGTATTATGATGTATATTGTCATTTTGGGTCGTACAAGTGCGTATTGAATCATATTTTTTAACCATTTAAACAAGCAACATCCTATGAGTAGTGTTATGTGTATCAGCTTGACCGGCCAATCACTGGTGAGTTAATGGTATTTGAATGTTAGGTATAATCTATTAGGTTTTCTTTTATAAATATGTAGACATGCATTACTTGTAATAGTGTTATCATGTACCCTATATTTGTTGTGTAAGCTATTATTGACCCTTATTGACTTTCTCATATGATGTCATCATCTTTATCATCACCACCAGCTGACAGGGATGTGAAAGGTGAATTAATTAGTCAAGTTCTTCTACAATACAACAGTGATGTGTTGTGTAATGATGTGTTGAAGCAGTGTTATACACATTTGTCGAAGTGTATTGAGAAAAAAGACAAGGTAATTATTTAAACAAAAATAAAAAAAATAAAAAAAAACCAAAGCTTGTGTCATTGAAAAAGATAAGGCTTGTGTCGGACATAAAGACATAAGATAAGGCTTTTTTTATTTTTTTATTTTTTATATTTGAACTATTTTTGTAAGTGTACTCAAGTGTTTATTTATTCTTGTGTTTGCGTGTTTGCTTCAACTGGATTCACAGGGAATAGTGATGATCATCATCAACTTTCTGTTTCTTGGGTTCTGTAAAATCATGGAAATATATATCACATCTTTTTCTTGTCCATGCAAGGCATAATATTACATATAATATTATTAATTAATTAATACCCACTTTTACCTCAGGTGTAGGTCTGTACAAAAGCATGACCATTACTGACAAAATTTGAACTTAAACGTAGACCCTAAACGTAGCACCAGTCAAAAATACGCCCAAAATGTTAAAAAAAAAAAAAAAAAAAAAAAAAACCAAAGCGCCGAGCTTAGGCCAAAGCGGGGCGCTTTGGAAAAAAAAAAACCAAAGCGCCGAGCTTAGGCCAAAGCGGGGCGCTTTGATGTAAAGCAACAGACAAGGTCTGACCGGTTCAGACCTTGTCTGTTGACTTTACACCAAAGCGCCCCGCTTTGGCCATAGCGGGGCGCTTTGGAGTGTTTAAATAGACTATGGGCGTGTGCGAATAGACCAGGCCATATTAAAACAAATTCCTCATAATAACCTGCTGATGGACAGGGTCACTGAGGAAAGGTGCTCTTCTCAAACTGGGAAGCTCGGTTTTGCTAGGATGCTAGTGGATGTCCAAGCCCATCTGAATTTACCTGAAGAAATTGAAGTCGAATTTCCTACAGCCCCGAACACTCAGCCGCATATCGGGAAAATAAATGTGTCTTATCACTGGAAGCCTCTGGTCTGCAGTCACTGTAATGTGTTTGGGCACTCACTGAAACAATGCAAGAGTAGACCGAGAACAGATGAAGAGATAGCCAAGGTTGTAACTAAGCAACAACCGAGTGAAAATACTATTCCAGAGGAACCAAACCAACAAAACGATATAGATGAATTTACCACAGTCACGAGGAAGCATAAGGGTAAAAAAAGAAACTCAGCAGGCAAAACTATCCAGAATGAAAACAACCAGCTCAGGGTACAGTCAAAAAGCTTCACTGGAAAGGACTCGGGTGATGGTGCTTCCACCAGTAGTGATCCCCTTGTCCAGCGTCGCATGAGCGAACTCCATCAGGCATTTCAAGATCAATCCCATGCTGTTCAGAAACACTCCCGTATCACAAAAGTAGGCACTCAAGGTACATCAGCGTCTAACCCTCCTAAGAAATCCCATGTGCACCCTACGGTGAAGACTGCAAATGCTATCGCTTCTTCTGCAGTTCACACCTCTCACCCTCCTAATAAGAACACCCGGTTCTCCTCACCCACCCCCTCCTAACCACTCAACCCCCAACCCAAACCATCCCAAAAATAGCACCCGTTTATCTACCCCTACCCCCCCTCCTAACCACCCTACCCCCTCCCCTAACCCAGCTTCTGATATTCTTGGTACCAACAAGTTTTATGTGCTAAATGAGGATTCAGTGAATTTATTATTGAAAAACCAAGACCTATCTGATCATATCATGACTGAAAATGATGACCACAGCACCATTCCTGTGAACTTCAGTGTGATGCAAGACTTGATGAATGAAGATGATCCTCCAGACTACGGTATTACTGATGGACAGAAAAAAGCCATCTTTGATAGACTGGTTAAGTTCAAAACGGTAAAGGCAACTGAGCAGCAAAACTGGGACGTGTGTAAGTTCCTTAAACTTGACCAAAATTTTGTTATAGAGGAAGTGGGATTGGATAAGTCTGGGACAGCAAAGCTTTTCACTAACCCAGCTGGGACAGATATGCAGAGCACTTCAGAGGCCTTGGTAACTCCTCACTCCAAATCGTTATAAATGGTGCTAAAAATTACGGCTTGGAATATAAGGGGTATGTCGAACACGACAAACCAAAATCAGTTGAAGAACCACTTAGCTGCTGGTAACTACAAAGTGTGTGGTGTTTTGGAAACCCAACTTTCTCGTAGTAAGATCTCTGGTATCTGTAACAGAGTTTTTGGTGCTTGGTCTTGGGACTCCAACTCCTCTGTTTGTACTGGAAGATGCCGCATAGTTGTCGGTTGGGACCCCAATGTTGTGACCTAATGATAGTTGAAAGGCAGCCGCAGGCTGTTCATTGTTTCATTGACCCGATTAATGGTCCGAAAGGTTTCTACTGTACCTTTATCTATGCGCATCACCGGATGGTTCCTAGGAGAGCCTGCTGGGAAGCCCTCTCTATTCACAAACTTGTAGTTGGGGATAACCCTTGGCTTCTTCTGGGTGATTTCAATGCCATCATAGATCCCAGTGAACGTTCTATGGGAACCTCTCGTGTTATTGACAGTATGACTGAAGCTAGAGATTGTTTCAATATGATCGAGATCAATGATATATGTATGTCTGGAATGCCATTTACGTGGAATCAAAGTCCTGGAAAACCGGATGGTTTATTAAAGAAGCTGGACCGCGCTATGGCAAATAGCTATTTCATTTCTGATTTTCCTCTTGCTCATGCTGAATTCCTTCCTTTCCTTAAGTCGGATCACAGCCCCATTGTTGTTCGGATCCCCGATGTGCCAAACCCAAAACCCAAACCCTTTAAATTCCCAAACTATCTTGTTCATAAAAGCAACTTCATTCCTTGCGTGAGAAAGGTGTGGGATAGAAGAGTTGTGGGCTACACTATGTTTTCCCTAGTTTCTAAGCTGAAACTGATCAAGAAAGAGTTCGGAAACTCAACTATGAACAGGGGAATCTCTTTGAAAAGGTTGGCAAACTCAAACTGGAATTGGAAGCCATCCAAATGGCTGTTGCTAGGGACCCACATAACGAAGCTCTTAGGGAAGAAGAAGGCCACTATATGCTGGCCTACAATGAAGCTGTTAAAGATGAGGAGTTGTTTCTCCAGCAAAAAGCCAAAGTGACTTGGCTAAAGGAGGGTGACCATAATACAAAATATTTCCATAAAGTTGTTAAGACCAACCTTAATCGTAACCATATCCACTGTGTTGAGAATTTGCAAGGTGTTGTGGCTACGGGGCAACAGGTTGCCAGTCATTTTGTTGACCATTTTAAATCGGTTCTTGGATCCTCCACTGTAGTAGTGCCCTTGTCTGATGTCAGTGGTCTCTTTCAAAAGAGAGTCCCTACTGAGGACGCCCATCAGATGATCCGTGTGGTCACCTCAGATGAAATAAAGCTTGCCATGTTTGACATCGACGACTCAAAAGCCCCTGGGCCTGATGGCTTCTCGTCTAAGTTTTTTAAAGCCTCGTGGGATGTTGTGGGTGAAGAGGTCTGCACTGCAGTCAAAGAATTCTTCAGCAATGGGAAACTTCTCAAGGAGATCAACGCTACTGTCATAGCCTTGGTCCCCAAAATGGATACCCCTAAGAAAGATTCTGATTTCAGACCCATATCTTGCTGCAATGTTATATACAAATGTATCAGCAAAATCATTACTAATCGCATTAAAGGTGTTCTGGAGAGAATTGTTGATGAAAACCAATGTGCTTTCATTCCGGGGCGTCAAATCAGTGATAACATTCTGCTGACTCAAGAACTAATGAGAAACTACCATCGTAGAAGTGGGCAAGCGAGATGTGCATTTAAAATAGACATCCAAAAGGCGTATGATACAGTTGAATGGGAGTTCTTAAAAAATAGCCTTACCCACTTCGGTTTTCCTCAAACGATGGTGAAATGGATTATAAATTGTGTTTGTTCCGCATCTTTCACTATTGCAGTTAATGGTGATCATATTGGTTTCTTCAGCGGTAAACGTGGACTTAGACAGGGGGACCCTATGTCCCCCTACCTGTTCACTTTGGTCATGGAAGTCCTAACTCTGATGATTAGGCGAAAGGTCCGGCAAGATGATTCGTTCGAGTACCACTGGAAATGTAAAAAGGTTGGCCTTACCCACTTATGCTTTGCAGATGACCTCTTTCTTTTTTGTCATGGGGACAGCAGTTCAGTAAACACCCTTATGTCGGCTTTGGATGAATTCAAAGAGGCCTCAGGCCTGATTCCGAGTATTCCCAAGAGCACCGTGTATTTCAGCAATGTTAACCCGGATGTTATGGATGAAATTAATAGCCAGATTCAGTTCCGTGTTGGTGATCTTCCAGTAAAGTACCTGGGGGTCCCACTCATTTCTACCAGACTGCACCACAAAGATTGTGTGCCCCTTATTTATAAAGTCAAATGCAAGATCCAGGACTGGAAGAACAAATCCCTGTCGTTTGCGGGCCGGCTCCAGCTTATCAAGTCTGTCCTAAATTCTGTTCATGTGTTCTGGTCTTCTGTTTTCATTCTTCCTGTTTCAGTCTCCCAGGAATTGGAGAAACTGATGAGGGGCTTCCTCTGGTGTCATGGTGAACTTAAGAAAGGAAAAGCGAAGGTTAAGTGGAAAGATGTGTGTATCCCTATGCACCATGGTGGTCTTGGCTTAAAACTTCTTCGCACTTGGAATAATGCTCTTATTGCTAAGCACACATGGAACATCATCTCACGAAAGAACTCCCTATGGGTGAAATGGATCCATACCTATCGATTAATGAATGGCAATTTCTGGGAAGTCACTGCTAAAGATGACACCTGCTGGGGATGGAGGAAAATTCTGGAGCTAAGACCCCTTCTTAGGTCCCATATTATTCACAAACTTGGTAATGGCAAAAGCACATCAGCATGGTTCGACAGTTGGCACCCAGCTGGCCCCCTAAGTAATTTCCTTACCCATCGCCATATGAGTGAAAGCCCTTTTTCAAGACATACTATGGTTGATGAGTTATGTCAGGATGGAATCTGGAAATGGCCTTCTGACTGGTTCACTAGGTTCCCTATTATTGTTTCTACGCAAGGTACCACGTTAAACCCTTATGTAGAAGACAAAGTTGTCTGGAAGTCAAATAATGGGGACCTCATTGACTTCAGAGTCAGGGATGTTTGGGCTGATATTCAGGAGGTTGGAGTGCCGGCCCCATGGACAAAATTGGTGTGGTTCAATCAAAACATACCCAGACACGCTTTCATCGTCTGGCTTGCGCTAAAGAAAAAGCTCCAGACCCATGACATTATGAGCAAATGGCAAGGTGGTGCCTCGCTAAGCTGTATTTTCTGTAAATGCATGCCGGACAGTCATGATCACCTCTTTTTTGAGTGCCCTTTCCCTAAGTCAGTGTGGCTAGCCGTGAAACAAGTGACCAAATGGGGGTTCATTCCCGACAGCTGGACCCTCATTGTTAGTCACTTATGCTCCATGCCTCAAAACAATACAATCTGGAGTATAGTCAACAGGCTCGTCGTGAATGCTGCTGTGTATTACATCTGGCAAGAGCGTAACCGTAGATATCATGAAAATGTGAACCGCTCCCCTCAAGAAGTTTTTGCTTTGGTTAGAAACGCAGTCAAACTGAGACTGTTAGGCCTCCCCATGGTTAAAACCGCATCCGCTGTTCAGGTGGCACGTATTTGGGACCTTCATGGTATCCAGTGGTCACACCCTAAACCTCACAAATCCCCTGCCAATGGTTAGCCGGTTTTCTGATTTCTGCTTCCTGATTTGGGTCTGCTACAGTCATCTTTTCGTCGCTCTTAGTGGGTTAGCGATTGAGATGGTCTGGTTAGAAAACCAAAACACTCACAAAATGAAAATCTACTCCTTTTCTCATCTTTGCTTTTGCAGTTCGAGATGGGTGGGCTGCGTTAAGGGTTGGGTTGTAAATTTTTCCTGGATCTTGATCTGGATGTCTGCTGTTTGGAGGCTGGGTGGGCTGGGTGATGGGCTGGGTCTATCTCGTGTGGGTGGGGCCTTGTTAATGCTGGGCTGGGCTGGAGTTATAAGGGGGTGCTGGGTAGTCCACGCTAATAGTATTTCTTGGTGTTATTTGGTGGATTGCTTCTCATCTTATTTCGTTTGGTCTCTCGTTACCTCAAATTACACCCCTACCCTTTTTAAGTTATTGGTTCTTGTGTGGAGACATTATGGGAATCTAGGTCTTGCTAGTGTGCCAGGGATGGGCACCAACCTGGGAGACATAAGGCAGGCTGGTTTGGGAGGATGCTCTTTTGGTGGAACCATATTTTGTACCCTACTCCCAAACCAAAACCCCTAGGATATAGGACCCTGTTATTTATATCCTGTTGTTTGTTCATATGTTTTATTGAGGGTATGGGTTTAAAGGGTTGGGTTAGTCTTAACAGGTGGAACCCAATGATATGGCGTTTTATAACATTATGTTACTGGTTGATGGGCTACAGTACAGATTTGATGTTCCTGGATCTTGGTGTGTTGCATGTTTTGGCTACTAAGAGTTGGTCGCATCATCCTCGTAATCAGGGTAATCCAAATGTCCCTTTTACCCATCACTGCGCGGGAAACAGATACATGATCGGATACAGGTACAAGGGCAGAACTGTCATGCTGCTGTCTTGAATGCTGGTGTCTGTAGGCTCGTATGTTTATGACGAGCTGATTAATTTTCGGTCAAAACCCCATCAGTGGTTCTATATGCTGCTGCCTGTGACTGGGAATGGGATGGTTTTGCTGCTACACAGATTAATAAAGAGGGCCTGCAGTGGGTGGTATACAACTAACAGTTGCTGCATTGGGATGAAAGCCCATCCCGGGTTTTATTTTTATCGTCGTCAGGTGACAAAGTCTAGAAAGTGGTACTGTATCATGGGCCATGACAATTTGGGGTTTGAAAAGAATTATAATAGGGTCAAACATCCTGGGTCGGATCATGTTAGACAGATCAACAAATGGAGCGAGGGGTTGAATTTGGATTGTAAATCACCTTATTATTTGGGGTGTTTTTGTATAGCTTGTAAAGCTACTAGGCTAGGGTGGTTTTTTTGTCATAGCATGCGTAATATCAGATACTTGTGTACCCCTAGAAAGGGTTGTATGGTTTCGTATTTTTGGTCCCCGGAGCATGTTTTGGGAATGATACGGGGGAATGCCCCCTTGATAGTGTAATTTTTTTCGTTGTGATTTATATACTTTGCCGGGCAATGCCCTTTACCCCAAAAAAAAAAAAAAAAAAAGATACTAGAAGATAGATTCATGCCGCCGCAAGATGAAGTATCTGCTTCAACAGCACCAAACTAAGGCCTTGGGTCCAGAACCAGGACATACCAAGAAGATAAGTACCTGATTAGAAATCAAAAGAAAATATAATATACGAAGTACATAGTAACTAGAACTGACCTTGCATTAATATGGGGAGATATAAGGCTCTGCACAAATATAGTTACATCAGTATAATTCCAAAGGAGAAGAGAATGAATGCAGGCAAATCTCTTATATATGATAGGTGATAAATGAAACGAAAAGAATAGAAATTACAATGATACTCTATTCTTTAATATGTGGAGATACAAGGCTCTGCACAAATATAGGCGCATCCATATACTCCCAATAGAGATGTTCAATAGGACGGCAAAACCATGATGGATCATCGTCCTTGGGTAATCTCGGTCGCAATAAGTGTACAATATAATTCTTCATCTCACGATCACGCTCACGTGGTAGCAGTTCCCACGATTCTTTTACATTGTACTTTTTCATCAACCATATGTTGTCAACAGAATAATGTCCAAATATGCACAGACAATTTTTTATAACTCCCAGTCGTCTACATATTGCATTAACAGGTAGGGGAATTTCTTTGAATTCATCTTTAGATAAATCATAAGAAATGATTAATTTCTTATTGTTTTGATCTTTTACAATCCAGTGAAGTGCACCATTGCATAAGATACCAGCCTTAGTAATAAATGTATACTTCACTTCTCCAATAACTCTCCAAACATTTGATTTCAAACTCAACACTTCAAAACATGTTTGATTCTCGCCTTTCTTGGCCCCTATGACGACCTTGTAATCATCTCTAGACGAGTCATAACCAAAACCCCAACATAATCGTACACCGATCAAACGGGGAGACTCCAGTTGTCTTACCTCTCTAGTCAAAGGATTGGTTACTCTAAGATGAATGGAATTTGAAAAGATGCATACCAGGCCATTGGAAGAACCAACAAGATGATTACCGAAACCAGAACGTTCAAATAAAGTAATTCTTCTATTGGCTAGTTGACTGTTGTAGCTATCTTTGTTGTAACTGAGGTTAAGATGACAACTAATGAAACGAGGACTTGTGATTAAAGAATGCCATGACTTACACATACTCTTGTAACGAATCAGATCCTTCACGTCCAATCGTATCAGTATCTGCTCAACTACATCGTCATGAATAACCTCCGCCATTGAAAGCTGAAACAAGGGGTTGACGATACGTAAGGAGCAAATTCAGAGGTTATATTCTTCCAAAATAAATATTGAGCTATTTTTCATCTTTGTCTTGGCAGATATATGTTTATAATATTTAAATTAATATTGTATAGATAGATATGATCTCTTGTAATTATAAGGAAATTATGTTTCCTTATTTAGAGATAGGGCAACTTTGTTTTCCGAAGTTTTTCTATACAATACTAGGTTAGAACCTCGTGTATTACACGAGTTGAATAAATGTATTTTTATATATTAAATAATAAAAAGTTATATCTTTATGAACTCTGTATATTGTACGGGTTAAATAAATGTAATTTTATATATCAAATAATAAAAAAGGTTAAATCTTTAAAAACCATGTATATTACACAGATTAAATAAATGTAATTTTGTATACTAAATACTAAAAACGTCGTATCTTTAAAAAACCCGTGTATAGTCGGGTTGAAAAAATCTACCAAATAATATAAAATTATATCCTAAATAAATGTAATTTTGTATATTAAATACTAAAAACGTCGTATCTTTAAAAAACCCGTGTATGACTGTGTTGAAAAATCTACCAAATAATAAAAAAAAATATCCTTAAAAACCCTTCGTTTTACACGAGTTGAATAAACATAATTTTGTATACCAAATAATTAAAAAGTTATATTTTTAATAAATTAGGATAACATTTAATATTAATTTATTATTTATATATTTAATATAAGATAAGTAGATAAGAGAGATATTTGTTTTAAAAATATATTAAATTAACAATTTATATTTGAGGATAATATTTTATTAAAGTATGATAAGATTTAATATTAATTTAATTTTTTATTTATTTTGATAAATATAGATTTGAGGATACCTCCAATGAATAACACGTGTCCAAAAGTTGGTTTATTTTATTATAGTAGTTAGATTAATTTAAATATTATAAAGACTTTGTTCCCCTGTTGGGTTCAGATAACAGATGGGTGCTACTTTCTACACCCCCTATTTACTTTTTTCACCCTCCTCCTCTCACATACTTACAGGTGGGGCTTGCGTGAGACCGACAGTTTTCCTCTCACAAGGGGGGGTGTAATCAGGAGGAAGGGGGGGGGGGTGCGTATAGAATGAGCCTAACAGATTTGATCCGTAGTTTTTTTTTTTAATTTTAAATAAAGTGATTATTTATTTATTGTATGAAGAGAAATTTAAGGAAATTATACTTTCATAGATATATATTAAATATAACGATAATTTGGAAAACAAAGTTGTCGTCGACTAATATATATATATATATTTTTTTATAATTTCATTAACCTTTTGTTTCGAAGTGGTATATATCAAATGCCATTTAGGCTGAGTAATGTTCTGTTACAATCAATGTATCAACTTTGATATCAAGATGGTTTTACTAAAATGTTGTTGGTGCACACATCTGTCGTCTTCGTCTTATGTCGAGTCTCAGTCTCGTTGCGGATATGGAATAGGATGATGTCACCATCTTTGATGATGACATCATACTAGTGATGTCATTATTACATCACTACATATGAGACAAAAATAGATTACATGCGATAGAGATGATTTCGTTCATGTGATAGATCTAGATTTAGTCCGTATGTTATTAAAATGAGGTTCGCTCATGTGTCATTGTAATAGTCTGGACCGCTCATATGTCCTAGTCTGGTTCGCTTATTAGTCAAGAGTTCTGGATCGCTCTTATGGCATGTCATACGAGCGGACCAGAATGTCTATATATAGTCTGAATGAGCGGATCTCAGTAATAGTTGTAGGTGTTTGTCTTCCGGTGAGCCACGAAGTGCTGCCGAAGTGTTGTAAGGTCTGTAATCGTTTGCATATCAATATAAACAACAGTTAAAGGTGAATACGCGCTGAATTACGCCGAAACACTTGTTTCCGCCTCTTGTATTGGTGAAAAACTCTTCTAACCGACTCGTTCGGATCCGAAACCGATCCTACAAGTGGTATCAGAGCTCAGGAGGAAGAGTTCTACCGATTCAGCTTGTTTTTCATGGATAATTTCTGTTTCTACTCCATTCTTCACGATTTTTCAAAATTTAAACAAGATTTTCTGGATGAAATGGAATGATTTTGAAATATAACGTTCGGAACAGTAGTTTAATCAATCTGTGAAAGTTTCAGATCTTAAAACAAAGTAAATCTTGATCAATTTCTCGAAAAATCGGTCAGTTCGTTTGAGCGATATCCAATTCACACGAACAGAATTTTGAACTCAGATCTACAACGTTTTAGTGGACGTTTTTGAACAAAAAACACTTCATTGTGCTCGGTTTTTGTTATAGAACAATCCTTGAAAGTTTCAAAGCTTGAATCGACCTAAAACCTTGGATTTTTGATGTTTCGCTCATACGGACTCATGATATTGATGATGTCATCAGCTGGTTCGCTTGTCAGGTTCGCTCATCTGGTCCGCTCATTTGAATAACTTCTGGTCCGCTCATTTGAACAACTTTTGGATCCGCTCTTAGTGACAGTTGAGGTCCGCTTTTAGTGACATTTGAGGTCCGCTCTTAGTGACATTTGAGGTCCGCTCTTAGTGACACTTAGGAATTCAGCCCCAAAGTGTCAGTATTTCACGTGATTGTTCATTGAAAATTGTGTAACATTGAATTCAAAGTTGTCGGATGGTTGGGATAAGATATCACATGTTTGTGTTGGTTTGCATTTAAAAGATGATATAGATGTGTAAGTTGGTTATAATATCAAATATCACAGATCTCGAGATATAGAGATTCGGTTTACATGTGATAACCTTTTAGAGGTCAAAATAGAAGTGCTTCGATATTGAGATAGAGGTGTGCATGTGATCTGAATTAAAAGGTGTCAGCACACTAAAAGTTGTCGGCTTGGTGGTTAATTGAGGTCCAATGATATTTTTTTTTTGAACGGCAAAAATCACTTTATATATATATATAAAGAGCCAGCTAGATACTGGAAAAACAAATCAAACAACAAACAGACAAAACGAGAAACAAGAAACAAACTACATCTAGCCGATGATATCAAAAGACTTCCAATTGCCCCAAGCCGGCTGCTTCATGGAGGACCGAGAACAAACCCAACCGAAGCTCTCCTCTTTTATCTGATCCACCACCGAGGAAACAGGAATGAAAATGCCATCAAAAACTTTTTTATTTCTAGCTTTCCAAATGCACCAAACCGTTGCGGTAACAATCAAACCGACACATTTTTTCCAAACTCTTCCTCCCGGATTCGACTTTATGAATGAGAAAAGATCCTTGAGATTAACAGCCTCCAAAGGGAACTTAATTCTGATCCAGGCCGTAATATTCCACCAAATACAACGAGACCAAAGGCAGTTAAGAAATATGTGATCCGGATCCTCCTCCGCAATACCGCATCGAGAACAAACAGTGTCAGAAAGCGCTATTCCACGATGAACCAGCCCCACTTTGGAAGCAATTTTGCCAAGTAAAGCCCTCCACAACAGATAATTCGCCTTCGGGGTTGCCCAGTTGTTCCATCTGAAGCCCAAATCGCCCTCACCGACCCCTGAACTAGCTGCATCTAGGTCCGCACGGACCTGTTTAACTGAAAAGGACCCGAGCGGGTCACTCCGCCATCTCCACACACCATCTACCTCGACTAAGAAATCCGAAATGTTTATACCCGCCTTACTCAGGGCCACCTCCACCGAACCCACGTCCTTCCAGACACCGGGAATCGACCTTTTTAAAGGAAATAAGGGAGCGTGTATGGGACCATTGTTACCGCAATGAATCGCTGCCACAACTTGGGCCCAAAGATGGTTTGGTTCAGACTTGAACCTCCACCACCATTTAACAAGCATGGCATGATTGAAATGCTGAATACTCCCGATCCCCATCCCCCCATACTTTTTGGCTTTCAACAACAATTGCCACCGAACCCACCTGAGCTTATTGCCCCTTTCCGTTTTCCCCCATAAAAAGTCCCTCCTAATTCTTTCCAGTTTATTTAACACACATTTAGGAGCAGCAAAGATGGACAGAAAATAGGACGGGAGGCTTCCGAGGACCGACTTGACCAAGGTCATACGCGTGTGCATATTACTTTGATCAAGAATTACGGCCCAATCATATTCTTTGGATATTGAAGTTGTCAACCCATGTGATTAGTCTTGGTTCAAGTAATTAAATATTAGAGTTGTCGGCAAGAGTTGTTCCAATCCATGTGATTCATTGTTTTTAGCGGCCCAATCATAGTCGTTTATCACATTGTTGTCGATTTAGTGGATTTTTTTTGGTCCTATCATTAAGAAGTGTTGTCAGCCCATGTGAACATGTCATCGGCCCAAAGATCAAATTTTAGTTAATGATGATAGCTACATGTGAAGTCAGATTGAATAAACATTGTGTGTATGAGATATAATAATTGAAAATCAAAATTCATAGTTGAAGTAAAAGAGACAACTGCCATCTGTTCAAACAACATAAGCATTTTGTCGTGTAGTGTGACTTGATCGAAAAAACCAAGTCTGCACATTTTGGAATTCAAAGGTCTCAAAGGGTCAGGTCGTTTGAATTGGATCCGGGTCATAGCAGTCCGCACAGTGTGTCAACCTTCATTCCACACAGAATATTCACCAGTTCAACTCCAAGTTGCAAATTTCTGATTCAGCTCCAAATTACTTTGTGATTCCGCTTCAAACAGAGATCTTGCTTGAAAGTATATTCTTGTGATTTCGCTTGAAAGAGATGACTTTTGCTAATGCTTACGATCTAAAATGTGCCGAAAGGTGCAGAAAAGTAATGGAAGCTGCTGAAGCAAGACGAAGAAAGCTTGAAGAAGAGGAAGAAGAGGAAGAGAGATTAAAAGCTGAAGCTAAAGCTGAGAAAAAGAGAAGAGCTGAATTTTTACAATCAAACCGAACAGTCAAAGAGGTTCCTGAATTTGAAGTAAAAGTTGATGCAGAACCTATTAAAGTTCCTGAAAAGTGTATGAACCGTGATTCTTTAATCAAGCAGAACAATGAGTTGCTGCATAACATAAACAGATTGAAAGAATCCTATGATACAATGAACAGAGAAATCAACAAGTATACTGATTCAAACGGTGAACAAGTTGTGGCAATGAATACGCTGAAGATAGCATACCTGAGACAGCTGGATGAGGTCAACTTTCACATAAAGAAATGTGCTGATCTGGAGTTGAAGTTGGCAACACAAAAGATAGAAACTGAAAGAGTCAACAAGTTATTAGAAAGTTACTCATGTTCTACTTTTGTTGTTGACAGGATTTATCCGGTTGTGGAGAATCTGAAGACGTTTGAAGAAGTGAAGACGTCGGAAGAAAAGAAATCTGTGACAAAAGATGAAGTGAAGACTTCTGGTAAGAAACCAAGTGTGGTCTACACTAGATGTCCGCCCCCGGTCGAAAATGGATTTTTACCTCGAAATCCAAATTCCGAAAGAGTCGAAAAGGCAATAAACTTACAATGGGAGTATGGGCCGTCGGATAACTTGCCAGAAAATATTGATGTCACGTACACGTCGTCCGACACTGATCATGAGTCAAAGTTGATAAAAAGTGTGGTCGATCAGGTGTTAGATAAAGATGATTGTGAGGAGTCAAAACCGGAGTCCAAATTCAAGTCAAAGTCTGAGTCTGATACGTCAAAGTCAACAGTCAAAAAGGACAAACGGGTTTACGATAAAGAGTTTTTGATATCAAAATCTAATTTGAATGATGAATCATTTAAAGTGGCATATACTTTGAAAGATTCTGACAAATTATATTCTGATGAGATTTTTCCAATAAGAGGTGTTAAAATTGAAATGATTAAAAAGGTTTTCAAACTGACAGAAATTAATATTTCTGAAATAAAAGATGTAAATCTTTCTGAAAAACCTAAACCTTACACCTCAAGAGTTCAACAAAGATTAAACAAGAAAAAGGGTTACAGTTCTGGTTCTGGTTTTCAAAAGAAACCAAACCAAAACCGTAATTTCAAAAAGAATGGTCTAGGTTTTATACCACCGAAAAACTATAAAAATGAACAATTTTCTAAATCAAAAACTGTGTTTGTTTCAGGAAATTTTTTAAATGATGAGAAAGAGCAAGCATTCAGAAAGCAGACAAATCAGGAATTCCTTGCCAAGAAGCAAGAAGAACTGAAGAAGAATGTTGTTCCAAAGAAGATTGAAATCAGAACCTGTTTTCAGTGCAAGATTGCTGGTCATGTTGCTAGGAATTGTCCGAAAACATTCAAACCCAAACAGGAAGTATTTGGTAAATTGAAAGAGAAAGTTGTGGAGAAAACTGAACTTACAACCAAACCATTTACTGGCTTTGAAAATTCAACCTTTGAGAAGGGAGAATGTTCAAAGAGTGTTTTGAAAAGAAAAGAAAATGTAATAAATCAAAAATGGGTTGTGAAAGGTTCAGGTAATAATTCTGGTGATGAATCTGATTCCACAAAATCAGAGGAGCCACGTATTGAGAAAAAGGTTGATAAATCAGTTCCAACTATGAACGATGAGAATTTTCCACCTTTGCGTGCTGAAAATTTTATGAAGAAAGTTGGGAAAGTTGAAATTTCAAATCAATTTTATTCTGACAAGAAAAAATTTGATGTTGATAAGGCTTTCAATGGAACTGTGAAACACATTTTTGGCAAAATAGTCAATGGTAAAGCCAAAGGTGTTAAAGAATTTTATGCTGCCAAAAGAGGAGTTCACAGGTTCGTTGAAAGAAAAGATGAAAAAGAAGTTGTTACACCCAAGGAAGGTCAGGCTTGGGTGGATATATTTTTCAAAGAATAAAAACCAGACTTGCCGGAGATCCCAAGTTGGTAATCGTGGATCATGAATCGGCATCATTCTTTATTATGTTTAATGTGTTTTTTTTTTAAAGTAGGACTTGCCGGAACTCCCAGGTTTGTAAGCGAGGAGTAGGAATCGGCACCTTGAGAATTCAACCAAAAGATGGTAAATTGGTTGAAAAGCAGGTTTAAGTTGTATGTTTGTGAGTTTTATAAGTGGTTCAGAAGTTGAATTGGATTGATCTTACAAGTGGTAAATCAGGGACATTAAGTTGTATCTGATTTTCTACAAGTGGTTGAGAAACAATGTGATGAACCAAATCCCTAACCTACTAATGGTTTACAAAATCAACAAAACTAATTTTCCGGAAAAACCATTTGATTTAAACAAACTTAAGTGTTTTGAAATCGATGGGAAAATAGTTTGTTGTGAGGGGGAGTTCTGATTGTTTATGCCAAGTGGATGGAGAATTGAGGCAATTCGATATCAGTTGTCATGTTTGTGTACAGTTTGTTTTCAAATTTCCTAAAATGTGTTTGCATTTTAGGGGGAGTAAGAAATTTTAGAAAATCCAAAAACATTAGAAAATTTGAAAAAGCCAAAAACATGATAAAATCATAAATGAGTTTTGTTGCATAAAAGAGGAAATGATAGTACATCAGTGGACGATCACAACATGCTAAAGATTTGGTAAGATAAAAAAGTGATAAACGATCTCACTGATGATGTGTCAGTAGGTTTTTACACATTTAGTAGATTGTGACGAGATATAAACCTAAATTTCAAACTTGCTTGTTCTGTGGGTTAACACAAACTTGGATATATAGGTAACCCCTGAAATCTTGTTTGAAAGGTCCCTTATTCTGAGATACTAGGTCTTTATACTCAGTGATATCTGGGGTATTATCCCGGGACTTCTGCTGAAAGAAATTTCTGACCTAGTCCCCGGATAATGCTTTCTGCAAATGCTTGAAACATAGCATCGCCCTCAGCAAGCTGATGAAACAATAAAATTGATAGTCGCTGCTGTTGTAATGCAAAAGATCCTCTAAAGGGGACACACCATAAGTCGAAGCCGTCATCTCTCTGCGTATCGAAAGATCGACCTGAGCTCTCACGGCCCTCGCACTATAATTTATTCCCCTGACAGATATCATCTGTGGTATACTCACCTGTAAGACTGAATATTGGAATCTGGATACGGGAGTGTATTCAAGTAGTGGGACACACGAATAAGTTCAAGAGCTTAAAACATTAACCTCGTATCTCGGATCAATTGAACTTTGTGTGAAAATTTAAGTGGACAAACATACTGACAATCTAAGTGAATTGTTTAGAACTTAAAATGATATGAAGCTTAACGGTGTTAGTGATATGTCTCAAAAACTGATATGATCCTTTTGCACGAACTCACAAAAATATTGTTTGTAAATATTTCATTTCTGCATTTATTTTCTTTCAGAAAATTCAAAAAGATTTTAGTGTGTTTTAGCATAAATTTTTGAAAAATCCAAAAAGATTTTCGACAACTGGTGTTGGAAAGCTGATTTTCAAAATTCGAGTGCTAAACATGATGAACAAATGGTTTGGGTGAAAGTGTTTGAAGATTGTTGAAATGAATTGAGAAATTTTTTGAAATAAAACGTTATTCCTGCAAGTGGTAAATTAGTTTTGAAAAACTTATCCACAAATGGTTATCAGAAAATTTATTTTTGGGTAGAGTTTTTGCAGGTTGGCAAGGTTTCGAAACCTGAATGTGATGAAGTGCCAGGTTACGATCTAAGAACCTGTGGAAATTAAGTTTCAGACTACGATCCCAGCAGATTGAGAGGGGGAGTCTGAAGACACCATGATATTCAACATTTGAGAGAGAGGAGTTTGTTGAAGATAAAGATAGAGAATAAGGATTCTTGTAATGAAAAATACTTCAGAGGAAGATCGAAGACCGATAAAGACTGAAGATGCAAAGACTCGACACTTAAGACTCGTCAACATCTGAGGGGGAGTCTGTTGGTGCACACATCTGTCGTCTCCATCTTATGTCAAGTCTCAGTCTCGTTGCGGATATGGAAGAGGATGATGTCACCATCTTTGATGATGACATCATACTAGTGATGTCATTATTACATCACTACATATGAGACAAAAATAGATTACATGTGATAGAGATGATTTCGTTCATGTGATAGATCTAGATTTAGTCCGTATGTTATTAAAATGAGGTTCGCTCATGTGTAATTGTAATAGTCTGGACCGCTCATATGTCCTAGTCTGGTTCGCTTATTAGTCAAGAGTTCTGGATCGCTCTTATGGCATGTCATACGAGCGGACCAGAATGTCTATATATAGTCTGAATGAGCGGATCTCAGTAATAGTTGTAGGTGTTTGTCTTCCGGTGAGCCACGAATTGCTGCCGAAGTGTTGTAAGGTCTGTAATCGTTTGCATATCAATATAAACAACAGTTAAAGGTGAATACGCGCTGAATTACGCCGAAACACTTGTTTACGCCTCTTGTATTGGTGAAAAACTCTTCTAACCGACTCGTTCGGATCCGAAACCGATCCTACAAATGTCAATCTCCAAACCCTTCCTAGAACACCAACAATTATCGTAAGAAACTATTTGGTTAATGAAAACTCGTTACGAATAAAATCAATTACATAGTCATACTAATCAGTTACTAAAGCTCCTCCAACTCTTAACACGAAAAAATAAACAAATAAAAGATAAACTAATCGATAAAATATACAAGGGTCTACATATTTACACACCTCATTGCCTATTTCCACACCCTCCAAGACGCCTCGTATAGAGCTATACGAGGCGTATAGGTTTACTTTTCCGACCAGCTTCTGCACCAGTTACATCAGTCACATCAGTCACCTCAGACGGGGAGTCTAGGCCTGTACGAGGAAGGGATACGAGGGGCAAAAGACGCCTCGTATAGGCCTATACGAGGCGTCTTAGAGACTGATTTGACTACATGACTGACATGTGACATAAAGCTGTACGGGGTGTCTAGAGCTATACGAGGCGTCTATGTCTCACATAAAGTGCAACATACAGTGTATTCTTTGTCCACCCCCCGAGCATTCAACATTTAATTCTGCTTCTGCTTCTTCTTCTTCTTTCATTCTGCTTTGCATTTGTGTTCTTATCATCCCGAAGTGTTGAAATGTCATCATACTGGGACGGCAACTATGACTTCGGGCAGTATTCTAGCGACAACTGGGTGCCCGAAAGCGATCCGGTAACAGTTATTAGCTTAAATGTTTTAATTAGTTGTTGTTTTAGTTTATTATTTACTAATGATGATACGGTTCCTTATTTTGGGGGAGTCTTGCGTTCCCGATTCTAATGAGCAAGAGGTGGTTGTGTCTAGTATACAAGGAGAACAAAATAGACCGTTTCAAGATTTGAACAAGCATCCCCCTGTTGATGAAACAGCCCCTGTAGATGACTCATACCATGCTGGTCAACCAAGTTATCCGACGCAACAAGGGTATCCGGATTATAGATACAGGTGTGAATATTCTTACGGAGGAGACGGTGGATACGGAGGAAACGGTGGATACGGTGGATACGGAGGAGACGGTGGATACGGTGGATACGGAGGAGACGGTGGATACGGAGGAGACAGTGGATACGGAGGAGACGGTGGATACAATGGATACGGAGGATATGGTGGATATGGTAGATATGGTGGTGAGACACCTCCCATCCAGGACAGTCCGTACTTAAAAACGCAGGTATTAATTACTATTTTTTTTATTATTATTTAATTTTTTTATTATTTCTTATTTATTTATTTATTATTATTATTATTATTATTTTTATTATTATTAATATTATTAGTATTATTATTGTTATTATTATTAATATTATTATTATTATTATTTATTATTATTATTTATTATTATTATTATTTATTATTTATTTATTTATTAAAATTATTTATTATTATTGTCGATGTTACAGGTTTTCAACTCTTTAGATGAACTAAAGAATCGGATACAAGAAATAGAAAACACGGATGGTTTCGTTATTGTCACCCGTCGATCCAAGAAAACCGGGGGAAGAACCCGGAGGGTATGGCTTGAATGTGATCGTGGTGGTGAGCACCAGACTACAACAACACTTAGAAAAGCCGGAAGCAAAAAAACCGGTTGCCCGTTTTACCTGCTGGCTGTGCGAAACCACCCGTATGAAACTTGGGAGATTAAAGACGGAAAAATTGAACATAACCACGAACTTTGTGAGGACATGTCGGCCCACGCGTTTGTGCGAAGGTTTACTCCAAGCGAAATGAAACTGATCGAGCAGCTGACAGCTCAAAACATGGAGCCGCGCAAAATATTTCAAACGATAAGGAAGCAGGAACCCGACAGGTTTCATGTTCAGAAAGACGTTCAAAATGTTGTGGCGAAGATTAGAGCCGAACAAAGACAAGGATTGACTCCCATGCAGTGACTAGAAAACAAACTGATAAACAACGACTTTATTTACGAGACACGGGAGGAACCCGGAACAGAGATCATAACAGAGATCTTCTTTCTTCATCGGGACTCGAGATGCAAGTGGCGTGCATTCCCCCACGTCATGTTGATCGATACGACGTACAAGACAAACATATACAATATGCCCTTTATCCAGATTGTTGGTATGACGCCTACCCACAAATCGTTTATTATCGCGCATGCCGTTGTTAGTAAAGAACGGGGTGATAACTTTGTGTGGGTGCTTCAGAGGGTCAAGTCAATGTTGGATGAATGCATGGAACCACGTGTGATTTTAACAGATAGAGACCTAGCCCTTATGGGCGCGTGTGCTAAAGTATTTCCAGACGCCTCCAGGCTTCTTTGCAGGTGGCACATACAACAGAATGTTATGAAGAACTTCAAGGGTGCCTTCACAGACGAAGACTGGAAGAAATTTTTGTCATTCTGGGGGACATTGATTGAGTCTCCATCCATACTCATCTACGAGTACCACTTGCGCAACATGCGAAAACGACTTGTGGAATGCAAACGTTCTAGTAAGTTTTTATGATAACATACAACTCACCTATGCAAATTTTATTAAATTATTTTTACTTTTTAGGAGTCTTCAAATACGTGTACGATAACTGGCTAAAAGACTATTAGGAGATGTTCGTCTTTGCGTGGACTGATAAGAGGCACAACTTTGGTAATCGTACCACAAACAGAGTTGAGAGCCAACACGCCAACTTAAAGAGATACGTCCTAGATAGGAGCTCGCTGGACCGTGTAGTTGGTTGTGTCCATGATATAGTTGAGACACAGTTCGGTGAAATAAGGAAGACTTTTCGAGATAGCATCGAAAAAAAATGAGCCACCACAAACACCCGTTGTTTCAAAACCTACTTGGAAAAGTATCCCATACAGCCCTTGACTTGTTGAGGGGAGAGGCAATTAGGAAGCTAGATGTCTTGGAGCGCTTTCATTTATCATGTGGTTGCCAAATGTGGCACAGCTGTGGGTTGCCCTGTGCTTGTAGGATAGAAAAGTACATGCTTGAAGGTAATAATTGTTAAACGTACAACACTTGTGTGATATATTTTCGTTAATCATGTGACTTAAACAATGTTGTTTTTAACCATGCAGAGCGTCCGATTCAACTCGAAGACATAGACGTCTTCTGGCGGAAACTTAACTTCCAAAGTTGTAAATTGATAGACGATGACGTGGACGTGGTCGAAGAGCTAAATATTGTTAGACAACAATTAGAGTCGCACCCCCCAGCTCAGCAAAAAAGCCTGATGTCAAAGATTAAAGCGGTGTTGACTCCAAAGAAATCTACCAAGAAACCACCGGTTGTCCAACAAAATACTCATGGCCGACCAGCAACAAAGCAGGTACAACAAAGGTTGGACGAGGCCTCTCGTATAGATGAAGAATTGAGGAGAAGCTCATTCGGTGATGCAAACACGTGCTTTGAAGGTTCCCGACAAAGTAAGTACGATAAACCTCGCCACAGCTCGTATGTTCCGTCACAGGCCTCTCAATAGTCGGTTATATGGTCCCACAAACCCAAAGCGAGCCTAAGCCGTTCAAAGAGTTCTACGAAGAAAGAGACACGAGATGCTCACGGTTTTCCGTTAATCATTGGGGACGAGTACGTGGGAATCATCAAACAGTTTAAGTATGGCATTCCGCTAGTGTTCCATCCGTACGTCTCGTGCATACGAGATGTGATGTCGGACGGTCATTGTGGGTTTCGGTCTGTGGCTGTGGGCTTAGGTATGGATCAGAGTTCATGGGGGCTCATTCGAAGGGACCTTGTCCAAGAAATGGATCTGAACGAATCGATCTGGTTCCCAATATTTGAAGCATGGGTAAAGGTTATTTTTACACGCATTGTCAGGGCCTAATTTGGGATTCAGTGTCCAGTTGTGGGGGGGGATCACTGGATGGACTTCCCCTTTGCAGGACTTCTTATTGCACAAGCGTACGGTATCGGGGTGCACCTGTTAACGACAACCATGGGTGCGAGTTCCACTTTCTTCCCGATACTAAGCTGTCACACCCCCAAAATCAACTATGCGGAGTATCACCGCTGGGAGGCGTGACATGACCAGGATCAAGCCACCAATCATATTGAACAAGTAATAAGTAAAATTCAACCACAGAATATGAAAGGTATTTCAAATCAAAACATAATAAGTGTTTAGCGGAAGCATAATTATAAAACCCAATAAAAGTATTAAGTACGAAATATAGAAATGTTTTTTTTTAGCATGGCACACACTACCATGTCCCACAATGACCACGCCTCCCTGTGCAAGCTCCATGAGTACCTAACGACCTGCAAGGCATGTAACAACGAGTCAACAACAAAGTTGAGCGAGTTCACAGTTGATTGTTTAGTTATAGCATTTGTTTCGTAAATCAATTGTTCGTTTTGTAAACCATGTATCGCATTATTTCGTATCGCGGTCACCTAGACGTGTTTGCGAAGATTATTGGGGGCTTCCCATGTGTTACTAGACCACGCGTATCGACTGCTACGAAAATGTAAGAGGTGCCCTAAGTCAATGTCTATCAGCATTGACCCTTTGCCCATAGTCCATTAGTACACGCCCGTCCGACTGGCACGGTGTGAGGCTTGTTAAACCTAATAGCGCTATTAACTAATGACCCGCTCGCCATAGGCCTCGGCGATTAAGTCGATAAATGAGGGACTTCAATTGATAGAGTGATGGTCTTATGGTCGTACGTATCCTGCTGTATGGGGAATACGCAAGTTTGTAGTTACCGTTCAGTTCTTTAACCCATGCCCAACCCTTGGGAATCCCATGCCTTGGATAGAGTGTGAACCCACCTTGGTTTGCTCGGTTTGTCTCTCAAAAATAGCTATCAGTCAAAGTCAGTCAATCACGTCCTAGTATGATTACCACTTAGTTTATTAATGACTTCAAATAAGCACAAAGTTCCTACATGCATTTATCACATAAGATGCACTCACTTTAACAGTTTACGCCCATATAAACTTTCCACCTATAGCTACTCAAGAGCAAGCATATGATATTGCACATAACACTTTTATTGACATGTAACACGTTTGATCGTTATCGGATAACATAACCGACATTTAGACATGCAAATCACTAGTTATATTGTTTCAGCTTAAACATTCAAAACTGGACTGTTTTCAGGTAATTTAATAAAATAGTTAACTTATTCCAAAAATTACCAAATTTTTACAGAATGTTTTAAATAACCGAAATATTATTGTGTAAAAATATCAGGATCCAATTCTTTACCAATATTTTATAAAAAATCATTTACTGGACTGCAAATCAGATTCGTCACTTTCTGACTGCAGTCAACGGAAAAATTCATTTAAAATTCATTGTAAGTCCGATTGACGAAATTCCAGTGGGAGAATTACTTATACATCAGTGCTCATCTACTGAACAAATTTCATGATCTGACTCTACACCTAATCCAAGTTATGATGGAAAACATGACGTTTATTTTCAGCAGTAAAAATGCAGCTTGAGTTGCTGTTACAAAATGATCCTTTAAAAATAGTAAACGAAGTCCAAAAATTATGATTCCAGTGCCATTAGAACCGTATTTCATAATACATAAATCTAGAGTTCAGAAAATACATTTTATGCTTTATTAAAGTTCGGTTACAGCCAACTGAAGTTGGCTGTAATCACTAAACAGCCTCTTGTTTTTCAGCTTTTAACATTCTAATGCGAGTTATATTGGTTCCGTTACATGTTCAGTGATCAACAACAAAATCATACTAGTATCATTTCATTATAATATAATCCTTAACTACTAACACATGAAGTAAACAAGAGTTTGAAGAAGTCTTACAACTAGCTTAAAGCTTGGGAATATTACTAGAGAAAAAGATGACAAAGATGGATGATGAAAGCAAATGAGAAGGATTCTTCAAGACCTTCAAGCTTCAAGCTCCTTGTATCACTTTCTAACACTTGAAATAAGCTCAACAATTGAATGGTGGTGGTGGTTTTAGAGTGAGCCAAGAGAGAGATAGAGAATGAGAAAGATGGTGTGAAGATTGTGAAGTTAAGCACCATATTTATAGTCATTCTTTCTAGTGTTTAGTCAACATGATTAAGCCAAGATTAACTAAAATATAGAGGTAAAATCTTGGATTCTAATATTTAGTCCACATATGGAGGAGAAGTAAATACTTAGTCCACATAAGGAGGGGAAGTAAATACTTAGTCAACATAAGGAGGATAAGTAGGTGACTTATAGTATTCAAATACAAGTATAAGGTTATACAAATACAAGTATAAAGTTACATGTTTTAGTTAGTAGATTTCTAGTGGGTGTTACGGTGTACGGGGATCGTAACTAGCCAAGAAACAATGTTTCTAGCAAAATTTAATATTAATTAATCGTACGGATACTTGTAATTATGAGGGTTGTCACATTCTCCCCCTGTTAAGAAAATTTCATCGCGAAATTTAGTACGTGGTTACTAAGGAAGCTAATTTAAGCTGCGTGGTTTACTGGTTTTTCCTGGGGTGTCACATCATCCCCCCGTTGGTTTGGAATTTCGTCCCGAAATTTCGTAGTAGCTTCAGCCTCAGTAGTGGTTGCACTTTTCTTAAAAAACTGGGGATACTTAAGTTTCATTTGGTCTTCTCGTTCCCAGGTATACTCTGGGCCACGACGGGAATTCCAACGAACTCGAACAAGAGGTATCCTGGTACGCTTGAGAATCTTAACATCTCGGTCAGTAATCTCTACTGGTTCCTCGACGAATTGCAGCTGGTCTTCGATTGTGAGCTCCTTGAGAGGAACTATGAGGGTCTCGTCTGACAGACACTTCTTCAGATTTGACACGTGGAATACGTTGTGAACTCCATTGAGTTTTTCGGGTAGATTCAACCTGTAAGCGACTTTGCCAATTTTCTCAATGATTTCGAATGGTCCGACATATCGTGGATTGAGCTTGCCTCGTTTTCCAAAACGAACTACACCTTTCCAAGGTGAGACTTTGAGTAGCACCCGATCCCCAACCTGGAATTCGAATGGTTTCCTTTGCTTATCAGCATATCTTTTCTGACGGTCACGAGCTGCCGCCATTCATTGTCGTATCTGAGCAATCTTCTCGGTTGTATCTACTACAAGTTCTCGGCCTGTGATTTGACTGTCGCCAACCTCTGCCCAACAAAGAGGTGATCGGCATTTTCGTCCATACAACGCCTCGAACGGAGCGGCCTGGATGCTGGTGTGGTAGCTGTTGTTATACGAAAACTCCACTAGCGGGAGGTGCTTTTCCCAGCCATTACCAAAATCGATTACACATGCCCTAAGCATGTCTTCAAGGGTTTGGATGGTGCGCTCAAATTGCCCATCCGTTTGCGGGTGATATGCTGTGCTCATATCTAAACGTGAGCCAAAAGACTTGTGCATAGCTTGCCACAATTCAGATGTAAAACGCGCGTCACGATCCGAAATGATGGAGGTTGGCACTCCGTGCCTTGATACTACTTCCTTTAGGTAAATGTCTGCTAGAGTAGAAAACTTTTCCGTTTCCTTGATAGCCAGGAAATGTGCAGACTTTGTCAGTCTATCCACGATCACCCAAATGGTATCATTTCCACGCTGAGATCTAGGCAGGCCAGTAACGAAATCCATGGAAATTTGCTCCCATTTCCATCTCGGGATCTCTGGTTGTTGGAGTGGACCTGATGGTTTCTGGTATTCGACCTTGACCCTAGCACAAGTCAAGCATTTACTAACATAGGTTGCTATGCTGGCTTTCATACCAGGCCACTAGTATGTAGTCTTTAGGTCATGGTACATCTTATCCGAACCAGGATGTACTGAATAACGAGACTTATGTGCTTCGTCCATCACAAGCTCACGTAAATCTCCATAAAGTGGAACCCAGATGCGTCCGTTAACATAGTAGGCGCCATTTTCCTTTTGCTCTAGTCGTTGCCTAGATCCTCGTAGGGACTCAGCCCTGATGTTTTCTGCTTTCAATGCTTCAACCTGAGGATCGCGAATCTGAGCGGGAAGGTTAGATTGGATGGTAAGCTGTAACGCACGTACAAGCTTAGGTATAGTATCCTTTCGTCTGAGGGCGTCGGCCACAACATTGGCCTTCCCCGGATGGTATTTGATAGCGCATTCGTAATCATTCAAGAGTTCGACCCATCGACGTTGTCGCATGTTTAGCTCCTTTTGCTTGAAGATATGCTCGAGACTCCTGTGATCGGTGTAAATGGTGCACTTGGTACCGTACAGGTAATGTCTCCATATCTTAAGTGCGAAAACAACCGCTCCCAGCTCCAAGTCGTGCGTAGTGTAGTTCCTTTCGTGAACCTTAAGTTGACGTGATGCGTAGGCAATGACCTTGTCACGTTGCATCAACACGCAACCAAGTCCTTGGATGGAAGCGTCGCAATAAACCACAAAATCATCAGTGCCTTCAGGCAATGAGAGGATAGGTGCGCTACAAAGTCTATCTTTTAAGTGCTGGAATGCAGATTCCTGTGCATCACCCCAATGATAGGTGATACCCTTCTGAGTTAATGAGGTGAGAGGTTGTGCAATCTTTGAGAAATCCTTGATAAACCTTCTGTAGTAGCCTGCCAAACCCAAGAATTGACGAATTTCTGTTGGTGTACGGGGTGCAGGCCAGTTCTTGATCGAGTCAACCTTGGATGGATCCACATGAATCCCATCTGCATTTACCACGTGGCCTAAGAAATGAACTTCATGAAGCCAAAAGTCACTTTTTGAAAACTTAGCATACAGCTGCTCTGCTCGAAGAAGTTCCAAGATAAGTCGTAAATGATGCTCGTGTTCTTCCTGACTCTTGGAATAGATCAGGATGTCGTCGATGAAGACGATAACGAACTTATCCAGGTAGGGTTTGCACACTCGGTTCATGAGGTCCATGAATACTGCAGGTGCGTTTGTTAATCCAAAAGGCATGACTAGAAACTCATAGTGCCCGTAGCGAGTTCTGAATGCTGTCTTGGAGATGTCTTCATCTCGGACTCTCAGCTGATGATAGCCCGATCTTAAGTAAATCTTAGAGTAGAAGCTTGACCCTTGCAGCTGGTCGAATAGGTCATCAATTCGTGGGAGAGGATAACGATTCTTCACAGTTACCTTGTTGAGTTCGCGATAGTCAATACACATTCTGAAAGTACCGTCTTTCTTCTTCACAAACAAGACTGGAGCTCCCCAGGGCGAAGAGCTAGGGCGAATAAAACCCTTGTCCAAGAGGTCTTGCAAATGGGTGGACAATTCTTCAAGTTCCGATGGAGCTAATCGATAAGGTGCACGAGCTATGGGCGCTGCTCCAGGGTTTAGCTCGATTTGAAACTCGACTTGACGATGAGGCGGAAGACCAGGTAATTCCTCGGGAAATACCTCAGGAAAATCGCGTACAATAGGAATGTCTTCGATTCTCTTCTCTTCCATTGATGCGTCAGTAACGAGAGCTAGAATGGCAGTGTGGCCCTTTCGTAAACACTTCTGGGCCTTTAGGAAAGAGATGATGCCCACAACAGCACCACTCTCGTCCCCTTGAATCACAAGAGGCTCTTTCCTCGAACGAGGAATACGAATAATCTTTTCCTTGCACATAATCTCTGCTTGCTGTTGGGATAACCAATCCATCCCAATAACAACGTCGAAACTACCCAGAACGATAGGAATGAGATCGATAGAGAAGGTCTGACCAGCTAAGACGAGATTACATCCCTTAACTATGTGTGTGGCTTCAATGTTTTTACCGTTTCCTAGTTCTACCATGTGTTGGGTGTTTAGAAGTGTTGGAGTGCGCTTAAGCATTTGGTTAACTTTTATGGACACATAACTAGTATCGGCACCCGAATCAAATAATACAGTAACAAAGAAGTCGTCCAGAAGAAACTTACCCATCACAACGTTGGGATCGTTCCTTGCATCACCCTGACCAATCACGAAGGCACGTCCTCGGGCGCCATTGCCATTATTGTTACCCCCGTTGTTGCCTCCATTATTGTTCCCGTTTCCTTGGTTGTTGTTGTTGTTCGGATTTTGATTTAATTGGGGGCAGTCCCGCTTGAAGTGGCCTTCAGCACAACACTGAAAACATCCCTTGTTGCCCCGCTGTTGCTGCTGTTGGTTCTGTGGAGCTGGTAGTTGTTGTTGATAGTTCTGATTCGCAGGTCGTGAGCTCCTGCAATCCTTAGCTTCGTGACCCATCTTGAGACACCTCAGACAACGTCCCTTGTTGCACTGACCACTGTGGTGTCTGTTGCATTTGTTGCACTTTGGGTGATTTCCTCGATATCCACCCTGCCCTTGATTACCAGAAGATTGCTGACCAGGGCTCTGATAGTCATCGATCTTTCGCTGCTGTGCCTGGGACTGAACCGAAGTCGAACCCTTGTTAGAGGTTCCATCCCATTTTCGTTTTTTGTCACTGGGAGTAGGAGAAGTAGTAGTAGCAGTAGCACCAATACGCTTTGGCAGCCTGTGCTGTTCCACTACCTGGTCTGTGAGACGGATAGCAAGACGAGTAACATCCTGGATGGTAGCAAGGTTAGCAGCAGTCACATGGCTTTGAATCTCCGGTACTAAGCCTTTAAGGAACAACTCGATGCACTTGATGGAAGGATCCACCATAGTTGGACATAACACTGCCAGTTCGTTGGATCGTTTCGCATACGCTTCTATCTCTGACCCCGTCATCTTCAGGTTAAAGAACTCCACTTCCAGCTTGTGGATGTCATCACGACTACAGTATTCACGTTTGATCAGTTCCTTGAAATCATTCCATGGGGTGGCATTAGCAGCCGCCAGCCCCAGCATCTGAACTTGCGCGTTCCACCAAGTTAGCGTCGTGCCTTCGAGAGTACCAGTGGCGTACTTCACTCTACGAACCTCAGGGCATTCACACATTTCAAAGACCGATTCGAGCTTCTCGAACCAGTGGAGGAGTCCAACGGCTCCTTCAGTGCCACTGAAGGTATTAGGACGACAATCCATGAATGTTTTACCTCCTGCAGGTTATACCTCCTGCAGGGATAGTGAATGTTTTACCTCCTGCAGGTTATACCTCCAATGGTTCACGAGAGTAGGATCCAAACATCCTAAGTTAGGTTGATATGGCAGGGTATACCTCCTGCAGGGATAGCTGCGAGTGCCTCAGCAACTCGTTCATTGATCAAAGTCGTCAACTGGGCTTGAGTTAGGTTGATACCACCACGTCCTCCGCGTCCGTTCATGATCTTCACATCAAGGGAATCATAAGTGAGAGGGGTTCGCGTAAGTGCGATGACAGAAGAGAGTAAGCACACAGGTGTTTTCGAACAATAGTTGTTACGTTCATCTAAGCATACCATGAGGAAAGTTCTATGTAACTAGCAAGTAGGCAATGTAAACATAATTCCTATCACCTAGAATGTTGAGTCTTGCACGTGGAGCGAAGCATCGTTGTGGATCGTTGAGCACTGTACAGGTTATAGTCCGGTTTTATCAAAAAGCTTTTCCCTTTTTAAAACCAAGTTCACTATAACCAATGGCTCTGATACCAATCTGTCACACCCCCAAAATCAACTATGCGGAGTATCACCGCTGGGAGGCGTGACATGACCAGGATCAAGCCACCAATCATATTGAACAAGTAATAAGTAAAATTCAACCACAGAATATGAAAGGTATTTCAAATCAAAACATAATAAGTGTTTAGCGGAAGCATAATTATAAAACCCAATATAAGTATTAAGTACGAAATATAGAAATGTTTTTTTTAGCATGGCACACGCTGCCATGTCCCACAACGACCACGCCTCCCTGTGCAAGCTCCATGAGTACCTAACGACCTGCAAGGCATGTAACAACGAGTCAACAACAAAGTTGAGCGAGTTCACAGTTGATTTTTTAGTTATAGCATTCGTTTCGTAAATCAATTGTTCGTTTTGTAAACCATGTATCGCATTATTTCGTATCGCGGTCACCTAGACGTGTTTGTGAAGATTATTGGGGGCTTCCCATGGGTTACTAGACCACGCGTATCGACTGCTACGAAAATGTAAGAGGTGCCCTAAGTCAATGTCTATCAGCATTGACCCTTTGCCCATAGTCCATTAGTACACGCCCGTCCGACTGGCACGGTGTGAGGCTTGTTAAACCTAATAGCGCTATTAACTAATGACCCGCTCGCCATAGGCCTCGGCGATTAAGTCGATAAATGAGGGACTTCAATTGATAGAGTGATGGTCTTATGGTCGTACGTATCCTGCTGTATGGGGAATACGCAAGTTTGTGGTTACCGTTCAGTTCTTTAACCCATGCCCAACCCTTGGGAATCCCATGCCTTGGATAGAGTGTGAACTCACCTTGGTTTGCTCGGTTTGTCTCTAAAAAATAGCTATCAGTCAAAGTCAGTCAATCACGTCCTAGTATGATTACCACTTAGTTTATTAATGACTTCAAATAAGCACAAAGTTCCTACACGCATTTATCACATAACATGCACTCACTTTAACAGTTTACGCCCATATAAACTTTCCACCTATAGCTACTCAAGAGCAAGCATATGATATTGCACATAACACTTTTATTGACGTGTAACACGTTTGATCGTTATCGGATAACATAACCGACATTTAGACATGCAAATCACTAGTTATATTGTTTCAGCTTAAACATTCAAAACTGGACTGTTTTCAGGTAATTTAATAAAATAGTTAACTTATTCCAAAAATTACCAAATTTTTACAGAATGTTTTAAATAACCGAAATATTATTGTGTAAAAATATCAGGATCCAATTCTTTACCAATATTTTATAAAAAATCATTTACTGGACTGCAAATCAGATTCGTCACTTTCTGACTGCAGTCTACGGAAAAATTCATTTAAAATTCATTGTAAGTCCGATTGACGAAATTCCAGTGGGAGAATTACTTATACATCAGTGCTCATCTACTGAACAAATTTCATGATCTGACTCTACACCTAATCCAAGTTATGATGGAAAACATGACGTTTATTTTCAGCAGTAAAAATGCAGCTTGAGTTGCTGTTACAAAATGATCCTTTAAAAATAGTAAACGAAGTCCAAAAATTATGATTCCAGTGCCATTAGAACCGTATTTCATAATACATAAATCTAGATTTCAGAAAATACATTTTATGCTTTATTAAAGTTCGGTTACAGCCAACTGAAGTTGGCTGTAATCACTAAACAGCCTCTTGTTTTTCAGCTTTTAACATTCTAATGCGAGTTATATTGGTTCCGTTACATGTTCAGTGATCAACAACAAAATCATACTAGTATCATTTCATCATAATATAATCCTTAACTACTAACACATGAAGTAAACAAGAGTTTGAAGAAGTCTTACAACTAGCTTAAAGCTTGGGAATATTACTAGAGAAAAAGATGACAAAGATGGATGATGAAAGAAAATGAGAAGGATTCTTCAAGACCTTCAAGCTTCAAGCTCCTTGTATCACTTTCTAACACTTGAAATAAGCTCAACAATGGAATGGTGGTGGTGGTTTTAGAGTGAGCCAAGAGAGAGATAGAGAATGAGAAAGATGGTGTGAAGATTGTGAAGTTAAGCACCATATTTATAGTCATTCTTTCTAGTGTTTAGTCAACATGATTAAGCCAAGATTAACTAAAATATAGAGGTAAAATCTTGGATTCTAATATTTAGTCCACATATGGAGGAGAAGTAAATACTTAGTCCACATAAGGAGGGGAAGTAAATACTTAGTCAACATAAGGAGGATAAGTAGGTGACTTATAGTATTCAAATACAAGTATAAGGTTATACAAATACAAGTATAAAGTTACATGTTTTAGTTAGTAGATTTCTAGTGGGTGTTACGGTGTACGGGGATCGTAACTAGCCAAGAAACAATGTTTCTAGCAAAATTTAATATTAATTAATCGTATGGATACATGTAATTATGAGGGTTGTCACATTCTCCCCCTGTTAAGAAAATTTCATCCCGAAATTTAGTGCGTGGTTACTAAGGAAGCTAATTTAAGCTGCGTGGTTTACTGGTTTTTCCTTGGGTGTCACATAAGCCCTCCGGCTAATCAACAACCATTGTTCATAACGCTTACACATGTTAACGAGAACCACTTCATACATGTTAAGCTGGAAGGGGATTATCCAATACCACCAGCACACGGGCTATGGTTGACCCACCGAACACCCCATACGGAATAATGGGAAGATATGTACTTGCCACGACTAGAATGGTATACATCGATAACGAATCCTCCGCCAAGATTAAACCCCAGTCTTAATTACATCGACAGTGATACGGAAGAATGATTTTTGTAATTAATAGTATTTTTTTATTAATTCCTATAATTTTCTACAATTTCTATAATTTTTTTTTATAATTTCTATCATTTTTCTATAATTAGAATTGATTAAAATAGGTTAATAACATTTTAATAAAAAAAATCAAACATATACGACTCATATAGAGCCAGACGTGTCATATATGGTTGACCAAAAGACCATTTTGCCCCTGGTTTGCCGCATTCTAGGCTTATTTCAGGGGCTAAAAAGTCATTCTACCAACCCCATACGAGGCATCTACTTGAGCGGGTTTTTGAAAATTTGAATTTTGAATATTTGAAAATCAAAATTTGAATTTTTTAAATAAGGACGATTCGTATAGACCTGTACGTGTAGTCTATAGGGCGGCAACAATTCTTTTTTTTTTTAAATTTGAATTTTGAAAATATTTTATGTTAATTACTAATATACCCCTGAAGGTCCCCAGTATAGGCCTTTAACAGGGGCTTAAAGGTAATTTAACAACCCAGACGCCTCGTATAGATCTATACGACGCATACAACTAAGGCGGCGACTTTTACACTTTTTCTTTTTTAATTATTAAAAAATGTTTATTAAATGACCATTTTGCCCCTGTAAAGCCCCCATTATAGGCTTTAGTCAGGGGCAAAATGGTAATTAACCATTCCAGAAATATCTTTTTGGAATGGTTAATTATCATTTTGCCCCTGACTAAAGCCTATACTGGGGGCAATACAGGGGCAAAATAGTCATTTAATAAAAAGCGAGAACGACGCGTATAGGTCTATACGAGGCGTCTATGCCTCGTATAAGGCTGGGGGGCCTAGACGAGGCTGGTTATCACCCCAAACAAAAAAACAAAAACATATACGGAGCACACACCTCTATACGCCCCAGATTAGTATTTCGACCGTATTTTCAAAGATTTGAAGCATCACTGGTACGTATTTCATCCCCTAGTTTAGTATTTTTGCCTCGTTTTTGCCTTTAGACCGTAGGTTTGCCCTGAAATTTGGTTTTTGTTGGGTTTGGGGGTTTGAATCTAATGTTAAAGATAAGGTTTGTAGAACAGGACGCCGAGTATAGCCCTATACGAGGGCTATACGAGGCTCTGCAACTTTTTTTTTTGTTATTAATATTATTATTATTGTTATTATTATTATTATTAATATTATTATTATTATTGTTATAGTTATTATTATTTATTTTATTATTATTATTATTATTATTATTATTATTGTTGTTGTTGTTGTTAATATTGTTATTATTATTGTTATTGTTATATTATTTATTATTATTATTTATTAATTATTATTAGTATTATTATTATTATTGTTATTATTATTATTATTATTATTATTTAATTATTTATTTATTATTATTATTATTATTATTTATTATTATTATTATTGTTAATATTATTATTATTATTATTATTATTTATTATGATTTATTAGTATTATTATTGTTCTTATTATTGTTAATATTATTATTATTATTATTATTATTATTACTATTTATTAGTATTATTATTTTTATTATTATTATTATTTATTAATTATTATTATTAGTATTATTATTGTTATTATTATTATTATTCGGATTTATTTATTATTGTTTTTATACGTATACGTTATTTACCTGCAGATTGATTATGGAGGGCGATGACATTCAGATAGAGCTTGATGGGGCACCGCCGGGGGGTCAGCCGGCTCAGCAGGTTCAGTCGGTTCAGCAGGGTCGGCCGGTTCAGGAGGGTCCACGACTGAGACGGCGGCCGGCTCTGGATACGCTGCAGGGTTGTCCGTATTTAGAGTTTCCCGACGGCACCGATGCCGCCCGCCATTGCCAGAAGCTTAGGAGGATGCACATTGGATCGCATGCATCGATCGACTAGGATGCGATGGACCAGCTTGCTGAGACGGCTAGTGTGCGTCGGTTTATACCTCTCGATTCGCCGTGGCCTCGTCTTTTTGATTTGGCGCACACGCAGCTCTTTGTAGGTCAGCCTCGTATAGCCCTCGACCAACAGCTCTCTGTAGGTCGGTGTGTTCCAAATAAAAAAGACGATGCCACGGCGAATCGAGAGGTATAAACCGACGCACTCTAGCCGTCTCAGCAAGCTGGTCCATCGCATCCCAGTCGATCGATGCATGCGATCCAATGTGCATCCTCCTAAGCTTCTGGCAATGGTGGGCGGCATCGGTGCCGTCGGGAAACTCTAGATACGGACAACCCTGTGGCGTATCCAGGGCCGGCCGCCGTCTCCGTCGTGGACCCTGCTGAACCGGCTGACCCTGCTGAACCGGCTGGACCTGCTGAGACGGCTGACCCCCCGGCGGTGCCCCATCAAGCTCTATCTGAATGTCATCGCCCTCCATAATCAATCTGCAGGTAAATAACGTATACGTATAAAAACAATAATAAATAAATCCGAATAATAATAATAATAATAATAACAATAATAATACTAATAATAATAATTAATAAATAATAATAATAACAATAATAATACTAATAAATAATAATAAATAATAATAATAATAATATTAACAATAATAATAACAATAATAATACTAATAATAATAATAATAATTAATAAATAATAATAATAAATAAATAATAATAACAATAACAATAATAATAATATTAACAACAATAATAATAATACTAATAATAACAATAATAATAATAATAAATAAATAAATAATAATAACTATAACAATAATAATAATATTAATAATAATAATAATAACAATAATAATAATAATATTAATAACAACAAAAAAAGTTGCAGAGCCTCGTATAGCCCTCGTATAGGGCAATACCCGGCGTCCTGTTCTACAAACTTCATCTTCAACATTAGATTCAAACCCCCAAACCCAACAAAAACCAAATTTCAGGGCAAACCTACAGTCTAAAGGCAAAAACGAGGCAAAAATACTAAACTACGGGATGAAATACGTACTAGTGATGCTTCAAATCTTCGAAAATACGGTCGAAATACTAATCCGGGGCGTATAGAGATGTGTGCTCCGGATTTGTTTTTGTTTGGGGTGATAACAAGCCTCGTCTAGGCCCCCCAGCCTTATACGAGGCATAGACGCCTCGTATAGACCTATACGCGTCGTTCTCGCTTTTTATTAAATGGCTATTTTGCCCCTGTATTGCCCCTAGTATAGGCTTTAGTCAGGGGCAAAATGGTAATTAACCATTCCAAAAAGATATATCTGGAATGGTTAATTACCATTTTGCCCCTGACTAAAGCCTATACCGGGGGCTTTACAGGGGCAAAATGGTCATTTAATAAACATTTTTTAATAATTAAAAAAGAAAAAGTGTAAAAGTGGCCGCCTTAGTTGTATGCGTCGTATAGATCTATACGAGGCGTCTGGGTTGTTAAATTACCTCTAAGCCCCTGTTAAAGGCCTATACTGGGGACCTTCAGGGGTATATTAGTAATTAACATAAAATATTTTCAAAATTCAAATTTAAAAAAAAGAAGAATTGTTGCCGGCCCTATAGACTACACGTACAGGTCTATACGAATTGTCCTTATTTAAAAAATTCAAATTTTGATTTTCAAATATTCAAAATTCAAATTTTCAAAAACCCGCTCAAGTAGACGCCTCGTATAGATCTATACGAGGCGTCTGGGGTTGGTAGAATGACTTTTTAGCCCCTGAAATAAGCCGAGAATGGGGGCAAACCAGGGGCAAAATGGTCTTTTGGTCAACCATATACGACACGTCTAGCTCTATACGAGTCGTATATGTTTAATTTTTTTATTAAAATGTTATTAACCTGTTTTAATCAATTCTAATTATAGAAAAATGATAGAAATTATAAAAAAAAAATTATAGAAATTGTAGAAAATTATAGGAATTAATAAAAAAATACTATTAATTACAAAAATAATTCTTCTGTATCACTGTCGATGTAATTTAGACTGGGGTTTGATCTTGGCGGAGGATTCATTATCGATGTATACCATTCTAGTTGTGGCAAGTACATATCTTCCCATTGTTCCGTATGGGGTGTTCGGTGGGTCAACCATAGCCCGTGTGCTGGTGGCATTGGATAATCCATTTCCAGCTTAACATGTATGAAGTGGTTCTCGTTAACATGTGTAAGCGTTATGAACAATGGTTGTTGATTTGCCGGAGGACTTAGTATCGGGAAGAAAGTGGAACTCGGACCCATGGTTGTCGTTAATAGGTGCACCCCGATACCGTACGTTTGTGCAATAAGAAGTCCTGCAAAGGGGAAGTCCATCCAGTGATCCCCCCCACAACCGGACACTGAATCCCAAATTAGGCCCTGACGATGCGTGTAAAAATAACCTTTACCCCATGCTTCAAATATTGGGAACCAGATCGATTCGTTCTGATCCATTTCTTGGACAAGGTCCCTTCGAATGAGCCCCCATGAACTCTGATCCATACCTAAGCCCACAGCCACAGACCGAAACCCACAATGACCGTCCGGCATCACATCTCGTATGCACGAGACGTACGGATGGAACACTAGCGGAATGCCATACTTAAACTGTTTGATGATTCCCACGTACTCGTCCCCAATGATTAACGGAAAACCGTGAGCATCTCGTGTCTCTTTCTTCTTAGAACTCTTGGAACAGCTTAGGCTCGCTTTGGGTTTTTGGGACCTTATAACCGACTGTTGAGAGGCCTGTGACGGAACGTACGAGCTGTGGCGAGGTTTATCGTACTTACTTTGTCGGGAACCTTCAAAGCACGTGTTTGCATCACCGAATGAGCTTATCCTCAATTCTTCATCTATATGAGAGGCCTCGTCCAACCTTTGTTGTACCTGCTTTGTTGTTGGTCGGCCACGAGTATTTTGTTGGACAACCGGTGGTTTCTTGGTAGATTTCTTTGGAGTCAACACCGCTTTAATCTTTGACATCAGGCTTTTTTGCTGAGCTGGGGGGTGCGACTCTAATTGTTGTCTAACAATATTTAGCTCTTCGACCACGTCCACGTCATCGTCTATCAATTTACAACTTTGGAAGTTAAGTTTCCGCCAGAAGACGTCTATGTCTTCGAGTTGAATCGGACGCTCTGCACGGTTAAAAAACATTGTTTAAGTCACATGATTAACGGAAATATATCACACAAGTGTTGTACGTTTAACAATTATTACCTTCATGCATGTACTTTTCTATCCTACAAGCACAGGGCAACCCACAGCTGTGCCACATTTGGCAACCACATGATGAATGAAAGTGCTCCAAGACATCTAGCTTCCTAATTGCGTCTCCCCTCAACAAGTCAAGGGCTGTATGGGATACTTTTCCAAGTAGGTTTTGAAACAACAGGTGTTTGTGGTGGCTCATTTTTTTTTTCGATGCTATCTCGAAAAGTCTTCCTTATTTCACCGAACTGTGTCTCAACTATATCATGGACTCAACCAACTACACGGTCCAGCGAGCTCCTATCTAGGACGTATCTCTTTAAGTTGGCGTGTTGGCTCTCAACTCTGTTTGTGGTACGATTACCAAAGTTGCGCCTCTTATCAGTCCACGCAAAGACTATAATCTCCTTATAGTCTTTTAGCTAGTTATCGTACACGTATTTGAAGACTCCTAAAAAGTAAAAATAATTTAATAAAATTTGCATAGGTGAGTCGTATTTTATTATAAAAACTTACTAGAACGTTTGCACCCCACAAGTCGTTTTCGCATGTTGCGCAAGTGGTACTCATAGATGAGTATGGATGGAGACTCAATCAATGTCCCCCAGAATGACAAAAAATTCTTCCAGTCTTCGTCTGTGAAGGCACCCTTCTAGTTCTTCATAATATTCTGTTGTATGTGCCACCTGCAAAGAAGCCTGGAGGCGTCTGGAAATACTTTAGCACACGCGCCCATAAGGGCTAGGTCTCTATCTGTTAAAATCACACGTGGCTCCATGCATTCATCCAACATTGACTTGACCCTCTGAAGCACCCACACAAAGTTATCACCCCGTTCTTTACTAACAACGGCATGCGCGATAATAAACGATTTGTTGGTAGGCGTCATACCAACAATCTGGATAAAGGGTATATTGTATATGTTTGTCTTGTACGTCGCATCGATCAGCATAACGTGGGGGAATGCACGCTACATGCATCTCGAGTCCCGATGAAGAAAGAAGATCTCTGTTACGATCTCTGTTCCAGGTTCCTCCCGTGTCTCGTAAATAAAGTCGTTGTTTATCAGTATGTTTTCTCGTGACTGCATGGGAGTCAATCCTTGTCTTTGTTCGGCTCTAATCTTCGCCACAACGTTTTGAACGTCTTTCTGAACATGAAACCTGTCGGGGTCCTGCTTCCTTATCGTTTGAAATATTTTGCGCGACTCCATGTTTTGAGCTGTCAGCTGCTCGATCAGTTTCATTTCGCTTGGAGTAAACCTTCGCACAAACGCGTGGGCCGACAGGTCCTCACAAAGTTCGTGGTTATGTTCAATTTTTCCGTCTTTAATCTCCCAGGTTTCATACGGGTGGTTTCGCACAGCCAGCAGGTAAAACGGGCAACCGGTTTTTTTGCTTCCGGCTTTTCTAATTGTTGTTGTAGTCTGGTGCACACCACCACGATCACATTCAAGCCATACCCTCCCGGTTCTTCCCCCGGTTTTCTTTGATCGACGGGTGACAATAACGAAACCATCCGCGTTTGCTATTTCTTGTATCCGATTCTTTAGTTCATCTAAAGAGTTGAAAACCTGTAACATCGACAATAATAATAAATAATTTTAACAAATAAGTAAATAAATAATAATAATAATATTAATAATAATAAATAATAATAATAATAATAATAATAAATAATAAATAATAATAATAATATTAATAATAATAACAATAATAATACTAATAATATTAATAATAATAATAAAAATAAAAATAATAAATAAATAAATAATAAATAATAATAAAAAAAATAAATAATAATAAAAAATAGTAATTAATACCTGCGTTTTTAAGTACGGACTGTCCTGGATGGGAGGTGTCTCACCACCATATCTACCATATCCACCATATCCTCCGTATCCATTGTATCCACCGTCTCCTCCGTATCCACCGTCTCCTCCGTATCCACCGTCTCCTCCGTATCCACCATATCCACCGTTTCCTCCGTATCCACCGTCTCCTCCGTAAGAATATTCACACCCGTATCTATAATCCGGATACCCTTGTTGCGTCGGATAACTTGGTTGACCACCATGGTATGTGTCATCTACAGGGGCTGTTTCATCAACAGGGGGATGCTTGTTCAAATCTAGAAACGGTCTATTTTGTTCTCCTTGTATACTAGACACAACCACCTCTTGCTCATTAGAATCGGGAACGCAAGACTCCTCCAAAATAAAGAACCGTATCATCATTAGTAAATAATAAACTAAAACAACAACTAATTAAAACATTTAAGCTAATAACTGTTACCGGATCGCTTTCGGGCACCCAGTTGTCGCTAGAATACTGCCCGAAGACATAGTTGCCGTCCCAGTATGATGACATTTCAACACTTCGGGATGATAAGAACACAAATGCAAAGCAGAATGAAAGAAGAAGAAGAAGAAGAAGCAGAAGCAGAAGCAGAATGAAATGTTGAATGCTCGGGGGGTGGACAAAGAATACACTGTATGTTGCACTTTATGTGAGACATAGACGTCTCGTATAGCTCTAGACATCCCGTATAGCTTTATGTCACATGTCAGTCATGTAGTCAAATCAGTCTCTAAGACGCCTCGTATAGGCCTATACGAGGAGGCGTCTTTTGCCCCTCGTATCCCTTCCTCGTACAGGCCTAGACTCCCCGTCTGAGGTAACTGATGTGACTGATGTAACTGGTGCAGAAGCTGGCCGAAAAAGTAAACCTATACGCCTCGTATAGCGTCTTGGATGGTGTGGAAATAGGCAATGAGGTGTGTAAATATGTTGACCCTTTTTAAAATAGTTGATTTTTAAAAAAACAAAACTTTTTTTAAAACCAAAAAATTTTCAACCACAAAACACATCTTCAAAAACTATAAAAAAACCATACCAAAACCCACCAAAACACCCCTCATTTCAGCAAAAAAAAAAAAAAAAAACCCAAGACTAGACGCCTCGTATAGGTCTGTACCCTTGGTATAGGGTTGCTTAAACTTTGTGCCTGACACCCTCTGAGACCCCCTTGAATTCAGTGCTTAGACGCCTCGTATAGGCCTATACGAGGCGTCTAGGGCACAAAAAGTGTGAAAATAGGCGCAGAGGGTGTCCAAATATCTCCAGCCATATACAATTCAGTTATAAACCTAGCTAATTTATCTCCATAAACCTTTAATCCCTATCTTCATAAGTGGAGAGTTCAAATGAGAATAAATTTTTTGTAAGAATAAAAAAGAAGAAATTTTAACCAATAAAAATCCATCATTTTAGTTCATTTAATTTTGGTATTTAATAATAGTGTAAGGGTATATTGGTAAACTTAGATGGATCATTAATTGGTAGTTTTCCTTTTTAATAGCTAACTACATTAAATTTGTAAATTATTTAAAAAAAACATATTTTTTTTCAAAAAAAGAAAAAAATATATTTTAAAGTTTAGCATAAATTACGAGGTGTGTATGATGAATTACGAGCTGTGTAGGATAAATTTTAATGTGTGTAAGTAAAAATTTAAGTGTGGAGGATGATAGTGTTTATGACTAATTAATTAGTCAAAGATAATAATAAATGAGTTAAGAAAAAAACTTTTTAATGTTTTACATTTGTACCCTTTGTTCTTTTTCTTCTTAATTTAATTTTCTTCTCAAATAAACCTTCCCCATCTTCATAAATAGACACCATTTTTTTGGAGACTAATCCAAATTAAGCCAGCAAATTGATAGTTTTATTTTTTTTCTTATTCGAAAATCAGTTTTGAGTAATTAATGTTTTGCTCCTTTAGTATCGTATTTGTCTCGAGAATATATATAGATTGAGAAAAGAGAGAATGAATTTTTGATATATTGAAACAACTGATAATAGCTCCTATTTATACAAGTTTGTGATGAACTAAATTAGGTAAATTTCTATCTAATGATAGAGATTGATCCCCTTTAATTGGTTCCTTGATTCTCGTACTACAGTCGTGATTACAGTCCCATGCAAATCATTAGTCACATGCAAACAAAAAAAATTTGTAACATGCGAATTAAAATATGCACATTAAATAACATGCGAAATCCAAATTAAAATCATTAGTCACATGCAAACAAAAAAAATAGTAACATGCGAATTAAAATATTCATATTAATAACATGCGAAATCCAAATTCAAATCACTACTCACATGAAATTCCAAAAACACATGCGATTAAATAACATGCCAAATCCAAATTCAAATCATTACTCACATGAAATTCCAAAATCACATGCGAAATCCAAATTCAAATCATTAGTCAGATGAAATTCCAAATACATTAGTCCATGGGAACAGATAAAACACACAAAACATATAATTTATTTCTGATGGGTGCTTTTAATTTGCTATTTAGGTAGTGTAGAAACATAAATATAGGTTTCTTTGATATGTTCATATATTAATACCAGTGGTTTGAAGCCTCACTGTACATGCGAATTCAACTGTAACAACTAATACTCAACATATCCCAAATCAGCAGTTCTCATCGCCGTTGTTTGAAAGCGCATCGGAAGAATCGAGCGGAGGTTGTGGAAAAAGAATGTAAGGTTTTTAACTTTGGGTTAGGATATGATTTTTAAGTATCTTCGCTGATTTACAGGGTTTATGAGTTCGTAATGACGATTTTTGTCACACCCCCAAAATACCACCTAGGGAATGTACGTGCTAGGTGTGTGACGTACCAATAACGAGCCACTAATTACATTGAACCCATACAAGTTTATAAATAAAATCCCCAATTATTAATGAAAATACCATCAACAAGTTTAAATGAAAACCAACATGTTCAGCGGAAGCAATTAGAAAACCAAACTTAAACAGTTTCAAAACCAATGTATAGTATCAAGAAATCAATCCCATAAATCCTTCCAGCCGACCCATGACCACTCCAGCTACTCCAGACAGCAAGTTCCCATATCCATGATATCTAACGACCTGCGAGCATGCAACAAGTGTAGCAGACAAGGCTGGTGAGTTCATAGTTTTACGAAAACGTTAGTTACTAAGTGTTTAGTTTAGTTCATTGCATGTAATGTAGATAATAAACCGAGTACCGTACAAGATGGCTACAAGATTGTTTTGCCCGTCCCCATTGCCCCTATCTAAGCAATGGTCATGATTTAAGGTCATTAGTCCACGCCCGTCCTCGCAGGTACGGTGTGAGGTTGCCAAGCCTAATAGCGCTATCAACTAACACCCCGTTACCTCCCCGGTAACTATTCGGTATGAGATGGGACTTAAAATGATAGGAAAGGTGTATTATCTAACATTCAGGTTTTAACCAAGAGTTGTATTCCTCTCAGGAATACCCAGTTATTTACCCAGAAAACCCATCCCTCTTAGGGATACCCAAAGACTGTCCCAACCACCGGGACGCATGCTCAAAGATGAACTCACCTTTGGTTTGCTCGGTAAGATTAAAGCACGTATTCCAAGTTGGTCAATTTGTCCCTATTGTAATTATCAGTAATAATCAGTTTTAAGTTTACTTATACGTTGTTCACAATTACACACGTAGTATACATTCAGCAACAGACATGATATATCACTTAATCACTCAATGCACATAGCGGTTCATAACACAGATTCAGGTTCTCAATCATCAACTCAGCAGGTCATAACACTCTTCGCACATCACATTTACAATTACTGTTTGGGGTCACGTACTAACACATCAATCACACATCTTTTGTTCACATAATCGAATCAACAATGCACAATTAATCAACATATTTATGAACACATAAGTAATCAATCCTATTGTGCATCCTACATAACAACACCCTCAATACCCCCCCTCCATACAGGATCGGCCCATATTCACAAAAGGGGTTGGCCCGAGTTAGTTCACAAGCAGTTAAATCAAGTAGAACCAAGCCCGGCTGAAACACTCTAAGATATGCGGCCCAACTACTATACAAAGCCCATAGATAATTTATGTATCTTATTGTCATATCCCGTCCCAATTAAATCAAGTTTCGCTGGCCCTTATGATTAGTTACAGCCCATCAATTAACAATTCATCACAACAATGCTTGGTTTGGATTAATCAGCAAAGGATATTCAAGACAACCAGGTTATTCCTCATGTGACCACATATTAACAATATTAGCAAAGCTCAAAACCACCCTAATATGTATACTGTTATATCACTTTCCTACCTAACACACCTTAAGCCACACCACCAAGTATCATCAAACCTATTCGATAATTTCTACTATACACACAACCTCATAGATCAAGACTCAACACATAATTGTCTTGTGCAATACTTCTGTTTCTTGGGTGCGGCCCACTTTTATCCAGCCCAAGAATTATAATTCAATTATATGACCATACTCTGCACTTAACCCGTTCCCTGACAAACCCGATGACTAGTATCCACCCAGATCATAATCACATAACCACACATAATTTCCATGCATACGTAGTTCACAGGCTATGTTTTCATGTAGGGATCTAATTCTTGATGATCGATGTTAACAAGCTTTTATATAACAAATCTAAGTCAAATTATGATACAACATATGCAATCCCCAGATTTATTCACAATTGTATTTGCTAGCACATAAGATCATATTTCGAAATATTACTCTAATACATGTTGCAATAATTCATAATTCATGAATTTGGGTAGCATATACACACAACATAAGACATGTAAAATAATACTTTCGTACCGATCAATTGCAAAGATGGGAGATGGCTTCGATGTGGAGAAGGGTCATCTGCCGTCGCGATTTAGGTGAGGGGTGGCTGTTATTTAGAGTTTGCAACTAATCAAAGCATATCACTAGGTTTACGTATATAATGAGGGAAGGGAGGATGGGCCGGATTGTTTAGGGGTATTGGGTTTAGCCGAGAGGTTACAAGCACAAAGAATGATCCAAGGGTATTGGGCCGGGTTAGATCGTTTGTAAAATGACTGCCCAATAGTATATGTGGTGGGTGCGGCCCACCTGCTTAAGTGTGTAACAACACATAGAGTTATGTACGTTTAGTTTAAGCGCGATAGAATTACATCAGTAGAACACATAACGAGAATTCAAGATCACACGATTACACCTCACTAACCTTAGACGTTCAGGTTGTCACATCATCCCCAACTTGAAGCAAATTTCCTCCCAAAATTTGACAAGTAAGCACAAGGGAGTGAAGTGATAAATCAGGATTGCTGCGGATATTCCTCAGATGCCACATCATCCCCAACTTGAAGAGGAATTTCGTCCCGAAATTCACCAGCTTTACCAGATTCAGATTGGTCTTCAGGAAAAAGTTGAGGATATTTGAGTTTCATTTGATCCTCGCCCTCCCACGTGAACTCCGGTCCACGTCTTGAGTTCCAACGAACTCTCACAATCGAATACAACTATGTTTACGCACCTTGACCACCCGATCCATGATCTCTATAGGTTCTTTGACAAACTGTAACTTGTGGTCAATCTTGAGCTCTTGACACGGCACAATCAGTGTTTCATCAGACAAACACTTCTTCAATTGCAAAACATGAAAGACATCGTGAACATTACCCAACTCAGCAGGTAACTGACGTGTGCGCGACTACACATATTTTTATAATGAAATTACACACGATTCGGTTTTAAATTTATAAAAGTGATTATTACTTTAACATCAAAACACACACGAAAGAGGCAAGTGTACCCCGTCATATATGTAGTAAAGTATCGGTAAGAACCAAGTATCGATCCAAGGAAATGGGCGGAGGAATAATACTAGACCTTTGTCACTAAACTACCGGTAAAAACATAAGTTGTTTGATTTTTAATAAACTAAAGTAAGCATAAACAACTACTTATAAAAACATAATAGATTTCAAATATGAAAATAGATAAATAGCCTTGCTTAATACACAACCAAAGCATGTCAACTAAGTCGGTTTTGGCACTAGAAGCATTTGATTAATTCTCCAATTTTGAGACAATTAGTATCCCTTTCGGGAATCCTAACATGACAATCATTCGGAAAGTTAAAACGATAAACACACTTTAACCACCTAAAATTGTTCTTTAACGTGTAATTGATAAATGTCTATGAAAATCTCTTAAAAATAAGTTAGTCATCCGTTAGGAGTTTTCTAACCTCATTTAAACAAAGAAAGCGACACCGATAAACACAATGCAACCACCGAGACAAGCATAAACTAGATTAAATCACAACCGAGTTCATTTTACAAATCTTGCACATAAATTCACCAAGATAGCAATTTTGGCCTAAACTACTAACTAAGCTAACAAATCATGGCAAGAATTTATAACGACACCATTTAACCCGTTAAGGTCTTTACGTGACGGCAAGCTTTCTTGATTAACAATAATTACATTTTATTAAACCACTAACCATTTCTAGTATCATGGTGCACACATTTTAACCAAGCTAAACTAGTTAACCAAGTTTAAAGTTTACTAATACAAGATTAATTAAGCTTCATTTTTCAACTATCTTAACAAACCAAATACCAATCATCCAACAAAATTACTTATAATCAAGAAATCAATATCAATAACAAGGTTGCAAACTAATCATCAAAGATTAACATAGAAAATACTTCCAATTGTCATTACAAACAAAGATTAACATACTAATGGTTATAATCAAGCAAGGGATTGTTGTGTTTTTGCCCAAAGGCTACAATAATACATAAACATTAATCTAAATGCTTGAAAGATTAACAAAATTATGGAAAGATTAGAAAACCAAACCATAAACAAGCACTAGATTAAGAATCCGGATAGTAATCGAGCTAAACGGGACAATGTGGCTTGAATCCAAGTGAAAGCTAACGCCTCCGGAGCTTGAAAATCGCCTGAATTGCTCTCCAAAATTCCAGAGTTTCGAGCAGAATGTTTCTGCATGTTTTTTTATATCTTTTCGATCTCGCACAGTCGTGCACTTTATTGGCACGACCGTTCACTTTTTGCATTATTGGAGTTACTGTGCACCATACAGCATGACGACATCAGATCTTGACCGGTCTTCCGATCGGCACGGGCGTGCCATGGGTTGAACAGGGGTGCATCACCGAGATGGGTTTGGCACGACCAACTGCACAGGTAGTGCATATCCGGGCTGGGGCTGGTCATCGCATCCGCACGGGGGTGCCACCAGTCGCACGGGGGTGCGTTCCCAGGATTTCGTTGCATTCCTGATCGCACTGGTTGTGCAATGCCGAGCTGAGCCTTGTTATCGCATCCGCACGGGGGTGCGTTCCCGGGATTTCGTTGCATTCTTGATCGCACTGGGTGTGCAACGCCAAGTTGAGCCTTGTTGTCTCATCCGCACGGGGGTGCCACCAGTCGCACGGGGGTGCAACCAGTCGCACGGGGGTGCAACTTGCCCAGGTCAGAATTTTCCACAGAATGTTCGCAGTTCATTCGTTTCGCCCGGAAAATCCTCGTTTTCACTATCATCTTGTCTGGTATGCTGTTTTAGGTCTGTAAACAAAAGTATACCTGATTAAGTATCCGAATAACGGTTTTACGGCCGAAAACGCATAAAATGGGGATAAAATGGGGGACTAAAATATGTATAAATTGGTGAATATCAAATCTCCCCACACTTGAACCTTGCTTGTCCTCAAGCAAGCTAAACTAAAATGCGATAAAAAACAAGAATCTAACAAGAACGAGTATTTACAAACTATTTATTGAAACGACTACAAACGGTTAGCCGGTTTTTCGAAAGACAACATCAAATGAATCAAACCAAACAAGCATATGCAAATATATGTAGATAACCAAAAAGACGTGACTTCACTTTCAATTGACTTAACATGCTAATCTTCACACAACTCACAATGTTCACACACACTCGGTTTTATATGTGAAACATACATAAAATATGTATGTGCAAACACTCAATGCCCTGTCAATGAAACGTGTAATATCATAAGCTTGTCATAAGATCTCGTCTCCACCAACTAACATGTGAAAAAGTGTAAATCAAGAGGTCTTTATGGGGTATAACGTTAGGCTTGGGAGAAGGGTATGGAAATGGATATTTAAAGTGGCGAAACGGTTAAAACTCGGTGATAGCGTTTACTAGCGCAAAACAATACAACTATACATACAAACGCCTTAAAAAGACGACTTTTGTGACATCGAGCTCATGAACAAGATTTAAACAATTTAACATTCAAAATAGCTCGATTTTTGTCGACTTCACCCTATTTTAGGGTGTGTTATTTTCTAGTTTTTTTTTTTGAACATGCTAATGGATTTATACAATGAATAATAAACTATAACAAGCGCTAGTTAAAAGATTATTTTGACCGAGTTTCAACACTAAAAGGGTTTAAAACATAAAAGGCTAAATTTGGTTAAGTGAGCGATTATGTTGGGTAAACAAAGGTAAACGGGAAGGCTCGACATGGTTAATCCTAAAGGGTAATGTAAGGTTCACGGGAAAACACAACACAAAGAACAAGGCTAACAACAAAGGGGTAATCTAAGTGCCTCTATCACTTCTACACAATTTCGCAAGTTCATGGTCTTAACAAGCATACTAGTGACAAGTTCTAAATTACACATGACATCCGGCTCACTCCTACTCCGAAATGAACAAATATATAATAATTTCAAGGCTCAAATATGCTCACGTAACGGAAGGAATGGGTAAAAGTGTGAAAACTATCATGCAAGCCTTTCTTTGTTTGTCACGCTTTCCGGTTTTCTTTTTCAAATTTTATTTTGCTTGTCGAGTTTTTATCATGTCCGAAGCTTTCTAAAACCCAACCAACCGGTTTATTTACTAAAAAAATATATACAAAATACAGATATTTTTGAATGATTTTTCTAATTTTTTTTACAAAGGACAAACAAAGTTAACAAGTTAAACCCCTCCCCACACTTGAACTTCGCATTGTCCCTAATGCGAAACCCGAAATATAGAGAAAAAGGAGAATAACACTCCCCTGAAGATGATTTAGATGAAACGAGTCTCCAAAGCTGCTTCTGTGGTGTGCTCCGGTCCAAGATTTGCTTCTAAAATCTGTAATGATGTCACAAAGCAAAGCAAAACAAAACATAAGGGAGAATCTAGTCGCAACATAAACTATGATCTAGATAATTCGCATCATTCTTGCAAGGATTAGGGTTTCGTTTGTATTTATGAAGAGAACCCTAAAATGCTCGAAAAAATCTAAAATTCCTGGGCCTAGAACGGAATTAAAACTGAAAACCAAGAGGAATTACATACCTTATTCGAAGAATTCGAGAAATATTGCAAAAAGTGGTGAGATTTTGGAGAGGAAACTAGTCTGGAACGAGGGTGCTGCTAGGGTTCGCGAGTGTGAGAAGTGGCTGCAGATGAGGGCTTTTATATGGAACAATGGCAAAAATGCCCCTGACCATGCGCACGGTCGTGCGGATTTTCGCACGGGCGTGCGGATCCGATGCTGACCCATTCTTGCACGTTGACCTCGGTAATGCACGGGGGTGCGACTCGAGGTGCAGGCCAGCCCAAAATCGCACGGGTGTGCGACCCATGGCACGGCCGTGCCAAATCTGCAGATGTGTCTGTTTGCTGCAGAAACCAGTTTCAGCACTCTTTTTGGCCGTTTTTCACCATTTTTGCAACACGCTAACTGTTTTAACATTTGTCTAACATAGAACCTTCGCTCGGTATGATTAAAAACTGTACACGACTACGGAAACTACCAAACACACCAAAATTACGTAAAAACGACAAAATCATAAATATAGACAATTTTACCCCTAAAGCGCCAAAGACGCTCTTGCTACATTTTTGGTCCTCGAGTCAGTAGCGTAGACTCTCAACATCACACTTAAGACGCACGTGGGGTGTGGAGTTCAAAACTAGGTGCTACTATCGTCGGTCCGCACCTCCGGGTTGGTTCGACTTGTTTAGCGGCCGCTCGTCGTCCACCATGAGATGTTTCCTGCGTTGGCTGAGCCCTCGGCCTCAGCGGGTACCATCGGCTCGTCCACAGCTGCCACCGCACGGGATCTTTTGCGAAGACGTCTCTTCAGATCATGCTCAAGTTCGTCGGAAGGCTCTACAGCGGCGGGTGCGTGTAAGGCCCGCTTTTGGTTTCTAATAAAAATGACGTCCAAACGACACTAGAAAGATGAACCTTTAAAAACGTCCAAACTTTTTAAGATTTAAAGGTAAAATACTAACAATATAAATCCGAAAAAGACAAAATTTAGGCATGACCCGTCCATAAGACGAGTGTATCCCTGTTTTAACCAACATCAACACCATAGCGTTTACAATCCGTTCGACTAGATACGACTAAGACCATAACATTAAGTTTTTCAAAAGCATAACTACTAACAAGGTTATTCAAAGCAAAAACTTTGACCCGAAACATTAATTCAAAATAGCGGAAGCGCTTGATGGTCATAGCGTGTACGTGCGTTCACTCCAACTTGCCAAGTCCCTAAGCTGAGGATTTCCCTACATTCAACACAAACAAATAAATTAGCATTTCGTCACTAACCGAATCATTTACCGATTTGATTCGCCTCAATCACGACCTTACATCATTTAATTACATAACTATCCGTTAGGCAGTTCTTTACATGCTCGCCTCAACGTAGAGACGAACGCACTTTTCTTAACTTACCCGTTAACAACGGATATCATTATTTCTAATCATAACTTACATTCGATTCGTTCGTGATGAACGAATGTATTCTTTTCTACACTTACATTTCAATCCGAGAACAGCGGATAGCGTAGACTTTCTTTCGACATGTACTTAAATTTCCATACCCGGTTCATATAGGAAGAACCGAATATGACGCTTTCTCCTTTATAACTTATTCATTTCTCCTAACCCGTTTGTGACGGGTCTTACTTTACTTTCAAACAACTATAGCTTCAAAATTTACAATTTTGTCATAACAACACAAGCAATCGGGATTAACATATATATGACAACACAATAGAAACTTAGTGTACACGAACGTACCTCGGTTTTGTGAGCTTTCCGACTTCCTAGTGTTGGAACCTTCTTCCTTCACGCCTACATTAAACGCATTCATCCTTTTAGTCCAACACTTTCATTCCATCATTTACAAGTGACAACATTGTCACAAATTTTCAGAATTTACACATTTATTCTCTTAAGCATTTCATCAAACACTTAGTGTGCGTCACTTTAATTAAGCATAAAGTACAAGTATTTCAAGCATAGTTCTTCTACTTCTTGTCATTGTTCATCAAAATTTAACCAATTCACATAATTTTTCATTTCTCCTACAATCTAACTATCAAAATTACATCTCATAATAGTTCTTAATTCAACATTACATCTATTGTTACAACTACACATTAATCGTTCATCATCATACTATCATGCAAGTGGGTTTTCTAGCATTAATCACCGAGATGGGATATCTCTAACATAACTCTTGTTCTATAGTGTTAATATATCCTACAAACATACAATTTTTCATAAAACTTCAAGATTGGTTAAAACCCACTTTCTTCACCATCATCAAATCACAAAATTCGACTTACCATTTGTTAAGAACGCTGAGATGATCAAGAATTATTGTTCATGCATTAATTTGGCTTTGAAATTCCCTTCCAATTGATTGATTTTAGATGAAATGGAATTTCTCCCTTTTCTTCTCCTGCTTAATCGATCCCACGCACACCAGTGGGTGTGTTTGTGGGTTTTTCTTGTTTTAATACTTTAACATTGTCATTTTTCATAATTGGTCCTTCAAGTATATGTGTAAATTTTATCTAGGCATTTTCTATTCTTAGCTAACATCCTAACATAATTTCATACATAAGTACAATTAGACTTTTTAGGGTGTTACAAGTCTACCCCCCTTAGAAGAGGTTTCGTCCCCGAAACCTGGGCACATAATAAATTTAAACATATACATACCAAAAAGAAATGGATAGTGCTTCCTCATTTCATCTTCCGCTTCCCATGTGAGTTCCGACCCCTTTCGGTGTTGCCATTGCACCAACACTTGTCTAACAGCTTTGTTGCGGAGATTCTTCACCTTGACATCTTTAATGGCTATTGGTCTTTCGACATAATTCAACCCCTCTTTCAACTCGATGTCATCGAGAGGTACTAATGCTGTTTCGTCCGCAAGACACTTCCTCAACTGTGACACGTGGAAGGTATTGTGAATCCCGTCTAGAGTAGGCGGTAATTCTAATCGATATGTAACCCTTCCAACTCGAGCCAAGATTTTGAACGGTCCAATATATCGAGGACCTAATTTGCCCCGTTTGCGAAAACGGATTATACCCTTCCATGGGGACACTTTCAGCAGAACGAAATCTCCGGCTTGAAATTCAATCGGACGCCTTTTCTTGTTTGCATAAGCTTTTTGCCGATCCTGGGCTGCTTTCAGTCGAGCTCTTACCAATTTTATCTTTTCATTTGTTAATGCTATTAAATCACTTGGTGCAAGCTCTCTTTGCCCCACTTCATTCCAACATACGGGAGTTCTACATTTTCTCCCGTACAGTAATTTATAAGGAGCCATTTGAATGCCACTATGGTAACTATTATTATAAGAGAATTCCACTAGTGGTAAATGGTCATCCCAACTTCCCCCAAAGTCTAAGGCACACGCTCTCAACATATCGACAAGTGTTTGAATGGTTCTTTCTGATTGACCTTCAGTCTGAGGGTGGTAGGCGGTGCTTATGTGTAACTTCGTGCCCACACTTTCATGAAACTTTTGCCAGTAACGAGAGGTAAATCTAGTGTCCCGGTCCGAGACGATTGACACGGGCACCCCGTGTCGAGATATGATCTCATTCATATAACTTTCTGCCATTCTCTCAGAAGAGTAGGCCTCTTTGATGGGTAGAAAATGAGCACTTTTCGTAAGTCGGTCTACGATTACCCATATTGTATCATGCCCCTTTTTCGTTTTAGGAAGCTTGGTTACCAAATCCATTGTTAGTTCCTCCCATTTCCATACCGGAATTTCCAAAGGTTGTAATTCTCCGTATGGTTTTTGATGTTCCGCTTTTACCTGGGAGCATGTTAAGTATTTCGCGACATACTTAATGTAACACCCCGAAAAATGTAAAACCTTAAACTGGAATTAGTAAGGTTTAAATAAACGAGAATTTACTAACTAGGAAATTTAACCTAATTAGTTAAAAAAATCTAGAAATAACCATAAAGTAGAGTTAAAGCTCACTAAAATCAATAATGATCAAAGTGAAGGGGTTAAAGTTGTTAAAACTGAAACTTTAAATCTAATAAACAAACAAAACACAAACTTAACCCCCCACTTCAATTCCCTGGTCGACCAGAAACATCAGGGGCGACACCCACCATGAATCAACCCTAGAATTCTACTAAAATCCACAATTGAAGGAGCAAATCTGGTCCAAACGAAAATCCGAGCATAAAATCGTGATCCTCATCACAAGAGGATTACAAGGTATGTAAAATTTAAGGATTTCTCGCAACTAGAAATTCTCATGAATTGGGAAAAATCTGAAATTGAGCTTGCATGTATGTGTTATGTTGATCATGGAACAACTATAGTGTTTAGGGACAAACCCTAGATCAAAATAAGTTGAAATCATAAGATAATTTTGTGAAACATAAGAACACCATTGTAGGTGGTTTGTAAATTATGTGTACTTGAATAAACTCTAGGAAATAGATTGTTGATTTCGTGTAAATTAGCAATCTGGAAGTGATTTAAGCAAATAGAAGCTAACATTCATGTAAATTGGTTGATTTGTATGAAAATAGGGTTAAATGAATAAACTAAAGATGTGATGTTTAATCATGTAAAAATCTGCCTATGAAGTGTTTGTTGAAATGCCTCTATGAAGGCTTTAAAACTGAAATTCGGAGCATAAACGCATAATCATAATGTTTTGGTGTATTATGCGAATTATGATTTAAAGAGAGTTCTAAAACGCATCATAAATGGACTCTATAGGAACGGACGCAGGAACGTCAAGCGGGCAAACGGGTGGCGAACCACGTTTAAAGGGCAAACTTTGAAGGTATGTAACTTGACCCGTTACATTTATTAGGCTTGATGATTTTATTGTGTATTTGAATCCTTGAATAAGAGTTGTTGAAGTAAGCGATGAAATCGTCTAATTGATTGATTGATTAAATTTGTTTAGTACTCGTTGGTAGTCGTCATGGAGGTGGATTCCGTAGACGAGCCAAACGGGTCAATTAATCAAGTAAAGTTTGATTAAAGTTCGGAATATGATGGATTGCTCTTTGATATAGCTCAACATATAACATGTTAGAATTTCTAGAATTTAATGTGGTATATGTTAGAAAAGTAAATTCCAAGAGTTGGATTTGAGTGAAATGATCAAAACAAACAAAACTTAAAATCTCCAGGTACCACCGTAAATTACTTACCGTAATTTACGGTGAAGAAAATATAAGTTACGGTACAGACCCCCTGATTTACGGTGATCAAATCAATCCAAGACTCACCGTAAATTACGGTGATACCGTAATTTACGGTGGACAACAATATAAGCTTTATATTTTGTTATTTCAAATTTGATGTTAAATCTTTGGAATTTTATTATATAATAACATCAAAGCTAATGTTTTCAATGGTTTAAAATCATAGGTGAATTGGTGGTTCATACGGGTGGCGATCAAGCGATTAATGAAGAACCGAACACTCCATTTTGAAGCTTCCGCAATGATTTAAGTCTTTTGTAGTCTTGATGTATGGGTTGTAAACATATGTTAACAAAATTTTTGAAATGATGTAACTTAGTCATAGTTGATTAAGATCTTGGTAACTAATGAACTTCTTTTATGAAAGTCATGTACTTAAACTATATTTTGTTTAAATTTTAAGGGTAAAAAAATTTAGGGTGTTACAAGTTGGTAATCAGAGCTCAAGGTTGTCAATAAGTGTTCGGTTCAAGCTTGATCGATCATCCGGTAAGAATTAACTTGTTTTGTTAATAAATTATGTACTATGTATAGAATGAGAAATGAACAATATGCATAAAAAGAGTGTCTAAGCTCACTCAAAAACAAGAAATGCATGAAACAAGAATGATCAAATCAACTTACGGACTTGATTGAATAGAAACAAGAATTATTAAATCAAGTTACGAACTTGATTGAATTAAAACAAGAATGATTAAATCAAGTTACGAACTTGATTAAATCAAAACAAGTAAAGCATGTGTTATAAATGGAATGTTTAACAATCTATGTAAACATTTCAGAAATCGAGATGGCTGATGGAGGCAATGATAATGCGGTGCCAAGAGTCACCAAACAAGTGAGGGAAGTGATTGCCGAAGAGGTTGGAAAGGCGATCGAAAACAGTTTATCGGGCTTTATTGATAAAATCCAAAACACGGTTTTATCAATAGTAGAAGATAGAATCAAGAAACTAGAAGAAGATTCAAATGTAGCAAAGGAAAAGCGTGGAGGACGAAAGCCTTGTTCATACAAGGAATTCATGGCTTGTAAACCACCAACATATAATGGGGAGGTTGACCCGATAGTGTGCCAACGATGGCTAAGTGACAAAGAAGGGGTATTCGAGAGAACCCATTGTGACGAAGAAGACTACGTAGCTTATGGTACGGGTCAACTAAGGAGTCAAGCGAAAGATTGGTGGGATAACAAAAAGAAGGAGATTGGAAGTGAAGCGGTTAAGGCCATGACTTGGGAGGAGTTTAAGACGCCGTTTCTTAAACACCATAGTCCCAAGGCGGTCGTAAATAAAATCAAGGAAGAGTTCATGCAACTCAGACACAAAGGTGAATCCATAGACAAGATCACGGGGATGTTTATGGACAAGATGAAGTTCTGTGATGAATTGATAACGAATGAAGAGCAAAAGGTCTATTATTATCATAACATGCTAAGCGCGGAATATAGAGAGTTCATAACCCCTTCAAAGTACGAGACCCTTACCGAGATTGTCAATGCTGCTCGGGAAAGGGAGATCGAATTGAAAAAGAGTATAGAACGGGGTGAACGAAGGGCACTAGATGTGAATCCAAGCCCTACCAAGAAAGCAAGAGCGAATGAAACAGCAAAGAGATCAGATGCTAAAGGTAGTACACCAGGTTGCAAAATTTGTGGGAAAAATCATAAGGGTGAATGCCGTTACAAGGATAAGCCTTGTCCTATATGCAAGAAAACGGGACATATGGCTATGTCTTGCCCGGAGAAAGTGACGGTTTGTTACAACTGTTATCGAACGGGTCACAAGAAGTCGGAATGCCCGGAACTGGTTGGAAAGAAGGATGGGCAAGAACCGAAAGGTGAAGCCCCGAAAGCAAAGGCAAGATCTTTCCAACTAACTGCTGCAGAAGCGAAGATTGAACCTGACGTGGTCTCAGGTATATTTGCTGTAAATTCAATTCCCGCACACGTGTTATTTGATACGGGTGCGAATAAATCCTTTGTTTCATATGGGTTTATTCGACATCCTTCATTTATTCTAACAAAATTACCTGTGCCTTTAGAAGTAGAGATAGGTAATAACAAAAGCTTTATTGTTTGTGATGTATGTGAAAATTGTAAACTGAGCATCGATGATGAAGAATATTTGATAAATCTAATCCCGATGTCGATGGGAGAATTCCAAGTAGTCGTGGGGATGGATTGGCTATCTCAATACCATGCAAAGGTCGTGTGTTTTCGCAAAGAGATAAAACTAACATCTCCAAGCGGAAAACACGTCACCATTTATGGCGAAAAACGAGGCAACCCCATAGTATGTTCGATGTTGAAAGCTCACAAGCTCATGAAGCGAGGATGCAAGGCATTCATAATTTATGCAAATGAGACCGAGAAAGAATCACGGAAGATTGGAGATGTACCGGTAGTACGAGATTATGAAGATGTTTTTCCGGAAGATTTACCGGGGATACCGCCTGAACGGGAAGTAGAGTTCGGGATCGAATTGATTCCGGGCGCGAAACCTGTGGCAAAAACCCCGTACCGACTTGCACCGTCGGAATTACAAGAGCTAATGTCCCAAATTCAAGATTTGCTTGACAAGGGGTTTATAAGGCCGAGTGTGTCTCCTTGGGGCGCGCCGGTGTTGTTTGTGAGAAAGAAGGACGGGAGCATGCGCATGTGTATCGATTATCGGGAGTTAAACAAACTCACGGTAAAGAACCGATACCCGCTCCCGAGGATAGATGACTTATTTGACCAACTACAAGGCGCGAGTTGGTTTTCAAAAATTGACCTTAGGTCGGGGTATCACCAACTAAAGGTCAAAGAGGAAGATGTGCCGAAGACGGCTTTTCGCACAAGATACGGACATTACGAATTTCTCGTGATGTCGTTTGGGCTGACAAATGCGCCCGCGGCTTTCATGGACCTCATGAACCGGGTTTGCAAGCCAATGTTAGATAAGTCGGTCATCGTGTTTATCGATGATATCTTGGTGTACTCGAAAAATGAAGTTGAACACACACACCATTTACAAGAAGTGTTAGAGACACTTAGGCGAGAGAAGTTATATGCGAAATTCTCTAAATGTGCCTTTTGGTTACGAGAGGTTCAATTTTTAGGTCATGTCATAAATGCCGACGGAGTATTGGTGGATCCGTCAAAGATAGAAGCAGTGTCAAAATGGAATTCCCCGAAGAACCCTTCGGAAATTAGAAGCTTTCTGGGGCTTGCTGGATATTATAGGAGATTCATTCAAGATTTCTCCAAGATTGCATCGCCGCTAACAAAGTTAACCCAAAAGAAAGCAAAGTTTATTTGGGGAGTCGATCAAGAAAAAGCGTTTCGGACGCTAAAAGAAAGGCTAACTCAAGCTCCGGTACTGACATTGCCGGACGGAGTCGAAGACATGGTGGTTTATTCAGATGCTTCATTATCGGGGCTCGGTTGCGTGTTGATGCAACGGGGCAAGGTAATAGCCTATGCCTCGAGATAATTGAAGATACACGAGAAGAAATACCCCACGCACGATCTCGAGTTGGCAGCGGTGGTATTTGCATTAAAAATATGGAGGCATTACTTGTATGGGGTAAAATGCACCATATTCACCGACCACAAGAGTCCGAAATACTTCTTCGATCAGAAGGAGTTAAATATGCGACAAAGGCGGTGGCTGGAAACGGTGAAGGACTATGATTGTGAGATACACTATCACCCCGGAAAGGCAAATGTGGTAGCGGATGCTCTAAGCAGAAAAGCGGATTATGTCCCAATACGAGTGAGGTCGATGCAACTCGTGGTAACCTCGGGTATACTTGAACGTATTCGAGAAGCGCAATTAGAAGCAGTAAAAGAAGAGAATTGGAAGAAGGAAAGAATAATTGGGCAGTTGAAAGACTTGTCGGATGGGAATCACGGGTTAAAGACTCGATCCGGAAGGATATGGGTCCCACATACCTGTGGAGTAAAGGCGCTTCTACTTGATGAAGCTCATAAATCCCGTTATTCAATTCATCCGGGTGCGACCAAGATGTACAATGATTTGAAACAAATTTATTGGTGGCCCGGAATGAAGAGGGATGTGGCGAAGTATGTGGAAAAATGCTTGACATGGTTACAAGTCAAGGCGGAGCATCAGAAACCCTATGGCAAACTCCAACCGTTAGAAATTCCGGTTTGGAAATGGGAACATATTACAATGGACCTGTTAACCAAGTTGCCTAAGACGAATCGTGGTTTTGATGCAATATGGGTAGTGGTGGATAGATTGACAAAAAGTGCTCACTTCATTCCGATTCGTGAGACTTATACGTCAGAAAAGATGTCAGAAGTCTATACCAATGAAATCATAGCACGTCATGGAGTGCCGGTGTCCATCGTGTCTGATAGGGATACCCGGTTTACTTCGAATTTCTGGCGTGATTTCCAAGAACAAATGGGGACCAAATTGTTCATAAGCACTGCGTACCATCCTCAAACGGATGGACAAAGTGTAAGAACGATACAAATATTGGGAGACATGCTACGGGCGTGTATAATCGACTTTGGAGGCAGTTGGGATGTTCACCTACCGTTAGTCGAGTTTTCGTATAACAACAGTTACCAATCTAGTATTAAAATGGCACCATACGAACTGCTTTACGGTAGGAAGTGTCGAACCCCGGTTTGTTGGGGTGAAGTGGGTCCACGCGAACTCGCCCATCAAGACATAGTAAGAGCAACGAACGAAAAGATCGATAAAGTTCGGGCACACTTGAAAGCGGCTCAAGACAGGCAAAAGGCGTATGTAGATAAAAGGAAAAGGCCAATTGAATTTCAAGTGGGTGACATGGTCATGCTAAAAGTGTCCCCATGGAAAGGCGTTATTAGATTTAGAAAGAAGGGGAAGTTAAGCCCAAGGTTTATCGGGCCATTTAAAATTATCGGGAGAGTTGGCAAGGTAGCTTACCGTCTTGAACTACCGGAGGAGCTAAGTGGGATCCATGGCACGTTTCACGTATCTCAATTAAGAAAGTGCCTAGCTGACGAAACGACCTATATCCATTACGATGATATCGAAGTGGATAATAGTCTAAATTATGTGGTGAGACCGGTTGAAATTTTAGACAGAAAGGTCAAACGTTTACGAAATAAACAAATCGATCAAGTCAAAGTCAAATGGGAGCATAGGAAGGGTTCGGACACTACATGGGAGTCCGAAGAGGAGATGCGACGTCTTCACCCTACTTTATTTGGTACGTATTGCGGTTTCGAGGACGAAACCCTTTTTAAGGGGGGTGGACTTGTAACACCCCGAAAAATGTAAAACCTTAAACTGGAATTAGTAAGGTTTAAATAAACGAGAATTTACTAACTAGGAAATTTAACCTAATTAGTTAAAAAAATCTAGAAATAACCATAAAGTAGAGTTAAAGCTCACTAAAATCAATAATGATCAAAGTGAAGGGGTTAAAGTTGTTAAAACTGAAACTTTAAATCTAATAAACAAACAAAACACAAACTTAACCCCCCACTTCAATTCCCTGGTCGACCAGAAACATCAGGGGCGACACCCACCATGAATCAACCCTAGAATTCTACTAAAATCCACAATTGAAGGAGCAAATCTGGTCCAAACGAAAATCCGAGCATAAAATTGTGATCCTCATCACAAGAGGATTACATGGTATGTAAAATTTAAGGATTTCTCGCAACTAGAAATTCTCATGAATTGGGAAAAATCTGAAATTGAGCTTGCATGTATGTGTTATGTTGATCATGGAACAACTATAGTGTTTAAGGACAAACCCTAGATCAAAATAAGTTAAAATCATAAGATAATTTTGTGAAACATAAGAACACCATTGTAGGTGGTTTGTAAATTATGTGTACTTGAATAAACTCTAGGAAATAGATTGTTGATTTCGTGTAAATTAGCAATCTGGAAGTGATTTCAGCAAATAGAAGCTAACATTCATGTAAATTGGTTGATTTGTATGAAAATAGGGTTAAATGAATAAACTAAAGATGTGATGTTTAATCATGTAAAAATCTGCCTATGAAGTGTTTGTTGAAATGCCTCTATGAAGGCTTTAAAACTGAAATTCGGAGCATAAACGCATAATCATAATGTTTTGGTGTATTATGCGAATTATGATTTAAAGAGAGTTCTAAAACGCATCATAAATGGACTCTATAGGAACGGACGCAGGAACGTCAAGCGGACAAACGGGTGGCGAACCACGTTTAAAGGGCAAACTTTAAAGGTATGTAACTTGACCCGTTACATTTATTAGGCTTGATGATTTTATTGTGTATTTGAATCCTTGAATAAGAGTTGTTGAAGTAAGCGATGAAATCGTCTAATTGATTGATTGATTAAATTTGTTTAGTACTCGTTGGTAGTCGTCATGGAGGTGGATTCCGTAGACGAGCCAAACGGGTCAATTAATCAAGTAAAGTTTGATTAAAGTTCGGAATATGATGGATTGCTCTTTGATATAGCTCAACATATAACATGTTAGAATTTCTAGAATTTAATGTGGTATATGTTAGAAAAGTAAATTCCAAGAGTTGGATTTGAGTGAAATGATCAAAACAAACAAAACTTGAAATCTCCAGGTACGGTGAAGAAAATATAAGTTACGGTACAGACCCCCTGATTTACGGTAATCAAATCAATCCAAGACTCACCGTAAATTACGGTGATACCGTAATTTACGGTGGACAACAATATAAGCTTTATATTTTGTTATTTCAAATTTGATGTTAAATCTTTGGAATTTTATTATATAATAACATCAAAGCTAATGTTTTCAATGGTTTAAAATCATAGGTGAATTGGTGGTTCATACGGGTGGCGATCAAGCGATTAATGAAGAACCGAACACTCCATTTTGAAGCTTCCGCAATGATTTAAGTCTTTTGTAGTCTTGATGTATGGGTTGTAAACATATGTTAACAAAATTTTTGAAATGATGTAACTTAGTCATAGTTGATTAAGATCTTGGTAACTAATGAACTTCTTTTATGAAAGTCATGTACTTAAACTATATTTTGTTTAAATTTTAAGGGTAAAAAAATTTAGGGTGTTACACTTAATAATATCACGCTTCATGCCCGGCCACCAATAATTGGTCTTCAAGTCCCGATACATCTTTGTAGCCCCGGGGTGAACCAAATATCGTGACTTATGAGCTTCTTCAAGTAATGCAGTCTTGACTTCACAGAAACGAGGTATCCAAATTCGGCCGAATCTCGTCTTGAGTCCGGTCGAATTTTCTTCTAGCTTATCGACCACGCCTTTTAATCTTTCTTTCTTTAAATCTTCCGCTCCAAGAGCCTTTATTTGGGAATCTCTTATCATATCAAACAAACGTGGGGTAACAATCATCTTTATGGACTTTACTTGGATGGGAGGTGGATACTCTTTTCGGCTTAACGCATCGGCCACCACGTTCGCCTTTCCCGGGTGGTAGAGGATATCGCAATCGTAATCTTTGATAAGTTCTAACCATCTCCGTTGCCTCATGTTTAAGTCCTTCTGCTCGAAGAAATATTTGAGGCTTTTGTGATCCGAGTAGATTGTACATTTTGCACCGTAGAGATAATGCCTCCATATCTTTAAGGCGAAAACTACTGCCGCCAACTCTAAGTCGTGAGTTGGGTAGTTTCCTTCATGCGGTTTAAGTTGTCTTGATGCATACGCGATAACTTTTCCCCTTTGCATTAAAACACATCCTAAACCCTAATGTGAAGCATCTGAATAGACAACCAAATCCTCCGTTCCATCTGGGAGTGTTAATACCGGAGAACTAGACAACTTTTCTTTTAACACGTGAAAGGCTTATTCTTGATCTTTGCCCCACACAAACCTCTCCTTCTTCCTCGTCAACTTCGTTAGGGGTAACGCTTTTTTGAAAAGTCTTGTATAAACCTCCTGTAATAGCCAGCAAGGCCTAAAAAGCTCCTTACTTCAGTTGGAGTTTTTGGGGAAACCCACTTCATTACTGCCTCAATCTTTGATGGATTAACCAAGACACCTTTCGAGTTTATCACGTGTCCGAGAAACTGCACCTCTCTGAGCCAAAAGGCGCATTTTGAGAATTTTGCGTAAAGTTTCTCCTTACGGAGGACTTCAAGTACTTCACGCAAGTGTCTCGCATGTTCAGTCTTACTTCTCGAGTAGACTAGAATATCATCTATGAACACGATCACAGATTTATCCAACATGGGTCGGCATACCCGGTTCATAAGATCCATAAACGCTGCTGGATCGTTCGTTAACCCAAAGGACATAACTAGGAACTCGTAATGTCCATATCGGGTTCTAAATGCGGTCTTCGCAATGTCTTCTCCTCGTACCCTGACTTGATGATACCCCGAACGCAAGTCAATCTTGGAGAACCAACTCGCCCCTTGTAATTGATCAAAGAGATCGTCAATTCTAGGTAAAGGGTAGCGGTTCTTCATGGTCAGTTTATTTAATTCTCTATAATCGATGCACATGCGCATCGACCCATCTTTCTTTTTAACAAATAAGACCGGCGCTCCCCAAGGTGACACACTCGGGCGTATAAAACCCTTATCTAGTAGGTCTTGTAATTGTGTCATTAACTCCCGCATCTCGGTGGGAGCCAATCTATAGGGAGCCTTCGCAACCGGTTTCGCACCCGGATTCAATTCGATGCGAAACTCTATTTCTCGTTCAGGAGGGAGTCCCGGCAATTCCTCCGGAAATACATCCGGAAATTCGTTCACGACTTCAACATTTTCAAGCTTCGGAAGGCTTTGTCGGGTGTCTACTACATAAGCTAGGTATGCTCTACTCCCGTTAAGTACGTATTTAACGGCTTGAACAAGAGTGCACAATTTTGTTTCCACGTTTCTCTCCCCTTGGATACTCAATTGTCTTCCACTTGGAGATTGGACACGCATTACTTTATTTTCACAATTAATCTCTACACGGTGTCGTGCCATCCAATCCATTCCTACGATCATTTTAAATTCCCCCAAAACCATAGGTATGAGGTCTATATTGAATTCTTCATCTTCTATAGTGAACTTGCAATTTCTACCAATCTCGTACAACACATAGTTCTTACTATCGGCTATTTCTACCTCTAAAGGCATCGGCATTCGTTCAATCTTAAATGAAGGATGTTGTGTGATTTCATTTGAAATAAAAGACATAGTGGCTCCGGTATCAAACAAAACATAAACCGGGATGGAGTTTAATAGAAAGATACCTGAAACCACATTCGGATGGGACTTAGCTTCTTCAGATGTGATTTGAAACATCCTCCCTTTTGCCTTAGAGCTTTCTTCATTCTTTCCTTCCTTCTTTGATCCTTGTTGGAGTTTAGGACACTTCGACTTAACATGCCCTTTCTGGAAACAGTTGAAACATGTCTTCGGGTTGCTAGGGCACTTGTAGGAGGTATGCCCTTCTTCACCGCATTTGTAGCACCCCTTCTTACCCAAAAGTCATTCCCCCGTATGTAGCTTCCCACAAGTCTTGCAAGGAGTAATACTACCCTTCGACTTATCTTTCCTTCCTTCCTTGATCTTGGAACCTCGCCTTTTTAGATGGACTTGTATTTGTCCCCTTTTCTAACGACCTCTTTTCACCACGTTCTTCTTGCCTCTTAATTTCAATTTCTCTATCACGTGCCAGATTGATAAGCTCGTCAACGGTTTCACACTTTGAGGGAGTGATAAACTCCCTAAATTCCGCCTTTAGTATACCATAAAAGCGGTTGATCTTCATTCTTTCTGTCTTCACAAAGTCTCCGCAAAACTTCATCTTATCCATGAACGTGTTTGATATTTCGTTTATCGTTTCGTTTTTCTGTCGGAGGCGTAAGAAATCCTCCTGAATCTTATCATTGGCTGACTAAGGACAGTGGTATTTCATAAAAGGTTCCTTGAATTCCTGCCTAGTCATCTCTTGCAACTTGTCCTCCCCAACTTCCTTACTATGTGCATCCCACCAATCTTTCGCCTGAAGAGTAAGTTGACCAGTAACAAACATCACCTGGTCTTCCTTATCACACCGACTTCGTATAAACACCGCTTCTATGTTTGAAACCCACCTTTGGCATGCGATCGGATCGATTTTACCATCATACGTTGTAGGATGGCATGCCATGAAATCTTTATATGTGCACCGTCGTTCTTTGCTTTTACCTTTAGATCCCTCAATCAATTCTTTCAATTCTTCGATCTTGCTAGTCATTAAGGCATCCACAACTCCCAACACCCGACTTTCTACTTCTTGAGCTAATCGTGGAAGATTAGCTTGCATAACCCCTTCCGCAACCTCTGTGACCTTACTATTAAGTGCTTCTTGACGAGCCGTATCATCATCATCATTAACGTTTCTCGCATCCGCCATCTACACAATGTCATGTCTACATTTAATACGAATCATAAACTTCCAATATATCACATTATTTAACCTTTGATTATTACATTTGCAATTATGTATTTCATGGTTTAATTTTCTAAATTCACCATTTCTTTCGTGTCATTCATTTAACACGATTTCATGGCCACAAACTAGGCTTTCGGGTAGTGCGTATAACAGAAATATTTAAAATGTGAAAATTGGGTGGACTGGGTTTGCACAACCCGTCGGCGACGGCTTATGACCCATCGGCGACGGGCTTCAGAACGTGGCGTCGGCCACTAGTCCCCGTAAGCAGGAGAACAAGGCGTCGGCAAACTTGGTGGCGTCGGCGACGGCTTACAGGCCGTCGGCGACGGGCCCTCCTTTGCTGAAACGCTGAAGAACCTTTTCGTAGTGTTATTTAATCATTTGCAGGTCCGTTCCAACTCTTTAACCTCTGGAACTTCCCGTTTAACCTCCTAATATTACTTCCTATATATCTAACTTAGTATTTTCATCATACACATGATAAATACATTTGCATTCATACTCGACTTAAACGTTACCTCATTGGCGATCTTGGAGTGAACACACCTTCGAACGAGCCGTCAGTTTGAGTTTAAACACTACTTCTTATGCTTGAATCTCTCAAACCTTGGCTCTGATACCAACTTGTAAGGCCCGCTTTTGGTTTCTAATAAAAATGACGTCCAAACGACACTAGAAAGATGAACCTTTAAAAACGTCCAAACTTTTTAAGATTTAAAGGTAAAATACTAACAATATAAATCCGAAAAAGACAAAATTTAGGCATGACCCGTCCATAAGACGAGTGTATCCCTGTTTTAACCAACATCAACACCATAGCGTTTACAATCCGTTCGACTAGATACGACTAAGACCATAACATTAAGTTTTTCAAAAGCATAACTACTAACAAGGTTATTCAAAACAAAAACTTTGACCCGAAATATTAATTCAAAATAGCGGAAGCGCTTGATGGTCATAGCGTGTGCGTGCGTTCACTCCAACTTGCCAAGTCGCCTAAGCTGAGGATTTCCCTACATTCAACACAAACAAATAAGTTAGCATTTCGTCACTAACCGAATCATTAACCGATTTGATTCGCCTCAATCACGGCCTTACATCATTTAATTACATAACTATCCGTTAGGCAGTTCTTTACATGCTCGCCTCAACGTAGAGACGAACGCACTTTTCTTAACTTACCCGTTAACAACAGATATCATTATTTCTAATCATAACTTCCATTCGATTCGTTCGTGATGAACGAATGTATTCTTTTCTACACTTACATTTCAATCCGAGAACAACGGATAGCGTAGACTTTCTTTCGACATGTACTTAAATTTCCATACCCGGTTCATATAGGAAGAACCGAATATGACGCTTTCTCCTTTATAACTTATTCATTTCTCCTAACCCGTTTGTGACGGGTCTTACTTTACTTTCAAACAACTATAGCTTCAAAATTTAGAATTTTGTCATAACAACACAAGCAATCGGGATTAACATACATATGACAACACAATAGAAACTTAGTGTACACGAACGTACCTCGGTCTTGTGAGCTTTTCGACTTCCTAGTGTTGGAACCTTCTTCCTTCACGCCTACATTAAACGCATTCATCCTTTTAGTCCAACACTTTCATCCCATCATTTACAAGTGACAACATTGTCACAAATTTTTAGAATTTACACATTTATTCTCTTAAGCATTTCATCAAACACTTAGTGTGCGTCACTTTAATAAAGCATAAAGTACAAGTATTTCAAGCATAGTTCTTCTACTTCTTGTCATTGTTCATCAAAATTTAACCAATTCACATAATTTTTCATTTCTCCTACAATCTAACTATCAAAATTACATCTCATAATAGTTCTTAATTCAACATTACATCTATTGTTACAACTACACATTAATCGTTCATCATCATACTATCATGCAAGTGGGTTTTCTAGCATTAATCACCGAGATGGAAAATCTCTAACATAACTCTTGTTCTATAGTGTTAATATATCCTACAAACATACAATTTTTCATAAAACTTCAAGATTGGTTAAAACCCACTTTCTTCACCATCATCAAATCACAAAATTCGACTTACCATTTGTTAAGAACGCTGAGATGATCAAGAATTAAGGTTCATGCATTAATTTGGCTTTGAAATTCCCTTCCAATTGATTGATTTTAGATGAAATGGAATTTCTCCCTTTTCTTCTCCTGCTTGATCGATCCCACGCACACCAGCGGGTGTGTTTGTGGGTTTTTCTTGTTTTAATACTTTAACATTGTCATTTTTCATAATTGGTCCTTCAAGTATATGTGTAAATTTTATCTAGGCATTTTCTATTCTTAGCTAACATCCTAACATAATTTCATACATAAGTACAATTATACTTTTTGGGGTGTTACAAGTCTACCCCCCTTAGAAGAGGTTTCGTCCTCGAAACCTGGGCACATAATAAATTTAAACATATACATACCAAAAAGAAATGGATATGCTAACAAAGATTAACATACTAATGGTTATAATCAAGCAAGGGATTGTTGTGTTTTTGCCCAAAGGCTACAATAATACATAAACATTAATCTAAATGCTTGAAAGATTAACAAAATTATGGAAAAGATTAGAAAACCAAACCATAAACAAGCACTAGATTAAGAATCCGGATAGTAATCTAGCTAAATGGGACAATGTGGCTTGAATCCGGGTGAAAGCTAACGCCTCCGGAGCCTGAAAATCGCCTGAATTGCTCTCCAAAATTCCACAGTTTCGAGCAGAATGTTTCTGCATGTTTTTTATATCTTTTCGATCTCGCACGGTCGTGCACTTTATTGGCACGGCCGTTCACTTTTTGCATTATTGGAGTTACTGTGCACCATACCGCATGACGTCTGCAGATCTTGTCCGGTCCTCCGATCGGCACGGGCGTGCCATGGGTTGCACGGGAGTGCATCACCGAGATGGGTTTGGCACGACCAACTGCCCTGGTAGTGCATATCCAGGCTGGGGCTGGTCATCGCATCCGCACGGGGGTGTCACCAGTCGCACGGGGGTGCGTTCCCGGGATTTCGTTGCATTCTTGATCGCACTAGGTGTGCAATACCGAGCTGAGCCTTGTTGTCGCATTCGCACGGGGGTGCCACCAGTCGCACGGGGGTGTGTTCCCGGGATTTCGTTGCATTCCTGATCGCACTAGGTGTGCAATGCCGAGCTAAGCCTTGTTGTCGCATCCGCACGGGGGTGCCACTAGTCGCACGGGGGTGCTTTCCTGGGATTTCGTTGCATTCCTGATCGCACTGGGTGTGCAACGCCGAGCTGAGCCTTGTTGTCGCATCCGCACGGGAGTGCCACCAGTCGCACGGGGGTGCAACTTGCCCAGGTCAGAATTTTCCACAGAATGTTTGCAGTTCATTCGTTTCGCCCGGAAAATCCTCGTTTTCACTATCATCTTGTCTGGTATGCTGTTTTAGGCCTGTAAACAAAATTATACCAGATTAAATATCTGAATAACGGTTTTACGGACGAAAACGCATAAAATGGGGATAAAATGGGGGACTAAAATATGTATAAATTGGTGAATATCAGTAACTCAAGCTTGTAAGCCATTTTACCGATCCTCTCCAGGATTCTAAATGGTCCAACATAACGTGGATTGAGCTTGCCACGCTTCCCGAAGCGTACAACACCCTTCCACGGTGAAACTTTCAACATAACACGATCGCCTACTGCAAACTCGAACGGTTTCCTACGCTTTTCAGCGTAGCTTTTCTGACGATCACGCGCTGCTGCCATGCGGTTTCTAATCTGAACAATCTTTTCTGAACTTTCAAGAACAAGCTCAGGACCCGTGATCTGGCTGTCACCCACCTCAGCCCAATAGAGAGGAGAACGGCACTTTCGCCCATACAGTGCCTCGAATGGAGCTGCCTAAATACTAGTGTGGTAGCTGTTGTTGTAGGAGAACTCTATCAATGGCAAATGTTTCTCCCACCCTTTCCCGAAATCAATCACACATGCATGCAGCATGTCTTCAAGTGTCTGAATAGTATGCTCACTCTGACCATCCGTTTGTGGGTGATAAGCAGTACTCACATCGAGACGTGAACCGAATGATTTATACATCGACTGCCATAAATCGGAAATGAAACGCGAATCTCGATCTGAGATGATAGAAGTTGGCACCCAGTGCCTAGAAACTACTTCCTTAAGGCAAACTGATGCAAGCTGTGAGAACTTATCTGTTTCCTTGATTGCCAGAAAATGCGCTGACTTCGTGAGACAAGGGGTGAGCAAAAGGAAAAACCCGACCCGAGAACCGATCAAACATAAAATATAGAACCGATTCACTGCCCTAAATATAGGGTCGGTTCCGGTCCATAGGTCCAAGTCAGGTTTCACCATGAAAAGAACCGAGAACCGACCCGACCCTATTTTATAAGAAAAATTGGAACCGATCTAAGTACCTAGGTACTTGGGTTCGGGTCGGGTTAGGTATATTTTCGGTTCGGTTCTCGGTTATTTTCGGTCCGGACCTAAACTTGCTCACCCCTACGTGAGACGATCGACGATTACCCAAATAGTATCGTTTCCAGCCTGAGTTCTCGGTAAACCTGTGACGAAATCCATAGCAATCTGCTCCCAAGTCCACGTGGGTATCTCTGGTTGCTAAAGTATGCCTGCGGGTTTCTGATACTCCACCTTAACTTTAGCACAAGTCAAACACTTACTCACATATGTAGCTATGTGAGCCTTCATCTTTGGCCACCAATACATTACCCTGAGATCCTGATACATCTTGTTTGAGCCCTGGTGAACAGAATATCGAGACTTGTGTGCTTCGTCCATCACAAGTTCTCTAAGATTACCATACAACGAAACCTATACCCGCTCCATAAAGTAATGAATTCCGTCAGATCTTTCCACAAGTCGCTTTTCCATGCCCCGCAAGTATTCACGCTTGATGTTCTCTTCTTTCAATGCCTCGATCTGAGCGGAACAAATCTGAGCAGGTAAACCAGAGTGAATAGTAAGCTGCAGAGCGCGAACACGCTTAGGCTTCGCCTCCTTACGGCTAAGTGCATCACCTACAACATTAGCTTTCCCCGAATGATACTTGATGGCACACTCATAATCGTTCAAAAGCTCTATCCAACGACGTTGCCGCATATTCAACTCCTTCTGGTCAAAGATATGCTGGAGACTCATGTGATCGGTATGAATAGTGCATTTGGTACCGTACAGATAATGCCTCCAAATCTTCGACGCGAAAACCACAGCCCCTAACTCCAAGTCATGAGTCGTATAATTCTTCTCGTGTACCTTCAACTGTCGAGAAGCATATGCTATCACCTTGTCGCGTTGCATCAACACGCAACCGAGACCCTGAATGGAAGCATCACAATAAACCACGAAATCCTCGGTACCCTCAGGTAGAGACAAGATCGGTGCGCTGCATAGTTTCTGCTTCAAGAGCTGGAAAGCATCCTCATAGCAGACTCGTACCTGATGATAACCCGACCTTAAGTCGATCTTAGAATAAAAACTTGACCCTTGCAACTGGTCAAACAGATCGTCGATACGTGGCAAAGGATAACGGTTCTTGACTGTCACCTTGTTGAGCTCTCGATAATCTATATAGATCCGAAAGGACCCGTCCTTCTTCTTCACAAACAGTACTGGGGCTCCCCAAGGTGAAGAGCTAGGTCTGATAAAACCCCTATCCAATAGCTCTTGGAGTTGGTTTGACAACTCCTGTAACTCCCCTGGCACAAGACGATAAGGAGCACGAGCAATCGGGGCTGCTCCTGGTGCGAGGTCAATCTGAAATTCCACCGGACGATGTGGAGGTAAACCAGGGAGTTCTACAGGAAATACATCGGGAAACTCACGAACAACTGGAAGATCCTCAATCCTCCTTTAGACAGACTGCGAGTCAGTAACAAGAGCTAAAATAGCAGGGTAGCCCTTACGCAGACACTTCTGAGCCTTCATCGCCGAGATAATACTAGCCATAGCACCACTACAATGACCCTGAACCGATAAAGATTCTCCGCTCGGGAGAGGAATGCGCACGATTTTCTCCTTGCAGAGAATTTCCGCCTGGTGCTTGGACAACCAGTCCATACCAATAACCACATCGAAACTTCCAAGAGTAACAGGGAGTAGGTCAATGTCAAACACTTGACCCACGAGATCGAGTTTGCACCCAATGAGAACATGTGAAGCTTTGATTGTTTTACCATCAGGTAGTTCTACTACGTGTTTGTGTGCAAGAGGTGTAGGACTCAAATCTAACTGACGACTAAACTCCAAAGATACATAACTCCAATCGGCGCCAGAGTCGAATAAAACAGAAGCAATTAAATCATTTATCGAAAACATACCAATCACTACATTGCCATCATTCCTGGCCTCCCCAGCTACAATAGTAAACATTCGCCCACGCTCACCGTTTCCCCGATTATTCCCATTGTTGTTCCTAGTGTTATTATTACCCATGTTCTGATTCAACTGAGGGCACTCCCGCTTGAAATGGCCCTCGTCACCATACTGAAAACAACCCTTACGGTTACCCTGATTTTGCTGAGGCTGCTGTCTATCCTGCTGTTGCTGTGGGGGCTGCTGTTGTTGCTGCTGTCTCGGGTGTGGTGCCCTGCAATCCTTGGCCACATGACCCACTTTGTTGCACCTATGATAAACTCGGGTACACGGCCCACGATGATGATAGTTGCACTTGCTACACTTTGGATGCTTCCCCACGTAAGTACTCTGACTCGAACTGTGGCTCTGGTTTTGATTAACAGAAGACGAATGGCTGAAATTGCGATTGTTGCCTGTGTCTGGTTTCTTCTGTGACTTCACTGAATTGGACGTCTTGTCCACATCATTCCACTTACGCTTGCTGTCAGTAGTGGGAGCAGTTGCTGTAGCTGTAGTAGTAGAAACATGTGGCGGCAAATTTCCACGTTCGACCTCTTGGTCAGTGATCTTGTGTGCCAAACGGATGATCTGAGCTAAGTTGTTGAGATTTGCAGCGGTGACATAACCCTTTACGGCTGATGCTAGGCCCTTGAGATACAACTCGATTCGTCGAGGTGGAGGTCGAGATAGGTTAGGGCACAAAATTGCTAGTACATGAGATCGTTTCGTGTAAGCCTCGATCTCGGACCCCTCCATCTTCAGGTTGTAGTACTCGTTCTCAAGCTTTTGTATCTCATCACGAGGGCAGTACTCCTCACGCATCAACTCCTTGAAATCATCCCAAGTAGTGGCGTTTGCCATCTCAATGCCCAACATCTGAACCCGGGAATTCCACCAAGTCAAGGCACCATCCTCGAGAGTGCCTGAAGCATACTTCACCCGGTCCCCCACGGAAAAGTTACACATAGCAAATACATATTCGGCCTTCTCAAACCAACGCAAGAGTCCTACAACTCCTTCAGTCCCATTGAAGGTCTGTGGCTTACAATCCATGAAGGTCTTAAACGTGTAGGCGGGTGGATTGTTTTGATTCGCAAGTTGACCTAAAACGAGGGAATGTACAACACACAAGTAAGATTCGAGTATATGACACAAGGATAGAAAGTAATTGGCACATATTGTACCAGCCTGGTAAGCCGCTAGGGCTTCAGCCACACGAGTGTTGATCAAGTTGGTTAATTCGACCTGAGTCATAGCAATGTGGCCACGTCCACCACCGCGGCCTCCTCCACGTCCACTCATGATTCTATACAAGAGAAAGGAAGGATTTAAGATGCAAGTTCAAGTAGAAGTCAAGCGTTACTATGACCCCCATAAACTACCGAGTTCTAACATAACGCCAACTAAAAGAGCGGAACCCCTTTTGCACTCGTTGAGTTTCACCGGGACTCACGTGCACCCCACATTATTATTATGTGTGCACCCATAATAATAATCCAATTTGCATGTTTATCTCAGTTCCTCTCAATTCGTGTTAAAAGGTTCCCCGAATTCTAGCAATAAGACATACGACACCACAACATAGATCATGAAAGTTCAAGAAGAGTCACACTCTTAAAACACGTAACATGGGTTGGTAACCTAGAAGTTCATATTGCAGTGCCAAGTGTGCATTCACGTGTAATGTCATACATAAGTGTACGCTAGATATACTATGCAATACTAAACGAGAAACGAACCTTGCAGTCTGGAGCTGAGTGTTATGGTCGATTTCGAAACTGTTCGGTTTTAGTCTTGTTTTATGAAAACGTTTTAAAACCAAGTTCACTATAACCAGTGGCTCTGATACCAAACTGTCACACCCCAAAATACCACCTAGGGAATGTCCGTGCTAGGTGTGTGACGTACCAATAACGAGCCACTAATTACATTGAACTCATACAAGTTTATAAATAAAATCCCCAATTATTAATGAAAATACCATCAACAAGTTTAAATGAAAACCAACATGTTCAGCGGAAGCAATTAGAAAACCAAAGTTAAACAGTTTCAAAACCAATGTATAGTATCAAGAAATCAATCCCATAAATCCATCCAGTCGACCCATGACCACTCCAGCTACTCCAGACAGCAAGTTCCCATATCCATGATATCTAACGACCTGCGAGCATGCAACAAGTGTATCAGACAAGGCTGGTGAGTTCATAGTTTTACAAAAACGTTAGTTACCAAGTGTTTAGTTTAGTTCATTGCATCTAATGTAGATAATAACCCGAGTACCGTACAAGATGGCTACCAGATTGTTTTGCCCGTCCCCATTGCCCCCTATCTAAGAAATGGTCATGATTTAAGGTCATTAGTTCACGCACGTCCTCGCAGGTACGGTGTGAGGTTGCCAAGCCTAATAGCGCTATCAACTAACACCCCGTTACCTCCCCGGTAACTATTCGGTATGAGATGGGACTTAAAATGATAGGAAAGGTGTATTATCTAACATTCACGTTTTAACCAAGAGTTGTATTCCTCTCAGGAATACCTAGTTATTTACCCAGAAAACCCATCGCTCTCAGGGATACCCAAAGACTGTCCCAACCACCGGGATGCATGCTCAAAGATGAACTCACCTTTGGTTTGCTCGGTAAGATTAAAGCACGTATTCCAAGTTGGTCAATTTGTCTCTATTGTAATTATCAGTAATAATCAGTTTTAAGTTTACTTATACGTTGTTCACATTTACACACGTAGTATACATTCAACAACAGACATGATATATCACTTAATCACTCAGTGCACATAGCGGTTCATAACACAGATTCAGGTTCTCAATCATCAACTCAGCAGGTCATAACATTCATCGCATATCACATTGACAATTATTGTTTGGGGTCACGTACTAACATATCAATCACACATCTTTTGTTCATATAATCGAATCAACAATGCACAATTAATCAACATATTTATGAACACATAAGCAATCAATCCTATTATGCATCCTACATAACAACACCCTCAATACCCCCCTCCATATAGGATCGGCCCATATTTAGAAAAGGGGTTGGCCCGAGTTAGTTTACAAGCAGTTAAATCAAGTAGAACCAAGCCCGACTGAAACACTCTAAGATATGCGGCCCAACTACTATACAAAGCCCATAGATAATTTATGTATCTTATTGTCATATCACGGCCCAATTAAATCAAGTTTCGCTGGCCCTTATGATTAGTTACAGCCCATCAATTAACAATTCATCACAACAATGCTTGGTTTGGATTAATCAGCAAAGGATATTCAAGACAACCAGGTTATTCCTCATGTGACCACATATTAACAATATTAGCAAAGCTCAAAACCACCCTAATATGTATACTGTTATATCACTTTCCTACCTAACACACCTTAAGCCACACCACCAAGTATCATCAAACCTATTCGATAATTTCTACTATACACACAACCTCATAGATCAAGACTCAACACATAATTGTCTTGTGCAATACTTATGTTTCTTGGGTGCGGCCCACTTTTATCCAGCCCAAGAATTATAATTCAATTATATGACCATATTCCGCAATTAACCCATTCCCTGACCAACCCGATGACTAGTATCCTCCCAGATCACATTCACATAACCACACATAATTTCCATGCATACGTAGTTCACAGGCTATGTTTTCATGTAGGGATCTAATTCTTGATGATCGATGTTAACAAGCTTTTATATAACAAATCTAAGTCAAATTATGATACAACATATGCAATCCCCAGATTTATTCACAATTGTATTTTGCTAGCACATAAGATCATATTTCATAATATTACTCTAATACATGTTGCAATCATTCATAATTCATGAATTTGGGTAGCATATACACACAACATAAGACACGTAAAATAATACTTTCGTATCGATCAATTGCAAATATGGGAGATGGCTTCGATGGGGAGAAGGGTCGTATGCCGTCGCGATTTAGGTGAGGGGTGGGTGTTATTTAGATTTTGCAACTAATCAAAGCATATCACTAGGTTTACGTATATAATGAGGGAAGGGAGGTTGGGCCGGATTGTTTAGGGGTATTGGGTTTGGCCAAGAGGTTGCAAGCACAAAGAATGGTCCAAGGGTATTGAGCCGGGTTAGATCGTTTGTAAAATGACAACCCAATAGTATATGTGGTGGGTGCGGCCCACCTGCTTAAGTGTGTAACAACACATAGATTATGTACGTTTAGTTTAAGCGCGATAGAATTACATCAGTAGAACACATAACGAGAATTCAAGATCACAAGATTACAGGCCACTAACCTTAGACGTTCAGGTTGTCACATCATCCCCAACTTGAAGGAAATTTCGTCCCGAAAATTGACAAGTAAGCACAAGGGAGTGAAGTGATAAATCAAGATTGCTGCGGATATTCCTCAGATACCACAATTTTAACATTAGCGGTATGATTTATATATATTAATTTGATTAATTTAATCATATCAATTAATTATACCCGCGTTTAAATGATGGATGATCCTACGGCTGGGGTAATCGCGTACAACATGTAGGATTAGGGCTATTGTACAATAACCGGCCTCTATATAATATAATATAATTTTCAAAAGGTGTGTTGGTTAATGTATGGTACATATAATAATTAATCAAAGGGGTATGTATGTGTAGTTTTTTAAAAGTTGTGACTTTTCATTTTAGAGAGCCAACCATTGTACATATAATAATGAAGCAAAGGGGTATGTATGTGTAGTGTTTTAAAAGTCGCGACTTCTCATTCTTGAGAGGCAACCCAAGTTGCTTTTTGTAGGGTTATATAATATTAGCCAATAATTACTGATATAAAAACCATATGTAACATTTGATAATCCATTAGCAGTACACTTGATAACAGGTTGTTGGTAATTCGTTGCTAATTTATCTATCGGAAATTACTACTTTTGGATGACCTTACAAAAGTTGTCGGTGATCCGTCAGTAAAGTAGAATGTAGAGTGGTCCCCTAGTAATATCACACGACCATATTTTCGTTGGTGATATTCTTTTATTTTGTAGCTAGGAAACCTAACTGAATCAGTTAAACTTTTTATTTATGTCAAAGTCAGTTTTTAATCTACCACATAGTCTAGAAAAGTTTTATGTATTTTTTTTCTTTCCAATTTCATATTTTGGAACTATATTTATTAATGGGTGATTCATAGTTTGATACTATCATGCTTTAATAGTTTGGGTTGATTAAGGGGGTTTAGCTAAGCTTTTTGAAATAATTTATTGACTTTTTGGCTTTTTAAAAAGTTATAAGTTCCAAAATAATGTTTGACAATGAGGGTGTATGTGAGGAGAAAAAGTCATTAAGTCAAAAAGTCACTCCATACTGACTTTTCCAAAAAGGCAATAAGTCAATAACTTGTTTCAAAAAGTTTAACCAAACGTAACTTGTTTGTGGATGTATATCGTATATATTATTAAAGTTGTTAATTAACTAGAGACAAAATATACAATGCATCAAGTAACAGTTTAAAGGGTCTGTTTGTTACGAAGTAATGAAATGAAACGAGAGAATAGAATAGACAAAAAATGGAATGGACAACGGGATAAAATGGATCATTCCATTCCATTATGATTTTTGGTTACCGATATATGAATTGAATGGATCATTACATTATACAGTTTTGTAGGTAAAAAAGATGAGTTATGAAATACAATTTAATAAAAACCGCAAAAATATAGATGTCATAATAATATAATATAACATAATAATAGCATAAAAATTTAATAATAAAATATATCATATACTAATAATAAAAATGTATTAATAGCATAATAATAATAATAATAATAATAATAATAATAATAATAATAATAATAATAAGATGTCTTTACAGGAATGAAAAAAAACACCCCCTTATTAAAGAATGGAAATTCTTATATTTATATTTGAAAAGAATTCACTACAAGAAACAGGTACATTTAGCGGCGCCACTTGTCGTCGCTAAAAGTCTTTTTGTCGCCGCTATTGGTATTAGCGGCTACATGTCGCTGCTAAAGAGTCGCAGGTATAGATCGGCTTCTATTGCCCTTTTTGTCGCCGCTAATGATACTGTCGTCCCTTTGGCCGGAGCTTCGCCTGAAACTTTACCGGAGATAGCTTAATAAACTTTCAAACCAACAAAAGGCCATTAATATGTTAGCAAACATGTTTGAACTCCAAAACTGAAGCAAAACACTACTTTTTTCTCATTAAAATCAGATTTACATAATTTGATTTCTATAATAAACACTACATGATTTACAAGAGGTAAAAAGGAGATAGTGGCCGGAGACGGAGCTTGATGGTGGTGGTGTTGCAGCTTGACAGTGGTGGTGAAGTGACATAGCTGATGGCGGTGGTCCGGTGGTGGTGGTGGAGCTTCACGATGGCGGTCTTGTGGTAGTGGTGGAGCTTGACGGTGGCAGTCCGGTGGTAGTGGTGGAGCTTGACGGTTGCAGTCCAGTGGTGGTGGTGGAGCTTGATAGTGGTGGTGGTTTGGTGGCCCCATCTTCATGGTGGTTGTGGTTGAGCTTGTTGGTGTGTGATTGAAGATTAGAGAAGATGAAGCATGTGATGAAGAAGATAGGTTTAAATGAAGAGTGTTTTTTTGTTGAGTCAGGAAAGAACCCATGCCACTGGATCATCCTCTCATCAAGGGCCAAGATCAATGCCTTTTCAACATCAAACGGATCGAGTATTAGCGACGACCCTAATAGCGACGACATGAAGCAATAGGGGTGACTTCATTTCTTGTCGCCGCTATTGCTCTAGGTCGTCGCTAATAGTGTCGTCGCTAATAGTAGGTATTTCTTGTAGTGATTACATATGATGGAATGATCTATTCCTTAACCACATCACAACCAAACATGTTTATTTTTATTTCATTAGAATAATCTATTTCATTCTATCATCCATTCCTTCATACCAAATACTATATTAGTCTTTGACGTCTAACTGGGGGCTACTTTTCTATTTGTTGATTAGTTTTCCAAATAACTTTTCAAAGATAATTATTTCACATTGTGATCGTTAATACATGTCATGGTTTTACTTGTTTGATACTATTAAAACCAATCTGAACCGCTCATCACCAGATATAGGAAACCCAACTGATTGATATATACAAGTTAGACCAAGACTTTAAGTTGAGATATCCAATTTGAGGACGTTTGCTTCGAAGCTTAAGTTTATTATATATAAAGCTTTATAGGTGTATATATATTGATACATCACATAAAAAATAGCATCACAAATTGAAAGAGCATGATGGGATATGATAATTGTAAAAAAAATTATCAACTTGTTTTCTTTTTTGTTTTGTCACTTATGTTGGCATGGTTAAAAACTGCAACTTCCACTCCCCTTCGCCATCAATTGTTAGCAGCTACGGGAGGAGAAGGATATGGTAATTATAAGTGTTCTGATAAGGAGAGAGATGCTCTTCTTCATTTCAAAGCATACATTCATAAAGATCCCCGTGGCATTCTCTCTACATGGGCAAATGATGAAGAAGAAACCAATGATTGTTGTAAATGGAGAGGGGTCACGTGCAATAACCAAACAGGTCATGTCACAAAGCTTTACTTGCGCTCCGGTCTTGAAGGTAAGATTAGCCCTTCCTTGCTTAACTTAAGTTACCTGAATGACCTGGACCTTTCTGGAAATTCTTTTAATGGAACCATTCCCATGTTCATCGGTTCCATGACTCAGCTAAGGTATCTTGACCTTGGGTGGAATAATTTTACTGGAACAATTCCTCCAGAACTTGGAAACCTCACAAACTTGCATGGGCTTTCACTTGAATTCCTAAGTGGTTGTGCCGTTAAAAACTTAGATTGGTTGCTCATATGTCTCGGTTGGAGTATCTTCACATGTCACGTATTACTTTGAGCAAAGCAGATAACTGGGTGAACGTGATTCTAAGCCTTAAAAAATTGTCATCTTTACGTTTTGGGGGATGCGGCCTTTCACATGTCGTGCATCCATATTCTTTTTCCCTTGTCAATTCTTCTTCATCTATTGTTAACCTTTATCTCGAAGTAAACAATCTCAACTCATCCATGTATGATTGGTTGCTCCCACTAACTAGCAATCGACTTGAAGTACTTTCTATCTATAGCAACAAATTAGATTGGATTTCCAAATACCTTGGAAATCTATGTAGTTTGACGTCTTTATTTATTAGTAGAAACTCACTGTCTGTCAAATTTCCTGATTTCTTGAAAAACTTGACGGGATGCACTTCTGTTACGTTAGAAGAGTTGGTAGCTTCACGTAACCAATTCACAGGGCCATTGTCTGATGATATCCAAAATTTTCCATCCCTTCAATATTTGAGTTTTTCCAACAATAAGTTAAATGGAACTATAAGCGAGAAAGTATGGGAACTACCCAATCTTCGTTTTCTTTTCCTCTTTTCCAATTCTCTGAAAGGTGGAATCTTTGAAAACATTGGAAAATCAAATATTATGAGTGTAGATCTTTCAAACAACTCACTCGAAGGAGTAATTTCCAAAGCCCACATGTCAAACATGTCCAGTGTTGAGATGATAGACTTGAGTTCCAACAACTTTTATGGTCCTATACCAAATGTTCCATCCACCGTGAGATGGTTAGACCTTTCCAAAAATCAATTTTATGGAAGAATCTCCTTTTTGTGCCAAATTGTCGATAGTCCTTTACTTTTTCTTGATCTATCAAACAATTCATTGACTGGACAAATCCCAAATTGCTTGTGGCATTTCAGAAAACTAAGAGTTCTTAATCTTGGATACAACAAGCTGTTCAAGCTTCCTACTTCCATTGGATCTTTAATCAATCTTGAGGCGTTGTATATAAACAATAACAAGTTCTCTGGAGAATTGCCTTTGTCATTGCAGAATTGCACCAACTTACTTTTCTTGCATTTGGGGGCCAATAGGTTTTATGGTAATCTGCCTTTTTGGATTGGGGATAAGTTATCATCGTTATATGCTCTTAGCCTAACATCAAACAACTTCTCTGGAGCCGTCCCTTTACAATTATGTCAATTAGTAAAGCTACAAATTCTGGACTTGTCCATTAACAACCTCTATGGAAGTATCCCTGCTTGTCTTAGTAATATCACTGCCATGGTTCAAGAAGAATTTTCAGCTCACCAAATTGTAAGTTATTCTTCTTCCCAAAGGTTTGACTTTAGCGAAGAGATTGTTGATCGTATGATGCTCCATTGGCAAGGAAATGTAAGGGAATTTAGTAGCAATCTAGGATTAGTGAAGATTATCAATTTATCTAGAAACAATCTAACAGGAAAGATCCCAGATGAACTAACTGATCTCCATAAACTAATTGCACTGGATCTGTCAATGAACACTCTCAATGGAGAGATTCCATCAAAAATTGGTCTGATGAAAGAACTTCAAATTTTAGATCTATCTAGAAACAATCTTTCAGGAGGATTGCCGACAGAAATGTCTGAGATGACTTTATTAAATTATTTGGATGTGTCGTATAATAACTTGTCAGGGAGAATTCCATCTAGCTCTCAACTCCAATCCTTTGAGCCTTCAAGGTACACCGGAAATGATGGACTATGTGGACCTCCACTAAGCAAATATTGCCATGGAGATGAAGAGTTAGATGTCCCACCCCTTGTTGATCAAACTGAGGTAGAAGGTGAAGGCACGGATGAATTTGAGAGATGGTTTTGTATTGGTGGGGCAACTGGCTTTGCTATCGGATTTTGGACGGTGTGTAGTGGGTTACTTCTCAACCACCGCTTGAGGCATGCTTTCTTTAACTACATAAATAGGTTGGAAATTTGGGTTTATGTAAAGGGATCACACATCTATCGTTGTATTTTAGATAATCCACTTCTGTCCTCATGGAAATCATAGTACTAACGTGGACATTAAAAATGTCGTTTCTCTGCTTTGTTATGATAATAAATTCAAACTTCAAATGTTTGTGCTTACCTATCATAATTTCGTAGTTATTAATTTATCACCACTTTAATAGTTCACATATAGTTTTTGGTTTATATTTATCATAATTATTTTAGAGTAAATTACAAGTTTTGTCCTTTATGTTTGTACCAAATTGCAGGCGGTGTCCTTTGCCTTTAAATTTAACGAGTTTTGTCCTTAACGTTTCAAAATCCTGTACGTTATGTCCTTTAGCCCTAACTTAGTTAGATTGTTTGGTTAAATATTGTCATGTGTCTTGCATGAGGGCATTCTTGTCATTTCATTTTCACAGGGGCTATTTTGTAAAGAATTATTATTCAGGGACTATTTATACAAAACTGAAAACTAAAAAAAAATAATAAACTCTCTCTCTCCTCTCTCTCTCCCCTGAACGAAAATCAACTGATCCAAACATCAAGAACCATTGCATAGAGAACCAGAAATTTTCTAAAACACAAAAGAAAAAGAATGAATGTATGTAATGAAAAAAGAAAAAGGTTTAGCTAATGTGATGAAACTTGAGGATGCCATGGATAGATAAATTTTAGCTTCAGTTTTTGAGAAAGAAACGGTGGGTAGCTTCAGTTAGAGTAGAAAGAGAACTACAGGATTCGTGGTGTGTTGTTTAACGTTGGCATTGAGTCCACTCACCGCCGGTGAAATCAAATGATGGTGTTACGGTGAGAGAGAGACAGAGATCCCAAAATCCGGCACCGTTTCCTCCGCCGTACTCTTCTTTATCAACCTTTTCCATTTCGTTTTCGAATCTGACTCGTTGAACACCGGCGTTTTGTTGCTTGATTTGCCCATTGGTATTACACGGCGACAGAGGAACTGAACCCTTTGTGGTTTGATCGAGTTTAAGAATGTGAATGAAAGTGTTTGTTCTATAGATTTCGATTTAGATATGGAATTGGATTAAATTTAGAGTGAGAGAGAGTTCGATTTTAGCAGAGAGAGATGTTTTGTCTGCATAAGAGCATTCCCATCCAGTCCATCATATCTAGTGTGTAGAGTTTTTATAATATAAAGAGTATAAAAAGTGGTTGTGTGTGGAGTAGAGATAAAATGTTACTGTTCATCTGTATATTTGGAGGGACACTGTTCACCCACTATAATTTTTTAATATATATTGAAAGTGGTTGTGAGTGAAAGAGAGAAAAATGTAATATGTATTGAAAAGGAGAGAGAAAAAGTATTTGTTTTTAGTGGAAATATATTGATATATGAGTTGTTTTTTAGTGGAATGTATGTATATTTTTAGTGGATTGGATGTAAATGCTCTAAAGAAGATAAGATGAGAGAAGGGGTGACGGCTGCAACTTTAAGATTTTAGGGTTTGGTAATGTGATAACAAATAAATAAACTATTATTAAATGACAAGAATGCCCTCATTTGCAAGACACGTGACAATATTTAACCAAAAAATCTAACTAAGTTAGGGCTAAAAGACATAACACGCAGCATTTTGAAACGTTAAGGACAAAACTCGTCAAATTTAAAGACAAAGGAAACCGCCTGCAATTTGATACAAACATAAAGGACAAAAATTGTAATTTACTCATTTTTTTACGTTTTTTTCCTTTTATTTCTACTCTTCTTTTATATTTATACTAGTATTAAGCCCCTGCGTTACAGCGGTTGTCATAAAAATAAAACTGTGTCAAGTAGTACCAATGCTATACCACTGTCAGCGACCACCAACATCGGAAAAGATGGTAAAAACAAAATAAATAAACACGGAAAAAATAATGCCAAGCGAAAAGCAAACATAAAATGTTTGAATCACGCATGCTCGTTGCAAAGAAATTAAACCGAAACGTAAAACATAGAAAAAATAACTAATGGTCAATCCAGGACCGACGCACTTATCAAATGGAAAAAAATAGATGTGTTGCGAGGGCCAGTGACTGAAACGGGAAAAATATACAAAAAAATGTTGAGCCCTACATGCATGTTGCGGTGCGTTAACTCACAAAATTTAGAACGGAACGAAAAACTTGGGAAAGATGAAAAGTACGATGGACCAAAATTGAAAATAAAATAGAGCTGAGGGTTAAATTGCAAAAGATGAAAACTTTGGGTTAAATGTAAAAAACAAAGGGTCTAAATTGCAAAAAAGAAAAGATTTTGGTTAAAAATGAAAAAAAGAAAGAACCCTATACATATACATAATGTATAACACCATAAATTACAAAAAAGTTAAAAACTTTATTTTTGTAAAACTTGAACAAACTATTATATATTATATATTAATATTAATTGAGTAAACTCTAGTTAATGGTTAAATACTTATTTATTATCTGCAAAATACATATATGGTTTCAATTTATTTATTATTATTCTTTGATTAATTTAATATTTGTGAAATAATTCTTTTAATATTAGTTCAAGAGATATTAATATTAATAATTTATTAGATGTTAGATTTAGATATTAATAATATTATTAAAAGATTGAAAGAGAAAATGTCACGTGACATTAATTAAAGTTATTTATTAATCTTAGATAAAGATAAGTGATATCTATATATTAATTATTAATATTAAAAAAATATATTAAACAAATATAAATAAAATTTATGTGGTTGAAACAAAGAATGCCACGTGACATTATTTGGAGTCTTTTATTATTGGTTAGATTTTTGTTGCTCAAATAGTATTTAACTTTTTATTTTAATATAATTTTCAATTAGGAAAGTGTACCATATCTACCGATAGGAAAACTTTTAGGAACACCAAGATTTGAAGATGTTGAGTTCAAACTGAACTCAAAATCATTGAAAAAAAATCCACAATTACAAAAACACTACCATATCTTATCAATTTATAATTTTATAAAGCACGATTAGTTTTCTTTTATAATTTACTAGGTTAGAAACTCGTGTGTTACACGAGTTGAATAAATACAATTTTATATATTAAGTGATAAAAAAAATATTTGTTAAAAAAAACTTGTGTATTGCACTAGTTGAATAAAACTGTGTATTATAATGATTGAATAAAACTGTGTATTACACAAGTTGAATAAAATGTAATTTGATCGATTAACACATACAGTCATCAAAATGTGTCTTAAAAAATTTGATGCACTCTTTATTATTTATAACATTGTACTTTGTTTTATTTATTTATTATTAGGTTAAAACACATGTATTACACGTGATTGGATTAATAAAATATTAAATTAAGTAGCTTTTAATATGTGGCAATAATTGTACAGCAGGAAAAAAAGTATAAAAATAGTAAATTCGATAAGTCCTTAAGGGATAGCCTGGTGATAAAGTGGTGTATTCTTTAACCAAATAGATAATGGTAGTAGGTTCAAATCCTATTAAGGGCATGTGTGATATGATTTTAACGTTAAAATTAAAGTAGATGAGATAAATATTTTGTAGGATTCAAACCTGGATCTAATTGGTATAGATATAGCGCACCAATCACTACACAAACTATTTTTTAACTGTTTAGAACTAACAAAATTATATACAAAACCTATGCAATACATGGGCGTTGAAACACGGAATCATACGTGCATAATTCATACGTGCGTTGGGCCTTAACCACACTTAACCGCCAAAACTCAGCCAGTTCCAAGAATCATGCACGAGACCTAACCACGTATGCGCAACCTTAACAAGCTCATGGTAATGCGCAAGTACAAATGGCAACTGACTGCAACCAATCAGCGTGCGCCATGTTTGCCCAACCAATTTCCACGATGAACAATCGTGGGATATTCACTGCTCCATTATCTCTACTCACAGCTGAAGACAAACGCAACAAGCATGGCCATCAACTTTCCTGTACCCGAGCAATACGTAAACCTAAAACTCAATCTTTACTTTCGTGCACTCCTAACAAGTCTAGTACTCCTCCCACGCTTGCACGCGGGAGCATCACTAGACTGGGGGACTCGGGGACCTGAAGGGCTATGGTCCCAAGTGATGCATAAGTCATGCGCGCGTTGGGCCTGAAGGGCTATCGTCCCAAATGCTGCATAAGTCATATGCGCATTGGGCCTTAACCACACTGAACCGCCAAAACTCAGCCTGTTCCAAGACTCATGCACGAGTCTAACCACGTATGCGCAACCTTAACAAGCTCATGGTAATGCGCCGGGAGCATCACTAGACTGGGGGACTCGGGGACCTGAAGGGCTATGGTCCCAAGTGATGCATAAGTCATGCGCGCGTTGGGCCTGAAGGGCTATCGTCCCAAATGCTGCATAAGTCATATGCGCATTGGGCCATAACCACACTGAACCGCCAAAACTCAGCCTGTTCCAAGACTCATGCACGAGTCTAACCACGTATGCGCAACCTTAACAAGCTCATGGTAATGCGCCAGTAAAAATGGCAACTGACTGTAACCAATCAGCGTGCGCCAGGTTTGCCCAACCAATTTCCACGATGAACAATCGTGGGATATTCACTACTCCATTATCTCTACTCATAATTGAAGACAGACGCAACAAGCATGGCCAGCAACTTTCCCGTACCCAAGCGATAGGTAAGCCTAAAACTCAATCTTTACTTTCGTGCACTCCTAACAAGTCTAGTACTCCTCCCACGCTTGCACGCGGGAGCATCACTAGACTGGGGGACATGCTGAGGTATGGTATTAGACCCAACTCGAACGACCGAACATATTTGTTACTTATCGCCTTTTATTATAATATTTATTATTATTCCGTACTAACCCGCGAAGCCTATCGCGTTGTAGTTTAAACTACACTAGGTTGTGGGCTTGTAGAGATAACCCCTAACTAGGCCTGGCCCATTGAGGTTAGGGGAGGCCCATATCTACTATATAAAGAAGTGTTCACCTCATTATTAGGGCACAAGATATGGGCCTCCCCTAACCTCAATGGGCCAGGCCCAGTTAGGGGTTATCTCTACAAGCCCCCAACCTAGTGTAGTGTAAACTACAACACGCTAGGCTTCGCGGATTAGTATGTAATAATAATAAATATTATAATAAAAGGCGATAAATAACGGATATGTCCGGTTGTTCGGGTTGTGTCTAATACCATACCCCATCAATGGGTTTTTTAAAGATATAACTTTTTACTATTTAGTATTCAAAATTGCATTTATTCAACCCATGTAAATATACAGGGTTTTTAAAGATATACCTTTTTATTATTATTATTTGGTATAAAACTACATTTATTTAACCTAAAATACACATGGTTCTTAAATATAAAACTTTCTTTTTTATTATTTAATATATAAAATTACATTTACTCAACTTATGTAATACACAGAATTCTAACCTAATATATATATATATATATATGTGTGTGTGTGTGTGTGTATGCAACAAAACATGAATAACGATGAAAACTTTTATTTACTTTTTGATTGTTCAATATTTTCTTATTTACAAAAAGTAACTAATGATATATATTTCTTTTAATTACCTGGTAATGTTTATTGACAAACATAATTTTTAATTCAAAAAATTTGTAGGTCTCGTTTTCCTGTGGATCGATAACGAAAACCTATCCTTGTTTATCACAAACACGGTAACGGGTGCGGAATCCCCGTGACGGTGCAAACCAAACAAAGTTAAGAAGAAGAACACGCGTAACCAAAAGATTCAATATCTATTGATTAGGGATGAGTACAACCAGAAACATATACAAACAATGTTTTAAAGATTCTCTCTCAAAGTCTCGGCTCTCGTCACTCGTCCAAGTTTCACACAGAAACTAAGAGACCTATTTATACTAAAACAAAGACACAGAATTGACGAAACACATAAAGGCCTCGGCGAAACACCTTTGGGCCAGACATTGGGCCTGAAGAAGCCCAGCAGGCGACGAAACAGGGACAAGCAATACAAAGTTGACGAAACACATTTGTGTTTCGTCATTTGATTCACAAAGTCAACATTTGCATGCATTTTCAACACTATGACATCATCATGACATCACAAAGATGATGTCATGGTGATGTGTCACCTGGGACTTGTTCGCGGCGCTCTGTGCTACGCGTGTCGAACTCTGGGGCGCACAACGGAGGAATGTCGTGTCGTCTGGCTTGAGCCGGACCTAACCGAGTCGAAACCAAGTCGAACCGAGCCGAGTCGCGTCCACATAAAGTGTATCAACAAACTCCCCCTTGGACGCTACTCGTGATGGTTCGTCTTCTGTGAATGTTCGTCTTCTGTGTCTTTCATGTCGGAGGATCTTCAAAGTCTTCACGCTTCGTAAGAAGAAAGTGTATCAACAAACTCCCCATTTCATTTAGGAAGTGTGTTAACAAACTCCCCCTTAGAATGAACTCTTCATTGAGTCATGCTTGTGAATATTTTGATCTTCAATTCTTTAGATCCTTGTGGTGTTGATGAGAGGTCAGCGGCAACTCGATCATGTTTATCTTTTGAGTGCCTTCACGTCGTGTCTTCATTCCAAAGCTTGTCATCGAACATGTTCTCCTCGCCTTTAGCATCTGCACATGCAAGAAATCTAAACGCATAATGAGAACAACCGCTTGGAATATAGTTTCCATAAACAAACGACACATGTGAGATCGAATCTCAATCAAACACCAACCGACAACAGTTTGAAAGTTTAGAAAATGTTCAGTCTTAATCTTTTAACTTTCAAAACTCGTTAACTTCGACCACTTATGAAGATGCAATTGTTTTCCGGCTTTCGATCAAGATTTTGGGTAGGATAGACTCGAGTTCCTAACATCGGTCAATAAAAAATAAACTAGAAGCAAAATCTTTTTGAATTTTATAAAGTTTATATTAAAACACACCTAAAATCTTTTTGGTATTTTTCATTTTTCAAATGTAAAGACGGAAAACAATAAATAAATATATACAAACAATCTTTTTGCGAGTTTCGAGGGTAAGAGAATCATATCAGTGTACGGTCACGTCAAAACGCTCTTTTTGTTCAATTAGTTAACATTTTAGATAAGCATCCTATAATAATTATCGGTATTGTTGTCCACTTAAGCTCAACTTATCAGATGTAATCATGTTTAGGGGATACGTTAAGGTATGATTTATACTTACCGACCGGTGTTCATCCACACACGACACATTCCCGTATCAAGGTATGCACGAGAGTTCATCTTACCGGTGAGTATACCGATTATCATCTGTTTGACCGTATATGATGTGAGATTCTCACTTATTTTGATTTGAAAACAAGCCCTATGTGATAGAATCACTTATTGATGAGGAACTTGATTTTCGATGCATGAGGGCACAGGAGCAAGTCCGTGAACAGGTCAGTACTTTCGTACAGCAGAGAGACGAACTTGACTCCCGGATGAATGTGATATATTATCACTTATTTGAGGGACATGTGATTGTTGATCACTTATTGAGGTCGAATGCAATATGTACACGTATGTATGGTATCATGGAAGATCTAGACTTACGTCCCCGTTATTTTTCGGTAAAAGATACAACCATGATACCCAGATGATAAGCAGCATAAAGACCGAATATCTCAGAACCTCGGCAATCTCTCAAACGAAATTTCGGTACTAAGACCATATGCCAATGAATGGTTCCCACCTGGTCTTCAGTCGATTAAGGGTTTATATCACCTTGCACACTTTAAAATGATTGTGAGCCTACCGATACATCTTATATAGAGCTGTATATCGTTTTTCATTTTAAGTTCAGTTTAAAGAAGTTTCAACAGACCACTGATGTACTATCATTTTCTCTTTTTCTCGCCAGGAAACTCATTTTTGTTTTTTTCTATTGTTTTTGTGTTTTTAAATTTTTCGATGATTTTGGATTTTTTAAAAATTTGGATTTACTCCCCCTAAAATCAACAAACTAAGATAAATTTAAAAGACACAAAGATATTTACAAAAACGATTTCCCGATGTCGTTTAACTCATGTTTTACCTCAATGCCATTAACCAGAATTAATTTAATCAGAAATGATTTTATCGAATTTTGGGAAAATGAGTTGGCACGTCGGTAAGCGGTGCGGACCATGACAACATTGACGAGTTTCATAGTGAAACAATCACGTGTGAGGTAATATTTGAGATCAACGTGTCAGGTCAAAGAGTGCTGTACGAGATGATAATAATTCATAAAGTAACTTAAATATCGACAAGTATAGGAGAGATTAGAAATTCAAAACCGTATCCTGCAACTGCTTCGTGCATTGCCAGGAATTTGAGCACTCTCCCAAACTGGATATCCACCCGGTGTGGATTTCAAGGTCGAATTTGCAGCTACTTCAATGAATCCGAGAAAAGCTCTTCACAGCAACAAGATCATCAACCTCCGGGTCCGGCTGGCCTTCCACATTGCACCAGCGAAGGTCATTGACTTTCTCTTTGAGAAGTAGTGTGCGGTTGTTCAATCCAAGCCAAGGCATCCGCACACGCGGTTGGTTTGTTCAACAAACACATTTTCTTCACTCACACCGCGAAGAAATGTACACTGCACGTTCATTTTGTTGATTTTTTGAACTTCGGACGTGCTGCAGGTGCGTACATTTTGATTGAATCTATCCTGGGGACCCGATCAAAGCCTTTAACAATCACACTTTGGTATGATTTTCATTTTGTCGAAGTTATCAATTTCTTTCAACAGACAACTCTGTTTCCCCTTTCTTTTTCTCTCCATCAAAGGCAACAATTTCTTCTGTCGCCTATCTTGTGCAAGGACATTCCACTATCGATAATCCTATGACTATCGATAGTTCCTCCTGGAACTTCCTGCACACTCACTTAGAGATTAGTTGGAGAGGGGGACCCAAGCCTTCATAGACTTGGGTTGCCCCTGAGAATCAAGAAATGTAATTTCAATCTCTTGATGATTTTCAAACACAGCACCTCCCCCTGAACTTTCACCCGATTTAGGTCTCCAAGCTTGTTTTTGTTTACCAGATTGTGTATTATGTACATTTTCTGGTTTTAACGGTTGTGACAAAATTGGTTTCCTTTTAACAGTTTCTGGTTCTAAAGCCTTTTCGATCACCTTCACATTTTGACGCCGTTGTTTTGTTTCTTGTTCTTTAATAGTGCGTTTATCATGTTTTGGAGAAACAGGACGACGTTGTGAGTGACCTTGTTCAGAAGGGGTTCTTTCAACAAAATTTGGTTTGGGCCAGTTTGTGCAGTCTTTAATGATGTGCCCAAACTTCCCACATTTAAAACACGTTCTCCTTTCAACAAACTTAGGAGAATTTGATCGACTGGCCGATGTCGAACCTGTAGAACCTGAGGTATTTGCTCTTTCATCACACCCGTTTGTGTGTTGGGTGTAATTGTTATCACTATTACGTTTCAAAATCTTGACTTGTTGTACAAAATCGGTGTTTGATTTGTTTTCAAAAGTCTCGATTTTATCCGTACCCTTTGATGCTACAAATTTAACATCCTTGCTTTTCTTCTGATAACGAGCTCCTTTTGTTTCAAATTTTGATTGAGAAATGTTAGGCTTTTGAGCTCGCCTTTTTGGTTGTTTACCCTTAGAGGCAATAGGTTGTTGCTTTGTCGGTGATTTCTGTTTTCCAAATTGTTTTCTGATTTCTGATTTTGGAACAGGATCACATTGTGTTACCACAACTCCGGGAATGCTCTTTCCCAAAAATTTATTCGTGTTGTCTTCAAACACTTTATCAATCAAAGATGGATTGACATTTTTAATTGGAAAATCATTGTCCGAATAAATTTTAGCATCACCGACCAAAGTATACAACACGTTATTGCTCTTAACAGCAGACACACATTCTTTGTCATCCTTGACATTCTTGACAGGATCTATCACTTGCTTGGCAACAGGTTGCACGACAGGAGTAGGAGGATCACAAAGAATATGATTCTCAATTGGAATTTCTACTCCTTTCGTCTCATCAAGTGATTCATCCTGGTCATTCATATCTGATTCTGATTCATCATCTGACGACTCATAGTCCTCAATGATTGGAGGACTTTGTTTCGTACATGTCGAGGTTTCTGGTTGCTCAGATGATGTGTTTGAAGAACTGTCCGGTTTGAACCCTAGGCCAGTAGAAAATTCCTCATAATCAAGAGGCACACTGGGTTCATACCGAGGCATATCCTCTTCATCAGGCATTTTGGTATAGTTGTGTCTCAAAGGGGGTGGACACTTCTTATATCCTATGCCTTTCTGATTTCCTTTCAGTTGTTGAACGTCAATGATGTGATCAAGCACAAATCGGGAGTTAGAATAACTTTCCAACTTTTGCTTGATAGCATCATGCTCGCATTTGGCTATGGCTAGTTCCTTTTTGGTTTCCTCAACAATATTAATATATTCGTTAATGCTCACTTGTTTATGATAAACGACTTTGTTTACTTCGGAAACACTTTTCTTTAAAGTTTCAATTACAGATTTAAATTCCTTTTCATTTCGAACTAGAGCCATGTTCGCTTCTTTGCACTTAGATAGTTCAATAACCAAACTTTGATTATGACTATGAAGCTTTTCGGATTCAAGCTTCATATCTGCACAAGATTTACAAACACTAGGAGCAGGAGTTTCAGAATTTACCTGACTCGTAGAGGCTGAGACATTTGCCATAAAGGCAGTTTGACAAGAAAAAGATCCATCTTCAGTGAGAATCTTCTCCATTTCTTCTGATGTAACATCAACTTTCTTGATCAAGTCAGATTTTTGACTTTTTGTCTCCTTGGCATCATCCGAAAAATTATCAGTTTCAGAATCAGTTCTTTCATTCAAATTCGATTCTTCATCCGAACTGCCACTATATCCTGAACTGTCATCATTTCCCGAAGATTCACCATCATTGACATTATTGATAATTTCAGCGTAAAATGCAGTTCTTGTTTGATCACCGTTTCCCAACTGTATGGCCGGACCACAATTGACACTTGGATCGAATTGAGGTTGTGTTGTGGAAACTTGAGGTTGAGGTTGTGCTTGAGGTTGGGGTTGAGATCGCGAAAGATAAGCACTTTGATTGAACTGTGGAAACGGGGATGAGCTTGTATTTGATACAAACGCCGTTTGAAGCTTCGGTTGCTGAATGGAACTAGAACTAGCTGAAGGACCAAAACCCGGCAAATACATTTCTGTGTTTTGAGTAGGTGCAATCCTTTTAGCTTTCCGAATTTCCTCTTCGTTTTTGTGCTCCAATTTCTGAATGAATTCATAGATATTAACATTGACAGCATCTAAAACGCCTGTATGCTTTAAAAGCTCAATGAATGGGCTCCACTTTGGAGGTAGAGCATCAGCAAACCGTGCTAACATTTCCTGTTGAGATGCAAGAACACCAAAATAATACATTTCACACATCAAATGATAATAACGAGTAGTTATATCATTTAGCGTTTCATTCTCTAAGAAATGAAATGATTCGAATTTCTTCTTCAACAGATCCTGGCGTGTCTTTCGAGTAGCTGCATATCCTTCTCCTCTCGCTACCAAAAGATTCTGTATGTTTTGATTTTGATTCGACAACAAAGCCCATTGACTTGCACTTATGGATGGTTGAGGAATCATATTTCTTGCCCAAGCGGCTGCAGAAGTTTGATCTTGACCTGGTTATGGGTCCATACTCCAATCCCACGGACTTGTGCAACTCATGATTGGTGTATAGAGGTGAATATATTTTTTTTTTAATTGGACCGATAAGGAGTTTTTTTTTTTTTTTTTAGTTAGTCACTTTATCAAATATTAACATGATTGGACCTCATAGGAAATTTCATATGCAATCTTGAAAATACTAATCCACTAAACTAAAATATAATTGGACCACACATAAAATCACATGTAAACTGACATGCCATTTAATTTGTTGACTTTGTGAACTTGTAAAAAAATTAAAACAAACAAATTTCTATCGGTTCAATCAAGTTCACATGTGGCTATCGGTTATGAGCTTGGCAAAACAAAGGCCCAAGGTTAATTTTTTTTAATTTTTTTTTTACTTATACGAAACTGTTTTGTGTTGTAAATGAATTCGACGAAACAGGAAGACCAATCGACGAAACAGAATTGTTGATGTGTCGACGAAATGGAGATCTGTTCCGCCGAGTTTTGATTCGTCAAAAAGTGGTTCAGGGGTTGGTAAACTTTTCAAACTTGACCTTATCCTTCTGACACAATCAGTATGCTTTCGGCTACACAATTTTCTATTCTACCAACCAGTAAGGCTTTAAAATATTTTAATCCTTTTTCACAGTTCTCAACAACAAACAACTTTCACAAATTACTTTTAAAGATCAAAAAGTGAAATATGATGAACCCTTTGAATATAACTGAAGAACACGATGAAGATTTGAACTTTCCAGTGACCGAACAATTTTCTGAAAACCCGAAAATGCACAAAACTTTTACTAAAAACCCGGTGTATTACAAGAACAATCAATTTAACAAGGTTTTTGATAAAACTTTTGGCAAAACAACAAGGTTTTCACTGATTTTAGCTACTTTTTCAGAAAATATATGGGTTTTTCAAGAACAACTCGATAAAAACCGAAACTTGTTTGGTTTTAAACAAGGATTAGAGCCAAAGCTCTGATACCAATTGTAGGTCCCGTTTTCCCGTGGATCGATAACGAAAACCTATCCTTGTTTATCACAAACACGGTAACGGGTGCGGAATCCCCGTGACGGTGCAAACCAAACAAAGTTAAGAAGAAGAACACGCGTAACCAAAAGATTCAATATCTATTGATTAGGGATGAGTACAACCAGAAACATATACAAACAATGTTTTAAAGATTCTCTCTCAAAGTCTCGGCTCTCGTCACTCGTCCAAGTTTCACACAGAAATTAAGAGACCTATTTATACTAAAACAAAGACACAGAATTGACGAAACACATAAAGGCCTCGGCGAAACACCTTTGGGCCAGACATTGGGCCTGAAGAAGCCCAGCAGGCGACGAAACAGGGACAAGCAATACAAAGTTGACGAAACACATTTGTGTTTCGTCATTTGATTCACAAAGTCAACATTTGCATGCATTTTCAACACTATGACATCATCATGACATCACAAAGATGATGTCATGGTGATGTGTCACCTGGGACTTGTTCGCGGCGCTCTGTGCTACGCGTGTCGAACTCTGGGGCGCACAACGGAGGAATGTCGTGTTGTCTGGCTTGAGCCGGACCTAACCGAGTCGAAACCAAGTCGAACCGAGCCATGTCGAACCGAGCCGAGTCGCGTCCACATAAAGTGTATCAACAAAATTTATCTTTAAGATTGTATATGGTTTTTTTTCAAAGTCTTATCGAATCTAATACTTTAATTAATATTAATGTTTTAAAGGTGTTATTTCCTCTATATTATCACTAATTATGTGATATAATAAATACTTTTAATCATAAAAAATAAATATTTAGATTTAAGTAGGAGAGAGAACTCCAATGAATGACACGTTTCCCTTAATAGATTACTTTTATTATATAGTACTAGCAGTAAGACCCGTGTGCAAACACGGGTCGTTTATTAGAAAACCATGCATAACACATATTGAAAGAACATATAAATACATGTATAGATATTGTACGAAAATGTATTATCTATTATAGCTAAAAGACAACTATAAGTAAATATAAAAGATATTTAACAAACTTAATAAAAGATATCTAACAAACTTAATAAAATTCATCAGTTACATATGATTATTTCCATTCTCTTATTAAAAAAAGTGAGTATCTACCCATTGACAATGTAAATTGTTATAAACATAAGTACATATAAAAGATGTCCAACAAACTTAATAAAATTCGAATACAACTTAACTTTAACAAACATTAACTAAGAACATACGATCAACTGCCTAAACAACAAACATCAAACCTCATAGTTGATACATATTATATGGACGCGACTCGGTTCGGTTCGACTCGGTTAGGTTCGGCTCAAGCCCGACGTCGCGACATTCCGCCGTCGTGCGCCCCAAAGTTTGACACACGAAACATGAAGAGCCGTGAACCTTCCCGACACCACATCACCATGACATCAACAATAATGATGTCATGATGATCTCATGAGAAGACTTATAAATGGATAGATGCCATGTTCACGTGAATTCTCTTTGAGAAACAAATTAAATTGCTTGCTGTTTATTCCTGAGACAAAGATTCCAAATATACATAAGTGCATGACGAAAATCCCAAGCAATTCTTACATGTGACGAAAGACCTGTATGTGAATATGACGAAAGACCTTCATATATGACGAAAAACCTGTTGAAGAACTGATCAGAACTTATGGCGAAAGACCTAAGTTTTTCGCCGTCCCATGTTATTCGCCGGTGTCTTTCGTCGGCTGCAAGACTTTCGTCGGCTACAAGTCTTTCGTCGACATGTTGTGTCTATATATATGTAGACTGAAGACAGAACACACGAGAGACACACAACAGAGAGAGACACGAGAGAACACAGTGAGAGGATATACCAGTTAGAGTTTGTGAGCTTTTCTTGTAAAAACAGTGTGTTGTAACTCTTCTGGAAGTGAATACAAGTGTGCTTAAACTTTGAATCTTGTCTTGTATTTTCGTGTTCTTTGCTCGGTTTGCTTACCCAGTTGGATTCCGCACAACCGGGTGTGTTCGGTAACAAGGATAAGGTTACTAGATCCTCCGCTAGTGGACCTACAAGTGGTTCAGAGCTAAGGCTCTCATCCTTGTTCAAACCGAGCCGTGTGTCAAGTTTTCGAACAGTTTCTTTCTTGTTTAAGTACTTGTTGTTTGCTCAAAATTTTTATAAAAACCTTGTCTAAATACATGGAGAAATGTTAAAATCAGGTTTTTCTTGAAATTTTCTGCAAAAAATCGTGTTCGAATTTTTTTTTTTCCGGCAAAGTGATTTACCGGAAAAGTAACCGGAATCTCCTGTGGAGAAGATAACTTTCGAAAGTTTTCGGAAAAGGTGTTTTTTTTTAATATATTTCATATATCCAGACTTGTTTTTCACCAACTTAGCAACCTTATCACATGAGAATAGGAAAGGTGACCAACTTTTACCAACTTTGTTTTTGAATCCCCATACATACGAAACCTTATTGGTTTTTGTCTTGTTCTGACTTTCACAAAACTCATTAGACTATCTCCAATGATAATTCTGTCCTTAGGCGTCCTTAGCTGCCTGGTCAGCTGCCACGTCATATCCTTACAAATCCATAAAAATCCTTACAAATCCTTAAAAACCTCCAATTCACCTCCAACCATACAAACATCCTTACATATCCTTACGGTTTCCACATCATCACCCATCTTTTCTTTTAATTTAATTATTTAAATGTATTTAATTTATTAAATAATTAGAAAATTAATATCTAAAAGAAAAACTAACTACATAAAAAAAGGTAAAAACTCCGAAATCATATTACACACGCAACCGACTTTTTTTGTTTGGACTTTTTAAAGTTAGTTTGTTTTAAATAGAGTTTTTTAATTGCTGTTGATAAAACTTTTAATTTTAGCTGGACTTTATAAAGTTAGTTTGTTTTAAATTGATTTTTTTAAGGAGTGTTAATAAATCTTTTAACTAGAGGGGTTTGCTATGTATTTAGTTTTAGTTAAAGGGGTGAATATGAAACTTTTAATATTAAAATAAATATCCTCCACCTACTTTTACACTCTCCATCTTCTTCAGAACGCACTTTCCTCCATTAAAGCTCCAAGCTTTTCCAAGATAACCCAAATACCCACCACTTCACATTTCTTTTTTCTCTACCTGTATAAAGCAAAAGGTAAACTACCCGCTACACACATTTAAATAAGAGAAAAATTTCCGGATAGTCCCTGTGGTTTCACCTTTTTTCACCTATAGTCCCTATCTTTCTAAAACTACTTGAATAGTCCCCAAGTTTTCACGTTTTGTTCTCGGATAGTCCCTGGGTCTAACTTCAGTTTGTTTTCTCTGTTAAAATGATGTGAAATGACAAAAATACCCTTTCCTTAAAAGGCTAAACCACAGGGACTATCCGGGCATCTTCTTCATCTTCTTCAAAACCCTAGCCCCCATTAGTTTTATCTCACAATATACACACACATAACCTGCATAACCAAGAGAGAGAGTGAGATTCGACCGACCGAGAGAGAGAGAGAACCGAGGGAGAGAGAGGCGAGATCGAGACGGGTGGTCTCCGGCCACCTGGTCGCGACGGCAGGGAGGTGGTTCGAGTGGAGGTATGGTGGGTGATTGATAGCGAACAGGAATATTTTTTAACAGATCTGTTAGAACAAATCAGTTCAGTTTGAATCAACTTCTGAACGTTGTTGGTTATACAGATCTGCATAATAATTGCGAATACATCCACAGAATTTAGATGTTTGAAACAGTGTTCATTCGTTGAAACATGGTTCATTCGTCCTATCTGCTGATAATCTGAAAGTCCGAGTCGTGTGTGTTAATCACTGATCTGGATATTCACGGATAAACACTCTATTGATCTGTATGAATCAGTTGTCTGTTTATATTCAAGTAAATCTGAAACAAGAATAATATTCACGAATCAAGATTGATTCGCCCGGATCTGAAACAGATCAGATTGTTGATCAGTTAGCGTGAATCGACGTTGTGATTAGTATTGTTGCAGTGGATCTGTTCTGCACATATTCAATCACTTGTTGTTTACGCATCCTCGTAAATCTGTGAATTTGCAGAGTCAAGAGTTCAGTCTATTTGCAGATTAATATACAGTCTATTCGCTCGAACAGAAACGGTAAATCTGCTGTTCATTGTCCGAAATCAGTAAATCAAATCCGAAACAGTTCGATAACGCCGCAGAATTAAATACAGTCGCTGAAGTTTGCACATTCATTGAGTTAGTTTTGTTTGGTTCAGTTTGGTGATAATTCAAACGAATCCGGTGGAAGGAGAGGGCACATGGGTTTTGTCTGGTGTGCGGGTTATGATTCACAGGGTGGTGGTGGAGGGTGGAGGAGGGTGATGGTGGGTGGAGGTTGAAGATGAAGTGTGGTGGTGGGGTTTTATAAATAAAAATGAAGAAGATGCCCGGATAGTCCCTGTGGTTTGGCCTTTTAAGGAAAGGGTATTTTTGCCATTTCACATCATTTTAACATAGAAAACAAACTGAAGTTAGACCCAGGGACTATCCGAGAACAAAACGTGAAAACTTGGGGACTATTCAAGTAGTTTTAGAAAGATAGAGACTATAGGTGAAAAAAGGTGAAACCACAGGGACTATCCGGGCATTTTTCTCTTTAAATAATTTTATTTTTGTTTGGCACAAGAACCAAAACAATTTGGGCGCCCTTGCAGTCGGATATTTCCTTTGGATCTCTCCTATTCGGGTCTGCTTCAATGCATCTGGAAACTCGGATGTATTCCACATCATCTCAGACGCAATTACGGATATTGCGTTGGAGATAGTCTTAGTGGGTTGTTTCTTCTTTGGGCCTTATTTTAAATTCGTGGACTTAATTGAAATGGAAAACATATTTTAAACTACAAACTTTCAAAGTCTTCACGTTTCATAACACTAATTGAAATTTGGGCCTAGTAAATTTTCATTCACAAACTCACTAGGTTTTGGGTGTCATCTTGGACTTACCTGTGTTTAGCCCAAATAAGTCTTCGTTGGATATTGTTACTGGACATTTGTATTTTATCATTCTTCGTGGACTCCATATTATTATTCACTCTTCGTGGCATTTAGTCTTTGTAGACATTGGGCTTTTGTGAAATTTACATTTGGGTCCATCACAATCACAACTGTTCGTGAACATTCAAGTGTTTTCTATACATCATGAGTTCAGATTGTTGGGGTTGGAAACCTGACCCTAATGCGGATATGTATACGGGTAAAGGTTTAGTCCCTTCATGGGCTCAGTCTCCCACAACCTCGTCATCAGCACAAACGACTTCTATTACGGCAAACCAGTGGGCATTTGTTACTAACCAAAATCAAAGTATACAAAGTCTTCTTTTGAGCGAAAATGAAACCGGTAGTAACAACCGTCCACCGAAACTGATGCATATGAACGAGTATCCCGGTTGGGAAGAAAGATTTCATACGTATGTTCTTGGGCAAAACATGGAGTTGTGGTTATCTTTTACCACCGAATTCGATCAAGCACTTGAAGAAGCCGGTTCAAATGCCGCAATGTTTGGAGATCTTTCTGCCGATGATAAAAAGGCATATGATTTAGAAAAGAAAGCATATTCAATTCTAACTCAAGCCTTAAACAAAGATATTTATCATCAGTTCGTGAGATTCAAAACGACAAAAAGTCTATGGGATGCATTAAAGGCGAGAGGTCAAGGAAATGCGTCGTCACGCAAGCTGAGACATGATCTACTCAAAAAGGAATTTGACGGATTCATGTGTATGGAAAGGGAGTCGCTGGGAGATCTGACAAGTCGATATTATCATCTGCTGAGTGAAATGGGTAATTTTGGGGTAGTGGTAACTCCGGAAGAGGTTGTCACAAAGTTTGCTGATGCATTGCCAATTCAATGGAATGGTTTCTTGGAAATTCTAAAGTACAATGGCACACTAGCTACAACCAACATCCATGATTTCATTCAACTCTTGGAAAACAAGAATCAAGAGGAAATCAGGAAGGCAAAAAAAGTGCCGGTACCACAAAACCCTGATATGTACTATGGAAATTGTGGAGGTACCAGCACGGTTGCGAGACCTGCTCAACATGCTCCGCTTCAAATGGCTTTCGTCTCGAGCACCGATATGTATGGAACACCAAAACCAGCTGCCCCAGAGCAAAGCTATCAGTCTACTGGAGTACCATCATTTCTTGATCCAAACTACAAAGGTCAACAACAAGCCTGTTATGGAAACACTTCATCAACAGTCAATGGTGGTCAACCAACTAATCGAAACACAGTTCGGCTAGACACTTCAAGTTTCTCAAAAGTGAGTGTTGAGGTGGCAAAGGAACATATGGAACTTCTAAACACTTTGGTGAGCGCGTACTGTGGGTTAGTAGCAGGGCAAATTGGGAATATCAATTTGACTCAGGAAGATTATCAGTAGATAGATAACGATGCAATGGATTTGATGGATATCAAGTGGGCATTTGCTAGTGCTGTGAGGCGAGCAAAAGAATTAATGGAAAGAACTGGTAGAACCAGCTTGGAAAGCAAGAAAGATACCAAGTATGGTTTTGATAAGTAAGCAGTCAAGTGTTTCAACTGTGGTGAACGAGGCCATTTCAAGCGTGAATGTACGAAGCCAGCTCAGCATGGAAACCAGAATCCGTTCAGAAATCAAGGAAATCAACAGAATCAGAATCAGACCAGGAATAATGAGCATGCCTTGATGGCTACAAGCAATACTCATCAAGCAGGTTCATCAAACAACAATCGAGTTCTTGTAGTACAAGTTGATGAAGGTGGTGACTGGTCGATTCAACTGGGTAACGGTGATCAGGGTGGAACAACTTGTTTTGCTGAAATTGGCAAGGATCTAAAGCACGTGTGTGGTAGAGAATCTTCTGATGAAGACAGTTCTGGTTATAGTGGAAGCTCAGATGAGGAAACCTCAAGTTCAGGTGAAGACGGCACGGATGAAGTGTCACATGAGTCCATTGATGCAGAAGTTGAGGAGCTTTTGAGTGAAGCTAAAGCAGGGAATGACCGAAGGTCTATTCTGGTGGATCAAGCCACTTATTCTTCTTCTTTTTCTTCTAATCATTCAGCCTTTATGGCTAATGTTGGCAGTTCGTCAAGTCAGGTATGTGTCGATGAATCTAAATCTGATAAATGTGCTGATTTGGGTGGGAAATTGTCTGACCTGCAAAGCAAATATGATGATTTGCAAAGCAAGTATGACGTGGCATTTATCCACAATCAAAGTTTGATTGTGGATCTCGCAAAATGCACAGAGGCCAATTTATTTCATAAAATCATGAAAAAAAAATTAAGAAAGTAATTGACACATTAAGGGAGGATAAAACCGAGCTAGTAAAAACAGTTTCAAGAAAACAAACTGCCATAAACAATTACATTACTTGGCTCGAGGAAGCACAAAAAGAGTTGGCCTGTGTCAAGTGTGAAAATGAGGCGATCCAGCTTAGGTTAAATAGTTACTCAAACTCTAGGTATGTGCTGGATCACATCATTGACATACAGAAGGAGAAAAAGGATGTCACGTGCATTGGATATAAGAAGTGTCCTCCACCGTACAGACACAATTATACCGCAATACCCGATGAGGAGGATAAGCCTCAATTTGAGCCATATGTTCCTTTAAATGTTGAGGAGTTTGCAGCTGGACTTGGTTACACAAAAGAAGTATCATCAGATTCGAATGGGTCAGCAGATACGAAAGTATCAACTGCTGAACAAAATCAGGATCCTCCAGTCATTGTTGAGGATGATGATTCTTCGGATGATGAATCCGATGATACTGACTCTGCACAGTCTGAAGTAGTTATCAAAGAAGAGGACATACCTCTCGAGAATCACATTCTATGTGATCCTCCCGCAAAACCGGCTAAGACTGTTCAGGTTGAGTCCACTTATGCACAAGAGTCTGAGTGTGTGAATTTGCTGTATACTCTAGTTGGTGATGATAAAGTTTATTCAAACAAAGATTTTCCGATTAAAAATGTAAATCAATCTTTAATCAACAATTTTTTTGAAGATTCGACAAGTAAGTTTTTGGGAGAGTCGAGCTCACGAGTTGTGGTAACACAATGTCCTCCGATTCCAAAGGCTGAAATTCGAAAACAGTATGGCAATCAGAAATTACCAACAAAGAAAACTCAGCAAAATCACACTAAACCAAAAGGATAATCGACAACTCAAGGTCGAAAGGAACAAAACCAGAGGAAGAACAAAAAGGTGAACTTTGTGAAGTCAAAGGGAACGGATAAAATTGAAACATTTGAAAACAAATCTAACATAGATTATGTTAAGCAAGTCAGAATTTTGCAAAGAAATGATCAAAACAACTCAGGACCAAGTACTTCGAAATCACAAAGTTCATCAAAAAGTTCATCGATGAGACATAAACATGATACTTCGGGGTTTGTTGAACGAAGATCATGTTTTGAGTGTGGTGAATTTGGACATTTCATTCGAAATTGTCCATATCTTCATAAGTTAAAAGGTAAAGTTGATGTTCCCATTGAGCAAAATTACCAAAAGCGATATGTTTCTCCAAAACAAGATCCCCGCCTTGTGACAGAAAGGGAGAAGGAACAGAAACGCAAGCAAATCAAGGTAATTGAAAAGGCACTTAAAACCGATGTGGTTAAAAAACAATCTGTTTTAGTTAAACTAGAAACTTCAAAAATTTCAAAAACTTCAAACAATCACGAAGTTAAAATTTCAAACAATCAGACTGGTAAAACTCAACAGACATGGAAACCTAAAATGACCAAAACTTCAGGGGGAGCATCACCATTTCCAAATCATCGCGAAGTCGAAATAACTTTTGTCGATGAAAATGGAAGACCCAAGTCCACGAAGGCTTGGGTCCCTATCTCCAACTGATCATTTGAGTTCATGTGCAGGGTGTTCCAGGAGGAACTATCAGTAGTCTATGGATTGTTGAAAGTGGGGCATCCAGGCACATGACAGGCGACATGAGACTTCTCTACGACATCAAATCTATTAGAGGAGGTTATGTTGCTTTTGCTGGAGATAAAGGCGGATATATTACTGGTGAAGGAATGGTTTCCAATGGGGTTGTCAGTTTTGACAAGTTCAACTTTGTGCAACAGCTTGATCACAATCTTCTAAGTGTTTCTCAAATCTGTGATAAGAAGTTTTCAGTGCACTTTGATGCTAATGGATGTTATGTACTGAAGCCCAGTTTTAAGATCCCGAAAGACTGGATTCTCTTATCTGCACCAAGGGTTAATGATTTGTATGTCCTTGATATGAGCCAAACAATCACAACATCTGCACAAGTAACATGTTTTGTTTCCAAAGCCACGGAAAAAGAAACGATCTCTTGGCACAGACGGATGGGTCACATTCACCTAAGGAAAATGAATCATCTGGTGAAGAAATCTCTTGGCACAGACGGATGGGTCACATTCACCTAAGGAAAATGAATCATCTGGTGAAGAATGAACTAGTAAATGGTGTTCCCGTAAAAAAACTTTCACTTGCAAGACGTATGTGTTTCGTGCCAGAAAGGAAAACAAAGTAAGAAATCGCACCCGATAAAGAAGATCAACACAGTTGCAGTGTCGCTTGAATGCTTGCTGTCACGGCCCCCGACCCGGTTTGACCCGTTTCAGGAGCCGCGGGACAGAAATCCTGCGGTATTTAATTAATTGAGTTTGATAGCGGAAGTTTTCATCAGGATCTTTTAAAATGTAAATATTTCCTGATTATTTTATTTCACAACGTGGGATAAAACCCGGTAATTTACAATAATTTGATTTCACAAAGAAATCTTTTATTTTACAAAACATGTTTCTTTATTTTATACTGAGCCACTTCCTTGAGCTTGTAGTGCTATATGGCACTTTTCCTGATTCATAACAGGTCACCTGAAACATGTTTGAAAAAGGTTTTGTCAGCGGGAAATACTGAGTGAATCATTCTATTTTGCATAATGATGCATAGTTATAAATTACAGCATAAGAGCGATTACAATGGCTTCTATCTTATCTTTATCTGGCTCTATGTCACAATGGTGACATGTCACAATGGTGACGATGGTCATACCACTATTTAGATCAATGAACCTAAATAGTGACGATTATCCCTGTAGGTCAATGAACCTAACAGTGATTATCCCGAGTAGGTCAATGAACCTAACTGGGAGACAATTAGTAATGTGCACAATACCCCACTAACCAGTAATTCAAGATATCCACGACTTAGTCCCTGTAATTATAACCTTGAAAAATAATTTGAGGTATTGTAAAATATTTGATAAAAAGAGAATGACTCACAAACTGTGAGAAAAGGATAATGACTCACATTGCAGATTTATACGGGCAGAGTTTGGCCTACTGATTTAGCCTTTTCCTAAATTTAATAACAGGCACACAAAACTGGGTTAGTAATCAATCCAGCAATTACGATAACTCACGAGATCAAATTCTCACAACGAACGACAAAGTGCAATACTTCATCCATCGATTTAACGATGATCCGTCAAATTAATGACGAACGATAAAGTACAATACTTCATCCATCGAATTAACGATGATCCGTCAAATTAATGACGAACGATAAAGTATAACCCTAATGTGGGCGGCACTTAAACATTCATTGGATATATTGATCGTCGGAAAATGAATCGTAGCAGCGATTGTGCTAATACCCTGATTGCGGCGTCGATTAGTGAATCGTGTGTGTTAATTGGAGTATACAGAGCATAACTCCGTGTAGAATTGGAATTTCTTCGTCGTTTCAACTCCCAGAATCAAGTCCCAAGCTCCTGTATTTATAGGTGAATTTTGTCCCTTAGGCGGCCCGCGTGAGAATTAAGCTAACTTGAGGCGGCCCGCGTAAGAACTATTTTTATGCATAGGGTTGCCACGTGTGGGACTAGCTCAGCTGAGTCGACGAAATTTTAAAATTCCTTTCTGCCTACGTTTTAAGTGGATAATCGTCAATAGGGTTTAACCCCCCCTGAGTTTTAGGGGCCCTAATCCTGATTCTGAAAATTATGAAAATTTTAGGGTTTGTTCAGAATCACTTGGGTGTCTCAATTAGGGTTTCCTTTTTGACTAATTAATTTAATAATTATGACTTTTGATGAGAGTTGTTACATTCTCCCCACCTTAAGAAAAATCTCGTCCTCGAGATTTACCGGAATAATTGAGAATACTTTTGCTTCATTTCTGATTCCAGCTCCCAAGTGTATTCAGCTCCTTTCTTTGAATCCCATCTAATTTTGACTAAAACTAGTCGTTTATATTTGAGGAACTTGATCTTTCGATCCTTAATTTTCTCAATAAATTTCAGCTTTGCGTTTATCTCTATATCTCGCAGAGGTACTACCAGTGATTCATTTGATAAATATTTCTTGAGATTGGATACATGAAATACATCATGTACTCCAACTAACTTTCTTGGTAGTTTGTAAATGATAAGCAACTAGTCCTATATGTTGGATTACTGAAATGGTCCTACGTATCTTGGACTTAGCTTTCCTTTCTTACTCCTTTCCAAGGAGATACTTTCAATTACATTTTGTCTCCAACTCGAACTCCAACAACTTTTATCTATTATCTGTATAACTTTGCTGATGATCTCTTGTCGTCTTCATCCTTTCCTTTGTGATACTGAATATCACAGTTGTAGTCACTTACATTTCCTTTGCCTCATGTTTAATTCTTTTTGCCTAACTATATATCTTAAATTCTTATGATCCGTATAGATAGTAAACTTACTTCCATACAGATAATGTCTCCAAATCTTAAGGCAAAAATTATGGTTCCTAATTCTAACTCATGAGTGGTATAGTTCCTTCGTTCTTTTTTTTTTTCAATTATCTTGATGCATATGCAATTACCTTTTTGTGCTGTATTAACATGCATTCAAATCCTAACTTTGAAGCATTACCTTATACTTCAAAATCTTCAGTTCATAAGGCTAAGATTGGAGCAGTTTGGTTAATTTCTACTTTAAGATCCTCATTCAAACTTAACTATTTTACAGGTTAACTTAGTTAATGGTATAACTATCTTAAAAAAAATCCTTAATAAATTGTCTGTAATATCCGACTAAACTTCTAATTTCCCTTGCGGATTAGGGAAACTTTCATTTGGTAATATCTTATCAGAATTTACGTGAATACCTTCGGGATTCACCATATGTCCTAAAATTGCACTTCTAGCAGCCAAAATTCATTCTTCGAAAATTTGGCGTAAAGCTTTTCTTTTCTTAACAAAGTTAAGAGTACATGCAAGTGCTGATAATGTTCTTCCTAACTTTTGGAATACATAAGTATATCGTCGATGAAGATTATTACCAATTTATCCAAATATGGTGTACAGATCCTATTTATCATGTCCATGAATACTGCAGGTGCATTTGTTAACCCAAAGGGCATGACTGTAATTTCGTAATGATCATACCTAGTTCTGTAAGCAGTTTTAGGTATGTCTTCCTCTTGTACTTTCAATTGATGATATCTGGAACATAAGTCGATCTTAGGAAAATATCTATTTCCCTGAAATTTGATTGAATAGATCATCAATTCTAGGTATTGATTCTTAATTGTAACCTTATTCAATTCCTTATAATCAATACACTTTCTCATCGAACCATACTTTTTCTTAACAACCAATATTGTGCTAACCGATAAGGTTCCCTGGCTTATCGGTAAAATTCCTGGAATTTAGATGAATCCTAAATTCTATCTTCCTATCTGGTGGTAATCCAGGTAAATCTTCTGGAAATACATCTGGGTATTCTGAAATTACAGAAATTTCCTTAATTTCTTTATCTTTAGTATTAATGATTATTGAAATCATGTATACTATTCCTTGCTTTCGTTCATAATTAGCAATTTTCATTATTGATTATGAACTTTATGGTTTTACATGATTTATCTCCTTTAATCATTATTACTTTTCCAGTGGGTGCACAATTTCTATAGAATTCTTATCACAGATAATTCGAGCATAATTGTTTTACTAATCAATCCATTTTTAGCACAACCTTGATTTCAACTAATTTCATAGATAATAGGGTTGCAGAAAATTTATGACTTAAAAGTTCTATTTCTATGTTTCGCAGAACCTTATTTATTTTAACTGAATTCCCATCTGCCAAATCTACTGTAGAAATTTATCTAATGCTTGTTATCGGTAAGTTAAGAGTTTGGCAGAGTAAAGTATTTATAAAACTTTGGTTTGCACCAGAGTCAAATAATACTTTCGTGTAAACGTTGTAAGCTAAGAACATACCGGCTATCACATCTGGAATCATCTCGACTTCATGAGTAGTCAGCTGAAAGGCTCTCGCATTCCTCTTTGCTCATTCTGCCGGTTTGGCTTTATTGTCAAATGGTTTATTCAGTTTTGGACAATCTGGCCTAAGATGTCCAGCTTCTCCACAATTGTAGCAGACTGAAAATTTCTTCCTCCTGCAGTCTTCTTCTTGATGCCCCGGAATTTTGCAAAAATTGCAATATCTTTTGCATCTTCCAAAATGCTTCCTTTTGCAGAAATTGCAAAATGTACTAGTAGAAGATTGCCCATTCCCTCCTTTCTTGCAATTGTTATAGTTACCTGAACGGAATTCTTGGGTAATCTTTTGGGCTACTTCCTTCCTTCTATTTTCTTCTCTTGTCCGTACTAATTCGTCAGTCAGAGTATTGGCTAATTCTACTGCATCATCAATCGTATGAGGTTTCGCAGCCTTGACGATATTACGGATTTCGGAAATCAATCCCCAAATATAACGAGAAATAAGTACCGGCTCTGGCGAAGCCAGGGTTGGTACCACTCGAGCATATTCGAAGAATGTCGTAGTATACCCTCGACAATCTACATCCACCATCCGGTGGGTTAGAAACTTATTTGCCATTTGATCTTTTTCATATTCGGGACAGAATTTTCTTTCTACAAGACTCTTAAATTCTTCCCAGTTCATAGCATACGCCATCCTTCTTCCTTTTGCCTGTAACACTGTGTTCCACCATTCTAACGCCACTTCTTTGAAAGGTTTGATACATACATAACCTGATCATCCTGAGCACATTTACTTATGGCAATTACTGCCTTGGTTTTCTCTAACCAACGCAGTGTCGCAGTCGCTCCTTCATTGCCTGCAAACTCAGTGGGTTTACAAGCAAGAAATTCTTTGTAAGTGCAACCAGGTGTTGCAACTTTCCTTTTCTTAGGGAGCGGAGCTTGCCGTGGTTCATTATCATGATTAACATGATTACCGCCTCCATTTACGCTATTACTGAAATTATCTTCAGAAATGCGTTTACTAGGAACAACTTGTTGCGGTTCGATTGGATTTTTAACAGCAGCAATGATTGCTGGAATAGCATTGGCTATCCCTTGAGCAACTATTCCTGGAATAGCGTTGGCTATCCCTTGAGCAAGGATATTTTCTATATCTTGCCTAGTTACATATTGATTCCCCGGTTGTTGCTCAGATTGATTATCTTCATTAACTGGTTCATTATTAGCGTTTTCCATCTGATATCTAATTTATAGATACATAATTAGTATAAAGGAAATAATCCAATGTTATAATTTAATCGCACATAATCACATAAACGAATATACAAACAAAATTGTAACTTTTTTAAAATTTCCTTATATCATGCTTCTATATACACCTGTTTTATTTATTCTACACATACTGATTTTACTATTACTATTACATAACCATAGTTTCATAAATCCCCTATCCTTTGTCAGGTGATGTTCTAGTAACGGCGTTTCTTCTCATCGTATTTCCAGGAGATCTGTCCCAAAATCTCTTGGATCCTATTCCCAGCATCCATTTCGTCAAAATGACGGAATTCAGCCATATTCTTGTTACTCATTGGTGAATTTGGTAAAGGTTCTGGATTGTACTTAGGAAAAAGCCTATAGGGATGGTTTTGTAACAGTATTTCATTATTCAACCATTCGTCTATATTCCAGTGGTTCGAAGGGTTTGGAATAGCTGGTTCTAAGTTTATAAAATTATTTTCATTAACAGGCTTAATAGTATCATCGGTTGCCATTATAAAATCTAGTTCTTCTTGAGATGGTAATCCCTCAATTTGCCTAGAACTTTCCCCAATTTCCATTTTCTTAGGTTTAGGTTTCTCAAGAGGTAAAGCGTTGAATTCTATAGGTTCTTCTATGTCTGGAATATACCTATTGAAATCTCTGGAAACTTCTATTCTTACTGGATAGAGATTTAAATTCTGAAGGGCTTCCGACAGATCACTCATGCTGTTTATGCAAGATACACACAATTACTAAGTTTAAAAATTATATCAAATTTCATAGAAAACTTTTAAATATTATTTCATATTGGGTAACTATGAAACAACCAAATATGAAAACATACTAGGTTTTATTTGTAAATTTATTTACTGAATAAGGCTTATAGACTTTCGATAATAAAAGTACTAAAACTTTGAGTCAAATTATTTAAAGATTTATATTTACTACTATAGTAGCTAACATATAAAAAATCTGCCCATACTGTTCAAAATTAGTCAAATAATTAAAACATATAATCACAAAATAGTAATCAATAAAAATTAAGTATTTTCTAAATACTTAATTGGCTTAAATCAGTGGCTCGATAAGTGGCTCTGATACCACCTTTTTCTGTCACGGCCCCCGACCCGGTTTGACCCGTTTCAGGAGCCGCGGGACAGAAATCCTGCGGTATTTAATTAATTGAGTTTGACAGCGGAAGTTTTCATCAGGATCTTTTAAAATGTAAATATTTCCTGATTATTTTATTTCACAACGTGGGATAAAACCCGGTAATTTACAATAATTTGATTTCACAAAGAAATCTTTTATTTTACAAAACATGTTTCTTTATTTTATACTGAGCCACTTCCTTGAGCTTGTAGTGCTATATGGCACTTTTCCTGATTCATAACAGGTCACCTGAAACATGTTTGAAAAAGGTTTTGTCAGCGGGAAATACTGAGTGAATCATTCTATTTTGCATAATGATGCATAGTTATAAATTACAGCATAAGAGCGATTACAATGGCTTCTATCTTATCTTTATCTGGCTCTATGTCACAATGGTGACATGTCACAATGGTGACGATGGTCATACCACTATTTAGATCAATGAACCTAAATAGTGACGATTATCCCTGTAGGTCAATGAACCTAACAGTGATTATCCCGAGTAGGTCAATGAACCTAACTGGGAGACAATTAGTAATGTGCACAATACCCCACTAACCAGTAATTCAAGATATCCACGACTTAGTCCCTGTAATTATAACCTTGAAAAATAATTTGAGGTATTGTAAAATATTTGATAAAAAGAGAATGACTCACAAACTGTGAGAAAAGGAGAATGACTCACATTGCAGATTTATACGGGCAGAGTTTGGCCTACTGATTTAGCCTTTTCCTAAATTTAATAACAGGCACACAAAACTGGGTTAGTAATCAATCCAGCAATTACGATAACTCACGAGATCAAATTCTCACAACGAACGACAAAGTGCAATACTTCATCCATCGATTTAACGATGATCCGTCAAATTAATGACGAACGATAAAGTACAATACTTCATCCATCGAATTAACGATGATCCGTCAAATTAATGACGAACGATAAAGTATAACCCTAATGTGGGCGGCACTTAAACATTCATTGGATATATTGATCGTCGGAAAATGAATCGTAGCAGCGATTGTGCTAATACCCTGATTGCGGCGTCGATTAGTGAATCGTGTGTGTTAATTTGAGTATACAGAGCATAACTCCGTGTAGAATTGGAATTTCTTCGTCGTTTCAACTCCCAGAATCAAGTCCCAAGCTCCTGTATTTATAGGTGAATTTTGTCCCTTAGGCGGCCCGCGTGAGAATTAAGCTAACTTGAGGCGGCCCGCGTAAGAACTATTTTTATGCATAGGGTTGCCACGTGTGGGACTAGCTCAGCTGAGTCGACGAAATTTTAAAATTCCTTTCTGCCTACGTTTTAAGTGGATAATCGTCAATAGGGTTTAACCCCCCCTGAGTTTTAGGGGCCCTAATCCTGATTCTGAAAATTATGAAAATTTTAGGGTTTGTTCAGAATCACTTGGGTGTCTCAATTAGGGTTTCCTTTTTGACTAATTAATTTAATAATTATGACTTTTGATGAGAGTTGTTACACTTGCACATGGATTTATTCAGTCCTGTCAATCGCAAAAGCATCAGTAATGAATCGTGCTGCCTCGTGGTGACAGATGATTATTCAAGATTTTCTTGGGTGGCGTTTATGGCACACAAAAGTGAAACTTTCGAAATTATCAAAAACTTGATCACAACGATTGAGAATTTGTATACTTTGAAAGTGAGACGCATACGCAACGACAATGGAACCGAGTTTAAGAATCATGCCATGGAGGAGTTCTGTAGATCCAAAGGTATTCTTCATGAATTCAGTGCTAGATACACTCCTCAACAAAATGGCGTCACTGAGCGTAAGAATAGAACATTGATCGAAACTGCTAGGACTATGTTGGTAGAGTCACAGTTGCCCATTCCCTTCTGGAGTGAAGCTGTGGCCTCTGCATGCCACACGTTGAACCGAGTCCTTACAATAAAAAGACACAACAAGACCTGCTTTGAGCTTCTTCACAAACGGAAACCAGATTTACAATTTCTTGAACCGTTTGGGGCTCCTTGCACTATGATCGATCCGGATGGAAAGTTTGGGGCAAAAGCAATTGAGGGATACTTTCTTGGGTATGCCACCCCAAATTTAAGAGTTTGTAATCTTGAAACGAAAAGGATCGAGGAATGGTCTGAAGTCAGAATACAAAGGCACACCTTGCCAGTGAGATGTCCAGGTCAGCCATGGATGTTTGAGTACGATGACTTTTTCAATTCGATCAATATTGAGGAAGAAGTAGTAGATGCTGCGGCAAAAATGTTTTTCGAGAGTGACAACGAAACAGATTCACCGTTGGTTCGTCCAATTATTGTCAACCATCAAGAATCATCATCAGTTAACAATAATGCTCTCGAGAATGAGGATTTTCACGATGCTACTAAACTGAACGAATCTTCAAAGGATGATGAATTTCTCGATGCAGACCAAGAAGCTCATGCAACAGCTGTGCACGGTACTTCTGAGGCAACACCTCCTGAGGACTGTCCTAAAACAGCTGAAGCTACTGCATCATCCTCTTCGCCAGTTCAGGGTATTGATTTGGTTGTTGATCTCAATTTCAACAATCTGGGTATAAATGTTCCAGTTCCAGATAATCCAGAAACGAGAATCCATAATACCCATCCTCAACAAAACATCATTGGTAATGTTCATAGTGGCATGCAGACGAGAAATCAGTTGAGAAACAACAACAATGCTGGCTTGTATGCAGCGATCAGAGAATCGGGTTTGCAGAATGATTGGTCCTTTGCGTGTTATGTCTCACAAGAAGAACCAAAGTCTTGGAAAGAAGCGTTAAAGGATAATTCTTGGGTGGAAGCTATGCAGGAGGAACTGCAACAATTGCAGAAGCTTAGTGTCTGGAAACTGGTTGAGAAGCCTGAAAACTACAAAAAGATTGGCACCCGTTGGGTTTTCAAATGCAAGAAAGATGACCGTGGAGTAGTTGTCCGAAACAAGGCAAGATTAGTTGTTCAAGGTTTTCTTCAGATTGAAGGGATAGACTACAACGAAGTTTATGCACCGGTTGCACGTCTTGAAGCTATTCAGATTTTTCTAGCCTATGCTTCCTTCAAAGGATTCAAGGTTTACCAAATGGACGTGAAAAGTGCATTCTTACATGGTGTGGTTGAAGAAGAGGTGTATGTCGAACAACCTCCATGTTTTGAAGATCCTATTCATCCTGATCGGGTTTGGTTGCTCAACAAAGCACTCTATGGATTACATCAAGCACCGAGAGCTTGGTACGCAACCTTATCTAACTATCCGCTGGAGAACGGTTTTCACCGGGTTCTTATCCATTGCACGCTTTTCATCAAAGAAAAGGATGGAGATCTTATGTTGGTTCAGGTATACGTAGATGGTATTATTTTTGGTTCAACTAACGATGTTTTGTGTAGGGACTTAGAGCGTGTTATGCAGGAGAAATTTGAGATGAGCACCATGGGGGAAATGAACTTCTTTTTGGGCCTACAAGTTCAACAAACGGAGTCTGGGATATTCATCCATCAGACTAAATATGTCGGAGACATCTTGAGCCTGTTCCAGATGTCTGAAGCGACGCCCATTGGTACCCCACTTCCGCAGAATCACGGGATTACTCCGAACTTGAAGGGTGAGAGCGTTAACTCTTCATTCTATCGTGCAATGATCGGATCTTTTATGTATCTCACAGCCTCGAGGCCTGACATAATGTATCCTACGTGCCTGCACGCTCGATATCAAGCCAACCCGAAGGCCTCACATCTAGCAGCTGTAAAAAGGATTTTTCGCTATTTGAAGGGTTGCCCGGACATCGGTCTTTGGTACCCTAGGGATGATAGCTTTGACTTGATAGCGTTCAGTGATTCTGATTTTGGTGGTTGCAAAATCGACGGCAAATCCACAACGGCTGGATGTCAGTTTTTAGGAAATCGCCTGGTCATATGGCAGTGCAAGAAGCAGACCTGTGTCGCTACATCAACCTGTGAAGCTGAATACATTGCTGCCTCAAGTTATTGCTCCCAAGTCCTGTGGATTCAACAACAAATGCGCGACTACGTTTTTGAATTCGTATCTACTCCTATTTTCGTTGATAATTCTGCTGCCTTACAGATCACTAGAAATCCTGTGCAGCATTCAAAGACCAAACACATCGAGATCAAATATCACTTCATACGTGATTGTTTTGATAAAAGACTAATCGATGTTGTTAAGGTCCACACCGATGACCAACGTGCCTACCTTTTTACCAAAGCTTTTGACAAATCACGATTTGACTTTTTACTAATGGTAAACGACATTAAGGTCAAACCAGAGTAAAACCAACATCGGTAAATCAATTTTGTAAATATTTGTTTGTGTTTTCTTAATTTCTCGTACTTTTTGCATTTTAGGGGGAGTAAAAACGAAAAATACAAAAACATTGAAAAACTTTAAAAAATCCAAAAACATCGAAAAATTTCAAAAACACAAAAACAATAGAAAAACAAAAATGAGTTTCATGGCGAGCAAAAGAGAAAATGATAGTACATCAGTGGTCTGTGCAAACTTCTTTAAACCTTAAATGAAAAAACGATAAGCAACTCTATATAAGATGTATCGGTAGGCTCACAATCATTTTAAAGTGTGCAGGGTGATATAAACTTAAATCGACTGTAGACTGTGTGAGAACCACTCATTGGCATATGGTCTTGGTACCGAAATTTCATTTGATAGATTGCCGAGGTTCTGAGATACGTGGTCTTTATGCTGTTTATCATCTGGGTATCATGGTTGTTTCTTTTACCGAAAACAACGGGGACGCAAGTCTAGAGCTTCCATGATACCGTACATATGTGTAAATATCATTCAAACATGTATATAATACATGAGGCATTCGACCTCAATAAGTGATAAACAATCACATGTCCCAATCAATAAGTGATAAAATATCACAGTTATCCGGGAGTCAAGTTCGTCTCTTTGTCGGTACGATGGTACTAACCTGGTCACGGACTTGCTCTTGTGGCCTGCATGCATCGAATATCAAGTACCTCATCAATAAGTGATTTAATCACATAGGGCTTGTATTCATCCAAAAATAAGTGAGTATCTCACATCATATACGTTGAAAACAAATGATAAATAGTATACTCACCAGTAAGATGAACTCTCGTGCATACCTTGATACGGGAATGTGTCGTGTGTGGATGAACACCGGTCGGTAAGTATAAATCATACCTTAACGTATCCCCTAATCGTGAGTACATCTGATAAGTTGAGCTTAAGTGGACAACAATACCGATAATCGTTATAGGATGCTTATCTAAATATTATCTAACTGAACAACAAGAGTGTTTTGGCATGACCGTACACTGATATGATTATCTTACCATCGAAACTCGCAAAAAGAATGTTTGTAAATATTTATTTAATGCTTTCAGTTTCTGCATCTCTATATATATTTATTTACTGCTTCCCGTCTTTAAATTTGAAATAGTAAAAAAAAAATACCAAAAAGATTTTAGGTGTGTTTTAATATAAACTTTATAAAATCCAAAAAGATTTTATTTCTATAATTGTACGATGTTGGATCTCGAGTCTTTTTTTTACCTGAAACCTGAACGAAAACCAAAACAACTGAATCTTCCTAAACGGTCGAAATTTGCAAGATTTGAAAGTGAAAAACCAAAATTGAACAATTTGTTAAACTTTCAAAGTGTCGGACGGTAGTTGATTGAAAACTGATCACATGTGTGTCGTTTATTTATGATTAATTATATTCCAAGCAGTTGTTCTCATTACGTGTTTAGCTTTCTTGTATGTGCAGAAGAGAACGTGTTAGAAGACAAGCTTTGGAATGAAGACACGACATGGAGGCACTCAAGAGATAAAGATGATCGAGTAGCCGTTGACCACTCATCAACACCACAAGGATCTAAAGAATTGAAGATCAAAAGATTCACGAGTATAACTCAAGGGAGAGTTTATTTTAAGGGGGAGTTTGTTAACACACTTCATAAATGAAAGGGGGAGTTTGTTGATACACTTTCTACTTACGACGCGTGAAGACTTTGAAGATCCTCCGACATGAAAGACATGGAAGACGAACCATCACGAGTAGCGTCCAAGGGGGAGTTTGTTGATACATATTATATGGACGCGACCCGGTTCGGTTCAACTCGGTTAGGTTCGGCTCAAGCCCGACGTCGCGACATTCCTCCGTCGTGCACCCCAGAGTTCGACACACGAAGCACGAAGAGCCGTGAACCTTCCCGACACCACATCACCATGACATCAACAATAATGATGTCATGATGATCTCATGAGAAGACTTATAAATGGATAGATGCCATGTTCACGTGAATTCTCTTTGAGAAACAAATTAAATTGCTTGCTGTTTATTCCTGAGACAAAGATTCCAAATATACATATGTGCATGACAAAAATCCCAAGCAATTCTTACATGTGACGAAAGACCTGTATGTGAATATGACGAAAGACCTTCATATATGACGAAAAACCTGTTGAAGAACTGATCAGACCTTATGGCGAAAGACCTAAGTTTTTCGCCGTCCCATGTTATTCGCCGGAGTATTTCGTCGGCTGCAAGACTTTCGTTAGCTACAAGTCTTCCGTCGACCTGCTGTGTCTATATATATGCAGACTGAAGACAGAACACACGAGAGACACACAACAGAGAGAGAGACACGAGAGAACACAGTGAGAGGATATACCAGTTAGAGTTTATGAGCTTTTCTTGTAAAAACAGTGTGTTGTAACTCTTCTGGAAGTGAATACAAGTGTGCTTAAACTTTGAATCTTGTCTTGTATTTTCGTGTTCTTTGCTCGGTTTGCTTACCCGGTTGGATTCCGCACAACCGGGTGTGTTCGGTAACAAGGAAAAGGTTACTAGATCCTCCGCTAGTGGACCTACACTCATTCAAGAATTTGTTACGCAGCAACATGTCCTTTGCTACATGTTGTGATTTGGTTAAATATGCTACTGCAAACAATGTAACAGCTGTTGATCCAACAATCTCCCTATACAACAGATGATACGAAAACCCTTCTTTATTACTGATTTTTATTTCTCATCAACATCTCCCTGATTTGTCCTTTGAATTGTAGTTCAAAGTCCAGGGAGAACATGTCTTCTTCATCGTCCCTCTCAAGTTGAAGGTCCAATAAATCTTGGAGATCGTATACATTCAGATTATATGCACTATACATTATAATCTCTTCAACACTACCATCTGATCTGATCAAAGTCAATACTTGGGTTTTTGAGCATGACTTCCACTTTACTATTTTTAGATCAGTTGTTTTTCTTGGGCAAATAATTATTGAAGATGGGTTTAGTGATTGTGGTCTGCTAACTAAATTTTCAATTGATTCAGACAAATCAGATGATGAGAGAAGTTTTTAGGAGTACCGATTTTTAGAGACATAGCAGCAGTTGTAGGATAGACTGGGTTTTGAAGAACATTTGAATTTTCATCTCTAACTTCTTCCAGATTTTTGTAGGTCTCAACTATCTTCAGTTTAGACCATCTGGCAATGGATCTAACTGGACCATAACCAGCAGCCACAAGCTCTGCTCTCATTCTTTTAAACTTTAATACCTCATCTGAATCCACTGTTTTGACTTTCTTCCAATTAGGTAGAGTTGGCTTTACCAGAGGATCATTGTTCATTTTTGTGATTCTATCAATATGAGTTTTTCTCTTACGTGTGGAGATGATTTATGGTGAAGGAGAATGTTTTGGTAGTTTAGATGAATGTATGGGAAATCTTTGTGACATTGGAGATGGTTGGATTGTGGTAGGTGTAGTGAAAATGATCATGGCAGATGTTTGACAAACTTCTGCTGAAACAACTGGTGTCTCAGTAGTTGTTTGGTAAACATCTTCTGATACTTTTGTGTTCCCAGCATCTATTGACAAAATGGGTGATGATGGTGTGGAAGGTATTTTCTCCTTCTTTTGTGGTGGTTTTTTGGAGAAGGTTGGGATTTAGGTTGAGCAGGGGATACAATTTCTGTAGGATTAGCTTTTGTATCTGGTGGCAACTTTCTCAGTGAATCTTTCTCCCCCTTTTTGGCATCATTATCATCATCATCATCTTTCTCAAAGATTGATGTAGAGGTGGAGCCAGTAAGTTTCAACACATGTTCCTTAATGTTCATAATGTCTGCTTGTGTGTCTTTATACCTGGCATCAACCAAATTTCTGATAAATTCCAAACTGAAATTGCGGTTACTTTTAGCCAAATTCCTCTGAGCTTGAAGGATGGGTTGCATAGAATTCCAAAGCTCATTGGCAATTTCCTGTCTGGTTGGTTGACTTTTAAAAAGCTCTATCATCTGCTTAATCAATTCTTTCAGTTCAGCAACATCTGTTTCAATGGTAGACACTCTAACCGTCAAATCCTTATAAGTTAATTCATCACCTACTTTAATATGATCAACTGAATTCCCACCTGTAGTGGTTGTATTTGTTTTGATAATAGGAGAAGTCTCCATATCATCAGAAACAGATGCCCCTTTTTCTTGGTTCTTGGGACATCCCACTGAAGCAGAGATTACAGTTGTAACCTCATCAGTGATTGCCTTCAAGGGAGTCTTAATAATGTAACCACTGTCCAACTGATCACCAATGGGTTCAACAGTTGTAGTGGCTGCTCCACTTGAACTACCGCCAAGAGTTTCGTAATACTCAACGGGGATAACCTCCTCAACTGTTTGTAGGATAGCAGATTGAATTGGTTCAGACACAGTCATTTGTTGCGATCTACTCTCAGTAATGTGTGCATTAGAGGAACTGTTTTCTTTCTGAAATTCAATTGCTTCAAACAGAGGTAATATTGTTGATGGAACTTGAGTCGAGGGTTGTGGTGTAGAAAGCGTGATTGCCCTGGGAGAGGGACTTTTAAACATACTTTCATATGAAGGGCCTACTTCATGTTGTGGTGTCCCTGTGCTTACAACATAATCCTTTTATGAGGATACATGAGGAGTTTGGATGGGTTGAGATCTTTCCAACAACTGTGAGGAAGTAGCAGCAGTGGTTTCAAGTGACATTTGTGTTGTCACTACATTAACCTCTGGGATCTCATCTTCCAGAGGAACCTTTTTATTTTGTTTGGTTTTGGTGGGTGTTTTTGGACGTGACAACTTTCTGTTTTGGTCAAAAATTACCGAAGCAATTAAGTGATCAAATTAGTTAAGTGATGTAGTGTGCTAAAAAAGTGTGTTGAAAATATGCTAGTTAAGTTGTTTACAAGAACAGGTTCAGGATATAGCTCAGGATATTGAGCTATATCTATGATCAAACCATGAGCAAAAATGTAAAGGGTGACACGAGATATACGAGGAAAGCCCTTGATCAATCAAGATCGTCGGCATAAAACCTCGGGAGCTGACAATCGCAGCTGCCTTGTTCTTCTTATTGCTTCAAATATCAGGATACAGTGCACGATATGATGCGGATCAACTAAGTGTTACAATGCAATTTGAGTACAAGTGTTAGTGCGTTGTGAGTGTTTGCAAGTAGAGAGAAAGAGTGTGCGAAAAATTGTGTCCCTAATCTGATCCGATCAATCCCCTTTTATAGTAAAAAGAAAGCAACTAACTATCCTACTATTCTGGGATCCAGCGAATATTCCATATGTGGACGTTGTAGTCCACGTCTTCCGGCTTTAACGTTCGTAATATAACTGATATGCCTGAGTCTTGAGGAGAAGAAGTCCACCTGACCGTTGGAGACTGGTTACAATAACCTGCACAAGGGTTAATTGGTTACTACCAGGATATCACATCAGCATGTTACCAATATCCTGACCCAGCATCCTGGCCACAAACAAAAGAAACATAGTCAGTATATTAGCCAGGATATATGAGCAGAAAATTGCCCATAACAATTGTCCCCAAAATATATCTGTTGGTATACCAATTCCAACGGATATATTTTAAATCTTATCCTTCAAATCCAGGTTATTAAACCGAAACGACGCTTGACATGACTTGGTGCAACTTCCAATGCGATATTTACTCTTTGCCCCTATACTCAGCCCCTTATTTAGCTGATCTATTCATCATCATGATCATCACTTTCCAAGCCATTTCCCAGGTACTTCCTCTTTCTCTTCTTTGTTTTTCTTATCTTGAATTTCTTGTTTCTTGGTCGATACCCCTCATGGCATCTCGAACAAGATCACGGTCAAACGAGCCGGTCCCAACCCTCACGAGTCAAAACCTCATCCGAGAATCAGAAAAAGAGATCTGCTCTTTCAATAATGCCGACATCGCCGCTTTGAAGGATTCTGGTGCCTTTCCTGCCGGAGTGGTCATTCGCCCTTTCGATCGGGAAGTCCGATCAGACGCGGCATCAAACGAGTGGGTATGCTTTTTCGCCTATCCCTTTTCCTTGGGACTCCGGTATCCATTTCCACCCTTCATCTCTCGTTTCTTCGAGCTTATCGGCCTCAGTTATGCTCAAACCATGCCGATGGTGTGGCGAGTTTTAATGGTGTTAAACCAAATTAAGTCTCGTCATTACCCTGACCTATGCATCGAAGACCTTCCCATAGCATATCAATTGAGATCCCATGGCAACAGTCACTTTCTTTTGTTTTCCACTTCCAAGAACCCCCTAATTCTCAAGGCCACTAAGAATGAAGATCAGTGGCAACGAAAGTTCTTTTTCGTAAAAAGGGACTCTATTGACAAGGGTTTTGACCTGCCAGTTAGATGGTTAACCAAGGGTAGGATTTAGGGTTTTAGGAATATCCCCAAATATATCCTTAAACTATATCCTTGACTGATATCCTGATATTTTATGCAGCGAATTTCAGAGACCTAGCACCCCCAAGAGCAGAATCGGAGCCCAGGATCAAAGAGATTTATCGACTTCCTGCCAGTGAAAGAACCTTCTCCCTGTTTCTCGCAAGCTCAAGTCAAAAATCAAGTTCAAATATGTCGGATAAGCATATGATTAGATTGGTTATAGAGTATTAGTGTTAAGAAATAAATATTTCTCCCTTTTTATAGTGTCGGTCATCAACCTCGAAGGCTTCCAACTCGACGAGCTAGACAGTTATTCCAGCCTCGCACCTGTCACGCAAGAATCCAATCCAAAGCCAGCTGATACTCCAAAGCCTACCAGTTCGAAGACTGCCACTGTTCCCAAAGCTCCCCCAGCATCCAGGACCCGGGCCTACAGCTCCCAGAAAAGGAAGGAAGTAGACCATCCTGCTACACCCCATGTATTCCCGTTTGAGAACCATGGGTTTACGGAATCCAGTAAATTCATGACCGGCTTCCTCAACCAGGTTAGTATCCTGGACCTATACCCTGCACCATATGCTGGTTATAAAAGTTAACTAAAGTCAATACCTGTTTCTTTATTTTGCTGGGTCTCGAACGCCTGGTATTCCTCTATGAAGACGCATGTGGCCTAAACACCATGCTAGAGAGCAGGCTGAAGAAGGCAGAAGCCACCATTGCAGATCAAGCAGCAATTGCCACTGCCAAATCGGAACACTATGAAGCTAAGTACAAGGCAATGACCCAAGAGCACTAGTCTGCCATCCAAAAGATCACCCAGGAGGCCCAAGCTAAGTCTGATGCTGCCCAAGTTCAACACGAGCAAGATATGGCTTCGTACCGGGAGAGCCTTAAGAATTCAGTTGTCATCTCCCTCCTCGAGGCCAGGCTGAAAATGGCTTATGAGGCTATGGCTTTGTGCGTTGAATGCCCTTCGTGGAATATCAAAGCTTTGGAGATGAAGCTGAAAGATCTTGGTGGTAATCCTGTGGAGCCTCCTGTGAAGCCCACAGCGGAGGAGCCTGCTGAGGTGGCCAAGAAGGTGGATGGTGCTGACGTTCCGAAGGATGCTGATGGTGATGCTGGTGGTGATGCTGGAGGGAATGCTGGGAAGGATGCTGCTGACGAGGTCATGATGGAAGGAGGAGCTGCCCCTTAGAGGCAGTGAAGTGGGCGATGATGGATATACGTGCCAAGGCCGGAGCCCACTTTTTTTAAATTTGATGATTGTGGTATGTTAAACAATTTACTTTTCCTGTCTTTGAACAATTTACATTTCCTGCACTAAAACACTATGATGACCAAAGGTGGATGGGTCCTGGGTTTCAGGATGAAGCCCTTGGTCATCAACTAGTATAATCTGTTTTGAACAATACAACGGTTGGAGGCGGATGGGTCTCGGTTTGAGATGAAACCTTCAACCGTTGTGAAAATATGGTAAGAAACTAATAGTGCTTTTGGTGGATGGTCCTCGGTTTGAGGTGAAACCAAAAGCACAACTTTTGACATGTTAATAACATAACCTCCTTTTGACTTATTTGTTGTTGCCTTTCAGTTCTTTGTTACGCATTGCTTAGTTTAAATTTCAACTTTCCAAAATTAATGCCATTACTTCTTGAAAATATCCTGATCAGTATATTCAGCGATATCCTACAAAGACTTTCGTCTAACAGGGTTTTCAAAATTCAAACAATTCAGATAAAGCTTTTAAAGGAAAAAAGGACAGTTCATTTTACTTGTTTGACCAAAGTATTAGTTTTCAACCCAAGTATTATATCCCAAACATTCCAAGCAAATATCCTGAAACATATTCCGAAAACACATTTTGAGAATATATCCTAATCAGGATATTTAAGCCTTTTCCAAACATAGTTTCAAAAGTTCAAATAAGGTTTACAAAGGAAAGATCATACCAGGAATAGAGTGTAACCCTATTTTCGAGCTTCAACTCTTTTGAAATTTTCTTCCAGTAAGATGTCCCCAGTCCGAGGTACTTAATACACTAAGTCCAAATTTGATCCTTCGAGCTTTACACAATTGCCTCAGAAGGAATATCCCCTGTGCATAAAGTCTTTGAACACTTAGAAATTTTCTGAACATCAGTTCCAATCGTTTGAACAGTTCTTGTGTTACAGGGGGTAAACCCTAAAATATACTGGAGATAAATCTTTAGTATGTTGGGGAAAAACCCATAGGTATCCTGGGGAAACCCCAAATTTTCATGCGCTACAGGCGGGAGTGTATAAACTCCAAGACTCAGAAAGGTGATAACATTTAAACCTTAGAGAGTATGAAAATACCCTTCCGTGAGAGAGGGTGATCAATCCTCATATACCTTTAGGATCCAGGATATAGCCAACAATAACAAAATTGTCAGCCACTTTTACATGGACTGGGCCCGCTATCTTGAACTATCCCTGGATAACTTGCGCTCCAGGCGGGGTGTTTAAACCGAATTCGAAAGAAAGGTGAATACCTTTAAACCTGTGAAGGGGTCAGGATCCCTTAAACGTGAGAGAGGGGGCCAATCCTCTAATCTTTCGAAGTATCCTGAGTGTGTATCCTGGAGCTATACCCCGAAGCATATACTGCAAAACAACTGTAAACTAAGGTGGGTGTTAGCCTGGCTAACACCCCTCCGATGCTTAAGTCAGTAATGGGTTCAAAAGAATAAATAATATCAAAAAATATTAAAAGAGATAGAATCTATACCATCCTGAGTTAGAATTTAAATTCCAAACTCACTTAAAATAGAGCTTTAGATGTATTGCATTCCAGGATCTTGGTAGCATATCCCCCTCCATATTCTTGAGTCGATATGCTCCTTTTCCTGATTCTGATTCAATCTCATAGGGTCCTTCCCACTTCCGAGCCAGTTTTCCCTCAACAGGATTGGTAGTATTCTGAAAAGCTTTTCTTAACACCCAATCTCCAACTTGGAACCTTCTAATCCTTATATTCTTGTTATATGCTCTGGATATCCTCTGTTGATATGCTGCCATCCTTAGTTTTGCTGCATCTCTTGTCTCATCAACAATATCCAATTCCTGACATAAGGCTTCAGGATTCTGCTCAGGATCCCGGAGATCGGATCTCGCCGTAGGTATCACCATTTCTGTCGGGATCGCCGCTTCTGCTCCAAATACCAAGGAAAACGGGGTTTAGCCAGTTGCACTTTTCACCGTTGTTCTATCAGCCCATAAAACAAAGGGTAATTCTTCTGCCCGTCTTCCCTTCTTAGCTCTAAGCCTTTTCTTTAAATTGTTGACAATTATCTTGTTTGAGGATTCTGCTTGTCCATTTGCTTGAGGATATACCGGTGTGGATGTGATAATTTTGATTCCCCAACTCTTGCAAAAGCCAGTAGTCCTCTTACTTATAAACTGAGATCCATTGTCACAAATTATCTCAGCTGGTACTCCAAACCTAGTCAGGATATTCCTTTTTATGAAGGATACTACTTCTTGATCTCTGACTTGAACAAATGCTTCAGCTTCGACCCACTTAGAGAAATAATCAGTCATTTCCAGCATGAAGACCTTTCCTCCTGGAGCCTTTGGCAATTTTCCTACTATATCCATTCCCCACTTCATGAATGGCCAAGGGGAAGCGGTGGGATAAAGTGGCTCATCAGGTTGATGTAATATATTACTGTGTCTTTGACACGTATCACATCTTCAAGCATATTCTGCATCATCTTTTCTCATCGTCGGCCAATAGTACCTTGTTCTTAATACCTTTGAGAATAATGACCTGCCCCCAGTATGGTTACCACAATCCCCTTCGTGTATATCCTGAAGCACTTCGGATATGGTCCTGCAAGAGATTTCTTATACAAGATTTTATTTATAATAGTGAATCGTGATACCTTCATTCTAAAGGCCTTAGGATTTTCATCCTTTGGGATATGTCCTTCCCTGAGATATCTTATGATTGGAGGTGTTCAGGACTTAGGATCTTCTTCAGGATACTCATCATCAGGATCCTGAACACTTAGTACTTCCTTATCCTGAGGATCCGTCGCAGGATATAGAATATGTAATATTGGTATTCGGGTTCATTCCGGTATCCTGACTGATGATCCTAGATTTGCCAAGGCATCAGCTTCAGCATTATCCTCTCTTGGTACCTGTTCAAGTGTAAAAACATCGAAATATCCTGCTAATTTTTTGAGAATTTCGAGATACTCGATTAACTTCTCACCTTTAACTGCATATGTCCCATTAAAATGATTAGTGATTAACAAAGAATCAACAAATACTTGTAAACTCCTGATATTCATGCTCTTAGCCAATTCTAATCCTGCAATTAAAGCTTCATATTCTGCTTCATTATTAGTGGCAGGAAACTCACATCTAATAGCCTGGGGTAATATGTCCCCCTGTGGCGATTTTAGTAGTATTCCCAAACCTACACCTCTGACATTAGATGTTCCATCAGTATATAAAGTCCAGGATTCTAAGTTTTCTCCTAGCTGTTGTACTTCTAGGTCTACTTCACTTTGAATATCACTACTGAAATCAGCCACAAAGTCAGCTAAAGCCTGAGACTTTATGGCATTTCTAGGTTCATACACTAGATCATATGCACTTAATTTTACTGACCACTTAGCCATCCTACGTGACATCTCTGGTTTCCTAAGCACATTTTTTTACAGTATATTTGGTTTTAACATGAATCCTATGTGTTTTGAAGTAATGTCTAAGCTTTGTTGATGCCATAACTAGAGCCAGTATTAGTTTTTCTAAATGAGAATATCTAGTTTCAGCATCTAATAAATTTTTACTAACATAATAAACAGGATAATGCTGACCTTCATGATCCTTTACAAGGACAGCACTTACAGCGTTCCCTGATACTGCAAGGTATAGGGATAATGGTTCACCGTTTTCAGGCTTCATCAATAAGGGTGTAGTTGAAAGATACTGCTTCAAATCCTGCAAGGCTGCTTCATGCTTCACTCCCCATTCGAACTTCTTGTTCTTCTTCAGGATATCATAAAATTCCTTGCATTTTTCTGAGGATCTTGAAATAAATCTGTTTAATGCTGCTACTCCCCCTGTTAATCGTTGAACATCCTTCATATTCGAAGGTGACTTGATATCCAAGATGGCTTTGATCTGTTCTGGGCTTGCTTCTATCCCTCTTTTAGTCACCATATATCCTAGAAACTTTCCTGCCCTCACTCCGAAATGGCACTTAGCAGGATTCAGCTTCATGTTATACTGATCCAGGATATCAAATGCTCCCTTAATATCCTGGAGATGATCCTCAGCCTTTTTGGATTTTACTACCATGTCATCGATGTACACCTCCATAGTGTCCCCCCAGCCTTTGATATGTCGCACCTGCATTTTTCAAACCAAAGGGAATAGCAATGTAACAATAAATACATGTTGGTGTCATGAAGGCAGTATCCTCTTGGTCTGAAGGTTCCATTTGGATCTGCTGGAATCCTGAGGATGCATCCATGAAGGTTAACATCTCATGGCCGGCAGTAGCATCCACCATTGAGTCAATATGAGGAATAGGACACGGGTCTTTGGGACAAGCTTTGTTCAAGTCTGTGTAATCTACACAAACTCTCCATTTCCCATTTTTCTTCTACACCACCACTACATTTGCTAGCCATCTTGGAAACTTGACCTCTCTGATCATTTTGGATTTCAATAACCTCTCTACTTCTTCCTGAATAATCATATTTCGCTCCGGAGCAAACTTCTTTCTCTTTTATTAGACAGGCTTGAATAACCTGTCAATACCGAGCTTATGTGCTATAATATCCATGGAAATACCTGTCATATGCTCGTGCTTCCACACGAATGTTGACATCTGTAACACCCGACTTAATTTTATAAGAATTTAATGTAAATACATGATTTATATATATATATATATAATCTGACCCATTTAAAATTAACAGTTCCAAAAGTAAATTTTTAAAGTAACAAACATTAGTCGACTACTGACTAATTCAAACATTCAAAAGTTGTTTAGCAAATTAGTTACATCATAGACATTGTCTAAACAAAGTTAACTTAAGCGGAAGCTTCAAAAATTCATATTCGGTTCTTCAGAAACATGCCTGATCGTCGTCCACTATCTTGCAACACCTACAAAATGAAACTTTGACAATTATTAGTATTAGAGTTCTTGAAATTATTACTTAATCGAATCTACGTTTAGAAACGAATTCGATTAGCTATGATATACAAAAACTTAGCCATTATTTTCAGAGTCTACCGTAACTTATGGTATCTACCATAAGTTACGGTAGTCGTTTAATAGTTCTGGTCCACCGTAACTCAGGAGTGAACCACCGTAAACTTTTGGTGACTACCGTAAATTACGGTGGATACCGTAATTTACGGTAGTCACTGCAATGCTATGTTTTGATTAACTTGGTTATTTTGTCCAACCCAAATTCTAGGATTTCTCATTCTAACAACCAACACACTGATTTCTAGTATTCTAATATGTCTTTTATGAACAATAACAAAGACCGAGTAATCATACCACAATGCATTGACCACGCATCATTTGATTATTCGACCCGTTTGGATCATCTATGGAATCCTCCATTATGATGACTACCAACGCGATCTAACCAATTCTTTACCTATTATTCAACATAGCGAATATTATCGCTTTATTTCAACTCGACTTCTATTCTACAATTCTACTACACATATGTTAGTTATCAAATTACCAAATGTAACGAGTTAGGTTACATACCTTCAAAGTAAGCCTTTCAAACGCGATTCACCACCCGCTTGTCCGCTTGACGCTCCTGCGTCCTTTCCAATAGAGTTCATTTATAACATGTTTAGAACTCCATTTTAAACCATATATCACGTAATACACCGAAACATCATAATTATGCGTTTCAACTTTGAATTTCAGTTTTAAGCCTTATTTGAGGCATTTTCACAAACACTTTAAGGGCAGATTTTTACATGATTATATAGCAAGTCCCTAGCTTATCATTTAGCCCAAATTTCACATCAATCAACCCATTTTACATAATTGTTAGCTTCTAAAGTTCTGAAGTCACTTCACAATTGTCAAATTACACTAAAACAACACCCAATTTCCTAGTGTTTATCAAATTATACATAACCCACTAATCACCTACATTGGTGTTCATAGATTTCACTAAAAATTCACATGATTTCAACTTGTATTTGTCTAGGGTTTGTCCCTAGACACTATAATGTTCCTAATCCATCATAAAACAAACATGCAACCATAAATTTCAGATTTCCCAATTTCATGAGAATTTCAAACAGAGAATTAACACCAAATTTTACATACCTTGTAACCCCCTTGTGATGAGGATCACTAATCTATGTTCGGATTTTGATTTGGGACAGGAATTAGCCGTCAATTGTTCAATTTTATGCTGAACTAGGGTTTTGATGGAGCTTTGGGTCGCCCCTGTTCTTGGTCGATTTCAACAAAACACGGACAAGTGTGTTTTATGTTTTATTTTGTTATTTCAATAAAAATAGTTTTCATTGAGACACTTTTAGTCCCTAAATTTTCACTCTTTATTTGTTTGAGCTCCTAACTACTCATAAGTCACTAACTAACTTGGTTAGTGTCATTCCTAGTTAGTTTATTTTACAAGTTTATTTGCAACCTAATTGCAAATTTATGAACTCGCTTTTTCGGGATGTTACAAGTCCACCCCCCTTAAAAGGGTTTCGTCCCCGAAACCAAAGTACGTACCAAATAAAGTAGGGTAGAGACGTCGCATCTCCTCTTCGGACTCCCACGTAGTGTCCGAGCCTTTCCTATGCTCCCACTTGATCTTGATTTGATCGATTTGTTTGTTTCGTAAGTGCTTGACCTTTCGATCTAAAATTTCCACTGGTCTCACCGCATAATTCAGTCTATTATCCACTTCGATATCATCATAGTGGATACGAGCAGTTTCGTCTGCTAAGCATTTTCGGAGATGTAACACGTGGAATGTGCTATGAATCCCACTCAACTCCTCGGGTAGTTCGAGACGATATGCTACTTTACCAACCCGTTCGGTGATTCTGAATGGCCCAATAAATCTTGGGCTCAACTTTCCTCTTTTTCTGAACCGTATTATTCCTTTCCACGGCGATACTTTCAGCATTACTTTATCGCCCACTTGAAATTCAATCGGCCTCTTTCGTTTATCCGCGTACGACTTTTGTCGATCCTGGGCCGCTTTTAGGTGAGTTCGGACCATGTCGATCTTCTCATTCGTAGTTCGGATTATATCAGTAGGTGCTAGTCCTCGTGGACCCACTTTTCCCCAACATATCGGGGTTTGACACTTTCTTCCATATAACATTTCATACGGGGCCATCCTAATGCTCGCGTGATAGCTATTGTTATATGAAAATTCGACCAAGGGTTGATAAACATCCCAACTACCCCCGAAGTCAATAATGCAAGCCCGCAGCATATCTTCCAACGTTTGTATTGTTCTTTCGCTCTGCCCATCCATTTGTGGATGGTAAGCGGTGCTAATGAACAGTTTAGTTCCCATTTGTTCTTGGAATTCACGCCAAAAATTCGAAGTAAATCGAGTATCTCTGTCTGACACAATGGATATCGGTACCCCATACTTGCTATGATTTCGTTGGTGTACACCTCCGACATCTTCTCGGATGTATAAGTCTCACGAATCGGAATGAAGTGAGCACTTTTCGTCAATTTATCCACTACAACCCATATAGCATCAAACCCGCGGTTGGTTTTGGGCAATTTGGTCAACAAATCCATGGTGGTTTGTTCTCATTTCCAAACTGGGATGTCCAATGGTTGCAACTTACCATATGGCTTCTGGTGCTCCGCTTTGACTTGCAAGCAGGTCAAACACTTCTCCACATATTTCACAATATCTCTTTTCATCCCGGGCCACCAACAATTTTGTTTTAAATCATTATACATCTTGGTCGCCCCCGGATGAATGGAATAATGGGACTTGTGAGCTTCATCTAGTAGAAGCTTTTTAACTCCACATGTGTTAGGAACCCAAATTCTATTGAAACGTGTTTTCAAACCGTGGTTGCCTACTTCGAGATCTTTAACTTGGCCGACAATCCTTTCCTTTCTCCAATTTTCCGTTTTTACTGCTTCATCTTGTGCCTCTCGAATTCGTTCAAGTAAGCCTGAAGTCACAATGAGCTGCAATGATCGTATTCGTATCGGGACATAATCTGCCTTTCTGCTTAGGGCATCCGCCACCACGTTTGCCCTTCCGGGATGATAATGTATTTCACAGTCGAAATCTTTCACCGTTTCTAACCATCGTCTTTGTCGCATATTTAACTCCTTCTGATCGAAGAAGTATTTTAAGCTCTTGTGATCGGTGAATATGGTGCACTTTACCCCATATAAATAGTGCCTCCATATTTTTAATGCAAATACCACCGCAGCCAACTAGAGATCATGCGTGGGATATTTCTTCTCGTGTATCTTCAATTGCCTTGAAGCATAAGCTATAACTTTGCCCTGTTGCATCAAAACGCATCCGTGCCCTGATAGTGAAGCATCTGAATAAACCATCAAGTCTTCGACCCCGTCCGGCAATGTTAGTACCGGAGCTTGAGTTAACTTCTCCTTTACCGTTTGAAATGCTCTTTCTTGATCGACACCCCAAATGAACTTTTCTTCCTTCCGGGTTAGTTTTGTTAGTAGTTACGCAATCTTGGAGAAATCTTGAATGAATCTCCTATAGTATCCCGCAAGCCCCAAAAGGCTTCTAATTTCCGAAGGGTTCTTCGGGGAATTCCATTTTGACATGGCCTCGATCTTCGACGGGTCTACCAACACTCCATCGGCACTTATGATGTGGCCGAGAAATTGTACCTCTCGTAGCCAAAAGGCACATTTAGAGAATTTCGCATACAACCTCTCTCTTCTAAGTGTCTCTAACACCTCTTGTAAGTGGTGTGCATGTTCAGCTTCACTTTTTGAATAAACCAAAATATCATCGATAAACACGATAACTGACTTATCCAACATTGGCTTGCAAACCCGGTTCATGAGGTCCATGAAAGCCGCGGGTGCATTTGTCAGCCCAAATGACATCACGAGGAATTCGTAATGTCCATATCGCGTGCGGAAAGCCATCTTCGGCACATCTTCCTCCTTGACCTTTAATTGTTGATACCCCGATCTAAGGTCAATTTTCGAAAACCAGTTCGCACCTTGTAGTTGGTCGAATAATCATCTATCCTCGGAAGCGGGTATCGGTTCTTTACCGTGAGTTTGTTTAACTCCCGATAATCGATACACATGCGCATACTTCCGTCTTTCTTTTTCACGAACAGTACCGGTGCGCCCCAAGGAGACACACTCGGCCTTATGAATCCTTTGTCAAGCAGGTCTTGAATCTGGGACATCAACTCTTGTAATTCCGACGGTGCGAGTCGGTACGGTGCTTTAGCTAAGGGTTTTGCGCCCGGGATCAATTCGATTCCGAACTCTACCTCCCGCTCGGGCGGCATTCCCGGTAAACACATCCGGAAAAACGTCTTCAAAGTCACGTACTACTGGCACATCTCCAATCTTCGGTAACTCTTTCTCGGGCTCGTTCGCATATATCATAAATGCCTTGCATCCTTGCTTCATAAGCTTGTGAGCTTTTAACATCGAGCATATTATGGGGTTACCTACTTTTTCGCCATAGATAGTGACGTGTTTCCCGCTCGGAGATGTTAGTTTTATCTCCTTACGAAAACACACGACCTTTGCGTGGTGCTGAGATAGCCAATCCATCCCAACAACTACTTGAAATTCCCCAATTGACATCGGGATTAGGTCTATTATGTATTCTTCATGGTAGATGCTTAATTTGCAGCCTCGACAAACATCACAAACTATAAAACTTTTGTTGTCCCCTATTTCAACTTCTAAGGGCACAGATAATTTCATCAATACAAATAAAGGATGTCGAATAAATCCTTGCGAAATGAAGGATTTATTCGCACCCGTATCAAACAATACACGTGCTGGAATTGAGTTAATTGTGAATATACCTGAGACCACATCGGGTTCTGTCTTTGCTTCAGCCGCGGTAAGTTGGAAGGACCTAGCCTTCGCTTTGGGAGCTTCTGCTGGAGATTCTTTAACGTCTCTCTTTCCGACTAAGTCCGGGCATTCGGACTTTTTGTGGCCGGGTTGATAACATTATAGCAAACTGAGACTTTACCCGGACATAGCGACGCCGTGTGCCCCGTCTTACCACATATAGGGCATGGTTTGTCTTTGAACCGACATTCTCCCTTGTGCCCTTTTCCACACACTTTACAACTTGGTGACCCACCTTTAGCATCAACCTTCTTTCCCGATTCTCCAGTTCGGGCTTTCTTTGTAGGGCTTGGATTCACATCCTGTGCCCTTCGTTCGCCTCTTTCAACTTGTTTCTTCAGTTCGATTTCCCGTTCCCGAGCAACGTTTATGATCTCGGTAAGGGTCTCGTATTTTGAAGGAGTCATGAACTCCCTATACTCGGCGCTCAACATGTTATAGTAGTAGTATATCTTTTGTTCTTCATTCGTCACCAATTCGTCACAAAGCTTCATCTTATCCATAAACATTCCCGTGATCTTGTCTATGGACTCGCCTTTGTGACTAAGTTGCATGAACTCTTCCATGATTTTATTAATGACTGCCTTGGGACTATGATATTTAAGAAACGGCGTCTTAAACTCCTCCCATGTCATGGCCTTAGCCACTTCTCTTCCAATCTCTTTCTTTTTGTTATCCCACCAGTCTTTCGCTTGATTTTATTAAAGCTACGTGGTCATCTTCATCACAATGGGCCCTCTCAAATACCCCTTCGATATCGCTTAGCCATCGCTGGCATATAATTGGGTCAACTTCCCCATTATAGCCTGGCGGTTTGCACGCCATGAACTCCTTGTATGTACAAGGTTTTCGTCCTCCGGACTTTTCCTTTGCTAAATTGGCATTATCCTCCAATTTCTTGATTCTTTCCTCAACCACTGATAGTACCGTGTTCTGGATCTTATCGATGAAACCAGACAAACTATTTTCGATTGCCTTTCCAACCTCTTCGGCAATCACTTCTCTTGTTTGCTCGTTGACTCTCGGCACCGCATCATTGTTACCCTTATCCGCCATCATGAAACTGAAATGTTTACATTAAACATTAAACATTTCACTTATAACATGGCTTTATTTGCTTTGGTTTAGCCAAGTCCGTAACTTGCTTTAACCATTCGCCTTTAGTGCACTTTCCGGGTTTGAGTGCGTTGACACGCTCTTCCTATGCACATTGATTTACATCTTGTTTCTTACATCAGACAGGATCTATTAAAATAATAATTAATTCTTACCGGATAATTGATCAAGCTTGAACCGAACACTTGTTGACAACCTTAAGCTCTGATTACCAACTTGTAACACCCGACTTAATTTTATAAGAATTTAATGTAAATACGTGATTTATATATATATATAATCTGACCCATTTAAAATTAAGAGTTCCAAAAGTAAAGTTTTAAAGTAACAAACATTAGTTGACTACTGACTAATCCAAACATTCAAAAGTTGTTCAGCAAATTAGTTACATCATAGACATTGTCTAAACAAAGTTAACTTAAGCGGAAACTTCAAAAATTCGTATTCGGTTCTTCAGAAACATGCCTGATCGTCGTCCACTTTCTTGCAACACCTACAAACTGAAACTTTGACAATTATTAGTATTAGAGTTCTTGAAATTATTACTTAATCGAATCTACGTTTAGAAACGAATTCGATTAGCTATGATATACAAAAACTTAGCCAAAATTTTCAGAGTCTACCATAATTACGGTATCTACCATAAGTTACGGTAGTCGTTTAATAGTTCTGGTCCACCGTAACTCAGGAGTGAACCACCGTAAACTTTTGGTGACTACCGTAAATTACGGTGGATACCGTAATTTACGGTAGTCACTGCAATGCTATGTTTTGATTAACTTGGTTATTTTGTCCAACCCAAATTCTAGGATTTCTCATTCTAACAACCAACACACTGATTTCTAGTATTCTAATATGTCTTTTATGAACAATAACAAAGACCGAGTAATCATACCACAATGCATTAACAACGCATCAATTGATTATTTGACCCGTTTGGCTCATCTATAGAATCCTCCATTATGATGACTACCAACGCGATCTAACCAATTCTTTACCTATTATTCAACATAGCGAATATTATCGCTTTATTTCAACTTGACTTCTATTCTACAATTCTACTACACATATGTTAGTTATCAAATTACCAAATGTAACGAGTTAGGTTACATACCTTCAAAGTAAGCCTTTCAAACGCGATTCGCCACCCGCTTGACGCTCTTGTGTCCTTTCCTATAGAGTTCATTTATAACATGTTTAGAACTCCCTTTTAAACCATATATCACGTAATACACTGAAACATCATAATTATGCGTTTCAACTTTGAATTTCAGTTTTAAGCCTTCTTTGAGGCATTTTCACAGACACTTTAAGGGCAGATTTTTACATGATTATATAGCAAGTCCCTAGCTTATCATTTAGCCCAAGTTTCACATCAATAAACCCATTTTACATAATTGTTAGCTTCTAAAGTTCTGAAGTCACTTCACAATTGTCAAATTACACTAAAACAACACCCAATTTCCTAGTGTTTATCAAATTATACATAACCCACTAATCACCTACATTGGTGTTCATAGATTTCACTAAAAATTCATATGATTTCAACTTGTATTTGTCTAGGGTTTGTCCCTAGACACTATAATGTTCCTAATCCATCATAAAACAAACATGCAACCATAAATTTCAGATTTCCCAATTTCATGAGAATTTCAAACAGAGAATTAACACCAAATTTTACATACCTTGTAACCCCCTTGTGATGAGGATCAGTAATCTATGTTCGGATTTTGATTTGGGACAGGAATTAGCCTTCAATTGATCAATTTTATGCTGAACTAGGGTTTTGATGGAGCTTGGGGTCGCCCCTGTTCTTGGTCGATTTCAACAAAACACAGACAAGTGTGTTTTATGTTTTATTTTGTTATTTCAATAAAAATAGTTTTCATTTAGACACTTTTAGTCCCTAAATTTTCACTCTTTATTTGTTTGAGCTCCTAACTACTCATAAGTGACTAACTAACTTGGTTAGTGTCATTCCTCGTTAGTTTATTTTACTAGTTTATTTGCAACCTAATTGCAAATTTATGAACTCGCATTTTCGGGATGTTACAACATCCTGGATTTCAAAAAATAAGTCAATTGATCTTCAATATCCTTAGGGATATTGGTTCCTGCGAGCACCGAGATATCCGGATTATCCTGATCCAGGATTATTTTCTTCACATCCTGCTCTGAAGCCTCCATGATATCCTGGCCTCGCATCTTTAATTGCTATGCTAGACTAGGCTTTGTTGAGGATTTATCGAAGAAGAATAACACTCCTTCGCTTCCTGTTGATCGCTTTCCACCTTGACTACTCCCCAAGGGGTAGGGATCTTGATGCATTGATGGTAGGTTGACGGAACAACTTTCATATCATGGATCCAAGGCCTACCTAATATAATATTATAGCAGGATAAAGAATCCATGACACAAAAGCGCTGCATTGAGTTGACCCCTTGAATATACACGGGTAACTTTATCTCTCCTATGGTATTCCTAGCTTCTCCACTGAAAACAACGAGCACAGTGGACTTCGATGTAATATCCATCGGGGTACATTCATCCTCTCTAACGTTTCCAGCTGAATTATGTTGACTGAGCTGCCATTATCCACTAGTATCCTGCGCACAAAATGATTAGCAACATATAACGTTATTACTAAAGCATCATGATGAGGATCCTGGACAGTATCCCTGTCATCATTATCGAACGTGATCACTTTGTCAGTTGTGAGGGTTGACATCCTGGTTGGCTTATCTCCCCTCTCTGCTTTGGCTTCCTTCGCATGTCTTTTTTCCGCAGAATATGATGTGCCACAGATGTCGAATCCTCCTGAAATAAAGTTAATTATTTTTGCTTCCGTAGGAGGTGATGCTGCCCATTCAGGATCCTGACCCTTATTCTTCTTTCTTCCCAAGAGGTCCTTCAGATATCCCTTGCTTAAGAGATAGCTAATTTCTTTCCTTAAAGCGATGCAATCCTCGGTAATATGTCTGAAGTCCTCATGGAAAGCACACCATTTGGACTTGTCCTTCCAATCAGCCTTTTGTTGATTTTTCTAGGGCCATCTTCCTTTGTCTCCTAAACCCTGCATAGCATACATTAGTTCAGGTATATTAACGGAAAAACAATATTCAGACAACTCAGGATACTCCTCAGGATCCTCATCTTCAACTGCATTCACTTTCTTGCTGTCATTTCTGCCATATGGCTTAGAGCGATATGGTTTGTACGAGGATTCTGATTTCCTGTTGGTTGACTCATAGGTTGTGGACGAATTCACCCTCTCTTGCATTTTTTTGTCATCCTCCAGCCGAATGTATCTTAGAGCCCTGTTACGAGCTTCGTCCAGATTCCTGCAGGGATTCGTTACAAGATCCTGGTAAAATTGAGAATCTTTTTGTAATCCTATCTTGAAAGCCTGCACAGCTGTTGCAACATCAAGATGTGGGATATCCAAGGATTCCCGACTAAACTTGTTCACATAATCCCTCAAGGATTCCTGAGGTCCTTGAGTTATCCTGTAAAGATCACTGGTCAGTTTCTCAAAACTCCGGCTACAAGAAAATTGACTATTAAATAAATTAACTAAATGAGCAAATGAAGTAATTGAGTGAGGAGGAACGTTTAAGAGCCATTTTAAGGTTGATCCTGTTAAGGTAGAACCAAAACCCTTGCACAGGCATGCTTCTTTGAGATCTGGAGGGATAGGGTTGATTTCCATCCTTTCCCTATACTGGGCAATATGCTCCTCAGGATCCGTAGTTCCGTCATAGAGTTTCATGTTGGGGGTTTGAAATATTTTTGGGATTTTAGCATCACAAATAGGATATGCAAACCGTGATATCCTGTGGCTGTCCTGGGACACTTCTGGAATTGGCTGGACTACCCCAGGCACACTGGATATCATGTCTTTCAGTTTTTGAAGCTCCCTGGAAAATGCTGATGTCATACATGCATCCTGCAAAGATCCAACACCATTAGTAGCAAGAGTATTATTATTATTAGATACATTACCAATCTGGGGATTCTGGCCATATCATGAAGCATATCCTGAGCTGCTCATAGTTGATACTCATACTGAAGAGGGTATCTTAGGAGTATGATTATGGGAATGGCTAGGCACAATATTCCCCCGGTTATCCTCAGTATAAACTGCAGAACTGAAGTTCAAAGCCCTGGGTTGCAAGGGAGTGACAGTATCTTTAGCATGCCTACTTGGGCCAGCTTTCAAGAGTTGTATCTCTCTCGTCAGCATCTGATTAGTTTCCTACTGCTGCCTCATCTGTTCCTGTACACTACCAAACAAATTTAGAATTTCTTCATTAAAAGCCAAAACAGGACCAGATCCCTGGATATTGCGAGCGGGGATAACATCCTGAGCCACATGACTTTCAGTTCCCTGTGAAGAGGCTTGCGTTCTCGAAGGAGGTGGTGGAAGCATCGAACCAATTATTGCAGAGGTTGTAGCAGACACAGTGGAAGAGCTCACGTTTGATCTCGAGGCCATCGAAAATAATGTAGCAAAAAGTTTTGAAAATAGAAAACCAAGTAACGATTTTGTAAAAACTTTTTGTAGAAGTAGCACCACTTGCCCCATGGTGGGCGCCAAATTGTTTTGGTCAAAAATTACCGAAGCAATTAAGTGATCAAATTAGTTAAGTGAGGTAGTGTGCTAAAAAGTGTGTTGAAAATACGCTAGTTAAGTTGTTTACATGAATAGGTTCAGGATATAGCTCAGGATATTGAGCTATATCTATGATCAAACAATGAGCAAAAAGGTAAAGGGTGACACGAGATATACGAGGAAAGCCCTTAATCAATCTAGATCGCCGGCATAAAACCTCGGGAGCTGACAATCGCAGCTGCCTTGTTCTTCTTATTGCTTCAAATAACAGGATACAGTGCAGGATATGATGCGGATCAACTAAGTGTTACAATGCAATGCAATGCAATTCGAGTACAAGTGTTAGTGCGTTGTGAGTGTTTGCAAGTAGAGAGAAAAAGTGTGCGAAAAATTGTGTCCCTAATCTGATCCGATCAATCCCCTTTTATAGTAAAAAGAAAGCAACTAACTATCCTACTATTCCGGGATCCGGCGAATATTCCATATGTGGACGTTGTAGTCCACGTCTTCCGGCTTCAACGTTCGTAATATAACTGATTTGCCCGAGTCTTGAGGAGAAGAAGTCCACCTGACCGTTGGAGACTAGTTACCATAACCTGCACGTGGGTTAATTGGTTACTACCAGGATATCACATTTGGATGTTACCAATATCCTGACCCAGCATACTGGCCACAAACAAAAGAAACATAGTCAGTATATTAGACAGGATATATGAGCAAAAAATTACCCACAACACTTTCTTTTTGCGTTTTCCTGGTGTGTGTTTCACAACACCGGTTGTGGTGTCATGATCACCAGGAGCAGTTCGCTCAACAATAGAAGTTTGAGCAACTGATGCGGACGCTTCTAAAATAGACTCATCCCCCATTGTTTCCGTTGTTGAAACTTTTGACTCTTTATCCATAAGTCTAGTAAAAGTTTTACTTGTTAGACTATTTATTTGAAAAGCTACACCTTGTTCAAAATCTGTTAGTGACACTTGTTTTCGTAGGTAGTAGCTTAGAAGTCTTGGATACAATAGAAAAGCATTACTACGAACACCTTTTTTCAAATTTTTCACATTTTTCACATTATTCAACAAATCAGAAAACAGTGTTTGTGATAAATTGTAATAAGATTTTGTTAAAATAGCATAACCCAAATACTAATTGTTCAAAGGTATCTCATTAAATGCGGTGGTCTTGGCTGAGAGACAAGTTAAAAGAGTATGAAACAAAAATTTCATTGGCGGAGGGAAGTTTGGTTTGTAGATAGTAACTTCCCTTAATTATACATCATACCCTCTTTCAATGAACTCTGTATGAAGTTCAAGTTTTTCAAAGTTGGTGTTACCTCCCAAGTCGTCCAATGCAAATGTAGTGGAAATTGTAAAGGGAGAAATTCGTACCACACTTTCCCCGACCTTAGATGTGATGGCAACTGGATTATTATCTTCAGACTCTATTTCAGCATTAAACCAAAATTGTCGGAGTGTTTCTGTATGAACCGGAGCATCAGCAGTAAGAATTGATTTGTATTTTGATGACGTTAAAAGGTCAATTATTGAGTGATGGCTGGTATTTTTGCTGGTTTTCTCGAAGATGGGGAGGTAGTTGTGAGGGTTTTTGATGTTCTGAGACATGATCGGAGAAGAAGGTGATTTGGGGATGAAACAGGGTTTAAGTTGGAGGGTTTTTAATATGTTGGAAACTGTCTTTGAGAATTGTGAATTCGAGACGGCAGTGATAGAACCTCGATTTAGGGATGAAACAACTTTTATATAGAGAGAAGAAGTGAATGTTGACGTGGCAGTAGTTACAAATATTGATGGCTAAGAACTGTCCACGTCAGAACCTCTCTTGCAACAACCGATGACAGTTGTTTGGGAACCTCTGTTGGTCGTTGGGAACAATGTGAGTCAAACAGTCGTTAGATAAACAGAAGTTATGAGAACAGATGATAACTTTCAGCAGTTGTTTTGTTTTTAGCTAACATCTGTCCACGTCAAAACCTCTGTTGTCATAATGGATGACACTCAGCAGTATAGTAAATCAACAGTCATTAGGATAAACATAAATTACGACAACAGACGGTACCGTTTAGCAGTGGATGTATTTTTAGGCAAGCAGAAGTTTCAAAAACAGTTGTTTTCAATCGGTGTAACTCAACAGTCGTAAGTCTAACATCTGCTATTAGCCCAACCACTGTTAGTATCAAATCCTCTGCTAAGCATTTTAAGATTGAATATCATCTGTTGTTCGTTAACATCTGTTGACCCATAGCAGACCTTTGCATCTTCAGACATTTATTCATCAGCAGATGCTCTCTTTTGTTAGACTTTAGCTATAACACACCTTTTATAACAGCAAAATATACAGTAAATTCTTCCAAAAAACTGTTATTGATGAACAAAATTATATAATAATAATACTTATAGCAGACCTTATATAATAATACTTATTCATCATTAGCCCAACCACTGTTAGTATCAAATCCTCTGTTAAGCATTTTAAGATTCAATATCATCTGTTGTTCGTTAACATCTGTTGACCCATAGCAGACCTTTGCATCTTCAAACATTTATTCATCAGAAGATGCTCTCTTTTGTCAGACTTTAGCTACAACACACCTTTTATAACACCAAAATATACGGTAAATTGTTCCAAAAAAATGTTATTGATAAACAAAATTATATAATAATACTTAGGAATGACTGAAATAATTAAAATGAAGATGCAACAACAAAGATTAAGATTATTAAAATTTATTCATTTAGTCAACAGTAGTAAATCAACAGTCGTTAGCATACACAGTTGTTTCATCATCAGCAGATGTTCTCTTTTACCAAACTTTAACTACAACAGACCTTTTACAACTCCAAATATTGACCCTTTGTAATTTGCAGGAGCACATATTCTTTAAAAAACCACTATCAATGATCAAATTCTGAACATTTGTTTTATCTTTGCACTCATCTGTTCACCATCAAACCAACCCTTGATACTATTAAACCTCTGTTGACTTACCAAACTAATGTTTAGACACAATTCAACATCAACATTATCTGTTCACCATCAAACCAACCCTTGATACTATTAAACCTCTGTTAACTTACCAAACAGATGTTAAGACACAATTCAACATCAACATAATCTAAATCAAACTCAAACACTAAATAAGTAAAACTAAAACGCAACATAGATTCATAAGATTGAAATTTATTCATTTATTCATGACGTTAAAAGTCCAATAATTACATAACATACTGAACAACATTAAAGTTCAAATCTAACAATAACAGCAAGAATTAAGAAACTTTAGCTTCAACTCCATCGAATGCTGAACCTCTCGATGTATGTCCTTCAGCATCGCCATGAACTCCACGTCTCTATCACCGCACTCTATATTAATGACAACACAAAGCTCACGAACGAAAGTTGAAGGCATCCACATAAGATTTCTGGAAACCTGCTCTCTCGTGAACAGGCCAACTTGCAATCCATCAAAACATCTCTTCAGCTCTTGAAGAGTATCCCTATCTTCATACACCTGTTCCTCGATTTGCCTGACAAAACGCTGCTTTAAATCATCTGATTTTACAGAAGTGAATGACGCCATTTGAATAAACTATATTACTCGACTTTCCTGAAAGTATGATATCTTCGTAGGAAAACGTGATGAAAAATAGGTGAAGTGACTATGAGTTTATATACTGAAATATCTAACAGTGAAAACATGTAGATTTAATATAAACATATTAATGTATAATTCAAAACAACAGTCTTTTAATGCAAAAACCTTTTCAAACCCCAACTTTAATGGGAAAACTGTAAAACTAAATACCAAGAAACCCAAGGGACAAAATTTCGAAGTTCAAAGAACAAAAGAAGATTATCACAATTAAAATTAACCTCTTCATTTACCATGTAGACGCATTTTTAAACTCTATAAAAGACCGATGATTACCTTTGATTCAAAACATCAAAAAATTGTCGTACAAGTCACTTTCTGTCAAAAATTGTTCCAAATCAGAAAAACCAACAAAAAATCTACATGGCAAACTTCAGCTTCTACCACTGGTCAGACACCAGCAATGTTAAAACACAATTCTTGATGTGGTCACTCAAAGAACAAAGAACAGACGAAGAACTAAACAGGAAAGTCGACATAATCAATGACACTAGTTACAACAAAACCTGGAACAACACAGCATTGCTCGATGAAGTCCTCCACTCTCCTCCATCAGAGTTCCAGAAGAATGCTGAAGAGTTTCTGACACAACTTCTAAAACAGGATCAGAAAATCTGCAACATGCTAACTGACCTGAAATTCAAAAGAGAGCATGAAATCACATGGAGAAAGGCCAGAGTCTACGAAATCCTAGCAAGAGTTTACTCTAGCGTGTAATACTTTATAAATATTTCATTAAATTTCTATTTTTCTATGTAGTAGTTCATTTTAACAATATCAACCTGCATCTTAACATATTCTAAAATGTCAGTGTCAATAAAAACTCTCAACATCATCAACAGTTAATCAAAATAAGAAACAAACCTAAAATGCAAAGGTCTCCTCTCAACTGTTGTAGCACATCTGACTTTTCACGATATTGCACGAATCTATACTTTCTATAAAAGGAGAAAATCTTACTGACGCAAGAAAACCAGACTTTCGATTTAACGAAAATCGAACAATGCAACTCTCCCATCAAAGAAGGTAGCACATGCAACTTTTCCCGATGTTGCAACAATGATACTTCAACATCGATATTGAAAGGTTGATGTGTGATGGGAAGCTTCATTGAAACGACGATGTTGGAACAATGATACTGGAACGATAAACATGTAACCAGAATCAACAAACATTCGAACAAAGAAGTGTAATCGGAGATTAGCGGCTGAATCACAAGAAAGATGCATTTGAGAGAGAGAGATACGCTCTCAGATATGAGCGAGAGAGATTTGAATGTGGAGCCAGATAATTATATCTTATTTATAGGATTAGAATATATGGTTTGAATTTTGAATTTTGAATGTGGAGCCATGTTTAAATTTTGAATCTGGAGCCATGATTTTGAATTTGGGCAGATGTTTAAGGCAGAGGTTTGAATTTTATATAGATTTTGAATTTAAGGCAGAGGTTTGCCCTTTTGTATATGGGGGCAGACCTTTGAAAAGCTTGAAAAGCTGAATGTGGGCCAACTTTGAAATTTAAAGTCTTTTAATATTAAGGTTTACGATGTGAAAATGACATAAGAAAAGCCTTGTTGGACAGCCTCTCCTGCTGATACATCAGCTTTTCTTATGTTATTGGGATTTATCCTTTTATAGAAAGTATCGATTTTGAATTTAAAGCAGAGGTTTGTCCTTTTGTATATGTGGGCAGACCTTTGAAAAGCTGAATGTGGGCCAACTTTGAAATTTAAAGTCTTTTAATATTAAGGTTTATGATGTGAAAATGACATAAGAAAAGCCTTGTTGGACAGCCTCTCCAGCTGACACATCAGATTTTCTTATGTCATTGAGATTTCTCCTTTTATAGAAAGTATAGATAGATACTTAACTTAGTTAACAAATTTATAACTTAATTAACAAATTTAAAATATGACACTATATTTTATTTTGTATATTGTCCATTATATGAACATGTTCACCTGTTGGATGTTTTTTTATTAATTGTAAATGCACTTTGGGTGATAAGTGTAGGCTCTCAAACTCAAGGGTCTTTTATGTAATTTGTTCAAACTATTATGTTGGTTAGGGTTTTTATGATCAGGACTTACGAATTCAACCTAGTCTGAATTTTGTTGTTTCGTTTAGTCAGGGTTTGTTTTTGTATTGGGCTTTGGGCCTTTCTATGTCTTGTCTTTAGTAGTCAAGACTTCCCGTTGTATATAAACTCTTAGTGAAATGTTATACATGGCGATTTCTTTTATGGAAAGTTTGTTCTATAAGAAAACCCTAATCATTGTCACTGTGTGTGAATTGACGGCTACTGTGTGTGACATCATTCATCATTCTCATAATTCTTATTCTACACTTTCTTGATCCAATACCATACAGTAGTGATTGCTAGGTGGATTCCGCACACCAGGTGATTGTTGTCTGAGTGAGATCCTTGGGTAGGAGGCCTTACAAGTGGTATCAGAGCAGTGTGCTCATACTACTGTAGGTTTGGGTTTAGAGGTTTAGTTGAGAAAGATCACATTTTGATTGGGTGTTCGGTGTTATTTGCTGGGTTTTCAATGTTTTTCTTTAATCATTCATGTGTTTGCTCATTCTGGATGATGGATTGTGATTAGAAAAGAAGCTTTTTAGGATATATATTCATTTGGGTTTTTATTGAGCTTGAAGATCTTCATCTGGGGTTTTTGAAGGTTAGTAAAGATTCCGTGTTTGATCCATTTTAATGTGTTTAGAGATTTCTTTTAGTGTTTTTCCTTCAGAGTTTTCCTTCAGAGTTTCCATTCAGTGTTTGTGCTTCAGGATTTTTGATGAACTAGTGTGAAGTCACACTTGTGAGATATCCCCTGAAGCAAATTCCCCTTGTCTGAACTAAGAAGCCAGGGTTTTGAGAGGTCAGGAGTTTATGGTCAGGTTTTAGAGGTCAGGGTTTTTCCTTTAAGAGGTCAGAGTTTAAAATTCAGGGTTTTCAACTTCAAATTTTTAATCAGAGTTTATTCTTAATAGGAAAAGGATCCTGAGTTTCTCTTATATCCTCACAAAGTCCGAATAAATCATTAATTGGTCAGAGTTTTTAAGAATCCACTCAGAGTTTGAGAGTTCTGGTCAGAGTTTATTATTACTTCCGAGTTTAGTCTTAGAAGTTGTCGGAGTTTATGCAAGTAAAAGAGTCCAAGTTTAAGTGAACATCTTGGTCCAAGTTTCTTTTCAGAGTTTTTAGAATTCATTCAAAGTTATCATATAGATCTGAGTTTATTTAAAAACATTATTTCCGAGTAGTAATTAAAAAAAAATCAGGGTTTACATTCATCAGAGTTTATTTTTCTTTCAGAGTTTAGTCCTTGAATCCGAGTTTACTTGGTGTTTTTAAAAGATTCAGAGTTTGTTCTTTTAAATTTAAATTCAGAGTATTGAATTTCAGAGTTTAGATTGTTCAAAATTCCGAGTTTCAGAGTTTAGTTTTCTATTTTAAAAATTCTGAATTTACTTTATAAAGATCCAAATTTAATTTTGAAAGAAGTTCAGAGTTTTTAGTTAACATAAGGTCCAAATTTGATAATAAAAACACATCAGAGTTTCACTTTTCCACTTATTCCGAATTTAGTTAAGTTCTTAGAGTTTTGAAATGTCACACCCCGATATTTCCACGTATTACCGGTGGGCCCGGTGGGGAGTATCGTGACGTAGTTGATATCATCATAGTCAAACAACACAATTTTAAATGCACAGCGGAAGCAAAAGATAAATATATTAAAAACCGATATAAAGTAATATCCAAATATTACAAACGGAATGTAAAAGATCCACAGGCGGATAATATATAAAGGAAACATAGTTCATCAGATTTAAATGCATCCAAGCTTGCGAGACTCTTATTGATGCTAAGGAGAGGCCAGCCTATTACGAGTAGTACCTGCACTTAACCTTTTTGGGAAAATACGTCAGTTTACACTGGTAAATACAATTAACTGACTCATTTTGAAAAGTTTAATAAAATTGATTTAGATGCACGTGGCACAAAACTCTTTATAACTTGGGATAATTATTTGAATATAATACTTGTAAAGAATTACATGTTTCTTATGCGTTCAGTAGTCCGGTTCGTGCCGGGTTATAGATCAATAGACACACCAGAGGTATAATGCCCACAAGGCTGATTCCTTTAAGTGGGATACTAGTTTTTACATATGCAGCTGTCAGGTGTACGCCTACACCCCGTGCTTAGGTCGTGGCCATTTCATGAATGATGCCAAGGATATCCGGGACATGGTCATTAACCCCGCGTTAAGCAAACAAAACAAGTTTTTAAACGGGTCATCTCAATAATACTTAACCACCAAACGATTAAGGTCGAATGCCCGACCAAGCGGTATTTTATATACCGTACCCCAAGCCCGTATAAGGGAAAGTAAGTTAAAAGTATTTACCCGAGCTAAATATAAATTCAATCCCAGCCGTATATCAATTCAGCAAGTATAGATAGCTTTTACTGGGCTCCTAATCTGGAACGAAGGTTTTTAATAACATATTAGAATCCTAACGGGTCTTTAATTAAGTCTTGACTTAGACCGGTTAGTTTTCAAAAGGAAGATACGGTTCAAACGCATGATAGAGCGAAGACCGGAATAGAATGTGATTTAGACCTGACAAGTTTGAAGACTTGTATAATATGGGTAAGCTACACACATTATGGATTTTGAGATAAAAACGATAAGGTTTGAGCCGTTTCGGCTAATTTATGCGAACTAGTTACATAAACCGAACCGAACGCGCAAGAAGCGTAACGGGTAACCATAAGAGTCATATACAGGTTTCCTAACTTAATATGCCTTAAATATGTTGTGATATCAGTAGGATACCTTCCATTATGCCCGAAACGAGTTTAATCTTAATTTAAGCCCCGTAGGGGTATTTTGGTCATTTTAAAGATTATAAAAGAGGTTAAATATAATTCTGAGACTCGGGTATGAAATAATCATCAAAAAAACTTAATTTAACAGGTTATATCAGTTGGTGTTAAGTCTTGTATGCCAAAATAGTTTTAAACCCATACTAGGTGTTGAATACGCGTAAAAATCCGTTTTAAGCGATTTCCGGGTTATACAGGAAATCTGAGTTTTCTGATCAGGTTATCAAGTTTAAAATACTTCATTTATTAAATAAAATCATCAGCAATTGGATTGGTGTCAAAATACTATGTAGAACTCATTTTATGAACAAAAAGGGTAAAATCGGTATTTACCGAATCGAGGCCATAACCATAGGTTATGAGCAGGTTAAAAATAATTAAAAATCTTCAAAAATCTCAAAATATTATATTTCATTAGTGGGTAAAAGGTTTGGTGTCAAAAATTTGGTTTAGATAGGCTTTACGCTAATTATGCATTTTAATTAACAAAAAGCTTTCAAATTACGCTATTGAGCATAACTCTTAATCTAGACCTCCAACTGATGTGAAATTTTAGGGACATGTTTGTAAATCAGTAATAAAGATTATTGTCCTTTCACATTTCCAAAATTCTCGTTTTATGGTCAAAAGGGCATTATGGTCAACATTAAGCAATTAACGGAAACGAGTAAACGAATCGGACAATCAACGATCCAACCACAGAGGGTTATACTATCATGTAACCTGGTCCTAAGGAAGCTCTAAGGCATAACCAAACCCACCTACATCGGGTCAGAACTGAAGTCAAAGCAAAAGTCAAAGTTTTGCGACTTTCGGTTCCGAACCGGGTCTAAACAGAAAATTGTCGGATCAAACAAGCTTAGACCAGTTCTTATACTTATTACCAAGTTATATGAGTGATAAAATAGGTTACAAGACTTCTACATTGCTAATTACATGTTAATTTGCAAATTAAGCTTCTGTTGACTTTTTAATACAAAGTTTGACCCGACAAATGATCTAGTTAGAGCGGGAATCAGAGGGTGCCCTTTTAAGGGTTTATTACCCACATAAATACCAACTTATAACTACCTTCAATTTGACTAATCACTGCACCATTAATGATTAATCGATAAGTCAAACCTTAATTATGATGGTTTGACTTTTAAGCTAATAACTAAGATAAACTCGATTAAGGAAGGTCAAGGGTACTTACCAAGGTCTAATGCACGACCAGGAATGCTTAGAGAAGGCTCTTGAGCTTCAGAGATGATCAGAAGATGAGTTGTGAGTGAATGATCAAAGTTGCAACAAAGTGGGGCTTTATATAGTGTTCTTGATCCATCAAGATCATGACAAACAAGGCTATACATGATCCTTGATGATTAACAAGTGTCCCTAATGCCTAAGAATTAGTTTAGGCAGCCCCTGGTTGTGATTAAGGGCCATATAAGTCGTTTACATGGGCTGAACAGACAACAGACGAGTTGCTGCATCTAGGACATGCTTACGGACCGTAAGGGTCCAAGCCTTACGGTCCGTAAGGACCAAGCCAGCACAATAGATCTTTCAAAAGTTGACAGTTTTGGCCCCCCATACTTCCAAACTTGATTCTTAACATGGTTTCTTGCACTTGTAACCCCCAAACTTGACTTTTAAGGACCCCAAGTAATAAACCAACAATGTTAAGTCCCCAATTATTCATACGATCACCGAAAAGTCTTAAATTTCAACGTTGATGCTTTTAACCCCTCGTATACGAATTTTATCATAACTTTCTCATACGATAACGAAACTTGGTGAAATTTTTATCACTTATTATTTTGAGTATAATTAATCATTACAAAGCTTCGGGTTCGCTAAAAGGTCACTTAGAGGTATACTTTAAACATGTTTACACATTTAACCCCTGTAGTTTGAAATTCCTCACTTTCCTTCACAATTAGCTTCGTATGATCCATGATTTATTCGTTAAAGGGTATAAACATCATGTAGGGTTATTGTAAAGTATATTTTATCCATTGTTGACTTTTTGAACCCTTATATTCACATACTTTCCATGTTTGTCAACTTTAGTCCTTCTAAGGTAATCCTTTACACGTTCAAAGTTTATGACACGTGTCAATACATTATTGGACATGAATTTTCGAGGTGTTACATCCTCACCCCCTTAAAAGAAATCTCGACCTCTAGATTTGTTAAAATGTTGGAAGTACTTTTTTTCGCATAATGGCCTTAACTTCTATAACATATCTGGAGTCTTTCTAAGCTCCCAAAGTGACCCCTATATTAGGTACATGTATCCTTTTGGAGATTCTTAACCTGTCGATCCTCAATCGATACAGGATGCTCCTCACATCATAAATCTGCATATCAATATGTGATAATGCTTCTTGACTTATTGGCGAAGAACATCCTTCAGTCACTAGTGTGCAATGAATTGCGAGCTCCACCAAGCTCCTTAAATAGGTTTTAGCTTATAAGCTACTTGATCTTGATACATTCGATTTCCTTCTAATGATTCTATATATTCAGAGCTTAACTAGCCTGATAATTTAACAAATTTTGGCACACCCTTCCTGGGTGATATCTTTTGTTGAACCTTATTCCTTAACAAGAATTTAGGAGGTTTGCTATTTTCATTAATCCTTGATTTTCTGCCGAATACTGGCATCTTACTGATGATTATGAATTTGCGTGATCTTATTTGTTGTTTCCAATACAACTTTTAGATTCTGATAATTGGACTTACCAATCTATTGTCCTAACAATGGATGTTTAACATTCCATCTATACAAGGTCTCCAAAGGAGCAGCCTTGATGCTTATATATCAACTATTATAGAAAAGCTCATCTTAAGGTGAGATGGTTATTCCAACCACTGCTTAACAAATTTTAAGGAATAGCTAATCCTTGCCGTTGGAGATTTCATAATAATACAACCTTAAATGGGTTATAAACCTTAACTCTACCTGCCTCTTAAGGGTAAACAGGGTAATCTTAGGAGAAGATAATCAAGATACAAGGAGGTTACATAGATTTTTCAAATCTCATGCTCCAATTCATCCCTCATTGCTTGTGTCAATTAAGTGACACATTTACGTTACGAGTCCACGAATTCCTTGATCTGGAACCTTTACTTGAACAATTCCTTTCTGGATATCTCCTTTGAATACCATTAGCTGACTTTAGTACCCTAATACCATTGGAATATCTTTGTGGTCCCATGAATTAAACCTCCATGTTGATCAGGCATGGAAGCAATCTATGGAACATACTAAGATATACCAATCCTCATATGGCGCTTTTTATCATACCGTTTGGTATTCGCAATCGTTAGAGATCAAAGAGATATCAACTCTAAATGCTGACGCATTACACCTAGAGAGAAGATACTTCTAAAATTTTATGCCTGAAGGTTTATAACAGGAACAGAAGGAATGGTTCTTATGATTTCACCTGTAAGTTTTATCTTACACTTAAGTTCTTACGGGAAAATTTTCAAAAGTTTGCTAAGCTTAAGATCTCATGGGAGACTTAGCAGCACCTGAACCCAAAAGTATCTCCTAGAAATCAGATCACAATAAGGGTTTTATCTGGTGTCATTATTAACGTGAACTACCCCTAATTATTCATCAGGAGGGTTAATCGCCTCCATTCTTAATCCCTTTTAAACTTAGTTGCAAAATCTTTGACAAATTTTAGGGCAGTCTCAGCTTTGACTGGTTGTTTCTTAGTCTATATAACATGAGTAGCTGAGGTAGATCCATAATGGGTTTATAATGAGCAGGCTTTGGAACCTTAATGTGCCCTCTTATTTTCGATACTAACCACCAATAATCATTTGCATTAAGCTTAGATTTTGGGTAAATTGAATAGAGCACTAACTCAGCCAATGAATTAAAATTTGCGACTTACTGTCGACAATCTAGAACTTTTATGGCGAGAGTTAGAAAATTCTTATCTCATCTTTTTCCATTTCGTGAAATGGATATTAGGTTTTTTTCTAATAAGGTCCTTAAAACTTGGGCCATCCCATATTGCATAAGGGGATCTTTCTTGAGGATTTCATTAATGTCCTCACTAATTAAGGGTATTGTCATCGAATGACTGTGATGTATACCTTACCATGTCCTTTCCAGCATAACCGTTGATATACCTAATGGTTTCTACTTCATCTAACGATTTCTTGCAATCGTTGGTCCCTTTTTAATATTGAAGTCTCTTGACTTCCAAGAGACGAAGTATTTTTAAGTACATCCTAAAAAGAATGGGCTCCTTACCATATATGATTTTGTTTGGTTTATCCTTCACAATTGAAGTATGAATAAAGCTCTTCTCATGAGCAGTGACATGTGTTTTAAAGCGAGCAGTATTTGGCTTCTTGAGCCTTTTCATGAATTTTTCTTATAGCCTTTCTAATAGCTGCGTTAATTACAGTTTTGGAGATTAACTCCATTAACATTGAGGTTCACCTTGGATACACCATTAACATTTGTCGCATCTCCAGCATCGCGACTGTTGTTTGTCTCTTCTGAGTGTTCCATACTCGAATCTTCGGTATTAAACACCAAATTTAACAAGTGCTTGGGCAATCCACACCCAGTATCTCCTTGAATGGTCAAAGGCTCACCATAAGGAGTCTTGATTACATGCTTCTCATCACATAAAGTATGGGCTTGGTTACAGAATGACCATCCCATCTTCTATTATTATATCGAGTCCCTCTATTTTAATGGAACAAGGATAGTGGAAAAGAATGATTCCTAATGGATATAAAACATCCATCTAATATTGCTGAAGCAGTCTCTGAGGTACTATCGGTCAATTTTACTTTATACTTAACGCTTAGAGTTTTAACAGGCAGATTTAATGATTTTTAAAATCTATTGTCTACGAAAGACTCATCTGAACTTGAATCAAATAATACTCTAGCATGAGCGTTACTGGTAAAGAGAGTACCTGTTGTGACATTTTCATCCTGGATAGCCTCTTGAGCATCCATTTGAGAGCTTCCAGTTTTGGTCTTCTTAGCCTCCCCAGTCTTCTTGGTTTTATTAGGGCAATTTGTCTTGATGTCCCCTATTTCATTGCAACCATAGCAGGTTGCGTCTCCCAATCTCTTGCAATCCAAGGTCTTATGCTTCTTGGCCTTGCAGATCCCACAGGGTAGAGGCTGAGATTCAAATCTGCATTTCCCGAGGTGGTATTTCCTACAGGTTTTGCATCTGGTCTTTTCACCGGTCTGCTGTTTGTCCTTCAAATCCTTGCATTCATGGATCTTGTGATCCGTCTCCTTACAGATGACACATCCCCTGGTCTGATCATAGAAACATTTTCCGAAGTGCTTCTTCTCGCAGGTTTTACATTCGGGTTTTGCCTCCTTTGGTTTGGACTGGTTATAGCTTGAACCGGTCTTACCCTTTTTACAACCTTTATTTGGGGTATTATCGCACTTTCACTTATAATCCTTCAACAAACGGTCCACAACGTTGTTTATGGCTGTATTTATCATAGCCTGTAACTCGGTGCTTGTTAAGTTCAGTCTTGCATTATCATTCTGATCAACTGGATGATTGTGAGCTTCAGAGGAGTCAGCCATGGTGAAGCTTTAAAGACTACAATCCAAGTAGTAATAATTGGTTTAATTATATGGTGAATTGTCGAATTTGATGATTAAATAGCTATGGTGTAAATAAACCACATAGGCCAATAGATAGTATTTAATTTATTTGATTATGTTTTGCCTAGGTTTTTAAATAAACCATCCTTGGCGTGTAAACGGAATATAATCCTTCGTATTTATTAGATAGGGGACATAATTCACCACTGTCAATGTCGTACCGACATTTTATATAGCACAAGAGCTTGTTCCAAAGGACTCTTGATGGCACAGGGGCCTTGTCACTAGGAAAAAATTTAAAACATAATCGATGATTCCTTTGGATCGGAAAATTTCATAGTTCATTGTCTTGACAAGAAGTTATGAAATAAAACTATCTTTTTCATGCATTCATCTTTGCCCGTAGGTATACATCCCAAAATGGATGTTTTGATGTGTACATCATGTTCGACGTTTATTAGCCATGATCCCTCTTGATCATTTACGCTAAAATAAGGGGTTTGGAAAATTCCTAATATAAAGATGACAAGTGTGATTTATCGCATCACTGTTGTCGGGAGTGTTAACACATTTTCAGATGTTAACAAGGATCTGAATCTCTTTTAAACAGGTTTTACCATCATAGCTAGGTCTTTAATGACATTCACGCTAGGTTATACCTTTTAAGATTCTCTTTTAATATGCATACTGGCAGGAAAGGAATGATAGTTATTTTTACTCAGGATTTTCATTATACTTATCCTAGTTTTAATTGAAATATAACTATGGCACAAAAGCCAATATCACAAGAACCAAATTATAAGCCAAGATTTTATAGAATCGAGGCATTGGGCTTGAATCAAAGTTCATTACCTTTTCTTGACAGGGAGTTGTAGGCTACGACTGTCTTTAGTCTCAGAGGACGTTAATTATAGCCCGTAGGCATTATATCCCTAATGGATGTTTAGATCACAAAATAAGAAAGGATTTCGGGAGAATCCAGTGTAAAGATGATTTATGCGATTTTTATCGAACCAGGTCTGCCAGGAATGTTAACATGTTACAGAGGTTAACAAGAATTTGAATCTTTTGAATAGGTTCTACCATCTTGGCCTTGTCATATAGGCTAGGTTTACCTTTAAGATTCTTTTAATATTAAGCGCAGAACAATCCTAAATTGAGATGTTAAATAAGGATCTGAATCTAATTGAGGAACTGTCATCTTGGCCCTGTCTTAAAATGACACATGGGCTAGGTCTTGACCTTTTTTAGAATTTGCCATTTTATTATAATGGTAGATCTTATAAAAGGAATGTTACTATTCATATTTTATGTTCATATATAATGATGTAAATAACCTTTAGATAAAACGTTCCAAGGATTTCTAAAAGAGGTAAAGAATTGCCCTGGACGGGACTGGAAAGGATGATGTTGTCCATGAAGGGACTGAAAGGTAAGTATGCCTTTATAAGGACTTATTAAGGAAACAAACTTCAGCAAAAGGAGTTTCTTCTTCATTGTAATTATAAATGTTTTCTCCTCAGTTGCATGTTTATCCTAATCGCAGTACAAGGCTCCGCATTCCTCGGCTTCGGATGGGGAGGATTTCCCTTACGGCTCCTTTGCTTTGCGAAATATTAAAAGTATATAAAATTGAAAGCAATAGTTCTCCGAATAGAGACGAGAGCATTCCTATGTTAAGTCTAGACTCAGAAGGTCAAGGAATGTGCTACTATGTCATTGAGATTAAACACAAAAGGATAGTGTTTAATTCACTCAATGTTGGCTCTGATACCAACCTGTCACACCCTGATATTTCCACGTATTACCGGTGGGCCCGGTGGGGAGTATTGTGACGTAGTTGATATCATCATAGTCAAACAACACAATTTTAAATGCACAGCGGAAGCAAAAGATAAATATATTACAAACCGATATAAAGTAATATCCAAATATTACAAATGGAATGTAAAAGATCCACAGGCGGATCATATATAAAGGAAACATAGTTCATCAGATTTAAATGCATCCAAGCTTGCGAGACTCTTATTGATGCTAAGGAGAGGCCAGCCTATTACAAGTAGTACCTGCACCTAACCTTTTTGGGAAAATACGTTAGTTTACACTGGTAAATACAATTAACTGACTCATTTTGAAAAGTTTAATAAAATTGATTTAGATGCACGTGGCACAAAACTCTTTATAACTTGGGATAATTATTTGAATATAATACTTGTAAAGAATTACATGTTTCTTATGCGTTCAGTAGTCCGGTTCATGCCAAGTTAAATATCAATAGACACACCACAGGTATAATGCCCACAAGGCTGATTCCTTTAAGTGGGATACCAGTTTTTACATATGCAGCTGTCAGGTGTACACCTACACCCCGTTCTTAGGTCGTGGCCATTTCATGAATGATGCTAAGGATATCCGGGACATGGTCATTAACCCCCCAAAGGCGTTAAGCAAAACAAAACAAATTTTTAAACGGGTCATCTCGATAATACTTAACCACCAAACAATTAAGGTCGAATTCCCGACCAAGCGGTATTTTATATAACGTACCCCAAGCCCGTATAAGGGAAAATAAATTAAAAGTATTTACCTGAGCTAAATATAAATTCAATCCCAAAAGTATATCAATTCAGCAAGTACAGATAGCTTTTACTGGGCTCCTAATCTGGAACGAAGGTTTTTAATAACCTATTAGAATCCTAACGGGTCTTTAATTAAGTCTTGACTTAGACCGGTTAGTTTTCAAAAGGAAGATACGGTTCAAATGCATGATAGAGCGAAGACCAGAATAGAATGTGATTTAGACCTGACAAGTTTGAAGACTTGTATAATATGGGTAAACTACACACATTCTGGATTTTGAGATAAAAACGATAAGGTTTGACCCGTTTCGGCTAATTTATGCGAACTAGTTAAAAAAACCGAACTGAACGCGCAAGAAGCGTAACGGGTAACCATAAGAGTCATATACAGGTTTCCTAAGTTAATATGCCTTAAATATGTTGTGATATCAGTAGGATACCTTCCATTATGCCCAAAACGAGTTTAATCTTAATTTAAGCCCCGTAGGGGTATTTTGGTCATTTTAAAGATTATAAAAGAGGTTAAATATAATTCTGAGACTCGGGTCAGAAATAATCATCAAAAAAACTTAATTTAACAGGTTATATCAGTTGGTGTTAAGTCTTGTATGCCAAAATAGTTTTAAACCCATACTATGTGTTTAATTCGCGTAAAAAGCCGTTTTAAGCGATTTCTGGGTTATACAGGAAATCTGAGTTTTCTGATCAGGTTATCAAGTTTATAATACTTCATTTACTAAATAAAATCAGTAGCAATTGGATTGGTGTCAAAATACTATGTAGAACTCATTTTATGAACAAAAAGGGTAAAATCGGTATTTACCGAATCGAGGCCATAACCTTAGGTTATGAGCAGGTTAAAAATAATTAAAAATATTCAAAAATCTCAAAATATTATATTTCATTAGTGGGTAAAAGGTTTGGTGTCAAAAATTGGGTTTAGATAGGCTTTACGCTAATTATGCCTTTTAATTAACAAAAAGCTTTCAAATTACGCTATTGAGCATAACTCTTAATCTAGACCTCCAACTGATGTGAAATTTTAGGGACATGTTTATAAATCAGTAATAAAGATTATTGTCCTTTCACATTTCCAAAATTCTCATTTAATGGTCAAAAGGGCATTATGGTCAACAATAAGCAATTAACGGAAACGAGTAAACGAATCGGACAATCAACGATCCAACCACAGAGGGTTATACTATCATGTAACCTGGTCCTAAGGAAGCTCTAAGGCATAACCAAACCCACCTACATCGGGTCAGAACTGAAGTCAAAGCAAAAGTCAAAGTTTTGCGACTTTCGGTTCCGAACCGGGTCTAAACAGAAAATTGTCGGATCAAACATGCTTAGACCAGTTCTTATACTTATTACCAAGTTATATGAGTGATAAAATAGGTTACACGACTTCTACATTGCTAATTACGTGTTAATTTGCAAATTAAGCTTCTGTTGACTTTTTAATACAAACTTTGACCCGACAAATGATCTAGTTAGAGCGGGAATCAGAGGGTGCCCTTTTAAGGGTTTATTACCCACATAAATACCAACTTATAACTACCTTCAATTTGACTAATCACTGGACCAATAATGATTAATCGATAAGTCAAACCTTAATTACGACGGTTTGACTTTTAAGCTAATAACTAAGCTAAACTCGATTAAGGAAGGTCAAGGGTACTTACCAAGGTCTAATGCACGACCAGGGATGCTTAGAGACGGCCCTTGAGCTCCAGAGATGATCAGAAGATAAGTTGTGAGTGAATGATCAAAGTTGCAACAAAATGGGGCTTTATATAGTGTTCTTGATCCATCAAGATCATGACAAACAAGGCTATACATGATCCCTGATGATTAACAAATGTCCCTAATGCCTAAGAATTAGTTTAGGCAGCCCCTGGTTGTGATTAAGGGCCATATAAGTCGTTTACATGGGCTGAACAGACAACAGACGAGTTGCTGCATCTGGGACATGCTTACGGACCATAAGGGTCCCAGCCTTACGGTCCGTAAGGACCATGCCATCACAACAGATCTTTCAAAAGTTGACAGTTTTGGCCCCCCGGACTTCCAAACTTGATTTTTAACATGGTTTCTTGCACTTGTAACCCCCAAACTTGACTTTTAAGGACCCCAAGTCATGAACCATCTATGTAAAGTCCCCGGTTATTCATACGATCACCGAAAAGTCTTAAATTTCAACGTTGACGCTTTTAACCCCTCGTATACGAATTTTATCATAACTTTCTCATACGATAACGAAACATGGTGAAATTTTTATCACTTATTCTTGTGAGTATAATTAATCATTACAAAGCTTCGGGTTTGCTAAAAGGTCACTCAGAGGTACACTTTAAACATGTTGACACATTTAACCCCTGTAGTTTGAAATTCCTCACTTTCCTTAACAATTAGCTTCGTATGATCCATGATTTATTCGTTTAAGGGTATAAACATCATGTAGGGTTACTGTAAAGTATATTTTATCCATTTTTGACTTTTTGAACCCTTATATTCACATACTTTCCTTGTTTGTCAACTTTAGTCCTTCTAAGGTAATCCTTTACACGTTCAAAGTTTATGACACGCGTCAATACATTATTGGACATGAATTTTCGAGGTGTTACATCCTCACCCCCTTAAAAGAAATCTCGACCTCTAGATTTGTTAAAATGTTGGAAGCACTTTTTGTCGCATAATGGGCTTAACTTCTATAACAAATCTGGAGTCTTTCTAAGCTCCCAAAGTGACCCCTATATTAGGTACATGTATCCTTTTGGAGATTCTTAACCTGTCGATCCTCAATCGATACAGGATGCTTCTCACATCATAAATCTGCATATCATTATGTGATAGTGCTTCTTGACTTATTGGCGAAACACATCCTTCAGTCACTAGTGTGCGATGAATTGCGTGCTCCGCCAAGCTCCTTAAATAGGTTTTAGCTTATAAGCTACTTGATCTTGATACATTCGATTTTCTTCCAATGATTCTATATATTCAGAGCTTAACTAGCCTGATTATTTAACAAATTTTGGCACACCCTTCCTGGGTGATATCTTTTGTTGAACCTTATTCCTTAAGAAGAATTTAGGAGGTTTGCTATTTTCATTAATCCTTGATTTTCTGCCGAATACTGGCATCTTACTGATGATTTTGAATTTGCGTGATCTTATTTATTGTTTCCAATACAACTTTCAGATTCTGATAATTGGACTTACCAATCTATTGTCCTAACAATAGATGTTTAACATTCCATCTATACAAGGTCTCCAAAGGAGCAGCCTTGATGCTTATATATCAACTATTATAGAAAAGCTCATCTTAAGGTGAGATGGTTATTCCAACCATTGCTTAACTAATTTTAAGGAATAGCAAATCCTTGTCGTTAGTCGAACAGATCGACGATCCTGGGCAGCTGATGGCAACTCTTAATCGTTGCCTAATTAGGGTTGCGGTAATAATGCATAAGCAAAATGAAATCTTTCATAATTAACTATACCAAATTCTCAGGATATTGAGTTAAGCTATATGAACCCTCTATTTTAAAACTTAGTTAATCAGGGTTTCGATTCTTCCAATGATGGTACCAGCCGTCTTGGAGATTTCATAATAATACAACCTTAAATGGGATATAAACCTTAACTCTACCTGCCTCTCAAGGGTAAACAGGGTAATCTTAGGAGAAGATAATCAAGATACAAGGAGCTTACAGAGATTTTTCAAATCTCATGCTCCAATTCATCCATCATTGCTTGTGTCAATTAAGTGACTCATTTACGTTACGAGTCCACGAATTCCTTGATCTGGAACCTTTACTTGGACAATTCCTTTCTGGATATCTCCTTTGAATACCATTAGCTGACTTTAGTACCCTATGACCATTGGAATATCTTTGTGGTCCCATGCATTAAACCTCCATGCTGATCAGGCATGGAAGCAATCTATGGAACATATTAAGATATACCAATCCTCATATGGCGCTTTTTATCATACCGTTTGGTATTCGCAATCGTTAGAGATCAAAGAGATATCAACTCTAAATGCTGACGCATTACACCTAGAGAGAAGATACTTCTAAAATTTTACGCCTGAAGGTTTATAACAGGAACAGAAGGAATGGTTCTTATGATTTCACCTGTAAGTTCTTATGTTAAGTCCCCGGTTATTCATACGATCACCGAAAAGTCTTAAATTTCAACGTTGACGCTTTTAACCCCTCCTATATGAATTTTATCATAACTTTCTCATACGATAACGAAACTTGGTGAAATTTTTATCACTTATTCTTGTGAGTATAATTAATCATTACAAAGCTTCGGGATCGCTAAAAGGTCACTCAGAGGTATACTTTAAACATGTTGACACATTTAACCCCTGTAGTTTGAAATTCCTCACTTTCCTTCACAATTAGCTTCGTATGATCCATGATTTATTCGTTTAAGGGTATAAACATCATGTAGGGTTATTGTAAAGTATATTTTATCCATTGTTGACTTTTTGAACCCTTATATTCACATACTTTCCTTGTTTGTCAACTTTAGTCCTTCTAAGGTAATCCTTTACACGTTCAAAGTTTATGAAACGTGTCAATACATTATTGGACATGAATTTTCGAGGTGTTACATCCTCACCCCCTTAAAAGAAATCTCGACCTCAAGATTTGTTAAAATGTTGGAAGTACTTTTTGTCGCATAATGGGCTTAACTTCTATAACATATCTGGAGTCTTTCTAAGCTCCCAAAGTGACCCCTATATTAGGTACATGTATCCTTTTGGAGATTCTTAACCTGTCGATCCTCAATCGATACAGGATGCTCCTCACATCATAAATCTGCATATCATTATGTGATAGTGCTTCTTGGCTTATTGGCGAAACACATCCTTCAGTCACTAGTGTGCAATGAATTGCGAGCTCCGCCAAGCTCCTTAAATAGGTTTTAGGTTATAAGCTACTTGATCTTGATACATTCGATTTCCTTCGAATGATTCTATATATTCAGAGCTTAACTAGCCTGATAATTTAACAAATTTTGGCACACCCTTCCCGGGTGATATCTTTTGTTGAACCTTATTCCTTAACAAGAATTTAGGAGGTTTGCTATTTTCATTAATCCTTGATTTTCTGCCGAATACTGGCATCTTACTGATGATTATGAATTTGCGTGATCTTATTTTTTGTTTCCAATACAACTTTCAGATTCTGATAATTGGACTTACCAATCTATTGTCCTAACAATTGATGTTTAACATTCCATCTATACAAGGTCTCCAAAGGAGCAGCCTTGATGCTTATATATCAACTATTATAGAAAAGCTCATCTTAAGGTGAGATGGTTATTCCAACCACTGCTTAACTAATTTTAAGGAATAGCTAATCCTTGCCGTTAGTCGAACAGATCGACGATCCTGGGCAGCTGATGGCAACTCTTAATCGTTGCCTAATTAGGGTCGCGGTAATAATGCATAAGCAAAATGAACCGTCTTTCATAATTAACTATACCGAATTCTCAGGATATTGAGTTAAGCTATATGAACCCTTTATTTTAAAACTTAGTTAATCAGGGTTTCGATTCTTCCAATGATTGTACTAGCCGTCTTAGAGATTTCATAATAATACAACCTTAAATGGGATATAAACCTTAACTCTACCTGCCTCTCAAGGGTAAACAGGGTAATCTTAGGAGAAGATAATCAAGATACAAGGAGCTTACAGAGATTTTTCAAATCTAATGTTCCAATTCATCCATCATTGCTTGTGTCAATTAAGTGACACATTTACGTTACGAGTCCACGAATTCCTTGATCTGGAACCTTTACTTGGACAATTCCTTTCTGGATATCTCCTTTGAATACCATTAGCTGACTTTAGTACCCTATGACCATTGGAATATCTTTGTGGTCCCATGCATTAAACCTCCATGCTGATCAGGCATGGAAGCAATCTATGGAACATATTAAGATATACCAATCCTCATATGGCGCTTTTTATCATACCGTTTGGTATTCGCAATCGTTAGAGATCAAAGAGATATCAACTCTAAATGCTGACGCATTACACCTAGAGAGAAGATACTTCTAAAATTTTACGCCTGAAGGTTTATAACAGGAACAGAAGGAATGGTTCTTATGATTTCACCTGTAAGTTCTTATGTTAAGTCCCCGGTTATTCATACGATCACCGAAATGTCTTAAATTTCAACGTTGACGCTTTTAACCCCTCGTATACGAATTTTATCATAACTTTCTCATACGATAACGAAACTTGGTGAAATTTTTATCACTTATTCTTGTGAGTATAATTAATCATTACAAAGCTTCGGGTTCACTAAAAGGTCACCCAGAGGTATACTTTAAACATGTTGACACATTTAACCCATGTAATTTGAAATTCCTCACTTTCCTTCACAATTAGCTTCGTATGATCCATGATTTATTCGTTTAAGGGTATAAACATCATGTAGGGTTATTGTAAAGTATATTTTATCCATTGTTGACTTTTTGAACCCTTACATTCACATACTTTCCTTGTTTGTCAACTTTAGTCCTTCTAAGGTAATCCTTTACACGTTCAAAGTTTATGAAACGTGTCAATACATTATTGGACATGAATTTTCGAGGTGTTACATCCTCACCCCCTTAAAAGAAATCTCGACCTCAAGATTTGTTAAAATGTTGGAAGTACTTTTTGTCCCATAATGGGCTTAACTTCTATAACATATCTGGAGTCTTTCTAAGCTCCCAAAGTGACCCCTATATTAGGTACATGTATCCTTTTGGAGATTCTTAACCTGTCGATCCTCAATCGATACAGGATGCTTCTCACATCATAAATCTGCATATCATTATGTGATAGTGCTTCTTGACTTATTGGCGAAACACATCCTTCAGTCACTAGTGTGCGATGAATTGCGAGCTCCGCCAAGCTCCTTAAATAGGTTTTAACTTATAAGCTACTTGATCTTGATACATTCGATTTCCTTCCAATGATTCTATATATTCAGAGCTTAACTAGCCTGATTATTTAACAAATTTTGGCACACCCATCCTGGGTGATATCTTTTGTTGAACCTTATTCCTTAACAAGAATTTAGGAGGTTTGCTATTTTCATTAATCCTTGATTTTCTGCCGAATACTGGCATCTTACTGATGATTATGAATTTGCGTGATCTTATTTGTTGTTTCCAATACAACTTTCAGATTCCGATAATTGGACTTACCAATCTATTGTCCTAACAATAGATGTTTAACATTCCATCTATACAAGGTCTCCAAAGGAGCAGCCTTGATGCTTATATATCAACTATTATAGAAAAGCTCATCTTAAGGTGAGATGGTTATTCCAACCACTGCTTAACTAATTTTAAGGAATAGCTAATCCTTGCCGTTAGTCGAACAGATCGACGATCCTGGGCAGCTGATGGCAACTCTTAATCGTTGCCTAATTAGGGTTGCGGTAATAATGCATAAGCAAAATGAAATCTTTCATAATTAACTATGCCGAATTCTCAGGATATTGAGTTAAGCTATATGAACCCTCTATTTTAAAACTTAGTTAATCAGGGTTTCGATTCTTCCAATGATGGTACCAGCCGTCTTGGAGATTTCATAATAATACAACCTTAAATGGGATATAAACCTTAACTCTACCTGCCTCTCAAGGGTAAACAGGGTAATCTTAGGAGAAGATAATCAAGATACAAGGAGCTTACAGAGATTTTTCAAATCTCATGCTCCAATTCATCCATCGTTGCTTGTGTCAATTAAGTGACACATTTACGTTAGGAGTCCACGAATTCCTTGATCTGGAACCATTACTTGGACAATTCCTTTCAGGATATCTCCTTTGAATACCATTAGCTGACTTTAGTACCCTATGACCATTGGAATATCTTTGTGGTCCCATGCATTAAACCTCCATGCTGATCAGGCATGGAAGCAATCTATGGAACATATTAAGATATACCAATCCTCATATGGCGCTTTTTATCATACCGTTTGGTATTCGCAATCGTTAGAGATCAAAGAGATATCAACTCTAAATGCTGACGCATTACACCTAGAGAGAAGATACTTCTAAAATTTTACGCCTGAAGGTTTATAACAGGAACAGAAGGAATGGTTCTTATGATTTCACCTGTAAGTTCTTATGTTAAGTCCCCGGTTATTCATACGATCACCGAAAAGTCTTAAATTTCAACGTTGACGCTTTTAACCCCTCGTATACGAATTTTATCATAACTTTCTCATACTATAACGAAACTTGGTGAAATTTTTATCACTTATTCTTGTGAGTATAATTAATCATTACAAAGCTTCGGGTTCGCTAAAAGGTCACTCAGAGGTATACTTTAAATATGTTGACACATTTAACCCCTGTAGTTTGAAATTCCTCACTTTCCTTCACAGTTAGCTTCGTATGATCCATGATTTATTCGTTTAAGGGTATAAACATCATGTAGGGTTATTGTAAAGTATATGTTATCCATTGTTGACTTTTTGAACCCTTATATTCACATACTTTCCTTGTTTGTCAACATTAGTCCTTCTAAGGTAATCCTTTACACGTTCAAAGTTTATGACGCGTGTCAATACATTATTGGAGATGAATTTTCGAGGTGTTACATCCTCACCCCCTTAAAAGAAATCTCGACCTCAAGATTTGTTAAAATGTTGGAAGTACTTTTTGTCGCATAATGGGCTTAACTTCTATAACATATCTGGAGTCTTTCTAAGCTCCCAAAGTGACCCCTATATTAGGTACATGTATCCTTTTGGAGATTCTTAACCTGTCGATCCTCAATCGATACAGGATGCTTCTCACATCATAAATCTGCATATCATTATGTGATAGTGCGTCTTGACTTATTGGCGAAACACATCCTTCAGTCACTAGTGTGCGATGAATTGCGAGCTCCGCCAAGCTCCTTAAATAGGTTTTAGCTTATAAGCTACTTGATCTTGATACATTCGATTTCCTTCCAATGATTCTATATATTCAGAGGTTAACTAGCCTGATTATTTAACAAATTTTGGCACACCCTTCCTGGGTGATATCTTTTGTTGAACCTTATTCCTTAACAAGAATTTAGGAGGTTTGCTATTTTCATTAATCCTTGATTTTCTGCCGAATACTGGCATCTTACTGATGATTATTAATTTGTGTGATCTTATTTGTTGTTTCCAATAAAACTTTCAGATTCTGATAATTGGACTTACCAATCTATTGTCCTAACAATAGATGTTTAACATTCCATCTATACAAGGTCTCCAAAGGAGCAGCCTTGATCCTTATATATCAACTATTATAGAAAAGCTCATCTTAAGGTAAGATGGTTATTCCAACCACTTCTTAACTAATTTTAAGGAATAGCTAATCCTTGTCGTTAGTCGAACAGATCGATGATCCTGGGCAGCTGATGGCAACTCTTAATCGTTGCCTAATTAGGGTTGCGGTAATAATGCATAAGCAAAATGAACCGTCTTTCATAATTAAATATACCGAATTCTCAGGATATTGAGTTAAGCTATATGAACCCTCTATTTTAAAACTTAGTTAATCAGGGTTTCGATTCTTCCAATGATGGTACTAGCCGTCTTGGAGATTTCATAATAATACAACCTTAAATGGGATATAAACCTTAACTCTACCTGCCTCTCAAGGGTAAACAGGGTAATCTTAGGAGAAGATAATCAAGATACAAGGAGCTTACAGAGATTTTTCAAATATCATGCTCCAATTCATCCATCATTGCTTGTGTCAATTAAGTGACACATTTACGTTACGAGTCCACGAATTCCTTGATCTGGAACCTTTACTTGGACAATTCCTTTCTGTATATCTCCTTTGAATACCATTAGCTGACTTTAGTACCCTATGTCCATTGGAATATCTTTGTGGTCCCATGCATTAAACCTCCATGCTGATCAGGCATGGAAGCAATCTATGGAACATATTAAGATATACCAATCCTCATATGGCGCTTTTTATCGTACCGTTTGGTATTCGCAATCGTTAAAGATCAAAGAGATATCAACTCTAAATGCTGACGCATTACACCTAGAGAGAAGATACTTCTAAAATTTTACGCCTGGAGGTTTATAACAGGAACAGAAGGAATGGTTCTTATGATTTCACATGTAAGTTCTTATGTTAAGTCCCCGGTTATTCATACGTTCACCGAAAAGTCTTAAATTTCAACGTTGACGCTTTTAACCCCTCGTATACGAATTTTATCATAACTTTCTCATACGATAACGAAACTTGGTGAAATTTTTATCACTTATTCTTGTGAGTATAATTAATCATTACAAAGCTTCAGGGTCGCTAAAAGGTCACTCAGATGTATACTTTAAACATGTTGACATATTTAACCCCTGTAGTTTGAAATTCCTCACTTTCCTTCACAATTAGCTTCGTATGATCCATGATTTATTCGTTTAAGAGTATAAACATCATGTAGGGTTATTGTAAAGTATATTTTATCCATTGCTGACTTTTTGAACCCTTATATTCACATACTTTTCTTGTTTGTCAACTTTAGTCCTTCTAAGGTAACCCTTTACACGTTCAAAGTTTATGACACGTGTCAATACATTATTGGACATGAATTTTCGAGGTGTTACATGAAATATATTCAGAGTTTAGAAAATAAAAGGTTTTAGGTCCGAGTTTCATTAAATTTTTATATAGGTCCGAATATGTTTATGTCCGAGTTTTTTTCTTATTTTAAAGTGCGTCCGAGTTTCTTTCAGGATTTTTATCAGAGTTTTTCGGAGTATAGTCTTTTATCTGAGCTTTTAAGTTGATCTGAGTTTCTTTGTTAGTTTCCAAATTTAAGGTTTTCAGAGTTTAACTTTTCAAAGATTCCGAGTTAACAAGTTTTTCTTTGGATCAGAGGTTAGAGTGTTGTCAGGGTTTCAGTTTCATTCAGGTTGTGATTGTGATCCAGGTTATACCACTCTGATTGTCTCTGAGTTTTTACTTAGTATTTTCAAGTTTCACTTGTGTCTCCGGTTTTTGTGAACTTAGAAACTTTTTCTAAGCAAACTTTGTGTTTTATCTCACTGTTTCTTTCACAAACACTCTCTGTTTCTTTCACAATTCTTTCAAAATGGCAAACAACAATCTAACTGCAATGGTGCAAAACCTCAAGCACAATGCTGAGGTAGGGAGTAACGACAAACCTCCTTTGTTGATAAACGAGCTTGATTTTCCTGAGTGGAAGGAGCATTTCGAAAGGCATGTAAGAGCGAAAGACATCAAGATCTTGTTGTGTATCGTTAAAGGATGTGGAGCCACACCAGTAAGAACGTTAACGATTGATACTTATTTGGCACTCACCGACGACCAAAGAAAATTCTATGATTGTGAAGAGAAAGCAATGTCGATGATTACGATGGCTATGACACAATCTATACTTCATACTTTCCGTAAGAGAAGTAATTCAAAGGAGTTGGGGGATATCATGATTGAATGGTACGAGGGAAATGCAATGTACAAGAAACGACGTCTTGAATGATTGAAGACTCAATTCGTTGTGTTTAAAGCATTAAAGAATGAGTCATTCGATGAAACGGTGAATCAATTTTATCATCTGTTGAGCGAACTTGATCGTAGTCAAGAAGGGATCTACACTGAATTTGAGAAAGTTGAGAAGTTTCTGAATTGCCTTCCCAGAGAATGGAATATGTACACCGCATTGATTAGAGAAGGTGTTACTATGAGGAGCTCTCATTGGAAGAAGCTGTACAAAAACTCAAGGGTTATGCTTGGAATATGGAAGATCAAGCATCTGATTTCGAGAAGATCCAAGATCCTTAGTTATATAAAGCTTCAAAACCTATGGATAAGGGTAGTAATGGAGGAGCCAGTGTTTCCCTATATTTAGAGAATGAAGTTCCTGCAAGTGAAAATGCCTTAATAAGCCACAATATGATTTCTAGTGGAACAACAAATTCCAATCAAGGAATGTACCCTTCTAGTGGAGCTCAGAAATCTCAAGCAACAGACTTGAACATTCCAAAGTTAGATGCAAGCTGCGTAAAGTTGATAGAAGAAAACATGAGCCTTTTGGCGTCTTTCATGACTGCCTACGAGAACTTCTGTCTTGGAAAGCTCATTGAACCGTCAAGTCTCGATGAGGACTTTGACCAGATAGACCAAGACGAAATGGAAGAACTTGATCTACAACTCAATATAGCACTCTTAGTCCGTAGAGCGAAGAAATTTCTGTTGAGAACGAGTAGGAAGTTCATAGGAGGTCAGACGAAGACTCGAATAGGAGTCGACATGTCAAAGGTGAAATGTTACAACTGCGGCATCTACGGGCATTTCGCATGTGATTGTCGGAAGCCGAAGTTGGAAAGATCTGACAGAGAAAGCAACTCTCAAGGAACCAACTCAAGACCTCATAACAATGCATCATCTACTTCAAACTTAAGTGCTCATCCAAGTGGTTCTGAAAATCTTATACCTTCGACAAACAATGCTATGGTGGCTCAACCTCTAGAAAATGTGACTGAGCCTTACGACTGGGGTTGTGCATTGGAAGACATTTCAGGAGCTATTGTGTCACAAGCCTTTATGGCTGAAATTATCGTTGAAGAAGTGTGTGAAGAGGTTATCGAAGAGGCTAGCATTGAGGAACTTGCAGTTATAGCCGAGGTTTTTGGGGAAGAGTTGGATTCGGGTAATGTTGCTGAGAATGAAGATAACTTGAATGAAGAGTCTGTTGAAAAGTCTAACAAAACAGAAGATGGAGAGAAAGGAGAATGCTTTGAGTTCAAGATCTCCACAGCTGAAATGTAGCAATTTGTGGATGCAGAGGCTAAAAGGTTGGAGGAAGATTCTGTAAGAGATGAAGCATGTGCATTCACGGCTGGCATTGAGGTAAAATCAACTTCTGTAGATAAGCGGTGTGCAAGATGTGTAGAGTTTGTCACCAAGATTGATAGATATGCACTTCACAACACAAATCTGATTGCAAATTTAGAAAAATCCTGAGAACTCATTGCTGTTTTTCTAATTCGGATAAAGAACACCGAATTAAAATAAAAGCACTAAAAAATGATATCTCTGAATTTGAGAGACTTGTGGCACAGGCAACTCTTAAAAATAAGGAATTAAAGTCTGAACTTGAAATGAACTAAAATTGTGTTTTGGAAAAGAATAAAATCATTTTGGAAAAAGATAATTTTATTTTAGATTTGCAATGAAAAATTGAAAAGTTTGGGGATTCATCTGAAGTGATGAATTTCTGTATTAACAGGCAACATCTCAAAGAATCTGAGGAAGAAATGTTCGGCATCGGTTATAAGAAAGTGCCTCCACCGGTAAACCATAATTATACATCGATGCCAAGCATTGATCTAGAATTGGCAAATTTTGTGCCAAAGACCCCTCTGATGGTTGAACCGCAAAGTGAGTCAGAATCTGAGCCTGATGAGGCTTCTGACTCAGAACACTCGAAGGTGAGCGAAGTCACAAAGAAAAATGAGCTAAATTTTGATAACATTGAGAATTTGATAAGCAATAAAATTTTGGAAATTTTCAATCAAGCTCAAAATGCGAAGTCAAAACCAAAGTCACGTGGGAAACCTAAAAAGAATTTGAAAAATATCCCTAAAACTGAGTTTGTTAAAGGGGAAGATTTTATCAAAGAGGAAGAGAAAATCAAAACAGGATCAAACTCTCAGTTTGTCAACCAAATTTTGAAAAATCCCACTAATGCCTCATCATCTTCGACCAGTCACGAGGAACGTCCAAAGAATGCCGCGAAAGTTCGCAAATGTTATAAGTGTCATGGAAAAGGACACTTAGCAGTAGATTGTCCAGATGACAAGGGTAAATCCCATGTTGATCCTGATCAAAAGAAACCTTTTGTTGAAAAACCGCAAAATGAAACAGTTAATATTGAAAAGAAAAACGGTAAAAATCAAAAGGTTGATAAAAACAAAGTGATTAAATAAGAAGTAAAACCGGTTGTCAAAACAAATGTTAAATCACAACAAAATCAGGATCATGGTGAGAAACCAGTTGTTATTAATCGTGGTGAAGGATCGGAAAGTTCATCTCAAAGACATGATACTCGTGAGAAAACCCTTTACAGACGACAAAATCATGTTACTTTCCAAACACTTGAGAATGACCAACGTTTTGGAGGTTCGAACAACAACTATGTTAGACCTCATGCACAGAACATATTCGTGAATGATTGAAATGCGTCACCCCCCCCCCCCCGATTTTCAAATCAAAGACAGCATTCGGATAATCATCCTCATTCTCAAGATACGATGATGTTCCTAGATTTGGTAGGAATTTTGAGCCACCCAGGAATCCAAATTACGGTTACCAAAACTATGGAAGCCGAGGTTATGGAAACTCTGGTTATACCAACAGATCGTCAACTCCGTATAATCCACGATTTGCGGGGAGTCATTCCAACAATTTCCGAAATGGAAATGGAGGACACATAGGCGATGATGGCTATTTCAAAGAGTTTTCTTATGTTGACGAATCGGGAAGACCCAAGACCATCATGGCTTGGGTCCCACATTCTAACTAAATTTTCTTGTTGGGGAGTGTAGGAGCAGCTGAAGAGGGCTATCTATATTTGGTATATCGATAGTGGCTGTTCCAGACACATGACAGGAAATAAAGAGTTATTGAACAATTTTAAACAAATTCGTGGTGGTTATGTGAATTTTGCCGGTGAGAAGGGTGGTTACATCACTGGTGAAGGTTCGATGTCAAATGGAAAAATTACGCTGCATAAAGTGAACTACGTTGAAGAACTGAAGCATAACTTGATGTCGGTTTCTCAAATCTGTGATAACAAGTACACGATGTTGTTCACTGATAAAGTTTGCTTCGTTTTGCGTCCGGGATTTGATGTTCCTGAAGATTGGATCGTTTATGAGGGCTCCAAGGGTGAATAACACATATGTCATGGACATGCGCCCGTTGGTTAACTCCTCTACTCCAGTGACATGTTTACTTTCGAAGGCGACTGAAGATCAATCGTATCTCTGGCATAAGAGAATGGACCACGTACATCTGCGAAAAATGAACCACTTAGTGAAAAACAACTTAGTGTTGGGGGTTCCTTTATGTAGTTTCAATATGCACAACAAATGTGAATCATGTGAAAAAGGAAAAATCAAACGAAAGCCTCACAAACCGAAAACTGTTAACTCAACCCAAAAACCACTTGAATTGCTTCACATGGATCTTTTTGGCCCAATCCATGTTGCTAGCATTGGTGGGATGTCCTATTGCCTAGTTGTCACTGACGATTTCTCGCGATACTCGTGGGTATTTTTCTTAAAAACAAAGGACCAAATTGCTGGTATTTTAAGAGACTTGTTCAAACAACTTGAGAAAAATTATTCACTTCCTGTTAAGAAAATCCGAAGTGACAACGGCACTAAGTTTAAAAATCATTATATGGATGAGTTATGTAGGGAAATGGGAATAGTTCATCAGTTCAGTGCTTCATATGTTCCTCAACAGAACGGAGTTGCAGAAAAGAAGAATCGTACCCTAATTGAGGCGGCCCGAACTATGCTTTCTGAATCAAAATTGCCAATTTTCTTCTGGGCCGAGGCGGTAAACACTGCATGTTATGTGTTAAATCATGTGCTTACGGTCAAAAGAGAAGATAAAACGTGTTATAAATTGCTTGAAAACAAGAAACCAAACTTATCTGGTTTTCAACCTTTTGGGATCAAGTGTGTTATCAAACGCACCAAAGATACTCCGAAAATGGGGGAAGTTAGTGAAGTTGGGTTCTTTTTGGGTTATGCCAATGGAACTCCTAACAAACGCGTTTATAACGTTAAGAAGCGTATAGTGGAGATCGTGTTTGATATAACTCCTTTGAGTTACGATCCTCCGCCGTCTGAATTCGTTCCTAAAAGCGGTTATGATTATGATAAACTATTTGATTCATTTGATCTTCCTGATGTTTCAGAAGAAGATTCAGAGGTTGTCTACACACATCTTGTGAACAAAGATGAAGTGGATGCGAGCTGGAGAGTAAGTATTCCTACTAATGTGTCTTCGAATGTTCTAGTCGCTGATTCTTTGATTGTAAACGAAGTTGTTGCTGAGCAGATCCCCAATGCAGCCGCTCAAACTACAAGTGGTGATCTTTACGTTGATTTTTCAGCATATCCAAATGTTAATGCATCTTCTAGAAATGATCAAGCTTCTAGTAGTAATGCAATTGTTGACGGGGAGATTCAATCGAATTTGGGAAACAATCTTCAAGCTCCGGCAATCCCAGTTCCAAGAACAAATATTCATCATCCTGTTGATAATATTTTTGGGAATCCAAATGCAGGAGTGCAAACGCGAAGGAGTATTTCAGAGATGCAGTGTCTGTTCTCTGCTATCAAGAAGGATGAAATCTACAATCTTAGCCTACATGAATGTTTTATCTCTCAGATAGAGCCGAAGAACTATCAGATGGCTCTGAAGGATAATTCTTGGTGTGAGGCGATGCAAGAAGTGTTAGCTCAGTTCGACAAGTTAAAGGTGTGGAATTTGGTTGATCTTCCAAAGGGTAAACATGCAATCAACATGAAGTGGGTTTTCAAGTGCAAGAAAGACGATAAGGGTGTTTTCGTCAGAAACAAAGCACGGTTGGTTGTTCAAGGCTTCAATCAAAAGGAAGGGATTTATTATACAGAAGTTTATGCACCGGTGGCAAGACTGGAAGCCATTCGTCTGTTTCTAGCTTTTGCTGCACACATGCGTTTCAAAGTCTATCAGTTGGATGTGAAAAGCGCGTTCCTTTACGGGAAATTGCATGAAACTGTGTATGTATCCCAACCACCGGGTTTCGAAGCTCCAGGGTCTGAGAACAAAGTCTATCTGTTGGACAAAGCTCTTTACGGTCTCCATCAGGCTCCTCGGGCGTGGTACGAGACTTTATCAAGACATCTATTGGAGCGCAGGTTCTCGCGTGGTGCGATCGACTCTACACTGTTCATATTGAAGAAAGGGGGAGATTTTCTGATCATGCAAATTTACGTTGATGACATAATTTTTGGTTCTTCAAATGAAGAATTGTGTCGTGAGTTCGAGGCAGTGATGAAGTCAAAATTTGAAATGAGCGCGATGGGCGAGTTATCGTTCTTTCTAGGTCTTCAAGTGAGCCAAGAAAAGACCGGGACGTACGTGCATCAGACGAAGTATGTCCACGAGATTCTAAAAAAAATTGGATTGGAAGATAGCTTACCTTATGACACGCCTCTGCCGACAAATCACAAGCTTTCACCCGATAAGGAGAAAGATCCTGAAGTGGATCCGACTCTATTTCGAGCAATGATAGGTTCGCTAATGTATCTTACTTCTTCACGACCAGATATTATGTTTTCAGTTTGTTTGTGTTCCAGGTTCCAATCAAATCCGAAAGAGTCTCACTTGAAAGTGGTCAAGCGTATCTTCAGATATCTGAAAGGGATGCCTAAGCTTGGATTGTGGTATCCAGCTGAAGGTGGTCTGGATTTGCTGGCGTATGCTGACGCAGACTTCGGAGGGTGCCCGGTGAACAGAAACTCAACCTCTGGCGGCGCACAACTTCTTGGGAACCTTCTTGTCTCTTGGTAATGCAAAAAGCAAGTTGCCGTTTCTTTATCCACGTGCGAGGCCGAGTACACTGCTGCATCAAGCTGTTGTTCTCTGGTCTTGTGGATTCAGCAGCAAATGAGGGACTAAGGTTTGAATTTTACTCGAACTCCTATTCTTGTCGATAACAACTCTGCCATTTCCATAACTAACAATCAAGTTAATCACTCACCCACTAAGCACATAGATGTTAGGCATCACTTCATTCGCGACTATGCTGAGAAGGGTTTAATAGAAGTGGTTAGGGTATACACCTTGGATAATCTTGCCGACCTGTTTACGAAGACATTCGATCGGGCTAGATTTGAAAATCTGGTCCGAATGATCAGCATGATCAACCCCGAGTAAAATGCTTTTCAAAACTCGCATAGAAACTTTATTTTATGTTTACTGTACAGTTCTTACAGCTTTCCAAAAATTGAAAAACTCCAAAAATATTTTACTTAGTTGTAGGATAAATTTTAAGAAAAAAATATAAAAACATTTGAAAATATAAAATGAAGTCGTGTTGAGATATAAGGGAAATGATAGTACATCGGTTAGTCGTATCTGGTGCAGGATTATAGTAATATATAAAATTTACCGTTAACTGTAACAACTTCATTATACGTTGCTTCGGTAGGTTTTATGCGAAAATAAGAACTTGTTTTTGGTATATAAACATAATGAACTGCGTAACTTGTGTAGTACATCTCTCGGATATATGGTCTTGGTACCGTAATTTCGTTTGATAAGTTGCCAAACTTCTGAGATACTAGGTCTTTATGTTTGTTAAATCTCTGGGGTATTATACTTGGTCTTCTGATATTGCGTGAGCAATGGCCTAAACCTCGTATAATGCTTTCCTAAGCGCTTCGTTTGTGCGCAAACCCTCTTGGTGGATTTCTTTTCTGCCACAACAATCATCACCGGATGATCTGTTCAAAATTTTCATCATCGGATGTACAAACTACAATTCTATGTTTCCACAGGGTACATAGCAAAAAAAAAAAGAAAAAAGAAAAAGCAAAATTATGTAGAAAAATATACCAAACGATGGTACACCACCTTTAAAGTCGAGCCTTCATCTCTTTGTCTGTGCGGTGGCACTAACCTGAGCTCTCAAGTTATCGCATTTTAGCCGGATACAGAGATTTTTCAGATATACTCACCTGTAAGATGTAATGTTTGGTAGCCTTGATACGGGAGTATATTCTGAGGTGGGTAAACATAGTTACAATAAGTTATTAATACACTTAATCGCATATCTCGAAAACAGTGTTCGAAAGCGTGCTAAAGCTTAAGTGGACCACAATACCGTTGAACGTCTTGAACTGTTAATATCATTCTAAATGCTTAAACTGAAAAAACTATGCTTCTTGTGTTGGATATTGACAGAAAAACCGGTATGATCCCTTTGCTCCGATTTCACAAAAAGATAGTTAGTGTAAATATGTTCTTAGGTTTAATTATTTTTTCAGTCAAAAATTGAAAAACATCAAAAAGATTTTGCTTTCTTATTTCTATGTGCGAGTTATCATTCTGAAATTTCTCTAAAGGTTGTGAACATTCTTTAATAAGGTGTTAAACACTAGGTTAGGTAATCTTAAAATAAGTCTTTTCTATAAAAATCGGTCGTGCAAGATCCATCTAAATGTGTGGGTAATTACGTCATTTTAAGGTGTTTCAGTAAATCTGGTTCCAAGTTGTGATATTTTTCCAAAAGTATAAGTTTTGAAGTAACTTGTTTTGAATGATCGTGTTTTGAAATATAAATTATTTGGTTGTTTAATATTTCAATTTTTAATTATGGGGTATTGGAATTTATTTCTGGGATCCAGGTTTGGGCCGAGTGTCTCGGGGGTTAAGATCCTTAATCCAGTGTTAAGTGTTTCAGGTTTGGATCGTTCATCACAAGATGGAAGATTTGAAGAAGCTGTGTGCGTCTGGATCGTTCATCTCAAGATGGAAGATTTAAAGAAGCTAAGACGTCTGCCGTTGTATTCCTTTGAAGAAGATCAACTGTTAGCTGATCAATACATCAAGGTCGTGCAATTCTGTGTGAAAAAACCAGGCAGCGATTACTCAAAGCGTTAACAAAGAGAAGATCTTGAGCTTTACATTGAAGATCCGACACTGATCAAGGGGGAGTCTGAAAATGCACTTTGGGTGATAAGTGCAGGCTCTCAAACTCAAGGGTCTTTTATGTAATTTGTTCAAACTATTATGTTGGTCAGGGTTTTCATGGTCAGGACTTAGGAATTCAACCTAGTCCGAATTTTGTTGTTTGGTTTAGTCAGGGTTTATTTTTGTATTGGGCTTTGGGCCTTTCTATGTCCTGTCTTTAGTAGTCAGGACTTCCCGTTGTATATAAACTCTTAGTGAAATGTTATACATGGCGATTTCTTTTGTGGAAAGTTTGTTCTTCAAGAAAACCCTAATCATTGTCACTGTGTGTGAATTGGCGGCTACTGTGTGTGACGTCATTCATCATTCTCATAATTCTTGTTCTACACTTTTTTGATCCAATACCATACAGTAGTGATTGCTAGGTGGATTACGCACACCTGGTGATTGTTGTCTGAGTGAGATCCTTTTGTAGGAGGCCTTACATTAATTAAATTTGTATTAAACTCCCCGAACAAACTCGATCATATCTATACGATACATTAAAAGAAACCAATAGAGGGACACTTGTCATTATTTTAGACCATCCTTAATTATAGATAATTTTATTTAATTTAAATTGTTATATTTAATATATATTTCAAACATTTACGAAATTATGGATACGGATAAAGTTCCATAAAATATCTGACTTTAATCATATCTAATATCATATATAATACGAATAAAAAAATTCATCATACTCGTATGTTTTTTGTTTGCATAATAATACTCGTGGTTAAATAATAATAAACTATATCTAGATATTCAAAATAGATGGAATTTGATTTAAAAAATAAGTTATAAGACTTTTGAAAGTAAGTACTATTAAATGTATAAAAAAAGTTAAAAGTTAAAGCATAAAAGTAAAAGAAAAAAAAAACTAAAAAAAAAAGACAAAGAAAACTCAAGAAAGATAAAAAAAAGAGTTAAAAGTTGAAATCGTCTTCGGTAATTGTATTATAGTTGGTTAATCTTTCTATACTAATAAATGAAAATCTTTTTGGGACATATGTCACTTTCTCATGCCCCTCTAATTATTTTCTATTTTTTCTCTCTTATTAAATAATAATAATATTAAATAATAATTTTTTAACTTATCTCCTTATTCAATAAAAAAAAAATATTAAACATATGATACTGAGAAGATAATCATCATCTACAACAACAATATTAAACTTTTAAAAAAGAATTATAAGATTTTTAATAACTTTACATTATTTTGTTTAAACAAAAAGATATATCTAAATCAATTCGTGGCAGAAGTTTTTAATACTGAAGTGTTACATGTATTGATTGATTTGTTTAAATTAGTTAGACAAATAAAGTTACATGTATTAATTAATTTATTTAAATTGGTTAGAAGAGGATGGTTCAAATGAAAACCACTTTTATCGCGAAAACTCGAAAACTAACTAAAAAAGCCTATCGCAAATGTTATTTCGTTTACAAAAGATTAATGAAAATTATTTTAAATAGCGAAAATTATTTTGAATAGGGATAGAGAAAATTAACTATTCTTCTCACAAAACACGGGTCATAGGGAATATATTTAAGGATTAGGCACATCAATTTCAAACACATAGGATTAACCCAGATTGTACAACTAATTATAATTAAATAAATAACTAAATAACCTTAAATAGTAATAACAAAGATAAAAGATAAAGATTATATATTAACAATATTAGTTTGATATAACAATAATAATAATAATAATAATAATAATCTAATATATCATTATTAATAATATTATTATTAAATTAAAGGAGAGAGCGCCACGCGACATTATTTGAAATCCTTTATTAGAATTAGATTAGATTAGATTGCATTATTGTTTTTTCTTTCGCCAGAAATAAATAATTCTAGGTCCAGGGCATATGCTTTTATCAAACTATAAGTGTTTTTTAAATGCATCACTATAATGGTTTGGACTCACCGTTATAGTCGCACAATTCTTTCAAGGGGAATTGGCATGTAATAATCACACCTAGACCTTATTGGCCATTAATAATCTCATCTCAGAAAATTCCCCCCACCAGTCTCACATTTCACCTATTTTTCCTACAATGGTCCCCCATTAAAAAAACTTAAGGGAGTTAAGCTTTTTTTCCAAATTACAAACAGATTTTTTAGGGGTTTTTGATCAGAACGATGATACGAGTCCATTGATGTAAAACTTACTTTGAAATGGTGCTCCATGTGACTTGATTTTTGTTAATTGGAAATTTAAACACCCGAATTGAAGCGTCGTTTTCATCGTTTGGAGCACCGTTTCGAGGCAAGTTTTACATCAATGGACTCGTATCGTCGTTCTGATCAAAAGCCCTAAAAAATCTATTTGTAATTTGGAAAAAAACTTAACTCCGTTAAGTTTTTTTAACGGGGGATCATTGTAGGAAAAATAGGTGAAAGGAGAGACTGGTGGAGCGAATATTCTAAGGTGGGATTATTAATGGCCAATAAGATCTAGGTGGGATTATTACAGGCCAATTTCCCTTCTTTCAAATGTCAAATTTAGATAAATTAGTTTCACCTTTGTAATGTTAAACGTCGTGTTATAATTGGTTTACACCCATCATTCATCGCACAATGCATCAACATTTAAAAAGAATATCATTTTTAAAAATATAACAATTCTATACTTCATTCAAAGAGAATTTATTTCTTACGGTATAATTCATAAAAAATGATGAAATACATAAAAATGTGGGGATCGATCTCCACCTTTTTGTACCATAAACTCTCTTGAATACAAAATTGAGACGACTGTTTTATCTATCAAAATAAACAAACAAGTATGAAGGTACTTAAAACTAACTAAATAATTGTATCTCATAATTTGAATGCATCATGAAATTATTATTCAACCCATGTAATACATCTGTTTTTAAGCTAATAGTAAATATAAAAAAACAAAGTAAAATGTTATAATAAGTAAATAGTACATCAAAGTTCATTTTTGAAAGATAAATAATGACGACTGTATGTATTAATATATGACATTATATTTTGTTCAATACGTTCAATACACGGGTTTTTTTAAAGATATATCATTTTTATTATATAAATTTACACTTATACAACCCGTGTTATACACGGGGTTTTAACCTAGTATTCTAATACATGGGGAATTTTACTATGCTTGCACTGATCACATGATAGAAATAAACACTAATATTTTAAGCTTAATTTAATTATTCGTATGATGTTTACCATGTGTGATCTTTCCTGAAATGAGCAGAAAATATGACTTAGTATTTCAAATTAATAAAATACAAACAACTATTTAAAATGCAAAAAGAATAATAACTACCTTTATCCTACTAATAAATTTATCAAAAAAAAAAAAAACAACTATTCTTTAAAGATGCAACTTACGTTCAGATATTTAAATTTTAAAGTTATATAATTTAATAATTACCGATAATTTATACTTATCTAATTAATTTAAATATTAATTTGTACCTGTAAATTTATCTAATTGGCTAATTGCTATATGTCTAATCTGGACATTTCAACATTTTTTAGAACTAATAAATTAAGACCATTATTATGTAAATAAAACTTAGGTTATTAAATGTATGTTCACATGACTGTTAAAACTCGTGATAAAGTCGATGATACAGTTTTTCTAATCGATGGTTCAAATGCTTTCATATTTATAAACTTGACAAACATCACAAGTTTTGATCATACATGACACAAAATTTTGTTTGGATATCTGAAAAACGTCTTAAAAATTTTGTTTTATCATTGTTAAATCTTCGTTTTTAACTATTTGATTTTTTCTTTACTTAACCCGTGTAATACACGGGGTTAAAACCTAGTAAAGAATACACGAGTCCATAACCAATATCAGGTAACCACAAGAAAGGATCTTACAGCAATAAGATTTAACAACAACTAGGTTAATTTTTTTTGTTATTTAGTCTGTGTTTACATGTGTTTTGAAATCACTACGAGCGTGTTGTGAACGGAACTGCTGATAAGAATAAAAAGAAAATGTAGAAAAAAACACTAAAAGATAACCGAAAGAAAATCAACCAAAAAGTTGTATGGTAACGATGTTTTTGATATAAAACTTGTGGTCAGAGATGAGCAAATTGTTCTGGGTACCGGTACCAAATTTGCCGAACCGAAAGATCTTAAGTACCAATTCGGTACCGACTTTTGGAATTCCTGGTACCGGTTCACTACCGTTTTTTACTTTTATATACCAGTACCGTAACCGGTATTTTCGGTATCAGTACCGAGTCTGTGTCGGTTGGCACCGAGCTCATCCCTACCCCTGAAACTAAAAAAAGAAAAAATTAAAAGTTGAAGAAAATCAACAAAAAAAGTTATAAGATAGCGTTGTTCGTACGGTAACCGTAATCAAGGATGAGCAAATGGTACCGGGTAGCAGCATTGAATTTCCCGAACCAAAAGATTTTCAATATCAATTCGGCACCAACTTTTGGCGTTTTCTGTATTAGTGCCGGTTTTTACCTTCATGTACTGATACCGAACAGGACCGTCCCGGTATTTTCGATACCAGTACTGATTCGATACCTGTTGACAGCAAGCTTATCCCAACCTCTGATATTAATAAAAAAAAAAGATTATAGTTGAAAAGTAAAGACAATAACTATTATTATAATATTAAAATAATAAAAGTATTAAAAAACTATATATTATTATAATATTAAAATCACTATTTATTTCAATTGTATTATTAATATAATAATAATAAAATAATATTAATATTAATATTAATATAATATAATATAATATAATATAATATAATATAATATAATATAATATAATATAATATAATATAATTATTAATATATAGTAATGTATTATTAATATATAGTAATAATAGTCTCCCCATATAATAAAGCAAAGTTATCAATCCTATGTGTAACACTCTCAAGCCTCCATGTTAATATCATCCTAGGTGTAATTTTTATAGAATTTCTTTTTATTTTAGTTAAAGCCCAAAGTCAATTCTTAAAAAACCATAGTCAAATTTGTTCCCTACATCTCTTTGTGACGTCTCTTTCTCATACAAAAGGTCAAAAAACCCTAGATGCCCCCACACCCATATTTCCCTTTCCTCTTCCTCTTCTTCTTAGTTCCCTCTGTATCTTCTCTTTTCTATTCCATTTCAAGCTATGGTTCAAAAAAACCCAAAATAACCCTTCTGTATCTTACTTTCTCTCTGAAATACATATCATACAGTTCCATCTTTGCATAAAACTCCAAATCTTATTCAAGAAACACAAATCCTACGGTGGTGCTTGATTTTTAAAACCCTAATTTAGATCTCATTTGCCGCTCTACTGGATCACCATTCTTTGCTTCGATTCATCATCTGGTTTTTAGGTATGCGAACCTTAAATCTTTTTAAGTATATGATGCATAGATGTTGCAATTTTCCGGTATTGATTTCAGAAGGACCAGAAATAATGATTAGGGTTTTGAAGTTGATGAAATCTGATTTTTCCAAACTTTCCGGCTACCTAGCTCCTCGCTGTCGTTTAGGTGAGTTCATTATGTCTTTATAGATAGAACATACTCGAGTTCTTCTATGTCTATATAGTGTTGTTCTTTCTTTCTTTTCTTTTTTTTTTTTTTACTTTTTTTGTAAATTGAGTGGATATCTGTAATCTTTCTCAGAGAATTCCAGGGTTAATGGGGTTTTGACTTTTTTTTAATGGTATAGGATTTGTTCTCAATCGACTTGGTAAATCATATATTTTTATATCTGTTTTATATGGTACAAATTATATGCAGCTTTTCATGTTCAAATTACCAATCATGTGATGCTATTTCTTAAGTTTGATTGTTTATGAAGTTCGTCATTAATTATGTTAGTGTTTAGGTTATATGGTGAGTTTGGGATTATGATAAGTTTAGGTCATTAAATGTGAAGTTCTGGTCTGAGTGAAGTTGAGGTTTGTTTTTTTGCATGAATCTCTTTTGTGTGAAGTGAATGGTAGACCCTAAAAAACACATTGGGAAGTGATATTTTTTTTGGTGAAATCAGTTCTAAAAGAAAATGTTTTTTGTGTTTCTTCTTAAAGAAACCAGTACGTGTTTGCGGTTATCGGTTGTCTTATTTAAATGATCATTGTTTAGTGATTCGGAACGATGGCGGTAGTGGTTTTTGGCTACCGTCGTAGGGTGTCGAAGACAAATTCCAACCTGAACCTGTTCTGACCTGTCACCCACTCGACTTGCTCCGGTTTGCCAAGTCTATCCATCACTCTTCGTATGGTGGTATGCGACTCGCTCGGTTTGCCAGGTCTATCCTCATATGGAAGTTTGCCTTTTCTCCACGGTTTAGATCAATTACAGTTCTTAACTATGGTTAGAATTTGTTCTTCGACATAGCAATAATGCATTTATATTTTATATTGTTTTTGTTTAGACTTTAGATAGACAACAAATTGTTGAAAACACCTGTTGGTAGTGTCATTAATGAACCAGTTCAAAAGAAAGGCTCTCAGGGTTAGTTAGTTAATTAGTTAGTTTGTTAAGTAGGTCTACCTTTTATTTTTATTTAATCTCTGGATTGATTTACTAGACAAAATGTATATGTGGATTGTGATGTTCTCTCTCTTAGGTTATTGCAGATTTGTTGTCCATTGAAGAAGTTGAAGATTTCAAGGAAATGTTTAAAAAGATATACCATCGATGGTTATTCATTTGAAGATGGAGTCAAAAGAGTTGTTCTTTCGGCCCTCAATGGCATTAACTGTGAGTATGGTGGGCTTTTTGTACCCAAGACGCAAGACGATTGAATGATATATATATATATATATATATATATATAGGGATAGGATCATGAGAAAACTAGATATAAATGAGAAAACCAAAAAACTATTAAACATAGGGGTATTTTTGTCAACAAACACAATTCCACGCTTTATGTTTCGCCCAATTCATAACCACACGCACAGTTTTGATTTTGTTTTCTGGAGGTTTCGTGTTCAACAATTCTCGAATATTATATCAATCAATTCCATAATTGTATCAATTACTCATACATATAACGAATCTCATACCGAATTCAAGTTGTTTCTCATCCAAATTCGTGTTTAACAATCGTAGGTAATCGGATTTCATGTTTATTTTTATCACATATTGTTCATAATCGGAATTCAGACATGTTTGATTGTTGTTTAATCGATATTATTGTTAAATCGTTCAGATATGGCTTCATCTAGCAGTTCTACAAACACTGGTGCCATTATTGATGACGCATTATTCGGTTCTAGGTCATGATGACGGACACGAACGTATCGATGATTCACCTGATGTTAACAATTCAAGTTATGGCAGTCATAATGTCCGTCCATTACGTTTGTATGACGTCGATCAATTAGGTAAATTATTTATTTATTAAAAAATGTGTATTACACATGTGTACACGTGTTTGTATTACGATGTGAACTGTATATATCATTAATTGTTAACATGTTTGTATTTTCAATATTAATATGTTGTTTTTTTATTGTACGTATGTATGTATGTTTACATGTGTGTGTGTGTTGTATGTAAGTATATGTCCATATTTTAAATATATTAATATAATGCATACGTGCAATGTTTTTTTCTTTATTTGACTGTATTTTTCGTGTTCATATTGAAGGAGATATAACCAGCCATGTATACATAACAACTGATGGAACAAAATTATGGAAACCTTTGGCGTCTCCTGAATATACACCTACTATCGGAATGGCTTTTGACACATGGAGCGACGTTGAGAAAATGTACAAGTATTATGCTGAGAGGTCTGGTTTTTCTGTACGTTTGGGTGCCATGAAGAAAAAAGGAACTGTTGTTACACATAGGTATATGCAATGTACCAGATCCAGTAAACCTAAGCAAACACAACTTGAATCGATGGACCCTAGTGCTTTTAAAGTGTCTCGAAGTAGCAGCTACAAAGTTACTGACTGTAGGGCATGGATAAAGCTTAAAGCTATCCCAGGCACTACACAATTTTTCATTTATGGTTTTATTGAAGCTCATAATCATGGACTAGTTGACAAAGACAATCTAGACTTTACCAGAAAAAGGAGGAAACTTAGTTATGATGACTAGAGGTTCATTCACAAACTAAGCTTGAACAAAATTGGCCCTAATGTCGCGCATAAGATTCGAGCTTCGTTAAAGGGTGGGCACCATAACGTACAAGGAACTGTAGTAGAATTCAAAATTTTCACTAGAGATATACGGTCTTTTATCGGCAAGAAGGATGCACAAATGGTGGTTGATACGTTAAAACCCCGTATGATAAACCGGCCAAATTTCTTTTTTGAATGTGTGGTGGTCGACGGCGAGTTGAGATCATTGTTCTGGGCTGATGACGTATCCAAATGAAATTACGAAGCATTCGGAGATGTGTTAGGTTTTGATGCAACATATCATACGAATCAGTAAGTTTTCTATCTTTATTATGTTGCATAAATGATACGAACAATGTGGTTACAATCAGTTACATTATTTTGTTGTATTACATCTATGTAATAACGATTTCATTTTACTAATGAATGTATTACTAATGTTATGTTTGTCATATTACACTAAACTCATTGTTTTATGTTGTTTTGAAGGTATAACATGATATTTGTTCCGTTTACCGGTGTCGATCACCATAAAAAGTGTGTCACCTTTGGTGCTGGGCTATTATATGATGAAACAATTGGTTCTTACACGTGGTTGCTTACCACATTCCTTAAAGCTCATAACAATAAGCAACCAACGTTGGTGTTGACCGATCAGGATGCTGCGATGAAACAAGCAGTTTCTGGTGTATTCAATAAGTCTATTCACCGACTGTGTATGTGGCATATTGTTAGGAAAATTCCTGCAAAGGTATGATATTATTTTTACACACATTCATCTACATACGTGTAATAGTTGTATAATTTCATGTCATTCATTTATGTTTGTGATTTTTTATATTCAGATTGCAGGTGATGTATTGGAAAATATAGACTTGAGAGCTGCTATACACAAGCTTGTGTGGAATTTGTTTATCACACCTGAAGAATTTGAAGAACGATGGAATTTGCTTATGGAAGGGTTACACTTGAAAGAAAACAATTGGCTGAACGAGATGTATGAGATTAGGGATCAGTGGGTTCCGTGCTATTTTAGGGACGTGCACATGTGTTGCCTAATGAAAACCACCTCAAGGTGTGAGAGTTCGAATTCCATGTTTAAAACAAATTCTAGTGGAACAAACACGCTCGTGCAATTCTTGATGTGTTTCGACACAACAATTGATGGGCAACGGTACATTCAACGCAGAATGGAGTTCGAAAGTAATACAATAGCACCATCAATGCCGAAGAACGTGCCTATCGAAAGGCATGCCTCGGAATTATATACACGTACGCAGTTTTTGGAGGTGCAAAAAGAGATATATAGAGGCATGACATTCTGCTATATTGCTTCGAAAACACCAGAACTTGATGGGGTAAAAATTTATACCATTGTTCATACTAACAGGCAGTACAAAGATATTAATGAATTTGAGGTAATTTGGCTTATTATATGGTTGTATTACATATGTTCATTATAATTATGAAAGTTATGTTTTTTAACATGTGTACCCTATACACATGTGATGCAGGTCAGTTTTGATACACGTGATAGATCGGTTTCATGCTCGTGTATGGGTTATACGCGCCTTGGCTATTTGTGTAGGCATGCCTTTTGCGTGTATAGATACAACCAGGTTGATGAAATTCCCGTTCAGTATCAACCTGGTAGATGGAAACGAGACATACTCCCAAGGAGGGTTTTTAGCATGTCGAACAGGTATTCTACTGATACAGACGAAGAACCTGTAATCCGGAATGAGATTTTTGATTTGGTCGTTGAGTGTACTGATCGTTTAAGGCGTAATATTGGTAAACTTTCTGAGTTATCTGGGGAAATTAAGGAAATTAGGAATCGTGTGTTTCGTGAATTCCCGACCGAACCGGCGTGTAACAAAACATCAGTTGTGATCAGTGACCTTCTCAAACAACCTGAATATATGGAAGTCTCGATAAATCCGCCACAAGGCATCCGAAACAAAGGGTGCGGTACCAACCATCGACTCATTGGTCCCGGGGAAAAGGTTGTTGTTAATAGTGCTAAAACTACTAGGCTGTGTGAGAAATGCAAGAAATACGTTAATGATCATGACTCACGTAATTGTGAAAAAGTTCCGGCTGCCAAAGAAGCCGCGGCTGCTGTTGCAAAAGCTGCTAAAGCTGGTAATGTATCTGTTCCAAAAGATTCATGTCATGTTGGTGCCGTTGATTCGGCTAACGTTGATACATCTGTTGGACCATCGTCTCGCATTTGTACTCGGGCCACTAGAAGATCCACTAGAAGATCCACCATACGTTCGTCTGACCTGCTTGATGAGTGATTTGGTTTATACAATATTGAGACTTGTTTTACATAATAAGCAATGTGACTATTATATTACACATGTGCATCGAATAAATTTCGTGGGATTATGGATTTTTTTTTCTAGTATTACACATGCATCCTGTTTGTGGTGACATATTTTTATGGATTGTGTTACATGTTTAAACTTGATTTTGTGTTACATAAACATACATGGTGTTACATATTTTGACGTTATATTCAATATGATATTATACTACATGAATGCATTACTTGTTTTATGTTAACATCGAATTTGACCTTATATTACACGTCTGATGGATTTGTTCACAATCATTTTATATTTATATTTCATATGATATTGTTATTATATCATAATTAAAATTATTCATAACAATCCAAGTCATGATACATTCGTTTTTTTTAGTTATGTAGTCGTATTTCACGTGTGCTATTCATTTTTTCATTTGTATGATACTGTTTGCTAAAACATTACACGTGTGAAATGCATACAACTGTCAACAATGATAAACATTTATATCCAATATAGATGCTAGAATTTAAACGTGCATAAAGCATAATATGTCTTTCACAATCATGTTATACTAATAATACTGTATCAATCATAACATCTAAAGATTGTATCAATACGATATAATAGTCAAAAGCAATAGCAAAATGACAGTGTTTCACATGCGTGTTTGATTTTCCATCTATCCTTTATCTGTTACACCGTTCAATTCATTCTGTTTGGCCATGTTCGTTTCATTCCTTGCATCCGCTATAACATTATCTTTGAACACGTTTGCATCAGAAAGCAGAATTCTTGCACAATATTTCATCCTGAGGTTGTTTATCTGACTTTGTTGCATTGATTCCCTGTTGTTGAATCCGCATTCAAACGGTTTGTTCTTTCCATAGTATAACTCCATATGCCGCATGGCGAATATCCCGTAGTCAGTGAAGTTGTCTCTTGTTGCCCAGCTAATTTCTTTCTTTGATAGTGTTACACTTGATAATGCTTGTGCACTCGGGTGTTTGACACTACGCACGTACGCACAAACGATATGTTTCTGCCAATAATAAATTGTATGTTAGGTGATATCAACATCCACATTCAAATAGTGCATATGTGTATCGCTATTTACTGTAACTGTCATTATATTTAATAACTTACAATCTTGTTTGGTGTGCCCTTTGTCGTGAAGCTGTTACCGTCTTTCAACGATACCCAAGCAAATTTTGGATGCATGTTGTCTATCACTTCAATTGAAGGCTTCCTCAAGTCAAAGCATACCAGGTAATAGTGGTGACTTTCCAGTACAGGAATCACAACTACATCATATGATTTCAGATCAAGTCTATCGGGGTTACGTTCGAGAATTATTAACAGGTTTTTTTGAATGCTGCTGTCCTTGCCTCCACAGTACGCTTGTTGTTTAGCATCCATCCATTCTGTTTTTTTATTTAAAAAAAATAATAAAAAAAATAAAACAAAACAACAAACATAACACGTTTGAATATATTTAATAGTAATGGTAAACATTAGTTTATTATACAATACTTACAATTGTCGACGTGTAACAAAACAAACGTTTAGGTCCATCATTATTTTTCAAACCTTCTTGGTGATTCAAAACACCCGCCCAACAATCTATAGCACATGTGTATAGCTGCTTGCCTGGAATAAGGTGTGATAACAGGAACGCTCTTGTTTCTAGTCCGTATGTAGTTGCGAAAATATCTTTCTTGTATGCATACGTTCACATCAGTTACACATGTGAATCATAATAATAGTTTGCAAACTTAATAACACATAAATGTAATAAAACTTACAAGAACAGTCTTTCGACTTCTTTCTTTTCTGCTTCTATTTTTGCTGCCTTCAGTTCCTTTTCCATTTGTTTTTGTTCTGCTTTTGCATCTTCTTCTGACATTACTCTCGTTTTCTTTTTCGTTGCATTATTTTCTTGAGTCGTTTGCCGTTTTTCTCCATCATTTTTGTCATGGGCGATTGCCAACATATATGACCATATCATTTGTTCGTCATCGTTCAGTTTTTCATTGATGTCTACAGGCTGATTAATAGATGCGCTTTGTTGATGATCAGCAGTTTTTAAGTTTATTTCAACCGATATGCTACCAGACTCTTGTGAACTAATGTCGAGATCAAAGGTTGGCGTTGAGCTGTCACGTTCTTTCTTATATTGCACATGTTCAACTTTGTTCATTTTTGCAATGATTTCTCCAATATTTTCTTCAAAAAATTGTGTCCATCTAGTTTGCGTTACATGTTCATTGATATCAATCACTTCTTTGTATATTGTTTTGTATTTTTGTATGCCGTTTTGTATCTCAGGTACGTCCGGGAAAGCCAAACATGCATCACACAACGCTTTTTCTAATATTTTTTTGTCCCTCGTGATGCGATCGAACAGAGCGTCCAGTTTTGTAACATGTCCCTGTTGATATTACATGATAAGTATGTAGCACATGTGGAGTATATATATATATAGAGGCCGGTTTTCATACAAATAACCTAATCGTACGTTATGTACGCTTCATCCACAACCGTCGGATCATCTGATTTAAAAGCGTGTTTTACTATTAAATTTATCAAATTAAAATTAATGCAAAGAAACAGCCAAGGTTAAAATCGTCTAATGCGAGATCAAAACCCTTGAAAATCAGCAAACAAAAACCTCAAAAATCATAACGTAAGGTTCTAAAATCAAAACCGAAATCGAAATTATAACAATTAATCAAAAATCGATCGATTCCTAATCACCAAAATCCTTATGTGAAAAATGAAATTCGGATGAATTTAGAAATTATTAACCTTATTAACTAATCAAAGAAGATGATGCATGTATTGAGATCATGTGCGAATTCATGGACAATGCACATGCGATTTGTAATAAAAAAAATTCTTTCAAATTTAATATAGTGTGCGAATTCTTAACGATGCACATGCGATTTAAATAAAAAGTTAAGTATTTCTTATAATTTCATATAGTGTGCGAATTAACGATTGCATTGCGATTTCAGTAAAAATGTTAAGTTTTCTTTAAGATTTTACATAGTGTGCGAATTTGTATCCATTCAAATGCGATTTCGAATAAAAGCAGTGCAAAACAATTAAAAATTGCAATTCTCTTAAAAATGATAAAAAATTAAATAATAAATAAATAACTAAAAAAAACAAAATACGAATCTAAAAAACTAAAAATAGTAGCATTATATATAAAAAATACTTGATTTATGACCGATGTGACTGTAAATTGACATGTAATGATCAATTTTACAATAATTACTATTGAACTTACCACCCTACCTACATAATAAATTTACTAAATTAATATAAAAAACCTAGATATAACTACCTTCCATAATAAGTCATACATAGAAGATTATCAAAAACACACACAAAACATACAAAACAAACATGGCATCTGATGATTCGGAACAAATAAAAAACATTGCAATCAAAGAATTATTGTCAACTCGCACGTTGACAGAACTAAGCACTGATGTCAACTCTTCTCATCTGGTTCTTGATGTGCAGGGTAAAATTCTTGAACAAATCAAGAAAAATCAAGATATATGGGAACGCCTACTTCAAGAACCACCATCAAGCTTCAAGGACAGAGCTTTGGATCACATTAAAGAGCAATCTCGAGCTGATGACTTGGCCTTCTCTTTCCTGACAGATGCTCTGAACACTGTGAAGGAGAAGATGGAGTTCAGCTCTTCTGAACGTGACAAAATATTTACTCCAAGTAACTAAAAAACTCTTTTTAATCGTTTTTTTTTTTTTGGTAATGGCTGTGTTAGACAATAACTATTGTTATATTTTGCGTACATATTTGTTAACATATTATGTTATATCTTAATATTAAATTCGCATGAATGATATAGCCATCATTGTCACATAACAAAAAACAAGATAACTAACAAATCGCATGTAATAACAGTGAAATCGCATGTAAAAATTTATATTAACTGTTGATTATAAATTCGCATGTTTAAAAAATATAATCGCATGAAAACTGATATAAACAGATGAATATAAAAAATCGCAAGTGTTTCGTATAAAATCGCATGTCCATTTAGAAAAAACTACTCATCCTCACCATCTTCCGAAACCTCCTCCCACTGATCTTCTTCTTCAGATCCATCATCACTACTGTAATCTTCAAACTCATCTTCCTCTTCGTCATCTTCAACCTCATTGTCTTTGTCTCTATCAACATTTTCGATCTGGATGCCCTTCTTCTTCTTTTTTTGCTGTTTACCTTGTAGTTTGGCTTTCAGCTCCTCGCAAGTCCGAATGTCATGACCTTTTACATTACATACGCTACATGTCCTTGACCTTTTCCCCTTGCGGCTGATCATTTGTTCTTTCTTCGATTTAATCCTTTTATGCGAGCCTCGACCTTTGTTTCTTATACCAGCCGGCACACGGACAGTAGGAGGAGCATTAGTTACGGGTTGTTGATAACCAATCAACTTGGAAAATCGGTCAAATTTTGGATCAAGTTGCTTAGTTATACGACTCTGATCCACTCTCTCTTTGAGCAGCATCATTTGATCCCTCACTAAAACAAGTTGATCGAGGTCGGAAATCAAATTGCTAACCAAATACTCCCCTGTGTGGATGATTTCACGAGCAATCCGTTTAGCCTTGTGTTGCACATCATTGCCACCCACATTTAGATTGTACTTCACATTTAACTCATTCGGAACAACATCCTTCGTCCATCTCTTCGTAACATACTTGTTTGGTATTTCTTTAACACCAAACATCTTGAAAAGGAAATAAATGTGTTTGCAAAGCAGACCATACTGCTCAAAACGCAAACAGCTACATTGTGTAGTTACATCATTTTCAAGGTTCTTGAACCACACCTAGGAAAAACCAACAAAAAAAATATATATATTCAAAATTAAATTCGCATGTGAAACATGACTATTTCGCATGTCTTAAAAAAACATGTAATGGAATCAGTTTTAAAATCGCATATGTAACATATTAAATTCGCATGTTTTACAAACATGTATAGGGATAACTTTAAATCGCATGTGTAACATAATAAATTCGCATGTATAATAATACCTCCAATAAACCATTTCCATGTGCTTTAAAGTCCTTCAACATTATCCTGATCTGTGGACCCTCTACTTTGGTGTCCATCGGCAGACATTCAGAAATTGTACCTACAATCTCTATTTGTTGATCAAAGAATATAGACCTGGTGAATCTCTTAGCAGCATCTTCTTCCAAAGAAGTTCCGCTCAAATCAGCAGGCTCCGTATATCTTGAAATATGATCATTCTTTCTATGATTAAAACGTTGGACATCCATTGCACCGTCGAAATGATTCATAAACTCTACGAGAGTGAGTTGTGAATTAGACACCTGGCAGAAAAAATGGTTCTCGCTCTCTGATCTGGATGTTGTTCTCATAAGTCCCGACATTGGCTCATGTCGGTAAAAAGCAGGAATCTACATGGATCTCATCACAAACATATCATCAATCCATTTGTTTTCTGTGAGACCAAAATCAATCATCACCAACTTCCACTGTCTCTCGAATTCTTCAGGCTCGATCGAATCAGTCCATACAATGTCGCACATCCTCCTTTTAAACTCATCGTTATTGCACAACTCGTGTCCAACCTATGACAAATAAATGCTCTTAATATCAACCTATAAAAAAATTATATAATATACAAAAAAATAACACTAACAAAAGACAATATAGCATACTATACCTTATCTGCCACTTTTTTCATTATGTGCCACATGCACAATCTGTGTCTGCTGACATAGAAAACCTCCTCAATAGCCTGTTTCATAGCTGGGTCTTGATCAGTCACTACAACCTTTGGCTGCTGACCAAATGACTTTAAAAATGAATTCAATAGCCATTTATATGATTCAATGCTCTCCGATGCCAACAACCCAGCTCCAAATGTTACATTTCGACAGTGGTTGTCAATGCCAGTGAACGGGACAAACACCATCTTGTACCTGCACAACACATGCGAAAACAAAAGTAAAACATGCGAATTACAAAAACCCACATGCGAAAACAAAGTAAAACATGCGATATCGTTAACACAAACTTTACACATGCGATATACACAGCTCATGAAGACATATAACATGCGAAAAATAGTTAAAAAAAACATGTTTGTCTTCAAACACTAACCTGTTTGTCTTGAAAGTTGCATCAAAGGATATCACATCCCCAAATTCCATATAGTTAAGCTTACATAAATCATCAGCCCAGAACAAACCAGTTAAACGTTTGCCATTATCAACAGAATATTCAAACGAATAATCAGCTAAATACTGTTTTTTGTCAGTCATCCTATTAATCACCATGTCAGCATCATATTCTCCTATATAGCTGTTAATTCGCTTCCTAAAATTTTTGCAATCATCAACCGTGGCACCAACGTTTTCGAAACCACCATAACGTTTCCTCATTATATGGAAAGCTTTGGCAGGACCAAGGTTTAAAGTGCCTAGTTCCCATACCATCTCCTCCTGGACATCTGACAATTGTCTGTAAGCTGGCAACATGTGAATATCATCTTGGCATACAAACTTATGATTATGGCCATCAACAAATCTCTTTACTGTATATAATCTACCATCCACAGTGCAAATCATAAGTTGATCTTTGCATCCAGTTCTAATAGTCCCCCTGTTCCTTGTTTTGAATTGCTTTTTTGACGTCGAACGATCATCAATACAAATTGGCTTATGTCCCTCTTTAGAACAAACAAAATACTTAGTTTTGATTATACCACCACTGTTTACTTCACCACCTTTCCGAATAGAAAAACCAGCCAACTTAGCATATGATTGGTAAAACGCATATGCTTGTTCAATAGAGATAAATTGCATTCCAACCACAGGTGTATCTGATGCTTGAACCTCCGGAGTGTAAACCCTTTCATCTAAATGAATCAAATCAGAAAAATCAAAAACATACGAAATCTATGAAGAAAACATGCGAGATTGATGATTATGATTAATCTGATTTATCTATGCGATTTAATAAACCATAGCATGCGAAATACTTAGGGAAAAACATCAAATGCAAAATGATAGACTAATCACATGCGAATTTGTACATGTTGCTTTCATATCAAAAAAATACTCAACATTCAAACTTCAAAAAAAGTTACAAAAATGTAAAATCAGATGAGCGATTAAACAAAAAACATGTATACGAACAATTTTGAAATCTGAATTCACATAATTACCATTAAAACAATCGTTTAGAGCACTTGAACTTGCAATTGGATTTGAATTTGCAGATGGCGGATTTAAAACATCCTCAATAGAAACTCTCTGATATGCAGATAATTGAGCATGATCACCGATCGGTCGACTTTCTTCAACATCAACAACATTTGCACGTCCACTGCTGCTCTGTGGATCCATCGAAACAAAAACAAGTAAATAAACCCTAACACAGAAGAACGATAACTGCAAATTGAGAATTATGAGAAATTTAAAATTGATTCGAATGATAAATACCGGGATATTAGTGTAACGAACTTCTTGCTCGCTGATTGAATGAAGAGACGAATTTACCCTCAGATGATTGAATTAATTGTCTCATTTAACCCTGTATATGAAAAACCAATCAGGACACGTGTAGGGCTATAATGTTAGCGTATATAATGTACGATAAGGTAATTTGTACCTTACTCTTTACCTATATATATATATATATATATATATATATAATACAGGTTTGGATAAGTGTATGCAATAACGTACCGTCAAATCAGCAGGATTACTTGTGTCGTCATAAAGCGTTGTCTCGTTCAAATTGTTTTCTGTGACATGTACAGATGTGTCGTTTTTTGGATAAACGTATTGATCTCTTGACTCGCCCATGCCAAAACCTCCATTTTGCAATTCGATTCTCTCCCTCTTTCGCAACTTTTCGATTGTCCAGAATTCGAGCGGGCTCATATGTCGATCAACATTTATTGGAGGGACATTCGTTCGATCAACGTACAACAACTGTTCACATGTGTGACATAAAACATTTAGAACATATTTATAAGTTGATACATATGTGAATCACATGTGTGAATTACAAATGCACATAAATTACAAGTGAATTGCAAGCACATTTTTTTATATTACATGTTAACTATAAACACAATACATATCACATGTGTAATACATGTCATATTACATGTGAAATCTGATTAGCATGCAGACGTGCTCGTTATAATAATAACAAACGTAATTTGTGAATTACAATTACACACATACACACACGTGTGCGTATATAAAACATGTAATACATACTGTTAGGATTGTTAACGCGCCTGTGAAGAAACAATTGTTGTCACATCTTCTCCATGTCTTTTTGCATTTCTTGATCGAATTGACGATGTATGTGCACCAATAAACATGTTCTAGGTTTATCTCATCCGTCATATGATGTAGGAAATTAAGATCACACTTTCCTTGGTCTTGAATTTCAACGAATGTGCTCATGAATAATGTCAAAAAATTAAGTTTGAACATTATTCCATCATCATCACCGTTCTCCTCTATGTTTTTTGATATGGCTGAAGGTGTAACGTAACTTCCCTTGTACATGTTTCTCCATTCCTTTGTAATCCCAACAAAAATTTTCTTGTATTGGAATGTTTCCAGACATATACCATTGTTTCTTATCCCCAGAAGGTTGTGGATTGCATCCCCATCAATCTTAATCTTAACACATCCTGCATTGATCTCCATATTTTCCGTGTCAAGATTGTCAACTACGTAATGGCCCAACCTCCCAGTTATGCCGTTGTTTTGGATTGATAGAAGTTTACCAAAACCTAGGCTTCTAACAGCTTCTTTCTGTTTATCTGTCATACCCTTTATCGCTATACTTAGTTGTCTCGGAGATACACGTGTTCGTATCGAACACCAATTACTACCGTCTGTAACCTTCATTTTTTTACCCTTGGGTGTGTTTTTTGCGTCTCTGTGTTCATCGTCAGCTGTTTTCGAGCGTATCGACTTCCTCGGCCTCAGTTTTATGGTAACAGATCCTTCGTTTACTGGGTTGTCATTTTTAGTGTAACAACCCGCATCAAAACTATTATTTATTTTATTATTTCATCCAATAGGAAACCCTACTTAAGACACCCAAGTGATTCTGCATAAACCCTAAAATTTTCAGAACAATCAGAATCAAGATCAGGGCCCCTAAAACTCAGGGGGGGTAAAACCTAGTTACGATTATCTAAATAAAACGCTGTCAAATTTGAAATTGAAGAAGTTATCAACTCAGTAGGCCTAGTCCCACACGTGGCAACTCTATGACCAAAACGTGTCTCTTGCGCACCGCAAGGGTTTATGCTTACGGTGCGCAAGCCTGACCAAATTTTAAGTATAAATAGCAGGCATTGGCATTCGAATTTGGAAACTTGAGCGAAGTAAAACTTCGAAATATACACTGAGATATGCTCTGTTTACCACAATTAACACACACGGATCACTAATCGACGCCGCAATCAGGGTAATAACTCGATCGCTGATACGATTCAATGTCCGATTAATTAAACTATCCAATGGATGTTTAAGTGCTGCCCACATTAGGGTTTATGCTTTGCCATTCGTCGTTAATTCGATGGATGTTTAAGTATCGCACTTTGTCATTTGATGTGAGGGCTTGATCTCGTGAGTTATCGTAAATGTTGTATTAAGTTACTGACCGAATTGTGTGCCTGTTATTAATTTAGGTTAAAAGGCTAATCAGTAGGCTAGACTCTGCTCAAAATTAAATCTGCAATGGGAGTCATTCTCTTTTTATCAACTATTTTACAATACCTCAAATTATTTTCAAAAGTTATAATTACAGGGACTAAGTCGTGGATATCTTGAATCACTGGCTAGTGGGGTATTGTGCACATTACTAATTTTCTCCTAGTTAGGTTCATTGACCTACTAGGGATAATCATCACTATTTAGGTTCATTGATCTAATAGTGGTATGACCATCGTCACCATTGTGACATGTCACCATTGTGACATGTCACCATTGTGACACAGCGCCAGATAAAAATAAGATAGAAGCCATTGTAATCGCTCTAATGCTTTAATTAATAACTATGCATCATTTTATGTAAATAGAATGATTCACTCAGTATTTCCCGCTGACAAAACCTTTTTCAAACATGTTTCAGGTGATCTGTTATGATCCAAAAAAAGTGTCGTGAAGCACTACAAGCTTAAGAAAGTGGCTCAATATAAAATAAAGAAACATGTTTTGTAAAAATAAAGATTTCTCTGTGAAATCTTATGATTGTAAAATTACCGGGGTTTTATCCCGAGTTGTGAAATAAAATAATCGGGAAATATTTCAGTTTTAAAAAGATCCTGATAATAAACTTCCGCTGTTAAACTCAATTAATTAAATACCACGGGATTTCTGTCCCGCGGCTCCTGAAACGGGTCAAACCGGGTCGGGGGCCGTGACAGAAAAAGGTGGTATCAGAGCCATTGATCGAGCCACTGATTTAAGCCAATTAAGTATTTAGAAAATACTTAATTTTTATTAATTACTATTATGTGATTATGTGTTTATTATCTAATTGTGTACAGTATGGGCAGATCTTTATATGCTAGCCACTGTAGCAGTAAATACAAATCTTTAAATATTTTGATTCAAGTTTTAGCACCCTTATTAAATATAAGCCAGAAACCTGATTCAGTAAATAAATAATTTTACAAATAAAACCTAGTGTGTTTTAATTTTTAGTTGTTTTGTAATTACACAATCTAGAATAATATTTAAAGGTTTTCTATAAAAAAATTATAATTAGTAATGGTGTGTATTTTGCATAACAGCATGAGTGACTTGTCTGACGCCCTTCAGAATTTAAATATCTATCCAGTAAGAATAGAGGTTTCCAGAGATTTCAATAGGTATATACCAGACATAGATGAACCTATAGAATTCAACACTTCACCTCTCGAGAAACCTAAGCCTAAGAAAATGGAAATTGGGGAAAGTTCTAGGAAAATTGAGGGGTTACCATCTCAGGAAGAGCTAGATTTTATATTGGCAAGCTATAATACTATTAAACCTGTTAATGAAAATGTTTTTACTCATTCTCTTGAAACACAACTACCAATGAACTTAGAACCAGCTATTCCAAACATTTCAATCCACTCGCAACCTTTAGGAATAGACGAATGGTTGACTAATGAAATACAATTACAAAACTATCCCTATAAGCTTTTTCCTCAGTTCAATCCAGAACCTTTACCAAATCCACCAATGAGTAACGAGAATATGGCTGAACTCCGCCACTTTGGCGAAGAACTAATGGATGATGGGAATAGAATCCAAGAGATTGGGGGACAGATCTCCTGGAAATACGATGAGAGGGAATGCCGTTACTAGAATATCATCTGACAAAGGATAGGGGATTCATGGAACTATGGTTGTGTAATAGTAATAGTAAAAAAAAATCAGTCTGTAAAATAACTACAAATAAAACTCTGTAAGATAATAGTGTGTATTGATGCATACTATAAAAATGGAAATCGAGAAATCGATAGTTTTGGCTATATTGGTGTTATGAACTCTGTATAATTGTGTTGTGTAATTGTTATTTATTTGATACTAATAAAATATATATATTAATTATCAGATGGAAAACGCGAATAATGAACCAGTTAATGAGGTTAATCAATCTGAGCAACAACCGGGGGATCAATATATGACTAGGCAGGATATAGAAAATATCGTTGCTCAAGGGATAGCCAATACTATTCCAGCAATAGTTGCTCAAGGGATAGCCAACGCTATTCCAGCAATCGTTGCTGCTGTTAAAAATCCAATCGAACCGCAACAAATCATTCCTAGCAAACGTATTTCTGAAGATAACTTCAGTAATAGCATAAATGGAGGCAATAATCATACTAATCATGAGAATGAACCACGGCAAGCTCCTCCCCCTAAGAAAATGAAAGCTGCAACGCCTGGTTGCACTTACAAAGAATTTCTTGCTTGTAAACCCACTGAGTTTGCAGGCAATGAAGGAGCTACTGCGGCACTGCGTTGGTTAGAGAAAACCGAGGCAGTAATTGCCATAAGTAAATGTGCTCAGGATGATCAGGTCATGTACGCGTCAAACCTTTTCAAAGAAGGGGTGCTAGAATGGTGGAATACGGTGTTACAAGCAAAAGGAAGAAGGATGGCGTATGCTATGAACTGGGAAGAATTTAAGAGCTTTGTAGAAAGAAAATTCTGTACCGAGTATGAAAAGGAACAAATGACAAATAAGTTTCTAACCCACCGGATGGTGGATGTAGATTGTCGAGGGTATACTTCGACATTCTTCGAATATGCTAGAGTGGTACCAACGCTGGCTTCGCCAGAGCCGGTACTTATTTCTCGTTATATTTGGGGATTGATTGCCGAAATCCGTAATATCGTCAAGGCTGCGAAACCTCGCACGATTGATGATGCGGTAGATTTAGCCAATACTCTGACTAACGAACTAGTACGGACAAGAGAAGAAAATAGAAGGAAGGAAGTAGCCCAAAAGATTACCCAAGTATTCCGTCCGGGTAACCATAACAATTTCAAGAGAGGAGGGAATGGGCAATCTTCCACTAGCCCATTTTGCAATTTTTGCAAAAGGAAGCATTTTGGAAGATGCAAAGGATATTGCAATTTTTGCAAAATTCCGGGGCATCAAGAAGAAGACTGCAGGAGGAAGAAATTTTCAGTCTGCTACAACTGTGGAGAAGCTGGACATCTTAGGCCAGATTGTCCAAAACTAAACAAACCATATGACAATAAAGCCAAACATGCAGAAGGAGCAAAAAGGAATGTAAGAGCCTTCCAACTGACTGCTCAGGAAGCAGAGCTTATTCCAGATGTGATAGCTGGTACGTTCTTAGTTCACAACGTTTACACAAAAGTATTATTTGACTATGGTGCAAACCAAAGTTTTATAAATATTTCATTCTGCCAAACTCTTAACTTACCTTTAACCAGCATTAGGCAAATTTCTACAGTAGAAACGACAGATGGGAATTCAGTTAAAATAAATAAGGTTCTGCAAAACGTAGAAATAGAACTTTTAAGTCATAAATTTTCTGCAACCCCATTATCTATGAAATTAGTTGAATTTGATGCTGTGTTAGGAATGGATTGGTTAGTAAACAACCATGCTCGAATTATCTGTGATAAGAATTCCATAGAAAATTGTGCACCCACTGGAGAAGTAATAATGATTACAGGAAATAAGCCATGTAAACCCGTAAAGTTCATATCAGTAATAAAAGTTGCTAATTATGAACGAAAGCAAGGAATAGTATATATGATTTCAGTAATCATTAATACTAAAGATAAAGAACTTAAGGAAATTTCTGTAGTTTCAGAATACTCAGATGTATTCCCAGAAGAGTTACCAGGATTATCACCAGATAGGGAGGTAGAAGTTAGGATTCATTTAATTCCAGGAACTATACCGATAGCCAAGGCACCTTATCGGTTAGCACCCACAGAAATATTAAAACTAAAAAAGCAATTAGATGAATTATTAAGTAAAGGTTTCATACAACCTAGTTTATCCTCGTGGGGGGCACCAGTGTTGTTTGTTAAGAAAAAGGATGGTTCGATGAGAATGTGTATTGATTATAGGGAATTGAATAAGGTTACAATTAAGAATCGATACCCATTACCTAGAATTGATGATCTATTCGATCAATTCCAGGGAGATAGATATTTTCTAAGATTGACTTATGTTCCGAATATCATCAATTGAAAGTACAAGAGGAAGACATACCTAAAACTGCTTTCAGAACTAGGTATGGTCATTACAAGTTTACAGTCATGCCCTTCGGATTAACGAATGCACCTGCAACATTCATGGACATGATGAATAGGATCTGTAAACCGTATTTGGATAAATTTGTAATTGTCTTCATAGACGATATTCTTATTTATTCAAAAAGTCAGAACGAACATTGTCAGCACTTGCATGCACTCTTAACCTTGTTAAGAAAAGAAAAGCTTTACGCCAAATTCTCGAAGTGTGAATTTTGGCTGCCAGAAGTGCAATTTCTAGGTCATATGGTGAATCATGAAGGTATTCACGTAGATCCTGATAAAATAGCAGCAATTACCAAATGGAAGGTTCCGCAATCCACAATGGAAATTAAGAGTTTTGTAGGTTTAGCCAGATACTATAGACGGTTTATTAAGGATTTTTCCAAGATAGCTATACCATTAACTAAGCTAACCTGTAAAACAAGAAGAAGCCTTTAGAATATTGAAGCAGAAATTAACCAATGCTCCAATCCTAGCCTTACCATAAGGAACAGAAGATTTTAAAGTATATGGTGATGCTTCAAAGCTAGGATTTGGATGTGTGTTAATGCAACGCAAAAAGGTAATTGCGTATGCATCAAGGCAATTGAAAAAGCACGAAGAAAACTATACTATTCATGACTTAGAATTAGGAACAAAAAATTTTGCCCTTAAGATTTGGAGACATTATCTGTATGGAAGTAAAGTTTATTGTCTATACGGATCATAAGAATTTAAGATATATATTTGGGCAAAAAGAATTAAACAGGAGGCAAAGGAGATGGATGAAAATCCTAAGTGACTACGACTGTGATATTCAGTATCACGAAGGAAAGGCTGAAGACGGCTAGAGATCGCCAGAAGAGTTATACAGATAATAGACGAAAGCCGTTGGAGTTTCAAGTTGGAGACAGAGTACTGTTGAAAGTTTCTCCTTGGAAAGGAGTTATTAGATTCGGTAAGAAAGGAAAGATAAGTCCAAGGTACGTAGGACCATTTCCAGTAACCCAACGTATAGGACCAGTTGCTTATCGTTTACAACTACCTGGAGAGTTAGCTGGAGTACATGATGTATTTCATGTATCCAATCTCAAGAAATGTCTATCAGACGAATCTTTGGTAGTACCTCTCCAAGATATAAAGGTAAAAGAAAAATTAAAATTTGTAGAGAAACCTCTTCAGATAGAAGACAGAAAAGTGAAGTTTCTTAAACACAAGCGACTAGTTTTAGTTAAAGTTAAGTGGGATTCGAAACGAGGACCCGAATACACTTGGGAGTTAGAGTCAGAAATGAAGCGAAAGTATCCTCAATGATTCCAGTAAATCTCGAGGACGAGATTTTTATTAAGGTGGAGAGAATGTAACAACCCTCATCAAAACTATTATTTATTTTATTATTTCATCCAATAGGAAACCCTACTTAAGACACCCAAGTGATTCTGCATAAACCCTAAAATTTTCAGAACAATCATAATCAGGATCAGGGCCCCTAAAACTCAGGGGGGGTAAAACCTAGTTACGATTATCTAAATAAAACGCTGTCAAATTCGAAATTGAAGAAGTTATCAACTCAGCAGGCCTAGTCCCACACGTGGCAACTCTATGACCAAAACGTGTCCCTTGCGCACCGCAAGGGTTTATGCTTACGGTGCGCAAGCCTGACCAAATTTTAAGTATAAATAGCAGGCATTGGCATTCGAATTTGGACACTTGAACGACGTAAAACTTCGAAATATACACTGAGATATGCTCTGTTTACCACAATTAACACACACGGATCACTAATCGATGCCGCAATCAGGGTAATAACTCGATCGCTGATACGATTCAATGTCCGATTAATTAAACTATCCAATGGATGTTTAAGTGCTGCCCACATTAGGGTTTATGCTTTGTAATTCGTCGTTAATTCGATGGATGTTTAAGTATCGCACTTTGTCATTTGATGTGAGGGTTTGATCTCGTGAGTTATCGTAAATGATGTATTAAGTTACTGACCGAATTGTGTGCCTGTTATTAATTTAGGTTAAAAGGCTAATCAGTAGGCTAGACTCTGCTCAAAATTAAATCTGCAATGTGAGTTATTCTCTTTTTATCAACTATTTTACAATACCTCAAATTATTTTCAAAAGTTATAATTACAGGGACTAAGTCGTGGATATCTTGAATCACTGGCTAGTGGGGTATTGTGCACATTACTAATTTTCTCCTAGTTAGGTTCATTGATCTAATAGTGGTATGACCATCGTCACCATTGTGACATGTCACCATTGTGACACAGCGCCAGATAAAAATAAGATAGAAGCCATTGTAATCGCTCTTATGCTGTAATTAATAACTATGCATCATTTTATGTAAATAGAATGATTCACTCAGTATTTCCCGCTGACAAAACCTTTTTCAAACATGTTTCAGGTGATCTGTTATGATCCAAGAAAAGTGCCGTGAAGCACTACAAGCTTAAGAAAGTGGCTCAATATAAAATAAAGAAACATGTTTTGTAAAAATAAAGATTTCTCTGTGAAATCTTATGATTGTAAAATTACCGGGGTTTTATCCCGAGTTGTGAAATAAAATAATCGGGAAATATTTCAGTTTTAAAAAGATCCTAATAGTAAACTTCCGCTGTTAAACTCAATTAATTAAATACCACGGGATTTCTGTCCCGCGGCCCCTGAAACGGGTCAAACCGGGTCGGGGGCCGTGACATTTAGCATCAGGTGCATTTGAGCGTTTCCTTGTTTTTCTGGCTTTAATATGCACACGTGCAAAACATCAGACGTTATGACGTTACATTAATGGTGCACGTGTGCATTGGATGCAAATTCAATCACATGTGTAATATAACACATACAACATATAATCACACGGTAACAGATAGGACAGATATATATAGGGTAACACAAAAATTAGGGATGAATCCACTGTAGTTTGCTATTCATTGTTAACAGTTTTGTTGGCAGTAACTAGTGACCAGCTAACTGACTAACTATTAACTACAATTACAACTTTAGTACAGGCGTTTAACAAAATATCCATTTAAGTCCATGTTTTTTAATTGTTTTAACCCTTTGACCGTATCAATGTGTTTAACAAATATGAGTTTAGTTTATTCACGCATATATACATTTCAGTATAGTTATATGTTATATTATTGGTGTTCACTTACATTGCACATATCACATTACATTTATGATGCACATGTGCATGCATATTCAATAGCATACGTGTAATACAATACGTAGAACACACAATCACATGTTAACGCTTAACAACCATAATTATGGTGCATGTGTTCACTAAAAAATGCATTTAACTCACACGTAAATACAGTACAATACAATTACATAACAGTTTGGTACATATATCATTATCATATATCATACCCGTGGTGCACGTGTGCAATACATATACATTTAATGATGTGTATTTGCGTATTAATTACATACCTGTAACAGTATCAGCCGTGTCAGATGCTTTCGGCCTTTTCCTTTTATTTGCCAATGACTGATTCGTATTGTTGGTTGTTTTATAAAAAAATTAATAAATAAATAAATAACTAAATAAATAAATAATAAATAAATAAACAAAATACACGATGTATATGTATATGAATGTGTGTGCGCGTTAGAACGGTATGTAATGCTTCCAAGTGAACATATGTATTTATTTTTTATTGTTATGTATCATAACTTACCAAATTCTTCGTCGTTCACATCTTTACTTTTGGTGTCCCGAGCTTTATCATTGTTGTTGTTGTTTACAGCTTCGTTTTCTTTGTTATGGCCTCAATCATTTATATTGTTGTGCATGTCTTTAATTTCGCTGTTTTGAACATCATCTTTTTTTGTTGTTCGATTTAAACACAAATCTGACTTTCTTGCGAACTGTGATGTTGTTTGTCATATTAAAAAAATAAAAAAAATAAAGGGTAACCATAACTAATGAATAAACGAACGAACAAATAAATAAATGAATATTAATGGCAGTAATGTTAAGAATAGAATATTAATTTTTTTTAGTAATACCTGGTTTTGCTTGTTTGGTTTCGATATTGTCGGTACTTTCATCCTTGTTGAGGTTCGCCATCATTTTTTTTGTTCATTTTTTCGCCTTAGCTGCTAAATGGAACATATCATGAATATAACATATGTGTAATATACTACAATTATATGTGTGACCATAATACACAAGTGGTGTATACGATTCATAATTAAAACTCATATAATCATCGTATATCAATAATGTATTTATCATTTATATTACACATGGCCATCGTATCATACGAATATATATGTATATATATTTCATTTGTATTGCACACGTGAACCGTATAAATGAGTATCACACATGTGAGGCATATTACACACATCCGAAATTTAATTTAACATTGTGTTGCACATGTGAACCGTATACACGAGTATCACACATGTGAGACACATTACACGCATCCTACTATCATTCAATATTGTATTACACATGTGAACCGTATACACGAGTACCACACGTGTGAGACATTACACGCATCCTAGATATCATTTAACATTATATTGCACGTGTGAACCATATACACGAGTATCATACATGTGTGACACGTTACACACATCATAACTATCATTCAACATTATATTGCACATGTGAACTGTATACAAGAGTATCACATATGTGATACACATTACACGCATCATAAATATAATTCAACGTTGTAATACACATGTGAATCGTATACATGAGTATTACACACGTGTGGCACATTACACGCATCATAACTATCATTTAACATTATATTGCACGTATGAACCATATATACGAGTATCATACATGTGTGACACGTTACACGCATCCTAAATATCATTCAATATTATATTGCACGTGTGAACTGTATACAAGAGTATCACATATGTGATACACATTACACGCATCCTAAATATCATTCAACAATGTAATACACATGTGAACCGTATACACGAGTATTACACATGTGAAACACATTACATGCATCATAACTATCATTTAACATTATATTTGCACATGTGAACCATATACATGAGTATCATACATGTGTGACACGTTACGCGCATCCTAACAATCAGTCAACATTATATTGCACATGTGAACCGTATACACGAGTATCACATATGTGATACACATTACACGCATCCTAAATATCATTCAACAGTATACTACACATGTGAACCATATACACGAGTATCACACATGTGAGACACATTTCACGCATCCTAACTATCATTCAACATTGTAGTCATGAATCTCACACATATATCACATATTTGGGAGATTATATGTGTCTAAATCAATATCAGTATATTACAGATGACAAACGTCAATTATCATCCACAATTAACGATTTAAACATGAAATGTGTGACGATTTTATCAATTTTGTATATACTAACAGTGATTGGTGCGAACATATTTATAATCGATGTGTTGTGTGAGCGATACATCAAAATGTGTGATGATTTTTAGGCAAATTAACGTGATACGAGTTCGTACCTGGTAGATCTTCGGTATTTTTGCCGATTTGATGGATCGATTGTGCCGCGATCTCCGTTTGTACGAAACCCTAGGATGTCGCCGATAGAGATGGAGAATTCCTTTTTTTCTCAGGTATGAACGAATGTTGGTGAGGATAGGCGATGTAATTTTTTAATTGTATATTACCCAAACTACCCTCCCGTGTATAAATTAAAGCTAGATGTCCGTGATTTATATGTTGAATTATATCAGCCGTTGATCTTGTTTGATCCATGGTTGTTTTTTAGTTTTCTTATTAAAACTAGTTTTCTCATAATTCATCCCCTATATATAAATATATATAGGCAAAAGATCCTTGCAATTCACTCTTTTAATTTAGATATTTCACCCAAAATGAAATTTCCCGCCGCTACCCCTAATTTTTTAATTTCCCCCTCAAATTTTCCCCAAGTCTAAAATCCCCGCTATTATCCCGAAAATTTTCATCTAAACCGTTTTGTTTCTCAAATCTTTTCACACACAAGTCACAACCACAACTAGGGTTCCACATAGTAGAACCAAAAAAAAAAAAGCAAAGAAGAATGAGAGCATCCTAGAGCACATTCATCCAAACGAGTTGATCTTTCATCCTCGAAGAAAAATGGAGTTCACTTTCCGGCTACCGTGTACCGCTGTTGTCGATTCAAACGAACATAAAAAACCCAAATGAAGAAACTATTTTATTCGATGTAAGTTTAGTTACCCTAACTGTATTTAATCTAATTATGTGATGTTCATCAAGTGTTACTGGTCTTACCTTATGATATAGCCATTTATAGGTATTTAATATTTACTAACCAGTTTCTTGGTTCAATTTAGATATGTATATGTGTGTATCTGTTTTGGAACTCCATTCCATCCTTTAAAATGCAGGAATAGCATCAAGTTCTCATCCATTTTTTCCTTAGTTTTTTTATAGGTTTTTTTTTCTGCCTTCAACTGAATAGCCGAAAAGGAGTAACACAATCCCATAATTTGCAATCAAAAGAAGCATTTGGGACTTTGGAGTTTGAACCGTAAGAATAGCCGAAAAGGAGTAACACAGGCGAAGGGGAAGTTGTCAATTTTAAAATTGCACTGGAGACGATAACACTCGGAAAATGGTGGCGACGTGTGCGGTGGTGGGTGCCGGACTTGTGAAGTTACCTCTAGAGACGACCGGAAACGCCACAAAGCTCAAAAAGAAGTTATTTTAGGGCAATCAATCCCCTTTTAGTCCCTTAAACTCGACTGTATGTATATTCTTCACTTATAATACCCCAATTTTTATCCAACATTTATTATTATTACTGTTATTATTGATTTATTATGTTATGGTTGATTGATCATTAACAGTGCCGGAACTTCAATGCAACCCAAAAGATATTTCTAAGGAGAGCTTGTTTAGCTGCTAATCAGGTCCACTCATTACTCAATACTCGTATTCTATAATTCATGTTAATAATTATTAAAAGTTTTAGTTTTTATGATGTGGGAATGTGTGTGTAGGTGAAAGGGCCAGTGCTGGTTGAGGACACATGTCTCTGTTTCAATGCTCTCAAGAGACTCTGGTTAGTTATAATTAAATTGTGTTGTTTTAGTTCATAAACTGGATAAAGAAAAGGATTAGAGTTGATATAAAGATCAATTAATTGATAAATATTATCTGTTGTTTTGTTTGCAGGGCCTTACATGTAAGTCTCCATTGGCTGCACTTGTTTATTTGTTTTGGTTCTTCTTAAGGTGATGTTTTATGAGTTCCTGTCAAATTGTCTTTTATAAAAGCATTAATCACAAGTTAAACTATTCATAATTCATTCAAACCTTGTTTATATAAGTTTCCGTATATTCTTTTATGTGCCTTCTAAAAGTAAGTATTGTGGTATTTGAGTGCAATTTGCCAATATAAAGTTGTTAAAGTTACGTACTTTTACGTTTAATTAGAAACAAAAGTTTTATTTAAAGCAAATACTTCTTTACCTCAGTTAAGTCCTACCCCATCATCCAGTATTGCCCGTTTTGACATTTGAATTTAAAGATTATATTTTATACATATTTACACATGCGTATATATTTTAAGCTTCGATTTATTAATGTAATGTTATGTTTTGTTAGGCAACTTCTACGGTTCAGGTTGCAAGTATGAATTGAAGACATCGATTTGGGTTGCAAGTATGAAGACTTCGTTCGAGAAGCTATTGTATATACTTTCATCTTTAGATATATATGTATTTGTATTACTTCGGAACTTTTGTCATTTTATGTTACTTTGAAAGCTTTGTAATTTATATTATTGGGTTATATTATATTGGTTTTAAGTTTAATTTTGTTTTTTAGTATATTTTATTTTCATTTTTAGATAATTTGTTTATAATGAGAGTTTATTAAGATTTTTTAATAATATTTCTTGGAAATTGAACCAAAACAAATAAATAAATATATTTTTAGCTTAAATGCCAAAAGATGTGGTTCTAGAACCGCATCTTTTGAATATATGGGGGAAAACTAGATTTTGCGTAAATTGTCAAAAGATGCGGGTCTAGAACTGCATCTTTTGGAACCGCATCTTTTAGCTTATAGCCATATAATGCTATACCATAAGCTAGAACCGCATTTGATAGGCAATTTACCCGCATTATTTGATCATTTTTGTACTAGTGAGTGTCCAATAACCTAAAATTAAACCCACTACATCACCACCCAAAACCTAACCCCCCCCCCCCAAAAAAAAAAAAAAAAAAAAACTATAACTCACCAAAAAAACCCCCAAAAAACCTAACCCCCCACCCCCCAAAAACCTAAAAAAAAACCCTAAACACCCCCTCCCCCCCCCCCGGCCAAAAAAAAAACTTTACCTCATTAAAAAAAACCCCCAAAACCTAAAAAAAAAACTAAATACCCACCCCCACCTGGGTTTAGGTTTTTGGTGGTGGTGGATGTTTAAGGTTTTTATTTTATTTTTTATTTTTTTTGTGTAGTGGGTTTAGGTTTTTGGTGGTGGTGGATGTTTAAGGTTTTTATTTTATTTTTTATTTTTTTTGTGTAGTGGGTTTTTTTTTTGGTGGATGGTGGTGGATGATATTCCGGGAGTTCTGGTTAATGGGGAGTGGATATCACAACCCTCGCTAGTCAAAAGAGAAGTTCTCCGTTTTTATAGAGAGCTTTTTCGTGAGACTTATGACAGTAGACCGGTTTTCCTCAGTGATGATCTGAAACAGGTTCCTGTGGAAAAGAAAGAAGATTTGATTGCTCCCTTTTCCAAGGAAGAAATAAAGGAAGCAGTGTTCGAGTGTGGGTCTCAAAAGGCTCCAGGGCCAGATGGTTTTAATTTTCGGTTCATCAAACATTTTTGGGACTCGTTGGAGGAAGATTTTATGAGGATGTTTGAAGAATTCCATGAGTCGGGCGTTATTAGTAAAGAGTGTAGTATGTCTTATATTACTCTTATTGCAAAAAATAAAACCCCGTTGGGGTTAAAGGATTATAGACCTATTAATTTAGTGGGAGTGATTAGTAAAGTTATATCGAAGGTGATGGCTGCTAGAATTAAAAAGGTTATGGGGGACGTGATCTCTGATTCCCAATCGGCTTTCCTTAAGGAAAGGTTCATTTTGGATGGGCCGCTTGTTCTTAATGAGCTTATCGGTTGGTTAAAGAAAAGTGGTAAAAAAGCCTTTCTTCTGAAGATTGATTTCGAAAAGGCTTATGACAACGTGAACTGGGATTTTCTAATTTCTATTATGAAACAGATGGGTTTTCCGTCTAGGTGGTGCCGTTGGATTAATGGTATTATCCAATCTGCTCGGTCTGCGGTATTGGTGAACGGGTCGCCTACGTTTGAATTCAAGTGCCAAAAGGGGCTCAGACAAGGCGATCCCCTTTCCCCGTTTTTGTTTCTGATAGTTATGGAGGCTTTGGCTAGTATGATTTCGCGGGCTTGTCGTTTGGGGGACATTGAGGGGATTAAAGTAACTGGTGACGGGCCAAATATTTCTCATATGTTGTACGCAGACGATGCGTTAATTATGGGGAGTTGGTCTAGAGATAATATTGTCATGACTACTCGGTTGCTTCGGATTTTTTACATGTGTTCAGGGTTGAAAATTAACGTTCATAAGTCTCACTTATTTGGGTTGGGTATTTCTACTTCGGAGGTGAGCGGTATAGCAGAGGAGATGGGGTGTAATGTTGGCGATTTTCCTTTTCAATATCTGGGTATTAAAATTGGTGCGAACATGAACCGACCGTCTCATTGGGATTCTGTAATAGAGACGGTTCGGAGTAGGCTCCAATCGTGGAAGGCGAAGATGTTATCTATTGGTGGGCGTCTTACGTTGATTAAATCGGTGCTAGCGAGCCTCCCGGTTTATTATCTATCGTTATTTAAAGCTCCTAGTGTGGTGCTTGAAAATATTGAGAGAATGATGAGAAAATTTTTGTGGACAGGGAATAGAGAAAGTAAAGGTATTCATTGGGTATCTTGGGAGATAGTCACGAGACCAAAAAGGTTTGGGGGTTTGGGTATATCTAAAGTGTCCGAAGTGAATTTGGCATTGCTTGTGAAATGGGCATGGAGGTATAAAACCAATCCCGATGGGTTGTGGAGGAAGGTTGTCCTTAGTATTCATGGGGGTCGGAATAGATGGGCCTTTTTACCGGTTAAAAAAACTTTACCCGGGATATGGAAGTCTTTAGTCTCTTTCTTGGAGAAGACTCGCATTAATGGGATGAATATTGACAAGCTCATAACTTGTCAGCTTGGGGATGGGGATTGTATTAATTTTTGGAAGGATATATGGTATGGATCCACGCCTTTATACATCAGATGGCCAGTTCTCTTCTCGTTGGATAGGGACAAGAACTGCTCTGTTAGAAACCGGTTAAAACATGATGGGGTTCAGATTCTTGCAGCAGAAAGTTGGAACCTGGGAGTTTCTTCCGTTGAAGGCATATCGGAAGTTCAGGATGTGTCGCACATGTTGTCTCAAGTTCGTTTCAGGGGTTGCAAGGATCGCTGGATGTGGGATCATAAGCCGAGCACATTTTTTTCCGTCTCAGCTGTCAAAACTTCTCTGAGGCAGAATTTATATGGGCAACCGACTCATCGTATGCGGTGGGTGAATTGGATTCCGATCAAAGTTAATATTTTGGCATGGAAGATTGAAAAAGAAAGAGTCCCAACCCGTCTAGAGCTGGTTAAAAGGAGGATCGCTCTGCAAAGTACTACTTGTCCGATGTGCCGTGTAGAGGAGGAGTCGGTTAATCACATTTTCGTCGCTTGTGGTTTTTCGTTCGGCGTGTGGAGCAAGGTCTGGAGCTGGTGTAAACTAGCTCGATCTTGTTATGGTTCGATTGAAGATATGTTGCAGTGGCCGAATTCGTTGTCGGCGTCTGCTCGGGGTAAGAGGATTGTTCGTGGTATCGTTATGGTTACGTGTTGGGCGATTTGGAAAGAGCGAAATAAGGTGGTTTTTCAGAACGCCGATCCGAAGGTGGTAGAGGTAGTGGCCATAGTTAAATCTATGTCTTTTCTTTGGTTAAAATATAGATCGAGTTATAACAGGATTGATTGGAACGATTGGGTTAAATACCCCCTGTATATGTTGTAATTGGTTTGCGAGTGGTCTTCATTTTGAGGACTGGCTCTGTGTTTGAATGAAGTTAATGTTCAAAAAAAAAAAAAAAGACACTTGTCACTTTATAAATCCTTCTTACACTTCTTACAATTAGGATCCTTTGTATTTGATCCTGATCCGTTAAGTTGTTTTACTATGTTGGTTTTTTAGTGAGCATCTCTAATATTTGCATTATATTTTAAGACTGCCCAACAAGCTTTTCTGATTGCATGCATTGTAGATACTCGGTCGAACATGATAAATGGAAATTAAGCAAATGTTGTTATTGCTTGCCGCACCATTGTCAGTTGTAATGTTGTAGTTGCTTAGATGCATATTTTATTTAACTTTTCTAATTCCTTTATTTGATTTGGATGCTAAAAAGGAAGAATACAAAATAAAATACAAAGTTTGAAAAACTCCTTGATGACATAAGTGAAATTTACAAAGTTTAAGATGATATGTTGTTTTTTTAGTAGGCGGATTATCACCTTATGATGGCTAAATTGAATGAGCATTGCAAACAGTTCACCTTTTCACACAAAGTTTGGCAGTATATATTTATTTGTAGTGTTTAGGGATTTTCTGTTGGTTTCTTTTGTTTGTAGTGAGTGGGCAAGAGTTTAGGAGGACTCCATGAGGATTGTTCGGCTTGATCCTAAATATATCAAGGTCTAGATTACCAGATTTTTTGATATTGAATACATACACATACATAATTCATATGGTGCGTTTCATGTCATTTTTTACTAGGTTTATAGCTTGCATTTTCATTAATACACACATCTATGATCTATTATGTATATACAATAAAAATAGATGGGGGACACGTGTCCAGTGATTAGGGCCGATGGTTCTGTATGTTTGACGGACTCACTGTCTTATAAATTTTTGTGGTGGATACGCTTGATTTCACTCTTCCATTTTCATTTGTTATGTTCTATACAAATGCTCTGCTGATAGGGAGGAATGTCGGTTAGGGCTTTGACGAAGATTTGCATACGTGAAGCTGGAGAATGATTTGCACACCGCCATGAAGCTGGAGAACAGATCGATCATCAATTGTTACTTTCTTGTTATTTAATGTAATATTATGAAGAGTTAAATGCCATTTTAGTCCCTGTGGTTTGGATCATTTTGCCAGTTTAGTCCAAAGGTTTCATTTTTAACCTGTGGGTCCAAAAAGGTTTCACAGTTACCATTTTAGTCCACTGTGTTAACTTCATCCATTTTTTCTGTTAACGAGAAGGCCAATTCGGTAATTTTATATGTAATTCTGTTAACTAAAAGGGAAATTCAGCCATATAAAATGACCGAATTGGTCTTCTCGTTAACAGAAAAAATGGGTGGAGTTAACCCAGTGGACTAAAATGGCAACGGTGAAACCTTTTTGGACCCACATGTTAAAAATGAAACCTTTGGATTAAACTGCCAAAATGGCCAAAACCACAGAGACTAAAATGGCATTTAACTCTATTATGAAATTTCATTTGTATTCTGTTTATTTATAAATGTATGATTTACATAAATTAAATTGTTTAGCCCGTGTATTACACGGGTTATAACCTAGTTATTAATATATAGTAATAATAATAACACAATTCAAGGGGACAGTACTGACTATCCATAATCCATTTAGAAACAACCCAATTCTTTTACACTGTACTTTTTATGCTCATGGGTTAAACTGCTCCATGTAAATTTAATAATCATCAACAATTAAAAATAAACCAAGAAACGGTTAAGACTAAATTAAAACAAATTCCTCATAATAACCATTCACAAAGATACTAGAAGATAGATTCATGCCGCCGCAAGATGAAGTATGTGCTTCAACAGCATCAAACTAAGGCCTTTGGTCCAGAAGCAGGACATACCAAGAAGATAAGTACCTGATTAGAAATCAAAAGAAAATATAATATACGAAGTACATAGTAACTAGAACTGACCTTGCATTAATATGGGGAGATATAAGGCTCTGCACAAATATAGTTACATCAGTATAATTCCAAAGGAGAAGAGAATGAATGCAGGAAAATCTCTTATATATGATAGGTGATAAACAAAACGAAAAGAATAGAAATTACAATGATACTCTATTCTTTAATATGTGGAGATACAAGGCTCTGCACAAATATAGGCGCATCCATATACTCCCAATAGAGATGTTCAATAGGAGGGCAAAACCATGATGCATCATCGTCCTTGGGTAATCTCGGTCGCAATAAGTGTACAATATAATTCTTCATCTCACGATCAAGCTCACGTGGTAGCAGTTCCCACGATTCTTTTACATTGTACTTTTTCATCAACCATATGTTGTCAACAGAATAATGTCCAAATATGCACAGACAATTTTTTATAACTCCCAGTCGTCTACATATTGCATTAACAGGTAGGGGAATTTCTTTGAATTCATCTTTAGATAAATCATAAGAAATAATTAATTTCTTATTGTTTTGATCTTTTACAATCCACTGAAGTGCACCATTGCATAAGATACCAGCCTTAGTAATAAATGTATACTTCACTTCTCCAATAACTCTCCAAACATTTGATTTCAAACTCAACACTTCAAAACATGTTTGATTCTCGCCTTTCTTGGTCCCTATGACGACCTTGTAATCATCTCTAGACGAGTCATAACCAAAACCCCAACATAATTGTAGTACACCGATCAAACGGGGAGACTCCAGTTGTCTTACCTCTCTAGTCAAAGGATTGGTTACTCTAAGATGAATGGAATTTGAAAAGATGCATACCAGGCCATTGGAAGAACCAACAAGATGATGACCCAAACCAGAACGTTCAAATAAAGTAATTCTCCTATGGGCAAGTTGATTGTTGTAGTGATCTTTGTTGTAACTATGGTTTAGATGACGATTAATGAAACCAGGACTTGTGATTAAAGAATGCCATGACTTACACACACTCTTGTAACGAATCAGATCCTTTACGTCCAATCGTATCAGTATCTGCTCAACTACATCGTCATGAATAACATCCGCCATTGAAAGCTGAAACAAGGGGCTGACGATATGTAAGGAGCAAATTCAGAGGTTATATTCTTCCAAAATAAATATTGAGCTATTTTTCATCTTTGTCATAGCCGATATATGTTTATAATATTTAAATGAGGATTATGTTTCCTTGTTTAGAGATAGGGCAACTTTGTATTCTCCCTATTTAAAGGGCTGTTTTCCATTGAATTCTATCCATTTTTTCTCAACGGAAATCCAATTTGGTCATTTTATATGTAATTCTGTTAACTAAAAGGACAATTCGGCCATATAAAATGACCGAATTGGCCTTCTCGTTAACAAAAAAAATAGATGAAATTAATCCAGTTGACTAAAATAGCAACAGTGAAACATTTTTGGACCCACATGTTAAAAATGAAACATTTGGACTAAACTGGCAAAATAACTCAAACCAGAGGGAATAAAATGACATTTAACTCTATATATTAAATATAACGATAATTTGGAAAACAAAGTTGACTAATATTTTTTTTTATAATTGCATTAACCTTTTTTTTCGAAGTGGTATATATAAAATGCCATTTAAGCTGAGTAATGTTCTGTTACAATCAATGTATCAACTTTGATATCAAAATGGTTTTACTAAAAGGGAATATGCCACAAAATAGTAACGAAGTTTTAGGAGTGTTCCAATTAGGTCACTAATAAAATTTATTGTTCCAATTAGATCATTCTACTTTATTTTGCTGTTCTAATGCTATATATTTTACCTGAATAGCAGGTAATAGTCTTAGATGTCATTTATTTATGGTTAGTTGTTTATCTTCTTTAATGACTATAATTTAAATGTTTTTGGTGTAGGAGTAATTAGTACTTTCTTTCATTAAAAATTTACTGACATCTAACTATTTTTCACGATTTTATAAAAATTTTGATGACTTCTTAGAGATTTTGAAAAAAAAATCACATTTTTTTTAACTTTTCTACAATTTAAAAAAAAAAATTAAATCTATTTCGTATTTTTTTCTAACCCATTTGGCATTTATGTGCCATGTCAACAATTTTTTTTAAAATAAAAAACCTAAATAAATGCCATGTAGGATGGATGACCTTCTATTTAGGTAAAATATCTAGGATTGAAACATCAAATGAAACTTGAATGACCTAATTGGAACAAAAAAAATTATGAGTGACCTAATTAGAACACTCTTGAAACTTGGTTACTATTGTACAAAGTTAACCCTTACTAAAATGTGAATCTGCAAACCCTTCCTAGAACACCAACAATTATCGTAAGAAACTATTTGGTTAATGAAAACTCGTTACGAATAAAAACAATTACATAGTCCTACTAATCAGCTACTAATGCTCCTCCAACTTTTAACACAAAAAAAAAAAAAAATAATAATAATAATAATAATAATAATAATAATAATAATAATAATAAACAAATAAAAAAAAACTAACCGATAAAATAAACAATTCAATTATAAACCAAATTTATCTCCTTAAACCTTTCATCTCTATCTTCATAAATCGACACCATTTTTTTTGGAGACTAATCCAAATTAAGCCAGCAAATTGATAGTTTTTTTTTTTCTTATTCGAAAATTAGTTTTGAGTAATTTATGTATTTGCTCCTTTACTTTTCATATTTGTCTCGAGAATATATATAGATTGAGAAATGAGAGAATGAATTTTCGATATATTGGGGGCTACTAAATGTACCCCCTCTTGTTACTTTTTATACCCCCCTTTCCATAAAATCACATTTAAACTTATCATATTTACCCCCTATACATGTCATATTTTTTAAAAGTATTCTTTTTGTTACAAAACAAATTCAAAAGTGTAAAAAAATATTGTAGACGTTTTTTTTTTCAAAATTTTTGTTTGTTTTTTATATTAATTTAAAAAACATATTTTTTAAAGTGTTCACTTCGATCGAAAGTCCTAAACTGCTTTTAACTTCTTTATAACATACTCCTTACACTAATTAAATTTGAACTTATATAGATTGTTAATTTATAGTTTGATAAAATTATTTTAGAACCTATTGTTTATTTGTTCACTTACATAGATGGTTTGAATGATTAATATGTGCTAGGGCTATAAACACTATTTTAAAAGAAAAAACTTTATTTTTTAATAAATAAAAATTGTTAATTATTTTATAAACACATTTAAAGTACTAAAAAATATAAAAGTAAGATCTTTAAAGTATAAACTAGACGAGGGAAAAACATAATATATATTTTTTTTTAAAAGAGACTTCAAAACTTTTTTTATTGTTTTTTTATAAATAAATGTTAGTATTTATTTATAAAGATGTTCAATAAAAAAGCATAATCAAAATACTATTTGAAAAGTGTCTTTAAAAACAATATCCGATAACTTTTAAAAAAATATGTTTTTTAAATAAAAATTAAAAAACAATTAAAAAAAACGTCTGTAATCTTTTTTTACGCTTTTGAATGTATTTTGTAACAAAGAGAATATTTTTTAAAATGATAATTTGTATAGGGGGTAAATATTACAAGTTTTAATGTGATTTTATGGAAGGGGGTATAAAAAGTAATAAGAGGGGGTACATTTAGCCTACCCCATATTGAAACAACTGATAATAGCTCCTATTTATACAAGTTTGTGATGAACTAAATTAGGTAAATTTCTATCTACTTTCATTAAACAAAAACAAACCATCCATAAACTGGGCAGACCGAAACAACAAACAAAACTACATATTTACAAATTTACACCAATCCTTCCACGTTACATCCTTATGTCTCGATCTATTAGAAAACCAGAGAAAACTCACCGCTTTAACTTGGCTGATAATATTGTCGACTTTAACCGTTTTGTTCGAGAACCTCGCTTCATTCCTAGCTTTCCAGATAATCCAGCAACTAATGATGATAATACCTGTAAGCGCCTCTTTGGCACGACCCGAGAGCCCCGAAAAATTATGCTACTCTAGCAGGTCTCTGAATGAAAACACCAAAAAATTAGGGACCTTACACCATGTGCTAATGAAGAGCCAAAGCCTAACCGCCACCGGACAAGATGTAAAAAGATGATCAACCATTTCGTCGCCATAGTTGCAAAGGTTGCACGAAACCTCCTCAATCTGGATGTTCCTATTTCTGAGAGCCATCCCAGTCGGAAATTTACCCATCTCCGCACGCCAAACGAAAATATTACATTTCAGGGGAACCCACTCACACCACTGTATCACGAACCTGCTACTGGCATCCACGCCGAGCAGCTTCCTAACGTTCGACACCTAGAACTCCCCTTTCGGATCAGCATTCCAGCATCATCTATCCGAACCGACATGAAAAACAGCCCCCTCGATCAATTGGTCAAGCTGCTGAAGCTCGACAACTTCCGAGGGAGAAGAAGGATCACGTTTCCACCGCCACAGGACCTGCCGACCCGAATCGGAACCCTCCACACGATCTCTGACTTTGCACTTTTTAGCAGACTCGACCAAGAATAGAGCTGGGAATATAAATCTTAACGGAGCATCAGTTAGCCAAGGATCTAACCAGAACGAAACCAAGGCAGTATCTCCTACAATACCTTTAAAACAATTACGCATCGGGGAACCGTTTATCCTAGTTTTGGCAAAAAGTTTCGCAATGTTGCACCACACTCCTCCACGAGACGCCTTATACGGATGCACTCCCAAGACATCCTACTCGAGTGAAGCGATTCGACCACTTTCCTCCAAAGATTCAAAGGTTTAGACTTAAATCTCCATCCCCACTTAGCCAGTAAGCAACATTAATAGTACAGCTATGCTTCTTCAACCCCCCCCCCCCTCAAGTTGGAAGTGGGGTTCCATATACCTAACTTGGTGATGTAGTTATGAAACATATTTCCGCTTACTGCTTTAGTTAATATACCTACTAACTGATCTTTAGATCGAATAAATGGTAGGTAAATAATTCCTTTGTCAAGTTTCTCTTTTATGAAATGTTGGTCTACCTCAACATGTTTTGTTCTATCATGTTGACCTGGATTCTGGGAGATACGAACTGCAGCTTCATTATCACAAAATAATCTAAATGCTTCATTTGGTGCAAAATCGATCTCTGTTAACAACTTTTTTTAATCCATAGAAGTTCTGCTACTCGTTTTGCGATGCCTCTGAATTCAGCTTCAGCACTTCATAGTGCCACAACTTTTTTTTTTTTTTTTTGCTTCTCCATGTTACTAGGTTCCCTCCTACAAATGTGAAGTATCCTGATGTGGATTTTCGGCCGGTTTATTTTCCAGCCCAGTCAGCATTTGTGTATGTCCACACATTAAGGTGTCCATTTCGAGGGCATGATTTCAAATATCTTACTATGCGTATTGCTGCGTCCATGTGATCTTTGCTAGGGTTATGCATGAATTGGCTTACGATTCCCATTGAATAAGCTATGTCTGGTCTAGTATGTGATAAATATATGAGTTTCCCTACTAGCCTCTTGTTCTTGGTCAGTTGTAGTTGTTATTACTATTACTATTACTATTAATATTACTATTAATATTGCTATTACTATTAACTATTATTATTATTATTATAAATGTTATTATATTGGTTATCTTCATACTTTATTTCCGTCATTATTTAAGAATAAAAATTATAAAAATTGTGAAACTTGTGTTTTGGCAAAAAGCCACCGGAATACTTAGATTCTAATTATAACAAATTTTGCAAACCAAAAAACTTTTAAAAATGAAATTTAGATTCCACTCCCTCCACCTTAATCAAGTTGAGCCATTGACCCATATAAAAGTGACACACCATACCAGCTACCCTCACACATAAGCTGCAATTTAAGATTCCTAAGCATGAGCAACCACCATTATAGAGCCGCCTGCACGACATTTGTGCTTTATAGCTGATTGCTCTAGGAATTAAAAGATAAGTATATTAATTATTATATAACAGTTGATAAATAAGTATTTTCATACACAAAGAATGTATGTAAAACAAGTTACTAAAACATGTAAGTTGTCACAATATTAAAGATGATGCTACATACACAGAACATAAGCCTAATTACTAAAACACGTAAGCTATTTCTAATACAAACATGGACTGAGAAAGCACCAACCTGAAAAAAACAGAAGGCAACAACTTTCGACCGAAGCAAACACCATACAAAACCTGTTAATGAAACAAAAGCGCAGTAAAAAAAAGGGTAAAACTCGCAAAAAAAAAATAGAAAAACATGAAAAAAAACGTTGTGTTTGTATTGCCTGCTAGTTTCACTGATGCTCCGGTTACGGAGTACCAAACACTATTTACATATTTAAGTGGGAACGTATCTTGTTGTAAACAATAACTATGTTATACAACCAAATCACCATACCATTAATTTCAACTCTAACAGGTAATAACTAATAAGAAAAGAGGAGAAACATATTTCACACACAAAGTAAATTGTTATGAATTTCAGTAAAGCTTTCACACACACAAAGTGAATTAATGGAAGTTGTTATCTGACACACTAAGCTTTATTTACACGAATCTTTTGGCCTTCGAGCACCTGCAAGAACATATATGACATGTTATTAGGGATGAGCACGGTACCTGATCGGTACCGAAAGTACCGGTGCTGAAAAATAGGGAAAAGTGGTACCGGTACCCTATATGTAAGATGACAAACTCGTAAATTTGGTAATGGAAGAGAGCAAAGCAACTCACCATGTCATTCAGCTTCTCAATAGCAACATTTGCATCATCAACTGTCTTCATAGCGACAAAATCGATAACTAACATACCATATTGGAAAGTTCATCAAGAATCCAGAATGCATTTGTAGTGTAGAGGAACTGAAAAAAAAAAAAGAAGCAAAGTGAACCGAAAGCTAAGCCTCAACCTTATATCGCTTCGTTTGTCTCTCTCCTTAGGGTGAAGATGCACCTGGAGTTGTTGGAGATATGGTGAAGATGCATGACACCGCCGTAGGGCCGCCATGGCGCCGCCGCAACCCCATTAGCTTTCTCTTCCTCTCTTTCTTCTCGTTCCTCTCCCTCTCTCTAGAGATAAGAGGTGTAATGTGGAAGCCTATGCGGTAAGTCACCATGGTAATAGCCAATGGTTTTTTCCTAAACAACGGTCTAACATAGTAAGCAGACAGGACAACTTGCAATGCTTTCAAATGTTGAATAGCTAGTGGTTTTGTTCAAAACCACTGTCCAACATAGTAAGCAGACAGTACAACTTGCAATGGTTTCAAATGTTGCAAATTATATAATTGCTTCCAAATGTTGAATAGCCAGTGGTTTTGTTCTAAACCACTGTCCAACATAGTAAGGAGACAATACAACTTGCAATGGTTTCAAATGTTGCAAATTATTTAGTTATATAATATTATAAATAAAGGGAATCACATTTTTATGTACCATTACCTATTACCTATATATTAAAAATCCAATTGAATAAATAGTAACATCTATATATTAAAAATTGAACCTATAAATTTATTAAACTGGGTGTATTATCAGTACCGATTCGGCATCGGTATTCATCGGTTTTTACCCTCAAATACTAGTGTCGTACCAGTACCGACCGGTACCGAACCGTACCATGTATATTCGGTATCGGTACCCACTTTTGTGGATTTCGGTAACGGTATTTTTGGTATCGGTTAGTACCAAACTCATTAAATCCTGTAGCAACGTAGCAATGCAAGTAATTGCACCGTTTAGATTACTTTTCATACGCACAGTAAGTAAACTATATTTCGTTTGAATGAGTTTTATATACACAACAACTTAATTTGCTTTCTTTTTTGTCTTTTTCTATATTAAATGAATTGTAGCATGTACAATTAACTTGGATATTAAGATTATTGATGAGCAAATCGTATCACGTAATCAAACTGGTATCGTATCGGTACCAAATTTACTATACCAAATCATTCTCGGTACCAATTTGGTACCCACCTTTTAGCGTTTTCAGAATCGTTACTTTCGGTTCGACACCGGTCTAGCACTATAACTGTATTTATTGATTTTTACCTTCAAATACCATACCGTATTGTACCGAGCATTTTCGGTGCCGGTACCTAATTTCGATGATTTTCCTGATCAGTACTTTAGGTGACGTTACCGGTACCGAGCTCATCCATATTTTAACGTGATTGCACCGTAATATCTGAACTGAAAACAACCGAATTTCCAACATATAGGACGTGTGGGTCCTATTATTATATATTAGGTTATTTAAAATCGCTTTTTTAGGACGGAGTAACTATCTTTACCACGTCATTTTTATTTATGTTTTGATATTCGGTATATGCTTACCGTTGCTGACAAGTGTTTTGCAGTCATTGGGTCCCAGCCGTAACGTGCGGGCGGAAAATCAACTAGTTCAATTAATGTATCACAATTCACAACAAAACATGTGTCATGAAATAATCCATTTTATTCCGTATTTTACTCCTTTTTACCAAATACTACTTAATTGTTTTACGGGTCATATAGCCTGCGTATAGTGTTTATTTATGAAAGCAGTAGCTAACCTTAAAAACTGAATAAACAACAATTCAACAGAAACTGAAAATATATGGTTAAAACTAAATTCAGATAAAACTAAATTCAGATCTGGTACGTACAAGGAATGCTTGGTAGCTGATCGGTGGTTTAATACCGGTTCTGGGCCTGCTTCTAATTGGGCCTGGACTAACACAGTCCTCAGCCAAGTTGCAGCAGCCCAGTTACAGCAACTGTTGGCTATTTTGAATAACAGTACATTGTCGACGGCACCGGATGGTTGGAATTGGAAGTACGAAGCGAATGGGTCATTCAGCGTTGCAAGTATTAAGAGAGAGCTAAGTTCTGTTGGCCGTACCAGATCCGATAATGTATTTGAATGGAACAATTGGGTTCCGAAGAAGGTCGGTATAGTGGCCTGGAGGGCAGAGATGGAGAGACTACCGACAAAGTGCGCGTTGGCAAGACGTAATGTACCGGTCCCAAATCGAATGTGTGTCCTCTGTGGCGATTATGAAGAAACCTCTGATCACTTATTCGTTTCGTGTCATTACTCACAAATGGTTTGGCAGAATATAGCAGCTTGGTGTAGGATTCAACCGGTTATAGCGTTCGGCATTAATGATCTGCTATCACTCCATGCTTCTAGCTCGGGACCGAAGAGATGAAAGGTTATTCATGCAGTAGTTTTGGTGGCTTTTTGGTGTATATGGAAGATAAGAAACGATGTGGTGTTCAGGCAAGCGGTCCCAAATTTTACAAGAACATTAGATGAGATAAGGTCAATGGCGTTCTTATGGATAAAAAATCGGTCAAAAGTGGCCTCGTTAACATGGGAGGATTGGAGTGGTTTTAATCTGGTGGGTATGTAATGATACATTTGTATTTTAGATATCGGTGTAATCGTTGTACATTTGGATTGTAGCATCTTGCTACTATGAATAAAATCTTTTGTCGGCCGTTCAAAAAAAAACTTTATTCATCAGAAACATCAAAGACAATTACAAAATATAAGTATAAACAATCACTTTTTTCATCAGAATGCGTCTGGCACATGAACCTGATTCTCCCCTCATTAACTGAAACATTAGAAAAGGGTACAAATTCAATTCCTACAATCACTAATATGAAGGAAATCTGCTTCTTGTAAGTATTTTCAAACAACTAGATTTAAAATCACATTCATAATATTCAACAATATAGGCACTTGAAAACTAATAAGGCTTCATATAGAATTAATATAAAAGTATTAAACAGTTACTAAATGCATCAAAGGCAAGATAATAGAAAGTAGACATCTGAAACTATTTTCATGCTGCAACATTTGTCATCCTGACTGCTTCTTCAAAAGCATCAACGCACAGGAGAGCGGTCCCCTTATTATCTGCATATGAATAACAAGAAGAGAGGTGAATGAATGTTGAGAAACAAAAAGGCAAGGAAAATCTATAATCTATACTCTCTGTTAAAAGAAAAGAATACAACTCACATTGTCAGCTTTGGCCTCCCATTGTAATGGGGATTTACAAGGTCCGGCGGAGCATCAATAAAACCCACCATAGAATTCCTCACGATATTAATAGCACTAGCTGGCCTCCCATTTACATGTGGAGATACAAGGCTCTGCACAAATATCGGTGCATTATAACGCAAACCCAATTCAACACCCCAATGATGTTCGAAAGTACTTGATAACCTTGATACATCTCCCTTCAACTGGTGAACAATATCAAGCTTCATATTATGATTATGGGGCAGCCGTTCCCACGACTCTTTTACATTGTAGCTTTTCATCATCCATAAATCATCAAGAAAACAACAGTTTGATCGACGAAATATGCACAGACATTCTTTGACAATTCCCAGGTAGCTACTAGAACTACATTCGTATTTTACATCATCAGGCTGGGGGATTTCTTTAAATTCTTCTTTGGATAAATCAAAAGAAATAATCAGTTTCTTATTATTTTGATCTTCTGCAATCCAGTGAAGTGCACCATTGCTTAGAATACCATTGGTACTAATAAATTCATACTTCACTTCTTCAATAACTCTCCAAACATCTGATTTCAAACTCATCACCTGAACGCATGTTTGATCCCTGCCTTTTACGATGACCTTGTAATCATCAGTGGATGAATCATAACCGAAACCCCAACAGCTTGTTAAATCCACATCCAGGGTTTGTAGCGGTGTCAGCTCTGTTACCTCTCCAGTCAAGGGATTGGCTACTGAAACTTCCAAACCATAAAAAGAGGTGATGCAAACCAGGCCATTGGAAGAACCAACAAGCCGATGATCATCATGGTCACAATCTACGTAAGTAACTCTTCTATGTCCAATCTCATTGTCGTTGCAATCTTTGTTGTAACTACGGTTCAGATGACGACTAATGAAACGAGGACTTGTGATTAAAGAGTGCCATGACTTACACACGATCTTGCAACGGATCAGATCTTTTACATCTAATCTTATCAGTATCCGCTCAACCACATCGTCATGAGCATGATCTGCCATTGAAAGTTGAAACCCTAAAAGCAATCGTAAAACAGAGTTGTAAAGGTAGGAGATAAATACGGAGTAAATTCAAAGGCTAAAATAACAGATATGATCCATTATGGAAAATGATTTCACGTTTGAATAAGATATATATTTAGTCTATTCCTTGAAGAGAAATTTATGGAAGTTATATTTTCCAATATAAACCAATATTATTCCATATATAACTTAGTAAGTTTTCTTTGCATAAGAACTTGTAACTTGTGCTTTGGGCATTTTAAAAAAAAAACTTGATTTTTTACTTTTAATCCAAAGGATTTTACCTTTTGCAATTTTAACCCTATATAATTTGTTTTTTTAGCTTTAACCAAAAACTTTTCATTATTTTCAATTTAACTTCACAACTTTTGTCACTTATAGTTTTCATCTTTCGCAAATTTTTGTTTTACGTATAGTTCTAAATTTTTCGAGTTAATACGACGCAACGTACGAGTGTGCTTCGACTTTTTTATGTTTTGTTTCGAAATTTGCAAGTTAACACGGCGCAACGTGCATGTGTGGTTCAATGTTTTTACCTCTATTTTTTCATGTTTGACAGATTCGTCGCAACACGCAGATCCTAGGTCGAGTCAGTGTTGGTGGTCGATGACGGTTGTGTGACATTAGTACTATTTGACACCGTGTTGGTGGTCGATGACGGTTCTTCATACCGTTACGTTTTTTTATGTATGAGTTGGGTCACATATAATACGTTGTGATTGTTCGATATTAATTTGTTTTACTTTACGTTTGATCCAATCACAATGCTTATACATGTTACATTGAGTTCAAGTGGATACGTAGAAATGTGTGCTTTCAAATGGTTAATGCATCATATAACGTTTGGACTAATCCATTCAATGTTTACGATGTACACGCGCCGCAACGCGGGCGGGTCTTAACCCTAGTTCTATTTTATATATAAAATAGAATATTTAGGGGTTGTTCAATGGTTCAGATCTCTTCATACTGGTTTAACACTCAATGGTTTAGACTGTTTGTTTTACGAGCATGTGTCTTAAATCTTAATGATTCAGACATATGCCTCTGAATGATTAAGGATCACACCGATTCTGAATGGTTAAGACCTCTTATCTGAATTGGTCAGATATTTATCTCTGAATGGTTAAGCATTATACTGGCTATTAATGGTTAAGACCTCTAACTGATTCATCATTTACCCATTCAGAAGTTGCCAAACTGTCCGTTATTCTATTTCGTGAAAATATATTTATGGAAGTTATATTTTCCAATATTCTATTATATATAAATACAACTTTTACTTTGTAATTTTTAAGTTTTAATTTTGTATTATTTATATAATATAAATTTGTAACATTTGTAGGCATCAAGGATTGTACTCATATGTTTAGTGAGTTGTACTCACTTTGAGGTTCTTTTATGTTTAATTTCTTTTACTTTCAACCATAAATCACTTTTAAGCACATACAAATTAACATTTGTAGGAATAAGGGGCTGTACTCCAATTTGTAGGCGTAAAGTGTGTGTGGTTCAACGTTTCTTTCTAAGTTTTGCGAGTTAACACAACGCAATGTGCGCGTGTGGTTCGACGTTTTTATGTCGTCTATTTTTTCTCGTTTGACAAGTTCTTCATAATGTGCGGGTCCTAGATGGACTTAGTTATTATTATTTTTTATATTTACGTTTCGGTCTAATTGCTTCGTTTAACATGTCGCAAATTCAGTGTTGGTGGTCGCTCACGGTGGTGTGACATTGCTACTATTTGACACGGTTTTACGCCACCGCCGCAACGCGGGGATGCTAAATACTAGTTATAAATAATTATGAGCATGTTTTGTTTATCTCTTATAAAATTTTAAATTTTAATTTTGTATTATTATCCCTATATTAATTTATAAATTTCTCTCTACTCACAATAATACTGTTCAATTTTGTATCATTTTCAATGCTATCTATACTCCTGCTAGCTGCACAACCCTTTGTCTTCCACATGCTTACCTTTGTTAACACCCCAACAACATAAAACCCTCTTATCTTCCACAACAACTCGACGTTGGCGATCAACAACAACAACTCGCCGTATTCGATCTCAATGCGCTTCATCAGATCATGTACTCACTCACGGACGTAAAAAACGGAGCTATGTACTTACCCACGGGCGGAGGTGCTGGTGGCGGCAGCTGTTATAACTGTGGTGTCGATGGGCATTTTGCTACAGCGTGCCCTACTTCTAACAAACCGTTGTTCTGTTGTAGTGGATAATGGAAACTTTGCTTTCATTTTATTTACTTTTAGTTTTTCCCTTTTATGTTTATGAATCAATTGGTGAACTGAAACTATGTTTGATTTCTATATACTCTTTTCGGTTCGCTGCTTGCTTTAGGTATCGTATGGTTGCCTTACCAAACATATTTTGGTGGGTTATTGGATTCTGCAGGTTTGCTTTACAAGTCAAACATATGACTTTTTAAAAATTTATATAAATACAATAAACTATTATGAGAGTGAAGGCACTTAGGAACAACTCATGTGTATGTGTAATCAAATTGTTCGTCTTGAGAAAAATCATATGCCATTGAAATGAAACTGATTATAAATAAATAGTAATTTAATTTAATTGATAAGAAGGTGTAAATATAACTATTAATACATACTAAAAATAAATATACCCATATAGATCGTTTTGAAATATTGTTTTTTATTAAACTTGAATATAGACTATTGTAGGTCTCGTTTGTCCGGTGAGGATCGATAACGAGAAACCTATCCTTGTTTATCACAAACACGGTAACGGGTGCGGAATCCCCGTGACGGTGCAAACCAAACACAGTTAATAAAGAACACGGATTAACCAATGAAACACACTCTATTGATTAACGGGATGAGAACCGAATACAAACTGATACAAACACAGCTTTGACAGAGTTTCTTTACAAGTATGCTCTCATCTCTGTTTCAAAGTGAAACTGAGATGGGTATATATACTAGACACAGACACAGACTGACGAAACACATAAAGGCACGGCGAAACACTAAAGTCGACGAAACACATTAATTCTAATATATTAATTCTAATATATTTCGTCGTTTGTTGTTGAAGTCCAATCCAAGTCCAAAGCCCAACTATGAATTACGGCCCAAAGTTTAAGTTTACGGCCCAAGTATGATTCTGGTGCCAACTTTCCATAATTTCAACCATGTGACATCATCATGACATCATCATGATGATGTCATGGTGATGTGTTGGCGGGAAAGGCCGCGGCTCTCCGTGCTTCGCGTGTCGAACTCTGGGGCGCACGACGGAGGAATGTCGTGACGTCGGGCTTGAGCCGGACCTAACCGAGTCGACCCGAACCAAATCGAACCGAGTCGAGTCGCGTCCACATAAAGTGTACCAACAAACTCCCCCTTGGATGCTACTCGTGAGGTTCGTCTTCCGTGTCTTTCATGTCGGAGGATCTTCAAAGTCTTCACGCGTCGTAAGTAGAAAGTGTATCAACAAACTCCTTTTTTCATTTAAGTAGTGTGTTAACAAACTCCCCCTTAGAATGAACTCTCCATTGAGTTATGCTCGTGAATCTTTTGACTTGTCAATTCTTCAGATCCTTGTGGTGTTGATGAAGGGTCAGCGGCAACTCGATCATTTTATCCTTTGAGTGCCTCCACTTCGTGTCTTCATTCCAAAGCTTGTCATCGAACATGTTCTCCTTGCCTTTAGCATCTGCACAGGCAAGAAAGCTAAACGCATAATGAGAACAACCACTTGGAATGTAGTTAACATTTAAACAAATGAGATCAAATCTCAATCAAACACCGACCGACAACAGTTTGAAAGTTTAAAAAATGTTCAGTTTTAATCCTTTAACTTTCAAGACTTGTTAACTTCGACTGTTTATGAAGATGCAATTGTTTTCCGGCTTACGATCAGGATTTTGGGTAGGATAGACTCGAGTTCCAACATCAGTCAATCAAAAATAAACTAGAAGCAAAATCTTTTTGGATTTTATAAAGTTTATATTAAAACACACCTAAAATCTTTTTGGAATTTTTTATTTTTCAAATGTAAAGACGGAAAGCAATAAATAAATATATACAAATATACAGAAACTGAAAGCAATAAATAAATATTTACAGACATGCTTTTTGCGAGTTTCGAGGGTAAGAGAATCATATCAGTGTACGGTCATGTCAAAACGCTCTTTTTGTTCAATTAGTTAACATTTAGATAAGCATCCTATAACAATTATCGGTATTGTTGTCCACATAAGCTCAACTTATCAGATGTAATCATGGTGAGGGGATACGTTAAGGTATGATTTATACTTACCGACCAGTGTTCATCCACACACGACACATTCCCGTATCAAGGCATGCGCGAGAGTTCATCTTACCGGTGAGTATACTGTTTTTCATCTGTTTGACCGTATAAAAGATGTGAGAAACTCACTTATTTTGATTGAAAACAAGCCCTATGTGATAGAATCACTTATTTATGAGGAACTTGATTTTCGATGCATGAGGGCACAGGAGCAAGTCCGTGAACAGGTCAGTACTTTCGTACAGCAGAGAGACGAACTTGACTCCCGCAAAGAATCTGTGATATATTATCACTTATTTTGTTTGGACATGTGATTGTTGATCACTTATTGAGGTCGAATGCAGTATGTACACGTATGAATAGTATCATGGAAGATCTTAGACTTCGTCTCCGTTATTTTTACGGTTTGATACAACCATGATACCCAGATGATAAGCAGCATAAAGACCGAATATCTCAGAACCTCGGCAATCTCTCAAACGAAATTTCGGTACTAAGACCATATGCCAATGTGTGGTTCCCACCTGGTCTTCAGTCGATTAAGGTTTATATCACCCTGCACACTTTAAAATGATTGTGAGCCTACCGATACATCTAATATAGAGCTGCTTAACATTGTTCAATTTGCATTTCAGTATAAAGAGGATTCGACAGACCACTGATGTACTATCACTTTCTCTTTTTCTCGCCAGGAAACTCATTTTTGTTTTTCTATTGTTTTTGCGTTTTGAAAATTTTCACTGTTTTTGAATTTTCAAATTTTGGATTTACTCCCCCTAAAATCAACAAACTATGATAAATTTAAAAGACACAAAGATATTTACAAAAACGATTTCCCGATGTTGGTTAACTCATGTTTTACCTCAATGCCGTTTACCAAAATTAATTTTGAATCAGAAATGATTTATCGAATTTTGAAAAAAATGAGGTGGCATGTCGGTAAGCGGTGCGGACCATGACAACATTGTCTGGCCAAAGAGTGTTGTACGAGATGATAATAATTCATAAAGCAGCTTAAATATCGACAAGTATAGGAGAGATTAGAAATTCAAAACCGTATCATGCAACTGTTTCATGCATTGCCAGGAATCTGAGCGCTCTCCAAAACTGGATATCCACCCGGTGTGGATTTCAAAGTCGATTTTTGTAGCTACTGAGAAATCTCTTCACAGCAACAAGATCAGAAACCTTTGGGTCCGGCTGGTCTTCCACATTGCACCAGCGAAGGTCTTTGTCTTTCTCTTGAGAAGTAGTGTGCGGTTGTTCAATCCACGCCAAGGCATCCGCACACCCGGTTGGTTTGTTCAACAAACACATTTTCTTCAATCACACCGCGAAGAAATGTACACTGCACGTTCATCTTGTTGAGTTTGAATTTCAGACGTGCTGCTGGTGCGTGCATTTTGATTGAATCTATCCTGGGGACCCGATCAAAGCCTTGAACAATCAAACTTTGGAATGATTTTCAATTTTTCGAAGCTTTTCAATTTCTTTCGACAGACAATTCTGTCTTGTTTTCTTTTTCTTCTTCTCTCCATCAAAGGCAACCACTTCTAGAAATAACAATATCTTGGAGCTTTGAGTCGCCTATCTTGTGCATGGACATTCCACTATCAACAATCCGATGACTATCGATAGTTCCTCCTGGAACATCCTACACACTCACTCAGAGATTAGGTGGAGAGGGGGACCCAAGCCTCCATAGACTTGGGTCGTCCTTCATCATCGAAGATTGTGACTTCGATTTCCTGATGATTAGGAATGGATTGAGGTTCCCCTGAAACAGTTACCGATTTTGGTTTCCAAATCTGTTTTTGTTTTTCATTTTTAATTTCTAACTTAACAGACTTTGATTGGACAACCTCCGGTTTTAACGCCTTTTCAACTTCTTTGACGTTTTGACGTCGTTGTTTTGTTTCCTGTTCTTTAACAGTGCGTTTATCATGTTTTGGAGAAACAGGACGACGTTGTGGGTGAACCTTTTCAGGTGGTGCTCTTTCCACAAATTTCTCTTTATGAGTGTTTGATCAGTTCTTAATGATATGCCCAAACTCCCCACATTTAAAACACGTTCTCCTTTCCACAAACTTAGGAGAATTTGATCGACCAACAGATGTCGAACCCGTAGAACCTGAGGTACTTGCTCTTTCATCACACCCATTTGTATGTTGAGTGTAATTGTTTTGACTGTTACGTTTTAAAATCTTGACTTGTTGGATAAAATCGGTGTTTGATTTGTTTTCAAAAGTCTCAATTTTATCAGTACCCCTTGATGCTACAAACTTGACATCTTTTGCTTTCTTCTTGTAACGAGCTCCTTTTGATTCAACCTTAGCCTTTGGCTTTGGAGCTCGTTGTTGCTGTTGTTTACCCTTAGAAGCAACATGTTGTTGCTTTGTCGGTGATTTCTGTTTTCCAGGGATTTTCTTTCCCAAAAATTTTCTTGTATTATCTTCAAACACTTTGTCAATCAAAGATTGATTGACGTTTTTGATTGGAAAATCTATGTCTGAATAAATTTTACTATCACCGACTAAAGTATACAACAAGTTATTGCTCTTAACAGCAGACACACATTCATTGTCATCTTTGACATCCTTGACAGGATCTATCACTTGCTTGGCAACAGGTTGCACGGCAGGAGTAGGAGGATCACAAAGAATATGATTCTCAATTGGAATTTCTACTCCTTTCGTCTCACAAGTGATTCATCCTGGTCATTCACATCTGATTCATCATCCGACGAATCATAGTCCTCAATGGTTGGAGGACTTTGATTTGAAGCACATGATGACTTTTCTTTCCGATCAGATGAGCCCTCCGATGAATTGTCCGGTTTGAACCCTAGGCCAGTAGTAACTTCCTCATAATCAAGAGGCACACTGGGTTCATACCGAGGCATATCCTCTTCATCGGGCGACTTGGTATAGTCGTGTCTCAAAGGGGGTGGACACTTCCTATAACCAACGCCTTTCACATTCCCTTTAAGCTGTTGAACGTCAATGATGTGATCAAGCACATATCGGGAGTTTGAGTAACTCTCCAATTTGAGCTTGATCGCCTCATGTTCACATTTAGCCGTGGCTAGCTCTTTCTTGGTTTCCTCATTGATATTAATGTAGTTATTAATACCAATTTGTTTGTTGAAAACAGTTTTGTTAATTCGGAAACACTTTTCTTTTGGGTTTCAATAACTGTTTTAAACTCCTTTTCATTTCGAGCTAAGGCCATGTTTGCCTCTTTGCACTTTGACAGTTCAACAACTAAACTCTGATTGTGACTATGAATCGTATCACATTCAAGTTTCACTCTATCACATTCAAGTTTCATATCAGCACAATCACTACATATGCTAGGAGTTTTAGAATTTACCTGACTCGAAGAGGCTGTGACACTAGCCATGAAGGCAGTCTGAGAAGAGAAAGATCCATCTTTAGAAGTATAATCTCCCGCATTTGAGCTTTCTTCATCTGAACTCCCGCTATAACCCGAGCTATCACCACTTTCAGAAAACTCTTCCTTGTGAACATGCTTGATGTGATTGATGATTTTTGCATAGCATGCGGTTCCACCTCCTTGATCCTTATCTCCGAATTGTACAGACCAGTTACACCCTTCATCAGCCTGAACGGTCAATGCTCGATTGGTGTTTGATGGTCCAGACTGGTTCTGGTTGGTGGTGTTGTCCACAGCTACTATCCCTTTTCCACGGTTATCTTGATTGGCATTGGAAGTACTTGTCTGATTTCTGAATGGATTTTGGTTTCCTTGTCTGCTTGGTAGGGTGCACTCACGTTTGAAGTGACCCTTTTCGCCACAATTGTAACATGTAACTGCATCTTTATTGAACCCATACTTCGTATCATTTTTGCCTTCCAACGAAGTTCTTCCAGTTCGATTCATGAAATCCTTTGCCCTTCTAACAGCACTTGCAAACGCCCACTTGATATCCATTAACTCCATTTCATCACGGTCTATCTGCTGATAATCTTCATTGGTCATATTGATGTTTCCAATTTGACCTGCTACCAATCCACAGTATGAACTGAACATTGTGTTGAGAAGTTCCAAATTTTCTTTTGCAACTTCTACACTGACTTTTGAAAGATTGGAAGTATCAACTCTGACAGTGTTGGTGTTTTGGGGTGAAGGGTTGTTGGTATAATGCGCTTGTTGTTGTTGTGGTTGGACTTGAGGTGGAGGTTGAGGTATAGATTGTGACATGTAAGTACTTTGATTCCACTGTGGTTGCGATGGAAACGGAGAAGAGTTTGTATTGGATACAAACGCCGTTTGAAGCTTCGGTTGCTGAATGGAACTAGAACTAGCTGAAGGACCAAAACCAGGCAAATACATTTCTGTGTTTTGAGGAGGTGCCGTTGCAATCCTTTTAGCTTTCCGAATTTCCTCTTCGTTCTTGTTCTCCAACTTCTGAATGAATTCATAAAGACTGACATTTGCTGCATCCAGCGCGCCCGTATGCTTTAGAAGTTCAATGAATGGGCTCCACTTAGGAGGTAGAGCATCAGCAAATCGTGCAATCATTTCCGGATGATTTGTAGCAACACTGTAGGAAGTCATTTCACTAATCAAATGATAAAAACGAGTAGTCATATCATTTAGAGTCTCATTCTCCAAGAACTGAAATGATTCAAACTCTTTCTTCAATAAATCATGGCGTATCTTTCTAGTAGCTGCATTTCCTTCTCCTCTCGCTACCAATGCATCCCATAAGGCTTTCGTGGTCTTACAATATGAGAATTGATGAAAGATGTCTCTGTGAAGTGCTTGAGTGAGAATAGCATGCGCTTTCTTCTCTAGATCATATGCCTTTTTGTCGGCTTCTTGCATGTTATTGAAAGTTGTCGCATTTGATCCTGCTTCTTCAAGAGCTTCACTAAATGCAGAGATGAAACACGTCCATAATTCTGTGTTTTGCCCTAGAACGTAGTTATGGAAACGACCCTTCCATGATGGATAGTCGTTCATGTAATTTAACTTTGGAGGGCGATTGTTGCTACCCGTCTCATTCTCACTAAGCAAAATATTTTGAATGCTCTGATTTTGATTCGACACCATTGCCCATTGACTTGAACTTATTGACTGTTGTTGTTGAGGTATGGCACGATTCATATATTCGGCCATCGACATCTGTTTTAGATCTGGTAGTGGATCCGTACTCCAATCCCAAGGATTCGTACAACTCATATTTGATGTATGTATGTGAAAAACTGATTACACCCTTGAAAACAGACTGTTATCACACTTTTGCAAACCTTCTGTTTAAAAATGACAAGTATCTCGACGAAACTGATTAAGTGGCGAAACAGATTGAAGTTGTCCGACGAAACAGAAATGTATTGTGGTCGACGAAACAGGTCTAATAATTGATCGACGAAACAGTTCTGTGATTAAATTCACGACGAAATTGATGTTGAAGCCCAATTTAGTTCCAGGCCCACTTCAATATGACGAAAGAGAATATTTTGTTATCCGACGAAAATGATGTAGAGAAGGGTCGACGAGACAGATTTGTTAATTGTGATGTTTTACGAAACTGAATCTTATTCCTGTTGAAGCCCAACTTAATTGAAAGCCCAATTACTTTGAAGATGAGGCCCAATTCCATTTGAAGTCCAATTTAATGTGAAGCCCAATGTGACCGACTAAACAGATTTAATATTCTTTGTTGTAATGGAGCCGTAATGTTTGACCATGACCTTAATATTTAACCGACTTGTGATATATGGCGAAACAGGTTTGATGTTGATTTGTTGTGTGCGACGAAACAAAATGAAGATAAGATCTGAGTTTGTGAGATAAGATATTTTCAAAGTTGCTTTATCACTTTCTGACACAAAGAGCCACAATTTTCAACAGCTTGTATCGAGACTTCTCTGTTTTCAACAAAACATCAACAACAATGCACAATTTTCAAATAAACAATATTAAAATCAAATTATTAATCCACAAACAAGTTGTACACTTACTCCACAAATGATCAAATGATGATATTATGAAGAACACGATGAAGATTTGATGAACTGATAAGTTTTCGAACACAATTTTGCTTAAACTTTCAATAAAAACCGAACTCTAAACATGCACACATGCAATAAAACAGGGTTTTCACTAAAACTATAGCAAAACAACACGATTTTGACTGATTTTTGAACAATTTTCCAAAAAAATATGAAATTTTTTAAGAACGAAATCTGAAAAATCACAATAACACACTTGATAAAAACCCAAACTTGCTTGGTTTTAAACAAGGAAAAGAGCCATGTCTCTGATACCACTTGTAGGTCCCGTTTGTCCGGTGAGGATCGATAACGAGAAACCTATCCTTGTTTATCACAAACACGGTAACGGGTGCGGAATCCCCGTGACGGTGCAAACCAAACACAGTTAATAAAGAACACGGATTAACCAATGAAACACACTCTATTGATTAACGGGATGAGAACCGAATACAAACTGATACAAACACAGTTTTGACAGAGTTTCTTTACAAGTACGCTCTCATCCCTGTTTCAAAGTGAAACTGAGATGGGTATATATACTAGACACAGACACAGACTGACGAAACACATAAAGGCACGGCGAAACACTAAAGTCGACGAAACACATTCTGTTTCGTCGACAAACATATTAATTCTAATATGTTTCGTCGTTTGTTGTTGAAGTCCAATCCAAGTCCAAAGCCCAACTATGAATTACGGCCCAAAGTTTAAGTTTACGGCCCAAGTATGATTCTGGTGCCAACTTTCCATAATTTCAACCATGTGACATCATCATGACATCATCATGATGATGTCATGGTGATGTGTTGGCGGGAAAGGCCGCGGCTCTCCGTGCTTCGCGTGTCGAACTCTGGGGCGCACGACGGAGGAATGTCGTGACGTCGGGCTTGAGCCGGACCTAACCGAGTCGACCCGAACCAAATCGAACCGAGTCGAGTCGCGTCCACATAAAGTGTACCAACAACTATTAGGGATTACAAGGGTGCAAATCGATAGATAAGCACAAACCTAAAAATAAGTTCATTTGATAAAATAAGTTGGAGCTTGGTCTTTCCTTATCGAGCTTGAGTTGGCTTGCGAGTTTAACCATCCGATAACATATACATGCGTGTATATATCAGTTGCTATAACGAGTAACGAACTGAACTCATATTAACCGATACTATATTATTCTAATGATTGTTTACTTAGGTTTTATTATTGTTTCGAATTAGTTATTTTTTACGGCATTGTTTTATGTTTTGGTCTAAATTTGGCGAGTTAATACTTTGCAATGCACGGACGTTGTTCAACATTTTTACGTCTATTTTTTGTTTAGTTTAGCGGTTCCGCCGCAACGCGCGGGTCTTTTAAACTCGTTATAATTAATTATGAGCATGTTTTGTTTCTCTTATAAAATTTTGAATATGTTTTTACGATGTGCCTATTTTTATTTAATATTTTTATGATATAAATTTATTTCAAAACTGAGATGTGGTAATGATGCACAAATAATTTAACAAAGATATGCATGTTATCAAGGCTATTTCACATTTAATTTTTATTAATTGACTTTATTTATGCTTCTTTATTCTAATAATATAATGTAAAGATTCATAAAAGTCTAAATATACATGCTTATTTTTCATAGGTATCGTTAAAAAGTTTTGTCGTACCGGTCAAATATAAGTTTGTTTCGATTCTGAGGGAAACAATGTTGAAAATTGAGTTGTATTTAGCGTTGTAAACGAACGGAACGAACACGAACAAGACCTTGTTCATGTTCATTCGTTAAGGAAATAATGTGTTCACGAACGGTTTATGAATACTTACCGAACGAGATTTTTTATTCATGTTCGTTGATTATGGAAATGAAGGTGTTCACGAACGGTTCACAAACACAAACAAACACAAATAAAACGGCAAAAGTGGCGGAGGATAGAGGTGGATGGTGAAGGGAAAACACTGGAACTTGATGCCCTAATCGTAGAAAGATGTAGAAAGATAGTCGATCGTATTGGTCGTCGATGTGAATAATGAAAAGGAAAGGTGGCGATGCATAAACATGGTGGGAATATAATTTCCTATTTTATTTGATATGGTAATAAGATAAATAAGAACTAAAGAATATGAAAAAAATAGATATAATAAAAAAGAAGTGCACAAATCTTGAACAATATAAACAAAAGAACATGAACAATCGTAAATGAACAAATGTTCACGAACACTTTACCGAACGTTCACGATCGCAATCGAACGAACGATACCTTTGTGAAGATGAAAGCAGTAGCTTACCTTGAAAGATTGAATAAACAAGAATTCAACATAAACTGAAAATATATGGTTAAAACTAAATTCAGATAAAAGTATAACAATCACTTTATTCATCAGAAACAATTGTAATAACATCAAAGACAAGAACAAAATACAAGTATAAAAAATCGCTTTTTTCATCAGAATGCGTCTGGCACATGATCCTGATTCTCCCCTCATTAACTGAAACATTAGAAAAGGGTACAAAAATTCAATTCCTACAATCACTAATTTGAAGGAAACCTGCTTCTTGTAAGGATTTTCAAACAACTAGATTTAAAATCACATTCATAATATTCAACAATATAGGCACTTGAAAACTAGCAAGACATCATATAGAATTAATATAAAAGTATTAAACAGTTACTGAATGCATCAAAGGCAAGATAATATAAACTTGCAGCCAGACACCTAAATGAACAAGCAAAACTCATAATAACCCTACAATCTTCAGCTTTAACACTTGTCCGATATTATTGCCAGTTACAAGTGGAAGTCATAGAAAGAAGACAACTGAAATTATTTTCATGATGCAACATTTGTCATCTTGACTGCTTCTTCAATAGCGTCAACGCACAGGTGAATGGTCCCCTTCTTATCTGCATAAGAATAACAAGAAGAGAGGTGAATGAATGATAAGAAATAAAAAGGCAAGGAAATTCTATAATCTATACTATCTGTTAAAAGAAAAGAATAGAACTCACCTTGTCGCGCTTCGGCCTCCCATTATAATGGCGATATCCAGGGTCCGGCGGAGTTTCAATAGAACTCCCATTGTAATGGCGATATGGCGATATCCAGGGTCCGGGGGAGTATCAATAGAACTCCCATTATAACGGCGATATCCAGGGTCCGGGGGAGCATCAATAGAACCCACCCTAGAATTCCTCATGATATTAATAGCACTAGCTGGCCTCCCATTTACATGAGGAGATACAAGGCTCTGCACAAATATCGGTGCAGCAGTATTCTTCCAACCGCATTCACAACCCCAATGATGTTCGAAAGTACTTGACAATGACAACCATACATCTCCCTTCAAGTGGTGTACAATATCATGCTTCATATTATGATTATGAGGTAGATGTTCCCACGAGTCTTTTACATTGTAGCTTTTCATCATCCATAAATCGTCAAGAAAACAACAGTTTGATCGACGAAATATGCACAGACATTCTTTGACAATTCCCAGGTAGCTACTAGAACTACATTCGTATTTTACATCATCAGGCTGGGGGATTTCTTTAAATTCTTCTTTGGATAAATCAAAAGAAATAATTAGTTTCTTACTATTTTCATCTTCTACAATCCAGTGAAGGGCACCATTGCTTAGAATACCAGTCTTAGTAATAAACTTGTACTTCACTTCTCCAATAACTCTCCAAACATTTGATTTTAAACTCATCACCTGAACACATGTTTGATTCTTGCCTTTTACGATGACCTTGTAATCATCTGTGGATGAATCAAAACCAAAACCAAAACCAAAACCACAACATAACCAAAAATCCATATAAGGGGGTCGCCTCAGCTCTGTTACCTCTCCTGTCAAGGGATTGACTACTGAAAGTTCAAAACCACAAAAAGAGGTGATGCAAACCAGGCCATTGGAAGAACCAACAAGCTCATTATCATCATGGTCATCATCTACGTAAGTAACTCTTCTATGTCCAATCTCATTGTCGATGCGATCTTTATTGTAACTATGCTTAAGGTGACGATTAACAAAACGAGAACTTGTGATTAAAGAATGCCATGACTTACACACTCTCTTGAAACGTAGCAGATCCTCCACATCTGATCTTACGAGTATCTCCTCAACCTAATCTTCATGAACAACCTCTGCCATTGAAACTTGAAACCCTAAAAGGAATCGGAAAAGAGAGTAGCCTAGGGGTAGGCGCAATATACGGAGTAAATTCAAAGGCTAAAATAACAGTGTTGATCTATTATTGAAAAAGGTTTCATGTTTAAAAAGAGTATTTAATCTACTTCGTGAAAATAAATTTATGGAAGTTATATTTTCCATTATTCTATTATATAAATACAACTTTTATTTTATAATTTATAATTTTTAATATTTATTTTGTGTTATTATTATTAATTGTAAGCATGTTTTGTTTTTCTTTTATGTAGTATAAAATTTTGATTATGCGGTTGTGCCGTGCCTATTTTTATCTATTTCTTGATATAATTTCTTCAAAACCGAGATGTGGTAATAATACACAAATAACTGAAACAAAAATATTCATATTATCAAGGCTATCTCATATTTTTTTATTAATTGACTTCATTTACGCTTCTTTATTTTAATAATATAATGTAATGATTCATAAAATTCTAAATATACATGCTTAATTTTATCTACGAATCGGTAAAAAGTTTTGTCTAAACTCGAACTGGTCAAATATAGCTTTGTTTCAATTCTGTCCAAACAAAGACGAAAATTGAGTTGTATTCAAAATAGAGTGTTCTTATCGTAAGCTATAACGTTTGCTGGTAAGTACCTGTGAAGTGACGAATCAAAAACATGGTAGCAGTACTACCATAAGCGTGACTACCATAAGCGTGACTGATATTTATTTTTATGGTTTCGATTATTGTAAAATACGTGTCGATATCCTTTTAGACATATAACGGCTTTTATTTTTAAGTTCTTTTTGGTTGTTATACTGAGTGTCGTTACCGTAGATCCATACCAATTTCATAATGAACCGAATCGATACCAAATAAATTGCCATCTCCATGCACTTGCTAATTCCACTAGTTTTATATTAAATCAAAATATTAAAATTTCCAGTAGTTTTATATTATATCAAAATATTAAATTTATATGAAAAATATTGAGAACTAGAAAACAAATATATTAAATCAAAATATTAAAATTTCCAGTAGTTTTATATTATATCAAAATATTAAATTTATATGAAAAATATTGAGAACTAGAAAACAAAGTTGTAGTCTAAGGGTATGTTTGGTTTGGGTAATGGAAAATATGAATGAATGTAATGAACAGGGTAATGGAATAGACAAATGAATAAAAATGGATCATTACCATTCTATGATCTTGTTTGGTTACTACGTGAGAATAGAATTAATCGTTACCTTGTATTGTTTGGTATACAGGAAAAGAGGTATGAATAAAATCGGCAATGGGTGGCGTTTGTGGGTGGTGGCGGTGGACGATGGCGGTGGCGGCGGCGGCGGTGGCAGTGGTGCGGTGGACGATGGCGGTGGTGGTGGCGGTGGCGGCGGTGGCAGTGGTGCGGTGTTAAGTGGCGGTGGTTGGCGGTAACGATAGTGTTTGGTGGTGGAAGGTGGCGGTGGTTGGTGGTGTTCGATGGTGGTGGGTGGCAGTGGTGGCGGCGTGGTCGGTGGTGTTCGATGCTTGGTCGTGGTGGCGTTGGCACCGGTGTTTGGTGGCGTAGAGTCTCGACAACGGATGGTGGTTGTGGCACTAGTGATCAGTGGCGGCAGTGGTGGGTAGCGGTGGCCGGCGGTGCCGGGCAGTAGTGGCGGTAGCGGGCGATGGTGGTGCCGGTGGTCGGTGACGTAGGATGGCGGCAGGTGGTGGTGGCGACAGTGGGTGGTTGGTGGTGGAGGTCATGTTTTATACATCACATATATATTTATATAAATATACTATGTTATCATTCGGGATTGCTTTCCAGACTCAAGAAAGTTACTTATATTATTATTTTTTTATTAATGTATAAAGTTTGACAAAATTAAAAACCTTGAAGTTTCGAAAACTCCTTCGTCTTTAGAACTATCATGTGTTCAGGGAGCCACTACAAAAGTATTAATAAAAATATTAGCGTGTAAGTTGAAAAAAAATAATGAATCTGTCTAAAAAGTTAATGAATTAGTTTATTTACCAAGGTATGAAATTGTTAATGCACTTTAGGTGATAAGTGCATGCCTTCCAATTTATAGGGTCTTTATTGGAAATGTATTGAAACTTAGTCTAAGTTTTAACCTTGGACATTTTGTCCAAGTTTTAGTCTAGACTTTTGTCTGAGTTTATGTTTAGAACAAAAGTCAGAGTTTTGTGTAGTATGTTTTGTCCGGGCTTCTAGTTTGTCTTGGAAGTCCGGGGTTTGCCTTGTATATATACCTTTATGTGGAATAGACAAGGTAGCGATTCTTGGTGAAATTATGTGCACCTTTCTAACCCTAATCATTGTGTGTGTTTGTCTGGCGGCTACTGTGTGTGTGACGTCATTCATCTTCCTCATCAAGAATACTCTGTGTATTCTTGATTTCTCTCACAAATCTTTGCATTCTAGTGTTTCATCTACAGTGGTTGATCATCAGGTGGATTCCGCACACCTGTTGGTTGCATTAGCTGAGTGAGATCTTGGATTAGGAGGCCTTACAAGTGGTATCAGAGCAGTGTGCTCATACTACTGTTGGTGTTTCTTAGTTTGAAGGTTCTTGTGAGGAAAGTTCAATCTTTGATTGGGTTTAGTGAGTGTTTAGTGAGTTTTTGTGTTTTATTCATGATTCTTCATTCATTTCTAGTGATTTGGTGATGGATTTTGAGTAGTTTGGTGATTTTTAGTGTTGATCTTCATCTGTGTTTTACAGGGGTTTTGGTTTTTGTTCATACAGTGTGTTGAAGGTTGTAGAAGATTCCTAAGTTTGATCTTTGGAAGTATTGTCCGTGGTTTAAATTTTGTGTTTGTGTTTCTGGGTTAGTGTTGAACCAGTGTGAAGTCACATTGGGGAGATAGCCCGGAGACTGATTACTGAATCCATTGAGTCCGAGTTTCATTCTCCGAGTTTTTAATCATTCCTTTGGTCCGAGTTTTAAATTCTGTCTGAAGACCGAGTTTTAAAGAAAGTTCAGAGTCTGGTTGGTCCGAGTTTTCATTAACACTTCAGCTCCGAGTTTTTGAATGTCATAAACTTACAAAGTTCAGAGTTTTTGAGTGTTCCGAGTAAACAGAGTTTTGAATTTACGGAGTAAACTGGTCAGTTCTTTTATTATTATTTAGTTTTCGAAAATATGTTTAAAATCAAGTCAGTAAGTTCCAAGTTTTGTTCAGAGTTTTTAAGGTCCGAATGTTTCATGCTGTTTCAAAGGTCCGAGTTTTTCATTTTATTCCAAGTTTTTAAGTTTTAAATTCCGAGTTTTGAGTGATATGTGGTTCGAGCTTTAAATTCCGAGCTTTAAACTCCGAGTTTTAAATTCCATACACATTGAGTCTGAGTTTTTCTTTATACTTCCATTAGGTCCGATTTTTTACATCCCATCTTTGGTCCGAATTTTTAAAATCCACTACTGTTCGAATTTTTAATTTTTACTTTGGTCCGAGTTTTTAAAATTCTGTGTCTGAGACCGAGTTTTAACTCTCTTAGTGTTGATCCGAGTTTTAGTACATAAATCTATTCCGAGTTTAGTGTGTTATACGAATCCTGCTTGTCCGATTTTTAAAACTCTAGTGTTGTGTCCGAGGTTTGTGTTTCATTTCAGGTTTTGATCCGGGTTTTACACTCTGATTAAAGCCTCAGACATTTCACTCCGTGTTTTCTCTCCGAGTTTGGACTTAGAAAACCTTCTTCCCAGTGACAGTTCTTGCTTGGAAACCTACTGTTGATTTCTGCTTAAACTCACTGTTTCTTTCACAACTATCTCAATATGGCAAACAATAATCCGACTGCAATGGTGCAAAACCTCAAGCACAATGCTGAGGTAGGGAGTAACGACAAACCTCCTTTGTTGATAAACGAGCTTGATTTTCCTGAGTGGAAGGAGCGTTTCGAAAGGTATGTAAGAGCGAAAGACATCAAAATCTGGTTGTGTATCGTTAAAGGATGTGGAGCTACTCCAGTACGTACGTTAACGATTGATACTTTTTGGCACTCACTGACGACCAGAAGAAATTTTATGATTGTGAAGAGAAAGCTATGTCAATGATTATGATGGCTCTGACACAATCTATACTTCACACTTTCCGTAAGAGAAGTAGCTCGAAGGAGTTGTGGGATAGCATGATCGAGCGCTATGAAGGAAATGCAATATACAAGAAACGACGACTCGAACGTTTGAAGACTCAATTCGTTTTGTTTAAAGCTTTAAGAAATGAATCATTTGATGATACAGTGAACCGGTTTTATCATTTGTTGAGCGAACTTGATAGAAGTCAAGAGGGTATCTACACTAAATTTGAGAAGGTTGAGAAGTTTCTGAATTGCCTTTCCAAAGAATGGAATATGTACACCGCTTTGATTAGAGAAGGTGTTCTCTATGAGGAGCTCTCATTGGAAGAAGTTGTACAAAAACTGAAGGGTTATGCTTGGAATATGGAAGATCAAGCATCTGATTTCGAGAAGATCCAAGATCCTCAGTTATATAAAGCCTCAAAACCGACGGATAAGGGTAGTAATGGAGTAAACGTTGTTGCCCTATATTCAGAGAATGAAGTTCCTGCAAGTGAACACGCCTTTATGAGCAACAATGTCAGTTCAAGTGGAACAACAAATTCCAATCAAGGAATGTACTCTTCTAGTGGAGCTCAGAAATCTCAAGCAACAAACTTGAACATTCCAAAGTTAGATGCAAGCGGCTTAAAGTTGATAGAAGAAAACATGAGCCTTTTGGCGTCCTTCATGACTGCCTACGAGAACTTCTGTCTTGGAAAGCTCGTTGAACCGTCAAGTCTTGATGAGGACTTTGACCAGATAGACCAAGACGAAATAGAAGAACTTGATCTACAACTCAATATGGCACTCTTAGTCCGTAGAGCGAAGAAATTTCTGTTGAGAACGGGTAGGAAGTTCATAGGAGGTCAGACAAAGACTAGAATGGGAGTCGACATGTCAAAGGTGAAATGTCACAACTGCGGCATCTACGGGCATTTCGCACGTGATTGTCGAAAGCCGAAAATGGAAAGATCTGACAGAGAAAGCAACTCTCGAGGAAACAATACAAGACCTCACAACAATGCATCAACTGCTACCTCTAACTCAAGTACTCGTCCAAGTGGTTCTGAAAATCATACACCTTCGACAAACAATGCTATGGTGGCTCAACCTCTACAAAGTGTGACTGAGCCTTACGACTGGGGTTGTGCTTTGGAAGACATTTCAGGAGCTATTGTGTCATAAGCATTTATAGCTGAAATTGTGAACGAAGAAGTATGTGAAGAGGTTTTCGAAGAGACTAGCATTGAGGAACTTGCAGTTGTAGCTGTGGTTTTTGGGGAAGAGTTGGATTCGGGCAATGTTGCTGAGAATGAAGATAACCTGAATGAAGAGTCTGTTGAAAAGGCTAACAAAACAGAAGATGGAGAAAAGGGAGAATGCTTTGAGTTCAACATCTCCACAGCTGAAATGCAGCAATTTGCGAATGCAGAAGCTAAAAGGTTGGAAGAAAACTCCGGAGAAAATGAAGCGTGTGCATTCGTGGCTGGCATTGAGGCAAAATCATCTTCTGTAGCTAAGCGATGTGCTAGATGTGTTGAGTTTGTCGCCAAGATTGATAGATATGCACTTCATAACACAAACTTAATTGCAGATTTAGAAAAATCCAGAGAACTCATTGCTGTTTTGTCTAATTCGGATAAAGAACACCGAATTAAGATAAAAGCGCTGAAAAATGATATCTCTCAATTTGAGAGACTTGTGGCTCAGGGAACTGTTAAAAATCAGGAATTAAGATCTGAACTTGAAATGAACCAAAATTGTGTTTTGGAAAAGAACAAAATCATTTTGGAAAAAAGATAATCGGATTTTAGATTTGCAACGAAAAATTGAAAAGTTCGGGGATTCATCTGAAGTGATGAATTTCTGTATTAACAGCCAACGTCTCAAAGAATCTGAGGAAGAAATGTTCGGCATCGGTTATAAGAAAGTCCCTCCTCCGGTAAACCATAATTATACATCGATGCCAAGCATTGATCCTGAATTGGTAAATTTTGTGCCAAAGACCCCTCTGACGGTTGAACCGCAAAGTGAGTCAGAATCTGAGCCTGATGAGGCTTCTGACTCAGAACAGTCGAAGGTGAGTGAAGTTACAAAGAAAAATGAGCTAAATTTTGATAACATTGAGAATTTGATAAGCAATAAAATTTTGGAAATTTTCAATCAAGTTCAAAATGCGAAGTCAAAACCAAAGTCACGTGGGAAATCCAAAAAGAATTTGAAAAATATCCCTAAAACTGAGTTTGTTAAAGGGGAAGATTTTATCAAAGAAGAAGAGAAAATCGAAACAGGTTCAAACTCTCAGTTTGTCAACCAAATTTTGAAAAATCCCACTAACGCCTCATCATCTTCGACCAGTCATGAGGAACGTCCAAAGAATGCTGCGAAAGTTCGCAAATGTTATAAGTGTCGTGGGAAAGGACACTTAGCAGCAGATTGTCCAAATGACAAGGGTAAATCCCATGTTGATCCTGATCAGAAGAAACCTTTTGTTGAAAAACCACAAAATGAAACAGTTAATGTTGAAAAGAAAAACGGTAAAAATCAGAAGGTTGAGAAAAACAAAGTGATTAAACAAGAAGTAAAACCAGTTGTCAAAACAAATGTTAAATCACAACAAAATCAGAATCATGGGGAGAAACCAGTTGTTATAAATCGTGGTAAAGGATCGGAAAGTTCATCTTAAAAACATGATACTCGTGAGAAAACCCCTCACAGACGACAAAATCATGTTACTTTCCAAACACATGAGAATGACCAATGTTCTGTAGGTTCGAACAACAACTATGTTAGACCTCATGCACAAAACAGATTCGTGAATGACCGAAATGCGTCACCCCCTCGATTTCCAAATCAAAGACAGCATTCGGATAATCATCCACGATCATTCTCAAGACACGATGATGTTCCTAGATTTGGTAGGAATTTTGAGCCACCCAGGAATCAAAATTACAGTTACCAAAACTATGGAAGCCGAGGTTATGGAAACTCTGGTTATACCAACAGATCGTCAACTCCGTATAATCCACTATTTGCGGGGAGTCAATCCAACAATTTCCGAAATGGAAATGGAAGACATAGAGACGATGATGGCTATTTCAAAGAGTTTTCTTATGTTGACGAATCGGGACGACCCAAGATCATCATGGCTTGGGTCCCACATTCTAACTAAATTTTCTTGTTGGGGAGTGTAGGAGCAGCTGAAAAGGGCTATCTATATTTGGTATATCGATAGTGGCTGTTCTAGACACATGAGAGGAAATAAAGAGTTATTGAACAATTTTAAACAAATTCGTGGTGGTTATGTGAACTTTGCTGGTGAGAAGGGTGGATTCATCACCGGTGAAGGTTCTGTGTCAAATGGAAAAATTACGCTGCATAAAGTGAACTACGTTGAAGAACTGAAGCATAACCTGATGTCGGTTTCTCAAATCTGTGATAACAAGTACACAATGTTGTTCACTGATACAGCTTGCTTCGTTTTGCGTCCGGGATTTGCTGTTCCTGAAGATTGGATTGTAATGAGGGCTCCAAGGGTGAATAACACATATGTCATGGACATGCGCCCGTTGGTCAACTCGTCTGTTCCAGTGACATGTTTACTTTCGAAGGCGACTGAAGATCAATCGTATCTCTGGCATAGGAGAATGGGCCACGTGCATCTGCGAAAAATGAACCACTTAGTGAAAAACAACTTAGTGTTGGGGGTTCCTTTACGTAGTTTCAATATGCACAACAAATGTGAATCATGTGAAAAAGGAAAAATCAAACGAAAGCCTCACAAGCCGAAAACTGTTAACTCAATCCAAAAACCACTTGAATTGCTTCACATGGATCTTTTCGGCCCAATCCATGTTGCTAGCATTGGTGGGATGTCTTATTGCCTAGTTGTCACTGACGATTTCTCGCATTACTCGTGGGTATTTTTCTTAAAAACAAAGGACCAAACTGCTGGTATTTTAAGAGACTTGTTCAAACAACTTGAGAAAAATTATTCACTTCCTGTTAAGAAAATCGGAAGTGATAACGGCACTGATTTTAAAAATCATTACATGGATGAGTTGTGTCGGGAAATGGGAATAGTTCATCAGTTCAGCGCTCCATATGTTCCTCAACAGAACGGAGTTGCAGAACGGAAGAATTGTACCCTAATTGAGGCGGCCCGAACTATGCTTTCTGAATCAAAATTGCCAATTTTCTTCTGGGCCGAGGCGGTAAACACTGCATGTTATGTGTTAAATCATGTGCTTACGGTCAAAAGAGAAGATAAAACGTGTTATGAATTGCTTGAAAACAAGAAACCGAACTTATCTGGGTTTCAACCTTTTGGGATCAAGTGTGTTATCAAACGCACCAAAGATACTCCTAAAATGGGGGAAGTTGGTGAAGTTGGGTTCTTTTTGGGTTATGCCAATGGAACTCCCAACAAACGCGTTTATAACGTTAAGAAGCGTACAGTGGAGATCGTGTTTGATATAACTCCTTTGAGTTACGATCCTCCACCGTCCGAATTCGGTCCTAAAGTGGTTATGATTATGATAAATTATTTGATTCATTTGATCTTCCTGATGTTTCAGAAGAAGATTCGGAGGTTGTCTACACACATCTTGTGAACAAAGATGAAGTGGATGTGAGCTGGAGAGCAAGTATTCCTACTAATGTGTCTTCGAATGTTCCAGTCGCTGATTCTTCGATCGTAAACGAAGTTGTTGGTGAGCAGATCCCCAATGCAGCTGCTCAAACTACAAGTGGTGATCTTTACGTTGATTTTTCAGCATATCCAAATGTTAATGCGTCTTCTGGAAATGATCAAGCTTCTAGCGGTAATGCAAATGCTGAGGGGGAGATTTAATCAAATTTGGGAAACAATCTTCAAGCTCCAGCTATCCCAGTTCCAAGAAAAAATATTCATCTTCCTGTTGATAATATTATTGAGAATCCTAATGCGGGAGTGCAAACGCGAAGGAATATTTCAGAAATGCAGTGTCTGTTCTCTTCTATCAAGAAGGAAGAAATCTACAATCTTAGCCTACATGAATGTTTTATCTCTCAGATAGAGCCGAAGAACTATCAGATGGCTCTGAAGGATAATTCATGGTGTGAGGCGATGCAAGAAGAGTTAGCTCAGTTCGACAAGTTAAAGGTGTGGAATTTGGTCGATCTTCCAAAGGGCCAACATGCAATCAACACGAAATGGGTTTTCAAGTGCAAGAAAGACGATAAGGGTGTTGTCGTCAGAAACAAAGCACGGTTGGTTGTTCAAGGCTTCAATCAAGAGGAAGGGATTGATTATACCGAAGTTTATGCACCAGTGGCAAGACTGGAAGCCATTCGTTTGTTTCTCGCTTTTGCTGCACACATGCGTTTCAAAGTCTATCAGTTAGATGTGAAAAGCGCGTTTCTTTACAGGAAATTGCATGAAACTGTGTATGTATCCCAACCACCGGGTTTCGAAGCTCCAGGGTCTGCCAACAAAGTCTATCTGTTGGACAAAGCTCTCTACGGTCTCCATCAGGCTCCTCGGGCGTGGTACGAGACTTTATCAAGACATCTATTGGAGCACGGGTTCTCGCGTGGCGCGATTGACTCCACACTGTTCATATTGAAGAAAGGGGGAGATTTTCTGATCGTGCAAATTTACGTTGATGACATAATTTTTGGTTCTTCAAATGAAGAATTGTGTCGTGAGTTCGAGGCGGTGATGAAGTCAAAATTTGAAATGAGCGCGATGGGCGAGTTATCCTTCTTTCTAGGTCTTCAAGTGAGTCAAGAAAAAACCGGGACGTGCGTGCATCAGACAAAGTATGTCCACGAGATTCTCAAAAGATTTGGATTGGAAGATAGCTTACCCTATGACACGCCTCTCCCGACAAATCACAAGCTTTCACCCGATAAGGAGAAAGATCCTGAAGTGGATCCGACTCTATATCGAGCAATGATAGGTTCGCTAATGTATCTTACAGCTTCATGACCAGATATTATGTTTTCTGTTTGTTTGTGTGCCAGGTTCCAATCAACTCCGAAAGAGTCTCACTTGAAAGCGGTCAAGCGTATCTTCAGATATCTGAAAGGGACGCCTAAGCTTGGATTGTGGTATCCAGCTGAAGGTGGTCTGGATTTGCTGGCGTATGCTGACGCAGACTTCGGAGGGTGCCCGATGAACAGAAAGTCAACCTCTGGCGGCGTACAACTTCTTGGGAACCGTCTTGTCTCCTGGCAATGCAAAAAGCAAGTTGCCGTTTCTCTATCCACGTGCGAGGCCGAGTACATTGCTGCATCAAGCTGTTGTGCTCAGGTCTTGTGGATTCAGCAGCAAATGAGGGACTACGGTTTGAATTTTACTCGAACTCCTATTCTTGTCGATAACAACTCTGCCATTTCCATAACTAACAATCCAGTTAATCACTCACGCACTAAGCACATAGATGTTAGGCATCATTTCATTCGCGACTGTGCTGAGAAGGGTTTAATAGAAGTGGTTAGGGTAGACACCTTGGATAATCTTGCCGACCTGTTTACAAAGACATTCGATCGGGCTAGATTTGAAAATCTGGTCCGAATGATTGGCATGATCAACCCCGAGTAAAATGCTTTTCAAAACTCGCATAGAAACTTTATTTTATGTTTACTGTACAGTTCTTACCGCTTACCAAAAAAAAAAATTTGAAAACTCCAAAAATATTTTACTTAGTTGTAGGATAAATTTTCAGAAAAATACAAAAACATTTGAAAAATATAAAATGAAGTCGTGTTGAGATATAAGGGAAATGATAGTACATCGGTTTGTCGTATCTGGTGCAGGATTATAGTAATATATAAAATTAACTGTTAACTATAACAGCTTCATTATACGTTGCTTCGGTAGGTTTTACGAGTAAATAAGAACCTGTTTTTGGTATATAAACATAATGAACTACGTAACTTGTGGGGTACATCTCTCGGATATATGGTCTTGGTACCGTAATTTCGTTTGATAGATTGCCGAGGTTCTGAGATACGTGGTCTTTATGCTGTTTATCATCTGGATATCATGGTTGTTTCTTTTACCGAAAACAACGGGGACGCAAGTCTAGATCTTCCATGATACCATACATACGTGTAAATATCATTCAATCGTGTATATAATACATGATGCATTCGACCTCAATAAGTGATAAACAATCACATGTCCCTCAAAATATGTGATAATATATCACAGCTCTTTTGCGGGAGTCAAGTTCGTCTCTTTGTCTGTACGATGGTACTAACCTGTTCACGGACTTGCTCCTGTGCCCTCATGCATATGAAAATCAAGTTCCTCATCAATAAGTAATTCTATCACATAGGGCTTGTTTTCAATTCTAAATAAGTGAGTATCTCACATCATTTTATACATCAAAACAGATGATAAATGGTATACTCACCAGTAAGATGAACTCTCGTGCATACCTTGATACGGGAGTATATTCTGAGATGGGTAAACATGGTTACAATCAGTTATTAACACACTTAATCGCATATCTCGAAAACAGTGTTCGAAAGCGTGCTAAAGCTTAAGTGGACCACAATACCGTTGAACGTCTTGAACTGTTAATATCATTCTAAGAGCTTAAACTGATAAACTATGTTCTTGTGTTGGATATTGACAGAAAAACTGATATGATCCCTTTGCTCCGATTTCACAAAAAGATAATTAGTGTAAATACGTTCGTAGGTTTAATTTCTTTATTCAGTCAAAAATTCAAAAACATCAAAAAGATTTTGCTTTCTTGTTTCTATGTGCGAGTTATCATTTTGAAAATTTTCTAAGGGTTGTGAACATTCTTTAATAAGGTGTTAAACATCAAGTTAGGTAATCTTAAAATAAGTCTTTTTGTATAAAAATCGGCCGTGCAAGATACATCTAAGTGTGTGTGTGAGACTTCGTCATTTTAAGGTGTTTCACTAAATCTGCTTCCAAGTTGTGATATTTTTCCAAAAGTATAAGTTTTGAAGTAAGTTGTTCTGAATGATCGTGTTTTGAAATACAAATTATTAAATATTGGTTGTTTAATATTTCAATTGTTGATTCCGGGATATTGGAATTATTTTTGGGATCCAGGTTTGGGCCGAGTGTCTCCGGGGTCAAGATTCTTAATCCGGTGTTAAGTGTTTCAGGTCTGGATCGTTCATCACAAGATGGAAGATTTGAAGAAGCTGTGTGCGTCTGGATCGTTCAATCTCAAAAGGGAAGCACATCTAAAGAAGCTTCGACGCCTGCCTCTGAAATACCTTGAAGAAGATCGTGTGCTAGCTGATCAGTTCATCAAGGTAGTTCAATTATGTGTGAAGAACAAGGTATGGGCAGGAAGCGAGTACTCGAAGAAAGGATGAAGATCTCAAGACCAATGAAGACCATGCACTGATCAAGGGGGAGTTTGTTAATGCACTTTAGGTGATAAGTGCATGCCTTCCAATTTATAGGGTCTTTATTGGAAATGTATTGAAACTTAGTCCAAGTTTTAACCTTGGACATTTTGTCCAAGTTTTAGTCTAGACTTTTGTCTGAGTATATGTTTAGAACAAAAGTCAGAGTTTTGTGTAGTATGTTTTGTCCGGGCTTCTAGTTTGTCTTGGAAGTCCGGGGTTTGCCTTGTATATATACCTTTATGTGGAATAGACAAGGTAGCGATTCTTTGTGAAATTCTGTGCACCTTTCTAACCCTAATCATTGTGTGTGTTTGTCTGGCGGCTACTGTGTGTGTGACGTCATTCATCTTCCTCATCAAGAATACTCTGTGTATTCTTGATTTCTCTCACAAATCTTTGCATTCTAGTGTTTCATCTACAGTGGTTGATCATCAGGTGGATTCCGCACACCTGTTGGTTGCATTAGCTGAGTGAGATCTTGGATTAGGAGGCCTTACAGAAATAAAGAGTTAAGTTCAGGGTTAGTTTCATATTTTCAGAATAAGGAGTATTTAAGATTGTGTTTTAATTATTTTTCAATACAAAGCATAGTTCAATTATTTTCAATTTAAATTTCAGATTAACATTATTTAAATGTATCAAACTTCAACACATCCATTTAGAAACTTAAAAATGTAAACAAAAATATACTAGTTATGGTAAATATGTATAAAACGAAATATAGTATTTATGGTAGATATATATAAAAAACAAACTTGTAGAATAAAACGTGATTGTATCTGAAAATAAGGACTCATAACTAAAAACAATTATGTCTACCTTAGGTCGTTTTCTGTTCGGAGTATAAAAAAACAACTACAAAATGCTCGTTTCAATAGTCCAGAGTATATATTTAGGTGGAATAGTTGGGTACCGAAAAAAGTGGGTATTGTGGCTTGGAGGGCAATTTTGGAAAGATTACCAACAAGATGTAGCTTATCACATAGGAACATAGTTGTTCCATCGACTTTGTGCCCTTTATGTGGTGATGATCAAGAGACTGCGGAGCACCTATTTGTTGTTGTTTTGCACAGCATGTTTGGGCAGGGTTAGGACAATGGTGCAAGCTCCCCCAGGTTATGTTATTTAACATTAAAGATGTGTTGGATCTCGCCGAGTATACCAGTGGTTCGAAGAACCTACAGAAGGAGATATATGCAATATGTTTAACATCGATTTGGTGTATATGGAGGGCGCGAAACGAGGCAGTATTCCACTCTAAACAACCATCACAGCAGAGGACTATCGGATACATAAAAACCTGGGATTTCTCTGGATAAAGTACAGATCCAAGAAGGTGGCTTTGGATTGGGAAACGTGGAATGGCTTTAAGTTATACAAGGTTGGTTGGTAGAAAAAAATGTCTGAACTGGTGATTTAGTTATGGTGGCAATGTAATGGTGTGTAATGTATGACTAGTACTCTGCTAGTCTTTTAATTTTAGCAATAAAAATTTGGTTGAACGTTAAAAAAAAGGGGTGTGCCTATTGACACACTAAAGTGTCTATTGGCACACCAAACCCTACCAAAACCCTAGCAAAATCAGGGTTTATCTACGCTGCGTATTGACCTATACGCACCGTAGATAAACCATAGATATCAGTGCCTGATAACCAATCATTGCACAGAAAACAAGCTGTGTCTACGCTGCGTATAGGTCAATATGCGGCGTATAGGAGATACAAAAGTCAAACAAGCTGTGTCTACGCTGCGTATAGGTCAATACACGAGGCTGATTACAAGGGCAAAAAGGTCATTTTCTGGCCTTTATATACGATGCGTATGGCTCTCTACGCAGCGTATATAAAGGTCATGAGAATGACCTTTATACCCTTCCGTTGAGCCTATACGAAGCATGGATAGAAGGGTATTTATGACCTTTACAAACGTTTCGTAGAGAACCATACGAAGCGTATATAAAGGTCAGAAAATGACCTTTTTGCCCTTGTAATCAGCCTCGTATAGCCCTAACAGAAGGGCAAAAAAGTAGTTTAACTTATTTTTATTTTGAAACTTTGGTTTGGGGGGGGAAATTGTCCGCCTTTAACATACGCTGCGTATTCATTTTGTCATTTTACCCTTGTGCTGAGTCTATACGAAGCCAAACACAGGGGCTGTTGTGTCATTTGCTTCTCATACGCTGCGTAGGGATCCTTACGCAGCGTATACAAAGCTCCATTTTTTTTTTTTTGTGTTTTCTTTTGTTTATTTATAGAAAACAATATTATTTGATAAATAATACAAATATAATTTAGAAAAGCTAAAAATAATACAAAAATTATGAATTATAAAAATTAAAAACTCGTTTCCGCTTAATGATACAAACTTTATAAATTAAAAAATTTCTACAATTTACAAAAATTCAAGTTTCCGCTTAACCTTCGATAACATTTAAACTCGGTTCTCTGCCTTTGTCTGAGTCTGATTTAGGATTGATTAACTCGTAGTAGTGCTGTAACCGCGGTCTATACATTTCTTCCCACCGTTTCGCAGCTATTGATTGATGTGTCGACCACAACGGGGTCACTAAAGGCATGGGGTAGTCTCCTTCCAACTTAGCATGTATGAAGTGTCCCCCCTCAACATGTACGAGCGTTATCGCTTGAGGTCGTGGATCTAGTGGGGGCATCCGTTAATGGGAAGATAGTAGAGCTCCATTCGATGCTTAGCACGTGGAGGACAATATTATACCTTTGCGCTACGAGAAGCCCTACGTGGGGCATTTCCATCCAGTGACTTGGATCGCACCCTTTCACTGAATGCCATTCAATGCTGTTACGTATTCGTTTAAAGTCTCCTTTGTTATATGTTTCGAATACATGCTTCCAACGTGGCTTGTTATGGTCAATCTCCAGTAGTAAATCACTTCGAATACGGGGCCATACGTGTTCCGTAAAACCTAACCTGACAGCCACAGACTTGTACCCACAATGACCGTCTGGGGTCACATCTTGTATACGCGATATGTAAGAGTGAAACTCTGATGGAATTTGATTCTTAAACCTCTTAATGCTTAACAGGTGCTCGTCCCCCTTCATTAATGGAAAACCCTAATCATCCCAAGTCTCCTTCTTTTTAGAACACGTTGAACTGTTTCGTTGCATTTTAGGTTTTTCAGACTTTACAACCGAACCAGTTCCACGAAAGCCCTCTGACGGTACGTATGAGCTGTGTCGGGGTAAATCGTACCTATGTTTGGGGGAAGCAGTATATACGTTGCTGTCCTCGCCATAGGAGCTGTATCTCGCAGCTTCGTCTAACCTCGCAGCTTCATCTAGCCTTTCTTGTACTTTCTTTGATGTAGGCCGACCGCGAGTATTTTGCTTGACGATCGGTGGTTTCTTGGCTGACGATTTCGGGGTGAAGACCGCTTTTATCTTTGAAAGCATACTCTTTTGCTGAACGGGGGACTGCGCCTCTAAATGTTGCCGCACATTATTGAGCTCTGCTACAATATCGACTTCCTCATCTACCAGTTTACACAGGAGCAAGTCAAGCTTACGCCAGAATACATCTATGTCGTCGAGTTGTATCATACGCCCTGCACAGTTAAGTTAATACGGTGTGAGAAACAGCTAAATCGTACAAAATAACAAAAGGTTTGTAGTTTTAATATTTTTTACCTGTACGTTTGTAGTTTTCCAGCCTACAAGCACACGGCAATCCACAGCTAAGCCACATATGGAAACCACACGATGCGTTAAGTTTCCGCAACACCTCCAACTTCCTCATTAGCTCTTTTGCCAGCAAATCAAGTGCTTCATGGGAAACCTTTCCACGTAGGTTGTCCAACAGCAGGTGTCTGTGGTGGTTCATCATTTTTTTGATGCTCTCGGTGAAACTTTTTTGTATTTCATCGTACTGAGTTTCAACTATATCAATGACGCATCTTGCTATTCGCTCCAATGAACTCCCGCGCGTAACGTATCTTTTTAAATTTGCGTGCTGGCTCTCAACTCTGTTGGTGGTGCGCTGACCAAAGTTGCGACACTTATCGTTCCACGCATAAACGAACATTTCTTTATAGTCTTTGAGCCAGTTTTCGTAGACGTAATCATAGACACCTGCAAAAATAAAATAATGAAATGTAAAAGAGTGTGTAAAATATAATAGATTGGGTGAGTCGTTTGTTGAAGGAACACTTACTTTCACGATTGGCAACCACGAGTCGGTTATACATTTTCTCCAAGTTGTACTTGTACATGGGCTCTGAAGTAGATTCGCACACTCTCCGCCAGTACGACATAAATTTCCCCCAATCTTCTTTATTGAACCCTTTCTTGCACTGTCTAACTATATTTTGTTCGATGTGAAAGTGGCATAGAAGCCTGGTTGCGTTCGGGAATACTTTAGAACACGCGCTAATTAGGGCAAGCTCCCTATCCGTGACTATCACAAGCGGCATCATGCATTCATGCAAGATTGACTTGATCCGCTCAAGCACCCACACGTAGTTACCCCTTCGTTCATTACAAATAACGGCATGTGCGATACAAAAAGACTTCCCAGTCGATGTCATACCCACAACCTGGATAAATGGCAGGTTGTAGAGGTTTGTTTTGTAGGTCGCGTCGATCAATATCACGTGCGGGAATGCACGCCACATAGTGATTGAATAAGGATGAACAAAGAAAATCTCTGTTACGACATCTGTTTTGGGTTCCTGTCGGGTGTCGTAAATGAATCGGTGGTCATGCAGCAGGCTTTCCAGTGCCTGCATAGGAGTCTTTCCGTCCATTAGTGTCACTCTAATTTTTTGTACCGCATTTTGCACGTCTTTCTGAACATGTAGGCTGTCGGGGAACTGCTTTCTTAGGGTTTGATATATGATACGTGGCTCCATGTTTTGAGCAGTTAGCTGCTCCGCTAGCTTGTATTCGGCTTCAGTAAATCTTCTCATAAAAGCGTGGCCCAATAGACTCGTCGTAGGTTCGTGGTTACGGTTCGCGTTGTCCACTTTTAACTCCCACGTGTCATTCGTCACGCCCCGGATGGCGAGTAATGAAAACGGGCAACCGATTTTTTTGCTACCAGCTTTCCTAATTGTTGCTTTACTACGGTGCTCACCACTACGGTCGCACACAAGCCATACATCCCAGTAGTACCACCAATATTTTTCGATCGGCGGGTAACAATTACGTAACCATACTCCTTTCCCGTTTCTTGTACCCAATTCTTCAAATCAGTTAGAGACATGAAACGCTAAAAAAAGTTACGTTAATAATAATAACAACAATAACAAAAACAACAACAACAACAATAATAATAATTATAATTATAATTATAATTATAATATTTTTAACAACAACAACAACAATAATAATAACAACAACAACAACAACAACAACAACAATAATAATAATAATAATTGTTGATACATATTGTGTGGATACGGCTCGGCTCGGTTCGACTCGGCTACGAAGTGAAGGCCGTAGTCAAGACAACCTCCTGGCTTGACTCGGTATGCTATTTACTTTGTAACAAATCATGTACGTGCAACTGCGTGTGTGCAGTATGCATTATTGTTTATGTTTATGTGTTGATTGTTTGTTCAAAGCCCAACATGACAAGGCCTACCAGGAAGACAGAAGCCCAAGTCTGAGGCCCATATATGTGACGAAATCAAGGACTCAACATGTGACTGTTGGCGAAATCACTTTGTGATGAAATCACTTTGTGATGAAATCACCTTATGGGACGAAATCAAGTGATTTCGTCTGGACCATGTGTATTCGTCACTGGGATTTCGTTAGACATTGGATTTCGTCATGTTGTTAGTATAAATACCCAGACACAGAACAAAAATAGACAGACAAGTCTGAATAGATTTGAGAGCGAACACATTGTAAGACACACACACACTGAGAGTTTACAGAGACCATTTGTAAACACCGCATTGTAACCGTTTTCTAGCATTAATACATTGAGTGTTAATTGTTGAATCTTGTGTCTTACGTGTTCGTAACTTGGTTTAACTTACCCGTTTGGATTCCGCACTTTCGGGTTTGTCGGAAAACAGGGAATAGAGGTTACTCGATCCTCCGGGTGGACCTACAATTGGTATCAGAGCATTGGCTCGATTCCTTGTTTAAACCATGTCTATTTTCTTGTGTTTTGATAGATTTTAAAAGGGTTTTTCAGTTTACGTTCTTGTTTCAAACATTATATTTCTGGAAAAGCTTTGCTTCAAAACCTTGAAAATCTTTGTATTTTGCTATTAGTTTGTATAAAACCACTGTTAAAACACATGCATACATGTTAGTATTTGGTTTTTACTAATCTTTTGTGCAAAAATCCTTTTCGGAAAATTTGTCCGGTGAAAACTTGGCCAGAATATTCAAGTTGTTCTTGTCTATCTTCATATTGTTCTTGGTTTATTCAAATTGTTCTTGAATTATATATGGTTTTGATCTGAATTGTGTTTGAATTATAAGTGCTGTTGCATATTATATTGATTGTTTGAAATTGTGTACACAAGAATGATTGATAGTTGGTAACCACAGTGGCCGAAAGTAAGGATTTGTTTGACATTTGTGTACATTTGCATCATGATATTTGAAAAAGATGTCTGATAGGAGTATGATGAGTTTGACAATTGAGCACTAGAAGCTTCTTGTGTTAGATAAAAGATAAGATCTAGTTTTATAAATATCTAATTTGTCTTGTTACATCCATCCACGAAATCACTTATGTCCAGGTGAAACCAACTTGTTGCTGGATGAAAACACTCTAGTCAACGAAATCAACATTGGTCAATAATGTCAAGCTGGACGAAATCCCTCTAGTTATTATCCTGGACGAAATCACAACTTCTTGTTTGGACGAAAACACTCCAGTCAACGAAATCCTACTGGATAAAATCCTCCTGGACAAAAACTCCATCTTATATCAGTCAACGAAATCACTTGTTATCATTCTGGATCAGCGCCGAAATCACTCCCCACTTCTGGCCGAAATCACTTCACAGTTGTCTTGGCCGAAATCAGGTGTTGGACGAAAATACAAAGCTGGACGAAAACCCTATTGTCAACATCCAGACGAAATCACCTGGTTAATTGTGGACGAAATCAGCTGGTTAATCCTCCTTGCTGGACGAAATCACCATTATCATCACACCACCCCACGAAATCAAACAACTGGACGAAATCAGTCCATAACAACTAGACGAAATCACTCCATTTTCGTCTAACAATTTCAGCAACGAAATCAATTCTGATTTCATCACACTTCAGTCAACGAAAACCCTTTGTTTTTGTCACATCTCGGTTGACGAAATCAACTATTTTCGTCACATGTAACATCGACGAAATCACTTTTGGATTTCGTCAAACATTCTTATTCTTGTGATTTTAAAAAGAGGACTTGCAAAAGGTATCTAACTTTGTGTTTTCAAGTGTTTGACCAGGTGTTATCATTCTGATATCAAATATGAGTTGTACAAGACCTTGGGATTGGAGTACGGATCCACAACCAGCTCAAAAACAGATGTCGATGGCCGAATATTTAAGTAGTACCATACCTCAACCCCCTCCACATCAGTCTTCGATGGCCAAATATTTAGCGAGTACCGTACCTCAACCCCCTCCACATCAGACTTCGATGGCCGTGTATTTAATGAATTCCATTCCTAAATCCCAACCTCCACCTCAAGTTACCACTACTCAACCACAATTCAATCAAAGTGCTTAACTTTGGCCCCCTAAACCCCAACCTCAACCTCAAGTTTCCTCAACACAACCTCAATTCGATCCAAGTGTCAATTGTGGTCCGGCCATACTGTTGGGAAACGGTGATCAAACAAGAACTGTGTTTTATGCTGAAATTGTCAAGAATGTCAATGATGGTGAATCTTCAGGAAAAGATGACAATTCAGGATATAGTGGCACTGATGAAGATAACTCAGGTGTGAGTGATTACAGTTCAGAATCGGACGTGAAGGAGGGAATGGATTCTGAAGCTGATAGTTTGTCGAATGATGCTAAGGAGAAATCTGACTTGATCAAGAAAGCTGCTGCTGCTTCAAAAGAAATGGAGAAGATTCTCACTGAAGATGGATCTATCTCTTCTCAGACTGCCTTTATGGCTAATGTCACATCTTCTACAAGTCAGGTACAATATGAAACTCCTAGCATATGTAGTGATTGTGCTAAGATGAAACATGAATGTGCTGAATTGAAACGTGAATCTGAAACGGTTCATAGTCACAATCAGAGTTTGGTTATTGAACTGTCAAAGTGCAAAGAGGCAAACATGGCCTTAGCTCGCAATGAAAAGGATTTTAAATCTGTAATTGAAACCTTAAAGAAAAGTGTTTCCGAAGTGACCAAAACTGTTTACCATAAACAAGTTAGTATTAACAATTACATTAACATTGTTGAGGAAACCAAAAAGGAATTAGCCATTGCCAAATGCGAGCATGATGCAATCAAGCAAAAGTTGGAGAGTTATTCTAACTCCCGATTTGTGCTCGATCACATTATTGACGTTCAACAACTGAAGGGAAATGTGAGTGGTGTTGGGTATAAGAAATGTCTGCCCCCTTTGAGACAAAATTATACTCGAATGCCTGATGAAGAGTATATGCCTCGTTTTGAACCCAGTGTGCCTCTTGATTACGAAGAAGTTACTACTGGCCTAGTGTTCAAATCGGACAATTCTTCAAGTACATCATCTGAGCAAACAGAAACTTCAACATCTACGAAACAAAGTCCTCCAATCATTGAAGACTATGAGTCGTCTGATGATGAACCAGAATCAGATGTGAGTAATCAGGATAAATCACTTGACAAAATGAAAGGAGTAGAAGTTCCAATTGAGAATCATATTCTGTGTGATCCTCCTACTTCTGTTGTTCAACCAGTTGTCCAACAAGTGATAGATCCTGTCAAGAATGACAAAAAATCTGTGTCTACCGTTAAGAGTAATAACGTGTTGTACACTTTGGTTGGTGATTCTAAAATCTATTCAGATCACGATTTCCCAATTAAGGATGTCAATCCATCTTCGATTGATCAAGTTTTTGAAAATAATACAAACAAATTTTTGGGAAATACAATTCCAGGAGTCATTGTAACTCAATGTGACCAAATTCCAAAAGCTGAAATCAAGAAACAATTTGGAAATCAAAAATCACCAACAAAGCAACAACCTATTGCTGCTAAGGGTAAACAACCAAAAAGGCGAGCTCAAAAGCCTAATGTTTCTCAATCAAAATCTGAAACAAAAGGAGCTCGTTATAAGAAGAAAACAAAAGACGTAAAGTTTGTGACCTCCAAAGGTACTGATAAAGTAGAGACTTTTGAAAATAAGTCAAATACCGATTCTGTTCATAAAGTCAACATTTTGAAACGTAATAATGATAACAATTACACTCAACACACAAATGGGTACGAAGCTAGTACCTCTGGGTCTACAACTTCTACGTCAGGTCGTCGATCAGATTCTCCTAAGTTTGTTGAAAGGAGAACTTGTTTCAAATGTTGGAAATTTGGGCACATCATTAAAGACTGCACAAACTCGCCCAAACCAAATTTTGTTGAAAGAGCACCACCTGAAAAGGTTCACCCACAACGTCGTCCTGTTTCACCAAAACATGATAAAAGAACTGTTAAAGAACAAGAAACAAAACAACGACGTCAAAACGTCAAAGAAGTTGAAAAGGCGTTAAAACCGGAGGTTATCCAAACAAAGTCTGTTAAGTTAGAAACTAAAAATGAAAAACAAAAACAGATTTGGAAACCAAAATCGGTAACTGTTTCAGGGGAAGCTCAATCCATTCCGAATCATCAGGAAATCGAAGTCACAATCCTCGATGATGAAGGACGACCCAAGTCTATGAAGGCTTGGGTCCCCCTCTCCAACTAATCTCTGAGTAAGTGTGCAGGATATTCCAGGAGGAACTATCGATAGTCATTGGATTGTTGATAGTGGAGTGTCCATGCACAAGATCGGCGACAAAAGAAATTGTTGCCTTTGATGGAGAAAAAAAAGGAAAAGAAGATAGAATTGGCTGTCGAAAGAAATTGAAAAGCTTCGACAAAATGAAAATCATTCCAAAGTTTGATTGTTCAATGCTTTGATCGGGTCCCCAGGATAGATTCAATCAAAATGTACGCACCTATAGCACGTCTGAATTTCAAAATCAACAAGATGAACGTGCAGTGTACATTTCTTCGCGGTGTAATTGAAGAAAATGTGTTTGTTGAACAAACCAACCGGGTGTGCGGATGCCTTGGCATGGATTGAACAACCGCACACTACTTCTCAAGAGAAAGACAAAGACCTTCGCTGGTGCAATGTGGAAGACCAGCTGGACCCAAAGGTTTATAATCTTGTTGCTGTGAAGAGATTTCTCAGTAGCAACAAAATCGACTTTGAAATCCACACCGGGTGGATGTCCAGTTTGGGAGAGCACTCAGATTCCTTGCAATGCATGAAACAGTTGCAGGATACAGTTTTGATTTTCTAATCTCTCCTTTACTTGTCGATATTTAAGCTGCTTTATAAATTGTTATCCTCTCGTACAGCACTCTTTGGCCTGACACATTGAACTCGAATATCACCTCACATGTGATTGTTTCAATATGAAACTCGTCAATGTTGTCATGGTCCGCACCGTTTACCGACATGCCAACTCATTTTTCCAAAATTCGATAAATCATTTCTGATTAAATTAATTTTGGTAAACGGCATTGAAGTAAAACATGAGTTAGTCCGAGATCGGGAAAATCCTTTTTGTAAATATATTTGTGTCTTTTAAATTTATCTTAGTTTGTTGATTTTAGGGGGAGTAAATCCAAATTTGAAAATTCAAAAACATCGAAAAATTTCAAAACGCAAAAAACATTAGAAAATCAAAAATGAGTTTCCTGGCGAGAAAAAGAGAAAATGATAGTAGATCAGTGGTCTGTCGAAACCTTTTTGAACTAAAATGCAAAATGAAAAACGATAAGCAGCTCTATATAAGATATATCGGTAGGCTCACAATCATTTTAAAGTGTGCAGGGTGATATAAATCTTAAATCGACTGAAGACCAGGTGGGAACCACACATTGGCATATGGTCTTAGTACCGAAATTTCGTTTGAGATATTGCCGAGGTTCTGAGATATTCGGTCTTTATGCTGTCTTATCATCTGGGTATCATGGTTGTATCAAACCGTAAAAATAACGGAGACGAAGTCTAGATCTTCCATGATATCATACATACGTGTACATACTGTATACGACCTCAATAAGTGATCAACAATCACATGTCCAAACAAATAAGTGATAATATATCACAGATTCTTTATCCGGGAGTCAAGTTCGTCTCTTTGCTGTACGAAAGTACTGACCTGTTCACGGACTTGCTCATGTGCCCTCATGCATCTGAAAATCAAGTTCCTCATCAATAAGTGATTCTATCACATAGGGCTTGTTTTCAAATCAAAATAAGTGAGTTTCTCACATCTTTTATACGGTCAAACAGATGATAAACGGTATACTCACCGGTAAGATGAACCCTCGTGCATACCTTGATACGGGAATGTGTCGTGTGTGGATGAACACCGGTCGGTAAGTATAAATCATACCTTAACGTATCCCCTCGCCATGATTACATCTGATAAGTTGAGCTTATGTGGACAACAATACCGATAACTGTTATAGGATGTTTATCTAATTGTTAACTAAAAGAACAACAAGAGTTGTTTTGGCATGACCGTACACGGATATGATTCTCTTATCCTCGAAACTCACAAAAAGAATGTCTGTAAATATTTGTTTACTGCTTTCGTTTCTACATCTTTGTATATATTTATTTATTGCTTTCCGTCTTTACTTTTGAAAAATGAAAAATTCCAAAAAGATTTTAGGTGTGTTTTAATTTAAACTTTATAAAAGCCAAAAAGATTTTGCTTCTAGTTTATTTTTTATTGACTGATGTTAGAACTCGAGTCTATCCTACCCAAAATCCTGATCGTAAGCCGGAAAACAATTGCATCTTCATAAACTATCGAAGTTAACATGTTTTGAAAGTTAAAAGGTTAAAATTGATCAATTTTCTAAACTTTCAAACTGTTGTCGGTCGGTGTTTAAATGAGATTTGATCTCATATGTGTCTTTTGTTTAAATTGTCTAAATTCCAAGCGGTTGTTCTCTTTACGTGTTTAGATTTCTTGTATGTGCAGATGTGACATCAGAATCAGCTAAAGACGAAGAGAACGTGTCAGATGACAAGCCGTAAAGTAAAGACACGACGTTGATGCAATCAGAAGATCAAGATGATCAGGTTGCAGTTGATCACTCATCAACACCACAAGGATCTAAAGTTTTGAAGTTCAGAAGATTCACGAGCATCATTCAAGGGGGAGTTTGTTGATACACTCCCAGATTGTTTCACGTGAAGACTTTGAAGATCCTTTCCGAGAATGAATGCACCTTCAAGAGATGGAGAACGAGATTACGAACCTCGCGAGCAGCATCCAAGGGGGAGTTTGTTGATACATATTGTGTGGATACGGCTCGGCTCGGTTCGACTCGGCTACGAAGTGAAGACCGTAGTCAAGACAACCTCCTGTCATGACTCGGTATGCTATTTACTTTGTAACAAATCATGTACGTGCAACTGCGTGTGTGCAGTATGCATTATTGTTTGTGTTTATGTGTTGATTGTTTGTTCAAAGCCCAACATGACAAGGCCTACCAGGAAGACAGAAGCCCAAGTCTGAGGCCCATGCATGTGACGAAATCAAGGACTCAACATGTGACTGTTGGCGAAATCACTATGTGAAGAAATCACTTTGTGATGAAATCACCTTATGGGACGAAATCAAGTGATTTCGTCTGGACCATGTGTATTCGTCACTGGGATTTCGTTAGACATTGGATTTCGTCATGTTGTTAGTATAAATACCCAGACACAGAACAGAAACAGACATACAAGTCTGAATAGATTTGAGAGCGAACACATTGTAAGACACACACACTGAGAGTTTACAGAGACCATTTGTAAACACCGCATTGTAACCGTTTTCTAGCATTAATACATTGAGTGGTAATCGTTGAATCTTGTGTCTTACGTGTTCCTAACTTGGTTTAACTTACCCGTTTGGATTCCGCACTTTCGGGTTTGTCGGAAAACAGGGAATAGAGGTTACTCGATCCTCCGGGTGGACCTACAATAATAATAATATTTTAACAATAATAACAATAATAATAATAATAATTATAATAATAATATTTTTAACAATAATAACAACAACAACAACAATAATAATAATAATAATAATAATAATAATAATAATAATATTTCTAACAATAATAACAATAATAATTATTATAATTATAATATTTTTAACAATAATAATAATAATAACATTAATAATAATAATAATAATAATAATAATAATATTTTTAACAATATCAATAATGTGATACCTCATTTATTTGAAATGGATTGCCCGGGGTAGATGGTTTATAAAGTGGTGTGTTACGGGGCTCATAACCATATCCACCATATTCTTCGTATCCACCGTAGCTTCTGTATCCACCTTCACCCCCATATCTATCGTATCCACTGTATCCACCTTCACCCTCGTATCCACCGTATCCATCTTCTACCCCGTATCCACCATATCCACATTCACCCCCGTATCCACTATAATCCGCTTGTTGCACGTACGGAGATTCATACCCGTATCCGTATCCACTGTAATCCGCTTGTTGCACGTATGGTTCATCAACAGGTGCATTCTCAGCACCATATCCACTTTGTTGCACGTACGGAGATTCATACCCGTATCCGTAATCCAGATACACTTGATGCGCCGGGTAATTTGGTTCATCAACAGGTGGAGTGGGAGTCTTGTTCAACTCTGGCAACTGTGTTTTTTGATCAACAGGGACTCCAGACACAACCTCCTCCTCCTCATTGGCAGCATTTGCTCCCCATGTGTCGTTAGAATAGCGATTACCAAAATAATTCTCATTCCAAAATGATGACATTTTAACAAGATTGAACAAAAAGCAGAACAAATGATTTTGGTTTGGTGTGTAAATTGTTTACTGAAGAAGAAGATGAAAAAGAAAGCAGGAGGAGATGAACTCGAAGTGAACAGAGATGCATCGATAAATAGAATTTCAAATTTACTAAAATACGCAGCGCATAGCTCTCTACTCCCTGTATTACTTTATTCACGTGCCTAGACAGCATCGTATCAGCGACAAATCAGTCTGACATACGCTGCGTATTGACCAATACGCAGCGTATAGGGTTACCTCTATACGCTGCGTATTGCTCAATATGCACCCTATGTCAGACTGATTTGACATCGTACTAGGTTTGACTGTCTGGTCGTGTACCTGCCCCTAACATACGCTACGTAGAGACCTATACGCAACGTATAGAGGTAACTCTATACGCTGCGTATTGGTCAATAAGCAGCGTATGTAAACCCTAAGTGTGCAGATAGCCTGCCAAGGTGTGCAAATAGTGAGGGCAAAAAAACATCAATGTTACTTAAGGTGCATTGACCTATATATTAAAAACAAAACGAATTGAACAGTAATAATAAATTTAAATATTCAAAAGAGTGTTCAATGAAAACTAATAGAAAAATAAATGAATGAATAGTATCGAGTACCAGTACCGGTACCGGTATCAAATTTACCAAACTGAGTGTATTTTCGGTATCCGTTCGGCACCGGTATTCATCGGGTTTTACCCTCAAATACCGGTGTCGTACCAGTACCGTCCGTATCAAGCCGTACTGTACCAGGTATATTCGGTACCGGTTGGTACCGATCTCATCAAATCCTGTAGCAACGTACCAATGCAAGTAATTGCACATTTTAGATTATTTTTCATACACAGAGTAAGTAAACTGTATTTCGTTTGAATGAGGTTTTATATACACAACAACTTATTTTGATTTATTTTGTCTTTTTACATAATGAATGAATTGTAGCATGCAAAATTAACTTGGATATTTAAATTATTGATGAGCAAATCGTATCAAATCCTGTAATCAAACCGGTATCGTATCGGTACCAAATTTACTATACCAAATCATTTTCGGTACCAATTTGATACCCACCTTTTGGCGTTTTCAGAATCGTTACTTTCGGTTCGACACCGGTCTAGCACCATACCTATATTTATTGATTTTTACCTTCAAATACCATACCGTATTGTACCGAGCATTTTCGGTGCCGGTACCTAATTTCGATGATTTTCCGGATCGGCACTTTCGGTGCCGTTACAGGTACCGTGCTCATCCATATTTTAACGTGTTAGCACCGTAATATCTGAACTGAAAACAACCGAATTTCCAACGTGTAGGACATGTGGGTCCTATTATTATATATTAGGTTATTTAAAATCGTTTTTTTAGGATAGATTGACTATCCTTTTCACAACATTTTTATTTATGTTTTGATATTCGGTATCTGCTTGCCGTTACTGACACGCGTTTTGTAGTCATTGGGTCCCCGACGCAACGCGCGGGCGAAAATTTAACTAGTTCTTCTATATATTAAAAAGCCAACGTTTTGAACAGTAACAATAATAATAATATAATAAGTATTAGTTTTTTTAATTATTTTTATTATCTTCTTTACTTTTTAAGTTCTATATATTAAAAAGCCAACGTTTTGAACAGCAACAATAATAATAATATAATAACAATTAGTTTTTTTATTATTTTTATTATCTTCTTTACTTTTTAAGTTAGATAAATTTATGTGAACTGGTACTGGTATCGAAAATGCCAATACGGTTATCGGTACATGAAGGTAAAAACCGACACCAGCCTGGTACAGCAAACACCAAAAGTTGATATCGAATTGATTTTGAAAATCTTATAGTTCGGAAAATTTGGTACTGCCACCCGGTACCGTTTGCTTTTCCCTGATCACGAGTGTCATACGAACAACAACGGTATCGTGCAACTTTTTTTGTTGATTTTCTTCAATTTTTAATGATTTCTTTTTTTAGTTTCAGGGGTAGGGATGAGCTCAGTGCCAACCAATATTGAATCGGTACTGGTACCGAAAATACTAGTTACGTTACCGGTATATGAAGGTAAAAAAGGTAGCGAACCGGTACCAGGAACGCCAAAAGTCGTATCGAATTGGTACTTAAGATCTTTCTGTTCAAGAAATTCGGTACCGGTACCCAGTATCATTTGCTCATCTCTGACCACAGGTTTCATACGAACAATATTATTACCATACAACTTTTTTGGTTGATTTTCTTTTGGTTATCTTTTAGTGTTTTTTCCTATATTTTCTTTTTATTCTTGTGAACGGATTCTGTGTGCAACGCGCTTATAGTGATTTCAAAACACATGTTAACACAGACTAAACAACAAAAGACGTTCGCCGCAACGTGGCGATACTAAAAAAAACTAGTTGTTAAAAAAATCAGAAGACCTATAATGAGATTTTGTAGACATGATTCTTTCTAAATAAGAATAGAAAATGCAAAACTGAGATATAAATAAACGTAAAGATGGTTTAATTTATAGAATTGAAAAAAAAATATTTTCAGATATAAGCATTTTATAAATTATATAAACCAAAATCTTCTAATTTAATTATTATATTATAGATGAAAAAAGATTTTATAATTATTTATAGAATACATGACCGAAATTTTGAAAGATTCAGTAAAATTTTGGAAAAGCTTTAATCAATAAAGTAAAGGATATCTATAAATATTTATACACTCAGGGTATAAGGAGTGTTTAGACACTTAAGAGTGACAAACTAAAAAATCAACAATCAAAGTGCGCCACGTCAAATCAGTGAAAAGTGTCTAAACTATGCTAAAAAGTGTTGGCAATAATTAGACACTTGCTGAAGTGAGAAACTTTTTATTTTTATTTTTTTGTTTCTCTTTTAATTTAAGATAAAATGGAAACAACATCAAACTTTTATAAATAAAAATAAAGCATTACATTAAAATATAAGTTTAAAAAAACTAAAAGTCACAAGGCCATCCATATTTTTTTGCGATCTCACGTTTTCTAGCGAGTGTGATTTCCAACATCGCAGGGTGAACATTGTCGGTAGGCCGATTAAACGTCTCCAAGTCCATGTCGAACATTGTTTGTCGCAACGCCTCTCGTTGCTCAGGTCAACTATTTTTCTTCTCGTATACGTTTAATATCCATCAACTCTTTTTTCATGGCCTTGTATTCTTCGAATTTACCGGTTATATCTCTTGGATCTTCGTTTCTTAAAGACGGCCCTTTGTCCTTTTCTCCTTTCTCGTTTGTCGTCTTGGCGAGGGATCCTCGTTTATGTCGGGAATACCGAATCCGCTCGAGACTTCGACATTCGGTGTATCCGCTCTATAATTTCACCAATCCGAAGACATTCATTTTTGACTCGAGCCGGAGCTTTCTTCACCCAACAAGGGTACCGACGACCACTTTTGATTTGTTATAACAACCTCCCAAGCCGCAATATGAGCAAAATCAAATTTTTCTTTGCCTTTGTAATCCTTTAGCGCTTGCTTCATTACAAAAGCATCGTCACTCTCGCTAGGACGTAAACGATCCTAAAATAATAAATTATCAACAAGTTAATCCAAATACTTCATTAAAAAATAAACCGTAAATAAATAATAAAGTATACCGCTTGATGATATAAACCGTTGAATGTGTTCAATTTTGTTTGCATCGCGAGCCATTTTGATCGAACTTGGTGGTGGGTTCGGTTACTTACTCCGACCGTTTGATTGAAGTGGTTTAGAACTTGCTTCCAAAACTCATCCGCCTTTTGTTGATTGTCTTTCTTTTATTCAAAGTGCAATGAACAAAAGCCTTTGCCAACGCCTCTTCTTGTTTAGGCGTCCAACTTTCCCGTTTCGCTTTTCCTTTTCTTTCCGGTGCGGCTTCATTTTGGTTCACGGGATTTTCTTGAACCGCAACATCTTCATCCTCGTCATAATGTTGCTCTTGGGTATCCGCCACGAACTCTTCATCGGAGTCATCTTGTATGTCTCTCGGTGATTGTGAGCTTGGGGTTTGAAAAGCTCTCGGTGATTGTGAGCTTGGGGTTTGAAAAGCAAACGGGTCAAAAACATTTTGGGCGTCTAGGGAGTAATCATAATAACCGGGTCGAACCATCGTCGGACCGTGTTGCATCCAATTTTGGAGGGGTTAGCTATCATAACCGAAATTTGGATGCATGGGTTGGTTAAAAATGGAGGTTGGGTTTGATTCGCAAACCCAAGTTGGGGATGAAACGGCACACTATAACCACCCGAATCACCGTGTTTATCTTGAGCCATCGCCTTCGAACCGGACCCTACATTTTTTTTCTTGCCTTCACCTTTGTTTGTGCCTTCCATTTTTTGAAAAGATTTGAAAGAATGAGTGTGAAATGTAGTGAATATGGAGGTTGAGTTTGTTTGGTGAAAATGGAAATAAATTTGTTTAATTTATAAAGTTAAAAATTGATTTTTTTTTAATTAATCTCAACGGCTATATAGCCGTTTGAATTGATTTTCCCGAGCGGCATTTGGTCACTGATGATTAACGAAACCGAGCGGCAAAGGGGGGTCGGCGGCGGTATTCCCGCGCGGCAAACCTCTTTGCCGATCACCTTTACCGCATCACTCCGTATCCCCTGAATAAGAAAACTTCTAGCTTAATCTATTATTATAGCTTGAAAAGATATTTATCAATATATATATAATATATGACATGAAAATTTGAAAGATTCGGTCAAATTTTTGGAAAGCTCCAATGAAAAAAATAATTGATATTTATAATAAATAGGGAAAATTTCATAGAATAGTAACCAAGTTTTAAAAATGTTATAATTAGGTCACTAGTGTTGTTTTTGTTACAATTAGATAACTTAACATTCAAATCGAACCATGTCTTTTTTTCCATGTGTCATGAAAAAAATGGAGCATAAGATGCTAGGGTCGAATTATTTTAATATATGAAACTATATTTATTAAAAATAAAAACCATTTAATTACATTAAAAATTAAAAAAAAAAACAAGTTACAATCTACGTTATCACTCCACGTTAGATTCAAATAAAAGAGAAAAAAGAAACAAAAATCCACATCACCACGGTTATCTATGAAATGGATGAAAAAACCCTTAATTTTAATGAATAATGAATGTTGAGTGGTCTGATTGGAACACTTTTAAAACTTGAGTGATTTAATTGGAACACTTTTGAAACTAGATTACTATTCCACAAAGTTACCCCTTATAAATATTTAGAGTAAATTGTTAAAATTGACACTGAGATTTAACCATGTGTTGGTGCATATTTTGTATGTCTGTCACTGTACAAATAGGCTAGATAGAGCGTGTATTGAATATTGTATAGAATAGTGTGAAAACGGATAAGGTTTTGTATGTAACAAAGTCCATTCGGACGGATGGAGTCCTTCCGGACGAATGCCTTCCAGACGAATGGACATATTTCCCTCCACGTTTGGCATTTTTTGTCATTACTAACTTGGTTAAAAAGTTCTGTTAAGTCATTTTTTTTTGTTTCATCCATGTATTTTTTAGTTTATAATGTTTACTCTATAAAATATAATAAAGAATTATGTTGTTCTTAAATATATTATATTTTATAGAATAAACATGGATGATCGGGTGAATTGGTGTGTAGGCATTATGCCTAGTGGAGATGGATATGATCGGGTGGTTCCGCTGGTGGCACGATGATACTCCAGTAGTCCGTTAGTGATCCAAATTTGCCGTTCAAAAAAAAACATGGATGAAACCTAAAAAAATCTCATTTAATAGAACTTTTTAACCAAATTAGTCATTTGGATGAAAATGACAAAAAATGCCAAACGTGGAGGCCAATATAACACAAAAAGTTGTTTTTGATGAAACTGCCAAATATGTCTAAATCTCAAGGATGATTTTTGACAATTTACTCAAATATTTGCTGAAATATTTAAAAATATTTGTAAGATTTGGTATAATTTTGGAAAACTTTTAATGAGGAAAGTAATTAATATAATTTTAATTTGATTGAAAAAAAGTTGTATGAATGATTTAACTTTTGAATTAGAGTAAACTTCTGTTTTGCTCCCTGTGGTTTGATCGTTTAACGGTTTTGCCTCAATATTTTAAAAATAGTCATTTTACTCCCTGATATATATAAAGCTTATCTCTATTTCACTCCCCGCCCCTAACGCCATCCAATTCAATTCTTAAATCCTGGTCACATGCACGTCACATGAGAGGCATTTTAATTTTTCCCACTCAAATTTATTAGTTTCCATATTTAATTTTCACACACTTTCTCTCTCTACACACCATTAATTCCCCACACCTTCTCTGTTAACAACCTAATGTTTACTTAGCAAGTTAACAAATTCTCTGTTATACATCCTCTGTAGTATCTGAATTCTTTCATTAGTTAAGCAAATTCATCTCTCGATTAACGCATGAACGCAAATCTTCTATGTCTTATTTACTTTTCCATGTTGATCTTTGTAGGTTATACAGTACCAATGCACTTAAATTCGTCGTTAACAAAAATGTAAGGGTTTGGAACCGACAATGTACCATTCATCGTTAACAAAAAATGTATATATAAGCCTACTAATTTTAGAGTAGAACCCCAGTAGGCTTAATAATCAGTCTTTGCAAGGATATCAGTCTTTACAAGATACTAGAAACTACTGGAAGATAAATTCATACCGCAAAGCTCTGCAGCTTGAATTAGAGTAAAAATAGTTACAAGTGAAGAAAACATACCAAGAAAAGAAGTGAATGAAGGCCAAATATATGATATGAACCAATAGCTAAAAGCTGAAAGCACCAATAAGAATACAACATATATTGTGGCGCACTCCAATATCTACTAATTGATCAGACTATGTCTATGACTGTAACATTTATTGATGTACAATATCAAGATCAGTTATTCAAGAATAAAGCTTAAACAAACTAAACTGTAACATGGACAAAGATGGTTTAACATGTTCATGTAATTATAATAATCAAGAATTCCACATAAACTGAAAAATAGTTAAACTTAAAACTAAGAATTGAGATAAAAATATAAACAATTATTGCATTCATCAAAGACAAGATACTAGAAAGAAAAAAGAATTAGTAGACAGGTCTTCCCAATTAAGAGCATGAAAATGTGGGACTTGGTTCTCCTGGATCTCCATATCTCCCTCTCAAGTCTTAACTAAAAAAATCATAAAAAGGGAAGTTAGTAAATGCAAATATTATGGTACCATAATAATCAAAGTACCATGTATTATTGCCTAGAGTGGAACCCCAGTGATGGAAAATAGATTCATACCACAACACTTGTCCTCTTGACTGCTTCAACCGCTTCGAACTTAGGCAGTTGGTCCAGGAGAAGTAGGACTTCCCACAGTTATGTAACCACTGAGGAATTAGAGTGAGTAAAAATAGTTATAATTAATTGCAGCACATACAAAGAAGATAAGTAAGTATATAGAGGCCACTTGTATAATGATAATAATAATATAAATACATAATATAGAAATAGAACCCACCTTGGTATACTGCTTCGGCCTCACGTTAACATGGGGAGATACAAGGCTCTGCACATATATATGTTTTAAAGTACGCGAAAACCATGAGTGTTTTACATTGTATGAGAACCTCACATCCGCGGGTAATCTGAAAAATTGCACGATATCGTTTTTCATCTTATGATCAAGTGGTAGCAGTTCCCATGAGTGTTTTACATTGTACTTTTTCATCAACCATACGTCCACAACAGAAGAATCAAAACGAGATCGATGAAACGTGCACAAACATCCTTTGACAATCCCCAGGTAGCTACGCAAAGTAACTTTATAACTTGCATCATCTTCAGGTTGCGGGATTTCTTTAAATTCTTCTTCAGATAAATCATAAGAAAGAATTAATATCTTCCGGTTTTGATCTTCTACGATCCAGTGAAGTGCACCATTACATAAGATACCAATCTTAGTAATAAATTTATACTTGACATCTCCAATAACTCTCCACACATTTGATTTTAAACTCAACACTTTAAAACATGTTTGAAACTTCCCTACTTCCGCCCCCATGACAACAATGTAATCATCTTTGGATAAATCATAACCAAAACCCCAACATAACGGCGAACCGATCAAAGAGGGAAGTTGCAGTTCTCTCACCTCTCTAGTCAACGGATTCGCTACTGAAAGCTTACAACTGCCAACACAGATGATGCATACCAGGCCATTGGAAGAACCAACAAGAAAATAACCCGATGAGAATTCATTGACTAAACAAATTCTTCTATGGCCAAATTTATTGTCGTGGCGATCTTTGTTGTAACTACGGTTCAGATGACGATTAATGAAACAATGACTTGTGATTAAAGAATGCCATGACTTACACACTCTCTTGCAACGGATTAGATCTTTTACATCTAATCTTATCAGTATCCGTTCAACCACATCGTCATGAGCATGATCTGCCATTGAAAGTTGAAACCCTAACAGGGTCTGCACACAGGGATCAAAATAGAGTACGAAAGAAATGGACTCTATTCAGAGGTGATAGTTACCCAAATCGAGGTCGAGTAATATAATTTTTTTTTTTTTTTTTGTTGGTTATCTTTAAAGAAAATAATAAATTTTTATTTTATCTAACGAGAAATTTAAGGAATTTAGATTTTTGTGATACATTTTTTTTTTTTACCAGAATCTCACTTTTAAATAGAGTAATAATTTTTATTTATCTAAAGAGAAATTTAAGGAAATTATGTTATACATCTTTTTAGATGTCTATGTAACGAGAATTAAAAAAAAAAAAACTAAGTTTTGGTGTAAGATATTTTATAATAGAACCTTTATTATTTCAACGATTGTTATTTTAATTAGGGGAACGCAAGTGGACAATTTTAAGCAATAAGAAAACATTAAATGAAATTAAACTGCATTAGTCTTAGAAATATAACCATTTTATTATAACGAGTTTATATGTAAAAAAGTTCTTAAAAATTACAGAAGTCATGTGATGCATGGTTTATCTACAAATTTAAACTTCAAAGTTATATTTTAATTATCTTTTCTTTTATTTGAATTTTAGTTTTCTAATCGCTTATCTGGTTTCCAATTTGATTTATGATTCCCAATTATAAAAAGGTTTAATGTTTAGGTAGTTTTTAGTGATTTTGAATAAGAACTTTGCTATTGAACCTTGTTGTTCCTTTTGAAACATTTGCTTATTGGGCCGTTATATTGGTATAAGAGCTTTTGCTTCTCAAATGGCTTGGCGTGGAGGTGAATACTTGTTTGCTCGTAGAATCGCCGACAGAGACAACGGCTAGAGTATTTTCTATTCACGTGCCCGTGGAGATGTTCAACCTTCAACTCGCCGAACCGCCGAATCGGAATTTGAAAGTTGTCCAGTTTCTGGTGGTACATCCTGTTAGATATTTTAGTGTAATCGGGGATTGACTTGGTGATCAAAGCGAATAATAATACACATCAAGCAAGTTAGGAGGTGCGGGAGTGTACGCTTGTTTGAGTTATTATTATTCGGAGTGTACGGGCGGAGCCCGTACCCTACGGGGGTTCCAAGGGGGCAGCGTCCCCTTGGCGGGGGTCCGGGGGCAGCGCCCCTTGGAGCAGGGTCCAAGGGGCGGCAGCCCCTGGCGGGGTCCAAGGGGCTGAGCCCCAGGTCTGCTTGGAAAATTTTTATTTTAATTAAATTGCCTTGCTAAAATTGCATCAGAAAAATTATTTTCTGGAAAATGCAACAATTTTCGAAACATGAAAATTAGCAGTTTTCAAAGGGCAGTTTGTCTTAAAATTAAATTAACTGCCATTAGGCAGTTATCCATCCCTAACCTCAATTTTCGTAGACAGTTTTTTGGTCACTTTTTCCTCTGGTTCAACAATTTTCGCAGCAACATACACTGGTTCATTTCTCAAATCAGAGTTTTATCCGATTAAATTTTTCGGGTGAACCACCGAAATAATTTGATCTGAGAGTGATTACACGCCTCTCTGATCATCCGGCAAATTGAAATTCCCCAAACATCCTATGGTAACTAACATCGAGGTCTTGTGGTACTTAAATAACCTCTTTGGAAACTCCTACTTTTTTACCATAAGTTACAATGGGATTGGACTTTCACCAAATAAAATCGAGTTTCAAATGAAAACAGATAATCTAATTAATGCAAATACTCAATTTGCAAAAGATATGAGAGGAAAAGTGGGCAATGATAATATTTTTCGAATGGCTAACATTACTCTTTTACACCAATTTAATACTAAATTATTCCTTTTTATAAAAAAAATCACAAACATGGATTAATTAAAAAAAAGGCCCACATGGTCTATTGAATAATGTTTATGGAAAACCTTATGGAAAACCAACTAACTACCTAAGTTCAATAGTGTAAAAATTCGGAGGATAACATGCAGATTTTGTGTCCGATGCTTGTCGAGTAGATTAGTTATTATTTTACGCTGAATTTGTAATAGTTAGTGAAACGGTCAAACGAATGTGTATTGACCCGCTCGTTTGAAGTGGTCAAACGAGAGGGTTATATGTTTGACCGTGTGGGTTTTGCTAGACAAGTGGGTGTGGGTATAAATACCAACCCTTTGTTATTTGCAAAACTTAGAGAGAGTTAGAGAGACAGGGGAGCTCATTTGAGAGTTCCATGTGAGCTTCATTGTGTGGGGGAGAGATCATCACTTGGTCTCTCCCCGGATGTATACTCCTTTGGCATTAGTTCGGTTATCTTGTAACCGGGCCGATTTGTAATGTAATACTATCGATTAATACAAAGAAGTTGTGTTTATCCATCTCTAATCTCTCCCGTCTTGAACTAATCTCACATGAATCACTGTTTCGGTCATGAAACTCGGTCCTTCAATAACAATGAAATTAAAAAGAGTGGTGGGCCTATTGAGATGGCATCTTCACAGGTCCAACCCGTTTCCTAAACCGGTTTTTTACACCTCTACTGGCAACCAATGCTACCATAAAGAACACATGAGTCGGTGTATATGAAACTTTAAAATCACATCAACAAGATAGAACAGCAAAGGCACTTGAAAACAAGCAAACTTTATATAGAATTGAGATTAAGATAAAAGAATAAATAACTACTGAATCCATCAGAGACAAGAGAATAAAAAGTAAGAAAACTTCATATGTTATAACCCTACAACCTTTTATCTGCATCAAAATGTGGCACTTGGTACTCCTCTAACCTCTAGCTCGACCTGCTACGGCCTCCCATTGACATAGGGAGATACAAGGCTCTGCACAAATATAGGGGCCTGATCACAGTTCGGGATGAGACGATAATTCAAAAACTCGGAAAAACATGATTTATCATTCTCATCCTTGGGTAATCTCAAGTGGTGGAAAATATCATTTTTCCTCTCATGATCACTTGGCAGCAGTTCCCATGACTGTTTCCCATTGTACGTTTTCATCAACCACATGGCGTTGCCAAGATGAGAAGGTCCAAATATGCACAGACATTCTTGCATAACTCCGAGCCTGATATAAGAAGATGCAGATGTGCTTGCTTCATATCTTGCACCTTCAGGTTGAGGGATTTCTATAAATTCTTGTTTACACAAATCATAACAAATAATTAAATTCTTCATATCCTCCGTATTTTCATCTCTTACAATCCAGTGAAGTGCACCATTGCATAAGAGACCAACCTTAGTAATAAAACTATACTTCACTACTCCAACAAGTCTCCAAACATTTGATTTCAAACTCAACACTTTAAAACATGTCTTGTGTGTGGCTCCCTCAACCCCTACAATGACCTTGTAATCATCTATGGATGAATCATAACCAAAACCCCAACACAAACATAATAATAAACCCTTCCAAGGGGAATCTCTCAGCTGTGTTACCTCTCTAGTCAAGGGATTGGCTACTGAAAATTTAACATCAGCATAAAGACTACTAGAGGCGAAGCAAATCAGGCCATTGGAAGAACCAACATGATGATAAGGATGACCATATACTAAACCAATTTTTCTATGTCCAATCTCATTGTTGTTGCGATCTTTGTTGTAACTACGAATCAGATGAAGATTAATAAAACGATGACTTGTGATTAAAGAATGCCATGACTTACACACACTCTTGAACCGGATCAGATCCTTCACATCTAATTCTATCAGTATCTGCTCAACTACATCTTCATTAACAACCTCTGCCATTGAAACGTAAAAGGGAGTAGCCAGAGGTAGATATATACGGAGTAAATTAAAAGGCTATTAAACGGAGTAGCCCAGGGGTCGGAGATTTATACGGAGTGAATTCAAAGGCTATAATAACAGTTTGATCCATTATTAATGTTTAAAGATATTATTTATTCTATTTCGTGACCATAAATTTATGGAAGTTATATTGGAAATATGATGGATTGATGATGATGATCAACTTTTACCGAGAAATTTATGGAAGTTATATTTTCCAATATTAGGCCACTAGGTTATAACCCCGTGTATTACACAAGTTAAATAAATAACTTTTATATACTAAATAATAAAACAATATATCTTTAGAAACAATTTTTATTGCACGAGTTGAATAAATATAATTTTATATATTAAATAACTAGGTTAGTTCCCCGTGAGTTACACGGGTTGAACAATTTAAACTATTTAATAAATATTTCTTGTAAATACAAACCAAAGAGGGAGACATTTATATACCAAATTGACATAAATAAGTTAATATAAAGATGATGTATGTTAGTATTATAAAATTCATCAGAGAAACATGTAATCAAACTGTCGCTGAAAATAATACAAAAATAAATATATTATATAATACGTATTATTGTATTTACGTATTACATTACATTTAAATTTAATGATAAATAAAAAGTTAGAATGGATGTAAATTACAAAGACACTCAATGTTTAAAAAAAGATGTAACATGAATAATGATAATTTACGAATATTTTCATTAAATGTCTTCTTTGAAGATTTGGAAAGTTGTTAATGAGATTTCAGGATTTATTTATTTTTTTAAATTAGGATTAACTATTACCAAGTGAAGAAACACTAGATAAATGGCCGGAACCGAGATATCTAGGGGGTTTGAATCCGCATAAAAAGGTTAGTCTCTCCTCGATTGATTCAGGTCCAACAGGTCTCCTTCTCCGATTGTTTCTGCAAAAAAGAACACCGTTAGTCTCGCCAAGGGGAGAAGAGGGTTCTCTCCTTGACCCGACTCCGGTGTGAGAATAAGTATTGGTAATGAAGAAGAAGATGTATTTGAGAAGTGTGTGTAACTTGGATTCATACCTGGGTTTTCTCATATTTATAGCCGGGAGTCGTTTGGGCGGGAAAACCTGTTAGTGAAAAGTTAACGGAAGATGCTAACCCCGTAAGCGGTTACATTTCCTTCCGTTTAAGTTCTTTGATCCGACGTGAGAGCACACGGATCGTGGTTTAGATCGAAGGCTGGGGATTTGCCACGTGTAAAGTGATTAAGTGGAGATTACTCTCCAATTGCATGCCTTCGTTGTGAATTCAGGGGTGCCTGTGGTAATGACACGTGTCCAGACGGTTATAACCGTCTAGGTGGTGCACGATTGTATTTCTTCTAGAAGATTACTGTTGTAATCTGGTGTGGTATTTTATCGTGTGGAGGTCACTGGATAAATAATATCCAAGTCTAATAATATCTAAGTCTGGATATTTAGGCGGAAGTATTTATCTCAGGATTTTTATCCTTTGCTAATGGGAGAAAGCGCAAGGATTTATGATTTCCTCTGGGCGCGCGACTATAGACTGCTGATTACTTTCTTCCTTTTGTAAGACCAGTGCGCGGCCGCGCAAGGTTAAAAGGCAAGGTTGTGGTATGGTCTCAAATACTTATTATGAGGTTTTTGGGACCTTACCCCTTCAAGTCCCCCCAGTCTAGTGTTGTACTTATGCAAGTAAGTGGAGCACTGGACTTAGAAGAGGGAAATGCTTTTGGGCGCGAAGATTTTGTTTTTTGCAAGTCCCCCCAGTCTAGTGTTGTACTTATGCAAGTAAGTGGAGCACTGTACTTATGCAAGTAAGTGGAGCATTGGACCTTACCCCTTCAAGTCCCCCCCTTCAAGATTCCTTTTGTTTTTTGCAAAGATTTTTTGGAAATCTTTGACTTTTAATGAGACTGGTACAGTAAATTGAGTGACAACCTGTCATTGTCAGTTGTTTTTACTGTTCGTGTCTTACACGCGCGCGTGTAAACGCGTGTGTGTTGCTTGGAGAACTGTGATATCTGGAAAAGTTGCTGTGACGGTTACCGATGCTATTTATTGCGATGAGTATATATAACGTTTGGGTAACCTCCCTTGTGTAATCATTGTTTTGTTGAGAAACTTTCCCCATTCCTTTCTTCTAAAAATTCCATCTTTCTTCCTCTTATGTCAACTGGAGAACATCAAGAAGATCTTGCTGAAGAAATGTCGACTGATCTTCCACCGTTGAAGTGGTCTAGAGCGTCCTTTGATGGTTTAATTCGAAATCTCAAATTTACGGAAAACTGGGGTGCTCTATACCCTGAAGAAGGGCAGACTGCGGCAGATGCTCCGGCTGGGTATATTACCCTTTTTTGGGATTTTTTCTGCGATGGTAACTTTCGCTTGCCTGTTACTAGATTTTTTCTTGAAATCCTTGGGTTTTACAACCTGCATATCTCCCAACTTCACCCTATTGGCATGGTTAGGGTTCGGCATTTCGAATTCGTGTGTCGGACAACGCGTGTTGAACCAACCGTTCCCCGATTTAGGGTTTTTCATCAGATGCATTGTACCCAAGGGTTTTACTCGTTTGTTCAGAGGGCTTCTGCAAAGAAGATTCTACTGCAACCCCCAAAATCCTTCCACGATTGGAAGCAAAAATTCTTCTTTATCAAGGTCGGAGTGATTCCGGTGAATATGGTTTTAAGGGGGAAGGACGATGTTCCGATTGAAACCCTTCAGACTCCGGTTGATGAAAACTGGTATCAGGATTTGAAAGATGTGCCCAGTATTGCGTTGCCGGAGAAAGCACTTGTTGGAGCCGGCATGAGTTTGAACTGGAAGATGGAGCGTGATGACAAACCCGTATACACGGAGGATGGTCATAGTAAGTTTGGGGTTCTTTCCCCTCTTTTTTTTTTTTGACCTGCTCTCTCTTCGAATGTAGTTGTTTCTCTGTATGTTGTTGCCTTCAAGAGGGAAGGCGGAAGAATGGGTACTATCAAGAAGAAACCTGAAGAGGAGCTTTGGTATCACCGTATCGTAAGAAATTTTGTTCTTCCGCGGGATGCGGATCTGTCTACTCAACCAGCTGCTGGTGTTGGTAAGTTATATTTGTTTTTGTGTTCCTTTTTGTGCTTTGTGAGCAATTTTAGTTTTGTGCCTTTGTAGGTGAATTGTTGAATTTGGGCATAGGCCCTGAAAAGAAAAAGCGCGCAACGACTTCTACTTCTGCGCCGAAGAGAAGTGAGGCTGTTAAAGTTCAACCTTTGAAGGCGAAGAACGTTGGAGAGAAGAAAGGTACGCGCCGTTCCTCTGACTCCATGTCACACCCCGACCACGTAGAACATACAAAACGTGGCGGAAACATCGGGGAGTGTTGTAACAGAATTAACTGTTTCAAATCCATGGCAATTGAAGTTTCGTTTTATTAATCAAAAGTGTTACAATGTCTTAACAAACAAAGAAGTACAACATAATTAACTAGTCTTGTCTCGTTTTAAGTCACTAAGGCATAGGTCCGCCTAAGTATGTCTTGATAAGTCCTATGCTTCATCTCCTGAAAACACATGTGAAAATAGGTACGTCAGCATAAAAATGCCTGTGAGATACATAGGTTTTGTGAAAATAGGATTCATGACTTATGTTTGAGAAAATGTTTAGTCATGAACCTTGTAATTTGCTTTGTCTTGTAAATCATTTGAAAAACGATAAGATAAGATGATATGTATAAATAAGAGAATGATGTATGGTTAAATGAATAACCATATAAAATGAGTTTGTGTAAGATAAGTTATTTGTAAATCAATGTCTTGTGAAAAGTATGTTATTTGTATAAAATGTTCTATGTCTCAAACTGAAATGATTCAATTAACGCTACGATATGTAATACCATACAAACACTTATATATAGGAAGTACCAGCGGCGTATCCACCATGCTTGTATCATATTACACACGCATCGTTACTTAATCACTTAATCAAACCAAACCACCAAAATAATGTGTAACAATTGTAGAAATGTTTATGTATGGTCAAATACGGTTCACACGGTTCACAGATACAAACGGTTCACAGATACAAACGGTTCACAGATACAAACGGTTCACAGATACAAACGGTTCACAGATACAAACGGTTCACAGATACAAACGGTTCACATAGTCAAATGATTACAACGGATCAAAATACAGTATAATGTGTTCACATGCTGGATGAGCATATGCAACAGGAATGTAATGTAAAACAATGTACTAAGTAATGCACACACTGGGCACACCTAGCATAAGATGTAATAAAATCATGTACTATAATGTACTATCGAACATAGCAGGTATATGATGTGAAAACAGGAAAGTAACAAGTAGGCACATGTGTTCCACCCCAAAACAGTTTGGAAAACAGTAAAAGAGGGGTCTATGTACTCACTTGAGATTGCTCAGTAGTCCTTGAGTAACAACCAAACAATGCTAGAGATTGCAGATATCAAACGGCACCTAATATAGGTAACTATGTAAATAACCGGACCTAAATCGGAAGATCAGGTAGCATGAGGGTTCGTAAACCAAACGAGTATAGAGACTCGTGTCATATGGTTTAACAAAGCCTACATACTAAATGAAACCTAACCTAATAGCTTACGACCCATTACGACCCGTTTAGGTAGCTTATGCTACTTTAACGCGTCGTTCGCGTGAAACGCGTTCGGACCGCCTAACTAGTCCTATGACAAGTGTTATATGCCTAAACATGTTACATTATCAGTTATGTGACAAAAGTTTAGGTTACATATGCTTAATTACCAATTATACATAAAAAGGGTATTCTGGTAATTTACCTAAGGCATATAAACTACCTATCATACAACTACTTAAACGATGTGACCATAAGGTATAACCTCGGAAGGTTATTCCCTATACTATGGTCACCTAATGTGTTTGGTCGGATCCTAATGATCGACCAAACTGGGTCGGGTTCGAGGTATAAGCGATTTATTAGATCGCTTACCCTACGACCCTAGACAACGTGGTAATCAGTAGGCATAGTCCCAAGGGACAATAACCAACGTGATTACACTCACGTTGCGAAGTTCAAACGAACTTCGCATTGACCATAACTGGTCAACGCAGAAAGTCAAACAAAGTTTGACTTCCAGACTCGAAAGACTCGAAAAGCAATAAAAGAACGAAAGAATACTAACCCAGGGTCCCCGAATGCTAATCCCGATTCAAGAATCTCAGGTATGAAACAAAGGTTTCAACTTAAAGCTCCTCAAATCAGAATTCTAGTGGTTTTTAAGCAATGGGGGGTGGGGTATTTATAGTATTCGGTCCACCGTTAAGATCGTTTGTTGAATATCGTGCCTTAATCCAAGCCGTACATGTGTCGGAAACTCATGGTGTCTAAAAATGATGTTTATCAACAGATTAGGCAAGTGGGAAAGGTGTGGGTGTGGATCAAACAGGTGTAATATGCTGACTGTTCGATCTGATCTGTTCTGCAGACACCCATACGCATCGTAGGGCAAAAGTGCATGCGCATCGTAGGGCAAAAGTTTGGCAGAATTACCATTTTAGTCCCTGTTATGCAATAAAGTCATTTTCGACACGTTTAAGGTCCGTTAACCCCATTTCAAAGCTCTAAAATGAAGTTAAAGTATAGGGAACTTAAAATGTGCTCAAAAATATCTCGGATGTCGGTTCGTTTAGCCGTACGAACGCGATGTTCGCTTAATTACGACGGAATGCGCATAAGCGCGAAAAACGATCCAAATGACGAAACGAATGGATTTTTCTTATGCCAAACACTAAAATAAAATATTTTAGTGCTTACATAAATTTTTGGATGTCCGGATGTATTCAGAACGTAAGTTATGCGCGAAAATGCAAACTTGTGCACTTTTTGTCGTTTTTAGTCCCTGAATGACACAAAAGTTTATTTTAGCATACCGAACACCTCAAAGCCTATTTCTAAGCTATGTAAAGGATATTTATGGTATGTTTAACTTATGGTCATGTTCCGGAATGTCTGTTACAGTTCAAATTTGCATACTTTCGCAGTTTGTCAACTTTAGTCCCTGTAAGCGATTTAACTTTGATTTCACCACACCAAAACTTATATCTAAGTTATGTAAAGGTTATTTAAGGTATGTTAAGCCTATTTCACTATTCCGGAGTGTTCGTTGCATTAAACTGGTTATATTTACGCATCAGTGCGCGTATAACCTTCCAGAAAGCGATTTAGAGCTTGAAATCGAACAAGAATCGATATGTGCAAACGATACACATATTTTTACAAATCCCAAGTATGAAATATAATATTTCATCGGTTTGGCATTTGATTGATGGTTGGAGTGACACAGGTGTCACAGTCTCCCCTACTTTAGGAAATTTCGTCCCGAAATTAATTCGTAGGAGTCTATCTGTGGCTTTGTGTGAAGTAACCATCAAAGATAAGCAAGGCATAATCCTGTTATTTCTCTTTAATGGACATTTTTCAGAATTGAAAAATGAACGGAGTTATTTTCAACAGGCATTATTCAGAAACAAAAATGAACAGAATAAGTCATTTTCCACAACATCTTCAGAAACAAAAAAATGAACAGAATGAGTCATTTTTTTCCACAACCTCTTCAGAAACAAAAATGAACAGAATGAGTCATTTTTCCACAACATCTTCAGAAACAAAAATGAACAGAATGAGTCATTTTTCACCATTTCTTCAGAAACAAAAATGAACAGAATGAGTCATTTTTCACCATTTCTTCAGAAACAAAAATGAAAAGAATGAGTCATTTTTCCACAACCTCTTCAGAAACAAAACTGAACAGAATGAGTCATTTTTCCACATCTTCAGAAACAAAAATGAACAGAATAAGTCATTTTTCACCATTTCTTCAGAAACAAAAATGAACAGAATGAGTCATTTTTCACCATTTCTTCAGAAACAAAAATGAACAGAATGAGTCATTTTTCACCATTTCTTCAGAAACAAAAATGAACAGAATGAGTCATTTTTCCACAACCTCTTCAGAAACAAAAAAATGAACAGAATAAGTCATTTTTCACCATTTCTTCAGAAACAAAAATGAACAGAATGAGTCATTTTTCACCATTTCTTCAGAAACAAAAATGAACAGAATGAGTCATTTTTCACCATGTCTTCAGAAACAAAAATGAACATGGTTAACTTCAGATACACGACAGAACTTGCTGTGGTTTCTGTGCACTGAATTTCATAATTATGTATGCATCCATAATTACGTAATTCCTTGCATAGTCCGCACAGTTTGTCTTGAAATGTTTTAGTGGAGGAAAATCAAACCTGTGATGAGTGTGACTAGACTACCATAGAGTCCTTTTAATTAGATCGACAATTGATCCTTTTATTTAGGCCACCAAGGAGTCCTTTCAGCTATCTCATCACATGATATTCCTAACCAGATTTTTGGATCAATCTGTTTAACTAGACCACTCAGGGGTCTAATTATGGAATAGTACAATATAATCCAAGGATCTTTACTATTGCGTAAAAGCCCATTGAGGATTTAATATAGTACCTTTGGATATCCTACTATGAATTTCCTTATACAAAGATATGGAAGATTCTGCGAGGATTTGGATAACAAAACTTGGATTACACCAAAATCATAAAAGGAAACACATAAGCACATAATCACATAGTTGTTTAACTTGTTATTAATTTGTTATCTTTGGACGCGGATACTTAAAGCACACCAGGAATCCAATCCGTGGATTTCATTTGGCACTTTAATCATTTCAAGAATCTATCTATGAAGATAGGATAATCTTAAAAGAAATTCGGCTTTGTCCCTATTGAATTGTGATGTACGTATTGAATCATACAAAGAATTCAATTAAGGACTCCGATGAATGATACCCATCCACAAGGATCTAATTATGAGGATAGAAAGATCCTACATGGTTTTTTGGAGTTTGTGTAACGAGAGGTGTTTCGATACCTTGCACTAGGCGTGCTTACGTCGATACACAATGTAGAAAGTTCATGAGGTTGAGGCGCCAGATATGCCAAGGCGACATATGAAGCAGAAATTGAAGGTTGAGCAGCAGCAGGATTTGTAACAGCTTTGCTTTGGATTGCAAAACGACACATGTTAACCAAATGTCTCCATCGTTCACCGTGGGTACATTTGAAACAGGGTATTTGATTCGGATGATGACAGTGGCATTGATTGCACCAAGGAGCAGTTCCCTTATACGGCTACATCCCTGAGGCGAGTCATGGTGATATCTAAATCAACTGTCTTCTGGTAGTACGACGCCTAATTGATGGACAATTGCAGCACCTGGTTCGAACATTGTTGTTGCGATGAAGAGGCACTTTGAAGATAACGAAAGGCATAGGAGGAAACAAGCGAAAGATAGTCAAAAGATAATGACAAGGCATGTAGATTGTGACCATTTGTTTGTTACCAAAGGCAAACAAATGAGACAGTGACTAATCAAAGTAAGCGGGTCAATATAATGTATCGCGAAGACATGCTCGCCTATAAGTGAACACTCATCCCAAGAATTCCCAGGTAAGCACAACTGGTCTCGCGTCTGATGAGATGTATACGAAGTGCTTGCCTAGACAGAAAACCCAGAATACAGGCATTCACCCTTCCAGTTTGCACGTGTTCACATTATTTAAAACCCAAAACTTTGACGAGATTTTGAAAACTCAAAGGGGTTCAAAACCTTACAATAGAGGGTTCAAAACCTAGTAATCAATCATCCTAGAACAGATGATTAGTTTTCAAAGTGGTTTTGAAATTTATGTTCTTGTTGTGGTCGTCGCCTAAGGATAGGTGACGGTATTGTTTTATGACTAAACCCAAGTAAACTCGCCTTAGGGTCCTAAGAAGGTTATAGACTAGGTCAAAGCATTACTAATAACCTAATTCCCTATAACCATTGGCTCTGATACCATCTTTTCTGTCACACCCCGACCACGTAGAACATACAAAACGTGGCGGAAACATCGGGGAGTGTTGTAACATAATTAATTGTTTCACATCCATGGCAATTGAAGTTTCGTTTTATTAATCAAAAGTGTTACAATGTCTTAACAAACAAATAAGTACAACATAATTAACTAGTCTTGTCTCGTTTTAAGTCACTAAGGCATAGGTCCGCCTAAGTATGTCTTGATAAGTCCTATGCTTCATCTCCTGAAAACACATGTGAAAAAAGGTACGTCAGCATAAAAATGCCTGTGAGATACATAGGTTTTGTGAAAATAGGATTCATGACTTATGTTTGAGAAAATGTTTAGTCATGAACCTTGTAATTTGCTTTGTCTTGTAAATCATTTGAAAAACGATAAGATCAGATGATATGTATAAATAAGAGAATGATGTATGGTTAAATGAATAACCATATAAAATGAGTTTGTATAAGATAAGTTATTTGTAAATCAATGTCTTGTGAAAAGTATGTTATTTGTATAAAATGTTCTATGTCTCAAACTGAAATGATTCAATTAACGCTACGATATGTAATACCATACAAACACTTATATATAGGAAGTACCAGCGGCGTATCCACCATGCTTGTATCATATTACACACGCATCGTTACTTAATCACTTAATCAAACCAAACCACCAAAATAATGTGTAACAATTGTAGAAATGTTTATGTATGGTCAAATACGGTTCACACGGTTCACAGATACAAACGGTTCACAGATACAAACGGTTCAGAGATACAAACGGTTCACAGATACAAACGGTTCACAGATACAAACGGTTCACAGATACAAACGGTTCACAGATACAAACGGTTCACAGATACAAACGGTTCATATAGTCAAATGATTACAACGGATCAAAATACAGTATAATGTGTTCACATGCTGGATGAGCATATGCAACAGGAATGTAATGTAAAACAATGTACTAAGTAATGCACACACTGGGCACACCTAGCATAAGATGTAATAAAATCATGTACTATAATGTACTATCGAACATAGCAGGTATATGATGTGAAAACAGGAAAGTAACAAGTAGGCACATGTGTTCCACCCCAAAACAGTTTGGAAAACAGTAAAAGAGGGGTCTATGTACTCACTTGAGATTGCTCAGTAGTCCTTGAGTAACAACCAAACAATGCTAGAGATTGCGGATATCAAACGGCACCTAATATAGGTAACTATGTAAATAACCGGACCTAAATCGGAAGATCAGGTAGCATGAGGGTTCGTAAACCAAACGAGTATAGAGACTCGTGTCATATGGTTTAACAAAGCCTACATACTAAATGAAACCTAACCTAATAGCTTACGACCCATTACGACCCGTTTAGGTAGCTTATGCTACTTTAACGCGTCGTTCGCGTGAAACGCGTTCGGACCGCCTAACTAGTCCTATGACAAGTGTTATATGCCTAAACATGTTACATTATCAGTTATGTGACAAAAGTTTAGGTTACATATGCTTAATTACCAATTATACATAAAAAGGGTATTCTGGTAATTTACCTAAGGCATATAAACTATCTATCATACAACTACTTAAACGATGTGACCATAAAGTATAACCTCGGAAGGTTATTCCCTATACTATGGTCACCTAATGTGTTTGGTCGGATCCTAATGATCGACCAAACTGGGTCGGGTTCGAGGTATAAGCGATTTATTAGATCGCTTACCCTACGACCCTAGACAACGTGGTAATCAGTAGGCATAGTCCCAAGGGACTATAACCAACGTGATTACACTCACGTTGCGAAGTTCAAACGAACTTCGCATTGACCATAACTGGTCAACGCAGAAAGTCAAACAAAGTTTGACTTTCAGACTCGAAAGACTCGAAAAGCAATAAAAGAACGAAAGAATACTTACCCAGGGTCCCCGAATGCTAATCCCGATTCAAGAATCTCAGGTATGAAACAAAGGTTTCAACTTAGAGCTCCTCAAATCAGAATTCTAGTGGTTTTTAAGCAATGGGGGGTGGGGTATTTATAGTATTCGGTCCACCGTTAAGATCGTTTGTTGAATATCGTGCCTTAATCCAAGCCGTACATGTGTCGGAAACTCATGGTGACTAAAAATGATGTTTATCAACAGATTAGGCATGTGGGAAAGGTGTGGGTGTGGATCAAACAGGTGTAATCTGCTGACTGTTCGATCTGATCTATTCTGCAGACACCCATACGCATCGTAGGGCAAAAGTGCATGCGCATCGTAGGGCAAAAGTTTGGCAGAATTACCATTTTAGTCCCTGTTATGCAATAAAGTCATTTTCGACACGTTTAAGGTCCGTTAACCCCATTTCAAAGCTCTAAAATGAAGTTAAAGTATAGGGAACTTAAAATGTGCTCAAAAATATCTCGGATGTCGGTTCGTTTAGCCGTACGAACGCGATGTTCGCTTAATTACGACGGAATGCGCATAAGCGCGAAAAACGATCCAAATGACGAAACGAATGGATTTTTCTTATGCCAAACACTAAAATAAAATATTTTAGTGCTTACATAAATTTTTGGATGTCCGGATGTATTCAGAACGTAAGTTATGCGCGAAAATGCAAACTTGTGCACTTTTTGTCGCTTTTAGTCCCTGAATGACACAAAAGTTTATTTTAGCATACCGAACACCTCAAAGCCTATTTCTAAGCTATGTAAAGGATATTTATGGTATGTTTAACTTATGGTCATGTTCCGGAATGTCTGTTACAGTTCAAATTGGCATACTTTCGCAGTTTGTCAACTTTAGTCCCTGTAAGCGATTTAACTTTGATTTCACCACACCAGCCTTCCAAAACTTATATCTAAGTTATGTAAAGGTTATTTAAGGTATGTTAAGCCTATTTCACTATTCCGGAGTGTTCGTTGCATTAAACTGGTTATATTTACGCATCAGTGCGCGTATAACCTTCCAGAAAGCGATTTAGAGCTTGAAATCCAACAAGAATCGATATGTGCAAACGATACACATATTTTTACAAATCCCAAGTATGAAATACAATATTTCATCGGTTTGGCATTTGATTGATGGTTGGAGTGACACAGGTGTCACACTCCAGGTGTGATTATGTGGTGGTTTCTGACTCTTTGGAGGGTCTTACTCCTGCAGTAACTGTGCGAGAACCGAAGCCTGAACCGAGGGATTCTGCTGATATCCCCCCTTCCAACCCAAATGAGCCTATCGATTTGGATTCTAGTCCCGAACATTTGGTACATAGGAAGGCTGGTAAAAGGAAGCAAACTGATGCTGATGCGGAGGATCAACCTCCTAAGAAAGTTCAGAGGAAGAAAATTACCAGAAAAGGGAATCTTGATGCCTTTGTTTCGGAATCTGTTCCTGGTAAGTGTCGTTTTTTCTTGTTTCCTTTACGCGGACCAAATCCTTACAGATTTTTATTTCCCAGAAGTTTCTGTTTCCCCTATTCCCACAGAACTGCAATCTGTGGCTAATGAAGAACTTCCCTTCACCCCTCCGCGCGCTTCTGTTGCTGACCAGTTAGAGCCTACAGAGGTTGCTGGTGATGGGGTGGAGAAGACTGTTGAGGCTGAGAAGCCTGTTGGTGTTGATACAGAGGCTGAAAAGGTTGTTGAGCCGAGTGTGATAGATGGTGCTGATAATCCACCAACCCCTGAAGCTGTTGCTCAAGATTTGGGGAAAGAACCAACTGTTAAAAATACTTCTACTCCTTCCCCTAAACCTTCTGACGCTATGCCGGAGCGTGTTGAGAAGGTGACAGTTGAAGGGTTAGACCCATTTGCTGGTGTTAGTAAACATTCCCCAATCCGTCCGGAAGAAACCTTGGGGGATTATTACTACCGGACTTACACGGAAAAAGATGCTTCTGATCCTCATGCCCCTGTTTGGAATGTGAAGAAAGGCGATACTTTCTCGGATTGGCGTGTGTGCCAAGATTGGTTGCAGGGGATACTTCCGCCTGGAGAGATCAAGTTTCAGGAAAGTCGTCCTTATGAACAAACCTATCAGTCTTATCTTGCAGAAACCGCCTCTCACGTCTCTACCACTCACCGCATAGTGCGTGAGTGGTATAATATGCATAAGGAGCAGGAATCTTTTATGGCATCTCAAAAGAAATTTGTCAAAGATGAAAAACGCCTGGCTCAGCTGAAAGCTAAACTGGAAGCTGATCGGGCCAAGTTTGAAGCTGAGCGCAAGACTGAGGAATGGTCTGTTGCTGGTTGGAAAAGAAAAGCGGAAGCTGAAGCTGCTCTCCTGTCTGAGGAACGCAAAAATTGGAGGAGAATTTGCGAGAAAGATAATGCTGAGAAGGCAAACCTTCGTAATATCATTAATAACCTCAAGGCTGAGGTTGAAAAATTGAAAAACCAGGATGCGGAGGTAGAAAAGTTGAAGAAGGAGAAGGCCGATGTAGAAGTTGCGCTAGCGGAAGCTCGTTCTCACAGGGAACGTAGCGAGCAACGGGAGGTACAAGTTTTCGCCACTCTTGCCCTTAGAGATACAGAGTTAGAGGAACTTACTGCTTTGGTTTCTGATCAGGAACAACTTAAGAAGGATCTGGAGCTTGCGCATTTCGAGAATGCTGAAACCTCCCGCCGTTTGACTGAGGTTGAAGAGAAGTTAGAAAATTCAGAAACGGCGCGGGTTACTGCGGAAAGTGAGCTTGAACCTTTAAAGAATGATATGGCCTGGTTGAAAGATCGCGGGATTGACTGTGTAAGTTTTGTCTCTTTTTGTTTGTGGGATCATTTATGCGCTTGCTTGATACTCTTTCTTTCTTGATTTCATAGGTTGCTGAATCTGTGTTAAACTCTGAAGAGCTGGATAAAACTGTTGATAATTTAATGGTTGCTGCGCGACGAGATGGGTATGCGCAAGGGTACGCTGAATGTTCCCAACATGTAAACAGCGCGTTAAAGGTTAACTGGGACGATAGTAGGTCTGCTACTTTTGGCGTAAATACTGGTGTCGCGCTTGGTGCCTTGAAGACAGAGTTTAACAACTTGCAACTTCCGGTTATGGATCTGATAAATGTTGCGCTGCAATCTGACGATCACGTGGCGCAATTAAGAGAAATCTTTCCGGATGAGAGCGAAGATTTAGTGTAGGTTGAAAAATGTATTAAACAATTTTCTTGTAATATTTGGGATGTGTATCCCTGTTTTTGTTGGTGCGCGGTCGCGCAAGTGACTTAAACACTGGCGTGTTTGAAAGCGTATCTGTACGCTGATAACGATACAATGTTTCTATGTGTTTGTTTACAATATTTTGCATGAGTACGATTACTTTTATTGAGTAAGGCGAATGAAGTTGGTATAAAACTTGTGCTTGAACTTATGGCCGTTTGTGATATGGTCACTGACCGTTCATGAAGCTTGTTTTTGAAACTACCATAATGTTTTTGCGCTTACTAAAAGAAATTGCATGCACTTTGTAAACACAGAAATAATAGAAACTTTGCAACTTTATTTACGGATAGAGCACAGAGGCTTTACAAAGTTTTTGCTAATAATTATGTGGAACTTAACTTAGTGTTTTCGCCTTGCTTGATGGATCATGTCTTCCTGCGGGAAACTTATAGAGCCGCCTTTTAGGTTTTTTCCCGTTTGCTTGGGCCCTCCTCACCCCGGGTTATCTGCTTAATCTCTTTGCGCACATTTTGGAGTAAATGCGTGAGTTCGCCGCTCTTGAGGGCTTTCTCTATTTCTGTGCGTAGAGAGATGCAGTTGTTAGTGGTGTGCCCGTTGTCTTTGTGGTATTCGCAGTATTGTGCCGGGTCTTGTCCACGTTTACTTTTCATTGGGATTGGAGGTTTGAATTGATAGTCTTCAGTACTCAAAACCTCCGCCGGGGTCTTTGTTAGGGGAGTCCACTGCCTCTCCCTATTCTCCTGTTTGTTCTCCCTCTGCGCGGAGAGTTTGTTGATTGTTGCGCGAGCATCTTCAGACGATCGACTTCCTGATCCAGACTCGCGCCATGACTTTTTAAACCTTCTTTCGCCGGTTGAGCTTAAGTCTGCGGGTCTATTGTGTGGTGGTGGTGGCCTGTTTGTAGTAAGGTTTTTATCAGTTTGCGCGTAAACCTTGGCCGCCGCCATTATCTTCTCCTAACTTTTTGGAAGACCCTCTGTTCCAGATAAGACTTTAACCATGTCATCGCATCTAACCGCGTACTTGAATTGCGCACGGATTAGTTGCTCATGAACTCCGCCAATCTCCAACACCTCCTTATTGTATCTGGTGATGAAATCCTCCAGATTCTCGTCATCACGGCGCCAGATGTTCATGACGTCAGATGTATCGCGAAGGGAACGCCGTTGTTGGCTGAAATGTGTTAAAAACTTTTCGCGCAAGTCTTTCCAATATTCAATTTGTCCTACTGGCAAGTTATCGAACCAGATTCGTGCTGGACCGGTCAGGGTCTGTACAAACAGATGACACCATAGCGGAAGAGTCCAACCCCCAACCAGACCTGCGCTGGTAAACACTCTCAAGTGATCGTCTGGGTCTGTCAGCCCATTAAACTTTCCCACGTTGGATGGTAATTTAGCTTTTTCAAGTGGAGCCAAAGCTATTTCCATGACGAACTTTGAATTTTCCGCTGCTTCCGCAGGGCGGTAAATCAAGTTATAGTTGTGTTCTGCCTCAGGGTTATAAACCGCTCGAGGTCTACACTTGTTATAGTTTGGCTGCAGTCGATTGAATACACTGGTGTTTGCACTTAAACGGTACGTTGGATCAGATTCATCGGTGTGGGTGTCCCGCTGGGAACCCAACCTATCATGAACCGACTGTCTTCGACGAGAGTATGGTTCACCATGGTGTTCTCTCTGGTAACTTCCTGACTGAGTGTACTCGCGTTGTGACATGGATCTGGCATGAAGTTCTGTATTCTCGTAAGTTGAATCTTTTCGTTGAGAAGCATTAGCACGAGATCCTGGTCTTCGAGACTGAGTTAGAGGAGCAGTTTGAGCACACAGCTGTGTGTATACTGCGTTTAGTGCTCCCTTAGACCGGACATACCAGGATATCGGAGTTTCTCCTGGTGGTAAAATTGATTGAGCAGGGTTTGCTGGTAACATTCCTGGAGTGACAGGATCGTTTGCTTGATTGGATTGAACCTCGTTATCGTCCGAGGCATCTTCTGGGATTCCTTCTACTTGGACGTTGTTTCCGACGTTCGGTCGAGGACCGACTTGTCGGTGAGATGATGAGTTTTCTGCCATACTGAAGTTGAAAACGAAAAGAACTGAATCGAAACGAGATAAAAACTAGAAAAACAGAGGAAACGGTGGGCGCCAATGAAGAAACACTAGATAAATGGTCGGAACCGAGATATCTAGGGGGTTTGAATCCGCATAAAAAGGTTAGTCTCTCCTCGATTGATTCAGGTCCAACAGGTCTCCTTCTCCGATTGTTTCTGCAAAAAAGAACACCGTTAGTCTCGCCAAGGGGAGAAGAGGGTTCTCTCCTTGACCCGACTCCGGTGTGAGAATAAGTATTGGTAATGAAGAAGAAGATGTATTTGAGAAGTGTGTGTAACTTGGATTCATACCTGGGTTTTCTCATATTTATAGCCGGGAGTCGTTTGGGCGGGAAAACCTGTTAGTGAAAAGTTAACGGAAGATGCTAACCCCGTAAGCGGTTACATTTCCTTCCGTTTAAGTTCTTTGATCCGACGTGAGAGCACACGGATCGTGGTTTAGATCGAAGGCTGGGGATTTTCCACGTGTAAAGTGATTAAGTGGAGATTACTCTCCAATTGCATGCCTTCGTTGTGAATTCAGGGGTGCCTGTGGTAATGACACGTGTCCAGCCGGTTATAACCGTCTAGGTGGTGCACGATTGTATTTCTTCTAGAAGATTATTGTTGTAATCTGGTGTGGTATTTTATCGTGTGGAGGTCACTGGATAAATAATATCCAAGTCTAATAATATCTAAGTCTGGATATTTAGGCGGACGTATTTATCTCAGGATTTTTATCCTTTGCTAATGGGAGAAGACGCAAGGATTTATGATTTCCATTGGGCGCGCGACTATAGACTGCTGATTACTTTCTTCCTTTTGTGAGACCAGTGCGCGGCCGCGGAAGGTTAAAAGGTTAAAAGGCAAGGTTGTGGTATGGTCTCAAATACTTATTATGAGGTTTTTGGGACCTTACCCCTTCACCAAGATTTCAGGATTATTTTTTTTAATTTAGGATTAACTATGAAACTAAAGAGATAAGTAAACCAATGTGTGACACGTGTCATTTATTGGAACCATCTAATTTTCTGTTTTTCCGCTTCTTTTTTATAGTTATCTTATATTAATTAAATACTACATCAATATTAAATCGTATCCTACTTTGAATTTGAAATAGAATCCTTCTATTTTTCTAACAAAGTATTATCTTCGAATTTAAAATTGTTAATTTAAGATAAGATGTTTTTAATTTTTCTTTAGGAAATAGAAAATAGATGACTCCAATAAATGACACGTGTCACATATTAGTTTATTTATATAGTATAAATTTGGTATATAAAATTACATTTATTTAACCCGTACAATACATGGGGTTTCTTAAAGTTTTTCTTTTATTTAATATGTCAAATTATATAATAAAATAAAATAAACAATTTCAAATAATGTCACGTGGCACCTTTTTCTTTAATCTTACAATTTTAATTTATATAGTATTTTATTTTAATATAATTTTTAATTACGAATGCGTGGTTTATATTCACAAATGTATTGTTTTCCATCAATTGGTTGTTCGATAAATGAATATGTTTTTTTTGTTAATTAGATAATCTCTTCTTATTATTGTTAATCTTGTGTTTGATAAAGGATTATCATTAGAATCTATTGTTAATATCATGTTTTCATAATCTGGTGCTAATATTTTTGTTATAATAATCTAAATATATTAATAGTAGATTATCTATTTATTTATTATGATTATGATAAGGTATTAACCATTTAAAGTTGATTACGTTTTTAAAGTGATTTTTCTACTTTGAAATTATAAACTTATCTTTACTATAAAATATATAATTTATAAACATTTGCTTTTATATGTTGTTAAACGGATTATTATTATTATTATTATTATTATTATTATTATCATTATTATTATTATTATTAATATTTTTTTTATAATAATCTAAATATATTAATAGTAGATTATCTATTTATTTATTATGATTATGATAAGGTATTAACCATTTAAAGTTGATTATAATTTTAAAGTGATTTTTCTACTTTGAAATTATAAACTTATCTTTACTATAAAATATATAATTTATAAACATTTGCTTTTATATGTTTTTAAACGGATTATTATTATCATTATTATTATTATTATTATTATTATTATTATTATTTTAAATTTAGGATTAAGTATGAAACTAAAGGGATTATATTTTGGGAGGGAAAATAGAATTCTAGATAGTCTCATTGATTGCCATGTGTCTCAAATTTGTTTACTTTATTATATGTATAGATAAAAAAGTTATATCTATAAGAACAATATTGTACATGTTGAATAAATGTAATTTTATATACCAAATAAAAAAGTTGTATCTTTAAAACCACGTGTATTACACGAGTTGAATTAATTTAATATTGTTTACTAAATAATAAAATAATACATCTTTAAAAAACCCCATTTATTACACGGGTTGAATAAATGTAATTTTTTATACCAAATAATAAAAAAATTTACATCTTTAAAAATATGCGTATTACACGGTTTGAATAAATGTAATTTTCTGTACCAAATAATAAAAAAAAACATATATATCCTTAAAAAACCTCGTGTATTGTACGAATTGAATAAAATCTAATTTTATACATCAAATAATAAAATTACGATTTTGACACCCGTGGTTATATCACTTTTACCCTTTTAGCCCAAAAAAGAGTTTTTTAACATCTAAGCCCCCAACGTCTTTTTTTCTAACCTTTTTGGCCCCTAACGTCTTTTTTTAACCCTTTTGGCCCCTAACATTTAATGGATGGGGTTAGTGTTAGGGGCCAAAAGGGTTAGAAAAGAAGACGTTGGGGGCTCAGATGTTAAAAAATTCTTTTTTGGGCTAAAATGGTAAAAGTGATATAACCACAGGGGCCAAAATCGTAATTTACTCTAAATAATATTATAAATGAGAAGAAAATTAAACTAAATAATAATTATCCATAAGATATTAAACTAAATAATATTTAATAGGAGGGTTATCTATAATTAATTAGAAATAATTAAATTAAAATAATAATTATATATAAGAGATGACCTAATATGATGACAAGTGTCCACAAAGTGGTTTCTTTTATTATATAGTATAGATAAGGTGTACTCTAACATCTAGAGTTAACAATAACATGACATGTTAACTAACATTGCAAACCACTCCCTCCTTGTGTTAAAGTGCATTAAATGAGTTATGTGTTAACATGTTAACCCAATGTTAAGAGATTAAATTAATTATTATTTTTTTAGACAAAAACCCAATGTTAAAATGCATTGAATGAGTTATGTGTTAACATGTTAAACCATTTTCTTAGAGTGAGACAAAGTGAAATGAGGAAAAAAAGTTGATGTGTCACTTAGGTGGAGTTAAGTTAGGTTAAAGTATACCTAAATGCCTTATATGATTGATGATGATGATACAACTTTAATTGTTTATGAGAATATGTTTTGTTTTTCTTTTATAATTGATATATTTGAGTAAAATGTCCGGATAGTTCATGTGGTTTGTCAAAATTTCACCTTTAGTCCCCAACTTTATAAAATTACACTCATGATGCTCCATGTGGTTTGCTCGGTTGTTACTCGAATAGTCCCTGAAGTGGATGGGGGTTAGTTTTCCTAGTTAAGTCTATACGAAATTACTAAACTACCCTTACTTATTAATCAAAACATTAAAAAATAGAAAAAAAGTGGGACCTACCTTCCACTTCTTCTTCATCATAAACCACCACACCTAACCTCCTAAAACCACCACCTCCTTAAAGTGGAGGGTATGATTCATGCACTTTAGGGTGTTTGAGTCATTGTCCAGCGAATAATATTATGTCATGTCAAGTCCCCATTTTGCACTCAATCACTGGCAATGATTCAAACACTATCAGGGTGTTTGAGTTATATATTTTTTTATTTCTTGAAATTATAAATTATGCATAAATAAATAAAACATATATTAAACTAAATAAAAGTACTTTTAATTAAAAAAAAACACATTACATACTTAAAACTAGAAAAATAAACCATAAAATAATAAACCTAAAATTTAGAAGTTGCATGGCCAATTATATTTTCTTGCGATATCTCGTTTCTGCGCTAGAATAAACGGCAACATCTCGGGTGAAGCATGATTGTGTGGTCAGATGTCTGCAGAAATGGACAACCCTGTGGAAGCTTCTATGCCCACCACGGGGGCGTGCCCAGCTCAGCACGGGGCCTGATCAACGCTAAGATTTGCAGAATCTTGCAAATCTTGATAGTACAGATACGCTTCTGCACACGGGGCCGTGCCCAGCGAACACGGGGCCGTGTGGAGCCTAATTCAGACAATTGCAATTAATGAAGGAAGAGAAAGGAGATGGCCACGGGGGCGTGTCCAGCGGACACGGGGCCGTGGTCGGGCTTCTGTTCAGGCTATAAATAGGGTTGCTTGGTTCTCTTCAAAGGCATCCATTAGCAAACCACCTCTCTCCCACTTTGCCACCACTCCACCACCACTACAACACCGACATCCACCACCATCATCCATTATCCACCTTAGAGTGTGTGTAGTAGTCTCGGGATCCAAGATTGACCGTAAGAGTTCTTGTCAATCAAAGGCCATGTATGGCTAAGTCTCTTACATCACTTAGTGAAGACAAGCATTTAATGTATTACTTTTGATTTTTAATCTTTTCGCACTTTTTATTTGGTTTTGTATTAACGACTTTAATAACTAGTTGCTTATGTTGAAGGTGAAACTTCTTTATCATTTGTCCGTGGTGTCTTGGCATTACTTTACTGTCTATATAAAGTAAAAGATTTTCACCATTCACATCTCTACGGTCTATATAGAGATATGTTGGCTACCTGGTCAGGGGTTAAGGAAATGGTTTAGTAAGGTTCTTGCCTTGTTCAGTGTATAGATCCTGCAAGGACCTGGGTCAAGCCTACTAGGACCTCCTTCAATACCCAATGGTATTGGATGGCGGGGGTGCGAATGGCTTGATCCCCTCATATGTAAACTACTATTGATATATTAAACCGGCTATTTGGGATTGTATCCCTGCTGACTCAAATCATTTAGCCGAGGGTAACATCACCTTCAAAAGTGGGGCCTACCACTTTTCGCATTAATAACTTAATTAATTATCTTCCAATATTCCGACCCTTTGGGATTGTATCATTGCTGACTTAAACCACTGGGTTGAGGCTAACATCACCTTCAATAGAGGGGCCTACTACTATAACTAAGATAATATCTTAAATAGTGCAAGAGTGCGGAAATCATCAAAGGATACATTAAAGGCGAGTCGGATCCAAGTGATTCATCTTGTCTATCTGTTTTTATTTTATTTTTATTTCAGCATTTTTAGTTTTTATTTTTCATGTTTAAACACTTTTCTTCAAAATTTTAGTTTGATTAGACGTTGAGGATAAACCGGTACTAAAAGCTCTTGTGTCCTTGGACGACCTCGGTATCTTACCAACGCTATACTACGCTCACGATGGGTGCACTTGCCCATGTGTGTGTTTAGTGTTAGTAGAATATCGTGTTTTATAAATTTAAAACTTGACTAATGCGTAAAAAGGGCTTAAAATATCAATATAATCATAATACACCTCGTACACACCAGTTGTCAGCCGGTTTACTCGACGAAATATGAGCGGACGACCCGGAGTTATGTAGAATAAAGTTTCGGGTCAGCGTGTGAGAAGAGGAGGTGTTAGAACGACCGGTTGGACATCTTAATTTGTTTAGAATCAAACTTGAGTTTTTCTCGATAGGATGCGAATTTTTTTGTTCATCAGCTACTTGCTTGTCACCTCGGTTTGCCATACTTGAGAAATGTGGGTGTGGTTTTTGTGGAGTTGTCATATTTGATGGTGGGGGTATTTATAATGGGTGGAAGTTGAATTAGTTATCAATTTACTATTTCCTTTAAACAGTTTTTGCGTTTTTACCACAACTATTTTTTAATATTATAAGTCATTTATCAATAAAATAATAGTAAAACATATTACTATCATTAACTACAACAAAATAACACGATATATTCACGTAAAAATATATTACATTCTTTCAAAGTTAACTACTTGTCATTCCGTGGAAACAGGTTCAGGTTCAAGTCATCGCCCCAGTCTAAGGGGTTTGGTTTAGGATTTTCATACCGGCTCCGGTGATCTTCATGACTCTGGTGATGAGCAAAGTACTGATAGTTCGTTTGGCTGTCCGGCATAAAGGACATGACATGTGACGCGAGGCTAGTTTAGCCCGACTGACTTCTGTGGGGGTCCACAAGCTAATTGTTGTTATCCAAAGGATTTTCGATGAAATCCAATAAGTCGTTTATGTTATATACTGTCCGTCGTTGCATGCTGTAGCCAAAAGTGACTGCCAACTATCATTTTCATTGTTTGCAGCTAGATTGACGCCATCAAATGTATTACCAATGTTTTGTGCACCACCAAAGTTTCCACCATAATTTTGATTTTCATTAATACCAGATCCGGATCCCCCCTGTTTCGTAATTCCTGCCCCAATATGATGTCCCCGTCTCTTGAATGTTTCTACCACCACGTCCACGACGCCGTGGCCTGCCTAACCTCTGTGTGCGAGGGTATGAAACAAGGTCCAGCGGCTCTTGTGTCAGATGAGTCGGATACTGTGTGTAACATTTGACATATCAAGTGCCCGATACGCCGCACCCTGAATGAAGTCCAGATCTTGAGATCGTTGTATTACACCCATCGTCTCCGACTGAAAAAAAAATAATAGTAAATTTTTATTTAACAATAACTTGAATAATAATAAAGGTAACCTTGCATAATTTTAAAGTTAAATATACCATCATTTGGACTCTTGCTCCTTCATCTTGGAAGCCACTCATAGGGACAGGTGGTAACCGTGGGTTCGTCAAATATAACATCGTATGCTGCATGTACCACGCCATATAATCATTAGCAACAGAATAAGATATGATGAATTCTTCATCTACCAAGTTTTCATGACGTAGGTCCCAACCATGAACATACGGATCGTGACGAGATCTCTAGTTCCACCCGGTTTTCCCGATCCGGTTTAAGGAATGAAGCCTGGCATGCTCAGTAATATTTATGGTAATTGGCGGAGGTATATACTGAACCATGCCAAACTATCTCATGACGCGCTGCAGATAGTGATGCTCTACAACCTCGAAGTATAACAGAGGGCAAGCACTCCTCCAAATTCCCATACCGCTCCTACATATCTCGGGGAGTCTATCCACAACTTTGTCGTACGGTCTCCAATTAAACTACGGTCTCCAATTAAACTGAAACCAAAAAATTTCAAACTTTAGCAAGGTGGTCAAAATAACTTTTATATGTCTATAACTAACTAGCATACCATTGCCTCGTTCAAAAATTGCAGTTGAGATCTATATGATCTGAGGCAATGTGTCGGAACGTCTACACAACTTAGGCTCCCCTTCCATCTATAAAGGTAAATAATAACTTAACATGTGGTTTGCACAAAATAACATACTTAGGTACTAATAGTTTAAAATCACATTCTAGGGTATTAACTTTTCATTTTATAACATTTGGGGGTATTAACGTTATTTGTAGGCTTAAAATCACATTCTATTAGTACCTAAGTATGTTATTTTGTGCAAACCACAAGGACTACCTATGTTAATACCCTAGAAGTTAATACCTCCAAACGTTACAAAGTATGTTATTTTGTGCAAACCACAGGGACTAACTATGTAATTAACTCAAAAAAATAATTTTAAAATTTTAAACTTTAGTATACCGGGCAGCAACGGCGCATTGTAGTGGAACAGAGCAATCTCAGGTGCAAAACTACGAAACCTCTCCCACGCCCACACTTGTAAAATCGACATTGGGCCGGTAACGCTTCTAGCATCAGGTGCTGCAGCGTTACAAAGGTTTCTGTAAACGCTGCATAATGCAGCACTGCCCCAACTAACACCCGAACATGCAGTCAAATCTTCTAGAAAGTCCAAAAAATGTAGAGATATCAAGTTGTTCGCATTATCAGGTAACACTGTGCACCCTATCAAATAAAAAATTATTAAGCGTGCACGAATAATGCACTCTTCATCCGATGCGTCGTTTTCTGAAAACTTCGACTTTATTTCTTCTAAAATACGCACCGAACTAACCCTTTTGCCCCTCACATGATTTTCTGCCGGGGTAAACCCCAACAGATTTTCACACAACGAGGCTGCACCAGCGAATGTTATCGCACTGTTAGCCCCACATACAGGCACCCCCTCTATTGGTAGCCCCCACAGCACGTTAACATCCTGTAAGTTACAGTCCTTTCACCAAAAGGGAGGTGAAACGTGTGAGTTTCTGGCCTCCACCGCTCAACCAACGCGTTTATTATCGCGTGGTCTATATACTGGTACCCACTGTCCAGGATCCTACCGAATCCTGCTGCACGTATTAATACTTCTACACGTGGTCCAACATGATGTTGTTTCAGATGCTTCCAAAACGAATGATCTGATCGTTTAATATTTATTAGTAGACGGTAATTTTCGGGATGCTTGAAAACCTCGAATGCACGGTAATCCTTGTGCAAAAACAACAATGCGTCACTAAGAGGAGCAGGATTAGATTCGAAACTCATGTTAAACAGATCGAAGTTGTCACAAAAATGTATTTGCTAAGTATTGTTTCTTGGTGGGTTTCTTAGAATTTTGAAGTGAAGTGCGTGTGGGTATATATTCTTCTTCATACGATCTTTTCTCTGCAAGTATGTACAATTGTAGGATATGACTACTCGTTGAATTAATCATGCTTACACCTATATTCTGCTCACCTTTGGCTTCATTTGTAGGCTACTGTACAATAATTTGAATCCTAACCCTCTAAACAGTATGTATTTCTTACACAAGCATATTTAATATTAGACTGAATTTGAATTCTGCTGGTGTAGTCATATCACCTATTTCTTTTCTTTGCATGCATTGTAAGAAGGCAGGGGTTTTAATGCATGCTTGCATGTGAAAAGAGGAAGAACTCATAGGTTCACATGATTCTGCTGCATATTGCAGTGTTTTAATGCTGCCACAAATTCAAAATAAAGTCACATGTGAACAGCCCACTTTTCTGCATTCAAACAGCAAATTTACTAATATTCTGGATCAAATAGCGATCTTAAATCACTTTTTATGTATCAAACAGTGACCTATCTTTACATTTACTCATGAAACATCGATCTAATTAATATTCCGGATCAAACAACGATCTTAAATCACTTTTTATCAATCAAACAACGACCTATCTTTACATATACAATGAAACAGCGATCTTCTTTCACTTTTCCAGATGAAACAGGGACCTTATCTTACATTTTAAACTGAAACAACTATCTTAATTACTTATAGATACCAAACAGCGACCTTATGTTAGTTTTTAACATGAAACAGCGACCTTTGTTTATGTTTGTCAACCCAAACAGCGACCTTATAATTTCTACAGCTTTCACGGAATTCTGTCAGAAGATGTGAAGAAGGACGCTGTTTCATAGAGCGGCTTACCTATATTTGAAAACAATTTTGTTGACCACCTATAAGCACTCTTTTGCATGTCAAAACACCTATTTATGCTGTCAAAAACATGTATCAAGAACAATTGTACCCAAACCAACAATTTTTATTACCCTGGAAGTTTGAAGATTACAGCAAATACTGAGAAAGAATAGAACAAAAAAGAAATCACTCACAAACTCTCAACTCTCAGACACTAGGATTATCAACACGACAATCCTTACAGAACACCAAATCTCACACGGAAATCTCAGATTCAACATAAATCTAAGATATGAAACCCTAGGTATTTTAGAGAGAGAAAACAGAGAGTTGAATGATAACTGAGAAAGAAAATAATGACCGGAAAATAACCAAATGAAACCCTAAGTCTTCGCTTATATACTGCAACCAAAAAACACTGATGTCCAAAGCTGTAATAACTGACCAAAGCCCAGCAATCTCTTTTATCAAGCCCAGCTGCCCTTTGTCTTTTACTTGTCAAGCCCATCAGCGAGTTCAGCCCATCAGCGACCAATGTTTGTTATGAACATGAAACAAAAAAATATATAAGCTACAAACAATATTAAACTGGGAATAATAAGAGTTATATACATATTTTAACATATGCAAAAAAATTCGTATAGTAGACGATATGGAGTAAATCCAGATTTTATAAACAACCTCTGCCATTAAAACTTGAAGCCCTAACAGAATTGAAAGGTATAGTAGACGATATGGAGTAAATCCGGATTTTATATACTTTCAAGAGTAATTTACATTTTGTTCATGTGGTTCTAAAATCAAAATTTTGTTTTTATCATAAAACTATTTATATGTTTGGTCCCTCATTATAGTGGTTGCTTACACCCAACATCATTATATGATCATATATGCTAATAGCATATGGATTAATGAAATCACATAAACAAACATATTATTATGTTAAATAAGTTTTGTAATAACAATTATAATGATTTTAACCGTTCATTTATCTCAATGATTCTTTTTCATTTACCTATGTTTTCTTTCTGGGCATAAGATGATTTGTTATTGTGGCGGCTTTGATGGTGTGTGGGTAGGACCTCCGCACAAGGTCCGTGATTTCGAGGGGTACACGATTTTTAAAAAAATCCGATATATATATGTTATTTTTTAGATAGTAAACACATACAAATTTCAATATAGGCCCATTTACAAATATTTTTTTATTGTTTAGCATTTAGCTCACTTGGCATTAGTTTTATTGAGCCCAATACTAATTTGATCTTTTTATAATAATAATAATAAAACATTACAGAATGACACATTTTTTCAAGCTCGAACAGGGTACGTGAATTCTCAGAGACGCCTCTAATGATTTGCAAGCTTTTCTGGGTATGTGTTTTATTTTATTCTGTCTTGATGTATATCCCAACTTTTTAAATTTTCTTTAAGCCACTAAGTAGGTTGTATCAAAGCCCAGGCTCTTTCTTGTGGAAAACTTAAATAATAAAAAATTAAAACGTGAGTTAATGGGTAGACGTCGGGTTAGGATTCCATCCGTGTCATCTTCCGCATACTATGAAACTTTCCTCTTCTCACATGTATATCTTCTTTTCAGATGCCTCCTCGAAGGAATGTGAATAACAACGACGTCCCTATTGAAACTCTGATTGCTAATGCTGTCAATACAGCTATTGCGGGTTTAGTTCCTAACCTTCTACAACAGTTGCAGTAGAACAACAACAATGTACAACCACCCGGGGGAAACAACAACGGTAACAATAACGCTCCTGTTACTATCCTTAATTGGCTTGATCGCTTCAGAAAGGAAAAGCCAAAATCGTTTAGTATCGCTGCTACACCAGTTGAGGCGGAAAACTGGATTGCTCATATCGAGAAGTTGTTTGAAGTGATGGGTGTGGGTGATGTGTTCAAAGTTAGGCTTGCTAGTTATAAACTGGAGGACGATGATCATAGGTGGTGGAAGACTTTGAAAGAAGCTTGTGGAGGAGATCAGTATGCAGCAACACTTCCTTGGGCTGAATTTCGCACTTTGTTTTATCAGCAGTACTTCACTGACGCTGATAGAAGTGAGTATCTGAGAGAGTATGCTTCTATCAAGTAGGGGGATGACGAGCCTATTATGGAGTCCAAAGCTCGTTTTAGTCATTTGGTTAATTTTCTGGGCCCGACAGCAGGTACACCACAACAGCAGACTGATAATTTTAGATGGGCTATATGCGATCGAGATAGGAAGTTCATCCTGAACCTTCGTTTCACTGACATTACTGAGGTAGTTGATGCTGTCAAGAATTTGGATAATGAGAAGAAGTAACGAGAGTAGAAATCGGACTGTGACACCTGTGTCTCTACAACCATCATACGAATACAAAACCAATGAAATCGTGTGTTTCATACTTGGGATTTGTATAAATATGTGTATCATTTGCACATATCAATTCTTGTTCGATTTCGAGTTTTAAATCGCTTTCTGGAAGGTTATACGCGAACTGGTGTGTAAATGTAATCAGTTTAACGCGACAAACACTCCGGAATAGTGACCTAGGCTTAACATACCTTAAATAACCTTTACATAACTTAGAAATAAGTTTTGGAGGGTTTGGTGTGTCAAAAACAAGTTTATTCGATCGCAGGGACTATTTGCGTCAAACTACGAAACTATGCCGATTCGTATAGTAACGAACATTCCGGAACTTGATCATAAGCTAAACATATCCGGACATCCAAAAATTATTGTAATCATTAAAATATTTTATTTTAGTGACTGGAATGCAAAAATACCACTCGTCGCGTAATTTGGATCGTTTTCGCGTCCGTTTGAGTTTTCGTCGTAATTAACCGAATAAGCAACCGTACAACCAAACGAACCAACATCCGAGATGTTTTCAAGCATATTTTAAATTCCATATGCTTTAACTTCATTGTAGAGCCTTGAAATGGGGTTAACGGGGCTTAAATGCATCGAAAACTGAGTTTTGGGCTTGCATGGACCAAAAGTGTCATTCTGTCAAACTATTGTCACGGGGAGGGAAGACTTGAGAGTCTGGCTTCGTGGGGCGCGACTGATGCCCAGTACAAAAACATTGAATCTGGTCATTTGAGCTGGTTTTGATGGTTTTGATCCCTGATTTGGAATACCATTTGATAGTTTTTGATGTTCCCCTGTATTATAAACCATGGGCAACACTTGTATGGTCCAGATCAAAGCCCAAATTACGAGAAACGATCCTAACGGTTCTTGAAAATCTATAAATACCCACTTGATCTTCACTCATTTCTCACACATTTGCTCTAATCTGCTCTAAGTTGAAGCCTTAGCTTCATACCTGAGTATTTTAGATCAAATTCTTCATTGATTGGACCTTTTGTAAGCTTCTTTCATACTTTTATTGCTTTTCAAGCGTGAAAGTCAAACAGTGTTTGACTTTCTGCTTTGACCACGATTTGGTTAACACAAAGTTCGTTCGAACTTTGCAACGTGAGCGTAATCACGATGGTTATAGTTCCATGTGACTATACCTACTGATTACCACGTCCATTAGTCGAAGTGACGAGTCAAAGTTTCGGTCAAAATGCGTATTAACGCGCATTTTGCAACGAAGCTATTTTCGGGTATCAAAACACTTTGTTTTGATATCAAAACTGTTTTCTAACTTAGTTAAGCTTGTTTTAACATGTTTAACTCGTCACTTTTAGTCTAGTGCTTGTTTAGGGTCGTAAGATAAGCGGTCTAAACAACCGCTTAGACTTTCGAACCCGACCCGTTTGTTCGATCATTAGGATCCGACCAAACATATGTTGTGACCATAGTTGTATAGGGAATAACCTTCCGAGGTTATACCTTATGGTCACTTAGGTTAATTAGTTGTATGATAGGTAGTTTATATGCCTTAGGTAAATGACCAAAATGCCCTTTTTGCGCATAAATTCATTTTAAGCTTATGTAACCAAAATTTTGACATCTAAACTGATTAGGCAACATTATTAGACATGTTAAGGCATATAATACTTGTCATAAGACTAGTTAGGCGGTCCGAACGTGTTTTACGCAAACGACCCGTTATAGTAGCGTAAGCTACCTAAAGGAGTCATAACGGGTCATAAGCACTTAGGATAGGTTCCGCTTTAGTATGTAGGCTTTGTTATACCATATTATATGAGTTGCAATACTCATTTGGTTTACAAAACCTCATCCTACCCGATCTCCCGATTCAGGTGCCGATTACTTAACATAGTGATTCCATACTAGGTACCACTTGATTCCTTGATTTCTCGAGCTTTGTTAGGACACTTAATCAAGGATACTTGCCATCTCAAGTGAGTACATAGTCCGCTCTTTTACGTTTTCAAATGTTTTGGGGTGATACATATGTGCCGATACACTATTTTCATGATTTCGACTATATGATTACACGTGCATGGTACTATATTTTGACGAATTGAACTATTATCCATGGCTTAAACAATTAATTTCCAAAGTTTGTTAGAACTATATGTTCATTTATACTGATACTTATACATTCATTAGCAATGATCAAGCCGATTGATAGTACGATATAGCGCTATAAGACTAGACACCCCATTCCTGTTGTATGGAATGTCAGAAACCAAATTTTAACCAAATAGAATTTGCCTTTGTGGTATTTCTATAGTCTCTAAAGTGTAGTTTTATGCACAAAGGTTTGAATGTATTACAAAATCGCGATATATGGTATATTTCGATATACTACCAACGTAATACTGTTTGCTAAAGCATAATTTGATGTGTTATTCTTTACTAAAATATAGTTTGATATGTTACCAAACCACGATTTAGGTATGTTCCGACATACTACCAACGTGATAATATTTACTAAAGTATAGTTGATATACTACCGACTTTGTTATTCCATAAACAAAAGTATATTTTAATATACTACCAAAGCATAGTTGATGTGCTATTTTCAAATCCAAAGCATAAGTCGATATGTTATTTACAAAACCAAAGTATAATGTATTATACTACCAATGTTCTTCATTCTTAAACCAAAGTATACTTGTGATATACTACCAAATCTATTATTTCCGAAACTAAAGTATATTCTAATGTACTATCTATTTAACTATTTCATAACTAAAGTATATTTAGATATACTACTCATCCGCTTATCTCAAAATCAAAGTATATTTTTGTATATACTATAAACATTTTACCAAAACGACGCATTTTAGAAACAAAACTTTTACAAGGATTCATGGCGATTTTTGAAAACTTAAAACCTTTTCTTACATTATCTAAAGCCATGAATCCAATTCACAAATCCTATGTTACTCACAGGCATTTATATGCAGACGTACCTATTTTCACATATGTTTCAGGTGCTTCTAATTGATGATTGTTGATGCATGCTACACATAGGATGGACTTGTGCCTTAGCGACTCAAAAACTTGAGAGACAATTATTTGTATTTATCTGATTTGTACTAAAACAATGAGTTCAATTATTCAATAAAACAAAACTTTTAATCCATGGTTGTGAAACAATGATTCTGTTACGACACTCCCCGACGTTTCCGCCGCGATTTGTTGTTTTACGCGGTCGGGGTGTGACAGAAAAGTTGGTATCAGAGCCAATGGTTATAGGGAATTAGGTTATTAATAATGCTTTGACCTAGACTATAACCTTCCTAGGACCCTAACACAAGTTATCTTGTGTTTAGTCTTAAAACAATACTGTCGCCTATCTTTAGGTGGCAACCAAAACAAGAACACAAATTACGAATCCGTTTTTGAAAACCAATCATCTCTTCTTAGAAGATTTATTATAAGGTTTTGAACCTTCAAATTTTCAAAATCTCGTCAAAGTTTGGGTCTTTATAATGTGAACACGTGCAATCTGGAAGGGTGGATGCATGTATCCCGAGTTTTCTGTCTAAGGCTAGAGTGTGCGCACAAATCCACATAATTGGACCAGTCACTCTTACCTGGGAACTCTTGGGATGAGTGTCCACTTATAGGCTAAAACATGTCTTCGTGATACATTATGACCCATTTACTTTGATATGTCACTGTGTGTTGTTTGTTTGCGCAAGGTAACAAACGGATGATCACCTTCTTTATGTTTTGTCGATGTTTTCAATACCCCTTTTGTTTATCCAATTGTCAACCTCACTCGTTTCTCATGTTTCCTTGTTCTTTTTAGAATATGCCTCCTCGACGAGATGCACAACCACAACCTAACGCCGAACTCGCAACTATTATCACTCAGCAAATCGCTGCTGTGATTCCAACCATAATAACTCAGGTTAATCAAGCGAACAACAACAATAACAACAATGCTCCGTGCAACTATAAGCAGTTCAATTCAGCTAAGCCACTCACATTTACTAGGTCTGAAGGGGCTACTGGACTCCTGCAATGGTTTGAGAGTCTCGAAAGCACGTTTCGTCATGTGCAATGTCCAAACGAGCGAAAGGTTGAATTTGCATCAAGCGTATTCCAGAAAAGAGCACTTACATAGTGGAACGGTATAATGAGGGATAGGGGTGCCGATGTGGCAATGGCACAAACTTGGGAAGAGCTTCGAGCTCTAATGATGAAGGAATTCTGTCCTCATCATGAACTTAGGGCATTGGAAAGGGAATTAGACGATCTTAAGCAAGACAGCGGTGAACATCGAACCTACACTGATCGTTATGAAGAGCTGAGCCTGTTATGTCCTACCATGGTTACGCCTTTGGATAAGGCGATTGAAAAATACATCGATGTCCTCCCTGATCCAATTCAGGACATTGTTACCAGTAGTAACCCTACCACCATTAGGCAAGCTATTGAATTATCCGCTACCCTAACAAAATCACAGATCAGGAAGGGTAAACTTTTTCGAAAAGGCGACCAGAAACCATCCGACAAGACTACACCAGAAGAACAAAGGATAATCAGACCGAGTCCTCCAAGAAGCCGAAGAAGCGTAAAGGTTCGCAAAATTTCGCAATAGCTGCACAGAACAATCAGGTTGCACCTAACCAGCCAGCACAACCTCGTGCTAGGAAAAACTATGTTGGTACTGCACCTTTGTGCAACAAATGCAACCGTCATCATCTGGAACAAACACAGTGTCACAAATGTACCCACTGTGGGCGATTGGGACATTTGGTCAATACCTGCCGTTATGCAATCCAAAACCAAGCTGCTGCAAATCCTGCTACTGTTCAAGCACCATTTCCACCTGGATCATGCTATAACTGTGGTGATCTTACACACTACCGAAACAATTGTCCAAGACTTGTTAACGCAAATCCAGCGCGTGGACGAGTGTTTAACATAAACGAGGCGAACGCAAACGACAATGCAGCAGTGAACAATTAGACTTTTGTATTCTCCTTGTTGTTACTTTTTACGCTTAAAACAATTCAGTTGTTATATAAATAAATTTGTTGTTTCACTTTTATTTACAAAACTGATACGATTATGTGTATGTCTGACATACCCCTACGATGCCGACGCCAAGGAACTGTGTTCCTTACAAAACAAACTACTCATGTGGTTCTTTCATTTTTATGATCACTCGTGACCCCCCTCGAAAATCCTAAGTACTCGTTTCTTTTAAGAAACAAAGTACAAGGTAAAAGTTACAAAATTTTTAAACAGATACTTGAAATACCATTTCAAATCCCTGATTTGATGTCTAAAGGTACTTTCATGAGTCCTTAACTGGATTCCTTGGGTGTTCTAATACGAATGTTACGATACGACAAAGACATAACCAGATCCTTATAAGGTCTTCCTATCTTTATAGTTAGATTCTTGCGGATATTTAAAGTACCAATTAAAGTCCGTGATTGGATTTCTGGTGTACTTTAAATGCATTTGATTCAAGTTAATAAACGAGCTAATAACTAAATTAACGAATACACGATTATGTGATTATGTGTTTATGTGTAATTCTAAAGCTCACTATCTAAGTCCTGATAGAATCTTTCGTATTTTCATATGTTAGATTCTCTGAAGGATACTCAAAGTACTATCTTAAATTCCGTAAGGGGCTTTTCTATGTAAATAGAAAGAACCTTGGATTCCAAAGTGCTATTTCAAAACAATTATTTGATTCAAAGTTAAAAAGATCCTTTAGTGATCTATTTAAAGAGATCATACGATGGTCTAGTTAAGGAGATCATGAGTTGATCTAGTTAAAAAGATCGTTCGTTGATCTATTTAAAAAGATCCCTTGGTGGTCTAGTCAAGTCATTACATGTTTGTTCGATTGATTTTTCCCCTACGCATTATGAAATGAACTGTGCGGACTGTGCAAGGAATTACGTAACTATGGATGCATACATAATTATGGAATTCAGTGCACAGAAACCACAGCAAGTTTTGACATGTATTAAGACCTATAGTGATAAGAATAACGAAACGGGAACAATATAAAAAGGGCATGGTGGATACGCCGCTGGTACTTCCTATATATAAGTGTTCCTTATTACATTGCGAACGTAGCGTTATTTAAGTTACTAGAAGTCCTGGACCTTGACCAATGTTATTTTATCTTACACACTCCAAACTCCGATTTCAAGCACACACAAGTTTCCTATAATAGTCTTCATAGGAAACATTCTCCTATCCGTTCTTCGAAACTCCATGTTTTTGTTACAACAACGACAACATTTTGACAATTAACAAATTCGCTAAGAATCCAAACGTGATCTAGAGTTTTACTTAGGAAACGGAGGATTCATTCGAAAGCGAAACAATCACATTTGTTTTCACAAGTTTCCCCTAAAATTTAAATTTCGGGACGAAATTTCCTAAAGTAGGGGAGACTGTGATACCTGTGTCTCTACGACCATCATACAAATACAAAACCAATGAAATCTTGTGTTTCATACTTGGTATTTGTATAAATATGTGTATCATTTGCACATATCAATTCTTGTTCGATTTCGAGTTTTAAATCGCTTTCTGGAAGGTTATACGCGAACTGATGCGTAAATGTAATCAGTTTAACACGACAAACACTCTGGAATAGTGACATAGGCTTAACATACCTTAAATAACCTTTACATAACTTAGAAATAAGTTTTGGAGGGTTTGGTGTGTCGAAAACAAGTTTATTCGATCGCAGGGACTATTTGCGTCAAACTGCGAAACTATGCCGATTCGTATAGTAACGAACATTCCATAACATGATCATAAGCTAAACATACCCTAAATATCCTTTACATAGCTTAGAAATAGGCTTTGAGGGGTTCGGTATACGAAAATATGCTTATTTGATCAACAGGGACTAAAAGCGTCAAAAAGTGCATAAGTTTGCATTTACGCGCATATCTTACGTTCTGAACATATCCGGACATCCAAAAATTATTGTAATCATTAAAATATTTTATTTTAGTGATTGGAATGCAAAAATACCACTCGTCGCGTAATTTGGATCATTTTCGCGTCTGTTTGAGTTTTCGTCGTAATTAACTGAATAACGCAACCGTACGACCAAACGAACCGACATCCTAGATGTTTTCAAGCATATTTTAAGTTTCCTATGCTTTAACTTCATTGTAGAGCCTTGAAATCGGGTTAACGGGGCTTAAATGCATCGAAAACTGAGTTTTGGGCTTGTAGGGACCAAAAGTGTCATTCTGTCAAACTATTGTCACGGGGCGCGAAGACTTGAGAGTCTGGCTTCGCGGGGCGTGACTGATGCCAAGTACAGAAACATTGAATCTGCTCATTTGAGCTGGTTTTGATGCTTTTGATCCCTGATTTGGAATACCATTTGATAGTTTTTTATGTTCCCCTGTATTATAAACCATGGGCAACACTTGTATGGTACAGATCAAAGCCCAAATTACGAGAAACGATCCTAACGGTTCTTGAAAATCTATAAATACCCACTTGATCTTCACTCATTTCTCACACATTTGCTCTAATCTGCTCTAAGTTGAAGCCTAAGCTTCATACCTGAGTATTTTAGATCAAATTCTTCATTGCTTGGACCTTTTGTAAGCTTCTTTCATACTTTTATTGCTTTTCAAGCGTGAAAGTCAAACAGTGTTTCACTTTCTTCTGTGACCACGATTTGGTCAACACAAAGTTCGTTCGAACTTTGCAACGTGAGCGTAATCACGATGGTTATAGTTCCATGTGACTATACCTACTGATTACCACGTCGATTAGTCGAAGTGACGAGTCAAAGTTTCGGTCAAAAAGCGTATTAACGCGCATTTTGCAACGAAACTATTTTTGGGTATCAAAACACTTTGTTTTGATATCAAACCTGTTTTCTAACTTAGTTAAGCATCTTTTAACATGTTTAACTCTTCACTTTTAGTCTAGTGCTTGTTTAGGGTCGTAAGATAAGCGGTCTAAACAACCGTTTAGACTTTCGAACCCGACCCGTTTGGTCGATCATTAGGATCCGACCAAACATATGTTGTGACCATAGTTGTATAGGGAATAACCTTCCGAGGTTATACCTTATGGTCACTTAGTTTAATTAGTTGTATGATATGTAGTTTATATGCCTTAGGTAAATGACCAAAATGCCCTTTTTGCGCATAAATTCATTTTAAGCTTATGTAACCTAAATTTTGACATCTAAACTGATTAGGAAACATTATTAGACATGTTAAGGCATATAATACTTGTCATAAGACTAGTTAGGCGGTCCGAACGCGTTTTACGCCAACGACCCATTAAAGTAGCGTAAGCTACCTAAACGAGTCATAACGGGTCATAAACACTTAGGATAGGTTCTGCTTTAGTATGTAGGCTTTGTTAAACCATATCATATGAGTTCCAATACTCATTTGGTTTAGGAAACCTCATCCTACCCGATCTCCCGATTTAGCTGTCGATTACTTAACATAGTGATTCCATACTAGGTACCACTTGATTCCTTGATTTCTCGAGCTTTGTTAGGACACTTAATCAAGGATACTTGCCATCTCAAGTGAGTACATAGTCCGCTCTTTTACGTTTTCAAATGTTTTGGGGTGATACATATGTGCCGATACACTATTTTCATGATTTCGACTATATGATTACACGTGCATAGTACTATATTTTGACGAATTGAACTATTATCCATGGCTTAAACAACTGATTTCCAAAGTTTGTTAGAACTATTTGTTCATTTATACTGATACTTATACATTCATTAACAATGATCAAGCCGATTGGTAGTACGATATAGCGCTATAGGACTAGACACCCCATTCCTGTTGTATGGAATGTCAGAAACCAAATTTTAACCAAATAGAATTTGCCTTTGTGGTATTTCTATAGTCTTTAAAGTGTAGTTTTATGCACTAAGGTTTGAATGTATTACCAAATCGCGATATATGGTATATTTCGATATACTACCAACGTGATACTGTTTGCTAAAGCATAATTTGATATGCTATTGTTTACTAAAATATAGTTTGATATATTACCAAACCACGATTTAGGTATGTTCCGACATACTACCAACGTGATAATATTTACTAAAGTATAGTTGATATACTACCGACTTTGTTATTTTATAAACTAAAGTATATTTTAATATACTACCAAAGCATAGTTGATGTGCTATTTTCAAATCCAAAGCATAAGTTGATATGTTATTTACAAAACCAAAGTATAATGTATTATACTACCAATATTCTTCATTCTTAAACCAAACTATACTTGTGATATACTACCAAATCTATTATTTCCGAAACTAAAGTATATTCTAATGTACTATCTATTTAACTATTTCATAACTAAAGTATATTTAGATATACTACTCATCCGTTTATCTCAAAATCAAAGTATATTTTTGTATATACTATAAACATTTTACCAAAACGACGCATTTTAGAAACAAAACTTTTGCAAGGATTCATGGCTATTTTTGAAAACTTAAAACCTTTTCTTACATTATCTAAAGCCATGAATCTAATTCACAAATCCTATGTTACTCACAGGCATTTTTATGCTGACGTACCTATTTTCACATATGTTTCAGGTGCTGCTATGTGATGATTGTTGATGCATGCTACACATAGGATGGACTTGTGCCTTAGCGACTCTAAAACTTGAGAGACAATTATTTGTATTTATCTGATTTGTACTAAAACAATGAGTTCAATTATTCAACAAAACAAAACTTTTAATCCATGGTTATGAAACAATGATTCTGTTACGACACTCCCCGACGTTTCCGCCGTGATTTGTTGTTTTACGCGATCAGGGTGTGACACGGATATGGTAATCGCAAACGGTCTAGGGAAACCAGAATAATTCTGACAATCGGGGTGGTAATGATCAATCCCAAGACCGAAGGGATCATTCTGACAGGTACTACAACAATAAGTCACGATATGAAAGAAATCAATATCAGAATCACATTTTGCTCAGAATCCGAAGCAATAGAATCAGACCTCTAGAGCACATCCGCATAATCAGCAAAACCCGAATCAGAACCGTGCTAATATTCCTTCTTGTACTCATTGTGGGAAACTTCATGGTGGTTCATGTCGCCTTGCTGAAGGTCGTTGTTTCAGATGTGCGATGCAAACCACTTGATTAAGGATTGCCCTTGGCCTAAGCAGCGAGCTAATACTGGTGGAAACACCACAACTACTGGTGGAGGTCGAGTTTTATCACTCACAGCCAAGGATGCAGCTAATGCCTCAGGTACGCTTTCCAGTTATGTGCATATTGGTGAACGTGATATGTATGCTCTTTTTTTTAAACATAATCAAACTTGATTTTTTTATACTGGTACGACAGATTAAGTGGTATCACTTTTGTTTGCTAAGTATTTGAAGTCTATGCCTACTGTTTTAGAGTACCCTCTAGTTATATCTACTCCTTTAAGAGATGCTACTGTTATATCTCATGTTTATAGAGATTGTCCGATCTGAATCGATTCTATCATCCGTATAGCAGACTTGTATCCTATTCACATGAGTGATTTTGATGTTATTCTTGGTATGGACTGGCTATCGCAGCATAGTGTTTCAATCGATTGTCAGAATCGCCGCGTTCTATTTGGGGATCCTCAATGCCCTGAACTTATCCTTCATGGGACTCAGCCTCGCAAATCTCTGAAAATTATCTCTGCACTTAAGGCTCAGAAGTTTCTATCACATGGTTGTGCAGGATTTTTAGCTTCGGTGAAAGCCACATCTTCTGAAGAGCCTAATATTGCTGATTATCCTACGGTCTGTGATTTTCCTGATGTATTTCCTAATGAGTTGCCTGGACTCCCACCAGATCGTGAGGTGGAGTTCACAACTGATCTTATTCCTGGTGTTGAACCGATTTCTAAGGCACCGTATCGTATGGCACCTCTAGAGCTCAAAGAGCTCAAGGAACAGCTACAAGAGTTGATGGAACTTGGTTTTATCAGACCAAGCGTCTCACCTTGGGGCGCACCTGTTTTGTTTGTGAAAAAGAATGACAGTTCTATGAGACTCTGCATCGATTATCGAGAGTTAAATAAAATCACTATTCGGAATCGATATCCACTGCCTCGCATAGATGATTTGTTTGACAAGCTTCAGGGTGCTAAATGTTTTTTGTCACACCCCGAATTCCCCGTGTCACCGGTGGGCCCGGTGGGGAGTATCGTGACGTGGTTGGCAACATAATAGTCAAAAAACACAATATTTAATATGCACAGCGGAAGCAATTGAAAGGTATATTTCAACCGAATAAAATATTGTAATATCGTGTATCACAAACAGTTGAAAGTTTATCCACAGACGGATCGAAATAAATAGGAAACAGTAGTTCAACAGACGATAGGCATCTTAAGCTTGCGAGACTCTTTATTGATGCTAAGGAGAGAATCCAGCCTATTACGCTTAGTACCTGCATTTAATCTTTTTGGGAAAATACGCCAGTTTACACTGGTAAATACAATCAACTGACTCATTTTAAAAATGATTAAAAATTGATTTGGATGCACGTGGCATAAACATTTTATAACTTGGGATAATTATTTAAATATATAATCTTGTAAAAGAATTACATGTTCCTTATGCGTTCAGTAGCCCGGATCGTGCCGGGTTAAAGATCAATAGACACACCACATATTCTATTTATGCACTGACGAGTGTACGCCTACACTCCGCGCTTAGGTCGTGGCCATTTCTTAAAATGATGCCAAGGATATCCGGGACATGGTCATTAACCCCCCAAAGGCTTTAAGTAAACAAAACAATTTAAACGGGCCGATCAAATTATTCAATTAACCACCAAACGATGGAAGATTTGATGCCCGAACAAGCGGTATTTTTATATACCGTAACCCAAGCCCGTATAGGGAAAATAAGTTAAAAGTATTTACCTGAGCAAAGTAATAATCACAATAAGCAAATGCAAGTAGCTTTTACTGGTCCTCCTAATCTGGAACGAAGGTTTATAATAACCTATTAGAATCCTAACGGGTCTTTAGTTAAGCTTAAGCTTAGACCGGTTAGTTTCAAAGATATGGTTCGTACGCACGATAAAGCGAAGACCGGAATAGAATGTGATTTAGACCCGACAAGTTTGAAGACTTGCTTAATATGGGTATTTCATACACATTCTGGATTTTGAGATAAAACCGATAAGGTTTGACCCGTTTCGGCTAATTTATGTAAACTAGTTACATAAACCGAACCGAACGCGTAACAAGTGTAACGGGTACTTATTAGAGCCATATACAGGTTTCCTAAGTTAATATGCCTCAAATATGTTGTGACATCAGTAAGATGTCTTTTATTATGCCCGAAACGAATTTAAACACAAACTATGCCCCGTAGGGGTGGTTTGGTCATTTTCAAGGTTATAAAAGAGTTTAAGTATTAACCTGAGTTGCAGGTCTGATATAATCAGCAAAAATACTTAATTTACTAAGTTATAACATTATGGTATTGCATATATGTGAAATTTATCAATTATAACCAAACTATGCACCGTAGGGGCATTTTGGTAATTTCACATAAGCCGAAAAGCTCAAAACTGAAGTCTGAGTTTAACAACCTTTGTTTACTGTTAAAATATTATAATTTACCTAAAATATCAGTAGGTATCAACCCTTGTATGTTTAAAATAGTTCTAGTACATACTATGCGTTAAAAACGCTTAAAAGGGCGATTAGAAGCCATTTCCGGGTTCTATACATAAAGCTGATATTTTTTTTTATCATTCCAGAAAGATCAAAATAATTTATTTATCATATGTAATCAGTAGCAAAAGGTTTGGAGTCAATTAGATATGTAAAACTCATTTTATAGCCCGTAAGGGCAAAACCGACAATTACCGGATTAAGCCTACGACTATAAGTTATGCTCAGCCCAAAATTAATTAAAAATCTTCAAAAATCCCAAAATAATATATTACATCAGTGGGTAATAAGTTTGATATCAAAAAGTAGGTTTAATTAGGCTATACGCTAATTACGCCGTTTAATTAACATAAAGCTTTCAATTTACGCTAATGAGCATAACTCTCAAACTACACCTCAAACTGAGGTCAAACTTTGGGTGCAAGTTTATATATCAGTAACTAAGGTTTCTACACTTTTACATTTTCAAAAATCATGTTTTAAGCTGAAAAGGGCATAATGGTCAACATATGAGCAATTAACGGAAACATGCATATTAATTGGATAACTAATGAACCAATGTGTATAATCACAGAGGGTTATACTAGCATGTAACCTAGTCCAATTAAAGCTCTTAGGCATTTTTAAACAATACCAAAACGGGTCAGAACTGAAGTCAAAGCAAAAGTCAAAGCTTTGCGACTTTCGGTTCCGAACCGGGTCTAAACAGTAAATTGTCGGGTTGAACATGTTTAGACATGTTCTTACACTAATTACCAAGTTATATTAATGATCAAACAGGTTGTATGTGTTCTAAATTGCTAATTATGCATAAATTAGAAAATAAACATTCTGTTGACTTTTTAATAACAAGTTTGACCCGACATTTGACCTAGTTAGAGTGGGAATCAGGGGGAACCCTTTTAAGGGTTTATTACCCACATAATTACCAACTTATAACTACTTTCAATTTGACTAATCACTGGACCATTAGTGATTAATCGCTAAGTCAACCGTTAATTACGACGGTTTGACTTTTAAGCTAAAACTAAGCAAAAAACTTAACTAAGAAAGGTTAAGCATACTTACTAGAGTCCTTTGCACGATTAGTGATCACTTGAGCCTGCTTTGGAGCTCCAGAAATGATCAGGAATGCTGAAGGAAGGTGTGAAGAATTGGTTGCAACCTTGTGGCCTTATATAGTGCTCAAGAACTCATGGATCATTGACACACAAGTCTCACAAGGGCCATGGATCACTTCCAGATGTCCCTAAGTGTCTAGGGGTTGCCTAGGGGTCGTGCAAGATGAGGAAAATCGTTTATAAGTCGGTTAAAATGGCTATGGCAGACAAGAACCCAACAAATTCGGAGCAGAAGGCCCCTCGCGGTACGCGTAGCCCCCCCCCCCCCCCCAGGGCCGTCGTGTGGCGCGACGCCTTGTTTGATCAAATCTGAATTTTTGGATTTTTTACGCTTTGGTCCTTGGCTCTTGGAAACTTTGCTACGACTTTATTTCTTGCACTTTGAACCCTCTAAATTGACATATAAGGGCTTCAAGACATTTACCCACTTTGTTAAGTCCTCGGTTAACTTTATTGTTACCCGAAAAGTCCTAACTTTCAACGTTGATGCTTTAACCCCTTGTATACGAATTTGATCATAACTTTCTCATACGATAACGAAACTTTATGAAATTTATATCGTGTATTCTAGTGAGCATAATTAACCGTTACAAAGCTTCGGGTTTGTCAAAAGGTCACTCAGAGGTATAACTTAAACATGTTGACACATTTAACCCCTGTAGTTTGTAATCTCTCACTTTCTTTCATATTTAGCTTCGTATGATCCATGATTTATTCGTTTGAAGATATGAGCATCATGTAGGGTTAATGTACAATATATTTATTCACTGTTGACATTTAGAACCCGTATATTCACATACTTTCCATGATTGTCAACTTAAATCCTTCTATAACGTTCTTTCACACGTTCAAACATATGACATGTCACACCCTCAAAATCCACACGCAGAGTACTACCGCGAGGCGTGTGACTGACCAGGATCCAACCACCAATTATTTTGAACCGAATAGTTATCATTATAAACATTAGTATAATTAGTGACCAAATTTAAATTTTTCAAAACATGGTTTAAGTTTGCAGCGGAAAGGAAAGGAGAACATATCGTAATTTAAAAACCACAAGTTTGTTATCATGATACTTACGCACCACGCACTCCATCCGATTGCAACGTCCGTCCAGAGCTGTATCAAGCCACCTGCAAAGCATGCAGTAGAGTGTCAACATAACGTTGGCGAGTTCACGTGTTTACAGTTTTCCAGTTTTAATTTCCAAAAACTTGTTGTCACACCCCGGATTCCACGTGTCACCGGTGGGCCCGGTGGGGAGTATCGTGACATAGTTGGCAACATAATAGTCAAACAACACAATATTTAAATGCACAGCGGAAGCAAATAAAAGATAAAATATATTACAATCCGATTCAAAGTAATATCAAATATTACAACGGAACGTAAGATGGATCCACAGGCGGATCTTTAACAGAAAAATAATATCGTTCAACAGACTTTAACATCTAAAGCTTGCGAGACTTGATTATTGATGCCTGGAGTAGCTAGTCTATTACGTATAGTACTTGCATTTAACCTTTTTGGAAAATACGTCAGTTTACACTGGTAAATACAATTAACTGACGCATTTTGAAAATGGTTTAAGAAAATTGATTTGGATGCACGTGGCACAAAATATCTTTTATAATTTGATTAAAATGCACAGAGGCAAAATTAATCTTTTATACTTGGGATAATTATTTAAATATATAATCTCGTAACAGAATTACATGTTACTTGTGCGTTTAGTAGCCCGGATCGTGTCCGGGTTAAAGATCAATAGACGCACCACATTATTCTTTTGTGCACTGACGGGTGTACGCCTACACCCCGCGCTTAAGTCGTGGCCATTTCGTAAAATGATGCCAAGGATATCCGGGACATGGTCATTAACCCCCAAAGGCTTTAAGTAAACAAAACATATTTAAACGGGCCGATCAAATTATTCAATTAACCACCCAACGATGGAAGATTTGATGCCCGACCAAGCGGTATTTTATATACCGTAACCCAAGCCCGTATAAGGGAAAATAAGTTAAAAGTATTTACCTGAGCTAAATATAAATTCAATCCCAGCCGTATTTCAATTCAGCAAGTACAGATAGCTTTTACTGGGCTCCTAATCTGGAACGAAGGTTTTTTTAATAACCTATTAGATTCCTAACGGGTCGTTAATTAAGCTTAAGCTTAGACCGGTTAGTTTCAAAGATACGGTTCGTACGCATGATTAAGCGAAGACCGGATAGAATGTGATTTAGACCCGACAAGTTCGAAGAATTTCTTAATATGGGTATTTCATACACATTCTGGATTTTGAGATAAAACGATAAGGTTTGACCCGTTTCGGCTAATTTATGTAAACTAGTTACATAAACCGAACCGAACGCGTAATAAGCGTAACGGGTATTCATAAGAGCCATATACAGGTTTCCTAAGTTAATATGCTTCAAATATGTTGTGATATCAGTAAGATGTCTTTTATTATGCCCGAAACGAGTTTAAACACAAACTATGTCCCGTAGGGGTAGTTTGGTCATTTACATGTTTATAAAAGAGTTCAAGTATTAACCTGAGTTACAGGTCTGATATAATCAGCAAAAATACTTAATTTATTAAGTTATAATAGTAGGGTAAAGTATATACGTGAAATTTATTAATTATAACCAAACTATGCTTCGTAGGGGCATTTTGGTAATTTCACATAAGCCGAAAAGCTCAAAACTGAAGTCTGAGTTAAACACTTTTGCTTACTGTTAAAATATTATAATTTACCTCAAATATCAGTAGGTATCAACCCTCATATGTTTAAAATAGTTTTAGTACATACTATGCGTTAAAAACGCTTAATAAGGCGATTAGAAGCCAATTCCGGGTTCGATACATAAGGCTGATATTTTTATTACTCCAAAAGGCTTAAAATAATTTATTTATCATTTAAAATTAGTATCAAAAGGTTTGGAGTCAATTAGATATGTAAAACTCATTTTATAGCCCGTTAGGGCAAAACCGACAATTATCGGATTAAGCCTACGACTATAAGTTATGCTCAGCCTAAAATAAATTAAAAATCTTCAAAATTTCCAAAATAATATATTACATCAGTGGGTAAAGAGTTTGATATCAAAAATTATGTTTAAATAGGCTATACGCTAATTATGCCGTTAAATTGCTAAAGAAGCTTTTAATTACGCTAACGAGCATAACTCTCAATCTACACCTCAAACTGATGTCAAATTTTGGGTGCAAGTTTATAATTCAGTAACTAAGGTTTCTACTCTTTTACATTTTCAAAAATCACGTTTTAAGGTGAAAAGGGCATAATGGTCAACATATGAGCAATTAACGGAATCATGCATATTAATTGGATAACTAATGAACCAGGGTGTATAATCACAGAGGGTTATACTAGCATGTAACCTAGTCCAATTAAAGCTCTGAGGCATTTCTAAAACATGCCTAAACGGGTCAGAACTGAAATTCAAAGCAAAAGTCAAACTATGCGACTTTCGGTTCCGAACCGGGTCTCTACTGAAAATTGTCGGGTTGAACATGTTTAGACATGTTCTTACACTAATTACCAAGTTATATTAATGACCAAACAGGTTGTATGTGTTCTACATTGCTAATTATGCATAAATTAGAAAATATGAATTCTGTTGATTTTTTAATAACAAGTTTGACCCGACATTTGACCTGGTTAGAGTGGGAATCAGGGGGAACCCTTTTAAGGGTTTATTACCCACATAATTACCAACTTATAACTACTTTCAATTCGACTAATCACTGGACCATTAGTGATTAATCGCTAAGTCAACTGTTAATTACGACGGTTTGACTTTTAAGCTAAAACTAAGCAAAAACTTAACTAAGGAAGATTAAGGATACTTACCAAGGTCTTAATTAAGACTAAGGATGATTAGGGTCTGCTCTAGAGCTCCAGGAAGTCTCCAAAAATGCAGATGGAATGAATGCAAGAATGTTGCAACATGAATGGCCTTTTATAGTGATCTTAATCTCATAGATTGTTGACAAATCATGCTACCAATGGTCATGGATCAGTAACAAGTGTCCCTAAAGTCTAAAATTCAGTTTAGGCGGCCTTTGGTGATGTTAAGGATCAAGATAAGTCGGTTGCAAGGCTGAACAGCCATTTTAAACGAGTTTCTACATCTGGGAACTAGCTTACAGACCGTAAGGTCCATAGTGTTGAGGTCCGTAAGGACCTGGTCAGCCAAACAAAGTTTCATTTGTTGACAGTTTTAGTCCCTGCACTTCCAAATGCCATTTCCGACTCATCTTAGGCCCGTTAAACCATTTTTAAGGCTCTACAATGATGCCTAAGTATAGGGAACATGACACATGCTCAAAAATATGCCGGATGTCGGTTCGTTTGGTCGTACGGTCACGTTGTTCGGTTAATTACGACGAAACACGGACGGACGCGAAAAACGAACCAATTGACGCGACGAATGGAATTTTATTAAGCCAAACACTAAAATAAAATATTTTAGTGCTTACATAAATTTTTGGGTGTCCGGGGATATTCAGAATGTAAGATATGCGCGTAAACGCAAACTTGTGCGCTTTTTGACACTTTTAGTCCCTGCATGACTTAAAAGTTTATTTTTTGCGCAACAAACACCTCTAAGCCTATATCTAAGCTATATAAAGGATAATTAGGGTATGTATAACTCATGGTCATATTCCCGAAAGTCCGATAACGTACGAATCGGTATACTTTAGCAGTTTGACGCTTTAGGTCCTTCTAATGCGCAAACTTGCGTAACTCATCATTTAATAGCATTGAAGCCTCATCTAATTCATATTAGGCATTCTTGAAAGTATTATTAAACATCATAATGCTTCGGGCTCGATAAAAGGTCATTCAGAGGTATAATTAAACATATTGACACTTTTAGTCCCTTATACTTGCAAAGTTGCGCGTAACTTCACTTTTGGGCATAAAAGCCTTGGATGGCAAATGATTGGCATTCCAGAGAGTATAATCAAATATCATGAGGCTCTCGGTTTGTTAAAAGGTCACTCAGAGGTAAGAATTAACATGTTGACGCTTTTAACCCTTTATTGCGCAAACTTTCAATTAATCACATAAACGGCTACACTTGATTAACAAGTGGCTCATTTGTGAATATAAAACCGTAAAAGGTTATTTAGAAACTTATTTTAGGTGTGATAATACTTCCAGTTCTTTCATAATCAAAGTTTTCGATTTTTCGAAAAATTAGTCCCTTAAATTCAACGTTTGACTTCATTAGGGTTTATTACACGTCCTTCAGCCACTAGTCTGCATATCATTATGTGATAGTGCTTCTTGACTTATTGGCGAAACACCTCCTTCAGCCACTAGTGTGCAATGTATTGCGAGCTCTGCCAAGCTCCTTAAATAGGTTTTAGCTTATAAGCTACTTGATCTTGATACATTTGATTTCCTTCGAATGATTCTATATATTCAGAGCTTATCTAGTCTGATAATTCAACAAATTTGGCACACCCTTCATGGGTGATATCTTTTGTTGAACTTTACTCCTTAACAAAAATTTAGGAGGCTTGCTACTATCATTAATTCTTGATTTTTCTGCCAGATACTGGCAACTTACAGATGATTAGGGATTTGTATGATCTTATTCGTTGTTTCCCATGAAACCTTCAGATCCTTATAAGTGGACTTCCCAATCTATTGTCCTATCAATAGATGTTTAACATTCCATCTATACAAGGTCTCCAAAGGAGCAGCCTTGATGCTTATATATCAATTATCATAGAAAAGCTTATCTTAAGGTGAAATGGTTATTCCAACCACTGTTTAACTAATCTTAAGGAATAGCTAATCCTTGTCGTTAGTCGAACATATCGACGATCTTAGGCAACTGATGGGAATTCTTAATCGTTGCCTAATTAGGGTTGCGGAAAATAATGCATAAGCAAAATGAACCATCTTTCATGATTAACTATACCCAATTCTCAGGATATTGAGTTAGGCTATATGAATCCTCTATTTTAAAACTTGGCTAGTCAGGGTTTCGATTCTCCCAATGATGGTACTAGCCGTCTTGGAGATCTCATAATAATACAGCCTTAAATGGGATATAAACCTTAACTCTACCTGCCTCTTAGGGGTAAACAGGGTAATCTTAGGAGAAGATACTTAAGGTACAAGGAGGTTACAGAGATTTCCATATCTCAGGCTCCAGTTCACCCATCATTGCTTGTGTCAATTAAGTGACACATTTATGTTACGAGTCCACGAATTCTTAATCGGGAACATTTACTTGGACAATTCCATTCTGGATATCTTCTTTGAATACTACTAGTCGACTTTAGTACAATATGACCATTGGGATATCTCAGGGGTTCCATGTATTAAACCTCCATACTGATCAGGCATGGAAGTAATCTATGGGACACACTAGGATACGCCAATCCTCATATGGCACTTTTATCAAACATAGTTTGGCATTCGCAGGCGATAGAAAAACAGTGAGAAAAATAATTAAAATAACATATGTTGTCGTACTCTATGCGAAGAAAGAGTACTCTTAGATTTTTCGGAAGGATTCCTTGCCGATACTAGAAGAATCGGTTACTATGGCTTCCTTGGTAAGTTATACCTTGTGGATAATATAAAAATTTGCTAAGCTTATGGTTTATGAAGATTTATTATTGCCTGTATTAAATCAGGACACTTAGCAGAAATTATCATTGGTAAATGATAAGGAATGTACTTGATGACATCGTGAACTGCCTCTTGGCATTCATCAGGTGAGTTCAGGCATTTCTTCCTTTAGCCTTTCCAGGCTTAGCTGCACCTTCTTTGGCAGCTTTATGGAATCTAGTTCTGATGGCCTTACTCACCACAGCCGTGATAGACTGCATTCTTTATGTCCCTACATTCCTGGGAAATGAGGACCTGTTCCTGGTTTTATTCGACACTGTCCCTAGTGTCTTTTATAGCAATTCTTACATACAGGCTTCTTACTGAACTTCCGTTGCTTTTTATTAAGCCTGTACTTGCTCTCTTTCTTAGATTTCTGGGAGTTATCCTCCTCCTTTGGTTCATCCTTCATATTCGAAGTGTGAACAAAGCTCTTCTCATGAGCAATTGAACGTGGTTTTGAATGAAATTTAGAGCGAGAAGCATTCGGCTCTTTGGATTGTTTCATGACCTTTTCCCATGGCCTTTCAAACTGCTGCGTTAACCACCGCTTGGAGATTAACTCCATTAATATTGAGGTTTACGTTTGAGACATTATTTGCTTTTGTCGCATTAATAGCATTGCGACTATTGCCTATCTCATCCGAGTTTTCCATACTCAAAACTTGGTATTAATTACCAAATTAAACCATTATTAGTCATCATCCTGATGACCTGACATATATTAGCCACGGCATCCACGAACCGTATAGGCCATTATGTTCCGAACATTCTTAATGAATGCTATTTGAATGTATATCTATTACATTTAGCTTAGGTCACAAAAGGACTATCAATGGCATTTAAGGTTTGGAGCGAGTCCAATACCTGCTTGACAGGGGACCATAATGTCACAACTGTCTTTGTCACAAGGACGATTATAAATAGCTCGAAGGCTAGCCTTACATGACTTTGGTTATATATATACATATATGGCATAGAAGCGTGTCACGAAGGACGTAGAAAGATATGGCATAAAGCCCAGTCATGAAGGACATAAGTAATCATATGGCGCAAAGGCCTTGTCGTAATGACATTTAGATACGGCACAAATGGCCTTGTCTCTAGGACGTTATAGGATAAGGCACTAAGGCCTGTCACCAGGGATGTTAACATTTAGTATGTTAACTTGTCACGAACGACGAATTATAGCACAGAGGCTTGTTATGGGTGACTTGAAATATAACTTGCGGATTTGTCACAAGGACATCAATTTATAGGCTGCAATCTTATTAGATCAGGAGTTTTAAGGCTTGAACATAGTTCTTCACCTTTGGACAGGGAGTCGTAGACTACAACTGTCATCATCTTGAAAGGCGATTCACTTGACAGAAAGGTAAACTAATTAACATCACTAATGGATGTCTATATATAATTATCGTATCTAATGATATTAGTCATGATCACATCGATCATATTGACTATTAGGTTTGGGTATAATCCCACCATTCTGAATAGGGGATCATAAAGATCACCACTATTTTGTCTTATCGACAATAGAGTAAAGTATAGCCCGTAGGCAATTCATCACTAGGTATGTCAATATTATGAATTATGATCATCATACTGATGATACTAGTCAGGATCGCAATGATCATATAGACTATTAGGCTTGAGCGCAGCTCACTACCTTAAACAGGGGATCATAGAGATCATAACGTTTGTGTCACAAATGGACAATATAATATGGCCCGTAGGCGAAACATCACTAATGGATGTTTATAATGGATTTATCATTTTAGATGATATAAGTCAGGATTGCATTAATCATATTGACTATTTGGCTTGAGCATAGCTCACCACCTTAGACAAGGAATCATAAAGATCATAATGTCAATGTCTCAGATGGACAATTTATTATAGCCCGTAGGCAAAACATCTTTTCTTGACAGGGAGTTGTAGGCTACCACTGTCTTTGGTCTCGGAGGACGTTAATTATAGCCTGTAGGCATTTCTCTCCTAAGGGATATTTATGGTATGATCATCTTTTCAGATGATATTAGTCGAGATCGTATGGACCCTACCGACCATTATGCTTGGACGTATTCCAACATCTTTAGACAGGGTCAAAGACCACCACTGTCGTTGTCTTATCGGACAACAAATTTAGCCCGTAGGCACTTCATAACTCATGGATGTTTATAACATGATCATCTTATAAGATGATATAAGCCATGATTTCTAGATAATGTTTAAAGTACCAAATGAAATCCACGAGATGGATTCCTAGTGTGCTTTAAATACATGTGCTCTGTTAGCAAAACAAATTAACAAATTTCTAAATAAACAATTTTGTGGATTGTGTGACTATGTGTTTATGCATTTTGTGTTTTTTTTATGCATTTTGTGTTTTCGTATACTCTGGATATTCGTTATCCAAATCCTCGTAGAATCTTTCATATCTTTATATGAGGGATTCGTAGTAGGATATTCAAAAAGGTACTACCTTAAATCCTTAATGGGCTTCTATGTAATAGTTAAGACCCTTGGATTATATAGTACCACTCCATGATTCATAAGAGACCCTTTTGGGGGTCTAGTAAAAAAGATTGATTCAAAAATCTGGTTAAGAATGACATGTGATGATATAAGCTGAAAAGACTCCTTGGTTGTCTATTAAAATCATTTATTGATTTAATAAAAGGGACCCTATGGTGGTCTAGTCACACTCATCACAGGTTTGTTCATTTGGTTTTCTCCTACACATTATAAAATAGACTGTGTGAACTATGCAAGGAATTGCCTAATTATGGACGCGTACATAATTATGAAATTTAGTGCACAGAAACCCAGTAAGATTTATTATGTGTAAGAACCGATAGTGACAACAATAACAAAATGAGAACGATGTAATGGAGGTACGGTGGACGCACCAATGACGCTTCATATACTTGTATATAAGTATCCCTCTTACATTGCAAGCATGATGTTATTAAAGTTACTAGAAGTTCAGGACTCTAACCAGTGTTGTTTGATCTTTTCAACTTCATGTTTTAAGCTCTCACAAGTTTCCTCTAAATAAAATTTCGGGACGAAATTTCCTAAAGTAGGGGAGACTGTGACACCTGGGTCACTGCAACCATCAAACAAATACCAAACCAATTAAATATTGTATTTCATACTTGGATTTTGTACAAATATGTGTATCATTTGCACATATCAATTCTTGTTCGATTTCGGGCTCTAAATCGCTTTCTGGAAGGTTATACGCGCACTGATGCGTAAATATAACCAGTTTAATGCAACGAACAATCCGGAATAGTGAAATATACTTAACATACCTTAAAAAACCTTTACATAACTTAGAAATAAGTTTTGAAGGCTTTGGTATGGCAAAATCAAGTTAAATCGCTTACAGGGACTAAATTTGACAAACTGCGAAAGTATGCCAATTTGAACTGTAACAGACATTCCAGAACATGACCATAAGTTAAACATACCATAAATATCCTTTACATAGCTTAGAAATAGGCTTTGAGGGGTTCGGTATGCTAAAATAAACTTTTGGGTCACTCAGGGACTAAAAGCGTCAAAAAGTGCATAAGTTGGCACTTTCGCGCATAGCTTACGTTCTGAATACATCCGGACATCTAAAAATTTATGTAAGCACTAAAATATTTTATTTTGGTGTTTGGCATAAGAAAAATCCATTCGTCATGCAATTTGGATCGTTTTTCGCGCTTATGCGCATTCCGTCGTAATTAAGCGAACAATGCAATCGTACAGCCAAACGAACTGACATCAGACATATTTCTGAGCATATTTCATGTTCCCCATACTTCTAACATCCTTCAAACCCGATGCTTGTTTAATATGGGTAACTTAAACACATTCTAATCCGGTCTTCGCTTTATCATGCGTTTGAACCGTATCTTTCTTTAAGACTAACCGGTCTAAGCTTAGGCTTAATTAAAGACCCGTTAGCATTCTAATTGGTTATTTACACCATCATTCCAGACTAGAGCCTCTTGGTAAATTATACCTACGCTTACTTAAGTGAATACGACTGAGTTATTAAATTCTTGCTATTTAAGACAGGAGCTAGCTCAGGTAAATACTCTTAACTTATTTTCCCTATACGGGCTTGGGATACGGTATTATAATAATACCGCTTGGTCGGGTATTGAATGTTTAATCGGATTGTGATTAAATTATTGAGGTAACCCGGTTTAATCTGTATTGTTTGAAATAAAAGCCTTTAGGGGTTAATGACCATGTCCCGGATATCCTTGACATCATTGTATTATAAAATGGCCACGTCTTAAGCACGGGGTGTAGGCATACACCTGACAGTTGCTTAAGGAATAACGGTATCTCACTCTCTTGTGGGCCTATACTTATGGTGTGTCTGTTAATCTTGACTCGGTTTCTACATCGGGCCCTGAACGTATAACGAACTTGTAAATCGGTATACAAGATTATAAATATAATTGTCCCAAGTTATAAAAGATTAATTTTGCCTTTGTCCATTTTAATCAAAGTGTCAAAATATTTTGTGCCTGGTGCATCTAAATCATTTTCTTAAACTCTTTTCAAATGAGTCAGTTGAGTGTATTTACCAGTGAAAACTGACGTATTTTCCAAAAAGGTTAAGTGACAGGTACTGAATGTAATTGGCTGGAAGCTCAGGGCGCTAATAAGGAATCTTGCAAGTTCTAGGCGTCTAAAGTCTGTTGAACAATGTTTATGTTTTAAGATCCGCCTGTGGATCCTTTACTTTCCGTTGTAATACTTGATATTACTTTATAATCAGTTTGTAATATATTTATCTTTTGCTTCCGCTGTGCATTTAAATATTGTGTTGTTTGACTATGATGATATCAACTACGTCACGATACTCCCCACCGGGCCCACCAGTGACACGTGGAAAGTCGGGGTGTGACACTTGTTTCAACAGTTAATTTACTTATTTATACATGCCATGGGGAGCTACCCCATAAGTAAGCTACTAAACTGTTTTACAATACCGAATACTTACTTAACCGTACGTTTCCGCAGTGCCCCGTTTGTCAATGTTCTATCATCATTGACGGTTTGCCTGAGTACATTAGTTCACTCCCGTTCCTAGTAACAAGGGTCGGTGTGAGGCTGGTTAGACCTAAATAGCGCTATCAACTAATAACCCGTTCGCCAAGCCCCGGCGACTAATCGGTATTAAATGGTAGGGACTTGAGTGATAGAGTTTTGTTTAGTGTTGCTTGTTGCATCCAGTATAAATAGTAATTAACTAACGGTCCCGCATAAGGGGAGAAAAGTAGTTTTGTATCCCTCACAAGGAGATATCGTTGTTACCCGTATCCCACACAAGGAGATAGAAATACCGTATCCCGCACAAGGAGATAGTAAGCAATCCCAAACTAGGAAAAGTGTTTCGTTCCATTTCCCAACCACCGGGAACGCATGCTTTAAGTAAAAAAGTAGTGAACTCACCTTTGCTTTGCTCGGTTGATAATTTACTTGTGTTATGTTGGTCAACCATACCCTATTATGGTTATTAATATTCGTTAGGTTCGTATGCAAGCAATGTCACGTATAATCATATGCGTATCTATCACATAGCATGCATGTTACACTAGCATCCTATACGTTATTGGGTCAGTCCTATCATATGAGCAGTTAAACAGTTAACAGTAACACACAGTCCAAAACATGTCATCACATTGTGCGGCCCAATAACGAATTTAAGTAGTCCAGTCGAAACCGGATAGTCTCGACTCGAGACTATGAGGTCTCGAGTCGCAACCTCTGGATTCTAAGTCGCAACAACTCGTCTCGAGTTGTGAACATTTGAGTCGCAACCGTAGAGGTCTCGAGTCGAGATTATGAAATCTCGAGTCGCAATCGTGCTGGTCTCGACTCCTGGAGTGCCTTGTCTGGTTTCGAGTTGTCCTTCAATGGTCTCGAGTCGCAACCGTAAGGTCTCGACTCGTAGACTATGCAGATGCTTCTAGAATTTCCATATCAGTACTACCCAATCAGATTTCATAAGCAGGTACTATCCAATCAAATTTCATGAGTATGTACTGTCCAATCAAAATTCACTAACATGTTTTCAACATTCTACCAATTCAAATCAGATCAATCAACATATTTTTCAAATATTCATCACATATTCAAACTGTTCATCACGTTCATAATTCTAAGCGGATTCTAATCAACAATTATCTAATACTGATTTATCACTATATTCCACCCGAAACATATGCAGCCATTTATCACAAAAATCACTCTATCATGCACCCTAAACATTATCAAACACCTTTATATCATATAACAGTCTTACGAGAAAAATCATATCATCATTATTAATCATCAGGTAACAATAGTCAGTCCTCCAAAATGATTCGAAACAAACAGGTAATTAACAATGAACAAGCAATGGATTATAATCAACTTCATTCCACTAGCTACATCACTAGTCATTCAAATACCCATATATCATGATCCATTCTTAACACTACACTATTAGAACATCATCAGGTTATGATAAATAAGGAAAACACACAATTCTAATCTTAATTTAATATGAACAGTATCCAAATTTCACATAACAGTTACTATTATATATCCAAGGCTCTTTATATCTATCATCTACATCATACAAACAACCCACTAGTATCAAATCAGTTTGTCATGTAATTCCTAAATCACACTCTAATCATATGTATACCACAACAGTTATTAACCGCAAATTACTCAACCAAATCCGTAATATAATCACAACAGTTTCAAGTATTTTAGGACCCTTTTGTATTCATAACACAAACAAGCAGCCAGCCATTGACAAGATCAAAACATAAAACATAAGTAAACTGACCGGAGGGTTATGGGTGTGACCCGAGACTGAACTTGACGAGACTCGAAGCTTCAAACCCGCGGCTGACCCAAACAAACAAAGCCAAATCTGACCCGGTCGGACTACCACGAGACCTGAACGGGTTGGGTCAGAACCGAGAACCCGAACTTGCACCAAACTCCACCATTACCTCTTCTGTTGCAACCAGAGCCACTACAGTCGCTAGCCGGAGCCACCATCATTAACACTACTGTCGCCGTTGTAGTTCGCCGAACACACGGAGGTCACCGGAGAAGGCCGACCCATCATCTCTGTCCTCTCTTCCTCTCACTTGTTGTCGCCGCTGGAGTAGTGGTGGCCGGCTGTCAGTTTTGGAAGAGAAGGTGGCGCTGTGAGGTGAGGACGAGGAATTATAAGGAGGAGGAGGATGGAGGGTGCGTGTGTGGATGTGTGGATGTTCTCCTCGAAGGAGTTGTCACCGGAGACGGCCGGAATAACTCCGGTCATCGGAGTTGCAGGGGAGAAGGGGCAAAGGTTAGGGGGGGAGGTGTCGGCTGGGTTAGTTGAGGGTGTAGGGTTTTTATTTAGAATATTAGGGGTATGTGGTGTTTTATAGGCAAGGGCTTTTAGGTGAAAGGGTAGTGGGATTGGGCTTGGCTCGGGTATGAACCCGTGTAAACAACTACGCGTCTCCCTCCAACCGATTGGCCCGTTTGTATTAATTCATACGTAAATTATTGAAACTCTCTTCACGGATTATTATTTCGCAGACAACAATGACAATAATAATAATAAGGATAGTAATAATAATAATATTGATAATAATAATAATAAACGCACGTTTTACTAAAATACCCTCCTCTCGACAACGAGAGTACGGGTTGTCACATTCTCCCCATGTTACTGGAATTTCGTCCTCGAAATTTAAGCAAAAGTCATGCGATTCACTCTATATGTATACTTAGACTTCATTACCATACGTAGATACAAGCAGTTTCACGGAAGTCCACAAAATGAACAAGTATGCCACATAGCACATAAAATCACATAGCACGAAAAAAAATCACATAGCACAAGATCCACAGAGTTTGTACGTATTTCACATAGTATAGAATTTCACAAATTAATTGTAACATCCAAGTAACGTACAGGAAGACCCGAAGTGTCACATTATCCCCAAGTTCAAGAAATTTCGTCCCGAAATTTAGCACACAGCCACTGACAAGCTAGTGTGATTAAACATTTTCGTGGGGTGTAGCTTCAGTGCTGGAAGTAATGTTTGTAAACAACTGGGGATACATGTGCATCAGCTGGTTTTCCCGTTCCCAGGTAAACTCTAGGCCACGGCGTGAGTTCCAACTAACTCGGTATGTTGGTTACACTACGCTCGAGGGTTTTGATTTCTTGATCCTTGATCTCAACCGATTCTTCAACGTAGCGTAGTTTGTTGCTGATCACGAGTTCCTGAAAAGGAATAATGAATGTTTCATCTGACAGACAATTCTTCAGATTAGGCACGTTAAAGACATTGTGTACCGCACTCAGCTCTTCAGGCAGATTTAGTCTGCAAGGCTACCTTACCGATCCTTTCGGTAACTTTGAATGGTTCAACTTAGCGCGGGTTAAACTTGCCCTGTTTGCCAAAACGTACCACACCCTTCCAGGGTGAAACTTTTAGTAGAACCCAGTCTCCGACTAGGAATTCTGCGTAGCTTTTCTGACGGTCACGAGCTGCCGCCATGCGTTGTCTGATCTGGGCAATCTTATGCGTTGTGTCTAGTACAAGTCTCGGGCCGGAAATTTGGCTTCTGCCCAACATGGAGGTGTCCGGCATGTGCGTCCGTGCAATGCCTCAAATGGTGCTGCCTGAATGCTAGTGCGGTAGCAGTTGTTGGAAGGGAATTCTACAAAAGGGAAGTGTCACTCGTATCCAAGGTCAATAACACGTGTTCTTATCATGCCTTTGGGTGTTTGGATGGTGCATTTGGCCTGACCATCAGTTTGCGGGCGATAAGTAGTGCTCATGCCTAACTGTGAGCCGAAGGTCCTTATTCACAGCCAGTGACGAATCGGGTGCAAAACATGGGTTTCGATCAAAAGTGATAGAAGTTGGCACTCCGTGGCCCGCAACTACTCCTGTCAAGTAGATGGTTGTAGGTTTGAAAACTTGTCGGTTTCTTTGGTCGCGTGCCGTTATTAGCAGACATTTCATCAATGCTTTGGACAGGATAGAATAAGATAGAAGCACCTCGTAGAATATCTTTCAATTGCTGGAGTTGCAGATTATTGTGCATCTCCCTAATGCTAGGTGATGTTCTTTCGAGTTTAAATCGTGAGGGGTTGCGTATATGGTCGAGAAATGCGGTCTTTGCGACGTTAAAAGGCGTGTACTGAAAACTTAGCGCAAGGCGGTCTTGCGTCGTAGAAGTACCAGAGTAGAGCGTAGGGGTCGTCATGATTCCCACTGGTTTTCGGAATAGGTTCGGGCGTCGCCGAAAGAAACAAGTGCCGAATATTGACAGGATGGAATAAATTCGAGTGTCGTAACTAGGTGTTGATCGTATCGAGTTCGAAGAACAGTGCTTGCGATACCCGTTACCCCCGGGGTATCCTTGGCTCGTTGCCCCAACGAGTAACATTCGTAGTAAGTAATTCATCCAAACGGAGATTTGTGCAGAGTAGAGTAGGATAAAGATCATGGAATCCGTGAAACATAATGAGTAGCGAGATATTGCAAGAAGGATAATCGCAATCAATGCGTTCAAACTTAAGGCAAAACATGAGGGCTTTGGGATCGGCAAATAAGGATTTATCTGATGTCGACGAGGTAGCGGGTCGTACACACGTTGTATGCAGTTAGAATTAAAGAACGTTGCTTGTCGATAAGGAGTGTTTCATCGATGTGGTTAGCACCATAAGAAGCAGCTAGAGAGGGATGGCCGTCATGCGGGTTTGTAGGTTTTAGGATTTACAAAGATGTCTCGCAGGATGTGATTTCTCAAACGGGTAGGAAATCAAGCTCGAGTGGAGGGTTCTAAGTCGTGCGAATGAGTTCGGAGTAGCGCTTGCGTCGTCGAGGGGGGGTTTCAATATGAAACTGCGAAAACAGGTTTTCGAGAAGGTATGATTGAAGTAACACATTGTTGAATTTCAAGGGCTAAAAAGTTTTTTGACTAAAGGTTGAGTTTGTTGAATTCACCAAACTAATGAGAGATCTGGTCAAGGTTTCTGTATGAAGAAACGTGGATGTCGTGATAAAGAAACGATAGAAGCAGGGATACCATCTTGAGCAAGAAGCGCGAATTCGTACAAAAGCTTGCGAAAGGATCCACGGAATCAGAAAAGTCGTCAAAGAATAACGGTTCTGGCGAATGAAGGATAAGGTAAGCATCTAGGTCACCGTACTCGTAGGTGGGTTGAATGGCTCGTATCTTCGTCTTGCCACGCCTCCAAATACGCCGGTTTGTAAGAAAGATATCACTTTGCTGGGTTTTGGGGCGTGTTGGGGCATAAGGTTGATCTTAAAAAAAGGATTAACCATGTAACGAGGAATGAGGCGAAATAGCTTCGTGACCGATGGAAATGTGATACGATTGCTGGCGTTGCAATGAAAAGCATACGCCGCGCATGCTTTTCGTGTTCGAGACGTGCAAACAAAAACCCGAAAAGTGTAGACTTACAAGAATGCTTCAAGAATCCAGGTGGTCAGTCGGGGGAGGGAACAAGTCTTACCACTTAAGTCGGGAAAAGAAATACGCATGTAAAAAGGATACGAATGGCGTCTTCGTTCCTTCCAGTATCCCATGATATAGGGGTGGCTCCCCTTCGTCGATTCGTTCTCGTAAGTTCTCTATGTGGTCCGTAGCAGGCCTTTCCTGAGCAGGTCTATCGAGTAAACGTCCTTCGCGTCGATTCGCAGTCCAGGGATGATATCAGGAAATACGTGGACGAGGGCTTGGAATAACTGGTTCCTTGCCCTTAGTGTATCGTGATATCGAATCAGGTTTAGGAGGACTCGCTCCTGTTTAGCACGTAACATGCTAGCCTAGCCTTCGTATGATCCACCGTGTTAAATACTAAATATACACATACGTACTAACACATATAAGCAAATCATACACATACACACATAAGTTATGCACAAGTAAATTCTGATAGCCTACCATTACCAAGTGAGCATTTGAGGTTGACGAACCTTGCAATCCGGAGTGTGGTGTCGTTGTGGTTTTTGTTAAAGAACGGTTATAGTCTGGTTTTCATATAAAAATATTTTATGTCCAAAACATTCTATATTTTAAACCTAGTTCGCTATAACCAATGGCTCTGATACCAATCTGTCACACCCTCAAAATCCACACGCGGAGTACTACCGCGAGCCGTGTGACTGACCAGGATCCAACCACCAATTATTTTGAACCGAATAGTTATCATTATAAACATTAGTATAATTAGTGACCAAATTTAAATTTTTCAAAACATGGTTTAAGTTTGCAGCGGAAAGGAAAGGAGAACATATCGTAATTTAAAAACCACAATACTTACGCACCACGCACTCCATCCGATTGCAACGTCTGTCCAGAGCTGTATCGAGCCACCTTCAAAGCATGCAGTAGAGTGTCAACATAACGTTGGCGAGTTCACGTGTTTACAGTTTTCCAGTTTTAATTTCCAAAAACTTGTTTCAACAGTTAATTTACTTATTTATACATTCCATGGGGAGCTACCCCATAAGTAAGCTACTAAACTGTTTTACAATACCGAATACTTACTTAACCGTACGTTTCCGCAGTGCCCCGTTTGTCAATGTTCTATCATCATTGACGGTTTTCCTGAGTACATTAGTTCACTCCCGTTCCCAGTAACAAGGGTCGGTGTGAGGCTGGTTAGACCTAAATAGCGCTATCAACTAATAACCCGTTCGCCAGGCCCCGGCGACTAATCGGTATTAAATGGTAGGGACTTGAGTGATAGAGTTTCGTTTAGTGTTGCTTGTTGCATCCAGTATAAATAGTAATTAACTAAGGGTCCCGCATAAGGGGAGAAAAGTAGTTTTGTATCCCTCACAAGGAGATAGCGTTGTTACCCGTATCCCACACAAGGAGATAGAAATACCGTATCCCGCACAAGGAGATAGTAAGCAATCCCAAACCAGGAAAAGTGTTTCGTTCCGTTTCCCAACCACCGGGAACGCATGCTTTAAGTAAAAAGTAGTGAACTCACCTTTGCTTTTCTCGGTTGATAATTTACTTGTGTTATGTTGGTCAACCATACCCTATTATGGTTATTAATATTCGTTAGGTTCGTATGCAAGCAATGTCATGTATAATCATATGCGTATCTATCACATAGCATGCATGTTACACTAGCATCCTATACGTTATTAGGCCAGTCCTATCCTATGAGCAGTTAAACAGTTAACAGTAACACACAGTCCAAAACATGTCATCACATTGTGCGGCCCAATAACGAATTTAAGTAGTCCAGTCGAAACCGGATAGTCTCGACTCGAGACTATGAGGTCTAGAGTCGCAACCTCTGGATTCTAAGTCGCAACAACTCGTCTTGAGTTGTGAACATTTGAGTCGCAACCGTAGAGGTCTCGAGTCGAGATCATGAAATCTCGAGTCGCAATCGTGCTGGTCTCGACTCCTGGAGTGCCTTGTCTGGTTTTGAGTTGTCCTTCAATGGTCTCGAGTCGCAACCGTAAGGTCTCGACTCGTAGACTATGCAGATGCTTCTAGAATTTCCATATCAGTACTACCCAATCAGATTTCATAAGCAGGTACTATCCAATCAAATTTCATGAGTATGTACTGTCCAATCAAAATTCACTAACATGTTTTCAACATTCTACCAATTCAAATCAGATCAATCAACATATTTTTCAAATATTCGTCACGTTCATAATTCTAAGCGGATTCTAATCAACAATTATCTAATACTGATTTATCACTATATTCCACCCGAAACATATGCAGCCATTTATCACAAAAATCACTCTATCATGCACCCTAAACATCATCAAACACCTTTATATCATATAACAGTCTTACGATAAAAATCATATCAACATTATTAATCATCAGGTAACAATAGTCACTCCTCCAAAATGATTCGAAACAAACAGGTAATTAACAATGAATAAGCAATGGATTATAATCAACTTCATTCCACTAGCTACATCACTAGTCATTCAAATACCCATATATCATGATCCATTCTTAACACTACACTATTAGAACATCATCAAGTTATGATAAATAAGGAAAACACACAATTCTAATCTTAATTTAATATGAACAGTATCCAAATTTCACATAACAGTTACTATTATACATCCAAGGCTCTTTATATCTATCATCTACATCATACAAACAACCCACTAGTATCAAATCAGTTTGTCATGTAATTCCTAAATCACACTCTAATCATATGTATACCACAACAGTTATCAACCGCAAATTACTCAACCAAATCCGTAATATAATCACAACAGTTTCAAGTATTTTAGGACCCTTTTGTATTCATAACACAAACAAGCAGCCAGCCATTGACAAGATCAAAACATAAAACATAAGTAAACTGACCGGAGGGTTGTGGGTGTGACCCAAGACTGAACTTGACGAGACTCGAAGCTCCAAACCCGCGGCTGACCCAAACAAACAAAGCCAAATCTGACCCGGTCGGACTACCACGAGACCTGAACGGGTTGGGTCTGAACCGAGAACCCGAACTTGCACCAAACTCCACCATTACCTCTTCTGTTGCAACCAGAGCCACTACAGTCGCTAGCCGGAGCCACCATCATTAACACTACTGTCGCCGTTGTAGTTCGCCGAACACACGGAGGTCACCGGAGAAGGCCGACCCATCATCTCTGTCGTCTCTTCCTCTCACTTGTTGTCGCCGCTGGAGTAGTGGTGGCCGGCTGTCAGTTTTGGAAGAGAAGGTGGCGCTGTGAGGTGAGGACGAGGAATTATAAGGAGGAGGAGGATGGAGGGTGCGTGTGTGGATGTGTGGATGTTCTCCTCGAAGGAGTTGTCACCGGAGACGGCCGGAATAACTCCGGTCATCGGAGTTGCAGGGGAGAAGGGGCAGAGGTTAGGGGGGAGGTGTCGGCTGGGTTAGTTGAGGGTGTAGGGTTTTTATTTAGAATATTAGGGGTATGTGGTGTTTTATAGGCAAGGGCTTTTAGGTGAAAGGGTAGTGGGATTGGGCTTGGCCCGGGTATGAACCCGTGTAAACAACTACGCGTCTCCCTCCAACCGATTGGCCCGGTTGTATTAATTCATACGTAAATTATTGAAACTCTCTTCGCGGATTATTATTTCGCAGACAACAATGACAATAATAATAATAATGATAGTAATAATAATAATATTGATAATAATAATAATAAACGCACGTTTTACTAAAATACCCTCCTCTCGACAACGAGAGTACGGGTTGTCACATGACACGTGTCAACTCATTATAGGACGTGAATTTTCGAGGTGTTACATCCTCACCCCCTTAAAAGAAATCTCGACCTCGAGATTTACTGAAATAAATAAGGGTACTTTTCTTTCATTGTGGACTCAACCTCCCACGTATATTCGGGACCTCTACGGGCATCCCATTTGACCTTTACAATAGGCACATGCTTCCTTCGAAGCTTCTTAACCTGTCGATCTTCAATCGACAATGGTTTTTCCACAAATTTCAAGCTCTCATCTATATGCACATCTGTATGTGGTATGACCAGTGATTCATCAGCGAAACACTTCTTCAGATTGCAGATGTGGAATACATTATGTATACTACTGAGCTCTTCAGGTAGGTTTAACTTATAGGCAACTGATCCGACACGTTCGATGACCTCGAAAGGTCCTATGTATCTCGGGCTTAGCTTGCCTTTCTTGCCAAATCGCATCACTCCCTTCCAGGGTGATACTTTAAGCAACACTTTGTCGCCTACTTCAAATTTCATAGATTTACGCTTTGGATCTGCGTAACTCTTCTGCCTATCTCGGGCAGCTTTGAGACGGTCACGAATCTGGACAATCTTGTCCGTCGTTTCAAAGACTATCTCTGGTCCTGACAATTGGACATCTCCAACTTCCGCCCAACAAACGGGCGTTCTACACTTTCTACCGTATAAGGCCTCGAAAGGCGCAACCTTGATGCTGGTATGATAGCTATTGTTGTAGGAGAATTCGATTAACGGCAGGTGGTTATCCCAACTACCACCCAAATCAATCGCGCATGCTCGAAGCATGTCTTCCAAAGTTTGAATAGTACGCTCACTCTGTCCGTCTGTCTGAGGGTGGTAAGACGTACTAAAATTCAAACGCGTGCCCAAAGATTGTTGGAAACTTTTCCAAAAATGTGACGTGTATCTAGTATCTCTGTCAGAGATAATAGACACAGGTATGCCATGTAAGGCTACAATCTTATCTACGTACAACTGGGCTAACATGTCGGAGCTATAAGTATCCTTAATAGGTAGGAAATGTGCTGACTTAGTCAGTCTGTCTACGATCACCCAAATGGTATCGTTTCCTTTCCTTGTCTTAGGTAACTTGGTGATAAAATCAATAGTTACCATTTCCCACTTCCACGTAGGAAGTTCAGGCTGTTGTAGCAAACCTGACGGCTTTTGATGTTCTGCTTTGACTTGCACACACATCATGCATTTAGCTACATAGGCAGCTACAGACTTCTTCAAGCCTATCCACCAATAGTTTGCCCTTAGATCCTGATACATTTTATCAGCTCAATTGATGAACAGAATATTTGGAACTATGGGCTTCCTGGAGAATAACATCCCGAAGTCCTCCATAAATTGGAACCCATATTCGTCCATTCAATCTCAGAATTTCGTCCATGCCAAGAGATAACTGCTCTTCAGTTACCCCAAGCTTTTCATTAGGATAGTTAGCTTCTAACACAGCTTCCTTCTGTGCAGCTAACAACCTTTCATTCAAACTGTTCTTTATTTCAATGCTGTTGGCATTGATTCGGATGGGTTTCACCCTTTCCTTTCGACTCAAGGCGTCAGCGACTACATTCGCCTTACCGGGATGATATCTGATTTCACAATCATAATCATTTAAAGTCTCCATCCAACGGCGTTGCCTCATGTTTAAATCCTTCTGATTAAACAGGTGCTGGAGGCTCTTGTGATCAGAATAGATCACACACTTGATTCCATATAAATAATGCCTCCAGAGCTTCAGTGCAAATACAACGGCACCCAACTCCAAGTCATGGGTGGTGTAATTCTTTTCGTGCACCTTTAACTATCTTGAAGCATAGGCAATAACCTTGCCCTTCTGCATAAGCACACACCCCATGCCAGTGTGAGATGCATCGCAGTAAACTACAAATTCTTCGGTGCCTTCAGGCAATGTTAGTATAGGAGCGTTGCTCAACTTTTGCTTCAGAATATCAAAGGATTCTTGCTGCTTAGGGCCCCAATCAAACTTTATTTTCTTACGAGTCAACGAAGTTAGGGGTGCAGCAATCCTTGAAAAATTTTCAATGAAACACCTATAATATCCTGCCAAGCCTAGAAAGCTACGAATCTCTGTAGGCGTCTTTGGCTCTTGCCAGTTCATAACAGCTTCCACCTTAGCGGGATCCACTTGGATACCACGCTCACTAACCACATGTCCAAGGAATTGGACCTCTCGAAGTCAAAATTCACACTTGGAAAATTTGGCGTAGAGTTTCTCAAGATGTACGAGTTTAAGAATACAGTGAAGGTGTTTCTCATGGTCAGCTTGGTTCTTTGAGTAAATGAGAATGTCGTCTATGAAAACGATGACGAATTTATCTAAGTATGGCTTGCAAACGCGATTCATGAGATCCATGAACGCGGCAGGTGCATTAGTGAGCCCAAAAGGCATCACTAGGAACTCGTAATGACCATAACGAGTCCTAAATGCAGTTTTGTGTACGTCTTCATCTCTAACTTTCAGTTGGTGGTAGCCTGACCTCAAGTCTATCTTCGAGAAATAACTTGCCCCTTGCAATTGATCGAACAAATCGTCGATCCTGGGTAAAGGATACCTATTCTTTATTGTGACCTTATTAAGCTCACGGTAATCGATGCACAGACGCATCGATCCATCCTTCTTTTTGACAAACAGAACTGGCGCTCCCCAAGGAGACGAACTAGGTTTAATGAAACCTTTAGCTAGCAATTCATCCAGTTGTGTTCTCAATTCCTTCATCTCTGTTGGTGCCAACCTGTAAGGCGCTCTAGCAACATGTGCTGCTCCAGGGATGATGTCGATTCTGAATTCCACTTGCCTATCTGGCGGTAAACCAGGTAGTTCTTCTGGAAAAACTTTAGGGTATTCAGAAATGACGGGGATGTCTTCCATCTTAGGTTTCGGCTCATCGATAGTCACTTGTGCCATGTAGATGGCACAACCCTTCTTTAAACACTTGGAGGCCTTGAGCATAGTCACTTGCTCAGGCAATCCATACCGGGTATCTCCCTGAATGGTAAGTGATTCGCCAAACGGTGTTTTTATCACCACTTGCTTTTTATTGCAGACAATCTGGGCCTGGTTATGAGATAACCAGTCCATATCCAAAACTATGTCAAAACCAGCTAACTTCAAAGGAAGTAGGGACAACGGAAAAGAGTGGTTCTTAATGGATATGAAGCATCCATCTAATATGGTTGAGGCGGTTTCTAAGGTGCCATCTGCTAACTCCACCTCATATCTCACTCTTAGGGTTTTAACAGGTAAATTCAGCAATTTGCAAAACTTATTATCTAAAAATGATTTATCTGCGCCTGAATCAAAAATCACTCTTGCATAGATATCATTTATGAGAAAGGTACCTGTGATCACGTTATCGTCTTGCACAGCCTCCTCCGCATCCATCCTAAAGACCCTAGCATTGGTCTTCTTGACCTCTTCAGGCTTCTTGGCGTATTTAGGGCAGTTGGTTTTGATGTGCCCTTTCTCATTACAGCTGTAGCAAGTTGCATCCTTCAGCTTTTTACAATCCAAGGTCTTGTGTTCCTTTGACTTACATATCCCGCAAGCAAAAGTTCTTGACTGAGTCTGCGAGCTCGATTCGAGTCTGCGCTTTCCAAAGTGCTGTTTCTTGCAAATCTTGCACTTGGGCTTCTCACCAGACTGATGCCCATCTTTCCTTGACTCAGATCCCTTCTTGTTGTCACCGTTTCCTCGGTGCTTCTTGTTCGACCTCCGTGAATTATCATCTTCACGTTTTCTCTTCTCAGCATCTTTATTCCTCAGCGATCTTTGTCTGACCGCATCCAGAGTGAGGGACAAAGATATGTCAGCTACAGATCTGAAAGTAGCTGGCCGAGAAGCCTTCACACTTGCCTTAATTTCCGGGGCTAAACCACCGATAAAACGAGCTATTCTTTTTTATTCCGGGGTCACCAGATACGGAACCAACGGGACATTGTGTTAAAGCTCGTGAGGTAAGCTTGACAATCTAGATTGGTCATTACCAACGAAAGAAAATCTGACTCAATCTTCTCGACCTCATGCTGAGGACAGTAATTTTCCCTGATGAGGGCAACGAATTGTTCCCATGACATGTTGTACAATGGGATCTTCCCAGTGGCTTGAATCAGTGATCTCCACCAGGCTAAAGCCTCGCCTTTAAAAGATTGCGACACAAACTTGACTATATCCCTCTCAGCGCACCCGCTGATATCCACTACTGTATCCATCTCATCTAACCACGTCATGCAGTCAATGGCTCCCTTTTCCCCAGTGAAATCCCTAGGCTTGCATGAAACAAAGTATTTATAGGAGCAACCCTTGTTACGGGGTTCTTGATTTAGTACAATCTGCTGAGATGGAGCACTGTGGTGGTTTGAGGAGAGTCGATCATCATCTTTCTTCGGTTCTTCCTTCTTGGAAGGTGGCTTCGAATGCGGTGTAGATAGGGTCCTACTTCGAGTCCCACTATACTCTTCGTATTGCCGCTCCAAGGCTTTTGTAACTGCGTTGTCTACCAACGCTTTTAGTTCAGCACCCGTTATATTAATTCGGGCGTTATCATTATTCTCCACTGGGTGACTATTAATTTCATCCGAGTCAGCCATTTTAATTGAACTGTTACATAAAACAAGGACAATAGTTTACTTGGGAGTTTATTATGGAATTGTCTTTTATGGCAATTCATTAACCATGGTAAACAAAGACCATATTTGGTTAATTTACTAATCATATTCATTTAGGATTTCTATTATAATTTATCCTAATTATAAAACAATAATAGTTTTATTTGTAGCACAAAAGGCCTAGTCACAAGGACATTTTTAAATTATAAGCCATGATTTCAGAGAATCAAGGCATGAAGGTTTGAACATAGTTCATTACCTTTTTCCGACAGGGAGTCATAGCTACCACTGTCTTTTGGCCCATGTAGAAATGGACAAGGCCCGTAGGCTCTATATTACCAATGTATGGTCAAAATATGATCATCTAAATTGATGATCTAAACCCATGATTCAGAGATCATTAAGTGGGGTTAGGAATCTTTCGAAGAATCCTTATATAAGAATGACGTGTGTGATTTTAACGAATCACATCTGCCAGGGGTGTTAACATGTTTTTAGATGTTAACAGGGATTTGAATCTTTTAAACAGGTCTTACCATCTTGGCCAGGTCTTTATAATGACACTCAGGCTAGGTTTCACTCTTAAGATTCTTATTCAATATTTAATAGGCAGATTATTATCAAAAAGGAATGATTTTGATTTATATATTTCATGTAATATATTTATGCAGATAATAGTAAAAATGAAATTTATAAACATAACATTCTATTAATTATTAAAAGATTACATACTGCCCTAAACGGGACTTTTTAGACAAACAAGTTACCCACGTAGGGGTCAAGCAACATACTAGTCCACGCAGGGACTTAAACAATCAACACACCCTCGTAGGGGTTAACAGAAAGATAGACCCTCGCAGGGGTCAAAACAAACAAACATACCCACACAGGGGCTAATACAACAAGACAGGCCCACGCAGGGACTCAACTGATACAAGGAAATTACAACAACAGTGGAAGGATTCAATGGTCCTTCTTGCTCTTCCCTTTTATTAGGCTTGTCAATCCTTGGAAGAAACTTTGTCGCTCCCTGCGGTCTCTGTGGAAGTCTCGCTCGACTTGGTCCAGCCTTTGCAGAATTTCTTCACGCTCTGGTGGGGAGAACCTTGGCGGCTGCGATTGTTGCCGAATAATAGGTCTAGTAGGTATTTGGTACCCATGAGTTGGGTACTCTGCTCCCCAAGGAGCTCCATACGGTCCTTCAGGGTTAAAGGCGTTGTAATTGGACGCTACCAAGTATGGGTCGGCTTCAGCGTAATCGTAGTTGGTGTGAACCGGCGGCCCAAATGGGTTGTACGTCATAGGACCAGTGTATGCTGGAATCGGGTTATCAAAACCCATCGGTGGTGGTTGCGGTGCAAAGGGGTTTGAAGGTCCACCCATTTGTGGATCTTCTTGACGTGGCGGATAATGACTGCCACTTGATTGTTGAGGAGAGCTAAAATGAAAGTCCCCTCCTCGTGCAGACATACGTGCTCCAGATCTCCTACGCCTCGGTGGTTGCGGAGGTGCCGGCTGAACTGGTGGCGGTGGAGGCGATGGCGTGACTGCCACGAATCGTGAATCCCCAGAGGGATCCTGCTGCTGCTGGTGAGGCGACGAATGATGCGAGGGTGTAAAGTACCACTCGCACTGGTTAAATCGTGCCTGATAATTGTCCGGACCGTGGTAGGGTGATCCGTGAAAAGATGAACCATTTGAGACTTCGATCAGATGGTTGGGAGTTCCGGTTGCGGGTTCGACGGGATCCGTGTCCTCGTCCATATCCTCTGCATGATCGCCTGAGTAATGATCCTCTGGCCCCAATGGGTTAAAACCCACTGGTTCTTGTATGTAATTAGCCGGGTTAAACCGGCCCCTAAAAACAGGTGTAGGGTCACCAAAAGAATTATGCGATAGGGATCGCTGAAGAGGTATGTAAGAAGGTTGAGGGTTGTCGGGCTCATTTTCCGAATGTGGCCCATATGAGTTGTGAATGGGAGGTGTCGAACTGTGCGATACAGATCGTCTAGCTGGTTCAAATAGGTTCCTCCGGTTTTCTCTTGGGTCAGCACTCACAGTGGTGGTAGGAGCTCGTATATGCGAAGGTCCTGCCTCGTCGTCATTGGGGGCGGTGATTGGCCCCTTTCCTCGTCCTCTTCGTCGAAAGAATCTTGGTGGCATTTTTAATCCTGTCAATACAACATAAGATAACGACAAGAATATATAAAATAAAGGACAAAACAAAACAAAACAAAACAAAGTAGAATTTGTCCTAGGTTATTTGTCTAGACTCGAAAGTTTTTAGAATGTGCAATTGTGTAGCTGGGATTAAACACAAAAGGCTAGTGTTTAATTCACTCAGTGTTGGCTCTGATACCAACCTGTCACACCTCGAATTCCCCGTGTCACCGGTGGGCCCGGTGGGGAGTATCGTGATGTGGTTGGCAACATAATAGTCAAACAACACAATATTTAATATGCACAGCGGAAGCAATTGAAAGGTATATTTCAACCGAATAAAATATTGTAATATCGTGTATCACAAACAGTTGAAAGTTTATCCACAGACGGATCGAAATAAATAGGAAACAGTAGTTCAACAGACGATAGGCATCTTAAGCTTGCGAGACTCTTTATTGATGCTAAGGAGAGAATCCAGCCTATTACGCTTAGTACCTGCATTTAATCTTTTTGGGAAAATACGTCAGTTTACACTGGTAAATAGAATCAACTGACTCATTTTAAAAATGATTAAAAATTGATTTGGATGCACGTGGCATAAACATTTTATAACTTGGGATTATTATTTAAATATATAATCTTGTAAAAGAATTACATATTCCTTATGCGTTCAGTAGCCTGGATCGTGCCGGGTTAAAGATCAATAGACACACCACATATTCTATTTATGCACTAACGAGTGTACGCCTACACTTCGCGCTTAGGTCGTGGCCATTTCGTAAAATGATGCCAAGGATATTCGGGACATGGTCATTAACCCCCCAAAGGCTTTAAGTAAACAAAACAATTTAAACGGGCCGATCAAATTATTCAATTAACCACCAAACGATGGAAGATTTGATGCCCGAACAAGCGGTATTTTTATATACCGTAACCCAAGCCCGTATAGGGAAAATAAGTTAAAAGTATTTACCTGAGCAAAGTAATAATCACAATAAGCAAATGCAAGTAGCTTTTACTGGTCCTCCTAATCTGGAACGAAGGTTTATAATAACCTATTAAAATCCTAACGGGTCTTTAGTTAAGCTTAAGCTTAGACCGGTTAGTTTCAAAGATATGGTTCGTACGCACGATTAAGCGAAGGCCGGAATAGATTGTGATTTAGACCCGACAAGTTTGCAGACTTGCTTAATATGGGTATTTCATACACATTCTGGATTTTGAGATAAAACCGATAAGGTTTGACCCGTTTCGGCTAATTTATGTAAACTAGTTACATAAACCGAACCGAATGCGTAACAAGTGTAACGGGTACTTATTAGAGCCATATACAGGTTTTCTAAGTTAATATGCCTCAAATATGTTGTGACATCAGTAAGATGTCTTTTATTATGCCCGAAACGAATTTAAACACAAACTATGCCCCGTAGGGGTAGTTTGGTCGTTTTCAAGGTTATAAAAGAGTTTAAGTATTAACCTGAGTTGCAGGTCTGATATAATCAGCAAAAATACTTAATTTACTAAGTTATAACAGTATGGTATTGCATATATGTGAAATTTATCAATTATAACCAAACTATGCACCGTATGGGCATTTTGGTAATTTCACATAAGCCGGAAAGCTCAAAACTGAAGTCTGAGTTTAACAACCTTTGTTTACTGTTAAAATATTATAATTTACCTAAAATATCAGTAGGTATCAACCCTTGTATTTTTAAAATAGTTCTAGTACATACTATGCGTTAAAAACGCTTAAAAAGGCGATTAGAAGCCATTTCCGGGTTCTATACATAAAGCTGATATTTTTTTTATCATTCCAGAAGGCTCAAAATAATTTATTTATCATATGTAATCAGTAGCAAAAGGTTTGGAGTCAATTAGATATGTAAAACTCATTTTATAGCCCGTAAGGGCAAAAACCGACAATTACCGGATTAAGCCTACGACTATAAGTTATGCTCAGCCCAAAATTAATTAAAAATCTTCAAAAATCCCAAAATAATATATTACATCAGTGGGTAATAAGTTTGATATCAAAAAGTAGGTTTAATTAGGCTATACGCTAATTACGCCGTTTAATTAACAAAAAGCTTTCAATTTACGCTAATGAGCATAACTCTCAAACTACACCTCAAACTGATGTCAAACTTTGGGTGCAAGTTTATATATCAGTAACTAAGGTTTCTACACTTTTACATTTTCAAAAATCACGTTTTAAGGTGAAAAGGGCATAATGGTCAACATATGAGCAATTAACGGAAACATGCATATTAATTGGATAACTAATGAACCAAGGTGTATAATCACAGAGGGTTATACTAGCATGTAACCTAGTCCAATTAAAGCTCTTAGGAATTTCTAAACAATACCAAAACGGTTCAGAACTGAAGTCAAAGCAAAAGTCAAAGCTTTGCGACTTTCGGTTCCGAACCGGGTCTAAACAGTAAATTGTCGGGTTGAACATGTTTAGACATGTTCTTACACTAATTACCAAGTTATATTAATGATTAAACAGGTTGTATGTGTTCTACATTGCTAATTATGCATAAATTAGAAAATAAACATTCTGTTGACTTTTTAATAACAAGTTTGACCCGACATTTGACCTAGTTAGAGTGGGAATCAGGGGGAACCCTTTTAAGGGTTTATTACCCACATAATTACCAACTTATAACTACTTTCAATTCGACTAATCACTGGACCATTAGTGATTAATCGCTAAGCCAACCGTTAATTACGACGGTTTGACTTTTAAGCTAAAACTAAGCAAAAACTTAACTAAGAAAGGTTAAGCATACTTACTAGAGTCCTTTGCACGATTAGTGATCACTTGAGCCTGCTTTGGAGCTCCAGAAATGATCAGGAATGCTGAAGGAAGGTGTGAAGAATTGATTGCAACCTTGTGGCCTTATATAGTGCTCAAGAACTCATGGATCATTGACACACAAGTCTCACAAGGGCCATGGATCACTTCCAGATGTCCCTAAGTGTCTAGGGGTTGCCTAGGGGTCGTGCAAGATAAGGAAAATCGTTTATAAGTCGGTTAAAATGGCTATGGCAGACAAGAACCCAACAAATTCGGAGCAGAAGGCCCCTTGCGACACGCGTAGCCCCCCCCCCCCAGGGCCGTCGCGTGGCGCGACGCCTTATCTGATCAAATCTGAAATTTTTTGATTTTTTACGCTTTGGTCCTTGGCTCTTGGAAACTTTGCTACGACTTTATTTCTTGCACTTTGAACCCTCTAAATTGACATATAAGGGCTTCAAGACATTTACCCACTTTGTTAAGTCCTCGGTTAACTTTATTGTTACCCGAAAAGTCCTAACTTTCAACGTTGACGCTTTAACCCCTTGTATACGAATTTGATCATAACTTTCTCATACGATAACGAAACTTTATGAAATTTATATCGTGTATTCTAGTGAGCATAATTAACCGTTACAAAGCTTCGGGTTTGTCAAAAGGTCACTCAGAGGTATAACTTAAACATGTTGACACATTTAACCCCTGTAGTTTGTAATCTCTCACTTTCTTTCATATTTAGCTTCGTATGATCCATGATTTATTCGTTTGAAGATATAAGCATCATGTAGGGTTAATGTACAATATATTTATTCACTGTTGACATTTAGAACCCGTATATTCACATACTTTCCATGATTGTCAACTTAAATCCTTCTATAACGTTCTTTCACACGTTCAAACATATGACACGTGTCAACTCATTATAGGACGTGAATTTTCGAGGTGTTACATTTTTCTAAAGTTGATCTGAGGTCTGGTTATCACCAGCTAAATATCAAAGATTCATATGTGCCTAAGTCATCTTTTCGTACTCGATACGGTCACTATGAGTTTTTGGTTATGCCTTTTGGTTTAACTAATGATCCGGCTGTTTTCATGGACCTAATGAATCGAGTCTTTCATGAGTTTCTCGACAAATTCGTCATAGTCTTCAGTGACGATATTCTTATATATTCTAAGAGCAAGGAAGACCATGAGGACCATCTTCGTACGGTACTCGAGATTTTGCGACAAAAGAAGCTTTATGCAAAATTCTCGAAATGCAAGTTCTGGTTAGACCAAGTAGCTTTTCTTGGTCATATAGTTTCTGCTGATGGTATTTCTATGGATTCTACTAAGGTGGAGGCAATCACTAAATGGCCTACACCTACCTCAGTCACCGAAGTTCGTAGTTTTCTGGGTCTCATAGGTTATTATCGCAGATTTGTTGAAGGATTTTCGACTATTCCCTTACCTCTCACACAACTTTTGAGAAAAGGGGTTAAGTACTCTTGGAACGAAGACAGGAAGAAGAGTTTTCAGGAGTTAAAGAAAAGGTTGGTGTCTGCCCCGATTCTCACACTTCCATCTGGTACAGGCGGATATCAGATTTACAGTGACGCTTCGAAGAAAGGTCTGGGTTGTGTTTTGATGTAGCACAACAGGGTTATTGCTTATGCCTCACGTCAGTTGAAACCATATGAAGTTAATTATTCGACACACGATCTCGAGCTTGCCGCTGTTATCTTCACTCTAAAGATTTGGCGACATTATCTGTACGGAGAGACTTGTGATATCTTCATGGATCACAAGAGCTTGAAGTATATTTTTACGCAAAAGGAGTTGAACATGAGGTAGAGACATTGGTTAGAGTTGTTGAAAGATTATGACGCCAACATTCAGTATCACCCAGGGAAGGCCAATGTTGTGGCCGATGCTCTTAGTCAAAAGAATACTGGATCGATCTCTTCTTTTCGGTTGCAACCGCACATTCTGAATGATCTCGACAGGTTGGGTATTGGTATCCATTTTGGTGATACAAACGGGTATCTAACCAGATTCCAGATTGAACCGGATTTGATCTCTTGAATCAAGGGCGCTCAACAAGAAGATGGAGAACTTTGGGCTATTATACAGAATTTGGAGGTTGGTAAGCAGTCAGAATTTAGAATTGATGAGAGAGGCCCTGGTGTGGGAAACGTTTATGTCTGCCTAATGATTCATCCCTACATGAGTCATTGTTAGCTTAGGCTTATAGTTCACCATTCTTTATTCACCTTGGATCTACAAAGATGTATCGGGATCTTCTCCAGCACTTTTGGTGGAGCGCTATGAAGGAGGACGTAGCTAGATATGTTGGTAGATGTCCTACTCGCCAACAAGTTAAGACAGAGCATCAAAGAGCTGGTGGATTGCTTCAACCACTAAATATTCCAGTTTGGAAGTGGGATGACATTTTGATGGATTTTATTACCGGTTTACCGAGGACTTTCAAGAAGAATGATACTATCTGGGTGGTAGTCGACCGTTTGTCTAAGTCGGCTCATTTTCTTCCGATTCAGCAGGGTTTCTCAATCAGTAAATTATTCGAGGTCTTTACTAAGAAAATTATTAGACTTCATGGTGCCCCAGTCTCAATTGTTTCTGATCGAGACCCACGTTACACTTCACGCTTTTGGAAAGGTTTGCAAGCCGCTTGGGGTACAAGATTAAGATTCAGCACCGCATTTCATCCACAGATCGACGGTCAGTCGAAGCGTACTATTCAGACACTCGAAGATATGCTTCGAGCATGTGCATTAGAGTGGAGCGGGAATTGGGACGAGTATTTATGTTTGGTAGAGTTTGCCTACAACAATAGTTGGCAAGCTAGCATTGGTATGGCACCATTTGAGCTTCTTTATGGTCGGAAGTGTGGAGCTCCTTTATGTTGGGAAGAAGTTGGAGAGAAAATCATTGAAGGACCTGAATTAGTGTAGATCAAGAGTGAGAACGTTGTTGTTGCTCGAGAAAAGTTAAAGGAAGCTCAGAGTCGTCAAAAGGGCTACGCAGAAAGACATCGTCGTGCATTGGAATTCAATGTTGGTGATCGGGTATTCTTGCGAGTTTCACCTTGTAAAGGCATTCGCCGTTTTGGAACCAAATGGAAGCTTAGCCCTAGATTCATTGGTCCGTTTGAAATTCTTGACAAAGTCGGTGAAGTTTCTTATTGCTTGGCACTACCACCTCAGTTGTCGCATGTCCATAATGTCTTCCACGTATCTCTCCTTAGGGGATACAACTATCATCTGTTGCATGTTGTGAATTATCCATTTCATCTTATTCGGGAAGACTTATCTTGTGAAGAAGAACCCGAAGCTATTCTTGACCGCCATGAGCGGATTATGCGAAAGAAGACTATTCCTTTTGTTAAAGTTCTATGGAAGAACCATTCTGAACGCGAGGCTACTTGGGAAATGGAAGACACTATTCGTTCTCAGTATCCGAATCTATTTGCATCTTAGTACTCCGTATTTCAGGTTAGTCGATTTTGTTTTCGTGTAATTTAGATTTGTTTCAGTATCTGTTATGTGTCGTCTCAGAAATTCCGTGCCGTAGTATGTATGATATCTAAAGGTTTGCTATGTGTAAAGTCTATTCCGTGTCCGTTATGTGTGAAACGTTTGTATTCCTACTTATGTGCGGTTTGTTTTTTGCAAGAAGTGCTTCAGGACCTCTTATGTCTGCGCCGCGCAGACCACGCGCAGACGTTTAAGCTTGCAGAGTGTTTGTTTTCTTGAAGACTTTTCACTAAAAAAGGTCTGCAAGACCTCTGTGTGGTGCAGACTTGAATCAATCTCTTCTTGAGTCTGCACAATCTCTTCTCCTCTTTTGATTTTGAGAACACAGAAGCTTCTCCCACATAATCCACCCATTCTCACCACCCTAACCTCCACCAACAAACGCTCACTCTTTGTCCACCTCTCACTGCTCTTCCTCTTCCTGTTATCCTTTAACGGCGCCTCCATTTTCTCTGTCAAGATTCCCTCACCCGCCATTAACTCACCGGCAAAACCCTCAAGAAACCTCATCTCTGTACAAGAAGAAACCACCTCGGAAGACGTCGTTTCGTCACCACCCCCTCCCACCGCCACCGCCGCTGCGGCTGGCGATACAACAACTTCGTAAACCCTAATTACCCTAACCCTAATACGTTCTTACTGCTTATACGTAAATCTCACAGTTTCGAGATCGAATCGGAGAATTTATTAAGCAAACCGTAACAAGAAGCTCTTAAAACTGCTGATCGGATATTCCGGCCGCCGGAGAAACAACTTTCTGGCGAGAGGGAAACAATTTTTCACCAAGAACAACGAAATTTGGTGGTATTTTGCTATTTTAGGTGCTAAAATTCAGAAATTTGGTGGTATTTTGGTGATTTTAGGTGTTAAATTTCAGAAATTTCGTGGTATTTTGATGATTTTTTGTGTTAAATTTCAGAAATTTGGTGGTATTTTGCTGATTTTTGTGTTAAGTTTAAAAAATTTGGTGGTATTTTGATGATTTTGGTGTTAAATTAGCAAGTTAAAAAACAAACAGTCTTCTCCTTGCAGTCTGCAGAGGTTTGGTCCACCTCTTCTGCTACAAATGTCTGCAGATGTGGTCCGCAGACTGCAGATGTTTTATCTCTGAAAAAACAAACACCACCTTAGCAATTTTGAGGACAAAATTGTTTTTAGAAGAGTAGAATTGTAATATACATAACGACATAAAGGCCATTAATAATAGTAATAGTAATATAGTAATAACAATAATGTATAAAAATCTTTATGTTTTGTAAATTATTATTATGTTTTTTTTAAATACATATGCATGTTTGATTTTGTTCTCTTTTGGTTACGTAAATGAAAAAAGAAAAGAAAAGAGTATTATATTATATTATATTATACTACATATACATTTGTAAGTTGGGGGGAATAGTTGTCTGGCACTCCCCTATTAGACCAACTTATTTTTAAATTATTTTTATTCTTAGTTTAAAATTACGCTTTCGTCCTTTGTTTAAAATTATGTTTTCCCCCAGCTCAAAATAAAATTATAATCTTGCCCTAGCTCAAAATTACGCTTTTGCCCTCGGTTCAAAACCTCACTTTTACTTTTGTTCCCAGTTTAAAATTACGGTTTCGCCCTCCGTTTAAAATTAAGGTTTTGCCCCCAGTTCAAAATTTGTCTGGCACTTCCCTATGGGACCAGCTCAGTTTTAATTTAATTTTATTCCCAGTTTAAAATTATGCTTTCGTCCTTTGTTTAAAATTACGATTTTGCCCCCAGCTAAAAATAAAATTATAATTTTGCCGCTAGCTTAAAATTACGCTTTTACCCTCGGTTCAAAAACTCAATTTTGATTTTGTTCCAGTTTAAAATTACGGTTTCGCCCTTCGTAGTACATTTGTAAGTTGGGGGGAATAGTGCCAGGCAGCTGACTGGCACTCCCCTATTGGACCAACTTATTTTTAAATTATTTTTATTTCCAATTTAAAATTACGCTTTCGTCCTTTGTTTAAAATTACGTTTTTCCCCCAGCTCAAAATAAAATTATAATCTTCCCCCTAGCTCAAAATTACGCTTTTGCCCTCGGTTCAAAACCTCACTTTTACTTTTGTTCCCAGTTTAAAATTACGGTTTCGCCCTCCGTTTAAAATTACGGTTTTGCCCCCAGTTCAAAATTTGTCTGGCACTTCCCTATCGGACCAGCCCAGTTTTAATTTAATTTTATTCCCAGTTTAAAATTATGCTTTCGTCCTTTGTTTAAAATTACGATTTTGCCCCCAGCTAAAAATAAAATTATAATTTTGCCGCTAGCTTAAAATTACGCTTTTTCCCTCGGTTCAAAAACTCACTTTTGATTTTGTTCCCAGTTTAAAATTACGGTTTCGCCCTCCGTTTAAAATTACGTTTTTGCCCCCAACTAAAAATAAAATGTTGTTTTTTCCTATAGCTCAAAATTACGATTCTGCCATCAGCTCAAAATTACGCATTTGCCCACCGTTCAAAATGAAAATATGTTTTTCCCCAGCTAAAAATTATGATTTTGCTCTCAGTTTAAAATTATGATTTCGTCTCTGGTTCAAAATATAATTACGATTTTGTCCTCTGTATAGACATACATGTCAAGAGAGAGAAGCCCAAATTTACGGTCATATCATCGTTTTTTTTTTCATAGCAAAATTATAGTAGTCTTTTTGTAATTGATTGAGAATTATTCGGCCATCGCCCCGTAACGCGGGCGGGGAGAAGATATATTAATAAATAAAGCATTTTTTTCAAATCCCTGTTCCATCTTCCGAAATTTCGGCAAACGTATCTTATCTATATGGCTCTTCTTTTTAAAGTTGAAAACGCTATCACATTCAAACAAATCGGCCGAAGTTTTGGGATTTCAATAGTTGAATCATCGTTCAATATAAACCCGTCAAACATCGCAATAGAAATCTGTTTGAGTCTGTTCTATCATGCCTCTGTATTCCTTGAAGCTGACGCTGTCGCCGCACAACCACCGCGATCGCCGCCACAACCACCGCAATCACCGCCACGCCTGGTTCGAAGCTTTTAATTAGCATCTCCGACTCACGAACCGGTACCACTAAGCTTACTTTCGAACACTGTTTCTGTTCATGTCGTTTTGATAATTTATTTCTTATTATAACACCGACAGCAACAATCTCTATTCATTGTCGGCTATAATCATCGCCGCCACCATTGGTCCGGGATCCAACCAGTTCACAGCCACGCGCAGCCGTAAAACATAAACTACCACTTTCGTTCACTTTAGTTCAGTTCCGTGTGACCATCCGAAGTGCTAACGGTGTGTCTCCGGTTAGCTCCGTTTAGCGTTTAAGGTACTTGATCGAACCCTCTTCTGATTCTGATTCGTATATAGATATATTTCAGTTCGTATCATTATTATTAAGTAATGATGATAATATATAATACGTATATACCTTGTTTACAAACATGATATTGTTAAATTGGTTTTCTAAATTTTCAAGTCAAAATTTATCTTTTCATGAAATATCCATACGTTTTCCTCGTTGTACATGAGTCATGGTTATAAACATAAACCATTAATAAAGGCCTACCTTAGTAAGATTTTATATTTTAATGACAAGATATTCATATATTTTTATCAATAAATCTAAAAGCGCGATATTAGTTTCGTTAATTAGTAGAAGCTAATTTGTGGTTTTTGGTTTGTTTTCTCCGTCTTGGTGATAGCTTGCCTGTGTTGGTGGTTTAATAAAAGTTAATTTTCAAAAAAAAAACTTAGTAGAAGCTAATGGCTATGGAGTTAGATTTATTATTATTATTATTATCATTATTATTATTAATATTATTATTAAGTCTTACACTTTGGGTATTTACATGCATCGCAAAACTTCAACTTTTATATATAACCAAGAAGGGGACGAATGAATGAATAAAACCAAGTCATATACTATTAGTCGAACTAATAAGTGAATGATCTAATAAAGTTCATAAATCTGACTCAACTGTAATATACTGTAGGTTCCCGTGCTTCGTTAAGGAATACTTGATTTATTTGCTTTGCTTGCTAATAAGGTACAGATTCATGTTCTTAACATCATAGTATTTTTATTTAAGTCCGTTACTTTGTAGTAAAGATGTTTTCGTTAGATTTTTCTGTTTCGTATCGTTATATGACTAGTATATATAGTAGCATGCAATAGACTTTAGATCTTATGCTCGTTATTGCATGTTCCCCTATGATACATATATTTCTGATGCAGATTTTGTCAACAGGTATAGAGAACAAAGGGGTTTGTATTAGATTGATCGAAAAGAATTCAATTAGGGTTTACAAGAAAGATGTTTATATAGGACACCATGTTACACACTAGCCCCTATACTATAAATTATTGTCTTCTTTCTGACACCCCCCCTCAAGTTGAGTGGTGGAATCACCAATACTTAACTTGCTTAAGCAGCTACTAAACGCGTTTCCGTTGACGGTTTTGTAAGAAGACTTGATCTTTAGACGACACATATGGGAGCTCTATGATTTTTTCCTCCAGTTTCTCCTTGATGAAATAGCGATCTACCTCCACGTGCTTCGTTCTATCATGTTGAACTGGGTTTTCTGAGATCTGAATTACAGCCATATGGTCACACATAATTTTGCTTGGTTCCCTTTGGGAGAAGCCGATGTCTTCTAGAAGCTTCCTGATCCAAAGAACTTCGCTTAACCCTCGAGGATCCTCGTCTCAGCCTCAGGTGTCCTACCTCAGTTCAGGAGGATAGCTGGAGAAGAACCCAATTAAGGATCCTACTTTTAATATCAAGAATCCTCATCCCATGTTCAAGGATCCTCATCCCAGTTTCAAGGATCGATGGAGTATCCTTCAAGATCTTCAGCACAGATGTATCCCGGATCCAACATGTTCCAGGATCAAGGATCCTTAGGGAGTCAACCACTCAGAAGTTCTGAAGTTCACTTAGGAGACTTCATGCCTGTTAGGGATGGATTTTTTAAACCTAAGGATCACGGATCCTCAGTTCTTTTGGACTAAGGATCCTCAGAAGAAGTTGCAGGTTTAAGGATCCAGGATCCTCATTATGATCCTTATACTGACAATTGTTTCCACAATGTTTGAACTTATTTTGCAGGAGTATACGCATTGGACTTGGTCTCACCAAGATTCCAGGGGAATATGCTCTATTATTCTGCACGTGCATGGCTCGTATGACCGTTATGGAAGTCGTGGGAGGCTAGCATGATTTGCGGATTGTAAGTTAGATATTTTATTTCCATTTTTATAAGGGGATAACAAGCTTGAATTAGGGGAAGCAACCCACACATTCTTGAGAACTCTTTGCAACTTATTGGCGATTACACACTTTTTGCACACTAGTGATCCTTGTAACAAGCTTGTTGTCATCCCGATTTGTAACCTTTACTTGTTTAATATAGTTGGTGATCGGTAGTTTCCATCACCCGAGGTTTTTTATGCCGGAGATCATACATTGATCAAGGGCTTTTTCCTCGTATAAATCTTCGTGTTCTTTGTTCATTTTGCTCATATATTGTTCGTACATTTATTCGTTTAACCAAGCATCACACCTCACAAAATCAGATTTGGTTACATTGTCATTGTGTGATTTTTGACCAAAACAGTTTGGCGCCCACCGTGGGGCAATCGGTGCTTCATTCTTAAAAATTTCGTTCATTTCACTTAATTCGGTTCATTACCTTCAACTACATGGCTTCTCAAATGAAGAACACTTCAAGATCCATGCCGGATCTTACCTCTTTCACAGGGTGTCCCACCTTTGCCTCCTCCTCCTTCTGGATCCCAGAAGAATGCTGAGAATGCGGCGAAGAAACAAACCCCCATTTTCTCAAAACCACCTACTACTGCTTCTTCTGGTCCTACTAACAGTGATTTGTATTCTTTGATTTTGCAGATGAAGGATTACATGCAGCAGCAGGACAGGACCAATGACAGGATCCTTCGAGAAATTGATGAAATCAAGAAATCGAAGAAGTCAGTAGAGGATCACTCCTCGCTGATGCCTAGGTCGCTGAATTTTGACACTCCAGTCACAACTGCCCACTATTCCACGGCATCAGGTGTTCAGCACCAAGGTGGATCATCAAGCATGCAACGTGGATCATCGGCTATGACACATGCTCTAGGATCCTAGTTTCAGCCTTCAGGATCCTCTCTCCAGCATCATGGATTCTTCTCCAGTTCAGGAGGATACATGGGGACACAGACAGTTCAAGGATCCTCCACTCAGTATCCGGGATCTTCAACTCAGGTTCAAGGATCCTCCTCGCAAGTTCAAGGATCCATGGAGTATCCAGGATCCTCCTCTCAGGTTCATGGATCCATGAATTATCCTCCAAGACCCCCAACTTCAGTGAATCAAGGATCCAACATCTTTCAGGATCAAGGATCCTTAAGGAGCGTGCAACCCAGAAGTTCAGAATTCCACTCAGGAGACTTCATGCCCATGCAAACTATTGCATCATCTGGTCCCACAATTATGCCAGAATCACATCAATTTGGATTCACATCTGGGATCCCAACCTCGAACCAGTCAGGAGGTAACACTTTAAATATGTCTTATAATACTAACCATGGCTTTGTGCAGGATATAGGAATCAATCAGGCTATGGCTAGGGAGTTGAAAAAACTCAAGGATATGATTTCCAGCGTCCCAGGAGTGGTTAAGCCCATTCCTGAGATTCCGGATGGGAGTCACAAGATATCTCGCTTTGCACCACCCATTTGTGATGCAGAGATACCAAAGAGATTTCAAGTACCAAACATGAAGCTGTATGATGGCTCGACTGATCCAGAAGAGCATGTAGCTCAATACAGGGAGAGAATGGAGATCAACCCCATACCTGAAAGGTTGAAAGAGGCATGCTTATGCAAGGGTTTCGGATCCACATTGACAGGATCAGCTCTTAAATGGCTGCTAAGTCTTCCCCCTTACTCTATTACTTCATTTGCTAATCTAGTTAATTTGTTTAATAGCCAATTCTCATGCAGTAGGAGATTTGAACGATTAACTAGTGATCTATATAGGGTAACACAAGGTCAAAATGAATCACTTAGAGATTATATCACTAGATTCAGCAAAGAATCCTTAGATATTCCTAATTTGGACATTGTTACGGCTATAGAAGCTTTCAAAATGGGTTTACTTAGGGATTCACAGTTCTATGATGATCTTGTCATGACCCCTTGCAGGAATCTTGATGAAGTGAGAACCAGGGCCCTTAGATTCATCCGATTAGAGGATGATAAAAGGATCCAAGAAAGACTGGCAGGATCCTCAAAGCAAGAGAAACAAGGATCCTACTTCAGGAATAACAAATCCAAGTCATACCATAAGTCAGATAATCAAAATGTGCATGCTGTGGAGGAGGAAGAGGATGATGAAGACTATCCTCATATCTCTGAATATTGTTTTTCTGTTGATAACAATGAACTGATCCTTGCCAAGCAGAATCTAGGTGAAAAAGCTAGATGGCCTAGAAAGAATGATAAGCCAGCTGCTACAAAAGACAAATCCAAATGGTGTGCATATCATGAAGATTTTGGCCATCTCACCGACGAATGTATAGCACTCAGGAAGGAGATTGGTTACCTGTTAAGCAAAGGACATTTGAAGGAGTTACTAGGAAGCAAAAAGTCCAGGATCCAGGATCCTGAGAAGATTCCGGAAAGGGCTCCTGCTCCCCCAGCTGATGCACAAATTATTAACTTCATTTCAGGTGGATCAGACATCTGTGGCACTTCCTTTTCAGCAGCCAAAAGGCATGCCAAGGAGACGAAGATGGATAATGGGGACAGACCCATTCGAACATCAGTCCTCACACAGGAAAAAAATATATCCTTTGATGAGAATGATCATGTTAATATTCAGGATCCTCATCATGATGGTCTTCTTATTACTCTGTTTATATATATCCATTTTGTTCGCAGGATTCTTATAGATGGAGGCAGTTCAGTGAACATCATTCAACTTGATGTCCTCAAGAAGATGAACATTCCTGAGTCTGAGATCGTCCCAAGATCATCGGTCCTTGTAGGATTCAGTGGAGAGACCAAGAACACATTGGGGGACATCAAGCTTCCAATCTACATAGAGGTAGTTAATTCTTTTCAAAAGTTTTGTGTCATAGATTGCTTATCCTGTTGCAATGTTATCCTTGGCAGGCCATGGATACATGACATGAAGGCAGCCCCGTCTACGTATCATCAGTGTGTGAAACTCCCTACTCCTTGGGCTGTAGTGAAGATTGAAAGTGATCAACAGGAGGCTAAGAATTGTTATACCTCATCAATGAAGCCAGCCTCAAGACCCAGGGAGCAATAGCAATTAAAGTGTCCTCCAAGAGGAATTCTGGAGGCAAGAGAACAAGATGTGAAAGATATCCTCATGGATCCTCCGGATCCTGAATCTAAAGTATTCATAGGATCCGGGATCCTTAATGAAGTTGAGCAGGATCTAGTATCCTTCCTCAAGAAAAGAAAACCCACCTTCGCCTGGAAACATGAGGATATGATAGGTATTTCTAAAGACATTATTACTCATAAACTTGGCATTGACAGGTCATTCAAGCCCATACATCAAAAGAGAAGGAAGTTTGCACCTGAGAGGAATGCCATCATCCAGGAGGAGGTAGATAAACTGCTCAGAGCAGGTATGATAAGGGAAGTTAAGTATCCAATATGGTTAGCCAATGTGGTTGTTGTTCAAAAGAAAAATGGAAAGTGGGGGTATGTGTCGATTTTACTGATTTAAACAAGGCATGTCCCAAGGATCCTTTCCCATTACCCCACATTGACTCCATGGTGTATGCTACCGCGGGTCATGAGTTGTTGACTTTCATGGATGCTTCATCTGGATTTTAGCAAATTCAGATGGAACCATCTGATCAAGAGGATACAGCCTTTATGACCCCAACTGGTATCTATTGTTATATTACTATGCCTTTCGGACTAAGAAATGCAGGTGCTACCTATCAAAGGCTAGTCAATATGATGTTTAAGGAACAAATTAGACACACTATGGAGGTCTATATAGATGACATGGTGGTTAAGTCCAAAAGAGCTGAGGATCACCTTAGAGACTTGGAGGAAGCATTTGATATCCTCGAAGTATCCTCAGAAGTCTCCTAAGTTTTATGGGCTTGTCCCCAGTTTTTTTGGGTTTATCCCCAGTTTTGGGCCTGTCCCCAGTATAAGGTATCCACTACCTTTGCCAGTAGCGCACGATGATCCTCGTGCAGTTCAAGGCAATGGGACCAGTACCCGCTTTAGGGGCTGACAATTTCATTGTACTGGCTGTATTCAGGATCCTACGTATAATGGTAGACGTACCATACATCTGTTCCTAAGGTTTCTAACGTTTTCACGTTAGCTAAGGTTTTGGCATCTTCATGCCACTAAGTTTGGATAGTCGCCAGTAAGGGCCATACTCCAGTTTACACAAGATCCTTTGGGCTTGTCCCCACTTTTTGGGCTTGTCCCCAGTTTTTGGGCTTGTCCCCAACTATATCCTTTCCCCATCTCATGAATGGCCAAGAAGAGGATATAGGATGCAGGAGCTCCGCTGATTGATGAAGGATATTGCTATATCTCTGACAAGCATCACATCTCTTGGCATAATCCACAACATCCTTCTTCATAGTAGGCCAGTAGTATCCTGTTCTAAGGATCCTCGAAAACAATGCTCTGCCCCCAGTGTGGTTTCCACAATCTCCTTCATGAAAGTCCTTTAGAACTTCTTGGATCTCAGGATCCTCAATGCACCTTAGATAGGGTCCTGCAAGAGATCATTTATATAGCATGTTATTTAATATTGTATATTGAGATACCTTGACTTTAAAAGCTCTAGGATTTTCTCCTGTAGGGATCTCTCCATGCTGTATATATCTCATGATGGGAAGGATCCATGATCCTGAATTTGATTGTGAGCCGTCAGTGGGTGTGATTGCAGAATCCTCTACTATCTCCATGGATATGTGATCCTCAATAGCAGGAGCCAAAATGTGGATGATGGGAATTTTGATATCCTCTGGAATCTTCAATGATGATCCAAGGTTGGCCAAAGCATCAGCTTCTGCATTTTCCTCCCTGGGTACCTGTGTCAAACTAAAAGAAGCGAAAGAGTCTGCCAATTTCTTGACTATCTCTAGATATTTGATTAGTCTGTCACCTTTAACAGCATAAGAACCATTAAAATGGTTAGTAATTAATAATGAATCTACATGTACCTCAAGATACCTGATCCTCATATGCTTGGCAATTTGCAAACCAGCTATTAAGGCTTCATATTCAGCCTCATTGTTAGTAGTTTGAAACTCACAAGCAATTGAGTGGGGTATTACGTCCCCCTGTGGTGATTTTAGTAGTATTCCAAGTCCAGTTCCCTTGACATTAGAGGCTCCATTCGTGAAGAGTATCCAAGGATCCTTGGTCTCTTCAAGCTGCTGCACTTCTAACTCAGCTTCCCTTTGTAGATCACTACTGAAATCTGCCACAAAGTTAGCCAAGGCTTGGGATTTAATGGCGGTTCTTGGTTCATATCTTATATCATAAGCACTAAGCTTCACTGCCCATTTGGCCATCCTCCGTGACATTTCAGGTTTCTTGAGAACATTCTTAATTGGAAAGTTAGTCTTAACAATGACAGCATGAGTTTCAAAATAATGACGTAATTTAGTAGATGCCATAATCAAAGCAAGGATAAGTTTTTCTAAATGTGAATACCTGGATTCCGCATCAAGCAAACTTTTACTTACATAATAGACAGGATGTTGTGTACCTTCGTGATCCTTAACAAGGACTGCACTTACTGCTTTAGAAGAGACTGCCAAATATAAGGATAATATATCCCCTTTTTCTGGTTTCATTAAGGCAGGAGCCGAGGATAGGTAATCCTTAAGGGGTTTGAGAGCATTCTCATGTTTTTCAGTCCACTCAAATTTCTTGTTTTTTCTCAAGATGTCATAGAATTCCTTGCATTTCTCTGATGACTTTGAGATGAACCGGTTCAAGGCTGCGATCCTCCCTGTCAACCTTTGCACATCCTTAGCATTGGCAGGAGATTTAATACTCACAATCGCCATGATTTGCTCTGGACTTGCCTCTATGCCTCTTTTAGTTACCATGTAACCTAGGAACTTGCCTGCTTTAACACCAAAGTGACACTTTGACGGGTTCAATTTCATATTGAACTTGTCGAGGATATCAAATGCTTCCTCCAAGTCTCTAAGGTGATCCTCAGCTCTTTTGGACTTAACCACCATGTCATCTATATAGACCTCCATAGTGTGTCCAATTTGTTCCTTAAACATCATATTGACTAGCCTTTGATAGGTAGCACCTGCATTTCTCAGTCCGAAAGGCATAGCAATATAACAATAGATACTAGTTGGGGTCATAAAGGCTGTATCGTCTTGATTAGATGGTTCAATCTGAATTTGCTGAAATCCAGATGAAGCATCCATGAAAGTCAACAACTCATGACCCGCGGTAGCATCCACCATGGAGTCAATGTGGGGTAATGGGAAAGGATCCTTGGGATATGCCTTGTTTAAATCAGTAAAATCGACACATACCCTCCACTTTCCGTTTTTCTTTTGAACAACAACCACATTGGCTAACCATCTTGGATACTTAACTTCCCTTATTATACCTGCTCTGAGCAGTTTATCTACCTCCTCCTAGATGATGGCATTCCTCTCAGGTGCAAACTTCCTTCTCTTTTGATGTATGGGCTTGAATGACCTGTCAATGCCAAGTTTATGAGTAATAATGTCTTTAGAAATGCCAGTCATATCCTCATGTTTCCAGGAGAAGGTGGTTTTTCTCTTCTTGAGGAAGGATACTAGATCCTGCTCAACTTCATTAAGGATCCCGGATCCTATGAATACTTTAGATTCAGGATCCTGAGGATCCATGAGGATATCTTTCACATCTTGTTCTCTTGCCTCCAGAACTCCTCTTGGAAGACACTTTAATTGCTATTGCTCCCTGGGTCTTAAGGCTGGCTTCATTGATGAGGTATAACAATTCTTAGCCTCCTGTTGATCACTTTCAATCTTCACTACACCCCAAGGAGTAGGGAGTTTCACACACTGATGATACGTAGACGGGACTGCCTTCATGTCATGTATCCATGGCCTGCCAAGGATAACATTGCAACAGGATAAGCAATCTATGACACAAAACTTTTGAAAAGAATTAACTCCCTCTATGTAGATTGGAAGCTTGATGTCCCCCAATGTGTTCTTGGTCTCTCCACTGAATCCTACAAGGACCGATGATCTTGGGACGATCTCAGACTCAGGGATGTTCATCTTCTTGAGGACATCAAGTTGAATGATGTTCACTGAACTGCCTCCATCTATAAGAATCCTGCGAACAAAATGGTTAGATATAAACAGAGTAATAACAAGACCATCATGATGAGGATCCTGAATATCAACACAATCATCCTCATCAAAGGATATATTTTTTTCCTGTGTGAGGACTGATGTTCGGATGGGTCTGTCCCCATTATCCATCTTCGTCTCCTTGGCATGCCTTTTGGCTGCAGAAAAGGAAGTGCCACAGATGTCGGATCCACCTGAAATGAAGTTAATAATTTGTGCATCAGCTGGGGGAGCAGGAGCCCTTTCCGGAATCTTCTCAGGATCCTGGATCCTGGACTTTTTTCTTCCAAGTAACTCCTTTAAATGTCCTTTGCTTAACAGGTAACCAATCTCCTTCCTGAGTGCTATACATTCGTCGGTGAGATGGCCAAAATCTTCATGATATGCACACCATTTGGATTTGTCTTTTGTAGCAGCTGGCTTATCATTCTTTCTAGGTCATCTAGCTTTTTCACCTAGATTCTGCATGGCAAGGATCAGTTCATTGTTATCAACAGAAAAACAATATTCAGAGATATTAGGATAATCTTCATCATCCTCTTCCTCCTCCACATCATGCACATTTTGATTATCCGACTTATGGTATGACTTGGATTTGTTATTCCTGAAGTAGGATCCTTGTTTCTCTTGCTTTGAGGATCCTGCCAGTCTTTCTTAGATCCTTTTATCATCCTCTAATCGGATGAATCTAAGGGCCCTGGTTCTTGCTTCATCAAGATTCCTGCAAGGGGTCATGACAAGATCATCATAGAACTGTGAATCCCTAAGTAAACCCATTTTGAAAGCTTCTACAGCCGTAGCAATGTCCAAATTAGGAATATCTAAGGATTCTATGCTGAATCTAGTGATATAATCTCTAAGTGATTCATTTTGACTTTGTGTTACCCTATATAGATCACTAGTTAATCGTTCAAATCTCCTACTGCATGAGAATGGGCTATTAAACAAATTAACTAGATTAGCAAATGAAGTAATAGAGTAAGGGGGAAGACTTAGCAGCCATTTAAGAGCTGATCCTGTCAATCTGGATCCGAAACCCTTGCATAAGCATGCCTCTTTCAACCTTTCAGGAATGGGGTTGATCTCCATTCTCTCCCTGTATTGAGCTACATGCTCTTCTGGATCAGTCGAGCCATCATACAGCTTCATGTTTGGTACATGAAATCTCTTTGGTATCTCTGCATCACAAATGGGTGGTGCAAAGCGAGATATCTTGTGACTCCCATCCGGAATCTCAGGAATGGGCTTAACCACTCCTGGGACACTGGAAATCATATCCTTGAGTTTTTGCAACTCCCTAGCCATAGCCTGATTGATTCCTATATCCTGCACGAAGCCATGGTTAGTATTATAAGACATATTTAAAGTGTTACCTCCTGGCTGGTTCGAGGTTGGGATCCCAGATGTGAATCCAAATTGATGTGATTCTGGCATAATTGTGGGACCAGATGATGCAATAGTTTGCATGGGCATGAAGTCTCCTGAGTGGAATTCTGAACTTCTGGGTAGCACGCTCCTTAAGGATCCTTGATCCTGAAAGATGTTGGATCCTTGATTCACTGAAGTTGGGGGTCTTGGAGGATAACTCATGGATCCGTGAACCTGAGAGGAGGATCCTGGATACTCCATGGATCCTTGAACCTGAGTTGAAGATCCCGGATACTGAGTGGAGGATCCTTGAACTGTCTGTGTCCCCATGTATCCTCCTGAACTGGAGAAGAATCCTTGATGCTGGAGAGAGGATCCTGAAGGCTGAAAGTAGGATCCTAAAGACTGTGTCATAGCCGATGATCCACGTTGCATGCTTGATGATCCACCCTGGTGCTGAACACCTGATGCCGTGGAATAGTGGGCAGTTGTGACTGGAGTGTCAAAATTCAACGACCTAGGCATCAGCGGGGAGTGATCCTCTACTGACTTCTTCGATTTCTTGTTTTCATCAATTTCTCGAAGGATCCTGTCATTAGTCCTGTCCTGCTGCTGCATGTAATCCTTCATCTGCAAAATCAAAGATTACAAATCACTGTTAGTAGGACCAGAAGAAGCAGTAGTAGGTGGTTTTGAGAAAATGGGGGTTTGTTTCTTCGCCGCATTCTCAGCATTCTTCTGGGATCCAGAAGGAGGAGGAGGCAAAGGTGGGACGCCCTGTGAAGAGGTAACAGCCGGCATGGAGCTTGAAGTGTTCTTCATTTGAGAAGCCATGTGGTTGAAGGTAATGAACCGAATTAAGTGAAATGAACAAAATTTTTAAGAATGAAGCACCGATTGCCCCACGGTGGGCGCCAAACTGTTTTGGTCAAAAATCACACAATGACAATGTAACCAAATCTGATTTTGTGAGGTGTGATGCTTGGTTAAACGAATAAATGTACGAACAATATATGAGCAAAATGAACAAAGAACACGAGGATTTATACGAGGAAAAAGCCCTTGATCAATGTATGATCTCCGGCATAAAAAACCTCGGATGATGGAAACTACCGATCACTAACTATATTAAACAAGTAAAGGTTACAAATCGGGATGACAACAAGCTTGTTACAAGGATCACTAGTGTGCAAAAAGTGTGTAATCGCCAATAAGTTGCAGAGAGTTCTCGAGAGTGTGTGGGTTGCTTCTCCTAATTCAAGCTTGTTATCCCCTTATAAAAATGGAAATAAAATATCTAACTAACAAACCGCAAATCATGCTAGCCTCCCACGACTTCCATAACGGTCATACGAGCCATGCACGTGCAGAATAATAGAGCATATTCCCCTGGAATCTCGGTGAGACCAAGTCCAATGCGTATACTCCTGCAAAACAAGTTCAAACATAGTGGAAACAATTGTCAGTATAAGGATCATAATGAGGATCCTGGATCCTTAAATCTGCAACGTCTTCTGAGGATCCTTAGTCCAAAAGAACTGAGGATCCGTGATCCTTAGGTTTATAAAATCCATCCCTAACAATCGGTAGTTTCCATCACCTGATGTTTTTTATGCCGGAGATCATACATTGATCAAGGGATTTTTCCTCGTATAAATCCTCGTGTTCTTTGTTCATTTTTCTCATATATTGTTCGTACATTTATTCGTTTAACCAAGCATCACACCTCACAAAATCAGATTTGGTTACATTGTCATTGTGTGATTTTTTACCAAAACAATGCGCATGCAACCCGCTGCTTCATCTGGTCCCACTCTTGCACCAGACATGCCTTGTTTCGGATACACTTCTGGGATCCCAGTTCCAAACCAATCAGGAGGTAACTATTTCAATACTTCTTTTGGTACTAATCATGGTTTTATGCAGGAACCAGGGATCAACCAAGCCATGGCTAAAGAGTTATAAAATCTTAAGGATATGATATCCAGTGTCCCGGGAGTGGTTAAACCCATTCATGAGATTCCGGATGGGAGTCATAGGCTGTCCTGTTTTGCACCACCCATATGTAATGCGGAGATACCAAAACGGTTCCAAACCCCCAATATGAAACTGTATGATGGTACCACTGATCCAGAGGAGCATATGGCACAATATAGGGAGCGAATGGAGATCAACCCCATTCCAGAAAGGTTAAAAGAAAGCCTGTTTATGCAAGGGCTTTGGATCCACACTAACTGGATCAGCTTTGAAATGGCTGCTAAGTCTTCCTCCTTACTCAATTACTTCATTTTCTCATTTAGTTAACATATTCAATAATCAATTCTCTTGTAGTAGAACATTTGAAAGGCTAACTAGTGAATTGTATAGGATCACCCAAGGTCATAATGAATCATTAAGAGATTATATAACCAAATTTAGTAGAGAATCCTTAGAAATCCCTAACTTGGATATTGCCACCGGCGGTTGGGAGGACCATGCTCTATCCCCCCCCCCCCCACTGTTGTTGAAGCTTTTAAAATGGGATTACTAAAAGATTCTCAATTCTATGATTATCTTGTTATGACACCTTGTAGAAATCTAGATGAAGGAACAAGGCCTTGAGGTTCATCCGTTTAGAGGATGACAAAAGGATCCAGGAAAGGTTGTCAGGATCCTCAAAACAGGAGAAGCAAGGATCCTATTTCAAGAATAACCGATCCAAACCGTACACTAAGCATGACAACCAGAATGTGCATACCGTGGAACAAGAGAAAGACGATGAGGATTATCCTCCTATTTCTGAATATTGTTTTTCTGCTGATAACAGTGAACTAAACCTTGCTATGCAGAATTTAGGTGGCAAGGCTAGGTGGCCAAGGAAAAGTGACAAACCGGCTGCTACCAAAGATAAATCGAAGTGGTGTGCTTATCATGATGATTTTGGTCATCTCACAGATGAGTGCATAGCATTAAGGAAGGAGATAGGTTATCTTTTGAGCAAAGGATACTTGAAGGAGCTTCTTGGAAGGAAGAAGTCAATGATCTAGGATTCTGAAAAAATTCCTGAAAAAGCTCCTTCACCACCTATTGATGCTCAGATCATTAACTTTATCTCTGGAGGCTCTGATATTTGTGGAACTTCATTTTCAGCAGCTAAGAGACATGCTAAGGAAACAAAGATGGAGAATGGGGACAGACCTGTTCGAACTTCCATTCTTACTCAGCAGAATGTGATATCCTTTGATGAGGATGGCTGCGTAGACATACAGGATCCTCATCATGACGGTTTAGTCATTACATAATTTATTTCTAATCATTTTGTTCGCAGGGTCCTCATTGATGGAAGAAGCTCGGTGAACATAATCCAGTTGGATGTCCTCAAAAGAATGAACATTCCTGAATCTGAAATTGTTCCAAGATCATCTATACTCGTGGGATTCAGTGGAGAAACAAAAAAAATACATTGGGGGACATCAAACTACCAATTTATATAGAGGGAGTGAATTTTGTTCAAAAATTCGGTGTTATAGATTGCTTATCATGCTGTAATGTTATCCTTGGTAGGCCATGGATACATGATATGAAGGCAGTCCCCTCAACATATCATCAATGTGTTAAGCTTCCAACTCCATGGGGTGTGGTGAAGATAGAGAGTGATCAGCGGGAAGTGAAGAACTGCTACACTTCCTCGATGAAGCCAGCCTCTAAACCGATGGAAGCATAGCAATTAAAGTATCCTCCAAGGAACGTCATGGAAGCAAGAGAACAGGACGTCAAAGGTATTCTTTTAAACACCAAAGATCATGAATCCAAAGTTTTTATAGGATCCGGGATCCGGGTTAACATTGAGCAGGATTTGATATCCTTCCTGAGAAGAAGAAAATCTACATTTGCTTGGAAACATGAAGACATGACAGGTATATCTAATAATAATATTACTCACAAACTTGGTATTGACAGGTCTTTCAAACCAATACACCAAAAAAGGAGGAAATTTGCACCCGAAAGAAATGCCATTACCCAAGAAGAGGTAGACAAATTGCTAAAGGCAGGTATGATCGGAGAGGTAAAGTATCCAAGATGGTTAGCCAATGTGGTAGTTGTTCAGAAAAAGAATGGAAAGTGGAGGGTATGTGTTGATTTTACTGACTAAAACAAAGCATGTCCCAAGGATCCTTTCCCTTTACCCCATATTGACTCTATGGTGGATGCTACTGCAGGTCATTTATGGATGCTTCATCTGGATTCCAACAAATTCAGATGGAACCATCTGACCAAGAGAACACAGCCTTCATGACTCCCACTGGTATATTTTGCTATATTGCTATACCCTTTGGTTTAAGAAATGCAGGTGCCACATACCAAAGGTTAGTGAATATGATGTTCAAGGAACAACTCGGAAACACCATGGAAGTCTACATAGATAACATGGTGGTCAAATCCAAAAGAGCTGAGAATCACTTGAAGGATCTGGAAGAAGCATTCAACATCCTTGACAAGTATAACATGAAGTTGAATCCTTCCAAATGCCATTTTGGAGTAAAAGCTGGAAAATTCTTAGGATATATGGTGACCAAGAGAGGATTAGAGGCGAGTCCAGAACAAATCAAGGCCATTGTGAACATTAATTCTCCTGCCAATGCCAAGGATGTGAAAATGTTGACAGGAAGAATCGCAGCCTTGAACAGATTCATCTCAAAGTCCTCAGAAAAGTGCAAGGAGTTCTATGATATTCTGAGGAAGAATAAAAGGTTTGAATAGACTGAGAAGCATGAGATTGCCCTTAAAGCCCTCAAGGATTACCTATCCTCAGCACCAGCTCCAATGAAACCAGAAAATGGAGAATCATTATCCTTATACTTAGCCGTTTCAGCTAAGGCAGTAAGTGTGGTCCTAGTTAAGGATCATGAAGACTCTCAACATCCGGTATACTATGTAAGTAAAAGCCTACTTGATGCTGAGACCAGGTATTCTCACTTAGAGAAACTTATTCTTTATCTAATTATGGCATCTACCAAACTCATGCATTGTTTTGAAACTCATCCTATTATTGTCAAAACTAATTTTCCCATTAAGAATGTTCTCAGGAAGCCTGAAATGTCAGGAAGGATGGCAAAATGAGCAGTCAAGCTTAGTGCATATGACACTAAGTATGAACCTAGGACTGCCATCAAGTCCCAAGCCTTAGCTGACTTTGTGGCTGATTTCAGTAGTGATCTACAAAGGGAAGCTGAATTGGAAGTTCAACAACTTAAGGTGACCAAGGATCCTTGGATACTCTTCATAGATGGAGCTTCAAATGTCAAGGGAACTGGACTGGGCATACTACTAAAATCGCCACAGAGGGACATTATACCCCAATCAATTGCTTGTGAATTTCAAACCACCAATAATGAGGCAGAGCATGAGGACTTGATAGCAGGTTTGCAATTAGCCAAGCATATGAGGATCAGGTATCTTGAAGTGTATGTAGATTCTCTATTAATTACTAATCATTATAACGGTTCTTACACTGTCAAAGGTGAAAAGCTAATCAAGTACCTAGAAATAGTCAGGAAACTGGCAGATTCTTTTGCTTTTTTCAGTCTAACACAGGTACCCAGGGAAGAAAATGCAAAAGCTGATGCTCTAGCTAATCTTGGATCATCACTGAAGATCCTAGAGGATGTGAAGATACCTGTCATCCATGTTCTAACTCCTGCAATTGAGGATAATACGGCCATGGAGATAGTGAAAGATTCTGCAATTGTACCCAGAGATGGTGCACAGTCAAGTTCAGAATCATGGATCCTTCTGATCCTGAGATATATTTAGAACGGAGAAATTTCTGTTGGAGAAAATTCTAGAGCCTTCGAGATTAAGGTATCTCAATTCACATTATTAAATAACATCTTATATAATAGGTCTCTTGCAGGTCCATCTCTAAGATGCATTGAGGATCCAGAGATTCAGGAAGTCTTAAAGGATTTTCACGAAGGAGATTGTGGGAATCACACTGGGGGCAGAGCACTATTTTCAAGGATCCTTAGAACATGATATTTTTGGCCCACAAAAAAAGAAGGATGCTGTGGAATATGCAAAGAAATGTGATGCTTGCCAAAGACACAATAATATTCTACACCAACCAGCAGAGCCTCTGCATCCTATATCCTCTTCGTGACCATTCATGAGATGGGGAATGGACATAGTTGGCAACTTCCTAAGGCACCAGGAGGGAAAGTATTTATGTTAGCCATGACTGATTATTTCTCAAAGTGGATAGAAGCAGAAGCCTTTGCACAAGTCAGAGAAAAAGAAGTCATATCCTTTATCAATAGAAATATCATTACTAGATTTGGAATACCTTCTGAAATTGTTTGTGATAATGGATCCCAATTCATTGGGACTCGAACTACCAACTTTTGTGATAGCTAGGGGATTAAGATGATAACATCAACACCAGACCACCCAAAAGCTAATGGTCATGTAGAATCATCCAACAAGATCATCATCAACAACTTGAAGAAGAAGCTTGGATCCAAGAAAAGAAAATGGGCAAAAGAGTTACCATATGTCTTATGGGCTGATAGAACAACTCCTAAAAATGCTACGGGTCAAACTCCATTCTCCCTAGTTTTTGGAGCTGAATCGGTGATCCTTATAGAAATGGTAGTTCCTACAGCAAGGACAAGCATCCGTGATCCTGAAGGAAATGTTGAAACCCTGACTCAAGACCTGGATACCATAGAAGAACTCAGGGATTTGGCAAGGATAAGGTTGGCTAGCTATCAACAAAGAGTAGCTGGAGCTTACAACAAAAATTTCAGGGTCAGAAAGTTTCAAGTTGGTAACTTGGTATTAAGGAAAGCATTCCAAAATAACACAAATCCTGTTGATGGCAAACTAGCACCAAAATGGGAAGCCCCTATCTAATTGAAGCTAAAGCAGGAAAGGGGGCATATCGTTTGTTAACAATGGATGGTGATCTCCTACCAAGAGCTTGGAATGTTATTCATTTAAAGAAGTACTTCATGTAGGAAGGATAACGGATCCTTAGATGTCTTGATGTTCAGTACAGACTGAAGGAACCTCGAAGGATGTATGATCCTTAATTTGTTAACATTTTACTAACTATTTCATATTATATTTCCTTTATTCATTTTATGAAAAGGATGCTAGATTCTCAACATCCAACTTTATTAAGTTTTAAGTTTTGCAGAGTTATTTACATTTGTGACAAAGGATCTAGGGGTTGGCCACCTCTCCAAAGTTTTTGGGCATTTCCCCAGTCTAAGGTATCCATTACCTTCTATGGTTTAAAGATTTTCACCTTTCACACGAATTGGGTTTTGACACACCGCCAGTTACGCACGTTATCCAAGTATAGTTCGAGGCAATGGGACCAGTACCTGCTTTAGGGGCTGACAATTTCATTGTTGTTAGCTATATGTAGGATCCTAAGTATAATGGTAGACGTACCATACATCCGTTCCTAAGGTTTCTAACGTTTTCACGTTAGCTAAGGTTTTGGCATTTTCATGTCACTCACGTTTGGATAGTCGCCAGTATGGGCCATACTCCAGTATTCTAAGGTTTCTAACGTTTTCACGTTAGCTTAAGTTTATTGGGCTTGTCCCCAGTTTGTTGGGCTTGTCCCCAGTTTATTGGGCTTGTCCCCAGTTTGTTGGGCTTGTCCCTAGTTTATTAGGCATGTCCCCGGTTTGTTGGGCTTGTCCCCAGTCACTAATGATTCTTTCATTTGACGTTTGGCTTAGTCCCAAGTTTTATATCATTACAGGTTCACGAAGCTTAACAAGTAAAGGATACTGGATCCTAAAGTTTTACTGATTTATGCCTTATTGACATAACTGTAAGTTTTAAGGATATAGAATCCTAACTTGGATTCACTGGTATGATCCTTTATTTATTCTTACTTTATTTTTGGTTTATTAATATTTCCCTCAACCGTTGACTTCAGGGTATATGATCCGTGATCATATAATATTCAGCCTTTTGAAGAATTTGTTTTGACAAACACTTGATATTCTTTTTAACAACTTATAAATTTCCAATTTATATAGAATGAAGTTAACCCACAAGAATAAACATAACAATATTCAAGATAAAGGTAAATGAGCAACACCAAACATAGTCAAAAGGTTAAGTTTTATTTATTTATAAAAACCCTTTAAAAGGTTGTCAAAATTGCTAACCCAAACATCTACCAGCAATACGTGGCCCGTCCGTTTGGGTTGGCAAAGGGTGTTCATACTTAAAGTTCATAAAGTGCAGGAAATTAAAGATGAGAGGCATTAAAGGCTTCATCCCCCAAACAGAGGATCCATCCACCTTTGCTACCCCCTATTGTTCAAGAGGATCACTGATCCTTAACCCTAGATACTATTGTTTAATTACAGACCATAATTGTTCGAAATTAAAACACCATAACCAAAAAACCATCAAATCCTAAAAATGGGCTCCGGCCACGTCTAAATTTTCCATCATCGCCCATTGTTGCAGCCTAAACCTTCGCTGCATCATCCACCTTGGCTTCACCACCTTCACCACTGCCACCAGCCGCTGCCACTTCTAGAGGATCCTTAGTACCGCTTGTACCAGCTTTCGAGGTCAGCACCTCCTCTGGTTCCTCATCATCCCCTAGCTCCTAGAGTCTTTGCTTCCAGCCGACAGTGTCCCACTCAGCCCTATCGAAGGAGGGATCTGCACCTTCTCTGGCCATCCTTAGTTTTGTCTTGAGGATCACAATAGCAGCAGATTGCTTGGCATCCTCGGTGATCTCCAGCCGCTCCTTATGAGCCTTCATCTCAGCAACCAGGACCTGTTTCTCCAGACCTTTGTTCTCCTTCTCCAGGCGGGAGATCTTCTTATCCTTGGCAGCAGCCATGCTTTGGAGGTCCAGAAGACCTTCTTCAGCCTCAGCTAGGCATTTGCTTTGGATAGCCTGGATCTCTACAAGTTTCTGCAAACAACTGAGGGTGATAGTCAGAATCAATGATCCTTAGACAGGTTACAGAATTGAGGATCTGTGATCCTTAGCTCTGAGATGAAGTCATGGATTTGTTGCTCGATGTGGGGAGCATCACCAGAAGGCTTGTTGGGCTTCTTCCTCTTGACTCTGGCTTTGGCTCCGGTGGTTATGCCTTTGACTTCCGGTTGGCTTTGGCCTGCGGGGTCTATCAAGAAGGCATCATCTCTCCTAGGTCTATCAAGAAGGAGCTGGTCGCAGGCCAAAGCCAACCAGAAGTCAAAGGCACAACCACCAGAGCCAAAGCCGGAGTCAAGAGGAAGAAGCCCAACGAGCCATCTGGTGATGCTCCCCACATCGAGCAACAAATCCATGACTTCATCTCAGAGATAAGGATCACAGATCCTTAATTCTGTAACCTGTCTAAGGATCATTGATTCTGACTATCACCCTCTGTTGTTTGAAGAAACTTGTAGAGATCCAGGCTATCCAAAGCAAACGCCTAGTTGAGGCTGAAGAAGGTCTTCTGGACCTCCAAACCATGGCTGCTGCCAAGGATAAGAGGATCTCCTGCCTGGAGAAGGAGAACAAAGGTCTGGAGAAACTGGTCCTGGTTGCTGAGATGAAGGCTAATAAGGAGCGGCTGGAGATCACCGAGGATGCCAAGCAATCTGATGCCATTGTGATCCTCAAGACAAAACTAAGGATGTCCAGAGAAGCTGCGGATCCCTCCTTCGACAGGGCTGAGTGGGCACTACCGGCTGGTACAAGCGGCACTAAGGATCCTCTAGAAGTGGCAGTGGCTGGTGGCAGTGGTGAAGCCAAGGTGGATGATGCAGCGAAGGTTTAGGCTACAACAATGGGCGATGATGGAAAATTTAGACGTGGTCGGAGCCCATTTTTAGGATTTAATGGTTTTTTGGTTATGGTGTTTTAATTTCGAACAATTATGGTCTGTAATTAAACAATAGTATCTAGGGTTAAGGATCAGTGATCCTTTAGAACAATAGGGGGTAGCAAAGGTGGATGGATCCTCTATTTGGGGGATGAAGATTTTGATGCCCCTAGTCTTTAATTTCCTGCACTTTATGAACCGTAAGTATGGACACCCTTTGTCAATCGAAATGGACGGACCACGTATTGCTGGTAGATGTTTGGGTTAGCAATTTTGACAACCTTTTAAAGGGTTTTTATAAATAAATAAAACTTAATCTTTTGACTATGTTTGGTGTTGCTCGTTTACCTTTATCTTGAATATTGTTATGTTTATTCTTGTGGGTTAACTTCATTCTATATAAATTGGAAATTTATAAGTTGTTAAAAAGAATATCAAGTGTTTGTCAAAACAAATTCTTCAAAAAGCTGAATATTATATGATCACGGATCATATACCCTGAAGTCAAAGGTTGAGGGTAATATTAGTAAACCAAAAATAAAGTAAGGATAAATAAAGGATCATACTAGTGAATCCAAGTTAGGATTCTATATCCTTAAAACTTACAGTTATGTCAATAAGGCATAGAAATCAGTAAAACTTTAGGATCCAGGATCCTTACTTGTTAAGCTTTGTGAACCTGTAATGATATACAACTTGGGACTAAGCCAAACATCAAATGAAAGAATCATTAGTGACTAGGGACAAGCCCAACAAACTGGGGACAAGCCCAATAAACTGGGGACAAGCCCAACAAACTGGGGACAAACCCAACAAACTGGGGACAAGCCCAATAAACTTGAGCTAACGTGAAAACGTTAGAAACCTTAGAATACTGGAGTATGGCCCATACTGGCGACTATCCAAACGTGAGTGACATGAAAATGCCAAAACCTTAGCTAACGTGAAAACGTTAGAAACCTTAGGAACGGATGTATGGTACGTCTACCATTATACTTAGGATCCTACATATAGCCAACAGCAATGAAATTGTCAGCCCCTAAAGCGGGTATTGGTCCCATTGCCTCGAACTATACTTGGATAACGTGCGCAACTGGCGGGGTGTCAAAACCCAATTCGTGTGAAAGGTGAAAACCTTTAAACCGTAGAAGGTAATGGATACCTTAGACTGGGGAAATGCCCAAAAACTTTGGAGAGGTGGCCAACCTCTAGATCCTTTATCACAAATGTAAATAACTCTTCAAAACTTAAAACTTAATAAAGTTGGATGTTGAGAATCTAACATCCTTTGCATATAATGAATAAAGGAAATATAATATGAAATAGTTAGTAAAATGTTACCAAATTAAGGATCATACATCCTTCGAGGATCCTTCAGTCTGTACTGAACATCAAGACATCTAAGGATCCATTATCCTTCCTACATGAAGTGCTTCTTTAAATGAATAGCATTCCAAGATCTTGGTAGGAGATCACCATCCATTGTTAACAAACGATATGCCCATTTTCCTGCTTCAGCTTCAATTAGATAGGGGCCTTCCCATTTTGGTGCTAGCTTGCCATCAGTAGTATTTGTTGTATTTTGGAATGCTTTCCTTAATACCAAGTCACCAACTTGAAACTTTCTGACCCTGACATTTTTGTTGTAAGCTCCAACTACTCTTTCTTGATAGCGAACCAACCTTATCCTTGCCAAATCCCTGAGTTCTTCTATGGTATCCAGGTCTTGAGTCAGGCTTTCAACATTTCCTTCAGGATCACAGATGCTTGTCCTTGCTGTAGGAACTACCATTTCTGTAGGGATCACCGATTCTGCTCCAAAAACTAGGGAGAATGGAGTTTAACCCGTAGCATTCTTAGGAGTTGTTCTAACAGCTCATAAGACATCTGGTAACTCTTCTGCCCATTTTCCTTTCTTGGATCCAAGCTTCTTCTTCAAGTTATTGATGATGATCTTATTGGATGATTCTGCCTGACCATTAGCTTGTGGGTGGAATGGTGTTGATGTTGTCATCTTAATCTCCCAGCTATCACAAAAGTTAGTAGTTTGAGTCCCAATGAGTTAGGATCCATTATCACAAACAATTTCAAAAGGTATTCCAAATCTAGTAATGATATTTCTTATGATAAAGGATATGACTTCTTTTTCTCTGACTTGTGCAAAGGCATCTGTTTCTATCCACTTTGAGAAATAATCAGTCATGGCTAACATAAATACTTTCCCTCCTGGTGCCTTAGGAAGCTTGCCAACTATGTCCATTCCCCATCTCATGAATGGCCAAGAAAAGGATATATGATGCAAAGGCTCTGCTAGTTGGTGTAGAATATTACTGTGTCTTTGGCAAGCATCACATTTCTTTGCATATTCCACAACATCCTTCTATATTATGGGCCAAAAATATCCTGTTCTAAGGATCCTTGAAAATAGTGCTCTGCCCCCAGTGTGATTCCCACAATCTCCTTCATGAAAATCCTTTAAGAATTCTTGAATCTCTGGATCCTCAATGCATCTTAGAGATGGACCTGCAAGAGACCTATTATATAAGATGTTATTTAATAATGTGAATTAAGATACCTTAATCTTGAAGGCTCTAGGATTTTCTCCAACAGGAATTTCTCCGTTCTGAATATATCGCAGGATCAGAAGGATCCATGATTCTGAACTTGACTGTGCACCATCTCTGGGTACAATTGCAGAATCTTTCACTATCTCCATGGCCGTATTATCCTCAATTGCAGGAGTTAGAACATGGATGACAGGTATCTTCACATCCTTTGGGATCTTCAGTGATGATCCAAGATTAGCTAGAGCATCAGCTTCTGCATTTTCTTCCCAGGGTACCTGTGTTAGACTGAAAAAAGCAAAAGAATCTGCCAGTTTCCTGAATATTTCTAGGTACTTGATTAGCTTTTCACCTTTGACAGTGTAAGAACCGTTATAATGATTAGTAATTAATAGAGAATCTACATACACTTCAAGATACCTGATCCTCATTTGCTTGGCTAATTGCAAACCTGCTATCAAGGCCTCATGCTCTGCCTCATTATTGGTGGTTTGAAATTCACAAGCAATTGATTGGGGTATAATGTCCCCCTGTGGCGATTTTAGTAGTATGCCTAGTGCAGTTCCCTTGACATTTAAAGCTCCATCTGTGAAGAGTATCCAAGGATCCTTGGTCTCCTTAAGTTGTTGAACTTCCAATTCAGCTTCCCTTTGTAGATCACTACTGAAATCAGCCACAAAGTCAGCTAAGGCTTGGGACTTGATGACAGTCCTAGGTTCATACTTAATGTCATATGCACTAAGCTTGACAGCTCATTTTGCCATCCTTCCTAACATTTCAGGCTTCCTGAGAACATTCTTAATGGGAAAATTAGTTTTGACAATAATAGGATGAGTTTCAAAACAATGCCTCAGTTTAGTAGATGCCATAATTAGAGAAAGAATAAGTTTCTCTAAGTGAGAATACCTGGTCTCGACATCAAGTAGACTTTTACTTACATAGTATACCGGATGTTGAGAGCCTTCATGATCCTTAACTAGGACCGCACTTACTGCCTTAGCTGAAACGGCTAAGCATAAGGATAATGATTCTCCATTTTCTGGTTTCATTAGAGCTAGTGCTGAGGATAGGTAATCCTTGAGGGCTTTAAGGGCATTCTCATGTTTCTCAGTCCATTCAAACTTTTTATTCTTCCTCAGAATATCATAGAACTCCTTGCACTTTTCTGAGGCTTTGAGATGAATCTGTTCAAGGCTGCGATTCTTCCTACCAACCTTTGCACATCCTTGGCATTAGCAGGAGGCTTAATGTTCACAATGGCCTTGATTTGTTCTAGACTCGCCTCTATTCCTCTCTTGGTCACCATATATCCTAAGAATTTTCCAACTTTTACTCCAAAATGGCATTTGGAAGGATTCAACTACATGTTATACTTGTCAAGGATGTTGAATGCTTCTTCCAGATCCTTCAAGTGATTCTCAACTCTTTTGTATTTGACTACCATGTCATCTATGTAGACTTCCATGGTGTGTCCGAGTTGTTCCTTGAACATCATATTCACCAACCTTTGGTATGTGGCACCTGCGTTTCTTAAACCAAAGGGCATAGCAATATAGCAATATATACCAGTGGGAGTCATGAAGGCTGTGTCCTCTTGGTCAGATGGTTCCATCTGAATTTGTTGGAATCCAGATGAAGCATCCATAAAAGTCAACAACTCGTGACCCTCAGTAGCATCCACCATGGAGTCAATATGGGGTAAAGGGAAAGGATCCTTGGGACATGCTTTGTTTAAGTCAGTAAAATCAACGCATACCCTCCACTTTCCATTCTTTTTCTAAACAACTACCACATTGGCTAACCATCTTGGATACTTTACCTCTCTGATCATACATGCCTTTAGCAATTTGTCTACCTCTTCTTGGATAATGGCATTTCTTTCGGGTGCAAATTTCCTCCTTTTTTGGTGTATTGGTTTGAAAGACCTGTCAATACCAAGTTTGTGAGTAATAACATTATTAGATATACCTGTCATGTCTTCATGTTTCCAAGCAAAGGTATATTTTTTTCTTCTCAGGAAGGATATCAAATCCTTCTCAATGTTATCCAGGATCCCGGATCCTATAAAAACTTTGGATTCAGGATCCTCGGTGTTTAACATAATATCTTTGACGTCCAGTTCTCTTGCCTTCATGACGTTCCTTGGAGGATACATTAATTGCTATGCTTCCCTCGGTTTAGAGGCTGTCTTCATCGAGGAAGTGTAGTAGTTATTCGCTTCCTGCTGGTCACTCTCTATCTTTACCACACCTCATGGAGTTGGAAGCTTAACACATTGATGATATGTTGACGGGACTGCCTTCATATCATGTATCCATGGCCTGCCAAGGATAACATTACAGAATGATAAGCAATCTATAACACAAAATTTTTGAACAGAACTTACTCCCTCTATATAAATTGGTAGCTTGATGTCCCCCAATGTATTTTTGTTTCTCCACTGAATCCCACGAGTACAGATGATCTTGGAACAACTTCGGATTCAGAAATGTTCTTTATTTTGAGGACATCCAACTGGATTATGTTCACCGAGCTTCCTCCATCAATGAGGACCCTGCGAACAAAATGATTAGAAATAAATAATGTAGTGACTAAACCGTCGTGATGAGGATCCTGTATGTCTACGCGGCCATCCTCATCAAAGGATATCACTTTCTACTGAGTAAGAATGGAAGTTCGAAAAGGTCTGTCCCCATTCTCCATCTTTATTTCCTTAGCATGCCTCTTATCTGCTGAAAATAAAGTTCCACAAATATCAGAGCCTCCGGAGATAAAGTTAATGATCTGAGCATCAGCAGGTGGTGGAGTAGCTTTTTCAGGAATTTTTTCAGAATCCTGGATCCTTGACTTTTCTCTTCCAAGCAGCTCCTTCAAGTATCCTTTGCTCAAAAGATAACATGTCTCCTTCCTTAATGCTATGCACTCATCTGTGAGATGACCAAAATCCTCATGATAAGCACACCACTTCGATTTATCTTTGGTAGCAGCCGGTTTGTCACTTTTCCTTGGCCACCTAGCCTTGTGACCTAAATTCTGCATAGCAAGGATTAGTTCACTGTTATCAGCAGAAAAACAATATTCAGAAATAGGAGGATAATCCTCATCGTCTTTCTCTTGTTCCATGGCATGCACATTCTGGTTGTCATGCTTAGTGTACGGTTTGGATCGGTTATTCTTGAAATAGGATCCTTGCTTCTCCTGTTTTAAGGATCCTGACAACCTTTCATGGATCCTTTTATCATCTTCTAAACGGATGAACCTCAAGGCCCTGTTCCTTACTTCATCTAGATTCCTGCAAGGTGTCATAACAAGATCAACATAGAATTGAGAATCTTTTAGTAATCCCATTTTAAAAGCTTCAACAGTAGTGGCAATATCCAAGTTAGGGATTTCTAAGGATTCTCTACTAAATTTAGTTATATAATCTCTTAATGATTCATTATGACATTGGGTGACCCTATAAGTCACTAGTTAGCCTTTCAAATGTTCTACTACATGAGAATTGATTATTGAATAAGTTAACTAAATGAGAAAATGAAGTAATTGAGTAAGGAGGAAGACTTAGCAGCTGTTTTGGTCAAAAATCAAGCAAAGACAATGTAACCAAATCTTTTGTTGTGAGGTGTGATGCTTGAATCAATGAACAATATTAAGGATCACTCAGAAATGTAAACAATAAGTGACACAATGATTTATACGAGGAAAAAGCCCTTGATCAAGATTTGATCTCCGGCATAAAAAACCTAGGGTGATGGAAACTACCGATCACCAACTCATATTAAACAGAAAATGTATTACAACTTTGGATGATAGCAAGCTTGTTACAAGGATCACTAGAGTGTAATGTGCAAAAAAGTGAGTATTCGCCGAGCAAACTGTCGAGAGCTGATGAGAGCAGTTACAAGTGTGTGTGTTTAGCCAAAAATAGCCAAGTGTTCTAATTTAGCTCGTTATCCCCTTTTAAATTTGGAAAATATCTAAGCTAACTAACTATCCGCATTTCGTGCAAGTCTTCCACGACCTCCATAACGTCCATATTAGTCAAGCACGTGCGGAAGAAAAAGGGAATATGCTCCAGGAATATCGCCAAGACTAAGCCCAAGCACGTACTCCTGCAAAATAACATCATATTCAAAGCAGACAATCGTTAGTGCAAGGATCACTATGATGATCCTGGATCCTGATCCTACAATACTCTCTGAGGATCACTAATTCATACAGAATTGAGGATCCCTAAACCCGACAGTAATTGAGGATCACTGATCTTTGGAAAATCCTCCCTAACAATTGCCCCCAAAATATAAGGAGTAAAGTGTAAATAAACGAGTTATATTTTCTCGTTCTTATCCGTAACAAACCAACGGATATATAGCCGTTACATTCTGACTAGCCGTTGCAAATCTGACGTCATTGAAGTGACTATCCTGCAAAATCATGATTATAAATTGAAGTTAGAGATAAGGGTTAGGAAGCATTTAAATTCGTGCGTTTCATCCTTTAAATCCTCATTCAAAGATCTGATCAGGTACTTCTCCTTCCTTTCTCTCTTCATATTCTCATTCTGTTTCTTCTTCTTTACCCTCATCATGACCAAGATGATGCTAAGATCCTCTCCGGCTAAAGATCACAAAAAGGACAGTCTTTTGAAGAGCCAGGGGATCATCGAAAGCTCTGCGAAGGAAAGATGCTTTTTTACCGATCCGCAGATAAACAGGATCCGCCATTGTTTTCCGGCGAACACCGTTTTTTAAACTTTTGAGCCCACCTTCCTAAGCGACTTTATTTCTGAAACCTGGGTAGCTTTTCCGGTCACCCCTTTTACGATAGGATACTCATATCCTTTTCCTGACTTCACCCAATCTTTCTTCTCTCTCACCGGCATCTCCTACATCCAAGCAATGCCAATGATGTGGAGGGTCTTGTATACGCTTGAAAGAATCATTGAGCATGAAGGTATTGATTTGGGAATGTCGGAGTTAGCAGAAATGTATGACATTGTGAGCCATGGATCTCATCGATATATATTCAAACACAAACCCGGTGAAGAACACCCCATCTTCAAAATCACTAAGAATGACACCAACTGGAAAAGGCGATTCTTCTTTGTCAGAAGGGATTCCATCCCTGATGGAAAGGATCTGCCTAGAAAATGGGCCACTCATGGTAGGATAGAGGATCCTTATATAAGGATCATAGGATACCCTATTTCTGCTGAGGATCACTAACATCCTTTTGTTTCTTTTGTGCAGCTATCTCTGTTTCATACATCATTCCATCACCTGCCACCAAGGAGAGGCTCGCTGCTTTCCGAAAACTTGATCCTGCAATAAGATCATTTCAAGCACATACCCAGGATTCTCAAGAAGTATCCTCAGGCTCTGTTACGATGTCAAGTAAGTATCCCATTTTGTGCATAACTAAATGTTTAAATTAAAATGAAATAAGGATACTTATCTGTTATGGATGTGTAGGTGCTGGAAAATCATCGAAGTCCGCTACTCGTTTTAGTGTCACTGACCTCGATGTTGTCCGATCCGCGAAGAAGAAGCCCGCTGCTAGTCCATCCGTCAAGGTCCCCAAGGCAACCACTTCTAAGGGAAGGGCCGGAAAGAAAAGGAAGACTGCTGATACCCTTGAAGGTCTGCCTCTTATCCAGCATCAGTTCGAGGAATACGTTGCGGAGGTGAGAATTACTGATCCTTAAATGTGATTCTTGTATATGATCCTTCCATACTGAGGGTAAGGGATCCTGACTTGTATCCTTTCTTTTGCAGAAATTTGCTGAAATCCAAGATTTCGTAGGGAGTCTTGAAGAAGTTGAGCTAAAGTGTTTGGACCTCCAAAAGATCATGCTGGCCAAGGATCAGAAGATCGCCTCCCTCGAAAACGATGTCAATCTGGTGAAGAGGGAACTTGTCCTGGCTCATATCACTGCTGATCAGGAGAAGGCTGAAATCACAAATGATGCTAAAGTCTCCGCTGCCATTGCTATGTACAAAACCAAGTTGCAGATGGCCCATGAAGCTCAAGATCCTAATTTTGACAAGAGCAACTGGGACATAGAGGGCTGGAAGGCTAGGTTAGCTGAGCTGGACGACGAAGAAGAGGCTGGTGAGGTCTTAGCAATCAAGGCTGGCAGCGGTGGGGTTAAGGATCATGTGGGTGATGCCGGAGCTGGAGGAGCTGGTGAAGGTGATGGTGATGCAGCAAAGGCGTAAGCTGCATGTAACACCTGTGTCATTTCAACCATCAAACAAATACCCAACCAGTGAAATATTGTATTTCATACTTGGGATTTGTAAAAATAGGTGTATCGTTTACACATATCAATTCTTGTTCGATTTCAAACACTATATCGCTTTCTGGAAGGTTATACGCGCACTAATGCGTAAATATAACCAGTTTAATGCAACAAACACTCCGGAATAGTGAAATAGGCTTAACATACCTTAAATAAACTTTACATAACTTAGATATAAGTTTTGGAAGGTTTGGTGTGGTGAAATCAAAGTTTAATCGCTTACAGGGACTAAAGTTGACAAACTGCGAAAGTATGCCAATTTGAACTGTAACAGACATTCCGGAACATGACCATAAGTTAAACATACCATAAATATCCTTTACATAGCTTAGAAATAGGCTTTGAGGGGTTCGGTATGCTAAAATAAACTTTTGGGTCATTCAGGGACTAAAAGTGTCAAAAAGTGCACAAGTTTGCATTTTCGCGCATAACTTACGTTCTGAATACATCTGGACATCCAAAAATTTATGTAAGCATGACTACATTATATTTTAGTGTTCGCCTTAAGAAAAATCCATTCGTCGCGTCATTTGGATCGTTTTTCGCGCTTGTGCGCATTCCGTCGTAATTAAGCGAACATCGCGTTCGTACGACCAAACGAACCATCATCCGACATATTTTTGAACATTTTTCATGTCCACAATGTTTAGGCAACATTTTAGGGCCTTAAAGTTGGCTTTACGGGCCTTGGAAGTGTCGGAAATGCCTTAAAACACAACAGGGACCATTGCTGCCAACTTTCAAAACTTGCTGATTCAGGAGAGGTGCTCGCGTAGCGCGAGCCCATGAGGCCTATCCGTCGCGCTACGCGACTGACTGTTCTGGGCAGATTCAATGTTTTAACAAGCGGGTCCCATCTGTTCGATTCTCAACCACACGTTTCTTATCGTCTAGTCAGCGGATAAGAACAACATTTTAGCCACCATAACATCCCGACAAGTGTACGCCTTGGATTCGATCACGTACTACGAGAAACGATCCTAACGGTGGTGCATATCCTATAAATACCCAACCCCCCTTCCATTCAAAACCCACAAATCTGATCAAGAAAGCTCTAAGTTGGAACCTTCGTTTCATACCTGAGCTATTTTTATCTGGGTTAGCTTTCGGGGACCCTTCGTAAGTATTCTTTCGTTCTTTTCCTTATAGTTACTGCTTTTCGAGTCAGAAAGTCAAACTTTGTTTGACTTTCAGCGTTGACCAGTCATGGTCAATGCGAAGTTCGTTTGAACTTCGCAACGTGATTGTAATCACGATGGTCATAGTCCCTTGGGACTATGCCTACTGATTACCACGTTGTCTAGGGTCGTAGGGTAAGCGATCTAATGAATCGCTTATACCTCGAACCCGACCCAGTTTGGTCGATCATTAGGATCCGACCAAACACATTAGGTGACCATAGTAGGTAGGGAATAACCTTCCGAGGTTATACCCTATGGTCACATCGTTTAAGTAGTTGTATGATAGGTAGTTTATATGCCTTAGGTAAATTACCAGAATACCCTTTTCATATATAATTGGTAATTAAGCATATGTAACCTAAACCTTTGTCACATAACTGATTATGTAATATGTTTAGGCATATAACACTTGTCATAGGGCTAGTTGGGCGGTCCGAACGCGTTTCACGCGAACGACGCGTTAAAGTAGCATAAAGCTACCTAAACGGGTCGTAATGGGTCGTAGACACTTAGGTTAAGTTTCATTTAGTATGTAGGCTTTGTTAAAACCAAAAGACACGAGTCTCTACACTCGTTTGGTTTACAAACCCTAATGCTACCCGATTTTCCGATTTAGGTCCGGTTTATTAATGTAGCTACCTATACTAGGTGCCGTTTGATATCCGCGATCTCTAGCATTGTTTAGTTGTCACTCAAAGACTCCTAAGCACTCTCATGTGAGTACATAGACCCCTCTTTTACTGTTTTCCAAACTGTTTTGGGGTGGAACACATGTGCCTACTTGTTACTTTCCTGCTTTCCTGTTTTCACATCATATACTGCTATGTTCTTTAGTGCATTATAGTACATGATTTCATTACATTTCATGCTATGTATGCCCAAATTGTGTGCGTACTTAGTACATTGTTTTACATTGCTTTTCTGTTGCATATGCTTTTCTAGCATATGAATACATTATACTACATATTGAACCGTTGTAATCATTTGACTGTGATCCGTTGATATCTGTGAACCGTTGTATCTGTGAACCGTGTGAACCGTATTTGACATAGACATTTCGGCATAGACATTTTAACATGATTGACATTTGATCATGCATTTTCCCACAAAACATAACTTTGATTTAAACCAAGTTTTACTTTAATACTTTGTTTTTGTGTATATGGTTTAGTTGAGACATTTCACTTGCCATACAGGATATTTCGACATAGACATTTGACATGGATATTTGACTTAGACATTTGACATGGATATTTGACATAGACATTTGACATGGATATTTGACATAGACAGTTTGACATTTGTTTGGTTTGATTAAGTGATTAAGTAACGATGCGTGTGTAATATGATACAAGCATGGTGGATACGCCGCTGGTACTTCCTATATATAAGTGTTTGTATGGTATTACATATTGTAGCGTTATTTGAATCATTTCAGTTTGATACATATAACATTTTATACAAATAACATACTTTTCACAAGACATAGTTTTACAAACAACTTATCTTATACAAATCCGTTTTACTATGGTTATTCATTTAACCATACATTATTTACTTATTTATACATATCATCTGATCTTATCGATTTTCAAATGATTTACAAAACAAAGCAAATTACAAGGTTCATGACTAAACTTTTTCTCAAACATAAGTCATGGAACCTATTTTCACAAAACCTATGTATCTCACAGGCATTTTTATGCTGACGTACCTATTTTCACATGTGTTTTTCAGGAACTGTTGCATAAGATGATCAAGATACATATAGGCAGACTTGGGCTTTAGTGACAATAAAAGATGCAAGACTAGTTAATTTTGTTGTATTTCCTTGATTGATTAGACTTGTAACACTTTTAATCAATAAAACGAAACTTCAATTGCCATGGATTTGAAACAATTAATTCTGTTACAACACTCCCCGATGTTTCCGCCGCGCTTTGTTGTTTTACGCGGTCGGGGTGTGACAGAAAAGATGGTATCAGAGCCAATGGTTATAGGGAATTAGGTTATTAGTAATGCTTTGACCTAGTCTATAACCTTCTTAGGACCCTAACGCGAGTTTACTTGCGTTTAGTAATAAAACAATACCGTCACCTATCCTTAGGTGACGACCACAACAAGAACATAAATTTCAAAACCGCTTTGAAAACTAATCATCTGTTCTAGGATGATTGATTACTAGGTTTTGAACCCTCTATTGTAAGGTTTTGAACTCTCTATTATATGGTTTTGAACCCCTTTGAGTTTTCAAAACTTCGTCAAGGTTTTGGGTTTTAAATAATGTGAACACGTGCAAACTGGAAGGGTGAATGCCTGTATTCTGGGTTTTCTGGCTAGGCAAGCACTTCGTATACATCTCATCAGACGCGAGACCAGTTGTGCTTACCTGGGAATTCTTGGGATGAGTGTTCACTTATTAGGCGAGCATGTCTTCGCGATACATTATTTTTGACCCATTTACTTTGATCAGTCACCGTCTCATTTGTTTGCCTTAGGTAACAAACAAATGATCGCAATCTTCATGCGTTATCATTCTGTGTTGATTGTCCAATAATCTTTCACCTGTTTCTCCCTATGCCTTTCTTTTTCTTCAAGAATGTCTCTTCATCACGATGACGCCCAGTTATCTGAGCAAGCAGCCAAAATTCGCTCAGCGAATAGGCGAAGTAGCCCTGAAGACTGTTGAATTAGCTACTGCCATGTATCATCTCCAGGATGAAGCCACTCAAGAGTCACCAAGACAGGCAGGACCTAGTCAGGTGACAGCACCATCAGCCAAGAAACCAATCGAGGAATCAAAGACCATGGATGAACGATCCCCTAAGAAGTCAAAGAAGCGAAAGGCTTCTCAGAACTTCGCCATGGTCGCTCACAATGGTAAAGCAGTCCCCAACCAACCAGCTCAACCCCCTGCTAGGTGTGTATGGCTTTTCCTATGATACCTACATCAAGGAACTATGTACCTTACAACCTACTCTTGTGATTTCTCTCTCTCAAATGATTGCTCATGATTCCCTCAAAAATTTTAAGTACTCGTTTCACTCAAAGAAACAAAGTACAGAAAATTAAGTGACATTATGAGTAATCGTGCTTTTCGCACATCTGTGCCTTTAAATCCTTGGTTAGATAACTAAGGGTATTTTCAAATCTCATACCCATTACGTTTTGATTTTTCAACATACACAGTACCAGTATTTCAAAACAATCTTCATGATCTCAAAACATTTCATATAGTTTGAAAACAATTTTTCTAGATGCATTGTCTATGTTATTTCAAAAACATTGGCCATGTTATCAAAACCAACCTTTCTAATTTCAAAATATTTCATATAGTCTAAAGACAATATTAACACAATACATTTTCTGATCAAGTGCATGATTTCGAAAAGCATCATTCATATCTTTCAAAAACCTTATACATAATTTCAAAATTCATCTCGCATGATTTTAAAACATTTTTGTAAAAATATCTACCTAATACACCTACTTTATGATTTCAAAAAGTATTATATATAAGGTTTCAAAAACGTTAAACACATTTTTCTTAAAAGAACCCCATGCATAGTTTTCAAAAATGTTTTTCCTCATACATTGACTTAACCTTCAAATTCCGCTTCATATGTCGCCTTGACATATCAGGCATCTCAACTTCATAAGCATTTTACTTCATGTTTTGACTTAAGCACATCCCGTGCAAGATTTCAAAACATTTTCAACTTCTAAAATCCATATGGGATCTTTTTTTATCTCCACAATTAGACCCTTGTGGATAATCATCATTCAAATCAGAGTCCTTAATCGGATTCATTATGTACCTTAATTCGAACACTTCGGTTCCTAGTAATCGAAATCGAATTTTCTTTTTGAATCTTTCTATCTTAATAGTTGGATTCTTGATAACGTTTAAAGTACCAAATGAAATTCACGGAATGGATTCCTAGTGTGCTTTAAATGCATGTACGCAATTTACAAGACAAATTAACAAACAACTATGTGATTATGTGCTTATGAACATTACAAGACAAACTGTGCGGACTATGCAAGGAATTACGTAATTATGGATGCATACATAATTATGGAATTTAGTGCACAGAAACCACAGTAAGCTTTGTAATGTGCCTAGGAGTTAACTCCGTTCATTTCCGTTTCTGAGGAAACAACCGTAGAAAATGACTCCGTTTGTTCATTTTCGTTTCTGAAGATTTTCCGTTAAGGAAATGAATATCCGTTTGTCCATCCATTCATTTCCGTTTCTGAGGAAACAACCGTAGAAAATGACTCCGTTTGTTCATTTTCGTTTCTGAAGATTTTCCGTTAAGGAAATGAATATCCGTTTGTCCATCCTTTTCATTTCCGTTTCTGAGGAAGCAACCGTAGAAAATGACTCCGTTTGTTCATTTTCGTTTCTGAAGATTTTCCGTTAAGGAAATGAATATCCGTTTGTCCATCCTTTTCATTTCCGTTTCTGAGGAAGCAACCGTAGAAAATGACTCCGTTTGTTCATTTTCGTTTCTGAAGATTTTCCGTTAAGGAAATGAATATCCGTTTGTCCATCCTTTTCATTTCCGTTTCTGAGGAAGCAACCGTAGAAAATGACTCCGTTTGATCATTTTCGTTTCTGAAGATTTTCCGTTAAGGAAGTGAATCCCCGTTTGTTTATTCCTTCATTTCCGCCTCTGAAGAATACTCGTTGAGGAAAATGACTCCGTTTGTTCATTTTCATTCTGAAGAATGTCCGTTAAGGAAATGACAGGATTATGCTTCACATACCTCTGGTGGTTATCTGACACAACGTCACAAATAGACTCCTACGAATTAATTTCGGGACGAAATTTCCTAAAGTAGGGGAGACTGTAACACCTGTGTCATTTCAACCATCAAACAAATACCCAACCAGTGAAATATTGTATTTCATACTTGGGATTTGTAAAAATAGGTGTATCGTTTACACATATCAATTCTTGTTCGATTTCAAACACTATATCGCTTTCTGGAAGGTTATACGCGCACTAATGCGTAAATATAACCAGTTTAATGCAACAAACACTCCGGAATAGTGAAATAGGCTTAACATACCTTAAATAAACTTTACATAACTTAGATATAAGTTTTGGAAGGTTTGGTGTGGTGAAATCAAAGTTTAATCGCTTACAGGGACTAAAGTTGACAAACTGCGAAAGTATGCCAATTTGAACTGTAACAGACATTCCGGAACATGACCATAAGTTAAACATACCATAAATATCCTTTACATAGCTTAGAAATAGGCTTTGAGGGGTTCGGTATGCTAAAATAAACTTTTGGGTCATTCAGGGACTAAAAGTGTCAAAAAGTGCACAAGTTTGCATTTTCGCGCATAACTTACGTTCTGAATACATCTGGACATCCAAAAATTTATGTAAGCATGACTACATTATATTTTAGTGTTCGCCTTAAGAAAAATCCATTCGTCGCGTCATTTGGATCGTTTTTCGCGCTTGTGCGCATTCCGTCGTAATTAAGCGAACATCGCGTTCGTACGACCAAACGAACCATCATCCGACATATTTTTGAACATGTTTCATGTCCACAATGTTTAGGCAACATTTTAGGGCCTTAAAGTTGGCTTTACGGGCCTTGGAAGTGTCGGAAATGCCTTAAAACACAACAGGGACCATTGCTGCCAACTTTCAAAACTTGCTGATTCAGGAGAGGTGCTCGCGTAGCGCGAGCCCATGAGGCCTATCCGTCGCGCTACGCGACTGACTGTTCTGGGCAGATTCAATGTTTTAACAAGCGGGTCCCATCTGTTCGATTCTCAACCACACGTTTCTTATCGTCTAGTCAGCGGATAAGAACAACATTTTAGCCACCATAACATCCCGACAAGTGTACGCCTTGGATTCGATCACGTACTACGAGAAACGATCCTAACGGTGGTGCATATCCTATAAATACCCAACCCCCCTTCCATTCAAAACCCACAAATCTGATCAAGAAAGCTCTAAGTTGGAACCTTCGTTTCATACCTGAGCTATTTTTATCTGGGTTAGCTTTCGGGGACCCTTCGTAAGTATTCTTTCGTTCTTTTCCTTATAGTTACTGCTTTTCGAGTCAGAAAGTCAAACTTTGTTTGACTTTCAGCGTTGACCAGTCATGGTCAATGCGAAGTTCGTTTGAACTTCGCAACGTGATTGTAATCACGATGGTCATAGTCCCTTGGGACTATGCCTACTGATTACCACGTTGTCTAGGGTCGTAGGGTAAGCGATCTAATGAATCGCTTATACCTCGAACCCGACCCAGTTTGGTCGATCATTAGGATCCGACCAAACACATTAGGTGACCATAGTAGGTAGGGAATAACCTTCCGAGGTTATACCCTATGGTCACATCGTTTAAGTAGTTGTATGATAGGTAGTTTATATGCCTTAGGTAAATTACCAGAATACCCTTTTCATATATAATTGGTAATTAAGCATATGTAACCTAAACCTTTGTCACATAACTGATTATGTAATATGTTTAGGCATATAACACTTGTCATAGGGCTAGTTGGGCGGTCCGAACGCGTTTCACGCGAACGACGCGTTAAAGTAGCATAAAGCTACCTAAACGGGTCGTAATGGGTCGTAGACACTTAGGTTAAGTTTCATTTAGTATGTAGGCTTTGTTAAAACCAAAAGACACGAGTCTCTACACTCGTTTGGTTTACAAACCCTAATGCTACCCGATTTTCCGATTTAGGTCCGGTTTATTAATGTAGCTACCTATACTAGGTGCCGTTTGATATCCGCGATCTCTAGCATTGTTTAGTTGTCACTCAAAGACTCCTAAGCACTCTCATGTGAGTACATAGACCCCTCTTTTACTGTTTTCCAAACTGTTTTGGGGTGGAACACATGTGCCTACTTGTTACTTTCCTGCTTTCCTGTTTTCACATCATATACTGCTATGTTCTTTAGTACATTATAGTACATGATTTCATTACATTTCATGCTATGTATGCCCAAATTGTGTGCGTACTTAGTACATTGTTTTACATTGCTTTTCTGTTGCATATGCTTTTCTAGCATATGAATACATTATACTACATATTGAACCGTTGTAATCATTTGACTGTGATCCGTTGATATCTGTGAACCGTTGTATCTGTGAACCGTGTGAACCGTATTTGACATAGACATTTCGGCATAGACATTTTAACATGATTGACATTTGATCATGCATTTTCCCACAAAACATAACTTTGATTTAAACCAAGTTTTACTTTAATACTTTGTTTTTGTGTATATGGTTTAGTTGAGACATTTCACTTGCCATACAGGATATTTCGACATAGACATTTGACATGGATATTTGACTTAGACATTTGACATGGATATTTGACATAGACATTTGACATGGATATTTGACATAGACAGTTTGACATTTGTTTGGTTTGATTAAGTAACGATGCGTGTGTAATATGATACAAGCATGGTGGATACGCCGCTGGTACTTCCTATATATAAGTGTTTGTATGGTATTACATATTGTAGCGTTATTTGAATCATTTCAGTTTGATACATATAACATTTTATACAAATAACATACTTTTCACAAGACATAGTTTTACAAACAACTTATCTTATACAAATCCGTTTTACTATGGTTATTCATTTAACCATACATTATTTACTTATTTATACATATCATCTGATCTTATCGATTTTCAAATGATTTACAAAACAAAGCAAATTACAAGGTTCATGACTAAACTTTTTCTCAAACATAAGTCATGGAACCTATTTTCACAAAACCTATGTATCTCACAGGCATTTTTATGCTGACGTACCTATTTTCACATGTGTTTTTCAGGAACTGTTGCATAAGATGATCAAGATACATATAGGCAGACTTGGGCTTTAGTGACAATAAAAGATGCAAGACTAGTTAATTTTGTTGTATTTCCTTGATTGATTAGACTTGTAACACTTTTAATCAATAAAACGAAACTTCAATTGCCATGGATTTGAAACAATTAATTCTGTTACAACACTCCCCGATGTTTCCGCCGCGCTTTGTTGTTTTACGCGGTCGGGGTGTGACACTGCAGGAATGGGCGATGATGGACATTTCTAGACGCTGCCGGAGCCCATTATTTAGGACTTGGTAGTAGTTTTATTTTGGTTATGGTGTTTTGAAACAATGCTGGTTTGTACTTTGAACAATAGTTTCTAGGGTTATGGATCATGGATCCTTAAACAATAGGTAGGATAATGGGTGGTGGATGGATCCTTTGTTTGGGGGATGAAGCCACTTGTTATCCTGCCATCTTTTATTTCCTGCACTCTTAAGACCCGTTAACAATGGACACCCTTTGCCAACCCATGTGGACGGGCCACGTTTTGCTGGTAGAAACGTTGGTTGGCAATTTTGACAACCTTGAAGGGTTTAACGTTTTGTGAATAAATAAAACTTTAACTTTTTGGCTATTTCCCGAGTTGTTATCCTTGTAAATACTTTACTTTTCAATTGTTGTGATATACATTTTGTCTGAATTTATTAAGTGAAGAAGAAAAATTTTTATAAATATCCTCAAAAAGTTTAGGATATGATCAAGGATCACATATTCTATAGTTAACAAGTTCTGAAAAGTAGTGTAGTTTAAGGATCATAAGTTCAGTTGTCAAAGGATAAGGGTCACTTATGTAAATAATAAATAAAATCAAAGTAATTGAGGATCATACCTGAGAATCCAAGTTAGGATCCTAACCTTTAACACTTATAATCAGGATAACCAAAAGACAAACCTTAGTAGAAGGTAAGGATCAAGGATCCTTGATTGTTTAGCTTCAAAAACCTGAAACATGATACAACTTGGGACTAAGCCAATATAAGATAAAAGTTAGTAACTGGGGACAAGCCCAACAATTCTGGGGACAAGCCCAATATACTGGGGACAAGCCCAAAGGATAACTGGGGACAAGCCCAAAGGATCGTGTGTAAACTGGAGTATGGCCCTCACTGGCGACTATCCAAACTTAGTGACATGAAAATGCCAAAACCTTAGCTAACGTGAAAATGTTAGAAACCTTAGGAACGGATGTATGGTACGTCTACCATTATACGTAGGATCCTGAATACAGCCAGTATAATGAAATTGTCAGCCCCTAAAGCGAGTACTGGTCCCATTGCCATGAACTGTACCAGGATCATCGTGCGCTACTGGCGAAACTGGGGACAGGCCCAAACTGGGGACAAGCCCAAAACTGGGGACAAGCCCAAATAACTGGGGTCAAGCCCAAATAACTGGGGTCAAGCCCAAATAACTGGATACTTCTGTGGATACTCAATCCTTTGTTAAGGATACCTGAACCTTCAAAACTCAGAATCAAGTGAAAGGAGGGTAAAGGATGCAGGATCCTTATCCTTATATAAGATAATTAAAGAATGAAATAGTTTGAGATTAGAATATTACCAAAATGAGGATCATCTGTCCTGTAAGGATCCTTCAAGGATACTTGTCAGGTAAGAATCATGGATCCTTATTACATGAAATATTTCTTCAAGTGGACAGCATTCCAAGCTCTTGGTAGCAAATCTCCTTCCATTGTTAGCAATCGATATGCCCCCTTTCCTGCTTCGGCTTCAATCAAATAGGGGCCTTCCCATTTTGGTGCTAACTTCCCATCAGCAGGATTGGTGGTATTCTGAAATGCTTTCCTTAATACCATATCACCAACTTGGAATTTCCTGATCCTGACATTCTTGTTGTAGGCTCCAGCCATCCTTTGTTGATAACTGGCTATCCTTATCCTTGCCAAATCCCTGAGTTCTTCTATAGTATCCAAATCTTGAACCAAGTTTTCAGCATTTTCTTCAGGATCACGAATGCTTATTCTTGCAGTAGGAACCACCATCTCTGTAGGGATCACTGATTCTGCCCCAAATACCAAAGAAAATGGAGTTTGGCCAGTGGCATTCTTGGGAGTTGTTCTATCAGCCCATAGTACATAAGGTAGTTCTTCTGCCCACTTTCCTTTCTTGGATCCAAGCTTCTTCTTCAAATTGTTGATGATGATCTTGTTGGATGATTCTGCTTGACCATTAGCTTGTGGGTGGACTGGTGTTGATGTTATCATCTTAATCCCCCAGCTGTCACAAAAGTTAGTAGTTCTATTCCCAATAAATTGGGATCCATTATCACAAACAATTTCAGAAGGGATACCAAATCTAGTAATAATGTTTCTCTTAATAAAGGATATCACTTCCTTTTCTCTGACTTGAGCAAAGGCTTCAGCCTCTATCCACTTGGAGAAGTAGTCAGTCATAGCAAGCATGAATACTTTTCCACCAGGTGCCTTAGGAAGCTTACCAACTATATCCATTCCCCATCTCATAAATGGCCAAGAAGAGGATATAGGATGCAAAAGTTCTGCTGGTTGGTGAAGGATATTACTATGTCTCTGACAAGGATCACACTTCTTGGCATATTCCACAGCATCCTTCTTTATAGTAGGCCAATAGTATCCTGTCCTCAGGATCCTTGAGAATAATGCTCTGCCCCCAGTGTGGTTTCCACAATCTCCTTCATGGAAATCCTTTAGAACTTCTTGAATTTTAGGATCCTCAATGCATCTTAGATATGGTCCTACAAGAGATCGTTTATACAACATATTATTCAATATTGTAAATTGAGATACCTTAATTTTGAAAGCCCTGGGGTTTTCTCCTGTGGGAATCTCTCCATGTTGTATGTATCTCATGATTGGAAGGATCCATGATCCTGAATGAGATTGAGTATCATCACTAGGGATGATTGCAGAATCTTATCCTATCTCCATGGCTATATGATCCTCGATAGCAGGGGTCAGGATGTGGATAATAGGGATCCTGATATCCTCCGGGATCTTCAAGGATGATCCTAGATTGGCTAATGCATCAGCCTCTGCATTCTCTTCCCTTGGTAACTGTGTCAAACTGAAGGAAACAAAAGAGAGTGCCAATTCTTTGACTATCTCTAAATATTTGATTAGCTTTTCACCTTTAACAGCATAGGATCCATTAAAGTGATTAGTAATCAGCAATGAATCTACATGTACCTCAAGATACCTGATCCTCATATGCTTGGCAATTTGCAAACCAGCTATCAAGGCTTCATATTCAGCCTCATTATTAGTAGTTTGAAACTCACAAGCTATGGAGTGGGGTATTATGTCCCCCTGTGGCGATTTTAGTAGTATTCCAAGCCCTGTTCCTTTGATGTTAGAAGCACCATCAGTGAAGAGTATCCAAGGATCCTTAGTTTCTTCCAGCTGTTTAACTTCTAATTCAGCTTCCTTTTGCAAGTCACTACTAAAATCTGCCACAAAGTCAGCTAAGGCTTGGGATTTGATGGCAGTCCTTGGTTCATATCTTATATCATATGCACTAAGCTTCACTGCCCACTTAGCCATCCTTCCTGACATTTCAGGTTTCCTGAGAACATTCTTAATTGGAAAATTAGTCTTAACAATAATGGCATGAGTCTCAAAATAATGTCTTAATTTAGTAGATGCCATAATTAATGCAAGGATAAGTTTCTCTAAGTGTGAATACCTGGATTCAGCATCAAGTAAACTCTTACTTACATAATAAACAGGATGCTGTGTACCTTGGTGATCCTTAACAAGGACCGCACTTACTGCTTTAGAGGATACAGCTAAATACAAGGATAATATATCCCCTTTCTCTGGTTTCATCAAGGCAGGGGCTGAGGATAGGTAATCCTTCAGAGCTTTGAGGGCACTTTCATGCTTCTCAGTCCATTCAAATTTCTTGTTCTTCCTCAGGATGTCATAGAATTCCTTGCACTTTTCTGAGGATTTGGATATGAACCTGTTCAAGGCTGCGATCCTGCCTGTCAATCTTTGCACATCCTTGGCATTGGCAGGAGATTTGATATTCACAATAGACTTAATCTGCTCTGGAATTGCTTCAATGCCCCTCTTTGTCACCATATAGCCTAGGAATTTCCCTGCTTTAACACCAAAATGACACTTGGAAGGATTCAGTTTCATATAAAATTTATCAAGGATATTGAATGCTTCCTCCAAGTCTTTAAGGTGATCCTCAGCTTTCTTGGACTTAACCACCATGTCATCTATATAGACTTCCATAGTGTGTCCAATTTGTTCCTTGAACATCATATTGACTAGCCTTTGATATGTAGCACCTGCATTCCTTAGTCCAAATGGCATAGCAATATAACAATATATACCAGTTGGGGTCATAAAGGCCGTATCCTCTTGATCAGATGGTTCCATCTGAATTTGTTGAAATCCAGATGAAGCATCCATAAAAGTCAACAACTCATGACCCGCGGTAGCATCCACCATGGAGTCAATGTGGGGTAATGGGAAAGGATCCTTGGGACATGCCTTGTTTAAATCAGCAAAATCGACACATACCCTCCACTTTCCATTTTTATTTTGAACAACAACCACATTGGCTAACCATCTTGGATACTTGACCTCTCTTATCATACCTGCCCGAAGTAGTTTGTCTACCTCTTCCTGGATGATAGCATTCCTTTCAGGTGCAAACTTCCTCCTCTTCTGATGTATAGGCTTGAATGACCTGTCAATTCTAAGCTTGTGAGTAATTATATCCTTAGATATACCTGTCATATCCTCATGCTTCCAGACAAAAGTAGTTTTCCTCCTCTTAAGGAAGGATACTAGATCTTGTTCAATGTTGTTAAGGATCCCTGATCCTATGAAGATCTTGGATTCAGGATCATAAGGATCCATGAGGATTTCCTTCACATCCTGCTCTCTTGCCTCCAAGACATCCCTTGGAGAATGCTTTAATTGCTATTGCTCCCTTGGTTTCGAAGCTGGCTTCATTGATGATGTGTAGCAATTTTTAGCCTCTTGCTGGTCACTTTCAATTTTCACCACCCCCCATGGACTAGGAAGCTTCACGCACTGATGATAAGTAGATGGGACTGCCTTCATGTCATGTATCCATGGCCTGCCAAGGATAACATTACAACAAGATAAGCAATCTATAACACAAAACTTTTGGTAAGAATGGAGTCCTTCAATATAGATAGGGAGTTTGATGTCCCCCAATGTATTTTTGGTTTCTCCGCTAAATCCCACAAGTACTGAGGATCTTGGGACAATGTCTGATTCAGGAATATTCATCTTCTTGAGGATATCAAGCTGAATGATATTCACTGAGCTACCTCCATCTATAAGGATCCTGCGAACAAAATGATTAGAAATAAACAGGGTAATAACAAGACCATCATGATGAGGATCCTGAACATCAAGACGATCATCCTCATCAAAAGTTATGATCTTATCCTCGGTTACAGTGGATGTCCGAATGGGTCCGTCTCCATTATCCATCTTGGTTTCCTTGGCATGTCTTTTGGTTGCTGAAAAGGAAGTACCACAAATGTCTGATCCACCGGATATAAAGTTTATAACTTGTGCATCTGCTAGAGGAGCAGGAGCCTTTTCCGGGATCCTTTCAGGATCCTGGATCCTTGACTTCTTTCTTCCCAAGAGCTCCTTCAAGTGCCCCTTACTTAACAAGTAACCAATTTCCTTTCTAAGTGCAATACACTCTTCAGTGAGATGCCCGAAATCCTCATGATATGCACACCATTTGGACTTATCCTTTGTAGCAGCTGGTTTATCACTTTTTCTCGGCCACCTAGCTCTCTCATCTAGATTCTGCATTGCAAGAATTAGTTCATTGTTATCAACAGAAAAACAGTATTCAGAAATTGGAGGATAATCCTCATCATCCTCTTCTTGTTCTACTGCATGCACGTTCTGGTTGTCAGACTTGTTGTAGGACTTGAACTTGTTATTCTTAAAGTAGGATCCTTGCTTTTCCTGTTTTGAGGATCCTGTCAATCTCTCATGGATCCTTTTGTCATCCTCTAGGCGGATGAACCTAAGGGCCCTGGTTCTTACTTCATTAAGATTCCTGCAAGGGGTCATGACAAGATCATCATAGAACAATGAATCCCTAAGCAAACCCATTTTAAAGGCTTCTACAGCCGTGGCTATATCCAGATTAGGGATATCTAAGGATTCTTTACTAAACTTAGTGATGTAATCTCTAAGTGATTCATTTTGACCTTGTGTTACCCTATATAGATCACTAGTTAATCGTTCAAATTTTCTACTACGAGAGAATTGACTATTAAACAAATTAACTAGATTAGCAAATGAAGTAATAGAGTAAGGGGGAAGACTTAGCAGCCACTTAAGAGCAGATCCTGTAAGTGTGGATCCAAAACCCTTGCATAGACATGCTTCTTTTAACCTCACAGGAATTGGATTGATCTCCATCCTCTCCCTGTATTGAGCTACATGTTCCTCTGGATCCGTTGAACCATCATATAGCTTCATGGTTAGTATTTGGAACCTCTTGGGTATCTCAGCATCACAAATAGGTGGTGCAAAGCGAGATATCCTATGGCTACCATCTGCAATTTCAGGGATGGGTTTAACCACTCCTGGTACGCTGGATATCATATCCTTAAGCTTCTGTAACTCCCTAGCCATGGCTTGATTGATACCTGTATCCTACATAGAGCCATGGTTAGTATTATATGAATTATTAAAAGTGTTACCTCCCATGGGATTCATGTTTGGAATTGCCGATGTGAATCCATATTGACGGGGTTCTGGTATGATTGAAGGACCAGAGGAAGCAATGGTCTGCATTGGTATGAAGTCTCCTTGATGAACATCCGAACTTGGAGGCTGCATACTCCTTAAGGATCCTTGATCCTGAAAGATGTTGGATCCTTGATGCTGAGAGGATCCTTGAACCTGAAAGGATCCTTGAGGCTGAGAGGATGATCCTTGAACCTGAAAGGATCCTTGAGGCTGAGAGGAGGATCCTTGAACCATAGAGGATCCTTGGACCTGGGAGGATCCTTGGACCATAGAGGATCCTTGAACTGTGTGCATTCCCAAATATCCTCCTGAGCTGACGAAGGATCCATGATGCTGGACAGAGGCTCCGGAAGGTTGAAAGTAAGATCCTAGAGCCTGAGTCATTGTTGTTGTGCCATAACGCCTTCCTGGTAATCCGCCCACGTATTGCACGTCCGGAGCTGCTGAATGCTGGGAAGTTATGACCGGAGTGTCGAAATTCAGCGATCTGGGCATCAATGGGGAATGATCCTCCATTGATTTCTTCTGTTTCTTGATATCGCCTATCTCCCTAAGGATCATTTCGTTGGTTTTATCCTGCTCTTGCATGCGATCCTTCATCTGCAAAATCAAAGTAAAGAGATCACTATTAGTAGGATTAGTGGAAACAGAAGAAGTTGGTGGTTTTGGAAATATTGGGCTTGGTCTCTTCGCAGCATTTTCAGCATTCTTCTGGGATCCAGAAGGTGGTGGAGGCAAAGGAGGAACGCCTTGTGAAGAACTGATTACCGACATTGAACTTGAAGTGTTCTTCGCTGAGGAAGCCATCTGCTTGGTTGTAACGAACCGAAATGACCAGAAAAATACGAATCTTCTTAGGAATGAAGCACCAATTGCCCCACGGTAGGCGCCAAACTGTTTTGGTCAAAAATTAAGCAAAGACAATGTAACCAAATCTTTTGTTATGAGGTGTGATGCTTGAATCAATGAACAATATTAAGGATCACTCAGAAATGTAAACAATAAGTGACACAATGATTTATACGAGGAAAAAGCCCTTGATCAAGAGTTGATCTCCGGCATAAAAAACCTCGGGTGATGGAAACTACCGATCACCAACTCAGATTAAACAGAAAATGTATTACAACTTTGGATGATAGCGAGCTTGTTACAAGGATCACTAGAGTGTAATGTGCAAAAAAGTGAGTATTCGCCGAGCAAACTGTCGAGAGCTGATGAGAGCAGTTACGAGTGTGTGTGTTTAGCCAAAAATAGCCAAGTGTTCTAATTTAGCTCGCTATCCCCTTTTAAATTTGGAAAATATCTAAGCTAACTAACTATCCGCATTTCGTGCAAGTCTTCCACGACCTCCATAACGTCCATATTAGTCAAGCACGTGCGGAATAAAAAGGGAATATGCTCCAGGAATATCGCCAAGACTAAGCCCAAGCACGTACTCCTGCAAAATAACTTCATATTCAAAGCAGACAATCGTTAGTGCAAGGATCACTATGATGATCCTGGATCCTGATCCTACAATACTCTCTGAGGATCACTAATTCATACAGAATTGAGGATCCCTAAACCCGACAGTAATTGAGGATCACTGATCTTTGGAAAATCCTCCCCTAACAGCAGCCATTTCAAAGCTGATCCAGTTAGTGTGGATCCGAAGCCCTTGCATAAACAGGCTTCTTTTAACCTTTCTGGAATGGGGTTGATATCCATTCGCTCCCTATATTTTGCCACATGCTCCTCTGGATCAGTGGTACCATCATACAGTTTCATATTGGGGGTTTGGAACCGTTTTGGTATCTCCGCATTACATATGGGTGGTGCAAAACGGGACAGCCTATGACTCCCATCCGGAATCTCAGGAATGGGTTTAACCACTCCCGGGACACTGGATATCATATCCTTAAGCTTTTGTAACTCTTTAGCCATGGCTTGGTTGATCCATGGTTCCTTCATAAAACCATGATTAGTACCAAAAGAAGTATTGAAATAGTTACCTCCTGATTGGTTTGGAACTGGGATCCCAGAAGTGTATCCAAAACAAGGCATGTCTGGTGCAAGAGTGGGACCAGATGAAGCAGCGGGTTGCATGGGCATGAAGTCTCCTAAGTGAACTTCAGAACTTCTGAGTGGTTGACTCCCTAAGGATCCTTGATCCTGGAACATGTTGGATCCGGGATACATCTGTGCTGAAGATCTTGAAGGATACTCCATGGATCCTTGAACCTGGGATGAGGATCCTTGATATTGAAAGTTGGATCCTTGAACTGGGTTCTTCTCCAGATACCCTCCTGAACTGAGGTAGGACCCCTGAGGCTGAGACGAGGATCCTTGAGGATGCGCTGTGGCCAGTTATCCATACTGCAAACTCGATGATCCTCGATGTTGAACATTTGATGCTTTGGAATGTTGGATTGTTGATGGTGGGGTAGTAAAATCCAACGACCTAGGCATCAATGGAGAGTATTCCTCCTTTGATTTTTCTGCTTCTTCATTTCATCAATTTCATGAAGGATCCTCCCATTAGTTTCATCCTGCTGTTGCATGTATCCTCTCGTCTGCAAAATCAAAGTATAGAGATCACTGTTAGTAGGTGTAGAGGAAGAAACAGTAGTAGCTTTTGTGAAGACGGGGGTTGTCTTCTTCTGAGCGTTCTCAGAATTCTTCTGGAATGCAGCAGGAGGAATAGGAGGCAACGGTGCAATGCTCTGAGATGAAGTAACTACCGGCATGGAACTTGAAGTAGCTTTTCCTTGAGAATCCATACGGTTGATGGTAACGAACAGAAATGAACGAAATGAACAAAATTTCAGAATTGAAGCACCAATTGCCCCACGGTGGGCGCCAAACTGTTTTGGTCAAAAATCTGATTAAGGATAATGTAACCAAACTTTGAATGTGTGGTAGAGTGCTTGTTGTGTTGAACAAATGTATGAAAAATTATCAAACAGAAATGACATTGAACACAAGGATTTATACGAGGAAAAAGCCCTTGATCAATGTATGATCTCCCGCATAAAAAAACCTCGGGTGATGGAAACTACCGATCACTAAGTGTATTGAATGAAAAAGTTTACAACTTTGGATAATATTGAGCTTGTTACAATGAGATTGCTAGTGTGTTTGTAGGTTGTATTCGAGAGAGAGTTTGCGAGAGTGTAAGTGTGTGTTCTTTCTGTTCATTCAAGCTCAATATCCCACTATAATATTCAACTAATCCATCCTAACGAAATATCCGAAATTATTGCCATGCACCCACGTTCACCATCAACGGTCCTTGACTCATGCACGTGTCGAATATAAGAGCATATTCCCCTTGATTCCCGGTTATAATAGGTCCTCTTCGAAATGCACCTGCAAAATAAGGCCAAAGGTTGTTGGAAACAATTGTTAGTTTATTAGAATAATAGTGAGGATCCGTGATCCTTAGTCTTCCTGCATCGTTTCCTGAGGATCCGTGATCCAGGCCAAACAAAGGATACATGATCCATAAGCATTAAAATTCTATCCCCAACAGTACTATTGGACGGGAAAAGTTCAGGGAGTAAAATGTGTAGATACCCAGCGGAAGGATGCCCTAATCTCCTATGCCAAAGCCACGTTTCTCTACTCTTTGTTCCGTGAGCAAGCATCGCAATCCCTGACTGAATCACCTCATCCACATAGTATAAGCCCTGTCGTTCAATGCCACGCCCAATTATCTTTCCAGTCCTGATGTCCTGTAAGATACAGAAATGAGGGTGCATTAGAACTGTGCATTTGAGTTCTTTTGTAACATGACTTATTGATAACAATTTGTGTGTTAACGAAGGAACATATAAACAATTTGACAGTCTCAGACTAGGAGATATTTCGACAGTTCCTCCTCCCTTTACTAAAACATTTTCACCATTTTCCGTTTTGATGTGGCTTCTGTTTGGTTTCTTTGTGTCGCAACCCCAGGCCCCTATTTCCTGGGAACGGGGGCCACGAGCCAGTTTCGGTGGTATCGGTTGTTTAATCATTTTGGCAGCGGAAATTACATCAGGACCGTAGTTAGGAAACATTTTTATCAGAGTAAACCACCATATTTTATAAATATAATTACATGGGAAAAACCCAAGTTTTCATTACAATCTGTTTCTAGGGATAAACCCTATTTTATTCAAATAAAACATCTTCTTTATTTCGGTAACTTTTATAGCCACTTTTCCCAAGCCTTCAGTGCTGTCCAGTTGGCTTCTAATTGGCTTTCACATTTTGTTACCTGAAACGCGTTTTAAAAACATTTGTCAGTGGGAAATACTGGTGAGTGAATCCCAGTTTAATCAAAACAGGTTTTATCATCTCATAGTATTGAGAGCGATCATAATGTTTATATCTACACAATTACTCATTCAGTACTGTCAATCTTGACTGGTGGGTCATATTACTCATTGGCTAACTCGTTGTCCAATGGTAACGTGTTCCACATTTTGTATACAAAACACCAACATACCGGCAGTAATTAAAGAATTACAAGACTCAATCACTGCTAAATACACTTTAAAACATTTAAGGTTTTGTAAAAATAGTTTATAAAAAGGTTTACAAAAAGGAGATTACTCACATTGCTAATTTAGGGTTTTCCTTTGTGAATTCATGATTATAATCTATTAATTAAACAATGCACACGTGTTAGTATAATAACCCATTTTACATTAGTTATACCCTCCCCGAGACAGAAACTCCAACGACTACGTCGGGCAGAACCACGACAGCCGTTACGGAGTCCTAGATCGATCAGGCAGCGTATCTAATACGTAACCGGGGGTTAAAATACTTACAACGAGGCAGGGCTTCGCTATTTTAATGGGTATTATACCCGAAATTATAATTGCTATGTAGAAATATTGAGAGAGAGAATGAAAGTTTGAACGAGTTGGGACTGAAGCCAATCGACCCAATTTATAGGGCTGGAAATCGAGTTCGTCGCGCCCCGCGTAAGCCGAAGGCAAAGCCTTCGCGGCCCGCGACGTAGGGGTGTAGGGCTTAGGCTTACTGAGTTGACTCGCTAGACTTGCCACGATCTCGACACGTGGCAGCTCCGGGGTTCGCCTGGTGGCCAAGCTGTCGCGGCCCGCGTAAGCCGAAGACTAAGTCTTCGCGCCCCGCGATAGACTAATAATTTTTGTTTTTATTTAATTTTTGTAAAAATAAAGGTATTTTGGGCCATTTCTCGTATACGGGGTGTATTTTAGGACGCATAAGGATGTTATAAATATTTTAGGAGTGTCAGAAATATTTTAGGAGGGTTGTTATATCCTCCCCACCTTGTTTTAGAACTCTTCCTCGAGGTCTACTGGAACAGGTGTGGGTATTTCATCTGCATCTCTGACTCAAGCTCCCATGTGTACTCTGGTCCTCTCTTGGAATCCCATCTTACTTTGACTAGAACCAATCTCTTGTGTTTGAGATTCTTGACTTTCCTGTCTTCAATCTGTAGGGGCTTTTCTACAAACTTAAGCTTCTCATTTACCTCTATGCCCTTAAGAGGTACCACTAATGATTCATCGGCTAAACACTTTTTGAGATTACATACATGAAACACATCATGTATTCCTGCCATTTCCTCTAGCAGTTGTAGCTGATACGCTACAGGTCCTATTCTTCTAATAATTTCAAAAGGTCCAACGTACCTGGGACTTAGCTTTCCCCTTTTGATGAATCTTACCACTCCTTTCCAAGGAGAAACTTTGAGCAATACCTTATCTCCTACCTGAAATTCCAGTGGTTTTCATCTGTTATCAGCATAACTCTTTTGACGGTCACGTGCTGCTTTTAATCTTTCCTTGACTTGAATAATCTTGTCTGTTGTCTCTTGTACTATTTCTGGTCCAGACAATTGCTTTTCCCCAATTTCTGACCAACAGACTGGAGTTCGGCACTTCCGTCCATAAAGTGCTTCGAATGGTGCAGCATTGATGCTGGTATGATAGTTGTTGTTGTAAGAAAATTCTATTAATGGTAAGTGATCATCCCAATTTCCTCCGAAATCAATTACACAAGCTCTAAGCATATATTCCATTGTCTGAATTGTCCTTTCGATTTGTCCATCCGTTTGAGGATGATAAGTTGTGCTTAGATTTAACTTGGTTCCCATTGCTTTTTGGAAACTTGTCCAAAAATGAGAAGTAAAACAACTATCTCTATCAGAAACAATAGATAAAGGAATGCCATGTAATGAAACAATTTCATTTACATACAACTTGGCAAACTGTTCCATACTGAAAGTTTCCTCATTGGTAAGAAATGAGCAGACTTAGTTAACCTATCTACAATTACCCAGATTATATCATTACCTTTTCGCGTCTTGGGTAATTTGGTAACAAAGTCCATTGTTATCAATTCCCATTTCCATACTGGCATTTCTAATTGCTGCAATAAACCTGAGGGTTTCTTGTGTTCAGCTTTGATCTGTGAACAGGTTAAACACTTGGCAACATAAGCTGCTATATCCTTTTTCATTCCTATCCACCGGAAATTCTTTCTTAAGTCTTGATACATCTTATCACTTCCAGGATGTATCGTATATTTAGACTTATGGGCTTCTTCTAATATTTGGTGACGTAGGTTTCCTAGTTTAGGTATCCACATTCTTTTCTTATGGAATCTCCAAATTCCATCTGTTCCTTGTTCTAATTCCTTACTCATTCCTTTCAATTTTTCAGTATCGTCCTTGATTACTGATTTTTGTATGACTCTAATCTGTTCATTTAAATTTATCTGCATATTTAATTTAAGGGAACGCACTTTTCTTGGCTTTTCATGATACTTTCGACTTAAAGCATCGGCTACTACATTAGTTTTTCTTGCATGATATTGAATATTACAATCGTAATCGCTAAGGGTTTCCATCCATCATCTCTGTCTCATATTTAACTATTTTTGCCCGAAAACATATCTTAGACTCTTATGATCGGTGAAAACAGTAAACTTGCTACCATACAGGTAGTGTCTCCAAATTTTCAGGGCAAAAATTATGGCTCCTAATTCTAAATCATGGGTTGAATAGTTTTCTTCATGATTCTTAAGTTGTCTAGACGCATAGGCTATAACCTTTTGACGTTGCATCAACACACATCCATAACCTAATTTAGAAGCGTCACAATATACTACAAAGTCTTCAGTTCCTTCTGGTAACGCTAATATGGGTGCATTGGTTAATCTTTGCTTAAGAATTCTAAAGGCTTCTTCCTGTTTTGGTCCCCATTCAAACTTAACAGACTTAAAGGTCAGTTTTGTTAAAGGAATGGCTATTCTTGAAAAATCTCGGATAAATCTTCTATAATAACTGGCCAGTCCTAGAAAACTTCTAACCTCCGTTGGTGATTCAGGGACTTTCCATTTAGTAATTGCCTCGATCTTTGTGAGATCCACATGAATTCCTTCATAATTGACTAGGTGTCCAAGAAATTGCACTTCTTCTAACCAAAACTCACATTTTGAGAATTTAGCATAAAGTTTTTCTTTTCTCAGCAAATTTAGGAGTACATGCAGATGTGTTGCATGTTCCTCTTTACTCTTAGAGTAAATGAGAATATCATCTATAAAGACAATTATGAATTTATCCAAATATGGCTTACATATTCGGTTCATCATGTCCATAAATGCGGCTGGGGCATTGGTTAACCCAAATGGCATGACAGTAAATTCATAATGACCATACCTTGTCCTAAATGCGGTCTTAGGAATGTCCTCTTCCTGTACCTTCAATTGATGAAATCCTGAACGTAAATCGATCTTAGAGAAAAATCGAGCTCATTGTAATTGATCAAACAGATCATCGATTCTCGGTAATGGGTACCGATTTTTAATCGTAACCTTGTTCAACTCTCGGTAATCAATGCACATACGCATTGACCCGTCTTTCTTCTTAACAAACAAGATCGGTGCTCCCCATGGCGATGAACTTGGCTGTATGAATCCTTTTTTCTAACAGTTCGTCCAACTGTTTCTTTAGCTCTTGCATTTCTGCTGGTGCCAAACTGTTAAAGCACCGGATCGATGACGAACATCAAACATTGCACTTGATTCAAGACATGAAGAACAGAATATGAACAAGATAGAAATATGTAGAAGATGAATCTCTTTATTGATGAATCAGTCATCACAGATTACACAAACCAAAGGAGTATACATCATCTACAAGCTGGTTTAGATCACAAAGATCTAAACCTAGCTTTCTCTCACTAACACATAGTCTCCCTCTCTCTCTAGAATACACACAGTGATGGAGAATGAACAAGTTGGGAGAGGTGCACAAAGCTTCAAGAGTTGCCCTAATCTACACAATACACACATATATATAGGCTAGGGACTAAACCCGAACAAAACATATTGTTCGGGATATACAACAAATAATTCGGACAACAATAATAATCAACAAATTCCGAGTTTAACATCATAAACTCGGAACTAATAAAGCTTCCGAATTCTTGACTTGGCTTTGACTTTGTTGACCGTAGACCAGAACTGATAAAGCACAGTTACCCGGCAGGAACTGCACTTACACAAACGGTAGGGTGCCTTGGCAATTGGTGTTGTTCCTGGTAGCAGATGAATTCTGAACTCAACTTCCCTGTCCGGCGGTAGTCCTGGTAGCTCTTCTGGAAACACATCAGAGAATTGAGATACTACTGGGATATCTTTCAATTCCTTTCCCTTAGTGTTAATGATTATAGAAATCATATACACTAGGGATCCTTTCCTTGCGTAACTTGCAATTTTCATCACAGAGATGAATTTCGTGGATCTAGATGGTTTATCTCCTTTAATTATGATCTTTTCACCCTTTGGTGAATTTACTTGTATTGACTTTTGATCACATAGAATACTAGCTTTATTGGCTACTAACCAATCCATTCCTAATACAATATCAAATCCGGCCAGATTCATTGGGTAAAGATTTGCAATAAAACTTTGATTTAAAATTTCTATTCTTGCTCCCTGCAAGATTTCCGAAATTTTAATGGATTCACCATTTGCTGTCTCTACTAGACATTCTTGTTGAAGTTTAGTTAATGGTTGATTGAGAAGTTTGCAAAAGGAAGTATTAATAAAACTTTGGTTCGCACCAGAGTCAAATAATACTTTAGCAAAAACATCATTAACTAAAAACGTACCGGCAATCACGTCCGGAATCATCTTGGCTTCTTCTGCAGTCAGTACAAATGCTCTAGCATTCTTAGTAGTCTTATTGTACATGGCTGGAGCTAGTTTCGGACAGTTCGGCTTAATATGACCCTTTTCTCCACAATTGAAGCATACTCCATTACTGGGTTTCTTCCTACAGTCTTCTTCCTTGTGTCCTGGCATTTTGCAGAAATTGTAGTAGGTAGAACATCTCCCTGAATGCTTCTTCTTGCAGGCCTTACAGTAAGGTGCTGAAGTAGAGCCTACATTTTTTCCCACGGCTGGAATTACCGTAGTGAAATTCCTGGGTAAGCCTTTGAGCTAAGTTCTTCCTTTGGTTTTCTTCTTGTGTACGCACTAATTCATCGGTCAAGGTATTGGCTAGTTCTACAGCTTCTTCTATGGTTGGGGGTCTAGCTGCCTTGACTACATGTCTAATCTCCCCAATTAATCCCCAGATGTAACGGGAGATTAATACTGGTTCTGGTGAAGCCAGGGTTGGTACTATTCTAGCATATTCGAAGAATAAGGTAGTGTAACCCTTACTGTCTACTCCAGTCATTCTTTGGTTTAAGAATTTATTAGCATTCTGTTGCTTTTCATTGGGAGGACAGAATTTCCTTTCAACCATGTTCTTAAACTCAGTCCATTCCATACTATAGGTTCTGTCACTTCCCCTAGACTGGAGGATAGTGTTCCATCATTCTAAAGCTGAATTCTTAAACAGATTGGAAGCAAACATGATTTTGTCTGCACACTTGCTTATTTTTAAGACTGCCTCAGTCTTTTCTATCCAACGTAGGGCTGCAATGGCTCCTTCATTGCCAGAGAATTCTATTGGCTTGCAAGACCAGAATTCTTTGTAAGAACAACCATAAAACATGGTTCTTCTTCTTTTTGGAAAGGGTACTTGAAGTAATGGTCCATTGTTTACACTGTGACTGGGTTCATTAGATGGCCGTTTACTTCCACTGTTACTTTTATTATTTTCAGCTTCTCTAACAGCTTGGATGATATTAGGCATAGCATCTATGATTCCTTGTGCCACTATGTGTTGGACGACGCTGTTATCTAATTTGTTTACGTTATTATTGTTATCCTGGTTGTTATTCGGGTTTTCTTGATTCACTTGGTCGGCCATCTGAATTACAAACATTTACCAAGTATTAATATCACAAGACATTATTTAATGCGAACAATCACACAAATAAACACATTGATCAAAACCGTCGTGCATTGCAACATTTACTCTATTTTATATATCTATATCTATTACAAACCATAACTGAAATTCAAAATACAATACTAGTATGCATCAGTAGGTATTTGGATTATCTAGGATTTTTTTTTTCAACTTACACACACACACACACACACACATATATATATATATATGTATATTTTATTATTATTATTATTATTATTATTACTATTACTAATAGGGGTTCATCCAGTATTGCATGTTACGCTCGTCATATTTCCAAACGAGTCTCTCCCATATATGTCTCATTCTTTCACTTCCTTCTAATATCTCCTCACCAAAGGTGTGGAGTTCTTGCACATTCTCAGTGCTCATGGGTGGTGCGGGTGCTGGTATCGGGTCAGGGTATTGTGGCATCAGTTCTTCGTAAGGGTACTGGTTCTCTAGGATCTCCCTGATATATTGGTCATTATCCCAGTAGGGGTCTAGAGGGTCAAGATCTGGGTAGGGTGCTACTAGGTTTTGCATTGGTTCGTCCTGAGGATATAGTGCAGAATATGACCTATTGTCATCGAACCATGGGTCATAGTCTGGGGGATGGGGTGCTTGGACTCTAGGGATTTCAGCTGGGTCGAAAGCAGGTGCTGGAATTTGGTCTCCTGGGTTAGGTTCGATTTCAATGGGTTGTGTTGGAAACAGTGATAGTGGCTGTGGTGCTATGACTTGTTCTAGGTTCGGGTCTGCGGCTGTAGTAGCTAGAATATGGAAATTGGCCAGTCCCCTATTGATTATATCCTCAGTTTGTGCATTCATTTCCCTATTCGCGACTGCTAAAGCTCGCTGTTGCTGCAACTTTCTCATCCTTTTTCTACGCTCGTGAGCTCCTCTGCTGAACCATCCTCTCTCTTTGGTAGGGAATGGCTCTTCAGATGGTTCTTTGAATATGAAAATCCCTTCTTCGGTATCAGCTGAGTACCCCGAGGGGGTAGGCTGGGAAGAAGTTCCTTCGTCTATAGGAGAACTAGACAATTGAAGATAGGCGTCCGATGGTCCTTGATCACTCATATTGTAAACTAACAAATTGTCAAATAACACAAAACAATAATATACAAATATGCACGTAATCACGTAGATTATTTCCTAACATAATGAATAAAATTTTGGTGTCAGCAGAACACTTATGTGGCTGAAATCAGTGGCTGTAGCTCTGATACCACCTTTTGTCGCAACCCCCGGCCCCTATTTCCTGGGAACGGGCGGTCGCGGGCCAGTTTCAGTGGTATCGGTTGTTTAATCATTTTGGCAGCGGAAATTACATCAGGACCGTAGTTAGGAAATATTTTTATCAGAGTAAACCACCATATTTTATAAATATAATTACATGGGAAAACCCCAAGTTTTCATTACAATCTGTTTCTAGGGATAAACCCTATTTTATTCAAATAAAACATCTTCTTTATTTAGGTAACTTTTTTAGCCACTTTTCCCAAGCCTTCAGTGCTGTCCAGCTGGCTTCTAATTGGCTTTCACATTTTGTTACCTGAAACGCGTTTTAAAAACATTTGTTAGTGGGAAATACTGGTGAGTGAATCCCAGTTTAATCAAAACAGGTTTTATCATCTCACAGTATTGAGAGCGATCACAATGTTTATATCTACACAATTACTCATTCAGTACTGTCAATCTTGACTGGTGGGTCATATTACTCATTGGCTAACTCGTTGTCCAATGGTAACGTGTTCCACATTTTGTATACAAAACCCCTACATACCGGCAGTAATTGAAGAATTACAAAGACTCGGTCACTGCTAAATATACTTTAAAACATTTAAGTTTTTGTAAAAATAGTTTATAAAAAGGTTTACAAAAAGGAGATTACTCACATTGCTAATTTAGGGTTTTCCTTTGTGAATTCCTAATTATAATCTATTAATTAAACAATGCACACGCGTTAGTATAATAACCCATTTTACATTAGTTATACCCTCCCCGAGACAGAAACTCCAACGACTACGTCGGGCAGAACCACGACAGCCGTTACGGAGTCCTAGATCAATCGGGCAGCGTATGTAATACGTAACCGGGGGTTAAAATACTTACAACGAGGCAGGGCTTCGCTATTTTAGTGGGTATTATACCCGAAATTATAATTGGTATGTAGAAATATTAAGAGAGAGAATGAAAGTTTGAACGAGTTGGGACTGAAGCCTGATGTGTTATGGTTGGATGGTCTAATTTGTCATGATTTTGTATGTTTTCACTTGGAATTATGCTTGGAATATGGTCACTTTGTGTGTATTTTGGTTGTGTAGGTTTGCGGCAAAGATATCATGATTTGTTGGAGCTTTACATGTACACAAGGATGGAAACAAAGCAAAGACAAGCATGGACGTAGCACTACTCTTACTCAAATTTGATATTTGGGTGTATTGCATGGGAATTTTAAAGATTCAGGAAAGCTGACTTTAGAGAGGCCGTGGCCCTACTCTCCTGGGCGTAGCCCTACTCCTACAAATGAACGAAAACGGTTCCAGACGGTTTTTGATGTTTTTCTATGAAGTTTTGACCAAGGAACTCGACATTCAACACAAGGGGGTGCCAAGGGACGACCAAGGAAGAAGAATCTTGAGTGACAAAGCCTTTCTATCATCCTAATCATGTCTTTCACTTCCGAATTCCACACTTCCTCATCATTTCACACCATCATGAGTAGCTAAATCATTCATGGTTGCATCAAGGTCTAGGGTTTGATCTCATTTAGTATTCAATCTGAATTGTAAGTACATTTGACATGGATTTGCTTTGATTTGTTAAGTACTTGACATTTTCTTTGTGATTTCATGTGTTTATCATGTTTCAATGTTGAACAATTTACTATTTTGAACACTTCACAACATTGTTTCTTCTATTTGGTGTTTATCATTAGAGAACAAGGTGTTTTGATTGATAGTGTCGGATAGTGTTTTGATAATTGATAATAACCTCATCCTACAACATAAATTATTCGGTCTAGAATCGTTAAAAGAGTTGTTGTTTGATTGAAGAGTCCATTGATTATCCAATGTGTGAATGTGGTAAACTTCACTATGTCTATGTAGTGATTAATGTGCTATTGAATTAGATTGTTTATTGAATGTGCAACCCGATCCTTGGTGTGACCATCTCTTAATTACTTGTGATAAAATCAATCACTTTAGGTTTTACTTTTGCGAATTACTTAATCTAAACAACTCAATCAAAGAATCAAGTTTACATTATGTTCATGAATCAATTAAGTCTAAACACTAACCAAAAGCTCTTCGTGGTTCTACACCCTACTTGCCCTAACTAAATTAAGGTATTTAGGAAAACAATTCTCTCTATCTTTGATCGGTACATCGACGCCGATCAAAGCCGATCGATCCAATTTATAGGGCTAGAAATCGAGTTCGTCGCGCCCCGCGTTAGCCGAAGGCAAAGCCTTCGCGGCCCGCGACGTAGGGGTGTAGGGCTTAGGCTTGCTGTGTTGACTCGCTAGACTTGCCACGATCTCGACACGTGGCAGCTCCGGGGTTCCCCTGGTGGCCAAGCTGTCGCGGCCCACGTAAGCCGAAGACTAAGTCTTCGCGCCCCGCGACAGACTAATAATTTTTGTTTTTATTTAATTTTTGTAAAAATAAAGGTATTTTGGGCCATTTCTCGTATACGGGGTGTATTTTAGGACGTATAAGGATGTTATAGATATTTTAGGAGTGTCGGAAATATTTTAGGAGGGTTGTTATACTTTGTAGAGACAAAGTCCAATGGCTCAAATGTCATTATATCCGTGGCTCCACAGTCAAAAATCCAAGAGTTGAATTGATCACCGCCCTTCTGCGTTGTTAAATAGGCTTCTCCACTTGTTGATGGATAGTCTTTCAATAACTCATAGACCTAGTGATTAGTCATTTGCAATGGAATTTTTTTGTTTTTTTTTTTTTTTTGCGCTGTTTATAATACCAGTAGTTAAATTTTCGGTCAAACACAGACTTCTACTCCATTTCTCTCTTTATCGATAACAAGAGCAGATACCCCCAATTTTAAAATTTCAAATGCCACCTCTACTTTCTCTTTCTATGAGAAACCCAAACCCAAAAAGAAACTATGGAGCCACCACCTCCTTCTGTATATCTCTTTAAAACACATAAACAACCATCAACAACCATAAACAACCACCACTATCAGTTGCTTGTGTTGTTCAAAGAAAAGATGGTGGTTCGAAGGATGTGGTTCGACGGTGGTGCTTGGATGGTGGATCTGGGAGAGTGGTGGTTAGATGAACAACAGGGAGTTCAAAAAACCAGATTTAACGGTACGGTGGATAGGTGCGGTGGTCGGAGTGATGGTGTTTGTCGGAGATAACAAATAATCACCAGAACACTTTTCCTCTTTCTACTCTTTTCTGTACCAACTAAATACGCTCGCCTGAATACCGACACCGGAATAATGACACCGGAAAAACACCGCTTACTGGCGTATTTATCAAATACGCAGGACAACTTGAACTCTCGTTCAAGATTTGAAATGGCACGGAACAGAACAAATCTGCTAGCTTATGAACGAGATTGTCCTAAATTCCAGTAAATCCGCCAAATTGAAGGCGTCGGCTAGGGTTTCCTGGGCAGACGGCTAGGGTTCCTGGTTGAAGTTTTAGACTTTGTGCGGCTGGATTTGCTGAACAGAGTCAGAGTGTGCGGCAATGAATCCGACGACAGCGGCAATGGATTCGACGGTTTTAGGGTTTGCTTACCAAAAATGGATCCGGCGGCTGACAAAGATGAGTTTTGATGGAAACGGCAGGTTTGATTTTCGGGGTTTGATCTTGACTTTGATTTGATTTGATTATCGTGTTTTTTTTCTGGTTTGAGGTTGGATTGGCTTGAAATAGATTGTAGATGATGAGCAAAGTGTTCAATAATCAGAAACAGTGCTCTGATACCATGTCAACAGGTATAGAGAACAAAGGGGTTTGTATTAGATTGATCGAAAAGAATTCAATTAGGGTTTACAAGAAAGGTGTTTATATAGGACACCATGTTACACACTAGCACATATACTATAAATTATTGTCTTCTTTCTGACAGCTTTGTACTCTGTCACCCGAGCAATTATATGTTAAGTCTTGTCGTTGGGGCGTCAACGACATGACACTCATCGTGACGGTGCGTAACTAAAGTTCACGACGTCTCTAGTTTGTGCTTGTGTAGCACCTGGCCCCTAGAGGCGAATAGATCGATCTTAGCTCTGACTCCTGACTCCTGGTGAGATGGAATAATGTGTGTACGTCTACATGCACCGTCTCGGTACATGGACTATAGCTGTGTACCCCTCTGTTTAGGCTCGTGTGTGCTTTTGTATTATGTCACTTGTTTTACTGTTATATGTTGTCACGTATGTGTTGTCTCTGTTATGATATGTTTGATGTGTTTATATGTATCTGATTATGTTCAGTATCTGTTATTTGCTCAGTATAAGTTTTGGGATTTAAGTTATATAAGTATCTGTCTCAATACCATTGTTTAGATCTGTTTAGTAATAATCCCCGTCCATTTTGCTCTTCGTATGTCTGTCACTACTTTACTATTGATTTCTCTGTTGTTGAGCAACTGTTTGGCTCAGCCGTATTTCTTTCTTGTGTTTGTCTTATGTGTTTACAAGTAATCAGGGGAAACGGGGATGGGTGAGAGGTTTATGAAGTTCAAGTTTTTAAAAGCTTTTCGTTATTTTATTTTAGTAATTGAATAATATAAGACATAGGCTTTCTAGTTGATCTGAGACCTTTTTGTTTCTTGGATTCTTTCTTTTATTGAAACTCGTTGGTTTTTTATATCTGTAATAGTGACATGCCAACCTATTCCGGGTTAGGGTGTTACAGGTTGTGCCATCATTGTTTGTTTATGTTCATTGTTAAAGCGATTAAAGAAACATAAGTGAACACAAACAAAGATATCAAGGCATAAACATTCGTGTTAAGAACCGTATTGTAACATCCGTAAATTTCATGATCTTTATATTTAACTTATAAATGAACCAGTAATGATAATAACACATGTATACATTATATTGAGTAGTCAACTAGGTTCTAAATAGGTTAAATAAAATAGAAGATGGGGTTACAATATAAACCCAGACGCATGATTAAAAATAAAATAGAAGATGGGGTTACAATATAAACCCAGACACATGATTAAAAAAATATAAAAATATTGATTATACAAAAATGCGTTTGCCGGGAGTCGAACCCGGGTCTATTGCTTGGAAGGCAATTATCCTAACCGTTGGACTACAAACGCTTCTTGTTTAACAACGGGCACTTTAACAATTTAAATCTTTATTTAGTTTCGTCATATATTTGTAAAACAAAAACTTTTTAATGTGATTAGCCGTTAGTAACTTATTACTATGTATAATAATATAGTCGGGTTAAATCAAATATGAAAACTTTAAATAATATATTCTCTAAAATATTGTTGGTTTACAATTGGTTTCGACTGTTATATAATAGTTCATTAATTTGCTATAGTTGGCTTGCTTGAACTCGGAAAAAGAAATACTTATTTTGATGATTGGCTTTTCGTATATGCAATAGCTATGAATTTATATATGTTTATATTCTATTGAAGTGGGCATAATAGATTTATCACTAGTTGAATTAGTTCTCATGAATATAACTTTGTACAAGAACTTTGTGACATTATGTGGAATCCATAACTCAAAATTCGGATTCTTGTTTCACTTTCATGTTACTCATTTTCCGTCATTTAACATGATTTCGTTCTATGTGGTAAAATTGAGGGACGTGTCACGTCAGTTTACTAATCTATGTGACGCAGCTTTTGTTGGTTTACCTGCAACTCTACTCTAAATTCGTAATATTTTGTAATGAAATGATAAAAATATTTTCAATTTTAAACATTTTACGTTATGTAAAACAATAAAATGGTATGAATGTGAATTTCCACTTTATGATTTTTTTTTCTTTCTCAGAATATGAAACTAGTTGTCAAAAATTATGGCTAAAACATATACATGTATATTGAAGATTAGATAAGATTCACAAAACATCATCAAGTGGAGCATTTGGAATTTATTCTTCCCTCTACCGTGGAGTGATTGCATATATTGTCCCATACATAAAGAATAAGAAGCTTTGACAATTATTTTGTATAAATTGTTAGATAGATATGCAATTAAGGGAAATTAAAGACTTGCATACTCTATAGTCTATTCGTTGCCATATTGTAGAATCAATTACAAAATTATGTTCCATTTACACCATATTCTTGTTTTGTCATATGTGCAATATAAAACTGGTTTTAATAAGAGATCCATGAGAATAGAATAGCATAACGGATTTGTATGGTTAAAAAGAGAAGGTTGTTAAGAGAACCATGAGAATAGCATAATGGATTTGTATCGTTATAAAGAGAGAAAGTCTATAGCTTTATAGACTAGTGGCATCTTAGAGGTGAGATAAGACTTTGGGACCTATGGGCGGCTCTTATGGTGTGTGGGGAGGCCTTCCGCACAAGGCCCGTGATTTCGAGGGGCACGGGGTTTAAAAAAAATTCGATATATATATGTTATTTAAAAAAAAATTGAACACATACAAATCCAATATAGAGGCCCATTATCAAATTTCTTTTTATGCTTTATAATTTACCCAACTTAACATTAGGTTTATTGGGCTCAACCCGACACTAATATGATTTTAAAAAGAGTTAACTTCCATTTTGCTCCCTGATTTTTCTAACTTATCGTCATTTTGCTCCCCGCCTCTAACTCCATCCAAAAAAATCCATTAATTAGAAGGGTATTTTGGTAATTTTATAGATAAAAGGAAGGACATGTAAGTCTTTTCACCTAAATAAACCTATAAACTTGTTTATCTATATGTATTATGTATATAAGTAATTCTTTTCTGATCTCCCCATCTTTTCAACCACTCTTTCTACCGGTCACCACCATCCACAACCATCCACCACCTGCAACTACCACCTGCCAACCGTAACTACCGCGACTTTTAACTAAACGTTTTAATTGAGTTAGAGCTAGGGAGTAAAATACTGAAATACCCCTACTTTTAATTGAACGTTTTAACTGAGTTAGAGCCACGGAGCAAACTGGCGACAAACTCGAAAGATCAGGGAGGAAAATGGCTATTTTTAATCTATTGGAGTAAAACCGTTAAAATGACCAAACCACGGGGAGCAAAACGAAAGTTAACTCTTTTAAAAAATAAAAATAAAAAAACAATTTTCGTTAAAGCATATGGGCACATTTTTCGAGCTCGAACATGGTACGTGAATTCTCAGAGACGTCACTGTTGGGACCAATAGGTCCTGGGTTCAATTTCCACAAATGGGTTTTTCTCATATTTATTGGGTTTACTTCTAAGTTGGTGTATTGGCATTATGCCTAATGGAGATGAATATGATCTGGTGGTTCCGCTGGTGGCATGATGATACTCTAGTGATCCATCAGAAAACATATATAAAAATGTAACGTGAAATCTATCTCTTTTTCTTTTTTAACAACTAATTCATATATCCTCTAAACCTATTTCTAGAACTATGTCAAATGTCCATCGTAATAAAACTAGAACCATCAATGTTTGGGGAGAAACAAATTCTACAACACGTCTTTATAATGCTAGGTTACAAGCCCTTTGGTTACGAAATACTTTGAACTTGAATATAACAAAAAAGAACAAAAAAAAAAACAAAAACAAACCTACTTTGGTTCACCACTATTGGTTCGTTAGGCGGCATCCAACATGTAAACATGGAGCATGAATTTGGGCCATGTTGAGTGAATAATTATTCTATTAGCATCACTATCATTTAGAATAAACATCAATTTATGAAGGATTCTTATATCCGAAATCTGAAAGATGCATTAACATCATGCATAAATAAACTTACTTTATAAGTGATATATACGTATGTATGTTTTGATTCTCTTTCTCTTGCTCTTGATGTCATCTCGAATCTCTTTTTAAATAAGTTTCTGTATTCATTTATTTACGTTGTTTCGCCTTTTTGATATGCTTATACGAATTCAGATATTGTGTATCAGTTTTCACATGTCAATGAAGAATATTTTTCGGTTATGTGTTACATGTTGTCAAGCCAAATATAGTGGAACTATTGTTTGCTTTTTAAGGACGGTTTGAAAATCTAGTTGATTAATCAAACTGATATGATTCAAATAAAAGTAGAACTTTTCTCGAATCACTTTTTAAAAAAAAAATTCATATTAGTGTTGCACAAGAGTGATCAATTTACCTGTCCCTCCAATTTTCTAGTTAAGGTGGGAGCATGGCCGACCCTAAGGATGGGCGAGGAGGACCACCGGCCAGGGCCCGATATTTCAAAGGGCATGTTATTTAAAAAAAAATCTGATATGTATATGTAAAAAATAAATAAATTAATAGGGTATACCCATTAAAACACCAACATAGGCCCACTTACAAAACTATTTTTATGGTTTAGATTAGTTATTAGCCCATTGACATTAGGTTTAGATCTTTAGTGAGCCAAATACCCAATTTCGTTAAGGCATAAGGGCACGTTTTTTCGAGCTCGAACAGGGTACACAAATTCTCATGGTCGGCGCTGTGGGAGAGTATCCATGTGGCAAGAATGATTTTGGCAAGTGAAGCAACTAAAATTTAGTTTAGGTGGCATTTATGTGGCATTTAACTTTATATGTTGCAGCAAGAAGGTTTGCTATAATGCTTGGCATACCAAAAATATATAAGGTAGTGTTTGGTATGCAGGAATGAGAGAGGGAATGAAATTGACTATTACAAGGGAATGGAAAAAATGTGTTTGGTTGGTCAAGGTAATGAAATCACCCATTACATATGGCATTCCATTCCCTTAAATACATTTCATCCACACCCCTTGTTTTTTTTCCATTCCATTCTCTCTCCCACCTTCATCACCAACACCTCCCACCACCTCCACCACTAGCCACCCACTAATTCCACCATCACCCGTCGCCGCCACCTTACGCCATCAACCACCGGCCGCCATCGCTGCCACCCATCGTGCCACCGCCGACCACCGCCACCCTTCGCCACCGAACACCGGCGCCACCTTCCGCCACCGCAACCACCCCCCCCCCCCCGGCCACCGAACATCGGCACCAACGCCATCATCAACCACCAAACACCACCGACTACCGCCACCACAACCCACCACAACCCACCACTGTCGCCACCCTCCGCCACCGAACACCGGCGCCACCACCGGCCACCACCACTAACACTGCCCACCCGCCGCCTCCACCCTTCGCCACAACATCGGCACCACTTCCGACCATCGCCACCCTCCGCCACCGAACACCAGCATCACTTCCGCCACAACCTACCACCGCCGCCATGACTACCACCACCCATGTCACACCCCGATTTCCACGTGTCACCGGTGGGCCCGGTGGGGGAGTATCGTGACGTGGTTGGCAACGTAATAGTCAAACAACACAATATAATAATGCACAGCGGAAGCAAATATGAAATAAGATACAACCGAATTTATTTATTGTAAACAAAGTCACAATTATCCGGTGTTTATCCACAGTAGGATCGAAACAAAATAACATTTAATTGTTCAACAGATTTCGGCATCTTAAGTGTGCGAGACTTCTAATGATGCTTAGGAGAATCCCAGCCTATTTCGCCTAGTACCTGCATTTAATCTTTTTGGGAAAATACGTCAGTTTACACTGGTAAATACATTCAACTGACTCATTTTATAAAATGATTGAAAATTGGTTTGGATGCACATGGCATAACATTTTATTTAACTTGGGAGAATTATTTTAATAATATAATAATCTTGTGAACGATTTACATGTTACTTATGCGTTCAGTAGCCCGGACGTATCCGGGTTAAAGATCAATAGACACACCACTTTAAGTGAGTTATACACGGGAGTACGCCTACACCCCGTGCTCAGGTCGTGGCTATCTCGTAAGATAATGCCGAGAATATCCGGGACATGGTCATTAACCCCCCAAAGGCTGTAAAGTAAACACATCTGTTTAAAACGAGCCGATCAAATTATTCAATTAACCACTAAGCGTGGAAGATTTGATGCTCGATCAAGCGGTACGCTATGTACCGTAACCCAAGCCCGTATAGGGAAAATAAGTTAAAAGTATTTACCTTGATGCAAAGTATAGTCACAATAATCAAATAGCAGGTAGCTTTTACTGTTTCTCCTAATCTGGAACGAAGGTTAAATATAACCTATTAGAATCCTAGCGGGTCTTTAATTATGCTTAAGCTTAGACCGGCTAGTTTCAAAGATACGGTTCGTACGCACGATTAAGCGAAGACCGAATAGAATGTGATTTAGACCCGACAAGTTTGAGGACTTGTTTAATATGGGTTTACTACTCACATTCTGGATTTTGAGATAAAATTGGTATTGTTTGACCCGTTTCGGCTAGTTTATGCAAACTAGTTACATAAACCGAACCGAACGCGTATAACGCATGACGGGTAATCGAAAGGGTCGCGAACAGGTTTCCTAAGTTAATACGCTTTAAATATGTTGTGATATCATTATGATATCTTCCATAATGCCCATAACGAGTTTAATCCCTAAATACGCCCCGTAGGGGTATTTCGGTCATTTTAAGGGTTATAAAAGAGATTTATAATACTTCTGAGATACGGGTCTGATTTTATCAGAAAAATTATCAATTTTAACAGGTATCAACAGTTGGTATAAAGTCTTTTGTGATAAAATGGTTCTAGACCCAAACTATGCGTTTAATACGCGTATAAAGCCGTTTTAAGCGACGTACGGTTTAAAATACCATTCTGAGTTTTCTGATCAGAAAAACAGGCTCAAAACACTCTATTTATTATTTTAAATCAGTGGCAATTGGATTGGTATCAAACGGATTCGTAAAACTCGTTTTATGGCCTAAAAGGGCATATTCGTTATTAACCGAATCAATGCGATAAGCCTAGCTTAAGATCAGTTTAAAAATAATTAAAAATCTTCAAAAATCCCAAAATATTATTTAACATCAGTGGGTAAAAGTTTTGGTACCGAAAATCGGGTTTAGATAGGCTATGCGCTAATCGCGCCGTTTAATTAATAAAAAGCTTATTATTTACGCTAATGCGCATATCTCCTAATCTAGACCTCCGATTGACGTGAAAATTTACGTACATGTTTAATAATCAGTAATTAAGATTATTGTACTTCCACATTTTCAAAATTCTCGTTGTAAGGTCATAAGGGCGTTATGGTCCAATTTAAGCGATTAACGGAAACGTGTGCATGCATCGGATAATCAATGAAATAAGTACAGAGACTTATACTAGCATGTAACCCAACCCTAATGAGACTTTAAGGCATGTCTAATTCAAACTAAAACGGGTCAGAACCGAAGTCAACGCAAAAGTCAAAGTTTTGCGCCTTTCGGTTCCGAACCGGGTTTAAACAGAAATTTGTCGAGTCGGACAAGCATAAACAAGTTTTTATACGTATTATTAAGTTATATTAAGGTTAGAACAGGTTATACGCCTCACGGATTGCTAATCACGCGTTAAATCATATTTTGTAATTCTGTTGACTTTTTCGGTCAACGTTTGACCCGACAAACGACCTAGTTAGGTCTGGAATCAGGGGGAACCCTTTTAGGGTCTTATTACCCATATAATTACCAACCTAACGGTACTTTTATTTCGGGTTGCGACTAGACTATCGTTACTTAATCAAGAAGTCAACCGTTAAACACGGTATTTTGACTTTTAAGCTAAATATAAAGCTAGAAGTAATTTAGAAGGGTTAGGAAGCTTACTAGATGATTAATGATGATTAGGAATGCTTGGAAATCAGCTTGGGATGCTCCTCAAATGCTCAGATTGTGTGCAAGAATGGTTGTGAATGAATGGGTCTTTATATACAAGAATCAAGCACCACAAGGCATTGACACAAGGGTCTATGATCAGCCACAAGTGATAAACACATGTCTCTAGTGTATAGGGATTGTCTAGGGGCCATGCACATGCAGAAAAACCGGATTAGAGGGTCACATTCACGCACAACAGGCAACAGCAAGTCATTCTGTCGCTGGGCACCCCCTCGCGTAGCGCGAGGGGCCGTCGCGCTACGCGACACCCTTTGCTGAATCAGTTTTTGATTTTGTTTGTTGTGTTTCGAAAGGGCAGCCGTAACTTCTGACTTTGGGGCATCTATTATCACTTAGGGCCCTTCATAATGTGTCTAGAATAGTTTCATACCCTACCATTATCCATTGTTTCACTTGGATCCAATAACAAGACCCGAAAACAACGGGTTTCCATTCTTTTCTTCGTAGAATCCTATCATACATTTCCAATTCCATTATTGGCAATGATTCCCTGAATTGAGGGTATAATAGATGTGTAAAATATTAAATCGGGTCTTGGGATTTATAATTGAGGTGTTCAGAGGTAATAATTTAACATGACGCCACTTTAAATCCTACCGAAAACATCTTTATTAAATCCGCGTTTTCAACGCGTTTTTGTCTTACATGATACGTGTCGTTTCAATATTAAACCCGAAATTTGCGAGGTGTTACATCCTCACCCCCTTAAAATAAATCTCGACCCGAGATTTACTGAAACAAATAAGGGTATTTTTCTTTCATGGTGGATTCCAACTCCCACGTATACTCGGGACCTCTTCGGGCATCCCATTTGACCTTTACAAAAGGTATATGCTTTCTTCGAAGCTTCCTTACCTGTCGATCTTCAATCGACAAAGGTTTTTCTACAAACGTTAAGCTCTTATCTATTTGCACATCTGTATGTGGCATGACATGTGAATCGTCAGCGGAACACTTCTTTAGATTGCAGATGTGGAACACATTGTGAATTCCACTGAGCTCTTCTGGTAAGTTCAACTTGTAGGCAACTGACCCGACACGTTCGATAACCTCGAAAGGTCCTATGTATCTCGGGCTTAGTTTGCCTTTCTTACCAAATCGCATCACCCCCTTCCAGGGTGACACTTTAAGTAGGACTTTGTCACCTACTTCGAAGTGAAAGTCCTTACGACTTGGATCCGCGTAACTCTTCTGCCTATTCCGGGCAGCTTGGAGATTGTTACGAATCTGGACAATTTTGTCCGTCGTTTCGAACACGATCTCTGGTCCTGATAACTGGACTTCTCCAACTTCCGCCCAACAAACTGGCGATCTACACTTTCTACCGTACAATGCCTCAAAAGGCGCAGCCTTTATGCTGGTATGGTAGCTATTGTTGTAGGAGAATTCGATCAATGGTAGGTTCTTATCCCAGCTACCTCCCAAATCGATCGCACATGCGCGCAGCATGTCTTCCAACGTTTGAATAGTACGCTCACTCTGACCGTCAGTCTGAGGATGGTAAGCCGTACTAAAGTTCAAACGTGTGCCCAAAGATTGCTGGAAACTCTTCCAAAAGTGTGACGTGTACCTAGTATCCCGGTTAGAGATAATAGCTACAGGTATGCCGTGTAGGGCTACAATCTTGTCAACGTATAACTGGGCTAACATATCGGAGCTATAAGTCTCCTTGATGGGTAAGAAATGAGCTGACTTAGTCAGTCGGTCAACTATAACCCATATCGTATCATTGCCTTTTCTTGTCTTGGGTAACTTGGTAATAAAATCCATAGTTACCATCTCCCACTTCCACGTAGGAAGTTCAGGCTGTTGTAGCAAACCTGACGGTTTCTGATGCTCGGCTTTGACTTGCGCAAATGTCAAGCATTTTGCTACATGGGCGGCTACAGACTTTTTCAAGCCTATCCACCAATAATTTGCCTTTAAATCCTGGTACATCTTATCAGCTCCAGGATGAACGGAGTATTTGGAACTGTGGGCTTCTTGGAGGATGACATCACGAAGTCCTCCAAAAATCGGAACCCATATTCGTCCGTTTAACCGTAAAATTCCGTCCTTGCTAAGAGTTAACTGCTCCTCAGTTACTCCTAACTTTTCATTAGGATAGTTAGCTTCCAACACAGCTTCCTTCTGTGCAGCTAACACCCTTTCTATCAAACTGTTCTTTACCTCCATACGCTTGGCGTTAATTCGAATGGGTTTAACCCTTTCCTTTCTGCTCAAGGCATCAGCGACTACATTCGCTTTGCCGGGATGGTATTTGATTTCACAATCATAATCATTTAAAGTTTCCATCCAACGGCGTTGCCTCATGTTTAATTCTTTCTGGTTAAACAGATGCTGGAGGCTCTTGTGATCAGAAAAGATTACAAACTTAATTCCATAAAGATAATGCCTCCACAGTTTTAGTGCGAACACAACGGCACCCAATTCCAAGTCATGGGTGGTGTAATTCTTTTCGTGCACCTTTAACTGTCGTGATGCATAGGCAATCACCTTGCCTTTCTGCATAAGCACACACCCCATGCCAGTGTGTGATGCATCACAATAAACTACAAATTCTTCAGCGCCTTCAGGTAGTGTAAGCACAGGAGCATTGCTCAACTTTTGCCTCAAAACATCGAAGGACTCTTGCTGCTTAGGGCCCCAAACGAACTTTACTTTCTTCTTGGTCAGGGAAGTTAGGGGTGCAGCAATCCTTGAAAAATTTTCAATGAAGCGCCTGTAATATCCTGCCAATCCCAGGAAACTACGAATCTCCGTAGGTGTCTTTGGCTCTTGCCAATTCATAACAGCTTCAACTTTAGCGGGATCCACCTGGATACCACGCTCACTAACCACGTGTCCAATGAATTGGACTTCTCGTAGCCAAAATTCACACTTAGAGAATTTGGCGTAGAGCTTCTCCTGACGTAGAAGTTTGAGAATACAACGAAGGTGTTTCTCGTGGTCAGCTTGGTTCTTAGAATAAATAAGGATGTCATCGATGAAGACGATAACAAATTTATCTAAGTAAGGCTTGCAGACGCGATTCATGAGATCCATGAACGCGGCTGGTGCATTAGTGAGCCCAAAAGGCATCACTAGGAACTCGTAATGACCGTAGCGAGTCCTGAATTCAGTCTTGTGAACGTCTTCATCCATAACCTTCAACTGATGGTATCCTGACCTCAGATCAATCTTTGAGAAGTAACTTGCCCCTTGAAGCTGATCGAACAAATCGTCGATCCTGGGCAATGGATATCTATTCTTGATCGTGACTTTATTAAGCTCGCGATAGTCGATGCACAGACGCATCGACCCATCCTTCTTCTTGACAAACAGGATTGGCGCTCCCCAAGGAGATGAACTAGGTCGAATGAAACCCTTAGCTAGCAGTTCATCTAGCTGCGTCCGCAACTCCTTCATTTCGGTGGGTGCCAATCTGTATGGTGCTCTGGCAACTGGTGCCGCTCCAGGAATGATATCGATCCTGAATTCAACTTGTCTATCTGGTGGTAGGCCAGGTAGATCTTCAGGAAACACTTCTGGGTATTCAGAAATGACAGGGATGTCTTCTAACTTCGGTTTAGGTTCCTCCAAAATCACCTGTGCCATGTAGATGACACACCCTTTCTTCAAACACTTTGAAGCCTTGAGCATAGTCACCTGCTCAGGCAGTCCATACTGGGTATCTCCCCGAATGGTAAGTGATTCACCAGACGGAGTCTTTATCACTACTTGCTTCATGTTACAGACGATTTGGGCCTGGTTATGAGATAACCAGTCCATACCCAGAACTATGTCAAAACCGGCTAGCTTAAAGGGAAGTAGAGATAGAGGAAAAGAATGGTTCTTAATGGATATAACACATCCATCTAACTCAGTAGAGACGGCTTCAATGGTACCATCTGCTAACTCTACCTCATAATTCACTTTTAGGGTTTTGACAGGTAAATTCAACAATTTACAGAATTTATGATCTACGAAGGACTTATCTGCGCCTGAATCAAAAAGTACTCTTGCAAAAACATCATTTACAAGGAAAGTACCTGTTATGACGTTATCATCCTGCACAGCTTCCTTCGCATCCATCCTGAAGACTCTGGCATTAGTCTTCTTAGCCTCCTCAGGCTTCTTGTTGTACTTAGGGCAGTTAGTCTTTATGTGGCCCTTTTCGTTGCAACGGTAGCACGTTGCATCTTTCATCTTCTTGCAATCCAAGGTTTTGTGTTCCTTGGACTTGCACAAACCATAAGCAAAAGACCTTGACTCGTTATTCGAGTTTGATTCGAGTCTGCACTTTCCAAAGTGTTGTTTCTTGCAGGTTTTGCATGTGGGCTTCTCTCCAGAACGATGCCCCTCTTTCTTCGAATCCGATCCCTTCTTGTGATCACCGCTCCCACGGTGCTTTTTGTTCGACTTACGCGAACCATCATCTTCATGCTTCCTCTTCTCGGCCGCCTTATTCCTCTGCGATCTCTGCCGGACCGCATCAAGAGTGAGGGATAAGGATAGGTCAGTTACAGACCTGAAGGTAACCGGCCGAGAAGCCTTTACACTGGACTTGATCTCGGGTTCCAAACCACCAATAAAGCGAGCGATTCTTTTGGGCTCCGGGGTTACCAGGTAGGGAACCAGCCGAGACAGTGTATTGAAGCTCGTCAAATAAGCTTGACAATCGAGGTTCTTCATCACCAAGGATAGAAAGTCATATTCTATCTTTTCTACCTCGTGTTGAGGGCAGAAATTTTCTTTGATCAGGGCAATGAATTGATCCCACGTCATGCTATACAACGGGATCTTTCCGGAGGCCTCCATCAGAGATCTCCACCAAGCTAACGCCTCACCTTTGAAGGACTGTGAGACAAATTTAACCACATCACCTTCAGCGCATCCGCTGATGTCCACGACCGTGTCCATTTCATCTAGCCACGTCATGCAGTCTACGGCTCCTTTCTCCCCCGTAAAATCCCTGGGTTTGCAAGACACAAAGTACTTATATGTGCAACCCTTGTTACGGTGTCCCTGATGCAGTACTAACTGCTGAGATGGATTACTTTGGTGGTTGGTGGACTGGCGATCATCACCGTTTTTCTTTGGCACATCCTTTTTGGGAGGAGGCTTGTTATGAGCCTCTGAATGTGTCCTTGGCTTTGAATGGGATACAGAGTGGATCCTACTCCGAGTACCATTGTATTCCTCATATTGTCTATCCAAAGCTTGGGTGATAGCGCCGTCAATTATTGCTTTTAGTTCAGCGCCCGTTAATGTAATCTGGGCGTTCTCATTCGGCTCCACAGGATGGCTATTGACTTCATTAGAGTTAGCCATTTGTATTGAACTGTTGTAGAAAACAAGGACAATAATTTATTTGGGAGTTTATTATGGAATTACCCCTTAGGGTAACTCGTTAACCATGGTAACAGAGACCACATGTGGTTAACTTATTAATCGTATTAATTTAGGATTTCAATTAAAATTTATCCTAAACATAATTAATAACAATATATATTAGCACATAAGGCTTGGTCACATGGACAATTTAAATTATAAGCTATGACTTCAGAGAATCAATACTTTTAAGGTTTGAACCTAGTTCATTACCTTTATTAGACAGGGAGTCATAACTACCACTGTCTTTTGGCTCATGTAGAAATGAGCAAGGCCCGTAGGCATTATATTACCACGTATGGTTAAAATATGTTCATCTTAATTGATGATATAAACCCAGGATTCAGAGATCATTAAACTAGGTTAGGAATCTTCTAAAGAATTCCTTTATAAAAAGACGTATGTGATTTTAACGAATCACTTCTGCCAGGAGTGTTAACATGTTTTAAGATGTTAACAGGGAATTGAATCTTTTAAACAGGTCTTACCATTTTGGCCCGGTCTTATATTTGACACGTGGCTAGGTTTCACACTTTAAGATCCTTAATTAAATAAATTTCATAGGCAGATTAATTTAAAAGGAATGATTTTAATTTATTTATTTCATTTATAATTTACATATGCACATAATGGCAAACATGAAATTTATAAAACAAATATTCCATTAATTATACATAGGTTACATATTGCCCTAAACGGGTCTTTTCACACAAACCATTTCCCACGTAGGGGTCAAACAAGTACTTACCCGCGCAGGGGTTAAATTTAAAACACAAGTCCTCGCAGGGACTGATTACTTAAATAGATGTCCTCGCAGGGACTAGGTACAAAGATAAATGTCCACGCAAGGACTACATACACACTTAAATGTCCTCGCAGGGACTTAATTTTTAAGTAGACATACACACATAAAGGATTTACTGATCCTTTTTGCTCTTTCCCTTGATTAAGTTCGTCAAGGTCTTGAACATCCCCTGGTTACGCCTTCGGTCTTCCCGTGCCTCATGCCGCACCTCCCTAATACTTTATAGGATCTCCTGATGCAGTGGTGGCGACATCTGTAGAGACGGCGGGGGTTGTTGATAGTACGGGGGTTGTGTAGGCATCTGGTATCCCTGTGCTGGGTAGCCTACTCCCCAAGGACCTCCATACGGTCCCTCCTGGTTAAGGGCGTTGTAATTAGCTGCTACCAAATACGGGTCGGCTTCAGCGTAACCGAGGTTAGTGTGAGTCGGTGGCTCAAACGGGTTGTACATCGAAGGAACCGTGTATGCCGGTATCTGGTTATCAAAACCTATTGGTGGCGGTTGCTGCGCGACGGGGTTTGCTGGTCCACTTATCTGTGGAACTTCTTGATCCGGCTGATAATTTCTGCCACTTGACTGTAGAGGAGAGCTGAAATGAAACTCTTCTCTTCGTGTGGTCATCCGGGGTCCGGTTCTCATACGTCTTTGTGGTTGCGGAGGCGCCGGTTGAACTGGTGGCGGTGGAGGCGGTGGCGTAACTGCCACAAACTGGTGATTCCCAGAGGAATCTTGATGATGATGCTGCTGCTGCTCATGCGGCGAAGAATAGTGAGGCTGCTGCTGCTCATGCGGCGACGAATGGTGAGGAGGTGTATAATACCATTCGTGCCGAGTAAAGATAGCCTGGAAGCTATCTGGACCATCATAGGGTGGTTCGTGGTAAATGGAACTATCCGAGACCTCGATGGGATGGTTGGGAGTTCCTGATGCGGGCTCGACAGGGTCGTCTTCCTCGTCCATATCATTTCCTCCAGAAAAATGGTCCTCCGGTCCCAATGGGTTAAAACCCACTGGTTCTGGTATATAATTCGCCGGGTTAAACTGGCCTTGAAAGAATGGAGTGGGGTCTCCAAAAGGGCGGTGCGACATAGATCGCTGTAACGGTATATACGGATGGTGTGAGTCTCCAGGCTCATTTTCTGATTGTGGCCCGTAGGAGTCTTGAGCGGGAGTCGTCGAGCTGTTCGAAACCGACCGTCTTGCCGGTTGAAAGAGACCTCTCTGGTTCCGCCGGGTACCATCACTCTCGGCAGGGATAGGACCTCGTGTATTCGAAGGTCCTGCTTCGTGATCGTTGGGGGCGGCTACCGGCCCCTTTCCACGCCCTCGCGTACGCAAAAATCTCGGAGGCATCTTTGTTATTCCTGTCAATAAAACATAAGATGACAATAACAAAAATATAAAGTTTTAAAGGACAAAACAAAAACCGAATAAGGTGGAATTTGTCCTATGTTATAAGTCTAGACTCGAAGGTTTAGATATGTGCAATTGTGTAACTGAGATTAAACACAAAAGGCTAGTGTTTAATTCACTCAGTGTTGGCTCTGATACCAACCTGTCACACCCCGATTTCCACGTGTCACCGGTGGGCCCGGTGGGGGAGTATCGTGACGTGGTTGGCAACGTAATAGTCAAACAACACAATATAATAATGCACAGCGGAAGCAAATATGAAATAAGATACAACCGAATTTATTTATTGTAAACAAAGTCACAATTATCCGGTGTTTATCCACAGTAGGATCGAAACAAAATAACATTTAATTGTTCAACAGATTTCGGCATCTTAAGTGTGCGAGACTTCTAATGATGCTTAGGAGAATCCCAGCCTATTTCGCCTAGTACCTGCATTTAATCTTTTTGGGAAAATACGTCAGTTTACACTGGTAAATACATTCAACTGACTCATTTTATAAAATGATTGAAAATTGGTTTGGATGCACATGGCATAACATTTTATTTAACTTGGGAGAATTATTTTAATAATATAATAATCTTGTGAACGATTTACATGTTACTTATGCGTTCAGTAGCCCGGACGTATCCGGGTTAAAGATCAATAGACACACCACTTTAAGTGAGTTATACACGGGAGTACGCCTACACCCCGTGCTCAGGTCGTGGCTATCTCGTAAGATAATGCCGAGAATATCCGGGACATGGTCATTAACCCCCCAAAGGCTGTAAAGTAAACACATCTGTTTAAAACGAGCCGATCAAATTATTCAATTAACCACTAAGCGTGGAAGATTTGATGCTCGATCAAGCGGTACGCTATGTACCGTAACCCAAGCCCGTATAGGGAAAATAAGTTAAAAGTATTTACCTTGATGCAAAGTATAGTCACAATAATCAAATAGCAGGTAGCTTTTACTGTTTCTCCTAATCTGGAACGAAGGTTAAATATAACCTATTAGAATCCTAGCGGGTCTTTAATTATGCTTAAGCTTAGACCGGCTAGTTTCAAAGATACGGTTCGTACGCACGATTAAGCGAAGACCGAATAGAATGTGATTTAGACCCGACAAGTTTGAGGACTTGTTTAATATGGGTTTACTACTCACATTCTGGATTTTGAGATAAAATTGGTATTGTTTGACCCGTTTCGGCTAGTTTATGCAAACTAGTTACATAAACCGAACCGAACGCGTATAACGCATGACGGGTAATCGAAAGGGTCGCGAACAGGTTTCCTAAGTTAATACGCTTTAAATATGTTGTGATATCATTATGATATCTTCCATAATGCCCATAACGAGTTTAATCCCTAAATACGCCCCGTAGGGGTATTTCGGTCATTTTAAGGGTTATAAAAGAGATTTATAATACTTCTGAGATACGGGTCTGATTTTATCAGAAAAATTATCAATTTTAACAGGTATCAACAGTTGGTATAAAGTCTTTTGTGATAAAATGGTTCTAGACCCAAACTATGCGTTTAATACGCGTATAAAGCCGTTTTAAGCGACGTACGGTTTAAAATACCATTCTGAGTTTTCTGATCAGCAAAACAGGCTCAAAACACTCTATTTATTATTTTAAATCAGTGGCAATTGGATTGGTATCAAACGGATTCGTAAAACTCGTTTTATGGCCTAAAAGGGCATATTCGTTATTAACCGAATCAATGCGATAAGCCTAGCTTAAGATCAGTTTAAAAATAATTAAAAATCTTCAAAAATCCCAAAATATTATTTAACATCAGTGGGTAAAAGTTTTGGTACCGAAAATCGGGTTTAGATAGGCTATGCGTTAATCGCGCCGTTTAATTAATAAAAAGCTTATTATTTACGCTAATGCGCATATCTCCTAATCTAGACCTCCGATTGACGTGAAAATTTACGTACATGTTTAATAATCAGTAATTAAGATTATTGTACTTCCACATTTTCAAAATTCTCGTTGTAAGGTCATAAGGGCGTTATGGTCCAATTTAAGTGATTAACGGAAACGTGTGCATGCATCGGATAATCAATGAAATAAGTACAGAGACTTATACTAGCATGTAACCCAACCCTAATGAGACTTTAAGGCATGTCTAATTCAAACTAAAACGGGTCAGAACCGAAGTCAACGCAAAAGTCAAAGTTTTGCGCCTTTCGGTTCCGAACCGGGTTTAAACAGAAATTTGTCGAGTCGGACAAGCATAAACAAGTTTTTATACGTATTATTAAGTTATATTAAGGTTAGAACAGGTTATACGCCTCACGGATTGCTAATCACGCGTTAAATCATATTTTGTAATTCTGTTGACTTTTTCGGTCAACGTTTGACCCGACAAACGACCTAGTTAGGTCTGGAATCAGGGGGAACCCTTTTAGGGTCTTATTACCCATATAATTACCAACCTAACGGTACTTTTATTTCGGGTTGCGACTAGACTATCGTTACTTAATCAAGAAGTCAACCGTTAAACACGGTATTTTGACTTTTAAGCTAAATATAAAGCTAGAAGTAATTTAGAAGGGTTAGGAAGCTTACTAGATGATTAATGATGATTAGGAATGCTTGGAAATCAGCTTGGGATGCTCCTCAAATGCTCAGATTGTGTGCAAGAATGGTTGTGAATGAATGGGTCTTTATATACAAGAATCAAGCACCACAAGGCATTGACACAAGGGTCTATGATCAGCCACAAGTGATAAACACATGTCTCTAGTGTATAGGGATTTTCTAGGGGCCATGCACATGCAGAAAAACCGGATTAGAGGGTCACATTCGCGCACAACAGGCAACAGCAAGTCATTCTGTCGCTGGGCACCCCCTCGCGTAGCGCGAGGGGCCGTCACGCTACGCGACACCCTTTGCTGAATCAGTTTTTGATTTTGTTTGTTGTGTTTCGAAAGGGCAGCCGTAACTTCTGACTTTGGGGCATCTATTATCACTTAGGGCCCTTCATAATGTGTCTAGAATAGTTTCATACCCTACCATTATCCATTGTTTCACTTGGATCCAATAACAAGACCCGAAAACAACGGGTTTCCATTCTTTTCTTCGTAGAATCCTATCATACATTTCCAATTCCATTATTGGCAATGATTCCCTTAATTGAGGGTATAATAGATGTGTAAAATATTAAATCGGGTCTTGGGATTTATAATTGAGGTGTTCAGAGGTAATAATTTAACATGACGCCACTTTAAATCCTACCGAAAACATCTTTATTAAATCCGCGTTTTCAACGCGTTTTTGTCTTACATGACACGTGTCGTTTCAATATTAAACCCGAAATTTGCGAGGTGTTACAACCCATCGCCATGATGATGAGGATGGAAAATAGAGCCGTCCCTAGGGAATTAAGTGCCTCAGCTAAGCCAGAAAAAAGAGTCTTTTGGCCTAACAAATTATATAAACTATATTTTTAACGACAATTAACGTTATAGCAATAACATTAGAAAAATATAGTGTTGCTAAATTTATTGGTTTCTAATGTCTTAAAAACTTGAACTTCATATAAAGTTCAGCAGCATCAATATCCGATCTTTAGTTTTTTAACTTTTTATTATTAAATAAATTATATAGATGAATAGGCTCAATATGTTATAAGAGTTTAGACATGAAAAAAAATAAAGTTAATTGGGCCCATAAGTTGTAAGATTATTTTTAATAAAGTGAGTCCAACAAACTACATCAGATAGATGTTTGGATAACTGATATGGATTAAAATAAGACTAATAGGTCCAATATGTTATAACATTTTAGATATGGATAAAAATAAAACTATTTGGGCCCAGTAAGTTGTAAGATTAATTTTTTTTATAAAAAGGATCCAATAAATTTTTCAGTTTCACATTTTTAAATAATGTATTCTCACACTTCTCACGAAATAGGGTGAGATTCTAGAGAGAACACTAGTGTATTTACGAACTGAGTGAACAAATCATGGCCATTGATTTACATCACTAAATCGTAAAATACACTATTGTATTTTCATCGTCAAATCCTGATCAAATCCTGGCCATTGATTTACACTTGTGTATTAATAATCAAAGGCTAGAATTAGTTCACACAGTTCACTATCAAGAGGGTTGTTCACAAATGAACCGAACCCAATATATACATATATATATATATATATATAAATTTATAATTTTAGGCCCCCAAAAATAGCATGCCATGGCCAGGGGTGCGGCTCGCCCATCGCTAGGTCGGCCTTGTTAGGCAAGTGAAGCGTGTGTAGCAAAGATACCGTCCAAACTTAAGGAAAATATTCTTACACATAGGGTTGTTAAAAACTAGAACCAAATAAAAACCGTAAACTTAACCGTAATGGAAAAACCGATATGAATAACGAAGTCGGTGTTCAGTTTGATTTTAACCAAAACCGAATTGTGAATTTGGTTTTTGGTTCGGTGTTTGGTTCCACAATTTTTTTATTTAGTGTTTTTTGGATAATCTAATAAACCATATAAAGTTTAGTAGCACAAATGCTAAATCTAAAGCATAACTCAAGTATGCAGGTTTACTCGAGTTGGAGAAAGACTTATATTTAGCATTAGACTTGTTGACTATTTCTAATTCTATGATCACTTTTTTGAAATTTTAACTTAATGTTTGTGTGTAAGACTATTTTCTGAATTTGTTTGTTTTATGTTGCTTTGAAACTTTCTTTTATTAATATATTGTGTGTGGGTTGATTATTCGGTTTAAATTAGTTGCTCACTTGTTGTTCGGAATACAAACAGGACTATAAATTAGAAAAAAAAGTACTTAGGTTCAATTCGGTTGAAATTGGTTTGTTTGATTTGGTCGAAACCAAACTAAATTGTATTTGGTTCGGTGTGCATATTCGTAATTCGGTTTGGTTTGGTTTGGTTTGGTTTTTGGTTTAGGGTACAAATGTTGAAAACCGAACACATTCCCAAAATATGAGATTTTATGTGAGATTCTTTTAATTTATAGCTATGTCTATGACTTTTAGTAAGTTAAGGTTAATAAGTTATTACTTTATTGTTAGAGTAGTATAACTCTTTATTCTAAGAAATTCATTTAATATGAACAAAAAGTAAAGGTAGAATAAAATGCTTAACATGATACCCGGTTAATATATATAAGAATCGTGACGTTGGATTCTCATATATAGTGTTTGGTTTGGCATCGTCACGGGGATTCCGCACTCGTGACCGTGTTTGTGATAAACAAGGGTTTGGTTTCGTAATCGATCCTCCGAAAACGGACCTACAGTTAGCCACCGTAGGATCACCGCCAGAAACTAGACAACATTTGAATCCCAATTCATCATCGGTGGTTCTGCGAGTTGAAGGTTGAACATCTCCACGAGCACGTGAATACAAAATACTCTAGTCGTCGCCTCTCTCGGCGATTCTACTAGCAAACAAGTATTCTCCAAGCCATTTGAGATGCAAAAGCTCTTATACCAAATGATACTAAACGGAAGCAATTAAACGGCCCAATAAACAATTTATTATCGCACAAGGCTCAAGATCAAATTTCTTAAATATTCAAAATCATTAAAAATTACCTACACATTAAACCTTATATCCCATTTTATGATTGGTAATCATAAATCAAATTGGAAACCAGATAAGTAATTAGAAAACAAAAATTCAAATTAAAGAAAAGATAATTAAAATAACTTTGTAGATAACCCATGCATCACATAACTTCTGTAATTTTAAACAACTTTTTTACTTATAAACTCGTTATAATACTTCTGTAATTTTTAACAACTTTTTTTAGTTATAAACTCGTTATAATTATAAAATGGTTATATTTCTAATAATAATGCAGTTTAAATTCATTTAATCTTTTCTTATGCTTAATTTTAACAACTTTTTTAGTTATAAACTCGTTATAATAAAATGGTTATATTTCTAATAATAATGCAGTTTAAATTCATTTAATCTTTTCTTATGCTTAAAATTGTCCATTTGCATACCCCTTAAAATAACAATCGTTGAAATAGTAAAGGTTCTATTATAAAATATCTTACACCAAAACTTAGTTTTTTTTTTTTTTTTAATTCTCGTTACATTGACATCTAAGAAGATGTATTACGAAAAACATAATTTCCTTAAATTTCTCTCTAGATAAAAAAAAATATATTACTCTATTTAAAAGTGACATTCTGGTAAAAAAAAATATACATCACAAATTTCTAATTTCCTTAAATTTCTTATTAGATAAAATAAAAATTTATTTTTTTTAGTGATAACCCACAAAAAAAAGTTTATATTACTCAAGCTTGATTTGGGTAACTATATCACCTCTGAATTGATTCCATATCTTTCATACACTGTTTTGATCCCTGTGTGGAGATCCGGTTTCAAGTTTCAATGGCAGATCATGCTCATGACGATGTGGTTGAGCGGATACTGATAAGATTAGATGTAAAAGATCTGATCCGTTGCAAGATCGTGTGTAAGTCATGGCATTCTTTAATCACAAGTCCTCGTTTCGTTAATCGTCACCTGAACCGTAGTTACAACAACGATGGCCACGACAATGAATTTGGCCATAGAAGAATTTGTTTAGTCAATGAATTCTTATCGGGTAATTTTCTTGTTGGTTCTTCCAATGGCTTGGTTTGCATCATGTGTGTTAGCAGTTGTAAGGTTTTAGTAGCGAATCCATCGACTAGAGAGGTGAGACGACTGAACCTCCCCTCGTTTTTGCTTGGTAAATCATTATGTTGGGGTTTTGGTTATGATTTATCCGAAGATGATTACATTGTTGTCGTGGGGGCGGAAGTAGGTAAGTCTCAAACATGTTTTATAGTGTTGAGTTTAAAATCAAATGTGTGGAGGAGAGTTATTGGAGAAGTCAAGTATAAATTTATTACGAAGATTGGTATCTTATGCAATGGTGCACTCCACTGGATCGTAGAAGATCAAAACCGGAAGATAATAATTCTTTCCTATGATTTATCTGAAGAAGTATTTAAGGAAATTCCGCAACCTGAAGATGATGCAAGTTATAATGTTACTTCCCGTAGCTACCTGGGGATTGTCAAAGGATGTTTGTGCACGTTTCATCGCTCAAGTCTTGATTCTTCCGTTGTGGACGTATGGTTGATGAAAAAGTACAATGTAAAACACTCATGGGAACTGCTGCCAGATGATCATAAGATGAAAAATGATATTTTGCACTTTTTTAGATTACCTGTGAAAGTGAGGTTCTCATATCGTTATAAATCATGTTTTTCGCGTACTTTAAAACATATATATGTGCAGAGCCTTGTATCTCCCCATGTTAACGTGAGGCCGAAGAAGTACGAGAGCTGTACCATGGTGGATTCTATTTCTATACTGTGTATTTATATTATTATGAGTGTACCTATTGGCACACTAAAGTGCCTATTGGCACACCAAACCCTAGCAAAATTAGGGTTTACCTACGCAGCGTATTGGTCAATACGCAGCGTATTGGGTTAACCCTATACGCTGCGTATTGACCAATACGCTGCGTAGATAAACCATGGATCTCAGTGCCTGATAACCAATCATTGCACAGAAAACAAGGGTCATATAGGCTGCGTAGGGACCTCTAAGGAGCGTATATAAAGCTCCATTTTTGTATTTTTTTATTATGTATTCCTTTGTTTATTTATAAAAAAAAAGAAAATTATTTATAAAAAAACAATATTATTGGTAAATAATACAAATATAAATTATAAAAATAAAAATTAATATAAATATTATGAATTATAAAAATTAAAAAAGAAAATTATTTATAAAAAACAATATTATTGGTAAATAATATAAATATATTGTTTTGTTATCGTTTAAATTAAATTATCGTATTCCTTTGTTTATTTATAAAAAAAAGAAAATTATTTATTAAAAAACAATATTATTCGTAAATAATACAAATATATTATATTGTTATCGTTTAAATTAAATTATCTTATCGTATTGCATCGTATCGTATCGTATTGCATCATATCGTATCGTATAATGTATAGTATATAAGTCTCGTATAGAGGCCTATACGGGTGTTATTGTATAGTATAGTATAGTATCGTATCGTATCGTATAGTGTAGTATAAGTCTCGTATAGGTTTCCTATAGGTCTTGTATATGCATATAGGATTAGACAGGACCTAAACCACACCTATACGATACGATATCACACTTATAGGCTTATACGAGGTTAATACGTGACCTAAACCACACCTATACGATACGATATCACACTTATAGGCTTATACGAGGTCAATACGTGACCTATACGACGCTATACGATACGATATCACACTTATAGGCTTATACGAGGTCAATACTTAACCTATACTACGTTATACGATACGATATCACACTTATAGGCTTATACGACGTCAATACGGGACATATACTATGCTATACGATACGATATCACACTTATAGGCTTATACGAGGTCAATACGTGACCTATACTACACCTATACGATACGATATCACACTTATAGGCCTATACGGGACATATACTACGCTATACGATACGATATCACACTTATAGGCTTATACGAGGTCAATACGGGACATATACTATGCTATACGATACGATATCACACTTATAGTCTTATACGAGGTCAATACGGGACATATACTATGCTATACGATACGATATCACACTTATAGTCTTATACGAGGTCAATACGTGACCTATACTACACCTATACGATACGATATCACACTTATAGGCTTGTACGAGGTCAATACGGGAACTAAATCACACCTATAGGCCTATACGGGTGTTATATCGTATCGTATAGTATCGTATCGGGTGTTATTTTCCATTTTTTTTATAAATAAACAAAGGAATACACAAAAAAAAAAATACAAAAATGGAGCTTTATATACGCTCCTTAGAGATCACTACGCAGCATATAAGACAAAAATGACACAACTACCCTTGTATTTGGCTTCGTATAGCCTCAATACAAGGGCATAAATGACATTTTCAGACCTTTACATACGCTGAGTATTGGTCAATACGCAGCATATATAAACTATAAGGGTTAAAAAGATAATTTTACCACAGGTTTGGGGTTAAAAATAATTTTACCACCCTTTAAATACGCTGCGTATTGACCTATACGCAGCGTATATAAAGGTCTGAAAATGTCTTTTATACCCTTGTGTTCAGGCTATACGAAGCCAAATACAGGGGTAGTTGTGTCATTTTGGTCTCATACGCTGCGTAGGGACCTCTAAGGAGCGTATATAAAGCTCCATTTTTGTATTTTTTTATTGTGTATTCCTTTGTTTATTTATAAAAAAAAAGAAAATTATTTATAAAAAAACAATATTATTGGTAAATAATACAAATATAAATTATAAAAATAAAAAATAATATAAATATTATGAATTATAAAAATTAAAAAAGAAAATTATTTATAAAAAAACAATATTATTGGTAAATAATACAAATATATTGTTTTGTTATCGTTTAAATTAAATTATCGTATTCATTTGTTTATTTATAAAAAAAGAAAATTATTTATAAAAAAACAATATTATTCGTAAATAATACAAATATATTATATTGTTATCGTTTAAATTAAATTATCTTATCGTATTGCATCGTATCGTATCGTATTGCATCATATCGTATCGTATAATGTATAGTATATAAGTCTCGTATAGAGGCCTATACGGGTGTTATTGTATAGTATAGTATAGTATCGTATCGTATCGTATAGTGTAGTATAAGTCTCGTATAGGTTTCCTATAGGTCTTGTATATGCATATAGGATTAGACGGGACCTAAACCACACCTATACGATACGATATCACACTTATAGGCTTATACGAGGTTAATACGTGACCTAAACCACACCTATACGATACGATATCACACTTATAGGCTTATACGAGTGTCAATACGTGACCTATACGACGCTATACGATACGATATCACACTTATAGGCTTATACGAGGTCAATACTTAACCTATACTACGTTATACGATACGATATCACACTTATAGGCTTATACGACGTCAATACGGGACATATACTATGCTATACGATACGATATCACACTTATAGGCTTATACGAGGTCAATACGTGACCTATACTACACCTATACGATACGATATCACACTTATAGGCCTATACGGGACATATACTACGCTATACGATACGATATCACACTTATAGGCTTATACGAGGTCAATACGGGACATATACTATGCTATACGATACGATATCACACTTATAGTCTTATACGAGGTCAATACGGGACATATACTATGCTATACGATACGATATCACACTTATAGTCTTATACGAGGTCAATACGTGACCTATACTACACCTATACGATACGATATCACACTTATAGGCTTGTACGAGGTCAATACGGGAACTAAATCACACCTATAGGCCTATACGGGTGTTATATCGTATCGTATAGTATCGTATCGGGTGTTATTTTCCATTTTTTTTATAAATAAACAAAGGAATACACAAAAAAAAATACAAAAATGGAGCTTTATATACGCTCCTTAGAGATCACTACGCAGCATATAAGACAAAAATGACACAACTACCCTTGTATTTGGCTTCGTATAGCCTCAATACAAGGGCATAAATGACATTTTCAGACCTTTACATACGCTGAGTATTGGTCAATACGCAGCATATATAAACTATAAGGGTTAAAAAGATAATTTTACCACAGGTTTGGGGTTAAAAATAATTTTACCACCCTTTAAATACGCTGCGTATTGACCTATACGCAGCGTATATAAAGGTCTGAAAATGTCTTTTATACCCTTGTGTTCAGGCTATACGAAGCCAAATACAGGGGTAGTTGTGTCATTTTGGTCTCATACGCTGCGTAGGGACCTCTAAGGAGCGTATATAAAGCTCCATTTTTGTATTTTTTTATTGTGTATTCCTTTGTTTATTTATAAAAAAAAAGAAAATTATTTATAAAAAAACAATATTATTGGTAAATAATACAAATATAAATTATAAAAATAAAAAATAATATAAATATTATGAATTATAAAAATTAAAAAAGAAAATTATTTATAAAAAAACAATATTATTGGTAAATAATACAAATATATTGTTTTGTTATCGTTTAAATTAAATTATCGTATTCCTTTGTTTGTTTATAAAAAAAGAAAATTATTTATAAAAAAACAATATTATTCGTAAATAATACAAATATATTATATTGTTATCGTTTAAATTAAATTATCTTATCGTATTGCATCGTATCGTATCGTATTGCATCATATCGTATCGTATAATGTATAGTATATAAGTCTCGTATAGAGGCCTATACGGGTGTTATTGTATAGTATAGTATAGTATCGTATCGTATCGTATAGTGTAGTATAAGTCTCGTATAGGTTTCCTATAGGTCTTGTATATGCATATAGGATTAGACGGGACCTAAACCACACCTATACGATACGATATCACACTTATAGGCTTATACGAGGTTAATACGTGACCTAAACCACACCTATACGATACGATATCACACTTATAGGCTTATACGAGGTCAATACGTGACCTATACGACGCTATACGATACGATATCACACTTATAGGCTTATACGAGGTCAATACTTAACCTATACTACGTTATACGATACGATATCACACTTATAGGCTTATACGACGTCAATACGGGACATATACTATGCTATACGATACGATATCACACTTATAGGCTTATACGAGGTCAATACGTGACCTATACTACACCTATACGATACGATATCACACTTATAGGCCTATACGGGACATATACTACGCTATACGATACGATATCACACTTATAGGCTTATACGAGGTCAATACGGGACATATACTATGCTATACGATACGATATCACACTTATAGTCTTATACGAGGTCAATACGAGACATATACTATGCTATACGATACGATATCACACTTATAGTCTTATACGAGGTCAATACGTGACCTATACTACACCTATACGATACGATATCACACTTATAGGCTTGTACGAGGTCAATACGGGAACTAAATCACACCTATAGGCCTATACGGGTGTTATATCGTATCGTATAGTATCGTATCGGGTGTTATTTTCCATTTTTTATAAATAAACAAAGGAATACACAAAAAAAAATACAAAAATGGAGCTTTATATACGCTCCTTAGAGATCACTACGCAGCATATAAGACAAAAATGACACAACTACCCTTGTATTTGGCTTCGTATAGCCTCAATACAAGGGCATAAATGACATTTTCAGACCTTTACATACGCTGAGTATTGGTCAATACGCAGCATATATAAACTATAAGGGTTAAAAAGATAATTTTACCACAGGTTTGGGGTTAAAAATAATTTTACCACCCTTTAAATACGCTGCGTATTGACCTATACGCAGCGTATATAAAGGTCTGAAAATGTCTTTTATACCCTTGTGTTCAGGCTATACGAAGCCAAATACAGGGGTAGTTGTGTCATTTTGGTCTCATACGCTGCGTAGGGACCTCTAAGGAGCGTATATAAAGCTCCATTTTTGTATTTTTTTATTGTGTATTCCTTTGTTTATTTATAAAAAAAAGAAAATTATTTATAAAAAAACAATATTATTGGTAAATAATACAAATATAAATTATAAAAATAAAAAATAATATAAATATTATGAATTATAAAAATTAAAAAAGAAAATTATTTATAAAAAAACAATATTATTGGTAAATAATACAAATATATTGTTTTGTTATCGTTTAAATTAAATTATCGTATTCCTTTGTTTATTTATAAAAAAAGAAAATTATTTATAAAAAAACAATATTATTCGTAAATAATACAAATATATTATATTGTTATCGTTTAAATTAAATTATCTTATCGTATTGCATCGTATCGTATCGTATTGCATCATATCGTATCGTATAATGTATAGTATATAAGTCTCGTATTGAGGCCTATACGGGTGTTATTGTATAGTATAGTATAGTATCGTATCGTATCGTATAGTGTAGTATAAGTCTCGTATAGGTTTCCTATAGGTCTTGTATATGCATATAGGATTAGACGGGACCTAAACCACACCTATACGATACGATATCACACTTATAGGCTTATACGAGGTTAATACGTGACCTAAACCACACCTATACGATACGATATCACACTTATAGGCTTATACGAGGTCAATACGTGACCTATACGACGCTATACGATACGATATCACACTTATAGGCTTATACGAGGTCAATACTTAACCTATACTACGTTATACGATACGATATCACACTTATAGGCTTATACGACGTCAATACGGGACATATACTATGCTATACGATACGATATCACACTTATAGGCTTATACGAGGTCAATACGTGACCTATACTACACCTATACGATACGATATCACACTTATAGGCCTATACGGGACATATACTACGCTATACGATACGATATCACACTTATAGGCTTATACGAGGTCAATACGGGACATATACTATGCTATACGATACGATATCACACTTATAGTCTTATACGAGGTCAATACGGGACATATACTATGCTATACGATACGATATCACACTTATAGTCTTATACGAGGTCAATACGTGACCTATACTACACCTATACGATACGATATCACACTTATAGGCTTGTACGAGGTCAATACGGGAACTAAATCACACCTATAGGCCTATACGGGTGTTATATCGTATCGTATAGTATCGTATCGGGTGTTATTTTCCATTTTTTTTATAAATAAACAAAGGAATACACAAAAAAAAATACAAAAATGGAGCTTTATATACGCTCCTTAGAGATCACTACGCAGCATATAAGACAAAAATGACACAACTACCCTTGTATTTGGCTTCGTATAGCCTCAATACAAGGGCATAAATGACATTTTCAGACCTTTACATACGCTGAGTATTGGTCAATACGCAGCATATATAAACTATAAGGGTTAAAAAGATAATTTTACCACAGGTTTGGGGTTAAAAATAATTTTACCACCCTTTAAATACGCTGCGTATTGACCTATACGCAGCGTATATAAAGGTCTGAAAATGTCTTTTATACCCTTGTGTTCAGGCTATACGAAGCCAAATACAGGGGTAGTTGTGTCATTTTGGTCTCATACGCTGCGTAGGGACCTCTAAGGAGCGTATATAAAGCTCCATTTTTGTATTTTTTTATTGTGTATTCCTTTGTTTATTTATAAAAAAAAAGAAAATTATTTATAAAAAAACAATATTATTGGTAAATAATACAAATATAAATTATAAAAATAAAAAATAATATAAATATTATGAATTATAAAAATTAAAAAAGAAAATTATTTATAAAAAAACAATATTATTGGTAAATAATACAAATATATTGTTTTGTTATCGTTTAAATTAAATTATCGTATTCCTTTGTTTATTTTTAAAAAAAGAAAATTATTTATAAAAAACAATATTATTCGTAAATAATACAAATATATTATATTGTTATCGTTTAAATTAAATTATCTTATCGTATTGCATCGTATCGTATCGTATTGCATCATATCGTATCGTATCGTATAGTGTATAGTATATAAGTCTCGTATAGGAATACACAAAAAAATACAAAAATGGAGCTTTATATACGCTCATTAGAGATCACTACCCAGCATATAAGACAAAAATGACACAACTACCCTTGTATTTGGCTTCGTATAGCCTCAATACAAGGGCATAAATGACATTTTCTGACCTTTACATACGCTGAGTATTGGTCAATACGCAGCATATATAAACTTTGTGAAAAAATGATCCCTCAAACCTACCAAAATGACCCAAAAAAGTCTAATGGTTTATATACGCTGCGTAGAGAGCTATACGCAGCGTATATAAACCTTGTTTTCTGTGCAATGATTGGTTATTAGGCACTGAGATCCATGGTTTATATACGCTGAGTATAGGTCAATACGCAGCGTATAGGGTTAACCCTATACGCTGCGTATTGACCAATACGCTGCGTAGGTAAACCCTAAGTGTGCAGATAGGCAAACTGGGTGTGCAGATAGTTAGGGCCATTATTATTGTTATTTATCATTATACATTTGGTCTCTATATGCTTGTCTTCTTTGTATGTGCTGTAATTATAACTATTTTTACTCACTCTAATTCCTCAGTGGTTACTTGATCAAGGAAACTCCTACATCTCCTGTACCAACTGCCTAAGTTCGAAGCGGTTGAAACAGTCAAGAAGACAAGTGTTGCGGTATCAATCTATTTTCCATCACTGGGGTTCCACTCTTGCCAATAATACATGGCACTTTTTTCTGGTACCATAATATTTGCATATACTAACTTCCCTTTTTTTGAATTTTCAGTTAAGAGAGGGATATGGGGATCCAGGAGAACCAAGTGCCACATTTTGATGCTCTTAAGATCTTATTAATTGGGAAGACCTGTCTACTATTTCTTTCTGCTTTCTAGTATCTTACTATCTTGTCTTTGATGGATACAGTAATTGTTTATACTTTTTTTTATCTCAATTCTTAGTTTTAACTATTTTTCAGTTTATGTGGAATTCTTGATTATTATATATACATGAAAATGTTAGACCATCTTTGTCCCGGTTACAGTTTAGTATGTTTAAGCTTTATTCTTGAATAACTGATGTTGATATTGTACATCAATAAAATCTTTCTAGTTCAGTCATAGACATAGTCCGATCAAGTAGATATCGGAGTGCACCACTATATATCTTGTCGTACGTCATCCCAACAGTAGTTACAAAAAAGATATGTTGATCATAGATGCAACAATGAACTTGACCATAAAGAAATTCAGATGTTCTGTTTTCATTAATCATCATTTTCTTGTTGGTTCTTCCCGGGCGGAGCTAGGAACTTTTTTTTATGGTGTCATCTGAATCGTAGGTGCAGCTTAGATCTATACAAGAAGAATTACTTTAGTAGATCTTCATCTTTTGGGTTCTTAGCCATTGGGTGTCAGCCCAATGGCCACCGGCACCCAACTTAAAAACCGGTTCGAGGCCTAAAGTGCTCAGGTTCGAATCCTGCTTGCAGGCTCTTCGCTCCCCTCAAAACGGCTGGGTAGTCACCGCCAGGCAGCGTTGCCAGGTCGCTAGCTTGGGGAGGGGGATCCCTCCCGCGGTCAGGGGTACCGTGCAATTACCTTTTTTTTTTCTTTTGGGTTCTTGTAATGGCCTGGTATGCATCTCTCCATTTAATTACTCCAAACTTTTAGCAGGCAATCCGTTAAATAGAGAGGTAGAACAACTGAGACCTCCGCCTTCGATCAGTTCACCATTATGTTGGGGTTTTGGTTATGATTCATCATAGATGATTACAAGGTTATCGCTTGGGCGTGGAAAGGCGAGAATGAAACATGTGTTCAAGTGATGAGTTTGAAGTCAGATGTTTGGAGAGTTACCGGAGAGGTGAAGTATAGTTTTATTAGTAAGATTGGCATCTTTTGCAATGGTGCAACTTCACTGGATTGTAGATATCAGCCATGGTGGGCTTGAGCTGGGCTCGTTTAAAAACCGAGTTGAGCTGAGCCAGCTTGTTTTCCTTATCGGGCTGAAATGTTAGGAAAAGCTCAAGGCAGCTTATGGCTCGTATAACTGGTGCGTATATTTTATTTTTTTCAAATCAGAAAACGGTAGATTCAAGGAAAATAAGAATAAGGTTTATTACTATTGTTTTTCTTTGCTATTAAACACTTACATCTTTTGGTTTCTTGTTTTTATTATTCTCAGTAAAACTGAATTATATGCCAACGGAGTTATTTTTTCTTTAATGACTATATTACTATTTAAAAACTATGGTTTTAAAATACGTAATGCTACATCTAGGCCTGGCAAAAGTAACCCATTAAGTTGATTTTGGGTCCTTTTGGGTCAGAATATTAAGTTACTGGGTTGTTTTGGGTTTAATAATATTTTTGATGGGTCAAAATGGGTGAAATTAAAAAGATGAAAAGGCTGAAACGGGTTAGAACGGGTCAAGAGAAAAATCAGAACGGGTGAAACAGGGTTGAATAAGAAATCAAGCGGGTCTTTGAAATCACATTTGAACGAATGAAGAGTAACGACTGAAATCGTTTCTGCTCAATCTAGCATCTGAAATCGTTCAATTCATCTCTGAAATCAATGGGTCTCTTGTTCGATTCATATCTAAAATCTTAGTTACTGACACAGTATCCTTTCATCAGTAAAATCCGAACCAGATTTCGTATCATATTTTCAATGATTAGATTCAGATAAACAATTGTTCATTTGTAGATTTGTGTTGAAACAATCCATTAGTCCCTGTGATCTATAATCAATTAATCATCTTCTATATCCATCTCAAACCCTAGAGGTAAACTTTTCAATCAATTAATCATCTTCTTCAATAATATTTGTAGCAGTTTATTTCACTGTTTATGCCCCACCATCCTTGCTAATGCTCACCAAGTGTTTGTTGAATTGCTTAAACGAATTTGAAAGTGTTTTTTTAATCAGTTTACGAGTTATAATGTGAGTTTGAACCTATTGATTGTTGCAGTTATTTGATTTTACATTGTGAGATGAAATGTGAGTTTTGGTTATTTGATTTTGCATCTTCGAAGCTCAATTCAAACGTACCCGGATATTGGGGACGGGTCAAAAACAAGTAATTCTTTGACCCGTAAGAATGAATACGGTCAAATTGAGTTGACACGAGCGGAAACTTATTTTTTTTTTTCCAACATTTTAAGACTATATAAGTTATTTGATGTTCCTCTGTTTTGCATTATTTTAAGACTATATAAGTTATTTGATGTTCCTCTGTTTTGCATTAGGTTGATCGCTATCTTAACCATGACCGAAAGTTCAATTCTTTTTTGTTTTCTATTTGAGGTTCAGTGGCTTAGGTGATGAACCAAAAATTCAATTCTTTTTAACCAACCTGACCCGACCCGACCCGAAAACCGTTCTGACCCGGACCCGTTTCAACCCGAACCCGTTCTGACCCGAACCCGTTCCGACCCGAACCCGTTTTGACCCGAACCAAAACAACCCTTTTTTGTAATTGATCCGTTTTGACCCGAACCCGTTTTGACCCGAACCCGTTTTGACCCATGACCCGACCCAACCCGAACCGACCCGTTTGCCAGGTCTAGCTACATCTATAAACTTTTAGGCTTAACTATATTCGAGCTAATGAGCCGAGCTTACCTTGGCTCGGGATCGGCTCGTTTACAAACTGAGTCCAGCCAAGCTGGCTTGTTTAGAAACCGAGCAGATTTCAAGCGAGCCACGAGGTTATGGATTCTTGTTGTTAATGACAACTGGTTTTTGTGATTGCCAAAATCGACAATTCTGTGGGTGTGACCTTTGATCAAAAGAAAATACCTTTTAGATGTCACAGGCAAAAAAATGTCATTCTAGATAGTTCTACAACAATGAATAATGTTCATTTCACATAATCATCACAGCATTAATCTGTAATAAATGCACAAGTCTATTTTTATCTCCCATTCAATAAGATATCACCACTTATCAAATTTAATTTCAACTTTAACTCTTGAAAACAAGCCAAGCACTTACCTTAATAGTATGTTTAATAGCATTTAGAAAATGTTGGTACACTTTATGTGGACGCGACACGTTTCGGTTCGACTCGGTTAGGTTCGGCTCAAGCCCGACCTAGCGACATTCCTCCGTCGTGCGCCCCAGAGTTCGACACGCGAAGCACGGAGAGCCGCGAACCAATTCCCGATGACACATCACCATGACATCATCATGATGATGTCATGATGATGTCACATGTTGACTAATCTTTGCAATATGAATTCTCAGAATTCATTTACGTAAAGAATGCATGTTGGGCCACTATACTTGGGCCATTTGTTTGCATTGGGCCAGCTCTCATATCTTGGACGAAGACCTACATGTGACGAACACTCCATGTTGGACGAAGTCTCAACATGACGAAGATTAAAGTTCGTCATATGTGTATGTAACGAAGTCACATGTGACGAAGTCTCATATGGCGAAATCCCTTGAACGGCGAACTTCCTTTATCTCGGCGAAATCAATAGATTTCGTCACATGTGTTTTCGTCACATGTGGGATTTCGTCGTCTAGAGGACTTCGTTGATGATGCTTCACTATATAAACACAGACAGTAGACAGAAACAGATGTGCAAGTCTGAATAGATTTGAGAGAGAACACACCGTAAACACACACACTGAGAGTTTATAAGAATATCTTGTAAACATTGCTTTGTAACCGTTTTCTAGATTAATACATTGGAGTGTTAATCGGTGAATCGTTGTGTTTGTGTTCGTAACTTGGTTTAACTTACCCGTTTGGATTCCGCACTCTCGGGTTCGTCGGAAAACAGTAATAGAGGTTGACTCGATCCTCCGGGTGGACCTACAATTGGTATCAGAGCAGTGGCTCGATTCCTTGTTAAAACCTGCATTTTCAGAAATTGTTCTTAAGTTTTGAGCTTTGAATATCATCTTTTCTGGAAAATCAAGTGTTAAAGTCTTGAAAATCTTGTATTTTGCTGTTAGTTCATACAAAACCTTGTTTAAGAATCATTTATACATGTTGTATTAAGATTTTTATTGAAGTTTCTCGCAAAAATTTGTGTTCGGAAATTTTACAGGTGACCGGAATCTTCATCAAGTTCATCGGAGTCTTCATAATGTTCTTGAGTTGTTCTTCATATATATATGAGTTTGATCGTTGTCTGGTGAATTTTGTTATGTTTGTGATTATAAAATTGTTGTTTGAATTTTGTGTACACAAGCATGATGATGAGTTGGTAGACCGTGTGTAAGAGAAAGGTGATTGTTTGACAAATTGGGTTTGTGTCAGGATAAGATTTAAAAAAATAAATAAATAATATAAAATACTTTGCAAAATATCTTAGTTGTCTGGTCACAATTGTCAACGAACCTTCAGGACGACGAAATCACCCATCTTCGTCAACAGTTGTCCTCGACGAACTCTACCTATTTTCGTCAAGGGTTGTCTTGGACGAAATCACTATTTTCGTCAAAAGTTGTTTTGGACGAAATCTCTGAATTCGTCATACAGGATTTCGTCAAACATCCTTGTGATTTTTAACAGAACCTTTGCAAAACTTATTTAACAGTTTGTTTGAAGTGTGTAAACAGGTTTTTCATCAATAGACATCCAAAATGAATCCGGATTGGTGGGGTACTCCGTCTAATACGGAAGTAAGTATAGAAGCACGGGATTATCTCCATCATGGGCTGAACCTCCTGCACCATCGTCGTCACCTCAAATTTCGTCAAGTCAATGGGCGTTTGTTTCAAATCAAAATCAAAGTATTCAAAGTATACTTTTAAGCGAAAATGAAACAGGAAGCAATAATCGTCCACCGAAGCTAATGCTAATGCACATGAATGAATATCCGGGATGGGAAGACAGATTTCATACGTATATTCTTGGGCAAAACACGGAGTTATGGTTACGATTCATTACAGACTTCGATCAAGCACTTGATGTTGCCGCTTCAACTGTCGCGTCATTTGCAGATCTTTCTCCAGATGATAAGAAGATTTATGATTTAGAAAAGAAGGCTTTTTCTATTCTAACTCAAGCGTTAAACAAAGACATCTATCATCAGTTTGTAAGCTTCAAGACAACAAAGCGGTTATGGGACGCATTGAAGACGAGAGGTGAAGGAAACGAAGCGTCACACAAATTACGACATGACTTACTCAAGAAAGAGTTTGATGGTTTCACATGTATGGAAAGAGAATCTTTGAGAGATTTGACAAGTCGATTTTATCACTTGTTGACTGAGTTGAATAATTATGGGGTAGTAACAACTCCTGCAGAGGTTGACACAAAGTTGGCCGATGCGCTGCCATTTCAATGGAAGGGTTTCTTGGAAATTTTGAAGTACAATAACACATTGGCTACAACCTCTATCAATGATTTCGTTCAGATGTTGGAGAATAAAGATCAGGAAGAAACTCTAAAGGCGAAAAAGGTTCCAGTACAACAAAATCCTGATATGTATTATGGAGCTTCTAGCACTTCTGCAAGACCTGCTCAACATGCTCCACTCCAAACGGCGTTTGTCACAAGCACAGATTTGTATGGCAATCCGATACAAGTTCCTGTAAAGCCAGCTCCAACCACAGACTTGTGTGGAAATCCTCTACAACCAGCTCCACAACAGCAAAGCCAACGATCTAACGTAGCAACTGATATGTTCGGAAATCCATTACCTGTTCGATCTACCGGAGCAACAGATCTGTATGGAAATCCACTTCCAGTTTCCTCAAGACCAACGGTTGTTCTACCAACCACAGATTTGTACGGCAATCCACTACCTATGCAACAGCAAGCTTGTTATGGTAGCACGTCATCTGCTGGTCAGCCATCTAATTCAAATACAGTACGGCTGGACACATCAAGTTTCTCCAAAGTTAGCGTTGAAGTAGCTAACGATCACATGGAGATATTGAACACATTGGTGAGCGCGTATTGTGGATTGATAGCAGGGCAGATTGGAAACATCAATCTAACTCAAGATGATTATCAGCAAATCGATAAAGAAGAGATGGATATGATGGATCATATGATCATATATGTTAATAGCATATGGATTTACACCCAGCATCATTTTTTTTTTTTTGTTCCTTTAAAAATATGAGGATCATATGATCATATATGTTAATAGCATATGGATTAATGAAATCACATAAACAAACATATATATTATTATGTTAAATAAGTTTTGTAATAACAATTATAATGATTTTAACCGTTCATTTATCTCATGAAGAAACACGGAACTAATTTCAGGGTTAATTAGTTTGGTTTATGCTCCTTTCATAGTGGTTAATCTTCTTATAACTTTCCTGAGCTCCTTAATGACCTAATAATCCTACAAAACAGAACACCGTTAGCTCGTTAAGAGGGGAATATGGGGGTTTCCCTCTTAACCAGACTCCGGCGTGAGAATAAGTAACTGTTTTGAGGCGATAATTGTGTGTTAAGAGTGAGAGTAGAGAGAATAGAATGAATCAACCTGTGCATGGAGGTTCCTATTTATAGCCGGAGAGGTGTAAGAGGAGTTGGGCTGATGGGCCTTGGGCCGGAAGGCGACAACTTAGAGGATATTCTCTTTGTCTCACTGGTGTCGACCGTTAGTGTCTTCTAGAAGATACCCGATGCTGGCACACCGTGATTGGAGCCACGTGTCCTGTTGTCGGCCTTGGTGTCCCTCTGCCATCAGCAGGTGAGTGGAGATCGTGGGGCAGGTGTCGTTTCCCCCTGATTGGTGCCACATAGGCGTCCTTGTGTACTTGTTGTCTCATGCACGTCAGGCGATCATGGAGCACGATAGAGCACAGCCTGGAGGACGCTGATTGGCTCTTTAGTTCTGCCACTTGTACCTTGTGTACTTCTCTGAAGTGGCCTTGCGCTATAGCTCCCGCGCGCCCCTTGCTGAGCATGTAACTAGCCCGCGCAGGATTATAGGTGCTGAAGGCTCTTATTCAGAATGCTAAGTGTTAAAATTGATGTTTTTTCTTGTTTGGACCTCGCGCGAGGTCAGTCTTTGTAGAAGTAACCCGCGCGAGTCTGAGATTGAACAGCTTGCTGAATAAGGAGTATGGTCTCACGTGCGACCTGAAAGAAGGTCTGCGCGGCTTTTTGGGACCTTACCCCTTCAAATCCCCCCAGTCCAGTGCTACACCATGCGTGAAGCAAGTGGTTGGAGCTCTGGACTTAGAGAAAAAAAAGTACTAGTGAAAAATGCTTGTTTGATCTTGGTAGTCTGCGCGCGTGTAAGTGTTTCTCAGTTACTACGGCTCAACTACCAGACCTGGCTGTTGATGATTCTCTGCTTTTAAGCGTTAGCGCGCAGGTTCATTGGATAGTAACTTCTACATGAAGTTTGTAGTAATTTTGGGCGGGAAAAGCCTCGAATTTTGAATTCTGACAGGTTGGTGCAAATGTCGTTGAAGGCGACGTTTGAGTTGACTGCTGACACGGTTATGATGACGCTGTTCCTGACGGTTCCGCTTTCCGTCAGGCGAGTGAGGCCCACGCGCGCGTGGTAACCGTCACTCCGGGAATCTCGCCTTACGTGGCGGCTCCTGATAGGCTACGCGCGCGGTGAATCTGGCACGTTTACCCATCGCGTTAAATGCGATGGGTATATATATCCGATGAGGGGTGAGAGAAGATCACATTCCTTCTTCTGTTGCTATCTTTTCTCTCTATTTGTCTTCGAATTTTCTTTGAATCTTCAAACCTTTGAAGAACACACTAGCAGATCTCCAAGTTTCTTCAGAAGTCCGAAGATCTTCAAGTTTTCCAGAAAATATTCAAAGTTTCTACTTGAATATTTATGGTTGACGAGAATCCCCAAGAAGAAAACCCAGGTGAAGAAGGTCCCCTCCGTGTCCTCAAATGGGACCTAGGGTTGTTCGAACAGATTACAAGAGGATTCCGGTTTCCACCGTAGTGGGATGCCCGATACCCCGGTCAGAATCAGACGGCCGCCGGGGTACATCACACTTTTTGAGGATTTCTTCTTGCAGGGTAACTTCCGGTTGTCGGCGACTCAGTTTATGGCCCATATTCTTCAGTATTATGGGTTTCATATCTCACAGCTGAGTCCACCCGGCATGGTGAGGGTGAGGCACTTTGAGTTTTTATGTCGGGCCCATGATATAGAGCCCACAGTGGATAAATTTCGGGTATTCTATCAGTTGATCAAAAACAAGGGTTCTATTCCTTCGGCAATCGGGGGGCTGCCAAGAAGATCCTTTTGAATCCACCCAAGAGTTTCCATGACTGGAAACAGAAGTTCTTCTTCATTAAGGAGGAGGTGATGTCGATTGCGATGATCTTCCGCGCGATGGACACGAATGAGAAGGAGGAACTGGCGATTCCGAAGAAAGAAAACTGGTATGTGAAGCTTACTACCACACCCAATCTTGTTTTTGGTGAAAATGTCTTGGTAGCGGCGCAGATAAGTGATCAATGGCCGGAAGATAGCACTGAAGTGCCTGTGCTGAAGTTTCAAGATAGAGGTTAGTTACTTCTTTGATCATTTCTCTTTTTGTGATTTTTCGGCGCTTAATTTGATGATTTCGATTGTAGAAGCGCATCTTTGGCAAGCTGCTTTCCCCACCTTCGGTGGGTCCATGAGCTCAGGCCCGCTGGAATCAGGGGAGCCATTTTGATACGAACAGATCAAGGGAAATTTCTTGTATCCTCCTGTTGTATCTTTTGCCAATCCACCAACCGCAACCGAAGGTGCGCATATACCTAACCCCAGGCCCTTGCGAGCTGTGACTTCTGTTGGGAAAGAGATTCTTTATCTTTCCAGCGAGGAGTCTGTAGGGTCTTCAAATGGGGAGCTAAGTTCCTGGTCTAACATCTTTGCAGGTGTGTTGCACGACCTTGGGATTGACCCAGAAGAAAAGAAGAAAAAACCAAGTAAGAAGAAGAAAATCATTACCATCGACGCTGAGATGACTAGCAAGAAAGGTGGGAGTAGCCGCGCGACTGCCGGTGCTGCTGATAAAGGTACTCTACGCTTTCGTCAGAGTAACTTGGAGGATTATGTTATTACCAGTGACTCACTTGAAGGCTTGTCACGTATAGGCGAGAAGAAAACCGGCGTCGCTGGTTCGAAAAGCTCTGGGAGCGCGGGCTCCAGGAACCCCGATGCTGGTACCACTTCGTCATCCATCGCGCTTGATGACGAAGAGGAGGAAGAAGAAGAAGAAGAAGAAGAAGAAGAAGAAGAACCTGCTGAGAAGTTGATAAGCAGGAAGAGAAGTATAGAGCAGACTACAGCTGGCGCGTCAATGGCGCAGAAGTCTGGCGAAGCCCCCGTAATCGGAAAACATAGCAATCTGCGCTCTCTCTATAAATTCTCTCCCGGATAGTTTCTTGACAACCTTGTTTTCTTTGTTGTCACCTCTTTTTTAACACTTGGTTTCTGAAGAGGCCAAAAAGAAAACCCCTGAAAAGAATGGTGTTGTGTTTAAAGACCCCCAAGAGCCGGCGCAGAAAAAAACCAAGGTTACAATCAAGCCTCTCAAGACTGCTGGGTTAGAGGCTGAGAAGGAGAAAAAGAAGGCTATTGAGAAGCCTGTTGACAAGGTTTTAGAGAAGGAGAAAGAGAGAGAAAAAGAAAAGGAAGGCTTCTGAAAAGCCAGTTGGTGATGATCCTAAGGAGACCGGGGCCGCTACTACTACTACACATGAGAAAGCGCAGGGTCCGGAGGTTGTCCATATTACGGGGCTTGACCAACCCCTTCATGAGAAAAGGAAGGAACCCGAGGTTGTGAAGCCGACCAAGCCTGCGCAGGCTGATGCCCCCGTTCAGACTGTTCAAGTAACTTCTACTACTGGGGGGTCAGCTTCTGCTATGCATAAAGGAAAATCCGCTGCTGCAGGTGGTGCGAGGTCTGGTGGCGCCGGAGGGTCTATACCGCAGTCTCCCATCAGCCCTAATGATACTGTGGGCGACATTTATTATAAAACTTACACAGAGGAGGCTCGCGGCGATGCTCCCCACCGAGCTCCATGGGGTTTGAAGCAGAAAGACACCTTCTTGGAGTTCGCTCCTTGCCGCGACTGGTTCTTGAATTCCTTTCCCCCTGGTGAGGTCAACCGTCAAAGGGCGCGAACTCACGATGCACTATATCATGCTTATGTCATTGGGGAAGCCAATACTCGCACCGCCAACCACCAGATCATGCGTGAGTGGCGCACGATGGTTAAAGAGCGGGCTGAGTGGGAAAAATACCGTGAGCGCCTGGTGAGGCAGGTTTAGGAGTTTGAGAAAGCTAAAGTTGGGTTTGCTGAAGAAAAAGCTAAGTTCGAATCCGATAGGGAATCGGAGGAATGGGGCCGTAAAGGCCTTAGGGGCAAGCTTCGTGCTGCTGAAGATCTGTTGGCGAAGGAGCGCGCGGAGTGGAAGAAAATATGTGAAAAAGATAATCAACGTATGTATGCCGCGCGCTCTAAAATCACGGACCTTGAGGCTCAAGTTACTGACCTGGAAGGGAAGATTGAGGATGGGCAAACCGATAGAGTACGTGTTGAGGTTTGATCAGTGTTAACCCTTCTTCCCTTTATGTTTTTTGCCTCTGAAAATATTTAAGTCTGTTTTTACCTCTGCAGGCTGAGTTTAAAGCGCAGGTATCCAGTAAGGATAAGGACCTGGCGGCTAAGGACGTTGAGATTGTAGAGTTGAAACGTCGTTTGCAAGAGCAATCCAACAAAAGTGAGTCCTTGGAATGTAAGTCCCGTTTAACCGGATCTTTCAGTAATATCAAACAGCCTATTGATTGTGCGGAATCCAATCAATAGGTGATTCAAGAAAAACCGAAAAATATGAAATATGAAGAACACAATACCGAAAATCACTTTTAAACTTGCACACGATTCTATTACTTGAACAAGCAAAATCGTCTGGTACAAGTTCCTACACCAACTAATCGCCTCTCTCTCTGTCACTCTAGAATTTCTGTAACTGAGGCTCTAAGAAGTTCAAACCTAAAAACAAGTTAGAAACTTGTTTTTATACTAACTCAAGCCCAATTCCCTACATGGGCTCCCCTTGGGCCTGCTTGGCCCACATGGCCTAAAGCTTGGCCCAAGTGACCTATAAAGGTCCACAACCTAATATAAACTAACCCGGTAAGGCCCAGCTCGTAACCATAGCTCGTTGTGTTAATTTGATGCGTCAGTCTCACACTTTAGGGCCTAACAATCTCCCCCTAGACTGATGCCATCAAATTGTCTTCATAGCATGAATTCAGCAACGTCTTCAACGAAGTCTATGGTTGTCGTTATGCTGCAGATGTTGTGGAAGTTCATGACTTCTGAACTCTCAGCACTGGGTCTCTTTTCTTCAGCTCTTGTGGTTAGCTTCATATCAGGATCTCGATCAGCATTTGCTTGAAAATCTTGTCAAAAAGAATGTGAGAGGAGGATTCTCAGCAGCTCTTTTCTTCTTCAATCTTTGTCTTTCAAGCAGATTCATGGTACTTCTTCAAATGTACTTTCACTGTCAGACGACGTTTCGTATCCGGTTCTTCTGACTCAGGTACATCTTGTTATTGTGCTGCTTCAGGCTTCTTCAGCAACTAACAGCATCTCAGTCTTCATCAACCCCTGTTCTTGATTGAAATCAAGTTCTGCACATGCTCACAAACTCATAAGCAAACATTTCTTATACAACAGGGAGAGTACCATATGAACACTAGGTACATCCAAGTATTTGTACTCAGATTTCACAATTCAAACTCTTTCAACTTTTTATGATCAGTCAAATCTTCAAGAACGGTTATAATTTTTTAATTTTAAGAAAAACAATTAAAAACTCTATTTTTGGATTTTTGGTTTTATAGAAAAGCAAGACACTATTTTTGTATTTTTTAATTTTTCAATTTTTTTAATTTTAAGAAATAAAACAAATAAAAACTCAAAATATAAACAACTACCATAATATACAATTACAATTGCAATGGGATCAAAATTCGTTCTCAGGCATACTAAGGAACACTTTTCAGTACGAGCCTAATCAAACTGGTCTATGCGATTGCCAATATGTTTGTCCACTTAAACTTTAACGCTCAACTTTCAATTTTTCAACTTCGTGATATGCTTAAGGTAATATTATACTATTATACCCGTGTGTCCCATTCCAAGGCATACCCCCGCGATCAAGGTAAGCACAACGATTCATCGTAGCAGGTGAGTATACTGATGTCATCCTTTAAGATATCCTGACTGTGTCTAGGTCTGCATATAATCTGTTTTATCATGTTTTGATTTCTTAACAATGAACACCCAAATAAATACTAATCAAATCCTGGAAATATAAACAGCACACCCTATCATGCAAGTATCTTCCCTACCACATATTTCACAAGTCCAATCCAGATTTCTGAAATCTTAACTGGGAATAGGTTGAGAAGAGAACATAATAGATCTTTTGCAGAGATGGTATAATATACAGATCAAATGAGTTTTTCTCAGTTTGATATAGGTTTCTTGGGTTTCTTTTGGGCACTTGAGGGCCTCTTTCGGGTGTATTAGATCTATAGCACGACAACGTACAGCTAGGTCAGCATGTATCTGGATGCAGCAGAAGCTGTCGTTGCCTAGCACCTCCAGGTCAGCATATATCTGGATGCAGCAGAGGAGGTACACGACTTTTTCAGAGAAGATTTCAGAATCAGATTAAAATTGTGTGTATCGGGACAACATACAGACATTCAAATAGAAATGAGCTAATTCCAAGTGACTTTCTTTCCTGGGTTCATGTACAATTTTAGTTCTGAACAGAAGGACATCCAAGATATCCCCGGATGATTCAACAATATAAAGACCCGAAACCTCAGATGTTGGCTATCTATCAACGCAAGATTTAAGACCATAAAATCATACGCCGTTGGTATGTTACCCACATGGTACATTGTTCATTATGTTTATATCACTTAGTATCTTTTATCATTTTGAGCGTCAAGCCTATCGACATATCGCAGTAGATCCTAGTCTTTTCAGCTATGGCACCTTACATGTGTTAGTCAAAACCCTTTAACACGAACATTTATTTCACTTCCCATATCATGCAATTTCTCTTTTTGGCTTTTTCATTTTTCAAATGTTTTTGTATTTTTCTCATTTTCTCCCCCTAAAACAATACATCTAGCTATATGTCCCTCTCCCCCCCTAAATTTGTGCATAAATCTTGTATTTTTGCGCAAATTTACCATTTACTAGAGAAATGACACTTTATATACAAAATAATGAACTAAGAAAGAGAGAAAAATATTTTTGCTTAACCGTTCTATCATCAGATTGAAGACTAATCAATTTCAAATTAAAGTACTGAATTTAAACGGTACCTTTTACTGATCATTTCTTACTTCTTTTATCTCCTCCAAAGGAAACATATCATCTGTAAAAAAATTTGAACTTTTTGCAACAGTGAAATGTTACCCGTTTTTATCTCTGGAACAACCGCTATCAACATTCCAGAGATTGTCAACAGCTCCTCCTTAGTTGTTCCTGAAAGGTAAGGAGATTAGTAAGACATGGGTACCCAGGCCATCGTGGTCCTGGGTTTTCCTGAAGCATCAAAATAAGACACTTCCTTTAGACACAAGTCCCCTTTCGTTTCAAGAATTGGAGATGTAGCTGCTGTTTGTTTTGCTCTCCAAATTTGTTTAGGCTTTTCTAGTTTCTTAGATGCCTTTGGCAAAACAGTTGGCTTATCAACCTTGTTATTTTTCGAAATTTGTGTAGGTTTCAAAGCTTGTTTTCCTTTTGCTTTAGCAGCATTCCAATCCCCATCAGAAGGTTTAACCTTGGGATTCACATTCTTCATTGCCTTAGGTGATGATACCTTCATTGGCTTGGAATGATTGTGTAACCCTCTGATTTTGCATATAGTAGAGTACGTAGGGACGCCTTGTGCAGTTTCTAGCAATATGACCCGCAATGCCACAGTTGTAACAAGTTTGTCTTTTCATCGGAAAGACGTTTTGAGCAGCTTGATTCGCTCTAGCAGGTCCTGAAGGACAAACCGGTCCTTTTTGCGCTGGATGCGCCTGCACATTTCTCTTAGACGAAGACGAATTGGGGTGCTTGTATTTGTTGTTTGCAGGAGTCTTGTTTCTTTGAGCACCATTCTTCGTCTTTTCTCCCTGATTGGAGCTTTCAATCACCTTGTCATGAGCCTTATGGGATCGTGATTGTCTTTGATGATCAGACTTCTTATATCCTCGACTTTGATCTGCTTGTTTTGGCTCCTTTTGTGTGTTGTGAACCGGCTCACAAACACCAGCACAAGAGTGAGCATTGACTTTTTGTTGCACTTTTGGACGATGAACACAATTTCTAGCAATGTGTCCAGGAATTCCACAGTTGAAACATGTCTGTCGTTTCAATGTATGGAGATTCTGAGAGCAAGCAGCATTAGCCGATCTGATTTGTCTAGATGACCGAGCTTGCTTAGGTTGTGTTCCGTATGCCTTTTCTGAATTCTTCTGTTCCTGTTGATCAGAACTAGCACAAGCATGAGATTCAGACAGATGATGTTTTTCGTCTTTTATAATTTTATCAGGATCATTTTGAAAAGACGATTCAGTTTCTGTTTTAATTTCCTTTTCAGAAACATTTTCTTGTGACTTTTCATTTAATGTGACCACCTCTTCTTTTTCAAAATCTGGTTCAGTTTTAATTTCAGAAGATGTAGAAGTTTCATCAACACGTGTTTCATCAACACACGTATCATGTGAATCTACTTGTGGTTTACTTTAGGGGTGAGCAAAATGAACTACCCGACCCGACCCGAAGAATAACCGACCCGACCCGATACCCGATAAGACATCAAATCACTACCCGAGATGATACCCTATGTTATGTAATCGGTTCCGGTTCTATTGTAGGTCGGGTATATCGGTATTCGGGTAAAGAACCGACCCGACCATGTGAACATGAAGTCTGATTTCAAGTCTGCATTCACTGTATATCTTGGATTTCCTTTATGAGTGGCACACATTAGATAATTAGGTTATTTATCGTTAACAAACTAAAATGGCCGATAACAGCTATCAATTAATGAGCCATGCAAACTTTCAAAGACTTATCACATGAGCTGTCAGTTCCACATCTGTTTTAATTGGGCCGATGGTATTTAATGGATCTGACAACCACAATCATCAATTCATGTGATATTCCAAAGCATAAAGTGGGCCATTCCAAGTTTCACGTGACAATGAAAGCTTTTAGTTGAATTGATTGGGCTGCTTTAATTGAACTGACAACAATCAAAGAATATCATTGGGCCGATTGGACGAGTTATATGTAAAATCGGTTCCAATTCCAATATCGGGTTTTCAAGTGAAACCTACCCGGAACCGACCCGACCCGATTACAACCTGAAAATCAGAACCGACAAAGAGACCGACATGCCTAGGTTCGGGTCGGGTTAGGTACAATATCGGTTCGGTTATCGGTTCTTTTCGGTCCGGACCTAACTTTGCTCACCCCTAGTTTACTTTCATCTACAGTTTCCAATGGGGTCCCACTAGATTCAACATTAGGGACACCCACTGAGACAGATTCAGAAGAAGAATCAGGATACTCTTGATTTTCTTGAGAAGTCGTTTCAGTGGTTTCACTGAATGCGTCCTGGGGGACCTCACCTGTAACACTGTCATTAACTGAAACGTTAGAAACATCACAATCACACACATTAGCTGAAAAACAATCATCACCACACTTATTGTTCAAATTTTCAACACAAACATCATCAGTTTTGCCCAAAACAACAGGCTGACAAGACGAAACATAAGCAGAAAACGACGCAAATAAAGAACGACCAAAAGCAATGTCAGATTCAGTTTGTTCAAAATAAGGTTCAGAAATATTTGAAATAACGACTGGTTCACTCCCATGAACATCTTCACATTTTACTTCAGAAAAATCATCTGCACATGAAGACGAAACGTTAGGATCAAAAGTACCCTTTGAAACAAAATTTACCGAAGGAGTCGCTCGTTTATCAACAGGTCTGCTGTTGATTGATGACTTATTGTTTTTGGGACCATAAGTCATTCTACTCTCATTCATCATCTCCTCCTCAGTCATGGGTAAATAAGTATAATTGTCATTACAAGGAGGAGGAGCCTGATTAAAACCCAAACCACGCCCTTTATTTTCCTTGTATGCGAGCTGTTGATCACACAAGTTTTTGACTAATTTGCTGGAGGAATCAAATTTCTTAATATTAAGCTCATTTATTTGATATCTATCTCTGATATCTTCCAGTTCCTTAGTCATAGCACACAGCTTCTCCTGAACATTAAAGAGTTGAGATGATTTCACACTTACATCATCCTTGAGTTTGATGATGTCTTTTCGCTGAGCTTCATTTTTTTCTTTATAAAGTTTCTCATTTTTCGATAAAGTAAAATTTTTATTTTTAATATCATTGTAATCTTGAATTAGCTCAGCATTATGTAACTGATATGCCTCATTTCTTTCTCTACACTCAGGAGTGCAAAAGACAGAAAGTATCTTTTCACGTTCTTTAGTAATTCCTTGAGCCAGGGGTTTGTTAAACATAAATACTGAATTTTGTGTGGATGAGCAAACTGCAGCAGATATGTTGCCTTGAGTAGACTGTTTGTCAGCATTGTCATATGATTTGATGATTGAGATCAGCTCATCCGGCTTCATTTTGTAACAATCGGTTGTCACTATTATCTGATTAAAATTGGTAAACCAACTACAGTTTGCCTGATCTGGAATCTCTTTTATAGCGTCCAGAAGCTTTCTATTACTCGTGTGAGTAGACACCACCATCTCTGCCTTCTCCATTTCAGAGAGCAGTTCAGCAAACCGGCCTGTAAGTGCTTCTATAGATTCACCATATGAGTATCTGAATCCTTGGAGTTCTTGCATAAGCACCTCTCTTTTAGAAGACATTTTTTAAGATGTGATCCCAAAAAAAATGTGATCTTTTAACTATTTCCACAACACAAGCCCAAAGCGAGAACCTGTGTACTCGCTAACTCACACCCTTGGCAGTCGAATGAACCTGCTATCTGAACCGCACCTCAAAATCCTGTCAAAACATAACACAACCAAACAAACAAACCCTTTTTTTTTTTTAACTAGAAAAGTTTTTTTTTTTTTAATTAATAAGAAAAAATATGATTTATATTAAAAAAACTAATCAATATTATAATTAATATTATTAATAATAATGCAATGATTACGTGATGATTGTTATTATTATTATACTATTATTATTATAATAACTAAATCTTAAACAAAACAAAACAACAAACGAACGACTGTGTCATCTTCTTCGACAGAAAACCCTAATATTCAATTTCAAAACGGCCGATGTCTACTTCGTTTAAAACTACAGTGGTGACTGGTGGATGAACGATGGTGACCGGAGTTCGACGATGATGCTGAAAAACTCGAACTCGAAACTCGAAACGATGATTTGAAACGGTATTCGTCGGAGTGTGCGGAGGGTGTCTGGTGCTGCGACGATGATGAATGGTGGAATCCAGTGGTTAGAGGAGGTGCCGGAGAATGGAATGGTGTGTTGACTCGAAACCGAGGTTGTTGGGACTCGAGAACAGTGACTCGAGACCTTTGATGATTGCGACTCGAAATCAAAACGAGATGACTCGAGATCTCGGTTGCGACTCGGAACCGTGGTTGCGACTCGAGACTGTGAAAATTGATGAGTCGAGACCTTGAGGTGATGAGTCGAGACCGTGATGATGATGAGTCGAGACGGTGGATGAAGTTGATGACTCGAGACTCTGGTTTCGACTGGATTTGGTTGCTACTCGAGACCAATTGTAGAAGACTCGAGACCTTCTGAGTCGAAACCGTAAAACTTGATCAATTGAGACCTCAAGAGATGAGTCGAGACCTCGGAGCTTTTGTATAATCCGAAGAATACGGAGTCGAGACCTGTGAGTCGAGAACTTGAATGATGGTGATAACTCGAGACCGTTTGATGTAAGATAACTCGAGACCAGTGACAAGATGAAATCCACTCGAGACCTTTTGAAATTTGAATTTGAATGTGATTGACAATGACAGCTGAAGCCGAGATATTTGGAAACTTTTAAAAACAAGATAACTTTCAAAATTAAAGGATTATGATTGATATCAAAGAATTTTCGGAAAAAGAATAAAAATATTATATTTAATCCTTTAACAACCTTTTCAAAATCTAAGCACCAAAATATACCGATTTTTATAAAATTTCGATGAATGCTACCAAGAACACGAAGAACGCGATGAACACCGAACCAAAAATAATCTTGAATCCTTGATATCACACCGAGCCTAGAAACAGGTTCTAATGGCTCTGATACCACTTGTAAGTCCCGTTTAACCGGATCTTTCAGTGATATCAAACAGCCTATTGATTGTGCGGAATCCAATCAATAGGTGATTCAAGAAAAACCGAAAAATATGAAATATGAAGAACACAATACCGAAAATCACTTTTAAACTTGCACACGATTCTATTACTTGAACAAGCAAAATCGTCTGGTACAAGTTCCTACACCAACTAATCGCCTCTCTCTCTGTCACTCTAGAATTTCTGTAACTGAGGCTCTAAGAAGTTCAAACCTAAAAACAAGTTAGAATTAGAAACTTGTTTTTATACTAACTCAAGCCCAATTCCCTACATGGGCTCCCCTTGGGCCTGCTTGGCCCACATGGCCTAAAGCTTGGCCCAAGTGACCTATAAAGGTCCACAACCTAATATAAACTAACCCGGTAAGGCCCAGCTCGTAACCATAGCTCGTTGTGTTAATTTGATGCGTCAGTCTCACACTTTAGGGCCTTACATGGAAATTGACCTTGAAGCTGAGAGAGTGAAAGCTGCTACTGCTGAGGAGGCTAAGCCAAAAGCTGAGGAGGCGCGAGACATGAGTACATATGCCCTTAACATAGCGCAAAAAAATTACTCTGAGGCCCAAGGCATCATCGACACGCTGGTCTCTGAGGCTGAATGGATGCGCGGCAGAGGAGTAGTTCTGGTATAGTTCTCTTTTTAACTTAGGCTTTGTTTGTTAAAACTTATTTCTCATCTATTGCCTTTGCTGTAGATGGCCAACTCTATCCTGAATGCTTCCGAGCTGGATGGAGTTGTTGTTGCTCTCATAGATGCCTCACGCGCGGTTGGTCACCGTGGAGGTTATCTAGAGTGTGCGCAGCATGTTGAAGAAGCACTAGGATAAGAGTTTGATGTTAGCCATTGCTCGGTGACCGATCAGGCTGATGCTGCATTAGCCCACGCTGAAAAGGCCTATGACCATTTATCACTGCCTGTGATGGATTTGGTCGCAGAGGCGCTAAAGCATGACGACTGGTGCCAACAGTTAAAGCAGATTCTCGAGCCTCCAGAGACCGTGGAGCTGTCTGATGAAGAACCAGCCGGTGATGATGGAGATGGTGATGGCGATGGCGATAGCGATGGGCATGACGATGATGATGGTGGTGACGGTTATGAGTAGGTAGGATTGATAGGCTTTGTGCCTTGTAATTTTCTTTTTGGATGTTAAATGTAACCCATTGCGCGGTTGCGCTTATTTTGAATTGAACCGATGACGTTTTGTTATCTTATCATGTAATCATTGCGCGGTTGCGCTTTTTTGAATATGAAGTTTATGTTTGCTTCCCATTTGTCAAGTTACAATTATTACATTGTTGTTAGAAACTTTAGTTAAGTTAGCGCGAATAAAAGTAAGTGTGGCTCTTGTGTGAGTATAACTGCCCGGTCTCCCGCTATGTTCGCGGAGGACCTCGGAGGCATAACTCAAGAGCTCGTAATTTACTGAAGTGTTTTCGTGCTAATAAAAAGTTTAACATGCATTTGTAACGTAGAAGTTATGATGATAGAAAAAACATAAGTCATGATCGATGTTTTCATTGAGAAACAGGCGCTAGGCCAACTTACATCATGGAAATAAAATAAAGGGCGTATAGCCGACATAGGAAATTAAAAAGGCGCGTGGCCAACGTAAGTGGATAAAGGCGCAAGGCCGAGAGTAGTCACATATAACACTTGCGCAATTGCTGCGCGTTCCATGTGTGCGGGAGGATGTATCCATCCAGTGTGCGCAGCTTGTATGCCCCCTTTCCTAACACCTCATGTACCAAGTATGGGCCTTCCTATTTGGGTGCTAGCTTCCCGGGGCGTTCAGCATTGGAGGCTTCATTGTCTCTGAAGACGTATTCCCATGGAGTGAAGGTACAAATACGCACTCTTGCGTTGTAGTACCTCTCAAACCGTGTCTTGTATTTGGCTTCCTTGATTCGCGCTATTTCGCGCCTCTCTTCGAGTAGCTCCAAGTAAAGACGACGCTCTGCCTCGTTATCGATTTTTTTACTGTTGTCAAGCGCGGCGAGGGCAGGCCAATTTCAGCTAGGATAACCGCATCTGAGCCATAGACCAGGCTAAAGGGGGTCTCGCCAGTGCTCGTTTTCGGCATGGTTCGATGAGCCCACAGGATGCTCGGGAGCTCATCTACCCAGCCTCTTCTCTTAGTGCCCAGGCAGGCCTTTATCCCTTCCACGATACTTTTGTTAACACTTTCTACTTGGTCGTTGCCCTGAGGATGCGCAACAGAATAGAAAGTGTGTTCGATATTCATCTCTTTCATCCATTCTTGAAGGTCTTCAGAAGCAAAATTGGCGTCGTTGTCTGTTACGAACTTGAGTGGGAGACCAACCCTGCAAATGATGTGTTCCCAAATGAACTTGCGCACCATCATTGCAGTAGTTGAGGCGAGTGCTTTGGCCTCCACCCACTTTGTGAAATAATCCACGGCAACAATTATGAACTTCACAGCTCCAGGAGCTTCAGGGAAGGGTCCCACCATATCAATCCCCCACTGCTGGAAAGGCCAGGCAGTGGACACAGGGATGAGATAGTTTTTTGGGCGCAGGGTTTTTGGGGCGTGCCTTTGACAGGAATCGCACTTGCGCAACTCCTTCAGATCGTCAACGTGCATCCCTGGCCAATAATAACCAGCGTTCATTATCTTCGCGACAACCATGCGCGGTCCCGCATGAATGCCGCAGATGCCTTCATAAATCTCCCTGATCAAGTAGTTTGCATCTTGGGGGTCCACACAGCACAGAAGTGGCCCCAAGAAGGATCTTCGATACAAGATTCCACCATTCATCTCATAGAACAACGCCTTGTTCTGTATCTTCCTCGCTTCTGCTTTATTTTCAGGGAGAATTCCTTCTTGAAGATATTGAATGATAGGAGTCATCCATGATGGTGGCCCTATCTCAATCACATTCACTTGTCGCAGTAAAACAGGTGGGTTTTTTAACACTTTGATCCTAACATCTTTGGCGAGGTGTTGGAAGGCTGTTGAAGCGAGCTTGCTTAGCGCGTCTGCTGGCTTGTTTTCAGATCGATTAATATGCACAACCTTGTATGATTTGAACTGTTGAAGCAACTCATTCGCTAGCTCCAAGTACAGAGCCATAACCTCCCCATTCGTGTCATATAACCCATTGATTTGGCTTGCAATCAGCAAAGAGTCGACGTGTGCTTCCAAGTTTTGCGCTCCCATCTTTATGGCCAGGCGCAGGCCTGCCAAGAATGCCTCATATTCAGCCTCGTTGTTGGTATTCTTGAAATCCAACTTGATGGCATAAGTAAATTCATGTTTCTCAGGGCTAACAAGGCGCAATCCTGCTCCTGCGCCATCTTCATTCGAGGCTCCGTCAGTATACAGCAACCACAATCCGTCTGATGCATCCTTGATAGGGGTATCAACAACTTCACAATCTTTGATTTTATCCTCTGGGACTTCTGTGATGAAGTCCACTAGAACTTGACCCTTGATGGCTAGGCGCGGCCTGTATAGAATATTGTGGCCCCCCAGCTCGATTGCCCACTTTGCTAGGCGACCTGACGTTTCTAGCTTTTGTAAAATTGTGCCGATGTGAAAGTTAGTGAGTACCGTGATCACATGCCCTGTAAAATATCTGCGCAGCCTCCTGGAGGCGTGTAGCAGCGCAAGCACTAACTTTTCCATTGTTGAATATCTCGTTTCTGGATCTGTAAGCACCCTACTGACATAGTAAATCGGAGTCTGAACTCCATCTCTCTCCACCAACAATACCGACCCAACTGCCTTGTCCGAAGAAGACAGGTACAGAATGAGTGGTTCTTTTTCAAACGGCGCGGTCAGGGTAGGGAGCTTGATCAAACAGTCTTTCATTTGTTGAAAAGCAGCTTCTGCTTCGGGCGTCCATTTGAATTCTTGCTTTTTCACGCAGTTGCGCAGAGTGCTAATGAAAGGATATGACTTTACAGCGTGATTTGATAGAAATAGATTAAGCGCGGCTAAGCGGCCGGCCAATCTTTGCATCTCCTTAATCGTGCGCGGTGATGGCATCCGCTCTATGGCTTGAACCTTTTCAGGATTAACTTTGAAGCCGCCATTGGTAACCACGAAGCCTAAGAACTTGCATTCCTCCATACCAAAGGAACATTTGGCTAGGTTTAACTTCATATTCACGCGTCTCAGAGAGTTGAATGTCTTCTCTATATCCTTTAACATTTGGTCCTCCTCTGGACTCTTGATCACAAGATCATCAATGTAAACCTCAATATGTTTACCAATATCTTCAGCAAAGATTTTATCCATCAGACGCTGGTATGTTGCGCCAGCGTTTTTGAGACCGAACGACATCTTTGTGTAACAGAAGATTCTGAGGTCGGTCCGAAAAGCTGTCTTGTCTTCATCTTCCAGCTTCATCTGGACTTGGTGATACCCTTTGTAACAGTCCAGAAAACATTTCCACCTGTATGGCGCGAGAGAGTCTATCTTTTTGTCGATCTCCGGCAATGAATAACAATCTTTGGGGCACGCCTTGTTAAGATCGGTGTAATCGACACACATTCGCCATCCTCCATTTGACTTTTCGACCATGACAGGGTTTGCGACCTAGCTTTGATAGCGCACCTCCCCTAAGATTCCTGCTTTTAACAGTTCACAAACTTGCTCATTCATCGCTTTAGTCTTATCCGCCCCTAGGCTGCGCCTTCTCTGTTCTTTTGGTTCGACGGAGGGATAAGTGTTTAGACAATGCTCAGTAATGTCACGCGGGACACCGGTCATGTCAGCCAGGGTCCAGGAGAAAATGTCCATGTTTCTGAACAATAACTGTTTGAGGTGCGTCCTGATGTTTGGCGAGATAGCGTGGCCTATCGTCACCGTTTATTCTGGGTACTTGCGGCTCAAGACCCACTTCTCTGGCTTGGTTGTTGAAATATTTGGTTCTTTGACTGGTCGCGCGTCTTCTGCTGACATTACCTCCTTCTTTGCATATATAATCGCCACCCCCGTCTCAGTTGGGAACCCGATGGCTGAGTAGGGTGTGGAGGTTACCATATTAAGTTCACCTTGGGTTTCTCCCCCGATCAGAACATCATACCTTGATTTGACTGGCATTACCATGAAATTGCCATTTGTGGTTCTTGAATGCTTCCCGTCAGACAGCGTGACGGGGAAGCTGATTTGGCCTAGAGGGAAGACCATTTCATTGCAGAATCCTGACAGAGGATAATCGACCGGCTCGAGTCGCGCTTTATCTTCATCATCAAACTGATTGAAGCACTGTTCATAGATGATATCAGTTGTACTTCCCAGATCAATAAATATGTATTCTGCTTCGTAATGACCGATGATACCGGTAATGACGACTGGGCGCGTGGCGCGTGGTCCCCCGCGTACTACCGGAAATATGACCTGTTGCTCTTGCCATGCAGGTTCGAATGGGCGCTTGACTTTATCTCTTGCGCTGTATGTTGGTCCGTTAACCATGTGTGTTTCCAGACGCCTGACTTTCTTTTGGTTCCCATCATCATTGCGCTGAATTTTTCGCGTCTCCTTGCCCACATTCTTCACCAGATGGCTTAGTTTCCCGCTCTTTAGCGCTTTTTCAAGTTCTTGCCTTAAGCTGATACAGTCGTCTATCAGATGACCTGTATCGTTGTGGAAGTCGCAGTACAAGTTTGGGTCTTGGCCTTTTTTGTTCGTCATAGGCTTTGGAGCCTTGAAGTCATGGTTCTCCGTCATGAGCACCTCTTTTAGTGTCTTAATGAGCGGAGTCCAGTGCTTTTCTCGATTCTCATTCCTGACTGCCTTTCGATAACCAATGCGATCGATTGTGTCTCGCGCGTCCTCTCTGAAGCGAGGTTGTTCATCATAACCGCTGGACTGGCTAGCTTTCCATCCAGGGTTTTTGCCTTTGTTGCGCCTGTTGTTATCGCGCGAGCTTCCTTTGGAAAAAACGATCTTCAGTGTACGAGTTCTTGTTACCGGCCAATGACTCTTCAGTTTGCGCTACTATCTTCGCGGCTTCCATGAGTTTGTCCCATTCCTTGGGCATACCGTCTTTGCCTGTGATAGTCCTGATGAGGCTATCACATCGAATGGCTTTCTTGAAGTGTGCGCGCATCAGTTGTTCACTTACACCACGAATCTCTAAACACTCTTTGTTGAAGCGAGTGATGAAATCTTCTAGCCCCTCATTCTCCCTTCGCCAGATGTCTGTTACTTCAGCTGTGTCGCGCTAATAACGCCTTTGCTGGCTGAAATGATTTACAAATTGGGTTCTGAAGTCAACCCATGACGTGATCTTTCCTGGTGGAAGGCTGTCGAACCAGGCGCGAGCAGCTCCTGTGAAAGTTTGGATAAACAGATGGCACCACATCGGCATGTTCCATCCTCCCATACAACCAACGCTTGTGAATACTCTAACATGATCATCAGGATCAGTTAGTCCGTTAAACTTTCCGACTGTTGGAGGCAACTTTTCTTTTGATAACGGGGCTAGAGCAATCTTTGGACTGAACTTCGAATGTTCGGCAGCTTCAGTTAGTCTATAGGCGAGACAGAAGTCTCGTTCCGCTTCTTCGCTGTATGCGATGTGCTGCCTTGACTTGTAGTACTCATGATTCCTCTGCAAACGATTGAAGACTGAGGATCCTTCATCATCTTGCCAAGTTAGATCATTTGGGTCTGTGTCATCCCAATCGTTGTTCATGTTGCGCGGCCCGAGCCGGCTATGAACTGGACCTCTTTGAACGTTTGACGGATGGTCATAATAGCTACATGTTTCCCCGTGTGTGTCGCGCGTGTCGTGCACGCTTGGCCTTCTCATGGGGGGAGGTCTGTTAGTTCTTCCTTGGATATTCTGCTATAGGGGTATCTGGCTTTCCCCTGACTCGGACCCGGAGGTGTAAACAAGGATGGTTCGGCTTGCAGAATTGTTTGTTGTACGCTCAAAGACTGATACGCAGCATTAATGGTAGCAATTTGTTTGGCGTACCAGGAGGCTAGAGTTTCGCCTTCTGGTAGCCCAAGTAGCGCCGAAATGTTCGGATTTGGGGCTGGGTTTGAAGGACCAGCAACATTGTTTCCTGGGGTTACCGTTTGAGTGATGCGAGTGATGCTCGCGCGGGGTCCCCCAGTGTTTGTTATTTCGATTTCGCCTACTTCCTCGACAGGTTGGACTTGAACATTATGATTGTCCTCGACCGTTCCTGCGTTAGAGTTCGTGCCAAAACCGAAATCAGGAATGATTCCTTGACCAGCCATGATCAAGAAAATCGAAAAACTCAGAAAACTCAGAAAAAGAAGATGAAAGTGATTGCAAAAATCGGTGGGCGCCAATGAAGAAACATGGAACTAATTTTAGGGTTAATTAGTTTGGTTTATGTTCCTTTCATAGTGGTTAATCTTCTTATAACTTTCCTGAGCTCCTTAATGACCTGATAATCCTGCAAAATAGAACACCGTTAGCTCATTAAGAGGGGAATATGGGAGTTTCACTCTTAACCAGACTCCGGCGTGAGAATAAGTAACTGTTTTGAGGAGATAATTGTGTGTTAAGAGTGAGAGTAGAGAGAATAGAATGAATCAACCTATGCATGGAGGTTCCTATTTATAGCCGGAGAGGTGTAAGAGGAGTTGGGTTGATGGGCCTTGGGCCGGAAGGCGACAACTTAGAGGATATGCTCTTTGTCTCAGTGGCGTCGACCGTTAGTGTCTTCTAGAAGATACCCGGTGCTGGCGCACCGTGATTGGAGCCATGTGTCCTGTTGTCGGCCTTGTTGTCCCTCTGCCATCAGCAGGTGAGTGGAGATCGTGGGGCAGGTGTCGCCGCCCCCTGATTGGTTCCACATAGGCGTCCTTGTGTACTTGTTGTCTCCTGCACGTGAGACGATCGTGGAGCACGAAAGAGCACAGCCTGGAGGACGCTGATTGGCTCTTTAGTTCTGCCACTTGTACCTTGTGTACTTCTCTGAAGTGGCCTTGCGCTATAGCTCCCGCGTGCCCCTTACTGAGCACGTAACTAGCCCGCGTAGGATCATAGGTGCTGAAGGCTCTTATTCAGAATGCTAAGTGTTGAAATTGATGTTTTTTCTTGTTTGGACCTCGCGCGAGGTCAGTCTTTGTTGAAGTAACCCGCGCGAGTCTGAGATTAAACAGCTTGCTGAATAAGGAGTATGGTCTCACACGCGACCTGAAAGTAGGTCTGCGCGACTTTTTGGGACCATACCCCTTCATCTCAATAATTCTTTTTCATTTACCTATGCTTTCTTTCTAGGCATAAGATGAATTGTTGTGGCCGCTTTTATGGTGGGCGGGGAGGACCTCCGCACAAGGTCCATGATTTCTAGGGGCACGCGATTTAAAAAAAATCCGATATATATATATGTTATTTTTTAGATAGTAAACACATCACAATTCCAATATAGTCTCATTTACAAATAATTTTTTATGGTTTAGAATTTAGCCCACTTGGCATTAGGTTTATTGAGCGCAACACTAATTTGATCTTTTTTAATAATAATATAATATTACAGAAGGACACATTTTTTCAAGCTCGAATAGGGTACGTGAATTCTCAGAGACGCCTCTGATGATTTGCAAGCTTTTCTAGGTATGTGTTTTATTTTATTCTTTCTTGATGTATATCCCAACTTTTTAAATTTTCTTTAAGCCAGTAAGTAGGTTGTGCCGTCATTGTTTGTTTATGTTCATTGTTAAAACGATTAAAGAAACATAAGTGAACACCAACAAACATATCAAGGCATAAACATCCGTGTTAAGAAACCGTATTATAACATCCGTAAATTTCATGGCCTTTAGTAATGATAATAACACATGTATACATTATATTGAGTAGTCAACTAGGTTCTAAATAGGTTAAATAAAATAGAAGATGGGGTTACAATATAAAACCCAGATGCATGATTAAAAAAAAGTCCAAAAAATATTGATTATATAAAAATGCGTTTGCCGGGAGTCGAACCCGGGTCTATTGCTTGGAAGGCAATTATCCTAACCGTTGGACTACAAACGCTTCTTGTGTTATATTCGGGCACCTTAGCCATTTAAATCTTGATTTAGTTTCGTCATATATATATGTAAAACAAAAACTTTTTTATGTGATTAGTCGTTGGTGACTTATTACTATGTATAATAATATAGTCAGGTTAAATCAAATATGAAAACTTTAATTAATATATTCTCTAAAATATTGTTAGTTTACAATTGGTTTCGACTGTTATATTGTAGATATAGTTCATTAATTTGCTATGAACTCGGAAAAAGAAATACTTACTTTGATGATTGGCTTTGCGTATATGCAATAGCTATGAATTTATATATGTTTATATTCTATTGAAGTGGGCATAACAGATTTATCACTAGTTGAAATAGTTCTCATGAATATAACTTTGTACAAGAACTTTGTGACATTATGTGGAATCCATAACTCAAAATTCGGATTCTTATTTCATTTTCATGTTACTCATTTTCCGTCATTTAACATGAATTCGTTCTATGTGGTAAAATTGACGGATGTGTCAGGTCATTTTACTAATTTATGCGACGCAACTTGTTGTTGGTTTACATGCAACTCTACTCTAAATTCCTAATGTTTTGTAATGAAATCATAAAAAAAATTTCAATTTTAAACATTTGATGGTATGTAAAAAAATAAAATGGTATGAATGTGAATTTCCCCTTTATGATTTTTTTCCTTCTCAGAATATGAAACTAATTGTCAAAAATTATGGCTAAAACATATACATGTATATTGAAGATTAGATTAGATTCACAAAACATCATCAAGTGGAGCATTTGGAATTTATTCTTCCCTCTACCGTGGAGTGATTGCATATATTGTCCCATACAGAAGAATAAGAAGCTTTGACAATTATTTTGTATAAATTGTTAGATAGATATGCAATTAAGGGAAATTAAAGACTTGCATACTCTATTCGTTGCCATATTGTAGAATCAATTACAAAATTATGTTCCATTTACACCATATTCTTGTTTTGTCATATGTGCAATATAAAACTAATTTTAATAAGAGAACCATGAGAATAGCATAATGGATTTGTATGGTTAAAAAGAGGAGATGTTTTAATAAGAGAACCATGAGAATAGCACAATGGATTTGTATGGTTAAAAAGAGAGGAATGTAAGTGGTTACATAATTGTATTAGGGTGCGTGGTGCTGTAGTTGTATTAGGTTGAGTGGCGTCGTTGTGAGAACGGGTGGAAATGATGACTTGGCATTTCGTTTTGAGAATGGATCAAATCGCGCTTATTTCAATCCCTTTATTGCTACATATCTATAAAAGTATATAACTTAAAAGTGAAAAATTACGAACAGGTAATGATTTCTTACAATTTGAGTAACGTTATTTAATTTTACTAGTTTTGCCACTCAAAATATTTCTAAACATATATGAAAATGTAACGTGAAATCTCTCACTTTTTCTTTTTTAACAACTAATTCACATCCTCTAAACCTATTTCTAGAACCATGTCAAATAGTGGCGGATCTAGAAGACAAGTTAAGGGGTATCCCAAAACTTTTTTTTTTAATACAAGGGTATCCTAATATTTGCTCAGGGGCATCCCTGATACATAAAACAGAGAGAAAATATTTTTTTGTACTAATTTTACACTCCGCCGACAAAGTTGAGAGGTAGCCCGTGCTACACCTCCTTGTACATTACATACACCCCTGATGTCAAATATCCATCGCAAAACTAGAACCATCAATGTTTGGGGAGGAACAAATTCTACAACACGTCGTTATAATGCTAGGTTACAAGCCGTTTGATTACGAAGTTGAACTTAGAATATAACAAATAGGTTGCAAGCCGTTTGGTTACAAAGTTGAACTTGAATATAACAAAAGAAAACTATTGTTTGGTTGATTGGTTCACCACTATTGGAGCGATTAGGTTGTTACGTTAGGCGGCATCCAACATATTAACATGGAGCATGAATTTGGGCCATCTTGAGTGAATTATTCTATTAGCATCACTTTCATCTAGAATAACATCAATTTATGAAGGATTCTTATATCCGAAATCTGAAAGATGCATTAACATCATGCATAAATAAACTTACTTTATAAGTGACATATACGTATGTATGTTTTGATTCTCTTTCTCTTGCTCTTGATGTCATCTCGAATCTCTTTTTAAATAAGTTTCTATATTCATTTATTCACGTTGTTTTGCCTTTTTGATAAGCTTATACGAATTCAGATACTGTGTATCAGTTTTCACATGTCAATGAAGAATATTTTTTCGGTATTGTGTTACATGTTGTCAATCCAAATATAGTGGAACTATTGTTTGCTTTTCAAGGACGGTTTGAAAATCTAGTTGATTAATCAAACTGATACGATTCAAATAAAAATAGAACTTTTCTCGAATCACTTTTTAAAAAAATCATATTAGTGTTGCACAAGAGTGATCAATTTACCTGTCCCATCAATTTTCTAGTTAAGGTGGGAGCATGGCCGGCACTAAGGGTGGGCGAGGAGGACCACCGGCCAGGGCCCGATATTTCAAAGGGCAGGTTATTTAAAAAAAATCCGACATGTATATGTAAAAAATAAATAAATTAGGCAAACTGGAAAATAATAATCTCATTTTTCTGAAAGGGTCTACATATTTACACACCTTAATGCCTATTTCCACACCCTTCAAGACGCCTCGTATAGACCTATACGAGGCGTATAGGGTTGCTTTTCCGACCAGCTCTGCACCAAAGCACAATGTCAAATCAGTTACATCAGACGGGGAGTCTAGGTCTGTACGAGGGAAGGATACGAGGCACTAAGACGCCTCGTATTGGCCTATACGAGGCGTCTTCAGTGACTGATTTGACTATACGTTTGACAAGTGACTTAAAGCTATACGGGGTGTCTAGAGCTATACGAGGCGTCTATGAGCAACATAAAGTGCAACATACAGTGTATTCTTTGTCCACCCCGAGCATTCAACGTTTCCTTCATTCTGCTTCTTCTGCTTTTGCTTTTTCTTCTTCTTCTTCTTCTTCTTCTTCTTCTTCTTCTTTCATTCTGCTTTGCATTTGTGTTCTTATCATCCCGAAGTGTTGAAATGTCATCATACTGGGACGGCAACTATGTCTTCGGGCAGTATTCTAGCGAGAACTGGGTGCCCGAAAGCGATCCGGTAACAGTTATTAGCTTAAATGTTTTAATTAGTTTTTGTTTTAGTTTATTATTTACTAATGATGATACGGTTCTTTATTTTGGAGGAGTCTTGCGTTCCCGATTCTAATGAGCAAGAGGAGGTTGTGTCTAGTATACAAGGAGAACAAAATAGACCGTTTCTAGATTTGAACAAGCATCCCCCTGTTGATGAAACAGCCCTTGTAGATGACTCATACCATGCTGGTCAACCAAGTTATCCGACGCAACAAGGGTATCCGGATTATAGATACGGGTGTGAATATTCTTACGGAGGAGACGGTGGATACGGAGGAGACGGTGGATACGGTGGATACGGAGGAGAAAGTGGATACGGATGAGACGGTGGATACAGTGGATACGGAGGATATGGTGGATATGGTAGATATGGTGGTGAGACACCTCCCATCCAGGACAGTCCGTACTTAAAAACGCAGGTATTAATTACTATTTTTTATTATTATTTAATTATTTTTATTATTTATTATTTATTTATTTATTATTATTATTATTATATTATTTTTATTATTATTAATATTATTAGTATTATTATTGTTATTAATATTATTATTATTATTTATTATTTATTTATTATTATTATTATTTATTATTATTATTTATTATTATTATTTATTATTATTATTATTATTATTTACTAAAATTATTTATTATTATTGTCGATGTTACAGGTTTTCAACTCTTTAGATGAACTAAAGAATCGGATACAAGAAATAGCAAACGCGGATGGTTTCGTTATTGTCACTCGTCGATCAAAGAAAACCGGGGGAAGAACTGGGAGGGTATGGCTTGAATGTGATCGTGGTGGTGAGCACCAGACTACAGCAACACTTAGAAAAGCCGGAAGCAAAAAAACCGGTTGCCCGTTTTACCTGCTGGCTGTGCGAAACCACCCGTATGAAACCTGGGAGATTAAAGACGGAAAAATTGAACATAACCACGAACTTTGTGAGGACCTGTCGGCCCACGCGTTTGTGCGAAGGTTTACTCCAAGCGAAATGAAACTGATCGAGCAGCTGACAGCTCAAAACATGGAGTCGCGCAAAATATTTCAAACGATAAGGAAGCAGGACCCCGACAGGTTTCATGTTCAGAAAGACGTTCAAAACATTGTGGCGAAGATTAGAGTCGAACAAAGACAAGGATTGACTCCCATGCAGTCACTAGAAAACAAGCTGATAAACAACGACTTTATTTACGAGACACGGGAGGAACCCAGAACAGATATCGTAACAGAGATCTTCTTTCTTCATCGGGACTCGAGATGCATGTGGCGTGCATTCCCCCACGTCATGCTGATCGATGCGACGTACAAGACAAACATATACAATATGCCCTTTATCCAGATTGTTGGTATGATGACTACCAACAAATCGTTTATTATCGCGCATGCCGTTGTTAGTAAAGAACGGGGTGATAACTTTGTTTGGGTGATTGAGAGGGTCAAGTCAATGTTGGATGAATGTATGGAGCCACGTGTGATTTTAACGGATAGAGACCTAGCCCTTATGGGCGCGTGTGCTAAAGTATTTCCAGACGCCTCCAGGCTTCTTTGCAGGTGGCACATACAACAGAATGTTATGAAGCACTACAAGGGTGCCTTCACAGACGAAGACTGGAAGAAATTTTTGTCATTCTGGGGGACATTGTGTCGCAACCCCCGATCACTGATCCCCGAGAACGGGCGGATGCGAACTCAGAGTTTCGGTGGTATCAGGTTATTAAATCTCGCAGCGGAATTTTTCATCAGGACCGTAGTTAGGAAATGTTTATCAGAGTAAAACCACCTTCTTTTATATTAATAATAACATGGGCAAAATCCGAGTTTCTTATTACAATACATTTATATGGACAAACCCTATTTTATTGAATTTAAAACATCGTTTATTAGGTAACTTTTATAGCCATATTTTCCCAAGCCTTCAGTGCTCTCCAGCTGGCTTTTCACTAATTGGTTGTTCACATTGTGTTACCTGTAACGCGTTTTAAAAACATTTGTCAGTCAGAAATACTGGTGAGTGAATCCCAGTTTAATCAAGAACATTTTATCAATTAAGACAGTATTGAGAGCGTTCACATTGTTTATTTCTACACAATTACTCATTCAGTATTTGCCACTCGACCGGATTTATGGCTATGGTCAAATTACCCATTGGCTAACTCGTCGTCCAATGGTAATGCACTGTCATTCAGACTTACTACTACTCGTAGTAAATTTTGTATACAAAACCCCATAATACCGGCAGTAATTGAAGAACTACAAAGTCTCAATCACCGCTTAATCACATTGTAAAATAATTAAGGTTTTGTAAAACATTCCAAAAACATTAACAAAAAGAGGATAAACTCACATTGTTGTCTTAGTCTTTTCGTAAGGGTTTCCTGGATATAATCTATAATTTATACAAATGTACATTGGTTAGTATCATAACCCTTTGAAATTATTAATGATACCCTCCCCGAGACGGCATTCCAATAACTACGTCGGGCAGAACCACGACAGTTGTTACGGAACCCTAAATCAATCGGGCAGCGTAACTATTACGAAACTGGGGTTATAATACTTACAACGGAGCAGAACCTCGCTAATTAGGGGGTATAATACTCAAATAATAGGCTTAATACTTCAGAATTCGAGATTGAGATTGAAATGTGAGCGACGGAAATTGTAATCTGATGCTATCTATTTATAGTTGTGAAATCTGACTTTCAGGCGGCCCGCGTAAGGTAAGGCTAAGCCTTACGCGGCCCGCGTCAACACCAGTCAACATAATAGCTTAGCTGGGTCAGCTAGTAGGTCCGCCACGATATCGACACGTGTCGGCCTCTGGTGTATCCGCGTTTCATGAGTCCGCGCGGCCCGCGTAAGATTGAGGTGAGGTCTTTCGCGGCCCGCCTCAACTTACATTTTCAGATTTTTAATTTCTTTTATATGTTATAATCTATTTTGTGCTTGATTTCCTCATACGGGGTGTAATATAAGACATATTGGGACAATTTAAGAGATAATAGAGTGTCAGAAATATTATGAGGGTATTGGTTTTACCGAGGGTTGTTACATTCTCCCCACCTTACTTTAGAGCTCGTCCTCGAGATCTACTGAAACAAATGAGGGTATTTCCTTTGCATTTCTGATTCTATTTCCCATGTGTACTCTGGTCCTCTTTTGGAGTCCCACTTCACTTTGACTAGAACTAGTCTCTTATGCTTGAGATTCTTGACTTTCCTGTCTTCAATTTGTAAAGGTCTTTCTACAAATTTGAGTTGTTCATTTACCTCTATATCTTTAAGAGGTACTATCAGTGATTCATCAGCTAAACACTTTTTGAGATTAGATACATGAAACACATCATGTATTCCTGCCATTTCATCTGGAAGTTGTAGCTGATAGGCTACAGGTCCTATTCTTCTAATAATCTTAAAAGATCCAATGTACCTGGGACTTAGCTTTCCCCGTTTGATGAATCTTACCACTCCTTTCCAAGGAGAGACTTTCAATAATACTTTATCTCCTACTTGAAACTCCAATGGTTTTCGCCTGTTATTAGCATAACTTTTCTGTCTATCATGTGCTGCTTTCAGTCGTTCCTTGACTTGAATAATTTTATCGGTTGTTTCTTGCACTATCTCAGGTCCAGATAGTTGCTTTTCCCCAATTTCTGCCCAACAGACTGGGGTTCGACACTTTCATCCATAAAGTGCTTCGAATGGTGCAGCATTGATACTTGTGTGATAACTATTATTATAAGAAAATTCTATTAAAGGTAAGTGATCGTCCCAATTACCTCCAAAGTCAATTACACAAGCTCTAAGCATGTCTTCCATTGTTTTAATTGTCCTTTCACTTTGTCCATCTGTTTGTGGATGATAAGTTGTGCTTAACTTTAACGTGGTTCCCATTGCCTTTTGGAAACTTGACCAAAAATGAGAGGTAAATTGACTATCTCTATCAGAAACAATTGATAAAGGAATGCCATGTAAAGAAACAATTTCATTTACATACAATTTAGATAATTGTTCCATACTAATTGTTTCCTTCATTGGTAAGAAATGAGCTGACTTAGTTAGTCTAACTACAATCACCCAGATTGTATCATTTCCTTTCCTAGTTTTAGGTAATTTAGTAACAAAATCCATTGTTATTAATTCCCATTTCCACACTGGCATTTCTAATTGCTGTAACAAACCTGAGGGTTTCTGGTGTTCAGCTTTAACTTGTGAGCAAGTTAAACATTTAGAAACATAGGTTGCTATATCCTTTTTCATTCCTATCCACCAGAAATTTTTCCTTAAATCCTGGTACATTTTATCACTTCCTGGATGCATCGTATACTTAGACTTATGGGCTTCTTCTAATATACGGTTACGCAGATTTCCTAATTTAGGTATCCATATTTTCTTTTCATGGAATCTCCAAATTCCATCTGTTCCTTGTTTTAATTCTTTTAACATACCTTTTAACTTTTCAGTATCTTCCTTGATTACTGACTCTTGTGCTTCTTTTATTTGATCATTTAAATCTACTTGCAGATTTAATTTAAGAGAACGTACCCGTTTTGACTTTTCATGATACTTTCGACTTAAAGCATCTGCCACTATATTGGCTTTTCCTTCATGATACTGGATATCACAATCATAATCACTAAGAAATTCCATCCAATGTCTTTGTCTCATATTCAATTCTTTCTGCCCGAAAACATACCTTAAACTTTTGTGATCAGTGAATATGGTAAACTTACTACCATAAAGGTAATGTCTCCAAATCTTAAGAGCAAAAATTATAGCTCCTAATTCTAAATCATGGGTTGAATAATTCTCTTCATGACTCTTGAGTAGTCTAGATGCGTAAGCTATAACCTTTTTTCGTTGCATCAATACACATCCATAACCTAGTTTAGAAGCATCACAATAGACTACAAAGTTTTCATTTCCTTCTGGTAATGCTAGTATGGGTGTATGGGTTAATCTTTGCTTAAGAATTCTAAATGCTTCTTCTTGTTTTAATCCCCATTCAAACTTAACAGATTTACAAGTTAGCTTAGTTAAGGGAATGGCTATTCTAGAGAAATCTTTAATAAATCTTCTATAATAACCGGCCAATCCTAAGAAACTTCTAACCTCGGTTGGTGACTCAGGGATTTTCCATTTAGTAATTGCCTCAATCTTGGTTGGATCTACATGAATTCCTTCATGATTGACTAGGTGTCCAAGGAATTGTACCTGTTCTAACCAAAATTCGCATTTTGAAAACTTAGCATAAAGCTTTTCCTTTCTTAACAAACTTAAAAGTGCGTGCAAATGTTTTGCATAATCTTCTTTATTCTTAGAATAAATTCGAATATCATCAATGAAAACAATTATGAATTTATCCAAATATGGTTTACATACTCGGTTCATCATGTCCATAAATGCAGCTGGGACATTGGTTAAACTGTCACACCCCGACCACGTAGAACATACAAAACGTGGCGGAAACATCGGGGAGTGTTGTAACATAATTAATTGTCTCAAATCCATGGCAATTGAAGTTTCGTTTTATTGATTAAAGGTGTTACAATGTCTTAACAAACAAAGAAATACAACATAATTAACTAGTCTTGCATCTTTTATTGTCACTAAAGCCCAAGTCTGCCTATGTGTATCTTGATCATCTTATGCAACAGTTCCTGAAAAACACATGTGAAAATAGGTACGTCAGCATAAAAATGCCTGTGAGATACATAGGTTTTGTGAAAATAGGTTCCATGACTTATGTTTGAGAAAATGTTTAGTCATGAACCTTGTAATTTGCTTTGTTTTGTTTTGTAAATCATTTGAAAAACAATGAGTTCAGATGATATGTATAAATAAGTGAATAATGCATGGTTAAATGAATAACCAAGTAAAATGAGTTTGTAAAAGATAAGTTGTTTTGTAAAACAATGTCTTGTAAAAAGTATGTTATTTGTATAAAATGTTATATGTATCAAACTGAAATGATTCAAATAACGCTACAATATGTAATACCATACAAACACTTATATATAGGAAGTACCAGCGGCGTATCCACCATGCTTGTATCATATTACACACGCATCGTTACTTAATCACTTAATCAAACCAAACCACCAAAGTAATGTTTAACAATTGTAGAAGTGTTTATGTATGGTCAAATACGGTTCACACGGTTCATAGATACAAACGGTTCACAGATACAAACGGTTCACAGATACAACGGTTCACAGATACAAACGGTTCACAGATACAAACGGTTCACAGATACAAACGGTTCACAGATACAACGGTTCACAGATACAAACGGTTCACAGGTACAACGGTTCACAGATACTAACGGTTCATAGATACAACGGTTCAAAATGTAATATAATGTGTTCATATACTAGATGAGCATATGCAACAAAATGCAATGTAAAACAATGTACTAAATATGCACACAATGGCATACATAGCATGAAATGTAATGAAATCATGTACTATAATGTACTAATGAACATAGCAGTTATATGATGTCAAAACAAGAAAGCATGAAAGTAACAAGTAGGCACATGTGTTTCACCCCAAAACAGTTTGGAAAACAGTAAAAGAGGGGTCTATGTACTCACTTGAGATTGCTCAGTAGTCCTTGAGTAACAACTAAACAATGCTAGAGATCGCGGATATCAAACGGCACCTAGTATAGGTAACTATGTTAATAAACCGGACCTAGATCGGAAGATTGGGTAGCATTAGGGTTTGTAAACCAAACGAGTGTAGAGACTCGTGTCATTTGGTTTAACAAAGCCTACATACTAAATGAAACTTAACCTGAGTGATTTCGACCCATTACGACCCGTTTAGGTAGCTTATGCTACTTTAACACGTCGTGCGCGTAGAACGCGTACGGACCGCCTAACTAGTCCTATGACAAGTGTTATATGCCTAAACATGTTACATAATCAGTTATGTGACAAAAGTTTAGGTTACATATGCTTAATTACCAATTATACATGAAAAGGGTATTCTGGTAATTTACCTAAGGCATATAAACTACCTATCATACAACTACTTAAATGATGTGACCATAGGGTATAACCTCAGAAGGTTATTCCCTACCTACTATGGTCACCTAATATGTTTGGTCGGATCCTAATGATCGACCAAACTGGGTCGGGTTCAAGGTATAAGCGATTTATTAGATCGCTTACCCTACGACCCTAGACAACGTGGTAATCAGTGGGCATAGTCCCAAAGGACTATGACCAACGTGATTACACTCACGTTGCGAAGTTCAAACGAACTTCGCATTGACCATTACTGGTCAACGTTGAAAGTCAAACAAAGTTTGACTTTCTGACTCGAAAAGCAGTAAAATAAGGAAAAGAACGAAAGAATACTTACGAAGGGTCCCCGAATGCTAATCCCGAGTCAAGAATCTCAGGTATGAAACAATGGTTTCAACTTAGAGGTTCTCAAATCAGAATTCTAGTGATTTTAGCAATGGGGGTGTTGGGGTATTTATAGGAATACCCGAACCGTTAAGATCGTTTCATGGAAAACGTGCCTTAATCTCATCCGTACATGTGTTGCAAAGTTATGGTGCTTAAATTCCATCCATACATGTGTTGCAAAGTTATGGTGTTTAGGTGCTTAAATTCCATCCATACATGTGTTGCAAAGTTATGGTGCCTAAATTCCATCCTTATCCGCTGACTAAGCATGTTAGAATGTGTGGTTGTGAATTAAACAGCTGTTTATACATCGAATCTGGTCCCGAAAGTGCAAAACCGATATTTCTGTATGTTTTCTGTCCAGAATAGGCAGTCGCGTAGCGCTACTGCCAAGGCATTAGGCAGTCGCGCTACGCTAGCACCCTGCTGTTTCAGAAATCTTTCAAAAGTGGCAGGAATGGTCCCTGCACGTGTTTAAGGCCTTTTTCGATGCGTTTGAACCCCGTTAACCTCATTTCAAGGCTCTAAAATGAAGTTAAAGTATAGGGAACTCAAAACATGCTCAAAAATATGCCGGATGTTGGTTCGTTTGGTCGTACGAACGCGATGTTCGCTTAATTACGACGGAATGCGCACAAGCGCGAAAAACGATCCAAATGACGTGACGAATGGATTTTTCTTATGGCGAACACTAAAATAAAATATTTTAGTGCTTACATAAATTTTTGGATGTCCGGATGTATTCAGAACGTAAGTTATGCGCGAAAATGCAAACTTGTGCACTTTTTGACACTTTTAGTCCCTGAATGACCCAAAAGTTTATTTTAGCACACCGAACCCCTCAAAGCCTATTTCTAAGCTATGTAAAGGATATTTATGGTATGTTTAACTTATGGTCATGTTCCGGAAGGTCTGTTACAGTTCAAATTGGCATACTTTCGCAGTTTGTCAAATTTAGTCCCTGTAAGCGATTAAACTTTGATTTCACCACACCAAACCTTCCAAAACTTATATCTAAGTTATGTAAAGGTTATTTAAGGTATGTTAAGCCTATTTCACTATTCCGGAGTGTTTGTTGCATTAAACTGGTTATATTTACGCATCAGTGCGCGTATAACCTTCCAGAAAGCGATTTAGAGCTTGAAATCGAATAAGAGTTGATATGTGCAAAAGATACACATATTTATACAAGTCCAAAGTATGAAATACAATATTTCATTGGTTAGGCATTTTTTTTTTGATGGTTGAAATGACACAGGTGTTACAGTCTCCCCTACTTTAGGAAATTTCGTCCCGAAATTAATTCGTAGGAGTCTATTTGTGACTTTGTGTCAGATAACCACCAGAGATATGTAAAGCATTATCCTGTCATTTCCTTAACGGACATTCTTCAGAACGAAAATGAACAAACGGAGTCAATTTCCTCAACGAGTATTCTTTAGAAGCGGAAATGAAGGAATAAACAAACGGGGATTCATTTCCTTAACGGAAAATCTTCAGAAACGAAAATGAACAACAGAGTCATTTTCAACAGTTGCTTCCTCAGAAATGGAAATGAGAATGATAGACAAACGGATATTCATTTCCTCAACGGACAATTCTTCAGAAACGAAAATGAACAACAGAGTCATTTTCAACAGTTGCTTCCTCAGAAACGGAAATGAGAATGATAGACAAACGGATATTCATTTCCTCAACGGACAATTCTTCAGAAACGAAAATGAACAACAGAGTCATTTTCAACAGTTGCTTCCTCAGAAACGGAAATGAAAATGATAGACAAACGGATGTTCATTTCCTCAACGGATAATCTTCAGAAACGAAAATGAACTAACGGAGTCATTTTCAACGGTTGTTTCCTCAGGTTCGGAAATGAAGATGATAGACAAACGGATGTTCATTTCCTCAACGGATAATCTTCAGAAACAAAAATGAACAACAGAGTCATTTTCAACGGTTGCTTCCTCAGAAACGGAAATGAAAATGATAGACAAACGGATGTTCATTTCCTCAACGGATAATCTTCAGAAACGAAAATGAACTAACGGAGTCATTTTCAACGGTTGTTTCCTCAGGTTCGGAAATGAAGATGATAGACAAACGGATGTTCATTTCCTCAACGGATAATCTTCAGAAACGAAAATGAACTAACGGAGTCATTTTCAACGGTTGTTTCCTCAGGTTCGGAAATGAAGGATTAAACAACGGATATTCATTTCCTCAACGGATAATCTTCAGAACGAAAATGCACAAACGGAGTCATTTTCCTTAACGGTTATTCTTCAGAATTGGAAATGAAGGATAAACGGATATTCATTTCCTTAACGGATATTCTTCAGAAGTGAAAAATGAATAGCTAGTTCATTTTTCATCAACGGATACTTCATCAGAATTGGAAATGAATAGAGTTAACTTCTAGGTACATGACAAAGCTCGCTGTGGTTTCTGTGCACTAAATTCCATAATTATGTATGCATCCATAATTACGCAATTCCTTGCATAGTCCGCACAGTTTGTCTTGTAATGTTCATAAGCACATAATCACATAGTTGTTTGATTGTTATTATCTTGTTATTGATTGCAATTAACTTGGCACCTCGTACTTCGTTTCTCTTGGAAGAAACGGGTACTTGGGATTTTCGTGAAAAACGCAAGAGATCAAACAACGGAAGAAAATTTGGAAGTAGTCTGTTCTTCAAGGAATGCGGTTCCTTGATTGTCGGTATCGTAGGGGATATGTTGTTTATACATACAATCACATAAATACATTGCAATGTAAATAAAAGATTTATTTATAAACAACGATAACAACTGTTTCTTGGATCTTGACAACAAAAGAAAATAATACATAAGACGTGATTATTTCTAAACGATGTTGTCTTCTGGTTGATCATATGCTCATCCCTGCGCTGGATTTGCATTAGCAAGTCTTGGGCAATTCCTACGAAAATGGCCCATCTCGCCACAGTTGTAGCAAGATCCCGGTGGAAAACGAGCTTGTGCAGGATTGTTGCCAGCTTGATTTGGTGCAGCTGCAGTTGGGCAAACCCTAGCTGTATGACCTATAAGTCCGCAAACTTGGCATGTGCGGCACTTCACCCCAGCATGATGATGTAGGCCACATTGGTTGCACAAGGGTGCAGTTCCGTTGTAGGGTTTCCTGGCAGGGGGTTGAGCTGGTTGGTTGAGGACGGCTTGATCATTGTGAGTGACCACAGCGTAGTTCTGAGAAGCCTTTCGCTTCATTGACCTCTTAGGGGATCCAGTCTGTTCATCCATGATCTTTGATTCCTCGATTGGTTTCGATTCTTCGACCGGCTTCTTGTCACCTTTTCGGAAAAGTTTACCTTTCCTGATCTTTGATTCAGTTAAGGTTGCAGATAGCTCAATGGCCTGTCTAACTGTAGTAGGGTTGCTACCAGTCAAAATGTCTTGTATTGAATCAGGGAGGCCATCAATGTACTTTTCGATTGCCTTATCCAAAGGCGTGACCATGTTTGGGCATAACAGACTTAACTCTTCATAACGGTCCGTGTAGGCTCGATGCTCACCGCTGTCTTGCTCAAGATTGTCGAATTCCCTTTCCAAAGCCCTGATCTCGTGTCGAGGACAAAATTCCTTCATCATAAGGGCCCTAAGTTCAGCCCATGTCTGTGCTAGAGCAACTTCTGCACCACGATCTCTCATAACCCCGTTCCACCACGTAAGGGCTCTCTTCTGGAACACACTCGAAGCAAACTCGACCTTGCGATTGTCAGGACACTACACGTGGCGGAAAGTATTCTCAATGCTCTCGAACCATTGAAGAAGCCCAGTCGCTCCCTCAGAACCACTAAACTTGAGTGGTTTCGCCGAGTTAAAACTCTTGAAATTGCATGGACCATTGTTGTTGTTGTTGGCTTGATTCCATTGAGCAAAGAGGTTTGGGAATTGAGCAGCCATTTGCTGCGCAATGATTTCTGCCAATTCGGCAGTCGCTATCTGGCTTTCGCGTCGAGGAGGCATTCTAAAAGAGGAAACATGAAAGGGAACGAGTGAGAGAATTAGACGAAAAGAATGAGATGAAACAAATCTGAAGAAAGCAAGGATAGTGGTCATTTGTTTGTTACTACAAAGCAACAAACGACACACAGTGACCAATCAAAGTAAATAGGTCAAAAATAATGTATCGCGAAGACATGCTCGCCTATAAGTGAACACTCATCCCAAGAATTCCCAGGTAAGCACAACTGGTCTCGCGTCTGATGAGATGTATACGAAGTGCTTGCCTAGACAGAAAACCCAGAATACAGGCATTCACCCTTCCAGTTTGCACGTGTTCACATTATTTAAAACCCAAAACCTTGACGAGATTTTGAAAATTCAAAGGGGTTCAAAACCATATAACAGAGGGTTCAAAACCTTGTAATCAATCATCCTAGAACAGATGATTAGTTTTCAAAGCGGTTTTGAAATTTATGTTCTTGTTGTGGTAGTCGCCTAAGGATAGGTGACGGTATTGTTTTATGACTAAACGCAAGTAAACTCGCGTTAGGGTCCTAAGAAGGTTATAGACTAGGTCAAAGCATTACTAATAACCTAATTCCCTATAACCATTGGCTCTGATACCATCTTTTCTGTCACACCCCGACCACGTAGAACATACAAAACGTGGCGGAAACATCGGGGAGTGTTGTAACAGAATTAATTGTCTCAAATCCATGGCAATTGAAGTTTCGTTTTATTGATTAAAGGTGTTACAATGTCTTAACAAACAAAGAAATACAACATAATTAACTAGTCTTGCATCTTTTATTGTCACTAAAGCCCAAGTCTGCCTATGTGTATCTTGATCATCTTATGCAACAGTTCCTGAAAAACACATGTGAAAATAGGTACGTCAGCATAAAAATGCCTGTGAGATACATAGGTTTTGTGAAAATAGGTTCCATGACTTATGTTTGAGAAAATGTTTAGTCATGAACCTTGTAATTTGCTTTGTTTTGTTTTGTAAATCATTTGAAAAACAATGAGTTCAGATGATATGTATAAATAAGTGAATAATGCATGGTTAAATGAATAACCAAGTAAAATGAGTTTGTAAAAGATAAGTTGTTTTGTAAAACAATGTCTTGTAAAAAGTATGTTATTTGTATAAAATGTTATATGTATCAAACTGAAATGATTCAAATAAAGCTACAATATGTAATACCATACAAACACTTATATATAGGAAGTACCAGCGGCGTATCCACCATGCTTGTATCATATTACACACGCATCGTTACTTAATCACTTAATCAAACCAAACCACCAAAGTAATGTTTAACAATTGTAGAAGTGTTTATGTATGGTCAAATACGGTTCACACGGTTCATAGATACAAACGGTTCACAGATACAAACGGTTCACAGATACAACGGTTCACAGATACAAACGGTTCACAGATACAAACGGTTCACAGATACAAACGGTTCACAGATACAACGGTTCACAGATACAAACGGTTCACAGGTACAACGGTTCACAGATACTAACGGTTCATAGATACAACGGTTCAAAATGTAATATAATGTGTTCATATACTAGATGAGCATATGCAACAAAATGCAATGTAAAACAATGTACTAAATATGCACACAATGGCATACATAGCATGAAATGTAATGAAATGTAATGAAATCATGTACTATAATGTACTAATGAACATAGCAGTTATATGATGTCAAAACAGGAAAGCATGAAAGTAACAAGTAGGCACATGTGTTTCACCCCAAAACAGTTTGGAAAACAGTAAAAGAGGGGTCTATGTACTCACTTGAGATTGCTCAGTAGTCCTTGAGTAACAACTAAACAATGCTAGAGATCGCGGATATCAAACGGCACCTAGTATAGGTAACTATGTTAATAAACCTGACCTAGATCGGAAGATTGGGTAGCATTAGGGTTTGTAAACCAAACGAGTGTAGAGACTCGTGTCATTTGGTTTAACAAAGCCTACATACTAAATGAAACTTAACCTGAGTGATTTCGACCCATTACGACCCGTTTAGGTAGCTTATGCTACTTTAACGCGTCGTGCGCGTAGAACGCGTACGGACCGCCTAACTAGTCCTATGACAAGTGTTATATGCCTAAACATGTTACATAATCAGTTATGTGACAAAAGTTTAGGTTACATATGCTTAATTACCAATTATACATGAAAAGGGTATTCTGGTAATTTACCTAAGGCATATAAACTACCTATCATACAACTACTTAAACGATGTGACCATAGGGTATAACCTCGGAAGGTTATTCCCTACCTACTATGGTCACCTAATATGTTTGGTCGGATCCTAATGATCGACCAAACTGGGTCGGGTTCAAGGTATAAGCGATTTATTAGATCGCTTACCCTACGACCCTAGACAACGTGGTAATCAGTGGGCATAGTCCCAAGGGACTATGACCAACGTGATTACACTCACGTTGCGAAGTTCAAACGAACTTCGCATTGACCATTACTGGTCAACGCTGAAAGTCAAACAAAGTTTGACTTTCTGACTCGAAAAGCAGTAAAATAAGGAAAAGAACGAAAGAATACTTACGAAGGGTCCCCGAATGCTAATCCCAAGTCAAGAATCTCAGGTATGAAACAATGGTTTCAACTTAGAGGTTCTCAAATCAGAATTCTAGTGATTTTAGCAATGGGGGTGTTGGGGTATTTATAGGAATACCCGAACCGTTAAGATCGTTTCATGGAAAACGTGCCTTAATCTCATCCGTACATGTGTTGCAAAGTTATGGTGCTTAAATTCCATCCATACATGTGTTGCAAAGTTATGGTGTTTAGGTGCTTAAATTCCATCCATACATGTGTTGCAAAGTTATGGTGCCTAAATTCCATCCTTATCCGCTGACTAAGCATGTTAGAATGTGTGGTTGTGAATTAAACAGCTGTTTATACATCGAATCTGGTCCCGAAAGTGCAAAACCGATATTTCTGTATGTTTTCTGTCCAGAATAGGCAGTCGTGTAGCGCTACTGCCAAGGCATTAGGCAGTCGCGCTACGCTAGCACCCTGCTGTTTTTCAGAAATCTTTCAAAAGTGGCAGGAATGGTCCCTGCACGTGTTTAAGGCCTTTTTCGATGCGTTTGAACCCCGTTAACCTCATTTCAAGGCTCTAAAATGAAGTTAAAGTATAGGGAACTCAAAACATGCTCAAAAATATGCCGGATGTTGGTTCGTTTGGTCGTACGAACGCGATGTTCGCTTAATTACGACGGAATGCGCACAAGCGCGAAAAACGATCCAAATGACGTGACGAATGGATTTTTCTTATGGCGAACACTAAAATAAAATATTTTAGTGCTTACATAAATTTTTGGATGTCCGGATGTATTCAGAACGTAAGTTATGCGCGAAAATGCAAACTTGTGCACTTTTTGACACTTTTAGTCCCTGAATGACCCAAAAGTTTATTTTAGCACACCGAACCCCTCAAAGCCTATTTCTAAGCTATGTAAAGGATATTTATGGTATGTTTAACTTATGGTCATGTTCCGGAAGGTCTGTTACAGTTCAAATTGGCATACTTTCGCAGTTTGTCAAATTTAGTCCCTGTAAGCGATTAAACTTTGATTTCACCACACCAAACCTTCCAAAACTTATATCTAAGTTATGTAAAGGTTATTTAAGGTATGTTAAGCCTATTTCACTATTCCGGAGTGTTTGTTGCATTAAACTGGTTATATTTACGCATCAGTGCGCGTATAACCTTCCAGAAAGCGATTTAGAGCTTGAAATCGAATAAGAGTTGATATGTGCAAAAGATACACATATTTATACAAGTCCAAAGTATGAAATACAATATTTCATTGGTTAGGCATTTTTTTTTTGATGGTTGAAATGACACAGGTGTTACATAAACCAAATGGCATGACCGTAAATTCATAATGTCCATACCTTGTTCTAAAAGCAGTTTTAGGAATATCCTCTTCCTGTACCTTTAATTGATGATATCCTGACCTTAAATCGATTTTAGAGAAAAATCGAGCTCCTTGTAGCTGATCAAACAAATCATCGATTCTCGGTAATGGGTATCGATTCTTAATTGTGACTTTGTTTAATTCACGGTAATCAATGCACATACGCATTGATCCGTCCTTCTTTTTAACAAACAGTATCGGCGCTCCCCATGGCGACGAACTTGGATGTATAAATCCTTTCTCCAATAATTCATCTAATTTTTTCTTCAATTCTTGCATTTCAGCGGGTGCCAAACGGTAAGGTGCTTTGGCAATTGGTGAGGTTCCTGGTAGGAAATGAATTCTGAATTCAACTTCTCTATCCGGAGGTTGCCATGGCAATTCTTCTGGAAAGACATCTAAAAACTGAGATACTACTGGAATATCTTTTAGTTCTTTTCCTTTAGGGTTAGTGATTATGGAAATCAAATACACTATAGAACCTTTTCTTATACAACTTGCAGTTTTCATCACAGAGATGAATTTTGTGGATCTAAAGGGCTTATCTCCTTTAATTGTGATCGTTTTACCATTTTGTGAATTTACTCGAATTAACTTTTGATCACATAAAATACTAGCTTTATTGGCTATCAACCAATCCATTCCTAAAACAACATCAAATCCTACCAAATTCATGGGATAAAGATTTGCAATAAATTTCTGATTTGAAATTTCTATACTTGCTCCCTGCAAGATTTCAGAAATTCTAACAGTTTCTCCATTGGCTGTCTCTACTAAGCATTCATGTGGTAGTTTAGTTAATGATTGATTTAGTAATTTGCAAAACGATGTATTAATAAAACTTTGGTTTGCACCAGAGTCAAATAATACTATAGCAAAGACATCATTAACTAAAAACGTACCAGCTATGACCTCTGGGATCATCTTGGCTTCTTCTGCAGTTAGCACAAATGCTCTAGCATTTTTAGTATTCTTGTTGTCTGCAACTGGGACTAATTTTGGACAATTTAGCTTGATATGACCTTGTTCTCCACAATTGTAACATACCCGGCTGTTGGCTTTCTTCCTGCAATTTTCTTCCTTGTGTCCTGATATTTTGCAAAAGTTACAGTATATGGAACATCTTCCTGAATGCTTTCTTTTGCAATACCTACAATAAGGTGCAGAGCTAGAACCTATATTTCTCCCACGGTTAGAATTTCCAAAACGAAATTCTTGAGTCAACTTCTGGGTTAGGCTCCTTCTTTGATCCTCTTCTCGGGTACGGACTAATTCATCTGTCAAGGTATTGGCTAGTTCTACAGCTTCTTCTATGGTTTGAGGTCTAGCTGCCTTGACTACGTGTCTTATCTCTCCAATTAATCCCCAAATGTAACGAGAGATTAACACTGGTTCTGGTGAAGCAAGAGTTGGCACTATTCTAGCATATTCGAAGAATAACTTAGTGTATCCCTTACTATCCACACCAGTCATCCTAAGGTTTAGGAATTTGTTTGCTATCTGTTCTTTTTCATTGGGTGGGCAGAATTTCCTTTCTACCTTGTCCTTAAACTCTTCCCATTCCATATTATAGGTTCTATCACTTCCTTTTGTTTGGAGAATAGTGTTCCACCATTCTAGTGCTGCATTCTTAAACAGATTAGAAGCAAACAGTATTTTATCTTCTTCAGCACACTTGCTTATCCTTAAGACTGCCTCAGTCTTCTCTATCCAGCGTAAGGTTGCAATAGCCCCTTCATTGCCCGAGAATTCCATTGGTTTACAAGACCAGAATTATTTATAAGAACAACCATAAGACATGGTTCTTCTTCTTTTGGGAATGGGCATTTGAAGTACAGGTCCATTGTTCACGCTATTTTCTGGTTCACTTGGTCGCTTACTGCTATGCTTACTTTTATTATCAGCATCTTTAACAGTTTGAAGAATAAATGGCATTGCATCTATAATTCCTTGTGCTACAATGTGTTGGATAGCACTATTATCCATCTGGTTTCCATTGTTGTTATTCAGATTCTCATTATCATTCTGAATATTATCATTCTGGATTTCTGGGTTATTATCCCTATTTACTTGATTTCCTTGGTCGGCCATCTGAATTTTAAACATTTACCCCATATTAATATCACAATTAATATCTAATATAGTTAATCACATGACACACAATCTAGCCAAAAACGTAGATCATTGCTACTTACTCTTTTCATATACTTATGCGTCTATTACACACTAGTACAAAAATAAAGATTACAATACCAACAGAAATAAAATAGTAATATGCATCCGTACACACATATTTTATTTTATTTTATTACTACCATCTCCTCCATTCTCACATTCATGGATATGGATTTATTCAAAAATCCATATTGCGCTCATCGTATTTCCATACGAGACGCTCTCCCACCTGACGCATTCTCTCACTGCTTTCTAAGATCTCCCCGAAAGTCCTAAGTTCTTGGACGTTTTCTGCACTCATTGGGGGTGCAGGTTCTCGGACTGGGTTTGGAATCTGGGGTACATGTTCCTGATATGGGGGTGTATGTGCCTGAAATTGGTAAGGATCCTCTAATATTTCCCTAATATAATCATCTTGGTAATAGGGATCTAAAGGGTCCATACCTGGGTAAGCTTCTATGTTCTGTATGGGTGGATAATCCTGGATAGGGTAACGTTGCACAAAATCCCTATTGTTGTCCCACCAGGGGTCGTAATTCGGGTCTAGAGGGTTTGGTGCAGGCACTCTAGGGATTTCTTCTGGATTAAAATTGTACATCTCTTCTTGGTTTTCCTGATTTTCTATATCCATGGGTTGTTCTGGGTTTTGTGGTTGTGGGGCTACTAGTTGTTCCAGACTTGGGTCAGCAGCAGTCGTGGCTAAGATATGGAAATTAGCTAGGCTCCTATTAAGTATCTCTTGCATATGGGCATCTGTCTCTCGCTTAATAGCTGCTAAAGCCCTTTGCTGTTGCAATTTTCGCATTCTCTTTCTACGAGCAAAAGCTTCTTTACTAAACCATCCTCGTTTCTTATTAGTAAATGGCTCTCCAGATTTAGCTCTAAAAGCAAATATTCCATCCTCCTGATCAGCAGTATACCCTGTGATGATGTACCTTCACTCCTAGGGGAATCAGATAACAGACGGTTCAGATCTGAGGGTCCTTGATCACTCATACTGAAAACTAACAAATAGTCAAATAACACATAATTACAGTTATGCACTTATTTCCTTATTTTATTTCCTAACACAAAATTTAAAATTTAAGTGTCAGCAGAACACTTCTTTGGCTCAGACCAGTGGCTAGGCTCTGATACCACCTTCTGTCGCAATCCCCGATCCCTGATCCCCGGGAACGGGCGGATGCGAACTCAGAGTTTCGGTGGTATCAGGTTATTAAATCTCGCAGCGGAATTTTTCATCAGGACCGTAGTTAGGAAATGTTTATCAGAGTAAAACCACCTTCTTTTATATTAATAATAACATGGGAAAAATCCAAGTTTCTTATTACAATATATTTATAGGGACAAACCCTATTTTATTGAATTTAAAACATCGTATATTAGGTAACTTTTATAGCCACATTTTCCCAAGCCTTCAGTGCTCTCCAGCTGGCTTTTCACTAATTGGCTGTTCACATTGTGTTACCTGTAACGCGTTTTAAAAACATTTGTTAGTCGGAAATACTGGTGAGTGAATCCCAGTTTAATCAAGAACATTTTATCAATTAAGACAGTATTGAGAGCGATCACATTGTTTATTTCTACACAATTACTCATTCAGTATTTACCACTCGACCGGATCTATGGCTATGGTCAAATTAACCCTTGGCTAACTCGTCGTCCAATGGTAATGCACTGTCATTCAGACTTACTACTACTCGTAGTAAATTTTATATACAAACCCCCATAATACCGGCAGTAATTGAAGAACTACAAAGACTCAATCACCGCTTAATCACATTGTAAAATAATTAAGGTTTTGTAAAACATTCCAAAAACATTAACAAAAAGAGGATAAACTCACATTGCTGTCTTAGGCTTTTCGTAAGGGTTTCCTGGATATAATCTATAATTTATACAAATGTACATTGGTTAGTATCATAACCCTTTGAAATTATTAATGATACCCTCCCCGAGACGGCATTCCAACAACTACGTCGGGCAGAACCACGACAGTTGTTACGGAACCCTAAATCAATCGGGCAGCGTAACTATTACGAAACTGGGGTTATAATACTTACAACGGAGCAGAACCTCGCTAATTAGGGGGTATAATACTCAAATATTAGGCTTAATACTTCAGAATTCGAGATTGAGATTGAAATGTGAGCGACGGAAATTGTAATCTGATGCTATCTATTTATAGTTGTGAAATCTGACTTTCAGGCGGCCCGCGTAAGGTAAGGCTAAGCCTTACGCGGCCCGCGTCAACACCAGTCAACATAATAGCTTAGCTGGGTCAGCTAGTAGGTCCGCCACGATATCGACACGTGTCGGCCTCTGGTGTATCCGCGTTTCATGAGTCCGCGCGGCCCGTGTAAGATTGAGGTGAGGTCTTTCGCGCCCGCCTCAACTTACATTTTCAGATTTTTAATTTCTTTTATATGTTATAATCTATTTTGGGCTCGATTTCCACATACGGGGTGTAATATAAGACATATTGGGACAATTTAAGAGATAATAAAGTGTCAGAAATATTATGAGGGTATTGGTTTTACCGAGGGTTGTTACACATTGATTGTTAAACGTACAACACTTGTGTGATAACGACTTGTGGAGTGCAAACGTTCTAGTAAGTTTTTATTATAACTTACGACTCACCTATGCAAATTTTATTAAATTATTTTTACTTTTAGGAGTCTTCAAATACGTGTACGATAACTGGCTAAAATACTATAAGAAGATGTTCGTCTTTGCGTGGAATGATAAGAGGCGCAACTTTGGTAATCGTACCACAAACAGAGTTGAGAGCCAACACGCCAACTTAAAGAGATACGTCCTAGATAGGAGCTCGCTGGACCGTGTAGTTGGTTGTGTCCAGGATATAGTTGAGACACAGTTCAGTGAAATAAGGAAGGCTTTTCGAGATAGCATCGAAAAAAGAATAACCCACCACAAACACCCATTGTTTCAACACCTACTTGGAAAAGTATCCCATACAGCCCTTGACTTGTTGAGTGGCGAGGCAATTAGGAAGCTAGATTTCTTGGAGCGCTTTCATTCATCATGTGGTTGCCAAATGTGGCACAGCTGTGGGTTGCCATGTGCTTGTAGGATAGAAAAGTACATGCTTGAAGGTAATAATTGTTAAACGTACAACACTTGTGTGATATATTTCCGTTAATCATGTGACTTAAACAATGTTGTTTTTAACCGTGCAGAGCATCCGATTCAACTCGAAGACATAGACGTCTTATGGCGGAAACTTAACTTCCAAAGTTGTAAATTGATAGACGATGACGTGGACGTGGTCGAAGAGCTAAATATTGTTAGACAACAATTAGAGTCGCACCCCCCAGCTCAGCAAAAAAGCCTGATGTCAAAGATTAAAGCTATGTTGACTCCAAAGAAATCTACCAAGAAATCACCGGTTGTCCAACAAAATACTCGTGGCCTACCAACAACAAAGCAGGTACAACAACGGTTGGACGAGGCCTCTCGTATAGATGAAGAATTGAGGAGAAGCTCATTCGGTGATGCAAACACGTGCTTTAAAGGTTCCCGACAAAGTAAGTACGATAAACCTCGCCACAGCTCGTACGTTCCGTCACAGGCCTCTCAACAGTTGGTTATAAGGTCCCAAAAACCCAAAGCGAGCCTAAGCCGTTCAAAGAGTTCTAAGAAGAAAGAGATACGAGATGCTCACGGTTTTCCGTTAATCGTTGGGGACGAGTACGTGGGAAACATCGAACAGTTTAAGTATGACATTCCGCTAGTGTTCCATCCGTACGTCTCGTGCATACGAGATGTGATGCCGGACGGTCATTGTGGGTTTCGGTCTATGGCTGTGGGCTTAGGTATGGATCAGAGTTCATGGGGGCTCATTCGAAGGGACCTTGTCCAAGAAATGGATCAGAACAAATCGATCTGGTTCCCAATATTTGAAGCATGGGGTAAAGGTTATTTTTACACACATCGTCAGGGCCTATTTTGGGATTCAGTGTCCGGTTGTGGGGGGGATCACTGGATGGACTTCCCCTTTGCAGGACTTCTTATTGCACAAACGTACGGTATCGGGGTGCACCTGTTAATGACAACCATGGGTGCGAGTTCCACTTTCTTCCCGATACTAAGTCCTCCGGCTAATCAGCAACCATTGTTCAAAACGCTTACACATGTAAACGAGAACCGCTTCATACATGTTAAGTTGGAAGGGGATTATCCAATGCCACCAGCACACGGGCTATGGTTAACCCACCTAACACCCCATACGGAACAATGGGAAGATATGTACTTGCCACGTCTAGAATGGTATACATCGATACTGAATCCTCCGACAAGATCAAACCCCAGTCTTAATTACATCGACAGTGATACGGAAGAATGATTTTTGTAATTAATAGTATTTTTTTATTAATTCCTATAATTTTCTACAATTTCTATAAATTTTTTTATAATTTGTATCATTTTTCTATAATTAGAATTGATTAAAACAGGTTAATAACATTATAATAAAAAAATACAAATATACGACTCGTATAGAGCTAGACGTGTCGTATAGGGTTGAACAAAAAACCAATTAGCCCCTGGTATGCCCCCAATCTAGGCTTATTTCAGGGACTAAAAGGTCATTCTACAATTCCCAGACGCCTCGTATAGATCTATACGGGCGTCTATTTGAGCGGGTTTTTGAAAATTTGAATTTTTTGAATAAGGACGATTCGTATAGATCTATACGCGGCGTCAATAGTGTCGGCAACAATTCTTTTTTTTTTAAATCTGAATTTTGAAAATATTTTATGTTAATTACTAATATACCCCTGAAAATCCCCAGTATAGGCCTTTAACAGGGGCATAAAGGTAATTTAAAAACCCAGACGCCGCATATACGTCTCGTCTATTAAGGCGGCAACTTTTAAAGTTTTTGTTTTTTAATTATTAAAAAAAGGTTTATTAAATGACCATTTTGCCCCTGTAAAGCCCCCAGTATAGGCTTTAGTCAGGGGCAAAATGGTAATTAACCATTCCAGAAATTTCTTTTTGGATTGGTTAATTACCATTTTGCCCCTGAATAATGCCTATACTGGGGGCTTAACAGGGGCAAAATGGTCATTTAATAAAAAGGGGGGATGACACGTATAGATCTATACGAGGCGTCTAAGCCTCGTATAAGGCTGAGGGGGCCTAGACGAAATTTTATTTGAAGCATCACTGGTACGTATTTCATCCCGTAGTTTAGTATTTTTGCCTCGTTTTTGCCTTTAGACCGTAGGTTTGCCCTGAAATTTGGTTTTTGTTGGGTTTGGGGTTTGAACATGAGGTTGAAGATGAATCAGGTAGAACAGGACGCCGAGTATAGCCCTATACGAGGGCTATACGAGGCTCTGCAATTTTTTTTTGTTATTATTATTGTTGTTGTTATTATTATTATTATTGTTAATATTATTATTATTATTATTATTATTATTATTGTTATTATTATTTATTTATTAGTATTATTATTATTATTATTATTATTTATTAATTATTATTATTAGTAGTATTATTATTGTTAATATTATTATTATTATTATTATTTATTAATTATTATTATTATTAGTATTATTACTGTTATTATTATTATTATTATTATTTATTATTATTATTGTTAATATTATTATTATTATTGTTATTGTTATTATTATTTATTTATTAGTATTTATTATTGTTTTTATACGTATACGTTATTTTCCTGCAGATTGATTATGGAGGGCGATGACATTTAGATAGAGCTTGATGGGGCACCGCCGGGGGGTCAGTCGGCTCAGCAGGTTCAGCCGGTTCAGCAGGGTCAGCCGGTTCAGGAGGGTTCACGACGGAGACGGCGGCCGGCTCTGGATACGCTACAGGGTTGTCCGTATCTAGAGTTTCCCGACGGCACCGATGCCGCCCACCATTGCCAGAAGCTTAGGAGGATGCACATTGGATCGCATGCATCGATCGACTGGGATGCGATGGACCAGCTTGCTGAGACGGCTAGAGTGCGTTGGTTTATACCTCTCGATTCGCCGTGGCATCGTCTTTTTGATTTGGCGCACACGCCGACCTACAGGGAGCTGCTGGTCGAGTTCCTTTCGTCATTCACATTTCACCCTCCTGGGGTCCCAGTGCCGCTTCCGTACCCAGATGCTCCCCCTCCGCCTGAGATTTCTTTCAGGCTCGCTGGCGTTTTGCGTACGGTGACGCTAGCAGACTTTGCAGTACGTTCTGGTTTATATATGCATGGGGAGATCGAGACTGAGGTTTACACAGCGGGGCTAGTGGTGGTTGACAAACCCACTCTTGTAGGGTTTTGGCAGGTGATTGCGGGGGCAAATCATTGGGAGCACGATAAGTCGAAGGGGAGGGTGTCGTTTGTTATGGACCCACTGTACAGGTACGTACGTTTATTACGGCAATTATTGTGATTATGTGCATTGTTTATTAATCTCTGTTTCTGTATTTCGCTAACACTATCTGCAGGTATCTGCACCATTTGCTCGCTACTTCTATTTCAGCGCGCGGCTACAGCCGTGAGTGGTGTACGACCACAGATCTTTTTTTCCTTTATTGTTTATTGTATAGGAGGCCGTGCGCGCTAGCACACGGTCTAGCCCAGTACTACGCCTCCGCCCATCACCGGCAGGAGCGCGGATTTTTGTATGGCGGGGCGTACGTGACCATCATTGCCCGTTCATTTGGCCTCGTACTGCACCAGGACCTACATCTACGGACGCCGCCAGTCATGCCGACGCGGATGGGCATGCAGTCGCTGTGGGGGATGAGGGTAATCAAGAGGTTCCCCGTTGGCCCGCGGTTTAAAAACCGCGACGGGGGCATATGGACAGAGGAGCCCCTACTAGAGCATTTCGAGCCCGTTTATCCTCCTGCAGATCCTGCTGATGTAGTGCCCGTGGAGGAGCCTCCGGAGGATGTAGACGGTGCAGCGGTGCCACAGCCACCGCCACCTACCGGGGCGCCTCAGTTTCCACGTCACGCTATTCCAGGTCATGCCCTAGGAGCTGCGCTACATCCGGATGTACGAGCCGAGCTTGACAGGCTCAACGATTTGGTAGGTTGGCTGGTACGGGCCGAGAAGGATAGACGAGAGAGAGAGGGATGGCCCCCGATACCGCTTCCACCGGCTCGAGCACCACATCAGCAGCAGCAGCAGCCGCAACAGCCACATCCAGATTCGGATTTGGATGCATAGACCTGTTGTTGTTTTTATTTTTATTATGGATGTACAAACTTATCTTATATATTTTTGTTATGGATGTACAAAGTTATCTTATATATGTCATATTTATGTTTGTTTTCAGTTATCCGGTTACCTAATGATTGTTGTCTTAAATTGAGATAATACGGAAACAAAATATGTTTTGAATATAATACGGAAACAATATATCCCCTGAATATAATACGGAAACAATATTTGAACGAGATAAAATTTTAATCGGAAGAATAAAAAAGAAATGTTAAAAACATTAAAGATCCGATTTAATCGGAAACAATATTTAATCGATATAATATATTTAAAGAGCCGATTTTTAAAATAGTTGATTTTTAAAAAACAAAAACTTTTTTATAGTGTAAAAAACAAAAAAAAAACAAAACTTTTTATAAAAACAAAAAAAAATTCAACCAAAAAACACATCTTCAAAAACTATCCAAAAAACCATACCAAAACCCACCAAAACACCCCTCATTTCAGCCAAAAAAAAAACCCAACGGTAGACGCCTCGTATAGGTCTGTACCCTTCGTATAGGGTTCCTTAAACTTTGTGCCTGACACCCTCTGAGACCCCCTTGAATTCAGTGCTTAGACGCCTCGTATAGCCCTATACGAGGCGTCTAGGGCACAAAAGTGTCCAAACAGGCGCAGAGGGTGTCCAAATATCTCCACCCTTCTGAAATTTGCCGATAATAATCTCAAGTCAGTTATTAGCCAATAATAATCCGACCTCATCCATTTTTTTTGTAAAATAGTCCGCAGTTAAAATAGCTTAACGGAGTTAAGTTTTTTTCCGAATTACAAACCGATGTTTTAGGGCTTTTGATCAGAATGAGGATACGAGTCGATTGATGTAAAACTTACCTCGAAATTGTGTTCGAAATGGCTTGAATTTTGTTAATTGGTAGGTATTTAATTTATTTACACAACTAGTCCCTGAAAAGTGAAATGACAATAATACCCTCATGTGCAAGTCACATGACCAGATTTAATAGAAAAATCTAACTGGGTTAGGGCTAAAGGACATAACGTGCAAGATTTTAAAACATTAAGTACAAGACTCCTCAATTTGACTTATAACTATTTTTAAAAGTGTTTAGATTAGTTTTTGTGATGAGAAAAGTAAAATGAACATAAAGGATGAAGTAAGTTTAGCATTAGATTTGTTGACTATTTTTAATTCTATGATCATTTTTTTGAAATTTTAACTTAACTAGATGTAAGACCCCGTCGCGTTGCGGCCGGGGCTTACAAATTCAGCCGGCATGGGCTAGTTATTTATTAAGGGGTTGTTTGTTTACCTCTTAATAAGGGTCTGAATGGTTCAGACCTCTTACTAGTTCAACACTTAATGATTCATACTGTTTGTTTCGTGAGTAAATGTCTCAATGTTTCAGACATTTGCATCTGAATGGTTCAGACATTTGCATCTGAATGGTTCCGACATTTGCATCTGAATGATTAATTATTTTACCGAGTCTCAATGGTTAAGATCTTTAATCTGAATTGTTCAGACATTTGTCTCTGAACGGTTAAGCATTATACTGTCTCTTAATAGTTCAGACCTCATACTGCTTAATTGTTGCCATAAAAAGTTTACATCGAAACGTAGAGCAAATCGAATTTATATCGACACGCACATAAAAATATGCACATAAAAATTAGTTTTTCTTAAGTAAAAGAGATATAGTTGTAAACTCGAAACAAGTTATTAGTAAAAAACTTCATAGGTTAAATATGTTCATAAAATCGTGCCATGTAGCACTATTGCCACAGCACTGCCAACAACCACCAACATCAGGGGAGCTTGTAAAAATAAAATAAATAAAAAAGTAAAAAATAATACCGAACAAAAAACAGCCGTAAAATCGTTGAATCGCGTACGCCCGTTGCAGCGTGTTAATTCAAAAAAAAAATAGACATGAATGTAAAACGTAGAAAAAAATAACTATGTCGATCCTAGACATGCGTGTTGCGACGAACTTGTCAAATGAAGAAAAATAGACGTGTTGCGACTGCCTGTCAAATGGGAAAAAACAGACAAAAAGGCGTTGAATCCTAGACATATGTGGCGTGTTGACTCGAAAAATTTATAACGAAACTTAAACCGAAAAACTTATGAAAGATGAAAAGTATTGGGGACCAAAGTTGAAAACAAAAAAGTGTTGGGGTTGAATTGTAAAAGTTGAAAAGTTTTTTGGTAAAAGTAAAAAAAATCAAAGGGGTAAAATGCAAGAGATTAAAATCTTAGTGTTAAAAGTGAAAAAATACAAAAGTTTTTTGAAAAACTCCCAATACCTATATTACAACAACATATAGCACAACTTTGTTAGAAATTTATAGTTTGGAAATGTTTGTGTGTAAGACTATTTTCTGAATTTGTTTTATGTTGCTTTGAAACTTTCTTTTATTAATATACTAGATTTTTCCCGCCCGCGTTGCGGGGCATTAAGCCGAATATTTCTCTCCCATAACATGTCCGTCTGTGTTTCGATTACTTGTACATACTACTCATAACACGATCTCAGAAAAAAAATTACATTGAGTCAACCAATTAAATTAAAACACTATCATACTTTTGCTTAAGAAAAACAAAAACGATAGAAAGATAATAATTTTAAACTGGGGAAAAATAAAAATTACACCGAGTCAAACAATTAAAACAAAGCGCTACTATAGTTTTGTGAAAAAAAAAACTAAAACGATGACATGAATGTAATTTTACACTGGGGTCAAAATCGTAATTTGACTGAGAAAGCAAAGGAAAACGATGGCAAAAATGTAAATTTAGATTGAGGGCAAAATTGTAATTTGGCTGGGTCGGGAAAAAAACAAAACTAATGGCAAAACTGTAAATCTAAATGGGTCAAAATCGTAATTTTGAATCGAGGGCAAAATAGTAATTTTTTGTTGGGGGCGAAAGCATAATTTTATTTTGAACGGGGGTAAAAGCGTAATTTTGAACTATGCCAAAATCGTAATTTTAAAGCGGGGATAAAATCTTAAATTGGTTGGGCCAACGGGTGAGTGCCAGACAGCTTCCTAAGACTATTCCCCCATCTTGTGTCTGTAGTTATACACTGGGGGCAAAATCATAATTTTACTGGGAAAGCAAACAAAAACGATAAGAAAAATGTAAATTTAAATTGAGGGCAAAATTGTAATTTAGCTGGGAGGAACAAAACAAAACTAATGGCAAAACTGTAAATTTAAACGGGCAAAATCGTAATTTTGAACCGAGGGCAAAATTGTAATTTTGAAGTGAGGCAAAAGCATAATTTTATTTTGAACTGAAGGTAAAATCGTAATTTTAAACTAATGGCAAAATCGTAATTTTAAAGCGGGGAGAAAATCGTAATTTGATTTGGCCTAAAGCAGGTGAACTACTATTTACTAAATTCATAAATGTTATAGAATTAATTAATAATGAAATCAATTAAGTAATAAAATAATTAAATAATTAAAAATCAATTAAGTAATAAAATAATGAAATAATAAAAATATAAATCATATTAACAAAATATTTGTTTACTGTTCATGGAAACTTTACTTTAATAAGTATAATATAATAATAATAATTAGTGTTCATGCAAAGTTTACTTTAACATGTATAATTGTGTATGGTTTGATTATTCGGTTTAAATTAGTTGCTGTCTTGTTGTTCAGAATACAAACAGGACTATATATTAGGAAAAAAAGTACTTAGGCTCAATTCGGTTGAAATTGGTTTGTTTGGTTTAGTTGAAACCTAACTGAATTGTATTTGGTTCGGTGTGCATATTCGTAATTCGGTTTGGCTTGGTTTTTGGTTTGGGGTACAAATTTTGAAAACCGAACACATACCCAAAATATGAGATTTTATGTGGGATTCTTTTAATTTATAGCTATGTCTATGCCTTTTAGTAAGTTAAGGTTAATAAGTTATAGTATAACTCTTTATTCTAAGAAATTGATTTAATATGAACAAAAAGTAAAGGTAGAATAAAATGCTTAACATGATACCCGGTTAATATATATCAGAATCGTGACGTTGGATTCTCATATAGTGTTTCACACTTTACACACTATAAATAACACATCACATATCATTGTCCAAAACAACCTCAAAACAAATATAGATTCCTAGTGTTACTTAACCGTCTCCAAACTTCTTGGAGATTTCAACATTCCCGGAAAAATGAAAATGAACATATGTACTAGATTTTGGAACAAAGAGAATGCCGATTGTTCTAAAGAACAAACGCTAACCGAGTCAACTCATGAAGAAAACTTGACGGTGAAATGGGTCGATTGTTGTGGAACTTGTCTAGAGGGTGGTAAGGAGTCGTGCAAGTGTGGTAATAAAAACCCTGGTAAAGATGAGTTGCACTTTGAGGTGAAGAACGAGTCAAATGATGAGCAAGCTTGTCCACATGAAGCTAACAGTTCTTTCCTTCATTCGGTAGTTAATATGATTGGAATGCTCATAGGTACCTCTTTATTTTCCTATATTACCTTTGTAATGTGTAGTCCAGAGCAGTGGCGGATCTAGAAAATCCGCCAAGCCGTAACGTTTTACAAAAAAAACCGTAACGAAATCGTAAAAACGTCAAATTTTTCCAAAATTTACACTAATTTTACACTACCGCCGGAACGCCAAGCCGTAGCGGAGGTTGCCCCTTCTTATATGCTAGGTCTGCCCCTGGTCCAGAGGGTCCATCAACCTATTTTTCTTCGTAAAAATCGGTTAGCGAAAAAATAACAATACACAATGATACAATCATATTTTCTTCAACACCATAAGAAATGTTTCAAATTTTTGTTCATATCTAGATATATTAAGATTCTATTTTACCTTTGTAGTATTTGATCAAGAGTGTCCATTTATTTCATCTATGATCTACCAAATCAAAAGAAAACATGAGTTCAACTTCTTGTTAGTGAAAAATAATAATACATGAAAATCTTACTTTCTTCTACCTTAAAAGGTTTTACAAATATGTACCGAGCTCATCCCTATTCTGATCCTTTGATTCGCGGACTCCTAGAACCTAAAACATGTTAAAAACCTTCTAATAAATACCACTTAATACGCTCGCTTGCAGTGTGCACATATAATGTATATATGTGTGGGCGCTTAGAGGGCAAAAGTGAAATTGCACTAATTTTAACGTTATTTTACTAATCTCGTAAAAATAACGTTAAAAGCGGCAGATGGTTAATCATGCATCATGTAGTGGCGTTAATAGCCGAAAGACATGGGGGTACATGCACCAATCGGTCTTTGTCCCGATTGCTAAGTGTTATATGTCTGATGTCCAAGGCTTGATGCAAAACTACTACCGAGCCGGGGTTCTCACTGTAAGCAGCATCTCTATTCCTATAGGGTAGAGGTAAGGTTGTCTACATTTTACCCTTCTCAGACTCTACCTTAGCTTTGCTATTGGTGAGATGTACTTAAGGGCTGTTTGGCAACATCTGAATGGTTACGTGCTGAACCAGTAAGAGGTCTGACCCATTAAGTGCTGAACCAATAAGTGGTCTGAACCATTAAGAGCCTGTATAATGTTTAACCATTTAGAGGCAAATGTCTGACCAATTCAAATTAGAGGTCTTAATCATTCAGGCTCTGTATAAATCTTAACCATTCAGAGGCAAATGTCTGAACCATTCAGACATCTGCTTGTGAAACAAACAGTCTGAACCATTAAGCACTGAATCAGTAAGAGGTTTGAACCATTAAGAGGTAAACAAACAGCCTCTCACTGAGTATGATGATGAGTAAGATGATGATGATAATAAATACACTTATAATTTTTGCAAACCACCTGGTTATATAAAAGAAGTTACTAATGATGCTTAACAGGTCTTGGACAACTCTCAACACCATACGCACTAGAAAACGGAGGGTGGATCTCTTCATTCCTGCTTATAGCCCTCGGAGTCGCAACCGCATACACATCCCACATCCTCGGAAAATGCCTAGAAAGCAACCGAAAAACAAGAAACTACACTGATATCGGCTACCACGCCTTCGGCACCCATGGTCGAGCCATCACAGCGGCATTCATCTACTTAGAGATCTTCATGTCTCTTGTTTCCTACACCATATCATTACACGACAACTTGAACATGGTCTTCCTTGGAACCCGTGTTCGGTTCTCGTGGGTGCGTCATTTGTCAACCTCTCAAGTCCTAACTGTGTTGGCGGTGCTGGTGGCGCTGCCTAGCCTTTGGCTAAGAGATTTGTCGTCCATTTCGTTCCTCTCTACTGGCGGCATCATCATGTCGATGTTGATTTTTGTGACTGTGGTGTGCACGGCTGTGTTTGGTGGCGTATCGGCTAATCATGCTATCCCGGCTCTACGGCTACGGAACATACCTCATATATCCGGGTTGTATATATTTGGATACGGTGGTCATATTGTTTTTCCTGATATACATAGGGCGATGAAGGACCCGTCAAAGTTTACAAAGGTTGGTAACTTGGTATATTTTTTCGTAAGGGAAAATTACTCTTTTCACACGTTTAAGTGGAGTGTTTCATTTCAATTTTTTTTCCTTGAAAACTATAAAAATGGAAAACCAAGCCCGCACTAAACAAACACCACTGACATGTTATATAACTCGTGTGAAAGGGAATTAACTACCATACGGGTCATATGAAAACCATGTATGATGTAGCTGGCCAGTAGAACATGAGCGTTGTGACCACTGGCAAGTCATACGGTCCGTTTGACCATTTTTTATAATATCATACGGACCATATGATATAACAAACTCTGAAATTCATACTAGATTTGATATCATATAGTCCGTGTGACAGGGTGGTATCTTGAGAAAAACACACATAATTTATTTTAGTTTAAAAATACGTAACACATCATAAATAATTTAAATATATATAAACAACTAGTTTGAAATAAAAATAAAAGTGTTTTATCTTTTATGTAAATATGATATTAACAAAATACGAGTCTGTCAAAAATAAAATATGAAGTTTGACGTAAAAATAAATATTAATTAGGTCAATCACATATTGGTATGCACAAATGAACATGGTTAATATAATTGTTATTATTTAAATACTCTACATTTGAATTTTTATTTCCACTTTTGCCCTTTTCACAAATGAAGTTTAGAATTAGTTCTCTTTGGATGTCGTCAGTTTGAAACCGAGCCAAACAGGGTTTTACCGTAGTGCGCCTTCGGGCGGGCGGGTTTTCCCCGGAACTTGCGGCTTGGTGGCTCGGATATGCATCCAACTCTTGGAGGAGGGGATGCATTTGCTCGATTAAGGGCATTTCAGGATTCTTATCCGATGATTCAGTTGACCGTTAAAAAAACACGGTTAAAGAGTAACAAATCAAATAATTGTTAATGTTTAAATACAATATATTTGAAATTTTATATCCACTTTTTCCCTTTTCAGGTATCAATAGTGAGCTTCACATTTGTGACCTTGCTCTATACATCCTTAGCATTCATGGGTGCCAAACTATTTGGTCCGGAAGTAAATTCCCAAATTACCCTTAGCATGCCTCGAGGCCTTGTGTTCACTAAAATTGCACTATGGGCTACAGTGTTGACACCAATGACCAAATACGCATTAGAATTTGCACCCTTTGCAATCCAACTCGAGCATCGGTTTCTTTATTCCATGAAGTCACAAACCAAGATGATCATACGAGGCACAATTGGCTCGGTTTTGTTGCTACTCATACTCGTTTTGGCCCTAACTGTCCCATACTTCCAATACGTGCTTGGCCTTACAGGCTCACTTGTAACCGGGGCAATTATACTTATTTTACCATCCGTTTTTTACATCAAGATCTTTTGGGAGAAGATATCAAGGCCCATTTTGGCTCTTAACGTGTTCCTCATCGCAATCGGCTTTCTTCTTGGGGTGTCGGGAACAATCTCATCTTTGAAGTTGCTTGTTGAAAGTTTTGAGAGGATCCACACGGCTTCATAAACATATATACTTATCGTATGTAATTTGTGATTCCTATCCGTCCATTAACCCGACCCGTTATTTAAAAAAATGAGTTGTAATGGGTTCTATCTATATTGCCAAATGAGTGATAAAATAAACGGTATAAAGAGTTAATAATCATTTGATCAAATGAGTTCAAATGTTACGTTTGCCATCATGTCATGTAAGTATATATAGTCCTTGCTGTTTTATTAACTTGTAGATTTCCTATTAACTTTAAGTGAAGTTTTAAAGAAACAATGAAACTTTTACTTGCTTGTTTTGGTATAAATGATTATTTTTCTATTTTAATTTACCTTAAAAGTGTTTTTGTATCAAATTACATGGTTACTTTTCTATTTAAACTTACCTTTTTGGTATAAATGATTATTTTTCTATTTTAATTTACCTTAAAAGTGTTTTCATATCAAATTAAATGGTTACTTTTCTATTTAAACTTACCTTAAAATAAAAGTTGACATTTGTAAGTCAAAAAATCGGATCTCGAACCTAAGGATTTCTTGTTTCGAATGGTGTAACAAGCGCGGAATCCAAGTTACGCTACAAACCGAGCAAGTTTGTATCAATAAACAAAGTAATTAACGATTAACGGTTGTGTATTGATTTCGATAGAATTTCGATACTATGAGTATACAATAAGCTATCCGAAACTCTCTCTCACACACACTCTCTCAGTGTGCTCATTCAAGCTTTTTTACAAGTGGCAATGAACATGATATATATACTAACATAATAACAAACCAAACGAAGGTCATGTATTCCAAACAATAGTATCACTATCGTTTGGACTTATCCTAAACAAAGGTCCATGTTGCTTCCAAACGAAGGTGTTGTTCACATAAATTCTCCAAGCAACAGTCCTTATGCCTTGTTCCAAACGATGGACATGTTGAGTGTGGGCCTTTACATAAGCACTAGCCCAAGACTTAACAATATGACACTAATGTTACATGGCCCATATCGATTTAGTCTATGCTTGGTTCTTGTCACTTGATTCTTGTTCTTCGAGTCAAACGATGGAGGACATCATTCGACATCGGTCACAACCAAACCGTCACTAGCGACAAACACAAAAATGCATCAACAAACTACCCTTTGGATGTTGCTCGTGATGCTTCATTTTTCACACTATCGAATCTTCATGAGTCGTCACTGTTTACAATCAAGAGGTGCATCAACAAACTCCCATTCGAAGTAGCTTGTGAATCTTCAATCTTCAAAGCTTCGATCCTCAAGATGTTGATGAGTGCTCAGCTACAAAATGATCCTTTTGATCTACTGATTGCATTGATGTTATGTCGTCTTTCCCATAGCTTAACTTCTCACATGTTCTCTTTGCCTTTAGCTTGCTTCGATGCCATATCTACACACAAAATAGAGGTAAACGTATAATGAGAACAAAAGCTTGGACATTAACCAATCTTAGAAAATTTCAACCAAAAACCTTACTAAGAATTGATTTCAAACAATATACACAAATGACACATGAGAGTAACTCTCATTCAACTACCAACATACAACACTTTTAAAGTTTAAAAAATGTATAGTTTTAGTCCCTTAACTTTTAAAAAACTTGTCAGCTTCGACCATTACGAAGATGCAAAAGTTAGAAAGATTGTTTTCTGGCTTTCAATCAGGTTTTAGATGGGATACATTCGAGTTCCAACATTGGACCATCAAAAAAATAAGATATAAACAAAATCTTTTTGGCTTTTATAAAGTTTATATTAAAACATACCAAAAATATTTTTGATATTTTTCATTTTCCAAATGTAAAGACGGAAAGCAATAAATAAATGTTTACAGACATTCTTTTTGCAAGTTTCTAGGGTAAAAGAATCATATTAGCATATTGTCATGCCAAAACACACTTGTTGTTCGATTAGTTAACATTTTTGATAAATATCCTATAATAAGTATCGGTATTCTCGTCCACTTGAACTCAATAATCAGATGTACTCATAGCTTAGGGATACGCTTAGAATATGATTTATACTTACCTGCCGGTGTTCATCCATTCACAACATATTCCCGTATCAAGGTATGCACGAGAGTTCATCTTATTGGTGAGTTTATTGTTTATCATCTGTTTTGATGTATAAAGTGTGATATACTCACTTATTTGGAGGTTGAAAACAAGCCATATGTGATAAAATCACTTATTAATGATGAACTTGGTTTTCGGATGCATGTAGGGCTCGAGAGCAAGTACGTGAGCAGGTTAGTACCATCATAGCGACAAAGAGACGAACTTGACTCTCGAAAGATAGATGTATGCAACATGATTAAAAAAATCACTTATTCATGAGATGGATATGAAAAGATTATCACTTATTGTTGTGTCACACCCCGACCCGCAACGGATATGGTACGAGGCATGATGATCACTCATGTCTAATTCTTGTTCAAATTGATATGTTTTGTAGTATGTGACGTATACTTGTTATTTAGGTTGAGTATAGTATAGAAATTTGTTTGATATTTACTTGGGTTGATGAATAGAAGTGATAAGTATAAAGAAAAGAATGAAATACTTGTACATTAGACTTAGAAAGTAGTACGCACATCAAGTGTTTGATTGAATGCCTAAATGGCAATGATATGTGAAATTGTATGCAAGTAATAGGTAATTTAATATATAATGTAATTATGATGTATTTGATAGTAAAATATCATGAGGAATATGTTATTGATGAATTCCATGTGAGAATGTAGTTAATGTGTGATTCAGTAGAAGTATGCTTTAGAAGTTTGCGCTAAATGCTTGAGTGATGTAATACACACCATGCGAATTATGATTAAGAAGTAAACATGAAGCATATGAGAATCTTAGAAAGGGATAAATTTGGAATGATGTCGGATTAGCTAAGCACAGGTTATGTGGACGGGATGGATCATGTATGTGTATGTGTATGTGTATGTGTATGTGTATGTAAATTGGTGATCATGTAGTTGTATATGTCATACAATATGAGTATAAAAATGCGTTGATGTCAATACCATGGTCTACCATATTAAGAGGAATTCATGTTCATAGGTTGAAAGTGCGTGTAAGTAAGACAGTTGACTTTCTGAAAATCAACAATCTATGAAAATCATGCATAGGCTTTCGGACATAATTGTAAGTATAGAAATCATGTGTTATGTACTAGATGATTTATGTGTTATACATGATGATAATTGAATTGTGTGGATTTGGAACAAGGTGACTATTCGTATATGACTTATGTATGCGGTAATTAACGAGTGAAAGTTAAGTAATGTATCAATGGAAAGAAATGAATATTTGTTTGTATGATCATATATACTAACCATGATATGAGTGTGATGACATGTAAGGACGGGAATCTTGTCAATTGACTCAAGCGCGGATGGCTAACGGGTCAAAAGGAGGCAAAGGAATAAGAATGAATTCCAACGCTTAAGGTAAGTGAATTCTGAAACTCACTTCTTAGTATATAAATGAAGTTTTTTTTTTGTGTGAACGTTGAGAGTCATGTAGGAAATAGTATGAAATGTAAGTAAATGGGTAAGAAATGTTGTAGTAGGTTGTTTATAGTTCAAATGTAATGGAAAATCCTTGGTGAGATTAAACGGGTCAAAACATAGAAAGTAACATGGCGAGATGTGGTAGTTGGTTTGATCTTGGGGTTAACTGTTAGAAGGATATGGGGGCTTGAATATTGTTATTTTATGTATTGAAACTCCTGGGATATGCGACTAGTGGGTAGAATTAACAAAAAACGAAATCAGCGTCTAAGCCGCAGAGGAGGCGACGACAATGCCCAGGTTAGGCGTCGGCGACGTTGTGACAACCCGAATTCCTGATGTTATTTATAGTTACATCACTTCCATCTATACTTCGTCATACGTTGTGACCTCGTGATTATTGTGTGAGTTTGAGATAGTCGGGTATGATTGAATGATATATGTTAGTGTAAGCTGAGTGCTAAGCTAGTTAGAATAGTCGCACACTTGGATCAAATCGCACACTCTCTCATTTGGGTGTTCACTAAGTCTCGGCCCACACTAAGCAGGCCCAGGTCGCTCTAAGCCCAACCCATCCTTTTTAAGCATACGGGTATGGAGATGTGTGCGCATACAATTCCTGTACCATCATTAGCAAACCCTAGATTCTCCCCACACTGGGTGACGACCCCAACCTTCTCTCTTGGTGTCAATGGCCGTGCTTGTCTCGAAGCTTTCTCTCTCGGCTCTAGACACCTCCACTCACATCATCTGAATCGGTAAGTTATTATCACAGTTTGATTCTTGATTCGCATGACTACGATTACTAGTGAGACATTATTTGAATTGCATGATAGATATCATTGGATTAGGGTTATGTGAACCTTGGGATGAATCGGCTAGGAAGATAGTGATTCTCATGAAACTGTGTATGATTGTGCTTGACTAAATAATATCGCAAGATGTGATCGGCTGATACATGGTAATTGCATGATAGAATTAGGGTTCTATGATCATGTGAATGGAGTTAAAACTTGTATGCTTGAGTAAATTGATTTAACTGAATATTGATTGTTATGGGCCATTTTTTGAGCGTATATTAGGGCTGGCAATTTTACACGAATACACGAATACACGACACGAACCTACACGAAGTTAACAGGTATCGTGTATGGCCTTAACAGATATCATGTACCAAACATGTAGACACGAGATTACCTGTTAATTTTCGTGTATAAACAGGTTAAATACCTGTTTACCTGTTAATACCCGTTAGTACACGATAAGAAATTAAATTAAGTATCAGCCATGTGCGTGTGGGTTCCTTAATTCCTTTCTAATTTCATTCGTCATTCAATTCAAAAAAATAAAACCCTAAACTCCCTCTGTAACTCTCAGATAACATGTCGTGTTCGTGTTTTTGTTCGTGTTAACAGGTATTAACAGGTAATTTTCATGTATAACAGTCGAACGGACGTGTTAACAGGTAATTTTCGTGTATATCGTGTCTTGTTCGTGTTCGTGTTTGGAAAAAAGGACACGATAAGTTATCGTGTCGTGTTCGTGTATGGGGTTTCGTGTATCGTGTCTTATCGTGTCGTGTCGTGTCGTGTCGTGTCTTATCGTGTACAGGTATACACGATATACCAGCCCTAGCATATATATCCTGACTAATATCCTGCTTTTGATTGTTTACTTGTGACCAGGATACCGGATCAGGATATTGGTAACATCCTGGTGCGATATCCTGGTATTAGCTGAATTAATCACGTGCAGGTTAGAAGCTGTGGGTCACTAACGGTCAGATGGACTTCTTCTCCTTAAGACTCGGGCAAATCTGTTATATGAGAGACGTTGAACCCGAAAGACCAGGTCTACAACGTTCGAATGGGGAATATCCGCCGGATCCCGGTTTATTAGGGTAGTTTGTTGCATTTCTTTTACTATAAATAGATGGGGGCGGATCAGATTAAGGCACGCAACTTTTACACACACTCTTTCGCACACTTTTGCTCTCTAGCTTCTAGCAAACACTATACACAAACACTTGTACTCGAATTACATTGTAACACCTAGTCGATCCGCCCCACATCCTGCATTGTATCCTGATATTTGAAGCAATAGAAGAACAAGGCAGCTGCGATTGTCAGCTCCCGAGGTTTTGTGCCGGCGATCTAGATTGATCAAGGGCTTTCCTCGTACATCACGTGTCAACCTTTACTTTTTTGCTCATTGTTTGATCATAGATACAGCTCTATATCCTGAGCCGTATCCTGAAACTGTTTTCTCAATTAACTTAATTAACATATTTTTGACACTCATTTCTAGCACACTACCTCACTTAACTAATTTGATCACTTAATTGCTTTGGTAATTTTTTACCAAAACAATTTGGCGCCCACCGTGGGGCAAGTGGTGCTATTTTTGCTAAAAACTTTAGTAAAATCATTACTCGGTTTTCTATTGTCAAAACTTTTTGCTACATTATTTTTAATGGCCTCGAGATCAAACATGAGCTCTTCCACCATGTCTGCTACAACCTCTGCAACAATTGGTTCGGTGCTTCCACCTCCTCCTCCACGAATGCAAACTTCTTCACACGGAACTGAAAGTCATGTGGCTCGGGATGTTATCCCCGCTCCCAGTACTCAGGGATCTGGTCCTGTTTTGGCTTCTAATGATGAAATTCTGAATTTGTTTGGTAGTGTACAGGAACAGATGAGGCAGCAGCAGGAAACTAATCGGATGCTGATGAGAGAGATACAACTCTTGAAATCCGGCCCAAGTAGACCTGCTGAAGAAACTGTCACTCCTTTGCAGCCTAGAGCTTTGAACTTCAGTTCTGCAGTTTACACTGAAGATAACCGGGGGAATATCATGCCAAGCCATTCTCAGAATCATACTCCTGAGATACCCTCCTCGGTCAGGATGTCAACTGTGAGGAGCTCAGGATATGCTTCAGGATATGGCCAGAATCCTCAGACCGGTAACGTGTCAAATAATAATATTCTTGCTACTAACAACAATGGGTCTTTGCAGGATGCAGGTATGACGTCAACATTTACTAGGGAGCTTCAGAAATTGAAGGACATGATATCTAGTGTACCTGGAGTGGTCCAGCCAATTCCGGAAGTATCCCAAGACAGCCACAGGATATCCCGCTTTGCATATCCTATCTGTGATGCAGAAATCCCAAAGAGATTTCAGACCCCCAACATGAAATTGTATGATGGGACTACGGATCCTGAAGAACATATTTCCCAGTATAGGGAAAGGATGGAGATTAACCCTATCCCCCCGGAGCTCAAGGAAGCATGCTTGTGCAAGGGTTTCGGATCTACCCTGACAGGATCAGCCTTAAAGTGGCTGTTAAATGTTCCTCCTCACTCAATTACTTCGTTTGCTCATTTGGTTAATTTATTTAAGAGTCAGTTTTCTTGCAGCCGAAGTTTTGAGAAACTAACCAGTGATCTTTACAGGATAACTCAAGGACCTCAGGAATCCTTGAGGGATTATGTGAACAAGATTAGTCGGGAATCCTTGGATATCCCACATCTTGATGTTGCAACAGCTGTGCAGGCTTTTAAGATGGGGTTACAAAAGGATTCTCAGTTTTATCAGGATCTTGTAATGAATCCCTGTAGGAATCTTGACGAAGCTCGTAACAGGGCCTTGAGATATATTCGCTTGGAAGATGACAAAAAGATGCAAGAGAGAATGAATTCCACCTCAACCTATGAATCAACCAACAGGAAATCAGAATCCTCGTATAAACCATATCGCTCTAAGCCATATGGCAGAAATGACAACAAGAAAGTGAACGTTGTTGAAGAGGATCCTGAAGAATATCCTGAATTATATGAATACTGCTTTTCTGTTAACATACCTGAGTTAATGTATGCTATGCAGGGTTTAGGAGACAAAGCTAGGTGGCCTCGAAAGAATCAACAAAAAGCTGATTGGAAGGATAAATCCAAATGGTGTGCCTTCCATGAGGATTTCCGATATGTGACTGAGGATTGCATAAGCTACCTATTGAGCAAGGGATATCTGAAAGATTTGCTGGGAAGAAAGAAGAATAAAGGGCAGGATTCTGAGACGGATCCTGAACGAGAAGCATCACCCCCAGCAGACGCCAAAATAATTAACTTTATTTCAGGAGGATCCGACATTTGTGGGACTTCGTATTCTGCGGCCAAGAGACATGCAAATGAGGCTAAAACTGAAAGGGGAGACATACCAGCCAGGATGACTACCCTTACAACTGATAAAGTGATCACTTTCGACAGTGATGACAGGGATACTGTGCAGGATCCTCACCATGATGCCCTTGTAATTACATTATATGTTGCTAACCATTTTGTACGTAGGATATTAGTGGACAATGGTAGCTCTGTCAACATAATTCAGCTGGAAACATTGAAGAGGATGAATGTATCTCCGATAGACATTACTTCGAAGTCCACTGTGCTCATTGGTTTCAGTGGAGAAGCTAGGAATACCGTAGGGGAGATAAAGTTGCCAGTATATGTTGAAGGGGTCAACTCGATACAACGCTTCTGTGTGATGGATTCCCTATCCAGCTATCCTGCTATAACATCATACTAGGTAGGCCATGGATCCATGACATGAAGACTGTGCCATCGACTTATCACCAGTCCATCAAGATTCCTACCCCTTGGGGGGTCGTCAAAGTTGATAGTGATCAGCAGGAGGCGAAGGAATGCTACTCATTCTCAATGAAATCCTCAACCAAGCCTAATGCAGCATAACAATTAAAGATGCGGGCCCAGGATATCATGGAGGCTTCGAAGCAGGATGTAAAGAAAGTTATCCTGGATTAGGATAATTCGGATATCTCGGTGCTCGTAGGAACCAATATCCCTCAGGATATTGAAAATCAATTGACTAATTTTTTGAAATGCAGGATGTCAACATTTGCATGGAAGCATGAGGATATGACAGGTATTTCCAAGGATATTATAACACATAAACTCGGTATTGACAGGTCATTCAAGTCGGTCCAACAAAAGAGAAGGAAATTTGCTCCCGAGCGAAATGTGATCATCCAAGAGGAAGTTGAAAGGATACTAAGGAGCAAGATGATTAGAGAAGTGAAGTTTCCTAAATGGCTTGCGAATGTAGTCGTGGTACAAAAGAAAAATGGTAAATGGAGAGTTTGTGTAGATTACACAGACTTAAACAAAGCATGTCCCAAAGACCCGTTTCCTCTACCTCATATTGATTCAATGGTAGATGCTACCGCCGGCCACGAGATGTTAACCTTCATGGATGCCTCTTCAGGATTTCAGCAAATCCAAATGGAACCCTCTGATCAGGAGGATACTGCTTTCATGACACCCACAGGTATTTATTGTTATACTGCTATGCCCTTTGGTTTGAAAAATGCAGGTGCAACATACCAGAGGTTGGTAAACATGATGTTTAAAGACAAGCTGGGGGACACCATGGAGGTATATATTGATGATATGGTGGTGAAATCTAAAAAGGCTGAAGATCATCTCCAGGATATTAAGGGAGCGTTTGATATCCTGGATCAATATAACATGAAACTGAATCCTGCTAAGTTCCATTTTGGAGTAGGGGCACGAAAGTTTCTAGGATATATGGTGACCAAAAGAGGCATAGAGGCAAGCCCGGAGCAGATCAAAGCTATCCTGGATATAAAATCACCTTCGAATATGAAGGATGTCCAGTGGTTAACCGGCCGAGTAGCAGCATTGAACAGATTTATTTCAAGATCATCGGAAAAATGCAAGGAATTTTATGATATCCTCAAGAAGAATAAGAAGTTCGAATGGGGAGCAAAGCATGAAGCAGCCTTGCAAGATTTAAAGCAATATCTTTCAACCGCACCCTTATTGATGAAGCCTGAGGATGGCGAACCATTATCCCTATATCTTGCAGTATCAGGGAACGCAGTAAGTGCTGTCCTTGTAAAAGATCATGAAGGTCAGCAGTATCCTGTCTATTATGTTAGTAAAAGTTTATTAGATGCTGAAACTAAATATTCTCATCTAGAAAAATTAATATTAGCCCTAGTTATGGCATCAACGAAACTTAGACATTATTTTGAGACACATAGGATTCATGTTAAAACCAATTATCCTGTTAAAAACGTGCTTAGGAAACCCGAGATGTCGGGTAGGATGGCTAAGTGGTCAGTGAAATTAAGTGCTTATGACTTAGTATATAAGCCTAGAAATGCCATAAAGTCTCAGGCTTTAGCTGACTTTGTGGCTGATTTCAGTAGTGACATTCAAAATGAAGTAGATCTAGAAGTACACCAGCTAGGAGAAAACTTAGAATGCTGGACATTGTATACTGATGGTGCATCTAACGTAAGAGGTGTAGGTCTAGGTATACTACTAAAATCGCCACAGGGGGACATATTACCCCAGGCTATTAGGTATGAATTTCCTGCTACTAATAATGAGGCAGAATATGAAGCTTTGATTGCAGGATTAGAATTGGCTAGAAACATGAATATTAAGAATTTGCAAGTATATGTTGATTCCTTGTTAATTACTAATCATTTTAAGGGATCCTATGCAATTAAAGGTGAGAAGTTAATCGAGTATCTCGATATTCTCAAGAAATTAGCAGGGTATTTCGATATTTTTACACTTGAACAGGTACCAAGAGAGGAAAATGTTGAAGCTGATGCCTTGGCAAATCTGGGATCATCGGTCAGGATACCGGAAGGAACCCGAATACCAATATTACATATCCTATATCCTGTGACGAATCCTCAGGATAAGGAAGTAATAATTATTCAGGATCCTGATGATGAGTATCCCGAGGAGAATCCTAAGTCCTGGACAGCTCCAATCATGAGATATCTCAAGGAAGGACACATCCCAAAGAATGAGAATCCTAAGGCCTTTAGAATGAAGGTATCACGATTCACTATTATAAATGACGTTTTGTATAAGAAATCTCTTGCAGGACCATATCTGAGGTGTTTGGAGGATCCCGAAACCAAAGAAGTACTTCAGGATATACACGAAGGGGATTGTGGTAACCATACTGGGGGCAGGTCGTTATTCTCAAAAGTATTGAGGACAGGATATTATTGGCCGATGATGAGGAAAGATGCCACAGAATATGCTCGAAGATGTGACGCATGTCAAAGACATAGTAACATATTACATCAGCCTGCTGAACCGCTGTATCCTATTGTTTCCCCTTGGCCGTTCATGAAATGGGGTATGGATATAGTGGGAAAGCTTCCAAAGGCTCCGGGAGGAAAGGTTTTCATGTTGGTAATGACGGATTATTTCTCCAAGTGGGTTGAAGCAGAAGCATTTGTTCAAGTTAGAGATCAAGAAGTGGTATCCTTCATAAAAAGGAATATCCTGACTAGGTTTGGAGTACCAGCTGAGATAATTTGTGACAGTGGATCTCAATTTATAAGTAAAAGGACTACTGACTTTTGCAAGAGTTGGGGAATCAAAATGATCACGTCTACCCCGGTACATCCTCAAGCGAATGGACAAGCAGAATCCTCGAACAAGATAATTGTCAACAACTTGAAAAAGAGACTAGGGGCAAAGAAAGGAAGATGGGCAGAAGAATTACCCTTTGTTCTGTGGGCTGATAGGACAACGGTGAAGAGTGCAACTGGCCAAACCCCGTTTTCCTTGGTGTTTGGAGCAGAAGCGGTGATCCTGACAGAAATGGTGATACCTACAGCAAGATCCAACCTCAGGGATCCTGAGTAGAATCCTGAAGTCCTATGCCAGGAACTGGATACTATTGATGAGACAAGAGACGCTGCAAGACTAAGGATGGCAGCATATCAACAGAGGATATCTAAAGCGTATAACAAGAATATAAGGACTAGAAGATTTCAGGTTGGAGATTGGGTATTAAGAAAAGCTTTTCAGAACACTACTAATCCTGCTGATGGAAAGTTGGCCCCAAAGTGGGAAGGACCCTATGAGGTTTAATCAGAATCGGGAAAAGGAGCATACCGACTCAAGAATATGGAGGGGGATATGCTACCGAGATCCTGGAATGCCATACATCTAAAGCTCTATTTTAAGTGAGTATGGAATTCAAATTCTGACTCAGGGTGGTATGGACTCTGTCTCTTTTATTAAATTTTGATATTATTTACTATTTTGAACCCATCACTGACTTAAGCATCGGAGGGGTGTTAGCCAGCCTAACACCCACCTTAGCTTACGATTGTTTTGCAGTATATGCTTCGGGATGTAGCACCAGGATATACATTCAGGATACTTCAGAAAATTAGAGGATTGGCCCCCTCTCTCACGTTTAAGGGATCCTGATCCCTTCACAGGTTTAAAGGTATTCACCTTTCTTCTTAATTGGGTTTAAACACCCCGCCTGGAGAGCAAGTTATTCGGGAATAGTTCAAGGTGGCGGGACCAGTTCATGTAAAAGTGGCTGACAATTTCGTTACTATTGGTTATATCCTGAATCCTTAAGGTATATGAGGATTGATCACCCTCTCTCACGAAAGGGTATTTTCATACTCTCTAAGGTTTAAAGGTTTCACCTTTCTAAGTCTTGGAGTTTATACACTCCCGCCTGTAGTGCACGAAAATTTGGGATTTTCCCCAGGATACAAAGGATTTATCTCCAGTATATTTTGGGTTTTACCCCCGTAACACAAAAAATTGTCTATACAATTGGAACTAGTGTTCAAAAATTTTCTAAGTGTTTGAGGACTTCATGCACAGGGGACATTCCATCTAAAGTAATTGTATGAAGCACAAAGGATCAAAGTTGAGCTAAGCGTCTCGAACTGGGAACATCTTAGTAGGAGAAGTCACAAAAGGGGTTGGAGTTTAATACTAGGGCTACACTCAATTCCTGGTATGATCTTTCCTTTGTGAACTTTAAATGAATTATTTAACTCTGATTAAGGATATATCTTTAGGATATGTCTTCGAAATGTGTTTTTGGAATACGTTTCGGGATATTTCATTGAAATATTTGAATTGAAAATGAAAACCCTGATCAAACAAGTATTGTCAAAACAGGTTTTAGAGAATGGGCTATCTTTTATTCTTTAGAAGTTTTGTCTGAAGTTAATTGAATTTTTAGAATTCTATTTGAAAAAAGGTTTTCATAATATATCACTGAGTATATTGATCAGGATATTTTGCAAAATTAACTGAGTAACGCATGGCAAAAATCTAAAAGATGACAACAAATAAGTCAAGAGGTAGTTATATTATTAACAAGTCAAAAGTTGTGCTTTTGGTTTCACCTCAAACCGAGGGCCATCCGCCAAAAGCACGATTAGTTTTTACCGTACCTACATTACGGTTGAAGGTTTTATCTCAAAACGGAACCTGTCCACTTTTAACCGTAACGTCATCCAAAACAACTTATACTAACCGACGACCAAGGGCTTCATCCTGAAACACAGGACCCATCCACCTTTGGTCATCGTATTGTTCTAATGCAGGAAATATAAATTGTTCAAAGACAGGAAATGTAAATTGTTTTCCAGACCACAACCATGAAATTTTAAAAAGTGGGCTCCGGCCTCAGCACTTATATCCATCATTGCCCACTTCGCTGCCTAAGGGGCAGCACCTTCTTGACCAGCAACCTCTTTCCCAGCATCTGCATTGGCATCCCCTTCAGGATCCTTCTCAGCATTATCACCAGCATTAGCGACCTCCTATGCCACCTTAGAAGGCTCTTCACCAGCATGCTTTGCGGGATCTGCAACAGGTTGGCCTCCAAGATCCTGTAATTTCGCTTCCCAAGCCTTGACATTCCAAGAGGGGCATTCGAAGCCCAAGGCTTTGGCCTCATAAGCCATCCTTAACCTGGCTTGGAGAAGGGAAATAACAACGGATCCTTTAAGGCTATCCCGATAGGAACTCATATCCTGCAGGTATTGAAGAAGGGCAGCATCTAGCTTGGCTTGAGCATCCTCGTTAGCTTTATGAAGGGTAGCTTGGTGCTCCTGGGTCATCGCCTTAAGTTTATCTTCATAATGTTGGGACTTGGCAGCCGCAATCGCTCCTTGATCGGCTATAGTGGCTACATCTTTTTCGAGCTTGATCTCCAGCATCTTATTAAGCCTGCAGGCATCTTCATATAAGTGCATGAGATGTTCCAAACCCTACAGTTAAAGACACAGGTATCGATATAAAATGTGCAGGATAATGGTTAACATACATGTACAGGATATCGGATGGGAATTCATACCTGCTTAAGGAATGAAGTAGCTTCATTAAATCCATGGTTCTCGAGAGAAAAAGTCTCGGTGGTAGCTGGAGAATCTGTTTCCTTTCTCTTCCGGGCGCTGGCAGCACGAGTCCTGGAGGCTGGAGGGAGCTTGGGAATAGCAATATCCTTTGAGCCGCTGGACTTGGAGGACATGGTGACTTGGGGGCTTGATTCCTTGTTTACCGAAAGGGGAGCGGAGTAGCTCTCTAGTTCATCGAGATCAAAGATCTCTGGAGTTTTAACTGGTGCTGTATAAAGGGAAGAAATATTTGATCCATGAGTATTTTTTTAAGCTAATACATACGTTTCGTACTAACATACTTACCAGACATCTCGGAGCTGGATCTCTGGCTTGAGCTTGCAGATAATAGGGAGAAAGTTCTTTCACTCTTTGGAAGCTGGTAAATGCTTTTGATCCTCTGTTCAGACTCAGCGCTTGGAGGGGCAAGTTCCTTGAGATTTGCTGCACGAAAGATAAAGCTGTCAATTCAAGATATAACTTCAGGATACGATTGGGGATATTCCTAAAACCCTAAATCCTACCGGAAGTCAGCCACTTCACCGGAAGGTCAAAACCTCCAGCAATAGATTCCTTTTTTACAAAAAAGAACTTCTGTTTCCATTTCTCCTCATTCTTCGTGGCTTTAAGAACAAGAGGATTTTTGGAGGTAGAGAAAAGGAGAAAGCGACTGTTGCCGTGAGAACGAAGGCGATAGGCCATCGAGAGATCTTCAATGCATAGATCAGGGGTAAAACGGGATCTGATTTGGTCTAAGGTCACCAGCACTCGCTAAACCATAGGCATGGTTTGGGCATAACTGAGACCGGTATGTTCAAAGAAGCGGGATATAAAGGTCGCAAACGGATATCGGAGTCCAATAGAAAAAGGGTAAGCCATGAAACAGACCCATTCGGTGGAAGAGAAATCCGATCGGACTTCCCTATCGAAAGCACGGATGATCGTTCCAACAGGGAAGGCACCAGAAGCTTGCAGAGAGGCTATGTCGGCATTGTCAAACGAGCAGATTTCTTTTTCGGGTTTGCTAAGAAGGTTTTGGGCTTCAAAGGATGGAGTCGGGTTTCCTGTATGAGATCTCGTCTCGCTAGCCATGAAGAATTTTGTTAAAGGAAAACAGAAGAAAAGAGAGAAGGAGAAAAGTACTTGAGAAATCGCCTGGGATATGGTGATGATGATATGTGATAAGTCACTCAAATAAAAGCTGAGTTTGGAGGGGGGTAAAGAGTAAATGTTGCATTGAAAATTGCACAATGTCACCTCAACCGTCGTTTCGTTTTAATTGCCTCGGTCTACGAGATAGAATTTTTAAATATATCCGTTGGATTGGTATACCAACAGATATATTTGGGGACAATTGTTATGGGCCATTTTCTGAGCGTATATATCCTGACTAATATCCTGCTTTTGATTGTTTACTTGTGACCAGGATACCGGATCAGAATATTGGTAACATCCTGGTGCGATATCCTGGTATTAGCTGAATTAATCACGTGCAGGTTAGAAGCTGTGGGTCACTAACGGTCAGATGGACTTCTTCTCCTTAAGACTCGGGAAAATCTATTATATGAGAGACGTTGAACCCGAAAGACCAGGTCTACAACGTTCGAATGGGGAATATCCGCCGGATCCCGGTTTATTAGGGTAGTTTGTTGCATTTCTTTTACTATAAATAGATGGGGGCGGATCAGATTAAGGCACGCAACTTTTACACACACTCCTTCGCACACTTTTGCTCTCTAGCTTCTAGCAAACACTATACACAAACACTTGTACTCGAATTACATTGTAACACCTAGTCGATCCGCACCACATCCTGCACTGTATCCTGATATTTGAGGCAATAGAAGAACAAGGCAGCGGCGATTGTCAGCTCCCGAGGTTTTGTGCCGGTGATCTAGATTGATCAAGGACTTTCCTCGTACATCACGTGTCAACCTTTACTTTTTTGCTCATTGTTTGATCATAGATACAGCTCTATATCCTGAGCCGTATCCTGAAACTGTTTTCTCAATTAACTTAATTAACATATTTTTGACACTCATTTCTAGCACACTACCTCACTTAACTAATTTGATCACTTAATTGCTTCGGTAATTTTTGACCAAAACATTGATTATGTGTAGCATGATTTAATACCTTGCCGATTAATTCTGTGATAATTATTGTTACAATGATCAGTGGAAACTGAAACATGTTAGAGTTATGAATTGTGAATTGAAACTGCACGATTAGGGTCCGTAGAGAACCGCCATCCGCTGTGTATGTGCAGCGACGAAAACCACAGTCCCTCGTTGGCTGACCTCGACGAAACCTAGTGGTGTTTCGTCACACACCAGTCGACGAAACACATGAAAGATTCGTCACACACCTGCCGATGAAAGCCGATGTTTCATCACCTAAATGCCGACAAGAATATTCGTTGCTATGGAAGTTGGCGCCATAAATGCCCTTGGTCGGGGAGGCATTCCACTGTGTAAGTGTTTGATATGTGTGCCATGCATTTGCATAATATGTGGGTAAATGTGTGGATAGGTTTGAAAGAAATGTTTGTGCACGTGTGAATTGTTGAGGGAATATACATTAAACAACTGTTTGTCATGTGTGAATTATGGTGATGATTAAGATGATGGATATTAATGCTTATACATATTTCTTTTGTCCGATTGCATGATAATATTGTCTAGGAATGAGAAACCTGGTTTGACTTGTGTGATATTCATGCGGAATGTGGATTGGTATTAGAATTAAGTACTGGCTACATGATATACGATGAATTTTGTGCTGTATACGATCTGTATAAAATATGTGACCTGGTTAATTGTCACGGCCCCAGCCCCGGTTTTACCCGGTTTAGGTGCCGCGGGACAGAAAATCCCGTGGTATTATTTAATTGAGTTGACAGCGGAAGATTTTAACAGGATCTTTTTAAAACTGAAAATGCCTGATTATTTTATTTCATAGCTTGGGATAACCCCGTAATTCACAATCAAATGATTTCACTGGGAAATCTTTATTTTTACAAAACATGTTTCTTTATTTATATTGAGCCACTTCCTTAAGCTTGTAGTGCTTTACGACACTTTTCCTGGATCACAACAAATCACTTGAAACATGTTTGAAAAAAAAATGGTCAGCGGAAAATACTGGTGAATCATTATTTTTACTAAAACGACACGTTGTTATAATTTACAGTATTAAGAGCGATTACAATGTTTCCATATATCAACCAACTACCCACGATATTTGTCACTCGACCATCCATTGGTAACCTCATTGTCCAATGGTGTCTGTGACTATGGTCATATCACCCCTTGGCTAACTCGTTGTCCAATGGTGACGGTTATCAAGTAATGTATACAAAACCTCACATACCGGCTGTAATTTGGTGACTACAAAGACTTAATCCCTGTAATTATAACTTTGAAAACATTTTAAGAATTTATAAAGCACTTTGATAAAAAGAGAATGACTCACATTGCAGATTTAACGGCAGAGTTTAAGCCTACGGTTTAGCCTTGTAACCTAAATTAATAACATGCACACGAACTAGGTCAGTAACTAATACAGCATTTACGATAACTCACGAGATTAAACCCTCACAACAAATAACAAAGTGCAATACTTAAACATCCATCGAATTCACGACGAATGACAAAGCATAACCCTAATGTGGGCAGCACTTAAACATCCATTGGATAGTTTCAATCAATCGGACATTGAATCGTAGCAGCGATCGAGTTAATACCCTGTTGTCGTGGCAGCGTTTCGTGAATTGTGTGTGTTTCTGTAGTATTTGGACGATATCTCAGTGTATGAATCAAATTTTAACGTCGAACAAGTGCCAGAATTCAAGTCCCAAGCCCCTGTATTTATACCCTAATTTGGTACCTCCCGCGTGTCGCGACAGGATCACCTACACCTGTCGCGTGTCACGGGGAAGCCAAAGTAGGCTAGGCCTGCTTGATCACCAGCCTAGGGAATACCCCCCCTGAGTTTTAGGGGCCCTGATCCTAATTCCGATTGTTCTCATAATTTTAGGGTTTATGCAGAATTACTTGGGGTTCTTACTTAGGGTTTCCTATTGTTTAAGGTAAAATAATAAATAGGACTTTTGATGAGAGTTGTTACATCCTCCCTATCTTAATAAAAATCTCGTCCTCGAGATTTATTGGAATAGTTGAGGATATTTCCTTTTCATTTCTGATTCCAGCTCCCAAGTGTATTCGGGTCCTCGTTTCGAATCCCACTTGACTTTGACCAGCACTAGCCGCTTGTGCTTGAGAAACTTGATCTTTCTGTCTTCTATCTGCAGTGGTTTCTCAACAAACTTTAACTTTTCATTTACCTCTATATCTTGAAGAGGTACTACCAGAGATTCATCAGATAGACATTTCTTGAGATTGGAGACATGAAATACGTCATGTACTCCGGCTAGCTCTTCTGGTAGTTGTAAGCAATAGGCAACTGGTCCTATTCGTTGGATGACTGGAAATGGTCCTACATATCTTGGACTCAGCTTTCCTTTCTTACCGAACCGCACTACTCCTTTCCAAGGAGAAACTTTTAAGAGTACCTTATCCCCAACTTGGAATTCTAACGGCTTCCTTCTATTGTCTGCATAACTCTTCTGGCGATCTCGAGCCGTCTTTAACCTTTCCTTGATTTGAGTGATCTTGTCAGTGGTTTCTTGTACTATTTCAGGACCAGATAATTGACTTTCTCCTATTTCTGCCCAACAAACTGGAGTTCTACACTTTCTTCCATACAGTGCTTTGAATGGGGCAGCTTCGATGCTTGCATGATAACTATTGTTATAGAAGAATTCAATTAAAGATAAATGGTCATCCCAGTTTCCACCAAAATCTATCACACATGCTCGGAGCATGTCTTCTAGGGTTTATATCGTCCTTTCACTTTGCCCGTCTGTTTGTGGATGATATGCAGTACTCAAATTTATTCGAGTTCCCATTGCTTCCTGGAAACTAGTCCAGAAATGGGAAGTGAAACGACTATCCCTATCCGATACAATGGAGAGTGGAACTCCATGTAAGGATACTACTTCATCTACATACAACTTGGCTTACCTTTCCATGCTAAAGGTTTCTTACATGGGTAGAAAATAAGCTGACTTGGTTAATCGATCCACAATTACCCAAATAGCGTCATTACCTTTTCTGGTTTTGGGCAACTTAGTAACAAAGTCCATTGTTATGAGTTCCCATTTCCATACAGGCATTTCTAGTTGTTGAAGTAGACCTGAGGGTTTCTGGTGTTCCGCCTTAACTTGTGAACAAGTAAGACACTTAGAAATATATCTAGCTATGTCCTTTTTCATTCCTATCCACCAGAAATTATTCCTTAAATCTTGGTACATTTTATTGTTACCAGGATGCATGGTATACCTAGATTTATGAGCTTCTTCTAAAATCTTATCTCTTAAATCTCCTTGCTTAGGTACCCAATTCCTTTTCTTATGGAATCTCCAAATTCCATCACTTCCTTGCTCTAATTCCTTTATTTTTCCTTTCATTCCTTCAGCATCGTCCTTGATTGCTATTTCTTGGACCTCCTTTAGTTGTTCCATTAAATCTAACTGTAGATTTAATCTAAGAGCACGAACTCGTCTTTGCTTTTCCTGATATTTACGACTTAAAGCATCTGCAACTACATTTGCCTTTCCTTCGTGATATTGGATATCACAGTCGTAGTCACTTAGGATCTCCATCCATCTCCTTTGTCTCATGTTTAACTCTTTTTTCCCAAATATGTACCTTAAACTTTTATGATCCGTATAGACAGTAAACATACTTCCGTACAGATAATGTCTCCAAATCTTAAGGGCAAAAATTATGGCTCCTAATTCTAAATCATGAGTCGTATAGTTTTCTTTGTGCTTTTTCAAATGTCTTGATGCATATGCAATTACCTTCTTGCGTTGCATTAACACACATCCTAATCCTAGCTTTGAAGCATCGCAATCTACTTCAAATCTTCTGCTCCTTCTGGTAAAGCTAGAATTGGAGCATTTGTTAACTTTTGCTTCAAAATTCTAAAGGCTTCTTCTTGTTTAGGTCCCCATTCAAACTTAACTGATTTACAGGTTAGCTTAGTTAATGGTACAGCTATTTTGGAAAAATCCTTTATAAACCGTCTATAATATCCAGCTAATCCTATAAAACTTCTAATTTCTATTGCTGATTGCGGAACCTTCCATTTGATGATTGCTTCTATTTTAGCAGGGTCTACGTGAATGCCTTCATGATTCACCATGTGTCCTAAGAATTGTACTTCTTGTAACCAAAATTCACACTTCGAGAATTTGGCATAAAGCTTTTCCTTTCTTAACAAAGTTAAGAGTGCATGCAAGTGCTGACAGTGTTCTTCCTGACTTTTGGAATAAATAAGTATATCGTCGATGAAGACAATTACAAACTTATCCAAATACGGTTTACAGATTCTATTCATCATGTCCATGAATGCTGCAGGTGCATTTGTTAGTCCGAATGACATGACTGTAAACTCATAATGACCATACCTAGTTCTAAAAGCAGTTTTAGGTATGTCTTCTTCTTGTACCTTTAATTGATGATATCCGGAGCGTAAATCTATCTTAGAAAAATATCTAGCTCCTTGAAGTTGATCGAATAGATCATCAATCCTAGGCAATGGGTATCTATTCTTAATTGTAACCTTATTTAATTCCCTATAATCGATACACATTCGCATCGAACCGTCCTTTTTCTTTACGAACAACACTGGTGCTCCCCAAGGGGATGAACTAGGTTGTATGAATCCTTTACTTAGTAATTCATCTAATTGCTTTTTCAATTCTAGCATTTCAGTAGGTGCTAACCGATAAGGTGCCTTGGCTATCGGTGTAGTTCCAGGAATTAGATGGATTCTAAATTCTATTTCCCTGTCGGGTGGTAACCCCGGGAGTTCTTCCGGGAATATATCTGGGTATTCTGAGACTATAGGAATCTCCTTAAGTTCTTTATTCTTAGTACTAATGATTACTGAAATCATATACACTATTCCTTGCTTTCGTTCATAACTAGCAATTTTCATTACTGAAATGAACTTCATGGGTTTACGTGGATTATCTCCTGTAATCATAAGTACTTCTCCGGTGGGTGCACGAATTTCTATGGAGTTCTTATCACAAAGGATTCGAGCATGGTTGGCTACCAACCAATCCATTCCTAACACAACATCGAACCTAGCTAAATTCAATGGTAATAGGTTTGCATGAAATTTATGACCTGAAAGTTCTATATTTTCTTTTTGCAAAACCTTATCTATGTTAACAGAATTCCCATCTGCCGTTTCGACTGTAAAAATCTGCCTAAGGTTGGTTAAAGGTAAATTAAGAGCTTGGTAAAATGAAGTATTGATAAAACTTTGGTTTGCACCAGAGTCAAATAATACTTTTGCGTACACGTTTTGAACTAAGAACGTACCAGCTATTACATCTGGAATGAGTTCTGCTTCTTGAGTGGTCAGCTGGAATGCTCTGGCATTCGTTTTAGTAGCTCCGTCGGCCGTCTTGGCTTTATTGTCTGCTGGTTTGGCCAATTTAGGACATTCTGTTTTGAAATGCCCAGCTTCTCCACAGTTATAACAGATCCTATTTTTCTTTCTGCAGACTTCTTCACGATGTCCTACAACTTTGCAAAAGTTGCAAGTTACATTACATCTTCCATGATGTTTCTTTCTGCAATTTCTGCAGAACGGCGGAGTTGTGGATTGCCCTGTTCCTCTTTTCTTGAAGTTTCTATTATTACCCATACGAAATCCTTGGGTCATTTTCTGAACCAGTTCCTTTTTCCTGTTTTCATCTCTTGTGCGTACCAGCTCGTCAGTTAGAGTGTTTGCTAATTCTACTACATCGTCAATAGTGCGAGGTCTCGCAGGTTTAACGATATTACAGATTTCGCCAATTAATCCCCAAATATAGCGGGAAATGAGCACCGGCTCTGGCGAAGCCAGGGTTGGTACTACTCTCGCATATTCGAAAAATGTCGAAGTATATCCTCGACAGTCTACACCCATCATTCGATGGTTCAGGAACTTATTTGTCATTTGTTCCTTTTCATACTCGGGACAGAATTTTCTTTCCATCAGACTTTTAAATTCTTCCCAATTCATGGCATAGGCCACATTTCTTCCTTTGGCTTGAAGTACCGTATTCCACCATTCTTGCGCTCCTTCTTTAAACTGATGCGATGTGTACATTACTTTGTCTTCCTCGGCACATTTACTTATTGCAATTACTGCCTCAGTTTTCTCTAACCAACGCAGTGCAGCAGTCGCCCCTTCGTTACCTGCAAACTCAGCTGGTTTACAGGCAAGAAACTCCTTGTAAGTGCAACCAGGTGTTGCAGCTTTTATTTTCTTAGGGAGTGGGCCCTGTCGTGGATCATTATTGTTATTAGTATGATCACCGCCTTCGTTTACGCTATTACTGAAGTTATCTTCAGAAGTACGTTTGCTAGGAATGATTTGTTGGGGTTCAACAGGTTTCTGGGCAGCAGCAAGGATTGCTGGAATAGCATTGGCTATCCCTTGAGCAACAATATTTTCTATATCTTGCCTAGTCATAAATTGATCCTCCGGGTGTTGCTCAGATTGGTTAACCTCATTAACTGGTTCATTATTAGCGTTTTCCATCTGATAATTAATATATATAATTTATTAGTATAGAATAAATAGCAATTATACACAAAACAATCATACAATTTTCACAACACACATATAGCCAAAATTATCGATTTCTCGATTCCCATTTTATATATTATGCATCATTACACACCGTTATCTTACAAAGGTTTTATTGGTAAGTTATTTTACAGACTTATTTTATTATTACTATTACTATTATACAATCATAGATTCACCACCATCCTATCCCTGGGTATTTTAGAAGTGACGTTCCCTCTCGTCGTACTTCCAGGAGATCTGTTCTCCTACCTCCCGAATCCTATTCCCCGCACCTATCAGCTCCTCACCAAAATGGCGGAGTTCAGCTAAATTTTCATTGCTCATTGGTGGGTTTGGTATAGGTTCTGGGTCGAACTAAGGGAAAAACATATAAGGGTTATTAAGTAGGTTTTGAAACTGCCAGTCGTTGGTCCACCATTCATCCATTCCTAGAGGTTGGATGTGGATCAGAGGTTCTGGGATGGCTGGTTCCAAATTTATTGGAAGTTGAGTTTCAGCAGGATAAGGGTAAAGGTTGTTATTTATGGGCCTGAGAATATCACAGCTTGCCAATATTTGATCCAACTCTTCTTGTAATGGCAATTCGTCGATTTGCTTAGAACTTTCCCCAATTTCCATTTTTACTTGCCTGGAATCTTCCCCAATTGCAATTCCTTTTCCTTTATCTATGGGATTCTCTATTTTGGGAATTCTCCTAGTTGTTGGTTTCCTCCTGCGTACACGTCTCCAACCTACGAATCTTCTCCTTTTCTTAGGTTTTGGTTTTTCCTGAGGTGGAGCGTTGAATTCCATAGGTTCTTCTATATCGGGTATGTAACCAGTAAAGTCTCTGGAAACTTCTATTTTCACCGGATAAAGATTGAGATTCTGAAGGGCTTCAGATAACTCATTCATGCTGTTTAGCATATATGCAAAATGCACAAAAATGCTAAGTTAAAATTTTATAACAAAATTTCATAGATAAACATTCAAATATTATTGTATACCGTGTAACTAATTTAATACAAAGGACAACTGACAATTAAACATACTAGGGTTTATTGTAAACTTATTTATTTAATGGGTAAAGTTTCTAGCTTGTAGGTGATAGGGGTGCTAATACTGGGTCAGGGTATTTTAAAGATTTGCATTTACTGCTATAGTAGCATATAGAGATCTGCCCATTTTTCATCTAACTTATCTTCCCATGGTGGGTTACTTCCTAATTTCTGGATTTCCTGATTAACTTTCATTTCTTTTTATTGAAATTTCTTTATTTTCTCCTGACTTTTCTTAATAATCAAACTTCTTTTATTAGGAGAAAGTGGTTCCTCGTAATGGTCTTTACGAACAAATATTCCCTCCTCAGTATCTACTGAGTATCTTGAGGATTTTGATTGGGATGAACTTCCCTTCTCTTTTGGTGAACTATCTAATTTAAAATAGATGTTCGAAAGCTTTTGCTTACCCATACTGTAATTAACAAGTAGTCAGTTAATAAAACACATAATCACAAAATGGTAATCAAGAAAAATTAAGTATTTTTTAAATACTTAATTAGCTTAACTCAGTGGCTCTGATACCACCTTTTTCTGTCACGGCCCCAGCCCCGGTTTAGGTGCCGCGGGACAGAAAATCCCGTGGTATTATTTAATTGAGTTGACAGCGGAAGATTTTAACAGGATCTTTTTAAAACTGAAAATGCCTGATTATTTTATTTCATAACTTGGGATAACCCCGTAATTCACAATCAAATGATTTCATTGGGAAATATTTATTTTTACAAAACATGTTTCTTTATTTATATTGAGCCACTTCCTTAAGCTTGTAGTGCTTTACGGCACTTTTCCTGGATCACAACAGATCACCTGAAACATGTTTGAAAAAAAAATTTGGTCAGCAGAAAATACTGGTGAATCATTCTTTTTACTAAAACGACACGTTGTTATAATTTATAGTATTAAGAGCGATTACAATGTTTCCATATATCAACCAACTACCCACGATATTTGTCACTCGACCATCCATTGGTAACCTCATTGTCCAATTGTGTCTGTGACTATGGTCATATCACCCCTTGGCTAACTCGTTGTCCAATGGTGACGGTTATCAAGTAATGTATACAAAACCCCACATACCGGCTGCAATTTGGTGACTACAAAGACTTAATCCCTGTAATTATAACTTTGAAAACATTTTAAGAATTTATAAAGCACTTTGATAAAAAGAGAATGACTCACATTGCAGATTTAATGGCAGAGTTTAAGCCTACGGTTTAGCCTTGTAACCTAAATTAATAACATGCACACGAACTAGGTCAGTAACTAATACAGCATTTACGATAACTCACGAGATTAAACCCTCACAACAAATGACAAAGTGCGATACTTAAACATCCATCGAATTCACGACGAATGACAAAGCATAACCCTAATGTGGGCAGAACTTAAACATCCATTGGATAGTTTCAATCGATCGGACATTAAATCGTAGCAACGATCGAGTTATTACCCTGTTGTCGGGGCAGCATTTCATGAATTGTGTGTGTTTCTGTAGTATTTGGACGATATCTCAGTGTATGAATCGAATTTTAACGTCGAACAAGTGCCAGAATTCAAGTCCCAAGCCCCTGTATTTATACCCTAATTTGGTACCTCCCGCGTGTTGCGACAGGATCACCTGTATCTGTCGCGTGTCGCGGGGGAAGCCAAAGTAGGCTAGGCCTGCTTGATCACCAGCCTAGGCCTGCTGAGTCAATGTTTCGTGAAAATTCAATTTCGACAGCAATTTATAAGGATAATCCTTAATAGGGAATACCCCCCCTGAGTTTTAGGGGCCCTGATCCTAATTCCGATTGTTCTCAAAATTTTAGGGTTTATGCAGAATTACTTGGGGTTCTTACTTAGGGTTTCCTATTGTTTAAGGTAAAATAATAAATAGGACTTTTGATGAGAGTTGTTACATTAATTATGAAACTGATATTATTGGTAACCACGATAGGGTTTGGTTGACCAACTGGGAACGGGTAACGTAACAAAACATACCAAGCAAGTCTAAGGTGAGTTCACTGCTTTTTTTCCAAGCATGCGTCCCGGGGAGGGACATCTGGTAAACCTTCCGGGGAGGAACGTCGGGTTAATGGGATGTTTGTTAATACTAGCATATCTATCAATCAAGTCCCTTCTACCGATTGTTGCCAGGGAGGCAACGGGGTATTAGTTAATAGCGCTATTTAGGTTTGGCAACCTCACACCGCACCGGGGAGGTCGGGAGTGAACTAATGATCCCAATCTTGACCATTGCTTTGATAGAGGCAATGGGGTTAGGGCAAACAAACTATAATCCGTCAGCGGTAAGCGAGTTATTACAACATCAAATCATTGAAACGTTTTAATCTGGTAACTGGAATCTAAACACGTTAACAAAACTTTAAACTCACCAGCGTCGTCTGACACACTTGTCTGCATGCTTGCAGGTCTGTAGGTTTATATCATTGGGACTTGCTGTCTGGGATGCTGAAGTGGTCATGGGTCGAGATACATGGAATCGCTATACAAGCGTAATGGTTTATGTACACATGGTTTATGAAACACTTAACAAATGAGTTATGCTTCCTTTGTATACAATGAATGATATGTAACGTTTGTAACACTTTATGTTAATGAATGAAAGTTTTATTTAAATATAATTATGAGTTCATTGTGATTGGTGGCTAGATCCTGGTACGTCACATGCCCCGCGGTGTTTCCGCAGGTGGTATTTTGGGGGTGTGACAGTTTGGTATCAGAGCCACTGGTTATAGTGAACTTGGTTTTAAAAAGTTTTTATAAAACCAGACTATAACCGAACAGTTCTGAAAAACAAGAATGCGACCATGACACTCAGCTCCAGATAGCAAGGTTTGTCTCTAGTTTACTCATTGCACAGCATACCTAGTGAACACTTACATATGATATTGCACGTGATTGCACGTTTAGCACAACAATATGAATTTATGTATTACTTGCATGTGTTAAGTGAGTGATAGTGTGATGTTACCTTAGAGATTTGTGACCCCTGTCTTGTGATATTCTTTGTTTGACATCTGAGTTTGAGGAACCATTTGACATGAGTTAGGAGGAACTGAGATGAGCATGCAAATCACAATATTATTGTATGTGCACACATAATAATAATGTGGGGTGCATGTGAGTCCTAGTGAGGCTTAACAAGTGAATAAGGGGTTCTGCTCTGTTATTTGATCAATGTGAAACGTAACAAGTCTATAGGGGTCATAGCAGTGATTGTCTCCTACTCGAACATGATCTTTTCACTTCCCTCTAAATCCCTTCAAATCTCGATGCTATCGAGTATTACCTGAACACCCATTTGAACGCCTAGCGAACTGTGTAGAATGTGAGGTGCTTGCACGAACGTCTCTGTGTTGGATGTCGCAGCATCGAATGATTGGTCTGTACCTTTCTCACCTTTCTTCGTTTGCTGGAACTTAATGTATTCACGTCTTAGATCCTGAAGTGCGATCACTTTTGCAACGCTCTGGAAACATACCGTGTATTACTCAGTCAACTTGCAAGAACGATGGACAAGAGGATGAGCGTAGTGCCTTACCAACCTTAGTATTAGAACGACCCTGATTATCGGCAACGGACACCAGCAGGCTGACTTCAACCGAATCCTTAACCCTAGTCAGTGATTTATGGGAGTCAGCTCCTACGGATTAATCAGGACATAAACGATGACAAATGACCATGGTGCGGAAATGTGTAACGACCAGCACAATGAGCAGCGCCTTAGGATGTGACGTTAGAGGTAACAGTCACGGCAACATCAAGATACTCGTAATTGTAATCAATAGTATGGAAATGGAGGTGTCAACGACATGGATTGGCCATGGTTAAATCAAGACGGCAACACTCATGGAAACGACGCCAGTACTGGAAATCCTCGTAACGATAACAACACTGGAAATGATACTCATGGAAGGGCATTTAGGATTGGCGTGGGCGACGCCCGGATTTTAGCAACATGGTAGCTAGTATGAGTAGCTAATCGCTTTGTCTCTGTTCTGTTTAACCCTGATGCTTCTTGAATCTGAACCTGTTGTGGGATCAGCAGATGGTAAGACAATTGAAGCCTCATATGCTTGTTGGGATGTAAACTCAACCTTGTGGGACGAATGTACAACATCGACCTTCCTTCTGCTATCCTTGGTAGATACGAGATAGTAGTTAGTGTGGGTTGGTTATCCAGATATCACGCAGATATACCCTGTGAGAAGAAAATTTTGCGTATCCTAGTGGAAAGATCGTTATCTGTTCTAAAAGCGTCAGAGTGGCGCAAGGGTTAGCGCCATTTCAGCCATGAAGGCCCAGAAGTGTCTACGGAGGGAATACCCCGCTACGTTAGCAACCATTACAGACATTAAGGCTAAGGAAAAGAGAATCGGGGATCCACCAATTGTTCGTGATTCTTCTCGGTGTGCTACCCGAGGAGCTTTCGGGCTTACTTCCACAACTGTTAGGCAGAATCTTAGTTTGATCTCACGTCAGGGGCAGCCCTGATTACTCGTACTACATACCTTCTTGCACCAGGAGGGTTGCAAGAACTATCTATAGGAACTATTGGACAGGAGTTTTATTAGACATAGTTTTTCGCTTTGGGGGAGCCCTAGTTATATCCGTGAAGATAAACCTTTTCGTATGTGTACTGATTATCGAGAACTCAGCAAGGTGACAGTCAAGAACCGTTCGCTCCGACCATGTAGTAATACCCTGTTGACCCGTTGCGAGGGACGAGCTTCCATTCGAGGATTGATTAACAAAACGAGCTATTATCAGATGGAAGTCCAAGGGGAGAATGTTCTTGGAGTGGCATAGTGAACACAATACGGCCAGTGCGACTTTGTACACTATGACCATTGAGTTAATCAACACACCAACAGCTTTATGGACCGCATAAAACGACCGTGTTTATCGATGACGTTTTGGATCATTTCCAGGAGAAAGGAACACGCATGGCACGGGATTCGAACCTGGAACCCACTGTTCAATAAACATCAGTAAAACCAGCTGAGCTACCTTAGGAGAAAGGAACATCATGGGCGGCATTTGTAACTTATTTTAGAGCTCCTGAGGGAGGAGCCACTCCGTGCGAAGTCTTGTTAGATGTAATTACTGGGTTCGAGAGGTACCTTTTGGTTATATAATCAGCGAGGTGGGAATACACGTGGATCTCGCTAAGACCCATTTCGGTTAAAACTGATCGACACCCAAGATTCCTTCGGGGATACAGCAATTTCTTGGTCTCGCTAGATACTATCACAGATTCATCCCAGGATTTTCGAAGATCGCGCAGCTTTAATCTCTTTAACACAACAGGATGCTGTGTCTGTGGAAGACAAAACAGGAGGACGTCTTTCAGCTTTTGAAACCCAACTCTGTAATGCACTGAGCATGGTTTCTATCCGAAGGTATTGATGAATCAGTGGTATACCATGATGATTCGAATCAGAGTCCCAGTTACACGCCGATACAACACAAGAAAGTGAGGGCTTACGTAGTGGAATTACAAGAGGTGTTGCACGAATCACAACCTGTGATGGAAATCATGGTCTTTGGATTTAAGTTGGAGGCATTACTTGGACGGTACCAAATGCGCTACTTAGACCGATCACAAGGGCCTCCCGTGTACCGTTGTTTTGAAGGAGCTAAAACGTGTAATGACATCGCTGGATGGAACTTCTGAATGATTATGACTGTGGAACCTGAGCGAGCACGAGCTTTGCATCTCACTATCGACTCTAACCTACCTGATCAGACTCGCTCTGTTCAAAACTGGAGAACTGAAGAAAGAAAATTTTCAAGTTGAACCCATGCGGGGCATGGAGAAGCAACCCTTAGCAGGTTGGACGATGTTCGTTACCTCATGGAACGAATGTGGATATCATTACACGGCAACTATAGGGAACTTGTGTGGAGCAAGCACCCCGACCTTGATATTCTAGTCGCCTGGGTGTTGACGAAAGATAGTAGGATCTATAGATCTTGTACTGGTGATCGGGCATGAAGGCCCACCCAGCAATGTATGTGAATGATGTTTGACTTGTGGGAACGTTAAGGTGGAGTATCAGCAGCCAGCAACACCCATATGGAAATGAGAACATGCTGCCATGGATTATGTCACTAGTCTACTTGCAACCTGAAACGGAGACAATACCACCTGGGTGATCGTTGATTGTCTCACGTAACCAGCACACTTCCTTGCGATCAAGGAAACTGATGAGTCGTAACAAGCAGTGAATGTTCCCCTAAGAGAGGCGGTTTTAGGAACGAGGTGTCAACTCCTGTTACCTTTGAGTTTGATCCATACATGATTTATGACTGGCACTACACAACACCCTCGACTCACGTCTAGACATGAGCATTGCTTACCACCGTAGGACAAGCGGTCTGAGTAAACGAACCACCCTGACACTCGAAGACATGTTGCGAGCATGTGTGTGATTGACTTAGTGAAAATGGTAAGGACACATACCTTTGGCTAAATTCTACCGTAACAGTTACCATTTTAGTATTCAGACAGCTCTGTTTGAGGCATTGCATGGACAGTAACGCTAATCTCCTTGTTGGATTAAGGTGCGTGACAACCTAATCACGGGTCCAGGACTTGTACTCGAAACTCTTAGGAAGATTGCTTAAATCGTAAATCGTTTGGTGGCAACGCGTGACCGTAAGGAAAGCTGATAAGCTTAGGAAGCGCCAGAGGTTCGTTGAAGGCAGTCGTATCATGTTGAAAAGCTCACCCTGGGAGGGTGTGGTACGCTTGGGAATCATGGCAAGCTTAAGTTATGTTGCGTTGAGTTATTCAGAATTCTGGAAAGGATCGGTCACGTCGCCTACAAACTCGAGATACCCGGCGAATTGGGGTAACGTGCATGGTATCATTTACGTCTCAAATCTAAGGCAGTGTTCGTCCATTAAAACGCTTGTGGTACCCTTATTAGATTCTGAGGTTAATGACAAGTTGTAGTTGTTGAGGAACCTACTGAAATCTTGGACCAGGACGTCAAGATTCGTTAGCATAGTCGAATTCCAATCGTGAGAGTTCGTAGGAACTCAAGACGTGGATCAGAGTTCACGTAGGAACGCAATGATCAGAGTAAGCTCTAGCACCCTCAGTTGTTCAAACGATTGCATCAACTTCTGATATCATTGGCGAATTTCGGGACGAAATTCCCTTTCAAGTTGGGGATGATGTGGCACCCGAGGAAAATCCACAGTCATCCTGATCTAACACCGTGCTGTTTTGGATTTCTTATCAAATTTCGGGATGAAATTTCTTTCAAGTTGGGGATGATGTGACAACCCGAATTCCTGATGTTATTTATAGTTACATCACTTCCATCTATACTTCGTCATACGTTGTGACCTTGTGATTATTGTGTGAGTTTGAGATAGTCGGGTATGATTGAATGATATATGTTAGTGTAAGCTGAGTGCTAAGCTAGTTAGAATAGTCGCACACTTGGATCGAATCACACACTCTCTCATTTGGGTGTTCACTAAATCTCGGCCCACACTAAGCAGGCCCAGGTCGCTCTAAGCCCAACCCAGCCTTTTTAAGCATACGGGTATGGAGATGTGTGCGCATACAATTCCTGTATAATCATTAGCAAACCCTAGATTCTCCCCACACTGGGCGACGACCCCAAACTTCTCTCTTGGCGTCAATGGCAGTGCTTATCTCGAAGCTTTCTCTCTCGGCTCTAGACACCTCCACTCACATCATCTGAATCGGTAAGTTATTATCATAGTTTGATTCTTGATTCGCGTGACTGCGATTACTAGTGAGACATTATTTGAATTGTATGATAGATATCATTGGATTAGGGTTATGTGAACCTTGGGATGAATCGGTTAGGAAGATAGTGATTCTCATGAAACTGTGTATGATTGTGCTTGACTGAATAATATCGCAAGATGTGATCGGCTGATACATGGTAATTGCATGATAGAATTAGGGTTCAATGATCATGTGAATGGAGTTAAAACTTGTATGCTTGAGTAAATTGATTTTACTGAATACTGATTATGTGTAGCATGATTTAATACCTTGCCGATTAATTCTGTGATAATTATTGTTACAATGATCAGTGGAAACTGAAACATGTAAGAGTTATGAATTGTGAATTGAAACTGCATGATTAGGGTCCGTAGAGAACCGCCATCCGCTGTGTATGTGCAGCGATGAAAACCGTAGTCCCTCGTTGGCTGACCTCGACGAAACCTAGTGGTGTTTTGTCACACACCAGTCGACGAAAAACATGAAAGATTCATCACACACCTGCCGACGAAAGTCGATGTTTCGTCACCTAAATGCCGACAAGAAGATTCATCGCTATGGAAGTTGGCGCCATAAATGCCCTTGGTCGGGGAGGCATTCCATTGTGTAAGTGTTTGATATGTGTGCCATGCATTTGCATAATATGTGGGTAAATGTGTGGATAGGTTTGAAAGAAATGTTTGTGCACGTGTGAATTGTTGAGGGAATATACATTAAACAACTGTTTGTCATGTGTGAATTATGGTGATGATTAAGATGATGGATATAATGCTTATACATATTTCTTTTTTCCGATTGCATGATAATATTGTCTAGGAATGAGAAACCTGGTTTGCCTTGTGTGATATTCATGCGGAATGTGGATTGGTATTAGAATTGAGTACTGGCTACATGATATACGATGAATTTTGTGCTGCATACGATCTGTATAAAATACGTGACCTGGTTAATTATGAAACAGATATTATTGGTAACCACGATAGGGTTTGGTTGACCAACTGGGAACGGGTAACGTAACGAAACATACCGAGCAAGTCTAAGGTGAGTTCACTGCTCTTTTCCCAAGCATGCGTCCCGGTGAGGGACATCTGGTAAACGTTCCGGGGAGGAACGTCGGGTTAATGGGATGTTTGTTAATACTCGCATATCTATCAATCAAGTCCCTTCTATCGATTGTTGCCGGGGAGGCAACGAGGTATTAGTTAATAGCGCTATTTAGGTTTGGCAACCTCACACCGCACCGGGGAGGTCGGGAGTGAACTAATGATCCAAGTCTTGACCATTGCTTTGATAGAGGCAATGCGGTTAGGGCAAACAAATTGTAAGCCATCAGCGGTAAATGAGTTATTACAACATCAAATCATTGAAACGTTTTAATCTGGTAACTGGAATCTAAACACGTTAACAAAACTTTGAACTCACCAGCGTCTTCTGACTCACTTGTCTGCATGCTTGCAGGTCTGTAGGTTTATATCATTGGGACTTGCTGTCTGGGATGTTGAAGTGGTCATGGGTCGAGATACATGGAATCACTATACAAGCGTAATGGTTTATGTACACATGGTTTATGAAACACTTAACAAATGAGTTATGCTTCCGCTGTATACAGTGAATGATATGTAACGTTTGTAACACTTTATGTTAATGAATGAAAGTTTTATTTAAATATAATTATGAGTTCAATGTGATTGGTGGCTAGATCCTGGTACGTCACATGCCCCGCGGTGTTTCCGCAGGTGGTATTTTGGGGGTGTGACAGACGCCCTGCCCTGTTGCAGCCGATACCTTATCTTGCTGTCTACGCGAGTCCGACGCCGGAAACTCGTTTTTTCTCATTTTTCCTTGCTTCCAAGGCCCCGATAAGCTCCCCAAAGGTACCCCAAGCCTACTATGGATTTTTATGGGGTACGAGTAAGAATGGAAACTTAGAGTAACAAATATGAAGATGTGGCATGTATGTAAAAAAATAATGGTTTCTTTATGAACATGGTTAAGCTTTAATAAGTAAAACTTTATTGAATACTATAGATATGTGAAGGAATGGGATTAGTATATGATAACATGCTTATAAATAGGAATGATGCGCCTAATAAAGTAGGGTGTTCAAAGGAAGTTAAGTGAATGTGTATGCACGTGTTGTAATTTAATATGGTTAGATGTAAGTGTAAGTGTACGTGTAGACTAGTATGTAAGAGAAGTATACGCATAGAAGATGTGATTAGGATTTCTAACACAATATGTGAGTATGTAAGTTGCATGTATGATTTTGGGTAGGAAGGTACGTATGTCCATAGTAGGATTTATTATACACGAAAGTGTGGAATAGGCATTATGGATGCGTGTTATTAACCTATGCATTTTCGAATGAATGAGACTTGTATGATGAAATGTACAGTGTCAATAAATATATGAGTATTGACAATGCTAACCGAGTTGCTTTTGAGAATGAAATGATGTGCAGGTGCAATATTTTTGACTCATTGGAAGTTAGACTCTGAGACGAAGTGCTTGAACTCAAAAGGATAATTGAATAGAATCTATAAGAAAATAGAACGCGACACGATCAAATAGTTATACAATTTAAATTATATAAATATCATGTCGCTAAGTACTAATAATGTGAATGCATGTGGTGACTGCAGGTTACACAGAATCACAGATCATCATCAAGAGGTGTAAACGGTTAAAGATCGAGTCATATCATGAATTGTACGGGAAAGTGTGATTATGTAAATTCAGTAAACATAAGTCGTGTTTTATTTCTTAAATGAGAACGTAGAATTTATTTATTGTAAAAACTTTATTTTAAAACGGACTTTGAAGTATGTCAAAACGTTTACAAAGAAAGAAATTTTAAGACTTGTATTTTCCACTGCATCTATGTGTTTAAAACATGTTAGGGTCTTACACCCTCGTGCATTGTGGTTGCACATAGCCTCTAGGGAGTGGGTTTTGTGGTGTTGCAGATGTTTGACCAATCATTTTTGCAAGATGTTGGTTCAAATTGTGTGGGATAGATGTGTGGTCTGACTCACTCTTTTGGGAAGTATCTGGGAATTCTTGTTAAGAGGGTCATCATCCCTGTTGAAGTTCATTTTCTCTCTTGACCTATTTTGATTGATATCATAGGGTTTTAGAAAGGAACACTATTGAGTTAAATGATTGATTTTACCACCGAAGGTGAACCCAAGAATGGATTTACAAATGTTCTTACCTCTATTAATATTATAGGCTTTTAAATTGAAATAGCTTTTGCCCAATGATTTGTTTGTCCACAGAAGTCACACAACATGGCTGGAATCTTATCTTTCCTTTCACCCTTGTCTCTCTTTTTTTGAAACAGATGTTTTAACATCTATTTGAGAGTTTGTAATAGGAATGTATTTTTATCTTGGGTGGGTCAAGACCATTTGGGTTGGTAAAGTCAATTGGTTTGTAGTTCTCAAGAACATCACCTTCATCTGACCAAGTAGATTAAAACTCATACTTTTGTTTTTCAGATTGAATGGAACTTAGTGGCTTTTCAAGAGTTATTTTGTTGACAAGAGTCAGAAGGGTAGTTCAACTTCTCGATCCCATGGTTACAAATTTTTTCATGGGTTTCGGTTATGATTCAAATAACACTGATTTGAAGCTTCTGGTCAGATGTTTTGAAGAAGAGAATCAAGATAAACCATGTTTGCATGTGTTTAGTTTGAAATCAGATTATTGGAAACTCGTGAGGATGAATTATCGGTTGTGCTACAATAAATGCAGACTCTTGTCCAATGGTGTGGTGTATTGGCTTTCAAGACTCAACATCTTTACTGAGCAGATATTAATATCTTATGATATTTCTAAAGAAATATTTCAAGAAATACCCTGCCGGAGTATGCGAGATCGGTGAAATCATTAATCCCTACACATCCTAAAGTTCAAGGGTTATTATATATATAGTATAAAGATAGTATTAGGGTAGTTATGAAGTACGGGGACTAGATGTGAGAAAACAGAAGTTGATTAACCAACTCCCTAAAGGAATCAATGTATCCCTTGGATACACCCTTTGATCGACGACTTCAAAGGAAAAGAAAGGGACACACCTCTTCAAGTACAATCATATCTACAAGATCAAGAGACGCACCCGTTCGTGAAGAGACACGTCTCAGCAATCGCACATTTTAGTTACTTATAAATAGGGTTGTTTATTCATTCATATTCATCACATGTACAAAACATTCAGTTTATATTCAAATTCGATTCACATTCTAGAGATTAAAGATCAATGGGGCCAATAATTGGTATCAAAGCACCAGGCTCTAAGCATTGGGAATCGCAAGGCAACGAATCGCAGGAAGTCATTCGCGATCAGGTTTCATCATTCTAGTTGTTCAATTCGCAAGTTTTAGTTTTTTTGGTTCAAGGTTATCGAACCAGAGTTAGAAATCTAGGTTTTGATTTCGGAGTTATAGTGCAAATTAGATAGTCAGGAATTCGGTTATTACGCGTTGTGGTCATTCGCAGGTTAAACATTTGATAGTTCATTGAATTCAAGGGAATTGAATTTTACCAGTACAGTTGGTTCGTATAGGTGGTCAAGAAATTATAAGAAACCAGAAAGTAAGGTTGTTTGTTTGCAAATTTTGTGAAAGTCAAAATCATTCGGAAACATGTCTGATACACCGAGCGGTTTGGGTAAACAAATTGTAATTCACAAGGATGTGGGATCTCTGACTCAATACCAATGTCCAATTTTAAAACCTACAAATTATACGGTACGGGCAATACGCATCAAAACCATACTAGAAGCAAATGGACTCTGGGAGATGATGGAACCCACAGAAGCAACGCAACAGGATGTAAAAAAGACAAAGCAGTGATTGCATATTTGTTCCAGGCGATACCGAGAGATATGGTTTTGCAAGTGGCAAATTGCAAAATAGCAAAAGAGATATGGAACGCATTAAAGACAAGACATGTTGGTGTAGACCGAGTACAAAAGGCGCGTTTGCACACACTCATGTCAGAGTTCGAGTTGTTACAGATGAAAGAAGACGATACTATAAATTCGTTCTCCGCAAGGATAAACAACATTGTTACAAGGGCAAGTGAATTTGGAACAACGTTGAATAAATCCACTCTGGTACGAAAACTTCTAAACGTTGTGCCAGATAGATTTGTTCAAGTAGTTGCATCGATCGAGCAATACTCCGATGTAGACATGATGAGTCTAGACGAAGCTATCGGTAGATTAAAAGCTTATGAAGAAAGGTTAAAGTTGAAGAAAAAATAAAGCCCCATGATCAATCTAGAAGAACTCCTACATGCGGGTTACGGACAACATGTTGGAAATTGTGGACGAGGAAGATTCTATCCGTCACAAGGCCGAGGGAGAGGCAATTATCGACATAGGGGTAAAGGACACACCTCTTACGAGTCGGAAGGAATCGACAAACCACAAAGGTATGATAGCAAGCAAGAAATACCAGCTATGAGAGATAAGTCAAAAATCACTTGCTACAGATGTGAGAAACTTAGGCACTATGTCTACAAATGCCCAACCAAGAAAACCAAGGAAAATGAGACACTTTTGGTCAAAATAGAAGATGATGATGAACCGGCACTTCTGATGTGCCTAGACGATGAAGAAAAGTAAAAGGGAAATTTGGTCGTGTTAAATGATCAAAGCAGAAAAACCGTGTGATGCGGGGAGGAAGATAACCTATGAAAGGTACATAAATAATCCAGTGAGTGGACTAGATTAGGTAAAAATGAAGAATCCGTGAGGGAAGCAATCAATGATAAAAGAACTCATTGTGTGAGACAACCGTGATGAGGAGATTAAATCTATGATAAAACAAGGAGAAGGCACGCGTGTGAAGGAAACAAGTAATCATGTGACTGGTTAAAAGAAGGCATTGATATGTGATACAACCGCGAGAGAAATATGAGTGAGTGAGTCAGTTTATCTAAAATCTATGTGAGATGGATTCTAATCATGTGATATGGTGGGCAAGTTAATCAATACCGGGTGAAGTTCGTGTTGAGACAACTACATAAGAAGAGGTTCGTGTGATATAAATCAAGTACGGCCAAGACAAGTATGAAGCAAAATGTTCGTGTGAAGCAAGGTTCGTGAGGAACATGGTTCGTGAGGAGTAAGGTTCGTGAATAAGAAGATACATGTGAATTGTTGGATACCGAGGAGATTCGAGAAGATAAAACTGCTCAGAGTTCAAGATCTAAAACAACTCAAGGATGTTCATAATTAGGGGGTGAATGAAATTATTAATCCCTACACATCCTAAAGTTCAAGGGTTATTATGTATATAGTATAAAGATAGTATTCGGGTAGTTATGAAGTACGGGGACTAGATGTGACAAAACAGAAGTTGATAACCAACTCCCTAAAGGAATCGATGTGTCCCTTGGACACACCCTTTGATCGACGGCTTCAAAGGAAAAGAAACAGACGCACCTCTTCAAGTACAATTACATCCACAAGATCAAGAGACGCACCCGTTCGTGAAGAGACACGTCTCTACAATCGCACCTTTTAGTTACTTATAATATAGGGTTGTTTATTCATTTATAATCATCACATGTAAAAAACATTCGGTTTATATTCAAATTCGATTCACGTTCTAGAGATCAAAGATCAATTGGGGCCAACAATCGGGAGGAACCAAACTCGGCATGATTGAAAGATCGGTATGTGTGTATCGAGATGATCTAGCTTGGAAATTGAAAAGATACACCCCAACAAGGCTGTGGGATGTTCTTGGAGTTCGTGAAGTACTCTTGGTGAAGAATTACATACTCAAAAACTATTGGGAAACACTACATGTTGATGGTAAAAAGCACGACATTATACACATTCTACAAGGAGTGGATCCTGAGTATGTCGATGTGAAATGGTGTCCTCCTCCTTTACAGGTCGCATGTAATAACTACACGGACCAGCCAATGTTTGTGCGGAGCCAAATTTCTCATGTATTGAAGTAGTGAATCGTTGTTAAAGAAAAAGACGTGATTTTTGGGTTATAGTAACATCTTTTTCTTTGGTTTGTGTAGTATAAACGTTTGACACTTGATTCTTTGTTGATTCCTAATTCAGTTAATTCAATTTCTTTGACATGCTTATTATATCCGAGTTAGTTCTGATCTTTTTGCGATGCTTGTGATTGAAAACGTGTTCTTTCAAACTTTGAAATCAACCCGACTACATGTGTAAATAAATATGTAATTATAGGACGTAACAAAGTATGATGGAAGCAATCAAAGAAAACACGTTCCTCTGGCTGAAGAACAGATCAGGTTACAACGGTTTGAATTTGGAGAGGTGGCGAGAGTTTAACGTTTGGGATGTTATTTTGTAATCTCTTTGCTTTTTGTTGGGATTTCAGAACATACATTTATGACCCCGGTTGTACTATTTTATCAGTTAATAAAATAGCTATTGTTCGGAAAAAAAAAAAGAAAGATATTTTCACGAATACTTATTCCGTCCGCATAAGTAAACCTTTTCGCGTAAAGTTCAAATTATTTATCTTTTAAAGTATTCTTAATTTTGAGTATATTAAGTTTGTGAATCCCTTTGAATGTTTTTACATATCATTCTCCTACAAAACCCTAATTTTACCAACTTTGACCAATGTTTTGACCCAAAAGTACATGAGGTGTTTTCCTAACCGCTTCGTACGCCTTGCGCATCAGACATGCCTTTTAAACAAAGGGTTGATTGACCAGTAAAGTAACTCAATAATGCATATTAGTTAGGAATTATTAACCCTTAATCATAGACCATTTAACAAACACTTGGCAGCAAATGTGAAATGAATTATTTTCACGATATTTACTTACTGATCTCTCACCACAAAACCTACCCGAAACAACATTCATATTACATCATCAAAGATGCATGGTGGAAGAAAAAAACATAAAAAGCAAAATCATAACCATAACAATAATCAATGTTACTTTAAGTATAAAAAGCTAGATAGTAACACAACTTATTTTTACATGTAACCCGCATATCTTCATTTTTCAGTTACAACACACACAAGTAAGCACTTTGCCATCATATCCAGTGGCGAAGCTTGACCATGAAAACGGGGGGGTCGAAAACGTATATACCCAAAAATTTCTATAGAACCGGGGGGTCGAAAACGTATATACCCAAAAATTTCTATACGAAAACTACATATATAACACTACTGAGCGAAAAGTTCGGGGGGTCGGGCGCCCCTCCCGGCCCCTCTTAAGCTACGCCCTTGATCATATCTTCATTTTTCACTCACCATACATTATAAGTTCTTCCCAAGAATCACAAGCTTGAAATCAATGGTCAGAGTTTAAATTTTTTAGTCCGTCACAATAAACAGAGATTTGAAGTTTTTGTATAATCAAATTTAAGTCAAGCATACATACAAAGTTTGCACGATCCAAAATCAAAACCCAAATGAGCAAACAGACCTAAAATATGTTCAAATACATAAGTCCTCCACTCCTCCCTATCTAAAGCAAATTCTAAGGCGCGAAGCGAGCCAGAAAATTCCTCATGGGCATGAGGTGACGCCTCAAGTACTCTTGTTATCCTCCCTATTGCGACATTTTGCTATCTACATTAAAAGGATTTAAAAACATTAAACCTTATTAAGACACTAAAGTACACGTGTTTCTATATCAAAATTTAACCCAAGTAATGTTGCATTTAGGATCCAATCATACCCAACGCCAAAACAAGGCTTTTTTTTTTCTTTTCTTGGTTCTTTGTTATCCTCCCTACACCCCAGGTCTGATTATTTAACTAATTTTATTTAATTTGTGATGGTATAAATATCTCGGTCGCAAAGCTGATTACCGACGAACACCGCTAAAACAGGTCGAAAACGGCATTTGCGACTGTTTAGCAACCGTTTTGGCGGTTGCAGACCGGCTTTTTTTACTAGTGAATTTCTTTGCTTTTGTATTGAAGCATTGTGGCCTTGTATCATTGACAAAATTTATTTTGTGTCAAAATTACATATACGAATACTGATATATCGATAACTGTATATGTTCCCAAAAATGACTTGTATCATCTCTAAAGTCGAGATCTATTGGCTAACTGGCATTAAATTTATCACATAGCATAATACATGGTTGGTGGTTGATTTAAGTACATACGATTATATATCATTACTTTGTTACGTCCTGTATTAACATATTTATTTACACATGTAGTCCAGTTGATTTCAAAGTTTGAAATTTCAGAAATAACATGTTTTCAATCACAAGCATCACAAAAAGACCGGAACCAACTCAGATATAATAACAAGCATGGCAAAGAAATTGAATTATGAATCAACAAAGAATCAAGTCTCAAACATTTATACTCGACATACCAAAGAAAAAGAATATTACTATAACCCAAAAATCGTGTCTTTTTCTTTAATAGCGGCGAATAACTACGGGAGGAATTGGGCTCCACACAAACAATGGCTGGTCCATGTAGTTATTACATGCGACCTGTAAAGGAGGAGGATACCATTTCGCATTCACATACTCCAGATCCAATCTGAGAATGTGTATAATGTCGTGCTTTTTAGCATCAATATGTAGTGTTTCCCAATACTTTTTGAGTATATACTTCTTCACCAACCCTATTTCACGAACTCCAAGAACATCCCACAACCTTGGGGTGTAGATTTTTAAATTTCAAGCTTGATCATCTTGATACACACACCAATCTTTCAATCCTGCCGAGTTTGGTTGCTCCCGATCTCGTATACTCTGGGAGGGGTATTTCTTCAAACTTTTCTTTAGTGATATCATAAGATATCAATATCTGCTCAGTAAAGACGTTGAGTCTTCAAATACAATATAGGAAACCATTGGAAAAGAGTCCGAACTTATTGTAGAACCACCGATAATTCATCCTCACGAGTTTCCAAGAATCAGATTTTAAACTAAACACGTGAAAACATGGTTTCTCTTGATTCCCTTCTTCAAAACAACCAACCAGAAGTTTGAAATAAGTGTTTCTTGGAAGGTGAGGGTATTGATACATTCCCCAAAATTAGGTGCACATCCCCCCAGAAGCAGCGTATAGGGCTATGAGGGGAGTATAAGGTTTGAAAGCATTAAATGCGTCAGAAAAAGTGAATTTATACGCCTCTCATTTTCATATGAGCGGCATATAAGATGGTGGTAGTTGAATCATTAAACCCTATACGCCTCTCATTGCCCTATGAGCGGCGTACAGGTACGATGTGCGAGGAATTTAAGGTATAAATACTGACATGTAGCGAGTTCAGACTGAAAAGTCTGAAAAGATGACCCGTATAAGCGCTCATTGACCTATACGTGACTTATAGTCCGAGAAAATGTTATTAATCCAAGCATACTATAACTATTTCATTCAAATGTTGAAAACTCACAAAATAATGATGAAAAATCATAAATAAAAACGTCCGATCAAACCGTGAAGCATAAAGATGTCGTCTTGGGACATTGGTTATGTTTTTGGTGAAGATTTGAACCAGTCATACATCTCTGAAAGCGTTTGGTTATCCGGCGTTGATCGACGTGAGGAGGAGGTTGTGTTCGTGTTCGTGTTTTGTTGTGATGACGGGGGTGTGCGTCCCGTGTTGCCTAATTTGAACCAGGAGTTCGTAGATGAGGCAGAACCATCTTACGTGGCTTAAAGTTATCCTCAACATGAATACTGGACTTACCATTCGTATACGGAAAACCAACACAAGTTAGAGTACGAGGAAGGTGCTAATGCACTTCGAGAAATGTGATCATGACGAGGAGGAAGGTGTTGACGACGACGAAGGTGCTAACGACGAAGGTGCTAATGAGGAAGGTGTTGATGACGGCGAAGGTGCTAACGGCGAAGGTGCTAACGAGGAAGGTGCTAATGACCAGAAAACAACAAAAAAGGTATGACTAACACAATCCCCAACTTTGGTCAAAACATACAACCAACAGATTTGAAAGCCAGCATGCTAAGTTTAAGAGATACCTTAAAGGGCCAAACAACTCGGTCCATAGAATTGTGTGGCTTGTTGGCAAAGTTGTAGAGTTACAACACACAGAAATAAAACTTAGTTTTCAGGATAGCAGGTCCGTGCAAATGGGGGACCACATAATACAGTTTTTTGATAACCTACACAGTAACGTTTATAAAAAATCCTTAGAGTTGTTACTTGTTGAGAAAAAAAGCTATGTGTGTTGCGGGAAGCAAGGGGGCTTATGGCCACCAGCTTTTAACAGGTTGTGGGTTACCATGTGCTTGTCAGATGGAGTGGTGGGAAAGTACATGTAATATAACAACTATAACATACATTCCATACATATAGGATTTTTTCTATAAATAAATAATAATATTATAATTTGTATATAATTTTATTCATATACTTCGAACTATACAATATATAATCATCATTATACTGCATTTTTTGACTATGATTTTTGAAATACAAATTGCAAAATTCTTCTTGCCACGATAGACAAATTCTGGACAAAACTTGATTTTTCGACAGAAAAACTTAATCAAGACGTGAGGCGGAAATTGATAGAGTCACACAACAACTACAGACGCAACCACCTATAGTGTTAAAAAGTATGTTGTCGAAGATAAAGCGGTGGTGAATCCAAGAGCAACTGACCATCAACCGCCTGAGGTACAACAAGATACTCGGGGTCGCCTAACTACGAAAGCAAAACAACAAAGGAAGGAGGAGGTTGTGAGACGTAAAGATACACAAACCCAATCAAAGAGGAACGAGGGCACTCAAAAGCCAGTTGTGTAACGTAGTCGTTCAAAGAAAAGTAAAGCAAAAAATACAATTCCGATTCTAGATGAAGACTTTCCATTGTTGGCGGGGGACAACCTGCACCCATACCCGTACCGGTACCGAATTCGAACAAAACTGGGTACCAAATACCGTACCAAATATATAGTTACGGTACGAGTATTTTTGGTACATTACCTGCTTTGGTACCATTTTGTTTTTATTTAGTTTTGAGCACTTGTACGAGTACTAAATAGGTACAATTGACATGAGTACCAGTATAGTACGAGTGCCAAATAGGTAAAACTGGTACGAGTACCAATACGATACGGGTACCATATAGGTAAAATCAATAGGAATACTATAAATACTATAATATGGAATAAAACATAATACAAAAACTTTTAAAGGTCTGTATAAAATTCGGTACCAGTACCCATTTTTACTCGTACTCGTGCCAATACCGAAAGTACCAAATACCAAAATCAATAAAACTGGGTACCGATACATGTACCGAATACCTAAAATCGGTACGAGTACGGGTATTTGGGAAAAAAAACCCATCCTTAGGGACAGGTACATACGTACATACTTACTTACAAAACAGAAAAAAAGGATAAAAATCGAAACCGAAGCCTTACGGGTTGTACTCTTCAATACAGAACCGACACTTTGTGGTCTCCTCTTGTACTACCCAGAATCATCACTCAAAATTTTGTGCAGAATGGTTCAGTATTTTTCGATATATGGCCTTTTTATATTCTACACAATACCAATCCTAATACAATTATAATACCCAAATAAGACAAAATAGGCGGTCAACACCAATTCTTTCGGTCAACGACTCAATTTGTTTCTTTCTTCTTTTTGTCGTTTAGTGAAAAAGAATTAATTACAAGTTTCAGCTTTTTTATATTTTGTCCCTTTGTCTTTTAATAGTTATTTTTAAATAGCTTCACTTTAATTGCAATTCAGCCCTTTATCTTTCAGCTTTATTTATTCCAAACTCTCGGTTCTTCATTTATTGATTAGTTTAAGCTTGTTTATAATTATTTTTCCGCACCATGACCTACAAATATACGATCGCCTCAAATATAAACTAAGAACTACTAAAACTACTCTAAACTAATAAAAATTATACAATTTACATAAGATAAATGTGTGTTTTTTACGACACATACATACATACACACACACACATATATACATGAATGATCGATCGTTTTCCCTAATAAATATTTTCCTCTATGTATTTGCCAATTACAGGTACAAAAACACGATCGACCGTTTTAAGGACCGGCTTCCATCTATGTATCGAAGATACATAACACATATCGAAGATGCCCAGCCGGACGGTAACTGTGGGTTTCGATCCGTAGCTATGGGTTTGGGGTTGGAGCAAAATGAGTGGAAGTGAGTCCGCAAACAGCTACTCGACGAGATGTTCATTATCAAAGAGCGGTGGTGGCCTATACTCGACTCTTTTGATCCGGGATGTTATAATGTAGTGTATCGATCAATAAATTGGTTGAATGTGGAACCTGCACCAAAGGCGTGCTGGATATTGTTGCCCTACACAGGATTGTTGGTGGCTCAAAAATTTGGTGTGATTGTTCAACATTTAAGCAATGGTGTTTGTCAAACTTACTTCCCCATGTTTGATGGTCCGGAGGTTTACCCAAACCATTCTGTTTTATTGATTGCTTATGTGGAAGGTGACCATTTCATCATGGTTAAGTTAACGGATGATTGCCCGATGCCAGTACCAAATGGACTTTGGAGTATATACCGAAGTATAGAAGCTATGGAATGGGAGACAATGTACATGTCTCGTATTACAAAGGATAGGGCGTTACTAGGTAGTAATAGAAGTCAACGAAGAGAGTTTATTAACTTGTCATAGGTCTTCATTGTAACACTTAAAAATGTTTAATTGTAGTATTGCGTGTTAAGAAAATTTGTTATTTACATTATATTATCTTTTAAATATAGTGTACGCAACAATTTTTTTTTATAAAAAATGTTAATTAGATAGTTTTATAATATAAAAACCCTTATTTACATCACAATATTTTTTAAAAAAAAGCACCATACGCAGCGTATAGGGCAATGAGAAGCATATACCAGCACCTATACGATGCTCCTCGCACTCTCTCTCTCTCCATATTTCCTGACCAGTCGCTTAGTCCCATAACAATTATTTCACAGACACTTTATAGCATGATGGTTAAAAATATCATTACACATTATCTAAGGTGAAGTAAGGCGCCAACCCACACCATTCGTTGAGTTTCAGTTTAACTTTCACAAATTTGCAAAAACTAAAAATAATAATAATAAAAGCAAATTACTATTTTGGACCTTGTGGTTTAGCGAGTTTAAATCTTTTAGCCCCAAAAGGAATCTATTGACATATCAAACCTTAAGGTTGCATTTTGTAATGGTTTTGTCTCCTAACACTAACTTTGATACTTTTGTTGTCGCAACCCCCGACCACTGCCCCGGGAGGCGGGCGGTCGCGGCCTACTCAGAGCTGGTGGTATCGGTGTTTATTTATTTAGCAGCAGAAATTACATCAGGACCGTGGTTAGGAATTAGTTTATCAAAGTAAAACACCACATTTTTATAATAATAAATACATGGGAAAAACCCAAGTTTCCATTACAATATGTTTATAGGGATAAACCCTAATTTATTGAAATAAAACTGCTTCATTATTTAGTTAACTTTTATAGCCACATTTCCAAGCCTTCAGTGCTCTCCAGCTGGCTTCTATTTGGCTTTCACATTTTGTTACCTGAAATGCGTTTTAAAAAGTTTTGTCAGCAAGAAATACTGGTGAGTGAATCCCAGTTTAATCAAAACAAGTTTTATCATTTTACAGCATTGAGGCATCCCGCAATTACATTTGTTTACATCTACTTTAATTACCATCCACGGTACTGTCAATCCTGACTTGTGGTCATGCTATTACTCACAATGTAGTAACAAGTAATGTATACAAAACCCCAACATACCGACGATAATTGTAGAATTACAAATACTCAATCACTGTTAACTATAATTTAAAACATTTGAGGTTTTGTGAAAACAGTTTACAAAAAGAGGAATTACTCACAAAAAGGGTTTATAAAAAGACGATTAACTCACATTGCTATTTTAGATGTTTCCTGGTGACTTCCTTGTTATAATCTATTGCATTAAACAATGCACACGCGTTAGTATAATAACCCAATTTACATTAGCTATACCCTCCTCGAGACAGAACTCCAACGACTGAGTTAGGCAGAGCCTAGACATGCATTATGGAGCACTAGATCAATTGAGCAGCGTAACTAATACGTAACCGGGGGTTATAATACTTACATCGAGGCAAAGCTTCGCTATTTAGTGGGTATTATACCCAAGCAGAATTCTATTAATTCAAAATTTGAGAGAGAAAGTTTGATTGTGAACGATTTGAAATTGAAGCCGAGAGCCCCTATATATAGGTCTGATCCGACAACGGGTCGCGGCCTGCGACGGCCTCCTTAGTTTCTTTCGCGGGCCGTGAGGCCTTCTAAGGTAGGCCCTAGCTTAGCTGACTCAAGGATTAGCTTCGACACGCAGTTCACCACGTGGCACTACGTGGTCTGGCCTGGTGGCCACATTGTCGCGCCCCGTGAAGCACACCACCATCATGGCACGGCCCGTGAGCGCCCACCAGAATTTGTTTTTGTAAAAATTTCGGTATTTCGAGGCCGTTTTTCGTATACGGGGTGTATTTTAAGACATATAGGGGTGTTTTAAGAATTTTGGGAGAGTTGTTATATCCTCCCACCTTGTTTTAGAACTCGTCCTCGAGGTCTACTAGAATAGGTGTGGATATTTCCTCTGCATCTCTGATTCGAGCTCCCAGGTGTATTTTGGTCCTCTCTTGGAATCCCATTTTACTTTGACTAGGATTAATCTCTTGTGTTTGAGATTCTTGATTTTAATGTCTTCAATTTGTAGCGGTTTCTCCACAAACTTAAGTTTCTCATTCACCACTATGTCCTTAAGAGGTACTACTAACGATTCATCTGCTAAGCATTTCTTAAGATTACATACATGAAATACATCATGTATTCCTTCCATTTCCTCTGGCAGTTGTAGCTGATAAGCTACTGGTCCTATTCTTCTAATAATCTCAAAAGGTCCAACATACCTGAGACTTAGCTTTCCCCTTTTTATGAATCTAACTATTCCTTTCCATGGAGAAACTTTTAATAACACCTTATCTCCTACTTGAAATTCCAACGGTTTTCGTTTGTTATCCACATAACTCTTTTGACGATCTCGGGCGGCTTTTAGTCTTTCCTTGACTTGAATAATCTTGTCTGTTGTTTCCTGTACTATCTCTGGTCCAGATAGTTGCTTTTCTCCAATTTCTGCCCAACAGACTGGAGTCTGGCACTTTCGTCCATGAAGTGCTTCAAATGGTGCAGAATTGATACTGGTATGATAGCTGTTATTGTAGGAAAATTCTATTAATAGTAAATGATCGTCCCAATTACCTCCAAAATCCATTACATAAGCTCAAAGCATATCCTCCATTGTCTGAATTATCCTTTCGCTTTATCCATCCGTTTGAGGATGATAAGCTGTGCTTAGATTTAATTTAGTTCCCATTGCTTTTTGGAAACTTGTCCAAAAATGAGAAGTAAAAGGGCTATCTCTATCAGAAACAATAGATAAAGGAATTCCATGTAATGAAACTATTTCATTTACATATAATTTGGCTAATTGTTCCATACTAAAAGTTTCCTTCATCGGTAAGAAATGAGCAGATTTGGTTAATCTGTCTACAATCACCCAGATTGTATCATTACCTTTTCGTGTTTTGGGTAATTTGGTAACAATGTCCATTGTTATCAATTCCCATTTCCATATTGGCATTTCTAGTTGCTGCAATAAACCTGAGGGTTTCTGATGTTCAGCTTTAACTTGTGAACAGGTTAGACACTTGGCAACATAAGCTGCTATATCCTTTTTCATTCCTATCCACCAGAAATTCTTTCTTAGGTCTTGATACATTTAATCACTTCCGGGATGTATCGTATACTTAGACTTATGGGCTTCTTCTAATATTCGGTAACGTAGGTTTCCTTGTTTGGGTATCCAAATTCTTTTCTTATGGAATCTCCAAATTCCATTTGTTCCTTGTTCTAATTCCTTAATCATTCCTTTTAATTTTTCAGTATCATCCTCGATTACTGATTCCTGTACTTCTCTAATTTGCTCATTTAAATCTATCTGCAGATTTAGTTTGAGAGAACGTACTCGTCTTGGCTTTTCGTGATACTTTTGACTTAAAACATGAGCTACGACATTAGCCTTTCCTGCATGATACTGGATATCACAATCATAATCATTGAGAATTTCCATCCAGCGTCTCTGTCTCATATTTAACTCCTTTTGCCCGAAAACATATCTTAAACTCTTATGATCGGTGAAAACAACAAATTTATTTCCATATAAATAGTGTCTCCAAATCTTAAGCTCAAAAATTATGGCTCCTAATTCTAAATCATGAGTTGTATAATTCTCTTCATGATTATTAAGTTTTCTAAAAGCATAGGCTATAACCTTTTGATGTTGCATTAACACACATCCATAACCTAATTTAGAAGCGTCACAGTATACTACAAAGTCTTCAGTTCCTTCTGATAACGCGAGTATGGGTGCGTTGGTTAATCTTTGCTTAAGAATTCTAAAGGCTTCTTCTTGTTTTGGTCCCCATTCAAACTTAACTGATTTACAGGTTAGCTTTGTTAAGGGAATGGCTATCCTAGAAAAATCTCGGATAAACCGTCTATAATAACCTGCTAATCCAATAAAACTTCTCACCTCTGTTGGTGATTCAAGGACTTTCCATTTAGTAATTGCCTCAATCTTTGTGGGATCCACATGAATTCCTTCATGATTAATTAAATCTCCAAGGAATTGCACTTCTTGTAACCAAAATTCACATTTCGAAAATTTAGCATAAAGCTTTTCTCCGTAAATTTAGAAGTGTATGCAGATGCGCTGCATGTTCCTCTTTACTCTTAGAGTAAATGAGAATATCATCTATAAAGACAATTATGAATTTATCCAGATATGGTTTACATATTCTGTTCATCATGTCCATAAATGCGGCTGGGGCATTGGTTAGACCAAATGGCATGACTGTAAATTCATAATGACTATACCTTGTTCTGAAAGCAGTTTTAGGAATATCATCTTCCTGTACTTTCAATTGATGATATCCTGAGCGTAAATCAATCCTAGAAAAGAATCGAGCTCCTTGAAGTTGATCAAACGGATCATCGATTCTCGGTAGTGGGTACCGATTTTTAATTGTGACCTTGTTCAGTTCTCGGTAATCAATGCACATACGCATTGATCCGTCTTTCTTCTTGACAAACAAGATTGGTGTTCCCCATGGTGATGAACTTCGTTGTATGAATCCTTTCTCCAGAAGGTCGTCCAATTGTTACTTCAGTTCCTGCATTTCTGCTAGTGCCAAACGGTAAGGTGCCTTGGCAATCGGTACTGTCCCTGATAGTAGGTGAATTTTGAATTCAACCTCTCTATCTGGCGGCAGTCCAGGTAGTTCTTCTGGAAAAAACATCTGAGAATTGAGATATTATGGGAATATCTTTCAATTCTTTTCCTTTAGTGTTAATGATTATAGAAATCATATACACTAATTATCCTTTTCTTGCATAACTTGTTGTTTTCATCACAGAGATGAATTTTGTGAACCTAGATGGCTTGTCTCTTTTAACTGTGATCTTTTCACCCTTTGCTACCAATCCATTCCTAACACAACATCAAATCCAGCCAGATTCATCGGGTAAAGGTTAGCAATAAAATTATGGTTAAAAATTTCTATTTTTGCTCCCTGCAAGATATCAGTAATCTTAATGGTTTCTCCATTGGCTGTTTCTATCAGACATTCTTGTTGAAGTTTAGTTAATAGAGGCGTTACTTACATAGGGCGTGATGTGAAAACTATAAAAAGGTCATATGTCATGTGTTAATCGCTTACTCTGGCCAAGTAAGTAGTGGCATATGATACAATGAACTTCTTGTAGTGGACGCATTTACGTCCAATGTAGTAAGGACAGGGTGAATGGGACGAATTAAAAAGGTACCCAAATGAATCAAATAAGTTAAATGTTTGATAGTAAACGTAAACGAAAGTCGGATGACGGAAGCGTATTACGTTAGAATAACGAGCCTGAGAGAAGGGATAAAGATTGAAGTAAATGAAAATACAAACCAACTAATGTGAATGCTAAGGCATAGGGGATAAAATTTGACTGTCATAAGTGATGAAATTCACACAGACAAGTCAAAGGGGTAGAATAAAGAATAAAGGACTTGACTGAATAAAAGCGATGGATTTCGCTAAGACGACCAAATAAATTAAAGTGACGTCTAAAACCATATAAGAATGGTTACTTGATGATGACTTCGGTAAAGATACCCGATGGATGGGTAGGATTGTGAGTGAACACCTAAACCAAGAGATGGGAACACGGATTGAAAGTCAAAAGACTCGGAATGAGAGTTATGACTAAAAGATGACAAGATTTTTGCAAACATAAATTTTGATAACTGCGTTCAACTATTTCAAAGTTGGACGGGTCGAATAAAGAATGAGGTTTGACACTCATAAGTGATGAAAGTTCACCCAAAATGAGTCAAACGAGTTAATTAAAGAATGACGCTTGATAATGTAAGCAAGCGCGAACCGAATAAATAGAAGCGAAATATTAACAAATCCATATAAAGGGTTATGAGAAAAAAAACACAAACCAAACAAAAGGAACGCTAAAAAAGCATTAAGATGAAAGAACCCGGGTAATGGGTTGTAAAGAAGTATAAGCATGAACCGGGTAACGATAAGCTTAGAACGAACCGACGAGTAAATGACGTAAAAAGTCATAGAGTCGGAAGAACAGTCTAAAAAGGAAACAAATGTAGCCTTAGACTACAGTCAAGATCCATAGAACTTAAGAATGAAAATGAATGATTTCTAAACTTAAAAGGGGTGCGTTGACACTGAAAGTATATTTTTAGAACTACACGAGTAAAAGATGATATGTGGGAGCATCATAACCTTCAAGATTATGAGTAGTGTTAAGGTCTACGGGGCCAAAAAGACACTTGGGTCACAAATAGAAAGAAATGAACTGTTGGGGTCTACCTTAAAAAGGTGGAAATCTAAGGAAAAGGGCTACGAGGCTAAGTGAAGGAACCTACGGGTCAATAATGTAAAGCGAGGAAACTGGTTTAACTCCCCGTGTAAAATAATAACGGAAGGTAAAGTTAGTATAAAAGAGATGGGTTTCGCTAAGTTAACCGAATTAGTTAAAATGAAGAGATCATGAAAAGTCTGGTTGACAAAAGTGAAGGATTTCACTAAAACATCTAAACGGGCAGAAATGACAAAAAGAATTCACAATTATTTAAATTGTGTTATTTCACGAAAAGGGCGAAGACATTACCGAGATGACAACGGAAAGGAATAAATCCTTGGGCGTAAATTCCTTGATATGAGAGATTGACATGAGTTAAAGAGAAAACGTTAAACTAAAATTCAGTTTTAGTGAGAAATGACGTTTTAACGAATATAAATATTGTGAGAGGAATTGGAAAAACGGAAAAACACTAAATGAATGGGTGCAAAACGATACATTCGATAAGAAGAATCTAGATAATGAAAAGTTTATATAAACTTAAACATGACGTGATGCGATCACGGTCAAGAAAAGTAATATGGAACATAACCGCGTTATAGTGTGAACTATGAAATGGATATAATAAAAATTTGTAAATCTCGAGAAGGCAAAATAGATATACCCGAGCGAAGGGGTATAAGGTAACCGGTGACTAATAAGTCTAGCCGCCAAAGTAAATAATCAATAAAGATAACGGATACAAGCTGAAAATAACGGCCCACGAGGCCTTACACATGAAAGACGTACGCGTCAATATAAATGAAAAACTTTTGACCGAAAGAAACGGGTGCCTTGAAAATGAAACTTGGTTCGTTTGATTAAACCAATGAACTACGTAAATAAGGTTTCGAAGACGAAATCTCTTTAAGGGGAGTAGACTTGTAACACCCCAAAAACGGATTTGGTAACCAAACCACGTTAATATTAATGATGGGTAAAAATACCGTTAGTGGTGAAAATTTACCTGGTAAATATTAGGATTTAAATAAATAAATCTAATATTAATAAAAAGGAGGATAAATTCTTTGAGAAAACAAAGTATATAAAAGGCCCGAGTTAGTTAACGGGACTTAAAGTAAAAACGGGATGTGACTTCCCCGAACCCACCAAGTAACTAGGAATATCAACCTAGTTAGTTAAATGTTGTTAAAATGCCAATGAAACTTGATTAATAATACTTGTATAACTCTACAAAAGTTGAGGGACTAAACATGGGCAAATGGAATGAAGTTTTAATTAAAACAAATTAATTAAACAAAAACACACACATACGTATGTGTTCCTACGATTTCAACCAGAGCCAAGAAGGGCTCTCAAGCTCAAGCCCTAATATTGCTAAATTGGCCAAATTGAAAGGCCAAATCAAACCCAAATCGAAATCCAAGCGCAAATTAGTGATCACCTCAGTAAAAGGATCATAAGGTATGCCAAATTTCATTGTTAGATTTCATCTTGAATTCTTGATAAATAATTGAAGTCGAAAATTTGGTCTGCATGATTGATGTTCAAATGAAATTAGGAATGAAATCATGACTAGGAGTAAACCCTAGTCAATATCTTGTTAAATTGATGTTCAAATTATGAGATTCATGATCATCCACTCATGCGTTAAATGGGTCTTGTAGAAATAGGATGAACACTAGAATTAAAATTGTCAAACTAGTGTTCTTTGAGCTCCATGAAGCAAGTTTAGAATGTTAATGTATAAAATTAGACATATGAACTTAAGGAAGATGTTAAAATTGGTTAAATAACTAGTCTTGAAACTTGATAATGATTTTGTAAAACGATGCTCATAAGGTGTTTGTTAAAACGCCTAAGAGAAAGCTAAAAGTTAAGTTTCGAATAAAAACGCATATTCGAATAACATTGTGAAATATGTGTTATATGTCATGAATGGAGTTTTAAACAAATCGTTGATTGAACTCTATAGACAAAGGAATCGAGTCTTTAAGCGGACAAACCGGAGTGGACAAGCGCTTGAAGGGAACGCTTTAAAGGTACGCGACTTGTCATCCCATTACATTTATGTAGACAAGCTTAGTTAAAATATGGGTTGATATAGCGAAAATGGTTGAGTTGGTATGTCAATGAGGTGATGGAATTCACTCGACAACCAAATGGGTCAAATTAATGGTTAAAATAATAGTGATCAAAATAAAGACACCATTTGGTAAAAGTTATAATGGGTCGAACAACGTAAGAAAATGTCTTTTAAGTAGTAAAAACTCACGGTGCGAACTGGAATTGGTTCAAGGGGCATGATGGTATTAATATACCATCATACGTTGATCAATGGTCATGTCGACTAAACGGGTCAAATGGCGTGCTAATACTATTTGACAATAATAACTGACGACTACTTGTTGAGTTTTGTGATTACAGGAAATAACATATGTTGTGTTGCTTTAATTAGAAAATTTAAAGCCAGAGGTATGTAAACGCGGGTCAATGAGGTACACATAATTAGATTTATAGTTAAAAGTGGTATTTTGGTCAATTAATTAGTGAAGGTCCTTCGTCGTAAAATGAGGAACTAAAATTGACCAAAAAGCCCTTGATGGGTAAATTGGGCAAACGACCCATATGGGTTGCTTGAAAACTTTCATTATGATTAGGAGATATAGGTAGATACCTTGAATGTGGAATTATGAAGTGTGAAAGGAAAAGAACGAGTTTTAGACTAAAATGCTTAATATTTCCTAAATGGGTCAAAATGGTTTTATGTGCATACGTATTTCATAAGAAAGTATGAACCCGAGCTAGAGGTCTTGAGTTAAATACATTGACATGTGTACTTTGGTTGTTTAAGAAACAAGTTGGTGGTTTTGAATACAAACGGGTCAAAATGTTGAAATTGAATAATAAGCTGAATGCTTAAAATTTAGAATTTTATTAGTTTGAATGTTGAATTTTAACTCCACGAGATGGAGAATTAAGTTACGAGCGCGTAGGAAAAAGAATCGTGTAAAACGGATTTGTAAATTGAAAGTTATGCACGTTTTTGTGCATAACAAGTTGAAATAGTATAGTTGGGAATGTGCATCACCAGCTAAGGAACATTCTGTCGAAATGGGGGCGTGGCGTTGCGCGACGACCAAAGAGAATTACCGTCACGTGCGGGGATGGGGTAAAAACCTGAAATTTTTGTTTATTTTGTTTGTTTGACCCATTTACCTTGTTGTGCTTGTTATTTAACTATCAAAACTAACTTTTAAGTTGGTTTTGATCTTAAGTGAATGTCGAGAGTCCCGGATGAAGATCAACCGACGAACTAGAACCGAACACGATCAAGATACAAGCTTCCGCACGTCGTTTCGTCGTAACTTTTAAACGACGAACTCAATTACATCATGTTATATTATTGTTAAATTGTAAAAGTTTTAATTTAACCGTATTTTTCATTGTATATGTAATTATAATTACATGTTTATTTTCGTAAATTATACGAAAATCATAAAATAATAGCAAGGGTGTTACAAGTTGGTATCAGAGCTCATGGTTAAAGAGTGAAGTGTGTTCGGTTCGAGGCTTAATCGCAAATCTGGTAAGTACATGTATGTTAGTGGTTTAGTATGATTAAAGTGTTGTGAACAACACATAGGGTTATCGTGTAATACACGTTACCCCAATGAAAATGACTGGTATAGTTAATGAAATCACATGCGTTGACACGTATAGTAAAAAGCCTTGTATTACAATACGAGCGTTTATTAATGTCGAAATTACTAACTTTTGTAAATGTTTAGTTGAAGGATACTCGCACCTGAAGATGGTGAGAGTGTAACAAGTGACGGACATGACGGTGAAACGGTCCGAGGTGTGACGAGTAGAGCATACTCATCAAGGATCTAAATCGCATAATGATCGCGAACAAGGATAAAGGCATGGAAGGCCCGTTAGGGCAAGCATTACCAGGTGCACGTTTTAAATTATTGCACAAATAGTAATATGCAACAAACAAGTAGAGAATGACGGTTGCATATATAGGATAAAACTTAGAAAAGCTGAATAGGATATCTATTCAGGGTGAAGTTTTCAAGAGTAAATAAGTAGAAAGAAGTGTTATTCACAATAATGAATAACAAAACAATAACATGATTAAATTATATAAAAACTTGGACGAGAGTAATTATCCAAGTGTATAATTCTCAATATAATGCTATTGAGAAAAGTGGCGATCACATTAACGAATGTGATTATATAATAGTTCGATAGAAAGGAAAACATTCTATATGTTCAAATGTAAAACTAGTAAAACTAATGATTGTTGTTTTGCAATTAAATAAAGTTTTACTAAATGAAATCAGAGATATGAAATAAATAGAGGCGTTACTTACATAGGGCGTGAAGTGAAAACTATAAAAAGGTCATGTGTGTCATATGTTAATCGCTTACTATGGCCAAGTAAGTAGTGGCATATGATACCATGAACTTCTTGTAGTGGACGCATTTACGTCCAATGTAGTAAGGACGGGGTGATGGGACGAATTAAAAAGGTACCCAAATGAATCAAATAAGTAAAATGTTTGATAGTAAACGTAAATGCAAGTCGGATGACGAAAGCGTATTACGTTAGAATAACGAGCCCGAGAGAAGGGACAAAGATTGAAGTAAATGAAAATACAAACCAACTAATGTGAATGCTAAGGCATAGGGGATAAAGTTTGACTGTCATAAGTGATGAAATTCACACAGACAAGTCAAAGGGGTAGAATAAAGAATAAAGGACTTGACTAAATAAAAGCGATGGATTTCGCTAAGACGACCAAATAAATTAAAGTGACGTCTAAAACCATATAAGAATGGTTACTTGATGATGACTTCGGTAAAGATACCCGATGGATGGGTAGGATTGTGAGTGAATGCCTAAACCAAGAGATGGGAACACGGATTGAAAGTCAAAAGACTCGGAATGAGAGTTATGACTAAAAGATGACAACATTTTTGCAAACATAAATTTTGATAATTACGTTCAACTATTTCAAAGTTGGACGGGTCGAATAAAGAACGAGGTTTGACACTCATAAGTGATGAAAGTTCATCCAAAATGAGTCAAACGAGTTAATTAAAGAATGACGCTTGATAATGTAAGCAAGCACGAACCGAATAAATAGAAGCGCAAAATATTAACAAAACCATATAAAGGGTTATGAGAAAAAAAAACGCAAGCCAAACAAAAGGAACGCTAAAAAAACATTAAGATGAAAGAACCCGGGTAATGGGTTGTAAAGAAGTATAAGCATGAACCGGGTAACGGTAAGCTTAGAACGAACCGACGAGTAAATGACGTAAAAAGTCATAGAGTCAGAAGAATAGTCTAGAAAGGAAACAAATGTAGCCTTAGACTACGGTCAAGATCCATAGAACTCAAGAATGAAAATGAATGATTTCTAAACTTAAAAGGGGTGCGTTGACACTGAAAGTATATTTTTAGAACGACACGAGTAAAAGATGATCTGTGGGAGCATGATAACCTTCAAGATTATGAGTAGTGTTAAGGTTTACGAGGCCAAAAAGACCCTTGGGTCACAAATAGAAAGAACTGAAATGTTGGGGTCTCACCTTAAAAAGGTGGAAATCTAAGGAAAAAGCCTACGAGGCTAAGTGAAGGAACCTTCGGGTCAATAATGTAAAGCGAGGAAACTGGTTTAACTCCCCGCGTAAAATAATAACGGAAGGTAAAGTAGTATAAAAGAGATGGGTTTCGCTAAGTTAACCGAATTAGTTAAAATGAAGAGATCATGAGAAGTCTAGTTGACAAAAGTGAAGGATTTCACTAAAACATCTAAACGGGCAGAAATGACAAAAAGAATTCACAATTATTTAAATTGTGTTATTTCACGAAAAGGGCGAAGACATTACCGAAATGACAACGGAAAGGAATAAATCCTTGGGCGTAAATTCCTTGATATGAGAGATTGACATGAGTTAAAGAGAAAACGTTAAACTAAAATTCAGTTTTAGTGAGAAATGACGTTTTAACGAATATAAATATTGTGAGAGGAATTGGAAAAACGGAAAAACACTAAATGAATGGGTGCAAAACGATACATTCGATAAGAAGAATCTAGATAATGAAAAGTTTATATAAACTTAAACATGACGTGATGCGATCACGGTCAAGAAAAGTAATATGGAACATAACCGCGTTATAGTGTGAACTATGAAATGGATATAATAAAAATTTGTAAATCTCGAGAAGGCAAAATAGATATACCCGAGCGAAGGGGTATAAGGTAACCGGTGACTAATAAGTCTAGCCGCCAAAGTAAATAATCAATAAAGATAACGGATACAAGCTGAAAATAACGGCCCACGAGGCCTTACACATGAAAGACGTACGCGTCAATATAAATGAAAAACTTTTGACCGAAAGAAACGGGTGCCTTGAAAATGAAACTTGGTTCGTTTGATTAAACCAATGAACTACGTAAATAAGGTTTCGAAGACGAAATCTCTTTAAGGGGAGTAGACTTGTAACACCCCAAAAACGGATTTGGTAACCAAACCACGTTAATATTAATGATGGGTAAAAATACCGTTAGTGGTGAAAATTTACCTGGTAAATATTAGGATTTAAATAAATAAATCTAATATTAATAAAAAGGAGGATAAATTCTTTGAGAAAACAAAGTATATAAAAGGCCCGAGTTAGTTAACGGGACTTAAAGTAAAAACGGGATGTGACTTCCCCGAACCCACCAAGTAACTAGGAATATCAACCTAGTTAGTTAAATGTTGTTAAAATGCCAATGAAACTTGATTAATAATACTTGTATAACTCTACAAAAGTTGAGGGACTAAACATGGGCAAATGGAATGAAGTTTTAATTAAAACAAATTAATTAAACAAAAGCACACACATACGTATGTGTTCCTGCGATTTCAACCAGAGCCAATAAGGGCTCTCAAGCTCAAGCCCTAATATTGCTAATTGGCCAAATTGAAAAAAAATCAAACCCAAATTGAAATCCAAGCACAAATTAGTGATCACCTCAGTAAAGGGATCATAAGGTATGCCAAATTTCATTGTTTGATTTCATCTTGAATTCTTGATAAATAAATGAAGTCGAAAATTTGGTCTGCATGATTGATGTTCGAATGAAATTAGGAATGAAATGATGACTAGGAGTAAACCCTAGTCAATATCTTGTTAAATTGATGTTCAAATTATGAGATTCATGATCATCCACTAGTGGGTTAAATGGGTCTTGTAGAAATAGGATGAACACTAGAATTAAAATTGTCAAACTAGTGTTCTTTGAGCTCCATTAAGCAAGTTTAGAATGTTAATGTATAAAATTAGACATATGAACTTAAGGAAGATGTTAAAAGTGGTTAAATAACTAGTCTTGAAACTTGATAATGATTTTGTAAAATGATGCCCATAAGGTGTTTGTTAAAACGCCTAAGAGAAAGCTAAAATGTCAAGTTTCGAATAAAAACACATATTCGAATAACATTGTGAAATATGCGTTATATGACATGAATGGAGATTTAAACAAATCGTTGATTGAACTCTATAGACAAAGGAATCGAGTCTTCAAGCGGACAAACCGGAGTGGACACACGCTTGAAGGGAACGCTTTAAAGGTACGCGACTTGTCGTCCCGTTACATTTATGTAGACAAGCTTAGTTAAAATATGGGTTGATATAGCGAAAATGGTTGAGTTGGTATGTCAATGAGGTGATGGAATTCACTCGACAACCAAATGGGTCAAATTAATGGTTAAAATAATAGTGATCAAAATAAAGACACCATTTGGTAAAAGTTATAATGGGTCGGACAATGTAAGAAAATGTCTTTTAAGTAGTAAAAACTCACGGTGCGAACCGGAATTGGTTCAAGGGGCATGATGGTATTAATATACCAATATACCATCATACGTTGATAAATGGTCATGTCAACTAAACGGGTCAAATGGTGTGTTAATAACATTTGACAATAATAACTGACGACTACTTGTTGAGTTTTGTGATTACAGGAAATAACATAAGTTGCGTTACTTTAATTAGAAAATTTAAAGCCAGAGGTATGTAAACGGGTCAATGCTATGACCCGAGCCAGGTACACATAATTAGATTTATAGTTAAAAGTGGTATTTTGGTCAACTAATTAGTGGAAGTCCTTCGTCGTAAAATGAGGGACTAAAATTGACCAAAAAGCCCTTGACGGGTAAATTGGGCAAACGACCCATATGGGTTGTTTGGAAACTTGCATTATGATTAGGGGATATAGGTAGATACCTTGAATGTGGAATTATGAAGTGTGAAAAGAAAAGAACGAGTTTTAGACTAAAATGCTTAATATTTCCTAAATGGGTTAAAATGGTTTTATGTGCATACGTATTTCATAAGAAAGTATGAAACCGAGCTAGAGGTCTTGAGTTAAATACATTGACATTTGTATTTTGGTTGTTTAAGAAACAAGTTAGTGGTTTTGAATACAAACGGGTCAAAATGTTGAAATTGAATAATAAGCCGAATGCTTAAAATTTAGAATTTTATTAGTTTAATGTTGAATTTTGACTCCACAAGATGGAGAATTAAATTACGAGCGTGTAGGAAAAAGAATCGTGTAAAACGGATTTGTAAATTGAAAGTTATGCACGTTTTTGTGCATAACAATTTGAAAAAGTATAGCTGGGAATGTGCAGCACCAGCTAAGGAACATTCTGTCGAAATGGGGGCGTGGCATCGCGTGACGCCCAAAGGGAATTACCGTCGCGTGCGGCGACGGGGTAAAAACCTGAAATTTTTGTTTATTTTGTTTGTTTGACCCATTTACCTTGTTGTGTTTGTTATTTAACTATCAAAACTAACTTTTAAGTTGGTTTTGATCTTAGGTGAATGTCGAGAGTCCCAGATGAAGATCAAGCGACGAACTAGAACCGAACACGATCACGTTTCGTCGTAACTTTTAAACGAAGAACTCAATTACATCACGTTATATTATTTTTAAATTGTAAAAGTTTTAATTTAACCGTATTTTTCAATGTATATGTAATCATAATTACATGTTTATTTTCGTAAATTATACGAAAACCGTAAAATAATAGCAAGGGTGTTACATAGTTTCGGACAGTTCGGTTTGAAATGCCCCTTCTCTCCACAATTGAAGAATATTCCATTACTGGGTTTCTTCCTGTAGTCTTCTTCCTTGTGTCCCGGTATTTTGCAGAAGTTGAAGTATGTGGAACATCTTCCCGAATGCTTCTTCTTGTAGGACTTACAGTAAGGTGCAGATGTAGAACCTATATTTTTTCCACGGTTGGAATTACCGTAACGAAATTCCTGGGTAAGCTTTTGGACTAGGTTCTTCCTCTGATTCTCTTCTTGTGTACGCACCAATTCATCAGTCAAGGTATTGGCTAGTTCTACAGCTTCTTCTATGGTTTGAGCTCTAGCTGTCTTGACTACATGTCTAATCTCACTGATTAATCCCCAGATGTAACGGGAGATTAATATTGGTTCTGGTGAAGCTAGGGTTGGCATTATTCTAGCATATTCAAAGAATATGGTAGTGTAACCCTTGCAGTCTATTCCAGTCATTCTAAGTTTTAAGAACTTATTAGCAATTTGTTCTTTTTCATTGGGAGGACAGAATTTTCTTTCAACCATGTTCTTAAACTCAGTCCATTCCATGTTATAGACTCTGTCACTTCCCCTAGACTGGAGAATAGTATTCCACCATTCTAGAGTTGCATTCTTAAAAAGATTAGAAGCAAACATAATCTTATCTTCTTCTGCACATTTGCTTATTTTTAAGACAGTCTTTGTATTTTCTATCCAGCGTAGAGCTGCAATGGCTCCTTCATTGCCAGAGAATTCTATTGGTTTGCAAGACCAGAATTCTTTATAAGAACAACCATAAGACATGGTTCTTCTTCTTTTTGGAATAGGCAATTGAAGTAACGGTCCATTATTTACGCTGTGATTGGGTTCAGTAGGTGGTCGTTTACTTCCACTATTACTATTATTATTTTATGCTTCTTTAACAGTTTTGATGATGTAAGGCATAGCATCTATAATCCCTTGTGCCACTATATGTTGGACGACACTATTATCTAATTGGTTCCCATTATTATCGTTATTCGGGTTTCCCTGATTCACTTCGTTGTCCATCTGGATTCACAAATATTTATCAGGTATTAATATCACAGAACAAGATTTAATATAAACAATCACACAAACACATTGATCAAAATCGTCGAGCATTGCGACTTTCTACTCTTTATATATATATATATATATATATATACATATATAGGGTAAGGTTCCAGCGTGAACAACCTCCCAAGAGTGAACTGCGTGAACAAATCTTGACCGCTGATTAATATGATCTTGATTATTTAAAGGGGTGGCATGATTGTAATTAATAGGTTAGATTTTATTGTTTTATTAAAATTAAAAGGGTAGAAGTGTAATTATATTATTTTGCTTATTTAAAACTAGGAAAGAAAATTATTTCCAATAATAAGAGAGTAAATCCCATAAATATACCATGTATTATACACATGTGTACTATCGTGTTGGAATGTATAGAACTAAGACAACAATGTTGCGGGTCACATGTGTACTATACCATGTATTATACACATGTGTACTATCGTGTTGGAATGTATAGAACACAGCAGTACACATGTGTACTACGTAGCTAAGAGTTATACACAATAAAAAAGATGACTGAAAACTCTAGTTCAACCAAAAAAGACTAAAACTATAATTCGAATCTTGCTACTATGACCAAAAACAATGACAATATTAAAATAAGTTAAGATTATCCTAACATATTTAAAATAAGTAATTGTTTTGTAGATGTCGAAAATGTTGGTAGCTGATGATGATTTAAATATGTTAGGATTTTGAAATTAATAAGACAATAATTTAAATTCAATATTTATATAAAGTTACAATCTTACCCTATTAAATGTATATGGAATCAATGGTTCAGATCAGTTCACGCGGTTTACTCTTGTAAATTTGTTCACGTTTGAACCTAATCCTATATATATATATATATATATATATATATATATATATATATATATTACAAGCTGCAACTGGAATTTAAAGTATACTACTAGTTATGCATCAGTAAGTATTAGGTTATCTATTTTAGTTGATTTTTTATTCAAACTACACGCATATATATATTTTATTATTATTATTATTACTAGGGGTTCATCCAGTACTGCATATTTCGCTCGTCGTATTTCCATACGAGCTTCTCCCCTATTTGTCTTATTCTCTCTCCTTCATCTACTAACTCCTCACCAAATGTGCGAAGTTCCTTCACGTTTTCGGTACTCATGGGTGGTGGGGTGCGGGTATTGGGTCAGGGTACTGTGGTACGGGTTCTCCATATGGCTATGGATTTTCTAGTATTTCCCGAACATACTGGTCGGCATCCCAATATGGATCTAGAGGGTCAAGGTTGGGGTATGGTGCTAATGGGTTTGGTATGGGCTCCTCCTGTGGATAGAGTTCTCGATAATCCCTATGTTCATCGTTCCATGGATCATATGCTAGAGAATTTGGTGCTGGGACTCTAGGAATCTCGTTTGGGTCAAAGGCGGGTATGGGATTTTGGTCTCCTTGGTTAGATTCTATACCCATCGGCTAGGTTGGGAATAGTGGCAGTGGTTGTGGTGCAATTGTCTGTTCTAAGTTTGGATCTGCTGTAGTGGTGGCTAGTATGTGAAAGTTGGCCAATCGCCTATTGACTATGTCTTGGGTCTGGGTGTTCATTTCCTTATTTGCTGCTGCTAAAGCCCTTTGTTGTTGCAGTTTTCTCATTCGCTTCCTACGCTCGTGTGCTCCCTGATTGAACCATCCTCTCTTTTCCGTAAGGAATGGTTCTTCGGATTGTGCCTTAAATATGAAGATTCCATTTTCAGTGTCAGTTGAATACCCCGAGGGAGTAGGCTGGGAGGAAGTTCCTTCATCTCTAGGAGAACTAGATAGGTGACGATAGGCGTCAGACGGACCTTGATCACTCATACTGTAAACTAACAACTTGTCAAATAATACAAAATAATAATATACATATATGCATATAGTCACATAGATTATTTCCTAACAGAATTGACAAATTTTTGATGTCAGCAGAACACTTCTGTGGCTCAAATCAGTGGCTATAGCTCTGATACCACCTTCTGTCGCAACCCCCAACCTCTGCCCCGGGAGGGGGGCGGCCGCGGCCTACATAGAGCTGGTGGTATCGGTGTTTATTTATTTGGCATCGGAAATTACATCAGGACCGTGGTTAGGAATTAGTTTATCAGAGTAAAACACCACATTTTTATAATAATAAATACATGGGAAAACCCAAGTTTCCATTACAATATGTTTATATGGATAAACCCTAATTTATTGAAATAAAACTGCTTCATTATTTAGGTAACTTTTATAGCCACTTTTCCAAGCCTTCAGTACTCTCCAGCTGGCTTCTATTTGGCTTTCACATTTTGTTACCTGAAACACATTTTAAAAAGTTTTGTCAGCAAGAAATACTTGTGAGTGAATCCTAGTTTAATCAAAACAAGTTTTATCATTTTACAGCATTGAGGGCATCTCGCAATTATATTTGTTTACATCTACTTTAATTACCACCCACGGTACTGTCAATCCTGACTTTGGTCATGCTACTACTTATAGTGTAGTAACAAGTAATGTATACAAAACTTCAACATACCGACGATAATTGTAGAATTACAAATACTCAATCACTGTTAACTATAATTTAAAACATTTGAGGTTTTGTAAAAACAGTTTACAAAAAGAGGAATTACTCACAAAAAGGGTTTATAAAAAGAGGATTAACTCACATTGCTATTTTAGATGTTTCCTGGTGACTTCCTGGTTATAATGTATTAAATTAAACAATGCACACGCGTTAGTATAATAACCCAATTTACATTAGCTATACCCTCCTCGAGACATAACTCCAACGATTGAGTCAGGCAGAGCCTTAACATGCGTTACGGAGCACTAGATCAATCGGGCAGCGTAACTAATACGTAACCGGGGGTTATAATACTTACATCGAGGCAAAGCTTTGCTATTTAGTGGGTATTATACCCGAGCAGAATTCTATTAATTCATAATTTGAGAGAGAAAGTTTGATTGTGAACGATTTGAAATTGAAGCCGAGAGCCCCTATATATAGGTCTGATCTGACAGCGGGTCGCGGCCCGCGACGGCCTCCTTAGTTTCTTTCGCAGCCCGCGAGGCCTTCTAGGGTAGGCCCTAGCTTAGCTAACTGAAGGACTAGCTTCGACACATAGCTCGCCACGTGGCACTACGTGGTCTGGCCTGGTGGCCACATTGTCGCACCCCGCGAAGCACACCACCATCATGGTCGCGGCCCGTGAACGCCCACCATAATTTGTTTTTGTACAAATTTAGGTATTTCGGGGCCGTTTTTTGTATACAGTGTGTATTTTAAGACATATAGGGTGTTTTAAGAATTTTGGGAGAGTTGTTATATTTGTCCAATTAAGTCTCAGGGTATTTTGGTCCTTTTAAACCGTAGGGGCTATTTATGTAAGTTATAAAGTTCTTTTAATATTAAATACACTATTTATGTAATTATTTATATTTTTAAATTATTTTATTATTTTCACGATTATTATTTAATAAAATACGCTGTAAATATATAAATTTGTTTTTTTATAAGCGTTGTTTTTAAATTCGTTTGTTTTCTAAACCTTTATTAAAACCATCATTCTTTTTAAAATCTTTCATTTTTAAATTGATTATTTTTTAAAATCGTCCTTTTAAAGTCGTTTGCTTTTTAAACAATTCATTTTTACCATTTTTTTTAAATTGTTTGTTTGATAAACTTTTTTCTAAACAAATCGTTTTTTAATCATGCATTTTAAAAACAGTTTTTTTAAAAATACTTTGTTTCTAAACTTTGTGTTTTGTAATTTACTTATAACCGTTAGGATTACAGAACAGAAAAATGAACTATTTTAAAAATCAAAGAAATTTTAAAACTAATGAACGGCTTAAAAATGAAGATTTTTATAAAATAACGTTTATAAAAAATAGAAGGTATAAAAAAATTAAGTTAATGTAAGGTTAAACAAAAGGTTAAAAAATAAACGAATTTTGTACAAGCGAACGGTCGAAAGAATACAAATTGTTTAAAAATAAATGATTTAAAAATGGAAGCTTTTAAAAAGGGTTTAAAAAATAAATAATATTGAAAACAACTTTTATTAAAAAACAAATTTGTATATTTAAAACGTATTTTATTAAATAATAATCGTGAAAATAATGAGATAATATAAAAACTTAAACAATTACATATATAAATAGTCTCTTTATGTGTGAGATGACCAAAATACCCTTAGACTTAACTAGCCAAAAGTAACAAAGTTAGTATTAGTGGCCAAAACCATTACAAAAATACAATCCTAGAGTCTGATATGTTAAAAAAAATTATTTTTGTAATGAAATGGTTAAACCCGCTAAACCAAATATTAACTTCCTCTAATAATAAAGAATTGAGTAAATTGCCAAAATCGTCCTTGAGGTTTTGGTATATTTGTCATTTTCATCCAAAACTATTTTTTTTACCATATAGTCCTTCATTTTTGGGATTTTTTGTCATTTTCATCCAAACGTCTGATTTTTTTTGCCAAAATCGTCCCTGAGATTTTAGATTCAATTTTTATCCAAATGTTTAACAGAAAAAATAAAGCAAGTTAGATGTTTTGGATAAAAATGGTAAAAAAATCCCAAAAGTAAAGGACTATATTGTAAAAAAAGTTATTTTGGATGAAAATGACAATTATGTCCAACCCTCATGGATGATTTTGGTAATTTACTCTAAAGAAATTAAAAGTCATTTAGGTTGGAAAAGATTTATAAAAATTATTTTTTGTCCACCTTTGGAGTCGAGTCAATCGTCTTCTTCATCTAAATTCCCCCGACGTGAATTTCACTTCACGGCATATATTCCCAACACTTCCATGTTCCATCCAACCGTCACAAAAAGCTCCAATGACCACCATCACACCATTCCTACTTCTCCTTCTCCTTTCAATCTCCGTTTCCGTCGCTGCAATTAGCGACCACAATTTCCGCGGCGCTGTTTTCGACGTAAACTCCAAATTCTCCGGCGAAAAACGGTCACTTACTCTTTTTAAAGCTCACGATAACCTCCGTCACCTCCAGATTCTCGCTTCCGGTGTTGATTTACCCCTCGGTGGAACCGGTCGTCCTGATACCGTCGGGTAAACCAACACTCACTGTCACTAATACAATCTTTTTAATATTTTGTTTTAGTTTATTGTTTGCTAGTTAGTGATTTTAGGTTTTGTAGTGTTTTTATGTTTAGTGACGATTATTTCCGTTATTTTTTGTGAAAATTGAGTAATTAGGTTATGTTATGGCTTAATTTTGTTTAAAGTTTTAATGATTTTGGATTTTTTTTGTATTTAATATTATTTTATTGGTTCCTACTTAGAGATTTTAGGTTTTTTGGAGCATGTTTGGTTGTTAAATGAGAATTAGGGCTTGTGTAGGGGTGAGATTAAGTTAAATTACCGCGGTTTAGTGACGGTTATTTTTTGAAAATCGAGTAAATAGATTTAGTTTAAATGTTTAATCTTGCGGTATGCGCATATAATGTATATGTGTGGGCCATCGGGGGGGCAAAAGTGAAAGTGTACTAATTTTAGCGTTATTTTATTGATTTCGTGAAAATAACGTTAAAAGTTGAGAACGGTTAATCATGCATTATGTGGTGGCGTTGATAGCTGAAAGACAAAATGGTACATGCACTAATCGGTCTTTGTCCCTATTGCTGAGTGTTATGTGCCTTATGTCCAAGGCTTGATGCAAAACTACTATCGAGTCGGGGGTCTCACTGGAAGCAGCCTCTCTATTCCTACGGGGTAGAGGTAAGGCTTGCTATTGGTGGGATTTACTGAGTATGACGATGATGATGATGTTTAATCCATGGTTTTAAAAAACGTTTGAGGCGTGCGCCTCAAGGCGAAACGGCCAAAAAACGAGTCTGAGGCGCGCCTCATGGTGTTTTTAATGTATATGCGCCTCAGAGGGGCTGAGGCGATAAGAAAGCTGCGCCTCAGGTGCGCCTCAGGGGGTTTTGATAGCTGTTTTTGATGTTTTTGACTTTTTATGTCAATTTCAGCATTTCATGTCTTTTTTAAGTGTGTTTTTGATGATTTTGATGAATCTGATGATGAAATTAGTTAGTATTATTATTTTTATAATATATATAATTTTTATATTTGTTTATTAATACCGCCTCGGCCTTACGCCTCGTTTCGCCTCGAGGCTTACGCCTCGTGAGGCGAATGGAAAACGCCTCGAAACTCGTTTCCTTTCTTTTAAACATTGGTTTAATCAACCTTGAGGACTAGGTTCTGTTATTGTTTAATTATGTTTACAGAATTACAGCCTTAATGATTTTAGATGTTTTGAAGCTAGTTTGGTTTTGGATGAGAATTAGGGCTTGTGTAGGGCTGAAATTTAGTTAAATTACCGGTTTAGTGACGGTTATTTCTGTTACTTTTGTGAAAATCGAGAAGTAGGTTATGTTATGGTTTCATTATGTTTACATGCCTAATGATATTAGATGCTCTGAAGCTAGTTTCGTTTTCACACGCCCCGCTTGCAGTATGCGCATATAATGATATATGCGTGGGCCCTCGGGGGACAAAAGTGAAAGTGCACTAGTTTTAACGTTGTTTTACTAATTTAAAGCGAGGGACGGTTGATCATGCATCATGTGGAGACGTTGATAGCCGAAAGACAAGGGTGTACATGCATTAATTGGCTTTTGTCCCAATTGCTGAGTGTTATGTGCCGTCCAAGGCTTGATGCAAAACTACTATCGAGCCGGGGGTCTCACTAGAAGCAGCCTCTCTATTCCTACAGGGTAGAGGTAAGGTTGTCTACATTATACCCTCCTCAGACCCTACCTTAGCTTGCTATTGGTGGGATTTACTGAGTATGATGATGAAGCTAGTTTCGTTTTCAATGAGAATTAGGGCTTGTGTAGTGCTGAAATCAAGTTACAATACGACGATTATCTCCATTATTTCTGTAAAAGATTTAGTAGCTAGGTTCATATTAATCAACCGCGAGAACTAGGTTCTGTTATGGTTTAATTATATTTACAGCCTTAATGGGATTTAAAGCTAGTTTGGTTTTCGATGAGAAGTAGGGCTTAAATCAAGCTAAAATACCGGTTTAGTGATGATTATCTCCATTATTTTCGTGATAATTGAGTAACTAGGTTTAGTTGAATCAACCTCGAGAACCAGGTTCTGTTATGGTTTAGCTGTATTTTAAAGTATAGTTTGGTTTTCAATGAGAATTAGGGCTTGTGTAGGGCTGAAATCAAGTTATCTCCGTTATATCCGTGAAAATTGAGTGACCAGGTTCAGTTAAATTAATTGCGAGAACTAGGTTCTGTTGTGGTTTAATTATATTTTAAAGGTAGTTTGGTTTTCAATGAGAGTTAGGGCTTAAGTATGATTGAAATCAAGTTACAATACCGGTTTAGTGACTATTATCTCCATTGTTTTCGTGAAAATTATGTAACTAGGTTCAGTTAAATCAACCACGTGAATTAGGTTCTGTTTTTATGTACATAAATATATACAATCCGGCGATTATCAGTCATGTAAACCTAGCTTTTGCAGCCTGTACTATGCCAGAATTGGAATCGGAACACCACCAAAAGAATATTATGTGCAAGTAGACACAGGAAGCGATATAATGTGGATCAACTGTATAGGATGTAGTGAATGCCCGAAAAGAGGCTATCATGGGGTATACTTTTCTTGATTTCAGTTATTCTTAAATATTTCTCTGTTTCGAAACTAAGCAGTTAATGCGGTAAAAAATGGGATATCGGTCAAGGACCGATGTTTGAGATATAGGTTATCGCGGTGGGATGTTGGTAATTTTAATTTCATGCAGAATATATATTTATAGCAATTTAACACTAACAATTCAGTATACTCTCCTACCATTAACAAATTAACCACTTGCAAAACACCAACAATTGTAGCAAGCAGGAACTTATTAAGGCTTAAAATACTAACAATTTACAATTAAGACTTAAAACACTAATAGAAACAATAAGAAAAAAGAAGAATGGTAGCACTAAGAAGAAATGTACAGATATCGGGAAAATCGGTGATATATTGGTCAAATATCGGTCAATATCGCCGATATTATCCATATCGATATTCTGACGGATTTGACACCGATATTTTACATAGGGACCGATAACCGATATATCATCTCACCGATATATCACGATATTAACCGCATAGTTTCGAAATAATGCTATGCATATCAATGTTATATGTTTTTGACCTATAATGCTTTAAACAGTTGGAACTTTCACTGTATGACCTGGAAGGTTCGTTCACAGGGAAACTGGTTACATGCTCTTCAGAGTTTTGTGCAGAGATCAATGGCGGTGCGGTTACTGGTTGTAAAGCCAATGCGACATGTCTTTACAATGAGGATTATGGTGATGGTAGTTATAGTATCGGTTACTTTGTTATGGATGTTGTTCAGTATGATAGTGTGTCGGGTGACTTGGAAACTAAACTGGCAAACGGAAGCGTTATATTCGGGTCTGTTTTCATCTCCATTTAATAATTGATGTTTGTAACTACTAGTGTTATATTTGGCTAGGTCTGTAAATGAACCGAACAAACACGAACATATAACCGAACACATTTTTTTGTTCATGTTCGTTCATTAAGAAAATGAGCATATTGGTGTTTGTTTGTTTAAGACCTGAACGAATAGTTCACGAACGTAAAAGAACAAACACAAACAAACGTATACGAACATAATTTTATAAACATAACGAACACAAATGAACGTAATTGACCAAACATAAACAAAGATGATGTAGTTTATTATATAAACTAGGTTATAACCCCGTGTATTACACGGGTTAAGTAAATAAAAGATCAAATAGTTAATAACGAAGATTTAACAATTATAAAACGATATTTTAAGACACTTTTCCGATATCCGAACAAAAATTTGTTTTATGTATGATCAAAACTTGTGATGTTTGTCAAGTTTATAAATATGAAAACATTTGAACCATTGATTAGAACACAAACTGTATCATCGACTTTCTCACGACGTGAACCCAAGTTTTATTTAAATAACAGTGGTTTTAATTTATTAGTTCTAAAAATATTGTTGAAATGTTTAGATTAGGCATATAGCAATTAGCCAATTAGAAAAATTATAGCTACAAAATAATATTTTAATTAATTAGATAAGTATAAATTATATGTAATTATTAAGTTATATAACTTTAAAATTTAAGTATATGGACTTGACTTGTATCTTAAAAGGATGGTTGGTTTTTGAATAAATTTATTAGTATGATAAATGTAGTTATTATTCTTCTTGTATTTTAAATATATTAAATATATAAATTATTTGTTAAGCAAGAAAATTGTTCCCTCCACCCTCGTTATGAAAATGGTAGATATTTGTTTCAATTATTAAGATATAATTTATAACCTAGTAATTCATATAAATAAGAAAATCGTTCCCTCCACCCTCGTTATGAAAATGCCCGATTTTTGTTTCAATTATTAAGATATAATTTCTAACCTAGTAATTAATATAAATATAAATAAATAATAAGATAATTTGTGGAACTTTATCCATAATTTCTTAAATGTTTGAAACAAATATTAAATTTAATAATTTAAATTAAATAATAATTATCTACAATTAAGTAAGAGTGGATGGTCTAGAATAATAATCTAGTAATTAATATAAATAAATAATAAGATAATTTATGGAACTTTATCCGTAATTTCTTAAATGTTTGAAACATATATTCAATTTAATAATTTAAATTAAATAATAATTATCTAATAGTAGATGGTCTAGAATAATGACACGTGTCTTTTTATTGGTTTCTTTTATTATATAGTATATATATATATATATATATATTTAGTGTACCTCTTTTTTTAATTTCAGGATAAATATATTTGAAATCTAATAAAAATTTCAAAATATTATATTATCTCCTATACGAATTGTTTAAATTTATATTAAATTTAATTTTATAATTATCTTTTAATTAATATTAATTATCTATAATTAAGTAGGAGAGAAAAATTAGATGACTCCAATGAATGACATGTGTCCCTAAATTGGTTTCTTTTATTATATAGTATAAATTAGTGATTAATTACAATTAGTTTAATTCAAAAGCCCATTTTTTATTACTAGAAAGCCCAATTACTAGTTAGTTGTTTTTATATGAGTAGCTAGAAATCCTGTTTAATGTTTATATTTATATGGATATAACTACTTATGTATTTATTAAAATTTAAACGAACATAAATGAACAAACAAAGCGTGTGTTCATGTTCGTTCATTTGTTTAAATTAACAAATTTTCCGCCAAACTGTTCATGAACGTTCGGTTCATTTGCGTGCCTGTTTTTGCTATGTTTCTTGTTATTTTACTTACATACGTAGTGCGTTTGTACTGACATTGTTTATAATCAGGTGCGGTGTCAAACAATCGAGTAACCTAGGGTCGTCAGAGGAAGCACTTGACGGGATTCTTGGTTTCGGAAAATCAAATTCGTCAGTCATTTCTCAATTGGCTTCATCGGGGAACGTGAATAAGATGTTTGCACATTGTCTAGATGGCGACAATGGTGGTGGCATTTTCGCAATTGGGCATGTTGTTCAACCGAAAGTTAATTCTACACCTCTGATCCAAGATGAGTATGTAGCAATTCACTCTTTTTGCAGATTCTAATTATCTCGTCTGTATTTGTTAAAAAGTTGTTTAGGGAGACTTTCCAACAGATTTAAAAAGAGTTAAGAGTAAGATGCCATTTTTGTCCTTGAGGTTTGGCCAATTTTGCGACCTTCGTACAAAGGTTTGTTTTTCCACATCTAGATCCAAAAGGTTTGAAATCTTGCCATTTTCATCCGGCTCGTTAACTCCATTCATTTTTCTCTGTTAATTCAGGGGTATTTTTGTCTTTTTTGTTAACTTAAAGGGTGATTTGGTCCTTTTCACTTTATGTAAAAAGAACGAATACCCTTGAAAAAGACTGAACTGCCCTTAAAGTTAACAAAAAAAGGCGGAAATACCCCTGACTTAACGGAGAAAAATGGATGGAGTTAACAAGCTGGATGAAATGGCAAGATTTCAAACCTTTTGGATCCAAATGCGGAAAAACAAACCTTTGGATGAAAGTCGCAAAACTGGCCAAACCTCAGGGACAAAAATGACATATTTTACTCAAGAGTTAAATACTCTTCTCGTCCCTGTAGTTTGCTGAAAATAACTATTACAATCCATTAGTTTAAAAGTTGCCAAAACAGCACCAGTGGTTTCATTTTCATTTCAATTGGACCCACCCCCACTAACCCCATAACGACCCTGTTATTAAAAGCTTATTTAACGGTAACCATTGAAGCTTCACTTTTAAAATTATAGGCCTCATTACTCTGCCAATGTTACCGGAATTGAAGTTGGTACCCAGTTCTTAAATCTTTCAACAAATACACACAGTATGGGGGACAAGAGAAGAACGATAATCGATAGTGGTACAACATTGGCTTATCTTCCCGATGCAATATACAAGCCCATGATAAATGAGGTGAATTTTTATAATGCATTATTAATTCGTCTTTTAAAAACTTGCTTTCATCATATATTTTTGTATTTATTTTTATCTCTTTTTCTTTAGATAGTTGCAGGACAGCCTGCGTTGATATTACGTACACTTCATGAACAATATACATGCTTTGAATACTCGGGAAGGTACAATGGATATAGGGTCATTATATTCTCATCTATGCAGTTAATGCGGTAAAAAATCGGATATCGGTCAGGTACTGATATTTGAGATATATGTTATCGCGGTGGGATATCGATAGTTTTAATATCATGCAGAATTTATGTATATGTCAATTTAACACTAACAATTCAGTATACTCTCCTACCATTAACAAATTAACCTTTTGCAACTTGCAAAACACTAACAAATTACGACTTAAAAATACTACCATTTAACACTAACAATTAACAATTTAGACTTAAAAGACTAATAGCCGCAGTAAGAAGAAAGCCGAATGGTAGAACGAAGAAGAAAGGTAGTGATATCGGGAAAATCGGTGATATATCGGTCCAATGTCGGTCAATATCGCCGATATCGGTACCGATATTTCTCGACCGATATTTTGCACCGATATCTCACCAGGGGACCGATAAGCCATATATCACTGATATATCGGCGATATTAACTGCATAGATTTTAGGGTCAACCATGTGAGATAAAAGTTTAGCTTTAAGGGAAACGGGTCAAAAGTTTTATAGTAAAAGGTAGAATGACTGCTAATTGTTGATTCTACATTCGCAGTGTTGATGATGGATTTCCGGCCGTTACTTTCTATTTCGAAAATTCACTTTCTTTGAAGGTTTATCCTCATGATTATTTGTTTGTCGAGGTATGTATCTCCTTTCATGCAATCTACTTATTAGTTGGAATTTGGTCGTATATTTTATTTAGTATTGCTCTTTGATGATATGTTTTTGCTTCAGTACCTTATTCTGAATTAATATGTACTTCATCCAAATCTTTCAGGAAGATTTCTTGTGTTTTGGCTGGCAAAACAATGGTTTGGATTCCTTAAGTACTATGGACACGATTTTATTGGGAGGTAACCCCCCCCCCCCCCCCTCTCTCTCTCTCTCTCTTTGTACACGCATATGTAGGGCAAGGTTAAAATGAGAACTCCCCCGAGTTAGAGTTGCGAGACCTATGAGAACTTTTTCAGAAAATAGTTTAAAAAAAAAATGACGAAATTTTTTAAAATCATATAACTTTTTTCAAAAAAAAAAAAAAAACCGTATACGAAATCTTACATCAGTGTAAAACAGATTTACACAACCGTAACGTTCTCAGTAACGTTCTCAAACTGTTGATGTCATGCGTGATGTAAAACAAATTTACATGTCGAATAAATGCCAGCAACAACTTTTTTTTGACAGATGTCTTAGTTAGATGTTCAACTACGTTTGTGCAAAATTTGGTTGAAAACTTGCACAGGAAGTAGGATGTCCCCCGGAGTTCTCGCAACTTAGGAGAGTTCTCGCAACTTAGGGGAGTTCTCACATGAACCACACACAGTTCTCGCAACTTAGGGGAGTTCACACCCACACCCACACCCACACCCACCCTCTATATATATGTATGCATTTTATAATACGACATTTACAGTGCTAAACGACCGGTTTTTCTTTTGATTTGCAGATCTGGTACTGTCAAATAAGCTGGTGTTATATGATCTTGAAAACCAAACAATCGGATGGACCGAGTATAACTGTAAGCTATAATTCGGTATTAAAATTATGTTTTAAATTCTATCAAGAGAGCATAAAGTTTCTTGGTTTTCGGATCGGTTCTGTTTTGGGTGCATCAGTGATACCGATACTAACCCTAACTATAAACTTTTTGAGTTAACTTCTATTTTGCTTCCTGTAATTTGGTCATTTTAACGGTTTTGCCCCAATAATTTAAAAATAGCCATTTTCCTCCCTGATTTTTCTAACTTATCGTCATTTTGCTCCCCACATCCAAAAAATCCATTAACTAGAAGGGTATTTTGGTAATTTTATAGATAAAAGCAAAGGCATGTAAGTCCTTTCACCTAAATAAACCTATAACATGTTTATTTACATGTATATAAGTAATTCTTTTCTGATCCCCCATCTTTCCAACCACTCTTTCTACCGGCCACCACCATCCACAACTATCCACCACCACCTGCAACTACCACCTGTCGACCACGACTACCGCGACTTTTAACTAAACATTTTAATTGAGTTAGAGCTAGGGAGTAAACTGCCGAAATACCCCTACTTTTAATTGAACGTTTTAACTGAGTTAGAGCCAGGGAGCAAACTGGCGACAAACTCGAAAGATCAGGGAGGAAAATTGCTATTTTTAAACTATTGGAGCAAAACCGTTAAAATGACCAAACCACAGGGAGGAAAACGAAAGTTAACTCAAACTTTTTTATGATTTCAGGCTCTTCAACCATCAAACTAAGGGATGAAATCACTGGATCGGTGCATTTAGTCGGTCCACATTCTATACCATCTGCTGGCAGCCGGATTGCTCGTAGACATTTACTATCTTTATTAGTAATCACTCTAATTCACCATATTATATCTTGATTCCCGAGGTTACTAATGGTGGGTAGTGGTAAATACGCGATATATATAGTAAAGAAATAGGCAAACATAACACAGGTATTGAATCCATTGATTGGTAGCATGTCAAATATCAGACACCAACACAGAATTGAATTGAAGCAAAAAGATAGATTTTGTAAATAAATTTCACAATCTGCTTATGGGTTTCTGTGAAAGTTGTAAAGGAGTTTTTGGTCTTTTTTGCTCTAAATCTCTTTCATGAAACTCTGTTTCTTGTTTATATGACAAATCCTTTTCTTGGGCTATTGGGTCATTTGCATACTGTTAGATTGTAAATGCTAGTGAAAAATTGATTTATTTTGTTGGTTCGATGCCCTCAGTTATTATTATTTTGGTTCAAAAAAGAACTTTTCTATTGTTAGTCGGGTTTAAACGAGTCAAACACGCACTCTCTTTTTTCTGAACGGCAAGGAACGACGTGTTAACCACCGTGATACCGGGCACTGTGGCCAAGGACTACTCAATCGCCGCCATCCCCTTGGCTCTCCCAGATGCGCGGAAACCCAACCTCCACCCGCCCGAAGACACGACATTGGAATAATCGGTAAAACCTCACCTCCAATCCTATGACGAACCAGAACCACCCGTATCCGCCCTTCACCTGGATGTCGCAGAAAATGATAGGGAGTGGAAGCCGAACTTGGGTCACGCTTGGTTCATTTTGAACTCTTATGTCTAAATCTCAAGCTTGGCTTGCAAGTAATCTTACAAGCAAGACGCTCAAGTCGTTTATTGTTTATTTTTAAGATTATGTATATTTATTTGTTTATTTTATCTATTTATAATTGCATGATCGACCTAATCTCTTAGATAAACTACTAGGCTTAAGCTCTGTTGTAGCTTGTTTAAACTCTTGGTAATTCATGTTTAGAGCATCTCTAACGTTAGGACTTGAGTTTGTCCTAATACCTTCATATGAGCATATAATATCATTCTAGATCTTTTTTTTTAACTTTTATTTTTCCTCCAATCACAAACCTCCACCTCACACTCTGCTTTGATATAAAAAAAATTGTAAAAAACGGATTGGTTGTGTGTGTGGAGCCCACGCCCTTGGTGTGGATGAGTCCTTGACCATGGACTCAATACTTTTAGACCTCTCCGTCCAAAGGTGGTGGGAGTCTGTGGCTTGGGTCTGAAATTTCAGACTTTGCCACACGTGCCGTGATGGAGATGCTCTTATAGTCGACCTAAACTCAGGGTGAAGGTTTTAGTAGCCCAGTCTTATCCAACTTGTTTACTTACTAAAGTAATGCAACTGTGAAATGTGGACCATGTGTTGTATGTCATGCTATTAACAGAGTATAAATAAATGTCATATTATATTTTATATGCATTTTAAAACTAGTAAGATTACCCGCGCTACACTGCAGGATTTCGGTCGATATCTATTTTGGTTCAGTATAACAACTGAAAGAAATATGCTTAAATGAATATTAACACATATATACATCGACTGAAAACCATAAAAATAAATTTTAATTAGCCAGCGGGATGGACTGATTTTAAATAATTGTAAATGAAAACGTAAACACTATCTTAAATATAACTTTAATGTTAAAGGAACCTAAAACTAAAACACTAAATATAAAGAAACAAATATAAATAATAAAGTTCAGAAAGAAAAAAAACTTAAGAAAAAAAAGTCAATAAGATGAAAACACTATTCACACAACTTGCTAATTGTAAAGTAAACGTAGACCAACTGAAAATGTACATTAAAATATGCATGAAAATGTATGATATTTGAGCTGACATATTCACGAAGAATATGGGGGTGGGTCGTCTCAATGATGGATCGTGTCCTACCGAGGCATGGTGCGGTCTTGATGGCAACCCGGTTTTACCCAGCTGTTACCCCAGCGAGTCTCTCGTGTGGGGGCAGTATAGTTTCCGGGCGGAAGTCAGCTTGCGCGCCGGCCGGGGCCCGATCAAACATCGCGTCCGGAAGAGCGGGGCTAACGGGGGAATGTCTTTGACATGAACCCGGAGACCTGATTGGTCTGTACAGAGAAAGTCTCCTTCCAAAAAAATTAACTTGCAAACGTAATTAAAAAAATGAAAAAAAAGTACTAGTTGTGATCCCATGTCAGGTGATGGATCATGGAAGATTGGAATGGGGACCTCATATTCTCAAGATCAATAATTTTCAGGCTAGACTTGGGCCTTTTATGGGACAACCCTTATCTACATGTCACATTCAAGCAAATAATCACAGTAGAGGTGCACGATATTGGATTTTTTTTTAACAACGGTTGGGGTAACCAGTTTTGGCTTTGGTTCAGGATAGCGAACACTGGTTTTGGTGAAACCGATTTGGATTAGAGAAAATCCTAACCTATTGAAACTGGTTGGGATCAGTCCCGAGCCAATTTTCGTTAAAAAATATGCTTCTGATTAAAAATCGGTTTCAAATTGGTTCCATGACCCCAAAAAAAAAAACTTAAATCTATTTAGAGTAAATTACAAAGTTCGTCCTTTATGTATGTCATTTATTACAAAGTATGTCATTTATCTTTAATAAGCTTAGAAAACATACTCGATGTTTGCAAACCCTTACACATTATGTTCTTTAACCCTAACTCTGTTATTTTTCATGGTTAAATCAGGCCAAGGGTACCCCACATAAGGGTATTTTGGTAATTTTACTATTTATTTATATAAAACAATTTACCTCACACACACTCTGTCTCTCTCTATAAAACACACACGCACTCTCTCTCTTCTCTCTCTCTCTCTTTAACACCATCATCTGCCACCATCATCCTCACACCAACACCACCCCACACCACAACCTTGAAGCCGACTGCAGGTTCACCGGCGAGGCGGCGACCATGGTACCACCACCCTCACTCCAGACCACACCACCCCCACACCATAACCTGGATCTCCGAAACCAAAACCGCCACACCAAAACCATAGATCTCCGATTGAAGATCTCAAACGTACATATTGGGTACGTAAAATCAAAACCTGCGAGAGCGAATTAGCGGCGTTGCAGAATGAAGAGTACATCGTCCGATCCACTTTGTCCAGGCGAAGGTATTTTCGGCGAATCGGATTTCGGCAACAGGTGGTTGTGAGAGACGGAGGAAGAGGAGGTTCTGCGTTTTGATTTTATGGTTTTATAGATAATAATGATAATATGTGAATTGATGGTAAAGGGTTATATTCATTGTTTTGTTTTGATTAAACATTTGGTGAAATTGGGGATCTGAAAAACAGAGGAAGAAGAAGAAGATCGCCCACCCCTGGTTCTCTCTCTCTAACTTTCAGTTCTCACTTTTCCTCAAGATTTATTCTCTCATTATTCGAGTGGGTTCCGGTAATGATAATCAGCCCACCAGACGAAAATCATTGAAATCGAAGATTACAGGGTTCATTGAGAGATTTCGGAGTATACCCACCAAGAAAAAGACTGTTGCTGCTCAGAAATCTTCAAGAAACAAGAAGTTTGAATGGGGTTCTTGTGAGGTATGATGTTTTTGTTTGAGAAATTGGGTTGCGTATTAGGTGTTTGATGATTTTTTCAGAGAGATGGGCGATACGGATGCTATTTGGTTTAGGGTTTTAATTGTTTTTTCAGAGAGATTGGCGATGGGTGGTGGTATGATAGTTAGAGAGAGAGAGAACCAGGGGTGGGCGATCTGCAGTGAAGTGGTGGTGGTGGTGGCAGGTGGGTGGTGGTGGCGGCGGAAGCGGCGGCGGCAGGTGGGTCGTGGTGGTGGCAGGTGGGTCGTGGTGGTGGTTTGGAGCAGAGTAAACTTGCAGGTGAAGTGGTGGTGGTGGCAGATCGGTGGTGGCGGTGGCGGTGGCAGGTGGGTTGTGGGGGTAGGATAATTAGAAAGAGAGAGAGGGAGAATACATTATCTGTATATATACACATATATAATTCTAAAATTGTTTTATTTATTTTGGTTTTATGATTATTTATTATAATATTTAGGATAAAATGACTAAAATACCCTTATGTGGGTTTGACTTAGTCAACTTTAACCATGAAAACTAATTGTGTTATGACTAAAGGACATAACTTGTAAGGGTTTGCAAACATCGAGTATGTTTTCTGAGCTTATTAAAGATAAAGGACATACTTTGTAATAAATGACATACATAAAGGACGAACTTTGTAATTTACTCATCTATTTATAATCTATGGTTTAGTTCCTAACCAAATCGGCTACAAAAGGGTTTTGGGTTCGACTTTTTTTCGTGTTTTGGGTTGGGTTTCCCCCTCTAAATCACACCATTTTAGGACTTTAACATATCTTTTAAATCTCCCAAAGTTAAAATATGATAAAGTTACATTTTTTTTATTTTTTATATAAATATAAATTAATGATTGGAAAATGAACATTATGTCCATTTGTTAATATTCTAAATGAACATGAATCAACATAAATGAGCACACGTGACTAAGGTTAAATAAAGAAAATGAACGTGTTTTCGTTCGTTCGTTAGTTGATTACCCAATAATAAAATTTGATTGGGGTGGTGAGTCGATGCACGCTGAGCGTATTAGTATTACCAATAACTAATAATTAAATATAAAGGAATGTGTAAACGAACATAAATGAACGAAAAAAAAAAAACAAATATAAACGTACGTCAATAAACGAAAGAAACACATGCTCATGTTCTTTAATTTATTCAAAATAACAAAAATGTTGTCCATATTCAGATCAAACCACCCCTTAAACCAGAAATGTTAGTGTTGTCAGTTTAATATCAAGCTAATGAGCACAGTTGGAGTTACAAAGCCTCTTTAAACACCTATTTGGAGATCTTATGTTCAAGTCCCACAAAGGTAATGAATTCGCCGTTTTAAAAAAGTGAGATGACATCTGTTTTGGTCAAAAAATCTGTTGAGGATATTGCAACCAAACTCTTTGTTACGGGGTATGATGCTAATTGTGTATATCAATAACAAGGATCACTTCAATGTAAATTGCACAAATGACACAAGGATTTATACGGGGAAAAAGCCCTTGATCAAGAGTTGATCTCCGGCACAAAAAACCCCGGGTGATGGAAACTACCGATCACCAAGCTCAAATAAATAAAGAAATGTTTACAACTTCGGATAGTAACGAGCTAGGTACAAGGATCACTATCGTGAAATGTGTAAAAGTGAGTGAAAATGAATGTATGTTTGTCGAGAGCTTCAAGTGTGCGAGTGTATGAGAGTGTGTAGCTGAGAAATGACTAAGTGTTTTTCTACTAGCTCGTTACCCCTTTTTAAAATAGAAATTAACTACCTAAACTAACTATCCGACTTTCGTGCCAAGCTCCCACGTTCTCCACAACGTCCATTTTTGGCCAAGCACGTGCGGGATAGTTTGGGAATATTCTCCAGGAATGTCGCCAAGACTTGGTCAAGCTCGTTATTCCTGCGAGGTAATACAAAACATAAATAAACAATCGTCAGTACGAGGATCCTTAAAGTGATCCATGATCCTGATCCTGAAGCTCTTCTGAGGATCACCACCTGTCACAGAAGTAAGGATCATTAATTAGGATAACGAATAAGGATCACTAATTGTTAGAAAATCCTCCCCTAACAACATCAAATAAGATAAACAAGTGAAAACTCCGACAAAACAGACATATACCGTTCTTTCCTTTGCTCATCGACTAGTATTTAAGATGGTCAACCAATTCGGTTTTCAAAATACTAATTTAGACCCAAAATATTACTAGTTATATTTAAAAAAAATGAATTAAACTAAACCGAAATCAATAATAATAATTTGTAGCAACTTCATTGTACTTTTGGCACCAACAAGTTCTCCAAATATTTTTTTTCTTAATATGTCATCTCATTATAATACCAAAACAACAAATTAAAAATAAACGATAGTCAAAGGGTAACAAGCTACGCCGCAACCATATAAACAAAAGTAGGGATGAGCTCGGTACCGACCGGTACCGAAAATCTCCAAAAGTATCGGTACCGGTACCGAACAGTGGCGGAACTAGCCCAAAGATTTAGGGGTATCCCATTTTTTTATTTTTTAAACCAGGGGTATCCTTTGTATAACGGAGACGAAGTTGAGTGGTATTTTTACACTACGGAAACAGAGTTAAGGTGTATTTTTACACTACGGAGACAGGGTTGAGGGGTAGCCTGTGCTACCCCTACTAACCTTCAGTGGCGGATCTAGGATTCACGCCAAGCAGGAACGTTTTATAAGAAAAGCGGTAACGAAATCGAAAAAACGTCAAATTTTTCCAAAATTTACACTAAAAACGTCAAATTCTAAGTCCGCCCCAGGTACCGAATATACCCGGTACAATACGGTTCGGTACCGGTATTTGAAGGTAAAAGCCGGTAGATACTGTTAGGGGAGGATTTTCTAACAATTAGTGATCCTTATTCGTTATCCTAACTGGTGATCCTTACTTCTGTGACAGGTGGTGATCCTCAGAGGAGCTTCAGGATCAGGATCATGGATCACTTTAAGGATCCTCGTACTGACGATTGTTTACTTATGTATTATACTATCTCGCAGGTATGACGAGCTTGACCAGGTCTTGGCGACATTCCTGGAGAATATTCCTAAACTATTCTGCACGTGCTTGACCAAAAATAGACGTTGTGGAGAACGTGGAGGCTTGGCACGAAAGTCGGATAGTTAGTTTAGGTGGTTATTTCTATTTTAAAAGGGAGTAACGAGCTAGTAGAGAACACTTAGTCATTTTCAGCAGTTACACACACTCATACAAACGCTCATACAAGCTCTCGTTCAAACACTTAGCAATTTCATACACTTTTTACACATTTCACCGTAGTGATCCTTGTACCTAGCTCGTTACTATCCGAAGTTGTAAACATTAATTCATTTATTGGAGCTTGGTGATCGGTAGTTTCCATCACCCGGGGTTTTTTGTGCCGAAGATCAACTCTTGATCAAGGGCTTTTTCCCCGTATAAATCCATGTGTTGTTTGTGCAATTTACATTGAAGTGATCCTCATCGCTGTTACATATTTAAAGCATCATTCCCCTAAACAAAGAGTTTGGTTGCAATATCCTCATCAGATTTTTTGACCAAAACAGTTTGGCGCCCACCGTGGGGCAATTGGTGCTTTGTCCTTAGAAGAATTCACATTTCTTTGCTTAATTCGGTTCACTACAACCAAGCAGATGGCTTCCTCATCGAAGAATGCTTCAAACTTGATGCCCTCATTCACTTCTTCACAAGGCGTTCCTGCTTTGCCTCCACCACCTTCTGGATCCCAGAAGAATACTGAGAATGCCGCGAAGAAACCAACTCCCATTTTCTCAAAACCACCTACTTCTTCTGTTTCAACTAATCCTACTACTAATGATCTCTATGCCTTGATTTTGCAGATGAGGAATCATGCACAAGAGCAGGATAAGACCAACGAAAGGATCCTCCGGGAGATTGACGAAATTAAGAAACAGAAGAAAACGGCAGAAGATCGTTCCCCACTGATGCCCAGATCTTTGAATTTTGATACTCCGGCGATTACTTCTCAGCCATCAGTGGTTCCAGACATTCAATATGTGGGTGGACCAAAAGGAGTGCACTACGGAACAACAACAATGACCCAGGCATCAGGTTCATATTTCCAGCCAGCGGGATCCTACCCTCAGCATATGGGATCCCTTACGAGTTCAGGAGGATATTCAGGAATGCAGCAGTTTCAAGGATCCTCCTTTGTTCCAGGATCATCCCAGGTTCAAGGATCCTCCTTTGTTCCAGGATCATCCCAGGTTCAAGGATCCTCCTTTGTTCCAGGATCATCCCAGGTTCAAGGATCCTCCTTTGTTACAGGATCATCCCAAGTTCAAGGATCCTCCTTTGTTCCAGGATCATCCCAGGTTCAAGGATCCTCCTTCGTTCCAGGATCATCCCAGGTTCAAGGATCCTCCTTCGTTCCAGGATCATCCCAGGTTCAAGGATCCTCCTTCGTTCCAGGATCATCCCAGGTTCAAGGATCCTTCTTCGCTCCAGGATCGTCTCAGTTTCAAGGATCCTTCCAGATGCCAGGATCCTTGAGGAGTTTGCAAACAGGAAGTTCAGATGTCCATCAGGGAGATTTTATTCCAATGCAGACCAATGCCTCTACTGGTCCCTCGATCATTCCAGAGCCTCAACAATACGGATTAACATCTATTCTTCCTAACTTGAATCCAATGGGAGGTAACACTTTTAATAATTCTCATACTACTAACCATGGTCTTATGCAGGATCCAGGTATCAATCATGCCATGGCCAGAGAATTGCAAAAGCTAAAGGATATGATCTCGAGTGTTCCGGGAGTAGTCAAACCTATTCCAGAGATTGCAGATGGGAGCCACAAGATATCTCGTTTTGCACCACCAATCTGTGATGCTGAGATACCCAAGAGGTTCCATGTGCCTACAATGAAACTGTATGATGGTTCGACGGATCCTGAAGAACACATAGCACAATACAGGGAGAGGATGGAGATCAATCCAATCCCAGAAAGGTTAAAGGAAGCATGCCTGTGCAAAGGATTCGGATCCACTCTTACTGGATCAGCTCTCAAATGGCTGCTAAGTCTTCCTCCCTATTCTATTACCTCATTTGCTAACCTAGTTAACTTGTTTAATAATCAATTTTCTTGTAGTAGAAAATTTGAACGATTAACTAGTGATTTATATAGGATAACCCAGGGTCATAATGAATCATTAAGGGATTACATTACCAAATTCAGTAAAGAATCCTTAGACATCCCCAACTTAGATATAGCCACGGCTGTTGAGGCCTTTAAAATGGGATTGCTTAGGGATTCGTCTTTCTATGATGATCTTGTTATGACACCATGCAGGAACTTAGATGAGGTAAGAACCCGAGCACTTAGATTCATTCGGCTAGAGGATGACAAGAGGATCCAGGAGAGGTTAGCAGGATCCTCAAAGCAGGATAAGCAAGGATCCTCATTCAGGAACAACAAGTTCAGATCCTACAACAGATCTGATAATCAGAATGTGCATTCTGTTGATCAAGAAGAGGATGATGAGGATTATCCTCCAATTTCTGAATATTGTTTTAGTGTTGATAACAATGAACTAATCCTTGCTATGCAGAACCTAGGTGATAAAGCTAGATGGCCGAGAAAGAATGATAGGCCAGCTGCAACTAAGGATAAATCAAAATGGTGTGCATATCATGAAGATTTTGGGCACCTCACAGAAGAATGCATTGCATTAAGGAAGGAAATTGGATACTTGTTGAGCAAAGGGCACCTAAAAGAGTTGTTGGGAAGAAAAAAGTCAAGGACTCAGGATCCTGAAAGGATCCCTGAGAAGGCTCCAGCTCCTCCAGCAGATGCACAAGTGATAAACTTTATTTCTGGAGGATCCGACATTTGTGGCACATCCTTCTCAGCAGCTAAAAGGCATGCAAAGGAAACTAAAATGGATAATGGAGAAATACCAGTTCGAACATCAAGTGTCTCCGAAGGAAAAGTCATAACCTTTGATGAAGAGGATCGTGTTGATATCCAGGATCCTCATCACGATGGTTTAGTTATCACTCTTTTTATATCTAACCATTTTGTCCGCAGGATCCTTATAGACGGAGGAAGTTCAGTGAATATTATCCAGCTTGATGTTCTAAAGAAGATGGGTATTCCTGAATCAGAGATCATACCAAGATCCTCCGTGCTCGTGGGGTTTAGTGGCGAAACTAAGAACACCCTGGGGGACATTAAACTCCCAATATATATTGAAGGCTTACACTCTTATAAAAAATTTTGTGTTATTGACTGTTTATCTTATTGTAATGTTATCCTTGGCAGGCCCTGGATACACGATATGAAAGCAGTCCCATCTACTTACCACCAATGTGTGAAGCTCCCTAGTCCTTGGGGAATAGTAAAGATTGATAGTGATCAGCAGGAGGCTAAGAATTGTTACACTTCGTCGATGAAACCAGCCTCGAAGTCAATGGAGCAATAGCAATCAAGGTATCCTCCAAGGAATGTCTTGGAGGCCAGGGAGCAGGATGTGGTAGAAATCCTCATGGATCCCGATGATCCTGAATCCAAAATCTATATCGGATCAGGGATCCTTGGCGAAATGAAAGAAGACCTCGTATCCTTCCTCAAAAGGAGAAAGACTACCTTTGCATGGAAACATGAAGACATGACTGGTATATCCAAGGATGTTATCACTCATAAACTCGGCATTGACATATCCTTCAAACCAATCCATCAAAGGAGAAGAAAGTTTGCACCAGAAAGGAATGCCATCATCCAAGAAGAGGTAGAGAAATTGCTCCGGGCAGGTATGATTAGAGAGGTCAAGTATCCAAGATGGTTGGCCAATGTGGTTGTTGTTCAAAAGAAAAACGGAAAGTGGAGGGTATGTGTCGATTTTACCGATTTAAATAAGGCATGTCCCAAGGATCCTTTCCCTTTACCCCACATTGACTCCATGGTGGATGCAACCGCGGGTCATGAACTGTTAACTTTCATGGATGCTTCATCTGGATTTCAACAAATCCAAATGGAACCATCCGACCAAGAGGATACAGCCTTCATGACTCCAACTGGTATATACTGCTATATTGCTATGCCGTTCGGATTAAGAAATGCAGGTGCAACATACCAAAGGCTGGTGAATATGATGTTCAAGGATCAGATTGGACAAACTATGGAGGTTTACATAGATGATATGGTGGTAAAATCCTTAAAAGCTGAGGATCACCTAAGAGACTTGGAGGAAGCATTCGATATCCTTGACAAATATAACATGAAACTTAATCCTTCAAAATGTCACTTTGGTGTTAAAGCAGGTAAATTCTTAGGATATATGGTGACAAAGAGAGGCATTGAAGCTAGCCCGGAACAAATCAAAGCAATAGTGAACATCAAATCTCCGGCCAATGCTAAGGATGTTCAAAGGCTAACAGGAAGGATAGCAGCCTTGAACAGATTTATATCCAAGTCCTCCGAGAAGTGTAAAGAATTCTATGATATCCTAAGGAAGAACAAGAAATTTGAGTGGACGGAGAAGCATGAAAATGCTTTAAAAGCCCTCAAAGATTACCTATCCTCGGCCCCGGCTTTAATGAAACCAGAAAAAGGTGATGTGTTATCCTTGTATCTTGCGGTATCCTCAAAAGCAGTAAGCGGGGTCCTTGTTAAGGATCATCAAGGTACACAACATCCTGTCTATTATGTAAGTAAAAGTTTACTTGATGCCGAATCCAGGTATTCACACCTTGAAAAGCTTATTCTTGCATTAATCATGGCATCTACCAAGTTAAGACATTATTTTGAAACTCATATTATCATCGTTAAAACTAATTTTCCAATTAAGAATGTCCTCAGGAAACCAGAGATGTCAGGAAGGATGGCTAAGTGGGCAGTAAAGCTGAGTGCATATGATATAAGATATGAGCCTAGGACAGCCATCAAATCCCAAGCATTAGCTGACTTTGTGGCTGATTTCAGTAGTGATTTACAAGAAGAAGCTGAGCTAGAAGTCCAGCAGCTAGAAGAGACCAAGGATTCTTGGATACTCTATACTGATGGATCCTCAAACGTCAAAGGCACAGGGCTTGGAATACTACTAAAATCGCCACAGGGGGACATAATACCCCATTCTATAGCTTGTGAGTTCCAAACCACTAATAATGAGGCTGAATATGAAGCCTTAATTGCTGGTTTGCAAATTGCAAAGCATATGGGGATCAGGTATCTTGAGGTACACGTAGATTCTTTGTTGATTACAAACCACTTTAATGGATCATACGCTGTTAAAGGTGAAAAGCTAACCAAATATTTGGAGATAGTCAAAAGTTTGGCACTCTCTTTTGTTTCCTTTAGTTTGTCACAGGTACCAAGGGAAGAAAATACAGAAGCTGATGCATTGGCTAACTTAGGATCATCTTTAAAGATCCCAGAGGATATCAAGATCCCTATTATTCATATCCTGACCCCAGCTATTGAGGATCATGTGGCTATGGAGATAGGGAATAATTCTGCAATGATCCCTAGTGAGGATACTCGATCCCATTCAGGATCAGGATCATGGATCTCACCAATTATGAGATACTTACAACATGGAGAGATTCATACAGGAGAAAACCCTAGGGCTTTCAAATCTAAGGTATCTCAATTCACAATTTTAAATAATATGTTGTATAGACGATCTCTTGCAGGACCATACTTGAGATGCATTGAGGATCCTGAAGTTCAAGAAGTTTTAAAAGACTTCCATGAAGGAGATTGTGGAAACCACACTGGGGGCAGGGCACTATTCTCAAGGATCCTGAGGACAGGATACTACTGGCCAACCATGAAGAAAGATGCTGTGGAGTATGCCAGAAGATGTGATCCTTGCCAGAGACACAGCAATATCCTTCATCAACCAGCTGAATTATTGCATCCTATATCCTCCTCTTGGCCGTTTATGAGATGGGGTATGGATATAGTTGGCAAGCTCCCTAAGGCACCTGGTGGAAAAGTATTCATGCTTGCTATGACTGATTACTTCTCCAAGTGGATAGAGGCTGAAGCTTTTGCCCAAGTTAGAGAAAAGGAAGTTAGCTGGGGGATTAGGATGATAACATCAACACCAGTCCACCCACAAGCTAATGGTCAGGCAGAATCATCCAACAAGATCATCATCAACAATTTGAAGAAGAAGCTTGGATCCAAGAAAGGGAAATGGGCAGAAGAACTACCCTATGTGCTCTGGGCTGACAGGACAACCCCTAAGAATGCTACTGGTCAAACACCATTCTCTTTGGTGTTTGGGGCAGAATCGGTGATCCCAACAGAAATGGTGGTTCCAACTGCTAGAACAAGTACTCGTGATCCTGAGGAAAATAATGAAAACTTGGCTCAAGACCTGGATACTATCGAAGAAATCAGGGATATGGCTAGGATAAGGATGGCCAGTTATCAACAAAGAATGGCTGGTGCTTACAACAAAAATGTCAGGATCAGGAGGTTTCAAGTTGGAGATATGGTGTTAAGGAAAGCATTTCAAAATACTACCAATCCTGCTGAGGGGAAACTGGCTCCAAAATGGGAAGGCCCTTATTTGATTGAAGCTGAAGCAGGAAAGGGGGCATATAGATTGCTAACCATGGAAGGTGATCTGCTACCAAGAGCTTGGAATGCTGTCCACTTGAAGAAATATTTTATGTGACCAGGATCCTCATGGCAGAGGTGATCCTAGCGAAAGGGATATCCTTAAAGGATCCTCAAAGTATCGGTGATCCTTACTTAGGTAATATCCTAAACTTGAGCTATTTCATTCCATTATTTTCTCTTATAAGGATAAGGATCATGTATCCTTTATCCATCTCTCACGTGAGTTTAAGTTTTGAAGGTTCAGGTATCCTTAGCATAACGTCGGTTATCCACAGAAGCAATCCGTCTTTTGGGTTTAACCCCAGTTATTCGGGCTTGTCCCCAGATTCTGCCTGTAGCGCACGATGATCCTGGTGTAGTTCAAGGCTTTGGGACCAGTACTCGTTCTAGGGGCTGATAATTCCATTGTTCTGGCTATGCTTAGGATCCTACGTATAATGGTAGACGTACCATACATCCGTTCATAAGGTTTCTAACGTTTTCACGTTAGCTAAGGTTTCTAACGTTTTCACGTTAGCTAAGGTTTTGGCATTTTCATGTCACTAAGTTTGGATAGTCGCCAGTTAGGGCCATACTCCAGTTTACACACGATCCTTGGGCTTGTCCCCAGTTATCCTTGGGCTTGTCCCCAGTTACTAACTCTTTTCTTATATTGGCTTAGTCCCAAGTTATGCTTTATTTCAGGTCCTTGAAGATAGACAGCTAGGGATCCTTGATCCTTATTTCACTCTAAGGTTTATCTTATAGTTATCCTTATTATGGTTAGGATTCTAACTTGGATCCTCAGGTATGATCCTTAACTCTTTTGATTTTATTCATTATTCATTTAAATAACCCTTATACTTGACAACTGAACTTGTATTTCTTAAATCATATCACTTTTTAAAACCTATCGGTTATGGGATATGTGATCCTTGTTCATGTCCTAAACTTTTTGGATATCTTTTCTAATTTTTCAAGGCTTGATAAGTATAAACAGAATGAACATTACAACAGTTGGAAAGTAACATATTAAAAAGGATAACAACACATGATAAGCGACAAAAGGTTAAGTTTTTATTTATTAACATAAGGCTAACCCTTTAAAGGTTGTCAAAATTACCTACCCAAGCATCTACCAGCAAAACGTGGCCCGTCCGCTGGGGTAGGTAAAGGGTGTCCATGATAATGAGTTCAAAGGTAGTGCAGGAATATAAAGGCGGCAGGATCACAATGGCTTCATCCCCCAAACAGAGGATCCCTCCACCAATTGCAATCCTGCCTATTGTCCAAAGGATCATACATGATCCTTAAACCTAAGAACTATTGTTTAGAGTTATTACAAACCCACCATTGTTCAAAAACATCAACAATCCAAAAAACTACCAAACCATAAAAAATGGGCTCCGGCCACGTCTAGAAATTTCCATCATCGCCCATTTTTGCAGCTCACACCTTCGCTGCATTATCATCACCACCAGCCGCTGCATCCTCAGCTTTATCCTTCAACCCGCTGCCACTAGCCTCAATTGCCAGAATCTCCTCAGCCTCCTCTTCATCACCCAATTCAGCCAGCCTTGCCTTCCATTCTTCAATTTCCCAGCTACTTTTGTCAAAGGCAGGATCCTGAGCTTCCAAGGCCATTTGAAGCTTGGTTTTGTACATTGCTATGGCGGCAGAAACTTTAGCATCATCTGTGATCTCCTGCCTTTCATAGTCAAAGTTAACCAGCACCTTAGCCATCTTCTGCTTGGTATCCTGGAGTTCCTTCTGAAGATCAGCAAGTGCAAGATCCTTGAGCACAGCAACCTGCTGGAGATCGGCAATCTTCTTATCTTGATCCTCAACATGGCCGACGTAATCCTCGATCTCAGCAAATTTCTGCAAAAGAAAAGGATAAAGCAGTTCAAGAGCAAGTGATCCTTAGATCAGCAGGATATACAAGCAGAGACAGTGATCCTTACATCATTGAAGTACTCGAGGAACTGGTGGCGAATTAAGGGCAGACCCTGCAAATCCTCAGCCTCGGAAGTCTTTCTCTTCTTGATTCCCTTCCCTTTGAGGGGTGCCTTGGGGATTGAGGCTGTTGGGCTAGTAGGGACCTTTCTTTTGGAGGATTTGACAGTGGTGAGATCGGTGACACTGAACCTTGAAGCAGCTTTGGCAGATTTTCCAGCACCTACACAACCAAAATAAGATAAGTATCTTTTCTTAATATACATTTAACTATTTATTTAAATTTTAAACAAGGATACTTACTTGACATTGTGACAGAGCCTGAGGATACCTCATGTGAGTCTTGGGTTGTTGTCTTAAAAGTTCTAGTTTCAGGGTCGAGTCCCCAGAAAGTAGCAAGTCTCTCCCTGGTTGCGGGTGTTGTGATGAGATGTGAAACAGAGATGGCTGCATGACACAAGACAAAAAGGGGTTAGTGATCCTATTACAAAAACATGACCATCTGGTGATCCTTCCCAGGATCCTCCGGCCTACCATGGGTGGACCATGTTCTTGGTAGATGCTCTCCATCTGAAATGGTATCCCTTCTTACAAAGAAGAAGCGACGTTTCCAATCTTTGTCGTTTTTGGTGACTTTGAGAAGAGGGTGATCTGCACCGGGTTTCCGTTTGAACAAATAACGGTGGGATCCAAAGGTAGTAAGATCATACAATTCCGCCAGTTCCGACATTCCTAAATCAACGCTTTCCTGCTCGATGATCCTCTCTAGGGTGTATAAAACCCTCCAAATCATCGGCATGGCTTGAATGTAAGATATGCCGGTAAGGGAAAAGAAGGATTGTGTGAATTCCGGGAAAGGATAGGTGTACCCTATAGCAAATGGAGTAACTGGAAAGGCAACCCATGTTTCTGAAACATAGTCGCTCAGGGCAGTTGGATCGAAAGGTTTGAAAAAGACATTCGCTGGAAAACGGTGACGGATGTTATCTATTTGTGCATCGTTAAAGCAACACCTCTCGTTCATTGAGTCCTTGATGATCTTCTGACTCTTCAAAGGGCTATCCTTTTTGTGATCCTTGGCCGGGGAACTTCGGAGCAACATTTTCGAAGTGATGAAGATAAAGAAAGAAAAACAGAGTAAGAAAGGAAGAAAGAGGAGAAAGAGATACCTGATTGATCTTCAACTGAGATTATAAAGGGAGTTTCTTTCGGATTTGAATGCATATTGATCCTATCTATATCTCTATTTATAATTATGATTCTGCAGGATTGTCACTTCCATGACATCATCATCGCAACGGCTAGTTCTATTTTAACGGCTACATATCCGTTAGTTTGTTACGGATAAGATCAAGAAAACATAACTCGCTAATTTTACAATTTCACTCCTTATATTTTGGGGGCAATTGTTAGGGGAGGATTTTCTAACAATTAGTGACCTTATTCGTTATCCTAACTGGTGATCCTTACTTCTGTGACAGGTGGTGATCCTCAGAGGAGCTTCAGGATCAGGATCATGGATCACTTTAAGGATCCTCGTACTGACGATTGTTTACTTATGTATTATACTATCTCGCAGGTATGACGAGCTTGACCAGGTCTTGGCGACATTCCTGGAGAATATTCCTAAACTATTCTGCACGTGCTTGACCAAAAATAGACGTTGTGGAGAACGTGGAGGCTTGGCACGAAAGTCGGATAGTTAGTTTAGGTGGTTATTTCTATTTTAAAAGGGAGTAACGAGCTAGTAGAGAACACTTAGTCATTTTCAGCAGTTACACACACTCATACAAACGCTCATACAAGCTCTCGTTCAAACACTTAGCAATTTCATACACTTTTTACACATTTCACCGTAGTGATCCTTGTACCTAGCTCGTTACTATCCGAAGTTGTAAACATTAATTCATTTATTGGAGCTTGGTGATCGGTAGTTTCCATCACCCGGGGTTTTTTGTGCCGGAGATCAACTCTTGATCAAGGGCTTTTTCCCCGTATAAATCCATGTGTTGTTTGTGCAATTTACATTGAAGTGATCCTCATCGCTGTTACATATTTAAAGCATCATTCCCCTAAACAAAGAGTTTGGTTGCAATATCCTCATCAGATTTTTTGACCAAAACAGATACTGGTACCAAAAATCTCAAAAGTCAGTACCGAATCGGTACCAAAAGTGTACCCGATTCGGTAAATTCAGTACCAGTACCTGATACCATTTACACATCCCTAAACAAAAGTCACACACCATTAACGTGTAAGGGGCTGTTTGGTAGCCTCTGAATGGTCATTAAGAGGCTACCTCTTAATGGAACCAATAAAAATTTTACCAATGAGAAGTTAGAAGAATGTGACATGTGACGATTTACCATTCAGGGGTTACCTTTTAACCATTCAGACTTGAGGTTACCTCTTATTTATTCAGATGTTTCCATTAAGAGGTAGGGTTATTAAGAGGCTACCAAACAGCCCCTAAATCATTTTCATCAAAGCCAAAAAGATCGTCTTTGCCCTTTGGATGAATTATCTCGACCTAGTGACCCACACTTGGATTTCATTAATATTAAAAACAATAATAATAATTCATCCACGATCTCCTGGAAATACACCAACGAAAACCCCCAAATATTCCCCTATTTTTAGAGAGAGAATCCCAAATCATGAGATTCAATTCACCCCCTTTTTGAATTCAGAAGAAAGATTCAAGATTTCTTCTGGGTTTCCAATCTTGTAAACACCCATGTACGGTTTTCATACTTTTTCCTTTTTTACAAACCCTAATTTCAAGAATTTGTTATTTGGGGTTTTTATTTTTTTTCAAGATTGTGTTTTGGGTTTCTGTTGATTGTAGTTGTTGATTATCTTGTTTTGTGCTTTTTTTTTTTTTTTTTTTTTTTTTTTTTTTTTTGCAATTGTTAGTTTGTGAAGGGATGGTGAATTTTGCTTCTTCTTCTTTTTTTTTCTTTGAATAATTTGGGGTCTTTTTAGATTGTGCTTTTCTTGCAGTATGATTCATTGATTGTTACTTTTTTGAAGGGATGATGAATTTGGTTGATTTTTATTTTATTTTATAATTTGGGTTCTTTTTTTTTTTTTTTTTTTTAATTGTGTTTAGGTCTTTATTGAGTGTAGTTGCTAGTTATCTTGTTTTGTTTTTGTTTTTTTTTTTAATTGTGTTTAGGTCTTTATTGAGTGTAGTTGCTAGTTATCTTGTTTTGTGTTTTTTTTTTTTGCACTATGGTTTATTGATTGTTAGTTTGTGAAGGGATGGTGAATTTGGCTGTTTTTTATTGTTTATATATATATATATATATATATATTATTTTTGGGGTAGATTGTGATTTAGGTTTTTATTGATTGTAGTTGTTGAATATCTTCTTTTGTGCTATTTTTTGCACTCTGGTTCTTTGATTCCTAGTTTAAGGGATGATGAATTTGGCTGATTTTTTTTTTTTTTTTTTTTTTTTTCAGATTGTGTTTTAGGTTTTTATTGATATTAGTTGCTAATTATCTTGTTTTGTGCTTTTTTTTTGCACTATGAATCATTGATTGTTACTTTGTGAAGAGATGATGAATTTGGTTGATTTTTTTTTAAAATCAAGATTAAGGGTTTAAATGTTTATGCATGTGGTGTGGTTAGATGTTAACAGAGGAGGTGAAAATTTAAAAAAGAAATTACTGAAGATATATTGCTAATTTTGCAGGGATTACAGGATCCCTGATAACGAAGTTGACGAAATCGATTACATAGCAGATGAGATAGATGTTTTGGATTTTGTGATGGATGATGCGGAGGGTGGTGGTGGTGGATATGAAGTCGTTGATGATTACGATATGGTTAGTTTAATGTCATTTCATTTTCGTTACTATCTTGTTGTACACACGAGTATCAGCGGTGAAGCTTGAGATTTCCGACCGGGGGGGGGGAGGGAACGTATATATCCAAAAATTTCTATAGAACCGGGGGGTTGAAAACGTATATATACCCAAAAATTTCTATAGAGAAGCTACATATATAACACTATTGAGCGAAAAATTTCGGTGGATCGGGCGCCCCCCGGCCCCTTCTAACCTGCGCCACTGACGAGTATTGTGTATCACTTGTATGGTCATTACAGGTCGTTATACCCTACCGTTTATTTAAAACGAGTTGATTTTCGGTGTATTTATATGATTATATATAACCTTTTAAATCACTTAATCAGTTAATCTTGATGTTGATTATGGCAACAAATGTAGACGTAAAATATAAATAAAACAAAACTTTTGTTCGTTCCTCTTGGATGTAGTTGATGACTGAAATTGAGATCCGAAACTTGAATTGGGTGTATTTAGATTCTTTTAAAATGTTAAATAAACTATTTTTAAGAATTAGAATGTTATTTGGTAACATAGGTTTTGTTATTATATTATATCTAATATAGAGGTGTACAAATCGTTTTGGTAACTATTTTTTAAGAATCAGAATGCTTTTTTTAACCGCACCGGTTTTCTTAAACTGGTTTTCGTTTTTCAAACCGGTTTGGGTTTAAAACCAGTTTCCAAGGATAAACCCCCAAACAGATTCTGTCCTGGTTATAAACCGGTTTGGAACAAAAAAAAGCGGTTTAAATCGGTTTTTTACAACCGGTTCGGGTTATAAACCGGTTTCAAAGATCGAGAATACGAACTGGTATCCAAACCGTCAGGTCGAGTCGGGTTGAAACCTTTTTTTGTACAACTGGTTCGGTTACAAACTGGTTTCAAAGATCGAGAATACAAACTGGTATCCAAACCGTCAGGACGAGTCGTGTTGAAACCAGTTTTGTTACAACCGGTTTGGGTTATAAACTGGTTTCAAAGATCGAGAATACGAACTGGTATCCAAACCGTTTGGTCGAGTCGGGTTTAAACCAGTTTTTTAAAAAACCGTTTTTTTTTTCAAACAGGATCGTTTTTTTCCGGTTTTTTTTTTAACCAGTTTTTTTTTTTTTGTACATGTCTAATCTAATATGTTAGTTATTAACAAAATTTACTATAAGATGAAGAAAAAGTATTGGCGGGTCAACACAACGGCCAGTATCGAATCAAGAATCAATCATCACTTTCCTTCTGATAAAAAACTTTTATTATTTTACGTAGGTGATGGATACTTCTTCCGCTCAAGCAAGAAGAGGCAAAGACATTCAAGGGATCCCATGGGAGCGGTTAAAGATAACCCGAGAAAGTTACAGACGCACACGATTAGAACAATACCGAAACTACGAAAACATTCCGTTATCAGGTGATGCTGTGGATAAGGTACACCTTTAACAATTCCGTTTACTTTGAGCGCGTGTGTAATATATATGTGTTCTTATGTGTGTTGTTCCGTATGTAGAAATGTAAACAAAAGCAGAAGGGTGCTAACTACTATGATTTTTTTCATAATACGAGATTGGTGAAGCCTACAATCCTTCACTTTCAGGTAATTGCTGTTTCGCTCGGTAACTATTTGACGTAACTAAAATGTAAAAAGTGGCATTTTTACCAGTCCACTAACGGGTTGAGGCTTGTTATGTTTTTATCTCGGATTGGTGTAACTAAAAAAGTTTGCTAAAAATGATGCTACTCAAAAGGGTTGAAAGTCATTCAAAGATCATTATTAAATTATTAATGCATAAAACCTTTTAAATCATATAAAGCAAAATTTATCTTATAATTGAAATAATGCAATTTCTTGTTCATTTTTAACGAAGTTACAATATATGAAAATATTAGAAGACAAAAAAGTGTTTCGAGTCTGGACAAACTAGTTGAAACTCGCCTAACATGTATTTATGTATGCGTAAAACCTTTTAAATCATTTTAACCATGGATGTCAATAGCGGTTACAGCGACCGCTATAGCACGCGTTGTAGCATTGTGAGGTGTTGGCGCTATTCCTTGGTTAGCGACTAAATAGCGAATTTTAGGGTTTTCTTTAATTTCTTTAATTTCGTTAAGATTATAAAGATAGCGGATTTTCACTATTTTAGGGTATTTCTTCTATACATGAAATATCGTACTTTTAACTATTTATACGTGAAAACAACACTTTTTTTTAATTTCTTTCCATTTATCGCTAAACATGAAATAGCGGGCACTATTTCATTGCTATCGCTATGTAGGCTGTAGCATATAGGTAGTCTGTCACTATTGTTCGCTATTTGCTATTGACAACTATGCTTTTAATTTTTAATCAAACCACCAGGTTATCATTGAAATAATATAATTCCTGTAATCGTATTTGACAAAGTAACTATTTATAATAATGTTAAATCTTTTGGACAAAAGAGAATTCGGGTCGACAGTCGACTCAACATGCCTGCATGTCCATTCTATCACCATTTTCCGATACGGGACTTTTAACCACTGTATATTATTCTTCAGCTAAGGAACCTGGTCTGGGCTACCTCAAAACATGACGTATATCTCATGTCTAACTACTCAATCATGCATTGGTCATCGTTATCGTACAATTTATCCGAGATCCTTAACTTTTCTGGTCATGTAGCACCTACTGAGGTAATGTCAGTTTTCTTCATAACATTTAGTTTATTTGAAATATTATTGTCTTAATATTTAATTATTTATATGCTTTGTGGTCGTCTAGAAACATGCGGGGAGTTTACTGGAAGGTTTTACACAAACGCAGATTAGTACTCTAGCCGTAAAAGATGATTTTTTAGTTGCCGGAGGGTTTCAAGGAGAGCTTGCGTGTAAGGTATTTTGGAAGTATAATGGTTAAATTTTTTCTTTAATATTTTTTATGTAGGTTTGATTGGTTTGTAACATGCACTTTGGTCTCTGATATTTTTATTTCATTTATTAAATGATGCAGCGGTTGGATAAACAGGGAGTAAGCTTCTGTACAAGAACAACTTACGAGGAAAATGCCATAACAAATGCCGTTGAGATATATGACAGCTTGAGGTAATTCATATTTGAACTCTGTTATGAATAATCTTTGTGTCAAATGTTGGTTACCCATATTTGTATTGCTTCGTTGAACATTTACTTGTTTTTAAATAAATTTTTTAAAAAGCATCATGCATTACTGAGTTGTTTTGCAGTGGTGCAATGCATTTTATGGCATCAAACAATGACGGTGGCGTGCGAGAATACGATATGGAGAGATTTCAGCTTACGAATCACTTCCGTTATCCTTGGCCAGTGAATGTGAGTTTTTTTGTTTACCTTCCTTTTACTATCTTTTGCTACGATCGCCGTCAGTGGTGTGGCAATATGGGCGAGTTGGGTAATTGGTTAAAACTTGTCTGGTTCAAAATGGGTCGACTCTCAACACTTTGTCCAAAAGTTTGAACTTTTTTAAAGAGTAAAGTACACAGATGGTCCCTGTGGTTTACCAAAAAATTGGATTTGGTCCCTAGCTTTTCAAAATTACACGGATGGTCCCTGTGTTTGCACTTTTTAACGCATTTAGTACCTGTCCAATAAATTTAAAGGTTTTAGCAAGTTAGGGACTAAATGCGTTACAAAGTACAAACCTCAGGGACCATCCATATACTTTCGGAAAAAGCTGGGGACTAGATGCATTTCAAAGTGAAAACATCAGGGACCATATGTGTACTTTTGAAAAGGTAGGGACCGAATCCAAAATTTTGGTATGTCACGGGGACTATCCGTATACTTTACTCTTTTTTAAAAGTGTGCTGTGACGTATAACTTATTTTGCAAATTTGACACCATATTCTCTTTTTCTGTTCTCAAGATGTAATTATTTCCATTATCTGGTCGTATCGGTTCAGTTTGAACAAGGTCTCATTTGTGTGCTTTAATCATAGACACGATAAGTTATTTATTTTTATTTGTTTCAGCATTCGTCATTAAGCCCAGATCGCAAGCTTATAACCGTCGTTGGAGATCATCTCGATGGACTAATTGTGGACTCTTCAAATGGAAAAGTAAGATATTATACATTTTATGTTATGTTTTTGATTTGTTACTTTCGCTTTCTTTAATGGTTCTGTTATTTATTTTCGAGTAAAATGCCATTTTCGTCCCTGAGGTTTGGCCAGTTTTGCGACTTTCGTCCAAAGGTTTGTTTTTTCGCATCTGGATTCAAAAGGTTTGAAATCTTGCCATTTTCATCCGACTCGTTAATTCTATCCATTTTTTAACGACAAGTCAGGGGTATTTCCATCATTTATCTTGTCATTTTGATATAAATAAACAAAACAAATAGCTAAAAAGACAAAAATGCCCCTGACTTAACGTAAAAAATGGATGGAGTTAACTAGTCAGATGAAAATGACAAGATATCAAACCTTTTGGATCCAGATGCGGAAAACAAACCTTTGGAATTTGGATGAAAGTGGCCAAACCTCAAGGACGAAAATGGCCTTTTACTCTTTATTTTTTGTGTATATATAATTTATAAAATTTATATCTTGTTTGCAGACGGTTGCATCCGTTGAAGGTCACCTCGACTACTCATTTGCGTCCGCATGGCATCCAGACGGAAGACTCTTCGCTACAGGAAACCAAGACAAAACCTGCAGGGTATGGGACTTACGAAACCTCTCAAACCCCGTTTCGGTTCTCAAGGTCAACATGGGGGCAGTTCGGTCAGTCCGTTTCTCATCCAACGGGCAGTTTTTAGTAGTAGCGGAGCCTGCTGATTTTGTACACATTTACGACACCAAACTAAACTGTGAAAAACGGCAAGAAATCGATTTTTTTGGGGAAATCTCGGGTGTGTCGCTAAGTCCCGACGATGAAACGCTGTATATTGGAGTGTGGGACCGGACTTATGCTAGTTTGTTACAGTATAACAAACGACATAAGTACGGTTACCTTGATTCGTTTGTGTAGGTGTAGGTTTAGTTACTAAAAAAAATAAGAATTCTGAAATGAGTTTGGTTTGATGCTTGTTTTGGATTCTGATTTAGTTTTGGTTATATTGGAGTATATGATATGATGATTAAAGACTTGTGTGATGTAAAACTTTGGTTAAGATGTATAGAGCTGGGTTATCTTTTGAAGTGTGTATTGGTTGTTTGTTCAAATCAATGTCTTGAATTTTTAGAGGTTGGTTGGTTGGGTTTTTTTTTTTTTTTTTTTTGCATCACATTATTTATAAAGATTAAACTGAAAAAAAAAGCTTTATAAAAAGGAGCAAAGTTATTTAATTTTGAACATAAATGAATTAAATTAAGGTTTATATTCGAGGTGGTGTGCAAAACAGAGAAACTAAAGTGGTTATATATAAACCGTCTATGAAATGTATTTAAATAATTCAAACTATTACTTATTGTATTTAAATAATTCAAACTATTAGTAATAGTTCCAACTATGAAATGTTTTGTGACAATTCCAACTAACGGAACTATTATCCATTTAGGAATAACCCACTGGTGTTAGTGAGTTTAGATAAACTTTAAGATGACAAGAGGTGTAACATCCCGTGTTTCGAAAGTCAAAGTCAAGATTGAAGTCAAAGGAAGAAAAGATTGCTAATTGCGATCTTTCTCTCCTTGCTCAATTCCTGTTTTGACTTCTTTGACTTGTAGTTAGTCTATTTTATTTTTGCCTTAGTTGTATTATGTGGAGTATCTATTAATAAATCGCATATTAATCGCTATTTATCGCTTTATCGCTATCGCACTCGCAACTCGAATTACGCATTTTGGTTATTGTTATACGTGTGTGTGTGCCTTATGTGTTACTTGTGCATGTTTATTTATGTTATGTGTGGGGAATCAATCGAAACGCAATCGAACTCAATCGCAATCAAAATGGTATGATAATTGGTGGAAAAGAGATAGTGCGAGATATGAGTAGTTGGGATTAAAAGTAATTTGATAAGCAACTCCATCGCATCGCTCGCTAGAACCGCATCGCAACGTGCTACACGCGAATTGAAACGACAACACTCGTCGCGCCGAGCACTCGAACAAGGTGCCGGCCGGACGGATTGCCATCCGACCGGGCTGCCATCCGATCGAGGTGCCGTCCGACCGGGCTGCCACCCGGGCGAGATGCCATCCGACCGACCAGCCCTTTCCACTTTGGGCATCCTATAAATACCCCTTATCACTTTCATTCTTTCTACTTTTGGCAAGTGACGTCCGACCCGTGCTCCTACTCGCTTTTTCCTTCGATTTCTCGCAATTCCGGTAAGATCTCGTCCTAAATCTTGTACTATCTTAATCTACACGCATTCCTACACCTTTCTATCTTTTGAATCTCAACTTTTAACCGTGAAATCATCAAGATTCAAGGTGTTCTAGGATGACGTCATCATGTGTTCTTGAAGAACTTCATGTTTTGGCCTCAATCCACCAAGAACAACTTAGATCTAACCGATTTCCACATAAACAAACAAAGATCTATCATAGATCTAAACAAACTCACAATGAAGAGTAGTGAAAGATGGTTTTCCAACCTTCTTTCAACTCTTTCACACTCAATGCACTCAAACCCGGTAGGAATCGGAACTACTACTGAACGTCTACTCATTCTTAGTGATGTATCAGTGCTAGATCCAAGACCCATCCGAGAGATAGTGATTTCGGGTTTGGACATGAACAACCGTCTCGGACCGTGCACCGTCGGACTAGGGTGATTCCTGTTTGGTCAGGTCGTTGGGGATGAGATCGGGTTCCTATTGTTTAAACCAGTCACCACAACGTCTCGCTCAAGTTACAACACTTCAAGCAAGTTCATGTAACAGCACGATCAAGTCGTTGGGACGAGCTGTCATCCGATCGGACTGCTGTCCGACCGGGTTGCCATCCGCTTGACCCACCGTCCGATCGGGTTGCATCTTGATTCATTTAAAAACTTAAACAATTCTCAACATGTTCAGTAACAGGGTTGCCACCCGGTCGGATGGACATCCGACCGAGCGACCGCCCTGCTGATGATTTGTTCTCACTGAGGAACCTCGCCACTCGAGTCGTCGTCCGATCGGACGACCGTCCGATCGACCGACCTGAAAGGTAGAGATACCTCAATGTTTTCAAAATGCTACAACGAAAACTTCAAAAGTCAAGCCATCATACACAAACACATCCTTCTCAAAGGAAGAAACAATCCACTCGAACAGTCATCCGACCGGACTGCTGTCCGACCGGACTGCTGTCCGACCGGACTGCTGTCCGAACGGATTACCACTCGCATGACTGGCCGTCCGATCGGATTACCATCCGACCGAACTGCTGTCCGACTCACTTGTACCCGGCACCGTTTTACGCGTCACTTATCGTTATGCTATCAATCTATTCAGGCTAACCCTACTCTCTAGCGCTCCCTTCAATCCATCAACCGCTATGAGTATACTCGATCCCTTTTTGCTTTACGCACTTTTGGGTGTTACATACGTTACTTATACTAAATCACATCGAACACACTACGCAATACTTTAAACGCAAACCGTTACCGCATGTTATACGTGACTTAATGAATGCTTGTTTGTTATGTTTACACATGGAATGCTGTCTACCTGCCTTAGCAACGATAGTATTTGTTTGGACTCAGCACCCGTTCACTCGGGGGTTGTTAAGGACAATTACCTACATGGCTCACAGTGGTGAGAATGTATCGCGAACTGCCTTGTGCAGTCAACCCGCAATCATTGGTATCGATAGGTTCATGTCGATAACTAACATGCCTCATTTACACTTTGTGTACGTGCTGGTTATGCGTAACGCTTTCGAACTCTATATGCTATTATCAAACTTGTATGCTCACCTTTACACTATGTGTATTGACTTTTACTTTAACGTATGTGACAGGTGCTTAAGTTGTTTTTATGCTTAGCTTGCTGTGAACTTGAGGCAAGGAAAGGTCTAGGATGCTCTCTGTGCTGTGATGAAATCGAAGCTAGGAAAAGAGGTCCTAGAAACCAATAAATAAACTATCTATGTATAAATCTGAGTTGTCGGAACAGAACTACTTGACTAGATTTGTCTGTAATAATTTGTTTGCCTTTTAAGACATGGTATGGGACATGTTACTTTAAATTAATCGGTAATGATAATTGTTATGGAAACTTCTGGACAATCTGTTTCGCTCAGTGCCATGCCCCGATGTTTCCGCCATCGGTTGGGGTGTGACAGATTGTTATCAGAGCCATAACTATAGGGAATTAGGCAAGACTCGACCTAGTCTGGGTCGATGTCTTAGAGACCTAGTCTATAGTTTGGAACCAACAGACCGGCTTGTGCATATCCGTTAGGGATTATGTATGAGCTTACTTCTATTTCTCGCTATTCTCGCCTATGCTACACTATCACCGCACTCGAATTTTCAGATCATGAATGAGCGATTAAGTCGAGATTAGGTGTGAAAACCGCAAACTCTCGACTAAATTGTTTGATCAACCTATATTTTTATCTATGAACACGAGAAATTGCGTTGAAATAGGAGTGAAATCCATACTTTGACGCATAGTTCTCCTTTATTTTATCAAAACAGGAACGAAGTTGTTAAGCCAGGGGTGAAACCCTAACCTTGACGACTTGTTCCGACTATTACTTGGTTTTACAAAACTCTCACCAAAGTCTCGACGGACTCCAACGACCTGAAGTCACGATATGACCAACCGGATGCGTGCCAAACACCCAAGAATCGAGGCAAAAAGCACAGTCCTGAAGGTCAAAATGTGTACAACAAGTCCTTGAGAATAGTCGAATCACTTTGGATAGTCAATGTCTAATAGCCGCAGGCGATCTATTTTCCGATTTTTATGCGTTTCGATTCTGAGCCCGCAATTGCTGACTCTGTTGATTCGTTGATTTTATGTGCTTTTATGTGAATTTTCCTGTTTCTATGTTTAAATTTTGGAGGCTTACTCGATTTTGCTTTCACTTCGATCGACATGCACGACTCGCATTGCATTTCTATCTCAAAACACTGACAAATCGCTAAATTGTGGACGACCTTATGCTATGATATACGCTTATACTACACTACTCGATATACTAAACGCGATCGCTATATTCGAACACTCGCGAACTGTGAATGATAGGTTTCTGTATTCTGACTACCTTTTGTGCTTAAATGCTTCTGTGATTCTGTGATTTATGTGTTTTTGTGATTCTGTGCCCTACGTGCTTATGTGCTTCTGTGTTATGTGAATCTTTGATTATGTGCCTATGTGTTTATAGGATACATGTTACACTGTGTTCCTGAGCTTTAGTAAGTATTAAACGTGTGAGGTGAGATTCGATTATGATGTGTCTGAGACCTATGACGATGTCTGTTGCAGACAATGTCAACTGGACCATCATCTGGAGCTCGTCACCCACGACTCTCGCGCCAAGAACAAAGGGACAAACGCCTTGCTGCCATCCTCGCGAAACAAGTGGCCAAGGTTGTGCCCCAGATCGTGAGTGAGATTTATGAGAATGTTAGCAAATCGTCTGAGGAGTCTAGAACCGAAGCTCCTAAAGTTGCTACCAAGACTGCTTTCAACTTCAAGCAGTTCAAGGCATGCGGTCCGAAGGAATTCACTGGAGAAGATGGCCGACGGCTATGTTTCAATGGTTCGATTCCATCGAAGTCACTCTGCGCCAGAGTGGATGTCTGGAAAATCTCCGCACTCTAAACGCTACCGGCGTCTTCCAGTCCCGCGCATTAGGCTGGTGGACGGCCGAGAGAAACAAACGCGAAATGATGCAGCTTATGAGCTGACCTGGGAAGAGTTGAAGGCCATCATGATGGATGAGTTCTGTCCTCCCCATGAACGCCAAAAGCTGGAGGATGAATTCTGGAATATTAAGCAGAAAGAAGGTGACAACGCTGCCCTGACTGCTCACTTTAAGCAGCTCAGCATCATTTGTCCCGATCAAGTAAAGACGTCGGACATGGCGATCAAGAAGTACATCCGAGCCCTACCCGACTGTGTTGCGGATTTTGTGCATGCCGCGAAGACAGCAACGATCAAAGAAAGTTACTTGCTTGCCGCCGAAATCAATTACAAGCGGGTAAAAGCTGGTTTTTGGGATAAAACTTTGAAGAGCCTGCACCAAGTCACCGCCGCGCCAACCGCTGAAACCGCCGCCGCTCAACCGTCAAAGTCCTCATGCCGCAAGAAGAAGAACAACAACAGCAGCTCTAGCAACAAGAACTGTGCTGTCACCACCACTGCTGTTCCTCTTCAGGCCGTACCGACCCTGCAGCAACACCATCACCGTCCAGCACCAGTTACTTATGCACCGCCTGCAAAGCGTGCATACACAGGCCCCCACCCGGCTTGCCCAACATGCTCTTATCATCACCCGGTGGGTCTCGCCTGTCGTTTCTGCGCTCACTGCAACATGTACGGCCACTTCACCGCAAATTGCCGTACTGGTCCTCGTCAAGCACCAGCTCAAGCCACTGCTCATCAAGCTCTGCTCCCAGCCCCGCAAGGCCAACAAGCGGCACAAGCACCCGCGATCAACGCCAGAGTCTGTTTCGCATGTGGTGATCCCAACCACTTTGCGAACATGTGCCCGAACAGAGTTGTGAAACAAGAGCCCCAGCAGCAGCAGCAGCACCAACAGCAGCAGCCTCAGCAACAGCAACAAGCCGCACGCGCCAGAACTTTCAACATCAATGGGCGCCAAGCCCAGACTGACAACAACGTGGTCAATGGTACGTTCCTTGTGAATGGTATTTATGCTTCATGTTTGTTTGATGCTGGAGCCGATAATTGCTTTGTGTCGTTCGAATTCGAGAAGCTCCTTAGACGTAAACGCTCCCATCTCCCCTCGACGTTCGATGTTGAAGTCGCCACTGGAAGAACTGTCGCCGCTAATTCTGTTCTTCATGATTGTACTCTTGAGCTCAACAATCACATCTTCCCAATCGACCTTATTCCGATGCAGCTCGGAAGTTTTGACGTCATAGTAGGCATGGACTTTTTTCGCGAAAACCATGCTGAAGTTGTGTGCTTCGATAAGATGATTCGATTCTCGCTCACGAATGGTGATTTATTGTGTGTTTATGGCGAAACTGCTTCGAATGGTCTCAAACTCATGTCATGTGTCCAAGCTAGCAAGTATCTCCGCAAGGAATACAGAGCTTTCTTGGCTAACATTGTAGTAGCGGAGAAGGAAAAGAAAGGAAGACCTGGTGTAAACGATGTTCCAGTGGTCCGAGAATTTCCTAACGTTTTTCCTGAGGATCTTCCCGGATTACCGCCAAGTCGTGATATCGACTTTCGTATCGACCTCATTCCTGGAGCCAATCCTGTTGCCAAAGCTCCTTACCGACTCGCACCGTTCGAAATGCGTGAACTCTCGAACCAACTCCAGGAATTACTCGAGAAAGGCTTCATTCGCCCGAGCACCTCTCCTTGGGGCACACCAGTCCTTTTTGTTAAAAAGAAGGATGGGTCGTTCAGGATGTGCATCGACTATCGGGAATTGAATAAGTTAACTATCAAGAACCGCTACCCTCTGCCTCGCATTGACGATTTATTTGATCAGTGATGTGTGAAAATGTGTATATTAAATTCGAACAAGTTTTAAAAATGGAATCACAACCTAAACCACACACAATCGGCAAGTGCACCGGTCGCAGTGTAGTGTAGATGGCAAGACCGGATATCCGTGGACACTATATGCAAACTCTAGATAATGAACCTCTATCGAATAAGTAGTCAAATCTTAGAATTGTTTTGAAGTGATTTTTTTTAATAATTAAATAATAACTAAATTAAATAAGAAAATGTAGGAAACAAAGCCAACAAACGAAGCAAACACGCGAGCAAATTGTGATCAAATATATATGAGATAAAGGCTACCTAGGTGTCGAATCCCTAGAATCATGCAATGCTAATGTGACAATGATAACGGTTAAATATCTATTTCCCTCGATTGACCCCCCGCTAGAGATGTCCCAAACGAAAGAGCAAGACTAAATGTGAAGTGCTAGAACGAACCGTCTCGAGCTATCGATACCAAATCCTACGAAGATCAAGCAATGAAAGCAACTTTACCCCCAAAACCCTCAAATCGCAAAGCAAACTCAACCTTGATAATTGAAATCCTAGGAAACCTTAATTACGATGCAATAAACGAGCCCGAACTATCGGTCACCCAATCTACCCACCAATAATTAGCTAATAACCTAGCTCACCCTAATCGTCTTTCGAGTCACAAGATGAGGATGCAAGTTTTAATATAGTGATTTTAATTATTAGTCAACTTGGTCAATTTCTCAACACAATACCTAACCCGAAAATCCTAAGATAACCGAATTAAATTAAATCCTAAGTCTAGGGGGAATTTCTTCGTGCCTAAACCGCTGAATTTATTGACTAATAAAATAACCAAAACTTACCAACATGCAATATCAAGATCAATATCAAAGAAAAGTTATGTAAATCACATCAAATAACCGAAATCATGTCAAATACGCATTACAATCATCAAGTTCATCTCAACCCAGGTAGTTTAAAACGTTTAGCCACTCATATTAAATAAAAACATAACAATCTCAGTTGTGAAAATCAAATAAGACATGGGTTCAATGCAAAATATTAGAATAATAAGAATAATATTAAACCCGTAATAATTCAACCACGAACCGAATGCTTTGTTTTATCTTTTTCGTGCGTCCCCCAACCACTGATGTTGTCGAAACAATTAGCAACCTCTCTTCCACTTGCTGTTCGAAAACAATCCACAAAGAATCCTCAAAATTTGCGCCCCTTGTGCTTTCTGCCGCTAACAATTGTTGCTGCCCTCTGTTGTCGTTTTTTCGAAGACAATAGGGGATACCCTTCTTCATTCGTCCACTGAAGTAGATATAATACAATGCCTTAGGGTTTTTTTTTTCATGCATAATATCATTTCATGCATGATGTTCGAAATTATGCATGGCTGGAGTTTGGCGGCCCAATATGGACTTCATGTCCATGTAAAATCACTAATGTTCCCCACTAATTTTCTTTGAAGTATGATATAAATATTTAGGGTTAATATATCATACTTTTGTGATTAAACATGGCCCATTAGCATTTCTTCCAACTTGATCACGTGAGTTTCCAACAACCAACATATGATACCTTTATTCTTTCATTGATTGTGATGATCTCTATTAGCTTTTTATAATATAAAGACAAAGTGGGTTCTGTCCACTCACGAAAAATAGCGGTAATTTCCCTTCGGTCACTGGCAGTCTGCTTCACTCAACTAGCTGGTTATTTCTTTATTACTCGTCTCCGCTACCTTTGTGCCAGGACCTGCCAAAACACAAAATAATAAAATACAACTGTATAAAGACTAAAAATGACTCAAAAATTATAAAAATAAAATACAAAATACACGGGTAAATGACGGTGTTTTTCAACACATCAAATATCCCCACACTTTACCTTTTGCTTGTCCCTAAGCAAAATCCCAAGCAACATGTCCAACTTAAACACTTAACAAGGACGCAAGTCTCGAACAAATTATAACGTGAACCACGAAATCATCAAACACAGAGGTTTCGCAAGACTTACATCGTTCAAAAGGTTGATTATTCAAAATATTTCTCAAAAACGGGCCTACCTAATCAAGTTTTTCTCACCTTCAAGCAACCAATCATGCAATGTCAATACCCCTCACAATTTCACTCGACACTCGGCTAATATATATGATAATTCAAGTGAACTCTCAAAACCAAACTATGAAGCAAGACTATCATAAGCTTGTACCTCAATCAGATTTCCACCTATTTGTTAAAACTCGGCACGGATCAAAAGGACTTTATTGGGTAGGTAAGGGCTAAAGGTAGGTATTTTTTTTTCTTTTTTTTATTCGGAAATAATGGGCTAAACACATCATCACAAGATAAACCGGATAAACCTGAAACAAATACTAACATATTGGTCATTTTGACCTACAACTTTATTCTTTTTTTTTTCTTTTTTCTCTCTTTTTTTTTTTCCTTTTTTTTTCGTTTTTTTTTTCAATCATCACGTAATACGATCCGGCTATCAAATCACAAATGGGTAACAAACGAATGGCTAGGCTCAAAGTGGTGTAACTAAGGGTAATGGTGAAATAGGTCAAACACAAAGTTAACACAAACAAGGTGATCATAATGCCTCTATCATATCCATGCCAAATCCTAACCGAAGGTCTCAAACTGTATCAAAACGTACAAGTTCTAAAGTAATGCAACAAGTTGGTAAACACACATGAAACGAAAATAATGAACGTATAAATATGAACATATAAAGGCTCAAATCTCACTATCATGTGGTAAATAAGGGCTACCGATATCGACAATGCACAATCAATCAACTCTCCGGCTCAATCCACTATCCTAGGCATCCCAAAACATTTTACTTCCCAAAAACAGAATCAATCAACCTACTATCCCGCAACTTAAAGAAACATGTGCTCTCCAACTCGTAAATTCGACAATTAAACCGTTTTTGACCGACGTGTTGAAAAGGTTTTTCGTTTTCTATGCGCTAAAGACCGGGACTCACAAAACCAACTCTCTTGTTTTTTTTTTTTTTTTTTTTTTTAGCCAAGCATGTTTAAACAAAAATCAAACATAAGTTCAACGTGAATAAATTCAGGAAACATGTTCAAAAGTATCAAGTTTAAACAAAAAAACTAAAACCAATAAACAAATCTAACCGAACAAAGATATGAACTTTAGGCTAATCCTCTTCTATCCAAATCTTCCTTCACCCTTGTATGCCTTCTGTTCGTCTGAGACTCTGCCCGTCGAATAATATTCTTTTTGTTCTCTCTCCCGTTAATGTCCAGCCGCCCCTCTCATATATTATTACGGACTATATATGGCATTCATATTTGATTTGCTCAAATTCCAATCTTTCACGACATGGGCCAAGTCAACGGATCACTAAGGCTTTACATGAGCTGGATCACTCATATCTCTCGAAGCCCAATCACAAGAAAAATAGAACGGTCAACAAGAATTAGGCTTGGTCAACATGGCATTAAAGATCCAAATCTTTTAAGTTTTGTCGTGACTTTGTGATTTAATATAACTTTTCATCATTTTTCCACTTACGGTCCCTCAACTCCTAAAGTGCTTCACAATTAATTTTCCATTTTAGCTCTTTTGCATTTATGGTCCTTGGAGCTTATTATGTATTTTCCAATTATTCATTCATTGATCCGTTTAAGCTCGTTTCAATTCCTTTTTCACACCGGGGCCTGTAATAATAATAAATAATAAAATATATGTATAAATATTATAAAAATGACTCTAAACTATTAAAATAATATACAAAATACACAAGGAATATAAGATGTGTTTGCAACACATCAAACATCCCCACACTTGAACCTTTTTCGTCCCTGAAAAAGACTTATGCAAACGGAATCAGAATCAAATTAATGTTCGGGCATAAAAGCTAGTTTACTTTATTAAAATTAAAACCCGTGTTAACCGCGATTGCAAGTATTTTGATCCTCTTAAACCCAAACCCGGTTCCAAGCCCTTATCATGTAGATTTAATTCAAGTTCGGTCAACTTACCTAGGGTCTCACACTAGAAGCTACGGTCCACCTAATCCCGCCTCAAGCTTATAGAACAAAAGGAAACGATCACTGGACCAATTCCCAACCGTCTTATATCAAAACTAAGAGAATTTAAAATCAATTTTTTTTTTCATCATTTTCTTTCTTTTCAATCTTTTTTTTAATGAGCGTAGACGTTGCTTTCCCTAACCCAGAGGCATTCCGGCTGTAGAGTCGCTATCCCCAACTCGGATTACTTAGGCTTCGGTACTTTTTATTTGCATGTTCGATTTCACACATCCTAGAGGTATTCCGGTTGTAGAGTCGCTATCCCCAACCAAGATTACATAGGCCTGCGCTACTTTCATTCAGTTTCTAGCTCATTTTTTTTCTATTTTTTTTTTCATGATTACAAATTCTAACGGTTTTAACTTATAATGACATTCCTTATACTCTTATTGGCGGTTTCAATTTCTCATATTCCCTAGATGAGAACCCACTAGTAAATCAACAATTGGGTATATTTAGCTCAAAGGAACCTAAAACCGGGCCGAGCCTACTCACACATCCCAAATTAGACACGGGCTTAATTTATTAATTCTCATATTATTGTTATTTGAAACCCGAATAAAAACTGATTTTTCTATCATTTTCCATTTTAATTTTGCAAACATCTAAAACATGAACATTTTCTATTTTTTTTCAATTTTTTTTTGGATTTTTAATTTTTTTTTGTATTTTTCAGATTTTATGACTCAAGACTCACTAACTAAGACCAAAACGATAGTTTCCCATCCCCACACTTAAACTCTACATTGCCCTCAATGTAGGATGGAAACCGACTCAAAAGACTAAAAATAAATAAGAAATAAAACAAAAGGCATAAATTGGAAAGGACTTAGCTGGTTTTATAACGCGTATGCTCCATAATTCTCGTCCAATCCAGCTCGATCGTATAGCATTTTGGTCGCGATCGGCTCTGACTCTAACTGGTATACTTGGTAATTGCCTAATATTCGAAAAGCAGCTCCAAAATCACCCGAATGGAGATTGAGTACGGGTGGTACATATCCAAACCTGCATTAACAAAAACAAGCAAAACCAAAGCAGTACCGACTCGACACAAAAATAAAACGACTCAAACGACACTAACTTAGACTCATGGTACAAAATAAACGACTCAGTATACAAAAAGAATAGAAAACTGCAAACCAACTGAACAAACTATACAAACTCTACAAAACCTCCCCACACTCAAACTCTATCAGGAGGTTTCTCCTTTATCCAGCCCCGGTCCAACCCGTTTAGTTCCACTCGTTCTTTATTGTTTATTAAGATTTTTAGAATGGAATTTATAAACCGTTTAAAATTCTCGAATGGGTCGGACCACCAATATTTAAACTTACCTGGACCAAACCTGATTCGAAGCATGTAATGAGAAGAGTGGTGTCGAGTAGACTTCAGCGCTTCCATCTCCTTCTTTCTCCGGCACCATCCCTGAATCTCCGCGAAAGGGTTGTCCAGGCTCCTTTTCGCCTTCTTCCGTGTCTTTGATCGTGGTGGGCGTCCATTTCCTGGATTCTCCACGGACCGGCTATCAAACTCCTTATCCGCTCGCTCCGCTGCTGAGTTTGGTGACTCTTTGAACTCCATAGTCGGCTTCTCCATCAATAATGCTTCTAGTTCAGTCAAATCGCCGACTGGGTCAAATCGCTCTTCATCTACAAGAGTTGGTAAACCACCCAACTCGTCACCAAACTCCTCCTCCTATGATAGAGTATGATCATCCCCCACTTCTGATGCGTCAGACATGTCCCATATCGGGTTAGTGGGGTAACAACCATCCTCATAATCGTCCATACTATCGGGAGGCTACGCACCTTCTTCCATCGGGGCGGTGTAGTCAGCCATCTCTAACTCGGCCTCTTCTACTACCCCCTCATCATCACTCTAGAAGCCATCGTCGATATTCCATGGCGTGGGACACCAATGGCTGGAATTAGCGACCTGTTGAACCGGAGGTGGGACTTCAATTTCCATTATCGTCTCCGGCTCTATATCCGATAGCTCTGGGTCGCCTTGAAGCTCTTCAACTGCATCGTCATCCTCTTCTTCTCTTCCACCGCTTTCTTCGCCCTCCAAAGGTGTCTCTTTGTCAGTAGGCTCGATGGTATATATCATCTCGTCATTCGTGAACCACACCAAATCTTCCGGCCAATATGTAGTATCGGGCATTACCCATCGAAAGGCGACCGGACAATCTTCATACTGATGCGGTCCACTGCAGCCCTGACACTCCAGATCCACTTGCTGAATCCTCAAATTATCCGCCAATAGCTGCAGTAACACAAGCGCTTGCTTAGAAAAGGCGAGCATGTCAGGAAATCTATGATCCCCTTGCTCTTTTGCCGTTTTAGTTTTCTGAACAAAGCCTGTAATTGCATCCGCAAACTTCGTAACACAGGGAGGGTACCCCGTTCGAATTGGGCAATATTTAGTGTAATGGTCCCCTCCACACATTAAACACATGATAAAAATATATAAAATGAAACAAACTAATAAAAAAAATTATTTACAAAAATGACTAGACGCACTACTACTAGACTCAAACCCTAAGACTCAAACTACAAATAAGACCAAGTAAACAAATAAGATCAGTCAAAGCTAATAACGCAATCGCCTAAGTGTCCCTGGCAACGGCGCCAAAAACTTGATATGCTGAATGCGGTCTATTTAAAACTAACCTAACCTAGACACCCTAGTTTTAAATTTATAAACTAAGACTCTCTAAATGCTAGACCACTGACAGGCAAGTGTACCTATCTACGTCTTTTTAGATAGTTTTGAGTCAAAAAAATAAAAAATAAAAATAAAAATAAAAAAAATTCGAAAAAGAAAAAAAAAGAGAGTTGGTTTTGTGAGTCCCGGTCTTTAGCGCATAGAAAACGAAAAACCTTTTCAACACGTCGGTCAAAAACGGTTTAATTGTCGAATTTACGAGTTGGAGAGCACATGTTTCTTTAAGTTGCGGGATAGTAGGTTGATTGATTCTGTTTTTGGGAAGTAAAATGTTTTGGGATGCCTAGGATAGTGGATTGAGCCGGAGAGTTGATTGATTGTGCATTGTCGATATCGGTAGCCCTTATTTACCACATGATAGTGAGATTTGAGCCTTTATATGTTCATATTTATACGTTCATTATTTTCGTTTCATGTGTGTTTACCAACTTGTTGTATTACTTTAGAACTTGTGTGTTTTGATACAGTTTGAGACCTTCGGTTAGGATTTGGCATGGATATGATAGAGGCATTAGGATCACCTTGTTTGTGTTAACTTTGTGTTTGACCTGTTTCACCATTACCCTTAGTTACACCACTTTGAGCCTAGCCATTCGTTTGTTACCCATTTGTGATTTGATAGCCGGATCGTATTACGTGATGTTTATATGTGATTGAAAAAAAAAAGAAAAAAAAAGAGAGAAAAAAGAAAAAAAAAAGAATAAAGTTGTAGGTCAAAATGACCAATATGTTGGTATTTGTTTCGTGTTTATCCGGTTTATCTTGTGATGATGTGTTTAGCCCATTATTTCCGAATAAAAAAAGAAAAAAAAATACATACCTTTAGCCCTTACCTACCCAATAAAGTCCTTTTGATCCGTGCCGAGTTTTAACAAATAGGTGGAAATCTGATTGACGTACAAGCTTATGATAGTCTTGCTTCATAGTTTGGTTTTGAGAGTTCACTTGAATTATCATATATATTAGCCGAGTGTCGAGTGAAATTGTGAGGGATATTGACATTGCATGATTGGTTGATTGAAGGTGAGAAATACTTGATTAGGTAGGCCCGTTTTTGAGAAATATTTTGAATAATCAACCTTTTGAACGATGTAAGTCTTGCGAAACCTCTGTGTTTGATGATTTCGTGGTTCACGTTATAATTTGTTCGAGACTTGCGTCCTTGTTAAGTGTTTAAGTTGGACATGTTGCTTGGGATTTTGCTTAGGGACAAGCAAAAGGTAAAGTGTTGGGATATTTGATGTGTTGAAAAACACCGTCAGTTACCCGTGTATTTTGTATTTTATTTTTATAGTTTTTGAGTCATTTTTAGTCTTTATACAGTTGTATTTTATTATTTTGTGTTTTGGCGGGTCCTGGCGCAAAGGTAGCGGAGACGAGTAATAAAGAAATAACCAGCTAGTTGAGTGAAGCAGACTGCCAGTGACCGAAGGGAAATTACCGCTATTTTTCGTGCGTCCCCCAACCACTGATGTTGTCGAAACAATTAGCAACCTCTCTTCCACTTGCTGTTCGAAAACAATCCACAAAGAATCCTCAAAATTTGCGCCCCTTGTGCTTTCTGCCGCTAACAATTGTTGCTGCCCTCTGTTGTCGTTTTTTCGAAGACAATAGGGGATACCCTTCTGCATTCGTCCACTGATGTATATATAATACAATGCCTTAGGGTTTTTTTTTCATGCATAATATCTTTTCATGCATGATGTTCGAAATTATGCATGAATTATGCATGGCTGGAGTTTGGCGGCCCAATATGGACTTCATGTCCATGTAAAATCACTAATGTTCCCCACTAATTTTCTTTGAAGTATGATATAAATATTTAGGGTTAATATATCATACTTTTGTGATTAAACATGGCCCATTAGCATTTCTTCCAACTTGATCACGTGAGTTTCCAACAACCAACATATGATACCTTTATTCTTTCATTGATTGTGATTGTGAGCATTGGAAAGACCAAGAATTTCCGCCATCGCCTCTTCAGTAAGAGACGCATGAAGGAGGAGGATGGCCTGCTGATCGTTGGTAAACCAAGACGAAAAAGCAGGATTGGGTTGGTCTTTCGATTCAACAATGATAGTTTTTGGTGGAGGAGAAATAGAGCCATCGATATAGCCGAGAAGCTCTTGGTTTGCGAGTAAAGGAAGCATTTGATTGTGCCAGGTGAGGTAGTTAGAGGAGGAGAGTTTGATGGGCATCATGTGCATGATGGTAGTCATGGGAAGCTTGGAGGTGGGAGTGGAAGAGGATGTTTCGGTGATGGTCATGGCTGCGAGAAAAGGGAGCAGCAGCAGAAAGAAAGGAAGCAGAAAAGGGAAGACAGAATCGGAAGTTTTTTTTTTTTTTTTTTTAGGCCAGGAATGGTTAGGCTGATACCATGATAGCCAAAGAATTCTCTCTTGATTGTTTAGAGAGATTGAATGTCATTTAAATAATAGATACAAGACTAATTACAAGGCTAGAAATAAGGAAAGTCAAACAAATTAAAAACAATACAGATTGTACACAACTGTACACAACTAAATGAGAGAATATTAAGAAGAATTGGTTGATTGTAATTGATCTTGATTGATGCTTCTATTAAAGACAAAGTGGGTTCCGTCCACTCACGAAAAATAGCGGTAATTTCCCTTCGGTCACTGGCAGTCTGCTTCACTCAACTAGCTGGTTATTTCTTTATTACTCGTCTCCGCTACCTTTGCGCCAGGACCTGCCAAAACACTAAATAATAAAATACAACTGTATAAAGACTAAAAATGACTCAAAAACTATAAAATAAAATACAAAATACACGGGTAAATGACAGTGTTTTTCAACACATCAATCAGCTACAAGGTGCTACTGTAAAGTATGATCCTTGCCCTTTCCATTGATTCATCACATTAAATAGTACAATTGACCTCCTCTATTTTGGGAGGTTGTAATTACAGATTAATTATAGGACATAAATACATATTGACCAATCAATTACAATAGAAATGCACGCCAATAATTATGCTTGCTAATATACCCCCGCAGTCTTAGCGGGAGGAGACCGGATGCTGAGACTGTCCCTGAAATCCTCAAATAGTACTCGAGGAAGACCTTTTGTGAAAATGTCTGCAATTTGGAATCGAGATGGGACATGTAAAATGCGAACATTGCCTCTTTGAACTTGTTCCCTGACGAAATGAATATCTAGTTCAATGTGTTTGGTGCGTTGGTGTTGCACCGGGTTGCCAGAGAGGTAAATGGCACTTACGTTGTCACAGTAGACGAGCGTTGCACGAGATAGGGGGCGATTAAGTTCAAGCAATAGGTTGCGGAGCCAACAAATTTCCGCCACAACGTTAGCAACCCCTCTGTATTCTGCTTCAGCACTTGATTTGGAAACTGTGCTTTGTCGCTTGGATGACCAGGAAATAAGATTGTCTCCAAAATAAATGCAGTATCCACTAGTTGACCTGCGCGTGTCAGGGCACCCAGCCCAATCTGCATCAGTATAGGCAATGAGAGAAGAACCGGAGGAGTTGATGGTGAGACCAAGGCAGGCCGTGCCCTTTACATATCTTATTATACGTTTCAAAGCGTTCCAGTGATCAGTGTGAGGGGAGTGCATATGCATGCAGATTTGCTGGACAGCGTAAGTGATGTCGGGCCATGTGAAGGTGAGGTACTGAAGAGCTCCAGCCAGGCTACGATACAGAGTGGGATCATGGAATGGAGTACCTGAGGTCGCGCCCAGTTTGGTGTTGGTGTCTACCGGGGTTGCGACTGGATTACATGACTGCATGCCTGCTCTGTTGATAATATCTTCGGCATAGGCCTGTTGTGAAAGAAACATGGTGTTGGTGATTCGTTTGACAGAGATGCCGAGAAAATAGCTGAGAGGACCAAGGTCCTTCATGGCGAATTCAGTTGCAAGTTTTGTCATGAGTTGTTGACGTAGAAGAGCAGAAGATGTGACGAGCAAGATGTCGTCCACATAGAGTAGGAGATAGGCAGTGTTACGGCCCTGATGTAGAGTGAATAAGGAGGCATCACAGCGGCTATGATTAAACCCCAATGTTAACACGTAATCAGTAAATCTTTGGTACCATGCCCGTGGTGCCTGTTTTAGTCCGTAGAGTGACTTCTTAAGGGAGCATACATAGTCCGGATAGGTCTTGTCACGAAAACCCATTGGCTGGTACATATATACTGTCTCATGGAGATGACCGTGCAAAAAAGCGTTAGTAACGTCTAATTGATGGACGTCCCAACCTTTAGATAGTGCAATGGATAATACAGTACGTATGGTCGCTGGCTTAACCACTGGACTAAATGTTTCCCCACAATCCACGCCAACCTGTTGTAACCTGCCATCACAAACAAGACGCGCCTTATAGCGCTCTAAAGAACCGTCAGATTTGAATTTATGTTTGAACAACCACATGCTACGAATGACATTCATATGGGGTTGACGTGGCACCAAGTCCCAAGTACCATTTCTAAGAAGTGCATGATATTCCGTAGTCATGGCGTCGTGCCATTCCGGTATATTAAGGGCATCGGTGGGGTTCTTTGGGATTGGTTTAATGTTTGGAGGGGTGGTGGATGTATTAAGGTTAAATGGGTGTTTGGGCTTGTGAATTCCGCTCATCGAACGGGTGTGAATTGTTTGTTGTGGAGTGGCAGTGGGATTGGCGAGGTTTGGTGCGGTGCTGTTGGGTTGGGCGGGTTGGTTGGGTTGGGCCGTTGAATTGGCTGAAGTGGGCGAGGGTGTGGAATGTATTGGTTGGGCCTGTGAGGGGTTGGCAGAGGTGTGGGCTGTGGGAATTGGAGATGGGCCGTGAGGTGTAGTAGGGGTGGGAGGTATTGGGCCATGAGAGGGTGAGTTGAGGTCAACGTGTGGGTCTGACGTAGAGGTGGGTGGTTTGGAGGATTCTGGAATGGTGACGTGGGGCCATATGTGGGGTGGTAGTGGGTCCTGGAGGAAGGTATAGGATGGTTTAGGAGCATGGGTGAGGGTGAAGGGGAAGGTTGTTTCATCAAAGGCGACATGACGTGAGATAATGACCTGTTTGGATTGGATGTGAAGGCATTTATAACCTCGATGAGTTGATGGATAGCCAAGGAAAACACACGGGTGAGAGCGATGGTCAAGTTTGTGTATAGTGGTGGATGGGGTGAGTGGGTAGCAAAGGAAACCGAACACCCGAAGGTGATCGTAGGTGGGGGTTTGTTGGTATAGTAGTTCGGTAGGGGTCTTATGTTTGGTGATGGGAGATGGTAGAATGTTGAGAAGATAGGTAGCCGTGTCAACGGCGTGGTGCCAGAAATTTGTGGGTAGGGAGGCATGGGCCAAAAGGGTGCGGACCATGTTGTTGATTGTGTGGATTTTCCTCTCAGCTTTGCCATTTTGAGAGGATGTGTGTGGGCACGATAAACGATAGAGAATACCGTTGGTTTTGAAAAATGTTTGGAAGGCAGAATTGACATATTCGCCTCCGTTGTCACATTGAAAAGTTTTGATGGTTCGGTTAAATTGTGTTTTTATTTGCTTTGCAAATTAAGAAAAAATGGTGAATGTTTGTGATTTATGTGACATTGGATACACCCAAAGAAAATTGGTGTAGTCATCAAGAAATATAACATAATACTTGTGTCCCCCCGAACTGATGATCGGGGATGTCCATAGGTCACTATGAATTATATCAAAAGGGTGAGAAGTGATATTAAGAGATGAACGAAACGGCAAACGAGTACTTTTTCCATAAACACACGACTGGCATACATTATTATTGAGTTTATTGAAAGAAATAGAACTAGAATGTTTTAAAGAATTCAAAGTGGGATGTCCCGTGTGTCCAAGACGTTGATGCCAGAGTGAGGAGGAAATAGCAGCAAATGCGGACGGTGATGTGGAAGTGGGGCCCAGTACCAGGGGGTACAAATCACCGCTGCTGTTGCATCTGAGCAGAGGGGTCTTGGTCTTGTAGTCCTTCACAAGAAAACCAAATTCGTCAAATTCAATAGAAACAGAATTTTCTCTAGTAAATTTGCGGACAGAAATGAGATTTTTTAAAAGTTTGGGAGAGTAAAGGACGTTTTTGAGGACAAACGGTGGGAATGGTTTGGGTAGGTATTTGGTGCCCTGTCCTAATACCGGGATGGTGTCGCCATTACCGACAACAATATTATTAGACATGCAATTAGTAGAAAAGGTATGATAATCATCTGAATCATGGGACATGGTAGATGTTGCACCGGTGTCAAAATATTGAGTCGGATCCGGTTGATTGAGAGACATGGTGTATAACGCCTGCTCTATGTCAGTGGGCGAATACGCATAATTAGCCGAAGCAGGCCGAGGACCAAGTAAACCAGCCGAGGTAGGGTTATTGGGTCGGGCAGGGACAGTGGGGTATGGGCAGGGTGGATTAGACCATGGGCTAAAATTTTGTGAGTGGGCCGGTTGTGATGAGGCTTGTTGTTGTTGGGCCCACTAAAAGAAACTCCACATGTTTTGAGGAGACCAAATGTTATTACCTGTATATCGTCCCCTGCCATATGTGTTCCTGCCTCTTCCTCTTCCGCGCGAACGACCACCACGACCACGCGAGTAAGAATATGACCGGTCATCTGAACGAGCTGTGGAGTCGGATGACGATTGTTTGGTGGAGGTCGCTAACGCGGTTGCTGCAGACTTCAAGGCGTGAACGGGTTGTTCGGCTTTCCGGCTTTCGACTTCAATAAGCTTTGAACGGGCTTTGTAGAACGATGGTAACGGTTCAGTTTGGGTCAGAATTGTGCCGATTCCTTCATACTGTTCATTGAGGCCCGAGATCAATTGTAACACGAGGCGATCATTGTCGACCGGAGCATCGACATTGGCGAGTTGATCCGCCAATACCTTTAAGTCTTGACAGTAGGTTGACATTGAAGAGAAGTTGTCGAGACGGGTATTCGAGAACTTATTCATGAGGTGTATCGCACGAGCCGCTTTATTATCTTGGAAGAGATCCTCGATAGCGACCCAGGCTTCGTGTGCGGTACCCGTTTTGGTTATGATGGTGTTTAGAAGATCGGTAGATACGGTACTATATAACCATTGAAGAACGATAGCGTCGAGACGCTCCCATTCATCAAGGGGTTTATTCGGGTCAGTGGAGGTGGTGGTAGAAGAAGACGCGGGTCGGGGCAGTAGGTGGTCATAAACGAGGCAAGTTTTGCATTGGATTTTGAATAGGGTGGACCAAGTTATATATTGGCTTGACTCGATTTCAAGGGTTATAGGGATGTGGTTTTTGATGTTTGATATTGTGGTGGTGGGATGGATTTTTGATTCAAGAGTGATTGGAGTAGTGATAGAATCAGGCATGGTGAGGGACTGTAGAGTATGCAGCGGCAGAATGTTGGTGGACAAAGGAAAAGAAATTTGGGTAGAGGAAGAAGGAAGGGATCAAAAAAATACTCTTGATAGTACAATTGATTCATCACATTAAATATGATCCTTGTCCTTTCCATTGATTCATCACATTAAATAGTACAATTGACCTCCTCTATTTTGGGAGGTTGTAATTACAGATTAATTATAGGACATAAATACATATTGACCAATCAATTACAATAGAAATGCACGCCAATAATTATGCTTGCTAATAGCTACGTGTTTCTCGAAGATCGATCTACGCTCATACTATCACCAACTACACATTCAAGAGGAGGATATACCCAAAACCGCTTTTCGCACTCGATACGGCCACTATGAATTCGTTGTTATGCCCTTTTGTTTAACCAACCCACCCGTGGTTTTTATGGATCTGATGAATAGCGTGTGTAAACCTTATCTCGACCGTTTCGTCATCGTGTTCATCGACGATGTCTTGATCTATTCCAAATCGAAAGCCGAACACGCGCAACATCTACGTTTGGTTCTCGAGCTACTCTAAGGGAATCAACTCTATGCCAAATTCTCCAAGTGCAAATTCTGGCTGGAGGAGGTTCAGTTTCTGGGTCACATTGTTAATAGTCAAGGTATTCACGTCGATCCCGCGAAGATTGAAGCAGTTAAGAGTTGGATTACACCTAAGAACCCTACTGAAGTCCGTTATTTTCTCGGACTAGCGGGCTATTATCGATGATTTATCGAGGGATTCTCAAAGATCGCTGTGCCGCTTACCGCTCTCACGCATAAAGACAAGCCTTTTGTTGGGGAACTGAACAAGAGTCTGCTTTCCAAACCCTCAAGCACATGCTTTGCAATGCTCCTGTTCTCACATTGCCCGACGGAAACGACGATTTCATTGTCTATTGTGATGCTTCCAACCTTGGTCTTGGTTGTGTTCTTATGCAGCGGGACAAGGTTATAGCTTACGCATCTCGTCAGCTCAAAATCCACGAGAAGAACTATACAACCCATGATCTCGAGCTAGGCGCAATTGTTTTTGCGTTAAAGATTTGGCGACACTACCTGTATGGTACCAAGTGTACGATCTTCACCGATCATAGGAGCCTACAACATATCTTTGATCAGAAAGAACTTAATATGCCTCAACGCCGATGGGTAGAACTTCTCAACGATTACGACTGTGAGATTCGTTATCACCCAGGCAAAGCGAATGTCGTAGCCGACGCTCTCAGCAGGCGGAGTTATTTGCTTAGCATTCGTAATGTCCAAGACCAATACGATCTCGAAACTCTCATCCGCGAAGCCTAGCATGCTTGTTTTAATGAACTCACTCTGAAGAAGGAACGAATCTATCACGACGGAGCCCAGCTTGTGAATATCTGGATCGAATTTGGATCCCTAAACGGACCGAATTGCAAAAGATTTTGATGGACGAAGCCCACAAATTCTGGTGTTCTATCCATCCCGGTTCCGACAAAATGTACCAGGATCTTCGCTACAAGTACTGGTGGCCGGGCATGAAAAGGGATATTGCTCTCTACGTTGGAAAATGCCTGACTTGTGCAAGGGTCAAGGCTGAACACCAAAGACCCTCTGGCTTACTCGAACAACCGCCAATCCCTATGTGGAAGTGGGATAGTATAGCTATGGATTTCATAACAAAGCTTCCGCACACGTCATCAGGTCACGACAGCATCTGGGTTATTGTTGACCGTTTGACCAAATCAGCTCACTTTTTGCCAATACGGGAAGACTACAAGGTAGAACGATTAGCCCGAATCTACACCAATGAGATCATTTGTAATCATGGGACGCCTCGCGACATCATCTCTGACCGTGATGCTCGGTTTACCTCGCAACTGTGGGAAACGTTTCAAGCGGCTCTCGGTACTACGCTTAACTTAAGTACCGCGTTCCACCCTCAAACCGACGGTCAGACTGAAAGAACGATCCGTACTCTTGAAGACATGCTTCGTTCATGTGTCATAGACTTCGGTGGCAATTGGGATATATACCTGCCGTTAGTCGAATTCTCGTATAATAACAGTTATCATTCCAGCATACAAATGGCACCATTTGAGGCTTTATACGGAAGAAAATGTCGATCGCCTATTGTGTGGCACGAGATCGGTCACTCGAAATTAACCGGTCCTGAGCTATTGCAAGAAACGACTGACAAAGTCCTCCAAATTCGAGACAACTTGTTGAAAGCTCGAAGTCGATAGAAAAGCTACGCCGATAGACGATGCAAGCCCCTTGAATTTGACGTTGGTGACTACGTACTCCTAAAGGTATCACCTTGGAAGGGTGTGGCCAGATTCGACAAGAAAGGGAAACTAGCGCCTCGATATGTTGGACCTTTCAAGATTCTGGAAAGGATCGGAAAAGTCGCCTACAGACTCGAACTACCGGAAGAGCTTAGTAATGTCCACCCGACTTTCCATGTGTCAAACCTCCGCAAGTGCCTGGCTGAGCATGATTTAATTATACCCCTCGATGACCTCCAAGTAAACGAAACACTACACTTCGTGGAGAAGCCTGTCGAAATCATGGACCGCCAAACCAAGCAGCTCAGACGCTCACGCATTCCTATTGTGAAAGTCCGATGGGAAGGCAAACGAGGCGCAGAGTTCACTTGGGAACTCAAAAGCGATATGAAGGCGAAGTACCCGCAGTTGTTTGTTACGGCTTCGGCCTAATTTCGGGATGAAATTCCCTCAACTAGGGGAGGCTGTAACACCCCGTGTTTCGAAAGTCAAAGTCAAAGTCAAGATTGAAGTCAAAGGAAGAAAAGATTACTAATTGTGATCTGTCTCTCCTTGCTCAATTCCTGTTTTGACTTCTTTGACTTGTAGTTAGTCTATTTTATTTTCGCCTTAGTTGTATTATGTGGAGTATCTATTAATAAATCGCATATTAATCGCTATTTATCGCATGTTTAATCTCTTTATCGCTATCGCAATCGCACTCGCAACTCGAATTACGCATTTTGGTTATTGTTATACGTGTGTGTGTGCCTTATGTGTTACTTGTGCATGTTTATTTATGTTATGTGTGGGGAATCAATCGAAACGCATCGAACTCAATCGCAATTAAAATGGTATGATAATTGGTGGAAAAGAGTTAGTGCGAGATATGAGTAGTCGGGATTAAAAGTAATTTGATAAGCAACTCCATCACATCGCTCGCTTGAACCGCATCGCAACGCGCTACACGCGAATCGAAACGACAACACTTGTCGTGCCGAGCACTCGAACCAGGTGCCGGCCGGACGGATTGCCATCCGACCGGGCTGCCATCCGATCGAGGTGCCGTCCGACCGGGCTGCCACCCGGGCGAGATTCCATCCGACCGACCAGCCCTTTCCACTTTGGGCATCCTATAAATACCCCTTATCACTTTCATTCTTTCTCCTTTTGGCAAGTGATGTCCGACCCGTGCTCCTACTCGCTTTTTCCTTCGATTTCTCGCAATTCCGATAAGATCTCGTCCTAAATGTTGTACTATCTTAATCTACATGCACTCCTACACCTTTCTATCTTTTGAATCTCAACTTTTAACCGTGAAATCATCAAGATTCAAGGTGTTCTAGGATAACGTCATCATGTGTTCTTGAAGAACTTCATGTTTTGGCCTCAATCCACCAAGAACAACTTAGATCTAACCGATTTCCACATAAACAAACAAAGATCTTTCATAGATCTAAACAAACTCACAATGAAGAGTAGTGAAAGATGGTTTTCCAACCTTCTTTCAACTCTTTCACACTCAATGCACTCAAACCCGGTGGGAAATCAGAACTACTACTGAACGTCTACTCATTCTTAGTGATGTATCAGTGCTAGATCCAAGACCCATCCGAGAGATAGTGATTTCGGGTTTGGACATGAACAACCGTCTCGGACCGTGCACCGTCAGACTAGGGTGATTCCTGTTTGGTCAAGTCGTTGGGGACGAGATGGGGTTCCTATTTTTTAAACCAGTCACCACAACGTCTCGCTCAAGTTACAACACTTCAAGCAAGTTCAAGTAACAACACGATCAAGTCGTTGGGAAAAAGCTGTCATCCGACCGGACTGCTGTCCGACCGGGTTGCCATCCGCTCGACCCACCGTCCGATCGGGTTGCAACTTGATTCATTTAAAAACTTAAACAATTCTCAACATGTTCAGTAACAGGGTTGCCACCCGGTCGGATGGACATCCGACCGAGCGACCGCCCTGCTGAGGATTTGTTCTCACTGAGGAACCTCGCCACTCGAGTCGCCGTCCGATCGGACGACCATCCGATCGACCGACCTGAAAGGTAGAGATACCTCAATGTTTTCAAAATACTACAACGAAAACTTCAAAAGTCAAGCCATCATACACAAACACATCCTTCTCAAAGGAAGAAACAATCCACTCGAACAGTAATTCGACCGGGCTGCTGTCCGACCGGACTACTCTCCGAACGGATTACCACTCGCACGACTGGCCGTCCAATCGGATTACCATCCGACCGAACTGCTGTCCGACTCACTTGTACTCCGCACCGTTTTACGTGTCACTTATCGTTATGCTATCAATCTATTCAGTCTAACCCTACTCTCTAGAGCTCCCTTCAATCCATCAACCGCTGTGAGTATACTCGATCCCTTTTTCCTTTACGCACTTTTGGGTGTCACATACGTTACTTATACTAAATCACATCGAACACACTACGCAATACTTTAAACGCAATCCGTTACCGCATGTTATACGTGACTTAATGAATGCTTGTTTGTTATGTTTACACATGGAATGCTGTCTACCTGCCTTAGCAACGATAGTACTATTAGTTTGGACTCAACACCCGTTCACTCGGGGGTTGTTAAAGACAATTACCTACATGGCTCACAGTGGTGAGAATGTATCGCGAACTGCCTTGGGCAGTCAACCCGCAGTCATTGGTATCGATAGGTTCATGTCGATAACTAACATGCCTCATTTCACTCTGTGTACGTGCTGGTTATGCGTAACGCTTTTGAACTCTATATGCTATTATCAAAGTTGTATGCTCACCTTTACACTATGTGTATTGACTTTTACTTTAACGTATGTGACAGGTGCTTAAGTTGTTTTTATGCTTAGCTTGCTGTGAACTTGAGGCAAGGAAAGGTCTAGGATGCTCTTTGTGCTGTGATGAAATCGAAGCTAGGAAAAGCGGTCCTAGAAACCAATAAATAAACTATCTATGTATAAATCTGAGTTGTCGGAACAGAACTACTTGACTAGATTTGTCTGTAATAATTTGTTTGCCTTTTAAGACATGGTATTGGACATGTTACTTTAAATTAATCGGTAATGATAATTGTTATGGAAACTTCTGGACAATCTGTTTCGCTCAGTGCCATGCCCCGATATTTCCGCCATCGGTTGGGGTGTGATAAGAGGTCAGAAGTTCAACCTAATGATGTGCAAGTTTTGTCATTAAAAATGGCTGGTAAGTGGTACAGTTAACAATTACCTATAGGTAATAGTTGGCATCATTTAAAACCAATATTCCTATAACTTAAAGTTATACCACTTCATGATCGAAATTCCTATAATTTAAAGTTGTACCACTTCATGTTCGAAATGGTGTGTAGAGAAATAGTTAGATACATAAAGTGAGGTTTCTTATTCATTGGCGATCACCTTTTTTCTAGGACGCTTAAGTTATACATCCTATAATCATATTCTTAAATCTACATATCTGTTCATCGTGGGACTAAAACCTCAACTTCCAAGCAGTGGCGAAGCTTGAGATTTCCGACCGGGGTCAAAAACTTATATACCAAAAAAATTATATACGAAAACTACATACCGGGCACTACTGAGCGAAAAGTTCGGAGAGTCCCCCCCCCCGCGCGCGCGCGCGCGACCCCCACAAAGCTGTGCCCCTGCCACCAAGGGAATGACATCTTTCTTGCATACTTTGATACCGCTAAGTTATAAACTTTTAGTCCGTGATCACTTCTTGCGTTAGACCTTTGTATACTTGTGATTTCTTTTGACTTTCGTTTATAGTTTCTTAACTTAAGAAAACATGACATGTATAAGGTCATGTTCATTTCAAAATCATAAAAAGACCATAAATAACAAGATAATACTTTTGAGCTCTTAGATAAAGAAATCAATGATTGAGATAAATCTATTCACATGTTAACATTTCTTATTACTTCTTAGTACTTGAATAAATGTCACTATTTTCACTTAATATCTCTTTTCATGTGATTACAAGTCACTACGTATTTAAATATGATGTTTTTCTTTTTTGATCCAAATACTAGAAATTTGGTCTTTTTGTGACAGCCATATTTGTAGGAAATCTGTGGGAAAATGGTTGTTGCTACAATTTTGCTACAAATTTTTCGGTGTGAAATAAACTTGTCGGAAACCAGTTTAGTGACAAAATTCCCACAAAATTTTCGACAAAATTCTCACAAAAAACAAATGTCGCCAATTTTGCAACAATTTTGCCACAAAATCTATTTTTCAGTTTTTTTATAAATAAGCTACAAATTTCCCACAAAATTATGTTTTTAATATTATTCTATATTTATTATTAATGATAATAATAATAATATTATTACTAATAAAGATAATAAATTTTATTATTATTATTATTATTATTATTATTATTATTATTATTTTTCGACAACTTTCCTACAAAATACTTATTTTAAGTTTCTTATTTTTCGACGAATTTCCTACAAAAAGTGTTAACTTCTTCCTACAAATTTCCGACAAAAAAGGTTTATCTTTTTGCTACAAATTTCCGACAAAAAAGGTTTATCTTTTTGCTACAAATTTCTGACAAAGAGGTTCTATTTTTTTCCTACAGTTCTTCGACAATTTTGCCTTTTTGCATTTTATTTTGCGACAAAATTCCTACAAAATTATAAAACTTTCTCTTAACAATTTGCTACAAATTTCCTACAAACCAAAAAAATATTTGAAGGTTGCGACAAATTTACTACAACCTGTTTGCGACAGATTTGTGACAAACTATAAAAAATTAAAGAAATTAAAAAACTTTTTTTTATAAAAAAATGCAGCAAAATTTACTATTATATTCCAAAAAAATTGCAGCAAAATTCTAAAACATTCCAAAAATATTAAAGGAACATTCCGAGACATTCCAAAAATTCTCAAACATTTCAAAACGCACAAAAAATCCTAATTAAAATCATTCAAAACTAATCCGATCTTTAACATATCAATACTTAACAAGACGAGAGTTTTTACTTATTTCCGATGTTTTTCATCTTTTCTTCCATAGCTTTTTGCCATGCCGCTTGGTCGGTCCGCTCTTTTTCGCGCTCTTGTTGAAATTGTTCGAAACGAGATTCTATGTTTTGCCGGGCCTCTCGTTCTTTTTCTAATTCTTCTTGAACTTTTTGAAGCTAAAAGTTGTACAAAAAGATATAATTAATACATATTAACAAAAACATATCGTCAAAATTCACATATCATTTAACAATAATACGATATTCGAGTCGGGTGTCGGATTTCGGGTAAAAAGGGGCCATCTTGAATTATATAAGAACCGCCTCAGATCAAACCTATTATCATTTGGTGAATAACTCTATTTCCTACTTATTTACATATATTTTGTTTCAATTTTTACCTGAAACCCGAATCGAATATCATACTATTGTTAAATGCCTCAGATCAAACATATTATCATATGGTGAATAACTCTATTTCCTACTTATTTACATCTATTTTGTTTCAAGATGAGCGTCATACCAATTAGGCTTGTCCAAGGTTTAAAAAAACGGAAACGAGTTTCGAGGCGTTTTCCTTCGCCGTAAGTATCGTGGCGAGACGAGGCGGTATTAATAAATAAATATTAAAACTATATGTATTATAAAAAAATAAATAGTTAACATAAAAAAAAAAAAGAATTTTCTCATCAAATTTCATTAGATTCAATGGTTACAACATAAAAAAGATTCAGCACATTTAAACACATTATCATACACATTTAACAGCACATTTTGTACAGATTAAACAACACGTACGCCTCGGCAAAATATTTCCGCCTCGAAACGAAACGCGCGCCTCAGTTGTTTTTTCATTTCACATATTTTTGAAAAAAAAAACACATGTTTTTTTCATTTTACAGCTAAACTTGAAAAACACATGTTTTTTCATTTTATAGCTAAACTTGAAAGTCGGGTGTCGGATAAAAAGGACGGGCCTACCTTCAATACCACCGCCATATTGAACCCATATCAGCAAACTCATTCTTCCCAATATCTTAAATTTTTTAACGTTATCAAAATAACAAGAATAAATAAAGATACCTCTTGTGAGTGTCGGGCATCATCGTTAGACCCGCAAATACTGGATGATGTTTTTCCGGTCACCAAAAAATCAGGATCAGAAGATCCTATCCCAAACGTCTTGTGATCCTTACGTTCAGGATGTAGACTCTTCCACAAAGCTAAATCATCGCATTCTATGCCCCCATACAAGTCTTCAAGTTGTTTCGCGTACGCGACCTAAAATTTTATCAAATGAATGTTTTCAACTCGTAAAAGTGACAGAATAATTATAGATAAACACTACAAGAAATTAGGGTGTTTACCCACACATAATTTACGTACACATGTAAATGTGTGGGTATTTACCTACACATGTTTGTATATGTATGGGTAGTGGTTGATAATATATTTTCATAAATGATTAACACTTAATATGTGTTGGTAATGGATTTTAGCCACACTTGGTGTTGGTGGGAAAATTTCCCCCCAAAATTGGCAATCGATTAAATATTAAATTACCTACAAATGTGGCAAATTTTCTTCATTTGTAGGTAAATTATCTGCACATATGTAAAAACCTAATATATGTGTAGGTAAATGATTATGTTTGCCAACACATAATTTATTTTTTAAAAAAATTATGTAGATAAACTAAGTTAATATGTATTTATTTTATTTTTTTTAAAAATGACGTGACAAATTAAATGCCTACACATGTTTAAATGTACAATATGTGTAGATATTAGATATATATAAAATAAGTAAATATATATTTTTTGAAGACGTGGCAAAACAAATATCTACACATACTACTACAAAATTGGGCAATTGTTACCAAAAGTTGCCAAAAAAAAACCATAGTAAATTTAGCCATCAATTTCCCACGACGAAGTAAATTAAGTGTATTTGACATGGCATGGTAGCTAAGTGGTCAAAAATTATGTGACCATTTATTTTTTATTGCAAATTCGTGAGAAAAATGATAATTTATAAAATAATGTCGCCAAATCATCTCAAAAAAAATGATGTGGCTGAATTGCCACCGTATTTGCGACCGGTGAAATTTGAGCGGGTTATTTCTAATTTTTTTATCCAGCGCGCCATCATACATTATCCACGTTTCACATAACCGACCTCTCCCCATATTAGGGTTTCAATTCAATTTTACTTAAAGAAAGATATTAACCTTCCCTATACACCATTACAGGTCTAAATCAAAGAACACAACCATTGACCCCTGTCTGCTCCATATATTAGGGTTTTGTTACTTCACCATTTCATGGTATGATTCTTGATTTCCCATGACTTTTTTATCCTATGCCTTTTCAAAAATTTAATTTCAAATGACGTACACTTCAACAAGCCTAAATTTAACAGTTAATCAAATGAATTAAATCTTGCTCTTTTCAAGATTTCTTGTGTGGATTTATAATTGCTACTTAGATAAACCCTAGATATTGGAATTATTATGCGATTATTGAATTAATGGCGACTCAATCCACTTAAAGACTCCAACTTCTGAATTATTATGCGATTTTTTTTTGGAGGGTGTTTGATTTTACTAAAATATTCATGTTTATGTAGGTCATATCTTGATTTTATAGGTTTACATTTACACAAGATTATGGGTAGGTTTATATATTGGAATTGGGAATCTGAGTTCTTGGTACGATCAGTTTTGATGAGTGATTGAAAGAATCTGATATGGATTTTGATTTTGTTGGATTGGTATCGATCTTTGAAACTAGGGATGAGCATTTGGTACCGTACCGGGTATATTCAGTACCGGTACCGGTTCCTATTTTCCCCGTTTTTCGGTACCGGTACTGTATAGGTACCGGTAACGACCCGGTATATTCGGTACCGGTACCAATTTTCCCCGTTTTTTGGTACTGGTACTTTCGGTACCGGTTCGGTACCGAACGGGTACCGTGCTAATCTATATTTGCAACCGGTGATTGTTGACAAACATGGAATCAAGGATTCTTTCATGTTTCAAATGTTTTTCTGGGTATTAATAGACGCTAAATGCATTGTGTTTTTATAGGTTTTAGTCAAACATAGTATGGAACAAATATCTGAAACATACATTATATTTTAATCAATCATATTTCCTTTTTATATATCTATCTTACATTCAAAATTGGTTTTCAGATTAAATCTTCAAATTTTTTTAGAAAAACAGTGTTATATGTTCTTTTAATGGTATTGGTACTTTTAATTGTACCATACCGACTAAAGATACCCGTGTTTGGTTTTGACTTTAACTCAATTTCGGTTGTCTGCGCTATGCAGTACAGTACCGGTACTTTTAACGGTACGGTACCGGTACTTTTAACGGTACGGTACCATAGCCTACCAAACATAATGGGTATGGTATTAGATTTTGAATTTACTTCAATTTCGGTAACATCACTATGCAGTATGGCGCAAGTTTGGGACTTTTAAAGGGTATTTTACCATACTAGAACCGACCAAAACATACGAGATAATCCTGATAGGAAATTATATGTTTGATAGGTATTTCCAAATCTGAGAAAATAACCTAGATAAACCATAGTTGTCAATAGCGAGCGTAGTGATCGCTATAGCTTGCTACATAGCGTATAGGTCTAGGCTCGCTATTAGGGTTGTAGCGATCGCTCTAGCGCGCTACATAGAGTATAGGTCTAGGCTCGCTATTAAGGTTGTAGCGATAATAGCGTTTTTTTAATATAAATAGCAATTAAATATTTAAGTTTTAAAACTACTATATTTGCAGTGCATGTGCAGCTCAGGTGTTCGATAAAATGCTTGTACCAGATTGTTGAAGAAATTGGATTCGTTGAACAAAAAACGGCTCTATATTTTCCTTTGGTCATCAGGTAACTTCGATTACTTAATAATTTCTACTTTCATCACTTGTATCTAATCTTTTCTACACACAGCTCGTCAAAATTAGGGGCTTTTTTGGATTGCAATTTGGTGCATTTGGAGTCATGAGCACTGGGGATTTCCTCAACTTTTATTTTTCTAAACTTAAGTTTCCATGTAAGTTTTTAGGCTTTATTTTAATGTTACCACTGTTCTTTTGATGATGTCGTTTATTCAAGCTAAGCTATCTTAGATATCAACCAACAAATTTGGATTAAATATTACATCTTTTAATCATACACTAGCAGTAGTGGTAGTCTGGGGTTCACTTAGTTCCAAATTGGTCAATTAGGATGGATGTGTTTATCTCAAATTTAGGTGAAATGTAAAAATTAAATAAACAAGGACAGGTCAAACATGTTAGTTTTTTCAAAATATAATCTTATTATTACGATCTTCTAAAGGCATTCATTCAAATATTCATGTTATTATTATTATTATTGTTATTATTATTATTATTATTATTATTATTATTATTATTATTATTATTATTATAGTAATAAACTAATATTATTGTTTTTGCATGTTTCATCAAGTCACTGAGTTCTTATTATTGAGGTCTCTCGAAAGCTATCGGAACACTCTAGTTAATTAACTATATTTAAAAATAGATAAATGGATGAGAAGTTTTGTTGGTCAACCAAAAGAAGCAGCCATGCCCGAGCAGCCACATAGTCGATATAATTAGCGAATGATAATGTTGAGTTATTTATTACTTTTACAGCTAAAGATGGGATGGTGGATGGCAACATGCTGCGATGGTTGCAATGGTGGATGGCAGCGGTGCTGCGAGCAGCCTCGTAGTCGATCCATAGGTCAATAGTAAGTTTTTTATTGCTTTGAGACAAACTTAAAAAACCATTGCAAATGGTAATGTTGAATTTTTTTAATGCTTTTTGTAGATTACAAGAAGATAATTGGTATGTCAAAGTTTCCATTAACCAACACAAGCAACTTGAAGGATCTCTATTCTCTCCTTTCTTCTGGAATTTTCATCCATCATGAAAAACTGGTGATTCAATCTCCTAAACCACGTATGTTTTCTGCTTTCCACACGTTTACTTTTTTTTCTTCCAGCACGTCTACTTTGTCCGATCGATGCTATCATCCTTAACAATGCGAAATTAACATTAACTAGACTTAAAATAAACTAGAAAGGAGGTTTTTGCGGCTCTATCAGAGTAGAAAGTTTAATGCAGCATTGATATAGGTTTTTTTTTTCTTTATGTAATTATAAGTTAGGAATCGTTAGAGGACACTATAAATTTTAAGTTTACATACATGTTATTTCATTCCTCTTCTGTCTTGTATTTGTTTTCCTTTCTAAAAGAAGGCTTCAAATGGTGCCAATGCAATGCAGTCACTTCTTAACATGCTAACTTTATTGACAAAGTTGGCACATCTTTTTATCTTCCTTTATATCTTGCTACAAATGTGATTTACCTATATCCTTTTAAAGATGGGTGAATACATAATATATATGTGTGTGTGTGTGGGGGGGGGGGAGAAAGCAAAGCGAGTGGGACAATTTGGCGAGTTGGATTGTGAATTAGGTTGCTGGAAAAGCAGCTGAGCTATCAGAAACAAGGGCGTGTGTTGGTGCACTTGTGTCTGTACTTTGTCTGTATTTTGTCATGATACAAAACGATGTCTTTGTAAGTCTTGTAAGTTTGACCAAGTCAACCATCCTCCGGTTTGACTTGGCCAAACAGTCAACATTATGTTTGTAAGTTGTTTGGGTCGAAGGATGTGTCATCGAAGGATCACTTATATCCTTCGATGATGAGCTCGATAGATAGCATTCGATAGATGGACCACGAAAGATCCCATCTTTCGTGGTACATGTAGATCCTTCGAGTTGTTTCTGGTCGAAAGATGATCTTTCGATCAGACTGTTTGATCCTTCGACCAGACCTGCTGTGTTGGGTATAAATACCCGTGTGTTGTGTTCACTTCGAGAGTTAGACAGATAGTTAGACACAGAGAGGACAGATAGGGAAAACAGAGAACACACACACACTCTGAGAGTTTGCAGAACTGATTTGTAAACATTGAGCTTGTAACTGGACCATTCATACGTATTAATACAGAGGTGTTAATCGGTGAACTTTGCGTGTCGTGTTTTTACGTGTTCTATCTCGGTTTGCTATCTCGGTTGGATTCCGCACAACCGGGTTGGTTTGTACACAAGGATTAGGCGACTAGATCCTCCCCTAGCCGGACCTACAAGTGGTATCAGAGCCTTGGCTCTTCTCCTTGTTAAAACCGAGTGTTTTCGGGTGTTTTTCGGTTTTTAAAGTTAATATTTTCTGAAAAACTTGTTAAAATCGGGTTTTGGATAGTTGTCGGTTTGCTGGAAATTTCATATTTCTGGGTTTGTTCTTCATATCTTCAACCGATATTCTTAGTGTTCATCATAATTTTACACTTTTGATCTTAGAAATTTTAAATTTCTAAGTGTTTGTGTGTTGGAAGTTGTATTTTGTTTAAAATATTTGGGCATTACCCGGTTGGTGAAAACCTGCATGTTCAGACCTGAAAGATATGGTCTGAACATACTTTCTGCCGAAAGTTCTCACCAACCCGTCAACTTTTCACCAACCTGTCACCCGTTGTCAACTGTGTCAGAGTGAGATCGAAGGATATCCTTCGAAGTCGAAAGATCATCTTTCGACCAAAGGAGGTTCGACAGATAGTCATCCTTCGAGCATCCTTCGAAGTGTGAGACTGATCTTTCGTTCCAAGGAATACTTTCGAAACATACATCTTTCGGTCTACTGCTCTTTTTCGAAAGACTAGGATCCTTCGACTGGGGAGTCTTTCGAAGTTATTGTTCGACACTCAACAGTGTTCATCTTTCGATCTACAGTCCTTTTTCGAAAGATATGGATCCTTCGTTTGAAGAATCTTTCGAAAAACATTGTTCGAAATTCAATAGAGATCTTTCGAACCCTGTTGATCCTTCGAACAGGTGTTGATCTTTCGATCATTAGTCTGTTTGTGTTTAATAGTTTGTGTTGTTCAAGTCTTTCGAACAGGTATCCTTCGGCTGATCAAAAATGAATCCAAGGTGGAATACTTTGGTAAATACAGATATGTATTTTGGTACTCCGTCATCTTCCGCACCGGTATCTTCACAAGCTAATGCAATTTCTACCGGTCAATGGGCATTCGTATCGAATCAAATTCCAAGTGTTCAAAGCATTCTCTTAAGCGAGAGCGAAACTGGAAGTTTGAATCGGCCTCCAAAGTTGATGCATTTATATGAATATCCCGGATGGATTGATAGATTTCATACATATGTCCTTGGTCAGAATACAGAGTTGTGGTTGCGGTTCATCACAGATTTTGATCAAACAATAGAGGTTGCTGCATCATCTGCTGCTACATTTGCAGATCTTACAGAAGATCAAAAGAAGATCTATGATCTGGAAAAGAAGGCGTATGCCATTCTTACTCAGGCGTTGAGTAAAGATATCTATCATCAATTCGTCAGTTACAAGACAACGAAGAGGTTGTGGGACGCGTTGAAGACAAGGGGCGTGGGAAATGAAGCAACACGTCAATTGAGAAAAGAACTGCTGAAGAAAGAGTTTGATGGTTTTACGTGTATGGAGAACGAGTCGTTGGGTGATTTGACAAGTCGATTTAATCACTTGTTGACTGAATTGACAAATTTTGGGGTAGTTACAACTCCTGCAGAGATTGTGAAAAGGTTTGCAGATGCGTTGCCGCCTCAATGGAATACATTCTTGGAAATCATGAAGTACAATGGTACTTTAGCTACAACGAGCTTCAACGACTTTGTTCAAATTCTAGAAAACAAGAATCAGGAAGAAACTCTGAAGGCAAAAAGAATTCCTGTGCCTCAAAATCCTGAAATGTATTTTGGAACCTCTAGCACCTCTACAAAACCTTCTTCGCATGCTCCAATTCAAACAGCATTTGTGACTAGCACTGACATGTATGGCAATACTATCCAAGTGCCGGTTCCTCCAAAGACAGACATGTATGGAAATCTGCTAGAACCAGTTCCTCAACAGCAACAGCAAAGCCAACGACCTCTCAGACCAACTGATATGTTCGGAAATCCTTTACCAGTTCGATCTTCCGGAACAACAGACATGTATGGGAATCCACTTCCTCCTCCTCAATCTACAGTTCCAACAGACATGTATGGGAACCCACTTCCTCAACAACAGCAAGCTTGTTATGGAAGCACATCATCTGCTGGTCAGCAATCAAAGCCAAATACAGTACGGCTCGACACCTCAAGCTTTTCTAAAGTCAGTGTGGAAGTAGCAAAGGAACACATGGAGCTGCTAAACACTTTGGTGAGCGCATACTGTGGATTAGTGGAAGGTCAGATTGGCAACATTAATCTGACACAAGAAGACTATCAGCAGATAGATAAAGAGGAGATGGAGACAGGCCTGTAAACGAACCGAACGAACACGAACATAGGCATGTTCGTGTTCGTTCATTTAACTTTAACCGAACATGAACACGAACACGAACATATAATCGAACACATTTTTTTGTTCGTGTTCGTTCATTAAGAAATCGAGCATGTTCGTGTTCGTTTATGTTCGTTCGTTTAAAGCCTAAACGAACAGTTCACGAACACAAACGAACATAAAAAAATTAATTGAATATATTTGAATAAACAAAAATTTACATGATTGAAGAAACAAGTCTAATATATTACATTTCATCCGAAAACACATCTAAATAAGGGTTCATAGATATACTAATTAGGTATATTTATATAAGTAGTTAGAAAACCTAATATTTATATAAATATAATTATTTATGTATTTATTAAAATTTAAACGAACATAAATGAACGTTAACGAACATAAATGAACGAACATAAAAGAATGTTCACGAACATAAATGAACGAACACAAGGTGTGTTCATGTTTGTTCATTTAATTAAACGAACAAATATTTTTGTTCGTGTTCGTTCGTTTATTAAATAAACGAACATAAACGAACTTCCCGCCGAACAAGTTCATGAACAGTTCATGAACGTTCGGTTCATTTACAGGCCTAGATGGAGATGATGGATATTAAGTGGGCCTTTGCCAGTGCTGTTAGGCGAGCAAAGGATTTCATGGAAAGAACAGGCCGAACCAGCTTGGAAAGCAAGAAAGACACCAAGTATGGGTTTGATAAGCAGGCCGTTAAATGTTTCAACTGTGGGGAACGTGGTCATTTCAAGCGTGAATGTACGAGGCCATCTCAACATGGGAACCAGAATCCCTTCAGAGGCCAAGGAAACAGGGCTAATCAGAACCAAGCGAGGAACAACGAGCGTACACTGGTGCCTGTCAACAACCAGACTCAAGCAGGACCATCAAATGCCAACCAGGCACTTGTGGTTCAAGTAGATGAAGGTTGTGATTGGTCTATTCAGTTGGGAAATGATGCTCCGGATGGAACAGCGTGTTTTGCTGAGATTGTCAAAGATCTTAATCACGCCAGTGGTGGAGAATCTTCCGCCAATGGTGGTGACTCTTCTGAGGATGAAGACTCTTCTGGTTACAGCAGAAGTTCGGATGAAGAATCCTCGAGCTCAGGTGATGATCATGTGGATGACACATCAAGTGTGTCAGTCGATGCAAATATTGATGAGCTATTGGAGGAAGCTGCAGCAGGAATTCAAAGAAGATCTATCTTGGTGGATCAAGCTGCTTATTCTTCGTCTTCTCTCCATTCAGCCTTTATGGCTAATGTCGACAGTTCATCAAGTCAGGTATGTGTCGATGAACCCACTTCTGTTAGCTGTGATAATTGTGATAGATTGCATGTTAGATGTGCTGATTTAGAGGCAAACATGTCTGAGTTGCAAGGCAAACATGATGCTTTACAAGCTAGTTTGTTTGACTTGCAAGACAAACATGTTTCTGTGAATGATAGGTGGTGTGAATTGCAAAGCAAACACGAGGCTTTGCAAGAGAAATATGATGTGACATTCATTCACAATCAGAAATTGACAGTTGATCTTTCAAAATGCACTGAAGCCAACATGTTTTATGAAAACCATGAAAAGGAATATAAATCAATGATCGAAACATTGAAGAAAGATAAAACAGAGTTAACTAAAATGGTTTCCAGAAAACAAACTGACATTAATTTGTATATAACTCGTCTGGAGGTAATGCAAAAGGAAATGGCTTGTGTTAAAACAGAAAGTGAGGCGATCCGACTCAAGTTAGACAGTTATTTGAGTTCTAGCTATGTGTTGGATCACATCATTGATGTTCAGAAAGAAAAACGGGATGTCACATGCATAGGTTACAAGAAATGTCCACCACCCGTGAGAAACAATTTTGATGCTTTGCCTGATGAGGAGTATAGAACTCATTTTGAACCATCTGTCCCTTTGGATGTTGAGGAATTTGCTACAGGACTCGGATACAAGAAAGAAGTATCGTCAGATTCAGATGTGTCAGCAGATACTTTTGTAACTGCTGAACAGAATCAGGATCCTCCAGTTGTGGTTGAGGATGCTGATTCCTCTGATGATACTGATTCAGAAAAGTCTGATGCGGTGGTCAAAGAAGAGGACATACCTCTTGAGAATCATATTCTATGTGATCCTCCCGCAAAGCCCGCTAAGACTGCTGCAATCGAGTCCTCGTCTGAGAAAGAGTCGGAGAGTGTGGATTTGCTGTACACTCTTGTTGGTGATGATAAAATTTACTCAGACAAAGATTTTCCTATTAAGAATGTTAATCAATCTTTAATAAGTAAAGTCTTTGAAAATTCAACAAGTAAGTTTTTGGGAAAGACAGGATCACGTGTTACTGTAACACAGTGCCCTCCTATCCCAAAGGCTGAAGTTAGAAAACAATTTGGAAATCAGAAATTACCAACAGTGCCAAAACAGCAGAACCATACCAAATCAAATGGTAAGGCGCCGACTCAAAGTCAAAAGAAGCCGAATCAGAAGAAGAAGAAGAATGTGAACTTTGTGAAATCGAAGGGAACATACAAAATTGAAAAGTTTGCAAATCAATCTAACTTAGATTTTGTCCAGAAAGTAACAGTGATGAAAAGAAATGAACCAAGTTGTTCGAAACCTAGTACCTCGGGATCACAAAGTTCACCATTGGCAAGACGATCACATGATTCTTCGGGGTTTGTTGAACGAAGATCATGTTTTGAATGTGGAACAATCGGGCATATCGTTCGAAATTGCCCATATCTTCATAAACAAAAAGGCATAGTTGATGTTCCCCGTGACCACATTGACCGCAAGCGATCTGTTTCATCAAAACAAGATCCCCGACTCATAAGAGAAAGGGAAAAGAAACAGAAACGCCAACAGGTCAAGAAGATTGAAAAGGCGATTAAAACTGATGTGGTTCAAAAACAATCTGTTTCAGTTAAACCAGAAAGTTCAAAAACTTCAAATAATCACGAAGTTAAAGTTTCAAACAATCAAACTGGTAAAACTCAACAGACCTGGAAACCAAAATCTGTTATTGAATCAGGGGGACCATCACAATTTCCGAATCATCAAAAGGTGGAAGTTATTGTTGTTGATAAAAATGGAAGACCCAAGACCACAATGGCTTGGGTCCCCATCTCCAACTAATTATGTGAGTTCATGTGCAGGGTGTTCCAGGAGGAACTATCAGTAGTCATTGGATTGTTGATAGTGGGGCATCCAGGCACATGACAGGCGACATGAAGCTTCTCTACGACGTTAAATCTATTAGAGGAGGCTATGTTGCTTTTGCTGGAGATAAAGGCGGATACATTACGGGTGAAGGAATGATTTCCAACGGGGTTGTTAGCTTCGACAAGATCAACTTTGTGCAACAACTTGATCACAATCTTCTTAGTGTTTCTCAAATTTGTGATAAGCAGTTCTCAGTACACTTTGATGCTAATGGATGTTATGTGTTGAAACCCGGCTTCAAAATTCCAAAAGAATGGATTCTCTTGTCGGCTCCAAGGATAAATGATTTGTATGTTCTTGATATGAGCCAAGCTATCACAACGTCTGCACAAGCAACATGTTTCGTTTCCAAAGCCACGGAAAAAGACACAATCTCTTGGCACAGACGAATGGGTCACATTCACTTACGCAAAATGAATCATTTGGTATCAAATGAATTGGTGAATGGTGTTCCTCTTAAAAATTTCCATCTTCAAGACGTCTGTGTGTCGTGCCAGAAAGGAAAACAAACGAAGAAACGACACCCTACAAAGAAAGTCAACACGGTGGCCGTTCCTCTTGAACGTTTGCACATGGATTTGTTCGGTCCTGTCAAGCACAAAAGCATTAGGAATGATCAATATTGCCTCGTGATAACTGATGATTATTCAAGATTTTCTTGGGTGGCGTTCATGGCACATAAGAGTGAAACCTTCGGTATTATCAAAAACTTGATCATTCAGATTGAGAATCTTTACAACTTGAAGGTTAGGCGGATACGTAGCGACAATGGTACTGAATTCAAAAATCATGCCATGGCGGAGTTTTGCACTTCAAAAGGTATTCTTCACGAATTTAGTGCAGCTTATACTCCTCAGCAAAATGGCGTCGCTGAACGTAAGAACCGCACATTGATCGAGACTGCTAGGACTATGTTGGTAGAATCGCAGCTGCCCATTCCATTCTGGACTGAAGCTGTGTCCTCTGCATGCTATACGTTGAACCGAGTCCTTACAGTCAAAAGGCACAACAAGACCTGCTTTGAGCTTATTAACAAACGGAAACCTGACTTGTCATATCTTGAACCGTTTGGAGCTCCATGCACAATAATCGATCCTAATGGAAAGTTTGGGGCAAGAGCAATTGAGGGATACTTTCTTGGGTATTCTACCCCGAACTTAAGAGTCTGGAATCTAGAGACTAAAAGGGTCGAGGAATGGTCTGAAGTCAGAGTACAAAGGCACACTTTACCAGTCAAATGTCCTGGTCAGCCTTGGATGTTTGAGTACGATGACTTTTTCAATTCGATCAATGTTGAAGCAGTTGAAGAAAATGCTGCGGCAAGGATGTTTTTCGAGAGTGATAATGCAACAGATTCACCGTTGGTTCGTCCCATTATTGTCAATCAAGAACCATCTTCGGTGAACAATAATGCTCTCGACAATGAGGATTTTCATGATGCTTCCGAATTGAACGAATCTTCAGAGGATGATGAATTTCTAGATGCAGATCAAGAAGCTCCAACAGCAGTTCATGGTATTTCAGAGGGTACTCCTCCAGTGGATGTCCCTAGAACAGCAGAAGCTACTGCATCATCCTCTTCGTCAATTCCGGGCCTTGAATTGATTGTTGATCTCAATCTCAACAATCTGGGTACAAACATTCCAGTTCAAGATAATCCAGAAACAAGGATTCATAATACCCATCCTCAACAAAACATCATCGGGAATGTACAAAGTGGCGTTCAAACAAGAAACATGTTGCGAAACAACAACAATGCAGGCTTGTATGCAACTATCCGAGAATCTGGTCAACAAAATGATTGGTCTTTCGCGTGTTATGTCTCACAGGAAGAGCCAAGAACTTGGAAAGATGCTTTGAAAGATAGCTCATGGGTTGAAGCAATGCAGGAAGAACTGCAACAATTCCAGAAGCTTGGTGTCTGGAAACTCGTAGAGAAACCTGCTGGTTACAAGAAGATTGGTACCCGTTGGGTGTTTAAATGCAAAAAGGATGACCGTGGAATCGTTATTCGAAACAAAGCAAGGCTAGTCGTTCAAGGTTTTCGTCAGATTGAAGGGATCGACTACAACGAAGTGTATGCACCTGTTGCACGTCTAGAAGCAATTCGGATTTTTCTGGCTTATGCCTCATTCAAAGGTTTCAAGGTATACCAGATGGACGTGAAAAGTGCATTCTTACATGGTGTGGTAGAAGAAGAGGTGTACGTCGAACAGCCTCCAGGTTTTGAAGATCCTATCCATCCCGATCGGGTTTGGTTGCTCAACAAAGCTCTCTATGGTCTTCATCAAGCACCGCGAGCTTGGTATGCAACCTTATCTAATTATCTGCTGGAGAATGGATTTCGCAGAGGTCTTATCGATTGTACTCTTTTCATCAAAGAACAAGATGGAGATCTTCTTCTGGTACAGGTATACGTTGATGATATTATTTTTGGTTCTACTAATGATGTTTTGTGTAGGGATTTCGAGCGTGTAATGCAGGATAAATTCGAGATGAGTGCTATGGGGGAAATGACCTTCTTTTTGGGCCTACAAGTACAACAAACAGAGTCTGGGATATTCATCCATCAGACTAAATATGTTGGTGACATCTTGAGCCGGTTCCAGATGTCTGATGCAACGCCCATCGGTACCCCTCTGCCACAAAATCACGGAATTACTCCAGACTTAAAGGGTGAAGCTACGAGCCCCTCATACTACCGCGCGATGATCGGATCTCTTATGTACCTCACAGCATCAAGACCAGATATAATGTACCCAACGTGCCTGCTTGCCAGATATCAAGTGAACCCGAAGGCCTCACATCTTGCAGCTGTAAAGAGGATTTTTCGTTATTTGAAGGGTTACCCTGACACCGGTCTATGGTACCCTAGGGATAATAACTTTGACTTGATCGCATTCAGTGATTCTGATTTTGGCGGATGCAAAATCGACGGCAAATCCACAACGGCTGGATGTCAGTTTTTGGGAAATCGCCTAGTCACATGGCAGTGCAAGAAGCAGACATGCCTCGCTACATCAACATGCGAAGCTGAATACATTGCTGCCTCAAGTTGTTGCTCCCAAGTCCTGTGGATACAACAACAAATGCGTGATTACGGTTTTGAATTCCTAACTACTCCTATTTACGTTGATAATTCTGCCGCCTTACAGATCACTAAAAATCCTGTACAACATTCAAAGACTAAGCACATCGACATTAAGTATCACTTCATACGTGATTGCTTTGAGCAAAGGCTAATCGATGTTGCTTACGTCCACACCGATGACCAACGTGCCGACCTTTTTACCAAAGCTTTTGACAAATCAAGATTTGACTACTTATTACTGGTAAACGGCGTTAAGGTCAAACAAGAGTAAAACCAACATCGGAAAATCATTTTTGTAAATACCTTTGTGTTTTAAATTTGTCATAGTTTATTGATTTTAGGGGGAGTAAATCCAAAATTTGAAAATCCAAAAACATTGAAAAATTTCAAAAACACAAAAACAATAGAAAAACAAAAATGAGTTTCCTGGCGAGAAAAAGAGAAAATGATAGTACATCAGTGGTCTGTCCAAACCTCTTTAAACCTTAAATGAAAAAGCGATAAGCAGCTCTATATAAGATGTATCGGTAGGCTCACAATCATTTTAAAGTGTGCAGGGTGATATAAATTTAAATCCGACTGAAGACCAGGTGGGAACCATTCATTGGCATATGGTCTTAGTACCGAAATTTCGTTTGAGAGATTGCCGAGGTTCTGAGATATTCGGTCTTTATGCTGCTTATCATCTGGGTATCATGGTTGTATCTTTTACCGAAAAAATAACGGGGACGCAAGTCTAGATCTTCCATGATACTATACATACGTGTACATATTGCATACGACCTCAATAAGTGATCAACAATCACATGTCCAAACATAATAAGTGATAAAATATCACAAATTCTTTCCGGGAGTCAAGTTCGTCTCTCTGCTGTACGAAAGTACTGACCTGTTCACGGACTTGCTCCTGTGCCCTCATGCATCGAAAATCAAGTTCCTCATCAATAAGTGATTATATCACATAGGGCTTGTTTTCAAATCAAAATAAGTGAGAATCTCACATCATATACGGTCAAACAGATGATAATCGGTATACTCACTGGTAAGATGAACCCTCGTGCATACCTTGATACGGGAATGTGTCGTGATGTGGATGAACACCGGTCGGTAAGTATAAATCATACCTTAACGTATCCCCTCGCCATCATTACATCTGATAAGTTGAGCTTATGTGGACAACAATACCGATAATTGTTATAGGATGCTTATCTTAATGTTAACTAACTGAACAACAAGAGCGTTTTGGCATGACTGTACACTGATATGATTCTCTTACCCTCGAAACTCGCAAAAAGAATGTCTGTAAATATTTATTTAATGCTTTCAGTTTCCGTAACCTTGTATATATTTATTTGCTGCTTTCAGTCTTTACATTTGAAATATTCAAAAATACCAAAAAGATTTTAAGTGTGTTTTAATTTAAACTTTAGAAAAGCCAAAAAAAAAAAAAAGATTTTATTTCTATCTTATTTTCGATCGTACGATGTTGGAACTCGAGTCTTCGTTACCTGAAACCTGAACGAAAACCAAAAATGACTGAAACTTCATAAACGGTTGAAATTTGAAAAGATTTGAAAGTTAAATTGAAATTGACAAATTTATTGAACTTTCAAACTGTCGGACGGTGTTTGTTTAAACAACGGTCTCATGTGTGTCGTTTGCTTATGATATTCCAGGCGGTTGTTCTCATTACGCGTTTAGATTTCTTGCATGTGCAGATTCTAAAGGCTAGGAGAACATGGTCGATGACAAGCTTTGGAATGAAGACACGACGTGAAGGCACTCAAAAGACGAAGATGATCGAGTTGCCGCTGACCATCATCAACACCACAAGGATCTCACTTCATAAAGATCAAGACTTTCACGAGCATAACTCAAGGGGGAGCTTATGTTAAGGGGGAGTTTGTCAACACACTTCCTACATGAAACGGGGAGTTTGTTGATACACTTTCTGCTTTCAAGACGTGAAGACTTTAAAGATCCTCCGACATTGAAGACTTGAAAAGATGTCAAAGACTTGAAGTCACAAAGATCGAGACAAAGCTACAGCCAGACAAAGCTACAGCCAAGGGGGAGTTTGTTGGTGCACTAGTGTCTGTACTTTGTCTGTATTTTGTCATGATACAAAACGATGTCTTTGTAAGTCTTGTAAGTTTGACCAAGTCAACCATCCTCCGGTTTGACTTGGCCAAACAGTCAACATTATGTTTGTAAGTTGTTTGGGTCGAAGGATGTGTCATCGAAGGATCACTTATATCCTTCGATGATGAGCTCGATAGATAGCATTCGATAGATGGACCACGAAAGATCCCATCTTTCGTGGTACATGTAGATCCTTCGAGTTGTTTCTGGTCGAAAGATGATCTTTCGATCAGACTGTTTGATCCTTCGACCAGACCTGCTGTGTTGGGTATAAATACCCGTGTGTTGTGTTCACTTCGAGAGTTAGACAGATAGTTAGACACAGAGAGGACAGATAGGGAAAACAGAGAACACACACACACTCTGAGAGTTTGCAGAACTGATTTGTAAACATTGAGCTTGTAACTGGACCATTCATACGTATTAATACAGAGGTGTTAATCGGTGAACTTTGCGTGTCGTGTTTTTACGTGTTCTATCTCGGTTTGCTATCTCGGTTGGATTCCGCACAACCGGGTTGGTTTGTACACAAGGATTAGGCGACTAGATCCTCCCCTAGCCGGACCTACAGCGTGCGACCCAGTTTCACTCTAAAGCTGCGCATGATTAATGGCTTCAAAAAGATATTGATAAGTATCAAAGCTTCTGTCTTTAAATGAGAAGCAGGTAATCATTGTATTGTTTAAATATAGACATTCAGGCATTGGATTATGAAAGAATAGAATAGATAAGATAATGGAATATGAAATTAAAGACATATATATTTAGTCTTTTACGGTCACTAAATCATGTTTAGTTTTCTTGTACATTATAGTAAAATCTACTGAATGATAATATCAGTAAACTTGAAAGAGATTTGGCAGCACAAACACTTGTCAAAGGTCGTGAAGCAGAGATAGCTGCTTTGGAAGCTAGAATATCAGGTTATCGAAAAGGTTTTAATCGGCAAAAGGCAAAGAGGGACAAACTTCATGATAAGCGAAAGTACATCTGCATTTTTTTCTATTAATTTATCAATTTAGAGGTGTGCAATGTTACAATATTGGTCTGAACGAAGAACAGGATTTTTGCAATAACCAGAACTAATTATACTGGTTCCAGTTTGGTTGTACAGTTCTGTCCTAATTTTTCATCTCATGGTTCGATTTATTGCACCAGACACTGAAGGTCATTACTTGTGTAGGTTATTGTGGGGGACAGAAAGTGCAGTTAATGCTGAAATTGTCCGTCTTAAAGCTGAAGTTGTGAAGGCAGAAAAAGCCTTAGATCATGCTACTCCTAGGGTATGTTTATATCTGATCATACAAATTTTATGCATCAGCTTTGTTCTCTTAAATCTATTTTAGCTTCTAGGAGGTGTGAATGTTGTTACATACATGTAGGTGTTGATAGATGATATACATGTACTGATGTACATTGATTTACCTAGACACATATCCATATATGAAGAAGAAGTACTTGTATTCACTACATATGTATGTGAACATACTCGTATCAGTGTTTTAGAACTCCTTCTTTGAACAATTGAACCCCATTAAGTATCTGCATACACATATGTTCGGACATATATACTTGTATACTCACATAAATAATATGGAGATGTATCTTCACGTGTACGTATACCTAGATACATATCCTAAGTTTTATCTCATTTACTCATATGGTGATATCAACAGGACATAAGAAGGGGAATCAATTGTATTTGGAGAATCTGCAGGGAGTACAACATTTCCGGAGTGTATGGTTCAATTATTGAGTTGCTTGAATGTGATGAAAACTTATTTACCGTTGTTGAAGTGACCGTTGGAAACAGGTTTACATAGTCTTTTGACGTACTGGTTTTCATAATTGCCCTCTTCTTTCTATTCATTTATATGTTTGCCTGTGCAGCTTATTCCATATTGTGGTTGAAAATAATGAAATATCAACTCAAGTAAATCGACACCTTAATGCAGAGAAAGGTGGTAGAGTTACATTTATACCCCTTAACATGGTTAAGGCTCCTTATGTCACTTATCCACCAACTTCTGATGCCATTCCTCTTCTTAAGAAACTGGAATATTCCCACAGTTATCATCAAGCATTTTCTCTAGGGCTGTTCGTGAGCCGAGCCGAGATGAGCTAGGGCATGCTCGGGCTCGGCTAGATTATAAACCGAGCTAGCTCGGCTCGGATTTGAAACCGAGCTGAAAATCTAAGCTCAGGATCGGCTCGGCTAGTTTTGCGCTCGGTTGGTTGATCACAAACAGAGCTGGTCTAGCCTCGTACCCGATTGACACAGTGCGAAGAAGAATGATGATGACATCTGGGGAAACCGTCAAGTACAAGAACATATTTGACGCGTTCAACCAAATCGTGAAAAAGGAGGGTGTCAAATCATTGTTCAAGGGTGGAGGTGCTAACATCCTTAGAGCTGTGGCTGGTGCAGGTGTGCTTGCCGGTTGACAATGGTCAAGATCCAACTCTTGATTCTCTTTTTAAGTTGACAAGCCTTTTGATTATTTATGATTTTACTGCCTTGTAGTTTACATTTGTTTCATGTATTAATCAAATTGGCACTTTGTTTCATGTATTAATCAATGGTGACGTTTGTGACATTATGTATGATTTTACTGCCTTTTAGTTTACATTTGTTTCAACACATATTAAGATCAATACCAACACATCTTCAACATTTACCTACACATAATATTACTTTTACCTACATATAAGATTACTTTTACCTACACATATATTCATGCCACGTCAGATGCCATGTCACTTGCCACGTCGGATGCCACATCACCTGCCATGTCAGATGCCACGTCACCTGCCACGTCAAATGCCTTCTAAACAAATTGTTGTACTTTTAACCACACATATAAATGACTTTTAGCCACACATATATGTGTAGGTATTGCTTGCTATATACCTACACATAACTTATGTGTGGGTAATGGCCTATATCCACAGTCACGAGTCTACACATCATTACACTTAATTTATGTGTAGGTAAAGACAACTACCAACACTCTATATGCTTTTTCCCACGCATACTTTGTGTTGGTAAAGCACCAAATTTCTTGTAGTGAAATGATAAAAGAGAGCTTACATATGAACGTTTTGCATGCTCGGTAACAAACTTTAACCGATCATAATCTTTTTCACTTATCTCCCCATATTTTAACATCTTTTTGCATTCCTTAGTGGCGTGGGTCTGTAAGAACACTTTCAGGTATCCAACTGATTTACCCTTTTCTTTTTCCTACATAAAAGGGAGTAATGTAAATTGTAGTGTTAAATGTAAAGGTAGTTAATAAAATTAGAACTATGATTGGCTGACCATGTTGACACGGTGTTGATCAAATCGTATTGACCCGCCTGTATGACGACATAAGTCATTTTTGCGGTTTGCTCTCCAGGCTTCCGACTTTTTTTTGCCATTTTTCAGTGTTCCAGTGCTGTAATAATAAAAATTAGGGGTGAGCATGGTCCAATAAATCGATCGGACTAAGCTACTGCGCGCGACCGTCGTTGCTGCTGCGTATGCACTCGACAACGCTGCTATGCGCATCCGACGACGCTGCTCGCTACATCTGACGAAGCTGCTGCGCACGTCCGACGACGCCGATGCGCGTGGCCGACGACGCCGATGCGCGCGGCCGACGACAAAAGACTGAAACTGAAACCCGAATCCTGAACCGACAAAAGACTGAAAACCATAAAAATGACTAAAACTGAAACCCGAATCCTGAACCGACAAGTCGAAGACCATACAAATGAACACCGACACTGGTTCGGGACCGACGTTGTTCGCTAAGTATCAGTTCGGATTGTTATAACACTAATCGAAAACCACAAAATATGAATACTGACACCTATTCCGATAAATTCGTTACGAATACCTATATTGTCCGGTCAACATCGGTTCAGTTTGTTACAATACCAATACTTGGTATAGTTAACAATACCATATAAGTACTATATTTTGAATCAATTTCGATTTTAATAAATGTTTGTTCTTGAATTATTGAAAAAAAAAGTTTAAACAACTACGTATTTAAAAATTTGTACTTGAATTTGTACTCGGTATAGTTAAAAAGCGCGTCCGACTGCCGCTGATGCGCGCGTCCGCCGCCGACGCTGCTGCGCGCGTCCGCCGCCGACGCTGCTGCGCGCGTCCGCCGACGACGCTCCTGCGCGTGTTCGCTGACGCCGATGCTATGCGCCATGGTAAACAACCAGAAAACATGTTTTTTTGGTTCACTTGTGTCTTATAGTATTATTGTCCATTTTAGACTATTAGATATTCAATTCTTAAGAAAATTCTAAATTACTTGTTAAAAAATTTGGAAACAGAAAATGACAAAAAAAAAATTTGGAAACAGAAAATGTTAAAAAATAAGAAAATTCTAATAAGTGTAGTCTAGTGTAGTCTAGTGTAGTATAGTGCAGTATAGTATCGTATGGTATGGTATGGTATGGTATGGTATGGTATGGTATGGTATGGTATGGTGTGGTGTGGTATGGTATGGTATCGTATAGTGTATAGTATAATATAGTATAGTATAGGACTTGTAGCTCAGAGGATTAGAGCACGCGGCTACGAACCACAATGTTGGGGGATCGAATCCCTCCTCGCCCACAACTGGCCCAAAAGGGAAGGGCCTTTCCATCTTGGGTAGGAAAATCATGATCGGGATAGCGGACCAAAAGCTTTAGAACTTGGGTGTGGCTCTTTTGTCGAAATGGAATGACCTTTTTATTTATTATTTTTCGTAAATGAGCAAAGCACTACACATAGTATGTCGGTCCCCATCAGCGTATTTTTTTGTTTTACACCCCCGTAACTATTCCTTAGCCAGTATAGGGGTCATTTGCTACAAATTATTGACAAATAAAATTATATGATTTTTATAATTAATAATTAACAAATAAAATATTGTTTTTGTAGGAAATTTGTAGCAACTTGTGACAATTTGCTACAAATTTCCAACAAATTTAAAATTTTATTTTTAAAAATATATGTTTTCTAAATTTGATAAATAGCAAATAAAATAACTTTCTGTTTGTAGGAAATCTGTAGGAACTGTTGTGAATTTCCTACAAATTATCGACAAATGTAAAATTTTATTTTTAAAACTATATGTTTTTTTATAACTGATAAATAACAATATGTTTTTGTAGGAAATCTGTAGCTACTGGTGTTAGTTTGCTACAAATTGCCGACAAATTTAACATTTTATTTCTAAAAAATAAATGTTTTTCTGAAATTGATAAATTAACAAATAAAATAACTTTTTTGTAGGAAATCTGTAGCAACTTGCTACCAATTTGCTACAAATAAAGTTTTAATTTTTTTAATTTATTTATTTTACAAAAATTTAGACATTACAAATATAATAACCTTTTTTGTAAGAAAATTGTAGCAAACGAGGTGAATTTGCTACAAATTTTCGACAAATTTAGCATTTTATTTTTAAATTTTTTTATTTAGCTAAGTTAACAAATATAACCCTTTTTTGTCGAAAAATTGTAGCAAGTAGGGTCAAATTTAGAAAATTATTTTTAAAAATATATGTTTTCTAAATTTGATAAATAGCAAATAAAATAACTTTCTGTTTGTAGGAAATCTGTAGGAACTGTTCCTACAAATTATCGACAAATGTAAAAATTTATTTTTAAAACTAAATGTTTTTTTATAACTGATAAATAACAATATGTTTTTGTAGGAAATCTGTAGCTACTGGTGTTAGTTTGCTACAAATTGCCGACAAATTTAACATTTTATTTTTAAAAAATATATGTTTTTCTGAAATTGATAAATTAACAAATAAAATAACTTTTTGTAGGAAATCTGTAGCAACTTGCTACCAATTTGCTACAAATAAAGTTTTAATTTTTTTAATTTATTTAATTTACAAAAATTTAGACATTACAAATATAATAACTTTTTTTGTAAGAAAATTGTAGCAAACGAGGTGAATTTGCTACAAATTTTCGACAAATTTAGCATTTTATTTTTAATTTTTTTTATTTATCTAAGTTAAGAAATATAACCCTTTTTTGTCGAAAAATTGTAGCAAGTAGGGTCAATTTGCTACAAATTTCCGACAGATTTAACACTTTATTTTATTTAATTATTTATTTTACTGAAATTCATACTCGAAAATTAAATAAATTACAATTGTCGCAAATTTGTAGCTAGTTGCTTCAAATTACCGACAAATTTATAAATTTTATTTTTTAAATTATTTAATTTGCCATAGTAACAAATAATTTAAATTTCTTATTTATTTTGTAGGAATTTTGTCACAAAGGTAATATATTTTGCTGCAAAATTGCTACAAATGCTTGTTGTGTGGCAATTTTGTCAGAAAATTGTGGATAAGTTTTGGGTTTGTTTTTGTTTTTCCGTTTTGTCGGAAAACGGTAGGAAACTTGTAGCAAAAATTGAGTTGTAGAAAATTTGTGGGAAACTTTTTGTGGGAAAAATGACGTTTTCTAGTAGTGGTCAAAATGTGGGTACTGAGGTTAGATTGGTTTCCCCTAAAATAGTCAGGCCCATTAATCGCTCTGTTGGGTCTAATATCGCTGATGCTGATCCAAGACCCAAGAAGAGGTCTAGATATTCTATGGAAGACAGATGTAACGCAGAAGGACAGGGGAGAACAGAGGGCAATGGGGATGATGGCTCTACTAGAGGCTTCGAACAATTTTTCTTTGACTTGAACAATTCGGCCTCCCTCGAGAATGTTGTGTCAGATCAGTCGGCGGACAATACTGTGGAGGAGACGCAGTCAGTTGGGGGAAATAAAGGAGGAGGCCTCAAGGGTGATGGGAGGTCAGTTTCAAAGAAGATAGATAAGGAAGTTACTGAGACTGTTATCGTTGGTTCGAAGATTGGAGTTGATATTAGCGACCATCCGGAGCTTATCAGGAACTCGATTTCCAAAGGTATTAATGGGGTTTCGTCATAAATATGCTATCTCTGAATATTAGGGGAATTGGGGGTTCGAATAAGCCTAGCTGGGTGAAAAGTCTGATTTCTGAGCACGATATTTCTTTCCTTTCTCTTCAAGAATCTAAGTCCTCTAGTGTGTCTCGTCGTGATATTGCCAATTTCTGGGGTAATAATAATTTTGGTTTGGAGTTTGTGGAGTCGGTCGGGCAGTCGGGGGGGCTTGATTTGTGTTTGGGATGGTAATGTTTTCCGTCAGTCAGGTGGTTCTAAGAACAGACATTATTTACATATTAGGGATAATCTGGTGGGCTGTGCCTCTACAGTTAACATCCTAAATGTGTATGCTCCTCAGGGAGTGTCGGCTAAAAAGACATTGTGGGAGGAATTGAAGTCAGTTATCGATTCTTATGACGGTTTATGGGTTATCTCGGGTGATTTCAACGCGGCACGGTTTAGAGAGGAAAGGAGAAATTGTTCTTTTAAGCAAAAATGTGCCAATAATTTCAATGACTTTATTTTTGAACCTGGTTTGATTGAGTACAATATGAGAGGCCGGGCGTTCACGTTCTGCTCGGATAACGGAAATAAACTTAGTAAGCTCGACCGTTTCTTAGCAAATTCAGAGTTCTTCAATTCTTGGTCGGCGGCGTGTTGTCGTGTCTTACCTAGGTTATGATCCAATCATAATCCTATTCTTTTGGTGTGTCATTCTAAGAATTTTGGGCCTCGGCCATTCAGGGTTTTCAACTCATGGTTCGGGAAACAAGGATTTGACGAGGTTGTTTCTACGGCAGCCAGTGAATTCGTTCCTGCCGAAGGCAGGCCGGACTTGTTGTTTTTAAATAAGTTGAGTTTCATAAGGGACCATTTGAAAGTTTGGAAAGATGAGATGATTAGAAAGGAAGGAGAAGAGGTGGAGGTAGCGAAAGACGAAAATGAAGCTTTAGAAGCTATCCTTGATTCTAGAGATTTTTTGGAGGAAGAGGAGTGGGTCTTTTTCGAAAACAAAAAGATAATTCGTGAAGCGGAAGATGCCAAGGTTATGGATTTGAGGCAAAGGTCTCGAATCAAATGGGCGAAGGAAGGAGATGAAAATTCGAAGTTTTTTCATGCCATGATTAATTGCAGGAAAGCGAGTAACACTATTCATGCCCTTGAAGTGAATGGGGTTTGGTTGTCTAAACCGTCTCTGGTTAAAAATGAGGTTTTTCGATTTTTTAGAGACAAGTTTGTGGTGGATTGTGGAAGTCGGTCGCGTTTGGTTTGTCCTAATTGAAACAGGTGCCTTCGTATGTGGCGGTTAAGTTAGAAAACCGTTTCTCAAAGGAAGAGATTAAAGTTGCGGGCTTCGATTGCGGTAAAGATCGGGCTCCTGGTCCCGATGGCTTCAACTTCCGTTTCTTTACTAGGTTCTGGGACCTCTTTGAGAACGATTTCTACAATATTATGGATTCCTTTTTTGAGAGCGGTAAGTTAAGTAAGGGGTGCGGTTTGGCGTTTATTGCCTTGATCCCGAAGACTAGAGAGCCTTTGGGATTGGGTGACTACCGCCCTATCAGCCTCGTTGGAGTCATCAACAAAGTGGTTTCCAAAGTCCTTGCGAATAGGCTCAAGCCGGCTCTCAATGAGGTAATTTCTAACTCCCAATCGGCCTTTCTCACGGGTAGGTTCATTTTAGACGGTCTGTTAATCATCAACGAGTTGCTCTCATGGACCAGAAGAAATAAGAATAAGGTCTTTTTTCTCAAAGTCGATTTTGAAAAAAGCGTATGATAACATGAATTGGGGTTTTGTTTTGGATATTCTTCAGCAAATGGGTTTTGGGAAGAGGTGGTGCGACTGGATTTCGGGTATTCTGGCTTCAGCCAGAGCGTCAGTTTTGGTGAACGGTTCGCCTACCTTTGAGTTCGGGTGCAGTAAAGGTATGAGACAGGGAGACCCCATTTCTCCTTTCCTTTTTGTGGTGGTGATGGAGGCACTTTCAGGTTTGTTCAATAAGGGTTGTGAGGCCAATGTGTTACATGGCATTAGTCTCCTAGGTAATGAATTACGTGCCTCTCATTTATTCTATGCCGACGACGCTATGATTATGGGGGAGTGGAACAAAGATAATATCGTGAATGTTATTAGAATTTTGTGGTGCTTTCATGCTTGTTCAGGTCTGAAAATCAATCTTAGTAAATCTAGCATTTTTGGTATTGGAGTTAATATTGAGGAGGTCGAAGAGATGGCGAATTGGATTGGGTGCAAGGCTGAGTCGGTTCCTTTTAATTCTTTAGGCTTGACAGTCGGAGCCAATATGAATCGCATCAACAACTGGAGGCCGGTTTATGATATTTTTGAAAAAAGGCTCTCTCTTTGGAAGAATTCGATGTTATCTATAGGAGGAAGGGTCACGTTAATTCGACCGGTTCTGGAAAGTTTGCCAACTTACTTTATGTCCTTGTATAAAGTGCCGGTTAAAGTTGTCAAAGACCTGGAAAGCATCATCAAAAAGTTCTTATGGGGCGGTTCGAATAACATCAGGAAAACCCATTGGGTGGCGAGGGATAGGGTGTCGTTACCAAAGAAAGCTGGTGGTTTGGGGCTGTGTAAATTGAAGCATGCTAACCTGGCTCTGCTGAGTAAATGGGGATGGAGATTTAAAAACGAAACTAATAACCTTTGGGTCAAAGTTGTCAACGCGATTCATTCAAGTCGTTCGAGGTGGGAATTTTTACCTTGCAATAAAGCGGTCAGGGGTGTTTAGCTTAATATATGTAATCTGTTGAACAAACCTTTCATTGATAACAAACCCATCCGGAGCTTTTTTAGGGGTAAGGTCATTTCGGGAAATGATATTCAGTTTGGTTAGACCCGTGGATTGGAGAGGCTCATCTTAAAGAGATTTTCCCGTGCCTTTATCGGCTGAAGTGGTAAAAAACTGCTCAGTGAGTGACCGGTTGGCTGGCGGCACCTCATGGCTTTGGAGGCATGACCCGAGTATGGCGTCGGAGGTTCTGGAACTGGCTGCCCTCTCGGATATGGTTTCCTTGGTGGAACTAGGGGCTGGATCAGATAAATGGAGGTGGATGGGGGAGTCAGCGGATCTTTTTTCGGTTAAATCGGTGAAGGATATTTTGGTTCGTGAAGATTGCGTTCCGGATGTCTTCGTTCTCGATTGGTGCAAATGGGTACCCTTGAAGTGTAATATCTTTGTTTGGAGGTTAGAACTAAACCGTATTCCGACTCTTGATGCTTTATTTTCGAGGGGAATCGTCAATAATATCGGGGCCTGTGTCACACCCCGACTTTCCACGTGTCACCGGTGGGCCCAGTGGGGAGTATCGTGACGTAGTTGATATCATCATAGTCAAACAACACAATATTTAAATGCACAGCGGAAGCAAAAGATAAATATATTACAATCCGATTATAAAGTAATATCGAGTATTACAACGGAAAGTAAAGGATTCACAGGCGGATCTTAAAACATAAACGTTGTTCAACAGACTTTAGACGCCTAGAACTTGCAAGATTCCTTATTAGCGCCCTAAGCTTCTAGCCAATTACGTTCAGTACCTGTCACTTAACCTTTTTTTGGAAAATACGTCAGTTTTCACTGGGAAATACACTCAACTGACTCATTTGAAAAGAGTTTAAGAAAATTGATTTAGATGCACCAGGCACAAAATATTTTGACACTTTGATTAAAATGCACAAAGGCAAAATTAATCTTTTATAACTTGGGACAATTATATTTATAATCTTGTATACAGAATTACATGTTCGTTGTACGTTCAGGGCCCGATGTAGAAACCGAGTCAGATTAACAGACACGCCACAAGTATAGGCCCACAATAGTGTGAGATACCGTTATTCCTTAAGCAACTGTCAGGTGTATGCCTACACCCCGTGCTTAAGACGTGGCCATTTTATAATACAATGATGTCAGGGATATCCGAGGCATGGTCATTAACCCCTAAAGGCTTTTATTTCAAACAATACAGATTAAACCAGGTTACCTCAATAATTTAATCACAATCCGATTAAACATTCAATACCCGACCAAGCGGTATCATTATACCGTATCCCAAGCCCGTATTGGGAAAATAAGTTAAGAGTATTTACCTGAGCTAGCTCCTGTCTTAAATAGCAAGAATTTAATAACTCAGCCGTATTCACTTAAGTAAGCGTAGGTACCATTTACCGGAAGGCTCTAGTCTGGAATGATGGTATAAATAACCGATTAGAATGCTAACGGGTCTTTAATTAAGCCTAAGCTTAGACTGGTTAGTCTTACCGAAAGATACGGTTCAAACGTATGATTAAGCGAAGACCGGATAGAATGTGATTTAGACCCGACAAGTTCGGAGACTTGCTTAATATGGGTATTTCATACACATTCTGGATTTCGAGATAAAACCGATAAGGTTTGACCCGTTTCGGCTAACTTATGTAAACTAGTTACATAAACCGAACCGAACGCGTAATGAGCGTAACGGTTATTCATAAGAGCCATATACAGGTTTCCTAAGTTAGTATGCTTCAAATATGTTGTGACATTAGTAAGATGTCTTTTATTATGCCCGAAACGAATTTAAACACAAACTATGCCCCGTAAGGGTAGTTTGGTCATTTATAAGGTTATAAAAGAGTTTAAGTATTAACCTGAGTTACAGGTCTGATATAATCAGCAAAAATACTTAATTTACTGAGTTATAACAGGTGGGTAAAGTATATATGTGAAATTTATCAATTATAACCAAACTATGCACCGTAGGGGCATTTTGGTAATTTCACATAAGCCGTAAAGCTCAAAACTGAAGTCTGAGTTAAACAACTTTTGCATATTGTTAAAATATTATAAATTGCCTTAAATATCAGTAGGTATCAACCCTTGTATGTTTAAAATAGTTCTAGTACATACTATGCGTTAAAAACGCTTAAAAAGGCGATTAGAAGCCATTTCCGGGTTCTATACAATAAGCTGATATTTTATTATTCCACAAGGCTTAAAATAATCTACTTACCATATGTAATCAGTAGCAAAAGGTTTGGAGTCGATTAGATATGTAAAACTCATTTTATAGCCCGTAAGGGAAAAACCGACAATTACTGGGTTATGCCTATGACCATAAGTTATGCTCAGCTTAAAATTAATTAAAAATATTCAAAAATCCCCAAATAATATATTACATCAGTGGGTAATAAGTTTGATATAAAAAAGTAGACTTAAATAGGCTTAAACGCTAATTATGTCGTTTAATCGTTAATAAGCTTTCTAATTACGCTAATGAGCATAACTCTCAATCTACACCTCCAACTGATGTCAAATTTTGGGTGCAAGTTTATATATCAGTAATTAAAGTTTCTACTCTTTTACATTTTCAAAAATCACGTTTTAAGGTGAAAAGGGCATAATGGTCAACATATGAGCAATTAACGGAATCATGCGTATTAATTGGTTAACTAATGAACCAAGGTGTATAATCACAGAGGGTTATACTAGCATGTAACCTGGTCCAAATGGAGCTCTAAGGTATTTCTAAAACATATCAAAACGTGTCAGAACTGAAGTCAAAGCAAAAGTCAAAGCTTTGCGACTTTCGGTTCCGAACCGGGTCTAAACAGTAAATTGTCAGGTTGAACATGTTTAGACATGTTCTTACACTAATTACCAAGTTATATTTATGATCAAATAGGTTGTATGTGTTCTACATTGCTAATCATAAATTAGAAACTAAGTATCCTGTTGACTTTTTAATCACAAGTTTGACCCGACATTTGACCTAGTTAGAGTGGGAATCAGGGGGAACCCTTTTAAGGGTTTATTACCCACATAATTACCAACTTATAACTACTTTCAATTCGACCAATCACTGGACCATTAGTGATTAATCGCTAAGTCAACCGTTAATTACGACGGTTTGACTTTTAAGCTAAAACAAAGCAAAAACTTAACTAAGAAAGGTTAAGAATACTTACTGAAGTCCTAAGCTTGATTAGTGAAGCTTAGAGAGGAGTCTTGAGCTCCAGAAGTGATCCAAAGTGCAGATGGAAGGTGTGGTTGCAATGTTTCAACTTAGGTCCTTTATATAGTGCTCAAGAACACTTAGATTGTTGACACCCAACACTACCATTGGTCCCTGATTGTTAACGCATGTCCCTAAGGTTCTAGGAGTCACTTAGGGGTCGCCCATGATGAGAAAATATCTGTTATAAGTCGGTTAAACGCTCAAACAGGCTGCTGTGTGATGTTTTCGCAACTGGGCGTCTGACGCGGCCCGCGTAAGACATCTTAACATCTTACGCGGCCCACCTGGGCCTCATAATCAGGATTTCACATTTTCAAGTTTTCGCATATTTGTCCCTTGGCTCTTCGAAAGGTCAACTAACTTATATTTTGCACTTTGAGCCCTTCAAATTAACGTTTAAGGGCTTCAAGATATATACCCGTTTTTTTTAGTCCTCGGTTAACTTTATTGTTACCCGAAAAGTCCTAAACTTCATCGTTGACGCTTTTAACCCTTCGCATACGAATTTGATCATAACTTTCTCATACGATAACGAAACTTTACGAAATTTATATCGTGCTTTCTAGTGAGCATAATTAACCGTTACAAAGCTTCGGGTTTGCTAAAAGGTCACTCAGAGGTATAACTTAAACATGTTGACACATTTAACCCCTGTAGTTTGTAATCTCTCACTTTCTTTCATATTTAGCTTCGTATGATCCATGATTTATTCGTTTGAAGATATGAGCATCATGTAGGGTTAATGTAAAGTATATTTATTCTCTGTTGACATTTTGAACTCGTATTTTCACATACTTTCCATGTTTGTCAACTTTAGTCCTTCTAGAACGTTCTTTCACACGTTCAAACCTGTGACACGTGTCAACACATTATAGGACGCGAATTTTCGAGGTGTTACATCCTCAACCCCTTAAAAGAAATCTCGACCTCGAGATTTGTTAAAGTAAAGGAAGAAATTTCTGCCTTACATTGGGCTTAACCTTCCCCAGTACCTTTGAGCCTCTATGGCATTCAAATTGACCTTTATGATAGGTACATGTGTCCTTTGGAGCTTCTAATCCTGTCGATCCTTAATCGACACAGGCTGCTCATCATATCATGAATGTGTATGTCATTATGTGATAGTGTTTCTTGACCTATTGGCGAAACACGTCCTTAAATCATTAGGGTGGGGTGCATTGCGCGTTCCACCGAGCTCCTTAATTAGGTCTTAGCTCGTAAGCTATTTAATCTTGATACATTCAAATCCTTCGAATGGTTCTGTATACTCAGAGCCTGACTAGCCTGATAATTTAACAAATTTGGCACACCCTTCCTGGGTGATATTTGTAGGATCGTATTCTGACCCGAACGAGTCGTTCAGAGGAGTTTTAGTCAATTACAGGTGCGGAAAACAAGTAATCAACTTAGAAACAACTAGATTATCACTTAAATCACCTTTCTGATTGATATAACAACGTTTACATTCAAATCTTGATCCGGCAGCACTTCGGTACGAGTTACAAGGTCTGATTACTGATTTCGCTTATGAGGCACTATATATAGACCTCCTGATTTCGCTTATGTGTACATGTACACATGAGCGGAATCACCTAGTGACACATAAGCGGAATCACCTAGTGACACATAAGCGGAATCACCTAGTGACACATAAGCGGAATCACCTAGTGACACATAAGCGGAATCACCTATAAACTCTAAGCATTCTCCTATTTTCTTGAAACACGTGCCCTGATCTAACAATCTAAGACTAAGACTCGATACAAGACGAAGTCGACAGATGTAGTGCACCAACAGACTCCCCCTCAGATGTTGACGAGTCGCAGTGTCGAGTCTTTGACAATATCATGTCTTCAAATCTTCAGTCTTGATCTGTCTCTGGGCTTCTCTCTCTCAATCTTTTCTTGCATGTCTTCAGACTCCCCCTTGCGATATGCTGGCATTTCTTTAAATCATCAGCATCATCCGCTTTAGGATCGTTGTCTGGATTTCCATCTAACATCTTTTCAATATCAATCAGCTTGGCTCTTCATGTTCCAAGATCATTACCTGGTTACTCCTGCACATTCTTAACCCAGAAATAAGTTTTATGAATTTAACAAATTAAGTAACATGTGCACCAATAACAACTCTCCCTCTATTTCTTTCTTTATGATGAACCACTTGTTGATTTAAAAAAAAACATATTTTGACATTTTAAGACACACTCCCCCTTACAACAATGTCATCATGTTTAGCACTCGGAACTTTGAAAATCAGCTTTCCAACATCAGTCGCCAAAAATCTTTTTGGATTTTCTGAAACTTTATGCTAAAACACACTGAAAATCTTTTTGGATTTTGTAATAAAGAAAATGTAATGCAATAAAGAAATATTTACAAACAATATTTTTGTGAGTTCGTGTAAGAGGATCATATCAGTTTATGAGACAAATCACTAACACCATTAAGCTTCATTTCATTTTAAGTTCTAAACAATTCACCTAGATTGTCAGTATACTGATCCACTTAAATTTTCACACAAAGTTCAACTGATCCGAGATACGATATTAATGTGTTAGATACTTAAACTCAATCGCGTGTCCCACCTCAGAATATACTCCCGTATCCAGATCCCAATAATCAGTCTTACAGGTAATTATGACACAAATGATATCTGTATATAAATTAGGTAATGCGAGGGCCGAGGGATCTCAGGTCGATACTTCCGTATACGCAGAGAGATATCGGCTTCGACTTTTCGGTATGTCCCCTTTAGAGGATCTTTTAGCTACAACAGCAGCGACTATCAATTTTATTGTTTCATCAGCATGCTGAGGGTTTATGCTATATTTCAAGCATTGCGGAAAGTATTATCCAAGGACTAGGTCAGAACCACCGTTCAGCAGAAGTCCCGGAATAATACCCCAGACATCTTTGAGTATAAAGACCTAGTATATCAGATTATGAGACCTTTCAAACGAGATTTCGGGGGTTACCCATATATCCGAGAGATGTTTCTCCACGATATAAGCAAGTTTGAAATTTAGGTTTATATCTCGTCACAATCTACTAAATGTGCAAAAACCTACTGGCATATCAGCAGTGAGATTGTTTATCACATTTTAACATTTCGTTTCTTTAGCATGTTGTGACAGTCTATTGATGTACTATCATTTCCTCTATTCACAACAAAACTCATTTTTGAATTTTATCATGTTTTTGTATTTTTCAAATTTTCTAATGTTTTTGGATTTTCTGAAAATTTTTACTCCCCCTAAAATGCAAACACATTTTAGGAAATTTGAAAACAAACTATACAGAAAGTGACAACTGATATCAAATCACCTCAATTCGCCATCCACTAGGCATAAACAATCAAAACTCCCCCTTACACAAAACTATTTTCTCATAATGATTTCAAAACACTTAAGTTTGTTTTAACCAAAATGATTTTTCCGGAAAATAAGTTTTGTTGATTTTACCACTTGTAGGGCGGGTTCATCATCTTGTTCATTCAATCACATATATGAGGATTACATCAAGTTCAAACTAATGACCTTGACGAATCACTTGTAAGATCCAACCTCTTACCACTTGTAAAAATATCCAAATCATATAACCGCATGTAGGAGTAAAACATCTACAAAAACCATTTTTACCAATCAAGATGCCGATTCCTGCTTCACACTTACCAACCTGGAAGCTCCGGCAATTCACAATCTGTAAAATTTAACAAACTTTAAGATTCATTTACACAATCAATTTTTAAGAAAGATGCCGATTCCTGATCCGCAATTACAAACTTGGGATCTCTGGCACGTCAGGTTTTCAAGCAAAGAAAATGTCCACCCAAGCCTGACCAGCCTTGGGTGTTTTCAATTCAGAAGCAGTTGGAGTGTAAGTTGCTTTCTTTTTAGCATAAAACTCTTTTACCCCTTTTACTTTCCCTTCAACCATTTTTCCGAAAATCTTCTTAACTTTCCCATTAAACGCTTTCTCAACATCAAAGTTATCCTTCTCAGAATAACCCTGATTTAAGATTTCAGACTTTCCAGTTTTCCTTTTAAAATTTTTAGTCCTCAATGGTGGAAAGTTCTCATCATCCATTGAAGGAACTGAGTTTTCATCACTCTCATCAAACTGTGGCTCCTCTGATTTTGTGGAATCAGATTCATCTCCAGATTTTACATCAGATTTCTTAACAACCCATTTTTGGTTGTCAAGTTTCACACTTCGCTTGTAAAATCTCTTCGAACATTCACCAACTTCAAATGTTGAATTTTTAAAAACTTTAAATTTTTCAGTTGGTGGTTCGGCTTTATCAACAACAACTTCTTTTAGTTTTCCAGAAACTCCCTGTTTTGTATTTGTCGCTTTCGGACAGTTCCATGCAATGTGACCAGCTTCATTGCATCTGTAACAGGTTCTTGTTTCTTTCCTTTGATAAACTTCATTCTTCATCTTCTCAGTAAGAAACTCTTTGTTTGACTGTTTCCAGAATGAGCTCTTTGCTTCTTCTTCATGACTAGTTCCTGCAACATATGTCATTTTTGATTTAAAATCTCGAACATATTTTTCATTTTTATAGTTTTCAGGTGGAATAAAACCAAGTCCTTTCTTTTTGTAGCTACGATTGTGGTTTGATTTCTTTTGAAAACCAGAACCAGAATTGTAACTCTTTTTCTTGTTCAAACGTTGTTGTACTCTTGAGGTGTAAGGTTTAGGTTTTACATTAAGATTTAAATCTTTTATTTCAGAAATTTTAATTTCTGTAAGTTTGAAAACCTTTTTTATCAAATCAGTTTTGACACCTCTTATTGGAAATTCTTTATCAAAATATAATTTGTCAGAACCATTCAAAGTATATGCAACTTCAAATGTTTCGTCATTCAAATTAGATTTTGACAACAAAAACTCTTTACTGTAAACCCTTTTTCCCGACGATTTTGAACTCTTTTCGGATGAATTTGAACTCCCGACTGACTGACACGAACTTTCGGACTCGGACTTTGACTCTGACTCCTCATCTTTATCCAACACCTGATCAACCACTCTTTTTATCAGTTCTGACTCATGATCTGTGTCGGACGCTGTGAACGTGACATCAATATTGTCCGGTAAAACATCGGTTATCTCAGATTCTAACTTAATATTGACCGCCTTTTTTAGTTCTTCCTCGTTAGGTTTCCTAGATGAGTACCCTTCCCAAATCGGAGGCGGACACTTATTATAACATACACCCTGTTTTTTACCAGTATCCTTTTCCTTTGGCTTTTTGGTTTTATCTTCATCTTTAAATGCCTCGAAACCTTCAACTGTTGGATAAATTCTATCCATTACGTAGTCACAACCTTTGTAACTTTGCAGCAATCTTCTGATTCTTTCATTCTCAGCTGCTTCATTCTCCAACTCTTTCTTCCTCTTTGCACATTCTTCTATGTACATGTTAATCTCTTTCTGCTTTGTCATCATAGTAGCATTCAACATCTTCAAAGCTTTCTCTCTTTCAGAGTTAGTCTTTTCCAGACTATTCACAGTTCTGTTCAATACATCATATGACTGTTTCAAATTTTTTACATCAAACAACAACTTTTCTTTCAACTTTTCTAACTCACTAAACCTCTCATCTTTCTCTATACATTGTTTACAAGACTCTAAACATGTAAGGCAAGGTTTTGTGATTTCAACGATCTTCTCGACCTCAACTATCTTTTGAACTTCCACAATCTTCTCAATCACTTTGACTTCTTTCAATTCTTTTGCAGCTTTCCTTTCTTTTAGTTTCTTCAATTTCTCTGCAAAATAAAATTCAAAACTGTCAGAAGATAAATGAGATTTTCCAATGTTTATCTGTTCAACTTCTTCATCATTATCACTGCTTTCAGAAGAAACAGATTTTCCATCTTGACTCTCCTCATTATCCGACATTACATCCATCCACTCCTTCAGCAACTCTGGCTTTTGCACAATCTGAGCAATAAAAGCTTTAACATTGGGATTAGCTGGAATATATTTGTCCCAGCTAAAACCATCAGCCACTTTCTCGTCATCTTGATCCATGATGCCATAGTAAGCCTTCTTGTTTGCATCTTCAATCATTCTTCCATGTGCCATTTGTGGATCTTTTTGTTGATGCGGTTGGTGAGTAATTTGCTGATAAATGGTCTTCCGATAATAATCATCTTTCCCAGTAGACTCCTTTGCTCCTCTCGGCTCCTGATTCTTGCATTCTCTTTTAAAGTGACCTTTCTCCCTACACCGAAAACAAACAACTTTAGATTTATCAAATCCTAGATTAGAAAGATTTGCATCCAAGAAATCATTTCTTCCTGTGACTAATCTAAACTTTTCTGCTCTCCTCAAAACACTCGCCAATGCCCATTTAATATCCATTAATTCCAGCTCCTCTGCATCAATTTGGTCATAATCTTCCTTTGTGAGCATTGGATTTCCAATTTTTCCGGCAATCAATCCTTCATAAGTCTCTAATGCAGTGACCAATAATCCCATATGATGCTTTACAATCTCTTCAGAATAATTTTGTCCATTTTGAAGATTTAAAGCCACATTGCACTGAATTATATGCCCATTTCCAGCAGATGAACTTTGAACACTTGGAGTATTCACCGTTGAGAACCCACTAGTGTTTACTGATCCTTGACTGCTAGGTGTAGATTGATTTCCAGCACTAAATGCAGTTTGTATCTTTGGACTTGCTTCAGCAGTTTGAACATTTCCTTTATAGTACAATTTAATATCTTGTTGATGAGTAGAACTGTTCATTCTAGCAATTTTCTGCTGCTCCAGATCCTGTGCCTCCAACTTCTCGATAAACTGTGCAATTGATAACTTTTTAAACTGTCCGGAATTTTTCAATATCATCAGATATGTACCCCATTCTTGTTGCGGTAACGCATCAGCAAGCTTTTCAACCCATTCTGCTGGAGTTTTTGTAATCTTCAACTGTGACATAGTGCGTACAAGATGACAATATCTTTCAATAAGACTCTTTGTTGTTTCACCAGGCATGCACGTAAACAATTCAAATTCCTTTTTCAACAAAGCTGCTTTACTTTGTAGCATTTCAGTACTTCCCACAAATTTCTTTCCAAGAGCTTCCCAAATAGAATAAGCATTGTCATCATGTTGAAGCAACACAAATATATCCTCCTTTATTGCTTGTTGTAACAAATTGACCATCATTTTCTCTCCTTTATAACTTTCCCTCTCTTGTTCAGTAAATTCAGAAATGATTTTATTAGCTCCTAATGTATTCTTTGGCCTCTCATATTCAGTTTCGATGCTCTCCCAAGCTTTTAGATGATTCGCCTGAACCCAATTCTCAAATCGTTTCTTCCACCCGTGATAATCCTCAATTCCCATAAGTTTTGGAGGTTTTTGCATTGTTCCAGTTTCATTCTCCATGTTCATGTTCTTAGCAATGTCGGAAGGATTAGTCGGAGTTGTAGCAAAAGCGTTGTAGAACTCAGTATCCATTTTTCAATTCCCTTTGTTCAAACACAGGTACTTATAAGCAAAATCAGATTCTGTTGGATGACAATGTACGAATGAGTGAAATCACTATGTTCGAATAAGTGGAATCACTAAGTGACGTATAAGTGGAATCACAAAGTGACGTATGAGTGGAATCACAAAGTGACGTATAAGTGGAATCACAAAGTGACGTATGAGTGGAATCACAAAGTGACGTATAAGTGGAATCACAAAGTGACGTATGAGTGAAATCACAAAGTGACGTATGAATGGAATCAGAAACTTGTATGTGCCACAAAAACGGAATCAGGATCTTATGTTGACACAAAAATGAAATCACTTGCTTAGGGTTGACACAAAAGCGAAATCAGGTTAATGGATTGACACAAAAGCGAAATCACTTGTTTAAAGTTGACACAAAAGCGAAATCACTTGCTTAGGGTTGACACAAAAGCGAAATCAGAGGTTAATGGTGGTCACAAAAGCGAAATCATGTATTGTCCGTAAAATCGAAATCAACTCGGAAGGTATTTTGGACCATTTTTACTTTGAATTTGAAGCTCAAACTTTCAGGGATTTATCTATGTTCAATTTCCTACAGTCTGTGAAAAATTGAGCGGATTCCGACCGTTAAATCTTGGTCTGACGAAGAAAGAAGGTGTAGAAGTAAGAATATATGACGAAATCCAGCAAATCTCTGTAGAACTCCTCCTCATGTAGCTCTGATACCACTTGTAGGATCGTATTCTGACCCGAACGAGTCGTTCAGAGAAGTTTTAGTCAATTACAGGTGCGGAAAACAAGTAATCAACTTAGAAACAGCTAGATTATCACTTAAATCACCTTTCTGATTGATATAACAACGTTTACATTCAAATCTCGATCCGGCAGCACTTCGGTACGAGTTACAAGGTCTGATTACTGATTTCGCTTATGAGGCACTATATATAGACCTCCTGATTTCGCTTATGTGTACATGTACACATGAGCGGAATCACCTAGTGACACATAAGCGGAATCACCTAGTGACACATAAGCGGAATCACCTAGTGACACATAAGCGGAGTCACCTAGTGACACATAAGCGGAATCACCTATAAACTGTAAACATTCTCCTATTTTCTCGAAACACGTGCCCTGATCTAACAATCTAAGACTAAGACTCGATACAAGACGAAGTCGACAGATGTAGTGCACCAACAATATTTTTTTTTGTTGAACCTTATTCCTTAACAAGGATTTAGGAGGGTTGCTACTTTCATTAATTCTTGATTTCCTGCCGAATACTGGCATCTTACAGATGATTATGTATTTGCGTGATCTTATTTGTTGCTTCTAATGCAACTTTCAGATCATGATAATTGGACTTACCAATCTATTGTCCTATCAATAGGCGTTTATATAACACCCCGAAATCGGGTTTGGTAATCAAACCCTGTTATTATTAATACACGAGTAAAATACCGTTAGCAGTAACGGTAACCCGGTAAATATTAGGATTTAAAATAAATAAACCTAATATTCAATAAAACGTGAATAGATGTTTTTAAGGAAATAAAGTTATGAGAGGCCCGAGTTTACGGGACTTAGAATGAAACAGGTTATAACCCCAGAACCAACTAAGTTAACTAGGAGTAATTAACCTAGTTAATTATGTGTGATCAAGTGAATGAATAGAAAACAAGATTTTAACCCTCTTTATAAAACATCTAAATATGAGGGACTAAAAATGGGCAAACTAGAAAATGTTTTAATTAAAACATAAACACTCCATATTGGAGTCTCCTGGTGTGACAACCCTCAAAATTACAGGTACTGTACAATTGATTAATTTTAATTATGTGCTTAATGACTGTGCTTGATTACAACTGACAATTTAAACTGCTCTATGATTTTTATATCATACATACACATGCATCATATATTATACAGTCACTCTATTCATTACTCACAAACATTAGTGACATACTTGATGCACACAGCACAGTTAACAAACTGAACGGATAATTCAGAAACATGCTGACAATGCCAGCACTTAGACGGACAGTATTATTATGGCCAGTATGAGCCAGGGATAAGGTACTACACTAGTTTGGAGTGTAGGGAAGTGAGGACCATAAAACTGCGTCACTAGGTGATAGTTATAGTGCCGGGAAGTGCCTAAAACATACTTTAAATGCAGAATTCAGCATTCTTTTATAAAATTCAGCATTTTAAATTATTAATAAAGTTCGGTTACGTAACAGAATGGTCCTGTATACTTTCCTAAGTGCCGGGAATAAAATGAGTTACAAAAATAAATATAAAAGACACTTTACGATATAACTTAGCACTTTAACGGAACGGTATCTAACCGAACAACCAGACATTACCCAGAACACAAAAATATTGTTAAAAACATTGCCTCACTTTTTCTGAGCTAGTATTATTTTCACGAACACACTAACACATTTCATAATACATATAATACATTAAACATTAGACATAATAATTAACCTCCCACTAGCTAAATCAATCACCCTCTAATTTACAAATTATCCCTTCTTTTTGGCTGAATTTTCGGTTCATATGGCCCCCAAGATTTGATTTAAATCTTCAAAAATCCTCCACTAATTTTTTCTTGGACATGGTGTAATTTGTATCACACTTTTAAGACCAATTTGCCTAATGGAATCAATTAGTAACCCTACCTTCCATCTTTAATCACCATAAAAGATATTCCTTTCTCTCCCTCCCTCATAAACTCACGGATCATCCACCATCATCATACACTTTTCTTTCTAGCTTCCATCCATATAATCTATGGTGATTTAGAGGTGCAAGGAGCTAAGTTAGGAAGCTTGGAGCTTTTTGGAAGTTGAAGGACCTCTCACAATTGCTTTTATCCACCCAAATTTCTCTAGTATTTCTTCCCTAGCCTTGTGCTAGTAGTAAGTTACTTGTACACCCTTGTTCATCTTGTTCCATGGTTAAAAAGTTAGTATGGTGATCGTATATATGCGTTTTAGTAACATTTAACCTATAAAAAGTTTGCTGATTAGCATTTTCAGCCACCTTCAACTAGCTGTAAACGGATCATTATAAATCGAAAAGTTTATTTTCTGGAGTCTAAATTGTGTATTTTCGAAAAACAAAGCAAATGGCACTGGAATCATAATTTTTGGACTTCGTTTACTATTTTTAAAGACCCGTTTTGTAACAGCAGCTCAAGCTGTCTTTTCACTGCTGAAAATAAGTGCCCTATTTTCCGTCATAAACTGAATTATGTGTAGAGTCAGATCATGAAATTTATACAGTAGATGATCACAGATGTATTTGTAATTCTCCTACTGGAATTTCTTCAATCGAACTTACGATGAATTTTAAATGAATTTTTCTGTAAACTGCAGTCAGAAAGTGACGAATCTGATTGCAGTCCGGTAAATTAATTTCTATAAAATATTGGTAATGAACTGGACCCCGATATTTTTACACAATAAATTTTGGATTATATATGACATCCTGTAAAAATTTTAGAATTTTTGGAGAAGGTTAACTATTTTATTAAAATGCCCGAAAACAGTCCAGTTTTGATTAATTAAGCTGAAATGACATAAGTAGTTTATTTCATGTCTAATTGTCGGGTTGGCTATGTGAGAACGATCTACGAGATATATGTAAAAGAAAATGATATGCTATTAAGCATGGACACTTCTATTTACAAAGGAGACTATGGCGAAATTTTCCGAAAATCCTAACACTTAGTAAATATTTTCTGAATAAGTGGTTACTAGTATATTTTAGATTACGTTTTCAAAAGATAAACCTCGCCAGAAATTTTATAACAAAGTACAAAGTATCGGAGGATGGTTTTATACATAAAAATGGTTAAGTATATAATCTCAAAAAGGGACTTAAAAATATATTTCCGATACGAACATACGTATGAAAAATGTCCCATCCTTGGGAAGGAAACACTTATATATAAAATACTTTAGAAGTATTAATACAAGAATATTGCATGAACAAATATTCCAACACGACATATGATTAAGTTGAAATATTAATTATTTTGACAAATAATTATTACTCGGAATAATAAAAGAAACGTAACTCAAAACATTTAACTCTAAGCCAAGGCACGGCCCGTTAGTCTAATAGACATTAGTACGTGTAGGTTGTCGTGTAGCGGACGGAGTTTGAGTTACGGTACAAGACGCACCACTGTGAGTTCATGTCCCCCTTTTCTCTTAACAGTTTTCAGTTTTATACTTCGGGGGTGGAATACATGTTACAATTTTTACAGACATTTTATACATGGTATGGTTAGCTTAAGGAGGGTTTACTACTTAGATCATGTGAGTGGGTAGGTGGAACTTAAGGCCATTAATCCTCGTTGTAGGACCGAGGGTCATGAGCGGTAGATCTATTTGGGTGTAGCGAGCCCAGCTCCTGAGTCCACAGTACGGACCATGGGGTGACTTTGAGCCCGACGCACAAATTTGCTAGGTTTGAGTCTTCCTGCATCACTTCACACATATCATTGGCTTTGCAACCCAATGGTGATCTCTTTTTCCTTATTGCTACATACCAAGGACGTTTATTCATACTTTGAAGGTTTATACATACTCACTTTTACATGAACTCGCTCAACTTTTGTTGATTTTTCAAAATACATGTATTTCAGGAAATTAATGGATCTGGGAAGTATGCTATTGTGTCAAGCTGCGTAATGAATAACGATGTCATCCAGGTTTAGGAGGTGTAACCCTTACCGGGACGGTTACATGTCTTTAAATCACGTATTACTTAAGTCTTTTGTTGTGTCATGTGAAAACGCTTTAATCTTGTCTTGGTTGTAACTTGTTTTGTGTGTCGATATTTTTAGACAATGACGTTGTGGTGTCTTTAAATGTAATGAATGGATGAACATCATGTGTTTTACTTTCATATAGCATTGTTATGATTGTTGCTATGGTATTAAGAAGTCACACCAAATAAACCCACGCTTCCGCAAAAGCCAGGGTGTGACAGCTTGGTATCAGAGCCTCGATCATAGCGAACTAGGATTCATTCTCGAGTCTAGACTATGATCACTAGGGCTCTCACGAAAATGTTTTCAAACATTTTTACATTGCATACACTAAACGTCCAGATCCAGGGCACAAACATTTTTACAAACAAAAGGCACAAATACACATTTCCAAAAATTTATATTTCAGTCTTAGAGACTGAGGGAGTTTAGCCTTAGAGGCTGGGAAGGTTCAGTCTTAGAGACTGAGGGAGGTTCAGTCTTAGAGACTGAGGGATTCAATCTTAGAGATTGGGGATGTTTAGTCTTAGAGACCAGGGAGTTAGTCTGAGAGGCTAGGGAGTTCAGTCTGAGAGACTGGGAGGGATAGTCTGGGGAAGACTAGGATGATTACTTGCATATATTAATTGCGACTTATATGCTTACTTGACTATTATTGATGTATGTGCACACTTTGTGGTTGTGTTATTACAGACACTATGTCTTCGTCAAGTGGAGTTTCTGACCCCGTGGCACTAGGCTCAGATGAACCGATGCACACCGATTCGGAGGTCTTCACATCTGATACGGACAGTAGTGACGACGATGATTTCCAGCCTTTCGCATTGCCGGATTTCGGTGACGATGAACAGCCTGCTGATGGCCTTCCTGCTGGGGATTTACCACTTGTGGTGATCCCTGCTCCTGTACCACTTGGTGCTGTTCCCATGGTGGACATGCCACTCGATGTCGTTTCTGACGACGACATCGATCTATTCGAGGCGGACCCCCCTGAGGCTGACTATGAGGGCGGGGCCCCTATTGATGCTGACGTTAATTTACCCATTGCTGAGGCCCCTATAGAGGAGTTTCCTGCTGATTCACCTGTCCCGGATTCATTTGAGTCCGTGGCATCTGCGTCTTTACACGAACAGGGAGTGCAGCATCACTCTCCTGGCGCTGACATGGCTATGTCCGTTGCTCCTGACCTTGCATTGGAGCATGACCCCGTTCATGATGATGCAGCTGCCGTTGCACCTGTTGCTGATGATGTACCCGTGGCTGATCTTCACGCTGTTGCTCCACCCGTGATGGATGGTCCTGTTGTCGATGCACCAATTCCCGATCCTGTGCCGGTACTGTTTGACCGTGCACCTTTTGCTACTCATATAGACCCTCGTTATGACGACACCCGCAACGGGTGGATCGATGACGATGAAGACTATCCACCATACGTGGCACCCATCACACCCGTCTCTGTACCTACTGATATTCCACTCTCTCCCCCTCACACGGTCGATGTCCAGCGTACCGATTCTCCGATTACTTTCCTTCAGGACATTCCCCCGCCACGTCCTGGAGAGGGTTCATCCCGTCAGTCGTTTGATCATACACCTTTTGTGGCAGGAGGCAGCCAGTTAATGCATCAGAGTTCTCATCCTTTTGTTGTTTCCACTGTTGCACCACCTACTGCACCATCTTCCATACCATCTAGCGAGCCATTTTTGTGGCCTACGCCCCCTATCATGCCATTGTCCGACCCATACCACCCCTACTATGTGGGACAATCCACAGAGGACATTCTTGTTTCTTTGATGGTACAGCATGACGCGCTGACGCGTCGTATCCAGGTCTTGGAGTCAGCTCCACCATGTCGTTGTCAGACTCCATTTGGAGCACCTCACCCTCCACGACCATTAGTCCCCGACTCAGACGCTCGTTTTTGGATTTATGAGCAGCAGATAGCATATTTGTTGCGCGCCCATCGTGCTATGGAAGAGGACTGGTTACATATGCGCCGCTTACTCTATTCTCATTTTCCTCCTCCGCCGCCATCAGCATAGCTACTTTTGGTCGATTGCAAGTAGTGATTACTTTTGGTAAGAAGACAGCAATTGAGCCAGGCTACAGCATTTTGAAGACCGCATTTTGACATCAAGGCTTGGATATTTGATTTTTGGCTTGTTGTATTTGTCTAGACAATTCAGACAAGGGTAGTGTGACCCTTAGTCTCTTTTTGGTTGTATGATACATTTGGAAAAACTTGTAAACATTGTAATGTGGTCTTGATTATATGAAAGCTCAATCGCAGTATTCTCGTTACATGCTTTGTTAAAATTATTTGTTTTACGATTATAACATGAGATGTTATGTGGTTGATGAATGCTACTATATAAGCATGTATATTATATTTACTATGACCTGACCAATACAATCATCTTTTAGAAGATGCCTCCGCGACGCGACCCAGGCATGCCTAATACCCAGGCAGAACTCCAAGGGATAATAGCCGCAGCCATAGCTCAGTATGCGGCCTCCCAAGCAGGGACCAGCGGAAGTGTCTCGAACAACAACAACAATCCACCCAATGGTAATGACAAGTTGCTTGAGACATATTACGATACAATTGGATATTTATAGCACGTCCGCTAATACCATTTGTAAATTCTAACGTATGTGCAGGGTGCACCTACAAGCAATTCCTTGACTGTAAGCCCGTAAATTTCGACGGCACTGGAGGTGCTGTTGCATTCGTCCGGTGGGCTGAGAAGACAGATTCTGTTCTAAGAATGAGCAAGTGTGCTCCCGGGCAACAAGTTACCTACATCTCAGGGCTGTTCCTTGATGGTGCCCTATCGTGGTGGAATCTGCAAGTGCAAACATTGGGAGAAGCGGTAGCATACGCACTAACATGGAATGAGCTGAAGGAGCTCATGAGGAAGAAGTACTGTTCGCGGGCTGAAATACAGAAACTAGAAACTGAGTTCTGGCACTTAAAAATGGAGGGTCCTAAGATTGCAGAATATGTTCAAAGGTTTCATGATTTGTCCCATGTAGTGCCATACATGGTCACGCCAGAATTTAAACGCGTTGAGCGCTTCATCTGGGGGTTGGCACCCCAGATCATGAGCATGGTAACCACGTCCAAGCCTGCAACAATCACTGAAGCCATCGATCTCAGTGTGGCACTTACTGAGGAAGCCATTAGATTGAACAAGTTTTCAGATTCTGAACTGAAGAAGAAGGAGACTCATGTGGAGTCGTCTGGTGAAAACAAACGGAAATTTTCCAACTTCAAACAAGGCACCAGCAGTTCAAACAAAAAGGGTGAGACAAGCGCACCGGCCAGGGCTAAAACCGGTACTGAGAACAAAGGAAAGGGGTACATGGGCACTCTGCCTAAGTGTGAGGTATGCCAACGCCATCATTCCGGCCAGTGCAGATTTAGGAAATGTGAGTCATGTGGAAAGAACGGCCACTCGAAGGATACATGTTGGGCCGGAACTGGTGCTGGGCGTGGTGGTAATCGAGGCAATGGGAATAGTAATGGAAATGGAAACCGTGGAAATTTTGCAAACCATGCTGGGAGTGGGAATCGCAACCAAAACAACGCTCAAGGTGGAAATGGAATTGGGAATGGTCGAGGACCAGGGTGTTTCAATTGTGGAGACGTCGGGCACTTTAAGAGGGAATGCCCAAAACTGAACCAAGCACAAGGAAGAGTCTTCAACATTGGTGCAAGGGAAGCGCGCCAGGATCCAAACGTTGTTACTGGTACGTTCCCTATAAATCAACGCTTTGCATCTGTGCTATTTGATACTGGTGCCGACTATAGCTTTGTATCGTTAGAATTTAAGAATATGCTTGGGTTAACTGCTAGTAAGTTAGACATTCCGTACTCAATTGAGCTGGCTAATGGGAAACTAGTTGAAACGAATGAAGCCATCAGAGGATGCGTGATAGAACTGGGAGGATACGAATTTCCGCTAGACCTACTGCCAGTCGAGTTGGGAAGCTTCGACGTGGTAGTGGGAATGGATTGGTTATCGAGCAACAAGGCCGAGATTGTTTGTCACGAGAAGACCATTCGCATCCCAATGGCGGATGGAGAAACGATCATAGTACACGGAGAGAAGCGCGATACGCCCCTGAGGATCATTAGTTGCTTGAAGGCTAGAAAGTATTTGAAGAAGGGATGTGTTGCCTTCTTGGCACACATCGTGGATAAAGAAGCACCTGAGCCGAGAATAGAAGACATTCCAGTCGTGAAAGAATATCCTGAAGTCTTTCCAGAAGACCTGCCAGGATTGCCGCCTCAAAGACAAGTCGAGTTTCACATTGACTTAGTTCCAGGCGCCGCGCCTGTGGCTAAAGCACCCTATCGACTTGCGCCTTCGGAAATGCAGGAGTTATCAACGCAACTTCAAGAGTTGTTAGACAAGGGATTTATCAGACTAAGCTTCTCGCCTTGGGGAGCTCCAGTCTTGTTTGTTAAGAAGAAGGATGGTAGTTTTCGCATGTGTATCGACTACCGGGAGCTGAACAAGTTGACTATCAAGAATAGATATCCTTTGCCGAGAATTGATGACTTATTCGATCAGTTGCAAGGTTCAAGTTTCTACTCAAAGATCGATTTGCGATCAGGATACCATCAGTTGAGAATTCAAGAGGAAAGTATTCCAAAGACAGCCTTCAGGACTCGATATGGACATTACGAGTTTCTGGTGATGCCGTTTGGGTTGACAAACGCGCCAGCGGTTTTTATGGATTTGATGAACAGAGTTTGTAAGCCGTACCTCGACAAGTTCGTGATTGTGTTTATTGATGACATTCTGATTTATTCAAAGTCGAAAGAAGAACACGAACAACATTTAAGAGCCATTTTAGAGCTACTTAAAAGGGAGAAGTTGTACGCAAAGTTCTCGAAGTGCGAGTTCTGGTTACGCGAAGTTCAGTTTCTTGGTCATGTGGTTAATGGAAATGGAATCCATGTAGATCCTACAAAGATTGAGGCGATCAAGAACTGGGAAACTCCAAAGACGCCAACCGAGATTCGACAGTTCTTAGGTTTGGCTGGTTATTATCGAAGGTTCATTGAGGATTTCTCTAAAATCGCTCAACCTCTGACCGCACTCACACAGAAAGAAAAGAAGTTTGATTGGGGTGACAAGCAAGAAGAAGCGTTTCAGTTGTTGAAAAATAAACTTTGTGACGCACCGATCTTATCACTACCCGAAGGAACGGATGACTTCGTGGTATATTGTGACGCCTCGCGTCAGGGTCTGGGCTGCGTGTTGATGCAGCGGCAGAAAGTTATAGCATATGCGTCACGCCAGTTGAAGATCCACGAGAGAAACTATACCACGCATGACTTAGAGTTAGGCGCGGTGGTGTTTGCACTAAAAATCTGGCGACATTATTTGTACGGTACGCGATGTACAATCTTCACTGATCACAAGAGCTTACAGCACATATTTAACCAAAAGGAGCTTAACATGAGGCAAAGACGCTGGGTTGAACTATTGAATGACTACGACTGTGAAATCAAGTATCACCCAGGGAAGGCGAATGTGGTTGCTGATGCTCTAAGTCGGAAGGAAAGGATCAAGCCCATAAGGGTTCGGGCTTTAGAAATGATTGTTCAAACGGACCTCTCGTTGCGCATTCGTGCTGCGCAGAGAGAAGCTCTTAAGGAAAGGAATCTTGAGAATGAGTATCTCCGTGGGATGGAGAAACAGTTAGTACCAAACAGGGAAGAAACTTTGTGCTTCATGAAAAGGATTTGGGTTCCTCTGTTCGGTGGATTGAGAAAGGTTATTTTCGATGAAGCTCACAAGTCACGGTACTCGATTCATCCAGGAGCGGATAAAATGTACCAAGATCTTAAGGATTTCTATTGGTGGCCTAGGATGAAAGGCGATGTTGCGGTATATGTTAGCAAATGCTTAACGTGCGCCAAGGTAAAGGTCGAATACCAAAAGCCTTCAGGTCTTCTACAACAACCTGAAATACCCAAATGGAAGTGGGAACAGATTTCAATGGATTTCATTACGAAATTGCCAAGGACACCCAAGGGCCATGACACAATTTGGGTGATTGTAGACCGTCTAACGAAGTCTGCGCACTTCCTGCCGATCAAAGAGAAAGACAACACGAGTAAACTTGCGGAGATTTACATGCGAGAGATAGTTGCACGTCATGGAGTGCCTCTCTCGATTATCTCTGATAGAGATGGACGCTTCGTGTCAAGGATTTGGCAATCCTTCCAAGAAGCTTTCGGCTCACAGTTGAATCTGAGCACTGCATTTCATCCGCAAACCGATGGCCAAAGTGAAAGAACTATTCAGACATTGGAGGACATGCTGAGAGCGTGTGTAATGGATCTAGGCGGTAGCTGGGATAATCATTTACCATTGGTCGAATTTTCGTACAACAACAGCTACCACACAAGTATTGGAGTCGCGCCATTTGAAGCTCTTTACGGACGCAAGTGTCGATCACCACTATGCTGGGCTGATGCAGGTGATAGACAGCTTGTTGGTCCCGAAATCGTCCAAGAGACGACAGACAAGATTACACAGATTCGAAAACGCATCGAGGCGGCTCGCGACAGACAAAAAGCCTATGCAGATCCAAACAGGAAGTCCATGGAGTATCAAGTTGGGGATATGGTTTTGTTAAAGGTTTCACCCTGGAAGGGTGTGGCACGCTTTGGGAAGCGTGGGAAGTTGAATCCGCGTTACATTGGTCCATTCAAAATCCTGCAAAGGATTGGGCTTGTAGCCTACAAATTGGACTTGCCTGCTGAACTTAACGGTGTTCATGATACATTCCATGTGTCGAACCTGAAAAAGAGTCCAACTCAAGAGACAGTTGTCATTCCTGCTGACGAAGTTCATATCGACGACACACTCCATTTTGTTGAAGAACCTGTTGAGGTCACTGATTGGAAGATTAACAAAACACGCCGGAGTAGTGTCAAACTCGTCAAAGTTCGATGGAATGCACGACACGGCCCAGAATTCACTTGGGAACGTGAGGATCGTATGAAGGCCAAGTACCCACATTTATTCCCCAAGACCCCTGCAACTAGACGCAGATCCTAAAATTTCGGGACGAAATTTTCTTAACGGGGGGAGAATGTGACAACCCTCAAAATTACAGGTACTGTACAATTGATTAATTTTAATTATGTGCTTAATGACTGTGCTTGATTACAACTGACAATTTAAACTGCTCTATGATTTTTATATCATACATACACATGCATCATATATTATACAGTCACTCTATTCATTACTCACAAACATTAGTGACATACTTGATGCACACAGCACAGTTAACAAACTGAACGGATAATTCAGAAACATGCTGACAATGCCAGCACTTAGACGGACAGTATTATTATGGCCAGTATGAGCCAGGGATAAGGTACTACACTAGTTTGGAGTGTAGGGAAGTGAGGACCATAAAACTGCGTCACTAGGTGATAGTTATAGTGCCGGGAAGTGCCTAAAACATACTTTAAATGCAGAATTCAGCATTCTTTTATAAAATTCAGCATTTTAAATTATTAATAAAGTTCGGTTACGTAACAGAATGGTCCTGTATACTTTCCTAAGTGCCGGGAATAAAATGAGTTACAAAAATAAATATAAAAGACACTTTACGATATAACTTAGCACTTTAACGGAACGGTATCTAACCGAACAACCGGACATTACCCAGAACACAAAAATATTGTTAAAAACATTGCCTCACTTTTTCTGAGCTAGTATTATTTTCACGAACACACTAACACATTTCATAATACATATAATACATTAAACATTAGACATAATAATTAACCTCCCACTAGCTAAATCAATCACCCTCTAATTTACAAATTATCCCTTCTTTTTGGCTGAATTTTCGGTTCATATGGCCCCCAAGATTTGATTTAAATCTTCAAAAATCCTCCACTAATTTTTTCTTGGACATGGTGTAATTTGTATCACACTTTTAAGACCAATTTGCCTAATGGAATCAATTAGTAACCCTACCTTCCATCTTTAATCACCATAAAAGATATTCCTTTCTCTCCCTCCCTCATAAACTCACGGATCATCCACCATCATCATACACTTTTCTTTCTAGCTTCCATCCATATAATCTATGGTGATTTAGAGGTGCAAGGAGCTAAGTTAGGAAGCTTGGAGCTTTTTGGAAGTTGAAGGACCTCTCACAATTGCTTTTATCCACCCAAATTTCTCTAGTATTTCTTCCCTAGCCTTGTGCTAGTAGTAAGTTACTTGTACACCCTTGTTCATCTTGTTCCATGGTTAAAAAGTTAGTATGGTGATCGTATATATGCGTTTTAGTAACATTTAACCTATAAAAAGTTTGCTGATTAGCATTTTCAGCCACCTTCAACTAGCTGTAAACGGATCATTATAAATCGAAAAGTTTATTTTCTGGAGTCTAAATTGTGTATTTTCGAAAAACAAAGCAAATGGCACTGGAATCATAATTTTTGGACTTCGTTTACTATTTTTAAAGACCCGTTTTGTAACAGCAGCTCAAGCTGTCTTTTCACTGCTGAAAATAAGTGCCCTATTTTCCGTCATAAACTGAATTATGTGTAGAGTCAGATCATGAAATTTATACAGTAGATGATCACAGATGTATTTGTAATTCTCCCACTGGAATTTCTTCAATCGAACTTACGATGAATTTTAAATGAATTTTTCTGTAAACTGCAGTCAGAAAGTGACGAATCTGATTGCAGTCCGGTAAATTAATTTCTATAAAATATTGGTAATGAACTGGACCCCGATATTTTTACACAATAAATTTTGGATTATATATGACATCCTGTAAAAATTTTAGAATTTTTGGAGAAGGTTAACTATTTTATTAAAATGCCCGAAAACAGTCCAGTTTTGATTAATTAAGCTGAAATGACATAAGTAGTTTATTTCATGTCTAATTGTCGGGTTGGCTATGTGAGAACGATCTACGAGATATATGTAAAAGAAAATGATATGCTATTAAGCATGGACACTTCTATTTACAAAGGAGACTATGGCGAAATTTTCCGAAAATCCTAACACTTAGTAAATATTTTCTGAATAAGTGGTTACTAGTATATTTTAGATTACGTTTTCAAAAGATAAACCTCGCCAGAAATTTTATAACAAAGTACAAAGTATCGGAGGATGGTTTTATACATAAAAATGGTTAAGTATATAATCTCAAAAAGGGACTTAAAAATATATTTCCGATACGAACATACGTATGAAAAATGTCCCATCCTTGGGAAGGAAACACTTATATATAAAATACTTTAGAAGTATTAATACAAGAATATTGCATGAACAAATATTCCAACACGACATATGATTAAGTTGAAATATTAATTATTTTGACAAATAATTATTACTCGGAATAATAAAAGAAACGTAACTCAAAACATTTAACTCTAAGCCAAGGCACGGCCCGTTAGTCTAATAGACATTAGTACGTGTAGGTTGTCGTGTAGCGGACGGAGTTTGAGTTACGGTACAAGACGCACCACTGTGAGTTCATGTCCCCCTTTTCTCTTAACAGTTTTCAGTTTTATACTTCAGGGGTGGAATACATGTTACAATTATTACAGACATTTTATACATGGTATGGTTAGCTTAAGGAGGGTTTACTACTTAGATCATGTGAGTGGGTAGGTGGAACTTAAGGCCATTAATCCTCGTTGTAGGACCGAGGGTCATGAGCGGTAGATCTATTTGGGTGTAGCGAGCCCAGCTCCTGAGTCCACAGTACGGACCATGGGGTGACTTTGAGCCCGACGCACAAATTTGCTAGGTTTGAGTCTTCCTGCATCACTTCACACATATCATTGGCTTTGCAACCCAATGGTGATCTCTTTTTCCTTATTGCTACATACCAAGGACGTTTATTCATACTTTGAAGGTTTATACATACTCACTTTTACATGAACTCGCTCAACTTTTGTTGATTTTTCAAAATACATGTATTTCAGGAAATTAATGGATCTGGGAAGTATGCTATTGTGTCAAGCTGCGTAATGAATAACGATGTCATCCAGGTTTAGGAGGTGTAACCCTTACCGGGACGGTTACATGTCTTTAAATCACGTATTACTTAAGTCTTTTGTTGTGTCATGTGAAAACGCTTTAATCTTGTCTTGGTTGTAACTTGTTTTGTGTGTCGATATTTTTAGACAATGACGTTGTGGTGTCTTTAAATGTAATGAATGGATGAACATCATGTGTTTTACTTTCATATAGCATTGTTATGATTGTTGCTATGGTATTAAGAAGTCACACCAAATAAACCCACGCTTCCGCAAAAGCCAGGGTGTGACACCTGGAGATCGACCAGAGAACAGGGGGTGCGACCCCAAGCTTTATCAAAACCTAGTTCATCACAAAACTCACAAATTGAGGGCTCAAACCAAGTTAAAATCAAAAATCAAGCATAGATTACTAATCCTCATCGCAAGAGGATCACAAGGTATGTAAAATTTCATAAAAACTCTCAACTTGAAATTCTCATGTAATTGGGAAAATCTGAAATTATAGTTGCATGTATGTCTTATGATGATCTAGGAACAACTATAGTGTCTAGGGACAAACCCTAGACAAATACAAGTTGAAATCATGTGAAATTGTAGTGAAACCTATGAACACCATTGTAGGTGATTAATGGTTTATGTGAAATTTGATGAACACTAGGAAATAGAGTGTTGATCTAGTATAATTTGACAATTTGAAGTGATTTCAGAAATTATAGAAGTTAACAACTTTGTAAGATGGTTGATTTATGTGAAATTAGGGCTAATAGATAAGCTAGAGACTTGATAAATAAACATGTAAAATTCTGCCCTTAAAGTGTTTGATGAAATGCCTCAAAGAAGGCTCGAAACTAGAATTTTTGTAGTTAAAACACTTAATTGTGATGTTTTGGCTATTATACAAAATGTGATTAAAAAGAGTTCTAAATATGATGAACGTGGTTAGAACTTTGGTTAAAACGGTGGTCTAAAGATAACGCCTACCGGGTAATTAAAGAATGCTAAAACTAGTTGATGAACTCGAATATGCAATTAGTATGCTAATGGGCATTTGACTTTTAAAAAGTCAAACTGACCTATAATCCGATAAATGGTAATTTTTGATATGAAATTTGTAAGGTGGAATAATCATATTAAATTATGATTAAACTAACCACCTTGGAAACGAATGATGATAGTTTGACTCGTAACAAGCTAGGTGGAAGCTTGATGAGGGAGTGGATCAAACAAATCAAGAAGGAAAGGAAAAGCGTAGTTCGGATGCGAGGTAAGTATAGCTTACACTAGTCATATAGTTTAGAATGTCCTTTTGTTGTTTTGATTTCGAACAAGACAAATGGAAAGTTGAGATATGGTGTTTCCGGCGTGTAGTCGTACGGAACAAGATAACCAATAAGGGTAAAATTGAAATTTGGACACTTGTTGGCAATAATTATTGGTTTTGAAAGATACATATTTCGTAAGCCTTATTAGGCCAAAAAGCGTTAAGAGGCGAATTATAGTTAAAACGACCGTGCGGTGTAAATCGGAACGAGTCGTGTAGACGAGATGGAAATAAGCTTTATCTCGCCAATATTATCGGTCATTTAGACCAACGGGTCAAAAGGTGAAAATATCACTTTTTGACAATATCGACTAATGGTTTGATGAGTTGTTTGATTTCAGAAATAAATATCGAGTGGATATTTACATCGCTATTACTTAGTAGATATTGAGGCAAGGTACTTAAATGGGTCAATGTAATGATCCGAGCCAGGTACACATAATAAGATAACTCTCATTTAAATGTAAGGCTAATGAGAGTTAAACGAAGTCTAAAATAAGTTTTTGGTTACCTTAATAGGTAAACCAAATGTTACGGACGATGGTCATTATATTTGAAAGGCCTAGTGCCCTTTCAAATAAAATCATAGTTAAAAGATCGGAGTTTGGATTAAACAAGTAACTAAAAGTCATTCGCCGTAAATGAAGGACTAAAATTGACTAAAACGCCCTTGTAAGTGAAATTGAGCAAACGAACCATAAAGGTTGTTTGGAAATAAGCAATAGGATGAAATAAATACTTAGAATAAGTATAAAAGCGAAAGATGTAAAATATTGGTCAAATGACTCTATAAAGAGTCTTTGCCGTAAAATAACCATTTAAAGGGTAACATTTGGAATATGTAAATCACCACATTGAATTCACCACAAATATAGTTGTGGTGGGAGATCATTTGATAAGAAATGTGGGCATACGTATTTAGAAACGAATGAAAGCAATTGGTGCTTAAAATTATGCTTAAATACCCTTAATGGGTCAAAATAAGCATATGAGTGAAAATAGGTTTAAGAAGGTAAATAAACCTGTAATTTGAAACCTATTATGTTAAACATTTTTGAACTTGATAGGTTTATGGGAAATAAAGGTCAAACCAACTTGTATGTTTGATAAAATCACAAACGGGTCAAATTTTGGTAAAAGAGTAATAAGCCGTAGTCTTAAAAGTCTTAAATTTTATCAAGCCGGATGTAGGATTTTAACTCCATATGATGGAGAATCAAATTTCAAACATATAGGAAGAAACGGTAGGTCAAACGGATAAGCGGTTTGAAAGATACGAAAGATTTCGTGTCAAATTACGGCAAAATGGAAAAGCTGGATGCGGGGTCCACCGTAAATTACGGTGCCACCGTAATTTACGGTGGAGCTGATTTGTGTTACGGTGCTAATCTACTGTTGTACGGTAGGGAGTGGTCAATACATGAGCCACCGTAAATTACGGTGCCACCGTAATTTACGGTGGAGATCAGAATTTAGTCATTGTTTTGGGTTCAAGATATTAATGTTAGATTTTCCAAATTTCCTCATTATATTAATTATTTAATTATCAAAACTGACCTTTAAGTTGGTTTTGATCACAGGTGAATGTCGAGAGTTCCGGATGAAGATCAAGCGTCAAGCAAGAACCGAACACACGTTAAACAAAGCTTCCGCAACGTTGTTTTGTCGTTATTTAAAACGGCGAATTAAATTACATTATGTATATCACTTAAATTGTAAAAGTTTTTAATAAACCCGTATTTTTATAGTATATGTAGTCTTAACTACACATCTAATTGTTGGTAATTACATAGAAAATCGCTAAATAGTAACTAGGGTGTTACAAGTTGGTATCAGAGCCTTGGTTTAAGAGATTCAAGTATGGTGGGAAAACTATGCTTGGACTTAAACCTTATGCTCTTAATAAGGATTGGTGTTCGGTTCGAGGCTTGATCGCAAATCCGGTAAGTACATGTATGTTAATAGTTTAGCATGCTAAAGTGTTGTAAACAACACATAGGGCTATCGTGTGATACACGTTACCCCAATTAAAATGATTGATGTAGTTGATGAAAATACGCGCGTTGACGCGTATAGTAGAAAAAGCCTCGTATTATAATACGGGCGATTATTGAAGTTGACGTTACTAACCTTTGTGAATGTTTTAATTGAAGGACACTCGCGTTTGAAGACGATGAGAGTCAAACGAATTGTGGATATGATGATGGAACGGTCCGAGATATGACAAGAAGAGCATACTCATCTAGGACCTGAATCGCGTAACGATCGCAAATAAGTAATGGCAAGAAAGCCCGTTAAGGCAAGCATTACCAGGTGCACATTTTAAATATGATTGCACAAATAGTAATATGCAACAAATATGTAGAAATTGAAAGTTGCATATATAGATTAAAAAACTTGGAAAAACCGGAATAGAAAATGTGTTCGGAATATTGTTTCCAAGAGAAACAAATAGAGGCATTACTTACATAGGGCGTGATGTGAAAACTATAAAAAAAATTCATGTGTGTCATGTGTTAATCGCTTACTCTGGCCAAGTAAGTAGTGGCATATGATACCATGAACTTCTTATGGCGGACACGTTTACATCCGATGTAGTAAGGGCGGGGTGAATGGGACTAATTAAAAAGTACCCAAATGAATCAGATAAGCAAAATATTTGATAATAATGTAAACGCACAACCGACTGACGGAAGCGTATTACATTAGGAAAATGAGCCCGAGTGAAGGGACAAAGAAACAAGCATGTAAAATGATTTAGACAAGTATTGGGAGGGAGTGTACTTACACTCGAACCCAGAAAACACAAGCATGTAAAATGATTTAGACAAGTATTGGGAGGGAGTGTACTTACACTCGAACCCAGAAAACACAAGCATGTAAAATGATTTAGACAAGTAATGGGAGGGAGTGTACTTACACTCGAACCCGGAAAATGCAAATATGTCCCTTAACGGGTCGTTTTTGTAAAATGTCAAACTTAAGGACAAAGTCGGAATATAAAAAAAATGAAGCGAGGTCTTAATGCATACCGGGAGGGTTGCAATAATAACGACTTCGGTAAAACACCCGGTTGATGGGTAAGAATTAAACACATGCGTAAACCAAGAGACGTGAACGCGGGTTGGAAAAAAATCAAAGGACTTGGATTACGAGTTATAACTATAAAATCTCATATATAGAAATTGTGAGTAAATATGTTCAACTATTCGAAGTCGAATGGGTTGAATAAAGAATAAAGTTGATTGTTTATAAGTGATGGATTTCACATTAATAGGTCAAACATGTTGAATACAATATAACGCCGAATGGCACAAATGAGCGCTAGCCAGATAAAGGTAGCGTTAAATGCAAGAGAATAATGAGCCAGGTAATGGGATATAACCAAATAAGAATAAATGATGGACTGTCAATATCCTGGTATGGATAATTGACAAAAGTTAAAGAGAAGATCCTAAAACTAAAACTTTGGTTTTAGTAAGAAATGATGTTTTTACAAACATAAATTCTGATAGGAATTTAAATAGTAAGCATGAAAGATACAAGTCTTGACACTGATAGGCGCAAGACGATATATTCGAAAAGTGATATTTTCGAAAATGAAATTTTGATATAAATTAAACATGATGTTACACAATCACGGTCAAGAAATGTAATGTGAAGTAGAATCACATTATAACCAAGCAAGCGGTAAAAAGTAACTAGACTAATAAGTCTAAGTAGTGAGACCCGTCAAGGTCATTTAAATAAATTTGGTTTGCTTGTAAGCGGTAGGTTCGGTATGACGGAACCGAATAAATAAATTTGAAAATAAAAGGATTAGTTGCTAAAAGTGAAAGATTTCACTAGAGACCTTTAAACGGGTCAAAATAACGGATTCATAAAGAATTCGATAGCATATGAAAGCGATGTATACCGCTAAGTTAATTAAACTAGTGGAAATAACGAGATTACGTTATTTCAAGTTGCATTATGTCATATGAGGTACATAGATGTTATGTAACCAAAAAGATATTACCATATATTTTCTGGTAATACTAACAATTGGGTAAAGTATGAGTAATGCTTAAGAGATTTCTCAGGTCAAATACATTGAGTTTAAAACTTCATGAACTATGTAAGAAAGGTTTCGAGGACGAAACCTCTTTAAGGGGGGTAGACTTGTAACACCCCGAAATCGGGTTTGGTAATCAAACCCTGTTATTATTAATACACGAGTAAAATACCGTTAGCAGTAACGGTAACCCGGTAAATATTAGGATTTAAAATAAATAAACCTAATATTCAATAAAACGTGAATAGATGTTTTTAAGGAAATAAAGTTATGAGAGGCCCGAGTTTACGGGACTTAGAATGAAACAGGTTATAACCCTAGAACCAACTAAGTTAACTAGGAGTAATTAACCTAGTTAATTATGTGTGATCAAGTGAATGAATAGAAAACAAGATTTTAACCCTCTTTATAAAACATCTAAATATGAGGGACTAAAAATGGGCAAACTAGAAAATGTTTTAATTAAAACATAAACACTCCATATTGGAGTCTCCTGGAGATCGACCAGAGAACAGGGGGTGCGACCCCAAGCTTTATCAAAACCTAGTTCATCACAAAACTCACAAATTGAGGGCTCAAACCAAGTCAAAATCGAAAATCAAGCATAGATTACTGATCCTCATCGCAAGAGGATCACAAGGTATGTAAAATTTCATAAAAACTCTCAACTTGAAATTCTCATGTAATTGGGAAAATCTGAAATTATAGTTGCATGTATGTCTTATGATGATCTAGGAACAACTATAGTGTCTAGGGACAAACCCTAGACAAATACAAGTTGAAATCATGTGAAATTGTAGTGAAACCTATGAACACCATTGTAGGTGATTAATAGTTTATGTGAAATTTGATGAACACTAGGAAATAGAGTGTTGATCTAGTATAATTTGACAATTTGAAGTGATTTCAGAAATTATAGAAGTTAACAACTTTGTAAGATGGTTGATTTATGTGAAATTAGGGCTAAGAGATAAGCTAGAGACTTGATAAATAAACATGTAAAATTCCGCCCTTAAAGTGTTTGATGAAATGTCTCAAAGAAGGCTTGAAACTAGAATTTTTGTAGTTAAAACTCTTAATTGTGATGTTTTGGCTATTATACAAAATGTGATTAAAAAGAGTTCTAAATATGATGAACGTGGTTAGAACTTTGGTTAAAACGGTGGTCTAAAGATAACGCCTACCGGGTAATTAAAGAATGCTAAAACTAGTTGATGAACTCGAATATGCAATTAGTATGCTAATGGGCATTTGACTTTTAAAAAGTCAAACTGACCTATAATCCGATAAATGGTAATTTTTGATATGAAATTTGTAAGGTGGAATAATCGTATTAAATTATGATTAAACTAACCACCTTGGAAATGAATGATGATAGTTTGACGCGTAACAAGCTAGGTGGAAGCTTGATGAGGGAGCGGATCAAGCAAATCAAGAAGGAAAGGATAAGCGTAGTTCGGATGCGAGGTAAGTATAGCTTACACTAGTCATATAGTTTAGAATGTCCTTTTGTTGTTTTGATTTCGAACAAGACAAATGGAAAGTTGAGATATGGTGTTTCCGGCGTGTAGTCGTACGGAACAAGATAACCAATAAGGGTAAAATTGAAATTTGGACACTTGTTGGCAATAATTATTGGTTTTGAAAGATACATATTTCGTAAGCCTTATAAGGCCAAAAAGCGTTAAGAGGCGAATTATAGTTAAAACGACCGTGCGGTGTAAATCGGAACGAGTCGTGTAGACGAGATGGCAATAAGCTTTATCTCGCCAATATTATCGGTCATTTAGACCAACGGGTCAAAAGGTGAAAATATCACTTTTTGACAATATCGACTAATGGTTTGATGAGTTGTTTGATTTCAGAAATAAATATCGAGTGGATATTTACATCGCTATTACTTAGTAGATATTGAGGCAAGGTACTTAAATGGGTCAATGTAATGATCCGAGCCAGGTACGCATAATAAGATAACTCTCATTTAAATGTAAGGCTAATGAGAGTTAAACGAAGTCTAAAATAAGGTTTTGGTTACCTTAATAGGTAAACCAAATGCTACGGACGATGGTCATTATATTTGAAAGGCCTAGTGCCCTTTCAAATAAAATCATAGTTAAAAGATCGGAGTTTGGATTAAACAAGTAACTAAAAGTCATTCGTCGTAAATGAAGGACTAAAATTGACTAAAACGCCCTTGTAAGTGAAATTGAGCAAACGAACCATAAAGGTTGTTTGGAAATAAGCGATAGGATGAAATAAATACTTAGAATAAGTATAAAAGCGAAAGATGTAAAATATTGGTCAAATGACTCTATAAAGAGTCTTTGCCGTAAAATAACCATTTAAAGGGTAACATTTGGAATATGTAAATCAACACATTGAATCCACCACAAATATAGTTGTGGTAGGAGATCATTTGATAAGAAATGTGGGCATACGTATTTAGAAACGAATGAAAGCAATTGGTGCTTAAAATTATGCTTAAATACCCTTAATGGGTCAAAATAAGCATATGAGTGAAAATAGGTTTAAGAAGGTAAATAAACATGTAATTTGAAACCTATTATGTTAAACATTTTTGAACTTGATAGGTTTATGGGAAATAAAGGTCAAACAAACTTGTATGTTTGATAAAATCACAAACGGGTCAAATTTTGGTAAAAGAGTAATAAGCCGTAGTCTTAAAAGTCTTAAATTTTATCAAGCCGGATGTAGGATTTTAACTCCATATGATGGAGAATCAAATTTCAAACATATAGGAAGAAACGGTAGGTCAAACGGATAAGCGGTTTGAAAGATACGAAAGATTTCGTGTCAAATTACGGCAAAATGGAAAAGCTGGATGCAGGGTCCACCGTAAATTACGGTGCCACCGTAATTTACGGTGGAGCTAATTTGTGTTACGGTGCTAATCTACTGTTGTACGGTAGGGAGTGGTCAATACATGAGCCACCGTAAATTACGGTGCCACCGTAATTTACGGTGGAGATCAGAATTTAGTCATTGTTTTGGGTTCAAGATATTAATGTTGGATTTTCCAAATTTCCTCATTATATTAATTATTTAATTAACAAAACTGACCTTTAAGTTGGTTTTGATCACAGGTGAATGTCGAGAGTTCCGGATGAAGATCAAGCGTCGAGCAAGAACCGAACACACGTTAAACAAAGCTTCTGCAACGTTGTTTTGTCGTTATTTAAAACGGCGAATTAAATTACATTATGTATATCACTTAAATTGTAAAAGTTTTTAATAAACCCGTATTTTTATAGTATATGTAGTCTTAACTACACATCTAATTGTTGGTAATTACATAGAAAATCGCTAAATAATAACTAGGGTGTTACAGTTTAACATTCCATCTATACAAGGTCTTCAAAGGAGCCACCTTGATACTTATATATAACTATTATAGAAAAGCTTATCTTATGGTGAGATGGTTATCCCAACCATTGCTTAAAACTATTCTTAGGGAATAGCTAATCCTTATAGCTAGTTGAATAACTCGACGATCCTGAGTAGCTGATGGAAATTCTTAATCATTGCCTAATTAGGGTTGCGGTAATAATGCATAAGCAAAATGAACCGTCTTTCATAATTAACTCTATCGAATTCTCAGAATATTAAGTTAGGCTATATGAACCCTCTATTTTAAACTTAGTTAATCAGGGTTTTGATTATTCCAATGATGATACTAGTCGTCTTGGAGATTTCATAGTAATACAGCCTTAATGGGATATAAATCTTAATTCTACCTGCCTTCCAGGGGTAAACAGGGTAATCTTAGGAGAAGATAGTCAAGATACAAGGAGGTTACAGAGATTTCCATATCTCAGGCTCCAGTTCACCCATCATTGCTTGTGTCAATTAGGTGACACATTTATGTTACTAGTCCACGAATTCCTTAATTGGGAACATTTACTTGGACAATTCCATGCTGGATATCTCCTTTGAATACCATTAGTTGACTTTAGTACCATATGACCATCGGAATATCTTTGTGGTCCCATGCATTAAACTTCCATACTGATCAGGCATGGAAGCAATCTATGGAATATATTAAGATATACCAATCCTCATATGGCGCTTTTTATCATACTGTTTGGTATTCGCAATCAATAAGGATTAAAGAGATGTCAATTACATGCGAATGTCCTTTATCTATAGAGAGGGTACATTAAAATTTTTATGACTTAAAGATTTCTGACAGGAACAGAAGGAATGGTTCCTATTACTAAATGAATCAATTTCTTGGTTGCGATCCGACCACTGCTATTCCTCATCCTCATGGCCTTATATACTAACCATGGTTTCGTTAAACCATACAGGCCAATATAGCATTAACATTCTTCAAGAACGTTATTTAATATATATAAATTATACTTAGCCTAGGTCACAAAAGACCATTAATGGCATTTAAAGTTTGGTCCTAATCCATCATCTTTTTGACAGGGAATCAAAATGTCACATCTGTCTTTATTATAGTGATGAATTTGGATAGCTTGAAAGCTTGCCATAAGGATATCAGAAAGAGTGATTCCTAATAGATATAAAATATCAATCTAAGATTTGTTGGAGCATTTTCTATGGTGTCATCGGCCAATTTCTACCTCGCATTAAATAACCGGAGTCCTAATCAGGCTGAGACAACAGTTCTCAACATTTATCGTTCAGTATAGAATCATATGTGCCAGCATCAAATAAATTTTTGCATAAACTGTTTGATAAGGAAAGGTACCTGCTATGTAATTGTCATTCTGCACCATCTCCTGGGCGTTCATCATGCGTTTGTTTTCTTGGCCTCTTCGGGCTTCTTCTGATTTCTAGGGCAGTTGGTCTTGATATGCCCCTTCTCGTTGCAACCATAACAGGTTGCGTCTTTCAATTTCTTGCAATCCAAGGTTGTATGTTCCCTAGACTTGCAAATCCCACAAGATAGAGGCTGAGATTCAAATCTGCACTTCCCGAGGTGGTATTTTTAACAGGTTTCGCACCTGGTCTTCCCACCCGACTGCTGGCTGTCTTTCTTAAACCCGGAACTCTTCTTATCGGAGCGATGAGAATTCTCATCCTCCCTTTTACGCTTTCCATCTTCAGAGGCTTTGGCAGCCTTGTTTCTAACCACATTGAGTGTGAGAGATAGCGACAGATCTGCCGCTGACCTGAATGTAGTAGGTCTTGAAGCCTTAACACTGGCTTTGATTTCTGGGGCTAAACCCCCAATGAAGCGAGCAATTCTCTTGGGTTCTGGTGTTACTAGGTAAGGAACCAGTCTGGACAGGGTATTGAAACTGGTGAGGTAAGCTTGACAATCTAAGTTTGTCATCACCAATGATAAGAAATCTGATTCAATTCTTTCGACCCCGTGTTGAGGGCAGTAGTTCTCCATAATGAGAGCAACAAACTGTTCCCACGACATGTTGTAAAGTGGGATCTTCCCAGCAGCTTGAATGAGAGCCTTCCACCATGCTAGTGCCTCTCCCTTGAACGATTGGGATACATACTTCACTACATCCCTCTCAGCACAACCGCTGATATCGACAACTGTGTCCACTTCATCCAACCAGGTCATACAATCAATTGCCCCTTTCTCCCCAGTGAAATCCCGGGGTTTGCAGGAAACAAAGTATTTATAGGTACAGGACTTGGTATGCGGTTCATTATCAAACACTATCCTCTTGGATGGAACACTGAGTTGATTAGATGAACGTCGATCATCATCTTTCCTTGACTCATCTTTCTTTGGGGGTGGCTTGCTATGAGCCTTAGAATGAGTCTTAGGGACAGACTTAGAGTGTGGTACAGATGAGGCTTTACTATGAGTCCCACTATACTCCTTGAACTGCTCCTCTACAGCTTTAGATACAACTGTATCAATCAGTGTACGAAGTTCTCCTCTGGTTATATTAATCTTATCATCATCGCATTTTTCCAGAGGATGACTGTTTATCTCATCAGAGTCAGCCATGTAGTCTTAATTGCTACAAAAAGAAAATGAGTGCAAGGTTTATTTAGAAGCTCATTCAGTACTATCGTTCTTGATGATTTATTAACCATGGTAATATAAACCATATTGGTTAATTTGTTAGTTATATTTAATTAGCATTTTCATTATAATTTATCCTAGTTATAAAACATTAAGGATATTAAGGTGGCGCAAATGGCCTAGTCACTAGGACAGTTTTAAATTTACAAGCCATGATTTCAGAGAATCGAGGCATTTTAGGTTTGAATCAAAGTTCATTACCTTTTTCTTGACAGGGAGTTGTAGGCTACCACTGTCTTTAGTCTCAGAGGACATTAACTATAGCCCGTAGGCACCATATTACCACGTGTGGTCGAAATATGATCATCTTAATTGATGATTTATACCCATGATTCAGAGATCATTAAGTTGGGTTTGGAATCTTTGGAAAGATCCTTATAAAAATGACGTGTGTGATTTTAACGAATCACGTCTGCCAGGAGCGTTAACATGTTTTCAGATGTTAACTGGGATTTGAATCTTTTTAACAGGCCTTACCATCTTGGCCCGGTCTTTTAATTGAGCCGGAGGCTAGGTTACACCTTTAAGATTCTTAATTAATATTTAACGCAGAACAATCCTAAATTGGAATGTTAACAAAGATCTGAATCTAATTATGGAACTACCATCTTGGCCCGGTCTTAAAATGACACGTGGCTAGGTCTTGTCCTTTTTTAGATTTTGCCATTTTATTATAATGGTAGATCTTATAAAAGGAATGTTATTTTTCATTTATTTCATATTTCATATTTAGGATGAAAATTTAGTCATTCCACTATAAAATAAAAATTTCAGGTTTGCCCTAAAAGGGACTTTGAAAGAAATAATGTTGTCCTCGAAGGGACTGAAAAAAATAAATATGTCCTTAGAAGGACTATTAAGGAAACGGTCTTCCGCAAAAAGGAGTTTCTTCTTTATTTTATTTCTGAATGCTTTCTCCTTGGCTGCCCGTTTCACCTTGGCCGCGGTACGAAGCTCAGCTTTTCAAGGCTCCGGATGTGGAGAATTCTTATTACAGCTTCTTCGCTTGGCGACGTATCCAATATATAAAAATTTGGAAGCAAAAATTTCCAGATTAGGATTGAGATTATTCCTATGTTAAGTCTAGACTCAGAAGGTCAAGGAATGTGCTAATGTGTCATTGAGATTAAACACAAAAGGCTAGTGTTTAATTCACTCAATGTTGGCTCTGATACCAACCTGTCACACCCCGACTTTCCACGTGTCACCGGTGGGCCCGGTGGGCCCGGTGGGGAGTATCGTGACGTAGTTGATATCATCATAGTCAAACAACACAATATTTAAATGCACAACGGAAGAAAAATATAAATATATTACAATCCGATTATAAAGTAATATCGAGTATTACAACGGAAAGTAAAGGATTCACAGGCGGATCTTAAAACATAAACATTGTTCAACAGACTTTAGACGCCTAGAACTTGCAAGATTCCTTATTAGCGCCCTGAGCTTCCAGCCAATTACGTTCAGTACCTGTCACTTAACCTTTTTTTTGGAAAATACGTCAGTTTTCACTGGTAAATACACTCAACTGACTCATTTGAAAAGAGTTTAAGAAAATTGATTTAGATGCACCAGGCACAAAATATTTTGACACTTTGATTAAAATGCACAAAGGCAAAATTAATCTTTTATAACTTGGGACAATTATATTTATAATCTTGTATACAGATTAACATGTTTGTTGTACGTTCAGGGCCCGATGTAGAAACCGAGTCAGATTAACAGACACGCCACAAGTATAGGCCCACAAGAGAGTGAGATACCGTTATTCCTTAAGCAACTGTCAGGTGTATGCCTACACCCCGTGCTTAAGACGTGGCCATTTTATGATACAATGATGTCAGGGATATCCGGGACATGGTCATTAACCCCTAAAGGCTTTTATTTCAAACAATACAGATTAAGCCGGGTTACCTCAATAATTTAATCACAATCCGATTAAACATTCAATACCCGACCAAGCGGTATCATTATACCGTATCCCAAGCCCGTATAGGGAAAATAAGTTAAGAGTATTTACCTGAGCTAGCTCCTGTCTTAAATAGCAAGAATTTAATAACTCAGCCGTATTCACTTAAGTAAGCGTAGGTACCATTTACCGGAAGGCTCTAGTCTGGAATGATGGTATAAATAACCAATTAGAATGCTAACGGGTCTTTAATTAAGCCTAAGCTTAGACCGGTTAGTCTTACCGAAAGATACGGTTCAAACGTATGATTAAGCGAAGACCGGATAGAATGTGATTTAGACCCGACAAGTTCGGAGACTTGCTTAATATGGGTATTTCATACACATTCTGGATTTTGAGATAAAACCGATAAGGTTTGACCCGTTTCGGCTAACTTATGTAAACTAGTTACATAAACCGAACCGAACGCGTAATGAGCGTAACGGTTATTCATAAGAGCCATATACAGGTTTCCTAAGTTAATATGCTTCAAATATGTTGTGACATTAGTAAGATGTCTTTTATTATGCCCGAAACGAATTTAAACACAAACTATGCCCCGTAAGGGTAGTTTGGTCATTTACAAGGTTATAAAAGAGTTTAAGTATTAACCTGAGTTACAGGTCTGATATAATCAGCAAAAATACTTAATTTACTGAGTTATAACAGTAGGGTAAAGTATATATGTGAAATTTATCAATTATAACCAAACTATGCACCGTAGGGGCATTTTGGTAATTTCACATAAGCCGTAAAGCTCAAAACTGAAGTCTGAGTTAAACAACTTTTGCTTAGTGTTAAAATATTATAAATTGCCTTAAATATCAGTAGATATCAACCCTTGTATGTTTAAAATAGTTCTAGTATATACTATGCGTTAAAAACGCTTAAAAAGGCGATTAGAAGCCATTTCCGGGTTCTATACAATAAGCTGATATTTTATTATTCCACAAGGCTTAAAATAATCTATTTACCATATGTAATCAGTAGCAAAAGGTTTGGAGTCGATTAGATATGTAAAACTCATTTTATAGCCCGTAAGGGCAAAACCGACAATTACTGGGTTAAGCCTATGACTATAAGTTATGCTCAGCCTAAAATTAATTAAAATATTCAAAAATCCCCAAATAATATATTACATCCGTGGGTAATAAGTTTGATATAAAAAAGTAGACTTAAATAGGCTTAAACGCTAATTATGTCGTTTAATCGTTAATAAGCTTTCTAATTACGCTAATGAGCATAACTCTCAATCTACACCTCCAACTGATGTCAAATTTTGGGTGCAAGTTTATATATCAGTAATTAAAGTTTCTACTCTTTTACATTTTCAAAATATCACGTTTTAAGGTGAAAAGGGCATAATGGTCAACATATGAACAATTAACGGAATCATGCGTATTAATTGGTTAACTAATGAACCAAGGTGTATAATCACAGAGGGTTATACTAGCATGTAACCTGGTCCAAATGGAGCTCTAAGGTATTTCTAAAACATATCAAAACGGGTCAGAACTGAAGTCAAAGCAAAAGTCAAAGCTTTGCGACTTTCGGTTCCGAACCGGGTCTAAACAGTAAATTGTCGGGTTGAACATGTTTAGACATGTTCTTACAATAATTACCAAGTTATATTTATGATCAAACAGGTTGTATGTGTTCTACATTGCTAATCATGCATAAATTAGAAACTAAGTATCCTGTTGACTTTTTAATCACAAGTTTGACCCGACATTTGACCTAGTTAGAGTGGGAATCACGGGGAACCCTTTTAAGGGTTTATTACCCACATAATTACCAACTTATAACTACTTTCAATTCAACCAATCACTAGACCATTAGTGATTAATCGCTAAGTCAACCGTTAATTACGACGGTTTGACTTTTAAGCTAAAACTAAGCAAAAACTTAACTAAGAAAGGTTAAGAATACTTACTGAAGTCCTAAGCTTGATTAGTGAAGCTTAGAGAGGAGTCTTGAGCTCCAGAAGTGATCCAAAGTGCAGATGGAAGGTGTGGTTGCAATGTTTCAACTTAGGTCCTTTATATAGTGCTCAAGAACACTTAGATTGTTGACACCCAACACTACCATTGGTCCCTGATTGTTAACACATGTCCCTAAGGTTCTAGGAGTCACTTAGGGGTCGCCCATGATGAGAAAATATCTGTTATAAGTCGGTTAAACGCTCAAACAGGCTGCTGTGTGATGTTTCTGCAACTGGGCGTCTGACGCGGCCCGCGGAAGACATCTTAACATCTTACGCGGCCCACCTGGGCCTCATAATCAGGATTTCACATTTTCAAGTTTTCGCATATTTGTCCCTTGGCTCTTCGAAAGGTCAACTAACTTATATTTTGCACTTTGAGCCCTCCAAACTAACTTATATAACGAAACTTTACGAAATTTATATCGTGCATTCTAGTGAGCATAATTAACCGTTACAAAGCTTCGGGTTTGCTAAAAGGTCACTCAGAGGTATAACTTAAACATGTTGACACATTTAACCCCTGTAGTTTGTAATCTCTCACTTTCTTTCATATTTAGCTTCGTATGATCCATGATTTATTCGTTTGAAGATATGAGCATCATGTAGGGTTAATGTAAAGTATATTTATTCTCTGTTGACATTTGGAACTCGTATTTTCACATACTTTCCATGTTTGTCAACTTTAGTCCTTCTAGAACGTTCTTTCACACGTTCAAACCTGTGACACGTGTCAACACATTATAGGACGCGAATTTTCGAGGTGTTACAGCCTGCCCTCTCTACGGATGCGAAGATGAGTCTGTGATGCACTTGTTCATTTCCTGTCATTTCGCTTCTTTAATCTGGCAAAAGGTTAGTAGATGGTGTCGTATCCGATGATTTTCGCGTTTTCGGTGAAGGATCTATTGGAAGTGCACAAATTCAGTAGATTGGGGCAGACGGAATCGAAGGTCTTGCAAGGCATTATTATTACAACGTGTTGGTGCATTTGGTTGTCTAAATAAAGCGGTTTTCTCAGGTTCTAGAATTTGCGTGGAAGATATTTTCAGTGACGTTAGATCTATGGGTTTCTTTTGGTTCAAAAATAGGTCGTCTTTTCATTCCATCTCCTGGAATGATTGGTGTAAATTTGTAATTATGTGATTTTTTATTTTTGTTTGTTGTTTGTGCCGGCTCGGTTTTCGGTTCGGTTTTCTGTTAATGAAAGTCAATTTAAAAAAAAAAGATTGTTACATATTTAATTTTAATAATTCATTTCCATGTACTTTCTCGTTCCCAATACATTATTTTAGTATCCTTAAAACATTATTTTAAATACATAATCTTGAGTATTCAAATCAAATCATTACATTTAATTTATATGTTCACATGATAAGCCCGAATATTGATAACCATAGCATTAAGCAATATGAGAGTTGACTTGAAAACATGTTGACAAAGTCAAGATTTCAAGAAATGTCAAAGAAACATCCCACATCCCAATCACAACCAACTTATGTCTTATCTATATAAATATGTACATATAATGTTTTAATATCTTACAAAAACAAAACCAACAATACAATGGACAAAATCCTCTTTGAAGCTTCCTTAAAGGAAATGTACAAGTCCTCAACGAATTACTCGCTCAAGACGAATTAATTCTCGATAGAGTTTCGCTAACCAGAGTCAGCGAAACTCCATTGCACATTGCAGCCTTGAGAGGCCACAATGATTTCGCGAAGATTCTTCTTCTCAAAAAACCAACACTTGCCACGTCCCTCGACTCGTCAAGGCAAACTCCACTTCACTTGGCCACAGCCACGGGCCACGTGGAGATCACACGCGAACTTTTGCGTGTCACGAGTGCGGAAGGATATCGTTTTTGCGACAAAGATGGAAGAACACCTCTCTACTTGGCTGCCAGAAATGAACAGTTGCAGATTATCAAACTCTTGATTGAAACAAAACCTGATCTCTGTAAAGAATTGCAAGAAAATGGGGAAACTATTTTGCATACATGCATATTCTATAATCGTTTTGAAGCATTTAAATTGTTGTGTCAATTGTGGAATGAAGATGAGCTGGCAATGCTAACAGACCGTAATGGGAATACCCTCTTGCACCTAGCTGTTGTTCATAAGCATGTTCAGGTACTAGTTTAGTTTAGAAATCTTTTAATAATTACTTTCAAAGTTCTTTACTTGTTCAACTTTTACTAGAAAACAGGTTGTTAGCGACCAAAAATCATAACTTCCCAAATTGGTGAATGACCAAATTAAGTCCGGTCGCAAAACAGTCGCAATTTTTGCAACCGCTTATTTTCAGTCAGAAACCATACAGAATTTATATAAAATTATACATTCCGGTGGCACGTGGGGGCAAAGTTAATGACCAATTTACTGTCACAAACATAATGTCTCCAATTTTGCGACGGCTTATTTTTAGTGGCCATTCGGTTGAAAAACCATAAAAGATCAATATAAAATTAATAATGCTGGTCGCTAGTTGGTTGCAAAAATAACGACAGTGTAAGGGCCGTCGCAACACTAGTGACGGGCGACCAGATTTGGTCGCAAAAAGTTTCAAATTTGTCACACGTATTCTCGGTTGCAATTTTGTTAAAAAAACATAAAGAATCATTGTAAAATTACAAATATCGGTAGCAAGTTGGTCGCAGAAATTACTACCGTTTATGGGTGTTTGCCTAAAATATTAAAAATAAAAAGAATAAATTATGTTAAATTAAAACTCGTCACAAACTTTGCGACCAACTTTCTACAATAAAAACAGTCGCAAAAAAAGTTGAAGTCATATTTAAAATCGTTGTCGCAAATCAGTCGAAAAATAGTGAAAAAAATTAACAAATAGTAAATTTCTATAGTGTGCCTAGCTAATTCTATGGACTATAGTTACAAATCTGGGTTTTATTGTTTGTGTAGATTGTGAAGTATCTGCTTCAGAAATCTAGCATCAGAACAAATAAAAACATTGTTAACAGACAAGGGTTCACAGCATTGGATGTTCTTGATCATATTCCACGTGATTTGGAAGCATTAGAAATCCGAACTTTACTTATAGAAGTCAACTTTCGAAAAGCCAAACATGTTAAATCGTTCCAAAATGACGAATCTGATTCGTCGCAAAATGTTACGAGTCACGTAAACAAGCCCAAAGGATTAATGTCACGAACCGGAAACTGGTTAGAAAAACAACGTGGGATTCTCATACTTGCGACGATAGTCGTCGCAACAACGTCGTTCTACTCAGGGCTACACCCTCCAGGAGGGACATTTACGGATTCTAAGGACGGGCCGCTAGGAAATGCGGTTAAAACCGAACCGGATGTGGGACCGTTCAGTGATTTCGTGATCCAGAACACGATAATCATGGTTTTATCACTGATGATATTTGTGGTGTTGCTAAGTGGTATCCCTTTAAGGAACAAGTTTTGTTTGTGGGTGCTCAATTTAGCGACGCTTTGCATCATGTTTTTCGTGGCGGTTTCGTACTTGGTGGAGATAGCCAACATGTCCCCTGACACGTGGGTGAATGGGCCAACTGTGATCATGTGTTTTGCATGGATGCTTTTGTGCTTGTTGTTTGCATTCATTCACACTATTTTCTTTATAACATGGGTTGTAAAGAAATTGTTGAAGGCTAGAACAAGAACAAAAATGAGAAATAATAATCCAATTAATGGCGTTTGATTCCATTTTAGTAGGTATTTCATTTCATTTCATTGTATTGTATGTATTATATTTGTTGTTTGGTTTTACTTATGGTCATGTGACTTGCTTTTCTATGTAAACATATTTGTATTCAACTTCATTTAATTATTCTCTGGTTTAAAAGTTGTATTTCTTTTTATATATTTATGAGCAATTAGTGATACAAGTGAAGAACCGGTTTAACTCACTATGTATACGGGTGTAAGGAGTGGTTAAACACTTGAGAGTGGCAAACTAAAAAATCAACCAATGAGAGTGTGACATGTCAAAGTGGTAAACTATGCTCAAAAGTGTTGACAACTAAACACTTGATGAAGTGGTAAACTATTTAAAAAAAAAAAAAGAAAAATGTGTGATTGGATGAGATTGAAATGGACCCCACCCCACACTACCCTCTCTCTCACTACCCTCTCTCTATCATGTTCCCGAGCGGCAATATGTCACCGCGTGACTAACCAAACCGACGCGGCAAAGGGGTTGGCGGCGGTGTTGCCGCGCGGCAAACCACTTTGCCACTTCCCTTTGCCGCACCACACCGTATACCCTACATGTTGCAACTCGAGTGTGTACTTTCCTTTGTACGGTTTAGATACGAAAACTCTTAAAACTATATCTTGTCTTGATTAATTTATATAAAAACTATAAAACATTATACAAACATTTAGAAGGCTATGTTGATGTACGTAGCCTCTTTAATATTAACTTTATAGTTTTATTGTTATATTATTTTACTGTTTTACTTCCTTCTAAAAATAGAATGTTTTTTGTTTATAACTTTTAGAGTTAATTACACAAATGGAACCTGTGATTTTTTTTTTAAAAAAACTTTTAGAGTTCATCTTTGGGTACTAACTTTTTTAACAGGTTTAGGTTTCATGGTTTCAATTTTGTAACACCTTTGGGTACTAACACTAAACTTAGTTAATTTTTATGTTAATTCTCAATATAATGACTAAAATACCCTTCCATTTTCAAAGGACTAATTATGTCATTCTATTTTAATTTTAAGGACCATTCATGTCATTAATCTATTTCAAGGACCAACAATGACATCCCCGCTTACTCATAACTCATTTATCTAAAATTCTAATCATTCGTATATGTTTTTACAAGAAGTTGCATTTCTTGATTCTCATAGAGAAGTACATAACCATCAAGAATCCAAACACCTCCAATTATTAAATAAGGGTACAAGTCCAGATTTTTAGTTATTTACTGATTCAAAAATGCCATTTTTTAAAACTTTAACGACTATTCACATGGGTTTAATTGGGTATCCATACTCCAAAACCATAATCTATCAAACTGAAAACCTTTGATCTTCTCTCACTTCAAATCCTTGCAATCCAAGCAACGATTCTCATAAATTTCTCTAGTTAGTTCATGATCTATCATTGAATTTGATTATAAACCTTTAACAAATTACATTTTGAGTACCCATTTCCATGGTTGAAAAAATCGATAGGCGCTCCCTAGTCGGTCGATCGGAGAGTTGAGAGTACTCAGCCTAGGCGGAGAGTACTCGGACATGTTAAATTATAAAGAAATTAGTTTTCAGAATTTAAATATATGTCAAATAAAATATTTTTTTTAATATTTATAACAAAATATGTCAAAATTATATTATTTTTTTAATTTGATAGGCGTAGAAATTATGTTTTATTATTTTTTTAAGTCAAACACACCCCGAGTTGACCTACTAGATCCGATTTTGGCTGAGGTTGATCGCGTTTGATCGATTCCGAGTAATTAGGCGGAGTTGAAGAAAGTCGCCTCGGCAGCTTACCTTGTAGGGACTACTCGGTGAGTACTCGGCCTTGGAAACCTTGTTTTACAACCATGCCCATTTCAAATCTATATAGATTTGTTTCAAATTTATCATCAATTCTTTGAAATTGTTGTATCTATTGTTTGGGAAGCAAACATGGCCTTGGGATTGTTTCTTGGAATAGCGAGGGCGTACAAACGAAAACGAAAACGAAAACGAACATCTTCACTTAATATTCTCACTTCGAAAACGGGACCTTGTGAATATCATAAGGGGAAGAACTGTAAACCTACTGATTTTCACACTCGTAAAGGTAGTTGCTTTGAATGTTTCTGTGTGATTTTAGTGGGTTTTATTGTGTGTTTTTATTAAATTGATTGTTTATCGATTTGAGTTTTCTGTATGTTGTCACAATATGAATGGTCCTTAGAATTAAAATAAGGACATGAATGATCCTTGGAATTAAAATAGAATAATGACATAAATGGTTCTTTGAAAATGAAAGGGTATTTTAGTCATTATATTAAGAATTAACATAAAAGTTAACTAAGTTTGGTGTTAGTACTCAAAGGTGTTACAAAATTGAAACTATAAAACCTTAACATGTTAAAAAAGTTAGTACCTAAAGATAAACTAGCTATAAACCACAGGGTCCATCTGTGTAATTAACTCTAACTTTTAATATACGATGCTTTATAAGTTTTGAGTATGTTGTTGTGATTTGCTTATTTTTATCTACTTCTAGATATCGATTTTACTCAATACCAATTTGTGAATAATAATGTATAAGTAATTAAAACACAAGCGTACATGTCAACAAAATTACATTGCGGTTTAGCTTTTTATATAAAGTAGTGCATTTACCTTTTTCATTATTGTAGCAATATAATATAATGTCTTATAAATTTCAAGTATATGTTACAACTTGCTTATGTTTTTTTTTTTTTGCTCCAATTAGTTATTCGAACGGGTCAAATATAATTGATTTTTGTTTTGTTTTAGCCATTAAAACTAAACTAATACCATTCGAACAACATCGGTACCGTAAGAAAAATAGGTTCACTTTTTATTAAAATATATTACAAAATATATAATAACGATACTCTAGTTATTCGTAGGAAATACTATAGTACAATATCAGTTACAAAACTAAATAAACAAAATATAAAATAAATTTTTATATACTAATATGTTTTCAAGCCGCATCTCTTGTGGGTACTTCACACGCATTTGGTAGCATCCTAGACTCGAGTATTCACCATGTTGAGTTTTTAAAAATGCTCCTTAACTGCACCAATTAACATACTAAAAATGTTGATGGTTTTGGTTGAGGATCATGTTTGACACGGAGCTCTTAAAACAAATTCCGTGTCTGCTCTCAAGACAATCTGTCTCCCAGGGTACAACAATCGAAACAGTATATATACTGCCGAAGATAACGCTCACACATGAGATTACACCGGATATAATGGTGTTCTTGTTACGTGGAAAAACAAAGTTGTTTAATTTGAGAGTTCTCTCAATCTGATAGAATAAGTTTCTAGTAATTTTTGTGTCATGAGATTATCCCATCTCATCCTAATATATTACGTTCATTTATATTTATATACTAGGTTTTTACCCGGGATTGCTTCCCGGGCTCGAGAAAGTTATTTAAATTAAAAACTATTAAAAATTAATACACAGGTTAACCGGATAACATGTATTATTTTTAAAGAAGCAAAATAGTGAAAAGAGTAAATGGGTCAAAAATACTTAATTGCTTACAAAAGGCCCGATGTTTCATGAGATGCCGACAGCGCAAGTGGTGAGAATATATTTTTGGCTAAAGAGAAATTCCAAAGGCCATATTTTTCACCATAGCAACTGCCATTGTTATGTGACATGAGGTATAATGTAAGAAACCAACATTTATTATTCAGCCAATAGTAGAACTATCATATATAGCGTAAGTCGGATGTTTGTTACGTAAAGCTGGTTTGTTTCACTTACATCGCCTAATATACCTAGCTAAGTTGTACAAGCACTCAAGCATAAGCATAAACCACAAAGAAAAGAACCCTTCCTCATATCTCTTATCTCACTCACATTTGCTGGTCGAGCAACACAGCTAACCCATGATATACTTCTGATTCCAGCTTCTCGTAGTTGTGTCGTACTTGTTCTTGTCAGTTTTGTACATGTGGGCAATCTCCGCAACCAATGGGTCATCTGGGTTCGAGTCGGTCAACAGGGGGCACATTGACAACAACACCTAGTTAGTATCTAGAAACAAATAATCATTACATGTAAACCAAATGTGAAGTCCTTTAAGTTATTTGTGTAAGTGGCAAAAATGGATGGGTGGTATTACTGGGAAAAAAAGTACAAACCTAAAATGGGTACAAACCTAAATGAGAAAATAGGATACACTGTACACCTTGATGAATAGAGGTGAAACCAAATTATTAGCCATTTTATCTACTATTATGCTTTTAAATTGTCATCTAATGATGAACACCAATGAAAAACGTTAATGAAAGAACCCTCAAATAACTCTTTTTTGCCATCATAGAAACTATTTGATTAAAGTTTTTCTTTTACTTGCAGTATCAGTATATCCTACATCCTACATTTGTTAACATATATACGTGTCGAAAAAAAACATAGAATGTGATTATAACTTGGATAAATGTGGTTAAAATTTGCAAGATCAGACTTACCCGAATGACTATCTGAATCATTCTCTTGAACCTCTTTAGTGTCGATTAATGGGATTTGAGTTTCTTCATTCGTGATTAACTTAAAACACAATGAAAAAAAATTGTGTTCATGAATGAACTTCCCCAATAACGGTTCACCGAATGTTCAGTTATTGCCTCATGTCTAACGGGTCAAATAAGTGAAATTCAGAAATTAGCTAAAAAAGGAAATGGGTCGAAGGGATTGAATATGAAAGTCACCCAAAGTGTAATTTAATGCTTATAACCTTCCGAATTGTTTCATGCAAGAAACAAAATTCTTAACGAAATAACGGCGTTTTTATAATCATATTTGACACGCTAGTATTTGACGATAAATCTTCAACCCATAAGGGTTTCGTGCCAACCCAGTCCATTACAGCACATGCATAAAACAAGTTGTTACCGACCCACCCATTTTTCCACATCTAAAAAATACGTTATAATGAATTTAATGACATACCAGTTTGCAGAATTGTTCAGCAAGCAAGTCCGCCTTATGTTGATTCATCAAGTCAGACCACAAGTCAGAATTATGTACATCACATAATTATAATTTAGGAATTAATTTCATATGTATCCTTCAAGAAGTTTAGATTTTCATAGTATTGTATTTGTCGTTTCAAGACACTAAAAACGTCATATTAGGAAACAAAAGAAAGCTGTTACTCATAACAATTTGTTCCATGAAAAACAGATAGCAAAACAACATTATTACTTTCAATGAATAATGTTTTCTATGTTTATTAAGTGAAACATGCTGCTCTAATATGATTCCTTTTAAGTATTTTGAAAGCCTAAATATGATATTATGAAATTTTAAACACGATGAAAAAACCACTGTTTGACCAAACTCAAACCACTGTTTGACCAAAGTCAAACAACTGTTTGCAAAAATATGATTCTTAGTGGTTCAAAAGTCTGTTTGACCAAAGTTAAAACACTGTTTGACCAAAGCTAAAACGCTGTTTGACCAAAGTCTGTTTGACCAAAGTCAAACTACTGTTTGGAAAAAAAGAACCACTGTTTTCTCCATAAAAACTGTTTTAACCCAACAGTGTTTTGAAACCACTGTTTAACCTAACAGTCGTTTCGAAACACTGTTTAACCCAACAGTTGTTTCAAACACTATTTAACCTAACAGTGGTTTCAAAACACTGTTTAACCGAACAGTCATTTCAAAAATGGTTTCAAAACACTGTTTTAACCCACCAGTGGTTTTAACTACAAGTATATATTTGTAATGCATCAAACCTTTTTAAGGTACCAGAGATCTTTGCACTGAAGATATCAGAAGCAGCAAATATGAAGCTGCATTTTCTTACACTTGAAACTTTATTAATATGGTCAATTATCTGCAAAGAGGAAAACTAAGACATGCATTTAGTGTTAAACTCATAGCAGATTTACGACCTTAGAGCCTTTGTTTCTAAATTAGAACTCACACTCATGTGTGAATGATAAAAAGGTTTAATATGGAGAGATAAAAAAGAAAGGAAGTAAAATATACTTCGTGAATAGCTGTATCTGTAGAAGCAGCAGAGTCCAGAAACAGCGGCTTCCCCGATGAGTAAAACCCCATAATGCTGGACAGTCTGTCAAACCAATAAGTGCCACTGCTTGTTTGTCTACATAGATTTCTGTTGAGCCTGTACTTCTGTTAACTGAAAAAAAGTTTTTATATTTTTAGTGTGTAAGACTGAATCAAGCAATCAAAGCTTAGGAAGCCAGGTTACATCTTATCTTACTAATATAATAATAAAACCAAAACAAAAAGAACCCTTAGGTATTTTTATTCCAGTTGTAAATGAGTCAACTAACATAGTAAAGAGAACTTTAACTAAATGTAAAGAAAAGTTATGACTTGCTATTTGTGTTGATCAAAGGAAACTTTATATTGGTATAGGTACATTGACAACTTTGATTACCAAAATTTACATGTACTTTTGAACCCAACCCATTGTACCCATGGAATGATCTTGGGTGCTCATGGATGTATGGAACTAATAGTTGGATTTGAACTAATTAATATATAGTTACCAAATACTAATACAAACCCGATGCATCCAGAACAAAAGAACATGATCAAGGCAAAAGGAAGTGTTAAACGTAATCATCTATTTGACCAGCTCGCATGTATTATGTTATTCATTCTTTAACTCAATACAAGTGCTCTTTAAATCAACAACAAATGCAATAGATAATAATTCTATAAATTAAAAATACCTTGTCTAAAAAGCTAGGATGAAGAGAGACTTGTAATTGCTTCAAAAGGTGTATGCAGGCCTCGGGAAGCACATCAACACGAGTAGGTAACTATAGTCCCAATTTAACCCATAAAGCTTCGAACTCCACAATTAACTTTGTTGGTTCGGTTCTGTTATAAACATAAAGTAAAACATGAAAACATACCTTTGATTGCATCCGACAGGCCAGCAGTAATGTTTGACATGATTGTCAGCTTGATCTGGTTCCTCCTTAGGGTGCAATCTGATGATGGGGACTAAGGAAACCGACAAGGGAATCGGTTGGGAGAGAGAGGTCGATGATGTTATGAGTTATGAGGGTTTGTGTCTAATTGTCCAACCTCTCAACCTCTACATAAGACTCCTTTATATAAGCACCCATGAGGAAACCCTAATTAGTTAATAAGGGTAATATGGTCCATCAACAATTACCAACTAATTATTTAATAGGATTGTTATATATTTTGATCTATATAATGTAAATGATTATAATGGCTACTAGATTAAATATTAATACATAATATATTTAATCTTACATTCTCCCACTTAGCCGAGTAATCATTTACTATGAGTATTAGATAAGCCTGATCAGGAGTTAACACTCATTTTAGCCTTAAACAAGTACTATAGCAGAGAAATACAGCCGTTGAATCATTATGCGACTCAGGACCCCCATTAATCATACTATAGCCTTAATTTAAAACCTAATCGTTATGATCAAAATACGCATAAGCCCTTTGTTTGATTTGTAACTATATTTGTCTATATGCCGTTATGCTAGCTTGACATATTCTTAGAGACATACAAAATCAAACTGATGAGGAAAAATTAACTAATACTTAGTCATTCATAGTACGATATGCAGTTGCACACGGCCATCAATTAATACCCGTCTCTGAGCTCTCTTAATAAGACTTATGGGTAATAGCCATTCAGTTATAGGATCCTTAAGCATATCATGAATGTATTCGATACAAAACTTAGTTTCCTCAATTCGTTCATAAACGAATATTAATTGTGTATCGAAACTTAATGCAGCACCTCTTGAACTGTTACTGTTCAAGGAGTTATGGTAGCTGACTTTATCACACTAAGTCTTCAAAACATTATATGGAGTTAATAAACTTATGAGTCAACTGATAAATTTTCAACAACATTTAGTGACTATATTATGTCGTTATAACTTAGGTTGTTAATATCAGTGCTTCATGACTCTTCTCCATAAGATGGATTTGTCTGCTGACATGAGGATATACCCGAAATTACATTTTATCATCTTTGAACATTACAAAGTTAACGTAATAAACCGGTTTTAATTCTCACTTCTTCTTCAAATCATAACCTCTCGTTTCTTTAAAGATATTGTAATACTCCATTAGATGCTTCACATTAATCTAGACATATCTAGTGTGTTGCAATGTGAGTAATATCTAAACGAGTATGGACTTGAACTTACATAAGGCTTCTAATTAATGAAGCATAAATAAATAATCTCATTTATCCTATTATCCTCTAAAGGAAAAGCAATATTGTTTGTTACATACGTAAGGACCCATTTAATGTTAAACTTATGGAACAGAACTAATATCCCATTGGGTCTATCTCAGTATGTTATGATATCTATCACGTAAGAGATATCTCTGAGATATATTATATCAAAGTTTGTGTTAACAATGCTTTGACTTATGTAACACATACTTGTCAAAAGAATATCATCTATATAGACAAGTTTATCTTAGTTGCTCCCACTCATTTTGAGGTAGGTACATTAATCCACTTGGTTGTTGATGAAAATAATTACGTTAGCTTTTCATCACATTATGATGTTTGCATTAACCCATACATGGATATTATTGGCTTACAAATAAAGTGTTCTTTATCCTTCAGTTTAGAACTTTAGGTTTTTATCTAATGAACATGTAAATACGTCAGCCATTTATTAGGGAAAATCGTTTTAATGTTCATCTAATGTAGCTCAAAACTATTATAAGCTACTTAGAACAATGATGATCCTTAAAGAAATCTTTTGTAAGATACTTAAGAAAGACTCTTTGATAATTCATCTCTTCCTGAGTATAACCTTTGACAATCAATCATGCTTCTTCGTGTCTTAACGCTTATATCAGGATTTGGTTTAGTTATGAACACTCTTAGGTAATTCAATCAAATCTCAAACGTTATACGAACACATAAAATCAGTTTTACTAGAAAACTGTTTTATTCCATTAAGAATATTGATTGACACTAATGGCTTAATTTGAAGAGATAGGATCATTAAACTTTTCCAAAATCCATTTCAACTTCAGTTAGGGAGGTTATGTTATCATCAAAGTTAGTAGGCTTTTAAACCTAGATGACCTCCTGAGTTGATTCTTGGGTTCATTAGAAGTTTCAGTTTTATGGATTAGCTCTTGGTTAGGTTGCTATCATTTTCAGGATTCTAAGTTTGTAAGAGTTGGTGCAGTATGGTGTACAAGAGGTGTAATCGGAGTTAAATTCGGAGTGAAATTTAATGACACTCTTCCCCCCGCCTCTTGTATTCCTTGCAAATCATGATAAGGACTTTGACTGCTCCCACTGAACTTAGAAATCTTTAGGAACTCAGCATGCTTAGGGTCAATATTTAACGACCAACAAATTCTGATAGAGAAACAAGTTAATGACGTTAGTCGTTGTGATTTCTCTTGTTGAGGATTATGTTAGTTCAGGTAAGAAATCTAAGTGTGCCCACAATTAAGCAACAATGAAACTTTTGTAAGAGTAGCATTAAATCTAAGGAGATAAGTTTTGATAGAACAGTGTCGTGATGGAGCAGTGTCTTGTACAAGAGGTGCAAATTGAGGTAATGTAAAATTTCCACTCCCCCACCTCTTGCAACTATTGCAAGTTATTATTAAGACACTTAATGCTCCCACTGATCTTTGATATCTCTAGAAATGCTACAAGAGAAGTTTCAATGAGCTACGTGACGTGGGAACCTATCACATATACGTTAGACTTTATTTGATTTCTTTAATGTCCAGATATCATAAGAAACTTTAGGGACATATCTAATAGAAATCTTATTAAGTATATATATGAATAGATTTCTTCTAAGACCGTGAGCCATATGTGACAAAACTTAGATACAAGTTGATAGTCTTTTAAATGATAAATGAATTATGTCTGAATATTCCATTTGGAATAAGTTCCACTAATGTCAATGAATGACTTATGATGGACCCAAACTTATTCCTTAAGCCGAATAATATTTAGGGCTATAACGTCATGATTTAACATCACTTAGAATGAGATTAAATGAAAAAATCATCCTCATTAACCATGTCATGATTTCTCATGAATTTCAGTTATAATGGATGAAATTTATAAGTCTCATTTTCCTTTTGTCAAATTCTCATTTGCATGATGACAAAAGTTGTGAAAACGTAAGGTATCATCTAGTTTCATCTTAGTAATGTTTCTATCCAGATATTTAGAACAAATAAGATGAGAGTTTAAGGTAAGTGTGACTTTATGTTGACTATGCAAACCTCACAACCTTCATGACATAGCCTAAGTAATGATACTGTATTCTGATTAATCTTCAGAATATGTAAGGTATCGAAAAGCTTTGTTAGAAGACTGCTTATTATGGTTCTTATAGCCTTAACATCTAATTTGTCACTAACTCTCATGTTAGTTATTTGTCGAGTTCTGGTAAGGAAACGTATGGAACTAGAGTCAACTAATCATGTGTTAATTGGAATATTAAAATTATCAGACTTAAATATCATTAGTAAGTGACTACCTAATTAACTTATCCAACTGTTCTTCTGAATAATGGATAGTCTCGTTGCTTATGCTTAGTCTAATGGCACAATTATGCAGTGAGATTTTCCCTTGAAGAACCTTAAAGTTGGGATTAGGACTTGTAATTTGTCTATGGACCTTAGAACAATCCTCTTTTAAAGTTTAAGTGGTTCTAAGGTGAGTAACAACTTATTTTCCAGTTTCAAACATTTATTTCTTTGTACATATGTTGCTTATCAACACACTCATTATACTTTGGCACATTTGAGTGTTGTAGTTGATTTATAATGCATCAAATTGTACAAGTGAAAATCTTAGTATGTAATGTACTGGAAAAATGTACTTATTTCCATGCGTAAGCCCTTAACTTTATGGGTCATGGTTTTGTACATTATTATGTATTCACATATACCACTTAACTTTATAGTTTAAATGAAGGCATGCATCTTAGGAGTTCTGGTGATTATTCCACAATTATAGATTAGTCTTAGGAAAAACTTAATCTGGAATAACCTTTTAGTGACAGCACTTATTCTTGATTATCATAAGAGACATCATGTTCGATTTATCCTAATCATCATGCTCTACTTTTCTTCTGTAGTGCTTTATCAGAAGAGAGCAATAGGATTATCGTGTCTTAAGAGATAACCAAGGATTCAATTAAAGAGCTAATTCTATTAGAAACTTTAAGCAAAACATATTAGACTTAGGAATTAGAGTGGATGAGATATAGACTTATAGAAGAAAATTATAGTGAGTAAAATTATGGGTACTAAAAAAAATAAGGCAGACGAAATGATCATAAAACTTAATTAAGGATCATTAATCTAAGGATCATTGAGTGAAGAGGTTGTGATATGTCTATTACTAACATCAAAATAATAGACTTATTTAAAGTTCTACTTAAACGAAGACAAAACAGCTTTGGCCAGAAGTGTAATCGTTTAAGCATATGTGCAAAATGGTTGTAACAAATCAGCTTTGGCCAGAAATTGAGACAATCACTTTAGTTATGCACTCGTTAAGTATGCCATCTATGAATGAATTAAATCAGCTTTGGCCAGAAATTAAGACATTCATGCTTATGATGCATGCTTAACATAGCTTTCGTAATACTTGAACGATAAGTAGATGTATCAAGTCAGCTTTGGGCAGAAATGATACATCAAAAGCTCGTTCAAGTTAAGCCATTTTGGTTTTGTAAAACATTATTTGATCCTTATTAATTAACTAAATATTTACAAAAACCAATTATTTAATAGCAAACCACCCGTTAGCGCGGATCGAACGGGGGGTGCAGGGGGACAGCGTGCCCCCGCACGGGGTTCGGGGCGGAGCCCCGAGCTAAATCTTAGTTCATATTAACTGCTTAATAAAGTAATGGGATTTCGAATAAGTCTTGAAAATTTATGAACACTCATGATTTCGGACGTGTCCAAGACGCGTTAGTCGAGTCATTTCGGATGGTTTCGGATGAATTCGGATGTGTTCAAGACCCATGATTTCGGATGATTCCATGATGATTATGCTTAGTCCGAAATGATCTTTGATGGTCCGAAATGGACGCTTAGTCCGAAACGATTAGTCCGAAATGATCCGTGATGGTCCGTAATGACCATCCGAAATGTGTTCCACAAGATACAAAATCCTTAATTTAAGCAGTTAACAACACATGATTTCGGAACAGTAAAAATTAATGAATTTTCATCCGTAATGCATCCGTAATGATGAAACCCCAGATCCGAAATCATCTGTAATGATCCGTAATGATCCGAAATGATCCGTAATGAGTCCGAAATCATCTGTAATGATCAGAGATGATCCGTAATGATGTAGCTCCAGATCCGAAATCATCCGTAATGACCAGTGATGATCCGTAATGATGAAACTTAGATCCGAAATCGTCCGTAATGATCAGTGATGATCCGTAATGATGAACTTCCAGATCCGAAATCATCCGTAATGGTCAGAGATGATCCGGAATGGCATTTCGGATAAAATTATTTGAAGATATTCATCCATGATGCATCCGTAATGGATCCGTAATGATCTGAAATGCATCAGAGATGATGAAACCTCAGATTTGAAATCATCCGTAATGATCTTTGATGATCCGAAATGATCCGTAATGATCAGAGATTTATTCGAGATGATGAAATCCTGATCCGTGATCATCCGAAATCGTCCGTAATGATCCGTAATGATGATTTCGGATGACAAAACCGGAATTTTATTAAGGTTTTCAAAACTGTTTTTCAGATTTAATCCAGATTTTCGGATTCAAAACAGAACCGACTAATCAACATACGCTCTGATACCACATGTTGGTTCGGTTCTGTTATAAACATAAAGTAAAACATGAAAACATACCTTTGATTGCATCCGACAGGCCAGCAGTAATGTTTAACATGATTGTCAGCTTGATCTGGTTCCTCCTTAGGGTGCAATCTGATGATGGGGACTAAGGAAACCGACAAGGGAATCGGTTGGGAGAGAGAGGTCGATGATGTTATGAGTTATGAGGGTTTGTGTCTAATTGTCCAACCTCTCAACCTCTACATAAGACTCCTTTATATAAGCACCCAGGAGGAAACCCTAATTAGTTAATAAGGGTAATATGGTCCATCAACAATTACCAACTAATTATTTAATAGGATTGTTATATATTTTGATCTATATAATGTAAATGATTATAATGGCTACTAGATTAAATATTAATACATAATATATTTAATCTTACAAACTTAAGAACACATTTAGCTATCCGATCATGAGCTTTCTCCCATAAAACATCCATTTTGATCTTTTTGTCGATTTCTCTCTCTGCTGCAATGCCTTCATCCCACCAACACCAAAAAAACGATTCACATGTCAAAGAACCGAATATGCATACCTTAGAAGACCTAAATATAGACTCGCATAAAAATTACACAATTTGACTGGAACCTATTTTCACCCGTTACCCAACTAACCCATCTTGGGGAGTCAACTTAACCGATAATTCTTTACTAAATTTCCTTTGTACCAATTCTTATACATTTTGTTTTGTACATGAACTGCAAAAGAATGTTGATGGTTCTGTTTTATCCGACAAAGCAACTTCGTTAATTTAGTTTCTACATTTTAAAAAACGTATCATGGATAGTGCTAGTAACTATGAATAAATACTACTGTTAAACCAAATTTGCCCTTTAGTAGAGGATTTAGATAATATTAATGATTTCTCGTACTTTCTTGAAAATCATGGTTTATTTTGTACAAAGTGTTACCTCAAGCCAATGAATAAAGAGAAATTCTATTCTTGATGTTCATACTTCAGAAGTGAGTTCTTAAAGCTTTTGTTCTTGATGCTCACGCTTCAATTGTAAAAAAAAATTGCAATCATAATGTGTTATTTATATCTTAATCATTTGGAAAAGGATAGAAAAGTGTTAAACAGGTTAACCCAACCCCATGTTGTTGTGGGATTTACTGGGTATGGTGGTTGTATTTGGAAAAAGGATAGAAAAGTGTTAAACAGGTTAACCCAACCCCATGTGCCCTGTAAATCCATAACACTTTTATAGTTATGGCCCATTTGGACACGTTTGAATATGCATCTTATAGTGCTTAAAAGCAAACCAATTAACAAAAAAGCCCATTCGGTTGAGGTTGACCTTATTTTCACGGAACTTTGGCCATGATTTTAGTCAACCTCAATCGCAATGAGAGGTCTCAATTTCAACTCATTTACTTACTATGAATACAATAGTTTTATCTTAAATAGGTCATACATAAAAAAATAGCTAACAAATACATCTAGCTAAAAGAAGTTATAATGGAGAGGCAAAATGATAAACAAATGCATGTATGAGACTATGAGCCACCTACCTATTTACTATAGGATCTTAATATTTGACTCAGACCTAAATCAAACTTTAGCACACATTTCCATATAAAACTATGGTCTTTCCTAGTTGGCCTTCCTTGTATATGTGTATACATTTAAGAAGCTCTCATAATCACCCAGCAAAGTAAGAAGAAAATTGGTATACAAACATCATTACAGGAAGGGAAAAGATCTTAAAAGTTCCTAGTTGTAATGAAGCGTATGCGATAGCTTACAGAAATTGAAAGAATCGGGTTTTAGAACCGTTGCTTTGAAAGAGGATGCCTTGCTCAAATAAAAGAAATTAAAGTACAATAAGAATATACATTTTATTTTACATTTATATTCAGGTAAATTACTATAAAAATACCTCCAACGTCAGGAATGTCTCTGCAATTTTTTGTCGGGATCACCACCTGAATGTACAAAGTTAAAAAGAAGAAAACCATTATACATATGCAACATATATCAAATTTTAACAAAACAAAAAAAGAAAACTTACCATATGTGGCACCATGTTTCTCCGAAAGTTTAACCACGCCATGGTTCTTATGATGGATTGCATCAGCAAGAGGCTGTTAAATCAACATTGGATTATAAGGAGCATACAAAATATTGCTAAAGAGAGATAAATATAAAATTTTGTGATGGTATAGTATAACATGTCAAGATAATGTTGAAAAGTTCAAGGGGATGTGAGAATAAAGAGAAACTCATTACCTTTTATCTTTCTGTTCGTTTTTCTTCTTATGACCTGTTTGTAAATCCTAATTTATTTTTCACTACTATATATGAATTTTAAAAGATGTACACATGTGTAATTTCAGATTGGCTACTTTTCACCTCTTGTTGTAGGCACATTACCAGATAACACACATACAAACATGAATCATATGATCTCATGAAGAAAAAGCAAAAAAAAAAAAAAAAACGAAACCTCACAACATACCTGATTTGTCGAAAATCAACGCTTCATTAGTATCCTCAACATAACCACAATCACTAAAACCTGAAATTTTATGTTGAAACCATGATTCAAGTGAAAAAAAACAAACAAATAAATTCAAAATGGGATACGTATGTGTGTAAAAACTATATCGTTCATTTTGACTGTTGAAACCAGAAGCTTTCTTTATTGAAGAAAACCGAGGCTTTACGGCATCTAATTCCTATGATCTTTTCAAAGACGGTTTCAGGATTTTTCCTCTTTGACATTTCTACAAACACCTTGGCTACCACTACAACAGCAGCCCATCCATTCAATACACCTGAACAATTACTCCCAAAACTAAAAACCCAGATCTGAATATCATCATTGTTCAAATCGAGTGTTTATACGAAACTGATCTATATTTTGACCTAATATGAATCACAAATTGCATAATACTATAAAAAGTATAACAAAACTATAAAAAAAAATAAATATACCTCTCTATAGGTTCCTCCAGGATAACTCTGTCCCCAAAATAGACAATCTACATGATTACACAACAAAATAACGTCATCGTCAAAAAAATTAGCCTACAAACCGACACTATCAGCAATTTCATTCAAATCACTTATAACATTCAAATCATCGATTGCAAATGATCATGACAAAGACCAGTATCGTTAGCACATACTAATTTCGCAAATCAACCCACCATATTTAATCAAATTCCGGACCGTCAAGAGATGCTTGTAGTTAAATCGTTACAAAACCTAACCAAAAACACAAACTCAAATCGATGCAGTTCGGATCATCAAAAACTTCAAAATCGATCAGTTACGTTAAATCGTTACAAAACCTAACCAGAAAACCTCGATTACTGTATATAATTTGTAAAAAAAAGTTACCTGCGTTTTGTCTTCTCCATTGTAGCTTTGATAGCAAGAGCAGGAGCACTGTCCGGAGCATACCTTTCTTTAATTTTGAAAGATCAAAGAGGTGGGAGCTGCGAAAGAGTGGAGACAGATTGTAGGGTTTATACAGTATTCAAATCCATATATGAAGAATTAGGGTTTGTGGGTTTGTGGCACCACAAAATCGATATATGAACAATCAATATATATTGCAAAATTTATGTTGGATCTACGAATAACATATTCGATTTACCTTGTCAGATGTGGAGGTGCTCTGGATTTGGATTTGAGAGAGGAATTGAATTTTGAAAGTGGAGCCAGAATAATGTAGGTTATATGTATATACGATTTGAATTTTGAATTTTGAATATGGAGCCAAGAATTTGAATATGGGCAGTGGTTCATCAGTGGTTTGCCCTTTTGTATATGTGGGCAGACCTTTCAAAAAGTGAATGTGGGCTATCTTTTTTATGAAATAAGTGGTTTGTAAATAAAGGGAAATAAGAAGGAGAAGGCACTGTTGGGCGGGAAAAAGCAAAAATGAGGCCCTAATTAAGTGACACGTGGAAAGTGATGCCCTAATTAAGTGACAAGTGGCCCAAATCACCTTTCATTTATTATATATAATAGATTCTCAAAACAAAAGTTGAAACATATAATATTATACTATTACTTAAATTAAAAAGTGGGTGGCCATTCACCCCTCAACTTTACAATTTAAGTATATTTATTCTAAAGCTTTACACTAAAAGGTAAGGTAAGAGCATTCACATCCAAAGAACTAAATTGTGAGTGTGGGGTTTTTAAAATATAAAGAGTATAAAAAATAGTTGTGAGTGGAGGAAAGAGAAAATGTTACTGTTCATCTGTATATTTGGGGGGACACTGTTCACCCATTATAATTTTTTAATATATATTGAAAGTGGTTGTGAGTGAAGGAGAGAGAAAAATGTAATGATAAAGGTATAAAAATATTATTTAATTGAAAAGAAGAGAAAAAAAGTAGGATAAATTACACTTTTCGTCCTTTATGTTTGTATCGGATTGCAATGGATATCCTTTAACTTCAATAATTACAGTCACAGTCCTTTATTTGTAAAACTCATTACACTATTCGTCCTTTGGCCCTAATCTAGTTTATTTTACATGTTAAGTCTAGTCATGTGCAAGGCACATGAGGGTATTTAAGTAATTTTACCCCATTTAGTTTTATCAAATAGAACTCATGAAAAAGAAATATATTAAATCCAAAAATTGATGCCCTTCTCTCTCTCCTTCTGAACGCTCTCCCTCTTTCTCTAACAAACACCACCACGGCCATGGCTACCACCGCCGCTGGAATAACCACCAAATTTGACCCTCTTCATCTGCTTTCTCTCTCTCTCTCTAGCCAACAAATTCGTGAAGAACGAAGGTGTCAGCGGTGTGGTGTTGTGGTATTCCGACGAGAAACCCTAGATCGACCACCATCTCAAATAACCACCGCCGTTAACTCATCTGTTGCGATTGTGTTTAGGGTTTTGTTTTGATTAAAAAAAACAACAAAGAGCAAGAAGAGAAAATTTGGGGCTTAATCAAGTCGATAGATCAAGAATCTGCTCGTTTTTTGTTCTCCCGATAGATGGTGATGAGAATTTAAGAAAGGCACTGAATGGCTGGCAAGAATCTGCTCGTTTATCCTGAGATCTTTATGTTCGATATCCAAATTTTGGAACCCTATTCGCCTAGTGTTGGACGGAGCTCTGCTTCAAGAATCGAGCCTCTTATTCAAAAGGGGATTGCGGCGCAGCTTGTTGCCCGTTTACCTGCCACTTGTTTGTAAATTGCTACTTTGTATTTTAATGTGAATTTTTGCAAAAAAAAAAAAAAAAAAAAGCTTTAAATAGAAATTACCAAATAACATATCCTGGTGCTCTTTGAACGGGATTGATATCCAGAATCAGAAAACACAACCAGATCACTTATATTTAATTGTTTTTACTTTAATTTGGCAGGCTAGATTGTCTAGTTGGCCTGTTGACTTTTGGGTTGATATTAAGCATCGTTATGTTCCAAGTCCAAGTCTTAGTGGAAAAAAGAGGAACAATGACAAAAGGATAGTGGAGAGGTGACAATAATGGTGGTGGCTCTAACAGTGATGGTGGGGATTGGTTGGGGAGAGATAGAGAAGGGAGATCTCAAACAAAGACATGTGTTTTGTTTATTTGTTGATTTAAATATATTATTAAAATTACTAATCTACCCTCATGTGCAAGTCACATGCCATATTTAACTAAAAGATTTAACCAGGTTAGGGCCAAAGGACGTATGGTGTAACGAGTTTTACAAATAAAGGACTGTGAATGTAATTATTAAAGTTAAAGGCTATCCATTGCAATCCAATACAAACATAAAGGACGAAAAATGTAATTTACCCTAAAGAAAAACATCATATTTAAATACGTAGCGACTTGTAAATTGTAATTCACATGAAAAAAAGATTCAAATGAAATTATGTGAGATTTATTCAGTAATAATAACTATTAACATGTGAATAGATTTATCTCATCATTGATTTCTTTGTCTAAGAGCACAAAAGTATTATATTGTTCTTTATTTGTTTAATGATTTTGAAATGAACTTGACCTTATACATGTCATGTTTACTTAAGTTGAGACAACTATATACGAAAGTCGAAAGCAATCACAAGAATACAAAGGTCTAATGTAGATGATCATGTACTAAAGGGTTTGTAACTTAGGGGTATCAAGGTGTACAAGAAAGATTTCATTCCTCTAGTTGTTGAGGTTTTAGTCCCAGAATGAACAAAGATGTAAACTTAGGAATAGGATTAGAAAGTGTGTGAGTTAGCCCTTCTAGACATCAAGCGATCACCAATGAAACAGAAACCAAGGATCACTTTACTAAATATCTCTACACACACCATTTTGAAAATGAAATGGTACAACTTTAAGTAGAATTACTACTACTGTTTTAAATATGATAAATAAGACGCTTATATATGCCACTTAACCGCCAGCCTCTTTCTTGGCGAGCCACACCCTCAAAAATAAACCTTAGCTTAATTTATTTATCTTCAAAATTGAATAAGTTTGCTCCGGTTTTTAAAGATTTACTCTTCAGTTTTTTCTTTGTAGATGATTTGTTTCCTCTAATATATGAGAGAAAAAAGAAACTTTTAAAATTCAAGACACTAAAGTAAACACATTGATTTAAACAATCAACCAACACATTCTTTAAAAGATAACCCAACTCTATACATCTTCTTAACCAAAGTTTTACAAGACACAAGTCTTTAATCATCATATCATATACTCCAATATAACCAAAAGTAAATCAAAATCCAGAACAAGCATCAAACCAGAACTCATTTCAGAATTCTTATTTTTAGGTAGTAACTAAACCTAGGCTCTACACAAACGAATCAAGGTAACCGTACTTATGTCGTTTGTTAGGGGGGACGGGGCGCCCCATTGTCGGCCATCTTTCACGCGTGGAACGGCGTGGAACACCACCGCCGGTGGATGTTATCATGCGTGGAACGGCGTGGAACACCACCGCCGGTGGATGTTATCATGCGTGGAACGAATTAAGCGTGTTAGTGAGCACGCGTTGTACATGTTTGTGTGGTGCGTTATTTTTAATGGTAGATGTTTGTGTGGTGAATGATTGACATTTCCACTAAAATCCATCACTAGTGACGGAATAATGCTCGATGACATGGCGGAACTTGATTGGATGTTGTGAGTGATGAGTGTGTCATGGGCGCCCCTACCCCCTGGCCCCCTTATACTGTAACAAACTAGCATAAATCCGGTCCCATACTCCAATATACAGCGTTTCATCGTCGGGACTAAGCGACACACCGGAGATCACTTCAAAAAAATTGATTTCTTACCTTTTTTCACAGTTTAGTTTGGTGTCGTAAATGTGAACAAAATCAGCATGCTCCACCACCACCAAAACTGCCCATTAGATGAGAAACAGACTGACTGAACGGCCCCCATGTTGACCTTGAGAACCGAAACCGGGTTTGAGAGGTTTCTTAAATCCCATACCCTGCAGGTTTTGGCTTGATTCACTATAGAGTAACGGTTAATATATATAAACATACGAAGGAATTAAGTTGACAAGTTGTAACGCTTTGGCGGATCTACAAAGGAGGTAGGGGTAGCCCGGGCTACCCTCAACTTTGTTGGCGAAATGCAAAATTAGTGCAAATTTTTTTCTTCTCCGTTTTATGTATTGGATAACCCCGAGCAAATACTAGGATACCCCTAGCCCCTAGGTCTAAAAGATTTTTTAGGATACTTCTGAATTTTTCTTGTAGATGCTTATAACATGTATGTTTAGTAAGTCTAGCCTGTTCTTCACTTGTATCACTAACTAATTGCTCATAAATCCAGAAAACAGTTTTTAAACCAAAGAGAAAATAGATGAAGTTGAACACTATGTTTTTATATAAAAAAAGTCACATGACCACAAGTAAAACCAAACAACATATATAATGCATATATATACAACAATGAAATGAAACTTTTATTAAATTGAATCAGACGCCATTAATTGGATCATTATTTCTTGTCCTTGTTCTAGCATTCAACAATTTCTTTACAACCCATGTTATAAAGAAAATAGTGTGAATGAAAGCAAACAACAAGCACAAAAGCATCCATGCTAAACACATGATCACAGCTGGCTCATTCACCCACGAGTCAGGGGACATGTTGGCTATCTCCACTAAGTACGAAAACGTCAGGAAAAACATAACGCAAAGCGTCGCTAAATTAAGCACCCACAAACAAAACTTGTTCCTCAAAGGGATTCCACTTAGCAACACCACAAATATCATCAGTGACAAAACCATGATTATCGTGTTCTCGAAATCCGATTCGGTGTTAACCGCGTTCCCTAGCGGCCCGTCGCTAGAGTTGGTAAACGTCCCTCCCGGAGGGTGTAGCCCGGAGTAGAACGAGGTTGTTGCGACGACTATTGTCGCGAGTATCAGAATCCCGCGTTGTTTTTCTAACCAGTTTCCGTTGTTGTTTAGGTACCAATTCCATATTCTTGACATTAATCCTTTCGGCTTGTTGTTGTTACTCGTTACATTTTGTGACGAAGCGAATTCGTCAGTTTGGAGTGATTTAACATGTTTGGATCTTTGAACGTTGGCTTCCATTAGTAAAGTTCGGATTCCTAATGCGTCGAAATCGCGTGGACAATGATCGAGAACATCTAATGCTGTGAACCCGTATTTATTAACAATGTTTTTATTTGTTCTAATACTAGATTTCTGAAGCAGATACTTCACAGTCTACACAAACAATAAAACCCAGATTTGTATAATTAGCAAGAAATTTACTTTTAGTTTACTTTTTGCACTGAATTAGGCCACAAATTATAAATTTATCTATAAAATTTCATGATTTTTCAACTTTTTGCAATCATTGCGACAAAAATTTACGATTAACAAAAGACGGTCGCAAGGTTAGAGACTGATTTGGACCAAAATCTAAACCGTCGCAATCTTGAAGACCAAGCCAGATATGGTGGCAAAACACTTGATAACTATAAGAACTTAACAAACTGAGTCGCAAAAGTCATTAAAATATAATTAAATTACAAAATCGCTATTGCAACAGTCCCGTAAATATGAGAAAATTATTAAAAAGCGTTAAAAGAACCGCGATCGCAAATCGACCAGTTTTCTAGTAGCGTTGTGATAGATCTTTAACTATTATATATATTTTATTATTTTTATCTTTTCTTTTTTCGACCTTTGCGATGACTCTTACACAGTTCAGAGTTTTTGCGATTACCTTTAAACAGTTGCATTTTTCGACTGGTATTATGATTCTATATTAATTTTCCTTATTTTTGCAACCCAATGGTGACTGAAAATAAGCAGTTGTAAAGTTTGTTACCGATCTTTTAAGTATATATTTAAGTTGTTTTTTTTCTTTTTTTGCGACCACCATTAGACAGTCGCAATTATTGCGACCAATAAGCGGTCGCAAAATTGTGATGGTTTACGACCGGATCTAGGTAGGTTGTTAATTTCACGATCGGTATGATTTCAGTTGTCAATCAGTCGCTAGTTTTGCGAGGTTTTTTATAGTAAATTTTGTACGCAAATACCTTAGTCTTGTAGCATTTTTTAACGGCAATTTTTACACCTAAATTCTATCTAACCTTGCACTAGCAAGGATTTTAACCCACTTTTGTATGGGTAAAAACCGTACCACTAGACCACTAGGTCATAAATAACCAATTTTGTAACTAGTAGTGAATGTTGAGCAAATATTGAATTAATAAATAAGAGTTAAATGCCATTTTAGTCCCTGTGTTTGGGCCATTTTGTCAGTTTAGTCCAAAGGTTTCATTTCTCGCATGTGGGTCCAAAAAGGTTCCCCCGTTACCATTTTAGTCTACTGGGTTAACTTCATCAATTATTTCTGTTAACGAGAAAGGCAATTCGGTCATATAATTGCCCTTCTAGTTCACATAATTACATATAAAATGACCGAATTGCCCATCTCGTTAACGGAAAAAATGGATGTAGTTAACCCAGTTGACTAAAATGGCAACGGTGAAACCTTTTTGAACCCACAAGTGGAAAATGAAACCTTTAGACTAAAATGGCACAAACCACAGGGACTAAAATGGCATTTAACTCATAACATAATTATAAAAAGATTTCTAATACCTGAACTTGTTTATGAACAGCAGCTAGATGCAAGAGGGTATTCCCATTACGGTCTGTCAGCATTGCCAGCTCATCATCTTTATTCCACAATTGACACAACAATTTAAATGCTTCAAAACTATTATAACATATGCATGTATGCAAAATAGTATCCCCATTATCTTGTAACTCCTTACAAATATCAGGTTTTGTTTCAATCAGGAGTTTAATAATCTCCAACTGTTCATTTTTGGCAGCCAAGTAGAGAGGTGTTCTTCCATCTTTGTCGCAAAAACGACATCCTTCCGCACTCGTGACATGCAAAAGTTCGCATGCGATCTCCACGTGGCCCGCGGCTGCGGCCAAGTGAAGTGGTGTTTGACTTGACGAGTCGAGGGACATGGCAAGTGTTGGTTTTTTGCGAAGAAGAATCTTCGTGAAATCATTGTGGCCTCTTAAGGCTGCAATGTGCAATGGGGTTTCGCTGACTCTGGTTAGCGAAACTCTATCGAGGATGAGTTCGTCTTGAGCGAGTAATTCGTTGAGGACTTGTACATTTCCTGTTAAGGAAGCTTCAAAGAGGATTTTGTCCATTGTATTGTTGGTTTTGTTTTTGTAAGATATAAAAACATTATATGTACATATTTATATAGATAAGACATAAGTTGGTTGTGATTGGGATGTGGGATGTTTCGTTGACATTTCTTGAAATCTTGACTTTGTCAACATGTTTTGAAGTCAACTCTCATATTGCTTAATTCTAGGGTTATCAATATTCGGGCTTGTCATGTGAATATATAAATTAAAGAGTAAATGTAATGATTTGATTTGAATACTCAAGATTATGTATTTAAAAGAATGTTTTAAGGATACTAAAATAATATCTTGGGAACGAGAAAGTACATGGAAATGAATTATCAAAATTAATTATGTAACAATCTAAAATAAAAAATATATATAACACAATATCCACATTTTGACCATTGGATCAATAAAGAAAAGAGAAAATTACTATTCTAGCCAAGAATAAAGTCAAATTACCAATTTAGCTAAGTGATGCGTCTTTGGAAGGCCCCTTAAGGTTTGGGATGCGTCTTTGGAAGGCCCCTTAAGATTTGTATATTTTAATCCAAATTATTTGTTTTCAAAAAAAAAAAATCGTACTTTTACTGTAGCGACGCATAAGATGCGTCTATATTCCCTAAAAAATTGTGCCAAACTCATTAGATAGGTTCCAAACTCATCAAAACATGTGCCAAACTCATTAGATAGATTTCTGCATTATTTAAAAACACGTGTCAGCATTTTACTGGCGGACGCATCCCAAACCTTAAGGGGCCTTCCAAAGACGCATCTTGGCTAAATTGGTAATTTGACTTTATTCTTGGCTAGAATAGTAATTTTCTCTAAAGAAAAACATCATATTTAAATACGTAGTGACTTGTAATCACATGAAAAGAGATTTTAAGTGAAAATATGTGACATTTATTCAAGTACTAAGACCATGTGTAGTGGTTAAGCCAAATAATGCCCCCACCATGGGTCGTTTTGCGACACGTGGCAGTCCAGTCAGCATGGGGCATTATTGCAAAAGTGGCGTAGTGGGAATAATGGCCAATAACGCCCATGCAATCATTTCACAATTATTTTTTTTTTTAATTTAAAACATAAAAATCTTCATTAATTTAAAATAAAAATTACACTACTTGAAATAAAATAAAAAAACAGAAAAAAACAGAAAATAAAAAAACCAAAAAAAAAAATAAAGTTAAAAAGAAAAAGAAAATGATCTAGAGTCCATATTTTTCTCGAATTTTTTGGCGATGCATTTGCGCAAGGATCAACGCGTCGCCTTGGAGGTGGTCGATCGGTTTGGACAAAAACTCAATGTCCTTTTCCATTGCCTCGCCTCTTGCATCTCGTTAAACTTTTTGGTTTCGGCCACTCGTTCTTTCATAATCTCATAACGTTGGTGGCCGAGGTCGCGAATGTCTTGGAGACGACGGTTCATCTCCTCGAAATCATCCTTCAACTCGAGATCGGAAGACGACTCCACCGTTTTTTCCCGGTTTGCTTATCTTTTCTTCTACCGGGCGGTCGGGTCAACACTTCTTCAAGTTCCTCGTCAATGTCCACCACCTCATTTAGATTGACATTGCGGGCATCCGATGTCGGTGTTTCAGGGTCAACGGAGGATGATGTTTTTGACCGTTTAGCTCGACGTCTAATACTAGACGTCATGGTACCTACTAGCGCCCACTTTGGACTTTTTCGTAGTAGATCCCAACACTTATGGTACGGGAAAGGGCATTTGGTTTTCTCGTACTCGTCCAAAGTCTTCGTTAAAACCGCGACGTCACCTTCATCGCTCGGGCGATTATCGTAGTTACGTTGGTACACTTCTTGGAACGCATGACACTTGTTGTTGATGTCGGTCCATTTGCTAGAAATGGAATCTTTGTCCCGATGCTCGCCTTGACCCCACGTGCTATAAAAGAGTGCACGAACCCTATCCCAAAAAACGGGGCCCGTTTGAAAGTTTGCTACAAATTAAAAAACTAAAAGTAAAAATATAAGTTGTATGTTAAAAATATAAGTAAAAAATAAGTAAAAAAAATATAAAAGTTACCAATTTCGTGGTCCGCCGAAACGTCGAGCCACGCCCGAGTCAACGTGAATTCCTCATCCTTCGTCCATTTAAGGTGAGTATTTTTACGTCGAGGTTCGTCCTTTTCCTTCTTCTTATGCGACCTTCTGCTGCGTTTCGATTTCTCTGGCACCGGTTCGGGTTGCGTCTCCGGCACGACATCGACATCGGGTTCGGCTTGTTGTTGTGAAGGTTGCGACCCGCCGGCTTGACCATAGCCGAAGGTGGGAGGCACGAACGGAGTTGCGGTTGGGTTGTGTTCGGTGTAACAACCCTCATTAAAAGTCATATTTATTTTATTATTTTATCCAATAGGAAACCCTAATTGAGACACCCAAGTGATTCTGCACAAACCCTAAAATTTTCAGAACAATCAGAATCAGGATCAGGGCCCCTAAAACTCAGGGGGGGCATTCCCTACTCAACGATTATCCTTATAAGTTATTATAAAAATCGAATTTAATCATTTCGTCGACTCACCTGAACTCCAAACACACGTGGCAAACCTATATTGAAAATATGTCCCTTGCGCACCGCAAGGGTTGAGTCTTACGGTGCGCAAGCAACATCAAATTTTGGGTATAAATAGCAGGCATTGGCACTTGATTCCTGGCGTTCGTTCGACGATCAAACTCAAAATATACGCTGAGATATCGTCCAAATACTCTAAAAACACACACGAATCACTAATTAGTATAGCGGGGTGCTGCTACAAACATGGTATTAACTCGATCGCTGATACGATTCAATGTCCGATCGATTTAAACTATCCGACAGGATGTTTAAGCGCTATCCTTTGTCATTAGTCGTGATCCCGACAGGATGTTTGAGTACCACCCGAACTCGGGGAATACTCTGTCATTCGTTGTGAATCCGATGGATGTTTAAGTGATTGCACTTTGTCATTCATTGTGAGGGTTTTAATCTCGTGAATTATCGTAATTGCTGTATTAAGTTACTTACCTAGTTCGTGTGCACTAGGTTACAAAGGCTAAATCAATAGGCTAAGCTCTGCCTGTATAAATCTGCAATATATTAAGGCTTATTTGTAGACTAAATTTTGGCCGTATGAATCTGCATGATTATAATGTGAGTCATTCTCTTTTTATCAACTATTTTACAATACCTCAAATTATTTTCAAAAGTTATAATTACAGGGACTAAGTCGTGGATATATTGAATCACTGGCTAGTGGGGTATTGTGCACATTACTAATTTTCTCCCAGTTAGGTTCATTGACCTAATAGTGGTATGACCATCGTCACCATCGTGACTTGTCACCATTGTGACAGAGCGCCAGATAAAAATAAGATAGAAGCCATTGTAATCGCTCTTATGCTGTAATTAATAACTATGCATCATTATGCAAAATGAATGATTCACTCAGTATTTCCCGCTGACAAAACCTTTTTAAAATACTTTTCAGGTAATTACAGTAGATTGAAGTAAGCGTTGGATACGGCACTAAAAGGCATCAAGAAGTGGCTTATTTTATTAATTAAAATTTAGAAATATTGTTTTATGTAATAAAATTTATCTTTATTAAAGCTACCTTTGTAAAACATGGATTTATTCCATCTATTTAATAAATAAAATCCGGTGTTTCTAAACTCTGATATTTTTCCTAACTCACGGTTCTGATGAAATTTCCGCTGCAACGTTTTCAAAGTAATCACCGGTACCACTGGGCTGTTCGCGACTCCCGATTCCTTCCAGGGTGGGTCAGGGGCCGTGACAGAAGGTGGTATTAGAGCCACTGCTTTAAGCCTATAAGTGTTGCAATAATAATACCTAAAAGAGTTAGGAGATTGCTATTAACTGGTAGCACACATGATAGCATTTAGACTTGAACTTAAGAAAAGATGCCTTAGTATCAGCTTTGAGATAAGAGAAGTACTTGTGTAAATAAAGTATGATGAGTTTTGGTATGCCATAAGAATGGTAATTAGAATATTACAAGATATGATAAATAAGCAATAAACATTTAAATATTGCTTATTGATATTACTTGGGCTAGAATAAGATATGTTACGGGAAATACAAGTTTCCTTGGTTCTGGATAAAAGCCCTAATAAAAAGAGGCACTTTTGAAAAGATACTATTTATGGGAAATAGGAAATTTTCTCCGGCAAGACTGGGTATGGTGTAGCAAGACTCTCCAGTTTGTCCGGATATACTGAGATTGCCTCTCCGGCGCGAATCGGACAAGACGGGGTATATAATATGTCAAACAAGTGACAAGATTTCCCTAAATAGTATCATGATCTAATATCTGACTCGTTTTTGGAAATATAAATCTGTTAAATACATTGACCTGATAAATGGTATGTTTATTTCAGCATGTGAAATATGTGATTATATAGATAGGTATATCTATAAGGAAATCCAAAAAACCATAAGGATTGACAATTTAAAATAAAGCACAAGCATCTGTGTCTAGATTTCTTTATCAGGAATCTCTTTTCCGATATCAAACATTATTTCGTTTGATCATCTACCTCGTAACTCGTATGAAAATATAAACAATGGAAACCCTTTAAGTTGGGACGCTATCAAAAGAATAAGAATTTCTAAATGTGTTAACATAAACTATTAATGAAAGTAAGAAATATGTAAATTTATGCTAGTGCACAAGAAAACACATGAAAACTTAAGTCCACAGACGTCAAAGTATATCACACACAACTTTCGAGGCAAGACCTTTGGAAAATATAAATTAGGCACGATGAAACCAATGTTAATTTCGTCAGTAGAAGAACCACTAATCAAAAAGAAGCACTTTGCCACATAATCCTACAAACAACATGAATCTTGCTAAGGTACACTAGAACAGGATTTCACAAACATCTGTGCACAGTCTAATTGGAGTAAATATTATCACTGCAAAAGAAGTCACATACCTTTGCAAATTCCCTATTTTATTTTATTCGACATTCTCTGGTAATGTCACTTAACAACAATTATCACACGAAATTCCAGATAAAGTTCTTATATTTCTTTCGTTGAAATTCTGACTTCTGTATATAATAAGTTGACTTTCGCATTTCTAATAGTCATCATACCATAAGGATTTGTAGCGAATATTGATCTATTTCATTTCTTGGTAAATCCCTACGTTACACATGCACTGTTTGTTGCGCATGTGGTTCGTTTGATTTATAAAAGACCACTGGAGGGCTTCATTCTGATTTGTTATTTTATCCAAACTCAAATATCATTCCACTCTTTGTACTGTGAACCGCATTATTGCAAAACAATAACTTCTTGATATCGAGTCAATGAATTTCTTGAAAAATTTAATTTTCTTTGACATACATAGTTTCTATAGTAACCATGTCCGAACTTTCTTATTAAAACTTGTTTTGTTTAAATTCAAATTATTTGACTTACTCACATTACATATTCATTTCAAGATCCGATATGGTGGATGGAAGGTATCATATTCAAAATAGTCCCAACAAACACTTCATTTGTTTTGAACCATAATAGGCTTAAATCTTCGACTCCATTGAATCATTTCTTTGATCACGATCACCTTGTATTGACGTTTTCATAAAATTTAAAGCTTGCACTAATCTCGTTTATATATATATATATATATATATCATATACGGATTTAATTATTTATATATTTATAAAAAGCCATCTTAACACAAATCGTGTGCTAAGATAATTCTTGTCATATTTCAGTGTATCTCTTAATGATTCTTACAACAGCAATCGAGTCTTTCATAATAATTATTGCTTTAACATCTTCAATCGAAAAATATTATATAAAATTTATTTATATATGGAAACTTACATAAGTAATTACCTAATTTACAAACTAATATTACTATATTCTTATTAAACCGATGAGGTGAAGAATTTATATTCTATAATAAAATTATGTTAAAGGATACTCTCATTTAAGTTTACGTTCAGTTATTTATTATTGATAATTAAATTAATAACAAAAGTGTTAATATTATTTTTAAGTACTAGGGTTATTGTCAGGGGCAGGTATTGAATAGCCTAGCCTTAGTTAGGCATGGACTGGCCACCTATGCTTAAACAAGGCAGCACTAACCAATATCCAACCATGATAACGATTAGTTAATATATATATATATATATATATATATATATATATATATATATAAATTAAGTCATTATATTTATTTAGTAAATCTTAAATATTTTACTTTGTACTATAAGGAGAAGACATATTTACATAAAAAGAATTAGAGGGACGAATAAAATTATATAAATAATTATTTATCACATGTTTTGTGGTAACTATGTACCGTAACGTTCTGACAAGAAAATAACTATATAAGAATAATATGGTAGTCATCAACTACGTCGGGTTAGGGGAACATTATAATAAGAATAGTCTCCGTTATCACTTATTTACAATATTTGTAAATACATTCACAACATTATATGATTTCAAAATGAAAATAAATAGTCACATAGAATCGACCCATTAAGTATTATATATGTACAAAAGTATTTGTACAAATATTTTGTACAATAAATATTTTTGCACCTTTATTTCTATTTAACGTTATAAATAAAAATGATTTCTTTTACAAAATAATAAAATATTTTGTAAAGTAATAACTTCATTATTACATAGTAAATATAAGTTATTTTACATAGTATAGTAAAAATACTAAAATAACAGTTATTTAAATGTAGTGACCATTTACATATAGTAAAAATGCGTAACAAATATTATGTATTACATTTGATTTATAAATATAATATAATGGTTGGTCATGTCAAAACAACTTGTTCTTATTATATTTCAATTTTTAGGACATAATATGAAAAATATGGTCACTAAAAGTGTACTATCAGATTGTTTCACAATTAAAACAACTTGGAACTTTAAATAATGATACACTAATTTTATTATCTTTTGGTGTATCTTTGCAATTTACTCCTCTCAACATTTTGATTTTTCTCATATCATAATTAAATATTTGACAAATCATTTTTCATGCTTTTATTTCATTTGGAACCTGTCAATTCTAAGCCTTCCTCAGTTGCCAATCAAAGTAAGCTTCCTTTTGACAAAGAATTTTATTGATTTTAAAAGTCCTTCACATTCATTTTAAATATCTATCTTTTGGCTTGAACCTAGTCACTTTGGAAATTATATCATTTTATTTCATTCGTTTGTCATCGATTTCTTGAACTAATTCAGTTAAACCATTGAATCCTACTTAAGATACAACTTGTATTCATAAAATTCGATATTTTAAATTTTGTGTTATCTACCTTAATATTATTTTTATTAACTAAAAGGTGACATAAGTCTAAAAGAAATGTCATAACCCAAATATACTTGGGAGCTGGAATCTGAGATGAAGAAAAAGTATTCTTACTTATTCCAGTAAATCTCGAGGACTAGATTCTTATTAAGGTGGGGAGAATGTAACAACCCTCATTAAAAGTCATATTTATTTTATTATTTTATCCAATAGGAAACCCTAATTGAGACACCCAAGTGATTCCGCACAAACCCTAAAATTTTCAGAACAATCAGAATCAGGATCAGGGCCCCTAAAACTCAGGGGGGCATTCCCTACTCAACGATTATCCTTATAAGTTATTATAAAAATCGAATTTAATCATTTCGTCGACTCACCTGAACTCCAAACACACGTGGCAAACCTATATTGAAAATATGTCCCTTGCGCACCGCAAGGGTTGAGTCTTACGGTGCGCAAGCAACATCAAATTTTGGGTATAAATAGCAGGCATTGGCACTTGATTCCTGGCGTTCGTTCGACGATCAAACTCAAAATATACGCTGAGATATCGTCCAAATACTCTAAAAACACACACGAATCACTAATTAGTATAGCGGGGTGCTGCTACAAACAGGGTATTAACTCGATCGCTGCTACGATTCAATGTCCGATCGATTTAAACTATCCGACAGGATGTTTAAGCGCTATCCTTTGTCATTAGTTGTGATCCCGACAGGATGTTTGAGTACCACCCGAACTCGGGGAATACTCTGTCATTCGTTGTGAATCCGATGGATGTTTAAGTGATTGCACTTTGTCATTCGTTGTGAGGGTTTTAATCTCGTGAATTATCGTAATTGATGTATTAAGTTACTTACCTAGTTCGTGTGCACTAGGTTACAAAGGCTAAATCAATAGGCTAAGCTCTGCCTGTATAAATCTGCAATATATCAAGGCTTATTTGTAGACTAAACTTTGGCCGTATGAATCTGCATGATTATAATGTGAGTCATTCTCTTTTTATCAACTATTTTACAATACCTCAAATTATTTTCAAAAGTTATAATTACAGGGACTAAGTCGTGGATATCTTGAATCACTAGCTAGTGGGGTATTGTGCACATTACTAATTTTCTCCCAGTTAGGTTCATTGACCTACTAGGGATAATCATCACTATTTAGGTTCATTGACCTAATAGTGGTATGACCATCGTTACCATTGTGACTTGTCACCTTTGTGACACAGCGCCATATAAAAATAAGATAGAAGCCATTGTAATCGCTCTTATGCTGTAATTAATAACTATGCATCATTATGCAAAATGAATGATTCACTCAGTATTTCCCGCTGACAAAACCTTTTTAAAATACTTTTAAGGTAATTACAGTAGATTGAAGTAAGCGTTGGATACGACACTAAAAGGCATCAAGAAGTGGCTTATTTTATTAATTAAAATTTAGAAATATTGTTTTATGTAATAAAATTTATCTTTATTAAAGCTACCTTTGTAAAACATGGATTTATTCCATCTATTTAATAAATAAAATCCGGTGTTTCTAAACTCTGATATTTTTCCTAACTCACGGTTCTGATGAAATTTCCGCTGCAACGTTTTCAAAGTAATCACCGGTACCACTGGGCTGTTCGCGACTCCCGATTCCGTCCAGGGTGGGTCGGGGGCCGTGACATTCGGGTTCATGGGTCTTGCGGGGACACCAAAGGGGGGTCGGAATGGATGCATATTTGTATAAAATATAGAAGAAGTAGGAGAGAAAGTGTGACTTTTTGATAAAAAATAGGAAGAAGTGGGTATTATTTATATAGTGGGTAAATTTTGTAATTAAAAAAAAATAAAAATATTAAACAATTGACCGTTGGCAACGGTCATATCTCTCGCCCCTATGCAATTTTCAGCATTTTATTTAAAACGCCAACTTGATTTTTTTTCAAAAAAAACGCCAAACAACGCCTAGTGTAATGGGGGGGGGGGGGGGTGGGGCGTTTTTGAGCGTTTTTTTTTGAATTTCTTTTAAAAAAACCACCCCACTACGGGTGGTCTAAGAAGTAATAAGAAATGTTAACATGTGAATAGATTTATCTCAATCATTGATTTCTTTATCTAAGAGCTCAAAAGTATTATCTTGTTATTTATGTTCTTTTTATGATTTTGAAATGAACACGTAACTTATACATGTCATGTTTTCTTAAGTTAATAAACTATAAACGAAAGTCAAAAGCAATCACAAGTATACAAAGGTCTAATGTAGGTGATCACGGACTACAAGTTTATAATTTAGTGGTATCAAAGTATGCAAGAGAGATGTTATTCCCTTGATGGCAGGGGCACAACTTTGTGGGGGCCGCGTGTGCGCGTGTGGGGGGCTCCGAACTTTTCGCTCAGTAGTACCCGGTATGTAGTTTTCGTATATAATCTTTTGGTATATACGTTTTTGACCCCCGGTCTGAAATCTCAAGCTTCTCCACTGCTTGGTGGTTGAGGTTTTAGTCTCACGATGAACAGATATGTAGATTTAAGAATATGATTATAGGATGTATAAGTTAAGTGTCCTAGAAAAAAGGTGATAGCGAATGACTAAGAAACCTCACTTTATGTATCTAATTATTTCTCTACACACCATTTTGAACATGAAGTACAACTTTAAATTATAGAAATATTGGTTTTAAATAATGTCAATTATTACCCACACGTAATAGTTGAGACTGTTGTTGGTTCAGTTCTGTTTAAACATAAAGGAAAACATGAAAACATACCTGTTACAGCAGACAGTGCAGTGGAGAATCCAGTCAGAGAAGATGACATCGAGTTCGACATATTTGTCAGTGTGATCTGGTTCCTCCTTAAGGTGCTGACTGATGATGGGGACTTAGAAAACCGAAAAGGGGTATCGGCTTAGGAGAGGAGGTCGATGATGATGTTATGACTAATGGGGTATGTCTAATTGTGTAACTTGAGTAACCCCTTAACCTCCACATAATTCTCCTTATATAAGCACTCAGGAGGAAACCTAATTAGTTAATAAGGGTAATATGGTCCATCAACAATTACCAACTAATTATTAATAGGTTGTTATATATTTTGATCTATATTATGTAAATGATTATAATGGCTATAGATTAAATATTAATACATAATATATTTAATCTTACATTCTCCCACTTAGCCGAGTAATCATTTACTATGAGTATTAGATAAGCCTGATCAGGAGTTAACACTCATTTTAGCCTTAAACAAGTACTATAGCAGAGAAATACAGCCGTTGAATCATTATGCGACTCAGGACCCCCATTAATCATACTATAGCCTTAATTTAAAACCTAATCGTTATGATCAAAATACGCATAAGCCCTTTGTTTGATTTGTAACTATATTTGTCTATATGCCATTATGCTAGCGTGACATATTCTTAGAGACATACAAAATCAAACTGATGAGGAAATTTAACTAATACTTAGTCATTCATAGTACGATATGCGGTTGCGCATGGACATCAATTAATACCCGTCTCTGAGCTCTCTTAATAAGACTTATGGGTAATAGCCCTTCAGTTACAGGATCCTTAAGCATATCATGAATGTATTCGATACAAAACTTAGTTTCCCCAATTCTTTCATAAACGAATATTAATTGTGTATCGAAACTTAATGCAGCACCTCTTGAACTGTTACTGTTCAAGGATTCATGGTAACTGACTTTATCACACTAAGTCTTCAAAACATTAATTATATGGAGTTAATAAACTTATGAGTCCACTGATAAATTTCCAACAACTTTTAGTGGCTATATTATGTCGTTATAACTTAGGTTGTTGATATCAGTACATTATGACTCCTCCATAAGATAGGTTTTGTCTGCTGACATAAAGATATACCCAGAATTACATTCTTGCATATTTGAATATCACAAAGTTAGAGTAATAAACCGGTTTTAATTCTCACTTCTTCTTTAAATTGTAGTCTCTCGTTTCCTTTTATAGATATTTTAATTCTCCATTAGATGCTTCACATTAATCTAGACATATCTAGTGTGTTGCAATGTGAGTAATATCTAAACGAGTGTAGACTTAAACTTACATAAGGCTTCCAATTAATGAAGCGTAAAAAATAATCTCATTTACCATATTATCCTCTAAAGGAAGAGCAGTATTGTTTGTTACATACGTAAGGACCCATTTAATGTTAAACTTATGGAACGGAACTAATATCCCATTTGGTCTATCTCAGTATGTTATGATATCAATCACGTAAGAGATATCTCTGAGATTTATTATATCAAAGTTTGTGTTAACAATGCTTTGACTTATGTAACATATACTTGTCAAGAGAATATCATCTATATAGACAAGTTTATCTTAGTTGCTCCCACTCATTTTGAGGTAGGTACATTAATCCACTTGATTTTTGATGAAAATAATTACGTTAAGATTTCATCACATTATGATGCTTGCATTAACCCATACATGGATTTTATTGGCTTATAGATAAACTGTTCTTTAACCATAAGTTTAGAACTTTCTGGTTGTCTTATGAACATGTAAATATGCTAGCCATTTGTTAGGGAAAATTGTTTTTAATGTTCATCTAATGTAGCTTTAAACTATTATAACTTATAAGCTACTAGAACAGTGATGATCCTCAAAGAAAACTTTGATAATTAATCCCTTCCTAAGTATAACCTTTGACAATCAATCATCCCTCTTCGTGTCTTAACGCTTATATCAGGATTTGGTTTAGTTATGAACACTCTTAGGTAATTCAAACAAATCCCAAACGTTATACGAACACATAAAATCAGTTTTACTAGAAAACAGTTTTATTCCATTCAGAAGATTGATTGACGCTAATGGCTTAATTTGAAGAGATAGGACCAGTCAACTTTTCCCAAATCCATTTCAACTTCAGTTAGGGAGGTTATGTAATCATCAAAGTTAGTAGGCTTTTAAACCTAGATGACCTCCTGAGTTGATTATTGGGTTCATTAGAAGTTTCAGTTTTATGGATTAGCTCTTGGTTAGGTTGCTATCATTTTCAGGATTCTAAGTTTGTAAGAGTTGGTGCAGTATAGTGTACAAGAGGTGTAATCGGAGTTAAATTCGGAGTGAAATGTAATGACACTCTTCCCCCCACCTCTTGTATTCCTTGCAAATCATAATAAGGACTTTGACTGCTCCCACTAACCTTAGGAATCTTTAGGAACTCAGCATGCTTAGGGTCAATATGTAACGACCAACAAATTCTAATAGAGAAATAAGTTAATGACGTTAGTCGTAATTTCTCTTGTTGAGGATTATGTTAGTTCAGGTAAGAAATCTATGTGTGCCCACAATTAAGCAACAATGAAACTTTTTGTAAGAGTAGCATTAGATTTTAAGGAGACAAGTTATGATAGAACAATGTCGTGATGGAGCGGTGTCTTGTACAAGAGGTGCAAATTTAGGTAATGTAAAATTTTCACTCCCCCACCTCTTGCAACTATTGCAAGTTATTATTAAGACACTTAATGCTCCCACTAATCTTTAATATCTCTAGAAATGCTACAAGAGAAGTTTCAATGAGGTACGTGACGTGGGAACCTATCATATATATGTTAGACTTTAATTGATTTCGTTAACGTCCAAATGTCATAAGAGACTTAAGGACATATTTAATAGAAATCTTAATAAGTAAACATATGAATAGATTTCTTCTAAGACTGTGGGCCATATGCGACAAAATTTAGATACAAGTTGATAGTCTTTTAAATGATAAATGAATTATGTCTGAATATTCCATTTGGAATAAGTTCCACGAATGTCAATGAATGACTTATGATGGACCCATACTTATTCCTTAAGCCAAGTTATATTTTAGGGCTTTAATGTCATGATTTAAAATCACTTAGAATGAGATTAGTTGAATAATCATCCTCATTAACCATGTCATGATTTCTCATGAATTTCGGTTATAATGGATGAAATTTATAAGTCTCATTTTCCTTTTGTCAAATTCTCATTTACATGATGACAAAAGTTGTGAAAGTGTAAGCTGTCATCTAGTTCCATCTTAGTAATGTTTCTATCCAGATATTTAGAACAAATAAGATGAGAGTTTAAGGTAAGTGTGACTTTATGTTGACTATGTAAACCTCACAACCTTCATAACATTGCTTAATTATGATACTATATTATGATTAATCTTCAGAATATATGAGGTATCGAAAAGCGTTATTAGAAGACTGCTTATTATGGTTCTTATAGCCTTAACATTTAATTTTGTCACTAACTCTCGTGTTAGTTATTTGTCGAGTTCTGGTATGGAAACGTATACAACTAGAGTCAACTAATCATGTGTTAATAGGAATATTAAAGAATTATCAGACTTAAATATCATTAGTAAGTGACTACTTAATTAACTTATCCAACCGTTCTTTTGAATAATGGATAGTCTCGTTGCTTATGCCTAGTCTAATGGCATAATTATGCAGTGAGATTTTCCCTTGAAGAACCTTAGAGTTGGGATTTTGTTCTTGTATTTTGACTATGGACCTTAGAACAATCCTCTTTTAAAGTTTAAGTGGCTGTAAGGTGAGTAACAACTTATTTTCCAGCTTCAAACATTTATTTCTTTGTACATATGTTGCTTATCAACACACTCATTATACTTTGGTACTTTTGAGTGTTATAGTTGATATATAAGGCATCAAATTGTACAAGTGAAAATCTTAGTATGTAATATACTGGAAAAATGTACTTATTTCCATGCGTAAGCCCTTAACTTTATGGGTCATGGTATTGTACATTATGATGTATTCACATATACCCCTTAACTATATAATTTTAAATGAAGGCATGCATCTTAGGAGTTCTTGTGATTATTCCATAATTATAGATTAGTCTTAGGAAAGACTTAATTTGGAATAACCTTAGTGATAGCAATTATGTTTGAGAGTTCTTGATTATCATAAGAGACATCATGTTCGATTTATCCTATTCATCATGCTCTAATTTTATTCTGTAGTACTTATATCAGAAGAGAGCAATAGGATTATCGTGTCTTAAGAGATAATCAAGGATTTAATTTAAGAGCTAATTCTTATAGAAACTTTAAATAAAGCAAAACATTTTAGATTTAGGAATTAGAGTGGATGAGATATAGACTTAGAGAAGAAAATTATAGTGAGTAAAAAATTATGGGTACTAAGAATAAGGCAGACGAAATGATCATAAAATTAATTAAGGATCATTAATATAAGGATCATTATGTGAAGAGGTTGTGATATGTCTATTACTAACATCAAAATAATAGACTATTTAAAGTTCTACTTAAACGAAAACAAATCAGCTTTGGCCAGAAGTGTAATCATTTAAGCATGTGTGCAAAGTATTTGTGACAAATCAGCTTTGGCCAGAATTGAAACAATCACTTTAGTTATGCACTCGTTAAGTATGCCATCTATGAAGGAATTAAATCAGCTTTGGCCAGATATTAAGACATTCATGTTTATGATGCACACTTAACATAGCTTTCGTAATACTTGGATGATAAATAGACGCATCAAATCAGCTTTGGCCAGAAGTGATACATCAGAAGCTCATTCAAGTTAAGCCATTTTGGTTTTGTAAAACATTATTTGATCCTTATTAATTAACTAAATATTTACAAAACCAGTTATTTAATAGCAAACCACCCGTTAGCGCGGATCGAACTCAGTTAAACAGCTTAAAATAATGAGGTTTCGAGTGAGATCTCGACTCAGTTATGAGGTCTCGAGTCAATTTTCGACTTATCTTGCAACATTATGAGGTCTCGACTCATTAAGGTCTCGAGTCGCAATCTCAGTCTCGAGTCGTAATCATGGTCTCGACTGGTATGTTTTTATGAGATCTCGGTTCCTTGATGAGATCTCGAGTCGCAACCATGGTCTCGAGTGATGAAGATTGAAGTCCTTAGTTGAAACCTTTAGTGGTCTCAAGTCGAGACCTTATGGTCTCGAGTCGAGACCTTATGGTCTCGAGTCGAAATCGTTGTCTCGTGTTGTGAATATTTGAGAACATTTATGATTTCGAGTCGAGATCTCGTGGTCTCGAGTCGAGATCTTGGTTTCGGGTCGTTAAAATTGATCTTGAAACTTCCTGTTTACAGCTGTAAATGCAAAACATAACTGAAAATTCGAAATTTAAGGGATTGTGTGATAGTGTTTCCTGTTTTAAGATGATCTAATTTTATCAAAATATTTCGAAAATTATAACTGTATATCTTTTAACAGTTTTCGAATAAACTTAACAGATTAAATTGGATCAAACAGGGAAAAACACTCATCAATCCTAATTACATTCCAAAACATGACAGAATTTTCGAATTTTCCTAAGAACATGATGAACCCTAAAAAATTAAAACATAAATTCTGGAACCTGAAACCTGAATTTTAAGGCTTTTTCTAAAACAGATTTCGGTTATAAACATAATCCAGTTTGATTTCGAGTGAACATGTAATTAATTTTTGTCCGAAAACAGTAATCTCGAGTGAACCTTTATGACTCGAAACCGGCTGCTAGGTTTATTAGGTTATCAAAATTCCGTTTTCCAGATTTCTATCCCAGAATTGATGGATACGAAAACAAAACTGACTAATCAACACGAGCTCTGATACCACATGTTGGTTCAGTTCTGTTTAAACATAAAGGAAAACATGAAAACATACCTGTTACAGCAGACAGTGCAGTGGAGAATCCAGTCAGAGAAGATGACATCGAGTTCGACATATTTGTCAGTGTGATCTGGTTCCTCCTTAAGGTGCTGACTGATGATGGGGACTTAGAAAACCGAAAAGGGGTATCGGCTTAGGAGAGGAGGTCGATGATGATGTTATGACTAATGGGGTGTGTCTAATTGTGTAACTTGAGTAACCCCTTAACCTCCACATAATTCTCCTTATATAAGCACTCAGGAGGAAACCTAATTAGTTAATAAGGGTAATATGGTCCATCAACAATTACCAACTAATTATTAATAGGTTGTTATATATTTTGATCTATATTATGTAAATGATTATAATGGCTATAGATTAAATATTAATACATAATATATTTAATCTTACAACTGTACCACTTACCAGCCAATAGGTAATAATTTTGTAAGGTTTTTTAATGACAAAACTTGTACATCATGAGATTGAACCTCTGACCTGTTATTCTAAACTTTATCTAAACTTACTAACACCAGTGGGTTATTCCAAAGTCGATAATAGTTTCGTTAGTTGGAATTGTCACAAAATATTTCATAGTTGGAACTATTACCAACCAACTATGAACATGCGACTTTATGAACATGTCCGGATTTGTGAAGTCCGGGTTTGATAGACAGAAGATCTAACGGCTGGGGTCATCACGTACAATTTGTAGGATAAAGGGTATTGTACAATAACCGGCCTCCCAATAAGTAATAGTGTCGAATACCCAACCCACGAATGACGTTAGATGGATCTTCAGTGACGTCCAGAGCTTTTATCCTTGCTTGCTACAAAAGAATAAACCGTTAGCCTCGTCACGGGGGACCCCGGGAGGGGGATCCGTGACCAAGCTCCGGCGTGAGAGTAAGTAAACTTGCCGGAAATGAGAGGAGCTTCTTCCGATGAGTATAATCACCGGGAGATTTCCTCTTTGGTGTGAATCTTATTAATGTGTGTGTGTAGTAAATGTGGGGGAATGTTGGTCGGGAGTTAATGTAGGGAGAGTAAAAGAAGATGTAGTAAATGAGAGAAAGTCGGAGATGATGAGACCTGCCTTTGTTCCTTTTTCTCTTGCTCTTATATAACAGCTAGGCCTTATCTTGCTAGATATTTTCCCTTCATATGATCCGACGGCTTCTAGGGGTTATCGGGAGGTGCAGACACGTGTCTGACCCCCAGCGGCGAGATGTCCTCCTCAATTAATGCTTCGGCCGGAGAAGTATAGTATTTTCAGGCGAGATCCCATTCTTATCGCTCATTAAATGAGGCCTGTACTTCCACTGAGCTGTTTTCCCGCTCATAACAAAATAGAAGGAAACTTAGTGGGCAAGGTGACCTCTTCTGATGGGCTTTTTTTTATATAATTGGGCTTCCTAGAGATAGTCCAGAGCGGGTAAAGTGGGCCTACCCACTGGCCCGTCGTCAAGTCATCTTTAGTCCCTGGTTCTGAGACCCGAGGCTCATGCTCCAGGGCTGAGCCATAACCGTCCAAAGAGTGGTTTTTTCTAGTGGGTCCCCTTGGGACTGGTTGTAATGAACCATCCCCACTAATCATTACATCGCCGATTTTATTATAGCGGGAGCTAGCCCCCTAGCAACACGTGTTCCTTATTTTGAATTTTGAAGAGAAAACTGACGCGACGGTTACCTGCATGTCTGTCGCGTCTTTTTAAATACCCCATTCCTCTTTTCCGGTTTCTCACCCAAACATTTTCAAATCCCTTTTTCTTTCTCTGTGATATTTCTCCGTGACTACCTCTTCTTCTCCGATCATGAGCCGCTGTGGACGCTCATCCATAAGATCTGTATTGACGGCAAAGGACTTGAAGTCCTTTGTTGAAGCGTATAACATCCCCGAGCGGTTTTCCCCTTCCTTGCCGGGACCTGACGAGTCGGCAGAATGCACACCGGAAAGAATCCCAGTTTATACCTTGGCCTTTTCTTCCTGTGGGGTACGGTACCCTCTTTCCTCTTTCAAGGTCTCTTTACTTCGTCACTTTGGTATCCATTTCTCTCAGATTCATCCTCTAGGGTTTATGCGAGTAGTCCACTTTGAGTTATCCTGTGCAGCAATCTCTGGGGAGCCTTCTGTTCCTTTGTTCTGCATGTTCTACAGACTAATTTCAGACGGGGATTGGTTTACTTTTGCAAAACGGCCGAACGGTGTCTCGAGACCCTGCTACAGTTTCATGCCTACCTCTACTTATCCAAAAGACTGGAAAAGCAGATTCATCTTTGTTTCAGCCGCTATGTGGCCAGATTCTCCTTTGCCGAGGGATCTTGACGCTGCTATCGAGGACACCATTCCCACCCTTTCTGCAGCCGAGACTGTTCAGTGGAAAAGGATGTGTGACAACCCAACGAGGGCGTTCACTTTCTCCGAAGGGACGCTTGCTATGGGGGGGCTGAGTCCCTCTTATCCAGTCCGTCCAAGGGCTTTTTTCGGCAAGAAAGGTACCTTTTTGTTCTTTGTTTGCTTCTTACATTCATTCTTCCTTTATGTCTTTGGGAATTCCGTAGTCATCTTTAGTGCCTTCTTTCTGTGCAGAGATAACTTTGTGGAGGCTTCTCCAGGGTGACTCCAAGGATGTAAAGTATGTGGTTGATAATGAGGTTGATCCCAGGCTGAATGTGGAAGTGCAAGTTACCGGGGGGTCCATCCGGGCAGGAGGCTCCGCTACCCTAGGTGGTGATGAGGAGAATTCTTCTGGTGAGGAGGAGAGCTCTCCCGGCTTTCCCCATGTTCATCCTTCCGGTCAAAGTGATGGCGAAGATGTGGAGATACAGTTAGTTCGTAAGAGGAGGTCTGCTAGCCCCCAACCAGCTCCTGCACCTCGTAGCATCCGTCAGAGGCTCCGTAGTGCCAGTGGCCAGAAGCTTCCCCCTTCCTCTAGAGCCGTTTCTGATCTTCCCCCTGTTGGGGTTAAAGGTTCCCTGTCTAAGCACTTGAAGTCCTCAAGCTTAGTGAGTGCTCCTTTGTTGGTAAGCTTCCTTTTCTCCTGCTTTTTTTTTGTCTTTCTGTGTAGTTCCTGATTGCTCCTTTTCTCACTTCTTAGGGGAGTTCCCTGGAGCCTATAGAAATTCCTACTGGTCCCTCTCCTTCCCGTATCCGGGACAAGGCCTCTGAGGTGGGGGTGGCTCGCTTTTCCTCAGCTTTCGAACTTTCTCCCCCACATGCTACTGGGACTAGCAAACCCACTACCTTCGAGGGCCCTGTTCATCGATCCCCTCTTGCCCCTTTGTTTGCTGACGCCCTCCCCTTTACTTATGTCCCTAAATGGAAGGTAACTAATTCTTCCGTTATAGGGACTCCTGAAGCTGCTAGGGACTTTCTGAGCCATGTCGTCCCTCCCTCACATAAATTTGTAAACTCCGCCCTGAGGGATGATCTCTTTGACGATCAATACAGTATGTCTTTGTGTGAAAGCTTTTTCAGGGGTGCTGGGATGCTGCAAAGGGTTGATGATCTGAGGAAGGCGAACGAAGGGCTTAAGGCTGAGCTTAAGGCTTCCCAGTCGGTTGTTGCTGGGCTTAGGAGCCGGGTGGTTGATGCTGAGAGGAGATTACAGGAGGAAAAGGTGCATAGTCCTCTCCCCCCCTTTTTTTATACATACATACTCACTGATTCTTTGCTTAGGGAGCTGGGGCTATGCTTGAGAGGAAGGAACGGGCTTGGGAGCGGGAGATGGCATCGTTGGTTGAGGAGAAGGAGGAGCTTGCTGCTGAGCTGAGGCACTTGAAGGAAGTTGGCTCCGTTTCCCAGGAGCAGCTCAACACCATTTACGCGGATTATGGAGTAACTTCTGATGATAATCAACGACTGGCGGGAGAGAAGCATTGGCTAATTACTGAAGGTTTTGGGGCTTTCCTTGCTGCTGTTGCTCAGTCAGAGGACTTTAAGAGCGGTTTGGAGGAGGTGTACAGGGCCTATAGGGATGTTGGGTACCAGTCGGGATTGAAGGATGGTTACAAATACTCCGCTCAAGGCTTGGATAGGAAGGAGACTCCTCTGTATGACTCCAAGGCTAAGAAGAAGCTGTCCAAGCTGAATGAGGAGTTAGGGCATAAGACCCCGGCCATTCTTGAGAAAATCCTGGAGCATCCCTTGATTTCTATTGATGAACTAAAGGCCCTGTTCTCCTCTGCTGGTCCTTCGTCTCCGCCGTCTCCTTCCGGGGGTGATCCCCAATGAATTCCGAATATTTGATACACTTTCGATATGGTTGTAATAACTTTAACTTACTTTGGGATACTTGTGTGTTTTGTCCTACTATCGCAGGTGGTCTTTTGTGTTGGGGACCACTTTGACTTTTAACCATGTGGCTCATAGCTATGTATGGCCTTTTTGTTTTGTAGCCTGTTTTTTGCATGTTTTGTCTTTGCAGGGGTTCTTCCCGGAGGCTAGTTTGGTGATTTCCTGGGGACTTATGGGCTATTTTAGCGAGGAGCTATGTTTTTGTTTTACCTTGCTGTGTTTGCAATTTTGTACATTGCTAATTCTTGCCCAAGTTGTTAGGGTTTTTCTTTGTACATGTATTTTGTAGTAAATAAAGCAAATTCCCTTTCGTAGTTTTGTACATGTGGGTGTGTTTGCATTATTTGTTTTTTGTCTTTTGTTTGTTTGTTTTGTTAAACTGTGATTGTCTGTTCGAGGCCAATCGGTGGACAAGTTTATAACGCGGTGTTGTGTTTTTAACTTGCTTTGTCCGTTTTAGGTTAGCTAGACCTTTATTAGCCCCACGGCCTGGCTTTTGGAAATGTTTTGAATGCCTCATACACGTGTGTTTGTTTGTTCTAGTTTTAGATTTAATGGTGTCCCAAGGCACGTCTGCCCAGGTGCAAGTGTCCATTGTTTTCTAAAAATGGGACGCTTTCGTCCGTCTTTCATTTAATCTTTGGGGGCTTATACCTCCCGTCATAGATTGTTTACAAAAGGTTCATCCTTTTGGGGGAGGGCCCCCGTACATATAGTTATCTATTACAAAAGTGGCTCTTGGCCGTTTTCCTTGGGGGTACACCTTCCAGGTCCTGGGAACCTCCTTACCTTCCAGTGTTTCCAACTTGCAAGTCCCCTTGCCATTCGCCCACGTGACTCTGTAGGGTCCTTCCCAGTTGGGGCCTAGCTTCCCGGTGTTTTCTTGCAGACTAGCCTCGTTGGCCCTAAGGACTAGGTCCCCTGGGACGATGTTGAGCTTCTTCATCCTGGCATTGTAGTAACTTCCCAGGAGTTTTTTGTATTGGGCCTCCTTAACTGCTGCTATTTCCCTTCTTTCCTCCAACAAGTTTAGGTTCATCCTGAGATCCTGCTCATTATCCTCATCCCGAAGCTTCATCCGGGCCGTTGGGGATCCGATCTCAGCAGGGATGACAGCCTCCGTTCCATATGTAAGGCTGAACGGAGTTTCCCCGTTGCAACTTTTGCGAGTGGTTCTGTAGGCCCACAACACAAATGGAAGTTCTTCCAGCCAGCCTTTCTGTTTCCTCCCAAGTCTACCCTTCATTCCCTTGATGACGCTTTGGTTAGCTCTCTCCACTAACCCGTTGCTCTGGGCGTAGGTAACGGAAGTAAACACTTGCTGGATCCGCATCTGCTCGCACCATGGTTTGAAGGGTTTTCCAGCAAACTGGACCCCGTTGTCACTCACCAACTCCTTTGGAACCCCATACCTGCATATGACGTTATCTAGTACGAACCTTATCATTTGGTCCCCAGTAATTTTCGCCAAGGGCTTCGCTTCAATCCATTTAGTGAAATAGTCAACGGCTACCACCACGTATTTGACCCCCCCGGACCCTCGGGGAAAGGTCCAATTATGTCGATGGCCCATTTCTGGAACGGCCATGACGTCGAAACTGGTACCATGGGGTGTTTGTGCCGGTGGGTCATCGGTGCATGCACTTGGCAGTTGTCACACTTCTTGATTTCCTCAGATGCCATTTCGTACATCCGCGGCCAGTAAAACCCTGCATTCATTGCCTTTCTCACTATTGTTCTTGGTCCCGAGTGCATTCCGTAAATCCCCTCATGCATCTCCCTAACCACATATTCGGCTTCTTCCATATCAACGCACTTCAGGGACGGGCCCAGATATGACCTCCGGTATAGCTCCCCTTTGATCAGTTCATATTGTAGGGCCTTGACCTTTATCTTTCGGGCAGCCCACTCCCCCTCGGGTAGGGTTCCATCCCGGAGAAATCTGACTATCGGGGTCATCCATGTTTCTTGGGGACCTTCGACCATGGCGACCTCTGCTGTGTCAAGGGAGGAGGATGTTAGGACCTCCACTTTAACTTCTTTTGCGAGATGGTCGAATGCTACCGAGGCTAATTTGCTAAGTGCATCAGATTTCCTGTTCCTTCCACGAGGGATGTATTCCAGTTTGAAGGTTTTGAATGCCTTAGCCGTCTCCTTAACTTTCTCCACGTATCTAGCCATGGTGCTATCCTTAGCTTCATATTCTCCTTGGTACTGTTTTACTACTAGCTGTGAATCAGTGCTGGCTTCTACGTGTTTTGCTTTCATTTTTTGTGCCAGCCTCATCCCTGCTAGGAGGGCCTCATATTCTGCGGTATTGTTGGTGTTCTCGAAATCCAGCCTTACGGCATATGTTAGCTCGACCCCCTCGGGACTTATCAACGTGATTCCAGCTCCATTTCCCTCTTCACTGGATGCTCCATCGGTGAGCAACTTCCATACCGCTTCATCTTCCTTCTCTCTTTCTTCTTTTTCTAAGGCCTCCCATTTTAACAGTTCCTTCTCTTCATCCTCAGGGACTTCTGCTAAGAAGTCGGCCAGTATCTGTCCCTTCATGGCTGTCATGGGCTTAAATTCCAGAGAATGTTCCCCTAACTCCACAGCCCATTTGGCTAACCGTCCGGACAATTCTGGCCTCCTGAGTACCTTCTGAAGGGGTTGATCGGTCATTAAGGTGATCTTGTGCTCGTGGAAATATCTCCTGAGTCTTCGGGATGCGAAGACAAGGGCTAGTGAGAGCTTCTCCAGGGGCATGTATCGTTCTTCAGACCCTTTAAGCGTTCTACTGATAAAATATATGGGGATCTGTTTCCCTTCCCGCTCTACCATCATGACCGCACTTATGGTCGTTTTTGAGGCGGACAGATACAGGAGCAATGGGTCCCCGGGTACTGGGGTGGCCAGCATCGGGAGGTTACAGATGTATGCTTTCATTTCTTGAAAGGCTGCCTCGGCCTCCGTTGTCCATTTAAACTTGTTTGTTTGAAGGCAGTCTTTCAATACTTTCATAATGGGAAGGGTCTTGTCAGCCACCTTTGATAAAAAACGGTTTAATGCTATCAGCCTTCCGTTTAGTTGCTGGATGTCCTTCAGGGACCTGGGGGATCGCATCTCAGCCACCGCCTGGGTTTTCTTCGGATTTGCCTTGATCCCGCCCTTGGTGACCACTACTCCCAGGAAATTCCCTTCCTCTACTCCAAAACAACACTTCCCAGGGTTTAACTTCATGTTCACATCCTGCATAGTGTGGAGAGTTTCGGCTATATCGTCTATCATGGTTGTCTCCGTCAGGCTTTTGATGACGATATCATCGACGTATACCTCCAAGTTCCTTCCTCGTTGCTCCCTGAACAGGGTGTTCATGAACCTCTGATATGTGGCCCCGGCATTCTTGAGGCCGAAGGGCATCTTGGTGTAGCAGAATGTCCCTTCGTCTGTGATGAAGGCAGTTTTTTCCTCGTCTTCTATTGACATCTGGATTTGGTGGTATCCCTTGTAGGCGTCCAGGAAACATTTCAGGGGGTATTGGGACAAAGAGTCCACCTGTGTGTCTATCTCCGGAAGAGGATAACAGTCCTTGGGACATGCTTTGTTTAGGTCTTGGAAATCGATGCACATCCTCCATCCTCCGTCTTTTTTCTGAACCATGACTGGGTTGGCAACCCAGGATGGGTATTTGACTTCCCTGACTATCCCCGCTCTGAGTAATTTCCGAGTTTCTTCACAAGCGGCCCTTCTTTTATTAGGTCCCATACTCCGCTTCTTTTGTTTCACTGGTTTTGCCCATGTAAAGGTGTTAAGCCGGTGCTCTGTTAGGCTCCTTGGGACCCCCGTCATGTCTCCATGTTGAAATGCAAACACATCTATGTTATGGAGGAGCAACTCCTTCAGTGCACTCTTGCATTTGTCACTCAAGTGACTCCCCACCTTGACTGTCTGTTCTGGGAACCTATCACAGAGGACCCACTCTTCCACCTTCTTTCCCTGGGATTTTTCTGGTTCTTCCCCTTTAGACACGGAAGAAACTACTTCGTAGGCGGACTTAACCCATGCGAGACCTTTTGGTGTTTGGAATACCAAAGCTCCATGAGGGGTGGAGGCCTGTGCCTGCAGATCTCCAATTCCGGGTCTTTCCAAGATTGCATTGTACTTGGAGGGTGCCCTGACTACTGTGAAGGTCAGATCTACTGTCCGAACCCGGTCCCCTACGCCAACTGTGAATGGGAGCCTGATCTTTCCCAGGGGATGTGATACACTGTTGTTGAATCCTACCAATGGGATCGAATCTTCCTCCAACATGTCCCTTATGTCCCTGTCGAACCTAAGAAAGCAGTGCTCGTATATTACCTCAACGCCTGACCCTCCGTCCACATGTATCCTAGACACCTTGTGTCCGGCTATCACAGCTGAGATGTTCAGCGGGAGTCGTTGTACCTCACTTTCTTCTAAGTATGGCATAAGGATGGGAGCTTTCATGCAGTTCGGGGAGCGTAGGATTCTGGCCTTTACACTTCGGGTGGTATCAAACTCATTTCTCCTTCTAATCATATCAACGTCTGCCCTCCCCGGCTCCCGTGCATCTTTCCCCTTGCGATCCCCTCCCCCCTCCTTGATTTCCTTGACCAAATGGGCCAATCTCCCCGTTTTCACCGCAGCCTCTATTTCTCTTTTGAGGTACATACAATCATCGGTTCTATGCCCGAAGCCTTTGTGAAACTCGCAATATTCGTTTGGTTGTGCCTTTGGCCCAGGCTTTATGGGTGGTGGTCTTGGGAAGGAGTTCTTTACCCTTTCGGTGGCCAGTATCTCACTTGGTGTTTTGATGAGGGGGGTGAAATTATCAGAATACAAAGGGGGACCCCTCCCTCGGGGTTTGTATGGGGAGTACGGGGGTCTCACTCTATCATGCATCATTCTATCAAAAGCAGGTTTTCGGGAATAGGGTGTACCTTTGTCAAGAGGCTTTGTGACTGGGGCGATCCTCCGGGGTGCATCGTCTGTTTCCTTGGCTTTGCTGACCGTATCTTTCCCTCTGACAAAGGCCCTGACCCTGTCCATGAGGCTGTCAAATGAGTGGGGGAACTCTTCCCCCAGTTTCTCGCACAGTTGGGCATGTTTTAACCCGTTTATGAAGCTGCTAATCTTCATGACCTCCGGAACGTCTTTGATATTCATGCTCTCCTTGACAAACCTCTCCATGTACTGATCTATTCGCTCGTTATCCCTTTGTCTGATATGAAGGATCTCATTTGGGTTTTTAATTACCTTCCGTTGTTGGCCAAAGTTCCTGAGGAACATCTTGCTTAGCTCTTCATAACTATCTATGCTCCCCGGGGGAAGGCTATCGAACCAAAGCCGGGCTCCCTCCGTCAGGGTTTGTACAAACATGTGGCACCATACTGGCATGGGCCATCGTCCCAGTTGTCCCGCCCCCCGGAAGGCATGCAGGTGATCCTCGGGGTCTCTCGTCCCGTCATAACGGTCAAAGCCTGGGGGTAACTTTGTCTTGGGGGGCATTGGTGCTTCTGCGATTCTCCGTGTGAACTTCGAGACCTCGGCTAAGTCTCGTGGTAGATATGGCTGGTCTAAGCCACTGTCACCAAGGTTGTCTTTCTCCTTTCCTTTCTCCTTGGGCTTCTGTCCTATAATAAGATCCTCCCTTTCTTCTGAGGACATTTGTCTCAGGGCAGTCATGAACGTTTCTAGCTGGTCATTGTTGTTGTTCTTGTTTTGAAGGTTCGTTCCTTCCTGGCTGGAGGGTGTGTCAAAGAAAAGCCTAGCCCTGAGCCTGTCGAGTTTTTCTTGTCTCTTTAAATCTTCTAGGTACGTTGTCAACTTCTCCCTATGCATGGCCACAAAGTCAGGTGTGATATGCTCTGCCTTTTCTGGGTTCTCCATCTGATTCTCGTTACCTTCTTCGTGGGTAATGTCCTCTATCGTAACTCTATCAGGATCGTTTTGTGCCGCTTGGGTGACATGTGAGTTGTGTGGTGTTGTCATATCGTTTCTGATGGGATAAACTGTTCTCTAGACGTCGAGTGTTGATGTGGGAACACCGGGCAAGCTGATGTCCCACGGATGGCGCCAATGTCGAATACCCAACCAACGAATGGCGTTAGATGGATCTTCGGTGACGTCCAGAGCTTTTATCCTTGCTTGCTACAAAAGAATAAACCGTTAGCCTCATCACGGGGGACCCCGGGAGGGGGATCCGTGACCAAGCTCCGGCGTGAGAGTAAGTAAACTTGCCGGAAATGAGAGGAGCTTCTTCCGATGAGTATAATCACCGGGAGATTTCCTCTTTGGTGTGAATCTTATTAATGTGTGTGTGTAGTAAATGTGGGGGAATGTTGGTCGGGAGTTAATGTAGGGAGAGTAAAAGAAGATATAGTAAATGAGAGAAAGCCGGAGATGATGATACCTGCCTTTGTTCCTTTTTCTCTTGCTCTTATATAACAGCTAGGCCTTATCTTGCTAGATATTTTCCCTTCATATGATCCGACGGCTTCTAGGGGTTATCGGGAGGTGCAGACACGTGTCTGACCCCCAGCGGCGAGATGTCCTCCTCAATTAATGCTTCGGCCAGAGAAGTACAGTATTTTCAGGCGAGATCCCATTCTTATCGCTCATTAAATGAGGCCTGTACTTCCACTGAGCTGTTTTCCCGCTCATAACAAAATAGAAGGAAACTTTGTGGGCAAGGTGACCTCTTCTGATGGGCTTTTTTTTATATAATTGGGCTTCCTAGAGATAGTCCAGAGCGAGTATAATCACCGGGAGATTTCCGCATTTTTTTTATAATGGCTATAGATTAAATATTAATACATAATATATTTAATCTTACAACTGTACCACTTACCTGCCAATAGGTAATAATTTTGTAAGGTTTTTTAATGACAAAACTTGTACATCATGAGATTGAACCTCTGACCAGTTATTCTAAACTTTATCTAAACTTACTAACACCAGTGGGTTATTCCAAAGTCGATAATAGTTTCGTTAGTTGGAATTGTCACAAAATATTTCATAGTTGGAACTATTACCAACCAACTATGAACATGCGACTTTATGAACATGTCTGGATTTGTGAAGTCCGGGTTTGATAGACAGAAGATCTAACGGCTGGGGTCATCACGTACAATTTGTAGGATAAAGGGTATTGTACAATAACCGGCCTCCCAATAAGTAATAGTTTGAATTATTTAAATATAATTTTCCTTTTAAATACATATATAAGACGCTTATATATAACCACTTTACCGCCTATGTCTCTCTTTTGCACACCACCTCGAATATAAACCTTAGTTTAATTCATTTATATTCAAAATTGAATAACTTTGCTCCTTTCTGTAAATCTTTATTTTTCAGTTTAATCTTTAAAAATAATATGTGATGCAAAAAAAAAAAAACAAAAAAAAAACAACCTCTAAAAATTTAAGACACTTGAGTAAACACATTGATTTGAACAATCAACCAATACACACTTCAAAAGATAACCCAGCTCTATACATCTTAACCAAAGTTTTACATGACACAAGTCTTTAATCATCATACCATATACTCCAATATAACCAAAACTAAATCAGAATCCAGAACAAGCATCAAACCAAAACTCATTTCAGAATTCTTATTTTTTTAGTAACTAAGCCTACACCTACACAAACGAATCAACACTCCAATATACAACGTTTCATCGTCCGGACTTAGCGACACACCCAAGAATTCCCAAAAAAATCGATTTCTTGTCGTTTTTCACAGTTTAGTTTGGTGTCGTAAATGTGTACAAAATCAGCAGGCTCCGCTACTACTAAAAACTCCCCGTTGGATGAGAAACGGACTGACCGAACTGTCCCCATTTTTGTATCCGATTGGTGGTGATTGTTCCTATTCCTAAGCCACTTGAAAAAATCAACGTAGATGGGTTGCCTAAAAAAAGGTTATTAAGTATTAATATTAATACATAATAAATAAAAGTTATTAACCTGCACTAATGCACCGGATCCGAGGGAGTAGCTTTTCTACCGGCCGGTGATGCTGATCCGCCGGTTGTTCTACCGTCGGCGATGCCATACGCACACAAATCAATCATGAGGAGCAATCGCCCACTGAATTCCATTCCAAAATCGCTCATAAATGGAGCCACTTAATCCAGTCACCCAAATCGAATCGTCGGTCATTTTTGTCACAGAAATTATGTTTCTTGATCCGTCAGTTGTTCTACCGCCGGCGATGCCATACGCACACAAATCAATCATGAGGAGCAATCACCCACTGAATTCCATTCCAAAATCGCTCATAAATGGAGCCACTTAATCCAGTCACCCAAATCGAATCGTCAGTCATTTTTGTCACATAAATTATGTTTCTTGATCCAAAACCTCCACTCTTTCTTTAATCTGTTTTGACTTTCTTCTTTCTTTGACCCTGTATGGCGGAGCTAGGGTTAGGGTTTTCGTATTCTTCAAGGAATCCACCATTACAATCGGGGCAAAGGTGGTGGAGGAGCGGTGGCTAGTAGGGATGAGATCGGTACGCTACCGGTACCGTACCGGTACCGATACCGTAAATACCGTTACCGAAATTGAGGAAATGTGAATACCGATTACCATATTGTACATATAGATTCGGTACCGGTACAGTACTACAGTACCATTATTGGTACCGGTATTTCGGTACTTTACCACTTTGGTACCGCTTTGGTGTGATCCATTGTTTTATCTAAAAAATTTTCATATGCAACTCATCCATCTATTATTAAATGAACTAGAGTAATATATAGAGAAATGTAAACAAAAGGTAAACATATTAAGTAGTCAAAAAATCAAAAGGTAAACATCTATGGATTTGACTTTTAACATACAATTTCCAACATGTCTAAAAAATCATCATAATTGATTAAAATAACCAAACAAAAGAAATTTGATATTGGTTTTTGTAAAACAATGTTCAAGAAAATATAACTTCATAGTGGGATCTAAGATAATAGCAAAATATATAAAGTCATTATTAAATTCAGTATTAATACCGGTATTTACCAAAAAATACCGGTACCGATACCGAAGTTCGAAAAATCTATTACTGATACCAGTACCGTTTATGATCGGTAAGGTACGACATAGATATGGTACCGGTATTTCGGTAAAAAATCTCATCCCTAGCGGCTAGTGGTTGAGGAGCGGCGGTAGGTGGTTTGACGGGTGGTGGAGGAGCGGGGGCTAGTGGTGGAGGTTCAGATCTGTTCTTGTGGGTTGAAGGAAGAAAGGGTGGGTCGTTGTGGTGGGGGTGCTGGTTGCGACGGTGAATGATGGTGGTAGAAGCGGTGAATGTGGTGGTCGCCGGTGGGGTTGAGATATCTGAGATCTCTGTGATTTTAGAGTGAGAGAGAGAGAGTTGAGAGAGCTAATTTTGAAATGGTACGAAGAAAGAGAAAGATCAGTGGTTTAAATAAGAAATGACATGATTGATAGTAGAGAGAGGAGGAAAGGTAAAATGTCCAAAATACCCTTTCAGTTTAAAATAATGGATTGATGAGGTGTCAAAAAACTATTGGTTTAGAGTGGTTCTTACGATTCTCGTAACTCGGCTTGGTTTTCATTTGATCTAAAGCCCTTTTAATTATACATGTATATAATATAAAAGAATAGAAGATGAATAGTGATTTTTTCGTCTCTTACTCTATTTCGTCATTTAGTGTAAATTTTTATTTGTACCATTTATAGTTTAAAGATTGTATTTTTTTTACTTTAACCAAATTATTTTCCAACCTTTAACTTTTGGTCAAATGAAAATAAATAATGTGATCGTGGGTAACATTTAGCCACGCGTTGCTAGTGTGGCTAACATATGTCGTTTTTTTTTCTTAAAGTGTGGCTAAAGGTGTCAAATAGTTGTGTTTTTCGTCACATGAAACAAAAATATGTGGCCATAGATCACATTTGGTCACATATGTCGAGTTGTGACTAGTAAATGTTACATTATCTTCTAAAAGTATGGTTAAAGATTCTGAACCGGTATAAATGGTCCTATTAATAATAAAATGTGTGGCTAAAGGTGTTTTAAAATGTTATGATTGACATTTAGCCACGCAGGACGGTTTTGCCAAAAGTGTAGTCGTATCCCCTTTTTCACGTAGTGTAATAAAGTTGGTATAAATTCAACTTCGTCTACATTTTAGGCCACGTGAGTCACTTGGTGTTAGAAATTCATGTTTTTGTTTTACACTTTTTCCTAGTTTTGCTCATTGTTCGGTTAGCATTAGTCCCATCCCCCCCCCCCCCCCCCCCCCCCAAACACTCGTAGTAGAAGATGAATAGTGTGCTCATGCTAATGTGAGCCATGAGCTTTTTGCTAACTTGCACCTATTTTCTTTTCTTTTTTTAGGTTTAGTTTTATTTTTAACGAACACGTTAATACCATTTATGTTATATTTTTTAACTGTTCTTTTTCTTAGCTATAACAAGTATGCCGAAGGTTTTTTTTTATTTTTGAGTTTAATTTCTTTTAAGGCATGCCCCAATAATCTTTTCGATATATTTTCGAACTTTTCTTTTTCTTTGCTATAAGGATTGCACCAAAACCGACCGAGTTTCTATCGTTTACTTTTTCATTTACCTTTATTTACCTTTGTTATGTATTGTATTGTTTTACCTTTTCTTATTTTTTTGATCTTCAAAGCCGAGTTACGACACAAACATCATAACATATTTAGCTATTATTTTGATTATTTTTACGAATTTATTCATCAGTTATCATGGTATGCAATACGTTTTAAATTCCAACCGCGTTCCAGCGCAACACGCGAATAACTATGACCCTAGTTAAATTATATAGATAAAAATAAGAATTCCAATGGGAATATTACAAGAGTGTTATCATATTCCTGCTTCATCTTTCATCTTTTAACCATTCATCTTTTAAACTTTTTAGTACAAATTATATTATTAAAAATTTTGATATTACCTAATTATAAAAATAGAAAAGATATACATCACTTCAAATTAAAAAAAAACATAAACGGTAAAATACATAACAAATAAATATTTGTCATTGCTATCGTTAGATACTTGAGCTGTGTAAGTGTCTTTCACCAAATCCTGTAGTCTTATGTGTTTCTCAGTTACACGTAATTCCTAAATAATAGACCATACCCTGTGTAACGCATTTGCTCCATGCATTTAGGTCAGTGGGTGTGACTTAATGTCACCCTGCCAACAAAGCAAACATAGCGTCCCTCGGGCGTCATCGTCCACATCGAGCAAATGACATGGGGGCGCCATCCTTCTTCCGCCATACTGCTAACGAGCAAAAATGGGGTGCAGGTGGGGCCCACATCTTTTTAACCAATAAAATCTTTATTTTTTTATTTTGTTTAATAGAGGGGTTTTATACCACACCCTGCAAGTTAAAGGAAGGGGCTTTAAAGCCCCCATATGACGTGGCACCTAGTTGGATCTGACGTGGCGTAATAAAGCCCCTAAGGGCTTTATACTACACCCCCGGCTTTGAAGAGGTGCAAGTCTAAACGTGCGATATTCTTGGCAAGTTGATGGGGCCATGTAAGTTAAAGGTAAATTGTCCTTTTTTTCATTATACTTTAACAACTTTTACATCATATTAGTTTTTATATGTGAATCGTTTTAAAACACTAGTTTATATAATACATTAACTTATATATTTTAGAGAAAAATGCCCGCTGTGGTTTCACCTTTTTTCACCTATAGTCCCTATCTTTCTAAAACTACTTGAATAGTCCCCGAGTTTTCGATTTTTGTTCTCGGATAGTCCCTGTGTCTAACTTCAGTTACTTTTCTCTGTTAAGTGGTTGTTAAGAGGGTGTGATATGACAAAAATACCCTTTCCTTAAAAGGCGAAACCACAGGGACTATCCGGGCATTTTTCTCTTTTTATTTATAAAACCCCACCACCACACTTCATCTTCAACCTCCACCCACCATCACCCTCCTCCACCCTCCACCACCACCATCCGCCACTCAACAACAGACACACCACCCACTCCCGATCTAATCCAACAAGCTTGCAAAGCCACCAGGTACCAACAACTATGCGAATCTTCACTAACCCAATACCCTAACAAAACCCCAATCCAAATCATCCAATCAGCATTAACCGTTTCATACAACACCCTCCTTGAAGCTCAGTCAATGGCTGCACAGTGGCTCCGATCACACACACCCACCTGCAAACCCCCACCCCTCACTTAAAACCCTACCTACAAACACACCAGTCAATGGCTGATAGTCGCCATTTCAGATTGTAATGGGCGGGCGGGGCGATAAGCGGCACACCACCGTTTCTTCTCCAACGACCAACGAATCACCTCCGCCATCATCGTTCATCATCACCACCGTCGCATTCAATCTCCTTCAACAACCATCCTGCTCACCGTTCAACCACCTCCATAACCACCACCTCCGATCTCCTCTGTTTCTTAAATCAATCAAGAATTGAAGACATAATAATAGCCCCCTCTTCTAACCCTGTTAGGCCCTAAAATGTGAGACTGACGCATCAAATTAACACAACGGGTTATGGTTACGAACTGGGCGTTACTGGGTTAGTTTATATTAGATTGTGGACCTTTATAGGTCACTTGGGCCAAGCTTTAGGCCATGTGGGCCAAGCAGACCCAAGGGGAGCCCATGTAGGGAAGTGGGCTTGTCTATGTATATAAACAAGTTTCTAACTTGTTTTAGGGTTGGAACTTCATAGTTACAAAATTCCTCTAGAGTTAGAGAGAGAGGCGATTGGTTGTGAGCTTGTACCAGACGATTTTGCTAGTTGATAGTAATAGAATCGTGTGCAAGTTTAAAGGTTATTTCGGTGTTCTTGTTCCTTTCGTTTTGATTTCTTGAATCACCCACTGATTGGATTCCGCACAATCAATTGGGTTGTTTGATATCATTGAAAGATCCGGTTTACGGGACTTACAAGTGGTATCAGAGCCATTGAAGTCTTTCAAAGGCTCGGTTTTTTATGTCACTCGAAGAACAAGAAGAAGCTTTGCACAGTGTCCGGGGATGAATGTTCGTCAAAGCTGAGGTCGGGTGTCCGTTGATTTTTATTTTGTGTTAAATCACGAGCTGGTTGTTCATCCAACTACACAGTTGAGTGTGTGTTGTAGATATTTCAGTTGCCAAACTGAACAGAGATGTAGCACGGTGGTAATCGGAGGTGGAGTTTCAACGATGATGAACGGTGTTCGGTGGCGGTGCTCCGATAGAAGATGACGAAGAGATTCGGAGACGGTGAATCTGGTTATGGTGGTGACGGTTCAAACAGAGAAGACGACGGAGTGAAGAAGAATGACAGAAGTGTCACGGTGATGGTGGTGGCTTTTCGGAGACGAGAAAGATGGTCGGAGAAGATGGTGTCGGTTCGTGACAGTTGAACAGAGATGGTTAAGGTTTTACGGTGGTCGGAGAAGACAGTTGATGAAAAGTTAGGTTGAAGGTGACCGGTGTGTGTGACGATGATGACGGTGAACAACGTTTGAAACTCAAGGTGACGGAGACGATGTTCGGTGAACGGAGAAAACTGTTTCAGGTCGTCGCCGGTTGTAGGTCGTCGCCGGAGATGTTGAAGATAACTGAAGATGTTTTGATGATGATGCTGATGAAGTACAGGTTGGTTGGAGAAGATGACCAACGACGGAGACGATGATGATCGAAAACGCGAAAACTCGAACTCGAAACAACGATTCGAAACGGTGTTCGCCGGAGAGTGCGGTGAGTGTCGGAGATGGCGACTGAGGAACGGTGTTCAAAGGTGATGACGTCAGAATGACATCAGCAAGAGAATGTGGGGCAATGATTGTTGCGGCTGCACATGTGTCTCATCAAAATTCTTCAAAAAGCCCTAAGGAATGTGAGCCATTGGATGATTAAATGATCAACGGTCAGATGAATGAAGGGTATGTTTTGAATTCAGCAAAATGTTGTGGGGACCATGGTAAACTCTGATAATGAATTGGACAGAAGTTTCGATTGGGCTTAATACTGGCCCAATTCAAAATAAAACTAATGGATCGAAGATACAATGCTGTATGATATGGATCAGAATATCATTCGAGATCATTCTTCAGCATGACTTTCATTCGTGATGCACGTAAAACTGTTTTTCGTTTCATCCGAGATACATTGATGGGCTTGTTCACTGCTAGGCCACTAAAGGAGAAGACCCAAGATTGAAATTCGTCTAAACCGTAATAAAGAGAGCATAAAACTATGGGGAGATTGTTAGGTCCAGAGTTTTACGCTTATCTTTATTACGAGTCTTTTATGTTTATTTGTTTTAAATTATGTCTTGGGCTTGGGCCAGGCCATGTGGGCCAATGGGGTAGAGGCTCCTATTTATAGTCATGTGTAGATTATTATAGTAGAGCTCTCCAATTGTGTAACAATGTAATCCCCAAATAGAGGGCCTTGTACCAGACAATCCTAGGGATTGTGTGCAAGGTTCTCGAAGATCGTACCAGACAGTCCTTGAGACTGTGTGCGATCTAAGCAGCGGCACTGAGTTCTTTAATGAAATATTTCTTTTTGTTCTTGTCGGTTTGATCTTATATTCCGCATTCGATCGAACCGTAGAGTGATACCACGGGTTTTTTTGGGACTAACAGCATCACTCCCTTCCAGGGTGATACTTTAAGCAACACTTTATCACCTACGTCGAATTTCAGAGGTTTACGCTTTAGATCTGCGTAGCTTTTCTGCCTATCCATGGCAGCTTTCAGGTGGTCACGAATCTGGACAATCTTGTCCATCGTTTCAAAGACTATTTCCGGTCCTGTCAGTTGGACATCTCCAACTTCCGCCCAACAAACGGGTGTTCTGCACTTTCTACCGTACAAGGCCTCGAAGGGCGCGGCCTTGATGCTCGTATGATAGCTATTGTTGTATGAGAACACGATTAATGGCAGGTGGTTATCCCAACTACCACCTAAGTCAATAACGCATGCACGAAGCATGTCTTCCAAAGTTTGGATTGTACGCTCACTCTGGCCGTCCGTTTGAGGATGGTAAGCCGTACTAAAATTTAAGCGCGTGCCCAAAGACTGTTGGAAACTTTTCCAAAAATGTGACGTGTATCTAGTATCTCTGTCAAAGATAATAGACACAGGCATGCCATGTAGAGATGCAATCTTATCTACGTACAATTGGGCTAACATGTCGGAGCTATAGGTCTCCTTAATGGGTAGGAAATGTGCTAACTTAGTCAGTCTATCCACTATCACCCATATAGTGTCATTTCCTTTCCTTGACTTCGGCAACTTAGTGATGAAATCCATTGTCACCATTTCCCACTTCCACGTGGGAAGTTCAGGCTGTTGTAGCAAACCTGACGGCTTCTGATGTTCAGCTTTCACTTGCGCACATGTCAAACATTTAGCTACATAGGTAGCTATAGACTTCTTCAAGCCTATCCACCAAAAGTTTGCTTTCAAATCCTGGTACATCTTATCAGCTCCAGGATGAACGGAGTATTTGGAACCGTGGGCTTCCTGGATGATAACATCTCGAAGTCCTCCATAAACTGGAACCCATATTCGTCCATTCAACATTAGGATTCCGTCCTTGCCATAGGATAACTGTTCTTCAGTTACTCCTAGCTTTTTGTTAGGATAGTTAGCTTCCAACACAGCTTCCTTCTGTGCAGCTAACAACCTTTCATTCAAACCGTTCTTTATCTCAATGCTCTTGGCATTGATTCTTATGGGCTTCACTCTTTCCTTTTGACTCAACGCATCTGCGACTACATTCGCCTTGCCAGGATGGTATCTTATCTCACAATCATAATCATTCAAAGTTTCCATCCAACGTCGTTGCCTCATGTTCAAATCCTTTTGGTTAAACAGGTGCTGGAGGCTCTTGTGATCAGAATAGATCACACACTTGATACCATATAAATAGTGCCTCCATAGCTTCAGTACAAATACCACGGCATCCAACTCCAAGTCATGGGTGGTGTAATTCTTCTCATGTACCTTTAACTGACGTGAAGCATAGGCAATGACCTTGCCTTTCTGCATAAGCACACACCCCATGCCAGTGTGTGATGCGTCGCAGTAAACCACGAATTCTTCGGTACCTTCAGGCAATGTCAGTACAGGCGCATTGCTTAGCTTCTGCTTCAAAAAATTGAAAGATTCTTGCTGCTTGGGTCCCATTTGAACTTAATATCCTTCTTAGTCAAGGAAGTTAGGGGTGCAGCAATCCTTGAAAAATTTTCAATAAAGCGCCTGTAGTATCCTGCCAATCCCAAGAAACTGCGAATTTCTGTGGGCGTCTTCGGCTCTTGCCAATTCATGACAGCTTCAACCTTAGCATGATCTACTTGGATTCCGCGTTCACTAACCATATGTCCAAGAAATTGGACTTCACGAAGCCAAAATTCACACTTAGAAAATTTGGCGTAGAGCTTCTCCTGCTGAAGTAGTGAAAGAATACAATGAAGATGTTTCTCGTGGTCGGCCTGATTCTTTGAATAAATCAGAATGTCGTCAATGAAGACGATAACAAATTTGTCCAAGTATGGTTTGCAGACACGGTTCATGAGATCCATGAATGCCGCTGGTGCATTAGTGAGCCCAAAAGGCATCACTAGGAACTCGTAATGACCATAACGAGTCCTAAATGCAGTCTTGTGTATGTCTTCATCTCTAACCTTCAGTTGATGATAGCCTGACCTTAAGTCAATCTTAGAGAAGTAACTTTCCCCTTGAAGTTGATCGAACAGATCGTCGATCCTGGGCAATGGATACCTATTCTTGATAGTGACCTTATTAAGCTCACGGTAATCGATGCACAGACGCATCGATCCATCCTTCTTCTTGACAAATAAGATTGGTGCTCCCCAAGGAGACGAACTAGGTCTAATGAAACCTTTGGCTAGCAATTCATCTAGTTGCGTTCTCAATTCCTTCATCTCTGTTGGTGCCAACCTATAAGGCGCCCTTGCTACTGGTGCTGCTCCAGGGATAATGTCAATTCTGAATTCTACTTGTCTATCTGGTGGTAGCCCAGGTAGTTCTTCAGGAAAAACTTCAGGGTATTCAGAAATGACGGGGATATCCTCAATCTTGGGTTTCGGCTCATCAATAGTCACTTGTGCCATGTAGATGACACAACCCTTCTTCAAACACCTAGAGGCCTTGAGCATAGTCACTTGCTCAGGCAGTCCATACTGGGTATCTCCCTGAATGGTAAGTGATTCACCAGACGGAGTCTTGATCACCACTTGCTTCTTATTGCAGACAATCTGGGCCTGGTTATGAGATAACCAGTCCATACCCAAAACTATGTCGAAACCGGCTAACTTCAAAGGTAGCAGGGACAAAGGAAAAGAGTGGTTCTTAATGGATATGAAACATCCATCTAATATGGTTGAGGCGGTTTCTAAGGTGCCATCTGCTAATTCCACCTCATACTTCACACTTAGGGTTTTAATAGGTAAATTCAGTAACTTACAAAACTTATTATCTACAAATGATTTATCAGCTCCTGAATCAAATAGCACTCTCGCATAAACATCATTTATAAGGAAGGTACCTGTGATCACATTGTCGTCCTGCACCGCTTCCTTTGCATCCATCCTGAAGACCCTAGCATTGGTCTTCTTTCCTTTATCAGCTTTCTTTGCATATTTTGGGCAATTTGTCTTAATGTGCCCTTTTTCGTTGCAACTGTAGCACGTTGCATCCTTCATTTTCTTGCACTCTAGGGTCTTATGTTCCGAAGATTTGCAAATCCTACAAGGCCTCGGCTGAGATTGGGATTTTGAGTCAAGTCTGCACCTCTCAAAGTGGTGCTTCTGACAAATCTTACACTTGGGCTTATCTCTAGATTGATGCCCATCCTTCTTAGAACCAGGCCCCTTCTTGTGGTCATTGTTTCCCATGTGCTTCTTATCTGACCGTCGTGAATTGTTATCTTCACGCTTCCTTTTCTCGGAATCCGTGTTCCTCAGCGATATCTGTCTGACCGCGTCCAGTGTGAGGGACAAAGATATATCAGCTACATATCTGAAAGTAGCTGGCCGAGAGGCCTTCACGCTTGCCTTAATTTCTGGGGCTAAACCCCCAATGAAACGAGCTATTCTTTTGGGTTCCGGGGTCACCAGATAAGGAACCAACCTTGACATTGTATTAAAGCTCGTAAGGTAAGCTTGACAATCCAGATTTTTCATTACCAATGATAGAAAATCCGACTCAATCTTTTCAACCTCATACTGAGGACAATAGTTCTCCCTGATCAATGACACAAACTGATCCCAAGTCATGTTGTACAATGGGATTTTCCCTGTAGCTTGGATCAAGGACCTCCACCAAGCTAGTGCTTCACCTTTGAACGACTGGGATACAAACTTTACCACATCTTTATCAGCGCACCCGCTGATATCAACCACGGTGTCCATCTCATCCAACCATGTCATGCAGTCTATAGCGCCCTTTTCCCCAGTGAAATCCCTGGGTTTGCATGAAACAAAATACTTGTAGGAGCAACCCTTATCACGGGGTCCTTGATTCAGCACGATCCTTTGAGATGGGACACTTTGCTGATTTGAAGAGTGACGATCGACATCGTCTTTCTTTGGTTCTTCCTTCTTGGAGGGTGGCTTGCTGTGAGCCTCAGAATGAGTCTTAGGCTTGGAATGGGGTACTGATTGGGCTCTGCTCCGAGTACCGCTTGCTTCACTATACTGCCTATCCAAGGCTTTTGTAACAGCATTGTCGATTAATGCTTGGATTTCCGCGCCAGTCACCTTGAACCTGGTGGCGTCAGGATTCTCCTTTGGTCGATTGCTGATTTCATCCGAGTCAGCCATTGTATCTTGAACTGTTACATAAGATATTGACAATAATTTATTTGGAAGTTTATTATGGAATTGCCTTTTAGGGCAATTCATTAACCATGGTAAACATAGACCATATTTGGTTAATTTGTTACTCATATTTATTTAGGATTTTACTATAACCTATCCTAATTATAAAACAATAACAGTATTATTAGCACAAAAAGGCCTAGTTATTGGGATATTTTTAAATCATAAGCCATGATTTCAGAGAATCAAGGCATGAAGGTTTGAACATAGTTCTTTACCTTTTTCTGACAGGGAGTCGTAGACTACTACTGTCTTTTGTCTTATATGATAATGAGTAGGGCCCGTAGGCACTATATTACCAATGGATGGTCAATATATGATCATCTTAATTGATGATTTAAACCCATGATTTATAGATCATTGAGTTGGGTTAGGAAATCTTTTGAAGAATCCTTATATAAGAATGACGTGTTTGATTTTAACGAATCACGTCTGCCAGGAGCGCTAACATATTTTCAGATGTTAACAGGGATCCGAATCTTTTAAACAGGTCTTACCATCTTGGCCAAGTTTTATAATGACATGCAGGGTAGGTTATACCTTTAAGATTCTCATTTAATATTTAATAGGCAGCTTATTTTAAAAAAGGAATGATTTTGATTTATTTATTTCATATATTTATGCATACAATGACAAAAGTGAAATTTATAAACTTAACATTACATTAATTATTAAAGGATTACACATTGCCCTAAACGGGACTTTTAACAGAAACAATTTGCCCACGCAGGGGCTAAACCGATAATACAAGTCCACACAGGGACCAAATACTAGAATAGATGTCCACGCTGGAACTACAAAGACAAGTCCACGCAGGGACTACAAAGACAAGTCCACGCAGGGACTAAATACACAGATAAATGTCCACGCAGGGACTTGATTGAAATAGAAAATACAACAATACATGTAGGGATTTAATGATCCCTCTTCTTCTTCCCCTTTAGCAAGCTTGCCAGGCCTTTGAGGAAACCCCGGTTATTCCTACGTTCTTCCTGAAATTCATGTTCCACCCGACTTAGTCTTTGGAGGATCTCCTCCTGTTCTGGTGGGGAAAATCATGGTGGCTGCGACTGTTGCCGAATCGAAGGTCGTGCAGGTATTTGATACCCATGAGCTGGATATCCCACTCCCCAAGGGGCTCCATATGGTCCTTCGGGATGAAGGGCGTTGTAGTTGGCCACTACTAGGTACGGGTCAGCTTCAGCATAGTTATAATGAGTGTGAGCCGGCTGCTCAAACGGATTGTACGCCGTTGAACCGGCGTATGCAGGAATCGAGTTATCAAAACCAAATGGTGGCGGCTGTGGTGCAACTGGTGCAGAATTCACCTCTGGAATTGGGTTTGAGGGCCCACCCATTTGTGGGTCTTCATGTAGTGGCGGGTAGTGACTGCCACTGGAGTGATGGGGTGCTAAAATGAAAATCCCCTCCTCGCGCGGATATCCGTGCGCCTGTTCTCCTACGCCTTGGTGGTTCTGGAGGTGCTTGATGAACTGGCGGCGGTGGAGGCGGTGGTGTGATTGCCACGAAACGCGAATCCCCGGAGGGATCCTGCTGCTGTTGTTGGTGAGGCGATGAATGGTGAGAAGATGTAAAGTACCATTCATGTTGGTTAAACCTTGCTTGGTAACTGTCTGGACCACCGTAGGGTGATCCGTAGAAGGATGATCCATCAGAGATCTCAATAGGATGGTTGGGGGTCCCGGTTGCAGGCTCGACGGGATCCGTGTCCTCGTCCATGTCCATTGCATTGTCTCCCGAGAAGTGGTCCTCTGGTCCCAATGGGTTAAAACCCACTGGTTCTTGAATATAGTTTGCCGGGTTGAACCGGCCCTGAAAGACAGGAGTAGGGTCGCCAAAGGAACGGTGCGAAGCAGATCGCTGCAATGGTAAGATGGAATGACGGGAGTCTTCGGGCTCGTTTTCCGAGTGCGGCCCAATAGAGTGACGGTAGGGAGGCATTGAGCTGTGCGAGACAGACCGTCTAGCGGGCTCCAAATGGTTCCTCCTGTTTCCCTGAGGATCGGCACTCATAGTGGTAGAAGGAGTTCACCGGTGTGAAGGCCCGGTCTCGTGATCGTTGGGGGCAGTGATTGGCCCCTTGCCTCTTCCCCCTCTTCTGAATCTTGGTGGCATTTCCTGTTAACAAATAAAAGATACAACAAGAAATATACAGGACAAAGTTAAAATTTAAAACAAATTTGGATTTGTCCTAAGTTCTTTGTCTAGACTCGAAAATTTAGGAATGTGCAATTGTGTCATTGAGATTAAACACAAAAGGCTAGTGTTTAATTCACTCAATGTTGGCTCTGATACCAACCTGTCACACCCCGATATTTCCACGTTTTACCAGTGGGGAGTATCGTGACGTAGTTGATATCATTACAGTCGAACAACACAATATTTAAATGCACAGCGGAAGCAAAAGATAGATATATTTCAACTTTAATAAATTGTAATATCAAGTATCACAAATAGTTGAAAGTAATCCACAGGTGGATCAAAATAAAATGGAAACATTGTTCAACAGTTTTGACATCCAAGCTTGCGAGACTTATTGTAGACGCTAGGAGAAAGCCAGCCTAGTTCGCGTAGTACCTGCACTTAACCTTTTTGGGAAAATACGTCAGTTTACACTGGTAAATACAATTAACCGACTCATTTAGAAAAGGTTTAATAAAATTTATTTGAATGCACGTGGCACAAACTTTTTATAACTTGGGATAATTATTTGAATATAATCTTGTAAAAGAATTACATGTTCCTTATGCGTTCAGTAGCCCGATCCGTAGACCGGGTTAAAGATCAATAGACACACCACATTATTTATTTAGGCAGTGACGGGTGTACGCCTACACCCCGTGCTTAGGTCGTGGCCATTTCGTAAAATGATGCCAAGGATATCCGGGACATGGTCATTAACCCCCCAAGTCTTTAAGCAAACAAAACAATTTAAACGGAGCATATCAATGATTTAACCACTATTCGATTAAAGATTCAATGCCCGACCAAGCAGTATTTTATATACCATACCCCAAGCCCGTATAGGGAAAATAAGTTAAAAGTATTTACCTTTGCAAGTATCAATCACAAATAGCAAGTGCGTGTAGCTTTTACCGGGTCTCCTATTCTTGAATGAAGGTTTATAATAACCTATTAGAATCCTAACGGGTCTTTAATAACACATTCTGGATTTTGAGATAAAAGCGATAATGTTTGACCCGTTTCGGCTAATTTATGCAAACTAGTTACATAAACCGAACCGAACGCGCAAGAAGCGTAACGGGTAACCATAAGAGTCGTATACAGGTGCCCTAGGTTAATATGCCTTAAATATGTTGTGATATCAGTAGGATACCTTCCATTATGCCCAAAACTAGTTTAATCTCAATTTAAGCCCCGAAGGGGTATTTTGGTCATTTTAAAGGTTATAAAAGAGATTAAATGAAATTCTGAGATTCGGGTCCGAATACATCAGTAAAATAACCTATTTTAACAGGTCATATCAGTTGGTGAGAAGTCTTATGTGACAAAATGGTTTTAAACCCATACTAGGTGTTTAATACGCGTAAAAAGCCATTTTAAGCGATTTCCGGGTTATACAGGGAATCTGAGTTTTCTGATTAAGTTATAAAGTTCAAAATACTACATTTATGATATAAAATCAGTAGCAATTGGATTGGTGTCAAAATACTATGTAAAACTCATTTTATACACAAAAAGGGTATAATCGGTATTTACCGAATCAACGCCATAACCTTAGGTTATGAGCAGGTTAAAAATAATTAAAAATCTTCAAAAATCCTGAAATATTATATTACATCAGTTGGTAAAAGTTTTGGTGTCAAAAATTGGGTTTAGATAGGCTTTATGCTAATGACGCCGTTAAATTACTAAAAAGCGTTCTAATTACGTCATTGAGCATAACTCCTAATCTAGACCTCAAACTGATGTGAAAATTTAGGGACATGTTTATAAATCAGTAATAAAGATTATTGTCCTCTCACATATCCAAAATTCTCGTTTTATGGTCAAAAGGGCATATTGGTCAACATTAGGCAATTAACGGAAATATGTAAACGAATTAGACAATCAACGAACCAACCACAGAGGGTTATACTATCATGTAACCTGGTCCTAAAGAGGTTCTAAGGCATTTCCAAATCATACTAAATCGGGTCAGAACTGAAGTCAAAGCAAAAGTCAAAGTTTTGCGACTTTCGGTTCCGAAACGGGTCTAAACAGAAAATTGTCGGGTCGAACATGCTTAGACATGTTCTTACATTTATTACTAAGTTATGTGAGTGATAAAATAGGTTACACACCTTCTACATTGCTAATTACATGTTAATTCGCAAATTAAGTTTCTGTTGACTTTTTATAAACAACTTTGACCCGACATTTGATCTAGTTAGAGCGGGAATCAGAGGGTGCCCTCTTAAGGGTTTATTGCCCACATAATTACCAACTTATAACAACTTTCAATTTGGTTAATCACTGAACCATTAGTGATTAATCGATAAGTCAAACCTTAATTACGACGGTTTGACTTTTAAGCTAATAACTAAGCAAAACTCAACTGAGGAAAATCAAGGTTACTTACCAAGGTCTAATGCACGATTAGAGATGCTTGGGGACTGATCTTATACTCCAGGAAGCTCCACAAATGCAGATGGAAGGTATGATCAAATTGTTGCAACATGAGGGCCTTTTATAGTGAATTTGAGGGCTTGTGATCATGACAAATCATGCTACAACTGATCATGGATCATCCACAAGTGTCCCTAAGGTCTAAAAGCATGTAGGGATCGCCCATGGAAGTGAAAAACGGCATTTTAAGTCGGTTAAATCGTTTAAACAGGCAGTTGTCAACAATCTGGTCGCTGGGCACTCTTACGGTCTGTAAGACCTTTATCAGAAGAAAAAATCTCTTGACCTTTCAAGTTTCGAACGGGTAACTAATGTAATACGATTTTGGGCCATTATTTTCAGTATGGGGCCTCTTTTTTGGGTCATGAACAGTTTACACCACCGTGATTTGATATAAAGTTTTCTTGGATCCTTTTGAAAGTGCCGTAAATGAAGGTTGTCGTGCATACCCTCGTAGGATCCCATTCTTGTGTAATTTGAATCAATCATTGCTAGCATTTACCGGATTTGAGTATATCGGATGTTTATAATATAGATTAGGGTCTTGGGATTTATAATTAGGTCGTTCAGAGGTATTTAATTAACATGTCGACGCTTTTAAATCCTACCATACATCCTTGACTAGATTCGGGTTTATCAAACTTTGTCTTGCACGACACGTGTCGTTATTTTATTGAACACGAATTTTTCGAAGTGTTACACATCAACACACACCCAAGACCCTGAATGGATGTGTCACAATAAACTACAAAGTCGTCTGTGCCTTCAGGAAATGAGAGAATAGGGGCGCTACAAAGTCTACCCTTTAGGTGCTGAAAAGCAGATTCTTGTGGCTCACCCCAACGGTAGGTGACTCCTTTCTGAGTTAGTAAAGTGAGAGGTTGCGCAATCTTGGAAAAATCCTTGATGAACCTCCTGTAGTAACCTGCCAAACCCAAGAATTGGCGAATTTCCATTGGTGTGCGAGGTGCAGGCCAGTTCTTAATGAAGTCTACCTTAGTTGGATCAACATGAATCCCATCCTTGTTTACCACGTGGCCTAGAAAGTGGACTTCACGAAGCCAAAATTCGCATTTTGAAAACTTGGCGTACAGCTGTTCTGCTCGAAGAAGTTCTAATATAAGCCGCAAATGCTGCTCGTGATCTTCCTGGCTCTTATAGTAGATCAGAATGTCGTCGATGAAAACAATAACAAACTTATCCAAGTAAGGCTTGCACACTCTGTTCATAAGATCCATGAAGACTGCAGGCGCGTTTGTTAGCCCGAATGGCATGACCAGAAACTCGTAATGGCCGTAGCGTGTTCTGAATGTTGTTTTGGAGACGTCCTCGTCCCGGACTCTCAGTTGATGGTAACCTAACCTCAGGTCAATCTTCGAATAATAGCTCGACCCTTGCAACTGATCGAACAAGTCATCAATGCGTGGAAGAGGATAACGATTCTTTACGGTCACCTTGTTGAGTTCGCGGTAGTCGATGCACATACGGAAGGTACCGTCTTTCTTCTTCACAAACAACATGGGAGCTCCCCAGGGCGAAGAGCTTGGACGAATGAAACCCTTATCCAAGAGTTCTTGCAATTGTTTGGACGGTTCTTCCAGTTCGGTTGGAGCTAAGCGTTAAGGTGCTCGAGCTATGGGTGCTGCTCCAGGAGCTAGCTCGATCTGAAATTCGACCTGGCGATGAGGCGGTAGCCCAGGTAAATCTTCAGGAAACACTTGAGGAAAGTCGCGTACTACTGGAATATCCTCTATCCCCATCTCTTTCGTGGATGCGTCAGTAACAAGTGCTAAAATAGCAGTGTGGCCCTTTCGCAAACACTTCTGGGCCTTCAGGAAGGAGATGATGCCTACCACAGCACCACTCTTGTCGCCTTGAATTTCGAGAGGTTCTTTGCCAGAACGGGGAATACGAACAATCTTCTCTTTGCATAGGATCTCTACTTGCTGTTGGGATAACCAATCCATCCCAATGACGATGTCGAAACTACCCAGAACTATAGGAATGGGATCGATAGAGAAAGTCTGACCAGCGAGGATAAGATTATAACCCTAAACTATGTGTGTGGCCTCTAGACTTTTACCGTTTTCTAATTCTACGACATGCTTGGTGTTCAAAAGTGTTGGTGTGTGCTTTAGCATTTGACTAACTTTTAGAGACACATAACTGGTATCGGCACCCGAATCAAATAAGACAGTAACATAAAAGTCGTCGAGAAGGAACTTACCCATCACTACGTTAGGATCATTCCTTGCGTCACCTTGACCTAGCACGAACACTCAACCCCTGGCACCATTGTTTCCATCATTGTTTCCCCCGTTTTTGTTCCCATTGCCCTGATTATTGTTGTTGTTGTTCGGATTTTGATTTAACTGGGGGCAGTCCTGCTTGAAGTGGCCTTCAGCACCACACTGAAAGCATCCCCTGTTACCTCGCTGTCGCTGTTGGTTATGTGGAGCTGGTGGTTGTGGTTGTTGGTTCTGATTCGCAGGTCGTGAGCTCCTGCAATCCTTAGCTTCATGACCCATCTTGAGAAACCTATGGCAACGACCCCTGTTGCACTGACCATTGTGGTGTCTGTTGCATTTGTTGCACTTCGGGAGGTTTCCTCGATATCCACCCTGCCCTTGACTACCAGAAGATTGCTGACCAGGACTCTGGTAGTCATCAATCTTTCGCTGTTGTGCCTGGGACTGAACTGAAGTTGAACCCTTGCTAGAGGTTCCATCCCACTTTCTCTTGTTATCACTGGGAGTAGCAGAAGTAGTAGTAGCAGTAGCACCTATACGCTTAGGCAGCTTGTTCTGTTCCACTGCCTGGTCCGTGAGACGATGAGCAAGACGAGTAACATCCTGGATGGTAGCAAGGTTGGCAGAAGTCACATGACTTTGAATCTCTGTTACTAAGCCTTTGAGGTACAGCTCAATGCGCTTGATGGGAGGATCCACCATAGTTGGACACAACACTGCCAGTTTGTTGGATCGTTTCGTGTACGCTTCTATCTCTGACCCCGTCATCTTCAGGTTAAAGAACTCCACTTCCATCTTGTGGATGTCATCACGACTACATTATTCACGTTTGATCAGTTCCTTAAAATCATTCCATGGGGTGGCATTAGCAGCCGCCAGCCCCAACATCTGAACTTGCGCGTTCCACCAAGTTAGCGCAGTGCCTTCGAGAGTACCAGTGGCATATTTCACACATTTCGAAGACCGATTCGAGCTTCTCAAACCCGTGGAGGAGTCCAACGGCCCCTTCAGTGCCACTGAAAGTAGTAGGACGACAGTCCATAAAAGTCTTGAAGGTGCACACAGGCGGCTGAGCATGCTGACCTGTTGCGTGTACAAGAATAAGACAGAGTTAAACACAAGAGTTGATTTTTTTTAGAGTAGGATCTAAAGATCCTTGAGTGAGTTGCGACTGCAGGGTATACCTCCTGCTTGGGCAGCTGCGAGTGCTGCAGTAACTTGTTCAGTGATCAAAGCCGCCAACTGGGCTTGAGTTAGGTTAACGCGTCCGCTCATGATCTTCACAATATAGAGAACACAAGTGAGAAGTGCATCGTATCAATACGCAAGTGCAGAATGACAGAAGAGAGTGAACACACAAAGTTTTCAAGCAGTAGTTACTATGTTATCTAAGCATACTATAAGCAATGTTCTATGTAACTAACAAGTAGGTAATATAAACATGTATCATATCACCTATAGTGTTGAGCCTTGCACGTGGAGTGAAGCGTCGTTGTGGATCGTTGAGCACTGTTCAGGTTATAGTCTGGTTTTAACAAAAAACTTTTTCCCTTATTAAAACCAAGTTCACTATAACCAATGGCTCTGATACCAATCTGTCACACCCCCAAAATCCACACGCGGAGTATCACCGCTTGGAGGCGTGACTGACCAGGATCAAGCCACCAATCATATTGAACATTGTAAGTAATAAATAAAATTCAACCACACAATATGAAAGGTGTTCAAAACAAAAGCATAGTTAATTGTTTAGCGGAAGCATATGGTTAAAAACCCAACATAAGTATTAAGTTCGAAATAATGTAATGTTTTAACATGGCACCCACTGTCCATGTCCCACAACGATCGCGCCTCCCAGTGCAAGCTCCATGAGTACCTAACGACCTGCAAGGCATGTAACAACGAGTCAACCACAAAGTTGAGCGAGTTCACAATTGGTTGTTTAGAAGCATTCATTTCGTAAATCATATGTTCGTTTTGTAAACCATGTATCGTATTAATTCGTATCGCGGTCTCCCAGACATGTTTGCGAAGATTAGTGGGGGCTTCCCATGTGTTACTAGACCGTGCGTATCGACTACTACGAAAATATAAGTGGTGCCCTGAGTCAATGTCTATCAGCATTGACCCTTTGCCTATAGTCCATTAGTACACGCCCGTCCGTCTGGCACGGTGTGAGGTTTGTTAAACCTAATAGCGCTATTAACTAATGACCCGCTCGCCATAGGCCTCGGCGATTAAGTCGATATAAATGAGGGACTTCAATGATAGAGGTTTGGTCCAGTGTGTAATCTTGGCATCCTACCCACGGAGGATGGTTGTAGTTACCGTTTAAATCATTAACCCATTCCCAACCCTTGGGAATCCCATGCCTTGGAAAGAGTGTGAACTCACCTTGGTTTGCTCGGTATGCTAAACTACGCTCGCAAACAATCAATCAAAGCCTAAAGTATGCATGTAGACACAGTCAGTTCAAGTTCGTAAAGATTCACATGTAATCTATGTCACAAAGTGCTAGGAAGTTAACATCATGTATCACACAACAGTTAATCACATTCATACAGTTCCTGATTCACATAAATGTCTTTTGCAGTTTATTCTAACAAAATTACCAATAACATACTTAACGGAGTTAGCAAGCTTAACTGGATTAACATGTATATAACAGAGTTACATCTAACCGAATAAATAAACTAACTGAGTTCACTAAACTAACAGAGTTAGTACTTTACAGGTTCAATAAACTAACAGTGTACACGAAATCATATGTGACGAAATCCTTTATGTGGCGAAAACCCTTTAGGCGAAATCCCTTACTGGCGAAATCACATGTGACGAAAACCAAGGGGTTTTCGTCGAACTCATGGTTTGGCGAAAACACTTAAGTGTTTTCGTCTGGTACATCATCACAACAACATACAGAACCCTAATTAACATCGGCCGTTTCATCTTGCATAAAACTAAACAGTCATCATTCCATTACGATAATCAATCATTAGACATAATCATGTGAGCATCAATTAATCGAGAGCACTTACTGATTGCATTCAACCTAATCATACATGTATGACTTTATCAATTTACACATTCATATGAAAATCACATGTCTACTGACATAGGTAACCACACTCATCATGCACTATCTTTTTTTTATAATCGGTCCAACATTCACAAATATTATCCATTCACTCAATATTAAAGAATTCACATATTCCTACAATTTGTCAGTAGATCACATGTTGGACAATTAATAAGATTCAGTAGATCACATTCATATCATTCAATATTAATCATTCAATCACATCACCCTATAACTCTAAATCATCATCAGGTTTCACATACAATTATCTAACTGATCTTATCATGCATAACAAAGTCAGAACACCATGAACATCCATTTGAAACTGAAGTTAAATTAAATGTAAAAACACTAACCGAACAAAGACGATCAAACCAAAAGGATCTAACTTCGAATAAGAAGAGGGCAGCCGTCGGGTTTCAAAGGAGAGCGAGAGAGAGAGAGGGAGAGGTGATTAGGGTTTGCCGATTAACTTTCGCGTAAAGGCTATGAACAAAATATTAAAATCAGTCGTTACTGGGCGGAAGCCCATTCTATTTTTGTTGGCCCCTTAATAGACGAAAACACTTAGTGTTTTCGTGAGGTGTGTGGGTGTTTGACAAAGGTTCCATCTTTTTATTAAGTGTACTAACATTATAATCATACTAAACATATATCAGTTAACACACTTACATTGAACATCAAATATAGAGATACAAACATTTTGCAAATAAGTATTGAGTTAAGTCGGTAGAAACCTTGAAAACTCGGGTTGTCACAGGTCGCTCATACTGTAAACTAACAAATAGTCAAATAACACATAACAATAAATACAGTTATGCACGTATTTCCGTAATTTATTTCCTAACACATTAAACTTTGATGTCAGCAGAACACCTCTGTGGCTGAATTAATGGCTTAGCTTTAATACCACCTTCTGTCGCAACCCCCGATCCCTGATCCCCGGGAACGGGCAGCCGCGAGCCAGTTTCGGTGGTATCACGTATTGTCTAATTTGGCAGCGGAATTTTCATTAGGACCGTAGTTAGGAAATGTTTATCAGAGTAAAACCACCATTTATATATAAATAAACATATTGAGATGAAACCCAAGTTTTTATTACAAGCTGATTTATAGGGATAAATCCCATTTTATTTGAATTAAAACGCCTTCTTTATTTAGTTAACTTTTATAGGCACTTTTCCAAGCCTTCAGTGCTGTCCAGCTGGCTTCTAATTGGCTTTCACATTGTGTTACCTGAAACGCGTTTTAAAAACATTTGTCAGTGGGAAAATACTGGTGAGTGAATCCCAGTTTAATCAAGAATTATTAATTTAATTTAAACTTAACAGTATTGAGGGCGATTACAATGTTTATATCTACCCAATTACTCATTCAGTACTGTCAATCCTGACTGGTGGGTCATATTACACATTGGCTAACTCTTCGTCCAATGGTAACATTACTCACATTTTGTATACAAAACCCCAACATACCGGCAGTAATCGTAGTATTACAAAGACTCAATTACTGCTAAATTGCATTGTAAAATAGTTAAGGTTTTGTAAAAATTGTTTACAAAAAGGAGATTACTCATATTACTGTCTTAGATTTTCCGTAAGGGTTTCCTGTGAATTATCTATAATTTCCACAAATGCACACGCGTTAGTATAATAACCCATTCTAACATTAGCAATACCCTCCCCGAGACGGCATTCCAACGACTACGTCGGGCAGAACCACGACAGTCGTTACAGAACTAGATCAATCGGGCAGCGTATCTAATATGTATCCAGGGGTTATAATACTTACAACGGAGCAGAACTTCGCTATTTCGGGGGGGTATAATACCCGCTTTAAAAGCCTACAATTCAGAATTTAGAGAAAGAAATCGATTTTGAACGAATTCTGAATGAAACCAGATGGCCTGCTTATATAGTTGCTGAATCTGGTTCTCTCGTGGCCCGCGTAACACAAGGGCAGGGCCTACGCGGCCCGTGTTGACCCCAGGTCAACGTGTAGCCCATCCGGATCAGCAACTAGGCTCGACATGTGTTGGGCCACGTGGCCACACCGGGCTGCGCCATGTTTCCGATCCTACGCGGCCCGCGTTAACTAACGGGGGTCTTACGCGGCCCGCCTAAACTTAAAAATCATAGAAATCAGGTTTTAACCTTTAAACCGCCCGTGTAAGGGTTGGGGTGGGGTCTACGCGGCCCGCCTCAACTTAATTTTTATTGTTTTTCATTTATTTTTAATTAGGGCAGGCAAATCGTGTCTTAGCAGGTTTAACAGGTATCTGATAACGCTAACAACAAAAATTTTAAACATGAATATGACTCGTTTAACTAATTTATATCCAATGTCTATAAGACATATGTATATTTTATGAACCTAGAAGGAGAAATAATGGATCCTAACGTTCAAATTTTGATTATTTTTAAAAACGTAAAAAATCACATGGTGTACTTTTCTGTTATCGTGTCTTAGCAGGTTACCTACAGGTTACCTATTGCCAACCCTATTTTTAATGCTATATTGTATTTCGGGCTCGATTTTCACATATGGGGTGTATTTTTGGACATATTGGGATATTTTAAAATGTATTAGGGTGTCGGAAAATAATCGAGGGTGTCGGTTTTATTGAGGATTGTTATAAAGTCCAAAGACCAAATCCTAATACAAGTGCACCTTCCAGCTCTAAGAACTCCTTAGGCAGAATCCCTTGCAAGTTCTGTAAAAAGACAGGACATATGCAGAAGGAATTCCCTGATTTTAAGGAGTGGCTGGCTAAGAAAGGTAACGATTATTTTATGATACTTGAGTCCTATAATTTAAATGTTCCTGCTAATTCTTGGTGGTTTGATTCTGGTTTTATGGTTCATGTTATCAATTCAACTCAGGGATTCCTTACAATCCGGAAGCTGGAAAGAAACCAAAGAACGCTTAAGGTTGGGGATGATCGAGAATTAGAAGTGAAGGCCATTGGAACATTACAATTATTTATGAAAACTAGTTTTTGTATTAAACTTTATGATACCTTGTATGTTCCTGAGGTAACTCGGAACCTTGTATCAGGACCAAAGTTAGACATGGACGGTTTTATTGTTTCCCATGGTCATCGCAAACTCTCTATCCTCTATGATTCTGTTCTTTATGGTGTTGGTATTCTGGATGGTGATCTCCATATATTAGAACTAGATGATGATTTTTCCAAATCTTTGTTGTCATATAACATTAATGAATCACTCATAAAGATGAAAGAGAACCGAGACTTACAGACTTCATCCATGTTATGGCATCAACATTTAGGCCACATCTCAAGAGAATGATTAAATCGTCTAGTAAAGGATGAAGTCTTACCTCCTCTCGATTTCTCTGATTTTGGAACATGTGTCAAATTAAAGGTAAAATGACATTAACGAATAAGAAAGGTGCCACTAGGAGCTCAAATTTATTAGAACTCATTCATACTGATATCAGTGGTCCCTACCAAATCGCTGGCATAACAGGACATACTTCATTTATCACTTTCATTGGTGATTATTCTCATTACATGTACTTGTATCTTATTAAGGAAAGTCTGAATCTCTTACAACTTTTAAAGATTATAAGGCTGAAGTTGAAAAGCAATTAGATCGTCAGATTAAAGTTGTGAGATCAAATAGAGGCGGTGAATATTATGGAAGACATACTGATGTGGGTCAAGCTCCTGGTCCATTTTATGAGTTTTGTAAGGGCTAGGGGATTGTGAACCAATACACCATGCCTGGTACACCTCAACCAAACGGTGACCCTGAAAGAAGAAACCGTACCTTTATGAACATGGTGCGCAGTATGTTAGCCAACACTAATTTACCATTATTCCTCTGGACTGAAGCGTTAAAAGAAGCTGTTCATATACTCAATAGAGTTCCTTCTAAGTCTGTCCCTAATGGGTTGGTAAATTTCCAAAGCTTAACGTGTTTAATCTTACCGATTTGTGTGAAATTGAGTTTTATAATACACTACTTTGAGATGGTTTGTATTTTGCAGGCCTTGACATGTTTAAGGTGTATTTTGAAAGCTTAACGGAGCTTGGGAATGAAGTTAGGAAGAATGGGAGCGAAAAAACAGAGCTAAACGGCGAAAACTGGACAAAGACTTCAGTGACCGGCATCCCAGACGCCCAGACCAGCGTCCCAGACGCTGGTCCCAACGTGAATTTGGGGAAACTCCTTCTTTTGATTAGTTTTGAACCCATTTTCGACCATTAAGCTACACACACTCCATTCTAGACTTCCATAGGCGATTTTGAGAGATTTTTGAAGGTTCCATTTGATCCATTATCATATTCTATCAAGTTTTGAAGATTAATCATCAACCATGAGTGGATTATCCTCGGGTGAAAGCTTTTGAGTTTTCTAGGGTTTGCTTTTTCATGCTTTGGTTTGATATAAACATTTTGTAATCTTTTGATTGAAATTATGCGGATTGATTGTTAGTATTGTTTTGAACTCGAAATTGTTAAGATTTTCTTGCATCATTGAAATTGAGAGATGATTACTACTATGAGCTTGGATTCGCGCTAGGGTTTGTTCATTATTCTTGATTTATAAAACATACAATTGTCTTTAATTCATATTGTGAAGGTTTTCTTGCACCATTTGCGTATGTTAGATGATTGTTGATGTCTACAATTAGGTTTTGAATTTACAAACTCAAGAAATCATTGGTGTTCATAAAATAATCCAACCGTTCATGCTAAATAACTCTAGATACTTATTAATCCAAAACCCGGGTGTGATTCGTGTTTACGTATCTTGTTTTAAACCATCAATTACAATTCCGTGCATTTGTTTAAGTTTTTGTTAGCTAGTAATTAAAACCAAATTGTGGGTTCATTCTTACCCTTTTTCTTAACAAACAAAATTCATAAAAACAATCTCGTAAGCTTCATAATTGTGACAAACCTTTAAAATCAATCAAGTCCATTTGCAAACCACAAACTCTTCATGGTTCGACCCCTTACTACCACTAACACATTGTTAAGGGTAATTCGGGCTTATAAATATTATCTTTGACCGGAGCGCGACACTTCGATCAAATTTTGCTAAAACTCCTTATGAACTTTGGACAGGAAGCAAACCGAGTCTTAAATATATGAAAGTATGGGGCTGCATTGCTGAAGCAAAACTTTACAATCCGTTCCTAAGGAAAGTTGACCCTAAAACAGTTACCTGTTTCTTTATCGGGTATCCTGATAACTCAAAGGGTTGTCGTTTCTATTGTCCTTCCCATGTCACCCGCATTGTTGAAAGCAAGCGTGCTGCGTTCCTGGAGGATTTGAAGGTCAGTGGGAGCAGTACCAACCCTTACGAAGAATTGCAAGAAGTACAAGACGCGGGGGAGAGACTCGTCACTTACCATTACTCCGATTACTCCTCTTGTACCCAATGCAACTACTGTACCTGAAGATATTGCACCAACTCCAAATTTACCTCTACAATCCGAACCCATTATACCTCATGACGAAGACACATTAAACGCTCAAAACCAAGACAACGCTAAACCTGATAATCAACTCAGGAGGTCATCTAGGCCCAGAAGGCCTACTAATTGGGATGATTATGTTACCTACCTGACTGAAATGGATCCCAGAAAGCTCAATGATCCTATCTCTTACAATGAAGCCATTAGCAGTGATAAGTCTTCTAAATGGAATAAAGCAATGATTGATGAGCTTGAATCCATGAAGAAAAATGACGTTTGGGATTTGGCATAATTACCCAACGGTGTCAAACCCGTAGGATGTAAATGGGTGTTCAAAACAAAACTGGATCCGAATGGGAACGTTGAACGCTACAAAGCGAGATTGGTTGCAAAGGGCTACACTCAGAAAGAGGGAATTGATTATCAAGAGACGTTTTCACCTGTCTCTCGTAAATATTCATTAAGGATCGTCATGGCCCTAGTAGCTCATTTTGATTTAGAGTTGCATCAGATGGACGTTAAAACCGCTTTCCTTAACGGAGACTTAGACGAAGATGTTTATATGAAACAACTTGAAGGCTTTAAACCTGAAGGTCATGAGCATCTAGTCTGTAAGTTGAAGAAATCCATTTACGAGTTAAAACAAGCAGCACGTTAATGGTACCTCAAGTTTGATGAAGTCATGAAGAAACAAGGTTTTATGAAGAATCAAGTGGATCAATGCACCTACCTCAAGATGAGTGGGAGCAACTTTTACTATAATTGTCCTTTATGTAGATGATATTCTATTGGCAAGTAATAGTTTAGACATGTTGCATGAGTCGAAGCGGTTACTCTCGTATAACTTCGACATGAAGGATCTCGGAGATGCTTCTTACGTCATTGGCATCGAAATTCACCGAGATAGACACAAAGGGATCTTAGGATTGTCTCAAAAGGCTTACATAGTTCGTGTCCTTACACGTTACAACATGCAACAGTGCAAACCCTCTGTCGCTCCAGTAGTTAAGGGAGATGTTTTCGGTTCATTCCAGTGTCCGACAACAGAGGTTGAGAATGAGCAAATGAGCCAGATACCTTATGTGTCAGTAGTCAGGAGCCTGATGTATGCTCAAGTCTGTACTCGCCCAGATATCGCTTATATTGCTGGAATGCTAGGCCGTTATCAGACTAATCCTGGCCTAGATCACTGGAAAGCAGCTAAGAAGGTACTTCGATATCTACAAGGGACGAAAGACTATAAACTGACTTATAGAAGAAGTGATCATTTAGAAGTGGTAGGCTATTCTGATTTTGACTTTGCCAAATGCAAAGATGACAAGAAATTCACTTCGGGCTATATCTTCATGTTAGCAGGCGGACCTATCTCATGGAAGAGTCATAAACAACAGTTGACCACAACTTCCACAATGATGGCAGAGTACATTGCAGTTTATAATGCAACCTGTAATGGAATATTGCTTAGAAATCTGATCACTGGACTCAAAATCGTTAATTCCATTTCTAGACCATTGAAGCTTTATTGTGATAACTCAGCTGCCGTTAGTTTCTCGAATAGTAACAGTTCAACTGGAGCTGGTTTATATCTCGATACAAAATATCTGTTCGTACGTGAACGAGTTGAGGAAAATAATCTTTGTATTGAGTATATTAGTACTAAAGATATGCTTGCGGATCCGATGACTAAAGGTCTCCCTCCCAATGTTTACGAAGAACATGTTCGGAATATGGGATTTAGTAAAGAACTTGTTTAGCATATTGTACTAGCTTATATTTTATGATTAATGAAAGTTCCTCAGTTTGATTTTGTATGTCTCTTAGAATATGTTCAACCGGTATAATGGCATATAGAAAAATAAAAGTTACAAATCAAACAAAGGGCTTAAGCGTATTTTGATCATAACGATTAGGTTTTAAATTAAGGCTATAGTATGACTAATGGGGGTCTTGAGTCGCATAATGATTCAACGGTTGTATTTCTCTGCTATAGTTCTTGTTTAAGGCTAAAATGAGTGTTAACTCCTGATCAGGCTTATCTAATACTCATAGTAAATAATTACTCGGCTAAGTGGGAGAATGTAAGATTAAATATATTATGTTTTAATATTTAATCTAGTGGCCATTATAATCATTTACATTATATAGATCAAAATATTTAATAACCTATTAAATAATTAGTTGGTAATTGTTGATGGACCATATTACCTTCATTAACTAATTAGGTTTCCTCTTGGGTGCATATATAAGGAGACTTATGTAGAGGTTCTAAGGTTAGACACATAACCTAATTATCATAACATCAAAATCGCCTCCCTCTCTATAACCGATACCCTTTTCGGTTTCATCATCACCATTATCAGTTTGCACCCTAAGGAGGAACCAAACCACACTGACAAACATGTCTAACTCGATGGCATCATCCCTCACTGGATTCTCCTCTGCACTGTCTGCTGTAACATGTATGTTTTCATGTTTTCCATTATGTTTAAAACAGAACTGATCCAACACTATAATCATGTGTTTTGCATGGATGCTTTTGTGCTTGTTTGCATTCATTCACACTATTTTCTTTATAATATGGGTTGTAAAGAAATTGTTGAAGGCTAGAACAAGAACAAAAATAAGAAATAATAATCCAATTAATGGTGTTTGATTCAATTTTAGTAGGAATTTCATTTCATTGGATGTATTATATTTGTTGTTTGGTTTTACTTATGGTCATGTCACTTGCTTTTCTATGTAAGCATATTTTTGTATTCAACTTCATTTAATTATTCTCTGGTTTAAAAGTTGTATTTCTTTTTATATATTTATGAGCAATTAGTGATACAAGTGAAGAACCGGTTTGTATACATGTTGCAACTCGAGTGCGTACTCTCCTTTGTACGGTTTAGATACGAAAACTCTTAAAACTATCTTGTCTTAATTAATTTATATAAAAACTATAGGAATATATGTTGATGTACGTAGCCTCTTTAGTATTAACTTTATAGTTTTATTGTTATATTATTTTATTGTTTTACTTCCTTTCAAAAATAGAATGTTTTTCATTTATTACTTTTGATATAAGATGTTTTATAAAGTTTTAAGTATGTTTTTGTGATGTGCTTATTTTTATCTACTTCTAGATATCGATTTTACTCAAAACCAATTTATGAATAATAATGTAGAAGTAATTAAAACACAAGCGTACAAGTCAACAAAATTACGTTGCGGTTTAGCTTTCTTATATAAAGTAGTGCATTTACCTTTTTCATTATTGTAGCAATATAATATAATGTTTCATAAATTTCAAGTAAGTATATGTTACAACTTGCTTACGATTTTTTTTTCTCCAATTAGTTATTCGAACGGGTCAAATATAATTGATTTTTATTTTGTTTTAGCTACTAAAACTGAACTAATTATACTGTTCGAACAACATCGGTACTGTAGGAAAAATAGGTTCATTTTTTATTAAAATATATTACAAAATATATAATAACAACACTCTAGTTATTCCTAGGAAATACTATAGTACAATATTAGTTACAAAACTAAATAAACAAATAAAATAAATTTTTATATACAAATACGGTTTTGGTTGAGGATCATGTTTGACACATGGCTCTTAAAACAGATTCTGTGTCTCCTCTCAAGACGGTCTCTCTCCTAGGGTACAACAACCGGAACAGTATATATACTGTCGGAGATGACGCTCACACATGAGATAACATTGGGTATAATGGTGTTCTTGTTACGTGGAAAAACAAAGTTGTGGAGTTTGAGAGTTCTTCTCTCAATCTGATAGAATAAGTTTCTAGTAATTTTGGTGTCATGAGATTCTCCCATCTCATCCTAAAATATGACGTTCATTTATATATTCACAAAACAAAAGCTGAAACATATTTGTAACTGATCTTGTAATAAACAAGATTTAAGTGTATTAAATTGGAATTGAAGTGGGTTGACTTGAAACATATCCGTAATTAATCTTGTAATAAACAAGATTTAAGTGTCAAAATGTAAATTTTTATATACAAATACGGTTTTGGTTGAGGATCATGTTTGACACATGGCTCTTAAAACAGATTCTGTGTCTCCTCTCAAGACGGTCTCTCTCCTAGGGTACAACAACCGGAACAGTATATATACTGTCGGAGATGACGCTCAGACATGAGATAACATTGGGTATAATGGTGTTCTTGTTACGTGGAAAAACAAAGTTGTGGAGTTTGAGAGTTCTTCTCTCAATCTGATAGAATAAGTTTCTAGTAATTTTTGTGTCATGAGATTCTCCCGTCTCATCCTAAAATATGACGTTCATTTATATATTCACAAAACAAAAGCTGAAACATATTTGTAATTGATCTTGTAATAAACAAGATTTAAGTGTATTAAATTGGAATTGAAGTGGGCTGAAGTAATCCGATCCATCCACCATGTCAAAACAGCTAATAACGCCATTCCTTTCATTCCTATTAAAAAGACTATAACGGGGGCTTGGAAGGATATTATCTCGGTTGAATTGGATCTAGCTAAAGGTGGGGTTAATATTAAAGACAAGCTGATCCAAAATGGGGAAAAATGGATGTGGAGTAATGAACCTAACGGATCCTTTTCGGTAAAACATGTCAGAATCGACATCGAGGAGGCTGCTATTACGGGAGGGTCGGAACCGGTTGATTATGTATGGAACTCTTGGGCTCCTCCGAAAGTAAACTTTCTGTTATGGAGGGCCTTACTTGGTAAGATTGCTTCGAAAATTGGGCTTCAACTTAGGGGTGTCCCGATAACGGACGTCCTTTGCCCTCGGTGCGGGTTAAGTGACGAAGACCCGACTCACATTTTTGTGGACTGTCTTTGGACCAAGTGTATATGGTGGAATACTTTGACATGGCTGCGTGTTAAATTCCCTGAGAATATTGGCAGCTTAGATGATCTAATCGGGTACTTAAAGAATCAGCCAGGCGATACTAGATGGAAGAAGACGGTTTATACCATTGCGTTAGCCACGATTTGGAGGATATGGAATGCTAGAAATTCGAAAGTGTTCAAGGATAACTTTGTTCCGGTCTCTAAATCTGTGGATCATATCAAGGAAGACGCTTACACGTGGATTTTTAATAGATCGAGTCTTAAATCGCCGTCGTGGGGGAAATGGTTAGATTTTGATATAGCAGACATGTTGTAATTGTTCTGTTTCTGTTTTTCGTTTTGTTTGTTTGTAGTTTTTTCCCCAGTTTCTTGCTGGCTCTTTATATATATATATATAAAGTGTTTGCCGTTCAAAAAAAAAATAATAAACAAGATTTAAGTGTATTAAATTGGAATTGAAGTAAATTGGAATTGTATATTGTAACATCAACACTCTTCCGGTGGTCTGGTCGGTCCAACCATGGCGGAAGAAAAAAGGGGTGTGGAGGTAGAAGAAGGTGAGATACCATCGTCGGAGCAAAACCCTAAACCAGGAGGAGACGGTGCAGCCAAACCTAGGAGAGAGGATGCCACCACTTTCTACGTGACGAATATACCACAATGGATGACAGATGCGGAGTTATGGACGGAGTGCAGAAACATAGGCTGGCTGGTGGACGCCTACATTGCAAAGAAAAAAGATACCCTAGGGAGGAGGTTTGGATTCTTGAGGTATGCTTATGTTCGAGACGCTGACAAGCTTGTAAAAGCAATAAACATGGTGGACTTGAAAGATGCTAGACTCAAGGCAAACATTGCCAAGTACAATAATGATAACAGGAAAAGGAAGAATGGGAAGTACAACTACGGGAGAAACAAAGGAGAAGGAGGAGATGAGAAACAACCTGATAACAACACTTATGCGAACTCAAGACAACCACCAGCACAAATTAATTATGGGCGTGGGAATAGCCATTGGAAGGATATCTTAATGGGAAATAAGAATAGTGGTACAACGGCGGACCATGAGGTGTTAAATTTCAACAATGACACTGACACATTTAAGCACTGGGCTAGAAAAGCTTTCGTGGGTAAATTCAGGAATCTCGAAGGACTAAGGAAAGCACACATCTTAAAACAACAAGTGAGAAGTCAGGGAGGTTTTCTAAGATACACAGGAGGTCTGAGCTTCATAGCAACTTTTGATGAGGAGAATACTATGCTAGAGTTCATGGAGGGGGCTAGAAAAGCATGGGAAAAAGACTTGGTTGACGTACATGTATGGGATGGTCAAGTGATACCTTACCAACGTCTTGTATGGTTATCAATCAAAGGGGTCCCAATACAATTATGGTGCAGTAATGTGATGAATGCTATAGCAGGTAAGTATGGAGAGGTGGTTAGTGGGTCAACAGCGGATGAATGGGATCTCAATCTATCAATGGACAAGGTCGGTATTCTTGTAAAACACGGAAGGAGTATCAACGACAAGATAGGAGTGACTTGGAAAGGTAACAACTTTGAAGTATGGATTACGGAGATGTATGAAACATGGGCACCGGGGTTCATCGCCGAGAACATCGACTACCAAAGCCATGAATCATCATCGAACAATGTAACTGATGAGATGGGAGATCAAACTCCGGTGAACATCCAGGAGTCGGATGGAGGGGGAGAAGGCCAACAGTCTCGTAAGAAAGATGGAAGTCCTAAAGTGGCGGAGGAAGTGGAAGAGATCTCTGGGAATCTGGAAAAAGGTGGCGGTGGGAATTCTCAAGATGGTGCCTTGGAAAGAGACAACATGACAAAAGGTGGCATTAATGTTGAGTCTTTCAATGTTGGGTGTAATAACATATGTGCAGAGAATGAAGTGCACGTGACTGAATCCCAGATACAGTCTAGTGGACTACATGGGTCAAATGAAAAGAATTGCGAGGACAGTGGTGGGCCGGCCCAAGAAAAAACTAAGGCCCAAGTAGTTTATACACAAAAAAGAGAAAAAGGAGCCCAATCACGAAAGTCAAGAGCCACGCACTTAAGCCCAACCAGCAGGTCAGGAAACACAAAGGTTTTGACTTAAATGTGGAACTTTCAGATGAGACAAGACTAAACCCTAGAAAAAAGTTGACAAAATTGAAGCTCAAAATGAGGAAGAAAAGATCACGAGACAAACAGACACGGGAATTTGAAGATCAGTGGGGAGAAAAAGGGTATTCACTCGAAGACGATTTTGAATCGGAATGGGAGGAAGGAGTAGAGTCGGACTCGACCCTAGTAGCGAATACAAATCCGGGAACGATCGGGGAACAATTTACTGAAAATGAGGTGGCAGAAGAGTTGAGGGGCACGGAAGTAATCGGGGAACTGCTAGGGGTCGATGTGGCTGGCAAAAGTGGTCAGATTGAGAAAGTCATTAATGATGAACAGGTGGATGTTATAATCAAATGAATTGGGCATCACTGAACGTGAAAGGAGCAGGGGGCCCAGGGAAAGCATCAATGGTAAGAGGTTTGATAAATGAAAATAGTGTGGGGGTTTTTTGCAATACAGGAAACACAATTATGCAATATGTCTGAGGCAAAGATACGCAAATTCTGGAACGGAACAGCCCTGGAGTATGTCAAGGTGGATGCAGCTGGCAGATCGGGGGGATTGGTATTGATGTGGAATCCAGGGATGTTTAGAAAGAATATGGAAATGGTAGACCAGAATTTTATCATGGTAAAAGGCGAACTGATTGGAGAAGGAGTAGAGCTAGCGGTAGTAAATGTTTATGCTCCAAACGTTGCCACGGAGAGGAGACAACTGTGGAACAAGCTGCTATCTATCCGTAGTCTCATACAGGGTCTATGGATATTGATTGGGGACTTCAACGAGGTTAGAATACCTGAAGATAGATGGAACTCAAATTTTGATACGAATAATGCTTTACACTTTAATAATTTCATCGGGGAGGCAGGATTATTAGAGTACCCAATGTCGGGAAGAAAATTTACGTTCTTATCTGGTGATGGCAAGAAAATGAGTAAAATAGATAGGGCATTGGTAAATAGTGAGTTTATGTCTAAGTGTTCCGGGCTCTTGAAAGAACCATATCAGACCATAGCCCTATAATATTGGCCACTGGAAAATCGAATTTTGGGCCATCTCCATTTCGGTTTTTCAATAGTTGGTTGGATGTCCAGGGTATTGAGGAGGTAATTAAGAGAGGCCTGGAAAGCCGGGTGGAAGGTAATTTCAAAGATCTAGCGGTGAAGGCTAAGCTGAAGGGGATAAAGGAGGAAGTCAAGAAATGGAGAAATGAAACAAAAGAAGTAGAGGAGAAAGAATTCACGGAAGCAATTATGAAACTAAAAGAATTGGATGCTGCTGCCGAAGAAAGAATAATGGAGGAAAGTGAAATTGAAATTCGGAGGAATTGCAAAAATAGGATCAGGGAATGGTTTCGAAGGAGAGCAAAGGATATGCAACAAAAATCACGAGCAAAATGGATCCTGGATGGCGACGAAAACTCAAGGTATTTTCATACTATTGTGAATAGTAATGTGGCAAGAAACAAAATTAGTGGTTTTTGGATCGACGGAACGTGGTGTGTTGACCCGTCAACTATAATGAAGTACATCCAAGATAATTTGAAAAAGAAATTTACGGAACCAGTGGCGTCTAGACCCCGAATGACACCTCATGGTTTCAAGAAGTTATCCGAGGGGAATGCAACCGTTTTAGTCGAAAATTTTACAAGAGAGGAGGTGAAGGCGGCGGTTTGGGAATGCGGATCGGATAAGGCACCAGGTCCTGATGGAATTACCTTTGCTGTGATTAAAAAATTTTGGAAGGAACTAGAAGAAAGTATAATGGAGATGATGGTGCAGTTTCATACCCATGGGTCAATTCAGAGATCCTGTAGCGCGTCGTTCATCTCTTTGATCCCAAAGGTCAGTGACCCTGTTACCCTATCAGACTTCAGGCCAATTTCGCTTATCGGCGTCATTAATAAGATCATATCAAAGACCCTTGCTAACCGGTTGAAAAGAGTTTTGAACACCATAATATCACATGAACAGTCGGCTTTTGTTGCTAATCGAAACATAATTGATGGGCCTTTGATCCTTAATGAAACAATTTCGTGGGCTAAGAGACAAAAAAAACAGATTTTTCTGTTCAAAGCTGACCTGGAGAAAGCGTACGACACACTAAATTGGAGATTTTTAATATCGATACTTACACACATGGGGTTTCCATCACGTTGGAAAACATGGATTATGGGGATTCTATTTTCAGGGAAGGCGTCGGTTCTAGTTAATGGATCACCAACAGGGGAGTTTCAGTACAAGGGGGGATTAAGACAAGGCGACCCATTATCCCCCTTCTTATTCACAATAGCAATGGAAGCGTTGCATGTTCTTATGACAAGGGCAGTGAATTCGGGTGTATTTAAAGGGTTAAACTTACCAAACAATGGCCCTTGTTTATCACACCTTTTCTTTGCAGATGACTCTATTTTTCTGGGTGAATGGAACATTGAAAACATGAAGGCACTTCGAAGAATTTTGAGTCTATTCTTCATGATGTCAGGTTTGAAAGTGAATCATAATAAAAGCTTCCTTTACGGAGTCGGAATTAACGAAGCAGAAGTCGAAGACGCGGCTAGTACGCTGAAATGCAAGATGGGACGTTTCCCATTTACATACTTGGGGTTGAAGGTTGGTGCAAACATGAACAAGGTATGTAATTGGAAAGATGTAATAGATAGGTTCAATAAGCGGTTGTCAAACTGGAAAGCAAAACTCTTTTCTTTTGCGGGGAGACTAACGCTTGTAAAGTCGGTACTGGGATCTTTACCGAATTACTTCTTATCATTGTATAAGGCCCCAAAAAAAAGTTACGAAAATATTAGAAGGAGATTCTTGTGGGGAGGATGTGGGGGTGTAAGGAAGGTTCGATGGATGAAATGGGAAAGGATAGTGGCATCAAAAAGTATGGGTGGGCTCGGGATTGGAGGAATCAAGGAAATGAACATGGCATTACTTATGAAGTGGAGGTGGAGATTTAAAGTTGAACCAGAGCAACTGTGGGTGAAGGTCATAGAAGCACTTCATGAAAACAAAAGGATCGCTAAAAGCATTCCGATAAAGAAAGCAATTCCGGGAACATGGAAAGCTATAATGGGGACGGAAGAAGAATTTAGGAAGGTCGGGATAGAACCGGAAAACTGCTTAAGATGCAAGGTTGGGAACGGGTACAAAACATACATCTGGTTGGATCCATGGGCGACAAATCGGCCACTAAAGGAGGAATTCCCCAACATGTTTGGTCTGGCAAAGTGCAAAAGAAACAAGGTGCAACAAAATTATAAAAGGAACGATGGAGGTATACTGTGGGATTGGAGTTGGAAGAGAACACCAAACAACGATGAAGAGAAAAACGAGTGGGAAGCACTGAAGGCAATATTATTACAACAAAACTTGAGCCAACACGATGATGAATGGAGATGGAAGGATAACGATACGAAGGGATACTCGGTGAAGGAAACAAGGAATGCGTTGGCTGGGATAGTTAACGTGAATGAGCAGCCGAACAGTTTCGAATGGAGCAAGATTGCCACGGCAAAAGTAAATCTCTTTGTCTGGAGGGCGATGGAAGAAAGAATACCGACAAGGGTAGCGTTAAAGAAGAGAGGCTTACTTGGTGAACCAGACCTGTGCAAGGTGTGTGGGCTGGGCCCAGAAACGGCGAATCACATTGTGATTCACTGCCCGATAGCGAAAGAGGTGTGGCTACTGTTATGGAACTGGATGAAAATACCTATTCGGGACCACAACGAAAGCATGTCGGTGAGGTTCCAAGAGAAATCAAACTGGCCGAGAAAGAATGCAAAATTGATATATGCTATTCACTTACTTGCAGCATGGTGCCTATGGAAGAACAGGAATAATAAAACTTTTAATGACAAAACCAAGGATCCATCCAGGATTGTAGAAGAAATTAAAGAAGAATCCTTTGAATGGGTTACTCTAAGATCGAAAAACTCAGAGATATCTTGGAGCGATTGGGTGAACTTTTGCCCAAAGGAGCATCGGTAGTGTGCATTGTCATATTAGTAGTTTTTGTTGATCCTCGATGTATGTTCTCTAAAGGTATTTCTTGATTGTCTCTTGAGTATGTCGGGTGGCGTTATATAGTATCTTGCTATATTTCGTTTTTACCTTTGACAAGATGGAATAAAAGTTGTTTTGTTGTTGTTCAAAAAAAAAAGTAAATTGGAATTGAAGTGGGTTGACTTGAAACATATTTGTAATTAATCTTGTAATAAACAAGATTTAAGTGTATTAAATTGGAATTGAAGTGGGTTTACTCGTTAGTATGGTTGCAACAAGATTTAAGTGTATTAAATTGGAATTGAAGTAAATTGGAATTGAAGTGGGTTGACTTGAAACATATTTGTAATTAATCTGGTAATAAACAAGATTTAAGTGTATTAAATTGGAATTGAAGTGGGTTTACTCGTTAGTATGGTTGCATATCGCGCTACGGTGCGTCTTTGCGCCGTCCAAGAAGAAGGGCAAGGTGCGTCATTAAATATTTATATTGCGTCCATCGCTCATGCCACACGCGTGTGCAAGTTAGGGTGTTTAGGGTCCCTACTAGTGTTTGATTTTAAGGAAAACAACATTCAAAGAGTGCTCCTCGTTATAAACCACTTCAAGTTTTTGTCATCCTACCTATGTAGGACAAGTTGACAAAGCTCAATCCATCTTTCTCATTTTTGGTTGTTCCGACCATACAAATTCAAGGCACAATATCTCATTCATCTTTGCTCCATTTTGGACTTAGTTTGGTTCGTTAGGATGCTCTCACAATGTAGAACACAAACCCACAAATAATTATGTATACAACACATATATAAATATAATTATTGGTGTCAAAAATATTTAGTGAAAAACTCATTTTCACTAAAATTTCCAACAGGTACCAATATCGTATTCGTTTTAATGGTATTTTTGATGGGGGCAAACATCGTTGATGACAATTCCAATATTCGTTTTTATGTTTTCCATTAGATGTAAAACAAATGTCAATATCCCCTTGGACACATCTTTCTCGGTTGCTATACCAAGTGTCAGTATAATACCAATACTGCAACAAATTGAACCAATACCGCAATGAACCGAACATGTGTCGGTATCAGACCTCGAGGTTGCATTCTATAACAATTTTGACCCCTAAACACTAACTTTGTTACTTTTTTACAGTTAAGTATAAGGGTAATTAGGTCAGTATATACCTTAGGTGCTGTTTTTATAATTACAAAGTTCTTTTAATACTTAAAAGATTATTAATGCAATCACTCAAGTTTTTTTATTATTATTTTGTTATTTTCACGGTTATTATTTAACAGAATAAATTTAATATACAAATAAATATGTATTTTCATTAACCGTTTGTTTTAATAAAAGACGTTTTAAAACATAATTTGTTTTTTTTTTACATTTTGTTTAAACCATCTATTGTTTTTAAAAATGTTCCTTTTTAAAATATTTGTTTTCTAAAATCGTTATTTTCAAAAGTCGTTTGTCTTTTAAAGTTATTTTAAACACTTCGTTTTATACCATTCTTTTTAAAATCATTTATTTTTTAAACATTTTTAAACAATTCATTTTTGGAAGTCGTTCATTTTTTAAATTTTACAAAACGACGTGTATAAAAAACAAAAGAAATGTAAGATTTAAAAAAAACAATCTAATAATTTTTTTTCAAAAGATCGTTCATTTTTCAAACTTTTTTTAAAATGGTTTATTTCTTTTTCAAATCTTCCATTTCTTTGGACTGTTTGTTTATTCAAAATTTGTTATTTTTTTTAAGTTTTCGTTTATTAAATTCGTGCTTTTTTTAGTACCGTACACTTGTTAACTTAATTTTTTAAGGTTTTGTTTTCTTATAAACGTCCTTTTTTTTAATCTACGTTTAAAAAAGTTAAAAAAATGATTTTTAAATGAACGATATAAAATGAATCGTTTAAAAAAAACTTAAAAAGACAAACAACTTTAAAAGACTGATTTTAATAAACAACCGGTTTAAAAATGAAAAATTTTACAAAAACGACGACGATTTAAAAAGTAGTTAAAAAAACAAATGATTTTAACAACGCCGTTTATAGAAAACAAATGCTTAATGAAAATAAATATTTATTTGTATATATAAAACATATTTTTTAAATAATAATCGTGAAAATAACGAAATAAAAAAAACTTGAGTAATTGCATTAATAATCTCTTAAATATTAACAAAACTTTGTAATTATCAAAAACAACCCTTAAGGTATGTAATTACCTAATTATCCTTACACTTAATTGTAAAAAAGTAACAAATTTAGTGTTAGAGGCGAAGACCGTTATAAAATGCAACCTCGGGGTTTGATATATTAAAATATTCCTTTTTAGGCTGAATGGTATAAACGGACTAAACCCCATGGACCAAAATAGTAATTTACTCTGGATAGAATTTGCCTAGAAAGTGGTTCTTTAACTCTCTGTACCAAAACTTCTACCAAAACTTCTTTCGTTCACAATGTTTAATTGACTTTAAAGTTACAATCACCATTGCAAAAGTAAAAGTGGTGTGCTACAAGAAACATTTTTTTTTTTTGAAAAGAGAACTTCATTAAACACAAGCTCGAGCGTCCTCAAAGAGAGGACCTACGAGCCAAAACACCAAAAGACATCAATCCAAAGGACAACAACGCCACTTACACCAATCGACTTGTTTATGTCTAGACCTATGACGAAACCAAAAAAATGAAACCGACTTTACATTTTCTAATAACTCTATAGGTCTTCGCTTTTTATTATTGAAAATCCGATCATTGCGCTCGTTCCATAGAATCCATAAGGAAGTGTAAACAATACCCCTGAGAATGAAACTCTTGTCCTTCGGCAAGCTGTGGTTCTCCGGCATGTGAACGATGTCTGAAATGTCAAAGACAAAGCTGTGACTTAACCTGCACCAATCCTCTATTCTAAACCACACCTCCTGCGAAAAAAGGCAACCTGTAAAGAGATGAAGCGATGTTTCTGTCTCCCCGCTGCAAAAAATACAATCCTGGTTCTGAATGATAACACCTCGTTTCATTAGCTCAGCGATGGTTGGAAGCCGGTTAAGCGCCAATCTCCAAACCATGATCTTACACTTGCTAGGAACCCAACTTTTCCAGCAGATAATTGGTCTGATAATATCCGGAACTGCACTAACCATCAGCTTCTTAGCCGAAGACACAGAAAACGACCCATCCTTGTCAGCGTCCCACCTCCATTGATCCCTACCCCCTCCACGTTGCATTATAAAGATCGCTGAGAATCTGGAACAGCTCACTAATCTCCTCGGCAGAAGCTGGAGGGGTACGCCAATCCCACTGCAGGTTGTTCGAGTTACTTATGGGCTGTAAACGATGGGATACCGCCACCCATTTATTCCGTTCAAGTCTAAACAGGTTGGGATAAAGGGCACGGAGAGGAACCTCTCTAAGCCAAGTATCACCCCAAAAATTGATGTTGTTACCATCGCCTAAGATCCCAACAAAGTAAGAATTCAGGCTCCTACCATTGCGCAACTTCTTCTGACCTGTATTCACTATGTTGCGCCAACACCCATTCGAGGAAGTCGTGCACGGAAGCATTGCCCAATGCCTTCTCGCTCCATGACAACACATAATGATTTTCTTCCATAAACTCCTATCTTCTTGTTTGAATCTCCAAGTCCATTTTAATAAAAGTGCCTCGTTAACCTCTTGCAACTTAGAGACACCAAGGCCACCCTTATTTTTAGGAGAAGTTACTACATCCCACGCGACCCATGAAATTTTTTTGTCGTCCTTAGAACCCGACCAAAGAAAACGCCTCATAATGGCTTCAATAGAATCAATAACGGCCTTTGGAGCTTTGTAAAGAGATAGATAGTAGATAGGCAAACTTTCGAGAACCGACTTGATAAGAATTAAACGTCCACCCATAGAGAGATTTCTCGCTTTCCATGAAGCAAGGCGACTACGAACCACATCAACAACCGGGTCCCAGCTCCTAATACGAGACATTCTAGCCCCCACTGGAATTCCAAGATAAGTAAATGGTAGATCGCCTTTCTTACAACCCAAAAGATCCATCATATCTTCCACTTCACCATCGTACGTGCCAATATCGAAGATATTAGACTTGTGCAGGTTAATACGGAGACCAGAGCAAATATAGAAAATGCGAAGAACTCTAGCAATACTCTTTATATTATCACGAGACCACTCCCCCAGAATAAGAGCATCATCTGCGTAAAAAAGGTGGGTTAAATCTCCTTCCTCGTTTGAGATACGAACGCCCTTAAACACACCCAACTCATTCGCTTTCTTTAGCAACCAGGAAAGGGCTTCCATAACTATTAAGAATAGAAAAGGAGACAAAGGGTCTCCTTGTCGTAGGCCCTTTTCGCAACCAAAATCAAAAGTCGGCGAACCGTTCACCAAAACCGCGGCCCTGGAAGAGTAGCATATACCTTTGATCCACTCGCACCACAACGGGTGAAAACCCATTTGAGACAAAATAGAAATCAAAAAATGCCAATTGACGTTGTCATAGGCTTTTTCAAAATCTATTTTTAACATAAACGCCTTTCTTCTTCTTTTTTTTAACCAATCCATAACTTCATTAACCATGAGAGGCCCGTCTAAGATGAAACGACCAGCCAAGAAAGCCGATTGAGTATCAGAAATAACCTGACCCATTACTTTTTTGAGGCGATTAGCAAGAATTTTGGAAATAACTTTACTAACCATCCCAATAAGGGTAATGGGCCTGTAATCCCTGAGCCCCAAAGGAGTTTTAACCTTTGGAATCAAAGTTTAAATTAAATTAGAAAAATTAGTTCATAGGTATGTAATCAAACTTATTCGGTTTTGATATAAATAAATTAATAAAAATAGCATGATTTTGAGGGGGTTTCGTATTTAAGCTAAGGTATATGATTCCATTAGGGATGACCACCATAACCCTCCATATAGGCGTCATGTCATTCATCTTTAATCCATTGTTCAAAACCACTACCCTAAGAGTGTGGTCATGACCAAAACCACTATCCTCTTTATTTTTTTAATTTATTTGTTTCCTAAAATTATGAAATGGGAGGGTGATGGTAATCGTGGTTTAATCCATGGAAACCACCATCAATCAAGGAGTGGGGTGGTGTACCATTTAATTAATGATCCTATGTGGAAATAATGTTCCAATTCATATCCCCAACACCCCATAGCCATATCCCCGGGTGTGGGTTTGAGTGTGTCTATATATGTTTCTTTCTAGGGGCGTTTGAGCTTACTTTTAGGTTTTTTTTAAGTAAACTTCATTAAAACATAAGCCACATCAAAATTGAGGCAGTCGAAACACACATTACAAATTTACACCAATCTACCCATGAAATAGACGTTCCTTTAGTTCTATACGTATACCACAAAAAACCTTCACTTTTGACCTCACTGATAATATGATCTAACTTAACCGTGTTTTTCTTATTGATGATTAATCTTTGATGTTTTCTCGTAAATTTATTACTACTCTCTTTCTTAACGCTAGGATTTCTTGAAAATTTTGTTGCTCATAAATAACACCAAAGCCAATGCATCGACTGTTAGAAACGTTCTAGTTTCTTGCTGGGTTCATTTTTTTTTCTTTTTTCTTTTTGTATGCATACGCATCCCTAATAAAAATTGTTGATTAAGTTAATCAGGAGGATTATGTTCATTTATTAAGCAAAGTTTTTATGCACATGGTTTTATGAGGGTGATATATGACTTTGAGATCAATAGATCCTGAGTTCGATTCCTATAAAAATGATTTTCCTATATTTATTAGGTTTTCTCTTGTATAGTGATCCAAATAAAAAAAAACATATTTTTATGTACAATCTAATAGTTGAAGTATTCAACTACATAATAAAAACTAATTTGTGAAAAGTGGTACTTGTAATCAAAAGTCATACATATATTTTATTATAGGAAAAATCTCCAAAATCAATATATGATTATATTACACATATAATTACAAGGTTATCCCTCGTGAACACTTATGGAGTTACACCATTTAAATTATATATACAACAGATAAAGATCCTGTACATTAATTCAAAAGTGTAAGAAGTGTGAGAAATATTATGGAGATGACATGTGTCCTCAATCTAAATTAATTTAAAGGGTAAACAAGTAATTTTCTCATTGATTCAATTAATTGATAATCTTCCATAACCGACACCCTGTTATTTTAGGAATACGAATCAATCTACGAATTTATATTTTTTTTTATCGTTTATCAATTATAACTTTCCGAAGATCGCAGAATGAAGGTTTTTATAGAGTGTTATATAGTGATGGATGCAAAATGAAGGTTTTATATCTGGTAGCAGTTTATGATGATGTATAGTGTTATATAGTGTTATAGTTTCTGTTATCAGGTCTATGATGGATGTATAGTGTTATATTGTGTTATAATGTTATATTTTTCTAATACCAGATCTATGATGGATGTATAGTGTTATATAGTGTTACATAGCATTATATGATGTAATATGGTGTTTATATGGTGTTATATAGTGTTATATATTTTTGGTAGCAGTTACATGTTTCCGGATATTTAGAATGTCACACCCCGATATTTCCACGTATTACCGGTGGGCCCGGTGTGGAGTATCGTGACGTAGTTGATATCATCATAGTCAAATAATCACAGTTCAATGCACAACGGAAGTCTAAAAGTAATAATATTACAAACCGATTGACAGTAACATAAAATATTGTTGGATCGTTGTTTGACCCTATTGAGTCGATCAGAAGAGTTTAAGTCCAGTTCAAAGGCGGAATCAGAGAACTAGACACGAACACAGCTTGTTAATCTTTAATCTGTCTCTTATATTGCTTTAACAATGATTACAACCTTGACAGAAATCCAGCAGCACTTCGTTACACTTTCAGAAGTCGCATACCAAATGAATAACAAGTGCACCTATATATAGATGTTAAGATTTCGCTTGAAGAGAACCAGGACTGGTTGAAGCGAAATCTAATGTGTATGATTTCGCTTGAACTTGTCACAAGTCCACTTCAAGCGAAATCTTCACTAACTCCTCATATCTCAGTTTCTCGAACCTCGTGCACTGATAATCCTATCCTAATACGTAATACAAGACGAAGTCAATAGACATAGTGCACTAACAGACTCCCCCTTGGATATTGACGAAGTCTTCAGTGACTATTCTTGCAATATGACACCTTCTTCAGTCTTGATCATTCTGCCTTTTTCTTTCGGTCAGATTGTAACATTGTATGCATCCATCACTTCTCTTCTTCTATCAGCTGCAGGCTCCCCCTTTCATCAAGCTTCCGTGCTTTGGGATCGACACCTTGCTTTCCGTATACAAGCTCCCCCTTGCTTTGAGCTCGTCTTCAGACTCCCCCTTAGACTCAGCTTCCGGGATCGTAATCTGGAATCTCATCTGCAATCACTCATATGTTTATAAGTAACAACATTTTAAATTTCAACTATCAATCTCTCTAATCCACTCCCCCTATCAACAAACTGTATAGATTTAGCAGTATTAAAGAATCCAACTCCCTCACAGTTTATCATCCAAGTTCAAGTTAATGACCTTGGAGATATCACAAACTGTTTTTGAAATTTTTTTGTTTTAATTCAAGTTTCAAATTAATGAACTTGTTTTATTTTCAGAAACACAATCAGCTTACATAGATTTTGAAACTCAGCAATTCAGATATCAATTGTCAAAAATAAAGCAATAAAGAAATATGTACAAACATATTTACAGACAATGTTTTTGTTTGAGTATGCATCAGAGGATCATATCAGTTTTCGACAAGTCACAAGTACCGTTGAGCTTTTTAACACTTTAAGTATTAAACAATTCACTTAGATTGTCGATATACTGATCCACTTAAATTTTCACACAAAGTTCAACTGATTCAGGATACGAATTAGATGTCTTAAGTACTTAAACTCATTCATGTGTCCCACCTCTTGAATATACTCCCGTATCCAGAATCCCAATAATCAGTCTTACAGGTGAGTATACTACAATGATATCTGTATATAAATTAGGTATGCGAGGGCCGAGGGATCTCAGATCGATACTTCCGTATACGCAGAGAGATATCAGCTTCGACTTTACGGTATGTCCCCTTTAGAGGATCTTTTTGCTTACAACAGCAGCGACTATCAATTTTATTGTTTCATCGGCATGCTGAGGGTTTACTGCTGTGTTTCAAGCATTTGCAGAAAGTATTAGCCAGGGACTAGGTCAGAACTACCGTTCAGCAGAAGTCCCGGAATAATACCCCAGACATCATAGAGTATAAAGACCTAGTATATCAGATTAAGAGACCTTTCAAACGAGATTTCAGGGGTTACCTATATATTCAAGTAGTGTTCCCCACAAAATAAGCAAGTTTGAATTTAGGTTTATATCCCGAAAAAGTTTACTAAATGTATAAAAATCTACCGACACATCCACGGTGAGATCGTTTAACACATTTAAACTTTCCATTTCTTTAGCATACTGTAACTGTCTACTGATGTACTATCATTTCCTCTTTTTACGCAAAAACTCAATTTTTGAATTTTATCATTTTTTTTTACTTTTTCAAATTTTCAAATGTTTTTGTATTTTCTAACAATATTACTCCCCCTAAAATGCAAAACCATTTAAAGAAAATTTGACAACCAACACTGATAGCTTTGTCTCGCCATCCATTTTCTGCATCTCATGCTCTGATTTGCAGAAAATATAGATACCCCCATGATATACAACACATTGATCTTAACAGTTTGAAAACCGTTTTTCAATCTGATGAAAATAATCATGTTTGTTCAGCCGTGAGGGTTTCGGCATATTCAATCAACACATATTTATTTATTTTTATTTTTTTACAAAAATTAAAAACAAACATATTTTTGGTTTTTCAAATTTTTCAATTTTTAGAGTTTTTTTTTTTTTAAATATTGTTTATTTATTTACAGAAAACATATAAACTTCCTGTTTCAACCAACACAGGATCTAGCAGCCTCCTCTCCTCGTTGTGCCAGGCTGCTCCAACTTCCAATCTCACAATCTTTGGATTCCATGAGCACCTGCACAAACAAACTACTCAATTACTTGAACAATTTAGCCCAGGTCTGTTGAACCTTAGGCATTTCAACACAATAATTTTCATTCAATGCTGGAAATTCTTTGTCATTTTTCACAAAAACTTTCTCAATTTTAACTTCAATTTTCTCATCTTTTACGAAATCAACATGTTTCTTAACACTCCATGTTTGACCTTTTGGTGTTCCTCGTTTGTAAAAATGTGAAACTTTTTGAACATTTTGATTTTGAACAACAACTCTTGGTTTCCAAAACTCTTGAGGTTTTGTCATATCAACTGTGGTTTTCCAACTTTGTGTTGTTCTGAATCTGGGTGTATGAGAATTCCAGGTCTGTCTTGAATCAAACATGTTCGAGTCTGATTTCCAGTTTTGATTCGAAGCAAACTTGTTTGTGTTATACCTCCAAGTTTGTTTTGAGTCAAATCTGGTTGACCTTTGTCTCACATTCTCAGATTTTTGTTTCTCAGCATCAATCTTCTTTTGATCAACATCCACAGGTTGTAGATTAGGACACTTGCGTGCAAGATGTCCTTTTTGATCACATTTGAAACATGTTCTCATGGACACATCTTTGACCTGTGGTTGTTGCTTTTGCTTTTTAGCAAAGAATTCATCATTAGACTGTTTCATTTTGAATTCTTTTTCTTTTTCTAAGCTACCACCTTGAACAAAACTCATTTTTGTCTGAAAATTCGGCATTTCATTTTTGTTTCGATGTTGTTTCTTCTTATAACCCAACCCAGCCTTCATGTTCTTCTTTTTGAAACCAGGTTTGTTATACGAACCTCTATGACTCTTACCGACAAACTTTGAAATCTCAGACTTCTCAATCTCAACCATTTTGAAAACTTTGTCAACCTTTTCTGAAATCACATTCTGAATCGGGAATACAACATCTAGGAATAATTTGTCCGATCCAATCATGGTATAAACCAATCCTTTTGAATCATCATTCAAATTTTTCTCGGATTTTTTGTTTTTCAGATAACCATCATGAATATTTCCTTCATCTTCATCCTGTGATTCAGATTTACCTGTATCAACCGACTCTTCTTTCAACACACTTTCAACAACTTTACCTACCACCTCTGAATCATGAGAATCATCAGATTTGGAATAGGTTATGTCAATGTTGTCTGGCAATTGATCTACCATGTTGAAAGCTTTTTCGACCTTTTCTTCATCATAAAATGCAAATTTTCCCGGTGGTGGAACTTGATGAAACTCTGAGCCAATGCCTTTCTTGTTCTGCTCAGACTCACCATCACCCGGTTTTATATTGAAAATTCGTTCAAGCACATATGACGACACATGGTAACTCTTTAACTTGTTGTTATCCTGTTCTAAATCAGCAATCTGTCGTTTCAACTTAGCAACATCCTCAATATAAGAATTAACAACATCTTGTTTTATAGAATACATTCGTTTAAGTTCTTTGGTTGTTTCAGACATATAATTCATTCTTGATTGAGCATATTTCATTTCATCTTTCACTTTATCATATGACTCTTTTGTAATGTGATATGATAATTTCATTGAGTCATATTCCTTTTTCATTTCTTGACAAGCAATTTCTTTTTGTTCACATTCATTTGTCATTTTCAAAACATTCTCTTTCAAAACTTCATTTTCCTTTTCTAATTTGTTACATTTTTCTGAAAGTTGTTCATCATTTTCTTTAAAAACTTTTTCTTTTTCTAGCATTTCTTTGCATTTTTCTTTGAAAATCTTTTCAATTTTTGTGAACTCAAGATCTCTTGTTCTAAATTGCTCATCTTTTTCAGTACAAGCTCTGCACGGTTCCATGCATTTCTTGCACTGATCAATCTGTTTTAAGTTTTTAGAATCAGAATTTACCTCAGTGATTGGCACTTCGGTGTTTTCAGCAATCTCTGTCTGCTCAGCAACATCTTGCTTCTTTTTAACACTAACTTCATTACCAGCATCACCAACTTTCAAATTCTCATTCTTTTCTTCTATTTCCACCTCTTTCTTCATCTCTTCATTCACAACAACTTCTTCACTTCTGATTTCCTTCACAGCTTCAACTTCAACAATTTCTGTTTTAACCTCTTCAGCAACTTTCTTCAGATTGTTCACCATTTCTTCAACATTCTTCTTCATTCTCTCTTCATCCCTTTTTCTCAGACACGATAACATAGCATATCCGATATCCTTTTCATATTGCTTAGCGTATTTGTCATCTTTCAATACTCTTCTATAGTATTCAGCTCTTAACGGGACAGCAAGAAGAACATCATCGAAAATTATGTCTTTCCTGGGAACAACCGGTTCTCCTTCTCTGTTATAGTAGCATTCTCTCTTTTTATCCCATCTTTTGCTACCAACAGCCATCTCATACTCCTCCTGCATATCATCCATTCTATTTAAAACCACATTTCTTTCTCTGTAAGTCTTCTCACTTAAGATCTCTTCCCGAGTTTTCTCTTTGATCTCAACTTTTTCTTCATGGACTTCAGCAATGTCTTTGTCTTTGTTTTCCTCTTGAATCTCAGCAACAAAAACAAACTTTCTTTCTTCTGTCATAGCTCTCCCGTGAGCTGTTTTACGAACATTTTCTAAACGATCTTCTTCTGGACAAACTGTGCTCCAATCAAATCCTTCATCATCGTGAATTACAAAACAAGCTCTTGATCTAGATTTATCTTCAATCAACTTTGGTTCTTCTCTGCTTCGATGATAAATCGCCTTTCGATAATAATCATCGTTGAAAGGACGTTCACTTCCTTCACCAACTTCAGAATTTCTGCATTCTCTTTTGAAATGACCCTTTTGCTTGCATTTGAAGCAGGTCACTTTGGATTTGTCAAATCCAAGCTTTGTTGAAGCACCTCCAAGCGATTGTTTCCCGGTAATCTCCATGTACCTCTGAGCTCTTCGAATACAACTAGCTAAACACCAACGGATGTCAATGAGCTCCATCTCTTCCGGATCAATCTGGTCGTAGTCTTCTTTGGTCAATTCAGAATTTCTAATTTTTCCAGCTACTAGACCTTCATATGACTCCAAAACAGATGCAAGAAAACTCATTTGCTGCTTCGCTGCATTGATGCTCATTGCAGGAGAATTCTTCAGTTTAAGAGCAATGTTGCACAGAATTTCATCGGAATCATCAAAATTTGTCTTTGAAGATGAATGATATCCAGAATGATGACTTGTTGACGTTGTTGATGGTTCTTTCATCTTTTCACCACTAAATGCTGTTTTTGGTGAACCAACGCTTTTATCAGAAAACACACTGCTTTTGTAGTACAAGCCAACGTTCTGTTGATGTGAAGAATCAGTCATCTTGTTTTGCTTCTGCAACTCCAAATCATGACTTTCGATCTTTTCAAACAAAGCATCAAGAGTAATATTATCATACACAGCATCATTTTTCAAAATAAAAACAAACGTTTGCCACTGATCAGCTCGTGGTAACGCTTCAATCACTTTATCTATAAGTTCCTCTCTTGTTTTCTCAATTTTAAAACGTTCAAGTTCAATTTTAAGATGACAGAATCTCTCAATCATTTGCCTCACCGACTCTCCTTTTATGTTATCAAACAGATCAAATTCTTTCTTTAATAAAGCTATTTTGTTTTTTCTAATCTGTTTTCCCCCCTCAGCTTTAAGTCGTAAAGCTTCCCAGACAGACTTAGATGTTCCATCATGAGTTAGTAAAGCAAAAATATCATTTCTGATTGCTGACTGGATTAATGCAATCATTCTCTGTTCAGCTCCGTATTCAGCTTTATCCTCTCTGGTAAACTTCTTGAATACAAGATCTTCGCCTTTATCGTTTTTCGGTTTTTCATACCCATACTCCAGGCAAAACCAACTTTCATGAGCATATGCCTTTGCCCAGTTGAGAAAGCGTTCTTTCCACCAGGTATAATCCTCAATGCTATCAAGAGCTGGTGGCTTTGAATTTGTTCCGTAGAAGTTATCATGCTTGATGTTTTCATTTAGCGCCTTCGTGATGGTTTTTGGTGTAACATTTGTAACCTCAGACGATTCGGTTGCGAACGCGTTGTAAAACGTGTTGAAGAATTCCTCAGCCATTATGCAAACCTTGACAATAGACAAACAAACAAACACAATCAGTACAATCAAATATCAAATAAACTGAAAATGACTGACACTCGGTATCCGTAAAATGTTCTTGATACAAAGTTTCACTTTTCAAGCGAAATAGCAAACTCCCAAGTTATCAGTTCTTGAAGCGAAAACTAGGTTAAACAGACTTTCAAGCGAAAACAGATGTTCAGTCTTTTCAAGCGAAATCCCACAATTGATTGTCTTGAAGCGAACCAGTTCAAGCGAAAACAACTATTTCGCTTCAGTAAGTCTTCAAGCGAAATCCTGCACAGTCTATTTCGCTTCAGCAGTTTTTCAAGCGAAATAGTCCAAAAATTCAGATCTGAAGCGAAATCAACATTATCCTTCGAACACTTTCAAGCGAAATCAAGTTTTTGTCATTTTTACTTTGAATTTCGGTCTCAAACTTTCAAGGCTTTGTTAGACTACTGTTTTATACATTCAGTGAAAAACTCAGACCATTTTGACCATTAAATCTTGTCCAGATTGAAAAAGAAGGTGTAGAAGTCAGAAAAATAGATGATATCAAGCTAAACTCTTCTTCCTGAGCTCTGATACCACTTGTTGGATCGTTGTTTGACCCTATTGAGTCGATCAGAAGAGTTTAAGTCCAGTTCAAAGGCGGAATCAGAGAACTAGACACGAACACAGCTTGTTAATCTTTAATCTGTCTCTTATATTGCTTTAACAATGATTACAACCTTGACAGAAATCCAGCAGCACTTCGTTACACTTTCAGAAGTCGCATACCAAATGAATAACAAGTGCACCTATATATAGATGTTAAGATTTCGCTTGAAGAGAACCAGGACTGGTTGAAGCGAAATCTAATGTGTATGATTTCGCTTGAACTTGTCACAAGTCCACTTCAAGCGAAATCTTCACTAACTCCTCATATCTCAGTTTCTCGAACCTCGTGCACTGATAATCCTATCCTAATACGTAATACAAGACGAAGTCAATAGACATAGTGCACTAACAAATATTACACAACGGGTTGTAAAAGGATCCACAATCGGATCTATGATAAAAAGAAATATTGTTCAACAGAATTAAGCATCAAAAGCTTGCAAGACTCTTTATTTGATACTAAGAGTAGCCAGCCCATTTCGCTTAGTACCTGCACTTAACCTTTTTGGAAAATACGTCAGTTTACACTGGTAAATACCAGTGTTGCAAAAGTCGGATTCCTCGGCCGAGTACTCGGCGAGTACTCGGTCCTCGGACCTCCACCTTGGCGACTTCCTCCTAGGCGGTCTCAACTAGTCGGCCTCGGGAGTACTCGGTCCTAGTCAGCGCCTAGTCGGCCTAGTCGGAGCATAGTCGGAGCCTAGTCGGTCTAGGCGGTCAACGTGGTTTGTTGACTTTTAATTGGTCAAACTCGGTCAAAAATGGCCTACTCGGCCTTGTACTCGGACTACTCGGCCTTGTACTCGGACTACTCGGCCTTGTACTCAGACTAGTCGGACTTGTATTCAGAATATTTGAACTTTAAACATGTTTCATTTTAAATTATACCCAGTTGACATGAATTATGCTTATTTTAACACATAAATAATATATAACAATTAATTTTCTTTATATTTACCATGTCCGCGTACTCCCCGAGTACTCTCCGAGTACTCCGATTACTCCCAACTCCCCAGTCGGCCGACTAGGGACCGCCTAGCGACTTTTACAACACTGGTAAATACAATTAACCGACACTTTTGAAAATTTTTAAGAAAGTTGATTTAAATGCACAAGGCGCAAATATTCTTTTATAACTTGGGACAATTATTAAAAATAATCTTGTAAAAGATTTATATGTTTGTCATACATTTAGGATTCGGGATAGAAGCCGGAACAAGATTAATAGACACACCACATAATATAAACCCACGGCGAGTTATCCTCAACAAGCGGGTATATCTTTTTACATACGCACTGGCAGGTGTATGCCTACACCCCGTGCTTAAGTCATGGCCATTTCAATGATTGAGCCGATGATATTCAGGACATGGTCATTAACCCCCCAAAGGCTTAAAACAAACAAAACAGATTAAACGGGTTATCTCAATGATTTAACCATTATTCGATTAAAGATTCAATACCCGACCAAGCGGTATTATTAAATACCGTATCCCAAGCCTGTATAACGGAAAATAAGTTAAAAGTATTTACCTGGGCAAAATATAATTTTTTTATCCCAGACATATATCAATCAGCAAGTACAGATAGCTTTTACCGGGCTCCTAATATGGAACAAAGGTTTTTTTAATAACCTATTAGATTCCTAACAGGTCTTAATTAAGCTATAACTTAGACCGGTTAGTTTTAAAGAAAGGTATACGGTTCAAAACACAAGATTAAGCGAAGACCGGATTAGAATATGATTTAGACCCGACAAGTATGAAGACTTGCATAATAAGGGTAAACTAAACACATTTTGGATTTTGAAGAGAAAATGATAAGGTTTGACCCGTTTCGGTTAATTTACGCAAACTAGTTACATAAATCGTACCGAACGCGAAAAATGCATAACGGGTAACCAAATGAGTCATGTACAGGTTCCACAAGTTAATATACTTAAAATATGTTATGATATCCGTATGATACCTTCCATTATGCTCAAAACGAATTTAAAATCAAATTAAACCCCGTAAGGGTATTTTGGTCATTTTAAAGCTTATAAAAGAGGATAAATAGTAATCTGAGTTTATGGTCTAAAATAATCAATAAAAATATTTATTTTAATGGGTTATATCAGTAGGGAGAGGATCATGAGAAAACTAGATATAAATGAGAAAACCAAAAAACTAACCAAAAAGCACTAAAAAGGAGGGGGTAGACTTTTAATGAAGGAGGGGTAAAATTGGAAAAAAAATATATAACTTTTCAAACATTTCCCATTTCTCTATACGTTATCATTTTAAAACAAAAATGGCACCATAAGATCACAAATTTTTGTATCTTTCATTCAAGTATATTCGAGCATATTTTTTATGACATAAAAAAAGATTTATGGTGTCGTCTTGTTTTCAATACTATTATTATAGTAGTGCACATGTGCAATATAACATGTAGTACAATTGCATTACATGTTTAAAATTAGCTTTTTGAGTCTAGTTTAGCTTTTTGAGTCTAGTTTAGCTTTTTGGGGGGTGGGGTGGGGGGGGGTTAGGTTTTTTTCGGGTTTATGTTTAGGGTTTAGTTTTAGGTTTTCGGGAGGGTGGGGGGTGGGGGGGTTTAGGTTTTTGGGGGGTGGGGGGGTTAGGCTTTTGGTGGGAGGGTGAATTTAGGTTTTTGGGGGTGGGGGTTTAGGTTTTTTTCGGGTTTATGTTTAGGGTTTAGTTTTAGGTTTTCGGAAGGGTGGGGGTGGGGGGTTTAGGTTTTTGGGGGGTGGGGGGGGGTTAGGCTTTTGGTGGGAGGGTGAATTTAGGTTTTTGGGGGGTGGGGGGTTTAGGTTTTTGAGGGGTGTCGGTGGGGGGTGGGTTAAGTGGTTTAAGCTTTATGTATTAGTGCACATGTGCAGTACAACCAAATTTTTTTTTTTTTTTGAAAATTTTTTTCCATACATAAAAAGTGGCGATTTTTCTAAAAAAATTGTAAAAAAAAAAAAAAAATTGGTATGTTTTTAGGTTTTTTTTAAGGCTTTTTTGGTTAGTTTTTTGGTTTTCTCATTTAAACTAGTTTTCTCATGATCCATCCCCGTAAGATACATACATATGTGAAATTTATCTTTTGTGACCAAACTATGCACCGAAGGGGCATTTTGCTCATTTCACATATGCTTTAAGAGTCAAATTTGGAAATCTGAGTTCAAAACTTTTACTTACTGTTAAAGTATAAAAATTTATTCATAACATCAGCAGGTAACAAGTCTGGTGCCAAATATGGTTTTAAACCATACTATGCGCCTAAATCGCATAAAAGTCGGTATTTGACGGTATTCGGGTTGATTAAAAAAACTGAGATTTTGATCAGCCTCTACTGTTTAAAATAATTTATTTAATGTATAAAATCAGTAGAAAAAGGTTTGACATGTAAAGGATGTGTAAAACTCATTTTAATAGCAAAAAGGGCATAACCGTCAATTACCGAGTTAATGCAAGAAACCTATGTTATGATCAGTTTAAAATTAAACAAAAATTTCCAAAAATCCCTAAATATTATATAATAACAGTGGGTAAAAATTTTGGTGTCGAAATTTTGGTTTAAATAGGTTTTATGCCAAGAATGCCGATTAATTAATAAAAATCCTTCAATTTACGATATCAAGCATAACTCCTAATTTAGACCACAAACTGATGTCAAATTTTTAGGACATGCTTATAAATCAGTAATAAATGTTTTTGTCCTCTCACATTTTCAAAAATCTCGTTTTAATATCAAAAGGGCATAATGGTCAACTTTTAAGCAAATAACGGAAACATGCAACGAACTAGGATTTCCATGGAACCAAGTTGTATAATCTCAGAGGGTTATACTAACCTATAATATGGTCCTAAAGGAACCCTTAGACATATCTAAACAAAGCTAAATCAGGTCAGAACTGAAAGTCAAAGCAAAAGTCTACTTTTGCGACTTTTGGTTCCGAACCGAGCCTAAACTTAGAATTGTCGGGTTGAACATGCCTAAACATGTTCTTATATTATTTACCAAGTTATTTTAATGTTAAAAGATGTTCCATAACCTCTGCATTGTTAGTTATGAATTTATTTAAAAAAACTGATTCTGTTGACTTTTTATTAATAAGTTTGACCCGACATTTGACCAAGTTAGAGTGAAAATCAGTAGGTGCCCTTTTAAGGGTTTATTACCTACATAATTACCCACTCATAGCCACTTTCAATTCGAATAATGGCTGGACCGTTAGTTATTAATCACTAAGTCAAAGCTTAATTACGATAGCTTTGACTTTTGGTCATTAAGCTAATAAAACTTAAACTAGAGAGGCTAAGAATGCTTACAGGAACTCTTAGCACGAGATTAGAACAGAAGAAAGCTCTCTTGAACTCCAGGAAGCTCCAGAGAAAGTGATTTGAAATGAAACTTGAAATGAGCAAATGAACTCATGAACACAAGTCCCTTATATAGCAAATTTGATGCTCCAAGATCACTCCATATGCCCCTATGTTGCTCTTAGATGTTCCTAGGTGTCCCTAGTGCATGAAAAACCATTGGCACAGTCCCTGGTATCGAAATATTGCATGCAAAGGTGGTGTAACAGGCTGAAACATGCAGCTGTCATGTTTTTGGTCGCTGGTGCTGCTCACGCGGGCCGCGACACTCCCTCTTGACCGGATAACATCTTTTAAACTTTGCAGTTTTGGTCCCTGGTCCATTTTTAATTAAAATAATTTTCGTTTATTGCATTTAGGACCCCTATAGTTAACTTTTAAGGACCTTGGGTTATTATTTAACTCCGTTAGGCTCCCGGTTAGTCGTACGATCACCCGAAAAGTCTTGTTTTCTTCGAAACTCCACAAAATTAATATCCGATAATCTTGAGAGTAAAATATATAATTATGAAAATGCTTTTGGGACTGTTTAAAGGTCACTCAGAGGTAACGTTTAACATGTTGACACTTTTAGCCCTTATGTTTCGTAAGATCCTTATTTTAAGCACAAACGACTTCCAATGTTCGACAAATTATTCATTAATGAATACGAACGTCGTATGAGGTTAAGCAGAGGCATAAGAATGGCACGTTGACACTTTGGATCCTTTTACTAACATATTTACATTGTTTGACAATTTTAGTCCCTTGGAAACAATTCCTTACACGTTTAAAGTCCCTGACACGTGTCTTTATTATATGGGTCGTGATTTTACGAGGTGTTACATCCTCACCCCCTTAAAAGAAATCTCAACCTTGAGATTTACTAAAATAAATGAGGGTACTTCTGTTTCATCGTGGATTCAACCTCCCACGTGTATTCTGGGCCTCTACGGGCATCCCATTTAACCTTCACAATCGGTACGTGCTTCCTTCGAAGCTTCTTAACCTGTCGATCCTCGATCGACAAAGGTTTTTCAACAAACTTTAAGCTCTCATCTATCTGCACGTCCTTATGCGACATTGCTAGCGACTCATCGGCTAGACATTTCTTTAAGTTGCAGATGTGAAATACATTATGAATTCCACTGAGCTCTTTAGGCAGATTTAGCTTGTAAGCTACAGATCCGACACATTCGATGATCTCAAACGGTCCTATGTACCTAGGGCTTAGCTTGCCCTTTTTGCCAAAACGCATCACCCCCTTCCAGGGTGATACCTTGAGTAGCACTTTATCTCCTACCTCGAATTTCAGAGGATTACGCCTTTTATCCGCGTAGCTTTTCTACCTATCCATAGCGGCTTTGAGACAATCACGGATCTGAACAATCTTATCTGTCGTCTCCAGGACTATATCGGGTCCTGATAGTTGGACATCTCCAACTTCCGCCCAACAAACTGGCGTCCTACACTTTCTTCCGTACAAAGCTTCGAAAGGTGCTGCTTGAATACTCGAATGATAACTATTATTGTACGTAAATTCAATCAACGGAGATGATCATCCCAACTTCCTCCTAAATCAATAACACAAGCTCGTAGCATATCCTCAAGTGTTTGAATCGTACGCTCGCTTTGCTCATCCGTCTGAGGATAATATGCAGTGCTAAAATTTAATCGAGTTCCTAAAGATTGCTAAAAGCTTTCCCAGAAATGCGATGTGTATCTTGTATCCCTATCAGAGATAATAGACACTGGCACTCCGTGGAGAAATACAATCTCATCCACGTACAGCTGAGCTAACTTGTCGGAGCTGTGAGTTTCTTTAATCGGCAAGAAGTGGGCTGACTTGGTTAGTCTATCTACTATAACCCAAATAGTATCATTTCCTCGCTTTGTCTTTGGTAACTTTGTGATAAAATCCATGGTTACCATTTCCCATTTCCAGGTCGGAAGTTCAGGCTGTTGTAGCAAACTCGACGGCTTTTGATGCTCTGCTTTAACTTGTGCGCATGTCAGTCATTTGGCCACATTAGTGGCTATAGATTTCTTCAAACCTATCCACCAATAATTTACCTTTAAATCTTGGTACATCTTATCACTGCCAGGATGAACAGAATATTTGGAACTATGGGCTTCTTGAAGAATCACTTCCCTAAGTCCTCCATAGATTGGAACCCATATTCGTCCATTCAATCTTAGGATTCCATCCTTGCCATATGACAACTGTTCAGCAGTTACGCCCAACTTCTCATTCAGATAGTTAGTTTCTAATACGACTTCTTTTTTAGCGGCTAACAATCTCTCATTTAAACTGTTCTTTAACTCAATGCTCTTGGCATTGATTCTAATAGGCTTAACCCTTTCTTTTCTGCTCAAGGCATCGGCGACTACATTCGCCTTGCCTGGATGATATCGGATTTCACAGTCATAATCATTCAGTGTCTCCATCCATCGACGCTGTCTCATGTTAAGATCCTTCTGGTTAAACAGATGTTGAAGGATCTTATGATCAGAATAGATCACACACTTAGTCCCATAAAGGTAATGCCTCCAAAGCTTCAGTGCAAATACAACGGCACCCAACTCCAAATCGTGAGTGGTGTAATTCTTCTCGTGCAGCTTTAATTGACGTGAAACATAGGCTATAAGCTTGCCTTTCTGCATAAGCACACATCCCATGCCTGTGTGCGATGCGTCGCAATAAACCACAAATTCTTCAACACCTTCTGGCAATGTTAGTACAGGAGCATTGCTCAGTTTCTGCTTAAGAATCTCAAAGGATTATTGTTGTTTGGGACCCCAGTCAAACTTGACATTCTTGCGAGTTAACGATGTTAGAGGTGCAGCAATTCTTGAAAAGTTCTCAATGAAACGTCGATAGTATCCTGCTAGACCCAAGAAGCTACGTATCTCTGTGGGAGTCTTAGGCTCTTGCCAATTCATAATTGCTTCAATCTTAGCGGGATCCACCTGGATACCACGCTCGCTCACCATATGTCCAAGAAATTGGACTTCACGAAGCCAAAACTCGCATTTAGAAAACTTGGCATAGAGCTTCTCTTGCTGTAGTAGTTTAAGGATACACCGAAGATATCTTTCATGATCGGCTTGATTCTTCGAGTAGATAAGAATGTCATCAATGAAGACAATGACAAACTTGTCCAAGTACGGCTTGCAAACGTGATTCATGAGATCCATGAATGCTCCAGGTGCATTAGTGATCCCGAAAGGCATCACCAAGAACTCATAGTGTCCATATCGAGTTCTGAATGCAGTCTTATGCACATCTTCATCTCTGACTTTCAGTTGATGGTATCCTGACCTCAAATCAATCTTGGAGAAATAACTTGCTCCTTGAAGTTGATCGAATAAATCATCGATCCTGGGTAGCGGATATCTATTCTTGATCGTCACTTTATTCAGCTCGCGATAATCGATGCATAGACGCATCGAGCCATCCTTCTTTTTCACAAAGAGGATTGGTGCTCCCCAAGGGGACGAGCTAGGTCGAATAAAACCCTTTTCCAATAAATCATCCAACTGAGTCCTTAACTCTTTCATCTCAGTTGGTGCCAACCGATAAGGTGCTCTTGCAATTGGTGCAGCTCCAGGAATGATATCGATTCTGAACTCCACTTGCCTATCTGGGGGTAAACCAGGTAGTTCTTCAGGGAATACTTCTGTATATTCAGAAATAACAGGGATGTCTTCAATCTTGGGCTTTGGCTCATCGATGGTTACCTGTGCCATATAAATGACACAACCTCTCTTCATACACCTTGATACCTTAAGCATGGACACTTGCTTAGGTAACCCGTACTGTGTATCTCCTTGTATTGTAAGTGGCTCACCATAAGGAGTCTTGATCACCACTTGTTTCTTGTCACAAACGATCTGAGCTTGGTTATGAGATAACCAATCCATGCCTATCACTATATCGAATCCAGCTAGTTTTAACGGAAGCAAGGAGAGCGGAAAAGAGTGATTCCTAATGGATATAAAACATCCATCTAGAACTGTTGAAGCGATCTCTATAGTACCATCGGCTAATTCTACTTCATACTTTATGCTTAGAGTCTTAATAGACATATTTAATAACTTACAAAATTTATTATCCACAAAAGACTTGTCTGCACCCGAATCAAACAATACTCTAGCATAAACATCATTGATAAGAAAGGTACATGTTATCACATTGTCGTTCCGAACCGCTTCTTGAGCATTCATTTGAAAGACCCAAGCATTGGTCTTTTTACCCTCTTCAGGTTTCTTTGCATACTTTGGGCAGTTGGACTTGATATGCCCCTTCTCGTTACAGTTGTAACAACTCGCATCCTTTATCCTTTTGCAATCCAGTGTTTTATGCTCATTTGATTTGCAGATCCCACAAGCTCTAGGCTGCGATTGGGATTTTGATTCGAACCTGCAATCCCTAGATGACGCTTCTTGCAGGTTTTACACTTGGGCTTTTCACCCGACTGCTGACTATCCTTTTTAAATCCTGAACTCTTCTTGTGATCTGAGTACCCTTTATGTTTCTTATCAGAACGGCGTGAGTTCTCCTCCTCACGTTTCCTCTTCCCTTCATCGGAATTCTTAAGCGATCTCTGCCTGACCGCATCGAGAGTAAGAGATAACGACAAATCAGCCACCGACCTGAATGTGGTGGGTCTAGATGCTTTCACACTTGCTTTAATTTTCGGAGCTAAACCTTCAATAAAACGAGCTATACGTTTCGGTTCCGGTGTGACCAAGTATGGAACCAATCGAGACATGGTGTTGAAGCTCGTAAGATATGCCTGACAGTCTAAGTTCTTCATGACCAATGTCAAGAAGTCAGTCTCGATTTTCTCAACTTCATGTTGAGGACATAAATTTTCCTTGATTAGAGCAACAAACTGATCCCACGTCAAGTTATACAACGGGATCTTCCCTGTAGGTTGGATCATTGACCTCCACCAAGCCAAAGCTTCTCCTTTAAAGGATTGTGAAACAAACTTCACAATGTCCTGTTCGGCACAACCACTAATATCAACCACTGTATCCATCTCATCGAGCCACGTCATGCAATCAATGGCTCCTTTCTCCCCTGTGAAATCCCTGGGCTTGCAGGACACGAAATACTTATAAGAACAGGTCTTAATACGTGGCTCTTGATTGAGCACGATTTGGTTGGATGGAACACTCCTCTGATTTGACGAATGATGAGATTCGTCCTTACGAGATACATGAGTCTTGGAGGGTGGTTTTGTATGTGGTACAGACTGAGTTCTGGCGCGAGTACCACTTGATTCATTAAACTGTCTGTCGAGAGCTCGAGTAACGACATTATCTATTAATGCCTGCAGTTCCGCACCGGCTACATTAACTCTGGTAGTATCATTATTCTCCCTCGGGTGACTGTTAACCTCATCTGATCCGGCCATGTAGCTTGATTGCTACATAAAATATTAATAATGATTTATTCAAAAGTCTATTATGGAATTGTCATTTATGGCAATTCATTAATCATGTTAATACTAAACCATATCAGTTAATTTGTTAGGCATAATTTATCTAGGATCTTCTTTATAATTAATCCTTATTTGTAAATTATCAAAATATTAGAATGGCATAAAAGACTAGTAACAAAGACAATTTTAAATTATAAGCCATGATTTTATAGGATCGATGCATTAAGGCTTGAACATAGTTTATCACCTTTTCTTGACAGGGAGTCGTAGACTACAACCGTCTTTTTGTCTTATAGGACAATAAGTGTGGCCCGTAGGCACTTTATCACTAATGGATGTTTAAATAATAAATAGAGAAAAGAAATTGGAAGAATCCAATATAAGGATGACTTGCGTGATTTTATCGAATCACATTTGCCAGGAATGTTAACATGTTTTCAGATGTTAACAAGGATTTGAATCTTAAAAAGGGACTACCATCATGGCCCTGTCTTAGAATGACATATGGGCAAGGTTTTTACCTTTAAGATTTCATTTAATAATTAATGGAAGATCAATTACAAAAAGGAATGATATTTTGATTTATTTCATATATTATATTCATGAATATGATGACAAATGAAATTTTAAAATTAAAATATTCCATTAAATTTTTAAAAGGAGTACATAGATGCCCTAAACGGGACTTTTACATAAATAACTTGCCCACGCAGGGGCTAAAATGAAAATACAAGTACTCGCAGGGACTAAGTACATAAATAAAAATGTCCACGGAGGGACTTGATTGAAATAAAGAAATTATAACACAAATAAATAAGGAATCTTCAAAAATCCCTCTTCTTCTTCTTCTTCCCCTTGATCAGATTCGCCAAACCCTTAAGCAGACCCCGACGGTTTCTACGCTCCTCTTGCACCTCCCATTTCACCTGGTTCAACCTCTGAAGGATTTCCTGCTGCTGCGGCGGCTGGATCAATGGCGGCTGCGGCGGCTGCTGCTGCTGCTGCGGAGGTTGAGAAGGTGGCGGGTATTGATACCCATAGGCTGGGTACCCTGTTTGGTATGAAGCTGCATAGGACCCTTCAGGGTGAAGAACATTGTAGTTGGCCGCCTCGAGGTACGGGTCGACGGCTGGAGCATTGTAATAATTGTACCCCGGGTAGGCTGGCTGCTCAAATGGGTTATACGCCGCTGCACCGGTGTATGAAGGAATTGGGTTATCATAACCCATTAGTGGTGGTGATGCGACCGGAGCTGAGTCGACTTCTGAAGCTGGGTTTGAAGGCCCACCCATCTGCGGGTCTTCATATAGTGGCGGGTAGTGACTGCCACTGGAGTGTTGGGGGGGGGGGGGTGCTGAAGTGGAAACCCCCTCGCACGGACATCCGTGCACCTGATCTCCTTCGCCTCGGTGGTTCTGGAGGCAGCTGGTGCTCTAGCGGCGGTGGTGGCGGTGGCGTGACTGCTTCAAAATGTGGGTCCTCAGAGGGGACCTGTTGGTGTGGTGATGAGTTGTGGGAAGGTGTATACTCCCAGTGATAATTGCTCCACCATTGAGCAAATGAATCGGGACCTCTATGAGGTGAACCATGGAAAGATGATCCGTCTGAAATCTCTATGGGATGCGTGGGCATCCCAGTTGGCGGCTCGGCGGGCTCTGGATCTAGATCCTCGTCCATATCTATACCCTGGGCTTCAGGAAAGTGGTCTTCTGGTCCCAATGGGTTATGGCCCATTGGTTCTTCACTCACGTTGCCGGATTAAACCGGCTCTGAAAGTAGGGGGTCGGGTCCTGAAAGGCACGGTGAGAACCCGAACGCTGCAACGGGAGGTAGGAGTGGCGTGAGTGGTCGGACTCGTTGTTCTGGTGGAGCCCGAATGAGTCATGGTATGATGGCGATGAACTGAGAGAGACTGAACGCCTCGCCGGCTACAGGTAAGTCCTCCAATCCTCATGGGGACTTGAGCTTAAAGTTGCTGATGGAGTTCGCCGATGTGATGGCCCGACCTCATGATCATTAGGAGCAGTGAATGGTGCCTTGCCTCGTCCACCTCGTCCTCTGAATCATGGCGGCATTTTCTTGTTCTTGACAAAATAAACAAAGGAAAACAACAAAAGAAAAACAATAAGATTAGGATTAGTCCTAAGTCATTTGACTAGACTCGGAAGTCAAGGAATGTGCAAACTGTGTCATTGAGATTAAACACAAAAGGCTAGTGTTTAATTCACTCAATGTTGGCTCTGATACCAACCTGTCACACCCCGATATTTCCACGTATTACCGGTGGGCCCGGTGGGGAGTATCGTGACGTAGTTGATATCATCATAGTCAAATAATCACAGTTCAATGCACATCGGAAGTCTAAAAGTAATAATATTACAAATCGATTGAAAGTAACATAAAATATTACGCAAAGGGTTGTAAAAGGATCCACAGGCGGATCTAAGATAAAAAGAAATATTGTTCAACATAATTAAGCATCAAAAGCTTGCAAGACTCTTTATTTGATACTAGGAGTAGCCAGCCCATTTCGCTTAGTACCTGCACTTAACCTTTTTGGAAAATACGTCAGTTTACACTGGTAAATACAATTAACGGACACTTTTGAAAATTTTTAAGAAAATCGATTTAAATGTACAAGGCACAAATATTCTTTTATAACTTGGGACAATTATTAAAAATAATCTTGTAAAAGATTTATATGTTTGTCATACATTTAGGATCCGGGATAGAAGCCGGAACAAGATTAATAGACACACCACATAATATAAACCCACGACGAGTTATCCTCAACAAGCGGGTATATCTTTTTACATACGCACTGGCAGGTGTATGCCTACACCCAGTGCTTAAGTCGTGGCCATTTCAATGAATGAGCCGAGGGTGTCCAGGACATGGTCATTAACCCTCCAAAGGCTTAAAACAAACAAAACAGATTAAACGGGTTATCTCAATGATTTAACCATTATTCGATTAAAGATTCAATACCCGACCAAGCGGTATTATTAAATACCGTATCCCAAGCACGTATAACGGAAAATAAGTTAAAAGTATTTACCTAAGCAAAAATATAATTTTTTTTTATCCCAGCCGTATATCAATCAGCAAGTACAGATAGCTTTTACCGGGATCCTAATCTGGAACGAAGGTTTTTTAATAACCTATTAGATTCCTAACGGGTCTTAATTAAGCTATTACTTAGACCGGTTAGTTTTAAAGAAAGGTATACGGTTCAAAACACAAGATTAAGCGAAGACCAGATTAGAATGTGATTTAGACCCAACAAGTATGAAGACTTGCATAATAAGGGTAAACTAAACACATTCTGGATTTTGAAGAGAAAATGATAAGGTTTGACCCGTTTCGGTTAATTTACGCAAACTAGTTACATAAATCGTACCGAAAGCGAAAAATGCATAACGGGTAACCAAATGAGTCATGTACAGGTTGCACAAGTTAATATGCTTAAAATATGTTATGATATCCGTAGGATACCTTCCATTATGCCCAAAACGAATTTAAAATCAAATTAAACCCCCGTAAGGGGTATTTTGGTCATTTTAAAGCTTATAAAAGAGGTTAAATAGTAAATCTGAATTTATGGTCTAAAATAATCAGTAAAAATATTTATTTTAATGGGTTATATCAGTAAGATACCATACATATGTGAAATTTATCTTTTATGACCAAACTATGCGCCGATGGAGCATTTTGGTCATTTTCATATATGCTTTAAGGGTCAAATTTGGAAATCTGAGTTAAAAAATTTTACTTACTGTTAAAGTATTAAAAATTTATTTCATAACATTAGTAGGTAACAAGTCTTAGGTTCTAAATATGGTTTTAAACCATACTATGCGCCCTAAATCGCATAAAAATCGGTATTTGACCGGTATTCGGGTTGATTAATAAAATCTGAGATTTTGATCAGTCTCTACTGTTTAAAATAATTTATTTAATGTATAAAAATCAGTAGAAAAAGGTTTGACATGTAAAGGATGTGTAAAACTCATTTAATTAGCAAAAAGGGCATAACCGTCAATTACCGAGTTAATGCAAGAACCCTATGTTATGATCAGTTTAAAATTAAACAAAAATTTCAAAAAATCTTTAAATATTATATAATAACAGTGGGTAAAAAGGTTTGGTGTCGAAATTCGGGTTTAAATAGGTTTTTATGCCAAGATTGCCTATTAATTAATAAATATCCTTCAATTTACGATATCGAGCATAACTCCTAATTTAGACCACAATCTGATGTCAAATTTTTAGAACATGCTTATAAATCAGTAATAAAGGTTTTTGTCCTCTCTCACATTTTCAAAAATCTCGTTTTAATACCAAAAGGGCATAATGGTCAACTTTTAAGCAAATAACGGAAACATGCAATGAACTAGGATTTCCATGGAACCAAGTTGTATAATCTCAGAGGGTTATACTAACCTATAATATGGTCCTAAAGGAACCCTAAGACATATCTAAACTAAGCTAAATTGGGTCAGAACTGAAAGTCAAAGCAAAAGTCTACTTTTGCGACTTCTTCGGTTTCGAACCGAGCCTAAACTCAGAATTGTTCGGGTTGAACATGCCTAGACATGTTCTTATATTATTTACCAAGTTATTTTAATGTTAAAACATGTTCCATAACCTCTGCATTGTTAGTTATGAATTTATTTGTAAAAATTGATTCTGTTGACTTTTTATTAATAAGTTAGACCCGACATTTGACCAAGTTAGAGTGAAAATCAGTAGGTGCCCTTTTAAGGGTTTATTATTACCTACATAATTACCCACTCATAACCACTTTCAATTCGAATAATGGCTGGACCATTAGTGATTAATCACTAAGTCAAAGCTTAATTACGATAGCTTTGACTTTTAGTCATTAAGCTAATAAAACTTAAACTAGAGAGGCTAAGAATGCTTATAAGAACTCTTAGCACGAGATTAGAACAGAAGAAAGCTCTCTTGAACTCCAGGAAGCTCCAGAGAAAGTGATTTGAAGTGAAACTTGAAATGAGCAAATGAACTCATGAACACAAGTCCCCTTATATAGCAAATTTGATGCTCCAAGATCACTCCATATTAGGGATGAGCTCGGTACCGGTCTGGTACCGAACCGGTACCGGGTACCGAAAGAACCGGTACCTCGAAAAATCCTCAAAAGTGGGTACCGGTGACCGCGAAAATGCTAAAAGTCGATACCGAATCGGTGCCGAAAAAGTACCCGGTTCGGTAAATTTCGGTACCAGGGAACGAATTGCTCATCCCTATTCCCATATGTCCCTGTGTTGCTCTCAGATGTTCCCAGGTGTCCTTAGTGCATGAAAAACCATTGGCACAGTCCCTGGTATCGAAATATTGCATGCAAAGGCGGTGTAACAGGCTGAAACATGAAGCTGGCATGTTTTTGGTCACTGGTGTTGCTCAAGCGGGCCGTGTAAGACTCTGAGAGAATCTACGCGGGCCGCGACACTCTCCTCTTGACTAGATAACATCTTTTTTAACTTTGCATTTTTGGTCCCTGGTCCATTTTTAATTAAAATAACTTTCGTTTATTGCATTTAGGACCCCCCATAGTTAACTTTTAAGGGCCCTTGGGTTATTATTTAAACTCCGTTAGGCTTCCGGTTAGTCTTACGATCACCTGAAAAGTCTTGTTTTCTTCTCGAAACTCCACAAAATTAATATCCGATATTCTTGAGAGTAAAATATATAATTATTACAATGCTTTTGGGACTGTTTAAAGAGTCACTCAGAGGTAACGTATAACATGTTGACACTTTTAGCCCTTATGTTTCGTTAGATCCTTATTTTAAGCACAAACGACTTCCAATGTTCGACAAATTATTCATTAATGAATAAGAATGTTGTATGAGGTCAATCAGAGGCATAAGAATGGCACGTTGACACTTTGGATTATTTTACTAACATATTTACATTGTTTGACAATTTTAGTCCTTTGGAAACAATTCCTTACACGTTTAAAGTCCCTGACACGTGTCTTTATTATATGGGTCGTGATTTTACGAGGTGTTACATCCTTACCCTATACAACAAATGTAAAATAAAAAGATTATCCATGGCTACCAAAACATAATACAAAAACAACAATTTTTGCAAAGTGTCCACTAAATTATTAGAACCTGGGTGCCAATCATTTGCCCAATTTGAAGTCCAACAACTACCAGCACAACGTACTGCTTGAGAAATCCTCAATTGGTATCTTTCAAGTTTGGGGAAACATCAATAAAAAATGACATCGAGTTGCGTAAAGCACCCTACAATGTAACAAATGAAATAAGAAAACAAAAGAAATACTAAGAACTGTAGTTGCAGAAATGAACATACCTTTAGATCAATAGATCCTGTGGTCGATTCCCATAAGAGGGATTTTCTCATATTTATTGGGTTATTTTCTGAATTGCTGTATAACATTATGCCTAGTGTAGATGGATATGATCGAGTGGTTCCGCTGTTGGCACGATGATACTCTAGTGGCCCATCAGTGATCCAAATTTGCTGTTAAAAAAACATATTTTTATGTATAATCTAATAGTTGAAGTATTCAACTACATACTAAAAACTAATTTGTGAAAAGTCATACTTGTAATCAGAAGTCATACATGTGTTTTATTATAGGAAAAATCTCCAAAATCAATATATGATCATATTACACATGTATTATAGGAAAAATATCCAAATTCAATATATGATCATATTACACATATAATTACAAAGTTATCCCCCGTGAATACTCACGGAGTTATACCATTTAAATTATGTATACAATAAATGTAAAATAAAAAGTTTATCTACGGCTACCCAAACATAATATAAAAACAACAATTTTTGCAGAGTGTCCACCAAATTAATAGAACCTGGGTGCCAATCATTTGCCCAACTTGAAGTCCAACAACTACCAGCACAACATACTACTCAAGAAATCCTCAATTGGTATCTTTCAAGTTTGGGGAAACATCAATAAAAATGACATCGAGTTGCGTAAAGCACCCTACAATGCAACAAATGAAATAAGAAAACAAAAGAAATACTAAGAACTGTAGTAGCAAAGATGAACATACCTTTAGATCAATAGTTCTTGGGTTTGATTCCCATAAGAGGGGTTTTCCCATATTTATTGGGTTTCCTCTTGAATTGGTGTATAGACATTATGCCAAGTGGAGATGGATATGATCGGGTGGTTCCGCTACTAGCACGATGATACTCAGTGGCCCGTCCGTGATCCAAATCTGCCGTTAAAAAACCATATTTTTATGTACATTCTAATAGTTGAAGTATTCAACTACATACTAAAAACTAATTTGTGAAAAGTCGTACTTGTAATCAAAAGTCAAACATGTGTTTTATTATAGGAAAAATCTCCAAAATCAATATATGATCATATTACACATATAATTACAAGGTTATCCCCCGTGAATACTCACGGAGTTAGACCATTTAAATTATATATACAACAAATGTAAAATAAAAAGATTATCTATGGCTACCCAAACATAATACAAAAACAACAATTTTTGCAAAGTGTCCACCAAATTAATAGAACCTGGGTGCCAATCATTTGCCCAACTTGAAGTCCAACAACTACTAGCATAACGTACTGCTCAAGAAATCCTCAATTGGTATCTTTCAGGTTTGGGGAAACATCAATAAAAAATGACATCGAGTTAAAGCACCCTACAACGCAATAAATGAAATAAGAAAACAAAATAAATACTAAGAATTGTAGTAGCAGAGATGAACATACCTTTAGATAAGGAGGTACATTTTCATAAATAAGAAGTTTAATAATGATTCATTATTAGAAAACGATGTATTTCTTTCAATATGGTTCCAATTTTCCACCACCTATCAACCATAAAAAAAAGAACAGTGCATGAAGGTTAGTCTAAAAGAGTAATATTTGACCAAGTATTATTGGTCAAATTTCAAAGACATGATGATAAAAATTTATAATATACTTTTGAAAATAAGTTTAGGTTTAAACCCCCCCCCCCCTTTTGTGTGTACGGCAGCCCTACCCCCACCATAATTTCGAAATTGTGCCTTCAAAACGCCATTCCATAATGATTACTTGCTTGGATCTTGCAATTAAAGGTGTTTTGACCAATTCCAATACCCTCTATCGCTTACACGTAAATTTTCTTGGTTTATTTTGTTGATTTTTCATGTTTTTCAGGTTTTCATCAAAACCCTAGTTTATCCAAACTCAATTTTTAATCAAACTTGTTGATGTCTAGTATTTGTCTATGATTACATGAGTGTGTTGAATGATTTTGCATGGACTGAAAACCCTAGATTCATGATTGTTCATACCTTGTTATAATAGGAAACTTTGATGATTTAGATTCTTATGTATGCATGTATAGATTGATTTGATTGTGTTTGGTGTCATGGTTATGCTAGTAAATTTCTCTAATGATGTAGGAATTAAGTTTGGTGATGAAAACCCTAAGTTGCATGCTAGTTCATAACTTACTAAAAAGATAAAACTTGTTGAAATTGAAGATTTGATATTGCATAACTCTATAAAAACGTTAATGCAGAATTTCCTGAAATTGTTTTGATCATAACATGCTTATATGGATGCCAAATAGGACAACTATTGAGCCTAGGATCATATACTGGAAATGTAGATGATACACAAAAATTTTCGAAACCCTAACTATGCTTTTACAAATTTTTAATGTTAGTGGGTTAAGCTGAGTTTTCTGATAAAAAAATTGGGTCCATTACGAGGACTATACCATGATCAATATTAGGAGTTAGGGCATGAAAGTTTTACGGAAGATACTCATAGGACTTGGTAAGTCACTCCAGTTGGTCTTACTTCAATTGGATCAACGTAGATTTTTCTATAAATTAATGGTAAACTATTATCAGAAAACAACATTTTTAACATTTATGTGAGGTTGGATTTTTTCATGAATCTTCTATAAACATTCAGACCTCAAGAAAATTACACAAACCCATTGGACTATTTGGCATATCTTATAAATGTTCATAATTTTTATGCATTGTTTAGTATTTTAAATAAAATCCACAAACTGACTAAAAAATGATGTTGTACTGTGATTGCTGAAACTTTTTGTGAGCACTAGAGTTTACTTCTAGTTGACTATGCAAAGTATAATTAGGAGGTAAAACTTAAATAAATACATCAAACATGTTATGTGGTGTGTACTATAACCTTACTTGTTTACATGGTTATGAATTAACGTTAAGCCACTTAATTAGTCACCAACGAGTCGTCGGGTCAATTTGTTTTGTTTGGTTAACAAATGTGAGTCTTTTTCTAAAAACATTAAAACAACAGAGTTGTTTGGATTACTTGGGTTTTGTGTACCTACATGAACACACCCTCATAAGCATTGCATGTAATAGGTAGCGGTTAGCTGGGCATCTATTTCGTGTCTTTACACATATCAGATTTCTTCGCAAACGATGAGTTTCACTACTACTTAAACTTTTATGTTTCTGGGAGGAAATAGAAACACACTTAGTTAATGTAGTTTATATCACTTGTGTACTAATCACACTCATAGTCCTTATACATTGAACTATTAATATGGGATAGTGAGGTATTATTTGGTAGTTCTGCCGGTTTTGACAAACCCCACACCATGCTGGGAGCCGGGTGTGAAACATTGATCTAACTTAATTGCCACGTTTGTGATAGACGTGGTGGAAGACACCAAAACACAACAGTCAGCTTGGTTCCCTTGTTTAGTAACTTGAAATCAGGCTATCTACCTAACTGATATAACTGAATTGTGCATTTTCTAAAAACAGAACTTGATTATTTAAAACTAGTAAACTCACCAACTTTACTTTGACATACTTTAGTATGTTCTCACACAGGGCGCTAAGGCTGGTAACTTGGATTGTTGCATTGCATTGCACATTGGAGTGTCATTACGGTTGGTTTTGCCATGGTTGGCACTTAATATGCTAACAACTGTTTGGTTTTGCCATGGTTGGCACTTAATACTTTTGCTTCCGCTGTTTAACTTAAACTTTGGTTATTTGTTTTTACAACTGTTAAAACCCTAACACTACTCATGTTGAATGTGATATTTGGTTATTTTTGTTTTATTATAAAAGTTCAGCATGACTAGTGGCTTGATCCTGATTTATCACATGCCTCGCGGTAAAACCCCGCTAGTGGAATTTGAGGGTGTGACACTATTCCTCGTTTGAATCGAGATATGGTAGATCTTGATTTGCAATATGTGCCACAAGATCATTGTGAAGTTGGAAATGCGTATGTGGATCCATAATCTCACCAAAGACATCATCATCTAAAACATTAAACTAAAGAATCCTTTATGTGGACCGATGAGAAAACATGTCCGTCCGTTGTCCCCATATGCATATGGGGTGTAGGACATACATATTCTAATTCTCAAAACCCACAATATGACATATTGACATCAATTCATGAGTGATTTCGAAATTAGGTCAAGTCCAATGTCAATTCTCCAATAACTTGTATTAATTTAAGTTGCAAACTAACTAATTCACAATAGTACAAACTTTTAAAATAATGAACTTTTGATGGATTTAAAAATAATAATATATGATACGTACAACGGATCGAATATTCATGAATATGATCACACCTAATGTATTATCATATATGATAAAAATATCGTTGTTGGTAGTTTGGAACAACTAACTTAACTGAATAAACTTTACAAAATCATAATATTTGTAGTATAGAATTCGACATCTATATATAGAATACACATTAATCCATTTAATTTTCTTTTATCTATTATCTATATCTATACTATATAATAAAAGAAACCAATGAGAGGACACATGTCATTCATTGGAGCTATCTATTTTTTAGTTTTTTCCTCTTTATCCTACTTAATTATAAATAATTAATATTAATTATAAGATAATTATTAAATTAAATTTAATATAATTTAAACAATTCGTAGGAGATAATATAATATTTTAAAATATTTATTAGATTTCAAAATTATTTATCCTGAAATTAACAAAAGTCGTACACTAAATATAAATTAATATGATGTAAATGATTTATTTATTTTATTAAACTAAAGTAGTTAAGGGTAGAAACTATTTCAAAAATGTTTATAAGGGGTAAACAAAAAAATAATCAATGTTTATTATAAGAATCATCACCACAATCACCTCATCCAATCCGTATAATACACATGGTATATAAAGATATAACAAGAAATAACTTTTTATTGATTGATATATAAAATTATATGTGCTCAACCCATATAATACACGAGGTTCTTAAAAATGTAACATTTTTTATTATTTAATATACAAAATTAAATTTACTAAACCCGTACAATACACGGGGTTCTTAAAGATATAACTTTTTATTATTTAATATATAAAATCACATTTATTCAATCCATGTAATAAACGAGATTTATAAAGATATATTATTTTATTATTTGATATATAAAATTACATTTATTCAACCCGTGTATTACACGGGGTTCTAACCTAGTATATATCTCTATAACTATAAGACTATCCCAATAAGCCATTAAATTAAAAGATAAGATTACACGTACATGCTATGGTGATGACCTATGTCATGTATAGATTTTTAATAAAAGGAAAATTGGATTTAAATAATTTGATCGGGTTGTTTTTGGCCAACAATAATTCCAACTGAGTTTATTCCCAACAGTGCTTTAATCTTTTTCATTTTGTTTGTATAATGGTCCGTCGTTAAAAATAACTTAACGGAATTAAGGTTTTTTCGAATTACAAACCGATCTTTTAAGACTTTTGATAAGAACGAGTATTTTTTTCGGCACTTAAAAATCATTCCTGCTGTTTTTACACTTTTGGACGTTTATAGCATATGTATATATGTACTTTAAATATTGTTAAGAATCAAAGTTGTACTATTATTACTTTATTATTCCATTTATAAATAAATAAGTTTTCTTTGCATAACCACTTGTACTTTGTGCTTTGAGAGTTTTAAAAAAAAACTTGATTTTTTACTTTTAACCCAAAGGTTTTTAGCTTTTGTAATTTTAACCCTATATAATTTGTTTTTTTTTTTTAACTTTAACCCAAAACTAAACTTGAATTTTTACTTTTAACCCTAAGGTTTTTAGCTTTTGCAATTTTAACTTTACATAATTTGTTTTTTTAACTTTAACCCAAAACTTTTCATTATTTGCAATTTAACTTCACAACTTTTGTCACTTATACTTTTCATCTTTGGCAAATTTTCGTTTTACGTATAGTTCTAAATTTTTCGACTTAATACAACGCAACGTACGAGTGTGGTTCAACTTTTTTATTTTTTGTTTGAAATTTTGCAAGTTAACACGGCGCAACGTGGCATGTGTGGTTCAACGTTTTTTACCTCTATTTTTTCATCTTTGACAGTTTCGTCGCAACACGAAGATCCTAGGTCGAGTCAGTGCTGGTGGTCGATGACGGTTGTGTGCCATTAGTACTATTTGACACCGTTTTACGCCCGTGCTTTAGGGGTTTTCCAAAGAAAAATGGTTATGCATATGGTTGTCGTGACCTTGGCTTTGGGGGTTTTCAAAAAAAAATTTGTTTTTTTACTTTTCATCAAAAAGTATTTCATAAATTACTTCTAACCCAAAACTATTTTTTTTATTTTTAACCAAAAACTTTTTATCTTTTTCAATCTATCCTCGCAACTTTTTTTACTTTCAACTTTGGTCCTTTATAGTTTCCATTTTCCGCAAATTTTTCGTTTTATGCTTTGTTCTAAATTTTGTGACTTAACACATCGCAACGTACGTCTTTGGTTAACGTTTTTACGTTTCATTCTAAATTTTGCGAGTTAACATGACGCAACATGCGTGTGTGGGTGAACGTTTTTACATCGTCTATTTTTTCCCCGTTTGACAGGTTTAACATACCGTGTGGGTCCTAAATCGACTTAGTTATAACTAAAGTATCTTTGCCGTATTGCGGCGGGTCTCAATTCTAGTTTGTTTTAAAGGCCAATACACACTCTCACCTATCCTACTATTAAATAACACATTGTCTAGATTCGAAACCGTGCCTTTTTCAAAGAGGCAAAGCCTCTAATTTGGGCGACAAACCAAGTTATTATTACGTTATTCGGATCTATACTTCTAGGAAATAAATACTTTTTTTTAAATAATAAGATTCGTTATAAAAAAAATTGAATGTAAAAGCGGTGATAATACATTGTTTTGTCAATGTTTTTTGGTCTTTTTATTGGTTAAGTTTTGGTATTTTTTAAGAATCGATAGTTTTTTAGATATGACAGTTTCCTATATTAGGTGTTTTTGGATTTATTTATTATGGACAAACTCAAAACATATTTCTATAGGAAAGGAAATCTTAAAATAGTAATGAATTATAAGTGCATGGTGTAATATCCCCTTTGAAACCAAAGACCTGTTTGATGTGCATGAATCGATATCCCAAAACCAGGTAAAGAAAGAGATTCTTGGGAGTGATTATCATTGCCTCTTGGAGCATATGAAAAACAAGAAAAAAGATAGTATTCAAAAACAAGCAGGTGAAGATTGAGTACGTTATCGGAGACATCATATGGGTTCTTATGGCTAAAACACAGGTCAAGGCATAAAGATTTCTCCTGGAAATAACGGATTAAGTTTAATGTCTAGATAAGGTAGGGCTTTATCTTTGTATATCACTACAAGAAGTATATATCAATACCGGCGACACCATTGGCGGCGACAGGCCTAAAAGTCTGAGACCAATAGCGGCGACAGTGACTTTTAGAGGCGATAACCAGGCCAATAGCGACCCATCAATACCGGCGACCCTTTAGCGACGACATTTCGCCGCTAAAAGTCAATAGCCGCGACAAAGGTTATCAAAGCGGCGATTGCTGTCGCCGCTAAAGGTGTTCCTTTCTTGTAGTGTATTACGTAATTGGTTCCGGTTGTTATTGTTGCCTGCTCCAAACTTTTTTTGGGCTGGTGTGTTTGAATGAATTTTGCCTTTCTAAAAAAAGTTGAAATAATTTTAATTCAAAAGTCAATATGTGCGACTTTTTTATTGGTTTGTTTTAAACTAGGATTGCGATCCGTCGCAATGCGGCGGGGATTCTTTAGTTATAACTAAGTCAATCTAGGACCCGTACGTTATGTTAAACCTGTCAAACGGGGAAAAAATAGACGATGTAAAAACGTTCACCCACACACGCACGTTGCATCGTGTTAACTCGCAAAATTTAGAACGAAACGTAAAAACGTTAAACCAAAGACGCACGTTGCGATGTGTTAAGTCACAAAATTTAGAACCAAGCATAAAGCGAAAAATTTGCGGAATATGAAAACTATAAAAGACCAAAGTTGAAAGTAAAAAAAGTTATGAGCATAGATTGCAAAAGATAAAAAGTTTTGGGTTAAAAGTAAAAAAAACAAATAGTTTTAAGTTAAAAATAATTTATGAAATACTTTTTGGTGAAGAGTAAAAAAAAATCAATTTTTTTGGAAAACCCCCAAAGCCAAAGTTATGAAAACCATATGCATAACCATTTTTTCTTTGAAAACCCCACAAAGCACACCCCGCGCTGCGGCGGGGCGTAAAATGGTGTCAAATAGTACTAATGTCACACAACCGTAATCGACCAGCAACACTGACTCGACCTAGGATATGCGTGTTGCGATGAACCTGTCAAACATGAAAAAATAGAGGCAGAAACGTTGAACCACACATGCACGTTGCGTCATATTAACTCAAAAAATTTAGAACTAAAAGTAATTTATGAAATACTTTTGGGTGAAAAGTAAAAAAAAAAATCAATTTTTTTTGGAAAACCCCCCAAAGCCAACGTTACAAAAATCATATGCATAACCATTTTTTCTTTGAAAACCCCACAAAGCACACCCCGAGTTGCGGTGGGGCGTAAAATGGTGTCAAATAGTACAAATGTCACACAACTGTAATTGACCACCAACACTGACTCGACCTAGGATATGCGTGTTGCGACGAACCTGTCAAGCATGAAAAAATAGAGGTAAAAACGTTGAACCACACATGCACGTTGCGTCGTATTAACTCGAAAAATTTATAACTATACGTAAAACAAAAATTTGCGAAAGATGAAAAGTATAAGTGACAAAAGTTGTGAAGTTAAATTCCAAATAATGAAAAGTTTTGGGTTAAAATTAAAACAACAAATTATGTAGGGTTAAAATTGTTAAAAGTAAAAACCTTTGTGTTGAAAATAAAAAATCAACTTTTCTTTTTGAAAAACACACAAAGCATAATGTACAAGTAATAATGCATAAAAAAGTTGCAAAGTTATATATGGAATAATAATAATAATAATAATCGTATCTTTTCAACTTACATAAACATCACGCGAAAGAAAATGTGAACATTAAATTATTTATTTATATATAAGTTACCTATTTTTACAGCTGTTATTATTTTTCAATTAAATAATCAATGTTTTATATGAAATTGCTAATATAATTGTTTGAAGAGTAATGATAAAAGGAAAACAATATCTATACAGCTGGAAACAAACTTCTGTTTCTCTCTAGAACTACTTTCTCTCTTCGAAAATCATTTTTTAGGAAACCTTCTTTTCTTTTAATTTTTGTTTTGGAATTTCTAATAATCATTTGTGGAGTTCCTGCTGTAATGGGAGTCATTATAGCGTCTTGCTATGGTGGCCCGTTTCGGTTTCGTAATAAGAAGTTTCGTTTCGCCATTAAAAAAATTAAATCCAGGTCACTGGAATCTGATCTCCGGTAACATCTCGTCATGCTTCCACGGCTGTCATCCAGATTACCTTACCACCAACGTCACCCATATATCCATGCCAACTCTGCACAAAACGATAACCGGTTAAGCAGCAGATGGAAAAGGGGTTCCGATGTGGCGGTGATGCGTAACCTGCTCTGGAGGTTAGGGAGAGAAGGAAGGCGGCGTGGATTACAAACGCGTATTCAATGGACTTGTATGAACTGAGAATTTACGAAAATACCCTCAGTACTATTGTAGCAATCATCTATTGTCATTTGATATATATAATAATTCCAATAGATATCATGAAAATAGAATTCAGTCAAAAGTAAGCCATTGTTTTCATAGAGAATTTAATAAATCATGAAAAAAAAAGATAACTAGGGTTATTATTCTTTTATTGTGATTTTCATGTTCAAAAAAAAGTTATTCTAGTCTATATATATTATTCTTTTATTGTGATTCTCATGTTCAGTTTTCAAAGAGAATTTAATTAATAAATCATGAAAAAAAAGATAACTAGAGTTATTATTCTTTTATTGTGATTTTCATGTTCAAAAAAAGTTATTCTAGTCTATATTTATTATTACGATAAGAAGCGTCTCTGAGAATTCACGTACCCTGTTCGAGCTCGAAAAAATGTGTCATTCCATAATGTTTTATTAGTATTTAAAAAAAATCAAATTAGTATTAAGTTCAATAAACTAATGCCAAGTGAGATAAATTCTAAACCATAAAAAATATTTGTAAATAGGCCTATATTGGAATTGGGGGGAAGGATCCACTAAAAAGTGGATTTTACCTAAGTAGCCTAAGAAGGAATCTTAACCATTCATTTTTCAAATCAATGGTTAAGATGAAAGGGTAGGAGAAAGGAGGAGTGCAAGGGTATCTTGGGAAAATCCTATTTATGGACTTTCTCTTTCCACATGCAAGTCACATGCATATTCCACCCTCTTTTTTTAAACGTTCATAACTTTTTTATACGACATTATTTTTTCATAAAAATTTCACCATAAAATCGAGCGTCTTTTTATCTTTAATTTGAGTACCATATTGCTATATAAAATATGAAGACTAAAAAAACCCATTTAAATGTGTTGTATTTCTATGTTATATAACATTTTTTGTGCTGAATTTTTGTACTATATTTTTGTCCTAAATTTTTTGTGCTGAATTTTTTTGTCTTAAACGATAATTACTGTTACGTAGTTTAAATGAGGATCGTGATTCTCGTTAAATGAAACAAGAGACTTGTTGCTTGATAAAAGAAAACTCAATGCTTGATGTTTAAGAAAGATGATAATGAATCATGTTGATGCTTGTATTTTCTGGGTTTTCTTTGAAATGTACAATCATATGTGCCCAATGTACAACCTGGTCATGCTCATGCATATTTAAAAGCTTAAGAATAAAGAGGTGATTTCTCTTACATGTTGAATGCTCATGTCTGTTGACTGTTGGAATAATGATGACGATGATGATTTATTTCTAGATGATAGGAATGATAAGAATGTCGTTAGTCCGATGATCTCTAAACATGAGCTTAAAGTCACTTAGGAATATGGGTTTTTGTTTGAAATTGATGATGATGACCCAATATTCATATGTTTGAAGGCGATGGAGAATTCTCTGTTGCCAATTGAATTTTTTTGTATTAAATTTTTTTTTCCTCAATTTTTTTGTGCTATATTTTTTTTACTACATTTTTTTGCTGAATTTTTTCGTGCTATTTTTTTTTTACTAGATTTTTTTGTGCTATATTTTTTTGTACTACATTTTTTGTGCTATATTTTTTGTACTAGATTTTTTTGTACTAGTTTTTTTGTGCTAGATTTTTTTGTACTAGTTTTTTTGTGCTAGATTTTTTTGTACTAGATTTTTTTGTTGTATTTTTTAAAAACAAAAGGGGTGCCACATGTCATTTTCATTCATATTTATAAGGACCAAAATGCCCTTCATACCTACTTATTAGGAGTGCCACATGTCATCATCACAATCCTTCTTAAGCTACTTAAGCAAAATCCACTTTTTAGTGGATCCTTCCCCTTGGAATTGGTCTGTGTTTGTTTACTACTATATATATATATATATAGGGGAATGTTCAAATGAAAACTACTTTTATTGTGAAAACTCGAAAACTAACTAAAAAACCCTAAAAAAACACACCAAATTTTGTTTTTTTTTTTTACAATTTTTTTTATTAAAAATCCCTATTTTATATATATATATATATAAAAAATTCAAAATTTTTTTTTTGTAGTACACATTATATATAAAAAATAGCGAAAATTTGTATGAAAAAAAAAAGGTATGTTTTTTTTTGGCTTTTTTAATTAGTTCGAGTTTTCGCGATAACTAGTGTTTTCATTTGAACCTTCCCCTGTATATATATATATATAGTTAGTATGCAATTATGCATGCTTCCGTAAGTTTATATTTCATAGTATATATGTTAAACCGGCCAAAAACAAACATTAATTATGTTAAATAAGTCTTCTATGTACTGCAATGGCATCCTTTGCTTCAATATATAAGTCACTGCAAGCTTTCTGCTATATATAAAACTGAGATTCCCAAAGACAATACACATTTAGAAACAACAATGGTATCATCAAAGGTGTCACAAGTGAAGTTAGGTTCACAAGGTCTGATTGTTTCAGCACAAGGACTGGGTTGCATGGGTATGTCCGCACACTACGGATCAGCAAAACCCGAACCCGAAATGATCAAGCTCATCCACCAAGCCATCGACTCTGGGGTCACCTTCCTTGACACCTCCGACTTCTACGGCCCTCACACCAATGAAATCCTCATCGGCAAGGTTGGTAACGAAGTTCTTATTAGTGTAGGGTTGCTTATTATGATATCATTTAAGGGATGTTATATTTTGTATAGGCTTTGAAAGGAGGATATAGAGAGAAAGTTCAAATCGCTACAAAATTTGGAGTGCGATTGATGGATGGAAAGCCTCCGGAGGTTTGTGGTGATCCGGAGTATGTCCGATGGGCTTGTGAAGCTAGCTTGAAAAGACTTGAACTTGACTATATTGATCTCTACTATGCTCATAGGATTGACACTCGTATCCCAGTCGAAGTCATGGTTTGTCTCTCTTGCTTTTCTGTGTATTTTAATCCGGAAAAAAAGGCTCATCTTATTCCCACAGCCCTAAAATCTATTTACGCATCATTTTCACTCTATCTCTCTCTATATGTATCTATGTATATATAGAGAGAGATAAAGATGAGAGGTGTGTGAATATTAACACCAAAAAAAAATTGAGTAGGGGAAGGAACTGGGGCAGATTTTATAACCTGAACAAATAAAAGAATACAATTATCTATATCGGACCCTATACAAACTGGACGGACCTATAACTTGGCCCGATATTTAAAATCTTTCTAGAACCTAATTGGCCCAAAAAGAAAACTCAATGTACGGTAGCCATGACAAGAAGCCAATCCAAGACTATTTATTACATGTATTCAAAGTAAAGTACAAAAAAAGTTACTACAAAAAGCAAAGAAATAATCTGGGCAAATCAAACAATTTCAGTCATGTATGGTAGCCATGACAAGATTAAGTTGTTCTTAACTAACACTTTTATATATTTACTTGTGACAAAACTATGATGAAAAGATGGGAGAACTGAAGAAACTGGTAGAGGAAGGCAAAGTGAAGTATGAAGGGTTATCAGAAGCATGTGCTTCAACAATTAGAAGGGCTCATGCTGTTCACCCGATAACCGCAATACAGACCGAGTGGTCTTTATGGTCACGAGATTTGGAGGATGATATTCTTCCTACTTGCAGGTCATTTTTAGAGGTTTTGATGTACTTTAGGGAATGTAATCTTACACTAATTAACTTTGATAGTGATGAAACAATGGTTAACCGGGTAGGGTTAACTCACTGATCTCGTCAAGAGGGTTAATCCCTTCTTTCCGAGGATCGCTGGCTGGATCGTCTGGTGGTGGGTTTCCTGCACAAGGAAACAAACCGTGACTCGTAACAAGGAGGATGGGGTGGGGGGTGCTCCTTGTTACCACTCTCCGGCGTGAGAATCAGTAATTTGCTTGGGAAGCAAAGTATGATAGTAGTAGTATTGAGAGAGTTGAGAAGTGATCCCTCAAACCTGGTTTGGGGTGAGTATTTATAGCCGAGGAGTGAAGGAGGGTAGTTGAGTAGCTAGTCTGACATCGCACAGCTATTTGCAGGTGTGTCAGACCTGTCGGATGCTGTGGTGATGCCACGTCCGGCTGTGGTGTCAGACTGTTGTTCATACGTGGGCTAGTAGGCGACTGTTCCCTAGTGCCACTTGCACTGTGGTGTCAGACCCACTTGCCTTGTAGGCAGGATGCGGTGCCAAGCCGCATCGCTGCTTGCGGTCATTGATGTTGTTCCCGCATTGGTTGTTCCATCCATGATTTGCGCGGGATGCGGTGTTGTGCCGCATCGCCTATTGAGTGACTGTTAATGTTGTCCAGATCCCTTGTCGTGACGAAAATGTTCATAGGATGCGGTGCGAGGCCGCATCGCTATGCGTAACATTAGTTTCCGTCCTTAAGGTAAGTCTTCTCATCAATGGACAGATTGGACCGCAGTGTTCGCGTGTGTCTACGCGGACACTGGAGAGTTAATTGCTGTTGGGGGTTTTTAATGAGGGTAATGGTCATTCGCGGTCGTGCTGACGCGATATTTGGGACCATACCCCTTCAAGTCCCCCCAGTCTAGTGTTCCTTCCGTATGCGAGTCGCATGTGGGAGGGATACTGGACTATGTTGTCTAGAAGGTTAAGATTGTGCCATGCAGATGGCATCTTCTTTAAGTAGTAGGCCCTTTCTAGTGGATTGTTTCTTCCTTTGAGAAGGGTGCATGGTGAGCAAGTTCCGTCTGATGCGGAATTCTCAGCCAAAGACTTGACTTTGTCTACCTTTTGCTGATGTCATCAGCCACCTGTTGGTGTTTCGGACCAACCTTTGAAACGGTGACTGAAGGTATTAGCAGAATTCGAACCAACCTTTGAGATCGTGACCGAAGATGTCTTCTTCAGTGTAGTTGGAATCTCTGCGTCAGTTGGTGCAAAGTTGTAAGTACTTTGCTCAAGCTCTATGTTCAGCAACTGGACATGTAACGATGATCCCTGTTTTGTGGGGTGTTCGTGTTCTCCAGTTAAGCTTTCTAGTAACCGCGCGTCTTCTGCGGTTTATCTCTCAAGTAACCGCATGTCCTCAGAGGTGTAGCTCTCTAGTAACCGTACGTTCTTTGCGGTTACCTCGTTGCCGAACCTCGTTTGCCATGTTTCTTTGAGGATCGTGGGGTAGTTGCGTCATTGTTGGTCGTGTTTGGTCGAACAATGTGAATCTGGACTATGGGCAAATAAACATGAGCATAGGCAGGGTTGTGCCCACCATTGTTTATTCTACGCGGTCCATAGGTGGGTAACTAGTCATAGGCAGACTTGTTACCGCTATTCTGGAGCCACTTTCCTTCATGCTTTGGTGGAAAGTAGTTTCCCTGTAAGTAGCGTTGCCGGAAGAGATCGTTTTAGATACTTGGGAAGTTGGTTGAAACTCTTCCGCATTCGTTTTGTAGCCACTCTCCTTCACGCTTAGTTGGAAAGCAGTTTTTCTTGAAATAGCTTTGCTCTACCGCGTGGTGGCTTAGTTGTGGCTCTTCCGTAGCTACCGTTCGCATAGTTGCGGTTTGCAGTAACTACGTAAGAATGGTTGCAGTTTGCAGCAAAGAACTCGCTTCTAGAAGTCTTGTAGCCTGGATGTGGCTCTTGAAGGTTCAGGGGACAGGGTTGCTGATGTGCGGTTGCTCAGCATACTTGTCATGTTCCTTAAGGAGAAGCTGTTTGCGTTCCTTCTGTGGTTGTGAACCGGAAACGAGGGTTTTGAAGCTTGAAGAAGCTTTCATGGGGTGCGGTTTACCGCATCCTGAGAAGCGGTTTTCGCAGTCCAAAGAACCGTGCTGGTTCTGAGTATCTGACACACCTGTGCGGGTTGGTGTGCGTCATCTCCGCATATTCCACGTGTGCTCGTGGATACGTGCGGTTTATGACTTATACCCCTTTATATAATTTAAAGATATATATTTTTGCCTTTTTTGAGGGGTATGTAAAAAACGACATGCGGTATGGGTTATGGTGCGGTAAACCAGAGAAACCGCATGCCGCTTGTGTTTGGATAAGGTTGTCGCTTTCTGTTGCCTACGTCACGATTGCACGTGTGGGTTGTTGTAGTTGGTAGGATTCTGACATGTGCTGATTTGAAAAGACGTTTACACTGACCGAGGTCATAACTGCACTGTAGCAGGGAGTGAAAAAGTCTTCTTTGTCAGGCGCATGGGCGGCCACGCGCGCGTGATAACCGTCAGCGGAAAGGTCGCTGACCACGTGTCGCCTTGTAACTCGCCTACTTTGAACGTGTTGAGGCGGTTTACTGTATCGCATTTATTGCGATGAGTATATAAAGGGGGAACCGTTTGGTTTCTCCTTACTGTTCAAAATTTTCAAAAAATTTCTGTTGAGAGAGAGAGCATTCCCTTCGTCTTCTCCGACCAATCTGTCTTTTATTCCGGCAATCTTTTGAGTTTTCTGAGTTTTTCTTTAACTCGAAACTTCTGTTCTACATATTTCTGATGGCTGATCCATCTAACCCACATAATGTGGAGGGTGAAAACCCTGAAGCATCTTCTCCGGTGGCCGGAGAAGAAGAAGATGATGGTGGCAGTGTTCCTGGTGGTGGCCTACCACCATTGAAGTGGTCGAGAGTTTCATTCGACCAACTAATGGCCAAGATTGAGATGCCTCATGAGTATGGGGCTGTTTATCCCCAAACTGGTGATACTGGTGCCTGTGCTCCGGCCGGTCACATCACCATGTGGGCCGAGTGTTTTACTGATGGTAACATTCGTTTACCATTAACAGTTTTTGTTGCTCAGGTCTTGGAACATTACAAGATCCATATCTCCCAGATGAGTCCTTTTGGGATGATCCGTATTAGACATTTTGAATCAACTTTTCGTGCTCTTGGTCTGCCGGTTACCGTTGAAAACTTCCGGGGGTTTTACCAGTTGACGGTGAATACCGGTTTCTTTTCCTTTAGAGAACGGTATGGAAGCATCAAGTTGATGACCCCTCCGAAGGGTATTACGAAGTGGAAGTGTAAGTTCTTCTACGTTAAAGCTGCCGCAGTTGTTGTGGACATGACTATGCGGAACGTCAATGAGCCTATCCCTGCGGAGGATATTGCTATGCCTACCGCGGAGACTGCGGAGTGGTTCTCAAGGCTGAAACCCATTGAGCATAGGCAGCTGACCAACAATGAGTTGTGGGTGCTGCGGATGATGTTGACCCGGCCTAAGAGGAATTTCACGCCTGTGGTGCGGGAAAAAACTGGTGGTAAGTGTTACCACTCTTTGCAGTTGCTTTATTCCCGTGTTTGTTATTAATTTGGATATGTATTATCAGAAATTGTGGAAGTGTGGAAGATATTTGATCCAACTTTTACTGGCAAAGTTGATCTTATTCCGACTGCGGAAGGTAAAGGTTTTAACTTGACGATTGTCCCTTTGTTCCGCGTTGGTTCACGCGAGGTGATGACTGCACCCCTGCCGCAGGGCAAAGGTATTATTCATAACCTTTATTGCTTTACAAGGTTTGTTGCTGATATTCTATACGCAGGTACACTTGGGAACCTTGGTAAATTTGAGTCAAAGGGTGCCCCCAAAAAACATGCTGAGAAGAAGCACGCAGATAAAGTCGTGCGGGGTCGCGGTAAGAAAAACCCTGAGGCGCATGTTGTTCCGCCTTTGGTGCCGCATGCAGCAGGTATCTCTCGTTCTCATTTCCGCAGATATACCGATTACGTGGTAGTATCTGACACCCTTGAGGGCTTGGGTGTTCCAGGTGCTGGTGCGGCCACAGGTGGAACTACTGCGGGTTCCAAACCAGGTGACGAGAAGAAGAGGAAAACGGAGGAAGCTGGTGATGCTGGTGGGAGAAAGAAGCCGAAAATTCAGACCAGGCGCAAGGCCTTTGTTGGACCAAGGAAGCCTGTGGTTGTATCTGGTATGTGATGCATGACTTTAGCAAGTATTTTGTGTTTATACTTGTACTTTAAAGTATTTTGTTTTGATTTCAGAACCGCAAGATGAAGGTTTCATCTTTGATGCTCCTCCTCCCCCCCCCCCCCCTCCGCCTGACACTGCTGCGGGTGCGGGGGTTCATAAGGTTGTTACTCCTGAAGCCTCTGCGCGGGAGGTGGACACTGGGAAGCGTCCCGCGGCTCAAATCTATGATACTGTTGATTCGGGTGATAATGTTATCACCCCAGAGGATACTGATGAGGTTGACTTGAAGTTTGGCTACACTGGAAAGCCAAAGTCTCCTGCTGCCGAGAAGGCTTCCGGTTCCGTTTCTGGTGGTGCGGGTTTTGTAGAGACTCCTATTCAGCCTAAAGAGTCTGAATTGGAGTATTATTATCGCTCCTACACAGAAGACCGGGCCATGTCTTACCACCGCCCTCCGTGGTCTGTGATGCAAGGGGATGACGTTTCCGCTGATCCCTCTGCGTGTAGGGAGATTTTGGGTGGTCTGGGCACTCCATTTGAAGTCAACCGAGCCCGTGCCTTATCAAATGAAGCCCAGATTAACCAACTCTCCTCCTTGCTTGTTGGGAGTTCTGTAATGGCCAACACCATTATGGAAAACTATAAGGTGTTGACGCGCAGGGAGGAAGAGAATGTGCGGTTGCGTGCAGAGACTGAGGAGTTGGTGAAGGCTGCACGTGAGGGTGCAGAGCAGCTTGAGAGGGATAAAGCTGCGTTTGAGAAGCATAAGCAGACTGAAGAGTGGGCTGCAACTGCTGAGCTTAAACAGGTTCGTTCCCTTGCAAAACTGCTGTCTGATGAGCGTAAACGTTGGAAAGAAACCCTTTCTAATGAGCGCAAGACGCTATCTGATGAGCGCAAGACTTGGAAAGAATCTTGGGGTAAACAGAATGAAACTCTCTTTCATGTTCGTCAGGAGCTTATAAATGCCAAGGCAGCAATTTCTGCGTTGGCTAAAGAGAAAGCTGAAGCCGTTGCGGCTGCCCAAGGGGCCAAGGAAGCAGAGGTTCGTCTTGCCAAGGTTCTGGAAGAGGCCAAGGAGGCGGAGGCTCGTGCTGCAAAAGCTCTTGAAGGGGCAAATGTTGATCGTACCAACCTAAGCAAAACTATCTTGGACCTTCAGGTATAAGTTTTTCCTAACTTTGAAATTGTGTCTCACAAGTTTGTTGATTCTTTTTGTACACTTCTGATTCCTTGTTTAAAAGGCTGAAGTGCGGACCCGGGGGGTCGCTATTGAGGAAATCTCTGCCCGTGCTGCTGAAGCTGAAGTGCGGGCAAGAGAGGCTGAAGAGGCTAGGGATAGCCACGCTTCTTCACTTGGGTTGCTCAAGGCTGATCATGAATGGATGCGTATGCGCGGGATCGGGCATGTAAGTATCCGTTGCCTTGTTATTTTTGTTGTAGGTTTGCCTTTGATAACCATTATATTCATGTTTCGCAGATTGTTACTGCCATTCTTGACGCACCCGAGACCGTAGCAGGTATTAACGAGATCCGGGAGCGTGCCCGGGATGCTGGTTTCAAAGCTGGCTACAACCGCTGTATTAGTCATTTGAACGTTGCAGCGCGTGGCGGGCTTACTGATGAGCGGTCCGGGTTTCATGGCGTGGACACTGAAGCGCTTCTTGCTGCTGCGGTTAAGGAGTTTAATGAAACAACCCTCACAGATCTTGAAGAACTTGAAAAGTGTCTAGAATCGGAGGATTATGTGGACCGCTTGCGAGTCTTATACGCTGATGAAGATGATGATGAGGAAAAACCAGATGTTGAGGGCACGGATGGTGCGGGCCCCAGTGGCACAAAGGAAGATTAGATTGGCCTGCGTGCCTTTTTTGTTTCCTTATGTAACCGTTATAAAACTTTATGTAAATTCCTTGTGCACCGCGCAGGTGCAGGAATTTTTTGAATATAAAAAATTGTTGTTTCAATTTTTACAAGTGTTTTTAGTACTTGCATGTTTGAATTTGTACGCGTTTAGTGTTACTGTGAGTAATACTAAATCTGTAATTGCCTTTTGCATATCTAGGTGATATGTAAGTAAGAAGATTTTTCTCTGGTTAGACAAACAGTATTGCCATTGCTGGTCTATTACAATAGTTGCGTGTGGTTACCATTCTGTGTGGGTATCACGAATGAAGATTTTGCTGATCTGTTTTTGTGTATACCTCAGAATGGAACACGCATTTGTAATAGAAATAAATAAACAATATTGCATTGAATCGTCTATTTATTTATTTGCAAATGGCCTGCGGCCCAATAGATTACATGCAGAAAACATGGCTTACATATAACAGCGTCGAAGTTGCTGTGCGTTCCATGTGCGTGCGATAGTTTCGCCTTCTAATGTTTGTAGTTTATAATCGCCTTTGCCCAGGACCTCTTGGATGAGGTACGGTCCTTCCCACTTGGGGGCAAGTTTCCCTGGGCGTTCTGCGTTGGATGCTTCGTTGTCACGAATGACGTAGTCTCCAGGGTTGAAGGTACAAATGCGAACGCGTGCATTGTAGTACTTTTCCAACTTGGTTTTGTACTTGGCCTCGTTGATGGCAGCGTTTTCGCGCCTTTCTTCCAAGAGGTCTAAGTCAACCCTGCGTTCCTCATTGTTGTCCACCTTGTTGATGGCCAACATTCTAGGTGAGGGGAGGCCTACTTCCGCGGGGATCACCGCTTTAGTACCGTAGACCAGGCTGAAGGGGGTCTCGCCGTTGCTTGTTTTTGGGCTTGTCCTGTGAGCCCATAAAATACTTGGGAGTTCATCAACCCAGCCGCGTCTGGCTGTTCCCAACCGTTCTTTGATGCCTTCGACTAAGCTTTTATTGATACTCTCGACTTGGTCGTTCCCTTGCGGATGCGCCACTGAGGAGAATATGTGTTCAATGTTTAGCTCTTTTAGCCATTTTTGAAAGTCGTCGGCAGCGAAGTTGGTACCGTTGTCGGTGACGATGCACATTGGTAGACCGAAACGACAGATGATATGTTCCCACACGAATTTCCTTGTTATCATAGCAGTGGTTGATGCAAGTGGCTTTGCTTCTACCCATTTTGTAAAGTAATCAACAGCTACTATGATAAATTTCACTGCTCCTGGTGCGTCTGGAAATGGCCCCACCACATCGATTGCCCATTTTTGGAATGGCCATACGGTGGTGACGGGGATCAAGTTGTTCTTGGGACGCAAGGTCTTGGGAGCATGTCGCTGACAATTGAAACACTTGCGTAAGACTTTGACTGCATCCAGGTGCATGCCCGGCCAATAGTACCCGGCGTTCATGATTTTGGCCACCACCATGCGTGGTCCTGCGTGTATGCCACATATCCCCTCGTGAATTTCGTTGATAAGGTATGTGGCATCTTGGGGGTTGACGCATCGTAGGAGTGGCCCCAGGTATGATTTACGGTATAAGATACCGTCTCCCATTTGGTAATGACACGCTTTGTGTTGCAATTTGCGTGCCTCTGCTTTGTTTTCGGGGGTAACACCTGATTGTAAGTATGCAATGAGCGGTGTCATCCAGGAAGTTGTACCGTACTGGATGACATTGACTTGGCGTAGGGGTACCGAGGGATTTTGCAGAATTTCGATGCGTACCTCTTTTACCAGGTGTTGGAAGCTGGTGGACGCAAGTTTTGATAGTGCGTCCGCGGGTTTATTTTCACTCCTGTTTATGTGGCGAATATTGAAGGAGGTAAACTTTGACTTCAGTTGCAGGGCTTGTTCGAGATAGAGGATCATGGTATCCCCCTTTGCGGTATAGTCACCGCGTATCTGCCCTGCAACTAGTAGTGAATCGACGTGAGCTTCCAGATGTTTGACGTCAAGTTTAATTGCTAAACGCAACCCTGCCAGTAGAGCCTCATACTCCGCTTCGTTATTCGTACTTTCGAAATCGAGGCGTATTGCGTAGGTTAGCTCTTGGCCATCGGGGCTGACAAGTCGCAAACCTGCGCCAGAACCATCTTCGTTGGATGCACCATCTGTAAATAGTGCCCAGGTTTCTGTGGAGGATGGTTGTGATACAGGGTTTTGTTCTTCTTCGCATTCTTGGATGCGGTTTGCTGGTATTTCAGCGACGAAGTCAGCCAAGACCTGGCCTTTGATTGCGGGGCGCGGCTTATAGTTCAGTGAAAGCGCGCCCAGCTCGATTGCCCATTTTGCTAACCTCCCAGAGATGTCGGGTTTTGATAGGATCGGGCCGATCCTATAGTTGGTTAACACTGTGATGACGTGGTTTGCAAAGTAACGTCGTAAACGTCTCGATGCGTGCACTAGTGCCAGTACCAATTTTTCCATGATGGAGTACCTTGTCTCTGGGTCGTTGAGCATTTTGCTGATGTAGTAGATGGGTGTTTGGACTCCTTCCCGCTCCACTATAAGTACCGCGCCTACCGCGTTGTCCGCGGCAGACAGGTATAAGATAAGTGGCTCATCTTTTCGTGGTGCGGTTAAAGTTGGGAGTTGGATCAAACACTCTTTCATTTCCCGGAAAGCTTTTTCGGCCTCTGCGGTCCATTGGAACTGTTCCTTTTTTAGACAGCTCCGCAGGGTCTTGATGAAAGGGTAAGACTTAGCTGCATGGTTGGCTAAGAATCTATTGAGTGCGGCTAGCCTACCGGCTAGTCGTTGCATTTCCTTCATCGTAGAAGGCGATGGCATGCGCTCGATCGCCTGAACTTTTTCCGGGTTCACCTTGAATCCATCTTTGGTTACGATGAATCCAAGGAATTTGCCTTCTTCCATTCCAAACGAGCATTTCCCTGGGTTGAGCTTCATGTTAACGCTTCGCAGAGTTTGGAATGTTCTTTCGATGTCGTCGAGCATGGTGTTTTCCTCCATGCTCATGACGACCAGGTCGTCCATATAGATTTCGACACTTTTGCTGATTTGACCGCGAAAGGTGTCGTTCATCAGCTTTTGATAGGTTGCGCCCGCGTTGCGCAGCCCAAACGGCATTTTGGTGTAGCAGTAATTCCCGGTAGGAGTGCGGAATGTCGTTTTATCTTCATCGTCGATTGCCATTTGTACTTGGTGATAGCCTTTGTAACAATCGAGGAAACACTTCCATCGAAATGGTGCGAGGTTGTCGACCTTCTCGTCGATTTCTGGGAGTGCGTAACAATCCTTGGGGCAGGCCTTATTAAGGTCTTTGTAATCGACACACATGCGCCAGCCCCCGCTTGGTTTCTCTACCATGACTGGGTTGGACAGCCAAGTCTGGTATTTCACTTCCCGCAGGATGCCTGCGGAGAGCAGCTCTTGTACCTGCTCTTCCATCGCTGCGTTCTTTGCTGATCCGAGGTGGCGTTGGCCTTGGATCACGGGCTTGATACCTGGCATGGTATTCAAGAAGTGTTGCGCAATTTCGCGTGGTACCCCTGTCATATCTTTGGGTGTCCACGCGAAAATATCTTGGTTTCTGAAGAGGAGTTGCTTCAGGCGCGCTATGATGGTAGGTGTCAAGGCATGGCCCAACGTGACTGTTTGCTCTGGGTGTCTTGCATTAAGAACCCATTTTTCTAGTTGAGTGTTGGGGGTAGGCCTTGCTACCTTTGTCGGACGCAGTTCGTCCGTAGACATGACTTCTCTTTGGGCGTATATTATCGCGATCCCCGTTTCGGTTGGAAAACCGATGGCAGAGTGGGGGACGGATGTTATCATGTTGAAGTCGCCTTGGGACTCCCTCCCGAGAATTACGTCATACTTTGAGGTGTGAGGTAAAACCATGAAGTTCACCTCCTCCGTCCTTGTGTGCCTTCCGTTGGTGAGGCGCACAGGGAAGGTAATTTGTCCCAGGGGAAATACGGTTTCCCCTGAAAATCCGGCCAACAGATAGTCCGCTGGCTGCAGTCGATCTTTGTCTTCTTGATCGAACTGGTTGAAGCATTGCTCGTATATAATATCGGACGTACTGCCCGGGTCGATGAACAATCGCTCGGTGCAGTAGTGAGCTAGGTGCCCTGTGATAACCACGGCGCGTCTATCGCGCGGTCCGCCTCGGACTTTTGGAAAGACGACTTGCTCGTCCTTCCAGTCATTGTCCGGTCTTCTCGCCGCCTTACGCGGTCTTCCTTTTCCTCCATTGATCATGTGGGTAGAGGCCACGTACATGGCCCTCTTACCCGTGGAGGTGCCCTCATTGTGGGGAGTGATGCCCTTGGTTGCTTTTTGTGCGCCTGTCAACAGGTGTTGCAGTTTCCCCTCTTTTAGGGCTCGCTCAATCTCCAGTCGGAGACTGATGCAGTTGTTCGTGGTGTGGCCCGAGTCCTTGTGATACTCGCAGTAGAGTGCGAGATCTTGATTCTTTTTGGACTTCATTGGTTGGGCCGGTCTCAGGAATTGCGCATCCGTGAGGAGAACGTCGCTTGGCAACTGGTTGATCTCAGTCCAGCTGCGGTCCCGAGACTCTTTCTTTGACGCCCGGTTTTCTCGTTGGGCGTTGATTGTAGCCCTTGCGTCGGGCTGGTTATTCCGGGGGACATATGGCTTGGGATCGCTGCCGCGATTCCATGTGTCCCTGTTGCGCTTATTGCTGCGCTTGGATTCTTGTCGGGAAGACTGGCCTTCCGCTAGGGGTTGTGCCTTTGACATGTGCGGTCTGAGAGACCGCTGCGTTTGGGCATATGTTTTGACCTTAGCCATGACATCTTCCCACTTCTTAGGCAAGCCGTTACCGCCAGAAATATTCATAACCATTTGTTCGTCTTTGACTGCAACAATGAAATGGTTACGTGCCATCTGGTCGGCAACGTCGCCTATCTCTAGGATCTCTTTATTGTAACGGACAACGAATGCGTCAAGCGATTCGTTGTCTCTGCGCCAGATGTTCATGACGTCCATTGAATCACGTTCATGGCGTCGTTGCTGGCTGAAGTGCGCGAGGAACTTTTGTTGTAAGTCCTCGAATGAGGTCAGTGACCCTGGTGGGAGAGAATCGAACCATGCCCTGGCCAGACCTGTTAGGGTCTGTGGGAAAAAATGGCACCAGGTAGGTTCGTCCCACTTACCGTTGCACCCAGCGCCGACGAAGATGTTGTTGTGATCATCTGGGTCAGTCGAGCCGTTGTATTTCCCAATGTTCAATGGGAATTTTGTAGTGGTGACATCGGCGTTGGTGATCTCTGGGACAAATTTAGAGTTTTCGGCCGCAGATTTCGGCCTGTAAGGTTTGCCCTGGTTGCGCTTTGCAGCGCGGAGGTATGTGTTGCGGGGTTGACTGGGAGGAACATAGTTGCGTCCTCCCGGTCTGCTGTTAGTGGAATGGGATTCCCCGCGGTATGTACTGTCATCTGGATCGGTATGACCATACCCTTCACGGTGGGACTGTGGTCCCAGACGACTATGAATGTTTGTGTCGCGGCGAGTTGTAGATTGTCGCCTTCTTTCTTCGTGGGGGCCTAAACGGCTATGTACGGAGTCCCTGCGTCGGGACCCGTATGAGGAATCGTCCTCATTGAGTGTGTGGACATCACAATAAGAGGAGCCGCGGTCCTCCTGTCTGCTTCTGGAGGCTGGATGTGTGGGGGCCCTGTCGTCGTATCGTAAAACACGACCGGCAGGTGTACGCGGTATCGGGGTAGGTCCGATACCTCCTTGTTCGTCTACACAAGCTCTGTTGTACGTTGCGGCCAGAAGGGCCGCTTGTTGGTCATACCAGGTATGAGGGTTCATGCCTAGAGGTATGAGAACAGCGTATTGTGACAGATCGTGTCCAAACGTAAGGGATACGCCCCCTTGCGCTGATGTGCCAATGTGTTGGGCATTTGGGCCTAGGGGAATGGTTCCCGCAGGCCCTTGGTTTGCGGGGTTTAGGTTATCCCCGGTATTGTTGTTTTGACGATCAGACATCTTTGGAAAGAAAAGGATGATTGGAAAAAAGTGCTAAGAGTAGCGGTGGGCGCCAATGATGAAACAATGGTTAACCGGGTAGGGTTAACTCACTGATCTCGTCAAGAGGGTTAATCCCTTCTTTCCGAGGATCGCTGGCTGGATCGTCTGGTGGTGGGTTTCCTGCACAAGGAAACAAACCGTGACTCGTAACAAGGAGGATGGGGTGGGGGGTGCTCCTTGTTACCACTCTCCGGCGTGAGAATCAGTAATTTGCTTGGGAAGCAAAGTATGATAGTAGTAGTATTGAGAGAGTTGAGAAGTGATCCCTCAAACCTGGTTTGGGGTGAGTATTTATAGCCGAGGAGTGAAGGAGGGTAGTTGAGTAGCTAGTCTGACATCGCACAGCTATTTGCAGGTGTGTCAGACCTGTCGGATGCTGTGGTGATGCCACGTCCGGCTGTGGTGTCAGACTGTTGTTCATACGTGGGCTAGTAGGCGACTGTTCCCTAGTGCCACTTGCACTGTGGTGTCAGACCCACTTGCCTTGTAGGCAGGATGCGGTGCCAAGCCGTATCGCTGCTTGCGGTCATTGATGTTGTTCCCGCATTGGTTGTTCCATCCATGATTTGCGCGGGATGCGGTGTTGTGCCGCATCGCCTATTGAGTGACTGTTACTGTTGTCCAGATCCCTTGTCGTGACGAAAATGTTCATAGGATGCGGTGCGAGGCCGCATCGCTATGCGTAACATTAGTTTCTGTCCTTAAGGTAAGTCTTCTCATCAATGGACAGATTGGACCGCAGTGTTCGCGTGTGTCTACGCGGACACTGGAGAGTTAATTGCTGTTGGGGGTTTTTAATGAGGGTAATGGTCATTCGCGGTCGTGCTGACGCGATATTTGGGACCATACCCCTTCAGATAGTGATTTTATGGTCTTTTTTCAGAGAACTTAGCATTGGGATTGTTCCTTACAGTCCTCTTGGCAGGGGATTCTTGGCTGGTGGTCATAAATTGGTGAAAAACTTGGAAGAGGGAGACACAAGGAAGGCATCATATTTGTAACACACTATTACAGAAGTGATAATCAAAATATAGTGCTTATTAAATATTAAATACTAAATATAATTGTCATCCTTTGCATTCTACTTCTCTCTATCTTAACTCCCAGCCCAAAAGAATATGTAAACATGTTATGCATGAAATAATAAAACATGACTTAAGACTAATACTCATTGAATAGATAAAGGGATAAAACATGCATAAAAACAATTAGGAGACTTTGCAAGGAAAGATTAAATCTATACTCAACACATGCATATGTTTTTTTCAATTAAAATTCTGTTTGAAAATTTATATTTCAAAAACGATATGAAACAACCAACTCTCTCGTTTTTAAATGTCAAAACATATACGAGGTCGAGTAATATAGTAGAACTGGTTTGCGGCCAGGTGCTTAATAATTGGTCCCTTAAACGACCAGTTTATTACCGCTCGTTTTGCAACTGGTTTGCGCCCGCCTGATGGTATGTCTTTTACAATAAAATACATGAACTGTTTATAGGGGAAAAGTCTTGAAGAACAAGTTGTCTATATTAGGAGTTTGATAATCAAAATATAAATTGTTTATAACATAAATAGTTATTTACAAAATATCAAAAAGAATCCAAATTATACAAAATATTCAATTACCCAAAATATAAAACAAGAATATACAGTAAAACCTCTATAAATAAATAATGTCGGGATCGAGATATTTTATTAATTTAGCGAGATATTATTATATCGATAAATTAATAATTTATTAATTTAGCTTGGTTTAAGTATGACATTTAAATTTCTAAGTCCAATGTACATTCACAAATTAATTGAATTTGTCAAGTTCATTGTTTTTTAATATAAAAAGTTAACTCATGATACCAAAAAATAAATTATAAAAACAAATTTCATGCACATTTCTTAAGTGCATTGCAAATGGCAACAACTCTTCACAAGTTTTTGTTGTAAGACCGTGGGGTATGGGGGGCTTGGGTTGAGGCATTTGTTGACACGTGGAATGGGAGCCCCCCCCCCCCCCCCATCAAAACCCACGCCCATGGGGTATGGTGGGGCTTGGGTTGGGGGCATGAATTTGGTTTGGCCATTGAGAGCCTGCCATGTCACTTACTAGCCCGCCCCACACCCGGCTTCAAACCCACGCCAATGGGGCCACGCCCAAACCCACGCCCCAATCCAAGCCCCCGGGGTGGTGGCTTGGGCGTTTTCAGCCAACTCACGCCCCAACCCAAGCCCCATACCCCATGGTCTAATACAAGAAAACAATGCCCTAACTCTTATGTGCAATGAGGAGATTTAAAGATGAACTCAAGATAGATTTGAAGTTCAACAAAAAAAAAATCATTTTCTACTAGACAATCTTAGAATTTGGAATCTTTTAGTAATTATTAATTTATAGTTTCATTGAGACAAATATATGTACACTAGGATTTCAAAAAAGTCATTATCTTATTATTATATCGATTAGGGTCTAATTTTGTACTGAGTTGGGACCAGACAAATTATTAATTTTAGGAAAATTGGTTTTTAATAAACCAACATTTGCCCCATTGGTAAATAATAATCCTACCTACAGAATTGGTAATTAATAATCCTACGTTTCAATATGTTGGTACTCAATGGACCTCCGTTAGTTTTTTTTAACTGAAGTTAGTTTTTAAGTTTTATTTATTACACAAACAGTCCCTGTAGTTATAATTTACTAGTTTTAACTATGAGTTAATAGCCAAAATGGTCCCTGAGGTTTGCACCACCACCACTACCACCACCACCACCACCAAAGCACCGCCGCCACCACCACAGCACCGCCACCACCACCACCACCACCACCACAGCACCGCCACCACCACCGCACCGCCACCGCCACCGCCACCACCGCACGCACCGCACCACCACCACCACCACCACCACAGCACCGCCACCACCACCACCACAGCACCGCCACCACCACCACCACCACCACCGTTTTCGAAACGGTCCGGGTCGAAAACGGTCCGGGTCGAAACGGTCCGGGTCGAAACGGTACGGTTCGAAACGGTACGCGTCGAAACGGTACGGGTCGAAACGGTACGGGTCGAAACGGTCCGGGTCGAAACGGTACGGTTCGAAACGGTTCGCGTCGAAACGGTTCGGGTCGAAACGGTTCGCGTCGAAACGGTTGCTTTTTTTGAATTTTTTTTATTTTTTAGAGTTTTTTTTATTTTTTAGAATTTTTTGGATTTTTTAGAATTTTTTAGGATTTTTATGATTTTTTAGAGTTTTTTTGATTTTTTTAGGATTTTTATGATTTTTTATGATTTTTTTAGAATTTTTTTGATTTTTTTTAGAATTTTTAGAATTTTTTTGAATTTTTTTTATTTTTATGATTTTTTTATAACTACAGGGACTGTTTGTGTAATAAATAAAACTTAAAACTAGTAAATTATAACTACATGGACTGTTTGTGTAATAAATAAAACTTAAAAACTAACTTCAGTTAAAAAAAACTAACGGAGGTCCATTGAGTACCAACATATTGAAACGTAGGATTATTAATTACCAATTCTGTAGGTAGGATTATTATTTACCAATGGGGCAAATGTTGGTTTATTAAAAACCAATTTTCCTTAATTTTATCGAGGTTATTAATTTATCGAGTATTAATTTATAGATGTTTTACTATATATCCAATTACCTAATATTACCTAATATGTAATAGTTCTACTTCTGGGCGACATTAAACTATGTATTAAATCGCAACATATTTACTAACGACTAAGGGTGAAGGGAGTGGTTAAACAGGTGAAAGTGGCAAACTTTAAAATGGACCAATAAGAGTGTGCCATGTCAGCAAGTGTAAAGAGTTTAAACTTTGGTTAAAAGTGTTGGCAGTGGTGTAGAAAGTGGCAAACTTTTTTTATGTTTTTTTATGAGAAATGTCTTTTGACTATATATATATTTTTTAATGCCTTCTCTTTATATATTACCATTTTATTACCCTTTTATTAATTACCTTCATCATCATCCTCTGTTCTGAAAGAATGAAAGCCATGGCAGTTTAAGAAATCTCCGGCAACACAAAATATAAACTGCTTTGGCTTACAATTTTTTTTAAAGGTATCCTCGTAGTCATCCTCTGTGCTAGGTCCGCCCCTGACTGTCACCTCCATAACCGTTGAGAAGTCCAGCTCGCCACCACCACCGGTTCCACCACCACCACCACCCTCAAAATCAACCCACCCTTATCACCACCACCACCACCGGTTCCACCTCCATCACCACTCTCCACCACCACCACCGGTTCCACCACCTCCTGTTCACCACCATCACCACCCTCAAAATCAACCCACCCTTATCAGCCGCCGTGGCTCCGCCCATCGCCGCCGCACCGACGCCGCCCATCAACAGCCGGCTATATTGCCGTTACACACAAAACAAGGCTCCAATCATTACAACGGTCAAAAAGACCTCACTTTGTCGATCGGTGACCACTTGCCAATTTCCATGTTTTACCGCGCGGCAAAGGTGGCCGGCGGCGGTGTTGCCGCTCGGCAAACACCTTTGCCGATGAGAATGCCGATCCACTCCCTTCACCCTAAATTGTCCACTAGTATAATAAATCTTGTAAGGTATGAGGAGATAAGAAACACAAATAAGAAAAAAGAGTTTTAAAGTCAAAAGTTGAGATAGAGACAAAACAATAACTAACTGTCAATGTTTTGTTCAAGAAATCAAATGCTGTTTATATTCCCTAGTGAAATCCGGTGGTAAGCATTTTTATTATGTAGAAAGTCAAATGTGGATTTTTGTTTCTCAGTTGTGTGCATCGTGAAGTTGTAATGTGACTTGAAGAATTAAAAATATATATTTGGAAACATAAAGTTGTAGTGTGGTGATCCAAGTAAAGGCAAAGCCTTTAAACACCTGAATTTAGGAGGGGAAGGTCTTAGATTCAACTCTCATAGACGGCATAGATTAAAAGAAATTCGTCTTTCAAAAAAAATTACATTGGTCAGAAGATGGTAAATTAACACACCCTCTATAAGCAAACTGTGACTTCCTTATAATTCTAACACATGGAAACCACAAGCTCAATAATTTACTCCACAAATGTAACCCTTAATTAGTTGTACATAAACTTATTACAGGATTATCCAAGGTTTAAGAATGTTGAGCACAATAAGACTGTATTTGAGCGAGTGAATGAGATGGCTACAAGGAAAGGGTGCACGGCGGCTCAACTAGCATTGGCGTGGGTGCATCACCAAGGAAGCGATGTTGTTCCAATTCCAGGAACCACAAAGCTCAAAAATTTGAACCAAAACATTGGAGCTTTGTCTATAAAGTTAACACCAATAGAAATGATGGAACTTGAATCATATGCTTCAAGTGATGTGGTGAAGGTGGATAGGCATGTATACATGCAAAGGACTTGGCTAAATTCAGAGACTCCACCATTGTCATCTTACTATAAATAAATTGACTTATAAGAGTCATATGCACGGTTTCTTGTAATGTTAAGATGTCATTTTAGCTTTCCTTTTCCATGACTATGTTTTATAATAAATGATTGTGTGTGTGTTTTAAAGATTGTTACTTTGTTGAAGCTTATGTCATGCATAATGGTGGTGTTAATTGTGCTTTACTATAATTGTGATTTTGTTTGATGTTGTTCATATGTTCAGTTTCATCAAATATCAACTTCTCTGTATGTTTAACATAATCGGAGTATATATGCCAATGCCATATATCTATCTTATTAGTAGGTTGTTGTTTTCCTTTATGCTAATGGATAAAAGGTAGGTGTGGCAAGTGGGCAGGTTAATTGCAAAATGAAAAACGTGTAGATTTTTTTGTATTGGTTAAGGTCGGGTTACGTAATGTTAATTCAAAAACACTATTATTATATAGTATATACATATACTTGTAGAGAAATTAACTATATACTAATTATCAAATATTCACCCCTTCACATAATCACTATTTCTCTTCTATTGACATTCTTTTACTTTTAACCTTTTTATCTTTTACACTTTTGACCCCGATAGTTGTCACACCCCCAAAATACCACCCATGGGAAACCCTACTAGGCGTGTGATAAACCAATAACGAGCCACTAATCATATTGAACCAATCACAAGTTGTTAAATAAAATCATCAATTATTACTGAAAAGTACCGTCAATAAGTTTAAATGAAACCAACACGTTCAGCGGAAGCAAATAAAAGAAATCAAAGTTTAATTGTTTCAAATTAAATGTATGTAATCAATAAACCCATCATTCGTATCCAATCAGCACGACCCATGACCACTCCAGCTACTTCAGACAGCAAGTTCAAAATCCATATAATCTAACGACCTGCGAGCATGCAACAAGTGTATCAGACAACGCTGGTGAGTTCATAGTTTTACAAAAACGTTGGTTACCAAGTGTTTAGTTAATCCATTGAATTTTAATTCCGAAAGTAATGTTGATAATACCCCGAATACAAGACGGCTTCTGATTATTTTGCCCTTTCTCCAATGCTCCTATCAAAGCAGTGGTCATGACTAGGTCATTAGTTCAACACCCGTCCTCCCAGATACGGGGTGAGGTTGTCAAACCTAAGTAGCGCTACTAACTAATACCATGTTACCTCCCCGGTAACCAAACAACACGGAGGGACTTTAAAGGTGATAGGAAGAGTATATTATCCAACATTCCCGTTTTTACCCAAAAGACTTATCCCTCCTCGGGATACCCACTGACTGTCCCAACCACCGGGACGCATGCTCAAGAGAGATGAACTCACCTTAGATTGCTCGGTGTGTTTTGCTACGCTATTCGTCCAAGTTGGTCAACCGAGTCCTATTGTGTTTATCACTAATAATCAGTTCCATGTGCAAAGAAATTACATTCTTTACGCGTACATCAAACAGGTACCGCACAAGTATTTACACATATTGTTTCACATGCTATAACAGTAATACACGTATTCACATCATTCCGCAGGTATACGTAGTAAGCCCTTGGCTGCTTACACTCTCGTATTACAAATACATGTTCTGATATCATCTAACAATTCAGCAATTTAATCAGTTTGTTATATCGATATACGGCCCAATTAACCCAGGCCCATCAACAGGTACGACCCACACTCAACATGCTATTCCTTTAAAGGTGTGCATTTCGTTTTAAATCACGTAACCTAGTCCCTGATTACTTTACATCTCAAGAGTCCCATACATCAGATCATTCTAATCATGCTTTGCTAGAAGCTGTAACATCACACAAGATCAACAACAAATCAAAAACAATATATATTTCCCCAGTTTGCATGGATCCAATTCACCATTATTCTATGTGAGCATAACAGCCCATTACGGCATTTATATAAGCATGTGGCCCAATGATTTCAGGCCCACACTAATAACCAGTTCCATCTAATAATTCTAACAGGCCAGTCACTACAACAAAAATGGCTTTTTAGGACCTTTTCTGTGAGACGCTTGTTAAAGAGGGTCCTAAAAAACTATTTAATAGGACTAATGAACTTTTGGGGTTCTTTTATAATATACTCCGCTAAACCGGTGTCCTAAAAAACTATTTAATAGGATGAATGATTTTTTTGGGTCTTGTTATCATATAATTTAATAGGACACTTAAAACGTAGATCCTAATAAAATACTTTATAAGACATTTAATTTTTAGTGTCCCATTATGTGGTATTGTATTAGGACACTTGATCATCTGGGGTCCTATTATAACATAACTTAATAGGACACGTTGTAGTTAAGTCATAAATGTTCAGTGTTATAGGACCCTTTGTAGTCGAAGTCATATTAGAGCTTAACTTAATAGGACACTTGACACTTGGGTTTTATAACTTTAAACTTTATAGGATGCTTAATCATTGTGGTGTTATTATAATATATCGTAATAAGACACTTGATATTTGAGTCATAAAACATTAGTTTTATAGGACGCTTATTCGCTAGAGTTTTATTATAATATAACTTAAAAAGACACTTGACACTTGGGTCTTATAAATTTAACCTTTCTATAATACATTGTAATAGGACACCTGATATTTGAGTCATAAAGCATCAGTTTTATAGGACGCTTATTCGCTAGAGTTCTATTATAACATAACTTAATAGGACACTTGACACTAGGGTCTTATAACTTTAACCTTTATAGGACGCTTAATCATTATGGTGTTATTATAATACACCGTATTAGGACACTTGATATTTACTAATGTGGCTAAAATTTAATACATATGGTTATGTATATTATTTTTTGTGACCAAAGGTTATACAATATCTACACTTAAAATTTAAAAAAAAAATCACGTACCTTTACATAACATTCATCACATCATTGTCACTTTGTTTATTTTCATGTGACGAAATATTATCAAATGTTATGAAAAATGTGTGATTAAATGTTAAACTTACAACATATTAAAAAATTTCCCAAAATTATTTCATTCTAAAACTTCCCACCAAAATATTTATCCTAGAATTTAAATTTTCCCTCAAAATATTTAATCCTAAAACTTCCCACCAATATATTTCATCCTAAAACTTCCCACCAAAATATTTATCCTAAAAAGTTAAACATACCCCCAAAATAACTTCCCCCAAAAATATTTCATTCTAAAACTTTCCACCAAAATATTTCATTCAAAACTCCCATCTCAATTAATATTCTCATTTGAAAAATTATATTAGTTAATATTATAAAACAAAAAAGAATCTTACTACATATTTAAAAATTTATCCTATTATTAATCTTATATATTCTAACCATATGTGTTTTCTTCTAAATAATATGTAAGAGTATGCATATTAGTTACGTTTATATACGTTTTTAATGTATGCAAAATTAGTACTAGTGCCAAATTTACCGTACCGAATTATTTTCGGTACCCACTTTTTGGCGTTTTCGATACGGTACCAATATTATACCGAGTTTAATTTTCAAATACCGGTAATGTAGAGTATCATACCAAACATTTTCAGTATCGGTACCTGTACCCATAGTTGCCGATTTTCGGTAGCAGTATTTCCGTATCGATACTGAGCTCATCCCTAATCATATATGTATTAATAGACCATATTGGGCCTTAATGGATCACAATGGCCAATAATGGGCCATATATGTGTGTTAATGGACCAAATTGGACCTTAATGGATCATAATGGAGAATAGTAGTCAAACATGTCTTAGTGGACCATGTTTGGCCTAAATGGATCACAATGGCCAATAGTGGATCATATATGTCTTAATGAACCATATTGGGCCTTAGTGGATCACAAGGACCAATAGTGGATCATACATGTCTTAATTGACGTATTGGGCCTACATGGATCACAAAGACAAATAATGGATCATATATGTGTTAATCGACCACAATGCATAATAGTAGATCGTACAAGTCTTAATGGACAATATTGGGCCTTAATGGATCACGATAAACAGTAGTAGATCATATATATGTTAATGGACCGTATTGGGCCTAAATAATTCACAACGGCCAAATAGTAGATCGTACAAGTTTTAATGGACAATATTGGGCCTTAATGGATCATGATAAACAATAGTAGATCATATATGTGTTAATGGACCATATTGGGCCTAAATAATTCACAACGGCCAAATAGTGGATCGTATATGTCTTAATGGACCATATGTCCCTTAATGGATCAAAGTGGACAATAGTTGATCATACATGTTTTAATGGAACATATTAGGCCTTAATATAGCACGATGGATAATAGTAGATCATACATGTTTTAATGGACCATATTGGGCTTTAATGGATCACAATGGACAATATTAGATCATACATGTCTTAATGGACAATGTTGGGCCTGAATGGATCATAGTGCACAATAGTAGATCATACTTGTTTTAATGGACCATATTGGCTCTTAATGGGTCACAATGGACAACAATAGATCACACATGTCTTAATGGACCATGTTGGGCCTTAATGGATAATAAAGGACAACGGTAGATCATAAATGTCTTAATAGACCATATTGGTACTTAATGGATCACAATTGGTAATAGGAGATCACATGAGACACCAGACAATTTCAGGTTAACACCGTTAACAGAAACTCCGTTATCTCAATCATTCATTCATACAGTACACTTGATTATGGTTAATTAAGTGTCGGTTATTGCACAAATACTCACAAGACAATAGTTTAGAGAATTACATAATCACACACGAGTTTGTCTCTAAATGTGGGTAGACAATTGGAATAGTATCCCTAAGCAATTAAATAAATATATATTTGGTGAATATATATGTTATATGACTTACATGTTTATTTTGTGAACTTCCGTGAAATTGCGTATGTTAACGTTTTAATGATTCTTTAGCAAATCAGTTATAAAGCGCATCTTCATATTTATGTATTTTTTATTCTAAATAATATCGGCCTACAACGGGTAAAACCTATTATTCAACTAACGATTCTGGCCAAACACATTTGATTTAACAAATATATATGAACCGAATACCCGTTTAGTGAAATTTATATAACCAGCATATCTGGTTTATTTAATTATGGTTTAGCGAGCAAATTTTAGTAAGTGATCGAGACGCGCGACGATTAAACGGGTTCGTATTCGTGATATGGACCCATTTAACTAAACGTAGGTATAAAAGCATCTCAAACTCCTTTCTCCTTCATTTTTCTCCATCAAAACCCTATCCCTCACTAAGATCTGCAAGTCTAGAGAGAGAGAGGGGGAGTGAAAGCCGTGAGAGAGAGGATCGATGATAGAGAGATAGACGTGTGAGAGATGTGGCAGCCGCACGCGGCGGTGCAAGACCACAACAGCGACGGCTGCAGGTTGGGCGACAAGGAGTTGTTTTAGATCTGGTTCAGTGATGGTTCAGGGGTTTGGTGGTGATTGGCGGTGGAAACGATGGTTACAGGGTGGTGGAATGCAGCGGTTAATGATGGCGGAGAAACAACAGACAACAAGGGGCAGAGGTGACACGGTTAGGGTTCCTCCTAATCCTATGGTGGCAACGATGTGGCGGGTCGGATTAACCCGGACTTCCTCAGACGATTCGTTATAAGTCTGCCATGTAAGGCATTTAAGGTTTCTGAACTTCTTGTTGTGGATTTTTTTTTGTGTATTTGTTTAATTGTTTACATTGGTTGAATATTTCAATCTATTGAAGAAAAAGTTATATTTTTGTTGGTGATTTAATGTATAAAATAACAGATTAATAGAAATTCATGTTCTTGGTTTATGATGTAAAATGTTTATAACTAAGTGTTTACAAGAATATGAAATATTTTTGTTTCCATAGATTGAATCTATGGAACCTGCTTTGCCAAAAAAACCAAAAACTGAGCATAATAGGTAAACATCAGCATCGACCCAGCTTGATAGATAGTTCAATATTTTTCTATTAGCTGGCTGACTGGCTGTACTATTCTAACTAGTAACTAGAATTAAATTCATATACATACAATATTCTTTTTTTTTAATTTTTTTTTCTTATACCAGGTCATGTGAATCACTCAATTTTCTGGAAGAATCTTGCCCCTACTCGTGTAAGTCTGTTTTCTGATAATCCAGTGATGATTCTGAGCATAACACTTGACTGAAAGATGATGTCTTTTTATGCAGGAAGGGGGTGGTGAGCCGCCACATGGTTTGTTGGGGTGGGCCATTGACCAGCACTTTGGTTCTATGGAAAAATTGGTTGCCAAGATGAATGCCGAAGGTGCTGATGTTCAAGGCTCTGGATGGGTGGTATGTTATATTGTGTTGTCTATAATTCGTATCATTCATCATTTTGAATTTTTATCATTCATTCTGTTCTTGAACTCTGGTTTAATATATATGTTTGTGATATTCTCAGGGGCTTGCAGTGGATAAGGAGCTGAAAAGGCTCGTAGTTGAAACAACTGCAAACCAAGTATGCACTAGTTTTTTTACCGGTCGCGCGTTGCGGCGGCGTCATACGCGAAATGACAACGTATAGACTACAATCAACGAGACTCGTTTCCGAACTAAATTGACGTCAAAACGTATGATAGCTCAAATTTATACCGTCGAATCAAAACGTATTACCTTTGACCCGATTTATTTTCAAACAAAGTTTACGTCAAAACGTACATAAAAAATATTTAATAATTGACCCAACTCGTTTTCAAACAAAAATTACGTTAAAGCGTAGAAGAACTCGAATTTATACCGATACGTCTATAAAAAGAAAAGCGTAAGAAAATAGTTTTAGGGTAAGCTCGAAACTTTAGAAAGTTGAAGTTAGAGGGTTACCTATGACATTATAGTAAAGTGTAGAGGTAGGATGGCCAGATGGGTTACATGTCAAAAGTTTGAAGGTTAAAAAGAAGTTAGAAAGTATGGGGGCTTTTTTGTCAAGTTAAAAAGTAGAAGGCTCATTTTAATCAGATTAGAAGGCTGGTTTTTGTGAAGTTAGAAATTTGAGGGGGGAGTTTTATCAGTTAAGAAAAGTTAGGGTGAATTTTATTAAAATAGAAAGGTGGTCACCAACTCAGTTTAAGATTATATAAATTGCTAGTTTTGTTCTTAGACTCTTTGCGGTTTGCACTAAATAAAGATTTCTCATGCATTTACAAGACGCTTAATATGTTAATAAATATCCATCGTGTCTGCTGCAGGACCCACCGGTTACAAAAGGTGCAAGTTTGGTTCCACTAGTTGGCATAGATGTATGGGAGCATGCATACTACTTACAGGTAATTACATAAGATGTATGGTTTAACCTGTATGTTGAGGTCGTAGCTTCAAAAATTGGGTTTTAGGGTTTTGTTTATAAAAGGGTGGGGGGCAAGATATAACCTGTTAAAAAAGGGTAAATTAAATAAATTAATACAATTACTAAATTACCCCTCTATCAAGTTAGTTTTGTTAGAGTGTTAGTCATTTTGGATGAATTTAGCAACTTTTTTGAAACCTCAGTCTGGAGCGGACCCATATAGGATGGGTCGGGGTCCCCGGACCCCAATGTTTTCTAAAAAATTAGTAGAACCGGTATGTTAATTTTTTAAGGACCCCATAAAAATAATTCGTTGGACCCCATAGCATTAAAAAAAACTTGGCGTGGTGGTAAATCCCTTCGCCCCAAACAAATTGGCCTCAAGTTCGACCCTTTTATGTAACGTGTTTTGTTTCTTTTTTAGCAACTCGCTTGACATGGTTTAGCATTTTTTTAATATTCTATGAGGATTAATTGCTGCCATCATAGCTATCATTATTGGGAACAACATACCAATATTATTTATCCTTATTAATGTGATTGAAATATGTAAATACAAGAATTTTGTGAGGTAACAACTGAATTACTTACGTGTAGTAACTTGAGCCCAGATGATAGTTTTAGTACGTCTAATGTTTAAAAGATAAGGTTGGCTGAATTATATCCGTTTGATTTTCGTAGGAATAACTTAAAATTTTTGTGATGTTTTTTTTTCATTTCAATGACATCTTTTGTTTACTGTGTGTTTTCTAATGAGTAACAATCATATAGTTTTATCTGATATTGTATTTTATTATGTTTCTCGCACCGCTCTGACCGATAATTGACCCGAAAATTCTAACGTTTAGTTGTAAAAAATCTTAACAGTTAAAATCGGACCCCAGTGGAAAAAAAATCCTGGGTCCGCCACTGACCTCAGTGGTTCCTATGAGAAAAATAAACCTTTTTTTGATGGATCTAGCAAATGTGAACAAACGTAAGGGACGATTTTAGCAGATATATATTTTATTTTTAGTTTTTATTATTTTATCTTTCTTTTTATAAATCTTTATATCTTATTTATTTGGGCCTTTTATGAATGATTAAATGAGATTTTTCTTTTTTGTGTACACTAGTAATAATGGAATATAAAAGTATGGAAGGATAAAGCTTCAAAAGACATGAATGATTATGAAAAGAGTAGAATGTCAAGGGTTCAAGGGAACCAAAAAAAATAAATGGTGACTAGGATGGTGACTAGGATGGTGACTAGGAGTTGACATGACATTAGATTATTGGGTAGTGATAACTCAAACACCCTAAAATGTTTGAATCATACCCTCCACCCATAGTTTTAAGTTTAACTTGGACAATTGGGAAAATATTTTAAAAACGTGGGATTATTATGTACCAATAGTAAAGGTGGGATTATTGTGTACAAGATTGTAAACGTGGGATTATTAAAAACCAATTTTCCTTAGTTTTTCCATAAAAATGTTAGCCTGGTAGTCTAAAACTTTATTAATTTTTTTGTAAAATGATTTTTTGCACTATTATGACTAGAGTTTAATAAATATTTGTTGAAAATTAAAATCTAGGCCTGAGATGAAGTTTTCATCAAAAGCATTCTAAACTCTACTTAGACTGTAGCAAGAGGAAGGGTCCAGAGCTTGGACCCAAATGATCTAGTTGGTGGTACAGAGATGGGACCAGAATGGTGTGAGGTAAACGTTCAAGTACTAATAAAAAAGATGAAAACTTGGTAAGACCATATGGTTTATTTTCTACAATTCAAGATTGTATTGGTGCATCCATCGCATCGCCCTATCCATTCATCTCGGTATGTATTTGTTAAACTTGTGAAACAAATAATTTAATATCATGGAACTTAATGCTTATACATGGATGGTTTATTTGTAGGTAGTCCATGAGGATTGAGGACGCATGATGACTCAAGATTTTATGCTTCTTATTTCTTTAATTGCTTTTAATTTCTTTGTTAAATGTTAAGACTTTATGTTAGATAATGTTATAACTTATTTATGGTTAGTTTTTTTGTTATGAACATGCTTATTTGAAATATAATGAAGTTTTATTTCTTTCATTTAGTTGATGTTATACAATAACTATTAGGATGTTATATGTTGATGGTCTGGTTATAAAATTGGTTTTATAATCTTATTTGGGATATTAGGACCATTTTATTGATATTAAAGTAGCTATAACGTTACATCATAACGGTCCTATAAATTAATTTTTAAGGACGCTTGTATGTGTATCAAAAGAATAAAAGTAGGTAATCACATATTAGAACATTGTAAAAGTGTCCTAATATGTTCTTTTTAGGACGCTACTTAAGTTGTCTATAGACATATTATGCGACTATAAAATTGGTTTCATAATCTTATTTGGTATATTAGGACCCTTTTCTTGGTACTAAATTAGCTATAATGTTACATCAGAAAGGTCTTATCAATTAATTTCTAAGGACGCTTGTAAGTGTATCAAAAGATTAAACGTATGTAAGCACATGTTAGAACATCGTAAAAGTGTCCTAATATGTTTTTATTAGGACGCTATTTTGTTTGTTCAAAGACATATTACGCGACCATAAAATTGGTTTCATAATCTTATTTGAGATGTTATGACGTTTTTTTAGTTCCAGGACTTATTACGACCCCTTTACATGAAACGCTTTTACTGTTGGTCCTATTAAATGAAAGGTCCCATAAAATAGCATTTTAGGACGCTTTTGCGCGTACTAAAAACCCAGTTTTCTTGTAGTGAGTTAACATGTATCGGCCTGTGTGACTTGTTACCCATCATGCTTGCTACCCTAATTATTGTTACATCATTAACCAAGAACCTCTAAAAAAAAACTCCAGTACATATCAAGAACCTATTCGGATTACCATACCCACTTATTATCAACATGTACCAGATCATCATAACAATCAATATATTTATGATTTTAAGCATAACACGAGACTATATCCATTTGTTACCAGACCTATGTCAATAGCATATCGGTTTCAATAAGTCCAAACTATAAAACAATCCTAAACACCCTAACAGTTTATCTATAACATGTATACAAACAGCCCATGATAGCACATACGATTTCTAGATCATTTAGCATTAAACATGCCCTTAGATTTATTAGTTAATACATACAATAACTTCATTAAAACTCTAACATCATCACCTAATGAATGACCCGCACGAAAGATCACATGATACCATAACACACGTAACATACAAGAACCATAGTAACCAGAATTGAGAGTACCAGAACTAACCGTATGATGTATGAGATCGAGCACAGAGATAACTCCAATACAAAGGATTTCGAATAGGGGAAGGAGGTCTCCTGTTGCCGTACGTAGGGGGTGAAAGAGGGTAGGGTTTTGTATTTTGAGTTTTGTTATAACTAAACATAATACGCATCCATAAAAAAATAAGTGTTTGGGGCGGTTTAATCTTTTGGCCGAGAATGGGCTTAAGCCCATACAGTTGGGCTGCCATAACTAATGGCAAAGCTGCCAATTTATGGGTCAAGGGTGGCGGGTTTGGGCTTATAATTTCAAACATGTTTGCTTCGGGCTTCAATAGTATGGGCTGACCCAATAGTTAGAACGACAAGGGGTGTGGTCCAGTAAGACATATAGTCTAACACCTACGCGGCCCAAATATAAGACATTTAGCACAACGGGGTTGTAATGTGCATAAAACATAATGTTTAATGGTGTTATAACGTACGTTTAAGTTTAACAAATTATAATAGCACAACACATAAATCAAGTTTCATCTAAACAAGGAACGTTGAATAGGAATAATGAGAAGTTAGGATTACGGAATTAAACGGCACAACTTGAAAGTTCGAATTGTCACAATAGTTCTCTTTTTTTATACTTTTAACCCACAGATTACATCTTTTACATATATGTTACAAACATTTTCTATTTTTAATCTCAACATTTTTTCACTTTCAACTTTGGTCCTATGAACTTAACATATTTTACAAATTTTTCGTTCTACGATTCGTTCTAAGTTTTACGAGTTAACACACTGCAACGCGAGCAAGTGGTTCAATGTTGTTACATCTATTTTTTTTTACAGATATCTGCCTCCATCAAAACTCGCAGGTCCTAAGTCGACTTAGTTGTTTTTTTCTGTGTTTTACATTTTCAGTATAATTTTTGCGAGTTAACACGCCGTAGCATACGTACGTTATTCATCATTTTTACAATTCCTTTTTGTTCAGTTTAGTTGTCCCACTGCAAAGCACGGGTCTAGATATTAGTTAAGTAAATACGGCAAAATTTTGTTGAGTTTGATTTTTGTAGAGCCTATTAAATAAATATATCTAATGTTAAACTATTAAATAAAATGTAAGTTTAATGTCGCAAATAGATAAAGAGTTGTTAAATTTATGGATTCTAATATTTCAAATCATCTATACATATAATAAAAGAAACCAATTGAAGGACACGTGTCGATATGATAGACATCTATTTTTTAGATTTCCCACCATATATCTATGTTAATTTTTATCTTAAAAATTACAAGTTTTAAAATAATTTATCAAGTTATCTCATGTTTTAAGTCGACGTTTATCTATAACTATATATCTATATTTATACTTATTTTCTAATATAATCTTTATACTTATTTTTTATTTTATTATTTTGCGGGTAAATTGCACAAAACGTCCTTTATGTTTCCTCAAACCTCTAGGTTCCAACCTTAATATTTAAAACTTGCTAAAAATATCCTTTAAGTTCATTTTTGTTGCTGGTTTAATTCTTTATGACTAACCAAGTTAATTATCTCAGTTTATTTCCCTCACATGCCTAACATGTGAGGGTCCCACTATCGTTTGATGTCCGACATCAACTGACTCGCAAAATGGAACGGGATGTGGTGCAAATGCAAAACTACCTGAAACCCAAGCAAAATTGCCTCTGTTTTCACCAAAGATGTAGTCCAAACACAATTGGATCTCTTAAATTTATAGGGTCATTCACATGGAGCAAGCCCCTTTTGATTCCGAGCTATCAACATCCACTCAGAGGAGAGATCCAGCCCGCCTTTCGCTGACTAAATGCCAAACAAGCCATATTTGCAGGTTGATAGCCTCACGTTAGTTCTGTATGTGATTTCAAATTGAAAAGTGCATATCATTTTTTGTAATTGTTTTCCTCTTTAGTTTTGATTACTTGATGGAGATTACATGTATTAAATAGGGAAGAATAAAAACTAATATTTAGGTACAAAGCAATAGGTCATGAATGAGGAAAGAATAAATAAGTGGATTTAATGGACTAAATATATATATTTTTATGCAAAATTTGCGTTTCTTTAAATTATGAATAGATTCATTTCATACTCAAAAGTCTCTAATGGCGGTGGCTGAGGGCCTAAGGCTTTTTATTTTTTATTTTTTACACTTAATAATAATAACTATTTAATATTTTATTGATTCGACCACATGTAACAGAGACGTTTTTAACCGGTTAATAAATTAAAATACAACAAAGTAGAATGTTATTTTTGTAATACATAAGTTTATAACCTAATAATAGAAAGAAAAAACAAAGTAAAATGTTCTAATATGTAAATAGTATATCAAAGTTCTTTTTACCAAAAACGTATTTTTACGACTGTGTGTGAACTGATTACATTATATTTATTCAAGCCGTGTAGTACACGTGCTTATTCAACTCATGTTATACACGGATAATTAAAGATGTAATTTTTTATTATACAAAAATATATTTAATCAACCCGTGTAATACAATATTTCAAATCATTTATATATAACAATGAAAAAGCAAAGATATTGAATGGAATCAAAGAAGATGGAGGCAGCTAACCCGATCCATCGACTACTAAAAAACTGATCTATTTCCGACCAAGCTTTTTGTTGGAAACAAAGTGGCTTTTGTCTGAAAAATCTAGTCGGTAAACTTTTCCGACAAGATTTCGACGATTTTTCCGACAAACTTTGGACAAACAATCATGCTATGATTTCTGACAAAATTCCGACTAATTCACAATTACAATTTTATTGATATTTTTTTCCGACTGAAAATAATATTCATTTTTCATTTATTTTTATTAACATGTGACAGATTTCCAACAAAACATTTCTAATTTTTCCAACCATTTTCCGACCAAACTTTCTAATATTTTATATTCTTCTTACTATTTTCTGACCAAACCGTTGTAGTTACAAAAAAATTAATAAAAAAAAAACAAATAGAATCCAATTTTTCTCTGCTTATAATGCAAAAAAATAAAAATCCTCTTTACAATATTAATCTACAAATTAAGATAGATTTATCATATTCCAATCACAAATTCAACTACAAAATACAACACCGTTATCAAATTACAAGTTCCCCACAAAATACGACACGGCTATCAAAATACAAGTTCAACCACAAAAGACAATAAATTTAAAACTAGACTACGGTAGAGGTTTGCCTGATTACCAAATTATTTCAATAGCTCGGCTATTTGTTGTTGCATTTCTTCTCACTTGTCGAACCTCTTCAACACGGTTATGCAACTTATCCACTTGAGATTGCAAGTTTTGCACCCAAATGCTGATTCCAGAATCCGGTGAGTTCGACGGAGCTTCGGTCACGAAACGACGTGTCCGGTGCGTTTACTACGACTAAGAAAGGAGTAGAAGATAGATAGAACACCGAGCAATCAATTTCAATCTGGTCTCTATTGAATATTCAACGTTTACAGCACCGCGAGACCAGTTGGACAGCATGTCCCCTCTGGGAACCAAAAGCTTGTCCAAATGGAACCCTAAGGTCCCTATTTATAGACATCTCACACATGTGTTATCCGATCGGATTGCCACCCGATCGGATTGCCACCTGATTGGATTGGCTTTGACAATAACAAAACCTGTCCAACTTTTCTCTATTCTATACAATATTCAACACACGCTATATCTAACTATTCGCACAATGGAAGACGTACGAAATATGCACCAACACCAAAGATTGTTTAAAATACATAATATTAATAAATAGATAGAGATGGCAAAAAAAAGCCCAGATGACTAATTTTGGTAATTGTTATGGCATGTTGGGTAATTGTTCCGACCAAAAGTGTTTTTATTTTTTGTTTTTTCTAGCTTTAGACGTTGTTTTACGTTTTTTTTTTCTTTTTCACACCTTAATCATACATGAAATATTTTTGTTTTACCAACTTTTACGCATTATACATATACGTATGTATGCCGTATGCGTATACTACCAGGATCGATTACTTAAAACTAGCTTGTATATACATCAGTATACATGAGTGTGTTTTGTATATACATCAAGACTCATACATATCTATACACATATGCACATACACATAAATATACACATCGGAAATTTCCAACCAACTTCCGACAATATGTTGAGTTTTGTCGGAAATTTCCGACAATTTTCCGACCAAAAGTGTTTTTGTTTTTATTTTTCAAGCTTTAAACGCCTTTTTTCGTTCATTCTTTTACACACCTTAATCACACATAAAATACTTTTATTTTACCAACTTTTACTTATTATACATATACGTGCATACGTGTATACTATCAGGATGGATTACTTTAAACTAGCTTACATCACTTTTGTAAGTATACATATGTGTGTTTGTGTATACACCGAGACTCATACATACCTATACATACATGCACATACGCATACGTCATATCCACACACTGACATATATATGTATACCAGTAAATACAAAGACATACACATATACACACACATACACATAAACATAGTGTATATAAACACATACACACATATATATACACATGCACATATGCATACATCACATGCACACACACACACACACACATATATATATATATATATATATGCCAATAAATACAAAGACATACACACACATACACACAAACGCATACAATCATACACATACACACACAAGAGATACATATCTACATATATACAATCGTCATGGCCAGCCCTAAGGGTGGGCGGGGAGGACCACCGGCCTGGGCCCGATATTTTCGAAGGGCTCGTTGTTTTAAAATAAATTGATATGTATATGTAAAAAATAAATTAAAAGGGTATACCCTATTTTTAAGGTTTAAGTTAGTTACTAGTTGTACACCCGTGTGAACACACGAGTTTGTTTTAATAACGATCGGAAGCAAATACTAAAAAACATATTATAATATATTATTTAAATTCTTTATGTTTAGTTACATATCTTTATAAAACCATGTTAAAGACAATTTGTTTTAGTGTACATGTTTGATATAGAAATAAGTTAAGTAATTGATAATATTTTGTCGAAAATGAAAGCATGATCTAATTTTATGTTGTCTAATAACTTCTTAGGGAAAAGATCAAATAGGAAGATTAATTTCGCTAGGAAGGATAGGAAGCAATAAGAGGATGACATGTGGCAACATTTAAAATAAAGAAAAAGGGTATTTTAGTCAATCCAACCCTTTCTTCTTCCTTTTTCAAAACCCAGTAACTTCAAAACTCACCATTTTCAAAACCCACCATCTTCAACCATTTCTTCACTTTCTATCTCAATAATCACTACATTATAGTGCGATTTTCATCACCAATCAATGATTCAAACCCCCGATCAACGTGTTCTTCAGTTTTTTTTTTGAAGAAAACCCAGTTTAATTTCATACAAAATCTCGTTTTTTCCGGTGATTTTGAAGATAATCACTCGATTTGTTCGATTCAATCGCTGATAAGTGTTTCTATCATTTCAAATTTCGTCAATTGATGAAGAAACCGACTTCGATCCATGTAAGAAATTCTTTAATTTCATTTTCACGATCTGGGTTTTTATTTAGTCATTGCGTTTTACGATCTTGGCGGGGGTCCGGGGGCAGCAGCCCCCGGTAGCGGGGTCCCAGGGGCGGCAGCCCCTGGCGGGGTCCAAGGGGCAGAGCCCCTGGCTGGGGTTGAATTGCTGGCGGGGTCCAGGTCAGCTCGGAAATTTTTTTTTTCGATTAAATTGCTGTACTAAAAACGCATCAGAAAAATTAATTTTCTAGAAATTGGCTCATTTCGAAGACAGTAATTCGTAGACAATTCAGATAGTTCACAGACAATTCACAAACAGTTCAGAAACAGTTTTATATGTCCATTGCGTTTTAGAAATAAGAGAGTTTTATGTGTTTTCTGGCTATTGCATTTTAGAAAAAAAAAAAAACACATTTTTAAGTATCTTTAGTCATTGCGTTTTAGGTAAAACACATTTTTGAAGTGTTTTTAGTCATTGCGTTTTAGGTAAAACACATTTTTAGGTGTTTTCAGTCCATTGCGTTTTACAGAGAACACTTTCTTTTGTTTTTTAGGTCATTGCGTTTTAGAAATGAGACATTTTTTAGTGTTTTCTGGCCATTGCGTTTTACAAATAACACATTTCTTTGTGTTTTCTGGCCATTACGTTTTACAAATAAGACATTTCTTTGTGTTTTTTGTGCATTGCGTTTTAGGTAAAACACTTTTTTATATGTTTTCAGTCTATTACGTTTTAGAAATAAGACATTTCTTTGTGTTTTCTGGCCATTGCATTTTAGAAATAAGTCATTTCTTTGTGTTTTTGGTGCATTGCGTTTTAGAAAAATGTCATTTTTTAGGTTTTTTTTTCATTGCGTTTTACGTAACTGGTGGTTTTTCTATTGCGTTTTACACAACTGGGTTTAAATTTTTTTTTAAATATAGCAATAGTATACTCGTTTTAAAGATAAAAAAAACGCTCGTTTTTTTGGTGCAATTTTTATAAAAAATAATGTCGTATGAAAGAGTTATTAACGTTTAAAAAATGGGGGGATTTGGAGGAGAGAGAAACTATTGGCTTGGATTGACTAGAATGCCCTTGAACAAACTCACGCGCCTCTTTTCTTCTTTTCAATTTCCCTGATTTAATCTTAGCCCTTGATTAACTAAATGGATGGTCAAGATCACTTCATAGCCTTTCTAGCCAAATTAACTTCCTGTTGTATCTCCACCCTAACTTCTTATATATGATGTTAATTTTTTTTGACACATTGTTAGTGTAAAATTCAGTAAAGGTCCATTGTTATTGTATAATTCAATAATACTAAAAACAGATTATAATATATGATTTAAATTCTTTGCATTTAGTTACATATCTTTATAAAACAATGTTAATGAAATTACGTGTTAGTGTACATGGTTGATATACAAATAAGCTAAGTACTTGGTAATATGTTGTCTAAAATGAAAACATGAACTAATTTTTTGACACATTGTTAGTTGTGACGCAATGGTGAACACACGGGTATGTTTAATAAAGATCGAAAACAAATATTAAGACAATATGTGTTAGGACATAAAAATTTCATTACCATGTTACAAAAAAATTAGAGAAAAACGCAATTTGCGTCTCTGTGGTATGTGAAAAACATCACCCTGTTTGACTGTTTCACAATTGTGAAATGTCTTTTATACCCTCAAATCTTAATGATAAACATATATGTATGATTAGAACATTCACACTTCTCAATAAAATCATTTTCATCTTCTCTCAAGTCCCAAAACACAGATCTTCATCTTCATCTTCAATCATCTTCATCGGATCATCTTCATCTTCATCTTCATCGAAATCATCTTCATCGGAATCATCTTCCTCTTCTGTAATCTCCACCGATCATCAACTTCATCTTCATCTTCATCATCTTCATCTTCTATAACAATCGAAGGTAATATCACATACCTAAAACATGATCGACACTATGTTTTTTATATGCTAGAATGTAACAGGTTTTGTGTGAAAATATTGTTTGATTCTTGTGGGTTTTTGTCTCGGGTATAAAAACAGAGGTTTGGGTTTTGGTTATTATGAAGGTTTGTTTCAGGTTTTATATGAAAATATTGTTCGATTCTTGTGGGTTTTTTGTCTCGGGTATCAAAACAGAGGTTTTGTTTGATTATTGTGGGTTTTTGTCTCGGGTAGCAAAACAGAGGTTTTGAATGTGTTTTCGGTTCCTCATATGAGATCAACTGTGTTTTGTTTTTGATTCTTGTGGGTTTTTGTCTCGGGTATCAACTGAGTATATTGTTCAAAATGTATCATTGATTTCTATAGTTTCAGATCTCATGTGATCATTTGGCTGATTCTTGTGTGTTTTTCTCTAAAAACAATTACAGTACAAATCTAGATTGTTTATTGAAACTATGATACTTGTGGGTTTTAATTTCTGAATCAAATGCGAAGAAACAAATGATGGAAATTGATAAAGCGCATCAGTGTCTAGTTATTTGAACACATCAATATTGATACTTGAAATTTGAAAATTGATTTTTGGTTATTTCTAGAATTGTTTAAAAAGATGAACTAAATCAGAATTAAATTTTATACAAATGAACTGATCGGATCAGTTTCGGATTGATGTGTTCGTCATATTGATTTTGGGTTTGATTCGATGATATGGGTTCCTCATATTGGTCATTTTAATGTGTTTATATTGGTCATTTGAGAATTGTTTAAGAAGATGAACTAAATCAGAATTAAATTTTATACAAATGAACTGGTCGGATCAGTTTCGGATTGATGTGTTCCTCATACAACAGTTTGTGGTTTGATTCGATGATATGGGTTCCTCATATTGGTCATTTGAATGTGTTTATATTGGTCATTTGAGAATTGTTTAAGAAGATGAACTAAATCAGAATTAAATTTTATACAAATGAACTGATCGGATCAGTTTCGGATTGATGTGTTCGTCATATTGATTTTTGGTTTGATTCGATGATATGGGTTCCTCATATTGGTCATCTGAATGTGTTTATATTGGTCATTTGAGAATTGTTTAAGAAGATGAACTAAATCAGAATTAAATTTTATACAAATGAACTGATCGGATCAGTTTCGGATTGATGTGTTCCTCATACAACAGTTTTTGGTTTGATTCGATGATATGGGTTCCTCATATTGCTCATTTGAATGTGTTTATATTGGTCATTTGAGAATTGTTTAAGAAGATGAACTAAATCATAATTAAATTTTATACATATGAACTGATCGAATCAGTTTCGGATTGATGTGTTCCTCATACAACAGTTTGTAGTTTGATTCGATGATATGGGTTCCTCATATTGGTCATTTGAATGTGTTTATATTGGTCATTTGAATGTGTTTTATTGTACAGAATGGCTGCGGATGTAAAGATACGCAAAAAACCAAGCACGAAGGTGAGAACACTTGACAACCTCCTAGAAGATGGTGCGGTGCACATAAGGAAGTAATTGATCAGAATGATCAATTGTATATGAATGAATATAACCCCAGTGGCAGATATGTAATTAGCGAGCTCTGGAATTTCAAGGAAAATCGAAGAGCTACACTGTAACACCCCAGCCCGGAACGGGCCAGCGTGTCACGATAACGGAGTCAGATCAAAAACATAATTCCATTTATACTTAAATGTATTACAAGGCTTTACAACTTAATGAAGGATATCTTATCCCTTACAATTATTTCTACCATCTTTTCCAAACACTCGAGCACTCTTCCATAATCCATCCCAGATTGTCTTGATAACCTGACGTAAAGAAGAAAACACAAAAACGTACGTCTGAGCAAAATTTGGAAAGTTTTGCCCAGTGTGCGGATAGAGGAAAACAAAAGCAAGTAACGAAATTTCATAATCATATCATACGGATGTACCCATGAGCCAAACTTAAAACGTGACAATACACAGGTAGCTACTCCTGCATACTTATCACATGAAATGGCGAGTTGGCATACCCGTTATCCATCTCCTTATAACTTAAATCCTAGGATCGATCCATACGCCTCCTAATAGCTTATATGTACCAGACTTGTACTTAAGAGACGCCGTGAACTGATCTCTCCGTCACGGATGGAGCACATGATGTTGATGCCACAACAACATGCTCGTGGGACACTCCACGAGAAGCGACACTCAGCGTATCAGAGTACAAATGGTCTTATTCTTATAACTTATCAAAAATATTTTCATAACATATATTGGAACATGCGATAATGAGTACAACTTAAAAGAAAACTATCGCATGACATGAAGGCTAAATCCAAAGTTTAGAAATAGGAATTCAACGGACTGTCAAATGAATCGATAATCCAATAAGTGAGGAGTTTTAAAAAGACATAGTAATATAATGGTATTATAACAATTTCACTTGAGTAACCTAATACTTGTGTATAATATTAAACTTGTAATTTATTTACTTATAACTTGTAAGCCTTAAGATATTTAACTTGTAACTTGTAAACAATAATTTGATTGAAAATATGAATCTTTGGCGAGATTGAAAATCTAAGAGTGGAACCAGTCACCAAGGTATGGATATCAATCCTATCTTGACAATTTCATCCCCAAAATATGGTTTATTAAACGAAACAAGATAAAACCTTGTCTCGTTAATAAGGAACCACTAGAGTATGAAATTTGATTTGTAAATTTATAAACAATAACTCACAAACATGTATACTTGTAAATACGAAAAGAATATTTTTCATAAACCATTTTCTAAATAACTGATGTAAAACAAAACCTTTTTCAAAACGTTTGTAACTTCCAACACTTATTTCATAACTTAATCTTAATACGGAACTTAAAATCAGGAATGATATACTTGTATCAAAACGACATAAATCGAAAGAAAGGATTCTACCCGTACGGAACTTATAACTTATTTCATAACTTAATCTTAATACGGAATTTAAAATTCAGGAATAACGACGTAAATCGAAAGAAAGGAGTCTATCCGTACGGAACTTATAACTTATTTCATAACTTAATCTTAATACGGAATTTAAAATCAGGAATGATATACTTATATCCAAACGACGTAAATCGAAAGAAAGGAGTCTATCCGTACCTTAAAATTTCCCAAGTGATGCTACCTTGTTTTCAATTGTAGATTTATACGGGCAGAGTTTAGCCTACTGATTATCCTCTTAACCTAATTTGTACACAAACTAGGTAATTAACTAATACAGCTTTTACGATAACTCACGAGATCAAACCCTCACAACAAATGACAAAGTGCGATACTTAAACATTCAGCGGATTCAAAACGAATGACAGAGTATAGTCCGATTTCGAACAGCACTCAAACATTCAAGTCGAAATCACGATGAATGACAAAGTATAAACCCAATTTGAGCAGCACTTAAACATCTATCGGATAGTTTTAATCGATCGGACAATGAATCGTAATAGCGATCGAGTTAATACCCTGTTCTGCAGCACCCCGCTATACTAATTAGTGTTTCGTGTGTGTTAATTGAAGTAAACAGACGATAACTCGAAGAATTTTACGAATTCTTTCGTCGAATGAACACCAGAAGTCGAGTGCCAATGTTCTGTATTTATAGCCGATTTTTGCCCTTGCTTACGGACCGTAACAAATAATACTTACGGTCCGTAAGGGTCATGAACTCCGTATAGGGTGGCCACGTGTGGGACTAGCCTAGCTGAGTCGACAGTTTTATAATATTCAATGTAGACAGCGAGTTAAATGGATAATCATCACTAGAAAATACCCCCCCTCTGAGTTTTAGGGGCCGTGATCCTGATTCGGAAAATTCTGAAAATTTTAGGGTTGGTGCAGAATCACCTGGGTGTCTTAATTAGGGTTTCCTATTGGACTATAATTCATAAGAAATAATAATTTTTTAATGAGGGTTGTTATATTTTTGTTTTAAATTTTTCGGGTGTTACAAATCTACCCCTCTTAAAAAAATTTCGTCCTCGAAATTATTACATACCTATATATATATTAATAATCATACTTGAACGCGGCCCACTATGATCAATAGTCACACTTGAAATAAAGCTAGAGTAAAAACAATGAAGATGACGAAATACTTATGTTCGAGACTATCATGAAGTGAAAAGAAAAGTTACTAACCGATGTATCGATTAATTGGACATCGAAATCCTAACCCAATGTCTACCCATTACCTCACAGGTCTTAACTTATGTTTAAGTTTTCTACAGGAAAGAGCCTTTGCTCTGATACCATAGCTGTAACACCCCAGCCCGGAACGGGCCGGCGTGTCACGATAACAGAGTCAGATCAAAAACATAATTCCATTTATACTTAAATGTATTACAAGGCTTTACAACTTAATGAAGGATATCTTATCCCTTACAATTATTTCTACCGTCTTTTCCAAACACTCGAGCACTCTTCCATAATCCGTCCCAGATTGTCTTGATAACCTGACGTAAAGAAGAAAACACAAAAACGTACGCCTGAGCAAAATTTGGAAAGTTTTGCCCAGTGTGCGGATAGAGGAAAACAAAAGCAAGTAACTAAATTTCATAATCATATCATACGGATATACCCATAAGCCAAACTTAAAACGTGACAATACACAGGTAGCTACTCCTGCATACTTATCACATGAAATGGCGAGTTGGCATACCCGTTATCCATCTCCTTATAACTTAAATCCTAGGATCGATCCATACGCCTCCTAATAGCTTATATGTACCACACTTGTACTTAAGAGACGCCGTGAACTGATCTCTCCGTCACGGATGGAGCACATGATGTTGATGCCACAACAACATGCTCGTGGGACACTCCACGAGAAGCGACACTCAGGGTATCAGAGAACAAATGGTCTTATTCTTATAACTTATCAAAAATATTTTCATAACATATATTGGAACATGCGATAATGAGTACAACTTAACAGAAAACTATCGCATGACATGAAGGCTAAATCCAAAGTTTAGAAATAGGAATTCAACGGACTGTCAAAGGAATCGATAATCCAATAAGTGAGGAGTTTTAAAAAGACATAGTAATATAATGGTATTATAACAATTTGACTTGAGTAACCTAATACTTGTATATAATATTAAACTTGTAATTTATTTACTTATAACTTGTAAGCCTTAAGATATTTAACTTGTAACTTGTAAACAATAATTTGATTGAAAATATGAATCTTTGGCGAGATTGAAAATCTAAGAGTGGAACCAGTCACCAAGGTATGGATATCAATCCTATCTTGACAATTTCGTCCCCAAAATGTGGTTTATTAAACGAAACAAGATAAAACCTTGACTCGTTAATAAGGAACCACTAGAGTATGAAATTTGATTTGTAAATTTATAAACAATAACTCACAAACATGTATACTTGTAAATACGAAAAGAATATTTTTCATAAACCATTTTCTAAATAACTGATGTAAAACAAAACCTTTTTCAAAACGTTTGTAACTTCCAACACTTATTTCATAACTTAATCTTAATACGGAACTTAAAATCAGGAATGATATACTTGTATCAAAACGACATAAATCGAAAGAAAGGATTCTACCCGTACGGAACTTATAACTTATTTCATAACTTAATCTTAATACGGAATTTAAAATTCAGGAATAACGACGTAAATCGAAAGAAAGGAGTCTATCCGTACGGAACTTATAACTTATTTCATAACTTAATCTTAATACGGAATTTAAAATCAGAAATGATATACTTATATCCAAACGACGTAAATCGAAAGAAAGGAGTCTATCCGTACCTTAAAATTTCCCAAGTGATGCTACCTTGTTTTCAATTGTAGATTTATACGGGCAGAGTTTAGCCTACTGATTATCCTCTTAACCTAATTTGTACACAAACTAGGTAATTAACTAATACAGATTTTACGATAACTCACGAGATCAAACCCTCACAACAAATGACAAAGTGCGATACTTAAACATTCAGCGGATTCACAACGAATGACATAGTATAGTCCGATTTCGAACAGCACTCAAACATTCAAGTCGAAATCACGATGAATGACAAAGTATAAACCCAATTTGAGCAGCACTTAAACATCTATCGGATAGTTTTAATCGATCGGACAATGAATCGTAATAGCGATCGAGTTAATACCCTGTTCTGCAGCACCCCGCTATACTAATTAGTGTTTCGTTTGTGTTAATTGAAGTAAACAGACGATAACTCGAAGAATTTTACGAATTCTTTCGTCGAATGAACACCAGAAGTCGAGTGCCAATGTTCTGTATTTATAGCCGATTTTTTCCCTTGCTTACGGACCGTAACAAATAATACTTACGGTCCGTAAGGGTCATGAACTCCGTATAGGGTGGCCACATGTGGGACTAGCCTAGCTGAGTCGACAGTTTTATAATATTCAATTTAGACAGCGAGTTAAATGGATAATCATCACTAGAAAATACCCCCCCTCTGAGTTTTAGGGGCCCTGATCCTGATTCGGAAAATTCTGAAAATTTTAGGGTTGGTGCAGAATCACCTGGGTGTCTTAATTAGGGTTTCCTATTGGACTATAATTCATAAGAAATAATAATTTTTTTAATGAGGGTTGTTATATTTTTGTTTTAATTTTTTCGGGTGTTACATACACTGGGGTTATATTCATTCATATGAATGAATATAACCCAAGTGGCAGATATGTAATTACCTACACTGGGATTATATTCATTCATATCTGCTACATTCTGAAGTGCACCCATCAGCAAGGATCCACAATTGCTGGTGGTGATACGACATTTTGTCTCTGTATTGGATGTTACGGTCTTTTGTTATCAAGTCTGTAAGTCCTGTCAAGTCTATGAAGTTGGTATGACGTGTTTTCTCTGTATTGTATGTATTAAAACTTTACATTTAATATACAATTTAGGCTTTAATAATTTTTTTATATATAGTATACACATAATTATTAGATTGCATTTATTTAAAAAAGATTTGATTATTAGATTGCATTTATTAGATTTAATATACAATTTAGGCTTTAATTTTTCTCAAAAAATTATTAGTTCAGGTTTGGTATAGAAATAATCTAAGTAATTGATAATATGTTGTTTACAAATCCGATTATTAATCATTTCTAAATGTTTTCTAACCATTTGTATCTAAAAATCAGATTATTAATCATTTCTTCATGTTTTCTAACCATTTGTGTCTAAATAACCCGAACAGCATGCCATATACTTGTATATAGACACGTATGCAAAGGCAATGTCATTTTATTGCCTACTATGACGTCGATCGCCTAAAACCACTTGGAATGCCCTGCCAAAGTATAGATACCATGATTGCATATCGAGCAGCAAAGACAAAGCTGATTTTAAGGAACCTTTGCTTTAGTTCATGCATCATCTTTTATCTTTTACGTTTTTAAACACACTGGCATTCTAAGTAAAGCAGAACAATTATATTTCTTAAACTGAGTTTCTATTTTTTTTCATGTCTAACTGGGATATAAGGTGTGGCCATAAGCATCAGTATCACTAATAAGAAGAAAATAACCAAAATTCTGATAAAGTATAAAATTTCAAAATTTGACAAATCAAAACAAACTCTTAAATAATAAGTCAAGAAGTCGGACACATACAAAAGAGAAATATTGATCATGGTGTTTTCACTTCCATGTTTATAAACTTGCGTATTTTTTTCTATTACATATCAAATTAGACTCTACATACAAAACATGGAATAGAAATAACCTTTAACATACCCTAAAAATACCTTACGAACTCACAATTTGTGAACTATGATTCAACCCCGAAACCGACCCTGAATCATTTAAGCATGGCGTCCTGTTTCTGAACTGTTTTGGCAGCTGCAACCATCGCTTATAATGGTTGTTTAGACACCATTAGCAGCCCCAAAACTGCACCTAATTGCATGTTGTTGCTATTCCTTTTGTTGTTTTGTTATGGTACTCGTTACCCCTACTATCCAATGTTATTTGACCACTGTTTACAGCATCGAGGCACCACCCACGCAGCCACAAACAACCCAAATCGCTGCTGCCCCAACACAAGGATTTGCTCCAGAAACCGTAGGACGCATGGCAATGTGGTCTGGTTCGCTGCACTTTTATAACAAAGTCCTTATGTTAGTTTTTCTATTATAATTAAATCTCCTTTTACTACACCATTACCTATAGAGTAAACTCAATATGAAGTATCTAATCGTTAATACGAACTCAAGTTACCAGAGACTATCATAAATAAGCGGTTGTAAATTTACCTGTTTAAATACGTTGATTTTTTTGTCCAAATAAGCACCAAGCAATATCAAATCCATTCCACAATGACCATTTTTATGCACTTGATTTTTAAGTCCAGTTGAATGTAAAAATGTAACACCCCAAAAACCCGAATGTTTATATTCGTTAAATGTTACGCTATGGTACATTAAGAAATAAATGACTAGGTTATTTAACCTAATAAAGTGTATGATAAAAAACTAATTAGAAGATGAAAGTTGTGCCAAACATGTTGAAGTGGCAAACATTGAGGGGTTAAATGGAATAAGGTGAAAGTTAGGTTACTAAATAACAAAACACACACACAAACACACATAGTGTGTTCGTGAAAAGAGCAGGAAGCTCACATGGAGCCAAGAACCCTAACTTCATCAATTCCCTCAAATTGGAAGGCCAAACGAAGCTCAAATTCATAACCAAACACGGATTAATGATCACCTTCACAAGGGGATCGTAAGGTATGTCTTAGATTCTAGATTGGTGATGATGCACGAAATGGGTTATGTTGTAAATCACGAATTTGTATGAAATTGAGCATGAGTATGTGTTAGATTCATCATTTGGAACATGGATTATGCATGAATTAGGTTAATTTGATGTTTAAGGGTGAAACCCATTAGTTATGGTAAGAATGATGATTTGAATCATCATCCATGTTTAATTCTTGTTGAATGTTGATGTATTTTTATTTGTATGATGGATTCTTGTTAGAGGAATTAAAAGAAATGGGATACTAGTATGTTTGATGTTCATGCATGTATGATCCATGTTGATTAGAAGGAAGAAATTGATGAATTATGTATGAGATTAGAAGGATATGCATGAACTAGTTGTACACTATGCTTAGGAGGTAGTACACACATCAAAAGCATGAAGAAACTATGAAGAACTTAAGATTAGATCACTTGTAAGTGATTAGAAAAATAGTCATGAAGTGGGTTTTGATGATATGATGAGAATGATAATATGTTCATATTATTGATGTTTGATTTTTAAATACCACATGTTGATTAGTATGAGGATTTGATGCACTATGTATGAATTTAGAAGATTGTGCATGAATTAGTTGTATGTTATGCTTAAAAGGTGGTACGTACACCAATCGTATGATAAAATGTATATAGTGTCGTCCGTATAGTCTATCATGATGATACGGGTATAAAATGATAAGTCGAAAGTTAAATAAAATGAATTGTTGACTTTCTGAAAGTCAACTACGAACAGGAAGCATGATTTGACTCATTGTCGTAAAGATATGGTTATAGGAAGTCGTATGGTACATGTTATAACGATACGTTTTAAATGGAATGATATGATGAATTTCATGAGCTTGTAAGAATGTGAAATTGGACACATGTGCTATGCTTGTTGGAATTGACTAATTAAAGTCAAATGTGAAAGATATAATTGTTATGATCGTTAACATGTGCAATGAGTATGCTAACAAGAATGTAATTGCGATGATATGAAAGTATAGGAATCATGTCGAGACGGACTCAAGCGCGAAAGGCTAACGGGTCAAGAAGAGGCGTGGAAACGGATGTGAACACGGATGCATGCGGTAAGTGATTTCCGTAATCACTTCTTAGTTGTTTACGTAAAGATATGTGTTAGTTAATTAAGGTATGATAATTGAGGACTAATAAGGATGGATGGTATGAAATCGATGATTTTCGTTAAGTAGATATGACGAGTCAAAGATGGGGTTTGTTGTTATATCGGAATGAAGAGTAGTAAAGGGTTACGGTATGATAACCGGGTAACGTGTATGATTGCACATAAGTGCGCTAGTTAGTAAACGGAGGTACGGATAAGTAGTCGAAGGACTTAGTTGTGAGTTATGACTAATGGGTAAACAATTTCACGAATGAAACTTGGTTTAACAAGGTTGGTTTTAGTATAATCGAATAAAATGAATGAAATAACGCATAACGGGGATCGGGTGTGTAAACCCCAAGTACGAAACTCCGGACAATGTAAAAGTATCATGGTAGTAATGTTCATGCAAGTTTTGGGCTAAAACAAATGAGTTGTGTGATGAAAACAAGAATGGGTAAAATTGTCCGAAAATGAAAATATAGGCGTAAATGCATAAGTTAGGAATTTCCTTAATCCGGATGTGGGATTTTAATGTCATATGATAGAACGTGAATTTACAAGCATGTAGGAAGAAACGGGAGGTTAAACGGGTAAACGGTGCAAAAGTTATGCGCGTTTTAGTGCGTACGAACGACAAAACAACACAGCAGAAAAACTGATGTTTCTGATAGGCGTCGACGACGCGGGCAGGTGGCGTCGCCGACGCCGCTCAGAAACTTAAGTTTTATTCGACGCAAGTTCCCCCTGGTCGACGCCGATTATTTTTCAGTCGACGCCGTTAGGCGTCGCCGACGCCTAATGTGGCGTCTCCGACGCCACTCCCATCATACATTTCTGGTTTTCGCCATTTCGACTCGTTTTGCTTGATCCAACGTCCGCTTTTGATGAGTCGGGTATATTGCGATAAAAATTGTATATAAAAAATGGAGGTATATACGTGTGTATGTTGTATAAGTCTAAGGTAGGTATGGAGGTATATACATGTGTGTGTTGTATAAGTCCAAGTGTATGTATGTAGATACGTACGAGTGTATACATGTATGTAAAGGTGTAGGAAAGGTATGTACGTATGTAGTTATGTATGTATGTATGTATGTATGAATAAAGACGTGTATGAGTGTATGCATGTATGTAAAGTTGTAGGAAAGGTATGTACGTACGTAGATGTGTATGTATGTATGTATGTAAGTACGTATGTATGCATGATTTAGACACGTTGAGTGTTAAAGTTATTAATGGTGTACCTTGAGGATGAAAAGTAATGCAGGTACGTTATTGAAGCTTCACAAGGGGAATGGATATGCAGATGAAATGCTTAAAGTTTGAAAAGTGACGAAAAGTGAGGTGTATGTGAATGAATCTTGTTTATATGATGTGTGCTAATGTTATGAATGTATGTGGTGAGTGCAGGTTGTATTGATCACGCGCGATTGTTACAAGGAATAGAGATCGAAGACCGAGTCATAAGATAGATTGTACGGGAATAATTGAGAATGTACTTTAGTAAATGGGAGTTATGCTTTTGTTTTGTAAAAGAGATATTTTTAAAATAAACTTTCAAGTAAGTCAAGACATTTGTAATGAAAGAAATTTTATGGCACGAATTTCCGCTACGACTTTTGTCAAATACGTGTTAGGGTCTTACAAGTTGGTATCAGAGCCCTGGTTTGAGAGAATCAAGTACAAGAAAGTAAGTACTTGAACTCAAACTTGTGTGCTCTTATGATAAGGAACCCGTACAATCTAAGACTCTATCAAGATCCAAAGGTAGAAGCGAATGTAAGTATGTACTTATATATACGCGTAAAGAAACTGACGGTACGTTATGTGCAAGGTAAGTATAAGCGTTTGAAGAAGATGACCCTTGAAATGCAGTCTTGGATGAATGCTAAGGCAGGCAAGGATGCGAACGGACAGACAGACCCCAGGTACACAATGTTAGTATGTATGGTACCGGTGTTAAATGAAAAAGGAAGAAATCTCCTTGGGAGGGTAAGTGCTAAATGGAAGACAACGATATTGTCTTGATAAGATTGTAAAAATGTAGCACGAACTGAGACCCACTACTGCAGACATAAGGCGATGATTATCTGAAGGCACGAAATTAGTATGTGAATTGCGCACCTGGCCAGTACGCAAGAAGCATATGACCTTCGTGAGACCGTGGTAATTATCGCAGGTATGTCCGTTAGAATTGGGTAGCAGGTGGGCGTGCGGGTGAAGTGGGTAGTAAGACTCTCGGGAAATTGAGAGTACTATGAAGGAATGAAAGATATGAATGCAATCCTTGAATCCGCGAGACGGATTCAATGGATGAAAAGCGTAAATGCAATGTTTGAATTCGCGAGACGGATTCAAATAATGAAAGATATGAATGCAATGCTTGAATCCGCGAGACGGATTCAAGGGATGAAAAGCGTAAATGCAATGTTTGAATCCGCGAGACGGATTCAAATAATGAAAGATATGAATGCAATGCTTGAATCCGCGAGACGGATTCAAGGGATGAAAAGCGTAAATGCAATGTTTGAATCCGCGAGACGGATTCAAATAATGAAAGATATGAATGCAATGCTTGAATCCGCGAGACGGATTCAAGGGATGAAAGGCGTAAATGCAATGTTTGAATCCGAGAGACGGATTCAAGGAATGAAAGATGTGAATGCAATGTTTGAATCCGCGAGACGGATTCAAAACATAGAAGGTACAAAAGGTATGAATGATGTGTTCGAATCCGCGAAACAGATTTAAGATATAAAAGACGGAACTAGCCTACAAAAGAAGAAGTCAATAGCTTGACCATGTATGCGTCAAGCAAGTCATATAAGTAAAGGTAAAGCAAATGAACAAAAGAATGATAGGAATGAAAATATCCGAATGTGTAAGTAACGTAAGGATAAGTATGATACAAAAGACTATAGAAATGTAGAATGATGTTAGCTACGGAGTTAAGCACGTAGGTATGACGATGACATAGCAGTTTTGTTGTGATAACAAAGCAAGAGTTAAATGTTATACAATGTGTCTATAGAATGGAATCTTAAAGGATGAGATGAAAGTACTAAATCTGTTATAAACGGATCATATGAGTGTAAGCATTATTATAAGTTTGAATAAGTATGTATGGTAACCTGTTATTAACGGGTCAAAGGAAATGAAAATGTTATACGAAAGTATGCCATGGAAAGTATAGATTTGTTAAGAAGAAGTCAATTGTATAAATACTTATGTAATGAGATAGGATGATTACTTATGATTGTGACGTGACCGTGAAGTCAAACATAGATATGTGTATAAACGGAAGTGAGAAAGGTTTCGGGGACGAAACCTTGTTTAAGGGGGGTAGACTTGTAACACCCCAAAAACCCGAATGTTTATATTCGTTAAATGTTACGCTATGGTACATTAAGAAATAAATGACTAGGTTATTTAACCTAATAAAGTGTATGATAAAAAACTAATTAGAAGATGAAAGTTGTGCCAAACATGTTGAAGTTGCAAACATTGAGGGGTTAAATGGAATAAGGTGAAAGTTAGGTTACTAAATAACAAAACACACACACAAACACACATAGTGTGTTCGTGAAAAGAGCAGGAAGCTCACATGGAGCCAAGAACCCTAACTTCATCAATTCCCTCAAATTGGAAGGCCAAACGAAGCTCAAATTCATAACCAAACACGGATTAATGATCACCTTCACAAGGGGATCGTAAGGTATGTCTTAGATTCTAGATTGGTGATGATGCACGAAATGGGTTATGTTGTAAATCACGAATTTGTATGAAATTGAGCATGAGTATGTGTTAGATTCATCATTTGGAACATGGATTATGCATGAATTAGGTTAATTTGATGTTTAAGGGTGAAACCCATTAGTTATGGTAAGAATGATGATTTGAATCATCATCCATGTTTAATTCTTGTTGAATGTTGATGTATTTTTATTTGTATGATGGATTCTTGTTAGAGGAATTAAAAGAAATGGGATACTAGTATGTTTGATGTTCATGCATGTATGATCCATGTTGATTAGAAGGAAGAAATTGATGAATTATGTATGAGATTAGAAGGATATGCATGAACTAGTTGTACACTATGCTTAGGAGGTAGTACACACATCAAAAGCATGAAGAAACTATGAAGAACTTAAGATTAGATCACTTGTAAGTGATTAGAAAAATAGTCATGAAGTGGGTTTTGATGATATGATGAGAATGATAATATGTTCATATTATTGATGTTTGATTTTTAAATACCACATGTTGATTAGTATGAGGATTTGATGCACTATGTATGAATTTAGAAGATTGTGCATGAATTAGTTGTATGTTATGCTTAAAAGGTGGTACGTACACCAATCGTATGATAAAATGTATATAGTGTCGTCCGTATAGTCTATCATGATGATACGGGTATAAAATGATAAGTCGAAAGTTAAATAAAATGAATTGTTGACTTTCTGAAAGTCAACTACGAACAGGAAGCATGATTTGACTCATTGTCGTAAAGATATGGTTATAGGAAGTCGTATGGTACATGTTATAACGATACGTTTTAAATGGAATGATATGATGAATTTCATGAGCTTGTAAGAATGTGAAATTGGTCACATGTGCTATGCTTGTTGGAATTGACTAATTAAAGTCAAATGTGAAAGATATAATTGTTATGATCGTTAACATGTGCAATGAGTATGCTAACAAGAATGTAATTGCGATGATATGAAAGTATAGGAATCATGTCGAGACGGACTCAAGCGCGAAAGGCTAACGGGTCAAGAAGAGGCGTGGAAACGGATGTGAACACGGATGCATGAGGTAAGTGATTTCCGTAATCACTCCTTAGTTGTTTACGTAAAGATATTTGTTAGTTAATTAAGGTATGATAATTGAGGACTAATAAGGATGGATGGTATGAAATCGATGATTTTCGTTAAGTAGATATGACGAGTCAAAGATGGGGTTTGTTGTTATATCGGAATGAAGAGTAGTAAAGGGTTACGGTATGATAACCGGGTAACGTGTATGATTGCACATAAGTGCGCTAGTTAGTAAACGGAGGTACGGATAAGTAGTCGAAGGACTTAGTTGTGAGTTATGACTAATGGGTAAACAATTTCACGAATGAAACTTGGTTTAACAAGGTTGGTTTTAGTATAATCGAATAAAATGAATGAAATAACGCATAACGGGGATCGGGTGTGTAAACCCCAAGTACGAAAATCCGGACAATGTAAAAGTATCATGGTAGTAATGTTCATGCAAGTTTTGGGCTAAAACAAATGAGTTGTGTGATGAAAACAAGAATGGGTAAAATTGTCCGAAAATGAAAATATAGGCGTAAATGCATAAGTTAGGAATTTCCTTAATCCGGATGTGGGATTTTAATGTCATATGATAGAATGTGAATTTACAAGCATGTAGGAAGAAACGGGAGGTTAAACGGGTAAACGGTGCAAAAGTTATGCGCGTTTTAGTGCGTATGAACGACAAAACAACACAGCAGAAAAACTGATGTTTCTGATAGGCGTCGACGACGCGGGCAGGTGGCGTCGCCGACGCCGCTCAGAAACTTAAGTTTTATTCGACGCCAGTTCCCCCTGGTCGACGCCGATTATTTTTCAGTCGACGCCGTTAGGCGTCACCGACGCCTAATGTGGCGTCTCCAACGCCACTCCCATCATACATTTCTGGTTTTCGCCATTTCGACTCGTTTTGCTTGATCCAACATCCGCTTTTGATGAGTCGGGTATATTGCGATAAAAATTGTATATAAAAAATGGAGGTATATACGTGTGTATGTTGTATAAGTCTAAGGTAGGTATGGAGGTATATACATGTGTATGTTGTATAAGTCCAAGTGTATGTATGTAGATACGTACGAGTGTATACATGTATGTAAAGGTGTAGGAAAGGTATGTACGTATGTAGTTATGTATGTATGTATGAATAAAGACGTGTATGAGTGTATGCATGTATGTAAAGTTGTAGGAAAGGTATGTACGTACGTAGATGTGTATGTATGCATGTATGTATGTAAGTACGTATGTATGCATGATTTAGACACGTTGAGTGTTAAAGTTATTAATGGTGTACCTTGAGGATGAAAAGTAATGCAGGTACGTTATTGAAGCTTCACCAGGGGAATGGATATGCAGATGAAATGCTTAAAGTTTGAAAAGTGACGAAAAGTGAGGTGTATGTGAATGAATCTTGTTTATATGATGTGTGCTAATGTTATGAATGTATGTGGTGAGTGCAGGTTGTATTGATCACGCGCGATTGTTACAAGGAATAGAGATCGAAGACCGAGTCATAAGATAGATTGTACGGGAATAATTAAGAATGTACTTTAGTAAACGGGAGTTATACTTTTGTTTTGTAAAAGAGATATTTTTAAAATAAACTTTCAAGTAAGTCAAGACGTTTGTAATGAAAGAAATTTTATGGCACGAATTTCCGCTGCGACTTTTGTCAAATACGTGTTAGGGTCTTACAAAAAACACATCTGCATCAACATCAACATCATCAAATAAAGTCTAAGTTTTTAGCACATGAATGAATAAAATTTCGTTCAAAAAGTTCAAAATAATACACTTAACACTCCAATCAATTCTTAATGTTAAACTATGTTTATAATAATAATAAACTATGTTAAAGCTATATATGGGGTATGTCACTCAAAATTCAATAATCTCAGCATGTACCCTATGATAGAGATTCATTATCTCTATAACTTATCAGTTTATATTCTACAAACTCTTAGTGACCAATTGGGATGAATTTCATTTTAGAATGAACATAACTAAAAGGTTTAACTTTATCACAATTATAATTAGCTCATGATTAATAACAGTTTTAAAATCTAACCATTACCTTGAACCTAATGACTTTCATGCCAAGATCCAGGGATGTTTGGGATACTTAGCAGCAACCTTTCGTACAATATCGTAGGAAAACCCAAACAGTGTTTCTGGCTTTGGTGCAGCCTTTCTTGCATTGTCAATGTCTGCACAAAACCTAAATCAGAAAGGTTGGAAATAAAATTTGAAATCGATAAATATAATAAACTTGCCACTTATGTAGATTCAGGTCATCCTCATTCATAATGCTTTTTCCTAATGTTTTTTTTGCTTTTTAGGGGGGAGATGGGTGCTTCTCTCCATAGGGCATACAAAACACAGGTTATTGGCGGCAGCCCGCCATATTTAACATATAAAAAAACATATAAAAAAACTTTATATGTTAAATGTGGCGGGCTTCCGCCAATAATCTGTGCTTTGTATGCCCTAGGAGAGAAGCACCTATGTTCCCCTTAAAAAGCAAAGAAAACATTTCATGGTTGATTTGATGTTTTTCGTTGCTGAAAGGTCATTAGTCATGACTGTGTGATCATGCTTTACCTGAGAACAAATGCACCAAGTTAAGCTCAAGGTTTTTCAACTTGATCAAATGTCACTTATACCCTTTAATAAAGACCTTGTTCGTTTTTTGCACGCCCTGTTCGTTTTTTTTAATGTTGAAACAACGTTAAAACCTAAAATCCTATGCTGAAGCGTCGTTTTTTTCACCTGATTGGGCCGAGGCGTCGCCTCAAAACACTTCACGTGTTTTGACGCTTCAGAGCAAATAAAGCGTTTTGCCAAACGGTTAACGCTTTAAGCGAGCTTAAAGCACACTTTTTTAAACTAAGTTTCCAACACAAGAAAACGATACAATTGTTTTATTTTATTTTTTACTATTTTCTTCTTTAGCACATTAAATGTAATATTTGAATGTGATAACAAAAGCAGTGTGACTTACAGGAAGTGACTCCCATATGGCTTCATCAGTCAAATGTTCTTCATTTACTGGCAGTAACGCCTTGCACATTCTGTACACATTACAAATCTTGTTTTCAGATTATAGGGTTACTTATTTCAATATTCATTTACAAAATCACCCACAAATAAAACTAAAGCGACCTAATGGTTGGACCATCGGTTCCCCTTCAACAATCAGATTAACAAACTTAGAATGCTTGTACTCTAATTACTGTGTAGGTCTCAGTTGATATGGAAGCAACCATAACAAAGGATACTCAATGGTATTTAATGCTCAGTCCATCGGTTCCCCTTCAACAATCACTTGAGGTAAGCCTACAACAGGAACTTTATCTTATGAAAGTCAACTCAAGTTTATAATGTCGATGATACAATCAGTAGGTTAAAAATTTTAAGCATGTAATTGAGCATTCTTGTCAAACACAAAAAATGGTTCTTAAAGTTAACCAATATCCAAAAATGAGCATTCTTGTCTGCAAATCCAATAACATATTCCAAACATAAACCTAGGAACATAAATCCTAACCAACAATTAATCATCAAATTCTTTAATATAGTTTGAAGTGTCTTAGAGATAAAGGAAGTAAATCAGTTCGGTAAATAGAGTATTATAAAACCTCAAAGTAAGAAATCCCAAGTGTGGGTTTTGAAAAATATATATTAATAAACTTCATGAAGGCACTATGCAAGAACATATACAAATCATATAAAATATTTGAAAATTCAGTCTTCATGTAAAACTCACAAGACACTTCACTGTTCTTTAACATTAACTCCAGTCTCTACTTCATTATTTTTTATAAGCGGTTCAAGATTACTAACCAATACCATTTGACTAAACCGTTCCTTGTTATCTTCTTTACTCATTGGTAGAAATAAATTAGACTTTAGGGACAAACTTGATGTGATCTTTGCCCCAGCTTCACTGTCATCGAAAGTAGAAATATTTTTAACAAAACAAACAGAAAATTTTAACGAAACAACACGTCATAGAAAGTAGAAAATTTTATATAAAACCAAAACAACTATGTAGAAATATTCTTAACGAAACAAACAGAAAATTTTCCTTTGTACCCACCTTCCGGTCAACTTCCACTGCTTGTCCTGCATCAAAATTAATATCAGAAAAGTCAATCTTTATTAAATAAACTTGTAGCATGTTTGGGTTCCAAAATTATAATTAGGTCCATTGACGTCTTCATTAAAGCAACCAGTAGCAATCTTGGATAAAAGAAATTTACAATAAGGGCATTGTACCAACCAGTAGCAATCTTGGATAAAAGAAACTGGTAAAACTAAAATTGCAAAATTCTGAAAGCAGTGAAACTTTGAATATTCAATAATAAACCATAGTATTACAAAATTATGATTTTGAAAAATAATAAAAATTAAAAATTAAACATTATAATTAACACTTAATAGAATATCTCGTTCTCTCGCCTTCTTCCATGCAATTTCGTTTTTTGTTTTAATTTGTAGATCAGCTAGCATATCACAGGTCTTCTGATCCTGTTTCAGCAAATTTGTAATAAATTCTTCTGCTTTTTGTTTAAACTCTGTTGGAGTAGAAGAGGCAACTTCATCTAGCAGTGCAATGCTACTCCAGGTTTGCTTATAATATTTATCACTAACAATATCAACTTTTTGGTTGAGTTCTTCAGCGTTTCTTTGTTCTTGGAGTGACCAGGTTGAAAATTCGATTTTAAGATCAGTGGTATCGGACCAGTGGTAGAAGGTTTTCCTTGCCATTTAGGAAGAATGTAAGTGTTTTTGGACGATTTGTTTTAGGATGCATGTTTTTTTAAACTGAAGTGTTGATGTTTTCAAGTAAAATAATAATGATGCTTTATAGTGTTTAAAATCTTTGATTGAGTAAATGAAGAGACATCTCCTAATTATGAAAACCTTTTTTTGAAGGTTTCAATTTTGTTCCTTGGTTTTCTACATATTTAATTTTACCTGTTTTCCCATGAAAACTCATTTTTCAAAGGTTTTGCATTAAAATGCTTAATAGGATAACTGAACAGGCAATTCCCATATACACGTTTTTTACTCTTAAATCATTAAATGTACATGGTTTTTAAGTATAAATGTTAATTTAATGTTTTCCTTTAAAGCTGACCTTTGGCCTGTTACATATAGTATATAATAGCATTGCCAATAATTTTTTTTCATCAAAACAGATTCATTCAGTGAAACAAAAGTGCAACTATTATTGTTTTGCCTTAGTTCTTATAAATATATTAAAATGGAGTCATATACTTCTGCAAAATCTGACGATTTCAAGCAACGCTTTATTAAACAAATCGAAGAGCAAGTTTTGGCTGATAGGTCTACTCTTCAAGAGTTGAAGAGGTGTTTTAACGGACTGGAACTTGGTCTGCTGACAAGAGCCCAAGTTTCGAGGGACTTGAGGGCAATGCCGACTACTTCCGTTCGTGACCTGTGTGTTGCGAGTAATATAGAATGTGGAGAAAGAGATCTAGAGTTCATGAGAAAGATCAATGAGATACACCGAGAGGTTCAGTGCTCCATGAAGTTGAAGTTAAAGTTCCTTGATTCTTGCAATTAGAGTTAGATGTCTCTGATTAGTTTTTTTTTTATATGTAATTGCTACTTTCTTAATACTTCATATTTTATAAGTATTATTTTTTTTTATCACAGTTTAGTTTTACATCTTTTCATGAGTTTGAAGATAAAGAGACGGTGTTCCATTTTCGATAAATTAGAAAATATTTCATCTAAATTTTTTTTCTTAACATTGTTGTTTGGTACCATGGATGATCTGTTTAATGTTCATTTATGTGCTGACTTTAACAATTTTGGAAGCGAAACAGTTTCAACAAACACGGGTAACTTTTTCCTTAATTTTAATTAAATTAAGATTATTTGGTACTTGTAGATATTCTAGGGCTAAAGTCGAAAGCTACATTAGGGACAACAACACTCAATATGGTACTCTTACAGACTCAAGTGTAGTTGTTTGATCAATTGATTCTAATGTTTTATTAGCATTTTATTGATTCTTTGTTAGTTACATTTGATGCTGATCATAGAAATAGTTAAGATCTATGAAAAACTTCAATTCAACGAAAGTTAAGTACCTTTTCAAGATGATGTATAAAATTACTTCTACAAACTTCAATTCGATTATACCTCAGTCACACAGCCACCACAACTTCCGGTCGTTCCCAGCTCTCCTGCAGAATCAAAACTTAATTAGGCATTTAATCAAAAACTTGATGAACACAATTCAAATCTGCCTTGTCGTGTATCTGACCATGATGTGCACATTATACAAGATTAACTACTTACATGACAGTTAATTTATACAAGATTGTTTGGTAGTTGTATATATTCTAGGGCTAAAGTCGAAAGGTCCATTGGTGGCAGCAGCACTCAATATGCTAGTCTTATAGACTCAAGTTTATATATTTTTAACCTTCTGGGGTAGCCCAGTTGGCCAGCCTCACCCAGGCCTCTACTTGAGGTCACCGGTTCGATTCCCGGCAATGCCCTTATGGGGTGTTGGGGCTCTTCACCGTGGGTAATCACCGCCAGGCAGCTATGGGGCTAAGCTAGCTTGCGGAGTTGCAATACTCCGGCGGATGGGAGGTCCGTGCAACTACCCCCCCCCCCCCCAAGTTTATATCTTTTAATATATGTTTGTTTATTTAACAACATATTTTGATAACAAACGAAGGTGAACACGAAATAATTTTATAGCCCTGAGATTAGAAGAAGACGTATAACAGGCAAGAAAGTAATTTTATGAAACCATGTTGAGGTAAAATGAGAAAAAAAAATCGTGTAGTCATTTAAGATGATTTTCGTCCTAATTTACAGCAAAAAGATGACAATAAAAACCCTAATGAAGGCTACCTTCAAACTAAACAATCCTAGAAATCAACCTAAAACAGTCTACAACACCCAAAAGTTAGAGTTTATACTATGCGGCTTGCTTAAAAAAGCCCTCGAAAACACACAAACAGATTCAAACTGAAACTAAGTTACAACATAGCAATGTTGAACTTCTACTCTAATCACATTGTTTTACACCATGAATGACACTATAAAGTTTATGCTTAAGATACATACCAGAAGTCTTTACGATAGAACAACCATTAGTTGTTGGAAACATGAAGCTTTGACCTATCAAAAAGTTTGATGGTTGTTTTGGTATCTCCAATGGCCTAACTACACTTTCAAGCCATTCAATAGCTTTAAACCTTATCATAGCTACAAAAAAATGAAAAAAAATCAAATAATCAACAACGTTTCTATTGTTTTGTTAGAAAGAATTTGAAGGCAAAATTTAAAATTATACCTGCTCCTTGGACTTTCCTTGAAGGTAGAGTAACACTAAACAATACCGTTTCAAACTTTAGCGAAAACAACACTAAAGGATACCATTTCGTAATTATGACATCAGCGAGGACTACATAGCATACCTGAGAAGTTGACACGTAGCCAATTCTATGTCATTATCTAAGCTCCCTTAATAGATAACATCATGTTCAAGATAACCTCTTTCGTGTTCATGTGAGCAAGAAGACAGAAAGACACAAAGGATGTGTCAAACACAGTTCACATGATACGGATTTTACACCTGAACCTGTATCATTTGAACTATGTTTCACACCTCCTTTGTGTCTTCCTCTCTTCTTGCTCACATGAACACGAAAGAGCTTATCTTGAACATGAGTAATCACACAGCTGTCTTCTACCTCCATCGCTAGATTCAAAGGGCAAATATGGTCAAAATCAACAAACACAAGATTAATAATATTTAATGTTTTGAATGTGATGGTTCATACTTTTAAGATGAAATCGAAGCTGGTGAAAAGTCTTACATCAGATGCAATGTACCTACGCAAGAGACATCAATTAGTTTGAGCAAATAGAAAGGATCTTTAAATTACCTAAATACCTTATTTCGTGACCTAAACTCTACGCAATTTAAATTATCAACAATTTTCATCATCAATTTTAAAATAGAGATCTTGTACCTGATAGAAGACAGTTGACTGTAGAGCTCTATGAAAACACTACATGTAATGAAAAACCCCAAATTAGAACCCTAATTTCTAAAATACAGAAAATTACCGCAAATAAAGCTTTTAAACAAAGCAAACTTCAAAGTAAAATAAAACACCACATGCAATAAATAAATTTCAACCAAAATCACAACAAAATTACATAAATCCTGAACTAAACCAATCTGACGATTAAACAACTCCTCTTAACAGTTTTAATAGAATTAATAGCACACGAGAGTTTTAATACAATTAATAACAGTTTTAATAACAATAGATTGCAGCAATCTATATAATATTTACCGTAGGAAAGTATTGGCAGCCCAATCATCAATGTTCGTTTCATCGTCACTTCTTTCTTCTTCTTTCTCGGATCTTTAGCAGGCTGCACAACAATTACCATAGCTTTACCAAAACAATAATCCATGGGCATATTAAAAATCAAATCTTTTTTAACCCCAAATCGAAAAACATCCAAAACACGATGCAAAATCAATAAACTTATGATTGGTTTAGCAATCGTTGATAAGAAGATCTAAAATCACCAATTCTATTAACACGATGGTCAAACACCAAGATTTATCATAAAAAGAACAAAAGGTTTAATTTTTCTATCTTTTCAGTCAATACAAAGAACATAACAAAAGGCACAATTCATTTACAGAAAACCAAAATTACCTGCCCACATGACAACCCCACCAGCATTTTCAATTCTCCGACTTTCATCACTTCTATTTGGTTTTTGTCACTGTAGTTGAAGCAATAGAACCATCATCACTCGAATTATCCTTTTCAGACTCCAAGTCGGTTCTTTGATGGTTGCCCTTTTTCCTCTGAAACTTGAGAAACCATAACTCAATCTTCCATCTTCAGTGCCAATACAAAGCCAAAAAAGTGTTACAATGAAGCATACAAATCATATATAAACATTTGATCAAACCCATCTTCAACAAAACAAACTTATCAACCGGAAAAGGAACAGATGATAGATACAGTACAAATCATATATAACTATTAAGTTAGGTTTAAACCACAAAAACCCTAACTTATCAACTGGAAACAGAATATAACAACAAAAGTGTAACAACATTAACGAAGAATTTCACATTATAGATGAAAGTATGAAAACCTAATCTTCAAACTGTATAGTGAACTATCAAACTTCAGAATTAAAGCTTCCAACTGTATAGTGAAGTATCAAACATCAGAATTAAAGCGACAATTAACATGAAACTTATGAATAAATTAACAAAAATCAAGTGAAAGCTGGAAATGAAACATATGATAAGTTATGGTTTTTGTGGTTTAAACCCTAATTACTCGAAAATGTGACTTGATTTGAACATAGACTTACCTCATCTTCTGAAACGGAGATCTCGTTAGCTTTTTCATCGGCTTCTTGACGGATGAACTGGACCTCATCTGCTGAAACGGAGACCTCATCTGCTGAACCGAAGATGTTATTCGGAGTTGAAGAGAGAGAGAGAGAGGTGTGAAGGTTTTGAATTTTGAAAATGAACTATATTTGAAAGAGGGATTGAAATTATGATTTGAAATTTGAAAATGGCTCCAAATTCAATGAAGGGATTGAAATTATGTATTAAATAAATGAAATGAATTTTAAAATCTGAATTATGATTATGATGTCATATTAAAATCGGATTTATGATGTCATCGAATCCTATGTGGCATACCTAATATCATGACACGTAAGCAAAGTGAGGTCAGCTTCTAAACTCCTTTTTGTAGAAAGTATAGATTTTAAAATCTGAATTATGATTATGATGTCATATTAAAATCGGATTTATGATGTCATCGAATCCTATGTGGCATACCTAATATCATGACGTGTAAGCAAAGTGAGGTCAGCTTCTAACCTCCTTTTATAGATAGTATAGATTAGCCCATTGTCATTAGGTTTAGACCTCCCAATACCCAATTTCGTTAAGGTCTAATAACATATTTTTCGAGCTCGAACAGGGTACACGAATTCTCATGGCCGGCCCTGACAATCATACACACACATACACATATATGCACACGTACATTCACATAAACATACAAATAATCATACAATCATACAAACACATATACATACAATTATATATACACATCATACATACTCTCATAAATACACATACACATAGATGTACACATGCATAAACACACACACACACACACATATATATATATATATAGGGGACCGCTAAAATGAGAACCACCTCCAGTTGTAAGAACCGTGAGAACTACACCGTACGGGGCGAGTTGGGCCAAATTTTTTTTTTCATAAACGTAGATGTGTGTATTATAAACACATTTGTAAAAAAAATCAAAAAAAAAATGTCGTGTGTGTAGTTTTGAGCACCCCAAGTTTGTGTTTACGGGTACCGTAAATTTTATTTAAATTTTACGGGTCCCGTAAACACAAACTTGTGGTGCTCAAAACTACACACACGACATTTTTTTTTTATTTTTTTTTACAAATGTGTTTATAATACACGCATCTACGTTTATGAAAAAAAAAATTGGTCCAACTCGCCCCGTATCAAAAAGTTCTCATGGTTCTTACAAATGGATGTGGTTCTCATTTTAGCGGTCCCCTATTATACACATTTTTATTTGTATTAGTATTATTTATTGTTATTATTCCAACTATTTTCCAACAATTATGTTTTTAAAAATAATATTTCCAGCCACAAATATTGTTGTATAATATTATATACTAATATTATTCCTATAAATATATATTTATTTTGTGCTAGTTTTATTTATATATAATAATTAGAAAACAAAACAATAATAACTGTTATGGGTCATTTTATGAGCATACATATCCTGACTAATATCCCGCTTTTAATTGTTTATTTGTGACCAGGATACTGGACGGGGATATTGCTAACATCCTGGGCGATATCCTAAGGTTGAGTGAATTAAACACGTGCAGGTTAATGGCTGTAAGTTACTAACGATCATCAGGACTTCTTCTCCTCAAGACTCGGGCGTATTTGTTATGCGGAAGCCGTTGAACCCGAAAGACTTGGTCCTCAACGTTCGAGTGGGAATATTCGCTGGATCCCGGAAGTTTAGGATAGTTTGTTACATTATCTTTACTCTAAATAGATGGGGGCGAATCAGATTAAGGCACACAATTTACACACTTTCAAACACTTTCTCTCTAGTTCATCGCAAACACTACACACAACACTTGTACTCAAATTACATTGTAACACATAGTCGATCCGCACCACATCCTGCACTGTATCCTGATATTTGAAGCAATAGAAGAACAAGGCAGCTGCGATTGTCAGCTCCCGAGGTTTTATGCCGGCGATCTAGATTGATCAAGGGCTTTCCTCGTACATCACGTGTCAACCTTTACTTTTTTGCTCATTGTTTGATCATCGATACAGCTCCATATCCTGGGCTGTATCCTGAAACTGTTTTCACAACTAATTTGGTTAACACATTTTTCACATATAAATTTAGCACACTACCTCACTTAACTAATTTGATCACTTAATTGCTTAGGTAATTTTTTACCAAAACAATTTGGCGCCCACTGTGGGGCAAGTGGTGCTACTTTTACTAAAAATCTTTGTAAAATCATTAATCGGTTTTCTATTTTCAAAACTTTTTGCCACATTGTTTATAATGGCCTCAAGATCAAACATGAGCTCTTCCACTATGTCTGCTACAACCTCTGCTACTACTGGTTCGGTGCTTCTACCACCTCCTCCAAGGATGCCATTTTCTTCACAATCTCAAGATGTTATCCCTACTCGGAGTGTCCAGGGATCTGCTCCCGTTTTAGCCTCTAACGATGAAATTTTGACTTTATTTGGAAGTGTGCAGGAACAAATGAGGCAGCAACAAGAGACTAACCAAATGCTGTTAAGAGAAATACAACTCTTAAAAGCTAGCTCGAGTAGACCCGCTGAAGAAACTGTCACTCCTATACAGCCCAGGGCTTTGAACTTCAGTTCCGCAGTTTACACTGAGGATAATAGGGGGAATATCGTCCCAAGCCATTCTCAGAATCATACCCCTGAGATACCCTCTTCGGTCAGAATATCAACTGTGAGAAGTTCAGGATATGCTTCAGGATATGGCCAAAATCCTCAGAACGGTAATGTGTCAAATAATAATATTCTTGCTACTAACAATAATGGATCTTTGCGGGATGCAGGTATGACGTCAACATTTACCAGGGAGCTCCAGAAATTGAACGACATGATATCCAGTGTACCTGGAGTGGTCCAGCCAATTCCGGAAGTATCCCAGGACAGCCACAGGATATCCCGCTTTGCATATCCCATCTGTGATGCTGAAATCCCAAAAAGATTTCAGACTCCCAACATGAAGCTGTATGATGGGACTACGGATCCTGAAGAGCATATTGCCCAGTATAGGGAAAGAATGGAGATTAACCCTATCCCTCCGGAGCTTAAGGAAGCATGCTTATGCAAGGGATTTGGTTCTACTCTGACAGGATCAGCCTTAAAATGGCTGTTAAACGTTCCTCCTCACTCAATTACTTCGTTTGCTCATTTGGTTAATTTATTTAACAGTCAATTTTCTTGTAGTCGGAGTTTTGAGAAACTAACCAGTGACCTTTACAGGATAACTCAAGGGCCTCAGGAATCCTTGAGGGATTATGTGAACAAATTCAGTCGAGAATCCTTGGATATCCCACATCTTGATGTTGCAACAGCTGTGCAAGATTTTAAGATGGGATTACAAAAGGATTCTCAGTTTTATCAGGATCTTGTAATGAATCCCTGCAGGAATCTCGACGAAGCTCGTAACAGGGCTTTGAGATATATCCGTCTGGAAGATGACAAAAAGATGCAGGAGAGGATGAATTCTACCTCAACCTATGAATCAACTAACAGGAAATCAGAAACCTCATATAAGCTATATCGCTCCAGGCCATATGGCAGAAATGATAACAAGAAAGTGAACGCTGTTGAAGACGAGGATCCTGAAGAATATCCTGATTTATCTGAATACTGCTTTTCTGTTAATATACCTGAATTAATGTATGCTATGCAAGGCTTAGGGGACAAAGCTAGGTGGCCTCGAAAGAACCAGCAGAAAGCTGATTGGAAGGATAAATCCAAATGGTGTGCCTTCCACGAAGACTTCAGACATATGACCGAGGATTGCATTGCTTTAAGGAAGGAGATAAGTTACCTGTTAAGCAAGGGGTATCTGAAGGACTTGCTGGGAAAAAAGAAGAATAAAGGGCAGGATCCCGAGAAGGATCCTGAACGAGCAGCATCACCCCCAGCAGATGCCAAGATAATTAACTTTATTTCAGGAGGATCCGACATTTATGGGACTTCGTATTCGGCGGCCAAGAGACATGCAAAGGAAGCTAAGAGCGAGAGGGGAGACAGACCAGTCAGAATGACTACCCTCACAACTGATAAAGTGATCACTTTCGATAGTGATGACAGGGATACTGTTCAGGATCCTCACCATGATGCTTTAGTAATAACATTATATGTGGCTAACCATTTTGTACGCAGGATACTGGTAGACAACGGTAGTTCTGTCAATATAATTCAGCTGGAAACATTGAAGAGGATGAATGTATCTCCGATGGATATCACTTCGAAGTCCACTGTGCTCGTTGGTTTCAGTGGAGAAGCTAGGAATACCGTAGGGGAGATAAAGTTACCAGTATATGTTGAAGGGGTCAACTCGATACAACGTTTCTGTGTGATGGACTCCTTATCCTGCTATAACATCATACTGGGAAGACCATGGATTCATGATATGAAGGCTGTGCCATCAACATATCACCAATGCATCAAGATCCCTACCCCTTGGGGGGTTGTCAAGGTGGAAAGTGATCAACAGGAAGCAAAAGAATGCTACTCATCCTCGATGAAATCCTCAACTAAGCCTAGTACAGCATAGCAATTAAAGATGAGGGCCCAGGATATCGAGGAGGATTCGGAGCAGGATGTGAAGAAAATTATCCTGGATCAGGATAATCCTGATATCTCGGTGCTCGTAGGAACCAATATCCCTCAAGATATTGGAGAACAGTTAACTAACTTTTTGAAATGCAGGATGTCAACGTTTGCATGGAAGCATGAGGATATGACAGGCATATCCAAAGACATTATCACTCACAAGCTTGGAATTGACAAATCATTCAAGCCTGTTCAGCAAAAAAGAAGAAAATTCGCTCCTGAGCGGAATGCGATTATCCAAGAGGAAGTTGAAAGATTGTTGAAGTCCAGTATGATCAGAGAAGTCAAGTTTCCAAGATGGCTAGCAAACGTAGTTGTGGTACAGAAGAAAAACGGGAAATGGAGAGTCTGTGTAGATTACACGGACTTGAACAAGGCTTGTCCTAAAGATCCATTTCCTCTCCCTCATATCGATGCAATTGTAGATGCTACTGCCGGACATGAAATGTTAACATTCATGGACGCATCCTCAGGATTTCAGCAGATTCAAATGGAGCCTTCGGATCAGGAGGATACTGCTTTCATGACACCAACATGTATATATTGCTATACTGCTATGCCTTTCGGTCTGAAAAATGCAGGTGCAACTTACCAGAGATTGGTAAACATGATGTTCAAAGATAAGCTGGGGGACACCATGGAGGTATATATTGACGATATGGTGGTAAAATCTAAAAGAGCTGAGGATCACCTCCAGGATATCAAGGGAGCATTTGATATCCTGGATCAATACAACATGAAGCTGAATCATGCTAAGTGCCATTTCGGAGTGGGGGCAGGAAAGTTTCTTGGATATATGGTGACAAAAAGGGGGATAGAAGCAAGCCCAGAGCATATCAAAGCTGTCCTGGATATAAAATCACCCTCAAATATGAAGGACGTACAAAGGTTGACAGGCCGAGTAGCAGCTTTGAATAGATTTATTTCAAGATCCTCAGAAAAATGCAAGGAATTCTATGATATCCTCAAAAAGAATAAGAAATTTGAATGGGGAGCAAAGCATGAAGCAGCCTTGTAGGATTTGAAGCGATATCTCTCAACCGCACCTCTATTGATGAAGCCTGAAAATGGTGAACCACTATCCCTATACCTCGCTGTATCAGGGAATGGTGTAAGTGCCGTTCTTATAAAAGACCATGAAGGTCAGCAATATCCTGTATATTATGTTAGTAAAAGTTTGTTAGATACTGAAACTAGGTATTCTCATTTAGAAAAATTGATATTAGCTCTAGTCATGGCATCGACAAAGCTTAGACATTATTTTGAGACACATAGGATCCATGTTAAAACAAATTATCCTGTCAAAAATGTGCTTAGGAAACCAGAGATGTCAGGCAGGATGGCCAAGTGGTCAGTGAAGTTAAGTGCTTATGATTTAGTATATGAACCTAGAAATGCCATAAAGTCTCAGGCTTTAGGTGACTTTGTGGCTGATTTCAGTAGTGATATTTAGGATGAGGTAGACCTAGAAGTTCAATAGTTAGGAGAATCTTCAGGATCCTGGACATTATATACTGATGGTGCATCCAATATAAGAGGTGTAGGTTTAGGTATACTACTAAAATCGCCACAGGGGGACATATTACCCCAGGCCATTAGGTGTGAATTTCCTGCTACTAATAATGAGGCAGAATATGAAGCTTTAATTGCAGGATTAGAATTGGCTAAGAGTATGAGTATCAAGAATTTGCAAGTATATGTTGACTCCTTGTTAATTACTAACCATTTTAATGGATCCTATGCAGTTAAGGGTGAGAAATTAATCGAATACCTCGATATTCTAAAAAAATTAGCAGAATATTTTGATGTTTTTACACTTGAACAGGTACCAAGAGAGGATAACGCTGAAGCAGATGCCTTAGCAAATCTGGGATCATCGATCAGGATACCAGAAGGAACCCAAATACCAATATTACATGTCTTGTATCCTGCAACGAATCCTCGGGATAAAGAAGTAACGGGTATTCAGGATCCTGGAGCAGAGTATTCTGAAGAGGATCCTAAATCTTGGACGGCTCCAATAATGAGATATCTCAAGGAAGGACACATCCCCGAAAATGAAAATCCTAAGGCATTTAGGATGAAGGTATCACGATTCACTATTATAAATAATGTTTTATACAAGAAATCTCTTGCAGGACCGTATTTGAGGTGCTTGGAGGATCCTGAAGCCAAAGAAGTACTTCAGGATATACATGAAGGGGATTGTGGTAACCATACTGGGGGCAGGTCATTATTCTCAAAAGCATTAAGGACAGGATATTATTGGCCAACAATGAGAAAAGATGCCGCATAATATGCTCGAAGATGTGACGCATGTCAAAGACATAGTAACATACTACATCAGCCTGTTGAACCGCTGTATCCTATTGTTTCCCCTTGGCCGTTTATGAAGTGGGGTATGGATATAGTGGGAAAGCTTCCAAAAGCTCCAGGAGGAAAGGTTTTCATGTTGGCAATGACGGATTATTTCTCCAAGTGGGTTGAAGCAGAAGCATTTGTTCAAGTTAGAGATCAAGAAGTAGTATCCTTCATAAAGAGAAATATCCTGACCAGATTCGGAGTACCAGCCGAGATAATCTGTGACAATGGTTCTCAGTTTATAAGCAAGAGAACTACTGACTTTTGCAAGAGTTGGGGAATCAAAATGATCACATCTACTCCGGTACATCCTCAAGCGAATGGACAGGCAGAATCCTCAAACAAGATAATTGTCAATAACTTAAAGAAGAGGCTTGGAGCCAAAAAAGGAAGATGGGCAGAAGAATTACCCTTTGTTTTGTGGGCTGATAGGACGACGGTAAAGAACGCAACAGGCCAAACCCCATTTTCCTTGGTATTTGGAGCAGAAGCAATGATTCCAACGGAAATGGCAATACCTGCAAGATCTACCCTACAGGATCCTAAACAGAATCCTGAAGCTTTGTGTCAGGATTTGGATACTATAGAAGAAAAAAGGGATGCAGCAAGGCTAAGGATGGCAGCATATCAACAAAGAATATCCAGAGCATATAACAAGAATATTAGGACCAGAATATTTAAGGTTGGAGATTGGGTGTTAAGAAAGGCTTTTCAGAATACCACTAATCCTGCCGATGGCAAGTTAGCTCCAAAATGGGAAGGACCATATGAAGTTGAATCAGAAGCAGGGAAAGGAGCATATAGACTCAAGAATATGGAAGGGGATATGCTACCGAGATCTTGGAATGCTATACACCTTAAGCTTTATTTCAAGTGAGTTTAGAATTTAATTTCTAACTCAGAATGGTATGAATCCTATCTTTTTTAAATATGTTTGGTTTAATTTATTCTTTGAAACCCAATACTAACTTAAGCATCGGAGGGGTGTTAGCCAAGCTAACACCCACCTTAGTTTAAGGCTGTTTTGCAGTATATGCTCCAGGATATAGCTCCAGGATGCTCACTCAAGATACTTCGGAAGATTAGAGGATTGGCCCCCTCTCTCACGTATAAGGGATCCTGATCCCTTCACAGGTTTAAAGGTATTCACCTTTCTTCCGAATTGGGTTTAAACACTCCGCCTGGAGCCCAAGTTATTCAGGCATAGTTCAAGGTGGCGGGACCAGTTCATGTAAAAGTGGCTGACAATTTCGTTACTGTTGGCTATATCCTGAATCCTAAAGGTATATGAGGATTGATCACCCTCTCTCACGAAAGGGTATTTTCATACTCTCTAAGGTTTAAATGTTTTCACCTTTCTAAGTCTTGGAGTTTATACACTCCCGCCTGTAGCGCACGAAAATTTGGGATTTTCCCCAGGATACAAGGAATTTATCTCCAAGACATTTTTGGGTTTTACCCCTGTGACATGAAAAATTGCCTATACAATGGAAACTGATATTCAGAAGATTTCTAAGAAGACATTGTACACAGGGGACATTCCTATCGAGGCAATGGTGTAAAGTTAAAAGGATAAGGCTCGGAACTAATGCACTAAGTGTCTCACACAGGGGACATTTCCATTGGAAGAGTTGCAAAGGGATTGAAGTTTGGTAATAGGTTTATACCCTATTCCTGGTATGATCTTTCCTTTATAAACAATGTTTAAATTTTTAATACTATGTTCGGTAAAGGAATAAATACCCTGATATATTCTCGAAATATGTTTTTCGGGATATTTGGTTAAGATATTTGAAACTAATGCTAGTTTGAAATTAAAACCTTGATCAAACAAGTATTGTCAAAACAGTTTTTAGAAGGTGGACTATCTTTTATTCCTTTAGAAGTTTTCTCTAAAGTTGATTGAATTTTTAGAAATTATATTTATTAAAAGTTTTCATAATATATCACTGAGTATATTGATCAGGATATTTTCAAAAGATAGTTGTACTAGTTTTTGCAAAGCTAAGATCTATGCTAAGAAAGACGGAAGATAATAACAAGAAAGATAAAAGATGAAATTATTTGAAACAATCAGTACTGGTTGATAACCGAAGGTTTCATCCTGAAACCCAAGACCCATCCACCTTCGGCTATCAAATTGTTTTGATGCAGAAATGAAAATTGTTCATAAAAACATAAAATTGTTCAAACAATTTAAAGGAAATAAACTTTAGGGGGCAGTATCTTCTTCGTCCATAATGATTTCAGCAGCATCCGTCTTGGGATCCTCCTCGGCATCCTTCTCAGTATGGGTTGCTTTTTCAACTGCTCTGGAAGATTCATCGACAGGTGGTTTAGAAGAAGTGCCGCCGAGGTTCTTTAGCTTGGTCTCCCAGGAACCAACGTCCCAAGAAGGGCATTCAAAACCTAATGTTTTGGCTTCATGGGCCATCTTCAACCTGGCTTGGAGGAGAGAAATGACGACGGAACTTTTGAGGCTTTCTCGGTAGCTAACCATATCCCGTTCATGTTGCACATGGGCAGCTTCAAGATCGGCCTGGGCTTGAAGAGTAGCTTTGTTGAGAGCAGTTTGGTGTTCTTGGATCATAGCTTTGAATTTCTCCTCGTAATGACGAGATTTGGCGGCTGCAATCATGCCTTGGTCGGAGATTGTGATTTCTGCTTCCTTTAGCTTTGATTCGAGCGTCTTGTTAAGCTTGCAGGATTCTTGATATAGGTGAACCAGACGCTCAAGACCCTACGAAGGTAAGAGGACAGGTATTAATATTGATAAATCTTTGTAAATGATGTAAACCGCAGGATATGATATGAGAATACTAACCTGGTTAAGAAAGGAAGCCATAAACCCACTAGCTTCAATGAACCCGTGCTTCTCATAAGGAAATGTGTCAGAGATGACAGGAGAATCAGGCTCCTTCCTTTTGCGGGAACTTGAACTCCGGGGCTTGGTAGCCGGTGAAGGTTTGGGAATAATGATGGCTTTGGAACTGCTGGGTCTGGATGAGGCTGTGGCCTTGGGACTAGGTTCCTTCTTGACCTGAATCTGATCAGAATAACTGTCCAATTCGTCGAGGTCAAAGACTTAAGGGATCTTGGCCGGTGCTGCATAAAGGGAAAAGTTTCACATCATTAATACTCTTTATTTTATTATACTGTTTTAATTTTGAAAGTAATTCTTACCAGACATTTCAGATGACGAGTATTGACTGGAACTCGGGACGTGTGTGGTGAAAGTCCTGTCTATTGCAGGTAATCGGTAAACAGTGTTGATTCTTTCTTCTGATTCAGCAGTAGGGGGAGCTACTTCCTTGAAGTTCACTGCATAAGGATCAGAAAGAGGGATATTAGTGGGAGATAAAAACCAAACGGTCCATGAAAATATTTATAACCCTACCGGTGGTTAACCACTCCACCGGAAGGTTGGCACCCTCAGCAATGGAGTCTCGTTTGACAAAGAAAAACTTGCGTTGCCATCCGTCTTCGTTTTTGGTGGCTTTAAGAATAAGGGGCTTGCTAGAGGTCGAGAAAAGTAAGAACCGGCTAGAGTTGTGAGATCGGAGGCGATAAGCAATAGGCAAATCCTCGATGCAGAGGTCAGGGCAATGGAGGTTTTTGATTTGGTTAAGTACAATTAATACTCTCCAAACCATGGGCATGGTTTGAGCAAAAGAGATGCCGGTGGTTCGGAAGAATTGCATCATGAATTCAGGAAAAGGGTATCGAAGACCTAGCGAAAAAGGATATGCTGGAAAGCAAACCCACTCAGCGGAAGAAACATCCGATCGAATTGACCGATCGAACGGTCTAAAGACCGTGTTGTCAGGGAAAGCGCCGGAAGCTCTCAAAGCCGCAATGTCTGCGTTGTCAAAAGCACAGACCTCCTTTTCGGGATTTTTGAGGAGATTCTGCTGGGTGAAGGTCTCTGCATCCATTACGAAGAAGGCAAGGAAAATTGATAGAAAGTAAATGAGAAATTGAGAATTACCTGAAAGCTCTGTTGAAGATATCTGCTTTTCAAACAAGAAGAGAGAAGATATAGGGGCATTATGGATCTCCATTGAGCAAAAAGCGCGTTGGAGATTACGATGTGATCTCGACCGTCGCTTCGTTTTAAATGCCTTGAGTTATGGGATAAGACTTTTCAAATATATCCGTCGGATTTGTATACCAACCGATATATTTGGGGACAATTGTTATGGGTCATTTTCTGAGCATACATATCCTGACTAATATCCCGCTTTTAATTGTTTATTTGTGACTAGGATACTGGACGGTGATATTGCTAACATCCTGGGCGATATCCTAAGGTTGAGTGAATTAAACACGTGCAGGTTAATGGCTGTAAGTTACTAACGGTCATCAGGACTTCTTCTCCTCAAGACTCGGGCGTATTTGTTATGAGGAAGTCGTTGAACCCGAAAGACTTGGTCCTCAACGTTCGAGTGGGAATATTCGCTGGATCCCGGAAGTTTAGGATAGTTTGTTACATTATCTTTACTATAAATAGATGGGGGCGGATCAGATTAAGGCACACAATTTACACACTTTCAAACACTTTCTCTCTAGTTCATTGCAAACACTACACACAACACTTGTACTCAAAGTACATTGTAACACATAGTCGATCCGCACCACATCCTGCACTGTATCCTGATATTTGAAGCAATAGAAGAACAAGGCAGTTGCGATTGTCAGCTCCCGAGGTTTTATGCCGGCGATCTAGATTGATCAAGGGCTTTCCTCGTACATCACGTGTCAACCTTTACTTTTTTGCTCATTGTTTGATCATCGATACAGCTCCGTATCCTGGGCTGTATCCTGAAACTGTTTTCACAACTAATTTGGTTAACACATTTTTCACATATAAATTTAGCACAATACCTCACTTAACTAATTTGATCACTTAATTGCTTAGGTAATTTTTGACCAAAACAATAACTATTTGGTTTTACGTTTTCCGACTAATTTTCGACAAACGATTTTTTTTTGTAATCAGTTAACTTTTCTGACCAGAAATTTTTTCTTCTTTTATTATTATTTTTTTTGTTGGAACTTAGTCGGATATTCCTTTAATGTTCCGACCATGTTTTTTGGTCGGTAGAGTGTTGGAAAATAGTCGCTAAAACCAGAATGTTTTATTAGTTGGTATTTGTCGGAAAATGTAACAACTCTCATCAAAAGTCATATTTATTAAATTAATTTGTCCAATAGGAAACCCTAATTGAGACACCCAAGTGATTCTGTACAAACCCTAAAATTTTCAGAACAATCAGAATCAGGATCAGGGCTCCTAAAAATCAGGGGGGGTAAACCCTAGTAACGATTATCTTAAAATCTCGTTGTCTAAAATCGAATTTACAAAACAGTTAAGTCAGCAAGGCTAGTCCCAGAAGTGGCTGACCTAGGGTGAAAACGTGTCCCTTGCGCACCGCAAGGGTTCATGCTTACGGTGCGCAAGCATGGCCAATTTTTGTGTATAAATAGCAGACATTGGCATTCGAAGTTTGGCGCTTGAACGACGTAAATTCTCGTTACGTAGACTGAGTTATAGCAGAAACACTTCTAAAAACACACACGGATCACTAATCGACGCCGCAATCAGGGTAATAACTCGATCGCTGATACGATTGAATGTCCGATAGATTAAACTATCCAATGGATGTTTAAGTGTTGCCCACATTAGGGTTTATGCTTTGTCGTTCGTCGTTAAATCGATGGATGTTTAAGTATCGCACTTTGTCATTCGTTGTGAAGGTGTTAATCTCGTGAGTTATCGTAAATGCTGTATTAAGTTACTAACCGAATTGTGTGCTTGTTATAAATTTAGGTTAAAAGGCTAATCAGTAGGCAAGGCTCTGCTCAAATTAAATCTGCAATGTGAGTCATTCTCTTTTTATCAAATTTGATTTCAAAAGCATGTTTATTTTCAATATTATAATTACAGTGATTAAGTTTATGTAGTCACCAAATTACAGCCGGTATGTGGGGTATTGTGCACATTACTATTGTTTTTATCACTTTAGGTGGGCGAACCTAATTAGTGATATTCGTCATTATTGGGTGAACGGACCCAATAGTGATATGACCACAGTCACGAAACGAGTCGATGACAAGTACTGTGGGTATTTGGTTGAAATAAACATTGTAATCTCTCTTAATCTTGTGAATTATAACAAAAGAGTCATTTTAGCAAAAAGAATGATTCACTCAGTATTTCCCGCTGACAAAACCTTTTTCAAACATGTTTCAGGTGATCTGTTGTGATCCAGGAAAAGTGCCGAGAAGCACTACAAGCTTAAGGAAGTGGCTCAGTATAAAAATAAAGAAACATGTTTTGTAAAATAAAAGATTTCTTCGTGAAATCTCAAGATTGTAAATTACCGGGTTTTATCCCGAGTTGTGAAATAAAATAATCGGGAAATAATTCAGTTTTAAAAAGATCCTGATGATAAACTTCCGCTGTTAAACTCAATTAAATAAATACCACGGGATTTCTGTCCCGCGGCTCCTGAAACGGGTCAAACTGGGTCGGGGGCCGTGACAGAAAAAGGTGGTATCAGAGCCATTGATTTAAGCCAATTAAGTATTTAGAAATACTTAATTTCATTAATTGCTATTATATGATTATGTGTGTTATTAACTGACTATTTGGTAGTTACAGTATGGGTAAACAAAAGCTGTCAAACATCTATCTTAAATTAGATAGGTCATCCAACGAGAAGGGAAGTTCATCCCAAACCAAACCCTCAAATCATCTTGCCATCCCTGAAGAAGGAATATTTGTACGAAAGGCACACTATGAGGAACCACTTTCTCCTAGTAAAAGAAGTCTAATTATTAGAAAAAGTAAAGAGAAAATAAAGAAAATCCGAGAAAAGAAAGTTAAACAGGAAACCCAGGAATTAACCAATAAAACACCTTGGGAGGACAAGCTAGATGAGAAATGGGCAGATTTGTATATGCTAGCTACAGTAGCAGTAAATGCAAATCTTTAATAATTTTGACTCAAGTTTTAGCACCTTTATTATCTACAGTATAGAAACCTTATTCATTAAATAAATAAATTTACAATAAAACCAAGTGTGTTTTAATTTTCAGTTATTTTGTAGTTACCCAGTCTGAAATAGTATTTAAAAGTTTTCTATAAAATTTTGTTATAATTTTTAATTATGTGTATTTTGATAAACAACATGATCAACTTGTCTGACGCCCTTCAGAACTTAAATCTCTATCCGGTAAAAATAGAGGTTTCTAGAGATTTCAATAGGTATATACCAGACATAGAAAAACCTATTGAATTTAATGCTTCACCACCTCCAGAAAAACCCAAGCCCAAGAAAAGAAGGAGATTTGTAGGATGGAGACGTGTGCGTAGGAGGAAGCCTACAACAAGGAAAATCCCTAAAATAGAAAATCCTTTAGACAAAGGAAAAGGGGTGGAAGTCAGTGAAGGTTATAGGCCACTGGAAATGGAATTGGGAGAAGGTTCTAAGCAAACTCAGAGGGAAGTTGGGGAAAGTTCTAGACAGGTTGAGGAATTACCTTTTCAAGAGGAATTAGATCGGGCATTGGCAAGCTGTGATGTCGTTAGGCCAATTAATAATAATCTATACCCTACTCTTGAAACACAACTACCAATGAACTTGGACCCCGCCATCCCAGAACCTATTATCCACTCTCAGCCTCTAGGGATAGATGAGTGGTGGACAAATGATTGGCAGTTCCAAAACCTGATCAATAGTCCTTATTCCTTCCTTCCTCAGTTCGACCCGGAACCATTACCAAATCCACCCATGAGAATTTACCAGAACTTCGCCATTTTGGCGAAGAGTTAATGGATGCGGGTAATAGAATCCGGGAGATAGGGGGACAAATTGCCTGGAAATATGATGAAAGGGAGCTTCGTTTTTAGGAAAACAAATGATGAAAGATAGTAGGTTTATGAAACTGTTGTTGTGTAATAGTAATAGTAAAATCAGGATGTGTAAAATAAATAAATAAAACGGTTGTATATAGAAGCATGATATAATCTATAAAACAAATGGAATTTTAGAAAAATTTACAATTTTGTTTGTATATTCATTTACGTGATTATGGCAATTAATTCTGACATTGGATTATTTCTTTTATACTAATTATTTATAAATTAATTATCAGATGGAAAACGCTAATAACGAACCAGTAAATGAGGTTAATCAATCTGAACAACAACCGGGGGGATCAATATATGACTAGGCAAGATATAGAAAATATCGTTGCTCAAGGGATAGCCAATGCTATTCCAGCAATAGTCGCTGCTGTCCAGAAACCTGTTGAACCTCAACAAATTATTCCAAGCAAACGTATTTCTGAAGATAACTTTAGTAATAGTGTAAACGGAGGCAATGATCATGTTAATCATGATAATGAACCACGGCAAGCTCCGCTCCCTAAGAAAATGAAAGCCGCAACCCCTGGTTGCACTTTCAAAGAATTTCTTGCTTGTAAACCATCTGAGTTTGCAGGCAATGAAGGAGCAACTACGACACTACGTTGGTTAGAGAAAACCGAGGCAGTAATTGCCATAAGTAAATGTGACAAGGATGATCAGGTCATGTACGCGTCAAATCTTTTTAAAGAATGGGCGCTAGAATGGTGGAACACGGTGTTACAAGCAAAAGGAAGAAATAGGACTTATGCCATGAACTGGGAAGAATTTAAAAGTCTTGTAGAAAGAAAATTCTGTCCCGAATATGAAAAAGATCAAATGGAAAATAAATTCCTAAACCATCGTATGACGGGTGTAGATTGTCGCGGTTATACTTCGACATTCTTTGAATATGCTAGAGTGGTACCAACACTGGCTTCGCCAGTACCGGTACTCATTTCTCGCTATATTTGGGGATTAATTAGTGAAATCCGCAATATCGTTAAAGCTGCTAGACCTCGCTCTATTGACGATGCGGTAGAATTAGCTAACACCCTAACCGACGAATTAGTACGCACGCAAGATGAAAACAGGAAGAAGGAACTGGCTCAGAAAATTACCCAAGGATTTCGTACGGGTAATAATAGCAACTTCAAGAGGAGAGGAACAGGGCAATGTTCAACTCCGCCGTTTTGTAGGAATTGCAGAAAGAAACATTTTGGAAGATGTAGTGTAACCTGCAATTTTTGTAAAATGGTAGGACATCGTGAAGAAAACTGCAGGAAGAAATCCACAATCTGTTACAATTGTGGAGAAGTAGGACATTTCAAAACAGAATGTCCTAAATTGGTCAAACCAGCAGATAACAAAGCTAAACCAGTTGACGGAGCTACAAAGAAGAATGTTAGAGCATTCCAGCTAACTACTCAGGAGGCAGAACTCATTCCAGATGTGATAGCTGGTACGTTTCTAGTTCACAACGTATATGCAAAAGTATTATTTGACTCTGGCCCAAACCAAAGTTTTATCAATACTTCATTCTGCCAAGGTCTTAATATACCCTTAACCAACCTTAGGCAGATTTTTACAGTCGAAACGGCTGATGGGAATTCAGTTAAAATAGATAAAGTTCTGCAACCCTATTGCCTATGAAATTAGCTGAATTCGATGTTGTATTAGGAATGGATTGGTTAGTAGCCAACCATGCTCGAATTCTTTGTGATAAGAATTCCATAGAAATCAAGGCATCCACCGGGGAAGTAATCACGATTATAGGAGATAAACCACGTAAGCCCATGAAATTCATATCAGTAATGAAAGTTGCTAGTTATGAACGAAAGCAAGGAATAGTGTATATGATTTCGGTAATCATTAGCACTAAGGGTAAAGAACTTAAGGAAATTCCTGTAGTCTCATAATACCCAGATATATTTCCCGAAGAGTTACCAGGATTACCACCTGATAGGGAAGTAGAATTTAGAATTCATCTAATTCCAGGAACTATACAGATAGCCAAGGCACCTTATCGGTTAGCACCCACAGAAATGTTAGAATTGAAAAATCAATTAGATGAATTACTAAGTAAAGGTTTCATACAACCTAGTTCATCCCCTTGGGGAGCACCCGTGTTGTTTGTTAAGAAGAAGGATGGTTCAATGAGAATGTGTATTGATTATAGAGAATTGAATAAGGTTACAATTAAGAATCGATACCCATTACCTAGGATTGATGATCTTTTTGATCAAGTTCAAGGAGCTAGATATTTTTCTAAGATTGACTTACGTTCCGGATATCATCAATTGAAGGTACAAGAAGAAGACATACCTAAAACTGTTTTCCGAACTAGGTATGGTCATTACGAGTTTACAGACATGCCCTTTGGGTTAACGAATGCACCCGCAGCATTCATGGACATGATGAATAGGATATGTAAACCGTATTTGGATAAATTTGTAATTGTCTTCATTGACGATATACTTATTTATTCCAAAAGTCAGACAGAACATTGTGAGCATTTGCATGCACTCTTAACTTTGTTAAGAAAAGAAAAACTGTATGCTAAATTCTCAAAATGTGAATTTTGGTTGCAAGAAGTGCAATTTTTAGGCCACATGGTAAATCACGAAGGTATTCATGTAGATCCTGCTAAGATAGAGGCAATTACCAATTGGAAGGTTCAACAAACTGCAATGGAAATTAGAAGTTTTATAGGTTTAGCTGGCTATTATAGACGGTTTATTAAGGATTTTTCCAAGATAGTTGTACCATTAACTAAGCTAACCTGTAAAGCCATTAAGTTTGAATGGGGACCTAAACAGGAAGAAGCCTTTAGGATCTTGAAACAGAAGTTAACCAATGCTCCAATCTTAGCCTTACCAGAAGGAACTGAAGATTTTGAAGTATATTGTGATGCTTCAAAACTAGGATTTGGATGTGTGCTAATGCAACTCAAGAAGGTAATTGCGTATGCCTCAAGACAGTTGAAAAAGCACGAAGAAAATTATACGACTTAGAGTTAGGAGCCGTAATTTTTGCCCTTAAGATTTGGAGACATTATCTTTATGGAAGTAAATTTACTGTCTATACCGACCACAAAAGTTTAAGATATATATTTGGGCAAAAAGAGTTAAACATGAGGCAAAGAAGATGGATCGAAATCTTAAGTGACTACGACTGTGATATTCAATATCACGAAGGAAAGGCAAATGTAGTTGCAGATGTCTTAAGTCGTAAATATCATGAAAAGCAAAAGCGAGTTCGTGCTCTCAGGTTAAATCTACAAATAGATCTAATGGAACAATTGAAGAATATTCAGGAAACAGCAATCAAGGATGATGCTGAAGGAATGAAGGGATGAATAAAAGAATTATAGCAAGGAGCTGATGGAATTTGGAGATTCCACAAAAACAGAATTTGGGTACCTAAGCAGGGAGAATTAAGAAATAAGATTTTAGAAGAAGCCCATAAGTCAAGGTATACAATTCATCCAGGGAATAATAAAATGTACCAAGATTTAAGAAAGAATTGTTGGTGGATAGGCATGAAAAAGGATATAGCTAGATATATTTCTAAGTGTCTTACTTGTTCACAAGTTAAGGCAGAACATCAGAAACCTTCAGGTCTACTACAACAGTTAGAAATGCCGGTATGGAAATGGGAACTCATAACAATGGATTTTGTTACTAAGTTACCCAAAACCAGAAAAGGTAATGACGCGATTTGGGTAATTGTGGATCGATTAACCAAATCTGCTCACTTTCTACCAATGAAAGAAACCTTTAGCATGGAAAGACTGGCAAAGTTATATGTAGATGAAGTTGTATCTCTACATGGAGTTCCACTCTCCATTGTATCAGATAGAGATAGTCGTTTCACTTCTCATTTCTGGAAAAGTTTCCAAGAAGCTATGGGAACTCGACTAAACCTAAGTACCGCATATCATCCTCAAACAGACGGGCAAAGTGAAAGGACGATCCAAACTCTAGAAGACATGCTCAGGGCATGTGTGATAGATTTTGGTGGAAATTGGGACGATCACTTATCTTTGATCGAATTCTCCTATAACAATAGTTATCATTCAAGTATTGAAACTGCCCCATTTGAAGCACTGTATGGAAGAAAGTGCAGAACTCCAGTATGTTGGGCAGAAATAGGAGAAAGTCAATTGTCAGGTCCTGAGATAGTACAAGAGAAGACCGACAAAATTTCACAAATCAAGGAAAGACTGAAGACGGCTCAAGATCGCCAGAAAAGTTATGCAAACAATAGATGTAAGCCGTTAGAATTTCAAGTTGGAGACAGAGTACTGTTGAAAGTTTCTCCTTGGAAAGGAGTAGTTAGATTTGGTAAGAAAGGAAAGCTAAGTCCAAGATACGTAGGACCATTTCCAGTGATCCAACGTATAGGACCAGTTGCTTATAGGTTACAACTACCAGAAGAGTTAGCTGGAGTACATGATGTATTTCATGTATCCAATCTCAAGAAATGTCTATCAGACGAATCTTTGGTAGTACCTCTCCAAGATATAAAGGTAAACGAAAAGTTAAAATTTGTTGAGCAACCTCTTCAGATAGAAGACAGAAAAGTGAAGTTTCTCAAACACAAACGACTAGTGCTAGTTAAAGTAAAATGGGATTCAAAGAGAGGAGCTAAATACACTTGGGAGCTAGAATCTGAGATGAAGAAAAAGTATCCTCAATTATTCCAGTAAATCTCGAGGACGAGATTTTTATTAAGGTGGGGAGAATGTAACAACTCTCATCAAAAGTCATATTTATTAAATTAATTTGTCCAATAGGAAACCCTAATTGAGACACCCAAGTGATTCTGTACAAACCCTAAAATTTTCAGAACAATCAGAATCAGGATCAGGGACCCTAAAACTCAGGGGGGGTAAACCCTAGTAACGATTATCTTAAAATCTCGTTGTCTAAAATCGAATTTACAAAACAGTTAAGTCAACAAGGCTAGTCCCAGACGTGGCTGACCTAGGGTGAAAACGTGTCCCTTGCGCACCGCAAGGGTTCATGCTTACGGTGCGCAAGCATGGCCAATTTTTGTGTATAAATAGCAGACATTAGCATTCGAAGTTTGGCGCTTGAACGACGTAAATTCTCATTACGTAGACTGAGTTATAGCAGAAACACTTCTAAAAACACACACGGATCACTAATCGACGCCGCAATCAGGGTAATAACTCGATCGCTGATACGATTCAATGTCCGATCGATTAAACTATCCAATGGATGTTTAAGTGCTGCCCACATTAGGGTTTATGCTTTGTCATTCGTCGTTAAATCGATGGATGTTTAAGTATCGCACTTTGTCATTCGTTGTGAAGGTGTTAATCTCGTGAGTTATCGTAAATGTTGTATTAAGTTACTAACCGAATTGTGTGCTTGTTATAAATTTTGGTTAAAAGGCTAATCAGTAGGCTAGGCTCTGCTCAAATTAAATCTGCAATGTGAGTCATTCTCTTTTTATCAAATTTGATTTCAAAAGCATGTTTATTTTCAATATTATAATTACAGTGATTAAGTTTATGTAGTCACCAAATTACAGCCGGTATGTGGGGTATTGTGCACATTACTATTGTTTTTATCACTTTAGGTGGGCGGACCTAATTAGTGATATTCGTCATTATTGGGTGAACGGACTCAATAGTGATATGACCACACTCACGAAACGAGTCGATGACAAGTACTGTGGGTATTTGGTTGAAATAAACATTGTAATCTCTCTTAATACTGTGAATTATAACAAAAGAGTCATTTTAGCAAAAAGAATGATTCACTCAGTATTTCCCGCTGACAAAACCTTTTTCAAACATGTTTCAGGTGATCTGTTGTGATCCAGGAAAAGTGCCGAGAATCACTAAAAGCTTAAGGAAGTGGCTCAGTATAAAAATAAAGAAACATGTTTTGTAAAATAAAAGATTTCTTCGTGAAATCTCAAGATTGTAAATTACCGGGTTTTATCCCGAGTTGTGAAATAAAATAATCGGAAAATAATTCAGTTTTAAAAAGATCCTGATGATAAACTTCCGCTGTTAAACTCAATTAAATAAATACCACGGGATTTCTGTCCCGCGGCTCCTGAAACGGGTCAAACCGGGTCGGGGGCCGTGACAGAAAATGGTCGGAATTTTCCAACCAAATTTATTTCGTCAGAAATTTTAGGCAAAATTTGCCTATAGTGACCGCTTCTCTCGCTCCCGATCTCTCCGTTACAGCTCCGACGTATGTGACTAGCGGTAACCCAATTACATAGACTAGTATCTTCCCAATTGATGTTCGCCGCCTTGCAAAAGATCATTGCCACTATACACTGGGTTGTTCAACAAACTGGAATTTAGTTTTGAGGTAACAACATATACTAAAATCTTGTTGATATATGGATAATATAACAGGTGGATCCAAAGTTTGGGTTTGTGGAAATAGAGTTCCATGCTGCAAGCTTTCTTTTCTTTCAATTTTAGTAGGAACTAGTAATGAACCCATGCTATGCTGCGGAAAGTCAGTCGGTATTTGTTAAGGTTATGATATACCCAATTTACTGTAGGAACTGTTCGCGTAAATTAAATAAAATAAACAAATTTTATTCAAACGATTACAATACAGAAATAAGAAAGCTAAAAATCTAGTACAAATACAACTGAAATAAACCAAAATACAAGAAAGGAGTAGAAGCAGAGGGGCTGAGTCACGTGTTCACACGCTTCCCTTAAAACAAATTCCGAGTCTCCCAGGAGAACTCGTTTTGTTTCCCAGGGTACAACAGTCGGAGCAGTAGTACTGCCGGAGTTCGCCTACAACCCGAAGGTTACCTTGAAGAGAGCAGGATGAAGATCAGTAGTAGAGAGAGAGTAGTTTGCATAAGCTGTTGTGTTGCTGGGTTTTCGTGGTGTCTTCTGCAATGGTGGAGATGTTGTATTTATACGACATCTTCATCGAAACGGTCAAAAAGAAATTAAAGGAGAGGTTTAAATTGCATTAAACGTCTTCAATGCAATTTAATACGTCATTTAATTCTCAGTCAAAGACCATTAACTCGTCAGTTTCGAAGTTGAACTGTAACTGCATTGTCATTCAATGCTGGAAGCTTCTGCACGCGCGTGCGCGCAAGCCACACTGGTGCGCGCGCGCCCAGGTCTGCACGCCCATGCGCGGTGCGTCCTCTTGGCTCAATGCCATGCGCGCGTGCGCCTCACTGACTCAGATCCATGCTCGCTTGTGCCACGTCACCTGTGAGCCTCTACGAGCACGCCACACAGTCGCGCCGTTTTGGCTCACTCTGGTGCGCCGCGCACGTCACATCAGGACCCATGCACCATGCGCAACTGCGCGCCTTCGTGCCACTTGTACCCGCGTGAGGACTGCCACATCACGCGCCTCGAACCTATATACCACTTGGTCCTTGCAGCCTCTGTGATCCACCACGCGCACGTGGTTAAAAATACAAAGGCGGCTCTAAAGCGGCTCGCGGCGATTCGAGCGTGCGAAGTGCAAAGTGCGCCATCAAAGCGCCACATTGCGCCTCACTGACTCAGATCCATGCGTGCGTGTGCCACGTCACCTGTGAGCCTCTACGAGCACGCCACACAGTCGCGCCGTTTTGGCTCACTCTGGTGCGCCGCGCACATCACATCAGGACCCATGCACCATGCGCAACCGCGCGCCTTCGTGCCACTTGTACCCGCGCGAGGACTGCCACATCACGCGCCTCGAACCTGCTTGCCACTTGGTCCTTGCAGCCTCTGTGATCCACCACGGGCACGTGGTAAAAAATACAAAGGCGGCTCTCAAGCGGCTCGCGGCGATGTGCAAAGTGCACCATCAAAGCGCCATATTGCGCCTCATCGCCCACGCCACGCGCGCGAGCGTGTGCGTGTACGAGTGTGAGTGCGAGTTAGCGTGCTATGCACCCTTCGCGAGGACACTTAGTGTATGCTTCCATGAAACAATGAGGAAGGAGAGTTCCACCTTAAATACCCATTTAAGTTCCATCTCTCCTCCGATATGGGACAAGGTGCTACTTTCCCTTTTGTTTCAGCATTGAATGTTCCAAACACCCAACTTTGAGCATCGATATCTCATTCATCTTAGCTCCGTTTTGGACGTGGTTTAGTTCATTTCGAAGCTCTCCCAACATAGAACACAAACCTACAAATAAATATATAAAACCCGCTTATTTTATTATATTTATTTTTAGTCCAAAATAGGAAAAAATCATTTTCCTATATTTGTGAAAAATGCTATTTTCATCAAATTTCCAACAATCCCCCACATGTATGGAAATGGATCTTTTCCTTACACTTTTCAACGATAAACTTCGACTGTTGAGTATTGCAAGATAGGTAGGCTGTAGCCTTTGAACCTTCTTTTGTGAAGCATACTTAGCTTACTAGCGGTTTGTAGACGCGTTGTCCTTGAACATACCTCCATTTGTGTAAACGACATTACACTTCACACAATACTCTCCCTGGTTTGGCCAACTCCTCATTGTCGTGTCCTATTATGGTCCTGGAACACTAGCCTGGTTCTGCGAGAGCCCTAGGATTTGCGCACCCCACAAATCCATTCGAAGCGACCCTACTTCTCTCTAACATAGGTGATTCCCTTAATCATTAAAAGCATCATGGTTATTTGATTTCCCAAAATCGTTAACCTTAATATGCTTAGCCTCACTTCAATGTCACTGATTGGAATGGACTAGGAAGTATATATAACTCCCTTTTATTTAGTTTTGGGGTACTCCCCCACAGTGACTCCGTTTTTGGTAATATGATTAGTTGGCCTATTGAACTTAGATCTTGGGATCTCCAGTCAACTAAGTTAGGTTTCCCTCATATTCCCATTCATCACGGGCTTTAGTCCCATTCCTCTTGTCGACGTTTCTACTAACTCTCTGCTTAAGTCTTTTGTAAACGGGTCCGCAATGTTATCCTTTGATCTCACATAATCAATTGTGATAACACCCGTTGAGAGTAGTTGTTGTACCGTGTTATGTCTACGTCGCATGTGCCTTGATCTGCCATTGTACATCAAGCTTTGAGCTCTACCAATCGCTGATTGGCTATCACAATGTACACATATGGCTGGCAAAGGCTTTGGCCATCTTGGAATATATTCCACGAATTGACCACTGTGGACGCTCCCACAGTGGTGGCGTTAAGAGGGGTTCCCGTCACAACATTTGTGGTGTTGTTAACGTTGACATTTTCGTTCGACATGCTGAAAAATTAAAATTTTAAAGTTTAGTAAAAAAATTCTGATTTACGCAAAAACTAGAAGTAAACTAGTAAATTTTAATTTTACCACAAATTGACTGTTTAGGCTTCTAAGTCCAACTTTGAAGACCAAAAACAGAAAATGTTTAATAAATTTTAGAACTTACTGATTGGATTCTAAGTCCAACTTCGAAGACCAGATCAGAAAGTTTTAGCAAATTTTAGGACAACCTGAATGTAACCAGAATGGTTTTCAACCAAAGTCGCTCCTTTGAAGATGAAAACCAAAAAAAATCTGTTTTTAAAACACAAACTGAGTGAAAACAAAACTGGTTTGAATCACAAACAGAATGGTTTTGATTACACGAACGGTTTTAAAAATTTGTTTTAAGATAGTAGGAACCGTTCGCGTAAATTAAATAAAATAAACAAATTTTATTCAAACGATTACAATACAGAAATAAGAAAGCTAAAAATCTAGTATAAATATAACTGAAATAAACCAAAATACAAGAAAGGAGTAGAAGCAGAGGGGCTGAGTCACGTGTTCACACGCTTCCCTTAAAACAAATTCCGAGTCTCCCAGGAGAACTCATTTTGTTTCCCAGGGTACAACAGCCGGAGCAGTAGTACTGCCGGAGTTCGCCTACAACCCGAAGGTTACCTTGAAGAGAGTAGGATGAAGATCAGTAGTAGAGAGAGAGAGTAGTTTGCATAAGCTGTTGTGTTGCTGGGTTTTCGTGGTGTCTTCTGTAGTGGTGGAGATGTTGTATTTATACTACAACTTCATCGAAACGGTCAAAAAGGAATTAAAGGAGAGGTTTAAATTGCATTAAACGTCTTCAATGCAATTTAATACGTCATTTAATTCTCTGTCAAAGACTATTAACTCATCAGTTTCAAAGCTGAACAGTAACTGCACTGTAATTCAATGCTGGAAGCTTCTGCGAGCGCGTGCGCGCAAGCCACACTGGTGCGCGCGCGCCCAGGTCTGCACGCCCATGCGCGGTGCGTCCTCTTGGCTCAATTCCATGCGCGCGTGCGCCTCACTGACTGAGATCCATGCGCGCGTGTGCCACGTCACCTGTGAGCCTCTACGAGCACGCCACACAGTCGCGCCATTTTGGCTCACAATGGTGCGCCGCGCACGTCACATCAGGACCCATGCACCATGCGCAACCGCGCGCCTTCGTTCCACTTGTACCCGCGCGAGGACTGCCACGTCACACGCCTCGAACCTACATGCCACTTGGTCCTTGCAGCCTCTGTGATCCACCACGCGCACGTGGTCAAAAATATAAAGGCGGCTCTCAAGCTGCTCGCGGCGATGCGAGCGTGCGAAGTGCAAAGTGCGCCATCAAAGCGCCACATTGCGCCTCACTGACTCAGATCCATGTGCGCGTGTGCCACGTCACCTGTGAGCCTCTACGAGCACGCCACACAGTCGTGTCGTTTTGGCTCACTCTGGTGCGCCGCGCACGTCACATCAGGACCCATGCACCATGCGCAACCGCGCGCCTTCGTGCCACTTGTACCTGCACGAGGACTGTCACGTCACGCCCCTCGAACCTGGATGCCACTTGGTCCTTGCAGCCTCTGTGATCCACCACGGGCACGTGGTCAAAAATACAAAGGCGGCTCTCAAGCGACTCGCGGCGAGGTGCAAAGTGCGCCATCAAAGCGCCACATTGCGCCTCATCGCCCACGTCACGCGCGCGAGCGTGTGCGAGTTAGGGTGCTCTGCACCCTTCGCGAGGACAGTTAGTGTGTGCTTCCATGAAACAATGAGGAAGGAGAGTTCCACCTTAAATACCCATTTAAGTTCCATCTCTCCTCCGATATGGGACAGGGTGCTACTTTCCCTTTTGTTTCAGCATTGAATGTTCCAAACACCCAACTTTGAGCATCGATATCCCATTTATCTTAGCTCCGTTTTGGACGTGGTTTAGTTCGTTGCGAATCTCTCCCAACATAGAACACAAACCCACAAATAAATATATAAAACCCGCTCATTTTATTATATTTATTATTAGTCCAAAATAGGAAAAAATCATTTTCCTATATTTGTGAAAAATGTTATTTTCACCTATTTTTCCAACAATCCCCCACATGAAAAATGCTATTTTCATCAAATTTCCAACAATCCCCCACATGTATGGAAATGGATCTTTTCCTTACACTTTTCAACGATAAACTTCGATAGTTGAGTATTGCAAGATAGGTAGGTTGTAGCCTTTGAACCTTCTTTTGTGAAGCATACTTAGCTTACTAGCGGTTTGTAGACGCGATGTCCTTGAACTTACCCCCATTTGTGTAAACGACATTACACTTCACACAATACTCTCCCTGGTTTGGCCAACTCCTCATTGTCGTGTCCTATTATGGTCCTGGAACACTAGCCTGGTTCTGCGAGAGCTTTAGGATTTGCGCACCCCACAAATCCATTCGAAGCGACCCTACTTCTCTCTAACATAGGTGATTCCCTGAATCATTAAAAGCATCATGGTTATTTGATTTCCCGAAATCGTTAACCTTAATATGCTTAGCCTCACTTCAATGTCACTGATTGAAATGGACTATGAAGTATATATAACTCCCTTTTATTTAGTTTTGGGGTACTCCCCCACAGTGACTCCGTTTTTGGTAATATGATTAAGTTGGCCTATTGAACTTAAATCTTGGGATCTACAGTCAACTAAGTTAGGTTTCCCTCATATTCCCATTCATCCTGGACTTTAGTGCCATTCCTCTTGTCGACGTTTCTACTAACTCTCTGCTTAAGCCTTTTGTAAACGGGTCCGCAATGTTATCCTTTGATCTCACATAATCAATTGTGATAACACCCATTGAGTGTAGTTGTCGTACCGTGTTATGTCTACGTCGCATGTGCCTTGATCTGCCACGTCACGCACCTCGAACCTGCATGCCACTTGGTCCTTGCAGCCTCTGTGATCCACCACGCGCACGTGGTCAAAAATACAAAGGCGGCTCGCGGTGATGCTAAGTGCAAAGTGCGCCATCAAAGCGCCACATTGCGTCTCATCGCCCACGCCACGCGCGCGCGCTTGAGCGAGCGTGTGCGAGTTAGGGTGCTCCGCACCCTTCACGAGGACACTTAGTGTGTGCTTCCATGAAACAATGAGGAAGGAGAGTTTCACCTTAAATACCCATTTAAGTTCCATCTCTCCTCCGATGTGGGACAAGGTGCTACTTTCCCTTTTGTTTCAGCATTGAATGTTCCAAACACCCAACTTTGAGCATCGATATCTCATTCATCTTAGCTCCGTTTTGGAGGTGGTTTAGTTCGTTGCGAAGCTCTCCCAACATAGAACACAAACCCACAAATAAATATATAAAACCCGCTCATTTTATTATATTTATTTTTAGTCCAAAATATGAAAAAATCATTTTCCTATATTTGTGAAAAATGCTATTTTCACCTATTTTTCCAACATTTACATCAAACGAAAACTATAAAAACAAATATAGGTAACACTTAGTTGGTTCTGGTTCACCCATTATAGCAAACTGGTACCGCTACCTATTATCCCCATTTTTTGGGACCTGTACCGGTACCTGTATTTTGGTTGATTTACCGTTAAATACCGGTAACATACCATTCCAATTATATTTGGTATCGGTAAATACCGGTAACATACCATACCAATTATCTCCCTTTAAAAAATAGTACTACACATGGGCTTTACTGCAAAAAAAAAAAAAAAAAAAAAAAAAAAAAAAAAAAAAAAAAAAAAAAAAAAAAAAAACTTCTGAACCCCCAAACACCCCCCTCCCCCTTCAAAAACCTAACAACTAAGCCGTAAACTTAAACTCCTAAAAACCTAACCCCCCCCCCCCCCCCCCCTTCCCCCTTAACAACTAAACCCAACAAAAACCTAACTCTAAAAGCTAAACTAAACCTAAAACCTAAACCATAAGACTAAATTGCATGTGCAACATATAAATATGATGCAAATGTGTAATACTGATTTTTTTATGTTTTATATATATATATGTATATTTAAAAATCACAATTTTAATAAAATAATTGGTGTGTTTTTAAAAGGTTTTTTTTTTAGTTTGTTTAGTTTTCTCATTTATATCTAGTTTTCTAATAATCCTGAAAATGGTTTGCCGAGTCTGTGTAGATCGAGGATGAACAAATTAGAATGAGGACGTATTAGATATGAAGATCCATGGACTGACGTCAACCTACTTTGGATCGCTTGATAGTGGTAAGAGGCGACATTTGTTTTGTGAACAAAGAACGATCAAGATGTGAATAGGGAGGGACATGAGAATGTACTAGAGTTTCATAAGAATAATTAGGGTTTGAGATTTCACACTTTTGGATATAGTAAATTGCAATTTTGGCCCCTCTGGTGTGAGGCCTCTAACATGTTCAGTCCCATAACACCTCTCGTCCCTAAGGTTTGATCTTTTCACACTTTATGTCCCTATACTCTAATACCATTAACTTTTGTGTTAGTTTTTGTGTGAAATAACTGATATACCCTAAACTCCATTTTCTTCATCAACACATGTCTCGGACCACCTTCGATGTCCGATAGTTTTGTTACTAGTGTGGCGGGATCTCGAACTTAGACTAACTTTTCCGATGACCAAGGCTATTTTCTATTGGATTAGGTTATTTTTAGGTTGTGTGCACCTTTTCTTTGGATAGAAGCAAACACCAACCAAGACTACTGTTACGACTTCGGTGACCGGGTATCTTTCTGAATGTATTGTGTTTGAGCAGATCAGTGACATGAGAGTCCGGATAAGCGAGCCTGACAACAAGCACCAGTTTTCGGTCAAGAAATCAACGACGATAATGGCGGTTCAGGTGACTTCAGGGCTGCTCAGTCTGTTCATGCTTGTTTCCGGTGTTGAGATAGGAGATACTACTATATTATGGTACGCTGATATCATCTAGAATGTTAGTTGGGCCAAATGGCCTCTACCAGTGCCGTGGTGACCTATCTAACACCGATAGGTGGTGGTGGCGACGGCTTGTGGTGGGTGGTCCGAGGCATGTTGAAGAAGAAAAATGGAGTTGAGGGTAAATTAGTAATTGCACACAAAAATCTAAAGGAAAAGTGACGTTGTTAAGGTCCAGGGACGAAAGGAGTTAAGACTGGACTGAACATGTGAGAGGCCTCTAACCGTAAGGATGAAAATTGTAATTTACTGTTTTGGATATCTCTAGAACCTTAGAACTAGGGCCTATACGAGCATGATCATTTATATTGTACTAATTGTAGCCAAAAAGCTAAACCAATTAAATACAGAACGAGTCATGGTTAAGTGCATTTAAAGATAAAACATAGAGTTAATTACTGTTTTCGTCCCTATGGTTTGTCAAAATTACTATTTCAGTTCATTAGTTTAAAAATTGCGATTTCAGTCCCTGTGGTTTCACTTTCGTAACTATTTCAGTACCTGTACTTTACAGAATAATGGATTGAAATGGTTACAAAAGTGAAACCATAGGGACTGAATTAGTTATGAAAGTGAAACCACAAGGAGTGAAATCGCAATTTTTAAACTAATGGACTGGAATAGTGATTTTTGACAAACCATAGGAACGAAAACAATAATTAAGTCTTTTAATAATATAACTAAGAGTTAATTGCCATTTTTGCCCCTGAGGTTTGGGCACACTTGCCATTTTCGTCCAAAATGAAGGTTTTGTACTATTTTGCCCCCAACGTTTGTAACTTTTTGTCATTTTCATCCAAATACCTAACCAAGTTACTTTATATCTTATTATGGGTTATTTTTAACCTAACCAAGTTAGTTTATACCTTATTATTGGGTATTTTTGAAATTTATCAATTATAAGGGGGTAATTTTATAACCCTAATCAAATGGTCAAACTTGCATTCCCTTCTCTGCTGCAAACAACCAGACGCCATGCTTCCCCTTCCTACGACCATCGCTTCCCTGTTTCTCCTTCCCCAAAACCAATGGCCGCTGCAACACCTGATGCCCTACACAGGAATTCGTTAGTTTTCTGGTTGTGAAGTGGTGACGGATGGAGTGGGTGAGCTGGAGCGGAGCTCCGACGATGGTGCTGGTCGGCGATGGCGGTGGAGAGTGATTAGGATGGCGATTGTCGGCCGGAGATGATGAATGACTGACAGCGGGTAGTAATCAGTTGGTGGTGTCGGAGATAAAGACCTTATAGGGTTGGAAGTAACGATGTGGATATACGTGACTTGTGATTTGGGGTTTCAAGGAAAGAAGATAGTTAACTGTAGTAGCATCTAAGATGGTTAACTGTAGTAGCATCTAATAACTAGAAGATAATTTATAAATTATCCCCTTATAATTGATAAATTTCAAAAATACCCAATAATAAGGTATAAACTAACTTGGTTAGGTTAAAAATAACCCATAATAAGATATAAAATAACTTGGTTAGTAGGGCTGTAAACGAACCGAACGAACACGAACAAGGTCATGTTCGTGTTCGTTCGTTAAGGAAATTAACATGTTCGCGAACTGTTCACGAACGCATACCGAACATAAGTCTATGTTCGTGTTCGTTCGTTAAGGAAATTCAGTTGTTCACGAACAGTTCGTGAACACTGATCTCGAACACAAACGAATGCAAGGAAATAAAAACGAACGAAAACGAACATTTAACTTGAAAATAAAAAATAAAACATTGTTATCCTTAAACATTATATAAGTAGTTAAACATAACCATCAAATGATAAATAAAAACACAAGAAGTCTACTACACCACCAAATAACGAATCGAGTTTAACTAACTTAGACATAATTTTCTCAAAAATGGCTTAGAATGTCCAAATTTTAGCTAACTTAGAAAAAATAGGGTTTCAAGTTTTCAATATGCTTAGATAAAAGGTTTGTTATTTATTATTTTTAATACAATCAAACGAACATGAACGAACGTAACCGAATATATTACCGAACGTTCACGAACGAACGAGACCTGTGTTCGTTCGCTAAGCTAGCCGAACGAAATTTTTTGTTCGTGTTTGTTCGTTAAGCTAATCGAACGAACATAAACGAACTTCCCGCCGAATGGTTCACGAACTGTTCGCTGAACATTCGGTTCGTTTACAGCCCTATTGGTTAGGTATTTGGATGAAAATGGCAAAAAGTTACAAACGTTGGGGGCAAAGTGGTACAAAACCTTCATTTTGGACGAAAATGGCAAGTGTGCCCAAACCTCAGGGGCGAAAATGGCAATTAATATATATTAGTTTTTTTTTTCCAAACACTTGGGCAAAGATCTCACTGAAAACCAAGTTAGTTTCAATATATATTAGTTTCTTTAGAGTAAATTAATTTTTGAGTCCTTGTATTTTAGTGGTTTTAACCATTTGAGTACAAAATCAAAATGTTTAACGTCATGAGTCCCTAGCCTCTTTATTATGACATTTTGAGTCCTTTTGGGTCAAGCTTTTAATCTTTTGAGTCCAATTTTTTAAACAAAAATGGACTCAAAACGTTACAAAATGAACAATATTGGACTTAAAACGTTACAAAATGAGCGGCCAGGGACTCAAGATGTTAAACTTTTTTATTTTGGACTCATGTGGTTAAAACCACTAAAATACAGGGACTCAAAAAGTAATTTACTCTTTTTTTTTACTATAATTGCTATTAAAACCCCAATTTTTTTTAACTCGTTAACTTCTTATTTAGGGGCTGTTTGGTAGCCTCTTAATGACCATTCAGATGATATCTCTTAATGGTTTAAAACCTCTGAATGAATAATAGGTAACCTCAAGTCTGAATGGTTAATAGGTAACATCTGAATGGTAAATCATCATATGTCACATTCTTCTACCATCTCATTGGTAAAAATTTTAATGGTTCCATTAAGTGGTAGTCTCTTAATTTAGATCCTTTTACCTAACTAAACCCTCTAATATGTTTTATCTTAGATGTTTACCTAACCAGTGGAAGTTTCAAATGAGAATAAATTCTTCATAAGAAAAAGTTTCAACCAATAATAATTTTTCATTTTACCTCATTTAAGATTTGTATTTAATTTTATTTTAAGGATATATTGGTAAACAAACATAGATAATTAATTTGTATTCTTTCTCTCTAATAACTAAGTATATTAAATTCGTAACACTTTTTCAAAATAAATACTTTTTTCATATTAAAAAGCAACTTAATTTAAAGGGTAGAATAAATTACAATGTGTGTAAGATAAATTACGAGGTGTGTAGGATATATTTCAAGGTGTATAGGTTAAATTTCGATGTGTGTAGGATAAAATTGTATAATATGTAGGGTATATGTAAGAAAATTTTGATATGTGTAGGTTTTGTAGATTATATGTAGGATAATTAATCCCCCAAAAGCGAATGGAAGGATCCAAGGCTGATTTAGAAAGTAAGGTCCAGCCAGAAACAATCGGCTTCCTCACTCGCTAAACCTGCAATGTTCCCATTCGTCGAGCTTCCGGCAAGATCCTATTGATCGGCGACTTTTCGTTTTCTCTCACCTCTCTCTCAAATATCATAAACTTTGGTGTATCAAAATTGAGTGCACCTTCATGCTTTACGCAACCCAATTGTCAGACATAATGAGGCATTCCTCTTTGACGATGCCCATCCACAATGGGTTAACATTCCGGCTAGGCAGTCATAAGAGGCTACCAAACAGCCCCTAAATAAGAGGGGATAGATGTACCAAACAGCCCCTAAATATAAGAGGGGATAGATGTACCAAACAGCCCCTAAATATTAGAGGGGATAGATGTACCAAACAGCCCCTAAATAGTGGTAGTCATAAAAGGTAACCTCGACGAATGGAAGATTTACTGGTTTAGCATGAGAGGTCGTTAGTAATCTTGGCTTGACCTCGCTCTCTAAATCGACTTTTGACCTTCCATTCGCTAACGGGGGTTCATCGGAGTGTGAGCGGTTCCTTAGAAATAGTTGTCGACTAATTGAACGGTGTCGGAGGCTCGACGAAGGGGAGAATTAAAGGATTAGCGAGATAGGTCGACGGTAAATCTGGTCTGACCTTACTTTCTAATCAAGCTTTCTACTCTTCCATTCGCTGAAGGGGGTTCAATTGGTGTTAAGATAGGTTCATACAATAACAGCCATTTTTAGTCCTTAACTTGAATGATATGGCCACGAAAAGACAGGAAGGAAAAGTATGGAGGGTGAAAGAAGGTAACAAGGAAAATGAAAGAGATGAAGGACCTTGGATAGATGTACCAGAGAAGAAAGAGAAACAGGGTATGAACGAAGCTGCAACGACATTTTACGTAACGAATATGCCTGAATGGACCACAGGAAGGGATCTATGGATCGAGTGTCAGCCATGTGGATGCATATGTGATGCGATCATTCCAAAACGAAGGGACCACGCAGGGAAAGTATTCGGTTTTGTTAGATTCAAAAGGATAAGAGATCAAGTTAAATTGTTGCAAGCACTGAACAATGTCTGGATAGGTAACAAAAGGATTAAAGTAAACATGGCAAAGTTTGTTAAGGTAAGAAAATTGGAAGGAGGTAATGGAGATCTGAAAAAAGAAAAAATGGGAGATCAAGGAAACAATAAAATGGAGATGAACAAAGGAAAGAAGATAGACAGTATGGGAAGGAGTAGTAATTTCTATGGCTTTAATAGAAACATGAATGACAAAGCGACATATAGTGACATACTGACAGGAAAGAGAAAGACTGAAGATGACCGGAGAAAGACTGAAGATGACCGGAAGGTTATACAAATTGCAGGGGGAGAAACGGAAATAACAAGTATGTGGAAAAACAGATCGGTAATAGCGGAAGTCAAAGATATGAAGTCATTAAAAAAGGTGGGGGAGGTGCTTCCAGTAATTTTCCCTAATACAATGGAACTAAGATACTTGGGAGGGTTGAAATTTCTTATCACGTTTGGATCACAAGTTGAAGGCGAAGACTTTAGAATCAGTTTCAAGGATAGCTGGGAAGAAATATTCAGGGATGTCAAAGAATGGAAGGGTGGAGTAGAAAAATTTGAAAGGATAGCATGGATCAAACTGGTAGGAATACCGTTTATGTTATGGAACAAAGAGGTATGCGAAAAATTGGTAATCTACTGGGAAAAATAGTGCACATGGATAGAGTAAACATAAACAGTGGTAACTTGAATGAAATACGGATGGGTATAATTGTGCATGATGGAAAGGAGATCAGAGAGGAAATAACGTTAAAATACAGGGATCAACAGTTCATGATTTGGGTTACGGAATTATCCGGGATGTAGGCACCTGAGTTTATTCCAGATAGGTATCTTCTGATAAACGAAGTGGACGAAAACAACCCACCGGAAAACCAGGAGATTTCGTTAAGAGAACAGGAGGTGAAAAAGAGTCCGTTGAAGGATGCAAACGGGAACGGAGAAGGTGAAGCGTCGGGAATTAGAAAGGACAACGTAAGGGTAGTTCCCGAGGAAGGAGTAGGAAGTCAAACGAGCGAGAAACACGCACAAGAGAATAATTCTTTCGGCGGGAATTGGGAAGCAATTTTTGGGAATAAAACGACAATAAATGAAGATGTATTAGACCGAGAAAAACAATATTTAAATAAAAAAGATGCCGGAATTAATATTAATTGGGAAAATGGGCCGATGAGTGAAGGTAATTTTGAAGCCCAACCAAAAGAGAAAGTGGAAATGGATGGGCCGAGGAAAAAAAGAAAGTCCAACAGAGATGAAAGGGATATCTTGGGCCAAATTTTCAGTAAAGAGAATATAACATTACCGGATTTAAATGTGGGTGCAACAGACCCGATGGATCCTTTTGACCTTGAAGAGCTAATTTGGAAGGTAAATCCACTCACAAAGGCAATCAAAAGAAAAAAAGAAAGCATTGAGGGACCCAGACACAAAAGACAGCGAAAGGATAAGTATAAGATACCAGATATAAATGAAGAAGGTGAACAGGGTCTCGATAGTGTTGATGCAGCGAATTTTAGAGAAGATTATGTAGATTTAGAGGTTCACACAATAAATGAAGTACAACTTTCAAGCACCGATCAGGCCGAGGAAAGTAAAAGAAAGGAGAAAGAAGGTGAAGAAGCAAGCAGGATGGAGGATATAGACAAAGAAATTGCAGAAACGACAATGGTTGGGAGCATCTTGAAAATAAAGGTTAGTAATTTCCATAATCAGTTAAGAGAGATAGTGGAGGAAGAAAGGGCGACGGAATTAAAACAATGAATTTCTTATCAATAAACATAAGGGGGCGGGGAGGGATGATAAGGCAGTTTGGATTAAAAAGATAATAAAGGAAAATGATGTTAGTTGTTTATGCATACAAGAAACACAGATGGTAGGAATAAGGGATGTAGCAATCAGGAGGTTTTGGCCAAATGAGGAATTAGAAGTAGAGATTGTCGATGCACAGGGAAGATCAGGAGGGTTAATGACAATCTGGGATACCCAGAGGTTCAAAAAGTTAGGGTCGATAAAAGCAGAAAACTTTGTAGTCATTACAGGATTTTTTGAAGGAGTGGAAGAAAAGATAAACATAGTAAACATTTATGCACCGAACGATATGATAAAGAGGCGAAATTTATGGTTGGAGTTGATAAAAATTAAAAATCAAGAAGAAGGGATATGGATAATGGTAGGAGATTATAATGATGTTCGAATAGAAGAGGATAGAATGTGTTCAAAATTTGACTCAAACAGTGCAATGATTTTCAATAAATTCATTGCAGAGGCTGGATTATTGGAATATCATATGTTGGGATCCAGGTTCACATTTATGACTGAAAGTGGTTCAAGTATGAGCAAAATTGACCGGGTCCTTGTATGTGATACATTTATGAACAAGTGGCCATGTGCAAAACTGGAAACTTTGCCTAGATACCTTTCGGATCATAATCCGTTGTTACTATCTTGTACAACAAAAGATTATGGACCGATTCCGTTCAGATTGTACAACTCTTGGTTATCAAAAGAAGGGATCGATGAGGTAGTAATTGGCACCATTGAATCACAGGTAAACGGGGAGGATTGGATAAAAAACATGGGAGCATTGTTGAAAAATTTAAAAACAAAGATAAAAGAGTGGAGAAAGAAGGAAAAGGAAAAGGAGGAGAAGGAAGTAATGCATGCAAAAAAAAAGGGTTGATAAAGATAGAACAAAGGGCCGAGAAAAGAAAACTGAAAGATGAAGAGAAGGAGGAAAGAATTAGGGGAAGACTTATCATTCGGAACTACGAAAAACAAAAAATAGCAGATATAAAGCAAAAGGCGAAGTTCAATTGGGCAAAGTTGGGGGATGAAAATTCGGGGTTTTTTCATAGAAAAGTAAATTGTCGAAAAGCAAGAAACAGGATAAATAAAATTTTAATAGAAGGGAAGACGATTAGCGAGCCAAAAGAAGTCAAAAAGTGTATTATGAAAGTTTTTATGAAGTTGTTCGAGGAGGCCATGAAGAAGAGGCCAGTTATGGATACGAGGGGATTCAAGAAATTAAAAGAAGCAGAAGCAAGATCATTGGTGGAAAGTTTTACGAGTAAAGAAGCAAAAGAGGCAATATGGGCATGTGGTGGGGATAAGTCACCGGGACCTGACGGGATAACGTTCAAATTCATAAAGAAGTACTGGACGCAGCTAGAACCAATCATAATGAAGATGTTAAGACAATTTCATGGACGGGCAAGTATTCCGGTAGGATGCAACGCATCATTCATCGCTTTAATACCAAAGGTACGTGACCCGACAATGGTTAAACATTTTCGACCCATTTCGTTAATTGGTACAATATATAAAATAATTGCTAAGATTATGGCACATAGAATAAAACCATTAATACCGAATTTGGTGAGCAAAACACAAACTGGGTTTATAGAAGGAAGATGTATTTTGGAGGGGCCGTTAATTGTTAATGAAATCCTTTCTTGGGCGAAAGGAACGAAAAAGCAAATTTTCATCTTTAAAGTTGATTTTGAAAAAGCATATGACTCGATAAACTGGAAGTTCTTACTATCCAATTTAAAGGCAATGAATTTTCCACTTTTATGGAGAAAATGGGTGGGGGCTAGTTTAAAATCTAGTAGGGCGTCGATATTAGTAAATGGGTCACCAACCACGGAGTTTAAAATGTCAAGGGGACTCCGTCAAGGGGATCCGTTATCACCTTTCTTATTCATCTTAGCACTAGAAGCACTAGATGTAATAATGAAAAGGGCGGTAAAGGCGGGATTATTCAAAGGGGTAACATTACCAAGGGACGGGCCAATGATTTCACATTTATGTTATGCGGATGATGCAATTTTCTTAGGAGAATGGTCGGAAACGAACATAAAAAATTTAAATAGAATTCTTAGATGTTTTTACCTATGCTCGGGGTTAAAGGTAAATCTTGGGAAATGTAATTTATTTGGGGTAGGGGTTAGAGAAGAAGAGGTTGAAAGTATGGCAAAAAAATTAAATTGTAATGCCGGAAGTATGCCGTTTAATTTTTTGGGGGTTCCGATTGGAGCAAATATGAAAAGAATTAAAAATTGGAAACCGATTATAGATAAATTTAATTCCAAATTATCATCATGGAAGGCAAGGTGCCTTTCAATGGCGGGGAGAATAGTTTTGGCAAAAGCGGTACTAGGTGCACGACCAAATTATTTTTTCTCACTATTTTTAGCACCAAAAAAAGTAATCATGGAATTAGAAGCTATAAGAAGGGACTTTGTATGGGGTAAAAAGAATGGTAAATGCAAGATGAGATGGGTAGCCTGGGATAAAATAGTAAAGGCGAAAAAATATGGTGGATTAGGGGTTGGGGATATTCGGAGCGCTAATCTAGCTTTGCTAGCAAAATGGTGGTGGAAATTTAAAGAAAAACCGCATGATCTATGGGCAAGAGTAATTGAAAGCATACATTCCAAGCGATTTTCAAATTCTTTGGTTCCTATGAAAAACAAGCTAAGTGGTACCTGGAAGGATATTTGTGGTATTGAAAAAAACTTTGCGGAGCTGAATTTATCTTTAAAAAGAAACTTGATTGTAAGACTAGGGAATGGATGTAAAACAAGATTTTGGGTGGATATATGGGTTGGGGAAACAACCCTCATGGAACGATTCCCTGCTGTATATGCATTAGCAAAAGACAAAAACATAAAGGTGGCTGAAGTTGTAAAAACAAAAGGAGAGGTTCAAACATGGGAATGGGCATGGCTGCGAGAAGTAAGGAACGAAAACGAGCAGGTACAATTTTTTGAACTGTCAGAGATTTTAAAAGAGAAAAAGATTAGTTTAAGTGAAGATACTATGAGATGGAGAAGTAAACCAAGTGAAGTATTGACGGTGGCTTTAATAAGAGACGAGATAACGAAAGCTTCTTTAGAGGAAAACGACACAGTTTGGAATCTTTGGAATACATGGGTACCACCGAAAGTAAATCTTTTTATTTGGAGAGCTACTAAGAATCGAATTCCGGTAAAAGCCGAACTGAAACATAGAGGAATCATTATTGAAGACCTGATGTGTTCGAAGTGCGGAATAGAGGAGGAGACGACGGATCATTTACTGATTAAATGTTTGTTGGCACGAGCTACATGGTGGAACATTATGGTTTGGTTAAAATTACCGTATACTGAGGACGTAAATTCATGTGAAGAACTGTTTCAAAAAGTACAAGATTGCAACGGATCGAAGGAATGGAAGAAAGTAATTATGGCAATACTTATGATAACAATGTGGCAACTATGGAAGTCGAGAAACGAGTTGATATTCAACGAACGGAACGGGTCGGTAACAAAGACGGTCGAAGAAATAAAAGAACTAGCATTTTTATGGATCAAAGAAAGGGCGAAGCTGAAATATTTAGTTTGGGAAATGTGGAAAGATTTTAATATTAGAGATATAATCAAGTAGTTGTAAGTTTCTTATTTTCTGTTTCTGTTTTGGTTTCTTTTTGTTTTGATGTACTGTTGGGTTTTACAGCTTGCTGGCCCTTGTTCTATATTCATAGAATCCTCACTGTTCAAAAAAAAAATGTAGGATAATTAATGATTAATTTACTAATTAATTAAAGAGAGATAAATTAATGAGATAAATTATAAATGAATTAGTATTTTATCGATTTGTCCTTTCTTCTTTTTCTTCTTTTAATAATTTTCCTCTCATTTAATTATCCCTCTACCTAACTAAACCCTCTAATATGTTTTAGAGTTAATTATTGTTTTCGTCCCTGTGGTTTGTCAAAAATCACTATTTCAGTCCATTAGTTTAAAATTTGCGATTTCAGTCCCTGTGGTTTCACTTTCGTAACCATTTCAGTCCCTATGGTTTCGCTTTCTTAACCATTTCAATCTATTTATTCTGTTAGTAAAGGGACTGAAATGGTTACGAGGTGGACTGAAATGGTTACGAAAGTGAAACCACGCCAATTTCTAAACTAATAGATTGAAATAGTGTTTTTTGACAAACCACATGGACGAAAACAGTAATTAACTCTATTAAAAAATTAAAAAGAAAAACAACAAAAATGTTCCATGGACCACGCCTTGTTTAGTTGTTTCCAAGCTTGCTCCGACGTGGGGTGACTTTTGTATGTTTCCGGCTTGGATGGGGCGCGGGGGAAGGTAGGTTCAAACCATGCATGAAGGGACAGATTTTTGGCGACGTGGTCCCGACCTGGCTTCGACATGGGAGGTGGCATGCCCTGGGAGTTGGCCCATCAGGTATGGTCTAAAGTGAAGTACATATAATTTATGACTACACACTTAAGTTGGTCATGCTTTAATTGTTGTAGCAAATGCATCATCCAATTACCGATTATCAGCGACATATTACCAACGGATAATAGCGACCACTATCATGACATTTCATGGACGGATTAATTAGTGATGAAACCTTCATGGCAGATTAACTACAAAGCGTATAGTTAGATTACGAATTAACATGATATTATGTGGGTTGTTAATATTAATTTAATTAGATTATAATGTATTCTAGAAGTGAAATCAAATATTAAAAATAGCATCGTAAACAACAAAATCTAATAAGAATAAAAATTAAAAATAAACTTATATGTTTATACGAAATATAAAAATAAAGTAAACGTGGAAGAAAAATCTAGCTAAGTAGAGAAGGGTCGTGCGGTGGGTCGTCCGCCCTTGGGTGGTGTCAAATCCGTCAACCAAAATGTAGCTAAGTAGAAAAATCTAGCTAAGTACATCCCCCCCCCCCCCCCCTCTCTCTTTGGGTTCATCAACATATACCGCGACGAGTTCTGTATTAGCACTTTTTTTACCGTTCGTTTTATATACCTCAGTTGCGCTTTACCAAAACAAAAGGTTAAAGCATTTGTTTATGTAAAATCCGCCAACCAAAATGTTATAAATATAACATATCCATTATAAATATGTTAATTAATAAGTATCCTAAATCCTAATGCATGTCCATGGCTTACAACACACTAACACTAAACAAAGTATTAACAAACATAGTAACTTATACATGTTTTAATTACTAATTTTGATTAAAAAAAAGAAAAAAAAAACACCATAGTAACTTATACATGTTTTAATTACTATTTTTGATTAAAAAAAAGAAAAAAAACACCATATCAACACATAATCCCAACTAGACGTCATGACAGTCCCATCTTTGAATATTCCATATGCCAGTTCCACCTTTCACTTATTTTTCCTCCACCGGTGCTCAGTTAAAAAAACTTAACGGGGTTAAGTTTTTTTTTTCTGAATTACAAGCTGACGTTTTTGGGCTTTTGATTAGAACGAGAATACGAGTCGAATGATGTAAAACTTACCTTGAAATTGTGCTCCAAACGATGAAAACAATGCTTCAATTTGGGTGTTTAAACTTCCAATTAACAAAAATCAAGTCGTTTGGAGCACCGTTTCGAGGTAAATTTTACATCAATAGACTCATATTCTCGTTCTGATCCAAAGCCCTAATACGTCAATTTGTAATTCAGAAAAAAAAAACTTAACTCCGTTGAGTTTTTTTAACTGAGAACCGGTAGAGGAAAAATATGTGAAAGGTGGGACTGTCATGAGAAATATTCAAATGTGGGACTGACAATGACGAATGTCATCTAGTTGAGATTATTACAGGCAAATTCCCCAAACTAGATCACTAAATCTAAACAACTAATTTTCAAACTTAACTTATTTTAAAAGTTAATTATATTATGGGTCGATCTAAACTTTTCATCGAAAACAAAACAAACATATAATATTACATACATATTTATACTGATCAATATAAAGGTAAATAAAGTACAGATGTTGGCCGGCTCCTCCTTTGGGAGGTCACCGGTTCGACTCCTACTGTGGTTTTAGGGGGGACGTCCCAATGATGGATCGTATCCTACCGAGGCATGGTGCGGTCTTGAGGGCAACCCGGTTTTACCCAGCTGTTACCTCAGCGAGTCTCTCGTGTGAGGGCAGTATGGTTTCCGGGCGGAAGTCAGCTTGCGCGGCGGCCGGGGCCCGATCGAACATCGCGTCCGAGAGTGCGGGGCTGACGGGGGAATGTCTTCGACATGAACCCGGTGACCAATAGGTCCAATACATAAAAAGTCACATTCCAAAAAAAATAAATAAATAAATATTAAAAAAAAAAAAAACAGTAAAGACAATTTATGACTAGACTACAGTTCAGTTTCAGTTTCAGTTTCTAGAGAGACTGACCGAAAATTTTATAGCTTATATTGTTTTCTTTTAATGCCAGCCACACAATGAAAACTAACAACCCTATCGCAATATACAACAATGAAAGCTAACAACCTTATGTACTTAGCATCAAGGTGTTGTACTGATGTTGTTCTCTAGTCTTTTAAGAGACAAGTGACCTAAATTTTATGACTATTATAGTTTGCCAATAAAAAAAATACATTTTACAATATATATCACTAGAGTTGACCGAAAATTTTATCTTAATCATTTCTTCAATAGCATCTCCAATATAAATAGTTTTTGTGGTTGTTTTCAAACTGTCACATGGCACCTGCCAAAATGCTCAACCAATCACACATTTTCTCCATTTTGCACATCTTACTTAGACCGTGGGGTATGGTGGGGCGTGTGTTAGGGGCATGGTGTGACACGTGGAGTATGGGGCACCCAAGATCAAAAGCCAATTTCAAAGGGGTATGGTAGGGCGTGGCTGGGGTGGCGTGGCCAAGCCACATCATAATGAGGTTCCGCCATGGCTAGTGCTCTTGGCCAATGAGGTTCCACCATGCCATGTGGGTAGCCCCGCCTAACGCCCGGGCTGAATCCCACGCCAAACGGGCCACGCTGAAACCCAAACCCACCCAGGGTGGTGACTTGGTCGTTTGTACCCAACCCCCGCCCCATACCCCATAGTCTTACAACACCCAAAAACACTATTTTCTCTCCTCTCTCCTCCATTCCCCTCTTACATTCTCTCTTATCAGGGTTTCACCAAAAACAATTAGGGGTGTTCGTGGTTTGGTTTGAAACCTTGAAACCGCCCAAACCGGTCATTAGTTTTGTTTTGCGGTCAGTTTTTACCTTTACATTCGGTCGGTCATTTTTGAGATATCTAAACTGGAGTGAACGGTTTGGTTTGCGGTTTATACCAAAAACAAACCGTATAAAACCGGATCGGAACGTTAGATGAATACATATTTATATATATATATATATATATATATATGTATGTATGTAGGGAGCCGCTAGAATGAGAACCACCACGAGTTATGAGAACCACGAGAACCGCGCCCCGCGGGTGGCCGTCGGCGACGAAATTTTTTTTACACCTAGATCCGTATATTTTAGGACCGGGTGTAAATTTTCGGTTCAAACGGCGCGCCCGAGGGGGTAGTTTTTTACGCCCAAAGTTTGGTAAAAAAAAAAAGAAAAATTAAAAAAACCCAAACTTTGGGCGTAAAAAACTACCCCCTCAGGCGCGCCGTTTGAACCGAAAATTTACACCCGGTCCTAATATATACGGATCTAGGTGTAAAAAAAAATTCGTCGCCGACGGCCACCCGCGGGGCGCGGTTCTCGTGGTTCTCATAACTCGTGGTGGTTCTCATTCTAGCGATCCCCTATGTAGGTATGTATGTATGTATGTATGTATGTATGTATGTATCGGTTGTTGATATTTTGAAAACCCAAGTGAGTTGTAAACCCTTTAAACTCAACCACAACCATTCATCTTTAGGGTGTAGGGAGTGGTTAAACACTTTGGAGTGGCAAACCAAAAAACGACCAATTAGAGCGCGCCATGTCAATCGGTCAAAAGTGTTTAAACTTTGGTGAAAAGTGTTGGCAATGGTTTAGACACTTGGTGAAGTGGTAAACTTAAAAAAAAAAGGTGTGATTGGTTGAGAGATGGCATGGACCCCACCCACACGCCCCCTCTCTCTCTCCTTCCTCCCCTCACCGAATCGTCAAGCCACCACCGATTTGGTAAACTTTGAGTGGCAAACTAGTGTTGGCGGTCGTGTTTACCGAGTGGTAAACTAGTTTGCCACTCCTTGCCGATTACCACACCGTACACCCTTATAGATGAATGACTGTGATTAGAAACACCATCTATCCTAATTAATTCTCGTTGCAAAAGTGTCATTTTGTAACAGAAGGGTAATATCGTCATTTTACCAAAATCCCGTCTGGACACCATGTCTACATCAACTTTTTGAAGACTTTTTTACATGATTCAAAATCCCGTCTGGACACCATGTCTACATCAACTTTTTACTTTTTTTGTTAATTTTAAGAAATTTTTTTTTTCATTTTTTCATAAAGTGTTACATTTTTGTCAATGTTATAGATACAACCTATTTAGCGTTAAACATTTTATGTTGTCTTGTCACAATGGGCCAACCCCACATTCATGTTGTCTAACAATCCATTGTTTGTTGTCTCAGCGGGTTCCAGCTTTTTTTTTCTAGGACATATATGTTGTTACAATTTTTTTAAAACTGCACCAATTTTTATGTCATTATCTTTTAAGTTTTCATATTTCCCATTTTAAAACTATACCATTTTTTATGTTATTATCTTTTAAGTTTTCATATTTCCCATTTCTATGTTGTTTTTTTTTTAAAGTGTAGCAATTCTAACTTTTTTTAGTACGCATGTTCTTTATGTGATATTTTATGTAGTTGGTTTAACATTAAAAAATGTAACAGTATTAACTTTTCATTTTTCCATGAAGTGTAAATCAGGATCAGTTTACATTAAAATGTACCAAAAAAAAACTCAGTTATTACATGTTTTTTCACTTTCTTATATGTTTACTAAACACCAAAATCATTAGATGGACAAAACATGCCACTTGTTACTCTTTTTTTTATAGACACAATTTTTCGGACATTGTTACATTTATCGTGTCAGGTGAGAGAGAAGAGAGAATGTGCTACATCTTTTTTAACGTTACATTTTTTTGAACATCACCTTTTACACATTTTTTGGGTTTCATATCAGTTTTTCAATTTTTTGAACTTCAACTGTTACAATTTTTAGTGTTTTTAAAATTTACAAAGGTTTTTAGTTTTGCAGTGCACGTAACAGTAACAATATGTTGCATTGTTTAGGAATTTTACGAATTCTGAAAAGCACTTTTTTGTGTCAGGCTGTTACATGATCTGATGATCGGTTTCTAGGTTTTATGCAATTTTATCTCCGGAATACTTGAAAAGAGCCTGATTTTTTTTGTCAAATCTAATCTTTTTATTTCATGTATTATGCATGTTATATTAAGTTCTTAGGGGAGTGAGGGTGGTCACTAGTGATAGAATTTCATCACTCGCAAACATCCAATCAAGTTCCGCCATGTCATCAACCATTATTCTTTCACTCACATCCTTTTTTAGTGGCAATGGTTATCACTCACCACTACACCCAACAATTTTCCCCCAACCAACAATTACCCTCACAAAATAAAACCATCACGCCGTGAAGAAAATAACGGAATTTGAATTTATGCATGTTATGACGCGTGGACTTTGTAGGTGGCGGTGGAAGTTATGCATGTTCCACGTGTTATTTTTTGCTAACACGGTGGATTAACTTGCCAACCCCACTCCCCTTATAAAGCTTAAACCAGGGGCGGACCTAGTGTATATCGGGGGGTAGCCTCCGCTACGGCTTGGCTCGGAAAAATTTGACATTTTTAGTGTAAATTTTGGAAAAAATTTGATGTTTTTTCGATTTCGTTATGGCTTATTTATAAAACGTTACGGCTTGGCGTGAATCCTAAATCCGCCACTGGCTTAAACCATGAAATCAAACCTGAACCAACCCGTTACTAACGATTCGGTGTGGTTTGGTTTTAAATTTTAATGGTTCAGTGTCGATTTTCAATAACCAAAAACCGTTTCCAACAATTTAGTTTACGGGTTAACCTAAAAACCGTTAAAATCAAACAATTAAAACCCCTATTTATCTTCCCTCTCTCCCACATCACTACCTCTCTCCTCACCTCACATTCCTCCTAAAACAAACACATGAACCTATGTTATTGTGGATAATCTAATCCCAACCACACAATAAGTTACCAACCCTTTACAATATATGAGAATGATTGTACGTTTGTACTTGTTGTATCATCTTTACAATAACAATACATTAAACTTTGAAAAAGTCTCTCTTCTTTACCAAACCAATTTATAATTGGTTGGTTAAATGTTTCAACCTTTAATTTATCATCCAACTCCTTGTGAAAACATAAATTCAACAAAGTTTTTTTTTCTAGTATAAAAAATAAAAGCTATCCACGGGTGCTAGAAGTAAAAAACAAAGAGTATTGATAAGCTTATCACAATCCAATTTATAAAAATAACATTTTACTTTTACAAGTTTCCTATCCAACTACCGATAAGATTTCACCATGCGGCTGGATATGCGCGATTCCGTCCACAGCTTTGTACCTTACACACCACACTAGTATGAAACAATCAAGTTCTACATGTGTCATTCGATAAATGTTACTTGTATATACTACTCAAGTGTTATTCTATACTAGTTTAGACAAAGGCTCAGTGTATTGGCACACCCTAAAATTTATCTGCACATTTTGTATTTTCAATACGGATTGTATAGCCTTATATGATTAGTATAAGGTTAACTTTAGATATGGCAGATTGACAGGGTTAGTCTTTGTCTGACGGCTGGTCTTATACGGATCGTATAGGGCTATACGGTCCGTATAAGGACCAAATATTTTTTTAAGTTTAAAATTTGCATTGGTGTTTTTGGTGTGTTTGTTGGTGTTTATTGTTGGTTATTTTGTTTATGTGTTTTATAATTTATATTATATTTTTATCATGACGTATCGTATTATATTGTATCGTGACGTATCGTATTTGTATCGTATCGTGACGTATCATATTTGTATTTTGTATTATATTTTATCATGACGTAACGGATTTTATTTGTATTTTGTATTATATTTTATGTTGACATGTCGCATCGTATAGTGACATATCATACCGTATCGTGACATGTCATATCGTATATACATTATATGTAACCAACTGACCAATCTAAACATTGTAAATAAACATCACAAATATAAATAATCTGAAACTTCAAATTTTTCTATTTTTTATTTTTTTTATTTTTCATTTTTTTACCGAAATTTTCCATTTCAATCAAAAGAGCAAATTACATGAGGATAGTGATCGGAGTGTCGCGCTCCGGTCAAATATAATATTTATAAGCCGCCCTAATTACCCTTAACGATAGCTAGTGGTAGCAAGGGGTCGAACCACGAAGAGTATGTGGTTTGCGAATGGACTTGAATGATTTATAGAAGTTGTTACTTTTATGAAGCTTGCTAAGTTGTTTTTGTGGTTTTTGTTTGTAAAAAAAAGATGTTGAATAAAATTACTAAAGTGATTGGATTGAGTAACTACTAATGATTAACACTTACGAGAAATGTAATTGATGGTTTAAACAAGATATAGAAAACAAGGCTCACACCCGGTTCGGTAATTGCAATCCGAGGGTTATTACACGTTTTAAATTTCACTTGAATATGTTATTAACGGATTTATATCATGAAGTTCAGGTGCCAATTGTATCAACGCATATCACGGACCACAATGCACTTTGTTACTTCGGACAAGTAAAACCTTTTGAATGACAAGGCATAATTGCACAAACTTGTTTCGCAAAGTCAAATTTCATAACTCATTCGACAATTCACAAATATAGTTCAAATGCAAGACAATTATCAATCAATTCAAATACAATTCAAGTTGTCACAAAATCAAACTAATAACATTGTTCAAACTCTAGACTTACAATAACCTACACCTGGGTGAAACCTTCGAAAATTTAGCCGCTCATGATGGAACGAATGCGATCACTGGTAGTTTGCAACTCGAATTGGATCATCTTGAAGCTTGGAAATGGTGAATGTTGGTGATTAGGGTTTGTGGTAGGATGGTAGTGATGAACAGATGAATGGATTGATGGAATTCGGGTTTTGAAGTTGTTGATGATAATAATCGGTTAAAGGTTCCGTTGATTCGGATGATGATAGATGGAATAGATGGATTGGAGATGAAGTGGTGGTGTGTTGTGGCTCCAAGATCAAGATTCAAAACCAAAAACAAGTGTAACCCCTCAAGAAAGAGTCAAAACAAGTGATATAACCCGTCCCCCAACTCAAAAATCAAGTTTTTCGCGAAGTGAGAATGCTGGTGGTGTCGCCGACGGCCATTTAGGGCGTCCCCGACGGCCTGTGGTTGTTCCCAATTCGTCCGACGGCTTAACCCACTGCCTATGGAGGTTTTTCAGCGACGGAAGGTTCTGGATGGCATCGCTGACGGCTTTTTGGGGCGTCCCCGACGCTGCCTAGTTTTTCGGGTTTCATCCAAAATTGTTTTCTTCATAGCTTCTTCGTTATAGCTCCGTTTTACTCACCGTTTTCGCCCACGTACTCGTAATTCAGCCCTCTATCATGCCATCTTCCAATATATTCATTTTAAATCCATTAACATTCCCCAAAAACACATCCAATCTTCGTGGTTAACCCAGTTTTGTTCATTTCACATCCCCGGTTGACCCGATTCACGTCTTGCTGCTCCGTTTAGCTCCCGATTAGCTCCTTAAACTCTTTTAGACCTGTAAAACACAAATCCCATTAAAAGTAGGCTATTCAAGATTAAAAGCTACGTAAAAACATCAACTTAAGTATAAACGATCACCGGTTTTCAACCACGTATCACATCCCCACACTTGTCGTTTGCTTGCCCTCAAGCAAATCTATTTTTCACTTTCACGTGGGACGAACGAGAAACACACGTCCCATTTCCGAGACTAAGGTTAAGGTTTAATGACATACCCAGTTCAAACTTTTTACCCTTTTTCGAAATATCTAACGGTAAAGTGAATAATCACATATAAAATGGTTATCCAAGATTAACCCGCCCTTGAAACTAATAAATCATGCACACCCCTCACAATGTTCTCTCCACTCGGCTTTAGAATTGGCTAATAGTTGATGCATTAGCGCTTTTGAAATAATCACTTAAACCGATTAGAACAGTACCCGCATAGGCTTGCAACTCAATCATTCTCCACCACCGAGCACGAATACTAAGCACAAGTCAAAAGGGCTTTGAAGGGTTGCAACGGGGCTAGGTTAAGGGTATGGAATAGGATGTTTTTAAGTGGTGAAGGTGATGAAAACTCGATTTTATTACAAACGAATATGCTAAACTAACTATAACATCAACTATGAGGCAACAATTTTCGCCTTTTATTCAACAACTACTAACACACATTTTTGTATTTTTCTTGATGATTTTCTATTCTTTTTCGCAACATTTTCTGACTTTTTTTAATATAAATCACAACTATACAAACACATAATCATATAATCGAATTTTCATCACACGGGTTTAAAAGAAAAAGGTTATGGTTGTGGGCTCAATGGGTTGTCAAACGAAAGGTTTAGGTTCAAAGTGGGCGACTAGGGGATTTATTTGGGTAAGGATAGATAAATGGTTTTAAAAGAAAAGGTTCACATAATGCCTTAATCATTCTCGTGCTTGTATTCGGTCTATGGTCTCAAACGTATCAAAAGTCGCAAGTTCTTCAATACGTGACTAATGGTCCACTCAAACAAAGAAACATAAATATGTAATTCTATGATGTAAAAGTGGCTCAAAACCTCACATATATAAAGGGTATGGTATGTGACATGCATGATGTGTTAGTTCCTTAGGCGGATTAATCCCAAATAACCACCCGCTAAATAGCCGTCATGCTATTAATTCGAACTTGACCATGACAAAAGACCAAATGGGTTATGTCATCCCTCGTTGACTTAGTTACTTGTGCTTTTAGATTGTTTCAAACAAAGACATTTTGAAAATTTTTGAATTTTTTCCCCTACATCCCCACACTTGAGGTCAACATTGTCCTCAATGTGTAGTGTTTAAATTAAAGGGTCAAAAATCAAAAAAAACTTTTACTACTCCCCCATCCCCATACTTGAGGTAAACATTGTCCTCAATGTGTAAGAACTAGAGTTTTTAAAACGCACAAGGGATGTGACACGGCTAACCTCGCCCAAAATTTCACCCCGAAAACTAAGGTACAATTACAATCCACTTATTACTAACTAAGAATCTAGGTAAAAGGAAACGTATGCACCTGATTTTTTTCTTGCTAGATGCTCATGTATTCTTCTTTTCTTCAAGAAAGTGGTCATCCCTCGAACATAATGTACCTACAAATCTTAATCCTTGTGTAGAAGCATGCTTCTCACAACCATTAAAATTTGTTAGCTAACTAGTTCTACCACTTTTATGAAAGTATTACCAAGTCATATGTTAGTTTACCTTGATTTATGTGGAAAATTAATTTACAACAACAACAATCCTAACTCAGTTTCGTAGGAATCACGGTTGCATTTAGCGTATGCAACAAGACCTTTTAAACCTCCCGTTTCCTCGGGAGGACTAGTAGGTCTCGTGAGGGTTATATAGGGAACACACCCACAACGTTCATTTAGCCTAAAATGAAATAACAAACTTATACAACAACAATAACAACTAGCCTACGGAGAAAAACTAAAACGAATTGTGAAATAAAATATACAACAACAATTAACTTACCGCCTCATGGTGGTCGAATGGCATGCTTGCCAACTACGAACTCCCGAAAACACCCACGGGTGATTCATACCATTTGTTGCCAAATGGTCCAAACTTCCTCACCTCCTCTTCCTTCTTCTTTTCAAGAGGTGACTTCTTCGCCTACTTCTTCTTGACCGTCTTCTTCTTTTTTTCTCCAAACCTACCAACCATAGCACATACCTTTTTGTTTGGATTCATGTCCTTTTTAGGACACTTATCCTCACCGAGTGGGTTAGTAAAATTTGGAAAAACATTTAAATTAAATTCCCGGTCCCCAACCTTCATGCTTACCGTTCCCGTTGCACAATTTATTATGGCATTAACAATTGCCAGGAACAGTCTATCCAGTATGACTATCGGTTGGGTGTCCTCAACCCACCCAACATAGTCTACTACCAAAAAGTCAACTGGGTAGTAGCAATCATCCACTTTAACAATCACATCCTCCACCATCCCCCTTGGATGCGTGGGAGTCTGATCGGCCAATACCACGGGAGTATCAAATTTTTTTAATGGACCAAAATCATATTGGTCATACAAACTCCCGGGCAAGATGCTCATACAAGCTCCAAGATCTTGGAGCGCCCTCTCAATTTAAATGTTACAATTTGAATTGGAATAAGAGGTTCTCCCGGATCTTGAGCTTTTTGGGGAAGGGCACTCGATAAAACGACACTCACATGAGATATCAAATCAACCGGTTCGGGTAATTTGTTGTGCCGTTTTTCGATGCTTAACTCCTTTAAGAATTTCACATGAGCCGGAACCTTTTTAATGTCATCTAGTAACGGTAAATTAATTTTTTCTTGTTTAAAATTTTCTCACCTCTCATCCTTCGGCGGGTACCGTTCCTCCACTTTCGATGCATTAATCGGGTTAAGTTGATTTAAACAATTTTCACAAAAAGACTTTTTAGTTACATTTTCAGTTTTAGTTTGTGAAATCGTTTCTTGTTTATTTTCACTTTTCGGCTCATCACTTACATCTTCCACTACACCATCAACGAATTATGGTGATGGAATGCTTTGAACACTACAAATTTCATCATTCGAAAGAAGCCTGACCGCACTAATGTGTACATTCCTCACATTACCCGTGCTTGAACTTTGATGCTTCGGATTCATCGTAGTGTCACTTGGAAGCTTCCCTATGCTTCCACGAATTTGAGCCATCTCTTGTGCAAGTTGCCCTACTTGCTTCTCCAATGCCTTGTGGGATTTATCTCTTTCTTCTTTTTGGATTTGATCTCTTGATTTGAAGTAGTGACGACATTCATAGCATTCATGAGTGCATCAAACTTAGAATTTATCGAGTCATCACTTCCCGTTTGAGAGTTTGAAGCACCACCCCCATTTCCACCTTGGTTGTAGCCACGTTGGTAGTTGTTTTCACGGTTTCGGTATCCTTGGTTACCCCTTGATTGTAGTTCCTTTGGTAACCCCCTGGTTACCACCTTTCCGATTATGATAGGAATAACCACCTTGGCCGCCTTGATTCCCCGATTGAAAGTTTGGGTTCATTTGATTTACGGCATTCCCATACCGAAAATTGGGATGATTTCTCAATCTGGGATGATAAGTGTTCAAATTCATGTCATTGTTCTTTCTATCACCATACACTTGATTTATTTCTTCAGTGTAATCACCCTGTCCCACTTGACATTGATCGGTCCGATGACCAATCTCCCCACAATCTTCACAAACCGTGAATTGCACCGCGTTCAAATCTTTCCTTTTCATTCAAGCTAATTCCCGTTCTAGAGTAGTAATCCGATCCTTAGAGTTAGAATCGATATCGGGGAGTGATCGAGAAATGGGATGTTTCTTAGCTCAATCGGCCAACTCCTTTGACTTTGACCGCTTGCTCATCCGTTCAAGAAATTCCCAATCGTCATATTCATGATTACTCAATAACGTTCCATTGCTCGTTGATTCAAGGTGATTCCATGTTTCATCATCCAACCCTCTTACAAAGCACTTAACCAACTCCCACTTTTCTATTTGGTGATGTGGGCACTTTCGGATCAATTCTTTGTATCTTGTGAAAACTTCATGCAATGGTTCACTTGAAAGTTGACGGAACGACCTAATTTCATCTCTAGCATCATCGGTCTTCGCCATCGAGTAATCCTCATCAAGAAAGACATGTTGCATTTCAGCCCATGTACGAATACTATTCGTCGGAAGTGTGAGGAACCATTGCTTCGCCTTATCCTTTAGCGAAAATTGAAACAACCGAAGCTTTACCTCTTCCAATGCAAAATCATGCCCTCCAATAGTACTACATATGGCCAAAAATTCCGCCAAATGAGTATATGGTTCATCATTGGACCTCCCATTGAAGTGGGGGAGGATGTTGATGTAATGGGGCTTGCAATCAAACATTCTTCTCTCGCACACAATTGGTGAGTCATTGTCGGTGATCATCGGCCTAAAACGGTCATTTACTCCCCTTGGAGGTTGTTGATGACTGTCACACCCCGACCGTGTTAAAACAACAAACCGCGGCGGAAACGTCGGGGAGTGAAGCGACAGAATTATTGTTTCACAACCATGGATTCAAAAGTTTCGTTTTATTGGATTATTAAATATTAAACATTGTCTTGAAACAGAACAAACAAGTTCACATATCGTCTATCATCATTATTAAGTCACTATGGCCTCGTCCAATCCTAAGTGAGCGTGCATCCTAGTAGCAATCAACATCGTTAAACACCACCTGAAACATATGTAAAAATAAAGTCAGCAAAGAAATGTCGGCGAGCACATAGGTTTTGTGAGAGTGTCGAATTCATGGCTCGTTTACATGTTGCAATACCTCGTTTGACTACAGGAGTCAATAGTTGAAAAACCTTGTTTTGAAAAGGGTTTGGTATTGCAATGTGAGTAACCAGCTCAAAATAAGTTGGTTATAGTTTATGAAATCTCGTTGCCATGAATCTTAACCCAAAACATTTGTTTAAGTAAACCAAATTGTAAATCGTTCTCGTAATAAAACTCGTATGGTTTATATCGTTTAGTAAACATTGTTGCGTGACATCATTTAAAATCGTTCGTCCAAGGGAACTAAATAACACCACCGAATATAATATGATGAAAGCACTTATATATAAGAAGTACCAGCGGTGTATCTACCATGCTTTGATCATATTACACCCACCCTGTTATCTAATCACAAACCAAAAACCAATCGTTCGTTCAATTCGTTTAACTTGTTTAAATCGTTCAAAATCGTTCTCATTTTAATTGTGAAAACTACTTTTGGTCGTCTCGTGAATACATTCAAACCTTCATAACTCGTCCATCATTCAACTCGTATTAACAAACCACCAAAGGGTAAGTTAACAATCATCAGGTTCAGTCGTTACCCACATAACCCCCATTCATAACCATGGTGGTAGTCCGATAACAAGATTTGTTAGATCCTATGGTACCATAACATACTACTGGTCGGCTCGACCAAAGCTAATGAATGCCATTCATTATGTAATTACGTCCAACAAGTTCGTTCACATTATCAAAATCATTTTGTTTAATATAAACCATAGTATTCGTTTTTGAAATCATCCTTAAAAGCATCGAAATCGTTTAATACATATGAATCACCCCAAAACAATTGAAAGCAGTAAAATAGGGGAACTATGTACTCACATTGAAGTGCAAAGTATCCTTGATTAAGTGAACTAACAAAGCTCGGGCAAACCAAGGAAATCAAGTAGTACCTAGTAATCAGATCGCTAGTTAATAAATCGACACCTAAATCGGAAGATCAGGTAGAATGAGGTCTCGTAAACCAAATGAGTATTGGAACTCATGTGATATGGTTTAACAAAGCCTACATTCTGATTCGGAACCTATCCTAAGTGCTTACGACCCGTTACGACCCATTAAGGTAGCTTACGCTACTTTAACGCGTCATTCGCGCGAATGCGCATTCGAGACGTCTAACTAGTCCTATGACAAGTATTATATGCCCTAACATGTTTAAATATGTTGCATAATCAGTTTAAATGACAAAAGTTAGGTGACATATGCTTAAAATCAAATTATGCATGAAAAGGGCATTTTGGTCATTTTCCTAAGGCATATAAACTACCTATCATACAACTAATTAAGCTAAGTGACCATAAGGTATAACCTCGGAAGGTTATTCTCTATACAACTATGGTCACAAAATATGCTTGGTCGGATCCTAATGATCGACCAAACGGGTCAGGTTCGAAATTCTAAGCGGTGGTTTAGACCGCTTGACTTACGACCCTAAACAAGCACTAGACTAAAAGTGACGAGTTAAACATGTTAAAACATGTTTAACTAAGTTAGAAAACAAGTTTGATATCAAAACAAAGTGTTTTGATACCCGAAAATAGCTTTGTTGCAAAATACTCATAAACACGTACTTTGACCGAAACCTTGACTCGTCACTTCGACTAATCGACGTGGTAATCAGTAAGTATAGTCATAAGGGACTATAACCATTGTGATTACGCTCACGTTGCGAAGTTCAAACGAATTTTGTGTTTAACAATTCATGGTCAAAGCAGAAAGTCAAACATTGTTTGACTTTCATGCTTAAAAAGCAATAAAAAGCATGAAAGAAGCTTACAAAAGGTCCAAGCTAGGAAGTATTGATCCAAAACACTCAGGTATGAATCCTTAGCTTCAACTTAGAGCAGATTTTGAATCAATGTGTGAGGAATGAGAATGAACAAGGTGGGTATTTATAGGAGAAATTTAATTAACAAGATCTTTCCAAGTGTTTTTGAGCAAATCAAGGTATGATCTAAGCCATACACTTGTGGCACATAGATTACAATACAATGGGATCTCAAAAACAATCAAATGGTATGCCCAAACCATGGTAAAATCGCCTGAAAACAGCTGTAGATTCAAAGTTTCTGATCTGCAGGTGGGTCGTGCCCCACGAAGATAAGGACACTGGGCTTCGCGGCCCGCCAGGCAACTTTCAGAAACTGTCAGTTTTGGCCCCTGCAAGCTTAAAACTTGGTTTTCGATGCATTTTCGATGCATTTAAGCCCCGTTAACCCCATTTCAAGGCTCTAAAATGAAGTTAAAGCATAGGGAACATGAAATATGCTTGAAAACATCTTGGATGTCGGTTCGTTTGGTCATACGGTTGTGTTATTTGGTTAATTACGACGAAAACTCGAACGGACGCGAAAACGATCCAAATTGCGCGACGAGTGGTATTTTTGCATTCCAATCACTAAAATAAAATATTTTAATGATTGCAAAAATTTTTGGGTGTCCGGATATGTTCAGAACGTAAGATATGCGCGTAAATGCAAATTTGTGCACTTTTTGACGCTTTTAGTCCATGTTGATCAAATAAGTTTATTTTCGCATACCGAACCCCTCAAAGCCTATTTCTAAGCTATGTAAAGGATATTTATGGTATGTTTAGCTTATGATCATGTTCCGGAATGTTTGTTACTGAACGAATCAGCATACTTTCGCAGTTTGTCGCAAATAGTCCGTGCAATCGAATAAACTTGTTTTCGACACACCAAACGCTCCAAGACTTATTTCTAAGTTATGTTTAGGTTATTTAAGATATGTTAAGCCTATATCACTGTTCCGGGGTGTTTTTCGCGTTAAACTGATTACGTTCACGCATTAGCTTGCGTATAACTTCCCAGAAAGCGATTTAAAGCTTGAAATTGAACCAGAATCAAATCGTAAAATCGTCAAACACAAATACATAAAAATTTTAACACCAAAACACATCGTTTTATTGATAATTGATATTGTTTTACATCGTACATTATTCACAGAGCACAGTTGTGACAATGACGATGTGGACCATCAACTTCTTGCTCCCTTGGTCTTCGGTTATCTCTTTGATTACCCCCTCTATTCCCACCTTGGTTACCTCCTTGATTACCTCCTCCCACAAAATGAGGAATCCGGTTATGGTTCACATTGTTGTTGATGTTGTTGTAAAACCTATCTTTCCGGTTCCTTTGGTTGTTGTTTCGTAGTTAACGGTTGTTTCCGTAACCGTCGTTTCCATAACCGTAGTTGTCATTCCCCACAAAATTGGCATTTTGATAGCCAGATTCATCATCGTCAAACCCTCTAGCATTGTAGACATTTCCCCGGCTCACATAACCCCAACCGTCATCATCTACCCGTTCATCATAATTACCCCCATCATCTGAGTATTCCGAGTGAATACTCACGTGTTCCGGTGATTGATAACCGGGAAAACTAAATGGCTCATCAACGGGGATAGCGTTTCTTAAATCGTCTATGTTAAAGAACTGGTCTTCGTTCGCGGGATTGCCACGATCTCGGTTGCCTCTACGATCGGAATTAACATTCCGGTCATCAAGGTTAGAGGGTAAGGAGTTGCATCGGTGAAGGTTTTGTTGTTAGGGTGTTCTTTGATTGGTATTGGGATTTTGGTTTCGAAAAGGTGGTGTGGGTGGTCTAGAGTTGTTACCACCAACCGGTTGATCTTGAGGTATATGTTGGATGTTTTGGGCGGGATGGAAGGTTCCTCGAGATTGGAATTGGTTTTGATTGAGGTTTGGATGTTTGGAGTTTTGGTTTGCCATTGAATAGGTTTCAATGGATGGTGTGGATTGTAGTATTTGGGTGACTTGATTAGAAACAACGGTTGCTTCTAACCGGCTTGCTTGGTTCCTTCTTGCAACTCTTTCAATTTTCGGTTCGTAGACTAATGGTGAAGTCCTCCCGAAGTATCGCGTATGCATGCACTACCTATAACCTGCACAAGTAACACAACCCGCGTAACAAGGAAAAAGACAAAGTACAAGAAAATAATAAGCAATTCAAACACAAAGCGCACTAACTTCCAGGCAACGGCGCCAAAATTTGATCGGAGTGTCGCGCTCCGGTCAAAGATAATATTTATAAGCCCTAATTACCCTTAACGTTAGCGAGTGGTAGCAAGTTGTCACTTTTATGAAGCTTGCTAAGTTGTTTTTGTAGTTTTTGATTGTAAAAAAATATGTTGAATAAAATTACTAAAGTGATTGGATTGAGTAACTACCAGTGATTAACACTTGCGAGAAATGTAATTGATGGTTTAAACAAGATATAGAAAACAAGGCTCCCACCCGGTTCGGTAATTGCAATCCTAGGGTTCTTACACATTTTAAATTTGATTCACTTGAATATGTTATTAACGGATTTCTATCATGAAGTTTAGGTGCCAATTTCTATCAACGCATATCACAGACCACAATGCACTTCGTTACTTCGGACAAGTAAAACCTTTTGAATGACAAGGCATAATTGCACAACCTTGTTTCGCAAAGTCAAATTTCATAACTCATTCGACAATTCACAAATATAGTTCAAATGCAAGACAATTATCAATCAATTCAAATACAATATAAGTTGTCAGAAAATCAAACTAATAACGTTGTTCAAACCCTAGACTTACAATAACCTACACCGGGGTGAAACCTTCAAGAATTTAGCCGCTCATGACGGAACGAATGCGATCACCGGTAATTTGGAACTCGAATTGGATCATCTTGAAGCTTGGATATGGTGAATGTTGGTGATTAGGGTTTGTGGTAGGATGGTAGTGATGAACGGATGAATGGATTGATGGAATTCGGGTTTTGAAGCTGTTGATGATAATAATCGGTTAAAGGTTCGGTTGATTCGGATGATGATAGATGGAATAGATGGATTGGAGATGAAGTGGTAGTGTGTTGTAGCTCCAAGATCAAGATTCAAAACCAAAAACAACTGTAATTGTCACACCCCAAATTTCCACGTATTACCGGTGGGCCCGGTAGGGGAGTATCGTGACGTGGTTGGTAACATCATAGTCAAACAACACAATATATAAATGCACAGCGGAAGCAAAAGGATAAATATATTACAATCCGAAATAATGTAACATCAAAGTATTACAACGGAAGTAAAGGATCCACAGACGGATCAAAAATAAAATAACACTGTTCAACAGACTTTAGGCATCTAAGCTTGCGAGACTCTTTAATGATGCTAGGAGTAGCCAACCGATTTCGATTAGTACCTGCACTTAGCCTTTTTGGAAAATACGTCAGTTTACACTGGTAAATACAATCAACTGACTCATTTTGAAAAGGTTTAATAAATAAAGGATTTGAATGCACATGACACAAATAATATTTTATAACTTGGGATGCTTATTTAAATATATAAACTTGTAAAGGATTTACATGTTACTTATGCGTTCAGTAGCCGGATCGAGCCGGGTTAAAGATCAATAGACACACCACATTGCGTAAATGAGACACTGACAGGTGTAAGCCTACACCTGTGTGCTAAGGTCGTGGCCATTTCATAAAATGATGCCAGGGATATCCGGGACATGGTCATTAACCCCCCAAAGGCTTTAAGCAAACAAAACAATTTAAACGGTCATCTCGATAATACTTAACCCCCAAAACGATTAAGGTCGAAATGCCCGACCAAGCGGTATTTTATATACCGTACCCCAAGCCCGTATAGGGAAAATAAGTTAAGAGTATTTACCTGAGCTAAATATAATTTCAATCCCAGCCGCATCAAATCAGCAAGTACAGATAGCTTTTACTGGGCTCCTAAGTCTGGAACGAATGTTTTTAATAACCTATTAGAATCCTAACGGGTCTTTAATTAAGTCATGACTTAGACCGGTTAGTTTTCAAAAGGAAGATACGGTTCAAACGCATGATAAGGCGAAGACCGGAATAGAATGTGATTTAGACCCGACAAGTTCGGAGACTTGTATGATATGGGTATATTATACACATTCTGGATTTTGAGATAAAACCGATAAGGTTTGACCCGTTTCGGCTAATTTATGTAAACTAGTTACATAAACCGAACCGAACGCGTATGAAGCGTAACGGGTAACCGTAAGAGTCCTAAACAGGTTTCCTAAGTTAACATTCCTTAAATATGGTGTGATCTCAGTAGGATACCTTCCATTATGCCCAAAACGAGTTTAATCTCATATTAAGCCCCGTAGGGGTATTTTGGTCATTTTAAAGATTATAAAAGGGATTAATTTATCTTCTGTGATCCGGGTCTGAATAAATCAGTAAAATAGTTTATTTTAACTTGGTACAACAGTTGGTGTTAAGTCCTAAGTGGCAAAAATGGTTTTAAACCCTTACTATGCGCTTAATATGCGTATAACGTCGTTTTAATCGATTTACGGTTTAAAAATAGTATTCTGAGTTTCCAGGTCAGTTCATAAGGTTCAAAACACTTCATTTATTATTTAAAATCAGTATCAATTGGATTGGCACCATTTGGACTTGTAAAACTCGTTTTATGGCCTAAAAGGGTATATTCGGTATTTACCGAATCAAGGTACTAATCCTAGCTTATGATCAGTTTAAAAATAATTAAAAATATTCAAAAATCTCAAAATATTATATTACATCAGTGGGTAAAAGTTTTGGTGTCAAAAATTTGGGTTTAGATAGGCTTTACGCTAATGACGCCGTTTAATTAATAAAAGCGTTCTTAATTACGCCATTGAGCATATCTCCTAATCTAGACCACCGATTGACGTGAAATTTTAGGAACATGCTTAATAATTAGTAACAAAGGTTATTGTACTTTCACATTTCCAAAAATCTCGTTTTATGATCATAAGGGCATTATGGTCACTATTTAAGCAATTAACGGAATCGTCGGACAATCGAGGTTTCAATGTGGTATAAACGCAGAGGGTTATACACACATGTAACTAGGTCCTAATGGAACTTTAAGGCATGTCTAATCCTATCAAAACCGGGTCAGAATCGAGGTCAAAGCAGAAAGTCAAACTATGCGACTTTCGGCTCCGAATCGGTTCAAAACAGAAAGTTTTCGAATCAAACAAGCTTAGACAAGTTTTTATACTTATTTTCAAGTTATAAGAATGGTAAAATAGGTTACACGCCTTCTATATCACTAATTACATGTTTAACGGTTCTGTTGACTTTTTCGTAAGAAGTTTGACTCGACAAACGACCTAGTTAGAACGGTTGTCAGTGGGTGCCCTTTTAAGGGTTAATTGCCCACATAATTACCAACTTATAACAACTTTCGTTTTGAAAAAACACTGGATCGTTTGTGTTTTATCGTTAAGTCAAACCGTAATTACGACGGTTTGACTTTTAAGCTAAATACTAAGCATAACTTAATTAGAGAAGGTTAAACATACTTACTCGTGTCTAATGCAGGTCTAGGAATGTGTTGTGTCTGCTGTTGTGGTCCTCAAATGATCAGAAATGAAGTGTGGTTGCATGTTGCAACTTTGTGAGTTATATAGTGACTTAGATCATCAAAGATTGTTGCCACATGAGTCTAGGGATGTTACAAGATGTATACAAGTGTCTCCTAAGGCTAAAAACCAACATAGGCAGCCCATAGAATCGAAAACTTGTATTTTAAGTCGGTTAGAAGGCTGGGACAGGCACCTGCCTGTTTTTTCTGAATCTGATAGTCGCACGCGGCCCGCTTCAGTTGTTGGCAATCCTCACGCGGGCCGCCTGGAGCCTGGCTTCAGGTTATAAACTTTTCAATATTGCGCTTTTAGCCCTTGGTCCCCCGAAAGGTCATTTTCATGTTGTTTCTTGCATTTTAAGGCTTTAATATTAACATATAGGGGCTTTAAGACTTATACCCACTTTGTCAAGTCCTCGGTTAACTTTGTGATCACCCGAAAAACCCTAAATTCCAATGTTGACGATTCTAACCCTCACACACGAATTTAATCATAACTTTCTCATACGGTAACGAAACTTGGTGAAATTTTTATGGTGCATTCTAGTGAGCATAATTAATCGTTACAAGGCTTCGGGTTTGCTAAAAGGTCACTCAGAGGTATATCTTAACATGTTGACACATTTAACCCCTGTAGTTTGTAATCTCTCACTTTCTTTCACAATTCGCTTCGTATGATCCATGATCCATTCGTTTAAGGTTATAAACATCACGTAGGGTTATTGTAAAGTATATTTATTCATTGTTGACACTTTGAACCCTCAAATTCACATAGTTTCTATGTTTGTCAACTTTAGTCCTTCAAGAACATTCTTCCACACGTTCAAACCTATGACACGTGTCAACACATTATAGGACGCAAATTTTCGAGGTGTTACAGTAATCCCTCAAGAAAGAGTCAAAACAAGTGATATAACCCATCCCCCAACTCAAAAATCAAGTTTTTCGCGAAGTGAGAATGCAGGTGGCGTCGCCGACTGCCATTTAGGGCGTCCCCGACGGCCTCTGGTTGTTCCCAATTCGTCCGACGGCTTAACCCACTGCCTACGGAGGTTTTCAGCGACGGAAGATTCTGGATGGCATCGCCGGCGGCCTTTTAGGGCATCCCCGACGGTGCCTAGTTTTGCCGGTTTCGTCCAAAACTGTCTTCTTCATAACTTCTTTGTTATAGCTCCGTTTCACTCAACGTATTCTTCTTCATAATTCAGCCCTATATCATGCCGTCTTCCAATATATTCTTTTTAAATCCATTAACATTCCCCCAAAACACATCCAATCTTCGTGGTTAACATAGTTTTGTTCATTTCACATCCCCGGTTGACCAGATTCGCGTCCCGGTGCTCCATTTAGCTCCCGATTAGCTCCTTAAACTTTTTTAGACCTGTAAAACACAAATCCCATTAAAAGTAGGCTATTCAAGATTAAAAGCTACGTAAAAACATCAACTTAAGCATAAATGATCACCGGTTTTCAACCACGTATCAGAAAATAGGTAGACGGACAACAAACTGCGCCGCCATCCCCTTCTAAATAAAAAACCCTAATCTACTAAAAATAAAGCCTCGCCCCTGAGAGGTCAAAAAGTTGTTGTGGACCACACGCTGAACTCTAGCCAAGAACCGAACTGCCCCCGGCGCCAAGGAGCCGAACATGTCAAACGCCATGGGGGCAAAGGCATGTTGTCACACCCCTATTTTCCACGTGTCACCGGTGGGCCCGGTGGGGAGTATCGTGTCGTAGTTGGTATCATCATAGACAAACAACACAATATTTAAATGCATAGTGGAAGCAAAGATAGATTCATTTCAACTTTAATAAAGTGTAATATTAAATATCACTAATAGTTGAAACGGATCCACAGGCGGATCAAAATAAAATAAGATATTGTTCAACAGTTTATTGTCATCCAAGCTTGCGAGACTTATTGTGGACGCTCTAGAAGACAGCCAGCCTAGTACGAGTAGTACCTGCACTTAACCTTTTGGGAAAAATACGTCAGTTTACACTGGTAAATACAATTTAACTGACTCATTTTGAAAAGGGTTGAAAATTGATTTGAATGCTCATGGCACAAAACATTTTTATAACTTGGGATAATTATTTAATATTATAATCTTGTGAACGAATTACATGTTACTTGTGCGTTCAGTAGCCCGGATCTTGTCCGGGTTAAAGATCAATAGACACACCACAATATTGAGTTATACACTGACATGTGTACGCCTACACCCCGTGCTCAGGTCGTGGCCATTTCGTAAAATGATGCCAGGGATATCCGGGACATGGTCATTAACCCCCCAAAGGCTTTAAGTGAACAAGACTGTTTAAACGAGCCGATCAAATTATTCAATTAACCACCCAACGATGGAAGATTTGATGCTCGATAAAGCGGTATTCTATATACCGTAACCCAAGCCCGTATAGGGAAAATAAGTTAAAAGTATTTACCTTGGTAAGTATAAATCACAACTAGCAAGTGAAGGTAGCTTTTACTGGTTCTTCTTATTCTGGAACAAAGGTTTATAATAACCTATTAGATTTCTAACGGGTCTTTATTTAAGCCTAAGCTTAGACCGGTTAGCTTTAAGGATGATACGGTTCAAACGCACGATTAAGCGAAGACCGGATAGAATGTGATTTAGACCCGACAAGTTTGAAGACTTGTATAATATGGGTATACTAAACACATTCTGGATTTTGAGACAAAAATGATAAGGTTTGACCCGTTTCGGTCAATTTATGCAAACTAGTTACATAAACCGAACCGAACGCGAAAAGAGCGTTACGGTTAACCATAAGAGTCATATGCAAGTTCCATGAGATAATATGGCTAAAATATGTTATAATATCAGTAAGATATTTTCTATTATGCCCCAAATGAATTTAAACTCAACTTATGCATCATAAGGGCATTTTGGTCATTTAAAAGATTATAAAAGAGTTTAATTTGTAATCTGAATTACAGGTCTGATTTATACAGTAAATATACTTAATTTGATAAGTTATAACAGTAGGGTATGACCTATATGTGAAACTTATCATTTAAAACCAAACTATGCACCTTAGGGGTATTTTGGTAATTTCACAAGGGCTAAAAAGGTCAAAGCTGGAAACCTGAGTTCAAAAACTTTTACTTACTATTATTATCTTAAAATATTCTAAAAATATTAGTAGGTATCAACCTTATATGTTTAATATGGTTTTAGGACATACTATGCGTTAAAAACGCTTAAAAAGGCGATTTGGAGCCATTTCCGGGTTTTTAAAGGAAAGCTGATAATTTTATAATTTCAGAAGGCTCAAAATATTTTATTTATCAAATAAAATCAGTAGAAAAAGGTTTGGGGTCAAAAGGATTTGTAAAACTCATTTTATGGCTTAAAAGGGTAAAATCGGTATTAACCGAATTAAACTTAGAGACCTATGTTATGCTCAGCCAAAAATTAAATAAAAATCTTCAAAAATCCCAAAATATTATATTACATCAGTGGGTAAAAAGTTTGATATCAAAAAGTGGGTTTAAATAGGTTATACGCTAATTACGCCGTTTAAGTAACATAAAGCTTTCAATTTACGCTAATGAGCATAACTCTTAATCTAGACCTCAAACTGATGTCAATTTTTAGGTGCAAGTTTATAAATCAGTAACTAAGGTTTCTACTCTTTCACTTTTTCAAAAATCACGTTTTATAGTCAAAAGGGCATAATAGTCAACATTTAAGCATTAATCGGAAACATGCATGTGAATCGGATAAGTATTGAACCAAGTTGTATAAACTCAGAGAGTTATACTTATATGAAACCTGGTCCAAAATAAGCTCTAAGGCAGATCTTAAACATGCATAAACGGGTCAGAACTGAAAGTCAAAGAAAAAGTCAATTTTTACGACTTTCGGTTCCGATCCGGGTTTAAACTGAAAATTGTCGAGTTGAACATGTTGAGACATGTTCTTACATTAGTTACCAAGTTATTTTAATGATCAAACAGGTTGCATGTATCCTACATTGCTAATCATGCTTAAATTTGCAAATAATCATTCTGTTGACTTTTTGAAACAAGCTTTGACTCGATAATTAACATAGTTAGAATGGGAATCTGAAAAATACCCTTTTAAGGGTTTGTTACCCACATAAATACCTACTTGTAGGTACTTTCAATTCGAGAAATGACTGAGCAAATTTCATTTAATCTCAAAGTCAAACTTAAATTACGATGGTTTGACTTTTGCTTAATTAACTAAGCTAGAACGAATTAGAAGGGGTTAGGAATACTTACAAGAGTCCTAATTAAGCTTAGAGAGCACTAGAAAGCCTGAGGTTGATCAGAGAAGCTCCAGAAGTGTTCTTGTGAATTTTTGTAAATGCAAGTGTTCATTTGTTACAACTTCAAGACCCTTTTATAACTAGTTTGATCTCATTTGATGCTGCCACAAGAGTCTACAAGTGTTCTAAGATGTGTCCAAGTGCCCCTCTATGCATGTAAACCCATTGGAGAGCCCCTTGTATCAGATAACAGCTGTGTAGCATCGAAATCAGACCTGTTAACTGGCAGCTATGCACTTTTGTCGCTGGCATCTTGTAGGCGGGCCGCGAGAGGCCTTACGCGGGCTGCGTACAAATGGTGACCAGGTTAATAAGTTTCCATTGTTTTACATTTTGGTCCTTGGTCCTTTGAAACGTGGTTTTGCTTATTTATCTTGCACTCTTGACCCTCAAACCTGACTTTTAAGGGTCTTAGGACATTTACAAACTTGGGTAGGTCCTTGGTTAACTTTGTGCTTACCCGAAAAGTCACGAATTTCAACGTTAACGCATTTAACCCTTCGTGCACGGTTTTGATCATAACTTTCTCATACGATAACGAAACTTTATGAAATTTTTATCACATATTCTAGTGAGTATATTTTATCATTACAAAGCTTCGGGTTTGCCAAAAATTTACTCAGAGGTATACTTTCAACATGTTGACACATTTAGCCCCTGTAGTTTGTAATTCCTCACTTTCTTTCATTTTTCCGCTTCGTATGATCCATGATTTAATCGTTTAAGATTATAAACACCATGTAGGGTTATTGTAGGGCCTATTTATCAATTGTTGACACTCTGGACCCTTATATCCACATAGTTTCACTGTTTGTCAACTTTAGTCCCTCTAAAGTACTTTTTTCACATATTCAAAGCCTATGACACGTGTCGATGCATTATTGGACGTAAATTTTCGAGGTGTTACATCCTCACCCCCTTAAAAGAAATCTCGACCTCGAGATTTACTGTAAAAAATGAGGGTATTTTTCTTTCATCGTGGATTCTACCTCCCATGTTTATTCGGGACCTCTACGGGCATCCCATTTGACCTTAACAATAGGCACATGCTTCCTACGAAGCTTCTTTACCTGTAGATCCTCAATCGACAATGGTTTTTCCACAAATTTCAAGCTTTCGTCTATATGTACATCCGTATGCGGCATGACTGGCGATTCGTCAGCGAAACACTTCTTGAAATTACAGATGTGGAACACATTATGGATAGCACTAAGCTCTTCAGGCAAGTTTAACTTATATGCGACTGACCCGACACGTTCGATAATCTTGAAAGGTCCTATGTATCTCGGGCTTAGCTTGTCTTTCTTACCAAATCGCATTACCCCTTTCCAGGGTGATACTTTAAGCAATACCTTGTCACCTACTTCGAAGTGAAATGATTTGCGCTTTGGATCCGCATAGCTTTTCTGCCTATCCCTGGCAGCTTTCAAACGATCGCGAATCTGGACAATCTTGTCCGTCGTCTCAAAGACCAAATCTGGTCCTGATAATTGAACTTCTCCTACTTCCGCCCAACAAATAGGTGTTCTGCATTTTCTACCATATAATGCCTCAAAAGGCGCAGCCTTTATGCTGGTGTGATAGCTATTGTTATAGGAGAACTCGACCAATGGCAGATGCTTATCCCAACTGCCACCTAAATCAATCACACATGCACGAAGCATGTCTTCCAATGTTTGGATGGTACGCTCACTTTGTCCGTCTGTCTGTGGATGGTAAGCAGTACTAAAGTTTAAGCGCGTGCCTAAAGACTGTTGGAAACTTTTCCAAAAATGAGAGGTGTACCTTGTATCTCTATCAGAGATAATTGACACTGGTACACCATGCAGCGCTACAATTTTATCTACGTATAATTGAGCTAACATATCAGAGCTGTAAGTTTCCTTTATGGGTAGGAAATGTGCTGACTTTGTCAGTCTATCCACTATGACCCATATAATATCATTTCCCTTTCTCGTCTTTGGCAACTTGGTGATGAAATCCATCGTCACCATCTCCCACTTCCATGTGGGAATTTCATGTTGTTGTAACAAGCCTGCCGGCTTCTGATGTTCAGCTTTGACTTGCGCACAAGTCAAACATTTTGCTACATAGGCAGCTACAGACTTTTTCAAGCCTATCCACCAGTAGTTTGCCTTTAGATCCTGGTACATCTTATCAGCTCCAGGATGAACAGAATATTTGGAACTGTGGGCTTCCTGGAGGATAACATCTCGAAGTCCTCCATAAACTGGAACCCATATTCGTCCATTCAATCTTAGCATTCTGTCTTTGTCATAGGATAACTGCTCCTCAGTTACTCCTAGCTTTTCTTCAGGATAATTAGCTTCCAACACAGCTTCTTTCTGTGCAGCTAACACCCTTTCGTTCAAACTATTCCTTATTTCAATGCGCTTGGCATTGATTCTTATCGGCTTTACTCTTTCTTTTCTGCTTAAGGCATCAGCAACTACATTTGCCTTGCCTGGATGGTATTTTATCTCACAATCATAATCATTTAGAGTTTCCATCCATCGTCTTTGTCGCATGTTCAAGTCCTTCTGATTGAACAAATGTTGAAGGCTCTTGTGATCTGAATAGATCACACACTTGGTACCATACAAGTAGTGCCTCCAAAGTTTTAATGCAAATACCACGGCACCCAACTCCAAATCATGGGTGGTGTAGTTCTTCTCGTGCACCTTTAGCTGTCGTGAAGCGTAGGCAATAACCTTGCCTTTCTGCATGAGTACACAGCCCATACCAGTGTGTGATGCATCACAGTACACCACAAATTCTTCTATACCATCGGGCAATGTTAATACAGGTGCATTGCTCAACTTTTTCTTCAGAATGTCAAAGGATTCCTGCTGCTTAGGGCCCCAATCAAACTTAACCTTCTTACGTGTCAACGAGGTTAGGGGTGCAGCAATCCTTGAGAAGTTTTCGATAAAGCGCCTATAGTATCCTGCTAAACCCAGAAAACTGCGAATCTCCGTAGGCGTCTTTGGCTCTTGCCAATTCATAACTGCTTCTACCTTGGCGGGATCCACTTGGATACCACGCTCACTTACCACATGCCCAAGGAATTGGACTTCTCGAAGCCAAAATTCGCACTTCGAAAATTTGGCGTAGAGTTTCTCATGATGTAGAAGTTTGAGAATACAACGAACGTGTTTCTCGTGGTCAGCTTGGTTCTTCGAGTAAATAAGGATGTCGTCAATAAAGACGATGACGAATTTGTCCAAGTAAGGCTTGCAGACGCGATTCATGAGATCCATGAATGCGGCCGGTGCATTAGTGAGCCCAAAAGGCATCACTAGGAACTTGTAATGTCCATAACGAGTCCGAAATGCTGTCTTGTGTACATATTCATCTTTAACCTTCAACTGATGATAGCCTGATCTCAAATCGATCTTAGAAAAGTAGCTTGCTCCTTGTAACTGATCGAACAGATCGTCGATCCTGGGCAAAGGATACCTATTCTTGATAGTGACCTTATTAAGCTCACGGTAATCGATGCACAGACGCATCGATCCATCCTTCTTCTTGACAAACAAGATCGGCGCTCCCCAAGGAGACGAACTAGGTCTAATAAAACCTTTGGCTAGCAGATCATCCAATTGCGTCCTTAACTCCTTCATCTCCGTTGGTGCTAACCTATAAGGCGCTCTCGCTACTGGTGCTGCACCCGGGATGATGTCAATTCGGAATTCCACTTGCCTATCTGGTGGTAAACCAGGTAGTTCTTCGGGAAAAACTTCAGGATATTCCGAAATGATAGGGATGTCTTCAATCTTGGGCTTTGGCTCATCAATAGTAACCTATGCCATATAAATGACACAACCTTTCTTCAAGCATCTAGATGCCTTGAGCATGGACACTTGTTCAGGCAATCCATGCTGGGTATCCCCCTGAATGGTAAGTGACTCACCAGACGGAGTTTTGACTACCACTTGCTTTCTGTTGCACACAATCTGGGCTTGGTTATGCGATAACCAATCCATACCTATAACTATATCAAAGCCGGCTAGCTTAAAGGGAAGTAAGGACAAAGGAAAAGAGTAATTCCTAATGGATATAACACATCCATCTAACACAGTTGAGGCGGTTTCTATGGTTCCATCGGCTAATTCCACCTCATATTTCACACTTAAGGGTTTTACAGGCAATTTCAACAACTCACAAAACTTATTATCCACAAAAGACTTATCTGCTCCAGAATCAAACAATACTCTAGCAAAAATATCATTTACGAGAAAAGTACATGTAATCACGTTGTCATCCTGAACCGCTTCCTTAGCGTCCATCTTGAAGACCCTCGCATTGGTCTTCTTCCCATCCTCGGCTTTCTTGGCGTTCTTTGGGCAATTGGACTTAATGTGCCCTTTCTCATTGCAACCGTAACATGTTGCATCTTTCAGCTTCTTACACTCCAAAGTCTTATGATCCGTAGATTTGCAAATCCCACAGGGTCTCGTGAGAGACTGGGATTTCGACTCAAGTCGACACCTCCCAAAATGGTTCTTTTTACAAGTTTTACATTTGGGCTTATCCCCCGATTGTTGCCCATCCTTCTTAAATCCAGACCCTTTCTTGTGGTCGTTATTTCCTCGGTGTCTCTTATCTGATCTTCGTGAGGTATCGTCCTCACGCTTCCTCTTACTTTCTTCTGAGTTCCTGAGCGCTCTTAACCTGACTACGTCCATGGTAAGAGATAGAGATAGATCAGCTGTTGATCTGAAGGTTGCAGGCCTTGATGCCTTAACACTTGCTTTAATTTCAGGGGCTAAACCCCCGATGAAACGAGCAATCCTTTTAGGTTCTGGGGTTACCAAGTACGGAACCAACCGAGATAGAGTATTGAAAGTGGTGAGGTAAGCCTGACAATCTAGATTCTTCATCACTAAAGATAAGAAATCTGATTCAATCCTTTCAACTTCGTGCTGCGGGCAATAATTCTCTTTAATAAGAGCAACGAACTGATCCCATGATAAGTTGTAGAGTGGGATCTTTCCAGCAGCTTGTATGAGAGACTTCCACCACGCCAGTGCTTCTCCCTTGAACGACTGGGATACATATTTCACTACATCTTTTTCAGCACAACCGCTGATGTCCACTACCGTATCCATCTCGTCCAACCAGGTCATGCAATCGACCGCTCCTTTCTCCCCAGTAAAGTCTCTGGGTTTACAAGAAACGAAGTATTTGTATATACAGGACTTGGTGTGTGGTTTGGCATCATACACCATCCTTTTTTAGGGAACACTGTTCTGATTTGATGAGTGTCGATCATCGTCCTTCTTGAGGTCATCTTTCTTAGGTTTATCTTTCTTAGAGGGCGGTTTGCTATGAGCCTCAGAGTGAACTTTTGGCTTGGATGTGGTGCGGATCGGGTCCTACTTTGGGTCTCGTTTGATTCACTATATTGCCTCTCGATGGCTTTGGTAACAGCATTTTCCACTATTGCTTGTAACTCCGCACCAGTTACAAATATCTTAGCATTTTCCGGGTTTTCTGCTGGACGACTGTTTAATTCTTCAGACTTAGCCATGTAGTCTTAATTGCTACATAAAAATAAGGACAAGGTCTATTTAGAAGCCTAACAGTATTATCGTTCTTGACGATTTATTAACTATGGTTTCAATAGCCATTTTAGTTAATTTATTCAATAATTTCATTCGGGATTTTTACTAGGAATCTTTTAGAATGAAATATAATATTGGCATAATAGGCCTAGTCACGTAGACAAATTTCTAAATTATAAATTTAGATCTTATAGGATTAAAGTTTGAATAAATAAGACAAATCAATCCTTTTCTTGGCAGGGAGTCTATAAACTACGGCTGCCTTTTGTTTTATATGACATTAATTATGACCCGTAGGCATTTTGTCACAATCAAATATATATATATATATATATATATATATATATATATATATAATATAACTTTTGATAATTTATTAAAAGGGTGACATGTGTGATTTTACGGATCACACTAGCCAAGAATGTCAACATGTTTGCAGATGTTAACAGAGATTTGAATCTTTTTAAACAGGTTCTACCATATTGGCCAGGTCTTTAATATGACATTCAAGCTAGGTTTTACCTTTTTAAGATTCTTGTTATTTTATTAAAATGGTAAATCAAAATAATAAATGTTATTTTTCATTTATTTATACACTATGTTCATGCACATAATTTAAAAATGAAAAACTTAAATTAACCATTCCAAATAAAAATTAAACTAGTACAAGTTTGCCCTAAACGGGACTTTTACATAAATAACACGCCCACGCAGGGGCCAAACAAATAAACAAACCCACGCAGGGGTCAAATAAAAAGATATGCCCACGCAGGGGCAGAACAGAAAGAAAATACCCACGCAGGGGTAGAGTACAGAAATAAATGTCCACGCAGGGACATGAGTACCACACTAAGATAACCAAACAAACAAAGGATTTAGTGATCCTTCTTGCTTTTTCCCTTGATCAAATTCACCATCTTCTAAAACATCCCCCGGTTGTGTCTCCGATCTTCCCGCGACTCATGCCGCATCTCTTGTCGCACCTCATTTATCCCTTGAAGGATTTCTTGAAATTGTGGCGGTGACATCACCGGTGTCCGCGGTGGTTGCTGAAGATGCTGAGGTTGAGGAGGCTGTGGTTGCTGATAATGCGGAGGTTGAGGAGGCGGTTGTTGATACCCATATGGTGGGTATCCATAGGTCGAGTGTCCCGTAGCCCAGGGACCTCCGTAGGGACCTTCCTGACGGGGAGCGTTGAAGCTCGAAGCTAACCAGTAGGGATCCTCTGCAAAGTTGTAATTCGTGTGGATCGGCTGCTCGAAGGGGTTGTATGCTGCAGCACCAGTGTAAGTGGGAATTGGGTCTCCAAAACCCAATGGTGGCTGTGGTGCAACTGGCGCAAAGACTACTTCTGAGACGGGGTGTGAAGATTCTCCCATCTCTGGTTCTTCATGGACCGGCGAGTAACGGCTGCCACTCGAAAGTGGAGGGGTGCTGATACGTACTCCCCCTCGTGCGGATATTCGCACTGTCGTTCTCCTCCGCCTCGGAGGCGAGGGAGGCTGAAGCTGAGGTGGCGGTGGCGGCGGAGTGACCGCGATAAGTCGAGAATCCTCGGAAGGATTCTGCTGCTGCTGTGGCTGCTCCTGCTGGTGCAGGGGAGAGTTGTGCTGAAACTGGTGCAAGGGAGAGTTGTGCTACGACTGGTGCAGGGGAGAGCTATGGTAACTGGGAGTAAATACCCAGTCATACTGCCTGAATTTCTCCTCGAAGCTGTCGGGACCATTGTATGGTGATCCCACAAAAGGTGACCCATCTGAAATCTCAATGGGATGATTGGGAGTTCCGGACGGTGGCATTGCAGGATCGGTGTCCTCGTCGATATCCATCGGGTTGCCACCAGAGAAGTGGTCTTCGGGTCCAAGTGGGTTAAAACCCATTGGCACTCCAAGGTTGTCAGCAGGGTTGAATTGGCCTTGGAAAACTGGTGATAGGTGGTCAAAGGGTGATTGGTGTCCTAGTAGAGGAATGTAGGACTGGTGGGAGTTGTGGGGCTCATTTTCCGAATGAGGCCCGAAGGAGTGTGGGATAGACTGGGAGGTACTCAGTGAAACTGAGCGCCTAGCTGGTTCAGTAAAAGACCTCCAAAGATCTTGAGCATCTGTGTTATGGGGATCTGAAGGTGTTCGTCGGTGCGAAGGTCCGGCTTCATGGTCGTTTGGGGCTACATGTGCTCCTTGTCCTCTGCCTCTTCCTCTCATACGTGGTGGAATTTTTGTGAACCTGTCAAAAACAACAAGTGATACAACAAAAATATATATAAGACAAAGTTAGAAATAAAACAAATTTGGATAATTCCTAAGTTCCTTGTCTAGACTCGAGAATCGAGGAATGTGCAATTGTGTAACTGAGATTAAACACAAAAGGCTAGTGTTTAATTCACTCAGAGTTGGCTCTGATACCAACCTGTCACACCCCTATTTTCCACGTGTCACCGGTGGGACCGATGGGGAGTATCGTGACGTAGTTGGTATCATCATAGACAAACAACACAATATTTAAATGCACAGCGGAAGCAAAGATAGATTCATTTCAACTTTAATAAAGTGTAATATTAAATATCACTAAAAGTTGAAACGGAACCACAGGCGGATCAAAATAAAATAAGATATTGTTCAACAGTTTATTGTCATCCAAGCTTGCGAGACTTATTGTGGACGCTCTAGAAGACGTACGAGTAGTACCTGCACTTAACCTTTTGGGAAAAATACGTCAGTTTACACTGGTAAATACAATTTAACTGACTCATTTTGAAAAGGGTTGAAAATTGATTTGAATGCTCATGGCACAAAACATTTTTATAACTTGGGATAATTATTTAATATTATAATCTTGTGAACGAATTACATGTTACTTGTGCGTTCAGTAGCCCGGATCTTGTCCGGGTTAAAGATCAATAGACACACCACAATATTGAGTTATACACTGACAGGTGTACGCCTACACCCCGTGCTCAGGTCGTGGCCATTTCGTAAAATGATGCCAGGGATATCCGGGACATGGTCATTAACCCCCCCAAAGGCTTTAAGTGAACAAGACTGTTTAAACGATCCGATCAAATTATTCAATTAACCACCCAACGATGGAAGATTTGATGCTCGATCAAGCGGTATTCTATATACCGTAACCCAAGCCCGTATAGGGAAAATAAGTTAAAAGTATTTACCTTGGTAAGTATAAATCACAACTAGCAAGTGAAGGTAGCTTTTACTGGTTCTTCTTATTCTGGAACAAAGGTTTATAATAACCTATTAGATTTCTAACGGGTCTTTATTTAAGCCTAAGCTTAGACCGGTTAGCTTTAAGGATGATACGGTTCAAACGCACGATTAAACTTAGAGACCTATGTTATGCTCAGCCAAAAATTAAATAAAAATCTTCAAAAATCCCAAAATATTATATTACATCAGTGGGTAAAAAGTTTGATATCAAAAAGTGGGTTTAAATAGGTTATACGCTAATTACGCCGTTTAAGTAACATAAAGCTTTCAATTTACGCTAATGAGCATAACTCTTAATCTAGACCTCAAACTGATGTCAAATTTTAGGTGCAAGTTTATAAATCAGTAACTAAGGTTTCTACTCTTTCACTTTTTCAAAAATCACGTTTTATAGTCAAAAGGGCATAATAGTCAACATTTAAGCATTAATCGGAAACATGCATGTGAATCGGATAAGTATTGAACCAAGTTGTATAAACTCAGAGAGTTATACTTATATGAAACCTGGTCCAAAATAAGCTCTAAGGCAGATCTTAAACATGCATAAACGGGTCAGAACTGAAAGTCAAAGAAAAAGTCAATTTATGCGACTTTCGGTTCCGATCCGGGTTTAAACTGAAAATTGTCGAGTTGAACATGTTGAGACATGTTCTTACATTAGTTACCAAGTTATTTTAATGATCAAACAGGTTGCATGTATCCTACATTGCTAATCATGCTTAAATTTGCAAATAATCATTCTGTTGACTTTTTGAAACAAGCTTTGACTCGACAATTAACATAGTTAGAGTGGGAAATCTGAAAATACCCTTTTAAGGGTTTGTTACCCACATAAATACCTACTTGTAGGTACTTTCAATTCGAGAAATGACTGAGTAAATTTCATTTAATCTCGAAGTCAAACTTAAATTACGATGGTTTGAGTTTTGCTTAATTAACTAAGCTAGAACGAATTAGAAGGGGTTAGGAATACTTACAAGAGTCCTAATTAAGCTTAGAGAGCACTAGTAAGCCTGAGGTTGATCAGAGAAGCTCCAGAAGTGTTCTTGTGAATTTTTGTAAATGCAAGTGTTCATTTGTTACAACTTCAAGACCCTTTTATAACTAGTTTGATCTCATTTGATGCTGCCACAAGAGTCTACAAGTGTTCTAAGATGTGTCCAAGTGCCCCTCTATGCATGTAAACCCATTGGAGAGCCCCTTGTATCAGATAACAGCTGTGTAGCATCGAAATCAGACCTGTTAACTGGCAGCTGTGCACTTTTGTCGCTGGCAGCTTGTAGGCGGGCCGCGAGAGGCCTTACGCGGGCCGCGTACAAGTGGTGACCAGGTTAATAAGTTTCCATTGTTTTACATTTTGGTCCTTGGTCCTTTGAAACGTGGTTTTGCTTATTTATCTTGCACTCTTGACCCTCAAACCTGACTTTTAAGGGTCTTAGGACATTTACAAACTTGGGTAGGTCCTTGGTTAACTTTGTGCTTACCCGAAAAGTCACGAATTCCAACGTTAACGCATTTAACCCTTCGTGCACGGTTTTGATCATAACTTTCTCATACGATAACGAAACTTTATGAAATTTTTATATATTCTAGTGAGTATATTTTATCATTACAAAGCTTCGGGTTTGCCAAAAGGTCACTCAGAGGTATACTTTCAACATGTTGACACATTTAGCCCCTGTAGTTTGTAATTCCTCACTTTCTTTCATTTTTCCGCTTCGTATGATCCATGATTTAATCGTTTAAGATGAGTTAACTGCCATTTTCGTCCCTGTGGTTTGGTCACTTTGGCCATTTCAATCCATTTTTCAAAAATGCGCCATTTTCGTCCCCCATGTTCTGGAAAGGTGCCATTTCAGTCCAAAAATCATAACCCAGTTAAGTCAGTTAGTAAATAAGGACTGATTGTGTAAATTTTTAACATAAAGGACCATTTAAGTAAATATTAAACACCACCACCACTAGCCCTGCCATCACCACCACTCCGCTGCCACCACCACCGCCACCACAGCCCTGCCACCACCACCACTCCGCTGCCACCACCACCGCCACCACCGCCACTACAGCCCTGCCACCACCACCACTCCGCTGCCACCACCACCACTGCCACCGCCACCACAGCCCTGCCACCGCCACCACAGCTCTGTTCTAGGTTTATTCAGGCTTGTCTAAAGGGGTAAACAGGTTCGAACAATTTTTGGCCTGAATTTGGCTGGAAAAGGCGCCTGTTCGCTTGTCACTGCGTATTTTCAGGCGATGCGCTGCGCTTCGCTTCTGCACCTAGGCGCGCGTCTAGTGTGCTTTTGACAACATTACATAGGAATTCCTTCATTTTCTTGACAATTTCAATTTTTTAAATATTTTAATTCCAAATGCAGTTCATTCCAATTCCTTTAAAAAGATCTAACGAACTAAACACCCTTAGTAAACAACAAGATGACTGTTTTTAGTTGGTGCAAAATGTGTGTTTTTTAAACGGTCTAATGATGATAACTTGTGAACATATCAGGGGCCATACGTTAACGGAGAAAAGGTCATAGCCGTTGATTTAAGTTTGGCGCCAAAGCTGTACCATCTTAAGGTGGCTCTTGGTCATTTCAAGAAGTGGAGTGTTCCAGAAAGTCTGACTCATGTGCATAACTACATGAAGGTATGACTAATTCTGGATCTTCTTTCAATTAAGGGATATTTGGCTTTGTATATTGAAAGTAATTTGTCTGGTTATTGGGTATAATGATAATAGTTTTTGTTGATTTATTATTCAGGGGTGGTTAGATAACCAGTTTAGTGGCAAATGTGACAAAACTGATAATGATTATTCCATTATAATCACAAGTTGTCAAACATTATTTGGTGGCGGTGGTGGTGGTGGTGGCAGCGGAGTGGTGGTGGTGGCAGGGCTGTGGTGGCGGTGGTGGTGGCAGCGGAGTGGTGGTGGTGGCAGGGCTAGTGGTGGTGGTGTTTAATATTTACTTAAATGGTCCTTTATGTTACAAATTTACACAATCAGTCCTTATTTACTAACTGACTTAACTGGGTTATGATTTTTGGACTGAAATGGCACCTTTCCAGAACGTGGGGGACGAAAATGGCGCATTTTTGAAAAATGGACTGAAATGGCCAAAGTGACCAAACCACAGGGACGAAAAAGGCAGTTAACTCGTTTAAGATTATAAACACCATGTAGGGTTATTGTAGGGCCTATTTATCAATTGTTGACACTTTGGACCCTTATATCCACATAGTTTCACTGTTTGTCAACTTTAGTCCCTCTAAAGTACTTTTTTCACATATTCAAAGCCTATGACACGTGTCGATGCATTATTGGACGTAAATTTTTTAGGTGTTACACATGTTGATTATCCTCACAAGCTTTCGCGTGCTTTTCCACCTTCTTTGACTTTGCTTTCAGTACCTCTTGCACCACCATAAACCCATTTTCCCGGAACCCATCCAGGGGACCTGTGAGATCGATACAAGCATATTTCCCGCTCTCTCAACCAAAAACTAGCACGTCAGCCGGGCGTATGGTGGACCTCCCTTCCGTCGGGTCTGTAATAATATTAACCGGTGCCTCTTTCTTTGTCGGGATCCCTGCTCGTTTGAGAATATCCATTAACGCGTCCCGAACAAAGTCATGGCGATACATAAACGCCGACAACTCTCTACAGTGTAACGCATGCTCCCCGTATTTATCCAGGCATGCTTTACGGCAGACTGGACAAGTTTCATCATTCGGAAGCATGGGGATCATCAGACAGTACTTAAGGATTGACCGGTACTCCACCGCTGACATACGTTGACCCAGACCTTCATTAGGAATAACAGCTAAGAAATCCTGAGCGTGTGGCCTTTGTAGGCATTCAATGATGACTTTCTGGCGGAGGGACAAATGGAAATCTTCTCCCAAACTTTGTGCGATTCGACAACAAAGGGCATTCGCCAAAGTTTTCAGTGGCTTTTTGGGCGCGGTGTCCTTGTTAGAAGGCGCTGGCATAATCCAGGTCAGTGTTAGCAACCCCACTGTTACGTAAGATGTGGCCCTGCAACTCCCAAAATTGAGACCTGCAAGCCACAAAGGCATAGGCAGCCACATCACGGGCCGAGAGAAGGCCCAACCCACCAAGTCGCATCGGCAAGGTCGCGATCCGCCACTGGAGTTCACCAAAAAAAGGCCCCCCACATACGACAATGTCTTCTATTGCCTCTCGAAGACCTTTATCAAAACATGAAACAGCATCATCCATAAATGGGGGCTAGCAAGTTTGCAAACCAAATAGCAACTTTGCAACCCCATACAAGATCTAAGCAAGAGGAGTTCGCTTTGAGGATCCCTCAACAAGGGAAGGTGTCCCATAATGTCGACAGCTTGCGTTGCCCTTTTAGCTGCTAGACCACTAATAAAACTGGCGTCACGGCTGACTAGCTCACTTAGCAGTTTGACACCTCTCTCCGGCCTCCCAATCTCACTGGGGAAAAGCCCTGGCCGGACCTTCACCCCGTTGCATGTGGGCCAAAATACCTCAATTTTTCTAATATTAAGTCGTAGCCCCAAGGGTGGACCCTCCGAACCGATGATGTGAAGCGCTTTAGCAACCTAAACAGCATCCCCGATAACCGTTCCGTCATCCAAGTACCAAGCATGGAAGGGGAGTTTTTGCAGTTTTCCTGCACCTGAAGTACTAAGGGGTGTAAGGCTAGGGCAAAAAGCAAAGGCCCTAAGGGATCCCCTTGCTGGACCCCCGTGAATGCCCTGCCCACGTATCGCCTAGCAGGTTGGGCATACAGAAATTGAACCCACGGGAATATGTAGGGGCAATGGCGATGGACCTAGCGAAGTAAAACCGAACGCTCAACTAAGTTGAAAGCGTTGGAAAAATCAACCGTAAGCATGGCCAGCGAGCCATCTGAATGAAAAGAATTAAGGAACCTGTTAGCGCTGTGCAGCACTGCCTCCGCCCCATTGGGGACCCCCACCCCAAATTGGTAGTCTCCCAAGTACTTAACAACTTCTTTCACAAATTTCTTCATGGCTACTTTGGAGACCCATCTTCTCCAAATTACCCCCATAGCAATGGGGCGAATTCCATTATCAGGCTTCAACAAAGGGGTTAGGGGGCCGAAGCAACAAAATCGGCTAGCACCCTAGGACATAACCCCCCTAGCCAAAGGTTTACCACTTCAGTGATGGCAGTAAGCAGACCCGAGGCAGTCGCTGACCCCTCTCCGCTAAGCGTGTCCAACAGGTGTTGGGTTCAGAGGCCATCTCGCCCACAAGGTGTCATTTTCGGAAAAGATTTCACACACATGTGGACGCAGTCTTCATCCACGGATAACGCATGTTGGGAAAGAAGGGTTGAAGGGAGGTTCGGGGTGGCGCGGAGGGATGTTTGTCAATAAGAGCTTGCATGGTAGATTCCCCCCCCCCCCCGGGGAGCAACCCCACTGGAACACAACACTTTAACTGCAGCAGTGAAGTGACCATCACTCACTTTCCTGAGACATTGCTTGATGTTGGGGCTAACCTCCTCAGTTGTCTCCCGGTGTACCTCACCCTCCCGAACACCCCCACACACGACCCCTTCTCCACTATCGGCGAGGAGGGAATTAACCAAAACCTCAAAACTAGAGCCCTCCTTCCACATAGCTAATGCCCGCAAAATACTATCACATCGCAAGAACTGTCGATTACCCGACCTCCGCTCTTGCATGGAAGACGGCTTAACCACCTTAAGGGTACAACGAGGTAAGAGCAAGAGTTTGACCTAGCTTTCAACAGTCCTAGGGGAAACTACTACTTTATGGATGGCACCTGTCAAAGCTTATGCAAATGCCAAACGACAGCTTGGGGGGATGTTCTTAACAGTTCGAACCGGAAGGGAAAAAACACGTTCAAGGAGAGTGACATATCCTATCACTCCCTGCGGGGTCCTAAGCTCAAATACCATCCCAGGATCTTAGGGCCTTGGGATCCCCACGACAAAATCCTCATCAGACCCGGATTTCCTAGAGAACGTGAAAACACCATCAGGATGATGACACCCCCTACTAAGTGCGTGTGTCTTCATGCACCTCCCACACAACCAATATGCAAAAACCCGCAGGGTTTCCCCAACATTTGAAAACAAGTCTAAATCCTTGGAAAACGCATCTTAAAGGGATTCTTTACGATCATCTTTAAAATGAAATTGTTGAAAATGTGCGATCAATCTGTTATACCCAGAAGACCCAGGCTTGCCGTCTTTACACTCGTGGAAGTTCCTAAAGGGGCATAGCCATACTCCATTAGACGAGGTGGAGCCAACATCCCCTTCAGAGGCACTGGATGCCATGCTCATACCCTTGGCAGAGCACATTGGAAACAATCAAAACCAAGAAATGATAACAAGTCCCCCGTCTCGAGGTGAGGAGGAGGCCAGGTATCAATCCACACAAGAAACGAAGGAGAGGAAAGCAACCTACAGTTGCTCACCCTCATAGACACCCACCAAGAAAGAGCTACGTCATGAGTGCGGTACTTGCAAGACACCCCACCAACAAACTACTTCAATCGGTGATAAAACACTTCAATTCGAACAGATACACAACTGAATTTGAAAAATACAGTTTATATGATCTATGATCGTAGCCCAAATTTGTTAGTGAAAGTGAAATCAGACACTCTCAAATTATACAAGAAAAAAACAACCACCTGTTAGGGATCCTCGAAATTCTCTATAGTTTGGTGATAATTTGTTGCTCTGTTACAATGATGCAGGAGTGATAATCGTAACCTAACATACCATTTAAAAAGGTACGTTTTTGTGGTTTGTAAAAAAAAAAATTTCACTCCTCAAAAAGTCAAAATAAAAAGGACTTTTATCGATCTCAAACATGTTGTTAACTTATTGGCTTTTTGAAAAACCCTATCAATCAATAAGTTATTTCCAAACGCAATCCCAACACCTTGTTAGACTTGTAGAAAGTTATTATTGTTTGTTAGATAAATATTTAGCATAACTTTTGTTTGTTAGGTAAATATTTGGCATAACTTCTGTATTTGGATTTTCCTTCTAACGAAGGGGAGGATTAGCAACGACGATGAAAAGATTATATTTAAGGTTTGGCATGAACGATAGTGGATGGCTAGAAATGCAGATTTATTAAATCGAGCCAAGATACGTGTTTTAACATTAAACGGGTCATCGAGTTTAGGCTAAAAAAAAGCTGAGGATGCACTGGAGAGTGACACGTGTCCAAAAAAGCTATTATTTTATTATGTAGTGTGTGTGTATACAGTGTGAAAAGATAAAGAACAATTGACATAATGGTAAAACACAAAATAATTTATCGCTCCTTTCGTTTATTATTCTCTCACTAATAATTAGGCAAAAAAAACTTTATTCTACATATTTTAAAATTTATCCTACACATGTCGAAATGTGTACTACATATATCCATCACAATATCGAAATTTATCATGCACTTATTTTACAATTTATCTTACATATGTCGAAATTTGTCTTTCACCATAAATTATGTTTGTTTTGAAAGAGTATATTTTTTTTTAAAAGTGAATTATTAGTCAATTTAATTAGTTAGTTAAGTTAGGAGAATACAAGAAATTAATCAATTTTATAAATTTACTCGTATACCCTTAAATAACATCAAACACTATATATCAAATGAAACATTTCTATTGGTAAACTTATTATTTCTATTCTTACAAAGTATATTATTCACATTTGAACCATTCACTATATATATATTATAGTGTATGAAGATTATTTAGGAACCATCATTTATCATTATCACGAGAACCAGTGTGAACACAACCAAAACTATTTAAAAAAAAGCTTAAAAACACGCAACTTTTTTAAAATTTTTTCCGTTGAAATTGCAACTTTTTATTGATAACTTGTTTTTGAAACTTTTATTGATACGAATAATAATTACTAATGCAGATGTACATATGTCATATTGCTTGACAACACCTATACAATTTCCCTTCCATCTACACTACTATCCGTAATACATTACCAATATTATACAATTTCTCTTTCGTCTAAACTACCATACGTAATACATTACCAATATGTATAATATTCCAAACTATGTACATGTGCATCGCCAACATTTATACCATACCAAACAACATATTACATCATAAACAAACAAATATCACCAAATCATCAACCACCAGATAAAATTAACCAAAATATGTATATGTGCATACAAATGACAACATCATTTAACAGGAAAACTATAAAGTGATGCACATGTACATCTCTTCCCAACTGCATCAATAATAAACAACCTTTTTAAACTCTTTGATTAACCATTACGTTATCATCCTCCATAGCATAGCATCTGGCAATTTTTACCCTTTATTCCTCGATTTCTAAACAAAAGTTATCTTCTTTACTTTTTTTTTCAAGTTATTGATTTGCAATAATAAACAACACATAAGATAACCAAACATACAAACTTTATGCGTATATGCATTAACATTAATTCTCTCATTATCGTATAAACTATACACATGTGCATTAATATGAATGATCTTAGTGATTTTATAAAAATATTTATAAGGGTTTTAATTTTATAAATCAAAATCAAATCTCGTTTTGTATGGATTGGCTGGATTAATAAACCGCTAGATCAGTGACTCGACTTGTTAATTAATCCCGTGTATATTTTACTTATAACTTCATTTGAACAAAGGATGCTTGAAGTTCTGGGATGTCTTGATTGTATAATATTACGGATGATAATATACTACGGATGGTAGTGTGGACGAATAGGAGTTGTATAATATTGGTAATGTATTACGGATGGTAATGTAGATGGAAGGGAAATTGTACAAGTGTTGTCAAGAAATATGACATATGCATATGTGCATCAATAATTATTATTCGGATTAAAAACTTCAAAAAAATTATCAATAAAAAGTTTTGATTTTAAAGAAATTTAATAAAAAAATATGTGTTTTTTAAGGTTTTTTAAATAGTTTTGGTTGTGTTCACACTGGTTCTCACCCTAACGTTGGTTCTCGCATGAACCCTACCTTATATATATATAATACTGAGTTTACGGAAAATTAACACCTTTCAGCATGTGTGTGCTTCAACGTTTTTATGTCTATTTTTTTCCTATTTAACGACCCTATCACAACATGGAAGTCCTATATTCTTTTCTACGTTTTAGGTTTCAGTCTAATTTTTCGGGTTAACACGCCGCAACAGGGTGTGTGATTCAATGTTTTTACATATTCATTAGGGTTATTGGTCCCACCACAACACACAAATCCTAAATACAAGTTTTGTTGTATGTATTAAACGCACGGGTCGTAAGTCATAACCTTTAGAAGCTGTTTGTTTACCTCTTAATGGTTCAGACCTCCTCTTACTGGTTCAACACTTAATGGTTCAGATTGTTTGTTTCGCAAGCAGATGTATGAATGGTTCAGACATTTGGCTCTGAATAGTTAAGCATTATAGAGTCTGAATGGTTAAGACCTCGAATCTGAATGGGTCAGACGTTTGCCTCTATACGGTTAAGCATTATACTGACTCTAAATAGTTCAGACCTATTACAAGTTCAACACTTAATAGTTCAGAACTATTATTGGTTCAACACTTAACCATTTAAAAGTTGTGAAACAACCCCTTACTCTTATAATGGTTTTTGGACAATTGGAATGATTAAACCTCTCGTCTAGGACTCGGTTGGCTGACATGGTTATTTTATTTATTAACTTAAGCTTATATAAATCGTCTAGGAATCGGTTGGCTAACATGGTTATTTTATTTATAAACTTAAGCTTATTTAAAATTATCTCAAGTCCAACTATTTTGACGTATTTATAAGCTTATTTAAAATTATCTCAAGTCCAACTATTTTGACGTATTTATATCTGTAACAACTAAAAATATAAACACGTCTCAATATTATCAAAATCGTGAAAGAAAGTAATTTTATTCAAATCATGATAACTAGGGTAATGTCGTCATCAGTGACTTCATTTTCTTCCTTGGCTTCCATGTATAAATAACAGCAAAGCTTACCATTCTAGTTTCTCACAACAAATAACAAACACTAAGCAGAATCCAACATTCAGAAACAACAATGGTCATGTCAAAGGAAGTGCCACAACTGAAACTAGGTTCACAAGGTCTGGTTGTTTCAGTACAGGGATTGGGTTGTATGGGTATGTCCGCACACTACGGACCAGCAAAGCCAGAACCGGAGATGATCGAGCTCATACGCCACGCCATCGACTCTGGGATCACCTTCCTTGATACCTCCGACTTCTACGGCCCTCACACCAATGAAATCCTAATCGGCAAGGTTGGTAACTAAGTTGTTATTAAAATAGGGTTGCTAGTTATTTTTATTTCATTTGAGGAATGTTAATACTTTGTGTAGGCTTTGAAAGAAGGATATAGAGAGAAAGTTCAAATTGCTACTAAATTTGGAGTACGTTTGATAGATGGAAAGCCTCCGGTGGTTTGTGGTGATCCTACGTACGTCCGGTCAGCTTGTGAAGCTAGCTTGAAACGACTTGATGTCGACTGCATTGATCTCTACTACGCTCATAGGATTGACACTAGTATCCCAATCGAAGTCACGGTTTGTCTTTTCTTTTTTTAGCAATAATTTTTTACACCTAAATACCACTTAATCTTGCACTTGCAAATGTTTAAGCTCACACCATTTTATGAAGGTCATGGGTGAAGTTAGGGCTTGATCATCTTGCTTTTATAGTGTTTTTTCTCATCACTTTGTGTTATCGGTAGTTTACTACTATTATTATTAGAAGGGGCAGACCTATGTGTTTTGGTGGGTGGGCGGGTGCACCCCTTCAAAAATAGTGTATTTTTAGGCAAAAAACCCGACTGCACCCCTTGAAAATATGGTTGAACCCCTCATCTGCACCCCCAACAAATAATTGTTATAGTCACACTTTTATCTTATTTAGACTACTATAGTTTACATGTAAAGGTTTTAGAGTTGGGGTCTCTGAGCAACTTTTTATTTATTAGGACAGAGGTAAGGTTTGCCTCTATCGTACAGTAAGATTTTACCAAGTACATGTATTTGTTTGTTTGTTTAGAAACATCAACATTTTGAGTAATTTTAAGCAATTTCCATCTTGTATGGTATCCATGACAAGATTGAGTTGTTCTTAATTATAACACTTGTTTATATGTGTGACAAATTGTTATGAAAAAGATGGGAGAACTAAAGAAACTGGTAGAGGAAGGCAAAGTGAAGTATGTAGGGTTATCAGAAGCATGTGCTTCAACAATTAGAAGGGCTCATGCCGTACATCCCATAACCGCAATACAGACCGAGTGGTCTTTATGGTCACGAGATTTGGAGGATGATATTCTTCCTACTTGCAGGTGATCTTCACAAGTTTTGATATATTACACCCTTAGCTAGTTAGCTTTGATGGTGATTTTATGGTCTGTTTTGCAGAGAACTTGGTATAGGGATTGTTCCATACAGTCCTCTTGGTAGGGGATTCTTGGCTGGTGGTGAAACATTGGTTAAAAACTTGCCAGAGGGAGACACAAGGAAGGTATTATATTTATAGCACACTATTGGGTAAAAAGGAAAATGTGAAAGATTGATAAAGTTAGAGGAAAACGTTCTTTTACGAAAGGAGCCTTAAATCATGGAATTTGGGTCTTATTGTTGGGCAAAAGTATCGTCGAGACCTTTCTTTCCACTTCTCGTGGCCCCGTAACTCCAATCATAACCTAAGTTATGCTTGTTTAAAGTCTGGATAATTACAATCGTTTTTTCAATCGCAAATAGCCTTTTATGACCGATTTGCGAGTTTTGTTTTGCAACCGCGTCTTTAAGACCATGCAATCCTTTGCCTATTTTTTTTTCTTTAAAGTTAAAAGCAAGTCAATTTCCCGAAGTAAAATATCAAAATAATCTTCTTTTAAATATATATGTAAATAAACAATTTGCAAAGCATGAATTGTAACACACCCAATTAGCAAGATATCGAGAGTATAACAATGTGATATATTATTTTTATTTACGTTTTGATATAAATTATATTCAAAATCAAGTCATGTCAAGGCTCACCAAATTCACTTGGTACATTTTTAAGCGTACTTAAAATAATACACTTTCTAACAAACGCGCGACAACTTTTTACTATTCCATTGCAACATTAGGGAATTTCACAATTTCACAAGTGTGTTTACAAATTCAGAAAAAAACCAAATAATTATACAAGGTATTCAATCATCCAAAATATAAAACAAATATCCAAATATTAAAAATGTATCATTTCTTCTAAGTGGCAATAAACTACGTATCAAATCGCTTGAGATGTAGTAACAACTGAGTTATCCACTATTATAATAAAAATCTAGTAAGGTATCATATGAGAGATAATTAAAAACACAAATAAGAAATGAAATATTAAAAGTCAAAAGTTGAGATTGTTGGAACATATCAATAAATCTTTTTGTTTGGCAGTTAAAAAAACTGAATGTGAAGGTAGTAACAGGTGCATTTGGCAAGTAGAAAGTCAAATATGGAACCCTTAGTTGTATTTAAATTCATTGCAGGAATATCCGAGGTTTAAGAATGTTGAGCACAATAAGACTGTATTCGAGCGGGTGAATGAGATGGCTACAAGGAAAGGGTGCACCGCAGCTCAACTAGCATTGGCGTGGGTGCACCACCAAGGAACCGATGTGGTTCCAATTCCTGGAACCACAAAGGTTGAAAACTTGAACCAAAACATTAAAGCTTTGTCTATAAAGTTAACACCAACAGAAATGGTTGAACTTGAATCATATGCTTCAAGTGATGTGGTGAAGGGGGATAGGCATGTATACATGCAAAGAACTTGGATAAATTCAGAGACTCCTCCACTGTCCACTTAGAAAGGGAATTTATGTTTCTTTAAATAAATTAGTGACTAATAAGTCACATGTGTGGTTTCTTGTGTTGTTAAGATGTCAAGCTTTTAGAGCTTTGGCATTTTAGCTTTCGTTTTCATGATTATGTTCTATAATAAATGATCGTGTGTTATGCTTGATGGTGTTAATTATGCTTTAAAAATTGTGATTTTGTTCGATATTTTTCATATGTTCAGTTTCGTCGAATCCTTTATACATGTAACATAATTCGAGTACGCTACTTATCTTATTAGTAGGTTGTTGTTGTTGGTTAAGGTCGGGTTACGTTTTGTTGTGTTGATCGGAAAACATTCTTTGTAATATTCTAATAGTATATACGTATACTTACAATTAAGCATTTAAAATTAAGAATTGTGAAAATTATAATATATAATTTCATTATTTGCTGAAGAAAAGGGATAAAGCTCAAATTAGATTTGGCATTCGGGGGGTGGGAGTCCCAATGATGGATCGTTCCTACCGATGCATGGGGCGGTCCTGAGGGCAACCCAGTTTTACCCAGCTGTTACCCCAGCGAGTCTCTCGTGTGGGGGCAGTATGATTTCCGGGCGGAAGTCAGCTTGCGCAACGGCCGGGGCCCGATCGAACATCGCGTCCGTAAGAGCGGGGCTGACGGGGGAATGTCTTTGACATGACCTCGAAGACCATTTTGGTCTTCTACAAAGAAAGTCTCCTTCCAAAAAAAAGATTTGGAATAAAGAGTTATATTAAACTGACTGTCATCTGCATTTGATGTACATTTGATTTTCTTTCTTATATTTATTATTTCCACACTCAAGGATTTACCTCTGATTAACCCATATAAGAAATATATGGAAACACCCATGTAATTAGTATAGAAGAGGTAGGGTTGTTTGACAACTTCTGAATAGCTAAGGGGTTGTTTGGCAAATTTTGAATGGTTAAGTGTTAAACTGTTAAGACGTCTGAACCGATAAGTCTTGAATCAGTAGAGGTTTGAACCATTAAGAGACAATATAATGCTTAACCTTTCAGAGGTAAATGTCTGACCAATTCAGATTATAGGTCTTAACCATTCAGACACATTATAATGCTTAACCATTCAGAGGCAAATGTCTGAACCATTCAGACATCTGCTCGCGAAACAAACAGTCTTAACCAGTAAGAGATTTGAACCATTAAGAGCCTCATTAAGAGTTAAACAAACAACCGTAAGTGTTGAACCAGTAAGAGGTGGGAACCATTAATAGCCAGTATAATACTTAACTGTTCAGAGGCAAATGTCTGACCAATTCTGATTACAGGTCTTAACCATTCAGACTCAAATGTCTGAGACTCAAATGTTTTAACCATTCAGACATCTGCTCGCGAAACAAACAGTCTGAACCATTAAGTGCTAAACCAGTAAAAGTTCTGAACCATTAAGAGCCGAACCAGTAAGAGGTCTAAAACATTAAGAGCTAAATAATCAGCCCCGTATAAACAATCCATGGCACATTTATATTTTATAGTAAAAGGACGTATACAAACATCTACAGCACATATGTATTTATTTCGATTTTTAAATGAAGGCTTGCAGTGCTTGTGTAATAAACTGATAATGTAGCATGTGAGGCTTTCACGTCCACTGTCTCATCAACCCAAAATGACGTGAAAAACTGTCCTCATTGCGTGAGTACGGCATGATGGGTAAGTGGGTAGGACCAGGGGCGCAGCTGTAGAGGAGCCGGGGGTGTGACACCCCGAACTTTTCGCTCAGTAGTGTTATATATGTGGTTTTCATATAGAAATTTTTTGTATATACGTTTTCGACCACCATCTTCATTGTCAAGCTTCGCCACTGGGTAGTACGAGTAAAGAGAGTAAGGGGAATTATGATCGTTGGAAAGAGTCATTATTGGCTGACATTTAATAGAAAAAAAATATATGATTAAATTTAAAATAACACCAAACCTTTGTATTTTTTTTATCACAAACTCTAGCATTCTACTATTAAAATCTCTCTAAACTCTTCAAATTATTTTACAAAAATTGGATATTTCATCCACATTGTCAAATCATCCGAGAAAGATGAGTTGAACGTTTGTAGGGTTCGAGCAGGGATTCAACTTTTACTTGAGCATGTCGAAAGTTCACAACCTGTTACACGACAACTTCGAATTATGCAGGATCATGAAGTTGCTCGTAACCGTCTAGTAAAAGGCTATTTTTCTAGGGGTGAGCAATAACCGAAACCGAACCCAAACCGACGAAATTAACCGAAAACCGAATTAACTGACAATTGGTTATTGGTTTTTTTTATACCCTCGGTTAACCAAAAATAACCGAACCGAACACTTCATATTTTTATATATTTCTTCTATGCCTCGATTTCATGTATTTCATATTTTATACCTTCATTTTATGTATTACATATTTTATAGCTCCATTTCATATATTTGTATATATTTCTATTTCATTTATTTATACCTCCATTACATATTTATCTAAACAAAAAATTTTGCCCAAGTTTAGCTTCGGTTATTAACCGAAAATAACCTAACTGAACCGAAAACCGAAAAATAATTAAATAAACCGAATTGTTAGCTGGAAACCAAATGGTTAATAAAATAGATTTATCGTTGACTTCAATTACGGTTCCGATTAATGCTAATAACTTAACCGAACCGAACGGTGCACACCCCTAACTATTTTTTCTAACAATCACCTGTAAAATGAAGTTATGTTTCGGCATTGTTTTTTGCATGAGTCGCCAACTATTGTAAAAATAGTTGATGCTTTGGAGAGAGAGTTTCCATTTTTCAACAAACAGAATATACTAGGTTTCATGGCTTACAAAAGTATACGTCCGCAATTCATCAACTAGTGTATGACACTTCACACGATTCATAGGATAAATATTTGAAGATGTCGAAAAAATCCTAGCTGGTCTTCATAATTTTGGTGAATGTATGCTTAAAATTTTGTTGTTGCTACCGTTGTTAATAATATAATTATGATTATTTTGAAAGGTGTGATTGATCTATATGGCAAGAGATATATAAGTAGGGCTGTAAACGAACCGAACGAACACGAACAGGACCTTGTTCGTGTTCGTTTGTTAAGAAATATGTGTTCGCGAACTGTTCACGAACACTTATCGAACTAGATTTTATGTTTGTGTTCGTTTGTTAAGGAAATGTATTTGTTCGTGTTCGTTTGTGTTTGTTTGTTAATTTTAGGCAACGAACAAAAACAAACGTTGACGAAAACAAATGAGCACAAACTAATGTTCATGAATACAAATGGAAACAAACGAACACAAACAATCATTCATGAACAAAATATATAATACACTGACACTTATTAGCTATTTAATTTGTCGGAATTTTGAAGTATTTAAATACATATAAAAACTAAAAACACTAATTAACTATCGAACATGTTACAGAACGTTCACGAACATAAACGAAACGAACGAACATGACCTCTGTTCATGTTTGTTCATTTAACTAAACGAACGAAATTTCTTGTTCGTGTTCGTTTGTTTAATAAACGAGCGAGCACAAACGAACTTCCCGCCGAACGGTTCACGAACGGTTCGCCGAACATTTGGTTCGTTTACAGCCCTATATATAAGGTTCATGTAGTCGTACACAACTTTCCCAGTATGCTTGGTAACATCGATTGCATATTTGCACACACTAACCGCGAGCAAACTATCCCATTGCTAGGCAACGTCAACAACAACGAGTTAACTATCATGGCCCAACTATTACATGCCAACATGAGAATAAAAGAATATTTATAAGAAGAGTACAAAGAATCGACAAAAAAATATATTAATCGGGCACCAAGCAATTCGCTACGCAGTACTGAACGAATATGAATTTTTAGAGCTATCGCACACATGACAATGATCAATTAATAATTGTATTTTTTTAGTTTATATAATTGGTTTTTTAAATATTATTATTTTTTTAGTATTTATAATTGTACTTTTTATTATTTATTATTGTATGTTTGTCTTTTTTAAATTAATATTAGTATTTTGTTGAGAATACTATATTTAATTAAATGAGTAGTAAATAATGATTAGCTACCAATGATCTCTAGATCAAGTGGTGGAGGGCTTGCATTTCTCTTGAGAGATGCAGGTTCGACTCCCACTTGATGCAGAGTGAGGCACTGGTGGGCAATGATAGGAGACCCAGGGAAACCTGGGTTGGATCCTTGAGCCAAACGGGTTTTACCGGTAATTTCACTGTCGTGCCTATGGGCGAGTGGGTTACCGGGTTTTCCCCGGAATTGGTGGTGGACTCGGGTTACTCTCAGAGTACTCCGTTTGTCCAATGGGTGCCCCGAGAGTGCTCGGGATTGAGTTTGTTGGCCGTTCAAAAAAAAAAAAAAAAAAAAATAATGATTAGCTAATGATCAAACAATTAATATGATTTAATGAAGCTATTACACTTTAGTGTAAATGGTAAGTGAAAACAAATATCCATATGTGATAATGACGTGACACCATTTTTTTCACTTCTTAGTGAAACCATTACACATAGTATAAAAGCTAAACTCTTCACCTAGACCTTACCGCCCTTCCCCGAATATAAGTTTTTTCAACTATTGGATTGGCAAACCAGGTCTAGCAGAAGCCAGAAGCAGTACACAAAGGTTCCCACATGGTGATCGATGCATCGGATCCGGATCTAGTTCTAGTTAAACATTTGAAAAAGATAGAGAATGTAATCAAGATCTTGAATGTCGTGGAGAAAAACGAAAGAACCAAACAGGTTTTTGAACTAGATAACAGCCAAAGGTCCTTAGATATCATGGCTACTTTCAGGGGCGGACCCACATAGAGTGGATCGGAGTCCCCGGACCCCAATGTTTTTTTTTTAAATTAGTAGATTCGGTATATAAAATTGTATAAGGACCCGATAAATACAATTAGGTGGACACCATTAAAAGAAAAGGAAACCTGGTGTAGTTGTAAATCCCTCACTTTACCAACAAGAGGTCATGGTTTCAATCCTTGCATAACTTGTTTTTCTTGCTTTTTTTTAAATCTAGTTCAAACCTCACTATGACCCGACCCGAAAATTTTAACATTTTGTTATGAAATTTTGAACACCAAAAAAAGTGGACCTCATTGAAAAAAAAAATTGAGTTCGCCACTGACTACTTTGAGAGTCTTGACTTAACAAGAAAAGGAGCTCAAAATGGAGTGCACAAGATCATTGACTTAACAAGAAATTTTCTCAGTATGATCTTGGACTGTGGTAGTGATCGGCCCCGGGCACAGATGGTTTCAATTTCACGTTTATAAAGTAGTTATGGAACCTTTATCCAAGAGCATATTTGGCTAAGCTTATTTAACTCAAAAAGGACTTTTTGTTAAAATAACTTACTTATGAATTTTTGAAAAATAGCTTTTAAAAAAGTGTTTGGATTATAGCTTATGTAGTGAGAAAAGCCAATAAGCCAAAAAGTTTTGAAAAGTCGGAATATTCTAACTTTTTAAAATGACTTTTCCATCTTACGCAAAAAGTTATTTTGAAAAATCTTTTTCCTTTATCCAAACACCATTTTGACTTATTGGTTTTTTGAAAAAGCCAATAAGTCAATAAAACTATGGGGTATGGGGCTTGGGTTGGATGAAAACGCCCAAGCCACCACCCTGGGTGGGCTTGGGTTGGGGTGTGGCCCAAGGGCGGGAGTTTGAAGCCGGGCGTGGCCCAAGGGCGGGAGTTTGAAGCCGGGCGTGGGGCGGGCTAGCGATCCTATGTGGTGGGCTCCTATTCGCTTTATTGGCCATGTCATAGCGGGGCGGGGTAATTTAAATTTTAAATTGTAAGCGTTTGGCCAAGCCAAGCGGTCACCCCAACATGTCAACATCCACTATAAACATAACCCCATCGGCTACCCCAACCCAAACCATCGATGTCCACCGCTACCCCAACCAAAACCCACTTGATCGAACTCGCTACCCCACCGGCTACCCCAACCCAAACCATCGATGGCCTCTTGGACCCACGAAGAAGAGCTAGCTCTCATCACAAGCTTCGTTGACGCAATGAAGGGGCGACAACCCGGTCAAACACGATATTGGCCGGAAGCCTTTGCAAGCTACCGACATAACATCGGACACGACTGGCACAACTTAAACGCGTGCCAACATAAATGGCGCGAGCTACGGCCGAAGCTTGATCGTTTCAAGGCCTACAACGAAGCCGTTCCGAGCGGTGAGTTACGCCACGAGGACCGGGTGGCGGTGGCGAACATTGAGTTTCGGGGCAAGGAGCGAAGGTTGTTCAACAAGCTCGCGCTTTTTGAAATTTACCTAACGCTCTAGGTTTTTTTTTATTTTTTAATCGTTTTTAGGTTTTTTTTTTTTTTTGTAATTTTTAGGAATTATGTAATTTTTAAGAATTTAATAAAATTTTAGGCTTTTTTTTTAATGTTGTGTGTATTTTTTTTAATTTTTTGTAATTTTTTTTAATAAACTGCCAAGCCACGCCCCAACCCAAGCCCCGTCATACCCCATGGACACGTCACTCACCGGTGGGGGGCTCTGTAACATCCCTATTTTTATCATATAATAATTATAGGTTTATTTAAATTTATTACCCACTAGTAACTAGTTTATTTTTAATATAAATATTTAACCTAAATAGTTTTAAACACTATTTTATATAGTTGGTTGAAATATGATATTAATTGGCCTTTATATGGGTAACCTTTCTAAATAAAATAAAAGTCTATAAAAATTTATACTATTAGACAGATAACTTACGGGTAGGTTGACTACTAGAAATATAAAGTACCCAGACGAGTCTAGTGACCGTATTCTAATTAAACTATAAAAATATATTGTATTTGAACTTACTCTGTTTAATGAAACTTAGACCCAAATGTAGACAAAAATATTCTCGTTCTAATGATATATTTATTATTTTAAAAAAAACGTTATATTTTAAAACGTTATACACGTCAAATAAGTGAAGCAGTTAAATTAATTATAATAATAAAATATGTATAATTGAAATATGGACTTGTTTCGTGTCCTATTATTTCTTATATTTTTATTTTTTATTTTATATATAATAATATATAACCTTTAAATTTTGAATGGAAATATGTCAGAAACTTTGAAACTAACATTTATGGTTAGGTTATGTGTAGTGGGGCGGTATGCCCAACCATAGTGCCGGCATAGCGCCGGGCACACCGCCACGGAGGGCGTCATCAGTCGGAAAAATGGGGGAGGCGCGATGTGTATAGCGCGGTGTCATGCTTGTTGTTTGTTTTCCCTCCACTCACACAGACATATATATATACATATATATCTATAATTTAAGGGTTTATTAATTAATTGGGTAATGATGAGGTATGTGCGTTATGACTACGGGCTTAAATGCATAAGGCCCCATAACGCCCGCACGCTGACGTGGCGCGCCACGTATCGCATAACGCCCACAAAGGGGCGTTATGACTACGGATGGCCTTAGTTATATATGTGTTTGAAACATATTAGTTGAAAGGATGTACGTGTCTCTAGAAAAATAAAATAATATGAATATACTCATATGGATAACAAAACTTAACATCCACGCCAATATCTAGTATAAATATTGTCATTCATTTCAAATTCAGAATTGTTCACTCTTTTCTTTTCCTTTTTCTTTGTTGGGTCTGTCGCCTCCTTTCTTTTTCATATAAGCCTATAATAATAATAGTAAAGCTATGCCCTGTTTTAAGTATTGTAACTCCCGATCATCGCTACCCTTTTCGATTGATCTGAACCCCATAACGCATGTCAGGGCTCTGCCCGACTAAGTTCGTTTGGGTTCTGTCTCGAGACATCGGGACAAGGTTGAATCAGGGGTATTATACTTAACACAAGTGCTTTATATATTTTCAAAATAGCTCAAAAGTTATACCCAAAATTTATACCAGGAATCTTTCTAGTTGAACCCTAAAGTTACAAAGTGGGTCCCTTCTCTTTTCTCACTATTTTATTCCTTTTTATCCCAAACCATAACAACTCTCACCAAAACTATTATATTTTTATTTCTATTATTATTATTTATAAATTAACTTTCAAAGATAACTAAAAGACTTCAATTTAACAACATTAATACATGTTTTTGACAAAAATTGGGCATGACCCGTCCGTAAGACGGATATACCCCTGTTATCATCAATAGTAAGACAAATATCATTCTACAATTTGTTTGACAAGACCCTACTAAAAACCTAGACATCAAGTGTTAAAATGTAAGTCTACTAACAAGTTGTACAAAATAGAAATGTTGACCCAAAACATTAGTGCAACTAGCGGAAGCGCTTGATATGACATATCATGAACATGTGCTCGCTCCAATTCTCTAAGTCGCCTAAATTGAGGATTTACCTACATTCAACAACAAAGCTTTAAAAAGTTAGTCGTTATACTTGATGGCTTATAAAACCGTCATTTTTAATTCCATTCGTGTACGTACTTTCATTTCTCTTACGCATTCGATTACCCAATTAAATGGGTATGACATACACTCTCATACAACTAACCTGTTAGTAGGTGGTGACGACCAAACATAAAATATTGTATAAACTAAAACGTCCATAGCATATTCTAACCGCTTAAGTTACTTCAACCCGATTATCCTTCCAACATTCAATCATTTCATTACTATATTAACACTTTGAAAGTCCGACATTCATAACCTGCACTTTCAAACATACTCAATAATAACTTGGTTAGCAAACCCGTAATCTCAACATATTCAAGCACTACATCTTCGTAAAAAGGTCGCCAACCATTTATATGCATCTATTTAACTACAACACAATGCACGCCTTTCGCATAATTATATACATACATATATATATATATATATATGTATATATCTTCTATACACATCACGCATACTAATTTATACGACTTAAACTCACCATGACTCCAATTATTCATACTTACATACTATCCTATTCTCTTAACTTAATTAACACACCTCCCTAGTCATGCATATGACCATCCGATAATAGACTTACTTACAAACAAGATCCATCCATTCGCATGTATAACACATTCGGTCAAAATCTTATAAAGGGAAACCATCCAAACCCCCAGGGGACGTAAATTACGGCCTACCCAGTAAAATACGGCCCAAAATACGGCCTAAAATACGGCCTACCTGCTGTTTACGGCCTCAAACATGATGCTGATGCAGGGGAGGCCGTAAATTCCGGCCTGGGGCGTAATTTACGGCACCTGTATCTTTGTTTCGTCCGTTTACGCTAAAACTTGCGTAACTTTCAAACCGTTTACCCGTTTAACCTCCCGTTTCTTCCTACATGATTGTAAATTAACATTCTATCATGTAAACTTGAAATCCAACATCCGAGTTAAGGAATTTCTTAACTTATACGTGTTCGGCTTATTATTCATCTACGAATTGTTCGTCCCGTTCATGCATTTATCAAAATAATCTATTGATTTGACCTCAACTTCATATGAACTTAATAATTAAACATTATATTACTTAAACAAACTAAGAAGCGATTATGGAAATCACTTACCTCGTGCATCCGGGTTTGTATCCGATTCTTTGCCTCCTCTCGACCCGTTAACCTTTCATGCTTGAGTCCGTCTTGACATGATTCCTATACTTTCATGTCACCAATTTACATTTTCATTAGAATACATCATTGTACGTGTTAACGATCATATCAACCGCACATTTCACATTTGACTTCCTTTAGTCACAACTAACAAGCATAAGACATATAATCAATTTCATATCCTTTCAAACTAATGTAATTCATCATGTCATCACAATAACGCGTATTAATATAACATGTACCATACGACTTCCTATGATCCTACCTTTACGACAACAAATCAAATCATGCTTCTTATGCGTAGATGCGTAGTTAACTTTCAAAAGTTACGGTTTATTGTATAAACTTTCAACTTAACCTCTTATATACGTGACATCATATTAGGCTATACTTACTACACTTGTATTGTATGACATCTACAACTACATGATCACTTACTTATATACACATACACATACACATATACATACATAATCCATTCTATCCACACTTGCATTCTCATATTTTCACAACTAACACTTTAACCCATACTAAGCTAACCCAACATTGCTTCAACATAATATCCACATGAACTATATCTAAAACACACTTCTCATGTTAGTTTACTATCAAATACCTCATTTTCACATTCCACATATATTCATCTTTTTCTTACATACAATTTCATTTATCAAGCTCACCTAGGCATTTCATCAAGCACTTGGTGTGCGTACCACTTTCTTAGCACAATGTACAACCCATTCATGCATGATCTTCCATGTTCTTATCTTCATTCACCAAATTCAACTAAACATCCATTTATTTCATGTCCTAATCAACTTATCTAAAATCATTTATCACATACAACATACTACATCACAAATTACACAATTATTGAACATGGTGATTTACTCACTTCATCATCCCAAATGGGTTTTACTTCAAAACATGAAATTAATCAAAATCATGCACAACACATGTTCCATAAGATGATTCTAACACATATTCATGCTAAATCTCATACGAATTCGTGGATTTGATCATAACCCACTTCATCAACTCTCATTAAAACTCATAATTTAACTCACCTTATGTTCAATGTACATGGATTAAAGAGGAACTAAGTTCATGCATTCGATTCTTGCTCCATAACACCTTCAATTGCTGGATTTTCTTGTGGTTAGGGTTTACACCCCTTCTTCCCCCTTTCTCTTGTGCGACCGTACGCACACACACACTTTGTGTGTGTGTGTGTGATTTTTGTTTTAATATATTAAGTTTCCTTTTTGGTCATCTAGCCCCTCAAGTTTACCATACTATCATAGTTGCCACAAGTTTCATTCCCTAACTTGTTATTAGGCATTTAACTAGGTTTATTTACTTAGTTGTTGTATTTCATTTATTTACAACTTACCAATCATTCTAAGCGTTTAAACATTAAGATAAGCCTTTATGAAATTTTGGGGTGTTACATTATCGTCCAAATACTCACAATTAACACACACAAATCACTAATTAGTATAGCGGGGTGTTGCAGAACAGGGTATTAACTTGATCACTGCTACGATTCAATGTCCGATCGATTAAACTATCCAATGGATGTTTAAGTGCCGCTCAAATTGAGTTTATACTTTGTTATTCATCATGATTTCGACTTGAATGTTTGAGTGCTGTTCAAACTCGGACTATACTCTGTCATTCGTTGTGAATCCGCTGAATTGCTAAGTATTGCACTTTGTCATTCGTTGTGAGGGTTTTATCTCGTGAGTTATCGTAAATGATGTATTAAGTTATTTACCTAGTTCGTGTGCACTAGGTTACAAAGTTAATCAATAGGCTAAATTCTGCCTGTAGGAATCTGCAAAAGCTTATATGTAGACTAAACTTTGCCCGTATAAATCTGCATGCTAATAATGTGAGTCATTCTCTTTTTATCAATTGTTTTACAATACTCCAAATTATTTTCAAAGTTATAATTACAGTGATTTAGTTTATGTAATCACCAAATTACAGCCGGTATGTGGGGTATTGTGCACAATATTACAGTTTTATCACTTTAGGTGGGCGAACCTAAATTTAGTGATATTCGTCATTCATTGGGGCAGCCAATGGTGATATGACCACAGTCACCGTAAAGATTCGAGTGACAAATACTGTGGGTAGTTGGTTTGATATCAGAAACATTGTAATCTCTCTTAATACTGTGAATTATAACAAACGAGTCGTTTTAGTAAAACTGAATGATTCACTCAGTATTTCCCTGCTGACAAAACCTTTTTAAAATACTTTTCAGGTAATTACAGTAGAGGGAAGTAAGCGTTGGATACGGCACTGAAAGGCATCAAGAAGTGGCTTATTTTATTAATTTAATCAAATTAAGAAATATTATTTTATATAATCAAATTTATCTATTAAAGCTACCATTGTAAAACATGGGTTTATCCCATCTATTTAATAAATAAAATCCGGTGTTTTCTAAACTCTGATATTTTTCCTAACTCACGGTCCTGATGAAATTTCCGCTGCAACGTTTTCAAAATAATCACCGGTACCACTGGGCTGTTCGCGACTCCCGACTCCGTCCAGGGTGGGTCGGGGGGCGTGACAGGCTCGAACTCCACGTGTCAACTCATGCCCCTAACCCAAGCCCCACCATACCCCACGGTCTAAGTTGTTTTAAAAAGCTTAGTCAAACATGCCCTAAATAGTAAATAGTCATGTCTAACACTAAATTAAATTCAACTAATAGGATTCGCGTGCTCGAAGCGGTAGGAATTCATTCAGTATCGGTTCGGTCTGTTACGTAGGGGAATGCAAGCGATACCGGTTCGGTTCGTTATAGTATTGGCAGCGTAGTGGCACTCGGTATAGCAATCGAAACAAAAAAAACTCATAAAATAAAGTCATAATATGTCCAAAAGGGCAGAGATACATATTTACAACAATCGAAAATTATAAGACCATTCGTAGTGGTTTGATGAATAATGCCCCCACTCTGGGGCGTTTTCTGCCATGTGGCAGTCCAGTCAGCATGGGGGCATTATTGGGCATTTTTGCAAAAGTGGCGTAGTGGGAATAATGCACAATAACGCCCATCCAATCATTACACAATATATATGGGTGAGAGGTAAAAAAAGAAACAAAATTAAATCTAGCCATTTGTTTATGACCGTTGCATCTCGTCCTGATTGGTTGAAGATTTGCCCCTTGAGCGTGTTTCAAAACGCGCCACAAACCATTTTTTGTTGGTGCATACGTCTGTCGACTTCGTCTTGTATCGAGTCTTGTGTTTAGAATTGTTAGATCAGGGCACATAGTTCGAGAAAACTGTCAAATATGGGTTATAGGTAATTTCGCACAGAATTACAAGTTGTAATTCTGCACAAAATCATCAAGTCTTTTCAAACGAAATCACTGATTCCGCTTGAAAGTGATTTCGTGTGGACTGGTTCAAGCGAAATCACCTCCATTATATATAGCCTTGATGCGAAATCATTTGTAACTTTAATGTTTTTGTAATTCCGGTACCGAAGTGCTGCCGACGTGTCTATTGATCTAGAAACTTGTTATATCAATAAAACAAGACAATTAAGTGTGAAACAAGCTGTTTTCCAAGTCAATTCATCTGTTTCCACCTCTTGAATTGATAAGAACTCTTCTGATTGACACGTTTGGGTCACAAAACGATCCTACAAGTGGTATCAGAGCTCAAGAGGAAGAGTTCTTGCCAAAACAGCCATAAAATCTGTCTTCTACACCTTCTTTTCAAAATTGACCGTGAAATCTTGATCAAAATGGATTGAATTTCATTCATGTCATGCGAAAGAGTGTTTTAACGAATCCTTGAAAGAATGGGACTTAAATTTGATCTAAAAGTGGTCAAATTAGTAATTTCTCTTGAAACACGGATCGAAAATGATGACGGCAGCATAATTTCGTACGGAATTACAGCTTGATTTCAAACGAAATTACATAATTTCGCTTGAAATAGTTAATTTCGCTTTAGAGTGTAATTTCGTTTGAGTCGTTCCACACGAAATTAGATAATTTCGCTCCAAATTGATATTCCGTTTGAAAGTGTTCTATTTCACACGAAATCAGTTATTTCGTGTGAAAAGTGATTCAGCTTGAAAGAAGTTATTTCGTACCAAAAGTGTTATTTCGCATCAAAGGGGTATTCCGCTTCAAAAGGGATTTCGCTCGAGAGTTGATTCCGTTTGAACCTGTATTTCGTTTGAAACTTGAGTTTTTGTGAAACAATTTTCCGAAACATGGAAGAGGAATTCTACAATGCGTTTGCTACACCAGTTGCACCAGTTACAGCTGCTGAAACGCTTTACGGTGAAAATGAAACGGGAACTTATAAAAAGCCACCAAAACTTATGTACATTGAAGATTTTAGAGGATGGCAAAATTGATTTGAGAATTGGGTGCAAGCTTATAAGTTTGACGCAAGGTGTTCATTAGAGAAAAATTACGAAAAACCGAAAAATGAACGTGGGATTGAAAAGGCTTTCTGTGATTATTCAGATGTTGAAAAATTGAAATATACAAGTGAAAAAATGATGATCAGTATTCTTCAACAAGCAGTTAAAGAAGATATCTTTGTTTTACTCCAACATGAAGGTACTGCAAGATCAATTTGGACTGCATTGATTCAAAAGTTTAAAGGAAGTGCAGATATGATCAAGAACAAAAGGGCTTTACTGAAGAAATCATTTGATATGTTTGTAGCCTTAGAAGGTGAAACAACAAAAAAACCATTGATAGATATTGTCATTTGGTTTTGGAAACGGGAAGATTGGAAATAAAGAAAGACGACGATGAATGGGTTGATAAACTAGCCGATGCATTACCACAGCAGAAATGGGGAACTTATTTGTTGATCCTAAAACACATGAGAAAATCTGAAAATATGAATCTGGCACAGTTTATTCAGAAGATTGAAGAGCATGAGTTGGATATCCAGAAAACTGCTATCATGTCTAATCCAAATGCTCAACAAGATGTGAGTTTATACTACAGAGGAAACAAATTTGAAGTTATTCCAAGCCCAAAGATTCAAACTGGTTTCAGTGCTGATAATTCTTCTGGAACAAAGGGAAGTACTGTGACTCAAAGTGGTGGATCTTCGTCTTCATATACAAGCTTTGATCCAAATTTTACAACACCAAGTCCTCAACAAAAGAATTCTACAAATCTGCAGTACAATGTTACTTTGAACATTCAAAATGGTCAAAATCTTTCTCTGGAAATAGCAAGTAACACATGGCATCACTCGTTGCTACGTTGGAATCATATGAAAGTTTGATTGCTGGTAGAATTGGAAATCCGATGCTTACCAAAGAGGATTATGACCAAATTGTTGCGGAGGAACTTGAGTTGATGGATATCAAGTGGTGTCTAGCCAGTGCAGTTAGAAGAGCAGAAAAATTTACACAAGTCACCGGAAGAGATGATTTTAGAGAAATGAGTGCATCTCCGATAGGATTTGACAAATCAAATGTCACTTGTTTTCGTTGCAAAGAAAAAGGTCATTTTAAGCGTGAGTGCAAAAACAAAGAAGCAAATGGAAGACAAGATCAGTCTGGAAAAAACAATTATTATCAAAAATCAATTTTTCATCAGATTGATCAACAACCACAAACTGCACATGCACGTACCATTGAAGAGAAAAGAGCTTGTTATGGTATAATTGACCAAGATGATGAAAAGGTTGCAGAGGGATTTAGCTGGGATAAATACATTCCACCGGGTTCAGGACTTGTTGCTAGAATCTTAGAAGAACAAGGAATCAAAAGAACGAAGATTTTTAGATCATCAGAAAGTGATGATGATACTGATGACGAGGAAGAGTACATTAATAATGCAAGAAAAAGTTTAGACTCATTTAGTTTTAATTTGTTTTTTGCAGATAAAATTGAAGTATTGAAAGAAAAACGAGCTGCTCGTCTAAAGAAAGAATTAGAGATAAAATGAATTGTTGTAGAAAATGAAAAACTGGAAGCCGAGAAAGCTGGAGTTGGAGAAAGTTCAACAAAGAAAGTTCAACAAAGAAAGTTGAAGATGAAGAGTGTGAGATAAAAAACAGAAGTTGATGAAGAAAAGGTGATAGAAAAAATTGTTGAGATTGAAAAAATTGTCGAAGTTGAAAAACTCGTCGAAGTTGAGAAAGTCGTCGAAGTTGAAAAAATTGTTGAAATTGAGAAGATTGTCGAGGTTGAAAAGATAGTTGAGGTCATTAAACCTTGTCTGAAATGTTTGGAGTCATGCAAATATTGTGATGAGAAGGATAAGAAGATTGTTGATTTAGAAAAGATGAAAGAAAATTTATTGTTTGATGTGAAATATGTGAAGGAATCTTATGACGTGCTGAACAGAACTGTTGATGGTTTGAAAAAGACAAATTCAGAAGTTGATGCTGCTATGACAATGATGAGTTCCACTTTAATGACAAAGCAGAAAGTCATCAATGAGTATATTGAAGACTGTGCAAAGCTAAAGCAGGATTTGGAACTTGAAAAGATTAAGAGTGAAAGAATCAAACGTTTGTTGTTGAGTTATACAACATGTGATTATTTGATTGATCGAGTTTATCCTACTGTTGCAGGTCTTAAAGCGTTTCAAGATAAAAAGACAGAAGATACGGATATTGGTAAGAAACAAAGTGTCAAGTATAACAAGTGTCCGCCCCCGATTTGGAATAGTTATTCTCCCAGAAAGCCAAATGAGGAATGTTTGAATAAGGCTCTCAACATAAAGTTAAAGTCTGAAATCATTGATGAGTTACCAGACAATATTGATGTCACATTCACAGCGTCTGACACTGATCATGAGTCTGAGTTGTTAAAGAAAGTGGTCGATCAGGTGTTGGATATGGATGAAGAGTCAAAGTCGGAGTCAAAATCTGAAAGTTCGAGTTCGTCAGAAAAGAGTCCGAGTTCACCGGTTAAAAGGGTTTACAATAAAGAATTTCTGTTATCAAAATCTAATTTGAATAATGGACCAATCAAAGTAGCATATACTTTGAATGATTCAGACAAATTATATTCTGATGAGGAATTTCCAATAAGAAGTGTCAAATCTGAAATGATCAAACAGGTTTTCAAATTAACAGAAATTAATATTTCTGAAATAAAAGATTTAAATCTTGATGACAAACCTAAAAAGTACACTTCAAGAGTTCAGCAGAGATTGAACAAGAAAAGGGGTTACAGTTCTGGTTATGGTTTTCAAAAGAAATCAATCCATAACAGTAATTTCAAAAAGAAAGGTCTAGGTTTCATTTCCCCGGAAAATTATAAAAATGAGAAAAATTATAAATCAAAAACAAAATTTGTTGCAGGAGGAAGTTCTGAAGAAGAGCAGAAGAAACCATTTTGGAGACAGTCAAACCAAGAGTTTCTTGCTGAAAGAAAGAAGAATTTTAAGAAATTTGTTCCAAGAGTTGACAGAAGAACCTGTTTCAAATGTCACAAGATTGGACACATTGCTTGGAACTGTTAACAGTCCAACAACACAAAACAGGGAGTTTCTTTTAACTCAAGATTGGAAGAAATGCATATTGATGAAAAGAAACAACCAACAAATTTTGAAGTTGGTGAAACTTCAAAACGTTTTTACAAAAGAAAAGTTGATGAAAACAAACAAAGATGGGTTGTAAAATCTGAGAGTAGTTATGACAATGAATCTGATTCCATAAAATCAGAGGAGTCATTTGTTGAGAAAAAGAATGAGAATTCCGTTCCTGAGATGAACGATGAAAACTTTCCAAAATTGTCAAAAGAAAATTTGAAGTTAAAGGTTGGTAAAACTGAGATTTCAGGTCAATTTTTCCCTGGTAAAGGAGAATTTGATGCTGAAAAGGCTTTCAATGGGAAAGTCAAACACATCTTTGGGAAGATGGTTGATGGGAAGGTTAAAGGTGCAAAAGAATTCTATCAATCGAAAAGATGGTGGGATAGATGTGAGCCAAAATCACCCAAGGCTAGTCAGGCTTGGGTGACAGCTTTTTCAAACTAAAATCCTGACTTGCCGGAGCTCCCAAGTTGGTAATCGTGGAGCAGGAATCGGCACATTTTTCTTGAGAAATTCATGTTTGTGATATTTCGACTTACAAGTGGTAAATCAGGGACATTAAGTTGTACTTGATTTTCTACAAGTGGTGTTTGTTGATTGAATTTAAAAATTGTTATATTTTTCAAAAGGTTGAAAATGAAAGAACAATGTGATGAGATCCCCTAACCTACAAGTGATTTATGATGAAAATAAAACTTATTTTCCAGAAAAACCATTTGATTAAAATAAACTTAAGTGTTTTGAAATCATAATGGGAAAATAGTTTGTTGTAAGGGGGAGTCCTGTTTGTTTATGCCAAGTGGATGGCGAATTGAAGTGATTCGATATCAGTTGTCAGTTTACTTTGTACAGTTTGTTTTCAAATTTCCTTTAAATGATTTTGAATTTTAGGGGGAGTAAGAAATTTCAGAAAATCCAAAAACATTAGAAAATTTGAATAAGTAAAAAACATGATAAAATCAAAAATGAGTTTTGTTGTGAAAAAGAGGAAATGATAGTACATCAGTGGACTATCACATCATGCTAAAGAATTGGAAAGTCAAATGTAATAAACGGTCTCACTGATGATGTGCCAGTAGGTTTTTACACATTTAGTAGATTGTAACGAGATATAAACCTAAATTTCAAACTTGCTTATCTCGTGGGGAACGTCTCTCGGATATATGGGTAACCCCCGAAATCTTGTTTGAAAGGTCCCTCTTTCTGAGATACTAGGTCTTTATGCTTAATGATATCTGGGGTATTATCTCGGGACTTCTGATTTTGCGGAAGCAATGGCCTAGTCCCCGGAGAATACTTTACGCTTGCTTGAAATATAGCCTACCCTCCGCATAAAAAATGATGAAACATTGCAAAATGCTAATCATGTGCTGTTGAAAAAAAGATTCTCTAAAGGGAACCCACCGAAAGTCGAAGCCGTCATCTCTCTGATTTTGTGGAAGCAATAGCCTGAGCTCTCACGGCCCTCGCATTTAACCCTTTACAGATATCATATAGGTATACTCACCTGTAAGACTGAATATTGGGATCTGGATACGAGAGTATATTATGAGGTGGGGTACGCGAATAAGTTTAAGTCTCTAAAACATTAATCTCGTATCTCGAAACAATTGAACTTTGTGTGAAAATTTAAGTGGATCAGTATACTGACAATCTAAGTGAATCGTTTAGAACTTAAAATGCTTAAAGCTTAACGGTGTTGGTGATTTGTCTAAAAAACTGATATGATCCTCTTTCACAAACTCACAAAAATATTGTGTGTAAATATTTCTTTGTTGTATTTCTTTAATATCAAAAATCCAAAAAGATTTTAGTGTGTTTTAGCATAAATTTTTGAAAATACAAAAAAAATTCGACAACTGATGTTGCAAAGCTGATTTTCAAAATTCCGAGTGCTAAACATGATGAACAACAGGGTTGGGAAAGTTTTTTTGGAATGAAGAAGATTGATTGAAATAAAAAAATTTGAATATTTTGTATACAAGTGGTTCATCAGAGGTTAAAATTGTAAAACTATGTCTTAGTTGATGTCTCTTGAAAAAGTTTATAATTTGTCAAAATTGTAAAATTTACTTTGAGGTAGAGAATGTGCAGGTTATGACTATGAGAGAGCCAGGTTGCAATTCTAGAACCTGTGAAAGCCAGACTACGATCCCAAGCATACTTTAAGGGAAGTCTGTTGATGTAGAGCTTAAGGAATTAAGAGATCTGATCAAGAGGATGTAAGAGCCAGTTTCAGATATTGGTAAAAGAGAGAAAGAAGAAGAGAAAAGTATGAGAAAAGAAGCCCAAAGACTGATAAAGACTGAAGACTGTGAAGACTCGACACTTAAGACTCGTCAGCATCCGAGGGGGAGTCTGTTGGTGCATACGTCTGTCGACTTCGTCTTGTATCGAGTCTTGTGTTTAGAATTGTTAGATCAGGGCACGTAGTTCGAGAAAACTGTCAAATATGGGTTAGAGGTAATTTCACACGGAAATACAAGTTGTAATTCCGCACGAAATCATCAAGTCTTTTCAAACGAAATCACTGATTCCACTTGAAAGTGATTTCGTGTGGACTGGTTCAAGCGAAATCACCTCCATTATATATAGCCTTGATGCGAAATCATTTGTAACTTTAATGTTTTTGTAATTCCGGTACCGAAGTGCTGCCGACGTGTCTATTGATCCAGAAACTTGTTATATCAATAAAACAAGACATTAAGTGTGAAACAAGCTGTTTTCCAAGTCAATTCATATGTTTCCGCCTCTTGAATTGATAAGAACTCTTCTGATTGACTCGTTTGGGTCACAAAACGATCCTACATTTTTCGCGAATAACGCCCGATCACGCCGAGGGAGGCGGTGAAGGGGCGTTTTTGGGTGTGTTTGGGCAATTTAAAAAAAATAAACGCCCACTACGGGCGGTCTAATAACGAATGTGGGTCTTGGTTTTGATAAAACCACTATCAGTACCGATGTTGGTATCGATTTGGTTTATCATGACAGCTCGCTATAATTTACAATACAAAAAAAAAATTTAAGGGGAATTGGCCTGTGATAATCTCACCTAGACCTTATTGGTCATTAATAATCCCACCTCAGAATATTCCCCCCACTAGTCACACCTTTCACCTATTTTTCCTATGGGTATTGTTAAATACACCCAAAAAGTCAACTTTTTTTTACTTTTTCCCATAAATTAGCTCAGTCAAGTTTTACTTTCAACACCCTCATCTACTATAATTAATTATAGTTTGACTATTGGGCCCAATAAAAATTGATCTTGAAACATTGACTGGTTCTCTCTCTTCTCCTTAAAATTCTCTTTCCTCTTAATCGAAACATAATAATTATTTAGTTGTCTATATAAATTTAATTTAAATTCTTATTTAAAGAACAGATAGCACAAAAACCCTATTGTTATTGCTATGGAGATTTTTTAGTAAGATTCGATAGCACAAAAATTCTCTTTTTTGTAGGTCTATTTTTATACAATATTATTTTAAATTTTGCAACATTAATTTCGCTGTTAATGTTTTTTTATTTTTCATAAAATCAGCTATTATTCTGTAATTAAGATGATATTAAAATCAACAATCAGAAAATAAATCAAATAAAATCTTTTTAATATGTGGTTTTTTTATTAGTTTATATGTGGTTTTTGTCTCATTATCTACAAGCCAGTAGTTTTTTTAAAAATGTATTCTTGAAATTAACACATTTGTTTGTGTGAATATTAAATATATATTCTTTCTTATATGTATTTTTTAAAAATTTTATAGGAAAACTGAGGTATAAAAATAAATATTATAATTCTAAATGAACATGAATTTTAATAAGAAAACCAAAAAACAAAACCTGAAATACTTAATGGTTATGTTTATCAAATTACTACAACCGGGTTAGACGAATTAGAAAATTTATTCTTCATTCATCCGACATCATTTGATATTTGGCATGCATTTCCACATGTGTTGATTATAGATGTCACGTACAAAACAAACCACTATAATATGCCTTTTCTAGAATTATATACCCAACTTTATCGTTGTGAAAGTGATTTTGTCGATCTAGGGGATTAAATGTTTTAATGTTTGCACGTTTACTATTTTATTAGAAACTCATTATTTATTTATAATTAACTTTTTCACTTTCGTATTTATAATAAAGTGTCTTGATTATTTATTTATTAATATTGATATTAATACTAATAATAGTATAACAAAATATAAAAAACTAACAAAAGTATTATAAAATAAAATAAGATAAAAAACATAATCATTACTTTTGACTTTATAATAAAACATAATTATTACTTTTTACTTTATAATAAAATAATATAATAAAATAGTTAGTCATTACAAAATCATTACATAATTTGACTTTTGGGTATATTAATCCTTGTGATGGGTATATTTATCACACCCCTTTCCTATAATGGTCCGCCGTTAAAAAAAATTAACGGAGTTAAGCTTTTTTCCAAATTGCAAACAGATTTTTTAGGGCTTTTGATCAGAACGATGATACGAGGCCATTGATGTAAAACTTACTTCGAAATGGTGCTCCAAGTGACTTGATTTTGGTTAATTGGAAATTTAAACACCCGAATTGAAGTGTCGTTTTCATCGTTTGAAGCGCCGTTTCGAGGCAAGTTTTACATCAATGGACTCGTATCGTCGTTCTAATCAAAAGCTCTAAAAAATTTGTTTGTAATTTGGAAAAAAAACTTAACTCCGTTAAGTTTTTTTAACGGGGGACCATTGTAGGAAAAATATGTGAAAGGTGGGACTAGTGGGAGGAATATTCTAAGGTGGGATTATTAATGGCCGATAAGGTCAAGGTCGGATTATTAGAGGCCAATTTCCCAAAAATTTAATTTGGATACATCACCATTTTCAACAAAAATTATACCAGATTGTCAATGTAAAAAAAATCTAGCGACGTATTTAAGTTTTGAGATATTATTAGATAAATTAAAATTATAATAAATTAAATGGATTAAAAATATAAGAATACCGAATGCATTTATAATTCTCGTGAATATCTGCCTAAAAATCTCTAGAATTCTTATTTCAAGCCTTTAAAAAATTAAAACTCCACCATTATCGTAAATAATTTCTAAATAATCTAACTACCTTTTAACCCAAATCCGCATATTTGATCTTAAAAGTTAAAAAACTAAAACCGGATGCTAATACCGTAAAGATCGGTGATGAAAACATATATATAAATCAATGGGAAACACATTGTGAACCAACTTTCATTTACACTTTTTGATATATAACATACAACAACCATTCTTTTCTATTTCTCATGCCCAAACCATTACCACACCTTCAGACTTCTCCAAAGAACTACTAGCAAATCAGATTTTTTTCCACTGGGTTCCTTTTGTTAAATTTTCACTAATTTTTTCAAATTATACAAGGTTTTCACTAATTTTTTTCAAACCTAATGGGTTCCTGGGAACCCACAAATATGGGCTAGATCCGCCCCTGTAGAAAATATTCTCTTTCAACTTTCTAAACGTGCACGAAGCAAGCAAACTATTGGAAGTGAAAAGAATTGGGGTTTGTCATCAAGCGGGTTTGGATAATCTGCTTACTTCGTGCACATTTAAGAAGTTGAAAGAGAATGGTTCTTTGGGGAAGTATGTTGGTGTGTTAATGGATTTGGTTATTTAGTATTGAAAAGAATGGTTGTTTTATGTTACATGTTAAAAAATGTGTTGTAATGTCACCATTGAGAATAATTTTAGGTAAATATGGTTTCGAGGTGAATGGTTTCGAAAGTGACGTTGATTTAAGTTTTGATTTATGAATGAATTTGTACCTTCATATGAATGATTCGTTTTTCAAAGATTTTGTATATTTCGTATAAGATTATGTTAAATAGATATTACGACGATATATTTATTTTTATTATTGAGTTGAAAACAACATCATTACTAGTGCCTTTATTGAGATTATATTAAATAGATATTACGACGATATATTTATTTTTATTATTGAGTTGAAAACAACATCATTACTAGTGCCATTATAATTTTTATCCAAGTGAAAACAACTATTATTTGTTCCATCTTGAGGGAGCACTATCATGTTAAATGACAAAGACATTGTTGAGAAATATTATATATGGCTGCGGATTAAATGAAAATCATAGAATGATCTTTCACTTTTGGACCTCATGAAGATATTAGCCACTTACGGTTAATGATTTATCTTCAGTTATTTATATTGATGGAATATGATAATAGATCAAACAGAACCTTAAAAAGTCTCTCAAAATCACCTATTGGAGGCCTAGATGGAGCGTGGGAAGATGAGATTTGGAAATTGGTTCAAGAGCTAGTCAAAGGGGGAGTTCCCTTTTTTTCACGTAGGTAAGGCGTCCAGGACGCCCCAAAAAAATTCTCAACGCTTGTTTTCTATGTTTTGCTCCGTATTTCGCCCATGCTCTTGTTAGATCTATTCCAATGCTCCATTAAGTTTCCAAAACACACCTTAAACCAATTAAGGTCTGCAAAATAAAAACCATCTCAAAGTAGTGTGTTCTAAAACTTAATTTCACTTAAATTAATAAAATTAAACACGTTAAGCTTTGGAAATTTACAAACCCATCACATCCCAACACTTATCATTTGCTTACCCTCAAGCAAATTCTTTCATTATTATACAACCATAAAAAAAACAACGCATTTCCCATTCCCTTACTGGTTCTTAGACATGGTCAATCGTCATACCTTAACTCACAAGACTTACAGCCTATCAATAGATCTCCATTCTAGTGAGTAAAATGATGCAACATTTAATACACAAAGAAATTGCCCAACCAAGTTTAACTAATTTTTGAGTTTCGCTTGTTTTCACACCCCTCACAATGGTTTTCTCCTCTCGGTTTGAAATCAAAAACTAGCAAGTTTGCACTAGTATCTATTCACTCAATGACCAAAATACAAAGCTAGTTTTAATATGCTTCATAGACAATCATGCTTTCACAAACTATACAAACGATGCACATATCCGAAGGACTTACGAGTTTTTGGTAAGATAAAGAAGTGTGGTGGTTTAAGGGTGGTTAAAGGTAAGAAACACAAATCCGATGACATATCCTTATTTATTTCTACAAACGACTACAAATGGGTAATGTGACACATAACGTTATTGCTTTTCACAACCTTTCATATCTGGACATTTGTCCCATTTAATTGGCTGCGTTTTCCTTTTTATTTTTATTTTTTCTTTTTTGAATCAAGATTAACATGGATAACATACATGGATTGTGGGTTGTGATGATATGGTGATAAGTGGGTTTAGAAAATGAATAAATAGGCGGTTCAAGAATGACTACTAAGGTGAATTTTTGGGTAAAAGTGATCATATGGTGGTAAGGTGGAAGGGTGTCCTAAAAGCCTTTATCATCTATGTGCAGGCATTCAGTTCCTAGTTCCAGCATGCATCAAATCAGTCAAGTTCTCAAACAAAGCAATGTATAGGCCTACTCTCAAACAATCGGTAGATGCAAATAAACAAACATATATCAATATTCAAGAAAAGGCTTAAGATTTCACAAACAAACATGATTGGGTTACCAATGTGACATATGTGTTACTCAACTTGTTATTTGTAGCTAGCCAATTTTAAAACGTTTTTTTTTTTCAAAAACGCTCATTGAAAAGGGTTTATCAAGGAACTTAAAGAGTTTATGACCATGACTAGGGACTTGTAGAGAATCTTGGGTCTCCGTTTTAATTTATAAAATCCAATTTTATATTAAAATAATAATTATAATAACACTTTACTATTAATCAGGTGCGGAAGCGTGAATAAACACAAACACGGGTAAACTTATCCCACCAGCAATCCAGTTACAGTCTACTCAGATAAATTATATATAAAACGTAACCATAGCAGGTTTAGGATAATACCTAAATGAAAACCAAAAACTCGCACAATGGATGCAACGAACGGATCCGCTAGTAAGCCAGATCACAATCTCCAAGACATTTACGAGATTCTACCCGCGAAATGAAATGAATCAGATTTGAATCACTAACCGCGAGAAGGCGGGTGGTGGCGGTGGCGGTGGCGGTGGAGGCGGAGCGGAGCGGAGGGTGGCTGGAGGTGCAGGTGGTGGCAGTTCACCGACAGCCGGTGGTCGGCTGGGCAGTGGTGGCTGGTCGCACAAGGGGAGGGAGAAAGGAGAAAGGTGGCTAAGGTTTTTGCTTAATCTCTTATAATGTGTATCTAATATAATTAGGGTTTTAAGTTAAGCTTTTATTTATTCTATGGATTTTTTCTGATCCAGGGTAAATTTATAGAATAGTAACCAAGTTTTAAATTTGTTCTATTAAAGTCATTCAAACTTTTTTGTTTCTCTAAAGTCATTCAACTTTTATTTGTTATATCAATAAGGCCACACGGGGTGGTCCGTTATACCACCCCGATCACGCGTGAAACAATCACGCTACACCGTCGCCGCCCCTTTCATCACTCGTGCAAAACATAACGCGTTGAGTGTATAACGCGTTGGAAATAAAAAATGGAACGTTGATGGGTGACTGTTGGGGGGGGGGGGGGGGGGAATGACCGTTGGGGTTTTTTTTTTTTTTTTTTTTTTTTGAAAGTTTATATAAATCTATTTTACCCAATACATTTCATACCAAAATTTATCCAACTCACTTCAAAAAATCCTATAATTCTCCATTTGATTTCAAAAAATATTTTTACAAGAAACATGGAAGGTTCAAGCAAGAGAGGTGGGGTTTCGAAAAAAAGAGGTTCGGGTACGAAGAAAAATCCCGTAAGACCCAAGGTTCGAGCGAATCTTGGCGAGCCGACCCGCTTTAGGTTGCAAGACGAACCCGACCAAGTCCCACCCTTTCATACCCAACAATATCCACCCTTTCAAACCCAACAATATCCACCATTTCAATCGCAAACGTATCAAAACCAACCGTTCGTCCCACCGTTTCAACCTCACCAATTTCAACCCCAAACGTATCAAACCCAACCCCACCAACTCGACCCACTACTAGAAGACAACACAATTCTCCATCATTTTGCAACCGCGTATCGTGAGCCACAACAAAGTCTTGACGACGATGAAGATGATGATTACGTTCAAGAACAACAACAACAAGAAGAAGAGGAAGAGGAAGAAGAAGAAAATGATGTCGTTCAAGAAATCGTCCAAACCGGCCGACAACTATGGACGAGCGAGGAGGTGTCCTTGGTGCAGGCGTATTTGCACATCTCGGAGAGCAAGAAACATGCCAACGAGCAAAGAAAGGATGCGTTTTGGAGACGGGTCATTAATCATTTTAGGCAACTTCCCGGTGCAAGGATACGAAACATGGACCAAATGACGTCGAAGTGGACGGATTTGAACGGGAAAAATTAGTAAGTTCAACGCTTGTTTCATTCAAAAGGTATGTTTTTTTATTAAAGTTTAATCTTTTTTCACTGAAAACTGTTTTTTATTTTTTTTTTAAAACAAAAAAGTTTAAAAAAAACAGAAACAGTTTAAAAAAAACAGAACAGTTTAAAAAAAAACAGAACATTTAAAAAAAAAAACAGAAAACAGCTTTTAAAAAAAAACAGAACAGTTTAAAAAAAAAAACAGAAAACAGTTTAAAAAAAACAGAACAGTTTAAAAAAAAACAGAAAACAGTTTTTTTTTATAAAAAACAGAAAACAGTTTATTTTTTTTTAAAACATAATTTAAAAAAAAAAAAACATAACCTTTTATATTTTTTGTAGAACCGAAACCCACAAAGTGGAGCGAGCGAGGCGACAATCATGCGACAAGCCACCGAAATGTATTGCGATGTCCACAAAAAGAGGGGTTTTCCACACGTGGCGGCATGGGAAGTTGCGAGAAATCACCTGAAGTGGGTCCCCGTTGAATTGGTTGACATGCGTGGTCCTACGGCTCCAAAAAAACGAGGAGGGTTCGAAAAGATCAAAGACATCCGATTCGGGGAACTACACGACTTCCGCGTCGGATAACTTGCCCCAAATGAACTTAAACGACGACCCCCTTGACGAACCCGATCAACCCGTTAACGACCCCGTTGAAGAAGTTACACCTACAAGGCCACGACGCAGGAGAGGTGGTGAATCGTCAAGCAAAGGGAAGGAAGCGGTGGCGGAGTCGATCTTCAGAATCGAAGAGGAGAAAATGACCCAATTCAAGAAGGCCGAACAAAGAAAAGAAACAATTATGTCCCTAAAAGTTGAACGCGAGCAGGCGTACAAGGATCACTTGAAGACGATTGAAAGACAAAATGATTTAAAAATCTTGTGTGAAAAGCACAACCATCTCGACGAACCGTTTAAGTCAATTGTCATTCAACAAAAGCGCGAGATTTGCGCAAAGTGGGGTTGGGAGATGCCACCCGTTTAGTTTTTTTTTTCCAATGTTAGTTGTTTTTTTTTATTTTTCTATGTAATTTATTTTTTAAGTTTAATGAAATTTTTAATTTTAGTGATTTATTGTTAATTTCTAATTTTAAAATGAAAATTAAAAAAAATTAGAAGTGATAGAATTCCATCACTAGTGAACCACCCCCCTACATTTCTATCACTAGTGATAGAATATTAGGTGATGACATGACATGATTTGATTGGATAGTGGGAGTGACAGAAACTATCACTAGTGAACCACCCATCCTCCCCTAATATACAATTACTAGGTTATCAGGTTAATTTGATAATGTGTCAGGTTTCATTTTCTATTTTAATTTTTATTGGTGATGTGGAATTAAAATTACTGATGTGGATTAAAGAAAGAGAAAATTACGAAAATGATCATTGACCAAAAACACTTTTGAATTTCGCCACCTCACACATCCTTAGAAGCGGCGCATCATGCGTGGGATGCCTCCATATACAGACTTCTGTAGCATCCAATAATAAATGGACACGTGGCGGTCCAGTGGGCCACACATTGGTTTTGGTGGGTCCAAATGCAGACTTCTCCCCTTGCCAGACGCATTGGAATGTGGGCCTCTATATTTTGACTTTTGTACCTTTGACCAGAGCAACAATCTCTCTTATCACAACTATCGCCGACAGCAATCTCCAGCTAAGCACTTCAACAAGTTCAGATCTACTTTCCTAAAACTATGTCACTTGTGGAAAAGGAGAAGACACCTAGCCGGAGAAGGTTTGACGTGCGGCGACGGAGAAGACAACTCGCCCGAGAAGTTTGAGTCGCTGCCGGAGGGGAGGGTTGGCGGGTGAGGTGCGGCGATGGGGAAGAAAGATGGAAGTTTGGGACTCGTTGATGGTTGTAGTTTAAGTCATAGCCGGAGAAGACAGCTTGCCGGAGAAGACGCATCCCATCTTCATCCTAGACGCTTCCCATCTTCCAAACGCATCCCATCTTCATCTTAGACGCATCCCATCTTCATCTCAAACACTTCAAGTTCTCAGACGCATCCCGTGCATTTAGATCCGTGATGCCCTGCTCCAAGGACGTGTGAGGTGGCAAAATTCGAAAGTGGTTTTGGTCAATTGCCATTTTCGTAATTTTCCCTTGAAGAAAATAACATTTTAACTTCGACCGAGCTTTGGTCATGTATAGCCCTGACCGAGATGCTGTTAAAAAAAATCATAACCCATCCTCTGTTCTTCCTGGTTGAATAAGTTTACCGGTCGCCAATCAATTGATACATTCTCCGGCGAATTTTTTATCCGGTGATCCTTCTCACACCAATTACTCGTGGGGCAGGCCACATCTCCTCCTCGCACGTTGTTCCCGGCCGAAATCCGTTTTCTTTCACATGAAATCACCAGGAATAAGAAAGGGGGGAGCTAATAGTCATCGGAAAGTTCCCGGGGACAATATTTAGAGTCTCACGAATCCAAAGATAAGCATCTTCCCAAGCGATGTGACGTTGCGTTTATCACTCGGCAAGGCCATACAGTATATGATTTAGGGGTTGTTTGGTAGCCTCTGAATGGTCATTAAGAGCCTACATCTTAATGGAACCATTAAGAATTTTACCAATGAGAAGGTAGAAGAATGTGACATGTGATGTTTACCATTCAAATGTTACTTATTAACCATTCAGACTTGAGGTTACCTCTTATTCATTCAGAGGTTTCAAACCATTAAGAGGTAACATCTGAATGGTCATTAAGAGGCTACCAAACTGTTGATCAGTTCTGTTTAAACATAATGGAAAACATGTAATAACATACCTTTGATTGCATCAGTAGAGAATCCAGACTGAGACGCAGCCACGGAGTTCGACATAGTTGTCAGTGTGATCTGGTTCCTCCTTAGGGTGTAAGGTGATGATGGTGATGAAACCGAAATTAGGGTGAGTTTCGGTTGTGGAGAGAGAGAGAGACGAATTTGATGATGTTATGTTGTTGGGTTGTGTGTCTGACCTTTTACCTCTCTAATAATCCCCTTATATATACACCTAAGAGGAAACCTAATTAGTTAATAAGGGTAATATGGTCCATCAACAATTACCAACTAATTATTAATAGGTTATTAATATATTTTGATCTATATTATATAAATGATAATGATGGCTACTAGATTAAATATAAATAAATAAATATTTAATCTTACACAAACAACCCCTTAGGGTGGAGGTTATAGTCAAACACTTTAGGGGTGTTTGAGTGAAATTCTAGCCAATAATATTATGTCATGTCAACACTCAAACACTTTAGGGTGTTTGAGTGAAATCAGAGGGTATAGTCAAACACCCTAGAGTGTTTGAGTAGGTTAAAAAATAAAAAAATTGTGATTGGTTAAAAAAAAAAAAAAACCAGTTTACAACCTTCTCCCCCTTCCTCATCTTCTCCATTAAAAACACAAAAACTTCACCAGCAGTCTGTTCCAAAGTCTGCACTTGTTTTTTCAAAAACTTCAAGTAATGAACTTGTTACACCCTAAATCATACATGACAAAAGTCGCAGCGGAAACACTAACCATAAAATTTCTTTCTTTATAAATACCTCAACTTATTTAAACTTTATCATAATTCTTATTATAAATCTGTCATCCTCTTATTTACTAATTAAAGACATAGCTTATGTTTTCTACATTTTACATTCAACGTCCCCGTACAATCTCTCTAGTGACTCGGTCTTCGATCTCTAATCCTTGTGATAATCGCTCATCATCCATACAACCTGCATTCACCACATACATTCATAACATTAGTACACATTTAAGAAACACAGTTCATTCGCGTACACTTCACACTTCGTCATCTTTTAAGCTTTAAGCATTTCATCTGCATATCCATTTCCTGGTGAGGCTTCAATAATGTACCTGCATTACTTTTCATTCTCGAGGTATACCATTAATAACATTAACACTCAACGTGTCTATTCCATGCATATATACGTACTTACATACATACATACATACATACATACTCATCTATATACATACAAATCCATCCTACATCATTACATGCATACATACAATCGTACACATCTTTCCACATACATACGTACACATCTACATACATACAAACCTTTCCTACATCTTTACTCACATATATACATTCATACATACCCTTATACATGCATACATACACATTTACGTGTGTACATACCTTTCTTATATATCTACATGTATGCACACACTCATATGTAGCTTAGTATATACCAAATACCCATCTACATATACATATATGTTACTACATTTCTACATACGTACATATACACATACGCATCTTCGCATATACATCATTACATCAATACATACTTACATACATTACTTCCTACTCATATACAAACTTGCATAATTCCATTCACATATATATGTATATATTCATACCTACACACGCGTATACCTTCATACTTAATTACCTAGAGCTCATACTCATACATATTACTTGATTTCATGCATACACTAATGCCTACATATAAACATACATAGATATCATCTCATACAAGGTTAAGGAGCCTTTCGGGAGCTTTACATGCTACCGGGTCGAAAACCGGAGCACCAGAACACGTTACGGGTCAACCGGAAACACCAGACGCGAAAAATAAAAGCTTACAAACAAGTGCCCGTCGCCGACGGGCTCCAAGCCGTCGGCGACGGGTTGTAGATATGCCCGTCGGCAGTGTGTTAACCCGTCAGCAAAAAAAGTGGTTTTCCCTTGCCCGTCGGCGACGGCCTCCTTGCCCGTCGGCGACGGGCTCTCTAAAGTGCATTTTTCTGCAGCTCCGTTTCGACGTCCGAACGCACTAAAACGCGCGTAACTTTCGAACCGTTTACCCGTTTAACCTCCCGTTTCTTCCTACATGCTTGTAAATTCACATTCTATCATATAAACTTAAAATCCCACATACGGATTAAGGAAATTCTTAACTTGCATGCATTCGGCTTATTGTCATTCTCTAATTATTTGACCCGTTATGGGTATTTGCGCATTAAATGGTCTATGACATACAAAACCATACTCTTCGCTTTCACACATGACTATAACATTATTCTAATCGATTAGCTTATTTCCAAATGGGCATTTAAGGTCGTTCGCCCGATATACCTATCAAGGGCGTTTTTGTCAACATTGCTCAATCCTTTACAACCAAGGACCTCATTGCATATTTAACCAATCCTACCACTTAACTTCAATTCTAACGCATATACCTTACTCGGATCAAAGCTAAGATCCGTTTAATACTTCATCGATTTCATTCAACTCATTCCTATTTGACCTCAATTAACACATTTAGTTAAAATACATATAACTTTACATAAACAACTAAGAAGTGATTACGGAATCACTTACCTCATGAATCCGTGTCCACATCCGTTTCCACGCCTCTTCTTGACCCGTTAGCCTTTCGCGCTTGAGTCCGTCTCCACATGATTCCTATACTTTCATGTCATAGAAATCACGCTATCATTAGCATACTCATTTGTACATGATAACAATCGTATCAATCCCATATTTCACACTTAACTTTCATCAATCATTTCTAACAAACATAACTCATATAATCATGTTCGCATACGTTTAACTCATGTAACTCATCATGTCATTACATTTAACACGGATTGACATTACATGTACCATACGACTTCTCATTAACCTATATTTACCATCACGAGTCAACTCATGTTGCTTATACTTAGTTGACTTTCAAAAGTCAACTATTAACCATACATATCTATCGACTTATCAACATATTCCCGTAACATCATAATCGACTATACGGACGACACTATATACATTTTATCATTCACTTGATATACGTACTACCTTTTAAGCATAACGTACAACTAATTCATACACAATCTTCTAGATTCATACATAGTTCATCAAATGCTTCTACAATCCAACATGGGGTATTTAAATTAAACATCAAACATGTTATCATCACATTTCATTCACTTCATCTACAACAATTCATCATTTCTTATCCCATTTCTTTAAACATTCACACACATGTATGATTTCAAACATTATTAACATAAGTGAATCATCAAATTACATTACATCATCAAAAACCCACTTCATAACTACTTGTTAATCACTTACAAGTGATTTAATCTTAAGTTCTTCATAACTCATCATACTTTTGATATATGTACTACCTTGTAAGCATAGTGTACAACTAGTTCATGCATATCATTCTAATCTCATACACAATTCATCAATTTCTTCCTCCTAATCAACATGATTCATACATGCATAACATCAAACATACTAGTATCACATTTCTTTCAATCCTTCTAACAAGAATACATCATACAACTCAAAATACATCAATATTAAGCAAGAACTTAAACATAGATGATTTACTCATGTCATCTTCTTCACCATAACAAATGGGTTTCACCCTTAAACATCAAATTACCCCAATTCATGCATAATCCATGTTCCAAATGATGAATCTAACACATACTCATGCTCAATTTCATACAAATTCGTGATTTATAACATAACCCATTTCGTGCATCATCACCAATCTAGAATCTAAGACATACCTTACGATCCCCTTGTGAAGGTGATCGTTAATCCGTGTTTGGTTATGAATTTAAGCATCATTTAGCCTTCCAATTGGATGATCTTTCATGTTTAGGGTTTGAGACTCCATGGGAGTCTCCTGGTCGATCTTGCACACACACGAAGGTGTGTTTGTGTGTGTATTATTTTCTTTTAACAACTCATCTTTCATCCTATACCATCTAGCCCCTCATGTTTACCATTTAACATAATTGGCACACTTTCATTCTTTACTTGTTTCTACTATACTTTTAACTAGGATAATTAACCTAGTTATTTATTTCTCAATGTACCATATTAGAACATGTAACGAATATAGACATTCGGGTTTTGGGGTGTTACAAGTCTACCCCCCTTAAATAAGGTTTCGTCCCCGAAACCTTTCTCATTTCCTCTTACACACACACATTCATGTTTGACATCACGGTCACATCATAATCATAAGTAATCATCCTATCACATTTCCTAATTATTCAATCAATTGGCTTCCTCTTCTTAACAAGTCTATACTTTCCATGGCATACTTTCGTATAACATTCTCATTTCCTTTGACCCGTTAATAACAGGTTAATATACATACTTATTCAAACTTATAATAATGCTTATACTCATATGATCCGTTTATAACAGATTTAGTACTTTTATCTCATCCTCTATGATTCCGTTCTATAGACACATTGCATAACATTTAACCCTTGTTTTGTTATCACAACAAAACTACCATGTCATTGTCATACCTACTTGCTTATCTCCGTAGCTAACATCGTCCTACATTTTGTAGTCTTTTGTATCGTCTATGTTTTGAATCCATCTAACAGTTTCAAACATTTCATTTATACTTTAACCTTTTTCATGTTTCGAATCCGTCTTGCGGATCCTAGCATAACGTATCATAATTCGAATCCGTCTCGCGGATTCTAGCATAGCATTTCATGTTTCGAATCTGTCTCGCGGATTCTAGCATAACGTATCATATTTCGAATCCGTCCCGCGGATTCTAGCATAGCATACCTCAAATCCGTCTCGCGGATTCTAGCATAGCATATCATGTTTCGAATCCGTCTCGCGGATTCTAGCATAGCGTATCATATTTCGAATCCGTCCCGCGGATTCTAGCATAGCATATCATACTTCGAATCCGTCTCGTGGATCTTAGCATAGCATATCATACTTCGAATCCGTCTCGCGGATCTTAGCATAGCATATCATACTTCGAATCCGTCTCGCGGATCTTAGCATAGCATATCATACTTCGAATCCGTCTCGCGGATTCTAGCATAGCATATCATGTTTCGAATCCGTCTCGCGGATTCTAGCATAGCATTTCATACTCTCATTCTTGAGAGTCTTACATTCTCTTTACCCTCACGTCCACCTACTACTTAATCCTAACGGACATACCTGTATCAATTATCACGGTCCCACGAACGTCATATGCTTCACGTGTACTGGCCAGGTACACAATCCACATACTAGTTTCGTGTCTTCGTGTAATTGTCACCTTATGTCCGAAGAATTTGGTTTCGGCACGTGTATCATTTTTTTTTAAAACATGTTTACTATACCATCATGGTCCTTCATTTAGCATTTTCTTCCCTTAATGCACTTTACCATTTCATATACCGACATATTAAATTTACGTACCTTAACTTTATCTTATTTCATGCCTTGGTGTCGGTAGTTGACCGCACTCGCGGATCATCCTCTTCAAACGCTTATACTTACCTTGCATATACAAAACCGTCAGTTTCTTTATGCGTATACATAAGTACATACTTACATTCTCTTTTACCTTTGGATCTTGACCGAGTCTTGGATTGTACGGGTTTCTTAACACAAGAGCACACAGGTTTGAGTTCAAGCACTTACCTTCTTACACTTGATTCTCTCAAACCAGGGCTCTGATACCAACTTGTTACACCCTAAATCATACATGACAAAAGTCGCAGCGGAAACACTAACCATAAAATTTCTTTCTTTATAAATACCTCAACTTATTTAAACTTTAACTTTATCATAATTCTTATTATAAATCTGTCATCCTCTTATTTACTAATTAAAGACATAGCTTATGTTTTCTACATTTTACATTCAACGTCCCCGTACAATCTCTCTAGTGACTCGGTCTTCGATCTCTAATCCTTGTGATAATCGCTCATCATCCATACAACCTGCATTCACCACATACATTCATAACATTAGTACACATTTAAGAAACACAGTTCATTCGCGTACACTTCACACTTCGTCATCTTTTAAGCTTTAAGCATTTCATCTGCATATCCATTTCCTGGTGAGGCTTCAATAATGTACCTGCATTACTTTTCATTCTCGAGGTATACCATTAATAACATTAACACTCAACGTGTCTATTCCATGCATATATACGTACTTACATACATACATACATACATACATACTCATCTATATACATACAAATCCATCCTACATCATTACATGCATACATACAATCGTACACATCTTTCCACATACATACGTACACATCTACATACATACAAACCTTTCCTACATCTTTACTCACATATATACATTCATACATACCCTTATACATACATACATACACATTTACGTGTGTACATACCTTTCTTATATATCTACATGTATGCACACACTCATATGTAGCTTAGTATATACCAAATACCCATCTACATATACATATATGTTACTACATTTCTACATACGTACATATACACATACGCATCTTCGCATATACATCATTACATCAATACATACTTACATACATTACTTCCTACTCATATACAAACTTGCATAATTCCATTCACATATATATGTATATATTCATACCTACACACGCGTATACCTTCATACTTAATTACCTAGAGCTCATACTCATACATATTACTTGATTTCATGCATACACTAATGCCTACATATAAACATACATAGATATCATCTCATACAAGGTTAAGGAGCCTTTCGGGAGCTTTACATGCTACCGGGTCGAAAACCGGAGCACCAGAACACGTTACGGGTCAACCGGAAACACCAGACGCGAAAAATAAAAGCTTACAAACAAGTGCCCGTCGCCGACGGGCTCCAAGCCGTCGGCGACGGGTTGTAGATATGCCCGTCGGGCCATTTAACCCGTCGGCAGTGTGTTAACCTGTCAGCAAAAAAAGTGGTTTTCCCTTGCCCGTCGGCGACGGCCTCCTTGCCCGTCGGCGACGGGCTCTCTAAAGTGCATTTTTCTGCAGCTCCGTTTCGACGTCCGAACGCACTAAAACGCGCGTAACTTTCGAACCGTTTACCCGTTTAACCTCCCGTTTCTTCCTACATGCTTGTAAATTCACATTCTATCATATAAACTTAAAATCCCACATACGGATTAAGGAAATTCTTAACTTGCATGCATTCGGCTTATTGTCATTCTCTAATTATTTGACCCGTTATGGGTATTTGCGCATTAAATGGTCTATGACATACAAAACCATACTCTTCGCTTTCACACATGACTATAACATTATTCTAATCGATTAGCTTATTTCCAAATGGGCATTTAAGGTCGTTCGCCCGATATACCTATCAAGGGCGTTTTTGTCAACATTGCTCAATCCTTTACAACCAAGGACCTCATTGCATATTTAACCAATCCTACCACTTAACTTCAATTCTAACGCATATACCTTACTCGGATCAAAGCTAAGATCCGTTTAATACTTCATCGATTTCATTCAACTCATTCCTATTTGACCTCAATTAACACATTTAGTTAAAATACATATAACTTTACATAAACAACTAAGAAGTGATTACGGAATCACTTACCTCATGAATCCGTGTCCACATCCGTTTCCACGCCTCTTCTTGACCCGTTAGCCTTTCGCGCTTGAGTCCGTCTCCACATGATTCCTATACTTTCATGTCATAGAAATCACGCTATCATTAGCATACTCATTTGTACATGATAACAATCGTATCAATCCCATATTTCACACTTAACTTTCATCAATCATTTCTAACAAACATAACTCATATAATCATGTTCGCATACGTTTAACTCATGTAACTCATCATGTCATTACATTTAACACGGATTGACATTACATGTACCATACGACTTCTCATTAACCTATATTTACCATCACGAGTCAACTCATGTTGCTTATACTTAGTTGACTTTCAAAAGTCAACTATTAACCATACATATCTATCGACTTATCAACATATTCCCGTAACATCATAATCGACTATACGGACGACACTATATACATTTTATCATTCACTTGATATACGTACTACCTTTTAAGCATAACGTACAACTAATTCATACACAATCTTCTAGATTCATACATAGTTCATCAAATGCTTCTACAATCCAACATGGGGTATTTAAATTAAACATCAAACATGTTATCATCACATTTCATTCACTTCATCTACAACAATTCATCATTTCTTATCCCATTTCTTTAAACATTCACACACATGTATGATTTCAAACATTATTAACATAAGTGAATCATCAAATTACATTACATCATCAAAAACCCACTTCATAACTACTTGTTAATCACTTACAAGTGATTTAATCTTAAGTTCTTCATAACTCATCATACTTTTGATATATGTACTACCTTGTAAGCATAGTGTACAACTAGTTCATGCATATCATTCTAATCTCATACACAATTCATCAATTTCTTCCTCCTAATCAACATGATTCATACATGCATAACATCAAACATACTAGTATCACATTTCTTTCAATCCTTCTAACAAGAATACATCATACAACTCAAAATACATCAATATTAAGCAAGAACTTAAACATAGATGATTTACTCATGTCATCTTCTTCACCATAACAAATGGGTTTCACCCTTAAACATCAAATTACCCCAATTCATGCATAATCCATGTTCCAAATGATGAATCTAACACATACTCATGCTCAATTTCATACAAATTCGTGATTTATAACATAACCCATTTCGTGCATCATCACCAATCTAGAATCTAAGACATACCTTACGATCCCCTTGTGAAGGTGATCGTTAATCCGTGTTTGGTTATGAATTTAAGCATCATTTAGCCTTCCAATTGGATGATCTTTCATGTTTAGGGTTTGAGACTCCATGGGAGTCTCCTGGTCGATCTTGCACACACACGAAGGTGTGTTTGTGTGTGTATTATTTTCTTTTAACAACTCATCTTTCATCCTATACCATCTAGCCCCTCATGTTTACCATTTAACATAATTGGCACACTTTCATTCTTTACTTGTTTCTACTATACTTTTAACTAGGATAATTAACCTAGTTATTTATTTCTCAATGTACCATATTAGAACATGTAACGAATATAGACATTCGGGTTTTGGGGTGTTACAAGTCTACCCCCCTTAAATAAGGTTTCGTCCCCGAAACCTTTCTCATTTCCTCTTACACACACACATTCATGTTTGACATCACGGTCACATCATAATCATAAGTAATCATCCTATCACATTTCCTAATTATTCAATCAATTGGCTTCCTCTTCTTAACAAGTCTATACTTTCCATGGCATACTTTCGTATAACATTCTCATTTCCTTTGACCCGTTAATAACAGGTTAATATACATACTTATTCAAACTTATAATAATGCTTATACTCATATGATCCGTTTATAACAGATTTAGTACTTTTATCTCATCCTCTATGATTCCGTTCTATAGACACATTGCATAACATTTAACCCTTGTTTTGTTATCACAACAAAACTACCATGTCATTGTCATACCTACTTGCTTATCTCCGTAGCTAACATCGTCCTACATTTTGTAGTCTTTTGTATCGTCTATGTTTTGAATCCATCTAACAGTTTCAAACATTTCATTTATACTTTAACCTTTTTCATGTTTCGAATCCGTCTTGCGGATCCTAGCATAACGTATCATAATTCGAATCCGTCTCGCGGATTCTAGCATAGCATTTCATGTTTCGAATCTGTCTCGCGGATTCTAGCATAACGTATCATATTTCGAATCCGTCCCGCGGATTCTAGCATAGCATACCTCAAATCCGTCTCGCGGATTCTAGCATAGCATATCATGTTTCGAATCCGTCTCGCGGATTCTAGCATAGCGTATCATATTTCGAATCCGTCCCGCGGATTCTAGCATAGCATATCATACTTCGAATCCGTCTCGTGGATCTTAGCATAGCATATCATACTTCGAATCCGTCTCGCGGATCTTAGCATAGCATATCATACTTCGAATCCGTCTCGCGGATCTTAGCATAGCATATCATACTTCGAATCCGTCTCGCGGATTCTAGCATAGCATATCATGTTTCGAATCCGTCTCGCGGATTCTAGCATAGCATTTCATACTCTCATTCTTGAGAGTCTTACATTCTCTTTACCCTCACGTCCACCTACTACTTAATCCTAACGGACATACCTGTATCAATTATCACGGTCCCACGAACGTCATATGCTTCACGTGTACTGGCCAGGTACACAATCCACATACTAGTTTCGTGTCTTCGTGTAATTGTCACCTTATGTCCGAAGAATTTGGTTTCGGCACGTGTATCATTTTTTTTTAAAACATGTTTACTATACCATCATGGTCCTTCATTTAGCATTTTCTTCCCTTAATGCACTTTACCATTTCATATACCGACATATTAAATTTACGTACCTTAACTTTATCTTATTTCATGCCTTGGTGTCGGTAGTTGACCGCACTCGCGGATCATCCTCTTCAAACGCTTATACTTACCTTGCATATACAAAACCGTCAGTTTCTTTATGCGTATACATAAGTACATACTTACATTCTCTTTTACCTTTGGATCTTGACCGAGTCTTGGATTGTACGGGTTTCTTAACACAAGAGCACACAGGTTTGAGTTCAAGCACTTACCTTCTTACACTTGATTCTCTCAAACCAGGGCTCTGATACCAACTTGTTACACCCTAAATCATACATGACAAAAGTCGCAGCGGAAACACTAACCATAAAATTTCTTTCTTTATAAATACCTCAACTTATTTAAACTTTAACTTTATCATAATTCTTATTATAAATCTGTCATCCTCTTATTTACTAATTAAAGACATAGCTTATGTTTTCTACATTTTACATTCAACGTCCCCGTACAATCTCTCTAGTGACTCGGTCTTCGATCTCTAATCCTTGTGATAATCGCTCATCATCCATACAACCTGCATTCACCACATACATTCATAACATTAGTACACATTTAAGAAACACAGTTCATTCGCGTACACTTCACACTTCGTCATCTTTTAAGCTTTAAGCATTTCATCTGCATATCCATTTCCTGGTGAGGCTTCAATAATGTACCTGCATTACTTTTCATTCTCGAGGTATACCATTAATAACATTAACACTCAACGTGTCTATTCCATGCATATATACGTACTTACATACATACATACATACATACATACTCATCTATATACATACAAATCCATCCTACATCATTACATGCATACATACAATCGTACACATCTTTCCACATACATACGTACACATCTACATACATACAAACCTTTCCTACATCTTTACTCACATATATACATTCATACATACCCTTATACATACATACATACACATTTACGTGTGTACATACCTTTCTTATATATCTACATGTATGCACACACTCATATGTAGCTTAGTATATACCAAATACCCATCTACATATACATATATGTTACTACATTTCTACATACGTACATATACACATACGCATCTTCGCATATACATCATTACATCAATACATACTTACATACATTACTTCCTACTCATATACAAACTTGCATAATTCCATTCACATATATATGTATATATTCATACCTACACACGCGTATACCTTCATACTTAATTACCTAGAGCTCATACTCATACATATTACTTGATTTCATGCATACACTAATGCCTACATATAAACATACATAGATATCATCTCATACAAGGTTAAGGAGCCTTTCGGGAGCTTTACATGCTACCGGGTCGAAAACCGGAGCACCAGAACACGTTACGGGTCAACCGGAAACACCAGACGCGAAAAATAAAAGCTTACAAACAAGTGCCCGTCGCCGACGGGCTCCAAGCCGTCGGCGACGGGTTGTAGATATGCCCGTCGGGCCATTTAACCCGTCGGCAGTGTGTTAACCTGTCAGCAAAAAAAGTGGTTTTCCCTTGCCCGTCGGCGACGGCCTCCTTGCCCGTCGGCGACGGGCTCTCTAAAGTGCATTTTTCTGCAGCTCCGTTTCGACGTCCGAACGCACTAAAACGCGCGTAACTTTCGAACCGTTTACCCGTTTAACCTCCCGTTTCTTCCTACATGCTTGTAAATTCACATTCTATCATATAAACTTAAAATCCCACATACGGATTAAGGAAATTCTTAACTTGCATGCATTCGGCTTATTGTCATTCTCTAATTATTTGACCCGTTATGGGTATTTGCGCATTAAATGGTCTATGACATACAAAACCATACTCTTCGCTTTCACACATGACTATAACATTATTCTAATCGATTAGCTTATTTCCAAATGGGCATTTAAGGTCGTTCGCCCGATATACCTATCAAGGGCGTTTTTGTCAACATTGCTCAATCCTTTACAACCAAGGACCTCATTGCATATTTAACCAATCCTACCACTTAACTTCAATTCTAACGCATATACCTTACTCGGATCAAAGCTAAGATCCGTTTAATACTTCATCGATTTCATTCAACTCATTCCTATTTGACCTCAATTAACACATTTAGTTAAAATACATATAACTTTACATAAACAACTAAGAAGTGATTACGGAATCACTTACCTCATGAATCCGTGTCCACATCCGTTTCCACGCCTCTTCTTGACCCGTTAGCCTTTCGCGCTTGAGTCCGTCTCCACATGATTCCTATACTTTCATGTCATAGAAATCACGCTATCATTAGCATACTCATTTGTACATGATAACAATCGTATCAATCCCATATTTCACACTTAACTTTCATCAATCATTTCTAACAAACATAACTCATATAATCATGTTCGCATACGTTTAACTCATGTAACTCATCATGTCATTACATTTAACACGGATTGACATTACATGTACCATACGACTTCTCATTAACCTATATTTACCATCACGAGTCAACTCATGTTGCTTATACTTAGTTGACTTTCAAAAGTCAACTATTAACCATACATATCTATCGACTTATCAACATATTCCCGTAACATCATAATCGACTATACGGACGACACTATATACATTTTATCATTCACTTGATATACGTACTACCTTTTAAGCATAACGTACAACTAATTCATACACAATCTTCTAGATTCATACATAGTTCATCAAATGCTTCTACAATCCAACATGGGGTATTTAAATTAAACATCAAACATGTTATCATCACATTTCATTCACTTCATCTACAACAATTCATCATTTCTTATCCCATTTCTTTAAACATTCACACACATGTATGATTTCAAACATTATTAACATAAGTGAATCATCAAATTACATTACATCATCAAAAACCCATTTCATAACTACTTGTTAATCACTTACAAGTGATTTAATCTTAAGTTCTTCATAACTCATCATACTTTTGATATATGTACTACCTTGTAAGCATAGTGTACAACTAGTTCATGCATATCATTCTAATCTCATACACAATTCATCAATTTCTTCCTCCTAATCAACATGATTCATACATGCATAACATCAAACATACTAGTATCACATTTCTTTCAATCCTTCTAACAAGAATACATCATACAACTCAAAATACATCAATATTAAGCAAGAACTTAAACATAGATGATTTACTCATGTCATCTTCTTCACCATAACAAATGGGTTTCACCCTTAAACATCAAATTACCCCAATTCATGCATAATCCATGTTCCAAATGATGAATCTAACACATACTCATGCTCAATTTCATACAAATTCGTGATTTATAACATAACCCATTTCGTGCATCATCACCAATCTAGAATCTAAGACATACCTTACGATCCCCTTGTGAAGGTGATCGTTAATCCGTGTTTGGTTATGAATTTAAGCATCATTTAGCCTTCCAATTGGATGATCTTTCATGTTTAGGGTTTGAGACTCCATGGGAGTCTCCTGGTCGATCTTGCACACACACGAAGGTGTGTTTGTGTGTGTATTATTTTCTTTTAACAACTCATCTTTCATCCTATACCATCTAGCCCCTCATGTTTACCATTTAACATAATTGGCACACTTTCATTCTTTACTTGTTTCTACTATACTTTTAACTAGGATAATTAACCTAGTTATTTATTTCTCAATGTACCATATTAGAACATGTAACGAATATAGACATTCGGGTTTTGGGGTGTTACAGAACTGCCTCTTCCAACATTGAATCCGCTCGCTTATCCGCTCTCTTCGGTGCCTCGCCGCCACACTCTGGGGATCCTTTGATATCTTCACATTCCTTCTCTTTGGTGGCTGCTTCACTGATTCCAGATCGATCTGCAATTGTGGTGGTTTGGGGTGGAAGGGTGGTAGGTTGCGGAAGCCCCTCTCTTTCCTCTCCCCTCTCCTCTACCGATTTCCTTTACCTCTCGGTGAACACTCACCGATTTCCTTTACCTCTCTCTTGGTCACCGCATATATTCAAACACATGGTATAGTCACCGATCGGTGACATACCATCCCCGCTCAAGTCCCCGAGCTCTATACCCTCCACCCTTAGTGGTTGAGCAACAACATTTAATGCTTCTAGGTTCTTGATTTGGTAGCTAGAATTCTTCCCTGTTGTATGTTTTAGTTTGAGTAAAATGCACGGATAGTCCCTGTGGTTTTGCAAAGTTTCAGCTATAGTCCCCAGATTTTGGAAATTACACTCATAGTCCCTGTGGTTTGACAGTTTGTTTCGCTGATAGTCCCCGGAGTGAATGTGGGTTAGTTTTCTCAGTTAAGTCCATGTGAAATTACAAAATTACCCTTGCTTTTATTATATTTATCAACATCATTATCATTCATGTATTATTTATACTTGTCACTTTCTCCAAAACCATCTCGCCGCCGCACATCTCCAATCTCCTCCAATAATGGCTACTCCTACCACTCTTCTTCTCAGATCCCCTTTCTACACAAACCCTAATCCTAGAAGAACAACCACCACCACCACCATCAAAGCATCCAACAACTCTCCTCCACAAGTCCACCACCACCGCCGCCCCGCCGACGAAAGCATCCGCCAAGAAGCCCACTGTCGCAACTCCACCGACCACAACTTCTCCGCCAAATACGTCCCCTTCAACGCCGACCCATCCTGCACTGAATCCTACTCATTAGACGAGATCGTCTACCGCTCCCGCTCCGGCGGCCTCCTCGACGTGCAGCACGACATGGAAGCCCTAAAAGCATTCGACGGAACCTACTGGAAATCGCTATTCGATTCGAGAATCGGCAAGACCACGTGGCCCTACGGCTCGGGGGTATGGTCCAAGAAGGAATGGGTGTTGCCGGAGATTGATGATGATGATATTGTCAGCGCTTTTGAAGGTAATTCCAACATGTTTTGGGCTGAGCGTTTGCTGATTTAGATCTGATTTGAAGCAGGAAGAGTTCCGATTTGAAACAGGAAGAGTTCCGATTTGAAGCAGGAAGAGTTCCGATGTTTGCTGATTTGGATGGAGTTCCGATCTCGATGTTTGCTGGTTGATTTGGGGATGGGTGGTTGATGGTGGAGGCGGGTATGGGTTTAGGAGGCGGAGGTGTGGTGGTGGAAGGGGATGGCGGTGGTGGGGAGTGGTGATGGCGGCAGGGGAGGTGACGGTGGTGGTGGATTTTAGTGAGAGAGAGAGAGTAGAACTGATGAATGATGATGATGATGTTGATGAATATAATAAAAGCAAGGGTAATTTTGTAATTTCACATGGACTTAACTGAGAAAACTAACCCACATCCACTCCAGGGACTATCAGCGAAACAAACTGTCAAACCACAGGGACTATGAGTGTAATTTCCAAAATCTGGGGACTATAGCTGAAACTAACCCACATCCACTCCAGGGACTTATCCTCCTTGTTCATCTTCCGGGAATCGATGGTTCTTGGCTACGTTCAAGTTTCTAGTTTTGTATTATCTAAAGGTATTTATTTATTTATTTATTTGTTAATTTTATTGACTTATTATTTGCTTATAAGGGTAAAACAGTAATTAAAAATTCATGTTAATTCCACATAATAAGATATTAATAATCACAAAAATGACAATCATCAACTTAACCCGGTAACCTAATAATTACATAAGATTAGAACACGAAATCAAAGTTGAGTGAGTTCTATGGACAAAAAAAAAGTTTGGATGACTTTAGTAGAATAAGAGGGAAACTTAGTTACTATTCTATGGAGTTTTTCGGATCCTTAACTTACACTTTAGCCCACTATAACTATTAGTCTTCTCTCCAAGTAATTAATCCCCTATTAATTATTAATTACATGTCAACCCTTTGACCTTGTTTGTTATCCAATAAAACCAATTATCCTTTAGTTATCACCTAATAATAACTAATCCTCGTTTCTGTTAGGGATGGCAATGGGTCGGGTTTGGGTCGGGTATTGGTAGTCCCATACCCGTACCCGATTATAAAATCTCGTCCCATACCCGACCCAATACCCGTCGGGTATCGGGTATACCCGCGAGTATCAGGTTTTACCCATTAGTTTGTTAAAAGATATACGTTGGTATTTCTAAATACATTTTTTACTATTGTAATTATTATATTATTTTATTTATACAACAACTATTATATATTAAAAATATACATTACATACATATAAGTTTTATCATAAATTAATAATAACTTTATAATACTTATACACTCACATGCATATACTTCACAACATACAAAATATAAATACTATTATCAAATCATCATACTCAGTAAATCCCACCAATAGCAAAGCAAAGGTAGGGTCTGAGGAGGGTAAGATGTAGACAGGCTTACCTCTACCACGTAGGGTTATCGAACCTATGAATCTATTCACTATTTTTTATTTGTGATTTCGTGGTTAGGCCTTGAAGTGAGACCTCCGGCTCGATAGTAGTTTTGCATCAATCCTTGGACATAAGGCACATAACACTCAGCACTCCGGACAAAGACCGAATGTACCCTTTTGTCTTTCAACTATCAATGCCACCACATGATGCATGATTAACCGTCCTCAGCTTTTAACGTTATTTTCACGAAATTAGTAAAATAACGTTAAAATTAGTGCACTTTCACTTTTCCTCCTAATGGCCCACACATATATACATTATATGCGCATACCGCAAGCGAGACGTTACTGTTATCAAATGCATATACTAAAAGAAAATTTATTTTTTCACATTATGAACATACTAAAATAAATCACTAATAGACAAGGGTTAATGGAAAATAAAAGTATAAATTAAAAAAATCGGGTATATAGTTCGGGTAAACGGGTATGTGGTTTCGGGTAATCGGGTCGGGTATCACCTAATCCCATACCCGCGAAAAATTTTAAAACTAATCCCATACCCGGCCCAATACCCGTAGGGTATCGGGTATACCCGTCCCATTTGTGTTGGGTTTCGGGTATACCCGTCGGGCTCGGGTATTTTTGTCATCCCTAGTTTCTGTCGAATAACTATTCTCCGCCACTAAAAAAAAAAGCACTAGTCAAACACTTTGACTTTATTTTATTCTTAACAAAATAAACTCTTAATTTATTATCTAATAATACATTATTACGGGTTTAACTCTTTAAAAATGAGGGTTGTGGAGGAAACAATAACTGTGGGGTTCTATGGACTATGGGTGAGCCAAAGATCCAAAATGCAGGTTGTGGAATAGGGATAAGGCTAGTAGTGCTTGTGCTTCCCCACAACCATACCACCGAACATCAAACCCCCCCCCCCCCCCCCCCTCTCTACTTCTTTCTCTCCCTTTTTCTCTTTCTCTCTCAATTGATTTGCAACAGAGCATTCACAATCGATCATCTATATTTTTGTGAGTGCATTCTCTATATTCTATGAAGTTGTGAGTGGTGGTGAGTAAATGAAAGAGAAAATGCTACTGTTCATTAGTAAATTTGGAAGCACGTTCTTCCTCCACTATAATTTTTTTAATATTTTTTTAAAGTGGATGGGAGTAAAGGAGAGAGAAGAGGTAATGATAAAAGTATACAAATATGTTATTTAGAGTGAATTGCAAGTTTTGTCCTTTATCTATATACCCAATTTCAGGCCGTGTCCTTTATTTTTAAAATTGATGAGTTTTGTACTTAATGTTTTTAAATGCTACACATTACGTCATTTAGCCCTAACTCAGTTAATTTTTTATGTTAAATTTGATCATGTGCTTGCACATGAGGGTAATTTTGTCATTTCATCTTTTTAAGGGCAAATTATGTAAATAATTTAAATAAATAAATAACCCTCGGCAACTCCATCATCACCCACTGCCCCCACCTGCCAAACCACCACCACCGACCCCTTTACCGCCAACTCCACGACCATCTTCACCGGAAGGGAAGAGTCCGACAGCCTAACTCATTTTCTCCTTCTCTGATGACAATATGTAAACCCATTCCACCACCATCGTCATTCATTTCATTCCACCACATCAATATAGGTCAAAAATAGCAATAACCACACATTTACAAGTTAGAACACAACATACCAAACATTTTCATTGTTCTATAACCAATATGATCAGAACTAGGGGTGCAAAAGAGCTGAGCGGCTCGCGAGCTAATCGAGATCGGCTCGAGAAAAAGCTCAAAATAAGTCGAGTCTTATCGAGCCCGAGCCGAGCTTGAGCCTAAAATAAAAGCTCGTTTGTTTATCGAGCCCGAGCTCGAGCCTGGCATGTGAAGCCCGTCAGGCTCGTCGAGCCTTATCGAACTTTAGTGTAAAAGAGCTGAGCCGAGCCGATCTTATTTAAACTTGTTTACGAGCCGACCCCAAACCTAAAATTAAGCTTATTTAGTAAACGAGCTCGAGCCCGAGCTTCAATTATCGAGCTCGCGAGCCTAAAAAGTCTATTATTTATACTTTTTATATAATATATTAGTTAATATATAATAAACGAGCTGAGCCCGAGCCGAGCCCGAGTCGAGCTCGAGCTTGAGAAAATACCAACGAGCCGAGCTCGAGCTCCCATAAGTTAATCGAGCTCGAACTCGAGCCTGGTCAAGCTCGGGCTCGACTCGGCTCATTTGCACCCCTAATCAGAACCAAAACATATAACCTATTAAAGTTAAGAACTTCAAATAAATCTGTTATTTTAACTCTGTGTGTATATAATCACAAACCTTATGTAATGTGCCAAATGGCAAGAACCCAACAAGCATAATAAAACAAAAGTTAAAAAATTATTGCCATCAACCATTTAATAAATGGTTCTTCAACCTGAAATGTAAGAAAAAAGAAGCAAATAGATGCACAACAGGTGCTCGACGTAATGCCTGAACCAAAAATTTATCCCAAATGGCTTCAATTGTTCTTGAAACGCCACCCCAAGTGTCCAAATTCACTACTTAATCTGGATTTTACGCGAAAAACATATAATAAACAAGCCATGGCCGTCGTCTTCCTTCGTCGTATCCTCGCCGTCGTCTTCCTCCGTCGTCAGTAGTGAATCGGTGGTATCCTCACAGCCGTCTGACATCGAGTTTGTTTATAGTTTGTTAGTAGTGAATCGGTGATTTTGCCGGAGAATGGAGAACTAGTGGTATTGCGGCGGTGGTTTTGCCGGAGAATGGACGGCGGAGCTTTTGTATGGAATGAATGGAGGTCGGAGCTTATGTCTGGAAACCCTAGCTTAGAGAGAGTGGCTGTAGAGGGCTGATCAGAGAAATTGTCATGGGAGAGAGAGAGAGAGGTGGGAAAGAGAGAGACTGCTTTAGGCCATGGGGTACGGGGTTGGGTTGGGTTGTGGGAAAACGCCCAAGCCACCACCCCGGGTGGGCTTGGGTTGGGGCGTGACCCTTGAGTCTTGGGTTTCAAGCCGGGCGTGGGACGGTATGGACATGCTAGCTGGCTGCCTCCCATTCGCTTACCCCGCCATGTCATAGCGGACTTTTCAAATTTTGAATTTTAAATTCAAACGATCTAGGGGAAAACCAAACCGCCACCCGTGTCTCCCAACAACCCCTATATAAAATGTAACCCCCAACCCACCGGTCCCCCCATCCCACGAACCCAACCCCACCGGCTACCCACCTCTCTCGAACCCGCTAACCCACTGGTCCCCCGCATCCCACGAAGAACATGGCATCTTGGACTCACGAGGAAGAATTAACTCTCGTCACAAGCGTCGTTAACGCTATGAAGGGGCGGCCACCGGGCCAAACAAAATATTGGCCGGAAGCATTCGCCACCTACCGACATAACGTCAGTAACGACCGCCACAACCTCAACGCGTGCCAACACAAATGGCGCGAGCTACGACCCAAGCTCGATCGTTTCAAGGCTTACTACGAAGCCGTTCCGAGCGGCGAGTTAAGCCACGAGGACCGGGTGGCGGTGGCAAACATAGAGTTTCGAGGCAAAGAGCGAAAGGCGTTCGACAAGATCGCCCTTTTTGAAATTTATCTAACGCTCTAGGTTTGTAATTTTTAGAAATTATGTAATTTTTAGGATTATGTAATTTTTAAAATTTTAATGAAGTTGTAGGGTTTTTTTTTTAAATGTTGTGTGAATTTTATATTTTTTTGTATTTTTTTAACAATCTGCCACGCGGTGCACCCAACCCAAGCCCAACCCACGCCCCGCCATACCCCGCGGACACGTCACTAGGCGGTGGGGGGCTCCCATTCCACGTGTCAACAAATGACCCAACCCAAGCCCCACCATACCCCACGGTCTTAGAGAGGGGGATATATATGTGTATAATATATATTGTACTAATTATTTAAATCTAATTGTGTTTTAGTTATTAAGATATTTTAAATAATTGACAAAAAGACGAAAATACCCTTGTGTTATATTATTTATCAGAAAAAAAATTAACTACAGGCTAAAGGACATGTCGTGCAAGATATGGAAACATTAAGTACAAAACTTGTCAATTTCAAAGACCAAGGAAACCGCCTGAAATTAGTTACATAGATAAAGGATAAAACTTGCAATTCACTCTATTATTTGATTGAAAATAAGATAGAAAATATAGATGTAATTATAGAGATGAAATAGAAGATCTATTGTGAATTCTTGAGAGAGATGTTCGGTATGGTTATGGAGAAGCTCAAGCACTACTTATCCTTTAACAATTTTATAGTGCATTTATATGACTGGAACCTTGGTTTATCACTGGTTTCTTTTTGTAGTAAGTTGTCACAAGACGGATACTTTATATAAGCTTGGTGTCAACCGGTACGGTTCTGTTCGGTATCAGTACATAAAGGTAAAAATCGGCACTAATACAGAAAACGGCAAATGTTGGTGCCGAATTGAAATTGGAAATCTTTTGGTTCGGGAAATTCAGTGCTCCTACCCGGTACCATTTGCTCATCCCTTATCACGGTTACCGTACGAACAACGGTATCGTATTTGTTGATTTTCTTCAACTTTTAATTTTTTTTCTTTTTTTAGTTTCAGGGGTAGGGATGAGTTCGGTGCCAACCGATACAGAATCTGTACTGATACCGAAAATACCGGTTACGGTACCGGTAGATGAAGATAAAAAAACGGTAGTGAACCAGTACCAGGAACGCCAAAAGTCGGTACCGAATTGGTACTTAAGATCTATCGGTTCGGCAAATTTTGTACCGGTACCCAGAACAATTTGCTTATCTCTAACCACGGGTTTCATACGAACAACATCGTTACCATATAACTTTTTTTGTTGATTTTCTTTCGGTTATCTTTTAGTGTTTTTTTCTACATTTTCTTTTTATTCTTGTCAGCAGTTCCGTTCGCAACACGCTCATAGTGATTTCAAAACACATGTAAAAACAGACTAAATAACAAAAGAAATTCGTCGCAACGCGACGAACTTTTTTAAAGCTAGTTAATTTTAACACATCACATTTTTAACAAAAATTTTGCCAGAGTGTTAGTAAAAAGAATAGAATCTAGCGACGTATATACTTTCGAGAAAAAAAAATTAAGAGCACAATTATTAGATAGATTAAAATTATTAAAAATTAAATACTTTCGAGAAAAAAAATTAAGAGCACATATATTATTAGATAGATTAAAAATTAAATGGATTAAAAATATGAGAATTGTTCACACGGATACACCAAATGCGTTATATATAATTCTCGTGAATATCTGCCTAAAAATCTCTATAATTCTTATTTCAAGCGGATTAAAAATATGAGAATTGTTCACACGGATACACCAAATGCGTTATATATAATTCTCGTGAATATCTACCTAAAAATCTCTATAATTCTTATTTCAAGCCTTTAAAAATTAAAACTCCACCATTATCGTAAATAAATTCTAAATCATCTAACTACCTTTTAACCCAAATCCGCATATTTGATCTTAAAAAACTAAAAACCGGATACTAATACGGTAAAGATCGGTGATGAAAACATACACATTGTGAACCAACTTTCATTTATCTATATATAACATACAGCAAGCAACCATTCGTTTCAATTCTCAATACCCAAAACCATTAACACACCTGCATACTTCTCCAAAGAACCACTAGAAAATATTCTCTTTCAACTTTCTAAACGTGTACGAAGCAAGCAAACTATCCGAACTCGCTTGATGACAAACCCCAATTCTTTACACTTCCAATAGTTAAGACTTAGATTTGCTATTTAAAAAAGGGGTAGCGACGCAGCTTGTTGCCGTTTACCACCTATCTCGATGTAAATTCATATAATATTTTAGTAAAAAAAATTATGTAAAAAAATAGTTAAGCAAGCTTGTTCGATCTCAAATGAAGACTGTTACAAAGACATAAATATTCTTTATGATATTATGCATTTGATGAAGTATTGTAACAGTCTTCATAGGAGTTACTGGAAGTGAAGAATTAGGGTTTGTCATCAAGCGGGTTTGGATAATTTGTTTATTTCGTGCACAATTAGGAAGTTGAAAGAGAATATATTTTAGTGGTTATTGAAGGTTTAAATCCTAAAACACAAACCAAAGAAAGTTGAAGGGGTTTTGCAATTCAAAAAGGGTTGCGACGCAGCCCGTTTGTTTGTGATTAGCATTTTATTAATATAAATCTAATATTTAGAAAAAAAAAAAGTTAGTTTTGATGATATTGTTTGATTTATCTAGTAGGATTAAAATTAGTTTAAATGTTTATCTCATTATTTTAATATCTAGAAGATAGGAGTTTGAGTAGGTTTAATAACTTATTTATTATAAATAGATAGTTAGGGTCCACTACTAGAAAACTGCTATTATTCCCACGTCAATTTCCGTAGGAAATCCGTGGGTAACTGCGTTTACCCACGGATGTCCCACGAAAATGGGCTGTGGGAATTTTGCTCGTGGGTAATTTTTTTCTGACGCATTTCCTACGGAATTTCCTACTCCTTTCCCACAAAAATGTTTCGTTAGAATTCTCCTACTTATTTCTCACGGAATTAATTTTCTTAACTTTCCGACGCATTGCCTACGGAATATTTATTTTTTAAAATTTTGTGCTTAAAACAATTATATTTATATTTATAATATAATATTTATATATTTTAATTTTCTTACACAATTCCTACGAATCTTTTTTTTTTCTTCCTACACAATTACAACGGAATGTACTCGTTTTTCCTACAAAGTTCCTACGGAAAAAAAATTCCTACACAATTCTAACGGACTGTATTCTTTTTTCCTACGCAATTCCTACGAAATTAGAATTTTCCCTACACAATTCCAACGGAACGTATATATTTTTCCTACGTAATTCCTACGAAATTAAGTTTTTTTTTCTTACGCAATTCGAACAAAATGTATTTTTTTTTTCTTACGCATTTCTTACACTGGAAAATAAAATAATTTTGTAGTGAAAAGGCTTTTCGGAAATACACATCAAGCTTATATACACCAATAGAACATTTTCTAATCAACCCAATACACATTCATGTATTTTGTAGAGTTAAGAATTATAATAAACAGAAAGAGTCAATCTTGCTTGAGATCAAATTGTTGTTCGTGGGAAAAAACACACACACATATATGTATGTATGTATGTATGTATGTATGTATGTATGTATGTATGTATGTATGTAACAAGATCAAAAGTTAGTGATTAGTTAACAACATGGTGACTGAACACACTAAGTGTTAAGTTGGGGGTGACTGACGTCAAAGTGATAGTTGAGGGTGGTAGCAGGCAATAACCAATAGTTGGAGGGTGATAAAATCCAACAACCCTTGTATATATGTATGTGTGTTAGTGTGCATGTGCGTGTGTGTATGTAATTGTGCGTGTGTATGTGTTATTGTACGCGTGTGTGTATGTGTTAGTGTTAGTGTTAATGTGCATGTGTATGTGTGTGTATGTATGTGTATGTATTTATGTGTACATATGTGTGTGTTAGTATAGGCATGTGTATGTATGTGTTAGTGTATTCATGTGTGTGTCTGTGTATGTATGTGTTAGTGTATATGTGTATATGTGTTAGTGTGTGTATTTATGTGTATGTGTATGTGTACACGTGTTAGTGTTAGTGTTAGTGTTAGTGTGCATCCCCTTTGACCATCTTTTGGTTGCACGAACCTGGTCGTCACTATAAGCCCAATTAAGAATTTGAACGAGAATGAAAGGTAGACCGAAGCTCCTTTTATAGCTGAAATCGAGGTCTGTCGCGTCCTGCGACAGCCTCATCCCTTCTTTTTCGCGACTCACGAGGGCACCCTAGCTACGGCTAGGGTTGCCGAGTTGTACCGTAGCTCCGCCAGACGTCGGGACACGTGGCACCATGGGGTGTCCGGTAAGCAATGGCCTCTCGCACCACGCGAGAGGTCTTCCTCTGGTCGGTCGCGGCCCGCGAGCCACATAAAATAATGATTTTGTTTGTTTATAAAAAAAAACTAAGGTTATACCGGTCCGGTTTCTCGTATACGGAGTGTTATAGAGTGTTTTTGAGGGTTGTTATAATCGGGCCCTGGCCGGTGGTCCTCCCCGCCCACCCTCAGGGCTGCCCCTAAAGCTATAGACAGGACATGTCGTCTCTAAAATATTTGAATGGTAAAAAAATTCATTTAGTAGGAAAAATTTCCTACCATTCCATAATAATTTAAAAAAAATAAATAAACTAACCTATAGAAAGGACATGTCGTCTCTAAAGTGTGTGTATACATATAAGAATTCGAAAATTTGATTCAATGAACACCCCTAACTAACGGTAATAAAGTTTTGTTTTGATTTTTTTTAAAGTTTATTATACAAATTACGTTTTCAGATTTTTTTTAAGTTATATACAAATTACTTCAAAAAAAAGTAAACAAACAAATTACCACTCATATAAAATACATCTTTACATCTCTAAGTAAAAATTATATAGAAACGGTAATAAACAAATAGATTAGAAAATAATTATATAACCCTACAAAAAGCAACTTGGGGTACCTTAGGCTAACTTAATAGTTGTGTCTCTTCACATCACACCCTTAAATAATACCATTCCATTAATAAACACATCTAATCTAACTTATAATAAAAGATTCCAAATAATGCCACATGACATTCTCTCCTTCAACCTCATAAATTTTATTTATATTTGTTTAATAAATTTCTTTTAATGTTAATATTAATTAATAACCAATATATAGATATCACTTATTTTTATCCTTATCTTTACCTAAAATTAATAAATATTCAATTTTGTAATTTAGACCCTTTGTTTTTTTTACTTTTAATCCAAAGTTTTTCATCTTTTATAATTTAATCCCAACTCTTTTTTATTTTTAATTTTGGTTCATCATACTTTTCATCTTTCCCAAGTTTTTCGTTTCGTTCTAAATTTTGTGAGTTAACGCACCGCAACGTGCGTGTGGGGTTCAACATTTTTTCGTATATTTTTTTCCCGTTTGACTGGCCCGTCGCGTCACATCTATTTTTCCACCGTTTGACAAGTTCATCCAACACGAGGGCCCTGGATGGACTTAGTTGTTTTTTCTATGTTTTACGTTTCGATTTAATTTCTCAACAACGAGAGTGCGTGATTCAAAGATTTTACGTCTGTTTTTCACTCGGCGTTATTTTTTCCCGTTTTTATTTATTTTGTTTTTACGAGCTTTTCCGGTGTTAGTGGTCGCTGACAATGGTATAGTATTGCTACTGCTTAACACAGTTTTATGACAACCGCTGCAACGCAGAGGCTTAATACTAGTGCCATATATTAAACAACCCAAACCAACATGTTCCAATATAAACACCCCTTTAATAAATTATATAATATAATATAATACAATACTACAAATAGCAACTTAGGTTGCGTTTAATGAACCATCACATCGTTTCATTAGAAGGTACCAGCTTGATTTTATTATGCATATATACAATTTGTTTAAGCATCGTGTCCCTTAGAAAATTAGCAACTTGGGTTATGTCTCTTTTATATAACCATCACGTCTTTTGGAAATCTTATATATAAGCATCCCATCTCTTAGAAAATTATCAACTTGGGTTATATCTTTTTTGTTTAAGCATCGCGTCTCTTAGAAAATTACCAGTTTAAGTTATGTCTCTTTTGTTTAACCATTGCGTCACTTAGAAAATTACCAACTTTGATGCTTCGAATTTAACACCGTCCACCGTTTGTTCACTTCCGCATCGTATCAATGACAACATGATAACATAGATATAAAATCAAAGGAACCGAAGAATAGACACGTCATACTCTTTAGAATAGTCAGATTATTTATTTTCTGTATTAAGTTTTAATGGGCTGAAAAAATATAAAATAAGCACAGGTTATATTTGTTTATTAAGTTTGTGACGACGGGCTAATAGGTTGCCGCATTTGCCCGTCTTGGGCTATCGTCATGCAGGCCCAATAGATAAAGCCCAAAAGCGGAAATACGTGCCCACTAAGGATTCTCTTATATGAAACGGGCGGGAAAAGAAAGATCAGAGAATACAGGGTGCATTAATGAGCGATGTGAAGAGGATCTCCGGCTGGCATCGTACTTGTCACACCCCCAAAAATCCACATGCGGAGTACCACCGCTTGGAGGCTTGACGTGACCAGGATCGAGCCACCAATCATATTGAACATCGTAATTAAGTAAATAAGATCAACCACAATACGATTGGTGACCAAAGCTAGTTAACCATGTTTAGTTTAAACAGCGGAAGCATAAAAGTAAATCCAAAAGCATAAGTCCATAGTTTATAAGTTAAAGTTCAAAACGCAAGTTTAATAAGTCCATAAGGATTTAATAGTGAGCACGGAACATAACAGTCCGCACACCACAACGACTCCTTCCTAGTGCAAGCTCCAAATGTTTAACGACCTGTAAGGCATGTAACAACGAGTCAGCAACAAAGTTGAGTGAGTTCACGTTTGGTTGTTTGGTTTTAAGTTGTTTCTGAAAAACGTGGTTTGACTTTCGTTGGCTTATTTGCCGTGGGGGTTACCCCGAAGTTGAAAGTATGTTTAACCATTTCCTTTTTCTTTACCCAAACCGTATCCATAATTAGTGGGGGTTTTCCCAGTGTGAACTACTAGACGGTATGATATCGACTACTACGAACAATAGTTGTGCCCTACATCAGTGTCTATCATCACTAACAGTTTGCCATAGTCCATTAGTACACGCCCGTCCGAACGGCACGGTGTGAGGTTTGTTAAACCTAATAGCGCTATTAACTAATGACCCGCTCGCCATTGACCTCGGCGATTAAGTCGATATGAAGAGGGACTTATTGATAGAGTTTTGTCTAGCTAGTTTTAAGGTTGTTGTCCTGCACCAGGAGGACGAACGTACGTATTCTGCACCAGGAGAATTCGTAGGATTAATAATGGCATCCACTCTATGGAGGATGGCCGTACATATCCTACCCAAGGAGGATATGTAGATTTAGTTTTAATTCTGTAACCCATTCCCAAACCACCGGGAATCTCATGCCTTAGAAAGTGTGTGAACTCACCTTGGTTTGCTCGGTTAGATTCTCAAATATAGCTAACAGTCAAGGTCGGTCAATCACGTCCTAGTATGATTTACCAGATAGTCATTTAGTGATTTTCAAATAGAGCACAAAGTTTCTACACGTATCTATCACATAGCATGCATTACTTTAATTGTTTATGCCCATATATACTTCACATCCATTCCCCACTCATAAGCAAACATACGATAGTGCACGTAACACATATAACATGTTAGATCATTCACTGATAGCATACTCGACATTTAGACACGCAAATTACAACTTATGTCATTTCAGCATTAATATTCAAAACCGGCTGTTTTCGGACATTTTAATAAAATAGTTATCTTATTCCAAAAATTCCCAAATTTTTACAGAATGTCTCAAACGTTCCATATTTTATTGTGTAAAAATATCGGGGTCCAGTTTTTTACTAATATTTTATAAAAAATTATTTTCCGGACTGCACTCAGATTTATCTTTTTCTGACTGCAGTCCACGGAATAATTCATTAAAAATTTATCGTAAGTCGGATTGACGAAATTCCAGTGCAACAGTGGGATAATTACAAATACAACAGATGTCATCTACTGTACAAATTTCATGGGCTGATTCAACACAGAACTAAAGTTATGACTGAAAGTATACCATCCATTTATTGGTGTCAAAATTCAGCTTAAGCTGTTGTTACAAATCGACACTTTAAAAATAGTAAACGAAGTCCAAAAATTATGATTCCGGTGCCATTAGAACCGTATTTCATAATACGTAACCCTAGACTTCAGAAAATACATTTCTCTTTAAGTTATGGTCCTGTTACAGCCAACCGAAGTTGGCTGTAAAAATCAAACAGCTTTCTGTTTCGGTTTTTAACTCTCTAATTTGCGTTCGATTAATTCCGTTAACAAGTTTATTGATCACAACAACATCAAACATCAATACTAACCAGTAAAACATCAGATAATCAACCAAGAATCATAACAAAACAAGATCCAAGAGTTTTACACTAATATTTGCTCATTAACCACCATGTTCATCATTTTTAGTAGACTTTAAACTTTGATCTTATATGTTCATGACTTTTATCCGACAAATCTCTTATTAACCACTTTAGACATGATCAGGAAGGTGTTTAGAAGCACTTACAACTAGCACAAGGCTAGGGAAGAAACTAGACGAAAAATGGGTGGTTAATAGCGTTGTGGTGAGGTCCTTGGCAATCCGTAAGCACCGAGCCTCCTTATACGAACTCTAGCACCTTGTATGTTGTGTGTTTTAGCAAGAACCAACTTGGAAGTGGGTGTATGGTGGGTGATGTGTGGCTTCCGAGAACAAGGAAGAAGGAAGAGGGAGGAGAGCTTGTGTTGTTGGTGTGTTGGTGAAATAAAATGGTTAATCTCTTGTGTTAATTTATAAACCATCACCCAACTTTTACCCAACATCTAATATGTCTATTAGATACTAAACATCATCAAATAAAATAATCTAAAGTGGTGGAGGGTGTCCCATATGAGGGGACCGATCTTAACAGGGGGGGGGGGGGTCATATGGTTAAATTTCAACTAACTAGTTAGGTGATAGTTAGTTTGGTTAGAGATTAAAATAGGGTATTAGTGTGTTATGTAATATAACGGGTGTTAGGGTATTCGGGGACCCTAATTGGCTCAGAAAAGTATCAACAATGTTATTGTCAATATTTTTATGTCCCGGGTTAAGTCCGGTTGTACGGTTGGATACTAATCCGTTAAAGTGCTAAATTAATTCGTAAGGCGTCCTATTTATATATTTTTGTAACGTTTTTACTTTCTAACACTTAAGGAATTTTAACGGACTATTTAATGACTTTTCTGTAAATTACTAGTGTGTTAACATGCGCATGTAAATATAACACAGATATCAGAAAGCAGTTACGTAATTCCACACAGTCGTCAAGCACATTAATTATCATTAATAAATTGTACGGAATACATGGAATTATGAGGGTTGTCACATTCTCCCCCTGTTAAGAGAATTTCGTCCCGAAATTTAGCGCGTGGTTACTGAGGAAGCTAGTTAAGTTGCGTTGTTTTCCTGATTTTCCTAGGGTGTCACATCATCCCCCCGTTGATTTGGAATTTCGTCCCGAAATTCTGCAGTAGCTTCAGCCTCAGTAGTGGTTGCGTTTTTCTTAAACAGCTGGGGATACTTGAGTTTCATTTGGTCTTCTCGTTCCCAAGTATACTCTGGGCCACGACGAGCATTCCAACGAACTCGGACCAGAGGTATCCTGGTACGCTTGAGGATCTTAACATCTCGATACGTAATCTCTACTGGTTCCTCGACGAATCGCAGCTGGTCGTCGATTGTGAGTTCCTTAAGAGGAACTATGAGGGTCTCATCTGACAGACACTTCTTCAGATTCGACACATGGAAAACATTGTGAACTCCGCTGAGTTCTTCAGGTAGATTCAACCTGTAGGCGACTCTGCCAATTTTCTCGGTGACCTCGAATGGTCCGACATAACGCGGATTGAGTTTGCCTCGTTTGCCAAAGCGGACTACACCTTTCCAAGGTGAGACTTTGAGTAGCACTCGATCCCCAACTTGGAGCTCGAGTGGTTTTCTTCCCTTATCAGCATAGCTTTTCTAACGGTCACGAGTTGCCGCCATTCGCTGTCGTATCTGAGCAATTCTCTCGGTGGTATCTACCACAAGTTCTGGGCCAGTGATTTGGCTGTCACCAACTTCTGCCCAACAGAGAGGTGATCGACATTTGCGTCCGTACAATGCCTCGAATGGAGCGGCCTGAATGCTGGTGTGGTAGCTGTTGTTATACGAAAACTCCACTAGCGGGAGGTGCTTTTCCCAGCCATTACCAAAATCGATTACACATGCCCTAAGCATGTCTTCAAGGGTTTGGATGGTGCGTTCAGATTGCCCATCCGTCTGTGGATGATAAGCAGTGCTCATATCTAAACGTGAGCCAAAAGACTTGTGCATTGCTTGCCACAGTTCTGAAGTAAAACGCGCATAACGATCAGATATAATAGAGGTTGGCACTCCGTGCCTTGATACCACTTCCTTTAGGTAAATGTCTGCAAGAGTAGAAAACTTATCCGTTTCTTTGATAGCCAGAAAATGTGCAGACTTGGTCAGTCGATCTACGATCACCCAAATGGTATCGTTTCCGCGTTGAGATCTGGGCAGGCCGGTAACGAAATCTATGGAAATCTGCTCCCATTTCCATTTCGGGATCTCCGGTTGTTGAAGTAGGCCTGATGGTTTCTGATATTCAGTCTAGACTCTCGCACAAGTCAAGCACTTACTGACGTAGGTTGCTATGTGGGCTTTCATGCCAGGCCACCAATACGTAGTCTTGAGGTCGTGGTACATCTTATCCGAACCAGGGTGTACTGAATAACGAGACTTATGTGCTTCATCCATCACAAGCTCGCGTAGGTTGCCATAAAGTGGAACCCAGATGCGTCCGTTTACATAGTAGGCACCGTCTTCCTTTTGTTCTAGCCGCTGCCTCGATCCTCGTAGGGACTCAGCCCTGATGTTTTCTACTTTCAATGCTTCGACCTGAGCATCGCGAATCTGAGCGGGAAGGTTAGACTGGATGGTAAGCTGTAGAGCACGTACACGCCTAGGTATGGTATCCTTTCGACTGAGGGCGTCGGCCACAACATTGGCTTTGCCCGGATGATACTTGATTGCGCATTCATAATCGTTCAAGAGCTCAACCCATCGGCGTTAACGCATGTTTAACTCTTTTTGCTTGAAGATATGCTCGAGACTCCTGTGATCGGTGTAAATGGTGCACTTGGTACCGTACAGGTAATGTCTCCATATCTTAAGTGCGAAAACAACTGCTCCCAACTCCAAGTCATGCGTAGTGTAATTCCTTTCGTGAACTTTGAGTTGGCGTGATGCGTAGGCAATGACCTTATCACGTTGCATCAATACGCAACCAAGTCCTTGGGTGGAAGCGTCGCAGTAAACCACAAAATCATCTGTGCCTTCAGGCAATGAGAGGATAGGCGCGCTACAAAGTCTATCCTTCAAGTGCTGAAATGCGGACTCCTGTGCATCACCCCAACGATAGGTGACACCCTTCTGAGTCAGTGAAGTGAGGGGTTGCGCAATCTTTGAGAAATCCTTTATAAATCTTCTGTAATATCCTGCCAAACCCAAGAATTGGCGGATTTCTGTTGGTGTGCGGGGTGCAGGCCAATTCTTAATCGATTCAACCTTAGATGGATCCACATGAATTCCATCCTTGTTTACCACATGGCCTAGAAAGTGGACTTCGCGAAGCCAGAAGTCACATTTTGAAAACTTGGCATACAACTGCTCTTTTCGAAGAAGTTCCAGCATAAGTCGTAGATGCTGCTCGTGTTCCTCCTGACTCTTAGAATAGATCAGGATATCGTCGATGAATACAATAACGAACTTATCCAGGTAAGGCTTGCACACTCGGTTCATGAGACCCATGAAGACCGCTAGTGCATTCGTCAACCCGAAAGGCATGACTAGAAACTCGTAATGGCCGTAGCGAGTTCTGAATACTGTTTTGGAGACGTCCTCCTCTCGGACTCTCAGCTGATGGTATCCCGATCTCAAATCAATCTTAGATTAATAGCTTGACCCTTGCAACTGGTCGAACAAGTCGTCAATACGCGGGAGAGGATAACGATTCTTCACGGTCACTTTGTTGAGTTCGCGATAGTCAATACACATTCTGAAAGTACCGTCTTTCTTCTTTACGAATAACACTGGAGCTCCCCAGGGCGAAGAGCTAGGACGTATGAAACCCTTTTCCAAGAGTTCTTGTAGTTGCGTGGACAGTTCTTCGAGTTCTGATGGAGCTAGACGATATGGTGCTCGAGCTACTGGTGCTGCTCCAGGAGCTAGCTCGATTTGAAACTCAACTTGGCGATGAGGCGGAAGACCAGGCAATTCCTCAGGAAATACCTCAGGAAAATCGCGCACAATAGGGATGTCTTCAATTTTATTCTCTTCTGTTGATGTGTCAGTAACGAGTGCTAAAATGGCACTGTGGCCCTTTCGTAGACATTTTTGGGCCTTAAGGAAAGAGATAATGCCTACAACAACACCACTCTTATCGCCCTGAATCACCAGAGGTTCTTCACCAGGACGAGGAATGCGGACGATTTTCTCCTTGCAAACAATCTCCGCTTGATGATGAGATAGCCAATCCATCCCAATAACGACGTCGAAACTACCAAGTGTGATAGGAATAAGATCGATAGAGAAAGTCTGACCAGCTAAGACGAGGTTACAACCTTTAACTACGTGTGTGGCTTCAAAACTTTTACCGTTAGCTAGTTCTACCATGTGTTTGGTGTTCAAAAGTGTTGGAGTGCGCTTAAGCATTTGGCTAACTTTTAGGGACACATAACTAGTATCGGCACCCGAATCGAATAAAACAGTAACAAAGAAGTCATCCAGAAGAAACTTACCCATCACAACGTTGGGATCGTTCCTTGCTTCTCCCTGACCAATCACGAACACCCGACCTTGGGCGCCATTGCCATTATTGTTACCTCCATTGTTGCCTCCGTTGTTGTTTCCATTGTGGTTCCCGTTTCTTTGGTTATTGTTGTTCTGATTCGGGTTCAGTTGGGGGCAGTTCCTCTTAAAGTGGCCTTCAGCGCCACACTGAAAGCATCCTTTATTGCCCTGTTGTTGCTGCTGTTGGTGGTTCTGTGGAGCTTGTTGTTGTTGTTGGCGATTTTGATTTGCTGGTCGGGCGCTCTTACAGTCCTTTGCTTCATGACCAAACTTGTTACACCTCAGGCAACGACCTTTGTTGCACTGCCCGCTGTGATGTTTGTTGCACCGGTTGCACTTGGGGTGGTTCCCTCGGTAACCACCATGTCCTTGGTTACCAGAAGATTGCTGACCAGGACTCTGGTAGTCATCAGTCTTTCGCTGCTGAGACTGAACGGAAGTAGACCCCTTTCCGGAGTTCCCATCCTATTTTCGCTTGTTGTCGGTAGGTGCATCAGAAGTAGCTGTGGCACTAATACGTTTGGGTAGCCTGTTTTGCTCCACCGCCTGGTCGGTGAGACGATGAGCCAACTTGATAATTTGCTAAATGGTACCCAGGTTGGCTGAAGTTACATGACTTTGAATCTCGGGTACAAGACCCTTGAGGTACAGCTCAATACGTTTGATGGGAGGGTCCACCATAGTTGGACACAAGATGGCCAGCTCGTTTGACCTCTTAGTATACGCCTCAATCTCAAACCCCGTCATCTTCAGATTGAAAAATTCCACCTCTAGCTTGTGGATGTCATCCCGACTACAGTACTCCTCCTTGATCAGCTCTTTGAAACCATTCTAGGGTGTGGCATTAGCAACTGCCAGTCCTAGTAGTTGAACCTGTGCCTTCCACAGGTTAACGCAGCTCCTTCAAGTGTTCCGGTAGCATATTTCACCCTACGGTCTTCGGGGCATTCACACATCTCGAAAACAGACTCAAGTTTTTCAAACCAGTGAAGAAGGCCCACTGCTCCTTCGGTGCCACTGAAAGTGGTAGGTCGGCAGTCCATGAATGTCTTGAACGTGCACACAGGAGGTTGAGCATGTTGATCTGTTGCGCGAGGATAAAAGACAAGGTTAAGCACGAGGGTTGGTTTGCGAAGGTAGGATCTAAACGTCCTAAGGTGAGTTGGTATGGCAGGTTATACCTCCTGCAGGGTTGGCTGCGAGTGCCTCAGCGACTCGTTCATTGATCAAAGCCGTCAACTGGGCTTGAGTGAGGTTGATACGTCCTCCGCGTCCGCTCATGATCTTCATAACGAAGCAACGTAAGTGAGGAAAGTGTCGCGAAAGTGCGTAAGTGTGGGACGACATTAGAGAGTAAGCACACAAGGTTCGAATAGCAATTATCACATTATCTAAATCACAGTGAGAACTATCTAACTGACGATATAACATAAATCATACCACTTATGGTGTCGAGTCTTGCACGTGGAATGAAGCGTCGTTGTGGATCGTTGAGCACTATACAGGTTATAGTCTGGTTTTATCAAAAAGTCTTTCCCTTTTTAAAACCAAGTTCACTATAACCAATGGCTCTGATACCAATCTGTCACACCCCCAAAAATCCACATGCGGAGTACCACCGCTTGGAGGCGTGACATGACCAGGATCGAGCCACCAATCATATTGAACATCGTAATTAAGTAAATAAGATCAACCACAATACGATTGGTGACCAAAGCTAGTTAACCATGTTTAGTTTAAACAGCGGAAGCATAAAAGTAAATCCAAAAGCATAAGTCCATAGTTTATAAGTTAAAGTTCAAAACGCAAGTTTAATAAGTTCATAAGGATTTAATAGTGAGCACGGAACATAACAGTCCACACACCACAACGACTCCTTCCTCGTGCAAGCTCCAAATGTTTAGCGACATGTAAGGCATGTAACAACGAGTCAACAACAAAGTTGAGTGAGTTCACGTTTGGTTGTTTGGTTTTAAGTTGTTTCTGAAAAACGTGGTTTGACTTTCGTTGGCTTATTTGCCGTGGGGGTTACCCCGAAGTTGAAAGTATGTTTAACCATTTCCTTTTTCTTTACCCAAACCGTATCCATAATTAGTGGGGGCTTTCCCCGTGTGAACTACTAGACGGTATGATATCGACTACTACGAACAATAGTTGTGCCCTACATCAGTGTCTATCATCACTGACAGTTTGCCATAGTCCATTAGTACACGCCCGTCCGAACGGCACGGTGTGAGGTTTGTTAAACCTAATAGCGCTATTAACTAATGACCCGCTCGCCATTGGCCTCGGCGATTAAGTCGATATGAAGAGGGACTTATTGATAGAGTTTTATCTAGCTAGTTTTAAGGTTGTTGTCCTGCACCAGGAGGACGAACGTACGTATTCTGCATCAGGAGAATTCGTAGGATTAATAATGGCATCCACTCTATGGAGGATGGTCGTACATATCCTACCCAAGGAGGATATGTAGATTTAGTTTTAATTCTTTAACCCATTACCAAACCACCGGGAATCCCATGCCTTAGAAAGTGTGTGAACTCACCTTGGTTTGCTCGGTTAGATTCTCAAATATAGCTAACAGTCAAGGTCGGTCAATCACGTCCTAGTATGATTTACCAGTTAGTCATTTAGTGATTTTCAAATAGAGCACAAAGTTTCTACATGTATCTATCACATAGCATGCATTACTTTAACTGTTTATGCCCATATATACTTCCCATCCATTCCCCACTCATAAGCAAACATACGATAGTGCACGTAACACATATAACATGTTAGATCATTCACTGATAGCATACTCGACATTTAGACACGCAAATTACAACTTATGTCATTTCAGCATTAATATTCAAAACCGGCTGTTTTCGGACATTTTAATAAAATAGTTATCTTATTCCAAAAATTCCCAAATTTTTACATAATGTCTCAAACATTCCATATTTTATTGTGTAAAAATATCGGGGTCCAGTTTATTACTAATATTTTATAAAAATTTATTTTCCGGACTGCACTCAGATTTATCTTTTTCTGACTGCTGTCCACCGAATAATTCATTAAAAATTTATCGTACGTCGGATTGACAAAATTCCAGTGGGATAATTACAAATACATCAGATGTCATCTACTGTACAAATTTCATGGGCTGATTCAACATAGAACTAAAGTTATGACTGAAAGTATAACATCCATTTATTGGTGTCGAAATTCAGCTTAAGCTGTTGTTACAAATCGACACTTTAAAAATAGTAAACGAAGTCCAAAAATTATGATTCCGGTGCCATTAGAACCGTATTTCATAATACGTAACCCTAGACTTCAGAAAATACATTTCTCGTTAAGTTATGGTCCTGTTACAGCCAACCGAAGTTGGCTGTAAAAGTCAAACAGCTTTCTGTTTCGGTTTTTAACTCTCTAATTTGCGTTCGATTAATTCCGTTAACAAGTTTATTGATCACAACAACATCAAACATCAATACTAACCAGTAAAACATCAGATAATCAACCAAGAATCATAACAAAACAAGATCCAAGAGTTTGACACTAATATTTGCTCATTAACCACCATGTTCATCATTTTTAGTAGACTTTAAACTTTGATCTTATATGTTCATCACTTTTATCCGACAAATCTCTTATTAACCACTTTAGACATGATCAAGAAGGTTTTTAGAAGCACTTACAACTAGCACAAGGCTAGGGAAGAAACTAGACGAAAAATGGGTGGTTAATAGCGTTGTGGTGAGGTCCTTGGCAATCCGTAAGCACCGAGCCTCCTTATACGAACTCTAGCACCTTGTATGTTGTGTGTTTTAGCAAGAACCAACTTGGAAGTGGGTGTATGGTGGGTGATGTGTGGCTGCCGAGAACAAGGAAGAAGGAAGAGGGAGGAGAGCTTGTGTTGTTGGTGTGTTGGTGAAATAAAATGGTTAATCTCTTGTGTTAATTTATAAACCATCACCCAACTTTTACCCAACATCTAATATGTCTATTAGATACTAAACATCATCAAATAAAATAATCTAAAGTGGTGGAGGGTGTCCCATATGAGGGGACCGATCTTAACAGGGGGGGGGGGGGGGGTCATATGGTTAAATTTCAACTAACTAGTTAGGTGATAGTTAGTTTGGTTAGAGATTAAAATAGGGTATTAGTGTGTTATGTAATATAATGGGTGTTAGGGTATTCGGGGACCCTAATTGGCTCAGAAAAGTATCAACAATGTTATTGTCAATATTTTTATGTCCCGGGTTAAGTCCGGTTGTACGGTTGGATACTAATCCGTTAAAGTGCTAAATTAATTCGTAAGGCGTCCTATTTATATATTTTTGTAACGTTTTTACTTTCTAACACTTAAGGAATCTTAACGGACTATTTAATGACTTTTCTGTACATTACTAGTGTGTTAACAGGTGCTTGTAAATATAACACAGATATCAGAAAGCAGTTACGTAATTCCACAGAGTCATCAAGCACATTAATTATCATTAATAAATTGTACGGAATACATGGAATTATGAGGGTTGTCACAGTACTTCCAAGCCGGTATCATTAAATGAAGGTACAATCTTACCGTTGGGGCTCAGACACGTGTCTGAGTCCCCCAAAGATTGATGAAATCCGTTGGATCGCCTCGGTATGATCCCATTGAAGAGATAAGGGCTTCCGGCTATATAAGGAAGGTAAAGAGATGATCTCAAGGGCAAGTCTGAGGTATCTCACTTAATGCTTCATTCTCTCATTTACTCCACCACACTCACACAATAAATATACTTATACACATTAGATTCACACCACTGAGGAACATTCCGGTGAGCATATTCATCGGGATAGGCTTCTCATACTTTCCGGCAAGTTTACTTACTCTCACGCCGGAGCTTGGTCGCGGATCCCCCTTCCGGGGCCCTCCATGACGAGGCTAACGGTTTCCTTTTTTGTAGCAAACGAAGGCTGGGATATTCCGACGTCAGCGAAGACCCTTTGAACGTTATCTGGGATCTGGGTATTCGACAGTTTGTATGTTCACATAGTTAATGAAATAAAATAGGCATGTATTTTATTTAAGTCTATAGTTAATGAAACGGCGGTATTTCTCTTTAAACGACAACGGTTCTATTGAAATGTTGCCATTCAATAACTGCCAATTTGCCATACATCGCACCGTTTCATATCCTATATCTAGGATGTTTGCGTCGAACATAAAAGTCAGTCGGGTTTTGTATAGTAATAATTCATATAATCTCCGCTTCCACCGATCCTGTTTCGATTTACATCAACGGTACGATTTTAAATTTTCTGTTCCATTGATTAAATCATATGTTTTTTTTCATCATTTGCGTTTTCAACTTGCTTACTTTTAAATCGTTTCAAACTTCCTTATTATTCAATCATGTCTTTCCATCATTGTTTTTTTATTACTTCCATGAATCTGCATACACATAAGGATATTGTTGTAGTAGGGGATGTAAAACCATGTAATCAAACCATAGTAAAGATTTGGTTTGGTTCGGTTTTATATTGAACGGTTTCGATGGTAGAATACCATTGCCAACGGTTTGGCTCACAGGCTGACCTAGAAACCTTCAAAATTGGAGCGTAAACACCCCTACTAAAGACATTCATCATTAACATCCCGCTGCAATGCGCGGGTTGACGTTAACTCGTTAAGAAACAAAAGCCTAGTTGCCAGGTAATGAAAAATATAGTATTTATTAGGTTGTTTTTTTAAATTAGTTTTTACTAGGAATGAGATGTGCCATTAAAAAAAACTTGAGTAAACTATCAAAATGGTATCTGAGGTTTAGTCACTTTTGCCACTTTAGTCCAAAACTCAAACTTTTTTAAATCTGGGTCCATGTGGTTTCAATTTTGTTGCCATTTTCATCCAAAATCAAAATCTGGTCAGATTTTATAGCTCAAGGAATATCGAATGTCATACCTTCGATTATTGACGCTATTAAAACCTCGATGCCTATAAACGAGAATCCTACTATATGCTGTAAGCATACCCATCACTCCAAACCTAGCTCTAACTCTAATGGAAGTCATGATATTCGTATCAAAACTCCATCTTCCAAACGAAAGAAAACCACAACCTATGGTTACTCCTATGAGGAGTTCTACTCTAACAAATCCTCCAAGAACAAAAGCATGGAACCAGAAACCGCACAACCTACCTGCAACAACAAAAAGCACGCAAGAAAACGCCATTCTAAGGAGACACTCCATTGTAACTACTGCAAAAAGGCTGGGCATACAGAGGAAGAATGTAGAAGGAGAAGGAAAACTAATGTATGTTATAAATGCGGAGACCCAGGCCACATCCGTCTCTACTGCCCAAAACTATCTAAGGCACCCGACAACGAGGATAGAAACCCAGATGAAGCTAAGGAGAACGCATAAACACCAGAAACCACAATAACTTTTTTTAAAGCACTCTTACGTTTTATCTGTACTAAAGTATTAAGTTGACTTTTGATTTCGATCAAAGGTTTATAATAAGAAGTCTTTATTTCTCTATCATAAAGTCAACACTCATTTGTCTCATCTCTTGACAAATTCATATGTTGCTCGTGCATTACTTGTTATGCATGTGATGTTACTTCCAAAAGATCATTTATTCATGAGTTTTAATAAATATTTCGTTAATCTATATGATTTCGCAATGCTGACTCTTGATATCAAGTCAACAGATTTATTGGAAAACTCTTGTTCTTTTCAAAAGTTACTTACTAGATTTTAATTGAAACCATTTCTTGTCAATACGTATATCCATTGTTATAATATATCCAAACCAAGCTCAATTGTTTGAACTTGTTCATAATATACATCCAATTCAAAATCCCATATGATGAGTTTAGATCATCATATTCGAGGTAATCTTATTTAAATCATAGTAAACTTGTTTAAAGTCTTCAATTTCGATGTATCATTTGTAAAAACACGACACCTTGCGGTGGCTATTTCTTTGAAACTTGGACTCATTTCATTTTCACACATGAGTTACGAATTTATCTATTCATTATCCTAAACCAGTCTTAATACAATTTCTTTGTGTTAAGATAAAAGTACCTAAATTCTTGTTCCAATGTACCTCCAACATTTCTTTCATCTTTGAATTAAACCTACAATATTCATTCTTTCACTTGGACATCCTATCTTTTGAATATCCAAATTCACTTCATTAAAACTTTCAATCAATTTTGAGAACGGTGAATTCGTTCGGTCACCATAATCATTGAATTCTTTCAATCATTACAACTGTTGGTGCACTTGTGTCTGTACTTTGTCTGTATTTCGTCATGATACAAAACGATGTCTTGTGTTAGTCTAAGTTACGTCTCAGGTTTGTTTTTATGTGCGTTCGATGTAAGTTTGACCAAGTCAACCATCCTCCTGGTTTGAATTGACCAAACAGTTAGCACATTGTTGAAAGATGTTTGAGTCGAAGGATATGTCATCGAAGGATTCCTTATATCCTTCGATGATGATGAGCTCGAAAGATAGCATTCGATAGATGGACCTCGAAGGATATCATCCTTCGAGGTGCATGTAGATCCTTCGAGCTGTTTCAGATCGACAGATGATCTTTCGATCAGTCTGTCTGATCCTTCGACCAGACGATCTGTATCGGGTATAAATACCCGGGTGTTGTGTTCACTTCAGCAAGCAGAGGACAGAGAGAGACAAGTGAGAGCACACACACATTTTGAGAGTTTATAGAATACTTCTGTAAACATTGAGCTTGTAACCGTACCCTTCATTCGTATTAATACATGTGGTGTTAATCGGTGAATCTTGCGTGTTGTGTTTTGTCGTCTTCGAACTCGGTTTGCATGCTAGCTTGGATTCCGCACTCGCTAGTGTGTTTGATATAACAAGGATAAGGTTTAATCTCAACCTCCGAGAGGGACCAACAAGTGGTATCAGAGCCTTGGCTCTTCTCCTTGTTAAAACCGAGTGTTTTCGGGTGTTTGAAGTTTATATTTTTTCTGGAAAAACTTGTTAAAATCGGGTGTAAGCTTGTATTTTTGCTTGGTGTTTTGTTGAAAACCTTGTTGTTCATCATGTTCTCATGTTAGTTTTTGGTTTTCATTAAACATTTTAGCAAAATCTTGTGTTTGGAAGTTTAAATTTCTCCGAAAATTTATAAGTGTTCTTGTTATTTTCATAGTTTTTGATCTTAAAAATTTTAATTTACAAAGTGTTTGTTTGTGTTGGAAGTTGTTTTCTGATTAAAATATTGGGATCCTTACCTGGTTGGTGAAAGCCTGCATATTCAGACCTGAAAGATATGGTCTGAACATACTTTCTGCCGAAAGTTCTCACCAACCCGTCAACTTTTCACCAACCTGTCACATTTGTCAACCGTGTCAGTAAGATCGAAGGATATCCTTCGAAGTCGAAAGATCATCTTTCGACCAAAGGAGGTTCGATAGATAGTCATCCTTCGAGCATCCTTCGAAGTCTGAGACTTATCTTTCGTTCCAAGGAATATTTTCGAAACATACATCTTTCGATCTACTGCTCTTCTCGAAAGACAAGGATCCTTCGATTGGGGAGTCTTTCGAAGTCATTGTTCGACACTCAACAGTGTTCATCTTTCGGTCTACAGCTCTTTTTCGAAAGATAAGGATCCTTCGTTTGAAGAATCTTTCGAAAACATTGTTCGAAATTCAACAGAGATCTTTCGAACCCTGTTGATCCTTCGAACAGGTGTTGATCTTTCGATCCTTGTCTGTTTAAGTTTAACAGGTTGTGCTTTTCAGGTCTTTCGATTTTTGATCCTTCGGATGGTTGTTGTCCTTCGAGATTTTGACATAGTTTGTGAAAATTAAATTTTTAAAAGGAGAAAACTTATTTTTCAATTTTTAAATCAATTTTCACTTAATATATTAATTTTCATAAAATGGGAACAAACGGTCAGTGGGATCCAACCGCGTGGACTCAAATAACTTCGACTCCACAATCATCAGCTATGCAATCTACACAATCTACGTCAGATTTCGACAAAACTGCATGGATGCGAGCTATTGCCCCACCTCAAGCTGCAATGATAACTGCAAATCAATGGGCTTTGGTCACAAATCAAAGCAACAGCATTCAATCTATGATGCAGAACGACAGTGAAACTGGTACAAGCACAAAACCGCCAAAGTTAAATCACATCAATGATTGGGGATGGTGGAAAGAAAGGCTGAAAACTTATGTTCAGGGACAAGGTCAAGATCTATGGATGTGCTTCTTCACAGCTTTTGAAAATGAGTTGGAAGTTGCAGGATCTAATCCACAAACTTACAGCACTTTGTCCGAAGAAGATAAGAAGAAGTTTGAGTTAGAAAAGAAAGCATTCATGATTCTCACACAAGCTCTTAACAAAGACATTTACCACCAGTTTGTTTACTGCACGACTACTAAAAGCTTGTGGGATATGCTCACATTACGTTGTGAAGGAAATGCTCAATCTAGAAAGATCAAGCAAGAATTACTGAAGAAAGAGTTTGAAGGATTCACGTGTTTGGAGAATGAGACTTTGGCAGAGTTATCTACAAGGTTCCATCACTTGTTGAGCGAGATGTTTTCTTTTAAAGTCACTGCCACTCCACAAGAATTGGTGAAGAGATTTGCTGATAGCTTACCAGCAAAGTGGAGCAGTTATCTTGAAATTCTCAAAGAAAATGGTGTTCTAGACACAATCACCGTTTATGAATTAATTCAAAGATTGGAGAATAAGGATGTAGAAGAAAAGCTTAAAGCAAAAAGAACACAAACTCCTCAAAATCCAGAAATGTACCTTGGGATTGCAGGAGGTATCTGTGGAGAAAAACCAGTCTCTCAACATGCAAAGCTTCAAACAGCCTTCATCTCAAACACTGGTCCTTCCACAACAAGCCAGTTTGATCCTTCAGCATACACGATGATGTATTCAAGACCAGATTCTTCTTCTTCTTCAGCTCAGCAGCAACAACCGCAACAGCAAGGGTTTTATGGAAGCTCTTCAAACTTTCAAGCCACTTCCAATCCAAACACAGTCAGATTAGACACTTCCAACTTTTCCAAAGTCAGTGTCGAAATAGCCAAGGAGCATATGGAGATGTTGAACACCTTGGTTAGTGCTTACTCTGGATTGATCGCAGGTCAGATTGGGAATATCAATCTAACCAATGAAGATTATCAGCAAGTGGATAAAGAAGAGTTTGAGATGATGGATATCAAATGGGCTCTTGCTAGTGCAATTCGAAGAGCAAAGGAGTTTATGGAAAGGACGGGGAGAACCAACTTGGAAAACAAGAAAGACACCAAGTATGGGTTTGACAAGCAAGCTGTCAAGTGCTTTAACTGTGGCGAACGGGGTCATTTCAAAAGGGAATGCACAAGACCAGCTCAGCATGGAAATCAAAATCCGTTCAGAAATCAAGGCAACCAGCAGAACCAGAACGGGAACAATGTTCGTACGTTGATACCTGTCAACAACCAAGGCCAAGCAGGGTCATCAAATGCCAACCGGGGGCTGGTGGTTCAAATAGATGAGGGTTGTGATTGGTCGCTTCAGCTTGGAGAAGGAGGAAATGGTGGAACAACATGTTTTGCTGAAGTCGTAAAGGATTTAAAGCACGCCAGTGGTGGAGAATCTTCCACCAATGGTGTTGCATCTTCTGAAGATGAAGAAAGTTCTGGTTATAGTGGAAGCTCAGATGAAGAATCCTCCACTTCAGGAAATGATCATGTGGATGAGACATCAAGTGCGTCAGTCGATGCAGATATTGATGAGCTTTTGGAAGAAGCTGCAGCAGGAACTGAAAGAAGATCTAATTTGATGGATCAAGCTGCTTACTCTTCGTCTTCTCTCCATTCAGTCTTTATGGCTAATGTCGACAGTTCATCAGGTCAGGTATGTGTCGATGAACCCACTGTAGTTAGCTGTGAAAAGTGTGATAGTTTGAATATTAAATATGCAGAAAAGGAAAGTCAGGTTGAAATCACACTCAAACACAATCAACAATTGATTGTAGATCTTGCTAAAGCAACTGAAGCTAACGTGTTTTTAACCAGAAATGAAAAGGAATTTAAAACAACAATTGCGTCATTAAGACATGATGTTTCAGAATTACAAAAAGCTGTTTTGCGAAAACAACATGCTAACAATGATCTTATAGACACAATTGAAAAGCAGATGGTAGAGTTGGCAACCGCTCGATGTGAATGTGAAACAATCAAGCAGAAATTGGAAAGTTATTCCAATTCCCGCTATGTATTGGATCACATTATTAATGTTCAAAAGAAAAAGGGGGATAAGAAGTGTATGGGATTCAAATTATGTCCTCCCCCAATGAATCACAATTACTCCAAATTGCCTGATGACGAGGATATGCCCCGTTTTGAACCTACTGTGCCACTCGGTCTAGATGACTTTGCAGCAGGCCTCGGGTTCACAACTGGTACATCATCCTCGGGTCAATCAGAATCTGAGAAAAGTGTGACAGATTCATCGTGTGCTAAGGAACAGAGTCATCCCGTTGTTGAGGATACTGATTCTTCGGATGATGAATCTGATGAAATTGTGAACCAACAGTCTAACTCGGTTACAACAGATATTCCAATCGAGAATCACATTCTGTGTGATCCACCAGTGAAACCGAGTAAGACTGAAATGTCAAAAGAAATGGAGTCGATTGTCTCAAGTTTTGAAGGGAGTAACTTGTTGTACACGCTCAAAGGAGATAGCAAAATCTACTCTAACAAAGATTTTCCAATTAAAAATGTAAATCAAGATTTAATTGAGCAAATTTTTGAAGGATGTACTGATAAGTTTTTGGGGAACAAAAGTGGCAAAGTTACCGTCACTCAATGTGATCCAATTCCGTGTGAACAAATTAGAAAACAATACGGAAACCAAAAACTACAAGTTGAGCGAAAACAACAAGTCAATTCCGGAAAAGGTAAGGTACAGGGAAAGAAGGCTCAGAACAAGAATGTTCAAGCACCTAAGGTTCAACAACAATGGGTGAAAAACAAAAGAGCTCCTGTTAAGAAAAGAGAACCGAAAGTGAACTTTGTTGGATCCACAGGTTCAGATAAACTTGAAACATTTCAAGAAAAATCTAACGTTGATTTTGTAAAACAAGTTAGAATTTTAAAACGAAATGATCAGAATAATTACACCCAACACACCAACGGATGTGATTTAGGTCCAAGCACGTCAAGATCACAAAGTTCATTGTCTGGTTCTCCGTCTGATCATCAACATGTTTCTCCGAGGTTTGTAGAGCGGAGAATGTGTTTTGAGTGTGGCACAATTGGGCATATTGTAAGATACTGCCCATACCTGCAAAAGTTGAAGGCAAAAACAAGTGCCCCCCAAGAAACCAATTACCAAAAACGATCATTTTCCCCGAAACAAGACCCACGTGTCTTGAAAGAAAGGGAAAAGAAGTTAAAACAAAAGAATCAAAAGGTAATTGAAAAGGCCTTAAAATCAGAGGTCAAAGAAGAAATACCTGTTCAAGCAAAACCAAAAACTGTAAAACCAGTAAATGCTAAAACAATTAATACAAATACTGGTAAAGGACAAACAGCTTGGAAACAAAAACAGGTAATTCAGTCAGGGGGAGCACCACAGGTTCTTTTTCCTAATCATCAAGTGATTGAAATCACTTTTCTTGATGATCAAGGACGACCCAAGTCCACAAAGGCTTGGGTCCCTCTCTCCAACTAACTTTTGAGTGAGTGTGTAGGATATTCCAGGAGGAACTTTCGATAGTCGTAAGATTGTTGATAGTGGAGCATCCTTACACAAAATAGGCAACAGAAGAAATTGTTGCCTTTGATGGAAAGAAAGGAAAAAGATAAGAAGTCAAACATTCCGATGAAGGAATGATGGTGAAAGAATGTGGTTGAATGAAATTGGAAGCTTCGACTGATTGAAAATCATTCCAAAGTTTGATTGTTCAAGGCTTTAATCGAGTCCCCGGGATAGATTCACGTAAAATGTACGCTCCTGCAGCACGTCTGAAGTTCAAACTCAACAAAATGAACGTGCAGTGTACATTTCTTGGCGGTGTGATTGAAGAAAATGTGTTGGTTGTACTAACCAACCGGGTGTGCGGATGCCTTGGTTTGGATTGAACAACCGCACACTACTTCTGAAAGAGAAAGACAAAGACCTTCGCTGGTGAAATGTGGAAGACCAGCCGGACCCGGAGGTTTATGATCTTGTTGCTGTAAAGAGATTTCTCAGAAAAATGAAGTGGCTGCAAAATCGACTTTGAAATCCACACCGGGTGGATATCCAGTTTGGGAGAGCACTCAGATTCCTTGCAATGCACGAAGCAGTTGCAGGATACGGTTTTAAATTTCTAATCTCTCCTATACTTGTCGATATTTAAGCTGCTTTTAGAACTATAATCTCGTACAGCACTCTTTGGCCAGACAATGCTGTCATGGTCTGCACCGCACACCGACATGCCAACTGACTTTTCCAAAATTCGATAAATCTTTTCTGATTCAAAATTAATTTTGGTAAACGGCATTGAGGTAAAACATGAGTTTACCAACATCGGAAAATCATTTTTGTAAATATCTTTGTGTTTTTCATTTTATCTTAGTTTGTTGATTTTAGGGGGAGTAAATCCAACTTTGAAAAATCCAAAAACATTGAAAAATTTCAAAAACACAAAAACAATAGAAAAACAAAAATGAGTTTCTTGGCGAGCAAAAGAGAAAATGATAGTACATCAGTGGTCTGTCCAAACCTCTTTAAACCTTAAATGAAAAACGATAAGCAGCTCTATATAAGATGTATCGGTAGGCTCACAATCATTTTAAAGTGTGCAGGGCGATATAAATCTTAAATCTGACTGAAGACTGGGTGGGAACCATTCATTGGCATATGGTCTTGGTACCGAAATTTCGTTTGAGAGATTGCCGAGGTTCTGAAATATTCGGTCTTTATGCTGCTTATCATCTGGGTATCATGGTTGTTTCTATAAAAGACAAAGTCTAGATCTTCCATGATACCATACATACGTGTACATATCTCATACTGCATTCGACCTCAATAAGTGATCAACAATCACATGTCCAAATCAATAAGTGATAAATTATCACATTCTTTCCGGGAGTCAAGTTCGTCTCTCTGCTGTACGAAAGTACTGACCTGTTCACGGACTTGCTCCTGTGCCCTCATGCATATGAAAATCAAGTTCCTCATCAATAAGTGATTCTATCACATAGGGCTTGTTTTCAATCAAAATAAGTGAGAATCTCACATCATATACGGTCAAACAGATGATAATCGGTATACTCACCGGTAAGATGAATCCTCGTGCATACCTTGATACGGGAATGTGTCGTGATGTGGATGAACACCGGTCGGCAAGTATAAATCATACCTTAACGTATCCCCTCGCCATGATTACATCTGATAAGTTGAGCTTAAGTGGACAACAATACCGATAATTGTTATAGGATGCTTATCTTAATGTTAACTAAAAGAAAAACAAGAGCGTTTTGGCATGACCGTACACTGATATGATTCTCTTACCCTCGAAACTCGCAAAAAGAATGTCTGTAAATATTTATTTAATGCATCTTTGTATATATTTATTTATTGTTTTCCGTCTTTACATTTGAAAAATGAAAATTTCAAAAAGATTTTAGGTGTGTTTTAATTTAAACTTTATAAAATCCAAAAAGATTTTTCTTCTAGTTTATTTTTGATTGACCGATGTTGGAACTCGAGTCTATCCTACCCAAAATCCTGATTATGAGCCGGAAATCAACTGCATCTTCATAAATGGTCGAAGTTAACACATTTTGAAAGTTAAAGGATTAAATTGTACATTTTCTAAACTTTCAAACTGTTGTCGGACGGTGTATGATTGAACAATGGTCACATGTGTGTCGTTTGCTTATGCTATTCCAAGCAGTTGTTCTCATTACGCGTTTAGATTTCTTGCATGTGCAGATTCTAAAGGCTAGGAGAACATGGTCGATGACAAGCTTCGGAATGAAGACACGACGTGAAGGCACTCAAATGATGAAGATGATCGAGTTGCCGCTGTCCATCATCAACACCACAAGGATCTCACTTCATAAAGATCAAGTATTTCACGAGCATAACTCAAGGGGGAGCTTATGTTAAGGGGGAGTTTGTCAACACACTTCCTACATGAAACGGGGAGTTTGTTGGTACACTTTCTGCTTTCAAGACGTGAAGACTTTAAAGATCCTCCGACATTGAAGACGTGAAAAGACGTCAAAGACTTGAAGACACGAGGACCTACAAGAACGAAAATCGAGACAAAGCTACAGCCAAGGGGGAGTTTGTTGGTGCACTTGTGTCTGTACTTTGTCTGTATTTCGTCATGATACAAAACGATGTCTTGTGTTAGTCTAAGTTACGTCTCAGGTTTGTTTTTATGTGCGTTCGATGTAAGTTTGACCAAGTCAACCATCCTCCTGGTTTGAATTGACCAAACAGTTAGCACATTGTTGAAAGATGTTTGAGTCGAAGGATATGTCATCGAAGGATTCCTTATATCCTTCGATGATGATGAGCTCGAAAGATAGCATTCGATAGATGGACCTCGAAGGATATCATCCTTCGAGGTGCATGTAGATCCTTCGAGCTGTTTCAGATCGACAGATGATCTTTCGATCAGTCTGTCTGATCCTTCGACCAGACGATCTGTATCGGGTATAAATACCCGGGTGTTGTGTTCACTTCAGCAAGCAGAGGACAGAGAGAGACAAGTGAGAGCACACACACATTTTGAGAGTTTATAGAATACTTCTGTAAACATTGAGCTTGTAACCGTACCCTTCATTCGTATTAATACATGTGGTGTTAATCGGTGAATCTTGCGTGTTGTGTTTTGTCGTCTTCGAACTCGGTTTGCATGCTAGCTTGGATTCCGCACTCGCTAGTGTGTTTGATATAACAAGGATAAGGTTTAATCTCAACCTCCGAGAGGGACCAACAACAACACCTTGCGGTGTCTGTGTAAACTTGTAGCTTAAGCTAATTAATATCCCTAATCATATCAATTCATACATCATTCATTTGACTCATCATTCAAGTAATCTTGATACAATTATATATTAAGACCATGATATACCAAATTCTATTGTATTGTCTGGTGTATTCTTGCCATTTAAACATCACTAATTTCGGTTGTGATAATTGACAAATCACTTTTCATACTTCTATTTTCATTTGATATTGTTAGTCTACCTCAATTGACAATCAAAGTAAGATCTCTTCTGGCATTAAGTCCTATTGGTCCTAAAATTCGTTTAGATTCGATACTTATTTATGAAACTCAGTCACCTTGATAATGTTATCATTTCATCTCATTCAAACTGATTGAAACATTTAAGTTTCTCATTTTCTTTTATGTCCTTAGAAAAATATCACTAAAGATTCGTCTACTAAGCATTTTTAAGATTTCATACATACATCATTCCTGTCATTTCTCTGGCAGTTATAACTAAAAAGCTATGGATCTGAAACTTAACTTTCCTCTTTTAACGAAGCTAACTATTCTTTCCATAAGAGAAACTTTTAAACGAACCCTTATCACCCACTAGAAAGATTTTCATCTGTTATTTACATAACTCTTTTGATAATCTCGTACTACTTTAACTTGAATTACCTTATCTATTGTTTCTTGCACTATCTCGAGTCCAAATAAGTTGTTTTTCTCCAAATTTCTGCCCAACAGACAAGGGTTCGGAACCTCCGTTCATTAAAAGCTTTCAAAGACGCTTTGACACTGTTTTTACTAACTACAAGACTTGATCTAACTCTGAGGAAATATCATGACCCAAATCTCAAGGACGAGATTTAAAATAAGGTGGGGAGGATATAACAACCCTCCTTAAAATATTTTGGACACCCCTAAAATATCCTAAATGCACCCCATATACGAAAAACGAACCTGAGATGCCTTTATACTAATAAATAACAAATAAAACAAGAAACCTAGGTCGCTCGCTAGCCGCGACCCAGATACCTAAATTCTTCGTGCGGCGCGACCTCCTTGCCGGACACACAAACGAGCCACGTGTCCAGACACGCGTCGAGACCTGCCATGACTCAGCAACCCTTACACCGCCCTATACTCCCTCGCGGGCCGCGACCCGCTGTTGATCAGGCCTATAAATGAAGGGCTTCGGCTTTCATTTGAATTCGTTCAAAACAAAACTCTCTTTCTCTCAATTTCTAAATAGAAATTATTATATCGGGTATTATACCCACTAAAATAGCGAAGCTCTGGCTCGATGTAAGTATTATAACCCTCGGTTACGTATTAGATATGTTGCCCGATTGATTTAGTGCTCCGTAACGCCTGTCAAGGCTCTACCTGACATAGTCGTTGGAGTTCTGTCTCGGGGAGTGTATAACTAATGTAAATTGGGTTATTATACTAACACTTGTGCATTGTTTAATTAATAGATTATAACCAGGAAGTCACAGGAAAATACCTAAAATAGCAATGTGGGTTTATCCTTTTTTTGTAAATCTTTTTGTGAGTAATCTCCTTTTTGTAAATTGTTTTTACAAAACCTCAATTGTTTTATATTATGATTAACAGTGATTGAGTATTTGTAATTCTACAATTATCGTCGGTATGTTGGGGTTTTGTATACAAAATTTGTTACTACACTGTGAGTAGTAACATGACCACATGTCGGGTTGACAGTGCCGTGGGTGGTAATTAAAGTAAGAATTGGAAACAAATATAATTGCGAGATCGCCCTCAATACTGTAAAATGATAAAACCTGTTCTGATTAAACTGGGATTCACTCACCAGTATTTCTTGTTGATAAAATGTTTTAAACACATGTTTCGGGTAACTTAGTGTGAAGCCAATAAAAGCCAGCTGGAGAGCACTGAAGGCTTAGAAAAGTGGCTATAAAAGTTACCTAATTAAAAAGGAGAATTGTTTTCAATAATTAGGGTTTATCCCTATAAATATATTACAAATGAAAAGTCGGATTTTGTCCCACTTGTTATTATAAATGTATTATCAGAAAAACTTGGGTTTTATCCCATTTATCTATTTTAAACATTTTGGTGTTTAACTCTGATAACAGTATTTCCTAACTACGGTCTTGATGAAATTTTCCGCTGCCAAAATTGATAAACACCGATACCACCGAATGTGCGAAGCTCGCGGCCGCCCGCCTCCCGGGGCAAGGGGTCGGGGGCTGTGACACCTTCTATCACTCAGACAATCTCTTCAGATTTGTTTAAACTTTAAATCCTATAAGTCATCTATCTGTCATTCTTAATTGATTTATTTTGTTTTGATGTCACCACATTCAATGAAAAATTTGAATGTAATGTTTGTTAGAGATGGGTTTATATCTCTCACTGGAATTGAGATTTGGGAAGGAAAGGGGTAGATGGGTTTTGATTTAGAGGGGGAGACACGATAGGTAGTACAAGGAAAGGAAAGGGGAGTTGGTACAAGGAAATGGGTTTTGATTTAGAGGGGGAGACACGAAAGGGGTAGATGGGTTTTGAACGTTCGGTTCGTTTACAGCCCTAGGTGGAACTATAAATTTCTTGCAAATCGCTCGTTGCAGATGATTTTGTTTCGCTTAATCGTGTGTTCCCTTTTAGTTGCTTTTAAAAGGTTGCGTAGAGACGAAGTGTCATATGCGGTGAGTGGCAGTCGGTTTTTAGTATGCTAGAATTAGAGAAGAACTAGGATTGGTTCATTCTTTAGGAATGGAAAAGGAACTCTTTGTTTTGATTAGTGGAATGTAATGGTCCATTCCAATTATTCCGTTACTTTGGTGATTCTTTTAGCTCGTGCATTCCATTTCGTTCCCTTTTCAATTCCTTGCGGCCAACTAAATAGGAACAAAATCATCGTCACCTATACAATGAAACTGGTATTAAGTTCAGGGGCGGATTTACAGCCATCTTGGGGGTTCCTAGGAACCTGTTCGGTTTGTAATTTATGGTGTTAAATTATAAATAAAATTCTAAAGGAACCCTTTAATATTTTGTAAGGAACCTTATAACCAAATCTATAGATGGTCTACTGGAAAGTATGCGCGCTTGTTATACATATGCTCTCGTGTTCTAGTCCCTTTAGAGATGTTTTCAACAACGGTCACTTCACCGCTGGAAAACAATGAACCCTTCACCACTGCGACCGCCGGTAAATTTCATCAATTGTGAGTTCTGATTGCGAGTTCTGGCTTTTTTGTGTTTGTGAATTAGGATTTTTGTTTTTTAGTGTTTGTGAATTTCGAGTTTTAATCTACATTAGTTTACATCATCTGCTTCTAATCTGTAGCTAGGGTTTTTGTAATGTAAATAATAATCCCATAATATGTTAGCAAGGTTGAAGGTTGATTTGAGCTGACTAGAAAACGGACTGACTTTGAAGGTTTATTTGCTGTAATTTTATATATTATTTTCGGTTTGAGTATAAGAAATTCTGTAGGATTCATCAGGGGTTGGACCGACGAGACATGATACTTGAAGTAAGAGACCATGGTAGAAATCTATAACTAAAGTCTTCTCACATTGATATCAACTCCACATGACAATTACAATACAGATATACTATTATCATGTTTCATTGAAAATTTGTTCTTGCTTTGTAATAATACAACTAACCTCTAACCACAAGATGTAACAAATTTCATTTGATATATGCTCTTACATGTTTAGTGGTGGAATAATATTTTTAATGAAGTATAATTTACACCTGGCAAAACAAGTGGGTCGGGTCGGCTGGCGCGTCAAAATGGGTTCGGGTTGTTTTGGTTCGGGTCGGAATGGGTTCGGGTTAAAACGGGTCTCGGTCAGAACGGGTTTCGGGTCGGGTCGGTTTATAAATGCTTTTTTTATGAGAAATAAACATACCACTTTGATCCAAAATAACAAACATGCTTAATACTGACAAAACCTCAACTAAAAGTATGACCCGTCCTTTATGATTGGAATGTAAGCCTAGATTACTTTTATCTCACTATCCTAATACTATATAAGAGCTAACAATCTCGAAAGAGCTATAAGTTCTGTTTTTGGTAACTATAGGAGTATTTGATTAATTCTTTACTTTATGAGATTAAGAAATGAAGTAGCAGAGTTGGATGGATTATTGGTGTATCTAACAAAAGACAATCATATTATAATTTTAGTGTAAACCAGTTGAAAAGACATTGTTACTGCCATTTTAACAAACAGTTGTTATACGCTTTTAAATGATCAACGATAATACGATATAAGTATGATTTGTAACAGTCAATCCTAGAGTTCTTACTGCATAGTTTAATTGTTTATACATTGTTCAGTAAGTTCTTTTCATACTTAATAACAGTGCCTACCTATAATGTTCGTATATAGCTACTTGACCTTTCATAATCTGCTTTGGGTTACGTATTACTGTTTGGTTTATCTTGATAAATATATTCCGGGCTAGACGAACTAGAGAGAAAAAAAATTAAATAAGCTAAACCAAACACTTTTTAAAGGGGTGTCCTTTTTGGTCATTTTACATCAATAAGCTAAACCAAACACTTTAAAAAAAAAAAACTACTTATTAACTTATAAGCTAACCCAAACACTTTTTTAGAAATTCCTTGTCGAAAAATCATAAGTTTTAACAAAAGTCCTTTTGAACTAAAATAAGCGAAGCCAAACACACCCTCATACTCAAACCCAAACACGCACACACTGAAGGAAACCTCACATATTAGAAAACTATACCAGCCACCTGCCACCTGCCACCACTCGTCTCCACTCTCCAGCCACCAGTCCACCACAACCGCTCGCCGGAGCCACTCCACATTGTTCTTCATTTCGATCACACGAATTAACTTGTCATTACATACCCCAAGTCTGCTTGTTTGTATCTACCGATTAGAGATTTTGTTTGCTTTTAGATATGTTATAGTTTGGTAATTACATACTCCAATTCTGTGTTCAATTGGTGTGAAACCTAGGCTTTAGATTGAAAGAATTGATTGCTGAATTCTTTCATGTTTGTTTTTATTAAAAAACCTTGTGCTTTTTTTGTTCAATTAATTGCTGAATCTATGAGTAGTCTCAGTTTGATTCATAATGTTACTGTTTAATGTGTGTGAATAAAGTGGACCTGATATTGTGAGATAGATATGATGTTTAATTCAGTAACTTTGTTTTTCAGCCTAGAAGTTTCAACGAAATGATGCTTGTTTGTGTATGTTTCGGTTCATGATCGTTGATTAGTAACTTTGTGATCTTTTGAAACTTGAGGACTGTTCATTACACTATTTATTGTTTTTCGCATACTTAAACGAGAAAGACAGAAACTTCGTTACGACTGTTGCTCATGTAACCATGTTTCAACAAATATGATTCAAATGCTGAAAATTAGTCAACACCAATTTCTTTAGTACAACAAAGTAGTGTTATGAGTTCACCCCTCTTAAAAAATAGAAACTAAGCCACATCGATGATATTTTCCAACAGTATGGACTAAGATCTCATCATCTAAGCTTTTTTGATATATGTGTACAAATATATACTTAAATATATACACCTACATTCATTTATGTATACATAAATTCATTTATACACACACTGTGATCACGCATTTTAAACTTGTACATCGATTGTTGATCCGCCGGTGAAGTCATTAGCCACATTTGATTTCTCTATGGATCTTCGTGATTTTGATGAACTTCACTGCTAGAAAACAGACTCTCCCATGCGCATATGATAACCAATAAAAAACCTAAGGCCCCCCAAAAAACTTAAAGTAAGTCCTTAAAATACATTGATAGTAATCGATATATATCGCCGCCAACGTTCTACTTGAAAAATTAAAGAAAATTATTTGTTTTAAGGTTCGCCGCCAACGTCCTTAAAATATCTTTCTTCTTTTTTTAGGGTCCACCAGTCCAAACAGTTTAACCAACGAACTTAAGGTGAGTTCGTAACAACGAACTTGATTACAAGTTCATTAATCACAAGAAAAAAAGACTTGAAAGAAGTCCGTTCAATCTCTTCCACAAACTTAATAGAACTTACGATAAGTGTGTTCACCTTCAAAGGACTTAAGGTATGTTTGTTAAGTAACAATTCCGCCCAAAGTTAACTGTGAAACCTTTTTGGACTAAAATGGTAACGGTGAAACCTTTTTGGACCCACAAGTGAAAGATAATACCTTTAGACTAAACTGGCAAAATGGCCCAAACCACAAAGACTAAAATGTCATTTAACTTTAAGACTTTTATAATATTAATCGAGCAGGGGGACTCACTGGAAGCAGCCTCTCTATTCCTACGGGGTAGAGGTAAGGCTGTCTACATCTTACTCTCCTCAGACCCTACCTTTGCTTTGCTATTGATGGGATTTACTGAGTATGATGATGATGATGACGATGATGACTTTTATAATATTAATGTGTTTGTGTAAGTAGGTTTGATCATTTTGCTACCCTACTTTTGTTAATTTGTTTTATAAAAATTATCGTTGTATTATGGGTTTTTAGTTTTTATATATGTGATTGAATGATCCAGCGCTGTTGGTTGCAGATGGAGAAAATATGCGTAGGAGTCAGGGTGAGGCCCCCTGTAAGTGTAGATTTCGATGCGGCTTGTAGTCATTGGAAGGTAGAGGACAACCGTATTTCTCTGTATAGTTCTCTAGCTGGCACCCCTTTCCAACAAACCCTTTCCTATGCTTTTGGTACCTTTTAAACCCTTTCTTTCTTTCCTTCCTTCGGTCTAGAAAATTGACTTTATGTCACTTTCAACTTTTAAAAGCAACTAGGATTATACCAAGCGCGCGTTGCGGCGCACTAAGCGCACCTTAAACCGAATCATTGAATATACTTTGATGGTAAGGTAACGTAGCCTACACCCAACGGGCTACACCTAATGTTATCTTCAAGCGAGCCTCCCAATCCAATGGTGGGGTTTCCTTATCGATCTGAATAACCAAATTTATATTATAATATAGACCATCTTTATAAACCAATGATTAACTTTTGAAAATCTTTTCAGCTTCAATGATACATAATCCCCATTCCCAAACATCCCCTAAACCCGAATTTGCAAAACATGTTACATAAAATTACTGTGAAGATGGGATTCAACACTCCCATTTGTCATAAGCTGATAAACCAAATACCGGTTTCTTTCCTGTGTATATCCCAATCAACCAAACCAAGTTTTTACAGGCAACCGGTTGATCGTCACGTTTAGGTACTTTAACCGCCATTTTTGTTCCTTCTACAAGAACGGCACTATAAATACGACCAAGTCCACCTTCACCTAGAACTCCCAATTCGTTGAAATTGTCGGTTGCTTTCTCAATATTAGTCAAACTAAACGTCTTTGCAGATCCATTATATGCTATTATAGACCGGAATGATAGCAACGCCGACACAATCCTACTCCTTATCATTGGTCCACCAACACCTGCGAGTTTTGACATTTATGATCAAATGACTCTTATCTACATAATAATTTTATAGCCATTGATCTAAAAAATTATAAGATTTTTGTTCGAAGTATAAGATCATTATTACTGTTGAACTTATGTGTATTGTAATCATATTTGACATAACTATATTAACCAACCCGTCCAGTTTGACCACGGGACAAATGTGTTGACCTTTGGGATTACCTGATAAGTTTGAGACAGAAGATAAAATAGTTGATGCATTGGGTGCCAACCGATCTCCATGATCCCTACGTTTAACCACCAGAACCCATCTTACCATCTATAAATTTGTATACACCATACCAACGTCCATTTGCAAAGTTGTATACACCAACACCATGCATTTTGTCTACAAAGCAAGCGCCAGCATACATGTCACCATTTCTGCATCACCACGTAATCACACATAAACTTAAGTCTTATAACATTTTCTTTCTATACATTTTTTTCATAAGACCAACACTTCTTTATGTCGTGTCACAAAAACTATAAAATTGTGAAAAGAGTAATAAAAATGCTTAAAACACTAATGTTTGTAAACATCAAGTGAGCAGGAACAAAGTGAAAAAAACCGTTATGTTGCATTTTAGCAGGAACCATGGTTTGTTACTTAGTTGTAGTTAAATATGAAGAAGAATAGACCTCACAAATCTGATCCGAACCAAAAAGATTACATCGTATGTGGTGTGCCTAATTCAGCAAGCAAATAAAACCCAAAATAGAGTTTAAGGCCTCTTCTTACCATATTCATGATTCTCACCAAATACATGTAGTCATGACCTCCTGAAATAACATGGAGAGGGCGTCGCTGACGGCCAATCTAGGCGAGAGAAAATGACAACTTTTTTAATAAGGAGGTTCCCTTCTCACCATTGGGGTTCAAACGCCTTGTCTTCCGAGAGGGATGCTGAAATGACATTAAGGTTAGAATCTCAAATAAAAACAGTCTTAAAAACACATAAACTAATAATTGAATACAGGTAACAATACACTTCGTCCTTTCCTTGCTAGGCAACCTATAAATGCATGTATATTCTTTATCTATCAAGTATGCAATTGACAACCTGCATAAAGCAATGAACATCAAGGAAGTTGAACACGTAATTGTATTTGTGAAACATTTACAAAACGTATTCTTATCAATGCTTCATGTCTTTTCATCAAATAATGCATCAGAGATTTAAAGACCTGTGAAGCTTTAATATATTATGTCTTTTCATCAAAGCAGACCTGATTTCTTCAGTAAGATCAGTAGCCAATAGAGCTTGAATGGCAAAACCAACATCCCACTCTTCACTACCAAAACTCTATTTTGCAGTTAAAAAAACTACAATCAATATACTTGTTTTTGGGTATAAATTTATATTTATAAATATATAAATAAAAAGTCATGTCTTTTAAGTATTTTGACATGACCTGCATTTTCATTCTATCTTCAACAACCCAGAGATAACATGGGATTCGGGCAAGGTGCTTTTTGAAACAAACAACATACATGTGGATCCTCAACCCAACATGGAAGCATACAAAGTGCCTGAACAACAAAGGTCAAATATTTATTAGCAACCTTTTTTACTAATTTAATTGAATTATTTATCGGGTTACATTTTCTACAAAACCAATAGTGATACATCAGCTTTTTTTCGTCAACATAATGGATATGCTCTATTTTTGTTTGAAGTGCCTTCTCTCTAAGTTTATTAAATGGCAAGTGATTCAATAAAGGCTCGGTGCAAACATAGAGACTATCCTACAAGATTGTTCACATTTTCTTTTGCTAATCATTTGACTTCCAACTTATGATTTCAGGAAGATTTATATAACCTTCATTTTTGGTTTAATAAGCAAGATTGTTCACATATGTGTTTTCATTAAAATAAAACAAAACAGAAACCTTAAACGATCAACAAAAGAAGTATACCTGCTTCTTATCTAGGATGAAAATGACAGAAGTAACCATAGCGCCGATTGACAGAGTCGAATAACCCCCGCTAATTTTTATCGCCGACAGAAGTAACCAGATCTTCCACACCCGAACCATCTTAACGTTGACGCCATCTATTCCAATCATCTCCGACGAAAAGTGTCACCATTGTAAACACCATCATCGGAACTCATAAACAGATCGTAGCCGTCGTTCTTTTCTGCTACACTCGCAAGCGACACATGTTAAACCCTAACCATCGTCACCGTCTCCGACTACATCCACCACTGACGCTGCTCACCGTCGTCAACCACCACATCCCTTATTCGGAAGCACCGCCATCATCACCGTTAATTACAAAATCGTCGATCACAACCACCGACGGCGCCCGACGGAACCCTCAATGTCACTGTCACCGGTAACCACCTCCGCAACAACCATAACCAGAACAGGATGGCCGGCCGATCTTCTTCTCTGATTCTTTCTATCCCTCACTAAAACGGTTTTTCCCTCATTCCCCTTGTCTCTCTTAACTTTTCTGTGTATGGTTTTGTGGTTTGTGTGTGGGTCTGCTTCTTTGTAAGCGTGACACCACCATGATAGGGTTTGTGGTTTTCTAAGACTATCGGTAGTGGGGCTCCATGTACCGCCCAAAGCACAGATAGCGCCCCAAAAACGCCCGGAACACCAAAACCATCGGCGCTATGTTTCAAAAATGGGGGGAGGGCGCGAGATTTTTCGCGGCGTTATGTATGTTTGGTTCCTTCATTTGGCCAATCAAAAAATAGAATAGAGTTTATAATTAATTAATAAAACTGAAAATTATTAAATAGGTAATGATGGGTAGGGGCTTTATGACTACGGGCTCTAGTGATATAACGCCCCATAAAGCCCCCGTGTGACGTGGCACGACACGTGTCGCATAACGCCCCACAAGGGGCTTTATGACTACGGATGGCCTAACAACACGTGTCTCATCCGGTGATGAGGCTTCCACCTCCAAATTGGCCCAATCACATATGACCAACACAAAATCACTGTTCATTTACACCCTTCTATTAATAGATATTAATTGTATTGACCGTACTTCCATGGTACTTTATGATCGGTCATTTTCATTAAAAAAAGCAGAAAAAACATTTTAAATTTTACTCTACAAATAAAGAACCACCCTTTCCCTCTTTGCCTCAATCCCATCATCACCGTTCTCTGCCCTGAAAAATTCGGATCTCCATGTGGTTCCTCCATCTTTAAGAGACAGCTGCAACACTAAAAAGGTAAACCCCTGACTTTGTTTTACTTAATCGTCAGTGAATACCAAAGTTTTGAGTTAAAATTGCAGAATTTGTCAAAACAACTTCATTGATGAATAGCTTATAACTAATTCTTAATTTTTTTTTTGGACAGCAAACAACAAAACTACATTTCACCCAAAAAAATATGTGCACCAAAACTGAAAACAATATTAATCAATTTTCCGGAAATCTAAAGGACACCCAATTCTCCCACCAGAGTTGGTTTCGCCTCGCCCTACTTTTGACCCATAAGAATGCCATTTTGTTGTTTTACAGTTTTACAATAAAACTCATGTTCCTTTTTTGGATTCTCACCTTCAACAATTGAACACTTGACCTTAATTTTTGTTTAGACATTAGCCACAAAATTTAGAAAGTTTCTATATTTATATCTATTTCGACTTTTATTGGCTTTAAACTCTATAGAAACTTTTAGTTTTAAACTCGTATACTTTAAACTCGTAAAAACTATCAGATAATAAAAAAAAAACCTTTCGTAATTGACTTTTATTGGCTTTAGACATTAGCCACAAAATCTACCAACTATCAGAAGACAATGTTGTAGAAATTGGCCTAGGCGTCCGATTAATCGGCGCCTAGGCGCTAATCGGAACCCCATCGCCCAGATTTTGCAAAATCAGACCAAAAAATCGGACTTGGTCATAATCGGGTGCAGTCGGTCAAAATCGGCTCAAATCGGTAAAAGTCGGGTCAAGTCGGCCAAAAAAAAAATAACTGGAAAGAGTTCTTGCTTCGATCCACTGGTGGAATTAGAACTAGGGTTTGCATTCATCTTTTTCCTGTGCTTGCGGCGTTTAGAATAAATGAGGAAAGAAGAAGCATATTTAGGTTTTATTTAGACCAACAACTACAATATCGTATTCTACAATCATCAGTTAGAGACTGGGAATCGGATATTCTTAACCATTATCGCTCTATGGTAAGACGTAATTATTATTGTTATTTTATGTAACTTCATCTTTTTCTTTTATCTGATTGATTCATATATCATATATATTAATTCTTGATGTTGAAATAAACTTATAATGCTGCATGTGTAGGAAAATCTAACAAAAGAAGATGCAAGGCAACAATTTTTGAGAATTTTAAGGATGCTTCCATATGGAGATTCAGTTTTTTTTAGTGTTCGCAAAACTAATGACCGTATTGGACTTCTGCCCGGAAGCATCATATTGGGTATTAACGAACGTGGGGTGAGTCTCACATCTCATTTTAATCAAGATATGTTTTTATGTATATTTATATGCATAATTTAAATTTCTAATTTATATATTTCTTGTTGTTTCGTTATAGGTTCATTTTTTCCGTCAAGACCCTAAAGAGTATTTGCTCTCAACTGAGTTTAAAACAGGGTGAGGACAGAGCCGTCCCCGAAAACTCTTGAAAAAATTTAGGCCTCGGGCGACAAAAAGAATTGGGCCCAAAATTATGGTTAAGGGTAAATGAATTAAAAAATAAAAACTTAGTGATGGAGCAAAGACTTGAACTTCAGATGGTTTATGCCACTACACCACCAATATTTTTTTGCATAATAAACGGATGAATATACTAAATATATAATTTAATAAATAAGCCTATAGAGACTTTTCGGGCCCTTTGAAATTTTGGGCCTCGGGCGTCGGCACGGGTTTGTCGGGCCCAGATCCGGCCCTGGGTGAGGAAATATGTGTTGCCCTTCAAACACATATAAATGATGTCATGTTGCGTCGGTACTCTGAAGCGCGTTCGGCCGCCAATTCGGGCCCTATCAATGGTGATATCCCAGGTAATTCAAAACCTCTTAATGTGGATGGTGGTGAGAAACGAGCACAACATTTAATGAAAGCTCTTGAAGAATCCCAAAAAACTTTAAAGAAGGTGAGTAATTTTGTCATTTTTTCATGTTCAACTAGTTAGAGATGGAACATAACATAATCAAACTCTTAATGTTGAAGAAATAGACACACGTGGCGCTTGAATCTTGAATCTTGTGACTATGAAATTTACTCTTATTTTTACTATGCTAATGCAGTTTTCAGAAGAATTACGTGAGAAACAGAGAAAAGAAACGAGTATGCAAGAAGAAGTGGAGACGTTAATAGATATGTTAAGATCACAAAAGCAAAAAAGAATCTAGTTTTCAGCTAACCCCATTTTTACCTTACTACTAGCATTTTGAGGAGAATGATCATATTTCACAATTTTTATTCATCTTTTAGGCTGCATTGATCGTTCAACGAGATAGATAGAGTTTTTCTTTCCTTTGTTGAATAGCTTTAAGAGTATTTTCTTTCATCTGTTACTAGTCTTGGGAGGTTTTTTTACATGACTGTAACCTTGGTTTATCACTGGTTTCTTTTTGGAGTAAGTTGTCACAAGACGGATACTTTATCTAAACAGTAAATCGCCATGCCTACTCGTTGAGAACTTTTGAAACCTTAATTTAAGAGAATATAACTAAAATTATGATTAATACTAAATTAAATTCAACTAATAGGCATTGCGTGCTCGATGCGGTAGGAATTCATTCGGTATCGGTTCGGTTTGTTACGTAGGGGAATGCAAGCGATACGGGTTCAATTCGTTATAGTATCGGCACCGTAGTGGCACTCGGTATACCAATCGAAACAAAAAAAAATTCATAAAATAAAGTCGTGATATGTCCAGAATGGCAGCGACACATTTTTACAACAATCGAAAACCATAAAAACGAATATCGATGTTTGTTCCGATATCAGTATCAATTCAGTTTTTCATGACAACTCGCTGTAATTATACCTATATACAAAAAGCAACGAAAAGGTTTAACAAGCAACAAAGAGACGCACCTTATTATCAACGACGCACCACACGGCAAAAAGAGTTCCAACGTTTTCAAAGAAAGGGCGCCTATATTTTCCCTATAACATAACTATATTTTAATACTATACTAGATTATAACCCCGTGTATTACACGGGTTTAGTAAATAAATTTATATACTAAATAATAAAACATTATATCTTTAAAAACTTTCTTTATTGCACGGATTGAATAAATATAATTTTATATATTAAATAATAAAAAAGTTATATATATATATAAGAACCATATTATACGGGTTGAATTAATGTAATTTTATATACAAAATAAAAAAAATTATATCTTTAAAACTACATCTATCACACAGGTTGAATAAATGTATTATTGTTTACCAAATAATAAAATAATACATCTCTAAAAAAACCTCATTTATTACACAAGTTAATAAATGTAGTTTTATATACCAAATAATAAAAAAGTTAGTAAATGTAATTTTGTATAGTGAAAAAAAAAATATTTAATATATTAATACAAAGTTTGGTTTTCGTGATAAATAATTTGTTTTATTTAAAATGTTTTAAATTAACAATTTACAATTTCGGATAATATTTTATTAGAAAAATAGAAGAATGGTATTCGAAATTTAAAGTAGGATAAAATTTAATATTAGCTCATTATTCATTTAATTAATATAAGATAAGTTTGGAAGTAAGGCAAGAAAATCATAAAATAAATACCTACATGAACGACATGTGTCACACATTAATGTTTTATTATATAGTATAGTACAGATAAAAATTTAGATTGATATAAATAGATTGTTTTGTTGTAGCAAAATTTGTTAACGAAGTCTCAATAAATTTAACCCATTATTTAAAACTCCGTAAATGTATAAATGATAAATAATATTAGTTAGAGTAAATTACGATTTTGGCCCATGTGGTTATATCACTTTTACCCATTTAGCCCAAAAAAGATTTTTTTTAACATCTGAGCCCACACGTCTTTTTTTGTAACCCTTTTGGCCCCTAACACTAACCTCATCCATTAAATGTTATGGGTCAAAAGGGTTAGAAAAAAGACGTTAGGGGCCAAAAAGATTAGAAAAAAAGACGTTGGGGGTTCAGATGTTAAAAATTATTTTTGGGCTAAAAGAGTATCTATAAAACATTGCCTAATATGATGACAAGTGTTCTTAAAGTGGTTTCTTTTATTATATAGTATAGATTTCATGTTATCATCTTCTGTATACAAATATGCTAACCGCCATCACCAATCCTTTCATCCCTGAAATTCTGTTTTCAATCCTTAATTCATGCGTAACTAAAAGCACAGTTAATGTTAATATTAAAGGTAATATATATAAACTCTCTTCCATGTTTGTTTTTTTTCCTATTTTAATCGCAATTAGGTTTATAATTCTGATTTAGTTCTGATTTTTACGCTTAATTGGGTATTTTTGCTATTTACCAAGTGCCTCTGTAATATGTGTACACGATTTGTTGTGCTTTTAAGGGTCTGATGATGTATTATGTGCCGGTTTATAATTCTAATTAAAGTCATAACACGATTTATACGACTAATGAATTTTAAAAATCATGTCTCGATGCTTAATTGTTAGATGTTTACTATATGGTGATGCAATATGCGTAATGATTATGTATGTTTGAACGATTTATTGTGCGTTTAAGGAATAAAAAACTTATTTTAGTATCTTGGTGATGCAACTTCACCATATTAATTTAAGGAATAAAAAACTGATTTTAGTATCTTGATGATGCCGATTTATTTTGTTTTTCACAACCAAAGTGAAGTCAGAAAAGTTGTCTTGAAAAGTCGGAATCTGATTGTTTAAAGTCAAAAGATCATTTCTTTTGCAAAAAGGATTGCATATTTGATTCAAATGATAAACGATTTGGATTTAAAATTACTTCATTGAATTTCGTATGGAGAATTTAAATTGGATAGTCAAAATCAGATTTGTTTAGACGCCCAATCGGTTATTAGGAAGTAAACTATGGGTATAAATTTGACATCTATGAAATGTGTAGTTAGAGGATACATTTAGAATGTTATTAAAAGGTCACATAATTATTTTTTTTCGCAAAGTCGTCAACATAATATTATAATGAATTTTGTGACGGAAAACTCAAATGTAACGTTCTCTTAGGTAGGGGTGTAAACGAGCTGAGCCGAGCCGAGCCCGAGCCCTACTAGGCTCGGTTCGAGCCTGGCTCGGTTCGAGCCTACTTCTCTGAGCTCGAGCTCGGCTCGACTCGGCTCGAGCTATTTCGAGAACAACCTCAAATGAGCTAAAAGCTTGGCTCGAGCTCGTTTCAACAGCGATTAAGCTAGCCAAAGCTCGGCTCACCAATGTTATCATCATCATTATTATATTATATATATATAAAAAACTAAAATTTTGTTGAGGCTCGTTTGGGCTCGCGAACCTAAACGAGCTTTGTATTTCAGGCTTGAGCTCAGGCTCGATAACTAAACGAGCTCTATTTCAGGCTCGAGCTCGGGCTCGGGTTCGGGCTCGTTAAGGCTCGACTCGTTTGAGCTTTTAACCGAGCCGATCACGAGTAGCTCTCAAGCCTCTGGGCTTGTTTACACCCTACTCTTAGGTATACCTACGCGTGGTATCACTAACATAATTTTATAGTAGAATTAAACTTTCTAGGGGTATACATCACATTTTTAACAAAAATTTTGCGAGAGTGTTAGTAAAAGGAATAAAATCTAGCGACGTATATACTTTCGAGAAAAAAAAATTAAGAACACATATATTATTAGATAAAATTTAAATTATTAAAAATTATATGGATTAAAAATATGAGAATTGTTCACACGGATATCACCAAATGCGTTATATATAATTCTCGTATCTGCCTAAAAATCTGTATAATGTTTTAGTGGTTATTGAAGGTTTTAATCCTAAAACACAAACCAAAGAAAGTTGAAGGGGTTTTGCAATTCGAAAGAGGGCTGCGGCGCAGCTTGTTGTCTGTTTACGTGTCGTTTGTTTGTAATTTGCTGCTTTGGCATTTTATTAATATAAGTCTAATATTTAGAAAGAAAGAAAAGTTAGTTTTGATGATATTGTTTGATTGATATGGTAGGATTAAAATTAGTTTAAATGTTTATCAAATTATTTTAATATCTAGGAGTATGAGTTTGAGTATGTTTAGTAAGTTATTTATTATAAATAGATAGTTAGGGTCATTTATTTTGTAGAGTTAAGAATTATAATAAACAGAAAGTGTCAATCTTGCTTGAGATCAAATTGTTGTTTGTGGGAAAACACACACACACACATATCTATCTATTATACTAAATGAATTCTCTTAAGCCACATCACCTGCTGATGTGGATGTGGCATAGCTACTTAGGCTGATAATTATATGTTTGAGCGGCAAAATGGATTTCCTCTGTTCTCCTTCTCTTTTGTGAGCGGCAAAATGGTTTTCCTACATTCTTCTTCTTCATTCATTTGTGAAACCGCTTTGTTCTTAATATAGAAACTCCAATCAATTAATCAATCACTTTAAAATCTTCTACAAAATTATGAATAGGTTTTCATTTCTTCCCTTAATTACCTTCACACGCGCTCTCTCTCTCCGATTAAACTTCTTTCAGTTTCTTCCATACCTATCAAAACCCTAATTCACAGCCGTATTCAATCAAAATTGGAGTTTCTCATACCTATGAAAACCCTAATTGAAACATCAATCAACCATGACAAAGGCAGCGAAACCAGGCAGTGGTTGTGTCTAGCGGCGGCGGTGGTGGTCTAATGTTGATGGTGGAGGAGTCGTGGCGGCAGTTGTTTTGTGGTACTTGAATCTTCATCTCAATCTTTCCCTATGCCATCTAATGTTTTACAGGATCGATTCGATTTTTTGAATTGGGTTTGAATTCGAATTGGATAATGAGTTTTATTGATTTTGATTTGTGGGTTCTGTATATCTTAACAATTAGTGTTATTTCTTGGATGATTTTGATATGTGTAACAAAGATGTTTAAAGAAGATGCAAATAGTGGAGAAGTGTCATCATATGTACCTGCTGCACTCAAAGAATTGAATGAAAACATTGATGATCTGACCTTAGCATATTCTTCAGGTTATTTTCGATTTGTATGGCATGTTTTTATGTGTTAAGAAGATTATTATGTATTTCATGATTGATGCATCTTCTTTGATTTTACAAAACTTTGTTCATTTGTAGTGAGACTTCAACTGAGGATGGTATTGAGAAAACTTAGTTTAATTGCTTTTTTTTACGTGGATGACAATCTTACTATACAAAGGAAGGTACACCTTTAGTTTAATCACTATGGTCCAATATGCTCCTTTAAATATCACTTTCTTTATGAAAGTATGGTAGAGCATTAAATCTTTTTTTTACTAAAACGGTCTGCTACAATATAATCGAATTTTGATGTGAAAATTATCGACAGTTCGACACCATTTTCTAGAAACAAAAAGAAATTAAAAGGAAGCCAGACCTTGGAAAATGGTTTAAAGGATGATAATTTTTCATCTAAAAATAGAACATATATGTGTCGAAATTAGAAGATCTTAAAAATAGTAATGGAAATGTGAGAGACGTACAAATTTTTCTTTAGATAACTTGATGCTGAACTTGAAGTTGGAGATAACATGGCGTTTAAGGAGAAGCCTTTGGTGACAAACCAAAGGTCTATAGAGTTATTGAAAAAGACACTATAGAGAGTGATGTTTTGTCGAAAGAGAGACTCGAAAAGAAAGGTCCAACCATCGTTGTTAGTAGTGGGTCCAGTGGGCCCGGGCTTGCCTACAACAGAAAATGATGGGCCTGTTTCTGATACGGTGTTGTAACTTTGTTGCAGTAGTGAATGAAGATTGGGTTTGTTGGGATAGATGTGTGAAATGGAGGCTTTTACCAACTGGTGTAAATCCTAGCAGCCTTCCTTAGAAGTGGCTCTGAGCATACTTGATATTTCAAACTACCATACTTTGCTATTTTGTTGCAATACTGGGTTTACACATATGTTGTAGATGACCTGGAGGTTGTAAAAAGGGTTGTGTACCACTTAAAATGGGATTGGGTGGAAAATACAGATTTTTATACGTGTTAAAGAAGAGCAGGCAGATTACCATGACAACAAATTCAAAGGTTTGTAGCTATCAATTGTTTACTGTCCTGAGTTAAATGCTTGACCAATATCTTTGAATTAAGGAGTGTTTGATATTTAGCATCATGTATGCAATGCTTTTGTTACCGAAGAGATGTGGTTAAAGCTTCTGTTAATGAACATATTAAGTGAGGTTCTATTTTTAGTTTTCATTTTCATTTGATGATTAAAGTGTAGAGTACAGGTTTTTAGTGTTAGTTAATGTAAATGTATGCAGTTGAACCCTATATCATTATAGTTGAGACTTGATTCATTCAATGGGTGCCAAACTCATCTATTTCCAGTTCCACCAGAAAGCACCAGTTTGTATCAGCAGTTCAGCACCTTTCAGCACCTTCACGGGCTATGTGTGTTCCTACACTTATTCTTACATTGTTTGTGTAAGCATTTTCTATTCATGGCTATCTGAAGTGCCTATTTTTTTACTGAATATGTTTCTGTAATGTTTATTTTTATGTATGTATTTATTTCGTTGTACCTTTTATGATTGAGACGCTTTCGGACCCACCTTTGATTGAGATGTAACACAGAGGAGGATAGAGTGCTCTAAGAGGTTCAAAAGCTTTAGAATGTGGGGGGGGGGGGGCAATATATCACCCACTCTGAAGGCGAATATACAGAAGAAAGGTGGGAGGTTTATTGGTACTCGAAGGACTGACACTACCACTCCCATGACAGGTAAAAGTGTAAAAGTCGGTGAGGGGATAACCATTGCTCACCTGCATAGGTTAAATAAAAAAAATCTGCTGTTAATGTGAAATGGTTGATGAAGTGTTTTATCTACTTCAGACGAGCCATTGCAGGGTGCGACGGGGGATGAAGACGAGTCTGCGGTACATATCACAAACGGAAAGCAAGCGGAAGTTGCAGCCAAGAGAATATTCTTGAATATTGCCAAACCAAGCTCCAAGTAAGTTCTATATTTTAATTTAATGTTTTTTAATCGATTTTGTGTTTAACCATTTTCGACTGGTTCATGTTTTATGTGGTAAAAATATGATATATAGGTTTGTAAACGAGCTGAGCTGCAATTGAGTTACTTGAGATTGGCCTTGAATTGAGCAGAGCATAGACCTCATTTAATAAATAAGTGCGAGCTACGCTTATGGAGCTTGACTAGGTTCGCAAGCATGCTTGAGTCTATTCTATATATATATATTTTTTCTATGTGTTTTCTTTCAACTATAGAAAACAAGTAGTGTTAAATATATACATGTTTGAAAAATTAGTGTTAATTTATACATCTTTGAAGTAGCTTTAAATATATACAGGTTTGAACATCTATTTATCTCTGATTGCGGGTGCCCGCTTTTTTAGAAGTTTTGATTTCACGCCTTAGTTCATCACTTCATTACTTGCTTGGGTTATAGAAATATATACAAGTTTGAACAACTACTTATTTATGTTTGCAGATGTGTGCTTTTTTAAAAGTTTTTCTTTCACGCCTTAGTTCATCACTTCATGACTTGCTTGGGTTATAGAATTTTAAGCTTTGAAGTTGCAATGCTCTTATCTAGCTCCAAGTTGTTCAAGTCCCATCATATTTCTATCTAATATAGGGTGATGACATTGAGATAACACCAGATTGGATATTTAACCAGAGTTTCGCTGCATCTAGGCCAGATGCTGCTACATCAAGTAGTGTGGATGCTAGATGATCTCATGGGGATGGAAGTTAGATTCTCATACTTACGAGTTTTTTTCATACTTTTGGAAACATTAGATGGGGAATATTAACATTGTTATTTTCAGACACGACTCATTGGGTTGGTGAGCCACTATGTTTTTTAATGATGAGAGTGGTTTTATGTTGCACATGCGTACAAAGGAAGATGGATGATTTTTGACGATGATAAAGTGGGCGTGTCTAAGAATCCTCCAAAAGACATGGCATACCTCTGCTTTTATTGGATGATTCAAAGTTGAGTATTTTTATCTTATTCTATTACTTGGATCTTTCTTTTGTCCAAGGTCGATTTGTATACAGAAGAGGGAAACACAAAGAGAGTGGAGGGCTCTACTGACTCAACTAGGATCTTATATTTTGTTATGTTAAAAACGGTTGATTGTTGAATGATGTTACCACATTTGTACTAATTTTCAAGATTGCTTGATTACATTTGTACTAATTTATTTGGTTCAATTCCATCACTCATATATGCTTAATCATGCATCATGTGGTGGCGTTGATAGCCGAAAGACAAGGGAGTACATGCACTAATTGGGCTTTGTCTTAATTGTTGAGTGTTATGTGCCTTATGTCTAAGGCTTGATGCAAAACGACTATCGAGCCGCGGGTCTCACTGGAAGCAAAAGCAACCTCACTATTCCTACGGGGTAGAGGTAAGGCTGTCTACATCTTACCCTCCTTAGACCCTACCTTAGTTTTGCTATTGGTGGAATTTACTGAGTATGATGACGATGATGATATCATTTCTCATAAACAAAATAATTGAGCTTTTTTTAAAAAGCCATGAAGACTTTGTTTAGATCGGCAACACTTTCATCGATTTGGCAGGGTGTGGTACAACATATGAATGGGGTGATTGTAACTTAAAGGACGTATGTTACTTGAATAACTTTGATTTCTTTGTTTGTTCGATAGGCTTAGACTTGAAGAACCATGTTATGGATAGATGGATTTGGTGACCACTTAAATAAAAAAAGAGAGGCTATTCTTTTGTTATTAATGTATATTAGAATGTTTACATAAATATAATTTAATATAATTTTAATATTTACATAAATAATACTCCCTCCGTCCCTATTTAGATGTCATCGGACCCACATTCACACAATTTAAGAAATATTTGAGTATTTTATTTTTTGGGTTGTAAAATGACAATAATGTCCTTAGAAATGACAATTAAATTGGGATAACCAAAAATGGAAGTTTGTAATGGTAAGGGCAAAACTGGAAATTATTTGGAAATGACAATTAAATTGGGACAACAAAAAGTGGAAATTTGGACATTTAAAATGGGACGGAGGGAGTAGAACGTTTATTTCATTTCAAGGTTTATGTTAACAGTGGCGTCTCTAAGAACTCATGTACCATGTTCGAGTTTGAAATAATATGCCCTTATGTCTTAACGATAAACAATGCAATTACTATAATAAAAAAAAGGGCTCACTAAACCTAATGCCAATGGATTAATTTTCAAACCATAAAAATTGATTTGTAAAGTAGCCTATTATGAAATTGGTAATAGTATACTATTTAAAAAAATTACTTTGAGTAACCCGTGTAACCAGGGGCGGCCCTGGAGGTGGGCGGGGAGGACCACCGGCCAGGGCCCGAGATTCCGAAGGGCACGTTTTTAAAAAAAAATCTTATATATGTTATAATTCTTTTTTAAGAGTATACCAATATAACTAAATGACTGGCTTAGTGGTTAAGTTCCCCCTTTTCAAACTTGAGAGCCTCGGTTCGAGGCATTCTTAATGTTATATTTTTTGTGAAGGGTTCCATTTTATTTTTTGAAGGGTTTTTTTTATTTTAGAGTAAACTTTTGTTTTGCTCTCTGTGGTTTGGTCACTTTAACGGTTTTGCCCCAAACCTTTAAAAATAGTCATTTTCCTCCAAAAGTTTGCTATAGTTAGGGAGCAAAATGGAAAAACCATAGCAAACCATTGGAGGAAAATGGCTCGTGACCAAACCACAGGGAGCAAAACAGAAGTTTACTCTTTATTTTAAATCTAAAATAGATGGTATTAGTTTTGATCTGTGAATTGATTTTGGTGTGGATTGTGTTGACAAAAGTAAACCACATTTAGAGAAATAGGAAATGTGTTTGCTACTTTCATTTTTTTCTTATTGTATCGTGTTTTTTATTATGTGATAAACCTTATTTGGCCCGAATCGTTGAACCGACCCGCAACCCGAAACACATGGCCGTAGTATCTTTATTTGGTCTGAGCGAATACTATGATTTCGTGAACAGTTATATAAAAAATTAGTTTACATTTATATATTTCGTCAAAGCCGAAGGGCACATTTTTTCGAGCTTGAACAGGGCACACAAATTCTTAGGGCCGGCCCTGCGTGTAACACACGGATGCTTAGATTCAGGGGTGCTTAGGAGAACATTGAGACGTTTTTTTGGAAGACAAATAGATGGGCAACCTCTCTGTTGGTTCAAATGGCCAATGATTCTGAAGACCCTAAAGTTCATATGAATTTATAAATATTTCTTTGCATGAATTACTTGATAAGTTAGTTGGGCAACCCCCTTTATGCATCAATTATTGATAAACAAAGTCAAGATTCAATTTACATAACTATCAGTTCATTATAATTTAATATTTACATAAATAGCAAAACATTTTTTTCATTTTAAAATTTATATTTATAATTATTTTTTTCATCACACCTATTTATAATTACATTTGATGAGTTATCGTTTTGAATCATTTAAATGTCAACTTTTTTTCTTTTGTTACGGCAGTCTATGAACGTTATGTTGTAATTCGGGTCGAGATCAAACCGTGTGTACATGTTTGGTCTACTTTGTAAACATATTGTATATAACACACGTACAGTGGGGTTATGGGTTCCGCGCCACGGTGGTTGTGGTCTATAGACATCGATCTGTGGCAAATGGGCTTGGTCATGTAATGGGTCAAAAAAAGAAACAAACCCGATGAGCCGAAGCTATAAAGTCTAAGTCACATTGAGTATCACGTGAAAAAAAAAACGACCAAAGTGCATTAATCACCAAAAATCAAGCCAGTTCTATTACGTCCAAGTCACATTTCATATTCATTTATTTTAATTAAGTGTAATTTTATATTTACTTTAGTACTAATACTGAAACAAATCTTTCATTAAAAGATTTATGAAAACACCGTTAAATAATATATTTTTTAGGCCACCCGTGTAACACACGGGGTCTTAAGCTAGTATATATATATATGGATGTAAGTGTATATGATATTATGTGAGAGTATAAAATACAATATTCCTTTAACGTACAATATGTACGCTAGAAAATTATAACGTGCGTAATTATTTTTATAACATGCGTGATTAGGGTTTACCCCATGCGATGAAAAACTACGATGTAAGTTCGTCGTGGGAACTCTTGATACAATGGTGAGATGAAATATGATTTCGTATTGCTATATTTTTTTATGGACTACTAACAATCATGAAAAACTATACAGTCTTAACAAGTTTGTCAAGGTTTTGGTGGTTTGAAACTTACAATGGTAGATACACTTGGTTTAAATGACTACTTTGGTGATCTTTTCAAAGAACCTTAAATATGTGCTTGTCATACTACATCAAAACAAAGATTTTCAAAGAAACAAATTTTGAAAAACCCCAAATCATGGAATTTGAACAAGAGAACCATTTTCTTGAAAACCGCACCAGTCATCAAACCGACCGCTCTACTGTTCGCCTCTCAGTAAATTCTTCGACAGTTTAAAAAACGGATTACACCATGATTAATTCAAAAAAAAGTCTACAACTAGGAAATTTTGAACCGATGACGAGGCTCGTTCCTGGTTCAACCCGAGGTCTGTTTTGGTCCGGTTTTCAAAACCGTAGAGAAAAATCATCTTCGTCGAACTCATCTTCAATACCCTCATGTCCATCAAACTCACCAAGTCCTAATACTTGCTCAATCACACCTTCTGCATTCAACTTATCTACTAACAAAAGATCTTCCAACACTATCTTATGCTTGCTCACCGACGGTTTGGTCAAACGGTCAACTTCTTGCTCCGTCGCTACTATATCCGCGCTTCTTGTCATGTTTGTCGATGATTTTGAGTCTGTTCCAAAGACGAGTCTTCTGTTGCAGCCTTGTTTTGAATTTGGTTCTCGATTATAAGTAGTTTTAGGTGAGATGCCGAGTTTGTATATATCTTTACGCGGCGACATAATGAAGTAATCCCATTTAGTCTCGGAACACCAATCGGACGCTGAATTAAGCGGCCAAAAAAGCGGTTTATCCGTACTAACTTCTTCCAAATCCATGACTTCTGATGAGTGATCAGAGCTAGAAGATGAAGAAAACAAAGACTGTTGATCACTGCTATCTGTAAAATATGCAAACTTTGACTTTGACCTGTCATCCAAAGTTTGACTACAACATTCTGACTCATTCTTTAGCCACAAAACAACTTGTTCTTCCTCCAAATTCTCCTCAAAAACAATTTTTTCATCCGGTTTTTTGCTTTCATCGAGAACAAAAGATGCTTCTTCGATCGGGTTTACTCTAGAACCGTCAAAGAATGTGATTTTCGTGTTCAAAAGTGTATCGGATCTTGATGATTGTTTCGATAATAACGAAATGAACCAGGCGTCTATTTTAAGATCCATGTAACCGGATAGACCGTAATCTTTACAACACGACGATGGGGACGATGCGCCAGTTAGCGATAACCACGTGCAGTTATCACGATTAAGTGATTCTTCTTTCCTCAAAGTAATTGCGAATTCATTATCTTCAACGTCACTTTGTTCATTGAAAGCCTTAAATCTGGATCTATAAACAGGATCGGTATCATCGATTCGGAGATTGACTGATTCTTTAAACAAGTCATCTGATCCGAATTTAAGTTCTTGTGTATGAACTTTTAGGTCATTCCTAATGCACACCATGATATTGATGAACACTGTGATTAGAGTTCAATTGTTAGGTCACAAAATACAGAATTCAAATATAAATATTCAAATAAATTCAATTCATATGATAACTTGTGGAAAGTAAACATGAACTAGTCAAATAAGAAGCTTCCAACATACAGTGAAATATATGTTATTATGTTTACGTCTGCAAAACATCGAATCGATGCTATCTACAAACAGATAATCAAATCAAATTACACCATGATGAACACTGTTATATGAATTCGAGTCGTCAAATTCAGTAGTTAGGTCACAAAATACAGAATTCAAACATACATTTTCAAATAGTTTGAACTCATATAATAACTTGTGGAAACAAAATTTTAACAAGTCAAATAAGAAGCTTCCAGCATCTGGTCAAATATATATGTATACGCCTGCAAAACATCGGATCGATCCTAAAAACTACAAACAGATAATCAAATCACACTATGATAAACAGTTGAACAGTGTTATTCGAATTCAAGTAGTTAAATTCAACTGTTCTGTCACAAAATACAGAATTCATGTATAAAATTTCAAATAAACTGAATTCGTATGATACCTTGTGGAAACAAACACGAACAAGTCAAATAAGAAGCGTCTAACATCAGGTCAAATATGTGTTATACGTCTGCAAAACATCGAATTGATGCTGGTTTCTAAGATAAACCTACAAACAGATATTGAAATGAAATCAAATTACACGATGATGAACACACTGATTCGACATTGAGTCGTTAAATTCAACCGTTAGGTCACAAAGTACATAATTCTAAATCGAACAAATCAAATAAGAAGCTTCTAACATCTGGCTAAATATAAGTTTACATCTGCAAAACATCAAATTGATGCTGATTTCAATGAATAACACTTCAAACACAAAATCAAATCAAATTACACAATGATGAACAACACTATAATTCGAAATCGATTCGTTTAATTCAACCGTTAGGTCACAAATTACACAATTCTAAATCGAACAGGACAAATTACACGTCAGCAAAATATCGAATCCATTCTGATTTCTATGAATAAAACTACACACACATAATCAAATCAAATGAAATAAAATCAAATTACAGCATGAAGAACACTATGATTCGAAATCGATTCGTTAAATTCAACCGTTAGGTCACAAAATACAGAATTCTAAAGTGAACAAGTCATATAAGAAGCTTCTAGCATCGGTTAAAATAAATGCTTACGTCAGCAAAATGTTGAATCGATGCTGAATTCTATGAAGAAAACTACAAACAGATACTCAACTTGAATCAAATTACGTCATATATTTGATTTCCACGTAAACGTACACAAAATTCAGCTGCACATAAATTGAAAACTCTATTGTGATAACTGATAAGAAATTGAAGTTATTATAACGAGATTGATGCAGGTTTTTTGAGTTTAAGAAGATGTTAATAATAAAAAAGTGTGAATTAACTGCATGTGAAGAATTGAGAGTGATGAATAATCCGGCGTACCTGGTGGTGATGACGTGGCGGTGGATATGGTGGTGACGGTGTGGAAGTTGTTTCCCGCGGTGGTGATACAAATGGTGGTGGGTTGTTTTTAATGCCTTTTGGAGGTTTACCCGCATTGATCGGACACGAAGGAGTCGTGTGTTAACCAGTTTGAATTTAAACGACCGGTGTTTATTGGGCCTTTGGTCATTTGGTGTGTGTGGGTCAGTTGTAGCCCATCAAGGTTTAGGTGATGTTTGTTTTTTCCAGAGGTAAAACGTGTGCAGTCTGTGGACCATATCTGTAGACATCTGTAGCAGAAGAGACCAAACCTTTGCAGTTTGTAAGAAAAAGACTGTTTGTTTTTTAATTTCTGCAAGATGAACATCTATATTGAAATAATCAGAATTCTTTAACAAGTAACATATTACAATCAGAATTCTTTAACAATTCATAACATTAAACACAAAAAAAAAAAAAAAAACCAATTCTTGAAATAAAGAAACATATTATAATCAGATATATACTCTATTAGTTTCAATTTCTCCAATGAACCGACCCTCGAAATAAACATATGGTCTAAGGTGAATCAACCTCACAGCATAAACCGTTAAGAACAACAATCATAAAGCTCACAAAGGATTCGATCGGAACCACCGTCAAAACCCACCGTCCAACCACCTACTACCGTAGCCAAAAAATAAAAAAAGATTGAATTTAAGTGGTCGGAAACTCAATCGGAACAGATTTCACTTACCTGACTTGTCGAGGGTGGCCAATCTACATAGATTTGAGACTTACAAGCCTTGATCGTTAATCGGAGTCTCACCGGAACCAATGGCTGTGGAGGCTGGCGGAGATGACGGTGGCAATGGCTGTGGAGGCTGGCGGAGATGACGGTGGATGTGGAGAGTGGGAGAGGTGATGGCGGCTGTGGAGGGTGGGGGAGACGATGGGGGCTGTGGAGGTGGTGGCAGAGGAAGTGGAGGTGGTGGCGGAGGAGGTGTCGACGTTGTGGAGGTGGTGGCGCTATGTAGGTGGCGGGGGTGGGAGGAGGAGAGGTTGGAGGAGAAAGAGTTGTGTCTGTGTGTGTGATGTTAGGAAAAAAGAAAGGAAGAAGAGGTGAGAAGACCCATTCCCAGATATGCACCAAAAAGATGTCATGCAGACCTTTTTAAGTGAAATATCCTCTAGAAAACAAACAGTCTTCAGACCCAAAGGTCTGCGTGGCGCAGACATAAGAGGCCAGGAAGTACTTCTTGAAAAAAAAAACAAACTGCACCTTAGATAACTTGTACTTTTCGAACTTCAAACTTAAAAGCCGGTTTTTGAATTAAAGCGTTATAATTAGAGATGCACAAAACCGGGTTTTTTAATACCCAGGTTTGGGTAAATACCCGGGTACGGATATGACCTGGTTTTGAATTTTTAGGTATTGCCAATACTCATGTCGGGTTCGGGTCTAAAATACCATACCCAGACCTACGGCCAGGGCCGGGTTCGGGTTTAAAATACCAGGTTTTTTTAACACCCGGTCTGGGTTTTTTTCAAGTTTGGGTCTGAGTTTGGGCTTTTTGTGCATCTCTATTTATAATAGGATTGGTTGTGTTTATTGGCTAGTTTTAATTCACATTTTCAAGAATTATCTAAAAGAAATATGTTTCATGTTAGGTTATAAACTAAACAGTATAGTGTCGGTGGTGGCGGCCGCAGATGTGGTATGGAGGAGACGGAGGTGGTGGTGATGATGAAGGTGGCGCCAAAGGTGGTGGTGGGGTTTGTTGAGTGTGTCAACATAGAATGGTTGTTGGTGGTGTTGATCAACAATGGCGAACACATGAAATATTTTCAAAGTGTGCGAACGAGAGGTTTAACCAAAATTTTCAAGGGGTGCGATCAGAGTTTTACCCTATAAAATACATTAAAAAATCAAGGGGTGCGCATGCCCTGTCTACCCTTGTTTTTTTTTTTTTTTGACCGGCAAAATGGAACTGATATATTAAAGAAACAAAAACTACCCTTATCAATATGCTAAGGGCACTTTACAAAGCTAGATTCTATAATCCCCAATACTAAGATTTTTAACCGCTAACTTTGAACTCACACCAATTCTCCCACGTTATCCCCTGTAAACTGGACCTGTTTTTAACCCAAAGAAAAGATAACGTCTTGATGTCTTCTATAATGTTATGTATATGTGTCTCCTTTTGGTTGAAAACATTGTCGTTTCTTTTTCTCCATAGTACCCATGTTGTCGTCACTGAGATACCGAGATGCATCTTTTTTTAATCTGGCTGGAACCCACGGAATCTCCCAGGTTAAACGCACTGGAAAGGTTGTGAGGCGCCGGATTATTATGAGCTCTGATCCACACCAATACATAACACCAGATGATTTTTGAAGTCTGGCAGTTAACGAGAATGTGATCCGGCTCGTCTTTGCCAATATTGCACCATACGCAACCGTCCTCAAGTGTGTTCAAGCCTCTTTTCTTTAGAGCTATTTTAGTGGGAATTTTATCCATTAAAGCCCTCCAAGAGAAGAAGTTGATTTTCCTAGGGACCCAAGGGTTCCATAATTCGTTCAGAAATACCCATGGAGTCGACGCAGTTTGATTCCGAGCAGAATTGAGTTCTTCCAGTTTTTTCTTCAAAATTTTTACCGTGAATGTTTCGTCTTTATTTCCGCACCAGAACCACTTGTCTTCAGCTTCTGTGATGGATCTTCGTTCGAGCAGATCATACAACTGTGTCCTTTGTTGTAACTGCTGGGTTGTCATCTCTTGGTTCTTCCATCTGATGTTCCAACAGGCTTCTTGAACGTCCCACCCTGAATGAACGGTACACTTTTTGTTTGAAGTTGCACCAAAGAGTTCTGGGAAAACGTCACAAAGGATGCCTTCTTCAGTCCAATTGTCGAGCCAAAATCTGGTTAGTTTCCCGTTTCCTACCCGGACCTGCCTGTTGATCAATCTAGAATCCACATAAATTATCACGTTTTATAAGATTATAATGAATGACCTATTTTTAAGGCTATATAAAAAGGGTATCATGTCATCGTTGGCCAAATGATGCAGGCTCAAGTGCAGAAGATCAAGTCATGGCATATCTGGAGGCACATGATCAAGCTAGCAAGGGGGATTTACGAAAACGGACATAACTTTGGCTACGGGTCTCCGTTTTAGGCGTTCGACTAATCAAATCGAAGCTTGAAGTGAGGAGCACGTCGTGGCAAGGACCCAAAAGAGGCCTTGTCCATGTTTCGGCCAAAAAAATGCATTTTAGTGGGAGTTTTGGACACTTTTATGTTTTTTTTAGTGTTTTATGCATTTTGTTTTTAGCCTTGTGTTTGTCCTACGACTTTTTTGTAGCCCATTTTGAATTTCTGTCTTTATTCATATCTTTCTCTTGTAATTCGAATAGTCAGTTATCAATTTTGAGAACAAACACTTTTCACTTTAAATTCTCTACCTTTTAGGTTAAACTAGTTATTTTCCGCCCGCGCGTTGCGGCGGGACCCAATGACTACAAAAGGCGTGTCAGCAACGGCAAACAGATACCGAATATCAAAACATAAATAAAATGACGCGGTAAGGATAGTCACTCCGTCATAAAAAACGATTTTAAATAACCTAATATATAATAATAGGACCCACACGTCCTACACGTTGGAAATTCGGTTGTTTTCAGTTCAGTTATTACGGTGCTAACACGTTAAAATATGAATGAGCTCGGTACCGGTAACGGCAGCGAAAGTACCGATCCGGAAAATCATCGAAATTGTGACAACCCTCACTAAACCAGGTATCCGTACGACTTAATTAATAATTAATTACTGCTTAATTACTGTGCTTGTTTGAAATTACTTATAAACTGCTACTTGATTTCTGATACATGCATATACCTGCATCATACTTTACTTATCGTCACTACATTATTTGCATGCTGAACCTTAGTGACAAACATGATGCACAAAAAGCACAGTAGCACTATAAACGGATAACCTATTGAACATGCTGATAAAGCCAGCATCAGGCAGACACTGCCTCTAAGGCCTGTATGAGTCAGAAATATTTTACTACACTAGTGGTGAGTGTAGGGATACAAGGGTTGTAGAACTGCGTCTCTAGGAATAAGTTACAATGACTGGATGTGCCTAAAACGTGCTTTAAGCACAAAAACTCAGCACTTTACATAATAATTCAGCAATTGGCTAACTAATAAAGTGCCAAAACATGAGAAAAATATTACTAGACACCTTCTAAAGTGTCGGAAATAAGTTGTGTCACTAAAAAGGGTATTAACGACACTTTAAAGCTTTGTTAAGCACTTTAACGGATTACTATCCAACCGAACAACCGGACTATACCCGAAACATGAAAATATTGTCATTTTCATAGTTTATCTTTTTCTGAGCCAGTTAGGGTCCCTGAATACCCTAACACCCGTCATAACACATAACACACTACTAACCGGGTTAATCCCTAAACTTAACAAGGTTAACCTAACTAAATACTTAACATTTGGTTGGATTTGAACTAGTAACCCCCCCCCCCTTTACAAACCGTCCCCAAGAGGGGGACATACCTTGTCCTTTATTTGATTATATTAATCTTAGTGTTTAATATCTTGCATACACATGATCCAATGGTTAATCACCTTAAGTTTTGTCTATAAGATCCAAGCTTAACCTACCATAACCTTAACCACAACAAACTTCAACACTCAAGCTCTCTCTCCCTCTCTACCACTCTCGGCCGAACACCCCTCTCAACATCCATCCATTTTCGAGTTTGATCATCACATTCCAAGATCATACAAGTGTCAAGGATCTCACATAAGGAAGCTTGGTGCAAACGGAACGCGAAGGACCTCGCTACATTGCTTTTATCCACGCGTTTTTCGCTTAGATTCTTCCCTAGCCTCGAGCTAGTAGTAAGTTGCTTAAATCGCCTTCTCGAACTATTTTAAAGTGGTTAATATGATTTGTAACGGTTAAAGGTCGCAAACATACAAGTTGAATCTTAAAAGTCTACTAAAAACACTAAAAATGGTGGTTAAAAACTCATATGTTGTGTAAAACTTGTAGTATTTGTTTTGTGTAATTATTTGGACCCGATCTATGTTGTGGTAGCTCGGATCATCGTTTAACCCGGATTGGTCATGATCTTGGATCATGACATAAGGTTGTTTTGGAAGTAACAAGGGTTAAAGGATGAAACTCTACCACACCCGAATCATGAACTTGTGTAGAAGCGATTTAGCTTGTGAAATAGTGTTTAAAACTAGTAGATCTACGTATCTACAAGCGGTATTTTCAAGGGACCGAGTGTCAAGAGAAAACATATTTTAGAGACGGATCTTTCACAAACAAGAATGATTTTAGTCAACACACAAGTGTGTAAACACTTGTGTAATACAAAGTTTTGACGAAAGAACTATTTTTGTAAATGTTAACAAGAAGTTGTAGAGATAGAATTACGTTAAAAACGAGACTTTTACGAAGCCGGACTGATTTATACAAAAGATCCACTAAAAGTAATGGGATTTACTTCATATTTTAGATAAACCACAAGTTCATGTAATTTATGCGATATACATATTTATTTACTAGTTTGTTGTTTTGGACATTGTTTTGATTAAATGAAAAGATGGTTGATTGATTTACAAAAGAAAATGATACGCTTAAAAGCGTGGCCACCTCCAGTTACAGAGGAAACTCTGGCGAAATTTTTCTAAAACCTAACACTTAGAAATATTTTCACTATAAGTGTTAGAAATACTTTTCGACTCGTTTTCAATTTATAGATTTCGCCACGACTTTATTTACAAAACATCGGAGGTGGGATTTCACAAAATAAAACTTGGTAAATATATATTTAGTATATATTTTTCATAATGTCACTTGATATGTGTTTATGATTATTTTGTGAAAATACTAGTATTATTTTTAGGGTAAAAATAATACTATCAAATGTTAATGAATCCAAAATAATACGAACGTCTCTACGATAAATATATAAGTTACACCGGTAATTATTATTACCACTCGATCTCTAAAACGTAACTTACGCATTTTAAGAAAATATGACTTAACGCGTATTTTTGTCAAGATATTATTTTGGGAAAATTTATGTAATAGTAAATTTAATATTTTTGAGAAGAATATTTATATTTTGGAGTTAGAAATAAAATATATTTTAAGTGAGACTTAATAATATATTTCGAACGCACATGTATTAAATCCCCCATCCTTGGGAAGGAAAATAACTACCAAGTATATACAGAATTTAAACACGAAATAGTTGCCTAACTATTTCCCGAAAACTTGAACCTTAAAGCTAAGGCACGGCCGTCCGTCTAATAGAATTAGTACGTGTAGGTCGTCACACAGCTGCTTGATCAGGAGACATACTTGGTAGAGACGCACCACTGTGAGTTCATGTCCCCCTTTTCTCTTAACTGTTTTCAGTTTTTAACTGCGGGGGTGAAATACATGTTACTTTTATTACAAGTACTTTATACATGGTATGGTTAGCGTAAGGAGGTTTACTACTTAGATCATGTGAGTGGGTAGGAGCATTATGAGGCCATTAGTCCTCATGGCGGGACCAAGGTACAGGAGCGGTAGATCTATCTGGGTGTAGCGAGCCCAGCCCCAGGCCAAACTAGAAACGGACCTCGGGGTGACTTTGTGCCCAACGCGCATAAATCTGCTAGGTTTGAGTCTCCCTATTTGCACTTCACATATATCAGTGGCCTTGCAAACCATTGGTGATCTCAATTCCCTTATTTGCTACATACCAAGACTATTTTTATACTTACAAAGGTTTATTTACTCACTTACACATGAACTCGCTCAACATTATTGTTGATTTTTCAACTTACATGTATTTCAGGGAATTAAAGGATCTGGCGCGGTATGACACGTTTTCCCGCTGCACTAGTTACGAGGTCATCCGGGTTTAGGGAATGTGACTCTTTCCTGGACAAGTCACAGTCCTTAAACTATGCTTATGTTATGTTGTGTTTATTGAACAATGTTTATGTCATTAGGATGTGTTGCCAATAAGACAATGTTGTTATATTTGGTTTTTAAAACTTAATCGAATGGATGATCTTGCATGATTTTATTTCATATAGCTTTGTTATGGTTAAGCTATGGTATTAAGAAGTCACACCAAATTAACCACGCTTCCGCAAAGCCAGGGTGTGACAGCTTGGTATCAGAGCTCTGATCATAGCGAACTAGGATTCTTTCTCGAGTCTAAACTATGATCACTAGGGCTCTCACGAAAACATTTTTTTTACTGCATACCACTTAAGTCCAGATCCAAAACGTTTTTATAAACAAATGTTGCGCACATTTTATTTATTATTTATAGGCTCAGTCTTGGAGGCTGAGGCTCGGTCTTGGAGGCCGAGGCTCGGTCTGGGAGATCGAGGTAGTTGGCTAGTGAGACTAGGAAGAGCAGTCTAAGAGGCTGGGAGAATTTGGCTAGTGGGACTAGGAGAATTGGCTAGTGGGACTAGGAGAATTGGCTAGTGAGACTAGGAAGAGCAGTCTGAGAGGCTGGGAGGCTAGTGGGACTAGGAAGAGCAGTCTGAGAGGCTGGGAGGCTAGTGGGACTAGGAGAATTATTTGAATGCTTACTTGGTGACTTATGTGATTAATTGATTGTATGATTGACTGTTTATGCATGTTTGTGTTTATGTTACAGACACCATGGACACCTCTGGCACAGGTGACTCAGACACCACAGGACCTAGACCTATAGTATCAGATGACCTTAAGACTTCAGAGCACGAGGTCCACACCTCCGACGTTACTAGCACTGACGAGGACGACTTTCAGCCCTTTGCTTTACCTGATGGTGCTGATGAGCTCGCTGATGGCCCTTTGGCCGGGGACCTACCGTTAGTGGAGATCCCTGCTCCCATACCTTTGGCTTCATATCCTGCTTACGATTTACTCCTCGACGCCGCCGACGACGTCGATCTGTTTGATGACGAGCCCTTAGAGGATGAGGTTCAGGGCGAGGCCCTTCTTCCTGCTGGTGATCTCTTGATGATCGCAGATGCTCCCGCCGAGGAGTCACCCGCTCACTCACCGGTCCCAGACTCTTTCGAGTCTGTGGCCTCCGCACCTTCACACACCCAGAGTGCGCAGCACTTCTCACATGGATCTGATCCCGACCAGGCATCCTCTGTTGCCCCTATTCCTAGTTTTGCTTTCGACCACGAGGATGTGGAGGATTCCGATCCTGTCTTTCCCCCAGGATTCGACTCAGATCAGGATATAGAGTTTATACCCATGGATCAGCCTATGGAGGATCCAGTCGACCCAGTTGACCCAGTTGATCCCATCGACCCTGAGTTTGATTTTGAGATGGCCTTTGATGATCCCGAGCCTGCCATGGCCCTTGAGCCAGTGGCTGCTCCTAACCCAGTGCTTGAGCATGACCCTGCTCATGCTGGCATGCTTATTGAGCCTGTCTTTCCTGACCCACCTATTGATGATCATCCTATAGATGCTCCGTTGTTGGAGGGCGATCATGTCATTGTTGCTGATCTTGTTGATCCCCCACTTATTGCTGATGCACCAGTTGACCCTCTTGTTGCACCTCACCATGATCCTATGCCAGTTCAGTTTGACCATGCACTTTTTGAGGCACAGATTGACCCACGAGATGAGCACGCCCATCATGGGTGGATTCCTGCTGACGATGAGGTTCCACCTATTCCCCCTCAGATCACTGATACCCGTCACATTGATACCTCCTTTTCATTTCCTCGGTTTACACCTCCAGCGCGACCTGGAGAAGGTTCTTCGGCTCACCCTTTTGGACATGTACCGGTATCTATCCCTGCTATACCACCGTCTGCTACTTTTCCCCCTGTTTCTCCATTTCATGTGGCACCTTTTGATCCCACCAGTGAGCCGTTTCTCTGGGCGTCACCTTCTGTTATGCCACCGACCGACCCCTACCATTCTTTCCATATGGGGTATACTATTGAGGACGTTCTGATGTCTTTTGTCGCCCAGCACGAGGCACACACGCAGCAGATTCAGGAGCTTGAGAGAGCCCAGCCGCCGCCGTGTCAGTGCCAGGGTCAGACCCACTCTCCTTTGCAGCCCTCTCGACCTACACCACCAGACTATGCTGCACGCCTTTATGCCCTAGAGCAGCAGGTTGCTTCTTGGTTGCGTACCCAGAGAGCCATGGAGGAGGACTGGCTCCATTTGCGTCGCTTGTTTTACACTCACTTTCCCCCTCCTCCACCGCCATCCGTGTAGAGCTCTTCAGTACCGTATGGGTAGACATTGGTGAGAAGACGGCGAATGCTTTTGACTGCACAGCATTTTTGGAGACTACATTATGATGCTGATTTTTGTTGACATGTATTTGATGTACTGACACTGATTTGATATAGTTTTTGGACTAGGGTGATGTAGTCATGTAGCCCTTAGTCGACTGATGTTGTATGACACTGTGATGTACTTGTACGCTTACTATGTGGTCTCAATATATGGCAATCGCAGTATTCTCATCATATTTGATGCTTGATTTGGTTATTTATATCCTATGACATGGGATGTTGTGTGATTGATGTTTGTGACATGGGATGTTGTGTGATTGATATGATTATAACATGAGATGTTATGTACTATTACTATCATTATATACGTACGCTACATTATGACCTGACTTACGTATTATACCATGGGATCTTTACTATGGCCTGACCAACGCAAACCATCTTTTAGAAGATGCCACCAAGACGTGAGACACGCATGCCTACCAATGAGGCAGAACTCCAACAAGTCATCGCTACTGCCATCGCACAATACGCTGCTTCGCAAGGAGGACCCAGCGGAAGCAGCTCAAACAACAATGGCAACAACAATCCACCTCATGGTAATACTGAGTCATTTAGACATACCATGACCTAATTGGATATCTATAGCAAAGACGCTAATGCCGTTCACATGTTATAATGTGTGTGCAGGCACCTACAAGCAGTTTCTAGACTGCAAACCGGTCAACTTTGATGGCACAGGAGGTGCTGTCGCCTTTGTTCGTTGGGCTGAGAAAACTGAATCTGTTCTTCGCATGAGCAAATGCGCACTAGATCAGCAAGTCACCTATATCTCAGGGCTATTCTTGGATGGAGCCCTCTCTTGGTGGAATTTGCAAGTACAGACACTTGGTGAAGCTACTGCCTACGCGCTAACCTGGACCGAGCTGAAGGAACTCATGCGCAAAAAGTACTGCTCTCGCGCGGAAATCCAAAGATTGGAAACCGAGTTCTGGCATTTGAAAATGGAAGGCCCAAAGATCGCAGAATACGTTCAAAGGTTCCATGACTTATCGCATGTGGTACCCTACATGGTCACTCCGGAGTTCAAGCGGATTGAACGTTTCATTTGGGGATTAGCTCCTCAAATCATAAGCATGGTGACCTCATCTAAGCCTGCGACAATTACTGAGGCAATCGATTTGAGCGTGGCTCTCACAGAGGAGGCTATTCGCCTGAACAAGTTTGGTGATGCTGAGACTAAGAAGAAAGAAACTCACGTCGAGTCATCAGGAGGTAACAAACGGAAGTTCTCGAACTTCAAGCAGGGCGCCAGTGTGGTTGTTAAGAAAGGAGGATCAGGCACGCCAGCTTAGGCTACAGCTGGTAGTGGAAAGAAAGGAAAAGGATATATGGGCACCCAGCCCAAGTGTAATACCTGCCAACGCCACCATACTGGCCATTGTAGTGTGAAAGTATGCGAAACATGTGGAAAGCCGGGTCACTTGAAGGATTCTTGTTGGGCTAGTGCTGGCCGGGGAGGCCAAGGAGGATTTGGGAATAGAAATAATAATCGTGGTGGTATTGGGAATCGCCCACAGGGGAACAATGGAGGAAACGGGAATCGAGGCAACAATGTGAATCAAGCTGGTAATACGAACCAAAACCACAATCAAGCTGGAAATGGAGGAGGAAACAGGCAAAGACTTGGATGCTTTAACTGTGGTGATATCGGGCACTTTAAGAGGAACTGCCCAGAGTTAAACCAAGCCCGTGGAAGAGTGTTCCAAATCGAAGCGAGGGAAGCGCGCCAGGACCCCAATGTCGTTACTGGTACGTTCCCTGTAAACCAACGCTATGCATCCGTTTTATTTGATACTGGTGCCGATTATAGCTTCGTGTCGTTAGAGTTTAAGAATATGCTTGGTTTAGCCGCTAATAAGTTAAATATCCCCTACTCAATCGAATTGGCTAATGGGAAGTTAGTAGAAGCCAATGAAGTAATCAGAGGTTGTGTGATCGAATTGGGAGAGCGTGAGTTTGCTTTGGATCTACTACCAGTCCAGTTGGGAAGCTTCGACGTGGTGGTAGGAATGGATTGGTTATCAGGCAACAGGGCTGAGATAGTTTGTCGCGAAAAGGTCGTTCGTATCCCCACCGAAGATGGCGAAACAATTGTGGTTCACGGGGAGAAGCGTGATACGCCGTTAAGAATTATCAGCTGCCTGAAAGCGCGAAAGTGTTTGCTGAAGGGATGTGTTGCCTTCCTGGCACACATTGTGGATAAGAAGGCCGCAGAACCAAAGATCGAAGACATCCCTGTCGTGAGGGAATATCCAGAAGTCTTCCCAGAGGACTTACCTGGACTGCCACCTCAGAGACAAGTAGAGTTCCGCATTGACTTAGTTCCAGGCGCCGCGCCTGTGGCTAAGGCACCTTATAGACTTGCTCCGTCTGAGATGCAGGAACTGTCGACACAACTTCAAGAGTTGGTAGACAAGGGATTTATCCGACCAAGCTTCTCGCCTTGGGGAGCTCCAGTTTTGTTTGTCAAAAAGAAGGACGGTAGTTTTCGTATGTGTATCGACTACAGAGAATTGAACAAGCTGACGATCAAGAATAGATATCCTCTGCCAAGAATTGATGATCTGTTTGACCAACTGCAAGGCTCAAGCTTTTATTCAAAGATCGATCTTCGATCTGGATACCATCAGTTAAGGATACAAGAGGAGAGTATCCCAAAGACAGCCTTCAGAACTCGTTATGGACACTACGAGTTCCTAGTTATGCCGTTTGGGTTGACAAACGCACCTGCAGTCTTTATGGATTTGATGAATAGAGTATGCAAGCCGTACTTGGACAAGTTCGTGATTGTGTTTATCGACGACATCTTGATTTATTCAAGGACAAAGGCTGAGCACGAACAGCATTTAAGAGCTATTTTGGAGCTGTTAAAGAAAGAACAGCTATATGCCAAACTCCCTAAGTGCGAATTTTGGCTACGTGAAGTCCAATTTCTTGGACATGTGGTAAATGGAGATGGAATCCATGTGGATCCAACCAAGATCGAAGCGATCAAGAATTGGGAAACGCCAAAGACGCCAACCGAGATTCGACAATTCTTGGGTTTGGCTGGCTACTATCGAAGATTCATTGAGGATTTTTCAAAAATCGCTCAACCGTTGACGCTCCTCACGCAGAAAGATAAGAAGTTTGATTGGGGAATCAAACAGGAAGAAGCGTTCCAGATGTTGAAGGATAAGCTCTGCAATGCGCCAATCTTAGCACTACCGGAAGGTACAGATGATTTTGTGGTATACTGTGACGCCTCACGTCAAGGATTGGGTTGTGTGTTGATGCAACGCCAAAAGGTTATTGCTTACGCATCGCGTCAATTGAAAGTGCACGAAAAGAACTATACCACACATGATTTGGAACTTGGCGCAGTGGTATTTGCATTAAAGATCTGGAGACACTACCTTTATGGTACAAAGTGTACAATTTTTACAGATCACAAGAGCCTACAACACATATTCAACCAGAAGGAGCTGAATATGAGGCAAAGACGATGGGTTGAGTTGCTGAACGATTACGACTGCGAGATAAAGTATCATCCAGGGAAGGCGAATGTGGTCGCCGATGCCCTAAGTCGAAAGGAGAGGATCAAGCCCATAAGGGTTAGGGCTTTGGAAATGATTATCCGAACCGATCTTTCCTTGCGCATTCGTGCCGCGCAGAAAGAAGCTCTCAAGGAAGGAAACCTTGAAGAAGAATATCTCCGTGGGATGGAGAAGCTATTGGTGCCAAACGAGGAAGGAACGTTATGTTTTGAGAAAAGGATTTGGGTTCCTCTGTTTGGTGGGTTAAGGAAGGTTATTTTCGATGAAGCTCACAAGTCGCGGTACTCTATCCATCCTGGAGTGGATAAGATGTACCAGGATCTCAAAGATTATTATTGGTGGCCTAGGATGAAAGGCGATGTTGCTGTTTATGTGAGCAAGTGCCTAACGTGTGCTAAGGTGAAAGCGGAATACCAAAAGCCCTCAGGACTTCTGCAACAACCCGAGATTCCCAAGTAGAAATGGGAACAAATCTCAATGGATTTTGTTACAAAGTTGCCAAGAACGCCAGGAGGCCATGACACTATTTGGGTAATAGTGGACCGATTAACGAAGTCAGCACACTTCTTACCTATCAGAGAGAAGGATAATACGAGCAAGTTGGCTGAAATTTACATGAGAGAAATCGTCGCACGTCATGGAGTGCCTCTCTCGATCATTTCCGATAGAGACGGAAGATTCATATCAAGGATTTGGCAATCCTTCCAAGAAGCTTTTGGCTCGCAATTAAATCTGAGCACTGCGTTCCATCCGCAAACTGACGGTCAGAGCGAGCGGACGATACAGACTTTGGAAGACATGCTGAGAGCGTGTGTTATGGATTTGGGCGGTAGCTGGGATAAGCATTTGCCTTTGGTCGAATTTTCATACAACAACAGCTACCAGACCAGTATTGGTGTCGCGCCATTTGAAGCCCTTTACGGACGTAAGTGCCGATCACCCCTATGCTGGGCTGACGCAGGTGATAGACAGCTTGCTGGTCCCGAAATCGTCCAAGAGACGACAGACAAGATTGCGCAGATTCTAAAACGCATCGAAGCAGCTCGCCACAGACAGAAAGCCTATGCGGATCCAAACCGGAAACACTTGGAATTTCAAGTTGGAGAAATGGTTTTATTGAAAGTTTCACCCTGGAAGGGTGTGGCACGCTTCGGAAAGCGTGGGAAGTTAAATCCACGCTACATTGGTCCTTTCAGAATTCTGGAAAGAATAGGACTAGTAGCATACAAGCTGGACTTACCTGCCGAACTCCATTCAGTTCACGATACATTTCATGTATCCAACCTGAAGAAAAGTCCAACTCAAGATAACATTGCCATTCCCATCGACGAGATTCATGTTGACGACACGCTCCATTTCGTTGAAGAACCGGTTGAGGTTACGGATTGGAAAGTAAACAAGACCCGCCGGAGCAGTGTCAAGCTAGTCAAGGTTCGTTGGAACGCCAGACATGGTCCTGAATACACCTGGGAGCGTGAGGACCGGATGAAAGAGAAATACCCCCACCTATTTCCTAAGAACCCTGCATCTACAAGCAGAACTTAAAATTTCGGGACTAAAATTTTCTAACGGGGGGAGAATGTGACAACCCTCACTAAACCAGGTATCCGTACGACTTAATTAATAATTAATTACTGCTTAATTACTGTGCTTGTTTGAAATTACATATAAACTGCTACTTGATTTCTGATACATGCATATACCTGCATCATACTTTACTTATCGTCACTACATTATTTACATGCTGAACCTTAGTGACAAACATGATGCACAAAAAGCACAGTAGCACTATAAACGGATAACCTATTGAACATACTGATAAAGCCAGCATCAGGCAGACACTGCCTCTAAGGCCTGTATGAGTCAGAAATATTTTACTACACTAGTGGTGAGTGTAGGGATACAAGGGTTGTAGAACTGCGTCTCTAGGAATAAGTTACAATGACTGGATGTGCCTAAAACGTGCTTTAAGCACAAAAACTCAGCACTTTACATAATAATTCAGCAATTGGCTAACTAATAAAGTGCCAAAACATGAGAAAAATATTACTAGACACCTTCTAAAGTGTCGGAAATAAGTTGTGTCACTAAAAAGGGTATTAACGACACTTTAAAGCTTTGTTAAGCACTTTAACGGATTACTATCCAACCGAACAACCGGACTATACCCGAAACATGAAAATATTGTCATTTTCATAGTTTATCTTTTTCTGAGCCAGTTAGGGTCCCTGAATACCCTAACACCCGTCATAACACATAACACACTACTAACCGGGTTAATCCATAAACTTAACAAGGTTAACCTAACTAAATACTTAACATTTGGTTGGATTTGAACTAGTACCCCCCCCCCCCTTTACAAACCGTCCCCAAGAGGGGGACATACCTTGTCCTTTATTTGATTATATTAATCTTAGTGTTTAATATCTTGCATACACATGATCCAATGGTTAATCACCTTAAGTTTTGTCTATAAGATCCAAGCTTAACCTACCATAACCTTAACCACAACAAACTTCAACACTCAAGCTCTCTCTCCCTCTCTACCACTCTCGGCCGAACACCCCTCTCAACATCCATCCATTTTCGAGTTTGATCATCACATTCCAAGATCATACAAGTGTCAAGGATCTCACATAAGGAAGCTTGGTGCAAACGGAACGCGAAGGACCTCGCTACATTGCTTTTATCCACGCGTTTTTCGCTTAGATTCTTCCCTAGCCTCGAGCTAGTAGTAAGTTGCTTAAATCGCCTTCTCGAACTATTTTAAAGTGGTTAATATGATTTGTAACGGTTAAAGGTCGCAAACATACAAGTTGAATCTTAAAAGTCTACTAAAAACACTAAAAATGGTGGTTAAAAACTCATATGTTGTGTAAAACTTGTAGTATTTGTTTTGTGTAATTATTTGGACCCGGTCTATGTTGTGGTAGCTCGGATCATCGTTTAACCCAGATTGGTCATGATCTTGGATCATGACATAAGGTTGTTTTGGAAGTAACAAGGGTTAAAGGATGAAACTCTACCACACATGAATCATGAACTTGTGTAGAAGCGATTTAGCTTGTGAAATAGTGTTTAAAACTAGTAGATCTACGTATCTACAAGCGGTATTTTCAAGGGACCGAGTGTCAAGAGAAAACATATTTTAGAGACGGATCTTTCACAAACAAGAATGATTTTAGTCAACACACAAGTGTGTAAACACTTGTGTAATACAAAGTTTTGACGAAAGAACTATTTTTGTAAATGTTAACAAGAAGTTGTAGAGATAGAATTACGTTAAAAACGAGACTTTTACGAAGCCGGACAGATTTATACAAAAGATCCACTAAAAGTAATGGGATTTACTTCATATTTTAGATAAACCACAAGTTCATGTAATTTATGCGATATACATATTTATTTACTAGTTTGTTGTTTTGGACATTGTTTTGATTAAATGAAAAGATGGTTGATTGATTTACAAAAGAAAATGATACGCTTAAAAGCGTGGCCACCTCCAGTTACAGAGGAAACTCTGGCGAAATTTTTCTAAAACCTAACACTTAGAAATATTTTCACTATAAGTGTTAGAAATACTTTTCGACTCGTTTTCAATTTATAGATTTCGCCACGACTTTATTTACAAAACATCGGAGGTGGGATTTCACAAAATAAAACTTGGTAAATATATATTTAGTATATATTTTTCATAATGTCACTTGATATGTGTTTATGATTATTTTGTGAAAATACTAGTATTATTTTTAGGGTAAAAATAATACTATCAAATGTTAATGAATCCAAAATAATACGAACGTCTCTACGATAAATATATAAGTTACACCGATAATTATTATTACCACTTGATCTCTAAAACGTAACTTACGCATTTTAAGAAAATATGACTTAACGCGTATTTTTGTCAAGATATTATTTTGGGAAAATTTATGTAATAGAAAATATAATATTTTTGAGAAGAATATTTATATTTTGGAGTTAGAAATAAAATATATTTTAAGTGAGACTTAATAATATATTTCGAACGCACATGTATTAAATCCCCCATCATTGGGAAGGAAAATAACTACCAAGTATATACAGAATTTAAACACGAAATAGTTGCCTAACTATTTCCCGAAAACTTGAACCTTAAAGCTAAGGCACGGCCGTCCGTCTAATAGAATTAGTACGTGTAGGTCGTCACACAGCTGCTTGATCAGGAGACATACTTGGTAGAGACGCACCACTGTGAGTTCATGTCCCCCTTTTCTCTTAACTGTTTTCAGTTTTTAACTGCGGGGGTGAAATACATGTTACTTTTATTACAAGTACTTTATACATGGTATGGTTAGCGTAAGGAGGTTTACTACTTAGATCATGTGAGTGGGTAGGAGCATTATGAGGCCATTAGTCCTCATGGCGGGACCAAGGTACAGGAGCGGTAGATCTATCTGGGTGTAGCGAGCCCAGCCCCAGGCCAAACTAGAAACGGACCTCGGGGTGACTTTGTGCCCAACGCGCATAAATCTGCTAGGTTTGAGTCTCCCTATTTGCACTTCACATATATCAGTGGCCTTGCAAACCATTGGTGATCTCAATTCCCTTATTTGCTACATACCAAGACTATTTTTATACTTACAAAGGTTTATTTACTCACTTACACATGAACTCGCTCAACATTATTGTTGATTTTTCAACTTACATGTATTTCAGGGAATTAAAGGATCTGGCGCGGTATGACACGTTTTCCCGCTGCACTAGTTACGAGGTCATCCGGGTTTAGGGAATGTGACTCTTTCCTGGACAAGTCACAGTCCTTAAACTATGCTTATGTTATGTTGTGTTTATTGAACAATGTTTATGTCATTAGGATGTGTTGCCAATAAGACAATGTTGTTATATTTGGTTTTTAAAACTTAATCGAATGGATGATCTTGCATGATTTTATTTCATATAGCTTTGTTATGGTTAAGCTATGGTATTAAGAAGTCACACCAAATTAACCACGCTTCCGCAAAGCCAGGTGTGTGACAGAAATTAGGTACCGGCACCGAAAATGCTCGGTACAATACGGTATGGTATTTGAAGGTAAAAATCAATAAATACAGGTATGGTGCTAGACCGGTGTCGAACCGAAAGTAACGATTCTGAAAACGCCAAAAGGTTTGTACCAAATTGGTACCGAAAGTGATTTGGTATAGTAAATTTTGGTACCGATATGATACCGGTTCGTTTACAGGATTTGATACGATTTGCTCATCAATATTCTAAATATCCAAGTTAATTTTACATGCTAAAATTCATTCATTACAGAAAAAGACAAAAAGAAAGCAAAATAAGTTGTTGTGTATATAAAACCTCATTCAAACGAAATACAGTTTACTTACTGTGTGTATGAAAAGTAATCTAAACGGTGCAATTACTTGCATTACTGCGTTGCTACAGGATTTGATATGCTCGGTACCAACCGGTACCGAAAATACCGTTACCGAAATCCCCAAAAGTGGGTACCGGTACCGAATATACCTAGTATGGTACGGTTCGGTACCGGTCGGTACTGGTACGACACCGGTATTTGAGGGTAAAAACCGGTGAATACCTGTGCAGAACCGGTACCGAAAATACACCCGGTTTGATAAATTTGAGACCGGTACCTATACCCGATACCATTTGCTCATCTCTTAATGATGTTACTATTCATTACATTCTAAATTTAAATAATTGTGTAATGTAATTTAATGTAATTCTAATTTTAATTTAATAGTAAATCATTGTTCATTCAGTTAGATTTTTATCATATATAAATTTTAGAGGTTTGGGGAAGATTATTACGGATATTCATATAATCAATGTGATTTGTTCTTCATTATCGTATCACATGCTACATCACCAAACCTCCGAAAGCCCCCTCTCTCTCTATGTATAACTTAAGTGTCAAAATTGACTTTTTTATAATTTGAGTTGACTTAAATGAAATGAATCATGTATATAAACAGTTTTACTCAATTAATCAGCCCGTTCGTAAAAATTTCTCATGATTATCACTCCATAAGATATGGGATGAAAGAAATAGTTTAACGAGTTTATATCTTTTATAAAAATTATTATTCATTTAAAATAACATTGAACATCTATATATGATAAAATTGAAACTGAATGAACAGTAATGTGATTTATTATTTATTTTTTAAATTAAAATTAGAATAGAATAGAATAGGTAACATCATTAAGAGATGAGCAAATGGTATCGGGTATAGGTATCGGTCTTAAATTTACCAAACCGGTGTATTTTCGGTACCGGTTCTGCACAGGTATTCACCGGTTTTTACCCTCAAATACCGGTGCCGTACCAGTACCGACCGGTACCGAACCGTACCATACTAGGTATATTCGGTACCGGTACCCACTTTTGGGGATTTCGGTAACGGTATTTTCGGTACCGGTTGGTGGTACCGAGCTCATCAAATCCTGTAGCAACGCAGCAATGCAAACAATTGCACCGTTTAGATTACTTTTCATACACACAGTAAGAAACTGTATTTCGTTTGAATGAGGTTTTATATATACAACAACTTATTTTGCTTTCTTTTTTGTCTTTTTCTGTAATGAATGACTTGTAGCATGTAAATTAACTTGGATATTTAGAATATTGATGAGCAAATCGTATCAAATCCTGTAAACG